>OW386546.1:10000000-15247500 GCA_936435175.1 Glyphotaelius pellucidus
AACGGGTCAAATGTCAAACATCGGCCCTGGTTGGTACCAGCATGGACCCAAAACCCTTGATATGGACCTCACGCCCAAATACAGACAAGTTTTTATGGTAAAAAAAATAAAAACCTTAGTAAATTATGATCTAGAAATGAATATTTCTTTGTTAGTCCTTTATGCGTTCCTAAACCATTCATCCGATTGCGATAAAATCCGGTGATTTGTTCTGCGCAAACCTGCGAAGGTTTTTGTGGTGAGCTCTGGCGTTATGAAAAGTGTACCATTTATGGCAAACAGCCTTATAATTAACAAAAACTAATTTTACCTTTGTTCATATGAAGCAGATACTTTGTGATGTGACATTATAATTTAAAATAAAACAATAACTTTGTAAACACCACTTTTTATTTTTGATGTACTTAATGCCGACCGGGTTTCGCTACCACCGTAGCTTCTTCAGGGCAGTACAGAACTCTACTAAAATTAAGTTACATGTGTTATAGATAATATACATATGGGTTAAAAACAAAATCGGCCGGACTACTCAAGTGGAGGAGGAAGTAGGGATAAGTGTAGATGGATCATTGGGTAAGGAAAGGGAATGTTTTTTGTCAATAGGGAACAACTTCAGTATTGGACTATTATTTAAATTTATTTGATTGTTAATGACCTTACTATTAATATTTTTGGCTTTTCTTAATTCTAGGGCTTCTAAATTATCCAATCTGATACCTATCGTGTTTTTATGAATAAGGGTGACGCCTGAGTTTTCTCTGAAAAACTTTTAACCCATATGTATATTATCTATAACACATGTAACTTAATTTGAGTAGAGTTCTGTACTGCCCTGAAGAAGCTACGGTGGTAGCGAAACCCGGTCGGCATTAAGTACATCAAAAATAAAAAGTGGTGTTTACAAACTAATTTTACCGTTTGGCAACACCACGACCTACCGATAGGCCGAGTGCACGAAATCTGCAAGCTCATTCTGCTGTTTACTTCCCGACTTTCCGGGTGTTATCAATCTCCTCCAGTGTACCGCGACTTGACGTAATTTATATAAATTTATTGTAAATAAAAGGTGACCGAGTAAATCCGAAGTATTATTAAATCCGAAGTATTATTCACACACATCTCCATACACACGATTGCGGCTACGACAATTGAAAAGGACTAGCTGTCAATCTGAGGAGGTTAACATACAGCTCACCATAACAAACAACCCTTTTCTAAACTTTTACACCCTTTTACAATAGGTAACACGCGAGTTTTTCGAAAAGCGTGTGTATTTCACATAGTTTAGCGGCAGAGAGGAAATCCGGGAGAGGAAAGGAGAACGAAGAAGGGGGAGGGGTTCGCGGGAGAGGGGACGAGAAAGAGGAGAAAAACGGGGGAGGTGAAAGAGGAACACGGGAAGGGAAGGAGACGCGGGAGGGGAACAGGAGCGGGAAGGTGGACGCATGGGAAATGATATGCAGAGAGAAACGATTTCTTTCTTTGGGTGGCATCACAACAGGTACCGCTAGGATAATATATATTTACAAGATGGTTATTTGCTTTCGATATTTGAATTCAATTGAGTTTATTATTTTTTTAAGCTTTTCTAAATACCTGAAAAAAATTACATAAATCATGTAAACTCATGTAAATCATCAACTATAGTAATAGTAGCTATAGTAATAGTAGCTACAGCTGTAGTAATAGTAGCTAGCTATAGTAATAATAGCTTGCTTTTAAAGGCAGCAGTAATACTAAATATGTCGATATCCGAATTGATTCTGTTGAACAGCTCCACCCACCGACAAAACTATTGGCAAGTTAGTCCTGCAGGCTGGGAGTTCGAATGAACTGCTGTCGGTGAAGAAGATAGCCATCGGTAACATAGAAATGAATAGTAATAGTAATGAGTCAAGTTTCCAAACCATCAAACAATCAGTCCGAAGAAGTGTGAAGCAATTTGTACAATTTCTTCTACAATTTGGAAGGCGGGTAAGGTTAACCTCAAGTGGTTCGCAGGGTGACTTAGTAGGGTGCTCGTTTCATGCAGTGAGATATTTGTCTAGGTCTTGGTGGCAGATGTGTTTACTCACCTACTGCGTTGCGGGCGATTGAGAGAGACTGGTTGAGTGCCTTTTGACTTCTCCAGCCAGACTCTCACAACCCATCAGCTTGCACCACAGTTGATGGGATGGATTCATACGTCCGTCACTCCTATAGACACGCTGACCCCCAGATATCCACCCACCCTTCATACCCTTTTCCTTCCCAGAACTTCCTCTCCTTCCTTTTCTTAAAAATACCCTTCATACAGCATCTCCCAAGATGACATAGGCTCCGAAGGAAATTGTTCACTTCTGGGTTTTTGGGTACAAAAAATGTATACATATGTATACATCTATACATCAAATGTATGACCTGTAGATATTATATATTCCAAGCATACCCAAAAGAAAGTCGTTAGGATAGAGTCACGGGTTGTATGAATCTATATAAACGGGTTGTTTAAACAAATTTTCAAGGTTTTTAAGTTAATTTTCCCGTTCTGTGAAAGTTCTGTTCTTTCCTATATCATTACAGGCCAGTGAAATAGTCACAGAACTTGAATATAACTTTCACAGAGCGTGAAAATTAACTTAAAAAATATGATGAATTGTTCAAATTTTTTCAAACAACCCATCATAACTGTCTTTATAAAGAAGAGTGTCTGTGGCGTTCTGCTTGGATTTGATTTGAATAAAAATGTAAGTTTTATTCCAAGACTCGTGAAATTTTGCGTATTTGATCTCCAAAACAAGAGGAAGGCCACTGTCTACATTATATTTAAAAAAAATTACGTTTTAAATCTCCCAAATGCCAAGGAGGAAACGATGTTAATTTTGGGAAGTTTTGACTTATATTTTTTGCTATTGTATATTCTATTTACTGAAACACGTTCCTTGAACAATTAACTATGCATAAAAACAACATTACTTGCGTTTATTTGATAAATTTATATGTTTTACGATCTTTTTCACGATTACGACGCAAGTAGTTTGACAGCTCAAATCCCGAGTAAAATGAAGGGTCGATGTCATAGACAAATTTAATAAAAATTATTCCGAGTGGCTAGGTGTATTTAAATACCTCACACGTCAATAACAAGAATGCCCCAAGCGATTCTGATCTTGTCCTTCATACGTTTTCTTTATACATAAGGGTTAAAATCGCATTCCAAAATAATAAAAAATTTTAAAGTTTTGGCTTGTGCGCCAGCGCACACCCGGCAACGGTTGTTTAAAGTCTATCTTTTGGTACTAGATGATAAGTGGCCGAGCCTCAATACGAATATATCTGCAATACATGCCCATGATGTCTATTAAGCACTACATAATAATTGTGTATAGTCCGTTCACCAAGTGATAACATTGTGAAATCATCTCTTGCCCCGAGTCATGAAAACAATGCATGAAGACTGAAAAATCTACACAAATAATGTTGCCGAAGAAAAATGTTCCTATTGTTATAATGTCGTGATGCCTTTCATCTCAATGGCATTATTTATTGGCTAGATAATTATTAGTTTGGATAGTTTGATGTCCTTGATGGTACAACGCGAAATCCGCGTTCGTAATCGTCATCATCATCACCCATTCTCTTGGCGCTGCTGAATGAAGGCAACCCAAGTAAAAAAAAAATTTAAATCATATTTCAAAAAACCTATTGACTCTCTTCAAAATTTAACTCTATTGGTTGTCCAAGATATTTTGTTAAAGAAAGTTATGCATGACCTGATTGGCAATAATTATAAATTTAATATTAATTGTATTAGACCATGAGAATTGAATTTGTAAAAATAATAAGTTAATAAATCAAAAGATTACACGCGAAGTACAACCGATGTGTATAAAGAGTGTCAAGGGACGTATTTGACTTACCGTCTTAACCTTAATTGATGTCTTTTTTTTTCAAAATATAATTTTTTGATAATCCGATCCTACCTGGACAGGTACAGGATACTGGACAGTAGCTACTGATTTTTTAATGTTTTAGTTAAAAAAAAATTTCAAAATGTCTTCGGAGATCAAAATTTCGTTTACATTTTTTACTCCAAAAAATGTCAGGATCACTGGTTAAAGTAAGTCAAGTACGTCCTTTAACACCATGTATAAATTCACATGATTTGTTTACCTAATTGTGACACTAGTTTCTAGGATTTAACGAGTGACATTGGTTCACGTTCTATTTCTCAAGAAGCCTTAATAATACGTAGAACATGACGTAGAATCATTCTTATTCAGTGTTTTCATTGAATAATTGTGATTCACAACTCCAAGCAGAATGCATCATGTAGATGGGGATATGTAGAGAATATTTTAAGAAGAAGAAAATGTGAACCTTTACTTTGAAGGGACTTGTATTTCAGAAGAGAGAAATTGTTACAGTAACCCCTTCAAGAACGTACATAATTTTTTACGAATAATGGGCACGAGTATGTCGTCCGTCCAAATTCCTAACTATGCACAGGTGTCGAAGATATCTGATCTTATAACTAAGCAAGAAGAAGAGCATTACACTACGAAGCATTCAATAAACTAACCACGTAGAATCACAAATTGATATTTAAAGATAAAATAGTAATCACTCCATAAATATAAACAGGTTCTTAGTTGGGTAATATACATATGACAAGAAGATTATTTATGCAACTAGATGAGTGGGTTATAAATAATGGTAAACGCTATCTTGTTAGCGATCATTTATGTCACCAGAGGAACAAGCAGTTACTCGCAGATTTGTGTCACCAATGCCTTCACTTTGCACCGGCATTCTTCATTGCATAATAGTTGAATATATTCGCCAATCCCTTCACAGCATCTGAATTCGAACTGCAGCAGAGCCGATTAACTTAACAGTGGCGGGGATTACGTAATATTAAACTGTATTGTATGGAAGACCTTGTATGGGGTACCTGCCGGAACAGTGGTTAATGGTAGGCCGATAAATAATATGAGATTTGCAGGCCGCTTTGAGATAATGTCAGTGATCTGCAAAGAATTGAGGAAAAGGTTAAAGAAGCAAGTAACAAGTAAGGACTTAAAACTAATGCTTCCTAAACACAATAAATGGCCTCGAAATGTCCTGAAAACACCAAGCTTAGAACCATTAGAACCAACGAGTTTCGGTAAAAATTCTGCACGAATGGGATAAATTTCAAGATGAATGGCGTTAGAAAAAAAGCTTTCGGAACATAGACCTATTTACTATGTAATTTTGGTGAATTGATATATGTGTGAGTGTGTGAGGCCGAAGATATGTACGCCAAAAAACGCTCTAGTGAGTGATTTATCGATGACCTTACAATGTGCCCCCGTAACAACTCCCCGTACAACAAATCCCAGAAATACGTTTTGCACTATTTAAGGGGTTCTTCGTTGAACGTTAAAAAAATGATAAATTTTACTAGAATTAAACAATAAAAAACTGGATTCCTTATAACATAAGGTTACAAAACCGATAACCCAGAAAAATATAGATTGGGGATGAGATAGACAAATACACTCCCAAAACAAAATACCGCCATCGGCTTACGAGTTTGATAACCAAACATAGATAGCCACGCATTTCCCAATCTTATCCTTTACCACTCCTCTTTGCCTTGCTACATACTGATTTTGGATAAGCCATGGTCCCACTGGCTTTGGGCAGGCAAAACACACGATAATATATATTATATATACCTTTTTATTGTAGCTTGTGCGAGATTTTCTCCAGTTCTCGAATATATTATAATATCAATGGACCTTTTTTTGCGCACTCAATCATCCAAAACTATATTTGCTCTTCTTGTTGATTTAATTACATACAAATGGATGAATATTGCAATCGCCTTGTATGTATATGTATGCAGATTATTGATTAGTCCATCTACGCCCATGGCCCGTTCGTCATTTAATTCTCGAGATAAGAACGCGGAACACCTTTCTAAAACGCTAACGGCCGGGTTAGTTGGCCCAGTGGTACAGTGGTAAGGCGCGGGACGAGGGTGCCATGCCGGGACCTTCGGTTCGGTTCCCACGCTGCCCACAACAGGCTACAGACTACAGACTCCGCGCAGTTCAGTGTTCAGCTCGCTGCACCTGCGAATTGTTGAATTGCCAGGCACATCACGCGCAGCCGGCAGCCGATCTTAGGACCATTGCACAACCTCTGTGGAGAGCGGATAATGTAACCTGCTACCATTAGCTATTACTGTCTATTAGGCGCGTAATGTATCGATCTTCTTTTCGCGTTTGAAGGCTTATAGGATTTATTAATTTGCTTGTTATTGTAAAATACGGAATGTTTGTTAATTTGGCATTTTTTTGGGGGAAAGTACATTTATTATGTTGCTTGGCGATTTTAATGACATCAACAGCGATCAAAAGCTTGGTAGAGTCGCAACACAGCAAGGCCTTCATTTCTGTCGTTCTCTTGTAGTTTCTTGTAGTGTCCATGCGATTGGATGATATTTGCCCTGAGAGAAATGATTTCTCTCAGAACCTCTTGTCTGTGTGTAGTCATTTTGTGCTTGCTTCTTCCTTAAGTCCCCTCCTAAATAAAGTTCATTTTGGACAACAGTTAAATGTTATTTTCAAAATGTTTTATGGGAAATATCTTACGATAAGCAATCTAGTTTTCTTTGTATTATTTGCTGTGTATATTTCTTTGGTTTTAATTTTTGTTTTTGTCGTATAGATAGCAGTTTTACCTTCCAAATGCATTTTTTTGAAAATTGGTAGAAAGGCAGCAGCCATTACACAAAATTCTATTTAATAAAATTATTAATGATAACAATATATTATATGAACAGTTGCGAAATTCTCCCAAAATAAAATTATTAGTCCCGACCAGAAATACAAGACAAAATGCTATCTTTTTCTGCGACAATTTCAAAACAAACGGTCATGCTCCGTCTCCTTACAAAACCCGGATTGTTCTTCTTTTTAACCTACATAACTTTTACCACTCTGTCACATTTCCACTTTCCACCACTCTGTCACTTTTTGTTTTTACTATAAATGAATCTCTCTGGATCTCAGAGGGGAAATTGTAGCAAGGGGGAAGGATTATATTACTATTTCATATGACAACCCACGCGAATTGTCACACGACATGAAAATTGTAGGAGACAAGTTCTTGAGATTTTTAAAAATATTTTATTAAACATCATTAAAAATAATAATCGCTGTTACTCGATAGGTTATATCTTTTCGAGTTGATAAAAAGTTTTTATATTTTATGTCGTCATATCATTTTTTTGTAACATTATAGAATACACGCAAGTCGATGTGGCAGAAGACAAATGTGATTTGTATGAAATACGAGTACACTTCTATCACGAAGAGTTACAACTCTGTCACGTAATTTTTACTACAAAAATATAAACACAATTTTTTTTTAAACGCACACAGTCGTTACGTCTTAAGCACAGTAGATTTTAAAGTAATTATGAAATAATAATAATATTGGTAATTCTGTTGAATTTTTCTCCACTACCTGGTGGAGACAACTTTATGTAGGTTAAAAAGAAGAACGACCCACACACCTATTTCATTTTATGTTTTACACTCGTTACATATTTAATTTAATTTTCTAATCTTACTACTTATTATTTGTCTGAAAGAAGAACTTTTTCTCTATTATTTCACACGTATGTTTAATTCATGCTTTATTCTTTGTTACTTTACTTATTTTGTAATCATTTACCATGTGCTTGCTAAACCATACAACCAATAGTTAACTCTACTATATTTTACATTGATTTTAATTATTTTTCTTGTCAAAGCCCAATAGGACGCAAATAAATAATATCAATCGATTCTTTGTATTCAATCGTAATGTTATATGGCACATTTGGAAAAAGTTAACGATTTTCTGTTTTCATCGTGCAGTTTTTTTGGACCCCTCAAAGACCCGTACTCTTTCTCCAACCTCTTCCATAACAAATCTTTTTTCTGTGCTTACTAATCACGCTATTGAATAACAAGTAACAGCAATTACTTACGAGTGTTAGTCAATTATTGTCCACATCATTTAAATTATATCAATCGATCAAAAAGTATACATAGAGTATTGATGGGTATCAATCCAAGACAAATCCTAGATTCGTATCTTCTCCGGTATTCCCATTTACCGTTTCATTTTATTATCTTCTGCGGTCTCTTCCTGAATGATCTATTAATTAAATAAGACTCTTAATTTGATTACCACACATGACTCGAGTAAATCAATTAATTATATTTAGCCATCCAATGGGAAAGTGGCCATTATTTATGTGCTAGTCGTGATGGTCGATCTGGCTTCAGTATGATTTATATTATAAACAGAGCTGTTCAAATCTAGATTTTAAGTAATTATTTTGTAACTTCTGAGTTGGTTTTCGGTTGAAAAAACTAGAAATCTGATGATCCACGGGTTACGACCTGCTTTAAGCTCAAGTGTTTTTTTGTATGCATTTGATGTAAGGAGTAAATATAGAAATACATCGATCTACTTTCTATACTTTGATAAATTACTTGTCATTAATTTTATGTGTACAAAATTTGTTAAAAAATACCACTCTTCAAAACCAGATATGATAATAATTAGTAGTTCGTTTTTATATAGCTTCACTACAGAAAATGAGGCGTTTTACGAAGATTATTATAATTTTTTGCAAATGAGATTAACACTGTACGTGAGTACTTACACATTAAAAAGCAAAAGCTTTGGATGCAACCGAAAAGACTTTCGATACAGAAATTTTATTTATTTATTCACACCTTGAAGACTTTTATACTATGTAGATACATTAGTATAGATAAGTTTTTTTTTATTTTTTTTATATGAAATACCGCACAAGAGTCCCAACTGCTCCCCTCTGGAGCCAGTGAGACTATGGCATCCCCGATAGGGGTATGTTGTGTGGCTGAAGGTAGTGGGGAGGGGAAGGAGATAGGGAAGAGGAAGGTGGGGAAGTACCTGGCTATTCAGATCTGGTCACTAAACACGGCTAATGCCATTTCGAGCAACGTTTCAATTTTGAATGGTGGTCTTACACCAGGGCGATACTGGTAGTATCTTCCACTCTGGAACGTGCCGCAAATATACTATATATTATTTTAAATGAAATAAATTGTGAAATAACACAAATTAATCACATAAAATTTATTTGCGCACGCCGGGTTCGAACCCGCGACCTTCGGATTGTGAATCCAGAGTCTTACCTCGGGACCACGGAGGCCGTCCCGAAGTTGTCCACAGGATTACAAAAAATGTGCAGTATGTAATAATATTGATAAAACATTTAATTGTCAATCGATCAATAGTTACGTATTTGACTTGGAAATATTGACAAAAAGGACCTGGAATGCGGCTGGTTTTCAGCAGCGCTTCTTTAAATTAAATAAAATTCATATTGAAAACAACCACAAAATCGCTAACACAAGAAGGTATCCCTTTGTTTTAGCATTTATAAATTCTATCACTTATGTTATTTTGCGGCCGAATGTGCAGTCAATAGCCGTTCGCTGCAGAGCTTTTTAAAGAACTGCAGCGGTCAATAATCGAAAATACTGTGGTTTTCAGTCCAAATTTTTCATTTAGAAAAATCTGTAATTACCCTCAAGTACTGCAGTTTGATGCCTGAGGAGCTGAGGAGAACAAGTAAATCCATACTAATATTATAAATGCGAAACTGCTAGAGTTCGTTTATGACGCTTTCACGCATTAACCAATAAAAAAGACTTTGAAAATTCATCCACCAATAGAAAGCTAAATTATATGCGAAGACTATGGTCTGTATATGATGGCAAGCTCTGGCGTAATGAAATTATAAATATTAATATATTATATTTGTTATACGTTTTCTGTCGCTAACAAAAGCGAGTTATTTCTAACGTCAGAAAAAAATCGTTTCCATGGAAACGATGTTGATATATTTGTGGGCTCTAAGCTGGTAGGTACTCAGCCCCCTGGTCAGCTACTGCTCCGGAAAATTCAAATATTAGAATATGTTTTGTTTTTTTTGGACAAGCTTCTGTTTTGCAATAAATGTCAGATAAGAGTTCCTACATTAAAAATATAATTCGTAACGATTATAAAGACTGAATAATAAATAGCGTAATTTTTTTTTTATTTTATTAACAAACTTCCAATTATTTAATTAAAAATAAACATCCGAAATGTTTGTAAGCGCATAAATTCCAACGAATGAACAAAATTGGATAATTCTTTTTTTCTTTGAGCTATAGCATTTTGAAATTTAGGTGGCAGGCGAGATGTATGAAAACTGAATTTAAGGGAATGAATATATGGAATGCGGGTGGGGGTGGGGTTGGGGAGGGGGGATAATTGATAAGTTCAACCACTATAGTAATTTACCGTAATACCATGCGAGCGAAGCCCCGGCAAAAGCTAGTAATAAATAATAACATAAAAAGAATGCGGAAGATAATAGGTGCTATGAACATCAACATCTAATTACAGCACAATGTAAATACACTTGCAATGGGTTAAGAAAATGGCGTGGTTTTCTAATCCATCCCCTTTCGTTGTTCCTTTCTCTACCATCATTTCTTTCTCTTAACACCAGACAAAAATATTGAGGCTGCCGTGTTTACACTTATTCCAATAAAACAATATAACTGCTCCTACAATCACTTAATTCAAGATTTTTTACAAATAGCTACAGATCCGGAATCTCATATTTTGAGATAGCATCTGAAAAAAATCCGTGGTAAGAAAACGGTGCTAAAATTCCAACACGGTAATTATCTGTTGAGTGTAAATCACGTAAAGGTTAATCAAATGCTTTAAATATTTTTTTGCTACCGTGCTTGTTTGCTTTGCTCTATTTTCTCTATTTGCCAATAACTATGTTTAAGACATTTAAACATGCGACATAAATTGAATTCGGTCCGCATTCTTGCATAGTCAATCTCTTTCTTTTAAAATCAAGGGAAAAGTTTTAATCTCCATATTTGAGCGGGTCTACAAATAGCCATGCTCGGAGTCCGGATCTTTGGGCAAAGCCGTTGATAGGATATTCTTCGCCTTGAAACAAGGTATTACTTTGGGAAAGCAAGAAATACAATAACTCCTGATAATCAATAGCGTTTGTACGTCTGTTGATTTGCATATTATACTAGTTGTTTATGTCCAGCGAAGAAGATAGAGCTTTTTGCAGAAGATACAGCCAAGTCTTCTGCTAGTTTGTTTTTAGACATACCAATACAAATAGTACTTGATGGATAACGTTTTGACTGATCTGAATAGGGATGGGAGAAGAATTTTTGCTGGAAGCAGAAAACAATAACTTGACTTTGGTGGAATGACATTTTCATGGGTGTTTTCAAGTGTGGAAAGCTTTCAAGAGACGAATGGCCATCAGGAGGCACAAGAAAGGAACTTGCGAATTTTATTTGCCGCCGAGATTTCTTCTTTCAAAGTCTAATTTCATTACACCCTTCAGAATTTTAGCGTATTTTTCAGATGGTCAAAATATCTCCGCTTTAAGTAAAATGCAAATAATTGGAATTTTTCTAAACATATCCCAAAACTAAAAATGGTTTTTGAAAGGTGATAAAACACGCTTTCAATTTCTATAAGTCAAAATAAACTTTTGAAATAGAAATAGAAATTTTTGAAATATAAAAATTTTGTACACAAACACAACAGTTTTAAAAATGGCTCACCTCACGTATTTTCTAAAGAAAATTCATGATAACAAAAAACATAAAACACGTACCAATTTTTTTACACAAACGTATTATAAAAATTAAAGTTCCCTCACTTTTTTTGTATTTTTACATGAAAGTAATTAATAAAATGTTCTCAAAGCTTATTTTTTTTTTTCAAATACCGATTCAAAACTTTGGTTTCATAAAGATGTACATTTTAATTTTTTGGTCGTTATTTTGTTACATTAGATTAGACTATAAAGCGTGGTGTTTTGCGTTTCTAACACCGTTTAGAACATATTTTTCACTTTGATAGTAAGGGAGTTACAGCGATTTATATGAGACGCGTGTGAGATGAGACAAATATGGTATCCTGCCATTCAAGGGGTTAAAGTCAAATTTCGTAATGTTTGACCATTCAATGAACTACCTCTACACTTGTCTATCTGAGAAGGAAATTTCAAGATTTCATTGAAAATTTGGTGTAAATTACAATTAAGATTCGTAAAAACATCATGAATCATATTAAAAATCAAATATACATTGCAAACTAGATCTAGGAATTGCACCATTTGAACTCAGTGGTACCAGAATATAATTATCTACGACCATCTCAATTATTTTATCAGTATTTCGTGTACAATTATTACAAGAAATGGATCAACGGTTGTCTTCGGTAAAACACGATTAGAAACAAACGCCAACGGAACACCATACTTATTGATGGGAGACCAAAATATTGAAAGCTTTTTCGACCTCCAAAGCAAAAAACCCATTGAAAAGTTGTTTAAAAGTCTATTTAGTTGCGTCTGCACCAAGGCGATGATATGAAAAAAGAACTGAATCAATTGAATTTGTGAAATAATTAATCGCTTTGATTTATATCGAGTCTTTAGAACGTGATCAATAGATTCGATCTTATGTGATTATCATGTGTTACATCGTGATCCAAAACGAATACACCGAGTCAAGGATTTAGAATATGCTAGACTGGCTTACATTCTAGGTATACGATTTTCTGTAAGTAGATTTCTTGTAACACAACACAAATCTATTTGGGTTACTAGTAATATATGAATTTTTATTCACTCGAGCAATTTTTGGCATATCACGAGGAACATTCGCGCGGCCCGTTTCATGCAAATCTTAATTTTGGATTTGAGATCAAAATACCCAAACAAACTGATTTTTTTTTTTAATCAAAGGGTATATCAAATATCTAGTATGGGTGTGAGCTATTTTATTTATTTTTCATTTAAATTATAAGATATAGGCTATTAAAATGTTTAATGTTTCATGATTTTAGTGCCAAATTGGCAATTTGTGAGTAAATGAAAAATATTTAAAAAATAATTTTACTGTATTTATTATAAAAATATGATGAAACATGAAATAATTTTTTTAGTATATAATAGTCATGATATGATAGTTGTAAATTTATATAACAAATGACTTTTTTATGTAGGAACAAAATTTGGTCGTTTATATATTAAAATTACTACTTTTGCAAATTGCCTCTAAAATCATGAAACATTAATATCACATCCGTACTAGATATTTGATATACCTTTTGATTACAAAAATAATTTTTCTGTTTGGTTGGGTACCTATTTTGATCTCAAATCCAAAATTTTGATTTGTATGACTCTTAAGGCAAGTTTACAAAACGTTTTAGTAGTACTACTTGGTACTTATGGTAACTAAACCCTAGAGTACTTATGGTAACTAAAATGTGGTATAAATGGTAAATTTGGGTGAATTCATTGGCTTTAAACCGCGAAAAGTAGTTCATATGTTTCCATATTAATATTTTGAGGAACCAAAATTATTGAATCGAATGTCCAAATCGAAAATTGAATAATTTCTCGTGTGGTTGTGATGATAGATGATGTGTTCTGATCCAGAAACGATGCTAGAAAAAATGGGGAGGATAATTCCAAAATGCCATCATAAAGGCCTGTCTCTTGCGACCTCCGCTATCAACTTTTGCTGTAACAACTCCCTTCAACATCACTATTAACATTGTCACATCACTATAAGTATTGACAATTCTTGTTGTGTTTCAAACTTTCCATGTGCGATGGAAAACATTCCCAACCCGGCGGGGGCGAGGATTACTTCTTTTTAAACAGCTGGCGCGCCGACCGGTTGGTAACGGAGAATAAATCGAATGAGATTTGGGGTTATGTCAACTGCGGAGCCTAATAATTATGACCTTATATTGTAAATAAACACTGTCGTAATGGTTGATTATTTCTTCCGTGAACTTGCTTGTAAACGAAGCCTATTAATTTATAAATCGATTTCAGAGACACAGAAGTAATTGACCAATTCAAATCGGTATTATATTCTTAATTCCTGATATATAATAACGTAATAGAAATTTGAGGTAGGTAGTAAGGTCTAACTTGAAATTTGCGTGTTTTCCTTGATATTTCGTCTACAATTATTGCTAAATTTCACATCAGAAATCGAAGTTTGACGTCTATGTAATTAAAAAGCACTCGAAATTCTTAAATAGTAACTTGAGGTCGTGCAATAATCAATTTTAGTCGGAAATAAATATCTATTAAAATATCTTTGTTTTCTCCCTGATGTAGCATTTCTTCTTCATAAGAACGCATTTTAACATTTATGTATGTAAACGCCAAACGTCAAGTGTTCAGTGCGTACGCGTGGACCCGTTCTTACCACAGACAACTAGCCAATTCGCGAACGCGAACTTCGCCCCAAACTTTCATCCATGTTTTAAGGAGACGGAAAACAAAAAAACGTTTATAGTAATTTTAAAGCAAATGTTAAAGCATATGTTTAAGTTAATGGTCGGAAAAGGCCCGCCTCCAGTCACATAGTTAGGTACTCCTGTGTTTAGACAAAGAGCTTTGCCGTAGAATTAGAGCTAGAAGTCTTTGAAACTTAAAGAACAGAAACTTAAATAAACCCAATCTAACCATATACGGATTAAGTAGAAAACACACCAGTTATTAAATTGGTTATCCTAAATTTCAACAGTTTCTTTTTGGGAATGGCTTATCTAGCGTAATTTGTATCTTTGTCCAGAATGGACACCATTTATACTACAAATCCGAAAGAAACGCAATAGTTATGCTTTTATTTATTGCCCGGTACAGCTAGGAATTAATTTTAGGTACCTCAGTATGTTAATCGTGCTGGAAAAGTGTATCTCAGAGACTGCAGAGTAATATGTGAGGCTTGTTAACATATGTTTAATTATTTGAATTGATTACGGCGGTTGTAAATGTCGGGGGCGTTTACGAAAGTTGGCGTGACCCAGTGAAGGAATTAATTTGATGGAATATCATAAACCCTGGGAGCCGAAGAGCTCACAGAACTTGCGTAATAGTCATAATTTAATCAAAGTGTAGTACGCACTAAGGACCTGCGGTGTGGTTAACTCCCAACTGAAAGAGACTTGTTGCAAGTTTGAGATCCATCATAATCTGCCATTTTGCGCAATCTGACAGTTATTGTAGGCAGTATTCATTTTGGGAAGCGGGTCTGGGTACCGACAAACTGGGACCATTTATTGGATAACCAACACCCCTGCCATAGGTCACTCTAAGTAGTACGCTACGTTTGGTGAAGTTTGTCTAGATCTTTCCCTAAAAAGACCCTCCACACAGCATTCCCAAAGATGATACAGGCCCTGAAAGATTTTTTTTCCTCAGAGCCTCCTGTGGAGGTAATGTAAAAAAATATTTATAAAAATACAAATAAATGTGTAAATACAAATGTTTGTTCTTTCGTGGTTAGGTGGGCAGACACATCACTAAGTCACCAAACTAGGTTAGGTCACCCCGAGGGAGAGGTATGGTGTTGGTTGTCCAATAAATAGTTCCCGAGGCGGCGGTACCCATAACCGCATCCCAAATTGAAAAAAATGTCACTCAACATTCCTCAGCCAGGACAGTATTATGAATTTAGCTTGCCTAAAAGACCATCCACACAGCATTCCCAAAGATGACACAGGCCCCGAGAGATATTTTTTCCTCGGCGCGTCCTGTGTGGAGATAGTGTAAAAAGTATTTAAAAAATACAAACAAATAAATAAATATTGTTGTTTAATAAATAGTTCCCGGAGCGGTGGTACCCATACCCGCATCCCAAATTACCGTTCCTCAGCCAGGACAATATTATGAATTTAGCTTGCTTTCAAATTGTGCAGACATAAACTGTGTAGGTCGTTCTTCAGTAAACTGTTCCAACATTTTACCTACCCAGTTATAGAATGAGCTTTGTACTGAATTTTTCTGCTGAAAACAAAGAATTCTCAGAAGTGAAATTTTTTTTTGTTTTTGAAGTAAAAATTTCTTTAACATCGTAGTGATTTGAAACTCTATGAAACGAAAAAGCGACATTAAAAAGCGCAGGCTAAATCCAATGATCTTACAATCATTGGATTTAGCCTGCGAGATAATGAGATGTAATCGGTCTCCTCTTTGTGCGGTGCTCTGTGGCCTCCCCACTCTTATCTACTTTAATTTTGTGAAGGTTTCACTTCTACCGCGTATGAACTGCACACAATTTTTTTTCACTATCAGTACCAAGATGCTTCAGCTAACTTTTTTGTCAATTAGCATACTATCATGCTACTAGTTTATCAGATCCTTGACATAATAAAATCTTAAATCGTCTCTGACCTGAAATAACCATTAAATTCGAAAAGAGCGTGTTCTTAAATGTCCCCCAATGCCACTCGCCAAGATAAAAGATCTCTTAAAGACATTAAAAGAAATACTTCACGAAAAATTAATGTGTTTTGAATTTTATAATTAATCGTACATAAAACGTAAGATAGAGTTTCGAAATTAAATGCAAAATCTTATCAATTTACTGTCACAAGAATCCAAACAGATTTAGAAAAGCTCACGAAAAAAACTAATGCGCTCAATAAAAATGTGGTTGATTAATGATAGTGTCAAATATAAAAGTGATCGCAATTTAATGAAGCAATATTAACTGGAAATCGAGCCTTTGATATTATCGCGACAAAATCGTTAATTCAGTCAATAAACATAAAAGACATTGGAAATGAAGAAGTGGAACTTATTCCTAATCATCTCAGTGTAGATATTACCGGTTAGTAGTTGAGTGGGCATCGCGTTTGGGTTCCATCCTGGCGTCGCGTGTTCGATTCCTCGGTTGGCTAAGTCCTCCATCACGACTCAAGCAACATTTTTGGCTTACTGTGGTGGTAGTAGTAGATTTTCAAACATTGTTGGGTTATTCGTAACCCGGGAATGTTTGTCTTTCTATCAAAAAAAATAAAAAATAAAATTAAAAAAGACAAAATATCCTACGGACAAAACATCCCCCAACAAAATATGTACTAAAACCTAACCTGACCTAACCTTATTTCACATTTTACTATTTTTGAATAGTTTATTGTCTACACGGTTTGTCTGTATTATTTTTGTCCCATTTTTTTGTTAGGTTAGGTTAGGTTTTATTAGGTTAGGATTCCACAACGTAATACAAGAAGTCAGGATTTATTTCAGTGCAGAAATTCTGGGACTTACTACCATATGTATTCCTCTTTACCCAGAATACTAATGGAAGGAAACAATTACACCAAGTCCGTGGACATCTTCAGTTTATCTTTAAACAAATATAAAATATTGTTACTGAAGCAGTTCAGTTATGTACAATAAATATTGTATTTTACCATTAATATGTTAAAGCCCTGAAAAAGGGCGTAGATCAATAAATAAATAAATAAATTAGATATTTTATTAGGGGGAGTTTTGTCCGTAGGATATTTTGTTGGAGTATGTTTTGTCCGTAGGATATTTTGTTGGAGGATGTTTTGTCCGCAGGATATTTTGTTGGAGGATGTTTTGTCCGCAGGATATTTTGTTGGAGGTTGTTTTGTCCGTAGGATATTTTGTTGGAGGATGTTTTGTCCGTAGGATATGTTGTTGGAGGATGTTTTGTCCGTAGTATATTTTGTTGGAGGATGTTTTGTCCGTAGTATATTTTGTTGGAGGATGTTTTGTCCGCAGGATATTTTGTTGGAGGATGTTATGTCCGCGAGATATTTTGTTGGAGGATGTTTTTTCCGTAGGATATTTTGTTGGAGGATGCTTTGTCCGTAGGATATTTTGTTGGAGGATGTTTTGTCCGTAGAATATATTGTTGGAGGATGTTTTGTCCGTAGGATATTTTGTTGGATGATGTTTTGTCCGCAGGATATTTTGTTGGAGGTTGTTTTGTCCCGTAGGATATTTTGTTGGAGGATGTTTTGTCCGTAGAATATTTTGTTGGAGGATTTTTTGTCCGCAGGATATTTTGTTGGAGGATGTTTTGTCCGTAGGATATTTTGTTGGAGGATGTTTTGTCCGCAGGATATTTTGTTAGAGGATGTTTTGTCCGTAGGATATTTTGTTGGAGGATGTTTTGTCCGTAGGTTATTTTGTCGGGGTGTATTTTGTCGCGGGATGAAAAGTCGCGGAACAAATATTTTTGTTGCAGGGGGAATTAATTTTATTTGACTTCCATGACCTGGTAGAGTGGTTAAGATCCTTTGTTTTGAATACAGAGGTCGCAAGTTCAATTTCATGACAGTTGATCCCCCGACAAGCATATTTTTATGCAATATCGACTTAAAAAAAATATGGTATACCTATTTACAAAAATAATAACTACGTGTCCCAAAGGGGTGTGCAGAGAGTATGTACCGCCGAATAACAAACGTATTATAAAACATATTTTCATACAAACCCATCAGGATTTACTTGTTGGTCCACCAGCGTCCAAGTACTGTAAATAAATTCGTTCGATAATAATACCAAATTTATTATTAAAGGTATTATTGAAGACGATTTTACGTTCGAAATTGGTAAATAATGGACCAATCATTTCGGGAGGCATTTATTTTTGTAAAATTCTCAATAAACCTCCTCTCAATATACCTCCGCTGGATTATGATGCTGAGTAAATTTTGTAGATATCTCAAATTCAAACACGTATATTATTATTATACTAATTATTGAAGAAAAATAATTATAAGTTATCCTTACATATGTCGTAGGCCGAACGTAATCCATAATCCACCGCATCGTGAAATGGCGGCAGATCGTGATGTGCCTGAGACGCATTATGATCTGCCTGATTTTACGATTGGCCTGCGACATATATAAAAATGATTGTTTCATTGTTTGTCCCGAACGCGTTCATGTACCATTCATCCGATTGCGACGAAACTTTAGTGATTTGTTGTGCGCACGCCCGCGAAAGTTTCTATTAGTAATGGTGAGCTCCGGTGTTATTAAATTTGTACAAAAAATTACAATAGGTAGCACGCGAATTGTTTGAAAAATGTGTGTATTTTATACAGTTAAGCCCCAGGTAGGGAAGGAGGGAGAGGTAGGGGAATCCAGAAACGAGTGAGGTAATCACGGGAGGGTGCTTGAGGGATGGAGAAGGCGGGAAAGGTGGAAAGGGAACGCAGCACATACTGGAGAGGGGTGGGGGGTGAGGAAGGGTCAGAGGGATTAATTGCAAAGCAGTAGCGGTAGGGGATAGCAGGGGGTAAATTTAAAAAAAAGAATTAATACATAAATTACGTTTTTCATTGAGTGGCATTGAAACGCTAGTTTATAAATAAGCAAGTTACAGCAAAAACTAATCGTGATTTTTAAATGAAGCATCGAAAGTAGCTCGTACGCATGCACACCATCGTGTACGTATCTCTAATCGTAAATATAATTATTATTGATGGTATCGCTTTAAGCACCGGTCTGAGATGGTCCAGCACGAATGTTCTCTGTTCACTGTTCACATGAAGATAGGAGGTGGAAGACGAAGATGGGAGATATGGCGGTATCAATCAACATTCACTTTTATTTGACAAGATGAACAGTTTCGACATTTCTAGGCGATCCCGTGTTAAACGCTTCCTAGGGCGTTAAATCACTTCCGTGAGAATTTAGAAAAGAAATCGTCGTTTGAACTTCTGTTTTTTCGTTTCGAGTATTTTTTATTCGAAACATGGCCAAAGTCTACGCATTAATTAGGAAAACGTGACTCCTATATGAAATAATTGATACGTTTTTTTATACTTAGATATTTACATTTTTAAATCGATTACTTTCTTTTTTAGTACTCGCAAGTGCGCCCCGCGGTAAAATTTGGCAGCCATCTACGGTCTGAGTCCCAAAATACCTGAAAAAACCCTCGACTCCGTGCAGGAACGGGCGGTTCTAATATCGGTCGAATGCTATCCTTGTACTACCAGTATTTCAATGAAGGATTCTCCGAGGAACTGGCGTCATTGATTCCTTCGGCACCAATGACGCCAGTCAACATTTGTACACACCTTGACATTTGTCAAATGAGAACGGGTCGATTCTATGACTCAGCTCGGCTGTGCAACGATTTGCCGGCCTCTGTGTTTCCATTTGTATACAGTTGACAGTTGACACATGAGAACAGGTCGTTTCTACGGCCGGCTCAGCTCGGCTGGAATCATTGGCCGGCCTCTGTGTTTCCTCCCTCCTACAACAAGGATCTCTTCACGACCCAGGTACACTTTTCCTTTCCACAAAAAGACTCTCCACACAGCATCCCCAAGGATGACACAGTGGAGTTAATGTTAAAAAAAATCATCGTGTTTGAGTTTTAGGTTATGTGCACCAAATAATCAAGATTACGATTTTTTTCATAATAATAGGGTAATTCCAAAAGTAAAATCTCCTATTTTTTCAGAAATACAAATAAACAATTATCTTATTAATAATGTGAGCATATCTACGTCTTTTAAAATTCGGACATTTATCTATTTTTTGACATAAATGCCATTAATTTCGTACATGTATTTTTTTAAGCGCTGTGGCAATTTTGGTATAAATTTTGTATGGCAATCTTTGTATACTGGATCATACCAGCTCGCCACCATGTCATCGAGGAAGCGTTGAACCTCATATTTCTTATCGTCGCTGAAGCGCGCCTTCTCCTTCTGCGATCCCACCTTGTGCACACCTGATATTTTTTGACACTATCGAAAGTGTGTGCAAGATGGGTCGCTCGAACGCTCAAAGAAGACCACAAACGCGTTTCAACAGCGAGGACAAGTTTAAAAATGAGTTTAGCGCATCAAAACAATATCAATGATATTGTTGTGAGCTGTTTTAACATGGGTTACGTAGAAAAATAAATAAATGTTAAGCTTTAAAGATGTACAAATTATTAAAAAAAATAACTGTTTCTTGGTGTTTCTAAAAAAAGTTACCTAAATGTTGGGATAACCCTCGAATGAAGAACTCTTTTAATTCTAGCGACGATGGAACCCTTGAAAATTCCACCCAAAATATTTTCAAATGTTTAGTGTAATTTGTAGGTATATTTTGACGGTGACCGGACAACTCGGAATGAAACCAACTCAGAACCATCTCAGATAAGTCATTTAGAGTGATAAAAAAATACATATAAAAATTGGTTAAATAGGTTACGTTAGGTTAGGGTTATCGGTTAATTTAAAATATTTTTTTTTCATAGCGTAATGTGTTTTAAAGGAGGTATTGAGTTGACTTTATTCTCAGTTGGCATGGAACCTATTTTGACATATTTAATATCTATCCTTTTTTAAAAAACAAAACATATTAATTCGGTTGTCTGTGATGTGCTTTATTCCTGCGTGAAATTATCCACGCCCAATGAACTCAAATTTGTTGTGAATTTTAGTGTCAATTTTTGAATTGGAAATCTTGTGTGAAAAATAATTCAGATAAGCGATAAATTAATCCATAATGTAACATAATGTTTTAAGATAAGAATTTTTTAATAATATTTTTCAAAATTGGATTTATAAAATCCTTTGGTTTTCTCGGCCATTTGGCTCGCAGGTGACGGCCTCCGTGGTCAAGGGATTAGGCTCTCGACTAGCAAACCGAAAGTCGCTGATTGAAATGTGTTATTTCACAATTTAATGATTTAAAATAATATAAAGTGTACATGCGACACGTTCCAGAGTAGAAGATACTCTCAGTATTGCCCTGGTGCATGACCACTATTCAGTATTAAAACGTGACTTGATATGGCTTTTGCCGTGTTTGGTGACCCGATCAGAATAGTCAGGTACTTTCCACCTCCTTCACCTCCCTACTACCTTAACCCGTTATATCACAGGAGACCTTGTTTATCCGAGCCACACAGGTCTCATAGAAATCGTTGTGTCTCCTCTATTATAGTGAGAAGTATGATCTGAACGGTATTGGAAAGAGAAAACAACAGCTTTATATTCAAATCTAAATATAAATAAAAAAATTACAATTTACACCTTTATGAAACCAAAGTTTCCGAACGCAATTTGAAAAAAAATGAAACTTTCTGAATTTAAAAAAAATTAATTTTTACATGAAATGCCAAAAAAGTGAGGTGACAATAACTTTTATAACTCATTTTTTAATAAAATATGTGTGTTTTTTTCATTATCAGTAATTTTAGTTTACATTGAAAATTTTTCATCTTTTAAAAATTACATGGTTATTTCTAATATGTAATAAAATTTGAAAGCCTATTTCAACACCTTTCGAAAACAGTTTTTAGTTTTCAGATACGTTCACAAATATTCAATTTATTTGAATTTTACATCAAAGCGGAAATAGTTTAACTTACTGACAAAATACACTCGAATTTTGAAGGGTTAAGCCTCACAACATCCCCAATTCAGGATGCCGTAGTCTCAGGTTGGAAGCGGTTGAAACTCTTGCGCGATATTCAAATATTAGGCTATGTGGCTCCTCGTCATGGGAGGTCTCAAAAGCAAATATTGATAAAGAATTATTAGGTGATAAACTGATAAGTGATTTTTTATAGCCGCAAAGGAAAGTATAAAGATTACACTTATTAGCATTTTGAATTTCTCAAGCTGTAAATAGTTTAATTACAAGTTAGCCGTTAAATGAGATTACCTTAAGATTATATTTCTGTCAACTAATAAAATATATACTTTTGCAGCTCGATTTTATTGCAACCATTAAAAGCCACCATTTAAAATTGTCTGTGACATTTGGTTAGACTGATAAGAATTTTATGTGTCGTGCAAAAGGCATAAACCCGGTATATCAGTTGAGTATAAGCTCGTCTTGGTTGTAATGTCGAACTTAGCACAGGTTGGAATAAAATCCGGATATAGGTCGAAAGTTTAGATGTCACAATATTATGTGTATCGTCTATGAATTTAGTTTGAATTTAATAGAACAATATATCTACTGTCTACATAAATGGTATTTCTATGTTCTCTGCTGTCATCTTCTTCGGGACGTTTCTGTCCACCGGGGAATTGCAATATTATTATAAATACATTTTAAAATTAGTGTACTTGCACATAGCACCATGCTGTTTGAAGTGGGGGACTTTATCAACAATTAAATCAGCCTAAAAATAAACTGCAATCTTTCAAAAAAGCATCCCCAGCTGGTTCCAGCTAGCTTACAGACTAAGTTTAAACTTGTGGTTTTTTGCCCACTGTTTCCATGTGTTGCCGGTAGTTCAGACTCCTGTACTCCTGTCCAAAGTTACTCCAAGATAGCGGGGATGGGGGTTATGGTAAATATTTTTTCCATCAATCTGAATTACTGAGATGGAAAGCTGTCACAGCTGTTTTCGACCAATTTGGCTTTAGTCGCCAATTGAGGAAATAATCTTCCATAGCCTGGAGGTCAGAATTAAGGATCTCTTCTGCTGCATTGAGGGTTTTGGCTTGGGCTGTGACGGTGATGCCATCTGTGTAAGCAAATTTTCTGCCTTCAATGTGAGCCTTAGATAGATTATCAATTGATAACATCGTCAATCCTCATCAATTCATACTTTTAGAATTAGGCAATTTACGCAAATTTCGGTGGGAAGTATTCGAATATTAATTACGTAGATGTCAGGGTTAGTCTGTGACCGCTAGCGCCTCGGCGTCTAAAATAGGAACTATTCTGCCGCTTACCAAAGCTTGAGCGACCGATTTAGCCCACTTCAATTTGAGCGAGGAATGTCGTACGTAGCAAGATTGTGTCGGACTGGCTGATACACCGGGCCATAATCATATAGCCATCAGATGTGGCTATATAAGAAACCTCAAAAACCTGCCTAATTTAAAATATCTGGAGAATAAACATCAAGAGAAATGTAATTTTTTTGGCAGGTGAGATATCCTTCCTTTCCTTCAATCAATAAATTACGGTAATTTGATTAAAACAGTTAAAAATAACAGTTAAACCCATTATAAGGCTTTAGTTTAAGCAATACACGGTCGGCCGTTAAAATATAAATGTGTAGGGTGTCTCGGGGAAAGTGCACTAACTTCGGGAGGTAATTTTACAAAAGGGTAAATAACTTTTTTTTAAATCCAATGTTTTTTCCTAATACAAAATTAATGGCATCCGTGGTCGAGGAGTAAGAGCTTCGACCAGCTATCTGTAAATTGCGGATTCAAATCCCGGCGTGCGCAAAGAAATTTTATTTGATTAATTTGCGTTAAGTGTACCACGATTTATTCATTTAAAATAATAAATTGTATATTTGCGGCACGTTCCAGAATTGAAAATACTCTCAATATCGCCCTGGTGTACAACCACTATTCAGAATTGAAAAGTTGCTTCAAATGGCTTTAGCCATGTTTGGTGACCGGATCTGAATAGTACTTCCCCCACCTTCCTCTTCCCCATCTCCTTCCCCTCACTTCAGCCACAACCTACCCGTTCTCATATGATAAATGTCAACCGTGCAGACAGGACCAATCCCTGTGGGACTTCATCATTATCATGAATAGCAGCAGATTATCAGCAGAAGCGTTTGATCCTAAAATAATGTTAGTAGTTGAATATTTACAGAGTTTTAATAAATTTATTTTTACTAAGGGCAAAATGGATTTTGATAAACGACAAAATTCGAAAGCTTGATTATTTTAATTAGCGGTATAGTAGTAGGTGGTGGGTCATCTCTGTCTACTCCAATAAGTCATAACTTGTACCTAATTATTATTGGTATCCACAGAGCAATAATTCCCATTGAAGTGATGAACATCTCACTGATCAATCACCCGGGATTACCGTACATGGAGACAAAAGTAATTAATGTCGTCAGCACGCGGCTTTGTGATAGCAGGTAGCTATCCAAGCCCTGAACAGATAGTTTCTATAAGTCAGATCAATATCGATTTGAAAGAAAGGCGTTCACCACCAAAATAAGTAAGGGCTTTCTACTCATAGGTTTCAGACGGACCTATAACGATAGACCCATATTATTTAAATATAAATAAAAAATAAAAAAAGGTCCAGTTATGTGAAGGTGATTATAAAAAAATGTTCTCCTTGTGTAATGTCCTCTCTATACACGGTAAGGTAAATTACCAATTAACGCTAGATGAATTCTGGAATACAGAATTCAAAAAACCCGTAAACCACAACTACCCTACTAGGCATAGAGAAGCACAAATGTTTATTGTCAATAAATCTCAAAATGTATACGGAGATAGAACAAAAAGTCATAAAATTCCGGAAATATTTAACGCATTACGTGAAAATATCAAAAATGAGACATCTTATTCAAAAATCAAAACAAAAGTTAAATCTTTCTACCTCCGAAGAACATGAAATCAAATAAAATAGTTCCTATCTATTTATTTTCTCACCGTATGTTTGTACTGTGTAAAATATTTTTACTACAACGCAATTCATAAACATTAAAACATTGAGATAATTAGTTTGTCGTAATAATTAGTATTTTAATATTAAGTATTATATTTAGTATATACTATGTAAAACTGAAAAGTATATTGTATTAAATAATTAGAAAAAAATGAGAGATTTCTTACAATCAAACTGATTGATCAGTTTCGTAAGATTTGTAAAATAAAATATTGTAAAATTAAAACTGAATAAACATATTTTAAAAAAAAAAAAAAAATTATTTTTAATCAATTTCAACAGATGTATGGAAAAGTTGAAGCTTCCTTCGGGTAAACGGACACCCCACAACACTTTTATTTGGGAGGCGGGCATGGATACCGGCGTCCCGGGGATCGCTTATTACAGTTAATGCAAACATCACAATCAAGACCCTTTAACTAAAAGACAACCATGTATTCCGGAAGAGTAAAATCAAATATAATTTTAAGTGTTAAATTCATGTGGAAATAGAGGAAGCAGTCTTCCCGTTGATGATTTCTTTAAAATGCTTTTTGATAGAGTTCGATAATAATTGTATTTTGTCATTAATGCTTCTGATTTCTACTGGTAGGTTGTTAAAGAATTATTTTCCTTGGTATGCAAAATGATGTTGGGCAAAAGAAGTGTTTAGTTTAGGGCATTGGATCACAAACATCTCTGCCGCGGCCTTCGGTCACCCACCTCAAATGGTTCGTTACGTTTGGTGAATTAGAATTATTTTTTTCTCTGTGGAGATTTTTCTGTGTGAATCTAAGGTTAAAAAAGATGTAACATGTTCTGGGGTAGGTTACATAAGTGGATGAGAAAATATTTTACTTAAAATTAATCTTATTGAAAGGTCAGTGTATATATATAGTGTATGTGCCCCTAGAAAAACTTCCTTTTTTTCCATTACAGTGAATGATTTTAAATTATTTAAAAATTACGATATATTATAATTGCGCGAAGAAAGTGGTTTTCTTATTTATTTTAAGTTCACAACACACCTTGGGGTTTTTTTTTTAAATTATTTATTTGGCTTTCACCCATTAAGGGCGATCTTGGCCATTTCTTATAGTAAGTTACATTCTTAAAAATTAGTTACATATTCAGTTTTTTAAATTAATTACATTATCAATTATGTTTTTTTTTTAAATTAGTTACATTTTCAGTTTTTTTAAATTAGTTACATTTTCAGCTTTTTAGATTAGTTACATTTTTCTAACAAAAAAAATTTACGTTGAAGAGACAATCGCAGAATTATGAGATAGGAACCTAGGTATATTAATAGTGAGCGTTTTTCGCCATTCAAAAGTACAGATTTTTCCAAAATTGGTTACATTTTTTTTTCCTCCACAAAACTGTGGATACATGAAATAGACAAACTTATATCAACAAATGCAGCATGTGAGAGTAGACTTAATTCTACTGCTTCTAATACATAATTGTTTGTTATTATGCTGCTGAGGAGGGAACAAAGAATAGACTACAATATTACACCGAAAATAATGGTTCCGCGCTTTTTCATCCCGCGAAACAATATCCCCGACAAAATATCCCCGACCAAATATCACCGACAAAATATCCCCGACCAAATATCCCCGACAAAATATCCCCGACAAAATATCACCGACAAAATATCCCCGACAAAATATCACCGACAAATATCCCCGACCAAATATCCCCGACAAAATATCCCCGACAAAATATACCCGACAAAATATCCCCGACAAAATATCCGCGACAAAATATCCCCGACAAAATGTCCCCGTCAAAATATCCGCGACAAAATATCCCCAACAAAATGTCCCCGTCAAAATATCCCCGACAAAATATCCCCCACAAAATATCCCCGACAAAATATCCCCGAAAAAATATCCCCCACAAAATATCCCCGACAAAATACCCCCGACAAAATATCCTACGACAAAAGACAAAACATCCCCCAACGAAATATCTACTAAAACCTAACCTAACCTAACCTAACAAAAAATGGGACAAAAATAATACAGACATCCTGTAAAGAAAATAAATTGTTGTTGTCTATATTATTTTTGTGCCATTTTTTGTAAGGTTAGGTTAGGTTAGGTTACCCCGACAAAATATCCTACGGACAAAAGAAAAAACATCCCCCAAAAGACAAAACAAAATATCTATTAAAACCTAACTTAACAAAAATGGGACAAAAATAATACAGACATCCTGTAAAAACAATAAATTTTTGTTGTCTATATTATTTTTGTCCCATTTTTTTGTTTGGTTACGTTAGGTTAAGTAAGGTTAAGTTAAGTTTTAGTAGATATTTGGTTGGGGGATGTTTGGTCCGTAGGATATTTTGTCGGAGGATATTTTGTTATTGATATTTTGTCGCGGGATGGAAACGCGCATTACCGAAAATAATATTAAAGTAATTTATAATAGCATTTTAATTTCGACGTGATTTACGTCATTTCATTCCGAATGTATAATTATTTTGTCAACTTATGATAATGCCCGCCTACACAGTGATGACAAACCAAGCACTCAGAAGTGTTTATTTTGGAAGAACTCTGCGTAAAAAACTGCGTGGGACTTCTATAGCCGATATTATTAATTCATAGATTTTGAAGTGGGTGCTACGAACTACGCAATTTAGCTAACAATGTGACAAACATAATGAATGTCTTATCGTGTCAAATGGATCATTATTAGTTGACATAGTGCTGACTACGTTTTGATACACACATCCATTACCCGGTACCAACATTATAATATATACGATACTATGATAAAATCTGAAAAAAAAAACAATTAAGTCACCAACATATCATAGGATAATTGCTTTTTCATATCAATCGGATGTCATTAAGCTTTTGCTGTAATGAGCTTTTGGAGTGGATCACATTGTTTTAGAAGCCAGACTGATTACCACTGCGATACCGGCTTTATTAGAAGGCTATATTGGCGACGCAATAATTCTAACAAACGATTACCTACAATTGAGGTCACAGGTGGAAAAACAACCGAAGCCACAAAAGTGAGTTTCGAGAAAATCGATGCTAAAAATATTGACGTGTGTTCTACATACATAAATATTTTGGTTTTTTAATTAAAAAAAATCGTTTTCTATAGACCTTTTGTTCGTTATTCAGTTATTAAGGACCCTACTACATGGCCATTAAAGTATATTTAACAACCTTTCACGTAACATTAAGCAAATAAACGATTTATTCAAATTTAAATCGTCACTAAAAACATTTCTTTTAAACAAGTGTCTTTTCACTATAAATATGTAATATACCTTATGTTTTATTTATCTTTTTATTTATACAACACATGTTACATATTTGTGACACTTACATAAAGAATATTAGATCACCATACTAGGCGGCTGCCTGTCTCATGGTGACCAATGGATAAAAGTTACGTTATATGAAATATGGAGTCTAGTGTGAACATGTGGATTTAGTATAAATGACTCTAAAGATTGGAAAAATTATAGTAAAAAGTAGAAATTATAATAAAAAGTAGAAATTATAATAAAAGTAGAAATTATAATAAAAAGTAGAAATTATAATAAAAGTAGAAATTATAATAAAAAGTAGAAATTAAAATAAAAAGTAGAAATTATAAGAAAAAGTAGAAATTATGTTTATAAAAAAAAAATAGAAAGTAGAAAGGAGAATAGAACTAAATTAACATTAGATTATAAAAATGTACTTGTAATGGATTAATGTAATAACTTGTAATGTAATAACTTTTTTACCTTTTTTTAGTCTGGGTGCATGCAGGCACACATGCATATATTGGTGCACACATCTATACATGTATATACACACATACGTACATACTCCCATATAACAACATCCTCACACATTTAAACAAAATATACACTTTCATCTGGGTACGAGAAACAGGCTACTAACATTATCACAATCACTCATCAAAAAGTCCCCAAGCGCCTTCCTGAAACTGTCGTATTTGGCTATTGACTTTATTTCTATTGTTAAATTATTGAAGATTTTAGGAGCAAGAAAGTTAAATTGTGTCTGTGCCATTGAGGTTTTTGTTGGTGGAATAATATAATTGGATTTGTTGGAGTTTCTTGTATTATAGGTTGATTCAAAAATATTTTTTTTCGTATGTTTGAATTTGTAATAGGTGGATATGCTTTTGACGTATAAGGATTTTATATTGAGTACTTTGAAGTCCTTAAATAAGTCCTTCATGGGATGAATATAGTGCACTTTGTAAATAGTCCGCATTATCAATTTTTGAGCTTTAATTAATGGATCTAATATTTTTTAGAACATCCTCCCCAGACTACTATACCATAAGATATAATAGATTGACATAAGGAAAAGTATACCGTTTTTAGTGTATTTTTATTCAGAATATTTCGTAATGCCCTGAAGATGTAAGCCAGTTTCCGTATACGGTTTGTAACATTTAAATGTAAATTAAATACTTCTGATTTTTATTTTCATATGATATACCAAGTAATTGCTGGGCTTTATGATATACGTATTGTATTATATTTGTATTTGTTGGGTTAGCTGGATTAGGATGTACCTATAAGCTTTACCTTTTGTACTTGTATTTTTGTGCAATAAATGTATTTTGAATTAAAAATAAGGTTAAAAAAGTTATTTGCATGTGGTCTTATTACAGCCTTTTGAACGAATCATTGCCTTAAGTCTTTCTTCTGCTCGAAAAGTTAAAATAAGTGTAGTACGTTCATGAAAAGAGATCAGTTAATGGTTTGGAAAATTCGTATGAAATAAAACAACCACTTTCAATAAAGCGACAATTTTATTGCAATATTTATCGCTTTCCAGTATCTCTGATACTTCTTTTTCGGTGTTGTATATTAGGTATATTTATTATAATAAAAACAAGGAGACTTTGAACATTATAAATATAAATCTGCGTCCTAACTCTAAAAAATGCACGTAACGTACAGAAAATGCAAAGCGATTATTTTTAAAACAGCACTAACCTTGTCTATGAAAATCCTTCAAATTCGTATTTATTTTTTAATTATTACATATTATTATTATTTTTTACAAATTTTAAAAGAATGTGACTTCACTGGAATTCCCCGTTCTAAGGTCACATTGTACATGGTTTTTTTATGAATTATAAACTAGGTAAAGTATTTTTTTTGTAAATATTTTAAAGTAATTTTTAAATGAATTGAACTTTGAAAACATTTTGTGAGAAATATCACCAAAAGAGACCAGCACAATATGCATAAATATCTATAAAAAAAAAAAACAAATTAAATAATTTAATTTTAATTTTATGTACCTAAGGAAATTCTCAGCATGTAAGATACCAGTGAGGGTATCATTATTTGAAAATTCCAGAAAAAAGAAAGATAACGAAACCATCATTATTAATATTATGTTTAAACAATGCATTCAAATTTCAACTAAACAAATCCTAAAGAAGGGGTAGCGCAACAAAGCATAACACCCAAAAAACAAATAACGGTAATACGGTCGTGAAAAGCTAAAAGTCATAATTTTACTTCTGTGAATTACAGAGTTTATTCAATGTATTTCTTAATATTTACCAAACTGAACAGAAAAAAATCAGAAAATTACCAGAGATAAGAAAAAAAAAATAGAAAATCAGAAAATTACAGTAGATACGAAGAACGAATCCAAAATATCTGAAACTTTACAATATTTTTAAAACAACCACTGCGTGGAAACAATTTATAACACGATAGCGAAAAAACTGTAATGAAAAGGCATGCCATCCCGTGTGCGTACTTCAGCGATTGCCGTTAAGCCAATTTTAACACAAAAAGACAAAAAAATATTAACACCCACCGATTAACTGATTAGTGACAAACTTATCTATGCAGACAATAAAATAAACTAACGAAAGAATCATCTAAAATATGTACCACACCCACAAGACTTACAGCAGCGACTCCGCCAAGATCAGTTTGTTATGATTACTATCCATAAAATCTACTACATGTAATTTACTAGCTCATCATTTGCTAGCGACACCTGCTGTGACTTCTTGAAACCTTCCGTTACTCAAAATAAATATTTAAACTTGAGTTTTTTTCAATTGAAACTGAGATTGCATAGTGCGGGTCATCTCTCTCGCCTCTTGACACTGACGGCTGAGATAAATCAAAGGATGTCATGGATACGGTTACGGCGGTGGCTGCAACAAAGGAAGGGCTAAATCATCTTTGTCAATAGCAGCGCCTGTGAAGGATGCATTGTCCGAGTCAATACATCCATGTGGAATTCTTATTGCCTGTAGCCAATACCAAACAGACGATGTGCGAACGGTGTCCCGCAAGGAACGGAGTTGGAGCAAGTGAGTGATGACATTTCTTAAAAGTATATATAAGTTGACATCTAAGATTACAAATATGTTGAAAGGATCTTTAAAAAAAAAATCGTGTTCGATATTTTTCGGTGTCCCACAAGGCACAAAGTTGAGTCCAGATAGTGAGGACATTACTTAAAAGTCTATAAGATTTTAAGTTTCAATGAAGGTTACATTTTTTGTTTTTGTTTTACGGTGTCCGGCAAGGAACTGAGCCAAATCCATAAAATGAATGTACCTACATTAAAAAATACAGTTAATTTTTAATTTACTTGTAACTAGCGAATGCGGTCAGAGAATCCATACGAAAATTATTCCGGTTATATTGAAAATGTTCATCTACCATCTAAATCTGACTACGAAACTTAAATTTTCACAGTGCCTATAACAAGTTTGAACAAGACGCAAAACAGAAAAATTAAATTTTTAATTTTAAGGTGATGAAAGTGAATCAATTTTCGAGAAAACACATTTTGACAGCATTATTTCTTATATAAATACATAAAGGCTTCACTTTATATGTATATTTATTTACAGTTTTTTTTTTGTTAGTTCACCTTTATGTATGTAGTTTTTTTAATGATAAAAAATAATAAAGTGAATTTTAATATGTTTTATTCTATTGTTGTCTACAGTGGTTGCCAAACTATTAATTTTTGAGATTTTTGGTATTTACGTCTCACTGTTAAACGTGAGACAAACCTTATTTGAGGGAGCATCGAAAAATGAAAAATGGTACGTTATTATGATTCAAAACTGAGCGCCTCAAAACTATTACTTAAAACAAGGATTGCTAATTCCGTTTAAGCACACACATTTTATTTATTGTCCATTGTAGAGCTCACAGTGACATCGTCCCTTCCTGTGGTTGACGCAGTGAGCGTGCTCTATGAGAAAACTCGAGACTCTGAGCTGTCTTTGAGGCTGAGCCGCGACCGCGAAGTCAATCAGCGAGGCGTGCTGTGAGAATTCCTACCGAGTATTGGCGGTATCTGCAAACAAATTCCTGAAACAATCAGAGGAATGAGACGCACCATGTCAGAATTTGACAAAGATTTAAAAATATGATGTGTCGTATAATTGACGTGCAGTTTTTGTGTTCAAGATGCAGAATAGTATAAAGAAGAACACAAGAAATGTCATCTGGGCGTGGTTTGTAATCCAAAAGTATGTACCTTATTTGTTTAAATTTCAAATTATGCAGTTTTTTTTTTGTTGTGTGAATTTTTTAGCTAAGTAGCAATCCCGATGAGTTATAAACTCTTTTTGGGACGAGGGGAATTTGCAAAACATGTGGGTGATAATACAATTTTACATATTTTAAGTGATATCAAAATTATGAATTTCACATGCACAATGCAGCACAAAAATAAAGGAGGGGGGTAATTATTATTAAAAATAGAATAGTAGAAATAAACAACAACAAAAAAAAACAATTAAAAAAGATTGACAGTATACCTGCGTTATTTTAGTGAAATTTTTTAATAAACTACCTAGGGTTAGTATTTTTTTTTTTTTTTTACATTAACTCCACACAGGAGGCCCTGAGGAAAAAATAATTTCCCTCAGGGCCTATGTCATCTTTGAGGATGCTGTGTGGAGGGTGTTTTATTAAGCACAACCCAAAATAAGGAATATGCAAAACAAACAATTAAAAATGAATTGAAAAGCTACAACCTAAGTAGATGAATAAATGAATGAAAACCAGTGTACAGATGTTGGGCGCGCGTTTGGCGTGCTTCCGGACTGTTGACCAGTGCCGAAGGAATCAATGATGCGGGTTCCTCAAAGTATTATCCCTTTTTTATATTTTTTTTATTTATTAACAATTTTTTTGGTAAAATTGGTAAAATTTTGTAATACAAACTTTTTATATAAACAGTTTTAAAAAAGTATAGAATAATACAAATAGATAAGCAGATTAACCAAAAAAATTCTACATAGGCATCGCCAGTTTGTGAGTATACTTGAGTGTTTTTAAGACAGAAATTTACTCATAAACATACACTATCTTTGTAGAAGATTAAAAAAAAAATTAAATTAAATACATGAAAATAGATTCAGTGTTTACTGAAATACATATTCAAAAGACATGTTCACAAAGATTAATAAAATTTTGTTAAGTTACATACACTATCATAAACAGGTCAGATGTTACAGCAAGCAAATGTTTGTGTCGATGGTATTTATCCTAGACTTTAATACATTTTTATACTTGCTGTAGGTGGATATATTTTTACAATCAATTTCTGTAGCCTTGAAATATCTGTAGAACAATTGTAGACAATTTGGACAGCTTTCCCACCCAACGGTAGGAGAATCTATCAACTTTTTTGTTTCTGCCCAGAATCGAGGTTTTTTCAGGTTTTTTAGGGCTCCCGACCATAGCTGGCTGTTACCTTCTTGACTTTGTACCTACCAGAGCGAAAAAAAAATTGCAAAAATTCTTTTTTAATGTTATGACAATAATATCTTTATTTTATTTAATATGTAACGTCAGATAAAAAGCTTCATTTGTAAGGGTCATAGTAATCACACAATCAAGTAGACTAGTTGAATTCGAACAAATTTTAATAGCCTCATTTATTAACAGTTGTGAAAAGGGTGTCAATTTATTTTTATGAAAATAATTGCAGTATGTACAAATTTAACGTACAGATAGCTTATCTTAATGCCATTCTGCAATTTCATCATCGTACGAAACAGCCACAACGTAAGCATTAAGATGACTTAATCGAGTCATTCGATTATAAGATTATTGGAATGTCATCGGTGTAGGCACCAGTATTGTGTGCAACTCGAGACTGTTCCCACGAGAGTAAGAGAATATTTTAATTTATCGGCAGTTATATCTTGTCGTTTAGTCTTTTACGATAGATGTTTGGCCAATAACAGACCGTTGCTTGCGTTATTTATTGAAATAATCATTTAGTTCTGCATGCAAAAAATAATGCAGTTTGTTTTATGCGATCTTAGGAATAAGAGATGCAGCACTGTTTGAAACCAGTTGACGGCATGACGCCCACAAAGTAAAAATTTTGTGTAGCGGTAAAGTAAATTCATAGATGGGGGAAAAGAGAGTGGAATTAAGATGGATTGGGACCTGGTTATTCATCTTTTTTAGTGAATATTTTACAAGTCAACCAATATTTCTACGATACCAAATACATTTTAGGATACTGAAGTATTTGGTATATGACTCATCAAAAATCCCGAAAATCTATACATGTGTGGCGTTCATACAACTATTTCCGCCACTCGAAGAAATCGCGAGCAAGGTCTACAGCCGCAAGTACTTGCAATTCACACTGCGCGCAATACCTACTTATTTACCTACGCCGGTATGCTGCTATCAGTACGAGGTACCTTCTCGGGTGAATAATAATTTCGCCACCTTCGCGAAAGGTCGAGACTCGAGCGTGCATCTACGTGTATATTTAAAAATGTATATTTAAAAATTAAAATATGTACCCTTTTGTCTATGAATGTATGCTATGCGTTACTAAACCATTCATCCGATTGCGATGAAACTTTGGGGATATGATGTGCGCATGACCGCGATTCTTACTATATACAATAGTAAGTTCTAGCATAATGAAATTATGCGTTGCTTAACAGTTCATCCGATTGCGATGAAACTAGGGGATTTGATGTGTGCCTGCCAGCGATGGTTTCTATATATACTGGTGAGCTCTGGCATTATGAAATTTGTATAAAAAATTCCAATAGATGGCACGCGAGCTGTTTGAAAACTGAATGTATCGGGAATGAATGTATGGAATTCGGGAGGAGGGAGGCGAATCCAGGAGGGGGAGGGGGGCTCGCGGGACGGGGAGAGGAAAGGTGGAGAAGGCGGAGTGGGAACATGAGAGGGAAGGAGACGCGGGAGAGGAAGCGGAGGGGGAAGGGGTACGGGACGAATGGGAAAGGTCATGCAGGGAGAAACAACATCTTTATTAAGTGACACACAGCAAGGCATGCAGTGAACTCGCAAGTGAATGATAAATATTGCCGTAATGCCTCTAACACGTATACATCTTTTAACTTTATCGGTATCAGTAGTATTCTGTGATTTTATGAGCAATTTTTGTGATTTTCCAGAACACGAGAGTTTGGTCTGTAGGCATTAATGTGCGTATTGTTTAACAACGCTGCTCCGGTAACTATTTATTGGATAACCAGCAACTTTGTCGTAGGTAACCCAAGTGGTTCGCTGTGTTTGGTGACTTTATCAGGGGTGCCCGTTTCATGGGATGAAGGATGTCCAGTGTTCAGGTTTTGGTGGCGAATGCGTCTTTTCACAAAACTGAGTGACGGGCCTGGTCAGGAGAGACTGGTTTGCATAGAGCCTTTAACCTCTCCAGCTTGCTCGCCTTGCACAAGGGAGGGATGGGATACGGCTGTCACTCATGGACTAACTGTCCTCTCCACTCATATCCACCCCTCATACATTTGTCCTTCACAGAACCTCCTTCATTTTATTAAAAGACCTTTCAAACATTATTCACCAATTAAAATTGTATTTTTTAATATGTGGCTAGAAGTCATGCGTCATGCTCTGTTCGTAAACAAAAATTACATCTAAAATATTTTTCTAAGTTTTTGTAAGGGTGACCGGACAACTTAGAATGAAATCAACTAAACACCTCCTCTGAAAAGTCATTAAAAGTGATAAAAAAATATATTAAAAATCGTTAAATAGATAACATTGGGTTAGGTAATGGGCTAGTTTTATTCTTTGTAGCTTTTAATAACTTTTCAAAAGGTGTTGAATTGAATTGATTCTGAGTTGGCGTGGAACTTTTGTAAGTACTTTAAAATATTACTGGAGTAAGAACTGGTTGTTTTAAAGAATTTGAACAATTCATCAAATTTCGAAGATAATTTTCAAGCTCCCTGTAAGTTCCATTCAACTTCTGTTATTATATCAATACCACTGTTATTATATTATCACTTCCAGACTTGCTACATAAAACTGAAATAATTACAGAAATTGAACAGAGGTTTTACAGAAATTGAAAATGAACTTCAAAATTTGATGATTTGTTCAAATTATTTGAAACATCCCGTCCTAAACAAGATATTGTAGTTATTTATTTACCAACGTTGTTGGCTACCATAGCTGTATGGCACCTCATACAAGGTTCATAATTGGACAACACCTAGACTAGCCGGAGTACAAAAAAAATCAAGTAAGTAAATTTTTTAAAAACCCTCAACTTTATTCCTTCCCGAATTTCAAAATTTAATGCGTATACCAATTATACACTGTGGAAGTTTTACCAAAGATGGTGCAACATTATTCTCAAATCCAAGATCATTCATTAAGCGTATCTCATTCATTCCGTCCCTCGGTGTCAAAATATAAATCCTCTGTAATGGCCGCTTATCCTTGAAGGGGAGTCCATCCAGAGTGACCTTCCCATTTATTCAGTGACACTTGACAGGTCACCACATAATAAGGGTGTAATTAACAGCCCTAACCCTCTTAATTCCAGAGAATTACTACCACCATTTACTTTTGGGGAAATGAGGGCACTTTGGAAACAAGATAATATACTTTGAACTTTATGATTGTTATTATTTTTTTTATATTATTTGCTCTTTTTATTTTAAATGAATCTAATCGCATAAAAATAAATAAAAAAAAATATTTATGGCTTCCCACTCACAAAATATACCAGCTAAATAAACCAACGTGTGATTCTACCGTTGCACAAAGTAGCTGATTATTTTTGTCTGTAAAGTTATACAACAAACTCCTACCAATATTAAACAAATTAAACAATCAATAACTTCAGCTTAAGGAATTGTTGGAAAATGAACCAGCTTAGATATCGTCGCAGAAAGAAATAAAACAATCACCGTCTCTGAAAATACTCTACACAAAAGCTAGCTCCCCTCAGCGAAGGATCTCCTAGTGAGGAGGGTTAAGAAAATATTACTTTATAATCTCTATTACTTTTATATTACATATTTATATATCTCATCAAATGCCACAATTAACTGTTGTACTCTTTTTTATTATTTCTTATTTAACTATGGTTTTGTGATAGGTAATCCGTGTTTATGGTATGTCTACACCGTTGAAATTAAATAAGTAAATAAATAAAAATTTCAAAATTATAAAATCCTACTCTGGCTTTCTAAAATAATTGACTTAGGTATGTACAATTAACAATTGACATAGTTAGTATGTTTCGGACTGTCATGCAGTGAACATGTTAAGATGTGTGAATAAATCCATAAATCGTAGTGAAAATAAATAACAATACGTATTCATTACATATATTAAAATTGAACTGTCAACAATGGGGGATAAAAACCTGCCGTACCTACCTAGAATTTATATTATACTAGCTTTTTTACCCGCGGCTTCGCTCGCATGGTATTAGGGGAAATTACTGTAGCGCTTGCACTTATCAATTATCCCCCCTCCCGCATTCCATACATTCATTCCCGGTACATTCAGTTTTCAAACAGCTCGCGTGCCACCTAAATTTCATAAAGCTAGAGCTCTAAGAAAAAAAAATTATCCTATTTGGTGCAATCGTTCGGAATTTATGCGCTTACAAACATTTCGTATGTTTATTTTTATTAAATATGTTGAATTTTGTAAATATAATACAAAATAAAACTATTTATTATACAGTCTTTATAATCGTTACGAATTATAAGCTACACATAAGCTTTTCCAAAGAAAAACAAAACATATTCTAATATTTGAATTTTCTGGAGCAGCAGCCGACCAGTAGGTAGGGGGCTGAGTATCTACCAGCATAGAGCCTACAAATATATCAACATCGTTTCCACGTCAACGATTTGTTTTCTGAAATAAGCAATAACTCGTTTTTGTCAGCGACAGAAAACGTACAAGAAATATAATAATTATTTCATTGATTAATAATTTATATTTATTATTTCATTACGCCAGAATTAATATTATTTATTAATATTTATTATTTCATACGCCAGAGCTTACAATCATATACAGCCTATAGTCTTCGCATATAATTTAGCTTTCTATTGGTGAAATAATTTTTAAAATCGTTATATTGTGTTATGCGTGAAAGCGTCACAAACAAACACACGCACTTTCGCATTTAAAATATTAGTATAGATTATATTTATTTTGAAATTAAAATATCTACGCAATATATCGTAAACAAGGAAATAAGTCATCAAATACTATGGTTAAATGCAAACGAATGGTAATCATTCAGTAACATGCGGTACCATTGAAATACAATAGAAAAAGGTGGTCGTAAGAGGAAATGTACTTGAATAATTTACTCAAGGACGTATGAAGATACGCACTGGTGTAACGGATGACTTCAATCTGATAAATGACAACAGCTATTTATTTTAATACCTAACGCAACCTGGCGTACGTTTTTAACACTCTCTTACAAAGTTACTACTGATTTATAATGTGATGGAAACACATGTAAGGTCAATAGAGGTACCTGTTATACATTTTTTAAATATTATTGGAATAAATTTTGAAGGTTACATCCATCGATGTTATATTTAATTATTGAAGAAGACGATAATATTAATAATAAATCTAAACAACACATGAAACAGAAAATAAAAAAAATTAAAATACGCCAATTGGGAATCGAACAGACGATCTCTTTCTTAGCGGAACAACGCCTCTAACTACTAAAAAATGGGAAAAATTTGTTGTTTTTTTTACATTAGCTCCTTACAGGAGACCCTGAGGAAATTAATTCCCCTCAGTGCCTATGCCATATTTGGGGATGATGTGTGGTGGTATTTTTAGGAAAGGAAGGAGAGGGAGTTCTGGGAAAGAAAATGGTATGAGAGGTGGTAGGAACTAGTGGTCAGTGTGTCCAGGAGTGACGGACGTATGAATCCATCCCTTCCACTGGTTCATGGCGATGTTCGGAGCCTACGGCTGGAGAAGTCAAAGGGAATCCCTCAAACATTGACCTGCCATGCAGCTGGTAGGCAGATACATCCGCCGCCAAGACATGGACAAACCTCATCCCATGAACCTAGGCACCCATGCTAAGTCACCAAACGTCGCGAACCACTTAGGGTGACTTATGGCAGAGGTGTTGGTTATCCAATAAATGATCCCGGGGCGGCGGTACCCATACCGTTCATGGGGTGAGGTTTGTCTTGGAGGCGGATGACCACGACTCACTGAACCCCAGATTCCTACCTACCCTTTAAACCCTTTTCCTTCCCAGAACTCTCCTCTCCTCATTTTCCTTTAAAAAATTCTCCACACAACATCCCCAAAAATGACATAGGCCCTGAAGGAAATTATTTTCCTCAGGGCCTCCTGTGTAGAGCTCATGTAAAAAAAAATACCCGCCTCCTGAATTGAGGACAATAATGTTAATTCTGAAATTGAAATGCAAAATTGAAAAAAAAATATCAGGTCACAAGTCACAATAGCCGAAGAGTTGGAAAGTTTTTCAATAATTAAAAGTTATACATTTTATAGAGATGAAAGTTTGGTGTTAAAATAGATCCTTCGTCTTCTGGTGCTCTCTCTCTTATCAAAGGTTGGCTATCATCAGGATATTGATCACTCTGCAGGCTGCAGCCTAAAACATATACGCATGTATATTACGCATGGTGACCGGACAACTCGGAATGAAACCAACTCAGAACCATCTCAGATAAGTCATTAGAGTGATAAAAAACATGTATAAAAAATTGTTTAAATAGGTTACGTTAGGTTAGGGTTACCGGCTAATTTAAAATTATTTTTTTCGTAACTTTTAATGGCTTTTCAAGGAGGTGTTGACTTTATTCTCAGTTGGCATAGAACCACTACGCATTATACCAAATATTGCCACAGACTGCGACATTTTTGGTGATTTAAAAAAAAGGTTTTTTGAACTACTGACTGGTTTTTTACACAGTTTAAAACGATGGGCATTTTTACAAAGTGTTGCCAGGTTACCAGTTATATTTTAGTATTCTGTGTCCATGGGACGGAGCTTAATGGAAAAGGCGCGTTCGTTATCGATAAGTAATTGTTAGGGACCTTTATGGGGGAAACCGTCACACGGATTAACTGTAATGGATATTTAGGGAGGGCCACTAATTTCATATTAACGTAAGGACTCCTCGTAAGATAAAATAATGTGTTTATTGATATAAGATTAGCACTTTTAAAATATTTAATACGTCTTAATAAGAACAAATCATATCAGTCATATATAATTATAGCTTAATTAACCAGTTTTCTGCGAAGATAATTTAATTGTTTCTTCAAACTTTACAAATTCACTTTGTGGCGGCATTTAATTAAATGAAAGCAAACAACTTTGAAAATCACCACTATTCAATCAAAATTATCAACAAGAATCAAAACCAAAGGTTTCTTGGTCAGGGTAAGATTAACGTTAATAAAAATAACAAAAGACAAAATCAAAATCAAAATCAAAATCAAAATCATTTATTGTACAAAATTTTCATTTAGTACAAAAGGTATAACTTATAGGTACCTACATCCTATTTCTTCCAGTTAACCTAACATGTTATACAGAAATGAACACAAATGAAATATAAATATAAAAGTGGTGTAATACAAATTGAGTTTGTTTTAATTTATTATATAAACATAAATATAAAAACAGTTGTACCTATGTGAGATATTCACTTAATGTGTAATGAGACCTGTTCAGAAGGAATGTTTTTAGTGATGACTTAAATTTGAGTGTATCTGGTATTTGTTTAATATCATGTGGAAGGTTGTTATATACTTTAATGGCCATGTAAAAGGGTCCTTTTTGGAAAATTGTTTTGTTTGCTTTTGGTATTAATAAATTTTCTGTAAACCTTGTAGCGTATTTATGTGTAGAGTTTTTTTGCGGAAACTTTTCTGGAGATGATCGCACTAACATGCATAACTCCATTATGTATATGTCGGTGACTGTAAGAATTTTCAAATTTTTAAATATAGGTCTACATGAATCCCGATTAGCAGAGTTTGTCATTTTTCTTAAACATCTTTTTTGGATGATAAAAACATCTTTGGCGTTTACTGAGTTTCCCCAAAAATAATTCCGTATTTTATTGTTGAATATACATAACCATAGTATGCGGCCATTACCGATTCGATGTTTGATATATTTCTCAGTGTACCTAGAACAAAAGAAAAGCTACTGATTTTGGCTACTATTTTGGATACATGTTCTTTCCAGTTTATATTTGCATCTAGTTGTATTCCCAGCAGTGAACAAGTTTGGGAAAGTTCGATAATATTATTATTGAAGTTTACATTTATATTTATAGGTGTAGCTTGCACTGGACAAAATTGTAAAACTTGAGTTTTGTTAGTGTTGAGTGACAGATTTTGTGATAACAGCCAATTTGCTATTGATTGGCAAGTCTCGTTAATATGTTTATTAAATTCGTCAGCGTCTCCGTTACATTCAAACAACAAAGCAGTGTCAATAGCAAACATTGAACATTCTGTGCCAGCAACAATTGGAAGTTCGTTTATGTATATAAGGAACAGGAGGGGCCCAAGAATGCTTCCTTGAGGCACACCCTTGTTGATTGTTCTCCATTTGGATTCTACCATGTACTGCATCATTTTTTCGTCAATGTTTTATTTTATTTTTTTATTTATTAAATTACAGAAAAAACATTTTGTACAAGAATTTGTATACCCACAAAGCTGTCATACAGCAGCTTGTCTGCAGGTTCTAACAATTTAAACATTCATAATAAAATATCTAAGAAAAAATTTGTAAATTTTAAGGAAACATTAGAATAGATAGTAGTATTAGATAATTTAACTTACAACTATAAATATATAAGATATTTCAATATACCTACCTAATAAAAGATATGTAGGCAGCTATATTAAGATATACAAAGATACATGGAGTTTTCGTTCATTAACCATAGTTTTATCATTTTAGGACTTAGTCTCTCATTTTTTTCAAATTTTATGTTATTATTGATTTTATTGAAAATCACTGGTATTAGATATTCAAGAGTACGGCTTCCATATTTATTTAATATTCGAGGAGTTTTTAGGCCCTTTCCTTCTCTAAATCTTGTGGTATGTTTGTGTACAAGTAGGTGTTTGTAAGGGCTTTCCCCCATATTATCCATAATAGTAGTGAACAAGTGGAGACCTTTTATTGTAAGTAGGCTCTCTGAGCCATACAGTAATTTTAAGTTATGTCTCTGTTTGTAAATCTTAGTTGTGACAATTTTTTTTATTATGGCGGTTTGTAAATTTTCAATATATTTAATGTAAGTAGTGCTTGCATGACCCCAAGTTCGAATACCATATCTAAGGATGGATTCGACCATAGAAAAATATATGAGTTTAAGAGTACAATGAGGCAAAATAAATTTTAATTTGTAAAAGTTACTAGCTAAGGATCTGAGCTGGTTACAAATTTTAGCCACTTGTTTATCCCACTTAAAATTGTTATCAACTATTATTCTCAGATAAGTATATTCATTTGTGAAATCTATTTTTTCACAGTCACAAACATTAACAATTCCTCTATGTATACAGTTAAAGCTATGAGCGGTTATTTTAGGAACATTCCACATTTTCAAACTTGGAGATTTTATGTACATGCATTTGGTTTTTTTAACATTAATAATTAATCCTACATCATGAGCCCATTTGAGAAGCTCGTTAAAATCTCTTTGCAATTCTTGTATAGCAATTTCAGGATTTTCATTTGATACAACAAGAGCAGTATCATCAGCGAAAATGAATCGACGAGCTTTTTTGAAAATCTTACACATAGCAATTACATATATAATATATAATTTTGGACCTAGAATTGACCCTTGCGGTACTCCTGATTTGATGTATCTTGATTTACTAATTATATTTAAAATCTTCACACTCATTTTTCTATTTGACAAATAGTTTTTAAATAGTTTTGAAATTTGAACTTTTTGTTTACGATTTATTAGGTATAGACAAATAATAACTATAGACAAAAATTTTAGGGAGAGGTGATTATTTACTTAAAAGTAAAAACTAACACAAATAAAATTATTATATAAAATGAAATATAAAAATTATTCTAAAATATGTAAACTGCTAAAACGAAATGAAATTTTTTATCTAAGAGGTCGTCTATTAACCATGTGATGTTTTTAGCAACATTTTAACCCACTTGGGGGGGGGCTTGTGATATGTGGTGAGGTTTTAGACTATATACCCCATACCCAGAATCACGTGTATTTTTTTATTACAAAGTATATTGAAATTTTCAGAATAAAATCTGTAAATACAGGTATAATCTGATTAAATTTTGGAAAATTGAGCATCGTGATAAAAATGTCCAGAGACAGACATTAAGGTTGCAGGTTGTTTTTGACTGGCATAAAAATAATAAAGGAAAATAAATACACGTGATATCGTTTTATATCCCCCCCCCCCCCCCCCCCGCTCCCCCCGATCTTTGTTATATTTCGTGATTTTTTTCCGAAACCCTCCCCCCCTTTCGATCCTCACGTGATTAATGAACGACCCCTAATCTGTTGTTAATATAATCAACATGTTGAAACATCTTGATAATTTTGATTAACTAGTGGTGTTTTCCGAAGTCATTTGTTTTTATTTAATTAACAATACCTAATTGTATTAAATATACATATATTTTTTTAATTCGACACATTACAAGACCCTCTCTGGGATCCTCAGTAAAATTTCGAGGAAACTTTTAAATTCGGTAACATCGCATCGTCACATGCGTAAGCAAATAATTAACTTTTGAAGAAATAAATAATTAACTGCCTATTATTTGGAATGACAGTGACAAAGGTCGCAATGAGATGTAACGTCATACCGTAATTCCCGACAAGTTTATGGTAGTATAATAAAATTAGGTAATGGGCCCTGAGTACTGGGTCTTGAGTCCTATGTCCTGTCGTCTGTCTTCTAACCCTTCAGTGCCGCCACTAAACCGACAGTTTGTTGTGACTGGTGGACAACTAAAATTATCGTATTGTTTTTTGTTCAAGTTAACTCCATCTAGGACGCCTTGAGAAAAATAATATCTCTCTGAGGCTGTGTCTACTATGGAGATGCTTTGTGGAGGGTCTTTTTCATAAACGAGTCATAGAAACGACCCGTTCTCATTTGACAAATTTTAACTTAATTTAAATGTTGGCCGTGTTTCACGACTCTGCATCGGTGACGAAGAGATCAAGGTGTTAGTTCTTCAAAACATCTTCCATTGAAGTACTGATAGAACAAGGACGACATTCCCACCTTACGCCTTTTCTCTACAGGTTACCATATGACCGCCCGTTTCTGCAGAGAGTCAAGGGTTTTTTCAAGTATTTTTGTACTCCATATCAGAGGTGGCTGCCAAAATTAACAGTGGGGTGGGTTTGCGATTTGTACAAGCTGTGAACTCTACACTAAAGTTAATGACTTAAATATGGCAGGTATATAAAACTTAAACTACCCAAAAAGTACATAGTATGCAGCAATTGTAATAAATATCGATTTAAAAAAATTGTATTTCATTATTTTCGACATTTATTTTGAGCCAAAGAATTTTAACTTCGCAATTTCTTAATCGATGTTTGACAAAGCGGAATCTAGTTAACAAGTCTAAAAACATATCCACTTTTTAACTAACCCAGAGCTAGGATAAATCAACTTCATTGATGTGCTTTATCGAAGCGATGATTATAACCCTTTTCTTCCTATATTTCCACAAAACACTATTTCCATTAAACAATTTGGGAGGCGGGTACGGGTACCGCCGTCCCGGGGATCATTTATTGGATAACAAACACCCTTGCCACGGGTCACCCCAAGTGCTTTGCTACATTCGCTACATTATCAGGGGTGAGGTTTGTCTAGGCCTTTACGGCGGATGTACCTACCTGTTGAGATTATAATTGAATTGGTGCAGTCACTGACCTCTGTCTCTTTTTATCTAGTTTGTTTATCGATAGTTTGTATGTCGATAATGCAGGTTGCTGCTGCACGACCAGATGACGCTAGTTGTTTTTAAAAGGGCAACACATTTTTTTGTTAAGAAGTTCATGTTTTGATATAAAAAGGCTTGTTCCCGGTGTATTCGCTCTTTTTTTATCACCGATCGTAGAACACAAAACAATTCTTGTTTTAGACTTTTAATAAGAGAACGGGGAACCGGGCTGTGCAAAATTTTGTAGCATGTCTTAATGTATTAATCATGATTAATCTGAAAGTCTGTAAATAAATTAATTCGGTGAAATCTACCGCACTGTTTTAGATGAAGAAAGGATCCTATCACACAATACTTTAAATTTATGTGATATCATATCATTATATGTTTCATTAGACGTTGTGTGGTTTTGCAGTTTGTCAGTATTTCTCCACAAGACCAGACAAAACAATCGCTTTAATAATTGCCAATAAACAAGCGAATTAATACAAACCAACATTTCCAAGATAACCTTATCCATTGATGTCTTTGTCAGTACAAATGGATTAAAAGCTATGCGATAAATTAATCTATTTTGACATCCATAGAGATATCACTAATTCTCTAATTGAACGGTCCAGGAATGCTCTTATGTTTATCAAACGGTGAAAAAAGATGATAGTGACTGGAGACTGGAGTTGCTACTTCTAAATTTGTCTCTCGAGAGGGTCCACGTGACCAGCTACTTGAGACTTAAGACCACATTGATCTGAACTAATGGACCCAGGCTGCTTCTGGAGACCGGGCAGAGGTGGACTGGATACTTAAGAATAAAAAAACTATGAAGAAGAATAAAACGATCATTACCTTTTTGATGAAAATATTGAGACATATTGAGATATATTTGAGGTATATTGAGACAAATTATGAGTAATATTGAGGTACGTTATTAGTAATATTGGGATATATTTTGAGTAAAATATTGAGATACATTACGAGTAAAATATTGCGATAATTATGGGTAATATTGGGATGTATTATGAGTAATATTGAGATATATAATGGGAAATTCCGATAGGCGTGGAAATAAAAAAAAAAAATAATTTATTCGGGGATTCGGTTTTGTCCCTGTGAAATCCTAGAGAAAATTTAATAGAATTGTACAAAATATGGCAAGACATGGTAAACCATGGTAAATTATTGTAAAAGTTGGTAAAACGCGAAAATTTTTATGTGACACCTCTGACACGTCCCTATCCGTATAAAGGCAGGGGAATTATGTCGCCCCGTTGGGCAGCTTTGTGAGGCGGATTAAGGTTTTTTTTTAAATTTTATATGATTAATGATTACCTTACAAGAGTCCCAGCTGCTCCCATCTGGAGCCTGAAGAAAAAAAAGTTTCTCTTCGCTCTCCTGAACAATTTTTGTCCTTTACAGGATTTCAAAATTACGTTAACGATATGAAGAACGTAGTCCTTCGTGGTCGAGGAGTAAGGCTCTTGACTCGCAATCCGAAGGTCGCGGGATTGAATCCCGGCGTAGGTAAATACATTTTATTTGATGCAATTAATTCATTTAAAATTATATATATATAGTATATTTGCGACACGTTCCAGAGTGAAAGATACTCTCAGCATCGCTCTGCTGTAAGACCACTATTCAGAAACCGCTTTAGCCGTTTTCGGTGACCAGATCTGAATAGCCAGGCACTTCCCCACTTTCCTCTTCTCCATCTCCTTCCCCTCTCCATTACCTTCAGTCTCACGACATACTCCAATTAAGTATGTCATATATATGAGCTCCAGCTGTCCAGATGGGAGCAGCTGGGGCTCTTGTGAGGTATTCACATAAAAAAGGACAGACGAATGAAGTAAAAGATGCAGCAGAATATGGTATAATCAAAGATATTGAAACAAAAGAGATGTGCTATACGCAGTTTTTACTGGGTAAGTCTGTGTTTCCTGGCGTCGCGGATATTGTTAACCAATACTCCTGCACGCCTTCAAAAAATCAACTAAATGAATGAATTCAAACTATATTGTCAACCGAAACTACTGCACACCTTCAAAAAATCAACTAAATGAACAAATTCTTTCCGTATTCAAACATGCTCAGTAGGTAGTAGTCCGCCGACGGTCGGGCGGACATCATAGCATATCTCTTGTATTTCATTATCTTTTATTATAACGACCGCTTTGATAATGATGTCACTTTAAGGCTCTCCTATTGGTTGAGATATGAAATGGAAATTACGCGAGGTCTGCGCTCATTAGTCGCTTTGAATATGACCTCACTTATCAAATATTGGTTGAGATTGTTTTGGTGAAGTTTTGCTTCTACCGCGTGTAAACTGCACTCGATTTTTTTTATTTAAGAATGCAAGTCCATCTCTGTCCGCTACACACCGCAGCCTATCAGTTCCGGTCACGTGACCGCGAGTCAACCCGCGCGAGGGTCCAGAACCGGAGGATGCAGAATCCAGAGATAAATCTCAAGTGGACAACTGGCCACTGGGTAGATGGGTAACTTAGAGGTGGCAAGGCGTATGGCGGTTGCTGCTTTAAGGATGATGACCAAATCACATTTTTATAATATAACTAGCGAGTTCCCGGCATGCGTTGCAATGACACTAACGAATAAATTATTTCTCTCTGCGTGTCTTTTCCCATTCGTCCCGTTCCCCTTCCGTCTCCCCTTCCCCTCCCGTGTCCCCTTCGACTCACGCGTTCCTCCTCCACCTTCCCCGCCTTCCCTCGCCCCTCTCCCGTAAACCACTCGCCCACGGTCAATATATTCAGTCCCGGTACATTCAGATTTTCAAACAGCTCGCGTGCCACCTATTTTTTTTACAAATTTTCATTTTTCATATATTAAAAACATTCATTTTTGTATACTATAAGAACAATCAATCAAATTTGTTACCCAACGTAGGTATCTATTTAAAATAAATATATGTTTTTATTAGATTCAAAGTATTCGATTTTGGTTAGTTAGTTAGGTACCATAGATGAGCAGATATTTCGATTAAAATCATTAATTTATTCGAAAACTGAATTTTTATTTAAAAATCGATGGTTTGCAAAATGTCATTCTCAAATTGTGACATTATTGACAGTTTCGTAAGAGTTTTTGTAATGATTAAAATAACTTTTCAGATGTATTTCCATGTGGTCGTAATAATCACGAAACCTTCGCGAGAAGGTGTTTTTAAAGTTTCAAACATTTCCCATGCTAAATATAAAACAATACATAGAAAACACAATTCTACACTAATATTATAAATGTGGAACTGCGTGTATTTGTTTGTTACGCTTTCACGCATTAACCGATAATTTTTTTTTTTAATTCTTTCAATAATAGAAAGTTACATTATATGCGAGGACTATAGGCTGTATATAATGGTAAGCTCTGGCGTTATGAAATTATAAACATTAATATATTATATTTGATATACGTTTTCTGTCGCTAACAAAAGCGAATTGTTTCTAACGTCAGAAAATAAATCGTTGCCATGGAAACGATGTTGATATATTGTGGGCTCTATGCTAGTAGGTACTCAGCCCCCTACCTACTGGTCGGCTGCTGCTCCAGGAAAATCAAATATTATAATATGTTTTGTTTTTTTGGAGAAGCTTGTTTTGGTAAAAAGGTCAGATGAGACTTCCTGCATTAAAAATATAATTCGTAAATATAATTCGTATAAAGACCGTTTAATAAATGGTGTTATTTTCATTATATTTACAAACTTCCACATATTAAGATAAAAATAAATCTACGAAAAGTTTGTAAGCGCATAAATTCCGAACGACTGCACAAAATTGGATAATCCTTTTTTTCCTTGAGTTCTAGCATTGTGAAATTTAGGTGGCAAGCGACCTGTTTGAAAACTGAATGTACCGGGAATAAATGTAAGGAATGCGGGAGGAGGGTGGGGGGAGGGGAGATATTGATAAGTTCAAGCGCTACAGTAATTTCCCCAATACCCTGCGAGCGAAGCCGCGGGGAAGAGCTAGTATTTAAATAAAAGCAAGCCTATTTTGATTTTTATGTATGTAGATAATATCAATAAAAGGCAATCCGTTATTTTGTATCACCTATTTAATATTAAGTACAAAGGTTGTGGTGTTAAGGGTCTACTATTCGTATTTCGAACGATTTCTTACATATATCCCTTAAACATTTGAAGTTTTTAAGCTCTTAAAAAAATATATGTTATTTTTGATAATATCTAGATACGTTCCACGCCGAAACGCAAATTATATGAAATTCCCTCGATAGAAAAAAATCGCTAAGTATGTTCCGAAAATTATTTTAAACAAGTCTATTTCTTTTATTTTACAAGTTATATTTGTGAAAAAAATCACAATGTTTCTTTAAATGAGCAAATTTGCTCCCGTCTAATTATGTTCTTTTGTATTATAATTTATCTTTATCTGTTTAATGTACATTGTTGTCTCCCTCCCACTAATTGTTTACCCTTTGTATCCCTTGCATATTAATTTTGTCTCTGTCTAATTATTTTCTTTTGTGATTTTCTTTCTCCCTCTGTCATTCCACTTATATATAACCGATATCTCTGCCTTAGTAGTTAGTTATTATTATATTATATTCTGATGAAGCTTGGTCGAAGCGAAACCGGTAGATATACAAAATAATAAATTCGTGGTTTAAATACAAAGTGTTTTAATTCTTTAAAAAAAAACGATTTATCTTAAATTCTCAAAAGTGGTCTCATTTAAAAAAAAAAGACATGCTTTTCCAAAATACGTATATATTTTATCATTTTTTTTGGGAAATAAATAACATCGGAAAAGAAAGTCAAGACCAGATCAAGTATGAAGAACTTGCATGTCTATCAATAAACAAATTACGTTCGGCTAAAATCAGAGATCAGCAACCGGCGGTTTTTGTTGAGATCTACGTTTTAACTGTTATTTTTAATCTGATTATCCGATCGATAAGAATCAACAGCATTTAATTTTTTGACCATGGGCCCAGCAAGATGTTCGCCTGCGGCTGTTTCTTTGTGGGCGTTATGATTGAAATTTCTATAGCCACCAAATATTATTTCTTTCAATTTGAGAGGCGGGAACGGGCATCGCCGCTCCGGTAACCATTTATTGGATGACCAACACCTCTAAAATAGGTAATCCCAAGTGGTACGCTACGTTGATGACTTAGCGCGGTTTATCTAGGTCTTGGCGGCGGATGGCCTGGACACACTGAACCCCAGATTCATACCGACCCTTCGTACTTTTTCCTTCCCAGAACTCCCTCTCCTTCCTTTCCTTAAAAAGACCCTTCACACAACATCCCCAAGGATTGACAATTGTATAATTTGTCAGATTTATGTTATTGTTTGTACCTATTTGTGTATTAACTGAGTTTTTATAACTGGATTGTTCTCATGTGAGTGTATCTATAAAAACCTAGTATAAATAAATAAATAATATAAATAACGTAGGCCCTGGGAGAAATTAACCAAGTTCACCACATTATTTAAAACAACAATAATAATGTACGTTAAGGTGATCCAATAGTCCAGGAAAAAATCGAAATCGGAATCCACGTATCTTTTGGGAGGAGTCTAAAAATTGTTCAGAAAAAGTTTTTGAAAAGGTATTTGAGAAAATTTTTTACAGGTTAATCTCGTAAAGGCCTGTAAAAAATATTAACTCCTTTTTTACGCTTTGTTTATTGAAATAACATGGAAATTTAAAATTGATTTCACAGAACCAAGCGACGCGGAAACTAGAATGTTTATCCCTCTTTGCGGGGCGAAGAGCTTCTTTTCTAGGGCTAGGCTTCTCTAGGCGGGGCGAAACTGATACAAAATGGTTGTGCCAAGTGCACTCTTGTGCCGATAGCATAAGGTTCAATTTAAAAATCCAAATTCGTAGAGTGCGGGCCGTATTGATTGATGTCCAAAATAACAACGAGAAAATTTTGAAGTAATTTTATTTTATTTTGTGACGTTCGGGCGTAAATATAATTTTTTTTTGCGATTTTTATTAAAGAAACTGAATTTGCCACAATAAACAATAAAACCATATCCGAAAAGGGTTTTATAAGAAAGAGAGTTTGCACTTGAAAGTGTTTTTTTATAGACCTAATACTTTATTTTTTTCTAGGCTTAGTAAAAAACTTACAAAAAAATGACCGATATTTTTAAGGGCCTAGATGTAGATATGTTCTACACGCAGTATTTAATTGAAGCATCTATAATACTTCTAAGTGATCAAATTTTCAAAACAAGTATACATGATTTTGTAAGATTTTGCATTATTTCGCATGACTTCATCTTAACAAGAGATATTCAAATAAAATAATGATGGAGGTGGGAGAGAAAAACAAAAGGGATCCAATATTATCTGTTGCTCTCAATGCTTTACTTACAACCTTGGATAGACGTACGATCTTTGAGAAATTATCACATTTTTAAAAAAAATTATCCAATTAAGTAAAGGTTGCAGAGAACTGGCCTAAACGATACAAAAAGACTTTCTCAAGTACCTTCGTGGTCGGGGTCAATTCATCTTGCGGAAACCAGTCGCAGAGGCAGATAGCGTCCACTCAGACTCGAGTCATCTTAGGAAATCCAATTCCACTCAAATGAATTATTTATTCGTGGATCGCGCGCGGAACTGCTGCTCACACTCGCAGTGTGTTTACATGATATAAAGACATCGTAATATTTTGTATATTAATTGATTAATAAATTACTTTCCAGCTTTTGATCTAACGCTTTGTTTATGGGTGAAAACTAAAGAGAGCGAGAGAGATAACGTAAACTGTTCGTGATTACGTAAGTACGTAATTGATAAAGGATCTGGATGCAGAACAGATTATTATCGGATTAATTTTAGCAGGAGTATAGCAGTTCTGATAAGAGGATTGTTATAAGACTGAAGGAAGAAGGGAAAGGGGAAGAACGTGCTTACTCATCTTACGTCTAAAGCCATTTTGAGTGAAGTTCGATTTTATTTACAAGTAGGTACGTACCTAGCATCTGACGCCCTCAGCGGCCTCTCACTTTTACGGTTCCATGCCAACTGAGAATAAAGTCAACTCAACACCTTTTTTAAATGTCATGAAAAGCTATGAAAAAAAAAATTTAAATTAGCCGATAACCCTTACCTAACGTAACCTACTTAACCAATTTTTTAAATATATTTTTTATCACTCTAAATGACTTATCTGAGATGGTTCTGAGTTGGTTTCATTCCGAGTTGTCCGGTCATCAATTTGGCATCCACTCTTTATATACCTAACAGAGTGTCTCATTGAAATTATTTACCACTCCGATTCATGATGCATATTAATAAAAACAATAATAATGATTCTAATATAATGTATATATGCCCGGGTTCAAGCGGTGAGGTTTGTCTAGGTCTTGGATGACCAGGCCACACTGAACCCCAGATTCCTACCAACCCCTTTTCCTTCCCAGAATTCTCCTCCATTTCCTTTCCTTAAAAAAACCCTCCACACATCATCCCCAAAGGTGACACAGGCCCTGGGGGAGATTATTTTCCTCAGGACCTCCTGTGTGGAGCTCATGTAAAAAATATTTATTTAATATAATGTACATAATGAAGTTAATCGAGTAATACGCTTGTACGGACCAAACGCGGCACGGTTTCCCCTTAAGTTCTGAAAAACTTCAGCTTGGCGTATTTGTGCCATCACATAAATCGTACAAAATCATGTATTTTTGTTTTGAAATTTTGATTGCTTAGAAGTATTATAAATGCTTCAATTAATTACTGCATGTAGAAAATATCTTGGCCCTCAAAATTATCGGTCATTTTTTTTATAAGCCTTTTAATAAGCCTAGAAAAAAAGTATTGGGTCTATATAAAAACACTTTCAGGTGCAAACTCCCCTACTTATAAACCCCTTTTCGGATTTGGTTTTGTTTAACGTGGAAAATTCAGGTTTTTTTAATAATCGCAAAAAAATATATATGTACGCCCGAACTTCACAAAAAAATATAAAATACGCATTTTCTCGTTGTTATTTTGGACATCAATCAATACGGCTCGCACTTTACAAATTTGGATTTTTAAAGTGAACCTTATGCCATTGGCACAAGAACCATGCACTTGGCACACCCAGCATCAGAATAGACGTCCTAGACTCCGCGTCTCTTGGTTTCGTGAAATCAATTTTAAATTTCCTTGTTATTGCAATAAACAACGCGTAAAAAAGGAGTTCATGTTTTTTACAGGCCTTTGCGAAATCAACCTGTAAAAAAAATGTCTCAAATACGTTTTTAAAAGCTTTTTCTCAAGTATTTTTGAACTCCGTTCAAAAAGAGGCGTGGATTACGATTTCGATTTTTTCCTGGACTATTGGATCACCTTAATTATTTATATCTGCATCATCAGTTATTTATATAAATTTCGAAACAATATATTAAAAAAGGCAATATTGTTCTTATTTCTATCGGCTTTTTGGTGTGGATGGGTTCTAGATGGGTTCATCTAGGCATCCACACCAAAAAGCTAAGAACACATCAAAGTTATTAGTTATTACAGTCCGCTTTCGGCATCTTTGTGTAACATTTTAAAACTTCGATTAATCGATACTAGTATAATTAACTACGCCATGTCAGATTTTCACACAAATAATGCCGATATACCGAGGCCGTTATACGCTCCCAGAAGAAAAATGGTTTTGGACTTTGATAGCTCATTTTTAACTGTCAGATTTAAAGGGACATCATTAGATACTTTTTAGACAGCTAGGTAGTAGGTAGTTAGTTTGAAGTATGGATTTAAAATTTATACACGCCTATTAGAGTGTATCAGTGCATCGTGTTTCCTTTGCGTTGAAAGTTTTTTAGTCAGTGGCGTGGTGAATCATCTCTGTTTCTAGGGCACTTAGGATCTACCTTCGGGTTCATAAAGTAAATGCACATTGTGCGGAAGACACGATAAACTCTCCCTTGTAACGCAAAATTATAAAGACAACAAATGGGACTTATCTGCAGTTACTTTGTTCATTTCTTATAATTCGTGGTACGGCTCGCATCACGTTGCATGCATGAATACGCAGCCTTACGAGATGTAGATTTGTTACTATATCTTGAAAAAATATAAATTCAAACTGGCTGAATTTATCCCATGATGTGAAAATTGTAATATTTATGGTTTTTGGTTTCTAATGAATGATTTTTTTAATGTTTAAAAAATTATTAATTATTGTAAAAAAAGTAATCACGAGGAAAATGCATTTTTATTCCATAATCTTTAATATGGTTTTAAACGGTACGGAGTCAATTTGAGAAAATAATCAGTTTTTTAAACGTAAAATTATTAACAATAGTAAATGAGTCACAGTTACTGAAGCGCGTACAGATTGAACAAGATGTCACTATGAATTACAATATGGGAAATTATAATACAAATTATGATAAAAAAAATTCTAGTTAGCCTTAAAAAAACCGGATAGTTCCTGAGTTTTTAAATGCATCTGGGTTCCACCCAGGTATCGTTATTCATTTCCTCTGCTCCACATTGCATATGCAACATTGTATACTTATAATAATGGAAAAGGGGGGCTCCATCGACAGTCATCCAGAGGAAGACCAAAGAACTCCTGGATGACTCAATGGCCCAAAATATTACAGACTCAATGCTCCAAAATATAGCAGATGAAAGGCCTGTTTGAAAGCTGTACCCAGAACCGAAGAAAATATAGCCTGAGAACGAGAAGAGCTGACTCCAACAGCCTGCCTAGGCAATGAGTTAGGACAGTGTAAGAAAGAAGAAGAATGATGGAAAAAGGAGTCAGGAGTCATTTGCTGTATCTATCGTATCTCGACTATTTTTTTATGCTGAAAAGAATTTCTTACGAAAACCGTTACTTTAAAAATTTGTTAAATAATCTTATTTCAATGACAATATTAAACAATTTTTATTTTTATCGCGTCATACCCCAATTTTACCGATTTATTACATAATATGTACCTTAAATACATTTAAGTTTTAAAGCTCTTAAAAAAGTTTTTGTTATTCTTGAAGATAATATCTATACATTCCACGTTGAAACGTAATTTACATAAAATTCCCTCGATAGAAAAAAAATCGCAAAGTATGCTCCAAAAATTATTATAAAGACGTTTGTTTCAGTTATTTTAGAAGTTATATGTATGAAAAAATTCAGTTTCCTTAAATGCTGTTTTAGACAACCCACACGAGATTTTTGCTCTATTTTAAACGAGTCGTGTTTTATTAAAAAATTTTACAATTTATCATCGATTTTAACATTAGCGCACTCTCTCTAACGTTCGTATTTACGTACTTCTCAATCTTCTTCTTTTTGAACGGGTTTACTGCGCCTTAATTGAATACCGCAAAAATGCACGAACTGCTCCCAACCAGTTGGAGCCAGCGAGACTACGGCATTCCCAATTGACGTAAGTATGTTATGTGGCTGAAGGGTGTGGGGAAGGGAACATGATGGTAAAGAGAAGGGTGAGGAAGTACCTGGTTATTCATACCTTTTCAGCAAACAAGGCTGAAGATTCACACAACAGAAGTTTCAATTCAGTTGTGTGACCAAAACACTTGTCTACATTATTTTTATTTGCGTAAGATTAGAGTTTATCATGCGGAAGTTGTTCATGTATTTTATTGTAAAATTCTCACAGCTTGTCGGAACATATAAAATAATCCATTTTACACATAAATTAATGTGCAATGGGTACACGCGAAAATAACACTAGGTATAGAAAAGAGGGAACAAACATGTACGCTTATTAGACGTAGGCACAGATTGGAGATTAAGAAAAGAGCTTGTGATTTATTTAGCTTATTGTTATGTTTATAATAATGAACGTGTGCGATAGTAATGTAAAAATGAAACATGATGTTTGCGATACCAAAAGTTTCCTTTTTAAATATAAGTTTCGTAAATTGTTGATGTTAAATTGATTTAAGGAAGGAAATAGGCTTAGAGGATAGAATAGAGGCTTCAAAAAATTCGATTTTTTTTTTACAGAAGTAGAACTATTCAAAATATATTCTGAAAATTTCTAACCAAAATTCCAAGCCGTTTAAATGTTATAAGCGTTCGAGTGTGTGTCCCTCGGTCGATTTACTACTATTTTACTGCCGCTCTTATTTTCAATCGCATTTTTCTTGAAACTACAGTTTTCCGAATATGTGTAACCTCTAGCTCCTAGTTTTTGATCAATCTTTATCATATTCAGCGCAAAGTTTCTTTATATAAATACGCTATATTTGAAGCTCAATCCTAATATCTACATAAAAATTATTTTTTTATTAATTTAAAAATATTAATTTTCGATGTTTTTGTAAGGAGTGAGGTTCAAATAGAAGAAACATTTACGCCGTCTTACACCTATTTCCCCCTTAATTGATTTATCAATGTTCCTTAAATGTCTTAATAAGGTATTTCCCACATTACGAGAACGCTAGCAGCCCAACGGTAAAAACTAAAGCAAAATAATATTATTGTTTACTTTGCTTACCTAAGCAATTTTTTGTAACAAACTAAAATATCTACTTATCACACCTATTAAATTTGAAATGCCGAATAGTTAAGCAATGGTTTAATATGATATTAAAGAGGCCAACTACCAAAAGAATCAAAATTATGTGAAACACATTTTAACTAACGGCCGCGAAACTGAGCTAATATTATATACAGGAAAACGAAACAGAAGAAACGGTCTTTAAACATGGGGACAATAATGTTTACCAGCAACTCTTAGCTAAGGTTAAGTTAGGTTGGATTAGGTTATGTAGATTAGATTAGGTTAGACGAAGTAAGGATAGAATAAGGCACCTTCTTCGTGGGCCAGGAATCGACATAAACTGATAAGTAAGACCCTGCTTATGTCTAAGTTAAACTTTAGCTCAAATTTTGAAGGTCGAGCGTCGTTTGGGTATCATTTGGGTACAATTTTTAGTAAAAGAAAATAATTATTCTCGTCTTAATTGTATTCAATCGGAAGCGATTCCCACAGAAGGTTGTTACGAAGATACTTTGGAATAATATTAAAAGTAATAAGCAGTGTGGCGACATTCAAGTGCCCCGGGGGAGAGATCCGTATCTTTATCCTTCTGAATAATAATTATTGTTACAATTTCAGTCTTCCTGAGAAATATTCGGTCGTCACAAGCGGGCGACTTATGAATATTCAGAGGCTAACGTACGACTTATGGAGGAACAGAAAATTACACATACAGGAAATGAATTCAGATGAATTATAGAACAAGTGTTGCTAGCACTTCCCAAAATGTGAAACGAGACAACTTCGTTTGATTGAGAAAAAAAAAAAATACCAAAATTAACGAGGGTTTTGGTTATGATTTTTAAACACTATGAAGACTGGTTGCCTTACAAAATTAACGAGGGTTTTGGTTATGATTTTTAAACACTATGAAGACTGGTTGCCTTACAAAATTAACGAGGGTTTTGGTTATGATTTTTAAACACTATGAAGACTGGTTGCCTTACAAAATTAACGAGGGTTTTGGTTATGATTTTTAAACACTATGAAGACTGGTTGCCTTACAAAATTTTAACACTCAACAAATTTCGGAGTTAATTTTCAAGTTCTGGGAAAATTCTAATCAATTTCTGCTCTTACATCATACCACGCCAGTTGCTTCACAGAACTGATGTGATAACGGAACTTGAATAGAACTTTCACGGTGATTGACTATTAACACAATGACACCCCTCACACCTTTTTCCTTCCCTGAGCATCCTCTCCTTAATTTACCTAAAAAAACCCTCTACACAGCATCTCCAATGGGCCCAGAGGTATTTTTTTGAGGGCCTCCTTTGTGGAGCTCTTTAAAAAAATGTAGGCAGAATTTATTTTCCTCTACTTTGAACGTTCAGTGTGAAAAATTTCATCAAGAAGCATCGGAAATCTCATGTAAGCAGTAACCTTCCTCTTCTGAAGGTCAAAGTGTGCGAAAATTTCGATTTGCACGATTTGCGCGATTTTTATTAAAAAAACAAAGCCTGGCCGCCCACCCGTCACCGAGAAACTTCTCTTTGTACCGATATGTTATTAAATTTAATTTTATTAATTATGTCTAACAAAAATAAAGTACCACCAAAATGCCAAGTTATGGCAGAGCTCTTGTTCAAAAAAAGTTTTTTTTTTAAAGTGAAAACTTCTTTGGCACCGTTATGATTTGAAACTTGATGACGAGCAACATTAAAAAGAGACAAACACATACATCTATAGTATGAAGCCTGCGAGACCGTACCTACGAAGCGCCGCGCTCTGTCAAGCTGCGCACATTGGCCGCTTTGATTACGAGCTAACTTTTCAAGGATTCTATTGGTTGAGATTGTGTGGGTGAAGGTTTTACTTCTACCGCGTGTAAACTGCAACTCGATTTTTTTTAAACTTTCTCCTATTTAATAAATTAAAACCAAAATTTCACTCAAAACCAAAATCATAAGATTTGTACGTAGGAACCTAATTACCTGCCTACATAATTATAATCCATTCACAATTTAAGAAACATTTTTAAAATTCACCATAACACAATTTATTCAAAGAAACATCAAAATCTCAACGACATCTTTATTTTTAAACCTACTTCAGGCCTGTAGGTACCATAATATTGATTATTCCAATTTGACAGCTCGTAGTAGAAACCACGATCATGCAAACTCTGACGAGATTAAAATGTTGTATCCATTACGGCCGCCATCTTGAACCGGAACCGGAACGTAAAAAAAATCACAGATAGTTGAAAAGCTAATAGGTCGAATTAAAACAGGATTTCGCTGCGCTTAATCGATTATATAACTAAATTATGCAAACGATGTTAGTACGAGGAATTAAATTTTATAACCTTTGTATGTAATCTGGGAATGTTTGTTAAAAGAGAGTTCGAATTGAAAGAAATACAAAATTATATTGCTTGTCACCTGAACGATGTTCCCATTGTGCTCACTGTTCATTCCTCTGTTCATTCCTCTGTTCATTCACTGTTCATTCACTATTCATTTCTCTGTTCATTCACTGTTCATTTCTCTGTGCATTCACTATTCATTACTCTGTTCATTTCTACGTTCATTCACTGTTCATTTCTCTGTTCATTTCTCTGTTCATTTACTGTTCATTTCTCTTTCAAAGAGGTGGTTGCTCTTCATGGCAGTATAGCATGTTATAAAATATATAAATGTTTGAGGGTTGTCCGACATTTGAATAAAGTCAAGTTTTGTCATGGTCACTTGTCCGAAGTCCGTGCCGGTCTGTTGACCAAAGGATGCACAGATCGCGAGGAATTAATGTTACTAAAATTAATGTGTAAATTACCCAGCTATATTCCAACCGTATATCATTACACCTCGTTGAAAATGAAGAACGCTTGACCAAGTGAAACGGTTTCAAAAATAACGGACAGGTACCAGAAAAACTACAATTAGTCATATTTTTAAAGGCTTTTTTTGAATAACAATGTTATTGTTTTCATGAAAAACGATTTCTCAGATTGTGTCCTCTGTATGACTACAGGGTTCCCGAGGGTAAAGTGCGGTATCTTCGGGAGATGATTCTACACGTTAAGTACTTACTACAAGAAAAAATATGGATAACTTTTTAAGGTGAAACAATTGTCACGCGTAATAATAATTATGTAGCAGAACTTATTTATTAACAAACTGTTTTATAAATTCAATAATAATATTATTGTATATATAAAATTTAAAAAAATAAGAAAATAGTGAAGTTTTTTTTGGTTTGACTGGAGATTGAACTTTCCTCTCCAGGGACCGACTAAAATAAGTGAACACCACTAACGACTCTAACACCTTAGCCAAATCCCAGTTGGTTAGGTTAGGTTAGATTTATTTCGCACATTAACTGCTGTTGTTCATGTAATGTCATCGAAGTGTATCTGCCGATAGTTTCGACAACGAGTTTCAGCTCGATCGGATGTCAGGGAATGACGGCCATCATGTTCGTCAGTTTGACGTCCGGCGTAGTCCAGCGGTAAGGCGCTTGACTAGCATTCCGAAGGTCGCGGGATCGAATCCCGGCGTGGCAAATAAATTTTATTTGATTAATTTGTGCTATTTCACAATTTATTAATTTAAAATAATATATACTATATTTGCGGCATGTTCCAGAGTGGAAGATACTCTCAGTATCGCCCTGGTGTAAGACCACCATTCAGAATTGAAAAGTTGCTTGAAATGGTTTTGGCCGTATTTGGTGACCAGATCTGAATAGCCAAGTGCTTCCCACCTTCCTCTTCTCCATCTCCTTCCCCTCCCCACTACCTTCAGCCTCACAACATACCACAATTGGGGATGCCATAGTCTCACTAGCTCCAGACGGGAGCAGTTGGGACTCTTGTACGGTATTCATATAAAAAAATAAAATAAAATAAATTTCGAGGGCTAAGGCTCTCGACTAGCTATCCAAAGGTCGCGGGTTCAAAACCCGGCGTTTGCGAATAAATTTTATTTGTGTTTTTCCACCATTTATTAATTTAAAATAACGCAGAGAGAATTTGTCATGTAAGACCATTCAGAATTGAAACGTTGCTTGAATTGGCTTTATACGTGTTTAGTGACCATATCTAAATTGCAGATACTTCCCCATCTTCCTCTTCCCCATCTCTTTACCCTTCCCACTATCTTACTCACAGACTCACAACACACCACAATTGGGGATGCCATAGTCTCACTGACTCCAGGCGGGAGCAGTTGGATTGTGTTCACATTAACAAATGGCTCAATTTCTACTTCAAAAATTCTATTTCACTCAATTATCAAAGATATGTATTTAAAAATTGCAGTAAGTTTTATTTCAAGGACATTATGTCATTATGGTAATAGTTTGCTTGTCTATAATAAAATGGTACCCTTCATTATTAAATTTGTTCCGAAATCTTAATTAATTAGCACGGTTTTGTAGCAACGAAAATAATTTAAATAAATTACCTAGTTACTTAAATTATATAATTTTTATGAAATTTTAAGACCAAGACTTATTGCGGATTGTACTTATCAGGTAAATTATGAACGTATTTTGCTGAAAGACTTTTTTCTCACATCAATAAGGTTTAAACACTAAGATTATATTAATTCAACAGTGGGTATCAAATTCAAGTCTCATAATTTTGCTTCACTACTTTTACTCATAACTTTTGATAAGTCTTACATTTTATTATTTATTGTTGTGAATATTTAATCATAATGTCGTATTCAAATAGGTCTTTTCGCGTCTTGGAATTATCAGAAATAAAAAACGTTGACTACAATGGAGTACAGTTTTCTATTTTGACATTTAATGGTTAAATTAGTCGTTAAATTTAATTACCTGTGAAATTACAGTCTTAACCGTTTGTAGGCATGGATGGCTCATTTTAAATCATAAAAATATTCAGATTTTATGATATATTGCCATAATATTATAAAAACTGATGAAATAAACGTATAATTATTTCCATATCTACAATTTTGGTCCTTTACAAAATTTTATAATTGTTTAAATAATTGTTCTTATAGAGCAATTAGTTCGTAAACAATGGGATCACCCAGAGTTGAAGATACTCTTAAGGACGGGTTGTTTCAAAAAAATTTATGAATTCATCAAATATTTGAAGTTGATTTTCACGTTCTGTGTAGGTTCTGTTCAAGTTCTGTTATTATATCGTTATAGGACAGCTGCTTCACAAAACTGTAATAATCATAGAACTTGAATAGAACTTACACAGAACGTGAAAATTAACATCAAATATTTGATGAATCCATCAAATTTTTTGAAACAACCCGTCCTTAGTTAGAGAGAGAGCTATTCTCTATCCTTTGTGAGAACGAAATCGTTCTCCTGCGAGATGTCCTGTCAGATTTGTGTGATTTTCTACAGCTGTTAAATGAATAAATAATCAGGCATACTCACAGGAATTCGTGTTTAAAACGACCCAAACTAAAATACGTGACAGCTGAAATTTTGACATCGGCCAGTAGAAAAAGCAAATAACAGCCGTAGAAAATCACAAAAATCTGACAGGACATCTCGCGGGAGAGCGATCTCTTTCTCACAAAATATAGAGAATAGCTCTTCTGGTGAAAAGACTATCTGTCAGCGTTGAAACGTTGCATCAATGTCTTTAACTCTTTAAAATCCGGGCGTATTTTTTCAGAAGGAAAAAATATTTCCGCTTTACAATCAAATCCTTTGCAACTAAATTAAATGTTTGTGAACATATCCGAAAACTAAAAACTGTTTTTGAAAGGAGATGGAATAAGCTGTCAAATGTTATTATTAGAAATAACCATGTAAATTTTTAAATATAAAATTTTTGAATGCAAGCTTTAAAAATGGCCCACCTTACGTTTTTTCGTAACTAAATTTGCTGATAACGAAAAAAAAAATACGCAGATATTTTATTAGACTAATGAATTATAAACGTTATTGTCACATCACGTTTTTGTTGTCTCGTGTTAAAATAATGTTTAAAAAATTTTTCAACCAAACCAAAAGCTTTTTCTCAAATATTATTTAACTCCTCCCACAAAGGGCGTGAATTCCGATTTCGATTTTTCCCTGGACTATTGGATCCCCTTAAGTGAGGTGGGACAAGTATCGTTTCCTGTTAATATTAATCCTCGGTTAATATTATTATTGATTATCCAGATGTATTTATTTAGTCTTTTTATGATAGTCGATATCTGAAAAATAAATAAATATATTAATTATTTTTATTATTGTGGTTACTCGGACCAATAAGCTTGTTTTTAAGCTATTTACAACATTACCAGGCATATGTAATGACGTATGAGGCGTACCTGACTTCTTGATGAGTAAAACGTCAAATTGTAAAATTTAATTAATTATGGCAATTTTGACGAAAATCAATCGAAAATCTGAAAAAAGAAAAAACAGAAAAAGATACGGTCACATCTAGGATCACAATTTGCCCTGATGATGAACATTGTAATGCTGTCCGTAAAGGTTAAATAAGGAAGAAGTGGAAAACGGCATAATACCCCAAAATAAATCACGAATTTAAGGCTGTTGAAAATTTTTATACACCTACATAACTAGCGAATTCCCGGCATGCGTTGCTATGTCACCTAATAAAGAAATTGTTTCTTCCTGCGTGTCCCTTTCCATTCGTCCCGTTTCTCTTCCGCCTCCTCTTCCTCTCACGGGTCCCCTTCCCCTATCGCTTTCCCACTTCGCCTTCTTCACCTTCCCTCTCCCTACTCTCCTCGCCCGCTTCTCCCGTCCCGCGAACCCCCCTCCCCAGTTCCCCTTCCCCCTCCCTAGTTCCCCGCCTCCTCCCGTATTCCATACATTCATTCCCGATATATTCAGTTTTCAAACTGAAGAACATATATAGAAACCGGGCGTGCTCACAAAATCTCACCAAAGTTTCCTCACAATCGGATGAACGGTTTAGCAACGCATTTTCATGACGCCAGAGCTTGCTATTATATGTAGAAACCATCGCGGGCATGCACACATCAAATCCCCAAAGTTTCATCGCAACCGGATGAATGGTTTAGCAACGCATAACATCTCATCTACGTCCTATATTAATCTTCCAATATGTCACGTAATTACTGTATATTTTAAATTGTGGGCTTTTTTAGTGTGAGATGTCAAATGTGAGGTCAACTAAGCCATGATGTAAATTCAGAGCTTCAATCGCCCGGTTTCACGGTTTTTTAGGCCGAATCGTGGGAAAGTATCCAAAGAAGCAGACTAATTTATTACGATGTGATTATACAAGTTTCTTAATTAAATCTTCATTAATTTTAATAGCTAGATTAACTAACAATTAATCATGATCAATTAAGACGATTGAAGGCTTAAAAATATACAGTTTTTGGTAGCTTAATTTATTGCTTCTTATGTGTGACTAACCTTTAAGTAACATGCATAAATCTAAAAAACAACGGCTTTTTTTACGAAACAATAATTTTTTTGTTTGTTTACGGCGAAATAGTTTACTGTTTACAAAAATATTAGAGTGTGCAATTCCATGCGGTAGAAGTCAAACCTTCAGAAAACTAAAGCAAACAAGAGTGGGGAGACTATGAAGCATTTTTCTATCAATGTGAAGGATAATTTTTCCATATTTTTGTCGTCGAATTCCAGTGCACCTTTTCCTATACATTTGGTTATATTATTTGTGCTTGTGTTTTCTTCGGAGTCGCTAAATGTCGCTTTATTTTGTATTTTCTTTGGCTGTTCATTTTGGAGTGGTTTGAAGATTGGATATTGATTTTACAAAAATAAAGACGTTTATTTTCCTTTAGATTTAATAGGATTCGATCCTTGGTTCTCTGAATGTCTGGCGGCAAGTTCGTCAGGCGCTTTATACCACTGGACTACAGGAAGCCTGCGGGGGCCCGTGGATTTAGCGTATTATATTGGGACCGATTACCCGTGCATTAAATAAATATTTTATTGCTGTCTCATTATCTCGCAGGCTAAATCCTATAATGTAGTGTTTGTCTTTTTTTATTGTCCCTCGCTTCCGTTTCACAGAGTTTCAAATTACAACGGTGCTAAAAAAGTTTTCAATTAAAAACATATCATTTTAACTTCTTTTGACTTTTGACAAACTTTTTTCTTGTGCTTTTCTGTGTTTACTATTTTATTTTGAGGTTTATAGAATAACACGAAATAAGACAATTATGTGCAAGTCGTTAAGATTTTTATAAAGTATCTTAAGTTATAAGTTACATACGTATATTTTACTGAAAGTACGTAAGTAAAAAAGGGTAGAAAATATGTTAAGAAATAAAAACACAATTTGCCACCAGATTTAAATCCCAGAAATTGTTGAATGTAACGTAATAGTGGTCCGTAGTCCTGATAACACGATTTGGAATATGTAACGTATATACATAGTGGTATACATATATAGAGGTTACAGCTATGCATAAGCTATCTTTTATGGATTAACCCCTCCAAATAATTAGTTCGCTTTTGGGAACAGCTCATATAGGTCTCATAGAAATCGTTATCTCCCTTACTGCCATTGTGAAAAACGGTATTTGAAACAGAAAACACCACCTTTGTATTCAAATCTAAAAGATAACCTCAGTGGACTTTAAATGCACCCCTCTATGAAACCAAAGTTTCAGAAATTCATTCATTTCAGAAAGTTGAAGAAATTCAATATGAAAAAAGTTTACGAAACTTTGTGATTTTTTTAACAATTATTTTTACATAAAACGACAAAAAAGTGAGGTGACAATAAGGTTTATAATACATTTGTCTAATAAAATCTATGTGTATTTTTCACACGTGTTAAACAAGGCAAAAAACCTGTTTTTTTTAATATTTATAAATATATTTTCTAATCCACCTTTTCTATCAATCTTTCTGCACAATCACAATTCTCACAATAAAGTTTTGAAGGAAATGGAATATTGTCGAAGCTAATAATGTGAATTTTTTCTTTTCTTTTTTGTGGTAAGAACTTTCTTCCATTTTCCATATGAACTAAGAAGCACATACTTCCTCTTGAGTCATTTTTTTACCTCCAGGATACATTTGACACTCTCCCAGGTAAATTTAAGTGACGCAATATTATGTTTAAAGGATCGATTCTTTCATCAGTAATTGACTTGTTTTGATTGTATCGCTTCCATTTGTCCATTTGAATAGAAAGTCAAAAGTGACGTATCAATAGGGGTGCGCCAGGACCCCCGCTGACTCATTGTCTCCTGGTAATGTCAATATTAAAATATCACCTCCGCTTCCGTCCGAAAAGATTTCCACACCTTTCTTTCCGATATAAAAATATAAGGGAGACCTTTGATTTTATCTTTTTCCGATTTTCGAAAACCTACACCCTGTGGAATGGAAAGCTTTTGAAAAAATATTTGTTACTTATATTATTAAAAAAAAAAATTTGAAGTGAAAACTTCTTTAGTATGTTGTGATTTGAAACTTGATGAAATGGAAACGAGCGACACTAAAAAGAGACAAAAACATAAATCTATAGGATTTAGCCTGCGAGAGAATGAGATAGATTAATCGACGTTCTCTTTGTGCGGTGCTTCGTAGCCTATAGGCCTCCTCGATTTTTTTTTACATGAGCTCCACGCAGGAGGCCCCGAGGAAAATAATTTCCCTCAAGGCCTATGTCATCTTTGGGGATGCTGTGTGGAGGGTTTTTTTTTAGGAAAGGAAGGAGAGGAGAGTTTTGGGAAGGAAAAGGGTTTAAAGGGTGGGTAGGAATCTGGGGTTCAGTGTGTCCTGGTCATGCACCTCCAAGACCTAGACAAACCTCACCCCATGAACCTGATTTGCGGTGCTTCGTGGCATAAAATGTAAAATATTGTTTGAAATGAAACGGAAATGACGCATTACAGCACCTACAAAGCGTTAACTTACGCTCATTGGCCGCTTTGATTATGATGTCACTTTTCAAGGCTCCTATTGGTTGAGATATGAAACGGAACTGACGCATTACTTTACTGACGAAGCATCAAACTGCGCTCATTTTCCGCTTCGATTATGACTTCACTTTTCAAGGCTCCTATTCGTTGAGATTGTTTTGGTAAATTTTCGCTTCTACCGCGTGTAAACTTCACTCGTTTTTTTTTTAAACTTTGTAACAATATTAATAAATAAACCCTACAATTATCCTACTCCTGATACTCTGAATCGTTTCATTCTCTCGAAGTTAGTTTTTTGAAGGTTTCACTTCTACCGGGTGTGAAGTGCACACTCATTTTATTTTCACTGGAGTCCCAACTGCCAGAAAGCAATGAGACTATGACATCCTTGATTGGGGTGTATTGTGATGCTGAAGGGAGGGGAAGGATTTGGGGAAAAAAAAGATGTGAAAAGTACCTGGCTATTCATAACTGGTCGTAAAACAGCCTAAGTTATTTCAAGCGACGTTTCGATTCTGATTCTGCTGGTCTTTCACCAAAATATCTACTACTTTAGAATGTGCTACATGTGAACTGTGTATAAATTTAATTATTTCTAACCTTGCTATTATCTAATACTAGCTATTATCTAATACTAGCAGCTTCGCTCGCATGGTATTAGAGGGGAATTTCTGTAACGCTTGCACTTATCAATTACTTCCCCCCCTTCAGCCCTTCCATAAATTCAAACTCGATACAATCAGTTTTCAAACAGCTCACGTTCCACCTAAATTTCATAATGCCAGAGCTTACCAGTAGTAAAAAAATAATTATCCAATTTGGTTCAGTCGTTCGGAAGGTAAGCGCGTAGGTACCAACATTTAGAAGATTCATTTTTATTTACATAGATAGATAGATATTAACTACGACGCCTGAAATAAAAAAAAATATAAATCAACATCGTTTTCACGGCAACGATTTGTTTTATGACGTTAGCAATAACTCGCTTTTGTTAGCGACAAAAACGTATAAGAAATATAATAAATTAATATTTATAATTTCATAACGCCAGAGCCTACCATCATATACAGCCTATAGTCTTCGCATATAAATTAGCTTTCTATTGGTGAAAGAATTTTTAAAATCGTTTTATTGTTTTATTCGTGAAAGCGTAACAAACAAACACACGTTGTTTCCCATTTATAATATTAGTATAGATACAGATTTGTATACGTCGAGCTTCGAACCGCCGAAGTTGGAATTCGGAGCCGAGGAAATTAAAAAAGCGCTCGTCTACAGAAATTGTCAAAGGAAATAACCGTGTTTTTGTAATAGTATCATTATTTTCTTGGTATTCCTTCCATTGAACCGCCTGTGCCCTATTATTTGATATCTTTCAGGAGCGTAGTTTGAAAGGTGTCAAAATAACATGCTTTCAAGTAAATTAAAAGACATCCTCCTAATAAGTTGGTTGGTCGGCTCCGTTGCGCCATTTCCTCTAACGACGGAGCTTCGTTCTATCAGCCGATCGTGCCACGATTATTAGTTGTTAGCCGCGGGACAAGAAACCAATATTATGTCTTGTTGCCACGCAATGCGGGCACACCCGATAATCGCCTTCTTACCGTTATGTACTCCTGGTAATTCCACTGATATTCCTTGTTTTATTTTACAAAATCTTTAATACTACAAAAAGGAAACTAGAACCGAAAATAAATTTTGTTATCATACCTAAAAACCTTTTTGGTCGTCTTTTTGATTCTTCTCGGTCTTCAGTACATATTTCATTATTTTTGATCGTTAGTACATATTTAGTCTTTTTAGTCGTTCGTACACATTCGATCCTTTTAGTCGATCGTACATATTTGATTCTTTTTAGTCGTTCGTTAATATTTGATCTTTTTTGGTCGTTATTACATATTTTAGTCTTTTTAGTCGTTTGTATATATTTGATCGTTTTTAGTCGTTCATACATATTTGATCCTTTTTAGTCGTTCGTACATATTTGATCCCCTTTAGTCATTCGTACATATTTGATCATTTTGGTTGTCAGAACAAAATTTGAGCCTTTTTAGTCATTATTCCATATTTGAGCTTTTTCGGTCGTTAGTTGGTACATGTTTGATCCTTTGTGGTCATTGTTCATTGCTACATATTTAAGCCTTTTATTTATTAAAATGCATTTCCTTACTCTTCAAAATATAAGCTGTTCAAATTGGAAAATCAATCTAGTTTTCTGGGTTCCAAACGACAAATTCCAGTTTTTATCTTTTGATTTTGGCATATATTTTGGAATTGTTAGCGCATATTTCAGCGTATTTCTTCGTCATCGTCATCGTTCATCGTCTTACTAGACATCGGATGATGTACCTCTCCTGAAAATGATCTCAAAGGAACAATTTTTTTCAAACACATTGTTGTTATTGCCTTGTATTAAGTACCTACCCGTGTAAATTATAAATTTTAAATATCGTGAAAAATTGTTTTTCTAGCAAAACTTTTTTAACGGTAAAATTCATCAACATCATCAGTTAATTATTAATACGTGAAGCAAAAACTTTGTACCCCTTTTTACGAAAATTGCGCGGACGGAGGAGTATGAAATTTCGCACACTTATAGCTTATATGTGCAGAATGCTAATATTTTTTTTGAATTATGCATAAAAAATACATAAAAAAAAAAACAATACAATTACGGTCGAATTTTGACCACTAGTATTTTTAATTTTTTTTTTTTTTTTTTTTTTTTTTTTTTTTTTTTTTTTTTTTTTTTTTTTTTTAATCTTTATTTTTTCCCATTATTATAAACATTTCAAAATACACATAAAAGAAACAAATAAATCAAAAGTTAGGAATAATTAAATCTACGTAGAGTAAAAAGTAGGTGATGGGAACCCACAAAGGCACTGCCTGTGCGTGGGTAATATAAACAAAAATGCATTAAGTACAATTAACAATAGTTATAAGTTATAAAAAAGTTATATGAGTTAGAATTAAAATGAAAAGTGATGTATTAAGGTTAACATAGAATTTATAGCAAAAGTGTTTTAACATCTGCACCATAAAGCCATAATTTTAATCTATTTGCCTGATTTTTAATCGTCTCCAAACTTTCAAATTACGATATCTCAAAACTGTTTTCGTGGTTGCTGACTATCGTCTAAATGGGGACGATAAAGGTACGTAGTGTTATAATAATTTGCTAAATTATATCGTTTCAATGTTATATCAACACGGTGCCCAATGAATTTCAGCATATTCTCCTAGATTTTCATTTCGTATAAATAATTGATTCACTTGTAAATGTTAACGTATTCCTTACTCACACTCACTGAAGAGATCTAATGAACATACGCTACATAGAATCACACGCTTAGGTACACAATTTATTTCTATCAACCGTATCTCAGGCATCCAATATCGCCACAAGCCACGGGATCATCATTCCGTCCCAGCCGATCCATAAATCATATTGAGTGCCCGAAAACGAGTTATTTTCATTAAAAAGCACTAATCTCTAGGACCGAACCAATTCCCCAGTAATGGCCACAATCGTTCGACAAATTAAAGTTTAATTTCCAACACAGGCCGCTTCGGACAATACCCCTTATTAGCTCCGTCTCCAAGCGGTTGATTGATGGTCTTTTCTGCGGACAAAAACCGTAAAGATGTTTTGCTAAAAAAATTGATTGTTCTATACTTACAATGTTGTAAGTAACACACAATTCATGTTTTGTTTGGCCATGTTCTACAAAAAATTGGATAGAGGATATAGAGATAGAGATGATAATAAAAGTATCTAATAACTAATATTACGTAATTTCTTTAAAAATATGTTTTTGCCCAAACGAACGGGTGACAGGGCGCGCTTGTGCGTACTGGTGATTGAAGCCGGAGGATGGCCGTCTTGACTTGATTTTTTTTAAAGTGAAACTTCTTTAGCCCTTTTAAAATTTATTTTTGACGGTTCCTCGGTTCTAATATAATGCGGTAAATTCACGGCTCCGCGCGAGCCTCCGATGGCGCAGCGGCGTAAAGCGCCTGACAAATCTCAGCGGCCAGAGAGACATCCAGCGAACGGAGGTGCGAACCCTACGAAATCCAAACAAAATAAACATTTTTATTTTTGTAAGATCAATATCCAATCTTCAAACCACTTTAAAACAAGCAGGAAAGAGAAAAGAAACCGACATCTGGCGACTTTTAAGTTTCACTTCTACCGCGTGTAAATTGCACACACTGATTTTTTTTAAATGTGAATACCATATAAGAGTCCCACCTGCTCCCGTCTGGAGCCAGTGAGACTATGGAATCTCCAATTGGGGTATGTTGTGAGGCTGAAGGTAGTGGGGACGGGAAGGCTATTCAGATCTGATTATAAATGATGAAGACATCTTTCAATCGAAGTAGTAAAACGATTTGCATAAGATAATTTAATACATTTTATTAATAGCGAAACAAGTGACTAATTGTATTGCAAGAAGCTTTCAGGTTAGATTTGCGTTCGTTTAAAACTAGTGCTAAATCAGGAGTACACCGGCATTACGGGTACATAGATAACAGTTGGTTCGATATCTTAATCACATATACATTGGTTGGTAATAAGGTCTGTTTTACTGGTATGACATAGAGTCATAAAACCCATTTAGAACAGTACATAACGCTTGCTCAGCTACCGTAAACGGCTGACCTTTGAAGACTGAGAAGGGAAGTTTTTTCAACTTATTAAAATACTCAACAGTTTGACTATGCAATGACCTGATAGCTTAAGTATTTCCTACTTTCTACGATATGAACTCTTACAGGTCTCTTCAAGACCAGTGTTCATTGTTCATTCCTTTCTCTCCTTAACCCTTCAAAATTCAGGCGTATTTTGTCGGTATGTAAAAATACGTCCGTTTTGCAATAAAATCCAAATAATTGAAATATTTGCAAACTTATTCAAAAAATAAAAACTGTTTTCAAAAGGTGATGAAATAAGGTCTTAAATTTTATTATTAGAAATAACTTTGTAAATTTTTTAAAATAAAAATTTGGAGGGCAAACTTTAAAAGCCTTTAAAAATGACTCACCTTACGTTTTTTCAAACTAAAATTGCTGATGTACATTATACACATATTTTATTGGACATATGAATTATAAAGTTATTATCACCTTACTTTTTTGTCGTTTCATGTTAAAATAATTCTTAAAAATTGCAGTCGACAACTTTGTTTTTTATAAAGGTGTGCATTTTCATTATTTTCTGGTTAACTTTTGAAATTGAACATAAAGCTTGTTGTTTTCTCTTTCCAATATAGTTTAGTTCATACTTCTCACTACGATAGTAAGGGAGACACAACGATTTCTGTGTGAGCTGGGACACATGGTCACGGGTTAAAATGATCATGGGCTTGAAACTATGGCGCTATAACAATAATGAAGTATGTATCGCATATACAAACACGATTTTTTAACCTAAAAAACTTCTAAATAAAGAAAGCAAAGAAAAAAACAACTTTCACCTCATCAGTCGTTATGTCAGTCAAAACATAACATGAGACATGTGGGGAGAATGGGAGCGGGTCGTCAGGGCGCTTGGATAAAATATAAAAATGATTTTGTGGTTTTTCTTTTTTACGTCAATTTTAGTAACTAATGACTAATTATTCAATTTTATTTTCTGATTCTGACTTCACACTGGAATCATTTCCCTAATTTATTGAAATTTACGTTTAAATTTATTTAAGGGGAAAATACTTTGTAAAATTACGTTGTATGAATTAATGTAGGCTGGGTGCATGATTTTTTTACATTAACTCCGAGATGCTGTGGGGAGGGTCTTTTTGAGAATAAGAAGGAATTAAAATTGGTCTTGAAGAGACCCATGTTGTAGGCAGGAGGAAACACAGAGGCCGGCAAATCGTTCCACAGCCGAGCTGATGAAAAAGCGACCCGTTCTCATATGACAAATGTCAACCGTGTACATATGTTGGGCACGCATTTGGCGTGTTTCCCGACTATGTACCGGTGCCGAAGGGATCATTGACGCTAGTTCCTCGGAGCATCTTCCATTGAAATACCTGTAAAACGAGAATAACATTCCCACCCGACGCCTGTGCTCTAAAGATTACAATTCGTTTGTTAAGTTAGGAGAATCTATCAAAAGGACCGTCAATTTCTGTACAGAGTCGAGGTTTTTTTTTCAGGTATTTTGGGGCTCCAGACCAGAGGTGGCTGTCAAATTCAACTTGTGATTTGTACAGGGTTAGCAGTTGGGTACTATTAATTTCAAGCACCATTATATTTATCAGGTAGAGGTATCATACTACCTGGAAAATCTTCCTCAGAGCGGGTTACCTATTGACTCACCTCTTTCACAATTTATTACGTAATAATTATACGAAACATTTATATTTCCCGGTAGGTCCTTTAATTAAATCTCCAATAACAAATTCGCCCAACAAACTTGCAACCCAAAAGCTTAGGCTATCAGTAAGGGGAGAGAAGGGAGCAAAAGATATCTTCACTAACCAAAGTGAATTAAGAGTAATTATTATCCCTTTGTAAATTCCTAGTTCGGAGGACAATTAACCTCTGACAGTCATGATGGATGGCTTTCGGTGTAAAGTATAGATGGCGTGTATGTTCCTAACGTGTCATTACACGTTTTACTTAATTATTGTCGAAACGCCACAAACACAAACAAAATTTGAGCAATTTAATATAATAAATCACCGACATCCTTCATCCTTCTAGACCGCAGGACTATTTCGTTTTTTTCTTCTCTTTCAACAAACCCTTGGATTTTGTTACCCTGTCACTTTGTAATTTGGAACAATGTTGTTGTGACGTGGTGCTATTTAAAACATATATCTAGGCTATTAAATACCAAAAGTCATGTGCGTTTAAAAAGGGATCGTGGAAAATAATGATTTCAGGGTATTTTACAAACGGTAGGAGGAGCTTCTGAATCGTTATTTATTCCTTTAAAATGTCGTTAACTAAACTAAAGTAAGATGGCAAACATATCTGTAACACGCGTTCCTGGTCACTTTTGTTCTATAGTCCTGAGGCGTGAATTCATCATTATAATCAAATTATTCAGTCTCTGCAGCATAGTTAACCCTAGAGTGGTCGCGCCTTTCCGCAAAACGTGAGTAGTCGCATGGGGAGCATTTTGCCGCACATATTAAAATGCATTTTTGGCAAATTTGTTGTTAAACGAAAATATAAATGTTTATGAAAGGATCAAAATGAAACATAAACGTTTACAAAAAAAAATAATAATAATAATCAAGTAACTTAATAAGTATCTGAAAAATTGGCTTTTTATCATCTTTGAGAATAATTGCTTGTTTTTTGGATCATTTTTAGCTGAACCTACGTAAAATAAATAAAACAATTTTAAATGTATTCACTATCTCTATCATATGTTTCAGCGAAACAGTCTTGACACAGTGTGCGTTGCACAGTAACTTTGCGTATACATCGCACCCTTTTTTGGTAAATCTATTTATCTTTGTCGGACATACCGCGCATATCCCTTCACTCCCTGAAGGTGTATTCTGGTTTACTAGTGGTACAAATCGGGCAATTTGATTCCTCAATGGTTTGCACAACGTATCTAGGCAAGATCTTTTCGTTATATGTGGTCTAGTGAGTCAGTGAATGCATAAATTATACTTACGTGACTGAACGCGCAGTGAGCATTTTGCCGCCGCGCGCGACTCGCGGGTAATAACCGTTAGGTACTTCGGAAGGTCGCCCACGCGCTGATTGTCCTCAAACTTACAATACAGGTAGGTGAAAAACAGGAGGGCAGTTACTAGGACGCTTGACCTCGACGATTGCATAGTTCCCAAAATAATAACATTTATTTGCAAAGGGCGGCAAAAAGCTCATAGCGCGAGCGCTCTGAGGTTAACGAAGGTAACAACGAATTCATTTTTATTAAATTCATAAATGTGCACTACCTCAGTATATACCGATTATTTATCTTTTACATTAAATCCACACAGGAGGCCCTGAGGAAAATAATTACTCTCAGGGCCTATGTCATCTTTGGGAATGCTGTGTGGAGGGTCTTTTTAAGAAAAGGAAGGAGAGGAAGATCAGGGAAGGAAAAAGGTATGAGGGGTGGGTTGGAATCTGGGGTTCAAAACCTAGACAAGCCCCACCAAAAGAATCTGGGCACCCATACCAAGTCACCAAACATAGTGAACCACTTGGGGTGGCCCATGGCAGAGGTGTTGGTTATCCAATAAATGATTCCCGGTACCCATTCCAAGTTTTCCAAATTCTATTTGTAATTGTTGCCTTATTCGTAATTCTATTTGATGAACTTCATTGAAATGGTTTAACAGTTACCTCCAAGAAAGTGTGGATATTTTAGTTTTAAATCGGCCAATTTATTTTCGTAATCATTAACATTTCATCGAATTTTAAGAAACTAATTTTAAATGAACTTAGAGCTTTGTATTTTTTAAAGCTGATGTAATATTTTTTAAGTTAGCAATTTAGTTTAAAATATTAAAAAGTTAAAATCAGTTAGTCTTTTTTTCATTTTTCATCTTATCTCAGAATTTTAATTCACGAAGTATTAATTCTTAATTAAACATATCAATCCCCACATAGGTCAAACTTTCAGTGAAATCCAGGTAAATGTTTTATGGTTGTGTATTCCCAATATTTTAATATAATATAACAATTTTAAATGCAGCATCACATTTTTGAGAATGTTTCTATTCCGATCAATTTAGAATTAATTGTAAGGTCGGTTAATATTTAAAATAAATGTTTTCTGCTCGCTTTATACAATTAAAGTGAAGGAAAACGTTTTTGGGGTATAATCAGCCTAATAACTACTGACCCCAGGGCCTATTGTCCCATTAACTAGGAATTTAACTGGAAGTTCTTGGGGGCATTCATATTACAAATGGTTATCATCCTGATGCTTTTCTTCCCTTGTTATTAACAAGCAAAGACCCGTAAAAAATAAGGTGATATTACAATTGTTCGATCTGTGAAGCTATAAACATTTGCAACAAGACGATTGCCTTTCAAAAAAAGAAATTTACCTACCGAATTTTGGCTAACTTGAAAACTACGACTTCTATCCGATGTGATATGTTTTCATACTAATCGATCAAAAAATGTAGCACCGCATGAAAAAGAGTTTGGACGATCATTGTCTTTAAACATTTGAACAAAACAAATACGCATTTCCAATAAAAAATTATACATTCATAAAATAATGTTGGTACCTGTTTTATTATTAAAAGTTCATTGAACTTGAATAATTTTATGCACTACGCAGAATATTTCACATCACTTACTCAGCCATGCACTAACAACCGAATTGAATTGTAGTGTGCGCGTTCATCCCGCAAAATATCTGCTAAAACTTAACCTAACCTAACCTAATAAAAAAATGTGACAAAAAAAATACAGACATCCTGTAAAGACAATAAATAATTGGGAAAAAAATAATACAGATAACAATAATTTATTGTCTTTACAGGATGTATGTATTATTTTTGTCCCATTTTTGTTAGTTTAGCTTAGGTTTTAGTAGATATTTTGTTGGGGATGTTTCGTCCGTAGGATATTTTGTCGGAGGATATTTTGTCGGGGATATTTTGTCGCGGGATGAAAAGTTGCGAAACATAATTGTATGGCGAAGAATTAGAGACCTGTACAATATGTACCAATATCAAAAATAATTCTAATTATCGATATCCCGATCTAATATAAATTCAAATACTTAAAATTTTTTTCTCCACATGGGAGGCCCTGAGAAAAAAATCCCTTTGGGCCTATGTCATCTTTGGGGATGCTATATGGAGGCGATTTTTAAAGAGTAAGTTCTGGGAAGGAAAAATATATGAGGGATGTGTAGGAATCTGAGGGCCAATATTTACAGGAGTGACGTAAGAATCCATCCCTCCCACTGCAGTGCAAGGTGATGGATCAAGGGAATCCGGCTGGAGAGGTGAAAAGTCAACCAGTCGTTCCCGATCCGGCCCGCTTTGCAGCAGTAGGGCAAAATGCACTCCCGCCTCTTACAAATATTTTAAGATAATATCATCTTTATATTTGCCGAATCAAAAAAGGAATTTTATGAAGTTCTTTCGATAGAAAAAAATCGAAATGGATCTTCCGAAAATTATGATAAGACACATCTAGTTCTGTAATTTAATATTTTATAGGTATGAAATAAATTACAGTGTTTCTTCAAAAGGTACGAAGTTTGTCGAGAGATTTTACTTTATTTTAAATAAATTATGCCTTGTAAAAAAATTCGCTTCCACCTTTCAATTATACCATTATCATTCGTATTTACGTATCTCCCTTTCACACTATCTTACCGTGCCTTAGAAGGTGTGTTGTGTGTCCGTATTGTCAACACTCTTTCCGAAAGGAGTTTGGATGCATTAAATATTAAATGTACCACAAATTTTGTACTCATCAATTTTAAGCAATCGATTGGTTAACCGACGTTTTGCTGTTTCATGATAATCTAAATAAAAGTTACGGAACACAAACGCATAACATTATATATGCATTTTTTTGTTAGTATTCTTCATAACTCAACCATCCCGGTACAGTTATGACAACGCTCAGATTGATTGGTCAATCACGTAGAACAATAATTAACGCTTACAAATAATAATTAGACGCCTGGCCCGCTATTTCCTCACCCTGGTACAGTTGGCACTGATACAGGCCTGTTACAGTTGTACGGCCGATGCATAGGTGGTATTGTTGCGACAGCGGTTGGTTGACCGAAGAGGTGTCGGCACTGAAGAGAAAAACCGATAGAAGTGTACAGAAGTTGAAGTCAGCTCAACTATTCTACCCTTGTGGTGAAATTGATCATACATTTTCATAAACCGTATTTCATTACATCGTTGCACTTGTCTGGCTATAGCAGTTGACAAGTCTTATATTAAAGTGATCGAATAGTCCAGGAAAAAATCGATATCGGAATCTACGGCTCGTTTTGGGTGGAGTTTAAAAATACTTGAGAAAAAGCTTTTGGAAATACGAAATGGGTGTGCCAAATGCATTTTTCTTGTGCCGATGGCATAAGGTTCACTTTAAAAATCAAAATTCGTTGAGTGCGGAGCCGTATTGATTGATGTCAAAAATAACAACGAGAAAATGCAAATTTTATTTTATTTTGTGAATATAATTTTTTTGCGATTATTATAAAAGAAACAGAATTTGCCACATTAAACAATAAAACCATATCCGAATAGGGGTTTATAAGTTGGAGAGTTTGCAATTGAAAGTGTTTTTATAGACCTTGTAGGTACTTTTTTTGTTTCTAGGCTTATTAAAAGACTTAAAAAAAAATTATCGATAATTTTAGGGGCCAAGATAAATGTTCTACTGCATAATACTTCTAAGCGATCAAGTTTTCAAAACAAAAATACATGATTTTGTATGATTTTGCATTATTTCGCGTGGCTTCATCTTAATAAACATTATTGTCACCTTCCTTATCGTTTCGTGTAAAAATAATTAATAAAAGTTTCCCAAAGTTTCTTCATTTTTTTTTTATAGTTGGTTCTGAAACTTTGGTTTCGTAATGGTGTACATTTTAACTATTTTTTAGTTTTAACGAAAAGGTAGTGTTTTCTCTTTCTAACATTGTTTAGAGTTAAGATCACATTTCTCACCATGGTAGTAAAGGAGAAACGATTTTTGTGAGACCTATATGAGTTATTCCCAAAAGCGAACAAATTAGGCTGAGGGGTTTTTTGGCGATGTAAGATTTTCAAGAGTTCCAATAATTGTTCTCGACTGTCCGGGGCCAGTGGGACTACGGCGTTTGGGGATGAGGCTAAAGGACGTGAGGAAGAGAAAGATAAACCCCAAACAAGGCTAATGCCATTTCAACTCAATTCAAAGTTTCGATTGTGAATAGTGTTCTTTCAGTCGATATTGGAGTATCTACCACTCATTGGGATTATACATGTTCAGTGGGTGTCGGTTATGCAACCGACTCCATCCGACCATCACGGGCGGCCGTCACGTGTGTCGTGTCTTGCAAAAGTGAATGAGCCATCATATTTTTGCAATTAAACAAGATTTCTAATAATTCTTGCACACACGTCCGTGTCGCCTATGCAAACAAAACAGACTACCATTTATACAATTCACTTCCGTGCGGTGGCGTAGCAAACTACCTGACAGGCTGGGCAGCTGCCAGAGGTCGGATCCAAAGATGAAAATAGCCTGCGCCAAATCCTTTGAATGCACAAGCAATTTCACTCTGAGTTAGACTGTTGCGAATTCCTGCATCTCATCGACTTCAAGGTACCTAATCGAGCCACAAGGCAAATAAATTATTTTGGAACCAACTACTACACACATGCACCTATTCCTCGATTTCACACACTTGAAAACCAACTCACATCAAATATCGACGTATTTAATATAAGTTTACCACTATTTAAGAATTACCTGAATGTTATTTTTATGTATTATATTTTGATATGAAGCATCGCAAAGCAGCTATTGCATATATTTATGTATTCTTTATATTTACCCTGTAAATTTTGTATTAGTAACCTGCACTGATTATTATTTCTATGTCATCTGCAATCTAAAAACTTTTTCTTTTCTTCTGTACAATATTATTTTTACTTAAAATATTTTTATACCTACCATTCACTTGATGTTGTGCCGATGTGTGCCGAGAGGATATACCACTGAATAACAAAAAAGTATTAAATATGTTTTCCTTCAAATGCATCAAGGATAAAACTACTTATCTGTATATACTGTATATACCAGCTTATAAGCACAAAAAATCGACACTGTAAATAAAATCGTTTGAGATCCAGGCCAACTTATTATTAAAGGTATTTTAGAATTGATTTTAGGTTTGAAATTGGTTAATTATGCACAAAAAATTATAATTTTATAATAATTATAATTTCAGGGGGTCTACTGCCGAGAGATAAACTGCCGGGTCACCTTATATTATACAGACATCTATACAATTTTATTAAGACCTTCTTGTACTATAAATTTAAATACGTTTATACATTCTATTGCACTCATCTAATGCATTGTGAGTATATAGAGTAATATATAAATATTATATAATATATAAAGTAAAGTAAAATAATAAAAAATAATATGTAGTAAAATAATATAAAGTAATAAACGACCGTAAACCACGTAAAAAAGCCTTTCGAATACTTAAATGAAATATAAGTTTTTTTTTTTTTTAATTTTTCGAGTAACTGGATACACTTATTCGAATACGTTGTCGGAAATAACATTTCTTTCCAAAAAATATTCATATTAAGCATATCCAGTTAAAGAAAACGTAACATTTTTTTTTTTTAAATATTTCTCTATTATAAAAGACAAATATTTACGTCGGGGGAGACCGAACTTTGTTCACGACACGTTTTGAAATAAAAATACATTTTTATTTTTTTATTTAAGAATTTTTATTCCGAGGGATTATTGATTTTTAATAATCATGTAATCAAATCATTAAACTTATAGGTGGTCCTTTAATTTCAAATTGAAATGGAATGCTCACTTCCCCAAAAATCCAAAATTTTATTTATTCGTTTTCGTATAGGGACTTATTTATTGAACTCTTTTTTTCATTTCACCGAACAGGCTTATCAGTCAAAATGATGTTCCTATCAATCATAACGATTTCATTATTGCAACGATTGGGAATTTAGGTTCGTTATGAAATTTCGACAATTTCGTACTGCACGCATTGCTGTTTAAATCTGTCGATTAATCGATATCGCATTAAAGCCGTCTTCATTTCGTAATAAGAAATCACTGGGTGTCGGAATGTTGTTCAATTTGCTGTGCCAATTAATGTGACGGTGAAATGCATCATTTTATTTCAAGCGAAATAAAAATTCTAAGAAATAATAGCTTTTTGCAATAGTAATGATTTATTTCTTGTTTTTTGTGATGCATGACAAATCACTGTTTGTAAGATACATCATTATAATGTCTATGATGAATATGTGTTTTCAGTTTATATCTTCTTCCTGCTTTTGGAGACACCTGAAAAAGATGGCAGGATCAGGTGAAATAAATACTTGAGCCTTGTCAAGTCAACTACATGAATGTGAATGAAGCAATGAGTGTGTGCTTTTTTAGAATTGTGTGGCGTCGGCGTCGATCTTCTGGAGTAATAATAATAATAATAATAAGTTAAGTTCAGCCGAACAGAACGGTGGGTGCAATACTCTGTCAGCCATATAAAAGTATACATTACATACTATATGAAAAAGAAAAAATAAATTAATAAAAAAAGATTTAAAAAGAAATATATATACACATATTTAGTACTCGTATATCTACCACGGGGGCTTCAGATGGATTCTCCATGTTTGGTGAAGAGGCGCGCCCTGCCACTGGGCCACGGCCAGGACGAGAGTGTTCTCCGATCTTTGGTAGCACTGTCTCACCCCGTCTATAATGCGTAGCAGGGTGTTAAGGGGCGTACTTGACTTAGTGAATACTGACATCTTTTGAAGTAAAAAATGTAAATGAAATTTTGGTCAGCTGTGACATTTGTGATATTTTTTTCCTAACTAGAAACATACAAAATCACTAGGTACACGAGATTAAGGGGCGTGAAGAGAGATTCGTGGGGAGGGGAAGGAGATGGGGAAGATGAAGTGGGGAAGAAAATGGGGAAGTGACAATTCAGATCTGGTCGCCAAATGGCTAAAGCCATTTTAAGCAACCAACGTTTCAATTCTGAATGGTGGTCTTACACCAGGGCGATACTGAGAGCATCTTCCACTAATGTGGAACTCTGTAACGGGCAGCAAATATACTATAATTATTTTAAAATAATTAATTGTGAAACAACACAAGTTAATCAAATAAAATTTATTTGTCCTGCCATGATCCATGTCCTGCGATCTTCGGATTGCGAGTCAAGAGCCCTACCCCTAGACCATTACGTCATGTTACGTGATATAAACTTAATTTTTATCTACATTAGCTCTACAAGTCCGAAGGAAAAATTCTCTCGGTGCCTACGTCATCCCTGGGATACTACGTGAAGGTCTTTTTCAGAAAAGGGAGAAGAAGAAGGCAAGGAATGGAAAAAGGTATAAGGGGTGGGTGGGAATCTAGAAATTCAGAGTTTCCAGGAGTGATGGACATCCTTCCCATTGCTGTGCAAGACGATGTTCCTAGGGAGTCTTGCTAGAGAGGTCAAAAGGTCTCAAACGAATCTCTCTCGAAGCAGCTCACCATGCAGTAGGTGCTACCTACTGCATGGTGAGCTGTGAACTACCACCAAGACCTGAATAGTAATAAAATTTTAAAAATATGTATTTTAATCGTTTGATTAGGATTAAATTTGACTTTGCGATTGCTACATTCGATAGGCGAAATCTACAAGTACTCACAAATTAATAACACTTGGATTGATTGTAAAATTATATTGTCGCAGTGTTCATTATATTACGGTAGGTTCCCACAGCGGCCCTACTTTACCTGTGTAGTAGGTATAGCTGATTTGAACGTCTAATGTGAATATGTTAATGAGAAGTCGCGCAAGGAAGACACAAGACACCGAGTCTAATTTATTCCCCCGCGCGACAACCGTGACGGCAGCGCTGTCCAACGGGTATATACTGCTCATATACCATCACTGTACCTGTAACCAGGGCTTGCATTACTGGGAAATAACGTTATCGGTAATCGGTAACACCGGTTTACCGTTTTGAATTTCTACAAATATTACTGAAAATTCATTAAAAAGAGGTTAACCTCTGATGAAAATTGAATCCGATTGGGAAACCATCGTGCTTTGAAGTTGACGTTTGTGTATCTTCAATTGATGCTTATTTCTTTAGCGCCACTTCAAATTATACTGGTTTAAGGCGAGATCAGACCGGTAATATTGTATATGGCAATAGGATATTAATTCCCGCTTAACACTAGCCGCCTGATTTGTTTTATTCAAGAAAAAACAACCGAAAAAAACGTGTTTTATTTTATTTTGAGACGTTCATATTTTGATAAATTACGATAATTTTCTAAAGAACTTAATTTTCCACATTATAAAATAAAACCACAATCGAAAAGGGGTTCGTCAGTAGGAGCTTCTGAACTTTAATTGGTTTTTACAGTTCTGATTTTTTTTTTCTAAAAAGTCAAAAAAATGTTTGATTATTCAAATACTAGCTTTTTACCCGCGGCTTTGCTCGCATAGTATTACGGGAAAATTACTGTAGCGCTTTCACTTATCAATTATCCCATCCCTTCCCCCCTCCCGCATTCCATACATTCATTATCGATACATTAATTTTTCAAACAGCTCGCGTAAAAAAAGAATTCTCCAATTTGATTCAGTCGTTCGGAAGTTATGCGCGTACCAACATTTCGAAGATTTATTTTTATTTACATAGATAGATATTATCTAGGACGCCTGAAATAAAAAAAAATATATCAACATCTTTTCCAGGGCAACGATTTGTTTTCTGACGTTAGCAACAACTCGCTTTTGTTAGCGTCAGAAAAAAATATAATATTTATAACGCCAGAGCTTACCATTATATATGGCCTTTAGTACTCGCATATAATTTAGCTTTCTATTGGTAAAAGAATTTTTAAAATCGTTTTATTTTTTTATGCGTGAAAGCGTAGCAAACAAACACGCAGTTTCGCATTTACAATATTGGTATAGATGTATTGATTTAAAGCATCTGAAATATTTCTAAGCGATCTAATTAATATTCAAACCAAAACACGATTTTGCATTACTTAGTAGTGTATCACCTTAAGCGAATAAAAAATAGCTTAGATAGGTAAGCACCTATTAATGAAAAAGTTCTTTAAAAATGGGTGATTATTGTAATATGCAATTTGAAAGGGGCATTACATATACATTATAAAGATATTAAATGATGAAATTGAGGGATAAATAAACAACATTTCAAATTTTTCATGAGAAGTAATTTTACTATTTTAATCTTAATTATAACACGGGCATAGTTGTCGAAAAATCCAGAAATTACGTAACCTTCAAATCAATGAATAAAGAAAAAAATTAAAATTAATAAAAATACACAAATTTAATAAACTTCGATGAAAAGGAAACACATTTTCAAATTATTATAAACAATTATAAATGAAACACACTTAATCCCAAAATATTATGTTCAGAGTACAAAGATAATACATTTTAGCAAAACGAAAATCGGTAAGTTTATTACGATTTACTCACATTTCTGGGTCGGAATTAAGCCATATTTAACGGTAATCGGATTACCGGTAAACCGGTATTGTGTACCTACCCTACTGTATGTACATTGTGTAGGTACCCTGCATTGTGCACTGGCCACAGTAGGCGAGGCGGCCTAATTAGCCAGAGGCAGTAAGAAGATTTGCAAGTCTAATGACAACCTTCTCGAGACAATACGGGGTGGACTCGTGTGACTCTGGTAATACGCGGTAATAATATCGTTATGCGGCATTACACCTTACCTTATAATACACAGTGGTGTTGAAATAAATTTCCAGACCTAGGGCAATTAAAAAAAAAAACGTCGTAATACATGGTGACCGGCCAACTCAGAATGAAACCAACTCAGAACTACCTCAGAAAGGTCATTAAGAGTGATGATAAAAAAATATAAAAAATTGGTTAAATAGGTTAAGTTAGGTTAAGGTTAGCGGCTATTGTAAAATTATTGTTTTCACAGCTTTTAATGACTTTTCAAAGAGTTGTTGAGTTGACTTGATTCTGAGTTGGCATGGAACCGTAATACATATCCAACCATGGAAGTTAACATTTTTTAATTCCGTTGGTATTTTATGAACATTCTCCCCCGTTTAGTTTTGAAATGAGACTTGTGCATAGTTCTCACCGCGATGTCATATATTGTTGTGTTCTTACATCTACCTAACCACACGCTTGCTGCAAAATATTTGAAATTTGGAATAATGGCAAGAAAAATAGTGAAAATTCGGGAGCATTTGTTTTGAAAACTAAGCAAGGATTGTAACTGCCTTGGAAGCAGGGAGTTGATGTATTTCGTGAACACAGTCTTGTTTTTAAGTAAGATAAAGGAATTTGCAACGTATTGTTTGCAACATATTTTCAAAGTATTGTTTTTTCGTTGCAAAATATTGTTTTATTGCGGCGATAATTATCTAGAGGTATCGCTGTGGAACTACAGAACTGTATTGTGTCGTATGTTCCTTCGCAGAAATGCAAAAGTAAGTAATTGGTCATCCCTTTTCCTTGCGTACCTTGTTTTTCTCATACATATTATCACCCAATTCCAGCTAACACCATTTTTTCTCGTTTCGTTTTTAGTATTTACAGTCCATAACAAACGCATCTGAAGCCGTAATTTGTAATCAGTTTTCGATGCAACACCCTTTTCAGAACAAGCTCGCTTAGTGAAACAAGAACATCGCGTAACTAAGAATTATTAGGATCTTTTTGAGTTTAATTATTTTCTGGTGTAGGACACGGAAGTAAACCAGCATCATTGTCGTGGCTGCATCCGGGTAGCTCAGTTCTTCACTCAATGGGCGAGAATACCAAAGATACGGTGACCTCCCTGAAAGGCGATCCTTTAATTTTGATTTTATTTATTTATATTTGTTTTACTTTGTATTATCATTACCTACCTATCAGGGCTGGTCCCATGCATGCGCAATAGGAGTGGTTCGCCTCGGGCGCCGACTTGCAAAGGCGCCAAGGAGCCAATGAGCCAAGGAGCTGATAATACGTATCGCCTAATACAGCGCCCTTGAGGTTTTACTATTGCAAGTAGTCGTTTTTTCTGGGGGCCGGTCCTGCTACCAATTATGTTTTTCGTTTTAATTTTTTTTTTCTTAAATGTTATAATTTTATATATTTCATGTAATATGGCAGACTGCAATTGCATCATCTATTCAGCCTGTTGGATGAAAACTAAAATAAGTACAAAATGGTTATTTTTGAAGGGATATCAAATCAGTTAAGCATACTTACGAAGAAGAACATTCTTGGTCTTGTCCGCCTCTTCTTCTTCTTATTTTTTGTATGGCAGAGGTTAGTAGTTGGCGAAGGTCAAAATAATGGGATGCTGACCCTATTCATCCAGTCAATCTCGTCTATTTCATAGTACTCTACGTAGTCATGCAAGATTTCTTATTTGAAATCCTCGCGGATCCATTATTCTCCAGTCGACTGTCCAGGCGAAGCAAGTGGTCGCTACGTCACTGCTCTTTCCGATTCTTTATTTTTGCGACTTTTTTTGTATGGTGTCAATAGTGTCGTGAACTCGTAAAGTCGGAGGATTTCAATCTACTTTTTTAGAACCCGACCAACAAGCTCATAAAATAAGGGGGAAATCCCGTATAAACTAGTTAGTTAGTCTCATACAAAATTTCGAGATGGGTACCCACACTAAACATGGTGACTGAACTATAAATAATAGAATAAGATATTCGGTTAATTTCTGCATATTACGTGCATGTAATAGTGTAAAACAATTCGAAGAAAACGAGTCAAGACATTATCAAATAATAAAATACTTGATATTTCATATGTAGGTAACGTTACAATACATATTCAGTGAAATAGCATATAATTATATATGAAATTAATCAATTATTATAAATATAGCATCGCGAATTTCTTTCGATTTATTGTAAAGTTAATCGGTTTCATTAAAGTTCGTCCACACGCTCAATCTTACTTGCACAAAATCCAATTTGCTCAAGTAAGCACGAACGTTCAGACGGCTTACGGTATACCGCGCAAACAGCTTGCACGAACCTTAATTTGTACAAACTAAATTTTCTGTAATTTTGGCAAGTAAGCAAATAATAATCTCGTTTAATTTAATGTTTCAAAGACCCAATAATGTCGGATTACGTCAAAAAATTATCGAAATAAAACTCTAGTCTCCTTCATCGGAAGCTTCCGAACAGGCACTAAGTGACCAGCTCAGATATGGGGGCTCCATCGAAACCAGAGTTAAGTTAGCTTCTCAAAAACTGGGCGTACTGTACAGGGCCCGCAGATACTTTAGTAGTACATAACTGCTAACACTGTAAAAATCACAAGTGCCCCCCACGGTTGAATTTGGCAGCCAGCTTTGGTCTGGAGCCCCACAATACCTGAAAAAACCCTCGAATCTGTGCAGAAAAGAGCAGGACGTTTGATAGATTCTTCTAACTTAACAAACGGATTGCAGAGCAAGCGTCGGGTGGGAATGATATCATTTTGCTACCGGTATTCAATGGAAGATGCTCTGAGAAACTAGTGTCATTGAACCCTTCTGCACCGGTGCGTAGTCGAGAAACGCGTGCCCAACATATGTACACGGTTGGCATTTGTCGCATGAGAACGGGTCGCTTTTTCGACTCGTTCCTGTGTTCAACAGCTCGGCTGTGGAACTATTTGCCGGCCTCTGTATTTCTTCCTTCCTACAGCATGGGTCTCTTCAAGATCAATGTTAATTCCTTTCTCTCCTCAAAAAGCCCCTCCACACAGCATCTCAGACTACATAGGCCCTGAGGGAAATTATTTTCCTAGGGGCCTCCTGTATGGAGTTAATGTAAACAAAAAAACCAGTGTGCTTTAGACCACACGACTGAAGTAAAACTTCTTTATGCTTCGTTCGCCTCGCCCGATCACACTTTTCGTAACGCTCTCGTCCACATTCACCAGCTTACTCCCCAAGTCAAGCGTGCGTAAAGAAACGGCTTGCTAACGGCAAAGAAATACTTCAAACGTTTGCACAAACTGTTAGCGCACGCAAGTCGCTGCGTGTAGACGGAACTTAACATTCAATATGATTATGTACATATTTGAATGTATGTGCATATAACGCACTCAATGTTTCGAAATAAAACCATTATTTTGTTTTCGTAATTTCAATTAAAGAAACATTAGAACATTTTAGCATAAATATAATGTGACTACATTTACGCAACAATTAAAATGTACCAGAAATGTTAAAATTTGATATGACACGACAAAGCTATTAAATCGTTAAATTTGATCATGACAATAGATTTTTTAAGATTAAGGCTGTATTTCAATTTCAAATTTCTATTGCCATTATTCACAAAAATTAATGGAAGTGGTAAACGTGGTAATGATATAATGTGTCCATACTTAGGAGGAAACACGGCCGCCGAGAAATTTGAATAATAGGTATTTAAGCAAACTGTTGCTGTCACTTTCGCTGTTATCCCCCTTGATTAAATTTTGAAAGAAAAATTTGCACCTCAGAGCGATAATTCCTAAATTAAATCGTTAAAGTCGAGTTTTTGATTTTAACGATTTCATTTAGTCATTTCCGGGAAATCGACAGTTTAATCTAATATTATAAATGCGAAAGTGAGTGTATTTGTTTATTACGCTTTCACACCTAAACAACTAAACCGATTTTAATTTTTTTTTCACCAATAGAAAGCTACATTATCAGCGAGTAACGTAGGCTGTATATAATGGTAATTTCTGGCGTTATGAAATTTGGATAAATGAAAATGTGTGTATTTCATATATTTTAGCGGCAGGGAGAAAAGGCAGGGGGAAGGTGGAGTTCGTGGGGAGGGAAGAGACGAGGGAGGGGAAGGCGAGAAAGGTGGAAGGGAATGGGGACGCACGGGAAAGGACATGCAGAGAGAATCAATTTATTTATTTGAATGACATTGGAACGCATGCCGGGTACCAGCTAGTGAGTAATATAGCCAAAAAAAACAATTTTGGATTAGACCGGTCAGTCGCTGAGTTGTCATTGCATTTGGATCCCACCCAGGCGTCCCGTATTCGATTCTTCGACTGGTTGAGTCCTCCATCACGACACAAGCAACATTATCCGCTTACTTAGGAGATTATCAAATATTGTCAGGTTATTCACGTAACCTGGGAATATTTGTCTCTCTTAAAAAAAAATATGGATTTCCTCTTTATGACTTTATCTCTAATAAGACTGCGTAATAGGGAATAAGAAATAATTAAATTTATTAAAAAAATAATACGAAGCCAAAAATTATATAAATGAAAATTTTCATAAATCAATAAATTATTAATACATTGGTAAGCACAAGATTGTACATAAAAATAAAAATTAGAGTGTGTAATTCACACACGGTAGAAGTGAGACTAGAAAGTCGCCAGATGTCGCTTTCTTTTCTTTTGCCTGTTTATTTTAAAGTGGTTTGAAGATTGGATATTTATTTACAAAAATAAAAATGTTAATTTTTTTTGGATTTCGTAGGATTCGAACGGATTTTTCGTTTACCCTACGGGAGGGTCGAGCCAAGGTGCGAATTTAGCGCATTATATTAGAAGCGACGATATTCATTTAATACATTTTAGCGACGTATTTCCGTTTCATCTGAAATTTTTATCACTAACGACGCTAAAGAAGTTTCACTTCAATAAAATCATAAAAGAATTATAAATGTAAAAATGGAAAACTAACATTATTCACGAAACATCCGAGAAATACTCTTTTATGGACCGCTTATATTTGGTAAGTTCGCAATTGAAAATGTCCACCTTTGATAATATGCTATTGCAACTCCTATTGCATAGTCTGTTCGGGCAAGAATGCTGCTTATGTTTATAAGCAGAATTATAATATGTAAGACCGTACGATTTAATGCATAATTTTCAGTGATTTCTTTAATGCCTACCATATAATTGTTGAGGCCGACCACACTTGTTTACATTTAATGAATATGCGCGATTTCGTGCGCGATTCCATTGTGACATTTACCGAGTACACATTACAAAAGTATGGGAATTAAGTTCGGAAAACAACGACCGTTGTTAGTCTATTATGTTAATGTAGTCAGCTTATTAGGTGCAGTAGCTGTAACAAATAAATAATACCTACCTAAAACTTACTGTCGTAGCGTGAGGTGAGGACCTATTACCTGAGACCTGGTACCTAGAACTTGACTAATGAATAATGCAGAGAGTGAACTAAGGTAATAACAGCGCCATCTTTGGTGGAACTATGTACGGATAATTACTCGGGACAGATGTATCTGTGTGTAACAAAGCAAAGGGGAGATGCTTTAATAAGGGGAAATTGCAAGTGTTTATTGGACCGATGGCTTTTTTCTTAAAGTTTTTGTGCTTTCTACGTATATTTAATAGTTAATTGTCCTTGATGGTAACCGGACAACTCAGGATAGTGACAAATCAACGCACTTTTGAAAGGTGTTTTTTTCTTACATTAGCTTCACATAGGAGGCCCTAATGAAAACAATTACTCTTGGGGGTTATGTCATCTTTGGTGATGCTGTGGGGAGGTTCTTTATAGAGAATTGAAGGAGAGGAAGTTCTAGGAAGAAAAAAGGTATGATGCGTGGTTAGGAATCTGGGAGTCGGTGTGTCCAGGAGTGACGTACGTATGAATCCATTCCTTACAAGGTGCAAGGCGAAATGGGTCGAGAGAGTCCGGCTGGAGAGATCAAAAAGTCTTCCTTAACCAGTCTCTCCCGATCTGGCCCAAAACACAGTAGGTGGACAAACGCATCCACCGCCAAAACTTATTTATTTATTTATTTATTTATAAATAAACGCCCTTTATACAAACCTTTCCCCATGAACCCGGACACCCCTGCTAATTCACCAAACGTAGCGATCTACTTGGGTGGACCTATGGCAGGGGTGTCGGTTATTCAATAAACGGTTTCCAGGGCGATGGTACCCATGACCGCATCACAAATTAAAAGGTGAAATAGGGAATAGTTAAATCGGATAGGTACAGCCTAGTTTTTTCATCACTTTCAATAACACTATATCATTTTAAAAGTGTGTTGATTTGTCACTTTCTGAGCTGCCATGAAACCACAATTGTTTGTCGACCTAAAAACCCATCAAACGTGAAACGAAATTGTCACTTCACTCAAGGTTTTCGAAAAAAAAACCCGTCGGGCCGCCTTCAAAATTTCGAACGCGTGACGTAACCTATATAAAACACTGACACTTGTATTGCTCTCCTCAAAAAGACTCTCCACACAGCATCTCAGATGACATAGGCCCCGATGGAAATTATTTTCCTCGTGGCCTCCTTTGTGGAGTTAATGTAAAAAAAATAAAAATACTGGGTGATCTCTGGTTGAATTTCTCAGAAAAAATCTTTCTTTAAATTCTCAGAAAAATCTTTCTCTTAAAATCAGAAACGACCGTTATTGAAAAATACTATTTAAAAGATTTAAACCTTACCACTCATTAGAATTTTTTACCATGATTATGATGGACACTACAAGGCTGTCCGAAACTTTGACTAATGGAGGTAGGTACCACAACTTTGACAGGATTATTATCCCAAACATGAATCGTCAACTTACAAACTTTTTTTTGTTTAATACCGTTCGAATGTTCCACAATCAGCGGGACCATAGAACCTCTTGTAGCAGGTCTTGTTTTAGGTTATTCGATAGCATATTACATATTACGAAATCAATTTTAAAGGTGTTGTAGTTTGAGAGAATGTGGTTCGATTCGTTTGGTGGCTTAGCAGGGGTGTCCAGATTCATGAGGATGATATTTGTCCAGGTTTTGGCGGCGAATTCGTCTGCCCACCAGCAGCGTGGCAGGCTGGATCGGGAGAGACTGAAACCTAACGTAGACCTCTCTAGCCGGACTCTCTTGACCCATCTCCCCTCACTGCAGTGGGAGGGATGGATTCATACGTCCGTTACTCCTGGATGACCCCCAGATTCCTTTCCACCCCCCAAACCGTTTTCCCTCACAAAATTTTCTTTTCTAAAAAGACCCTCCACACAAAATCCCAAAAGATGACATAGGCCCTGAAGGGTATTATTTTTCTCAGGGCATCCTGGGAGCTACACAGTAAAACAAAAAAACGTAAGTTAGAGTTTTTTTAAATTTATTTATTTGACTTTCACCCATTAAGTGTGGTCTTAGTCATATATTTTTTTTTAAATAAGTTAGATTTATTTTTTAAACTGCAGATTACATCGAAAAACAAACTTATATTAACAATCACAGAAAACGAGTGAAGACCAAGCGAAAACCAATATTCAGATGATTTTGTACAAGTTGTCACAAGGTACAGCGTTGGTATTATTTATTTATTTTATTTATTTATAGAACACATGTAACATATTAGTGACACTTATATAAAGAATATTAGATCACCATACTAGGCGGCTGCCTGTCTCATGGTGACCAATGGATAAAAGTTATGATTTATGAAGTATGGAGTCTAGTGTGAACATGGATTTAAGTATAAATGATGCTAAAAATTGGAAAAATTGTAGTAAAAAGTAGAAATTATAATAAAAAGTAGAAATTATGATAAAAGTAGAAATTATAATAAAAAGTAGAAATTATGTATATAAAAAAAAAAATTGAAAGTAGAAAGGAGAATAAATTAAAATAAGATTGTAAAAATGTACTTGTAATGTAATAATGTAATAACTTGCGATGTAATAACTTTTTTTTACCTTTTTTGTTAGTCTGGGTGCATGCAAGCACACACGCATATATTGGTGCACACATCTATACATGTATATACACACATACGTACATACTCCCATATAACAACATCCTCACACATATAAACAAAATATACACTTTCATCTGAGTACGAGAAACAGGCTACTAACATTATCACAATCACTCATCAAAAAGTCCCCAAGCGCCTTCCTGAAACTGTCGTATTTGGCTATTGGCTTTATTTCTGTTGCTAAATTATTGAAGATTTTAGGAGCAAGAAAGTTAAATTGTGTCTGTGCCATTGAGGTTTTTGTTGGTGGAATAATATAATTTGATTTGTTGGAGTTTCTTGTATTGTAGGTTGATTCAAAAATATTTTTTTTCGTATGTTTGAATTTGTAATAGGTGGATATGTTTTTGACGTATAAGGATTTTATATTGAGTACTTTGAAGTCCTTAAATAAGTCCTTCGTGGGGTGAATATAGTGTACTTTGTAAATAGTCCGCATTATCAATTTTTGAGCTTTAATTAATGAATCTTATATTGTTTTAGAGCATCCTCCCCAGTTATATTATAGTATTAAAAAATTGTAGAGAAGGAAGTTGTACACGTTCCCAAAAACAGGAACATGTACAACTGTACACAATAATACTGCAAGAACAGGTGTATACAATTTTAACAAATACAGACAAAGAGTGAAGACAAATATTCAAGTTTATCTAAAGTACAGAGTTGGTATAATAGTGATTACAAAATTGGTTACAATATAATAGGAAACTGTATTAAATCAATTTTACGACCGAGTCACAGTTTTCCACGACCGAGTCACAATATTCTACGACCGAGTCACGGTTATACACTTAGAACAGAATTTCTTTGACGTGCAAACATGTATGTATAAATTGGACACAAAACTTAGAATATTTTAAAATTATTTTGTAGTGGGTCCTTTTCCACGCCAGTGAGTTGTTTTGCATGCATAATATATATTGTAAATTGCAACACAACACATCAATTGCTCAGCGTCCTTCAAACATCTCAGTTTCCGAGTGTGATATTATTACAGCCAATGTGATTAAATTCATGTTCCGCCAACGCCATTAGCAATATTTAAAGAGACAAAAAAATGCAACATCCTTGAAGACCGAATAAACCTCAATCCGTGATAATTAATTACCTTATTCGTAGCCATTATTTAAAAGAGTAATTAAAACTGATAAATACGCGACCATGGTGTTGTGAAACAACTGTAGATTTTCAGATAGGTTTTGACAAAATATCCACCACTCAAAATAAAACAATGATACATTTTTTAATAAGTCTCAAAAATTATACTCTCCGAAGGTTATTGATTATTATTAAAAACGGCGTCATTAAATTATGTTTACAAGCGGTTATTAAGGTGCTGCTTGAACAATGCGATCTTGGGAATTTTAATCAAATTTTCTATTGTCTGTTTTATGCCTTTTTGATGTGAATGATTCCATAATATGTCAAATTTATTTAATCTTATCCTGCTCATTTGAAAGGTCGCCAAATAGGCGTTCAGAATACACCTTGAGACCTTTGTGAGTGATTAATGTTTAGTTAATTTTTATTATTTCAGTGCTCATTAAAATTTGCATTGTTTTGGCGCACAATGAAGCCGTATTTTTTCACGTCAGCTGTCGCTTTGAATCTATGAACGTAATTCATATTTTAAAAATATTATAACTTCGTGTTTTGGTGTACAATTTCCGCAGTCATTATTATTGTACTGCGCAGTAATATTGTTAAACCTTTTATTTTCGTGTTTATCGATCGTTCAGTTGATTAGTCAGACATCTCCAAATATTAAGTTTTGAGATAATGACGAAAGAAATATTGGTATGCTTACCATAAAACAAATATCATGTACACACGTCTGTGTTTTACATATTAAACTAGCTGACCCGACATTTGTCAAACACAACGCCATTTGTTAATACGCATGCAAATCAAATCCACTTCGCCCGCTTGCCAGCCCGCGTACAGACATTCTTATATATTTCAACCAATTTACACAAAAACCTTGACAAACTATGTACCTTCCTCATGAATCACTCTATCTATTGGTGAAAATGGCATAAAAATCCGTTCGGTAGTTTTTGAGTTTATCGAGAACAGACAGACGCGCCGGAGGACTTTAATTTATAAATAATAAATAATACCGGAAAGCATAACGGTCTGTTACATTAGTATGACATTTTGAAATTTCCTAGAAGTAATCCAGAAATCATCAATTTCACTACATGTTTTTGTGCTTTATAATTGATTTGGTAGTGTTTATGAATAATCTGAGTATTGTGCCAGATACAGGGTACACTTATACATATAACTGCATACTCAACTCAAATTTCGATTTGAGATGTCTGACTAATCAACTAGATGATCGTTATTTGTGGTTACCATCATCCCTGTTAATTAATCCTAAAGTAATATTTAGCCCAACCTGACGACCTGTCCATTATGGGGTATTTTCAAGAACTGTGAATATCGTTAAAAATGTGTGTATGATTTAAAGTTTATTTTTCCGATTCTGATCGTCGTACTAAAAGAGTTTAATTTTAATTCGTAATAATTGATTTGAAAACCCGCACATTCCGAGACAACGTCATTATGACATAGAAAACATCACTGGTTGGTGAGACGACTATCTCCAATATTGCCCGGCGTGACGTCAACGTCGCCGAATTCACGGAAATTGAAAATGGCACATTTTAAATCGTTGTAGAAAATTTATCTGTAAACATAAAAATAGGAGTATCACTAAAAGATCGAATTAAAAGTTCACGCATTCGTGGTAACCTAGGTGTCACGGACGTAAATAGTAAACTGGAGGAACGACAGTTGAGATGGTATGGACACAAAAGACGGAGGCCACCAGACAACACAGTGAAGCAAGCAATGTCTATGGAGCTTCATCGACAGTCATCCAGAGGAAGACCGAAGAACTCCTGGATGACTCAATGCTCCAAAATATTGCAGAGAAACGGCCTGGATGAAAGCGATACCCAGAACCGAAGACGATAAAGCCTGAGAACGAGAAGAGCCCACCAAAACAGCCTACCTTGGCAATGAGTTGGGACAGTGCAAGGGAGAAAAAGAAGATAAAAATCAAATTAAAATTTCTACATTATCGTAATTTTTTGTTTCGACAATAAAAACAAATCGAAAAAATATTCTATAATTGCAATTCGCAGGTTTAAAACAATAATAAATTAAATAATGCAGTCCTATTGGTACTCGTATAAAACGTGTGCCGTGGAGTATTCTGCTCGCGAGTAACGTTGCACAATTTTTTGAGATTAATTACCTCCCGTAGAACTAGTTTTTATTACAGACAAATTCTTTGGTTGTTTTGTCAAAGGATCAAAAATTACAAATTTTATATTCGGATTTGGACTGCGAACCTCGCTTCAATTGACAAACTCTTATATTTCCGAGAGCTGCGACCAGTCCCCACATATTCAATTCCTTGAATGAAAATTCAACAGCACCTTACATCAGCAAAAATAAATTCACAACATATTTAATTTATTCTTATTTTTACTAATTTAACTTTACCTATCTCAAATGTTACGGACATAAATCACATTTATAAGTTGTGTACATTTTACTTTACCAAGCACAAAATATTCCAACAATTAATTCCGCTCCAGAATCCAAATCAAAGCAAAAAATTCTTCAAAATAAAATTGTAATATCTCGAGATATGACATCCCAACGAATCTCCGCTTTGCGGGGAAATGAATAAATAATTAGCAATCGTGCCTCTGTAAAGGCCGACCATGTTATTTGGCACAGAAGAAGAGAAAATGAAACGAGAAGAGAATGCGAGGAATGTTCCCTCAAAGGATAATTCCGTCTGCCAAATGTCCCTGGAGCGGAGATAGATCTTTGACGGAATAACGCGAATTCCAAGGCTTTTTTATCAACCTACATGGGGGGTGCATAAAAATGTAACCGCTTGATAAGCTTTTTTGGTTTTCATTTTATTGAGCATTGCGTTCGTAAATTTTGATAATATATTTATGTTTTTATTTGAATGCCGCACAAGAGTTCCAACTGCCCCCAGCCGCCTGAAGTAAGTGAGACTACGTCATCCTCAATTGGGGTATTATGTGAGGCTGAAGGTAAGTGGGGAGCGGAAGGAGATGGCGAAGAGGTAGTTGGAGAAACCTGGCTATTCCGATCTAGTTACCAAACACGTCTAAAGCCGTTTCAACATTATTAACGTTTCAATTCTGGATGGTGGTATTACACTAGGGCGATACTAAGACTATCTTCCACTCTGGAACGTCCCAAAATATACTTTGTATTATTTAAAATTGATTAAATTGTGATAACACAAATCAATCAAATAATTTTTTTTGCGCACGCCGAGATTTCCTCCGGATCGTTAGTCGAGAGCCTTTCGCCACGGGGGCCGTCGCATAATATATATAAGAAAATATTACAAAATATTATATCACATAATATATCAGAAAATATTGTTTTGACCCAATTCCTCAAAAATTATGTTTTTATTTTGAACTGTGTTTTGTTTTACGATTAGAACAAAAAATACGATTATTGTAAATTATAACTAATTTTCGTCACTACACATTGATTCACAGAACCTACCTATTTTAGGTAATTAAAACTTATATATAATATCTGAAATACAAGAGATCTTCCTTCAATCATTCGATTAAGAACGAAATTTTACACACACGAATCACATTGATTTAGAATTTCGACCATAGGTTCTCAATTTGGGCGATAACGACCCCTTGCGGACGTTTGAGACTTTCAGGGTGTTGAGATGGCACAGTGAGGGCGTGGGCAGGTAAAAAAACATGGCCTAAAAAAACACGCTAATCACATACTGATAATCTTACGTACATTATTTTTACCAAGAATTGACACTATCTCATGAATACAAAAAGGAAGGAGCAGCAGCCCCGCACTTAAAATAGAATAGAATTGCTTTTTTAACTTGCTAAACAAAATGGTATAAAAATAATTTAACCCATTTTTAATAGAATTATTGATTACGTGACAGTAACAGTGACAGTTGAACCCCCCCCCCCCCCCCCCCTCCCTGCAGGTTAGGTTGAGAATCTATGATTTAGACCGTGACTGTACAAGTGAGGCTCTGTATGAAGGTAGTGTTTAGTCGAAGATATTTATGCTTGTCTCGCGGATAATGACGAACATCAGACCTACCCCTAGGCGCTAGGCCCTCCCGACGACTATCTGCCACCTTCGTCAAACTAAGGGGACTTCACAGGTATACCTTTATAGTGGCCTCTTTCGACTTTAATTATCGAAACCATCTTTTTTTAGAGTGACACTTAGAACAGTATAATTTTCGTTTTCTACGAAGTATCTGAACGTTTTAAATGGTCAATTAGCGAAAACCCTCCGTGTCATGGGTAGAATGATCAGGGATCGGTTAACGTACGGCAGATTGCGGTTAATTTTAAAATTTTTAAGAAATCGTAAACCTACTTCCCTACATTTAACATTTTACAATCAAGCTACAAAATCAGTTATTTAAATATTTTGTGCCACTTAGAATAATAGTAGCGCAACTCCAGTTATGTAAGAATTGACAAAAACAACATTTTGTAAAATGTTCTGAAATTAAAAAAGAACAATATAGGTAACGGGCAAATTTTGAAGTGAAACTTCTATAGCATCGTTGTGATTTGAAACATGATGAAACGGAAACGACACTAAAAAGAGACAAACATATACATCTATCGGATTTAGCCTGCGGGATAATGAGATGAATAAAACCTTACCGCACTGGCCGCTTTGATTATGAGCTCACTTTTCAAGGCTACTATTGGTATAGACTTTGTTTTTCATTATACGTGCCACCCACTTGTGCCAAAACAGCACTGTCATTGTTAATTTTGTTCTCTTGGCATTGCTTTGCATATACTGTATATTCGTTGTTTCACATTATTTGATCAATATTTTGTAAGGACTCGTAAGGAATACTATAGGATTACTTTTAAGTTTGTTATAGTTAAGCGCACTTGAAGTGAAATGCACAAAACAATTATTATTATTATTTATGCGGTGCTTCCCCACTCTTGCCTACTTTCGTTTTCTGAAGGTTTCACTTCTACCGCGTGTGAAATGTACGCTCTGATTTATATTTATTTATAAAATAGGTATAAGTATTTTACAAAAATTGAATCGTAGTAACTAATCGTAAAAATGTTAATTGTGAAAATGTGGTAAAATAATAGGTAGTAAATGGAAGAATAGAGAACAATGGTAGAATTTTGTGGGAGCAATTGTCATCTAAATTGGTGATAAAATTATTAGGATTAACGATAGGTTAATGCAGTAAGGATTATGATCTAATACCAGCTTTCATGTTGCGTGTAGTGCCGCTAATCCAACCATCTCCGGAGAATCCGCAAGTCACAAAGTTTCACAGAAGCTGCTCGTCCAAGACTGACGCCATAGAAGTCAACCAGATGTCACCGATGCTGTCAGTAGTAGTATATACATTCTATTGAATATCGATGTCGCCGTAACGATATCGGTGCTTGTTACAATACGCTGCTATCTTAAGTTAGTTTATTTAACTAACGAGAAAGATTGAAATATGCGTGTTTATTAGTAAATACCACCATAAAAGACACCAAAGGCTGAAATGTAAAGGTTTTCAATAATTCTTTGGTTCGTCAGAGATTACGAGAATTGTTTATTAACTTATCAAATTTACAATGAATATGTAACTAGACTTAACGTCCATTCTAAAAGAAGCTCTATAAAATTTGCGACGGGGTTCACTGATGCCCGCCAGTATATCGAATATATGTATTTTTCAATGTGAATACCTCACCGGTTGCTCTCGTCTGGAGCCAGTGAGACTATGACATCCCAAATTGGGGTATGTTGTGAGGCTGAAGGCAGTGGGAAGGGAAAGGAGATGGGGAAGAGGAAGATGGAAAAGTACCTGACTATTCAGATCTGGTCACCAAATACAGCTAAAGTCATTACAAACAACGTTTCAATTCTTAATGGTGGTGTTACACCAGGGCGATACTGAGAGTATCTTCCACTCTGAAACGTGCCGCAAATATACTATATATTATTTAAAATGAATTAATTGTGAAATAACACTAATTAATTAATAAATTTTATTTGCGCACTCCGGGAAATTATACAGTTAACTCCATCATACCTTTGACAACTATTGAGACACCTTAAAACTAAATATAACTACATCCACAGACAACATCTTTCGAGAAACTTTGAACTACATATATGTTTACAATCACCACATTTACCTGTCGACTTACTTGTTATCGACTGCCTGTAATGCCTATGTCGTTCTAGATAGACAAGTATGTAGGTACGAGATATGCCCTCTTCGTACAAGTAAATTATCAGTAAAAGTGAGTAAACAAAATTAAAGATATATTATTTGCTCGTAGAAAGATTACATTTACAGCCCGACAGAGTGTTGGAGGCGCTTTCATTTCAGAGACAATTACAAGACAGGGCTGGATGGGGACCGTTAGATCATTTATCATAATCCCAGTGGGGCCGGGCGGGGGAAGCAAGTGTAATGAAGGGAAGAAAACGAATTTTCGGATGAATTAACAACAAGACTGATGACAGCAAGTTGAGGAAGAGGGGAGATACGCGCTGGTTGGGCGGAAAATTGCACAAGAAAATTTTGTTTTGGGCGGATGACAAAACGACGTAAAACATTTATATATTGTATTGGACAAACTTTCTCGGGTATTGATTTATTTTTTAACACTAAAAAGAGACAAACACATCCATCTATAGGATTTAGCCTGCGATTGAACGAAATAGCATTAAAATATTTATTTTATTAATGGGTAGATATTCGGTTCCAGTATAATACGATAAATTCACGGCCACACGCAAGTTCCCTTTAGTGTAGTTGCACAAAGCGCCTGAATCAACATTCTGCCGACCAGGGTTCGAATCCTACCAAATCCAAAAAAAAAAAAATTATTTTAGTAAAATCAATACCTATCCAATCTTCAAACCACTCCAAAATAAACAGGTAAAAGAAAACACAAAAGAAAGCTACTTCTAGTGACTCCGAAGAAGAAACCACAAATACTAAAAAGATGACCAAACGTATAGGAAAAGGTGAACTGGAATTCGACGACAAAAATATGGGAAAAATCATCTTTCACATTGATAAATATGAAGGACGTGCTTCGTGGTATCCCCACTCTTGTCTATTTTAGTTTTCTGAGATTTTCAGTTGTACCGCGTGTGAATTGCACACTCAGATTTTTGATTCTGCTTAAGTACGATATATCGAAAAAACGACACTAAAAAGAGACAAACACACAAATCTGTGGGATTTAGCCTACGAGAAGTGAAATAGAATAATCGGTCTCCTCTTTGTACGGTGCTACGTAGCACCTCCACTCTTGTCTCCTTTAGTTTTCTGAAGATTTCACTTCTACCTCGTTTGAACTGCACGCAATTTTTTTTAGGAGCTTTGGGAGACGGACATGGCATAATATCCCTTTCCTTCCCGGAACTTTCTCTCCTTTTTTCCTAAAAAGACCCTCCAAACAGCATCTCCAAAGACGACATAGGGCCTGAGGGGAATTATTTTCTTCAGGGTGGAACTATAAAGTAAACTTTATTTGCTTAATTTGACTTATTTCACAATTTATTCACATCAATTTATTATATTTAAAATAATACATAACACATTTGCGGCACGTTCTCGAGTGGAAGATACTTTCAGTATCGCCCTCGTGAAAGACCACCATTCGAAATCAAAACATTGCTTGAAATGGCGTTGGAGTCCGGTTGGAGAGTCAAATGGTCTCCATCAACCAATCTCTACCGATACGGCCCGCCACGCAGTAGATGGGCAAAAACATACGCCGCCAAGACTTCGACAAATTTCATCCCATTAATCCTTGCTAAGTTACCAAACGTAGCGAACCACAAGAGGTGACCTCCATCAGGGATGTTGTTCCAATGCTTCTCGGGGCGGCGGTGCCCATACCCGTATCTTCCAACATAACATCTTCCCTGGTAGTTTGTGGTTGCATATAACACTCGTTCAAGGTAGTTTTGTTTCCGAAACTAAATATTTAAGGGGAACGTTTGCGCGGCCCATTTCGGCCAGTTTCATACAAACCTTAAATTTGGATTTATGATCAAATTACCGTACCAAACTAAAAAATATTTTTGTAATCAAAAGTTGTATCAAATATCTAGTAAGGATGTGAGCTGCTTTAATTATTTTTGCTTTAAATTATAAGATATAGGCCATTAAAGATTTTAATTTTTAATTATTTGTGAGCAAATAAAAAACAAAAACAAAAAAATTATTTTACCTTATTTATCACAGAAATATAATGAAATATTACATAAAAAATAAAAATTAACAAAAAAATTCTTTTTGATGGGTGTAAATTTAAAATACAAATTACCTATCTACTTCGGAACAAAATTTTGTCGTAATATATTAAAATTACTACCCAACAAATTCATTATTTTTATTTTCCTTTTTAAAATAAATAAAATAAAATAATTTATTTAATATCTTTCACTCACAAATAATTGTCGAAATTGCCTCTAAAATCGTGAAACACAAAAATCTTTAATGGCCTATATCTTATAATTGAAAGCAAAAATAAATAAAGTAGCTCACATCCTAGATATGTGATCACAAAAATAATTTTTCAGTTTGGTTGGGTATTTTGATCTTAAATCCAAATTTAAGATTTGTATGTAACTGGCCGAAATGGGCCGCGCGTACGTTCCTCTTAACTGAACTGAACTGAAATAATTCGATATATTTGAGGGAAATTTTATTTCTCTGAATTGTCAGGCACGTCTTTACCCGCCCATCCATCAAGTCAATCCGTTAAAAATCATTTAACTGACTGCGTTTGATTGCGTCAATCCTCAGTTGTTATTTATTTTCTCACAAGTTCCACCCCAAGAGTTTCCTTGCGTTTCTTGCGTCAGTGGTTTCTGTTTGGATCGCCCCAACCCTGAGCGGGTTTCCAGTTTCCACCCCCGACATGTGTTTCCAGTGTGTTAGGTTGTGTCAATCAAGGGATGTCGGACGAATGGTTCACATCAAGAATAGCTGAGGCCAGGAGATAATCGGCCGAACAAATGATCGCCTTTACGCGATTTTGTGTAAAAAACATTGGATTTAATCACTGAAAATGTATCGCCCAGGAGTGTGATATATAAAAATATATAACAGTTTGATAAAAAAAACTGATGTCGCAAATTGAGAAGCATTTTCACAAAGAGAGTTCAAATTTTTTTATTCTTGTTGTCTATGTAGATGTATTTGTCTATCCGACATAGGTCATCCCAAGTTGTTCGCTGCATTTGGTGACTTAGCGAGGATGCCCGGGCTCATGGGATGAGGTTTGTATAGGTCGACGGATGCGTCCACCACTTTTGACCACCTTTTAATTTAACTAATTAAACAGAAAATTATTTTATTTTATAAGGGTCATCATTATCTTATTTCAATCTATTATTCTAATCAAGAGGACGACAACCATGGTCGGGGGGCAAGGCTCTCGACTAGCAATCCGAAGGTGGGCGGTTCAAATACCAATTTTATTTGATTGATTTGTTTTATTTCATAATTTAGTATTTTTAAAATAATATGCAGCATATTTGCGGCACGATCCAGAGTGGAAGATACTCTTAGTATCGTTCTGGTGTAAGCCCATTATTCAGAATTGAATTACTTGAAATGGCTTTAGCATTGTATGGTGACCAGATCTGAATATCCAGGATCTTCCCCACCTTCCTATTCCCCATCATACTTGGGGCTCTTGGGCGGTATTCACATTATTAAAAAAAACTAACCTTTATTTTAGACCGGGCCGAATTTAGAGATGATTGAGTGGAACGTGGAGAAAATTGCCTTTTTTACGAAAGAAATTTATGTACTGCGCAAATTTTAATACAATTAACAGAGTAATAATTAATAGGTACAACATATTTTATTAGGTACACACCTCAATTATAAATGCATATTTTTATTTAATTATATACCTACCCCCATAAAAAGATATTAAATGAGGATTGTTATTTATTTAGATGTTATGATGAAGATTTTGGTAACTGTTAACGTTTTTTAATTTTTATTAAAATTAATTTAAGTTTATTTATTTATTTTGTTAGTTGTGTTTTGAATAATTTAAAGTTGTAAGTAAGTAGGGGATCTTATTTTTACTTGTAATTGTTTAAAGAATTTTGTTCCTAGTTCTGTTGACCCAAATTTTTATTAGCGGAATCGATTACATATATTTTCCCTGAGATTTGTTTTTTTTCTGAATAGTGCGGCTTTATTTATAATATCTTTTTTTATTCGCTTGTAAATATCGATATAATATATCTATAATGAATATAATAGATTTAAGCGGAAGAACGTCATCAGCCGAAGATAAATGAGTTCTTGAGTACGTGTCTGTATTGTGTCAGCGTTACATTCCATACATCTGTTTTGTAATTTAGGTTCAATTTAAAAACTATATCTTTTTAAATATTTTCTTTATTCTTTGCTTGTTGGTTAGATAATTTGTGGATTTTTCGACCACCATGACAGGCACATGCCCGTGTTAAGATGTTTACTACCTATTCTCTTACTTAATTTTTTAAATTATTCGACGAAGGTTAAAAATAGGAAAATATCCAATTGGTTTGCATCCTTAACCTCACAATGTCGATCACCATAACAAGGGTACGTGCCTAGCATGGTGGTTGAAAAATTCCAAAATTAGGTTTTTTTTTTATTAGTATCTATAGCAAAATTTGTACATAATGTATTTATAAATTGTATTATATTAAGGTATTATAAAGTTTTTTTTTTCACAGTCCTCCACACTAGGGTTTCCTGTTCTGAGGCGGCCTGTAGTTTTTCCACATTTGTATTTAGTATCCAGTTGTCTTTACATGGTCTTCAGTATGTTTGATAGTTCATTTTCACTTTGTTCTCTCAACCATATTTTTACTTTTGTTTTAAATTTATTTATTTCTGTTATTTTTTTTGTTTGAGTTGGTAGAGCGTTGTATAGTTTTGTCGCATTGAATTTCATATTTCTTTGTCCAAAAGATGTTTTCAAACTGGCTGTAGCTAGAATATTTTGGTTTATTGCCCTGGTTGTGTATCTATGTTGGACAGTGAAGTATTCTGATATGTTTTTTAATTTTAAATAAAATATTTTTTGCATAAAGTTTTTGTATGTTGTAGACTTGAATGCTTTGAAACAATTCTTCTGTCGGAGTTCTAACCGGTAATTTCAAAATTGTCTTTAGTACTCCTTTTTGGGCTATATTGAGCCGGTCCATGTGAGTGCTCAAGGCAGATCCCCATCCAGTTATCCCGTACTCTATTTGTGATTGACATAAAGCGTAGTACACTTTCTTAATGTCGTTTATGTTGAGGATGTTACGGACGGCTATCAAAGCAATGAATAAAGAAAAATAAACAAAATAATAATTATTAGAATATTCGATTAATGATATACAGACGCAATCATTACCACAGAATAGGTATGCAGTCAAACCATTTGTAACAAGACCAAAACCAATACGGATAAGTACCTTGACAGTTGACCTGACGAAGTTTGAATAGAATTGGCTTATTATACAAATAGATTCTCGGAAGTATTGGTGGTGTAAATAATGAACTCTCCATGGCTGTATGTAGTGATATGCTCTTAGTGGATAAACAAACAAAGCAAATAATATCAAATGTTAAATATATGTTTATGCCATAAAATACCATGCCATGCATTGTGGCATACTTGGGCGAGAAAATAAAGATATGGTTTTGTTTGGAACTCGAAAATTTTGATTTTGGAGTTACCTGCTTATAGGAAATACTAACAAATACTGTAAATACAAATTAAAAATAACAAATTATAAGACTTCTTGTATAGTTTAGTGAGTAAACCTCATATTGTTATATTTAATCATTGAAGACAATATCAAAGGAAAATTTGAAATAGAAAAATCAGAAAAAGAATTGGTTCGCATCAAGGAATTGATCCCAGGACATTAGCCTTGCCAGGGCTTTGCTATAACCACTTAGCTTATTAGTCTCTATCCCCTTTGGTCACATTTAACTGTATACTTCGACTAAGAACTTCCAATATTCTCAGTGTTGGTAGTTCTTACCGAAGTATAAAACAGTTAAATGTAACTGACGGGTATGGGGTTAAATTGGCTCAATGGTTTGTTGATTAGAACGGAAAGACTAATAAGGTCCTGGGTTCTATTCTTAGATGCAACCGAATCTTTTTCTGATTTGTCTGTTTCAAATTCTCGTTTGAGAGTCTCTCATATTGTCTTCAATTTAAACATTAATATGTAAAACTTCTGTTGGAAATCTCTTGTTTCTATAATTGGATGATCCCACAGGGTTTCCAGGAGAAATTAAATCGTTGTTTGTTGTGGGCGTATCTTTGTATAAGGTCAATTTTTTATTGTATAAATTTATTTTTTTAAATTTAATTTTCTTAGAAGACTATGAAATAAATTAAATATAAACTACAAAGCTCATTTATAAAACTATAGTAGATCCACATTTAGATTACTGCTCTACAATGTTATATTTGGCCAATGAAGGGGATTTGAATAAGCTAGAAGTTATACAGATTAGAGCTATGAGATGTATACTGGGGAAAGGCAAATAAGCAAGGGTTAATCAAATGAGAGAGGAGCTAAATTGGATTCCAATAAAAAAGATACTACTATTTAAAGTGTTAATTTTTGTGCATAAAGTTATGGAAAACCAAATGCCAAAATACTTTAAGGGTGATAGAGATTTACATAATTACGAAACAAGAAATATAAAAAGAGTTAGATTGCCACATATTATGAAAAAATCAAAATCACAGAACTGCTTAATGTATAGAGGACTAAAGATGTATGATGAAATGACTGAAAATATGAAGAATGAAGAAAGAATGAATCTATTTAAAAATAAATGTTATGCTTACTGTAAAAATAAATTTATCAAATGAAATGTTCATTGTGCTTACTAGCTTATATTCATGTTGTATAAAATAACTCAAAAAATAAATTAAAATATTTTTGAGTTAATTGATAAAAAAAATTCAAATATCAATGCTTTTTTTTGAACACATGGTCAATTTGATTGGCCTATCTAGAGCCCAAGATTCGAAAGGTGGTATATGAACGAACGATATCCATTTTCTGTCGGTTTATCTATTCAAAATGCTCTTTGAAGTTAGTTCGTTGGGAACAGAAGAAGAAATCTGTGAAATCTTTATCTTTTGGGAAGCTTTCTTCTCCCCTCTTCTCATCGATTCTCCCCATAAACATCTTTAAATTACTCCTTTCCTGCTTTAATCCTGTTACTTAGCAGGACTTGTTCATTGTTTTCTCATCCGCGGAGTTAATTACATTAATATTTGAGCAGCCGAGTGGTTGTTAGGACGGTAAGTTCGCTTTTTATACGGAGGCAATAAAGAGCTATGAATTATCAAAGCTTTCTGCTAAGCTCTGGAGGGTGGTCTTAGGAGGTAAGCCTTTCTTTTAAATATTGTTGGGAGATAATTTGATAAGCATTCACATTCACTGTTGAAATTATAATAAACAAAATACATATATTTAAAACAATTAACAAAGTGAGAAAATGGAGAATGAGATGGTTGAACATTTTTAGTGTTGAGTATTTTGTGTTTTAGTTCTATGTCCCTGTGTAATGTAAGACAAAAACAACTGATAGGAGAGGGTGATGGTGAAGGTCGAGGAGTGTTTGAAATGAAAAAAAGTGACTAAACTGATTTTATGAAACTTTCCATTTCCGAATGGTAATCTCTCACCAGCAGAGCAAACTGATATAACTAATAGTAACTGCAACTCTGCAATTGCAAAACTCTGGTAAAAAATGTAATTTTTTTTACATTAGTTCCATACAGGAAGCCCTGAGGAAAATAATTCCCCTCAGTGCCTAAGTCATCTGGGGATGATGTCGGGAAGGTTTTTAGAGGAAAGGAAGGAGATCAAGTTCTGGGAAGGAAGAAGCTATGAGGGGTGGGTAAGAATCTAGTGGGTCAGTCTCTCCAGGAATGTATGAATCCATCCCTCGCAGTTCCGCGCAAGGCGATGTTTCGAGAGAGTTCTGCTGTTACTGGAGAGGTGGAAAGGACTCCCTCAACCAGTCTCTCCCGATCCGGCCTGCCATGCAGCTGGTGACCCAATGCATCCACCGCTAAGACCTGGACAAACCTCACTTCATGATTCCGGGCATCCCTGCTAAGTCATATAACAAAGCGAACCACTTGGGGTGATAGACCTGTGATAGAAGTGTTGGCCATGCAATAAGTGGATAAATTTTATTATATTACATCTTCCCTGGGTAGTTTACATCCTCAGTTGTATAAAATTACTATTTTTTTAATCACTGGAGCGACAGCGCAATTTAAAACTTCTCGGATTGCTCAGCATTTTTTGGTAATTATTTTGAATATTTTCCGCTCTAACTAAAAAATCATAACTCCGAATTTTAATATGGAGACATACAAAATTATTATAGATCTATATAGGCAATTAATTCACCTATCTTTTGTCGATTGTAACATATTCGTAGGTTTTATAAAAAAAATGATTATAAAATCGTAAACTTCTATTTAATTACTTACAAATAAGGGAACATTTGCCAAAATTGGCAGCAAAGCAATCCGAGGTATTTTAAATAGTGCCATATTATGGCAAAAAGCGCTCCAGTGATAAAACTAGCAAATACGTTTCGTAAGCTCAATAATACGATAATAGGACATTGAATACTCAACAAATCTGAGTGACTATCAGTAAGATGAAATCTTGAGCTCCTATAACATTACAATAGCAACAGCAATTTAAAAATTAGAACAATGGTCAACGTTGGACGTCAACATCGCATTGAAATGTCACAAGTTCGTCCGTGATAATTTGATTACCATTGGACCTTCACAGCTGCGACCACTTACTCTCGGAGGCCTTCCTCTCTCGGAGGCTTTACACCGAAGGCTTTCTCATCAACCGATCATCAATAAACTTTAATGATTCAAGATGGCGTTTCCCGTCAATAAAACAAACGGTGATCGGCAGAACGTGATGGTCGTTTTTTTGTTCGTCCCATGCCTGATTACGAGTTGTGTTTTTTCGGCACATGTGGATGAATTCGAGTACGGATGGACACAAGACAGTATCATGTATGGATGTAGTTTGCTGGATACTCCAAGTTTATGACGCGAAATGCCGGATTGTAAAAGTTAAATGTGGTTACTATGTATGCAATAATAATTGAATAGGAATGTGGATAATATTGTATTGTACAAAAAGCCATCTCGGTGATGTACGACGAAGGGTGGTGGTCGGGTATCCGAAGCACGTGAGAGGATATTATATGTGGCGGTTTTATCATACGGTTAAGTAATGAGCGGTAAATCAGATCTTATATGAATTTAATGAGAAGTTTTTTGCTGTACACACAATGAAGCTCGTCATTTAAAGTGTCCGTTAAATAGTGATTTACGCCGAAGTTAATAGTTAGCCGAAATAATTTTGAATAAATATTTAAACAATAATGTTGTCTCAGTTTCAATATTTAAGAGAACACCTTTTCTATGGGTTGGTACTATTAAACTATCCAAACAATGAAAAAAAATAATCCTGTTAGTAATAATATTAATTTTTGAATTGATTTATGTAGATAATTTATATTTATGATGATTTACGTAGAAAATGTTTGGCTTTTCCGGAAACTATAGAACATATTATATCGGGATGTTCTGTATTAGCGCCGTCCGAGTATACATTTAGGCACAATCAGGTTTTAAGAATAATTCACCAAAGTTTGGTCATTAAACATAACTTGATTGACTGCCGTAATGTAGTACCATATTATGAATACGAACCAAATTCATTTTTAGAAAATGAATTTTATAAAATATATTATGATAAAACTATACTAACAGACAGAACGATTCGTCGTAATAGACCCGATATAGTTTTACATTACAAAATTTAAAAAAATAACTTATGTCATTGATCTAGCTATTCTAAATTCCTGTAATATTAAAAAATCTGTTTCTGAAAAAATTAGATTTAGAAAATGAGATTAAAAGAATTTGGCATTCTCGGACTATAAAAATATTACCATTTGTTATTTCGGCTACTGGCATTATACCTAGCTCTCTCATTCAAAATTTAGATATTCGGTTAGCTGTCATTTTTTGTAGTACAAGGGCCAATCTGGCGAAATACATGTCAGTGTCCTTGGGGTCACGTGTGACGTATGAACTATTGACACTGCGCTGAAATACGATTATTATTTTGTGAAAGCCAGTGTAGAAAAAGTTGCTGCCAACTCTTTGGCCGCCATTATGATTGCCATTTTTTTATAGATCAAACTTTCAAATAAGAATGGTCGATATACGAGTATATCAGCTCAATTGGTTCATTTTAAATTCTGAAGTTATATTAGGAAAGAAAATTTATCTTGAATTTGTAATTACTTAAAGATTATCAAAACTTCCTTGAGCCAATATTAAACTGGATTTTCTTTTAACACTTTTTTTCATTTATGATTTTATGTTTTCACGGCCAAAATTATTTTCGATATTTATTTTTGGGGTGTTATGCCGTTGCGCTACCTCCTTCTTTAGCCAACGTTTCGGACAGCGTTACAGTGTCCATCATCAGGGCAGATGAGCTGATGATGGAACGTGTAACGCTGTCCGAAACGTTGGCTAAAGAATGATGTAGCGCAACACGGCATAACACCCCAAAAATAAATAACAAAAAAAACTCTTTTTCATGCTTAAAACTTAAAATAATGAGATTTATTTATTATATAAAATAAATTTGGGGTAAAAACTGAAAATGAAATTTTGTCTGGGTGACTTTTTTAATTTTTTTTTTATAGATTTTTTTTTCTGTCACTCAGCCGAGTAACCGCCCAACTCCTAATCAGTATGTGTTTGGTGACCAGGTCTGAATAGCCAGGTACTTCACCACCTTCCTCTTTCCCATCTCCTTCCCCTCACTACCTTCAGTCTCACTACGTATTCCAATTGATGATGCTAGAGTCTCGCTGGCTCCAGATGGTTGAGAGCAGTGGGGACTTAATTCTAAAGGGAAAAAAGTTCTAATCTAATACATACCGCAAACGGTACCAACTCACTTTTTTCCACAAAGTTTAAATATACATTTTCAATTCGGGAGGTGGTTTTGGTTACCGCCACCAGGGGACCTTCATTGAATAACCAAAACTTCTGCCACAGATCGTCCTGAGTGGTGCGTTACATCTGGTGACTTAGCAGGTGTGCCCACGGGTTCAAGGGATGTCGTTTGTCACCTCGTAAATCCGGGCAGCGGATGCACGGGAGAGACTAGTTGAGGGAGACTTTTTGATCTCCCCAACTGGACTCTCATATATTTTTCCATCTCAGAACTTCCTCTCCTTCCAATCTATAAAAAGATGCTCCACACAGCATGCACAGATTTTTCCATAAGTACCTGTGTGGAGTTAAACCAAAAAAATCAGAGTGTTCAATTCACACGCGGTAGAATTGAAACCTTCAGAAAACTAAAGTAGACAAGGGTGGGGAGATAGGGGATATCATTCTCTATCAGGCTAAATCCTTTAGATGCAAAGATATTGAAATATAAGGAGTTGGTCTATCGGCAGTTCTCACTGGGTGGGACTGTGCTTCCTGGTATCGCCGATATTTTTAACCAATACTACTGCACACATCAAAAAATCAACTAAATGAACGAATTCTTTCTGTCAGGTATGATTTTAGGTTTTCACGGCCAAAAGTATTTCCGAATTGATTTTGGGGGTGTTACGCCGTGTTACACTACCTCCCTCTTTAGCCAACGTTTCGGACAGTATTACAGTGATCATCATCAGGGCAGATAAGTAAATGATATTGGTGAAAATGTGGTTTTCTGCGTTTAGCTTTGGTGTAGCCGTCAATTACCGGGTACCAAAAACTATTGAGCTTAGCTCCGTCGTCTCTATTAATGTTAATGGGGTTTTTATGAATTTCAATTGCCTCCGTAATTAGGCGTGCTCTTAAGTTTTGGGTCTTCCCAGGAATTCTTTCCGTATTCAAACTAAATTGTTATCCAATACTATTGTAAGCCTTGGAAAAATTAACTAAATTCAGTATTCAAACTAGCACCATTAGATCGCAATCCGCCGACAGTCGGGCGTATCATAGCATATCTCCTTATACTTCAATATCTTTGTTTAGATGTATGTGTTTGTCTCTCTATAGTGTCGCTATTTTTCGTTTCATCGAATTTCAAAACAACGGTTCTAAAGAAGTTTTCACTACGAAAAAAATTGGTAGTCTGTAAAGTCGGTTTACGGACGATAATTTTACGTGATAACGTCATATAATAACGATGGAGTGGAAAAGGGATGGATGCGTCACAAGCCGAACGCTATATACGAGGAACGTGACAGTGAATCATGCTTTTTTGTGAATGCAGCCGGCGTTCATCGATTTATAAGACGTTATCACATCAAAAAAATATAATATGCTTTTATACATACTTACTCTAAATATCTAAATTCGCTTTGTATCTTGTGACAGTAGTAGACATAGCACATTCATTTGACATTTGCTTCCTGAAGGTGCGCAAGAAATATTTTTATTGTTTGTTGGTTTTGGGTAGAAAGACAGTGAGCAGGTAGGTACGCTGCCGAGTTAACATTCCAGGCGACCTCTGCTCGCTTATGTACCTCGTGTTGTGGTCTGGACTCCTGCCTCACTTCGCCAAAAGGTCAACGGTTAATATTTACTGATCGTATGTCAGCTCAGACGACCGCAGGTTATGTACTCGCGTTGTGTTGTTTTGTCATGGTGGTAAGCGGTGGACGATAACAAAAGTTTTATGTACATGTGCTTAAACACAAAAGTGCGAAAACATATTTGTGTGATGTCTGAACGTAAAAAAAGGTGAACTTTGGCTGCATGAAATCTTTGCAAATTTTTTTTATTGAAGTAAAACATTTTTACGCACGCTTGACTTGGGGAGTAAGCTGGTGAATGCGTGACGAGAGCGTTACGAAAACGAGGCGATTGGAAGTTGAGAGGGAGATATAAGTTAGTGAAGATAGCAAGAGAGAAAGTTACGTTTCGTATATTACTGTAGGGGCAAGATATTTTTCCAAAATCAACAGTTGGTCCCATCAATATTAACAGAGACGACGGAGCTAAGCTAAATAGTTCTTGGTATCCAGTAATTGACGGCTACATCAAAGCTAAACGCAAAAAAACAATGCTGAATTTTTTCTAACACCAGCTCGTAGAGAAATGGAGCTGGCAGCACGGTATCGCTTCGACACACATAAGTAAACACTCTCACCAATATCATTTGGTCATCTGCCCTGATGATGGACACTGTAACGCTGTCCGAAACGTTGGCTAAAAAAGGAGGTAGCGAAACACGGCATAACGCCCCAAAAACAATAACAAAAATACTTTTTGGACGTGAAAACCTAAAAACATACCTAACAGTTTTTTGTTTCATAAATTTATCGTTGACCCGACAGTTGATCCGCCGACAGTAGTTGGCCCCCCGAAACGATGTTAACCATAAAATAACTTTTTGTGTATTATTTACCAATTTCAAACGTAAAATTGACTTCGAAAAACCCTTAATAATAAGTTTGTATGAATGAATATCAAACGAATTTATACACGGTGTTGGTTTTTTTCGTGCTCATGCGCTGGTGTACATAGAATAAAGAGAAGCAGATTTTTCTTTGATGTGTTTAAATGAAAATATGTTCTATACTTTTGTTATTTGGCGGCACACCTGTATGCACGAGGCGGCACATCCTCTAGAACGAGGCGATTGGAAGTTGAGAGGGAGGTATAAGTTAGTGAAGATAGCAAGAGAGAAAGTTACGTTTCGTATATTACTGTAGGGGCAAGAGAGAGCGAGCACACATTTTCTTTTTCTTCTGTCTCTCATAGCCAGTTACGTTTTGTATATCTAAGACACAGTGCAGGCCTTTTGTCTGTATCACACTGTAGGAGCAAGAGAGAGCAGTGAAGTTTTACTTCAGTCGTGTGGTCTAAAGCACATTCGTTTTTATTTAGAATTAAAAGGTCAATACAACAATTTTCAGCTCTCCTGCTTTGTTAATGTCTTGTTTAAGAGGAAACCGGGCGGCGTTTTGTCCATACAAACTTATTGCATAATTTTTTCTCTTTTCTAACCTTCCCACAAGAATTAACTTATCAAAAAAAAAACATGAGGACATACCAGTATTTGCTATCTAAATTACCTCAAAATTATTTGTACTAGTGTCAAAATCCAGAGAGGAATAGGGGACTACTCAATTTTGAAGGTGGGTATGGGTATCGCCGCCCTGGGAACCATTTATTGGACAACCAACACCTCTGCCATAAGTCACCCCAAGTGGTACGCTACGTTTAGCAGGGGTGCCCGGGTTCATGGCCGACAAGCTGCATGGCAGGCCGGATCGGGATAGAATGGTTCAGAGAGTCCCTTTGACTTCTTCAGCCGTACTCTCTCGGAACATCGCCTTGCACCCCAGTGGGAGGGATGGATTCATACATCCGTCACTCCTGCACACACTGACCCCCAGATTCCAACCCACTCCTAATACCCTTTTCCTTTCCAGAACTTCCTCTCCTTCCTTTCCTAAAAAGCACCTCCACAGCATCCCCAAAGATAATAGGCCCTCAGGGGAATTATTTTCCTCAGGGCCTTTACGACCTTTAGTCAAATACAATAAGTATGGATCTTCACATGGTAATTATTATTAATAACCATTAATAATTTCAGACAATTTACGCGGAAGTCAATAAGAACATTTGTGATAAAAACAAAAGATATTTGATTTTCATTTTGCGTAAAGTGTGTCTGGAAGTGGTTACACCACATTTTGATAATGCCTTCAGAAGGCGAAACAGTTATCATGCATTATAAATAATGAACCTTTTTTTAATATTTATTGCTGCTTTGTAGATTTTCTTATTAAACTTTACGTATTTTTTTTTAAAAATAATATGCATTCATTTCGTGACTTTTTTGTAGCAATCTTATGCAAACTGTAATTAGTCGGTAAACATGGCATCAATATTTGCTCGTTTCTTCCATCATTGGCTACTAACAACTTGATGTTATTGATTAAACGACTTAATGACACGGTGGCTCTTGAAATAGATGCAAATAATTGCATCGAGACAATGCATCGTGATTTATAGCCAAGATGTTAAGTCGGTGACACAATAAGATGAACGCTATAAGAGGCTGAGATTGAGACCAAGTTAATTGTTGTCATGAATAATTTGCATATCAATAAGGCAATCAAAAATAATTTGTTGTCATTAAGTACGCCTTTGAGATTAGTTATTTTATTATTATCTTGAAGTACATTTCTTATACATAATCGTGAACTGTTTTGATGATTCTTCATATCTATTTATTTATTTTTTTTTTTTTTTATTTATTTATAAATAAACGCCCTTTTTCGGGGCTTTTACATATATAGCATAGAAAAAAAAAAATTATTGTACATAACTGAACTGCCTCAATAACAATATTTTATATTTATTCAAATATAAATTGAAGATGTCTACTGACTTGGTATAATTGTTTCCCTCCATTAGTATTCTGGGCAAAGAGGAATACATATGGTAGTTAGTCCCAGAATTTCTGCACTGAAATAAATCTTGACTTCTAGTATTGCGAAGTGGAATTCGGAAGCTTAACAATTCAAGTAATACCGGACTATCAACTAAATCATTTAGAATTTTATATAAAAATACCAAGTCAGTGAAAATTCTTCTGTCTGACAATTTAAGCATATTCATATCGTTGAATATATTGCATTTCGTTGTCCCGAACACAACCACACCAGATCGAACGACTTATTTAAAATACCACACTGTAAATCCAAATAGGGGCTAAATTCTCAACTTTTTAAATGCAATTTTAATCCTTATGTGTGAAGAAACTCTATGAAGAACAAAGTCAGAAACGCTTGCACCGACATCTTTCTTGGCGTAACAGTTGATTTGAGTAATACAGCTTCTTGGAATGATTTAAATGACTTCGCAGTTCACTTTTTAGCAGCTGTCTGTCATTCGTAAAAATAACAACAATTAACGTTTTCAGAAATTTTTGGAAACTCCTTTCAATTGTTTTTTTTTTCATGTAGGGTTTGTATTCAGGTTTGTGTAGAAATAATAAAATCAGTTTATATTCGTACGAATGTATATTTTTTTCATATTTGTTTGACGAATGGAAGAATTTTTATTTTTTTTTTTAATTAAAGAGCTAATTTGGGAAAACTTCTTATGATAGTATCATGTAATATGCCTACATGAATAATAAATTATATTATCTGGAAAACAGAAAACAATCGCAAAAAAGTGCCTTGTTTCTATATAGATATTTGACCAGAATTCATCAAGATAATTTTCGCGCGGTTTTACGAAATACCATCCAAAGTTCGACAGGTTAAGAGGATGTATCGGTAACACTCATAATGCCTTACAAGATGTAGACGTTTTCTGTAAATTGAAATCATATAAAATGCAGCTCACTAAATGGATTAAAAAATCCTTTTATTTTTGTGAACATTATACTATCATTTATTGGATAACTAACACCTCTGTCATAAGTCGTCCTAAGTAGTTCACTAGCTTTGGTGACTTAGCAGAGGTGACCGGGCTTATGAGGTGAGGTTTGTCCGGATCTTTGGGGCGGATGTATCTGACCACTTGCTGCGTGGTGTGCTGGATCGAGAGAGATTGGTTAAGGGAAGCCTTTTGACCTCTCCAGCCGGAATCTCTCGACCCATCGCCTTTCACCGCAGTTGGAGAGATGGGTTTTTTCCTTCCCAGAACTTCCCTTCCTTCCTTCCTTAAAACGTCCCTCCGTACATCATCTCCTTATATACATGATATCCATACCTGCCTCCCAAATAGTTTAAATAATGATTAAAGTAAAAGTTATTCCAGAGAACAAATACGGGTTGCGCACGAGCAATATCAGCTTTTATATATACTAATTTCTGTTATTGGTGCATGGGTAAGAAAGAAATGTGAAATATTCCTGCGTTATGAATAAATTATTCTTCATTCTGAAAATCGTGTATTTGTTTAGGTTAAATGCTTTACAGATGCTCAGATGAAATAATAGGGTGATGTCATGTTATTGAGACAATGCGCGTGGTTTCACTGGACTAGGTCCAGAGGACATACTTAAGCGGCTCTTTCATAAACATATTGTTTGAAAGGCTACCCATTTTTTAAGTAGTGGCACGAATTTGTATGATTAGTCGGTATATATTGTGTCCTCTATTTTTGTAGCATCATTGTATAGACATAATAGTTTCACAAATCCTAAGATTATAATATGTTATCCCGAGACAAGAAGAGGTGAGAAGATACAAGTAGAAGCAAGAAAATGCAAGAAGAAACCAGAAAAGCCACGAAAAGAGAAGAAAAGCCAAGAAGACCCGAGAAGAGACGAGAAGATCCAAGAAGAGGCAAGAAGAGACAAGAGACAAGAAGAATCGCGAAGAGACAAAAATATACAAGAGGAGCCCAGAAGAGACGAGAAGATCCAAGAAGAGGCAAGAAGAGACAAAAATAATCGAGAAGAGGCGAAAATATACAAGAAGAGCCGAGACGAGGCAAAAAAAAGAAACGCTTAAGAAAAGATCTTATATTACATATACTGAAACTCTGTCTCTGCTGTGTGGGTCCTATACCAGAAAAATACATTGAATACATATTATACTGAAACCATATTAGCATTACAGCAGTGATCTTATGTTATACTAAAACCATATTGACATTACAGCAGTGTTCTTTTATTATACTGACACCATACTGGCATTGATCAGTTTGACATCAGTGATCTTATATTATACTGAAACCATATTGGCATTACAGCAGTGATCTTGTATTATACTGAAACCATACTGGCATTGCAGCAGTGATTTTATATTATGCTGAAACCATATTGGCATTGCAGAAGTGATTTAATATTATACTGAAACCACATTGGCATTACATCAGTGATTTAATATTATACTGAAACCATATTGGCATTAGAATAGTGATTATGTATTATACTGAAACCATATTGGCATTGCGGCATTCGGTAAAAAAAAAACTCTTGCTCTGTAAGTATTTTTTAAACACAGTAAATACGAAAAATCTCACGTGTTGACATCTCATTACAGGTTATTAAGTGGTAGAATGCCAGTTATAACCTTAATAGTGTAGAGCAGAAGAATGAAATGATCATTAGAGATGCGAAACTTGATCAGACTGAGGTAACAATGGCCTTATTAATTGGTCACCAGGTATGCATTAATTAAACAAACTGCCGAGTGACGGCGCTAGACTCAACAAAAAACAATCACTGATTAGGGCCGCTCTTGTGAACTTGGGATTTATATAAATGAGGGTTTTTTTCTGTGTGAATTATGCAAGACCTGAAAAATTCTATCATTTAAATAATTCTATTCTTCCACTTCTATGAAATCAATTAATAGTAAATAGTACTTCCACTTCTTTTAAATTAGTTAATAGTAAATCGGATTACGATATATATAGAGTAAATCAAACCATTAACAGAATTTAATACAACTACTTAAATGAAAAATAAAATTTGTGTTTTAAGGTTAATGGCGCCAATAAAATTATTTTAGGTTTTAAACACTTTTGCAGGTTATGCTTTAAAATATTAAGAATAATTAATTGTTCGCGCCCGTACATACGCAATATGAATATGAATAAATAGTTTTGTCCATAAAAAAATTCAAATCTTTCAAGAGAGGCTGACAAATACAATATTGGATTGAATCACCGATGCAATATTGTATTTGTCAGCCTCTCTTGAAAGATTTGAGTTTTTTTATAGACAAAACTATTTATTCGTATTCATATTGCGTATGTACGGGCGCGAACAATTAATTATTCTTAATATTTTAAAGCATAACCTGCAAAAGTGTTTAAAACCTAAAATAATTTTATTGGCGCCATCTGTGAATGCGTAGATTATAACGTACGTTGCGTTTAACCTTAATTAACATTTTTCATCAAACTCAAACACTTTTAAATCAACTTCAAAATAATTACGTGAATTAAGGAAAAGGTCTGAGTAAAAAAAAATCCCTCAGGGCCTGTCATATTTGGGAATGTCAATGTGAATGTGAATGTGTGGGGGTCTTTGTTGGGAAAGGAAGGCGAGGTCTGCAGGTCAGTGTCTCCAGTAGTGAATGACGTAAAAATTTATCCCTCCCACCGCGGTGCGACGCGATGTTCCGAGAGTGTCCTGCTGGAGAGGTCAAAATGTCTCCCTCAGATGCATCCACCGCCAAAACCCGGACAAACCTCACCCCGTGAACCCGGTAACCCCTGCCCCTGTGACCTACGCCAGAGGTAACACCCACAAAATGACTAAATTGACTTAATACCGGATTACAAATTTTTCAGAACAATCTTTAGAAGGATCCGAATCGAGTCTCTGTTACTACCGCTATTTTTCAAATTTTCGGTTTATTATTCTTTTGACGTTATAACGTCTTATAAATCGATGAACGCCAGCTACAGTCACGAAAAAGCAAGACTCATTGTTACGTTCCGCCTGAGCCGAGCGTGCAAGCGAGAGCGCGGAAAAAGCGTTCGGCTTGTGACGCATCTATCTCTCTTCCACTCCATCGTTATTATATGACGTTATCACGTAAAATTATCGTCCGTAAACCGACTTTACAGACAACCATTTTTTTATTTTATTTTTTAAATATTATTTTAATTTATTATAAATTTATTATAATTGTCTAAGGGCACTCCATCGTTGTGTAACACTCGCAGATTACAGAGTACTTGCTCCCGGAGAGCAGTATCTACCTAACAGCATTATTCATTTTGCAATTTGAATCAACCGCCTTTGTTACGTTCTGCCTAGCAGTGTTATTATTGTTACACAACTCCTTTGTTGTTCAACTAGGGCCAGTGGGCTCTGTAGCCCTACGGGGCGCCCGGCTATCCCGACCTAATCGAAACCATTACAAGGTAGGTACTGGGTGCGACCCACCTTCCTTCCTGCTTTGCAATTGAATGCGGCGTTCTTCAATTTAACGGTGCATTTATAATAACTTCATTAAAGAGTGTGAAATTATTGACTCATCGATTTGTGGATTGCGAACAAAGGTTATTTTCCCGAGTGACTTAATTCGGGCCATTGTTGTTTGGGCCATTAAGGATTTGTGCTGTTAGTCTCGATCTGGTGTTAAATGAATCTTTTATTAACCGTATTAGCGACATTCAAACGAAAATTTGAAACTGAAAAATCAGAAACAAATTCACTGGAGCAACTTAGGTCAAAATATGAACGGCTTTTATTTTTCTGCGATTGACAGCAGTCCAAAATTGTCCACATTTTTTTTATCAAAGTTTTTGGAACAAAGTTTAAGGAACAAAGTTTACGGGTAAGTTATTCCCTTATAACTTAAAGGGGGGCCCTTTAAGTTATTCCAAAAATAAAATATAATTATAAATAAATAAAATATAATATCTATTATTAGCTTATGTAATGCATTTTCTGAAAGAATTTATTTAATTGTAAAACTATTCAGAATCGTTAAATTATTCACGGGGTTAAAAATCTGATGATTTTTTAAAATTATTTAAATCGTTGCTCATTGGACTACTTTCAATGGGGTTGGGTTGGTTTATATACTCCTCCCCAGCCTGTTATTCCATATTGTAGAATTGATAAGATGCTTAGTAAACCTTTAGTGGCATAGCTTTTGGAAAACATTTCGTAGTTTGAGGAATATGTAATAAATAGAATGTTTTTAATGGTTTGTGCAATATGCTCTATTCATTTAAGAGGAACGGCTGCGCGGCTTTTTTCATACTTAACAGAAAACTTAACCAAACCAAAAAAAAAATTTAAATCGAAAGTTATAGCAAGTATCCAGGAGGGGTATGTGCTAATTTATACATCAATTTACAAAATATTGCCCAATACGAAATTCAATTTTTCATGATTTTAGAGGCAACTTTGACATTTTTTGACCTCATCTGCCGTGTTAACATAATAATAATAAAATAAAAACAACAACATAAAAAATATTTTTTTGGTAAGGAATTTTAATTTATGCCCGACATATTTGCGCTAAAACGTAAATCGGTCATTTATAACATAAATTGCCATCAAAATGCGTTTTTTTAATTTAATCATTTTATTTATTATTTCGTATTTCTAAACATTTTAGTAACACAATTAAGAGTGAAGATGGGTGGTAGTCTGCAAAGATTTTATTCAATTTATGTGAGTTTCCCAAATTTGTTGCTAGTCGTTTTTGACGATTGGATTGGTTACCGTAATAATCATATAACTTATTTGGTTTTCATAATAATCACGTAACTATTTTGCCATCATAAGTGTATTATATATTGCCATCATAAGCATCGTCATTGCGACCCTCAAGAAGAATACTGTAGTATCCTACCCATTTACCCATTAGGCAATATTGTATATTAGGTTAGTAGCAGTTAAAGTACATCATATTATTATGCAGACATAATATCGTTATAGAAAAAAATATGTTTTCTTTTTTTTTAACAGTTAAAGTTATAGTTAAAAAAAAGAAAACATTTTTTTATTAAATAATTTTATTCAAATCATTAACCATCCTAATGATAAAATATCAAGCGAAAATGTTTACTGCCTGACCTAGATGGAATGATTTTTGAGATCTGACTGTCGGTTAAAAAATGATAAAAATAGATAAATATGTTTAAATAATTACTAAATAGTTACTTATTTATTTATTATTTATTAATAGACTTACGTCCAATTTACAACAAAGTGACACGAAATTTGGGAAAATGTACATTGTACGAATAAAGGATGGTATATGAAAGCAAAGAAAAACAGAGACAACATATGAAAATAGAAGTGAAATAGATGTGTCAAATCAAGTCAAGTCTTTGCTAAAATTAGAGTAAAGATAATAAATTGTTTAGTGAGCGACAAAAATTGTTTGGGCTAATACCAAAAAATCAAGGTTTTGATGTGAGTTGACCATTCTACGCATTCTGGAGGTGGTGAATTATACAACTATGGGCATCACTTATATTCATTTTTACGTGTGGCATCACCGTCACCTCTCCGAAAAATATCTCGGCACTGACCGTGTGACCGTGCAAATTATTTCGTTCCTAGCACTCGATCCAACCGCCCGTTCGCGTTTTGTACCTCTCTACCCGTTTCATACGTGAACACTAATTGTGTAAATTATTAAAATCTTAAATAAATGTTAAATCACTCAAATAAGAGTACAGTGTTATCATCATCATCCAGTATAATCATTGAACACAGGATCGCGGCCTGAAAGTACCGCGACCCCCAGGAGCCTTACTATTCCTCAAGGTTGAGTATTAATATACACTCGTCTGATGAGAAGACGGAGCATAGGTCAAACATCCTCCACCAGCTCCTCAGCCTCTGGAACCAATTCTTTCAACCTTGGTAATCCCGACGCTCAAAAACTACTTTCAACATAACCATAATTAGTCGAGTTTTGATTGAGGAAGAGCAGTTCTTTATTTCTGAATCTACGAGAAGGTATACTGAATGGGATGAGTTGTAGTAATGTACTTAGGTGAATCAATAATAAGTTGATAATTTGAAGAAACAAATTAGATCAGATAATATGATAATATAGATGAATAATTAATTAAAGCATCTATAATATTTCTAAGTGATCAAATATTCAAACCAAAAAGACATGATTTAGCATTAGTTCTTAGTGCATCGCCTTAACGGAACAATCCAAGACGCCGGGAGCTCTTTTCACAATGGACCAATTGTTTCTCCGTGATTTATCATCTAACGCGAGTGGGATGTGCGGCCATTGTGATGGCGACCGGCCGCGGCGGATAAGCGTAATGTGCGGGGATCAACATCTCTCCCCTGGAACTGAACGAGATGGACTTAACCCGCAGAACGCCATCTTCCCGCTTAGGATGCCAAGGGTTAAATGCCAATCGCCACCGTATTTTCGTAATAACTTACATGTTTTTTTAGGTGACTGGACATCAAAATAATGGAACTTCAACACCTCCTTTGAAAAGTGATGAAAAAAAAGATTTAATAGTTACATGATTCTGAATTTTCGTGGAACCATTTCTGTAAAGTTGTCTAAACACATTGTCACCGGATAAAGTGTTCAGTTATTATTCATATAGGTACATCTATTCTGTGTATTTTTCCTAGGATAGCTACTTACATTCATTGAATATTTTTTTCTTTATTTTTGGAAGAGTTTTATTTCACACAATTTTGCACATTTATTACTTTATCTTTATTATCTATAATTTATCTCCTACCTGTTTTGACACATCCATGTTATTCACTGGCAATCTTAAAACTTAAAAATAATACAAGTACAGAAATGATTAGATGTTATTAGGAGGGGGTTGTGGGAGTGTCGATTTTGGTGAGGGGGGAGAACGGTGGGTGGTGTCAACATGACATAAGTCATACATAAGGTTTTTTTGCAAATAAATACTAAGTATGATAATTGACATGGAATTTAGCGAGCTATTTTTCACTTAAAATTTTTGTACATTTGCTCCATACAGGTGGCCTTCAGGAAAAAAATTCTCCTTAAGGAATGCTGTGTGGGAGTCTTTTTGGAAAGGGCAAGAGAGGAAGGAAAAAGATGTCAGGAGTGGGAAGGAACCTGGGTGTAGTGAGTGACGGACTTATAAATCTAGCCCTCCCACTACGGTGCAAGGCAGTGTTCCGAGAAAGTCCTGCTGAAGAGGCCAAAAAGTCCCCTTCAATCAGTATCTCCCGATCCGGCCTACCTCGCAGTTGGGGGGCAGACAAACCTCATACCATGAACCCTAGCAACTCTACTTAGTCATCAAACATAGCGAACCACTTGGGATGACCTGTGACAGAGGTATTGGTTATCCGATAAATGGTTTCAAATTGATAATATTTTAAACGTATTCGAAAGTGACAAGCCAGAATAATATCATGATACATTATTTCTTGTCAAACGAATAAAATAGATTTTAGTATGGATTTAGTATGGAAGAACCTTTTTATGGTCCAAAATATCATAAAATCGAGACAAGTAGGTATATTAAATCCACAGTGGATTTCTTGGCACACTAGGGGTTAATGCGGGATGCCACCACGCAACTGCCCGTATAGTAGAAGATGCCAGAAGTGTTATCATGTCGAAAACTACATGCATTAATAGTACCTATCTATTCTAAAGTGTGATCTACGTTACTTAAAAAAAATGGTGGTCGCCAATTACCTATGACCTTTCAACGATTAGGTTTCACATTGGCTAATGAAATTGTTTAAATTTGTATTATATTTATTTTGTATTTAAATTTTAATCCAGCAGGACTAGGAGGATAGTGTAATCCCAGTCTACCATATTGTATGAGATATATAATACAACTATTACACAGAGAAACAAATTAAAATAATAAATAAAATTAAATTAAAAACTAACAGGATACTTTTTTTAAGAAACAACTACCAAAACTAAAATAACACTTTCTTTTATTTAAACATATATCATAATATTATTGTTATAAATATGGTCATAGATTATCTTTTTTTAAATTTATAGTTTTCGAGAAAAAAATACGATTCTAACTCAACTGAAGCCATTTCTAGCAAAGGTTCATCTCTCAATGGTGGTCTTAGGTAAATCAGGTCAATACTAAGAGTATCTTCCACTCCAAATGTATCGCTAATTATCAACTTTTTATTAAAATAATTAAATAAATTGTAAACAACATAAATTGATCAAATAAAATTTATTTGCTCACCGCGCACGCCTGGATTTGAATCCGCGAACTCCGGATTGCTGGATGAAAGCTTTACCTCTCTACTACCGAGGCGTTTTATAGATAAATTAGAAATAATTTTGATATTTGAAAATGTTTGACAATTTTCATATGAGGTAAGATAAAACTGAGCCTACAATAATAATTGACAGTCCCAAAAACACACACTGCCTATCGGTTTTTCTCTATAGTGATGTTTATCTGTTTTTTTATATATCAACTACACATATTTCTATCTATAGCATATTAAAAAATGGAATATAATATCTTGGTACATTATAAAAGGCCATAATTTCAGTTATTTTTTAAATACTTCCGAATACGATCCATAAAACGAACACCGTGAAAACCACAAAGAATTATAATTGCTCCGTCATCCGTAAACAAAATACACACTCATAACTATTTGAATTGATTCTGCTTTTTAATGCCACCTATAATTTTTAATTGCAGAATGGAGTATTTTCTCAAACTATTTTTACAGACCCATGTTGTAGGAGGGAGGAAGCGCAAAGGCCGGCAAATCGTGCCACAGCCGTTGTTGAAAACGACCCGTTCTCATGCGACTAATGTCAACCGTTTACACATGTTGGGCGCGGGTTTGGCGTGTGTCTGCCTTGGCACCGGTGCCGAGGGGATCAATGATGTTAGTTCCTCAAGCGTACCGGTTGAATAAAGACAGCATTCCAAGCCATCGCCTGAGTTCTAAAGATTGTTTATATATTTTGGGGCTCCAGGTTAAAAATGGCTGCAAATTTAACAGTAGGGCTCACTTGCGATTTGCAGAGTCAGCAGTTTTTGTGTACTGTTAAATAATCTGCCCTGTATAGTACGCCTAGCTTCTGAGACGTTAACTAGACTTTGGCTTCGATGGAGCCCCCGTGCCTGAGCTGGTCATTTAGAGTTACACCAAGCATATCAATGGAAGGCTTCTTCAGAAGATTGCTTATGTTGAAAGTGACTTGATTGTCTTTTCGATCCCATTTGTTCGTAATCAGACTGATTGACAGAATGATTGGATCGTTATAGATTTTATTTTCCCAAAATCAACAGTTTTTGTTTCATAAATTTATCGATATGTACCCTCTATTATGGTGATCTGACAGTTGATTCGCCGATAATTGACCCCTTGAAATGGTATCTTCTATACAATTATACTTTTTTGTGCGTTATTTATCAATTAACAGATTTTTCCTTGATGTGTTTGAATTAAAATATGTTTTATACTTTTGTTATTCGGCGGTACATCCTCCCTGCACATCTCTTCGTGGTCACTTAGTTATATTTTGTGTAATTAGGTACACTTCATTTTCCCTAAAACGACTGCACATATTTTCAAAGTACTTTTAGTTACCTACACAACAATATCACGAAACGGAGGGTCCTTGGTCGACTAAGGAACGGCCAATATGGCGCGCTGCTCAAGCGAGGGCGGGTTTGGGGACTGCGGGCGGGCGTGGTTTAGTGCCATACTACTACAAAAATAATAAATGGTGGTTTTATACATCGAAGCTATAGACTTTATTTAACAAGAGCTCATAAATGAATATCTTTAAACTATTTCAGAATATTTTGTGCAAAGGCTGAAAAAATTGAAATATTTCGATATTTTCTCAAACTTCAGAGGTCTTGCGGAACTTTAGGATATTTTTTGATTTTTTTAAAACTAAATTTTTTTGATGTTTTAGATGCAAAGACAACTTTTTATTACTAGCGCTTAAGAAAATAAGAACTTTTTTTTCGCCATACAGTTGCGGCCCACGCTAATGCACATGCACTTAGTAGTATTCAATTTGGGAGGCGGGAATGGGTACCGGGACCTTTATTGGATAACCTCTGCCATAGGTCACCGCAAGTGGTTCGCTACGTTTGGTGATTTAGCAGGGGTGCCCGGTCCATGGGGTGAGGTTTGTCTAGGTCTTGGAGGCGGATGACCAGGACACACTGAACCCCAGATTCCTACTCACCCCTCAAACCCTTTTCTTTCTCAGAACTCTCTTCTCCTTCCTTTCCTCGAAAAAAACTTCCACACAGCATCCCCAAAGATGATATAGGCCCGGAGGGAAATTATTTTCCTCAGGGCCTCCTGTGTGGAGTTCATCTAAAAAAAAAAAAAAAAAAATTATAGCATATATGGACAGCACGCCTCTACTAACTTAAGTTAATAACTAATAACCAATTTCTTACAGATTGAATAGCCTTACTAAAAAGGCTTCCCATCGTTAAAAGGGGTGTGGGCCCAACAAGCCATCGGACCCGCAAAATTCTAATAAGTAACGAAACTGGTTGTAAATTGAAATGCCTCCAGTCAGTGTCTCTACAAGGTCCAAATGCCAAGTGACCAAGAACTGGCTCAATGGATGGAGGCGTATTTTTAATTCCGAAAGACACACGGGTAATAATATCTCGAGCCATTGTTTATTGGCTCTGGTCAGAGCACAAAGGCACCTGCGGTTAACTGCGTTATTTTACTATCGCCGCCAAAAGGTTAAAGGAGAAAAAAGTGCGCGCGACCCGGGGATATAGATTCTACAAGATAGGCCTTATACCATTACGTTATTATGTTGTTTTTACTTGACAGTGTTTTTTGTAGGACAGACACTTTATTTTTTATACAAAATCACGTGATTTTACATTGCTTAGCAGTGCAAAACCTTAAGAATGATTGAATTTAGGTTTAAATTTTTTTATATTTTCTTCTAATTTTATTTCCTTTAGTAATTTGATTTTCTAGTAAAAAAATAATATAATGGGAATTTATTTAAAATTTATTTAAAAAGAACTAAAGAAAATAACATAAAAGAGATCTGGAAAAAATCATATTATTGCTAGGTACTTCATGTTTTGTTTCTTTGATATAATCAGTTCCAATTTTGAAAATGACACTAAAGTTCAAAGCAAATCAGAGTTCTAGAGTACATTGAACCAGATTTACTCAAATCGCGCCACGGGAACTATTAATTGGATAACCAACACCTTCGCTTAGGTCATCCCAAGTTGTTCTCTACGTTTGGTGACTTAGTAGGGGTAACCGGGTTCAGGGAGTAAGGTTACCTACTACGTGGTAGGCCATATCAGGAGAAACGGGGTGAGGGAGACCTTTTGACCTCTCCAGCAAGGCTCAATGGGAAGGTTGGATTCATAGGTCATTCCTGGACCCACTGAATCCCAGATTTCTACCCAACCCTTATACTTGTTTCCTTCCCAGAACTTCCTATCCTTTATGGTCTTAAAAAAACCCTCCACACTGCATCTTTATAGACGACAGTTCAACAGGGAAATTAATTTCCTCGGTGCCTGTGTATAAAGCTAATGTAAAAAAAGTGAACCGAAAGTTTTTTATGATTTTTCGCGGCGATAAGGGTTTCTTGTGATGGGCAAAACCGTTCCAAATCAAAAGCGAGGTTGAAGGAAGTGAATAAGAAAAGTAGATTGGGAAAAGGAGTTTAATTCAACCATAAATTATTAGCTCAGTGGTTAGAGCAATGCCCCGGAAAAGCAGAGGTCCTGGGTTCAATTCCCAGATGCGACTGAATCATTTTCTGTCTGTTCTGCTTCACATTTTTCATTTGAATATGGTTAGTAGTATTGTCTTCATTTATTAATTACTAGCTGGTTCCTGGCATGCGTTGCTACGCCATTCAAAGAAATAAATTGACTCTCCCTTCTTATCCTTTCCCGTGCGTCCCCGTTCCCTTCCACCTTCCCCGCCTTCCCCCTCCCTCGTCTCTTCCTTCTCCACGAACCCCACCTTCCCCCTACCTTTCCTCCCTCCTGAAAAAAAATATGAAATACACACATTTTCATTCATTAAAATTTCATTACGCCAGAACTTACCATTATATACAGCCTACGTTACTCGCTGATAAAGTAGCTTTCTATTGGTGAAAGAATTTTTAAAATCGGTTCAGTAGTTTTGGAACCTATTCGATGCAAACAAACAAACAAACAAACAAACAATCAAATCTTTCCTCTTTATAATATTGGTAGGGATTAAATTTGAGGATTTCATTTCTCGCTTTATCATTTGTTCGAAAGGCCAATCTAGTTACATCAGTTTCAATCGCTCGAGCGAATTGTTTAGGATAGAACACACATTAACGTTTGTAGTCATTAAAAATTAAGCGAGAGCAAATAATAATTATTATTCATTCTCCCTTTATTATATTATACATATATGGAAGAATTTTTTTTGCATAACGTTAAAATTTGTAGGATTTTTTAATAGTTTGGTAGGTTGGTACTCGTTGCAAAGCGGATGTAAGTGATAGAATAGACGAACTAGGATCAGGAAGCAATATTAATTGTTTAAGCAGCGCACCCTTATAAATAAACAATAAAGGAGGCTTGTCATTGTTTCGTGAGAACATAATAATCGCTAATAATAATAGCTAACGGTTGCTTACGTAGTTGGGCAGGTACTTCTTATTTTAGGCATAAAAGTGAAAAAAAAATCATTTCACTGATCTCAAAATTAGAATTGCATATAGGTTTATTTATTTATTTATTTATCTATAAAAAGTATGTTTACATTAGGTTTTGGTCGATGCCTGTCTCACTAGGACATGCCTGTGTCGAGACAGGCATAGATATATTGTACTTTTGCAATTTTGTTTTGAAATAATGAAGAATAACGATATTGTCATAAAATATAAAGCACAGTTTGGAAATTGCTCACATTTATTTAATTCTCACGCTTCCCGGGCTTTAGATCATATGTCTAATTTTAGATCTGAATATATTTAAATCATTCGATCTAAAACTAGTGTAACTAAACTCACCATTAGTGATTCTTCCTTTCTACTTACTTTTAAATTCAAATTTATGTTAAATTAGATGAAAGCAAATCACTTTGTAAAACACTATTTAATCGAATTTTTGTCATTAAGTAGGAAACTTAACAACAGCACTTCTTCGATTTTAATTTTTTCCTTTAAAAACAATTTTTTTAAATGTGATTTACAGTGTTCTACAAATTCAGTGTCAATGTGCTTTAAAATAATTTTTGACAGTTAAATTGGTGTTGTCAGCCTACAAATTTTGTAGTTAAATTTTTAATATTTTCTACTCTCAATTGACAGACTAAATGTACCTACTTGATTCCCATTATAATCGTTTTTTTTTATATTGCTGTTTAGTAATAAAATTCACATCAAGGTCGCAATTTTTTTTTACAAAATAATACTTTTCCCAGTTGCAATCACTACCTTTTTGTTTCTGATTTGTGAATGATATATTACATTTTCGTACCTGCCTGTTTTGCCACTTTAATGTCTCGAATGCAACATTTATTTAATTGAATGAAATTTGGTGATTTTACCGAAATTGCCGTGATTTTTTTTTTAAATTGTAAAATTAATTTTTACATTTTATAACCTTAAGTGGCACGTTCGTGCGGCCCGTTTCGGCCCTTTTCAAATAAACCTTAATTTTGGATTTGAAATTATTTTAATTAAATATTATTTTTGTAACCAAAAGGTATCTTTATCAAATATCTAGTACGGATGTGAACCACTTTATTTTTGCTTTAAATAACGAGATTATTTTAAGATCATAAAAAATTTTCGTGTTTCATGATTTTAGAGGCAATTTGGACAATTATTTGTGAGTAAATGTTATTTTCAAAATGTTACGAAAAAAAAATCAAGTTAAAAATGCATTTTTTGGGTAGTAATTAATATACAAACAACATTTTTTGTACCTACGTAAGTACGTAATTTATATTTTAAAATTAAACCCATCAAAATGACTTTTATAATTATTTTTATTTTTTATTTTAGATTTCATCAAATTTTCTTAATAAATATGAATTTTTTTTAAATAATTTTCATTTACTCACAAATAATTGTCAAAGTTACCTCTAAAATCATGAAAAACGAAAATCTTTAATGGCCTGTATTTTATAATTTAAAGCAAAAATAAACAAAGTGGCTCACATCCGTACTAGATATTTAATAAACCTTTTGATTTTAAAGGTAATTTTTCAGTTTAGTTGGGTATTTTGATCTCAAATCCAAAATTAAAATTTGTGTGAAACGGGCCGAAAAGAGGCGCGCAAACGTTCTTCTTAAGACAAATCGAAACATTCGTAAGTATGTGAATATATATCTATATATTAATAATTGAGTATATTACTTTAAAAAGGAAGATTATACTTGAAATCTGTTGTAAGTATTTTATTGCTCATCATCTACTGTACATTTGATGAGAGGTGTTGTTGAAATTTGGTGAAAAATTTGTGATGAATAAGTAATAATGTATTTTGAATCAAAAGTATGGCACCCCTAATAGTAAACGCCAATGCAATTCATTACTTTATACGTATGGTTAAATAAATGCTACACATTATCGCCGGTCGCGCTGTCCGTACGATAATATACAATATGTACGTACAAATGCGCTATAGTGCCAGTACCGACCCGTACGATATGTGCCGCCCGCGTTATTGACCAATATAATAAATTGGCCATAGCACTTCTATGGGGAGGGGCAGAGAGATGGGCCGGTGCTTTATTCTGGCCGGGTACGCCCCTGGACAAGATATTATCGCTGGAGACTTATTCTCACAATAAACCTGTGAGCGAGTGTCCGAACACTGGACGCAGTAGAGGACTGTTTGGAGGATATGAATAGGAGAACGAACACGCTTAATATTCTGATATCACAAAACATGAAGATATTTCCAAACTGCGTATAAATTCAGATCTGCGATACCCAAAAGTAGATTATTCAAAGACTCCTTGGGAAATTTTTTTAAATTGAATTTGCCGGCAACCCTGGCGTTTAATGAAATAAAATATCTAATAAAAACAAGTAAGTAACCCGCCTCACTATTCCTCACACGCCAATAGCGATTCTCAACATTATCACAGAGTCACTTCTGCCGTGATAGATTTAACGGAACTATTCTGTTTTAGACTGCCAAAGAAATAACAGCTTTGTAAATTGCTTCACTGAGCATAACTATGGTTCAACTACTAGAAAATAGATATGTCATTTTCTTAAATTATTATACATTTGATTCATAAAGCAAATATCCATATTTCGGGGGAGTTGGTAAATTTTAACCGCTTTCAATGTCGAAAAATCGGGAGTTTGAGGAAGTAGAAATATTAGTGTTATTATATTATAACATTATTTAAATAAGCAACTACTCGAAATTTTATTTTAAATACTGGCAATAATCATTTAGTTGCCACACTGAAACGCATGCGCGTTGGAGCGCACTTCTGAACGAGAGAGTGGTTTCGAAATAAATCGCGATTTCGTCTTGAAAAGCATCGTACTTCTTACATATTAACTTCCAGGTTTCCAAATCTTTCTAATAACATCGCTATAAGCTAATCTGTTTGAATATTAAATCTCTTTCTTTAAATGCATCCTAATGCAGTCCGCATCCTTTTAGCAATCAGATTTTAACATTAACGTAAGCCCGCCTTAGTTTTAATTCGTTAATTAATAAGGTTGAAATGTTAGTTAGATAGTATTTAAAAAATATCGTCGTAGAAGTTACTGAACAAAACCGTACCCAAACCATGAAGTTGTACCATAAAAATCGCTGAAAACCCTTCTAACCAAAACCTAGTTCTCCTCAGCACCACAACGCACTAGGTGAGGGGGAATAAGAAATTAATATATCATATATACATATATTTACATATATAATCTATCATATATATATAATCTATCATATATAATCTAATTACATATTTAATCTAATTACATATATAATCTATCATATGTATCATATCTACATATCTTTCACATTTAAATTTCATGTACATGTTCTAAATAGGTAAAAATTATGATTTCTAATTCAATAAAAAAATAAAGTAAAAAATTCACAGTGGTTTACAACAAATAAAGTACAACAATACATTAACTTAACAAATAAGAATCTGAAAAAAATATATGTATATATAAAAAAAAAATATTATTTTATCGACGCACGGGTCTTCTTAGAATTTAGTATGGGAAACCTTCCGCACAGATGATATCGTTTGGTCGTGGCGCACACGTCCCCCGTTCCGTACTCTGCGTGGTCAATAAATGACCCGAGTTATGGCAAACTTTGACTTGGTCCGCAAAAACACGTAATGTGCGTGGATTGGCAATACCACACAAAAAAGGGATTAATAAATTCAAAATTAATATAATACTTAGTTTTTACCACTTTTATTGTTCACAAAACCAACATGTTTTGTGAGCTAAGCTAACTTCTTAGGATTAATAAATACAATTTTTTTTGTATGTAAACACCGCACGTTAAATATCGTATTCAGAACAATGTTTCACCATCGTCATGAAATTCATACAGGGATGGCGATAAGGAAGATATTGCACTTGCTAAATGGGCTTAAACCAAAATGTACTAAGTCAACGGCGACATTGGTTTCCATTTGAATCTATTTAAAAAGCATTTCAAGTGTTCTTCATTTTTAGGAAAAATATTTGGTATATTTATTTTTTGGGACACTGGAGGGTCCCAAGTCGTTCATAATAATTAAATAAAGCTTCGTTTTAAGGTGGATTTAGACCAAAAGAGCAAATGCTCATTCTAGTGTGCTCTTGCAAATTATTTTGGTGTAAGCAATTATAGAGCATTCTTTTGGTACCACGAGTGCGTTCGTCGAAATTCGGTAGAATGCTCGTTGATTTAAAGTAAACGACATACCCAAGTGCGCCCGAACAGTTGCCTAGAACATTCCTCAGTGTTCGGACGTGATCGCTCCTCGAGGCGGTCCCTTCAAAGTGTTCTTAAGTTCTTGAAACTCGCGTTGACTTGTTTGTACTAATTATGGATTGAAGTAATGAAAAACGTCTATACTCCATCTCCAAGATCTCCAGATCCGACTTACGTAAAATTAAAAATAAACAATACCTTATAACTTATGGGAAAAAAACAAAAATAATTAATAAAAATAAGTCTCTTCCTTCTTTTCTTTTTCAATAATTGAGTCATAAATATAAATGCAGCACTTGAAATCACAACATCGCTCTCACTGTCGGATACGGTGTAGTGAACGCTACCATAGATTGTTGGAGAATAAGCAATTTGGATTCGCTCACCTGATCTAAAAATGCCTAAAGCATCTGCAAGAATTCTTGTTCTTGTCCGTTGGTATTCTTTTGGTGTAAATGGTGAAAACGAATTACCATTTACACTAAAGATCAAGAAAGAACGCTCTTGTTTCATCTCTAGCTCTATGCTCGTTTGGTTATTAGAAAAAATAATATTACAAAGAGAAGTACAATGAAAGAGGTAAACAATCAGTTTCCTAATTCCATCGTCGCTGGAAAAGAGGTAGGGACCCCTTCAAAGCTAAATCTATGTTTTCCACAAACGTTTTCTTCTGGTTCTGGACACTCTTCTATTGCAGGTCATTCTAAACACAAAATTTACATATTATATTTGAGAACATTAGGTGAATCCTTACTACGTCTTTAAAACATGCCAACATGCTACAATCTTCATAAACGCAAAGTATCTCAAGTGTTAAACGCGTGGTGTTTCTTTTAGGAAAGTGAGAAAAAAATAATTAATAATTCAAAAATATATCGGCGCAGTGTCCACCTTGTTATTTAGTATGTGACCCGCCCAATAGTGCGATAGCATCGCGCGAGTTGTGGCGCATACATCCTCCCAACAGCATTCCCACTTTGTATGGAACACGCGACCCCGTGAAACCGCGGTGCCGTCACTGGATACTAAATTCCTAGTGCTTTTTCTATACGGTTTTTAAAGAAAACTTAATTCTCCGGCTTGTATAGGACCTTTCTTCTCCTAGGCTCCAAAAAATCAAAAAGATTGATAATTTATTCAGAAAATAATTTTGATAATTTTCAGCAGAAGTGAAGAAAAATTGAGCTAACTTCGGGCATACGGACAACTAAACACTTCTGCCAATGTATATCTTCAGTGCTTAGTAGTGTTATCGACTGGGCAATAACTGGTGACCCTGGCTCACATTGAAGATAAGTTGGTTCCTACCAGTGGGGCCAACTTTTTTTTTTAATTTGGCACGAATAAACTGTAAAAAAATGTAAAAATTCCATATATAGACGAAATTAATGATTTTGAGCTACAAAATCAATCAATGAGCTACAGCAATCGGAAAATGATTTCGATGATCTCGAACACTTCTGTACAAGTCATTGTACAGAAGTGTTCGAAAACGAAACGTGCTGAAAATACCCAAAAGAAAATTGGAAAAAAGAAAGAATTTGAAAAACTTTTTTGGAAAGAATTCGGCAAAAACTTTCCAGTAAAACTGCAATCACCATTTATAATTCAATTATCGCTCCACTTCAACTACTTCTCAAGTATCTTTTTCCTGTGTAACGAACGAGAACAAAATAAGTTTCAAATTCTCCAAAACAGGGCAATCAGGCGAAAAAGATGTTCAAAAGTAAATAAAATGTTGAAGGAACTAAATTGGTTAACTATGAAACAGATGTTGACCTTGAACACGGTGATATTTATTCATAAAATAGTGAACAACCTATTACTAAAATACTTCTCAAACAAAATTATGTATAACAAGGACATTCACGGACATAACACAAGGACGTGCAAGGAAATCAGACTACAAAAAAAGGACAAAGCGATTACGCAAAACGGTTTACTGTACAAAGGGATGAGGTTGTATATTACACTCTACCAGAAACTTTAAAGTCCGCACCAATGTCAAAGTTCAAGATGTATTTTACGAGCTACATAAAACAAGAAAAAATATAGTTTGCGATATAAAATGATATAATGAATTAGCAAAATTGTAAACTTCAATGTACAATTTACTAAAATAAAATAATATTTCTTGTTTTGTTTATTATGAACATTTAACGGAGTGATTAACAAATAATTCATTATTGACAGAAGCATAATAAAAGTAAGGTCAATAATCCATTATCAATATGTTCTCGTCATGCGTCGAGTATTGGACAAAAAAAGATATGATTATATAACATTATAGAGTAGCGAAGAGAATTTTGTTACATTAGTTGCACACAGGAGGCCCTGGGGAAAATAATTTCCCTCGGGCCTGTGTCATCTTAGTAGTTGTTTTGTGGAAAGTCTTTTTAAGGAAAGGAAGTTCTGGGAAGGAAATAAATGAGAGGTGGTTAGAAATTTAGGCGTCAGCGTGTCCAGGAATGATGGAGGTGTGAATCCATCTCTCATACAGCGGTGCAAAACAATTGGTCGAGGGAGACCAGCTGGAGAGATCAGAGATTTCCCCGAACCGGCATCTACCGACCTGAACACACAACACCCGACGAACCCGGGCTGGTGCCCGGGCACCGTAGCAAACCACTTGGGGTGACCAGTGGCGGAGGTGTTGGTTATACCCGCCTCCCAAATTAAAAACTAATAGTAACAAAGAATAATCAAGAATAATATAAATATTTTAAAGTAATCATGCCTTTTTAGCCACTGGAGCGCTTTTTGCCACAATATGGCACTATTTATAATACCTCGGATTGCTTTGCTGGCAATAGTAGCAAATTTTCCCTTATTTGTAAGTAATTAAGTAGAAGTTTACGATTGTATAATATTTTTTTTATAAATCCTACGAATATGTGATCACCGACAAAAGATAGGCGAATTCATTGGCTGTATAGAACTATAATCAGTTTGTATGTCTCCATATTAAAATTCGGAGGCATTATTTTGTTTTAATTTGGACGTAAAATATTTTAAATGATCACCAAAAAATTTTGAGCAATCGGAAAAAAAGTTTTAAATTGCGCTGTCGCTCCAGTGAATAAATATGTTTCAATTGGTTCCATGACAGTTGATCCGCCGACAATTGGTCCCCCGGCGTACTAATATGCAATGTGCAGTCGTTTTAGGGAAAATACAGTATACCCAATTACACAACATATAGCAAAGTGACCCCGAAGAGATGTGCAGAGAGGATGTACCGCCGAATAACAAAAGTAAAAAACATGTTTTCATTCAAATGCATCAAGGATTCAAATTCTGTGTATACCACTGCATAAGTATAAAAAATCAGCACTGTGTATAAATTCGTTTCATATTTATACCAACTAATTATTAAGGGTTTGACGTTGATTGTACGTCTGTAATTGGTAATGCACAAAATATAATAATTTTATAGTTAATATCATTTCGGGGGGCCAACTGTCGGCGGATCAACTGTCGGCGGATCAACTGTCGGGTAACCGTTTGAATTTTATTGGCGATTCAGAGAACATATCAATTATTTCATTGATCAAACAACACGTGTGAGATAGGGGAGGGAGGGGTTGAAAATGCTAAATTGCTGTTCAATGTTTCAAACTTAAATGTTTTAATGCCGTAATTTCTTCGATAAATTTGTATTGATGTTTTTAAAAGTACTACAAGTATAATTTAATTAATTTGTCAAAACTTCAAACCCTTTGGCAGGAGACCATATTTGTCCCAGCTCACGTGTGTCTCGTATAAATCGCTGTAACTCCATTACTATCAGAGTGAGAATTATGTTCTAAACAGTGTTAAAAAGAAAAAAAACACCACACAATGTAGTCTAATCTAAAAAATAACGACGAAAAAAGTAAAATGTACACCTTTATGAAACCAAAGTTTTAAATCGCAATTTAAAAAAAAAATTTAACTTTGAGATTTTTTTTTTGAGACCATCTGATAAATACGCCAAAATTCTGAAGGGTTAACGAGATATCAATGTATTACATTAAGAACACGACATATTTACGACGATCACTATAAACAAATTAATTCTAAAAAAATTGTGGTGTTAAATTGATGCAAGTTAAAGGCAATAAACTAGAAACACAGTGTTTTCAAAATAAATGTACGTGGTCCACGTATTCCTTAGTCGGAGAAAATCAATAGTTTCCCTTAGTTGATAAACCTTGTTAAGGGCCGGGCCACGAAACAAAAAAGGTCAATCAGGTTCCATAAGGACTCGCCGCACGTCCACCATGTGTTAAGTGGCATTGCATGCCCCTAAATGTTCCCAAGAAACAGGGCTGTCCAAATTCCTTCAAAATATATTTCTTAATGCATAGAACGTCTTATAAGGTTAATACTGTTGTGAACTAAATAAACAGTCATTTGAAAAAAAAACTCGAAAACAGGACAACCAAAAACGTGTATAAATTTTTTTTCCCGTTATTTTTTTTTGTTGGGCTGAAGATCTCCCTGAACTTCGAAAACGGTTAATGACAAATACACTATCTACTCAAGACGAAACATAGACGTAAAATTAAGTAAAAATTGACTTTTTATGGCGGTCTTCTTCATAGACCCCAAACATAACCCCAAGAGAGCATATGATTTTTCTAAAAAATATTAAAACAAAAAACTTATAGTATTTTTTCCATTCGGAACCACACAGGAGGAACTTGTAAGGGAAATGAAGTAAAAAATGTTCTGGGAAGGAGTCCTCTGGACCTATATCATTTCTGCTGTGAAGGAATGCTGCGTGGAGGGTCTCTTAAGGGAAAGGAAGTAAAAAATATTCTGAGGATTAGGTAGGAATCTGGGATCAAAGCGTCCAGGAGTGACTTATGTATGAATCCATGCCTCCCTTTGCGATACAAGCCGATGAGTAGAGAGAGTTCGGCTGGAAATGTCAGTCTCTCCCAATCTGGCGCGCCATACAGTAGTTGCGCAAACTTATTCATCGGCAAGACCTGGACAAACCTCACCCTATGAACCCGGTTCCCCTGCAAAATCATCAAACGTAGTGAACCACTTGGGATGACCTATAGCAGGGGTCTTGATTATCTAATAAATGGTTCCCACACCCGCCTCCAAAATTGATTTTAGATATAATTTAATAAAGTCTTTTTTTTATATGAGCTCCACTCAGGAAGCCCAGGGGAAAATAATTTCCCTCAGGGCCTATGTCATCTATGGGAATGCTGTGTGAAGGGTTTTATTAAGGAAAGGAAGGGGGAGAGTTTTGGGAAGGAAAATGGTCTGAGGGGTGGGTAGGAAATTGGGGTTCAGTGTGTCCTGGTCATCCACCTCCAAGAACTAGACAAACCTTACCCCATGAATCCGGGTACCCCTGCTAAATCACCAAACGTAGCGAACCACTTGGGGTGACATATGACAGAGGTGTTGGTTATCCAATAAAGGTTCCCGGGGCGGCGGTACCCATTCCCGCCTCCCAAATTGCAAATCTTATAATATTTGGGGTGCTTTATTTCACAAGGTGGACCTTTAAAACATACGTATATATTTCGTTGGTCAAAATAAATATGAAAGTAATGTATCGAAGAGAACAACGATTAAATTATTACAAACCATAAGAAAATTTTGTCCGACAAGAATTACACATGCATTTTGACACCATTTTCTGGCACACATGTTTTCTGTTTATTTTCTCATATGTAATAATTGTAAACATGTAATTGTTTGGTTTATAATGTTTGTATTTTTTGGTTAGCTGGAAGAAATAGAATTCATCTATAAGCTACACCTTTGGTACTTGTTTTTTTTTTTGTGCAATAAATGGTTTTTTGAATTTTTTTTTAATTTTTGAAAAGCGTCAGTTCAATTAAAAAAAAAAATTGTAAATTAAATGATTGGTGGCAGGCCCTAGTCATTCCGTCCATAGAGGCTTTGATTGGCCAGTAGTTGTCTAAGACGGGGATGAAGTGACGGTAGATAAGTGTATACACACACAAGGAGTGTAATTATTACCTCCAAATAAGGGTTGGACTCGACTGAAGCAAGATCCACAAAATAAAAAATATATTTTCTTCAACAATTCTTACGAAATTTTCTGCCAACAGTGGGAAAACATTTATCTGGCTAACTGTATTAACAAAAATACATGTACATGTAATATATTTTTTAATTAATTCAAAAGATTTCGATAATCTGTAGCTTCATTTTGGCATGTTCACACATAGTAAACAAATTAAAGTAGCACGTACAAAGTAGAAAAATTAACTGGAACGTACTAACAAAATAGGCAAATTAACTGGCACGAACAAAAAAGAAGAATTAGTAGTATTAACAATCATAGTAAATGAATTAACTGGCACTTTTAAACAATATAGACAAATTATCTGGCACGTTCAATCATGGTAAACGAATTAACTGGCACGTATAATTTATAAACAGCACGTTCAATCCTAGTAAACGAATCATATGGCACTTACAAACAATATAGACAAATTAACTAGCACGTTTAATCACAGTAAACAAATTAACTGGCTCGTACAAACAATTTAGACAAATTAAATGGAACGGTTAATAGTAAAAAAATTAACTGGCGGGTATAAAGTAGACAAATTAACTGACACCTTCAATCATAGTAAACGAATTAACTGGCATGTACAAACAATGTAGACAAATTAATTGGCACGGTTTATAGTAAACGAATTAACTGGCACGTATAAAGTAGACAAATTAACTGGCACGTTCAATCATTGTAAACGAATTAACTGGCATGTACAAATAATGTAGACAAATTAATTGGCACTATATATAGTAAACGAATTAACTGGCATGTATAAAGTAGACAAATTAACTGGCACGTTCAATCATTGCAAACAAATTAAATGGTACTAACAAACATAATATACAAATCTTAACTAAATTAACACATTCAATTATAGTGAACGAATTAACTGGCACGTACAAAGTAGACAAATTAACTGGCACGTAAAAAAAGGAGACAAATTAACTGGCACGTAGAAACAAAGTAGAAAAATTAACTGGCACGTAAAAACAAAGAGGACAAATTAACTGGCACGGACAAACAGTGCATTGGGTATGTTTTTAGGTTTTCACGGCCAAAAAGTATTTTTGTTATTGTTTTTGGGGTGTTATGCCGTGTTTCGCTAACTCCTTCTTTAGCCAACGTTTCGGACAGCGTTACAGTGTCCATCATCAGGGCAGATGAGCCATCTGCCCTGATGATGGACACTGTAACGCTGTCCGAAACGTTGGCTAAAGAAGGAGTTAGCGAAACACGGCATAACACCCCAAAAACAATAACACAAAAAAAAAAACAGTGCATTATTTGTTTTAACTCATTGAAGTTAAAATTTAATTTTAATGTTTAATTATTGGAAAATGTAGAAAAATAATTACAGATAATGTTAGTAATTTCTAAATTGAAATTTCTAACTAGCCCATTGGTAGAGTGTTCGGGTACTAGAACTCAGACACGTAAAACTACTGAGTCTGAATTCGAATACCAGAAGCAACTTAAAACATCTTTACTTTCGATGTCTTTATTCCATTTTAATTGATAGTTTTAAATGGTTAATTTCAATGATTAATTAATTAATAAGTATTTATTTGTTTCCAATCCATTCCCAATTGTAATTCCGTCCAAGTCACCAGAAGACAGAAGAAAGCCCCTCGCCCCCTCCCCCCCCCCCATGCTCCCAGGACATCTGGAATTCGACGTGTGTCTAACGAACATTCTATCGCCCTGGTAATTACAAGTCTTCCATCACACGCTCATCCCTCATCTTGAGATGCCACCCCTTTATACCCTATCTACCTCCAAACCACCCTCTCCCTGTGTGTCCTCAGAGATAGAGCCTACTTCTTGAAAAGACTGACCACGATAGTTGTTTCGCAAGTCTTGAAAATGAACCAAGCGCAAAATGTGTGTGCTAACCAGCATAATAATAATATTTGTATGATTTATATAGCGCCGTTTTTGTGAAAAATCACATCAAGCATGTATTGTATTATACCTCACACCTTTCAAATAAAAGATACTCAATTTCCTTTGATTATTTGAGTAATATTGAACGCTGCAATATTTGAAGTAATTTTCGGTCATATTTCGGGAGCATTGTTTTTTTTTTATGTGAACACGTAATTGAGCCCCTACTGCCCGAAGCTAGTGCAATTTGTTGATAATTATCTGGGCATTTTGTGTGGCTGCATAGAGCGACAATGGGTGGAGGATGGTGAAATGAAGGCTGGGAGGTACTTGGCTATTCAGAACTGATATTTAAACAGTTTAAAACCATATAAAGCAAAACGCAACTTTCTGATTTTGATGGTTTCTCCCATTCATTCATTATAAAATCAAAGTGTTTTGCCATTAAAACAATTCAACAAAATTATATTCTTTCACAGAAACTTACTGAATAAATGATAATACACGAGAAATTCCCATATGTCCCCCATGCTCCCCCAAAAGCTTACCCCACATTCCCAGCGTCTTCAGTCACCCCAAATGAGACGAAATAAACTGTTTTCTTGGGGTCTCTCGAGGGATGACCATTCCTCCGTCATTAGACACTTCGTAGAAAAAATCGATTGTCTTCCCGGATATAATTAAACTTACGGTTGGAGTAGACGTTTCACATAAACTAACCCTCATAGCCGTAAATACATTCACAATTAAGACAAATGTAAACAAAAGTAAAGTGGAAATTTCTATTCTGAAAAGTTGATTCTAGTGACATTTTTTACACGATCTGAAATTTCTAGATGAGCTTTGGAATATCTACAAATTCATCAATTAAATCTTTACTCCAAAGTTTCTTATTCGAACAGATTTTATAAAAAATCAGACATAATATTTCGTAAATCCATATTTTTCAGCTGTTATGTACGAAATGGGTAGTATTTTTAAACTCTGACCGGAAAGCACTGATTATAAAAATCATCATAATTTTCATTAATCAAAGTTATAAGTAAATTCTCAGCGACAATTGTGTTGTTTTGTACCTTTAAACAAAGTTATTTAAAATTGTCATTTAAATTTGTTATTGATTATAGTTTATTATTGAAATAATTTACATTTCAATATATCAGCAAGATATCAAAACAATATTAAAATCCCAAAATTTAACACCAAGCACATTCAAAATATTTATCTGTATCTAGGTATAAATTATTTCAACAACCTCCCTTTAAAACTAAAAAAAATCGAAAATAAACATGAATCCTAAATTAAATTGAAAAATTACGTACAACTTTCAAAGAGTCCATTTCTATTATTATTTCATTTAAATCTTGAAATCTATTTATTGATGTATCTTGGATTTTTCTTAAAGTAACTTTTGTTATTAGTTGCAATATTGATATTATTTATTATTCAAATGATTACATATACTTGAGCATGAATTCCCTCACCAAATACAAAAGGCTTGTATCTTTATGGTGAGAAAAAGCTATTATTATATTCATTTTACAACTCTGTAAAAAAAATGTTTGCTTATTGTAAAAACATATAAATATTAAATAAATAAAAAATTTAAAAAATTGAAAAAACTTTGTTTATGCTTTAAAAATCTTTTTACAAACCATTTTTTTTATATTACTGGTAGTGTAAAAATACCAAGAATTACAAAAAAAATCATTTGGGTGAAAAAAACAGCAACAATAAAATTTTTTTTTAATAAAATTACCAAACACGGTAAAGGGATGATATTCAACCTTTCTTTTTCCATAAACGACAAACCAATAACGTCAACAATTCTATTATAACAGTAAACAGAAAAGGGTTCCCCTTTATTGGCCTTCATTATATATATTTTCATGTAAGTAAAGAAATAACAGGGAAAGAAAACTTCTTGAGTGGGTAGATATGGAGGCTGTATACTGTATTACAGTAGGTATGGAGTACCTTTTGGCTGACCTCAAGTGTTTGCCCACTCGAAGAAAAAGAAAGGGGATGATATGTAACAAGGGGTGGTCAAATGGGGCTGCAAAAGAATGTGGGGTGTTTGTGCTAGGACGGAAATCTTCTGGAATGATTTGATTTCAAATAAATTTCAACGTAAATAAAGTGCTGAAATATTTTGAGAAAAATACTTTTTCTGATTTTAAATGGTTTTGAATTTTTTCTAGTATGGTTTTCCCTTTACAATGTTAACATGTTTTATGTGAAACAGAACAAAAATACTAAATGCCTGGAACGTGTGGAGCTATGGTTTTCCTTTTTGGTGAATGTGGAGAGACTGAAGGAAGGTTGGTAATTACCAACAGACTTGGCTTTTCAGATTCGCTCATTGCCAAATTAATATTTCTTTGTTTTATCGTATTTTATGCGCTGCGATACCGTTCATCTGATGAAATTTGGTGATATAACCCGCCAGCGAATGTTATAGGCTATATTTAATGGTAAGTTCTGGCCTTATGCAATTTGTATAAATGAAAATGTGTTTATTTTATAGATTTTAGCAGCATTGAGGAAAGGCATGAGGCGAGAGGAAAGGGGAGGTGGTGTTCGCAGGAGGGTTGATGAGGGAGGGGGAAGGCGGGGAATGTGGAAGGGAAACGCTGGAGGGGAAGGGGATTCGGGAGGTGAACGGGGACGCACGGGAAAGGACATGCAAGGAAAATCAATTTATTTCTTCGAACGGCTTGCAACACGTGCCGGGTACCAGCCAGTACTGAATATAATCAACTTTGGAACAAGATGCGAATATACTGTATTAAAACATATTTAAAAGATAGCCAGGGGGCCAGCCCGGGTTCCTGGGATGAGGTTTGTCTAGGTCTTGGTGGCGGGTTGGATCGAGAGAAACTGGTTGAGGGGGCTTTTTGACCTTTCCAGCCGAGCTCTCTCGATCCATCGCCTTGCACTTCAGTTGGAGGGATGGATTCATACGTCCGTCACTCCTGAACACACTGACCCCCAGATTCCTACCCACTCCTCATAACTTTTTCCTTTCCAGAACTTCCAATCCTTTCCTTCCTTAAAAATATTCTCCACACAGCATACTCGAGATGACATAGGAAAACAATTTCCCTCAGGGCCTCCCGTGTGGAGCTAATGTAAAAAAAAAAAAGTGATTTTGAACAAGAGTTTTGGTGCAGAGCCAATGAGCTTAACGGCCAGCCACGAAGGTCATCATTGAATTTTAGTACGTAAATAATATATACAATTTACAACCGAAATTTCGTTAGAAAAAAAGTGTATCGCCGAAGTCGAATGAAAATTATAAGCTATTTTTTGACGTGGCTTCCAGTAAGGCTTGTTATTTTAATTTCTTTTGATTAGCAAGATAAAATTACAGTTATTCAAAAAAAAGATAGATAATCGAATGCTTGTAAAAAAGCATCTTCATGGAATGTCTTAAAATCTTCTCGAAATCATAAATTCACAAATTTCGTTGAATCCATCGTTACGAACAGATGTAATAGTCGTAAAGATGTTTTATTCTTTTAACGAGTCACGAATCCCAATAATAACGAATGCTCTGTGGCATTTTTTCTCCTCTCACGACGCAATGGCCCCCTCCGACACGTTACACGTCCGGACCGCTATTTGACGCGGCAGACGGCACCTGCTGCCTGCAATGATGAGCCAATAATTCAACTAAATAACACTCAGCACCACCGCTATCGTCGTGACGAGGAGAAATGTGTCTCACCCGTGAGGGCCTATGTTCTCCTGGTAATATAATTCTTCTTTGAATGATTCTGTTTGCCCTGTTTCCTGCTCCCTGGTTTCGAAGATGCGGTAGCACTTCTCAGAAGGTACACATGATTTCCTTGTTATCAATGAGTCATTGTTTTGCAATAGATGGTGCATAATTGTTTTTAATTACCTATGTCTTTGCAGAAATGTTGCAGAAAAATTCTTCTGTACGGATAGTATTTTTTTTTTTTTAATATTGTAGACCTTTTTAAAAATTTAATTTAATAATGCTGTCTGTTTTGTTTTGGAAGAAGGAACTTCATAAAATAATAAGGCCGCTTCAGGAAACTTTCAAAGGACTCGTGACATTTTATTTTGCTTTATTCCCAATTACATTGTGAATAATTTCGGAGACCCAAACTACCCAAGACAGACCAAGGATTTTACTTTTACTTATTTAAGAAGGCTGGCTGGTGAAAAGAGAAGGAAAAAACCTAAACACAGGCCTTTTATATCGGTCTTGTCTGAAGAGAGTTTGCATCTCCTGACATCTATGGATAATTTCATTTGTTAATTAATTGACTTTAAACAAACCAACAAATCGAAATGTCTGGAGAGGTGTGAGCCTTAGCTAATTTAAATTAAACATATTCCCGCCCAAAAAAACGGTAAAGGCCAGAGTTTTTTTTTACACAAATAGAATATAATAATTAAAATATCTCACTTATACTACTAAAGATAACTCAAACAACTTTAACTGCTTCACACCAGATTAAATTAACTAACCATTTCATATTTTACATGCTCCAGTTAAACATTAAAGCTAAAGATTAAGTTAACGATTAACATTAAAAATCAATAAGTTCTACAATTATTAAACATTTAATTTTAGGACAAACACAATGCCATGCGGATTGGACCAGGTCTTCCTTCCAGGACAGCTAATTTTATTATATACATTTAAATGGGCACTTGCAGTGTTCTTTCATTTTCCTTTGGCTAGATTATGACCTTTAATTTTCATATGAGTTTTCACAAGAGGTCACGACCTCCACCATCTTTATTTATTTTGCACCTTTTTTTTTTTAATTGTTTTTTCCACTTTTCTACAAGCGAATTTATTATTGTTTTTCACTTTTATTCACACAAGCGAATTTATTATTACTTTTCACTTTTATTCACACAAGCGAATTTATTATTAAAGTCTGATTATAAAAACAAACACCCAGCTTCATCCATATATTTCCTTTGCTTGTGGGCGCCGCACTGTGCACAGGCGCTGCCGGGTCGCTTCTTATACTCCTTGGTCCATCTCGGGTAGATGGTCTCCGCATTTGTTGTCCTCAATTGGCAGCAGGCATAGTTTTGATATTGCCCTCTGAACCGTTCCCTGTCCTGTGATGATGGTAGCTACTCGTACTCTTCCATCGGGCCCCGGATGTACAGCGTGCACTCGTCCTAGCCTCCAAAAGCAAGGAGGCTCATTATCTTCCTTCAAAATGACCATTTGGCCTGGTTGCAGCTGCCTTTGGTGGTTGCCAGTCCATTTCGTCCGGGTCTGCAGCTCAGCCAAGTACTCCTTGCGCCACCTCGACCAAAACGACTGTATTAGTTGATTTAATTTTTGGTAATGATTCAATCTATTGACTGCCACATTCTGCAAATTCTGCTCCGGATCGCTGCTAAACTCGTTCCAATGAGAAAGTGACCAGGAGTCAGAGGATTTAGGTCTTGGGGGTCATTGGACAGCGGACAGAGAGGACGGGAGTTCAAGCATGATTCAATTTGACATAACACAGTGCTGAATTCCTCATATGTTAGTAGTGAAGCATTTGCCACCCTCTTCAAGTGGTATTTTACTGATTTGACCCCTGCTTCCCACAGTCCCCCAAAGTGCGGAGCCCTTGCGGGTATAAAATGCCACCGAATGGATAAATTGGCTAAGTATTTATCGATTTTTTCATTTGAATTCTTCAAAAATTCATAGATTTCCCTCAATTCGTTATTCGCGCCCCGAAAGTTCGTGGCGTTATCTGAAAACATTTTACTGGGTTTCCCTCTTCGCGAGATGAAACGCTTAAACGCATTTAGGAAGCTATCAGTGCTTAAAGACATTACTACTTCTAGATGTATAGCTTTGGTTACCATACATATAAATAGACATATATAAGATTTTACGCTGTGAGTCTTACGGCTGACACCTGATTTAATCATAATGGGTCCGCAGTAGTCCACGCCGGATAATTGAAACGGGCGACCTTCCGTTATTCTTTCGGTCGGTAAGTCCGCCATCAGCTGTTGCTCTGTTTTCGGGTTACACCTTTCTGTATGCTTCCTGATTTTCCGTTCCTAACTGCTCCAAGCATCTGGTAGCCAGAAAGGATGATGGTCCCAAACCGTAGGTGACAGTATTGAGTTGGTAGTGTCGGATTTCTTCCTCTGGAGAGTCCCTCCAGACTATGCGCTGCAAATCTCTATCCTCAGGTTGCACCAATATTTGACGATACATCTTCTCGATGTCGGCGGTTAATGCATACTGGTGCTTTCTGAAAAATAACAGTTGTGCACATAAATCCTTTTGTAAAACTGGCCCTACCATGAGGGCGTCGTTTAATGATATACCGGTTGATGACTTGGCTGATCCGTCAAACACGACCCTGGTTTTGGTTGTCGTGCTAGACTCCTTCATCACTGCATGGTGTGGCAAATAATAACAAATTTTATCTTTTGGTGGTGCTTCGCACAGCGTCATGTGCCCCAATTCCTGATACTCTTTCATGAATTTTTTATAATCTAGCATCAGGTCTTGATTGGCAAGGAATTTCTTCTCCATATTATAGAATCTTTTTTCAGCCACCTTTAGGGTTTCACCCATTTGATTAATATTAGGCCGCAGCGGTAATCTTACCGCAAAACGTCCTTTCTCATCTCTTTTGTGCGTGTGTAAGAAGCTCTCTTCACATGCTCTTTCTTCGTGGCTTCTATGTTTTACAGGAGCTAGTTCCTCTATTTTCCAAAAGTTTTCTAATTGCTTATGCAATAAATTTAAAGATAAATGACAGGAATTTACTGGCCTTTTTGGTTTCGGAGTGGAGATAGGCCCGGATACAAGCCATCCTAGCTCGGTCCTTTGCAGCGTGAGTCCCGCATCTCCAATCCTCATTCGATCGTTATGCAAGACTTCCCAAAATACCTCCGCTCCTAGTAGTAGATCTATCGGGCTGGTAATGTTGAAGTTTGGATCTGCTAATTGGAGACCGCTGGGGATCTCCGCTTCTTTTCTCTGAAAGGAAATTTGGGGCAGATTACTGGTCACCTCAGGTATAATCAGGCATTCTATCTTCTTTTCGTACTCAGAGTAGCCTGAAGTTATATTTAATCCCACTTTAGATCTTATATTTAAAATTTTATTGTGGATTCCCGTGACAGGAATGTTGACTTTTTTCGTTTTTGAATTTAATTTCTTGACGAATGCCTTACTTATGAAATTCGTTTGAGCTCCAGAATCTAATAGAGCTCTTGCTTGAATTGAGTTTCCTGCATCATCCTTTATGTTGATGATGGCAGTTGACAATAACACGAAATTTTGTTCTACCTTCGCGGCATGATTTGATACTAAAGGCGCTTCCTTCGCGGAAGATGTTGATGCCCTTTCGTGTTTTGATTCCTCCTCCTTCTTAACATGAAGTAAAGTATTATGATTTTCACCATCGCATTTACGGCAATTGAATTTAGACCTGCAATCCTTCAATTTATGACCGGGGTTTAAACATTTTAAACAAGCGCCTAATTTGTGTATTTTATCAATTCGTTCTTTCGGTTTTAATTCCAAAAATTTGCGGCAATAATAAATTTTATGATTATCGTTGCAATGTAAACATTTTAATTTTTGTGCGGACAACGACACCAAAACTTCCTTTTTATAATTATGCGGATTCGTTTTTCCCGGATTAATTCTTTTTTCGTTATTTGCCGAGGCTTCTAGTACTTGGGCCCTTGTATACAAACAACTAATAAATTCTTCGTAGGTAGGTAAATTATTCTTTGTTGGGTATTGTTCCCAATGAGCCCTTGTATTTGAATCTAATTTGCTTGATAACAAATAAATTAATATTACATCCCAATTTCTCGTAGCTATATTTAAGTTATTTAGTGATTTTAAATGTAATTGCGCCTCGTCCAATAGATTCCTTATTGCGACGTGATTTTCTGCCTTTACGTCCGGTAATTTAAACAATGCGTTTACATGATTATTTATAATTATTTTTGAGTTTTCGTATCTATCCGTAAGCATCTCCCAAGCCGTAACGTAGTTATCCGCGTATATCGGTAACGCTGTTATGAGTTTAAACGCTTCCCCTTTCAGACAAGACCGCAGATAATAAAATTTTTGAACGGCATCCAGGTTATGATTGCTGTCTACTAAAGATATGAACGCATCCCGGAACTGCATCCATTCGCAGTAATCCCCTTTAAATTTCGGTAATTCAATTATCGGTAATTTAATATTGTTATTCGCCGTGATTGCAGAATCCTTTTTAGCTAACCTCTCTTTTGCGCTGGCCAATATACAAAAATAATCATTTTCAAAGCTCGCTCGGTCGCCTTCAACATCGTCTGGAGATAATGCCTCTATTCTATCTTGAATTTCTTCAAAATTATCTAGCAAAGGTTCGAAACGCTTTATACGCAATTCTAGTTCGCTTTGCGTCAGTGAATCTTTGTTTAAAAATTCTCTGAACCTTGTCATCTTGCCTTTACAAACGCCCCGTTGAGCGATCAGCGTTTTTAAATCCATTTTGATTAATCAGATGTGTACTTACAATTTACAGAGTTATCCAATTATTTTATCGCAATCACCGTTTAATCACTATTAATCATATAATATACGCACTGATAACTTCCCAAATTTTAGTTATTTACTTCACGAACTGTCACGAGACAACAATAACAATAATAATAATTTACCAACGTCGTTAATCATAGATGAATCCCGTTGATTTTTATTCAATCGCCCATAGAGCATTTCCAACAAAAACTGCTTTATTGACTTCGCGGCTAATTTAAAATAAAAATTTCAAACAAACTTTATAAATCTCGAAATTTAAAACATTGCTGTAGTTTTTGTCAATAATCAATAATTTTGTCAATAATTTTGTCATACCGGCTTGCAACAATTTTTTTTTAGTAATGCACAATATTGATGTCATTGATATTTTTTTGCTTTTAAGGATTTTAATGGTAAGGTAGTATGGATATGGATTGGTCACTTGCCCTTTTTTATCGCTGATGGCCTCTGCTGCTTGCTGGATGCTGGAAACTGCATGTTGGCTGTTCCTTTTTCTAGTGCTGGTTCTTCTTTACTAATTTAATCACTCGCGTTAAATTATCCGACTCGTAGGATCATATGTTTTGTTTTGGAAGAAGGAACTTCATAAAATAATAAGGCCGCTTCAGGAAACTTTCAAAGGACTCGTGACATTTTATTTTGCTTTATTCCCAATTACATTGTGAATAATTTCGGAGACACAAACTACCCAAGACAGACCAAGGATTTTACTGTTACTTATTAAGAAGTTAGGATGGTGAAAAGAGAAGGAAAAAACCTAAACACAGGCCTTTTATATCGGTCTTGTCTGAAGAGAGTTTGCATCTCCTGACATCTATGGATAATTTCATTTGTTAATTAATTGACTTTAAACAAACCAACAAATCGAAATGTCTGGAGAGGTGTGAGCCTTAGCTAATTTAAATTAAACACTGTCATTAGAACTTATTGCAAGCGTTTTGTTTTTTTTTTTATTGGTGTGACAGCTGTTTTGGCTTACAACTTACAACTTTCGGCCGCCGCCGCAATTTACAACTTAAGGCTCTAGACTCACAATCCGAAGGTCGCGGGATCGAATCCCGGCGTGCGCAAATAAAATTTATTTGATTAATTTATGTTATTTCACAATGAATTCATTTAAAAAAATAATATATACCTAGTAGGTATATTTGCGGCACGTTTCAGAGTGGAAAATACTCTCAGTATCGCCCTGGTGTAAGACCACCATTCAGAATTGAAAAGTTGCTTGAAATGGCTTTGTTTGGTGACCAGATCTGAATGGTCAGGTATTTCCCCACCTTCCTCTTCCCCATCTACTTCACACACCCCCCCCCCCCCCCCCGTACCTTCAGCCACATTCCACCTGGCGCGCTTCTGAGGGCAATTTTGTTCGCGCTGTACAAGTAGCCTAGGAGACGTACGAGGTAAACCCTACGTCATCGAGTACACGGATGAAACTACTTTGTAGTGATAATGGACATTTAGAAAGCCTTAAAAAAGCTGGTCTGCCGGTGCGCCTCTTGGCAGGAGCCGCGCAATCATGGAAATAGTGAGCGATTTTTTTCGAAAAAATTACGTCATCGAGTACACGAACGGGAATGATTGCATATGATAAAGGTCGATTAGTAAATGAAAAAAAAGCAGGTCTGCCAACCGGCAGCCTGGCACGTTCGCAGGCAGCCAGCGTCAAAGTGGGATAAAAAATAGTAAATTTTACATCATCGAGTACACGAATGAAACCAACGAATAACTGTAGTCTAGATCATCCCATTGAAGAATTTCTTGGTCTACCGACCAGCAGCCTGGCAGGTTTTTGTGTACAATTTTTTAAAGTATTTTTACCATTTTAAAAATATTTTTAATATCTTCATTATTATTTTTATTTCATTATGGTTTTAAAAACTAAGTATGCCAAGAGGCGCACCGGCAGACCAGCTTTTTTAAGGCTTTCTAAATGTCCATTATCACTGCAAAGTAGTTTCATCCGTGTACTCGATGACGTAGGGTTTACCTCGTACGTCTCCTAGGCTAAAGTATGTTTGCATTACTTTTCAGCCTACACTAGTATATTGTGAAAATTTGCATCAAAAAATAAGGTTGTCTTGAATTTGATAATGATAGGAAGGAACTTCTGTAAAGCTGTACGTAATATTGTAATAAATATCAACAACTTCATGGACAACGAAGACATGGAAGTCATCTTTGGGTCTTATTAAGTAAAGAAGGGAGATGAAGTTCTGGAAAGGAAAAAGGTACGAGAGGTTGGTAGGAATCTGAGGGATCAGTGGGTCCAAGAGTGGCTGACGTGTGAATCCCTACCTCCTACTGCAGTAAAAGGTTTTTATCGATCCGGTCCGCCACGCAATAGATAAGCAGATGCATCAATTACCAAGACCTGGACACCACAGCCCATGAACTCGGGCACCCCTGCAAAGTCACTACAAGGGGTGACCTATCTTCAAGTAATTATATGAGCTGTTAATTACCAAACGGAAAAGCACTTAGTTCGTTTTTAATTTATCATTAAATTGTTACAATTCATGCTGTACGTGCAATTATAAGTTCTAAGTTATTGTTTATAATATGCTCAATGTTTTGTAAGATAGATTAGGTCTGTACATATATGTACTACTAGCTTTTCCCCGCGGCTTCGCTCGCATGGTATTACGGGAAATTACTGTAGCGCTTGCACTTATCAATTATCTCCCCCACCCACCCCACCCCCATCCCCTCCCGCATTCCATATATTCATTCCCTTACATTCAGTTTTCAAACATCTCGCCTACCACCTAAATTTCAAACATCTCGCCTACCACCTAAATTTCATAATGCTATAGCTCAAAGAAAAAAAGAATTACTTATCCAATTTTGTTCATTCGTTCGGAATTTATGCGCTTACAAACATTTCGGATGTTTATTTTTATTTAAATATTTGGAAGTTAGTTAATATAATAAAAAAATACTCTATTTATCATTCAGTCTTTATAATCGTTACGAATTATATTTTTAATACAGGAACTCAAATCTGACATTTATTCCAAGCTTGTCCAAAAAAAACCGAATTCTAATATTTAAATTTTCTGCAGTAGTAGCTGACCAGTAGACTGAGTGCCTACCAGCATAGAGCCCAAAAATATATCAACATTGTTTCCATGGAAAAGATTTTTTTCTGACGTTAGCAAAAACTCGCTTTTGTTAGCGACAGAAAACGTATAACAAATATAATATATTAATATTTATAATTTCATAACGCCAGAGCTTACCATCATATACAACCTGTAGTCTGCGCATATAATTTAGCTTTATATTGGTGAAAGAATTATTAAATTCTTTATATTGTGTTATGCGTGAACGGGTCATAAACAAACTCGAGCAGTTTCGCATTTATAATATTAGTATGGATTTGACTCGTTGAATGAAATACTAAGCACTAGTCGAAGATATAAAAACTTATATTGTACTTCGATAACATTTTAGAAATTTGCTTTCATAATGCATACAAAACCTATCGAAGAAATCATATTTCATCGTATACAGCATTAAAATAGATATAAATACCTTAAACAGCTCACACTTTGTGTAAAATAGCTCCTTTCAGACCGTTCACCCATACTAAAATCATCGCAATAACATGAGAAATTCACGTCTCCGATTTTATGTTCTCCTGGTGAATGACTAAGCCAGAGTGATTGCCAATAATAGGTAGCAGGTACAAATATCAAGTACCAGGTACAAGAAACTAGGTACCAGGGCAGGAGGAGACGTTAAGTGGTCACGTTCCTGTCTTTTCTTCTCCCATTCAATTACGATGGACGAATGACAGCTACGAGACATTTAGTTCCTGATTTTTCTTCTAGGAATGTGCAGGAAAATTTGATTATAGCACAATTTCTTATTGTTATGTTATGTACCTAGAACGTGTGATTTCTAAACCAAATATGAACAAAATATGTATTGGGGTATCTACAAATGACTACATCCATTCATGTCTTTGAATTGGATGAACCTTTTTTCCGATTTGGGTGGCGGGTATGAGTACTGCCCAGGGAACCATTTTTTATATAACCAACGCCCCTGCCAAAGGTCAGCCTAAGTGGTTCTCTATGTTTGGTGACTTAGCAGGGTTCATGTTTGACCAAGTTTTGTCCAGGCCTTTCGACCTCTCCATCTCTAAAACTAGCTCGACGTATCGCCTTGAACCGTAGTTGAGGGGATGGATTCATAAGTCCATCATTCCCGTACACACTGACCCCAATGTTCCTCACACCCTTTTCCTTCCCAGAACTTCATTTTCTTTCTTTATGAAAAGACAGCATCCCCAATTATGATATAAGCCCTGAGAGGTATTTTTTTCCTCGTGGCCTCCCGTACGGAGCAAATGTAAAAGCATTGGCAAAGCATTGGTTCCTTAGAACAGGCAATCTGCCTAGCTAGGAACTAATATGTGTTAGTATGTGGATATATATATATATGTTTATATGTTTGTACATGCATATATAAGTACCCGTCTCAGAACAGACAATTTTCTAGTGAGGCGGGTTACTTACCTGTTTGTATAAGATTTTTTATCTCAATAAACGCCCGGGTTGCCGGCGAAAAAATAAATAAATAAATATCGACCTACAAGACATAATAACACTTGTACACATTTTTAATATTTACAGTTATCTTGAAATATTATCATTATGTTATTTTTGCTATTTGATTGTATCTAATGTAATATAATAAGTAAATAAAAATAATAATCGAACCGTTTGATTAGTTCTTTACGTACTTTTAAGTTCCAATATTTTTGGTGAATTCAGCGCTATTTCATGGGGAATTTTTTGAAAAAGCGTTATTCTTGCAGAAAAAGCCATGTTAACTTTTTGCTATTTTGCAGTAAAAGCAATGGCGGGGCTTCGTTTTTTTTCTAAAAATTTTGCGTTTTCGACGAAAACTATCTAAGCTGGCGACACTTACTTCCTATTATTAAAATACCAGAAAATCGAGTGACAATTATGAAATTCCCATTATTTTTCCAAAAATTGCGAATTTAACTTAAAAATGATGAATTTCGCGTTATCGCAAATGTGAAAATTTCTTAAACATAATTATTGTGATGCAGAATAATCGGTTTTGATCGCCGTTTGCTATAATTCTTTGAAACGTGATTTTTATCAAGTCATTTTATTTAAGGCTTGGATGAGGAAAACCCAGGTACCTATTTAAAATTATCACTTAAAATTTAAAAATATGACTTGTTTACATTAGCTCTGACTCTGAGGAATGTAATTCCTCTCAGGGCCTACGTCACGAAGCTCCGGAAAGGAATACGGTATGAGGGGTGCGTAGGAACCTAGAGATCAACCTATCCGGGAGTGACGGACGAATGAATCTATCACTCCCACTGCGGTGCAAGGCGAAGTTCCAAGAGAGTCCGGCTGGAGAGGTCTAAGCTTGTACTCCTCAACTAGTCTCTCCCAATCTGGTCTGCCACGCAGTTGGTGGAAAGACGCATCAGCCGCCAAGGTCCCTACAAATCTCACCCCATGAACCCGGGCTCCCCTGCTAAGTCACCAAAAGTAACGAACCACTTGTGGTGACCTATGGCAGAGGTGATGGTTATATCCCCGGGCCGGTGATACCCATATCGCCTCTCAAATTGACATATATGACCCCGAATTGTCTTGTGACATAAATGCTTCGAAATTCAGAATTTTTAAATGAAAAAATATTCATCATCATCATCATCATCACTCTTGGCTCTACAACCCCTGGTGAGTCTTGGCCTTCTCAAGAGTCTTCCTCCACTCATCTCGGTTTTGTACCAGCTCTCTTCAGTTTAGAAGCTCCAAGCTTTGAGAACGTTGTCGCTCCATCTTAATCTTGGCCTTCCCAGGCTCCTTCGCCCTATCAGTCTCGAGTTCAGCAGAGACTTTGGTGCGTGATGCACGATTATTCTCTCCACATGATCCAGCCACCAAAGTCTTCTCAGTTTTATAAATTTTGTGAAGTTTAGCTCATTAAATAGAGTATAGAGCTCATTGTTGTAACGTCTGCACCAAAATCCATTTTGTAGAACCAGTCCGAAGATACGCTTTAAAATTTTCCTTTCAAAAACGTCCAATGCTTGCTCATTCTTCTTAGTTAGTACCCACATCTCAGCTGCTTACGTGAGCATTGGTCTAATAAGTGTTTTGTACACTAATGTCTTGGTGTTTCTTGGCAGCAGTCTGGATATTATGCGGAAAAAATAGTGACAGATTCGATAACTATTTATAAATAAACTACAAAACACTAATAACAAATCAGACGAAGTTAATTCTTGCTAAAATAACAATTCACAACACACTTAATTATTACCTTTGGTTTAATTCCTCGAATTCATGACTCGAAACCTTTAAGTCCGTTCCAGAACGTACCTATTGACGAATAAGTAAATAATATCCTCATTACTTAAATATGTAGAAGTAATAAATAAAATGACGACAGTCAAACCTCTGACCCCGCGACACTGCACGCTTTCGGCATGACATCAGACCTGCTCGGCACTTTATCAGAGCTTTTGATAACGACGAGGAATATAATGTACCGCTCAAGGCCGGCCGATTAGATTGTTTGAACAATCCAACCAAATCCGTGACTAGTTGATAGAGATCGACCAAATGTTTGATTTCAAACAATCTTGGCTGTTAACTGGTTCCTCAGTTCGGTTATACTCCTCGACATTGTTCCCTCATATTATATTATATCGATGGCTATAGATACTTACTACAAACTACTACAAGATATCTTTTGTATATGTTGCGTTTGTATATGTTGCTTTAAGTTGGGTCAATAGGTGTTATTGGTGGTATTACACGACAAAAACAAGTGTCGGACGTCTGGAACTAATACCCTATTGGTAGCCAAACATATCATATCAATTTGGGAGGCGTTTATGGGTACCGCCGCACCGGGAATCATTTATTGGATAACCAATATTCCTACTGTAGATCACCCCAAATTTGGTGGCATAGCAAGGGTGCCCGGGTGCATGGGGTGAGGTTTATCTATGGGGTGAGATTCCTATTCACCCCTCATACCCTTTTCCTCCCAAGATCTCTCCTTCCTTTCCCTAAAAAGACTGTCCACACAGCCTCCCCAAAGACGAGGAATTTTTTCTCTCAGGCCTCCTGGGGGTGTAGCTAATTAAAAAAAAAAAAAAAAACGATCTGCAGGCTGGCATCTTTAGTGAGCGGTTTCCCCTCCGCAGATTAATAGAGTGCATCCTTTAGAACGAACGTTAAGACCAGTTATTAGATATTGATTGTAAATACGAAACGATAATAAAACAATCTCGTAATCTATACGAACCGAAGTTTTATTAAAACATCAGTATTGTATTGCTAATGAGAGGCATCAACAGAACACTAAAATTGTGTATTATTTATTAAATTTAAAATTGAAACCTTAATCACTTGTTAACGTTGGATTACTAACAAAAGTAATGCTGGTGTCTTAAAATAAACTACCTACGTACATTTCACCATTTTGAACCCGACCGAAACTGAAAAATATGGCAGGGAAAATATCAAAGCTATATGAGGGAGGATACACGAAAGCCTGCAAGCCATTCCACAGCAGATCGGAGCAGAAGTGCTGCGTATGAAAACCACTCGTTATTATAAGGAGAAAAAATCAATTGTTAACCAAAGTTTGATATGCGTTTCATATGTTCAAGATGTTCTGATTGCTCTCTCCCTCTTTACAATAATAGTCTTTAAAAAAAATTAAATCTTATTTTGATCGGTCTCTACATTAATAAATTACGCGATATGATTCTGTGTTCTGACTCGTTAGACTGCCTAATCTAGAATTAGGAGGAAGCGTTGTCTGTTTGTTTGAGGTCCACGGCTGCCAGATCAGTCATGAGCCGTCAGCCTTCTGAGGTCACACTACGACACTCTTCTGTTGTAGCCGTAAAGTTCACGGTTGGTAATAATCCCCGGGCACCAGTGACTTGTAGCCGAGTTTATGGGCGTCACCAGTGGCGTTACCGCATTTTAGTCGATGCATTTTTTTTACATAGATGAAGGTATTTTTAATGACTACGACCTTCAAAGGTTATGTTAATTATGTATTTAAAAATTTATTCCAATAACATTCGTTTATTCGTTTAGACTTTCAGAAAAAAAATCAACAGTTGTCCCTATAAATAAAATCAGATAAATTTATCGCATAATAATTCTAGAACTACGCAGATAAATCATTCAAAAATGTAGCTGCCAAAATTGATGAAGGATAAAATAGTTTATTCTGAATTTGAAATATGTGATCGACAAAAATGATAGAAAAAAATATACGTCCTTGTGATTTGAATCTCGGATGAAACTGAAATGACGCATTACAGTACCTACGAAGAGTCAAACTTCGCTCATTGGTCGCTTTCATTATGATCTCATTTTTCAAGGCTCCTATTGGTTGAGATATGAAACGGAAATGACACATTACAGAACCTACGAAGCGGCAAACTGCGCTCTTGGCCGCTTTAATTATGATCTCACTTTTCAAGGCTCCTATTGGTTGAGATTGTTTTGGTGGAGTCTGTAAGTGGGTGCATTGTAAGGACTGAAAGTAGTAGGGAAGGGAATGAGTTGGGAAAGAGGAAAGTTGGATAGTACATGGATCACCAATGAATGAATCACCAAAATTAGTTAAATACATTTTAATCGTGGTCTTACTAGCTTACTAATACATTACATATTAATTAAAATTAATGAATTGTGAAAAAACACAAATTAATCGAATAAAATTTATTTGCGCACGCTGGGATTTGAACCCTCGGCCTTCGGATTGCTAGTCGAGACCCCTACCACGTAGGCCAAATAATTACATGATAAACCAATTCCCGAAACTGCGCTACGATTGTAATAATCGACGAAAACACAACAAATATTGTCAAATTAATACAAAATTGACCCTTCTGAAAATCACCATTCCGTTTTAAATAGATTCCCGACAGTCCAATTATGTGTTTTTTAAATAATTGTGGCTATGAAAAGCTCCTGCGGGTACCGATAATAAGTCGCTACGCCACTTGGTATTACATGCACCTTTAATAACAGCCAATAAACACACAGGCAAGGTTGTGGGAACTGATTAATTCAGACTCCATTCACATGTTTTTTCCCTATCAATACCATCGTGTCAATACGGAGTCACTCGGTTCTCAGTTCACTGAGGAAAACAATACCAAGAGGCTGTGGAGCAGGGGTGACCAACCTAAATCGTTTGGTGGGCCAAAAAATTATTACTCAGTTCAGGTGGGCAACACATTGGGAGGGAAGGGGGGGAGGGGCAGCCAGCGTTAACTAAAATGCTGAACCGATGAAAAAATGGTGCGTGTTTCACCTGTTTCCATTTCATTCAGTTCCGCGACTTTTCATCCCGCAAAAAAATATTCTCGACAAAATAACCTCCGACAAAATATCCCCCAACAAAATAGCTACTAAAACCTAACCTAACCCAACCTAACAAAACATGGGACAAAAATAATACAAACATCCTGTAAAGATAATAAATATTGTTATTCGTATCATTTTTGTTCCATTTTACTATTTTTGAACAATGATTTATAGATATTTTGTTCGGAGATGATTTGTCCGTAGGATATTTTGTGGGATGATATTTTGTGGGGATATTTTGTCGCGCGATGAAAGCGCGCATTACCATTGCACTCACCCTACACTTATTAAAATCAGGTCAATTGCATTCGATCATAAGAAATGTGCTGAAAAAATATACTGGTTGGAACTGATTTAAAAAATAAATTCTTAGTACTAGCGATGCGCCAGGCACTTTTCAAGTAATAAATCAAAACCCCCACCGAGAGTCCGAGGTCTAATAACAAGGAAATTCTAATTTCATAAAATATAATATAAACGTTACAAATCTACGATAAGGACTTTTTGTTTTTTTGTTTGAACACCAAAATCCAAAACATAAAAAGCCGCATGCGGCCCACTGGCCGCAGGTTGGGCTTGCCTGCTAAAGAGTAATCTTCGTGACGTTAAGGTTGCATTTTTCAATGCCCCGTTACTGTTTGTGACATTTTATAGCAGAGATAAAACATTGATACCGTAATAAGGTTTTTTTCCTTGAGTCGGTGTCACTAGTCGGTGTCTTCACAAGGCTGTATGTAATTTTTTTTATCATTTCCTGTTTACAATTTTTTTTCGGTTGTAAGCAATAATTACGTAAGTGTAGGTTCATTCGTAAAACAAATGTAAAATATAACGTTCAAGTATAACGTAATAAAAAAATAAAAATTGAATAAGTATTCATTATAATTTCGGATGTGAGTACCTGCGTAACATTCAGAATTTCAAAAATATTATAAGTAATAAGTATTTCTTATGATAAGTAAGCTTTTCAATTTGGGAGGCGGGTATGGATACCGCTGCCCCGGGAACCATTTATTGGATAACCAACACCCCTGTCATAGGTCACCTCAAGTGGTTCGCTACGTTTAGTGACTTGGCATGCCCGGGTTCATGGGATGAGATTTGTCCGGGTCTTGGCGACGAATGCTTCTGCCAACCAGTTGCGCGGCAGGGCGGATCGGGAGAGAATGGTTGAGAGAGTCTCTTTGACCTCTCCAGCAGTATTCTCTCTCGGAATATTGCCTTGCACCGCAGTGGGAGGGATGAATTCATACGTCCGTCACTCCTGAACACATTGACCCCCAGATTCTTACCCACACCTCATTCCTCTTCCTTCCCAGAGCTTCCTCGTCTTCTTTTCCTAAAAAGATCCTCCACACAGGATCCTCAAAGATAACATAGGCCTTGTGGGGAATTATTTTCCTCGGGGTCTCCTGTGCGGAGCTAATGTTAAAAAAAACTATTAAAAAATTGGTTCCATGCCAACTGAAAATTAAGTCAACTCAACACCTCCTTGAAAAGTCATTGCTATGAAAAAAATTATTTTAAATTAGCCGATAAGTCTAACCTAACGTAACCTATTTAAACAATTTTTTATATTTATTTTTTTATCACTCTAAATGTCTTATCTGAGATGGTTCTGAGTCGGTTTCATTCCGAGTTGTCCGGTCACCAAGGAATTTATGCCACGGTTTTTTTTCAATAATAATGGTGTAATCGTCATAGTTGCCTTCCAACGTTCCAAGCAGTTGATTGGGATTAGATTTTTATGTAGATTCCCATAGCCACTTATATTTATAAAATATATTTTTTAAAAACAATGTCTTAAAAATCATTTTTATATTTTAATTTCTTTTTACATTTATACATGCTGTGATCTTTTACGGTTACAGCAGTACACACGTGATATAATATACCTAATCTAGATGCCCTGGTTCGTTAAATTTCCGTTCATTTGCTGATGCGATAAAAACAACTATATTGAATTGCCTCAGTGCAGGATGAGGAAAGGTAAGGTGGCGAACCACAAACTTACCCTTGGTCCGTATGGCTGCTTCTCAAGGCCTTTCCTGATGATCCACAGCTGGTGACAGCTCTCACATAAATGATTGTCCTGCATAAAATGGTTCAACACAATAATAATAATAATAATAATTATCGATTTGCGGGTTAATGTAAATGGCGGCGATTTTGACTGTTCCAAGTTAAACAGCGGAGCGTCAGTTATACGTCGAAAATTTCAAAAAAACATTTCGAAAAAACACTTGCGCGGCGCTCGACAAGTAGGCACTGAATTTTTTCGTGGTTTTAGGACTTTTATGATATGAAATAGGATGGAAAAGGAACGAATATTTTAAGCAATTCAACTACAATTATTAAATCAGTTAATTTATAATTAGCGCAGAGCGCAGCCATGTCTTCGAAAATGACTCTACACTACAGTCATAATTTATGACTCATAAATAATATATTACTTTTTCATAACATTACCAAACGGATTGCAATCTTTAGAGCACAGGCATCAGGTGGAAATACTGTCCATGTTCTACCCGTATTACAATGGGAGATGCTCCGAGGAACTAGCGTCATTGATCCCCTCGGCACCGGTGCACAGTCGGGAAGCACGTCAAGCTCGCGCCCAACGTTCGTACACGGTTGACATTAGTCACATGAGAACGGGTCGTTTCTACGACTCGTTTTTGAGTTCAATAGCTCGGCTGTGGAACGATTTGCCGGTCTCTGTGTTTCCTCCCTCCTGGAAGGAGTGAACAACGTTGGTCTTGAAGAGACTCATGTTGTACACTCCTTCCTCTCCTCAAAAATACCCTCCTCACAGCATCTTCAAAGATGACATACGCCCTGAGTGAAATTATTTTTCTCAGGGCCTCCTTTGTGGAGTTATTAAAAAAAAAATTAGGTATGGTCTGTCATATAAGAGTAGAAAATGTTAAAAATGGAACTAAAAAAATTGTAGGCTGGCAACACCAATTTAACTGTGAAATATTATTTTAAAGTGCAAAGACACTGAAAATATAGAACACTGTTAATCACATTTAAAAAAAAAAAATTTCGTTCTTAAGGAAAAAAAATTGAAATCAAAGTAGCACTGTTGTTGAGGTACCTACTTAATGACATAAATTTGATTAAAGGGTGTTTTACAAAGTGATTTGCTTTCAATTTTTTATGAGAAAAACTCTCTTTTTATAACCTTTGAAGGTTATTCCCATCAACGTAATATATAATATAATGCGACCATTGTCTTTTTCTATTTTTCTGTGTCTTGTTTTCTTTCATATTTTCATTTATATTATAAGTGTTATCTTCTTCAATGATTTGCTTTCATTTAATTTAACATAAATTTGAATTTAACAGTAGTTAGAAAGGAAGAATCAATAACCGTAAGTTAAGTTACACTACTTTTAAATCTGAATGGGTTAAATATGTTTAGATCTAAAATTAGAGACGTGATCTAGGCCCGGGCCTAGGTACTTAAGCTAGTATTAACAATGTGAGCTAGTGAACAATTTCCAAACTGTGCTTTATATTTTACTAGCTTTTCCCCGCGGCTTCGCTCTCATGGTATTACGGGAAATTACTGTAGCGGTTGAACTTATCAATTATATCCCCTCCTCCCCACCCCCACCCCCTCCCGAATTCCATACATTCATTCCCTTACATTCAGTTTTCAAACATCTCGCCAGCCACCTAAATTTCATAAAGCTATAGCTCAAAGAAAAAAAGAATTATCCAATTTTGTTCATTCGTTCGGAATTTATGCGCTCACAAACATTTCGGATGTTTATTTTTAATTAAATAATTGAAAGTTTCTGAATATAATTAAAAATTACACTATTTATTCAGTTCATTTATTCAGTCTTTATAATCGTTATGAATTATATTTTTAATGTAGGAACTGACATTTATTCCAAAACAGAAGCTTGTCCAAAAAAATAAAACATATTCTAATATTTGAATTTTCTGAAGCAGTAGCAATCGTTTCCATGGAAACGATTTTTTTCTGACGTTAGCAAATGTTTGCTTTAGTTAGCGACAGAAAACGTATAACAAATATAATATATTAATATTTATAATTTCATTACGCCAGAGCTTACCATCATATACAAAATATAGTCTGCGCATATAATTTAGCTTTCTATTGGTGAAAGAATTATTAAAGTCTTTATATTGTGTTATGCGTGAAAAGGTCATAAACAAACTCGAGCAGTTTCGCATTTATAATATTAGTATGGATAACAATATCGTTATTCTTCATTATGTTAACAAAAAATTGCGAAGGTATTATATTCCTATATGCAATTCTAATTTTGAGATCAGAGGATAGATATTGCAATGAAAACATAATTTTTTCACTTTTATGCCTTTTTATTTTTTATAAAAATGTATGTTACGCAGTTGTACCTTTCCACCATGAGTTATATTTTTAGTTTTGACATTTGAACAACATGGCGCCCTCCTATGTTTTCTACTCTTATTCGACAAAATGTAGCTAGATTTTAGTTAATCAGTGACTTTATTTGTCCAAGATTTTCGACTTCCGTGTGACATAAAGTGACTTAAAATGTAATCAAAGGTTTTTATCCAGAAAAAACTTTTTTTTTAAACATACAATATCCCACTCTTCTTTTAACACTAACGGATTCAATCTATTTTTTTTTCAATAACCTGCGTCCAGTTTTATGACGAAATAAAAACAGATTTCTTTATTTATTTATTACCGCTTGAGAAACGGTTTATTACGGTCAATTTGTAAATTTAATTGGCCTTTATCGCTTATGGCCTAATGGACGAGAAATGCAAATATCTATTATATAAAATATTTTAAATAAAATTTTAATAAACCCATCGTGTTCCGATGCTCGTAAAGTGGGATTGAGTGGTCCGTAATTATTGCGAGGCAATTATTTTAACATTTCAGACTTTTCTTTGCAATGACAAATAATTGTTTTATTAATGGTTTGAGCATTTGACTTTGAGTGGCGAGGTTGTGGTTTCTATTCCCGGTTTTGTTTTCGCTACGCCATCTGTTGGACCCACAACCCTGGGTACGGTCGCCAAGGATTTTACCGCTATATCTATTTTTATTTTAAGATAATTTTTTTTTCAAAGGTCCCGCTAAATTATTCAGTTTTAAAAAGAAAATAAAAATATAATTTAAAAATATATATCTACCTCGGTAGGTAGGTACTAATTTAATTGAAACTTATAAGTATGTGACACAGGAACACTATCAAATATACTAAATTCGGTTGTGTAACTGTCTGTAACTCTGTTTCAATGAAATCTAGTTAATATAATCTTAATATATATATATATTTCTTCTGACCGTGTGTATGTCACTGAACTGCTTCTAAACGGCTGGACCGATTTTGATGAATTTTTTTGTGTGGGTTCAAGGGGATTCGATAATGGTTTAGATCCACAATTTGGTCCACTGGAAAATGTTGTTTTAATTAATTTTTTACTTCTAAGGAGTTCTTGATTTTGGAATGTCTTACATTGGATCCGCAGACTGCGCCACCATCGCAGTATCGAATATTCAATATTATTCTATTTTAATTTTAGTTTATCCCTACAGTTGTGTACAGGGCAACGTCTGTCGGGTCCGCTATAAATAAACAAAATAAATTGTGAAACATTCCAGAACACTCTCGAATGTTGTTCTGAGCGAAGCCGGGTAACCCAGCTAGTTTAATAGTAAATTTATTGGAAATTATTGCAATAAAGTGATGAATCTGTAAAATGACCTACCTATGATATTTTTTTCAGATTTCTTTTCTATAAATTTAATTACTTCTTACTTACAGTAAATATTTTTAATAAGATATTTTTTTCTAGAAAATTATGTAAATAATATTTTCTATATTATATGTGGATTTTGTTTACATTTTTTAAAGCTATTTCTGACACGCAATTCAATTAAATAACATGCAATTAATTATTAATCCTGCAACAGTTGTAACATCCCGTGGTTTTACGAGTCTAGGCTAGTTGACAACTATAAAAATTTGTGTATCTAAACACTATTTTAACTACTATTATTATATTTTTTAAGTTAGTTCTTAAAGTTTTTAATAGTAATATCGAACAACAAACAAATAAATAATAAACTGAGTAAATGGCACCAATCTACCAATATATAAATTTTGTTTATTAATTCGTCCAATGACCCACGTATACTTCTCGCTCTGCTCTATCTCATCTCGTCTATCGTATTTTCTTAAAATATTAATCAACCTATATACTGTTTGACATAAAGTAGAGTTCGTGCTTTACTATTTGTGATAAAAAATCAACAAATTTTGCAAAACTCAAAACCTCCTCCGTTTTCTCTGTTTGGAACAAAATGAAAATTGCCAGTATTTAAGGGTCTACTATTCGTATTTCGACCGATTTCTTACATATCTCCCTTAAACATTTGAAGTTTTTAAGTTCAAAAAAAAAAATATGTTATTTTTTAAGATAATATCTAGATACGTTCCACGCCGAAACGCAAATTATATGAAATTCCCTCGATAGAAAAAAATCGCAAAGTATGCTCCGAAAATTATTTTAAACAAGTCTTTTTCTTTTATTTTACAAGTTATATTTGTGAAAAAATTCACAATGTTTCTTTAAATGATACTTAAGATACGTTCCACGAGATTTTTGCTCTATTTTAAACGAGTCATGTTTTATTAAGCTTTTTCGCAATTTTCGCTGCTATTCTACGACTAAACATATTAGCGCGCTCTGTCCAACACTCGTTATTACATATCTCTCCATCTTCTTCTTTTTCAGCGCTGTGCGTTTCAAGAGTGCGGCCTTAATACGCCATAAAATCACGTCTAAGTTGAAGGCTTCAAACATAAATAAAGTGGGTTATGTATAACGAAGAGTGCAATCATTAGAAGAGAATAGGTATCTATTTTGTTTCAGTCAATTATTGCTCAACTGACTTATATATCGACGCATGCAATTCACCAGACATAAGTTAGTTGTTATTAAATATCAACTTATGTTTATCGTTTGTTGTCCGTCTAATATAAAGAAAAAAATTGTTTACTCTTATAATGACTTTATAAAATCTAAATTTGACGACTTCTCAACACGCTCATTCCGTAGATGAGTAATAAGAAATAGGTATTTTAATTAAAACATTTGCATTCAATCATGGATGGTAAATAAAAATAAACTTGTGTATTGTGTTGGTCATTTCCTATAATTATCAATTTTAATTAAAGACAATTTGAGACGCACCCATACTGGACAAAAACCCTTTTCAAATTAATAAAATATTAACACTGACTTTCGTGAACAGATGTAGTTGCAATTGTAACATGGTAATGGTTTTTCTCCAATAGTGGTTAAGGCTAATTAATCATCTAAAATAAGTAAATAGATTAAAAAAAATCAACAAATAATGAAACCAGTTTTATCAAATTTCTGGGTAATTCTTCCAGTGTGTTAAGCATTCCTTTTTAACATCAGATAGATCGAAGTCTGTTTCAGAATACGGAATTCTCTCTCCATTTTTTTCTCATGGTCCTGGTTCTGTGTTGACGCATTATTGCTACCTGGAATATTAAAGTAACAATCCACTGAGATGTTGTGACGCATCGCGAATCACACTCAAAAGTAACGTCATTGTTTTCAAGAGTTATAAGAAGCATAATCAAATGTTTTTTATTCTTATCACATATTACGTGAAAACCATTGAATGTACCTAAGAGAAACCATGGAGGAAGAAATTGAATTAGACGGAACGGAAGTTTTTTAAGGGGAAAACTCTTAATTCTTGACAACAATACATCTGAAAAGTTTTTTTAATCATTACAAAAACTCTAAAAAAACTGTCACAATTTGAGAATTACATTTTGCAAACCGATTGTTAAATTAAAATTCAATTTTAGAAATTTTTTAAATCAATGAATTTATTCCCACCTACAGTACAAACCAAAATCGAATACTTTGAAACTTGGGGACGCGGGAGAGGAAGGGGAGGTGGAAGGGGAAGGGGACGGATGGGATAGGACACGCAGGGAGAAACAATTTCGTTCTTAAGTGGCATAGTAATGCATGCCGGGAACTCGCTAGTATTTTATAAATACGACTAAAACCTTACGGTGGCATGTCGCTTGCGTGCTGTTTTTGTCTTTAATTAAAATTGACGAGATATGTAAAAAAAACCATTGTATGCTAGAACTGTGCTCAACCGCGTGGGTGACCTCAACGTTCGATGTTCAGATGAAGCCATGCGAAATAATGCAAAATCATACAAAATCATGTGTTTTGGTTTGAAAATTTGATCGCTTAGAAATATTATAGATAATTAAAATAAATACTGCGAGTAGAACACACTTTGACCTTGGAAAATATAGAGTAATTTTTTAATAAGTTCTTTTGTAGGTCTGGAAAAAATAAAGTATCGGGCGTATAAAAAACACTTTCAAGTGCCAAAATCTCCAACGAATGAATCCATTTTTGTATTAAGTTTCATTATTCTATGTCACAAATTAAGTTGCCTAAAATATTCGGAAATTTTAAAATATTTTTGCTTGAATTTTACAAAATAAATAAAACATGAATTTCGGCGATATTTTTTTCAAGTGAATAAAAAAAGGCATTACCCAACTGCGAATTTCATCCTGATGCCATCTGCAGAAGGGACGTTAGCGCGTCGATAAGTCGTACTTAGTCGCCTCCCAGATTCGGGGGTGTGTGGACGTCTATAAGCTCCGAGTCGCTTAGTTACGTGCAATCGATGTTAAATCTCCTTGTTATTATAATAAACAATGCTTAAAAAGGGGTTCATATTTTTTACAGGCCTTTACGAAATCAATCTATGAAAAACAACTCTCAAATTCCTTATCCAACCTTGCCAAAAACTTTTTCTCAAGAATTTTTAAATACATCCTAAAAAGAGGCGTGGATTCCGTTGTGGAATTTCTACTGGACTGGTGGATCCCCTTCACGCCAATTTTTAACATGTCGTTGGAATACGGGACGCCTTTATGCAACTCTCTGCTTTCACTGAATTAAATTGTGATAGATTTAGAAAATGTTGTACCATTTTTCGTTGCTTTATATTTCGTTTCTGCTCCAGACATAAAAATGCATTTTATCCGGTTGCAATGGCCCTCCGCCATTTCAATTTCATCTTATTTAATATGGTCCGCCGCGGTCAGCTTCTCCCGCACATCCCCTGGCCCCTCTGCCTCCCCCGGCGGTCAGCTGTTTATAAGATGGCAGAATCTCTCCCGGCGCACAGAAGCTATGAATCTTGAAGAGGTCTACATAACTTAGCCTGGGCAGGAGTATCATTTTATTGCTTGGGCCCGGTTTTCGGATAAATGCTTATAAAATGTTTTCCACGAACTAGTCTAGAAAGAGATCAACATTAGCAGTACGATACCATTGTACCACTCCACATTGGAGGACCCACCACTTACCCGCCCTGGTATAGGTAACAGATGGTTACCCCTTCAAGGCTCTTGCAAGGACTCTAATTTTTTTTATAAAAACGAATCTACATTTAATAAACGAAACTAGACCTCCATTGTGCCCGCATACGTTGTTAGGCAGCAGTATGCAAGTGCTTGCTATGAACAATGTTAGTATCAAAGAAAAGTATAAAATATTACCTGAACCTCTTTTGGGTAAGGAAAAAATAAAAACAAAAGTAGGCATTATGCCTACCCTGCCTGACCTTTATGCACATATTAGCACAAGACATAAAATAAAATAAAAAAAAAACAAAAAAAAAAAAAAAAGATGGATGATAGATCCAGAAAACGGAGGCGGCCATCACAGATCGCCTGGCAGTCCTGTTGAGTGTGTCGGAGATCGGGCAGGCCGGATACAAGTTTCGGAATCCGCGCCCTTAAGCCGACTTCCCGGTGGTGCCTCGACGAGAAGTAATTGGGAAGTGGGGGGATTAGACGCCCGAAGACCCAGTGGATGTCAGCGTCGGGTTGTCGGAGGCAGGGCGGAAGGTCCCCTAGCTCGCACGGACGTCCCTCAGACCAACAACGTTCCCCAGGGGTGGCGCGGGCGGTCTGAGAGGCAGCACTCCGGGTTCGCTTCACTGGTTCCGTATGCGGAGACGAGGTCATACCCCCCCCCCCTAATGGGGCTATGGGACAGAACAGAACGGAGTTCAGTGTTGTCACATGGACGCTCGCACAGTTTTACAAGGATCTGGAAGTTGAAAAACAAAAAAAAACAGAAACCAAACAAAAATACAATTCAAAGATAAAATAGAAGAACGCGAAATACGAAAAATGTATTCTGTGTTAAAATATAGAGAAAATTCGTAGCCAGGAAACTGGCTGTGTCATTGTTGGTGGAGCGCTCACTTGATGAACTGACTCTAACTTGCTGCATTCAGGAGCACCACCACGGGCAGTTTCGAGAGTGTTGCAATAACAACAGCAAAGCGGTCCATTCTGGAGCAGTCTCAGCGCCAGACTTAGTTCCAGTTATAACTTTCTGGAGATAATGGGAAAACAAGTAAGAAGTGGTAGCAACAAGATCAGTCCAAACAGCAAACCGGTTTCCTGGTGAGAAAAAAAAAAGAAAAACATGCATAAACCAGCTTAAAATTTAGAATAGAGTTGCAATAATAACAAGAAAGCGGCTTATTGCTGTAGCGTACCCAACAATATCATGAAAATAAATTGGAGCAGTAACCACATCAAAGTGGCTTGTCCGCTCCAGCAGCAGTAACAACATTAAAGTGGTTTAGTACATACATGTCTGCCAAGCGCAATAAAACGAAAAAGAGAAATAAAATAAAAATAGAGCAGTAACCACATCAGAGTGGCTCGACCGCAGGAGCAAACATAACCATGAGGTGGTATGATATAAATAATTAGTCTGTCCATTACAATTAAACAAAAAGAAAAGAAAAAAAAAGGCAATAACTACAACAGAGTGGCTTAGCCGCTCCGGCAGCAGTCACCACATCAAAGTGGTTTAGCACATTTATATTGTTAGCTAAGCACAAAAGAAAAATAAAAGTAAAAACGAAGGGTAAATAAAACAAAAATAGAGCAGTGAACACATCAAAGTGGTCCGACTGTCGAAGCAGTCATAACTCTGAGGTGGTATGGTGAGATAACTGTAATAAGTTTAACAAAAGAATAATACGATAAAGAATAAAAATGTAATCTGGCATTAGCAGTAATAGAAGAGGAAACAAAAAGCCGTGGACCGTGGATTCAGGAGCTTGTACACCCTTGTTTCTGTTGAATTTACTCTAGTCGGCGACTCTGAGATCAGACCATCTCTCAACCCAAGTCTTTGTATACTTCTTCAGACACTCGAAATTCACCTTGTTAGAGACGAGATCGGCGTTCCAGACCGGTCTCGTTACTACGTTCAAACCACCCAATAATTCATCCCGAGCATCCGTCATAATCTCACAGTGCCACAGAATGTGCTCGGCTGTTTGATCCGTGCTGCCACAGGCGCAGTTTGAATGGGGAGACAGTGAGAGTCTATGTAGTCTCCCTCTGAATTCCCCATGTCCGGACAGTAGCTGGACCATATAATGATCTAGGTTAATAAACGCCCCTTCCATCCTGAGTTTAACTGAAGGGAAGAAGGAAAAGGTCCATCTTCCCTTATTCGACCTATCCCATCGAGTTTGCCACTCGTTGAGTGTCAACTCGCGCATTTGTTTAAGTAGACCAGGGAGGGTCCCGACTCCACCTGGTGTAATTACTACACCTAGATGGGTAGCAGGGAGTCCCCTGGTCAACTTCTTTTTAGTAATCACCTCCCTAATTTCTAGATCAATTGGCAGAATACCAGCCAACACAGGTAGTGCGTCCGAAGCAACTGTTCTGTAGGCACCAGAGAGTGCCAGCAAGGGGGTTCGCTGGCCTCTTTTGAGAGCCGAGAGTATGAGAGAGTTATCCAGGCGGTGCTCCCACACAGAGGCGCAGTACGAGACTTGCGTCACGTAAACCCCTCTGTATAAGAGCCGGAGCGCCGGCCTTCTCAGTCCCCACTCGGTTGTCGAGATTCTCCTCAGCTTAAAAAAGAGGGCCTGGGCCTTGCTGGAGACTTCCTTAACATGTGCCAAGAACGAGGACGATCGATCTAGAGTAACACCAAGATATTTCGCGGTTTCAACAAATTTGACTCTGGAATCTCCCATTTTGATGGCAGGGTTTCTCTCTCTGCTGAGGAAACCCTTCATCAGGAGACCCATGGTCTTCTGGGGAGCGAAAGTCATTTTATTTCTCTTCCCCCATTGGAGGATCGTGTTCAAACCGTCTTCAGCCTTGCGTTCAATTTCTTTCCTGCTGTTCCCCGAGACCAGATACAACTTATCATCCGCGTAGTCCACCGAGATACATCCCTCAGGCAAGGGTAGCCTAGAGGAGTCATCAAACTCGATATTCCAAAAATCAGGACCCAAAATAGACCCCTGAGGGCATCCCATGTCGACCTCTCGTTCAATGGTGAAGTCCCCGAAGGAGAGGATGATAGTTCGGCCACTCAGATAATCCGCACAAATTTTGAAAAGCCACGGAGGGCATTTCCTGTTTTTGAGTTTGGTGCATATCATCGGCCACCATGCGTGATCGAAGGCACCTGTGATGTCTAAGAAGATTCCTATTACGTACCTCTTAGGGCAAACCTTCACCCAATCAAGCGCATGCATGAGGGCATGCTCTGTGGATCTACCGGGGACAAACCCAAATTGACACGGACTTGGGGGGGACAAGGTGTGCCGGAGCCGTTCCCTGATGATTTTCTCCAGGATTGTACCACTCCAGCCATTTATTGGATAGCCATAGGTAACCCCCAGGTGATGGGGTAGCTTTATCTGGGTCTTGGCGGCGAATGCGTTTGCCATGGCGGGCCAGATCGGGAGAGACTGGTTGAGGTAGACCTAACTTAGATCTCTCCATCCGGACTCTCTCGCCTTCACCTTGCACCGCAGTGGGAGGGATGGATTTATACGTCCTCACTCCTGAACACATTGATCCCCACATTCCTACCCACCTCTCATACATTTTCTTTTCCAGAACTTCCTCTTCTTCCTTTCCCTAAAAAGATCCTATATCAATCCCTCCACAAAGATTCCCCAATATAACATTGGCCTTGAAGGATTTTTTTCTCAGCACCTCCTGCTTGGATCTAATGAAAAAAAAGTCAGAGGCACCTGACCAGTGTGACCCGTGCACCAGTAGACACTGATTTAATAGGACATGTAACATATTTATACATAATCGTATTTGCTGCACTTTCCAGAGTTGAAGATACTCGCAATGTCGCCCTAGTGTAAGACCATCATTCAGAATTTAAATGTAGCTTGAAATAGCGTTTAGTGACCAGATCTGAATAGCCCGGTACTTTTCACGTTTCTCTTCCAAATATCCTTTCCTCCCCACTACTTTCAGCCTCACAATATACTTCAATTGAGATTGCCATGGTCTTACTGACTCCAGACGGGAGCTGGGCTCTTGCACAGTATTCACATATTATTTTTTTAAGATTTTTAATTACATCAACATTTAGATTTTCATTTACCTCAAAATAAAGATTTGTGGAGGTTACCAACTTTGTAAGAAGTAACCTTCGTTTTACTATTTAGCTGTTGGCGAAAACTTTCGTCAACTTCTAGTTGGGCGTCGATGGCGTTATTATTTAGGGTTTACTTCCTAGTTTTTTTTTAATCAGTGTAATATTCAAACTTTGAGTGAAAAACTATCCCGGGGCAAGGATCAAGTATTTGTACGTGCCGGAAATGCAAGGTGCATATTCTGCGGTTCAAAGGAAACTTGAAAATAACCCCTAACAGAAATACAAAACTATTCCTTTATTGGATAACTAAGGAGAAATAAATCCGGAAAATTCTCTCACTTTTCTCTTAAAGTCAAGTAATGCATAGGTTGATATTTTTTACCTTTACGCGGTTCATTTGAAACACCGATTCTCGGCTCGTTTTAACTTTTAATCCAAATGTTATATGAGTATAATACAGCTGATTAAAATTTGATCAAAAGTTGAATAAATTTGGGAGGCGGGTATGGGTACCGCCGCTCCGGGAACCATTTATTGGATAACCAACACCTCAACCGTAGATCACCCTAAGTGGTTCACTACATTTGGTGACTTTGCAGTGGTGCCCGGGTTTATGGGGTGAGGTGTGTCCAGGTCTTGTCGGCAGATTTTTTTTTTTTTTTTTTAAATATGTTTATTCAGTTTTAATTTTACAATATTTTATTTTACAAATCTTACGAAACTGATCAATCAGTTTGATTGTAAGAAATCTCTCATTTTTTTCTAATTATTTAATACAGTATACTTTTCAGTTTTACATAGTATAAACTAAATATAGTACTTAATATTAAAATACTAATTATTACGACAAACTAATTATTATAATGTTTTAATGTTTATGAATTGCGTTGTAGTAAAAATATTTTACACAGTACAAACATACGGTGAGAAAATAAATAGATAGGAACTATTTTATTTGATTTCATGTTCTTCGGAGGTAGAAAGATTTAACTTTTGTTTTGATTTTTGAATAAGATGTCTCATTTTTGATTTTTTCAGGTAATGCGTTAAATATTTCCGGAATTTTATGACTTTTTGTTCTATCTCCGTATACATTTTGAGATTTATTGACAATAAACATTTGTGCTTCTCTGTGCCTAGTAGGGTAGTTGTGGTTTACAGGTTTTTTGAATTCTGTATTCCAGAATTCATCTAGCGTTAATTGGTAATTTACCTTACTGTGTATAGAGAGGACATTACACAAGGAGAAAATTTTTTTATAATCACCTTCACATAACTGGATCTTTTTTTTGCCTGATATCAATTTAAGGAAACGGATTTGTAATGCGTCTGCCCACTTGCTACGTGGTGGGCCAGATCGAGAAAGTCCAGCTGGAGGCCTTTTGACTTTTCCAGCTGGACTCTCTCGACCCTTCGCCTTGCACCGCAGTTGGAAGGATGGATTCATACTGTCCCCCAGATTCCTAACCACCCTCATACCTTTTCCTTCCTAGAACTTCCTGTCCTTCCCTTCCTTAAAAATACCCTCCACACAGCATCCCCTAAGATGTGTGGAGCTAACTTTAAAAAAAAATACAATCGATAATCGATGTTTAACAATGTTCAGTTTTTTAATCGATGTTTAGCTGACTAGCAATACAACTTGGCAATTTGATTAAAAGCTGTAATGGGCTGAGAAATAGTGTTTAATGGAATGTAAAAATGTGGATTGTAGTCATTTTGATGAAACACTTCGATATTAGACAACCTGTATTGACATATCGTCACTTCACTTCACCTTGTTCTGAGATATGAGGTGTCAAGTTTGCAAGGACGATTTCTCATAGTCTATTTACCGATTTCCGATTTTGAGGTTGAATCTTGTACTTTATGTGTATTTTAATTAAACGTCTTTTAACGGAAAATATTTAAATACGAACTTACCATTTTAGAATATACCTAAGCTTGCGTATAGGATCATACGCAAACAGCTAGGGGATCATAATTCATTGCACTAGGTTCTTATTACATATCCCTAATGCAATTCCAAGCTAGGTCCAGTTACTATTTAAATATTTTCCAATAAAATATGATAAAATAAATATTTTTATGAATTGTTAATATAAAAATAATAAACAATAACCTAAGAACGTTTTATTTCAAATTAAAAGATTTTTTGGTAATACAAACCAAAACAAAATTATTAGAAACCAAAACAAAATGTAAATCGTGGTTCATCCATACTTCCATACTTTTTTTTTTAATTATATTATAAATGGAAACAATGTTGATATATTTTTGGGCTCTATGCTGGTAGGTACTCAGTATACTGGTCAGCTACTACTGCAGAAAATTCAAATATTAGAATTAGTTTTTTTTTTTGGACAAGCTTGGAATAAATGTCAGAAGAGAGTTCCTATATTAAAAATATAATTCGTAACGATTATAAAGGCTGAATGATAAATAGAGTATTTTTGTATGATATTTACGAACTTCCAAATATTTAAATAAAAATAAACATCCGAAATGTTTGTAAGCGCATAAATTCCGAACGAATTAACAAAATTGGATAAGTAATTCTTTTTTTCTTTGAGCTATAGCATTATGAAATTTAGGTGGTAGGCGAGATGTTTGAAAACTGAATGTAAGGGAATGAATATATGGAATGCTGGAGGGGATGGGGCTGGGGTGGGGGGGGGAGATAATTGATAAGTGCAAGCGGTACAGTAATTTCCCGTAATACCATGCGAGCGAAGCCGCGGGGAAAAGCTAGTCATTAATAAACTTGAAGTGTCGACATACGACTGTGTATGTTTTTATTATAACACGATTCCGTCGAAAATTTAATAAAAATTAAATTGAAGTATCATAATGATTTAAAGCGACCTTTCTAAATGAATGGTTGTTGGTAAATAACATATATTATTTCCATTAACAAATGATAAATCAATTATCCGAGCGATGATTGATGCGAGTACTAGTAATTATTAATTACCGTTTTATTGTAAATCAACAGATCATAAAATATACATTTAAAGAAAAAAACTGAGAATATAAGGTCACCAGCATCAATCACACGTACAATTGGCATTTATCATTTATTTACATTACAGGAAACAAAAAGTCAAAAATCTATTTTTTTTTTGTATTTCTTGGGCATTAACTAGGTAACAGTTTTTTATGCTTTATTTTTGAAGAGTTTTATGTAACAATGGACAAATCTACCTAATTTATGTTTGAGATATTACGCCGTGTTACGCTTTCTCTTTCTTTACATTCTTCACCACAAGCTTTGATGACACATTTGCCCTGATGATAGACAATGTAAGACTGTCGGAAACGTTGGCTAAAGAAGGAGGTAGAGCAGCATGGCATAACACCCCAAAAATAAATAAGGATTTGGTTGTGAAAATCTCAAATCATATCTACATAAAATATGTTTCTTAATTTTTTCTACGTTTTCAAAAATTTTAATATCTTTTTTATCTATTTTCCACAAATATTTCGATTTCTTTAATTAGGTATAAACATTTTCACGCAATTACTTAGAATTTTTCAACGTTACGTTGTGAAAACTAAACATTATTTTAATGGTTCCATGCCAACTGAGAATATAGTCAACTCAACACTTCTTTGAAAAGTCATTAAAAGCTATGAAAAAAACTATTTTAAAATAGCCCTTCACCCTAACCTATAGGTTCCCAGCGTGGGCGATAGCGCCCCTTGTGGGCGTTTGAGACTTTCAGGGGGGCAGTAGAAGACCCAGAGAAAATTTGGGGACGTTGAGATGGCACCGCGAGGGCGTGGGTAAGTAAAAAAATATGGTCTAAATATCATGAATACAAGAAGGAAGGAGGTAGCAACCCGGTAGGCGGTGTGCAAAATAAGGTTAAGAACCTATGCCCTAACCTAACGTAACCTATTTAACCAATTTAATTTTTTTTTTCATCACTTTTAATGACTTTTCTGAGGTGGTTCTGAGTTGGTTTCTTTCTGACATGTCCGGTCACCATTTTAATATGCAATTTTATTATTTGTGAGTCCCGCACCAAACACAAAAACCTTGTCTCTTTGTGGTGAGGAACAGCTATTATGTTTACTTTGTATTACATTGTTTTAAACACGTTACATTCATTGTAGGTATATTTATTGCTAACAAAGTACTCGTAAATAACATGTTTATTCAAAAATATTGTAATAAAAACTTTTTTTTAATTTTATTTGATTTTACACCCAACTAGGCTAATGTAATAGATTATTAGAACAGAATAATATCTAAAGAGGTATCGTAAGTTAAACTGACAATCATCTCAATATTAAACAATTATTTTCCCAATTATTTTGTTCATTTAATTTCAGTAACTTTATGTAAATTGCCCCTTCGTGGCCAAAAACGTTTGTTATTCAAAAATGTATGTGTTGTTTATCATGTTGACATTTAAAGAGTGTGTTTACTTGTGATGTTTTAAAGAATTCTGTGTTTGTAAGTGTGAGTTTAGTATTTAATTTATCAGGAGATGTTATAATCTTATTGTGAACAATTTTGTTTGCTTGAGTATTTTCTTGGTGGATGTAATCAAATATGTGCTAAATGGTTTTTTGATTACCTTGTTTTTGTTTGTAAAACTATAAAATGAAATATTATTAAAACACTTATTAGTAACATAAAATAAATTAGAAAATAAAACAATATTATAAGACAAATCACTAAAACTTCATTACATACTACCATACTCTAAGAGTTGCTATCGATCGCGTTTTATTATACCAATGGCGTTAGTAAATACATACGTATATCAGAGTACAACCGAACTTTTTGATTGGTTAGTTAGTCTGGTGGTTGGCTATGTACATGCATGTTTCAGAAAAATGTTTCATTTTGTCTTGCGATTCCTAGTCGGCACATGGAATTTAATAGTGGCGATGATAGTGGGGCTATCAATTAAGTTATTAATAACTCTGCGTAATACAACGAGGTATGCAAAAATTCTCACGTAAACCTGCGAAATTAAATTCAATTGAACCATCATGCTTTCATAATTAATGTATTCATTTGGGATTTCGACCTTAAAATTTAAATATAATAAAAAAAAAACATAATCAAGATTTAACGATACTTTTAACGGCAGTTTGCCAATCACTGTTAGCATACGGTATTACCGGATGGGGCAGTGCAAATGGTCGTTTACTAAATTTACTATAAAAACCCAAATGGCTTTAAGAAAAATTATACCAAAAGACCCTGTAAGAACTAGCATTGACAAAATCCTCAACAATAACTACTTAATTCTAAAACTACATTCATAGACACTAAACGCAAAAAATACCAAACTAACACATGTATTAAAAACACTCAGGGTCAAAAATATATTAAAACAGGTAACTACAAATATAGCATTTGAGCAAAAAAGCTTCTTATACTCTAGCACTAAACTCTACAATAAAAATTCGTATTTCACTGAAAAACTACAACAACATTAAAACATTTAAATTTCAAATAAAGAACTGGGATACAAAGTAAAAGGAGAGCAGAAATAGAAAACATACTGACATCAAATACAGACTGAAACCGAAACCACTCAACTGCACTTATAATACACTATCTAATTTATTTATTAATTTAATTAATATTTGATGATCCCAGTGATTATGCCTACTTGTACCAAAAAAAATTAAGATAAAAATATTTATTATTATTATATAGGTGAATCGAGTAAATGAAGCTTATTTTGTCTTTTTAATCATTCATAATGTCGCTATTGCAATTCCGTTGGTATTCAAACGGGGATCAACCCTCCAGCCACAGGCCGCCCAACCCCCATAAATCTTGGTGGACCAAACCAACAACCGACACCTCTCCGTGACTTACACCGCGGTAGAGGTCTCGGGTCCGGGTTATGACGACTCCGTAAGTGGCCCATTTGTTTCAGTTAGCAATCTGACTGAAAGCTTGGGGAGCCGTTTCAGAATGATACTCCTAGGCGCAAGGAATGTTTCCATCTGTTAAGAGATTTATAACTCGTAAAAAGATCTAGCAATGATTTTGATAGCAATCGAAATAAATTGATTTAGGACTTTAGATCTCATTTTTTATATGATTGACATTTTAACAGCATAGAATGAAAACGGAAGTGAATGGTAGAAAAAGTTGTGGTCTCCCGAAGAAGACAATCAAGTGTATCAAACACCAGAGACAAACAAAATTAACCCTTTTTAGGATCGGATAAAATAGTTATGAGACAGACTTATCGAAAGAGTTAACGAAAATATACATTTTTTGCGAAAATATTGCAATTTTTTACTTTTCACACGTACAGTGATGTGATCAAACTTATTTTGTTTGAAGTAATTTATTTATACAAAAATATAAACATAATTAATAAGAAAGTAATAATTCAGACGTATCTATAAGATGAGTACTTAGTAACTTTTCATTTTCATAACTAAGTATTTAATGATTTTTATTTTAAAATCTACCTACCCCATAAAAGGCTACGCTTGTCTATATGAGGGGAGAGGGGTGTTATTTATTTAATTATTTAGAAGATTTTCATTATTGTTTTTAATTTAAGTTTTAGTTTTAATGAAAAAAAATCTACGATTGTTTTTTGTTATTCAATACCTTTTTTAAATTACATTTTCATTACAATTTTTTTAGTTGTGTTTTGAACTCTGGAGCATTTTTATATCGATTTTTTTTTTCAAATTTAGCGATTACTATTACTATAACGGGCATTTTTTGAAATACGCTTTTGGTATTTATCACCTAATTTGTCGCCGTAGATGTCAAGGGAGCCAACCCACAAATTTGGCGAAAATGAGTTATGTATGCAGAAGTGTTTTAAAACTTTCAAAGTAGCAGTGGGTAATGGATTTGATCCATAAAACACTCCATTTAATATGAGTATTTTGAAAATTGCCAATTGATCATACATAGATGAAATTAGTCAATGACTAAAAGCCGCATAGATCTCGTGATTTCCGAATAATTTAATGCATGTTAAAGCAGTCTATGACAACAAACCGCATAACATCACAAAATATCTATGTCCAAAGTATACACACTTAATTTCACCCTTCTATCATTAAAAACAAAAAAGTTATAACAAAAAATTTGACTTTTTGTCACCAAAAATCTTTTGAGGGCCGTTTTCTCGGCTTTATAGTTTTGTGGCTCGACTCCCTTGACATCTACGGCGACGCTATGTCCAAACTTTATCTATGCATTTAAAACTCTAGTGTAGTATCTGTTAAAAATGAGAGTGAAAGGTTGAACTGTGTGTAATTTAATAAAAAAATTCTAAAAACACATGAAACTACTATAAAACAATACCTACGGTAAAACAGTGACACAAATTATGGTTTATGTACTAAACCTCGACTTTTTCTTTTGTCATGCTCTTCCAAGTATAACGTCTTAATTGAATGAAAAACCAATCCCCAAGATTTCCTCCCACGGTGATTTTTTATCTGAAAAGCCTTGCTCATTTGTCAGTTCCATATCATGGGGGGTGGGTGTCTCCCATCTTCCTGTTGTACCATTCACCCTTATCAATTTATCACAGCCGCGGGGGGTTAATCTGAAGTTAAGTGGATGTCCCTTGTCACTGAAACAGGACGTAAAAAACCTCCCCTAAAACATCATCCCTCCCGCAAGAGGGTTAAGGACTGTGAGTTGGCTGAGGTCAGTTGTTATGAAGGGGAGACATTTAGGGACAGATGTAAAGGAACTTTTGAGTTATTTGATGTGTTTTTTAATTCGCCCTTTGCGCGGAGCATTGCTGATTAAATTCACGCTTTTTAGGGTGACGGAAATGTGGCATTATCTTAATTAAGATATAAAGTTTGTAAGACTAGTTTTCCTTTCCTTTTCACAATATTTATTTAAAATCTTAATAAATCAAGGTTTTTTATTATAATATAACCAGTAAAACACCATTTTCTATGTCTAACAATAATTATTGGTTAATTATAATTAACCCGATGCTTTAAGCATTACAATATTCAAACTGAGGTCAATAAAATAATAAAATGTAATTAAAATCATATTGGCCTTTAATGTAAACACCATTTTACAAACCATACGTAAATAAAATGTAAATATACATTAAATTATATTTATTTTAAATATACTTCATTCGCCAATACAACGTTTACATAATCTTGGTAACAAATACTTAAAAGTATGGATGTATTTGATAATAATTTGAACTTGGCAAACTTCAAACGCTATACGTGCGAACTATTTCTACCTATTTCATAAACTATTAGGAACACCAATTTTAAACATTTTTATTAATAATATTGTTGATTTAGAGGATATTAGCAGATTTATCTATTTTTCACATTTTTTATATATTATGTTACCTGTTATTTTGTCAACACTTTATTTCCATTGTAATTTTTTAAAAAGAATACATGAACATAATATATTATATTTCGCTTTGGTCTAAAATATTTTTAAAATTTCTCTCAAAAGGGGTGTAACATTTCACTTTTCTATAAAGCATAATATGCATGCGATATGAAGGGATGAACGCGTCACATTGGGGGTAGCTTTCCACTTTACAGGGTAACATTTTTGGCGTCTTTATACGGTGCTTATTCATCCACTATTCATGCGTGACGTTTCACTTGTCACTCTTGTCACCGAGACACCTGTCACTGTCACAGTCACTGTCACTCGCTTGTCACATCAATATTATTAATGCACTGTGGAGACTGTTTTAAAGCGTGGCTTATTGCCGCGTTGTTTATCTTTCCCGTACACTGTTGTTGAATAACACTTTGTTTTCATGTTAAACAAGTGGATTTGTATGGATTTCGGGATTAATGCCTTTGAAATGTCAAAGGGATGAACACGTTGTTTGTATATTATAAGGATATGTTATTTTGATATTTTGTAGGGGACATAGGAATTAACAAGATAAATTTTTAATGGGATTTGAGGAGTATTGAAGTAATTTCTTGGAATGGGCTGTTGTTAAAGTAAAACGTAGCATCCATTTTTGTTTAATAAACGTGTTTAATTTTTGGGGTGTTATGCCCCATGATGTGTCCCCGTGATGTGTCGCAACGCGGCATAGTACCCCTAAAATAAATCACGATAGCATCCATATTTATTTAAAATGTAATTTTTTTAAAGTGTTGTGTCTTGATTTGTTTAGTTTTTTATTAATAAACAATGTGGAAATTATCGTAAAAAAAATAATTTTACTTTTAAGAGTTTTAGTGCCTAATTAATACACCTACGATAAAAAATATATTAAATTAGTGTTCTCCAAAAATATAAAGTAATTAATAGCTACTATTTACAATAGAATAGTTTTTTAACATTAGCTCCATTCAGGAGGCCCTGAAGAAAATAATTCCCCTCGGGACCTATGTCATCTTTGGGGATGCTGTGTGGAGGATTTTTTAGGGGAAAGGGAGTGGAGGAAGTTCTGAAAAGGAAAAGGGTATTAGGGGTGGGTAGGAGTCTGGGGGTCAATGAGCCATGAAACGGAAGTATGAATCCATCCCTCCCACTGCGGTGCAAGGCGATGTTCCTAGAGAGTACGGCTGGGGGTAGTCAAAGGGACTCCTTCAACCATTCTCTTCCGATCCGGCCTGAAAAACCTCACCCATGAACCCGGGCACCCATGCTGTCACCAGAGTCATCAAACATAGCGAACCACTTGGCGTGACCTGTGGCAGAGATATTGGTTATCCAATAAATGGTTCCCGGGGCGGCGGCGTTAGTCAAGGCATATAGAAGAACTTGAACTAAAACTAATGTAATTGCTTATTATGCTTTATAATTATTTATTTTTCTTCTTTCTTTCTTCTCTTTCTCTATACTATGTACATAAATACTGTATTCTTTATTTTATTTTGCTTATTATTATTTCTGTTATTTCTCTAGAAGCATCTCCACCTGGTAACAAGTAAACCTTGATTTACGCATGCTGTGAACATTTTTAATTGCACTCCAATCGATGCACATCCTAATGGCAATTCATATGTAATAATTGTTAACACTTTATTAAAATTTTTATTCATTGTCGAACTTGACCCCATTTTATTTTTAGATTTTTATTTCAAAGAAATAAATTATTTCTCCCGTCGTCCCCTTCCCCTCTAGCGTTCCCCTACCCCCTTCCCCGTCTCCCCTCACCCACTCAGTTTTCAAACAGCTCGCGTGTCACCTATTACAATTTTTAAATTCAAATTCTCATTTTTCATAAATTACAAATATTCGTTTTGTATATTATAAGAAAATCAAACCTAACACAGGTACCTATTTAAAATATTTATAATTCTTGATTCGATTCAAACTATTAGGCGAGCACTTCAAATCATTTCATTTATTAAAAAAAAAGAGTTTCATAACATTAATTTTGTATTAACAATCGACGGTTTGCAAAATGACATTCTTAAATTGCGACATTGTTGACAGTTTTTTAATGATTAAAAAAACTTTTCACATGTATTGTCATATGGTTGTAATAATCCAGAAACCTTAGCAAGGACGGAAAGAAGGTATTTTGAATGATTCAAACATTTCATATGCTTAAATAGCAATACATATACATTTCCGAACTCGTACTTCCTCAAGCAAACATTTTTATTTATTTTATAGATAGAGAGCTGCCTATATTATTGCTACAGTTGTAAAAAAAAAATTATTTTGCAAGGATAATTATCACAAAATAAACGAGCAATTCTGAGCGTCATTATTTCGCCAGAATTACTGTAAATCACCAATTTCCGTTAAAAACTAATAAATGTTTTGTTCATTCAATAATAAATGTTGTTTTAAGTACCTAATTTAAAGTACCCATCTAATAGTTCTCATTAATAGGACTACATTATGAAATGCAAACACTAGTTCCCTTTATGTTTAAGTGTAAAAATATTTTTATTCCTTTTATTTATTATTATTATCATTTTAATAACTGTTGTATGCCATGCATACACAAGTGAACTATATGTTTAAGCTCTTTTTTTTTCAAGAACCTATACATATAAACCCTTTTTTTTAAAAGTAATATGTTAATACGCTTTTAACTTTCCAATTTTATGTTTTATTCTTTCTCTTCTTTTCATTTACTCAATTTTCCCTCTTTTTGTATAAATCATGGTCCATATATATTCACACTTATCCTAATTTGACTGTCCTAAAACGGGAATCATCCTAGTTGGACAGTCAAAACATTTTATAAATAATGTACATAAATGTGTAAATATTTTACTAAATAAAAATGAAATAAATAAATAAAAATTTGTTGTAATGAGACGGAGCTAATATTCAAGATAAAGTATTTCCTTTCTTTAATCTGTTAAAATTCGCGTATAGATTTCACCATAGAGCAAAATTCCCACATGACTTATGAATTTAAAAGTGCAGCAAAGAATTTGTATAAAATATCAAATCCACTAAATTACACTGAGTCATCAACAAATTCCAAGATAAACTCGTTTGAGAGCGCATTATGATTCAAGCGTTGAATACAAACAGCATAGCCATAAATATTGGCCATACGGAACAGTTTTACGCGCAGCTTCGTCTTCCCTGGACCACTTGGATGGCCGTCCGAGGAGCCAACCACATAAAAAAGACCATTGGTCCACTGAATGTATCATCGTTCGGCAGCTGAGGTATAAATAAATCTGTGGTTTGGTGGGAAAACAGGGCTGAGAAATACTCAAATACAAGGTTTTCATTTTTATTATTATATATATATTTTTTAGTGAAACTTCTCTTGCACCGTTAAGATTTGAAACTCAATGAAATGATACTGAAATAAAAACTATACGATTTCTATCGATAGATATAGCTATATAACGATCTAGGCTCGTTGAGATTGTGCTGTTATGTATAAACGATTAATGTAAGAAGGATTATGTAAAAACATAGGTATTGGTGTATAACAATAAGCTTTTAAACACCTTGTTTTTTTACTTCTAAGATCACGTCTAAAAGGGATCGAAATGATAATCTAGTCTCCTTCAACGGAAGCATTCTCCCGAACAGGCCTTCCATTGATATGCTTGGTGTAACTCTAAGTGACCAGCTCAGGTACGGGGGCTCCATCGAGGCCAGAGTTAAGTTAGCCTCTCAGAAACTGGGCATACTGTACAGGGCACGCAGATACTTTAATAGTACACAACTGCTAACCCTGTACAAATCGCAAGTGCGCCCCACGGTTGAATTTGGCAGCCACCTCTGGTCTGGAGCCCCAAAATACCTGAAAAAAATCCTTGACTCTGTGCAGAAACGGGCGGTCCGTTTGATAGATTCTCCTAATTTAACTAACGGATTGCAATCTTTAGAGCACAGGCGCCAGGTGGGAATGCTGTCCTTGTTCTACCGGTATTACAATGGAAGATGCTCCGAGGAACTAGCGTCATTGATCCCCTCGGCACCGGTGCATAGTCGGGAAACACGCCAAACGCGCGCTCAACATTTGTACACGGTTGACATTAGTCACATGAGAACGGGTCGTTTCTACGACTCGTTCTTGAGTTCAACAGCTCGGCTGTGGAACGATTTGCCGGCCTCTGTGTTTCCTCCCTCCTACAATATGGGTCTATTCAAGACCCATGTTCACTCCTTCCTCTCCTCAAAAACACCCTCCACACAGCATCCTCAAAGATGACATAGGCCCTGAGGGAAATTATTTTTCCCTCAGGGCCTCCTGTGTGGAGTTAATGTAAAAAAAAAAAAAAAAACTTTGGCTCCACACAGGAAGCCACGAGGAAAATAATTTCTCTCAGGACCTACGACATCTTAGGGGATGCTGTGTGGAGGGTTTTTTTAAGGAAAGGAAGAAAAGGAAATTCTGGGAAGGAAATAGGTATGAGGGATGGGTAGGAATCTGGGGGTCAGTGCGTCCAGGAGTGACGGACGTATGAATCCATCCCTTCAACTACGGTGCAAGGCGACGGTTTGAAAGATCAAAATATCTCCTCAACCAGTATCTTGATCCGGCCCGCCACGCAGCAGGTGAGCTGCCAAATCCTTAACAAACCTCACCCCATTAAACCGTGCCCCCCTCCTAAGTCACCAAACGTAGCGAACCACTTGGGTGATCTACAGCAGAGTCGTTGGTTATCCTATAAATGGTTCCCGTGGGGGCGGTGCCCGTACCCGCTTGTTTAAAATGTTGGTTAATATATCAAAGATATAAAAAAGCGGAACCTATTCAAACAAAGTTATTTTATTATAATTACTAGTGGTCGAAATTCGACCATAATTAAGTTAAATTGAATGTTTTTTTTATGCATAATTTAAAAAAATATATTAGCATTCAGCACTCGTTTATATAAACTGGTTCCATGCCAACTCGGAATGAAACCAACTCATAACCATCTCAGATAAGTCATTTAGAGTGATAAAAAAATAATTTTAAATTAGCCGATAACCCTAACCTAACTTAACCTATTTAACCAATTTTTTATTTATATTTTTTTATCACTCTAAATGACTTATCTGAGATGGTTCTGAGTTGGTTTCATTCCGAGTTGGCCGGTCACCATATAAACTATACGTGTGCGAAATTTCATACTCCTCCGTCCGCGCAATTTTCGTAAAAAGGGGTACAAAATTTTTGCTTCACGTATTAATATATAGAAGATAGATAGATTATGTTTACCCTTAAAGTGTTTGCTACATATGAAAAAATAAATGATAATATACTTAGTATTTTTGTTAATATTTTGGACACCCCTTCAACCGATAAGTACACGGTAATGGTTGACACAAACCAGAAGCCACATTCTCACACACGTACGCCCTCGCCTGTCTCTCGGGCAATTGAGCTATTTCCAGCCATGACAAGCCACGAGATGCTCTCCAATACCTCTCCGTAGTCCGCGCCACACTGTATCACTGGTCCAATTCATTGGGCTTCATCCGCACTAGGAGCTATGATACACCATCTGCCTATTTACCGGGAAGCTTGGCGATGAATCGATGATAAGTGGACGATTGTATCCGGCTCCCGATCCATTCCAGTAGGTGGGCAGACGCATCCGCCAAACCAAACATCTAGACAAATCTTACCCCATAAACCCGACCACCCTTGCTAAGTCTCCAAACGTAGCGTACCACTTGGAGTTACCTATGGCAGAGATGTTGGTTACCCAATAAATTGTTACCTGTCTCCCAAATAATAATAGAATTGCATATCATTATAAATTATTCCTACGTAAAAGCCCCTAAAAATGGCGTTATCACTCTTGGCTCTACAACCCCTGGTGGGTCTCGGCCTCCTCAATAGTCTTCCTTCACTCATCTCGGTTTTGCGCCAGCTCTCTCCAGTTTAGAAGCTCCAAGTCTTAGAGGACAAGTCGCTCCATCTTAATCTTGGCCTTCCCAAGTTCCTTTGCCCTATCGGTCTTAAGTTCAGTAGGAACTTTGTTGCTTGATGTTCGGTCATTCTCTCCAGATCACTCAGCCACCTCTTCCCAGTTTTATAAATTTTGTGATGTTTAGCTCCTTAAACAGAGTTTAGAGCTCATTGTTATAACTTTGCGCCAAAATCCATGCAGAGATGGGACATGGTAAAAACACACTACCTCTTGGTCTAAATAATTGATTATAAATATTCACAACTTCGATAGTTGTACTAAACTAACTGCTTAATGCAAACTTACAAATTTGCGTGTTAAAAATGTATAACTTACTATTTTTCTATAATATGTAACTACGGAAAAACCAATCTAAATCGTGTGACATGACAAAAACTATCATTAGACAAATCGATCGTTCAGTTGATTCAGACAAATCAAACTCATCTCAATCAAAATTGTAATTTGAGTTGAGTAAGCAGTTACATGCAAAAATTAACCTTTTATCTGGTACAATACCCGGTTAACTCATAAACGCCACCAATTCAATAATAAAATGCAGAAAAACTTATAGTGAAATTTGATGTTTTCTGAGTTACTGAGAGTAAATTTTAAAATTTCATACTAATGCACCGGACCATTATACTTCCCGGTGTTATTTTATAGCATATTTAATATGTAAAACACATTAACGTGTAAATAATATTTGATTTATGGTGACGAATTTGGAGGTTGTTTTCCTCATTATCTCAAAAATTACTCTCTGAAGATGTCTGACTAATCATTGGAAAATCGAAATATACAAACATGGACGAAAATTGGCGGTGGTAATCTTGAATCTATGTATAAAACTACTATAAATATTTATTTTTATTATAAGTTAAAGCTCAAATTATAATATTTTAAATAACGGGACAAAATTAGCGAAACTCAATGAAAATCTGAAACAAAAAAATCATAAACAGATACGGTCAAATCTAAGACACGAACCCAGGACTTAAGCCTACCACCTAACCAACTAGTATTTTCCTATCCGATTCGGTCATATTTAATTGTGTGATACTTCAACTGAGAATTACCAACATTATCTCCATTTTCTTAACTGGCTGCTGTATGTATGTATGATTGCCAGATTCAAACCCGAACTAAATGCCATTAGATTGTGTTTTGGATAAATGTATTCATTTTTATTTAATATGCGACATCTATTGACTTTTTTGCAAGTTAAGGATGAATATTTATTTTTATTTTAACATTTAATGAGTAAAACCTCAGATTGTAATATTTTAATTAATGAATACAATATTAGCGAAACTCAATGAAAATCTGAAACAGAAAAATCAGGAAAAATTGGTCATATTTAGGACTTTCAGATTTTTTATAGACGCTTTGCTAAAGTTGTCTTCATCAGTTAATGTATAAATTATAATTAAACAAATAAACAACCAGCAATGCTTCACTACATCCTGGCTTACAAAAATAATTGTCTGTTATTATGAGACATTGCCTATTGACCCAATAATGTCAAAAATGTTTTTCCTGCAACTCAATAAATCTAACTAGGTATGAGACCTATTTGTAATATAAGTATATTGGTATATACAAAGGTTTATCACTCGATCTGATCCGTGAAACGATGATTTATTCGATTCTTAGCGAGAAATGATTTACTGCAATTCAGTCAGTCCAACGTATCAACCTGTAATTAATTTATTAAAATAGTATTTTACGTCAAAAGCAGCGCAATAAAATGACAAAATGGTATTTTCAAAAGATATTTACGGCCTCCGCAATCTCAGCCATTAATTTCCCATGCAAATTGACACGATTTGTCCAATTTTGCCACGAAACGGCCATAAAATGGGACGAAATTGCATCGAATGACTCTTCCGCAGCACTCCCCCGTAGTTGAGCAGTTATTTATGGTGATATATTAAATGTCTGTTCCATGAATTTGAGCTAATGATGATATGTTGGGTGTCCGAGGCTAAGAGACAGATCGTGATCTCGGGAGATGGCTGGGAGGGAACAAGCAGCAGTTGAATGCAGATCCAGCATTGCATCTGAGGGACAAGCATCTCAACTGAAGGCGTTCATTGTTAAGTTGAGACACCTTCTGAATAAAGTTAAGAGGAGGACGTATCATGTGCAATAACGAGGAGACATTGTAACGGCTGGCAACAAGAAGAATATTAACATGAAGTACAGTTTTTCAAGGATAATTATTGTTTAATTGGATTTTATCGAGGTTTTATCCGTTTGACTTTCCTCGATTCGCTTGGAGTAAATGACTCATACAATATAAAGATCGTGCACATAATGCAATAAATGCTTTGTTTTAATGACCGCCTTACCTGCACAGTTGCTTATTTTACAGTATTTAATTATTGAGTGAGTTTATGTAATAAAAACTTTAAATTTTCCTGTCGATGCACATAATACAGCACAAAGGGCATTCCCGATTCAGAATTTTTTGTAAAGAAAGTAAAAAGGGGAAAAAACACGGATTGGCATATTTATGAGCATACCGAAAAAATGAAACAATTTTATGTCGAGAGGAATTTAACTTCCAACCAACGGGTTATAGGCCAAGGAGCTTACAGTTCTACAACGGAGGTTGTTCTTACCAACACTTATAACTAATCACTGATAATCACACAATGTGCAATTGCCTTGAAAAGCAACGAGCGTTTTTTTATACGTTATCAAATGATTAGGTTGGTATATGTCTTACAGGTTTTATATCTTACAGTTTTATATCTTACAGTTTTATATCTTACAGTTTTCTGGTTATAGTCTTGGAGTGTCGACTGAGCTCAACGAAGTCCTGTTTTAACTCAGTCGTTTTGCTTTGTCAGTCTATACACATGTGTTTGTACGTTCCGTTTGAAGACAGTAATCATTTTCAGTAAAATTTGGGAGGCGGGTATGGGTATCGCTGCCCCGCGAACCGTTTATTATAACTTGAAAATGTAATGTGCCATAGGCCATTCCAAGTGGTTTGCTACGTTTGGTGACTAAGCAGGGGTACCTGGGTTCATTGAGTGAGGATTGCCCACCGCCTGTCCACCAGATTGGATTTGAAGACTGGTTAAAGGAGACCTTTTTATCTCTCCAGCTGGACTCTCCCAAACCTATCACCTTGCACCGCAGTAGGAGTGATGGATTCGTACATCCGTCGCTTCTGGACACACTGACCCCCGGATTTCTACCCATCCCTTACATCTTTCTCCTTCCCAGATCTTCCTCTCCTTCCTTTCCTTAAGGCCGCACTCTTGAAACGCACAGCGCTGAAAAAGAAGAAGATGGAGAGATATGTAATTACGAGTGTTGGACAGAGCGCGCTAATATGTTTAGTCGTAGAATAGCAGCGAAAATTGCGAAAAAGCTTAATAAAACATGACTCGTTTAAAATAGAGAAAAAATCTCGTCGAACGTATCTTAAGTATCATTTAGAGAAACATTGTGAATTTTTTCACAAATACAACTTGTAAAATAAAAGAAATAGACTTGTTTAAATAATTTTCGGAGCATACTTTGCGATTTTTTTCTATCGAGGGATTTTCATATAATTTGCGTTTCGGCGTGGAACGTATCTAGATATTATCTTAAAAAATAACATATTTTTTAAAGAGCTTAAAAACTTCAAATGTTTAAGAGAGATATGTAAGAAATCGGTCGAAATACGAATAGTAGACCCTTAAAGAAAACCCTCCACACAGCATCCCCAAAGATGACATAGGCCCTGAGGGAAAATATTTTCCTCGGAACCTACCTACCATGATAATTTTTTTTTTCAAAATCGTGTTAGGTATCTGGGTACCTCTTTGAAGAAAGTTTGAAAAGTAATTGTCATTGATATAGTTACGGTGCTTGGGTCAAATTGTTTAATTCCTAATTTGAAAAAAATATTTATATAAAATATAAAGGTAGGCAACTACTTAAAATCTTACGATTTCAGAGAGAATTCTATTTTTTTTTTACATTAGCTCCACACGAGAGGCCCTGAGGAAAATAATTCCCCTTAAGAATCCATCCCTCCCACTGCGTTGCAAGACGATGTTCCGAGAGAGTACGGCTGGAGAAGTAAAAGGTACTTCCTCAACCATTCTTTCCCGATCCGGCCTGCCATGCAGCTGGTGGGCAGATGCATCCACCGCCAGGACCAGGAAAAACCTCACCCCACGAACCTGGGCACCCCCACTAAGTCACCAAACGTAGCGAGCCGCTTGGGGTGACCTATGGTTATGATTTATTGAACGAGAGAAAAATTTTAACACCCTTTTTGAATGCGAGGTCTACTGTTCACAGAACTACCAGTTTAATCAATAAACAAATTTTTAATTAAAATTCATAGTGAAAATATTAAATCCCGCACTCGACATTATTATTCAAAAGTTATGTTTACGAAAACTCAAATGAAACACGTAAAAGGCTACCAATATAAAAATTTATTAATGCTGAGATTTATTGTACTTTCTGTCCTTCTCAATGCCGAGGTAAACTCATTCATAATGTGCGCAGATCGTGATCAAATAAATCGACATAAAAAGCTCCGCCTAACGACGCTTCTAACTAGGAACTGGAGTTGTTACATCGTAAACCTTCTTAGGTCATCCGGATTATTAATGACACGATAAACAGAAGATGGTTGGAGATAGTTGATACACGATGGAAGATGCAGTGTTAATCTCGTTTTTATGTATTTTGCAAGAGAAATTATTATTCGATCTCAAAGCGCTTCTCAGTAATAAAGTGACGGTTTCATTAAAGGGGTATTCTAATCTAGAAGCCCAAATTTCGGGCGTTTTTTGACGGTCGATAATAAAAAAACCCTTAAAGTAAAGTACCTAAGTGTAAATTTTTTAATAATTTATTTATTTATATTTTAAGAATTCAAAAAAAATAAAAAAAATAAATATATATATATATTTCACAAAGTTACACGCTGTTGAAGTAAAGGGGGGGGGGGAAAGAGCGTGACCATCTTCTCACAATTCCAACCCTTCTGGTCATTTGATAAATAAAAAAGGTAGAATATTTAACAGTACAAATGTTAGTGCAGTAGGAACCAACAAAAATAAAAAAATATAATTTTCTCGCAAAATGGCGGCTACTCAAAAAAATTGATATTTTCAGTTATTTTATGACTTTTCCAAATTTTTAAAAATATTCATTTTCGTTGGTTCCTACCGTAGGGATATATAAAGAAAATTCGTGCCGAATTTCGAGAAAATGAGTTAATTAAAAACTTGAGATTTTTTGACACACGTTTTTAAAAGAGTGGTTTTGAGAAAAACGCGCTTAAAGTTTAAGCTCTATTTAGTTTATTGTTAGATCTCATCTAAACTGGTCGAAATAAAATGGCTATAACTTTTAAAATCATTCGAATTTTAAAAAATCCTTTAAAGGAGATATTCTTGAATATATTTTCTGATTACATTACGATAAAGATCTTGCCTTTTTACTTAATACGTCCGCGAGGTTGTTCATTAATCAAAATTCTTTAACAATGATAATCATTTATTTATTATTTTGACATAGATAAGAAATTACAATTAGTTTAATATTATTACCGGTTCAAGATACATTTATACAAAGGTATGTGTATAAAATTTAACCTAATTAGCTAGGACTCACACCTCTCCAGATAATTCGATTTTTTGGTTTATGTAAAGTTGATTAATTAATAGAAGAAATTATCCATAGATGTCAGGAGATGCAAACTCCCCCCTACTGAGGAAGCATTATAAAAAGCCTATGTTTAGGTTTTTTCACTCTCTTCTCGTCTCATCATCCTACCTTCTTAATAAGTAAAAGTAAACTCCTTGGTCTGTCTTGGGTAGTTTGGGTCTCCTGAATATGCACAATGTAATTGGGAATAGAGCAAATAAAAGTCACAAGTCCTTTAAAGTTTCCTGAAGATGCGTTATTATTTACAAAGTTCCTTCCTCCAAAACAAAACAGTATGCCAAAATCTATTGCCGGATTTCTTATATAAAGAAAAAAATAGGTAGATCATTATGCACAACAAAAGGTTAAGTCAAAATGAAGGTAACCTATCCATAAAATTAAAAGTAAATATGGGCACCTAACATTCATTTTTCTTGTACTTAATATCGATACTTTAATAATTAATTAATTAATTAATAATATTATAAATGCGCAACTGCTCGAGTTTGTTTATTACGCTTTCACGCATAAAACAATAAAACGATTTTAAATTTGAAACACCAATAGAAAGCTTATTTATATGTGAGGACTACAGGCTGTATATAATGGTAAGCTCTAGCGTTATGAAACTATAAATATTAATATATTACATTTGTTATACGTTTTCTGTCACTAACAAAAGCGAGTTATTGCTAACATCAGAAAACAAATCGTTGCCATGGAAACGATGTTGATATATTTGTGGGCTCTATGCTGGTAGATACTCAGCTCCCTACCTACTGGTCGGCTGGTGCTCCAGAAAATTCAAATATTAGAATACGTTTTGTTTTTTTGGACAAGCTTATGTTTTGGAATTAATGTCAAATGAGAGTTCCTACATTAAAAATATAATTCGTAACGATTATAAAGACTGTATAATAAATAGTGTTATTTTTTATTATATTTACAAGCTTCCACATATTTAAATGAAAATGAATCTCCGAAATGTTTGTAAGCGCATAAATTTCGAACGACTAGATGATTTTTTTTTGCTTTGAGCTTAGCATTATGAAATTTAGGTGGCACTCGAGCTGTTTGAAAACTTAATGTACGGGGAATGAATGTATGGAATGCGTGAGGGGGAGGGGGAGAGGGGGGATAATTGATAAGTGCAAGCGCTACAGTAATTTCCTCTAATACCAGCGAAGCCAGTGAAAAAAGTATTTAATAAGACGCTAATTCACACAAAAGGCGAATCAAATTGCACCACTGAACTTAAGAAATGCTGAAAAAATGGTTAATAGATCAAGATTGTTTTTATATTGATATTCTTATTAAATTCATTAGTATCAATTGATGTAATCTTATGTATAAATACTCGTATGCCTATGAGTGTGTTTAAAGTATGTTGTGTGCATTTGAATTTGTTGCCTGCATTATATCTATCTGCCTTTGTATTGTAGTCACCTGAAATGTTATTCTTCTGTATTGTGGTTTCTCGTTATAACTGTGCTATAACTGTGTTATAACTTTAATAATTAAATTTACCTGCTGACAAACTGCTTTGGCAGTTTAGAGGGTGCTTAGAATGAAGAATAAAAAAATAAAAGTATGTAAAAAAAGGTTCGAAGTATAAAATCGGAAAGATGAAAAGTATTAGATAAAAAATGGCACCTTTACCAAATACGTAAAGAATTAGTCAAACTAATTATTTATGAAGGATACGCAGGATCGAAAGGGACGTTCATGACTTACTTTAATCAATGATTCCTGACATTATTTGGAGTAAAAATATCAAAGAAATTTTCATCTCCGGTGACATTTTTTTTCAATCAAAAACATAAAAAAACTCAGTTGTTTTTGGACAATTAGGGTCGGGGCGGGGAGTCGGGCAGTTTCTCACCTGAGTGACGATCAGTGACCAGTTACGACATGTGAAAAAGAATTTTCGAAGTGAAACTTCTTTAGCGTTGTTAGCAATTAGAATTTCGGAAGAAACGGAAAAACGTCAAAATGTATTATATGACGGATCGGCGATTCTACTATAATGCGCTAAATTCACACCTCGACCTTCCCGCAGCGCAACGGCTAAGGCGCCGGACAAATCCAAGCGGCCAGCGAGACAGACATCGAACGAACGGAGTTCGAATCCTACGAAAAAAAAAAATATTTTTGTAAATAAATATCCAATCTTCAAACCACTTTAAAATAAACAGACATAAGAAAAGAAAGCGACATCTAGCGACTTTCTCGTGTCACTTCTATCGCGTGTGAATTACACACTCTAATATTTTTTTCTAAAACAAATGTAAATTATGTCACTGGTGACCAAAACTTAATCCACATTTTTTCCCCAAATGTTTTCAGGAATCACTGGTTAAAGTAAGTCAGGTTTGTCCCTTCACTATATGATGTATCGTACTATCCATGGATTTCTATACGTTTTCGCTATAAATAAATTTTCCATAATATGGTGGCGGAGAAATGCTTGGTATTGTCCATTCGGAAAATCCTTCACAAAAATTTATGGTCCCTCCAGAAAAATTTCCGTAGCGCTGCAGTGCTTCGAATGCCAGAAGAGTTATTAAGAAACGTTTATTATAAGTCACCTTTGTGATACCAGGCGCATATAATCGTAATATAAAACTAATTGTTAGAAAATGTAATAAATATGAGTTTTTTCTTCGCTTTTTCCAATAATTTCGTTCTAAAGTGGGGTTTGATTGATAAATAATTCTCAAATTGTAATTTCCTCAGGTATGACGTCACCATTGTCAGTTAGGGCGAAAGTAAGCAGGTGACACCTAGCGACCGCTGCGCAACGCTCTTAGGTTTTGAAGTGTTCGCTCGCCCCACGAACCGAATTAAATGGCTGTAATGAAATGGCGAGAACGTGTCACGACTCCGGAATCACGGCGAGCCCAGCCGCGCGCCTTTCCACTCGACCACCAAACCACTCTCGGTGGAAAGTGGACAATGTTGAAGAAAAATTACTGAATGTAAAATGAATGTAGTAAAGGTTATAGACGTGAAATAAAAATAATTTAATAATTACATATTAATTACAATTACAAGAGTGTTTTTTATGTTTAATAATACTAGTGGTCGCCCAACGGTCGAAATGCGACCATAATAATTGTAATGTGAAATTTTTTTTTTAATTGATTTAATGTATTTTTTATGCATAATTAAAAAAATATTAGCATTCTGCACTCCTTCTCTATATAAACTTTAAGGGTGCGAAATTTCATACTCCTCCGTCCGCGCAATTTTCGTAAAAAGGGGTACAAAATTTTTGTTTCACGTGTTAATATACTGATATATAATATTTTTAAACAGTTTATTTATAAACTAATTCTGTTGTGTAATTATTATGACGCTGTTTCTCCTTTCGAAGGCATTATCCGACTGCAGTAAAGCCACTTAGAGACGACTTAAAATGCATTACATTTTATAAGTTAGTTGCATTAATGAAACATTTACAAATAACAACGCAAGACATATAAAATAATTTGTAGAAAAAAAATTAATTAATAAAAAAGATTAATATTGATAGCATAAATACATTTGGAGATAAAATACGTAGCATGTATACACGGTGTACGGAGACCCGTATTACAAGCGGGAAATTGATGAATCGACATTGCAGTCGATTTTTTTATACAACTGTTTTTACTTCAGCTTTCGTTTTCGAGTAAATCAAATCCAAAATTGCAGTTTTTTAGGTCAAATTTGAAAATATTGGTCGTTAGGGGGTTATTTTCATCTGTTTCATTTCTTGTCTGATGCATTGAACTGTAAGCCCGGCTCCAACATTTTTTTTAACCCCTTAGTAGTCGAAAAAAATTGAAATTTTTTTTTCGGGTTCTCTGTGATGTAGATTCCCTAGTATTCCGCATGTACTACCAATTTTCGGACACCGTGTACTAGCCACGATACTTGGGATTTTCAATTTTAGTCTTGACTAAAATGAATAGCCAAATTTCGTGGTAAGCAAAAATAACTGTACTCTTCATTAATGTTTTCTTAATTTTATGGTCATTGGGACTATCGACCGAATTCTCGTAAAAGAATCGCGATGTATGTGATTAAATTGAAGATTTTAGTTTGCTACAAATTTTGTAAATTAAAATGCATCTCTTTTAACAGGGTGCCTAGCACATTCAAATCGATAACTTTACAATATTGGTTCGATGGGCGTAGCTTCCGACGATTTTGAAACGATATCTCTAGGTCGGTGGCACTGTTGACAGCCGAACCGATATTGACAAGGAATGAAAAAGAAATCGATATACACTGGCAATACTGGTGGATCTGTCTATGGATTTACATACTTAGAAGTGAAAAACCGTTACGAAAAATTAAAAATACCAATATTTTGACAATTTTGAACTGTAAAACTAACTTTTATACTTTTATGCACTTCGCATGCACTTTTTAACACTAAACGGAAGTTAATTGGTTAATGAGGTCTTTAGAGTCATTGAGTCATTGAGCCACTTTCGTATCTCCAAGATCGAACGGAATAAATTGATCGCGTCTTAGATAAATTAATGATTCCGCGCGTTTTCATCCCGCGACAAAATATCCCTGGTAAAATATTCCCGACAAAATATCCTCGACAAAATATCATCAATATATAATAAAATAATAAATTATTTTTGTATGAATTATTTTTGTCCCATTTTACTATTTTTAAACAATAATTTATTGTCTTATTATTGAACAATAATTTATTGTCTGTATTATTTTAGTCCCACTTTTTTATTAGGTTAGGTTAGGTTTCATTAGATATTTTGTTGGAGGATGTTTTGTCCGTGGGATATTTTGTCTAGGATATTTTGTCGCGGGATGAAAACACGCATTACCAAATTAATTAAGTCTAAGGATCGAGTACACGATTTCATTCAATTCAACGAACGATATTTTTCAATTCAACAAACGATATGTGTATGTTGATATCTTTTCTGACACTCTTTTCTGACACTCGCTAAAATTTGTCAACCGTCGACCGGAATATATCTTATCAAAAAATGACCATGCTCGCAAACATCGCCAACTGATCATAAATGACGTATTGACATAAGGTTTACCGATCGTCCTCCAGAACACAAATGCGTAAAACGTGAAAACATATTGAAAAATGTTATTTTTTACGGCAGCAGAGTAGAAACAAACTTACGTAACTTATCAAATGTTTCTTTTTACAGAGCGCATCCACAGTCTAAACTTTTTAAAAGTGTGTCCATATTGTCCATGTTGGTAAATGGATTATTTTTAAACTAGGCCGATAAAATAGTATTTCAGTTCATTTTACGATGCTTCTCTACTTTGTATCTTCGGTTTTATTGGTACCGTGATCCATTAGTAATTATTATTGGATTTCACTTAATATCGCTAATGCATTTGGCAAGATGTACAATTGTAATACACGCGATTGATCTTAAAACAGAGGTGTATGTATTCCCAGTCATGCACGTGTACAATGTTGATCACAAGTAAACATTATTTATAATAAAACACAACTATGTTTGTCTCTTTAATTCTCTGATTTCTTAAGAGCAATAAACCAGCGGCCGAGAATTTAAATATCGTCGAACGATGATCTTGCAATCGTACCCTTGGTACAGGGCGATTCCAATGAAAAAGATTAATTATTTTCCATACCAGCATTTTAACATAACAACTAATTAATAACTCAATATCGATTTTATTTCATTCCAAATTTGCTTTGATAAACACCTACATTCAAAAATGCTCAAACTTGTGATGATAAAGCAATTAAAATTATATGCTTTATGTAATTATTGTTTGATCATAAGTTGGTATTTATAATTTTTCAATCATGTCTAAGCAAAATAATATTGTGTTTTTTTTTTAAATATATTAGTTTGTAAGACCGTAAATAAATAGAAAAACTGAAGTATTTTCGTCACAAAATAGGACGCGGATCTTTTTTTATGATTTTATTTGAACTAAAATAAAAATTCTGAAAAGTAGCTTTCCCAAATAATGAATTGATTTATTTTACTGCATGATTATATGATTTGAAATGTATGTTGTATAATACAAAATTTTGTTTGAAAATTTAACAAATCTGCCAACGACCAATGACCAACGACAACTGCCAACGAAAATATGTTTATTTTTAGTAAAACCTTTTTTAATAAAAATAAACATATTTTCTCAAAATTTTAAAAATAACTCTACTAGATAAAATAACAGACTTTCGAAATCAATTTATAATTTTTGTGGAAAACAGTCAATACGTCTAAAATTTGATTTAAAAATGACATATTTCCGGTTTTCGAGTCCCAGAGGTGTAAATATCTTTTTCTGATTTTTCTGTTTCCAGATTTTCGATTGAGTTTCGCTCATAATATCTTCATTTAATTGAATATTACAGTTTGAGATTTTATTATTATTCTGGTTATTCCCTCTAAAGGTTTTTTGATCTTGACAATGATCAATCTTGACCTGCCAAACACATTGATTAGAACTTTGATTCTGATCCCAGAAGACGATGATTCAATACCCAAAGAAAATTGCACATGAAGAATGGTAGGCATCTACGATTAGAATACTAAAAAGTCATGGCAGTATATTTTGTTTAATTTTTTTTTATATAGCTGTACACTCAATTTGGGAGGCGAGAATGGATACCGCCGCCCCTGAACCCTTATTAGATAATCAACACCTCTGCCATAAGTCACCCCAAGTGGTTTCCTAAGTTTGCCGATTTAGCAGGGATGCCCGAGTTCATGGGGTGAGGTTTGTCTAGGTCTTGGAGGTGGATGACCAGGACCCACAGATTCCTACCCACCCCTTAAACTGTTTTCCTTCCCAGAACTCTCCTTTCCTCATTTTTCCTTTTGAAAAACCCTCCACACAGCATACCCAAGGATGACATAGGCCCTGAGGGAAATTATTTTCCTCAGGGCCTCCTATGTGGAGCTCATGTAAAAAAAAAAAAAAAAACATTAGAAGCCCTGAGGGAAAAAAAATCCCTTAATACCTACGTGAACTTTGGGGATGCTGTATAGAAGGTTTTTCTAGGGATGGAGAGGAAGAAAGAAAACAACAATACATCACATTTTCTAAAACCATTCCTAAGTTAGGAATTGGTTGGTTAGGTAAGGTTAGGAATTATTTGGGTTAGGAATCCTAATCCAAAACCCATTAAATAAACTTGATATCATTTTGTTAAGAAAGTCCAAGCTTGCCCCTCAATGCAGCTCTGCAACAATACATTAAATTTTAATTATTTAGCATGCTCAACTCCGAGCAGAGTGGTGCTTGACACAGGTATAAAAATAGGTACAGACTGAAGCTTCGACACCAGGCACACAGTCGGACGGTGCTCTATTTCATTGCGTAGTTTCACCTCACCACAACACACTACTCAAGAGGATTGCGCAACTTATTGCGGAATAATAACTCAATCATCGAAACGGCCGGCACTAAAACTATTACATATTTTTTCTTCGGACTTGCGTTTTTTTTAATCAATTTGATTGGCGGATAGATGACTCGGGTTTGTTATTATTTGTTGCTTTCAGTTATTATCTACACCTATACAAAATAATAAATCTTTAAGTGTACATTTCGATAGAGTGCCAATTTATTTACCTGTAACCTACAAATACTTTTATTATGGCCCCAGCACAACACAACTCTTTTTTTGCTATTTTTTATGGATTCGGTTGAAGTATAGTTATTTGTACATGAATATTGGTGTTCAGTTAAACTTTGAAAGGGGTTTGAATGAGAACATTTTAAAATTAATAATTAAAAAGATCTTGACGATATATATATATATATGTTCATTTATGAATCTTGTGTTGTGTGTGCTAATATTTGAGAAACATGTATATACACAAAATTTACAAGTTTTGGCAACCATAATATATATTGACTTTAAATATTTTAATCAACTTTATTAAATAACTAACAAAACATGAATAATTAAGGTGGATATACTTTCTTATTTTCTTTTAAAATTAAACATACTAGGGTCAGTCAGAAGGTAATGCCTCCTATTTTTTTCTCCTTTAATTGTCAAGAAATGAAAAAATTCAATTACAAGTGGGGGTTAAAACCACACTATTGACGATTAATTTGTTACTTTTCTATATAATATCCGTCCATTCACAGCTTTGGTCTATCTTTTAACAAGGGCATGTATCACAGTGTTGTAAAAAGCACGATCACATCCAGAACACCATCGCCATAACTTTCCCCACCGATCACACAGTTTTGAATTTTTTGTCCTTGGTGAATTTGTGGGATGTCATTCCATTGACTGCTTCTTTGATTCAGGTTTAAAAAAATGAACCCATTTTTCGTCTCCGATCACAATTTTTTCCAGAAATCAAGCACTGCAAGTGTTGTGAGGCTATTTTTTTCTTATTTCTTTATTCTAGCCGGTTAACTTTCTTGGTACCCTCCTTGCACAAACTTTTGTTGAATAAACAGTTGTCGAATAATCGTCATCACACTGACTTTACTGAGAGAGAGAATGCGATATCTGTAGTTATCTGAGGTCACCATGCGTGAACGCTTTAACTCGCGTGCAGTCATTGCAATCAACGGCCTGCGCCGTTCCACCTTTTATCAGCCAGCTGTGTTTGTCTTTCAGCTTCGTTACAGCGATGAACCCACCATCTAGCAGTGCTGACATCCACTGTTGCATCATGGTACACATTTTTCAGTCTTTCATGAATGCAAATGGGCGTTTCACCTTCTACAGTCAACAATCAATCACAGAACGCTGTTTAATACGAACATCGATGTCGGCTATTTTGCAAGCGACTGCAGTGCTGCCACCTGTTGACGCAAAAAGTTACTATTGCAGTAGATTGTAGAAGATGGTTTGAGGAAAAGCACCAAATTAAAAATTTTCACTTGACTAACTTTATTTAAGTAGAAAAAAATAGGTTGCATTACTTTTTAACTAACGCTTGTAGTTTCAATATGAGTAATTTAAATCCGAATTTTGTTGTAAAGTTGGATGGCTTGGTACATATATGTAAGTGATTTCTGAGTGCTTACTTTCTTCCTTGTTGGCAATCTAATTTGCTTTGCATTTGTCGTCACGTGTCCGTGTATCTCGTGATTGTAATTTATTAATCTTTTCGGTTCCTTAGACACCACTCTTCAATACTTTTTCTTATTCTTAAGTAGAACCGGAATCGTTCCTCAGACAGTCATCTTTATCGGTGACGACTTAAAAAATTACGAGTGCAGAAATTTACGGGAGATTATCGCTAAACGCATACCAATTTCTAGCTGAGAAGGTGTCTACAGTATCTAGTATCTACACCATCCACCGTGCCAATGCAAAATATAAGTAACATAATGTATATACAAACCTGATCAGAACATAAATCGCTTTCCAATAAATCACAACTATTAAAGAAGATAGCATTTGTCCGTTTAATCCGGCGACGAACCAGTCATCCGTCAGTAGCACGAGATGGCCCGCAGCTCTGGGCTAGGACCGGCTCGTCTAATAGTCCTACCCCACCTCCTACCTCCTTCCTCCTGCCAGCCTCTTACTTACCTTCTTACTCTCGATAAAGTGCAATTCGTGATTACAATCAGGTGCACTCGCTACCTCCAGGGATCTAAGTGCCCACTGTACACGCTTCCGTGGTTAGGTTCCAACGGTTTCAACAACACGGGAGGAGCTGACATTTAATGGGAGTATTGGAAATATCACAGTTTCAGTTTCGTTGGTGAATTGTATTCAATTAAAATCACTTTAACGGGCTCTCCACAACATCTTGTAAGTTTTATTATTCTTAAGATCGAGTTGAAATTTCAGTCCTGCTGTCCCTAAACTAACCTAATCTAACATAATATCTTGTTCAATCGTTTTCCTTTTTTATATTTCTACTCCTTAATTTGAACTCTGTGGGTTCACAGATATATTTTCTTTATAATTATCGTCTTTACTATTTTATTTATAAAATAAAGCACTCAGCGAGTCCCACATTATCAAATAATCTTTTTGAAAAAGGTTATTGTATCAAATTAAAAATAATTAAAAAAAGGTATTCTTAAGCATTCCCGAAGTCCGTCCGGGCCTCCTCGGAGAGCGGCCAAATAGGGATTTAGTATTTTTAGGAGATATAAAAAATAGGTATTTATAATAATATATAGCTACAGTTTAGACTGTTTGGGTTTTAAATTAGTTTCGTCGCTGTTAATTTTGTTAAGTCTTTGTATACCACGAATGATAATAATGCTAGTAATAATTCTCAATTTGGGAGGTAAGTATGGGCACCGCCGCCCGGGGAACCATTCATCGGATAGCCAACACCTGTACCATGGGTCGCCTCAAGTGGTTCGCTACGTTTGGTGACTTAGCAGGGGTGCTCGGGCTCATGGGGTGATTTATACGTGTTACATAAAAGTATTTTTAACACAGTGTGTGCACCTGCGTATACACACTTTATTTATGGTCTCGGTGTGTGGCACCTCTATATTGCGAGCCCTTTGCGAGTTCCATTGTTGACAGTTTGCCATGGCAGCAGCTCATGAACTGCCAAGTTTTGACATGTCAGATCAGAAAAATATCGATTTTGTTAAGGAGGTTGAATGCAATTGCGTCGAGAACTGTTTTTTGTAACTTTCTCCACGAGCGGAGGCCCTTAATCAAAATTAAAATGATCTGAAAACAAAAAAATTATCTGGAAGCGTCTCACAAAATTGATTTTCTCAGTTTTTTTCAGTGTCATTTTTCAGTGCCGTCAACCCGGGCGCTTATTTTATTTTAATTCATTTGCATATTTTTTAACACGCCTCACTATCAGGCTGCTCTAAGATATTGCTCGCGGATTTCTAAGTAGGTACACCAGGTTTTACGAAAATGTAAAAAAAAAATTAAATTAAATACCTACTTGCAGAACTTGATAACAACACTATTAAATTACATTTACGAATTGAATAAGTACCAAAACGCTAAATAAAATAATACGACATATTGTTTTTTTGCAAAATGCTCTAAAAGTCCGGATTAGAGTTTTGCCAAGTATTTTAAACCTTCCTTTTTTTCCTATCCCCCCCTCCCCCCCATCCCCTACTCATTTTGCCTCCCCAATCAGAACTGCCATTATCAAGTTAGGTTACATTAGGTCAAGATTATACATCCGCAATTTAATTTCTTTCTAAATGTCCTCCATTACAGATGAACTAACAACAACTTATCTGCACTGTAATGTACAGACATCTAACATACCCGTTCGTGTATGCATCATCACGACAAGGACAAGGAATCTAACATTATGAACTCATACTGGTATAAAAAAAACCAAATACCTACACCGTGTGAACAAGGTCTTTAAGTCGCGGGCAACTTTACTAACTGTCACACGCAAAAATCCACCAATCATCCGCAGGTTGTAAAGTCGTGACTTATTTCCTCTCGGGGTATCATTATGCGTCATTGGCCAGCAGTCAAATGCCAGGCACCCAAAACTCATTGTTTACTCCGAGAGAACCTTCCACGCCGCACAGAGGTCAAAATATCGAAATAATATTTTATGTGAGACTAGATTGTTTTGTCATTGAAGAAGAAAATAACACTTATAATCTAAACTAAAATATTAAAGAGAACAATAGACAGAAAAATAAAAAGATAACGGTCGCAACTGGGACTCGAACCCAAAACTCTCGTCTTACCGGAACAAAGTCTTAGCAATTCGGCTATTGCCACCTCTTATTTGAACATTAGCCAAATTTGTCAATCTCATTTTTTAATTTTATAATTAACATTATTATCTTCGACTAATTTTTTTGACTAATTATTTTGGCAACTACGTTTTTTATTGGAAACAAGTATTCCAGGAACCGGTTTGTAATCTGGATAGTGTCTTGGATAAATATATATATGGATACTAAATATATGGGATGGTCCGATGCTCTTTAGGGGACCCGCTTGCACAGCGCGGGCGTAAACTGTGCGACCAAAAGTTTAAGTTTAGACTTACGGAATTCAATACTTCAATTGTGTGAAAGCACTATGAAACTATACATGATTTTACTTCAATGGCAAGCCAGAGATGAAGCCAGAGAAATGTATCCGACCTATATAGTTGGAGTTGTTTTATTTTGTAATGTATTTTAATCATTTTGAATATACAAATAATTCGTCTCAATGGGCGCCAACTGTTTATGTGTGATGACAAAATAAATCCATTAATGATTTAATACATATTTTCCAAATACTTTAAGTTTTGAAGCTCTTAAAAATATGTATTATTCTTGAAGATAATATCTGTATGATTCCCGCGCCAAAACGGCAAATATATTAAATTCCCTCAATAGAAAAAAAATCGCAAAATGTGCTCCGAAAATTATTATAAACACGTTTTTTATAGTTAGTTTACAAGTTATATTTATTTATTTATTTTTGTGAAATTGACAGTTTACATTTTTTCAGTTTGTACATGTTTGTATGGCCAAAATAAAACCAATTATGGATTTCCTCCTTGTGACTTTACCTCTGATTAAACAGCATAATAAAAATTTAGAAGTATTAAAATTTATAATAAATTAATATTAACCCAGAAAATATATAAAACAAAAGATTGTGTAAAACTAAAATTTAAATAAAACATAAAAATATCAACACATTGGTATCCATGAAAAGCCAGATTGTACATATAAATCAAATCATTTATTTATTGTTTGAAACATTTACAGAGTGTTAACAATTATTAAAGTTATTATTTATTATTTTAACTTTATGAGTAAAACCTCAAACTGTAATATTTAATTAAATGAAGACATTATGAGCGAAACTCAATCGAAAATCTGGAAACAGAAAAATCAGAAAAAGATATTGGCACCTCTGGGACTCGAACCCAGGACCTCCCTACTTTCCGGGTTGGGCGCTCTTATCCACTGAGCTAAGGTGTCGATATCCAATTCGGTCACTTTTAACTGTACCATACTTCGACTAAGAACCACCCATATTATCTTCAAGGTGTCGATATCCAATTCGGTCACTTTTAACTGTACCATACTTCGACTAAGAACCACCCATATTATCTTCATTTTTCCTGGGTTCGAGTCCCAGAGGTGCCAATATCTTTTTCTGATTTTTCTGTTTCCAGATTTTCGATTGAGTTTCGCTCATAATGTCTTCATTTAATTAAATATTACAGTTTGAGGTTTTACTCATAAAGTTAAAATAATAAATAATAATATTCATCCCAGACTTGCAGAAGAGTCAATAGATGTCGCACATTAAATAAAATGGATAATAATTTATCCAGACACCATCTAGATTGCATTTAGTTCGAGTTGAATCTTGCAATCATTCATAAAGATGGCAGCCAATAAAAATATGCGTTAAGAAAAATGAAGATAATATGGGTGGTTCTTAGTCGAAGTATGGTACAGTTAAAAGTGACCGAATTGGATATCGACACCTTAGCTCAGTGGATAAGAGCGCCCAACCCGGAAAGTAGGGAGGTCCTGGGTTCGAGTCCCAGAGGTGCCAATATATTTTTCTGATTTTTCTGTTTCCAGATTTTCGATTGAGTTTCGCTCATAATGTCTTCATTTAATTAAATATTACAGTTTGAGGTTTTACTCATAAAGTTAAAATAATAAATAATAATATTCATCCCAGACTTGCAGAAGAGTCAATAGATGTCGCACATTAAATAAAATGGATAATAATTTATCCAGACACCATCTAGATTGCATTTAGTTCGAGTTGAATCTTGCAATCATTCATAAAGATGGCAGCCAATAAAAATATGCGTTAAGAAAAATGAAGATAATATGGGTGGTTCTTAGTCGAAGTATGGTACAGTTAAAAGTGACCGAATTGGATATCGACACCTTAGCTCAGTGGATAAGAGCGCCCAACCCGGAAAGTAGGGAGGTCCTGGGTTCGAGTCCCAGAGGTGCCAATATCTTTTTCTGATTTTTCTGTTTCCAGATTTTCGATTGAGTTTCGCTCATAATGTCTTCATTTAATTAATTATTAAAGTTATAAAATTGCAATTGAAATGTACATAGGTAATAACAGAATTATAAGTATAAACAATAGAAACATAAGCAACATATTCACATAACATACTTATGAAACATCAGAGAAATACTGTTTTATGTATGCCTTATATTTGATAAGTTCGGATATGCCCTTATATGTATGAAAAAATTCACAGTGTTTCTTTAAATGTTATTTTAGACAATCTCCATGATATTTTTGCTCTGTTTCAAACGAGTCGTGTTTTATTAAACATTTTCACAATTTTCACTTAAATATTAGATGTCGCTTTTCATATTGGGGCGCTCTCTCTAACATTTGTTTTTACATATCTCTCCATCTTCTTCTTTTAGATCGAGTACATTGCGCCTTAATTATTGCATGCAAAAATTATTTATTTATTCCCTCTTTTATCGGCTTGTTGAGCACAGTGCGGTGCCGTCTTGCTCGTTTTGCTTTTCTTTACTTCTCGACTTCATGCTTTCCTCGTCACACATTGATGCAGATGTCAAATTAAGGCAGCGTGTTAAAGCAGTAGGAATTATTTATTTTTTTTTAAATATATGCCATAAAATATGCATTGTGCAAGTTTCTGGAATGCGGGAAAATTTTTAGCGAAAACTCACTTGTACAAAGACAGGATTTTTATTTACCTGTCTCCTGAACGTATCATCATGCCATGGTAATAAACTCATTCCTGGAAGGACAATATTGTGTTAAAATTTATTTATTTTGAAACATAATTCATATTGAATGGTAACTACATATGAAATAAATTATATATTATGTAAAGCAGATTATTAATTTTACTTTAAACATCCCAAGAACAAATTAACTACATTTTTTATTAATTTCCTACATACAGTTGTCGAAGGATAAGCATCGTATATTTTTGTACAGTCGGACTTGACTGTTGCGATCTTCTGCGACCAGTCATGTTAAGAGTACCTATTCGACAAATCTTTTTAAATGCTACCCTTCAAAGACAAATTATGCAGCAAACTCCTTAATTCCTCGCCTATGTAGCTTAGTAAATATATCAATGATATCGACATTACATCGACGACATAACAAATTTGATGTTTAAAACGTACTAAAACAATTTTTTGTGTCAAGATATTATTGTTATTATATTATATTATCCAATTGTAAATAAGAATTGTAAGAAAAAAAAAATTCGACCATTTTTTATAACCTTTTCGTAAAAATTTTTTAAAAAATCAATGTACCCGATGTAATAGCCCCGTGAGCGTACAAAAGGGAAAAATAAAATAAAATAACCGAAATGGTGATCCACTAGTCTTTGAAAATTTTGAAATCGAAAGGGCCCCGCCTTTTTTTGGAGGGTTTTAAAAATACATGAAAAGACTTGAGAAGACTTTCTTAGAAAGGTTGGCGAAGGTATTTGAGTGTTGGTTTTTTACAGGTTAATTTCGTAAAGGCCTGTAAAAACATTAACTCACATCTTACGCATTGTTTATTATAATAATAAGGAATTTTAAAATCGATTTCACTGAACCAAGTGACGTAGAGTCTAAGACCGTCCATTTGCCACAATTTTCAATTCCAAATTCGTTGAACGCCGCCCATTTTGATTCATTCCGAAAAATTCAGCCCAAAATTGCATTGTTTTGTTTAATTTTGTGAAATTTAGGCACAAATATTAAAATGATTTCCGATTATTTAATAAAAGTTTATCCGAAAATGGATCCATTAGAAATAGATTTTGGCACTTGAAAGTTTTTAGTACAGGCCTGATACTTTTTTTTCCAGACTTAAAAAAAGACTGATGAGATGTGTTTTACTCTCAGTACACGTCCCAGTTGCGATCATTTTCTTTTTCTGTTTTTCCGTGTCTTGTTCTCCTTCATATTTTCATTTAGATTATTATTGTTATCTTCTTATTCAATGATAAATGTACCTACTTATATCTGCAGACGTATTTAGTGGAAATCCGTTATATCTATCTAGATATACTAAAATGTAGCTAAGTTTTCCGAAGGGTATGCAGATAGGATAAGAGGCCAAAAAAACGCCTGCAGATATCGACTTCTGTTAATCGGCCGTATTATATCCTCTCTGCCTACATTACTAGGGAGAAAGTACAACAGAAATAATTATTTTGGGGATCAAGTATTCGAAGGATCAAATGACGGAAGGATCAACTGTTTTGTGAATCAACTGTCGGTGGATCAATCCAGTCGGGGAATCATCTGACGGGGAATCAATATCAGCTTCTAATGACATTATTTTATTTATTTTTGAAAATCAATATATTTTTTACAATCTATTGCAATAATCTTAATGATGCAAATAAAATCTAATAACATATTTTCACACAGCATAAAATTATAACAAAAAACTACGCGAACTTTACAAAAAATACAAAATCATAAATAGTAATTAAAAAATAAAATATAATGTAATAACACAAATAAATGACAATTTATAAGTTAACTAATAAACAGCGTGATAAATTTTAAAATACAATATCTTAAAAAATGTATCCTCACTACACAACAGTAATAATATGTACCTACCTACAATTAAAGTAACTTACTTTTATATTACTATGAACTTTTATAAAATAAATCTCAAGCAACTGGACAGGATTCATAGGACAACATCATAATAACTTAAATGGGATATTTAAAATTCTTCACTGTTAGCCAAGACGTATATTTTAAATGTTCTTAAATTGTATACTAGCTACAAAATACTAGCTGGCATATTCAAATAAATAAATTATTTCTCCCTGCATGTCCTTTCCCGTGCGTCCCCTTCCCTTTTCGGATTCCCCTTCCACCTTCCCCGCCCTCCCTCACCCCTCCCCCGTTCCCCCGTCCCGCCAACCCCCTCCCGCGTTCCATATATTCAGTCCCAGTACATTCAGTTTTCAAACAGCTCGCGTGCCACCTATTAACAACTTTTTTATTCAAATTTTCATTTTCCATGTATTACAAATATTCATTTTTGTATATTATAAGAACAATCAATCAAATTTGGTACCTAATATAAGAACCTATTAAAAATATCTGTAATTCTTGATTCAATCTAAATTATTATGTAAGTACTTCAAATTAATTCATTAATTTAAAAAAGTTTTGAAAATTGGATTTCGATTTAACAATAATTTTTTTGCAAAATGTCATTCTCAAATTTTTGACAGTTTCGCAAGAATTTTTGCAATGATTAAAAAACTTTTCAGATGTATTGTCATGTGGTTGTAATAATCCAGAAACCTTCGCGGGGGCTTAAAGAAGGCATTTTGAAAGTTTCAAACATTTCCTATACAATATAGCAATAGATACATAGACATGTCACTAATCCCCAAGCATATTTTGATTTTTGAATATACCTATAGATTATTTTTTGGAATATCTTACCATTATCATATCCATTATTTAAGAAGCCCAAATTATCAATGCGTAAGTTGTCACAACTGCTCTCGTAATAAGTGAGCGACGTGTAATGAATATGAAAAAAAAATCTAAAAAGTACGTTATTCAAATCTGTAAATAATGTAAAATTTTGAATATGGCGCTCTATCCGTATGATGAAAGCGTATAAAGAGCGAGGAGTGACGGCACTTACAAATTTATGTATCACCGAAAATATTGCACGCGCTTAATTCCATAAACTTCCCCATCAAATTGATAATAAGTACACGTCCGTTCACAATTTACAATATTCACCCGGAGGCCTTTGGAATTACAATATATATATTACCGCGAAAATTGAAAGTTCACCACGTCAGTTCCCGCCCGAAATGCGACGAATATTGTTAAAATCTTCCTCTCCCTCCTTCTACACTCTACACCCAAAAGTTTCTCCTTGCTATACTTGGATCTATCTCCGTTATTTTTGGTTTAGTCCCTTTGAACTTCAATCATAAGGGAGTGAATAATTGATGAACCTCGGGATATTCTCACATGCTTTTCACGCGGTAGTAGAGTATTGAATTATGGATATGGCCTCATTTTTTGTGTTCAAATTGTATGAGAACGTAAAATTAAATGTTACGTTGTAATATTGTGTTGTCAATGCTTTTTGTTAATACCGCATAAGAGTCCCTGCTGCTCTCCAGCGTCAGGATCTAGTGAGACTATGACATCTATAATTGAGCATATTGGGCACACGTAAAAGCTAGTTTAAAATAAAACTACGTATAGTACTATCTACATAACTTTTTTCAATATATAAAAAAACAACCGGTTTCGATTCAACCTGAACCTTCATCAAAGTTAAATAAAAATTAAATTAAATTAATGACAGAGTTACAGTGTATTTGTAGGTAACATATAAGACGGAGAGAGAACATCAACTTTGATGCGAGGTACGTAGGCAAGAGAAAGGGGGTTAAAGTAGGTGTAGGGAGAGGAACATGTTTAAAATGGTGACCGGACAACTCGGGATGAAACCAGCTCAGAACCATCTCAGATAAGTCATTTAGAGTGATAAAAAAATAAACATAAAAAATCGGTTAAATAGGTTACATAGGTTAGAGTTATCGGCTAATTTAAAACTATTTTTTTTCATTGCTTTTAAGGACCTTTTAAGGAGGTGTTGAGTTGACTTTATTCTCAGTTGGCATGGAACCGTTTAAAATGGGGCTATTTGATAAATCGGATAAATCTAATTGTGCATTTTTTTAAATTAAATAAGACAATATTAGCGACTCTCAATCGAAAATTTGAAACATAAACATCAGAAAAGACGTGGTCACATCTAGGAGTCAAACCCCGGACCTTAGCCTTGCAGGGGCGGTGTTCTACCGTTGATCTAATGGGACCCTATCTCCTTCAGTCATATTTAACTGAATCATACTTCTACTAAGAATTTAAACTTGAAATTTAAATAGGTTTTATTTATGAAGGAGAACGATATGAGGGAGAGGAAGGTGAGGAAATACATGGCAATTCAGATCGGGTCACAAGTCAATTCTAGCAACACTTCAATTCTGAATAGTGGTCTTACACCAGGGCGATACTGGGAAAATCTTTCACTCGGTATCGTGCTGCAAACATATTACATATTATTTTTTATTCATTTTTCGTGAAAAAATTAAATAATATCTTTAAAAACTCTTTTATTAATAATACCTATTGCCGATCAAGTTTCGCTACACACCGTACCTTCATCAGGGCAGAGACAGTACAGAGTGCAGCTGTAAACAGTTGTGTAGTAAGGGTACAGAGAGTATTATAATAACTTGCGGTGTCCTTCAGGGTTCAGACTGACACCCTCATATCAGTATCGTCCCATTGTGCGATAGGCGCTGGGCGATCATGTTCTCACTCTTCGTACTCGACCGCATTCTCATGCTCGCCTGGGACGAACCTTAACCCTGTGAAAGCTAATAATATTATGCGATGGACCAGAAGGTAAAAGAAAAATCGATTTATTAAGATGATAATAAAAACATTTATTTACCATTGGATTTTTAAAATTTATTTATGGTTCCTTGATATTGCCTTTCCCTCACATTAATTTCCCAACAGTTGGCTTCCCGGCATACAATATTCAGTTGGTTTAGGGAAAATATGGTATACCTACTTACACAAAATACAACTAAGTGTCCCTGAAGGGGATGCAGAGAGGATGGACCCCCGAATAACACAAGTTTAAAACATATTTTTATTCAAATGCATCAAGGAAAAAATTACCTGTCTATATACTGTATATACCAGCATGTACGTACAAAAATACGGCTCTGTAAATGAATTCGTTGTTTGATATCTATACTAAATTATTATTAAAGGTATTTTAAAGTCGATTTTAGGTTTGAATTTGATGAATAATTCACAAAATTTTATGATATATATAATTTCGGAGAGCTAACTGCTAGGTAATCAACTGTCGAGTCACCCGACATTATGCGTTTATTTTTTTTGTGAATACAAAAAATATAAACGCATCCATACAAATATTTTTAATTACTGGATAGTAATAAAAAATATTTGTATGGATGTGAGACATGGACCTTTAAAGTTAATACCATGAACAGGTTAGAGGTTTTTGAAATATGGCTTCACCGGAGAATGCTCAAAGTTCCATGGACCAACTTGATCACCAACACAGAAATTCTCAAGGGCCAGAGCAGATAGAGAACTGCTCTCATAAGTAAAACCAGGAAAATTTCATATCTGGGTCAAATACTTCGAGGGAAGAAATATCACTTTCTCCAATTAATATTAAAAGGCAAGATAGAGAGTACGAGAGTGGACCGGTATAAGAAGTGTGGAGGAGTTATTCCGGGTAGCGCAAGAAACCGAAGATCTGCCAAAGTCGGAGTGACCTGATAGGGCGCACGAAAAATGAGAAGAATAGAAATACTTGAATATGAATAGGTACATACCTTTTATTTTAAATTGTATGTAACGTTAAAAGAAAATAATAATGTTGATAGTGGAATTGAGAAAAAAAAATCAAAAATATATACACGCATACATCGTAAAATAAAACCAACAAACATATAAAATAAAAACAAAACACGATAAAGAAAAATCATGTCACGAATAAAGAGCTTTTGATACACGAGTATACACTTGATTTCTTAAGCCTAACTAAAAGAGCTTTTCATAGTCGAGCTGTTTAAAATAGTCAAATCGTTCACGTTCAACGGGTTAAGCCTTAGCTCTGCACTGGCTGGACTGAATTAAGGCTGTGCTGGTACCATGTAACGTGTGACATTATCGTAAGTTAACACCCTCCCGCACCGAGGCTGTCCCGATCTGTGTCGCCATGAGTGGCGTTCGATGTCCGCTCGAGGAGAAACACCGGCTCCGTATCCGAACTATCCGTTTTCTCCGAACTAACGAATTATAATTTCCCTTACGAGAGCTTTCAGATGTATCTCTTGCACTGAAGTTTAAGCTTGATTGGGTCAACATGGACGCCCTGGATATGTTTGAGTATTACAATACACCATTAAATGTGATTCAATTAACACCAAATACAGCTTTCACTTTTCAGGATCAATTAGTCTACGAGTTAATGGGGCGAAATTAATGGGAACTATTGCCATAGGTTACCCCCAAGTGGTTAGCTATTTTTGGGACTTAACAGAGGTGAACGTGTTCATGGGGGTGAGGTTTATCTAGGCCTTGGTGGCGGATGCATTCGCTCACCTATTGCGTGGCGGACAGGATAGAGAACCTAGTCCTCCCCAGCCGGACTTTTTCGACCCATTGCCTTGCACACTAGTGGGAGGGATGAATTCATACTTCCGGCACTCCCACACACTACGACACATTCAACCCCAAATTCCTACATACCTTTTTCCTTCTCAGAATTTTCTCTCGTTCTTTACCCTGAAAACACCCCCCACGCAGCATCCCCAAAGTTGACAAAGGCCCTAAGGAATTTTTTTTCCTCAGGGCCTCCTGTGAGAATCTACTGAAAAAAAACATAATCATCGAAAATTCAAGATTCATTTCTGGTCTGAATGGTAATCTCTCAATAGAAAAATGAAAATGATTTGGATATCACTAGCGTTACAGCTGTTTGCAGAATTCTAGATTAAAAGAAACGTCTTAATATTTAATTAATAAGGTCTCGTTAATTTACATGAAAAACACCCCTTTCAAAGTGTATAGGTTTTCTAAACGTTAAATGTCTTGTAATTAATATAGATGAAACGCAGAAGTATTTTTATTCACAAGATAACTTTTCATTTGCGATCATTTTTTACAAAAACTGCGCTCTATATATATCCAATTTTTATTATTATAACAAAAGCATGAGCTCGTGAAATATTCTGTTCATCTGTTATTTGACTGAGTTGGCTGAGTATAGCGAAGTTCTGTTTGGTATTTCTGTAAATTCGTTTGTTTCGTTCAGGTTCAAAATGGCGGCTGTGTTGTATACTACATTTTTATCCCGACAGAGTTCGCATAATCGTAGTTATGAGCTGTGAAATCGGAATAAAGATTTTTAAAGTACCTATCGGCTTGAAGAAAGTTTTAAAAACAGATTTTTCATAGAGATGGTGACATTTTTTTGGACAAATTGTATAATTCCTTATTATAAATAAAAGAAAATTATTTATTTTTAACTAATGAGTAAAACCCCAAATTTTAATATTTAATTAATTAAACAATATTAGCGACTCTTAACCGGAAAGTTGAAACTGAAAGATCAGAAAAAGATACGGTCTTACGGCTTCCTAGAAGTGACCGTATCTTTTTCTAATTTTTTATAGTCGCTTGTTATAGTAGATATCTTTTAGAGTCGATTATATTGTCTTCATTAATTAAATAAAAGAAAAATATTTATGGCTTATAATTAAGTAGGTAGGTATTTAATTAGGTACCTACTTACAAATCTGTTTTGATTTATAAAATATGAAATAATGGACACCAGATCCACTGTTCACAGAACTAATAATCTAATATAAGTAATTATTATCGACCTGTTATAAAAATACATAGATATGATGTGCTTTTGTGTGAAAAAAATGTTACTGCAGATCAAAAAAAATATATAGCTTTATATTACGTTTCACTCCAAATTAGTTCAAGAATCGCTGTTTAAAGTCAATCGTGTAAGTCTGAGACAATTGGGTAAATTAATATATCAGAGATCCTTTCTGCACGTTCTGTCAAATTCAATTTTGTCATTTTGTGCATCTAAAACATCACGTGAAAAAATTTAAAGCATCACGTGACATGTAAAACATCACGTAATAAAATTTGTGAAATACCTTCAACCGCTCCCTTGCCGTTCGTCCGCCGGCGTACCATCGGCGCAGGCCAAAATAATCACTAAAAAATAATTTTGTTATGCGATTTTAACCCTTATGTATAAAGAAAACGTATGAAGAAGATGGTCAGAATCGCTTGGGGCATTCTTGTTCATAAGGTATAAGATACCATGAACCCACCTAGAGCAGCGATATATTTTCTTTGAAATTGTTTATGACACGGCATGGAACTTTTTCCCGCCGCTCGGCTGTCTGATGACACGGGTGTCAAGTCTCGCGTCGCGGTCGATGAAATGATCGTAAAACGTATATATTCATCAAATAAACGCAAGTAATGTTATATTTATGTATAGTTTAGTATTCAAGGAATGTGTTTCAGTAAATATTACATAAGATAGTATAAAATTAACCTGCAAAATATTACGTTAAAGTTGACATTTTTTCGTTTTTTCTTGGCATTTGAGGGGTCAATCTACACGTTATACTCTAAGTAGGTTTAGGAATTAGTGGTAATTTTTAATGTGAATGTAGGATTTGAACCCATAACCTCCAGATTTCTAATCGAGAGTCTTACCCCTCGATCACGAAGGTTTTCATGTATGTCTTATTGCACCCCATTTCTACATCTACAAGATACTAGTTTTGAGTATTACCAATGTTCTTTTTTAGGAGAGGCCTCTTCCGCAAGATCTGTACACTGGAAGTTTGTCATACGATTAAAGCATCGCATGCATTCGAGTTGAAGTGGTCCCTGCGACCCGACCCGGCACATTGTAATCTCCGGCGACCCTCGTGATGTATGCAGATTGCCCGGCCACGCGGATCGGTGGACTTATGCGCGGGCCCACACGCGAGACACCGCTTAATTGTTTTATGCGAAACATCTCGCGGACCGTCGCGGTGGACATGTTCATGATTATTGCGCGCCGGGTTGATTGGAGAGCTTTATGGTGACCGCTGCGGAGTGTTGGATCCAACACTTATCTGGTGACTATTTATTTTATGCTCGTAGTGTTGTAGGATTGAGCGCTATGGAACTTGGCAGGAATGCCTATGGGATATTGATTGGGAGATGTTTATAGCAATTGCGGAGGAGCATACTTTGTCTCTTGAAATGCAATTGGATGGGATTATGCTAGTATAAATACACTCGTACATTAGACTGAGTACTGTATTCCCGAGCCGAGGCGTGTGTGCTTGATAAAATAGCAAAATCACATTTGAAAGTAAATTATTATTATATTTGTTTTTAGATGTTTTTAGGTTTTCACGGCCAAAAAGTATTTTTGTTATTGTTTTTGGGGTGTTATGCCGTGTTTCGCTACCTCCTTCTTTAGAAAACTTTTCGGACGGCGTTACAGTGTCCATCATCAGGGCAGATGAGACTCATCATCACTCATCTGCCCTGATGATGGACACTGTAACGCTGTCCGAAACGTTGGCTAAAGAAGGAGGTAGCGAAACACGGCATAACACCCTAAAAACAATAAAAAAAAATTGTTTTTAGATGTTCTCGGCCAAAAGTATTTTCGTTATTTGTTTTTAGGGTGTTATGCCGTGTGTGCTACCTCCTTCTTTAGCCAACGTTTCGTTTGTTACACAATTACACATCTGCCCTGATGATGGACACTGTAACGCTGTCCGAAACGTTGGTTAAAGAAGGAGGTAGCGCAACACGGCATAACACCCCAAAAACAAATAACGAAAATATTATTATATGATGCATCGCAGCGAGATTACAGTAGAGCACAGAACCTACTCACACAGATATATTGCTTGCATACAGCATTTTTCTACTTCAGAAAAGAAAATTTCACGTAATTTGTAAAAAAAATCGATTTTAATTGAATAAACACAACGCACATTAAAAGCTTTCGAATAACCGTAAAAACTTTTTGAATATTCGCTACGCACCCAATATGTTTTCGGGGTAAGAGGGGACTGCAATCGGTTGTTACAAACTAGTTTGAAATCTTTTGATTCTGTAGCATGCTCTTTATAATGATTTTCTTGTACATGTTAATCATTAAAAAATATCTTGCTTATGGAGTGGTATAGTGGGGAGATAAATTATTATTTTATTTATTACTCTAGGTGCTACAATCATCGTCGCTTTTGGCTTAAAATAATAAGTGGAAGTTAACAAGACGAAATGCTGTTTCTCAGTGACATTTGGCAATATAACAGTAACAATCTTCTGTTGAACACTGTCGAAAGTGCGCGGATGTGCACCAACCCACACACTCCTAAGCAGATTGTTGGTTACATTAACTCTAATTTTGCTAATGAGTGTACGTTTGACATATTATAATATGTTTTTCAAAAGTATGTAGGTTTATTTACAAAACATAAAGTTACTAGCTACAAACTTAACGAAATCTTTGGTCCAGGGGTAAGGCTCTCGGTTAGAAATCCGGATTAGCAAGCGGAAAACTGGTTAATCCATGTCACATTTCGAGTCGAATTCGTACATATATATATTTTTTTTTAATTTAAGCTTTCGTTTTTGAGTTAATTAAGTCCAAAGTTGGAATGTTTAGGTCTAATTAGAAAAAAAATTACTAGGGGATTAATATCAGCTGTTTAATATCAAAAGTTTAAAATATATAAAGTTTGGAATATAATTAAAAACCATAAAAGATAAAAAACCGTCATAAAAATCTGTTACTATTCTACTTAAGGCTGTATTCGAATGTAGAAAAAAGAAAATAATATTTTTCTTCTTCATATTTCCAATGTTTAAATATTCAAAAATATCTCCTTAAAAGGATTTTTCGAAATTCGCATTATTTTTTAAGTTATAATAATTAATTTAATTTCGCGGTTTAGACGAAATCTAACCAAAATCTGAATAGAACAAACTTTTAAACGCATTTTTTCAACACCACTTTTTCGAGACGGTTGACACGATATCTCAAGTTCTACTTAATCAATTTTACTTGAAATTTGGTGTGAGCCTTCTCAATACATTATTTTATCGCATGAGCCAGAACTATAACAAAATTTAAATTTTTACTATTCTAAAAAAAATCGGAAAAGTCACAAAAACTGGTAAAAAAATGTCTTTTTATTTCAGACAGCCGCCATTTCGCGAAAAAAAATTATGACTTCTCCGAGGTTTGTGCCATAGCAACATTTGTTTGGATTAAAAATAAATTAGTTTTTTTTCGGTAGTGGGAGGGTTGCAATCGTGTCAACCAGGGCGCGCCATATTTTTGAGAACCCCCTACTTCAACACCCTGTAACTTTAAAAAAAATTCGTTTGATTTTTTTTAATGTATTCTTTAATGTTTAATAAATATTTGGTAAAATAATAGCTCATTGTTTTTTTTATTGCGCCTGGAAAACACCTACAATTCATGCTTCTAGACTAGAATACCCCCTTAAACATTACATTAAATTAACTCCAATGGAATTCAGTATCGCCTTGAAACCCCAGACGGTGAAATTAGTTCTGAAGATGATAATATGGTGGGTACCTACCTATCACAGTCTAGTCCCCCTCCAAGTAACGCGGCCCCGAGGCATCTAGCTCCTTGTTCTAAATTCAAAGACAAACGGACCGGTAAAAGAGCATTCTAATTGGTTGATTAATCAATTTAAATTATTATTTACCGAGAGCAAATCAGCATTAAGGAATAATTTGAGATGTGCAAAAATGTCTTTCGAAATAATGCATGTTCGGTTAGTTTTTTTTTTTTTAAGTGTGTAGTTCAGTTTTTGTTGAAATTCGATGAAGTAATCGTTTCTTTGAAAGATGAAACTTAGGTGATTTGTTGTGCGCATGCCCACAATGGTTTCTATATGTGATGTGAGCTTTTGCGTATATATACAATTCATCACATTTTTAATTTGGGAGGCAGGTATTGGTACCGCCGCCCCGGGAACCATTTATTGGATAACCAACACCTCTACCATAGGTCACACCAAGTAGTTTGCTACGTTTGGTGACTTGGTAAAGAAACTTGACAAACTTACTGACAAACTACTTGACAAACCTCACCCCATGCCCCGGTTCATGGGGTGAGGTTTGTCCGGGTCTTGGCGGTGGATGCGTCTGCCCACCAGCTGCATGACATGCCGGATCGGGAGAGAATGGTTGAGGGAGTCCCTTTGACTTCTCCAGCCGTAATCTCTCGTAACGTCGCCTTGCACCGCTTTCCAGGACTCCGTCCGTCCGTCCGTCCGTCCGTCACTCTTGGACACGCTGATCTCCAGATTCCTACCCACTCCTAATCCCCTTTTCCTTCCCGAAAATTCTTCTCCTTTCTTTCCTGAAAAGACCCACAACACAGGATCACTATGGATGACATAGGAGCATGACATATGACGTGTGGAGCTAATGTAAAAAAAAATCCGATCTGATACGCCGGGAGGGGTGATTGAGGCGTTGGGAATGAGGGAAAGGCAGATGGAGGGATTGCAAAGGAGACAAAGTGGCGGTATGGGATAGCAGGGGGTGCATTTTTAAAATCCATTCTTCTCAGATGTACTGCTGTATGTGTCCTGCTCACGCGTCGGAAAACTTTCTGATTTATTCATGTACGCATCAGACGGAAAATGGAAATAATATTGTGTATTCAAAAGCACTACTATAAAAAGCATCAAACCACGAACGCTTTCTTTCTTTGAATTACATTGCAACACATGCCGGGTACTAATTAGTTGAATATGAAAAATTATGTTGGACTGTACTTTAATATATTTTTTGTGCTTTTACATGTAAGGCCCCTCTTCCACAGCGATATAAGTTTGTTTTTGTTTTTTTTTTTTTAATTTTTAAAAAAGAAAGACAAACATTCCCGGGTTACGAATAACCCAACAATATTTGAAAATCTCCTACTACCACGACAGAAAGCCGAAAATGTTGCTCGTGTTGTGATGGAGGACTTAGCCAGCCGAGGAATCGAACACGAGACGCCCGGGTGGGACCCAACGCGATGCCCACTCAACCACTGACTGGTCTAAATATTCATGTCGAATACTCACGTCGCAAACAACTTGTTACAAACAACTTCTACAGCGATATTTTATTTTTTATTTATTTGCAAAAACAGCATAAAACCATTGCATTGCAAAAGCGGTAAGAAAAGATACATAATAATTACATTTACAGTTAAAGTAATACATTTAGTTAAAACATAAGTGCTATATCACGCTTAAAATCAGGCAGTTAATCCTAGTGGGTCTTCCCAGGGACTTCACGATTGGAAAGTTAATTCTGCACCTGGGAAGAATCAAAAGCCTGTGTTGGCGACCTCGCGTGAAATTATCCGGGACATCCGATTATCCGGGAATCCTATTTCAGCCAGACTATCTGGTACCGATATAAAACCATTTAGAAACTTATAATTATTCGATATTCATGTCGTATAGGTACTCACGTCGCATATAACTCACGTCCGACCACTTTGCTACTAAAATCAAGAGATTCACGTCGGTACTAACCATTGTTGAATTCTGGAAACGTCAAAACTAGAATACTTACTTACTTACATAATCTCACTCACAATCGAACAGATTCTGTAGCTATCATAATTTGTTTTAAATGTCACAGTAAAACGCTGGTTAAAAGTCTATCACACTCAATTCGAATATTTGAAACATGAAACTCTTGCATTAAAATCACTAAAATTAATTACTAATTTCTTCTCACCCTCTTTAAAATGTCATAAATTTAATCACAATATACCCAATGACATAATTGAACATGATATCCGATCGGATCATCTGAGCATGATTGTTAGCGGTAACAGGACACGGTGGTTGATGGTTTCCCTTACTACTGGTACTGACTTCATCCCTTTGATAAACGTCATCAGTTGGCCCAACAAAGGGACCCCAAAGTGGATTTGCCAAGCGCCAAGGGCGGAATTGAAAAATTCAGGGAGCGGGAATCAGTCCTTTGGCAATCAGGAAGGGAATAATTCTCGGTAAATGTCGTGGTGATATTAAATTAATGAACATCAAAATGTTCGTAAAATCAATATTGCTGACTTTTTTCTGAATTTTATCCTCCCAGAAAAGACAGATTTTCTCACTGGTAAACGAAAAGTGTCGTTGCTTGATGTGACTTTGCTATGTTTTATGCTACATTAAAGCCTAAAGCTTCCCAAACTTCTTCCTCTCCATCTCCTTCCCCTTTCTACTTCTTTCAATTTCGCACTTACCCCAATTGTGGATGCAATTTACACACTTGGGTCTCTGTGCTATATTTTCTTAATATAAAAAGAAAACATCTTTACCATTAATACCGAAAAGTGAATTCTTTTGAAAATTTGATTTTTAAATATTGAAAAATGGAAGAAATATTATTTCTGCATCGATTACAACTAGTTTTGATTATAGTCGTTTCAATTTTTGGTGCAAATGGCTGGCCTTTGAAAAAAATCGTTAAAGCCCTCGACAATTCGTTGTCATTTCTTCTATAACTGAAAGCATATCTGTTGTTAAGACGTACAGAGTTTTGTACTCCTATTGAGAAAAAATACAGTATCTAACAAGTCCTTACTTAATTTGGTAAAACAGGAGTTTTACCACCGAATTAATTCTGCGTAAGACGTACCCACATTGTATAACATTAAAATAAAGCCGAATTAGAAAACAATTGCAACCCCATAAAGCGGGCCCAATTTTAATTACCCATAAGAAAAATGTGTTCTGGAAACATAAGTCACCAGGGGGCAGGTTTACATCAGGGGCGCAGAAACGAGAAGGAGGTTGGGGGCTGATTCTAGATTCTACCTAATAAGTAATTACGCTTAGCCAATAAATCGCGCAATGAGGCGGCTCTCGCTGAAGAGAAGAAGACTCCTTACACAATTCAGGAAGTGCTTTAAGTAAGAGGGAATAATAAATTACTTGGTAGTAGTTCGCTTTTAAGTCTCGCAGCCCCCGAGGGGAGGGAGGCCCTCGTCTTGTGTTGACATCCCTTCCGACCAATTACTTCTATCATCAAGGCTGATGGGACTTTACAAACTAAGGGATGAAATTATTTGAAAAATCTAATGTTTTCCATTGAAATTTCTTTTGCTTTGATTATTTACAGATAAACGATTTTATTTAGTATTTTTTAAATTTTTAGTTAATTTTTCTCGATCTTTTAAACGAAATACGAAAACTGAGAAATTCTGTTATTCTTATATATGATTTTAATCGCTTGTCTGGATTTGGATAGATTATAATTTGATAATGTTTTTCACACATCACTTACTACATCAGTACAAAAATGTGGTACCCGTAAGTACGCAGAAGGAAATTACGTATATGTATTATTTTAATTTACAAAAGAAAGACAAACATTCCCGGGTTACAAATAACCTGCCAATATTTGAAAATCTCCTACTACCACCATAGTAAGCGGAAAATGTTGCTTGTGTCGTGATGGAGGACTTAGCCAGCCGAGGAATCGAACTCGCGGCGCCTGGGTGGGACCCAAACGATGCCAACTCAGCCACTGACCGGCCATTTTTTAAATTATTTACCATTATTGAAGAAGAAAATTACATTGTTTAAGTTTTCGATTCCTTCGGCACCGGTGCACAGTCGTGAAATACGCCAAACGCGGGCCCAATATTTATATAGGTACACTTGACTTTTGTCACATGTGAACAGGATGTTTCTACGACAATAGCTCGGCTGCGGAACGATTTGCTGGCCCTCAGTATTTCCTCCACGCTACAACATGGGTTTCTTCAAAACCCAGGTTCACCCCTTCCTTTCCGCTAAAAGACCCTCCACATAGCATTCACAAAGAAGACATAGGCCCTGGTGGAATTTATTTTAACAGGGCCTCCTGCAGGGAGTTAATTTAATAAAAAAAGGAAGAAACAAATGGACCACATTGAATGACCAATTTTTTACGCCGACAACTTTGATCTTAACGCTGACGAAACTGAAATTTTTAACTTGAGCAAAATCTTAACATAGCTGAATCTCGCCTTCAAAAACCTAATGCATCCCCTTCCGATAGCGTCATTAAAGACAATCACTTGAATAAAACAAACATCGAACATATATCTCACGATTAACGATACATGATTTAACAATTTAACCCTCGGTTGGGCGTGGGAAGCGGGGGTGGTTCCGTACCACACCCACTCACCACCCGGTCCTGTGCTCATTGTGTCTTGTGTGCATAAGGCTGCAGTGGCACGCCCCCGAGGAGTCTCTCGCCGCGAGACAATACCCGGCTTATTAAGACATTAATGGAGTCTTGCCTTTTTTGGTGAACTCTGTACCTAGTGCCCACCTACCCGAGGTGCCTGGGAACAGATCTCTTGAGATTGAGCAATTTGTAAGGTGGGTTTTTAAAAATCGACTGCTCCGAATTAAACTACTCTAATTTTATAATTATTATTTTAACAATTATGCTAATTGAACACTGAAGAGGATAGCTGATGACGGTGTGTTGTGGACATGTCTGTGTATCTCAAGAAAGCTAATCACCGTGTTGCACGCATTTGTAAAAATGAGCCAAGGGTGTATAATTTTTATCATAACTGCCCAATAAATTTCTTATTTTTGGGTGGTTTACAAAGCGTTCGTATAAATTTAATGATGACCTTTAACATAAAGATTTCTTCTCTTAGCTTGTCAGCTGTTCTTTTTAAGATTTGAAATGTGGGGGTGGCCATTTTGTTATAATACCTAGTTTACACGAGGAGAGGACAGAATTGTATTTTCCCAGTGTGAACAGAGGTTTAGAGAACAAGACAATGAACCAAAACATTGTCAGCGTGTAACCGTACGGTTAGGACAGCAGGACAACAGCCAATCGCTCCAATCGTACGTATTTTTTCGGCTTAAAAACGTCCCATAAGGTATGCTTTCTCTCTTTTCTGTTTTAAGGATTTAATTTTTGATGAAACGTTTCTTCGTAGCAATTCAAAGTGCTCTGATCTTAATCACATTTTATACTCCCGATGATTTTTCGTTTCTAATTCTTCTTAGATCATTGCAGACAACCTCAATGAAGATAATATGCGTCCCATTCAATTCCTAAAACAAAGTTTTTGATTTTTATCAATTGGTTCGTAATCCAATAATTCGAAAATTAATATCTTGGTTAAAAGACTTTAAAATTTTCTCAAACTCGCTAGTAACGCGCGTCGTCGTCTACCAATTTTCGCAAACTACATTCGAATAGAGAACTCCAGTCCAATTTTTTTATTTTTTCTCATGAATAATGACCTTCTAATTTAAATAACTGCATATTTATTTTTATTTTTATAGTTAGTTTTAAAAGTTAAAATAAATGTCAAAGTTTTAATTTTTCAAGATCCCCCGAAAACCACCGAATCTAGTGTGACGTCATCATGACCAACCGAAGTATGAATTTTGTAGGGAACTGGAATCAGCTGTTCGACTCCCGCCATTTTGAATTTCAGCATTGAAGCGTTTTACTGGGCATTATGATCGTTTTTTGTACAGTTAGAGTTTTTGAATATTTTAAATAATATAGATAAACTAATAGAGATACTTTATTTTTCATACTGAAATTATTTAGGCCTAAATAATGTTTCAATATAAACAAAAACTATTGTATGTCCAAATCTCTATAAACCAATAACACGGAATGTCGAACGGCTTGCGTCATACATTTCTATTGATTTCTATACAACTTTGACCCAGGTGACGTGGCGCGTTGACGTCACGCCGCCAAAATCCAGCAATACCAACTTGAAAGGGTGTTTTAATGACAAGCTTTAAAATGGACTTTATATATATTTTTTAAAACTCTACGTTAAATATTATATAATAAAACTTATATATTCAGAATCAGCGTATATTGGTCTATATGAACATATTTTTTTAAAGGCATAATATTTTTCACTGGAGTTCCTTATTCTTGTGTTTTTTTCTCTTTTAAAAGAAAGACAAACATTTCCGGTTTACGAATAACCCAACAATGTTTGAAAATCTCTTACTACCACCACAGAAAGCCGAAAATGTTGCTTGTGTTGTGATGGAGGACTTAGCCAGCCGAGGAATCGAACACTGGATGCCCGTGCGGGACCCAAACGCGATGCCCACTCAACCACTGACCGGTCAAAAACCGCTGTATTATCACATTGTCCTGTCCTGCGGGGTTAAGGCTGATCACGGAGCTGGGACAGGACACTATTATCCTGTCCTCTCCTGTGAACTCGGCATAAAGCTGAAATTACACTGGACAATTTTTATTTGATGTTTTGTATTTTGAATTGCTTTGATCAAATTTTTTTATTAGAATTACTACCATTGGCTACCATAATATGGACTTGTGCCTGATTTGGTTATCGAAAAACCTATAAAATACTGTACACCTAAGTTATAATAATAAATTTCCTAGAATATCGTGAAAATTTTGCATGGAACACCGAATATAATAATTATGTTTCGGAGGAGATGTTATTAATCTTTCTGCAATGACAATGCATTCACTCGACTCGACAAGTAGATATTATCAAGTATCTATCGTGAATTGGTTAAGAGCTTTCCACAAATAATGTATGCAGCTCAAAGATAGGGTGCATTTTTATGTAATGACTTGCGATTTCCTTTGACGTCATTCTATTTTTCTTCTCCATTTTATAAAGTTGTATTTTGATGCTGCTGAAGATTAAGGTTGTGTACGGTTGTGATTTGTCAATTTAAGTTACTACATTTTCAGTTCGAGCTACTAAGAGGACCGCTTGCACGGCCTGTTTCGGGCAGTTTCAAACAAATCTTAATTTTGGATTTGAGATCAAAATACCCAATCAAATTGAAAAATTATTTTCGTAATCAAATGGTTCATCCAGTACGAATGTGAGCTACTTTATTTATTTTTTCTTTAAATTAACAGATATAAGCATTAAAAAAGTTTATGATACCAAAAAACGATCAATGTGATTGTTTTTTGGATCATGATAATAGGGTCTAATCACTATTCGATTTACAGAAGTGCTTGCAGGACCGCATGCAATGGGGGAAATTGGAGGTTGCCTCCATACCATACGATTTGCGTGTGGCGTCGTGGCTCCGTCACTTTCTAAATTTCAACGTATTGGATTAGCGTTGGCTTTTTTGACAATAATCTGGTTCGTAAAAGAAAATATTGGGCAAAAAAGGGTTAATCGAAAAGCATAAGTTTAGCATCATAAACATCGCAAGGAAATTGTCGATTTCAGGAATTTAAATAAAATATGTATTTTTTTCATTATTTAAATACTTTCTCCTTTCTCACACAACTTGAATGGGATGGTTAAATTATAAACAAAAAAGATCATTATTTTTCCAGGTAATTATTTCATGAATATTATTTTTAATGTATTAATTGTGAAACAACACAAGTTAAATAAATAAATTTTAATCTCGCCGGGATCCGCATCCTCCGGATTTGTAGTAGAGATCCAGCCTTACCCCTCAACCTTCGCAGTACAAATGAACCTACATACATGCATATTTTAATAGATGAACCTTTGGATTTTCGTAAACTAGTAAGCATACAATAAATTATTAAATGTGCAGCCCTCGTTATTTTTTTACGAATACCTAATTAATTTTTAGAATAAACAAATAACAGAAAAAAATTTATTTCATTCCAAGATCTGAAATAGTATATTTTAGGTTGATAACAATTGCACGGAACACTCCAACCGATTAAAGGCCTTCGCTCACGGAGAAACTGAAATGAAACCAGTTGTCAACGCAATTCAAAATTCGTGAGCGCAACCATGGCAACCTGTTAACAAGGCAACTGAAAAGCAACTGCCACACAAGCAAAAGTTCTGGTGAGTTGACAACTAGTTTCCGTGAGAACGACAAATTGGAGGTTTGGTCGGTGTTTTGCCTAAATACGATCGGACTTTCTGCAGATTGGGGGGAAATTGGAAATGATCCTGTGCCACGGCTTGGCAGAGGAATAATAATAATACGGCTGGCGGTTTTGCCTACAAGCCATCCGATTTGCAGAGACTCTGCTTGTAGTCCTGCAAGTAGTGAATAAATATATCGGATCGTGAGGAGCGCGTTTAACGCTAACTTAAAAAAAAAAAAACATATTAAAGAGTTTTAAACTCTGATGTAAGTTAACAGCACAAATCGTTAACTAGGTACCTTCGAGAGAACGTCCTACGTAATGTGAAAAGTATCTCGTAACCAAAATAATCGACACAATGGACCCACGCGACGATAATGGCAGAGGGCATTAATTTGCCAAACGGGACGAATATAACAATATAATGACTCTATTGAGATTGGCTTGCACATACTGGTGCCTGGTTTCTGGTGCCTGTTGCCTTCATGTCGGATTCTGTTCATATTATGGCTGGACATTGGATTTTGAAAATTATTAAGCAAGGTCTTTTTGCGTCGCTTGCGGCTAATATAATAAATATAATAATATATTACGTAGGTTTATATTCAATAGTTAATCTGGGATCGAATGTAACGTTTCCATTATAGTTGATCCCCCGGCAGTTGGCCCCCCGGCAAACGTATATGAAATATGCAGTCTGTTTAGGGAAAATACGGAATACTTCTTACATAAAATAAAGCCGCCGAATTTCTACCGATTTCTTGCATATCTCCCTTGAAAATTTGAAGTTTTTAAGCTCTTAAAAAATACACAATTTTCGTTTCAATTTTATAATTTTAAATATTAGCGCGCTCTCTCCAACATTCGTACCTAATTGCATATATCTCCATCTTCTTCTTTTCGAGCGAATATACGGCGCCTTAAATGTCCCCGAAGGGGCGTGAAGAGAGAATGTACGGCCAACAAAAAAAGTTTAAAACATATTTTCATTCAAATTTATCAACGAAAAAAATACTGGTAATTTTGTTTATACCAGCGTATAAGTCCTACAAAAAAATCGACACCATAAATAAATTCGTTTGTTATCCATACCGACTTATCGATTTTTAGGTTTGAAATTGCTAAATAATGGACAAAAAATTATAAGTTTATAAGAAATATTATTTCGGGGGGTCAACTGTCGGGGGATCAATTGTCGTGGAACCGGTATATTTATACATAAGGTTCCATGCATACAATCAATTCCGCTAACAAATAGCGATTGGTCCATTGGTAGGTATAAAGTGTAGTGTATAGTAACTAGTATTAAATGTAATATTTTCTTAACGATCCTAAAATAATTTTTATATTTTATTTTATATAATTGTTTTTTTATGATATTTTAAGTAATTAATCACCTCTCTTTTCTAATATTTTGTCTTTGTTCTTAATTGTCTATACTTGTTTGTCTTTTGTTATTTTTATAAACTTATTATCCTGACGAAGAAAACATAGTTTTTGAAACATGTTGATAATGTTAATTAAATAGTGGAGTACACAAAGATATTTGTTTTCATTAAACTAGTATTTTATTTATTTTTTACATTACTCCACAGGAGGCTCTGAGGAAAATAATTCCCATCAGGGGCTATGTCATCTTTGGTGTGGACGGTCTTATTAGGAAAGGAAGGATGGGTAGGAATTTGGTAGCAATGTGTCCAGGAATATGTAAGTCCATGTGCAAGGTGATTTTCCCAGAGAAAATACCCAACCAAACTGAAAAATTATTCTTGTAATCAAAAGGCAGGTATATCAAATTTCTAATAAGGATGTGACATTTGATATACCTTTTGATTTCAAAACAATTTCTTTGTTATTGTGATCTTAAATCCAAAATTAGGATTTATGATCAAAATAAACAAATTATTTTTCAAGTTTTTAGAGGCGACTTGGGAAATTATTTGTGAGTAAGTGATAAATTAAAAAAATAATAACTGTTTTTGTTACACAAAATATGATGAAATATATAAAATAAAAACGATTAAAAAAAGCATTTTTATGGGCGTAAATTAAAATTACAAATGACCTATTAACGTCAGAACAAAAAATTGTTGTAAATAAATGAAAATTATATCTCGAAAAAACGCCTTTTTCACGATATTTATTTTTCTTTATAAACATAGGGGATGAGGCTAGATTGTTTTAATAATTATAATTAACTGTCCAAAAAGTGCCAGGTTGTCTGTAAAATCAAGAAAAATTGATTTCCTTAATTAGGTATATTTTATAATTTAAAATAAAACTAAATAAAATCGCACATATTCCAGATATTTGCAATACCATTTGATTGAAATATATATAATTCAGTATGGTCTTGTATTTTGGCTTCAAAGCAAAATTAGGTTTCGTGTGAAAAAAATTGCGCAACCATTATTCTGGAAATTAATGGTTCCCCTAGATTTGTTTTGGTAGGCATGCCACTGGTTTGGAAATTGTTGACTCTCTTTAACCAGATCTGGCAAAAATAGTAGGTGAGTACTTTCTAAACAACTGAATCAGCAAAAATCTTAATGTTTTCTAATAGGTACTTTAACTCTTTAATTGCAATATTTCTCATATTTCTTCAACATTGGTCCTTCGAGATCTACTGTCTTACTTCGTTGTTTTTTTTACACGACGTATTTATATAAAAACATGTTTAATAAAACATAGGTGGGTTAAGCCCCTAAGCAAAGTGAACGCGCCTCTATGTGTGCGGTTATCTGTTGCATCATTTAAAAACAGTTTATACAAATTACATCGGCTTTGAACAGTTAAACTGTTTAATGTTTAAATGATCCATCGATCAAAAGGTTAGAGGGCAGAATAATATTATGTAATACCTTTGACACAGAAATCACTAGAACAACTCTGCAATCATTTTTATTCCAATTTATGCACACAAATCCATACTATAATATTATAAATGCAAAACTGCTAGAGTTCGTTTATGACGCTTTCACACATAAACCAAAATAAAGACTTTGAAAATTCATTCACCAATAGAAAGCTAAATTATATGCGAAGACTACAGTCTGTATATGATGGCAAGATCTGGCGTTATGAAATTATAAATATTAATATATTATATTTGTTATACGTTTTCTGTCGCTAACAAAAGCGAGTTATTTCGAACGTCAGAAAAAAATCGTTTCCATGGAAACGATGTTGATATATTTGTGGGCTCTAAGCTGGTAGGTACTCAGCCCCCTGGTCAGCTACTGCTCCAGAAAATTCAAATATTAGAATATGTTTTGTTTTTTTTTTTGGACAAGCAAGGAATAAATGTCAGATAAGAGTTCCTACATTAAAAATATAATTCCCAACGATTATAAAGACTGAAAAATAAATAGTGTAATTTTTTTGTTATATACAAACTTCCAAATATTTAATAAAAAATAAAAATCCGAAATGTTTGTAAGCGCATAAATTCTTAACGAATGAACAACATTGGATAATTCTTTTTTTCTTTGAGCTATAGCTTTATGAAATTTAGGTGGCAGGCGAGACGTTTGAAAACTGAATGTAAGGGAATGAATGTATGGAATGCGGGAGGGGTTGGGGGTAGGGAGGAGGGGGGATAACTGATAAGTTCAACCGCTATAGTAATTTCCCGTAATATCATGCGAGCGAAGCCGCGGGGAAAAGCTAGTAATCCATAATTAAAGTTATGTAGATATGTGTTGCAGCTTAGTATTGGGCACAATCAATGGGATTGATGAATTTTAATGGACCGTCTTTTTTGGCAAACATTTTCAGATGACGAAAAATTATTAATCTTTTACAGCTTCTTTCTTCCATAATTTTATTACTGCCCCGGGAACCACTCATTGGATAAACAACGCCTCTGCCAATATATAGCTCCACGTAGTTCCCTACATTTGGTGCCTTGGCGGGGGTGTCCGGGTTTATTAGATTTGTTTCAGGTTTTGGCAGCAGATACCTACATCTGAGAGGCCATTTGAGGGACCTTTCACCTCTCCAGCCGTATTCTCTCGACCAAATGCCTTGCATTGGTCGGAAAGTGGGAGAGATGGATTCTTACATCTACCACTCCTAGACACGATGACCTCCAGATTCCTACCTACCCATCATCTCATCTCCTTCGTATCCTTAAAATAACCTCTACACGGCATCCCCAAAGATGACGTAGGCCATGAGGGCATATTATTTAGTTAATATGAACGTATTAACTAAAAAATATGGTATCTTTGGGGATGCTGTGTAGGGAGTATTTCAAGGAAATGAAGGAGATGAGGTTCTGGGAAGAAAAAAGGTAAATGGGTAGGTATGAATCTGGGGGTAGTGTGTCCATGAAAATATTTCAACCCATCTCTACCACTCGGGGATCTAATGAAAAAATTATTATTGCTTGTACAATGAAGGAGAAATTAACTAGCAGGGATTGAACCCGCGACGTCTGAATATGAAACCAAATACTTTAAACCTCTAGGTTCATCGCTCTTCAGAGGACATAAACAGGGCAATTTATGATTTTAGTATATTTTTTCTTGTTTTCTCTATTAAAACAAAATATATTTATGCAGATATACATTTTTTTTAAATAAACCCCTGCCTTCCGCCGACATTTCAACATTTTCTAGGAATCTTTATTCTAGTGGAACAATAATTGAATAATATATAAAACAAACGAAGTTGCAAAAGATAAAATTATTTTAATAGATCATTTTGGAAAAGGGGTTGTGAGCAAATAGTTTCAAACAATATAAAGATTCAAGAAACGCTTCGTTTAACATGAAAATTTGAACAGAAAATTGAAAATACGTTACAATGTTTTGACATCTCTTTGTAATGAAAAGTAGGAACATAAGTAGATTTCAGCCATGACAACATTTTTAATTCGCTCATCCCTAAAAATTTTGACCAAGGTCCATCTAGTGTAACCCATTTCATAGTGTAATGCATTGTTGTCCATTTATCCCAAAGCACTTACGTTTTATGGTTATTATTTTAACATTGATACCAGTACCTACGTATTGATATAAAACAAGCGTGAAGACATAGCGGTACCATGGTAATATTGAATTATTCATTCATTCTAGAATTAAATCGTCTCACGGCTTTGCCAAGGGGGCTCAGATGTGAAGAAAAGATATCACCATGAATAACGTTTTTTTCTCGACGCAAATTTGATATCTTTACACGTGTTTTTCGTATTGCCAACATCGTCTTCAGTAATAAACGCGTATAAAGTAAAACTTTAAGCATATTTTATGCCACGTGAACGACATAATTAGATAGTTTGGTTTTTGCATTATGTTCTTTGTAAATTTAATATCAAGTTTGTAAAAATAGGTATGTATTTTTTAACTAATAACTCTTCAATTACAAATCGAAGTAATCATATTGATTATTTAAAAATTAACAGTAGGTACATTGTAAAATACAGCATAAAAAACTATCGCAGATTGCGCATTCGTGAATATAAAAATGTCTAACGTACAAATTTTAGAGGAATGCAATTAATTGTCCACATACAAACGATTCACTATAAAATAACTTACTGAGAAACGCCATTCATGCACTATTTGAAATGTCGAATTTCAAACACCTACCCATCGATAAAGATAGGCGGGAAACTTCAGCGGTAAAGGCTTACCAGACCTAACCTAACCTAACTTAAGCCGCCGCTACCCGAATTTCTATCGATTTATTGCATATGTCCCTTGAACATTTGAAATTTTTAAGCTCTTACAAAAATAAATGTTATTTTTGAAGATAATATCTACACAATCCCCACGCAGAAACGCAAATTATATGAATTTCCCTCGACAGAAAAAAATTGCAAAGTATGCTCCGAAAATTTGTATTTTCAAGTCTGTCTCTTTTATTTAACACGTTATTTGTATGAAAAATTCACAGTGTTTCTTTGAATGTTGTTTTAGACAACCCGACGAGATTTTTGCTCTTTTCTAAACAAGTAGTGTTTTATTAAACATTTTCACAATTTTCGCTTCATTTTTATCGTTTGAAATATTAGCGCGCTCTCTTCAACATTCGTAATTACATATCTCTCCATCTTCTTCTTTTCGAGCCAAGATACGGCGCCTTAACCACCTACAGCGCATCCTGGCGGACGTGAAAAGTACTGACTTGTTTTTCTCTGATGGTTTCGACTTGTTCAGTACCTACCTACTGTCATTTTTATTTTCAATAAAACATAATTTTTGATTTTTGAAATATTATTAATAATTAGTAAAATTAAATTGATTTTAATAATGTCATTAGTAGTAGGCTCACGAGCCGTAGTTTGCAGCCACTGGGTTAAGGCAAATAGGTATTTATTTTAACCTGATATTTATAACAATCTTAAAATTATCACAACAACAAAGCAAGTAAATAAGTGACAAACCCACCAGTTTTCCTTGTCAGGGTTTCTCAGAATTCCCCCTGCGCCCGTCGCCTATAAAACCAACAACCAATACTACCTTATTCCACCAAGAACTAAGAGCATTGCCAAGTAACCGAGTACACAACCTGCACGCTGCTGCGGTTCATGACAGACGTCAGTTTGACAGTTCCAGCTGTCAGATGTCCGGCCACGTGACAGCCCATTGTTCGGCGTTGACATTCACGCGCCATTATTGCGATTATAAAGCGGTTTCAATTAAGAGCAATAATATTGAGTGATACTCGATTGATTAACTTATAAATTATATAATTTGATCTAATAATTTAATGTTACAGAAATATAATAAAATTGTTAACATCGGGTTAGATTGACAGAAACGCAATATAGAAAAATGTGCACTCGATGTTCTAATTAATGACCGAACACTTTATCACGCGATTTTGTAATCCCAAATTCCACCGATAGATCTAAACTAGACCGTAGTCAAAAAAATCGGCAAACATTTTCATCATAATGGATTTAGAGAATATAATTAGTAAGCAATGAAAATGTGAAAATCGTTAATAAGATATTTTTTCAACATGAGCTCCACACAGTAGGCACTGAAGAAAATATCCCCCCTCCCCCCCCCCCCCACAGGGCCTGCGTCATCTTTGTGGATGCTATGTGGGGCGTCTTTTTAAGGAAAGGAAAGAGGGGAAGTTCTGGGAAGGAAAAAGGTATGAGGGGTGGGTAAGAGTCTGAGGGTCAATGTGACCCGAAATGACGGACATAAATCCATCCCTCCCACTGCGGTGCTAGGCGAGAAAGTTTAATTGGTCTCCCTCAACAGGTCTCTCTCGATCCAGCCTTTGCCACGCAGTAGGTGGGCAAACGCCACGGCATCCGCCGCCAAGACTTAGAAAACCTCACCTCGGGCACCCCTGCAAGTTACCGAACGTAGGGAACCACTTGGGGTGATCTATGGCAGTGGTTATCTAATAAATGGTTCCCTGGGCGACGTTCCCACACCCGCCTCTCAAATTGAAATTTATTATTTGATTTGCCATTTATAGCTACAATCTTAGATTATTCAAAACTTCAAGAAGAAATTGGTCACTAATGTGGGGGCCCATTAAAATATTGAATTAGAAGATGTAGGATTTTGAATGTTAAAATGTTCCCAGTTCCTAGTTAAAATGTTTCCCGCCAAAAGTCCCCAATCAAAACGTTCCCCGCCAAAAAAACTTTGTCGCACAGTCAGTTAGGTTAGGTTAGGACAGCATATGCTGAGTTTGCTGGCTGATTGTGCAAAAATGATGACAATTTACCTACAAATTACCAATCGGGAACATTTTAGTTAGTTTGTTGCCCAGGAACACTTTAAATGGGGACATTTTTACTAGAAAAATTTTGACAAAGAACATTGTTGCCAGGAACATTATTACCTAGACCAAGGATTGTAACCCCGTAACCGATTGGTCCGGAGCTTAGGAGCTTACAGCTCTACCACTGAGGTCATCGCGATTCGTGATCATCCATAAGAGACATTCAAATGTATTGGTCATGAGAAAATTAAAATTAAAAATAATTTTACTATACCGATCACGGATCAGAGGGCAATCATTGTCTTTATTTTTTCTTACAGGAGAATCATTCGAGATTATCAATAATATTTTATTATGAAAATTTTATTAATATACGCATTAAACTGCAACGTGTTTCCATTTCTGTCTACAATACATTTCGTGAGATGTCACATTAAAAAAATAAAAATTTGTATTATTTCTTATTTTTATATGAATACTTCACAAGAGTCCCAACTGTTCCCGTCTGGAGTCAGTGAGGCATACCCAATTGGGGTATGTTGTGAGGCTGAAGGAAAGTTTAGGAGGAGAATGACATGGAATGACAGGGGAAGAGGAAAGTGGGGAAGTACCTGACTGTTCAGATCTAGTCATTAAACATGGTTAAAACCATTTCAAGCAAAGTTTCAAATCTGAATGGTGGTCTTACACCAGGGCGATACTGAGAGTATCTTCCACTCTGGAATGTGCCGCAAATATATCTTATATTATTTTTAATGATTTAAATATATTATATATGAACGGAGGATGAATAGAAGGTCGCCGAGGGCCTGGTAGGAGACAAATGTCTTGGCTACGAAATATACGAGAGTGGACCGGTATTAGAAGCGCGGAGGAGCTATTCCGGGCAGCACAATGTAGAGAGACATTTTCCAGAGTGATCGCCAACGTCGTGGGACCCGATAGGGCACACGAAGAAGAATATGTACGGGAAGCTAAAGTACGTCCACTGGACCTATTTCTTAAAGAGGATGGAAAGGAGGGGGAGAGGAAGGTGTTTTTTGAAAATTTATTTTTCAGTGATTGGCCTCCTTTTATTAGTTTAGTCTCCTAGATTGAAGATTCAAGAGGTAAGCATGGACTGGAATACATATTAAATATGTATATGAATCTACCTGCATCAAATTCAGCATCGTTCAAAGCAATATTCGGTCTCGTCACAATCAACGGTACAACAACGCTCTGATGAACGCTGTCCGGGCCTGACTGTCATGAGAACCGGGATGACAGTTGAACGGTGAACGGTCCGCCGTGCCCGGTTGACACCGGAGTTGATATTAAGGCGGGATGCTGGAGCAAGGGGTAGATGTCGTCTCCGAAGCGCCGCGCCGTCAGGTGTCAGACCAGGAATTCTCTCCCGTCAGTAGCACAGCGGGGATGAAACGGGGGGTGGGTAACCTTTGGATAAAGACGCTGAGATTTAGAATTATTAAGAACTTATTTAACTAAAACGAGTAATTGCTACAAATCAAGGCTCGCAGGTGATTTATTTATTTATTGTTTGAAACATTTACAGAGTGTTAACAATTTACAATAATAGAATTGCCGTTGGGATGTACATAGATATTCACTCCCAATTAGAAATGTTTACAGCATGAGTAATCGATGTTTAGTTGTTACTAGACGAAAAGGCTTGTAGTGATAACAGAAATAATGATAATTAAAATGAAATATAAAACATTGTAAATAATGATAATTAAAATGAAATATAAAACATAGTAATGTCAAATATAAAACACAAACTACAGAGAAGACGAAAAAAAAAGAAAGAAGGAAAAGGTATGACAACAAAAGCAGCTACATAACTTTTTCACGACGTGTCATGGTAGGACTTTGATAATTTGTTTTTTGAAATGTGAGATTGTTTGCGTAGATATATATGGTCACATTCAAAGGTATTATATAAACGATACATTTGAGACAGTGGATTGAAATACCTACGCAATATTATTAATAAATAATTCAAGATGGAATATTAATTTTACGACTCCGTAAATCACGTCTATTAGGAACTTTAATATGAATATTGCTCAGACAATGAGTGGTTTGAAGCTTATCATGAATAATTTTGTATAAACATATTAAGTCAGCAAATTGTCTTTTTTTGATAAACAATCATTTAAGCCGCCGCTACCCGAATTTCTACCGATTTCTTACATATCTCACTTAAACATTTGACGTTTTTAAGCTCTTAAATATATATATATTTTTATTTTTTTTAAGATAATACCTAGACGCGTTCCACGCCGAAATGCAAATTATATGAAATTCCCTCAATAGAAAAAAATCGCGAAGTATCTATTCGCCGAAAATTATTAAAAAACGTCTATTTCTATTATTTTACAAGTTATAGTTGTGAAAAAATTATAGTTTCTTTAAATGATACTGATGCCTTCCACGAGATTTTTGCTCTATTTTAAGCGAGTCATGTTTTATTAAAGTTTTTTCCCAATTTTCGCTTCAATTTTAACATTTAAAATATTAGCGCGCTCTGTCCAACATTCGTAATTACATATATCTCCATCTTCTTCTTTTTGAGCGGGGAAGCGCCGCCTTAAAAAAGCTTCAAATAATAATATGAAGGTACATTAGCAACCATATTTGGCAGCTGGCTTTTTATCATATTTTAACAATTTACTTATATTGGTTATCATTGGGGTTATTTTACCGTCCACGCAACACAACAACTGGCATTTTACGTTAACTCCCACTTTTTATTATTTATTTCCCTCATAGCCTATGCCATTTTTGAATGCTGTGTGCAGTATTTTAAGGAAAGGTGAGTAAGATTATGGGGATCAATGTATCAAGGCGTGACGGATAATGAATCCATTCCTCTAACTATGGTGCAAGGCGATGAGTCGAGAAATTTGGTTATCTACAAAAACGTAATAGACAAGCGATATTATTTTTACCTCCATTTGAAGAGATATAAAATATAAAATTTATTTGATAATATTCCGTAATCATAGCATATTTAATAACAATGTATATTTTTTAATATTCGAGAACCAACAGTTCAGCTCCCCTAAAAATTCCTGAGATGCCGTCACGAATATCTGTCACCCTGCTTTCCGTTTCGTCCGTTACCTCCTGCCGCTAGCAGCACGGCGAGCCACCCAATCCAGCCGTAGTTCGTAGGCGCGGGGGGCGCGGGGGATTTCCCTTCACCGGCCAACTCTTCCCAGGCTCGAGGTCACGTCTGACAGCCGCGTGTCAAATTCTTTTTTTTTGTCGAAATATTTGACAAATTCAAGACGGTCCCTAATAAATCAATTTGGTATCTTTGTTTTGGATTGTGACTCGGGTTTGATAGGTCACGTACGATAAATTGTGATTGTAAAATAGTTGTGATTGTGATTGAAGACAACTATTTGCTATGAAGTCCGTGACTAAAGTTTCTTGGCGTGTTTTATTTTGTTTGAACCGCTATGTCTACGATATAATATATTATAAAAAGCGTATTTTATATATTATTATTGATAGCTAGGAAGAAATCGAAACACATTATAGTTTAAGTAACAACATTTTTTTAAGAAAAAAACGTTCCGCCATTGTCGTCGTTGTGCCGATCGGTAAACTTGATGACTTTATTACATTGATCGAAAATGAAGAAAATAATATTGACTTTTATGAACAAAACCACAGAGTATTTTGCATACCTACAGAGTGAGAAAGATTGGTTTATTTATTGAGAACATTTTGATACAAGAAAAATTTTGATACAGAATTAAGTCATTCGTTAAAATCTGTATACTTATGGATAATGGATATTATATCGATAATTAATTGCAATACATCATAGCCTAACCAACATTTGATTGAGACCAGTTAAGGGTGATCTTTTGACCTCTCCAGCCAGACTCTCGAACCTTCGCCGTCACTTACAATAATCTCCCACAAGTATTTGACCACTTACAATATTCTCTAACAAAGTTTTTATTGCCAAGCCATTTTGAAATGTAAGTGTATCAAACTAAACAACATAATTTAAATTCTACTTAAAATTACCCAGATCTTGTGTAATTTAACCCCTCGGAAACCATCTTTATAGGTTTTTTGCAGTTTTCGGCAATCAATCAGCATTCTCCCGACACTCAGGTATGCAAAGGACGACTATATAAGTACCAGTGGCGGTCCGTGAGTTTTCTGTAAGCTAAAGCGCTAAGATTGAAAAATATGACGTTATTGACGCTGTTGATGAAACGGTTTTTTTTTTCAAAATTTCAACTTTTTGTATGAAGATCTTCAGAATTCTTTCAGTCAAGGAATGCGCCGCATCCACATACTGAAAGATTTTCATACAAAAAGATGAAATTTTGAAAAAATGAAATTCATTTTCAGCTACAACAACATCATATGGTATTTTTCAATCTTAGCACTCTAGCTCACTGAAAACTTACGGACCGCCACTGATAAGTACCTACCTAGTTAAAATAATCGGATGTTGTCTAGTAAATTAATTTATCTTGGGCAGTAGATTTGCAAAACAAATCATTTGCGGAATGTAAAAAACGCCTATAGGTGTACATTAACTTCTAGGTAGACAGATATATATTAATTTATTTTCATTTTAGATATATTTTAATAGGTGACCGGACAACTCGGAATGAAACCAACTCAGAACCATCTCAGATAAGTCATTTAGAGTGATAAAAAATATATATAAAAAATTGGTTAAATAAGTTTAAAACATAAAATTATTTTTTTCATAGCTTTTAATGACTTTTCAGGAGGTGTTGATTTGACTTTAGGCATGGAACCATTTTAATAATATTGCTTCCCAAAAGTAAATAAACATGCATATATGGTTTTGTTATTAGGTTATATTTATTATTATTAAAATATTATCACAAACACAGTTTACTTATGTTTTTGTTTTTTTTATATCTTTGAAAAAGCCCAATGGAAGTTTAAATAAATAAAAAATAAATTCTAAGGAAGAAAGAATGGACCCAGCTTAATATCACACACAATTAATAAGCGGCACGTTCCAGAGTGGAAGATACTCTCAGTATCGCTCTGGTGTCAGACCACCGTTCAGAATTGAAACCTCGCTTGAAATGGCTTTAACCGTGTTTGGTGACCAGATCTGAATAGCCAGGTACTTCCCACCTTCCTCTTCCCCATCTCCTTCCCCTCCCCACTACCTTCAGCCTCACAACATACCCCAATTGGGGATGCCATGGTCTCACGGGAGCAGTTGGGACTCTTGTGCGGTATTCTTATTAAAAATAATAATAATAAACTTTCTCTCCAATAATTAATCTTAATATGTTCATATCAGATAAGAGATAATCAAACAACCAGTCCAAACGATCCAACTCGCCACGGAGTAGGTAGGCAAACATATCCGCCGCCAAGACCTAGACAATCTCACCCCATGAGCCCGGGCATCCCTGCAAAGTCAGTTTTTTGGATCGGTTGGACCAGATTCAAAAAATCAAATACGGTTCAAATACGGTTTTTTGTAGGGCATAGATAAATAGGAAATTTTACTTTTTGCGACACTTTTCTATGGGACGTGCGATATACGTGTCTGTAAGTAATAATTTCTAATGAGCTATTTCGTTCGACGAGACTTAATTAAGCCATAAAAATGACGTCCTATAAAACGTTTTAATTATCACTTTAACTCTTTTAAAACAATATTAAAAAATGTATACAACATCTTTTAACCCCTCAGGCTAATTTGTTCGCTTCTGGGAACAACTCATATAGCTCTCATAGAAATCTTGGTGAGAAATATGATCTAAGCGGTGGTAGAATGAAAAAAACACCACTAAATATTTTTTCATGGAACGAACAAAAAGTGAGGCAATTCATAAATTTTGAAAACGTATTTTATCATATTAAAAAAACGGTTTTTAGTTTCCCAATACGTTCAGAAATATTCCTCTTATTTTCTGATACTTACGTTTAGAAATATTCCTCTTTGGTCATGCGGAAATATTTTGACCTTTTGACAAAATATGCCCCAGGCCTGAGGGGTTAAAATACGTCCGACGTAAATAAGTCACGATATTTTATTATAAGACACTTTTGAATTACTTAAACTCACATAATTTGTTTAGTAGGTACCTTATGCGCATTTGGAAAGGTGTCCATTTAACGTGACGTAAATACCAGCTATCGATTGTTTTAAATAAGTACCTACCTGCTTCTTTTTTTTTTTTGTCATCTGCCCTGATGATGGACACTGTAACGCTGTCCGAAACGTTGGCTAAAGAAGGAGGTAGCGAAACACGGCATAACACCCCAAAAACAATAACAAAAATACTTTTTGGCCGTGAAAACCTAAAAACATACCTACCTGCTTATCTACGTAATAAGTTCAAATTGGGATAGGGGTAGCGCACGGCCCGGGAAACATTTATTGGATAACCAACACTCCTTCCGTAGGTCACCCCAAGTGGCTCGTTACGTTTGGGGTGAGATTTGTCTAGGTCTTGGCGGCCTATGCGTTTGCTCACCCACTAGAGGGCAGGAACCAGAGACTGGTTGAGAGGGACCTAACCTAGACCTCTCCTCTCTCGAAACATCGCAGTAGGAGGGACGGATTAATAAGTCCATCACTCTTGGAAACATTGACCAAAAGATTCCTAACCAGCTATTATATCTTTTTTCCTTCCCAGAACTTCCTCTCCTTTCTTTCTCTAAGGAGACCCTCCACACAGCAAGCCCAGAGATGACGTAGGCCCAGGTGGATTTTTTCCTCAGGACCTCCTGCGTGGAGCTAATGTAAAAAAAGGTAAGAAGGTTGTATTTAGGTAATGTAATTTATTTTATATTTGTTGACTGCCTCTGATGTGAAATCTCACAATACGGTTTTAATTTTCCACAAATAATATTTATTCAAAATATTTAATTACATACCTAGGCTATTTATATTTTTAAACCTTGGTGTTTTATACAACAAAATCATTTTCGTTATGCGGTATGTACGTATGCAGGTAGATATATATACCAAAATTAATTATACCTAATTTTCAGGTTTCACGTCTATTTGTAAAATGGGAGCCTCAGCACGTTAGTGTTAACGTTATTAAAAAAAAAAACTTTTTACATCGTAAGTACATTTTATTAAAAAAACGTTATTAAACGAAGTTTGTTACTTTAATTCGGTTTTAAATGATGTCATAAAGTGGATTTGAATCAAATCAAATAACAATAAATGTGTGGTCAAAACAGTTCAGAGAGATTTTTTTATATGAATACCGCACAAGAGTCCCAAGTCCCAACTGCTTCCGTATGGAGCCAGTGAGATTATGGCATCCCCAATTGGGGTATGTTGTGAGGCTGAAGGTAGTTGGGAGGGGAAGGAGATGGGGAAGAGGAAGGTAGGAAGCACCTGGCTATTCAGATCTGGTCACCAAATACGGCTAAAGCCATTTCAAGCATGTTTCAATTCTGAATGGTGGTCTTACACCAGGGCGATACTGAGAGTATTTTCCACTCTGGAACGTGCCGCAAATATACTATATGGTATTAAATGAATAAATTGTGAAATAACACAAATTCATCAAATAAAATTTATTTTCCACGCCGGGATTCGATCCCGCGACCTTCGGAATACGAGTCAAGAGCCTTACCGCTGGACTACGCCGGCCGTCAATAAGCGATTGTTGACAATAAATGAAAAAAAATTGTAAATGAAATTTTGGTCTCCGGTGACATAGGTATACTTTTTTTAAACTAAAAACATTTTAAAGATCACTAAGTATTAGACAGTTAGGGTCGACGAGGTGAGGGATTGGGCATTTACTCGGCTGGACGTCCAGTGATAACATATGGAAAAAGAATAAAAATTGAAACAAAAAAAACATCAAAAAAGTCACCCGGATACCAAATTTTCGTTGACATTTTTTACTCCAAATAATATCAGGAATCACTGGTTAAAGTAAGTCTAGTACGTTCCTTAACACCCTGTATATTATGATTATGATGAGCTTGCAAAGTAGATACCAACTAACTAACCATCACGCCGTTTCCCCGCAGGGGTAGGCAGAGAGGACAGACCGCCAAACAACTCGATCTTGGCACACACTCCTTGCTTCGTTCACATTCATACATCGTCTCATACATGCTCTTCTATTATTCTGACTCTTGACATCGCCCGACTCAAGTATCTGATTCACTTGGTCGTGCCATGTCTTCCTCGGGCGTCCCCGACTTCGTCTACCATTCACATTTGCGTCATATATTCTCCTTACACTCCTTTCCTCATTCATTCGCTCTACATGCCCAAACCATCTGAGCGTCCCTTTCTTAAATCTTACTCATAACGCTTACATCAGCCTTGCATTCGCCATAGGTCACCCCGGATTTGACTAAAAGCTTAATTACTGTCTTTAAGAGGAACGTTTGCGCTGCCGTTTTCGGCCCGTTTCATGCAAATCTTAAATTTGGATTTGTGATCAAAATACCCAACCAAACTGAAAAATTATTTTTGTAATCAAGAGGTATATTTAATATCTAGTACGGATGTGAGCTACTTTATTTATTTTTGCTTCAAATTATAAAATATAGGCCATTAAAGATTTTAGTGTTTCATGATTTTAAAGGCAAATTGGGCAATTATTTGTGAGTAAATGAAAAACAAACAACAAAAATTATATATAAAATAAAAATTAAGAAAAAAAATCATTTTGATAGGTGTAAATTTAAAATACAAATTACTTATTTACCTACGGCGGAACAAAAATTTGTCGTTTATGCATTAAATTTACTACCCAAAAAATGCATTTTTAACAATTTATTTATTTTATATTTCATTGTATTTTTAAAATAAACATAGTAAATTTTTTTTTTATATTTTTCATTTAATCACAAATAATTGTCCAAGTTGCCTCTAAAGTCATGAAACACTAAAATATTTAATGGCCTACATCTTATAAATTAAGGTAAAAATGTATAAAGTAGCTCACATCCGTACTAGATACGAGTATTAAATATACCTTTTGATTACAAAAATAAATTTTCAGTTTGGTTGGGTATTTTGATCTCAAATCCAAATTTAAGATTTGTATGAAACTGGCCGAAACGGGCCGTGCATACGTACCTCATGAAACCATTTCTTCAATCAAACCAGACATAATCAATACTAGGTATAAATATCTAATAAAAAATTAAAACAGCAACTCATAATTTTTTTAAATCTTCGTGGGAATTGCCCCCTCAATCACCATACTTCAAACCCATGTAATTATATTATAATATCTCCCATCAATGGTTCAGTTCCTTTGACAGCTGTTGCAACACCTCCTCGAGCAATTCGGACTCCGAAATCTGAGACTCAATAAATCATCAGCTCGTGATCCAACGTCATCAGCCAGGGAATAAATCGGAATAAAACAATAAAACACACCTTGTTTCTTGGACAGACCATCATTTATTTAGGCCAAATATCATTCAGCGAGAATAACGATTACTTTCAACATCAATTATTCGAGAAATATAATACTTTTGATACATTTTTATACAAGTTTTATAGTTTTATCAACAAGCACGAAAATCATAGCAATAATAATGTACCGGGAAAGTTTTCAATCATTTAACAGTCGTATCGTGAGAGGTCTTAGACATAAAACTGCAAAGGGCGGTTTGTTCGTCTCTCAATAAAACGGATCCACACTATCACATGATTATAATGTTCTTAGTAAACAATAAAGTTATAATTATCAAATTGGATCAAAGCACGACTAAACGTCACGAAGAAGATAACATTACTCGAGATTCAAGTTTACAAGTTTTGCAGAAACTCGAATATTTAAGAAATCAACAAAGAACGAGAATAACAAATACCTACACAATTCATTATATAAATACGTTTACAAGAACAGTAGTAACCCTTTTCAAGAACCATTTAACTAATAAATTTGCTATTTTTATTAATTTCAATACACTGGATACTTCGTGAAAACCTATCTTTGTCCGACGTGCGTTGATCTAATTAAAATTGTAGTTTTCTTACTATTAGCAGGTGGATAAGAGTGTTTTAGCTACCTACGAATGAAAATATCACAAGAATGATTTTGAACTTAATATAAAACTATTTAAATACAACTGTTAGTCATTTGGTGGACAGGAACATGGAAATGATACGAGTGAAAAACACAGAAAATTGATTTTAACACATTTTTTCAAATAAAAAAAAAACATTTTTACGTTATCATCCTGCGGATTTTTGTGATTGCAATCGTTAAAAAATTCATAAAGAAATCATTTTGTTTGCGTTCAAAAAATATTTCACCAAAATTTCAAATTTGATTTCAAAATTGGTAATATACCTACGATGTGAATTATTGTGTACGTTCTGTTTTCAGATTTTTGTTAAATTTTACTGAACTCACAAAATCGACATTATTTTTTTTTTACTAAATTTGCACATTTTTCAAAAATCAAGTTTTTTTTATGAATTTCAAAAATTATTATCAAATTATATACCAATTGAAAAACATGACTGGCTCCTTACGTTTTTTTTAAACATACTTATTCTTATTAAATTTCTAACATTTGTCAATTAGTACATGCGAATGCGTAAAATAATATAATATAAATCTACTTAAGTACATATTTGTCTCTGATTCATTTCACAAGAGGTTTTACTTAGGAGGCAAATGTTTGGAAATCGTAATACTTAAAACAATTACAAATAAAGCATATTATGTTATAACACAATCGTCGCAAACTCCATTTACAATGGAAGCACACTAATAAATGTACAAAATGTACATAATATTAACTATTACTCTAGAATTATCTACCATAAATAAGTTTAAACATAACCGCTTCTTAATCCGCATCACAAGCTTTTGACAGAAACAATCTACTATTACTATTACTTATGGTTAATATTAAACATGATATGCTAACACGTAACTATTACTAAACATATTCTTTCATTATCATGTCGCCTACGAAACTGATTCAACAATGTTTTATTCGTTATAATTGATACCTTGGCATTACAAATGTTTAATATTATTATTATTTAGTCTTTCAGTTAACGAGATGTTATCTAACGTTTAGTCCTCCCGATTACCCGAAGATTGCACATAATCCACATTAACTACGTCACATTATTATAATATTTATACAACTGAGTAAAATGGTTTTGGCGAAGAGAGCGCTAAACATCACAAGTTATGATAGAACAGGGGACCCGAATCTTCACACTCCTTCCGGGAAGTTCAGGCGGAAAACTTACATCACGAGACCGGAACGTGGTGCTGGTACATCTGCTCTTGGCGCTCGCACAGCGAGGTCATCCTCCTCAAGGGGTCGCTGGATTCACGAAAAAGCAGGTTGTCTTCTTCCCGGGGAGGGTGATCCTGGCGCCCCGGGGAGATGACGGGGGGAGACGAGGCCGACAGCGGAGAATGAGCGTCTCTCCCGCCGGCCCCCGCCCTGCGCCAATACTGCTGGACAGCCTCAGACACAAACACAGGAAGAGAAGGAACAGACTCACCCCCGTAAGGATGGTACTTTAAAGTCTCCAGGGTTGAAGCTAACCCCTTGATATCAGCGTATAGCCGGTTCAACAGATCCGCGTTAAAACCCATCCCGTTGTTAGCTTGAGCCATCGTCGCTTCTATTCTCCCGAGCTTTTGGGGATGATGCGGCGAAGATGTCGACAGGAGTTTCCTGTGCAGAGACATGTTGGAACTGTGACGGTCTCGGCTGCGCTTGGATGGAAATGCCGCGTTGCACCCGCTGATGTCGCATTGATGTAACAGTTTTAAATGCACGTTGCGGAAGTGGATGCGCAGCAAGAAGTGGTTCTGAAATATCTGCCCGCAGGCGGTGCACTTGTCGGGGTTTTCTTCGTCGATCGGAATCTCCAGCGCGTTTAAATCCTCCGAATGGCAGTGGAGGTCGGCGGAGACGGTTTCGCTTTCTGCCGACGGGGAGCGCATCCTCATTAGACTCATGGGCTCCGGGGAGAACTCGCTCTTGCACTTTGACTCTCCGCCATACAAATCCGAACGGAGACGAATCTTTTCCCCGCCGGACCGGCTCGAGTTCGGAGAATGAATTATCTCAGATTTCTCATCGATTATATTGTCGTTTATTTCCCTTTTTAGCTCGAAGGTGTCAGATCTATTCAATAACGACATATTTTCGATTTTAGGCATTTTTAACGATATCGGCTCATCGATGGCATGAAATGTATTGTTGTTTTTCATGTTTTCGTAGGCCAGCACGTCTTTTATATCGCCACTTCTGTATATTTCGCTAGTGATGTCTTCGTCGGACATGTTTAAATCGGTGGATTGAGAACAACGAATCGGTTTTTCACTTTTGCGCTTTCTTTTGTTTGTAACTAGCACCAACGGTTTAATTTCTTCTGGGGGAGGTAAAACTTCGACAGGCTTAGAAACGAGGCTAATGGGTTGATCGGTATTTAGAACTTCCTCCTTAGATTCGGATTTGGTGAAACTGCGTGTAGAACGCATGCTGAGATCTTCGGGTTCGTCATTACCTCTCACGACAAGATCGGCCGGCACTTCAGGAGCAACGGTCTTCTCGCTCATCTCTTGCCCGTATTTCTGATAATCCGCCAAGAACTTATTAATGTTAGCAAGTTTTTGAATCTTTTCTTCTTCCTTTCTAGCTTGAGCTTCTTCCACGATTTTTCTATTGGCTTCGTGGAGCTTGTAGGCGGCATGATCGTCGTTGGAAGCACTTTGACGGTAAAGTTTTTCGAAATCACCAAAGTTTGGAACTGCACCACGAGACATGACGGGCATTTGCTCTGGGACGAGCAGAGGGAGCGGCAGAGGGAGAGGGCGAGGTCCTGGGAGAAGTGGAAAGGGTTGAGAAGACCTGCCGTCATGAGCGGAGATCTTCCGGCGAGTATGAGGGGAGTGGAGTTTTGGGTTTGGGTTAGCACTATGTCGATTTCTAGACCTCCTTGAGCTGAACATCATGGTGCAGCCCTCTACGGTGCACTTGTGCATCTCCCGAAGATGCACGGCCGAGAAGTGAATCTTGAGTGCTCCTTTGTCACAGAAAGTTTTGAGGCACACGTTGCACTGGACTCTCTTCTTCCCGGTGGACGGATTGATGAACTGAATGCCGAGGTTCATCGGCCATTGAGTGAGGTCGTGCCTCTTGCCCATGGATCTTGACTGGTAAGAATCTGTTGGGGACCTGGGCTCCGGCCCGCTGTGGTCACCAAGGTTGAACGAAATATCCGGAGAATCTCTTCCGCAATCTTCATCGTCGTCGTTATCATTATAATTTCTCGATTCATCAGTGGCGGACGAATTTGGGGACATCTTGCTGGCTGCAGCCCTGAAGGGGTCCTCAAGATGGGAGGAAGGCGGAGCACCACCGAAACTCGCACCGAGGTTACGGAAGTCAAAAGGTTGCGAAGGCCTTATGGGAGTGGAGGTGTGGGGAGGCAGCAGGAAGTATCCCAAGCCCATCGGCAAGGGATGCTTCGGAGGCGAATCTCTGTTTTCCATTTTTTTTCTATTTTCTTCCACACAGCTAGTAAATCCGGAACATTTCCGATATCCAAAATCTGTAACAATGATAAACAATAATTAAAATTTAAAAAAAATTAAAGTTATCCGATTAAATTAGAAAAAGAAACTATTAATAAATAACTAATAATTAAACAAAAACAAAAAAAAAAAATTTAACTATTTTTTTTTTTTAAATTGTATTTGTTAAAATTGTCAACAAAGATTTTGAAAATCAAAAACACGCACCTTCAAAAGTTTGAAAATGTCACAAGTCTTTATGGAGTAAACAACACGAGAGGACTGGTCCACACACAACTCCTAACACCATCTAGTAGCGAGCGCGGACACTGCACTGACCGTTCAAAAAAATCTTTGTCGATATCCGTCACATGGAGACAGGCGATGATTCGTCAAGCGAAGGACCAGAGACAAGAACGCAAACGCACGTGCTAGCCGACCGGCGGCTCGGACGCGACTGAAGTTTTCTTCGGAGGCACAGGTGACGCCTTCGTAGGCAGACAGGGACAAAGCGACAAAAACTCCGACAGAGACGGAACTACAAGAGTGTCCACCGCCCGTTAGAGAGAGAACTCCCGTTTCGAATGTTTTCTCAACTCCCCCGCGCATTAAAAGACGCGCTTTACACGAAAATTTAGAACATAAAAAATATTTTAAAATTTCTACAACTTTAAAGAATTTTGAAGGTTTATTTGTCACATTTTCGAGAATGCTTTGAATCTTGTTTTAAATTTGGAATGTCTTTTTTCGAGTTTGCGCAAAATTCAATCCCTTTTTCCTACATTAGGAAAAAAAGTGTTGACAAAATTGATTTTGTAATTTTTTTGCTTTTTTTTGTCGCATTTTCAACTTTGAAGAAATTGTCGCATGTCCCAGCGGTTACAGAATCTTTCAGTGGGAGGAGCCAGAGAGAGGGAGACGGAAAGCAAGAGGCGAGGCGATAGATCAATAGGACACTGGACGAAGATTTCTTCTTCTCTTGCGAACGGGGAGGGGAAGAAGATGAGGTGGGGGGGAGGTGGAAGGAGTGGTAGCGACACCGGGCGGTGAATTATCCAAAATTGGACACGGGTGGGACTTTCCTACCTTCTATTTTCGAATTGCTCCACGGAATTTTGGCGGAATAAATTACTAACTGTCAAGCGGGATTAATTCTCTTGGAGAATTCTTCACTTTACTTTTTTTAAACGTAATTGTAAGCTTAGAGGTAAAGCAGCACACTGTTTTACTCAGAATTTTCTTTACAACAGATACCTACCTACCAACTACCTAAATGTTTTGAAAGGAAAATTAATTAGGAAATAATTCGTATAATAAGTTCGATTATTACAGCCTCTAATTAACAATCATTACAGTTATGTACGTATTCATAAATATAGAAATCTAACTAATTTTATAAGGCTTTTACGTTATGTAAAAATTCTTAATTATTAATTAAATTCTTAATTCTTAATTAAAATGGTTCAAAATTTGATTAAAAAAAGAGATAATCTAAAATTAGTACAAATAAAATTTTTTACGAGTGTTTCAAACGTCGAATTAGTTTGTCGATATTGTTTTGTATATTTATTTGCTAAACTATAAAAGCGAGGGATTGGCGAATTTGATTCATAATTTGTTTTTACCTGAAATAGGTCCTTTTGCCTAGTGTGTCAAGTTGGTATAATTTTATTCCCTTTTTTATTTTATTTATTTTTTTTGTATTTTATATTGATTTCATAAAAATATTGGTGTTTTTTACATTCAAAATTTAAAGTTTCGTAGGTAGGTAGGTACCTACCAACCTAATTACCTAGGTATCAAATTTATCTAGTAGTAACTATATTATCGACTTACCTACATTACGAACTGGTAGGTAACTGTTATATGCAGGTTAGGTTACATGTTTGGTTACAAATATATGCTAATGTGTAAATATAATTTGTTAAATAATATTATGTCGCATATAAATTACAAACAATCAGTAGAAATTTAAAATTACAAATAACAAATAAAAATGAAAAATTACACTTCGCGTATTTTGCCATTGATTACTTTGAAAATTTTACCACATTTTCGATTTTTATTATATTAGTAAAGTGCTCAGTAATTTTGACTTCTTTCAAATGCGAAGTCTCTCCATTTTTTCTTCTTGTAAAGATTAGGTATGTCTGTATTGATGTTTATTAAGTGTTTACATTAATTCTGAACTTTGTTCCGATAAACATTTTAAAGAGAAAAATTCCTTCATTACGGACCTACACAATTTGTTTATAAGATACTATGTACCTAGACGTAGATCCTACATGTTTTTAATTTTGAAATATTCGTGTAGTGTTAAAATTATTCTCACGGCTTAGTTATACGACTTTGCCACAAATGCTGCCATAAAATCTTATTGATTTGAACTTTCAAAACTGAATTTCTTGCATTTTTAAAGTTTCTTTTCATATTTGGGAGGCAGAGATGGGTACCGCCGCCCCAGGAACCTTTATTGGATTACCAACACCTCTGCCATAGGCCACCCCAAGTGGTTCGCTACGTTTGGTGATTTAGCTGGGGTGCCCGGGTTCATGGGGTGAGGTTTGTCTAGGTCTTGGATGACCAGGACACACTGAACCCCAGATTCCTACCCACCCTTTAAACCCTTTTCCTTCCCAGAATTCTCCTCCATTTCCTTTCCTTTAAAAAACCCTCCACCCAGCATCCCCAAAGATGACATAGGCCCTGAGGGAGATTATTTTCCTCAGGGCCTCCTGTGTGGAGCTCATGTAAAAAAAAAATATGGTGATACAATTGGTAAGTTTTCTCTAACTAACCTAACTTTAATTATGCATGCATTAGGTAATTTCTACAATTTCACGACAGTTGATTCCTCAACAGTTTGCCCCTTGACTTAATTATATATAATATACATTCGGTTAAAGGAAAATACGGTATAACTACTTACACTAATTATAACTATACAGGCAGTGGCGTGCACAGGGTTTTTCATCAGGGTAGGCAGTAGGAAAACCGCCGATTATTTCAAATAAAAATTAAAAAAAACCTATCACAGATAACTCCCTTCGAACAAGTTTTCGCTAAATATGCTTGCTGCTGGCTGCAGATGATGTAGGTTTGGATTATCTAAGTCACATCAAATATCCAAATAATCGCTTCATTTATGCATCACGTAAATACAAATAAACGTTTTTGAACAGACAATTCGTATTTATGAAAGACAACTAGTTGATAGAAATAGATAACAACAGATGTCACTGTCATTACTGATTGCCATTTGATAATTTTGTTCCAGAAAGCACTGCCTGATACGAACAAAAAACCTCATAGAAGCAAATTCAAAACGACAGTTCTACTCTATGCTCTGTGCATTTCATTTATTTATTTATTTATTTATTTATTTGAGACACAAACAGGATATTTATACAACATTATTTTGGTTTATGTAAAACAAATTAAAATACAATTATAAATATCCCTAGACTAATGTGTCTGCAGTGATCACATTTGCATATACACTGACACATGAAAAACATATATTTATACATAACTTTAAAAAAAAACTTAAATAGAAAATTTGAAATACTTAATAAACTAGTTAACAAATTGGCAAATGAAGATATTATTAATATCTTAAAATCATGGTTTGATAATAGCTTACTCACACTTAATGCAATAAAAAACCACTTATTTTCCTTACAGAAAATACCTGATCATAAAGTTAATATTGTGATCCACGATGAAAAATGTGATAATGTACTTTGTAAACAACATAATCCTGTAAGTAACTCTTCTTCCGAAATTAAATATCTCGGTGTGATCATTGATCAAAACCTGACGTGGAATAGCCACATATTCGTATACATTGATATTATATCTTGTATGAAGTTAGCTCTAAGCAGAAATAATTCCTGCTTTAGGCCGCATTTTGGTGAAGCAGTCGGAGGGCGCGGGTGTAGTTTCAAGTTACAGTTTATGCCACTTTTGTAGTATGTCGTTTGATGTGGCGCTCGCGTAGTTTAGGTTGCTCAGCTTCTTCGCCCTATTTTTGAAAGTGTGTATTTATTTTGAGCAATAATTTAATAATTTATAATATTATTTACATGCTTATGTTTTAAAATACGGTAGGGTAGGCAGTGCTTATGTGCCTGTATGGAGTGCACGCTCCTGTATACAGGTATCCCCAATTGGTTGTGATAATAACAAAAGTAAAAAACATATTTTCATTCAAACGCATCAAGTCTATGTTTATACATATACTGTACATACCAGCGTATAAGTACAAAAAATCGAGACTATAAACAAATTTGATTGTTATCCATGTCAACTAAGATACTATTTAAAGTTTTTTTAAATCGATTTTAGGTTTGAAATTGGCAAATAATGCACAAAAAATTATAATTTCGAGGGATTAGCGTTTGTGGCATCAATTTCTACTATGCCTAGTATCTACCTACTATCACGCCAAAGTTATTTAACCTATTGTTTTAATTTTTAATTTAATTGTGATTTCATTCAGAACACTTCTGAATCCCTCTTTCACAGCAAAATTCACCGAATTGATTGTTTTGTCATCAGCATCTGCTCAACCGAGTTATTTTGGAAGTGCCGGTATAACAGTTTACTTTGCGAACGCCTGCTTCCAAATTCCACGGAATTTAGTTGAAAGTTATGTTGTTACCTAGGAACTACCAACAACTATGCTAGGCGTTATGTATTAGGAATTTGTTAGGAAAAGTTATTAGAACCTAAACTAGATTCGACAGGTATCAAAACATTATTTCACATCCGGGTGGATGGATTTAAAAGGAAATTGAATTAAAAATAATAATTTCAAATAATGCACACAGGTAAATAGCCAGACACTGACAAGAGACGAAAAATTCCCTTTTTAAAACTATAGATCTAGAGACGTTTCTTACCTTATATTACCTTCTACATAATATTGGAATAAAAATGTAGAGTGCGTAAGGATACCATGATATATTGTCTAATATTATATACCTTTAGGTTTAATTTGTGAAGACAATAAAACCAATATGATTGACTTCTTACTTTCATCAATTCATCATTTCATCAATTTTCATCAGATTTAAAATTTGTATTTTTAATTATTTCAAAGTAGGAACCTAGCAGTTGCGGTCCGTAAGTGTTCAGTGAGCTAGAGTGCTAAGATTGAAAAATATTTATTTTATTTATTTATTAAAAGAAGTTTATACAATGAACAAAAAAAATTGTGTTAATTCATCCGCCATGCTAGGGATGTCCCTGTGTTATGGTGGATGAAGTTTACAGATTGGGTAGGTACAGTGTACAGTCATTAACTTATGCAATTCATTTAAATAGTTTAAGTTACAAGATGTATTAATTATATTACAATTCAATTAAAATAGCAAGTTTTGCACATCATCGTTACTGAATGTAAGGATCCATTTTGATAAATTTTTTTTAAAGATATGGGGTTGGGTTTCGGATTTTAGGTTCTCGGGGAGAAGGTTAAACATTTTAGGAGCTAGGTACATGAAATGTCTTTGAGCTGATGTGGAGCGTAGTGTAGGAACATTGTAGTGTCGTTTGGTTATTGTTCTGGTGGTGTAACTGTGATGTAAGAGAGTTTTTTTCTTGTATTTGAACATGAAATGTGTTAGTGTAAATTTTAGATGAAGTTGCCGTATGTTTAAGACATTATATTCTGTGAAGAGTCTATTGTAGGAATATCTTGTTGGTCGCTTGTTGATAGCACGTAAAATCGTTTTTTGGGCTTTTTGCAGAGGATCAATAAAATCAAGAGCACAGCCGCCCCAAATTATGATGCCATATGCTAACTGGGATTGGCAGAGAGCATAGTTAACCGTTTTTAGTGTTATAGGAGTAAGTATATTTCTTAGAGTTCGAAAAACATAAGAGAGCTTGCGAATTCGGGGAGTTAGACTGGCTAAGTGCTGATCCCAACGAAGACGGTGATCAATTAGGACCCCCAGGTATTTTATATGAGATACTTTTTCCAAATTTGGGCAAGTACAGGAAGAGTAGGGACTTGGACAAGAGTGAATTGTTATTTTCTGATTGATAGAAGGTTGGGTTGCAGCAGATATACTGAAGGTTAAGAATTTAGTTTTACCAACATTGAGGGTGAGGAGACGTTATTGATGTTGTTGATGCTGAAAATGAATTTTATTTTTTTTTCAAAATTTCGATATTTTGTATGAAGATTTTCAGGATCTTCAAACAAAAAGTTGCAACTTTGAAATTAAATAAAATTCGTTTTTAGCTACAACAACTTCAATAACGTCGTATTTTTCAATGTTAGCACTCTAGCACACTGAAAACTCACGGACCGCCACCGGTACCTAGGTAGTATACGTACATATATAATCTAATAATAAGAAAACGTAATTGGGTAAGCCGTACCTACGTGAATCTCTAAATTTTTATACGACGTGTTTTAAAAAACAAAATATAACTAGTAAATACGCAACAGCCATAACGCCATTATGAAGGAAAATGCCAAAAAATACAATGTATAACATCAATACGCATTTATGAGCGTCTTTTGGTACTGGTGCAGCGGTATAACATTATTATTTGTTGAACACCGTTCACCTTGGTGTTAGGTATTATTCGATCCGGTAAAATATATTGGCCTCCGAAAAGATACTACTAGCGCCATCTCGTAACAGAAAAACAAACTAATAAACTTGAACGATCGCGCTCGATGCAAAATAACATTTGTTTTACTTACTAATATTACGAACAGATTTTGAGATTTTTTTTAGATTCTTCGAAATTTATTTTAGCTTTGTTTGTTTTGAATTAAACATAAGTAAATAATTAAGAAAATTATTAATTTTTACTTTTTGAAAATTTTTCAACACGTTAGTTAGTTTTGAATAACGTAGGCACCTAATAATTGTTGAAGATTTTTTGTTATTGTGTCAAAATCATTAGGTAATTTTTAGTATTTAACTATTGAACTAGGAACAACATGAAGCAATAATCTATAAATATAATATAATTTATCAATATTCTCATGAACGTTAAGAGGAACGGTTGCACGATTTTTTTTTTCAAATATAAAACGTAATTTTGAATTTGAGGCCAAAATGCCCAACCAAACTAAATAATAAATTTTTAACTCAAAGGGTAATAAAGCAAATTTATAATACGCTAATGGGCTACTTTGTTTATTTTTTTTTGCACTAAATTATAAAATATACGCCGTTCAACAATTCAATTTTTAAGGGGATCCAATAGTCCAGGGAAAAATCGAAGTCGGAATTCACGCCCATTGTGGGAGGAGTTAAAAAATATTTGAGAAAAAGCTTTTGGAACGGTTGAAAAAGGTATTTGAGAAATTATTTTTACAGGTTGATTTCGTAAAGACCTAAAAAAAATATTAACTCCCTTTTTACACATTGTTTATTGTAACAACAAGGAAATTTAAAATTAATTTCACGGAACCGAGCGACGTGGAGTCACACGTCTGTTCCCTGCTCCGGCCAGGGCGTTTCTGTATGGAAGTGGGGTGTGGCAAGCCAGTAGTCCTTCGGTGAACGACATAAAGGTCACTTTGAAAATCCACATTCGTCGGCTGCCAGCCGTATTATGAAATAACAACGCAAATATGCATATTTTACTTTATTTTGTGAATATCGGGCGTAAATATCAATTTTTTTTGCGATTATCATAAAAGAAACAAAATTTGCTACAATAAGCAATAAAATCATATCCGTAAAGATGTTCATAAGTAGGAGAGTTTGCACTTGAAAGTGTTTTTTTAAAGACCTGTTACTTTATTTTTTTCTAGGCTTATTAAAAGACTTATAAAAAAATGACCGATATTTTTAAGCGCAAGATATGTTCTACACGCATTATTTAATTGAAGCATCTATAATATTTCTAAGCGATCAAACTTTCAAAACAAAAACACATGATTTTGTGTGATTTTGCATTATTTACTATGGCTTCATCTTAACGGTTTTTACAGGCTATTACGACATTCCTATATACATACTATTTAAATTTAAAAATATATAATAATGGTTGAAAAACGTTTTGATGGGCTTAAATTTAAATTATAAACAACCTCATTACGTTGGAACAGAAATTGGTCCATATAAATTTAATATTTCGATCTGAAAAACGCTTTTTTAAGTGATTTTATTTTTTATTGTTGTTTGCATTTTACGGATACGGCAGATTGAGCAACATTTTTTTTTAATAATTACCATTTACTGACAAAAATAAAAAAAATGTCAAAGTTGCCACTATAAGTACCTAAACAAGAAAAATTGAACTTTTCATGACATATATTTTATAATTTAAAATAGAAATAAATAAAGTAACACATATTTTTCCAAGATACATAGGTATACTTTCGATAAAAAAAATGAATTATTCAATTTGGTCCAGTATTTTGACCTCAACTCCAAATTAAATTCTTACGAAAACGGCAGCGCAGCAGTTCATGTAACGTTTTTAACCATTTTTTAGAAATAAATAAAGTAACACATATTTTTCCAAGATACGTAGGTATACTTTCGATAAAAAAATGAATTATTCAATTTGGTCCAGTATTTTGACCTCAACTCCAAATTAAATTCTTACGAAAACGGCAGCGCAGCAGTTCATGTAACGTTTTTAACCATTTTTTAGAAATAAATAAAGTAACACATATTTTTCCAAGATACATAGGTATACTTTCGATAAAAAAATAAATTAGTCAATTTGGTCCAGTATTTTGACCTCAACTCCAAATTAAATTCTTACGAAAACGGCAGCGCAGCAGTTCATGTAACGTTTTTAACCATTTTTTAGAAATAAATAAAGTAACACATATTTTTCCAAGATACATAGGTATACTTTCGATAAAAAAATGAATTAGTCAATTTCGTCCAGTATTTTGACCTCAACTCCAAATTAAATTCTTACGAAAACGGCAGCGCAGCAGTTCATGTAACGTTTTTAACCATTTTTTAGAAATAAATAAAGTAACACATATTTTTCCAAGATACATAGGTATACTTTCGATAAAAAAATGAATTAGTCAATTTCGTCCAGTATTTTGACCTCAACTCCAAATTAAATTCTTACGAAAACGGCAGCGCAGCAGTTCATGTAACGTTTTTAACCATTTTTTAGAAATAAATAAAGTAACACATATTTTTCCAAGATACATAGGTATACTTTCGATAAAAAAATGAATTAGTCAATTTGGTCCAGTATTTTGACCTCAACTCCAAATTAAATTCTTACGAAAACGGCAGCGCAGCAGTTCATGTAACGTTTTTAACCATTTTTTAGAAATAAATAAAGTAACACATATTTTTCCAAGATACATAGGTATACTTTCGATAAAAAAATGAATTAGTCAATTTCGTCCAGTATTTTGACCTCAACTCCAAATTAAATTCTTACGAAAACGGCAGCGCAGCAGTTCATGTAACGTTTTTAACCATTTTTTAGAAATAAATAAAGTAACACATATTTTTCCAAGATACATAGGTATACTTTCGATAAAAAAAATGAATTAGTCAATTTGGTCCAGTATTTTGACCTCAACTCCAAATTAAATTCTTACGAAAACGGCAGCGCAGCAGTTCACGTAACGTTTTTAACCATTTTTTTAATATTTTTTTCATCACTTTTAATGACTTTTCAAATGAGATTTTGAGTTGAATTCATTCTGAGTTGTCCGGTCATCGTTTTTTTCATGTTTACAAATACCTAATGATGATAATGATGATGATAGCCATCACTGCTTTATATAAGCAAAACATAATTAATCAAACTTTGAAAAAGATAAAACATTTATTGTACATAATGTACAACATTAAACGAGAAATAATGGCTGAATTTATAATAAGTGAAGGTGAAACCATACTTGCGAGCATTTTTAAAGTAATATTCCGACAAAGACATAAAACACCTTTTGTCGTTATAAATTTAACCGACACATTTGAAAGTCTCATTATAGCAGATCCCTCCCACGCCTCCCCCGTTTAATCACGCCATAGCTGGGGCATAAAAACATAACAAGAAAACTTACTCAAAGATAACCATAAATAAAAATAATATGCGACGAAATTTGGCTTGGCGAGGTCGTTTTCAATTACGGAACTTAAATTAATTTACGAATATTTCGGGGGGAGAAATATTAAATACTGGGAGGTGGGGAACTACTTTATGAACTGCCTTTAAGATGCGGTTACCCCCATTGTTATTAATTTTATACAGCACGAAGTGAACAATGCGTGATATCTGATTTGATCTTGTCATTGACTTGTTTATTTTGTTTTTCTTGCAATCAATATCTTATGTGTACAAGTGTATGTGAATGTGTATATGTAGTGCGTATATGTGAACGTGTATGTCTAAATTGTGTTATGTATTTGTATTTTATTATACGTTGTGAGTGCGCTGTGATTAAGCCACCAGTAATGTTTTACAAAAATGATGACAGTAGGTAGGTGAGTTGTTTGAATTAATTTTTAGAGTATAATCTGGTTTGATGTTATTTTTGTAACATTCTTGACTTTTTCACATATTGCCTTTTTCAGTGGCTGGTACTTTTTGTGATATAGAGCAAATAACGTAACTTAACAAAATCCATACTAATATTATAAATGCGAAACTGCTAGAGTTCGTTTATGACGCTTTCACTCATTAACCAATAAAAAGACTTTGAAAATTCATTCACCAATAGAAAGCTAAATTATATACGAAGACTATAGTTTGTATATGATGGCAAGCTCTGGCGTTATGAAATTATAAATATTAATATATTATATTTGTTATACGTTTTCTGTCGCTAACAAAAGCGAGTTATTTCTAACGTCAGAAAAAAATCGTTTACATGGAAACGTTGTTGATATATTTGTGGGCTCTAAGCTGGTAGGTACTCAGTCCCCTGGTCAGCTACTGCTCCAGAAAATTCAAATATTAGAATATGTTTTGTTTTTTTTGGACAAGCTTCTGTTTTGCAACAAATGTCAGATAAGAGTTCTTACATTAAAAATATAATTCGTAACGATTATAAAGACTGAATAATAAATAGTGTAATTTTTTAATTATATTAAAAAATTCCAAATATTTAATTAAAAATAAACATCCGAAATGTTTGTAAGCGCATAAATTCCGAACGAATGAACAAAATTGGATAATTCTTTTTTCTTTGAGCTATAGCTTTATGAAATTTAGGTGGCAGGCGAGATGTTTGAAAACTGAATGTAAGGGAATGAATGTATGGAATGCGGGAGGGGTTGGGGGTAGGGAGGAGGGGGGATAACTGATAAGTTCAACCGCCATAGTAATTTCCCGTAATATCATGCGAGCGAAGCCGCGGGGAAAAGCTAGTCTATTATAAAGCCCAAATTCCAAAAGGAAAACAAGGTTGGAATATTCCATTTAGAATCCAGTCTGTTGCGAAGTAAGTTTTGGAAATTATTATTTGGGAGGCGGGTATGGGTAGGTACCCTCGCCCGGTATGCAGCATAGATAACCGACACAACAACAACAACAAATGATTCGCTACGTTTGGTTTAGTAGGGGTGCCCGGGTTCATGGTTTGAGGTTTGTCCGGGTCTTGGCAGCAGATGCGTCTGCCCACCAACTGCATGGCAGGCCGGATCGGGAGAGACTGGTTGAAGGAGACCTTTTGATCTCTCCAGCAGGACTCTCTCGGAATATCGCCTTGTACCTCAGTCGGAGGGTTGGATTCATACGTCCGTTACTAATGGACTCACCGACCCCCAGATTCCTACCCATCCCTCATATCTTTTTCCTTCACAGAACTTCCTTCCTTCTTTTTCTAAAAAAAAAGGAATTATTTTCTTCGGGGTCTCCTGCAATGTTCGAGTAATAAAAAAAACATTATAAATATTTCTTGCTTTTAATAAAATAAAATTACCATATTAAAATATGGTAAAATAAAATTACATTTTAATTTTAATACCTAATTAATCACCCATAACGTATAACTAAAGACCGTTGACACTGCAGAAGTACCTACTGACATTATCGAATTTAATAAAATTTATCTCTTTTTTCAATTGAAATTCTTAAATTTTGTGGTATATATGTATAACTACACCAACATCTTAGCAAAACAAAGACATTTAGCAAAAACTTGTTATTTAAAAAAATTCCCTTTTTGCCAAGAGATGATTTTAAATCTCACTTAGGTCGAAATCTCCGCGACTGCTCAGCAGATCGTTACAAATGTTTTAATGGATTCCATCCATTAGGCCAGGCATTACGGCCTCCTCACTAAATAATGTGCCACGCTATTATACGCCTAGTGAAATGAAATGCCACTTTTTTTTCATTTCGTTCCTTTCAATTTGGTTTTTTTTCTGGTTAAAGATCACAATGGGAAAGGGTGAAATGTAATGTTACTCCGAATATTTAATGTTACGTTATTAATATTGTGAGTGCACTGTTTTTCAGAATTCTTGCGTAAGAAGTAGGTATTGTTCAAGGATTTTCTTTCCTCCACGGACTCCGTCGCAGATCTTTAAATTTCTGACGTTGAGATGATGTATTATTGCTTTTAGTTTTCTCGTATTGAAGTCTTAGGACGGGTTGCTTAAAAATTTTAATAATTATCAAATGTTTGAAGTTAGTTTTCACGTTCTGTGTAAGTTGCATTCAAGTTCAATTATTATATCATTATAGGCCAGTTGCGTCATAAAATTGAAATAATCACAGAACTTAAATGGAACTTTCACAGAACTTGAAAATTAATAATATCAAATATTTGATGAATTGTTCAAATTTTTTTTAAGATATGGCATTGACTCAATAATTGTTTGTTTAAGAGGGTGTAATTCTAGTCTAGAAGCGTGAATTGTAGGTGTTTTTTCAGGTGCAATAAAAAAAAACAATACTTTTACCAGCCTCTACTTTACCAAATATTTATTAAACGTTAAAAAAACAAAAAAAAATCCAACGAAAAAATTCAAAATTCAAAATGTTACAGGATGTTGAAGTGCGGGGGGGGGTCTCAAAAAATGGTGCGCCCTGGTTGACACGATTGCAACACTCCTAGTTATCAAAAGGAAAAAAAAATGGCGGCTGGCTGAAATAAAAAGACATTTTTTTACCCCTTTTTCAGACCTTTCGGAATTTTTAAAAAATATTACAAATTGAAAATTTGTAATAATTCTAGTAGGGGCGATACAGTTATGTGTAGAAACATCTCACACCAAATTTCAAGCAAATTGGTTCCGTAGAACTTGAGATATCGTGTCAACCGTCTCGAAAAAAGTGGTTTCGAGAAACACGCGCTTTAAGTTTTGCTCTATTTAGATTCTGGTTAGATTCCGTCTAAACCACGACGTTAAAAGGGTTATAACTTTTTGAATTTCCAAAAATCCTTTTAAGGAGATATTTTTGATTATTTAAACATTGGAAATATGAAGAAAAAAAATTGTTTGTTTTTCTGGACTAGAATACTGCCTTAAACGAATTTTAATGCGAAATTCATTAATTTTCCCAGTTGGTATGTAAAGGTAAACACGGAAAAACAATTAAATAAACTTGTACGGTTAATACTTATAAAGTTTTTTGCTAATAAATATGTGTTACTCTATTGTATTAACTGATAATTTGTAATTCGACAGTTGCTACAACTTTTGTAATTTGGCAGTGATAAGGTTATGAATTTATTACCTATAGTCTTCTATATACTTCTTCTTACAAATAAAAATAACAGTCTTGTTCTGAAATTATTAGTGCCTTTCTTAACGTACTCGTGTGTGCTTTATTAATATTTTAAAAAAAGAAATACAAACATTCCCTGGCAAAAAGCCTTTTTAAATTCTTCCTACTACCATCAAATACAAACAGAAATACAAACATTCCCTGGCAAGTCTTAAAGCCTTTTTAAATTCTTCCTACTACCATCATTAGCGGATTTTGACGTTTTTACAATGATGGGGGAGTTAATTAGCATAGAATTGGACCCGCCTTACCTTTTTTCGTGTGAATACCTCACAAGAATCCCAACTGCTCCCGTCTGAAGCCAGTGAGACTATGGCATCCCCACTTGAGGTTTGTTGTGAGGCTGAAGGTAAGTAGGGAAGGGAAGGAGGTGGGGAAAAGAACGGTGGGGAAGTACCTGACTATTCAGACCATTAAACATGGTGGAAACCATTTCAAGCAAAGTTTCAAATCTGAATGTTGGTCTTACACCAGGGCGATATTGAGAGTATCTTCCACTCTGGAATGTGCCTCAAATATACCGTATATTATTTTTAATGATTCAATTATGAAAACACAAATCAATGAAATAAAAATTATATGCGCACGCCGGGATTTAAATTCGCAACCTTCGGATCGCTAGTCCAGAACCTTGCCCCTCGACCACGGAGGCCGTCATTGGATGGGAACACGATGGGACATTTTGGACCATTCGACCACTAGATCCACTTTGTACGCAGCGGTATAAATGTTTTATATTCTCAACCATTTTACTAACCTAGATCTACATTGAGACATTGTATATAGTATTTACTCGCGAGTAACACAAAACGGCAATGAATGAATTCCTGGAAAACATTTTAATATAAAATGAGCAGTGTTTCAATAACAAAGCACTCCGCAATGGAGATATACGTATTATGTATCTGGTTTTATTAAAACTGAAGGCGACGCTTTATGATATGCCTCCGTAAGTAAAGGGGATGAAAGGCTAAATGAGAAACAAAGCTCTACATCCCCCAGCCACCCTTCTCCACCCCCATCGCTCCACTCGCCACCCTACACCCGACCTGCTCAGTACTAACTGTAGCAGATAAACCCATCCTCCCCTTACCCCTCCTCGAACCTGTAGACTATGGGTGACTGTCGTTAATCAGTATTGTTTAAACAGATCACACCAATACGCAATTGAAAAAATGGGAAACATTGTTTTGAAAACTGTCGTTAATTTATTATGGACCCATATAATCTTAAGATGAAGCCATGCGAAATAATGCAAAATCATATATTTTTGTTTTAAAAATTTGATCGCTTGGAAGTAATATAGATAATTCAATTAAATACCGGGTGTAGAACATATCTTAGCCCTTAAGAATTTCGGTCATTTTTTTAGACTTACGTCTTTTAATAAGCCTAGAAAAAATAAACTATTAGGTCTATTAAAAAACAATTTGAAGTGCAAACTATCCTACTTATAAAACCTTTTTGGATGAAATTGTATTGTATAATGTGAAATTTTTTTTTTTTTTATAATAATTACAAAATAAATTGATATTTATGCCTGAACTTCGCAAAATAAAATAAAATATGCATTTTCGCGTTGTTATTTTTATCTTCAATCAAGACGGCCGGTACTCGACGAATTTGGATTTCTAAAGTGAACCTTATGCCATCAACTAAAAAACATAAAGTGTTCAAGGAAAATATATTATTAATCGGAATAGATTCGGAATGCCGTGCCTTAAATGTCATAATATTAAAAAGACACAATGTTGTTGACTACTGCAGTTAGAAAGCGAAATAAGTTTAAAATAAATAAAAACTACCCGATTTGTGTAGGTTTTTGTATTTGTATTCATTATATATTAAATTACTAATCTGAAGTATTTAAATTAAAATGAAATGGCGCGCAATACAAAAATACAAGACAAATGAATTAACAGTTTCGCAATTGTAAATTTTAGAACGATTTAAAAGCTTTCTCCGTTATTTATTCCAAGCGATAGTTTTCGAACAGGTTTTATTCTTCGAATAAGTAAAGGGCTTATTCCAATAAGAAAATTAGTTGAAATTTTCAATTCATTTTCTTCTCAACGCATCAAAAATAAATTCATAATCATGTTTTCAAAATGTACGAAAACTTCCCCTCAGGTATTACGGGTTAAATCACAGGACGTTTCAATTTCTCACCTGGATAATAATATCAGGCAGTAACACGGGGATACATTTGACATTCCATTAATCTTTTCCGCTGCATAATAAATCACAGGCATCACTTGCCGACAATGCGACAACAAGCCTCGCCACGCCCTACCCCCCACAGCCTTACAACCAGTCCATACAACCTACCAGCCCTTAGTACAAGCAAGCCACCCCTAACTGCCGTATAATTAACTCACATAGGGAAGTTAGTACACCAGCGTTACGATGTACAAAATACAGTATAATTCATATGAATATTAATAAATTTGCATGTCGCAAAAAAACTGATACACAAAATACCAGTTTTTACCAGCGGATTTGCTCGCTTTGTACATATTAGAGAGAAATTTATTACTGTACAAATAATTTTTCCACGAGAACTAAATGTTTTTCCGCAATAAAAAGTAGCCTATGTCACTTCACAGTTCTCCAACTATCCCTTTGCAAAAAATCATGCCGATCAACCGCTCCATTGGGACGTGAAAGAAAGACAAACAAACACACACACTTCGCATAAAGTCAGTTAGGATGCTTTTCACCGTTCATGAGTATAAATTTGTGATCTTCGAGGAAGAAGAATATCTTGTTGAACTAAGAAGGAAACACAAAATCTAACAGATTTTTTTCGGCTGATTAACGAATCTTAAAGGTTTCCCATTACCCTTCTTGGCCTTCCCTCTGCTATTCCAAATGGATTCTACTTAAAAAACGTGTATTTTTTTACGATTTTGAATTAATAAAAAATACGAATTTCGGTTCCGTAGCGTTCAACGAACTTTAGAATTCTCTTTGATTTTAATTGTCATTTACAAAATTGGAACTGTTATTTTGACAAATTCCGACAAGCCATAAAGTAACCTAACTAGAAAAACGCGGCGCCTTTTTCACACAAATATTTATTTGGATTTGAAGCCAAAAAACTAAAATCAAACTGAAAAATTATGTTTTTAATCAAAAGGTGTAGGCAAATATCTAGTTTGGATATGTGCTCTGTATTTATTTGCGTTGTAAAATGTAAAATATAGGTCATTGAAGAATTCAATTTTTCATGATTTTAGAGACAACGTTGAAATTTTTATAACTTAGTATAAAAATAAAAATTTAATTTATTAAAACAATTAATCATGCACAACTACAATGTTAATATAATTTATCCGTCGTAAAACAATGCGTTTCCTTTGTCTAATTTTTTTATTTATATTCGACAAAAATTTGTGTTCTTACGTAAATGAAAAAATTAATTATTTTCTCATTTGTATTTTATGCTCATGTATATAAACATATAAGTAAAATCATTTCTCCCACTAATTTCTGTTGTAGGTGCATGGGCGATGTAAAGATATTCCTGCGTAATGCGTGATATTATTTAAGCTCAGAGAACTTTTAATTTTCAAAATTGAAAATAATGTTAAGTATGTAAATCATGTAAATCATATCAGACAAGCGCTAAACTAGATACCTACATTATTTTATATGTTTAAATGTTGGACAGAGGCGTTAAATGTCGTGATGGCCGGCGTAGTCCAGCGGTAAGGCTCTTGACTCGCATTCCGAAGGTCGCGGGATCAAATCCCGACATGGCAAATAAATTTTATTTCATTAATTTATGTCATTTCACAATTAATTAAATTAAAATAATATATCGTATATTTTCGGCACGTTCCAGAGTGGACAATATCGCCCTGGTGTAAGGCCCCCGTTCAGAATTGAAACGTTGGTTAAATGGCTTTAGCCGTGTTTGGTGACCAGATCTGAATAGCCAGGTACTTCTCACCTTCCTCTTCCCCTTCTCCTTCCCCTCCCTACTACCTTCAGCCTCACAACATTCCCCAATTGGAGATGTCATAGTCTCACTGGCTCCAGACGGGAGCAGTTCAGACTCTTGTGCGGTATTCATATAAATTATTATTTTTTTAATTTCGTAATTATTTAAGTTTCCCTAACGTTCTAAAGGTTGATGTAGCTGGCATAAAATATATTATAGTTTCTGTTATCATTATATTATATAATTAACTATTTTATGAAGACTTTTAAATATAAATAAATAAATTATTTAAACTGTTGGCATTCCAAAATAATTTTAAATAAAATTATTTTAAATGTTAAGAATTCACGTGGAAAACTGTCCCCCTACGGGACACTTCCTGTACGTGGCGTGACGTAATGAATATTCATGTAGCCACCTGTCGCACCGGGTGACATTCAACAAGTGTCCCCCGTCCCCCGTCCCCTGTCCCCTATCCCGATCTGTCGCCTTTGTCACCGTTCCCCTAGTACCGTGTCGCCTCCGCTTGCACTGTTCCGGATAGGAGGCAGGAGGTAGCCATGCTCAATGCAGGCTTTCCGTTTCCGGTTTTAATACTTGTGTAACGCGACTGTGAGCTTTACCCCCACATTTACATATTACAAATATGCTACGGACTCCCACAAATACACTAAAATGTGTCAAACCGGGATGATGAATATTGAATGAACTTATTATAATATCTGTAAAATAATTTCCCTCGTGGCTTTTATCATCTTTGGGAATCTTTGTAAAAGGTCTTTTAAGTAAATAAAGTAAAGGAGGTTCTGGGAAGGAAAAAGTGTGGGGGATGGGTAGAAATCGGAGTCAAGTCATGTCTTCAGTAACACGCGTATGAATCCGTCCCTTCCACTGCGGTGCAAGGCGATGGGTCGATAGGGTCCAACTGGAAAAATGGTCCCCCTCAACCGGCCTCTCCCATTCCATCCCGGATGGGCAGACGCATCCGCCGCCAAGTCCTGGACAAACCTCACGCCTTGTACCCGTGCACTCCTGCTAAGTTACGTAACGAACCACTTAGCGTGACTTACTACAGAGGTTAAACCAATTATCCAAATAATGGTTTCCCGCCTCCAAAAATGAATGTTTGCATTCTTTCTATCCAATTTACCTAAAAATATATTTTCACATTTAGGTTATGTACAGACCATTGTTTCGGATAATGGATCAGTATTCATTTCAGGAGAATTTAATAATTTTTGTAAAAAGAACAACATACGTCATATTACTTCGCCAGTGAATCACCCCCAGCTATATGGACTGGCGGAAAACGCAGTTAAGACGTGCAAAAACTTTCTAAGGAAAATTACAATAGGAAATAATTTTAAAGGAAATTATTTAGAAAAATTAATATTTTTTGGCGGATTATAGGAACTCGCCTCATTGTTCAACTGATATCGAACCAGCTATGCAGCTATTTGGAAGGCGACTTCGATCCAGCTTAAATAATGTTATTCCCGAGGGGGGAAGAGAGCTATAGAAAGTTATTTCTTGTATTTAATTTGCATTAATTCAATCCATTTTACAATAGATACGCCGTTTTTAATAATAATAATATAATTAATAACATTTGAATCATTTCTATAGCGCCGTTTTCATGAGTAAATCATCTTAAGGGGGCTTAATTTATACATTTTCCGTACACCCTATTACTTAGAACTCAGACAAACATCTTCGATTTGTTACAGCTAAGACTTAAACTAGTTATGTAAAGCTATCCATATTTTTATGATTTAGTAAGTATTTACATAATACTGCTATAATATGACTTATAACCATGGGCTCACCCTTGGCCATGGCTCTTGAAAAAATTGACATTGGAATCCACGTCTCTTTTAAAGAGGGATTTAAAAATACTTTAGAAGACTTTTGAGGGAATGGGTACCGCCGCCCCGAGAACCATTTATTGGATAACCGATATTCATAGGTCAACTGCCGTAGATCACCCCAAATGGTTCGCTATGTTTGGTGACTTAGCAGGGGTAACCAGGTTCATGAGGTAAGGTTTGTTTAGGTCTTGGTGGCGGATGATCTGGATACACTGAACCCCAGATTCCTATCTGCCTGTCATACCTTTTTCCTTCCCAGAATTTCCTTTTCCTTTCTTTCCTTTTTTTGCATTAGCTCCACACAGGAGGCCCTGAGGAAAATAATTCCCCTCAGGGCCTATGTCATCTTTGGGTATGCTGTGTGAAGGGTCTTTTTAGGAAACGACGGAGAGGAAGTTCTGGGAAGGAAAAGGGTATAATAGGTGGGTAGGAATCTGGGGGTCAGTGCGTCCAGGAGTGAATCGACTCCCTAATTGAAAGGTCTTAAAAAAAAACCTCCACACAGTATCCCCAAAGATGACATAGGCCCTGAGGGAAATTATTTTTCTCAGGGCCTCCCGTGTGGAGCTAATGTAAAAAAAATATTCTAATTGCTTGAAAGAAGCTTCATATTGTAAATTGTACTTTAAATGTAATCAATTTCAAAAATAAAAAAAGCATTTATTAAAAAAAAAATCGGGTTATTCATTTATTAAAATTGTGTAAGGTATACTTTTCAAAATCCCTCGCACATTCATATATTGTTAAACTATAAGGTATGGAAATCGGATATTTATTTTTTTCTGAGATTTGAGATTTATAGGTCACAGGTCACAGTAAACATTCATTATCTGTAGAGATTAAAAAATGATTTATGTATTTACTAATCAAAACATTTTAATATTTTGACAAGTGTTGACATAGTAACAGTTCGATCCAGAACAGAGAAACAAGCCTCGAAAATCCTTACAATTTTAGCCTGGGGTATTTTCAGTATTTTATTATCTGTAACTGACTACTCCACACTTACTGAAAACACAAAACACAGCCTTTGCAACCAACCCCTACTTCCTACTTCCCTCGCAGCCTTGGTTTCAATTTCCTTCCGGTAAAAGACTCCGGGGTGCAGAGGGTGTAAGGGGTGTAGAGCGTTCGGGTGGTGGGGTGCCGAGGAGGCCAGGGGGTGGCGAGGCTCTGTGGAAAGCTGGCGGAATGGCGTTATAAAACTACGGGGGTCGCGTTTAAGGCAAACTCACCCCTTATACTCTGCACAGTACACCTACCTCGACACCCACAAATTGTTTGTCATTTTTCTGTTATTCTACTGTATTTTAATGGTGTGTATTTAGGATAACATATTTTTACAAGAATCGAGAAAAACATAGTAATCACATATTAAAGAGAAACAATTATTTGTTTTTAATTCACTGTGTCACCAATCCGAACGCTGTTGGCGCCAACAAAAAATATTGCCCAAAAAAGCAAAGCTAGCAGTTCGCAATGCAGTGCTGGTACCTTAACGAATGTATGGCAGTGAGGCATGGAACTGGCAGAGGAAGTAGAAAGCACATCCGTACTAGATATTTAATACACCTTTTGATTTCAAAAATAATTTTTTAGTTTCCAAAATATCAGTTTTTATTCCAAATAATGTCAGTAATCACTGGTTGTAAGTCAAATACGTCCCTTAATAACCTGTATAATATCAAAATTATTTTATTTTCTTCACAACAAATGCACAATTATGATATTAACAAAGGGATATCACATTTTAATAGTCTTCTCGAAGAAGTAAAAAAAAATACAGATTTATTATTCAAGACAAAGGCAAAATTTTTTTTTTAAAACTGAGTACTCATAATACCATGAACAAGAAGCCAAAATCACATTTGAAACTACGTTCATATTTTTTACCACATCCCAGAATACTCTACAATATTAGTTTTTAACTCTTACACCAAACTTAAGAGATAGTTCTTTTCATTAGGGTATCCACAAATACTTCAAAATTGTTTATTTCACTATTTGGTTATACCATTGTATTTTGTTTATTTTTGTTTCAATATTAAAATTTAGATAAATATTTGTTGGAGATTATTTGTGTATTGAGCCAAACCCCATCCCATTCATAACTCCGTGATGTATTTTAGACAATGTTTGTATTACACAACGCCACAAAGTGATATCAAGTTGGCTGCTAAGAGTGATTTTTCCGGACTGCAGTTTGCAGGGTGGGGGTTGTTCTGATGAAGTCAAACCTCCGATGAGAGAAGATAACATAATGAAAAGATTACTTAGTGGTTTTAACAGTCACCTGGAGATGGCAGAAAAAATCACGTGTACAATAACTTTGTAGATACCTACCTAAATTTTTACTAATTTAAAGTTGTAGGTTTTTCCAATTTTTAATTTAATTGCTAATTAGTTTTTCTTTTAATATAATATTTATCATTTAATTTGAAATGCTCCGGTAAACAAGCAATATTTTACGACAATCTCTAGTTGGTAAAGTATTTCCGAGAAGATTTATTATTATCACATATAAATAATATACTCATCTCTTCAGACAGTCGTATCCATAAGTTAAAAAAACCTCTCATCTTCCGCCTCCACGGCCCGCGACATTGTAAATAACTAATTGTGTAAAAATATAAGCAAATGTAAAATATAAAATCTTATTTTAAGCTTTTGTAAAGGTCATTTCATGGAAATCTCCAGTCCTGAGGAGTCCTAAATTCTCTAGTCTTTCTAAATAAATATTAACTCAACTTGGCATTAATCTTCTTATAAATGTAAAACCAACGGTGATGAGGGTAGCAATGGTAAAGTCATGCAATGTCCAATGTTTTAAATATAATGTCATCCACGTGGAGTCGTATCTTCCCCAAGCATAAACTTTCTATAAAGTATGTTTATCGGAAGTGACCTGCCAGGAAGGTATGTTTCTGTAGCAATTTGTAAATAATAAAATTAGATAGAGCCTAAGAATTCAAAATAAATTGCAAAGCGCCCTTGGAGTGATTTTTCACAAAAACGGCGCTCTACAAATTATCAAATCATTATTATTATTATGTATTATTATATATACTTCTCACTCTGTTACGTATGTGCGTCTCTGTTCGCTATTCACCCGCTACCGATGCAGTCATAATTTCGACGGTAATTAAAGTTGAAAAATAATTTCGCAAATTTTTTTCAAGTTTTCACAAGTTTGTTGGGAGTTATTGCATCAGGAACATCGCGAAAAACTTGGCGGGACCCGACAAAATTGACGGCCAATTGGGCAACACTTTGTCCTGCAAGATTTTTATTTTAGATTTTTTTTTTTGTCAAGATGTTTATTTTTCTGCAATAAGCAATAAAAGGCCATTTATCTGGTAATAAACGCGAACCGAACCACGAATTATGAGAAAGGAACGAAGTAAGTGCAAGAGCGTTTCGAATTATGGCAAAGGAACGAAGTAAGTGCAAGAGCGTTTCAAATTATGGGAAAGGAACGAAGTAAGTGCAAGAGCGTTTCGAATTATGGCAAAGGAACGAAGTAAGTGTTAAGTGCGAACCAAACCACGAATTATGGGAAAGGAACGAAGTAAGTGCAAGAGCGTTTCAAATTATGGGAAAGGAACGAAGTAAGTGCAAGAGCGTTTCGAATTATGGCAAAGGAACGAAGTAAGTGTTAAGTGCGAACCAAACCACGAATTATGGGAAAGGAACGAAGTAAGTGCAAGGCGTTTCGCGCCGTTTGATGCTGCTTCATTCTTTTCCCATAATTCGTGGTTCATTTCGCGTTTTGTTACATCCATATACGTAGCCTTGATTATCAAAATACTCACTGTTAAAGTTGATACAATGTTGGTTATTTGATACGCCTTTATTTTTCATCTACATACATCAATTATTGAATTGATAACAATACCTAAATATATATGACCAACCTCCCAAAAAGGCTGTGTGATTTCTTATAATATATACATTTTACGTATATAGAAAACAGTTTTATAAACAATACCTGTCTGTGAACCACGAGACCCAGTTAAAATTTTACTCTTTTTGCCTGCTTTAGAGCTCGTAATAATTGTACTCCCACCTCGACCATTTATAAAGAATCAATATGGCAATATGTATGGACCACCTACCCTTATTTCCAGGTGATTTTATACAACCTTTTCCACCCCCACCCCCCCTTAACTCCACCTCCCCCACCATCCCAAGCCACTTAGCTATGACGTCTTTTTCCCGCGTCCAAAACGGGATGAAAAATTATAGCGGGAAGAGAAATGGTGCGATCCGCCATTTAGGTTTTTTTTTTTCTTCTTTTTCATCTTTTCCGGCGCCATTCGTAGGGTGGGTGTAGGGATGAATATAATATATTCAAATATGAGGTGACAGGGTTAACGATTGATGGGCTGGAATTCTGAAACAGGGGCTTGGAATTGCAAATCGGAATATTTTGTACAATAAATTATTGTCCTATTTTCGAAGCATAATAAAAGGTTGCACAAAAATAATCTCTCATTGAAGATACTCTCATTTTTTTTAAATGACGCCTTTTGTCTTCACGACTTTAAGAGGAACGTTTGCGCCCGTTTCGTCCCATTTCATACGAATCTTAATTTTTGATTTGAGATCAAAATATCCAACTAAACTGAAAAATTTGTGTATCAAATATCTAGTACGAATATGAGCTACTCTATTTATTTTTGTTTTAAATTATGATATATTGGTAAAAATAATTGCTTTACTTCTAAATAACTCGGTGTATAGTAATTATTTTTATTTAAAGCAAAACTGCCTTATGAAACTTACCAACCATGCCCGAATGAATGCCAGAATGGTTTCGCTGTCACCAACGTGGTTGAGCGCCAATTTTTCTCAGCGGTAGGTAGGTACACTTCAAAATGTACAATTGGAAAAAGTTGGGGACGTCTCAGGAGACATATATATTATAATATGTATTGTAATATATGTAGACATCTTCTCAACTTGAAAAATATCTTTCTTATTGTATAAATCTTCATATAAGTCTTTTAATAAGCCGAGAAAATAACGTATTAAATATAAAATAAAGTTTTACTTGCCTACTTTAGTTTTCTGAAGGTTACACTTCTACCGCGTGTAAATTGCACACTATTTTTTTTAACATGTTTTTCAACCAGGTTGACAACATATTAAAAAAACCAAATATCCGATTTGCATGCACCAAGTCTTAAATTGTTCGAAAATCCAATTTCTATGGCATCACGTAGGGGAATTTTGAAACCTAAAAAAAATTTAAAAATGGCGGACCAGTGAATTTTATTTCCGATTTTCATGGAAAATTTTCTTCGTTCATAAAAAATAGTGGAAGGGGGCGTTTTATGAAAAATGATGTGCCATAGAAACTGGATTTTTGAACAGCTTAAGACTGGGTGCGTGCAAATCGGATATATAGTTTTTTTTTAATATGTTGTCAACCAGGTTGAAAAACGTATTTTCGAGAAAAACGCGTTCAAAATTTTGCTGACGGATAATTCAACATAAAACTGTTTCAAATGGCTTCACATTAAATGCTGTAACTCCATCAAGTTGATGCATTTCTTTAAAACATTTAATAAGAGCATTCTCAACAATGCATCTTTCAGTAAATGAAATTAAAAAAATTGACAAAAAAAAAATTTTACAGTGCCTTAAATTCAATTAACTATCTTTTGCTGTTTTATACGGTCATGTGCTCTTTATTACTTACGCAATACTAATTACTGATTGCTCATATTATAGTTTATGTCTTATAGGTACTATGAGTTATATTTTTTAACGCCGAAAGGCGATAATGATACTAATAAATAATATGTTTGAGAACGAAATGATTTCTGTAGTGCATTAGTCACTTTTTACGTCGGATTTACTAAATAACTAGGTAGGTACCTAATGATTTAACCTAAAACCCTGATACCTAAAGTCACGGAATTCTTTTCATGTGTCATCGAATGTGTGTGTTTTTTTTTTTTTTGTTCCACATTAAAAATAAGAATATAACCTCAATTACATTAAGCGAGTTTACAAGCTACAAGCCGGTAAGTTTAAAAGCGGGTGAATCAGCGAGCATCTAAGATTGTCATGATGACACACAAAACTGTCTACTCGCTCAGTAGCAACAGTAGCAGCTAAAATAACGACTCTCGCGCGAACCAATTCGGTCGACATTTTGTAAAAAACTTGAGCTCGTAGCAAGCGCCACACGCTAGCCAATAACGGCTCCCCCCTAATTAATTCTGACAGACGAAATCAGCTGTTGGTAGGCCGCCATCTTTAGGCAAACATTAGCAAGTAGCGAGTAAAGTTGACCACCTTTCAACTTTTTTCGTAGATGGTCCACAATCTGCTTGTTAGCAAGTAATACAATGACACTGAGCTAGTTTACTAATAAATATTGAATTTCCCAGATAGTAGCTTGTAAACTCGCTCAATGTCATCGAGGCTTAAGTAAAATGCAAGCTCGTTAATGCTCAATAATCCTTGGTTCTTCAGAGAATGATTCAAATAATTTTCTGTTAATTGGTAAATTGTGATTTGCTCATATCTCTAACGTACCTATTGTGTATATATCCACACTGTTTAATTTTTTTGTATATTATCTTATAATATTCTTACGTATATGTTGTTTTCTTTATTGTCATCCAAAATGGTTAAATAATAAGTTAAGGGGATATTCTAGTCTAGAGGCATGAATTGTAGGTGTTTTTTCAGGTGCAACAAAAAAAAAACCAATAATATTTTTACCAAGTTCTGTTTTATGAAATATTTATTAAACATTAAAGAATTCATTAAAAAAAGAGTCGAACTAAAAAATTAAAAATTCAGAAAGTTACAGGGTGTTGAAGAGGGGGTCTCAAAAAAATGGCGCGCCTTGTTTGACACGATTGCAACCCTCCCAGTAATCTAAAAAAAAAAAATTTATTCTAAAAAAAAATTATTAATCCAAACAAATGTGGCTATGACCCGAACTAAGGAAAAGTAAAAAAAAAAAAAAATTTCACAAAATGGCTGCGGTTTGAAATAAAAAAGACGTTTTTGTACCAGTTTTTTTGACTTTGCAAATTTTATAAAAATAGTAAAAATAGATATTTTTTCATAGTTTTAGTTCCCGCCATAGAGGAATGTGTGGAGAAGGCTCACACCAATTTTCAAGTAAGTTGGTTATGAAGATATCGTGTCAACCGCATCGAAAAAAGTGGTTTGGAGAAAAATGGGTTTAAAATTTTGTTCTCTTCAGATTTTGGTTGGATTCCGTCTAAACCGCGACATTTAAATGGTTATAATAATGCGAATTTCGAAAAATCCTTTTAAGGACTTTTTTTTGAATATTTAAACTTTGGAAATATGAAGAAGAAAATAAATTGTTTTTTTTTTTAGACTAGAATACCCCCTTAAGTAACTTTTCAAGTGGTTGTAATGTATCAGTTCCCGTCTCCTAAGTACAAGCATGTATTTTATCAGGAGAATGTAGTTAACATATATTATTACGTTACGTTGTAATATAATTTATAGAGAAATGAAAAAAAAAAAAAAAAAATTTTATCGCAAAAGGAAATTTTTTATTTACCTTTGTATGAGCCGTGAACAAACATCTGACTAAATTTCAATGGAGTCCTAGATTTCAGGAAGGAGCGAATACACTTCCTTAACCCTGTCAATTCTCGCGGGTAGAAGCGGTATTATGTGGCTGTCGAAAAGAGGAAGAAGTGCGAGAAGAAAAGAGGAATACGATACGGAGGAAGAAGAGTGATGAATTATCAACTAGGTAATGGAGGTTATTGTAAAGACGACAGCGAAGATCTTCATTTTAAAGTGATCGGAAAATATTTTCAGGAATTAGAATATCTCCATTATGTAAATTCGTTTTTTTTCAGTAGATACAATAAAATTATCGATTTTGAAAAATTATCAAATGCGCCCCTTCTTAATATTACATAACATTTCATCTTAGGAAAATTATTCCCCTCGGGACCTATTTCATCTTTGGCGATACTGTGTGGATGTCTTTTTGGGTAAGGAAGGAGAAGAAGTTCAGGTTGGAATCGGAGGGGTCAGATGTTCCGAGAAAGTACTACTAAAGATGTCAAAAGGTCTACCTCAACAGTCTTTCTTGATCTAGTCTGTCACGCAGATGCGTCCGCCGCCAAGACCCGGACAGACATCACCCCGTGGATTCGGGCACCCTTACTAAGTCATCAAACTTAGTGAACCACGGGGTGGTGTGCTCTATGGCAGAGGTGTTGGTTATCCAATAAATGGTTTCCAAAACGACGGTACCCATACCCGTCGCCCAAATTGGTGGAATTATTCCCCGGCATCGGGGAGAGGTTAACAACGATGTCAGAGTATTTTTACAACTATAAATAGTGTTAAAAATGTGTGATAGATTTTAAGTTTATTTTTCTCATTCTGATCTTCGTATTAAAACATTTAAGTTTTTATTAATAATTATCTATAAAAACTATCTTGGACGAACAAACTGGCTACGTTATGACGTGGAAAACCTTCTGGTTGGTAAAACGACCGAAGATGGCCAAAACTGTTAAAACGCATGTCGTTTTGGCGGCAAATCAAAAAGTGCATACTTTAATTCATCTTAGAAAATTTATTCGTCAACATAAAAATAAAATTTAGATCTTCCGTTAACATAAGCATAAACATATATATTTTTTTAAATTTTTATTAAAAAATAAAACAGGCAAAATTCTTTATTCAAATTTTTATAAGAAAAACTATCTTTTAATAAATTTTGAAGGTTATTCCCATCAATGGAATATATCGTTGAAGAAGAAGATAACAATAATAATCTAAACGAAAATATGAAAGAGAACAAGACGCAGAAAAATAGAAAAAGGCAATGTTCGCAACTGTGACTCGAACCCAGACCTCTCGTCTAACCGGGACGTGCGCGTTAATAAAAAAAAATGGAAAAAAGAAGTAGTTGAAGATAATATTGGTAATTTTAAATTTGAAATATGAGATTGACAAATATGACGGTTTGTCCCGGTTAGACGAGAGGTCTGGGTTCGAGTCCCAGTTGCGACCATTGTCTTTTTCTATTTTTCTGTGTCTTGTTCTATATCATATTTTCATCTAAAATTCTTAATCTTCATTGTATAGGTATTCGAAATCTACTTTAAAATCATAATATGGAGCCTTTATCGGTAGGTACTTCAAGTCGGGCTTATTTTTACGATACAAAAAAATCTTTTTGACGGTTCTATACAAAAAAAAAACAGTGGTTAATACTTTCAGCATCGCACTGGTGTAAAACACAACCACAAAATCTGAATAGTCAGGTACTTCTCATCTTTCCCCTTTCTCATCTCCTTCCCCTCTCCACTCCCTGCGCCCCCACATTATTCCCTAAATTGGGATGCCATAGTTCCACTGCATTCGGGCGCTTGAAACTTTTGTGATGTGTTTACTTTTTACAAAATTTTTCCGTGAAGTAATAAAAAGATCGTTATACACAAAAAAGGCAATCAAACATAAAGTTCGAAGCCACTAAAATATGCGTTAAAAAAAAGAAAAATGAAGATAGTGGGTGGTTCTTAATTAAGATTCAGTTAAAAATGACCCAATTGGATATCAATACCTAGGCGCAGTGGTTAGCGCATTCATCCGGAAAGCTAGAGATCCTGGGTTCGAGTCCCAGAGGTGCCAAATCTTTTTCTGATTTTTCTGTTTCCAGATTTTGGATTGAGTTCCGCTTATTCATTTAATAAAAAAAATAAGACTTGTTAACTAAGGCTTGCTTAAAACTATTTCCTTGCTAATAATAATATTCTTCAAGCTGAAAGTTGGCCGGGCTGGCTGGGATGGGATGTCGATCCCCGACTATAATACGCAGTCTATCAAACGTACGTATCTCCCACGGGTAATGCTTATGCCTTATTCCGACCGTATGGTGACCGATTGATAGTTGTGTGAGTTTGCCGTCAGAGGGTATTTCATTACAGGACTCACTTGCGGTGTTCGCTTACAAATGAAGAAATTTCCTACATTACCCACCGCCCCGGGCCGCTGGCTTTGATGAACGTACACACTATCCAATGGGAAAATGGAAACTAAACCAAATATTATAATATCGTGAAGGTTGTTACTTTTATACTTTTTCTATACTTCATCGGTAGTATAGCTATCACGCCGTTTCCCCGCACGACCGTCAAACAACTCGGTCTTGGCACAAACTTGCCTCATTCGCTTTCATACATACTCTTCCATTATTCTGTCTCTTGACACTGACTCAAGTATCTGATTCCCTTGATCGGGCTTCTCCGACTTCTTCTACCGTTCATTTATATTCTCCTTTCACTCCTTTCTTCGTTCATTTGCTCTACACAAACAAACCATCCGAGGGTCCTTTTTTAATTTTATTCATTACGTTCACAATAGCCTTGAAATCTTTATGGATCTTCACATTTCACACACGACCAAACACGGTTTTACCATGTCTAATACTTCTCAGAGATCTCATTTCTACAGCATTCAGTGTACTTTCATCCTTCCTCTGCCATTTTCATGCCTCACTGCCATACTTCGGGGTAGGTACCAGCACTCCAATGTTGACTGCTAGCTTCACTTCTTTGGATAGTTTTTTGTTAGCGCCTACGGCATTCAGTCCTCCATTAATGGAATTTAACCAGCCATTTTACCCTTCTTTCAATATCTCTATCAGCTTTCCATCTACAAACTCATCCACCTGCTCCAAGTACTCAACATTCACAACCATATTGCACACTCTTTTCGTACTCTCTCTTTCAAATACAATGATTTTAGACTTATTTTCATCACTAACTCATTCATCATACACACTTCGTTTATCCTAAATACGAGTATGGTTCTATAAATTATATAGTAGGGGTTTATAAACTAGTCCCAGAGAACACTCGTACTGAAGTCATCGCCGTTCGTCCTCTTCCTTCTCACGCGTCTTGTTTAAAAACGAAAAAAGCGGAAAATACTGAACGATTACGTCACGTACGAACTTTCTGGGACTAGTATAATGTCGGTAGAGAAATATCAATTGCGCCTGTGAGGTGATTTTTTGACGCATTACGCAAACCTGAAAATCCTTGCTAACTAAATAATCAATACTACATTGATCCGCAAGGTAAAAGAGATCAAATGACACACCTCTGCCAAGGTATGCCTTGCACCATCCACATTTATAGATACTTCTAATTTGTTCTAACTCTAACTTACTCGGCGGCCTCAATTTTTTTTTAGTAATTTCTCGTCAGCTTTCATGAGAAACATTAAAAATTATTCATCAAATCTACATCAAGATCTACATCTTCCTTAGTAATATTTTATTGACATTTATTTCTTCTTTCATTTACCGTAATATTTTTAGTTATCTGTGTGTTATTATAGAGTCCTATGACTTCCTGCCGATCGCTCTCTTTGGAAGCACTGTTCCCAGTTGTGTACATCCTTTCTTCCAGGGGTAGTAACATCCCCCTTCCCCCGCAAGGGTAGGACAACCCTTTAATGCCCGCGGCACTCCCCACCCACCCCCGACCTCCCACCACTCGTAACCCGTCTATCCTTTCGCTAAACGTTTGGCAGGATAGTATTTACTAATGGGTCGCCACTGTGTACTCATCTTTAGGGCATGATGTTTTGATTATCATAAAAAAATATTTTCAAATGAGTAAGGTAAAAGAATAATCGTGTAAGGGGTGAGTTTTCATGTAAAGCACATAAATATGGTTAAAGTAACGATAAGAGGTAACGCAGTTATTTTTTGGGATACACAAAGTATACGTTACAAATTTTAAATATACATGTTTTCTCTTTCTTTCCTTAAAATATTATTGTTTATCTTTATTATAAAATAATAGTTATGCATAGTGGTGGGCACTGATTTTTTTCATTGAATAAATTATTTTACAATTTAATTATCAGGCACAATCAAATCTCCAATAGGTTGTAGTCAGCTGGGGATCTAGAAGCAAAACAAATCTACTTCCAGTTGAAATATTGCAACGACTAATTATAAAAATAACATTGAAAAACCAAAAATATTATCCAACACCCCTTGTTTTTGAAAAATTTTAAGTCTTACAATTAAATGATCTATTCTAAAAAAACACAATTACTCTAATTCTAAAATAAAAACGAAATCACGACAACTTAATTACAAATCGTACTCGTCAAAAACTTATATTTTCAACACAAAAATGTAACACTTAATTTGCACAAGATCACTACATATATCTTGGGAAAAAATACTTTAAAAAAAGACAAAAAAGCGATTAAAGAGCAATTCAATGTAAAAATAACAAAATGATGAATGTATCGTCTTCACTTATACACCTTTTTATTTTGTTTATTTGTATGTTTTTTATAAGTGTTCTTATGTCCTTAATCATAATTAATTATAGATACAAAAACATTGTTCAACAGAGAGAAACAAAGAGAAACAAAAAAAAATCAATAAAAAGTTTGAAAACTAATTTTATAATATTATATATTACAATTTATTACAATATTGTATAATATAATTGATTATTATTAAAACTAAAATATTTCCATTTCAATTAAGACATACCTATGTATAATGTCAATTTACATATTTGCATCTCAATGTCTTGGCGAAATACTTTTATAATAAGCAAGTAATTTTATTTTTTTATTAAAGAAAGACAAATATTTCCAGGATACGAATAACCCTACAATATTTCAAACCTACAAAATATACATATAACCCTACAAAATCTCCTACTACCATCATAGTAAGCGGAAATTTTTGATGTATGCCGTCATGGAGGAGTCAGCCAAGGACTTCAACACACGACGCAGGGCGGGACCCAAACGCGATGCTAACTCGGCCACTGACCGGTCGGCTATTAAATTAGCTCACTTTATTGTCACAAATAAATGCATTCATTAATATTAACTTTTTTTTTAATTTAGATATATTACATATTGGTACAGAAATTATTTAAAATTGCAATCTCACCAAAGAATAAGCTAGTTCTTGTGCTTGATGAGCGAGTTACACTAATTATAACCGAAATAGAATAACATGTTGATTTAATCTCTGTAGTCGAAATACTTGACCTGGGCATCATTTTTGATCAGAAACTCTGCTTTGCATCTCATGTAACTTCTATAGCTAACAGGGCTATGAAAATGTTAGGTTTTATATTAAGGATTTCCAAGGATTTTAAAAATATTTACACATTCTGTTCACATCTCTTGTTAGAAGCATTCTTGAATATAATTCAACAATTTGGTCACCTGTCTTCAACAATCACATCAATACCATTGAAAGAGTCCAACACAAATTTTTGAGGTGTATTAATTTTAGACTTGGAATTCCCTTAGAATCAATAAATTATGATTTTTTGTTGCACTCATTAAAATTGTTGAAATTAAGAGACAGAAGAAAAATTTTTGATCTGATATTTTTGTATAAAATCGTTAACTATCAGTTGGATAGCCCTGATATATTAAAGTTGATTCACTTTCATATACCTACAATAAGATCAAGGTTCCCTAGTTTGTTTTATTGTGACAACTATATGTTGGTATCAGGCTCCAATTCAGTTGTAAATAGATTACACACCATTGGAAATTTTTATGCCAATATGGCTGATATTTTTAATATTTCCATACTGAAATATAAGGTTGTACTGATCGAACATTTCAGCCAATTATACGTTAACGAGGTCACTACATAATGATTTTTTGATATTATTGTTTATTTTTAATGCCTGTATAATGTACTATGACTGTAATTAAATATACACAAGCTTGTAAATGGCACTTTGTGCCGTAAATTTTAAATAAATAAACATTATGTAATAGGTAAGTATAAATGGGAACAATTGAAACTTGAAATGGTTTAAAATAATAATAATATTTGGATGATTTGTAAAGCGCCGTTTTTGTGAAAAATCACCTTAAGGATTCTGTACAAACTTATAAAATATTTCTAAAATATTGCCGATTAGCTCAATTAGCAAAAACAATCATGAATTTTATACTGTAAAGCTGTATGAAGTACCTACCGAAGTATTGAAATGTAAGACTTTTGAAGTAATTTTCCATTCTGATCGATGGTTTTCTTTTATCTGTCTTTGGACAAATTTTTTTAATTTCATTTCATTTCCTTGTTGAATATGTTTATCTACAAGAAAAGCTGGAAAAATCTCCCTTTCAAACCTTTGTCGTACGAGTAGAAAAATGTATGTATCTGAATATGTAACCAAAAAACTGACCCCTTCAAAAAATCGTCAAAACTCCCATTAGATATGACATAAATGGTCCATATTTCCTCTCAGCATTCTATATGTTAAACTCAGGCTCTATGCAAAGCCGGGATGTTGTTAGTTTGTTCCCCAGGAGGCCCATAATTCTCTTCCTGGGCTGACCACGGACGTCTTGCCCCCGAACTATCGGCCCTCTAGCCGCCGCCGGGTTGCGCCACTGGGAAGCCAGCACTAAAACGGGAAAACACTATTCATCCAACTCGTGAAGGAGTTATTGCTCTTGTTTCGGGGAATTCGGAACCAGGGGGCCTTGGGGATAAAAATTACCTCTAATAGCTACAAATTAACTTTCGTCTTTAAATTGTTGAAAACGTAAAACTATTCGAAAATTACTGTATTCCAGACCTGTGGCGATTTTTCTCTAAGGAATGTTTGTGCCGCGAACTCCCAAGAAGGGCAAAGACACAAAAAACAAACATGATTAAAATTAAAATATTACTACATTTTGAACAGCGCGCCATTTAAATTCGTACAAAAACATTCGTCGTACCCCCGCCCGCCCGTGTGAAAATTCGTTCGTAAGAGCGGAATCCAGAGCGCACCTATGAACAGATAATTCGTTCGAAGTACATTACACGAACAAAATTATGTCTCGATGAGTGAGAGATGGTCCGTTTCTTCCTATCTCCAGAGCCAAAATATTTGTGTTTTGTGGCGCTGCAACTTCCGCTAGTATTTACTAATGTAGCAAGAAAGTGGGGAAGGGAAGGAGATGGGGGAAGTATCGGACAAAAGCCATTTAAAGCATTTTTGTTTCTGAATAGTGATCTTTCACCAGAGCGGTACTGAGAGTATCGTCAACTCTGGAACTTGCCGCGAATATATATGTTAATATATTATTTTAATGAATATTAATATATTATGATTGTGTTATAATTCCTGAAGAAACTTTGTTTTAGCGAAATCTGTCGATGTATAAAATAATAAAGTTCGTCATTAATTCTTAGGATCAGTTATTTCACAGAATTTTAAGTTTTCTTTCAATTTAAAAGTTAATTTACAAGTTCTGTGAAAGTTTTATTCAAGCTTAGTTTGTTTCATCAAACCTAACCACAAAATACTTGCTTCTTATAAAATAAAACGAAAAGAAAAACAACTTAATCAATTGAAATTTATCTGGGCACGCCTGAATTTAAACCCGAGACCTGCGGACTCGTTGCCGAAATTGTAAACTCTCTACCACGGAAGCCGCCTTCAATAAATACATCTTCAAACACAGCAAATTTATTTTGTGGCACCATTTTAATTCAAAATTAATAATAAAACTTCCTCTACCCATTCTTACCTTTCCATTGACTATGTCCATTATTTATAATTATGTTGTCTATGTCTATGACCATTGTTTTTGTCTATTATTTATAATTAGTAAGTAAACCTTAAAGAAGTGAGCTTAGCTCACGAAACATGTTGGTTTTGTAAACAATAAAAATGGTAAAAACTAAGTTTTATTATTAATTTTGAAGTACACCTTCTTCACCTTTTAGAAGGTATTAGGGATGGTGACCCAGCTCCTCGACAAGGCGACTCCTTGACCTCCGCTTAGTATGACGTCTTTGTCATTTCCCTTCGATGTCATTTTAAACGGATTCCACTGTACCTATATTTTGTATGTAATAAAACTAATGATGACTTATGTCGCTTCGCAGAGTATCGAACACACTCCCTGAGCCAAAATTAATATCTCTCACCGCTCTGCGACTGAGTTAGTTTTATGTGATTCCAATGGTAAACAGTTTCTTTGGATGTTGAAATATTAGTACATATTAGCTCCCTCCTTGGCCGGGACGCCGAAGGGTTAAGTGGGGTAGTTAACCCTCCCGGCGCCGGGGGACGAATAATCCCGGGTATTTTTAATGAGAAACATTGTAAACAAGCAATATAAATATTTTTGTCGGGCGAGGCGGATCGGATAGGTAGGTTTCCCGGCTAAATACCCCTTGAGATGGGAGCTGCTATTTATTACGACCCTTGGGAGTCAAGAAAACCCTTCCGTGATTGTCGTGTTGAGATTCTGCTGAACAAATAATAATGAAATAACGCCAGCATGGGTAATTTTAATTAAGGTTTTTTTTTTATTTCAGTCGAAGATTTTAATATCGAAACGGTTTTTTTTTGCAATCGAGGTTTTCCTATTTCGATTAAGATTTGTTTTCTGGCAGTGGTTTACAAAACAAATGATTGTTTTATGTGAATACCGCACAAGAGTCCCAACTGCTCCCATCTAGAACAAGTGAGACTATGGCATCTCCAAATGGGTTGTGTTGTGAGAATAAAGCCTCAATTGCATTAAACGAGTTTACAAGCTACTAGTCGGCATGTTTAAAAGCGGGCGATACGGCGAGTGAGATTGTCATGATGACACCCAGATTATCCACTCGCTAAGTAGCAAACTACCTAGCGAGATGAAATCATACGTTTCTCAAGTCTTTCTACCCAGGATTTTACCCACACTCTTCTGTTCCGTTTAGCTTTCCTTTTTAACTCCTTTTTGATAATATGAGCTAAAATAACGACTCACGCTCGAACTAGTTTTATCGACATTTTGTAGGAAACGCTAGCGCCACATGATAGCCAATAACGGCATCCGCCCGAACTAATTCTGACAGACTGTTGGTGGGCCGCCATCTTTAGGCAAACACCAGCGAGTAGCGGGTCAAGTTGACCGCCTGTCTACTTTTTTCTTAGATTGTCCACAATCTGTTAGTTAGCTAGTAATACGATGTCACTGAGCGAGTTTACTAACCGATAGTGAATTTCTCAGCTAGTAGCTTGTAAACTCGTTCAATATCATCGAGGCTTAAAGGTAGTGGGGATAGGAAACAGATGGGAAAGAAGAATGTGGGAAAGTACCTGGCTATTCAGATATGGTCACTAAACACGGTTTAAGCCATTTCAAGCAACGTTTCATTTCTGAATGGTGGTCTTACACCAGGACGATACTGAGAGCATCTTCCACTCTGGAACATGCCGCAAATATAAAATATGTTATTTTAAATAAATTAATTGTGAAATAACACAAATTAATCAAATAAAATTTCGATTCCGCGATATTCGGATTGCGAGTCAAAAGCCTTACCGCTCGACCACGCCGGCCATCAATATTCTACGGAGACCGTCGTTTAATGCTGTTAGAGGTTTTCTTTCAATCAGTATTTTAAATTTGATCGTGTGAGAAATATGGTAAATCGCACAGAACGCAAGGCTGAAACAAGTGTAAAGAGTAAGATTACCAATGCCTAGATGGTTTGAGCAAGTAGAGCGAATGAACAAAGAAAGGAGTGTAAGGAGAATATATGTTTCGAATGTAAATTGTAGAAGTCGAAAACGCCCGAAGAGTACATGAAACGATCTAATTAACCAGATACCCGAATCGGGTCATGTCAAGGGTTAATAAAGAATAACAGACGAATATCTATGAGATGATGTATGAATGCGATTGAGGCAAGGAGTGTGTGCCAAGACTGAGTTGTTTGGCGGTCCGTCCTTCTCGCCTATCTCTGCGTTGAAACGGCGTGATGGTTGGTCAGTATAAATTTACCAGCGAAAAAGTCATCCTCAAGCAGAAAACTTAATTTGTTTTAATTTAATGAAAAATAAATTGTCCCACAATTTTAACGCAAGTCTTGAATTAAGATTACAATAATAATTTTGTGGGTATGATGTCGTATATGATCTTAATATTTATTAATCACGTTTACAAACGTTGCATAAGCCAGGGGCGTATAAATAGCCCCAAAACTAAGCGGGCCCTACCCTACCCTACCATTTATAATACTTACTTCGCGGACAAACTATATCAAAAATTGCAATTCGAAATTGCCTGAACGCATAAAAATGGCACCGACATATAAGCGAACGTCTTCCTGCAAAAGCAGCACTTCCACCTCTAGATATCATCCACGCATTAAAAACACCTCACACAATTAAAAACAATATTTCGTGAGAAACAAATTAGGATTCCCGAGTTGACCCGACGAGAGCAAAATTCACAATGATTGAATCTTAGGTGATTTCCTTATGTCACAATAATAAAAAATTTCAAAAATTTTAACTGTTTTCCAAAGGACACTTGCAAGTTCACAATACAATTGATGTAACTTAGAATGCACAGAGGCAAGAAAACAAAACAGTCAATTTATATATAATTACTTCGAAACCAAAAAAGGGAAGTAAATATTATGTTGCTTAGCCAAATGTCCAGTAAGTGAATGATTATAAATTGGTGATATTAATAATAATCACACATGACTGGATTGACGCAAAAACCACAAATCTTTTGAGGCCACTTACTAGCAACAACTCAATTGATTTAAGAACAGGATAACCCATTATACTCTTGGTAGCTGTCAATGACTATGAAAGATTCCTGGTTGCATTTGGTAGAATATTTTTAGAGCCAAATGTTGCATTGGTGCTCAAATCAAATCTAGTTTTGAAGAGGAACAATTGAAATTGTCGAATTACTATGCGTCATCCCAAGCACATGTCCAATCTTCGAATATCTGAGAACCCAACCAAATTTTCGTGCAAAAATGTCGTCCGTTGCAAAAATTCTTTACATATTTCTGAAAGCGGTGAGTGACTTTTACTGGAATGTCGCTACTTACTTAATTTTGCTGTCCTCAGGCAAGAAGTCAATTTGAAATAATGTCATGCGCATATTTTCGATACTTTGCATACTTTACGTCTGCTCAAAAGCGTATAAGACCTCACACTTGATAGAAAGCTTCGTGTCCCCTTGTCTTTTAAATGGCCAATTTGGGTTTCCTTTCCTCGTGATGTATGGCCGGATTCATTTTCGAGCGATTTGCCCCGGGGCGGAGCGGGGTTACAGCACTGAGGTCACTATGACTTATCGAACGCCCCCCGCTTATTGTATGGCACTCCTGGGCCCGCTAAACTACCCTTATACTCTACAGTCGACCCTCACATGAATATATTTGACATAGATTTTTCTTGACGGCATCCGTTTTGAATGTGGGAGGGTCTTTCTAAAAATTGGACTAAAAGTTAAGTTAGAAATGCGAAATTTTAATATTTTCATTCATAATTATTGATTTGAAATACCGCACATTTTGAAACGGTTCCAACTTACTACAACGTCATTATGACGGTTCCATGACAACTCAGAATCAACTCAACTCAACACTTTTTTGAAAAGTCATATAAATATAACAAAAATGAGAAAAAAGAAAAAAAAGCCCGTAAAATAACCTATTTAACAAATTTTTAACATATTTTTTTCATCACTTTTAACGATATTTCAAAGAAGGTGTGGAGTTGAGTTGATTAAGCGTTCGGTCCGGTCACCCATTATGACATAAAAACGCCAATAGGCGTCATTATAATTCAATGGCAATAAACATACGTTTCTTATTACATTAATGCTGCAGCTCTTTCTTATACATTTAATAATGGTGAGACAAAAAATGAGACACACAATTTACGTAATTATGTTTCTTCCAAAGTACTAATTTATCATTGGAGGATACATATACACGTGCATTGCGTGTTTCGTGTTTTGCCGCACCATTACTTAATGTGTAAGAAAGAGCTGCAGCATTATTGTGATACGGAACGAATGTTTATTGCCGTTTTGTACCGTCGCCGTTCCGTCTAATGTCTGGCTGTCACCAACGTTGTCCGGCGTGACGTCAACGCCGCCAAACTCGCGAATGAAAACAAACACGAAAATCGTTGTAAAAAATTTATTTGCAAATAACTTCATTATTTTTTTCTTCATTTGTTTTGAGAATAAAATAAACAGTAAAAGTCCCCGTTGGCTAGTACAAATCGTAGGTTGATGTAATAAAAAAACATCAAAAGAATTTAATCAAACTTAGGAATTACGTTATAGACACCTGCTTGCGATTCCTATAAGATTCAACTATTTAATACTTTTCTATAAAATTTTGGAGATATCGAATTCTCGAGATATGTTTTTCCTTTAGTTTATCACACTGTTTTCCTTTTTTAACAATTCATTGAAAATTTCGAAAATCAAAACTTTAAATTATTTTTATTTATGAGTTTTAATCACAACTAGCCAGTTCCCGGCATGCAATTCCACTAATTGAGAAATTATTTTTCCCTGCGTGTCTTTTCCCATTTATCCCGTTCCCCTTCCGCCTCCTCTTCCCCTCCCATGTTCCCCTCCCCTCACGCGTTCCCGAATATTATTAGATTTATAAATAAAAACTAGATTCAATTCAATTCTGTCATGCGTAGGTACATACACCGAAAACAAACTCTTGAAACACTTCAATCAAATTTGGTAGCTTACATAAGTACCTATTTAAAATATCTGTAATTCTTGATTCGATTCAAAGTATTATGTGAGTACTTCAAATGAATTCATTAATTTAAAGAGTGCCAGAAATTGAATTATCATTTAACAATCCATGGTTTACAAAATTGCATTCTCAAATTTTGACGGTTTCGTAAGAGTTTTTGTAATGATTCAAAAAACTTTTCAGATGTATTGTCGTGTGGTTGTAACGATCGAGAAACCTTTGCGAGGACGAAAAGAAGGTATTTTTAAAGTTTCAAATATTTCCTATGCTTAATATAGTAATGCACAGATATCTCATATACTCATAAATATACCGAAGCAAACATATTTAGATTTGTATGTACATAGATGTACATTTGTTGCTTAATTTTATTTATTTGCCACCGGTTTCTACACATGGAAGGGGAAGGAGGGGAGAATGGTGGGAGTAGTCAAAGAAAACAGTAACAAAGAAAAATTTGTCAAATTACTTACAGGGCGCTAGTATTTTAACAAAAAAAAATTAACGTTTCTACGGCTCTCTTTATGCTTATGGCTGGCTGCTCAGTACTATACAGATGCTCCTCTAGTTTGATAAAGCTACCGTTCTAGTCCTTTTTATAGTCCTTTCCCTTAACTCATATGGAAATAACTTTAAACGGCTTCAGCTTCTGCGTGTGGTGAAAATAATCACATTATTATTCATTATTCCACAGGACAATTTATTATCAACTTCCGCTGCAAGCATTTTTAGAAGACGCCTGTCTTTTGCGCAACTAGAAAATATTAAAGTACTGGAATTTTTTTTATGTGAATACAATGCCCAATAGTTCCAATTCCTGTAATGATATATTGATACCAAGCAATGATGTGAATAAGGTTAAGTTAGTAAGCAGACAAAACGATATGTTAAAAGGAATACAAAATAAAAAAATTTAAGATTCATTTCACTATCACTAAATTAACAATCAAAATATTCTATTCTGAATAACTTATTTAATGATATTTTCCAAAACACCTTCCTTAAAAAATCCGATTTTCCTGAAATATTTCTCAATGACTCATTGAGCGCTTTTATTATTACCGTGACGACCCATGTTTACGGTACCGTGACGGCAAAAAGGCAACAAATAAACGTTCCTTATGGCTGTAATGTTGCAGCTCTTTCTTATACATTAAATAATGGCGAGACAAAAGATGAGATACACGTGTGACTGTTCCTTCAAAGTACTTTTTTTTTTTTAAATATGTTTATTCAGTTTTAATTTTACAATATTTTATTTTACAAATCTTACGAAACTGATCAATCAGTTTGATTGTAAGAAATCTCTCATTTTTTTCTAATTATTTAATACAGTATACTTTTCAGTTTCACATAGTTTATACTAAATTTAATACTTAATATTAAAATACTAATTATTACGACAAACTAATTATTATAATGTTTTAATGTTTATGAATTGCGTTTTAGTAAAAATATTTTACACAGTACAAACATACGGTGAGAAAAAAAAATAGATAGGAACTATTTTATTTGATTTCATGTTCTTCGGAGGTAGAAAGATTTAACTTTTGTTTTGATTTTTGAGTAAGATGTCTCATTTTTGATATTTTCAGGTAATGCGTTAAATATTTCCGGAATTTTATGACTTTTTGTTCTATCTCCGTATACATTTTGAGATTTATTGACAATAAACATTTGTGCTTCTCTTTGCCTAGTAGGGTAGTTGTGGTTTACAGGTTTTTTGAATTCTGTATTCCAGAATTCATCTAGCGTTAATTGGTAATTTAACTTACTGTGTATAGAGAGGACATTACACAAGGAGAACATTTTTTTATAATCACCTTCACATAACTGGACCTTTTTTTTGCCTGATATCAATTTTAGGAAACGGATTTGTAATTGTTCTGTTTTATTTAAGTACTTTTTTACTACTAATTGTTAATTGTTCTATTTTATTTAAGTACTTTTTTACTACTTTTTCCTTTGGAGGAAACAGATATTTCTTATTACGGCTCAGCTACGGCGACTGGAATTGCGTTTCTTTTTCTCTATACGTGTGAGAGAAATGTTTGATAATGATTGTATATTACCTTTAGAGGTGTGCAGACATACGTTCACCGTTTGTCTCATTTGCGACTGTTGTTATTTAGTGTATAAGAAAGAGCTGCAGCATTACATGTTTAGGAACAAAAGCAAACCATCAGCGCATTGAAATTTGACGTTTTTTGAATTTTTGGAACACACACACTTCAATATTATCCTTGTAACTATATTCCATACTGTCAAAATTATCGTCACGGCAAGTTGGGGTCTACGGAAACGTCATGGTGCAGTGTGTGAGAGAGATGCAAGAAAATGATTACCTTTTCCTTTGGAGGAAATACTCCTACGTACATTGTGTATCTCATATTTTTAAAGAGCTGCAGCATTAACCTACGAACATTAGGAAAACTTAGACCGCAAGTTTATTTAAAAGTTAAATCATTGATCACCTTCAATAAATATATCCATAAGCAGTATTTCATGACATATTCATACTTGAATTGTATAATGTTAAAAAAAAACTGATTTTATCAACTGTTATTATTAACTATTGTTTATTATTAACTATTGTTTTGTAATTTTTAACTGTTGTAGATAACAGCCACTCTGTAAATTGTCATCTCAACACAGGCGTTTCACACCTAGTGAGATGGGCAATACGTCTTCACTGTAACCAACGAAATTTTAAAATCCTGCTAATATTATAAATGCGAAACTGCTCGAGTTTGTTTATGACCTTTTCAGGCATTAACCAATAAAAAGACTTTACAAATTCATTCACCAATAGAAAGCTTAATTATATGCGCAGACTATATGTTGTATATGATGGTAAGCTCTGGCGTTATGAAATTATAAATATTAATACATTATATTTGTTATACGTTTTCTGTCGCTAACAAAAGCGAGTTAATTGCAAATGTCAGAAAAAAAATCATTCCCATGGAAACGATGTTGATATATTTGTGGGCTCTAAGCTGGTAGGTACTCAGCCCCCTGGTCAGCTACTGCCCCAGAAAATTCAAATATTAGAATATGTTTTGTTTTTATTGGACAAGCTGGAATAAATGTCAGATAAGAGTTCCTACATTAAAAATATAATTCGTAACGATTATAAAGACTGAATAATAAATAGTGTAATTTTGTATTATATTAACAAACTTCCAAATATTTAATTAAAAATAAACATCCGAAATGTTTGTAAGCGCATAAATTCCGAACGAATGAACAAAATTGGATAATTCTTTTTTTCTTTGTGAAATTTAGGTGGCAGGCTAGATGTTTGAAAACTGAATGTAAGGAAATGAATGTATGGAATGCGGGAGGGGGTGGGGTGGGGAGGAAGGGAGATAATTGATAAGTTCAACCGCTACAGTAATTTCCCGTAATACCATGCGAGCGAAGCCGCGGGGAAAAGCTAGTAATTAAATAAATAAAATAAATTATTATGATAAGGAACATATGTTGATTGCCTTTTTTATGCCTTCACGGTACCGTAAACGTGGATCGTCATGGTGATAATAAAAGCTATCATTACCAATAATTGAAATCAAAAGTGTTCCACGCGATGTTTAGAAGTTTTCATGACCTGAACGATGGCTGGAAGATATTATCTTAGTAATGAACATACATAACTGTAAAATATTTTTATGTCTAAAACGTAAGAATTTCAATTCTCAACTTAGGTAATACCCGTAGATTCGGTTTTCACAGAGGCGCTATTCCATAAATGTAAATGAGGTGTAAAAATTAATCCCGAAATTCCGAAATTGCTGTCTTTGAGTTTGGTGCGAAATTGTAAACTGCCCTCCGAGGAGTTGAGAGACAAAAAAGGAGACGGGGAGGAAAGAGTCATGGGGTGGGTGTTAATTAAAATTATGCCTAAAAACTTGTAAGGGTGGGGGGGCAGAACGGGGTAAGGCGGGTTAACGGGGTAAAGGGGGCGCCCTTGGGACCGGAATGTCGGAAAAGTGAAGTTTTCTCTGTTCCTCGCAGATGGCAAAAAATGGTTACATTATACAAAGTACCGAACATTAGAAATTAGAATTACGCAGTTTTTTCTAAAAAACAAAGGTACCCTTTTAGGAAAGGCGGAGATTTTTTACGAAATTTTTTTTTAAACATTTTTTGGGCGTGTTACAATGATTTAATGTGTTAATAAGACGCATTTTTACAATGTGTTAATAAGACGCATTTTAAGCCCAAGAAAACGTCTATTGAAGTTTGACTCCAAAATGATGATTTTTCCATAAATGTTTAATATAAGCAGATTTTTTGATGGATCTCTGTAAAGACTATCGGAAAATACATTGCTTATCACCCCTCCGCATCCCCTTCCCCTCTTGCGTTCTCTTTCTACCTTCCACGCCTTTCCTCTCCCCTTATATTCAATCCCAGTACATTCAGTTTTCAAACAGCTCGCGTGCCACCTTTCAAAATTTTTAATTCAAAATTGAATTTTTCATTCATTACAGATATTCATTTTTGTATGTTATATAAGAACAATCAAATATTATTAGAACAATCAATCAAATTTGGTACCTAACAGGTACTCATTTAAAATATCTATAATTCTTGATTCGATTCAAATTAATATGTAAGTACTTCAAATTAATTCATTAATTTAAAGAGTTTTGAAAATTGAATTCTGATTTGACGATCACGGTTTTGCAAAATGTCATCCTCAAATTTTTAACAGTTTAACAAGAATTTTTTATGATGATTGAAAAACTTTTCAGATGTATTGTCATGTGGTTGAAATAATCCAAAAGCCTTCGCGAGGTTTTATGAAGTTATTTTGAAAGTTTCAAACTTTTCCTATGCTTGATATAGCAATACATAGACATCTCACTAATCCCCTAAAACATTTAGATTTATATATGTATATCAATAAATAAGATAAGATTAAACAACACTTCGTTTCAAAATATAAACAAAAATTTAAACCAAAGAAATACAGGTTACAAATAAAAAAAAAAATTATTAAAATAATTTTGGTACCTACTTTTTCGCTTGTCAGGTATGTTTTGTACTTATCAATTTTTAAAATTAAAAGTTCATTGAAATTCTACGCATTATGCAGGAATACAACTTCAAATGACGCCAGGACTCATATGCATCGACAATCGAAATTAGTATGAATATTAAGGTTTTTTAATATATGAGGTAAAAATTGACATTTTCTAAAAAAAAATTGTTTAATCTCCATTGAGATATCATCAGGGAAGGGGGAAGTTTCATGGCCGACATTATTCTGTCCGAAATAACCCTTTGGAGTTATTAAAATTTTCTTTTTAAAGATATAATATTAAAATGAAGACATTTGCATACTTAATCAAGTGCGCTAAACGACTATAGGGGGCGCTTTGCAGGAAAAAGAGATAATTAAAGACGGTAATTAGTTAGGAGTAAGTTCTTAAGAAGAAACATCAGTTATGGAAGAAGAAAGGTAGGATAGGTAAGAAAAAGAAAAAAGTGGTAAGAATTTAACAAGGTGTAGTAACAAAAATGCTTTTTTATAAAAGCGTAAGTTGATTTTCCGAAAATATTAATAAAGTTGTTAGTCAAAAAATTTTTGTTTTATCGTGGTTTGTAGGTAGGTATAAATAAAGGTTATATAGGTATACTAGCTGGTTTCTGCCATATTCAAAGAAATAAATTGTTTCTCCCTGTATGTCCTTTCCCGTGCGTCCCTGTTCCCCTTCCGCACCCCCGGCCGCTCAAGCGTTTCCCTTCCACCTTCCCTGCCTTCCCTCTCCTCTCTCCCGCTCCCTTGTCCCGCCAACCCTCCTCCCGCGTTCCATATATTCAGTCCCAGTTCATTCGGTTTTCAAACAGCTCGCGTGCCCCCTATTACAATTTTTTTATTCGAATTTTCAATTTGCATGTTTTACAATTTTTCTTTATTATAAGAACAATTAACCAAATTTGGTACATAGTACATAGTATAGGTACCTTTTTAAAAAATCTATAATTCTTGATTCAATTCAAAGTATTAGGCGAGTACTTCAAATAAATTCAATAATTTGAAGAGTTTTGAAAATAGAATTTTGATTTAACAATCATCGTTTTGCAAAATGTCATTCTCAAATTTTGACATTTTTGACAGTTTTGCAAGAGTTTTTGTGATGATTAAAAAAACTGTTCAGATATATTTCATGTGATTGTTATAATCTAGAAACCTTCGCGGGGGTTAAAGAAGGTATTTTGAAAGTTTCAAATATTTCCCATGCTTAATATAGCCATACATGGACAACTCATAACTCATATACTTATGTATCCCAAAGCAAGCATATTTCGATTTTTATATATAGATAGTTGGATTGATAAAAACATATAGGTTATTAATTACAAGTGATAGATTCAAGCACGTACATAGCATATTGAACACAATCTAAAAAGGCCTAGTGGTTTGGCAGAAATTTCTGTGACAATGTCATCAAATGGTCAATCAGCGCCGTTTTGTTTTCTTTTTGACAGTTGAAAGGTTCCCGTTAAATCTCGAAGTCCTTTTTAGCATTTGCACAAATTGTGATCAGCAGAAGAGGCAACTATCATGTTGTTAAGAGGCGTTTAACGGGCCCTTTCAAATGTCAATAAAACAAAATGGCACTGAATGGCCATTTGATGACAATGTTACATATTGAAGAATTCATCCAAGTCCAATGTTATTTTTCAAGATCTGTTACTTCAAATACTATGAAACAACTGACCCAGAGTGGAATGTTAAGAAAACTTCAATAGAACTTTCTAAGAAAGTAAAAATAAAAAAACAAAGGTGTTTCACAATAAAATTATCACATTTAAGTTTAATTAGCCGAACTTACCGTGCTAATGCATAATATGCGCAAAATGACATTTTATTTGAGGTATAACTTCGCTGACATTAGGGACACTTCGGTCGCCATTTGAGGCAACTAGCGCGGCTATAAAACCATAAAACAAGCAGTTATTCTAAATTGCACCATTATACATGACACATTGCGGTTTCGCTCTTTCAAACAGTATCCTGGAATCATATGCAAAGGACATAATAATGTGTTTGGTGGAAATTAATTTTCAAGCGTTGGGGAGTTGAATAGATTATTTGCATAAACTGACACTCTATTCAGCGTTCGCATAGACATAGGACCAAAAATTGCAGTTTTTAGTTGACATACTTAAGGTTAAGGGTATATTAAAAATAATTCGTAATCTGCTCTTTCATACAATTTTCTGTCAATCCATAATCCAATATGGTATAATAGGATGGGGGGGCGCCTATAAAACTCACACATAATCTCGCAAAAACTAATAATTAAAATAATATTAAAGAAATCCATATTAAATATTGGAATGAATCCCCGGTACCATATTGTATTTGTACGCCTTTCTTGAAAGATTTGAGTTTGTTTATAGACGAAATTATTTATTCATTTTCATATTGCATATGCACGGGCGCAAACGATCATGTATACGTATCTAAAAAGTTATAAGACATAACAAGTAGTCTCAATGGATCTTATCAAAAATATGAAAGGATGTTTTTTTAATAAGATCCATTGAGACTACTTGTTATGTCTTATAACTTTTTAGATACGTATACAATGTATCAACCACTCTGGAACTATATGTTATGATAAATGAAAAAAAAAAAAAATTTACTTGCGCACGCCGAGATTTGATCCCGTCACGTCCTGATTCGTATCTAAGAATTGTAACCACTCAACCACGGAGATCATTTAGAATTGAAGCGTTGCTTGAAATGGCATTAGCCGAGTTTAGTAATCAGATCTGAATAGCCAGATATCTTCCAACCATGTTCTTGCTGATCTCCTTCCTCTTGCCACTCACTTCAGTCTCACAAAATACCTCATTTGGGGATGCCATAGTTTCACTTACTTCAGACATTTGGCACTTTTATGCATTAAGTAGATAATATAAAATATATACATAAACGTTGCACATTTTAGCTCTATAATTCACAAATTGAACCAAAAATGGTGCAAAAGTCTTAAACTCCGTATTTAATAATATTGTTACATTTTTTCCGCGTTTTACAATCTATATATGTATAAAAATCATTTGCGCTTGCATGTAGGTATGTATGTATGTTTGTTCATTATGCGTTGTTAAACCATTCATCCGATTGCTATGTAACTTTGGGGATTTGATGTGCGCATGGCCGCGATGGTTTCTATAATGTGAGCTCTGGCGCCATGAAATTATTTCCATTAAACCATTCGTCCGATTGCGATGAACTTTAGTGAGTTGTTATATATAGTGGTGCACTCTGGTAAAATTAAAGTATTTCGTAAACTATTCATCCAATTGCGATGAATCTTTGGTGAGCTGTTGTGAGCACGCCTACGAAGATTCTGTATATACTGGAGAGCTCTGACATCATTAAATTTGTATAAAAAAATTGCAACAGGTAGCACGCGAGCTGTTTGAAAACTGAATGTACCGGAACTGAATGTATGGACTGCGAGAGATGGGAGAGGAAAGAGGGAAGGGAACGCGGGAGGGGGGAGTGGGGTGAGGGAAGGTGGAGGGTGAAGGCGTGAGGAGAAGGGAACGCCAAAGAGGAAGGGAAGACGGAAGGGGAACGGGATGAATGGGAAAGGACATACAGGAAGAAATAATTTCTTTGTCTTCTGATCGCATGCCGGGAATTTGTTAGTTACCTATAAATTCTTCACATACCTATTAACTATTCTTATTCAATTACATCAATGTATTACAATTTCCATCACTTTAAAATCTACATCGCTCAGAAGAAGTCATTAATACACCCACATAAAAGCATTATGTGCTCAACAAAATGTATTTATCTTTAAAAACAATTTAACGAAACATAATTTCCCTACAAGTGTAATTATCTAAAAATGTTGATTATCAGACCACCCAGTGTCACACATGACATTTGAATGGTCTCATCACTATTTGTCTATAAAGAGTGAACAATGTTTAATCGATCCCGCTGGACCAAGTCAACAATGTAAAATCACGTAACCGATAATTATCTCAAATGTGAGAGCCATTGTTTCCCATATATGAAATATTTCGTAATTTTCTACTACCTGATATTATGTCTGTGGATAAGCCATGTTTGTGGAACTTGATACTTAAAGCACCTACATGAGTAAGGTATGAATCTATGACTAAGGAACTCCAGTGAACAATATTATCGCTTTAAAAAAATATGTTCATACAGATCAAAAAACGCTGATTCTGAATATATAAGTTTAAATAAATAATATTAAACGTAGAGTTTTAAAAAAATTATTGAAAAGTCCATTTTAAAACATTCTCTCAAGTATTATCGGTTTGTTAGTGCTGACGTCACTGCTCTCCATAATTCTCCAGTCACCTGGTGATATAGCATTTGTAGTTGTTTTGAAATGTATGACAAGCCATTCAACATTTCATGTTATTGGTTTATTTAAATACTGCTTATAGAGACGTAGACATATTTAATAGTTGTTGTTTTTATTGAAAAATTATTAAGGCCTAAATAATTTAGTATCATAAATAGAGGTATCTCTATTAGTTTATCTATGTATTTAAAATATTCAAAAACTTTAAACTGTACAAAAACAATCGTAATGCTTACTCGCAACCCTCCAACTCTGAACTCCAAAATGGCGGACGTCGAACAGCTGATTCGACGTTGTATACCGTATCTTATCAATATGCAGGGGATGCGCGATGTTACGATTTCCATAATAAACATAATTTAATAAATAAATAACTCAATTTAAATAATGTTTTTATATATTGAATAGTTTCTTCCATACAAAATGACAACACCTGTTTAAAATAAATAAAACTTTTGGAGAGTGATGATGTCACACGATACACCTTGAAAAATAAAAATAAAAATATCTTGGAAATAAAAAAAATATCTTGAAAAATTATAACTTTAGCATTTATTTTAACTATTAAAACTAACTATAAAAATAAATATGCAGTTATTTAAGTTAGAAGGTTCATAAAAAACATTTGGACTGGAATTCCTTATTAAAGGGGTGGATTTAATTCTTGAAAAACAATTAGAATTATGAAAAGTCTTTACTTAACCGGACCGGAAATAAGTGGAACCAACAAAAAACTGGTGAATCCACATAACATTTGGAGTTGGTTTTGAAGTAGGTAAAACTTTTTATGATTTATGCTTTCGTTTTCGAGTAAATTTGGAGAAAGTCCGCTAAAAAAGTCGCTTCAGGCTACTTCCAGCTGTTTATCGTCTTTAAAATGGGTCAAAGAGTAGACCACCGAATCAAAATCGAACCTCGTGTACACTATTTTCCGGACACCGTGTATACATTCCTCCAACTTTTCTGCCGTGTTCTGCTTTCTGAAATTGTTGGTTAAACAGATTTTAAAAAATGTAATGCATACAATACGTAAATATTAAACGAATTGAGAAAGGGGAAGATTTAGTTTTTTCATAAACTCAATATAATTTAGATCAGTGGTTGAGTGGGCATCGCGTTTGGGTCTCACCCGGGCGTCCCGTGTTCGATTTCTCGGCTGGCTAAGTCCTCCATCACTACACAAGCAACATTTTCGGCTTTCTGTGGTGGTAGTAGGAGATTTTCAAACATTGTTGGGTTATTCGTAACCCGGGAATGTTTGTCTTTCTTTTTAGAAAAAAAAAAATATTTTGTTTTTCTATGAACGTGTGATGTGTCTACACATGCTTTTAACCCTTTGAATGGCAGGAGACCATATTTGTCCCAGCTCACATGAGTCTCATGTAAATCGCTGTAACTCCCTTACTATCAAAGTGAAAAATATATTGTAAACAGTTTTAGAAAAGCAAAACACCACGCTTTATAATCTAATCTAAAAAATAATGACCATAAAGGTAAAATATATACCTTTATGAAACCAAAGTTTTAAATCGTAATTTGAAAATTTAAAATTTAAAAGTTTAGAATTTTTTATTAATTATTTTCATATTAAAAGATAAAAAAATGAGGTGACAATAACGTTTATAGTACATTCTTCTAATGAAATATGTATGTGGTTTTTTTTTCGTTATCAGTAATTTTAATAAGAAAAAAATAGAGGTGAGCCTTTTTAAAAACTTTTTTATGCTTGCGTTAAAAAATTATATATCTGGAAAATTATATATTTATTTTGAATTATAAATTTGAAAGCGTATTTTATCACCCTTCAAAAACTGTTTTAGTTTTGGGATGTGGTCAGAAATATTCTATTTATCTGCATTTTATTGTAAAGCGGAAATATTTTGACCATCTGAAAAATACGCCAAAATTCTGAACGATTTGAAACAAGATAAGAATTTTTTATGTTTAATTTTCAGATTATTTTCTCAGAGCTAAAATGTCGAAAAGTGAAGTTACCTCAAATGAATGTACTAAAATTACACATTTTTAGTACAATGATCAGAATAGGAAAAATAAACTTTAAATCTTCCAAATGCTACCCGTAGTTTTATTTGTTAAAATACGCCATTAAGTCATAATTACTTTATTGATTTTTCACTGGTTTACTTAAAGTAATCGCTTTCTGAGAAAATTTAATCATGTTTGTTCCTGTTTCTTCTCACGAATGCCATTCACAATGCTGTTCAGCCCACGAAGGCCCGTTTTGTAGCGTATGGTAAATAATTAAAACAAATAATTGAAACATTTTAGAGCCAGTAGATAATCCTGGTGTAAATATAGTGCCTTAACTAATATCATAATACCAACACTTGAACAACTTAACCGTCAAATAAAATGTAATGTTGTTTGTTACGATTTGCACATTTGCTAAAATCTGAGACAATACACATTTGGTTTAATACGAAGAACCTTTAGTAGATTTTCCAGGATTGTTGAGAATTGTGACCTTCACGCCAATTGCCCTGATGAACTAAACCTTTCCACTTGCCGGAAGAGTTATATAAGTTATAGAAGTCATAGAAGTTATGAAGTTCGAGCGGTTGTGACTCGCAGACACCAAAGGCCAGATCGGGCATGGCGGTATCGTGAACCCGTAACGCTTAGTTTTCTTCCTTCTTTCTTGGTTTACCTTGCTATTAACTTGCTTAATACTTGGTCATGGTGTTCAAATGACATGGCACTCAATCTTTTAGCATTTCATGTATTATTTGATATCAATTTCATATCGTTTGGCATTCATAAAGATAAATTAATTGACAATTAATCTTAGAGGTTTAACACCCCTAGTTTTTTATTTATTTTTGAAGTTAAACTTCCTTACGCACGCTTGACTTAGGGAGTAAGCTGGTGAATGCGTGACGAGAGCGTTGCGAAAAGTGTCGGGCGAGGCGAACGGAAGTTGAGAGGGAGATATAAATTAGTGAAGATAGAAAGAAATTAATGAAAAACCCGAATATTGCTCTCTGTCAAGAAACATTTCAAAACTACTGCCACTTAATTAATGTTACAAATATCCTTTGTTTTCCATAACATTCTTTGTTTTTTTTTTTTAACACGTACTATTATCATTCTTTCTTTTTTTAAATACATACAAAATTCATACTGTAATCATTCTTTCTTTCATGCTATAAAAACATGCTATTATCAAAATAAGCATACGTATATACATGAACAATGAATTATTTAAGTACTAACTAATAACATCATTTATGTACACTCCCCTTCCATACACAAGCAAATGCTTTCAATGGAAGAGAAGTAAAAACCTAAGATGTAAAATTATCATTATGTATCATGTAAAACATATTACAAAAAAAATTTAAATAAAAAAAATTAATAAAAAAATTATTACATTTATCTTTATTATAAAAAAATACAGCTAGGGTCCTTACATTCATTCACGTATTCATGGTAAGTTTTCAATTTTGAACATGGAAATTGAAAGGTATATTATACAAACGAAACACTTAAGATGAAGCCATAGTAAATAATGCAAAATCACACAAAATCATGTGTTTTTTTTTGAAAATGTAATCGCTTAGAAATTTTATAGATGCTTCAATTAAATACTGCTTGTAGAACATATCTTGGCCCGTAAAAATATTGGTCATTTTTTTATGTCTTTTAATAAGCCTTGAAAAAAATAAAGTAATAGGACTATAAAAAAACACTTTCAAGTGCAAACTCTCCTACTTATGAACATCTTTTCGGATATGGTTTTATTGTTTATTGTAGCAAATTTAGGGAATAGACGTGTGACTCCACGTCGCTCGGTTCCGTGAAATCAATTTTAAATTTCCTTGTTATTACAATAAACAATGTGTAAAAAAGGAGTTAATGTTTTTTTTAGGCCTTCACGAAATCAAACTGTAAAAAAAATTCTCAAATAACTTTTTCAAACATTCCAAAAGCTTTTTCTCAAATATTTTTTAACTCCTCCCACAAAGGGCGTGAATTCCGAATTCGATTTTTCCCTGGACTATTGGATCCCCTTAAGTGTAATGAACGTAGATCGGAGTTCTACTGAATAAAAAGTGAACGTATATTTCACCACCAGTTTAGTACTTTAAATATAATATTTATATTATAAACATTAAGAATATTTCATCCAATTAGTTCACAAAACAGGGAAAGAAAAGCAATTATGACGGAAAAGGAGTATCCACAAATAAAACTCTTTTCACTTTGACATACACCGCAGGGCGTGTCCCGTTCTCCTGCGAAATCTCCAACATTCTCGACCTTTCTTACATTAAGTGTCACTTGGTACGGCGTCTCTTTCTCGGATTTCCCGGAACACGCCCATTGGTGACATTGCGCCGGACACGCCCCCCGCGACACGGCCGGCCAATAGCAGCGCTCCGAGCTTTTCAAATTTAGAACGTAAGCTTTTCAAACGTCAACGAAGGACCGAGGAAAGGGAAATTGAGATAAATATGTATTTTTTTGTGTGGGCGGATGAAAATGAACTTCTAAAGTCTTTTCTGTAGCTTCAAAACAATTTTGAATTTCGAATCAAGGGAAATTCATTTTTCGAATTCAATTTTGAATCTCTGATAAAATAAACTCATTTAGCTCAAAATCTCCTAAAATCGATAAATAAACGTATTTTTGTTTTTGTTTTTGGGGTGTTATGCCGTGTTTCGCTACCTCCTTCTTTAGCCAACGTTTCGGACAGCGTTACAGTGTCCATCATCAGGGCAGATGAGCCATCTGCCCTGATGAGCTCATCTGCCCTGATGATGGACACTGTAACGCTGTCCGAAACGTTGGCTAAAGAAGGAGGTAGCGAAACACGGCATAACACCCCAAAAACAAAAACAAAAATACTTTTTGGCCGTGAAAACCTAAAAACATACCCGATAAATAAACGGTTTTACTGGTCCGTGTGGGGCCTAGAAGTCAGTCTTATTTCTGATATATATAGAAAATAAATCACGTACATCATGACACACGTAATCTTGCAGTCGGTTTAGTCTTTGGTGTAGATTGTATGTTGAAAAAAGATATGTGAATTTAAAAAAAATGGTCGTTCGTTACAAAGTTAAGTGTGTCGAGCTGTAATTCTTAAAGATTGGCACCTACTTACAAAACAAAGAAACTGAATCAAGAAAACGGTAATTTTCATCCCCCGACACAACATCCTCCAACAAAATATCTACTAAAACTTAACCTAACCTAACCCAACCTAACCTAACAAAAAATGGGACAAAAATATAACAGACATCCTGTTAAGACAATAAATTGTTGTTCAAAAATAGTAAAATGGGACAAAAATAACACAGATAACAATAATTTATTGTCTTTACAAGATGTCTGTACTATTTTTGTCCCATTTTTTGAGGTTAGGCTAGGTTAGGTTTTAGTAGATATTTTGTTGGGGGGATGTTTTGTCGGGGATATTTTGTCGTGGGATGAAAATTGCGGAACCAAGAAAACATCAAAATAAGCATTTCATCAATAACGAAAATTAAAAATCTCATGTGTTGTAATCTAATTCATTTACAAATAGAAAGTCTTTCTCCAAAAAATTATCAATTTCTTTGGCTCGTTTGGATATTGTGAAACAAAAACTCTTACAGAAATTGTTAGTATCAGCATTATTTATCGTTACAAATCTTATTTGTTTCTAATGAATTTTACAATAACGTATTAATATTATTATAATAAGCCAATAATCTTCCATTTACAGTCTGATTTTTTAATAGCATTAAAAAATTAATTGATCGTTTAAAAGGTTTTGAATAGCAACACCAAAGTGGTTAATTGGAAAATGAATGTAAATAAATTTAAAAAATGCACAATAACTCAAGGACATATCATTTACTTTAATCATAAATTCCTACATCATGTACTAAGACAATTTTATGTTTAAACTTTATTATCTGATTAGCTGTTTATTAGATGTTGCTTCAAAACAAAACAATATCTATTTCACAGATCAAAATGAAAAAAAACTGTAAAGCTCGATTGTGAAAAACAAATATGCAACATAAAGTGCGTTAACTTGGTAATGCATTCCTATCGAAAAACTTGTTTTCAAGCTACCTACAACATTGCCAGACATACGTTATAACGTATGAAGCATACCTGACTTATTAAATAAAAATAAATTATAAAGTAAGAATTTTAAAAATTGCCCTAAAAATTACGACCGCAGTTTTTGTTTGCCTGCGACGCTCAAGTATTTTAAAGAACATTTAAAAAAAATATACTTTGGGTCTCGCTTAAAACAATGCTCATAAATTTTTTCACAACTGATAACCATATATGGTTGTTCATCAATTTAAAATACGCATTATAGTAAAGGGGGGTGCATAACGTTGTAATTTTGAGAACATAAATGGAATACATTAGATATGAAAATGATTTATACAAATTGTTTTGATGTGTACATTTATATGAAAGCAAACCCACAAACACTCTTCTTTGCTTATTGTATATAAAAGATAGAATTATAGAATATAGAAAGATAGAAAGATAGGAACAAAAACAAATTCAAATTCAAGAAAAAAAGTTTGGTTTCAGGGCAATCAAGTTTTTAATAAATCTATTAGTAAATTTGCTTAAAAAAATAATCTTAACCTTCAGTCATTTATTTCTACATTAAAGTCTACATTAAAGTAAAAGAATCTATAATATTTATCTCGTTTTGTTGTTATGGTTCAAAGACTTCCTCAGTTCGCAGTCCGTCCACAGAATATTCGGCGCCACCAGACTGGAGACTGCCTTAGCTAAAATCAATAACCTCTGGCCAGACGGTGTTTAGCGTATTACGTGTTATAGCGATTTTATAGTCGAGTGCCATCTTATAGCTATAACAAGCCACTACTAGCTATAATATAACTCTTCTATACAGCTTTTCATCTTAACTGTTTCAATAAGCTCACTTCATGTAGTGTCCTGGAACCTTGGAACATTGGAACCTAAGCATCTATGCTGAAAGATTTATAAATAAACTGTTTCAATAAGTTCACTTCATGTAGTGTCCTGGAACCTTGGAACATTGGAACCTAAGCATCTATGCTGAAAGATTTATAAATTAACTGTTTCAATAAGTTCACTTCATGTAGTGTCCTGGAACCTTGGAACATTGGAACCTAAGCATCTATGCTGAAAGATTTATAAATTAACTGTTTCAATAAGTTCACTTCATGTAGTGTCCTGGAACCTTGGAACATTGGAACCTAAGCATCTATGCTGAAAGATTTATAAATTAACTGTTTCAATAAGTTCACTTCATGTAGTGTCCTGGAACCTTGGAACATTGGAACCTAAGCATCTATGCTGAAAGATTTATAAATTAACTGTTTCAATAAGTTCACTTCATGTAGTGTCCTGGAACCTTGGAACATTGGAACCTAAGCATTTATGCTGAAAGATTTATAAATAAACTGTTTTTATAAATTAAATAATAATATTATTGAATATATAAAAGAAATAAAAATTATGCTGAAAGACAAACTCACTTTAGAGAGGTCTCACTTGCCAAAAGAAAATATATATCAGACAGTAATAATTAAACCTTTTGGATTGATACTTATAGTAGTAGTAATAAAAGTTTTTTTCAAAACCGACGTCAGGAATGTCTCGATTATATAATACGGTTCCAAGACAGTTGATCCCCAGACAATTGGACCCCCGACAAACTTATATACAATATGCAGTCGGTTTAGAGAAAATACGATATACTTACTTACACAAAATATAATTAAGTGTCCCCGAAGGGGTCCGCACCGGCGTACCGCCGAATAACAAAAGTATAAAATCTATTTTCATTCAAAAGCATCAAGGATAAAATCACTTGTCTATACCTATATATACTGTATATACTAGCATATACGAACAAAAAATCGACAGTGCAAATAAATTCGTTTGATATCCATACCAACTCATTTTTAAAATCGATTTAAGATGAAGCCATAGTAAATAATGCAAAATCACACAAAATCATTTGTTTTTGTTTTGAAAATTTGATCGCTTAGAAATATTATAGATGCTTCAATTAAATACTGCGTGTATAACATATCTTGGCCCTTAAAAATATAGGTCATTTTTTTAATAAGTTTTTTAATAAGCCTAGAAAAAAATAAAGTAATAGGTCTATAAAAAACACTTTCAAGTGCAAACTCCTATTTATGAACATCTTTTCGGATATGGTTTTATTGTTTATTGTAGCAAATTTAGTTTCTTTTATGATAATCGCAAAAAAATTTATATTTACGCTCGATATTCACAAAATAAAATAAAATATGCATTTTTGCGTTGTTATTTCACAATACGGCTGGCAGCCGACGAATGTGGATTTTCAGAGTGACCCTTATGTCGTTCACCGAAGGACTACTGGCTTGCCACACCCCACTTCCTTTCAGAACCGCCCTGGCTGGAGCAGGGAACAGACGTGTAGGCTCCACGTCGCTCGGTTACGTGAAATCAATTTTAAATTTCCTTGTTATTACAATAAACAAAGTGTAAAAAAGGAGTTAATGTTTTTTTTAGGCCTTTACGAAATCAACCTGTAAAAAAATTCTCAAATACCTTTTTCAACCGTTCCAAAAGCTTTTTCTCAAATATTTTTAAACTCCTCCCACAAAGGGCGTGAATTCCGATTTCGATTTTTTCCTGGACTATTGGATCCCCTTAAGGTTTGAAATTGGTACAAAAGGAACAAAAAATTATAATAAGTATAATTTTGGGAGGCCAACAACTATCAGGTCATCATAATAAACACTGCTATCATGAAGACGTGGATATGTTTTCAAGTTCAAAATCTCACCCCATGAATCCGGTAAACCCTGCTAAGTCAGCTTACCTATGGGGGACCTATGGCGGAGGTTTCGGTTATCCAATAAATTGTTAACGGGACGGCGGTACCCAGAGTGTCGGACGAAGACGGAAAATAAGATTATATATTATTTATAATTTAACATCCATTTTTTTATATTTGGAACTTCATTGAAAACAGGACTTCACACACATTTTTAACGGCTCCACCAGGAAGATTTTCCATTTTAATGATGTTAACATACATTTTTTGAAAACTTAAAATTGAACATTATCATTATAAATTTATTTTATTTTAGATATTCCTAAAATTTTGACATAAATATTTTGTGTTCTAATACCTACAAACAAAATTTACCAACGTTTTTTTTTTAATTTTTTTATTTTATTTTTTTATTCCAGGATGTGGGGAGGATAGTGCAATCCCAAACGTCCATGTGGGGAGGATAGTGCAATCCCAAACGTCCATGTGGGGAGGATAGTGCAATCCCAAACGTCCCATATAATTGTACATATTTATTCCAGGATGTGGGGAGGATAGTGCAATCCCAAACGTCCCATATAATTGTACATATTTATTCCAGAATGTGGGGAGGATAGTGCAATCCCAAACGTCCCATATAATTGTACATATTTATATAATTATACATATTTTAGTACAACAAATTTTTTTTTTAAATAATGAACCTAATAGGTACATAGAATAGGAAAAAATAAATTAAAAAATAAATATCAAAATAAAAAGATTTTTTGGTCGAGTTATAAGACTCTTGACTAGCAATACAAAAGTAGCGGGTTCGATCCCGGCGTGCGCAAATAAATTTTATTTGATTAATTTGTATAATCACGATTAATTAATAAAAAAATAATGCATGGTGCATTTGCGGCAAGTTCCAGAGTGAAGTATACTCTCAGTATCGCCCTGGTGGCACACAACCATTCAGAATTGAAACGTTGCTTGAAATGGCTTTAACCGTGTTTGGTGACTAGATCTGAATAGCCGGGTACTTCTGAACCTTCCTCTTTCCCTTCTCTTGCACCTTCACACTACCTTTGGCCTCGCAATATACCCCAATTGGAGATGCCGTAGTACACTGGCTCCAGGCGGTTGGGAGCAGTTGGGAATTTGTGCGGCGTTCACACAAAAAGGTCAAAATAATTATGAACAAGTTTATAAATATTTCTTTTTTGTTAATTACATATATTTGTTTTTTCCCCTAAAAGCACGAATTATTATATTAGATTCGATTCGATATAGTAGACAAATGCCCTTTTCTATATTGATAGATGCAACACCGAATTTCAATCAAAACGAATTTTTGCAAAGGACATGTGGACACACGTGCTGACATATTCACTGCTACTTACTATCGCTAACGATCTTAATTGTATAACATTCTAGGTGCGAATACCACATATTCATTACGATTAATTTAATTTTATCTAATACTAGCTGGTACCCGGCACGCGTTGCTTTCCCATTTAATAAAGAAATTGTTTCTCACTGCGTGTCCTTTCCCATTCGTCCCGTTCCCCTTCCCCTCAAATGAAATTTGATTGTTGATATATTTGCGTGAAATGAAATTTCACGCAAATATATCAACATCGTTTCCACGGCAACGATTTGTTTTGCTTTTCTTCTGACGTTAGCAATAACTTGCTTTTGTTAGGGACAGAAAACGTATAATAAATATAATATATTAACAATTATAATTTCATTACGCCAAAGCTAACCATTATATACAGCCTATATTACTTGCATTTAATGTAAGTTTCTATTGGTGAAAGAATTTTTATTATGAATTAAGTGGTTTATGCGTGAAAGGTCACAAACAAACACACGCAGTTTCGCATTTATAATATTAGCTTACCATAGTTTACCGTAGTTTACCGTAGTTTACCGTAGTTTACCGTAGTTTACCATAGTTTACCGTAGGTTACCGTAGTTTACCGTAGTTTACCGTAGTTTACCGTAGTTTACCGTAGTTTACCGTAGTTTACCGTAGTTTACCGTAGTTTACCGTAGTTTACCGTAGTTTACCGTAGTTTACCGTAGTTTACCGTAGTTTACCGTAGTTTACCGTAGTTTACCGTAGTTTACCGTAGTTTACCGTAGTTTACCGTAGTTTACCGTAGTTTACCGTAGTTTACCGTAGTTTACTATTTATAATATTAGTTTACCATAATAACTAGTTTTTACATATTTTAAAAAAATTATTTTCTCTTTAATTTTTGGCTCCTAAGGAGCAGTTCTTACTCGTTACTTGTTATACTTTTTTATATTTATAACTTGCACTTTCTATTCTTAACAATTTATAGATATCTTTGTACTTTCTGATAGATATCTTATAGTTCATACATTTAAATACTGGTTAATTATGCATTGCTAACCGTTCATCCGATTGCGATGAAACTTTAGAGATTTAATGTGGGCATGCCAGCGATGGTTTCTATTTACAAAAATGAGTTCTGGCATCATGAAATTATGCATTGCTAACCGTTCATCTGATTGCGATGAAACTTTGGGGATTTGACGTGCGCATGCCCGCGATGGTTTCTATAAACAATAGTGAGTTCTGGCGTCATGAAAATATCATTGTCAACCGTTCATCCGATTGCGATGAAACTTTGGGGATTTGATGTGTGCATGCCCACGATGGTTCTTATATATATAGTGAGTTCTAGCATCATCTGGGACAAATGCTAGGCAGAGCGAATTTTTTTCTATATTAAGTTGCATAGCAACGCATGCTGGGATCTCGCTATTGTATTTAAATGGCTGTGTCAGAATTTGGTAACTTGAATTATGTAATAGAAAGTACCTTCTCTATAATTCTTAACAATCTATATAATATAACACTTTATCAAATGATATTAATATGCTCAAATTGTCAGACAGAAGAATTTTCACTGACTTGGTATTTTTATATAAAATTCTAAACGATTTAACTGATAGTCCGGTATTGCTTGGACTGATAAGCGTCCGAATATCACAACGTAATACTAGAAGTCAGGATTTATTTCAGTGCAGAAATTCTGGTACTAACTACTAATATGTATTCCTCTTTGCCCAGAATACTAATGGAAGGAAATAACTATACCAAGTCAGTGGACATCTTCAATGTATCTTTAAACAAATAAAAAACATTGTCACTGAGCCTATTAAATTATGTACAATAAATACTGGATATATTTTATTATTCATAATATATGTAAAAGCCTCCAAAAAGGGCGTTAATAAATAAATAAATCTATACTTATATTATAAATGCGAAACTGCATGTGTTTATTTGTTACGCTTCCACGCATTAATTACATTACGTTGGCTGTATATAATGGTAATCTTTGGCGTTAGAAATTATAAATATTAATGTATTATATTTTTTAAACGTTTTCTGTCCCTAAGAAAATCGAGTTATTGATAACGTCAGACGAAAATCTAAACAAATCGTTGTCTCGGTAACTATGTTGATTGTTGATATATTTGCGGAAAATGAATCGCCGAAATGTATGTACGCGCATAACTTCCGAAATTGGATAATTCTGAACCAAATTGGATAATTCATCTTTTATCACTGGTGAGCTCTGGCATAATAAATTTTTTATAAAAAAATTGCTAAGGGTGGGACGCGAGCTGTTTAAAAACTGAATGTAACGGGAATGGTATGTAATGCGGGAGGGGGGAGGGGAACTCGGGTTGGGGATTGGAGTGGGGAGAGGGAAGGTAGAGGAAGCGGAGTGGGAACGCGAGGGGGCAAGGGGCCGCGGGAGAGGAAGGGGAGGCGGAAGGGGTATGAGACGAATGAGAAAGGATGCGCAGGGAGAAACAATTTATTTATTAAATGGCAAAGCAACGCATGCCGGGTACCAGCTAGTACAAAATAAAATATATTTAAGAACTACCAAGTCACTAAGCTATTTGGATAGTTAAATTACAATATATATTTATTATCAGTACCTAATTACCAAAAAATATTGGTTTAGTTCTGAAAAGAACTTTTATTTAGTTCTAAAAATAACTTTTTGTTGAGTTAAATTCCTACTAAGCGAATTCAAAATATTTTCAAGGTAAACTTATTCGTTTCCGCGCACGACCGTTGCGTAGGGAGCCGACCGCGCGAGTGGGCTGCGCGGCGCTTCATTTCTTACATTTTTAAACTCGTGATATCTTTCGAACGGAATGTCCAAATTGAATAATTCAAAAAGTTGTATAAAGGCATTGAAGCATTCTTGAATGTAAAGTAATTTTTTTGATAAGGATTAATACCAAGATATAAATAAATACCCTTTTCTAGCGGCGGCATTTCAATTAAATTTTGAAAATTAAAGAACACCTATTGTGGCATAACTATAATAGTTAGACATATGTTGTGACATTTTTTGTAAATATTAATGTGTTCTGCAAAATCTTAGTATACTATTTTATTCTATCATCAATAGTTTTGCCAGAATTGTTTTGCCATTGTAAAGAATATTTTAGGTAATTTTTTTACACCTTGGGTTTTATTATTGGAGTTTTAGTAATGATCACTATTTTTTTGAAAATATAATATAGCTTATGTCACTCGGAAATAGTGTAGCTTTTCAACAATGAAAAAAAATTCAAATCGGTTCAGTAGTTTCCGAGCCTCTTCAATGCAAACAAACAAACGAACAAACAAACAAACGAACAATCAAATCTTTCCTCTTTATAATATTAGTATAGATTTTTATATTACTTGTGTGGCAACTTTCCCTTAACTCTCCCTTATCCCTCTCCTCTCCTTACCCGTCCCAACCCAAATACCTATTTTGCAGTCTATTACAGCTATAATCACACTTATTGTATTGTTGTGTATTGGTTTATCATTTGTTGAATTTAGATTTGTGTTACTATTTTTTTTTTAAATTGCTGCTTAGTTCTATTTTTATTTCATTTTTCTTAAATATTCTAGTTTACATTCAGTTAGTCTTGTTTCTAAATACCTGTCTATGGAACATTAATAATTAGTCTGTTTTTTTATCGTCCTCTTATGTATATTATATTACTTAGGCTGTTTATGTTCCTTAAATAAATAAATAAATTATGTATTTTTCCTTGCCGCTTGTAGAAAAGCTTGCTTTTCTTTAAATCTGTATCTATAAATAAATGTACGCAACGAAAAAATATTATTATAAATACAAAAAAAAGTTAACACATTGTGAAATTTGTTCGGTTGCGCTATTGTAAATTACCTCTAAAGGTTTCTTCTACATTATTATGTTCTGCCATCAAGGGTATGTGTGTTACAATTTACCCCGAGCAGAGTGTGCCCGCGACCTCCCCAGCCCTTAAGTGGCCGTCGTTATTTTTCTCTGCCACCCCCGACGAGGAAACCGGGCGGGGAGAGAGGGGAGAAATCCAGGATATAATCGATACTGCGGCGGGGTGTGCGGGTATGTAGGTCACCCGGCGAAAGGAAAAATCAACTTATAATAGATTGAGTACAATGGTATGTTACGTTTTATGTTACATAATAATGTGTACTTTAATAATTGAATTAAATTCAATTTATTAATTATTTTTAAAAAAAAAATTATTAATCTAATAAATTGAAGTGGCTCATTTAGGCACAGTTAAGTCGAGCTTAACGCCGCTTGGAACATAATCTGTATATATGTCATCGGTAGATAGCAACATATGCGATCTTTCAAAATGTCTACGACAGCAGTTTTTTTCATTAACCTAAAATATTTTTTGGCCGGCGATTTTTGATAAAAATTTTAATTCTCTGCTTCAGCGTGGTGCTACACGAAGATACTAATTTTAAGTGGTATTTGTTTTGGCGGAGTATGCACCATTCATAAAATTCACCGCTGGAAACAAACTGTCCTGTCGTTAAAACTTTTATAATGCCTTACCAGACTATTGATTGATTATCAATTAAGAACATCTACATTCTTCATCACTTACTTTGAAACTTTTAAAACCCCTTTCCAGAATATTATTGATTGATTTATCAATTAATAACATCGAAATATATTTGTTTACCTCATTGCTCGATGAATATTATAGTGAAATAAGGTAATTTATATAAATTTTTGTGATGTGGAATAAATTTATTTATCACCAGTTCGCCACATGGTTGAATTTGGCAGCCACCTCTGGTCTGGAACCCCAAAATACCTGGAAAAAAAAACCCTCGACTCTGTGCAGAAACGGGCGGTCCGTTTGATAGATTCTCCTAACTTAGCAAACGGATTGCAATCTTTAGAGCACAGGCGTCGGGTGGAAATGGTGTCCTTGTTTTACCGGTATTTCAATGGAAGATGCTCCGAGGAACTAGCGTCATTGATCGCTTCGGCACCGGTGCATAGTCGGGAAACACGCAAAACGCGTGCCCAACATATTTACACGGTTAACATTTGTCATATGAGAACGGGTCGCTTTTTCGACTCGGTCTTATGTTCAACAGCTCGGCTGTGGAACGATTTGCCGGCCTCTGTGTTTCCTCTTGTCTCTTCAAGACCAATGTTCATTCCTTCCTATCCTCAAAAAGACCTTCCACACAGCATCCCAGATGACATAGGCCCTGAGGGAAATTATTTTTCTCATGGCTTCCTGCATGGAGTTAATGTAAAAAAAAATTCAATTATTTATCTAAGTTATGTCAGATTTGACATGTGACTGCTAGCGCCGCGACGTCTAAAGAGGGAACTATTCTGCGGCAAAGCAAAGTTTGAGCGGCAAATTTAGCCCGCTTAAATTTGAGCAAGGAATATCGTACATAGAGAGGATATGGGCTGACTGACACTCCGGGCTTATTCAGTTAGTTTGTAAGAAAAACAAATATCAGAACATCAATTCCTTTTAAGGATAGACTGAGAGAATGCTCTAATCTCTAACGCATCACTCTGTTTTGGAACACACTGCTTGTCTATTTTGCATTTGTATATCGTCTTTTCAGTTTCATGACAACTCAAAAAAGTGGCATGTCAACACTCCTGAGCGTCCCTTTTTAAAAACATCTATTTGAATTTCGATTTTGTTTGTTTGAATGAATGAAACAAACAAAATCGTGTTTCATGGATTGTGTGAAATGGAATCATGGAAGTTAAAAATAACCCACTTCCCGACATCCAATGGAGCTGAAACTCCGCAGAAATACTCTTGCTGGCAATGCATTCTATTAACTTTTGGTAGCAATAAATGTTGGTCTTACCCAATCGGAGTTTGGCTCAGTTCGTAGTGTTGCTGACTCTAGTACCTGGGTAGGAAGCTTCAATCCTCAGTCAAACCAAAAAAAATATGTTTTAAAAGACTTTTGAAAAAAAGACATATTGTACCATTATTATTATTATATTATTACCATTATTTAAGAAAAACCTGAATTATATTTTTATGTAGCATATTTGGATATTTAAAGAGCATCGTGTAGGGGCCATTGCATATATTTTTGTATTTTTTCTATTTATCTACAACTTAAAAACTTGTTCCTCTTTTCCTTTTCTGATATAGTACTTTGTCACGTATGATTCATTACACCCAGTTAGTCACCTGTTCATTTGATATTATTAATTATTTTTTCTATGCCATCTGCAGTTTAAAAACTTTCTCTTTTCTCGTAATACATTATTTTCATTTAAGTTTACCTTTATACCTACCATTTATATAATGTTAATTTTTTCAAGTTTATCTTTTTTTTATTTAAAAACAGTGTATCTGTATCATACACTAATCATGTAAGGGCGTTGAAAATTAATAAAATAAAAATAATATTAAAAAAATGTTTTTTACGCACTGATTTTTTTAATTTTGCTCAACATCACTCTCCAGAAGCCATGCATTTTTTCCTGATCTCCACACTCGGAATTTAACCAATAAAAAGACATTCAATGCATACTGCAATTATTTTTTTTTTCATAATAATAATTATAAAATCTTTTCATTCATAACTTCTGTAGGCATATATTTATCAAGCAGTACAAAACTCATCTCCGAAAACGTACAAAGCGATTTACTTAAATCCGTTTAGAGAAACAAATAATAATTGTCGTGAAAGATCGTTCCGGATTTACTCCAGCCAATTTAATATCGCCACGGTGCGCGTCTCCGGTGTTGTACTGGGATTTTATCTAATAAAGGTTCTGTTCTCGGCTAATTTAATTCGGGGCGACATCACATCGGTGTGATTAAATTTTAATATTTTAAACGCGCGGGACGCTGAGATACGAATCTGGAACCAAGGGCGGTGCGCGAACCGAAATATTATTATCTGTGAATTTATAACACATGGATACATATTTATTTCTTTGTGAACATCGCACAAGCTTCCCAATGACTATGACATCCCCAATCGGTGTATGCTGTTTGGCTGAATGGAGGAGGGGGGTAAAAGGCGAGAAGAGGAAGATCAGGAACCTTGCTATTCAGATCTATTAACCAATCACGACTAATGCAATTTGAAGCTATGCTTCAATGAAAAATTTTATTACAATAAAGTACAACAAATTTGACCTCTTAAATTATGGTAGGTAACTTATGTTTTTATACAGCTAGCTAAAAAAAATATTTTTAAAAATACGGGAAATTTCAAAAAATGTAGATTTAAAAAAATTGTGATATTTTTAAATTTATATCTATAATTTCTATATATCTATAATTTCCACGGCCGATAATCAAACCCCAACCTTGAAAGGATGCTTATGATCAGCATAGTTGCCTTGCTTGGAAGGCAACTACGATCATGACACTAAGAATGGCGGCATATATTCATTATAATTTATAATATAAAGGTAAATACTTGATTTACTTTATCCAATGTGATTCCTGACATTATTTGGAGTGAAAAATGTTATTGGAATTTGGTTTTTTGGTGACTTTTTTTTCTATTTTTTACTCTATGTTTTATTCTATATTTAATTTTTTTTATTCGAAATCACTTTTTCTTCCCTATGGCATTGGTGGCCTCCCAACCCCTTACCCTAACCCTAACTGTCCAATATTAGACCAAAATTTCATTTACATTTTTTACCGCAAATATTGTCAGAAATCACTTGTTAAAGTAAGTCAGTAAAAGTGAAAAAAATAAAAATAATGTATTTTTTAACGATGTACACATCATTTTTTCTCAGGTAGTTTAAATTTTAGGTAAACAGTGACAATTTAAAAAATGGCAATAAAATTGATTTCCGGATAAAAACGTTATTTTATACAAAGGTACCTAGTTTATTGCTTGTCTGATTTTTCAAATGACTAAATACAATAGCCTAAAAGATTTGGTATACCGTTGAAACATTCTGTCCAAACGGTTACACAAAAATGGCTTCCAAGATTGAACCAATATTTATTAACTGTCATATAAACTGAATAATAACCGTGGAAATCACGGCCATTTTTATTTAACCGATTGGACAGAATGTTCGATATGTATTTGGATCGGTATGCCAAGGCCTTCTCTTAGGTATTTTGTTTAGTCATTTTGAAAAAATGTTGATACAGTTCATAGCAAAATTCCTAGAGATCATTGAGCCGGGTTACAGACAGAGTCACAACCGAAATTAGTATTTTTGTAATAATGAATGAGCTTTACTTCTTCTAATGGTCTATTTATAAAATAAACGATATTCTTCTTTTCTCTTTTCAGAACACAGTAAAATAATATTTGAATAACTTGAAATTTATCGCCTAAATTGTCTAAAATAATATCCTTTTTTGTTGATGTTTATTTACAGAACAATATTGTTTTACAATTAAAATACTTCCGTGGTGAAAAATTTCTTTGCGTCTGGCGAAAAAACTTTTAGTAATTATTATTTTGTTTCCAGAACAGGAAGAGACCCTGAGATATTTATATTGAATTGAAAGATTTATATTCAATTGTGTACTTAACTACCTACGTAGATTTATTTTATTTTTTTTTATTTTTATTATTTATTAAACTTACAGAGAACATTTTGTACAATAAATAGAGTAGACCTCAGACATTTGAGAATGAATTTTAGTTTGTGTTTTTAAAATACGGCTGGATAAGTATTGTTTACCCCAAACAAACTATATGGAATAAAACTAGGTTTTTTTAACCAACTTAATACAACCATCGCACATAATAAGTAGAATCTTTAAAATAATCACAGCAATGGCACTGAATTTCAAAAAATAGAATGGCCTTAGACAAATAAGTCACATAACATAGCCAGCTACAAAAAAATCAGCTCCTAGTGACATAAATTTGACAAATGTGTGTATTTTCCCCTTTAAAATTCAAAATCAGAAAACAAAATCAGTTCCCAACAACATAAGTCTGACTAAACATCTTTTATTAAATGCAAAATATTTTATGTGAATGGGAACATTCTCAATATGAATCTCGGCGACTTTTGACTGATTTTTAAGGGCGTGCGGTTTGATTTGTAATAAAATATTCACTAATAAAAAAACGCGTTAAAAATTAAATATTAATTATTTTTAATTAATTTAAAATTTTAATCTCCTATTCGAAATCAGAAAACAAAATCAGTCCCTAAAAACATAAGTCTGGCTTATGTGTTTATTTCCCCATTATCAGATGCAAAATATTTTATGTGATTATTCTCAATATAAACCTCCTAACTGCGACTTTTGACTGATTTTGTAAGGGTAACGTTTGGTTTAATTTGGACTAAAATATCCACTAATAAATAAATAAAACGCATTTTGTGACTTATGTTATTGTTCACCCCATGCATACATAAAATGTAATTAAATTATTTTAAAATATAACGACCGTCTTCCTGTCAAAACAGTACCTACTTATTGTTTGAATAAAAAAGGCAAATAAAAAATTATCTACAGCTTAGAAGATTAATTCATTGAACTCTTTCTAAAAAGGTATGGATTTTAAATTGTAAACATTAATATTTTAATAACAAAAATAACGTCAAAGTTGATTGAACCTCGTATTTGACTTAATGGGCAAAATCTAAAACCAAAAACAGACAAAATATTTCAAAGAATGTTACGCCACTGGGGTGGAACGGAATATTTGTACGACTTGTTTATTACTTGCAGATATGAACGGGCGGCAGTTCAGGGGCGGCGCGCGAATAAAGAATGGAAGAGTCCCGGTTCGAGTCCCGAGGGAGGCCATCTCCTCCCCAGTCAGCTCCAGATTAACTCGTTTGTGCCCTCCGCCAACCTTCCGCCCCTCATTGAGTCCTCGCTCTGCCCGACAATCAATATAGTGCACTTTTAATATCTGGAGGGGTGCAATTATTGTTATTTTTTTCGTGTTTGTCTTGTTTTCAACGCAAATTTTCTTTTAATTTTTTCTTTACATTAACTTCTCATAGGAGGCCCCGAGAAAAATAAATAATTTGCATCAGGGTCTCTGTCATCTTATGGGATGCTGTGTGGAAGGTATTTTTAAGGAAAGGGAGGAAAGTAAGCTCGGGATAGAAAAAAGGTATGAGGGGTGGGTAGAAATTTGAGGGTCAGTAAGTTCAGGAGTGACGGACTTATGAATCCATTCGTCCCACTGCAGTGCGAGGCGGTGGGTCGAGAGAGCCCGACTGTAGAAATCAAAAGGTTTCCCTCAACCAGTCTCACCCGATCCGGCCCGCTATGCAGTAGGTGCAAGCTCCTCCGCCACCAAGGCCTAGACGAATCTCACCCCATGAACCCGGGCACCCCTACTAAGTCAGTAAACGTAGCGAAACACTTGGGTGACCTATGGTAGAGAAGTAGGTTATCCAATAAATGGTTTCCGGGGCGGCGTTATCCGTACCCGCCTGGTCTAGAGGGCGGATAAATGTGCCCACCAACATTTAAACCTAAAGGAGACCCTTTGATCTCTCCAGGAAGGCTCTCTCAGAAAATCGCCTTGCACCGCAATGGGAGGGATGAATTCACTCATAGGTCACTCCTGGACTTATTAATCCCGAGACTCATGCCCACCCCTCATTTGTTTTTGACCGAGATTTGAGTTCTTTCAAATTGTAGTAGGGTAAAAGCCGGATGCCTCAGTTGTACACATGCCCCGGTTTTGAATACACTATATTAGCGCTTTACTATAATTAGAAGTGCCCCTCTCGCAGGCCTCAGTGACATGTAAACTGTCGGAGAGGTACTCGTTTCGTTTGTATGAACGAAAATATTCCACGGCGAAACTTTGACGGGCGTCGAAATTATATTGGTAAGTAATATCCATTGAATATTTTTTATTACTGATTGTGGTTTCAGTCAACTTTTTGTTTCAATTCAATTGGAGTTTAAATTACACTGTTTATTACGTTTTATTGTTGAATACTTTTTTTTTCATTCGCCAATAAAAAAGGCAAGAATCCGTTTCAAAAAGGATAGTCGACCTATTTACTTTTGCGGATGGTCGCTCTATCATAGTGATTTCATGAAACTTGTACAGCATTCAAAAATCATTTCGTGAGATGTGGAAAGCCCTTACCCTACTTATTACTAGTTACAAAAACAAACAAGTAAATAAAATTTCATGAAACTCATTCTTTGGTAATAAAATTCAACAGGATGAGGTCAATTAACATTAATTACATACTTATTCGTTACTTTAATTATTTCATCGTTCTATAATTTGACCGTAAAAGTAATAAGATATTATCTTTATAAGATTAAAAGTTTTTTCCGGGATGACTTATTTTTTTATTTGTAACACTTCCAATTCAAATGTCACGTAACGAAATGGTAAGGTGACCACCTAATTTTAATATTAATAGAATAAGCCCAAATTGGGCCTATAATTGTTAACAAAACACGCCCATGATTCACTTCTTGTGTTTTTCTTTATTTTATGACGGTGACACAATCTTTATCATAAGCTTTTTTTAATTTAAAAAAAAACGCGAAAATTAGTAAAACATCATAAATAATATCTTTGATAAATATTTTGATAAAGTCAAGAAACCTGTCCCATTACCACGAATCTACAAAATTATCTGGATTTATTAAGTAGCTTCTGGACAACCTCGCAAAAACAAAAACAAAAAACTTTTACCTGACCTCTGTTTCCAAATCTCTTCCAATCGAACCTTCATCAAAACTCTTCGAAACGCCCGACCTTCTTAAGGCCTATTAACTCTTTTAACTACTGTTCTGCCAGACCTCAGAATTAGAATCCACTACTTGCTGAAGACACGAAGGCTCTATTTGCATACAGTACGTGCTTACAGAATCTACCTACGGCCGCACGCAGCCAGGTAATATCGCACCAATTTGCAACAACACTGCTCATCATTTATTCAAATCCCTACTATTATTACGGCCCCGTATGTTCGGTGGAATCGGAGGTATCCTTGGATAAGAATATATCCCGTGTAAACCTAATAATGCATTAAACACAGGTACAGTTCGGTGCTCGGGAGGAAAAACCAACCGGTAAAAACAAAGTTTTTTTTAGTGTAATACATCTGCTTTCAATTTTGAGGCATATATTCGGTCCGGTTCTAGAAAATGGATTTTGGCGCAGACGTGACAACAATGATCTCTATACTATACTCTGTTGTGGGTAGTTTGCTATATTTATGACTCTGTTTAAGGTGATCCAATAGTCCAGGGAAAAATCGAAACCGGAATTCACGCCTCTTTGTGGGAGGAGTTTAAAAATTCTTGAGAAAAAGCTTTTGGAAAGGTTGGAAAAGGCATTTGAGTATTTTTTTACATGTTGATTTCGTAAAGGCCTGTAAAAAACATTAACTCTTTTTTTACGCATTGTTTATTCTAATAAAACGCAAATTTAAAATTGATTTCACGGAACCAAGCGACGTGGAGCCTACACGTCTGTTCCCCGCTCCGTCCGGGGCAAAAGTGACGGAAAGTGGGGTGTGGCAAGTCAGTAGTCCTTAGGCAGACGACATAAGGTTCATTTTGAAAATCCAAATTTGTTGACTGCCGGCCGTATTGTAAAATAACAACGCAAATATGCATATTTTATTTTATTTTGTGAATATCGGGCGTAAATATAATTTTTTTTTGCGATTATCATAAAAGAAACTAAATTTGCTACAGTAAACAATAAAATTATTTCCAAAAAAGGGTTTATAAGTGGGAAAATTTGCACGTGAAAGTATTTTTTTATATACCTTATTTTTTCTAGGCTTATTAAAAGACTTATAAAAAAAAATGACCGATTCTTTTAAGGGCCAAAATATGTTCTACACGCTGTATTTAATTGAAGCATCTATAATAATTCTCAGCCATCAAATTTTCAAAACAAAAATACGTGATTTTGTATGTTCTTACATTGTTTTGCATGGCTTCATTTTAAGGAGCTAAACGTCACAACATTTATAAAACTGGGTAAACTTTGGTGGCTGGGTTATGTGGAGAGAATGACCGAATATCAAGCACCAAAGTCCCTGCTGAACTCAAGACCGATAGGGCGAGCTAAGGAGCCTGGGAAGGCCAAGATTAAGATGGAGCGACAACGTCCTCAAAGACATTATAACTTCTAAACTGGAGAGAGCTGGCACAAAACCGAGATGAGAGGAGGAAGACTCTTGAGAAGACCCACCAGTGGTTGTAGAGCCAAGAACGTTGATGAATACGTACATCTGTTTTCAAATGTCTTCTAAAACTTAAAAAAAAATATATAATAAAATCAAACCGAAAATTTATATATTTATAAATTGGTTTGATTGATGTTTAATCTTCCTAGACAGTGGTCGGAGTCAACCGCGCTACCAACTGGGCCAAATAGGGAGTAGGTAAGGACGACAATTATTTCGTTTATGGGTTGCTCTTCTTTTTAACCTAAATAACTTTTACCACTCTGTCACATTTCCACCACTCTGTCACATTTTGTTTTTACTATAAATTAATCTCTCTGGATCGCAGAGGGGAAATTGTAGCAAGGGGGGAAGGAGGCCTAAAATGCCTATTGGGGGTGACAAACACGAGCTGCGTGTATACCTATTTCGAATGACAACCCACGTGACAGAATTGTCATACGGCATAAAAATTGTAGGAGACAAGTTTTTGAGACTTTTAAAAATATTTTATTAAAAATCATTAAAAATAATAATCGCTGTTACTTGATAGGTTATACCTTTTTTGGAGTTTAAAAATAGTTTTATATTTTATGTCATTATATCATTTTTTTGTAACATTATAGAATAAACGTAAATTGAGGTGGCAAAAGACAACTGTGATTTGTATGAAATACACTTTTATCACGACGAGCTACAACTCTGTCACGTAATGTTTACTGCAAAAATATAAACATATTTTTTTAAATCGCACACAGTCGTCACGTCTTTAGTACAGTAGGTTTTAAAGTAATTATAAAATAATAATATTGGTAATTCTGTTAAATTTTTCTCCACTAATTGTAACATAAATTAATTTAATGTGTTAATTAAATTACTAACTTAATTTGTTACTTAAACTACTTAAATGAATTGCATAAGTTAATAGCTGTACACTGTACCTACACAATCTGTAAACTTCATCCGCCATAACACAGGGACATCCCTAGCATGACGGATGAATTAACACAATTTTTTGTTCATTGTATAAACTTCTTTTAATAAATAAATAAATTAAAATAAAATAATGGTGGAGATTACTTTATGTAAGAACGATCCTTATTTAGTTTATTATTATTCCTTTAATTTCTTAGAATTTCAGAAAAATGGGTTGTAAAAAGTTGATAGAATGCATCGTTATCGACGGCGAGTCTACCTGCCAGGTTTCAGCTAGTTCGGATGTCCGAATGTCAACTACAAGATTCCGATACATTCATTCAATCAAGAAAACAAAAGTGAATTTCAAAAAGATGTATTTAAATATCGGGGGATCAACTGTCGGATCACTATCAAAATTGTTTTAGCAACGTAACCCGACTACGATACCCGTGGTCTGCACGAGTGGACGAGTTTGGGCCGTCAAACTGGAGTGTAGCTTTAGTATTCATTCACCTACCACATCTACATTTAAACTCTACTCTCTACGGTTCTACATAGAGTCTACACGTTCCCGACTGACCCGAATATGATTAAATACGGCAACATGCACGCAAAAGCTGGGTGCGAAGGATTAAATGGAAGTACAGGGTGGTTGGACGATGGCTGAAGCTTATTTGTGTTTATGGCGTCAGGGTTATCTTCTTCTTACGCCACCGCTACCCGAAAATCTACCGATTTCTTGCATATCTCCCTTGAACATTTGAAGTTTTTAAGGTCTTAAAAAAATATGTTATTTTTGAAGATAACATCTATACAACCCCCACGCCGAAACGCAAATTATATGAAATTCCCACGATAGAAAAAAATCGCTAAGTCTGCTCTGAAAATTTTTATTTTCAAGCCTGTCTCTATTATTTAACATGTTATATGTATGAAAAAATTCACAGTATTTCTTTGAACGTTGTTTTAGGCAACCCCACGAGATTTTTGCTCTATTCTAAACGAGTCTAATAAAACATGTGTTTTATTTAACATTTTCACAATTTTCGCTTCAATTTTATCTCTTGAAATATTAGCGCGCTCTCTCCAACATTCGTAATTACATATCTCTCCATCTTCTTCTTTTCGAGTTCGGGTACGGCGCCTAAAGACCCGGTAGTAAGCGCCCAAAAAGAAGAATGGGATATATGTAAATGCGAATATTAGAGGGAGCGCCCTAATATTATAAACGATAATATTTAAGCGAAAGTTGTGAAATGTTTAATGAAATACGACTCGTTTAAAGTAAAACAAAAATCTCAAGAAAAATGTCTTAAAAAGCATTTAAAGAAACACTGTTTTTTTTTTTAAATTTTTTTCTATCGTGGGAATTTCATATAAATACCGTTTTGGCGTAGCAAGTGAACCTTTAGATATTGCCTTAAAAAATAACATATATTTTGTTAGAAACTTAAAATTTTAAAGCATTCAAGAGAAATATGTTTGCTGGTATGTGTGAGGGTCCTTTTCTTCATTTAAAACACTCGGAGTTAATTTATTTACAGTCTCTCAGGTTAAACATAATTAAAACACTAAGACATGCTACAATTTTTATACAGCCCGTAAACACTACGTTCGAGGCCGGTTCCCCGTTTGTTTATAAAGACTAAAGAAACCTTGTTTTGAGTTGTAAGATCGGCGATAAAAAGGCTAACGAATACACTGGGAACAATCCTTTTATATTTAAAAAAAAAAACTGAACTCTTACCAAAAAATTCAAAAACAAAAGACGTTAGCGCCATCAGGCTGGGCGGTAGCAATCTGCATTACTGACATACAACTTGTAGGTAATCAATTTAGATTAAAAAAATCTACAGGTGTCAGTGACTGCACTAATTCATGGTACAAAGATAATAACAATGTTATAAAACGGTAGAAATTCCTCATTGCCGAGAATGGTGACCCCTACAAGGATCCTCCAAGGTAAGGGGTCGACCATTAATCACGTGAGGCTCAAAAAGGGGGGAAGGGTTCGGAAAAAAATTACCAAATACCACAATGAACGCACGATTTCTAAACCAAACAGCAGCGCGTGGCCTTGACTTACCGTTGCCAGGCAACGATTTACGACAACCACTCGGCTCACCAGTCACAGTAAGTCCGTGATTTTGACGCCGAATACATGCGAGATAGATCATACCTGTAGTTAAAGATAATATTCTGAAAAATTCAATATACTTGTACTAAAAAATACATGTGATTTTGGATATGTGGAGTAGTCTAAAACCTTACCACTTATCGCCACGGGGGGAGGGGGTTAAAAAGTTGCTAAAAAACATCACGTGATTAATGGACGACCCCTAAGCGGTGCTACATTTTTTTCGATTAGAAAGAAAATAAATTGCCTTAAATTTTTATAATTTCGTTGGGTATATCTCATATTTTTTAAGGTTAACATTGAAATGCAATGATCCTGAGGTAAATATTTGAATACTTTCAGCTTAGCAAATACTTCAATTACAATATCCCGTGATCGTTCACGGATCTGCCTTAGTGCGATACTAAACCTTAGTCTAGGTGGTAACAAAATGAGCAGAAAATATTTTTATATATTTTATGACGTTCAAAGTCTTTCTTCGTAATCTCCCTGTTTTAAACTTGGAATTATTTGAACATCGAACACGCGTATTTTTTTCGAATCTAACCGCCATGCCAGACAAAATTGGCTTGGGGCGTAAAACGGGTAGCCGAGTTGTTATTAAGGGCGAGTTAAGCTAAGTTTAGGTTTGAAGACTTAAAGTGAATGAAGGGGAAATAATAAGACGTTGATCAATTGGCCTCTTTGTTCATATTCTATTTTCAAAAATAACAGAGGCCATTAAATTTATGTTTTGCGTGGAAATAAAAGATTTGGGTTCGTTTGCCTTAGTTTTCGGTGTTTTTTTGGTTAATTTTTTAGTGAAAATCTCAGTCATAGCAAAGAGGTAGATGTAATTTTTTAGTTTATCATCATCGCCAGGTGTCTTCTTCACGTTATTGTTTTTACTTAAGGGGATCCAATAGTTTAGGAAAAAACCGAAATCGGATCCACGCCTCTTTTTGGGAGGAGTTTAAAAATAACCGAGCAAAGCTTTTGAAAAGGTTGGAAAAGGTATTTGAGAATTTTTTTTACAGGTTGATTTCGTAAAGGCTCGTAAAAAACATTAACTCCTTTCTAACGAATTGTTTATTGTTATAACACGGAAACTTAAAATTGATTTCACGGAACCAAGCGACACGGAGTCTAGGACGTCTATTCCCCTTTGCAGGCGTAATTGATACAAAATGGATGTGTCCTTGTGCATGATTCTTGTGCCGATGGCATAAAGTTCACTTTAAAAATCTAATTTTGTAGAGTGCGGGCCGTATTGATTGATGTCCAAAATAATAACGAGAAAATGCATATTTTATTTAATTTTGTGAAGTAAAAGAGTCAATATGATTTTGTTTTGCGATTATTATAAAAGAAGCTTAATTTGCCACATTAAACAATAAAACCATATCCGAAAAGGGGTTTATAAGTAGGAGAGTTTGCACTTGAAAGCGTTTTTTATAGACCTAATACTTTATTTTTTTTCTAGGCTTATTAAAAGATTTACAAAAAAAAATTACCGATATTTTTAAGAGGCAAGATATGTTCTACACGCAGTATTTAATTGAAGCATCTAAAATACTTCTAAGCAATCAAATTTTCAAAACAAAAATACATGGTTTTGTATGTTTTTGCATTATTTCGCATGGTTTCATCTTAAAATTAAACCTGTTACATCATATGTAAGAGGTAAAGCAACGAAATTCTAGATGAAATAAGTCATGTTGATTTCCGACGAAACGTTTCGCAAAGAAGGTAATTTTTGTAAATGCTTTACAAAACACGTAATTGTATTAATTATAACTGCATTTAACACACGTGTGTGGTAGGCCACCGTACAATGTAAGCCCATTTTAAATATTCGTTAAATATTAAATTTATTGAGACACCAATGGTTATGTGGTTAACACAAACCTCACGAACCGATTTAAAGCACTGCTTCTAAGACTGCAAGCAGAGTCTCTGCTAATCGGATCGTTAGTAGGCTCAACCTCTAGTTATTAAAAAAATTACGCAAATATTCTCTTTTTATCCATTCTAGATTAAGTATGTAATATTTAATTGAAATGAAGACAATATAAGCGAAACTCAATCGAAAGTCTAGAAACAGAAAAAATCAGAAAAAGAAATTGGCACCTCTGGGACTCGAACCTAGGACCTTTCGCTTTCCGGGCAAACGCGCTACCACTGCGCCAGGGTGTCGATATCCAATTCAATCATTTTTAACTAGGTATATCATACTTCGACTAAGAACCACCCACATTATCTTCATTTTCTTAACGCATTTTTATTGGCTGCTAATTTAATTTAATTTAATTTATTAAATATTTCAATTTGAGGTTATACTCATAAAGTTAAAATAAAAATGAAATATGTAGGTAATATTAATTTCCCGCGAAACATCTATGTTAGCGCCAATTATGATCGGCTACGCTCTGCGAAATATTTTTGTTTTTTTGTTTATTTGGGAATAAAATCATTTTTTTATTCTATGGCAATAATTAGTCCCCTTCCCCTCTCCTCTCTTGTTCCTCCATGACATTATTGTTCGCAATTAACCGTCGTGACAAGATCTCTTCGTGGACTGTAAATCGCACACAACACGTCGCAAGATTCATTTAGAAACCATCTTAATTCGAAGTGAAAACAATAAAACCACATAATGAATCACTCCTTTAAATTGCAGAAAATTGATTCCACTTTTTATTTTGTGAGTAAGTTCCTTGCAAAATTTCAATTATTGCCATTATAAAGATACAGGATTCATCTTGCCGTATTTCATAAAAAAAAAATTGCAACAAAGTAAACAAGTTTTACAATAAAACGCACGTGTGTTGTACGCCAATGTGCTGGTGAAAAATTGTTATAAGTTATATTAACCCGGCATCACGGGTGTGGAAATTTTTTTACACGGACAGGGGGGGTTGGGTCATCATGACCCACGTATTCAACACCAGGTATTTCATTACATTTATAGAGAAAGTAGAAAATTTTGCATACATATTGCGCTTTGTTACGGATATAAAACATGACATTATTTCTACTAAAATATATTAATTATTTATTAAAATTATTATAAATTAAAATTATTATATATTAAAATTAGCTTCATCATACTGAACACTTATTTTTTAACATTCTTTTAATTTAAATAATTTTGATTTACATAACATAGGTACCAATCCGTGCAAAAAATTTACAAAAAGTTAATTCGAATCATCATTATGAATGCAGTCGGCGCGAAACGGTATTACGGAAAAGGGTCATATTTACCTTTTTCAGCTTTAGACGAGTGTAATTCACAGAACGATCGCCGTCCAATTGTTTTCTCAATAAAAACGCTTAAAGAAAGTCAACGTCTCCAGCTACAGAGAAGAGCGGTAACATCAAAAGCGTTGTTATAAAACCACAAGCAATTTAAAACACGGCGGGTCATTTTGACCCATCCCCCGTAACGCCGGGTTAATAACATGCCTACTAATATTGAAAAGAAATTAAAATAAGTGTTCCTCCCTCCAAACGATATGTCACAAGAAACGATACGTGGCTGTTTAATGTATAACCTCCACACTCCCCCCCAGTCACCCCTGTGAGATGAATGTCCCCCCCGGGATGCAGGGGTGGCTAGGGAGGGGGGGGGGTGCAGTGGAAGGCACGACCTTGTCACCCATCATTTTACTTGCAGCATTTTATCATTGTCCACTCTCACAAGATTGGAGACTCAAGGGGGGAAGTATTGATGACCCTCGTTTAGTGTGATATTTGGTATTATCGTTGCAACAAATTCCTACCTACTTCCTACACACATACTGAAGTTTTAGACGCGCTTTGTTCTCATTCTTTGATTGTTAACATCCACAAGACACCCGCACAACGCACTGAGCCGCTCCCAATTAGCTAACTAACTAACTAACCATCACGCCGTTTCCCCGCAGGGGTAGGTAGAAAGGATGGACCGCCAGACAACTCGATCTTGGCACACACTCCTTGCCTCGTTCACATTCATACATGCTCTTCTATTATTTTGACTCTTGACATCGCCCGATTCAAGTTATCTGATTCACTTGGTCGTGCCATGTCTTCCTCGGGCGTCCCCGACTACAATTCACATTTGCGTCACATATTCTCCTTACACTCCTTTCCTCATGCATTCGCTCTACATGCCCAAACCATCTAAGCGTCCCTTTTATTAATCTTATTAATTACGCTTACATCAGCCTTGAATTCTTTGCGGATCTCCACATTTCTCACACATCTTACATGTTTTTACCACACATACGTCTAGGGATCTCATTTCTACAGCATTCAGTCTACTTTCATCGTTTCTCTGCCAGTTCCATGCCTCACTGCCATACATCAGGATAGGTACCAGCACTCCATTATGAACGGCTAGCTTCTCTTCTTTTGATAGTTTTTTGATGGCAACGAATTAGCAAGTGCATTACTTGAATGTTACAATTGATTTCATAAACATTGTTTTGCTCTTTTGGCTGCTTAATTTTTTTTGCCAGTTGGGAGCACTGAGCAAGTGCAAAGTAGATGGACCAATATCTATCAAATCAATGAACGTCAATATGATTTTATACAGTTATCATGGGACTGTCCTTTTTGGAAGTCGCGGGTTCTGCTCGGGTGAAGACCTTGTTAACTGACGCACCTTTCTGCTGTAATCGCATTTTTGAGAAACGACTGTGCTGCCTTTTACATACAAAACTTTATTTTGAGGTCAAAATACCCAACCAAACTGAATAATTATTTTGTCATCAAAAGTTTTATTGAATATTTATTACGAATGTGTAACGTTTTATATAGTTTTGTTTTAAATGATTATGTGTAAGTAGTTGACGGCCTCCGTGGTCCCGAGGCAAGACTCTCGACTCACAATCCGAAGGTCGCGGGTTCGAACCCGGCGTGCGCAAATAAATTTTATTTGATTAATTTGTGTTATTTCACAATTTATTCATTTAAAATAATATATAGTATATTTGCGGCACGTTCCAGAGTGGAAGATACTATCAGTATCGCCCTGGTGTAAGACCACCATTCAGAATTGAAACGTTGCTTGAAATGGCTTTAGCCGTGTTTAGTGACCAGATCTGAATAGCCAGGTACTTCCTCCCCTTCCTCTTCTCTATCTCCTTCCCCTCCCTACTACCTTCAGCCTCACAACATACCTCGATTGGGGATGCCATAGTCTCACTGGCTCCAGACGGGAGCAGTTGGGACTCTTGTGCGGTATTTACTGTAAAAAAAAAAAAAAAAGTTAACAAATTCAGTTTTTTTTTCATTTTGGAGGGAACTTTGGATTATTTTGTGAGTTAATTGCATTTATTAAAAACATATCTTGCCTTACCCACTGTGTTAATATTATGTAAAATGAAACAAAACATTGTAAAAATGTGTTTTTGTTTAATAATTTTAATTTATATAGACGATTTTTTGTTCCGACGTAAACAGGTCATTTATAATACCTTCAACCTCTGTTGTGAGGCTAAAGGTAGTGGGGAACGGAAGGAGATACGGAGGAAGAAGGAGAGGAAGTACCTTGTTATTCAGATCTGGTCACCAAACACGGCTAAAGTCATTTGAAGCAACGTTTCAATTCTGAATTTTGGTCTCACACCTAGGTTTTACTGAGAGTATCTTCCACTCAGGAACGTGCCACAAATATACTATACATTTTTTTAATGAATTAATTGTGAAATAAAATAAATTGATCAAATAAAATTTATTTGCCCACGCCGAGGTTCGATTCCGCGACCTTCGGATTACGAGTCAAGAGCAATACCCCTCGACCACGGAAGCCGGAGACTTCGAATCTCTCAGTCAATTTTCATCAAAAACATTAACTTTTCTCCGAGTCGAAAATACAAGAATAGGGAAATGGTTAAAAAATGTATCTGTTACAATCTCCCTCTAGAAGTTCACCCCAGCCAACATGTTGAGGTACATTTACAAAATGTGGCGGGACATTTATTTTGTCCATTAAATGCTTTCACGGACATTAAGTCCCATTCCAAGTGTTCGTTCCCTCGATTCTTCTCACAATCCGGTCATTAGAATGTGTGTCACGGACTGACATTAAACCGACCTTTAGACTCTTTTCAATGCGGGAAAAGAAAAACTTGGAAACTTTGAAAAAATGTTAGGTTAAGCGAAAATGATCCAACTGCACCATTTTTAAATTTCGTGAGGACAAACCAGCTTTACCACTTTCACAATTAAAACTGAGCGAAAGTTTTGATTTTTTCTTAAGTGAAAACTTTAGCACCGTTGCTATTTGAAACTCGATGAAACGAAAACAGCGACACTAAAAAGAAACAAACACATACATCTACAGGATTTAGCCTATGAGATAATGAGATAGTATAATCGGTCTCCTCTTTGTGCGGTGCTTCGTAACCGCAATCTGACATTTTTTTTTTAATTTTATTTATAAACAGAAACAAACAGTACATTAGTTACAGTGGTGAAAACAATTTACAAATATTAATTATATTTCGTGATGGGTACCTATAACATGTTTCTTTGTAGTATCTATGTATATTAAGTAATTACCGGGTGATGTGCGTAGTGGGTAAGTGTGTGTGTGTGTGTGTGTGTGTGTGTGTATGTGTGAGTATGTATGTATGTGTGAGTATGTATGTATGTGTGAGTATGTATGTATGTATGTATGTATGTATTTATGTATGCGCATTGAACAATTCACATCATTGACATGATGCTCTTTTTAAATTTGGGTAGTGAATCGAAGAATATGTCGATGTTAGAATTTAGACAAATTGTATTGAAAGTATGAAGAGCACGATTGATTGGCAAATTAGTGGCTGCATTCGTCCTGTAATTAAGCGTGTGGAATAATTCTGTATGCCGTTAAGGGTATGTTAAAATTAACTAGGAAAGAAGTTCGGTACAGTCAATAGTTAATGTTATTATTTAAAATTTTGTGTATGAATGTCAAATCAGCTATTGCTCGCCTTTGTTGCAAAGTTATTACATTACATTACTGACTAATTAAAGATAGTCCTAGCTTACAGCTTGTATTAGACCTTCGACTGAATCTATATATTTTTCAATCGTAACTCCTTAAAATAAGGTGGCTTGGTCATTTCTTTCTGAATTCATCCCATATGATCCCATGTACAATGCGGTGTTTGGTTTAATCTTGTGATGGTTCAGTGTTGTTTGAACAAGTAGACGAGGAAATTTTTTTTAAATATTTAAATTCGATCATATTACTGACCTCTGTTGGGTGTGTTTGAAAACGAAATTGAAGGAGTCTGTAATAAAATACGGGTTAATTATCGCGTGGGAGGTGCTAGACTATCGGAGATGTAAAACGTTGGACAAATTGGAAATGATAAATTAACAATTATTTTGAACACAACGAATAGCGAGAGAGAGGCGGAGCTAAAGGCGTTTATCTGGTTCTGGTTCTCACGAAGTCCATGGTATGGAATGCAGACCCTTATGAATTTGATCATAACTCACTTCATGATGACCAAAAATAAGAAATTGATAACTGTTGAAATTCGGGACCGAGACTCTATTGAGATTTTGAAAAAGATCGTTCAGGAAGTAGATTTTGGGTTAATTATGAACTTTTGCGTTTCAGTTATTAGGAACGACATGGGGAAGGTTTACAATCTCTTGTACATAAGTGACGTTCTAAGAGATTGACAGGTAACACGATTTTGGCTCTTAGAAGAGGTCATTAAGCCGAAATCACCACTCTAGGTTACGTACAAAATAGTGGAAAAAGTAATTAGCCAAATGCATAAAATTTAACGGCCTGTCTAATTCTAAATTTATTTACAAATTCGAGTGTGATTTTTGGAGAGATTAACAAATCATTCTGACAGTTATCACTTTTCTCGAAAGAACGAGACGATGAGATGTGGGAGGTTACTTAGTAGAGATGCAAATAACAGGGACAGATTAGGCCATGGTGGTGATAAATGGCCATCAATGAAAATCGAAATCAATAAAAATGTGAGTTTAATACTGGGAAAAGCCTTACGGGCGTTGCTATTTGTTTAAAGAGAGAGTTTGTCAGAGTATAAGGCCTAAACACTCACAAATACGGAAAAACAAGGGAGAATACATATTGTTCGTAGAATAATGCGTAGAATAAAATTCCTTCGCGTTAGGTTATAAAATAATGATAATAATAATAAATTATTCCAGAATGTATGCAGGGGTAGTGCGGTGTAATACATTTATTTTGAGTGGGAGAAAATGTCCTATGACAAGTTTGAGTCGAGCGCGTGGTCCACCCCTGTTTTATTTTGCTAGACCGAGATAGCTGGAACCCCGATTTCAAGGGTTGGAACTGTGACAAACGCATAAGGGAGGAACGGACGGGAAGCGAGAGTAGTGGGTGGCGAGCGGATAAATACGACTCAAAATTGCATGAACTTATTTTGATTGATGGGAGATTTTCGTTTTAAATAAGCAGTTTTTTTTGATAACAGATCAGTCAGTGGAATTCGGCGGAAGAATACGGAAGTCTGGAAGTTTTGGTTCTAACCAGCTCGTAGCAACGGTTAATTAACCTCAGTGAAAACAGATAGTGGTAATTTTATTAAAAGGGAGTCCGAAGTTCGAAGATCGGCGCGACCCGTTGAGTTCAAAATTCGTAAATTATAGAAATAATACAAGTTCGTGAATTATTGCAACGCTACGTAATAAGAAAAAGCACATAGTTGAAGTTACCGTAATTAAAAATAAAGTTAGTTTATCGGATTAAATTCAGTGTTATAATCGCTTAGTAAAATTATATTTTTATAAAAATTCGTGATTTACTTAGTAAAATTAAGCTGTAGGGTGTAGGGGTGGGTTAATAATATTATACTTTACCCGAATTGCGGAAATATGAAGAGGAAAAATCGTATAAACTTTACGTAGATTAATTTGGGCTTTAATAATAAATATACCGCTTGACGGGAGCTATAACTTAAGAATGATAACTACAGATGATCGAACAGAGTATAGATTTCAGGACATTACATAACAGGTGGGGGGGGGGGAATGGTCGTAGGGAGGTGGAAAGGGTTTCTTTGTTTTCCCACAGGTTATAACAGGTGCAGGTCCAAAATCACAACGAGCGTGTATTCCCGCTAGGATAAAGGGTACAGTTATCAATCACTCTCGGTAAGTCGAATTACAACTCCATAATTTAAATTACAGGACATGCTGACCGCAAGAACGAAGCAGTCAATTGAACTATTGTTTACTATAAGTGTGCGTGTCGGTCAGGGTTTTTTTTTTTCTCTTCACCGTTATCACTCGGGTCCAGCCACCCGAACCGTCGCCTAACAGCTGGATGCTAGGAACGGAACAGCAGCAAAAAATGGTTCTTACAAGTACCTAGGAACGCAGAGGCAATAAGACTACGATAGTACACCCAATCGAATTGATGAAATTTTGGCAGTACAACTTACCCAATTGAAGGCGTTGGCTGACAGTTTGGCGCAGACTTCGACAGGAGGAGGGCGTGAGAACCAGATTCACGATTCTATGCATGTATAACATTATATCAACCTGTTTATCTGCGAAATTTCTACCTGTTGTATTGCGTGAATTAAATTTTCACGTTTGTGGAATGTATACGATGGTACTGAGACTATACATAAGTGAGATATGTATGTCGGAAAGGTAAGGGTTTTCCCTCATTACCATGTTACGAGGGAGGGAGGTACCAGCCACAGACTGGGCGGGTCACGCGCTATGTCGGAGGTCATTCCCTTTCGCGGGATCGTGTCGAGCGAACGGGCGCGAAAGGTTATGTACCAGGGATGCCGAATTGTATGTCATGGACACGATTCGCTGACGGAGGCGTTTGACCTTAGACATCACGGGAAGCCTGCAGGGTTGAGTGGAGGAGACCGCTAACAAGGCATCTTGCGGGAAAATTCTGTAACGTTGTTGCATTCTCTCATCTGTGTCAACCCAAAAGTAAACGTAAGGCCCACAAAGTGCGCCTTATGTCAACTATTGGAGGTGGAAAGACGAAGACGGTCGGCTTTAAAGGTCTGCCTCACAGCTTCGCGCCACTTGCCCGCGGATAGAGTCATGACAAGGGACGAAATGGAAATACCCCTTTTAGAGCCAGTAACGTAGAATCTGGAGGCGTAATGAGTATTGGAGTTGACTGGGAAAGGTTTGAAAGCCTGCTGTTCTTCCTCTGGCATGAGTGAGTCCGGGTATGTCAGGGTGATCGTCCAAGAGATCCGCCAGATACCGGGGTACAGCTCAGACATGCATTGGCGGGATAGTTGTGTCCGGAGAACTGCCCACTCGGTCAACTTGGTTAGTGGAGGAGCCAATACTAGTTTGCAAAGAATTTCTCCTTCCTTTCCTTTTATCACTTCCTTAAAATCCCCTAGTTCTGTCGTAAATTGGTGCTACTAACAATAACAATATTTCTAACAGTTATGCATAGGATAGGTATTTCAGATTGGGAGACGCGGGAGCAGCCTATCCGGCCATAGAGAGGCACCTCTAGGTACGTACATTTAAATTTAAGTAAATAATGAACTTGTATTGCCATTTAATTGTCCACAGGATCGACCGTTACGCGAGCTAGGTTCCTTCTTCGTGATTTACTAACTGACCTTTAGACGTGCAGTTAAATTTTACTAGCGCAAAATAGGACCAGAGGATAGCTAACCCAGCCTTAATAGACTAGGTGCAAAAGGGATCACTATAGCGGGGACGCGAGTATACAGTTAGGGCCATAGGCATCGGTAGTGTAGGGCAGTTAGACAGGGCGTATCCTTCATGCGTTTGAGAAAACAACAGAAAAAATTCTTCCACGCCTTTTAAAGAGTCGAAAGTTACCACGAGAAATAGTAAATACATTAAATTCCTACTCCAAATAATCTGGAGGCTTCGAAACAAAAATCAATCACAACGTGAAGTAAAGGGTTTATTGTAAGATTTCCCAGAACAACCTTGCTTTACTGTGTTCGCATCACAGGGGTTGGGAAAACGAGATCAGGAAAACAGCGTAGCTGAACCTTCCAATCGGAGATCTCAACGAGTAAGAGAGAAAAAGGGAGGGGGGGTGAAAAAACCTTGCACCGGGGTGGGACCATCACAACTGGTGCCGTGACCAGGAGTAAAAGGTAGTACAAGTTGGAGGAATTTCGACGTGTTTTGAACGTATTGATGGATACTTTTACGTGGGAATAAAACTTGCAAAAATAGGAAAATAATAATATTATTACGTTTGTATAGAGCAGTTTTGTGTTACTTCACTTCAAACGCGGTTAACTTAATAAACAAAATAAAAAAAAATAATAATAATAATCCATTACAAGACATTGATAAAATAATATGAAACGAAGAATAAACAGAAATTACAAAACGATAGCGGTACTTTTCTAGCACAGGATAAAACAAGAAATTTATAACCGAAATATGATATACTAACGGAAGACAGCTTGTATTTAGAAATGAAGGAAAAAATGTAAACAAACCATTAGTATAATTTATTACACCAGGAGTTTAAAATACGTAGGGTAAGAAAAAAATTGTAAACAAAATATTATTAAGGAATTTTGACCTCGGCAGACTAAGATGTAGGCCATTGCCGGCGAGGGTAGAAAAAATGCAAAAAAAAAAAGGTAAACGAACCGTAAAAACGGAGATTTATGACCGGTTCTCGAGTACAACTGCTAAGTCGGATATATTCGTCGAGGAAAAAAAATTTATGACGATAAGGTATAGCTTTTAGATTTTTGGTTTATAGAGGATGATAGTTACGTTGAAGCAGATCGAGCCGTTACGAAATGAACAAAAAAAATAATACGCGTATAAAACAAAAACAAAAAAACAGTGATTTCAAAATAATGTTACAGGGTTGTTAAACGAAATTATAGTCCTAACTGAATCGTTTAAAGAAACAGAATCTATGGAATAAAAACCTATAGAATAAACTTTAGTTACGTAAACCGTGGCGTTACTAGTGACATTAGGCGTGAAGACAATAAAATCAGATAGAGACGGGGAAGGTAGGAAAAATTTTAATCAACCTCCGACTTATCGAAATTATATAACGTACCAATATAACGTGCATTGAACTTATATAACGTGTCGTATAATCGACTTATCGGACTTATATAACGTATAAAAGGTTTTACAAGGTGAGGAGAAGAAATTGGTTCTATAATGGTAAAATTAAAATATCAATAGATTTTTAATATTCAATTATTGATACGAAAAGATTAGTGAATAGTTTGGAAAGAAAAAAAAATTGCGCAGAGAATTGTTGTATTTATACATATTGATCAGATAAACCATGTTACAGACAAAGCGTATCTGAAAAATTTAAATTCAAATTTTGTGCGAGGTTAAAAGAGAAAAAAAAACGAAAAATAATTACGTACCTACTTAAAGGTTTGAATTTTAAGGTTGACAGTCGGCCTTCCTTATCAGTTAAAAAGGACATTCCATGGTGCCATCAAACCTCAGTATTTGTTAAATTTACGATAAGGTTTGTCTCGTTTTAGGGGAGACCTTCAGTTGGCGAAAGTTATTTAAACAAACAAATAAAAACGCATTCATCATTCATCTCGAATGACAAAAAGACGACAAAAAAAAAAAGGTCGGCATCGGAATTTGGGACCTTTTTTCAATAGTGTGTACAGGATGGAATCCGTAATGGTTCGACCTACATTAAGGGGAGACACGTCGGGATTATGAGTGGCGAAATATTGAGATTTGTGCATCTCCGATTTTACTACTGGCAGAGTTAGAATGTATTTTTTCAGAATGCGCTTTATGTTAATACGTTTCGGTAATGAAAGGATACATTGTCTAAGTTGCGTACGGGGCATTTATTAATGGTGTCCGGAGCGGGCAATTTTAACGATTTCGGACAAACTCGTTTAGTAAAATACATTTATTTTATTAAAACACAAATACCTTTGTATACATCGCTGTTATTTGATACACACTTAGCACGTTTTGTGAACGATGTTCGCCTCATCAGGACTTAAGTATAAATAAAAATAAATAAAAAAATAAAATTAATAGAGTATATAAATAAAAAAAAAAAAATTAGTTAATAATAGGTAAATAAAAATAAATAATGCCATCGCAAAGAAAAAACCTTAATGAAGGAGTTTTCTTCGAAAAAAAAATTAAAATACATTTGCGTACCTCGGGGTCGTTAACTTAAAATGCAAGTGCAGTGTTATTGACAAGTGTCCTTAATTTAAAATAAGTGAAAACGTATTTACAAGTTTAAATGATAAGCAACTACAGTTCAGTTTTAAAGGAGACGTCACCCGGTCGCCTCTTAAGATAGTCGTCCTCTATTTTATAACAGAAATCAGCCAAACACCCAAGGACGGAGTGCGGTCGCGTGGACCAACAAATGCAGTTGGTGATAACGGTGTTAACGGGCGGCTGTCAGTTTTTTTGGGACAAGTGGAGATATATAGTAGTTCGTGAGCACAAAGAAACAGAAATTAGGACACTTGATAAGGAACCAGGACGGGGCCGAATTGGGGAAAACATATAGTAAACGAGTTCGGAAAAAAAAAAAAAAAAAAAAAAAGGGAGGGGGAAGGAAAATGAGTACAGTGGATCATCGAGGGGGGGGGGGGAGACAGTAGAAGATTTGCGTGGATTTTGAATTGTTGTTTGAGAGAGGAGGGGAGAAGAGGTCATAGGGAGGAGAAGTATAGAGGGAACAAACATTTTGAAAAGAAGGTGAAGAAGGAAAACCTTAAAACCTATGTTTACAAATTTTTCCATCGACTAAACACGGCGTGTTTTGACGCTGGAAAAAATTTATATAGGGAGGCTGTGATGGTTCAGTGTTGTTTGAACAAGTAGACGAGGAAATTTTTTTTAAATATTTAAATTCGATCATATTACTGACCTCTGTTGGGTGTGTTTGAAAACGAAATTGAAGGAGTCTGTAATAAAATACGGGTTAATTATCGCGTGGGAGGTGCTAGACTATCGGAGATGTAAAACGTTGGACAAATTGGAAATGATAAATTAACAATTATTTTGAACACAACGAATAGCGAGAGAGAGGCGGAGCTAAAGGCGTTTATCTGGTTCTGGTTCTCACGAAGTCCATGGTATGGAATGCAGACCCTTATGAATTTGATCATAACTCACTTCATGATGACCAAAAATAAGAAATTGATAACTGTTGAAATTCGGGACCGAGACTCTATTGAGATTTTGAAAAAGATCGTTCAGGAAGTAGATTTTGGGTTAATTATGAACTTTTGCGTTTCAGTTATTAGGAACGACATGGGGAAGGTTTACAATCTCTTGTACATAAGTGACGTTCTAAGAGATTGACAGGTAACACGATTTTGGCTCTTAGAAGAGGTCATTAAGCCGAAATCACCACTCTAGGTTACGTACAAAATAGTGGAAAAAGTAATTAGCCAAATGCATAAAATTTAACGGCCTGTCTAATTCTAAATTTATTTACAAATTCGAGTGTGATTTTTGGAGAGATTAACAAATCATTCTGACAGTTATCACTTTTCTCGAAAGAACGAGACGATGAGATGTGGGAGGTTACTTAGTAGAGATGCAAATAACAGGGACAGATTAGGCCATGGTGGTGATAAATGGCCATCAATGAAAATCGAAATCAATAAAAATGTGAGTTTAATACTGGGAAAAGCCTTACGGGCGTTGCTATTTGTTTAAAGAGAGAGTTTGTCAGAGTATAAGGCCTAAACACTCACAAATACGGAAAAACAAGGGAGAATACATATTGTTCGTAGAATAATGCGTAGAATAAAATTCCTTCGCGTTAGGTTATAAAATAATGATAATAATAATAAATTATTCCAGAATGTATGCAGGGGTAGTGCGGTGTAATACATTTATTTTGAGTGGGAGAAAATGTCCTATGACAAGTTTGAGTCGAGCGCGTGGTCCACCCCTGTTTTATTTTGCTAGACCGAGATAGCTGGAACCCCGATTTCAAGGGTTGGAACTGTGACAAACGCATAAGGGAGGAACGGACGGGAAGCGAGAGTAGTGGGTGGCGAGCGGATAAATACGACTCAAAATTGCATGAACTTATTTTGATTGATGGGAGATTTTCGTTTTAAATAAGCAGTTTTTTTTGATAACAGATCAGTCAGTGGAATTCGGCGGAAGAATACGGAAGTCTGGAAGTTTTGGTTCTAACCAGCTCGTAGCAACGGTTAATTAACCTCAGTGAAAACAGATAGTGGTAATTTTATTAAAAGGGAGTCCGAAGTTCGAAGATCGGCGCGACCCGTTGAGTTCAAAATTCGTAAATTATAGAAATAATACAAGTTCGTGAATTATTGCAACGCTACGTAATAAGAAAAAGCACATAGTTGAAGTTACCGTAATTAAAAATAAAGTTAGTTTATCGGATTAAATTCAGTGTTATAATCGCTTAGTAAAATTATATTTTTATAAAAATTCGTGATTTACTTAGTAAAATTAAGCTGTAGGGTGTAGGGGTGGGTTAATAATATTATACTTTACCCGAATTGCGGAAATATGAAGAGGAAAAATCGTATAAACTTTACGTAGATTAATTTGGGCTTTAATAATAAATATACCGCTTGACGGGAGCTATAACTTAAGAATGATAACTACAGATGATCGAACAGAGTATAGATTTCAGGACATTACATAACAGGTGGGGGGGGGGGAATGGTCGTAGGGAGGTGGAAAGGGTTTCTTTGTTTTCCCACAGGTTATAACAGGTGCAGGTCCAAAATCACAACGAGCGTGTATTCCCGCTAGGATAAAGGGTACAGTTATCAATCACTCTCGGTAAGTCGAATTACAACTCCATAATTTAAATTACAGGACATGCTGACCGCAAGAACGAAGCAGTCAATTGAACTATTGTTTACTATAAGTGTGCGTGTCGGTCAGGGTTTTTTTTTTTCTCTTCACCGTTATCACTCGGGTCCAGCCACCCGAACCGTCGCCTAACAGCTGGATGCTAGGAACGGAACAGCAGCAAAAAATGGTTCTTACAAGTACCTAGGAACGCAGAGGCAATAAGACTACGATAGTACACCCAATCGAATTGATGAAATTTTGGCAGTACAACTTACCCAATTGAAGGCGTTGGCTGACAGTTTGGCGCAGACTTCGACAGGAGGAGGGCGTGAGAACCAGATTCACGATTCTATGCATGTATAACATTATATCAACCTGTTTATCTGCGAAATTTCTACCTGTTGTATTGCGTGAATTAAATTTTCACGTTTGTGGAATGTATACGATGGTACTGAGACTATACATAAGTGAGATATGTATGTCGGAAAGGTAAGGGTTTTCCCTCATTACCATGTTACGAGGGAGGGAGGTACCAGCCACAGACTGGGCGGGTCACGCGCTATGTCGGAGGTCATTCCCTTTCGCGGGATCGTGTCGAGCGAACGGGCGCGAAAGGTTATGTACCAGGGATGCCGAATTGTATGTCATGGACACGATTCGCTGACGGAGGCGTTTGACCTTAGACATCACGGGAAGCCTGCAGGGTTGAGTGGAGGAGACCGCTAACAAGGCATCTTGCGGGAAAATTCTGTAACGTTGTTGCATTCTCTCATCTGTGTCAACCCAAAAGTAAACGTAAGGCCCACAAAGTGCGCCTTATGTCAACTATTGGAGGTGGAAAGACGAAGACGGTCGGCTTTAAAGGTCTGCCTCACAGCTTCGCGCCACTTGCCCGCGGATAGAGTCATGACAAGGGACGAAATGGAAATACCCCTTTTAGAGCCAGTAACGTAGAATCTGGAGGCGTAATGAGTATTGGAGTTGACTGGGAAAGGTTTGAAAGCCTGCTGTTCTTCCTCTGGCATGAGTGAGTCCGGGTATGTCAGGGTGATCGTCCAAGAGATCCGCCAGATACCGGGGTACAGCTCAGACATGCATTGGCGGGATAGTTGTGTCCGGAGAACTGCCCACTCGGTCAACTTGGTTAGTGGAGGAGCCAATACTAGTTTGCAAAGAATTTCTCCTTCCTTTCCTTTTATCACTTCCTTAAAATCCCCTAGTTCTGTCGTAAATTGGTGCTACTAACAATAACAATATTTCTAACAGTTATGCATAGGATAGGTATTTCAGATTGGGAGACGCGGGAGCAGCCTATCCGGCCGTAGAGAGGCACCTCTAGGTACGTACATTTAAATTTAAGTAAATAATGAACTTGTATTGCCATTTAATTGTCCACAGGATCGACCGTTACGCGAGCTAGGTTCCTTCTTCGTGATTTACTAACTGACCTTTAGACGTGCAGTTAAATTTTACTAGCGCAAAATAGGACCAGAGGATAGCTAACCCAGCCTTAATAGACTAGGTGCAAAAGGGATCACTATAGCGGGGACGCGAGTATACAGTTAGGGCCATAGGCATCGGTAGTGTAGGGCAGTTAGACAGGGCGTATCCTTCATGCGTTTGAGAAAACAACAGAAAAAATTCTTCCACGCCTTTTAAAGAGTCGAAAGTTACCACGAGAAATAGTAAATACATTAAATTCCTACTCCAAATAATCTGGAGGCTTCGAAACAAAAATCAATCACAACGTGAAGTAAAGGGTTTATTGTAAGATTTCCCAGAACAACCTTGCTTTACTGTGTTCGCATCACAGGGGTTGGGAAAACGAGATCAGGAAAACAGCGTAGCTGAACCTTCCAATCGGAGATCTCAACGAGTAAGAGAGAAAAAGGGAGGGGGGGTGAAAAAACCTTGCACCGGGGTGGGACCATCACAATCTCCCCCGTGTCAACATGTCTGGATTTGTAATGTCTGAGGGACCTTTTTGCACGGGACATTAATTCCAACTCCCTTCCTCTGCCTGCTTTAACTTCCCGCTCTTTTCTTTATCCCTTTCTTATTCTCCCTAATGGCCACTTTAGGTGTTAAAGAATTTCACATTCGAAAAAAATTACAATCGTTTTTTTTTTAGAAGACTCGAGAACCTTACACTTCAAGAAGACAGCATGACTTCGTTATGTTGCTGTAAAAAAAATCATACAGAATAAAAAAGGGTGAAGAGAAGAATTATCAATTTAGTGAAACGTTAGTTAAATGTAGGTAATGTAGGTAGTTAAACGTTAGTTAAATGTAATGTCAGTCCGTAGTTTGGTTCTTCAATAAATTAAGCTTTTCACTAAGGCCCTACTCAAAATGGACCCGCACGACAGAGTTTACGAGCCAAACGGTCTCGCATCGATCCAAAAATCGTCTTGTGTGAGGAAACTCAGAAGAGTCCAAAATCCACCGATCCGGGCTAAAGCCGTATTCGTATTACTAGCTAACTAGCAGATTGTGAACAATCAACAAAACAAAAGTTGAAAGGGGGGCTACTTTTCTCGCCACGAGTCCAAAATCCACCGACCCGAGCTGAAGCCTCGATAACATTGAGCGAGTTCACAAGCAACTAGCCGAAGAATTCACTATCTGCTAGTAAACTTGCTCAGTATAATCATATTTTTAACTAACTAGCAGATTGTGAACAATTTACGAAAAAATTTGAAAGGCGGGCTACTTTTCTCGCTACTCGATTGCGTGTGCGGCGGATGGCAAGATGGTGGCCAGCTGGTTTTGTAACTGTCAAACTACTGCTTGATCTGGATTATTCGTTGTACCTACAATCTGATAAGCCTCGATTACATTGAGCGAGTTTACAAGCTACTAGCCGGCAAGTAGCTAATAGCGGTGAGCTAGCTACGAATATCTCAGTTTTCTACAAAATTTCGACAGAATTAGTTCGCGCGGGAGTCATTTTAGCTCGCTCAACTCGTTAGCTAGTTTGCTATTGAGCGGGTGGAAAGTATTATGTGTAATCATCACAATCGCACTCGCCGATTCGTCCGCTTTTAAACTTGCCGGCTAGTAGCTTGTAAACTCGCTCAATGTAATCGAGGCTTAACGTGTCTCGTAACAAGAAAAGCCAAGAAGCCGTGGGTGGTTCGGCTCGGCAGTACGGGTCATACACCCACGCCAATGGCTCGCCGGCCGGGTCCTCCGTGTGTGTGCGATCCCCGAGCCAAAAATCGTCCTGTGTGATATTCGGACATAGACAGTATGGCCCGGAGGAAAGATTCCTCCGGGTGATTTTGTTCTGGATGTTATAGAAAAATACATTAAAACTATTTTATGTTCCTACCTTTATTATTTCTTAGTAGAAACTGTTAAAAAAACTGTTTAATTTACCGTTATTATTTTCTAGCACCTACATAATTTTAAATAAACCTTTGTTGAAAATATAAGATTTTAAAATGATATAGGTCAAACCAGCGTGGCTCGGCTTGGCTCGGCTCGGTCGTGTGTTTTCCATAACTTGGATCGTGTCCAAATCATCTCCGGATGACTCTACCGTGTGTGCCCAACTTTAGAGAAACTTTATTTATTTATTCAATTCCTTAAACAACATTAACGTTTCGCCTGGTCTTGTGGTAATCTATGGATCCTGTCCACTACCAATTAATTTTTTTGTTAAAATTTCAATCGCCGGTTATACACTCGTGGCTTCTGGCTCACGAAAAAAACCGACAAAAAAATTTTGTCGTGAAATCATTCGATTAAATAATGGCATTTTTTTAAATCAAAAAGTATCGAAACATTATTTCCATGACTCCTGATTTTAAAATAATTATAATGTGTACATCTAGTATGCCCATAGCTATCTTGCAGTATTAATAAACCGAGCCATGAATCAAGACGCCATCTACAATAACAAGTTGTAATCAAACGGCCCACAACAGCGCGCAATAAAGGTTTGAATCTCCGCTATGACATATCACAGACCACTTCACAAAAGACAGTAAAACGTACGCGTTACCGTTTTACGAGCCTTTGGCTGGCGGTTCCTGTGATAAATTCTATTCAAACAGTTATTTCCCGAGACATCGAGCCATCTGTTTTACTGGGGCAATATACCTGACATGACCTCCAGACTTCAGCCATCCAATTATTTATTCACGAGACGTGCCTGAACGTAGAGTATTTCATAAAATTCAAAGAAATTCAAGAAAAATAAATTAATTTTTAATTCATGGTCATTGAAAACAATACTTAATAGCGAGAAGATACTTTATTTATATATTGTTTGAAACATTTACAAAGTGTTAACAATTATTACAATAAAAGAATTGCCGTTGTGATGTACAAAGATATTAATACTCCAATTAGAAATGTTCAGAGCATGAGTAATCAATGTTTAGTTGTTACTAGACGGAAATGCTTGTAGTGATAACAGAAATAATGATAATCACAATGAAATATAAAACATAGAAGTGTCAAATATAATACATAACCTGCAGAAAAAGAAAGAAAGAAAGGGCCTGACAATAAAGCAGCTACGTAACTGTTCTCCACGAAGTCATGGTAGGAGTTTGATAATTTGTTTTTTGAAATATATGAGATTATTTGCGTAGATATCTATATGGTCACATTCAATGGTATTATATAGACAACACATTTGAGACAGTGGATTGAAGTATGCAATATTGTTATTAAATTTTTCAATTTGGAATATTTTAAGACTCCTTTAATTATGACTATTAGGAACTTTAATATGAATATTGCTCAGACAGACATCAGTGGTTTGAAGCTTACCGTGAATAATTTTGTATAAACATATAGTCAGCAAATTGTCTTCTTTTTTCCAGGGTTGTAAAATGAATTTGTTGGAGTCGTTCCTCGTAAGATAGGAGTGAGGCATTTAATCCAAGTTTAAATGATAACAGTCTTAGGCATCTTATTTTTTTATACAGATTCAATGATTTTTGAATATTTTAAATAATGTGGGTTCCAGATAACACTCCCATATTCCAATTTGCTTCTGACCGACGAGTTATATATGGTTATAATGGATTGGAGATTTTTGAATGGTTTAGAGTTTAGATATTCTATGTATGAATCCCATCATTCTCAAAGATTTACTGGTGATATCACTGATGTGTACATTAAATGTAAAATTTTAATCAAGAGTGATTCCTAGATCTCTTATAATGGTGACTGCATTTAGGCGAACATTATTAATGGAGGATGCATAATCCTTTCGTCTTACGTTACGAGTAAAGGCATAATATAACATTTAAATACATTTAAATACATACGATCGATTAAGCTAATCCAACCCTATCCCCTTCGGTCATATCTGTATTTATACTTAATATTATAAATGCGAAAGTGAGTATGTTTTTTTGTTACGCTTTCACGCATAAACCACTAAGCCGATTTTAAAAATTCTTTCACCAATAGAAAGCTACATTATCAGCGAGTAACACAGGCTGTATATAATGGTAAGCTCTGGCGTTATGAAATGTGTATGTCTGGCGTGGAAGTGAACGGGGACGCACAGGAAACGACATGCAGGGAGAATCAATTTATTTCTTTGAACGGAATTGCAACGCGTGCCACGGACCAGTTAAAAGTGATAAGTGCAAGCGCTACAGTGGTTTCCCCCTAATACTATGCGAGTGAAGCCGCGGGTAAAAGCTAATTTAATTGCATAAATAAAAGTAGATATTATATTTGTTCAAGGTTTGCATTCAGTTCGGGAAGAATCTTGCAATCTTACATTAAGTTGAATTTGTGATTACTAAAGAAAAAATATTTTTATTTAGAAAATTAATTTTGATTACCTAACAATCACGACGATTTTCCGCAGAGGTAGCCAGAGAAGATTGGCAAATGACATGAAATTTAAGTTTGAATTGAAAATCACACGAAACAAATGACATGAGACATGATTGACAACTGACATGAAACAAACAACTCTGTCTTAGCTTACAGTCCTTGCTTCATTTAGATTCGCGAATCGCCTCATTTTTTTTTTTTTTTTAATTTTATTATTTTTTTTTATTTATAGGAAAGATTTTATCTTTAAGAAAGACATTCCCGGATTACGAATAACCCAACAATGTTTGAAAATCTCCTACTACCACCACAGTAAGCCGAAAATGTTGCTTGAGTCGTGATGGAGGACTTAGCTAGCCGAGGAATCGAACACGCGACGCCCGGGTGGGACCCAAACGCGATGCCCACTCAACCATTGACCGGTTGTTCTCATACATGCCATGTCTTCCTGTCACTGACGCACTTTTCTTCATTCATATGTTCTAGATGCCCAGCCACGTAAGTATTCCTTTCTTAATATTATTCACTCACCCCTGAATTTTGAATTATTTCTGATCTCAACAGTTATGGCGCGGTTATTCGTAGTTTTGCCATACATTCACCTTAGGGATCTAACTTCTGCAGCTTTCAGTGTAGGTACTGTAATCCTTTCTATGCCCGTTTCTTGCCTCACTGATACGTCAGGGTTGGAAGCAGCACTACATTATAAGCTGCGACCTCGCTTCCTTGGACAACTTTTTATAAGCGTCTCTTCCAACATTTGCCCTTCTTTCAATGTCCTTTATCAGCTTTCCCTCTCATCTGAGCATACTTCACAAATATACAGATCCATTCACTTGCTTCAAGTAGTCATTATTCATGTTTACATTAATTGCACAGTATTTTAATCAACAAATATTTTATGGGAAAATATGTCAATTTTTTAAATTGTATCAATACTCAAAGCGGTACCAATAGATTCCATTTCTAAATTGCGAATCATGAACTGTTTTTGAATTCACCAAAAAATATCCCTTGCAAACGGGAGAAAAAATGTATCGGCGTGCACAACCCGAAAGTGCTCGTTTATGTGTCAATAAAAAAAACATGTGAAATGATTTGAACCGGGTTTAATCCGATTAGCCGAAACCACATGGCAACTGAGCACGAGGGACACAAACAATAACGGTTTTACCGGGAGCGCATCCCTGTATTGCGGGAAAACATCACGGGATTTGATTATAAAACACCGAAAAGCAGGAGTGTCACTAACCATTAAAAAAATAATTTAGTTAAAATGGATTTAAGTTAAGGAGAATATGGCAACATTGTTAGAATGTTGAGCAAATAGATGAGAGGAAGACGAGAAGATTAAAAAAGGTTATGAAGTACCTACCAATTTTTTTGTTTTTTTTACATTAGCTCCACACAAGAGGCCCTGAGGAAAATAATTTCACTCAGGGCCTGTGGCATCTTTGGGGATGCTGTGTGGAAGGTCTTTTTAAAAAGGTATGAGGAGTGGGTACAAATCGGGGGGGGGAGTGACGGACGTATGAATCTATCCCTCTCATTGCGGTGCAAGGCGGTGATCCGAGAGATTCTTGATGGAGAGGTCAAAAGGATTCCTTCAACCAGTCTCTCCCGATCTGGCCTGCCACGCAGTTGGGGGACAGACACATCCGCTGCCAAGATCCAGACAAACCTCACCCCATGAACCCGGGCACCCCTGCCCAAGTCCACAAAGCAGCGAACCACTTGGAGTGACCTATGGTGGAGGTGTTGGTTATCCAGTAACTGACTATCGGGGCGGCGATACCCGTACCCGCCTTCCAAATTGGAACTGTTTGCAGCAGGTAACGAATTATACGCAGAAAAGCCATCCCAAGCTTTCACCAAGACGAAACTAAATGAGGTGACCCTCATAAATATATTTTGATCAATCGTAATGCTAGGTACTCGCCACCCTCCAATTCTGAATTCCAAAATGGCGATCGTCGAACAGCTGAAACGGCTTCGACTTGTTAATCATCGGCAGTACAGTGGGATAAACAAAAATCCTAACTAAAAAAATAATTTAACTATGAAATCTTGATCAATATATATATATTTTTAAATACCATTTATTCTGATAGACGGTTAACATTGATAAAAAATTACTGGGATTCTTTATTGAAGAATTTAAAAAAATCTCCATACAAAATGCCCAAGCAACGTGTTTTTCAGAGCCCAAATGACGTCACACACACACCCCGCCTCTTACCGCTTGGATTCCGCTCGTTTTGGCGTGCTTAATAAAATTTGAGCTTTGAGAGTTAATTTAATTATGAAAACGAACTTTAAAAAAAATACTAGTATTTAAAATTGAATGTGAACAAAGATAAAAAAAATTAAAAAATGGACTCAACTTCCTTAATGCGTTTGGCGAAAAAAACTATAAATATACAACGTCAAGTTTTGAGTCGGCAATCTCTGTTCCCAAGTTATCACAATTACCATTGAAACGTTGTATATCAGCTTTATCATAAATTCGTTTCTTATTTATTTTAATTTAAAAAATTTTTGACCTGCACATTTTTAAAATATTATTACTTTAAGTTGTGGCACCCCTAGAGCGCCTGCACCCTTACACGAGGTCGTTACTTCTCTGTATTGCCAGCATAAAAAACTGAAAAGTGAAAAATAATCCCTTAACGGTGTTGCCCGCGCGGGGATGCGGCGCGTTTTGCCGCGCTTTCTTGACATTATATTTTTTAATTTTATTTACACCCCGCCGAGAAGGGCGGGTGGTTCCATGGGAATTTACAATCTACTTTAATCCAATGCTAGGATTTCACCCCAGAGGCAGGTTTCCAGAAAACGTAAAGACAACACGCCGATCTTTGATTATTTCATTCCATTCAGTTAAAAAAAAACAGATCTGACAAACGATTCGAAATGGAGGTATATTTATTTATATACAAGACTTGGACAAAACTCAGCCTGTGAACCTGTACACCTCTGCTAAGTCACCAAACATAGTGAATCACTAGAAGAGACCTATGGCAGAGGTGTTGGTTACTCAACAAATGGTTCCCGGGGAGGGGGTACCCGTACTCGCCTCCCAAATAAAGAAAGTTTATTTTTTAGACAAGTAAAATCGTTTCCTCAGGACAACCCCAAATACAAAGATAGGTACCCGTACGTAGCCTCGTCAAGTATGTTACAATTTTTAATAAAATGAGATCAGTGATGATTAAAAGGCTGTAAAACTATTATTTTTTATGTCTCTTTGTCTCGTTGAAAGAATTTCAAGAAGTTAAAAGTATAATAAATGTGTAACAGCACTTACCCCAAGGATTTTAATCAACCATTCCTGAACGAACTTGGAGTACAAAAAGTAGATGTCATTTTGCTGTCCGATGACAATTTTTTTCTACTAAAACCAAAAAATATATTTTTCAATCTCACGTGGCCACTGATCACACTCTTACACGTCGCGACGGGATCACGTCATACGCGCGCTGTTACGTGTGTAACCGTAACAACCTGCTGCTAGAAGGAGACGAGTGCTTATCACATAACGCGCTAGGCTCTACCCGACCGACAAATTTTTATTATATTTAATTTAAAAAAATATATCATCGGACAGTAAAATAATCTACACTTTTTACTCCAAATTTGCTCGGGCATAGCTGGTTAAAATTCTTCGGGTACGTGTTGTTACACCATGCATATATCAAATAGACGAACGATCTATGTATTAGATATCTACACACAGTTCTCATCCACATCTGGAAAAATGGTTTGATAACATCCACACAAAAAGACATACATACACGCTATTCAACTCATGCAAAATGCACAATCCCTATAACAAAAACCACTTTTTCACAAAGGCAATACACATACGTCGCACCTAAAATATACAACACACTAAATTACAACATTAAAAGATCCAGTACACTTACTCAATTTACAACAGGTGTCCAAATATGGATATCCGAAAAGGGTCGAAAGTTCTTTAAAGAGTTTCTTTAGATAATTTCTTGGAAGAATTTCTTTAAAAAATTTCGTTAAAGAACGTATGTTAATACACCACCAATAATTTTTTTTTATGTACAGAATTATACGTAATTAGTAATTACATTAATATTAATAACCAAACTTTAAATACTTTTCAAACTAATTGTTTGGCATCACTGAGTACTGCCACTGTGTGTGTATCTTAGAGTAATAGACTCTACGGTGCCTTCATGTATCATGTACTCTGTGTCCACTTGTAGCAATAATACTTTATTCCAATGTCCATTAATAGACTCTACGGTGCCTTCATGTATCATGTACTCTGTGTCCACTTGTAGCAATAATACTTTATTCCAATGTCCATTGTAATTCGCCGGAATTGAAACATAAATTCTAAAATTTATTTGTAAAATATTTACCTACCAATATAACCACGCACAGATAGATTTCCACTGTAATTAAAAACCTTTTATTATGTGCTTACTATATAGCACTTAGTTTACCTTATATACTTTATCTTATATATTTTATAATAACATCATTTTATTTTCTTTCATGTATACCTATGCTTTCTTTTCTTTACACTTTTAGTGTTCTTTACTTTACACTTTTAGTATTCCTGTGTTCTATGTTCTCTGAACTCCTATGTTCTTCCTATGTTCTACACTTTTAGTACATTATTTTTTTCTATATTCTACTTTATTTTTCCTTACGCTTTCATATTACTCCATAGCAATTTACATTATTGTATATTCTTTTGTATTCAATAATATTCTTTCTTATTATATTATTTTATATTTTCTTATATTCACACACATTTTTTATATTGCATATATGTTAAAGTACTGTATAGAAAATCGACCACCACAACACGGGCGTGTGCCTAGCATGGTGGTCGAAAAAACATAAAATTCATGTAACAAACATTTTAATGAATAAAGAAAACAAAAAAAAACAAAAAAACACAGATAATAAGAAACCTCTGTTCTAACACAAAACAGCTTCATCAATAGATAAATCCATCCAATTGTTCAAAGCTTTGAATCAACTTTCTAAGTTACCCCAAAGCCAAATTAATACCATCGGAACAATATACTCCTTAGTGCAGAAAATACAAAATCAATCCGTCTTCTTTTCCGAATCAATTCTCTTAACTTGCCCTTCAGCAAGGGAAATTAGAAAGAGAAGAAACGAAGATCGTGACGATTCTTCAACTCATATCTTATTCAGTAGTTCTCTCCCCAAGTTTGAGTTTGCTAAGTTTGTTAGGCGCTTAGGAATTTTCCGAAAGATTTCATTAAGAAGACGGATTGCGACTTTTAGAAAATTATCCCCTTATTTTAGAAAAGTTTCCGGCAAGTCATGCGCGATGATCTAACCGACTTTTCTTTGAAGAGTGTTGAGGGATTCTGGAAGATTCTGTGGGGTGGCTTTTCGTTGTACACTGGTGGATTTAATTATTTCTTGTAAGACAAGAAAGTATGTATGGAGCGCGAGCAACTAAAACATGTTTTGTGTTTAATCAAATGAGGAAAGTTTTGATGGTTTTCGTGAATTTTTGGATTACACAACTTGTTTATATTTATGTACGGCGAATTTCATTCATTTTTTACATTGGATTTCCTGGAATTGGAGTTCAAAGTCCCACCGGGAGATCTTTCAGACTTTGTGGCAATAAATGTGAAATTTATCAAGATGGTAGACTACCTGACACCAAATGATCCTAGCAACTAATGCCACAAAACGTTTTGTACACAAACACACGAGCGCAGAGATGTTGTGAGGTTGTTCGTCTAGTATCATCCTAGTATCTTTTATATCGTATATCGTTTATCTCATATATCGTCCTAGCATCTTTTGCCTTTTTCGTTTTTACAAAAGACGTGTGAAAATGAAGACAACAATCGTCAATGACGTTCTTACGAGCTCTCGCTGGAACTTATAGGTACAAGGTTAGCATTTTTGAAAAACGCAATAATAATAATATTTTAACAATATATTAAATTTTGTATTGCTATACCAGCGCTGACCCGAGAGAAATCACGGGTAATTATGATTAATTGTATGATTTGTGAAAAATATTTGCTTCGAGATCGCATTTCAAAAATAATCACTTCAATAAATGAAACAATATTTCCTTGTTAGAACAACTTTATATTTTATTTACGCTGACCGGTTTTAGAACGAGCATTACTTCCTCAAGGCAAATATATAAATATTTTATTATGGTTCCAACAAAGAAATATTGTTGCTATTGTGTTAATAATGACGCCACAAAGTGAATTTGCAAAGTTTGAAGAAAATATTGTTGCATTTATTTAAAAAGGACTTGCAAGTTTCCGGCAGGCGTTGCAATGCCACTAATAAAGAAATTGTTTCTCCGCCTCCCTCTTCCCTCCCATATCCCCTTCCCCTCACGCATTACCTCTCCACCTTCCCCACCTTCTCTCTCCCCTCTCCTGCGAACCCCTCTCCCGCGATCCCCTCCCCTCTCCCGCGTTCATATTATTTAATCCCGGTACATTCTGGTGCATTTTGTCTGGTCAGTGGTTGAGTGGGCATCGCGTTTGGGTTCCACCCGGGCGTCCCGTGTTCGATTCCTCGGCAGGCTAAGTCCTCCATCACAACACAAGCAACATTTTCGGCTTTCTGTGGTGGTAGTAGGAGATTTTCAAACATTGTTGGGTTATTCGTAACCCGGGAATGCTTGGTCTTTCTTTTACAAAAAAAAAAACTGATTTTCATAAAGCTCGCGTGCCATTTATTGCAATTTTTTTTACAAATTTTTGGTATATTGCAAACATCCATTTTTGTATATTATAAGAACAATCGATCGAATTTGGTACATAACATAAGTTCCTATTTAAAATAAATATTTTTTTTATTACATTCAAAGTATTCGATTTTGGTTAGTTAGTACCACAGGTGAGTTCTATTAAATTCATTAATTTAAAGAGTTTATTCGAAAATTGAATTTTGATTGAACAATCATTGCTTTTCAAATTGTCATTCTCATATTGTGACATTTTGACAGTTTCGTAAGAGTTTATATAATGATTAAAAAAGCTTTTCATATGTATTGTCTTGTGGTTAATAATCCAGAAACCTTCGCGAGGGTTGAAAAAAGGTATTTTGAAAGTTTCAAACATTTCCTATGCTTAATATAGCAATTCATAGACAAACCACATAATATGCCTAAACGCATGCATATTTTGATATTTCTATAAGTATATAGATAATCACAAAGTTATAGCTTCATTCAAAAGTAAACAATCATTTCAATTTTAGAAACGATCAGAAATTTACCTTTAGAATGAACACCGTCAGTAAACTTGAAAAATAACAATGAATCTCAAAAATTAAAAAAAAGAAGTGAATTTTTGAAATATGAAATTGTTGGTGAATTGTTTAAAATAAAATAATGTAGGTACCCACTTTATCGCTTGTCTAAATTGTTCCCACAATCAGTACCAAGTTTAAACAAATCCAAAGTTCATAGTTCATTGAACCGGAGTTGCAGAAGAATCACAATATTGAAATTGGTATTTTAAGTTTAAATGAAACATGTACTACACATATTTATATCACAATCCTCTTGACAGCTTATCCTTAGGATAACGTCTGTGTAATACTCGATTTCGATGCCTTTATTGATAGAGTTTACTATACGGTATTCGAACCTATGAATGGTGGCTACATATCGGATAAGTTAGCCGAGATGTTTACATGATTCGCAAATTTATTTATCAATTAGTGTTAAGTGCCTCAGACGAGATGCACTACAAATGTTCCATACAAAAACGTAAGTTGTCCCGCCACCTCACAAAACGTATTTTTGTCTTTTTCTTTGTATTACTACCAAAGAGGTGTAAGGTTTTTTTTTTTTAAATTATTTTTTATTATTAAGTTAAAAGAAATATAATATTTCGCTTTCTTAACTTAAATACAGAGCATAATAGTATAGTAGTTTTTAATTTTGTTCCAACATCTTAAGTTTAAATAGTTTTTTTTTAAAGGTTTTTATATTCTTTTCCGTTTTTAGATTATCTGGAAGGAGATTATATATGTGAACTCTCTCGTGGCCAATACTTCTCTTGCCACTTTCAGTCTTGACTGTATTTGTGCACAATTTATTGTGTTGTCTAGTATAATTTTCGTGTACTTGTGATGTTTTTATAAATGTTGTGTTTGTGTGTATAAGTCCATTTTGTATTTTGTAGATTAAAAGACATATGTTATATTCGTACAATGTTCTTCTTTTCAAAAGGTTCATTTCCTGGTATAGTTTTTTTGTGGGAGTGTCTGGGTTATAGTTGAAGAGTTTTTTTAATAACTTTGTTCTGTATTATTTGTAAGTCGTTTAAGTACGTAATGTATGTGTTTCCCCATATTTCTATTAAATAATTTAGGTGGGACTGGATTAAGCTAAAGTAGAAGCCCCTCTTTACCGCAATTCTACCAAATACACCAATTAATGGGATGATTTTTGTTTTTAGTTTTTCTACGTGTTGTTTAAATGTTAAATAACAATAATTCCGCACAGAAGGCTACTAGGAAAATAACTCCCCCCAGGGCCAACTTCATATTTTAGGATGCTATGTGGAGGGTTTTTTTATGAAACGAAGGAGAAGAAGTTCTGGGAAGGAAAATATACGAGGGGTGGATAGGAATCTGAGGAGGTCAAAAGGTCTCTTTCATACAGTCGCTCCCGGTGCGGTCGCTACGCAGTTGTTGAATAGGCGCAACTGCCGCCAAGACCTAGGCAAACTTCACCCCCTTAACCCGGGCACCCCTGCAAAACCACCAAACGTAGGTAACCGCTTGAGGTGACTTATGGCAGAGGTGTTGGTTATTAAATAACCGGGGCGGCGTTACCTATAACCGCCTCTCAAATTGTAATTTCCTGTGATTATTCAAAAGGACGTGCAAGGAAATCAGGCTAAAAAAAGCGAAGCGAACACGTAGAATAGTTTACTGTACAAAGGGATGAAGTTCTGTAACACGCTACAAGAAACTTTAAAGCTCGCACCAAATGGAAGGTTCAAGATGTATTGTAGGAGCTACATCAAACTGGAAAAAATATAGTAAACAATATGTAAAGTTATAGTTAATTATTTTTTTTTATTATTTTTAACGGACTAAAATCTCAAATTGTAGTATTTAATTAAATGAAGACAATATTAGCGAAACTCAATCGAAAATCTGAAAGAGAAAATCAGAAAAAGATACGGTCAATCTGGATCTCAAACCCAAGACCTTTGGCTTTCCGGGAAGCAGCTCTGACCACTGAGCTACTGTGTCCCTAACCGATTCTGTTATTTTTAACTGTCTGTTGTTTTAACTTCGACTAAGAACTACCAACATTATCTTCATTTTCTTAACGCATATTTTATTGGCTGCTATCTTTATTTATAATTGCAATATTTAACCAGAACTTAATACAATCTAGATAGTGTCTTGGATAAATTTATTTATTTTTATTAAATACGTGACATCTTTTTCTGCAAGTCTAGGATGAATGTTTATTTTTATTTTTAACTTAACGAGTAAAACCTCAAATTGTTATATTTAATTATCTGGGTTGGAGTCCCAGATGAGACCGTATATTTTTCTGATTAATCTATTTCAGATTTTCGCTTGTGTGTCTATATCTCTGTAAACCAATAACACGGAATGTTGAATGGCTTGTCATAATTTCTATCCAATATGAACGCGGTGACGTCACGCCTTAAAAATCCAATAATACTAACTTGACAGGGTGTTTTAATGATACGTTTTAAAATGGACTTTTTAATATATTTTTTTTAAACTCTACGTTAAATATTATTTAATAAAACTTATATATTCAGAATCAGCGTTTTTTGGTCTATATAAACGTATTTTTTTAAAGCCATAATATTTTTCACTGGAGTTCCTTATTGTGTTTGAAATGTAGGTTCGTTTTGGAAAGAATTGTGTATTGGAAAAATGTACAAAATATCCTCCTTTATCTCCTTTCTGGTATACGAATGTTGTTAGCTCAGAGGTTGGGTTCAGGAGAAAGTATCCTGGTCTTAGTTCAAGGGAGGAAATGACGTCGTCTTGGTTTGCGGGTCACGTGTCCGAAACGGAAGTCACGCGGTGCGACCGGAAGGCAAACAAAAAGGAAGAAAATGGCAATCTATATTATACCAACTAACGCAGCCTGTTAGTTTGGGCGAGTTTTAATCTGTAGACTTCATGGTCCAGTGGTGAAGTCGTTAATCTTGGAACTGGATCCTGCAGAATGAATGTTTTACTAAGTTTTATTTTGATCAAGTATATTTAATTTTTAACATCATTTATAAAATAACATTAAATCTATAGATACTTCTCAACCATTCTTTTCCCCGTGTCCTTTTTATGTTCTTTTGTTCTGGCTCAAAATATTTTTTAAGTCCAATAATTGATTGATGGATGGGGATGCCATAGTCCCACTGGCTGCGGGTAGTTCGAACTCTTGTGGATTGTTCACATTTGAAAAAAATGAAACTAAACATCACTTTAAAAAATATTTGTATCTGATTGAGTAAATTGGGATGGCTTTAATCATTTTTCAACTTTGAAAGTAAATAACTTTTTTATGAAAACTTCTGTGTCGGAAAATGTTATGTCATATTTCTGTGGCTGACTTTACACACGTCAGTGTTTTTCCGTAAGTCGTTCACAAATTACCAATCACCAAAAATCACTTACCGCAATTATTTATAGCAAGTTACAGACATTTTTCTTACGTAAGTTTATTGACAGGTCTAATCGCATCCGTGCGAACATCCAGCCTTCTCACAGCTTATCAAATCAGTTTGATAAGTTTAGACGCTTACTCTAAAAATTAGTAACAAAATGCGTCGATGCAAGATATCAAAAACCAAAAGACAGTTATTTTCGGGATTTTTTTCTAAAAAAACACTAATATTTTTATTATTTTATCTAGGTTAAGTGGATAATTATCTACCTTATTATCTCCCTGAAATAATATGAAATAAAATTCAAATAAGCACTTCCCTGTGGAAAATAATTTTTCTCAGCGCCTACGTCATCTGAGATGCTGTGTGGAGAGTCTTTTTGAGGAGAGGAAGAAAGGAACATTGGTTTTGACGAGACCCATGTCGTAGGAAGGAGGAAACACAGAGGCCGGCAGATCGTTCCACCGCCGAGCTGTTGATTACAACTCATGTAAACGGAAATAAAGTTTTTTTAATTCCAAAAACCGAAGAGATAACATTTATTTTTCAGGTGGAAAAAAGCTTTCTGATAATGAGCATCATTCTTTTTTTAATGCTTATTCGTTTTCGTCTTTTCTTTTTCCTTTTATTTTTTAAAATTATTTTTTATTTCAAAATATGGAATTAATTGCATTGCACCACCCCTGCATACATTCTGGAATAAATTGATATTATTGTTATTATTGTTTATCGGTCCAGTCCTGTCTAATTTCAATGTTTCTGTTTATAACATTATGTATTTGAATTGAAAGTCGGTTATAGCAATCCAAAAAAACCGGTTACGCCAATCCAACAACAACAAAAAAATGCTAGTTCAAATATTCAAGTTAATTTATGTATGTCGATTGACAATCAATATACAAGATAATTTTTTTCGCAACTCATCCGATGCGACAGTTAAAATTAGATAACCAACGCTTTGCCACAGGTCATTCCAAGTGGATCGCATTGTTTGGTGACTTGGCAGGGGTGCTCGGGTTCATGGGGGTAAGGTTTGTCTAGGTCATGCGTGGCGGGCCAGATCGGGAAAAGCCGGTTTCATCGGGAGTCACTTTGACTTCTCCAGAAGGTCTTTCTCGACCCACCGTCTTGCACCGCGGCGGGTTGGATGGATTCGGTTCCGTGACAATTCAGAATCATGCTATTTCAACACCCCTTTGAAAAGTCATTAAAAGTTATGAAAAAAAATGAAAATTAGCCCATAACCTGAACTAACGAAACCAATTTAATCAGACTTTTCAAAGGAGGTGTTGAAATAGCACGATTTTGAGTAATCCGGAAACCTAACTCCACACAGGAAGCTCCGTGGAAAATAATTTCCCTTAGGGCCTACGTCATCTTAGGAGATGCCGTGTGGAGGGTCCGTTTAAAAAAAGGAGGAAAGAAATTTCTGGAAGGAGAAAGTTATTAGGAGTAACTAGGAATCTGAGAGTCAGTGTGTCCAGAAGTGATGGACGTGACCAACAAAAGGTTACATTATGTTAGGTTATGGGCTATTTTTCAATTATTTCTTTTCATAACTTTTAATGACTTTTCAAAGGGGTGTTAGAATGGCATGATGTCATGGAATCGTGAAGTTAATGTAACAAAAATCTACAATAATTTATTTCGAAATAAGAATAGCTAATTAACCATTCAAGCATTTTCTAATTTTCCTTTATTGTTCCCAGTTCAGGTGACAAATGGTAATTACTTTGTCATGGCCGAACCCGACACTCTATCTCTATCTAACAAAGATACACGAGGAGGCTGCGAACTGGAGCCGGAGTTACAACCAGAGAGGGAGGTCGGTCCGGGTGGGGATACCTCCTCTCTACTGCATTCCGTACCTACGGCCTGGACAAGGGGCCAGTGGTTCAAACAATACTGCGGTAGTAACAGGGCAGTGACCAGAGGGGTGAAATTAATCCTTTCATAATCAAATATACTAATTTCGGTTTTTTTTTTTTTATTAGCGAAATTTTTTTGATACATCTGAATAGGTACATACATAATAACATAAAATATAAAATAGTAGCAAAAAAAGATCCCACAAAGGCGAAGCCTGTGCGTGGGTTTTCTGCAAGCTTTCTGTGAATTTATTCACGTTCAATGAACTCAAATTTGCTTTTTATTTAAGTGTCATTGTTAAAATTGGAACTGTTTTTTTTTAAGAATAATTTACAAAAGCGATAAACTTGTTACCTGATTAATTCATAAAAAAATATTTTATTTTATGTGGAAGGGATGAATCCATTCATCTGTCACTTCTGGACACACTGACCCCCAGATTTCTATCCATTCCTCTTACATTTTTCCTTCTCAGAAATTTCTCTCCTTCTTTTCCCTAAAAATATCCTCCACACAGCATCCCCAAAGAGTGCAGCCCAGCACCCCCAATCCCCAGCACCTCCCGTGTTAAAAAAAAAAGTGTTTTCGTATTTGAAAAGTGTATTTCTTTTATTAAATTGTGGACAGATTTCGTGATTATTTAAGATATATTAACGGTTTTCATTAGAAAGTAAAATTTCTTATCGTCTCTGTAATTTGTTACCAAATAACATAATTACATTATAAATAAAATGTTACGATAGATATTCGTTTTCGAAAGGCAATGACCGTGAAGAATTTTTTTTATAAATACTTTCAGCTTCGCAAATCCTGCAGTTTTAATAACCCTTGATTTTATGTGTTGTTGTGAAGTTACTAAACTATCAGACTTTTGCGAAATGTCATGAAACATTTAGAAAAAACAATATGAAATCTTGTTGTATGTTTTATCGTAATATTGAGGTCACAGTTAAATTACTTATATAATATGAAAGAAATGGCACTGCAAATTACAGAACCACCCATACAAAATTTATGATTAAATAATTTGTTGAATTTCATATTGAATACCTGATAAGAGTTTTTAATAAAGTTATAAAATAATTTTTAAAAAAGTACATTTAAAATATTCTCTATAAATTTTTGATCGGCCTTCGAAATATTGCTATAAGTGTATTGCTAGTGCATAGAGTTTATTGTTTCTCAATATTGTGGTATACCTCTAAAATTTTGCAAAAATTGTTAGCTAAGTACCTATATTGTAACATTATGAACAAAAAATATTGTCCATTTGACTGTCCTGAAACAGGAATTTCCTAGTTGGACAGTCAAACTTTTTACGAATATTCTGTTAATTTTCTTACTTAATATAACTAAAATGAAAATCTTCTAATCGAAAATGCAATAAATTCTTCTACCCTTACACAGGCAGATTTTTCTGTCGAATTTTCATATAATATTCTCGATGTATTCTCTTTTATATTTTCTTTAGGTATGTTTTTTTTACATAAGTTCCCCACAGGAAGCCTTAATAAAGGAAGGAGAGGAAGATCTGAGAAGGAAAAGGGTATTAGGCGTGAGTAGGAATCAGAGTGTCGGTGTGTCGAGTAATAAAGTAAATTTTTAAATTTTAATTTTAATTCATCCCTTCCACTGCGGTTCCAGGCGATGGGTCCAGAGAGAGGTAAAAAGGTCTCCAGGAAAGGTAAAGGGTGCTCTGCTGGAAAGGTAAAAGAGACCCCTTCGGCATTGCGCGTTTTCATCCCGTGACAAAATATCCCCGCCAAAATATGCTACGGACAAAGCATCCTTCAACAACATTTTTTGTTAGGTTAGGTTAGGTTAGGCTAGGTTAGGTTAGGTTTTAGTAGATATTTTGTTGGGGGATATTTCGTCCGTAGGATATTTTGTCGGAGGATATTTTGTCAGAGGATATTTTGTCGGAGGATAGTTTGTCGGAGGATATTTTGTCGGAGGATATTTTGTCGTAGGATATTTTGTCGGAGGATATTTTGTCGGAGGATATTTTGTCGGAGGATATTTTGTCGGAGGATATTTTGTCGGAGGATAGTTTGTCGGAGGATATTTTGTCGGAGGATATTTTGTCGGAGGATAGTTTGTCGGAGGATAGTTTGTCGGAGGATATTTTGTCGGAGGATATTTTGTCGTAGGATATTTTGTCGGAGGATATTTTGTCGGAGGATATTTTGTCGGAGGATATTTTGTCGGAGGATATTTTGTCGGAGGATATTTTGTCGGAGGATATTTTGTCGGGGATATTTTGTCGCGGGATGAAAACGCGCATTCCCGAGGGGGTCCCTTTTACCCTTAAAGCAGAGTACCTTTTACCCCTCCAGGAGAACTTTTTACCTCTCTCTCTCGACCCATCGCCTGGCAGCAGTGGGAGGGATGAATTAAATTTAAAATTTTACTTTATTTTGGTCCTGTGTGTACCTACAAATTAAGAAATTTCTTCAAAGAGCAGATACATACGTATAGTAAACGTGTACGCTTTTTCACTGGAACTTGTTTTTGGCATACATCTCAGCATGCCCCATCTGGTCTCTTCAGGGTTACCCAAAGGCGCCCGAGTATTTGACCGCTGTGATAGATTGATGTCCATCCGAAGTAATTAAATGTACAGCGCCATCTGTCTTGTGGGAGCTTTTAATTTACATCCGGCAAATCTCGCTTAACAATGAAACACTTTCAAGTATTCTCACCCAACTGGTACCTATTTAGGCTGGGCGCGCACTATCAGGCTACAGCAGCCAATACGATGTTTTCAAAGTTTTATCATCGAGTCAAATTTTGTTATTTGAATCAAATTTGAACGCTCTAGGCAGTAACAAATTGTTGGTTGCGGGAGTAAGTCCAAATAGCTAAAATGTTTATAGTTGAATCTGTGCTAATACATTTTTTCACGTTTTTTGGCAAAATTTACGAAGTCTTTTAACACAGAAAGTTTGATAAGAAAAGTGGAAAATTGAATGATTGATTCTCGAACAGTGTCTAATAGCTTGTCACTTAAAAAGAGATTCCCGATATTTTTTAAGATCTATAAAGTATTTTTCAAATCCACATTTTGTGTGCCGCTCGAGAAACATGGGGTGAAACCAATAACTTTAATTTTTTCGTTTTCTTCAAGAGATAAATAAACTGGTGATATTGTCTGCAAAAGTTAAAAAGTCATCAAATCAAAAATTTTTGTTTTCATGATTTGTAATGACTTTTCAAAGGAGGAATTAGGTTGTAAATTGTTGAGTTGTTCTGTCACCGTCTGTTACACTGGCTGCAAGTATCGGCTCCTCCGAATTCTGGCTGACGCAGGCTGGCTGCGCAGTCAACATGATCTTCAAATTTTTTTTTTTTTTTTATAAATCTATAAACATAGGGTTTTACATAGGGTTTAATTGATGCCTGTCTCACTAGGATTTACCTGTGTTGAGACAGGCTTAGAGGTACATATTTAAAATTACAAGAATATTTTAAGTAACATACAAATTCAATTGAATACTATAAAAATGGAAAGGTGATTGGAAGTGTGGGTTCACTTTAAAGAGAGTTATGTAAATGTAGGAAGAGATGATGTACAGTAAATGATGATGTATAGTAAATCCTGTCAAATCTATTTATGGGATTGATTAATTAATTTGACATGATTCTATTTTTAAGTTATTTTACATGGATTAGGTCGTATGCAAATTGTTTACTGTCTATTAATGATTTACTTTACAGATGTTTGCATTGGACGCCACACTACTGTGGCGTCCAATACTAACAATCCATTTCTTTACGTCTTGTTTGAATTTTGTCAAGGATTCAGTATGTCTGATTGTAGCTGGTAGTGTATTGTATAGTTTGCAAGCTATGTATTTGAAGTGTCTTTGTCCAAAGGTAGTTTTGGAAAAAGGAGTTTGGAGAAGTTCTTTGTTTTTGGCTCGGGTATTGTGCGTTGTTTGTGTTGTTTTGTATGATGTTTTGTTGTTTTTGTGTAAATTAACTAATATGGATCTTGCGTAGAGTTGTTTAATGTCCATAACGTTGAAAGTATTGAAGATCGTATCAGTGCTGGTAGTAAGAGGCAGTTTAAGAATAATTTTTATGATAAGTTTTTGTGCTTTAATGATGGGGTCGAGGGCACTGGAATAAGCATTACCCCAAGCTAAAATTCCGTATTCGATGTGAGATTGGCATAGTGAGAAGTACACTGTTTTTAAAAGTTTTGAGTCAAGGAAGTTGCGTGTTTGTTTGAAAAAGTATATAGATTTGCGGATTTTGTTTGTAGTGTTATGTATATGTTGCTTCCAATTTAGGTGTGTATCAAAGGTTAATCCTAAATATTTGATAATGTTTACTTGTTCTAGGCATGGGCAGTCACAATTCCGGTTTAAAGATGTATTTTTACATTTGTGTATTTTTAATGGAGGGATTAGGTTTGACTTAGGAATATTGGAGAGACTAGACAGTAAGTAATTTGTTTTCTGTACATTTAGCGTTAATGTGTTCGAGTCAAGCCAAAATTTTACCTTTTGAATTCCTTCCTCTGCTTTGGAATATGCGGTAGGCCAGTCTTTCGCCTGGAAGAGGAGGACAGTGTCATCGGCGAAACTGACAATAGTGGCATCGATGTCTAGGTTACACAACTCGTTAATGTATATAAGGAAGAGCGTTGGACCTATGACACTGCCTTGTGGGACCCCGTAACTAATAGGCAAAAATTGACTCTTTGTTGATCTGAGTTTAACGCATTGGGATTTGTTAGATAAAAAGCTGGAGAGGAGGCCTAATTCATTATTCCTAATACCTATAATGAACATTTTGCGTTCTAATTTGATGTGTGAAATTGTATCAAATGCTTTGCATAGGTCGAGAAATACCGATAAACATTTCGAACCCTTGTCCAGGTGTTATTGAATTAGTATGAGAATGTATTCAAGCAAACTCTCTACGCAGCCAAAGATCGCCGGCTGCGATCATGGCTATTTCTCAGCAGCCTGCTACGATTAGCTAAAATGTGGGTGATTTCTCAGACCTATTGCACTAGGCAGCCAGGCCACCGGAATTGACTGCTTGACTGGCTGCAAGCTTTAGATCCACCTAAGTCAGACTGCGGTAGCGCCTAGTGTGCGCCCAGCCTTTTAAAAACTTTCGGTAACAGTCATGCTCCGTTATGAGATAACGAGGTGAATTTTTTTTTATGTTACGTAGGTGTTTATTGTAATATATTTATAAAATACTTTTGAATACATAAAATTTACGATTAAGATGAAGCCATAGTAAATAATGCAAAATCATACAAAATCATGTGTTTTTGTTTTGAAAATTTGATGGCTTAAAAATATTATAGATGCTTCAATTAAATACTGCGTGTAGAACATATCTTGGCCCTTAAAAATATCGGTCATTTTTAGTATAAGTCTTTTAATAAGCCTAGAAAAAATAAAGTAATAGGTCAATAAAAAAACACTTTCAAGTGCAAACTCTCCCACTTATAAACACTTTTTCGGAAATGGTTTTATTGTTTATTGTAGCAAATTTAGTTTCCTTTATGATAATCGCAAAAAAAAATTATATTTACCCCCGATATTCACAAAATAAAATAAAATATGAATTTTTGCGTTGTTATTTCACAATACGGCCGGCAGTCGACAATTTGGATTTTAAAAATAATCTTTATGCCGTCCACCGAAGGACTACTAGCTCGCCACACCCATCTCATATTAGTACTGCCCCGACCCGAGCGGGGAATAGACGTGTGGCTCCACGTCGCTCGGTTCCGTGAAATCAATTTTAAATTTCCTTGTTATTACAATAAACAATGTGTAAAAAAGGAGTTAATGTTTTTTTAGGCCTTTACGAAATCAACCAAGGTATTTGACATTTTTTTTTTTTTTTAAATCTCAAATACCTTTTTCAACCTTTCCAAAAGCTTTTTCTCAAATATTTTTAAACTCCTCCCACAAAGGGCGTGAATTCCGATTTCGATTTTCCCTGGACTATTGGATCACCTTAAGCAATAACTGTTATTGATGAAATAAATTTTTCATGGCTTTTCACCCCAAAGGAGTTTTCTAGCCAGTGTCAAGTGAATAAGTTTGTAAGTATGATTTTGAGTTAAAATATCAAATTTGGAAGTAATAACAAAAACCTATCTGCATTACATAAAAGTAATTATAATAATACAAAAAAGAAACGCTAACACAATTCAAGATGATTGTGATTTTACCTATTGCTTCAACTTGTAAATATGTATTTAATCACTGATTACATACATATTTACAAGTTCAAGCAATAGGTAATTAAAAAGAATAAGTAATGTAAGCCCTGACGACAATAATTTCCCACGGGGCCTGTGTCATCTTTGAGATGCTGTGTGGACGGTCGGACGGAAGGAGTAAACCTGTTGTAAGGGGAGGAAACACAGAGGACGGCAAATGGTTCCACAGCCGAGCTGTCGAACTCAGGAACGAGTAGTAGAAACGACCCGTTCTCATGTGACAATTGTCAACTGTGTACAAATGTTAGGCGTGTATTGTCGGGCGTATTAAAATGCGCGTGTTAAAATGAGGTCATATCATTTTTTATAATATTATAGAATATACGCCAGTCGAGGTGGCAGAAGGCAACTGTGATTTGTATGAAATACACTTCTATCTCGAGGAGTTACAACTCTGTAACGTAATTTTAACTACAAAAATATAAACAGTAATTTTTTTTAAAACGCAAACAGTCGTTACGTCTTTAGTACAGTAGATTTTAAAGTAATTATAAAATAATAATATTGGTAATTCTGTTGAATTTTTCTCCGCTGCGGAGAAAACTTTATGTAGGTTAAAAAGAAGAATGACCCATCTACACATAGACCTACACTTTAAATAAGAAAAAAATTGTATTCTTCAAAATGAAAAATCTATTCAATGTAACTTTAAAAAATATCATTATTATAGGACTATGATTTTTTGAATAAGTAAAAAACTTTTTTCGCTCTTCTGAGCAATTAACATTTTGTCAAGCATTTCAAATTTCCGTATTAACAATATTACAGTATTTTATAATTATCTCATAATCACAAAAGTTTAAGCTGATGATATATCAAACCAAAGCATCGTAAAGAACATTTGGGCCTTAAAGAATTGGAGATACCTTTTAAAATTATATAATCCACATGTTTTAATGTGGGAAGATACGAGTCTTTATAAAAATTCCCAGAATAATATGTTGACATCGCAGTGCAATAAAAATGTCCTCCAAGCAGCTACATTCACGTGCCATTAAAACAGTTTTATTTCTCACCTTTACGGATAGTTGCATTATTCGTTTTACAGTTTTATTATTCTTATTTCTGTCTTCTGTCACGATGTATAGCGGATATATGACCGCCATATTAAAAGCCGATTGGGTTATAAATCCAGAGTTTCCAATCCTACGGTCAATTCTCATTAATAGTGCCATATTTAATTATTTACATCTGATAATAATTAGAAGTCAGATAAAGTCTCCGATCATTTGGCTCATAAAGTAAATCTTTAGATATATTGTGGACTGTGGTTTGATGAAACCCTTCAAGCCACAAAATGAAAACTTTACACGAGGTGATAAAAACGAATATTAACAAATTCGTAAGTTTTTTTAAGGTGATTATGTTTTTAAAAATTTTGATGTTGCAGTTCTGCTTATAATTAGGAAAGATTTGAGGGCTAAGTAATTTCATTTACGGTTTTCTCGATATAAACAAAAATAGTATACAAGGTCTTTTGTTTTTAGTAATAAAAATGCCATAAATAAGATAAAGCCATGCGAAATAATGCAAAATCATACAATATCATGTATTTTTGTTTTGTAAATTTGATCGCTTAGAAGTATTATCGATACTTCAATTAAATACTGAGTGTAAAACATATCTTGACCCTTAAAAATATTTGTAATTTTTTGTCTTTTAATAAGCCTAGAAAAAAAGTATTTAGTCTATAAAAAAACACTTTAAAGTGTACTTATAAACCCCTTTTCGAATATGGTTTTATTGTTTAATGTGGCAATTTCAGTTTTCTTTATAATAATCGCAAAAAATAATATATTTACGCCCGGACAAAACAAAATAAAATATGCATTTTTTCGTTGTTATTTTGTACTTCAATCAATACGGCCCACATTCTAAGAATTTGAATTTTTAAAGTAAGCCTTAAGCCATCGGCACAAGAACCATGCACTTGGCACAACCATTTCGTATCAGTTACGCCCCGCCTGCGTAAGGGTATAGACGTCCTAGACTCGCGTCGCTGGATTCCGTGAAATCAATTTTAAATTTCCTTGTTATTGCAATAAACAATGCGTAAAAAAGGAGTTAATGTTTTTTACAGGCCTTTACGAAATCAACCTGTAAAAAAATTCTCAAATACCTTTTCTCAAGTATTTTTATTCTCCTCCCAAAAAGAGGCGTGGATTCCGATGTCGAGTTTTTCCTGGACTATTGGATCACCTTAACAATTTTTTTTCACCATACTTTCAAAGTTATTCCATATGAAACTTCTGAAAAGTAACATTACCAAAAAATGTGGCCTGAAGGGTTTTTACTTTGGTACACACTCATTATGTTCCCGATATATTTTTCAATATCGAAGTATTATGTATCTAATAGATGCCAGTCTATTGATCGAATTTTGAAAGTAGAAAAAATAAACCGACTTAATTTTTTATGTTTTTACTGTTGAAGGAAGATATGAAAACATTCTCCGAATTAAAAAAAAAACATCAGTAATAAATTAAAAGGAAAGTACCCACATTGCATTGAACCCGTTGACAAACTGCTGCTAGCAATTTAACGGGACTTCTTTGAAATTAAAACAAAAAGCTATGCTACTTGGAAAGGGCGCTGTTCTAATTTATAATATACTAGCGAGTCCACGGCATGAGTTGCAGTGCCACTCAAAGAAGGAAAGTGTTCATGTTTTAATTCGGTTTATTTAAATACATTGATTTTGAAAAAATATATTTTTATTATTTTTCCGTCTGGTACGTACACGAATAAATTATAAGATTTTCCGACGTATGAACAGGCCATATACAGCAGTCTGCGTAAGAAGCGTGGATTGTCCAAACTTATCCCCTACCGCTATTATGTTTCCTTTGCAATCCCTCCCTCTGCCCCTCAGACCATTTGAAATTAATCAACGAATAAAACACTGAAATTAGAATTCACAGATTTTTTTTTCTCGAGGCCTCCTGTTGAGAACTAATGAAAAAAAATCAGTTATACATAAAAAGAAACAATAAAACCATATAATTTTTGCTACTCCTACGTAAAAGCCACTTAAAAGGGTGTTATTAATTAAATAATGTCGTATTGTAGTTACTAAATAAAAATATCTTTCAAATATACTTTTGTGCTTTTGTCTGCTTCACTTCTAAAAAACACTAAAAATCCTTTAAAATCCGGGAATCATAAATCAGGAGCAAGAAATAAATCCACTCAATTAATTCGAGTGAACAAATGTAAAATAACGATTGGACCTTTGTGAATTTATCTCCCCTAATAAAACTTGTACAATCTATGTAAGTACTAACACCATCGACTCGGGTACCGTCAGTTCGTAAGGAAACTATTGTCATCAAAGTCCGAAGAGTTATTTACAGCCACCACGTGATCTGGCCGCTAACGGCCGCTCGTATAACGGCCGCTAGATGGCGTTATGTTGTCGTTCGCACATTCGTTAAGGGCGAAGGCGAAAGGCAATTAATAAGGGAGGGAAAGTCGTAGATCAGGGGTGTTTTCTGGAGGTGGAAGGAGCAGGTAAAGGAAAATTGGACAACATTCAAGAAATCGCAGAGCTCAAGTCTGAAAACAAATAGAAAAATAATGAAAAAACAAATACAACAGTTAGAAATATAAAGAAAAACCTTTTAAAAAAATCCGACGATAAACACAAGCTTTAGCAAATGCCAGGCAATAAAAGCTTTCAACAATCTTTTAATTTGTATGAAAATAGAGAAACATAAAAAAATCGTATTCAAAATAGAAAGGTGGATAAAAGAACTAAAAAATTTTAAGGCCCCATGCCCGAGCACGAAAAGAAGAAGATGGAAAGATATGTAATTACGAATGTTGGAGAGAGCGCGCTAATATTTCAAACGATAAAAGTGAAGCGAAAATTGTGAAAATGTTTAATAATACACGACTCGTTTAGAGTAGAGCAAAAATCTCGTGGGGGTTGTCTAAAACAACGTTAAAAAAAAAACACTTTGAATTTTTTCATATTTTATTTAAATAATAGAGACAATAAAAAAATAGATAATAAAAATTTTCGGAGCATACTTTGCGATTTTTTTTTCTATCGAGGGAATTTCATATAATTTGCGTTTCGGCGTGAGGGTTGTATGGATATTATCTTTAAAAATAACATGTTTTTTTTAAGAGCTTAAAACTTCAAATGTTCAACGGAGATTTGCAAGAAATCGGTAGAAATTCGGATAGTGCCGCCTTAATACAAAAGAATAACACATATTCTCGTTATACACAATATCATTATAAAACATTCATAACATAAGCCGATTTGTTTTATTTTTATTAAAATTTGTTACTTCATATATTATTGAATTTTGTTTTGTAAAAATTCTCTACGGCTTCTTACCTACTTCATTAGGCACTACAGGTAATTCATGGCACAACCGATGCTGTCGCTAAATAGCACGATTGTCTCATATAAACGTATGTATTTAACCGTGGCCTCCGTGGTCGAGGGGTAAGTCTCTCGACTAGCGATCCTAAGGTCGCGGGTTCAAATCACTTCGTGAGCAACAAAATTTTATTCGATTTATGGTGTTATTTCACAATTTAATCATTTAAAAATTATATAAGGTAAATTTGCGGCATATTCAGAATAGAAGACGCTCTAAGTATCGACCTGGTGTAAGACCACCATTCAGAATTGAAACGTTGCTTGAAGCGGCTTTGGCCGTGTTTTGGTCTGAATAGCCTGTTACTTCCCCAGCTCCCTCTTAGCCATCTCCTTCCCCTCCCCATTACTTTCAGCCTCACAACATACCCCAATTAGGGATGCCATAATCTCACTGGCTCCAGGCGGTTTGGTGCAGTTGGGAGCCTTACGCCCTTATTAAAAAAATTGAGTGAAATCCATCAAAAATCTATGTGAAAAATGACCCATAAAAGAATGCAATTTAAAAAAAAACATACTGTGTTTACACAAATACATAAGGAATTTGTGTCCTCATTTATTCAGTTCTCCATAACAATCAGCGGAAGATTAATACTTACAATGACCATTTTTAATTTTTAATAATTAATGCACAATTCTTACTAGAGCAACTAAAAACTGAAAGCTACACAAATCCTACATTTTGTTATGGATAGATGATAGAGCAAGCATGTATTGTTATTTAGATTGATAGTTTTCATTTTTAAATAATTTTACAACAAGACAGAAAATGATTGCTATTTGCTTTGCTTTGCTGGTGTAACTTTGAAAGTTGCTAAGGTAGCAATTGTTGCTTTCATAGGAAGTTCACACGATGATGTTATGCAATTTATTGTCATTAGTTAAACATTTATCCGAATATTTTACGTGTGTCCAATGCCACTCTTCATATTTCAATGATTTTTTACAATACCCTACCAGTTGAGTTAGTTATTTTACTCTAATTTTCGAAGTGAAACTTCTTTAGCGGCATTAGTGATTCGGAATTTGGATGAAACGGAAATTACGCATTAGCACCTGTGAAGCATCACACTGCGCTCATTGGCCGATTTGATTATAATGTCGCTTTTAAAGGCTATTAGTTGAGATATAAAACGGAAATGACGCTAGGTCCTAGGTTTGCGCTCATTGGCTGCTTAGATTAAGTATGACCTCACTTTTCAAGGCTTGAGATTGTTTCGGTAAAGTTTCGCTTCTACCGTGTGTGAACTGCACTCGTATTTTTTTATTGGTGTCATATTTCAAGTTAGCAATTACCAATATCATCCTATATTATCAATTCCCATATTTTGGATGCTCTTTTTTACCATTGCAAAGTTCTACCCGAATATATTTGCAAACTTCAATTTGGGAGGCGGGTGTGGGAACCGCCGCCCCAGGAACCATTTATTGGAAAACCAACACCCCTGTCATAGGTCACCCCAAGTGGTTTGCTACGTTTGGTGACTTAGCAGGGGTGCTCGGGTTCATGGGTGAGGTTCACAGGTCTTGGCGGCGAACGCGGCTGCCCACCAGCTGCACTCGACAGGCCGGATCGGGAGCCGGTAGGCCGGATCGGGAGAGAATGGTTGAGGGAGTCCCTTTGACTTTTCCAGTTGTCCTCTCTCGGAATATTGCTTTGTACCGTAGTGGGAGGGATGGATTCATACGTCCGTCACTCCTGGACACACTGACCCTCAGATTCCTACCCACACCTAATACCCCTTTCCTTCCCAGAACTTCCTTATCTTTTTTTCCTGAAAAGACCCTCAACACAGCATTCTCAAAAATGACATAGGCTCTGAGGGGACTTTCCTGTGGAGCTAATGTAAAAAAAAATAGGTAGTGTCTCGGATATATCAATCCGATTTTGATTTACTGGACATCTATTGGCTTATTTATAAGTCTACTAAAAATATAAAATTTATTGAAATGACTTATAAATCTAATGTTAACAGTTAATTTTTGAAGAAAATAATTTTATAAAATCTTAATGGAATAAGAACAGAAAAAAGGTAATTAACAAATTGGTGTAAGAAAGGGGTACATAAAAAGTTAGCTATACTAATATTATAAATGCGAAACTGCGTGAGTTTGTTACGCTTTCACGCTTAAAACGACAAAAAGATTTTAAAAATTTTTTCACCATTAGAAAGCTAAATTATATGCAAAAACTATAGGCTGTATATTATGGTAAGCTCTGGTATTATGAAATTGTAAATATTAAAATTTTTATACGTTTTCTGTCGCTAACTGAAGCGAGTTATTGCTAACATCAGAAAACAAATCGTTGCCGTGGAAACGATTTTGATATGTTTTTTTTTTATATTTCAGGTGTCATAGTGTTAATATCTAGCTGTCTATATAAATAAAAATGAATCTTCGAAATATTGGTACGCGCATGACTTCCGAACGTCTGAATCAAATTGAATAATTCTTTTTTTACTACTGGTGAGTCTAGCATTATGAAATTTAGGTGACAAGCGAGCTGTTCGAAAACTGAATGTATCGAGAATGAACGTATGGAATGCGGGAGGGGGAGGGGGGTAATTGACACAGCGCTACAGTAATTTCCCCCTAATACCATGCGAGTGAAGCCGCGGGTAAAAAATCTAGTAATAAATAAAAAACAATGTCGTCTATTTTAGCCCATCTGACCTAAATGTTTCAATACAATAAAATGAAGTGTGCTGAACATTTGCTAAAATAACGTAAAATAAAGTGTTCTGAACACGCTAGACATTTTCGTTAATAATTTGAACTGATTCGAAATGTCCAGGTCTTGCTCAAAAATATGTAAAAATAATATTGTTTAGCTAATTTTATGTATCACATGTATCTCTATTTGTGTCTCTTGCCTCTCTTTGTATTATTTATCTGTTATTTGATCGAGATTTTAACATAATTTCATGTAGTTATCGTTTATTCTTTAACTGAGTAGATATTTGTTATTTTATTTTCCTTTTTGTGTATTAACTTAGTTTTTTATAACTGAATTATTTTCACGTAAATATTAACATGTCTAAGAATCCATCAGTATAAATAAATAAGTATATAAAAGGTAATTTTATGGCTGTTTGATATTTCATTGAGTTTTATTAATATTATGGTCTTCAATGAATACATGGAATATAAAAATTTATTTTTATAAAACCTCAACGGGTGCTATTTGACTCGGCGCTAAGTGATAAATCAATCAATCGCTTTATAACAAAACGACGAACATATTGCTCCTCATATGAACAAGGCTATGTGAGTGGACCTCCCCTGTGAACTCTCTCAGTGGGTGGATGGGGGTAGAAGGAATAGGTAGCAAGAAGCAGGGGAGAATGGAAGGTAGACGTAATTCCGGACAAAACTCATTACCATTCGTCAAGTTGACCAAATGAAACGAGTGACCATTTAGTTTACGCGTTCGCCTGTGAGAGAGACTTTATTAGGGTGCTTTTGAGTCTTTATCAGTATTTTCTTTTTTAAAAAATTAATCACCTTTGCTTACTCTTTTATTAAAAAATATCAACAAATTTCAAAACAGGAGAAGTCTTCATCTGTATACAACATGTAAATGTTAAAAAAATATATATATATTTTATTTTACATTAGCTCCACACAGCAGGAAAATAATTTCCATAAGAGCCCATGTCATCTTTAGGGATACTGCGTGGAGGGTCTTTTTATGTAAAGAAGAAGAAAAAGTACTGTGAAGGAAAAAAGTAAGGAGGGTAGCAGGAATCTGGGTTTCGATGTGTCCAGAAGTGAAGGATGTATGAATCTATCCCTAAGGTGATGTTCCGAGAGAGTCCTGTTGAAGAGGTCAAAAAACTTTCCTCAAACAGTCACTCCCGATCTGGCCTGCCATGCAGTTGGTGGGCAGACACATCTGCCGCCAACATCCGAACAAACCCATGATCCCGGGCACCCATGCTAAGTCACCGAGGTTAGCGAACCACTTTCGGTGACCTATGACAGAGGTGTTGGTTATCCAAAAAATCGTTCCTTTTTTTTACAATAGCTCCACAAAAGAGGCCCTGAGAAAAACAATTTCCCTCTGTGCCTTCTTTGGAGATGCTGTGTGTAGGGTCTTTTTCGGGAAAGGTATGAGGGTTGGGAGTGACGGACCGCAGTGGGAGGTATGAATCCATTCCTCCCACTGCGGTGCAAGACGATAGGACGAGAGAATCTGGCAGGGGAAATTAAAAGGTCTCTGTCAACCAGTCTCACCCGCCGTGCATTTGGCGGGCAAACGAAACAGCCGCTAAGACCAAGACAAACCTCACCCTATGAACCCGGGCACCCCGGCTAGGTCACCAAACGTAGCAAACGACTTGGAGTGACCTGTGGCAGGGGTGATGGTTATACAATAAATGGTTACCGAGGCGGCGGTACCCATACCCACCTCCCGAAACACTACTACTTATAACCTGACAACCTTTGAAAATTTCAGCTTCGTATACATTCCTAGCTTGGAACATAACTACGTACAATGATGGAAGATTTTGAGGTGAGATCCGGATACGTTGGTACACTCAGCTGTTTTTTTATTATTTTTTTATGTGCATACCGCACAATAATCCCAACTGCTCCCGCCTGGAGCCAGTGAGACCATCCCAATCACAATTGGGGTATGCTACGAGGCTGAAGGGTGAAGTGGGGAGGGGACGGAGATGGGAAAGATGAAGGTGGAATAGTACCTGGCTGTTCAGATCTGCTCACCAAACACGCAACTCTTCAAGCAACTTTTCAATACTGAATGGTGGTCTTACACCAGGACGATACTGAGAGTATCTTCCACGCTGGAACGTGTCGCTAATATATTATATATAATTTAATTGAATTCTTTGTAAAATGACGGAAAATTAATGAAAAAATTTTTTTTTGCACCCGCCGCGATTTGAACCCGCGACCTTCGGATTGCTAGTCGAGAGCCTTACCTTACCTTATTGACGAATCTTCGATAAATTACAAAGTAGAGTTACGTTATTGAAACACTTCTTTTCAATTTAGTTATAATTGATATTTGTCACGCCAAAATTTGTATCTCACAATAATTCAAATTTTATTCTAAATAATATAAAATAGAGTTGGATTCTTTTAAAGTCCCTTGTATTGTTTCTGACGCAGTCCTGCCCACTCTATTAGTAGCGAACCACCCAAGTGCTTCAGGGAAGCATAACACAGGGAAGTTCGTAGAAAAATATTATTTATCATAGAAAAAGTTCATAGATTATCAATATTTGTAATTTTGCCCGAGATGTGAACGGCTATTAAAACTTATGGATGTATGAGTAATAGTAATTAAAAGGAAGAAAGATATAAAGAGCAATTTTGGAATCAAGAATTATATGTTCACGATTTGTAATCGACTGTTAATAAAAGTTAAATGAAAAATTAAGTATAACTTTATTGTAAAACAATATTAGGCGTAAAAATTCCTGTACGAAACTTTGATTATTATTACCTCCTGGATAAAATGTACATATTGAAACTTTCAGAAAGAAGAATAAGTACAGATTTAATAATATTACATAAAATACTGCTTTACAAAATTGACTGTCAAGAATTGCTCCAATTAATCAACTATTTTTACTTAATTGAATGTCTGTTTGTGTGAAGATTCTTAACCTGTTCACATTTTTACCTGCGTATTTTATTTTAGGCTTTCGTTATATATTTTTTCATTATGTTATATTTTCTTTATTGTTTTAATTTTTAAGTATTTACAATAACATTGGTGCAAACAATTCACAGTTTGTTAATGTTTGGAAATTTTTTATTAAAGGCGTGTTATAAATAAAGAACGAAAAAAAATGTTTATGTACTTATAGCATTTTTCAAAATCTCAATTTAAAATTTATGCAGCTGTGTGAAAAATATTTAAAGGTTTTATTCCTAATTAAAATGTCTTAAGTCAATATTTGAAAAACTTAAATATCACTTCTTGGAGAAAACAAGTATTAATAGCAAAGTACCGAATATTCTCTTATTTTCTTTTTCTCGTTCTCCATTAGTGTAGGTCTCACAAACACCTCAATTGGGGATGCGTATTATAAAACTTCAAAAATTATATATATACTAGCTTTTCCCCGCGGCTTCGCTCGCATGGTATTACGGGAAATTACTGTAGCGGTTGAACTTATCAATTATCCCCCCTCCTCCCCACCCCACCCCCTCCCGCATTCCATACATTCATTCCCTTAAATTCAGTTTTCAAACATCTAGCCTGCCACCTAAATTTCACAAAGAAAAAAAGAATTATCCAATTTTGTTCATTCGTTCGGAATTTATGCGCTTACAAACATTTCGGATGTTTATTTTCAATTAAATGTTTGGAAGTTTGTTAATATAATACAAAACTACGCTATTTATTATTCAGTCTTTATAATCGTTACGAATTATATTTTTAATGTAGGAATTGATCTGACATTTATTCCAGCTTGTCCAAAAAAAAAACAAAACATATTCTAATATTTGAATTTTCTGGGGCAGTAGCTGACCAGGGGGCTGAGTACCTACCAGCTTAGAGCCCACAAATATATCAACATCGTTTCCATGGGAATGATTTTTTTCTGACATTTGCAATTAACTCGCTTTTGTTTACGACAGAAAACGTATAACAAATATAATATATTAATATTTATAATTTCATAACGCCAGAGCTTACCATCATATACAACATATAGTCTGCGCATATAATTTAGCTTTCTATTGGTGAATGAATTTTTAAAGTCTTTTTATTGGTTAATGCCTGAAAAGGTCATAAACAAACTCGAGCAGTTTCGCATTTATAATATTATAAGTAAAGTATAAGTTTAAGTATGGATTGTTGATTTATCAAGTGCCGTTTACATACGAGTTATTATTTTTTTTTTTAAATCATAGAACAGAAACATAGTGCAGAAAGAAGAAAGAAACAATTTTTTTTTTAAATTACATCAGTAAACATAACAAAAAAATAATATTCATTAGTAGCAAGTTAATAAAAGCAGTCAAGAAGAAACACGATAAAAAAGAACTTGTTATGCTCGTTAAATATGCACTGCTAAAGTGTTTGATTAGTACAGCTTGTTTGATTAGTACAGCTTTAGTAGAAGCGTATTAAGGATATTAGTGACATCAGCATAAAAGTTAGCAATGTAATTTATTTATAACAGAATTATAGCCTGAGACCATAGCATAATAGCCACAATAATACATACCAGGGAATATAGATCTATTGATAGGTACATTAAAGTAAATTAACATTCATATATCGAGGCTATCCAACTGATAATTTTATACAAAAATATATAAACTTATAAGTATTAATGTACTCCTCTAGATTTTGATTAAAATTAATTCATTATTAAAATTGTCGAAAAATAGATTTTGCACGCCACTGCCTATCGTTAAAACTTACCTCTAGAGTAAGACAGGCTATTATTTGGCGGAGGGACATCGGTCATTCTCTTTCAGGACCACCGCCATTACACCGGGCTATACGTTACTTATTTGGGGAGGTTCGCAACGTCCCCATCCGGTGGGAGGCGGGCAGATTAACAAAACTTTATTCCAGGCACTGGGAAATGAGAGCGTTATACTCTGCGATCAACAGATTATGGTAGTCGGTACCATGTCATTAATTGTAAGTGATTTTTCGAAGGTCCTAACTCCCATAAGAAGTAACTTTTCACAAAAAGCGAAACCTACCGACACGTCAGTGGTCAATATCTGAATATCATTTTTAAAAATATTTATACCAGTGTCAAAATCCAGAGAGAACATCGGCGAATAGTTTGTATGGACAAACTTTCTTAACACTGCTTAACTTTCACTTAACTTCAATCTTTTAAAATGCATTTTCATTCATTTATAACTATAAATATAAAATAAGAGATGTAGAATAAATTATGGGTATTACAAGGTGGCAATTTCTTCCAACCAATTTGTTTGGTTCTGAGCCGGTTCTGTGTCACTTCACATATTCTATCAGTAAATGTTTTAAAAACAGTTCTCTATTGTACCAAAATCTTTCCCCCAATATCTTTCGGCATGTCAGGCATTAACGCCACCTCCGCGAAATTTCCCCATTATCATACCAGAATAATACCTTCCATCCAACTTATCTGAGGTTTTATTCTACCTCTATCGGATGCTGTGCTCCTGTTCGTCCTGAAGGAAGTACGGACAGGGGGATTGACCAGCGGCCCTTTGTCCATAAATCTGCCAACTTTATTGATCTCATCTTCTCACCTGAGTAGTGGATAAATACAAAAGAAATATTACAGCATCTACCCCTTCTAATCTCAACATCTTTTGTTGGGGTTGTTATGTTAGAAGTAAGGTTTATTTTTTGTAGGGAGCATCTGCCTAGTAAGTTGAAGTTAATAAATAATATATTGTGTGTGTATTGTTTATATATGTGTGAATACGTTTGCATATATATGTGTGTGTGTATGTATGTACATGTATGTGTAGAAATATTATAAGAATTTATGGGTGTATGCACATTTTTCCACATGTATGCATGCACACATATAAAATTATCAAAAAAGAATTATACATGTATACGATCTGTCTTTTTCTGTTTTTTACCTTGTATTATGATTTTTTCCAATTTTCAGTATTTACGTATTTAATCCATATGTTTACATTAGACTTCAAATAAAGTAACTGTATTCAATTGGTCACCATGAAACAGGCAGCCGCCTAGTACGGCGATTTAATGTATCTTTTATGTGTACATGTATTAATTGAATACCATGCACTTATGATGAATGACTACGATGAATCGACAACCACATCGACTTACATAATTTTTAACTGTATCATATTCGACTAAGAGCTACCTACATTACCTCAATTTTTTTAATGCACATATTTTGGCTGCTATCTTTCATCGCCTATGAGCAATCATACTTAAATACAACCACAAGAACATGACCGATGAAGAAATCTCAAAAATGAAAAAAAATTAACAATTTTAATAATACTTAAATATTGCGTAAAATTCAAGATAAAGTCAAATTTATGAATAAAGACAATAAAAACAATCTAATATTAAGACAATACAGGAAAAAAATATTTATAGTTTTATTATGCACATCTTGTGATTTCAAACGATTGAAAGGTTAACAACTATTTTATGAATTTAATTATTTAAATAGGTAGGTCAAAAAAAATATTACCGCAAACACGCCTAAATTCATTTCATTCAATTTCCGAATGCTGGTGTATCAACTGGAAAAAAATTAGGTCTAGTTGTTTCGCATTAATTTAAATGTAACATTATCATCAAATGGCTGTTCTGCGCCTTTTTGTTTTTTTGACATTTGCAAGGTCCCGCTGAACGCCGATTATCGGTCCATTTCAGCTATCTATCGTCTAGTAATAAACAAGTGTAACCATGATAATCGTCCTTTTCTGCTCATCACAATTTGTTTAAAAGCTTAAACGGTCTTAAAATCGATATTTAACGGGAAGCTTTTAACTGTTAAAAAAATAAAATGGCGCTGAATGGTCATGACTTTTCACACCTGAATTTCTGCGAAACAGCTGGGGATTGTTGTTTCTACACAACTTTTCTGGGAATTATTCATTCATGTTTGTTACAGAGTTTTCCGAACAATATTTGCAATAAAAATATCTGGTCAATGGCTGAGTTGGCATCGCGTTTGAGTACCCCCAGGCGTTCCGAGTTCTATTAATCGGCTGGCTTTTTATATGAATACCGCACAAGAGTCCCAACTGCTCCCATCTGGAGCCAGTGAGACTATGGCATCCCTAATTGGGGGATGTTGTGAGGCTAAATGTAGTGGGCAGGGGAAGGAAATGAGGAAGAAGAAGGTAGGGAAGTACCTGGCTATTCAGATCTGGTCACCAAACATGGCTAAAGCCATTTCAACCTACGTTTCAATTCTGAACGGTGGTCTTACACCGGGGCGATACTGAGAGTAATTACACTGTGGAACGTGCCGCAAATATACTATATATATATATATATATTATTTTAAATATTAATTAATTAATTGTGAAATAACACAAATTAATCAAATAAAATTTATTTGCACGTCAGGATTCGATCCCCCGATCTTCGGATTGCGAGTCAAGAGCTTTACTGCTAGGCCACATTTTCCGTTTGCTGTGGTGGTAGTAGGAGGCTTTCAAATACTGTCAGGTTATTCGTAACCTAATAATGTTTGCCTTCCTTTATAAAAAAAAAACTTTTGTGCTCTCCCCAAACTCTCGCCGATTTTCTCCCTTAGAAGTAAAGCCCCCCTCGCACATATACGCCTCGGCTTATTAGCGATGTAGATAAGGAAAAGTCTCCAGTTTGTCTTTTGACGTAGCTTTTATCTACTGTTCCCCAGAGGTGAACCATATATTACCCTAAACTGTCTGCTAAGAAAAACTTCTCACCAAATACTTGTAGGCATTATGATTTATGGCACTGCGGGAGCGTATAAGTCCTGGGCTACAGAAATATTGCAGGGGTAGTGTGTTTCTTCTAACTAATATTCCAATATTCATTCAAGGGAGGATGTATATAGGGACCGTTTATTTATATTATCTCCTGCGTTCCACTTTTGGAAGTTAAATTGATTGACTTGTCGTCAGTATTATACGACATCATTTAATTTTACTTTGTTTAAAAAAAATCTGACATTGAATATTCGATATAATAATTTAGGAGGCGTCTGTGGGTACCGTCGCTCTTGTATTAGATAACCAACACCTCTGCCATACGTCACCCCAGGGGTTTCACCACTTTCGGTGACTTAACAAGAGAACCTGGGTTCATCAGCTGACATGTATAAAGGTCTTGGCGGCGGAAGCACCTGCCCGCCAGCTGCGTCGCGGGCAGGATCGTGAAAGGCCGGTTTTGGGAGACCCTTTGATGGATTCATACGCCCTTCACTCCTGGACACACTGACCCCTTGATTTTTCTTCTCTTCATACAGTTTTCCTTCTCAAGACTTCCTCTCTTTCCTTAAAAGACCCTCCACACAGCATCTCCAAATATGACGGAGGCCCCAAGAGAAACTATTTTTCTCAGGGCCTCCTTTGTGTTAAAAATCAATTGGATAGAATATTAGATAGATTGAATAGACAATACAAAATGCTTTCTATGTAGATTTGAATGTAAACCAATGTCGGCACTGACTTACTTCCCATTGTTTCTAGCCCATTTAACACGCGCTGTCTCTCTCGCACTTGTCAGACATCGTACATCGCCAACACATTTGACTTTCATACCTAACGATGGTGAAACTCAGTTGCATATTTGAAATTTAAGGTCCGATTGGCTAGACTTTTGGAGCACGTAACTCACCCATATTGCATTTATTGTGTTATTCTTTATTCTATGTATTTAAATTAATTATATTTAAGTCACCACATCATCGGATAGATAGATGAAACTACTTTGTAGTGAGAGTGGACGTTTACTAAGCGTTTGGTGTTTGCAATAAAACAGTGTTAAATATATTCATAAATTAATATATTTAACACTGTTTTATTGCAAACACCAAACGCTTAGTAAACGTCCACTCTCACTACAAAGTAGTTTCATCTATCTATCCGATGATGTGGTGACTATCTAATAAGCAAAGTAATCAAGATTCGTACCCACGAAAGTCGAAAAAATTAAGACCTCACATTCCGAATTTCTAACACCATTCAACATATTTTAAGTTTTTAAGCACTTAAAAATGTATATACATATAAGACAATTTGTCTTTTGTTGACTTTTCAATTTATAGTGACAATTTAAACCATGTGTTACTCTGTAAACAAAGATTTTATTATTACTTTCACATTAAAAAAAAAACATTAATTACATTATCGTAAGGTTATAAACATTACCTGTAAACAAAGAAACGACATTTACAGTTTATTTGTCGATCTTTTTATATTAAGCACATTAAATTATTTTCTAATCTTTCAATTGCTCAAATGTCAGTCACATAGCGAATAAACAATAATGTTGTAACCAAGACAACACATCAATGGCATTTGAAAAGCGATTCTTAATTCAAACTCAAAGGGATACTAGACTAGGCATTTCTAGGTAGGTAATCCTTTAAATACGTATACATGTATACATATTATCTACACAATGTTTTTGAAGTGAAACTTCTTTGATTTCAGATTTCTCCATCTGTAGAAGTCACGCATTATTAAATTCTCTAACAGTCGCTCATACCAATGAAGTATAATCGCTTTTTAGTGTCAGTGCGTCCATTCTATCATTCATATTTATATGTATCTCCCTTTGAAACCGTCTTCATCTTCATTTTTTTTAGCACTTATAACGGTGCCTTTAGGTGATACTTCAAAAATTGAAACTAAATCAAAATCTAGTCTTTCAAGATGGCGATGGTTATTATTATTTTAGGAAAAATCACCTTTTGCAAAGTTATGCTTTAAAATATTAAGATTTTATTTATTTTATTTATTTATTTCTATCTATTACAGTATTTACCTATAGATCAATTTTGAAAACATTTTTACATAATATATTTTGTAATTTTATTATGTTGGGTGTAAGGTAGGTTTGTGAAGGTGAAACTGTGGATAGGTATTGTTGTATGTTTCGTGAACACCTCACTAGGAGAAGATGAATTAATTGTTTGCGCCCGTATATCTGCAACAAGAATATGGATAAATAGTTTAATTATTTCGTGAAAAGCTTACAAATAGAGTATTGTATGGATGTTTTTTTTTCCTTAAATAATTAAACTACCGCCATCTGTGAAAGACTAGACTTTGAATTCTAACTACTCGGCCATGTGCATGTCATGAACGAAGTTTAGCCATTCCAAATTCATATTCTAAATATTTTATTTTGAAATGTATGGGATTTTCATTTCATACATCTCAAATAAAAAACATTTACTCACTTCCTATCCTTTCCACTAGATGCCGGTATATTTTATCCCCTTTTCTTGCACTCTAGAATGAGAGAGAGGATGATCTAGAGTTGATAGTTAAAAAGCTTCCACATTAGCGGCTGAACCTTTACATTGTTTTATTGATATTTCAGTTCGGAAACGATCGAGAAAGGGACGCACAATCGGACTCCGGGGGCGCACTAAGCCACCGCCAATTGGTGTGATATTCATTGCGATGCAATACAAACTCAGTGGCGGACAAAATACCACGCTGGTAGAAAAACACCAAATCTGCCCCTGACCGTAATAACGTCATATCCAACAATTCTCTCGTTTTGAGAAAAACCAGTTATTTATCATTACGTACAATTTTTAAGAGTACAATAAACATGCAATTCTTAAGATCTTTAAATGAAAAGTGATAGAAGAAATTAGAAACTATTTCAAGAATTTGATGGAGGCTGACGGAAACCTAACCTAGACCTCTCCAGCTGTACTCTCTCGACCCATCGCCTTGTACCGCAGTGGGAGGGATGGATTCAGTGCTGGGAGCAATGGACTCCTAGACAAATTGACCCAGATTCCTAATTACCCCTCATAAAATTTTCCTTCCTTTCCCTAAAAAGACTCTCCACACAGCATCCTCAAAGATGGCATAGGCCCTGAGGCCTGTGTGGAACTAATGTAAAAAAATACCTACTGAGACAAGAGACAGACTCCTCAGAGCCTGTGTGGAACTAATGTAAAAAAATACCTACTGAGACAATTTTAACAACATTCGAATAATAAAATATACACAGAAAATGAAAGGGTTTGGTTGCCACCTGGACTTAAACCCGGGTCAATCGCTTCCCATTTACACCACATCACCTCTTGTCTAACCTGATTTTTTCTCTATTAAGAAAATTATTAAAACTAATTTCTTTCTCTTAGAGGGAATATTCAGCTTTTATTTTAATGGACGATTCAAACCAATTTCTTGCAAAAGTAATAATTGATCATCTTGCCTGGAATAATGTTGTATCCGAAAATATTCTTATTTTTAGAAAGATTCAAAAAACGTAACCGTAACCGTATGTTTCATTCGATTATATATTTAAAATACAATAAACATACAAAATCCATGCATGCAAAGTGGAAAAGAAATTTAATTATATTGGTATTCCATCAACAACTCAATTTTGTTAGTTTTGCTGGATACAACATTATTCTAGGCAAGGGCTCAATTTATTATTACGTTCACCTGTGGAATAGAGGTCCACGAGCCAACACTGCGATGAATGCAGCCCACACCGCTTGATGCGACACTTGGGGCACATGCCAGTGATTGAGGGTTAGTGCCCCACATTTTTTACGGTTTTTACCGAAAACGTACGCCACTGAGCACCTCTAAATATTTGATTTTACCACCCCGAGGTGCCGCAATGGACTTGAAATGGACACACTTAAGACTGGAACAAATGGTTACGTGTTTTTGTAAATAAAAAAAATGCCTTTGAACCGTCAACCCACGTACTGCAAAGAAAATTTCTGTGATCTGCGCATTATTCCTGCTAAAAACCACAACAGAAATTCAGTTACTCAAAAATTAGTGTTTTCTTTAAAAGATACAACAAATTAATTTAAAATGGGGGTTCAGACCACCAACAATAACACTCATTTTGTAGATGGCGATAAGGTTTAAATTTCCGTTTAACACCAGCCGCATGTTTTAATTTATTTAAAAAAATCATTAAAACACCGTTTATTTTAATGTTCAGGCAAAAATGTTTAAATGTTTTACGATTATTTTCTAAAGAATTTTATTTTTCACATTGTACAATAAAACCGCAACCGAAAATGGGTTCGTAAGTAGGAGATTTTGAACTTTTAAGGAGTATTGATAGGCCTATTGCTTTATTTTTTCTGGGCTGATGAAAACATTAATCAAAAGAGTACTCGATTATTTCAAATGCAATGGCAAATATGTGTTCTAAAAATTCTAAAATATTACTAAGCGAGCTAATTTTCAAACCAAAAATTCACGATTTTGCTTAGTAATGCTTCACCTTGATATTTTGGAAAATGTCTAATTAATTAATAATGTTAATTGTTAAATAAAATATTTAAGTCGTATTATACTTCCAACAAAAGGTTTCCTTTGATACATTACTATTATGGACAATACGGGAGAAAGCTTTTACAAAAACACACCACAAGATTTACAGAAAGAAAAGAGTCTTAAGACGGTTGTATTCTCCTTACACTCCTTTCTTCGCTCATTCGCTCTATATGCCCAAACCATCAAAGGGTCCCTTTCTTAATCATACTCATTACCCTTATATTAGTTTTGCACTTGTCTCAGGAATCTCATTTCTACAGCAATCAGACTTTTTTTTATATGAACACCGCACAAGAGTCCCAACTGCTCCCGTCTGGAGCCAGTGAGACTATGGCATCCCCAATTGGGGTATTTTGTGAGGCTGAAAGTAGTGAAGAGGGGAAGGAGATGGGGAAGAGGAAGGTGGGGAAGTACCTGGCTATTCGGATCTGGTCACTAAACACGGCTAAAGCCATTTCCAGCAACGTTTCAATTCTAAATGGTGATGGTCTTACACCAGCGATACTGAGAGTATCTTCCACCCTGGAACTTGCCGCAAATATACTATATATTATTTTAAATGAATTAATTGTGAAATAACACAAATTAATCAAATACAATTTATTTGCCATGCCGAGATTCCATCTCGCGATCTTCGGATTGCGAGTCAAGAGCCTTACCGCTGGACCACACCGATTGTTCAATAAAAAGATATAAACTGTTAAAATATAAGGAGTAATTATATTTGCTCCAAACCTCTAGCCCAGCTCGAAAAAGTCAATAATTGGTAAAATTGAAAACGCCATCATTTGATTTCAATAATAATTCATTCTTCAATTACATATTTAATGAACCCCGATCCAATCGACATAAACCAGGCATTGACACCAAAGATATTAATTTACCAGCGGCCTGAAAACAATTATAATTATTGGCCAAGAGCAAAAAGCTAGCCGGGTAGAGACAGAGGGGACTTGTCGACTTGTTTCTTTTGGTTTTGTTTCTCAGGAGATAGCACGACCTCCCGGCGAAGATTGCGGACACGCAGGACCGTGTTAACCCACAGTCCACACGGACCGCTGCGCCGATACGCAGGCGCAGGTACCATCCTTTAATGCAGATCACGACGTGAAATTACACGTTTATATATAATTAACAGAATAGAAATCATTTGAGATGTAATGGGTACTTACTGGTAGGGCAGGGAATTTCAGATTGGAGTTGGTAGGAGCAGGGAGGTAGTCAAGTTTGTGAAAAATTGAGAAACATGTAAGAAATCATATCATGCTTAAATAAAAATAGTGAATAATTACGGAACATTGTAAGACCTCAATTATTAATGGGTGGAAAAACGTGGTAAGGGGCCGTTCAAGTATTACGTAACGCATTTTGGGGGAGAGGGGTTCGAACAACGCGTTACGTAAGAAATATTTTTTTATTTTAATAAAAAACTAAGGAATTAATATCTTCCAAGTAGGCAACTCTTTTCGTTTATGTTTTACGGGGAATCCCTCGATTGTACTGTAAGTCATTTTTATTTTGTTCTTCCAAGTTGACAACCTTTTTCGTTTATGTTTTATGGGGAGTCCCACGATTGTATTGTAGGTAATTTTTATTTTGCTCTCTCAAGTTGGCAACCCTTTTCGTTTATGTTTTATGGGGAATCCCTCGACTGTATTGTACGCAATTTTTATTTTATTTTCGTTGTCAAAATCAAATCGAATAGGTAAAAATTGTCATTTGGGTGTTACGTAAAGTTTAGGGAGGGGGAGGGGGGGCACAGAAAAACGTTGCGGCGCGTTACTTGGGAGGGAGGGTCAAAAATCTTCAAAAATTGCGTTACGTAATACTTGAACGCCCCCTAAGACATCTATTAATGGGTGGAAAACATAGTAATACATATAAATCAGTGACGGTCCGTGAGTTTTCAGTGAGCTAGAGTGCTAATATTGAAAAATACGCGTTATTGATGTTGTTGTAGCTGAAAACGATTTTTTTTTCAAAATTTCAACTTCTTGTATGAAAATGCGCCGCATCCACATTTCAGCTGAATACTGAAAATCTTCACACAAAAAGTTTAATTTAGAAGAAAAAAAATCCGTGGTAAAACAAGTGGAAAAACATGATGAGATATCTATCAATGCGTAGAAAACAGTGTCATACATATCCTTGTAGGTGGAAAAACACGATAAGACATTTATTCATGGGTGAAAAACATTGTAATACATATCATATATTAACCGGTGGAAAAATATGATAAGACATTTATTAATGGATGGAAATATGGTACTACATATCTATTAACAGGTGGAAAACATGGTAAGACATCTATTAATGGGTAGAAAACATTGTAATACATATATTTACAGGTGAAAAATGTGATAAGACATTTATTAATGGCTGGAAATATGATAATACATATTTATTAACAGGTGGAAAAACATGGTAAGACATCTATTAATGGGTAGAAAACATTGTGATACATATATTTACAGGTGAAAAATGTGATAAGACATTTATTAATGGCTGGAAATATGATAATACATATTTATTAACAGGTGGAAAAACATGGTAAGACATCTATTAATGGGTGAAAAAACATGGTAATACATCTATTAATGGGTGAAAAACATGGTAATACATCTATTAATGGGTGAAAAACATGGTAATAATTGAGCAAGCGCGAGAGACCTTTGTTAGATTTCGTAGACATATTGAAATAATGCCAGATGAGAGGAAACCAAAAATCATCACCAAGTGGGTACCCTAAAGGAAGCGACCCGGAGGCAGGACAAGGAAGAGATTAATAGACTGCGTGGAAGATGATTGCAGCAGTACAAAAAGGCCCGAGGACTGAAGACAAGGAATTAGGGTGAAGAACTTTATTTATTTGTTTCTGTTTTTGTTTTATTCCAGAAAAAAAAACATTACTTTTAAAGTTAGAATGGTTCCCTAAATAAATATTTTTTAAAAAATTTGTACATAATTTAATTATTTTTATTTAATTACAGAAGGAATAATATTTTTTAAATATATGTATATTGTCCATAAATATATGTACTGCTATAACTCTCCCATCTGGCGCCAGTGAAACTGAGGCGTCCCCAATTAAGGTATGTTGTGACCTTGAAGATTGTGGGGGAGGGAAGGACATGGGGAAGAGGAAAGTTGGGAAGTACCTGGCTATTTAGTTCTGGTAACAAAACTCGGCTTTCAAATTTGAATGGTTGTCTTACACCAATGCAATACTGAGAGTATCTTCGATTACTACTTCTACTACTATCTTCGACTATGCGGATGACAAAATGTGTTTGGTCTCTGGGGACAGTAGAGGGGAAGTGGAATCTAAGGGTGAAGAAGGTTTACAAGTTAGTGATCCTTGAATGGGGAAAGAGAAACCGACTGAACTTTGCTCCTCATTAAGGAATGCTCAGCTGAGGCAGGAACCCTTTCATCAGAATGGAAGATTCATCCATCTGATTTGCAGAAAATTTAGCTAAAAAAAGCTATTTAGGTGTAATTTTTGGCATTGGAGGTTATCCACCACTTTCCCGCCCTGGTATAAATAATAGATGGTTACTCCTTCAAGGCTCTCGCAAGGACTCTATTTTATTTTAAAGAACGAAGCTACATTTAATTTTGAACGAATCTAGACCTCCAGTGTCCGTGCATATGTTGTTAGTAAGCAGTATGCAAGTTATAGAAATGTAATTTTGGACAGATCTTTTTCGTTCCTAGCTCACGTCAAGAACGTCTCCGTCAGGGCCCAGGCCCTGTTTCAGAAACTGAGAAGACTCTCAACAGCCGAGGGAATTGCGTTCCATGACGTTTAATTTCACGACTGTTAAAAGTAGAAAAAAATATAGGAGGCATTAGTTTTTGACTGACCCTAGTATATTATTCATGTGGTATTTTTATTACTAAAATTTTAGTACCTTAATGAAATGGACGAGACAGAGCGCGTGTCATGTGATCCCACGCAATGTGTAGCAGTGTGATCATTGGCGACGTTAAATAGAAACTTTTTTTTTTGTTTTTGATTGAAAAAATTTCATCGGACAGCAAAATGACATCTACACTTTTGACTACAAATATGCTTGGGAATCGCTGGTTAAAATCCTTCGGGTACGTGATTTTACGCCCTGCATAAAAATTGCCGAAAAATATCAAGTGTCATTACATTATTGGACTTTCGTCACCGGATTAAAAATTGTATTCCGCGAAAAATTATTTGATTAAAGAAAAGTTATCTTGTTTTTAAAAACTTATAAACTGTGTCAACTAACCTACATCAGTGCAGTTTTATTACATTAAACAGTTGATAATAATACTTTCCTGTAGAAGTTAAGGATTAATCTGAAAGCAGTATTTTTACAGCCTTGTTTAGAGACGAAATTTCAAAAATTTCAACTGAAATCGGCAGATTCACCGACATTTCGGTAGAAATGGCATCACTGTGATTTGGCTGTGTGTGAACCGGTGACCGGACAACTCGGAATGAAAACAACTCAGAAGTTCTGAGTTGGTTATGACTTATGACTTATCTGAGATGGTTCTGAGTCAGAACCATCTCAGATAAGTCATTTAGAGTGATAAAAAATATGTATAAAAAATTGGTTAAATAGGTTACGTTAGGTTAGGGTTATCGGCTAATTTAAAATTATTTTTTTCATAATTTTTAATGACTTTTCAAGGAGGTGTTGAGTTGACTTTATTCTCAGTTGGCATGGAACCGTGTGAATCAAGGAGGATGTGGGGGATAGCAGACAGGAGATGGAGTCGCAGCGACAAAGGATGTATTGTATATCGGCTGGCAGAGGTACAGAAATGATTTCAAAAAATAAGTTATAACCTATTTAGATGGGTCTCAAAAGCTAGGTAGATCGAGTACATTATTTTCTCCGTGGGCAAAATCAACATCATAGCTTATCCGGGGTGGGATTTGGTTTCCTCAAAATAAAATTAAAAGTTGGCAATAAACAAATATCCTACAAATTAATGTTAAAATAACAGGACATATGATTTTAAGCTTGAACCGTAAAATAATTCCTCTTAAAAATAATTCAAGCAGAAAGGGTAAAATAATTTGACCTTCTAAATATTAACTAACTAACTCAACCCGTAAAAATAATTCAAATAGAAAAGAGCAATTTGCAAATCCTGCCCGAAGGAGAGAAAGTTTGAAAACGTAAAAGGTATGAGGGGTTGGTAGGAATCCTATTGGTCAATGTGTCCAGGAGTGTCGGATATATGAATCTATCCCTCGTACTGTGATACAAGGCGATGGATCAAGAGTCCGACAGGAGAGGTCTAGGTTAGGTCTCCCTCAACCAGTCTCTCCCGATCCGATCCGCTTGCAGTTAATGGGCAATCGTATTCGCCGCCAAGATCTAAATATTCCTCACCCCATTAATCCGGGTACCCCTGCTAAGTCACCAAACGTATCGAACCATTTTGGGTGATCTTTGTCAGGGATGTTGGTTTTCCAACAAATGATTCCCGTATCCGCCTCCCAAGATATGTAAAAACTACCCTAAATAAGTTTATTTATACCTTCAAAGTAAAAATACCAATCGACAAACAACGTAAAAGTATCATTGAAGAAGAAGATAATCTAAATGAAAATATGAAAGAGAACAAGACACAGAAAAATAGATAATAGATAAATAGATAAATACACAAATTATCTTCTTCTTCAATGATATATTACGTTGATTGGAATAACCTTCAAAAAGTTATAAAAAGAGAGTTTTTCTTATAAAAAATTTAACTTAAAAGTAGTTTATAGGGACTTTTCTTTTTCTGTACAATATTTTATTTTTGCTGTCGTATTGTATTACTTTGTATTTAGAATAAATAAAAAATAAAAATATTTTGCGGTTACAGATTTTTGCCACCAATCTACCGAATTTTTGAATTTTAATCTACCGATTTTCCCTAAGTGGCATCACTAACCACAGGTCACAAGTTAGTAGTGCTCGACCGGAGCGGCTGCGACCGGCGGCCATCTGATACCGGCACAAAGTGCACTTTATTGTGCAGTTCCTACACGCTGATATCTACATACTCGTGCATTGTGCATTGTGCATACACCATATTATTCTTATTACGGGCCAAACCAAACGAACCACCGCATCGCGCGGGACATTCAAATTCGCACCACGAGTACTCTGATGTACTAAGACAAAAAGTATAGTTTTGTTATATCAGCGTTTGAAGTTATGAATGGTAAGTATATAAACTTCGTATGAGCTTAATACTTGAGTATCTCAAATAAAATAATTCTCTAAAGCACCAAAAACACACCCCCCATTGATGCATTATCGTATCATTTCGTAGGTAATAATATAGTAAAGCAGTCAGCTTCTTACAATATTTTTAAAACACTCGTACTTTAGTGAAGAAACTCAATTAAAACTCATTTCAAACGTTATTGGAGTTACTACATTAAAGCAATAAATAAAACAAAAATTGCTGCATAATTAACTAAAAGATGATAATTTTTTACCTAACACACAAAGTACTCAAGGTGCGAATTAAATTGTTGGTCGAAAAAATAAATAAAAAAGAGTGTAAAAGTATACAGTCAAAACGAAGCACAAAATACCATATATTAAAAGTATAAAGACAAAACGAAGAACAAAATACCATACACAAAAAGTATAAAGACAAAACGAAGTACAAAATACCATACACAAAAACGTTAAATAGCATGAATATGAGACTTCTCTGCTTGCCCTTACTCATATTCTACCTGTCCACCTTCCTTTACTCTCACAACATTTTTCAGATTGGGGATGCCAGTCTCACTGTCTCTGGGCGTTTGAATTGTTGAGCGGCAGTCACATAAAAATAAAAATGCTGTATTAAATGACACTCATTCCAAAGTTCTAGGCATGAATATCTCTGAAAGTCACAGCAAAAGAGGGCGGTCCGTCTGATTGCCAATCCGTTGTTAACAGATTGATTGCGATCTCTAATGCACAGATGTAAAGTGGTCATGCTAATCTGTTCTACGGGTATTTCAATGGTAACATTGATCCGCTGTGTACCTGTTCCCCCATCGTAACACTATACAGATAGGGGCGCTCTTGTGAGGTGTCACATAAAAAAAATAAAAATTCCTCTCTGCAAAGAGCCTCCAATATTAGGTATATGTCCTTAAACGGCATTACAATGTTCAGATGGGAAGATATTCCCGCGTTGGGTTCACACTTCACGCGACATGGCTTTGTTATAAAGAAGATGAAATCAATCTGTGATTACATTCCTGGTACACAGATGGCAGTTCCTTGAGAACATTTACTTTTACTTTAGTGCCTTATACGATTGTGCTTGGAGGAGTAAGTGTATTTTTAAAAGCATGGGAACCATTGTGCTTATTTTGGGATTTATTCGAAAACCTTTTTTTTACTTGGTATTTACTGTCTAACAGTACTTAAATGTAATTATTGCTGTCCATAAAGTTGTGTTAGGGTTGATGACCAGGAATGATGACAGTCAAATCGACTAGCAGCGCCATGGCCTCCGTGGTCAAATCGCGGGTTCAAATCCCGGAGAGCTTAGGTAAAATTTATTTGACTGTTTTGTGCTTTTTCACAATTTTAACATTTAAAAATAATATAAGGTATATTTGCGGCACGTTGCAGAGTGTAAGATGCTCTCGCCCTGGTGTAAGACTAAGACCACCATTCAGATTTGAAAGGTTGTTTGAAAAGCCTAAGCCGTGGTGAATAGATCTGATTAGCCAAATTAATCCCCACCTTATTCTTCCTGATCTCCTTCCCCTCCCCACTACCTTCAGTCTCACAACATACCCAATTGGGGATGCCATAGTCTCACTGGCTCAGTTTGTACTCTTTCACGGAATTTTTTCGCGGTGTGGGGAAAAAATTAAAATATAAGGTATATTTGCGGCACGTTGCAGAGTGTAAGATGCTCTCGCCCTGGTGTAAGTCTAAGACCACCATTCAGATTTGAAAGGTTGTTTGAAAAGCCTAAGCCGTGGTGAATAGATCTGATTAGCCAAATAAATCCCCACCTTATTCTTCCTGATCTCCTTCCCCTCCCCACTACCTTCAGTCTCACAACATACCCAATTGGGGATGCCATAGTCTCACTGGCTCAGTTTGTACTCTTTCACGGAATTTTTTCGCCGTGTGGGGAAAAAATTAAAATGAATCTGTTTGGAAATTGAACGATCCCGTTAAGCACTTATTTTCGCTTTGTGATTCTAGACAGCTTTTTTATAAAATTGTGATCAGCGTTACGATCACTGTACTGTTTCACATAAAAACTAGTGAAATCATGAAACTTCCTACGATTTTCTTCACATGAGTTCCACATAGAGAAAAATAATTTCTCTGAAAGCCTATACGTCATCTTTGGGGATGCATGTGAAGAGTCTTTTCAAGGACAAGAAGGAAATGAAGTTCTGGGATGGAAAAGGTACGAGGGGTTGATAGGAGTCTGGGGTCAATGTGTACAAGGCGATGGGTCGAGAGTATCCGATTGGAGAGATAAAAAAAAGATCTCCCTCAATCGGCCTCTCCCGATCCCGAGCAGTAGATACCCACCGCCGAGTCCTAGGTAAACCTCACACCGCAAATCTGGGCACCCATGCTAAGCACCAAACCACTTAGGTTGACTTAAAATTAGCGTTTTAGATCACACGTATCTCTTCTACTTTTGGTGTGTAGTTATTTTCTTGTCAGGGCAGTTACAATGTTCAGATGGGAAGATATTCAACCTCCTTCACTCCATATCCTTTTACTTCAAGGCTGTGTAAACTATTTAAAAGGAGAGACGGGAAGTAGGCAGTAAACAGTAGTGTGGGCAGATGGAGGGGTTATAGGGGGAGGTGGGAGATACTTAGTGGGGGTGTGAGGGGGGTGGATTCGAGGGAGGAAACTCTAACTCTTCTTTGCCACAGCTTTACGATATCGCTACTGACAGCCTAGACCTAGACACAGTGGCAGCTCTAAAATAAATTTAATTAAAAACTTTTACTTATTTTTCATACTATCCATAAAACAGTTGTATACCAATACATCACATACAGATCGTCGCCTTAGTTCTTAATTGTCCAAACGATCATTCTAGTTTTTGATCAATCTCCACTTTCAAATTAAAAATAAAGTATAAAAAATGATAGTTAATCACTTAACTAAGAATTATTCGAACTAATACAAATTTTACCTCTAAGAAAATAGCTTTATCTTATGCACCTATCATAATATTTCATTTAAATAATTAAAGAAAACCTTCTCCTCCAGTAAAATTTTCTAATGATCGTTTGGACAATTAAGAACTAAGGCGACGAGTTGTATAACACAGAAAGGTACAATGAATGAAAATTGTTAAATTGCTAAATTATTTTAAGGGATCTCATCAATTCTTTTTCCATCACCCACTTACGCGTCATGAATTCTTCTCCCACCCACTTACGCATCATGAATTCTTCTTCCATCCACTTATGCGTCATGAATTATTCTTCCACCCACTTACTTGTCATGAATTCTTCTTCCATCACCCGCTTACGCATTATGCATTCTTCTTTCATCCACTCACCTGTTATCATACTTTACTTACCTGTATTTTTCTTTCACCCACTTGCGCGTCATGTAATTTTTTTTCACCTACTTTCGCGTCATATATTTTCTTTCACCACTTTGCATCATGTATTCTTCTATCATCCACTTACGTGTCATGTATTCTTCTTCCACCCACTTACGAATCATATATTCTTCTTTCACCTACTTACACATCAAGTATTCTTCTTTCAGCCACTCACTCATCATGTATTCGTCTTCCACATACTTTCGCTTTACGCATTCTTTTCTTTTCTTCTATTTTTCTTATTCTTTTTAATCTTTTTAATAATACGAATGCCTTCAAAATGTTATATGATCATAATTTTTTCCCCTGCACTGCCTTTTCAAGACAGTAAAGTATCCGGTGTCCGGCACGTGTGCTTCCGATAAAGCGTCCATAGCGACTCGATGCCGGAAGTGCTCTCCGTACTGAGGTACCCTTTACCACCCCCAATCACCCCCTCCACCCCCACCTTCCTTATAACAGCCTCAAAAACAGTTTTTAGTTTTCGGATGCGTTCATAAAAATTCCATTTATTTGGATTTTCAATCAGTGCAAAACTAATGTTAAAAATAATCATATTTTCTCTCCCCTCCTTCTTTTCTTTGGAAAACCCTCCACACAGCATCTCCAAAGATGACAAAGGCCCTTGGGGAAAAAATTTTCTCAGGGTCTCCTCTGTGGAGCTCATGTAAAAAATTAATATATTAAATTTTTTTATTTTATTATTCTTGTGAGGGATTCATTTTCGTAGATCCGTTTTCTTTTTGTGAGAAATTTATAACGGCAGAATTAATTAAAAATCTAAATTGTCTACTATCATGTTCCCGTTTGCTTGAGAGTAGAAAAGCAGCTACAACCTAATGAAGATACAGCCTCCGAGAGTGGGGATTTATCTCGCCAACTTGTGAACCGCTGTCAGATTCTGCAAGAAGTGTCTTCGTAAAATGATTTAGTATGATTCATAGGGCGGTCATTCCTCTGCTGATAAATTGGCCGGAAAATAGGGGAAAGTGTGCGGAAAATGATAAAATGCCCTCGACTTCCTTATTCTTCCTCTTTCCCGCCACCCCTTTGTATCCCGCAACCAGCAGATAACATCTTAATAGATGAGAGGCGACTACGTGCTCCTTGTTGGCATTCCTGATGACTCCGGTTGACCACAATCAACGATGATTTATGCAATGATTGATTGATTAAGAGGAATGAGACATTTTCCTTTTGGTCAATTATGGCTATCTTGAGTTATTATAACGTATCTTGCGGACATCAGGACTGCGCTATTCCAACTTTCGAAGGCAAGTATTGTTTGTCAAATAAGAGTAGAAAACATAGGAGTGCGCCACTGTTGTTCAAATGGCAATATCAAAAATATAAACATGGTGTCTAAAGCTGTGTAACCTTAAGCTGTGTAACCTACATTTTTATTAAAAATTAAAAAGGCACAAGTGTAAAAAATGTTTTTTCATTACAATACTGATCTCAAAATTAGATTTGCGTATAGGTATGTTATTATTATACCTTTGCAACATAATGAAGAATAACGATATTATAATAAAATGTAAAGTACACTTAAGAAATTGCTCCCATTTAGTTAAAACTAGTTTAAGTACCTACTCGTTAATTAACGCTGCTTAAGCTAGTAGTGATACTAGCTTAAGTGGCGTTGCCCGGGCTTTAGGTCATGTCTCTAATTTTAGATCTAAATATATTTAACATTCAGATCTAAAAGTTGTGTGACTAAGCACACCATTAGCGATTCTTCCTTTCTACCTACTGTAAAATTCAAATTTATGTTAAATTAAATGAAAGCCAATAACTTTATAAAACACAATTTAATAAAATTTATGTCTTTAAGTAGGTACCTTAACAATATTGCTTCTTCGATTTTTATTTTTTATAACAACAAAAAAAAAATTTCTAAATGTGTGTACAGTGTTCTGTATTTTCAGTGTCATTTTCTGTATTTAAAAGAATATTTGACAGGTAAATTGGTCTTGCCAACCTTCAAAATTTTAGTTCCATTTTTTATATTTTCTACTCTTATTTGACAGAATATAGAACTATTTCACCCTATTGAGGAATGTGGCAAATTGTACGATACGGTGGAAGATAAGGGGAAATTTTGAAGATACTTGGTTATTCATATTTAGTAAAACTCTTTTAAATAAAGAGCCAATCAATTATAGCCGCAAAATTGTAATAACCTTTTTAAATTCCTTTATTTACGGAGGTCGCCAGTGCTGTCATGATACATTTTTTTATCGAGTTAAAACTTAATTAAAACTTATTAAACAAAAACTGAATTTTCACCCAACTAATTTATTTTTATGTTGATTTATTTATCGTTTAAAATTAGCTATCATAATCACATTAAATTATTTGTGCATGTGGACTCATTTAAATATTCTGACATTTATTAATTTCATTATACTTTTATCCTGACCTAGAAACTAATGCATATTAATTGTTTTTGTATTTAATTCGTAGAACTCCATTTAATTTTTTTATATATATTGAAATTAAATTTGATAGTTTTATTATCAAGTTCTGCAAGTATTTTAGTATGGATTTAGCCACAATTTTAAAATGGTCTTGTAAACCAAAACAGCTGTAACTAAAATACTTGCAGAACTTGATAATAAAACTATCGAATTTAATTTCAATTAAATATAAAAAATAAAATAGAAACTAATGGTTTCGATTCATGTCGATTTTTTTTTTACATATTAGTTTCACAGAGGAGGTCCTGAGGAAAAAAATCTGTGTGATGCTGTGTGGAGCATATTTCAGGGAAACGAAGGAGAGGAAGTTCTGGTAAGAAGAAAGATACGAGGAGTGAGTAGGAATCTAGGTGTCAATGTGGCCAGAGGTGACGGACTTACTTAATGTATCCCTCCTACTGCGGTACAAGAGGATAGACTGGCTGGAGAGGACAATGGTATGTCTCCCTTAGTAGTAGGCCACGCAATAGGTAGGCAAACTCAATCGTTGTCAAGACTTAGACAAACCTCACCTTATGAACCCGGGCACTCCTGCTAAGTAACCAAACCACTTGCGGTGACCTACTTCAGGGGTGTAGGTTATCCAATAAATGATTCCCGGGGCTGCGATTCCCGTACCCGCCTTCCGAAGTGAGATTATTTTGATAGTGGTGTTTACAAAGTGATTTATTTTCATCGTATATACATTGATTGTAAGTCAAAAATTTGAGAGACTTTTTTAACTGTTTTATCCCTGTTGAAATGATAATTACATATGTATCTAAAGTTTTAACCAATTTAATTATATATTTATTCTACGAAAAGACAACAATGATAAATACAATATATTTATATGGCACTAGCGATTACCTGGCGTGCGTTGCAATGCCGTTCAAACAAAGAAAGTGTTTTTGAAGTGAAAATTTCTTTAGCACCGTTGTGATTTGAAACTTGATAAAGAGTTTATTCGAAAATCGATCAATCAAATTTGTTACCTAATTTAGGTGCTTATTTAAAATATCTATTATTCTTGATTCGATTCAAAGTATAAGGTGAGTATTTCAAATAAATCCATTAATTGAAAGAGTTCAAAAAATTGAATTTTGATTTAACAATCGTTGTTTTGCAAAATGTCTTTCTCAAATTGTGACATTTTTGACATTTTCGCAAGAGTTTATGTAAAAATTTCAGATGTATGTAATGTGTAACCACATTATATACATCCGAAATTTGTATTAATCCAGAAACCTGCACGGGGGCTTAAAGAAGGTATTTTGAAAGTTTCAAACATTTCCTATGCTTAATATAGCAATACATAGACAACTCATATACTCATATAAATATTTATAAGCAAGCATATTTTGATTTATATATATATAAATATATGTATAAATTGTATATAGATTTCTCGATGTCTATGAGTAGGTGCCTAGTTTATTAAGTAACCTCATAAAATAACCTCAGTGAAATCGTAAAATGTATCCCCAATATTCATACATTTGCATCGAAGTTGACTCCCTTGGGTACATTCGGTCACGTAATAATATACGCTTTCTAAAGTAAACAAGATATTGGTAAAGTGCAGTGGACTATTTCATATTTTATTGGGAAAATCCAACTTTCACATTTTCGTAGGTAAGTGGCTTGGTAATTTTACACTCTGGAAACAAGGCTCGTAGAAAATGCTTTTAACAAGGTTACCTAATGCGGGCATTTTTCGGAAAAAAAAACTCGTTGGGCCGCTTTCGAAATTTCGATCGCATGACGTAGCTTGAAGTAAAATACTGCCACTTGTATTGCAGTTAATTCAAATCTCCCAGTGGAATATGAACTTCAAGCTACGTCACGAATTTTTAGCCAATCACCGCTTTACCCCCTCGTTGAGCTAACCTTCTTAAACGCATTTTCAACGAACCTTGCTTTGGAATAATAAAATTTTTTAAATCATTTATACGACAGAGGAAGGATGAAATGAACTGGCAGGAAGGATGAAGGAAGGATGGGGTGAGATTTTTCCAAGACTTAGCGGTGGATTCGTCTGACTAGCGTGCAGGCCGGATTGGGAAAGACTGGTTGAGGGAAACATTTTGATCTCTCAAGTGGGATTCTCACGACTCTTCGTCTTACACCACAGTGGGAGGGATGGATTCATACGTCTGTCACTCCTGGATACTGACCCCCAGATTTTTAAACACTTCTCGTTTTTTTTCTTTCCCAAAACGAAAGACCCTCCACACAGCATCCACAAACAATGCACAGGCCCCGAGGGAAATTATTTACTTCAGTGCCTTCCGTGTGGACATAATGTTAAAAAAAATAAGTGAAAGAGAAGAATGATGAGAAGAAAATTGTAGGAATGTAGCCGATCTGATCACCAAACACGGCTTAAGTCATTTCAAACAACGTTTCGATTCTGATTAGTGATCTTCCACAAGAGCAATCCTGAGAGCATCTGCAACTACTTCATTAGATTGTGTGTTACGTCCTGTATATTCCTATAATTTCAATATCTCAGTTTTCACTTGCGATATTTCAGGCAGCAGCTAAAATAGCCTTGGCATGCATGTACTGAACACCCCCCAGACTGTGATCATATTTTGCCTATCGGCACGTGACCTGGAGATGTAAGGTTACGGATAAATAAATCCCTACTTGCACCCTTAGCCAACGCTTGCTGCAAATGCTGGTAAGGGTGGAAGGTGTTTTATGTGACTGCTTCACGATAATATGTTACGGCCTCCTGGTTCCTGGCTCTCTGGGGACGAGGGGACATATATTTGAAAATATAATTGATAACGATATTTCTATTGAAGTGTTCCCACCCATCTCATTTTTCTATTATAAACAATATGTGGAAATATTATACAACGAATCTTTTTCATCTTCGTCCTTTTTAAATTAATTTATGCGTGTTTCGGAGCGTACCTATATTGATTAGTTTTACGATCTCAAATACTTTCTCATTCCCGCATCGCTTCGTCTCTTACTAATTAGAGCGAGGGATACTATTGGTTAAGGGTCCACTAATCGAATTTCGACCGATTTCTTATATATCTCCCTTAAACATTTGAAGTTTTTAAGCTCTTAAAAAAATATATGTTATTTTTGAAGATAATATCTAGATACGTTCCACGCCGAAACGCAAATTATATGAAATTCCCTCGATAGAAAAAAATCGCAAAGTATGCTCCGAAAATTATTTAAAATAAATCAATTTCTTTTAATTTACAAGTTATATTTGTGAAAAAATTTACAATGTTTCTTTAAATATATGATATGTTTGATACTTAAGATACGTTCCACGAGAAATTTGCTCTATTTTAAACGAGTCATGTTTTATTAAGATTTTTCGCAATTTTCGCTGCTATTTTAATGACTTTTTATGACTTAACATATAAGCGCGCTCTGTCCAACACTCGTAATTACATATCTCTCCATCTTCTTTTTTTTCAGCGCCGTGCGTTTCAAGAGTGCCGCCTTAATTTTCAATCCGCCGCTCGGGTGTGGTTCCTGGAAGGAATGTCACAGCTGGGATGACAGATAATAATATAATGTCATGTGTTAACCCTAGAAAATTAAGTTCCTTCCCGGTTCTTACCACGCAATATCCGGTAAATCTCCGACAGGACTGAAATACTTTCAGCTAACACAGAGTGAATATACTCGTTGAAAACCTTTTCCTCAAATGTTAAACGAACGGTTAAGGGAACTATTAAGTTTCCTTTAGGAGTGAACCCATTCTTCCCGAAAGTTCGGCGCCGTACTGTTAACAGTTAACAGTGCTGCGCCGAACCTTCGGGAGTTACTATGAGTAGTAACGCGAGACCTTTCCAGTAGGTGTCGGAAAAATAATTACGAGTCGCCAGAAGAACTTGACGGTGCCTTGAATATTGTAGGTAGGTAAATACATCTTGAAGTTCCTTATATTTCAGTGGCGCCGCGAGGAATTTTTCAAGAGGGCTCAACCAGTCTCAAGCGGTCCGGCCCGCCACGCAATATTTGGGCAAAAGCAACCTCACCCCGTGCATCCGGGCACCCCTGCTAAATCACCAAACTTATTAAACCATTTCGAGTGACCTATGGCAGGGGTTTTGGCTATCCAATAAATGGTTAGAGGGGAAGCGGTACCCATACCCGCATCCCACATTGGTACTTTTTAACAACAAACACAAGAAATTTTATTTTTCAATAATTACTCACAGGAAAGTAAGTACGTAGGTGCTTACCTCCTAAATGACATGTGTTTCGTTGAAATGATAATCCGAGCAATTTGGCTGTATTCAATCCAGGAAGGCGAGTATGAGTACCGCAGTCCCGGGAACCATTTGTTGGAAAACTAACACCCCTAAGTGATTCTCTACGTTTGGTGACTTAGCAGGGGTGCCCGGATTCATGGGGTCAGGTTTGTCCGGATCATGGCGTCGGATCTGCCCACCAATAGCATGGCAGGCCGGATCGGGAGAGACTGGTTGAGGCAGTTCTTTTGACCTCTCCATCAAGATTCTCTCCGAACATTGCCTCGCGTCGCAGTGGAAAGAATGGATTCATTCGTCCGTCACTCCTGGACACGCTGACTCCCAGATTCCTACCCACATACCTTTTTTCATACCTTTTTTCTTCCCAGAATTTCCCCTACTTCCTTCCCCTAAAAAGACCCTCCACACAGCATCCCTATTTTCCTTAGGGCCTCCTGTGTGGGAGTTAATTTTAAAAAAAATCGAGTACAGTTCACACGCGGTAAAAGTGAAACTTCACCCACACAATCTCAACCAATAGGAGCCTTGAAAATCGAGCTCATAATTAAAGCGGCCAATGTGGCCAGCGCGACGCTTCGTAGGTACCTACTGTTCGTAGATAAAGTTTCATTCTATCCCATTCTCTCGCAGGCTAAAACCTAAGATGTATGTATCTGTCTGTTTTTAGTATCGTTTCCGTTTCATTGAATTTTAAATCACAATGGTGCTGAAGAAGTTTCATTTAAAAAAATATTTATTACCTATTTATTCTTTTGCCATGATACGAGCGATCGTATCATGGCAAAAGCGACTCCCTCCAATGTAAATGAGCCTTTGCGAGCTGCATGTATGACTTTTTTAGATCAACTCAGAGCATCGATACAACCCGCCTTTATCTCTTTTAGGAACTGAAGACAGAGAACTAAAAGGTGTTAACTAATATATTTATTGAAATACATTAATTTTGTATATGTCGCAGGCCAATCGTAAAATCAGACATCACGATCTACCGCCATTTCACGATGCGACATATCATGATGTGGCTAGACGCATCATGATCTGCCTGATTTTTCGATCGGCCTATGACATATACATCACTTATTAGTTAGTACTACCAATAGAAGCCTTGAAATGTGAGATCATAATCAAAGCGGCCAATGAGCGCAGTTGGACGCTTCGTAAGTTCTGTTGTGCATCATTTCCGTTTCATATCTCAACCAATAGGAACCTTGAAAAGTGAGATCATAATCAAAACGGCCAATGAGCGCAGTTTGACGTTTCTTGGGTCCTGTTATGCGACATTTCCGTTTCATTTCTCAACCAATAGGAGCCTTGAAAAGTTAGGTCATAATCAAAGCGGCCAATGAGCGCAGTTTTATGCTTCGTAGGTCCTGTTATGCGTCATTTCCGTTTCATATCAAAACCAATAGGAGCCTTGAAAAGTGAGATTATAATTAAAGCGGCCAATGAGCGCAGTTTTATGCTTCGTAGGTCCTGTTATGCGTCATATCCGTTTCATATCAAAACCAATAGGAGCCTTGAAAAGTGAGATCATAATCAAAGCGGCCAATGAGCGCAGTTTGACGCCTTGCAGGTACTTTAATGTCATTTCCGTTTCATCCGAATTTTAAATCACAACGGAGCTAAAGAAGTTTCACTTCAAAAAATATTATTTTGATAATTCAAGCTTTTCCTGTCACTTTAATGAGCAGAATTACAATCAAATTTTTAATCACTTTATAAAAAATATACAAACCGATAACTAATAAGATCATTGTGTAGTCGACCAAATAAGCTAATCCATGTTACTATATTTATTAGTGAAAATGCTTCATAACCATTCCTAAAAGTAAGAATATATCAACCAGCACCTGCCTCAATGAATGCAATAATTCTAAATTCGTCAATGGTTATGAAACACAGCTCTCAATATTATAATGAGTTGGATGAAAGAAATAGACATTATTTAATTGACATTGGTAAAAACTGAAATAATTAATATATCTCCTCTACTTAAAGTGATTTTATCTCTCGACGCTAATAAATAATAACCATTAATTACAGGTGGCTTCATCCCTCGGCATTCATAGATACAGTCCTTTTGGTATCACTTAAAACTCTCTTGTTAACTCCGATTTTTAATAAATAATATATTTTTAATAAATATTATTATATCATATTGCTCTCAAAGGTTAATTAAATAAAACAATAATTTCACGATTGAAAACTGAATCTGTTTGATAAAATGTGTTTTCTGACATATATTTAGCCCAATTGAAAGTAATCTAACACGGTTAATCACAAAAAAACCAAAGAGGTTGACAAAACACGTCAAGCGGTGATCGTGATCCGGCACTTCCTCCCAGAAGTCCTCCAATCAATCAGAGCATTTTGACAATCAGACTAAGATTTTTTTAGAAGTTTGCATAAGTCGGTTTCTTATGTAAACATTTCATATAAATATTTCATCCTTTTCACTGTGGTGGCTTCATATTGATTGATCATTTTTTGTTCAGGTTTATTGAAACCTTGACCGTGTACCTTTACAACATAATGAAATGATTATGGGGACTGTCCTGTTCGCTACAATACAATCGATATTTAAAATACTTTAAATTGTTTTTATGGAGATATTTTTATGTGGTGCATGGGAAACTATTCAGGATGGTAAATACATAAATTGTATAATATTACATCAATTCAAAGATTGCTGGGTCAAGAGGTAAATTGCAAAAGCTTTAAGTTTTTGGATTTAAATACTTACCTATTTAAAATATTTATCGAAATTGAGAAACATACGTTTTATAATTTGCATGTTTGTATAGGGTTAATTTTATACTAGCGAGTTCCCGGCGTGCGTTGCATTGCCACTAATAAAGAAATTAGTTCTCCCTGCGTGTCTTTTCTCATTACTTCCGTTCATTTTCAGCCTCCCCTTCCCTTCCCGCGATCCCCTCCCCTCTCCCGCGTTCAATATATTCGGCCCCGGTAGATTCAGATTTTCAAACAGCTCGCGTGACACCTATTGCAATTTTTTTTACAAATTTTCTATTACAAACATTCATCTTTTTCTATTATAAACACAATCAATCAAATTTGGTACCTAAAATAGGTACGTATTTAAAATAAATATAATGTTTGATTAGATTTTGGTTAGTACCACGTGCGATTACTTCAAATAAATTCATTTACTTAAAGAGTTTCAGAAATTGAATTTTTATTTAACAATCGATGGTTTGCAAAAAGTCATTCTCAAATTATGACATTTTTGACAGTTTTGCATGAGTTTTTGTAATGATTGAAAAAGTTTTCAGATGTTTTGTCATGTGTTTGTAATAATCCAGAAACCTTCATTATCTTAGTGGAAGATCTCATATTTTAAAATTTTAGAATTAACAATATTATCTTAGTAAAGATTTATTTTTTATTCTAAAATTTTAAAATATGAGATTGACAATTATGACGGTTTGATGGAAGGTGTCAATGGCTGAAATGGTAAAAGTAGACTTAGACAGGTAGAGGTTCTGGGTTCGAGTCCCAGTTGCGACCATTATCTTTTTCTATTTTTCTGTGTCTTGTTCTCTTTCATATTTTCTTTTAGATTATTAGTGTTATCTTCTTCTTCAATGTTCTAGTTTCTATCAGTTAAAAAATGTCCAATGAAATAACTGAAAGAGACATCAATTGAGAAAATTAGTTTATTTTTGGCGCTTTTTGATTCGTTGTTATGTAATAACTTTTCAATTTACGAGATGCAAGGGATTACAAAAATACAAAAGATCTTAGAGCAACCTAGCTAACGACTTTAACGGCTCCACAAAATTATATTATAATTAGTAAAAAGGAAGTTTAATTATAAGTACGACCTTAACAACTCACTTGATTTCCAAGTGCGAGTTCATAAAAAGTGCTTTTACGTCATGTCATTCTAAAAAGACTCGCGGCTTACCAGGGTCACATGAGTAACGCGAGATACCATATGTACTAAATCGTATACTGACTTGAATAAAACCTTAAAAAATTACCAATTAGTAAGGAGGAATGTTTATTTCCACCGTTGAATATCCTTCCCTCGAAAATAAACTGTGCCTTTCACTGGTCAATTGAGTTTTATATCGCGTGTTTTGGCGGTCGGTGATGTTGTGATGAGACGCGCTCGCTTGGCGGGTAAAGCGAGTGAATTCACGATAATTTTTCAGTGAGACATCTTCTGCTAACCTTCTCGGTTTCATGTCCCCCTGGTACTCGGAGTTATCAAACGAAGAAGATCCGTTGAGGGAGTGGCACCGCCCTCGGTTAACTTACAACCATATTAATTCACAAAACACGTAATGATATCGTCATCATGATTCTTGATTCTATGATACCGTGATCGATATCTTGTAAAGTCTGAGGTTTTATGAATATAATAATTATCTTTTTAGGCATTTTAAATAATTATTAATATACCATTGAAGAAGAAGATAGCACTTATAATCTAAATGAAAATATGAGAGAGAACAAGACACAGAAAAATAGAAAAAGACAATGGTCGCAACTGGGACTCGAACCCAGACCTCTCGTCTAACCGGGACGTGCGCGTTAACCAATTTCGCTATTGCCACCTTCTGTCGAACCGTCATATTTCAAATATTTTAGAATCAACAATATTATCTTCAACTAGTTCTTTTTTCCATATTATGGGCAACTACTCTTTTTATTGGAACAATCCTTCTAAGAATTGGTTTGTAACCTGAATAGCGTCTCGGATAAATGTATCCGAATTTATTCATATGGAACTATTTATTGACTTTATGAAAGTCTAAATGAATATTCAATTTTTTATAAATAAAAAATTGAATAATTAATATGTTTGCGTTTCATTTCAGAGTAACGGATTTTCCCAATAAAAAATTTCTTTAAATAATTTAAGCTACTTTTATTTTTATTAAGATGTTTTTAATTGCAAGGAAATTTTCAGTCTTATTCCATCCACTTTTCCTTCGCCTTCCATTCCTAACGACCTCAAAATATTCTCATTTAAAAGCCTGTGCAAAGATCGACTATAGTGATCTCTCAGTGCATTTAATTAAAATCTGTTAAGTGCTTAACTGTACTTTAAGATTTTTGTATTTGCAAAAATTATAATTTTGAAAGCTGCTATTCTAGAAGCTCCTCTCGAAAATGGCATCTTGCGGTGACCACCATATCTCTAGACTGGATCATTTAAAATGAAATACCAAACGGATTTCGTTAAATTTATGTATTAATCTTCTAATTAATCGAAGGATAAAGCAAAACAAAATTTTTTGACAAAATGGTGGCTTCTCAAAAAAAAAACTATTTTTGACCAAAATTTTGGCCTTAAATTGTTTATAAAAAAAAGATATTTGTCGGTGAGAACTGACCTTCAATTAATAACTAAAAAAAAACACTTAAAAAGCTTGTGTTAAAATTTGAGATTGATCGGTTTAGCCGTTTTAGAGACATCTTGGTCACCGACTTTAAAAACATAGTTTTGAGAAAAACGCGTTTAATGTTTGCCTACTTCTTTCAAATGCTCTGACACGTCTTTTCAAATATGCGTTTAACTTCGAAAATAATCACCGGATCGACTTGAAATTTTCTGTGTGTGTACTTAAATAAATGTACATTGCGAAAATGAAATAAATAAAATTCGATTTCTTGAAAATTCTAACTGTATATAACCCCTTAAAAATAAAAACACAATCACCACATGTGCTTCGCAGTGGGATCTTCATGTCACGAAAACACTTATGTATAAGGTACTACGAAAAAGCAAGCATGAAAAGTGTGGAAACAAAAACTACTCTCCATTCCCCTAAAAAATAAGAGACAAACGCCACTTTAAACTACTTTTAAAACCGTTTAACCCCGAGACGTAAAACTTTATGGTCGATTATCCAGAGCAGTTCTATGTACCAGGAGACATATGTAAGTAATACATATAATTCACGTGACATTGCACCGGAGGGGTAGTAACATATGGGTTATTACTGGACTAATGCACTGCGGTGGGACTTGAAAGAAATGGCTTTCCTTTTCTGTAATGTTATTTTGCACTACCCAGCTTTGTTAGGTCTCGTGGGAAACAAGGTTTATGATTACTGTCACTTGTGGATGTTTTCTTTTTAGAAAAATGGGTTAGGACTATATCAATGGCCCAGGATTAAACTGAAACAAGTCCAAATGAAATGATCAATATTTTGTTTTTGCAATGCGAATATCTAAATGGGTATGCAAAAATATCAAATTTTGACTGAAACTTTTACATTACCTCAAATGAAAACCCTTGTTTTTAAATTAATCTCTTTAGTTTTAAATGGAGACAATTCGAAAAAGTTTGTATAAAACAGGATACATCTAAATATTTATTTACTGCACAAATACCTTTAAATAAAGAATAAAACTGTTTTTTTTTTTCAAAAAATGGTTTACAAAACAGTTGCACAGGGTGAAAATATGATTTAAATTATCTGAATTTTTTTTAAACAAAATATCAACTAATAACTGTTTCGTTTGGTCTCAAACATTTTGTTTGGTTTCCTGTAAGATAGAAGAGTGTTAATTGATTTGTTATTTTTGTACTAAATTATTAAATCTTTAATTGACAACCTTAATTTGTTGGAACTAATTTACATTAATGTACCTGCCAGACAAACTCGTAGTAAAGATACTTTTAAATGTAACAAAAACATCAATTACTCTATTTATTCACCAATTCCTACAATTCATAGACTTGCGAATTTCAACATTGTGAATTTATAGATATACTAGCTTTTACCCGCGGCTTCGCTAGCATGGTATTAGAGGGAAATTACTGTAGCGCTTGCAATTATCAATTCCCCTCCCCCTCCACCCCCCTCCACCCCCCTCCACCCCCCTCCACCCCCCTCCACCCCCCTCCTTCCCCCTCACCGTACCTCCCACCCTACCCCCTCACGCACTCCATACATTCATTCCCGGTACATTCAGTTTTCAAACAGCTCGCGTGCCACCTAAATTTCATAATGCCAGAGCTCACCAGTAGTAAAAAAAAATAATTATCCAATTTCATTCTTTCGGAAGTTATGCGCGTACAAACATTTCGGAGATTCATTTTTATTTATATAGATGAAATAAAATTTCCTGCAAATATATCAACATCGTTTCCACGGCAACGATGTGTTTTCTGACGTTAGCAATAATTCGCTTTTGTTAGCGACAGAAAACGTATAATAAATATAACGTATTAATATTTATAATTTCATAACGCCAGAGCTTACCATTATATACAGTTTATATTACTTGCATACAATGTAGCTTTCTATTGGTGAAAGAATTTTTAAAATCGGTTTTTTGGTTAATGCGTGAAAGCGTAACAAGCAAACACACGCAGTTTCACATTTATAATATTAGTATAGATTTAGTGTTGATATTTTGCAAATTTCTAAAGTCAATTAATTTCGATTTTATCTGCTAATAATTAACATTTATTATTTTTGTTCGTTTTACAAAACCTTCTCTCATCCAAAACTTTACAGTAAATTATATCCTTATTTTTTAAATTCTATTTTCAGTAATGTACATATTTAACTGCATGCTTTTACTTACTAAGTAGCTCGTATACATTACACTTTGTTTTATTTCAGGTCTTATTATTGATTATATATGGTACATATTTTGCTAAATTGTATTAGTTTTGTATAAGAACAACTCATACTATTTTATTTTTCAAATCTCCGTGGTCGATTTGCAAAATTTTATTGTAAAAGCCAACCAGGACATAAATAAATATTTTAATTTTGGGTGATTTATTTTTTTGATTCTATGTACATGTACAAAAAGCTCATGCAAGCAGTTCAGCTGAGTGAGCACTGCGTTCGGATCAACTCTGTTTGCCAGACCTCCCTCTTTAAATAAAGCTGTTTAAGTAAGTACTTCGGTAGGTACTATCATTCGAATAAAATGTCATGTTCGATTTTCGAAACACTTTCCCGCATTAAAAGCCGATCGAATCCATCACTCAACGAGCGCCGTGTCCCTTTATCGCCGCTTCCATCGCCATTATTTTATAGCGCTATAAAAATAAAAGTTGCGGCAGGTATGATAAGTCCGATTCGCGATGTGCACGTCCGATATTATCGATATTATAAGTATTATTTATCGGCCTACAACACTAGCTAAATCATAATCGACTGTATCGGGAGCACAGCAATATTACTGTCTGTCTGAGTGGGAACTAAAGACATGCCGGCATACACACACACCAGAGAATTCAATTCCTATCTTCCATACATTATGTACATCCATTGACCTTGCTCAACAAGCAAACTAAAGGCACCGAGTAAAACAGTCTGATTTCAATATATATAATCATTTTTCTTTGTTTATTTTGAATACTAGATTGTGGTGAGGTGTTAAAACTGGTTTGAGTTGTTGGCGTTTGAATATAACACGACATGGTCGTTTCTGCTATCCGGGTATCTCTGAATACGACGAACGCCGCGCGCAAGATGGACGATGACGACACGATGACGAAAATAATGTTGTCACGCCAATATGGTCAGAAAATAATATGGGTTCTCATCGTTATTCTGATGTTAAATGGTATTGAAAAATTATCGTGGTATTTGCAATGACACTACAACAACACGGTTTCTTGAAGAAGCAAAAAGTGATCAAATTTATGAGGGGGTTTTCATGTAATAGTGGTTTGAAATTATTCATATTTTGAAGTAAAACTTCTTCAGCGCCGTTAGTGACTTGAAATTCCGGTGAAACGGAAATGCGGCACAACTCAGTTCTACACAAATACTCGGTTCTAATATTATAATGCGGCAAATTCGCACCTCGGCGCGTGCCTTCTATAGCGTAGTGGGCAAGATGCCTGACAAGTCTCAGCGGCCAGAGAGGCAGAGGGTTCGAATCCTACGAAATCCAAAATTAAAAGATTTTAATTTTTTTAAATCAATATCCAATCTTCAAACCACTTTAAAAAACAAGCAACAGAAAAAAGCGACATCTAGCAACTTTCTAGTTTCACTTCTACCGCGTGTGAATTACACACTCTGCTTATTATTTTTTTTAAAGAAAGACAAACATTCCAGGGTTACGAATAACCCAACAATGTTTGAAAATCTCCCACCACCACCACGGAAAGCCGAATATATTGCTTGTGTTGTGATGGAGACAATGGATTTACCTATGAAACAATTAAATTCAATAGATATTTTAATTTGCTCTTTCAAAAACCATAATAAATTTACACATACGAACTCGGGCCGATTCGCAAAAACGGCATAAAACCAATACATTGCAAAAGCGGTAAGAAAAGATACATAATAATTACATTTACAGTTAAAGTAATACATTTAGTCAAAACATAAGTTCTATTTCACGCTTAATGTGGAAATGTGGAAAAAATCCACATTTCCTGCAAAGCAGTTAATTAACCTAGTGAGTCTTCCCAGGGGCGTCACCAATGGTAAGTTAGTTCTGCACCTGGGAAGAATCAAAAGCCTGTATTGGCGACCTCGCGTGAAATTATCCGGGACATAGAATCACATTTCAGCCAAAATATCTGGTATCGATATAAAACCATGTAGAAGCTTTTAAGCCATCAGCAGTAATGCGACATCTCTTCTGGAACTAAGGCTGCAGATACCCAGCATTCCCGAGATAAGTGCTGTTGGAAACAGCCATGGGTAAAAACCTAATTCTCTCATATACATACGTTCCTATGTACTATTTCTCTATAAAATTATTTAATATCCTACCTTTTGCAATAAAAAAAAATTAATTACTCGTATATCTTAATATACATATATTTCTTCTGTCCGTCTGTATGTCACTGAACTCCTCCTAAACGGCTGGACCGATTTTGATGAAATTTTTTGTGTGGTTTTAAGGAGATTCGAGAATGGTTTAGATTCACAATTTGGTCCACTGGAAAATGTTCTTTTAATTATTTTTTTTTATTTCTAAGGAGTTGTTGATTTTGGAATGTTTTACATTGGATCCGGCAGACTGTGCTACCATCGCAGTATCGAATGTTCAATATTATTATATTTTAATTTTAGTTTGTCCCGACAGTTGTATACAGGACAACGTCTGTCGGGTCCGCTATAAATAAATAAAATAAATTGTGGAACATTCCAGAACACTCTCGAATGTTGTCCTGAGCGAAGCCGGGTAACCCAGCTAGTATAATTATAATTGTTTATGAAATATGGAATTGCACAACCCTCCCAATCCTGCTGGAATAAAACCTTAAAAATAAAATAAATAAATAAAAAAATAACCGACTTCAAAAAAAGCATTAAGGGGCCATACATAAATTACGTCAAACCTTAAGGGGGGGGGGGGGAGTAGAGAAGTGTTACATTGTGTGAAAAGGGGTATGGGGGGGGGGTCATCATATCTGTGACGTCACATGTAAAAATCTAAATATTTTTAATAAAAATGAAAATAAAATTTTTAACTACTGTTTTCATTATTTTTGTCGTCACACTAGGGGGGAGGGGTCTTACAAATGTGACGATGTGTGACAGGGACGGGGGAGGGGGGGTCAAAAAATCATGAAATTCGTGTGACGTAATTTATGGATGGCCCCTAAGATATGAATTATGGATACGGAAGAATTTAGATACGATTTTGCAATCTAACAAATATATTAAAGCTTAATCGTTTTCTTCTAGATATTGCTTTATAAATTTCCTCTTGTAATATTTTAACAATAAGTTATTAATTATAATTGTAACCATGTACATTGTGACCTTAGAACGGGGTAGGTACTCCAGTAACCTTATACCCTTTTTCTTCCCTTCCTTTCCTTAAAAACCCTCCACACAGCATCTCCATGATGACATAGGGCCTGAGGGAAATTATTTTCCTCAGGGCCTCCTGTGTGGAGCTCATGTAAAAAAAAGTAAGGTCACATGATTTTCAACTTTTGTAAAAAATATAAAACATGAATGAAAAGATTTATATTTTTTTTACAGCTTTGTGAAGCGAAACTTCCAGATGCAGAGGAATAATATAAATAAACGTGCGAGCCTTAGATACTATTTAACCTTTTATATTTTATACAACCAATAATGTAATTGGTTCTATAAAATTGCGTAATGGTAATTGGTTGTTTATCTATTGTGTAAATTTTAAAATACGTTAATTACACGTAGTTTCATTAGTAGGGGGCTGTCTAACGCACTGCACAGACAACGGAAGTTAATAATAATGTTTGATAAGAGTTAAGTTACATCGCTTGTCTAAATTCTTCACACAATCAGTTCCTTTTTTAAAAAAGTTAAGCAAATTTGATTTCATTGGAACGGGACGCATGGACAACCGAAATTGGTGGATTTGGTGATTTATTTTTGTAAAATAGGCACCAGCCTGTCTGGATCAGTGGGAATTTGACATCCATAATTTGGGGTTTGCAATCTTTTCCATGTCGTGCTATCTATCATTATGAGAGGGAAAAGGGGTGGTTTGGAAAGTAGACAGTTCAGATCTTGTCACTTAACACGTCAAACAAGTAACGTTTCAAACGAAACAACTTTAAATTGGTTCCGCGCGTTTTCATCCCGCGACAAAATATCCCCGAGAAAATATCCTACGGATAAAACATCCCCCAACAAAATATCTTCTAAAACCTAACCTAACCTAACAAAAAAATGTCCCATCTTACACTATTTGTTGTCTGAATTATTTTTGTCCCATTTTACTATTTTTGACAACAATTTATTGTCTTTACAGGATGTCTGTATTATTTTTGTCCCATTTTACTATTTTTGAACAATAATTTATTGTCTCTATAGGATGTCTGTATTGTTTTTGTCCCATTTTTTTGTTAGGTTAGGTTAGATTAGGTTAAATTTTTGTAGATATTTTGTTTCAGAGAGTTAATTTGTTTTTTGAATTGTATAACATTCGTGAGTACTAAACATTATGTATCCATAACAAAAAAATAGCGGATTGTGAAAAAATGTGCAAACTCGCTTTACGTAAATAAAAATGGGAGAAAGGTTACTAATGAATTGTTGAATGCGCAGCAAAAGTGTAGGATTCCTAGATACAAAGGACGTGCTACTGAATAATGTTGCGGATTATAATGTTACTGCTATTGCTACTGTTATATTATAATGTTACTGCTATTCCGTGGATGTGTTCCGCAGTAGCAAGTGGGAGTAAAGAACGCCGACTGAGGCTGACAGCAAACACAAAACGTAAAGTAATCAGGAGCAGCCTACTTCTGCGATTCCTGATCCCCTGGTATTTGAGATCGCACTTGCTTGCTTTGAAATTATTAATATTTTATTTATTTAATTATTTGACGAAGTCAGAAATTACTGAAAACTATTTTTTTAACGCGCAAGAATTTCAAGTGAGTGGTAACTGAATTCAATGAGACTATGCATCCCCAATCGGGATATGTTGTGAAGCTGAGTGGAAAAACAACCTGCAATAGGCATCCCAAGCTAAGGTGTGAGCTACCGTGCTCAGGCTGAATTACCTGGGGAACAGTGCTACGAACGGTTAGCTCCGAGAAGCAGGGTCGCATCTCGGAGTATTTAGATCTTACCTCAGCACTGGGGTCAACTCCGTGGACTCTTTCTTTGTGGGGCCTGCAAAGAGGAACCATGGAGAAGAGAGTTTTTTTTTAAATTGAGGCCACCTCCGTGAACTTTTCCTTTGTGGGGTCTTCGGGGAACCCAGGAAGAGTGGAGAGGAGAGATGAGGCCTGTTACGTTACAAATTGTCACGTGCGTATTCGAGAATAGACCTCTTCGCGGACTGAAGAATAAACCGCCAATATAGAGGCGCGCGCATTACCCCCTCCCGCGAGCGACAAACCGAGCTGTCGCTAGAGCATCTCGGCCGGCAAGCTCGCCAGTCTTCAGCCAGCGAGCTTCCCGATCCCACGTCTCTCGTGAACATGTGCGAGACGAGTTCAGTTTCGCCGGGTGCGCACTTCCGGTGTCCGCGTATGGACGCTGCTGGCCCATAAACCAAACGTGAGTCAATACAATGTTTACCCTTTGTGTGCAAATAATGTTTTAAAGCCCTAAAAATGCGTGTAGAGAGCAGAGATTGACGTTCAAACTAACTTTCAGCTAGGATCGTTCCTCTTATGTACTATTGTGACTCCTAGAATTGAATAAACTATTTATGTGATAACCTACCGTGTTTTGCTTGTCGAAAGAGGCCCTGGGAGGATGAGAAGCGTGAAGTTCCGAACCACAGGCACTAGCCTTGAGATTAAGATAAACATACTTGCACCGCAAACCTGAGCTAGTTTTTATTTGGGGCAGATCCAGCATCTAATTGTATTAAATATGTGGGAGCTTTCTCCAACCCTGCCGATAGCGTCAGCACCCACGCCGACGCTAACAGGCCCTCTTCCCTAGTGTGGCCTTCAGCAAACCTAGATGAAGTGGAGAGGAGAGCTGAGGTCACCTGTGTAAAGTCTTCCCTTGTAGAGCCTTCCGAGAACCAACGTAGAGTGGACACTTCTGTGGTAGGCTTGCAGAGAACCAAGGAGAGAGTGGCCCTCTTCCCTCGTGGGACCTTCATGGAAACAAGGAGGAGTGAGGGAGAGAAGAGACCTCTGAAAATGCATTGAGGTACCAGAAGACATAGCCTCATAAACAATGACAACCCTGCTGAATTTTATAAAAGGGACGAGTAACTGTTAAATGAACGAGATAAAATAGGATCAATGGGCATGTGGTCTAAATGCTCACGAAAACTATACGCAAGCCGTCTCCGCTCTACAATAAAAAATAAAATAAAAAATTACGCACCCCGAATTTCCGGATTCAAATAAGTCTAGAAACATACCCATGTTTACAAATTTTGTCGGCCGTGCCGCGGAGGATCTGAAAAAGTTTTTTTTTTTTTGTTTGTTTATCTAGCTAAAACATATTATAAAAAAACTTGGAAAAAAGTCCTCTCATTTGTGTAAGAATTTACCCAAAAAAAAATTATCATGGTAATATTAATTTAAAGGCCACTTTACCAATTTTTGTAAGTTACCTAATGAATAAATCAATAAAGCTCAGATTTGGTAAATAATTTTTTGTTTTGTGTTCACACTTCGATGCTTATTAATAAATGTTGATATGCACCTATCATAACAATGATTTATAATAGATACTGATTTCATTAAACGCGTCCTTGGCTGCAATATAATTTTGATTGCCAGCATCGCCACGTGACAGACATTAATTACTCAGATCTCGAGCAAATGAACAGTCAAATATGTTTATGAATGAAAACAGATCCGACTCAAAGTTTAAACATTGTATACGTACAGAAGACGGCCTCCGTGGTCCCGAGGCAAGACTCTCGACTCACAATCCGAAGGTCGCGGGTTCGAACCCGGCGTGCGCAAATAAATTTTATTTGATTAATTTGTGTTATTTCACAATTTATTCATTTAAAATAATATATGATATATTTGCGGCACGTTCCAGAGTGGAAGATACTAATAGTATCGCCCTGGTGTAAGACCACCATTCAGAATTGAAACGTTGCTTGAAATGGCTTTAGCCGTGTTTAGTGACCAGATCTGAATAGCCAGGTACTTCCCCACCTACCTCTTCCCTATATCCTTCCCCCCCCCCACTACCTTCAGCCTCACAACATACCCCAATTGGGGATGCCATAGTCTCACTGGCTCCAGACGGGAGCAGTTGGGACTCTTGTGCGGTATTTCATGTAAAAAAAAAAAAAGAAGAATTTTCCAAAGCCGTGTAATAATACTGCCATTATGTTTAATTTGTAAAACGACATTTTTCAAGAAATGGCTTGTTTATAACACACTGCCACGTCTGGATTTTGCGAAATTGCTCGTCGAATTTATTGGAAAATGGCTTTACTTTATGGCCATTCACAAATGCAAATCTTTGGTGTTTTTCCGTGCTTATGTTATGCTATATGTATGCATATTTCTGCGGTATTTTGTGTGAAGGGCTTAAATAAATACTTACTACAATAAAACTTCTGAAGGTGATCCAACAGTACAGGAAAAAAATCGGAATCCACGCCTCTTTATGGCTGGGATTTAAAAATAGTTGACAAGACTTGATAAAAAGCTTTTGGAAAGGTTGTATTTGGGAGATGATTTCGGAAAGGCCGTAAAAAACATTAACTCCTTTCTTCCGCATTGTTTATTGTAATAACAAGGAAATTTATAATAGATTTCACGGAACCGAGTGGACATCTATGCCCCACGGCAGACGGGGCAGAACTGAGACAAAATGTACTGTAACTAGTATATGGTCCTTATGACGATGGCATAAGGTTCACTTTAAAAATGTAAATTCGTCGAGTGCCGGCCGACTTAATTGATGTCAAAAATAACAACACGAAAGTAGATATTTTATTTTATTTTATGAAGTTCAGGTATAAATATTTTTTTTTGCGATTATTATAAAAACAAATGAATTTTCCACATTATACAATAAAACCATATCCGAAAAAGGGTTTATATGTAGGCGAGTTTGCACTTGAAAGTGTTTTTTAATAGACCTAATACTTTATTTTTTCTAGGCTTATTAAAAAAATTGACCAATATTTTTAAGGGCAAAGACAATCTACACACAGTATTTAAATTAAGCATCTATAGTACCTACTCTAAGCGATCAAATTTTCAAAACAAAAATACACCAAACACCAATGGATCGGAGGGCTTTGAAACAAAGAATGGACGGTTACCTCGAAAGTATTTTCTCTTGGGGTAAGAATAACCTCGTCGAATTTAATGTTTCCAAGACCCAATCATGTCAGTCACGTCTAAAAGGGATCGAAATGATAATCTAGTCTCCTTCAATGGAAGCAATCTCCCGAACAGGCCTTTCATTGACATGCTTGGTGTAACTCTAAGTGACCAGCTCAGGTACGGGGGCTCCATCGAAGCCAGAGTTAAATTAACCTCTCAGAAACTGGGCGTACTGTACAGGGCCCGCAGATACTTTAATAGTACACAATTTCTTACCCTGTATAAATCGCAAGTGCGCCCCACGGTTGAATTTGGCAGCCATCTCTGGTCTGGAGCCCCAAAATACCTGAAAAAAACCCTCGACTCTATGCAGAAACGGGCGATCCGTTTGATAGATTATCTTAACTTAACAAACGGATTGCAGTCTTTAGAGCACAGGCGTCAGGTGGGAATGCTGTCCTTGTTCTATCGGTATTACAATGGAAGAACTAGCGTCCGAGGAACTAGCATTATCGATCCCCTCGGCACCGGTGCATAGTCGAGAATCACGTCAAACACGCGCCCAACATTTGTACAAGGTTGAAATTTGCACATGAGAACGGGTCGTATCTACGACTCGTTCTTGAGTTCAACAGCTCGGTTGTGGAACGATTTGCCGACTTCTGTGTTTCCTCCTTCCTACAACATGGGTCTCTTCAAGACCCATGTTCACTCCTTCCTCTCCTCAAAAACAGCCTCCAAACAGCATCTTCAAAGATGACATAGGCCCTGAGGGAAAGTATTTTCGTTAGGGACTCTTGTGTGGAGTTAATGTAAAAAAAAAATTGAGTAAAACCATTGTAAGGGACGTTGATTGAAGAACAAATGAAAGTGTCAGTTTTATAACGCCACTGGACTGAGCAGTGAGCAGTGAGCAGTGAGCAGGGAGCAAGGAGCAGTCAGCACCGGATGATGTTTATCAAACGAGATTGTCCATAAACTATACGCAGATAGTCCTTCTCAGGATGTAATACCGAATGAAGGCAATGCAAATAAAACAAACAGCAGTGCAGAGCGCCCTTGTTCCAAATGCCCCGGGGCCGTACATCATTCCCTGAAGATGTGTTGTCTCGGGACGAAATGTTGAATCATGATTTATTATACATATTATGAACGGGCTGTTCATGAATGATGCTGGGCTCTGGAATATTTTATATACCTAAAACAGTAGCAAGGACGTTTCCTCATCACTGCTGATCTGCAGTAATTAGCTGCACCCAACTTAAATAGATAATAAAAAATAATTCAATTTACAGAAGTCTTTATAATACCCTGGAGCATTAATTTTTCAAATTCAATTTTTCGAAATCAATTGTTATAAACCAAATGGTCGAATTTCAGATTTTTGAAAGAATAATTTTTCGAACAGCAATTCGCCGAAAGACATATTTTTTAGAATTTTTTAATACACTTTTAAAATATATATTTCACCTTTTTATGACTAACGAGATAATATCAGACGTACCAGTTATAGGTTAGGTTTTACGTATACATACTTATATCATTTTGAAAAACTAGTGTTTCGGTCAATTGATTTTCGAAAAATATGTTTTCGAAAAATTGAGGTTCGAAAAATTACATTTCGAACAATTGAATTCGGTCAATTTACCTAGACCCATAATACTCAAAACAAGCACAATTCTCTTCCGGAAAAAAGTTCATAAAAAAAAACAATCAACATTTAGGTATGTTTTTAGGTTTTCACAGCCAAAAGTATTTTTGTTAGCTTTGGTGTAGCTACACCAAAGCTAAACGCAAAAAACCATGCTGAATTTTTTCTAACACCAGCTCGTAGAGAAATGGAGCTGGCAGCACGGTATCGCATTTGCTCATCTGCCCTGTTGATGGACACTGTAACGCTGTCCGAAACGTTGGCTAATGAAGGAGGTAGCGAAACACGGTATAACACCCCAAAAATAAATAACAAAAATCAACGTTTATAATATTATTGTTCATCCCACTTTATGTAACGTATCATAATAAATAGATGATTAGTTATCACATTACTTTAGTTGTCTATGAGCACTTCGGGTCACTCGGTCTCGTTTCCGAGATGTCCCGAAGGTAGGTGTGCAGAGTCATTATATAGAGCCCAGCAGACAAAATCAAGCTTTCAGTCAGAAAGGGCGTTAGTCTGAATTATATTTATAAATTGCGAGACGTCAATAAAAAGTAACTGTAATTCAAAGAACGTTATGTGTTTCAGGAAGCATCCTGTAGTACCTACTGCAGAATACTGGAGATATTACACATTATTATTTAGGATTATGTGTATTAGGGCATAAAAGTATTTCGTCTTGCTTACATCCACTTATTGTTATTAGCTAGAAAGGAATAACAAGACCCAGTTGTTTCACCGAAATTCACACGTGACGAAGTCATCAAATGACCATTCAGAGCCATTTTGTTTTTTTTTTTTTCATTTGAAAGGTCCTTGTTAAACTACAAATCTAAATGGCTGTCTATCAAATTGTAATACACTGACTGTCATCTTCTGTTGATCACAGCTTGTTCAAAAACTGAAACTGACCTACAATAATCGACGTTAAGCGGGAACCTTTCAATTGTCAAAAAATCAAAATGATGCTGAATCGCTATTTGATGACTTTGTTACACGTGATTTTCTGCGAAACAACTGGCCTGATTGTGTGCGTTGAACTTTAATATTTGAAATATGCTTACAGATTTTAGAAAACTTTAAAAAAATTATTCACTGGAGTTTTTTAACATGAAATTATTTACTGTTATCAAGTTTAATTTGTAGAACTCCATTTTAATTATAGGTTTGTAACTCGTTTATAAATACTCAAACTTTTTTTTAATTGAATTATGGTAATAATATTATCAAACTTATTAATTTCGGTTATCTGTGATGTTGGGCCTGAAATGTCCTTGCGTAATGAAGTCAGATTTGCTTTGACTTTTTCAAAATTGGAACTGATGTTTGTGGAAATTCCGACAAGCGATAGGTAGGTAATAGGTGACCTACCTACCTATTAAAGAAAAATAATTATATAATTAATTAAAAATAATTATGTAATTATTAGATACAATTTTATGTTTTACAAAAAACAACAACTACCTAATGTGAACTAAACCAGGAAATTTGACTGTCCTAAAACGGGAAATCTCCTAGTTGGACGGTCAAAGTATTTGTTTATAATGTATATGTATTTTGTTTCAATAAATAAATAAATAAATAAATAAATAAATAAAATAAAATTACAATAATGATAATTTGTAGAGCGACATTTTTGTGACAAATCACATCAAGGGCGCTGTACAAATTTATTACGAGTTCTCAGGCTATATTTAATTTTATTATTTACAAACAGAAACATAAATATACTTCAGTATGATAAGTCATTTGTGATAAATACCATTTTGAAATGTGTATTGCAGGGGTCTAGGTAAATTGACCGAACTGCAATTTTTCGAGCTTCAATTTTTCGAAAACATATTTTTCGAACATCACTTGACCCAAGCACTAGTTTTTCGAATTGATATACATAAGTTTGTATACATTACGTATAACCTAACCTAAACTAACGTAACCTAACCTAACCTATAACTGGTACATCTGACAGTATCTCGTTAGTCATAAACAAGTGAAATATATACATTTTAAAAGTTGATTCGAAAACAAATTCGAAAAACATGTCTTTCGGCCAATTGCTGTTCGAAAAATTGGTCTTTCGACAAATTAGTCTTTCGACAAATTAGTCTTTCGAAAAACTGAAATTCGAACAATCGATTTCGAACACTTGATTTCGAAAAATTGAATTCGAAAAACATGTCTGCTTCCGTATTGCAGTGTGTATGCAATATGTAAGCAATGTGCATTGCAGTATGTATGCAATGTGCAATGCAGTGTGCATGCAATGTGCATTGCAGTGTGTATGCAATGCGTAAGCAATGTGCATTGCAGTGTTTATGCAATGCGTAAGCAATATGCATTGCAGTGTGTATGCAATGCGCATTGTAGTATGCATGCAATGTATATTGCAGTGCGTATGCAATTTGTATAGCAGTGTGTATGCAATGTGTATTGCAGTGTGTATGCAATGTGTATTGCAGTGTGTATACAATATGTATTGCAGTGTGTATGCAATGTGCTTTGCAGTGTGTACGCAATGCGTATGCAATGTGCATTGCAGTGTGTATGCAATGCGTATGTAATGTGCATGATGTTTCAAGTTTACCAAAAGTGTTCATTCGAAAGCTAAATTTCTAACCTCTCTCTAATTTGTCAATACAAAATATCTAGTCATTATTAAAAAAAAAATTAAAGTATTTGATTTTGAAATGCAATACTTTCAGCTTCACAATTTTAAAAATTACTAGTGTTCGCCCAATGGTCGAAATTCGACGATAATTAATTTATTGTGTGATGTTTTATTTATTGATTTAATGTATTTTTAGGCATATTTTTGCTTTACGTATTATATAGATAATGTCCCATGACTTCTCACATGTCTGCGCTAATAAAATATTTTTAAAAACTTGAAGTAATAGTTAAATTAATACTTGAGTAGTAAAGTTAGTTTATTGAGTAATTTACTTGAGTAACAGAAGGTGCTATCTATAAGATTGCACTTATTTTGATTTGGGAAGCTTTCGCTTTTCTTTTGTAATCAAAGACTTAATCCGTACGTAATAGCCACAATAAAAGTGCTTATTCGGTTTCAAACAAAGCCTTGAGTGGAAGAATAAGAAGACCAATATCAACCTTGGACATGAGATGTGAGAAGTGGAAGGCAGAACAGATCGGTTGCACCCGCTGAAATACATCAAAACAGATGAGCCCTTTATTTTTCATTTATCTTTATTAATTCTATTACTATTGGCGTGCTATGCCTCTCTCACTATAAACTTCTGGGTTCTTCTCACTATATCAGAATCGAATCACTGGATACTTATAAGTGGAGGCACAGTTTATAACATGATCAGTTTATGACAAAAATACAAATGACAACACAATGTAGGTGCTGTTTAAAATAAAAGACTTGCTTAGGTACTGTTTAAAAAAATCAGCATCACATCATTACAAATCATACTAAAGTGGAGGCGCAGTTTATAACAGAAATAGAAATAACAACACAATATTACGTTTAAAATAAAAGACAATCAGCATCGTACCATTGTTTAAGCATACTTACAAGTGGAGGCGCAGAATGTAACAATCAGTTTATAACAGAATTAGAAATAACAATATAATATTACTTTTAAAATAAATGACAATCAGCACGTACCATTGCATATGCATACTTATAAGTGGAGACGCAGTATTTAACAATCAGTTTATAACAAAAATAGAAATAACGACAAAATGTTGCTTTTAAAATAAATGACAATCAACATCTTACCATTGGAAATGCATACTTAAAAGTGGAGATGCAATATTAAACAATCAGTTTATAACAAAAATAGAAATAACGACACAATGTTGCGTTTAAAATAAAAGACAATCAGCATCTTACTATTGGAAATGCAAACTTATAAATTGGTTTTGATAAAATCTTTTATGTCAGATTTGTCTCGTGTGATGATCCAAGACTTGGAGTCTGATTCAGATTTAAAATATGTTTTGTTCTATCTAATGGCTCTGACTTGTTTCATTACTGTTACTATATAGATACTTATTTGTATCCATTTGTTGCAGTTTTGACAATAAAACGTAGAATAAAGTTACACCTTCTTATCTTCAAACCATCTTGGTATTGAAATTTGAATCAATCGAAGCGATTGCGATACCTTCCATTTTTTCTACCTTGAGTTTATATTCGCTAAAGGATTATAGTAAACTGTCTGTTTGATTTGGTAACCGGATAAAACAGTGGCAAAATAGACGAAAGAATAGGTTAGGTTTATTGTTTGTTTGATCAAAGATTGTCTTTAACCATCTTATTTAAATGCTGAATAAATAGAAAACAAATAGTGAGGGGATTGATCCTGGAGGGACCAGCGAGAAAAAAAAGTATGTTTCTTTAATATTTTTGCATCAATTTCCAATAAGGTCATCAAATCAAATCAAATCATGATACAAATAATACGTTGTTGTACTTACCATGGCAAGGTGCTCGCCTAGCGTTTTATTTGTCGATGGCTGAAGCAACAACATGATTGCCTGCAGGTACAGCGATAGCACCCTCAAGGAAAGCGGCAGTGGATTTGTCATGCAGTCTGATGTTTATTACGTCCGTAAATAGTCCGCTCGGGAGTAATTAAAAACACTATAAAACCTCTGGCCGGGGACCTAAGGGTCAAACAATAATGTAAAGCTTTTTAAATTACTCCACAATTCACAGGTGATAGACAGCCTTTGAGTTATTGTGAGAGTAACGAATGAAAGGGTATTGGAAGCCAGTCAAAGTAAACTTAAAAAAAACGTCGTTTTGAATGTTGCCAAGAGGCAAAGAAAACAACGTTTTGAATGTTGCAAGGAAAAAAAAAAAATCCTTTCGCATGTTGCCGAGATGAAATGACAATATCGTTTTGCATATTGCCAAAGGAAAATAAACCATCGTTTGGCGTGTCGCCATGAGGAAAAGAAAACATCGTATTGCATGTTGACGAGATGAAATGAAAATATCGTTTTGCATATTGCCAAAGGAAAATAAAACATCGTTTGGCGTGTCGCTATGAGGAAAAGGAAACATCGTTTTACACGTTGCCAAGATGAAAAGAGAACATGGTTTTGCATGTTGCCGAGATGAAATTATAAAATCGTTTTGCATATTGCCAAAGTAAAATAAAACATCATTTGGCGTGTCGCCGTGAGGAAAAGGAAACAACGTTTTGCATGTTGCCAAGAGGAAAAGAAAACATGGTTTTGCATGTTGCCGAGATGAAATTATAAAATCGTTTTGCATATTGCCAAAGTAAAATAAAACATCATTTGGCGTGTCGCCGTGAGGAAAAGGAAACAACGTTTTGCATGTTGCCAAGAGGAAAAGAAAACATTGGTTTGCTAGTTTCCAAAGAAAATATCATTTTACATGTCGCCAAAAGGAAAATAAAAAGTCGTTTTACATGTCGCCACGAAAAGAAAACATCGTTTTGTATGTCGCCAAGAGGAAAAGAAAACATCGTTTTGTGTGTCGCCAAGAGGAAAAGAAAACATCGTTTTAATGTTGCCAAGAGGTAAAGAAATAATCATTTTTCATGAAAATAAATCATTGATTTGCAAATTATCAAAGTAAAAAAAAACATCGGTTTGCAAACCACTAAGATAAAAAAATATCGATTGTCATATCGCCAAGAGGAAAAAATCTATTTCAATGATACAAAGGTGAAAAAAAAATGACTTGCATGTCGCCAAGTGTAAAAGAAAATATCATTTTTACATACAAGAGGAAAAGAAAACATCGTTTGTCAATAGAAAGAGGTTCTCATTCAGTGGTAAACATCGATTTAGCATGACTGGTAGTTCTGTGAACAATGGACCTAAAAAAAAAAGTTGTATTTTATTTTAAGAAGAAGATAGGTTACACCAGTTCTTAAACGATTGTTTCCAATGAAAGGGGTAGTTGCCTATGATATGGAAAAGTTAGTCGAAGATAATATTGTTAATCCTAAATTTTGAAAATATGATATTGACAATTAGATTTGATGGAACGTGGCAATGGCTGTATTGGTAAAAGCGCACGTCCCGGTTAAACGAAAAGCTCTGGGTTCGAGTCCCAGTTGCAACCATTATCCTTTCTTTTTTTTCTGTGTCTTGTTCTCTTTAATATTTTCGTTTAGATTATTAGTGTTATCTTCTTATTCAATGATATATTACATTGATGAGAATAACCTTCAAAAGTTATAAAAAGAGAATTGTTCTTATAAAAAATTGTTTATATTTTTCTCTTAGTTAAGTAAATTAGAACCAAAACTTCCGCTAAAATCACGAAATTTTTAAAAATGTAGTTAAATACCTTTCTACTCATTAATAAACCATAAATATTTTAAATAACATTTTTTTATTTCAAATAAGGAATTATACAATTTGACATTTTGTCCGAAGTAAACTATTTTAATGAAAATTATTATTTCAAACTTGTTTTAGGCCGGTAGGTACCATAATATTGTTAACCCGATAGTATAAAAAGATAGTATCGAACACGGCATCTTATACCTTATACTTTACAAATAATATAAAGTATAAGGTATAAGATCTAGAATTTGTACAACATTACGTTATTTAGGTAGCACAACATGTATACGAGGTACCAGTCTACATTCGAGGATGTTTCTGTGTTGAGTTTACGACTGAAAAGATTGAATCCCGTTTCGAATTGCTTGATTGTTTTATAAATCTTCATTAACAGACCTGGTTTTTTTATTTATGGTATCACTTTTTATAATATTATATTTCGCCCAAATGAAATTGTGGTATTTATTGTAACAAGCTACCTATATCTATTTACCGACGAAAACATAGTAAAAGTTTATTAGAAAATAAACAAGTTATTTTACATTAAACCACTAAATAAGATGAAGCACGATGACATAATGTGACGGCAACATGATGTGCCTGTGTACTAACCTCCAGGCAGATGTATGGCGGTAGTCGTCAAGATACTTGAATCGAATACATGCGTATCCCTCTCAAAAACATATTCACCAGTTTCCCCGCTTTTACGATTATTTTCGCGAAACCATGTGTAACTTTCGAGGAGGATGACCAATTTTCAAAAACAGCTCGTATAATGCATGATTTATACAAGAATCTCAAAATAACATTATCAATTCGTGACAAGCTGTTACAAGCCATTCCCTTCGCAGTCATAAAACTTTTGCAAAATTGTAACTATTCAAAATTTGTTAGCGTTCTAAACTATTAATCGAGGCTTTTACATTAGCAATGATTTGTCCATCCACATGAAAGGAAAGGACGCGAAATTTTCAAAAATTATGTCCCATAAAACTGGCGCACAGACTAAAAGGATTTTAGTACCTTCTCGCATTCAAGATGTTATGTTTTGTCCTCGGATACATTTTAAGAAAGAGTTGAAAAGAACTCGGCTTTGTTTGTTTTTTTTGCCAATTCGACTGCCTCGACAAAACGCCAATAATAAAGTCAGTGTGACAGTTTTTGACACTTGCATAAAATAATTCATAAGGCCGTACGAGAAGTAGGATCGTAAAATCTGGAATTTCGACCATTGGAGAGCCACCTCAATGGGAACCAAACCTTCTGCAGTTACCTACCGGGTATTTCTAAACTCGATTTCTATTTAATTATTTCTTTCACAGCTGGTTAGAACTTTGAAGAATATAAAAAAATTACCTACCACTGTCCTAGAGGTCTAGCATGGGCGATCGATAAAACTCTATGTCAACACGATATTGACTAAATCCGTCATCTATGGTCAGTCAGTCAACGATTGATATTCCGACTGAAGATTAATAAATTTTAGCGCGGCCTCTATGGTGTCAAATAAGTTATAAATGTACACAAATTTTTGAATAATGTCATTCGTTATGCAAAATTTCTGGCTTATTCAATGAAAGCATTGAACTAATGAAGCTCATAATTTTTTTTCTACTTTATAATGTCCAGATCTACTTCGCCTTAGTTCTTAATTGTCCAAACGACCATTAGAAAATTTTATACCAGGAGAAAGTTTTCTTTCATTATTTCAATGAAACATTACGATAAGTTTTTAAGATAAAGTTATTTCTGTAAGTGAAAGCTCTCTTTAATTTAAACATTTCTTAGTTAAGTGATTAACTATCTTTTTTTATACTTTATTTTTAATTATAAAGTGGAGATTCAACAAAAACTAAACAGTATGTGAAGATATTATTTTTTTCCATCATTTCCATCGAATTTAGAATATGGCGTATTTGATTTAGTAACAGGTACATAATATTATATTTTTTGCTGACAGCTGACAAAAATATTGAAATTAGATGCATTTTTAATGATTTGAAGTTTACGATATGTAGACTGCAATAAAATGCATATTTTGTTGCATCGCGTAAAAGGCACCACTTCTCGGAATTTGCAACAATCTGCCTCTCAAATGCACTAAACTTCGCGCATTCAGAGAACGGACTTGAAATTAAAATAAAACATACAAGAAAATCATCATCGGCTTTTAGAAAAATGGAAAATTATAAATATATTGGACATCGCCACAATCAGCAGGTACTAAGGTTGTTAAAATCAAAACAAACATTTTTTTTTTTCTTAAAATAAGGTACCTAACTGAATAATCTGAAACATAAAAGTGGTGTGTTTCCAAAATTTTCGACAGTTTTGTGTAAATTAATAATGACGCCACAAAGTGAATTTGCGAATTTTGAAGGAATAAATATTTATGTGTTTAATCTCCGCAGTGTAATGTATAAATGACGTGGCCGAAGTAGTTTTAACCCCTCAGGCCTCAACCGTATTTTGTCAGAAGGTCAAAATATTTCCGTTTTGCTAAATGCACTAAACTTCGCGCATTCAGAGAACGGACTTGAAATTAAAATAAAACATACAAAAAAATCATCATTGGCTTTTAGAGAAATGGAAAATTATAAATATATTGGACATCGCCACAATCAGCAGGTACTAAGGTTGTTAAAATCAAAACAACCTTTTTTTTCTTAAAATAAGGTACCTAACTGAATAATCTGAAACATAAAAGTGGTGTGTTTCCAAAATTTTCGACAGTTTTGTGTAAATCAATAATGACGCCACAAAGTGAATTTGCGAATTTTGAAGGAATAAATATTTATGTCTTTAATCTCCGCAGTGTAATGTATAAATGACGTGGCCGAAGTAGTTTTAACCCCTCAGGCCTCAACCGTATTTTGTCAGAAGGTCAAAATATTTCCGTTTTGCTAAATGCACTTAACTTCGCGCATTCAGAGAACGGACTTGAAATTAAAATAAAACATACAAGAAAATCATCATTGGCTTTTAGAGAAATGGAAAATTATAAATATATTGGACATCGCCTCAATCAGCAGGTACTAAGGTTGTTAAAATCAAAGCAAACATTTTTTTTCTTAAAATAAGGTACCTAACTGAATAATCTGAAACATAAAAGTGGTGTGTTTCCAAAATTTTCGACAGTTTTGTGTAAATTAATAATGACGCCACAAAGTGAATTTGCAAATTTTGAAGGAATAAATATTTATGTCTTTAATCTCCGCAGTGTAATGTATAAATGACGTGGCCGAAGTAGTTTTAACCCCTCAGGCCTCAACCGTATTTTGTCAGAAGGTCAAAATATTTCCGTTTTACTATAAAATCCAAATAAATAAAATATGTTTTAATGTATCCGAAAACTAAAAACTGTTTTGGAAGAAAAACGCTTTAAAATTTTATAATTCGAATTATTTCGAAAATTTTATAATTCGTTTATTTCGAAATAAACGTATAATAAAGTAACAAAAAAAATAAAATCACAAACAATTTTTTTTTTTAATATATTTTTTTTCAAATTGCGGTCAGTAACTTTGAATTCATAAAGATGGACATTTGAATTATTTTGTGGTTATCTTTTGAATTTGAATTTAAAGCGTGGAGTTTTCTCTATCTTACACCGTTCAGATCATATTTCTAAGCATAATAGTAATGGAGAACAAACGATTCCTATGAGATTTATATGAGTTGTTTCGAAAACCGAACAAATTGGCCTGAGGGGTTAAATAAATATTGTTATTTAAACTTACCACAAACTCTAGAAAATTTAAAAAAAAAATCAAATTCACCGTCCACAGTATACAATAATGACATTTATTGGGTAATATCAAATGAATCACCAAGAAACTCCTCAAAATAGTTAACATTTTTTTAAACATAAGAAACATACATAAACTAAAACAGTGTATTTTGCTAATTTTCAATAAATAATAGAATACGGAATCATTGCCTGGGGAGGAGCAACAAACTCAGCTATCGGTAATTTGGAAATCCGACAGATCTGATCAGATTGGATCTTAAAGGTAACACTTAAAAAACATAGAATAGCAGACACAGACCAAATATTCAACATGTTTGACGTACCTACTAAATTTTCGCCAATTATACACAAAAAAACACTACTAAAATACATTTTTGACCAAAATAACAAATTTCAACGAATACAAACTATCATTAATAGAGCAGTTAGTTAAGCGTAAAAAACTCCGTCGATAAACAAACTTTTTAGACAAAGATTCATCAACCTTTCACTCGACACAAAAAAATGAGCCATACCAAAAAAAAATCAGGTACAAATTAAAAGATCGATTAAAAAACAAAAAAGGAATTTTTAAAAAATGATAACTAAAAGGATTTAACAAATAATACATCATCACAATTCCATTACAATACAATCATTATATATTTACAGTCTTACTTCTTACTTCATTTGCCAACTTAAAGAAAAATCTTTACCTCCCTTATGTATCTATTAATTTCTTCTTAGTTTTTTTTTTTTTAATCAACTAGCGATTTACTGACATGCGTTGCTATGCCACTTAATAAATAAATTGTTTCTCCCTGCGTGTCCTTTCCCATTTGTCCCGTTCCCCTTCCGCCTACCGTTCCTCTCCCGCGAACCCTTTCCCTCTCGCGTTCCTACTCTGCCTTCTCCGCTTTCCCTCCCCACTCCCCTCGCCCGCTTTTCCCGTACCCCCTCCCAAATTTCCTTCCCCCCTCCCGCGAACCCTCCCCCCTCCCGCGAACCCTCCTCCCGAGTTTCCCTCCCCCTCCCAAGTTCCCCTCCCCCCTCCCCGGTTCACCTCCCTCATTCTATTCATTCTCCTCCTCTCGCATTCTATTCATTCAGTCCCGGTACATTCAGTTTTCAAACAGCACGCGTGCAATTTTGGATATTTTATACTCAAAATTCATAATGCCAGAGCTCACCAGTATATTTATTTATTTAAACGCCCATAGGGCTTTTACATATAGTGCAGTACATGTTTTTGGAAAAATATAAGAAATAACATAATGTAATATAAACATAATATAAATGTAAGAAACAAAATAAAGATAACATAAGATATAAGAACAAAATATAGATAACACCAAATATAATAGTTGACACAAAGCATGTAACATAGAATATATGGTCACGTAATGTGAGATAGTTATTTTAATTATAGAGGGAAATACGATAGGATTGTCAATATTTATGTTTGTAATTAGCAATCTTTTTTTTAAATATTTATTACGTGTTTATCGAAACAAAGCTACCATAATATTTCGATTAAGGTGCTATATAGTGCATGATATTAATAGATTTATTTTAATTGTTCTAATACACTGAGTTTAAATTTTGACATCGATTGATGACGATAAACGTCTATAGAGGAATTTTTATTACCTTATATATAGAAACCTTCGCGGGCATGCACACATCAAATCCCTAAAGATTATCGCAATTGGATGAATAATTTATCAACGCATAACATGCATATATAGACCGAAGCAAACATATTTTGATTTATATATATATATAGATTATTTTATATTTCATTTGTATCAAATAAAAAATATATGATAACAAAAAATGTTCAAATGTCAGCGATAATGTTCCCTCACTTTGAATAAAATATGTTACTCATAATTTGTAAATGACGTTTTTTGACGTGTAGATGACCTGAGAAATGACAATGTGGTAGTGAAAAAATTAATTAACATATCATTTTCAATCGACATAAAGACTTTTATGATACCATACCACCCAACACTCTGAAACGTAAAACGCAATCCAAGAGAAGAGCGCTTCATAAACAAGTTCTCTAAGATTTAATGGCAGCAGAGCCCCGTCACACGAAATCGGGGTCCAATTTCATCCCTCGTAAACAGTAGAAGATTCTGTACTACTCCTGGTCCGAGTAGAATAGATCCAGCAGGCCTCAGGACTAGTCATGCAATCACGACACTACCTGAATTATGCCCACGACTAACAGTGATCTCCAGAATCGAATTACGGTGTGACATTACTTCGCCATCTTGGGTTCTTTGCGAAATGCCGACGCGGACTTCACAGCTTGCTGATTGGCAAACATAAAATTATTTTATTCGCAAATTTTATCCAACGTGATAATATATTATACAGAATATTGATGTAATCTTTGGTCTGAAACATTTAATAAGTAAAGTTATCGCGACATATTATTTATTCTTTTGCTTGTGTTAATACACGCTTACACGGACTTTTACAAATATATGATAAACATAATAATTTTGTAGAACAGAAACCGTGAGGTAAAATGTGATAACTAAATTATGTGGAATCAGTGCAGATGAATAGTAGATATTATGCTAACAGGGGTTATTTTTATTGAGTGATGTTACTATGCCTGTTTGCAACTATATTCCGCGCAGTTGAACACATCTATTACTTCTGAGAAAGTATTGCCAACTGCAAACAAGCCAGTATCTAAAGTCTCAGTGGTCTCATATTAAGTCTTTTAGATCTAGTAGCTCTGGTTACTATATGGAAGATATTTAGCTTAATAAATCAGGGCTGTTTATAATATCTATTTATTTTATTTATTTATTTATTATGAATTAACGCCAATTAACGGCTTTTACATAGGAATAACAATAATTAGAAATGGATACAGAATATGCATAGTTAAGAAAAACTATTCATATGCCAAAAAATTAAAAAGTACACATTGAAGTGACAGCATAAAGTAGAACAAGAAAACCTCATATACATGTATACTTACAAGGTATTTTGAACTAAAAAAATAACTAAGTACACTAAGTAAAAAACAAAGTACGTAACAAAAATAAATTTAGAAATCCAGATTCAAAACAAAAATAAATGTAAAAAAGAAGTAAACATCGATGAAGAATATAAAGTAAATTTGATTATAATCCAACTGAGAAGCGCTGACAAACAGCTTTAATTAAATAATGTTTGTATGTTGATAATTTTTCAATATTTATTACATCATCAACAACATATTTATTACCAAACATATAATAATTCAGCATTAGATCCTGTATTATTACAATGATAAGGTAATTTGTGACGAACTGATCTACTCGGTAAATGAAAACATATCGACGAAGGAAGCTCAGGGGAGTTCAATAAATTATTAACAATTTTAAATAAATAAAATAAGTCAGAACAAATTCGTCTTTCTTTTAAAGTATCGGGTCCCAGTAGTTGCAACTGAGAGAAGTAATCAATGTTTTCCATTAATATTCCCAATTTAAAATTAATGTGACGTAAGAATTTATGTTGGACACGCTCAAGGGAATTTTCATGTACGCTGTAATACGGATTCCAAATGGAGGAGTTAAATTCAAGTTGGCTTCTAACAAGAGAAGTGTAGGGTAATTTGACAGTTTTTAAATCATTCGAAATCCGTAAGATAAACCCCAACATTTGCATTGCTTTACTGGTTATATTATTTATATATTTAATAAATATTAATTTAGTGTCAAAAGTAATTCCAAGGTCTCTTATTTCAACAACAGATAATAAGGAGTGATCATTGAGAAAGTATGTGAACAATAATGTTTTTTTTTTCCTGTGGAAACTCATAACTTGACATTTTTTACATTAAGAGATTATTTTTAAAACACCAATCGGAGAAGCAATTTAGATTAGATTGTAGGGACAGACAGTCCTCGATATTATTAATAATTCTATATATCTTCAAATCGTCTGCAAACATTAAAATAAGAACATGGGTAAATATGTTAGTGACGTCGTTCATAAATAAATTAAAAAGTATGGGACCGAGATGCGAACCTTGGGGTACGCCACTGGTAGCTCTAAACGTGTAAGATAAATTATCATATAAGCAAACAGTTAACTGACGCCTAAATAAGTAACTCTTTAAACCAGAATAATAGATTCCCTTTAACGCCAAGTTTCGAAAGCTTGTTATAAAGCTTGAAATATCGTTAACAATTGTAAAAATAAGTCTTCCATCTAAGTTTTAATAATTTTAATTCTTTCATCGAGTGATTATAATTTGACCGAGTTTTAGAAATTTATGCTGAATTTTTTCAATGGAATCGGAGTGGATATCTATCTAATCAACATGTGTTTCTATGTATGTGAATTGTCTATGCATTATGCATTGCTATAGTAAATATAGGAAAAGTTGGAAACCTTCCAAATACCCTCTTTCTACCCTCGCGAAGGTTTCTGGATTATTACAACCACATGACAATACATCTGAAAAGTTTTTTCATTACAAGTACCCTTACGAAACTGTCGAAAATGTCACAATTTGATAATGACATTTTGCAAACAATCAATTGTTAAATCAAAATTCAATTTTCGAATAAACTCTTTAAATTAATTAATTTTATTGAAGTACTCACCTATAATACTAACCAAAATCGAATACTTTGAATCTAACCTAAAATTATATTTATTTTTAATAGGTATATTGAGTACCTACTAAATTTGATTGATTGTTCTTATATTCGTAATATACAAAAATTAACGTTTGTAATAAATGAAAATTTGTAAAAAAAAATCGCAATATGTGGCACGGGAGCTGTTTGAAAATCTAAATGTACTGGGACTGAATATATTGAACGCGGGAGAGGGGAAGAGATTACGGGAAGGGGGTTTTCGGGAAAGGGGAGATGGAAGGCGGGGAAGATGGAGGGATAACGCATGAAGGAAGGAAAAGACACGCAGGGAGAAACAATTTCTTTATTGGTGGCATTGCAACGCACGCCGGGAACACGTTAGTTATTTATAAAAAGGAGGAGACCAAATAAGAGAGTTATAATTATATTATTTTTATATTTTTTCATGTATTGCTTTCTATGTTCTATACTTTTCATATTATTTTTATATTCCACTATATTCTTCCATACTCTGTAGTCATTTACATTCTTTTATATTCATTTGTATTCTTTAAATTTCTTCAATATTTTTTTATATAATATGTATATTTATATATTTTTATTTTATTTTTTTTGTATTCTCGCACATTTCTTTATATTGCGTCTGTTAATGTACTGTATACGAAAATCGACTACCATAACACAGGCATGTGCCTAGGTATGGTGGTCGAAAAATCCCCAATTCATGTAACAAACAATTCAAAGAATAAAGAAACTTAAAAAAAATATATATATATATATATTCGATTTTGCTTAAAGTAGTCAAGAATATTTATATGTTCTTAAGATTGAAATATTTAATTTGAAAGTCTCTGCCATTACGGAGAGTGAAGGGAAGCATTTTTAATCATTTATCTATTACTGAATTAATTTGTGAAAAAAATTATATTTGGTATCGAAAATAACGTCAAGATCGTTAATTTAATATTTATACATTAATTATGGCATTAACTAATGTTTAGATGACGTTGGTTTAGTTTGCACCAATCTTGTAGTTTCTTAAATTTGTTTGAATATCAATACGGTCATCTATAATTTTCATACGTTTTAATTATTTTAGAACATCGGCAAAAAGCAACACTTTAAAATTATTATCAAAAACCGTGACAATGTCATTTATAAAAAGTAAGGATGGCATTGGGACTAAATTTGAACCTTGAGGTTCACCGCCACGCCGTGAATTTTTGTGACAGGTTGGAATTATATTTCAATTATTTATGTACTAATTATTATTTAGTTGATAAATTAGAATTATTTTTTTTTTCTAGAATACCATAAATATCTGTTTTCACGTAAGAAAGAATAAATTATTATAATTTTTTTATTTGTTATTGCACTCTTATCCTTTGAATTTATCTTTTTTTAAATTTTCATCGTATTTTTCAACAAATTTAAAGAACCCATTTATTATGTTATAAACTTTCCGTCTAGAAACGTATACCTATTTTTAACAGTATGTGAGGCATTTACCTTCCTGCATAATTGGAGTAATGTAAAGAGACATCATTTTAAATTAAAAACAAACTCCCGTACAAAGAAGTCTGAGTTCAAAAGGGCGGACTGCCGTCCCAAACCTCCCACCGCCAAATAATTAAGATCAAACAAAAGAATGCAAATTCTTTCGTTTGCTTTCTAGAAATATTTCCGCCCATCCAGTATCTACAAATTCTTCTTCTAACATTTTCTGCTTTTGACTCCTGGACCAAATTATCAGAGAAAACAGATGCCTTGAAAATGAAAATCGGTACTCAGGGGAGAACCACCTTTGAGAGGTAATTTTTTTCATGGTGCTGTAAATAGCGAAGTTTTACAATATTGTCCTATTATATTAACCTATTCTATTCTCTCATAAAATCCACAGTTGAGGTCACGCAATCCTTTTGAATTCTGATTTTAGGTCGATTTTCTAAAAAATGAAATGTACTCTTCTTGGTACAATATACTTTTAATGAAAAGGGCAATCATGGACAATCATGGACATTCATACATGATGGCACATAACTGTCGATAATGCCGGGATTGAGACTGTAATAAATACTGTTGCAACCTCAAAGTCTGGGGCCAGAATAATTCCTACCGCATGCTAAATAACCCATCAGACCTCATTGTTATCTATCACAAATGAAGTCCAAAATTTATTTTTTATTTTATTTATTTGCAAAAACAGCATGAAACCAATACATTGCAAAAGCGTTAAGAAAGGATACACAATAATTACATTTACAGTTAAAGTAATACATTTAGTTAAAACATAAGTGCTATTTCACGCTTAAAATCGGGCAGTTAATATCAACATGGAAAATGTCAACATTTCCTTCATTTCTTTCCATTGGTAAGTTAGTTCTGCACCTGGGAAGAATCAAAAGCCTGTGTTGGCCTATATCAGCCAGAATATCTGGTACTGATATAAAACCATTTAGAAGCTTATAAGCTGCAGATACCCAGCATTCCCGAGATAAATGCTGTTGGAAACAGCCATGGGTAAAAACCTAACTCTCTCATATAGAGGTATCGTAAAACTTTCTTTTGTATTTTCTCAACCATTAGGTAGTACATAGACGATGTCTTCAGGTCCTCATATCTGAGATGCACTCTCGAGAATGCTATGCACTAAGCTAAAGTAAAGCAGCCTTACAACTGCAAGGTTGGTCAATTCTTTTGAATTGTTTATGACAAAACCCAGGATCTTTGTAGCTGATTTACAGATCTTTTCAATATTAAATGTTTTATTGACCCCGGAGTTTTATTCAAGAGTTTGTGTGATAAACCCGGATTTACTCGAGTATCTTTTAACTGAATTTCCATAATTGTATTGTTCTCCTCACATGTAAAAAAAAATTTATGACCCAGTAGGTATTAAAATTAATTTTACCATAATAAAACCCAGAAAAAAATTATTCAAAAAGAAAATTTCCCCTAAAACTCCAAATCCACGGGGCCGAAAAAAGGAGACTAACAAAATCTTAATCCGTCACTGCCTGTGAATCTTTTATAAGACAAAGGACGGAAATGAGGAAAAATGTGCCTAATAAGGATTAGAGTCAGCGGGGGGCGGAATTTCGCAGGGGATAAAAAGGTTGTCCCCTTTTCCCCGTCTTTCCCGCCGATGTAAATTGCATTAGAAAATGTCTTGGCAATCCATAAAGCGTTTTTTCTCGAGCCACCCTACCAAGTTATTTTGCGTAAACGTGTTGATTTAATGGAATAAAGATATTAAATATTCTTTGTGAGTCTTGGATTGGTCCTACTAAATTGTAATTTATTTTTAGAAAATGAAATACATAATCAAATATTTATTAAATTTGTTTCTGCTTGTGTTGAATGGTATAACACCGGGATAAGAAATGTCACTTTGGGAATTTTGTCTTGAAAGGTAGTTTTTTTAATTTTTATAACTGTTTTTTTTATTATTATTATTTATTTGAATATAGTATAAAACCTACATAGCAACCATTATTTATTTACTGTTTACGTACCTACCATTAAAAATATGTCATAAATAATTTTTATTAAAAAATATAAGTAGTATTAAGTACAAAACGTTTCTAACAGCGTAAATATGCTAAATTAACTTGATTTTACAATTGGCCTCCGTGGTCAAGGGTTAAGACTCTCGACTAGCAATTCAATTCAATTCAATTTGTGTTTTTTGCAATTAATTAAAAATAATATTCTAAGATATCTCAGTACCGCCCTGATGTAAGACCACCATTCAAAAAAGAAACATTGCTTGAAATGGCTTTAGCCGTGTTTGGTGATCAGATCTGAACAGCCAGGTGCTTGCCCTCCTTCCTCTTCCCCATCTCCTTCCCCTCCCCACTACTTTCAGCCTTACAACATACCCCAATTGTGTTTGCCATTGTCTCACTTGCTCCAGACGGCAGCAGTTAGGACTCTTGTGTGGTATTCATATAAAAAATAAATAATTTAAAAATTATTTATAAAACAAAATGTTTACTCTTTTTTAAAAATATGTGAAACCCATTTTATGTAAAATCTGTTAAAAAAATTATGCGACTGCTTGCTTATGTCACCAATTTAAGTAAGAAGTACCTGGCTATTCGAATCTGGTCACCAAACACGGATAAAGCCATTTCATGCAACGTTTCAATTCTGAATGGTGGTCTTATACCAGGGCGATACTGAGAGTATCTTCCACTCTGGAACGTGCCACAAATAAAGTATATATTATTTTTGATGAATTAATTGCGAAATAACACAAATTAATCAAATAAAAATTATTTGCCACGCCGGGATTCGATCCCGCGACCTTCGGATTTCGAGCCTTACCGCTAGACTAGGCTGGCCGTCAAGGGTTGTTTCCTGTTCCAATTTCCCCGGGTGGCGGTACCCTTATCAGGCCAAATTGAAAATCATAGCTTATTTTTAGTTCATAGCCTTAATGGCCATGTTGTGCTTTATTATTTTATTTTTAAAAATATAATATTTCCACCTAATAATAAAACACTCTTTAAAATATTACCTAGACAACCTTTCGTAACTTTGACATAACTCTCATCACTGCACGAAGTCATCAAAACGACGTGATGGGTCGTAAGTAATAAGAGGAAATATCCTCCTAGACAGCTTGATTAGTTCCACGACAAACAATTTGCAATAAAATAAAGGACCCACAGAAATAGCTGTTGTTTCGCAACCCCTTGAGTGTCACCGCCTGCCCCTCTGGGAACTCCCCTAAGGTTAGGGGGTAGGCACTGCAGCAGGGGTAAGGTAGGGTGACTTGGCCCCTCCGCTCTCTGTCGGTGAAACACTGCGACACGTCATGCTCACGTTACACCGAGTAAAAATAATAGTTAAGTAGTGACCGTTTGTTTTGTTGGAGCATTAAGTACAATGAATGTGGCGTTACATGGAGCGACTCTAATGTAGATACTAAATTTAATGTTCTAGAATGTAGAATCTACCTGCTTCAAAAAAAAAAATATGTATTAAGATGAAGCTGTGCGAAATAATGCAAAATCATACAAAATCGTGTGTTTTTGTTTTTAAAGTTTGATCGCTTAGAAGTATTATAGATACTTTAATTAAATACTGCGAGTAGAACACATCCTTAGCCTTACAAATTATCTATCTTTTTTTCAAAAGCCTTTTTATGAGCCTAAAAAAAATTAAGTATTTGGTCTGTAAAAAACTTTCAAGTGCAAATTCTCCTACTTAAAAACCCCTTTTTGGATATGGTTTTATTGAATAAAGTGGCAAATTCAGTTTTTTTAATAATAATTTTAAAAAAATTGATATTTTTGCCAGAACAAAATAAAATAAAATACGTCAATCAAGACGGCCAGCATTCGACGAATTTGGATTTTTAAAGGGAACCTTACGCCATCGACATAAGAACTATGAACTTGTCACACAATTTTTTTTATCAATTCCGCCACGTTTGCCGTGGGAAATAGACGTCTTCAGCTCTGCGTCGCTTGATTCCGAGAAATCAATTTTAAATTTCCTTGTTATTACAATAAACAATGCGTAAACAGTGTGTAAAAGTACGAAATCAACCTGTAAAAAACAACTCTCAAATTCCTTTTCCTACCTTTCCAAAGCTTTTTCTCAAGACTTGACAAGTATTTTTAAATCCCTCCCTAAAAGAGGCGTGGATTCCGATTTCGATTTTTTCCTGGACTATTGGATCACCTCAATGATGATTTATGCAGAATATTTTAAAGAAAATATAAATTACAATATTAAAAAGTACATGAGATTAAGATAAGCTGCTATAATACCTATCTCTATCTAGGTATAACTTATTTCAACTACCTCCCGTTTAATCTACAAATTATCGGAAATAATCATGAATTCTTGCTTAAATTTAAAAATTACCTGAAACTATTGTTAAAAGTGTCATGTCTGTTATTATTATTTCTTTTAAATGTTTGCAATCTTTTATAGATAAATCTTGAGTTTTCTTACGCTATTATTTGGAATATTTTATTGAAGAAAAACTTCTTTAGCTAAGTTGTGATTTGAAGCCCGATGAATCGGAAACGACACTAAAAAGAGACAAATACATACATCTATAGGATTTAGCCTGCTAGAGAATGAGATAGAATGAAACCTTACCGCATTGGCTGCTTTGATTATGAGCCCACTTTTCAAGGCTCTTATTGGTTGAGCATGTGTGTAAGTTATTGCGAAGGTTTCACTTCTACCGCGTGTGAACTGCACTCGATTTTTTACTTACTTAGATGATTTCATATAATTGAGCATGAATTCCCTCACCAAACACAAGAGCCTTGTCTCTTTATGGTGAGGAAAGGCTATTTTTATTTATTTATTTATTTTATTTTAGGGAAATCAACAGTTTACAACTTGATTAATTATACATGTTTAATTTAACTATCTGAAAAACTAATTATAGATTTCTTCATTATACTATTACATTACGTATCTATAAAATAAAAAGTAATCTTACAATAGCTATATATTATATTCCTTTATAACATAGATTCTCAACCTTTTTTTGCCCACCACCCACTTTGAGAATTTTTTTTTCTAGCGCCCCCCAACTGCCTTTTACTTACCACCTGTCGTCGTGAATCTGAAACAGCTATTGTCACGATTACATTTACCACAACGGGGGGGGGGCGAAATGAGATGGGATGGGGTGGGATGGGTTTACCTGGGTCTCCTACCGCCCCCCTGAAAGTCTGAAACGACCACAAGGGGGCGTTATCGCCCACGTTGAGAACCTTTGCTTTTAAACGACGTATAAAATATAAAAAATATTTTCTCATTGTAAAAAAACATGCAAATATTTAATACATAAATAGAAAACTTGCATTATTAATTATAGGAATCATTTTTATACGAGACACGTATTTTTACGGAGGTTAATCATAGTATACCTGGGGTCCTAGCGTGGTCGATTGGTAAGAATATAATTACTTTCGGTAACTTCCCATCGTTCCCTAGAGCAACTGCAGATCGCTAGCGTACAAACATTTGACGTCGAATATAAACACTTAGTCATTATGAACTGTTACTGATTCGTTGGCGATCTGCAATCGTGCGCCGGTGATAAGTTACCGAAAGATATCTTATCAATCTTTATCGATCGACTGTGCTAGGGGGCCTGGGAGAACATATTTACGGTCACATTGTTTAATGAAAGATATTGAAAATATAATGAACAAGCAGAGGATGGATGAAAGTAGACTGTATGCTGTAGAAATGAGATCCCTGGGAAGGCTGATGTAAGCGTAATGAGTAAGATTAAGGCCGCACTCTTGAAACGCACGGCGCTGAAAAAGAAGAAGATGGAGAGATATGTAATTACGAGTGTTGGACAGAGCGCGCTAATATGTTGAGTCGTAGAATAGCAGCGAAAATTGCGAAAAAGCTTAATAAAACATGACTCGTTTAAAATAGAGCAAAAATCTCGTGGAACGTATCTTAAGTATCATTTAAAGAAACATTGTAAATTTTGTCACAAATATAACTTTTAAAATAAAAGAAATAGACTTGTTTAAAATAATTTTCGGAGCATACTTTGCGATTTTTTTTCTATCGAGGGAATTTCATATAATTTGCGTTTCGGCGTGGAATGTATCTAGATATTATCTTCAAAAATAACATTTATTTTTTTAAGAGCTTAAAAACTTCAAATGTTTAAGGGAGATATGTAAGAAATCAGTCGAAATACGAATAGTAGACCCTTAAAGGGACCCTCAGATGGTTTGGGCAGAGTAAAAGGATTGTAAGTAATATGATGAAAATGTGAATGGTTGAAGAAGTCGGGAATGCCCGAGGACGATAAGGCACAAACAAGTGAATCAGAGTCGGGTAGGTAGCGCATATATGTAAATGTAAATAAACTCTTGATATTAATAAACTTAAGTATACCGCCAAACAACTCGTCCTGTGTGCCGAGGACGTGTTGTTTGGCGGTCCGTCCTCTTTGCCTACCCCATACATGGAAACGGCGTGATGTTTGGTTAGTTATTTAGAGTAGAATAATAGAGTTAATTTTTTTAAGTGTTAATTAAACCCGTAAAAAAAGTTTTTTTCTATGATACATCAATTTTTTATAATGTAGTGAATTATTTTGACTTTCCGCCACGGTCCTACGCATCGAACAGCACGGCTTAGTGGCGCTATCTATTGGACGTGCTAGTAGCGAATTTCAGAGAAATGCGCGTGTGTGTGTGCGCGCTTGTGTGCGTGAATGCCACCAAAAGTTAAAAGATTGCATTGTCATTAACAACGAGTCTATCTGTCGAGTTTCAGCTGGAGGTTGGAATCGGCCTATTCTTGCATCCCTGTTTCACTCTACCAAACTACGAATAGAAATCCACACTTTTACAAAATACAAATCCGAACACACCGCGGCACCGTGTCATACAGAGCAAATGTCAAAAGGTTCCCCGCCAAACGATTTTTCAGAACGCAGCCCTTTTCTACAGCGAATAGATTTGAACAATATTACTGGGTTCTTTGTTGAATGTCCATCGCGTTGTAGTACCCTGCTTCCCTCCTATGTGAATTGTGGATATGATATGGAAAGAAGGTAATGTTGGTACGGCCACGACGCAATGGATATTAGCGGTTTCAATTCTCTAAATGAATTGGATGTTTATCCCCACACTCTAGCATCGGTGAAAAAAGGAGTTTTTCATGCTAAACCCAGAGAACATTTGAAAAATAGAAAAATTTGTAAATATTCTGTTGTTTTTCTACCTGTCATCAACTGTGTTTGGGATACCGATATCCTACATACCAAAAATGGACGTTTGTTAAAGCGATTTTAACTCTTGTGAACAAAGAAACTGTATGAAGAGCAAGGTCAGAATCGCTCGCGTTAAATATCACTTTAGAAACGATTTTTTATTATTTTGCAGCTTCTCTGACGGTTTTGAAATAAATTGTCTATTATTTTTCGGCACTTTATTTTTTCTTAGGGGCCATCCGTAAATTACGTCACACCTTAAGGGGGGAGGGAGGCAGAAAAGTGTGCAGTTAGGCTTACCCCAGATGACAGGAATTTTCTGGACGTGTCCCTCTGATTCTACAAATTTTCAAAACTAAAGAAAACAACAATGAAACCACGTGTTCTTCTACACATATTCTCGAGTTATGACCGTGTAAACGAATGTGACAGCGTGTGACAGGGACGGGGGGGGGGTCAAAAAATCATGAAATTCGTGTGACATAATTTATGGATGGCCCCTTAAGGTCACTGAAGTCCCACAGTCAGCAAGTAATGTATACCTACCAAAGATATTGAAATATAAGAGATATGCTATGATAGCCGCCCGACTGTCGGCGGACTACGGTAAAAGGTTCTAGTTTGAATACGAAATGTAAAGTAGTATTGGTTATCAATATCGGCGGCACCAGGAAGCACAGTCCTACCCAGTAAAAGCTACCGATAGAATATCTTATATTTAAATATTTTTGCTACGGTTCCATGCCAACTGAGAATAAAGACAACTCAATACTTCTTTGAAAAGTCGTCAAAAGTTATTTATTTATTTATTTATTTATTTATAAATAAACGCCCTTTTTCGGGGCTTTTACATATATAGCATAGAAAAAACATTTTATTGTACATAACTGAACTGCCTCAATAACAATATTTTAAATTTATTCAAAGATAAATTGAAGATGTCCACTGACTTGGTATAATTGTTTCCCTCCATTAGTATTCTGGGCAAAGAGGAATACATATGATAGTTAGTCCCAGAATTTCTGCACTGAAATAAATCCTGACTTCTAGTATTACGAAGTGGAATTCGGAAGCTTATCAATTCAAGTAATACCGGACTATCAACTAAATCATTTAGAATTTTATATAAAAATACCAAGTCAGTGAAAATTCTTCTGTCTGACAATTTAAGCATATTCATATCGTTTAAAAGTGTGTTGTAGTTTAACATACTTGCTGAAATACCCATTTTAAAATTTAGAAAACGTAAGAATTTGTTTTGTATTCTTTCAACAGCTTGTACGTGCATATTATAATGAGGATTTCAGACAGGAGAATTGTACTCAAGTTGGCTTCTAACATAAGCAAAATATAACATTTTAATACACTTTATATTGTTAAAGTTTCTAGTTAGCCTAGTTATAAACCCCAACATTTTTAAGCCCTTATTACAGATTTCTGTTATGTGGTTAACAAATGAAAGATTTGATTGAAAAGTGATGCCCAAGTCTTTAATTTGCATTAATGTCTGAAGAGTATTGTTATCAATGTTGTAATTAAATATCACTGGATTTTTTATTCTAGAAAATCTAACAATTTGACATTTTGAGATATTTAAATAAAGTCTATTTTCCATACACCAAATTAACAATTTATTGATATTATCTTGAAGAATATTGCAATGATAAATATTTTCAATAATTTTAAAAATTTTGAGGTCATCAGCAAAAAGTAAGACAGATACATCATGAAATATTTTTGTAAGATCATTTATAAACAAGATAAATAAGATTGGGCCAAGGTGTGAACCCTGTGGAACTCCACTTGTTGCATTAATTTTTTCTGACAGGGAGGATTTAATTCTAACTATTTGTTGTCTTCCAGTTAGATAGCTTTTAAACCAGGCTAATATATTGCCGCGTATACCAAGCTTTCCTAATTTCCAAATTAAGATTTCATGGGAAACTGTATCAAATGCTTTACTGAAATCAGTATAAACAGTGTCCACTTGTTTTTTTTCTTTAAAAGCATTGTTTATAAAATTTTCATAAATAATTAAGTTGGAAAGAGTACTTCTACCTGGCATAAATCCAAACTGGTGAGGTGATATAACAGGTTTTATTTGTGTAAAAAGTTTGTCAAGTATTAGGCTTTCAAAGAGTTTCGGTATGGTGGATTGAATACATATAGGTCTGTAATTACAAACATCACTTTTATCACCCTTTTTGAAAATTGGAGACAAATAACTAATTTTCCACTTATCAGGAAAAATTCCATTAGATAAAGATAGATTAAAAAGTTTGGATAATGGAAGAGCAATTACTTTGATACATTCTTTGATAAATATTGTAGGGATATTATCCGGTCCAGCAGATTTGTGGATATCTAAGGATTTAACTCTAGTAATTACATCAGATATACTTATGGTACACTGTGAAATATCAAGAGTTTCATCTAGAGTAGTTGTTGGAATAGGAGAATTATTTGAGTCTGTTGAATAAACACTTTTAAAAAATTTTGCAAACAAGTTAACAATACCATCAGTATTATTGCTATGGCTGCCATTTAGGTGCATACTGCTCGGAAAATCAGAATCATCTTCTTTAAGAGATTTCGAGTATTTCCAAAAATAACTAACTAAAGTTATGATTTTTTTTTTTTAAATAACACAAAACCTTAACCTAACATAACCTATTTAAACAATTTTTTCATCACTCTTAATGACTTTTCTGAGGTGGTTGTGAGTTGGTTTCATTCTGATTTGTCAGGTCACCCTTTGCTACCTTCCATAAGAGCCTTTATTCATTTTCAAAACTATATAATGGTAATTATTATTTCTATATGTTTTTTTTCTAATTTCACGATGCCAGAGCTCATCATTCGACAATTTACATTGTTTTGGGAAAAAATTACGAGGTTTCCCGATTTAACGATCATTGAAAAGATTTAAAGAAAACAATGCACCTAATTATTTTGGGAAAATCAGACATATAGGATAAATTATTATTTTATTATATATTATTTTTAAATCAAGAGGTCGTAACGCCCCTGTCACTCTTTGATATGAAAATAAAATAAATATGCTAACAAATGTTATGAAATATATGTAAACAATCAATATTGTGAAAACTAAATTTTATTTATTGCTCGGAAGAGCTCTAGAAGGTATTTTTAAACCTCAATTTTTTTTTTCAGCATTACAGTGTCCTCATCTGCCCTGGTGATGGACACTGCAACCCTGTCCGAAACGTTGGCTAAAGAAGGAGGTAGCGAAACACGGCATAACACCCCAAAAATCATAACAAAAATACTTTTTGGCCGTGAAAACCTAAAAACGTACCTTAACTTTTTCCTTCCCCGTTTCATATATTTTTTCAACAATATGTTCTTTTATATTCCTAAGTTGCACAAATCCACTGGGCTCCACAATCTGACCAGCGGATATTGGCAATGGTTGGCACCAATGGCTTTTTTATTCAGGACAGACATCCACTTTGCCTAACAAATTTCCCACCCTTTCATTTACTCTTTAGGCCCTACCCCACCCCACCACCCCTGGGTGGCATTTTGTATACATTGCCCGCACAGGCCACCTTCACACACCCCATACGCCCCACACACTCCACACACCCCACACACCCCACACTCCCCTCACTGCCCTAATGGAACTTTCAAAATAATCACTCTTTTGATGCTGATCATAATTGACTGGCGGTAAAAAGATTTTTTGACTTTATCTGTATCCAAGCCTCTTGGAAATAATGCTGAAAGTGGACTGTATTGTAGGATTCCATGACAGTTAATCCCCGACAGGTGCCCAAAATTCTTATTCAGCTGAAACATAATTTTTTATACATTTTTGTCATATCTATGAAACCACAGGGGCCCAATTTTAGTTTTCACTACTTCAAAGATCCTTTGAAATCAATGAAAACTAAAATTGGGCCACTGTGGCTTCATACATATGACAAAAATATTTAACCATATGATGTTTTCGCTGATGTGAGTTGGGCCACTTTTCCGCTGAGCGCCTCAAATATTTATGTAAGTTGTCTATATATTGCTATAAATCATAGGAAATGTTTGAAACTTTCTACATACCTTCTTTCCACCCTTGCGAAGGTTTCTGGATTATTACAACCATATGACAATATATTTGAAAAGTTTTTTAATCATTACCAAAACTCTGCGAAACTGTCACAATTCGAGAATGACATTTTGAAAAACAATTTTTTTTTATCCTGATGAAGAAACGATTTGTTTCGAAACATAATAATTTTGATTAAATAGAATACAAAGCGATTTGTTTTCAATTATTTTATTTTTATTCTGGACTAAGTAACCCCTAAGGAGTGATCAGAAAGGATATACCGCCGAATAACAAAAGTGTAAAACATATTTTCATTTAAATTCACCGAATACAAAAACACTGTGCATGGTTCCATGCCAACTCAGAATCAAGTCAAATCCAAACCTCTTTGAAAAGTCATCAAAAGCAGTGAAAAAAAATTAAGATAGCCCATAACCCTAACCTAACGTAACCTCTTTGACCAATTTTTTATAAAATTTTTTCAATCACTTTTAACGACTTTTCAAAGAAGATGATAAGATTTCATTCCGAGTTATCCGATCACCATACATACCAGCGTTTAATTACAAAAAATCAACTCCGTCAATAAATTCGTTTGGTATCCATACCAACTTATTATTAAAGGTATTGTTGAGGTCGATTTTAACTTTGAAAATTGGTAAATAATGCACAAAAACCTATAATTCTATAATAATCAGGAGGCCAACTATCGGGGGATGAATTGTCTGGTCACCGTGTTTTAGTACTGCCGAAATTTTGCTGACCAAAATATTATGGAGATATTTTTAATTGATTTATATTGGCCAGATGAGAATGTAAAACGATATGGTTGTAATTCACCAGGAAATACTTTTGTTAACCGATTTCGTTTGTTAACCCTTATCTTATCATCTAATTGGATTAAATTGTATTTTTTTTACGTGAGCTCCACACAGGAGACCTTGAGGAAAATAATCTCCCTCAGGGCCTATGTCATCTTTGGGGATGCTGTGTGGCGGTTTTTTTTAAGGAAAAGAAGTGGAGGAGAATTCTGGGAAGGAAAAGGGTTTAAGGGGTCGGTAGGAATCTGGGGTTCAGTGCGTCCTGGTCATTCGCCTCCAAGACCTAGACAAACCTCTCCCCATGAACCCGGGCACCCCTGCTAAATCACCAAACGTAGTGAACCACTTGGGGTGAGAGGTGTTGGTTATCCAATAAAGGTTCCCGAGGCGGCGGTACCCATTCCCGCCTCCCAAAATGAAAATGTATGACATTATATATGAATTTCTTACATGACTGTTGAAAAATTAAAAACTATTTTATAATGATTTGACCGAATATTTAGGTATCTACGAAAATTTTTGAAGTAGTAGTGATCCATTTGACTGACACGAGTTCTGATTTATCTTGGCCCGCTTCGTTATTGCTTAGCGTTGAACTCTTCCGTCATTCTGACTCCTGGAATTCTCTTGACCTTTTTTGTAAGTACGTTGATACTTGTAGGTAGACATGCAACATGTGCAATGTGCATACAACATTTTTCGAAAATAATATTCAAGAGCCATTGAGTTCCTACCAAAAAAAGTGGAACTTCGTGACAGAGGTGATCGGACAAGTCAGAATGAAACCAACTCAGAACCACCTCAGAAAAGTCATTTAAAATTATGAAAAAAAATGATTAAAAATTTATTATACAGTTAACGTTAGGTTAGGGCTATGGGCTATTTTAAAATTATTTTTTTCATAGCTTTTAATGACTTTCAAAGAGGTGTTGACTTTATTCTCAGTTGGCGTGGAACCCGAGACAGACGCCTTTTAACGTGAAAACTTTTTTAAAAAGCTGACATGCGCTTCACATTTCCCGCCAGTCAGCGATAAGTCGCTTTTGTTATCGCCAAAAATGTAAATACATCTCGTGGCCCAAGGGTTGTGGCGCTAAGTGGCGTGTATATTCTTAAAATATTTACGTAATCTTTTTTTATTTTAACTCCACAGGAAAATAATTTCCCTCGGGGCCTACGTCATCTGAGATGTTGTTGGAAGGTCTTTTTGAGGAGAGGAAGGAATGAACATTGGCCTTGAAGAGACCCATGTTGTAGAAAGGAGGAAAGACAAAGGCCGGCAAATCGTTCCACAGCCGAGCAGAGGAACACAAGAACGACCTAAAGATGAAATGTTTATCTCTGTTTAGTGTCGCTCGTTTCCGTTTCATCGAGTTTCAAATCACAACAATGCTAAAAAAGTTTTCACTTCAAAAAGAAAAAGTTTTGAAATCCAGAAAATCGACAAAAAATATATTTTTGTTGTTTTTCACATTCGTACAGCTTTTCGGCTACCCTTTCTGTCAGGGTGGAAACAGAAGTCGGAAGCAATTAAACGGTTGACACACTCCCACCCACCCCTCTCCATCCCATATCCCTTTCCTCAACGCCACCCCTAAGTGAATGACAAGCGACTCATTTCTATGGGATAACATGTGACTTTATCACTACCCTCTTTTACCATACCAAAAATATATATTTTTAAATTTGTATTTATTAGTTAGGTTTGCGTAAGTATGGTTTACACATTTTTTTTTACTTGGAAACAAAAATGTTTATCAGAATTAATCAGAAGAGTACCCATCTTTTGTGGGTACGGAATCGATTCCATACGTAATCTACTGTCAAGTTTGTGTGATTGTCTATGGCTTACAATTGCTTTTTTTATGGACAGATATATCAGTTGTCGTATTTTAATTAGTTCAAAGCACTAAATGCTGCAGGTATGCATGATTATTTATTCATTTAATGTACGTTTTAGACAACCCCCGCGAGATATTTCCTCTTTTCTAAACGATTCGTGTTTTATTAAACATTTTCACAATTTTCGCTTCACTTTTGTCGTTTGAAATATTAGCGCGCTCTCTCCAACATGCGTAATAACATATCTCTTCATCTTCTTCTTTTCGTGTTCAGATACGGGGCCTTATGTTAAGTTAGTCAAGATGTTTAGTGATTTTAAAAATATTTAGCTGAGGTTAGATTAGGTTTTGTTAGGTTAGGTTTAGTGAAGTTGAACCCAGTAAATTAACCCTTCTACTACCGTGCAATTCCGATGGCGGAGTTTCGGAGAAATATTATTTATCAACTTCAGGGCGTCTGAATTAACTATCTGGTAATTGATCACTTGACACACCCTTTCATTATTTTATTTTGGCGGGAGAATGGGAGGTGGGAGAAGGATGGGGAGGGGGGGACCTCAATCCCATGTGTTGGCTGCTGTTCGTCGAAATGGAATCCGCACTGATGGATCACTTCACTTATTTAAAGTTGACTTTTCTTATAGAGAAAATGACAAAGACAAAATGCCAGTCTAGAATCTTAAACCCTATTTATTTTAACCAACAATAACCTACAACATCGTCTTACAATTATACCAATAATTTTTTCTCATGTTTCCATAAACAATTATTTTTAGAGTATGTTATTTTTGCCTCTTTAAAATCATTTTAAGCGAGATGACGTGGTAATTGACCTGTTTTACCACTTTGCAATTCGTCAGTCTGTAATTTTTTTGTGTTTTCCATGCCCGGTAAATCCTGTTAATATGTAGCCGTGTGGGATAGTACCTTTTCATTCCACTAGAGCGCAAGAACGTTGCTAGATATTAACGCGGAGTAATCAACATCAGTAAACTACTAGTTAATTGTTTGCAATTTCTTCTCAATGTTGCTCGTTCACGGAATGATGACTTTGGGAGGCGGGTATGGGTACTGCTGCCCCGGGAACCATTTATTGGATAACCTGCCATAGGTCGCCCCAAGTGGTTCGCTACGTTTGGCAGGAGTGCCCGGGTTCATGTTTTTCCGGGTCTTGGCGGTGGATGCGTCTGCCCACCAGCTACATGGCAGGCCAGATTGGGAGAGTGGTTGATGGGGTCCATTTGACTTCTCCAGCCCTCTCCAACTCTCTCTGAACATCTTGCACCGCAGTGAGAGGGATGGATTCATACGTCCGTCATTCCTGGACACACTAACCTCCAGATTCTTGTCCACCCCTAATACCTTTTTCTTTCCTGGAACTTCCTTTCCTAAAAAGACCCTCCACACAGAATCCCCACAGATGACATAGGCCCTGCGGAGAATTATTTTCCTGTGGAGCTAAAATAAAAAAAATGTCAAGAGTGTTTGATCAACAACTAATTTTTCAATGATTTTTTTGAAATCTATTAATTTACCGTAGATTAAATAGATATTATGTTTGATGTTCTATGATCTTTCTATGCATACATATATTTTTTCAAAGTAATAATTTTTTTTATCGCAGACCATTTTGCTGAAAAATTATTAAGTAGCAATGCGAAAGTGTGAAATAAATCCAGTACGATAGTTTTATACATTTCGCCTTACGTGCCCACGAGACGGTCAATATTTTTTATCAATAATGTCGTCAATTTCATCGAGGGGTCCTAGCATGGTCGATCGATAAGGATTGATAGGATAACTTTCGGTAACTTCTCATCGTTCCCTAGGACAACTGCAAATTGCTAACGTTCAAACAATGTCTTAGTCATTGTGAACTGTTACTTATTCGTTGACAATCTGAAGTCATGCTAGGGAACGATGAGAAGTTACCGAAATTTATCCTATCGATCCTTATTGGTACGATATTAACTAAATCCATCATTTTTTGTCAGTTATCAATATTTGTGAGTACGGTCAATAATTGGTAAGAGTTATTCCGACGGAACATTGATATTTTAGCGTAGCCTCCGTAATATCAGATAAGTTTTGTTCAACTATCAATATACGCGTTTGTTTGGGTAATGTAGTTCGATATGCAAAATTACTGGCTTATCAATGAACGGAGTTCAACTAACGAAGCTTTTAGAATTGAAAGAAGTCGTATACGCGATCTAGACTTAAATAATACAACAAAGACACGACCAATTTATTACGTTCGATCTTTGAGAATCGATGAGTGGTTGAAAAATGACTTAAGACCTCATTGACTAATTTATTCCCGTTTATTATCAAAAAGTAAATGCGGAATGTCATCGCATATTAAAGCTTGAATTTTGATTCAATTTTGTCAATTTATTAATTTTTTTACGTAATTGTTTGGCGTTTGACATTTCGGAGTGTCAATTCAAAGAAAAAAACCTCCAGTGTAGCCAGCCTATAACGATTTATCATTTATTTCCTGTCAATATCGGTTCAGCTGTCAACTATGTAACCGTGCTCGGGACATCGATATAAAATCATCGAAATTTACGCCTATCGATTCGATATTGTAAATTTATCGATTTCACTGTTCTAGAGCTCCTGTCAGTCCAAACAACCCAAAACACAAATTCTTAACTCGCAAATATATAATTTTGCCTTCAAAAGAGCAAAGTATTGTGATTCTTAATAACATGTTCATTAGTGTGCATTATCGCAAGTATGGCTTTATACGATAAGTTAGAACCTTTTCCAACTAAGATCACGATAGGTTACAATAATAATAAAAAAAATGTTTGGATGGGATGCAAAAATATTACATAAATACATGGTAATATTCTCCGACGTTATTCCTTTCGAACCAACTTTTTTTCAATGTTGATTTTACGTAGATGGAGTAACTTTGTGTAAAAATGTTTCAGTAGAACTTCAAGGTGTGCCCATACTCCTCAGTACTGTAAAAACAGAACCTCGCTGGTTTGTTAACACGAGAGAGTAAATCAACACACCTCATTTCAAAGCGTCCGTAAGTAAATTTACAAACGTGAATCTGATCGTAATTCCAACAAGGGGTATCTTCAAACCTTTCATAAATCAACAACACGGCTACCTCAATAAAACATTTTTGGTTTTATTTTATAACTATTTGCTGAAGGTTTCAGAGAAATAATTTTCGGAAAATTATGAATTTACCAAACCTATACTGTTTCTGTCACGGCAACGACTGAAATGGTATAGGTTTTGTTTTGCTAAATCATCCATAAACCCAACACCATTTCAATCGCCAACGCAACCACGTCCAAGCTGAACACTTAAAAGCAATAACGCTTCCGGTGGGTGGGTTAAGAAGATAGCTAATGTATATTAAGGTGGTTCAAAATTTTTTTTTATATTTTTCATTTGGCCACCCCGTGAATTTGTTACATGTATTCATTGTAATAACATAGTAAAATTTCTGCTAGATAGCGCAAGCAAAAAGGGGTGCTCAATCGAGTGTTGTTTTTGAATTTTTTTTGTAAAATGCTTAATTTTTACTTTTTGTTACATGTATTTAGTAGACTGTGAAGTGAATCAGTGTAATAAAATGTGTTCATCTAATAGAAAAAAAGACGAAATTTTTCTACTTGGGGTTCGAGATATTGAGCCATTGATGAGGCTTAACCAACTTCCTACTCTTCGGCAAGTTTTACTTTGTTATCACCACATACTAAATTAATCCAAAAATGTGAAAGATTTCGCGCATGTACTTATTCAAGAACTTATAGAATTATGGTGTAAATCTAGTATTCCGACCAGACAACAAAATAACTGCAATGGAAAAACTGATTCAGTTTCATAAGAACTGGCTGCTATTGAAGAAAATTAGAGGAAAAAATTCTGAAGCACAAAGAAAAAGAAAGTATTTGTTTACAAAAGAACCAGACAAACTTTTTGATATTGCCCAGGCAAGCGCTTTGAATTTGATAAAAATTGCAGAAGACGGTAATGGTTGTGAAAAACTATTAGGAGTACCTAAACTTACTGCGGGAACGGGGGAACAAATATCTGATGCTGTTTTTGACACAATGCAACAGTAGAATGTCACAAATAAAGTCCGAGCTATGAGTTTTGACACTACTGCTTCTAACACCGTTGCCAAAAAGGGAGCTTGCACTCATTTAGAAGAAAAGACAGGACGTGATCTTTCGTGGCTTGCTTGTCGTCATCGCGTATTGCAAATAATGCATTCAAAAATATTTATTCGGTGTTTTGGGCCATCAAGCTCTCCTCAAATCCCACTTTTCAAAATATTCAGCGATATTTGGGAAACATTATCGAAGAAGCACTACGATTGTCTTGACCTCAATAAGAACGCAGAACAGTTTGCTGAAAATACTCTTAAAAGTCTTACAACCGCTCTCTGGGGGAAATCAAGTTCGTGATGATTACGAAGAGCTAATAAAGCTAGTAAATGACTTACTATTTTGGAAAAGCTTAAAATTGTACGAAGCCATTGATTCCGAAATCAGTACAGCAGCTAGGAGTATCTTAGAGCGTCACTTATGATATTCGTCAGATGAACTATGCATTTGCCTTACTTTCTGACAAGCTGTCTGATGCTGAGAAACAGGCCATTGTTCAAAAAATAAGTTCTTTTGGCGGTAATCGTTCGGTACGAGGTGATTCTGTTAAGCTTGCAGAGGTTACATTAGAAGCTTTTCAACACAAATAACTTAGTTCTCGATATCAAGGACTTTTTCTTGCGATTATCTCCTGAGACTTAAGCAGCTTTTGCCTTGAAGGTAATCAACATTATCATTCCATCTCCTGAGACTTGGAATGATAATGTTGATTACCTTCAAGGCAAAAGCTGCCTCAAAAATTTGCGTGTTGTTAATGATACAGTGGAGAGAGGCGTTAAACTATTAGAAGATTACAACACGTTATAGAATGAGGAAGAAAAGCAATTTTTACTTCACAACGTTGAACAAAATAGAAAAATCGTTTTTACTGAAACATCCAAAAAGAGTTAACAAACATAGTTTTGAAAGATTGTGACTAATATTATGTAAATTATTGCTTTGTTTCCAAATTTGGTTCACATTTAAATACTTAGTATATGTATTTGATTAAAATACTTGTAATATTAATGAAACTTAAATTACGTGTTTTACTTAAAATCCTGAACTTTTGTCAGAAACTTCTAATTCGATGAGCACCCCCTTGTATATAAGATAGGAGACTGAAATTTATTACACATAATAGAAATGGTACGTGTAACAAAACAAGTGGGTGGCGACATCGATATTTGAATTTTTTTTTTACTATCAGAGCTTGGACCACCTTACTGTATATATATATGAAATATTGTCCAAGTTGACATAAATACTATTACGGACAAATTGAAAAAATTTTGTCCAAAGAGACAATAATAGACAAATATTTAAAGTATCAAAAATATTATCTTCATATATCCCATAAATGGTAGTATTCTGACTGAAATGTTGACGCCCCTGGAGGTTCAATATGTCGTAACATTAATTTTTGCCTCCATACGGACCGCATAACGCACGTGAGCTGCTCCCAACTAGCATATAAATAATTAAGAAATCCAAAGGGCAAAATAAAGTGTATAAAATCAACAGCATCTATGGATGTGTTTTCACGTCAATTTTTTAGTTTTTATTAGCTGAATTACTATCGTTAGTTGAGATAGACTCACGAACGTTATGCGGCTTATGAAAGCAACGAATTATGTAAATATCGAGGTAAATAACCTTGGAAGGTGGCAAATAAATAAATCGCGAAACTTAATGTGAAATAACTATTTTATTTTATTTTAATGAAAACAAATAACAATATCAACATGTTTCGAAAACTATGTTAATTAAATAGTGGTGTACACAAAGTTATTTGTTTTCATTAAATTAATAATGACGCCACAAAGTGAATTTGCGAAGTTTGAAGAAATTGAAATAACTATTTTCGAATAATCTTTGTTACAAAACGATTTACATTATGAATGCAAGAAAAATTATAATGGCCTATATCGTATAATTCGAAGCAAAAATAAAAAAAAAGTAACTCACACCCGTACTAGATATTCGATATACCTTTTGATTACAAAAAATTTTTCAGTTTGGTTGGGTATTTTGATCTCAAATTCAGAATTAAGATTTGTATGAAACGAGCCGAAATGGGCCGCGCATACGTTTCTCTTAAGAAGTTCGATTAACCCATTAGTGACTGGGACTGTTGGAATCATACTATAAGGAAATATTCTTTGTGTGGCGACTTATCAATTTGTTTGGCAAGCCTACACTGTAACGCCTTTCTGGCCAAGATTAATAATAACACCATCAGACAGTCCAACCCTTTTTGGTGCCAATTTATGTCACGGTGATGATTTACTTTTATTACCGCTGAAGCTGAACTCCTCGGAACACGGGGAGACCTTCATCACTTTCACATTAAATGGACCGAGCCAAGGTTCACGGGCTTCTTAGTATAGATAAATAAACAAACAGCATTACAATCATTTTATTTTTATTAGCTCCACGAAAAAAACCCTCGAATGTGCAGAAACAGGCGGTCCGTTTTATAGATCCTCCTATCTCAACAAATGGATTGCAATCTTGTTCTACCGGTACTTCAATGGAAGATGCACCAAGGAACTAGCGTCATTGCTTCCTTCGGCACCGATGCACAGTCGGAAAACACGCCAAACGCGTGCCCAACATGTCGCTTGCTGAGGATTGGTTTGTACTCCTGTATTTTTAGGTTTTTTTAAGCTGTGAATTGAAGTATATGTAAGTTCGTTTAAAATTCAACCAAATAAGTTGTTTTTTTACTTATGGGTAGATTAAGCCTTGTATTTTAAAAAAATATTTATATCAATTAGCTTGAAATAAAGGAAACAAAAATATAATTTTTTTGAAATTCAAAAACTTTTATTTTTCAATACGAGTTTTTGTGGAAATAGGACAAACCAATCTTCAGCAAGCTATGTGTATACAGTTTACATTGTCACCTGAGAACGGCAGGTTTCTACGACTAGTTCTTGAGTTCAACAGCTCAGCTGCGAAACGATTGCCGGCCTCTGTGTTTCTTCCCTCCTACAACACGGGTCTCTTCAAGATCCAAGTTCATTCCTTCCTTTCCACAAAAAGACCCTCCACACTGCATACCCAAAAATGACAGGAGGACCAGTGGAAAACAAGTGGAGGTTGAGTACGCTAGCGTGCTATGAATGTTAAATAAGTACGATATTCCGTCGCTTCAGTTGAACAAGGTTCCAAGGAAGAGCAAGGTGTGGAAGTACCTGGCTACTCAGATCTGGCCACCAAACCCGGCTAACGCCATTTCAAACAACTTTTGAATTCTGAATGGTGGTCTTACACTAGGGCGATACTGAGAGTATCTTCCACTCTGGAACGTGCCGCAAATACACTATACGTTATTTTAAAAGAAATAATTGTGAAATATCACAAATTATTCAATACAATGTATTTGCCCCCGCCGGGATTCGATCCCGCAACCTTCGGATTGCGAGTCAAGAGCCTTACCCCTAAACGACGCTGGCCGCTTACCTATCTCGAAAATACGGAAAATCTTCTGACAAACACCAAAAAACATTTGCGACTCCATCAAAAACAATCTCGTTGTTTTTTCAACCTTAGAGCTACCAAAAGTCACAAGTCACCACTGCCAGTTATCATTGGGCATAAAAAAACTATCTCTCAAATTAAAGAAAGTGGGTGCGCCTAAAGGAATGAAAAATATTTCTATCCAACCCTTCACTTTATTACATTCATATTGATTGTGTTGTCTAAATTTGATTCGATTAAATAGATACTAGACTAGCCACAAACAACTTTACGTGTTTGGAATATAGTAATAATAATATATGCCGGGGTAGGAACTTACCCCATTCATCTAACCGAGTCAACCCTTCAGGGGCAAGGGTGGTTACTTGGTCCCTAAATTCAATCCGGTGGCATCTTAGTCATTGTACGTAATTAGCGTGAACGGGGTGATGTTTTAGGGCAAGGTGCATTCAAGTGCCAGGATACTAGAATGATATAATCTGAAATAAATATGGAAAATAAGTGGCAATCGTTTACATTACTATAAATAGTGCTTACTGTGAAAAAGAAGTTGCTCAAGTGCGTGATCAATGACCATATAACCGGTTATAATTCCCTAGCTGACTCCTTCATCATTAGCACCATCAAAAATTCACTGTTTTATTTTTCAAGCTGCCAACAATAATCATATCAAAGTCTCCATGAATTAGCGCTATAATAACTATTGTGGAATCATGAAATGTAATCTAAAAGTCACCTACTACTTAATTATTAAAGCATAGCGCCATCTGTATCGCCTACCGAGGAACTGCAGCGCTTCGTAAATTTTCCTAGAGGGACGAGTACATCCTTTCAAGGCATTTCTCCTCCAACGCATGGAAAGCGTGTGGCCCAAACAACGCCAATCCAAAAACACCATCATCACTGTCAAGATTGCCTATATGGATTTCCACATGATAGCCTGCTGCATAATTTATAATTAATATTTTATTCTAAATTTATAAGACACTTAATTTTATCCACTTTCATTACTTACAAAATCGATAATATTTTATCACTTATCTGTTTTTATTTGTGTGTACCTACATATTTACCATTATTTTGTTTTACTGTGAAGTATGCATTCTTCATTTTTTTAAAAACATTTAGTTTTGACTACCCTTCCAAATCGGGAAACATTTATAATGAACCTATTAAAAACTGCCATATTCCTAATTAAATGTCTTAAATCGAAATGTGTATTTTCCTCCGAATAGACTCCCGGTACCATTAACTTCATTTGTTGCTGACTTGGGGGGAATTTGTGAATTGTATATCATAGTTACCTAGCGAATTGTATGTCATAGTTACCTAGTGAATTGTATGTCATAGACTGAAAGGGTAGCCCCAAGGATCTGCCCAGTATCCCGCGGCTGAAAATAAATGGGATCAGTTTAAGCAATTTAACGTTACCAGACGTACGTATGACGTAGGAGGCATACCTGACTTATCAAGCATCCTTGACAACAAACAGCAAAAACATTTAATTTTCATCCCTTTTTAGAGTTTTTTGAGTGGGAGCTTATCGAAGAATTCTTTTAATTTTTCAATCAAAACGTTTCTCTTCTCAAATCCCAAAATCATTTAGTCGTGTAAATTAGTACAAACAATAATTTATATTATCTTCTGGCTTTATAAATTAACCCACGAGATATAGACGTAATCTCATGCATCCAGCTTAATCAAAGTAAATTAATAATTATACCACAAATTGAAAGTTTCCTGGCATAGCGGTGAGCTTTGCAGTTAGAATAACAAGACAATAGTTTCCAAAGTCCCGGGTTCGTTCCCTGGGGGACACCGAGACATTCGTGACCAAAGCGGTGCCTCCGGGCTGCTTATTCAGCTGGGTCAAAACTAACCAAACTTCAGTGTCACTAAAACGGTGAAAATGCAAGTTGTATTTTGGTAGTTATAAAAATTGTGAGGAAAATATATATATATTTTTAATTAAGACAAACATTCCCGAGCTACGAATAATCTGACAATATTTGAAAATCTCCTACTACCACCACAGTATCCGGAAAATGTTGTTTGTGTCGTAATATTACTGAAATTTTTTAGATTTTCATTCATTAGCTGCTGGATTGTTTGATCACATTTCTAAGAAATCAGAAATCATATAAAGCTATATCATTATCATTTCTTGATTTGTATAAATCCCCAAATCTCTTAATAAATCACATAATGACCTTCATGATCTCTACAGCCTAACCTTACTTAGATAGACTTAACAAAATAAAACTTAAAATCTGTAATATTGTAGTCCAATTTTTTTTTCATAATAGTTTATCTTTGACTATACTGAATCGGTACTCGCAGGGGGGTTGAAACCAAGCTTTTATCAAGGTATTTAATATTTAAGTAATTTTATTATTTCAAATTGATGTTAATTTGAGAACCTTAAGAATGATGAGTCAAGATTCAAGATGCTTCCTACAAACACTTGTACCTTTCAACAAGTGGATTCTGAGAAGCGACGCCGACGTCGCGACCCCCGACGCCGGGGGCATTTGTCGTCGGCGTCCTTTGCTGCCATTTTCCCTTTGTCCCTACTCCCCTCTCCACATAATCCCAGGAACTGCTACACATTTTCAGACAAGCAGTAGAATCGTTAGGAGAGAGAGGTAGTCTCGCCTCGTGGAATAAGGTGTAATATAGTAGGTTCAACGAGGAAAGTCGTTTGTCGTCTGAGTCAAACGCACGAAGATTAATAAGCCTTCTGTTCTGGTTAATACTGTGAAGTCAGAAGTTAGGAGGTTGTAAGGACAGGTAGCACTAGGAATTAACGGAGGTAAACTTCAAGGAAGATATAAATAGAGGAGAATGAGGGAACTTTGAAGATCTTCGAGTGATTAAAGAGATTAACCCTAAGAATTAGTAAGGTTTGTAAGATTTATTTGGGATTTGTTGAAGTGACTACAATATTATTAATCGAAAGATTGTAGAATTTTTAAACAGCAGTATAATATTAACCCAGTCTGCTTTCTGCCTACAACATATTTAAAGGTACTTTGGACATGTTGCTCGCCAAACCGAGAACTCTAACTTGGAGAAACACATAGTAATTGCCAAGTGGAAGACGGAAGGTCACCAATGTTCTGAAGTGACACTGCCGTCCGGTATTCCGCAGCTCTCCACGGAGCATAGGACCGCGAGGAGTGGAGGAGCTTTTTCCATCATGAAAATTGAAATAGGGGTCACGATCCTCAGTCATGAGGAACCTACTTGAAAATATATATATTTTTTTTTTAATCATTTATTCCAGATCTCGGGAAGGGTGGTGCAGTCCCACGAGTTCCATATTATACATATATAATAATCAAGAAATGATGACAAGATATAAAAAGGATACATAAAAAAAATATTTACATGGTTAAAGAAATTTAAAAGAAAATAATAATAATAATAAAAAAAATAAACTTTTTGTTTTAATCTATGTCCTCAGGAAGTGGATCCATCGCTTGTAGATGGGACCCTGCAAGAAGTGGAATGCTGCCATCACAATACTATTTTCGCTCGAGGCTAGTCGCGTTCTGTAGTTGGTGATCCGTTTTTTCATTAGTGCTCGGAATCCGGGAACGCACCCTTCTTCAAACATCTCGGTGGCACTGCAGTACCAGGACAATCCAAAAAGCGTTCGATATGAGTACTGTACTTCCATTCTTTTTAGTGATGCTTTCTTAAAGTTGGTCCACATCTCCGAGGTATATAGGCTCGTACAGTACGTATTAAAAAGTTGCCTTTTTGCACCTGGGCTACACTTGTTAAATCTTCGAGAAATCATATTTGCCCTAATGCAGAGTGATCTTCTCTGTCGCTCAATATCCGTGTCGTCGTTGAGGTCCGCTGTTATGGTGTGTCCTAAGTATTTGACCTCGAATTTTTCAGCTATTTTTGTATCGTTTAGGCTGACGGGTAATACTTTTATGGTGCCTGCGCCTGATTTGAATACTATCAACACAGATTTAGTTGGGTTGTAGACCATGTTATATTCAGCAGCGTATTCTTCGCAAATCTTTATCAGCTTTCTCATTCCTTTAATGCTTGGTGACAAAATTACCATAAATAATAATAATATAATACAAGTAGCTCTGTGAACAGTAGACCTCGCGTCCAAAGATTTATGTTTCTATTTCTAATAAATCAATACCAAGATTACCTTTGAAATCATAACATTTGAAAGTTGAACTTTTTTTGTATCTATAAACCATATTCTTCGCTGGAAAATTCACTTTGAGGAGTCATTTTATTTAAATGAAAAAACATCACTTCTTAAAAGTCAAATCACTTTTGTCTTTTGTTATTTTTAATTTTAGTCTGGTGAAGAGACCATTGGTTTTGAAACATGCTGATAATTTTGAGTAAATAAGTATTGTTTTACAAATTGATTTATTTTCATTTAATCCATAAATATTTTAAGTATTTTTTTTTTCTATTTCTTATAAGAAAAACTATTTTTTTATAACTTTTGAAGGTTATTCCCATCAATTTAATATATCATTGAAGAAGAAGATAACAATAATGAAAAGTTATAAAAAGAGAGTTTTAAAAAAAAATTATATTAATTTAGACTTTTATAAAGTCAATAGTTTCATATGAGACGCTATCCAGGTTACAAACCAATTCTTAGACTGGTTATTTCCATTTTAAAGTGTGGTTGCCCATAATATGGAAAACGGAATTAGTTGAAGATAATATTGTTGATTCTAAAATTTGAAATATGAGATCGACAAATATAACGGGTTGACAGAAGGTGTCAATAGCGAAATTGGTTAACGCGAACGTCCCGGTTAGACGAGAGATCTGGGTTCGAGTCCTAGTTGTGACCATTGTCTTTTTCAAATTTTCTGTGTCTTGTTCTCTTTCATATTTTCGTTTAGTTATCTTCGTTATTGGTATCTTCTTCTTTAATATTTTTTTTTTCAAAAAAAAATGTCACCATCCACCATCACAATGACAATCCTTTTTTTAAACTTAAAAGTCACCTTCACAAAAAACCTTCATTTACAATCTTGAGATGATTTTATCTATGAAGGAAAGAAAAAAAAACCAAGTCTCAAGGGGCTCGTCAAAAGAATTAATGTACAAAGTTGGCATCTTATGGAGGCTAGTTTTTAATATCCTCATCAGAGAGCTAATGGGATAATTCCGGCGCTTGTAGCTTTAGCTCCAGCCTATATCCCACACCAGGGGTTGGCAGACTTTCTAGGGAGAAGAGTTGGTTAACGGAATTCAAAAATAATTCAAGCAACATAAATATCTACTGTAGTTATACATAATTTAATTCTAAAAAACGTTAAGCTAGAAAGGCATATGCGTTGTTCTTCTTTTTAACGTACATAACTTTTACCACTCTGTCACATTTCCACCACTACGTCACATTCTGTTTTTACTATACATGAATTCTCTCTGGATCTCAGAGGGGAAATTGTAACAAGGGGGGAAGGAGGCCTACAATGCCTATTGGGGGTGACAAACACAAGCTGCGTGTATACCTATTTCGAATGACAACCCACGTGACAGAATTAACGTATGACATAAAAGTTGTAGGAGACGTGTTTTTGAGATCTTTTTAAATATTTTATTAAACATCATTAAAAATAAAAATCGCTGTTACTTGATAGGTTATACCTTTTGGTAACATTATAGAATATACGCAAGTCGAGGTGGCAGAAGACAACTGTGATTTATATGAAATATCTTCTGAGGAGTTACAACTCTGTAACGTAATTTTTATTACGAAAATATAAACATACATTTTTTTCAAAGCGCACATAGTCGTTAAATCTTTAGTGCAGTAGATTTAAAGTAATTATAAAATAATAATATTGGTAATTTTGTTGAATTTTAACAACTGTTCAGTTGACAACTTTATGTAGGTTAAAAAGAAGAACGACCCATATAACCAAAGACCATTTTGAATCACGCACAATATCGTCTAAGTAGAAAGGCATATAACCAAGAGACCATTGCGAATCACGCACAATATCGTCTAGGTAGAAAGGCATATAACCAAAAGACCATTTTGAATCACGCACAATATCGTCTAGGTAGAAAGGCATATAACCAAGAGACCATTGCGAATCACGCACAATATCGTCTAGGTAGAAAGGCATATAACCAAAAGACCATTTTGAATCACGCACAATATCGTCTAGGTAGAAAGGCATATAACCAAGAGACCATTGCGAATCACGCACAATATCGTCTAGGTAGAAAGGCATATAACCAAAAGACCATTTTGAATCACGCACAATATCGTCTAGGTAGAAAGGCATATAACCAAAAGACCATTTTGAATCACGCACAATATCGTCTAGGTAGAAAGGCATAAAACCAAAAGACCATTTTGAATCACGCACAATATCGTCTAGGTAGAAAGGCATATAACCAAAAGACCTTTGCGAATCACTGTTACACGTTTTTATTTATTTGGCGCCATGACTACTAAAACTATACGGCACTTGTAAAATAATTACTTTCTATCCTGGCTAAATTCAAGAATCCTCGCGAGCTTCTGTTGACTGCAAAATGGGGATGAAGCTGAAACTGAAGAGTGCCAACTTTAATGGAGTAAAATATTTTTTAACTTAAAAATGGATTACAAAACAATTATAGAGTTTTATTTAATACAAATGATGTGTACAAAGATATTTGTGTTGTAATAAAATAAATAATGTAATCTAGTAAAAACCTTAAAGAAGAAGTTTTCTTCGAAAAATTAAAAAAAAAGTTATAGAGTGCAAACATTTGAATTTAATTAATAAAAATTTGCAATGTTGAAAAAAAATGTAAGCTTATAACATTTTTCAAAAAATGTTAAATGCTTATAAAATGTTCTTTCGGTGCTTTTTAAAATACGTGCTATTTATGCATATTGGTTACCTTGGTCGTGCACGCGCGGTATAAGGGAGTTCATAAACAAATTAGTATTGACATGATTGTTGCATTGAAAGATATTTTTAGTTCGTATTCTATTTGGAACATGAAATGAAACCACTTGCAATACTGCTGGGCTGTCATTAAGGAAATTAATGTTTTTTAAGAATACATCAAGAATTACATAAGAAAGATTACATCACATACCAATCTTCTGTCGGACAGCTTTATTAACCCTAGAAAAATAATCTTATTTTGACCTACGTTGAAGATAATGAGACATGCTGAAGTTTAAAAGAGTATATTTGACATATTATCATACTTAAACAGTTTTAAGGTAGTTGATTAATTAGTTTAGGATTCTGTGCTTCAAATAAAACCAAAAGAATTATAAAAAATATATTGTAATTAAAAAAAAAAACCAAATACTTAGTCTTTTTGTAAATGAAAAATAATTTTTCATTTTTTGTCTCACTCGCATTTTTAATATGCTATGAATGTTTAAATGCTAATCAGTCGTTATACTTAAAAAAATTTTTTTAATTTGTTCGCTAAATCGAATTTATTCGAACAAGTCCGAAAGTTACACAAAAGATAATCATACGCCTTTCGAACGTATGGTATGTACGTATTTCTGCGTAATTATTATACTTATCGTGGTGACAAAGCTGCCCCGCGCAAGCTCTGCTCGGCAACTGAGCTAACTGAGATAGAGAGCGCGCTATTTTGCGAAATAAAAAAGGCAGTAATTCTTGTGACCCTCTTCCGTCGCAAAGACGTAGATTATTTTTCTAGGGTTAATTTTAGATTTTTCGTTAGACAGTAATAGTTTAAATTTTTAATAACGCCTCTGAAACGGGCCGCATTTGGCTCGCCGGTAGCTCTCTAGCGATCCCTGCCCTAATGCCTATTATAATGCCAATACTACGTTCCACCTCGTAAAGCCTCCATTTATTACCTTTCCTAGAAAGCGCGAATGCCTTTGACAGGTCGCTCCTTCCTGCTGCCAAACGTCCCGCGCCATTTAAATATTTGAAAGACGATACAAGGGAAACATTGTAGGGTGATTTATTTATTTGTTAAGGCAGTTAAATAAAGTTTTATCTTGTTTATTGTGTTGAATGCAATAACATGTTTTAGTGGGGTGTATAGATCTGGCTGAAAAGATTATTTTTCACATCAATTAATATTTGTACATCGGTCTTGCTGGCGTAATATGTGAAATGTAATATTTATGTATGAATGTATATACACATATATATTATTTTAATATGTGCAATAAAAATATATAAATATTGTATTCCACTGGAGCGACCACGCGACCACCACAAAATAAAAAAAAATTTCCTCGATTACTCGATATTTCCAAAAGATCATTTTTTTAATTTTTCGCCAACATTGAAAAAATCAAACCTTCGAATTTTTACATGGAGACATAAAAACGTATTAAATTGCTATATGGCCAATGAATTAACCTGTATTTTATTGTTTATCTCATATTTGTAGGATTTATAAAAAAAATATTAAAAAATCGTAAAGTTTATAATCGCGCGAATTCTGCGTATTTAACATAGAATATTTTCGATTTCTGTTAAGATGTCTGTGGTAAATACTTGATAATTAAAGGTGCATTTCTATGGGAAAAGGACTTAATTTTGGTAAACAGCTGATCAGAAATTCTGCGCGAAAAAAATATTTTAAAATTTATTTTGAACTTCGTTCTAAAATAGTCTTCGAAGTTCGGATTAGCGACATCTATGGTCATATTAGATAAAGCATTTCAATAGCCTCGTTTTAAAATAAATTGCTGGCCATGAAAATGTTTTAAATAATTACAATAAATGTTTTACGAATGGTAGGAAAATGTGCGAATTTTAGACCGCTATCAATCGCAGAAAAATAAAAGTGATCCATTTTTCGACCATAATCGCTCCAGTGGTTAAAAATATATTTTTAATACCTACACCTACATCTATATCAATTTCGATTTTGTTTTCTTGGATAAATGTAAAAATGAAGTTGTTCATTTTTACATTTACGCCGGACCTGTTCAATTGGGATTTTGGTTCAGTTGTTAGCGTTGTCAACTCTAATCCCTGAGGAGGATGGTTCAATCCGCAGTCAAACCAAAAACAAATAACTTGTGAGTGATTTTTTTAAGGGTAGATTTATTTTAATCTATCAATGATAATTTGTATCACCTGTTGGGGTATTTTGTAAAACTGGTGGGAATGGGAGGGGAAGGAGATAGGGCAGAAGAAGTTTGGAAAGTTCCTATCAATATAGATCTGGTCATTAAAAACCTCACGATCAACATTTCGATTATGAAATGTGGTCGAGTTTACCCCGGGTTCCGAACTCGTGACCTCTGTATCCATTGGTAGGAAGGTTACGTCAATTAGAATTTGAAAATGGAACGCATAAGTGTGGTTAATTATGCAAAATAAAATCTTAATGATAAAAATCCATTAAATAATATAAATCTATTCTTGATCTCTTTGTGGGTATATTGGTAATTCCCTCCCCAATCTAACCTCACTCTCCCACCCCAATGCCACCAGATGTACCGAAAAAACACTAATAGCCGTTGTAATGAAATGTTTTTAATTACTTTATTATTTATGTCTTGATATTAAATAATGCAAGGGTCGGTCCTCTAAGATTACAGTCCGTTCGTTCTCTGAACGCAGTGCTAAGGAAATATATAATATTATAAGTTCTGGCTTTTTCCATCTAAGGCAGATAAAATCAATCAGGATTTGCCTTCCCTCTGATGGAGCAAAGTCACTTATAAATTCGTCCGTTGTCTCACATATGGACTATTGTAATAGTGCATAAGCTGGTCTACATATATAAGGAACAATTCAATAGAATCCAGTCCGTTTACAATGTTAGGGCGAGAATGATTTTTACTGAATTTAAGAATAGTCGTATAACCCCGCTTCCAAGGGAACTCCTTCATTAGCTTCGATGCCCTGAAAGAATAGCTTTCAAGGTCTTCAAAGCATTGCAAGGAATGGCGCCAGCCTATATATCGGAACTATGTGTCCGACAAAACTTAAGCGATAGACAGCTTACTCTAAAGTCAACAGATTTAGATGTTACTAATCGTTTAATCGAACTTTCTCGGTCAAATCGAGCAGTTTACTATGATTGCTCTTTCATGTTACTGGCCTATTTGGAATAAACTTCCCTCAGCTCTTACTAATAGCCAGAATTTGACTCAATTTAAAAGGGCTTTAAAAATAAAATTAATAAAAAAATCATATCATTCATGAATCCTAACCTTTTTCAATATATTGTAATAAGCCACGTTCTCAAGTTTCCGGTAATTGTTTGGTTTCGGTTTCCTCCTTATCGTTATTTTATGTTTGATTTCCACTCAAAATGTTTCTTATTTCTGAACGTAGGCTGCCTCCTGTTTAATATTATATTATAGTTTTAAAGTTATTTTTTTATCCTGTGCTGCAATAGCACCGTTATTGTCTATTATTATCGTTCTGTGCTATAACAGCACTGTTATTTTTCTCTTGTCATTCTTCATTTCATGTTATTTTATCAATATTGCACTGTAGGATTTTGACTGCACTTGTATTAAAATAACATAAAACAGCGCCATACAAATATTATGTTATGATTATTATTATTACCAAATATTTCAGTTTATCTATTTCGCTTAGAATACTAGACACTTCATAACATAAGAAGTCACTATAATTATCGTTAATGTTATAAGTGGAATTCAGTGCTTATTCTTGGGTGGCAAATATCGTACCGTGAAACCTTCATTGCATGTTTCTAAAAGAATCCTCCTGAAGTTATTAATTCATCGTCTAAAAAAATAAAATCTGGTGCTCACCGCTAAATTTATAGTTATATACGGGAAATAAAATTTTCAACCATTCTACATCAAATATATTAAAGATGAGGTATTGTTTTTATTAATCTTAAATATAAATAACTTACATCCCCGAGTCACGGTTTGAAAAAAAAAGTTATTATATTTACGAATTCGTCGGAATTTATAATATAAAATTACATCCATAAAACTGTCCGTCAAATAACTTTTTTAGCTGTTTTTTTCTATTTTTTCATCTACCGCGCAAGCTTTCCTGGGAACCGACTCTAGCCATCAAAATGGAGGCAGATGCTCCAATTTAAGCCACCGCCTTGTGTTTTTTAACAAGCCACAACGAGCGCCATTAGTCACGTGTTTTTTCGCCCTAAACGCCTCGACTTTGGCTTAAACTGTTCCTCGGCAGATTTATTGCTTAATTACCCCACTGTCCCCTTTGACTTGGGCCCTGGGTCCAAGACTCCGGCGAAAACTCTCGTTCCTCTCTCCTTAAGAAGGGAGGGCGCGGGCTGAATTTTAATGCTAAACAGAATCGCGGGATGTTATCACTTGTCTGGGCTTTTAATTGATTTTATTGTGCGTTAATCTTGGACTAGTCCTTAATTACTGAAGAAAAAAGAATAAATCATCTGGTTCCTGTAGACACATGTTTCGTGTGATTATTGGGTGGAACTGAAAACCTCCCGTAATTCGCAAACAGAGGATTATATGAATAAATATGATACTGTGATGTCAATATCTTTGACATTGACGCTTCGTTATATGATTGTTCTGATTTGTACTTTTTTTAATGTTAGACTTACTACAATGTAACAATGTGTCTGTTGGAGGTCTAATAAGAATATTAGACCTCCAACAGACACGGAAATACATCACAACAAATTTACATCAACTTTGGAGTCGATTTTGTAGGAGTAACTTTTTTAAAAGTTTTTTCAACCATTTATTTGTCGAAAAGACACAAAAGCTTAAAAAAAATCAAAATGCTCAGATGGAAGTTTTTTGAGTTCCCGTGTGATATAGATTCACCAGTTTCCCGTTTGTACTACGAGTTTCTATACACCGTATGTAAATCATTAATTTATTTACATAGGGTTCTAACTGACTTTTTTTTTCAAAAATTAACTTTGAATACCAAAACATTTCTTTTGCCAATTTCTACACCAAAATAATTTTCAGAACCATCCGTGTTGTATTTTCGTAGACATTTGTATGACAAAGTTCTAACATCAGGCATTTTTAATAATCATTCATTTTACAGGGTTCTTACATCACTTCCACTCTTTTTTTGTATCTGAAAATTGATCGTTGTTACGAGGCGCTATGGTTCGCCACTTTGGTTGGATATGGATCAAACTTCTCCTTACCATGTTTTAAGATTTCAAAGTTTGCAAAGACGAAATTTCGTAATCTATTTAACAAGTTTAGTTAAAACCACTGCAGCGACCACACGAGAAAAAATAAAGTTGCCTCGATTGCTCGAGATTTCCAGAATATATTTTTTTAATTTTTCACCAACATTTAAAAAATCATACCTTTGAATATACAAAGAGACATAAAAACATATTATAATGCTTATTAAAATTTATTTTTAACATCGTTCTAAAATAGTCTACGAAGTATGGATATGCGACATCTATGGTCATAATATATAAAGGAAATGTTTTAAATAATTAAAATAACTGTTTTACGAATGGTAGGAAAAAGCTGTCCAATTTTGGACCGCTATCAATCGCAGAAAACTAAAAGTGATCCATGTTTCGGCCATAATCGCTTCAGTGGTTTTAAAGTATTTTAGTTATCTATTTTAATGGAAAATATATTGTCATATTTTAATGGAAAATATTTAAACGGGACGTGACCCTAGTTTGGAATTGCATTAGGGATATGTAATTAGAACCTTGTGCAATGAATTATTATGCCCTAGCTAGTTACATATGGTTCTATGTGCAAGTTTAGGTGTGTTCTAAAATGTTAAGTTTATGTTCTATTTTAATATTTTCTTTAAAATATATTCAATTAAAATACTTTACACAAGATTCAACCTCAAAATCGGAAATTGGTAAATAGATTATGATAAATCGTCTTTGCAAACTTTGACACCTATTAATAATTATCTCAGAACAAAGTGAAGATAGAAACCTATCCAAATGAAGTGAAGAAATGGTAACTAGACCTAATTTTTCTTTTAATTTCATGTAAGTATTTATTTAGGTTAATCCAGCAGGACTGAGAGAATAGTGCAATCCAAGCCTGCCATAATAAATATAACATGTAATACAGCGTGCGATATACGGAATATAGTAGTTCCACAGTTCCCGTGAGCACTCAAGCTAAGGACCCATAGTATTCAGGTCCCTTTGATAAAGTTCACCAAGGTTGTCATTGGAGATTTGGCTATCACTTCATTCGAAAATGCGACATCCCAAGTATTGACTTCTCCACCCTCACAACATTTGGGGATGCCATTGTCTCACTGGTTCCAAACGGTTGGCAGCAGTTGGGACTCTTATGCGGTTTCACATTAGAAAAAAGGCGGTAAAACTAGTCCTACAAAATTAAACAGAAATCTTTTATTTTTTTCCACCGCATTCACCATTCACCAAAATGTTGAAAAAAATTCTGCTCATTATAATTTTCAAAGTTGTGTAATTATATTACACTAGTCCTGGCGAGAGATCGTATGTAACGTCAAGGTTCTGGTATCTTTTGTCTTTTTCGTTTTCAAACAAGATGCGTGAGAAGGACGAGGACGAACGTCAATGACGTCAGAACGAGCTCTCGCTGAAACAAGTTTATTAAGCTAAGATTTTCTGCTACTATTAGGGGTATTTCACCATCCTCTTCATAATCATAGGTCATCCTATGAATAATGGCTACATATACGATAAGTTAGCCGAGTTTTTTAGTAGGTAGTTGGAAGTATTTATTTGTACATTTATTAATACTAGTGGTCGCTCAATGGTTGAAAATCGACCATAATTGTAAATTTTTTTATGTATTTTTTATGCATACTTCTAAAAAAATATTAGCACTCTGCACTCCTTCTATATATAAACTATAAGTGTGCGAAATTTCATACTACCCCGTCCGCGAAATTTTCGTTAAAAGGCGTACAAAGTTTTTGCTTCACGTATTAATATATTGATGATGATGATTCTTTATGTGCATGGATAAGCTATGAGGAGGATGGTGAAATACCCCCTTAATACAATTTTTTTTAATAGCGATATAATCTACCTTCTAAGTATTATTATTTTGTACCAACCTTCTGCCGACATTTTCCCAAAGCTTTTTCAAATACACTACCAGCGTGAGGTTCGTGTATGTTTCGATAGATGGCAAATTTTATAGAAAAGTAATAACTTATCCTTTGGATTTTCTAACTAGACACTCTTACCTTTTGAAAATAATTTTAAAATAATAATAAATGTTTTAATAATGACGTCAGTACGAGCTCTCGCTGGAACTAGTTTATTAAGCTCAGGTTTTCTGCTACTATTAATACAATTTTTTTATTAGCGAAATAATCTACCTTCTAAATATTATTATTTTGGATCAACCTTCTGCCGACATTTTTCCAAAGCTTTTTTAAATATGTTACCAGCGTGAGATTCGTGTTTGTTATGATAGGTGGCATCCAACGCAACTTTGTAGAAAGTTTACAGAAAAGTAATAACTTACTATTTGGATTTTCTATCTAGACACTCTAGCACTCTAGCCTTTTAAAAATAATTTAAAAATAATAACTAATGTTTTAATCATGAAAAACTTTGTATTTTGCATAATGAATTTGATATTGCCTAGGTCGGTATATACATCTCGATCGTCCAGTGATTGGTCCAATAGGTACCAAGTTTTAAGATAATAAGGAAAGCATTATTCAAATGCTCACCATAAATCAAAAATTATTTACATGAGTCTATGTTTTACATGTTAAAAATGCTATAAATTAACACCGGAAAGCATAACAATCCGGTACAAAAGTATGACATTTTGAAATTGTTTTACTTGTTACCCAGAAATATAATTTTATTGTTTATTTAACTACAAGTTTTTCTGCGTTATAATTGAATTGGTGGTGTTTATGAGTAATCTGAGTATTGTATCAGATAGAGGGGACACTTCTACCCGTAACTTCGTAGGTACTAAACTTAAATTTCCAGAGATGTCTTACTAATCAACTGAGCGATCGATCTACCTAATGAAGTTTCAAAACATTAGGTAAAAATTACTAAGTATCAAGGTCAAGCCTTCAATCTATTTCTTAATATTTAATTCATCGATTATACTAATGAAATATGAACCAATTTAAAACTAACAGAATTGGTGTATACTTGGGTTACATTATTTGTCGAGCTATCAATCAACTATCGAGCTAATCAGAGTAAAGAATAAATTATGAAAGAATAGAAGTGGGGCGTTTCTTTCTTTACTTGTCAAACAGTTGTTCCCCGAGCCCCTTCGGATGTATTGGCAGGGCAGGATTAACAGAAATCCCAAGACATATATTTTTCATTCGCTCGAACATTACCACACCATAGTAGATAAAGAATTATAAAACATTACAACATCAATTGTATTTATCATAAGTCATAAGGAAAAGAAAAAAACTGACTCGAAACGATGGCGGTACAATAATAGACAATTGGAAGAATATTTGATCGGGTTTTTAAAGGGATGACAATAAAAGATGGACTTAAAATAATTTTAAGTCCATCTTTTATCAGATGGGTTTGAAAATTATTTTGGTTATAGAAATGGGCAAAATAAATGGTTTTGTATTCAAAGGCCATTTTGTATTCAAATGTCATTTTGTATGCAAAGGTCATTTTGTATTCAAAGGTCATTTTGTATTCAAAGGTCATATTGTATGCAAAGGTCATTTTGTATTCAAAGGTCATTTTGTATTCAAAGGTCATTTTGTATTTTGTATCAAAGGTTATTTTGTATTCAAAGATAATTTTTTTAAAAGTCAGTTAGAACCTTGTTCGATTAAGGTGACGATTTGTCGAGCCATCAAACTTGAACGTAAGTTAGTAGGTTGGTATAGGTATTTATTTTAATTTGAAATAAGGTTACCAATATTAAAAAGGGAATTGTATTTAATATTGAATCGTTTTAAGGAGCCGGCCCTGAATCAAAGAACTTTCCGGCGGTGAAATAAGAATATTGAAAAATATAAGTAGCCCCGTCATTCTTATTTTATCAATTTTTCTTCTGCTTCGGCTGTGAAAATGTCCGAAACTAACATTGCCTCTAGAGATGCCAGTGAATTTGTGTCATTTAATAAAATGGTTTTGAGTTACTGGGGTATGTAAGATTTACATAAAAAAATAATAATAAATCCTAAGGTGAAATTGGAACCCAAACAGTCACTCACTGCTGGGTATTTTCACAAATTTTGCATATCGTTAAAATTTGCAGAAGTTTGAATGTGATCATCGTACCAAAAATTTGTAATTTTAATATTTCCATTTATAATTATTTGAAACCGTTTCAACGCGCTACAACGTCATTATGACGTAGAAAACGCTAATGGCTGGTAAGTCGGCTGTCAACCACATTGGCCGGTGTGACGTCAACAATGCCATTTTCACAAACAAAATGAACATGTCGTTTTGGCGGCAAGCATTTAGTTGTTGTCGTTTTTATTCGTTTTTTTTCATAATTGAAAAACTCAGTGAAAATATCCTGTGTACTTCAACACCATGCCATTGGATTTTAACATTAAAATCTCTGTTTATAAAGAAATATGTTTGTAATTGAACCATTGCGGAGTGGAGGAAAAACTGAAAAGCATTTTTTTTTTTTTTACTTGAGCTCCATACAGGAGGCCCTGAGGAAAATAATTTTCCTCAGGGCCCATGTCATCTTTGGGGATGCTGTGTGGAGGGTTTTTTTAAGGAAAAGAAGGGAAGGAGAGTTCTGGGAAGGAAAAAGGTTTAAGGGGTGGGTAGGAATCTGGGGTTCAGTGTGTCTTGGTCATCCGCCTCCAAGACCTAGACAAACTTCGCCCCATGAACCCGGGCACCCCTGCTAAATCACCAAACGTAGCGAACCACTTGAGGTGACCTATGGCAGAGGTGTTGGTTAACCAATAAAGGTTCCCGGGGCGGCGGTACCCATTCCCGCCTCCCAAATTGGTTCGGAACTTAACTCAAACCTACCGTCATTTTGGTAAATTAATTACTATCCAGAGTGGAAGATACTCTCAGTATCGCCCTGGTGTAAGACCACCGTTCAGAAATGAAACGTTACTTGAAATGGCTTTAGCCGTGTTTCGTGACCAGATCTGAATTACCAGGTACTTCCCACCTTCCTCTTCCCCATCTCCTTCCCCTCCCCAATTCCTTCAGCCTCACAGCAAACCCCAATTGGGGGTACCATAGTCTCACTGGCTCCAGACGGGAGCAGTTGAGATTCTTGTGGGGTATTCATATAAAAAAAATATGATCTAACAAATTTCTCCCCCTGTCGGTGATGAAGAGTGTTGTTATGACCTTTTCCTAATAATATTAGTTGACAGTGTTATTTTGTTGTTGTTATAGTGTTAGTTCTTTAGAATCCTTTGTTTATAAATATCCTTCTCTTTTCTTTTCTAACTCGCAAGCGGAACAAGCAGTTCCTTCAGATAATCAGGGGGACCGAGCCGATGTATAAACTAGATGGAATAAAAAGTTCAAAATCAATGTAAAAGTGTTACAGTAAAATAAATTCAAAATACTTGTCTAATCGGAGTGGTTTTTTACAAATGACCTGATATCTACAAAGCCTTAAATATGCTTTGACAAATTTAATATTAGTAAGATCTTTTGTTTCTAATTTAGGCATGTGGCCTGGTAAAGAGGACAACGGGCAGAAAAGGAGGCTGCCTGTCTTCCACTGGTTCTACAGATGGGTGGTGTTCGCGGGAATGTCAGCTTTTTTCTTCGGTCAACTGTATGACATCTACTCCAACTTCGATGACGTCGTTGCTGTTTCTGAGAAGTCATTAGTCATTACCTTTCTTGCATGTCACTTTCCCATCATGTATTATTGCCAATCACTTTCTTTTAACTAATTCCTTCTTATGCTGATTCCAGCATTCTGAGTTTTGTTTATGGGCTACCATGTTTTTTTTACAGTAGCTCCACACAGGAGGCCCCTGAGAAAAACATTTTCCTCGGGGCCTTTGTAATATTTGGGGACCCTGTGTGGAGGGTATTTTTAGGGAACGGAATGACAGGATGTTCTGGGAAGGAACAATGTAAGAGTGGTGAGTAGGAATCTGGGGGTCAGTGTGTCCAAGAGTATGATTCCATTGCTCCCACTGCGGTGCAAGGCGATGGGTCGAGAAAGTTCTGTCGAAGAGACAGAGTCAAAAAGACTCCCTCAACCAGTTTCTCCCGATCCGGCCCGCCATGCCGTAGGTGGGCAAATGCATTCGTCCCCAAGACCTAGACAATCCTCACCTTATGAACCCGAGAACCCTTGCTAAGTCACCAATTGTAGCGAACCACAAGGGTAACCTATGGCAGGGGTGTTGGTTTTGATCTTTATTTTGATCTATCCTGCCCCTAGACGTTTTATTTGTGTAGCGTGATATTAATTATATTAATCATTGAAGAAGAAGAAGATAACATTAATAAAATCTAAACGAAATATGAAATAGAATAATACACAGAAAAAAGGTAACGGTCACAACTGGGAATGGAACCGGATCTCTGTTTTACCGAGACAACACTTGAGAGAACACTAAAACTTACTTGAGACAACATTAGGACCAATGAATTTATGTATTTTTTGTCGATCTCGAAAATCAAATTCAGAATTAGCAATACTATCATCCATTAATTTTTGCTTATGTTTTGGACTGCCTTCAAAGTTCTAAATAATTTATTTAGTCATTTAGATGGTGTCTCGAATAATCGTACCCGATTTTTATTTGCATGGACCACTTGTTAACTTTTTCTGCAAGTCTAGAACAAATATTCAATTTTATTGGAATAACTTTTAAAGGTTAGGTTAGGTTAGGTTGTTATACATCGATATGATATTAATAAAGAAGGAAATAATACTTATAAAATCTAAACGAAGCATGAAATAGAACAAGACACAAAAAATAAAAAGGTAACGATCGCATCTGGGAATCGAACCCTGAATCTCCGTCTTACAATTAAAAATCGGATATGTTTTTCTGAGACACTGTCTAGGACCTAGGTCTAGGTTATAGATAAATTCTGAATTTTTTATTTTTTATATTAACTCCACACGGGAGGCCCTGAGGAAAGTAATTTCCCATTTTAATGTCATCTGGGATGCTGTGTGGAAGGTCTTTTTGAGGAGAGAAAGGAATGAACCATTGGTCTTGAAGAGACCCATGTTGTAGGAAGGAGGAAACACAAAGGCCGGCAAATCATTCCACAACCGAGCTGTTGAACACAAGAACGAGCCGAAGAAGCGACCCGTTCTCATGTGACAAAAAACGTCAACGGTGTACAAATGTTGGGCACGCGTTTGGCGTGTTTCCCGACTATGCACCGGTGCCGAAGGGATCAATGACGCTAGTTCTTCAGAGTATCTTCCATTGAAATACCGGTGGAACAAGGATAGCATTCCCATCCGACGCCTGTGCTCTAAAGATTGCAATCCGTTTGTTAAGTTAGGAGAATCTATCAAACGGACCGCCCGTTTCTGCCCAGGGTCGAGAGTATTTTTCAGATATTTTGGGGTTCCAGACCAGAGGTGGCTGCCAAATTCAACCGTGGGACGCACTGATATTGACATAAATAAATAAGTCCCAATGGCCGAGTGGTTAAGTCGTTGTCCCGGTAGTACAAAGATCCTGGGTTCGATTCCCAGTTGCAACGGTTACCTATTTAATTTATGTGTCTTGTTCTATTTCATTTTACGTTTAGATTTTATTAGTACTAACTCACCTTCAATAAAATATTATATTAATTGTTTTAACCTTCAAAACTTATTAAAAAATATTCCAATTAAATTATATTAGGTACTAGCTATTTCATATAGAGACCTACATTAATTTGGTGACCAGACAACTCGGAATGAAACCAACTCAGAACCATTTCAGATAAGTCATTTAGAGTGATGAAAAAATATTTTAAAAAAAATTAGTTGAATAGGTCACGTTAGGTTAGGGTTATCGGCTAATTTAAAATTATTTTTTTCATAGCTTTTAATGACTTTTCAAGGAGGTGTTGAGTTGACTTTATTCTCAGTTGGCATGGAACCCATTAATTTATAATCATTGGTAATAATGATTTCATCAAATTCGCAGTTTTTTCTTTAAATTTTCTAGCTCCACTCTAATGTTCACCACGGGATCCCTGATGTGCAAGCTGATCAGCATGATAATGCAGAGGGACAAGTTCCACCGTCTTATGGATTTCCTGAGGTGTGACGAATTCAAAGCAAGTACCAAAGCACACGATGAAATTATAAGCAATATAATCAAGAACTGCAGAAGGACATCCAAAAGCTTTTGTTTCATATCGGTTTTTACATTAATCAGTAAGTAAGATTCCCTGGTCCCTTTATGAACATCTGAACAAATGAAATATCCAGATTAAACCATTCCAAAGATCTTGACCGCTTACTCTGAACACTTACTCTTGTAACACATCATTGGACCTCACAGACCAAGCGAGTCTTGGGTCTACTCGTATTTCTCTAATCTTTCTTAGTATCAGTCTATAAAATGTTCTTATTTTGCAGGCTATCTTCTCTTTCCTTTGATAGAAATGTCCAGGAGGCTGCCTAGCCCCATTAAAATTCCCTTAATAAATCTGAAGTCATCTCCAATGTTTGAAATGGGATATGCGTTTGAAGTATGGTCGCTCAGTGGCTTGGCTCTTATGAACTCTTCTATGGACACTCTCATCGCGGCCTTCATGTCACAAGCAAGTAAGCCAATTCTTTTTCTGTAACAATAAATTCAACAAGGTATTATTTTTCTGCCGTAATAAATCAAAGAAAGATATTATTATCAAACATCTATAAATACCTACTTGAGCAAAAGAAATGTTAGTAACGTGGTTTGCAAGAAAGGCTGCTATCCTTTGGCGCCGTGGAGCATGAAGTATTTTCTTGCTTTGAACTAGGGTTATTCTTCTGCAATATAATAGCGGTTGTTATATTATAACAATGACCCGCTAAAACATTAAAATATCTTTCCATCCATTTTCATCCATTATTTCAGTTGCGCAATTGGACTGTTTGATTGATTCACTAAAATATGTTATCGAAATCGACCCCAAAGAGATTGGTAAAGTAACCGACGGGAGTAATGAAATTATTTACAATGACATTCATTTTGTCAAACGCAGCGCCAAAGCTACCGAAAACATCAAGAAAGCTATTGCATACCATCGGATTATTTTAAGGTCAGTTGATTTTGGTGACTTAATAGGGGTGTCCGGACTCGAAGAGTTAGGAGGTGAGGTTTGTTCGGGTCTTGACGGCAGATGCGTCTGCCCACTAGTTGCTTGGCAGGCCTCGCAAGATCGGGAGAGACTGGTTGAAGGAGACCTTTTGACCTCTCCAGCGGGGCTCTCCCTAGGACCCCAGTGCGAGGATTCATTCGTCCGTCACTCCTGGATGCTGATCCCCAGATTCCGACCAACCCTTCATACCTTTTTCCTTCCCTGAACTTCCTTTCCTCCCTTTCCTAAAAAGACCCTCCACAAAGCATCCTCAAAGATAACATTGACGGTAGATGCGTCTGCCCACTAATTGCTTGTCAGGCCTCGCCAGGATCTGGAGAGACTGGCGACCCTTCGACCTCCCCAGCACCTTGCACCCCAGTGCAGTTCATTCGTCCGTCACTCTTGGACACTGACCCCCAGATTCCGACCAACCCCTCATACCTTTTTCCTTTCCTGAACTTCCTCTCCTTCCTTTCCTAAAAAGACCCCCTACAAAGCATCCTCAAAGATGAAATAGGCCCTGAGTGGAATTATTTTCTTCAGCTAATATTGTTTTTTAAAGAAGTAAAATTTCAGGTAATCTCAATGATCTGCAATATTATTTTATTACCACAGATTTTTAAAGAAATGCCACACTTTGAATAATAAAAAGAAAACCTAACAAATGTAGACTTTAGAAAAAAAACATATAAACGTTGATAACACATTTCAGATACGTCAATGAGGTGCAAGATTATTTTAATATATCCATTTGTGTCCAGTACTTCGTGAGCGGAGTGGTCATTTGTTGCAGCGGAGTTATTGTTGTGGTAGGTAACCATTTTTGGGATTGACGATAATCATGATATTTGTTCAAATAGTTGGTACCCTTTTTGCAGATTTAAAAACGAATTTTATTTCAGGTAACTCCAGGTAATCAGCCATTTAAACTAATTGCCACGGCTTCTTACCTGATCACGATGATGTCAGAAATTTTCATGCTGTGTTGGTTTGGCAACGAAATAATGGCAAAGGTGTGCTTTATTACAAAAAAAAATCAAGTATTCCGTGAATGTTTTTCCGGTCTCTCATCTGACGTCTCTGAAAATATATTTTTTTACTTCTTTCAGTCGGAATATTTAATCCAAGCAATATACAATACCCCGTGGATGGATTGCTCCGAAAGTTACAAAAAGAATATGAGAATATTCATGATTCGAACCCAAGTTCCCCTCATTGTCACAGCAGGCAAAATGTTCAAACTTAACTTGAATAGTTTTGCATCTGTAAGTAAAGCTTTTTAGTTAGTTACTTAAACTAATTAACTGAAAACTAATCACTTTGTAAAACACCATTTAGTTCAAAATCAAAGGTTTCTTCGTCAGGACAAGATTAATATTTTTGCCGGAGAAATCTTTGGTTTTGAAAATCGAATACCTAGTATTATTAGGCTTGCGTCTGCGTGGATGAATTTTAGAACCCAGCTTCGAGTGCATGTCTGACGCCACGCCATACGCGCCGCGTCATCATAACATCTGTGTACGTGGAATTTCAAACAAAGCTACCGCTGTAATTCGGTTTTGAATTCAAGAATTCGTCACAAGATGTCGCCTCTTCCGTCGGCAGGACGCATAGGGACGTGCCCCCCCTAGTATACGTTCTACAAATTTGTGAATTTGGATTGTGTCTCCGGATATGGAAAGATTGACGGTAATACTCAGTTGTATCAAGCGGCTGTATATTACATATGACGTCATTGCCCGTCCCGGTTACATTGTCCCGGTGACTAGCCATCACTGGTTGACAGTGGATACGAGGAACGGGCTAATTTTGGAACCAGTTCCTAGATAATTTTGATTAAATAAGTGGTGTGTTACAAAGTGCTTTGTTTTCATTTAATTTAAAATGAAGGCACAAAGTGAATTTGCAAAGATTGAAGAAGCAAACTTTAAACTTTAGCTTTTGGCTTTAGAAGCTTGTAAACTTTAGTTATGGTTTATAGAGCTCTATAATAATATTTTGTTTAATTATTATTTCGCGTGACAGATTACAGGCGATTCGCAAGTTATTGTCCAAGGACACAGTCACGCAAAATAAAAATAAAAAAAAACGTTATTTTTTTTATATAAATTATGATTATGTCGCTTTAATCACGTACATAAATTTCTAGATATCAATAGTGTTTTTCCACCATATATTCCATAACTTATTTTAAGATATTTTATGGATCTAGCCTTCTTGTGATTAATGCAGCCATTCTAAAATACAAAATTCCAGCACCTCACCAAAAAACAAAAATAACGCGATAGTCTTCAGCACACTAGTGACCTGTGCAGTGTGCAAGTGACTTAGATGATTGTTTGTAATAAGTAAACATATTTGAGTGTTGAAATGTAACGGAATTAATGAATAATATAATAGGTATGTTATACATAGAGTAAACAACACAGGAAAATTCCATTCCACTTCCAACGATCCAATACTCTTTGTTCCCAATAATTAATAATAAGCAAGTAAGTCAGCACGTTGCCTTCTTCTGTCGGTTTAAATCCTGCTACCCGATGGATTGGCATACAAGGTTTAATCAAGGTTTCTCTTCCCCCGTTCATGACCAATCTGTTCTGGTTGACTGACTCTCGCACTGCTAGTTTTGGGAAGGCGATAGACAGGTCAAGGAACTTATTTGTCACACCCGTATCTCCACGATCCTACACCTATAATTTGTCTCGGGTCAAATACTTTCCTAAAGACTGAATTTTCAAACGAGACAAGTTGTCGCTATTTTAGGGTAATTGTCCGTAAATCTGCACAATGTGTGACTGCGAGTTAGACAATGGTATTATCCATATTATGTAGTTTGGTGCGCGTAATAATAATCGGTGGATAATGATGTGACAATTTAATGATTGGATATTTTTTTCAGATTCTTAACACATCGTACTCGTATTTCGCCTTACTACGCCATATGTACACGAATGATGGTGAGAATGAAGCTGTAGAAATCGTGAATTAATTTATTTGGTTCATAAATGGCATGTTTTTAGTAATTTTAAGCACCTTTTTGACCTTTGCATCTGTCGTAGATAAAAATGAGTAAAATTCTCGTATTTACTCCATTTCAATATAAGTTAGCACAAATTATTAAAATAACACTTAAATTATAACAAATTTAACTACTTAGATCGAGGGATAACGCCTCCCCAATCTGAAAAAAAAATTGTTTGTCTGTAAAGTCGGTTTACGGACGATAATTTTACGTGATAACGTCATATAATAACGATGGAGTGGAAGAGAGATAGATGCGTCACAAGCCGAACGCTTGTTTCGCGATCTCGCTTGCACGCTCGGCTCAGGCGGAACGTGACAATGAGGCATGCTTTTTCGTGAGTGCAGCCGGCGTTCATCGATATATGAGACGTTATCACGTCAAAAATGAAATTTTGAAAAAAAAAATAATTTTCAGCAACAACAACATCAATAAAGTTGTATTTTTCGATCTAGCGCACTGAAAAGTCACGGACCGCCACTTGAAAACATACCATTTTGTTTCTTTAATAATATTTTTATTTTGTATTAAAGATAAAGAGGGGTTGAATTAACAAGCAAAGAAATAGTTCTATTGTGCAATGTACCTGAAATTTTCAAAGAGTTGTGAACTAAATAAACATATTATTTATTAAAGTTTTTTATTATATTTCAAAATCTACACTGATGGACAAAATTCAAAATATGTTTCACTTTTGCAATGGTGACAAAAATAAAATAAACGAAAAAAGAATCATGGAATAAAAAGCCAATCGTGTTTCATCAGAATACAGTAAATTACAGTGAATTACCCTACCATTACCAGCCTACATAATTTATAAATTACATTATAATTTTACCAACTAGATTTCTAAATTATCATAACCTAGAAGCTAGACTATACAATGATGCTTTTTTATTACACACATCAATTACATTGTAATTATTTTCAAATAATACCCATTTTTCATATGTAATAAATTATAATGGTGAGTATGAAAGTAAAATGTTAAATAATAATTTTCAAAGTTTTCACAAATTTTATCATCCATTATAGTTCAAATTACTGTTACATCTATATATAAAAACCAAAATATGCTTGCTTGTGGGTATATGAGTTAAGAATTGTCTATGTATTGCTATATTAAGCATAGGAAATGTTTGAAACTTTCAAAATACCTTCTTTCCGTCCTCGCGAATGTTTCTGAATTATTACAACCACATGACAATACATCTGAAAAGTATTTTTAATCATCACAAAAACTCTTAAAAAGCTGTCAAAAATATTACAATTTGAGAATGACATTTTGCAAACCATCGATTGTTAAATCAAAATTCAATTTTCGAAACTCTTTAAATTTATGAATTTATTTAAAGTACTCACCTATAATACTAACCAAAATCGAATACTTTGAATCTAATAAAAAATTATATTTAATTAAATAGATCCCAAATTTGATTGATTGTTCTTATAATATACGAAAATGAATGTTTGTTACAGAAAAATTGTAATAGGTGGCGTGCGAGCTGAATGTTCCGGGACTTAATATATTGAACGCGGGAGAGGGGAGGAGATCGCGGGAGGGGGTTCTCGGGAGAAGGGAGAGGGAAGGCGGGGAAGGTGGAGGGGGAACGCGCGAGGGGAAGGGGACATGAAAGGGAACGAGACGAATGGGAAAAGACACGCAGGGAGAAACAATTTCTTTATTAGTGGCATTACAACGCATGCCGAGAACTCGCTAATATTTGATAAAAATGTATTCATGCGAATATATTATTTGAAAGCGATTTTCCCAGAGGTATGATATGTTATTTGAATTCAGTAGGTATCTAAGTTTACTTTGGACTCTGGGTAAGTTATTCGTAACACATCGGACAAATGGGAAATTTGTTAATTTCAATTGCAGATACTTCTGCTTTGCTTGTTTTAAAATTTACCTTCTGGCATTATTCGAAATATTCTTCAAACCGAATCTACTATTTAGACACCTTTTAGACAGCAATCTATAGAACCTAATAAACATAAAAACTAATAACGCCAATATATCTTAAATGGCTTACGCTATTTATAGTTTATTGTGCAATAATTTTTTTTATATCCTTTCTCTTGAATTAAAGTTCTAACCTTAACTTCCAAAAATATATTAATCGCGGTTTTTAATTAAAAATTCTACGGTATAACTTTAATATATTTGTGTAATTGTAACGTAATGTTCCTACGATGTAATAGTATTTATTCATATTTTACATTCATTATGCGAAAATTTGCAATATTCCATTTGGACAAGAAGTAAATTAATAATATTCCATTTGAACAAGACGTGCCCTATAAAACGGTGACAACAAAATGAGTGTTGTACAATGCATCATGCATTACTGATGGACTGATGGGTGATGGTGATGTATGATGGGCCACGTCAATCATGTCTGCTTATGTACGGGTCGTCGACTGCAGCTTGGAAAGATGGGTGGTCGTAGCGGTGGAAATCACTGTCCATTCTGGTAATATCGTGATACAGGGTCTGGTGAGGACTCTTAGCACTATCGTAGTTAGTGCTTGACGGATACTGGTGACTATTCAAACTGTTTTCTCTTCCCCTGCTTGCGTCTTCATTTGCCTTCCTCGTCTGTTCCTGCTGTCTCTTTAAATTTTCTGATTTATCTTTGCTTCCCGTGCTTGAAGTGACCAAATCCCTCGGTCCCTCGTTTTCAGCTTTCTTCAATGGGCTGTAAGGATACCTACTGTACGAGTAAGTGCTGCCTGCTCCACCTCCTCCCCTATAGTCATTGTATCTATTGTCTTTGTAATATCTGTCATCGTCGTATCTGCTGTAAGGGTTTGCGGAATATCTGTACACGTTTGGTGGAGTCCTCACAACATCGGGTAGATTGGCGTAGTAAATAATTCTTCTAGGTTTTTCATAAGTATTGCTGCTTTCATATCCATCGTACCTGTCGTATCTGTCATACGGTTCTCTGTATCCTCCTCGGTTGTTGTAGTCATTGTAGTCGTATCTTCGACCATTCTTGTAGTCGTACCTGTCATAGTAAGGATCTCTTCGTGAGTAGGAGGTATAAGGCTCATCATTATATCCATAGTCGTCGTAAGGCGTCTGGCGTCTGTTGTAGTCGTCTGGGTAGTAATAACTTCTTCTAGAATAAGTGGAATAATCTAAACTTCTCGCTCGACCATCACGGCCGTCTTTATCTGGAGGATATATGTCAGTACGCAAGTCAGAGCGTCCAAAGGAACCACGAGGTACAGAATCCCTGAGGTTTCTACTTTCCGCAGTTTGAAGTCCTTTGCCTTGAGTGACAAAGTTGACTCTCGGCATTCTGTTCTGGTTGGGATCTTCTAAATTTGGAGACGAAGAAGAAAGTTGGTCATTTTCCAAAGGGCGAGCCAAAAACGGAAGTTTTATCCACTGATCTTTAGAAACTCCTCTAGCTCCTCTCCCATTAAGTGTATCGATTAATACTTGAGAATTTGTTACACTAGTAAGACTACTTGGTTCGGGAAGTTTTGTGTTTGGTGTATTTTGAGTTACGTCAAATAGGTCTTCTTCTTCCCCTTTAGGAATCCATTGTGCTACTGGCGCTCGAACCAAATCAACATCTTCACGTTCAACGCTTTTTACAGTTTCTTCCTTTATGGTCTCCCCATTCTTTGAGCCATTTATGTCTCTTTTGACAAAGCGATTTGGAAGTATTTCTTGGCGATCTTGCGTGTTATCTTCTTCCAAGAATCGTTCGTCCCTTGTAATCGGAAAGATAGGATAGTTGACGTCCCTTTTATTTCTTGATGTCTGAAAAAAAATTCGTGTAAACATATTAAAGTTTTAAAAACAACAACTAGAGCAGCACATATAAAGTAGAAATATTGTATTTATTATTGGTCACATCACGAGGAGCAACAAATACAAAGTTAGGTAACCATCTGATAATCCCGAAGAGATTGGTGAAAGATCTAGTAGAGGTGAATGCTTCTAAATCTACGTATTGTTCTGATGCTTTCATTGGTTGATCAGGGCAATCTCACCTTGCCGAATGCAGCTCGGAACCTATGCGACGAGTACAATTAAATTAAGTTGTTCTAGGATGCAGCCTGCACCATAAGATAGCCAATCTCCGATAAGAGATGAGTGTGCAAAAGAAAGATGAAAACATTTACGATGGCAAAAAAATTTTGGTGCTGGAGTTATCTGAAGAACTTATTTCCACAGTTGGTGAAAGATCTGCCTCTAGATTTACCTGGAGATATCTCGTGCCCTCCGGACCGAAGCTGCTTCCGAGTCCTGGCCGGGTGACCCAGAACTGGCGGACTGGGCGAGCCTGCTCAGGAAACAGGCCGAGACCATCGGGAAGCAAGGAGGTAGCGGAGGTCACGGCGAGGACAACGCTCAGAAACGCTAAGATCCGGCAACCGAACACGTTGGCCGCCATTTTAATGATTTCTGAAAACCAAAATACATATTTATATTTTTAAAGGATATCTAACATTTTCGCATTTTTAACAATTTCGATTCCCCTACTCACATAATTAAAAGCCTAAAACTTTGTTTGTTGGAGGACTTAGCTAGCATAGGAGTGAACCCGAGACACCAAGCGACGAACTCTGCGAACCAGTCGTTTTGGAACACTCCACCACTAGCGATAAAATATTTTGGATATAATTTCACTTGATTTTGCCACACCTAATAACTATGCTAAACAAATAACAGTTACTATGTTTTAAACTTTCTAACTTTATTTTTTATTATTTCTCTTCTTTTTATTTCCTCGATTTTCCCTCTTTTTTGTACAAATCATGTTCCATATGTTCACACTAATCCTAATGTGACTGTTCTAAAACGGAAATCATCCTAGTTGGACAGTCAAAACATTTCATAAATAATGTGTATAAATGTAAAATATTTTACTAAATAAATAAATAAAAATAGAAATTAATGATATAAAAAGTATAAAAAATTAAGGAAAAATTATATATATGATTGATTGACCCATGCGTCGCAGGGATCTTCTTTGTACTGATCTTATTCGTTCTTCCTCAAATCCATACCTCACTGTTACTCTGAAAGTTTGGTACCACAAATTCATTATGGACTGTTAGCCTCGCTACTTTTTAATACAGAATAGCTAATAATAAAAATCATCGCATCATTGAAAGCATTTTAAATTTCCCACGAAGTGAGTTGAGTGTAGTTTGAGCTGTACATTGACAATTGACTAATAATGGTCCTATAGGAATTGAACCGTGACTTGATTAGCTATAAATAGGCAAGTAAATATCCCGTAACCCTACATAATCCGTGTCGCCAACCAGTGACTTTCCAAGGATTTCCTCTGTTGTTTTCATAATGAAGGTGATACTTAAAAGAATTCATAATCTGCCATTTCATAGATGGCGCGGCGCGAGCTTAATTATTTTAGGAAAAGCCACTTTTTGCTGGTTATGCTTTAAAATTTCAATTAATTGTTTGCGCCCATACATACGTAGTATGAATATGAATAAATAGTTTTATCCATAAACAATCTCAAATCTTTCAAGAAAGGCTTGTGAGTACAATATTGGATTGAATCAATGATGGTTGTATTTGTAAGCAAGGCGCAGACAATTAAATCATCTTAATATATTAAAGCATAACTTACAAACATTGTTTTTCCTAAAATAAACTCGCGCCATCCATGAAAGAGCAGATAATGAATTATTTTAAGTATCACCTTGAACAATTTCTTTACACTACAACCCCATACAATTTTATTCAGATACCCAATGAACATAGATATAATAAATTTTTGTAAAAATTCGAATACTATTTGAAGCTTCCCAGGATTTTTTTTTTAATTAGTATTAATCTTTGATCTCTAATTTTTCATCCAATTTCGTATGTTTTTTTTCAATTATTTCTGGCTTTCACTCTTCAAGGGTGTTCTAGGCCATCATTTAAAATTACATTTAAAGGAAAGGTGAATTTATATATAAATTTTATTTAAATGTGCAAATTTCAGAATTATATAGAATATTGGAGTCGAGTTCAGACTTAGAAGATATGACATGTTGAATGGAGGGGAGGCAATTTGAGATAATGCTAGATAGAAGAGAGGATATTTATTTAGAGAGGGACAACCAAATAATACGCTATGTAAAATTCCCGCATCTAGACCACAGAATGTACAATCTGGGGAGTCAAGAACATGAATTTTAAAAAGGTGAGAAGGAACGGAACAACGTCCAATTCTCATTCGAATGAGAGAGGAAATTTCTTTTTTGGAAAAATGGGCGAATTTTTTAAACCACCGTTTTGATGGGATAGTCCTTTGTATTGAGGCGTAGCAGCCCCCCTTGGATTAACTAGCAATGTTCCAATACTCTGTCCAAACATTGCGGGATCTATCTATGATGATGGAAAAAATATCAGAGAGGGGAATATGGTTTACGAGGATAGCAGTAGGGTTGGACGCTTCTTGTTTTGCCAAGGAATCAGCAATATCGTTTCCCAAATTTCATACGTTCTTAATCCAAAAAGCATTTTAAATGGTTGTGAAACAGGCTTTTCTGCTACAATCAAAAATACATATTTGTTGAATTTTAGCAGTTTTCCACTTCGTAAGGAACATATTTTTTTTAAATTTGCAATTTTATAATTTAATATATTTCACACTGATTGCATTCATAATTTAATTTTCTAATCATATTTCTTATTATAAAGAAGTGTGTTTTATATATATGTATAATAACACATGTGCCTCATGCTTTGTAACTTTACTTATTAAATAAATGTATACCATACATTTGCTCTGCCGTTGTTACTATGTACAACAAATAGTTGACTCAACTGTAGTACGTACAATAATTGCATAGTAAATAAAATATAGATAAAAATAAAATTAAAAAAAGCAAATATTTGTTTTATTTTTTGTTTATTTTATGGTGCGTTAAATGTAGGAGCGTTCTGCCACATTGCATAAATAAAGTATTGCATACTAACTGTGTGACAGCTTTTTCGGCGTTCGATTCCATTCTCAAACTGTATATTTAGAAAAAAAAGGTTTTATTAATTATTATTGAAATAACATAAGTATCTCTAAGAGCTGTTTTAGAGTATAATTAAAAAATGGTTTTCTGCGTTTAGTTTTGTTGTAGCCGTTAATTTCAACCGCTTTCGTAATTAGGCGTGCTCAATGTGTTTTGAGTCTTTCCAATGAGTTCAGGAACAAATCCAAAGGCCTTTGTCAGGATGGCCGAGTTTACAAGCTCGAAATTGTTCTGAATTCCTTTTGGATATGGTCCGTTCTGTCTGGCCTACGTAGAACAAACAGCTCTCTTATTGACTCGGAAAATCAAAAATAAATCTTAAAAATTATGCTAATGAGACAAAGTTTTATGTGTTGGCGCAAAAGTTGGCAAATACAAAATAATGTACAAATAAAGTTTTTAATCATAAAATCATTTTAACGTATAAAATGCTCGCATCCATTTGTTTAATTCAGCTCGAAGGACGTGAGATTTAATAATAATGCTACAGCATAATGGCGGGCGTCACGGAAAATACAAAATAAAATAATAAAATCACCGTATCGCTGATCAATGACCCGAAGGCGAAAAGCCGCGAACCGGAAGCAAAGCGAAACGAACGGAAGTTCCTCTTTCAAATAATGTTCGATTCACGCAATCGCCAACAATGGCCGCCTGTTCGATATTGCACTACACAGCAAAAGTACTTACACACGGAGCGTGTTCATAAATTGACAGTTACCCTACGAGATTCACACGTTAGTCTCTTTATAATTTATATGAAATAGCGTTAAAATTGCTGTGCAAATTGCGAATCGTTGACACTCGAACTTGCTGAACTCGCGAGGTCGTTAAATTATGAAATTAAGTGTCATTATACTTTATATCCAGTTCCTATTTGTTGGCTGTTGGGCGCAATCCGTGGAGATAATGCCGTGTCCCTTTTGAATGTTAATGTTGCCATTTTAATGCGGATTTCGCAACAGCGGAACCACTTTCAGAATGAAATAACAGAATAGGGCCGAGGACACGAGAGAATGATGAACACATAGAGAACAAGTATGGTGGTGTTTTACAAAACAATACCCATTATTAGAACATCTTTGGAACTCCACTCAAAATGCAAAACAATTCATTGTTATTTGATGGTGTTCAAAATAAACTTGCACCTTCACAATCAAGTAGAATTTAATATTATTCATGCAGCACGTGTAATGCGGAGTAGAATATACACAATACCAATAAAAATAAAAATGTTTTATTTTTATCACACGATATAGTTATAATATTTAGGGGCTATTTCACCAATCTCTTTAAATGTTGCTCTTAACTACCGGTCACATGACTTTATTGGTAGGAGAATCATGCTCAAAAACCCGTGCGCATTTCGCCACAGAAAATATGGTGCCAAGTAGCTATTTTGGTCTACTGCCACGCCTGTCTTAGACGTGCTTAGACGCCATTGTTTCTATGAAATCACAAACGTCAAAAGTGTCAACATGGTGTCAACACAGTGTTCGTTTATTGTTGTTTACGAACGGGATTGGTTTATTTATGCAAACTATAAGGTAAGTTCAACGGGTTTTTGTTATGTTTTATTGATTATTGAGTGATATTACTAAAGAATTTAGTTGAATTTGTAGATTTGTCTTAATTCATGCGTCACAAAATGTTTTACTCTTTCTTCTTTCCTCATTGCTATTTTTTGTGATTTTCTGCTGTTAAATCGTTTAGGTACAGTGTCTTTAACATCTATTGTGTATTTGTCTGCAGAGCCTTCAGGTGAACCAATACATTAAAGTGAAATATGAGGGACTGGAGAGACAAAAGTGCACCCTCATCAGATAGGGACCCAGCAACGCTGTTCCCTTGGACAACATAGAGACGATGATAAAATGTACGATCTCCCTCACCAGAGGCACCACCAGCGGCTGAAATATCGATGCCTCTGCTCTAGGTAAAACATTTACATTGCATATTTAAAAATCAACCTGTACATTTCCTATTGTATTTATTAAAACGCTTTTTAGGGACTTTTACACAGAAATAGTAAAAAATATACAATATTATGTACAACTGAGCGACTTCAGTAACAATATTTTGTATTTGTTTAGTGTTAAATTCTGGCTTGCCATTGAATTAAAATAATGCATGGTTTCATTGCGCTTTTACAAAAACAAGAAACTTAAATTTTGGGTCGCACAGTTTACAAGCGTTTCACACGTTGTGCAAGGGGGTCACAAAGCATCGGACCATCATAAATTGAAGACTCGGCATAATTATTTCCCTCCATTCACAAATCAACTGGCTGTTGATTTGTGAGCATGCTCATTGATCCACACGTGGAATGTGGCAGGTGGTTAGTGTTTCATGAATGTTTTATCCCTTATTATTACTTTCAGATAAACCGAATGCAATTGAGGAGTACACCGCTGTGCGTTGTGGATGAGGAAGACTAAAAGAATAGCCATCAGCCATCCAGAGTCTCCAGAGCTGCTAACATAATGATTATATAAAACAGAATGTATTGTTTACTTTACAATCTAGAATATTCATTTAGTAAGGTGTTCCCAACACGAAGCTAGTTATTCTCTAGCTAGTTCTAGTTCATTGAAATTTTTGTAATGTTTGTAGTTGAACAAATGGGTGTAGCTAGGTATTGATTTAGGGTGGGACAAAAAATAAAAATCTAGAGTAGATACCAAAAACAGTAGGCTTCGACAACATATTCATGCTTTGGGCTCTATCAACATGAACGGAAGACGGAAAAACCGTCATTGAAGTGCTGTAAATTTGAAAACGCAACTTGGTCTACAATCTAAGAGGTCATGCATCGCCCAGCCAGAGTTGGCAAATGCCCCACCTTGCCCCACCGTGCCTACACATGGGGCAACATCTACTAAATGACCTTGCGTGAGAATGATTATAAATAATATACAATCATTTGTCTGTACCATTCATATTCATCCATACAATATTATAAAATATTATGGCTGCCGTCGTCCCACTGACTCCTGATAATGTTGCCATATATTTATAAAAACTAAGTATAATCTACCGTATTAGGTATGTTCTTACAAAGAGAAATGTTTTTCTCTCACATGTTATTAAATAAATATATTGTACAGATATACCAAAATATTCTGAAGTTTTATTACAGTTTCCATAAAGCTAAATAAGTGTTTTTCACAATAAAAGTACAGGGAATCTACTCTTTAAAACACAGTTGTACAAAATTTCTAGGGTCTCATACAGAATCACTTCAATCAGCACGTCCACCTGGAGAAGACACCTTTTCTGTAGCAGTTACTGGTTAAGGTTACTTCGGCATTTTCTCCGTCTGAAAGAAGAAAGTCATTTCAGTACTTGGTTTTTTCAGTTGGGGAAATCGAATACTGTTGGAATAAGGAAATGAATACTACAGGTGTGTAGTGAGGATATAGGTACATTTTATATACCTTCCCTGTTCCTGTGAATTCATTGATAGTACAAATATTGATTGTAAAAATATCCGTTACAGTAGTATGATATTCAGAGGTACTTACTTGGTCACATTGCAACATGATTGCAGTCCATAATCCCTTGACCCTCGGGAACTGGGTCAAATTATAAAAACCTTTTAAAAGAGCCGGGTCCAGAAGGAAGCGAATACACATTGGACGGCTATATCCAATAGCCTCCGACTATCTTTTTATAAATCTGCAAGCAGACACCAACAAAATCTCCGGCTGACAACAATGAAATTATTACTTGTTGGAAATTGTTGGAATGCAATTTATATGGTTATAGAATGACATAAAACCTAATATACTTGTTATTGTTGTTGAAATATGATGTAAGTACTACAATTCTGTATTATTCTTCAATATATATATATTAAAATAACACACCAAGTGGTTGAGAGTTTTTGTCTTTAGGCTGGTCATGGATTACAAGAACGGCATTTTCGTAAGTAGAAATCGTGAAAAATTCGGGTAATGCAAATACGATTTGACAGCAGCTGTCTGTCATATTTATTGAACCCGTGGTAGAAAACTTTGCTAATATGGTAGAAAACTTTGCTAATTTGTACCCGGTAAACGTTACTGGCTGGTCAAAGTACCAATTAATAAAAATAAACTTTATCTACCCACATAAGCATCCTTGAAGGATGGTGAAATCGAAAAAATGCTTTATCCTATTGGTAGTGCTTGTGAGCAAGATGGTGAAATACCCCCTTATACATTTCAAAGACTCATTTACTCGGAAATAAATACAACTCAATCGACATTTATCGTCACCAATCTGTGTCTAAATTCAAACTCAGTATATTAGAATATTTAAAATAAAGCCATAAATATCAATCAATTGCACCTTTATCAAATTATTAATTATCGCAAAACATGAAATATGTGAATAATAAAGGTAGCTAAATAAGAACACATTTAACAACAATCCTCTCGTATTAACTAACTTATTATAACTAACTCACATTTTACTTATATTTCTATTTACATCTCGGTGCCCTAGCAATAATAATATATTAATGATTAAATTAAAATCGATGGTCTCTTCATGTTCACAATAAAAACAAAATTTAATACTTATGTATACAAAGATTACCTAAGTACTTACCTTTTTATCCTCTCTCTCTTTTGTATTAATATTATCTTGTACTTTTTGTACCATAATTTGTACTATTTTTTTACTTTTTTACTATCACACTATACACTTGTTGAACTCATCTGTATAACTTTTCAAGATATTACAACTCATGTATTTTTTATTTATTTTTTTCTAAGTGTAGGTACTATTTATCGCTGCGTTAATTTTGCTGAATTCTTGAAAAACTTGCTTTCGAACAATTTATTCATGATCAAGTTAATAATAAAATCAACATAGTAAATACCTACACGTTCCTCAATAACTACTTCTAAAGTATCTTAAGCACTCTTCTGTTTTACCATTATTACACTATGTAAACTTTTTAACTCCTTTGTACAATTTTAATGATAACGAAACTACATACTTATGTTCATATTAAACCTGTTTGTATCTTTAAATTACAGTTTATAATGTTATATACTTCATGCTTACAATTATACTCCTGAATAACATGTGTAACTTTAATAATGTGATTCTGTAAAAGCCTTCAAGGCGTGTATGAATAAATAAAATAAAATAAAAAAAATTTAATTTTAAAAAAGAGAACAAGGAGAGTAGAAAAATATAAAAACAGTAAGTAAAAAAAATATTATAAATCAACTAGCAGTTAAAAACCCGCTCCCCAGGATTTTGCTGCTAGGCCCTGCGGGCGGCTTTTGGTTTGACTTCACCCAGTTAGTGTTGGTGACCATTTTATAAATCCAATAGTAACTAGTGGATAGGAACTGACAGTGGAACTCATCCTCGGATCCACTGTCATCCAGTGATAGCTAGTCACCGGGACAAAGTAACCGGGACAGGCAATGACGTCATATGTAATACATAGCCGCTTGAAACTATTATTCACAACTAAGTATTACCTTCAATCTTTCCTTATCCGAAGAGATTCCTACTCAAATTCACAAATTAATAGTACTTATACCTGTCAGGAGCGCGTCTCCATGCGACCTGCTATAGTGGAGACATCTTTTGACGAATTCTTGAATTCGAAACTGAATTACAATGGTAGCTTTGTTTGAAATTTCATAGATATTATTTGTGGCGCGGCGCGTACGGTGTGGCGTCAGACATGCACTCGAAACTGGGTTCTGAAATTCAACCGCGCAGATGAAAACCTACTGTTCGATCGATTTATAAGGATTGATAGGATATCTTTCGGTAACTTTTCATCGTTCCCTTTACTAGGACAACCGCAGATAGCTAACGTACAAACAATAGTTGACGTCGAAGATATTAAGAACACTAAGTTCACGATCTGCAGTCATGCTAGGGAACGATGAGAAGTTACCGAAAGTTATCCTATCAATCCTTATGGATCGACTGTGCTAGGGTGCCTGGTGCTGGAAGGCTGCGGTCACCACCGTGTCGTCGGAGGGCATTTGCTCTACATATTAAAGTATATAAAAACCAACCAATAAATAAATTAATTCATACAATTTATTGAAAGCTTTAGGGGGCTGCCCTGCAGGAAACTGTGGACTTTTCTAAATGGTGGGGCAGACGATACTTTAAACTACACTACCTATGCTGTTTTTAACTCGTTAGAACTATTTTATTATACCAGTAAATAATTTATTTATACCGACCTCCCTTTTCAGTCCTACAAACTATCAGAGAAAACTACATAAATAATTACTGCAGGAAGTGTCAAATTATTTACATTTCTCAGCGGACGAGTGGCGTTCATTTCACTATTGCCAATCGGGAAATTTACCAGTTACGGTTTATCATTTTCTCAACTATTGTAAAGACTGTAAAAATGTGAAATAAAAGCTCGTTTCTTTATACCAAATGTAAAATATTGGCAGCAAATGGCAGCATTTACAAATGACAGTATTGGCTGGCAATGGCCGCTGGAGGCGCTAGTAAGTGTAGCATGATTTCTTCCAGACAATGGTGGCAAATAATTAAATTTATTAGTATTTTATTGCAGTGGTGAGCTTATAATTGTAAATACAAACCTAATTGCCGCCTTAATATAAATAAATGAACATAAAAAAATACATAAATTTTTACACGAAAATAATGAAAAACATATTTTTTTTATGTTTGAGCAATAAATCAGTATGGTCGGTTGTATGTAGGTTTCCTTACATTATTTAAAAATTTTCGATTTCCATATTTTAATAACGTAAAATAAAGAAAATATTTCACACAAAATCCGTAAGCTTTCACCGGCCCTGATTCTGGGTGTGTCTACTTTTTATGTTTTTTTTTTTGTTTCATTCTTCAGCTTCCTTACAAAAACTAAAATTTATCTAACCACTAGGTACAACATTACACAAGCAAGGGTCTCTTAAAAATAATTTACCTGTACTATGATATTATAAGAAAAAATAAAATAAACGTTCAGTGGTACACCTTATAACTGAATACAAACTTCTTAAATAAAAAAAATATGTATATATAAATTAATAAAAATAGACATTTTCTCTCCGGTATTTTGAAGGAAAGGTGCATTATTAGGTTATAGAGTAGATAATAATGCAAGTCTATTGACATCGTCATGGAGCATGGCTTTGTAGTGAACAAGCATGATTTTTGACATTGAAACATCGTACATCAGAATTCAGTTTTCAGTTGCTGGGTCCAGTTCAAATTTCAAATATCTACAGTCTTTTAAAATGATGTTACATTCGTGAATGTATATTCGATGAATAAAAGCTCTCAAATAGGCAATTTTTATTCTTTTTCTAAATCGCTTTAATGTTGAACTTCCAATATTTTTGACCACGAACTGCCATTGTTAAAAAATTGCTGGTTAAATTCCTTAGGGTTCGTGCTAATAAGCCCCCGTATAAAGGAGACTGCTTGTGGGTTTGGTTTTTATGCAAATCTACAGTTTTATTTCGAGATTAATAAAATTGTGCATAATCGACCTTCAAACAAGACGAAAGTCGCTGTCAACATGAAAGAAAAACCACTCCATCGCCTTTTCCCACCCATCCAAGCAGAATAAAGCCCCGGCAACTCGGTGCCTGCTAGTACCTACCTTGGTGAAGTAACGTTTTTTATCATTTTTACAACTGGATTACCTACCCGTTTATTGCAGCTAGCATACAAAATCAGAACAGATAAAGGATAACAGATTCAAATTTAATAGGGATAACATAAAGTAAGCCAGGTAGTGGCTGAGTTAACAAATGCGTCGGATTATCGCACAGGCTTCTTGCTAGCTAAGGCTTCCATCCACGGAACGAGCAACATTTCCGTTTAGTATGATATTTTCAAATATTTTTAGGATATTCATAACGGTGTAATGAATGCAATGAATTATATCGATTACGGAAATTTGAAATGCTGTAAACACTGTAAAGGACAAAATGTTAATTGTTCAGGAGAGCGAAAGGAAGTTTTATTTTTATTTTTTACAAAAAATTTTATCTCGAATACATTAAAAATAACATTAATAATAGATAATTAATAATAGATCTTTCAGAAAACTTTACGTTTTATGCAAATTTAACACCGGTTAATTTGACCGGTCAGTGATTGAGTGGACATCGCGTTTGGGTCCCACCCGGGCGTCGCGTGTTCGATTCCTCGACTAAGTCGGCTAAGGATACTTTAATCCCATATCTAGAATGTCACGATCTTACAACGATCTCACTAAATCACACTCTATAATAGATATTTTTGTGAATAATTTTACTTGTTTTAAGAAATATCTCCATGATTTGTGCAACTAAAATGTTGTTTTATTATTTTTAATAAACACTTTAAATATTATGTAGCTATCATGTATTTCAAATTTTCTATTTAAGTTTCTAAATTATGTAAAAAAATACTTACATTGTTTTTCATGTGTCTGTGAATACGCTAATGTTATTACTGTAGACACATTAGTCTAGGGATATTTATATTTGTATCTTAATTTGTTATACATTAACCAAAATAATGCTCTGTAAATATCCTGTTTGTGTCTCAAATTAATAAATAAATAAATAAGTCCTCTATCACAACACAAGCAACATTTTCGGCTTTCTGTGGTGGTAGTGGGAGATTTTCAAACATTGTTGGGTTATTCGTGACCCGGGAATGTTTGTCTTTCTTTTAAAAATTAAAGAATTAAATTAAAGGTAACATTAATTAATTTATTTTTAATTTTTCAGAAAAAATCCTCTAAATGCACGTCGTAAAAGACGCACATTTTCCCAGGTGCATTTAGACGACGCAGATCGAAAAACAAAAAAATGGAGAAAAATGACATTTTTAACTCATTTTTGGATTTATTGTCCTTTACAGCATTTCAAATTTCTGCTATCGATTTATTACATCAAACGAATTTTCAACATACGGTGACTACATGCTTACATTGTAATGCTTAGCTTCCTTCAGCTTAATAGGTACCCATTATCTGTATGGAACATTAATGTAACAAGCATAATTTTAGATTTTCACGGCCAAAAGAAATATAGGTAGGTATTTAGTGATATTTTTTTGGGATATCATGGATATTGAAACGCTCTGTCCCAAATATTGGTTAAAGAAGGAGGTAGCGCAACACGGTAAAATATCCCAAATATGGTTCTTTAATATTTTATAATTTTCGATTTTGTTTATTACTTTTTAAAATTATTTTTATTACTTTATAAAATTATTTACCTCTACACAGACCTGCCATCGTAAATTTAAAAAAATAATTGTAAACAATAATACCTACCATGTAAAGAAACAATAAATAAATTAATAAATTACATTCTTTATTTATATTAGTAGACCCACCAACCTAAAAATTACATATAAGGATAACTGTACCTGTCCCCAAATTCATCACATAAGGTTGCCTACTCTTCACTACCGTTGCATAATTAAACAGCATAAATTAATTTAATTGAACAGTGACGTACTGAGGATTAGCCCCGAAATTCGTTGTTGCCGAAAACTACACTTTAACAATCTGCAACACAATCGTGTTCATTATAATTGGTACGGAATGATTAGGTACCTACTATATACGTGAACCGAAATTAACATTTATTGTCGAATAAAACTGTAGGTACATAGATAGATACCTAGATATCGACCAAAACATTATTATCTATGAAAACACCAAATTATAATATAAAATTATCCTAATTAGTACCTAATTATCAATGGGAAGAGGAGTGACGTGACTATTTTTTTTGATTTAATTGAATTAAATTTAACACGTGTAATACGAATTAATAATAGTATTTTTTTTCATTGGACAAATTAATATAAAAGTTCCGATAAAAAAATTATCAATTCGCACATTCGACATTGTTCGAAAATATCTGCAAACTATTTCGTATACATAATTGAAAAACAAGTGTAGAATTGTGTGTGTAAATGCCAAATATTGTATATAAATCAACATTTATCAATCACTTTTCGTAAAATTGAGGTATTTTTGCCAATGAGCATGACCTTTTACGACAAAACATTTAAATTATAAACTTTTTTGTAAGTATAATTTTATGGCTTCCATCTATCGACAACATCAGACAACGAAGGAGTAAGTCAACTCAATAAATTATTAAATTATTCGCTGATGATATTAGGAGGTACCAACAAATATTTTAATAATATAAAGTATCCATTAAAAAAGTACCTACGTCCACACAATATACAAAACAATCATAACATGAATGAACGAGAAAAGCAATGTTTAAAAAATCTACCTGCTTAGTTGATTGGTAGGTCCGGAAATGTTTGTGCCGAAGTTGATCACTTTAAATATAAACAGAATATTTCAGACATGTGTTTCATGTTTCACATTTCAAAACTGACTGTTGAGGAGTTCAGAGATTCTCCTACAGCAAATAAAAAAACTGTATGAAATGGGAACAAATCAATTTTAGCGGAAACTATAACAATGTGTTGTCTATTTTGTGCAGGTACTATGCTGAAAGCAGGGCTTGTCAACTGGTGCATTTAGAGCAGCATTTGCTGAAAAATAATACATGTCCAAACGATGTGATTGAACAGTAAAAAATATTTTCGCTTATTGATCTTACGCTCCAAAAGATTTTTATTTCCGCGTTCTTACATAGAAAAAGCAATTCGGAGATTATTTCGAACAGTTTTGAAATTTTATTATTGTAATGTATTATATTCGTACAAGTCATAGGTACGCAAAAAGAGATCATATTTCGCAATCTGTTGGTACATATCGTACATACAGACAATAAACGTGATACACGATGTAAAAGTGAATTTTATTTATTTAATGTTCCACTGTATTTATTCCTACAACAAAAAATAATATAATAATCAAGGTTCGTAGAAAATGCGTTTAACGTGGTTGGCTCATATGGGTCTTTTCGAAAAAAAAACTCGTGGGGCCGCTTTCGAAATTTTGAACGCGTGACGTAGCTTGAAGTAAAACACCGCCTTGTCTTGCAGTTAATTTAAATCTCGCACTTGAACATGGACTTCAAACTACGTCACGAATTTTAACTAATCATCGCTCTACCTCCTCGATGCGCTAACCTAGTTAAACGCATTTTCTACCAACCTTGCGCAATAAAATTGTATAATTAGTACCTGCTAGGAGGATTGCCTATACCCAAGGAACCAAATGCTCCAGATATTCGTAATTTATTTTATTCTGCAAATATTATTGTTTTTCTTCAATCTCGGTATCTACCTCACAATGCGTTAGTACTATGTATGTGTATTTTTTTTAAAAGAGATGGCGAACGAATACGCGCGTTTGCCCAACCGTCGATATTTGTTCGCTTTCGTTCTCTAGCCTTCTTTCTTTAGGTCTGTACCAAAGATATTGAAATATAAGGAGTTATGCTATGATGTCCGCCCGACTGTCGCCGGAACTACTATCTAATGGGAATAGTTTGAAAAGGGAAATCAGTTGATTTTTCGAAGTTGTGCAGAAGTATTGGTTAACAATATTGAATGCGGAAAGAATTCATTAATTTAGTTGATTTTTTTAACGCGTGCAATGGTATTGGTTAAAAATATCGGCGACACCAGGAAGCACAGTCCCACCCAATAAAAACTGCCCATAGCCCATCTCTTTATATTTCAATATCTTCGGTATGTACCCATTCTGTAGATACCCGACTTAGATGATTATGTAAGCAAAACAGTTCTTTGTTATCATTTATTTAATATTATAGGGAAATCGCCACAAGCTAGGTGGCTAGGTATCTATGTACATAACAACGTACTTAAAATATTTATATGAATTTAGTAGAATCGTCAGCAGTGTCAAAAAGGTGTCCAAAAAGGTATCAACACTGTTTCCGGTGCCGGTTGCCGTCCCCTGCGTTGTTTGAACGGATGACAGATTTCAACTGTATCAGATTGAAAATCCCATGAAGTGCGGTGCCATTGCTTTAACAATCATCTACACAGGGCAGGATTTTTCGCCATTGGTTTTATTATAAAAACAACATGTTAATATTTTTATTTATTTATTTCGTACCCAACAACAAAAAATATGTGGTGGTAATAAACAATTGGGCGAAGGAGCCCGGGAAGACCAAGATTAAGATGGAGCGACGACTTCCTCAAAGACCTGTCTACCTTGGAGCTTCTAAACTGGAGAGAGCTGGCACAAAACCGAGATGAGTGGAGGAAGACTCTTGAGGAGACCAAGACCCACCAGGGATTGTAGAGCCAAGTGATGATGACGATGTATAAACATATAGGTAGGTCCTTCATATAATGTGATTACTTTAGTAGTGTAAAAATTCTACAGGCGTTTAAAAAAAATCATCAAAAACGTTGGATCTGTCAATTTTTGGTAAGGTTCCATGCCAACTGAGAATAAAGTCAACTCAACACCTCCTCGAAAAGTAATTTAAAGCTAGGAAAAAAATAATTTTAAATTAGTCGATAAGCCTAACCCAACGTAACCTATTTAACCAATTTTTATATATACCTATTTTTTTATCACTCTAAATGACATCTGAGATGGTTCTGAGTTGGTTTCATTTCGAGTCGTCCGGTCACCACTTGGTTAACTCCCCTGGCTATTCTACTAACTATTATGACTTTTCCAACAGATTTGGAGGAAAATGGCGAAAATTTAATAAAAAAATCTAATAACTAATCTCACCTAACCTAACCTAAACAATTTATCATGTTCTGTTTTTCACTATTCTGTTTTATTCTCTGTTAGGACGACCCTGGCAAGGTGAATAAAACAATTACTAAGGGCCAGTAAATCAGTTGCTTTTTTATGCTAAATTAGAGAGAAATTTACGTCCGTCAAGTTACGTTCTGCATTACTAAAAAATACTATACCACCTTAAAAATAACTGATATGCCGGGCGATGGGGCCGGTATATCTTGCTAGGGCTCCTACCAAGGTTCGTAGAAAATGTCATCGAGGGGGCAGGGTGGTGATTGACTGGAAAGTCGTGACGTAACTTGAAGTCCATTTTCAACTGGGAGATTTGAATTTACTGTAGGTAATACAAGTGGAATCAAGCGATTCTGAAGGCATTTGCAATGATTTATTTTTAATACTTTGATTATTTTTATTATTAAAATAAAACTAGTGTTAGAATAAAAGGCAAAGAGCCCAGGAATATTTGCAATGTTGCTTATGCATTGATAATGTAGAATCGAGGTTATTGGCGCCTCGTATATATTGCCTTTGAAGACATTTAAATTTTCAAATTGGAAGTCTCATTTAGCAAACAAAATTGTCAAGACAAGGATATAACAAGGATAGTGGTGATAAATGTAATAAATATATTTATTCAAAGAGTCTTTCATGGTGGTTGATACTCTCAGCATCGCCTTGGTGAAACTTGTGAAAGACCACCATTCGGAATCGAAGCTTTGCTTGAAATAGCTTTAGCCATATTTGGTGATCATATTTGTATAGCCGGGAACTTCTCCACTTTCCTCTGCCCCATTTACTTCCCCTACTCATTTCTTTCCTGCCCAAACTCTTTTCATCACAGTTAATGGAATAATAGGTACCTACAATTTATTTACTGCGAAATAAATTTTACCGAAATAAGTCAAATTTCAACATGGATAAAGATAAAAGTTTTTTTTTCCATTAACTTCAACAAATTCCCCTGAGCCATTTTTGGGGACGCTGTATTATTAAAAAGATGAGGTTGTGAACACCCTTTTCGAAGAAACCCATGTTGTGTTAGGGGGGAGACACGAAATTCTTTTCACAGCCGAACTGTTGAATTTAAGAACGAGTCGTTAAAACGACCGGTTCTCGTGAGATACATAATGTGAACCAAGTATGAATGTTATTATTACTTATTTCCTGACTATGCACCGGTGCCGAAGAGATAAATGACAATAACGGCTTCCGACAATACAGTGGCGACCGCAGCGTTCCAGCACCGAACCCCACTCCTGAGTGAGCGCTGGGCCCGAGCTCACCCCAGACCACGCCCTACATAGAATTGATTTTATTTTGATATATTTTTTAAAAATTATTTTATTTTTTTCCTATTCTATGTACCTATTTAGTTCATTATTAAAAAAACTATTCTATTCAAATATTAAAAATAATTATACAAATATGTACAATTATACGGGACGTGTGGGATTGCACTATCCTCCCCACATCGTGGAATAAAAAAAATAAATAAAAAAAATAGTTCCTTGGAGCATTAACCATTGAAAAACATTTAGAACAAGGGCAGCATTCCCACCTGACGCCAGCGCTCTAAAAGGAATGCAATCCGTTTGTAATGAGGTAATCTATCAAAGGGACCGCTCGTTACCGCCTGAGTCAAGAGTTTTATAAATATTCACGCTCCAGACCAGAGGTGGCTGCCAAATTCATCAGTAGTGGTTAAAAGTATGTAATGGTGATTGAATAAATTTCCATTACATGCTAGTACCTAATACAAAGTAGGTTGTTGTGTACAAACCAAATTTAAGAGCTGGGTAGCTATTCTCCAAGCCCTCGTCGCTCGCAATCGCCGTCGAAAGTACGTACATTGGTCGACGTGGTTATTCTTGAGCCAGTCGACGGAACATTTTTAGACGCCAAACGCTAAAAGTCATTCGCCACAACAACGAGTGGGGTAGACCAGTAGAAACGTAGAAGCGAGTGGTTGTTTATTTGCGTGTCTATGCAATTGGCTGTCAACATCTAGTATTATCGTTTTCCCGCGCGAACTTTCGCACCCGCAAGACGTCGAATATTGTTATAAAGTCGTTTTAAGGTTACATATTACAATGGCTAATTTTCCGCTCATTATTGCTGATCAGAACTAACTAGTTCTATGAGCAGCTGCTTTTGATTATTAGTTATATGGCCATTTCGAAAATTATCAACCGACCCAACAAACTTACCGTTTCACTGTTTGACGTTTGACATTTCAAAGTTACACCATAGAAATCTCAAAAACATCAGGAACATAGACACCATTTACAGGGCTACCAATATAATCATCCTTGCGACCGCTCGCCGTTCAAGAATACGTAAATATGAAACATTCGAAAAAGTTGGTCGCGACGACGAGGAATTTTTCGCTCGCAGCTGGAGCATGGCGAGTAACGATTGATCGTTGCTCGGGAATAGCTACTCAGACGTGTACCCGGAGATGCTCGGAGTTATGAGTAGTTTGGAGTAAAGTTTCGAGGTTGTTAATTCAATTGTAACCGAAGACTGGGAATAGTTTTAAAAGTGGAAATACATAATATAATATTATTAAAAATTGAAAAAGTTTATTTTTATTTTTTTGTTTCACTTTATCGCGTCATGTCTTCCTCAACGTCTTCTACCATTCGCTTCAACGTCATACATTCTCCGTACACCCCTTCCTTCGTTCATTACACACCCTAATTAAACTATACCTACATAAGTATTCGTTTCACTTGATCGCGCCATTTCTTCCTCCGGTGTCCCCGACTTTTTCTACCTTTCACTACTGTATACCTTTATCTACTGTTAAAAAACTACATTATATCGTCTTTAATTCGAATTTGTTTATTATTCCAGTGCAGAGATATTTAGTTACGTCTTCCTCGGGAGCCCTGACATTTTCTATCATTCAGTACTGTACACCACATTGTTACTGTTAAAAAACAATATTTTGACCAAAACAATCGACTTTAAGTCGACTCTATGTACAAATACAAGTGCATACATTTAACAAAAAATATTATTATCATATTCATATACCTAGTGAAAAGTAATAGATCGTTCCATTCGGACTCCGAATGGACTTCAAGCAACGTCACGAGCTTGCGAGCGGCCCGATGTGTTTTCTTTTTCCGAAAAATGTCTGCATGAAGATGAGCTAACCAGCTAACCTTGTTACATACATTTTCGACAAACCTTGGTGGCGCGGGACGTGTACCGCGCCACTTTAGGCCACCGCGCAGAAAAATCTCACGGTGAACTGCGCTGTAAACTGTTATCTTACTTTCAGTCTTTACTTTCTGCGCGGCGGCCTGAAGTGGCGCAGGGCACGAACCCGCTCACGTTCCCGCTCCGAACTCTGTGTGTAAAGGGTACTATTCTATAATAGAATAATGGTACTGACACACTTGCTCATTAACAAGCCGGATTATGAGCATGCTCATTAATGAGTATGCTCATGTCAAGTAGTCAACCGTAGACATTTGCTCATTAATGAGCAGGCTTGGTTTGAGCTTTCTCGTGAATGAGCGTGCTCAAAGCCAACATTTGAACACACATACTCTTTAATGAGCATGCTCAGGTCAAATAATAATAATAAATGTCATCGTATAGTGTCAGTTCCGTTCGCCCTGAACTAAACAAAGTAATCTTATTGCTTATTAACGTAAGTAATTTTATTGCTTAACGCAATTATTAATTATTTAAGAATCTTTATACGAAAGAAACAAACCGGTTGATTTGGGTCCAAGATGTCAACAGTTATACAGTTACAAGGACATAATAGAGTCAGTTCCGTGCGCACAGAAGTCAATAAAGTAATTGTATTGCTTGCAAATCATTTAGGTACTGAAGAAACTTTTGGCGAAAGAAAAAAGAAAATAAAAAGTTCGATTTGGGTTCGCAATTGGATCACTAGAAGAACAAACCTTGGAGCAAGTAATCATTTTTTAGTAAAAATGCGAAAAGAAGATATCAACGGATATAAAAATCATTTATGAATGCTTCCGCAGAAATTTGACGAGCTACTCTCTAAAATTGAAAGCGTGATATAAAAACGAGATACTCATACGCGGAATGTTATTCCGCATATGAGTTCATATATTCTAAAGGTTGATTTTCGTCAAAGACGTCAACAAATTCGAAAATGTCTAAATCATAAAAAATAAATACTAATTTCAATAAAATGTGGTTTCATTTTAGAGGTAAAGGAACTTTTGGGGAATTCGGAAGTCTATTGTGGATATTTATCGATATATCACCTTTATCGATATATTATTGTAGCTATGTTTCGATAAACACGTACCAAATATGTATAACAAAGATTGCTAATTATAAACATAAATAATGACAATCTTATCTTATTTCTCTTTATAATTAAAATAACTATCTCACATTAATTTACGTGAACATATATTCTATTTTACCTGCTTTGTGTCATATCTAGTGTTATCTATGTTTTGTTTCTTATATCTTATGTTATCTTTATTTTTTTTCTTACAGTTATATTATGTTTATATTATATTTTGTTATTTCCTATACTTTACCAAAAACGTGTACTGCACTTTATGTAAAAGCCCTATGGGCGTTTAAATAAATAAATATTTTGGTGACCTTGTAATAATAACAATCCAAACACATTCGTGATTCCCATAATAAATCACGAAAATAAAGGTTTTTTCTTCCCTCTAGCGATCTATTTTGACATTTTTGCAAAGAACGCGCAGGCGCGAACTGAGATCGGAATGACATGAGCATGCTCATAAGCCAGCCTGTTCACACATGCTTAGAGCTCATAAAACAAACGGCTGTTGATTCGTGAGCTATCTCATTTGGCTTCAAATGAGCATGCTCATTACTAGCGATGTCACGGACACACATGCTACTAGGTAGCATGCTCTTTGGCTTCAAATGAGCAAGTGTGCCCGTAGCATAACTTGACGGACGTAAATCTCTCTCACAGCGAGCACAAAAAGTAACTGATATACCGGCCCTACCCACTACCCAGGTATAAATACTCGTCAGTATAATCGTTGAATATTATTGTGCTTGTATGAACTGCTATTTTTACGTAACCATATTATAAATGAATTTTTTTACCGTTATTTCTCTGGAGATGAGGGTGAACCTAAAATTAAATCTTATTTTTGGCAATGTTTTTCAATGTTTCATGACAACTCAGAAACACGCAATTTCAACACCCCTTTGAAAAATCATTAAAAATTATGAAAAAAATAGTCCATAACCTAACCTAACGTGACCTATTCAATTTTTTATGTTCTTTTTTCATCACTTTTAGATTTTGCGAAGGAGGTGTTGAAGTTGCATGATTCTGAGCTGTCCGGTCACCGTTTTTCAAACAGAAGGTAGGTACCTAGTTTGCTCGTCGCTCACCTGGCAGCCATGAGGCCTGAGACAGATGGACCAACATGCAAAAGTCCCGCGCTTTTAAGTTTCATTGTTTTGTTTTGTGAGGTTATCCGTCAGTTTGGAGGCCGTATCAAACTTTTATATTGTAACATTTCGATTAATTTGTGTTATTACTGGAATCATGATTTATATTTTTAATCTCTCCAACTTCTCGTTTTCTCAATTGCTGTGATTTCGATGTTTTGTTACTAATCAGTGAAAAATAAGCAAATGAAGATGAAAGTTTCGAGTGTATCAGCTGGCGATGGACCCTCTACATCTCCGGCTGTGAAGAAAATGAAGCAAGCCCGTTTACCATTTCAAATAATCAGCTCTGATGCTGTTAAACCGCTCTCTGCACCACCGAAGAAGCGCAAATTGTCTGAGGAATACCAAGAATCTCCAAATAAAATAGGAAAAACATCCAAGAATATTGAAGAGACCTCCCAAGAAACGCCCGTTGAACAGATAATTGAACCGGTCATCATTAGTGACGATGAAGAACTCAAGAGTGATGCTGCGGACTCCTCCAACGACTCACCTAGAACTAAAGTTATAAATCCTTTAGTATCTCTTGTAGACGTTGCACTAAAACGCAAATTAAGAAAGAGGTCACCTCCTAAGAAAAAGTTGAAAAAACCTAGAAAGGCGGCAAAAAAAAGCGTTGAAGCTGTTTCTGAAAAGGTTGAAACCAACGTAGCAAACAGTTTCAATAACCCTGATGACAAAAGTGAACCTATAAACTTAGATGAAGATAGTAAAGATGCTGAACTCCTCAACACCAAGGAGGATAAACAAACGAAGTCTATTGAAACTGCTGATCATAGAATAGAAAATAAGGAGAATATCGATGAAGTAGAACACATTGAAGAATTATCTAGTGGGGATGAAGCTGAAACTAGTGAAACTAATTGTAAGGAAACCGGTTCTAGTGAAATTAAATGTGAGGAAGTTAAAATAGCTGAAAAAGTTTGTGTTGAATCTGAGAATGATAGCAATGACATTGAAAGTGAAAACATCAGTGATGGTAATTTAGAAGAAGAAAAGAATAACATCACCGTCGATAAACAAGATGATGATGATGATGATATAGAAGAAAAAGAAGACACTGAAAAAAATGTTGCATCTGAGGTTGACTGCTTCAGCAATCACGGAGATGGTTCCTCCAGCGAGTGCTCCAAGGATGAAGAGGAGAATGGTGACGCCAAAATCAAGAGCCCTAGCAGAAAGAGAAACATCCCCTGTTCTAATGGTGAATTTGCCACCCCTAAATCAAGAAGCAAAAAAGAGAAATCAGATTCCGAGTCTGGTAAGGAACCATCCTCATCAGAAAAGAATCCAGGGCTTAGCCCAAGAACTCCGACTGTGGATTCTAAAAAATTAACACCAAAACAAGTAAGAAAACAATAAAATATGTATAAATACTTATTCACCATCTTAACCATCATAAAGAGAATGAACCGCCACATGTCTCGGCACACGCTCCTTGCTTCAGTCACATGTATGCATCGTCTCAAATACTCTTCCGTTATTCTGACTCTTGACGTAAGACATAACTCAAGTTGCTTAAGGGGATTTTTCACATAAATGGCGCAACACAAATTATTAATATTAACACATTTTAATAAACATCATCCACCGGGATGTATCATAATCACTATCTCTGGGAATATGTATTAAAAACTCGTTCACCCACAGCTATAAAACTGCGAGCAGATATCTGTTGAACTTCGAGCGCTTATCTTTTGTACTTTCACACGACGCTATCAATTATTTATTCCTGTGGTAGGAGAGGGGGTCAGATGAATTAGGGAGCGGCAACGGAATGCACATTTTTTGTACTGAATCTGTCTACTTGACATCTGTCATCCACCGGTCTAGGCAGCTCCGTAATTACAATGACCCCTCTCCTGTTTTCTTCGGAGAGAGGGACGCTTATCTTTTGGCATATCGCCTCTGGAGCGGTTCCGTCGTAAGATGTGTATTGTCTATGGTTGATCTGCGCTTAAACCGCTTAGGTGTGAACGGTTTGAAGGGATTGTTTGGAGAGCGTTATTTGGCGTGCGTTGAACTTTTATATTTTATAGCTCTGTGTGAACGAGCTCTAAGACTTCATTTAATGATATGAGATTCTCTTGTTTCTTTTCAGATTCAGAAGCGGTTGGATTCGGTGAAGAAGCAGCAAGAAAGAGAGAAAGAAAGGCTAGAAAAAGAGAAGAAGAAACAAGATGAAAAAGACGAGAAGAATAGACAGAGGGTGGAGAAGGAAGAGCAGAAGAAAAAAGAACGGGAAGAGAAAGAGGAACAGAAAAAGAAGGAACGAGAAGAAAAGGAACGATTAAAGGAACAAGAAAAGAGTGAGTACCATAAATATCATCGACGAATAAAATTATCAAATTCAGTCATTTACCACTCTCCCCACGACAGCCTGAAAAGCTATTTTTGTAAGGTTCGTTGAACTCAACAATGTTATTCTGGCAGCGACCATATTTCAAATAGTATATGTGTATAATTTTGACCTGCTTCGGAAATTGAACCCGCAACTTACCTGCTAAAAGTCAAATGCATAGGCTATTATGCTACATTTTGTTCTACATTTTTGTCCTTCTATTTGTTAACATTGAACATACTCTCCATATCGCTTCTGGTGAAAAACCACCAATCAGAATATAAACATTACTTGAAATGGTATTTTCCATGTTTGGTGATAAGATCTAAATAGCCAGGTAGTTCTAAATTTCCTCTTTCCAATCTTCTTCCCATCCCATCTCTCTTCAACCTCAGAACATATCCCGATTGAGGAAGCCATAGTCCCGCAGGTTTCGGACAGCTGGGATTCTTGTGCAGAGTTCACATTTAGAAAGAATTGGACAAACGTCTGAAATTATAATGTCTACCCAAAGTCACAATTTATTTTTCTGTATTTCAGAGGAACGAGAAGAAAAGGAAGAAACCAAACGTAAAGACAAAGAAGAGAAAGAATTGCAAAAGAAGCGAGAAAAGGAAGCCAAAGAGGAAGAAAGAAAGAAAAAGGAAATAGAGCGAGAGGAAGAGAAGCGCAAGAAGGAGATGGAGAAAGAAGAACAACAGTCTAAAAAGAAGAAAGCATCCGCTGCTTTTGTTAATTTCTTCGTCCCAAAAGACAAGTCCTCGACGTCAAGAGACTGTGACGATCAGCACTACCAAGACGTTGTTAAAAATGACTTTCTATCCAACTTTACCAAGAAATCCGACATGAGATTGGCCCCAATCATCCGCTGCCATTTGAACAATGACCATAAAGCAGCTCTGGAAGAACATATCACCAAGCAGAAGGTGGAGAGGGACGGATTGTATCTTTCTTTGCTGAAGAATAAGGATTACGAGAAAGGCAGGTATTGTCCCACCTGGCCACTGGAGGAGGTTAACGATGATGTCATCATTGTCGGTAAGTTCTTTCTTTCCTTCTCATCATGTTCTTAACAATGAAACTATTTAACTGCTCCCTTGTGAGATCGGAGTTAGAATATACATCTCCTGTATGGTCACCTATTTGTACTTGCAGCTTACACCGCTTGGAGAAAGTACAAAGGAAGTTTCTTAAATAATCCGTGATTGACATCTTTTGCAAAACATTAATGTTTAATCTAATACTACCACTACTTTCTACCCGGAGGACTATTAATGATATTCTTATCTTTTAAATGTGTTTAAAAGTGTATTAAATAAATACTCTTAGTATCATCGCCCACCATTTTGATCGAAACCTCAAAGATTGTGTTTCATGCTGTAATGTGCACTAATCTATTAGGTACTTACCCGAATGCATGGCAAATGGCAAGTTAGTCTATTTTGGATGTAAAATAATTCAAAATAAGAATTGTTCTTTGCCTATATATCAGGGTGTTATTATTTTCTCTTGTTATGGAAGAGTTAGTTTTCTGAGAGTTTTGGATTTCAAGAATAATTCAAGGTACAACATAATTAACCGATTAAATGCGCCAACTGATGGATGAATAATTTGACAACCATTTTGATTGAAACATTGCTTCAAATTAATTTTTTTACACGAGTACTACACAAAATTTTCAACTGTTCCCAACCGTCTGGAGCCAGTGAGACTATGGCTATTCAGATCTGGTCACCAAATGTGGCTAAAGCTATTTCGAGCAACGTTTGGATTCTGAATGACGGTCTTCCACCAGGGTGATATTGGAAGTTTTTACCACTCTGGCTTTAGCTTGGCGATCAGATTTGAATTCTCCACCGACTTGTGGCATATTGCGTTTGCTTCCCCATTAATAATAAATAATAATAATAATTGGATGATTTATATAGCGCCGTTTTTGTGAAAAATCACCTCAAGGGCGCTGCACAAACTTACAATACATTTCTAAAATCTAGAAAAACTACAAACTAGACAAACAATTAAAACAACTAATGGCTAAAAATTGCATCCACCGGTTTATAAGAAATATATGTACAATGTCTCGACCAATGAACGCGATGCTTCTTAAAAATGTATACAGGTCCATACTTACCTGGGAGGTCGCTTGAAATTAACACTTATTGTCTATTAAGAAATTTAGATATAGTTCGCACGCAGAGGACATTATTGTGTACACTTGTTATATGTGTTTAATCCTGAAATATATTTTAATATTAGTATAAAATACATTCTTTGATGAGTGTATTTTGGAAATCAAAAGCAACATTTTATAGTGGGGGCGGTACAGTAGTACAAGGATTTGATCTTCCTAAATGTGATTCGTAACGAGACAGATTGATGTGCAAAGATTCAAGTAATTAGAAAATTAATTAGAAAAGTGTAATTAAGACATACCATAGAAAATAAAAGTATGATACTCTCAGATAGGTTTATTTAAATTAAGGATATGAGAGCCCAAAAAGGTAGGTTTTTAATTTGGACCTAAATTCTGTTGGGCTTGTTATGCATCTTAGTTCCGGAGGGAGTTTATTCCAAGCCTTAGGCCCAGATACTCCAAAAGCGCGATCTCCAAACTTTGTATTTGGCTTGCGTTTAGGTTCCATTAGTTTGCCTATAGCTGATGATGTTGCTGATCTAAGGGTTGACTGCCTCGGACCAGTATTTTCCGGGACACATAGTTCAGAGATATAAGGTGGGGCCATTTCATTGATTGATTTAAACACCATCCAGCACAATTTGTACTGGATTCTTTCAGGGCACTTGAGCCAATGAAGGTTACGAAGGTGTTCTGAAATGTGTGAATATTTAGAGACTCCGGTTATGAGCCGTGCCGCTGCGTTAAAAACGGATTGAAGTTTGTCAGTTCGATATTTTGGAAGGCTAGCATAGATACCGTTACAATAATCGAGTCGCGAGACTACGTAAGAGTTGATTAGTAGTTTTGTCGCCTCTGTAGGAAGATTTCTTCGGACGGACTTGAGTTGTCTTAAGTGAAAAAAAAACCGGTGCTTACAGTCCTATTTATTTGACTTTTAAGGGAAAAGTCTGAATCTAGATTAACGCCAAGAAGTTTGACGGTTGTCTTGGGAATAATATCGCTGCCGGAAATGGAAATAGGCGAATCGTCTATGAAATGTTGGCGTTTGTTTGTGGCCGCCCAGAGAAACTCAGTCTTAGATGGGTTCAGCTTTAGCTTGTTTGAAGACATCCAACGAGTTATTGCTTCTAGGCATTCAGCTACACGAATTTTGAGACTGCTGACTTCGTTTGGAGTGCAGTAAAAATAAACTTGCTGATCGTCAGCGTAGCAGTGTGACAAGAGACCAAATACTCGATTATTTTGGCGACATCATTTGTAAAAAGGATGAAAAGAAGTGGACCTAAAACGGAACCCTGGGGCACTCCTGAAGAAAGTGTTGCGAAGTTTGAGAGTTTATTTCCAACCTTCAGGCTTGCAAGCGATTGGATAAATATGACGCCAGCCAATTTTTGATATCGGAACTCAAACCAAATGTTTCCTCTAATCTCTTAATGAGGAAGTCGTGATCAATCGTGTCAAACGCTGCACTCATGTCTAAGAGTGAGATAAGTGCTAACTTACCTGATTCTATGGCTAGAGTTATATCTGACAGCATACGAAGAAGTCCGGTTTCTGTTGAGTGAAACCTTCTTTATGTGGATTGTCGATTTGTTAATAATTTGTTTGAATTCAAGTGACTGGTTATTTGGGTAGCAGCAATTTTCTCCAGGATTTTTGACACGAAGGGTAGATTTGAGACGGGTCGATAATTACCTAAGTTATCAGGGTCTAGTTGTGACTTTTTTAATATTGGTGTAACTACAGCTGATTTTAGTGGTTCAGGGAAATCACCTGTACTGAGAGATTTATTGAAAACATGAACTAGGAATGGAGCTAAGACATTGACACATTTTTTTAATAACCATTATCTTTAGCCTCACAACATATCCCAAATTGGGTTGCCGTAGTATCACTGGCTCCAGACGGTTGGGAGCATTTTGAACTCTTGTGCGATATTCACATTTAAAGCAAAATTTGTAATATTTTAAAATTCTTTTGAAGCATACATATTCTTATCAGTCCAATGATTCTTCACAGGTAAATTCTCCACCTAAAAAGTACATAATTATGCTATTCTCCAAAAGAATTGTGTTAAAATATTGTGTATAATTTGTTAGAGGATGAGCTCCCGATGGACAGCCTGAACAGCATAGTGATGGACTGCCCCAAGCAGACGCTACGAGCCAAGATGTTCAGCTTCTCGGAGAACCGGCGCCCACCTTATTGGGGCACCTGGCGCCGCAAGAGCAACCTCATCAATGGGAGGAAACCATTTGGAGTGGACTCGGTAAGGAACCATTTCTTTTTTAACTCAACAAAAGTAACACAGCAGACTTTTATCTGTCTGAATTCAGTCTGCAATCAAAAACATCATATTATATTCGTCCGGCTGAATTTTATACACTTTTTTTGTTTGGGCATAAGAGCAGAGTGGTAAATACATAGATACATTATCTAGTATCACTATCACCCTGGTGAAAGACCTCCATTTAGAGTTGAAACATTGCTTAAAATTGTTTTAAGCCGAGTTTCAGGCCAAATTTAAAGAGTAAAGCATTTTTCTCTCCTTCCACAATTATTGGTGATGCCATAGTCACACCGTATCGAGCAGTTGGAATTCTTTTACCATATTCTTGATTCGCTTTTTTTTTTCTTCACCAATTTTTTCACTATAAAAACTGCGCAACGTTAACTCATTTTGGGCGGGAAAGGTAGTTCTACTACTCTTATATGAATTGTACACCAATATATTTGTACGGGTCCCGACTATATGTAAGAACATATAAATATGTATGTGATACAAAGCTTTTGTCTTTTGTATGGAAGAATATTTTAACAAAAGGAAACTTTTTCACTGGAGATGCTCAAATTGGTTTTTTTATTTGTAATTATTTGTACCACAGTGAAAACCATTTTTTAGTGTATTATTACACTAAAAAAATGGTATTTTTGTGGTAATGGTATTATATTTTATAATACATACATTTTTTACACATAAAACGTCACTAAATGGTCCAACACTGACTTTAAACTTTTGTTTATGGAGAGTACTATTACAAAGTAGGCTATAATTTTGGAAAATACTTCTATAGTTGGGATGTGGTGAGTACTATACGAAAAAATTCATTCAAATGTACGTATTATTTTCAAAGATAATTCGGTTTAAAACGAATCCCAATTTCTCGAACGGGTTCTTTGTTTTTCGCCCTTCTAAAAACAAAGATAAATCATACTTTACCTAAGATAAATAAATTATCACGCTTTTTTATTATGCTTCCCCCCGTCCCGTGAACCCCCTCCTTCGTTTCCCTCCCCCTCCTTAATTCCGTTCTCTCTCCCTCCTTTCCTTCCTGCCACTAAACTATATGAAATACACACATTTTTTAAAACTCACCATTATATATAGAAATTTTCACCGGCATGCGCACAGCAATCACCAAAGTTTCATCCCAATCAGACGAATGGGGTAGAAAATAATTTCGTAAAGCTAGAGCTCACGATTATATATAGCATAGGTTCTCAACCTTTTTTTGCCCACCGCCCACTTTGAGAATATTATTTTTTTCTAGCGCCCCCTCATTGTTTTTACTTACCATCTGTCGCGAAAAGCTATTGTCTCGATTATATTTACCACAACGAGGGGCGGAGGGGGGGGGTACCGGTTTACTTCTTGTATTCATGATATAGTGTCAATTCTCAAAATAACAATGCACATTCGTACGTTTTGATTTTTTTTACCTTCAGGGCGTCCACGCACTCGCTGTGCCTTCTCAATGCCCCCTAATTTTCTCTGGGTCTTCTACCGCCTCCCTGAAAGTCTGAAACTCCCAGGTTGAGAACCTATGACATATAGAAACCTCCGCGGGCTCGGGCACAAAAAATTACCAAAGTTTCATTGACATCGGATAAATGGTATACAAACACGTACAGAACAAACAAAGAAACATTAATTTTTGTAAACAAAGATTTTAAAAGAAAAACGTTGCATTTTTTTCTACCACCAATCAGCATCTACAAAACACTTCAAAATAATAAATACATACATCTAATATATAAAATTCTCGTGTCAAGGTGTTAGTTATCATACTCTTCCGAAACGGCTGAACCGATTTTGATGAAATTTTGTGTGCTAATCGGGTAGGTCTGAGAATCGGCCAACATCTATTTTTCATACCCCTAAAAGTTTAGGGTGGTCCACCCTGCATTAATTTTTTTTTACTTTTTGGAGAAAATTTTTAATTTCTATTTTTTTATGGATTAGCATTAAAAAATACATTCAGCCCTAAATTTTCATTTTTCTACCATCAACCCCTATTTTTAAATAGCGATATTAGTAATTCGATCATTTTCAACCCCGGTCGATAACCGATCAATTATCTTTGGTCAGTCAATAGCACGGAGTAGGGATGAGAACGAAGCCGGCCTCCTTCGTCCATTTTTTTTTTGGTTTTATTTGTGCCTCGATCGTAGCAGTGACTGTTAAACGTTTTATTTTAATTTTTCAGTGCAACTCTCATATTAATTTTATTCTCATAGTGCATGGTAAACGGAAAATGTACAAAGCGTTTTCCTAAAGATTTCACCAACAATACGGTCACACATGTTGACGGATATCCAATAAATCGTCGAAGAAATACCGATAATGGCGGACTATCATTCATTAAAACTATCATTAACGTAGACATTGACATTGACAATCGTTGGGTGATACCATATTCACCTCTGCTGAGTAATACATTTAATGCTCATATTAATGTTGAATTCTGCAGTTCGGTGAAGAGCATCAAATATATTTGCAAGTATGCGAATAAAGAAAGTGATACGGCTGTATTTAGAATTGAAAATACTAATGTAAATGCTCCTCCTTTTAATGAAAATGATGAAATAACGAATTACCAATTGGCCGGTATATCAGCTCCAATGAAGCTGTCTGGCATATCTTCGGTTTCCTAATTCATGAACGGGATCCAGCAGTTATCCATTTAGCTGTGCATCTTGAAAACGGCCAGTGCGTGTTTTTCACGAACGAAACAGCGCTTGATCGTGCTATAAATCCACCAAAAACTACGCTCACCGAATTTTTTTGCTTTTGATGCTTTTGGTGCCTTCGCGCAAACACTGCTCTATTAAGAAGTACCACGCTATTTTACATGGGCTCAATCGAAAAAATCGATGCCCCGCAAGCAAGGCACACCAGTTGATGCGTGCCTCGGTTTATTCCAATCAAATAATTTGGGTTGTGTATATACAGTCAATCCAAGGCAGACTGAGTGCTTTTATCTGCGACTGTTGTTGGTTAATGTCATCGGACCATTGTCATTTCAAGATGTACGTAAAGTAAATGGACAACAGTATCAGTATAAAGATGCATGCCTTGCACTAGGCTTGCTAGAAGACGACAATCATTGGGACAGTATGCTTGCTGAAGCAGAATTAAACTGCACAGGAACACAAATTCGTCTACTATTTGCTATAGTACTGACGACATGTTTCCCAGCCCGAGCACAAATGTTGTGGGATAATCACAAAGATTCAAGACTGATGATATATTGCATCGTACAAGGTGCAACGATCTAACGATATCATTCAGTGACGCAATGTACAATGAAGCATTGATTGCTATCGAAGATCATTGCATTGCCATTGTCACTGCCGGGTCAGCTAGGCATTAGATAGGACATTGAAAGATATACAAACTATTTGGCTGCACTCTGTTACTCCTTTCAGGTGATTTCAGACAGACCCTTCCCGTTATTCCACGTGCAACGTACGCTGATGTAAACGCTTGCTTAAAATCATCGCGACTGTGGCGTAATGTTGAAAAAGTGCAACTGACAGTGAACATGCGCATTCATATGCTTATGAATCCATTCGCCGAAACTTTCTCAAAACAACTGTTGCAAAATATTTGGATATGGCATGCCACAGCACCATTTACAATTGAAGGTTAGATCTCCAGTTATTTAGCTTCGTAATTTGAACCCACCACGTCTTTGCAATGGCACACAATTAGTCTTTAAAAATTAATGAAAATACATTATCGAAGCCAGCATTTTGAATGGCAAGTTCCGAGGCGAAAATGTATTACTGCCACGAATCCCTATGATTCCTACAGATGTGCCAATTGAATTCAAACGCATTCAATTCCCAATTAGATTGGTATTCGCAATGACGATCAATAAGTCACAAGGCAAAACGTTGTCTGTTTGTGGCTTAGATTTAAGTACACAATGCTTTTCACATGGAGAACTATATGTGGCATGTTCTCGCGAAGGAAAACCATCCAGTTTGTTTGTATTGGCTAAAAAAGGACTGACCAAAAATATTGTTCACTCCATTGCGCTGAGAAATTAATATTCGTTTATTTTTTATTGCCATAATTAGTAGTAGAAATATGAATAACTATTTCCAATTTATAGATAGCTTTTAAGAATTGTAATTCAATATATATTTGTTACTTTAATAAAGAATAATTTATTAACTTAAATAAAATATACTTTAATTGTCTACAACGCTTCATTCCTCTTTCAATTATAATTACATCCCCTTACACTTGTGTTAGTTATACATATTTATTGAACTAAAAAAAAATTTCCTAGAAATAATGTATATGGCAAAACAACTTTTGCCGGGTCAGCTAGTTTTTTTATATAGATTAATATTACGAAATATCGATAGCCGGTTTTTAAAAGTATCCGCATCCCATCCCTACCTTGATAATGGCGGCTAAGGCTGCTTACCGGTGGGCTACAGAGCCTTACGTCAATAAAAACTTTGAATAATCATTAAAAATTGATAACGTATTCTAATTTTGTGAAAATACTGGTGAAATGAAGTTCCATTTGTTTTGAAGTTCACTTTGAGTGTCGTATTTTTACATAGTTGCATTGAACAATTTGGAAGGCGGGAATGGGTACCGGATAACCAACACCTCTGCCATAGGTCACCCCAAGTGGTTCGCTACATTTGGTGATTTAGCAGGGGTGCCGGGGTTCATGGGGTGAGGTTTGTCTAGGTCTTAGGGGCGGATGACCAAGACACACTGAACCCCAATTTCCTACTCATCCCTTAAACCTTTTTCCTTCCCAGAACTCTCCTCTCCTCCTTTCCTTAAAAAAAAAAAAACCTCCACACAGCATCCTCAAAGATGAGATAGGCCCTGGGGGAAATTATTTTTCTCAGGGCCTCCTGTGTGGAGCTCATGTAAAAAAAAAAGTTGAATAATTAAAAACAATTTGAATAAAGGGGACAAACTGTACTGGTGACAACATAAAATCAACTAAATGAATAAATTCTTTCCGTATTCAAACTACTCCCATTAGATGGTAGTCTGCCGAGGGTCGATCGGCCATTATGGCACATCTCTTGTATTTCAATATCTTTGAGTATTTCAGAAAATATCTACATATAACCTCTTTCTGATACTGTTAGGGAGAAAATTGTTCCAACAAAACTTGTAGACAATATTACAATAATTATTGGCCTTTATTAAATTAGAAAAGAAAATATTTTTACAAAATTATTCGTATTTTTATCTTTTGTATATTGAATATACAGGACACTCATTTATATTTTTTTGTGGTTGCAGAGTATCCTGGACTATGAGTGTGACTCTGACGAGGAATGGGAAGAGGAGGAGCCGGGAGAGAGTGTGGGGGGAAGTGTGGCGGGGGGGAGTGACGATGAGGAGGGAGAAAACGACTACGACGTGGACAATGAGTTCATGGTGCCTCACGGCTATCTCAGTGAAGAGGTTCGTAGCAAGCACCTTCATTATTATTGATCAACCATATAAGGGCAAACTTTCCAAAGATTCAATTTACTAATTATTGTTTATTTATTTGCAGGAAGCCATGGGGGAAGAAGATGAACAGATTCTCTCTCCGGAAATTCAGAAAGCCAAGCTGAAGATTTTGCAGTGTGAATTCGAAAACGAAATGAAGAAAAACACGGAAAGGCTACATCCTCGTCTTCTCGGCATCCTATGGCAGAAGTCTGATGGGAGCAAACCCGATTCCTGCAGCGATACCGTATGGAACTTCCTCGGAAACAGAAAGATCCTCTGCCAAGAGGAGCAAATATTCATACAACCCACCGCCGCCAATAATTACTGCGAAGCTGATGATGCCAAAACCTCCGACAAACCCAAAAAAAGTAGAAAAATAACCGAAGGAATGATACCAGATCTCATCAGGCTTGTACAAGGAAATACCAACAGCAGAGGATTTCTCGCTCACGAGTTCCAAATCTTCATTTCCAAAAGCTTGGGTCAAAGTCAAAGTCCGGACAAAGAAGGAGAAGTCAAGATCGCCCCCGTTCCAGTCTCCAAAATGAGCATTGCCAAAAAGATAAAAGACATTTCTAAATGGATGTCTTGCCCCGAAGAAGGGCCAATGCTTGGCAAAATGTGCTGGTTCATCAGTAAGGAGGTTCGGGAGCAATTTAAAGTAGAAATGGAGCTACCCAATCAGTGGAGTTATGCCCTCACCCCCAAACGGAGATCAGAAGTTAACAAGAAGGAAATCCCTAAAACTCCGCAACAATCCAAAGTTAATCCTGAACTGGTGAAAAGCGCAACTAAGGAGCCCGTCACTGAAAAGAAAGAGGGTGCCTTTAACATTACAAAGTTCACTAAAAAACTAACGCAAGAAGAACGAAATAAACAGTTTGTTAATACCAATCCAACTCCTTCAGTATTAAATAGCGGCAATGATAAAGAAGGTGCAGTGCCGCCTACAAGCGCGGTGCCACCTGCTAAGAAACGTGTATCGCTGCTCTTCTCAGGACCCATCGGTAAATCATTACCCACTGCTAGCAAAGACGCCGCAACAACTAGTGACAAAGAAGATATATCTACGTTGATTAAAGATTCTCCCAATAATGATACCAAGAAAGAGGACCCTCCAAAAGACACTACAGAAAAGAAACCAGCATCCTCTAAGAGAAAACAAGAAGTAACTAAGAAAAGAGTTGCTCTGATATCAGTGCCTAAAGGATCAGACTCATCCAAAATAATCAAAACAAATTTACTCACCCAGTTTATCAAAACTGCCAGTGAAAGCAAAAAGTTGGCAGATAAAATCAAAGGTGACAAAAATAAGAATGAAACGCCAATGGAAACCGATGATTGTGTTGTACTAAGTGACTAATGAATCTTCATAGAGAATCCACTGAAATATTATAAAAATATGGAGTACAATTCAAGCTTTTGGGGATTCTCGTATCTCAATGCTTGCTTATTGAATTTGGCGGGGTAACTCATTATGTGCCACTTCCTAATTACGCATCCATTGGCAAGTAGCTTATTTCTACGGATAAGAATTTGGAAATTAGTGCCTATCGTTTTGTTATATCGTAGCTTATTTAATTTCGTTTAGCTTATACTCAGTTAGTTAAAGGTTATTTGCATAGGAAAAATAATAACAATGATTGGATAGAGCATATTATTTTAAAAGAGAATCCAGTTGAATTTATAAAAATTGTTTCATAGTTACAATGAACAGTCTTTGATTAAATTAACAATTTTCTTTACAACACATTGGTCTAACCCCCATCTGAAATCTTCCATTCAATAATCTATCTGTCGATAAAAAACTGCTTTGTTTTTTATATGTACAACTAAAATATTTAAATATCTGCTCAAATTTAGTTGCACAAACAGCCCATCAAATTGCAAACGGCTGTAGAGGGCGCCATATAATAATCTATCTATATATAATAAAATGATTTATCCTATTGCTATTTTATCCATGGCTACTTGGTTTAACACCAATATACTATTATAAACCACAAAATAAACTTGAGGGAGTTTATTAGAGGTGCTAGAACTTTAATTTACATTAGAATAGTTTACAAAATAAAGTTGGGCGATGCAACATGTTCATTAAATATTCTACAATAATACATAGCAGTGTTCTGTACATAATATTAAATTTAATTTGTATCCTTTATTATTAGAACCATATATTATTACGTTATATAAGAATTTGAAGTTCAATTTAAGTCATGTTAAACATCTAAAATGCTTTATGTATATTCTTGTCTGGATGTTCTTAACCCCTGGAGTCTCTGATATTTTTGCAACATACATATTTCTCTTGAGTGGACTGTCTAATGCTGATTGCAAAGGGAATATTTTTGCATTACATTCGATTTCTGGTGGATTTGTTGTTTTTTCACGTACTTCAAAAAAAATACTGCTTTTTTAAAGCAGATGAAAGACTCTTTCTGATTTTAGTATTACTAATCGACAAGCAATTAAAAATACAGTGAAACCCCCTTAAGAAGTTTTCCAAGGGACCGGAAAAAACAAACTTCTTAAGTAGGATAACCAAATATGTGGAAAAAATTGGGCCAATTGTGGGCAGAGGGACGGAAAAAACCAAACTTCTTAAGACGGTTCCACTGTATTAGAATTGAATTTGTACACAAAGTTTTTAAAGTCGTTAAACCATGGTTTTTATTGTTTATATTGTAATTACCCACTTTACACAAAATTAAAAAAAATTAAGTTTTTAGATTTTCACGGCCAAAAGTATTTTCGTTATTTGTTTTTGGGGTGTTATGCCTTGTAATTACACATCTGCCCTGATGATGGACACTGTAACGCTGTCCGAAACGTTGGCTAAAGGAGGAGGTAGTGCAACATGGCATAACACCCCAAAAACAAATAACAAAAATTAAAAAACCTATTTAATTAGATAAAGGCATTAAAAAAGTTATTGTCTCTTCAACTTTTTTTTTGCATTTTTATATATAAAAATATTTGTTAAACAATTAGCAAAGCTTGACAAATATTTTTCAAATGCTAAATCCTTAGTAAACTGAAAGTGTGGTGTTCTCTTTTTCCAACACTGCTCAAATCACATATCTCACCCTAATACAAAATGAGCTCATTTGTATTAGGGTGAGATATATAATGAGCTCATTTTGTACTAGGGTGAGATATATAATGAGCTCATTTTGTATTAGGGTGAGATATATAATGAGCTCATTTTGTATTAGGGTGAGATATATAATGAGCTTATTTTGTATTAGGGTGAGATATATAATGAGCTCATTTTGTATTAGGGTGAGATATATAATAATCTCATTTTGTATTAGGGTGAGATATATGATTTGAGCAGTGTTGGAAAAAGAGAACACCACACTTTCAGTTTACTAAGGATTTAGCATTTGAAAAATATTTGTCAGGCTTTGCTAATTGTTTAACAAATATTTTTTATATAAAAATGCAAAAAAAAAGTTGAAGAGACAATAACTTTTTAACCTCTGGTTTGCCGATTGCGCGCCCAGGACGCGCCATAAAAAAAAAAAATTTTGAGATGTGATTTTAAACCTTATGTATAAAGAAAATGTATGAAGGACAAGGTCAGAATCGCTTGGGGCATTCTCGTTCTTGACGTAACAGATATAAGGAACACACCTAGCCTCTCAAATAATCATCTTTGCACATATCTATGACTTTCGAAATGACATTTCTGCCACGATTTGAGCTGTCAAACTTTGAGCGTCGCATGTCATGAAAAGATCGATAAAACTATCGATTTGTCAAATAAACGCAAGTAATATTATTTGTAAGCATAGTTTATTGTTCAGAGAACGTGTTTCGGTAAATATTATATACAATAGCATAAAATAAATCCGCAAAATATTACGTCAAAGTCAAAACATCGCGAAATTTTCGAGTTTCTTCCCTGGCATTTAAGAGGTTAAATGCCTTTATCTAATTAAAAAGGTTTTTTTTAATTTTCGTTGTTTCTTTTTGCCTAATACAAAATGAGATAGCATAAATTTTGTATTAGGGTGTCATGAATCCGATATCAAGCTGGGAGAAATATCTCCCTGCTTAATATGGGACCGCGTGTTTTTGTTATGTATGTTACATGCGACTCGCCGATTTTACCTGTGTTAGCTAATGCAAATACAGACTTACCACCTCCCCCCTTTTCTTCAACCTCGCACTTAGAATAAAGAAGAACATAAGAAAAGCGGTGTGGGCGCGTTTCGTGATCCAAAATTCTGTCCGATCAAGCCTTAAATTTCAACAATTCGTTTGTTTCATCATTATGGAATAGTCATTTTGTTAAAATATATTGGTGATATGTGATGTCAGGTAATCTAAAGATGCATCTCCAGCGATAATATTACCATAAATAATAAACCAAATGTTTGTGCAAACATAAAAGATTGAACAGGGCGACAATGTTTTCATTTTCCATTGAAAATAAAAACTTTGTGGCGCCAAACCAATGTTTTTGTTTTTAAATGATGTTTTGAAATCATTTCGTCACTGGAGACCTGACTTGAGAGGCAGGGCGCGTGCTAAATGAGCTAGAACCAGAAGGAACAAAGTCAGTGGCGACATTGGTTCCCATTAAAATCTACATGGAAGACATTTCTAGTGTATTATCTGTTTAGTGACCTCATTGCATTCCCCAATATTGTGGGTGCGATAGATCTAATGGCTCCGGGCAGTTTGGATTGTGTGAGGCTCAAAATGATTTGAGGCAATTCTTATTGAATTATAACACTTTGTATTTAAACCACGAATTTATTATTTTGTATATCTACCGGTTTCGCTTCGACCAAGCTTCATCAGGATATAATAATAACTCTATAGTAATTATTATATCCTGATAGTTATTATTATATCCTGATGAAGCTCGGTCGAAGCGAAACCGGTAGATATACAAAATAATAAATTCGTGGTTTAAATACAAAGTGTTTTAATTCTTTTAAATATAATGTCTAACCACAAAGTAATTAGTACCCTTTACACGTAGAGTTCGGAGCGGGACGTGCCCCGCGCCACTTCAGGCCGCCGCGCAGAAAAGTAAAGACCGAAAGTAAGATAACGGTTTATAGCGCAGTTCATTGTGAGACTTTTCTGCGCGGCGGCCTGAAGTGGCGCGGGGCACGTCCCGCTCCGAACTCTACGTGTAAAGGGTACTATTGCTTCTTACGAAAAAAAATTCTTATTGAACTGGTTTTGTAACACTCAAAATGATATCAAATTCAACAGCCAAAACAAGGCAAATGGCTAGGTGTTCTGTAGTGCAAGCATTAATCCTATATGTGGCCTTCAAAGTACGATATTCTTTTATTATGAAAGTATGAATAAAATTTTTTTTTTTTTTCATGTCAGAAATTCAAATTTTTCGTGAACATCTCTGGAATGATGATTTCACTTGAGTACTGTGCAAAAATAAATTCTGAATCAAAAGTAGTGTTATTATTGTGTGTATTTAATCTGTAAATAGTTATTTTATTGAAAAAAAAAACAAAATAAAAATATTATCTTCAATTTCTTGTTTTTTCATTTTCTTTCTTAAAACTCCGAACTCCTGACTTAGGTGACGGTAAAGGTTCCATGCCAACTGAGAATAAAGTCAACTCAACACCTCCTTGAAAAGTCATTAAAAGCTATGAAAAAAATAATTTTAAATAAGCCGATAAACCTAACCTAACGTAACCTATACGAGGTTTGTTCAAAAGAAAAGGTGATTTTGAATTTTCGCAGGCTGTGTACATTCGATTATCGATTTTTTTTTTGTTATGTTGGTACACATATGTTTATCATGTGTTGGCATTATCAGAGCATTATTATCATTAGCAGTAAACACTTCTGGAATGCGCTTTTCGGTATGGCCATCAGCTCGTTCTTCGATTCTGACTTTATCTCAACAATTGTGGCAAAACGCTTTCCTTTCATTAGTCTCTTCAGTTTCGGGAATAGGAAAAAGTCGCAGGGAGCCAAATCTGGTGAATACGGTGGTTGAGGCATGATTACGGTGTTGTTTTTGGCCAAATAATCACAAACAAGCGTTGATGTGTGAGCTGGTGCATTATCGTGATGCAAAATCCATGATTTGTTTTTCCACAATTCCAATCGTTTGAGCCGTATTGCTTCACGCAAACGTTGCATAACTTTCTTGTAGTATTCCTTATTAACCGTACGACCTGTTGGCAAGAACTCATGATTCACCACGCCATTGTAATCGAAGAAAACAGTGAGCAAAACCTTCACATTTGATCGATCTTGGCCTGCTTTTTTCGGTCTTGGCTCTTCTAGCCGCTTCCATTGGGATGATTGGGTCTTGGTTTCGACGTCATAACCAAATCCCCACGTTCCATCACCAGTTATGACCCTTTTGAGCAAATCTGGATCGTCGTTGACGTCATTCAACAACTCCTGAGCGATACTAATGCGACGTTGCTTTTGCTCAAAATTTAGCAATTTCGGAGCAAACTTCGCAAAAATCGAAGAACACACAAAAACGTGACTAACCTATCCAGTTGTCAAAAACAAACCACTAATCCAAAATGGCTGATAATGCTAACATATGATAAACATATGTGTACCAACATAACAAAAAAAAATTCGATAATCGAATGTACGCCTGCGAAAATTCAAAATTCACCTTTTCTTTTGAACAAACCTCGTATAACCAGTTTTTTATCACTCTAAATGACTTATCTGAGATGGTTCTGAGTTGGTTTCATTCAGAGTTGTCCGGTCACCGATGGTAAAGCAGCCATTAAAAGCCATTGCCTGTTTCCTTGCACGTGTATAGCCCAGCAATGGCAAAGCCGCACCCAAGGACACAGCCAAAGTAAATTACGACGCCCAAAATAGGTAAAAGTATTGTCTTCAAACTAATCAAAAATATTTTTAAAATGTTCTCTGCAAACAAGTTTAAAATGAACCTTGAGAATTTATTTTGTAAACGCAACTCAATTGCCTGCACGCGTGCCCAAAGTTGAATTATCTTTGGTGCAGACAATACTGGTAAGTTTCGTATGAATCTTAACGGAGTCCATGTTCCCTATTTACAAAAAAAAGAAAGTTTTAAAGTTGATATTAAAGCGTCAGGAGCAAGGTTTGTAGAAAATGCGTTAAGCAAGATTAGCTCAACGAGGGGGTAGAGCGATGATTGGCTAAAAACTTGTGACATAGCTTGAATCCCATATTCCACTGGGAGATTTGAATTAACTGCAATACAAGTGGCAGTGTTTTACTTCAAGCTACATCATGTGTTTGAAATTTTGAAAGTTTTTTTTTAAAAAGGCCCATATGCATTTTCTACAAACCTTGAGCGTACTTTAATTTGCAATTATTGTCAAAATAACAGTTGTACGATATATACATTTATATTGTATAATACAAGTTTTATGAAATACAATTTTTGTTAAAAAATATATTTAATTGTTTACTTTAGCTGGATTTATAAAAGAAGTTCCACACAGTTCCACTACTCTCTTAAAAGTTCGCAAATACATATATCTCTCGACTAATATAAAAATTACAGTATATATAGTACGAATACATATATATCCCCCTTTTGAATCGAGCACAGTAGTCTTTGCCCCCGCTCTAAAGGAAATGAGGATAGAGAAAAGAACTACATATTTATAATGTTAAAAAATGAATAGTTTTATAAGTTATTGTCATTTTACAGTTTGATCAAAATTATATGTTATTCGTACATCACTAATAGTTATATGTGTATTGTATCGGACGTGTGTCAGAGAAATGCGAGCCCCAGAAGGACTGAACGTGCCACGTGCTTCTTATTTAAAATGTATGTAAAATTGTTTATTTTAAATAAATATATCGGAGTGGGAGTAGTCGAGCGAACAGATAGGGTTTTGAGCGGCCCGGCGGCTTCCGCCCTAATTATGCACTGGGGTTTCGACACAGCGTATAAGTAGGGCGAGACCGTCAGAATCAAGTCAGCCAACCAGTACAAGCTGTGCCGACAACACCTCTTCTCTTTTCTCGCTCGCTGACCTCTACTCCCCTCTTTTCTTTACCGACCGAAACCTTCCCCTGGACTACGAAACATCTACATTCTACAGACCAGACCTGGCTACGTCAAAATGAAGGAATACATCTCTGAACTATGTGTCCAGGAAAATACTGGTCCGAGGCAGTCAACCCTTAGATCAGCAACATCATCAGCTATAGGCAGAATAATGGAACCTAAACGCAAGCCAAATACAAAGTTTGGAGATCGCGCTTTCGGAGTATCTGGGCCTAAGGCTTGGAATAAACTCCCTCCAGAACTAAGATGCATAACAAGCCCAACAGAATTTAGGTCCAAATTAAAAACATACCTTTTTGGGCTCTCATATCCTTAATTTAAATATACATATCTGAGAGTATCATACTTGTATTGCCTATGATATGTCTTTATCACACCTTTCTTATTGAATTTAAAATTACTTGAATCTTTACACATCAATCTGTCTCTTGACGAATCACATTTAGAAGATGAAATCCTTGTACTACTGTACCGCCCACTATAAAATATTGCTTTTGATTTCCAAAATACACTCATTAAAGAATGTATTTTTTACTAATATTAAAATATATTTCAGAATTAAATACACGTAACAAGTGTTCACAATAATGTCCTCTGCGTGCAAACTCTATCTAAGTTTCTTAATAAACAATAAACAAGTGTTAATTTCAAGCGACCTCCCAGGTAAGTATGGTCCTGTATGCATTTTTAAAAATCATCGCGTTCATTGGTCGAGACATTGTACATATATTTGAGTATGAACCGGTGGATGCAATTTTTAGTAATAAGTTGTTTTTAATTGTTTGTCTAGTTTGTAGTTTTCTAGATTTAAGAAATATATTGTAAGTTTGTACAGCGCCCTTGAGGTGATTTTTCACAAAAACAGCGCTATATAAATCATCCAAATATTATTATTATTAATAGACAGCTCGGACCAGCTACAGCGCCAACGAAGATTACATCCTTCACACATTGCGAACGGTCCGACATCTGGTGTCTCCATGGACTGGGACCTCCAGTCTTATGTGCCTTACCTCGTCGGGTACATGTATCATTAATTCAAAATGCAGAAATAATTTTTATTTATTAATCAGAATACAATACTACAACCACCTGACCCCTACTAATCCTAATAAAAGTGTTTGTTGAAATATTTTCTTAGGTAGTCTCCTCATAAGCATTTCTGATCAGAATATCAAATAAAAATACTTTTGGCATTGTAAATTGATAATTCGATGTTGTGTGCGCCGGGCAATGTGCGGGTCCGTGTGGCCCAAGCCTTTGTATTACTCCATGTACTAAGATTGAAAACACCATCACCACCACATTCGCAAGTTCCAAGTTATGATTGCTGGTGGGGGATATGTGGAAAACAGATACGCACACATATTATGTAACAGAGTGAGTAGGAAATAGATATGGCGCAGCAATATTTCTCTAATATCGGTAGCGAAGCGATCTCACCGGCATGTTGCCCGAGCAAATGAACATCTTGACATCTGTACAACATTGCTGTATAATCTCGCTGGTTTACAGGCACCTTTAGAACCGTTTCTCTCTGTATAAATGGGCAATGTGATATTGATTAATTATGGTCGTAATGGACATTAAAAAAAATAAAAGGTTTGAATAAAAAACTAATTTCACCAATAAGATGTATTATTTATGAATAAAATTCATGCCAAGAGTGAAAATTCCGTAGTACGAATACATATATATTTATATACATAATAAACAGGTATGTAACACTCTCGCATACTTAATAATATAAGATGTGGTTTAATATTAACCTTGGTAAAGCACAATGCGTTGACATTAAGATTCCTAGTAAATCTAAGCTAAAAATAGCAAAAAAGTTACCAGAAATAATCATTGGAATGTTGCCTCACTGCAACTTCACTACTCGAAATACAATAGTTATATTAAATAAAAATACAGTTTGCACGGCAACACAGGAGGTAATAAGAAAATACTGATAAAATGATTAAATCTTAAGGAAAAACAACCTTTACGTGTCCAAACCTCGCAGTCCTGTTTATCCTTATTCAATCCATCCACACATTCATTGATTGAAAATTGTTCTATAATAAATCACCGATAAAGTCACAAAAGATTGGCCTACGCTTTTCAAAAATAAACCCACCCATCCAGTTAACATGAAGTCAGAACGCCGTTGCCATAATGCAACATTTTAGACAGCATACATTTTCATTAGTATGTAAAAATAATCGACGATCCCAAAGAACAATATCAGATCAGGTAAAAAATGTTAAATTGTTTTGTAGGCTTAATTTCTTTTTGATGATTTAAAAGTCTGTATTTTCGAAATTTTGATTGAAATGCAAAATATCAAAACAATACTATATTTCTTGATCTCAAAAACAGTAAAAATGCAGAAATGAATAGTTAAACAACTCTACTGCAAAACTACAAAATTGCACATCCGACATTGTTCTTCGGGAACGTCGAAATATAAGGTCAGATCGTCTATTGTCCGAACTATCTGATCCATTGTATACCAAATCAATGCATATAATTCAAATATATCACTAAGTAGTTATCCCTCATCCGTTTTACAATGTTTTAAACATTCAGTGCAGAAAAACACAGCATCTTTATTTACACGCTGTAAATATATTATCAATAAAAAAATAAGATACACATATGAACAAAGCGAAAAAAATATTGTTGTTTTAGTAAAAAAAATGAGAGGGCGAAAGCATTTATGCACAATCAGGTTTGTGTCGGGACAAACGTGAAGTTAGTAAGTGCTTCCGCTCTCTCGGGACATGCAGAATACTTAAAATATGACAAATTGACTCGAAACACGCTGACATGAACTACGTACTTCCAGCAAAGAAAAATATGTCAAAACTCTAAGTCTCCTCGCGACTAAATCAACTCAACTACTGTTCAGATGGTGGCTTTTTATCTTCAATATATCTACTGACGACCGTTTTACAATTTACATTAATTATTAATTGAGGCGGTTAATTTTTATAGAATCCCTTTACGGTACATGTAAGTAGCAATATCAAAAATATGCACCGTTACTGTTAATAGGGTCTTGGTGGCACTCTAAAGTTTAAACATTGGTTTTACTTTACTTTATTACTTACATAATACATATAATACTTCAGGGATTGATCAGAAATCACTCGAGTTCAAAACATCTTCTAAACAAATAAGGAGAATTTAGAACTCACATTTATATCATTGTCAAGCTTAAATTGTTCATACCGTCAATTCAATCCCTGAACGTTGCATTTTCCCAATGTTTCACCATTTCAACTCCATTTTGAAATGGCTATAAATTGATAATTTACTTTTCCAAAGATTTAAATTGATTTCCATCAGAACTTACATGTACCGTATCACAACATTAAAATACAGCAGTTAACTTGGCTTCCACAAAAAGCGTATCAAATATATTTGATCCAATACGCATTTAAATTCCTTTATCTAACTATGTCCTTTAAATTTCAATGTATAGTTTGCTTAGAGCCACTCTATCAATTTCTTAACCCTTTCAAATAACCAGTACAATGGATTGTCACCTAGTATTATATGAAATACTTAATTAATTTAACTTCCACACTGAGCTCTGAAGGACATGGGAAGCATCGATATAGAATTTGCTGGACAGGCCCAACAGGTCTGAGCAGGTTGATAAGTCAATCATCGATCGTGTTTACTCCGAATCTGATTCAAGAGGGCTTCTCTAGCATCTTCCATACCGACGGTGTGAAACTTCATGATTTATTTGAACATATAAAACGGTCTCTGAATAAAATTTGGGAATGGCATTTCAATATAATTGACAAAAGATTAAATTTAACACACGCATTTAAAAAAATTGTACATCTCAGTTGTTTACTTATGTCAAACTTTGGTTAAAATCGTCATGTATTTCAGTCAGTTATAAATGCAAGGTATCACTTGGATACCCTTAAGTACTGTACTTATTATATTAACAACATTAATTTAATCCTTTCACGTCATTATTCTACAATATTTTCGATTCGTAGACACCTAATTAAAAAGGAGATGCCTAAGAATATGAGATACTGGAAAACAAGATACGGTAAGGCAGAGTTCAAGGTATCAATGTTTGTATTACAAAATGGAGAGATTTGTCCTCGTTGTTTGTTTGGAATAATTAAGTGAAAGCCATTCCCGTCTATGCGTATGAATGAATGTAAATTGTTGTGGAGTTGATATGTTTAGTATTACTGGTTGTCCAATTGAGCGCTGCAGCCTTGTGTGTCGCCATTACCCCCGCAAATTTTTGTCTGGTTTTGACCTGGAAATAATTACTGACATTTAAACACTTTTGAAACAGTTTTTATTAGAACAACTCTCATTTTACAACTTTTGAAGGTTATTCTCATCATTGTAATATATCATTGAAGAAGGAAACACTAATAATCTAAACGAAAATATGAAAGAGAAAAAGAAACAGAAAAATAAAAAAACGGTCGCAACTGGGACACGAACCCGGAACCTCTCCGTACTTAGATTTTTACAAAAAGGTCAATAGGTATTCCACATAAATAAAATTGGAAATATTTATCCGAGATACTGTCTAGGTTACAAACGAGTTCTCCAAACACTTGTTTTCAAAGAAAATAGCTGCAAATAATATGGAAAAAAATAGTCAAAGTTGAAACTGTTAATTCTGAAATTTTAAGTAAATAAGAAGTCAGTAGTCAAATTAGTAAGGCGTTTGTATCGGTAAGATGAGAGGTTCTGCGTCCCAGTTACGACCGTTATCTTTTTATTTTTCTGTCTTGTTCTCTTTCATATTTTCATTTAGATTATTAGTGTTATCTTCTTCTTCTATGACATTTGAAACATACCATCTAAAACCAGAAAAGAAAATATCTGAAAACTGTCTAAGCACACTCGCGTTGCGGTGTAAAGTTGAAGTAAGGATGGATTATTTTATTTGAACCACATACATATTGAAGTTGGTTGCAGGTTGCAGTCCAGAGATCAAGTCAGTATGCCAATGAGTTCAGAGGGCCATTCCTAGCTGACAATAATGTTATTTTAAAGATGATGTAGAAAAGACTAACCCTTTTTCTTGGTTGATAGTATGCACTTCTTGCAGCTTATGAAGAAAAAGGAGAAACATTTGAATTAGGTGTAGAGGGCATCAGGTCCATAGTCTTGCACACCCAGCCCGCTATGTCCACTTGCTCCGAGTCCGCTTCTCGTATCCACATGTGGTTCTGAGGAACAACAACACAACAGCATTCAATCAATATAACCTTTCAATTACTCCTGCTTCCATCATTATAAGAGGAAAAAGTTACGTGTGCAAAGCAGGGGATTTGAATGAAGCATTTGTCCACTTGGCTACAAACTAGTCGTAGGCAGTATATCAGTTGTTTTTAAGCTCAGCTTGCTTGAAATGTCAAGCTTAGCTTGGCTTAGCACATAATGCGTATTTAGTTAAGAAGCATAGATATCACCAATAACACACGTATTGCCTGTGATTTTAATAGCGGAATGTGTTTCTTTGCAAACTTCTGACATCGCGATCAATCACTATGTTTCAAAATGTCAACTACCACAGTTTATTTTTATTCACGCTTAACTCCTCAGGCTAATTTGTTCGCTTTTAAACAACTTATTTAGGCCTCATAGAAATCGTTGTGTCTCCCTTACTATCAGTGAGAAATATGGTCTAAACAGTGTCAGAAAGACAAAACACCAAGCTTTGTATTCAAATCTAAAATAAAACCATAAAAGAATTAAGATTTGAAACCTTTACCAAACCAAAGTTTATGGATGCAATTTGAAAAAAAATTATGAAACTGAATTTTTTACTAATTATTTTTATATGAAACAACAAAAAAGTGAGACGATGATAACATTTACAATACGTTTGTCATTACATAAATGTGATTTTTTTTTATTTTTTTTTATTATCATTAATAAAAAAAAAACAATGAGACATTTTTAAAACTTTTTTATGTTTGCATTCAAAATGTTTAAATTAAAAAAATGACATGTTTATTTTTAATAATAAAATTTTAAAGCATATTTCATCACCTTTCAAAAACAGTTTTTAGTTTTCAGATACGTTCGGAAATATTCCATTTGGATTTTATTGCAAAGCGGAAATATTCTGACCCACTAACAGAATACACCCGAGGCCTGAGGGATTAATTTAAGAGTTGATTTTTGATAAAGTTCCCCACTTCAATCAAAGTGGTGCCATTACAATAGTAAATATGTAGTAATTGTTTTACAAAAATAATTACATGAAATTATGACAAACTAAGCTCTGAAAAGAACTTCTCGCATTGAAACTTTTGAAATTTCTCCTATAATGTCTTACTCGACTATTTTAGTTTAATTATAAATTAATAATCTTCGGCGCTCAATGAATATAATAGTTCATAATGATAAAATTAGGCAATTTACTTAATTTGAGTCTAAAAAGGAAACTACTTTACGGCTTATCAAGGTTTGAAGGGCCGATTTAGCCTACTTAAATTTGAGCAAGGAACATCATATATAGCGAAGATGCCGACCAAATGATATACCGGGCCATATAAGAATGTTTAACTTAGAATATTTCCAAAATTAGCGAATTTCAACGCATGTTTTGTTTGTGAAATTCCCCTTGAGATTTATTCATCAAATATGAAATAAAACAGATAAAAATGATGATACCATAAGTGTTTTTAAATCGGCTCTCTCTTCGGGATTCTTCTTAAGGCACCGGTCGACAAAGTCTTTGAATTCATCGCTGAATATGCCGGCGGGCAGTTTGGGGGGGGGCTCGTTGACGATGTAATCTAGCAGCTCGAAGATGGCCATGGAGCGGGGAGCGGTGCCACCCTGGCCCGGGGAGTGGTCCTCGTTGTGCGACCCAAAGATGGCGGCCAGCGTCTTGGCATCGGGCGGCGGGATGGGGTACATGCCGATGGCCATCTCCACCAGGGACAGGCCTAACGACCAGATGTCTGACTGCACAGAGTAGTGGGTGCCTTGCAGACGCTCCGGCTGAAATTATTTACTTTATTAAGCATATTGCCTAATAAATAAAATATGAATATAATAATAAAAATGTAAATCTCCGAGGTCATTCAAAAAAAACAAAACCAAACACCTTTTGCAACCAAACCTAGGAAACACTTCCTTGCAAATAGAGTAGTGGAAGCATGGAACAAACTTCACAACATGTCATCGATGCTACCAAAGTTGGATCTCTTCCGATCGTTAACTTAAACAAATGCTTTGACATTTGCTTTGAAATAACTATAAACATTTTTTGTTTTCCGTCTCTTCCGTTTGTTGAAATATGGTTGAAAGATTGGGGCGAAGTTTACGCAGTCACACACAATTTGGCTAGTGATCCCTGGTAAGGACCGGTCCATGCGTACGCTCTGAACACTTGACGTTCGGCGTTTACATAAATGTTAAAATGCGTTCTCATGAAGAAGAGATGCTACATCAGGGAGAAAACACAGATATTTTAATATATATTTATTTATCAGTAAAGATTTCCGACTAACATCGATTATTGCACAACCTAAAGTTACTATTTAAAAATTTCGAGTGCGTAATTAATTATATGTCAAACGTCGAGTTCACACTTGAAATTTAGCGATAAGATTATAGACAAAGTATCAAAGAGAACACGCAGATTTCAAGTTAGACCTTACTACCTACCCCGAATTTTTATTAGGTATTTATTATCAGGAATTAAGAATAGAATACCGATTTTAATTGGTCAATTTCTTCCTTGTCTCTGAAACCGATTTATAAATTAATAGACTTTATTTATAAGTTAGTTCACAAAAGAAATAATCATCCATTACGACAGTATTTATTTACAATTTAAAGTCATAATTATTTGGTTCCTGCGGTTGACATAACCCCAAATCTCATTCGATTTATTTTCCATTACCAACCGCTCTGCGCGGTAGCTGTAAAAAATGAACTAATCCGCCCCCGCCTGCCTTCCCGCTTCATCCGGGATGGGAATGTTTTCCATTGCCGATGGAAAGCTCGAAACACAATAAGAATTGTCAATGTTTATTTTTTTTTTATACATGAATACCGCACAAGAGTCCCAACTGCTCCCGTCTGGAGCCAGTGGGACTATGGCATCCCCAAACAGGGTATGTTGTGAGGCTGAAGGTAGTGGGGAGGGGAAGGAGACGGGGAAGAGGAAGGTGGGGAAGTACCTGGCTATTCAGATCTGGTCACTAAACACGGCTAAAGCCATTTCAAGCGACGTTTCAATTCTGAATGGTGGTCTTACACCAGGGCGATACTAATAGTATCTTCCACTCTGGAACGTGCTGCAAATAAACTATATATTATTTTAAATGAATAAATTGCGAAATAACACAAATTAATCAAATAAAATATGTTTGCCACGCCGGGATTCGATCCCGCGACCTTCGGAATGCTAGTCAAGAGCCTTACCGCTGGACTACGCCGGTCGTCCAGCGGTAAGACAGTAGTGATGTGACAATGTCAATGGTAATGTTTAAGGGAATGTCAAAGCAAAAGTTAATGGCGGAAGTCGCGAGAGACGGGCCTTAGTATATAAACCAATTTAAATTAGATTCATATTTGGAGAGAAGAAAGGGCTAACTTATTTTTGGATTTGAAACAACTCAATCTACTGTTAAACTTATTGTGAAACAGAAATGAGCACATCAGTAGAATGCTGCCTGCTCATTCTAGAATAATAATGCGTATTGAATTAAATTATTTAGATAAGACAGAACATTGACAGTGACTAACCGACATGTAGCTCCGGGTGCCAACAAAGGAGTTGGCCATGGAATCAATCAGCTGTCCGGACACTCCAAAGTCACAAATCTTAATCTCCCCGTTGCTGTTGACCAGGATGTTGGAGGGCTTCACGTCTCTGTGCATGATGGCATGCTTGTCGCGTAGATAACTCAGGCCTTTCAGTACGGCTGAGGTTATGGTGCCTAGAATTTATTACATGATTGAAAACTTTCTTTTTAACACTTTATTTACCATTTTTAATGGGAATATATTCCCAATGGGTAGAGACACTGATTCATAGCTTTAATTTTAAAGAATTATAGCATTAATTATTGAAAAAATAGCTTTAATTATGCATTTTCATAGCATTTATAGCTAAATACGATAACGTCAAGAGGGGAAAAACAATTAAATTAGCAAAATCACTTGAAACATGTTTATTGTATTATTGATTGAAACTCAACACGGCACATATTTCTACAGTAGAGTGTGTCATGTTCGTTCTACGATCTGTCAATACAAGATTATAGCGACTAAAAAATATTTCTGCATCAACACTATTCACAGGGACCCACACAGTCATCAGAGCTGCCTCAGCAAATTCTCTGTGAAAAATTTTTACAGCTAAGAGTAGCTGAATTATGTCTACAGTGACTCCATCCCTCACTTGCTCTACAAGCTGTCTTTGAAAATAGCTGTTACCTTCCAGGAATTTAATGTCATCAACAGATTTGAATGTTGGTGCAAGCCTACTTTTACTTACTAAAAGAATAGCGTCTGATCGCTGGACATTCTGACCTACAATCGCAGGATTGAACATTTTACCTGCGTGCTCAAGAAATAGATAAATGCGGTTGTCTTGACGGTTCAGCATATGAGATGCCAGTTTCACAGAACTCTTCTGACAACTCTCTCTCGTTCGGGCGCACTACCAAGGCAGCCGAGGCGCTTGGTTCAAAAACCCAAAATTTGTACTTTTGCTCGCATTGCCGAAAAGTTCGCATATTGTTGAGTTTTGTCGTAAAAATCGCTGCTATTTTGCGTTTTAACATATTTATCGTTAAAAACACCAGTTATCGCTTTGATTCGCGAAAATATCATTAGTGCTATGAATCAGTGTCTCTACCAATGGGAATACATGCTGAAATCGACCAAGCTACATCTTTTATAGCTCTGTGTGAACATGCTTTAAAGAGTTATTATTACAATATATTTAAAAATTATGTATCTGATTGTATGTATAGTGAAACCGCAAGATGAAAACATAACTGAATACTGAGACACTGATGTTTGTAAACAATATGTACACAAGTCCTTCTCGGAAATACGTGGTACGTACATGAGCTTTCTTGGATCGCAATCCGTATTTGAAAAATATTCAAACGCTAGTCAAAGCAAATTTTATTTGTAATATAGCAGGAAAAAATGTTTAGTACCACTAACCAGCATAAGATAACCCTCATTCGAAGACGTAAATAAATATTTATGGTTTAACAAATGGCAGTTGAAATTATGAGGAAGAATTGTTGTATTGTGATTTATTCCACCAACATTTCATATTTATTGAAAATATTGTCTTCAACATGTAAAATTTTGACAAATAATTAACCAGCATAAGATAGCCCTCACTCGATGACGTAAATAAATATTTATGCTAACAAGTGGCAGTTGAAATTATGAGCAAAAATTGTCATATTGTGATTCATTGCAGAAACATTTCGTATGTATTAAAAATGTTGTCTTCAACATGTAAAATTTTGACAATTAAAAGAGCATATTTATTTTTTAAATTTTTAGATCGTAGTAAAATCCTTTTTAAGGTGATTCAATAGTCCAGGGAAAAATCGAAATCGGAATTCACGCCCTTTGTGGGAGGAGTTTAAAAATATTTGAGAAAAAGCTTTTGGAAAGGTTGAAAAAGGTATTCGAGAATTTTTTTTACAGGTTGATTTCGTAAAGGCCTAAAAAAAACATTAACTCCGTTTTTACACATTGTTTATTGTAATAACAAGGAAATTTAAAATTGATTTCACGGAACCGAGCGACGTGGGGCCACACGTCTATTCCCCGCTCCGTTCGGGGCAGTACTAATATGAGATGGGTGTGGCGAGCTAGTAGTCCTTCGGTGGACGACATAAAGATTATTTTTAAAATCCAAATTGTCGACTACCGGCCGTATTGTGAAATAACAACGCAAAAATTCATATTTTATTTTATTTTGTGAATATCAGGCGTAAATATCATTTTTTTTTTGCGATTATCATAAAGAAAACTAAATTTGCTACAATAAACAATAAAACCATATACGAAAAGATGTTCATAAGTAGTAGAGTTTGCACTTGTTTTTTTATAGACCTATTTCTTTATTTTTTTCTAGGCTTATTAAAAGACTTATAATAAAATGACCGATATTTTTAAGGGCCAAGATATATTCTACACGCAGTATTTAATTGAAGCATCTATAATATTTATAAGCCATCAATTTTTCAAAACAAAAACACATGATTTTGTGTGATTTTGCATTATTTACTATGGCTTCATCTTAAATGAATAGTTCAAATTTGAAATCGTAGTGAATTACGTAGTTGTGAAAATTATTTCATGTATGTAGAAAAACCGACTAATCGGTGTTTGGTCGTTTACGGTTGGCAGCGAAAAGCCACTGACCATATTTAAAAAAACTACTTATAAGTACAATCAATACAGTTGGAAAATGTTGCTTGTGCAATGATGATGACGACTTAGCTAGCAGAATCCATGATGCCGAGTCTTCCGGGTGGGATTGCGATGCATTTGTTCACTCAGCTACAGGATTATATTATGTTTAATTAATTTATAAAGTTTTTTTAATTTGGATACATAAGTACCTAGAATGGACTCGGGAATCTTCCCCGCCTTCTTGAGGATAAGGTCCAGCGAGCCGCCGTCCATGTACTCCATACAGATGGAGATCTCCCCGTCACTGTAAAAGGCCCCGTAGAAGCCCACAATGTGTGTGAAATTGCACTCGTGCAGCACTTTGAGCTCGCGGATGATCTGTTTCTTGATGGCGGGCTTCACCTCAAGATGGATCAGCTTGCGCGCCATGATTAACTGCGTCGACTTGTGGCGCACCTTCATCACTACGCCTCCGTTGCCCTGACCTAAACATTAAACAAGTAAATTGATTATTAAAAAATTTTTCCTAATATCTGTTCTGCTTTGAACAAAATCTCTTCTTGTATTGGCATATTTTGCAACAGGGGGGATAGATTCAAAATAGAAAGAGTACAAAAGAGATTTATGCATTACCTGTATACAAGGGAATATACAAACTATCCATTCCTGTATCCATCCTTGTTCTTAACAAGAATGCCCTATTTCAATATCCTTGGAAGCCCAGCGAAAAATATATACAAGTAAATATTTTTATAATTTAATTCACTTACGTTGAAAGAAAGTTAACTTATATGTGAATATTAAGAATACTTGGAGATCCCACGCACTTTTTTACGCTCTGAAAGCTAGAACTTCTGCCTCTCAGAATGCACCATTTAACAGAGTGACTTATTATGTAATAAACGATTCCGCATTTAACATCGCCATTTTTAATGTCCCTTTCAGACAGTTCAGCAACTAGCTTTTGAAGCGTCACAAAATAGTAAAACTGCCCCTTTACTTGACCTTTTTATACTTACATGTACGTCAAATTTGTAAAAATTAATGTGATCTTTTTTCTTTCTTCAATTATGGAGGACTTAGTTAAAAGAGGATTGAATTAAATTAGAAATCTGAATATCGGAGGAATTAATCAATTCTTACCAAGTTCGCCGAGTTTCTCAAAATCATCATCGCTCAGTTCGCCGATCTTCTCCTTCTGGCAGAGGAAGACCTCGATGCGCCGCCGCTGCGTATCATCCATCTCGATCTGCTCCAGGCGCTCTGTCAGGGCCTCGATGCTCGTCTTGGACTTGCCCGCCAGTCCCGGAGTTCGGCGCTCCGAAATCCTGATCCCAAACCAAAACAGATTAGAACATCGTAAACAAACTAAATTACTTTTTTGTATCAAATTTAATTTGTAGAACTCAATTTTTTTATTTTTTTTTAAATATTTGATAATTTTATTCAATTTATAAAAAAACAAATGTTTATTCACCAAAGTTCTGTTATGTAATATTATTATTATGCGTGACAGCTATTTCGCTTTCTGAAAGCATTATCAAATAGTGGTGAAGCCACTTTACGGACGACATATTTATATTATTTCCATATAGATCCAGTACGCACCAAACTTATATGCCGCCCTGAACTTGATACGATCCATTCTCGCACAGTTACAATGACAATAAGTTACAATACTTACCCGCAGTCACAATACTTTACTTACTTTGTTTATTACGATGACCATAAGTGAAAGAGAAAGATGCGAAAAACGTATGTGCAACAGAGAATGTTGTGGGCAGGGAGGCATGCTGCTTTTCATACCTTAAACTCACCTACTTTGACGATTTCTGCATCAACGTCAGGTCGGCATTAAAATTTGGCACTTGCTATACTTTTAATGAAAACCAAATTTATTTTAAATATTTCTATTTTTGAAACTGATAATTCATGGTGGAATTCCATTATAATATATTATAATAAAAACAAATATACAACTTTTTTCCACTTTAAGTTTAATGACCGTAACCGGTTTCAGCTCGCTAGAGCCATCTTCAGACTGGTACAAAATATTCTTAATCTACGGTTTATATACATAACATTTGAGGGAGGGGAAGCGGGGTGGTCTTAAGGGTTTTAATCAATTATACTAATTACATTTGTTACTAAGTAGTTTTAGACTGTTGAATTTCTAAATATTTTGGTTATTCCAGTGAGTTAATTACCTTGGGTTTGTAGCTCACTTCAATATTGTTTAGGAAAAACCTTACAAGTGGTATGAATTATTAAAGACCTAATTTTATTGTCAAATCGTTATTACATTTATGATGCATGGGATTTTTTAATAGCTTTTTGAAGGGATGCATGTTTACATTGGAGTAGGAATGGTCATTTTATTAGCTAAATACATATTTTAATTTCGAAATTATTATGAAAATTACAATGGGTACAAAAGTGGAGACTTAGCAAATGACTCTAATTGTTTATTCATTACAAATTTATGGTCTATTTTTTTAGTTAAGCGGGAAATTTCTAAAGATTCTAGTCTATCTAGCTTATGGCCTTTATTACAAGTGTGGAGGACTTTAACACTTGTAATAAAGGCCATAAGCTAGATAGACTAGAATCTTTAGAAATTTCCCGCTTAACTAAAAAAATAGACCATAAATTTGTAATGAATAAACAATTAGAGTCATTTGCTAAGTCTCCACTTTTGTACCCATTGTAATTTTCATAATAATTTCGAAATTAAAATATGTATTTAGCTAATAAAATGACCATTCCTACTCCAATGTAAACATGCATCCCTTCAAAAAGCTATTAAAAAATCCCATGCATCATAAATGTAATAACGATTTGACAATAAAATTAGGTCTTTAATAATTCATACCACTTGTAAGGTTTTTCCTAAACAATATTGAAGTGAGCTACAAACCCAAGGTAATTAACTCACTGGAATAACCAAAATATTTAGAAATTCAACAGTCTAAAACTACTTAGTAACAAATGTAATTAGTATAATTGATTAAAACCCTTAAGACCACCCCGCTTCCCCTCCCTCAAATGTTATGTATATAAACCGTAGATTAAGAATATTTTGTACCAGTCTGAAGATGGCTCTAGCGAGCTGAAACCGGTTACGGTCATTAAACTTAAAGTGGAAAAAAGTTGTATATTTGTTTTTATTATAATATATTCAAATTTATTTTATTTTTATTACCCACGCCCTCATTGATTTCCGAGTAAAATGTAGAAAATTATTAATGGTTATTAACCAGTCAAATGCCGATGGGTCTCCGAAGAACATGCGAGCATTCTTGATCCTTGATCCATGATCCTTGTTGGAATTATTTGCTACGCAATGCTTATGCGTTTGATATGCTGACCTTTATGTTTTGAAAAAATGTGTGAAAAACAACATCAGCATAGCGCTAATAAAACTTTAAATTCCACCCTTCTGTTTTCTGCTCAATAGGTTAATAACCCTATTTATTTTATTGTTGTATAGCTGTCACCATAATAATAATTACACAGCAGAACTTGTTTATAAATAAACCAGTGATATTATAAATTGAAAAATAATATTATCGAATATATAAAATAAAAACTTAAAAATGATTAACCCTCATGCCATTTCTCCGGAATAGTAGGCAGAGAGGACAGACTGCCACAAACTATTTTATTTTCCTCATTTTAAAAAAAAAATAATTTTAAATTTCTTTGCCGCCGTTTTAATTTATTTTTGTATGGGTTGACATTTGTGTGAGTTTTGTTTCAATATAAATATGCATGAATTACTTAGTATAACCAAACTAAGTGTATAATAATCTATTTTGTGCGTATTGCGCACTTGAAGTGAAATGACGCAAAACTGCGCTATACAAATATAACATTATTATTATTATAAATACTTGTTTCTTGCAGTAATTGTTAAAACAAGGCGATTAGTGAAATATTTACGTTTGTCAAGTTGCTTTCTTCTAGAAACCCTGACAAGATAAGCTGACTGATATTTGTACTAAAAAAATACCGATACCATATACCGGACCTAAAGGATACAGTATGATAATATGGACAACGTCAATCACTGGACAGTGTAGTTACATTGAATTTTGGAGAAATAATTTTATAAGTATAAAAACAATGAAATATATATGAACAAGGAGACAATTCTGATAAGAATAATTGTTTATGTTTTGAAAAATTGTCCAAAACGATTGTTTTTTTGCTACATCCAAAATTATTCCGAAAAAAGTAGTAGATATTTAAAATTTACGTGTCTTTTTATCCCCTAAAGTAACAATATTATTGTGAAGGTAATGCAGACTAAAAAATATAGATAATATTGCGAGGCAGTGAGGTGAGTATTCAACTTCAATATTAATAAATTAAATTAATCTTACTTAAATATTATGTCGAAAAAATCAATATAATGTCGAAAAAATCAAAAGTAAAAAATAACAGATATAGTACAAATTAATCTAATTGTTACTAATTTGTATTTTAACCCGGCAAGATGGCGATAATCGAAGTTGTGAAAAGCGATGGCAATGAGTATTACTCACAGGAAATGATACCGGCACTAATTGTTTATTGAATGACTTACTCGGGAATGACGGAGGACTTGAATTGGGGAGTTGTATTTGAAGGCGTAACAGGCAAAGCGGCGTCTATCGACCCCGGAGGCAATGTCAGATTCAACTTGTTCTTTGACATTTTACTCATCTTGAAGATTTCACTGATGTTGGCGGCGGGAAAAGAAAATAAAATTATCGGTCACACATCTGGTATAGTTCAATAGCTCGTCGAAAAAGCCCTGCCGCTCATTTAATATCCATATTTTGGGGCAATATTCACACAAATACGAAATCGAATACAAAATGAAAATGACAGCTGCTGACTGGCGGTAGCTATAATTTGATATTTGAGTAGAATAAGAAATAAAGGTCTTCTATGTTTTCACCAATATTACGATTCACACCTATTTTTTTATGTTCCAATATAGGCTTTAAAAACCTTGTATTAAGATCTGTTTTAGCTCAGCAATTTTAATTGTGATAAAGGCATTTCGTAGACATAAAATTTCAAACCTTCGAATTTCGAATTGGCAACATTGATATAAACGTCAAATTGGGTTTGGTATATTTATGGTCAAACTAGTGGTCGCCCAATGGTCGAAATTCGACCATAATTGTAATGTTTTTTTATGTTTGACATTCAGTGAGACCATAGACAAATAATATAAAAGACAAACAATATTAATCTATTCTCAATTTGACCATAGACTTCAACAATAAACAATAGAGTAAAGACGCGAGTGTGTGTGTCAAATACATGGTAGTGTGTGTAATGTTTTTGTTATTGATTTAATCTATTTTTATGCATAATTTTTAAAAATATATTAGCATTCTGCACTCCTCCTCTATATAAACTATAAGTGTGCGAAATTTCATACTCCTCCGTCCGCGCAATTTTCGTTAAAAGGGGTACAAAGTTTTGGCTTCACGTATTAATATTTGATGATGATGATGATGATGATGATGATGACGATGACGATGACGACGTCGTCGTCGTCGTCGTCGTCGTCGTCGTCGTCGTCGTCGTTGTTGTTGTTGTTGTTGTTTTGTGGGTGGTTTGGTATATTTATGGTTGTTTTCGTTCAATGACGACCATAGATTTATATATAACTGGATTGATGACTCGCGTGAATTAGCCGGTCTTCCGGTTTTGACGGCCGCCATCTTTAAAGAGGGCAAAAGATAAGAGAACTCATGAAACTTCTTAGGGGAACTTGCAAATCCCAAGTTTTTTGTTACTAAAAAATGTATTAAACATTTTTTTCTTTGTTTTCAGTTGTGTTGGATAATAGTAATAAAGTTTAACTGCGACTTTCGCAAAAATAAATCGCAATATATTTAAATAAAAAGGATCATTGGAACAACTTTATATAAGAAAGATTAATTTCTAGTTCTACATTGTTTTATAACTTGTGATAATCTTACATTGTGATAACCTTACATTGTCTTAGATTAACACTGGCGTAGGTGGGGTAGGTAACAATATGTTGTGAAACAGAAAAAAAACTACAGGATTAAATAGGTGTATCCTTTTTCATTCTTACAAAATTACAATTTTTACTATCGGAACATCATGTGCCATTAGCATGATAACAGTAAATGTACCGACAAGCAAGAAAAAAATAACAGTCATACATAATAAATGGCAAAAATAAAAAAAAAAATAAAGTATTTAACATTTATATAACTTATGTGCACACATAAAATTTTATACATTATTAAATAATATAAGTATGTGGAATTTCTGCCCAAAGTTTGCTTTGTTATTATGTGCAGTAAAGTTTCTAGTGAAAATATTTTAGCGTAAGTCAATTTTAATAGCGCAGATTTCTCATTTCTTGCACATCTCTTCATATTTTTAAGGGAAATCTGTAATAATAAGTACATAAAATATTAGTTCCGTTGTTTGAAGTTATTTATTTACGGACAAATAGTCCATTCAATATAATAATAACACGAATAAGAAACAGAGACGACGAGAAAGGAGAACACATATAAACGAAGAGCAATGACAATACATATATAATATAAAAAAGTAGGTACATATAGAAAACAACTACAAGTCAAAGCATGAAGAAGAAAGGCTATAAAAATTATACTTTGCGTATCGACTGTCGCAAGTCATTTAGGCATACACCTAAAAATGCAATGCTTTGACTTAAGTTGACAAGTCTCGTCATTCTGGAAAAGGATGGTATTTCGGAATCTACAGGAAGGGATATTAAACTAGATGAGTCGTAACAAAGCAGATGTTTTAGTAATACTGTTGATAATTTTGAATGTGCAAATTGGATCAGAGTATTTTCTACGTTTTTCTAATGAAAAAACATTTAATATTATTTGTATTGTTATATGACGTTATTTACTCACCGGTGAAAAGATATCCCACTTCCTTTGCTGTACCAATTCGTACAATTATATGAAAAGCACGAAAAAACCATTTTGTTAATATTAATATTACGCCGAACAGAGTCAAACTTCAAACAGACGGTTGCTGGCCGCTTTGCCCGATTGCCCGATTCAAAGATGGCGGACATCGATTTCCGGTGGATCGCTCGAAATTCGCTAAGGCAAAGAAAGTCATCCATCCAGTTATTATATAAATCTATGATGACGACTCATAATGTGGGACTTATTCGTCGATAATTCCTAATATGATAATAAGGAACTCCAGTGAAAAATATTACGGCTTTAAATAAAAATATGTTCTTATAGACCAATAAACGCTGATTCTAAATATATAAGTTTTATTAAATAATATTAAACGTAGAGTTTTAAAAAAATTATCAAAAAGTCCATTTTAAAACGTGTCATTAAAACACCCTGTCAAGTTGGTATTATAGAATCGTTAATGGTGACGTCACCGCGTCCATAATTCTCCAGTCACGTGGTCGTATTGTATAGAAATTTTGACAAGCCGTTCAACATTCCGTGTTATTGGTTTATAGAGATTTAGAAATATAATGGTTCTTGTTTTTATTGAAACATTATTTAGGCTTAAATAATAAAGTATCAAATATAGAGTATCTTTATTAGTTTTTCTATTTTATTTAAAATATTCAAAAACTTTAACTGTACAAAAAACGATCGTAATGTTCAGTAATGCCTGTTTTCAAAATGGCGGGCGACCAACAGCTGATTCCAGTTGCCTACAAAATTGATGCTTCTGTTTCCATAATATTGATTTCGATTCGTAAAGCTAAAGAAATAATAATTTCAAACAATTTTTATACCACTCTACCGTAATCATATTGAAAAATATAAAATAATAATAAATAAATAATTCCACCTAAATAACGTTTTACTTATTAGTACCCTTTACACGCAGAGTTCGGAGCGGGACGTGCCCCGCGCCACTTCAGGCCGCCGCGCAAAAAAGTAAAGACCGAAAGTAAGATAACGGTTTACAGCGCAGTTCACTGTGAGACTTTTCTGCGCGGCGGCCTGAAGTGGCGCGGGGCACGTCCCGCTCCGAACTCTGTGTGTAAAGGGTACTATTGAATAGTTTCATAGCTTTTTCCATACAAAATGACAACATCTGTTGAAAATCACTAAAACTTTTGGTCATGATGACGTCACACGATTCACACTAGATACGGTGGTTTTCGGGGATCTTGAAAAATTAAAACTTTGACATTTATTTTAACTATTAAAACTAACTATAAAAATAAAAATTAATGTGCAGTTATTTAAGTTAGAAGGTCATTATTCATTTGAAAAAAAAATTGGACTGGAGTTCCTTATTCCATAAATATACCAAACCACCCATTAGATCGATAACTTCGGGATTTTGAAAGAGAAAATTTTCGACACTATTTCACCATCATAAAAGCAATAATTTTACACTTTTTTTTTACGAGAACTTGTGACGTCACATACACCAAAGACGACAATAGAGCTAGCAACAACAAAAAATGCGCGACCATAAACAATATAATTTTCTTCCGGAACCTACCCGAATCATTAGCCTAAAATATTATTTTAAAAATAAAACTTATAATTACATGAATAAGTATTTTATTATAAATAATAAATACAAGAACATATAATTTTTATTTTTATTTATTTAGTAAGAAGTTTTACATATACATTATTTATGAAATGTTTTGACTGTCCAACTAGGATGATTCCCGTTTTAGAACAGTCAAATTAGAATTAGTGTGAACATTATGGAACATGATTTGTATAAAAAAGACGGAAAATCAAGGAAATGAAAAGAAGAGAAATAATAAAAAATAAAGTTAGACAGTTTAAAACACAGATACTGTTATTTGTTTAGCATAGTTGTCAGAATAATATTAATAAAAAAAAAAGTTTAAATACATTTAGGTTCTTAAAAACAGAGGATTAAAATGTATAGGTAACTTGTGTATGCAATGCATACTATAGTAGAAAAAATATTTTAAAAAAGAGAAGAGAAAGAAATAAAATTAAGATAAAATAACCAATTACAACACATAATAGCCGCGGTTTGTTTAGCATAGTTATTGAAATGATAATAATAATAAATAAAATTATTATTAAACGCAAATGATTAAAACATAAAGGTAACTGGTATTTGCATTTCATATTATAGTCCTACTAATGAGAACTATAAAGAAAACAGAAACAATAAAATAAACAATTAAAACATCATTATTACTGTGTTTTTGCTTGCATAGTTATCAAAATAATAATAAAATAATAGGTATGTTTGCTCTAACCTTATACCAGGGGGGTATAACTTCGAGCCTATTTTGTGACCAAATCAAAAGATGCGCAATATCTATGGCTTGTGACGTCATACTGATGACTACCAATAGGAACCTTTCAAATTTCATAGAAAAACTGTCGAGAACTGATTGCGATGTTTGTGGTAACCACTAACCAGTGGTAATTATGAACGTCAAATGGCATTTCATAACCTCCGAACGTCGACGTAAATATTTGTGAAAATGATTCCTAGATTTCATTGCGGTGTCGAAGGCTGTGAAGATATTGATTCAATTCGACATAAGTTACCGACCTACTTAAGGAGAGTCCCGGAGCCCGTCAGCAGCAATTCGATTGCTAAAAGCATCCCGGGTAAGCTTCGTTTGATAATCGATGTTTTGTACTTTTTGTTTTGAATAATGTGATAATTGACCTGCAATATTGTGTTTTTCTAGGTAAAAGGATTGATAATCAATACTAGAATGAAATATCAATGATACAAGGTGGACTTCAACGCCATCCTCAAGTTGGGGCCAAGGAACTCTTCATGGACGAGAAGAACTGAGACACGTGATGAAACGGTCAAAGATCAGCTGCTTTCTGCATTCGAAGTGGAGAGCTTTACCTTCGACGAGGACAAAACCAACGACCTCGAAGAATAGGCAGATGTCGAAATGAGATAAATGGTATGTTTATAGGTGCATTATATTAATAATATTTGAATGATTTTACAGCACCGTTTTTGTGAAAAAATCACCTCTGGAGTGCTGGTGTATGGCAGTGAGGCATGAAACTGGCAGAGGAAGGATGAAAGTAGACTGAATGCCATAGAAATGAGATCCCTGAGGCCTCTGTGTGATAAAACCATGTACGATCGTGTGAGAAACGTGAAGATCCGCCAAGAATGCAAGGCTGATGTAAGTGCAATGAGTAATATTAAGAAAGGGACGCTCAGATGGTTTGGCCATGTAGAGCGAATGAATGAGGAAAGGAGTAAGGAGAATAGACAACGCAAATGTGAATGGTAAAAGAAGTCGGGGACGTCCGAGGAAAACATGGCATGACCAAGTGAATCAGATACTTGACTCGGGCCATGTCAAGAGTCAGAATAATAGAAGAGCATGTATGAATGTGAACGAGGCAAGGAGTGTGTGCCAAGATTGAGTTGTTTGGTGGTTAGTTAGTCAGTTAACTGGACTACCTTTTTACACGGTGCAATTATAGGTTTTTGTTTTGAATAATGTGATTGATCATTGGTTTGAAATATTGTGGTTTTCTAGGTAAAGAAGTAGTCCATTTCAACTTTCATTGGGCCAATCTCAACTCTAACACCCAGAAAGAGGAGAATGTAGTTGCTAATGACGGGGACCAGACGTCAATTGAGATGCGCCCAACGAAACAATGCAACAGAACGCCTCGCTATGAGTATTGAAGATTTTCTTTCCCGCTCTCTCTGAATGCATGTATTTAAAGTATGCTGAATATATGATGAAATGGTTGTCTTTATTTATCTTACTTGTCTATTTCTTTTTTATTATGAATTCGACATCACAATGAACATCTTTTTTTTTGGAAATCAGCAATTATCCTAAAAAAGACTGCTTTGTAATGAATGTCTTTCAACATCTTTGAATTTTGTTTTATATTCTTGTGTGAATGTATACATGTATATATACAAATATAGATACATGAACAAATACATAAGTAAATAAAAACTTCTAACGTTTTATTTTTAAAATAAATTTTAGGCTAATGAATTGGTTAGGGGTTTATATTGTTTATGGTAGTACCTTTTATTTAACTTTCCTCTATTCTTGTCGATGGTTTGTGACGTCATACTGATGAAATCAAAAAAAAGTGCAAAATACTCTACTAGTCTATGGTCAAATAGTGTTGAAGCAGAGTGCATACAAAAAGCCCGAAGATATCGATCTATGTATTAGTTCATTTATGCCGTATACATTAGTACCCTTTACACACAGAGTTCGTAGCGGGACGTGCCCCGCGCCACTTCAGGCCGCCGCGCAGAAAAGTTAAGACCGTAAGTAAGATAACGGTTTACAGCGCAGTTCACTGTGAGACTTTTTTGCGCGGCGGCCTGAAGTGGCGCGGGGCACGTCCCGCTCCGAACTCTGTGTGTAAAGGGTACTATTCGTTCGGGATTGGCAGGGGCGTATATCTCGGCTTTAACCTTGAAACTCCCAAAAAAGAACCAAATTCTTCTAGTGTAGATAGATCTAATTTTAAACGTCTAACTGGGTCAAACTATTATCAAACGAACATGAATTTGTATTGAATTTTTATTGTTGACATCGCCGATGGGCATATTCACGCATATTTCATTCAAAAATCGTTAACATGAATCCCAAAGGTGGAGAAATGGTTAAAATGTGTAACATTCAGCTTTATTTATCTGTAAATCAATTTGAGGTTAAATGACATTTTATATTTGTAAAATATAGTTTTGACTTTTACGTTAATAAGTCGTGTACGCCTCGTACGTCAGACATAAGTCTGTTAATGTTATTTTATCGTTAAAACAATTTTATGGGTCCGAGTGGTTAATGTTTCACAAACTTCGTTTCAGAAAATGTTCCAGACTGAATGATGTTCAAGCCGTACATTATGAACACCTTATAACATTGTTTGGCATACCATATTGAGGTGTGTAGAAGCAAAGGCAGCAATCTCCACTTTTGTTTTTTTGAAAAAAGATATTATTGTTAATGACAGGTAAAATTAATAATGCTTTAACTGACAAAATGTCACGCTGTTTTCCCGCAGTGTATTCAGAGAGGACGGACCCCCAAACAACTCGGTCTTGGAATAAACTCCTTGCCTCATTCACATTCATCCATACTATTTTATTATTCTGACTCTTGACGTGGCCTGACGCAAGTAATGATTTCACTTGATCGTGCCAGGTCTTCCTCTGGCGTCTCGGACTTCACTACCACTCACACCTGCGTCATACATTCTTGTTCCATTCATTGTTCATTCGCTTTACATGCCCAAACCATCTGAGGGTCCCTTTCTTAATTTTACTCATTACGCTTACATCAGCCCTGCATTTTTTGCGGATCTCCAACGATCATACGTCGTTTTTTCGTTCTTCAATGTATGAACAGAAGGGAGAATTTTTCATAACCTTTGTTAAATTTATGTCAGAACGATATAAAATGTATACAAAAAATGTGATATATTTATTTTAGAACACATGATGTGGTTTTTACTGTGGGATGGCTGAAATGGGTCCTCGATGAAATCTGTTTTATTTCGGTTGAAAAGATATAGTATTTATATACTTAGAATATGTAGATTTTTTTAATTTCATTTTACAAAACTGGTGACTGCTGGAAAGGAAAAATGGCTAAAGCGCCATATAGCTGTGACACTAAAGATGAATGTATGTAAACAAACAATATAGCTTATTGTGTAGGTTCATCTTTAATGTCACAGCTGTATGACGCTTTAGCCGTGTTTCCTCTCTAGCGTCGATATTCTTTTTCAAACCATTTTTCAATTCATCGAATTCGCCGAACCAGTGTTTTTATTATCGATTGTCTTTCTGAAAATAAAAAAAAGTATTTAAACACCAAGCATTTTTATTTTTTAAATTATTTATTTGATGAATGAATTAATGAAGTAGGCTGAGTACAATTATATTGTTTATGGTGACAAATTGCCATGAGCTTCCTCTGTCTTTAGTCTATGAAGACCATTTTGTTTTTCCGTGGTTAATTTGATGATAAAATTTGTCCCTAGAAAAGGCTCGAAGAATCAATCTAGGGATTGGTTTATTTATGCGATAATCTATGCAGATTTGTCGAGTTTCACAAAATGTCAACATTATTTTGATAATAGAAAATACGATATGCAAAATTCACGACATTAAATAAAATGCACGTTCACAACCACCAATAATCACAATCTAGTCTACCTATATTCTTTTAACCACTCAGGTCTTTCATGGTCGGACACATTAGTTGTCTTAAACAATGTTTTCAAAGTGGTAAATCGAAATAAACACGCGAAATTTCCACATAATATAGTTACGTAAAATGACAGCTATCAGCTGTCAGATATTGCCCGCCAAACGGGACAAAAATCTATATCAAAATAGAGCACCATGTTTCATTTCTGTTTTCAAAACATCCGATAAAAAAACCATTGCGTTGGGGACACGTAGATGTAGTTGTTTGTCTCTTTTTAGTGTCGCTTTTTCGTTAAATCGAGTTTCAAATCACAACGGTGCTAAAGAAGTTATCACTTCGACACCAATATTTTTATTTGGTTGGATGCGGTTGGATGATTTGAAACACAATTTGTATGGAATCTGTTCGAAGTGTAGGTAAATATTGTTACAACCCGAGTTGACCCCAACCCAGTAAGGATACAAACAGATGCATTGCTTGCTTGCCAGCAAGTTTCAAACATATTAAGTATTCGACTTTATAAGAAATTTTTAAAAAGGTAACTTTGAATATACCTACCTAATCAACAGAAACGATAATAATTAATGTGTTTTTTTTTTATAATTTATCAAAACTCATATTCATCAAAAGAGAAAAAAATTGATCACTCTAGTACAGGGCTTCCCAAACTTATTTCAACTGTGACCCCCCCCCCCCCCCCCCCGGGTGAAAAATCTAAGGCCCCCGCCGCTCATTTGGGGGGGGGGGGGGTTAAAAAGTGCAAAAAGTTTGTCACGTAGTATGGGTACGTTCCCTATGTATCTAAAAAGATAAATGCGACCTCTGAAAAAAAAATTTATTTATGTTTTAAGTTCAGTTTTTTCGGTGATTGCGGTTGATTTTTATTTTGCAAAGTGTTTTTTTTTAATTTGAAATTCAGTTTCTAATTCAGTGGTGAGTGTATTCGTACTTTTAAATTATTATTTCACGTAGCAAAAAGTGTTTTATTTGGAAAAGCACAGTATTACTAGTATATTTACCAAGTTCCGATATCTTTCCAATTAATTAATCATATTAATTAACATATAACAGGATTAGTGTTACACTCAGGTGGCTACATAGGTAATTGCGTAAATATGAAATTCTTGGGAAATTTCACTTCGAAATCTAGGGAAATAATTTTTTTGGGCAGAACATCCCTGGTCGCGTCGGCACAGACAGCCAACCTATTAGCGTCTCCCACATGCACACTTTGGAGCGACCGAGTCCCGCGCCACTTCAGGCGCAGAAAAGTAAAGAACGATAGGTTTACAGCGCAGTTCACTGTGAGACTTTTCTGCACGGCGGCCTGAAGTGGCGCGGGACTCGATCGCTCCGAAGTGTGCTTGTAGAAGACGCTATCAAGATTGCCTCACGACGCCCCTGGGATGATCCCGCGACGCCCCGGGGCGTCGCGACTCACAGTTAGGGAAGCCCTGCTCTAGTAGCTTCATTAAGTATTCACGAGAAGAAAATGATAAAGGATGGCAAAAAATTGGCTCAAGAAGTGAAAAAATTCAGTCTTAATGTGGGGTAATTACTACAACTCGGAAATAAGATTAATTGGGAAATTGAATTATAAGATGGTAATCAATCTGATAAGTCGGTTGTTGTATATTCATACTGATAGGTATGGTTAAACCTTAGATATATGTTGAAAACCGTACCATACTGATAGGTATGGTTAAACCGTAGATATATGTTGAAAACCGTATTACTTATATTTTGGAAATAAGAAAATGACTAATCATATTTTTTATGCGTTATTTAATGACCTATCTTATCTGCAAAAATTAAATGACCTATCTTGTTGTTTCATAAAAAATGCAACGAAATCACATTAAGAAATTCCACAAATTTTAATGCTACAACCAGTCTAGTTGCCCAAATGAAACATGGAAAAACAGTTGTGATAAATAGAGTTACCTAATTATAGAATTAAACGATAACGTTTTTTGGAGACGCCCACAAAAAACGTATTCAAATAACTTGATGATTCCAATGCGTTATGACTTTTCTGTTTGTAGAGTTCATGGTGAAGAAATAGAGTTGAGCTTTTAGTGTAAATAAACTGATTTGGGAGTTACCTGGTTGTAGTAATTACACCACGATATATAATGCTACCAAAAGAATTTAATAGTGATGACGTCGTGACTTACACCATTATTTGAGAATGGACCAAAAAAGTTTCAGTGAATTATTAAACTTAGTCCGTTTAAACCAAAATATAATACTGCCCTTAATGAGATAAGCAGTAAATGCAGAAGAACGACTGGTTGTAACCTTAATACACTTGATAACCTCATATTTTAAAATTTTCTTATAACGGTTTTAATCGTTACATCCTTTTCAATACATTTTAACTGGTCCGAAAGATCACAAGAACTTTGCTTTTGGCATCTCTGTTAGTGTGTATTTTTGAAGTATTCCAGGAGCTAAATCCTTATTTAATATCAAAAATTCAAACTTGGAGTTCATTAGTCATGCCTGGCAATTTATTTATTTTTATTCCTTGAGTATTCACTCACACAGCTATGCACAATGGCTCCTTGGGCACCTAGATGAACTGAGTAAAGTTGAATTTTTTACGAGAAAAACTCTCTTTTTATAACTTTTGAAGGTTATTCCCATCAACGTAATATATCATTGAAGAAGAAGATAACACTTTTAAATCTAAATGAAAATATGAAAGAAAACAAGACACAGAAAAACAGAAAAAGACAATGGTCGCAACTGGGACTCGAACCCAGACCTCTCGTCTTACCGGGACGGCGCGTTTTCCAATTTCGCTATTGCCACCTTCTGTCAAACCGTCATATTTGTCAATCTCATATTTCAAATATTTAGAATCATTAATATTATCTTCAACTAGTTCTTTTTCCATATTATAGGCAACTACTCTTTTTATTGGAAACAATCATTCAAAGAATTGGTTTGTAACCTGAATAGCGTCTCGGATAAATGGATCCGAATTTATTCATATGGAACTATTGACTTTATGAAAGTCTAAATGAATATTCAATTTTGAAGGTGGCAATAGCGAAATTGGAAAACGCGCCGTCCCGGTAAGACGAGAGGTCTGGGTTCGAGTCCCAGTTGCGACCATTGTCTTTTTCTGTTTTTCTGTGTCTTGTTTTCTTTCATATTTTCATTTAGATTTAAAAGTGTTATCTTCTTCTTCAATGAGTAAAGTTGGTTTAACCATGCTACAGACGATTCAACTTGGTTGGACAGTTGAATAGTGGTTGTTTGCTCTGGCCGTAAAACCACTCAACTTTATAGTCGTGCCCCTTTATCGCGCACAACACATCTCCAAATCGTTGCCTTAGTTTAATTATCCAAACGACCATTAAAAAAATTTACAGGAGGAGAAGGTTTTCTTTCATTATCTCAATGAAACATTATGACAGGTGTTTAGATAGCTAGCTTTTAAGCTAGCTATTTTCGCAAAGGTAAAGGTCTCATTAGTATAAATAATTCTTAGTTAATTGATTAACTATCATTTTTTATACTTTATTTAATTTGAAAGTGGAGATTGAGCAAATTCTAAAATGGTCATTTGGAGAATTAAGAACTATGGCGATGAAATGGTTCAAGTTCAATTCATCCAGATTGATACAACCGCTCAACCAAATTTAGTTGCCTTTAGGGCCCATTACAGAAGGGCACATTAGGAATTACACATTTTCCCTTTCTCGCTGAAGACAAGCGTGTACAAGACTAAATGCTGCTTCTCAGTGACGTTTGGCAAGGACATCATCGGAAGTGAATCAATAGTGCACCAATACACACAATCCTAAGTTTGCGTTAAATTTCAAATAAAAATGGCTCTCAAAGATTGTCGTATAATCCTCCACAATTCGTCGGATGTTTATTGTGGACAAACACTGAATGGGATAGTCGAATATACTTTTGAAGCTCCAACAAAAATCAGAGGTAAATTAAAATAATTTATTATTAAATGGGTCTTGTTTGTACAGAAAACTATAAGTACAGATTTAGAAACTTATCTACCGGCGTCCAAAAGAGGAACAAACCAACTAACTTTGTTTATTATTTCATAATATCTACAGTAGCTACGCCCCCATAGATTAGTTCATTATTATTATTGATTATTTTACATCTGTACTTAGGTTAACTGTGGAAAAAATTTTCCGTTAACCCTCTAACGCATGCATTTTTTCTGAACTTATAAATTCACTGTGGGGTGATTTAATTATTTTTTTTTAGTGTCAATTTTTCTAGGAACAGGTGAAAATAAAAGTCCGTGCATTAAAAACATAGACTGAAAATTATTGTTGTATTTTCTATTTATTTTACATATTTACAAAACATAGATAATTAAAATTTTATTTATTGGGCTTATTGTGGAAGTTATAGAAGTTTGTTTTGCAGGGGAATTACACAAGTTTAGCTTGCATTTTGCAAAATGCTTGTGTTTTGTGCATTTTGGAAAACGCATGGCTCACATAGTCCTAGTGAATATCTTCCTTTGGAAGGTATGCTTTCTTTGCTGGTTCAGGGGTGGACTTTGTTGATGCGTTGATTGGTCGGCCAACTCTTCTTTTCTCTACCGCAATTCCGTACTGGCGGAGCTATTCTTCTTGGAAAGCTGGGAACTTAATGTTTTCCCTGCTTGGGTGGATCTTATTATATAAGTTTGAGCATGTGTTGCAATTTTATTAGATTCATAAGAGACAATAGGTGTAGACACTAATGACTAGTATGCGGCTGGCGGTGGCAAAAACATTGGGAATGTATGGCGAACAATATGCTGAAATAGGCCAAAACCAAATGATCTTTTATAGCTAAGTCTGTTGGCCCCATAAAACAAATTTGATCGCTTAAATAACTCTAATTTAATTGTTTTGTCTTCAATAATGAACTCTGGAATTTTCGTATTCCCACCGCCAGCCACATACTTGCCATCAAAGACGTGCTTTTGAAGATATAATGGCTGGAAATTTCGCCCTCTAAAAATTTCTAGATCAGTCCAGAACATTCAAGAGTATTCAAGAGCATTCCACAACATCACAGAGCATTCTGGAATTTTCGGGAACATTCCAGAACACTCTCGAATGTTCTGGAACATTGTGAACCATTCAAAACCTTTTTTGCATGGGTGGGGCTACCCATTGGTAGGGGTGTATAAAGCAAGATCCATTGTGGATTCGAACGTCAGTTCAATCTCATGTAAACTCTCTGAGCTCAGCTAGTATTGTATATCATAATGTACTATCAATACAGTATAACAATACAACAATAATTACAAAGTTTAAACTAAACATAAAAAGGCAAAATTAATTACTGCACTGCTTAGATTTGCCTAAAAAGTGATGGATTTAGTAAAACTTTAGTACCTTATAATACAAGAAACAAACAACAAAGATGTAACAAATAAAACACAATCAGAGCTACTTGCCAATTATTTTTTCAGCTCGATAAACAGTTTAAAAGTATTTTTTTTAGTGTACTCACTTCTAATATTACAGGTGCATTTGTTAAAATTCTGGATTCAGCTGCCAGCTACTGGCGGATTATAAATGAGACAGCAGCGTCACCTATGCCAATGTGTAAAGAGAAAATATGTAAATGGGATTTATGCTCTGGGGATAGAAAAATGTCATAAATGTAATGTTTGGAACACCTTGAACACATACTTTATTTTCCCTTTCTTAATGTGGCTCCTATAATCTTGAATCTACCAATTGGTACAGACTTTATAGTTTCTTGATTTCTGACAGCACATTATAATATTTCATCCCTTTGTAGAGTAAGCTATTTTGTATTTTGGCTCATTTGGCAAAATGCAAAATGCAAAGTCTGATTTCATTGACTAAAGCAAACTATTTGGTCGATAAGTTTGAATATCTGCAATGTGGTGAAGAAAAATATATATCCTATATATTTTATTTCAGTCCATACTAATTTTTTTTTTTAAACTAAAGTGTTGATTCTTTCTTATGTTGTTCAAAATAAATATCTGTGGAAATTTCACTGCTTGATGCAACCATGTTTGTGTTCCTGTTTCCCAAATAAAATAAGTTAGTGGTGCCATTTAATAAGAAAATCTCTTGAAGAGTGCTTAATTAAATAGTTTATTATCAAATATATTGTATTTTTTCATCTTCAAGAAATATCTATCAAGTTCGAAGGGAGAGCGACAACTTCAAAGAGTGATACTTCCGACGATGTCACCACCCATTACTCCGGAGACGAGGAATACTTTGCCCGCTCTTTCTCTCTAATCAGACCCTCATGCACCATGTTCGGTAACGTGAATTGGTATTCAGTATCTGTATATTTAGAATCTATATTTTAGAAACAACGTTACCCATAACTATGATCTGCTCAAGAATATATACAATCGAGGAATATAACGGATACCTTATCATTTTGTTTATTAATACCCATTTTAATTCAGTCGGGAAGATTATCATATTTAGTCTAATAAACTTTATTTCGATATATTTTTATTTTATGTTTTTGTTATTTACTTATTTTCTTGTACATGCAGTTTACAGATGTTTACATATACAGGGTGTAACAGCACCCAGAAAAATATTTTTTTGTTTTTTTATAGAAAAAAAATATCATCAAATAGCAAAATGACATCATTCTTACTCCAAATATGCTCAGGAATCGCTGGTTAAAATCCCTCAGGTAAGTGCTGTTACACCCTGTAAATAACGAGTACCAGTAATAAAAAAATATATTAATTATCAGTAACTGTATTAAATGTGTAAGTAGAAGTATTTTGTGAACACCTCACTTGGAGAACCTGTGCTGAGGTGTTTGCGTGTTTTAGATAAAATATTATTTTGCCGTCATAAGTAAATCACAGTAACATCCTAGAGGCGGCAGTATTGTACATTAGGTTAGTAGTAGTTAAAGTACATCATAATATTATGTAAACACAATGTTGTAACAGTGTACTGAAAAGAAAATAATATATTTTAAATAATTTTCTCCAAATCTACAACTATCCTAATGATGAAGTGCTGAAATGGACCGAGAATCAGCACTGAATCAAATGTGACCAAGGTTGAACATGCCGTTAAAGACATAAACATTGTAGAAGAGTTACGGTCGTGCCCGTGTCGTATTTCTTACTTCTGTTGAAGTTGTTAAATGAATGTACAATCAGTTTCATCAACCTGTCCGTGATTTAGGAGTCGAAAGGTCTTATTAAAATTAGTGACATATGTTTTCTTTGAATTGGTATACAGCACACTTATAACACTGTTCGTTTTTCTATGATCCCATCCGTTGTAATAGTTCTCTTATTTTAGTATTATATTTATTTAGGAGATGAGTTGGCGTTGCCAGCCGGCAAGCATACCTACCCCTTCAGCTTCACGTTGCCCTACTCTCTGCCCCCCTCATTCGAAGGGGCATTTGGATTTATCCGCTACACAATCAATTCCACATTAGACTGGTCAAGGAAACCCAACATTGACACCAAGCTGCCCTTCACAGTTATCTTGCCTTTGGACCTGAACTCTGATCCTGCTTATAAGGTTTACACTAACTTCTTTCTAAAACAACGTTAAGGATCATATAACATGAGTAGTTAATGCAAATGTATTTATTGACCTGAATACTAACAAAGAACTATAATTTGAAATACATCTAATGACAGTTTTAACTGGTATTTCTGTGAACTGACCTAACGTCCAAAAAAAATTCTAATTTTCTCTTATCAAAACCAAAATGTCCTCTGAAATTGTAAGATTTGTAAGTAGGTACTTAACCTTCCTATACTCGTGCGTTGGTCTCTCAGATCGACAAATCAATAATTCGTTGTTTTCTCAAAAGCTTACATCATGGGACTTGTTTAGTGTGGCACGCGCGTTGGTGCACAGTGGATGTGTGACACTTTATTATTATTATCGGTCCGTGAGACTGACGCGAGTATAAGTGTTACTATTTTACGAAAGTAGCAATTACTATCCAAAAATCCTTATAATGATTAACTCTTATTTTTATAATATTTTATTTTTCTTGATTCTTTCATTTATTAGTTTTCAGGTTTTTTTTTTTGTTTAATTAACACGTGAAAAAGTTTGCTTTTGTTAACCCATTGGCCACAGAATTATTGAGCTAAAAATTTGGCCTTCACCACTGAATTAATTTTATACCAAAAATTGAAAACCTGCATTGATGTACTAAATATATTGTAACTTTTGAACCACAAATTCAAATGAATTAATTTCTTTAAATTTGTTTACATATTAGATTATGGTAAAGAAAAAAATAAAAATAGAAATTTAAAAAATATTAAAATATGTGTAAATAAGCATACAAATATAACCTTCTCTTTTTTCATAAGTTTTTTTTCACATTTTTATCCATAAACTTACAAAAAAACATAATTTTCATAAATCTAACATTATTGATTTTTGTTTTTTATAATTTTAATAACTAATAAAATAATTTGTAATGATAGTCCTCAAAGCAATCAGGGACGTGCAGGGTCACTACAAAAATCCTAGAACCACTCGCAATTTTGAAGAAATTAAATGGCGGCTGGCTACTTACAAAACTTGTAATACAAATATTAGGGGAAAAACCTAAGAAACTTATGATTGCCAATTCTACCAAATGAATGGTTTGTTATCTACAAAAGTTCAGCATTTAAAGTTTTGTTCAAAGATGTCACTATCATACTCCTTTTTACGTTTTTTGGCGGGCATACTCTAGGCCGGCGGCTCGCCGGGGTTTGTGGTATCTCAGTTGTATCTGTGGTATCTCAGTTGCACACCCGGCAGGACGCTGGCGTTTGTGGCCAATGGGTTAAGTTAGAGTACAAAAAATTAAACTCTTTGTAAAGAGGCTGAGTTAAAAGTCTATTTCTACCAAATAAAATAAAAGTTCTAATATTTTTCTATTTTTTTTAAATTCAATTATACCCCCTTCTATATACATAATAAATACCAATAATGCTTAAAAAGTATGTAATCAAAATAATACAGACGAGATCAAATCTCGGTTTGAGACACCGTGCGCGAGTATATGTGTGATGCTGATGGGCCCACGCATACGAAGGTTAAACAATCTATTTATAAACCATTTATTCAATTTATCCAATATGACGAGCTTTAAATATTGGAAAACAAAAAATGGCAAAATGTTTATTGGTATTTTTTTTAAGATTACAAAAAGTATGAATGAAATTATGTATATGATTAAGTATCGAGTTATCATGTGAAAGATAGACTATATTGTACACCCCTCTTCGGACTGGCTGGGTTATGTACAATACAATTATTTTACGAGTTTATTTCAGTGGTTGAGTGGGCATCGCGTTTGGGTCCCACCCGGGCATCCCGTGTTCGATTCCTTGGCTGGCAAAAACATCCATCACGACTCAAGCAACATTTTTGGCTTACTGTGGTGGTTGTAGGAGATTTTCAAACATTGTTGGGATATTCGTAACCCGGAAATGTTTGTCTTTCTTTTAAAAAAAAAAATATATGTATATTTCCACCTGAAGATTTTATGCTTCATTAGAGAATGTAAGGCCGACAAAGTACAGCGTGAGGGTGCGTGATAGCCAAATTACAAAGAAAATTCAGTGCTGTCGCTAAATAAACTTTACTGTTTAAAATAATCACTGTTTTTAGCAGTAGAGTAGAGTTAGGGCCTCCGCTCATGATGAAAATGAAAAAAACTAGTTCTCGATGCGATTGCAATCAACCTCCTTAACAAAATCAATATTTTTCTGATCTGACATGTCAAGACTTGACAGTTCGTGAGCCGCTACCATGGCAATCTGTCAACAATGCAACTAAAAAACCAGCACTGCTGGTCACCGCGGCACTCCTGTTTCATTTGCATTGTTGACAGATTGCTATGTTAGCGGCTCATAAACTGTCAAGTTTTGACAGGTCAGGTCATAAAAATATCGATTTTGTGTAGGAGGTTGATTGCAATTACGTCGAGAACTGTTTTTTTTTCAGTTTCTCCATGAACGGAGGACCTTAGTAATAGTTTTTTTATTTTTTATTATTATTCTTTATTAATTCTTGTCTACAATTAATGACGTGCTACCTCTGTCTCACTAGGAAATCCTGTGTTGCTATTTATATGCTTGCCATAAAACAATGTACAAATTGGCAATAATAACGAGTACAACAACAATCACCGCCATTTGCAAACTGTCGTTGCTCTAAAAGCTTGGTCACTTGACACCTCAAGATCGCCCAGGCCTTCTGCTCTAGTCGGCCTTGAGGGAGTATTCTATGGAACTTTTGAATACGAAAACGCCATCCGGTTCAAAGACGCACATTTTTTGAGTGTCTATCTTTGTCAAATAAGAACACGGTTTGAATTAAGAATTTACTGGAAACTAATAGTCTTTCTTACTCGCCATATTTCATTTTGAGTTTGTGAGACTAGTTAAATTGCAACGTCATTGATTGTACATAGTTAGTTTGAATGTGATATTTTACTGTACATTCTTTCAAAAGTAAAACACCCAATTTCTTCTTCTTTCAGCCTAAAAATTGCACATAAATAATAATTCAAGAGTGTCCATTGATGACCCTCCCTTCGTAGCGACCATCCTCTCCAGCCATACAAAGAAATTTTTTTTAATATTTATAATTTATTTGCAGTTGCCAATCCATATCCATCTGCAGAAGCGCTACGGCTGCTTCTGCTGCAAGTCCGGCGCTCTGCTGTTGGACTTGAACCTCCCCGTGTCGGGCTATTGCTCTGGACAGCTTATTCCCGTAGACATCAGCTGTGAGAACGGCAGCAGAGTCAACATCTACGATTTCCAAATTGTATTTAAGAAGGTTATATCATTATGCCCATTTTATTGCTTTTGTAGAATTATTATCTAAGCATTAGACCACTTATGTACAAACCACGGTATTTAAAAAAAACAGTAAATTCCGCACAAGATTATCAAATGTCCAGATCCAATAGACTACAATTCGGAATGCGGGAATGGATACCGCTGCCCAAGAACCATTTATTGGATAACCAACACATCTGTCGTAGATCACCCCGATTAGTTAGCTACGTTTGGTGATTTAGCAGAGGGGTGCTTGGATTAGTGAGGCGAGGTATGTCTAGGTCTTGGCGGTGGATGCTCTGGACAAGCTGAACCCCAGATTCCAACCCATCCCTCATACCTTTTTCCTTCCCAGAACTTCCCCTCCTTCCTTTTCTTAAAAAGACCCTCCACAGCATTCCAAAGATGTTATAAGCCCTGAGCGAAATTATTTTCCTCGGAGTCACCCGTGTGGGGCTAATGTAAAAAAATTAAATTAAATTAAAAATATTTAGCATCCCTAATTGAAGACTTTATAAGAACCTGAATATAGTGGATCGGGAAGAAAATGTTGAAGAGGAAGGTTTGGAAGTAACTGGCTAATTAAACACGAATAGAAACATTTCGAGCAATGTTTTTATTCTGATTGGGAGGTGGTGTGGAGCCTATCTACCACTCCAGAAGGATAATTTGACATTTATAAGTTACTTTATTTATTTATTTATTTATTTATAGATAGATACAAATGAAAGTACAAATTACATATTAGGAGTTTTGCCTGTCCAACTAGGAAAGTTTCCCGTTCCAGGACAGACAAATTGACATGTTTAGTTCATATTATTCCTGAAATGTACATAATTACATAACAAAAACAAAAAAAAGTTTCATTTTTCTCTGAAACTAAGTTGTGTAATAGAGAAAATGTATATAATATATATAAATATAAGTACACATACATTTTTTTGTGACAAAGTAGCAAAGGTAATCTGGTAGCATATATTATAATCGGATTTACCGAATTAACCTGGTAACATATAATATATTAAGATTTACAGAGTATGAGATAAGCAGGTATGTTAGTAGCATTGAGAGGTGTAACATGTACCTGATAACAAGATGGAGGAATTACAATAAGATTTAAAAAATATAGATAAGAAATTATGTTAGGTTATGTGTTTAGAAGTTTGAACTTTTAATACATAGTACACTTATAGGAGAAACTATATTAAAACTTACAATATTAGATATAATTTATGTACGAAATTATCCATATGATTTTTTTACGCATTGAACTATAATGTATTGTTGACGCAACTATGTATACCTATCTATATACCTTGTTCCATTTCTCTACCCATCCTTTTTGTACCACAATTACCTGTCCTTACTGACAATATTACCTACCGTACAACAATAAAATCAATATGTCAGTGAGTCTGTTAAAAGAAACTGTGCAACGAACATCATTATTCTCTCAGTTTTATATAACATCGACCAGTTTTATGGAAGCTTGTGCAGTGAGTGACTTAGTGCTCCCTCAGACCCATAATATTGAGCTGAACATCAACCATAAGGGGTAAGTCAGTTTCCTTCCCCATTCATCTGTTTACCATTCCCCATAGTTGTGTCAAAGTATTCACAAGCATAACATTTTTTTTAAATATATTGATACAGTCCACTCCACGTGTCGCATTTGCGATACCATGTATAATAAATTATGTCAAACATGATATTATCACTGAATTAAAACATGAATTCAGAACATATTATATTATACGACAATACGAATATACACCGCGCTCATGTCTTGAACTACTCCTGCTAAAATATAAAAACAATAACTATATATTAATATAGATAGAAATATAGACTATGAATATAAATACATAGTACTTGATTTAGTGCTACTTTGGTGAAATTGGTGCATTACTTCGTACGCCATATTGTGTTATGTATATTTATTTATTATAAATCATAAATCATTACCGTAGTAAGGTACCAAATTTCACACAGAGTTAGCGCACGACTTACATGTGATACGCTTTATGTACCTCGCAGTGATGTACCTACACTGAGCAGACAGGCTTCAGGGGCGCATAACCATAAATTTTAGGTATAAAAACATCAGAAGGTATAAAAACATCAGAATCGATGTCGACACATTGCGAAGCAATATCAGAACTCAATGAAGTGTGGTAGGAATTTTGGTCTAGTGATCAGGAAAGTTAGGTGATTTTGTTTACCAGTTATACAGCATACGTTCACTTTCGACTCTCCCTATGTTCAGAATCCAATCATTGACTAATTTACGCAGGACGCTTGCACTTTTCAATTTCCAAGAACCGGGTATAAGGTTGAACATTTTTGGACCTAGGTAAGAAATTGTCTTTGGGCAAGGGATGTCATAGTAGCAAGTGGAACTATTGGATTCCTCCCTGCATGTTCCCACTTATTTCATTCAAAAGCCAACCATTGTCTGTTAACCACTGAAGCGACAGCGCAATTTAAAACTTTCTTCTCCGGTTGCTCGAGATTTTTTGGAAATCCTTTTGAATATTTTCCCCCCACATTAAAAAAATCATACTTCCGAATTTTAATATGGTGACATACAAAATGATTATAGTTCTATATAGCCAATGAATTCACCTATCTTTTGTCGATTATCATATATTCGTAGGATTTATAAAAAAAATATTATAAAATCTTCTACTTAAAAACTTCTACTTAATTACTTACAAATTAGGGAAAATTTGCCAAAATTGCCAGCAAAGCAATCCGAGGTATTTTAAATAGTGCCGAATTGTGACAAAAAGCGCTCCAGTGGTTACAGAAATCATTATTTTTATGCAGGGACATGAAACATGAAGACAGGTTGAAAATAATTGAAATGAGAATAAAATATGCACACATTGATCGTTCAGTTGATTAGTCAGATATCTCCGAATAATTGAATTTTGAGTCGAGTATGCAGTTATATGTAAAAGTGAACCCTCTATCTGATACGTTACTCAGATTACTATAAACACCACCGAATCAATTATAATGCAGAAAAACTTATAGTGAATTGAACAAAATGTTATGTTTTCTGGGTCAATTAGGATATTTTAAAATGTCAAACTAACGTACCGGATCGTTACGGCTCCGGGTATTATTTTGTAGCATATTACATAAGTAAAAAACAGACACATATAAATAATATTTGATTGAGCATTCGAATATTGCCTTCCTTATTATCTCAAAACTTAGTATTCGGAGATGTCTGACTAATCAACTGGACGAGTGACATACATGACAATTTATTTATTTTATTTCCAGACAGTGAAATATCACTTTAAAATACCCAGCGAAAAGATCGAGTCAGAGAAGGTTCCCATAGCAGAGTTGAGTTTGGGACGGTTGGACGCTAATAGCTCCAAGTCCTGGAGGGAATATATACAGCTTCCCGAACTGCCCCCATCTAACCTCAAGGACTGCAGAATTATTGATTTGTATTATAAGATCACGGTAAAAATTATTTTATTCTCACTGAACTTGTCTGAAATTTAGCATTTATAGCTTTACTGGCCTTTGCCCGTTTGGAGGCAACTAATTGGTAAAAGTACTAAGTGATTTGGTGTTTAATTGTGGATGAAGCAAGGTGCGTGTGCCTACAATGTTTTTTTTTAAATTAAATATTTGAAAAAAAAAACAATATTTGAATGTGGAAGACCGAGGAGTGTGCGCCTACATAAAGGGTCTGGGTAGTTAACCGCTCAATTTTGTACACCTGCCGCCGAGCCACTTCGGTCGCCCGGGTCAAGGCGTTCAGTATGGGCTTTTTCTCGCAAAAAGGGGCTTACCGCTCAATTTTTCACTGTGCCATTCGGGTTGCGTAGGTTAATACGCCTAGTTTGATACCCATATCGCCTACTTTCCTATTCCAAAGAAGACTCCTACCATTGAGCCACTCTCAAAAGGGCTCAGAGAGTTTACTGCTCAATTCCATACACCTGCGGCTGAGCCACTCTAGTCGCCCGGCTCAGGGCGTTCAGTATTTTATTTAGTTTTATTTTGAAAACCAACAAAAGATCTTGCGAAAAGCCTTTTGAATTGTGTAGGTTTTGAAGCGTATTTTGATACCCTATCGCCTACTTTCCTGTTTCAAATAAGATTCCTCCCACTGAGCCACTTGAGTCGCCGACACTCTCAAAACGGTCCAGGGAGCTTACCATCCAATTCAGTACACCTGCTACTGAGCCACCCCAGTCGCCCGGCTTAAGGCGTCCAGTAATTTTTTAAACTTTATGTGGAAAACCAACATCTTGCAAAAAGGGGTCTAGGAGTTTGCTACTTAATTTTTTCACTAAGCCCTTCGGATTGTGTAGTTTGTGCATTTAGACATGGTCAATGGCCAAAATGTTACATTAGGAAATATTACCAATTTACACAGCAAAGTTATGCATTTAGACATGGCTTAGGCCAAATTATAGCCCATCATCACTATGTTTGATTGGAACAATGGATTTCCCATAAGTGATCCATTCATGGCTGTCCCCATTCACATTCAATTCCATTGTTCCCAATCGCATAATATGCGATTTGTGATATTTCACTAAATACCTTGCGAAAAAAGGTGCCGCATGATGGAATAGGCTGTATTTAAAAGACCAGTATTGTAAAGGTTAAAAGGTTTTATTTTCCTTTTTAGATTAGATGTGTTCCTTCTGGGTGCCACCTGGACTCTGAAGGAAAGGAGGCCATCATCCTGGGAACTGTGCCTATTGCTGGTTTTAAATGTTTACCTCCTGAAGTGAGCAACACCCAGTCCAAGGCAAACTCCCCGCTACTCCCGTTACAGCGTCCACTGCCGAGTGCCCCCGCATTGCCTCAATCTAACCCGGGACCTGAATCCAACCTGTTACCGTTCACACCTTTTGGAGGTAATTTGCTTCACCTGTTTCCTCAGATCACACTCATGATAATCTGTGAGTCATGGAGGTTTCAAATTTGCTCTTGAAATATTTGTGTATTTGAAGATAGTCGCGAAAAACATTACTTATTTTTGGGTTATTGTGCCGTGTTACGCTACTTCTTTAGCCAAAGTTTCAGAGAGAGTTACAGTGATTATGGTAGAGTTTGTAGAACTGATACCGTTTTGCAAGCATTTATCGTCTTCGGGCCTGTATATCATCAATATACTAATAATTTCGGAAGCGGGTACGGACGGTGAATATTTGAAAGTTGCCATTTTATGATTATTGTGACCAACCGAATAAATTATTGTATAAGTTTCCTGCTAAATTTATGAAAAACTCCATTTTGTACCAAAAATAACCTGACAATATTTGAAAATCTCCCACTACAATCACAGTAACCCCAAAATGTCAGTAAGCCAGTCGAGGAATTGAACACTCAACAATTTTTTTATGGTTAACTCAAAATCAACAAAAAGTTACAGAGTGGATTTAGCAACACGGTGATTCGTTTTAAGATTACTTGTTGATAATGAAAAAAAAACCTAATTAGTATTTTTTTATTTTTTATTATTCCATTTTTTCAGAGCATTAATTATTACAATAAAGCTAATTTTAAATTCAATTCAATCTCTATCACAACCAACTTTCAATGTTTTTCCATTGTGCTAATTAAAATTTGATTTATTTCAGCATCCTCCCTATTTCAAAATCAACCTTCAATGGGAATCATCTCTGATGAAAAGAAAAGGATTTCATCACCACCCCCATTCCAGGAAGGTCAATCTTCCGCGGGAGTCATCCAAGATGAAAAAGACAAGAACACATCACTACCCACTTATCAAGGAGGTCAGTCTTCCACGGGAATCATCCAAGATGAAAAGGACAAGATCACATCGCCACCTCCTTATGAAGAAGGTCAGTCTTCCAAGGAAATGACTCAAGATGAAATTGATCATCAGAACAGGATCGGCATTCCTCCGCCTTATTCGGCTTTCGCAGGCTACACTTACCCGTATCAATAAGAAAACCTACAAAACAATTATTACACCAGGTGTCCGGGGATAAAATTCAGTGACTTCGGGTGGTGATTCTATGTGGTAGTGCAAGCATGCAAAAAAACTTTCTTCCAATTTGATTGGTGGGTGGCCGAGTTGACAAATGTGTTCCCACCTGGACGTTGTGGTTCAATTCCTCTGCTGGCTGAGTCCTCCATCATTGCACAAACAACATCTTCTGCCAATAATGACGGTAGTAGGAGATTTTTAAATATTGTCAGGTTTATTGTAACCCAGGAATGTTTGCCAAACCCATTCGCACATCCCATGGGGTTGTAAGTCAAAATTTTCTCTTTCACGTTTTATCTCTGAATAGTAAAGTGATTGTGATTATCAACGAAAATCGTGTTTAAGTTAGATCGCTCCGCTCCGTCGAAAAGAGACAGACACTAGCGACATCTCGCTGATGTCTCTTTTCTATGGGACCGCTTTTTCATCAATCATCATGTGTTTTCGCTCTTCCATAAAATTTACTTTTACTTACAGCACTTTTTTATGGGATGTTGTGTGTGCAATGTTACCACCGGATACCTTTTATAATAAGTAACTACATAATACACATGGGTGGACATTTTCACCAAAGTTTGTACATTGCATTTTTGTCCGTTCCACGATTTTGATTGGCTTTTTCATAGTTACATAATAATGGAAAGTTTTATATTTTTAGTTGAAGAGTTGAGGTATTTTTACTAACATGTTTTTAGATTTAAGTGATTTTAAAATTTAGTAGTTTTACTTTTTTTTACAATATTAAAATAACTGCCAATAAGGAGAAAACTCTCAAATGTGTGCATGAATTTTATGGTCATGCTCTTAACGCTTAAGAAATCCATATTTTCATGAGATATTATTATATACATACTTTTATTTTCACTGTGGGCCTTTATTCACTCGAGCATTTGCTTTAATAATTGAAATACACATCCAGCGTCTGGGATTTCCGAGCATCCCATTTGGAAATTTCTGGCCCTCATTAAAAAATCATACCTCCGAATTTTAATGTGACATATTAACTGCTTATAGGATTAGAGAGCCATTGATTGCACCTATATTTAATCGTTTATCTTAAATTTTTAGAATTCATAAAAAAATTATCAGAAAATCGTTATTATAAACGCGTGAATTCTGCATATTATTTACTTTAAAATTGTTTTTTGTAGTACCTATTTGGAGAATATTATGAATTCTATAAGTTGTCTATAGCCTAGTTGATAATCACAGATGTGAATTTAAATTTGAACATACATTTTTTAATATGATCAATGATTTTTAAGAAAAAATATTTCAATGTGTACTTTCATTTTGAGAAATGTCCATAACAAATAATTCAGAAGAGATACAAGTCATCTCTTGTTGAAATGTGAAAATATTAAGTTTATTTTGTGATTAATTGAAGTATACAACCTATACAACGCTGGAACTTTTGAAATAATTCTAATAAAAGTTCTAAACTACGATTCTACTACTACGATACTTTTCGATTTGGCCACATTTTGGCCAGCAAATGCTAGTGTTTGCAAAATTAGCCAAAATGTGGCCAAAAACGCTCACACTCCTAACGTTAAGAAATCCATATTTACAAGAGATATTATTACTACATATACTTTTATATTCACTGTGGGCCTTTACACTCATGCTCTTATCCATATTTACATGAGATATTATTATTATGCTTTTATATTCACTGTGGGCCTTTACACTCATGCTCTTATCCATATTTACATGAGATATTATTATTATGCTTTTATATTCACTGTGGGCCTTTACACTCATGCTCTTATCCATATTTACATGAGATATTATTATAACTTTTATATTAACTGTGGGCCTTTACACCCGTGCTCTTAACATTAAATACTCCATATTTACATGGGATATTATTATATGCAAACTTTTATATTCACTGTGGCCCTTTATATTTGTGCTCTTAACATTAATAAATTCATATTTACATGAGATATTATTGTATACATACTTTTATACTAACTGTGGGCCTTTATACTCGTGCTCTTAATGTTAAGAAATCCTTTTGTTTTTTAAATTATTTATTAACCAACATAATATATACACAACATGCATTTTTTTTAACAATTTTTTTTTGTATATACCACCTCACTAGGCTGAGCCTGTTCCGAGGTGGCAAGAATATTTACACGAGATATTATTATAAGCATACTTTTATGAGATATTAGCACCCTTTACACACAGAGTTCGGAGCGGGACGTGCCCCGCGCCACTTTAGGCCGCCGCGCAGAAAAGTAAAGGCCGAAAGTAAGATAGCGTTTTACAGCGCAGTTCACTGTGAGACTTTTCTGTGCGGCGACCTGAAGTGGCACGGGGCACGTCCCGCTCCGAACTCTGTGTGTAAAGGGTACTATTATAGATACTGGTTCCATGCCAACTGAAAATAAAGTCAACTCAACACCTCCTTGAAAAGTCATTAAAAGCTATGAAAAAAATAATTTTAAATTAGCCAATATACCTAACCTAATGTAACCTATTTAACGATTTTTTTATACATTTTTTTTTATCACTCTAAATGACTTAGATGGTTCTGAGTTGGTTTCATTCCGAGTTGGCCGATCACCATAGATACTATACATGAGATATTATTATAAGCATACTATGGGCCTTTATACTCGTGCCCTTAACATTAAGAAAAACATATTTACGTGAGTTATTATTGTATACATACTTTTATATTAACTGTGGGCCTTTATACTCGTGCCCTTAACATTAAGAAAAACATATTTACGTGAGTTATTATTGTATACATACTTTTATATTAACTGTGGGCCTTTATACTCGTGTTCTTAACATTAAGAAATTCATACTTACATTAATATTATTGTATACATACTTTTATATTAACTGTGGGTCTTTATACTAATGCCCTTAACATTAAGAAATCCATATTTACATGAGATATTATTTCTTCAAATTTTGCAAATTCACTTTGTGGCACCATTTTATTAATGAAATAATTAAAAACACTTTGTTTTTACCACAATAAACTTTATTTAAAAGTCAACATGTTTCAAGAACGACGTTCTCTTCATCAGGACATAAAATGTACTAAAACTAAATGATCGAACATAGAACGGCGTGGGTAGAAATGGAAGTAGTGGGGGAGGAGAGAGGTGGAAAGGGGAGGTGCTTAGAAGATCAACAAGGGGGGGGGGGGGGGGGGGGGCGGTGGAAAGGGGGTGCTTAGAAGAACAAACACAAAAATTACAATGGAAATATGTTTAAGATAGGGTTACTCACAAAATTAATTTGATTGTTAATAATATTTAAATTTCTATTGACATTTTTCCTAATTTCTAATATTTCTAAAAGATCTAAGTGAAAACCACTAACGTTAGTGTGTAAAATTTTAAAACCAGTATTTATATCAAATGAATGGTTAAATTCAATTAGATGGTTAGCAAATTCCGAATAATTATTGCTATTTAGACATCTCAAATGTTCCTTAATCCTCGTTTCAAAATTTCTGCAAGTTTTACCTTCGTAAAAATGATTGCAGTCATTACAATGCAATTGGTAAACTCCAGATTTTTTCATTTTTTGGTCTTTGTCCTTGTTATTTAAAATATAATTTTTTAATTTATTATTCATATAAAAAGCAGGCTGTATTGTATTAGGAATTTTTTTCATGATTAAATTGGAGGTTTGATGATTTACAAACAATATTTTTCTCCATTGTTTTTTAATATTATCAGTAAGCAATGTAGGACAAATGAAATTTTTTCTTATATTTTTTGTTTAATAAATCGTCTATTAATTTGGAGTTATAACCATTATTAGATGCAATTATTTTAATGCTGTTAAGTTCAGCTTTGAAATTATTTGGGGATAATGGGATATTAATTAATCTATTGATCAAATAATGGAAAGCTAAGAGTTTTTGTGAAAATGGATGGTTAGAAGAGTTGTGTATAATTATATCAGCGTATGTTTCTTTTCGAAAAATATTGAATTCAATCTTATTATTGATTATAGTTAGGTTTAAATCTAAGAAATTTATGCTACAATTAATTCCTAATTCTAATGTAAATTTAATGTTTTTGTGAATTTTGTTCAAAAAATTAAGGAACATTTGAAGTTGTCTTTTGTTACCGGTCCATATACATAAAATATCATCTACGTAACGTTTGTAAAAATACACATATTTTAGTAATAAGGCAGAACTATTAAAGATTTTATTTTCTAAATGGTTTAAAAATATATCTGCTAGTAACGGACTGGTACTTGACCCCATGGCCAGACCATTTTTTGTTTGAAAATTTTATTATCAAATTGAAAGAAATTTTGGTTTAAGACTACATTAAGACATTTAAGTCAATCCTGGGCTAAGTCATTAGGTAATTTGGAGGAATTCAGTAAGTTATTTATAATTGTTTTGCTTTCTTCAACTGGGACACTTGGAAACAGGTTAATGACATCAAAAGACACTAATAATGCATTATCCGGGATTTCCAAACATTTCAAGCGATCAACTAATTGTAGGGAATTCTTAATTGTATACTTAGGTTGAAAAATATTTGATTCAATTATAATACTATTCAATGTTGATGCCAATTTATAGCTAGGAGCATTGCAATTGGAAATTACAGGTCTGATAGGTTGAGTCTTCTTGTGAATCTTTAGTAAACTGTATAATTTGGGAACTTGTGGATTTTTTACAGTTATTCTTTTATTTCTAAATAAATTAACGATTTTATCACTTTTGCAAGATTTTAAAGTGTCCATTATCAATTCTTGACATTTTTTAATAGGGTTTATTTTTACTATTTCAAAGTTATCACCTTGTAGAAAGTAAATAACACATAAAAAATAATAACAAACAACTCGAGTATTTGGCAGTAGATATTAATTGTGCATTATTTAAAGAAGCAAAATCCTTTCAATACAAATGTGGTGAAGTGATAAAAAACATCAATTCTAAATCTAACTTTAACAAAATACAGTATACGTCAGAACAAATGCACGCGATAAATATATCGAAGGTTACAAAAGAAAAAAACCTCATCATAACTAAAGCGGACAAAGGAAACTCGGTGATTATTATCAACAAAAGTGATTACATTGAAAAAACTATGGACTTTCTACAATTTGCGAAATTTTATGAATTTTTCAAAGCTAGCGATGCTTATCATTTCCATCCATACGTGCTAGGCGCGTATTCAGCACCCAATGTGTTAAAAAACTGAGCACTCCAACTTGGAGAAACTTATGGTCACTGGCCAAGTGGAAGGCAGAAGAAGCAGAGGAAGTCACTAATACACTGGATTGACCAAGTATAACAGGCATCCGGTATGTCGGTGTCCATAGCTTTCAAAGCAAGCGATGCTTATCATTTCCATCCATACGTGCTGGGCGCGTATTCAGCACCCAATGTGTTAAAAAACTGAGCACTCCAACTTGGAGAAACTATGGTCACTGGCGAAGTGGAAGGCAGAAGAAGCAGAGGAAGTCACTAATACACTGGATTGACCAAGTATAACAGGCATCCGGTATGTCGGTGTCCATAGCTTTCAAAGCTAGCGATGCTTATCATTTCCATCCATACGTGCTGGGCGCGTATTCAGCACCCAATGTGTTAAAAAACTGAGCACTCCAACTTGGAGAAACTATGGTCACTGGTGAAGTGGAAGGCAGAAGAAGCAGAGGAAGTCACTAATACACTGGATTGACCAAGTATAACAGGCATCCGGTATGTCGGTGTCCATAGCTTTCCACGCAGAGCAAAATCGCAAGGAGTGAAGGAGTCTTGTCCACCATGGAAATTGGAGTAGGGGTCATGATTCTCGGCAATGAAGAACTGACTTAAGAAGAAGTTCAATTCTTATAGTTACAGACAATGAAAAATAATAAAGCAGAAGTAATTACTGAAAAAAAGAGAAAAGCTGATATGGAAAAGCTTGACTTACTCTACCCTTTTTGGGCAAATCAAACAAGTTGAAGGTTTTCACTTCTTTGACTACACCATCATCATCTCTGAACCTGCAGTTAATGGTCTCAATGCCTATCAAAAAATACAGAGCCACTGGGCATGTTTGTTTCTTCTGAAATAAAAATTATACCTCTGTTGTAATTTGGATGCCTACATCCAGAATGAATAAATTAGAGAGATCACTTATATAAAGTACCTGAAAGTGATATCATGCCTCCTTTTCTCAATTAGCTTGCTGGTCTTCAAAGTGCAACATTTTTAGCTCCGCTACGACTTGCTCCTCAGATACATCTGCAGACCCTTTGTTGAAGTCTTCCCTCAGCGAGGATCCATCCTCCAAGGCGCCGTCCATTTCTGCATTGTAGAACAAACGGCGCTGGTTCAATCAGCTCTAAAAGTTCAAAATAAAACTAAAAACGCAATTGAATTAAAGTATTTGTCCACTGGGGGCTCAGTGGAGTCCAGCTCAGCCCAGAAGGGTCATCCTCAAATAATATTATGGAAGAAAGGACTTTGGGAGGTGGGTACGGATACCGCCACCCCCGGAACCGTTTATTGATTAACCAACTCCCCTGTCTTAGGTCACCTCAAGTGGTTTGCTAGTTTTGGCGACTTGCAGGGGTGCTCGGGTTCATGGGGTGAGGTTTGTCTAGGTCTTGGTGGCCAATGCGTTTGCCCACCTACTGCGTGGCGGTCCGGATCGGAAGAGATTGGTTGAGGGAGATGTAATCTAGACCTCTCAACCCAGTGGGAGGAATGGATTCATACGTCCGTTACTCCTCATCGCTTCAGTTCTTATTTGTCCAACAGACCATTTTAGTTTTTGTTCAATCTCCATTTTAAAATTAAAAATAGAGCATAAAAAAGTATAGTTAATCACTTAACTAAGGATTATTTAAACTAACGAGACCATTATCTTTAGAGAAAAAGCTTCATCTTGGCCACCTTTCATAATGTTTCATTGAAATAATGAAAGAAAACCTTCCCCTCCTGTAAAATTTTCTAATGGTCTGTTGGACAAATACGAACTAAGGCAACGTCCTGACACATTGGTCCCCAGATTCCTACCCACCCCTCAAACCTTTTTCTTCCCAGAACTTCCGAACTTTCTTTCGCTAAAAAGACCCCTCGCATAACTTCCCCAAAGAGGACATAGGTCCTGAGGGATTTTTTTTCCTCAGGGCCTCCTGTGTGGACCCAACGGAAAAAAACCTCGAAGCTAACTTGAAACACGATTGAAGATAATAATATTATGAAGAGGCAATATGTAAGAAGAATAATACAAAAAAAAAAATTTTAAATTTAAATCAGTTAGTTGTTAGTAGAGTAAAAATGCAAAATACAAGTTAGTAAACCATTACTTCAGCTTCAAAGCATAAACAAACCAATTTCGTTCAGAAGTAAAAGCTAAAAATTCTGATATTTTCCATTTTTGATAAAAAAAAATATTCCAAATGGAGCCAGCTCCAAAAATAACCAATATCTTGGAAAAACAATATCATCGGCATGGCAACACTTGTTCTACAAATAAACAAAATCTATGGAAAGCATGGTGGCGCGAGAGATTTTTGATTTTGACACTTTGTTTGACAGATAATAAACTTATTGCACGTGTCCAGTCATATATCTACGATGGCCGCCTTTCAATTCAAAAAGGTCGACATTAAATCGTATAAAAAGACTGCGATTCCTCTGACAACAGATAACATTTATTGGAAAAAGTTAGATGTGAGTAAAAAAAACTTTCCATATTTACTAGAGTTCATCTCGTTTTCGGATAATAACATTACGTTACTGATTTTTAGCACATTCTTTATAAAAGAGTTATCATCACGATATCTGTTTTGATGAAAAACCCTCTCAAATGTAAAAGATATGTGCATAAGATATACTATTCATCTTAACCTAAAAAAGAATAACAACTTTTTCCAAGGGATCCATTAGCTTAAAAAGGGAATTAATATAACCTCAATCGAAGCAAAACAATAACAAATGTATTATATTTGTTCGGTTTCAAATATCTGATCTTTTTTAATCCTGCGTTTTTTCAGATTTTAAAACTACATTTTTTTTTTTTATATGAAATACCGCACAAGAGTCCCAACTGCTCCCGTCTGGAGCCAGTGAGACTATGGCATCCCCAATTGGGGTATGTTGTGAGGCTGAAGGTAGTGGGGAGGGGAAGGAGATAGGGAAGAGGAAGGTGGGGAAGTACCTGGCTATTCAGATCTGGTCACTAAACATGGCTAAAGCCATTTCAAGCAACGTTTCAATTCTGAATGGTGGTCTTACACCAGGGCGATACTGATAGTATCTTCCACTCTGGAACGTGCCGCAAATATACTATATATTATTTTAAATGAATAAATTGTGAAATAACACAAATTAATCAAATAAAATTTATTTGCGCACGCCGGGTTCGAACCCGCGACCTTCGGATTGTGAGTCGAGAGTCTTGCCTCGGGACCACGGAGGCCGTCAGATACATACTAATAAAAATAAATCAATTCATCTAGTCTTTAATTATGATTTCAGGCTCCTGTACTTGTTAAGGAATTTGGAGCAATAGACTACATTGATTTCTCTCCAGTTGAGCCCCATTACTTTGCAGTGACATGCTCTGTTCGTGTTCAGGTAAGAAACAACATTTTTATTTACCCGTGGTTTGCGCCAGTAGCCGTCTGGTAAATAAACATTGTTTGCGCAAGGCGATCGCAGCACCTATCGCTATAGATTATTGTTTATTCCTGCCAAACAATAGCCGAGTAAACAATAGCCGAACTTGAATGAAAATGTGTTTTTTAGGGAAATTTATAAAATTTGCTTATTTCAATTAAACTTTATTTTTAGACTATCAGAAACATTATAAGGATTGCATTTAAGGATAGGTATTAATGACCATTGTTCTCAACATTTCGATCGACCAATCTGAGTCTGTGATCAGCTAAGCGATTTACAAGCATTTTGTAGGGTAATGCTCGATTCGTATTGTTCCCAAACATTTTAACGTTGATTTTCTTAAGAGGAACGTTTGCGCGGCCCGTTTCATACAAATCTAATCTTGGATTTGAGATCAAAATACCCAACCAAACTGAAAAATTATTTTTGTAATCAAAAGATATATCAAATATCTAGTACGGGTGTGAGCTACTTTATTTATTTTTGCTTTAAATTATAAGATACAGGCCATTAAAGATTTTAATGTTTCACGATTTTAGAGGCAATTTGGGCAATTATTTGTGAATAAATTAAAAAAAATTATTTTACTATCATAGAAATACAAAATAATCTTATTTTGTATTTGGAGATGTCTGACTGAACAACTGGATCGATATGTCGTGTTAATTTATTTATCTATCTATATAAAGTTTTATTACAAGTGTTTTTAGCGATGCCTGTCTCACTGGGATATACCTGTGTCCAAAACCATACATACACAAATACTAAGGTTAAATACATATTAACATTCTTTCTTTGAGGTTGATAGAATAATATTCCAATAAAAACAAATAGACATATAATAGGAAGTGTACGTTTAATCCTGTAGAGAATAATATTGCAAAAGTAGAAAGAAAAGATGAAATAAAATAGTTATTGTAATAATAATTATGGAAATTAAGTTTGACAACGTTATCTTGTGTTATATCCCACAATTATGTGCTTTTTCAGATATACAACCCTATCACACGACAAGTAACGAGGAACTTGTCTAGATTCAGAGAGGCTGCATACGGTGGATCGTTCAGGTCGGATGGCAAACTGGTAATAGCTGGAGGAGAAGAAAACCTCGTCAGACTGTTCGATGTTCAGTCCAAGAGTTTATTGAGGTTGTTCACCGGCCATACGGCACCAGTAAGATTTATTTTTTTCTTTTATCGGATAAAATGTTTTAATCTTTACAGCAAAGATAATGTTATAACGGCTGTGTATATATTTATTTCTTTAAAGATAATTTTGCAGTCGTTTACCTCTGTTTTAACTTTTTATTTTTAGGTTCATAGAACTTTCTTCACTCAAAAGCAAACCACCGTGGCTAGTTTCTCCGATGACAAAACCGTTGCTGTGTGGGATATAGCCGCAGAAGAAAAGATTGCAACATTTGCCGAACACAACGATTATGTGAGAGCCGGCTGTGTTAGTCCTGTCACACCGGATATCTTAATGTCGGGAGGATACGATGGAGCTGTCAAGATGTACGATGTCAGAACTGGAAACTCGGTATTTTCAGTTGACCACGGAAGCCCTGTTGAATCTACAATATTCCTTCCCACCGGAGGGCTATTCCTCAGTTGCGGCGGTACCGAAATCAAAGTCTGGGACGCTTTCGCTGGCGGCAAATTACTTGCAAATATTTCTCAACATCACAAAACCATTACTTGCCTACATTTGGCAAGTAACAATAGAAGGTTGCTATCAGGGTCTTTAGACAGACACGTCAAGATTTACGACCTTACGACATTCAAAGTCGTACACAGTTTAGACTACCCAAATGCTATTTTAAGTTTAGCCATCCCAGATAATGATGAAACCTTAGTCGTGGGCATGGTGGATGGTTTGGTGTCGATAAGGAGGCGAGATGAGCACTTTAAGGTGCCAGAAGAAGGGAAGAAAAGCAAAGCTATCGACTTTATTCCGGCTTACGTCGATGAAATAGTGCCTCAGCAGACAACAGAAAAAACTTCCAAACACGACATGTACGTCAGAAAATTCCAGTATTCAAAAGCTCTCGATGTTGTGATGGCGACTTACGTATGCACAAAAACGCCCGAAGTTACAGTGTCTTTATTCCAAGAGTTGATAAGAAGAAGAGCTTTACACAGCGCGCTGGCAGGGAGAGACGAAAAAAGCCTTTGGGCGATTTTGAAATTCTTGATCAAAAACATTGGCGACGGACGCTTCACTTTGACTCTTTTAGAAGTTGGAAGCATTCTCGTGGATATTTGTGAAGATAATGTAAGCAACTTCACTCCGGGAGTGTTGCGTGGTTTTAGAATACTGGAAGACAGGTTGAGGGAAGAAGTTGAGGTTGCCAAGGACATGGCATCGCTGGAGGGGATGTTCAGCCTCCTGTTGGCCGGCTCCTCCGTTGAAGCAGACTCGGCACTGAACTCTGAACTTCCGACATACCATAAGCCATCCGCAAAAGCAGAAAAGAATTTCGTTATAAATGTTTCATAAGAGAATAAAGAAAAATAACTAAATAATACCTGCCTTTCATATTTGTCTCCTAACGATGTACTCGCATCATCGCCAGTAAATATAGAGCAATATGAACATATAAGTATAAAGCATAGTTTCTATAATCCAAATAATTAAGAACTGAGCCTGTTCCGTTAAACAAATTATCAGGTCACTGGAACCTTTAAGAAATGGTCGGATTTTCGAAATTTTTGAGAGTTTGACGTTTTCTGGAACCTTTTAATGTAGATTTTTAATTTTCAAATCAGATGTTGTGGATATACCAATGTTATATTCCCTCGCCAACTTCATACAACTCTCTCCACTAAGGCCTGGTATATCGGTGCTTTTGGTTGGAATCATAAATAAAGCAATCCTTTTGGAATGTTAAGCTTAGCATATAAATTTGTATGTAGGTAGTAAGCATAGATATCAAGAAGATTTTAATAGAGGAATGTGTTTCTTTTTTCTTTGCAAAAACCAAATTACTGTCATTGAGATTTTTCAAAATGTCAACGACTGCAGTTTATTTTGTATGTGGGTTTAATTTTTGATAAAGTTCCCCACTTTAAACAGTCAATCAATATTTACTAATTGGGCCCTTGCCCGGAAGAATGTTGCATCCAGCGATATTCTTGTTCAGAGAAAAATTAAAAAAACGCAACCAGTTATGTTTCATAACATTTAATATTTAAAATACAAAAAACATACAATTCTTAGGAGTTTTAAATGAAAAGTCATCTAGAAAGGCAATTGAATTAGAGTTTATTACTAGAATTTGTGGAATAATGTTGTCTATAAAAATTTCACACAACGTTATTCCACAAAAAAAATTTTTTAAATATGGCAGGCCGCCGTGCACAAAAGTAAAGACCGAAAGGTTTACAGCGCAGTTCACTGTGAGACTTTTCTGCGCGGCGGCCTCAAGTGGCGCAGGACTCGGTCGCTCAGAAATAGACGTGTGCTAATGATTTGTAAGAAAAAAGATTTCAATCATTTCAGCTCTCAGAATGCCAATAACAAATAATTCAGAAGAGATGTGAGTGTTAAAAAGTGAAACTTGTACTATGTTATTTTTGTGATTGACCAAAGATTACAATGGGAACCTTTTTAATAATTCCAATAAATGTTTTAAAATATTCGCCAAGAACGCTCCAGTTATGCACAATAGAGATTTGTTAAATTTCAAAAGATGTAATTTCAAAATTAACTAGCAATATATTTTGATTATAATATCCATAAAAAGTACATCCAAAATTATTAATACATGTAGTAACTTATTATATCTGTATCATCAGAAGTACCTTAATTTCTTCCAATGTGTGCAAACATTACGAAATATATTTAAACATTTTTATTACGTCATAACATTTATAAATATGTATATAATTTAATAGGTTCATTGAGAGCACACTAGAGATTTATTAAATGTCAAAAGATACGATCTTCCAAAACAACTAGTAATAAAATGTTATTATAATATCCATAAAAAGTACATCCAAATTTTTTAAATATCTTATAATATCTAAGGTTTTCCAGGCAGAGCTCGTAACCTCATCATCGCAGAGAATTTCTATGAACGTACATCGTAACTTGCTTTTTATAATGTTGGTGGGAACCCCATGAACCCGGGCACCCCTGCTAAATCATCAAAGGTAGCGAACCACTTGGGGTGACCTATGGCAGAGGTGTTGGTTATCCAATAAAGGTTCCCGGGGCGGCGGTACCCATTCCCGCCTCCCAAATTGACATATCATTATTGATGTGTTCATCTCCACGTACTAAATTGCTCAACGACACAAAAATGCATTTTTAGCAGCATTAGCATAATACGCAACTATCGACATCGGGCAGACATTTTCTCCCAATCTGAACAAAGCTTCAAGCATGTTCGGTACATTGCGTGAGTGATCATTCTTCTATAATTAACGGAGCCCTTAGAATAAGATACATATTTATTAAACGCGTAGTATTTATCAAAAGGTATCTACAATAATTCAAATATTGTCAGGTTTTTTGTAACCGGAAATATTTATCTTGAAAAAACTAAAGTTTTCCAAAATAAAGAAAACATTAATTGAAGAATTCTAATGTTGATGATTTAAAAATGATTGATTTACGTTGATTGATTGTCTGGTCATCTGATTCCCCCATATGCATAAAGAGAGGATCGTTATTTTCTTCGTCTTGACACTGCAATCCGCCACGGTAGCAAGAACTCCTCTACAATTCATCCACAAACTACCATTAATTTCGTCGCAACCAATATGCTTATGCTTATCGTCATCGCAACCAATATGCTTATTGTAATACTCTTTACAGTTAGCCCACACCAGCTCGATGGGATTAAATTTGCAGTGGAATGGGGGAAGATGCAACTTCAAGAGTCCCATGTAAAACTTATTTTAATGCAGTTCTGCTTTCAAATGATGTCTTTTAATCTATATATTTTATTATTACTCTCAAAATTCAAAATTCTCTCTCTTTCCGATGGCGCTACAGCCCATATCGAGCCTTGGCCTCCCGCATTCGCCTCAAACTCCTCCTGTCATAGGCAGCTGACTTCCAGTTTGTTATCTGGAGAAGCTGTGCTGCATCCCCTCTCACGTCTTCCCACCTCAGTCTGGGTCTTCCCAAAATTCAAAGAAATAAATTGTTTCTCCCTGCATGTCCATTCTCATGCGTCCCCGTTCCCCTCCCGCGTCCCGTTTCCCTTCCGTGCCCCCTTCTCCTCTTTCATTCCGCTTCCACCTTCTCTGCCTTTGCCCTTCCTCGTCACCCTTCCTGCGAACCCCGCCTCCTTCATCATCCTTCCCTTCCTGCCTTCCCTCCCTGCTGCTAAAATATATGAAATATACACATTTTCAAACCACTCGCCCACCACCTGTAGAAATTTTTTATACAAATTTCATAATGCTAGAGCTTATTATTGTATATATAAGTAAAATTTACAAAATTTTAAGAAACCCCCGACACAAAAAAGGCTGATAACCTTGAAACGCCTGAACAGATTTTCATGAATTGTAGCTAAGAACCATCTCTATTACGTCAGCTTTCAAACAAAAAAAACTGCATCACAATCGGTCCATTCGTTTAGGAGCTACGATGCCACAGAGAGACAGACACACAGACACGTCAAACTTATAACACCGCTCCTTGCGTCGGGGGTTAAAAAACACTCTTCTGCCAAAATGCAATGTCAATTCATCAATTAATTTCTCAGATTTGTGTACGCAAACATACGGAACCTAAATTTTTATATATATAGATAGGATGCAGTATGTGATACAGCCCTCAAACTGCCTTTAACTGCCTAAAACTAACTCAAGTAGAGGATATCTTCAAGAAAAATGCAATTATCCAAATTTACAAAGATAATATCATCAAAAAATTGAAACCTACCTATCAAAAAAATATCAATACAACATCAAAATACCAAAAATTAATACCAAACTAATGCAAAACAAATACATCTATTTAGGAATAAAGTATTTCAACAACTTTCCGATTGAAATAAAAAAATTAAAAGATATCGATAAACTGAAACTCAAACTGAAGTTATTCTTGTCAGGAATAATTAACTAAATAATTTTCGTTATTTATTTTTGGGGTGTTATGCCGTGTTGCGCTACCTCCTTCTTTAGCCAACGTTTCGGACAGCGTTACAGTGCCCATCGTCAGAGCAGATGTGTAATTGTATGTGACACATTGGCTATAAATAATAATTGTTTTATAATAGTGTTCTGAAAGAACGGATCTTTATCAATAAAGTAAGGTCAGTTGGGGTAAATAAGTCATACGGGGCAATTGTGTCAAAGCTACATACTTCATTCAACCTATAAATAATTGTAAACTTTTCTATCTATTGTTTGGGATGCATTTACCCAAACTAAACTTATTGCAATTTATTTTAGTTTTCTTGAAATCATTTTAAAGTACAAATCGATATGCCTAAGGGTTTGGACATGATAATAACTACATAGAATATACATTTCAGCATGCTTCCAACAAGTGAGCTTGAATGGAGTAAATTTCTTTCTATGTATTCTAGCGGGCGGGGTACGTGTTCAAAGCTACTCACTCATTGCTGCTATTGACAATAAAAAGTATGAGGCTCTGAAACTACAATTTTACATACTTTTAATGAATGGAAAATTCATTAGAGTTCTGTTTCGCAAAATAAAAAAAGAGTTAGGGAACATGATGGGACAAGATTGTCTGTCTAAATAACCTCACCTTAATGAATATTGAACGGGATTTGCTTAGAGAAATTGGTCTGATTAGTCAGATAATGAATGTATCTTGTAAAAGTAGTGTTTTATTTTAAATCCTAAACTAAATCAAACCGTCTCTCGATAAGATTTGCCTTAGACCCCGCGCTGGCTTCATTGCACTTGCTGGGGGCACACGCCATATGATGTGTGTGTATTACAAATAATAGTAAGAAATACAGAATGGACCCGATACGCTGATATGCTGGTCATTGCAACTGTTGCTGATATTTGAAACATTGCATATTATATTGTGTGGTAAATGTGATATAATTACAGGAACAGGTAAAGCATATTATCATCTTAAGGTGCGTGTGAAAACAAGTTGCGATCAGGTGGGACCTGATAGATTGAGGTATCATGTGGTCGCTTGGGAGAGGAAGTTGTCGTATTACCGGGGTGGCAACATTGGCGTTAGTGACGGAGCAGCGGCTCAGTCTCAGATTGCCAATTGCTTGCTTCAGGAGTCTGCATGGACATGGGGGGCGGGCCGGAAGGCAAAGAGTCAAATCCAAAGAGGGGCTCAGTTCCCAAGATGATGTTTCTCTCTTCGCTTGAGTTCAGGTGGCACCCAGAAGGTATACATGTTATCTGGAAATAATAAAAATTTGAAAATAGGTTGCTTTAGCATAAAACCTCTTATCTTATTTCCAATAAAACTTAGCGACCGTTGAGCTCTAACGTTTTTTTTTATCACGTGAGCTACGTGATAAAAAAAGTGATAATCACGTAAGATTGAAAAATTCAACATTACTGAGTTATTGTAGCTGAAAATAAAGGTTTTCCAGCGGCTTAAACTGCTGTTAAATGTGAATGAGGCTTAAACGTAAAATGTTTTTGACGTCAGCTTTTGACCTTTGACAAGGCAATTTCAACCATGGAACGATCACTGTTTGGTTTGCATAAAAGCTTGATGTATTTACTTGCAAGCAAATCAAGCATGATGCAAACAATCATGCTTGTGGAATCACTGGAACCTTTTTTTCTTTAAAAATGATGCCAGCAGTTCTGTTACGGTGAATGTTGAATGTTACCATACCATGATAACCAATTTTTTATGGCCAGAATTGAATGCTATGGATGCCAAAGATGAGCGATGTCATCGGTTGACATCACAGCGCCAAATTGCCGACAATCAGGCCTGCAGGCTCTTGAGTAGTACCAAGTAGATTAGGATGTCTCTTACTCCAATGTGCCACTTTCACCCAATCGCTAGTATTGTTGACTGGCAAATCGGACCTATGGTAGAGCGTGTGAGAGAGGACGAGGATTCGGGAAAATTCACAGTAGTTTGAGTCACTACCGACGATCCTGAAGCAGACGACGCCTCTGCAGTAGATGTTGAAGCCATTGAACATCTTTCTCCGCTAAACTAGCTTTTTTTGTAGCAGATTGTGTAGTCATTGGGCGGCTGAACGCAGGTAGGCTGGAGCAACAGACTCCGCCGACTAATGGGGCGGGGACGAACCTACTGGATTTGGGCGGCTGTGGCTGCTGGCACACGGTAATGAGCAGTGCCGGCGTGGCTGAGGTTGGGTGCCATTTGCATGTTTTTTTTTAATATCACTCATCGTTAATACCATCATTTGGAGCCAAAAATGATCAATAAATCATCATAATAATTTACATTTTTATACATTCTCTTATTTTATTCTGACTCTTGACATGTATAATGGCTATATATCAGTTTGTATACCTTTATATTATAGTCCAAATCTATAATTTCGCAACCCTCGAGGTTGCACGGGGTAGTTAGTTCGGGGACTTGCATATATTCCCTCCATTCCTTGGAGCTGTTAGCGGCCAACTGTCCCAAACTCAACTCTGCTAAGAGACTCTTCACTGTCTTGGTATCAAAGTTAGGTTCGTGTGTGTAAAATCTCACTGCCTAGAAAAAATTTTTAAAAATATACAAGTATATTTTACTGTACGTAAAATGGTAGACTTTTGAATGCAGTTAAAAATAAATCTCAAATTATCCAAACTCCAGCGTGGTAGATAACTCTCAATTCACAATCAAAATTTTGCTTGACATAGTTTTAGCGTGTCTAGTGGATCAGATCTGAATAGATGCGTACTTTGCCACCTTTCTTTTCTACTCCTTCCTTACTCCTAACTAAAAGAATTGGGGATGCTATAGTCCCACTGGCACATGGCAGTTGGAACGTGCAGTGTGTAAAATAAAAACAAGTGGACGGTTAACCTAGTGCAAATCTCTCTGCCTCCTATAACCCTCACTCCAATCAGTCTCGGTTGAGACTCTTGTGCGATATTCAAATAATTACGGCATCCACAAGTAAAGCAATAAAATTAGCATAAAGATATTACCCTACTCAATGCAATTTTGAAATTGTTGATGTGGACCTTGCTGCCGTTCTCGCAGCTGACGTGTATGGGAATAGCCTGTCCCGAGCAATAGCCCGACACGGGGAGGTTCAAGTCCAACAGCAGAGGGCCGGACTTGCAGCAGAAGCAGCCGTAGTGCTTCTCCAGGTGAATATGGATTGGCAACTGCAAGTTAATTATAAAAATTAATGAAATCTTCTACTTTTTGCTGGAGTGGATGGTGGCTACAAAGGGCAGCTCTTCAGTCATTCAAAAGCTTTGTCTAAATGGCATGAGCAATTATAATCACATACTTTTTATATTCTTTCATTGTATATGCTTTCTATGTTCTACACTTTTCATATTATTCTTCATACTGTTCTTCTATATTCTTCTTTACTCTTTTATACTACGCTAGAGCTATTTACATTTTTTTATATTCTGTAATATTCTTTAATATTTTATTATTTTATATTTTTTCATCACATTCTTTATATTGCATATATGTTAAAGTACTGTATAGAAAATCGAACACCACAACACGGGCATGTGCCTAGCATGGTGGTCGAAAAATCCTCAATTCATGTAACAAACAATTCAATGAATAAAGAAAAACTTAATTGGTGAAACTAATAAGCCTAAGTGAATTTACCTTTCCTAAAGGCTTTACAAAAATCTTTTAAAAAATTAATTTACTTTTAGTAAAAGCTACATATTCAAAGATGTCCAAAGTTATTAGTTAACCCAAATGTTTTTAACTTTTATTTTATTAAGGCACCTCCCTAAAAATAAAATAAATCAGTTAACCACCCGACCCGTAAGCGTGTTTACACGACAATACAACAATAGCGGTCAAGTACAATAAGCGTGTTTTCACGCTAACGCGTGTGTTCCCACAGAAATCGTTATAACTCTGTTATTGTTCTAGTGACAACCCTAAAACAAAAAGTAGAATATCCATATTGAATCAAGCTTCATACCTCTATTCAAAATTGTCCATAGAAGTACATAAAAAAGACTTATTTGTAGAAATAGTTTTCACCAGCTGGTTCACACTCAGCTATCAAATATAAAAGATCATAGCACGCCAAATAACGCTCTCCATACAATCCCTTCAGACCGTTCACACCTAAGCGTTTTTAAGCGCAGATCAATCATAGACAATACACATCTCAGACGTAACCGCTCTAGACGCGATATCCCAGAAGATAACTCTCCCCTTCTCCGACTAAAACAGGAGAAGGGGTCATTGTAATTACGGAGCTGCCTAGACCCGTGGATGACAGATGTCAAGTTGATAGATTTCAGTACAAAAAATATGCGTTCCGTTGCTGCTCCCTAATTCAACTGACCCCCTCTCCTACCACAGGAAGAAATATTTGATAGCCTCGTGTGAAAGGACAAAAGATAAGCGCTCGCGAATCAACAGATATCTGCTCGCAGATATATAGCTCAGTGTGAACTAAGCATAAAGGTTGCGCAAGCTTGCTCAATGTGACATTTGATTTCGACCTAAAGATCTCATCTTTCATTTAAATTACAGTCCAAATTTACAATACTTTGTACCTTCTCTAGTTTCGTTCCACCAATATAAAGATTTCCATTCAAGTGATCTGCGTAACTTTTACTTATGAGCATGTATTTTGTTTTAGTTGTACTCAGTTCTAACCCAAAATTCTCACAAGTCTTCACTACTTGATTCAGCAGAAGTTGTAGATCCTCAATGTTACTTGTTAGAAGTACCGTATTCATCTGCATAACGCAGGTTGTTCAGAATCTTCCCATTTATAACAAGTCCTAGAGTAGCCTCTTGCAGAGCTTCATTGAATATTTCTTCTGAATACAGTTGAACAGCACAGGTGAAAGAATACATCCCTGTCGCATGCCTCTCTTTACTTCTATATCGTCTGTTAGACATTGTTTTACTCTAACTGCTGCTTTCTGGTTCCAATAAAGATTACCTTTTAATTATCCTTATATCTTTATCATCTATCCAGAGGTTTTCAGAATTTGAGTAATTTTGTCATGTCTTGTAAATTCTACAATAACAATCTGTGTTTATTACTTTTTTTTGTTGGTGTACAAATTTACTAAACTGTAGCAAGCCCCAAGCGTCGGGCATAATTTGTCAGAAGGTAAGAATGTTTCTACTTTGCAATAAAATCCAAATAAATGAAATATTTCTGAATGTATCCAAAAACTAAAAACTGTTTTTGAAAGGTGATGAAATACGCTTCCAAATGTTATTATTAGATATAAACATATAATAATGACTGCAATTTTGAAACATAGTTTTAAAAATTGCTCACCTTAAGTTCTTAAATAAAATTACTGATAAGGAAAAAATAAACTTACTCTTTTTGTCATTTCATAAAAAAATTTACAAATTTTCATAATTTTTCTCAAATTCCTGTCGGAACTAGAGGTGCACATTTTAGTTTTTCTGTGGTTAACTTCTAGATTTGAGTATAAAGTGTAGTGTTTTCTATTTCTAACACAGTAAACAGTGATCTAACACTGTAAATATGATCTAAAGACCATATTTCTCACCATCACAGTAGGGAGCCTGACGGCCTCCGTGGTCCCGAGGCAAGACTCTCGACTCACAATCCGAAGGTCGCGGGTTCGAACCCGGCGTGCACAAATAAATTTTATTTGATTAATTTGTGTTACTTCACAGTTTATTCATTTAAAATAATATATAGTATATTTGCGGCACGTTCCAGAGTGGAAGATACTATCAGTATCGCCCTGGTGTAAGACCACCATTCAGAATTGAAACGTTGCTTGAAATGGCTTTAGCCGTGTTTAGTGACCAGATCTGAATAGCCAGGTACTTCCCCACCTTCCTCTTTCCTATCTCCTTACCCTCCCCACTACTTTCAGCCTCACAACATACCCCGATTGGGGATGCTATAGTCTCACTGGCTCCAGACGGGAGCAGTTGGGGACTCTTGTGCGGTATTAACTGTAAAAAAAAAAAAAAAAAAGGGAGATACAACGATTTCTATGAGACCTAAGTGAGCTGTTCCCAAAACCGAATAAATTAGCTTAAGGGGTTAATAAAATAGCCGTATACTTATACACAGCGAAGATGCAAAACCAAGTGCATTTTCTCATTTTGGCGAATTTGGAAGCATAGCAGTATTCACAAAATTAATTTTAATGTGGAAACAAGGGGAAAGATTTGTTTTAATCAAAAAAAATAATTTTCCAATAGATTTTCAAACCTTAGAATTAGAAATAGAGTTCAAGTCCAAATGCGATATTACTGTGAAGGGCAGCCTGGTGTTCATGTTAAATTTCCATGGCCGTTTTAACGTGGACTTGATTGTGTAGCGAATAAATCCAAATTTTCCTTCGAATGAGGAAGGCAGAGAGTCGGGCAGCGTGAAGCTGAAGGGGTAGGTGTGCTTTCCGGCTGACAACTCCATCTCATCTCCTAAATTAAATATAATACATTTGAACAAAATAACAACAACAAAAAAACAGTTTACCCTAATATAGCGTGACTTGGTCGGAGGGCGACTTTGATCATCGGGGACATCTGCATAATTCTCTTAGCTTCTAGGGGCCATCCATAAATTACGTTACACGAATTTCATGATTATTTGACCCCCTCCCCGTCCCTGTCACATTTGTGAGACCCCCCCCCCCCCCCCTAGCATGACATCACACGTTTTGCAAGTTTACTAAAAGTGATAATAGCTGGTGTAGAATGCAATCTACAGGGAGGGGCGAATCGGGATACGGAGATATTTTTGTGATTATTGCGTGCGGGGAGGGTCCGCCAAATGGGATACTACGAGTGGCCTGGTTTGGTTTTATAAACTCGCGGAAATATGTGTGGGAAAAAACGGGGTTTCATTGTTCTTTTCTTTCATTTTGAAAATTCATACAATCAGACGGACATGTTGAGAAAATTCCTGTCATCTGGTAAACCTAACTGCATGTGACGTCACAAAGAAGCTGATGACCTCCCCGTACGCCTTGTCACACAATGTCACACTTCTGTACACCCCAAAAAATAAAACAACTGAATTTTTGGGGAATCCCTGACCGACCGAGCCATAGAGCTACGAAAGTATAAATAACAGATTGTGTTCATGTGTAAAATATTTTTGTGACAATATTCTACCTTCGTTTTATTCGTTTATTTTTTCCATGGTCGGGTGTCACCCCCCATCGGGTGGTACCCGGGGTGGGCCGCCCCCCTTCTAGCTACGCCACTGCGGTCATTGTTCTTTTGTTTTATTTTAAACTCTCGTTTGTCAATATTTTCTAATTCGAAATTTGAAAGCAATCATGGCCAGTAGCTACCTACACCTAGTAGACAGAGTAGCTACATACCTACACAGAGCCCACAGTATATCTAAGTAGCCCCACTCTGAAACATGACTTTGATACCCATGTTTTTTTTTTTTACTTCATACCTAATTAACATAAACAAGGCAGATGGGCCATGAACCACTATCAGTAATAATAACTACCGCCAAACATATAACTTTCATTAGCCCGGTCGCTTTAATAGTCCATGCAGTTTGGTTATAGTGGGACAGTGGGCACGCTTCCATGGCATATCTCCTTTGTTTATATTATGTGTGTATTGTACTCACCGCTTGAGGGTCTGATTAGACAGATAGAGGTGGCAAAATAGTCCTCGTCTCCACGTAAAATGCCAAAACCATGGTAGAGCTTTTGTTCGTAATTATTAAACTGAAAGGTATTTCCCCACCATGAAGTTGATCCTCTCCCTTTGAACTTGATAGAGATTTCTTGAAGATTAAATACAATATTTTTTAAGTACTTAGAGCTTTGGGCATTTTATTATTAAATGTCAACACTTATTTATTTTATATGGAAAATATCTAAAATAAAATATTGTGATGGCACCAAACACCGATTTTTCCACCAATTTTTTTTTATATACAGGGTGTTGAGACGTTACTACTTTAACCAGTGATTACTGACATTATTTGGAGTACAAAATGTTTGTGAAATTTTGGTCTCCGATGACTTTTGAAATGTTTTTTTTTAAATTTTATCTTCAAAATCAAACAAAAAAAGTTCTTCCATTTGTCATCTCTGATCACTCAACCAAGTAACCGCTCAATCCCTCACCCCGACCCCAAAGGCCTTCGCTCACGAAGAAACTGAAATGAAACCAGTTGTTAACGCAATTCGAAATTCGTGAGCGCCACCATGGCAACCTGTTAACAAGGCAACTGAAAAGCAACTGCCACACAAGCAAAAGTGCTGGTGCGTTGAAAACTGGTTTCAGTTTCTCCGTGAGTGAAGGCCTTAACTGTCCAATACCTACTGATTGTTAAACATTTTAAAACACCAAAAATTTGGCCGGAGACCAAAATTTTATTTACTCCAAATAATGTACTCTAAGATAAAAAAAAAACAATACACATTAAAAAAAATACTTTTATTTTAATTTGCTAAAAAAATTATAAACCTGTGTTCACGGTGACTAATTTAAGTTTATTTGAATTAAAAAGATATCTCAAATTAATTCAATCAGGCTATTTCATGTTTCTTAAGAATTTCAGCTTCAACACAGAGCTTAAAAAAATATTAAATGAAAACAAATCACTTTGTATATATGTTGTAGACTGATCGTAAAATCAGGCAGATCATGATGCACATCGCCACATCATGATCTGCCGCCATTTCATGATGTGCCTAACTTACATCAGGCACATCGTTCGACATTCACCATTTGCTTGGTTGTAAATTTACCTTTTCATGATGTGCCTGACTTATATCTGGCACATCTTTCATGATGTGGCGCGGCTTATTTGATCAAAATTATCAATGTGTTTCGAAACCAATGGTCTCTTTGTCAGGATAAAATTTTAAATGATGAAATGCAAACAAGTAAAATTATGCATTACGTACATTTGTCTTTTGTTATTTTTATTAATTTTAATTTTATTGTGACGAAGTAACCATTGGTTTCGAAACAATATGTTGATAATTTTGATGAAATACGTGGATATACAAAGTCATTTGTTTTCATTTAATTAAAATGACACCATAAAGTGAATTTGCGAATTTTTAAGAAGTAATTGAAAAAATATTTTTAGATAGAAGAAAGTGAAACCATATTAGAGGGTGACCTGACAACTCAGAATGAAACCAATTCAGAACCTCCTCAGAAAAGTGTTGAAAAAAATTGGTTAAATAGGTCACGTTAGGTTAGGATTATGGGTATTTTAAAATTATTTTTTTTATAGCTTGACTTTTCAAAGAGGTGTTGAGTTGACTTTATTCTCAATTGGCATGGAACCGTATTAGAGAGACTAGTATATAAACTGATGTGATTAGTTGGCCAAAATAGGAACCAACAAAATATTAATGAAGCTTTTTTGCACAGATAACCACAATATCTACAATCGGGACGCCCCCAAATGCACAGATAATTTTGTAAAACTTTGTAGCACGTACTTAGCAGAGTAGCACATTCTTTTTAAATTCAAAGCAGATAATTACCATTACTTGGGATATTATAGAAATAATGTAAGTACAGTACAATCTCACTAATACGGCAATATTAAAAACCAGAGGGTGCCGGATTATTGGAATGTTCGGATTACTGGATTATATAGAGAAAAAATCAAAATAAATAAAACAAAGCATTTCATAAAGAGAATATAAAGTATGTAAATATTAGTATTCTTGTTTGACAGGTTTTATTGTAACTGTAACATATCTCAAAATTACATAGTTTTAAAATACTCATCAATTGAGGTCTGCTTTTGTCTTTTTTTGTTAAGAGGGGCGAGGGAGGCGCGGGCGGAGGGTGCCGGATTATTGGACGTATCGGTCTATTGAAGTGCCGGATTAGTGAGATTGTACTGTATCTCTTTCAGATAGTTTTTTTAAGGCAATTTTTTTTTCATAATTAAGAAGTCAGATGCGTAAATTTAACAATGGGAGCGTATTTACTGTAGATATTGCGACAAAACATAAAAATTAAATTCTGCTTTACCTTTGATTATTTGTGGAGTGTCGAAAGTATATTCGACTATCCCGTTGAGGGTTTGTCCCGGATAATAAGCATCCGACGGATTGTCGAGGGTTATATGACAATTTTTTTGACCCATTTTTTCTTGAATAATTTGATATTGTCAACCAAGAGTTGTGTGTATTGGTGCATATGTATTCACTTTTGATGGTGGTGTCCTTGTCAAACTTCACTGAGAAACAGCTTTTTATCTTGTTTACATCTGCTTATTGTTTTTTTTTTTTTACTGATAAAGGTACAACATTTGTCTCTTCAGTAAAGCTGGTATCCTACCTAATTTAAAGACCTACTTCACAGAATCTATGAAATGTATCAATGTGAACATGGATTAGAAACCCAAAGTTGAATCGACTTCATCTTTCCTTCTAATTGACAGGTAAGAATGTGACATATGTTGTTTTTATGACAGAATGCGATATTACCTGTTTAGTCATAAGAAAATAATTTAGTTGTAAGATTTTTATATTACCGGAATGTCTCATCTTAAAATCTGCATAAACACAAAATATTTTTCTCTCGCGGTTTCACAATAAGGTCCCAATCCTTGAGATTAAATAGTGTGTTTAATGGCATGAATTTGAAAAATAATGTTGCACAAAATTTTTATTATTTCTAAAATTTTATGTCCCGAAGCCCTTAGCAGTGAGAAAACAGTGCAATCTCTAAACATTTATGACAGCTCTCAAGAAGTGTTTGCTGTCGGCATTTACGACCATACTGGAACCTCTCTAATAATGAAATTTGCTAGGATGCCCAAATTTATCCCAAATAAAAATGTTACTTTCCGAAAACGATCCTAAAATCTCTTGTTAATATATTTAATTGCTTATGTAATGTCCCTTAATTTAAGATGCGGCCATTTCCTAAGATTAGTGTAAAATGCCGATTTTACAATGTGATAGTTTTATTTTCTGAATGTTAGTTGCTAAAATTCAAGTTGTGGGAACTTCTTGAAATTTCAGTTCCTGCTGACTTTTCATATACTTTTTTATTTTTCTTTGTATGTTTTGCTTTAAATAAGCCACTTTGAGCTATAGTAGAGTAGTCGCATATGGTAGTCTCGTAGAGCTGATAGGTACATGTGTATCGTTGAGTGTTGTAAAAACTTACAGTAGAAAGATTAAGGGAAATTAAACCCTTTTTAATGGCTGCTGAAATGGCGGTTCTGGAAGCAGGGGGGAGCACGCAGCAATGGTTCTGGAAGTTGCGTCAAGGACTTCCCAACGGACTCTCGAAGATCGAGTCAATGACTGGGTAAACCAAGTCTAAATCTAAGCCACGGATCATCGTCAGAACTTGGAGACCATAATGGACAGCCTCTCCAAGCTCAAATGGAGCAGCAATGGGAACTATTCCATGATGGGCAGATCCCTCTACAGCCGCCCTCAAGAACTTCACATTAGGAGCCTTCGGCAGGGCGTTCTCTCCCGTCAAAATTAGAACATCGGACAGAGAAGACTTTTCCGCTGCAATTAGAAAGGTGGTTAGAGCAGCAACGTGGTGGGCGGTATGCACTACTCCCACGCAAAGGATCTTCACATCAGCAGCCATTGGCAGGGCTGACTATCCCGGCACAATCAGAACTTTGGGCAGAGCAGGCTCTTTCGCTGCACTTGGGACAGCGGATGGAGCAGCAACATGGTGGGCGAGAGGAGCTACTCCCGCCCAAAAGATCATTGCATCCCTCGTTGGGGCAATCTCTCCCGCTGCAGTCGACAATAGCATCAGCAGCCAAACAGTAACTACTGGGAGCAACCTCTATCAGCGCAGCTATCCATCACAGCAGACCAACGTATCGGGCAACAGTGGCCTGAGCCGCATGGCCTGAGCCGATTCCAGAGGCCGACACCTGCAGTAACTGAGGACCGTCTCGCAGAATCAATCAGTAAGGCAATGTCTTTATATAATACCAGGCCATTTCACAGCAATCCAATTGAATGGAAAGCGTTTAAATCAATATACGAACATACCACGGACTTTTTAAAGGTGTCTGACTTACTAGATTACAAAAGTTATTAAAAGGGGAGGGGCATGACGCAGTTACTTCTCTCCTACTATTTTTTTGCAAAGTCAAGGAAATAATGATAACATTAGAAAATATTTTTGGCAATATGGATCACCTCATCCAAAAAATTGCTGGTGAGATCAGAAATTTAAGTAAATTAGATGAGAATACCGGTTCAGACGCCATAATTCGATTTTCATATGAAGTTAAAAATTTTATTTCCATGTTAAAATCTTAAAATATCGGATATTATGTTTAAAAATATCGGATATTTGCACAATCTACATTAGTCACTAAATTACCTGGTACCCTACGAACATTGTGGCCTACAGATAAGGATAAGGATAGGCGGAACACAACACAGCCAATACTATGCTTTTTATCACTTTGGCTGGAAGAAATTGTTATTGAAATTGAAATTAAGTCACATAACTCATGAATAAGCCTTAATTCACAATTCAGTAATGAGATTAAATTCTCTTCAAATAGCCATTTTAAACAGAGCAATAATAATAATAATAATAATTGGACAATTTATAGAACGCCGTTTTTGTGAAAAATCACCTCAAGGGCGCTTTACAATTTTTTTTTTTTTTTTTAATTCTTAGGATCTATCTAATTTTATTATTTACAAATAGATACAGAAACATACTTACCTGGCAGGTCACTTCCGATAAACACACTTTTTAAAAAGTTTATGCCTGGGGACGATACGACTTTGCACGTGGAGGACATTATATTGAAAACACTGGACATAGCATGAATTTACCTTTGCTACCCTCATCACTGTTGATTTTACATTTATAAGAAGATTAATGCCAAAATTGAATTAGTATTTATTTTGAAAGACTAGTGAATTTAGATCTCTTTGGGACTGGAAATTTTCATAAAATGACCTTTGAAAAAGCTTAAAATAAGAATTTGGTTATATTTTACACAATTAGGCCGTGAAGGCGAAGGTGAAAGGTTTTTTTTTTTTTTTTAAGAGCAGTAATAATTGTCATCCGCGGCGATCTAATCATTTCCAAGATAAGCAAAATTATAATAGGCCTTATGCTCCCAAAAATAATGAATTCGAACGTCCGTACGATACGTCAAAAAAACCCCTTTATCGCACCACTAATAATATGCAACGGAGACCACCAGATTTGGCAATGTGAGAAATTTAAAAATATCTCAATCACCAAAGATGAGAAATAGCAAAGTACAATAATATTTTCTATAAGTAGTACTTAGGGTACGGACACTCCCGTTTTAACCGTAAAGTAAATTGAAAGTCGCCAAACAAGAAATCCCTTGATTCATTGATAAACCACAATCTGGTGGAATCCAACGAAATCGTTACAAACACACGGGAAAATAATCAAGTTCTTTTAAAAGTTATTCCAATTACGATATACGGGCCACTAGGAAGCCTTGAGTTTATTTATTTATACTGGGATTTTACAGATGTTCTCACTAACATGAAACAATCCAGTTACCTATAAAAACTCAGTCAACAATCGTGTTACAAGCTAGATAGTGGTCAGGTCTTCGTAAATTTCATTGCTAGCAAAACCCGCGTAGCCCTAATCAAGCCGATGTCATTTCCGCGCTTGAATTGTAAGCGGCCCTTCTAGGAAGTAGAATATATATAAGAATTATAGGTGAACATACGCTCACCTTTAACTCAAAACATTTTTGGACAGACTCGAAAACCGTAATGTGCTGGTTAAAATCTGATTCAAGAAACTTTAAACCTTTTGTTTCGATAGGCTAGGCGAGTTGGATGAAACAGTTGGTTCAGAATGCTGGCGGTGGCTTCCCACTAAAGAAAATTTAAAGGATGAGGCCACAAGAGATACGAGTATGACAGACTTAACGTTACAGGGACAATGGTTTTCTGGTCCCCCCCGAATCACTTCCAGAAGTATGGCCACCAGAGAAAGTGGCTAATCGTAATGACAATATAAATAAAGAATTATTACAATTATCGGCTATTTTAATTATAGCATTGGTGCCATTCTTCATAGGCCCATATAAACTCTTGAACTATTCAGATTGTTAAGAGCTACGGCGTATGTTTTAAAATTTATCAGTAAACTAGTGAATACCCAGCATGCGTTGCAATGCCACTCAAAGAAATTGTTTAGGTACTGTCTAGGAGACAAACAAAGAAACATTCATTTTTATGTATTGTGGAAAATGTAGACGCAAACCCACAAAAAATAATTCACTTACCGCTGATGATTTAATTGCCACCGAACGATTTCTTAAAAATGGGTCTCCATAGAACTTTTAATAGAAAAATTATAATTGTATCCAAAAAGGAAATATTTCCAAAAGATAGCAGACTGAGACAATTAAGTGAATATTTAGAAGTAAAAGGAATTTTGCATAAATAAGACAAAATTGCGGTAATCGAGGACTTACAGTTAAATACAGTCTTCCCTATAATATTCAACAACAAAGATATGTTAGCGCATTTATTAATTATACAATTCCACGAAAAATCGGCCACGGTGGTATTGAGTGCAAAATGTTTTAAATGCAGTAAGGCAAAAGTACTGAACACTATGCGCATCAGACTATTAGAAAAATAAATTAAATGTGTCAAACTTGCAAAAGTAAGAAAGCCCAACCGCAGGCACTTATAATGGGATGTTTACCCATGGAAAGGTACAACATCATTTACACACACAGGCACGGATTACTTTGAACCAATAAAGTTATGATGAATTGAAAGTTACAATAGGGCGTAGAAATGAAAATGATACTGTGTTTTGTGTACATGTTTGTTAACAAGAGCCGTACATATTGAAATTGTGGATTCACTAACTGATGACTAATACTGGCAATCCGACGTTTTATAGCTAGTGCAACAAACCTCAGAGTGGCTGATAAGGTGTTATCAGAATCATTATCATGTCTAGAGAAAAAAAATCAGAGTGCAATTCACACACGGTAGAAGTGAAACCTTCAGAAAACTAAAGTAGACAAGAGTGAAGAGACTACGGAGCACTTTTTTTATCAATGTGAAGGATGATTTTTTTTTCTTATTTTTGTCGTTGAATTCCAGTGCACCTTTTCCTATACATTTGGTCATCAAAAAACCAATTGGTCAATTTCCTAGAAAGTAATAAAAAAAATCTTCACAAAAACCAGTTCGGTTTTATAAAGTCACTCGCACACAAGATGCTTTCCAACTTCATACACAATTCAACATATAATATTTTTCAACAGAGTGCACGTCAAAAATCGCTCCACAAAAATATCCAAAATTTATAGATTATAATTCCTAATAAGACAGTTTTACCTACCAACAAAATTTATATTATGTACCTAACCTAAGCTGAAACTTTCTTATTATGGAACCTGAAACGTCATAAAATCTTTATTGAGATCTGTTTGTTATCGACTGGTGACCACTAATGTCAGTGTGATGATATTAAAATATGTTACACACTGGAATACCTACTCACGTAGAATTTGGCAAAGGTGTCCCGGCTTCTCCAGTTCTCTCAAGCCAGGATGTCGTCCAGTCTAAAATTAACCAACCAGTTAAGTGATGCCACTTAATTAGTTAATTAGCTTCTTCTACAATCGTTTTGACCCGTTGGGCGATGACTGTTCTTGAAACTGCCTTAACTGTTACTGATGAGTTCTATTAAATTCTGCTTTGTTTCTCTCCATTCTTTGGAGATTTAAACCAGTTTCTTAATCCAGTATGTTGGGTCTATATTTGGTTGATTGCCATTTATCAACCTCCAACCTGACTTTTGGTACGTAGCGGAGTCTGTTTTGGATCCGAAAACTAGCCATAACGAGACCCCTTCCTCGCTTTTGGATAATTTGTCTGGTGAACACTGTAACAAGGTCAGGTCATGCACTCTTCGTCCCGAAGCTAATAAAAGCAAAGTTGCTGCCCTTCTTGATGTTTCAAAGAGATTCAACTTTTAGGATGCCTCAACGCTGCGGCTTTGAGTACTTGTCTGACTAGGGGATGTGAACTTAGGTTTCCTTCTTCAGGGCTACTGAAAGTTGTTATGTTATACTACCAATTCGTGGAGTCGAACTGTGCTAGGAGAGAGACTGTCTTCTGGACGAAGATCTGTTGAAAATCATGCTAGGTTGCTTCCTGTAGGCACAAACGGGTTTACCCCATGATGGCAAAGGTGAAGACGTGTACATCTGAAATAAACCCCGCAGAAAGATCAATTTTCTAGGCCAACTAGGGTGAATTCGTCCAATACGACGGCGGTTTGCATATTTTTGTAAACGCTTTCATCAGTGTTGTTTTATTTTAACTTTCGACTATTTTAGTGTAGGTATCCTCCTAACGTCTTGTGATTTCCATTCACCAAACCCGCCCCCGTCACCCGGTGGTTCGAATTATAGTGGGTTCGGATTACAGAAACCTTACTGTGTAAGAAAACGACACAATTTTTTTTAAATTATTTTATTTGTAAAACAAAATGCTATAAACAATTTACATTACAATAATATTATTGTATATAGGTGTATATTTTGAACATCAAGTCTGTCTAAGGCTAAGGCATTTTATTTGTATTTTGCCTATTTTTAAGGCAATCTCATTGTCAAAATAAGTGCAATACAATTTATTAAATAATAAAATTTCTGAAATTTGTAAGTAACATTTCATCCTTCATACACATTAAATATATCACATTCAGTTTTCAAAATTGTGTAAATATGGAATTTTTAGTTTAACAGCATGAGTATTTAAAGGCCCGCAGTGAATATATGGTAAATATTTAATAACTTATTTGAGAGTTTTCTCCGAATTGGCAATTACGTTAACATTGTCATAACATATCCATAAAAAGTACATCCAAATTTTAAAAATATCTTATAATACCTATAGCAACTTATTAAGTATATGTAAATTTGTATAAGTAAAAATACCTTCATTTCTACCAATGTGTACAACATTACGAAACATATTCAACTTTTTTTTCACACGTTACGACATAATATTTATAAATATGTACAGAACTTTTTAATAGGTGTAATGAGAGATTTAACCACTCGAGCGTTCTGATAAACAACCAATTTCACCCTTTTGCAAATTTCCCACCCTCTTTCAAAAAAATCATAACCTCCAAATGTTAATATTAAACTGCTCATAATGTAAGAGTTTCATTGAATGCACTTATATTTGATTGTTTATCCTATATTTTTAGGATTCATAAAAAAATTATTAAAAATCGTTAAATTTGATTGCAAGAATTCTGTGTATCACTTACTTCAAAATTGCCGTACATCTTGTAGGAAAATATTAAATATTAGCTTTTAACCGCGGCTTCGCTCGCATGGTATTAGGGGGAAATTACTGTAGCGCTTGCACTTATCAATTATCCGCCCCTCCTCTCCCCCCACCCCACTCCCGCATTTCACATTCATTCCTGGTGCATTCAGTTTTCAAACAGCTTGCGTGCCACTAAATTTCATAATGCCAGAGCTCACCAGTAGTAAAAAAAAGAACTATCCAATTTGGTGCAGTCGTTCAGAAGTTATGCGCGTAAAAACATTTCAGAGATTCATTTTTATTTATATATATAGATAGATATTAACTACGATTTCCCGCAAATATGTCAACATTGTTTCCACGGCAACGTTTTGTTTTCTAGTAATATCTCGCTTTTGTTAGCCTCAGAAAATGTATAATAAATATAATATATTAATATTTATAATTTAAAAAATCCAGAAGTTTCAATTTCTCCCATTATATACTTACCTATTGCATAATAATATTCTATTTCTGTAATATAATATAATTAGTGTAACTCGCTCATCAAGCACAAGAACTAGCTTCTTCTTTGGTGAGATTGCAATTTTAAATAACTGTTTAACTTTCTGTACCAATGTGTAATTTATATAACACTTCTGTATACTTATATATCTATATTAAATAAAAAAAATAAAAATAATATTTATAATTTCATAACGCCAGAATTTACCGTTATATATAGCCTATATTACTCGCATATAATGTAGCTTTCAATTGGTGAAAGAATTTTTAAAATCGGTTTATTGGTTTATGCGTGAAAGCGTAACAAACAAACACACGCAGTTCTGCATTTATAATATTAGTATAGATTATTTCTTCCTGTTTGTTGTCAATGAAATATTTGATACATAATCACAGAAATAAATTTAAAATTCGAACATACATTTTTTTAATAAGTATGTAAATACATAATCATTGATTTTTAAGAAAAAAGATTTCAATAATTTCAGTTCTCTGAATGTCTATAAGAAATACAAAAGAGATGCGAGACATATCTTGTTAAAAAGGGAAACTATTTTTGTTATTAATCGAAGATTACAATGCTCGGGAACTTTTGCAATAATTCCATTTAACTTTGTAATGAGCGCTTTTAAAATTACATACCATCATTATTACAATAATGCTGCAGCTCTTTCAAAAGATGAGATACACAATGTACGTAGGCCTGGCCTTCTTACATCTCTCTCACACACGGCAGCGTGACGTCTCCGTAAACCCCTACAACCCTACTTGCCAAAACGATAATTTTAAAAGTACGGAATATAGTTACAAGGATAATAATATTGATGTGTGAGCGAATTCCAAAAATTCAAAAGCGTCAAATGTCAATGTGCTGATGGTTTTGCTTTTTCTTACTTACTTCACTAAATAACAACAGTCAAAAATGAGACAAACGGTGAACATATGTCTACACCCCCCCAAAGGAAACATACAGTCATTATCATATATCTCCCTCAAACATATCAAGAAAGTGAAATGCAATTCTCATTGCCGTGGCCGAGCCGTAATAAGATATATCTGTTTCCTCCAAAGGAAAAAAGTAGTACTTTGGAAGAAACAGACACGTGATTTGTGTATCTCTCTTTCATCTCTATTCATCTTTTGTCTCACCATTATTTAATGGGTAAGAAAGAGCTGCAGCATTATAACGATAAGCAACTTATGTTTATTGCCTGTTTATGCCGTCACGGTACCGTAACTGTGAATTGTGACGGTAATTGTAGTTGCAAATTGTTTTGTAAACATTTTTACCTGCAATGTAAAGAAACAATAAATAAATAAATAAAAATAAAATTATAAAAGCGTCTAATAATTTTTTTTAAATATCTCTTCAAATTGGCTTTGTTTTGGCCAGCAAACCCTTGAGGTGTTTGCAAATTGGCCAAAAAACTCCAGTGGTTTTGCACAATAGAGATTTATTAAATGTCAAAAGTTATAATTTTTAAAACCACTACATAACAATACAATGTAATTATAATATCAAATTTTTTTAAATATTTTATAGTACCTCTAGTAACTTATGTGTAAGTAGAAATAATTTAATTTCTACCAGTGTGTTACGAAATATTTTTCAACATTTTTTTGCATGTTACGTCATAACATTTATAAATACGCATAATGTAACTTTAATAGGTACAGTGAGAGATTTAAGCACACTAGAGATTTATTAAATGTCAAAAGATATAATTTCCAAAACAACTAATCAAAATGTAATTTTAATATCCATAAAAAGAACATCAAAATTTTTAAATATCTTATAATATCTATAAAGGTTTCCCAGGCAGAGGTCGTATTCACTTCATCGCGGACCATTTCTATGGAAAGTACGTCATATTATAATGTTGGTGGGTGAGAGTGACCATCTTTCTATAATTAACGGGATTCTTAGAATAGGATACTCATTAAAAGTGTAGTACCTATCAATGAATACCAACAATAATTCAAATAATGTCAGGTTTTTTGTAACCGGGAAAATTTGTCTAGAAAAAACTTTAAAGGTTTTCCAAAATAAAGAAAACATTAATTGAAGAATGACAATTTTGATTTGAATGTGATTTATATTTGATTGTTCTGTCATCTGATTCCCCACAAACATAATGAGAGGATCATTGTTTTATTCATATTGATACACCGCGGTAGCAAGAACTCCTCTGCTTTGTGGATACAATTCATCCACAAATTATCACTAATTTGCTGCAGACTCATTCCACACGGACAGCACCTTTTCATCCCCAAACCCATCCATACCAATACGCTTATTGTATTATTCTTTACAGTTAGCGTACACCAGCGCAATACGTTTAAATTGGCAATGGTACGGAGGAAGACGCACCATCAAGTGTCCCGTGTAAAACTTCTTATGTGGTCCTGTTTTCAAATGATCACTTTTAACCCTTCGAGGAGTATCGCCGCACGTACGCGGCGGCACTCGGACGATCCAGATAGAGTATCGCCGCATACGTGTGGCCGTATGACTTTATTGAATTTTTTTTTTGTAAAATGTTGAAAATCACTGAATTTGTCCAACTATAATTTATAATGCAATAAAAAAAGGTTGTAGTAATAAAAAAAGCTCGGAAATTTACTTGTGTGGTAAAAAAAGGTAAAAAGATAATTAATTAAATCGATTGCAAAATTAAGAAAAACTTGAAAAATAGCTCACTTCCACAATGTAAATGGCAAAAAAATAACTCACTAATCAAAGGGTTAATCTATTTTATTATACATAGTATGTGAAATAGCCCTGATCTGCCTTTAACTTTATTGAACACATTTTGAATAAGGGGCCATCCATAAATTACGTCACACGAATTTCATGATTTTTTTACCCCCACCCCTGTCATATTTGTGAGTCCCCCTCCCCCCTAGAATCTCATGATTTCTTGACCCCCCCATACCCCTAGTCACACTTCTCTACTCCCCCCCCCCCCCTTAAGGTGTGACGTAATTTATGGATGGCCCCTAATCCAGCTCAAACATGTAGTTTAAATATTTAGAAGTAGTAAAATATTATTAAATTGTCTACATTCTCCAGCTGTTGGGATGCTATCAACTATACAAAGTTAGTATAGAGAATAATTTCATAGTCTTAGATAGGATACATGCTTATTGTAAATGGATAATGATGTACAAAAGTATCATCAATATTAAGCACATTACTTGAGGTATACGAGTGTACATATTATGTTGTTACTTATTATAAAAGGTGTCCAGTGGTAAAGTGCAATTAGATTCTACATGATAGGATGTACTAGGGATAAATAAGTTTTTCGAAATTCCATTCTTTTCTATACAAAAAGTCCTACCTACTAAAAGAGTGGCAACATTGCACATATATTATATCTGATCTATTCATGGAAAATGGAAATTGACGATGAAAGTTTTGATGTGTAAACAAATTAAACATTTTTACCTGAACACCTAGAGGTTTGGACTTGAAGTTATTTATATTTTGTGCTTGTAATAGTAATAATTCACTCAGAATCTACCCCTGGACACCTGGTATACATATTTGTTTTAAAGGTTTTTTTTATTGATACGGGTAAGAGTAGCCTGCAAAGTTTGAATAAGGCGGGGGAATGCCAATCCTGTTCTGATGATCAATTTCATCTTGGGTCATTCCCGTGGAAGACTGACCTTCTTGGAAGGTGGATGGTGGTCCGGTGGTTTCATTATAATCAATTTTATCTAGATGGATAATCCCCATTGAAGACTGACCTCCTTGACATGGGGGTGATGATGTGATCCTGTTATTTTCATCTTCGATGATTCCCATGGAAGACTGACCTCCTTGGGATGGGGGGGGTGAAGTGATCCTATTTCCATCTTGGATGATTCCCATGGAAGACTGACCTCCTTGGAATGGGGAAGGTGAAGTGATCCTATTTCCATCTTGGATGATTCCCATGGAAGACTGACCTCCTTGGAATGGGGAAGGTGAAGTGATCCTATTTCCATCTTGGATGATTCCCATGGAAGACTGACCTCCTTGATATGGGGGTGGTGATATGACCCTTTTTCCATCTTGGGTGATTCCCATGGAAGACTGACCTCCTTGATATGGGAGTGTTGATGTGATCCTGATCTTTTCACCATGAATAATTCCCATGGAAGACTGTCCTTGGAATGGGGGTGGTGCTAAAAGAAATCAAATTTTAATTAGCGCTAAGCAAAAAATAAATAAAAGTTGGTAGTAATAGAGGTTGAAGCGGCTTGGCTATAAATAAGTATTATGTCCTAAAGAGCGGATCTGTATTTGTATAAAGTAAGGTCAGTTGGGGTAAACGCATCATACGATTGGGTCAATTGAAACCACATACTTCATTCAATTTATAAACAATTGTAAAAAGTTCTAACTAGCGTATGGAAAGCATTACCCAAACTGAGCTTATTGCATTTTTTTTTTAGTTTTCTTGAAATCATTTTAAAATGCAAATTTGCATACCAAGGAGTTAGGACACGAAAATAACTAAATAGAAAATACGTTTCGGCATGCTTCCAACAAGCCGTGAGCTTGAATGGAATCAATTTCTTTCTAGGTTTTCTAGCTGACGGGGCACGTTTTCAAGCAACTCGTGAATTCACATAATATGTTGTTATGGTACTGACACACATGCTCGTAAATGAGCAAGCTTGGTTTGAGCAAACTCATGAATGAGCATGCTCAAAGCCAATAATTGAGCACACATGCTCTTTATGAACATGCTCGTATCAAACAAATGTCAACAGAAGTAGTCAGTTCCATTCACCCAGAATTAAACAAAATAATCTCATTGCTTGCAATGCAATTATTTAAGAATCTTCTGACGAAAGAAAATACAATGGTTAATTTGGGTCCAAGATGTCAACAAATCCAAAAATGTCTAGATAATAAAAATAATTGGTTATTTCAATAGAATGGTTTCATTTTGGAGGTAAAGGAACTTTTAGGGAATTTTAAAATCTATTGAGGGTATTTTAGTGCCCCTGTGTTCCAAATACATTCGTGATTCTCATAATAAATCATGAAAAGCAAGGTTTTTTGTCTCCCCAGTAGGCCATTTTTGATATTTTTGCAAAGAATGCGCAGGCGCGAACTGAGATCAGATCGAAATGAGCATGCTCATAAGAAAGCTTGTTCACATATGCTTGGAGCACTTCCCCTTCCACCCACGAATCCAACGAGCATGCTCACAAATCAACCGGCTGTTGATTTGTGAGCACGCTCATTTGAGCTCAAAAGACACACATGCTACTCGGTAGCATTTGCTCATTAGTAACATGCTCTCTTGCTACTAATGAGCATGTCTGTTAGTATCTTTAAGGACTGCTAGTGAAATGTCACTTTCAAACTATGTCTGCTTCGCCGGGTTGCTGCTATTGACAATAGAAAGCATGAGGCTCTGGAACTGCAATTTTATAGTTCCTTCATGATGGGACAAGATTGTCTATCTACTTAGCCTCATCTTAATTAACGTTGACTACGATTTATTTAGAGAAATTGATCTGATTAGTCAGATAATGTATCTAATTAATGTATCTTGTTTGTTTGTAAAAATAGTGTTTTATTTTACATCCTAAACTAAATCAAACCGTCTCTTGGTAAGATTTACCTAGTAAGATTTGCCGCACTGACTGTGCCCCGTATGATATGTATGTATTACAAAAGACTGTAAGAAATAGAGAATGGACCCGATGTGGTTATGTGTTGGTTGTGATAATTACGGAAACAGGTAGAGCATATTACCGTCGTAAGGCGCGTATGGAAAAAAGTTGGGGTCAGGTCCCAGGCTGGATTGGGGCATCATGGGGGCGCTTGGGTAAGGAAGTTGTTGCATTATCGGGGGTGGCAGCATTGGGCTTAGTGACGGGAGCAGCGGGAACTCAGCCTTGGACTGCCAGTTGCGCGCTTCAGGAGCCTGCACGGGCACGGGGGGCGGGCCGGGGGGCAAACAGTCAAATCCAACGAAGGGCACAGTTCCCAGGATGATGGTTTTCTTTTCGTCTGAGTTCATATAGCACCCAGAAGGTATACATGTTATCTGGAAATAATAAAGCATTCGTAAATAATTTGCATTAGCAAAAAACCTCTTATCTTATTTCTACTAAAACTTAGCGGACGAACATTTTTTGAACACCTGTGGTGGTCCGTGAGTTTTCAGTAAGTTTCACTGTGGTAAGATTGAAAAATACGACATTACTGAGTTGTTGTAGCTGAAATAAAGGTGTTCCAGTGGCTTGGACCAATGTTAAATGTGAATAAGGCTTAAACTTATGTTTTTGACATCTGGTTTTGACATTTGACAAATTTGACAGTTCAGTCTTTGGCAATTGCAACCATGGAAAGATTAACAATCGAATAACGTGTTAAAGTTATTGAAGCTGAGGGGCGCGGAGACGGTGAGAGCGAAATGAAAGGCATCCGAGTTGGTTGCGAGTCCAGTCGTTTATTGAAGAATGATGAGCTACGTAGCTGAGGTCGGTCGGTGTAACATGAGATGATGAAGTGCCCTAGAGTGAAGCGTTGCGGGTGCTCGGTCATGATGGGTGAAGCAGGTCGGAGGTGCTGTGGTGGAGCAGGCCTCGGGCCTGCAGGTCACCAGAGTGTTGCTCGACGCTCGTTGCGGAGTTTACCTGATCTTCCAGGCCGTTGCTCGACGCGCGTTGCGGAGGTGAAACGGCGGTGACTCGGTGAGTGGAGCCACCGGCAGATAGTCCTGGTGATGTCCACGTAGGAAGCTGCCCTGGAGTGATGAACGGCGGTGACTCGGTGAGTGGAGTCACCAGCGTGATGCTTGACACCGTGGCGGTGTAGGATGACCTCGTCTCCCAGGCCGCTGCTCGACGCGCGTTGCGGATAGAAACGGCGGTGACTCGGTGAGTGGAGTCACCGGCAGATAGTCCTTGTGATGTCCACGAAGGAAGCTGCCCTGGGAGGAGAGAGAGCTGATGCGCGGGCACTGAGAGTTACACTGCTTCGCTGTAGAGAGGCGAGACCGTTGAGATTGCACTGATGTGTTGATTAGCGCGCCGCGAGACTAACTAGAACTGAACTTGAACTGAACTGAACTAGTTTGTAGTTTAGCGGGCCGCTTTATATAAGAGCGAGCGGCCGAGTAGCTTTCCACTCGCTGGCAATACGTGCGCTGGAAGGCGCTAGAATGTACTCGTCACTGCAGTCGTGAATGCACGCTTGAGTCTGGACCTTTCGCGAAGTTGGTGCATATTATTATTCGTCGGCAGCCGGTCTCACGAGTACATTGTCTGCCTATACGTGCGTAGGTAGGTGCTGCGCGTAGTGCGAATTTGCAAATACTTTGCGGCGGTAATTCCTTCTCGCGAATTCTAGAGTGGCGAAAAATAGTTGTATGAACGCCACACGTTACGAAAATGGGTATTCAAACAAATGTCAGCCTAATCGACCAATTTCATCTCAGTTGGCTTCATTTAAGCAAAAATTCCATATTTGGGCTGTTGTAAATCCAAGGACGATTGTTCGTTGATTGATTGTTGGGAATCTGATGCAACCAAAAAAGGTCACTTTTTGGTGTCTATTTTTTGCTTGCAATTTCATTGGAGCCCTTTTTCTTTAAAAATTATGCCAGCAAGCTGAACGTTACCATGATACCCAATTTTTATGGTCAGAATTGGATGCTATGGATGTTGAAGATGAGTGACGTCATCGGTTGACGTTACGGCGTTGAATTCCAGGCATGAATATATTTCCGCGTCTTGATGGCAATCAGACTGGTAGGCTCTTGTGCAGTACCACGTAGAATCGGACGTCTCTTATTCCTTTGCCACTTTCATCCAATTGCTAGTATTGTTGACTGCAGATCACGGGCCTACGGTAGAGCGGGTAATGCTGGGGAGAGAGAATGAGGCTTGGTAATATTCATAGTAGTTTAAGTCACTAATGACGATTCTGAAGCAGATGACGCCACTGCAGCAGAGGTGGAAGCCGTTGTAGATCTTCCTCCGTTTGACTACCCTTTTTTCCAGCAGATTTTGTAGTTATTTTGCGGGCATTGGGCGGCTGAACGCAGGTGGGCTGGGGTGGACGACTCCGCTAACTGCAGTCGCTAAGGTAATAGTGAGAATTGGGCCGGGGCGCAGTGGGGCGAACCTGGAACTGGACAGCTGCTCCTACCGACATTTATAAATGAGGTTTGAGTGATATTTTTAACTTCACTCAATTCACTCTATAAGTGATGTACCTTGTTCGAAAAAAAAATTGGATGACCTTTGTCAGTAAGCGAAACGCGCTTGACTCATCATTAAAACCATCATTTGGGAGCAAAAATGATCAATAAAGCGCCATCATAATTTACAATGTGTCGTCTTATATGTGGGGGAACCCAAAAGTAATGAGAATCGGTCGGGAGAGGGAACAGAGGAGAAGTGGAGGGGGAACAGATTTTCTGTGGTCGGTTGTTTTCTATCTCGGTCAGTGTGCGAAGCCGCGTCGCTGTGGGTCTACGCCTTCGTCCAAAGTTTAATTTTAAGTAAATCAAGAATTATTCTTTCGGCGAAAATCCCCTCTTTAAGGATCAAAGAGAGCCTTCGCCTTCAAGCCTGCCACGATTCGAAAAATCAGCCTGAAGAAGACCCAATTTTTTTCAATTTTCATTCATTTCAATTTTTCCAAGGTGATGGATGATTGGTGATGAGTGATGAGTCATGGTGTTATGGGTACGATCCCGAAACCAAGCAACAGTCAAGCCAATGGAAGAGTGCTCTCTCTCCTCTTCAGAAAAAAAATCAGGTGAAATCGATTTTTCTGAAGAGCAGAGAGATGACTCTTGCAATGGCTTGACTGTTGCTTGGTTTTGGGATCGTACCCATAACACCTTGGAAAAAAATTTGGATCCTCTTCCAGCTGATTTTTCAATTTGTGGCAGACTTGAAGACAAAGGCTCTTTTTGATCCTCAGAGAGGAGATTTTCGAATTTTCACCGAAAGAAGAAATCTTGATTTACTTAAAATTGAACTTTGGACGAACGCGTAGACCCATAGCGACGTGGCTTCGCACACTGACCTAGAAAGAGTTTGTGTACAACAGCCGACCACACAAAACCCTCCACTTCTACCCTCTACCGACCGATTCTCATTACTTTTGGGTCCCCCTATGTACATTCTCTTATTTTATTCTGACTCTTGACTTGTATAATGGCTATATATCAGTTTGTATACCTTTATATTATAGTCCAAATCTATAATTCCGCAGTGCTCGAGGTTGGATGGAGGTAGTTCGGGGACCTGCATATATTGCCTCCAGTCCTTGGAGCTATTAGCGGCCAACTGTCCCAAACTCATCTCTGCTATAACACTCTTCTCTGTCTTGGTCTTATGGCTAGGTGTTTTTGAGTGAAATTTCACTGTCTGGGAATAAAATTTTAAATGTTAACGAGTGTATTATACTATATGTAAAATGGTAGACTTTTGAATGAAGTAAAATTCTCAAATTATCCAAATTCATACTCTCAATTCGGAATAAAAATTTTGTTTGACATGGTTTTAGACGTGCTTAGTGACCAGATCTAAAAAGACGGGTACTTTCCTACCTTTCTCTTCCACTCCTTCCTTTCTCCTAAACCCATTCAGCCTCACAACATAACCAAAATAGGATGCTGTGGTCCCACTGGCACTGAACAGTTGGAACTTGTGCAGTGTGTAAAATAAAAACATACAGACGGTTAACCTAGTGCGAATCTCTCTCTTTCCCATAACCCACACTCCAATCAGCCTCGGTTGAGACTCTTGTGCAATGTTCAAAAAATTATCCATAGGCATCATGTAAAGCAATAAAATTAGCATTAAGATATTACCTTCCTCAATTCAATTTTGAAATTGACGATGTGGACCTTGCTGCCGTTTTCACAGCTGACGTCTATGGGAATAGCTTGTCCCGAGCAATAGCCTGACACCGGGAGATTAAAGTCCAACAGCAGAGGGCCGGACTTGCAGCAGAAGCAGCCGTAGTGCTTCTTCACATGGATACGGATTGGCAACTGCAAATAAATTATAAATTTTAAATAAATCTTCCTCGTATTGTATTGGTATGGATGGTGTCTACAAAGGACAGCTCCTCAGTCATTCAAAAGTTTTGCCTAAATGGCATGAGCAATTAGTGGAGCTAATATAAGCCAAAGTGAATTTACCGTAAAAGCTACATATTCAAAGATATTAAAACTACGAAGTAATATAAGAAACAATTTTTAAAAAATATCCCTTTATGGCTAAGACTATTTTTGAGGTTTTGTATGTTTTTTTTTTCATTTTTATAAAATTATGCACAAAATAAATAAAAACCACTTTTTCGCTTACTTGCCTCGTGCAAATAAGTCGCTCGATTTAAAATTTTGAAGGCATGAGAATCGAAATATTTCTAGTGTTTATATTCCTCTTAACATCCCCCCAAGCTTCGGGCATATAAGAATGTTTCCACTTTGCAACAAAATCTAAATAAATGGAATATTTCTGAATGTATTTGCAAATTAAAAACTGTTTTTGAAAGGTGATGAACATGTAATTTTTGAAATGCTGAAATTTTGAATGCAAACATAAAAAAGTTATAAAAATGGCTCACCTTACATCCTTCTAACTAAAATTACTCTAACGAAATAAAGAAAAAACAGATATGTTTTATTAGACAAATGTATTCTAAATGTTATTGTTACCTCACTCTTTTTGTCATTTCATAAAAAAAAAAATACAAAAAAAATTCAAAAAGTTAAAAAAAAATTCAAAAATAATTTTTCTCAAATTGCGGTCGCAAACTTTGGTTTCCTGTGAGGTTTTGGTTTGGTTCTCTATAGATGCCAATTTTTGTTTTTCTGTGGTTAACTTCCAGATTCCAGAATATAAAGTGTGGTGTTTTCTATTTCTAACACCATTTAGATCACATGTCTCACCATGACAGTAAGGGAGATACAACGAGGGTTACTATTACAAGAGATACCATGAGGGTTAATTAAATAGCCGTGTACTTATACACAGCGAAGATGCGAAACTATGCAAAACTAATTCTTTTAATCCAAAACTATTATTAAATCTCTAACCGACAGCCCTGAAATAACAGAGCTTAGTAGCAGTACCTGCCCAGTCGTTTCAAACAAAGTTAACTTAGAACGTAACAATTTTCTCATTTTGGCATACTTTCGTATACGGCAGTGTTCGCAAAATTAATTTCAATGTGGGAACAGGGGGAAAAATTGGAGTTTTTATAAAAAAAATGCATAGATTTTTCAATAGATTTCAAACCTTATAATCAGGATCAGAGTTCAGGTCCAAATGTGAGATTACTGTGAAGGGCAGCTTGGTGTCCATGTCGAATTTCCATGGCCGATTTAATGTGGACTTAATTGTGTAGCGAATAAATCCAAATGACCCTTCAAACGAGGAAGGCAGAAAGTTGGGCAGCGTGAAGCTGAAGGGGTAGGTGTGCTTGCCGGCTGGCAACTCCATCTCATCTCCTAAATTAAATATAACATAAGCAAACAAAATAACAACCAAAAACCGTTACCATAATATGGCATGACCTGATCGAAGGGCGACTTTGATCATCGGGGACACCCGTATAATACTAGCTACCACTCAGAAATAACTCGCTCCTTTTTCATTTTTTTTTCAGGTAACTCGGATACAATGACGCTTCAAAGAAGTATGAAGTTTGAAGTATAAATAAGTTGGTTTCTAGCAAGGACGTAGCTTAAGCATTCACGTGGGGGAGTTCAACCCTAAGGGGGAGTTCGATCCATGAATGGAGGGGGGAACAAGGGAGAAAGAGAGAGGGGGTTGGAAAATTCATAGAAAGTTTTTTGGGACCTTTATTTACCACAACTTATTATTTACATCAAGGTAAAAGAGGCTTGGAACTGACAGAGAAAGGATGAAAGTATATTGATTCTGTAGAAATGAGAGTGTGTGGTAAAACCTTATATGATCGTGTGAGAAATGTGTAGATCGGTAAAGAATGCAAGGCTGATGTAAGCGTAATGGTTGGCAATGATCACTCAGATGGTTTGGCCATGTATAGCGAATGAATAAAGAAAGGAGCGGAAGGAAAATATATTACGCAGATCAAGTGAATAAAATACTTGAGTCGGGTCATGTCATGAGTCAGAAAAATAGAATATGAATGAGGTAAGGAGTGTGTGCCTAGACCAAGTTGTTTGGCGGTTTGTCCTCGTCTCGACGTGCTGTAAATAATATTGTGGTATTTCCAAGGAATGTAATCTACGAGTACTATTCTCTTTTTTTCATTTCTATATTTCTATTCATTTTATACATTTCTCAACAATCAAAATAACTATTTGAAAATTCAAACTCACATTTCTGCTTTACAATATTTTTGGGTTATCTTTGTGATAAGCTGTAAAAAAATGGTGTTGTGGGAATTAGTAGTGAGAATGACAGAATTTGCGCTTTTATAATTACAAATTACGATTCATGACGGCAAAAAAGGCAATACACATTTGTTACTTATCGCTAAAATGCTGCAGCTCTTTCTTACAGATTAAATAATGGTGAGACACACAAAATACGCATGACTGTTTCCTCCAAAATACTACTTTTTTGCAACGGGAATTGCATTTCATTTTCTTTATACATGTGAGGGAGATGTATGATAATAATTGTATGTTTCCTTTGGGGGGACGCAGACACACATTCACCATTTGTGTCATTTTCGACTGTTGGTATTTAGTGTGTAAGAAAGAGCAGCAGTATTATATGTTTAAGAAAAAAGTAAAATCATCAGCACATAGACATTTCGTTTTTGAATTTTTGGAATTCACTCACACTTCAATATTATCCTTATAACTATATTCAATACTTTAAAAATTATCATCACAGCAAATAGTATTGGTAGGGGTCTACGGAGACATCACGGTGCGGTGTGTGAGAGAGATGCAAGAAAATTATGCCTTTTTTTCCTTTGGAGGAAACAGACCTGCGTACATTTTGTATCTCATCTTTTGAAAGAGCTGCAGCATTATAGTGATAAGGAACGTATGTTTGTTGCCTTTTTTTGCCATCGCGGTACCGTAACGAACATCGAGTCTTTATTATGAAAAAGATATTCAATACATTTGTAATTATGATATCTAATTTGAAATTTGAATGCAACCATAGCCAGTAACTACCTACAGCTAGTAGGCAGAGTAGCAACAAACCTACATAGAGCCTACAGTATATCAAAGTAGCCCCACTCCAAAACGTGACTTTGATAGCCATGTTTTATTTTACTCCATACCTAATTAATATAAACAAGGCAGATGGGCCATGAACCACTATCAGTAATAATAATCACTGCCAAACGTATAACTTTCATTAGCCCGGCCGCTTCAATAGTTTGTGCAGTTTGGTTAGTGTAGGCGCGCTTTTATGGCATGTCTCCTTTGTTTATATTATGTGTGAATTTTACTCACCGCTTGAGGGTCTGATTAGATAGATAGAGGTGGCAAAGTATTCCTCATCTCCTGAGTAATGGATGGTTCTCCTGACGGACTTTCCGTGGGAATCTTTATGATGGGTAGTTTCGCTCCATGAAGTTGACCCTCTCCCTTTGAACTTGATAGAGATATCTTGAAGATTACATACAATATTTTTAAATCTTAGAGCTTTGGGCATTTTATTATCAAACGGCTTATTTATTTAAACTTACTTATGTAACCTGGCGGGCATTAGATTCAAATTTGTAACATCAAGCATAAGATTGGGTAATTTTCACCCGAAATTCTTACAATCGTTTTTAAAGTAAAACTTCTTTACGCACGCTTGACTTGGGGAGTAAGCTAGTGAATGCGTGACGAGAGCGTTACGAAAAGTGTCGGGCGAGGCGAACGGAAGTTGAGAGGGAGATATAAGTTAGTGAAGATAGAAAGAGAGAGAGTTATGTTTCGTACATTACTGTAGGGGCAAGAGAGAGAGGTGCAAGCACACATTTTCTTTCTCTATTTCTCTCATAGCAGTTATGTTTCGCATATCTAAGACACAGTACACGCCTATTGTCTGTATCACACTGTAGGAGCAAGAGAGAGCAGTGCGCTTGCACATTTTCTTTCTTTCTTCCTCTAATAGAAGTTTTACTTCAGTCATGTGGTCTAATGCAAACTCATATTTTTTTTTTATTCTCGACTTATACTATTTTTAATTCGATACTACACTTATTTTATCTGTTTTCTAAGCACTTGTTATTAGAAACTAGTAATAAGTGTTACAATTAGTTGTTTAATCATTTTTATTAGAATCAACATTTTTCTTATGTATATAACTTATGGCACTTAATTTCCATTTTATTTAAAACTAAATAAAATCACAAAAAAATTTAAATTTTCTAAAGTTTTAATCATAACAAACACAATTATAATTTTTTTTCTTCTACAACTAATCAGACTTGAGTTATTCATTTTGAAAAGTAGCAACACCGAGCGCTAGGTGGGTAAAACTCACCCGCCGACAACTTTGACGACGTCTAACTACCTCGCTGTTGACAAAATCCTCGTTTCTTTTTCTTGTCACTCCCTTACCTCCCCCCGCGCAGCTACTGAGCTTACTTCACTCACAACTATTGAGGGGCATGGAACAGTTAAACGCGGCAAACTAAAATTATCAAGCAATATAAATTGCCTCGGGTAAATTTTACCCAATCTTATGCTCGCCGGATTAAACTTATTTATTTTATAAGGAAATCTAAAGTAAAATATTTAAGTGATGACATCAAAGAGCGAATTTTCCAGATTTTTTTTTATTATGTACAGGGTGTATGTATAGGGTGTATGTACAAGGTGTATGTATAGGGTGTATGTATAGGGTGTAGATCGTACTTGATTTACTTTAACCAGTGATTACTGACATTATTTTGGTCTCCGGTGACTTTTTTTAATGTGTTTTTTTTTAATTTTTTTCTTCAAAACCAAACAAAAAAAAAGTTCTTCCACACGTTATCACTGATCATTCAGACGAGTAACCGCCCAACCCCATCATCCCGACCCTAACTGTCCAATACCTACTGATTTTTTTATGTTTTAAGTTGAAAAAAACACCAAAATTTTCTTTACATTATTCACTTCAAATAATGGCCAGAATCACCGGTTCCTGTCTTCACTGTTAAAAATGACAAAAGACAAACAAGTATAGTTATATATACACTACCCTACTTTTTTTAACTGTTTATATAAAAATCTTGTATTATAAAATTATACCCATTGTACCAAAAAAATTATTAATAAAAATAAATATTATACATGTTTGTGTCTTATTATTTTTGTTAATTTTGATTTTATCGCGACGAAGGAACCACTGGTTTTGAAACAAAATGTTGATAATTTTGATTAAATAAGTGGTGTATACAAAGTGATTTGTTTTCATTTAATTAAAATGATACCATAAAGTTAATTGCGAATATTGAAGAAGTAATTAAAAAAAATACTGGTGTTTTGACAAAAAATATAATATTGAAAAGTGTTAGAAAGTGGGACCATATTAGAGATATTTAAACTACAGTTGTCCAAAATAGAAATTAACAAAAAATGAATGAAGCTTTTTTGCACAGTTAACCACAATATGTACAGTTGGGTGTTCGGACTCCCCCGAATACACAGAAAATTTTGTAAAACTGTGTACTAGCATTTTTTTTATTTGAAGCTTTGAGGTAATTACCATTAATTATGATATTACAGGAATAATGTAATAATATCTCTATAAGGGGCCATCCATAAATTACGTCACACGAATTTCATGATTTTTTGACCCCCCCCCCCCGTCCCCGTCCCTGTCACACATCGTCACATTTGTGAGACCCCCTCCCCCCTAGTGTGACGTCACATATTTTGCAATTTTAAATCAAAAATTTTTATGCATTTTAATAATTTAGATTTTTACATGTGATGTCACAGAACTGATGACCCCCCCCATACCCCTTGTCACACAATGTTACACTTCTCAACTCTCCCCCCGCCCCTTTATGTGTGACGTAATTTATGGATGGCCCCTAAATAAATTTTTAAGGCAATTTTTTTTCCATTAGGGGGGGGGGGGTAAGTAGAGAAGTGTGACAAGGGGTATGGGGGGTCAACAGCTCTGCGACGTCACATATAAAAATCTAAATTATTAAAACGCAAAAAATTTTTAGATGTAAAATTGCAAAATACGTGACGTCACACTAGGGGGGAGGGGGTCTCACAAATGTAACGATGTGTGACAGGGACGGGGGGGGTTAAAAAGATCATGAAAATTCGTGTGACGTAATTTATGGATGGCTCCTTATTAGGAAGGCAGATGTGTAAAGTAGATATTGTGACAAAACATAATAATTAAAATTTGTTTTACCTTTGATTGTTTTTGGAGCGTCGAAAGTATATTCGACTATCCCGTTGATGGTTTGTCCTGGACAGTAAGCATCCCACGGATTGTCGAGGGTTATATGACATTCTTTTAGACCCATTTTGTCTTGAATTAATTAATATTGTAAACTAAGGTTTGTGTGTATTGGTACACATTTATACACTTTTGACGGTGGTGTCCTTGACTAACGTCACTGAGAAACAGCCTTTTATCTTGTTTACGCCCACTTATTGATTTTTATTGAGAAACGGACAACATTTTTGCCTCTACCTTAAAGCGGGGATCCCATCTGTTGTTATGATCTATTTCACAGAATCCATGAAACAGTGTGTACAGGCTTTTCTATAGAATAGAAAATAGGCCTCCGTGGTCGAGAGGTAAAGGCTCTTGACTCGCAATCCGAAGGGTCGCGGGATCGAATCCCGGCGTGCGCAACTAAATTTTATTTGATTAATAATTAAGAAAATTAATAATTAAGAGGAGGAAACATGAGATATCCCACCACAACACCTACTTAGTACAAGCTCCTACCTATCCCAATAATTAGGCAGGCGGAAACGGGAGACAGTCCACCCTAATACCTACTTAGTCAAGAACCTACCTCTCCCAATAATTAGGCTATGGTGCACCCTAATACCTACTTAGTCAAGTACCTACCTATCCCAATAATTAGGCAGGCAGGTAAGTGCAAGTTTAGTGTTGTGTTGTGGTATTGTAGGACTACTGCGAGCAGGGCCGTCTTAAGCCGTGAAGGAGCCTGTGGGCACACTGAGTTTGGGGGCCCTTTTAGAAAGCCAAAAATCTACAGGAAAAAAAACCACAAAATAATGTATCTATCATTTTATTAAAGGGGTTGCCACGTAATTGTGATTTGGAGATATAATACGAATACTGAAAAGTTAAAAATAATTATGAAAATTCAAAATACCGTTATTCCCACTAATTTTGTATTAGGTACATGATTATTTATTTATTAAAATGTTCTTTTACATTTGGAAATGTCAAATAATTTTTTGACGTGATAACGTCTTATAAATCGATGAACGCCGGCTGCACTTCCGAAAAAGCATGACTCATTGTCACTTTCTGCCTGAGCCGAGCGTGCAAGCGAGAGCGCGGAACAAGCGATAGAGAGGCACGATCGGCCTAAGCATTCGGCTTGTGACTCTAAAATTCTATGTAAAAGTTTTCTTATGACGTTATCTTGTAAAATTATCGTTCGTAAACCGACTTTACAGACAACCAATTTTTTTTAAACTTTTTTGTGTGTAGTTGATTACCTACATAGGTAGATACCTGTGGAACTACGACATCTCCTGGAGTAACTGACAAGAACGAAGGGAGTGAAAAATTAATTATAATTCACGTAAAGACACAGAAAAGCGCCGCAGGCTAAGTTTTTACCATGGGAAACTTTGTGGTGTGGGTCAAAGAAATGAAATATTATTAACGAATTTCTGACCATCTTAATTCACTCCATAGCAAAATTAAGTTCTCAATGGAGCAGGAAAACCGGGACAAAACACTGTATTTTGTTTCTAGAAGTTGTTGGAAGTGGTACCTACACTCGAAACTCATTTAAATGTGAAAAGAAGGTGAATGCCTACGGCAACGAACTGGCTGATATCACCGGCGTTGCCCGTGCTTAACAGAGTGCCCTGTCTTACACAGTTTTTTTTCGAAATCATACTTCGACATTGACCTTTCTCTTGTTGTTGGTCAAGTGTGCAAAATTTCACCAATCTCGGAACGGTGAAGCTGAAGATTTGAATAAAAATCAAACAAACGTCACCTGCCCGGCGTTCGCCCCCCGCCACATACAATCATCAGCAATCATCATCAGAAGATAATCTTCTTCACATAATTTTCAATTTTATTCAAGGTCTATCAACTAGAGGTGAGTAGGTTCTGCAATGGTTCTGCATTTTGCCAGAAGAGTTATTCTCTATCTTTTGTGAGAACGAGATCGTTCTCCCGCGAGATGTTCTGTCAGATTTGTGTAATTTTCCACTGCTGTTATTTGCTTTTTCTATCGGCCGATGTCAAAATTTCAGCTGTGAGCTGTCAGGTATTGGTCATTTAAAACAAGAATTCCTGCAAGTATGCATAATTATTTATTCATTTAACAGCAACTGTAGAAAATCCCACAAATCTGACAGGACATCTCGCGGGGAGAACGATCTCGTTCTCACAAAAGATAAAGAATAGCCTTTCAGAGAACTCCGCGGTGTGCTTCCCTGTAAAAGAACTCGAGTTCTAGGAATGGGTTCCGGGTTCTGAGTTCTTGGGTACGAACTGGGTACTGGACTAGGTGTTGTGGCAGGTGCCGGGACTACCGATGCCGGGTGAAACTATCTGATGGTATTATAGACTGTAGGAATGACAGAACTAGTAGGTATGCGTGTGATTAAAGCAAGCGGTGTGACAGAGTTGTTTGGCAGTCCATTCTCTCAGTCCACCCCTGCGGTTTAACTCTCTGAAGTATTATAGACTGTTAGGATCACTGAACTATGGGCTTGTATGTATTTGAAATGATGTATGAATGTGATTATAGTAAGGCGTGTGTAGTAAATGACAAAATATGTATTACTAGTTTGAATTTTGTACCAAAATATATTGTTACGTACTGTATATGATCCCTCAATGAGTTTCTTAACTTTTGGGAATACAATGCAAGTTATGTGTTGTACCCGATTTTATTAATAAAAAAAATAAATATACAACAAAGTAAATGCACAAACAAAAGCTACTGAATTAATCGTCACCGTCAGTGAAACAGAATAGGCAGAATAGATGATTTAGCGCAACAAGGCGCGTTGGCGAATAAAACGGTATAGGGTTTGCAGATGATTTTGCACAACAAGATCTAACCATTTCAGACGCCACCGCGACTGAACCGGCATAGGTTTTGTAAATACACTGCCGGCACACACGGTTCCGGGTTCCGGCTCCGAACTAGAACCCGGACTTATGCACCTAATTTTTAAATAATTTATTTTATTTTTAAAAGTTCACAAAGCATGACATATGAAACTTGTCTAAATTAATCAAATTTGACTGACACTGATTTTTTTTTTTACCATCTCTCAAATAATTTGTTACTAGTTTTGAATTCCGTGACAGTCGATATTATTATTAAACTAATTAACTGATCGGTACCGAAAAAGAAACCCACAATCGCATATTACTCCAATACTAAATCGACAAACAAAACTTTCACTCACCGTAACGTCCGTAAATGGAAGCGACCGCCATATAAGCAAAAGGCTAACGTCACTCACCAAGAACTCAGGCGAGTAACGCGGACACAGGGGACTCGGGTGCTGGGAAGCGATACTGCCGAGCGCTGGGTATAGTAGGTACACGCCAAACTTTAACTGTCGCAATAGGCGAGTTCGGTGTCAGAAAAGCGGCACGCCTCCCCGCTCGTATGTTTGACGCATCTTTCTCTTTCACTTACGGTCATTGTTAAGTCATATACCTGTACGAGAATGGATCGTATCAAGTTCAGGGCGGCATTAAAGTTTGGTGTGAACTACACTTAATATGAAGATGCGTTCGAGTCCGAGTTCTCGGGGAGCAGTGATTTGAAAAAGGAGTTGGAGTGGGAAACGCTTCCCGCAAAGGACTCGGGTTCAAGTACTCATTCCGGCTGAACCTACACATCGCTACTATCAACACCGATCCCCGCTCCTCCCAAAAATAAACAAATGTCAAAGACATAAATAAACCCTCACGTCGGCGTCTTCCAGTGGCCGGCGCTTACCGAAAATATTACACAAAACATACTTAATTATAATTCCTCCACAAGATTACGTGACAACAGACAGAAAACGAAATTCCTGTATTTATACATAGGTACGGAAAATACTGATAGTGTAAAACATAAATATACCAATGCCTAGATTGATAACTTCGTGCGTTGATAACTTGACCAAGTTTGTCCCATAAATAAACCTATCCGAGTTAAATTTACAATTTTTTTACACAAATTTGCACTGGCCGAATAGTCGGTAAGTCAGGCGCGGTCAGACGCTGAGACGCGCAGACGCTGCAGACGAGCTGCAAACACAAACCTACTATCATAATAAACATATACCCATAATAAACATGCAAATACACTACACACTACTATTCCATTATTCTACACTACATACAAAACAAAAACGAATTGGTGATGCCATGTTCCAAAAGTAAAAATTCCATGTTTCAGGGGTAAAAAAAAAAACATGTTTTGAAGGATAAAAAAAACTGGTTGTCTGTAAAGTCGGTTTACGGACGATAATTTTACTTGATAACGTCACAAGAAAACATTGATGAAAAATTGCATTGATGCGTCATAAGCCGAACACTTAGGCCGATCGTGCCTCTCTATCGTTTGTTCCGCCCTCTCGCTTGCACGCTCGGCTCAGGCGGAACGTGACAATGAGTCATACTTTTTTCGTGCATGCAGCCGGCGTTCATCGATTTATAAGACGTTATCACGTCAAAAAAACATGTTTTTTCTCTATTGAGAACTTAAAAGATAACAACGGTACCTAATATCTAAGCAAATGATATATAATGCTTTGTACAAAACAATCATTTTATAATTTTCCTTTGAGTAACAGGAAAAAATGTGTTTAAAAAAAACCATCCAACTAAAAGCTTTTGAAAAGCTAACTTTGTTTGCTGTTGTCAAGTCTAACTTATAGAACTTTATTTTAAATTAAATAATAATTTTAAAATATAAGTAACTTTAAAAAAAAGATAAGGGAAAATAAATTCTCAAAAATTTGGATTAGCGTTTGTCACGGTTCCAATTTCAAACGCAAGTGTCGAACGCGCATTCTCCATCTTTAATATCGTAAAAAATAAGCTGCGGAATACTCTTTATTGAAATGTTACAAAGCATGATGATGGTTCGGTTCACACTAAATCGAAATTAATGGTGGATCTTGCACGACATTCAATCCATCTCCTAAAATGTTAAGTTTATTCAATGTCAACATGTACGATTTTTAAAAATCCGATTCTTCCCAAGAAAATTAAGAAGTATTTGATGTATTAAATAATTTATGAATAAAGATTATTAAAAAACATTACAGCGTATCATTTATCAATTATTATTAATTATTTTTACAAAATATTTTTTTAGATGTATTTTCAAGTAATTGGCGGGATTTTAGGGGTTTTTAATTTTAGTTTTAGGGGTAAATATTTTTGGCAGTTGGTAACACTGCCCACACTACCGGTTACCGGTAGTAGTGGTTTATTCATGCACACTACCAAACCTCCCGAAATGTACGAATTATTATTATACTGACTACATTGATACATAACCATAACATAATTTGGTAGATTGGCGCCATTGGTGGGTTGAGGCTTTGCGCAGGTCAAGGGCAAAACTTTTTTGGCGTTCGGCGGTGTGCTGGCTTTGCCGGTCGGTTTTCTTATTTTCTTAATAAGGTTAGACTATAGGTTCTTAATCTTATTTTGCCCACCGCCCACTTTGAGATTTTTTTTGGTAAATATTTACCGAGGTAATTATAACACTTTTTATGACAAAAACACTTAAAGAAAATAATGGGAAGTAAGTATTTCGGTTTCCGGAATTGAAAAATAATGAATTTTAATAGTTATTTCGTTAAAATTAAAAACGAGTACTCGTTATGTGATAAGCTTGTTTTTTGGTCTTTTTAAAACAATTTTTTTTTTAACTGCCCATGCCCTCAATGTGCCATCTCAACGCCCCCTAATTTTCTTTGGGTCTTCTACTGCCCCCCTGAAAGTCTCAAACGCCCACAAGGGACCGTTATCGCCCACGTTGAGAACCTATGAGATAGACGTTAGACGGAATAATATACGTTATAATCTACGCATTACTTATTTTAGAAAAAAACACTTTAACATTGTTATGCTTTAACATTTAACATTTGTGCCCGTAACATACGCAATATGAATATGAATAAAGAATTTTGTCCATTTTCAAAACTCAATTCTTTCGAGAAAGGTTTGAAAATAAAATATTGGATTGAATCACCCACGCAATATTGTGTTTATATTCCTTTCTTGGAAGAATTGAGTTTGTATTCGCACAAAACTATTTATTCGTATACGAGGGCAAACAAATAATTAATCTTTATTTTAAAGCATAACTGCAAAAAGTGTTTTTCTCTAAATTAAATTAGCGTGTAATAGGATGGGGTGGTGCGCTTGATGCATTTATAAAACCTTTACAAATAACTCAAAATTATATTATCATAGTTATTTATAATAGAAATAGAGCATTTTCGACAGATGTAATGTACAAATAATCTAATGTACAAAGACAAAGAATATTAACTATTTATACTGCAATCTATGAAATTTATCTTTTAAAACAAAAAAAAATTTGAAAAAGATTAATACAGAAATTAGAAATAATAATGTATTTTATAACTCTCAAACGAATACCAAACAAATGCAAACACAGTAGTTTTATTAGATCTCGTACTTTCAATCTTTTACCAAAAAAAATCAAGTGACAATTAAACTTTTTTTTATATGACAAGAGCCAGTGAGACTATGGCATCCCCAATTGGGGTATGTTGTGAGGCTGAAGGTAGTAGGGAGGGGAAGGAGATGGGGAAGAGGAAGGTGGGAAGTACCTGGCTATTCAGATCTGGTCAACAAACACGGCTAAAGCCTTTTCAAGCAACGTTTCAATTCTGAATGGTGGTCTTACACCAGGGCGATACTGAGAGTATCTTCCACCCTGGAACGTGCCGCAAATATACCATATATTATTTTAAATGAATAAATTGTGAAATAACACAAATTAATCAACTAAAATTTATTTGTCACGCCGGGATTCGATCCCGCGACCTTCGGAATGCGAGTCAAGAGCCTTACCGCTGGACTACGCTGGCCGTCAAACTACCTCAATACTAGAGTTAAAATTATACCAATACAGATGTTGAAACATTATTTAATTTATAACACTTTGCGTTTCTCACAAACTAACACTTATTATTACACTTAAACGTTATGGGTATACTTATATTTACACTATACACTATTGTATACACTTTTTGTACAAATTGTTTAGACAAATTTTACAAAAATAAAATGTGTATATACTATATTACCCACGCATATGTTGCGCCTTAAAGGGTTTTCATTACTCTTATGATCTTCATAATATTGTACATATATGTTATATATACCGTAAATTGGTAAATCTTAGGTTTTACTAGTAAATCACAGAACAGTTCGGACTTTTGCCATTAACCCTTCAAAATTTCGGCGTATTTTTCAGATGGTCAAAATATTTTAGCTTTACAATAAAATGCAAATAAGTGAAATATTTCTGATGATATTCCAAAATTAAGAACTGTTTTTGAAAGGGGATAGAATACGCTTTCAAATTTTATAATTTAAATTAAACATATATTTTTCAAAATATAAAAATTTTGCGTGCAGACAAAAAAAGTTTTAAAAATGGCCCACCTCACGTTTTTTCTAACTAAAATTACTGATAACGGAAAAAAATAACACCTTTTTATTTTATTAGACAAATGTATTTCAAATTTTATTGTCACCTCATTTTTTTGCCTTTTTATATAAAAATAATTATTAAAAAATTATCAAAGTTTCAATTTTTTTTTCAAATTGCGATTCAAAACTTTGATTTCATAAAGGTGTACATTTTACTTTTATGGTCGATATTTTTTAGATTAGACTATAAAGCGTGGTGTGTTGCCTTTTTAACACAGTTTAAAACATAATTCTCACTTTGATAACAAGGGAGTTACGGCGATTTGTATGTGACGCATGTGAGCTGGGACAAATATGGTCTCCTGCCATTCAAGGGGTTAAAAGTTGGTAAATCTTAGAATATTCTGGAAAATCTTAAGATTTACTGTAGTACGGGCTTTTACAGTATCATATATATCAAATGTAAAAATTGGGAAAAATAAAGGAAAAAATATATTTTAGAAGAGTAGCATCTACAACCGTTCGTGTATAATGTACGAACGGTTACGATAACAGCCAAAGACCGCTGGGGTAGTGCTGGTTGCTGGTTGCTGGTTGCTGGTAGACGGGCACACGCCATCAGCCATCAGCCATCAGTATCGCAGGTCCACACAGTCCACACAGTCCACACAGTCCACACAGTCCACACAGTCCACAGCCGCAGAAGAACAAAGGGGATTAGTATATTTATGACTTAGAGCAGAGGTTCCCAAACTTTTTTTTCTCGTGGACCACTTTCAACATTTCTACCATATTCCCAAAACGCGACCCGCCCCGGGCGGCACTTTTAAGGGGCCAAAATTTCACAATATTTTATTTTATACAATAAAATCAAAAGAAAATTATTTTATTTTATTTAATAAATTTAAATGAAAATATATATTTTTTTTTTGTTATTGTTTTTGGGGTGTTATGCCGTGTTTTAGCTCATCTGCCCTGATGATGGACACTATAACGCTGTCCGAAACGTTGGCTAAAGAAGGAGGTAGCGAAACACAGCATAACACCCCAAAAACAATAACAAAAATACTTTTTGGCCGTGAAAACCTAAAAACATACCTGAAAATATTTTGTAAAAATTTTAACCATTTCATTTCATATTTTTTGTCGCACCTACGATTCGGACCGATTGAAATGAGCACGGAATTTTTCATTATTTATTCAGTGATGAAATCGGTGAATCCCATTTAAATGAATGCTTAAATTTGTCATCTTGATCACTGTAGCGACTTGCAACACCGTCTTAATTCGTCGGTGTAGCGTCTGTAATTATTCGTATTTTATTTTGCGCTTGGACTGTTTATGACTAATATTCAGTGAAAATGATTGAGGGAGATCCGTGGGCAATGCTTTGAAAATTCTAAGAAACTTTCATGGATCACCATTTGTTCCGATGGATCATCAAACCATCCATGTGTTCCACGTGCAAAAATATAAGGAAAACCATTTTCATGTCCTGGGTGCAGTATCAATAAAAGCTGAAGACTCGCGTGCAGATTCACTCTTAGGTTAAAACCATTTTCAAGTTCCGAACGATCTGTCAAAATTCTAGTAGCAGATGAATCTGCTGACGCATTTCGAAGAAAATTGTTCTTATGTTTCGAGTGAAGTAAAACAATTTGTTTCAAATCATTCTTCAAAATTCGTAATTCGTAGAAAAACCATACGTATATTACGAGAGTAATGGGAAATGCTGGAGAATCGCAAGCAGATCCGCTCTTAATTTAAAACCAGTTTTGTGTTCAGAATGTAAAATTCCAGTTGTGGATTCACCTGCCAACACATTTTGAAAGAAAACATTACCATATTCGAGGTGCAGTTATAAAATTATATTTGCAGACTATGCGTGTGCTGCTAGAATCAAAGAAAAACCATTTTCCTGGTCTGGATGTAGTTTTAATTCGCCACAAACAGATTTAATATAAATCAGTTTTGTATTCAGGATGTAAAATTTTATTTAGATTCATTTGCTGACACATTTTGAAGAAAAACATTCTCTTATTCGAAGTGCAGTTATAAAATTCTGCAATTTTTTTTAAATTGACTGTTCCATGTGTGACTCTAACGCAAAATTTATATTAAGTTAAAACCTGCCCTGTTATAAACACATTGTGAAAATTCCTATTACCCCCCCCCCCCCCCCCCCGGCGCTTGAAAATCGTATAGGGGGGGGGCGGCTGACACCCACGCTACGCCACTGAGTTTCCGAGTAGTTAACACTTTTTAAGTAGTCTTTCATTGAAATTAATAGACACTACAATAATTAACATTTTACGAATTCGTCTGAATTAGTCAAAGCTAGAAAAAAATAAAACCATGAATTCGGCGATATCTTTGTGTCGGTCTCAGAGATTCTGGCGATTTTGTTTTTCAAATTATTCCGTTACTCGGTATGCGAGGCGGTCTGTGAGTCGATGTACTTTTCCCTCGCCCCGCCAGTGGCATTAGTACCCAGTCAGCGTTGCCAACTCTACGTCTTTTTACGTAGATCTACGTATTTTAGGTTTTTCCTGCACACCTACTAACTTCAGTCCCAGAATCTACGTATTTTTCGTATTTTCTTTAAAATTGTCGAAATTTTGACAAAATAACAACAAAAAGCACATTTTCTGTTACTTAACTAGACAGTGGCGCGGACTCCAACAAACGTTCCGTTTCATACCAGAGTCCGCACCACATAAGAAGTCGCGCAGATGGGGACGCTAGTGTCCATGCAATTTCTGGCGGGAACTGTCAATTTCGTAGCAAATTGTGTCCGTGGTGTATGGTTTGGTTTATTTATTCGTCTATGGCTTATGTTAGTGTGAACAACCATTGAGTAACCCTGAAAATTGGGTAATTTTTTATTTTTATTTTGAAGTGAAACTTCTTTAGCGGCGTTAGTGATTCGGAATTTGGATGAAACGGAAATTACGCACACACCTGCGAAGCATCACACTGCGCTCTTGGCCGATTTGATTATGATGTCACTTTTAAAAGCATTGGTTGGGATATAAAACGGAAATGACGCTATGTCCCAGGTCTGCGCTCATTGGCTGCTTCGATTATGACCTCACTTTTGAAGGCTTTGATTGTTTTGGTAAAGTTTCTATTCTACCGTGTGTGAACTGCACTCTTGTTTTTTTTTTTTATTTCTTTTTTTTACCACTAATGTGGCAAACAAGCATACGGTCTGCCTGATGATAAGAGGGCATACATTAATTACGCGAGCTTTTTTTTCAATTGAGACTCCTCTCCCACCTTGTTGAGATTAAGTGGGACCCCCCCCTCACGTGAGATTTATACCGCAGTTTTTTTAAACTCATTTTTCAAAAATAAACTTTTTCTTTTACTTTATTCTAATCGAATATATGTTTCCCTATCCCCCCTCTATTTTTAAATAAATTGTATAACAAAATACTCATTACACCTACCCTAACTTCTTCATTTCACAAAAAAAAGTACGTAGATCTACGAACTTTTCATTTGCAAGTTTTACCGAATCTACGTATTTTTCTAGTCTGGTCTACGTCTTTTTCAAAATCCGAGTTGGCAACACTGTACCCAGTACCCACCGTGCCACACCGTGCGGTCGGCGGCTCCCATGTGTGATGTGTGTACCGTAGCGCGAGTAGCGCATCTGACCGACTTTCGGCCAGTGCGAATTTGTGTAAAATTTAATGTTTATTTAATTAGGATTGGTTTTTATTTATGGAACAAACTTTGTTCATACAAAAAGCACGAAGTTATCAATCTAGGTTTATTTATGTTTAACACTATTAGCATTTTCCGTGTCTATGTATAAATACTAAATACATATTATTTTACTAAATAATATGTATTTAGTATTAAATAATATGTATTCAGCACGAAAATATTATTATTACTAAATAATAATATTTTCGTGCTGTGGTCACCTAACCTTCGAGGAAGTATAATATAAAAATATAACATTACCGATAAGCACTGAGTTCCCGAAGTCGCCGACTTGAGTCGAGTGTTTATTTATGTGGTTGACGTTTGTTTTTGAGTAGTGATGTGTAGATTCAGCCGGAATGAGTTCTTGAACTTGAGTCCTTAGCGTGGAACGGATCTCATTTCTACTCCTTTTTCGAAAATGATACATGTATAATTTTTGAAGTAAAACTTCTTTAGCGGCGTTAGTGATTCGGAATTTGGATGAAACGGAAATTACGCATTTGCACCTGTGAAGCATCACACTGCGCTCATTGGCCGATTTTTTTTAATTTTTTTTTTGATTTGATTATGATGTCACTTTTAAAGGCATTTGGTTGAGATATAAAACGGAAATGACGCTAGGTCCTAGGTCTGCGCTCATTGACTGGTTTGATTATGACATCACTTTTCAAGGCTTGAGATTGTTTTGATAAAGTTTCGCTTCTACCGTGTGTGAACTGCACTTCTATTTTTTTTAAGCTTTCTTTATTGATTGAATTGTTTGTTACATGGATTTTCCGACCACCATGTTTGGCACATGCCCGTGTAGTGGTGGTCGATTTTCTGTACAGTACATTAACATAAGCAATATAAAGAATGTGCGAGAATATAAAAAGGGCGGGCGGCGTTTGTTTGATTTTTATTAAAATCTTCAGCTTCAGCTGGTTCACAATAGTACCCTTTACACGTAGAGTTCGGAGCGGGACGTGCCCCGCGCCACTTCAGGCCGCCGCGCAGAAAAGTAAAGACCGAAAGTAAGATAACGGTTTATAACGCAGTTCATTGTGAGACTTTTCTGCGCGGCGGCCTGAAGTGGCGCGGGGCACGTCCCGCTCCGAACTCTACGTGTAAAGGGTACTATTGAGCTATAAATCTGCGAGCAGATATCTGTTGATTCGCGAGCGCTTATCTTTTGTCCTTTCACACGAGGCTATCAAATATTTCTTCCTGTGGTAGAAGAGGGGGTCAGTCGAATTAGGGAGCGGTAACGGAATGCATATTTTCTGTACTGAAATCTGTCAACTTGACATCTGTCATCCACGGGTCTAGGCAGCTCCGTAATTACAATGACCCCCTCTCCTGTTTTAGTCGGAGAAGGGGATAGTTATCTTCTGGGATATCATGTCTGGAGCGGTTACCTCTAAGATGTGTATTGTCTATGATTGATCTGCGCTAAAACGCTTACGTGTGAACGGTCTGAAGGGATTGTATGGAGAGCGTTGTTTGGCGTGCTATGATCTTTTATATTTGATAGCTCAATGTGAACCAGCTTTTAAATGAGTTTCGAGTGTACCACTTCCAAGGGCGGGTCCAGGATTTTTTCTGGGAGGGGCACAAGGGGCGGACGGGCAAAAAATGAACAATTACTGTTAGAAATAAACTTGAAGTATCATACTTCAAGCAACTTCCATTTTAAGCAACGTTTCAATTCTGAATGGTGGTTTTACACCAGGGCGATACTGAGAGTATCTTCCACTCTGGAACGTGCCGCAAATATACTATGTATTATTTTAAATTAATCAATTGTGAAATAACATAAATTAGTCAAATAAAATTTAGTTGCGCACGCCGGGATTCGATCCCACGACCCTTCGGATTGCGAGTCAAGAACCCTTACCTCTCGACCATGGAGGCCTATTTTCTATTTCATAGAAGAGCCTGTTTAATGGATTCTGTAAATAGATCATAACATCGGGTGCGATCCCAGCTTTACGGTAGTAGCAAAAACGATAGTAGTAGCAAAAAGATAAAAGGCTGTTTCTCAGTGACGCTAGACAAGGACACCACTGTCAAAAGTGAATAAATATGTACTAAAACACACAACTCTTAGTTTACAATATTAAATAATTCAAGGCAAAATGGGTCTAAATTGTCATATAGGGCCCGTATATCAGTTGTCCCAAAGCTCGGCTTTGACGCAAAGTGAGGCTTAAGCCGGGCTTTGCACGTAATCCGTATATCAGTCGTAAACCTAGAGTTGGCCAATTTTAAACCTTTAGTCTATGATATTAATCGAGGATTTCTATGTCGAACCAATCTATTTTTGTCAATATCTATTGACTCTATGGTAAGCTTCAAACTTCAAACGTCAATGGCGTCAACGTCAAGTGTCAATGCTTTTTCCAAGGCTTATTTTGTGGTAAGTTTTATGCACAATTGTGTATTTAAAAGCTCTATTCATTGTTGTTCACTATAGTTTTCATGTATTTACTTCGATTTAGATTAATTATTAAAACTGACTGGTTGAATAAAGAGTATGAAATTATTTGTTTACCTTGCTTTACGTGAATAATTTCAGAAATCAAAAATACTAGAACACCGAACTTCGCGGAAGACAGGGGATAAAATTGCTGGTGGAGCTGGTTTCATCAAAGAGCTGGATAATAAAGCGGCCAATGCGGTCAATTGGAATTGAATGAGCTGACTTGAGAATTCAATTTCAATACAATTTCGGCAGATGCATTGGAAAAAAAGTGGGACAACATTAAAATGAACATGAGGCGAAAATTTGCCACAAATATAAAGTATCGTATCAGACAGGAGGGCCTGCTGTCGATGCAAGGTACACCCAGATCGATGGGAGTATAATGGGACTGTTGCCCACCCAGTCGACCGGAGTAGAATCAACAGTCCTCAAAGGTAACTATTATTAAGTATGCATATCAAGTAACCAAGGAATTTAATTTTAATTTTTTTAGAATTCACAACTCTGACAGCTGTCGAAGGGACATTTCATTGATTGTAAAGTTTAAATTTTGGCTTTCCAAAACTCCCTTGAGCAGCCTCTCTGAAAAAAGCCCCTCAAATTCAATTGTAATATGAAATACTAACTTATTATGTTTGTCATATCAATTGACTAGGTATATGAGGATGAACGAAGAAAGGGTGCAAGGAAAATGTATGGCATGAATGTGAATGGTAGAAGAAGCCGAGGTTGACATCAGGCTTGATCAAGTACTCTAATACTTAAGTTGGACCACGTCAATGGTCAGAATCACAGTACGGTATGATGTATGCACGTTTGACGATTCATTCTCTGATATGACAGTTAGTTAGTTACTTACTTAACTGATTTGAACTCATAAACATTTATGTTTCCATTTCTGCTATTCACGGCATATTTCTGCATTCAAAACATCTCAAAAGATTTGTCTATTTTAAATAATTTGGTAACTAATATTACTATCTTTGTTTTAGCATTCTAAAATTGATCAGAATTGCAGCCAAATTACACTAAAACGATGAGAGCACTTATCAATCCAGCACAAGCTACCGGGGTTTGTAATATACTGTTAATTTTTTTAATGTGAATATCGCACAAGAGTCCCAACCTCTCCCTGCTAACTGAAACCAGTGAGATGGCATCTTGTGGGGTATGTTGTGAGGGGTAAATGAGATAGATACGTGAAGGAGTTAGGGCAGAGGAAGGTACGGAAGTACCTGACTTATCAGAAATGATAACCAAAGAAAGCTAAAGCATTTGAAGCAGGTGCAGTTCTAGATTTTTCGTAGCTGGAGTGGTAAGATTGAAAAATACCAATTGATAATGTTGTAACAAAAAATTTTTTTTTTTTTTTCAAAATTTTAATCTTTTATATGAAAAGCAGCCACAAAATATCATACAAAAAAATTGAAATAAAAAAACATTTTCAACTAGGTACTACTGTTATAAATATTTTTCAATCTTAGCACACTTGCTCACACACCACCTTGCCAGGACACATTGAACCCAAGATTCCTTCCCAGAACTCTCCTCCCCTTCCTTTCCTTAAAAAAAACCGTCCACACAGCATCCCCAAAGATGACATAGGCCCTAAGGGAAATTATTTTCCTCAGGGCCTCCTGTGTGGAGCCCTTGTAAAAAAAAAACTTGCTCACTGAAAGGTCACAGACTGCCAGTGATTTCAAATAGCATTTGGATTCTGAGTGGATGTATCACCAAGGTGATAGGTTTTTTTAATTTAGAATTTTTTTTATAATTGTGTTTAATTTTATTATTTTTCAATAATACATTTTTAGTACTCATAAAACAAAATAACCTGCGTTATTTATAATATAATACAGAAAGGGTAGCATGGGTGTGTAGAGCGAATTAACGAAGAAAGGATTGTTAGGAGAATATACGTTGCAAATGTAAATCTTAGAAGAAGTCGGCAAGACATGGCGAGTCGGAACATGTCAAGAATCAGAATAATTTATTTATATTTATTTAGGTACATAAAACAGGCATGTTGCCCAGAAATTTATATACATGGATGATTTCAATACAGTATAATATAAGAGTATGTATGAATAAGGATGAAGCAAGGAATTTATGCTAATCCTGAGTTGTGCACGTTTGGCGATTCTTTCTCTCGTATGACAGTTAGTTAGTTACTTACTTAACTTAAAATTGATTTGAACTCATAAAAAATTCTGTTTCCATTTCTGGTGTTCATGGCATGTTAAAGATTTGTCTATTTTACATGATTTTGGTAAGTAATATTACTATTTTTGTTTTAGCATTCTAAAATTGATCAGAATTGCAGCCAAATTACACCAAAACGATGAGAGCATTATCAAACCAACACGAGCTACCTGGGTTTGTATTATATCTTAGCACACTTGCTCACACAACACCTTGTCAGTACAGATTCCTACCCACTACTTAAACCCATTTCCTTCCCAGAACTCTCCCCCCCTTCCTTTCCTTAAAAAAAAAACCTCCACACAGCATCCCCAAAGATGACATAGGCCCTGAGGGAAATTATTTTCCCCAGGGCCTCCTGTGTGGAGCCCATGTAAAAAAAAAAAACTTGCTCACTGAAAGGTCACAGACTGCCACTGATTTCAAATAGCATTTGGATTCTGAGTGGATGTATCACCAAGGTGATAGGTTTTTTAATTTAGAAAAGTTTTTATACATAAAACAGGCATGTTGCCCAGAAATTTATATACATGGATGATTTAAATACAGTATAATATAAGAGTATATATGAATATGGATGAAGCAAGGAATTTATGCTAAGCCTGAGTTGTGTGACGGTCTGTCCTCTCTGCCCGCTGAAATTTCGGTTAGTTAATTCCTACATCACTTTTCAAATTGATCAGTTGACATCAAAGAAGATTCTTAGGTTCTTAACAAAATGGCAGGATGAAATGTTTATTTTGCAAACATGTATGTAATAATATAAATTTTTTTAACAATTATGTCGCGAAATACATGGGTTGAAGCAACTGTTGGTATTTTTATGTACAACTTTTTATAATATTATATTCTTCTGTTCCAGCGAAAAGAAAATCTACCACCGCAACCACCAGTGGAGCTCTTTGGCAGAATTTAAAATAAAAAATTAAACTTCAAATCTCCAAAATCTCCTCAAGGTGGAGGGCTTCAAGGCTGAACGCCAGGAAGACGAGAAAGAACATCTGCATTGCAGGGCCGAAAACCTCAAAACCAAATGCAGGAAGAACACGAGGAGCACCTCCTCAGGATGGAACTGCTGATGAGGAGAAAAAACTTAAGAACTAATACTACCTCCATATGAAGTAATATTTGTACTTTAGTACAGTCGAGGGCACCCACCACTTTCCCGAACCGTTTTAAGGACCAGATTGGTTCCTCTATCGGTTCTCACATCAAGACTCTACATTTATTTTTTAAACGAAGCTACTTTGAAATGATTCTAAAAGCCCCCGACTGTCCCTACACGGCACAACATACAATTACACATACGAAAAAAAATTTTAAGTGTTCTCATCCGAGGCAGTTTGTTCTCGTTCTTGAAGCTAGCGGAGAGACAGCATTTAAAGAGAAATATAAATTAGAAAGAAAAAGCAATTGAAACATGTTCCCACGGCAGCCACAACACAAGAGCAGCATCTAGAGCTTCTGGCAAGCCACAGGCAGTCCTGAGGATAGACAGTGAGCAGTGGAAGGAAAGTTGGCCCTTCAAACCCTTCACACCGTCCCTGGCAGCACAGTGGCCAGACGTGACCCCTATGAAGATGGTGGGATAGTGGAGAAGAGACTTCTGAAGAACCCAGGGGACTAAGTAACTCACTCCAGCCGACAGGACCACAAGAGAACTGGAGATCAGGGTCGAAAGGAACCCACCTCTCACTGCTACCGCTACATCAGGGGTGGCGCAGTGACAGTGCAGGAAACTAAGCGCTTGCAGATAGTATAAATTAAGGGCACCACCTGTGCCAGGCAGGGACAAGGGGGCTATTCCACCCCCTTATGGGGAGGGAGTAACAGTACAGACGAAGAACTTTACTTACTTGTACTTTAGTACACAAAAATAACAACATTAATAATTCAAATTAAAATACTTACCTTTTTTATTGTTTTTCAAGGTACATTCCCGTTAAACTGCAATTAGCAGTTTGCCAACAGGATGTTAATTTTCAATTACAATTTAAACAGACATACATAATACTTACTATAACTATACAGATTATCACAATTAACAAGCATGACAATATAAACCAACTTTATTTAGTAACCATTAGATAAAGTTGACTATTTCTTTGTTGTCGGTAATAGCTTTCACCTGAAATATATCCAGATTTTGATCCATCATTATCTTAATGTCTTCATTTCGGGGTAGTCTGTAAAGAATTCTTTTGTGTAATTTGTTTGTATTCCTTTGAATATTACACCTTAATAAAGACATTTAAAAAATAAACACCCGGTTATACTTCTTCAGACAATTTTTTATTTTGATACATTATTAATTTACATTTTACAGTATGATAGAATATTGAAGAGGCCTGGGATAAATTTACAACTATGTTAATGCAAAAGATAAATAATTACACTAATATAAAACATGTAACCCCTGCCGACTTGAAACAAAATCGGTGAATCTGAGATCAGCATCACAAATAGCTTGCACGTTGACAGAAAAGAAACCTTTTCGGTTCCGATAAATCTCGGGTTGCGTCCACCTAAAATAATGGTACACTAATGATTAGTCTGCGCATTCATGAGTTGAATAAGGTAAGCAAGCAAAGGGGCAACATTTTTTTTTTAAATTTATTTATTAACAATTTTTTTGGTACAATTGGTAAAATTTTGTAATACAAACTTTTTATATAAACAGTTTTAAAAAAGTGGAGAAATAATACAAATAGATTAGCAGATTAACCAAAAAAATCCCACATAGGCATTGCCAGTTCGTGGGTATACTTGAGTGTTTTTAAGACAGAAATTTACTAATAAACATACACTATCTTTGTAGAAGATAAAAAAAAAATTAAATTAAATACATAAAAAAATAGATGTGTTTACTGAAATACATATTCAAAAGACATGTTCATAAAGATAAATAAAAATTTGTTTAGTTACAGCAGGTCAGATGTTACAGCAAGTAAATGTTTGTGTCATTGGTATTTGTCCAAGACTTTAATACATTTTTATACTTGCTGTAGGTGGATATATTTTTACAATCAATTTCTGTAGCCTTATAGAAAGCATTATATATTTTTGGTGTAATGTTTGTTGATATTGGGACAAGCAATTGGATAACTTACCGGAGGACTGCATGTGCCTGCAATCAAGAGTACCAGTCACTTGGGGAAGCGTGCTATTGCACGCCTTCTTGCTATTGCAACCTTCTTTGTTTTTTCTTCCAAACTTTCAGGATCATTTTTGAAAATAAAGAAAGCAGTTCTGTCAATGTGCAATTGATTGTAAAACTATCCAAATGTGCTTGCTTGCGGGGTTTTGTGAACCCTGATAAAGTCCTCCACAGCAATCAGCATGGAGCCAGATGCTAGGTATCTGATTGTTAAAAGTATCTGGCGTTTTGGAGTGAGTGCTTTATTCCTGAAATGAAAACACACTATTTAGATAGGTATTTGCGTTGTTAGCTACTTTTTTATACCTTTTAAAAAGCATTTTCACTTACCAGTTCATTTTAGATTTGATGTCATCCCTTATCAAATCTAGCAAGCAAATTACGACCCTTGTGGAGAGACGAAACCTGTTATGAAATTCAATTTAATCCACGTCAGGAAGTCGTCAGCCCTGCTTCTATATATTCGCACTTTGCGTGGTCTGTTTAAATGTTCTATGAAATTATCGATATCTAAATCCTCAACGCTCGAAGAAAGCTCAAACTCCATGCTGTTGGTTATTTTATTCCTAAAATGTAATTTACGTACGTAGCAAATGCATATCGAAATCGAACCATTGTCAAATGTCAAATCTGACAGATGTGTTATTGCCAATAGCGCCACATCGCGTCCAGAAATGGAACTATTCTGCGGCTTAAGCGGCCGATTTGGTCGGTTTAAGTTGAGCGAGGAATGTGCTCCTTAGCAGAAACTGATATACGGGCCCTTAGCCCTGGACAATCCGTGGGATGCTTATTGTCCGGGACAAACCCTCAACGGGATAGTCGAATATACTTTCGACTCTCCAAAAAAAATCAAAGGTAAAGCAGAATTTAATTATTATGTTTTGTCATGATATCCAGTGATTACGCCTTTGTGGTTAACTTTACATATCTGAAAGGCTATTCCCTAAAATTTATGATAAGAGATCGTTCTCTCGCGAGAAGTGCTGTCAGATTTGTGTGATTTTTCTACTAATGTTTTTTGATTTTTCTATCGGCCGATGTCAAAATTTCAGCTGTGAGCTGTCACGTATTTTAGTTTGGGTCGTTTTAAACGTGAATTCCTGCAAGTATGCATGATGATTTATTCATTTAACAGCTGTATCTCTTATCACAAATTTTAGGGAATAGCCTTTCTGACTTCTTAAATTATGAAAAAAAATTTGCTTAAAAATGATCTAAAATAGATATTTACATTATTTCTATAATATCCTAATTAATGGTAATTACCTCCAAGCTGTAAATTATCTGTGTATTCGGGGGCGTCCCAACACCCAGCTGCACAATTGTGTTTAACTGTGCAAAAAAACTTCTTTCATTTTTTGTCAATTTCTATTTTGCCCAACTGTACAGATCAGTTTAAATATCTCTAATGGTTTCACTTTCTAACACTTTTAAACATTATATTTTTGTCAAAACGATAATGACATACTCTTATTTAAAAATATTTTGTTTAATTGATATTCGCAATTCGCTATGGTGTCATTTTAATTGAATGAAAATAAATCACTTTGTATACACCGCTTATTTAATCAAAATTATCAATTTATTGTTTCGAAACCAATAAAATTAAAATTAACAAAAATAACAAGAGACAAAGGTGTATAATATATAATTATACATTTTTGTCTTTTGTTAGTTTTGAACTGTGAAAACAGGATTCATAATTTTTTTATCAAATTAAAAATAATTTTTTTAATGTGTATCGTTTTTTATCTTAAGTATTGATTCTCTCATAAAAAGGGTGTTAAGGGACGTACTTGACTTACTTTAACGTGATTCTGGCCATTATTTGAAGTAAATAATGTAAGAAAATTTTGGTCTCCGGTGATATTTTTGATGTTTTTTTTTTCAATTTAAAACATTAAAAAATGAGTCGGTATTGGACAGTTAGGGTCAGGATGAGGGGTTGGGCGGTTACTCGGCTGAGAGATCAGTGATGACCTGTGGAAGAACTTTTTTTGTTTGATTTTGAAGAAAAAAAATTAAAAAAAAATAAAACATTAAAAAAAGTCACCTGAGACCAAAATTTCACTCACATTTTTTACTCCAAATAATGTCAGTAATCACTGGTAAATCAAGTACGACACTTAACACCATATACATTTTTAAAAAAATCTGTGGAAAATTCGCTGTTTTATGTTATCACTAGGAGGCCGAATGCGGAGGCAACACGAAAATTCCAGAGCTGCTAATTATTAAAGGCAAAACAATCACACTATCGTTATTTGACCGGTCTAGTTTGTTTTATGGGGCCAACAGACTTAGCTATAAAAGATAAAAGATCATTTGGTTTTGGCCTATTTCAGCATATCGCTTGCCATACATTCCCAATTTTTTTGCCTCCGCCAGCCGCCTACTAGTTATCACTTAAATATTTTATTTTAGATGTTTCCCTTATAAAATAAATAAGTTTAATCCGGCGAGCATAAGGTTGGGTAAAATTTACCAGTTTGTTCTCAACTGTTTTGTGCCCCTCAGTATCTGTTCAGGGAGGGATAGAAGTGACAAGAAAGAAAAGAAACAAGGATTTTGTCAACTACCTTTAAGCCTCCGCTATCCAAATTTGACCGATTTCTTACATATCTCCCTTAAACATTTGAAGTTTTTAAGCTCTTAAAAAAATATATGTTATTTTTGTAGATAATATCTAGATACATTCCATGCCGAAACGCAAATTAAATGAAATTCCCTCTATAGAAAAAAATCGCAAAGTATGCTCCGAAAATTATTTAAAACAAGTCTATTTCTATTATTTTACAAGTTATATTTGTGAAAAAAATCACAATGTTTCTTTAAATGATACTTCAGATACATTCCATGAGATTTTTGCTCTATATTAAACAAGTCATGTTTTATTAAGCTTTTTCACAATTTTCGCTGCAATTACATCACTTAAAATATTAGCGCGCTCTGTCCAACATTCGTAATTACGTATCTCTCCATCTTCTTCTTTTTCAGCCGAGAAGCGCCGCCTTAAGCGAGGTAGTTAGACGTCGTCAAAGTTGCCGGAGGGTGAGTTTTACCCACCTAGCGCTCGGTGTTACTATTTTTCAAGATGAATAGTTCAAGTCTGATTAGTTGTAGAAGAAAAAAAATTATAATTTATGTTTGTTATGATTAACTTTAGAAAATTTTTAATTTTTTTTATTTTATTAAGTTTTATACAAAAATGGACAACTAAGTGCCATAAGTTAAATTCACTAAGAAAAATGTTGATTCCAATAAAAATGATTGAAATCATTTTAAATACATGTAGGATTACGAAAGATTTTTCAAATATTTATATTGAGGGATCAGTAGGATTTATCGGTCCAGTTAGGTTAGGTTAGGTTAGTTCTACCGAGCCGAACCCTCTGATATGAAAATATCTGGAGTCGGTGAATTATTTCCCCATTTGGTCTCTTCCCCCTTTGGTAGGTTGACATGTTGTTCTTGTATTTATTATACTTATATAGTGCAATTGCATAGCGTGGATTGACTAGATGATCATTTGTGGAAAAGCGTGTGGAAGGGTTAAGTTTTTCCTGTGGGGAAGATTTAACCTGGACATAAAGTCAAAAGAACATTATAACACTTTTAATACTAGTTTCTAATAACAAATGCTTAGAAAACAGGTAAAATAAGTGTACTGTCGAATTAAAATGAAACAGGCAGCCGCCTATATGGTGATTTAATATACCTACTTTATATAAATATCACAATTATGTATTGTATAAATAAATAAAAATATAAGTCGAGAATAAAAAAACAATCTAAGTAAGAATTTCGGGTGAAAATTACCCAACCTTATGCTTGATGTTATAAATTTGAACCTAAATTATCGGTCGCTATAAATAAACCATTTAATAGTAAAATGCCCTTAAGAGCCTAAAAGAATATTGTATTTAATCTTCTAGAAATCTCTATCAAGTTCAAAGGGAGAGGGTCAACTTCATGGAAAGAAACTACCCAACATAAAGGTTCCAACGGAAAGTCCGTCAGCAGAACCACCCATTACTCCGGAGACGAGGAATACTTTGCCACCTCTATCTGTCTAATCAGACCTTCAAGCGGTGAGTATAATCAACACATAATATAAACAAAGGAACATGTAAAAACATGCCATGGAAGCGTGCCCACTGTCCCAGTAAAAAAGTTATAAAGTTATACGTTTGGCGGTAATTATTATTACTGGTAGTGGTTCATGGCCCATCTGCCTTGTTTATATTAATTAGGTATGAAGTAAAAAAAAAAACAAGGGTATCAAACGTCATAAACAAGTGGGGCTACTTTGATATACTGTGGATCTATGTAGCTACTCTGCCTGCTAGCTGTAGGCAGCTACTCTGCCTACTAGCTGTACGTAGTTACTCTGCCTACTAGCTGTACGTAGCTACTCTGCCTACTAGCGGTACGTAGCTACTCTGCCTACTAGCTGTATGTAGCTAATCTGCCTACTAGCTGTATGTAGCTACTCTGCCTGCTAGCTGTAGGTGGCTACTAGCCATGGCTGCTTTAAAATTTTAAATTAGATATCATAATTATAAATTTATTGAATACCTTTTTTGTAATAAAGTCTTGGTGAATTAATATCTATTGTTCGCTTTTATAATTACCGTGACAATTCACGGTTACAGTACCGCGACGGAAAAAAAAGGCAATAAACTTACTTTCCTTACCCCTCTAGTGATGCAGCTCTTTCAAAGATAAGATACACAATGTACGTAGGTCTGTTTCCTCCAAAGGAAAAAGTCATAATTTTCTTGCATCTCTTTCACACACCGCACCGTGACGTCTCCGTAGACCCCTACCAATACTATTTACCTTGACGATAATTTTGAAAGTATCGAATGTACATAGTTACAAGAATAATATTGAAGTGTGAGTATATTCCAAAAATTCAAAAATGTCAAATGTTTATGAGCTGATGATTTTGCTTTTGTTCTTAAACTTATAAAGCTGCCGCTCTTTCTTACACACCAAATAACAACAGTTGAAAATGAGACAAACCATAAACGTATTTCTGCACCCCCTGTAAGAAAGAGCTGCAGCATTATAGCGATAAGTAACGAATGTGTATTGCCTTTTTTTGCCTTCACGGTACCGTAACCATGAATCGTAATAAACTTACTAAATTAACTAACCATCACACCGTTTCCGCAGGGGCAGGCAGAGAGGACAGACCACCAAACAACTCGGTCTTGGCACACACTCTTTGCCTCATTCACATTCGTACATCGTATCATACATACTCTTATATTATTCTGACTCTTGACATGACCCGTCACAAGCATCTGATTCGCTTGATCGTGCCATGTCTTTCTCGGGCGTCCCCGACTTCTACCATTCACACTTGCGTCATATATTCTTCTTACACTACTTTCTTCGTTAATTTGCTCTACATGCCCAAACCATCTGAGCGTCCCTTTCTTAATCTTATTCATTATGCTTACATCAGCCTTGCATTCTTTGCGGATCTACACATTTCTCACACAATCATACACGGTTTTACCACACACATGCCTAAGGGATCTCATTTCTACAGCATTCAATCTACTTTCATCCTTCCTCTGCCAGTTCCAAGCCTCTTTTATCTTGCATAAGTAATAAGTTGTGGTAAGTAAAGGTCCCAAAAAACTTTCTAAGAACTTTCCAACTCCCCCCTCTTTCTCTACCTTGTTCCCCCCTCCACTCCTGGATCGAACTCCCCCTTAGGGTTGATCCCCCCCACGTGAATGCTAAAGCCTCGCCCTTTTTAGAAACCAACTTATTTGATAGTTATTTTTGAAGCGTCATTGTATCCGAGTTACTGAAATTTTTTTTTAAAAAAAGCGAGTTATTTCCGAGTGGTAGCGAGTATTATACGGATGTCCCCGATGATCAAAGTCGCCCTTCGATCAGGTCATGCCGTATTATGGTAAACAGTTTTTTGTTGTTATTTTATATTTCTGCTTGTGTTATATTTAATTTAGGAGATGAGATGGAGTTGTCAGCCGGCAAGCACACCTACCCCTTCAGCTTCACGCTGCCCAACCCTCTGCCTTCCTCTTTCGAAGGGTCTCTGGGATTTATTCGCTACACAATTAAGTCCACATTAAATCGGCCATGGAAATTCAACATGGATACCAAGCTGCCCTTCACAGTAATCTCGCATGTGGACCTGAACTCTGATCCTGATTATAAGGTTTGAAATCTATTGGAAACTGCATTTTTTATAAAAACTCCAATCTTTGCCCGTTTCCATATTAAAATTAATTTTGCGAACACTTCCGTGCACGAAAATATGCCAAAATGAGAAAATGAGCTTGGTTTAGCATCTTCGCCGTGTATACGGCTATTCCTTAACCCTCATAGAAATCGTTGTATCTCCCTTACTGTCATGATGAGAAAAGTGATCTAAATGGTGTTAGAAATCAAAAACACCTCACTTTATATTCGAATCTGGAAATTAACCACAAAAACTAAAATTTGCATCTATAGAGAACCAAACCAAAACTTCATAGGAAACCTAAGTTTGCGACTGCAATTTGAGAAAAATTATGAAACTTTTTGAATTCTTTTAAAGTATTTTTTTTAATGAAATGATATAGAGAGTGAGGTAACAATAACATTTAGAATACATTTGTCTAATAAAACATGTGTGTTTTTTTTTTTTTTCGTTAGAATAATTTTAGTTAGAAAGAAAAAGGTGATTTTTATAATTTTTTTATGTTTGCATTCAAAATTTTAGCATTTCAAAAATTATATGTTCATCACCTTTCAAAAACAGTTTTTAGTTTGCAAATACATTCAAAAATATTCCATTTATTTAGATTTTATTGCAAAGCGGAAACATTCTTACAGCATGTGCCCGAAGCTTGGGGGGTGTTTAAATTGCTAAATACATTCCACTACAGCTTAGTAAATTTTCACACCAAAAATTGTTAAAAAATACAGTTAGTTGATTCATGAAAGTTTGAAAAGTGGTATTTTTACCAGGTGTTCTTTCAAATGTGAAAATAAGTAAGTATGAGGGTCTTCCGGAAAGTAGTACCCATTCAAGAATATAAAAAAATCTAGTAAGTATAAAAAAGTATGAATGTTTTATTTGTAAAGAACATACCTTCAACTACTTCTCTACATAGTCAGTCACCTAGCAACCCATGTTTTGTCACCAGTGACTACGCGAGTCAAGAAAGAGTCTGCTTCATCAGAAAAAGGTTCCAAAAATGTCTGTGTTAATCAGTAATCGTTTTGTGTTCATCAGTAAGCATGGGAGGGAGACAAATTTTCGCATAATGCAGGTGGTTCTTCACGAATAACTGTTTGTGAAATATTATAGAAATGTTCACAGATCTCATCAAATGTAATGCGCCAATTTTCTTAAAGAATTCAACTCAGCAGTTTGTCCGTAATGACTGACGGCCGTTCCGAACGCTCGTCATCATGGATGTTCTCGCTTCCCAAGTTGAAATTACGACACCAGCGCCGAACAGACGACTCATCCATAACATTGTCTCCATACATCTCTTTTGATTGCCTATGAATATCGCAAGGTCGCACATTTCTTGCGTTGAGAAATTTAATCACATCTCTAACTTCACAACTGGCGGCGTCCACTATTTTCTTGATCATTATAAACATTCATTAGAAACAACACAGTCAATACCAGCAAGATGTAATGTTGCACACAGACAGCTGAAATATAACTGAACGTATTAGTACTTGTCTGGTGGCTACTCTATTCGCCAGCGCTCCGCACGGCGTAAACGGGTACTACTTTATGGATGACGGATGAAAGCAGTAATTTTATTTTAAATTATAATTTTTTTCTGTGAATTCTTTTTTATTTTGATTTAAAATCTAATGACTATTTTAATACATACATACGTCTGGATATATGTATGTATTGTATGTATTGATGGGAAAAGCTGGTGCTATTAGCCCTAAAAATAGAATAAAGCAGTTGAAAACATTTGTGTTAACTTGCTTATGACTTTGGACATCTTTGAATATGTGGCTTTTACGGTAAATTCACTTTAGCTAATATTAACTCCACTAATATAAATGGTTCATGCCTTTTAGGCAAAGCTTTTGAATGACTGAAGAGCTGCCTTTGTAAACACCATCCACTCCAGCAATACAAAGAAGATTTATTTAATATTTATGATTTATTTGCAGTTGCCAATCCATATCCACCTGAAGAAGCACTATGGCTGCTTCTGCTGCAAGTCCGGCCCTCTGCTGTTGGACTTGAACCTCCCCGTGTCGGGCTATTGCTCGGGACAGGCTATTCCTATAGATGTCAGCTGTGAAAACGGCAGCAAGGTCCACATCAACAATTTCAAAATTGAATTGAGGAAGGTAATATCTTTATGCTAATTTTATTGCTTTACTTGTGGATGCCGTAATTATTTAAACATCGCACAAGAGTCTCAACCGAGGCTGATTGGAGTGAGGGTTATGGGAGAGAAAGATTCGCACTAGGTTAACCGTCTGTGTGTTTTTATTTTACACACCACACAAGTTCCAACTGCTTGGTGCCAGTGGGACTACAGCATCCCATTTTGGTTATGTTGTGAGGCTGAATGTGTTTAGGAGGAAGGAAGGAGTGGAAGAGAAAGGTCGGAAAGTACCCGTCTTTTCAGATTTGGTCACTAAACACGTCTAAAACCGTGTCAAACAAAATTTTTATTCTGAATTGAGAGTATGAATTTGGATAATTTGAGATTTAAGGCCTGACCAAACCGGCGCGTTCATTTTGCGTCCACGATGGTGTGCACGGTGAGCGTCCTATGTGCGTGCAGAAACCGTTCACACCAAACTAGCAATCAACTAGCGTCCGTGATACCATGTGTAATTATTGGAGCTGAAGCTTTTGGATTAAGCTCAAGTCTGATGCGTCCATTTCCATACAGACAATCAAGAGATGACCCGAAATTATCTAATTACAATTACAGATTATGTAAAGCAAGGCGTATGGTGGAAAATGCCTTCAGAATATTGGCTCAAAGATGGCGAATTTTTTTTAGACCCGTGAAGGTAGAAACTTCTACTATTACTTCGATAGTAAAAACTTATTGTGTGGTGCGTAATTTTTTTGAGATTGAATAGCAGAAATTTGCATTACAATAATAATTTACTACCTCCATTGGATGAGAGCGCAAACGGTTTTCTCAATATGGAAATCGGTAATCGTAGGAGTATAAACTACGCATTCAGTATACGTGAACACTTTGTTAATTACTTTAATTTATAAAAAGGTTAGGTATATTTTTTTTTTCTGTATTTGTGCAATAAAAGTGTAAATTATATGTTAATTCATAAAAATTTATGTCTTATAAAAATAAATATATTTTTCTATAGCTTATCACTTAATCCCAATATTTCTCCTATTTCTTTCCAAACTTGATCCTTTTTTCTATTATTTTTATATTCTGGATGTGAAGTGTCATAAAGTAAACGATGCTTGCTAATTTAGTTGATTATTCTTTCTTTATTTGTATCCGACATCATAAAAAATACCATCATATCAGAAATTATAACGTTGCGTGCAGCGTACAAACTCTGCCAGCATCCGATCGCGGACGCGAGCGAATGTCGCGTCCAGACGCAGCACCGGACGCCGCGGTCAATCAGAGAACTCGTCGATGTGAACACGTTGCTATGAATTCGTACACAATATCTGATCGCCACTGTGCACGGGATCGCAGACGCAAAATGAACGCGCCGGTTTGGTCAGGCCTTTATTTTTACTTCATTTAAAAGTCTACCATTTTATGTATAGTACAGTACACTTGTATATTTTAAAAAAATTATTTCCAGAGAGTGCAATTTCACTCAAAAACACCTAGCCATAAGACCAAGACAGAGAAGAGTGTCATAGCAGAGTTGAGTTTGGGACAGTTGGCCGCTAACTGCTCCAAGGACTGGAGGCAATATATGCAAGTCCCCGAACTGCCTCCAATCAACCTCAAGTACTGCGGAATTATAGATTTGGACTATAATATAAAGGTATACAAATTGAAATACATAGCCATTGTAAAAGTCAAGAGTCAGAATAAAATAAGAGAATGTGTAAGATGACATATTGTAAATTATTACGGTGATTTATTGATCATTTTTGCCTCCAAATTGATGGTATTAACGACAAGTCAAGCGCAATTCGCTTACTGACAAAGATCATCCAAGTTCTTTCGAATAAGGTACATCACTTATAGAGTGAATTGAGTGAAGTTAAAAATATCATTCAAATCTCATCTATAAATGTCAGTAGTAGCAGCCGCCCATTCCAGTCCGGTCCGCTCCACCGCGCCCCGGCCCCATTCCCACTATTACCTTAGCGACTGTAGTCGGTGGGGTCGGCCGCCCCAGCCTTCCTGCGTTCAGCCGCTCAATGCCTACAAAATGACTACACAATCTGCTGCCAAAAAGGGTAGTTAAAGGAGGAAGACCTTCAACGGCTTCCACTTCTGATGCAGTGGTGTTATCTGCTTCAGGATCGTCGGTAGTGACTCAAACTACTTTGAATGTTCCCGAAGCCTCATCCTCTCTGCCACAGGCCCGATTTGTCAGTCAACAATCAACTTGAGCAGTACAACAGAAGAGGATGTCACTTTCATTGACCGCATTTGTTGACATTTGTTGACATTTGTGACATCCTCTTCTGTTGTACTGCTCAAGAGCCTACCGGTTTGATTGCTATCGAAAGGCGGAAATACATTCACGCATGGCAATTCAACACTGTGGCATCAACCGATGATGTCACTCATCTTCGACATCCATAGCATCCAATTCTGGCCATAAAAAGTTGGTTATCGTGGCACGATAACATTCAACGATCACCAAAACAGTTTTGCCAGTGTCGGTATTGAAGAAATGATTCCGCAAGCAAAAAATGCATACCAAACAGTGACTTTTTGTGGATGCATTGAATTTTCGACAATCAATCGCCCTTGGATTTACAACAGCCCAAATGTGGAAATTTTGCTTATAAATGAAGACACTGAGATGAAATTGGTCGAATAAGCCGACATTTGTTTGAATGCCCATTTTCATAATAGGTTTCAATAACTTTAACACGTTGTTCGATTGTTAATCTTTCCATGGTTGAAATTGTCAAAGACTGAACTGTCAAATTTGTCAAATGTCAAAACCAGATGTCAAAAACATAAGATCAAGCCTTATTCACATAAAATCGGTCAAAGCCACTGGAACACCTTTATTTTTATCTACAGCAGCCCAGTAATGTCGTATTTTTCAATCTTACCACAGTGAAACTTACTGAAAACTCACGGAACACCACAGGTAACAACTGGTGTTCAAAAAATGTTCAGTACTTTAGAGCCCAACGGCCGCTAAGTTTTATTGGAAAAATAAGATAAGAGGTTTTATGCTAACGCAAATTATTTTTGAATGTTTTATTATTTCCAGATAACATGTATACCTTCTGGGTGCCATATGAACTCACACGAAAAGAAAACCATCATCCTGGGAACTGTGCCCTTCGTTGGATTTGACAGTTTGCCCCCCGGCCCGCCCCCCGTGCCCATGCAGGCTCCTGAAGCGAGCAACTGGCAGTCCAAGGCTGAGTTCCCGCTGCTCCCGTCACTAAGTCCAATGCTGCCACCCCCGATAATGCAACAACTTCCTCTCCCAAGTGCCCCCACGATGCCCCAATCTAGCCTGGGACCTGACGCGCCTTGTGACGGTAATATGCTCTACCTGTTTCCGTAATTACATCACCAGCGACAGTTGCGGTGACCAACACATAACCACATCGGGTCCATTCTGTATTTCTTACAATTTTTTGCAATACATACATATCATACGGGGCACAGTCAGCGTGGGGTCTAAGGCAAATCTTACCAAGAGACGGTTTGATTTAGTTTTGGATATAAAATTAAACACTATTTTACAAACAAACAAGATTAATTATATATATTATCTGACTAATCAGACCAATTTCTCTAAATAAATCATATTCAACTTTCATTGAAATGAGGTTATTTAGATAGACAATCTTTTTTTTATTTTCTAGTCATTTTCGGATTTGTTGACATCTTGGACCCAAATCAATCATTTTATTTTCTTTGGTCAGAAGATTCTTAAATAACTGCCTTGTAAGCAATAAGATTATTTTGTTTGATTCTGGGCGAATGGAAATGACCACATTTGTTGACATTTGCTTGATATGAGCATGCTCATAAAGAGCATGTGTAAGCTCATTTATTTACAAGCAAATGTGTACAGTTGATGAGCATGCTCATTTATGATAATATTTATTATATCTTTGAACATGTGACACCTTTGAACACGAGTATCTTTGAAAACACGCCGCGCCCGCTAGAAAACATAGAAAGAAATTGATTCCATTCAAGCTCACTGCTTGTTGGAAGCATGCTATTAATGACTACGATTGACATGCTATGACACTATTGACATGCTATGACACTGTGAAGCATGCTATTAATGACTACGATTGACATGCTATGACACTATGACACTATATTTTCTATTTAGTTATTATTGTGTCCTAACCCTTTGGCAAGCAAATTTGTATTTTAAAATGATTTCAAGAAAACAAAAAAAAAATTGCAAGAAGCTCAGTTTGGGTAATGCATTCCATATATATATATATATATTTTTTTTTTAAGAGCGGAGACGGTTTACATATAGTTCCTGTGAGCACTTAAGGCCTTCGCTCACGGAGAAATCAGTTGTCAACGCACCAGATCTTTTTCTCGTGGCAGTTGCTTTTCAGTTGCCTTGTTAACAGGTTGCCATGGTAGCGCTCACGAAATTCGAATTGCGTTGACAACTGGTTTCATTTCAGTTTCTCCGTGAGCGAAGGCCTTCAGGCTACAGGCACATTGTGCTATCTCCCATTTTATCTAATTCATTTGACAGTAACCCAGTCCCTTTTATAAAGTTTACCAGGATTGTCATTGGAAATGAAGCTATATCTTCTGGTTCCACAATGTGTCTTCCCATGTCTTCTGGTTCCACAATGTGTCTTCCCATTTCTCCTCTTCACTTCTCCTTGGTTCCTTGAAAGCCCCACGAGGGAAGAGGGCCTCATCTCTCCTCCCCACTACTCCCTGGTTCCCTAAAGGCCCCACGAGGGAAGAATGCTTTGTCTCTCCTCTCCACTCCATAGTTCCACGGAGAGATGGAGAGTTCACCTCCCTTTGATTCCCTGAAGGCCCCACAAGGGAAGAGTCCACTCCACCTTGGTTCCCCGAAGGCCCCAGGAGGGAAAAGGACTTCATATTTCTTCTTCACCTTCCTTGGTTCCCTAAAGGCCCCACAAGGGAAGAGTTCACAGAGATGGCCTCATTTCTCCTCTTCACTCCTACATGGTTCCCTGAAGGCCCCACATGAGAAGAGGATATCATCTCTCCACTTCACTCCTCCTTGGTTCCCCAAAGGCCCCACGCCGGAAGAGTGCACTTCCCCTTGGTTCCCTGAAGGCCCCACAAGGGAAGAGTTCATGGAGCTCTCCTCTCCACGGCTTCTCCTCTTGGTTCCTCCTGTAGGCCCCATGAAGGAAGTCTACAGAGGTGCCCTCAACACTCCTAGGTTCCCCAAAAGCCCCTAGTTTTGGAAAGTCCATTTTTTTTGTCCCACGAGTGACTAGGGAAACAGAAGGTCCATTCCAGCAGAGTCCCGAGTGTTGGAGTAAGGTCTAAATACTCCGAGATGTGACCATTCGCGACACTGTTTCCCAGGACATTCAGCCTAAGCACGGTAGCTCACACCTTGGCTTAGGACGGCTATTGCAGGTTTGTGTTTCCACTCCCTGAGCGATGGGTTCGCCACACTCCCTACGCTGTGCATTCCATATACTAGTTAGAACATTTTACAATTATTTAAAAATTGAATGAAGTATTTGGTCTCAATTGACACAATTGTCTCGTATGTGCATTTACCCCAACTGACCTTACTTTATTCAAATACAAATCCACTCTTTCAGAACACTATTAGGACATAATCCTTATTTATAGCCAAGCCTCTTTATTCTCTATTACAACCAACGTTTCTTTATTTTTTGCTTAGTGCTAATTAAAGTTTGTTTTCTTTTAGCACCACCCCCATTCCAAGGACAGTCTTCCATGGGAATTATTCATGATGAAAAGAACAGGAAGACATCAACACCCCCATTCCAAGGACAGTCTTCCATGGGAATTATTCATGATGAAAAGAACAGGATCACATCAACACCCCCATTCCAAGGAGGTCAGTCTTCCACGGGAATCATCCAAGATGAAAATAACAGGATCACATCAACACCCCAAGGAGGTCAGTCTTCCATGGGGATTATCCATCAAGATGGAATTGATCATAACGCGAGGATTTCACCCACTGAACCACCACCCGCATTCCAAGAAGGTGAGTCTTCCACGGGAATGACCCAAGATGAAATTGATCATCAGAACAGGATTGGCATTCCTCCGCCTTATTCAAGCTTCGCAGGGTACTCTTACCCGTTTCAATAAAAAAACCCTTTAAAACAAATATACCAGGTGTCCAGGGGTAAACTACAGTAACTACAGATTGTGATTCTAAGTGAAGCACAAAATATAAATAGCTTGTGTGAGGTTTCAATTTCCATTTTCTATGGATAGATCAGACATTATATATACGAGTATGTGCGATGTTGCCACTCTTCATTCTGGCTTTTTTTAGATTCCAGATTTTTCGTAGGACTTTTTGTATGGAAAAGAATGGAATTTCGAAAAACTTATTTATTCCTAGTAAACCGTGTCATATAGAATCTAATTGCACTTTACCACCGGACACCTTTTTTAATAAGTAACAATGTAACACCTCAAGTAATATGCTTAATATTGATGATACTTTTGTACATCATTATACATTTATAATAAGTATGTATCGTATCTAAGACTATGAAATTATTCTCTATACTAACTTTGTATAGTTGATGGCATCCCAACAGCTGGAGAATGTAGACAATTTAATAATGTTTTACTACTTCTAAATATTTAAACTACATGGTTTGAGCTGGAAAGCAGGACCACATTAAAAGAAGTTTTACACGGGACTCTTGATGTTGTCACTTCCTCCACACTACTGCCAATTTAACCGTATTGCGCTGGTTTGGGCTAACTGTAGAGTATTACAATAAACATATTGGAGTGGATGGGTTTGGGGAAGAAAAGGTGTTATTTGTGTGGAATGAGTCTGCAGCAAATTAGTGATAATTTGTGGATGAATTGTATCCACAAAGCAGAGGAGTTCTTGCTACCATGGTGGACCGCGATGTCTCAATACGAAGAAAACAATGATCCTCTCACTATGCATTTGGGGGAATCAGATGACAAGACAATTGAATGTAAATCACTCATTTTTAAATCAAAATTATCAATTTTTAGTATTAAATGGTAACAATTTCTAGACATTTTGTTTTTTGAAGAGTTTTATTAAATGTACATTTGTTACTTAAATTTAATTTTTCCGCGACCGGTTTCGATACAACCGTATCATTCACGAGCAGGATTAAAACTAACTTAAAAATTAAAAGCAAATACCAAAGATTAATTAGGTGGGAGTAGTGGGAGGGATGATTTTGGGGGAGGGGTAAAGCGGTGGGAGGAGTCAATATTATACGGAAACATGGTTAGTAAAGGAGATTTGCAAGGCGCTATTATTTTATTCGTTAAATTAATTTTAGATTTAATTTTTTTGTTTATTTCGAGCGTTTCTAAAGCGCACAGATTAAAGTATGAATTTATATTGCAATGTTTAAACTTTGGTTTTTTCTTTATTGAAGCTATGGCCTGACTCTATTAAATGATTAGCAAATTCGGATTAATTATTATTTCGTAAACAAAGTTCAAGTTCCCTGATTCTAGTTTTGAAATTTCTAGTTGTCATACCTACATACTGTGCGTCACAATCTTTACATTCTAAAGTGTATATCCCGTTTTTTTCAAATTTATTGGAAACATCCTTATTATTTTTCAAATTTTTTATTTTCGAATTAGTATAGAAAGCTGGAGAAATATGATCTGGTAATAAACGGGACATTTTTAAGGATAAATCGGCTGTATAAAGAAGTTTTTTTTATATATTAGGTAGTTACCACGTTTGCTCATATTAATACCACTGTAATGCCCAAGAAATACCAAAAATTGATAATTTTGATTTAAAAATGAGTGATTTACATTCAATTGTCTTGTCATCTGATTCCCCCAAATGCATAATGAGAGGATCATTGTTTTCTTCGTATTGAGACACCGCGGTCCACCACGGTAGCAAGAACTCCTCTACTTTGTGGATACAATTCATCCACAAATTATCACTAATTTGCTGCAGACTCATTCCACACGAATAACACCTTTTCATCCCCAAACCCATCCATTCCAATATGTTTATTGTTACTCTACAGTTAGCCCAAACCAGCGCAATACGGTTAAATTGGCAGTAGTGTGGAGGAAGTGACAACATCAAGAGTCCCGTGTAGGGCGGAAAATTTCGAAACTGAAAGAAAAAAAATTTCGAGAGCTCCAGGAAGAAATTGATTATTTACCAGAATTCTCCAGTGGTTAAACCTCGTATTGTACCTATTAAAAAGTTGTGTAAGTATTTATAAATGTTATGACGTAACATGCAAAAAAAATGTCAAATATTTTTTTTTTTTTTACATGAAATACCGCACAAGAGTCCCAACTGCTCCCGTCTGGAGCCAGTGAGACTATGGCATCCCCAATTGGGGTATGTTGTGAGGCTGAAGGTAGTGGGGGGGGGGAAGGAGATAGGGAAGAGGTAGGTGGGGAAGTACCTGGCTATTCAGATCTGGTCACTAAACACGGCTAAAGCCATTTTCAAGCAACGTTTCAATTCTGAATGGTGGTCTTACATCAGGGCGATACTATTAGTATCTTCCACTCTGGAACGTGCCGCAAATATATCATATATTATTTTAAATGAATAAATTGTGAAATAACACAAATTAATCAAATAAAATTTATTTGCGCACGCCGGGTTCGAACCCGCGACCTTCGGATTGTGAGTCGAGAGTCTTGCCTCGGGACCACGGAGGCCGTAATATATTTCGTAATGTTGTGTACATTGGTAGAAATGAAGGTATTTTTACTTATACAAATTTACATATACTTAATAAGTTACTATAGGTATTTAAAGATTTTTTAAAGAATTTTATGTACTTTTATGGATATATTATGACAATGTTAACATAATTGCCTATTCGGAGAAAACTCTCTAAGTTATTACATATATACCATATATTCACTGCGGGCCTTTAAATACTCATGCTGTTAAATTAAGAATTCCATATTTACATAATTTTGAAAACTGAATGTGATATATTTTAATGTATATGTAAGATAAAATGTTACGTACATATTTCTGAAATTTTATTATTTAATAAATAGTATTGTATACATTTATTTTGACAATGAGATTGGCCTTAATAAATAGGCAAAACACAAACAAATGCCTTAGCCTTAGACAGACTTGATGTACACAATATACACCTGTGTACAATAATATTATTGTAATGTAAATTTTTTATTGCATTTTGTTTTACAAATAAAATAATTTTAAAAAAAATGTATTGTTTTCTTACTCAGTACAGTTTCTATAATCCGAACCCACTATAATTCGAATCACCGGGTGATGGGGGCGGGTTTGGTGGATGGAAATCACAAGACATTAGGACACAATGCCCTAATATAGTCGAAAGTTAAAATAAAACAACGCTGATGAAGGACGCTGATACAAAAATATGCAAAGCGCGGCCGTATTGGAAGAATTCACCCTAAGCGCCTCCGTACATGGAGCTACTTACAAACTATTCGAGCCTGATGCGCGTAGCACGCACACCGCTCGTGGGTACCCGCCATACAATTTTGCTGGTGTTCGTACACGGCGCTGCGCGACGGATGTCAGGTTGAAGTCGGTAGCGCGCTAACGACAGTGCTGGTAGCGCGCTACGCGTTGTAGCATTCGTGTCTGCTACTTTCGTTTGACGTTTGACAGAAATGGCGTCTGAACATTAAAGTAATGTTAGATTTGTTCTGGAAGTGAATAAAAATGCGTGTTTACATAACTTTACATTACCAGAATACGCAAGAAAGGATTTAGTGAAGAAGGCATAGATTAATGTTGGAAAAAAAGCCATTTGACATCGTTCGACATCGTGTTAACTCCACGGCTGCACGTGAAAAATGATCAAGTTCAGTATAATTCGGGTAGTGCCGTGTACGGAAACCAGCTTTAAAAAGTAGTACTTCTGCAGGATACTTGTGGTTGTGTCACAATCACGTAGTTTGTAAGTATCTCCATGAACGGAGGGCCTAACAGTCCCAGAAAATTGATCTTTCTGAGGGTTTATTTTAATTAATTCTGGTAAATATATTATTAAAATTTCAGATGGTTCTGGTGGGGGGGGGAGTAGAGAAGTGTGACATTGTGTGACAAAGGGTATGGGGGGGGGTCATCAGCTCTGTGAAAATCTGAATTTTGATTATTTTTAGATTTAAAATTGCAAAATATGTTATGTCACACTGGGGGGAGGGGGTCTCACAAATGTGACGATGTGTAACAGGGGGGGGGGTAAAAAAATCATGAAATTCGTGTGACGTAATTTATGGATGGCCCCTAATCAGTGTTCACATGATGCAAAAATAATTACTTCTATATTTGAAAATATATTCAATATGATGTGCCAATTAATTGTAAAGTAAGTAGAAAAAATAATAAAACATTTAAAATGCTGTTGTTCACGAAGCGGTTGGATTTGTGGCTCTAGGATGATTGCCATGATTGGTTTATTTGACTCTGGGTGCGCGCGCTCGGTCGTGTCACATCGTGTCATAGGTTAAAGGTCCGCACTGGGTCCGCACCGGCCGCAACGCACGCAGTGCACGCAACGGTTTTTCTATTTCTTTATATGAATTAATACAGCACTGCGTCCACTATTGGTACCGCCCGCACCGACCGCCGGCATTTATTTCTTTGAGTTTTATTCAGTGCCGTGCGTGCGTTACGGCCGGTGCGGACCAGTGGACGTTCACTTTAAACTTGATAGTCAATCCTCATATTTCCCGCAATACTAGTTTATTAATTTAATTCAAGTTACTAAGATGAGTTATTATGCTGATGAATTATGATTTGAGGAAGTGTCTTTAATGAGTAAATTTATTCCGAAGTTCCCATATTACGACCGGCATAAAACCGTTAAAATATATTTTTTCATCCCTGAAGTATGGTTTTTCATTTTGGGACATGGCAGCACTGATCTTTTAAAAAAATAATCGTCTATACTGTCTATAGTCTATGGGATTGGTTTGTTTATGGTCACGTCCAGCTGTCAAAAATAACGCGTGTTGACGATGTTTTGACGCATTGACAAAACTACGTTTGTGCAAAACAAAGTAAATTTCTTCTCTACAAAAGCTTTTAAACTTTTAGAATGAAGAATCTAAAGCTGTTATGCCACAAATGGCATAAGTATGTTGATGTCGATTCGATTCGCGTTATTACATCCCTTTGCGACAGCACTGATGAAATAATCGTCTCGGACAATTCGAGAGTATTTAAAATCAACATCGTGACAGAAGAGTTAAATATGTTGTTTGACTTGGAAAACGAAATTCCGTTGCCCGACGCACGTATTGTTAACATCGCGTTCTTTTCTATTGAGCGTATTCTTTTATGTGCGGTAAACACAGGCGAGGTTATGCGGCTCGATATGGATTCATTGCTGGTTGATGCTGCTGGCAGCTTTGAAAAGGGCATAAAGGTCGGTTATTCGTTATAAACTACTTAATTACATGGTGATAAGTCTGACACAAGTGGGCGAAACCACAAAGTTTGTTGTAGGCGACGCTACAACTGATATTGGATGAACAATTGTTTTTATTTTATGTAAAGATTGTAGTCAGCTTCTTCACGGTACTCATTACCACTGTTTAACTTCATACCTTTCCAGGCGATGCAAATCAGTCCAGACAATGAGCAACTGGTATTTGTAACGGGGGACAATAAAGTCATCCTCACAGACTGCAGGTTGGATGTTATAAACACAGTTTCTCTCGACACTGAGACTTTTGGAGACGGTGAATTTATGACGGTCGGTTGGGGCAAAAAGGAAACACAATTTCATGGCTCGGAGGGAAAGGAAGCTGCCAAAAAAAAAACAGTTATAGAAGAAACCGGTAAACAAAGTTCTATTCGGGTGAATATACAAAAGTTGGTCAGCCTTTGGCCCTATATTGTAAATATAGTTTTTAACCATAATTTATAATTTTTTTGGTTTGAGTCACTTTTTCAAATATTAAGACAATTGCAAGGTGCAATTTAATACATCGGACTGACGACAGGGTACTGATGAATAGGTCATTAATTTGTGGTTATATTTGAAATTTATAATTTTACAATTCACGTGTAATCATGCATAAATTGAAACAAAACATAGGTAACAGACGAAATAAAGACTAGAGTACTGAAAATTAGACTGGATCAGCACACACACGCGGTAACAGCGACTCTAGCACTCGCCTCCAGCAATGGCTGCTGTCAATATGGCGCCCTCTACATCTAACTTCACTGCTAACATTCAAAACTACAAACGAGTAGATCAACAATCGACTGATGTGTAATAATGATGACAAAGTTTGTTAATTTTTTTAATAATACATTTTTACAGATTCTGCGAATAAATCTGTGGAATATGTTATTATTATTTCAGACTATATAAAAATAAGATTAAAAATTAATACAGAATATTTTATTAAACAACCACTTCAAAGCGTTTTTATGATTGTGACATGCTAAGGAACTGATGTTTTGAGGATTTATTGAGTTATTTTACATATCGTCTCTTAGCTTACAACACCGCTCAAGTCGAAAATTGGCAGTTTTCACATTTTAATGCCTTTAGATGGAGCTGCTCATTGCACGTCTAACCATTGGTCACATGATATAGATTTCAGTCAATCAGAAGCTGTAATTCGAAAAGTAGCGAGAGCGCGCAAGTCAGTTGGCCTCTCAACACCGCACAGTTTTTTTCGTCTCCTGTAAAGTTGGTAAAAATGAATTATGCGCGGTGTTGTTAGCTAAGGGACGATATTCGCTTTTGGAGTAAGTAATTTAAATTGAGGGGACTAATAAAGAGGAATTAGGAATCTCATAACATATTAACACATAACAAAATGCATCAAAATTGTCATATTTATTGACTGATGACAGCGAGTCAAAGAAGACAACTTTTGTATATTCATCAATGTAATGTCAAGAGAATTCACTTCAACTACTGTAACATTCAATACCTAACGATATTCAATATTCTAACCTTTATTATGTTTTGGTATATTATTCTATGACGATAACCATTGAAATAAATAATTCAAACTTAGGTTGGCTTTAGATTCTAATATAATATAATGCTTTCTTACACTGAACATTTTGTTTTCGAATAATGTACAATGGTCAATTTGCCATTTTTAAAATCATAAACCAAGATTAAATGTGTCACTAAATGTTTTCATATATTCAAATATTTTTAAACAATGGACCTGAAAGTGTTTGTGTATCACTGAAAGTGACCGGTCTGGCTGAGTTGGCATCGCGTTTGGGTCCCACCCAGGCATCGCGTGTTCGATTTCTTAGCCGGCTAAGTCCTCCATCACGACACAAGCAACATTTACATTTGCTTACTGTGGTAGTAGCAGGAGATTTTCAAATATTGTCAGGTTATTCATAACCTAGGAATAATCCTAGCTTGTTTGTCTTTCTTTTGATAAAAAAAAGTATATATATATACATTCTTCTGAAAACGCTTATAGTTTTGGACAGCTGATTTTAAAGAATATTTTCTATTTTATTCAGTGGTTTAACTCTAGACAGCCGATTTGTCATGAATTTAAATTGCGACAATCTCTTTCAAAATTAATTTTTAATTAAATCAATGTATTTGTATCTTTTTGAAGGTGATGTCATTAAAAAGGATGATGTCTTGGTAACGTGGCGAGGTGACGGCGCCTTGTTTGCTGTTGGCTTCTATATAAACGGTGTTTGCTCATTTAAAGTGTTTGACCGAGAAGTAGTGCTAAAGTTTACCAGTGAGAAACAAGCTGGTATTGAGTGCAATTTTGCTTGGAGACCCATGGGCAATTTGATAGCTACAAGCCAACAATTTCCAAACAAATATGTGGTTGCATTTTTTGAAAAGAATGGCCTGAAACACAGAGAGTTTGTTTTGCCTTTCATGAAGTCTGATGTTTCTGTAAAGAAGTTATCATGGAGTGCAGATTCAGAAGTTCTCAGTGTATGGTGTGAGAAGAGTGCTTTTCAGCAATCATTCTTACTGAATTATGCGGTTAATAACTATCATTGGTATCTTAAGCAATCGCTTGTTTTCCCCGCTGATTGCGGTGTTTCGGCTATGGCGTGGGATGATAACAATTCCAGCGGGAATGGAAAGCTTCTGTACGTGTTCCTGAATGGTGGAATCTACTCTCAATATAATTGGGTATGGTGCACAGATGCAAGTACTGGCAAAACTGAAAAAGATAATGCTATAGTTGGTGTAGTTGATGGAAAGAATATTCTTTTAACTTTGTTTAGAAAAGCCGTCATACCTCCTCCAATGGCTGCATTTACTCTAAATTTTAGTACCAATATAAATCAAATCATTTTTGGACCAAATTCAGTCGTTGATAATACTTCAACAGAACTAATTGATTCTAACAGTTTTATGGCATTACTGGATGATGGATCATTCCATTTGTATATTGCACAAATACAACAAGTGGGCTCTGGATTTAAGCTCTTAGGTTCTGCATCATTGAAGGAGAATATTCAAACACCATGCACATTAAGTCACTTCCTTTGGCTTGCTAATAATACTATTATGTGTGTTTCTTCTAATGGTTCAAAATCAGATTTACTTCTTCTGGCAATTTCTTGCAAAGATAAATTTGATCTGAATCTTGTCAGTACTGTTCCAATAGCTCATCAAATTGTGGGATTGAGCCGTATTACAAATACAGAAGCAATGGTACAGACATCTTCTGGAAAGCTCTTCACATTCTCCGAGGCTAATGGATTAGTAGAATATCGTTTCTCTTTTCCCGAATGCTGCTACCATTTTGAGGTGTGTAGTTTGCCGGGTGAGAGTTCAACTGTCTTTCTATTTGGAATGACACATCGACATAGATTTTACGTTGACGATAAAGAGGTGGCCAATAATGTGAATTCTTTCTTTGTACATTCTGATTTCCTTCTGCTGACAACCCTGCAACATCAACTATTATGCTGTCCCTTATCGAAAGATATGAATATCCGACATTTTGGAAGCCATTTTGAAAATAAAGGAGGCAATAATGTAAATACAACAGTTTCACAGAGGAAACTAGAAAGAGGGTCGGAATTAGTAACAGCAGTCGCTTGTGATTCCAGGACTGTGATGCAACTTCCCCGGGGAAACATTGAGGCTATACAGCCACGCGCTCTATCACTCAAATTGATTGGCAATTTCCTCGATAAATGTGAATACGTTAAGGCTTTCGATTTAATGAGAAAACAAAGAATAAATCTAAATTTAATACACGATCATGATCCTGAAAAATTCACAAAGAATATTCCCACGTTTATAGCTGAAGTAAATAATGCTTCTTGGTTGAGCCTATTTATAACAGATCTAGAGGATGTCAATGTGACAGAGACAATGTACGCAAGCTCTTACAACCGCCCAAAAGTTAATGACAATGGAGCTGTTTGTGGAAAAATATCATTGATCTGCGCAACCATGTTGAGATATCTGCAGCAAGATAACGAAAGAAATAAAAATGTTATCCCCATACTAACGGCCCGTGTCAAAGCAAATACACGTCTCGATCTAGAAGCTGCATTGTTGATGATAAGGATGATTCAGCTGCAGCCCGGGAAAGGAGATGACGAGACTCTGATCAGCGCAGACGAGGCTGTGAAGTATTTACTACTGTTGGTGGATGTCAACAGTTTGTATGACATCGCTTTAGGGCTGTATGATTTCGATCTTGTTATGTTTGTGGCCAGCAAGTCTCAAAAGGATCCTAAAGAATATATACCGTACTTAAATGACCTGAAAAAGATGCACTCCGATTACCAGAAGTACACCATTAATAAGCATTTGAAACGTTATGACAGAGCGTTGGAGTGTTTGGTTAATTATGTTTGCAATCTCGAATCTGAAAGTGACGTTGAAAAGGAACTCATGTCATTTATAAAGCAGCACAGTTTGTATAAGGAAGCTTTGCACATGTTCAGTTTGGAAGAACACCCCTTATTCCAGCAATGTGCAGAGGACTTTGCCGACTATTTAATAGCAAGGAGAAAATACTCCGAGGCTGGTATTATGTATAAAAGAAGTGGTCATTTCCAAAAGGCTGTAGATGCCTTCACCGAGGCCGCTGATTGGCAAGCAGTCATGAATTTAGTCGAAGACTTGGATCCCTCTGAAGAGGAGTTAAAAGAATTGCAGAGGTTAATATACCCTTATCTAGTTTTGCTTTAATTTGTGTCAATCAATTTTCCACCACCCCTTCTCCTTAAATTGAAGGATTGGGTCCCATCACTTTGATAAGGCACTATGTTGTTTTATTTGTGTAATCTCAAGGAAGGCACCAACATCATAACGCGCATCTTAGAATGCTGGCGAATTTGCTAAATGATATTCCAGAACATGCATTTAATTTGCTTTTTAAAAAATCACCTCCCATTGAAAGGAAGCTTCATTAATTCAATTAATCAATTGTTGTTATCATACTCATCAAAATTGTCTGCTCATTTTTCAGTAAGCTGATGGAAAAATTGAAAGAAAATAAGAGGTATTCTGAAGCTTTAGAATTGCTGTCCTACTCTAATAAAGCTACACCTGAAGAATTGCTTTCATGCACTCTGGAGGGACAGCTGTACAGGAAAGCACTGAATATTTGTAAACGATTTAAAAGAACTGATTTAATAGGTAAGAGATATTTTTACACAGCAGACAAATTAGTTATTTTACTTAGATTCATCTACATGTAACATAGTATTGTTTTTACAAAATTTACGGGAATTTTCATTCGGCTACTTGCTAAACAACTTATATACTAATAGTATGTTCAAGATAATGTATTGGAACAATAACTGTTTTTTTATTTATTTTATAATCTTAATCACGCTTTATTTACAGAGGGCACTCTTCTGAATGCTTTAATGGAAAGATACGCCGTACTGATGTCTACCATCAAGGATAAGCAAGAACAATTCCTCCAACAGAGAAGTAGATTACAAGTTGTCAGGAAAATCAAAGCGGAAATGGTGGAGACCGGTGAAGATCTTCACGAGGATTGTGATTTATTCTCTGACAAGAGTAGCGTTGCACAATCCAGCACTTCTAGATCTTCCCGGTAAATTATATCATTTTTTAATGTAAACAAGACGCTCCCAAATGCCCTGCGGCAATCAAGAAATTTATTCAAAATTTATTATTTACTAATAATCTACGGGTGTGTCATATTATATCTTTCCTTTAAATATTAACACTCTCGACTAATGCGGAGTCAGCCATCTTTATTACATAAAACTCAATCAGGGTCGGGGATTCGGCCCGCTCTCATTTATCTTTCCAAACAACAATGAAACACGGATTATCTGAAATACCATTTATTCAAGGAATAGAACACATGGATTATTAACGAGGGAATACTATTTAAGACCTAGAATTTATCGGCTGGAACAACAACTAATTTTAGGAAGTTAAGGCTCAAAAACTCTGGTAGATATTAGATTGTGCTCACGTATGTTGACTCGAACGGAAGGCATTGTGGCTGGAGCGAGTCTCACAGACTCTGTGAGGCCTGGATGTCAAGGCGGCAGGGTTGGTAGACTCTGGAAAGCTGGGACGCCAAGGTGTCTCACAGACTCAAGGAAGGCCTGGATGTCAAGGCGGCAGGTTGATAAAAATTGCACCTAACAGGGCCCTGGATGCTAGCTTTGACAAGCTAACTCGGGGACTATCGTACTCGTGTTCGCAAACTGTCACGCTCGTCGCACGCTCTGGGCCGATACTTGTGGGCTATGCGGGCCTCTGCCGGGGACTCAATGCCTTTCCTGCTCGCGGTCCGCTGCTCTCCCGTCTCCACATGCTTCGAGAGTGGGGGTAGTGGTGTTATTTTAACTCCCAGGGTTTCCAAACTGTATTAATATGTAAATATGTGCAATACATAACAGATGGTATATCAGTCTACGCTGGTCTATATCAGGCAACACCGAGCTACTCACTTTGTGTTTGAAATTTGTTCTTTACATTCGAGTTTAGATTTGCAAATTGACAGTTCATTGTAAACAAATGGCCGGCGTGGTTGAGGGGTAAGGCTCCTGACTTGCAATCCGAAGGTTGCATGATCGAATCCCGGTGTGCGTAAATAAATTTTATTTGATGAATTTGTGTTATTTCACAATTAATTAATTTTAAAATGATATATAGTATATTTGTGGCACGTTCCAAAGTGGAAGATAATCCCAGTATCGCCCTGGTGTAATACCACCATTCAGAATTGAAACATTACTTGAAATGGCTTTAGCCGTGTTTGGTGGCCAGATCTGGATAGCTAGGTATTTTCCCACCTTCCCCATCTCCTTCCCCTCCCCACTACCTTCTCAGCCGCACAACATACCCCAATTGGGGTTGCCTATGATAGTCTCACTGGCTCCAGATGGGAGCAGCTGGGACTTTTATGAGGTACATATTGACATAAAATAAATTTAAAAAAAACCATACAATTAACTTAATAATAGTTTTAAGTTTTTATTTATTTACTAGGAATTTCCCGGCATGCTTGCAATGCCACTTAATAAAGAAATTGTTTCTCCCTGCGTGTCCTATCCCATTCGTCCCGTTACCCTTCCTGACACCCGTTCATTGATCATGTGCCTGACACCCGTTCATTTCATTAAACCTGTCGATTTCATAACGGGTTATGGCTACCGGCAACTGTCTCTTCTCCTTCATTTAATCTGAATTCTATTCAGGGCCTGCATTATAAAATCCTTTTCTACAGCCTATTCCTTGAGGGTATGGGGCGGATGAGTCAAATTGGTAACATCGGTTTGTCATTTGAATCGGTTCGGATCACGCTTCTATGTATTTTCTGTTCAGTGCATTTTCCAATGAGTTACATGTATATTTCAGGGGCAGCATGCGTTCAAGCAAAAACAGACGTAAGCATCAACGTAAGCTGGTGTCGCTGAAGGAAGGCTCACGGTACGAAGACATTGCTTTGGTTCGATCTCTCCACTCCCTCGCCACCATGACATTTGCTCTGCGACACGACGTGTCAGAAATCAACTTCGTCCTGCAATGGCTGGAGAAAGATAGCCAAGTTGACGATTTACAGGTCGGTGTCAAAATTATACTATGGGGCTGCCATGAAGTTTCACTAAAATAGCATTTTTTAATTTTTTTTATTATGATTTTTTTTATTTATGCCCTAGTAGGCTTTTACGAAAATGAAAAGTAGGCTTTTATAAAAATTTTACAAATTGATTACGGTAATCAAGTGTATAAAGATAAATGCAATTGTGGTAATTGTAAAAAAACACATGTAGACACAAGAAAAGTTAGAATATTGTTACGTTACAAATAGACCGCCAATATAGAGGCGCGCGCACTACCCCCTCCCGCGAGCGACAAACCGAGCTGTCGCTAGACCATCTCGAGCGGCAAGCTCGCCAGTCTTCAGCGAGCGAGCTTCCCGAGCCCACGTCCCGCGTGAACATGTGCGACACGAGTTCAGTTTCGCCGGTTGCGCACTTCCGGTGTCCGCGCTTGGACGCTGCTGAGACCGGGAGAACAAGCGCGTAAAGCCGCTGTTGGCCCATAAACCAAACGTGAGTCAATTACCATGTTACCCTTTGTGTGCAAATAATGTTTTAGCCCTAACCACGCGTGTAGAGAGCAGAGACTGACGTTCAAACTAACTTTCAGCTAGGATCGTTCCTCTTATGTATTATTGTGTCTCCTAGAATTGAATAAACTATTTATGTGATAACCTACCGTGTTTTGCTTGTCGAGAGAGGCCCTGGGGGGACGGAGAAGCGTGAAGTTCCGAACCACAAGCACTAGCCTTGAGGTTAAGAGAAACCCTGCTTGCACCGAACCTGAGCTAGTTTTTATTTGGGGCAGATACAGCAACTAATTTGTATTAAATATGTGGGAGCTTTCTCCAACCTTGCCGATAGCATCAGCACGCACGCCGACGCTAACACTGGCGCTAAACGTGGGGCCATTTAAATTTTTTCTGTTCCACCACGGCCTCGTTCCCAAGCAACAATTGTAAACTCTGAAATGTTATTATGATGTATTGTTTATTCCCAATTGTCTAGCACTTCCAACAGGAATCTCGGCGCGAACGTAATTTCGAATCACAATTTAAATTATTACGGGCGCGATTTTATCATTTGTGACTCGTCACTCGACAAAATATTACCGGTATTCCAACGCAAGGTGCCCAACCTAGGAAGTTGTCGCTGCGAATAATACAGTGATTACAAAGTGTCGGCCGATTAAAATTGCTATTTTCAATACAAGTGAATAGTGGAAATAAACACAAATTAAAGAAGAATTTATTCAACAATTAAAATCATGTACATGATAAACAAATCATCCGCTTGGTCTCGAAAGTGCTAAATATTTTTAATAATATACTATACTGCAGCACGCTGGTACGTCTCTTAAACGGACACTTGCTGACACCTAGGGAACAAGTGGATTTAAATTCTTTCTGTCATTTGACAATTAAGTATTTTTGACTCTGTCGTCTGCTGAAACCGGGTCATGCCGAATCACATTCGAATAATGCAAAAAATACTAAATTCGCGTTGACGTGGATTCCTTGACATCTGACACTATAATACCTTGTCAATTGACAAAGAAGGTAATATCTTGTCGAAAAGACGAAGGGAATTCGCGTGTAAATACCAGAAAATTGGTGCTGTATAAAATCAGGCTATAGGAAGCCGCGTAATGAAACCATGCCCCCAAGATATTGTTGAATTCTCAAACAAATTACTTCCACGAAAACTTGTGAAAATTTTTTCGATTTTTTCCTTTTTTCGATTTTTTAATTTTCGAAATTTTTTTTTTCCAAAACGCTTGGATTTTTTCTTAAAAACGCATGGCCAGAGGAAAATCGCTGCTCAAATTTTCTCCAGTTTCGGACTCTGAAAATTTTTCCGATTTTTTCCTTTTTTCGATTTTTTTAATTTTCGAAATTTTTTTCCAAAACGCTTGGATTTTTTCTTAAAAACGCATGGACAGAGGAAAATCGCTGCCCAAATTTTCTCCAGTTTCGGACTCTGAAAATTTTTTTTCGATTTTTCCTTTTTTCGATTTTTTTAATTTTTTTAATTTTCGAAATTTTTTTTCCAAAACGCTTGGATTTTTTCTTAAAAACGCATGGCCAGAGGAAAATCGCTGCCCAAATTTTCTCCAGTTTCGGACTCTGAAAATTTTTTTTCGATTTTTCCTTTTTTCGATTTTTTTAATTTTCGAAATTTTTTTTCCAAAACGCTTGGATTTTTTCTTAAAAACGCATGGCCAGAGGAAAATCGCTGCCCAAATTTTCTCCAGTTTCGGACTCTGAAAATTTTTTCGATTTTTTCCTTTTTTCGATTTTTTTTAATTTTCGAAATTTTTTTTTTTTCCAAAACGCTTGGAGTTTTTCTTAAAAACGCATGGCCAGAGGAAAATCGCTGCTCAAATTTTCTCCAGTTTCGGACTCTGAAAATTTTTCCGATTTTTTCCTTTTTTCGATTTTTTAATTTTCGAAATTTTTTTTCCAAAACGCTTGGATTTTTCCTAAAAAGCACGTGGCCAGAGGCAAATCTCTGCCCAAATTTTCAAATAACCCAAACACTTACAAATACGCGTTTTTTCGCAGAAGCATTTTGTAAAAAAAAAAAATATATATACGTCCCCAGTGGTCAATCCCTGGCAAAAATTTCTTTCCAATTACGGATAAAGAGTCGAGTTCTCGTTTTTCTCCCAACGTAAGGTCACCCTGACACGACCCTATACACTATGGAAGTCCCTCAAGTCACGCTGGGTATAATCCCCCACATTTCTACGTCAAAAAAGGAAGAACTACTACAGGCCCTGAGAAGTAGAAAGATTTCTCCCAGGAATAAATCCAAAAAATGCCTTATTCAATATGCTTCTTTCTACAACAAAAAGTACATCAGGAAGTTGCAGTTTCAACAGGAAGACACCTCAGAAATCATCTCTACCTCCCTCACAGTCTCCGAAGCAAAACCCTTGGTGGTACAAGCCCAGGAACAGACGAAAATATATGATTTGACAACCTGGAAGACGAAATACAACGGACTCACGGATGTGGAGGATTTCATCAACAGAATAGAAGAAACAGCCCAAGTCAGAGGAATCCCCGAAAGTATTCTACACAGGAACTTCATAGACCTCATCGCTCCTGAAATGCTTACCTGGCACAGGATACATAAGAGAAAAACAAACTCATGGAGGGAACTCAAGGTGGCACTTTTATCCAGTTTCGGAGAAAAAAAGGCCCAACATAGAGTCAGGCTATCCCTACTCGCTATCAAGCAGCACTCCGGAGAGCCTGTTGCTAGATTCACACAGAGGGCAGAGGCCATCAATATAAAGCTCACCCAACCTGTCCCTGAAGCAGAACTTCTCCCGGTTTTAATCGACGGTCTTCTCCCCAGATACGAAAACATCATTACTTCTCAGAAAATTGCCACGCTGGAGCAACTGAAAGATGTCTGCCAGCTACTAGAGGCATACCAGGATCGGAAGAAAGACGAAAGATTCCCCAAAGAAAACTTTCGCCCAAGCACTTCGTCCGGCATAAAACCGGAGCACAACGAGAAGAAATCCTGCTCTTTTTGCCACAAGATTGGTCACTCCCAAGCCGCCTGCTTTAAACAAGCAAAACTTTTATCCTCCAAAGACACCCATTCTAACAAAAGGCGATCCGTCGATCGTTCTCCAAGAAGAGATGAAGGGAGGAAGTTTGGCAAAAGACCACGCCAAGACAATACCGAAACGTCCATCCCGGATCTCAGATTCATCAAACCCCCTATGGATTTCTCCAGACCCCCTCCCAATTGGACAGCCAGGAAGACAAAAAACTAGACCCCAACCCCCCGGGCCATCCCTCCCATAGGCCAAAGGAATGGTCGGAGTGGTTGGAACACGTCAAATTTTTTAAACAGGCCTTACCCCTCTCTACAGTTTGCTGCAAACAGGCAATAGACGGTAGACCCTTCGCGCATTTTTCCATAAACAACGTGGTTTTTTCAGGTCTCCTAGACAGCGGCGCCTCTGTCAGCTGCCTGGGCGACAACGCCCACACCTTATTCACAAACTGTGGTTTTAAAATGGGAAAATATTCTTCACATGTTACCACGGCAGACAACACTTCACAACTCGTCATCGGTTCTCTAACCCTGCCGATCAATTGCGACCAAAAAACAGTTTGGATCAAGTTTCTAGTTGTACCTACAATCACACAGAAATTCATCTTGGGAGTGGATTTTTGGATGGCTTTCAAAATTGCCCCGCAACTGTTTAACAACCCCTCCGTCACTCCCCAAGTAAACGAAATCCGTACGGTAATACCCTACGAAAACTTGAACCCCTTACAAACAATACAATTAAATCAAATGATCAACAAGTATGAATCCATCTCCTTCGAAAGGTGCGGTTTAGGCTTAACCAACCTAGTACAACACCATATAAAAACAACAGGCCCCCCAATCAAACAAAGGTATTACAACCTAGCTCCACAAAAATTGAAAACGCTGGAAAAAGAATTGGACGATATGTTAAGACTGGGAGTGGTGGTACCCAGCCGCAGTGCATGGACCAACCCCACCTTATTAGTTTCAAAGAAAGACGGCTCAGCCCGTTTCTGCCTCGACAGCAGACGCCTCAACGCATGTACAATATCAGACGCCTACCCGCTCCCCTTGGTCAACTCCATCCTGGACAGACTTCGAAACGCTAAATACATCTCATCCATAGACTTAAGCAAAGCATTCTGGCAGATACCTTTGGATCCCAGCTCCTGCGAAAAGACTGCCTTCGTGGTGCCTGGCAGGGGTATGTTCCATTTCAAAAGACTACCCTTCGGTTTAAAAAACAGCCCAGCAGAACTACAAAGACTCATGGATAAATTGTTTGGCCCAGAGTTTGATAACAATTTATTTTGCTACCTGGATGACCTGATCATCATTAGCGATACCTTTGAAAAACATATACTTATTCTAGAGAAGGTTTTTCAACAACTCAAACAGGCCGGTTTGACTATCAACCTGAAGAAATCTGAATTCTGCAGGCACCGCCTACGATACTTGGGTTTCATAGTAGACGAAGAAGGCCTAAGAACAGACCCCACAAAAGTAGCGGCTATGACAAATTTTCCCCGACCTACAAATGCAAAAGAGGTAAAAGCCTTCCTCGGACTCACCGGTTACTACAGAAGATTCATAAAAAACTTCTCAACTCTCGCGGCGCCGCTCAACAAAATCACGGGAATCCGTAAAGGTACCAGTAACTTTTCCTGGTCTGCAGAGACTGAGTCAGCATTCAACTCCCTGAAAGAGGCTCTTCAATCAGCCCCAGTACTGAATTGCCCCGACTTCAATCTTCCCTTTACGATCCATTCGGACGCATCAAACGTCGGAATCGGAGGAGTCCTCACTCAAAATTTTACGGACGGCGAACACCCCGTGGCATACTTCTCTCGTACCCTAAATAAACACGAAAAAAACTACGGGATTACCGAGAGAGAATTGTTAGCAGTCATGGAATCCATTCAACATTTCCGCGGATACATTGAGGGCAGTAAGTTTACCGTCGTCACAGACCATAGCAGCCTAAAATGGCTGATCTCGCTAGACAACCCCTCCGGGAGATTGGCTCGCTGGTCGTCCCGCCTATCTCAATATACTTTCGATGTCATCCACCGTAAAGGCGCGGATAATATCGTCCCGGATGCCCTTTCTAGGATCGAGATAGCAACATTAAATGCCGAATTACCCAATTCTAGTCTCCCCACAAAAGACGTATGGTATCAAAAAATCTTTAGAGGATGCAGTGACAACCCACAAAAGTTCCCGAATTTTATAATTAAGAACGGACAACTATATCGCAACTGCAAGCCTCCACTGTCAATCTTAGAGGACTATGCCTGGAAAAAGGTAGTCCCTCTCGAAAATAGAGAACAAGTTATTATTGATAACCACAGTGCCGTAGACTCCATACACCCTGGAACTTTCAAAACATTCAAAAAAATATCCTTAAGATATTATTGGCCGGGTCTATTCAAACAAGTACGTTTATACATCTCCAAGTGCGACATCTGTAAGGCATACAAGCACAGTACGGCACCACCGTCTGGTCTAATGGGCAACCCCAAGCGTGCCGATAGACCACTTCAATCCTTTTCTATGGACCTCATTGGACCCTTCCCTAGAAGCTACGCCGGTTACATGCATATACTCAGCGTAGTGGACATCTTTTCCAAATACTGCTGGTTGTTTCCTCTGAAAAGGGCAACTGCAGCAGCAATAACCAATCTATTGGAAAAACATATTTTCATACCCTACGGTACCCCTCGTACTATAATATGCGACAATGGTAAACAATTTATAGCTCTGGAATTTAAAGAGTTTTTGTCTAAATATGGTATAAAGGATGTATTCTATAACACCCTTTACACCCCACAGAACAACACCGTTGAACGATACAACCAAACCATAAACACGGCCCTGGCAATTTTGGTTGGCAAAGATCAACGCACATGGTGCAAAAAATTAGACAGAATACAAGCAGCCATGAACAACACGGTGAACCTCGCTACAGGCTATACACCATTTTTTCTCAAACACGGCATGGAACAAGTAGTTCACGGTTCACTACACCCTGACAATTGCCTTCCACCCGTCCCTTCCTCCACAGCAGACCCCGCAGCAAATTACGCCCACCGCTTGGAGGAACTCTCCGCTATCTATAGTGAAGTAACAGACGCTCTACTATTGGCCCACCAAAAGAGCGCCGACAGGTATAACCTTCGCAGGAAGCACGTCACATTCAAGGAAGAAGACATCGTCTGGAGGAGAAACAACACTCTGTCACAAGGTGCGCTGTACTTCTCTGCCAAATTGGCACCCCGTTTTGTAAAGACGAAAGTCCTAAAGAAAATCTCAGACCTGGTTTACCGATTGTCCGACATCTCTGGTAAACACATAGGTAACTACCATATAAAGGACATTGTAAAAAGTGGTAACATGGAAACAAACTCCATTGCCACGCCCGTATAACCCCAACGGTTATTCCTTGACTCCTAGCAACCATTCGTCTACACCGTGACATGGATCACTATGGAAGTCAACCCTTTTGTTTCGTCACTAATGAGCGGCCTCTCGTAAACGATTGTCACTCATTAGGACACTCAAACGAAACCTTTCTAGCTCTGGCACAGTGGTGTCAACTGTAGCCAAAGTCATGGAAGAAATTATAATTCTCCCTTGTGGTTTCGTTTCATTTTATTTTATTTTATTTTTGTTTGTATAAATATCTCGTCATCATCAGTCATTCGCCTCTAATTGCTGCCCCAGATGTCAAACCTTGGAAACATCGTTTTTCCTAAGCATGCACACCCCTACCTGAAATTGATCACTTCGGAGAAAGGAATTCCCTGTGGCTTACTGCAAGTGCGTGCCCAAGGTTTTGTGCATCGTCACAACTAGCAGCATCATATTTTCACATCATCATGTCATACCTCGTCACCCCTTTCTAAATGTTAAAAAAATTTTTTTGTACATTAAATATCGGGTCCTCGCCAAAGTGCATCTAACCCTTATGTCATATGTAGTTAAATTAGGTAAGCAAACCTGTGTAAACCCACGGCGGTATCAGATGTTTGCTACCCGTTCTAAGTTTTTTTCTGTTTTTTAAGAAAATAGAATGGCGCTCAATAAATAACCCAAATTGCTCTAGCTCTCCCCAGAACTGGATGTGGAGTCTGGAAAGTATCGTTATAAAAGGGACAACTTTCAACGTGCCTCTTCATTAACGATAAATTTTTTTACAACATTTCAGCAACATTGAGTCACCCTGGGTCTCAACTGCTCAAACTGAAATTTTGGGGTTGCCTTGTTGTGACTTATCACGTGCAAAGTACGAGGTCACAACAAGAAGCCAGGTCTCCAAGTGAACCACCCTGTGAACAACCCATCCCATTATTATAATTTTCATAACACCAAGGTGTGTCCATCGCAGTCTGTTTAAGTAAGTAAAACCTAGAAGGTCTTAAACACTCAAATCGGATCAATGTAAATAATTTTCCTTGTCAAACAACGATAAGCGCATGTCTTGTATTGTTGCTACGATCGTACGTGTAAGTACAACAAAAGTTGTACCATCACGATACGATACTCTGTGCGTAACCAAAAGGGTTGTACCACAAAGGATCTCTTTTGCGGTAAGCTTAGATGAAATTCACATTCCATCAGCACGCCAGAATTTTTTTGTCCCTTAATTGTTGAAGTATAAAATCTTGGCCAGATCTTCAAATATGTTTTTGCCTTTGTGCAAGTCTTTAACGTACGCTAATATGGATTTATTATGCTACGGTATTGTTGTACTAAGTACATCAGTATGTCTCGCCGTCTGTATTGAATAGGTACCTTTATATGAACGTTAACCTTTGTTGCCATCATAGGTGGGAACCTTATAAAATCTGCCGTCATAGATGGGAATCTCAGAATATCTACTAAATGCGATACGGGGAGCCCGTTATAATTACTCTGTGGGTTTTTGTCAGAAATGTCATAAATACCTAGTCTTTTGCACCTCCCTTCAATACTGGGCAACCCAGTTGTAATTCGTTCATTGTTATCCGTGAAGACGTTATAAAACTTACTTGCAAATCCTTTGATTTTGCAATCTTGTACGCTATACGTGAAGACGTTATAATACTCACCATGAATCGTGCGAACGAAATAATATCAAACCTTTATGTGTGAACTACTCAATGTAGTCCACACCCCTTTTTTGTAATCATTAATATGCCCGTGGACTTCCTGTCACAAGAACCCAGGAACTATCTACTATCTCAAAAGGACTAATCATACGCTTCACTCATGATTATGGGGCATCGTGTCGTGGGAGTTAAGTTGATGGACACAAAAACACCTAACTCGTTGTCTGGGAGGCGAACAAAGAAAATCCCCAGGTTTGTGAGATTTGAGCAAGGGTCTGTCATTTCTCGCAAACAAGTAGGAGAATAAAACGACCCCTAATCTTCTGCCCAATACACGTAGAGGATTAGACTTTTATGTCAGTGTATTCTTTTGTCCAACACTACCAAATATTATTGTAATGTGCCAGGATGACTGCTGTAGACCTTGTTTCACCTCCACCCAGAGGTCGAATTTCGGAAATAGCCGAGTCCCCAGCAGTTTTCTTCGTTCAAATGTTCCCAACTATCACCCCTCCCCTTCCTCGAAATTATCCGTGAATGGGGATATATGCGTTACGCACTTGGCGTTTCGTTTGTCAAATGGGACAATCTTCATACGCGGATCCTTTCAACTTCCTACTCCTTTCCCAGTTGTCATTATTGTAATGTGCCAGGATGACTGCTGTAGACCTTGTTTCACCTCCACCCAGAGGTCGAATTTCGGAAATAGCCGAGTCCCCAGCAGTTTTCTTCGTTCAAATGTTCCCAATTATCACCCTCCCCCTTCCTCGAAATTATCCGTGAATGGGGATATATGCGTTACGCACTTGGCGTTTCGTTTGTCAAATGGGACAATCTTCATACGCGGATCCTTTCAACTTCCTACTCCTTTCCCACTTTGTTATAACTAATCTTGTACGCAATGTTTTGTTTTTCGAAAGTAGAAAAAATGCTACCGTATAGACGTGAGCATAGGTCATGGAAGACCAACTTCTTTCGAATGGGGAATTTTGTTATACGTACAATCCCTCAACCACGTATTCTTGGAAATGTATTTGGTAAAGAAAAAAACCAAAAGGGGTTACACAGAACCTGTCCTTGAATACGTACCTTTGTAACATGTATTAGGCATTAGCCACATTTAGTTAGCTCTCTCTCCGTCTCTCTCTCTACACGCCAAACAAATCCAACTTTTTCTCAACATGCACACTTGTTTCTCTCCAAACTTTTTTCATCATTGGTCTACTAGGCAGGTAAACTTCAAGAATTTTGTTCTAATAATAATTTTTGCCGGATTAAAAAAAAAAAAAAAACCAGCAGCTCTGCACCCTATCTACATCTGCGCCTCTTCATGCTGCCCTCGCTACCGTCACGGAGGTCCCTTGCCTTCAATCCCTGCGTACCAAAAGCACCCGACCGCATCTAACATAACCTAGTGTGAGTCGTGCGTGTAGTTGCGAATTGTATCACCACAAAGAACCGACACTCAAAACAAACCCGAGCACGCCAGCTCTAGGTTGGTTCCTGTTCCTGTTGCCATTGTGCAAATGCTCTGCTGCCATTATGCAAATATTCCTGCTGCATAATACAAATGTTCCTGTTGCCCTTGTGCAAATGTTCCTGCTGCCATTATGCAAATGTTCCTGCTGCATAATGCAAATGCTCTGCTGCCATTATGCAAATATTCCTGCTGCATAATACAAATGTTCCTGTTGCCCTTGTGCAAATGTTCCTGCTGCCATTATGCAAATGTTCCTGCTGCATAATGCAAATGCTCTGCTGCCATTATGCAAATATTCCTGCTGCATAATACAAATGTTCCTGTTGCCCTTGTGCAAATGTTTCTGCTGCCATTATGCAAATGTTCCTGCTGCATAATGCAAATGCCCTACTGCCATTGTGCTGATGCTCCTGTGCCCTTGCGCAAATAACAATACCAACGATTGTTCACAAAACAATCCCACTACATACAAAAACCAGTGTACCAACCACCAATTACGATTCCACTCTCCAATACTTCAATGGTTTCGTACTGGCTCACCCACAGGATCCGGAAGCAGTTACCCTTTCGACCTCTGCGACAGGTAGAACTCTCCACACCACCTAGAAGCCTCATCATGTGTTCTCTTCCTCGTATTTTCTTAAAGGCCCTAGTGTCCCTTGAGTGTAATCTCAAATGGGCCAGGTTACTGTGACAAAGTAACCTTGTAACTTCAGTGAAACGTTCAACCACCCCAGACATCCTACGCAAACCACGTTCGCAAACATTAGCTCACAGACCAATGATACAATTGTAGAGTTTTTTTTTTTTCTATCACTGCATAACCCTTGTACCTTTCTTCAACAGATCCTTGTTCTTTGCAACTGTATTTATGTATGCCACTGCCTTTATATACATTTATTGACAATTCCTTGTTACACCATGTATCATCTCTTTTGTGTTCTGTTCATAACTATTCTCCAGCTAGGAATCTCTCTCTCTCTCTCTCTCCTCGTTTCTCTTAAATGTTTTTGGCACAAGTGCTGAAAAGGTAAGAGGATTTATTAGTCCTACAGCTCCATTGCCACGTCGCTTTTATTGCGGCGAGGGGGGAAGTGTTACGTTACAAATAGACCGCCAATATAGAGGCGCGCGCACTACCCCCTCCCGCGAGCGACAAACCGAGCTGTCGCTAGACCATCTCGAGCGGCAAGCTCGCCAGTCTTCAGCGAGCGAGCTTCCCGAGCCCACGTCCCGCGTGAACATGTGCGACACGAGTTCAGTTTCGCCGGTTGCGCACTTCCGGTGTCCGCGCTTGGACGCTGCTGAGACCGGGAGAACAAGCGCGTAAAGCCGCTGTTGGCCCATAAACCAAACGTGAGTCAATTACCATGTTACCCTTTGTGTGCAAATAATGTTTTAGCCCTAACCACGCGTGTAGAGAGCAGAGACTGACGTTCAAACTAACTTTCAGCTAGGATCGTTCCTCTTATGTATTATTGTGTCTCCTAGAATTGAATAAACTATTTATGTGATAACCTACCGTGTTTTGCTTGTCGAGAGAGGCCCTGGGGGGACGGAGAAGCGTGAAGTTCCGAACCACAAGCACTAGCCTTGAGGTTAAGAGAAACCCTGCTTGCACCGAACCTGAGCTAGTTTTTATTTGGGGCAGATACAGCAACTAATTTGTATTAAATATGTGGGAGCTTTCTCCAACCTTGCCGATAGCATCAGCACGCACGCCGACGCTAACAATATATGTACAAGAAAAGTTAAGGTGATTTTTACTTTTGTAAAAACTAATAATCTGGCATTTACCAATATTTATTTGCAAATCGTTGACAGAACACCACGCACATAGTTTGTTCAGGTTCAACTGCAAATAGCGCGATCATCATCGTCTCTGATTTTTCTGTATATCTTCAGATCATCAGCAAATAGCAGAACTTTAACATTACTAAAAAATTAACTATATCATTTATGAATAAGCAAAATAATATCGGGCCCAAATGAGATACCTGTGGTACTCCGCTCAAGACAGCAAATGTACAAGAAGTAAACGAATCAATCTTGACCACTAAGTACCTTCCCAATAGATAACTCTTAACCTCTTAAATGCCAGGGAAGAAACTCGAAAATTTCGCGATGTTTTGACTTTGACGTAATATTTTGCGGATTTATTTTATGCTATTGTATATAATATTTACCGAAACACGTTCCCTGAACAATAAACTATGCTTACAAATAATATTACTTGCGTTTATTTGACAAATTGATAGTTTTATCGATCTTTTCATGACATGCGACGCTCAAAGTTTGACAGCTCAAATCGCGGCAGAAATGTCATTTCGAAAGTCATAGATATGTGCAAAGATGATTATTTGAGAGGCTAGGTGTGTTCCTTATATCTGTTACGTCAAGAACAAGAATGCCCCAAGCGATTCTGACCTTGTCCTTCATACATTTTCTTTATACATAAGGTTTAAAATCGAATCTCAAATTTTTTTTTTTTTTATGGCGCGTCCTGGGCGCGCAATCGGCAAACCAGAGGTTAAACCATTCTAAAATAATCCCTTTTATTCCCAACAATTCCAGTTTACGTAGTAAGATTCTGTATACTCATTGTAAAGGTTAAACAAACTACAATTCTTGTTTGAGAGAGATGACACGAAAACAAGATCTCTCTTTATTATCATTGTATTATTCCGCCATCCCAATATCACAGTAAATCCTCAATCATTATATAAAAGGCAAAGTCACTACATTCATTTTTATACTTCAGCCATTGAGAGATGGATTGTGTCGAAATCAGGTACTAAAAAACTTAAAATAACAAACATATTTTCTTTTCAGACTCGCCTTAAAAATACACTTAAAGAGATGGAATTAAGCTTCCCTCATATTTGGCTGCCGGAACTGTCAAGTGTCTCTGAACTTGAAAAGGCTGATGACAACCAAGATACCACTGCAGCTGACGAAATAGATTCACAGTTAACATTAGGTTTGTTTTGTTTTGATTCTTCTTTAGCCATTGTTTCCGATGTTGAATAAGCTTCCCTCAAATACGGCTACCGAAACTGTCAATTATTAACATGAACAATGATGACAAACAAGATGCCACTGGTATGCCTCATACGTCATATGTATGTATATATATATATGTGAAAACAAACTTATGGGTCCTAGTGGTTAAATCCACACTATCCGAAAAGAGGGTACAATTCATGAAATTTTGTAAAACACATATTTTGAGCTGTTACGAAATCATAGTCAACAAGCGCCTTTTTTGTTGTAGCCCTAAAAAGGGTGTTTTTTCTCAAAACTAACAATTTCGAGTTATGTGATCTTATTTATATGAACAAGGACATAATGTGAAGGAAACTCTTTTTACGTTTTTCACGGGAACGTTAAAACTGATGTTTTTTTTTTAATGGCATTTCACCTCGAAAGATAAAAGTGAGGAAATGAAAAATGTATGGAAATATTTGATTGTCAAGTACCTACCTACCTATCCAATTTTCAAATTAAAAAACCGTTTATGAATATGTACTTTGAAAAAAATAATAAGAATACCAAACTGCTGCTGTCACTTTCGCTGTTACCCCTCCGAATACTGAGCAAAAGGGAGAACTCCACCTCAGGCTGATAATACCTATATAAAGTCTTCAAAATCGAGGGTTGTATTCCCCATTTTTCTCTTCCAAAATGACCGATTTTTAGGATTTTTTTTACCAACAGTATTAGAACAAAATATCTATGTCTGTATGTTTTTAATCATTTTTGGATGGTCCTAATTCCTATAAGAAGTAACTTATCAAAAAAGCAATGCGTACCGACACACCAGTGGTCGATATCTATATTATATTAAAAAATATTTGCACTACTAACTACTACTAAGAAGTTGGGGAATACATCTGTACAGACAAATGCCACCCAGTTTCTTTTTAAGGGGGAGAGGGGGGGGGGTAAGGTTTTAAAACTCATCTTTAATTTTTTTTCTAAATGTAGAACATGTCGAGAGTATTGTGTCAAAATTTCAAGTTAATCGGAGCAAAACTAACGAAGTTACAGCGTTTCAAGCGACCGGCCGTCTTGCTCGATTCAAGTATATTTCAAGTATAAAAAAAACTTTAAATCGATTTTCTTGCAAACAAATTTTTGAAGTTTGTGTTTGTTTTGAGTTATGATATAACTCTAAATCTATTTGACCGATTCTTTTGAAATTTTGTACACTATATTTACACATAAATCAAAAGGTAACTGACGAAGAGTTTTTTTTTTACCATTTTTTACCATTTTTTTCCATTTTATAATAACAAATTCACCGAAAATTTTAGCAAAAATTGCATTTTTGAATTCAACATTCTGCAAAAACAATATCTTTCAAACGATTCAAAAGAAAAAACAAATAACTGTATGTCATGTTATTTTTTCCAAAGTGAACAATAAACACTCAATAATAAAATCTGCCGTTATTTGAGAATAAGTATTTTCCAATAAAATTAATTTTTTTGTAAAAGCGAAGTGACTAGGAACTAATTTCAAATTTACATAAAGACGTGCTTTAACCCCGCTGGCCAGTATTCTTCAAACTCAACTAATAACTTGACAGTTGCAGATCATGCCACCGCTGTCTCTTTTTCTTGCTTTATTGTTCAAAGTAAACCGAGTGCGACCGAATGACTGACCTAAGCGGTGGGCTGCGGGGCATCATTGGTGGTTTTGAGCCACTATAGACCGATCTTCACTGAGTATTTACAATTTTATTATAATAAAATGTATTCTTTTCAAAAAAGGTAAATCCTGGTAGGTTTTGGGTTTTAGCGATAATTTTAAGCATGTTCGCCGTGTAAAGCTGACTTAACCTCTGGTTTGCCGATTGCGCGCCCAGGACGCGCCATAAAAGGCAGTATAGCCGTTTATGTATTTAAAATAAAATAAAATAAATAAAAAAAAATTTTGAGATGCGATTTTAAACCTTATGTATAAAGAAAATGTATGAAGGACAAGGTCAGAATCGCTTGGGGCATTCTTGTTCTTGACGTAACAGATATAAGGAACACACCTAGCCTCTCAAATAATCATCTTTGCACATATCTATGACTTTCGAAATGACATTTCTGCCGCGATTTGAGCTGTCAAACTTTGAGCGTCGCATGTCATGAAAAGATCGATAAAACTATCAATTTGTCAAATAAACGCAAGTAATATTATTTGTAAGCATAGTTTATTGATCAGGGAACGTGTTTCGGTAAATATTATATACGATAGCATAAAATAAATCCTCAAAATATTACGTCAAAGTCAAAACATCGCGAAATTTTCGAGTTTCTTCCCTGGCATTTAAGAGGTTAAAACTGCGGGCAGATATTTATTAAATCGTAAATTGGAACTTGGGCTATTTGACATAAAAAGCAGGTAGTCATCAAACTGAAGTTTTATCTTAAAATGTTTTTTGCTTTTTTCAGAGCCTCACATAAGAATAGCTCCAGTTATTCAAGAAATCAAGTGGACAGTGGAATTGTTTTAAGAAAAATGCTTTCCAAAATGAAGTATTAAGTACATTATACTTGAATATATGTGTGCGATATATATTATTTTAATGCAAGTTTGAATTAAAATTATTGTAATATTATTTTGTCTTCATGATGTAAATATAATTTATTTTACAAATAATGATTTAAAATATTTGAGAAAATGACTGTATCCCTATTTCATGACTTTTATCCCTATTTCGTTATATTCACAACAAACCATTTATTTATTTTTCATATTCTCCGTAAAATGGTTATACACCAATGGTTCCATGACTGTTGATCCGCCAACAATTGTTCCCCCGGCGCTTATTTACATTTATCGAATTAATTCGAATATGCGAATTAATGCGGATGCGAATATAAGTAACACCCCTGGTATGTACCAGCGCATAAGTACAAAAAAATCGACACTGTGACATAATTCTTATGATATTCATACCAACTTATTAAGGGTATTTTTGAAGTCAAATTGAATATCTTTTACGTTTGAAACTGGTAAATAATGCACAAAAAATTATAATTTTATAGTGAATATCATTTCGGGGGATCAATTGTCGGGTCACCTACACCAATATTATCTTGGAGAAGATTACGAATTAAAAAGTGCATAGAGGCAGTTTTACTATTTTGTGACATGTGTCAAAAGATGGTTGCTGAACTGTCTGTAAGTGACATTGAAAATTTCGATGGTCAATGCAGAATCATTAGCTGTTGAGGCGCTCTGTTTATTGGCGCATTCTGATAGGCATAAATTCTCACTTTCGGAGCATAAAAAAGTGCATGGGATCTCCCACGAATATACTTGTTAGGGACATATGATTTAACCTCTTTCAACGTAGGTGAATTGAGTACGTATAGTAAATGTTTACCTAAAAATATTTTTCGGCGGGCTTCTAAGTTATTGAAATCGAGCATTCCTGTTAAAAACAAGGACGGATACAGGAATGCATAAACCTTTTTGGTACTTTTTCTATTTTTAGGATAAGGTTTTATTTACAAGGGGTCCAAATAATGGAGCTTTATTCCAGGATTTCTATTTTAATAATGCGGTAGGGGAATAGAAATGTATCTTTGGATCTTGTAAATGTAATGACACTCCATCTCTGAATGTTGAAAATTCAATTCCGACCATTTGACAAGAAAATCAAGGTCATTCTGCAGAAGAATGGAATCGATATGACTTTTGATAGCTCTGAAAAGTTTGATATCATCAGCAGAGAGGAGATTATGGTCAGTTAATTGTCTTGCAGTTAATGGTCTTGCCAATATCATTAATGAATAAAAGAAAGAGGAGGGGTCCCAGATTCGATCCCTCGGGAATTCCGGAGTTGACTTTGTATTTGTGAGAAAGCTGGTGTCCGTAACTGACATACTGACAACAATAATTGTGTAAGTAGCTAGCTACGAAAGTGAGAAAATCCTGTCATTGTCAATCGGTGTCACTCAATTTTTACGCATCACGTGTAAAGTCAGTGTAGGCCTAACCAATCAACTGCTTTTTTGTTTTCTCTCGTATGCTGTGAATGGTCTCTCCAGTAAACCATTTTGGGTATTGTTTATCATCTCTGAGCATATGCGAGGATCTTTTCTTTAAACAAAGGTCGAAAATATTATTGAGCTACTTATAAAATATTTCAAAAGCCAGGTTTACATCGAGACAGTCATAATGATTTCAGTTAAGTTGTTCTAAGGCTTTTCTAAGTGTATGATCTGAAGATCGTAGAAAATCCAATCCATGTTTATGTCTGATTTTTTATGTGATTTTGTTATGTAATCGAGTGTGAATAAGAGTGAAGGGTGATTAATGTCTTCTTTGACTAGTGGAGAATCATGGCGAAGGACAATAGCATTTTTAGAATTAATGTTACTTAATGCTAAGTCTGACATGTGTGCATTAATGTTATGAACAGTGTTTAATTGTGTTAAATCTTAAAAAGAACAAAAATAATCGAAAACATTACTCGGGTTGATATTGTTCCGATTTTGTATTTAGAGAAAAACATACTACACATACTATACATGATAACATTTCTACGTAATACTTTCACCCACAAGTCTTCACCTTGGGTGGAATTCCATGTAGTCCAGTCTTTCCGCATGTGAGTGGCTATCAGCTCAGAGGGCCAGGAGTGTCTCTCCTCCGCGACCACCTCTATCCTTCCTGTGGACGTGGTATAGAATAGCTCCGACGAATAATGTGTCCGAAGTTGGCCATGTTTCAGTAAGAGCAACCAGAAGTGGTTTCTAACACATTATGTTAGTCATAAAATCAAAAAATTTATTATTTAGGCTTCTAACGTTTTGGTGAATTCCATTAATATTTGTTTTTTCGTATGTGTTGGTGTCGGCCGTCTTGGTTTGAGACCGTATTTATCTACCGTTGATGAGGGCATTGTTTGGAATATATTTGTCCTTTCCCGAAATTCCTACCTACCTCCCTCTACCTACACATGCAAATCAGTGCAGTGGCAACCTTCAACAAGCGAGACCCCGTATATAATATATTTTCAGGTGAAATATAATATGCCTACACAGACCGTCCATGTGGATGGCATACCCCTGCTGGGTGCTTATTAATCGACCCTCGTATAACCATAATAACAATAACGTAATAGCCGTCCATGTGGATGGCATGCCCCTGCTGGCGTGCGCTTTGATTCCTTTAACCTTCCCATTGCTGATGATATTGTTAAAAGAGTTAATTGTCGAGAATTGGAATTTTCAAGAATCCACAGTTCCAATAAGTAGTTAATCGAATTAAATACCAATTAGCAAAGCTTGAAATGGATTCTTTCAAGACATCTGATGCAGTGGAGATTTTTGAGATGCTCTGAAATATGGGAATATTTAATGCATCAAAGACTAGGTATAATTACCCGCACTGCTTTTGTAGTGCGTCAAGAGATATATCTCATTTTACAAGTTTTAGAGTTTCGCTTATGTGTACTGGTGCATAGGGGATCAATGTTGCCAGCTCATTCGAGCAGGCTTTATTGAAATACCTGTAGAACAAACTCAGCATGCCTACATTGCGTCTGTGCGTTAAAGATGGCAATCGGTCTGTTAACAACAGAGTGTCCAACAGATTGTCAATTAGACAGAGAGTCCTCCTTTGCACAGGATCATAGCCTTACACAAGATGCCCAGTTTCTTGGAAACCAGATTTACTCGGGCTTTTATGGAGCCCTGATACTTGAGCCAGCCTGTGATACTCCAAGCATTTCAACCTTACGTTCTGTTGTTGGACTTTTTGTTCAATGGCCCAAGTAATATGGTAGCGCTTTCTGAGACCTGCTGAATATTTTCAATACACAAAAAAAAATTGTCTTATTGTTTGTTCCTCTTTTGGCTGCCTGTTCAGTTAAATATGTCATTCTGTGGGTACTTGTTATAAATAGTAATATTAAAACTTGATTTAAGCTTAGTGAGTATATATTTATCATTTGCAAAAAAATTGAGATTAGTTGATTTACAAATTTGTATGTAAATAATGATACATATTATTGAGAATTAGAGAACTACCTAATTAATAAATATTTAACTTCTAAAGCAATTATGGGAGATTCTCCCAGCTTGACACCGACTCTTAAAATTCATGCTATCTCATTGTGTTAGGGTGAGATAATACGATTTAAAAATAGTGTTCAGGTCGCATACAAAAATTTACCATAGATAATTTTTTTTTATATAATTCTATGAAACCACATACAGCATTTAAAAAATATTTGTATTTGTAAAGGTTTGCAAATTTTTAATAAATATAAAATGCAAAAAAGTGAAGTGACAATTCATGCTGTCTCATTGGGTTAGGGTGAGATAATACGATTTAAAATTAGTGTTCAGGTTGCGTACAAAAATTAACCATAGATAATTTTTTTTTGGTTCCATGCCAAGTGAGAATAAAGTCAAGTCAACACCTCCTTGAAAAGTCATTAAAAGCTAAGAAAAAAATTAATTTTAATTTAGCCGACAACCCTAACCTAACATAACCTATTTAACCAATTTTTTATCACTCTAAATGACTTATCTGAGATGATTCTGAGTTGGTTACATTCTGAGTTGGCCGGTCACCTTTTTTTATATAATTCTATGAAACCACATACAGCATTTAAAAAATATTTGTAATTCGTATTTGCAAAGGTTTGCAAATTTTTAATAAATATTTTTTGTATAAAATGCAAAAAAGTGAAATGACAACAATACCTTTGTGTCTATAAATATGTTTTTTGGTTTTGTGTAAGGGGCCATCCATAAATTACGTCACACATTAAGGGGGGGTGGGGGGGGAGTAGAGAAGTATGACAAGGGCTATGGGGGGTCATCAGTTCTGTGACACATCACATGTAAAAATCTAAATTATTAAAATGCAAAAAAATTTTTAATGTTGATGTAAATTGCAAAATATGTGACATCACACTAGGGGGGAGGGGGTCTCACAAATGTGACGGGGACGGGGGGGGGGGGGTTAAAAAATCACGAAATTCGTGTGACGTAATTTATGGATGGCCCTAAGTGCTAATTACCGTTAACACGATAAAGACCTTTGGTAAGCGACTATAAAACTTTATATTTGCTTTCAAATTTTTAATTGCATAATATGTCGATTTGACTAAAATCTGAAAGTCTCTCATCTGCTTTCAAAAACACTATTTTATATTGAAATACATTGAAAAACAGCAAAAAAAGTTATACTGTTGGTCGTTTAGCAAATTTGTTAATTTTCAAAGGAAAAATATTCTTATACAAGACTTACTTTATACCATATAATCATACATTATTATAAATCAATACATTATCTAGTGACCGTATGTTTCAAAAAATAATTATAAAAAGTACATAATTTTAAAAATTTTTACATCACGTGTTTGAGCATATTTGTTGCCAACTCGAAACACCAATATTCAAAATCATTACCCGTTTGAACGCGGGTGCGATAGGACGTGTCCACGGCGCTCTTCTAAGCAACATTAGCCGAGCCAAGCCGAAATCGTAAGGCGACTAACAGGAAGGCAGAGCGCTGCATTTTGACAAAATCGGCATTTTTGTTTGCTGGTCATTTGCTCTTAAAAGCTATTGACTTAGCGCATTGAAGTATAACAAACTTTTGCCACAGTAACATGAAGGCACAGAGCATGCATTTTTTAACAATTATTTTGGTAGGAGAAATCTGCTACTCTTCATCTGTGTCACTGAGTGCCCAAACCTAAAAAAAAAACAGTTCATTTTGAAATACATACAACTTTTTCATCGGTCGTTGCACATTCAACATATTCGTCAATGTCATTTTTAATTTGTTATTTTTATTTTTATTTTATATCTTATTTACTTTTTTTATTTGAATACTGCACAAGAGTCTCAACTGTTCCCAACTGTCATTGGCGGGTTTAATGTAAGTGAATTTATTGTTTACCAAGAATTTATTTGATTTTAGTTTTTGTTTTCCCTTTGTGAATATTTATATTTTTACCAATATTAGCTGAATTAAATTGGGTGCCTTTAGAGCCAATTGAACTACGGCGTCTCCATTTGAGGTATGTTGTGAGGGTGAAGGAAGGATATGAAGGAGGACAGTTGGGAAGCTCCTGACTGTTCTAATTTGATCACCAAAGGCTGGTATTGAACCCGCAACTTCAGGATTCGTAGTGAAGGATTTTGATCGCTCGACCAAGGAGGAAGTGAGTGCATGGGAAAATGGATGGTATGGCATAGAGGAAATGGCCATTAGGTCGCAGTGCTACTGAATAAATCTATGATTACAGATTAATACTGTAACAGCCATTCAAGAGCCTCACTCCTGATGTTTTCCACTTTAACAGCCTTTATATGATTAAAAAGCGCTTTCTATGATTTGCCGGCGTTTTTGTAAGATTTATAGTTACGGGCTTAATTGTTTTTATTTTTTTATTTTTTTTGCCGGCAACCCGGGCGTTTATTGAAATAACATTATATACAAACAAGTAAGTAACCCGCCTCACTAGACTATCTGTTCTGAGATGGGTACATATGTCAGGTGATCTAATATATTTTGAGGATAATAATTAAAAAATACTATTTGTTTTTCATTTAAAAATCAGCCACAAAAAGTTTGCATTAATTGAAAAAAAAAGTAAAATTAATTAATTTCATTAATTGAAAAAAAAAGTAAAATTTTTAAATACTTTTTGCGAGTGGTATTTTTTTAAGCAACAGGTAACATAACGGCACGTTGCAATCTAGGCGATAAAAAGCTGTAAATTTTGTAATATGTCTGTTGTTTCCCTTGTCACAAGACAATAAAGGCCTCCGTGGTCCCGAGGTAACACTCTCGACTCACAATCCGATGGTCGCGGGTTCGAACCCGGCGTGCGCAAATAAAATTTATTTGATTAATTTGCGTTATTTCACAATTTATTCATTTAAAATAATATATAGTAGGTATATTTGCAGCACGTTCCAGAGTGGAAGATACTATCAGTATCGCCCTGGTGTAAGACCACCATTCAGAATTGAAACGTTGCTTGAAATGGCTTTAGCCGTGTTTAGTGACCAGATCTGAATAGCCAGGTACTTCCCCACCTTCCTCTTCCCTATCTCCTTTCCCTCCCCACTACCTTCAGCCTCACAACATACCCCAATTGGGGATGCCATAGTCTCACTGGCTCCAGACGGGAGCAGTTGGGACTCTTGTGCGGTATTTCATATTAAAAAAATAACACCGTCACGAAGAAGCCATTTTGCAACAAAAACTTGTATGCATGTACCGACAGCCGTGGCACTTTGATGAGGCAGTGCGGGCAATGCTTTATCCCTTTGCATCCACATATCTCACGTACATGAACTGCCTATGTGTGTGTAGCCTAAACATTCATCTACATGTTCCGATATTCCGGATCACGAAACGAGTTCGTGATTTTAATATAAACAGTACGAAACTCGATCACGAGTGGTACCCATGATCAGCATCTTCTAGGAAAAAATGTCAAGAATGAGGCTTGTGAACGGCTGACAAAGTGTTACAGTAATTACAATGTGCGGCTGTTAAAGTGTTAAAAATAAAATTAAATTACCTCAGCATTATCAGCTTCCACGTGCAACTCTGTAAGACCAGTAACGTCTTCCAAGTACTTGGCACTGGCAAACACTTGCATTAAAAAGTCCACATTCTGAGTCTTGTAGAGCTGCAGGACGGACGGGGAACACGCAATGCATTGCTTGAACTTCCCTGAAGAAGGCAGCACTTGCTGGTATGTGGAGAGGAAACCCCTGATGGAGTGAGGTATGGAACCGAGGATGCCCTCATCATCATTATCTTCCTGTTCCTTCATCTTCTCGTTTAAGTTATAAGGCGCTGATGCATTTATCCTAATAAATAAAAATTACAACACTGCTGATTCGTTAGCGTATATGTGGAGTTAATGTTAAAAAAAGGAATCTTAATAAATTATTTTCATTGCAATTTAATCATTAAATAGGGTGTGGAATAGATAATTAAAGATATGAAATATAATATAAATATTAATAGGTGGATCATAGAGAATAGAATTCTTGTTGCAATAATTTGATTAATACCTCTTCACGGTGTTATTAATTTTTGGTCGGTATTTTTACAGGTGAAAAGATTAATTTTTTCAAATTCAAACATATTTTACTAACCCCTCAGGCCTCTAGCATATTGACACCTATATTTCTCAAAGAAGCTATCAGAAAGTCGGAGAATTTGTGTGAATTTCCGCTTTGCAATAAAATCTGAATAAATGGAATATTTCTGAATGTATGCGAAAACTAAAAACTATTTTTGAATGGTGATGAAAGACGCTATAAAATTGTATTATTAGAAATAAACAAAAAAAAAATTATTTAAATTTTGAATCCAAACATAAAAAAGTTGTTTCATCTTACGTTTTCGTTTAAATACTGAACTAAAACTACTGATGGGTATTAATAAGGTTCCATGACAATTCGACAAAGCGGCATTTCAACACCCAAAAGGTGTTAACAGTGAAGGTCATTAAAAGTGAAGAAAAAAATTTGCCCAAAATTTAGCCTAAATAATGCTATTTTAATAAAAATAATTTATAAAAAATTTATAGCTTCACAATTTTTCTCAAATTGCAGTTGGAACCTTTGGTTTCATGGAGGTGTATATTTTAATTATTTTGTGGTTAACTTCTAGAATTGAATATAAAGTGTGGTATTTTCTCTTTCTAAAACCGTTTAGAACATAATTCTCACAATGACAGTAAGGAAGACACAATGATTTCTACGAGACCATACAAGCAGTTTTCAAAAGTTAACAAATTGACTTGTTTGTTCGCAAAACTAAAAAAATTAGTCTGAGGGGTTAAAAGAAACACTAATACATATCTGGAGAGAATTCTTGAGAGAATTCAGACTGTCAGCAGTTTAGTTTGTGCACAAAGTTTTGCCAAAAAAATAACAATTATGAGCCTTTTGTTCTGTAAAATCATAAATATTGATAGGAAGGAAAGCCGCACGTGTTCTAGAATGTTTAAATGAAGACGATTGCATCCCTATTTATAGGTTCTTGGTATGTAGCGATTGGCTTACTTATTTTTGTGTTGTGTGATAGCAATAGTCATTTCAACGGCTAAAGCCCCAGCGATGTTTGCCACTCCGGGCCGTGTCACCGTGCACTGCTGATCCAAAGTTCTATCCTTTTGCGACTGAAAATAAACATTGAAAATTAGCCACAAAAATACAACTATCCTACGGCGTGGAAAACGAGACACTAAACCAGGCATTAACATAAAACCGTCCGATGCATATGATTCGGACTGGTTGGACTGTGTGGAATAGTTATTCTGGGCTGCAGGAAAGAATAAGTCAAAGCAGCCAAACATGAAAAAGTAAGAGGACCTGAATAATTTATATAATCTAATTAAACTTACGTTTCCCGGAGCGGTGACATCGTTGCAGAAGTAGCACCCGAGCATGTGACCCGGAATGGAGTGACTCCTGATATCCTGCGAGGAAGATGTGCCGGCATATTCTCCGTGTGACTCCTCATCAACACTCATTCCGATTTCGGAATCTTGCGTGGATATGCCATGCCTCATAACGAGATAACTGTCGAAGCCCAGGGCTGCATTGATAACCAGCTAAACAATTTATTGTTCATAGTCTCAATAAAACAGTTGGACATCAATATATTTATTACAGAGATTACAAATGCAGAACAAAAAAGGGACAGTAAAAAATAAATGGTAAAAAAAGTACACAAACAAGTAGTAGATAACAAATAGTACAAGTAAGTACACAATATTGTATATTAAGGCCCCAGGAGACAGTAAAAAAAAAAGAATTGTCATTTTATTAATTTCATTTTCTGAAAGATGCATTTGTTAAGAATGCTCTCACAAAATGTTTTAAAGAAATTCATAATTGACAAGAGATACAGCATTTTATGTGAAACCGTTTGAATTATCCTTCAGCTAAACTTTGAAAGCGTTTTTCTCGAAACTATGTTTTTCAACCTGGTTGACAACATATTAAAAAAACTTTTCGATTTGCAAAAAACAAATGGTGGACTAGCGAATTTTATTTCCGATTTCCATGGAAAATTTCCTTGAAAAAAAAATTATTTAATAAAAATGAGTTCAAAGCTTTGCTGAAGGATATTTCAACATACAAACTGTTTCAAATGGTTTCACATAAAATGCTGTATCTCTGTCAATTTTACGAATTTCTTTAAAACATTTGGTGAGAGCATTCTTAACAAATGCATCTTTCAGAAAATGAATTAATAAAATTTTTTACAGTTACTAAGTCCTGTGGCTTTAACACACTTCAGTTCCAGTTGTTCATTCACTTCAGGGCGAAAACAAAGAAATTGTTTAAGAAAATGGAATTTCTTTTAAATCAATATATCTTTGAAAATAATATGTACATTTAAATGATTTTTTTTAATACATATAAAGTACTCACCACACTCCAACTATAAAAGTATTGTTCAAAATTATAGCTTACTTTGGACTTCATAAACAGAAATAAAAGTCAGAAAACTTTTAGTGACGTTTTATGTCAGTAAACATATATATTTTTTTTTAACTTTATTTATTCTCATTTCTTTGTACATATAATGTATAATAGCACATATAATAACATAATATATAATAACAAATAATATGAACAAGAAATGAAAACCCACTAAGGCACTGCCTGAGTGTGGGTAATATTAAAACAAAATACTATATTTCCAAGTACCCAAAGTATAAAATAGACTTAAAAAACATATAAAATATAAAGTTAGTATAAAAAGTTAGTAATACATTGGTAGAATAAGTGAAAAAGGTTTTTTTTCAGCTATTATAAAAATATGGAAAAGAACATAATGATTTTTAATTTTTTAAATTTTTTTTATTTTACTTATATGTGTAAAAAATGTGCATACATTGTTACATTACAAAAAAAAAACAATTTGCGCATCTGCAGTGCCAAAGCGTAATTTCCTTTTGATAAAATAACTTTATGCACAAAAGACAAGGAAATAAGAAGATGGGGAACCCTTCCCCCCCAAAGTGTGATTAACAAAAATACCTAAAATTTGGCAGGCGGGTATGGGTACCGCCGCCCCGGGAACCATTTATTGAATAACCAACACCTCTGCCATAGGTCACCCCAAGCGGTTCGCTACGTTTAGTGACTTAACAGGGGTGTCCGGGTTCATAGGGTAAGTTTTGTCTGGGTCTTGGCGGCCGGTGCGTCTGCCTATCTGCTTCGCCGTGGAGATCTGATATGCCCAAACCATTTCCTTCAGCCCCACAGCATTATTCAAAGGGATGCCATCAAATCCCCAATAACTCAGTAAGTTGTGACTCGTACTTACATTAAAATATGTAATAAAAATATTATGATGAAATTACCTTTCCAAAGTGAGCGGCTAACAAAGTGGGCAGCCAACGAGCTTCTCTAGAGTCCAGCAGAAGGAAGATGACATCGTGAGAAGAGATGAGGTCGGTTAGCTTGTTGATGTCCTTCAGAGTTTGTTCCTTTAGAGAGTCACCAACGGGATGACCAGGCATCGGAATGTGCATGGCAATGCCGTTGGAATGCTAAATAAAAATATTTACAAAAATTTATCAGGTTTACGTATACATGTTTTTTTTATTTATTTATTTTAATCCAATCCTTTCAAAAGATATGGGAATACATATAACAAAATAAACAGTATTTTTTGTAGGTAAAACATCGAGGAGCTAGGAAATTCTTCTCTTCCAGCAGAAGGTACCAAGTGGGATTTCCCTCAAGGTTTATATCAACTTTTGGGATCCAAATAAGTGAAATCAGGTTTTGAAGAGATAAATAGAAGGACGGAAACGCACAATTTCACACATCATTCCACAGCCAAGCAGTTGGGAACAGTAACTACATATTCGTGGAAATGACCCACTATCACACAACAAAGTTTTTTGCAAAATGCACTCACAACGCCAACAAAAACTTTTTTCAGGTTATCTGCAGCTGCCTTTGCCTTGGGCTTCCCGCCGTTCAAGCAGTCTTCATGAGTGAAAAGATTTTGTCTCACAGGATTCGAATATGAAACTTTACCATTGTCAACGAAAGTAATATGCCTCACTCCCCAGGCCTGAAAACCAAAAAACAAATAATATCATTAAAGTTTTTTTTTAAAGGGAGAGACTTTTATGAATAATATTTTGTTTGCATTATTTTAATGGTGATCTTCTCCGCTTACCAACAAATTTCTTGCGACGCAACAACCCAATGTTCCAGATCCGAGAAGCAGACACTTTGTTTCTTTTATTATGTCAAGGTTCAAATCAGGCAGAAGACGCCATTTCATCAGTTTCAAATTTAAATCCACCGACGATTCTGCTAGCCTAAAATACAATAAGGACTTCCACATACACCCAAAACAAAAATACGGAATTGTTTACTGTATAAAGGAATCCAAATGTTTAGCTTAGTTCCTAGTGAAATTAAAAACGTATTTAATTTAACAAAAGTGTAAAAATTGTTTATGTAATAAGTATTCGAAATGTAAGTTAAAATGTACTTGAGTTTGTTTAAGTGGTCCAATACACCACTTCAATTGGATCTATTTTAAATGTAATAAAAGAAATTGTTGGATATTTTGATTACATTACATTTTAATTTACATTGTTTAATCATTTGTTGTTGGTAATTATTGATTAATAAAACATGTTCTTACTTGATTGGGTCCATTGAAGATGCCATATTGACAAACCGAGGTCCAAATTTCCCTCTTTCATTGCGTTCCCAACCAACCCAATCTTTCCCCCAATTACCATCCACATCCTGAAAGAGTTTTAAGTAAAGAATTACATTATGGCGTCATAGCTACAACAAAATAATGTTACTGAGTAATAATATGGTGATTGCAAACTCTTACGTGAGGAAAGAAGACTTTGAACACCATGCTGTCATCAAAGTTGCCATTTTGTTTGATTCGTAGAGAAACAAATGGTACAGTCGTACCACTAACGCTTTTACAGTGGTACGCCAACAAAGCTATAAGATTCCTCAAAGTCCATCCAGGATATTCATTATTACTGCAGTCAATGAAGCCGAAGCACATATTTTTAACATCAATTGTATTAGAAAAATCATTTTGTTTTCCTGCATTGATGGCATGAGAAAGAGGCAGCGCAGTCAAACTATTCTCAGTCACATCGATGAAGAAATATGGCTTTTGTTCAACATCGAGGTGGTTGAATGAATCTATTAAAGACTGGATTTGGTTATCGTTATATTTATCTGTGAAGGGAACACTTTCTTCGGGAAGATAAACTAAAGGATGACTCGGTGCAGGAAATGCGAACCAGTAAAAAAACTGGTATTTTTTTAAGTCCTGAAAAGAAAAACAAACCTTTGAAACACAAGCTTCCGAATCAATAACTCAGATGTTATGGAAGCATTATGTTATGACCATCATAAATCATACTAATTACATACAAGCGCACCAGGAGAAAGGAAATGAGTTATTATCTAATAATTAATAATTATTACCCTTGGCGCAATTACATGTATTTAGAGAATTTAAGCATTATAATAAGAGCATCATCTTTAAATCATACAATACTAGGCTGTATACTCCTTGGCATAAATGCTAGAGCGACTGTTAATATTTTGTATTTGAAATATAAAACAAAAAGATCACAACTCAACTTACAGCGAAGGACAGGATGAAGAACCTGGATAGGAGATTGGGTTTCTCAATGCAGCTGCCATCTTGAATGTCTTTCCAGAGAAGGCATCCTTCGTCTCTCAAGAGTTCAACTTTGTCACAATCCTTGAAGTCATCGATTGTGTTCTTATTCAACAGGGCTCCGTACGACAACACATTGAGCTTTTGTCTCTCTGGAGTGCTAAACACAATCATCAAAAAAACATAAACTTTAGCAATTATTTTGGACTTCTGCAAAGCGCAATGTTTATAGATATGTGCTGAGGGCTATTTACCTGTTGAAAGCGGCTGAATTGACTTCAAACAAACTGGCGATGGTAGTCTGGTAAGAGAAACTCCCATAAATGGGTTTTCTTTTCTCCTCCAATTTGTCGATGTCCAATTTGATTTGAGTAAGCTTATACCAAAAATTGGGATCAATAAACGAAGAGAACGTGTTGTATTGAATTACCCTTTGTTCCATTGCAAATGAAAATTTTTCAGGACTAAAAAAAAAAGTTTTTTTATATTTCGTGATCCAAAACAAACTGCAATCTTGAATATTTTCAACGGGGAAGTGCTTTATTTTTTAGAAATGTTTATACCGGTTTTGATCACTTCGACACAGTCTGACAGATTGCGTTTGACAGAAGAATGACCATAGAATGACAATTTGGTGTTTTTTTTAAAGGAAAAAGTTTGTCCACCATTTAACCATAGATACGCCAATATTTGGTGATTTTTTGTGCGATTAATGATTCAAGGCAATGTTCGTAGAAAATGTATTTTACAAGGTTAGCTAATAAAGGCACTTTTCGGAAAAAAAAACATCGGGCTCGTGATGTAAATTGAAGTCCCGAATTACCCCACTCCACCCACACAATCGTCCAAACGTTTGAAGTTGGAAGTTGGCCTCAGTGTGGCCGTACTATAACTAAAAACTTGACCAAAGAGGGTTCACACTTCTTGCCAATGTGCTTTCAAGTTTCATTCAACGGAGAGAGTTGATCAACTTAAACTGGAACGTCTGAAGGAAGCATACGCTGCCAAAGTTTGAAAAGCTACGTCTAATATATTTGAATATATGAAGTCAAACTTTTATTGATTTTAAATTGATGTTATATAGGAAAGATAGGGCTTTTCTTAGGTGAAGGAAAATTACTAAGCCATTTTTTTCCCCCAAACATATGATTTATATTAACAGTCATGTTTCAGTTAAACTTTTGTAGGGCCGTTTTTTGGGATTCAATATTTTTTGAAGATTACTTTCTCTACCCTTCATCGATTCTCAATTAATTAATATATTAATTACCCTTTGATGAAACATTTTTAAATGATACGCAGAAACTTTATACGCATTACTAAATTTAAAATAATAAGCCAAAGAATTTTCTTACAACTTTGCCATTGTCAGGGCGATAAACAACTAAAGCTTAAACCAGTTGGCCTGATTAGACCCTGAAGAAAAAAAATGTTGTCTTTGGATATTTTTGAATTATATTTTTTTATGTAAATACCTCACATGAGTCCCAACTATTCCCGTATGGAGCCAGTGGGACTATGGCATCCCCAACTGGGGTATGTTATGAGGCTGGAGGTAAGTGGGTAGAGGAAGGAGATGGGAATGAAGAAGGTGGGGAAGTACCCGGTTATTCAGATCTAGTCACCAAATACTGCTAATGCCATTTCAAGCAACGATTCAAAGCGATACTGAGAGTATCTTCCATTCCGGAACATGTAGCAAATATATCATATATAATTTTAAATAATTCAATTGTGGAAACACAAAACAATCGAATAAAATCTATCTGTGCATGCCGGGATTTGAACCGTTGACCTCCGGATCATTAGTCGAGAGCCTAGCTCCTCGACCGCGGAGACCGTCAAATGAAAAGATGCTTTGTGGAGAATCTCTTCAGGTAAATGAAGGAGAGGAAGTTCTGGGAAGGAGGTTATGAGAGGTGGGTAGAAATTTGGGGGTCAATGGGTCCAGGAATGATAGACGTATGAATCTATCCCTCTCACTGTGGTGAAAGCCGATGAATCGAGAGATTCCGGCTGGAGAGATCTAGGTCTCCCTCAACCAGTCTCTCCCGACCCGGCCCGCCACACAGTAGGTGGGCAAATACACTCGCCACCTAGACAAACCCCACCCCCATGAACCCAGGCACTACTGCTAAATCACCAAACATAGCGAACCACTTAGGGTGCCTATGGCAGGGGTTATCCAATAATTGATTCCCGGGACGGCGGTAACCATGCTCGCCTCCCAAATAGAAAATTCAAAGATTGTAACGTAAAATAAATAGGTATATAGCTTTGTAAAACCAATCTCCAGTAATATAAAACCTCAGTGCATATATATGTTTTATTTACTTTTGGAAATATTTAGTATTATAGGTGATAATGTTTTTACATGCCTTTTGTATATTTACTATGATTATGCTTTCGAGTTGAGCTTTTAGGAGTTGTCTACCATCTTGGGTTAATTTTCTTTTGGTTATTTACGAAAACCCATTTAACTGGCAACTTTTGATTATTTCGATTCGCGTAGCCGGAAACGATATTTTGACAGCGGCTCTTTTTCTTTCTCTTGAATTGTCGTTTGGTTAGAAAACATGGCCGATGTGAGTATTTCTGTATTTTGTGAAAAAATCGCCATGTATCTGCGTAATCTTATGTAAATTCTACATGAAAAGTTTTGTATTGTGATTTTGCTTCGATCTGTGAAACCGATGATCTTTTATTTACGAATTTAATTTGTTATTGACATTTGAATTCTGTTGTAAAATGAACGTCACAAACTTCGTATTTTACTTTATTTTCGCTTTATTTACAGATCGAAGATCAGCAAAAGAAAAGGCGCGCCTTCAGGAAGTTTACCTTCCGAGGCGTCGACCTGGACCAGCTCCTGGATATGCCACAGTGAGTGTCATGACTTAACCTAACTTTTATTTGATACCATTTGTCCTTTGAAAAACTACCATTATCTTCCTGAAGTAGATAGATGGCTTACTTTAATGAGTTGAACTGTTAAGAAAACTTATTTTTGGTTCTATTGCATTTTTCAAGAGGAAAATAAACTTTTGTTTCCTGTCTAAATAATAGTTCCGAAGGCCTAACCATCAGTTCACTGCTTGTCAGTTATTTGCAGTTCATCTTTGGTTGCCTAATTTCAAACTATGAGTATGATCATACTTATTATGATTTATGAAGTGAAAAGTGATAAATTGTGACAAGATGGAATTGGAGCGGAATACAAACAAGTTTTGATGTGACATTGCGTATCCTCATAGCGAGCTTTGTGGTTTAGTTTATACTCGGCAGTATGTAGCTAATGTGTTAAAAATTTAGTTCAGGCTATTTCTACGTGCCTCAAAATTAAGTGTTTCGTGGTTTGTGTTCATCTTTTCCTGGTATTATTCGCGAATTGTTAAAAAATGTACTGTGTGCTTAGTATTGACACATAAGTTCTGTTTACTTGTTTGCAAGTTATAATTTAGAAAGTAACACTTCAGTATTTGAAATGGGTTAAGATTCTTTACTCCGCTTTTTGCTGAAAACCACAAATTATTAAAGTTAACACTTTGTTTGAACTTGGTAATTGAAATCGAAACTTCAATTAGCTATTGTGTAATGTTTCAATTTTAATGTGTGCTTATCGTTACTACTGTCTGACAGCGAGACTTCAGTGACAATAAGCCTCTCTTTGCGATAGACGCGTTTATGAGAAATGGAAAGGTTATCTACAGCCTTGATGACATTGGACGAGTTTACAAGTTACTATCTGGGAAATTCACTATCTGTTAGTAAACTCTCTCAGTGTCATTGTATTACTTGCTAACTAGCAGATTGTGGACAATCTATGAAAAAACTTTACTCGCTAGTGTTTGCCTAAAGATGGTGGCCCACCATCAGCTGATTTCGTCTGTCAGAATTAGTTTGGGCGGGAGCTGTTATTGGCTAGCGTGTGGTAGCTAGCAGCGAGCTCAAGTTTTTTTTTACAAAATGTCGACCGAATTGGTTCACGCGAGAGTCGTTATTTTAGCTGCTACTGTCGCTACCGAGCGAGTAGACAGTCTTCATGACAATCTCACTCGCCGATTCACCCGCTTTTAAACTACTGGCTAGTAGCTTGTAAACTCGCTCAATGTAACCGAGGCTTATCAACAGTACGGCTTTATATTTTATTATTTTATTTGCAACTTCCTAGTGGTTTTGACCTCTTTTTATGAGGGAGAGTTTACAGAGGAGCTTTCAACAGGATGTCTTTATGTGTCATTTCATCTTCCTTATGGTTGTAATCTCTCTTTATGATCATGTGTAGTTTGGGTTACAACAAAGCTCATTCAGTTTTAATTTTATTTCCAACATTATAATGATATTCCTCCTCTTTCAGTGAGCAGCTCATGGAGCTGATGCACTCGCGTGCCCGCAGGCGGTTCTCTCGCGGATTGAAGCGCAAGCCAATGGCGCTGGTGAAGAAGCTGCGCGAGGCCAAGAAAGAGGCCCCACCAAATGAGAAGCCTGAGATCGTGAAGACTCACCTCAGGAACATGCTCATTGTCCCCGAGATGGTCGGATCCATCGTTGGTGTGTACAACGGCAAGACCTTCAATCAGGTAATGACATAATATGTTATAAAATAACTGAGACACCACAGTGGCACAACCATTTGGGACGCCAAACCAGGTGTATTCTTGAAGGGTCCCTAACCTGGTGTCTGCTTGGTGTTTCAATTTGGCGGCCGACATCAGCCTTGATGCGTGCCAACCAGTAAAATGTATAGTGGTGTACGGCGGCTCACTTGGATACGGTGGTATCCCAACTGTGTTTTCCGTGTAGAACAGGGCCCTGATGCCATTCTCTGTATGCAAAGTCGATTTTTTAATTGATTTATAATCATTATTTTTTTTAAATAAAGACAAACAGGTTACTTATTCCTACTTCCATCATAATAAGCTGAAAATGTTGCTTATGCAATTAAGAACGACTGCAGAGGATTGAAATACCGACGCCGCAGTGGGAGAGCCCAAAGATTTTAGATAATTCTGCTACTTTCCTATTTTAATGCTACGGCATTATTTACGTAATATATGAGTAGAGTTAATTTCGTCAATGATCCTTATTACAATATTTTTATTGTAAACCAGCAACCTCTGTGTTTGCAATGTTAAAGTTTTCTTGTTTTACCACCCTACACAGACAAACGCTTGTGATATGTCCGCAATATTATCGCTTGAATGCAACAAACCGTATCACATACTTTCAAGTAAAGTAATAACCGTACCCGAAACCCACAAAACGTGCGCAATACGTTCGTATACATCAAGTTTGTTCCTGCGCTATCGCGAAGCTGAGGGACATGGGACGGGTATTTTCGTCCCTCCCATACAAGTCACACCGCTAGTCAATGGTACTCTTTATGCAAGTGGCGCGGTTTAAAAAACCTACTTTTTTAATAATAACCCAAAGGTAGGGCGGTTAAAATGCAAATAGCTCATTTCTGGGTTATATAGAATTAGACATTAATTTCTAGTGTCGTAACAATTTCTAAAATTAATAACTCTAATGTGTGCATATTCTAATGAGGTTTGTTTTTGTTTGTTCCCAGGTTGAAATCAAGCCTGAGATGATCGGTCACTACCTGGGGGAGTTCTCCGTGACCTACAAACTCGTAAAGCACGGTCGGCCCGGTATTGGTGCCACCCACAGCTCTAGGTTCATTCCCCTTAAGTAAACTATCATATTATTTTATATGTGCTAAAATGGTCCACCTAAAGGGAGAACAATAAATCTTTATCTGGCCAACATTTTGTTTGTTTTATTTTTTTGCACCCAATAAGAAACTAATGAACACATCGATTTTGAAAAGTGTTTTATAAAAACCAACATATCAAAAGCCATCGCTGAGTATTTGGAGAGATCGGCAATTTGTCTGCAGTTCATCATGCATACATCATGTATTATTTATTATGAAATGCAAATTTGGCATTCCTCCTACGATGACAGTGAAAGAATGGTACAATAAAACCCTGATAACTCGAAAAAACGCATAATTCGACATTTTTGTCAAGAAAAAAAAATTTCATACAAAAAGTTTTAAATTGGTGTGTCGCTCGAGTGGTTAATATTATCATATTTGACTAGGACTGGTTGTCTATTATGTAACTTATCATACTAACGCAATGCAGCCAGTCACACGTGGATTTCTGCTCACCATACCAGTACCGGTCAATTAAACTCAAGCTCCTTCCCATCCGCGGAGCACACTTTCTAAGTCCTAACAAAACAGTATTCCGGTCGCAATGGAGCAGTATTGTATTGTATTCGACCCACTAGAAATGTTTATCAATATTATGTGACTATCGTTATAGGATCAAGGTTAGTGTTTTCAGGGCTATCTTCGAATAATTACAATTTAATTGCTGAAAAAATCATTTGTTTATTAGATGTAAAAAGAATAAAAATAAACCATAAAAACCAGCTCCATCTGGTAAAATACCTTCCATCGGTAAGTCTCAAAAAGAATACCCTCTTCTTAAAGTACAGACTCCTCGAACAAAATATTAATTTATATCACAGAAAAATGATGCTGCTATAACTTCCACTAGCTGCTGGCATATATAATACATTTATCACTTTTCAGGGTTCAGTGAATCTACAAAAATTATAATTTTATTTCTGTTGGGATGTTATTATTACACCTGATTAAAAATTCAGTCATTTTGTCAATTTTTTAGACTGAAAAAATTAAATATTTGGCTGTTACAACTGTATCGCTTTCCTGTGACAAAATGTTCATTTTATTATGTACAAGTTTGAACCCATCAGTACATACACCTGTTTATATTGAGCCACTTAAAACCTTGTTGTATAATGAAGTGCCAATTCATGACCAATTTTAGCTTTTGATCAGTTCCCGAGGATAACGACAACCATTATGCTTGACGGCTGATCAAGTGTTTTCTTTAACATTCATTCAAATGGCAGTAATTGTCCATTTGTGATGTCAAATATAACAGCAGTTTAAATACCTGGAGCTATTAAGGGCTAACCAAGCAAAAAAACTCGGCAACTCAATTCGAAAGGATATTACTACCTGCTGATGGGTTAAGTAAGTAATCACCACTGTTCATGGGAAGGGTGTATACAAAATTTTATAATATAAATATTATATTGGCTAAGAATATAAACGGCAGGAAAATTTTCAAGTTTGGTAGTCATTTCGGCATTAAAAAACCTTGTAAATGCAATAAAGTAAATTTGCACAAGAATCAAGCAGCCATTAAAATATTTTGACGAATATTACTGCTGTTTAAATAAAAATATGGCACCTTACATATATGCACCTACATAATAATATTTTGAAGAAACCCGTTAATACCTTGAATATGGTAATAAAATCACAGATTTTAAGAAATTCATCAAACTTGATTATGAAAAAAATTATTGCAGTCCGTTTTTTAATCGTCACATTTTCTTATGGTCCAAATTTGAATCAGATTGTTTTCCCATTATGTACTTCTGAATCATCGGCTGAATTAATTTCTTTGGATGTTTCTCTCATTTCAATATCCTTGTTACTCTGAGTATCATTTTCATGTGCAGCATCCTTTATGACTTTTTCTACCGTTTCCTCAACATCCATTTTGTCTTTCGGTTTTTCATGAATATCTTTAACTGTTTCTGAATTAGGTTGTTCATTAATATTTGGCTTTAATTCTTCTCCAATGCCTGCGCCATTTTGGTCATGCAATGTTGAAGATTTTGTTTTGAAATCATCTTTGGTATTTACTTTAGACTGGGCACTCTCTTCAATCTTCATAACTAAATCTTCATTCAATTTTGTAACTTCGATCTCTTCTTTTATATCAGATTTTATATTTTCAATTTCTGGATCTTTTTTAAAGTTTTTTTCGTCTTTTGGTATTTTTAAATCTTCTTTTTTTATTGGATCTGGTGTTTCTTCTGAGAGAGATTCTTTCATATCTACTGATTCTTTTTTTAAGTCCAGTTTTGTCTCTGTTTTCTCTTGTATTTCTTTTGTATCTACTTTGGTGCATGGTAATTTTGAATCTTCCACTAGAATCAGATCATCTTCATCAGAAGTGCAAAGTTCAATGCTTTCATGGACAATTATTTCTTTTACAACTTTAGACTTTGGAATTCTCTTCACTTTCACAATTTTGGGTTTTTTAGTTTTAGGTTCTTTGACTTCCTGTAGTGACTTATTAAGTACTTCATTTGAGAGCTTCCTTGATTGTACTTTCAATTCATCTTGTTGAATTTTATATTCTTTATTGACTAGAACTCTTCTTTTAACCCCTCCATCACATTTCTTTTTGAACTTTGATTTGGTTTGTGCGAGCTGTTTTTTGGAAATTGTCCACTCAATGTACTTGTCTTTGGAAATTGAAACAGGGTCCTCTTCTGGCTTATAATCCGGTATTTCTTTACCCAATAACTTCATTACTTCAACGAAAACATCATCAACGTAGGTGTTGATTATCAAATCAGCTTTGTTGTCCTAGGAGAAAGAAATAAAAATGTGAATACATATATACATACAATAATGAGATTTTCCTTAAGGGGGGGGTAAGGTTTTAAAGGCTAAAAAAAGCATGTTTTCATGATTTTTTTTTGGAGATATGAATAATGTTGGTTTATTTATTTTATATACACGTTATAGTATGACATCTGAAGTATCTTTAAAAAAACTTTTTTTTTAAAATATCAATAAATAAGTCCGTGAGAGCGAATCTCCTGAGGCATCCCGAAAATGCGGCGAACATCATAACTCGTTAACAAATCATTTTTAACAAAAAAGTCAAAATGTTTTGAAAAGGTGATATGTTTTTCTAGGTAGTGACGAAGCATTTTTTTTTTTTTGCAGCATGTTGAAGTCAAAAATGTGATTTTTGCTAAAATTTTCGGTGAATATCGTTTTTAAAAAATGGAAAAAAAAATAGTAAAAAAAAAAACTCCTCGTCACTACCTGTTGATTTATGTTTACAAATAGTATACAAAATTTCAAAGGATCGGTTAAGTAAATTTTGAGTTATGATGTTCACGGACTTAAATGAAAAATTTGCGAGAAAATCGATTTTAAGTTTCTTTATACTCGAAATATACTTGAATTGAGCAAGAGGACCGGTTGCTTGAAACGCTGTATCTTCGTTAGTTTTGCTCCGATTTATTTGAAATTTTGACACAATACTCTCGACATGTTGTACATTTAGAAAAAAAAAATAAAGTAAAAATGGGTTTTAAAACCTTACCCCCCCCCTTAACAAATAACATTATTTGTGTGACCAAATAATTAGTTTGATTGAAGGTATATAAATATGTAAAATAAATAATTGGATCTTACATGTTTAGTGGGCTGTAAATTACAAATAACCATTTTTCCTCCGTATCTCAGAGTATTCAAAGGAACATTTCCACTGGGGTTTATCTGCAACGTTGTCCCCAAACAAATACTCAAATCTGCCATGCTGCAAAGAAACACATTCTATTCAATTAATTGGACTGAATGATTTAAAAGTAACCGAAGGCGGATATTATGTTAATATTTTTGTACAGAATTATTGAATGTTTTACCAAGCATTTTTGTCAGAGAGATCCAGGTCATCGTCAGGTAAGCTGTGCTCCCAGTCCAGGATGGTATCGTGAAGTTTTCCTCGGCAAGGTTTCCTTCCCGTCCCACCTCCGTGGCACTGAACTCCTGAGGATCTTTGGCCAACAGTCGGAGCGGGAGACGACCTAACAAATTGTCTAAAAGTAGAAATTTTTATGAAATACTAGGTAAGAGAAATTGATTGAGTTGGGGAGAGATTAATACAATAAGCCAATGGCAAATTAATAATTAAGTAGATACATAGTGGAGTGAAGAGGCCTCCAAAGCGAGTAGTTTTCTCATATAACCTGAAGTGAACTTCATAGGAAGATCTCAATATTAGGCCACCCACACAATCAATAATACCATAAAAGTTATTGATAGATTTCAAAATACTGGAAATCAATACTTCTGTCAATCCATCAATGTTAGAGCTCATTAGTATTGACAATACAAAAATATTTGAGGTGTGTAAAAGCAAAGGCAGCAATCTCCAAAATATTGGAAAAAAGTTGTAAATGCAGTTTCATAGTGATTCGAATTGAGAACCTAAATTCAATTTGCAAATCTGGTTAGTTACAATCTCAGCTTTCTCCCATCAAAATCAGAGTTTGAAAATATGTATCAAAAGTAAAGACATCAATGTGTTTGTTGCCTTTTTAAAAAAAAAAAAAAAAGTGGAGATTGATGCCTTTGCTTGTACACACCTCATTTGCAATATTATTGATGGTGTGTGGTCAGCCATAGAATATGCAGAAATGGTTATTCATACACCATTTTTTTTCTTATATTATTTTAAATCACTTATATGAGAGGTTACCTTTTACAAAAATTGCACTGGTCAATGAACATATTTCCGTGCAGTTCAGCCAAAACTTCTCTTTTAATTCCTGACTTGAGATGCAGTCCATCGATGTTCTGGCTGACGATGTAGTGGACAATGTCATCGTCCACCAACTGCTTGAGGGCCATGTGGGTCTTAGTTGGCTTGGCTTCACTAAATGAAATGTTTATATTTGGCTTTAGACCCTTTTCTTCCAACGTCCATACCCCATTTGGGCCCCTGAAATACAAAAAACTTTCAGTCAGCTAGGGGAGCTATATTTTTTTATAATTCATCAATTTTTTTTGTATTCACAAAATTTGCACTAGCAACTGCCAAGTTAAGTTAGATACTATACTTTAGATACTCTCAGTTTCATCCTGGTGATAGATCACCATTCAGAATAGAAATATTCCTTAAGTGGCTTTAGCCATGTTTTATTCACAAAATGCAGTACTATCTTACGCTTCTTAAATATACCAACGGTTAAAAACTATGCCATTTTGCACTAACGGCAATACCAAGGAGAGTCAAAAACTCCACACAGTTGTTCTCTAAATTGTTTGTGGAACCTTTAATTAACTCAATGAATTCAAGAATATATATCTAATTCCTGTGTACAGGTGGGGTATTCACAAAATCTATATCATTTCAGTCACGGCGGCAACTGAAATGGGATAGGTTTTGTTGTACAAAATCAACCCTACACCATTTCAGTCGCTAATGCAGTCTGCAGAGGTGGGCAGAGAGGATGGCCGCCAAATAACTCGGTCACACTGCTTCCTTCAATCACATTCATGCATCGTCTCATTCATACAAGTCTATAGAAGCGGCCTGATGGTATTAGAGTTTGTTGCCCTGGCTGAAATAGTAGGTATAGACTCGTATGAATGTGATTGAAGCAAATCCTCCACTAAATCCTATCTTACATATTCTGATAAATTGTTTTTTTTGTTATTGTTTTTGGGGTGTTATGCCGTGTTTCGCTACCTCCTTCTTTAGCCAACGTTTCGGACAGCGTTACAGTGTCCATCATCAGGGCAGATGAGTGAATCATCTGCCCTGATGATGGACACTGTAACGCTGTCCGAAACGTTGGCTAAAGAAGGAGGTAGCGAAACACGGCATAACACCCCAAAAACAATAACAAAAATACTTTTTGGCCGTGAAAACCTAAAAACATACCTGATAAATTGTTGTTTTATAAACATAGAAATTTTCCAACCTCCAGAACAAATTTAACATTCAAATCATGTTCGGACACCATTTCTGTGAAACGAGTAGTAGATGCGATTGCAATTTGCATAGAGCTACTAGCACTGTCAGTTACATGCAACTGATGTCAAACACGTAGTCCGACGCATAGCGTCATGTACGAACGCTAGCAAAAAGTATGGTGGATCCGAACGGAGCTTATATGAGTTACGCTTGTATCTCCATGTATGAATGGCTTAACACAAAAATGTTGAACACTAAAAGTAGCAGTGTTGTGCCATGCATAAACACCTCGGCACGGTTCTAACACAAAAATGTTGAACACTAAATGTAGCAATGTTGTGCCTTGCATAAACACTTCGTCACCTCACGGCTTTAACACGAAATGTAGTAGTGTTGTGCCAATACACTAACACCTTGTGACCACACTTTTCTAATACAAAAAACATAGCAATGTAGCGCCAATACATTAATTTTTCATTGGGCACAATATTCATTGAAAATTTGTATATTTAAACGTCTCTACCCTTTTATTATACCTGAAATCTGGTATCCCTGCAGATGTGCTAATTCCAGCTCCAGTATGAACGACAATATGTTTCGCTTCCCTGATGTATTCAGCAAGTTTTAAACATTTCGTTTTCACTGTTTCAGGACAGTCAAATTTCTGAAAGATGTAGGTATTTTATAATAAAAATAATATGATCGAGCTGTCGATGGTGGAAATATCATTTGAGCTTAAATCTAAAATAAGGCAGAACCGTATATCGTTCTTTCACATCAATGCTGAAAATATTTTTGTGAAAAGGTCATGTTTGATAGTTATCATGCGGTGTGCATCATAAAATACAAGCGGTAAAAATATTTATAGGCCGAACTCCATAATAAATAAAATTATACAATTAAATTGTAAATCACATGCACAAAATTCACCTCACTTGCACCTAAAATGCCTTTGTGCTCGTAGGGAGATAAGCCATCGGCATAATTACAGGACATTTCGAATGTTTTTTTTATAAATAAATGAAAATGAATAGGAAGCCGATTTGAAAGACAACTTCCCAAGTTTGACAAGCAGGTGCAACAACTTATCAACAATGCATGCAAACTAGAGATGCGTGAAAAGTAATCATTCGGTACTAAAGTAATCGGTACTCACAAAGTAATCACAGTACCGACTACCGAAAACGAAAAGTAGTCGTTACTCTTGATATGATTACTTTTGATACGGATACTATTGTTACTATTCGTGCCGCAGGAGGCGCTCCAGTACCGATTACTTTGTTGTTACTATTTGGCCGCTGGAGGCGCTCCACGCCAGTCAGCTGTTCTAGGAATGGTGTGAATAAAATGTGTAAAAAAATTATCGCCAGATTGTAATAGTGTTTTATTAAATTATCCCAAAGCTAAAAACAAAAAATCAAAACTCGCATGTAAAATTAAGTTTGGAATTTCAAAGGAAGATGACACGTCAATCCAATGTGTTAATATGTAATTTGTTTGCATAAATTTCACAGATAATGTAAATTAAAAGTTATGTATTTTTCATATAAACACACACAAAACTCTTCAAAACACTCTTAACCAATATTATACGTAGAATCCCAATAATTCATAACCAGTAATTAAGTACACAAACGTCAAAATGTAACCAGTAACGATTTGTATCCATTATCAAAGTATCTGTCGGTACCCGGAACCGAAAGTAGTCAAATATCTAAAGTAACGGATTGATACTAGTAGTAGATACTACCCGAAAGTATTCACAGTATCCAAAACATTCAGTAACCAAAGTAATCAAAGCATTCAGTAACGGATAGATACTTAAAGTAGATACTACCCGAAAGTAATCACAGTAATCAAAGTAACGATTACATAGTACCGATTACTTTTTGTGAAAGTAACGGATACCGACGGGTAGTAAAAGTACCGATATTGAACACCACTAATGCAAACGTTTCGCTTCGAAACTGGGCTGAGGGCTGCCAGCATTGCCAACTGCACGGAGAGTGATTGGAGCATGATTGGAGTAGTTTGGCTAGTTTCATGGCTGTTTAGTGGTTTATTTATTTGTGGTGGCTATCCGTGTATTAAATAAGAACCTCGTGCCTTTGGGTATTTTTTCACATGACATCACAATTTTTGGCGCGAGCAATGTTTTCTTTTATGTACGTCACGTAGTCTTTTTTTCGACTTTGAACATTTTTGGCAAGCTTTAAGTGGTCGAGTTGTAAAATGAATATTCTCCCTCCAAACAATGATGGAAATATATCCATAAAGCCTTACACACCACCTGTGATACAAAATAATAGAAGCTTTAATTTATCAAAACGGAAGACTCCCCTAAAATCCATGTCTACGGACACCACAAAAGTCGACGAGGAAAGTAAGTGTTATTCTCATGATCTTGTAGCATTTTGCCTACCAATGTCGTTGTTTATCATGTGACACGGTATTATCTTTTGTGTCTTATAAATGTTTGAATTATCATCTTTTTACAGAAAAACATATAAATGACCTTTCCAAACGGCTTCCTGAACTGACAAGTATTTTTAATCTACACCATAAAATCGGGGAAGGGTCGTTTTCGTCAGTATTCCTCGCCTCCCTAAAATGTCACGAACATTTGCCTCAGGATCAGAGGAAGTTCTACGCCATAAAACACCTAGTTCCGACGTCCCACCCTAGTAGAATAGAGCAAGAACTGAGATGCTTAAAATACATCGGGTAGGTGACCTGCTTGTGTTTTTACCGACTTATTTAACTTTAATTGCTGATCAGCCGTGTTCAACGAGCTGATCCAATAATTTCAACCCGAAATTCGGGCGAATTTGGCTTCCAAAGTGAAATTTAAGTCTGGCCTGTCAATGGTGTCCAGTTGAGTGTGTTTATGTCAAACATTAGCCATTTTTTATATTTTGTGCTCGAAACTACACAATTAGCTACATTTACGTGTTACCTAAAACGTTAAAATGCTTATATTTGATTGATCTGTGATTTTGACACTTGGTACTTGAAATAGATTTTGCTAAATCATCAAATGATGTTTCTTGAAAATGCTCCTAACCTAACTAACCAATTGTTTGCTTTGCTTTGAAAATTATTGCTCATTTGGTTTACAGGGGCTGTGAAAATGTCGTTGGATTGGATTTCTGTATGCGAAAATATGACACAGTTATATTTGTTATGCCATATCTACCTCACACCAAATTCTCCGTAAGTCACATACAATTTTTCACAATAATTACACACATTTATGGTTTGGAAAATTTTAAGACTACCAAGCAAGACGCTCCATAATCTAAAAGTATTAGTTAAACTTTCGGGATGACTGGACACGCTTAATATTAATATTTTTTTAGAAAAATCTTTTTGATTCACATTTTAAAGTACACTCCAAACTTAAATACTGACCTTGTTACAGAAATCGTTGCAATAGGCTATTTCAAGGTCTGGAAAGCGGCATGCCTCCCCACCCACGCCTTTCTCTATCACACGGATGTTTTACGCATATTTCTCTTTCGCTTACGGTCATTGTAAAGTCCTGTGCGAGAATGGATCGATAAAGTTCAAGTCGGCATTAAAGTTTGATGCGTCCTGTATTATAAAACAGTGCTCTGCAACCTTTTCTCACCTACGTCACAAAAGTTCTTCCTAGAATTTGTGGCACATCAAAATCTAAAATCCATACAAATAGGCTATTTTCGCCTTCAAAATTGTGCACTTTGTTATTTTATTTGATTCCGCTGGGAAATCCACTATCCTGTGAATTCCATTAGACACAAAGTTCTCCCGTTTTGGACACTCCAATCCACCAGATACGACGGGAAATCCATAAAGGTCGGAACTCACAGGCCGCACCTGAGTATCGGTGACACGAAGCCACACTTGTCCGCACCCGATCCGTGTATTGGCCGTGCCCTCTCTCTCGCAATTGCAGTTCAGTATTCATTTAGAAGCTTACGGATCTGTTTCGTGATGACAAAATGTTGAAAATGTTATTATAATATTATTGTAATAATAATATAAGAGTATAACATTAATTTAATATAAAATGTAATTTCATCCACCGCACCGTGCACGTCAAAAAGGAAATAAAACTGATCGGGAACGTTGCGGCTCAGGTGCGGTGGTGTTGTTGCGGTGTCGGTGCGGTAAGATGGGGACTACACGGTACTATTTCATTGGGCTACTCGCTCACTGTGCTATGTCCAGGCCCCTTTTTCATTAAAAATGTCTAGATTATAAATAGTTCATACCGACTTTGACAAAAAAAAATACCATCGTTGGTTGTTTCTTTTTATTTAATATTATAAACTTTTGTTTTGATATAAATGTATTTTTTATAATATTTTATTCCTGCGAATTATGTGCTCCTGATGGATTCTCAATATTGTACACCCTTGTTGTCATTTTTCACAAAAATGGCGCCATAAAAAATGTATTATTTAGAAAAAAAAAATTATCAAACTCAATTTTAATGCAAAAAATGTTCACAGAAAAATAATTCTTTCGCAATATTTGGGTAGGTACCTACACATAGGTATAATTTTTATTTTAATAAATAATATGAAGCAATTTCCGAATGTTAATTAGCTATCTATATTTCTATACGTTAATGAAAAACCTTTAACATTGTATTTGGGCCCAATTTATTATAAATATAGTTTATCAAGTACCTACCTAGTACATACCCAGATAAATTACATTTTTAATGCTGGCAAGACCAACCAGCAAACATTCACAGTACCACCTAAATTTCAACCGTTCCAAGCCGTGAAAATCGAATGCCGCCATCTTTTTAAAACATTCCTACAAAACCTATAAGCGGTGGCTTAGAAATTATTTGGGTGGTGCTGGTGAAATAATCTCTGTCTTCAGTAAATAACGTTCCGGAAAATGGCACTTTTTGTGATTTTTTCAAAAGTCAAAAATTTGATACAGAACTGGAGGATATTTTCCATGAAAAGTTATAAGTAGTTATTATTAGCAACAACTTATTAAAGTTCCATGACCTCCTGTCATGGAAATAATCGAAAAACATCGTCGGCATAAGAGGTATTTTAAAACCGAAAACCCTTACGGTCGATTAAACTTAATGGGCAGAGCGGTTGTTTTTCGCATCCCACAAAATACTTAAAAAATGTGCCGCAGCACACCGGTTGCAGAGCACTGCTATAAAAGACAACTATTTCATTCAATGCGATGGAAAAAACTGCATTTAAAATAAAATGAAAATTTGCTTTCGTCGTACGGGATTACAGCTGACAGACATTTACAATAATTTGTGTCCGTATTCTATGACATTTTTATTGAAAATTTGGCGCTTGTTTATATCTCCTATGTCCTTTCATTTATTGTAAACAAACAAACTATCAAGTAATTATAAAATTATCTTAAAGACTTTGCTGATATATAACTTTTTGTATATATAATTATCTTTCTTAGCAGATAAGTGTCACATTATCTCTCAATTATGTAATTCTGTATATTAAATACCAAGTATTCAATGAATTTTTAAATATATTTAATACTTTGGCAGATCCGTGAAAAAACACAGAATAATATAATTGTAGGATACGTGAAGCTGAAAGTATTTATAAAATATTGGTAAAAATGTATAAGCCCACTTCACGATTAATACGGAATGTTCCTTGTCGAAGTTCGATATACGGATAATACGGAATACTCCCTTTTTAATTGCTAGACAATCAAATATGACATTTGAATTATTCCCAATATCACTGGGTTGAGGTTCAAGCTGCGAAAGCTGTGTCATCTATCAATAAGATATACTTCCCAGGTTTTGAATGGTTTGTTTGTCTAACGGGTATGTGTAATTATTCTAATATCTTTCTTTCCGCTTTATTCTGTTATAAATACAGAATTGCGTTCACTTCATAATACAATTATTATTGTTTTATATGACAATAATTAATAATTATTCTATGATTGACAGCATTGATTGTCTATGAAATTTAATATAAATATGGCGCAGCGCAGTTCGTATTAGTTAAAAAGTAACATTCATATTTTTTCATCTCCCCCGATGTAAATACTCAGTTTTCATGATAATAAAGCTAAATCTAACTGTTTGAATTAGAAATATGTATTCCGTATTAACGGAAAAGCGGAGTAATATATAAATAATAAAATATTTGATATTAAAGCCGTGTCTGAGGTAAGAAATGTCCGTTAGAAGTACAAGTGAAAATATTCTGTACCGAAAAGCACAATACAGGATCGACCTTTATACTTGGCAAAAACAGTTCATCGAATGGAAGATGAGAAATAGCAGAGCACTTAACTGAAAAATAGTGAATTTCTGTTGATGTTTGAGCATTTTAGAATCAATAGATACTCGGAAATTTGGAAGCAAGTCAGGAGCATCAGTAGTTTCTTCTTTCGATCAGGTTTTACGGAAAATTCCTCACGGAGAAGAAGACAACTCTGAACTAAATGGCATAGACCAATTTTGGATAGAAACTTCCACATTTCTGCTGGAGGATGCTAGAAGCTACTAACTAAGTCAAGTAAAAATCCCAAAAACTCAAAAATTAATCAAAATAAATATACATTTCAAATATAGAATAGAATCATTAAAATCAATAAAAATGAAATAATTTTCTGATTATAGGTAGGTACCTACTTTATCCCTTGTCTGAACAGTCGGTGCCAATTTTGAAAACTACGCTTTAATTCAAATCAAATCCGAGTTCTAAAGCTCATTGAACCAGAGTTAAGCCTCAATGACCACCACAACACGACATGTGCCTAGCATGGTGGTCGAAAAATCATAAAATTCATGTAACAAACATTTTAATGAATAAAGAAAACAAAAAAAAACAAAAAAATGAAATTGAGCGAGTTTACAAGCTACTATCTGGGAAATTCACTATCTGTTAGTAAAATCGCTCAGTGTCATCGTATTACTTGCTAACTAGCAAAGTTGAAAGGTGGTCAACTTTACTCGCTACTCACTCAAGATGGCGGCCTACCAACTGATTACCAGCTGATTTCGTAACTGTCAGAATTAGTTCACGGAGCTGTGATTCTCGCTTCTGGCTAGCATGTGGCGCTAGCTAGTTTTTTTTAGGCTGGCTTTACATTCGTAAGTTTTTTCCCGTAATTCGCTCGTGTAAGTGAATTATGGCCAAATTACCAATGTAAACGACACCAAAAGCCACTTAACGTAATTTAAAGCATGTTACAGGACTTCTTCTCCCGGAAGTTTTTTGACAGGTCTAATCGCGTCCGCGCGAAATTACAGCCTTCTCACAGCTTATAAAATCAATTTGATAAGCTGAGGGACTTTTTGTAAGAAATAGTACCAAAATGCGCCGTTGCGAAATGTCAAAAACCAAAAGACATTTGTTTTTATTGGATTTTTTTCTTATAAAACTAGTATTTATTTCCACTTATTTGAGTTTTCTGAAAATGAGCATCCTTCTATTCAATTATCGGTCCAAACCTTTCTAATCTCAATGTTTCTGTTTTTAAAATTACGTATTTGAATACGAAGTCGGTTGCAGTCGGCAGCTGTCAGGTAGCTGTCATTCGAATAAAATGAAAGAAATCCATTAATTTTCGCTTTTGACGGCACAAAAGTGCGTGGAGGATTGTTTAATTAAAGCCAAAATCTATTTCAGCACTTTATTTGGTCCTTTTCGTCTTTATTGACAAAATCGCGTAAATTTGACAGTAACAGGTCGTTGTTGAAAGGAAGCCATCTTACCGCAAATACATTTACAGATGTAAATGGTCGCATGAGCAGTTACACAGGTCGAACTTCCGAAAAACTTCCGTGATCATTAATTGCCACAAGTCAGATTCATATGTAAACGCTCCTGGGAGTAACCTGTCAAAATCTTACGTAATCCGTAATTTTTAATTACGAGTGTAAAGCTAGCCTTACAAAATGTCGGCTGAATTGGTTCACGCGAGAGTCGTTATTTTAGCTGCTACTGTTGCTACTGAGCGAGTAGACAGTTTTGTGTGTCATCTTCACAATCTCACTCGCCGATTCACCCGCTTTTAAACTTACCGGCTAGTAGCTTGTAAACTCGTTCAATGTAATCGAGGCTTTTCAGACAGATAACAACTGTAATTAGTATTTTTGGTGATGATGGTTTTATAATCCTTTTTTGCTTTCAGGAATATGTTCTTAAAATGGATGTCATGGAGACAAAAGTATACATTAAAAACCTTTTATTGGCTTTGAGAAGAGTTCACCAATTTCACATTATCCACCGAGATGTCAAACCAAGCAATTTCCTTTACGACAGAATAAACAGAAGGTATAATTAAATGATTTTTTTACTGGAGTTGTATAATGGAAGAGTATGTATGAGATGATTCTACTGGAGCGTGTGCCAAGGCAGAGTTATGACAGTCCATCCTCTCTCCTTGGAAGCAGTGTGATGGTTAGTGTTTTTGTTTTGTTTTATGTGATTTCAATTGATTTGCAAAATATTAATCCATACACATTCAAATGAATAGACAAATCAATCAACGAAAGGAGAACAAACCAACAGGGGGGGAAGGGGGCATGACCGTCCCCCTTTCTGTGATTTGTTAATAAATGAATATGACTGTAGAGGAAACTTGCATTATAATATCACTATTTAGTCCGTGAAAATAAAATCTGCTTACAAATTACTAGTCCTTTTTACAATGATGAGTAAATTGCTGGCTGCGTTGAAATTTGCTACAAATCCCAAATTGCAAAAACAAACAATATGGCTTATTGTGTAGGTTCTTCTCTACATAGAACTGATTGATCGGCTGAGACCGGTAGTTTGCCGGTTGTGCGCCGGTTGTGTCACAGCTGTTTTTCCTTTCCAGGGTTAATATTCTTTCATGAGAATTTGCAGGCCGTAGGGCCAATAGTATTATTGTGATTGATTTTTGGGAAGCGGTGTTGCACTTCCTTCTCCTTTAGGCTAAAATGTGCGATAAAAATGGGAAATGGTCCCGAATAGAGATGCATGAAAAGTAATCATTCGGTACTAAAGTAATCGGTACTCACAAAGTAATCAAAGTACCGACTACCGAAAACGAAAAGTAGTCTTTACTGTTGATATGATTACTTTTGATGCGGATACTATTGTTACTATTCGTGCCGCTGGAGGCGCTCCACGCCATAGTCAGCTGTTCTAGGAATGGTACTGCCAGAGACAAAAAATACTGCGGTGTTTGCATCGGTAAAAAAACGCTTGAAGCGTATTACCTCAGCAGACAACAACAATATATTGCTAATAATATAATATATTGCTACCAATTAATACTAAGTAAGTATCCAAGTTTTTTGACGGTATGTAATTTGTTTGCATAAATTTCACAGATAATGTAAATTAAAAGTTATGTATTTTTCATGTAAACACACACAAAACTCTTCAAAACACTCTTAACCAATATTATACGTAGAATCCCAATAATTCATAACCAGTACCAGTAAGTACACGTTAACGAACTACACAAACGTCAAAATGTAACCAATAACGATTTGTATCCATTATCAAAGTATTTGTCGGTACTCCGAACCGAAAGTAGTCAAATATCTAAAGTAACGGATTGATACTAGTAGTAGATACTACCCGAAAGTAATCCCAGTATCCAAAGCATTCAGTAACGAATTGATACTAGTAGTAGATACTACCCGAAAGTAATCAAAGCATTCAGATAGATACTAAAAGTAGATACTACCCGAAAGTAATCACAGTATCCAAAGCATTCAGTAACGAATTGATACTAGTAGTAGATACTACCCGAAAGTAATCAAAGCATTCAGTAACGGATAGATACTAAAAGTAGATACTACCCGAAAGTAATCAAAGTAACGATTACATAGTACCGATTACTTTTTGTGAATGTAACGGATACCGACGGGTAGTAAAAGTTAGGTTTTGATTTTATGGGAGGGGGGGGGTGCAGAAAACATTAAAACACGCATTGCCTTGATTGCAAAGTCACCGGGATTTCCTTTTCTATTTAGCTATTTTTTCTACTCAGACTAAGTGTGCATTGGAGAAAAGGGCTAAAATATGCATTAACCGGTTGAACGCCTCGGTATTTACGGATGAAACTCGAAAATTTCGCGATGTTTTGACTTTTGGCGTAAATTTTGTGGGTTAATTTTATGCTTTGGTATATAATATTTACCGAAATACGTTCCTTGAACAACAAACTACGCTTACAAACAACTTTACTTGCATTTATTAGACAAATTGATAGGTTTATCGATCTTTTTATGACACGCGACGCTCAAAGTTTGACAGCTCGAATCGCGGCAGAAATGCCCATTTCCAAAGTCATAAAAATGTCCAAAGACAATTATTTGAGTGGCTAGGTGTGTTCCTTATATCTGTTACGTCATGAACAAGAATGCCCCAAGCGATTCTGACCTTGTTCTTCATACATTTTCTTTATACATAAGGTTTAAAATCGCATATCAAAAAGTTTTTTTTTTATTTTTTATTCGGCTATAGGGCGCGCACCGGCGCGCCAACGGCACGCGACCTGTTAATGATGAAAAACAGGAAAATACCCATTATTGACCGAAAAAGCTTAAATGTGCCTATAATCTTATGCCTACTTATTAACATTCTTTGACTCGTTACACATCGTTTGACTTGTTACTTATTATAAATGAATTTGTTTTCCAGATTTCTCCTCGTTGACTTCGGTCTCGCGCAGAAGATAGACAGAATAATGCCAACAAACGGACTAGACCAAAAAACAATAAGCGTAGAGAATTCCTCAATAGATAGTCTCAGTGAAAATAGGAACGGTTTGGCCAATTTAGAACCGCATAATTCCCAAACTGTCAATGGGAGGAAAAGAAAATTCAATGACTTGAATGAAGGACAGGTAATTCATTGTTATAAATTCATTTATTATCTCTACACATCCCATAATATCTATTCGAAATTTTGAATTCTTTCTCAAATCCCACAGTCTGTACACGAATCAATAAAAAAATCATCGAAAAGATAATTTTTTTTTTAAATTCATAATTTTTACGGGCGTTTTGTAACTCTTGGGGTTGAACTTCAAATCGATTTCTCGGGTTTTATGGCACCGAACCGACTGAAGTTTTTAATTTTTACTAAAAACCTTGGTCTGTCAATCAATCATAAATCAGAATCAATAAAAAAAATCTTGAATAAGAACATTTTTTTGAAAATTCATCATTTTTACATGCGTTTTGTAAGGCTTGGGATCGAACTTCAAAAATCGATTTCTCGGGCCCTATGGCACCGAACCGACTGAAGTTGTGGATTTTTTACTAAAAATCGTGGTCTTTACAAGAATTTAAAAAAAAATCGTCCAAAAGAATAACTTTTGGAAAATTTATCATTTTTACGGGCGTTTCGTAAGGCTTTTGGTCGAACTTCAAAAGTCGATTTCTTGTTCCCTATGGCACCGAACTGACTGAAGTTTTGAATTTTTACTAAAAACCTTGGTCTGTACACAAATCAATAAAAAAATCTGGGTACTTCGCAACCATCCTATTCCCCATCTCCATTCCCTTCAGCCTCACAATATATCCATAATCGGGGATGCTATAGTCCCACTGGTTCTGGTATTCACATTATTTCTTTGGTGTTGGTCCATTGCAGACTCAGTCTCCCTCGCATCGCCTCTGTTTTCTTCAGCTTTTTCAGGGGTGACCAAGTGTACATCTTTCCTTAAAAAATATTATTTGTGAAATTTTTGTTTATCCTTTTTTTCTTTACCTTTCAGACGGCATCCGGGGAGTTAGAAAGTAATCCCAAGAGGGCGCTGATAGACCTGACAATTGATAGTGCACCGTTAAAACCTCTCCAGGGTGACCATCCTAAAATAAGTCCTTCTGTAGTAAGTATACCTCAATCTTTAATTGAGTCGTGGAATTGAAAAACCCATTCTAGAAATTTTTGTCAATTTCGAGACAATCATGAAAAAATAGTTTGGAAAACCTTGAATGTAAAACGAAATCATATTTTTGGTTAAATTTCTAAATAATAATGTGTTTACTGTTTTGATATTTTAGTGAAAAAAAAAAATTATCTTTATCTTCAAGGTGTTCCAGACGGTTTTTCGTAACTGTCTCAAAATCAGCAGAAACTTCTAGAGCGGGTTTTGCAACCGTCTCAAAATGAGCAAAACTTCCAGAGCGGGTTTTGCAACTCCACGACTTATTTAAACCAACAAATTGAATTTTCTTTCTATTTATCGATTTACAAAAGCAAAACATAAGTCACTAATCAATTTGGGAGGCGGATGTGGGCTCCATTTATTGGATAACCAAAGTCTCTGCCATAGGTCACCCAAAGTGCTTCGCTACATTTGGTGACTGGGCAGAGTCACGGGGTTAGGTTTGTTTAGGTCTTGGCGGCGGATGCATCTGCGCAGGCGAGATTGAGAAAGGCTGAAGAGCGATTTTGTATCTTGTGGATACAGAATCGATTCCATATGTAATCGCCTGTCAAATTTGTGTGATTGTCTATGGCTTGCAATTGCTTTTTCTGCAGGCTGATGTGTAAGCTCAAGCTGTCAGTGCTGTTGCCGACTTCGCAAATGTCAAATCCATGGTATACAACTTTATTAAATGAACAAATAATCATGTATACTTAAAGCATTTCGTGTTTTAAATTAGTTGAAGTCGGCGACAGCACTGACAGCTGACACATCAGCCCGTTTATTATTATTATTTATTGCATTATTTTTTTTTTAAATACACAACACTGAATTCCGTTATTGTGTAAAAGAAATTATGACAGGATATTCACTACAATCAATAAATTATAATTGTATAAACTTCTTTTAATAAATAAATAAACTCAATCGCTTTCAATTTGAAAGTCGAAACAATACTGGAGAAAGTTCAACATAAAATTGCATAACTAGCGACAATGCGGCGACAATGCGGCAAATTTGTCGAAACTTTCTTAAATGTAACTACTACTCGTATAACGAATTATCTAAAAAAAATAATAATACGAAAACAGAAGTCAAAATCGGAATACTTCAATAGTAGATTCACGAATGCCATTAGCAAACGATTGAAAACATGCGGAAACAAGAAAATAAAAAGTCTACAAAAATGACTACAAAGTTATATACCTACCTACCATAATATAACATAAAAATAACAATTAACTTGCATCCCAGCGCAAAGGTCAACCGTTAGCCGTCAGCGCCGTCAGTCTGCTAGTGCTCCAAAATGAACTAACAACTAACACCACCGTCTGCTCTGCGATGATCTTATCTTATCAATGCTCGTCAATGTTCGTAGTTCGTAGGTCACGTGACATTACGACACGGATCGCCGCACCAAAATTGCTCTAATTTTGCAAAGAAACGCGTAGTTTTGTAGATATCACCGGTAGAGGGATTGTACCGGCCAGAATCTTTTTGTATAAAGTATCTTGTGCGGATTGTAACGCGCACAAAATGGGGATAGGTACCGTATTCTCGGTGCTGCGGGTTTTAGGCGGAATTTTAATAGCGCGTTATCTAATTTTCTACATATTTGTGCTAATATTATTATAAAACAAGTTTGTTTTATTTTTTCATATTTTAATGGGGGTTCTCCGCACAAACGCACTTTACAGAAAACCGCCACTGCCTTGTACATCGGTTTATAAATTATATAAATTTGAAATATACTTTTTTGGAGATTTATTGTTCATCTGATAAGTATGATTAATGTGTTAATTTTAAATGTATTAATGAACTGTTGTTCTGATTTTGCAGAGTATGCCTCTACCGATTCGATCTCAAGAAATTTCACCAAAGCTAGCGGCCGTAAAGAGGCAGGTGTTTGTGGATGATAATGAGAATCCCAAGAGAATGGCCGTCGCTCCAAACATGCCAGATAGAATAGCCAATGTTGCTCACCCCACAGATTCAGTACAAAGCCTAGATTTAAATAATTTTAGCAACGCCAGTAGTACAACCAATTTAGCCAATTACAATAACTTATTACAAAACACTTACCAATTATCAAATTATCCCATTTGTGCAAACGCATTGGAATTGCAGAAATTAGCGCAGTACTATAATTATTATAACGCTTTAAATTACAATAGTTTACTAGCCAATAACATGTACATTGATGGCAGCAATCTGAGTTCCCATAAGAGTTTACATGCGGGAATTGATTATAACTTATACAGAAGCCAATTAAACAGTCATTTGCTGCAAAATAACTTGATGAATTACAATAACATGTACGCTTGTCATTCTAAAATCAGTCAATCGATAAACAACGGTGTGTATAACGCGGGGCAGCATCTGATTCCGAGTGCGGTGAAGCCTCAGGTTAAAGAAGTGAAACCGAAACAAGTGCCTTTAGATAATTCTGCTCAGGTGTCGGTCAAACACGAGGCATTGAGCAAGAACGGATCCAAGAAGTCGGGGTCCACGCTGAAGCTGTGCGGCTGCGGAGGGCGGCCTTCGGTGTGCTCCATCTGTCTGGGCCGGGGGGCCTACAATGCGCCCCGTGCCGGCACGCAAGGATTTCGTCCCCCCGAAGTGCTGCTCAAGTACACTGAACAAACTACAGGTAACTAACTTTTCACGTGTTGTTGGATATTTACAACTTCTATTTCAGTTTGTCATATTATAAAACACCTACTAAACCAGGCACGAGCAATTATTTAGTAATGTTGCCGATAATAATAACATTAAACTGATTAAGCCTTATTTTATGATATTTCGTCTTAACGTATAGTAATAATGTTTATTTATAAAACCTTTTCTGGTAGGCATTTATTAAAGAAACCTTTTTTCCAATTACAATTTAACCCCTCAGGCTAATTTGTTCTGTTCTAACCCTTGTAGGTCTCATAGAAATCGTTGCCTCCCTTACTAACATGGTTAAAAATATGATCGAAACGGTGTTAAAAAGAGAGAATACCATACTTTATATTCAATTCTAAAAGTTTACTGCAAAATAATTTACATTTACCCCTTTATGAAACCAAAGTTTCCAACCGCAATTTGAAAAAAAATTATGAAACATTGGGAATTATTTATTACATGACACAAATGAGTTAACGATAACTTTTATAATTCATTTGCCTAATAATTTATTTTTTTTCATTATCAGTAATTTTAAAAACTTAAAGCCCGCCTTCCACTGCGACTAGCAAACATTAACTGCATACAAGTGCTTCAATCAAGAACGAAGTGAGCGGAGCGGACCAAACGAGCTAAAATAGGTTCAAACGAGTCCGCTCCGCTAATGCGAGTGGGGCGGACTCCGTACGGACTCCGCTCGACTAGCAAATGTTTTATTTTTTTATTTTTATTTTATTTTATTTTTATTTATTTTGGAAACTGCATACAAGTGCTTCTATCAAGAACGGGGTGAGCGGAGCGGACCGAACTAGTTAAAATAGGTCCGAACGAGTCCGTTCGCGCACACCATCGCCGACTAGTTTCTAGCGGATTCCGTTCAAGAATTGTAGCGAATTCAGTTGCCTCGACTGCTTTTTTGTCAAGATCGAGGTGTTTATTGAATTTTCGTGTTTTAGGATACGACTAGCAAAGAAAGTTAAAAAAATATTATTTTAAAACTAATATTTTAGATTAGAACAACTCATTTATTATTTTGAAGGTTTTTTTTCCATCAATTAAATATATCGTTGAAGAAGAAGATAACACTAACGATCTCAACGAAAATATGAAGAAAAAAACAAGACACAGAAAAATAAAAAGAAAATATGAAGAAAAAAACAAGACACAGAAAAATAAAAAGAAAATATGAAGAAAAAAACAAGACACAGAAAAATAAAAAGATAACGTCTTGTTTTTTTCCATATTTTTGTTTAGATTTTTGGTGACATCTTTTTCTTCAATGATAAAATGTTTTAAAGTTCTGTTACTTATCCAAAAGCTTGGTTTTGCAGGCTTCTTTTTATAAAGTACATTAGCAAACATTTCTTCTAGAATCAGTACTTGTCATCACAGAAATCACTCTGTTCACTTCGAGACGGAGCGTCAATGATTAGTTTTCAATGGAACCAAAACTATTTCTCATTTTATGTTGACCTCGCTCCGCTCGCCTAGCTCATTTTTCGCACGGGCAGTGAAAGCCAACTTCCTATCTTCTAAGCGACTCTTTTTTGGTGGAAGGTCAAAGCTATTTCGCTCATCTCCAACCCCGCTTAGCTCGACTCTTTTCCACTCATAGTGGAAGGCGGGCTTAAGGTGATCCATTTTTCAAACTTTCTTATGTTTGCAATTAAAAAAATTATGTGTTTATTTTGAAATACAAAATTTGAAATCGTATTTCATCATCTTTCAAACCACTTTTTGGTTTTCGGATGCATTCAGAAATATTCTATTTAATTGGATTTTATTGCAAAGCGGAAATATTTTGACCTTCCTACAAAAATAGGCCCAAGGTCTGAGGGGTTAATAGCTTCAAAATTTTGTTTGAGTATCAAAAAAAAAAAACATTTTATTAATTCTAGTTTTTGGGCAGGTACTGTCAGACTACTTACAAATCTGTGTGCGACAAGAATGGGTTAAAATAAGCAAAAAAAAATCCTTTTTTACATTAACTTCACACAGGAGGAGCAGAGCAAATATTTTTCCCTCAGAGTCTGTGTCATCTTTGGGGATACTGTGGGGGTCTTTTTAGGTAAAGGAAGGAGAGGAAGTTCTTGGAAGGAAAGGGTAAGTCCTGGAGAGACAGACGTACAAACCATCCCTCCCACTGCAGTGCAAGGCATTGGGTCGATAGAAGGAGAGTCCAGCAGGAGAGGTCTAGGTTAGGTCTCCCTCAACCAGTCTCTCCCAATCGGGCCCGCCATGAAGTATGTGGGCAAACACATTCGTCGCCGAGACCTAGACAAACCTCACCCCATGTACCCGGGCATCCCTAAGTCATCAAACATAGCGAATCACTTGGGGTGATCAAATGGTTCCTGGGGCGGCGATACCCATAACTGCCTCCCAAATTGAGTGCGCTAAAACTTTTCTCCTTATCCTGTTTATAAAATATTGGTCCCAAGCTTCCATAAAATTTAGTTTTATGTTACACTTGTACCAAGTTGTGACTTTGCAAACATAACTATATTTCTTTTACACTCCATTCTTCCGAAAATAAAATCAGGTTAAAAAAGTAATATTAATTGCATCATTTCAGCTGTGGACCTGTGGGCTTGCGGCGTGATCCTGCTCTCTGTGGTGTCGGGATGCTACCCCTTCTTTCGCGCCCCTGACGACTTGACTGCCCTGGCTGAAATGGTCACCCTATTTGGGAGCAGACCCCTCAAGAACGTAGCCAATACTTTAGGTAAGACACCTATCATAAATTTATATTTTTCCATAAAAGCGTTTTGGGAGGCAGATACAGGTACCGCCGCCTCGGGAAGCATTTATTGGATAATCAATACCTCTGCCATAGGTCACCCCAAGTGGTTATCTATGTTTGGTGACTTAGCAGAGGTGCCCGGGTTCATGGTATGAGGTTTGTCTGGGTCTCGGCAGACTTGAATTTGTATGCATACATATGTATACATTGACTATGAGTTTTATTAAAAATGATTTTGGTACCTATTTATTTTCTCTCAACCCCTCGCCTTGCACCACAGAGGGAGGAATGGATTCATACGTCCGTCGCTCCTAAACACACTGACCCCCAGATTCCTACCCACTCCTCATACCCTTTTCCTTTCCAAAACTCACCTACTGACACCTTTTTCCTTCCCAGAACTTCCTCTTCTTCCTTTCCCTAAAAAGACCCTTCACACCCATCCCCAAAGATGAGGTTAACTAACTAACTAACCATCACGCTGTTTTCGCAGGGGTAGGCAGAGAGGATGGACCGCCAAACAATTCGGTCTTGGCACACACTCTTTGCCTCATTCACATTCATACATACTCTTCTATTATTCTGACTCTTGACATGACCCATCACAAGCATCTGATTCACTTGATCATGCCATGTCTTCCTTGGGCGTCCCCGACTTCTTCTACCATTCACATTTGCGTCATATATTCTTCTTACACTACTTTCTTCGTTCATTCGCTCTACTTGCCCAAACCATCTGAGGGTCCCTTTCTTAATCTTACTCATTACGCTTACATCAGTCTTGCATTCTTTGTGGATCTCCACATTTCTCACATGATCATACATGATTTTACCACACATGCGCCTCAGGGATCTCATTTCAACAGCATTCAGTCTGCTTTCATCCTTCCACTGCCAGTTCCATGCTTCACTGCCGTGCATAAGGGTACCAGCACTCTCCATTGTGGACTGCTAGTTTCACTTCTTTTGACAGTTTTTATTAGCGCCAACAGCATTCAGTCCTCCATTAATGGAGTTACCTGCATTTACCCTCCTTACAATATCTCTCAGCCTTCCCATCTCTCGTAAACATACTTCCCAGATACACAAACTCATCCACCTGCTCCAAGTTTTCATCATTCACAACTATATTGCACACTGTTTTCGTACTCTCTCTTTCAAACACCATGACTTTAGACTTACTTACATTCATCATTAACTCATTCTTCATACATACTACGTTCATCCTAGACACGAGAGACTGTAGATCTTCCATGCCGTTAGAAATCAGCACCGCATCATCAGCATACAATAGGCAACACTCAATTTCGCTCCCAATCCCACCTCTTTCAATTCTTGCGTACAATTATCCGTGTATAGATTGAATACCATGGTAACATTGACCTTAACCTTGCTTAACACCTTTTGTGATGTCAAACCACCGTTCACCCTAACACATGCAATGCTTCCCTCCTACAGAGGCAATTGCCTGTATGAGATTTGTGTTTACTCCATACTTGGACAACACCTTCCATAGCTTTTTCCTGTCGACGAAGATGAGGTAAAAAAAAAAATTATTTTCTAATTAAATGTTTATTTCAGGTCGCCATTTAATGTGCAGCCACACAAGAAGACCCTTAGACCTCAGGAAGTTGTGCTCTCACTTAAGATATCGTGCCTTAAAGACTAATAGTGCTGGCAATTCCGAACTTGTCAAGTCCACCATATTCGAATTGCAACAGGACAAGGTTCCAATTGAAAATATGAACGGAAGGCCGGATCCGAACCTTAAAACGGGGGTCGGTAGTGCCAAAAACATAGGGGGGAGGAAGTATGCGGTGAACAGCAAGTGCGCAAAGGGAGGGAAGAAGATGAAACATTGTCCAGATTGTACTTTGCCGCTTATTTCTTGCGTTTGCGCCCCAGAAAGTAACCAGAGCACTTCACTTGTAAGTAGAAAATGTGTATTTTTTTAAGTTTACTTTTTTCAATTATTTTTTTTACGGGCTATCATGGTAGTCGTAAATTGCTCTCATTGCTGGTTTTCACTAGTGTTGCAACAGAACTCTGCTTCCGCTTCCGCAGAAGTTCCGCAAGTTTTTTCACTTCCGTTTCCGTTTCTGGTTCCGCAAACTTCATAACAGATCTCTAAACGGAAGAAACCCGGTGGAAGAAGGTAAATACACTATCGCGACTTATTTGGATCTGCGATATAAATCACATTTTTTTACCAGCATCATTACAGAGCAGGTTGAATCTAAATTACTTAGTGCAACGATTTAAGCGTAGGGAGTGTGGCGACCCCATCGCCCAGGGAGTGGAAACACAAACCTGCAGTAGCCATCCCAAGCCAAGGTGTGAGCTACCGTGCTCAGGCTGAATGTCCTGGGGAACAGTGTCAAGAACGGTGCCTCCGAGAAACAAGGTCGCATCTTGGAGCATTTAGACCTTACTCCAGCATTCGGGGCTCTGCTGGAGTGGACTTTCTATTTCCCTGGTCACTCGTGGGACAAAAAAATTGGACCATTCGAAAACTAGGGACCTTTTGGGAACCTAGGAGTGCTGAGGCCACCTCTGTTAACTTTCTTCCTGGGGCCCTTAGGAGGAACCAAGAGGAGAAGCCGTGGAGAAGAGAGCTGAAGCCACCTCCAGGAACCCTTACCTTGCGGGGCCTTCAGGGAACCAAGGGGAAGGGCACTCTTCTGGCGCGGGGCCTTTGGGGAACCAAGGAGGAGTGAAGAGGAGAAATGAGGCCATCTCCGTGAACTCTTTTCTTATGGGGCCTTTAGGGAACCAAGGGGAGGTGAACTCTCCGTCGTGGAGCCTTCAGGGAACAAAGGAGTGGAGAGGAGATATGAAGCCCTCTTCCCTCGTGGGGCCTTCAGGGAACCACGGAGGAGTGAAGAGGAGAAATGAGACCTGGGAAGACACATTGTCAAACCAGAAGATATAGCTTCATTTCCAATGACAATCCTGGTTAACTTTGTAAAAGGGACTGGATTACTGTCAAAGGAATGAGGTAAAATGGGAGGTAACACAATGGGCCTACGGCCTAAGTGCTCACGGGAACTTTATATGTAAATCGTCTCTGCTCTTAAAAAAAAAAAAAAATAATGCGACGATTAACACTATTACAATTAGAACCAGACAATCCAATTTCATCCAAGATGATGACTGCGTACCTTCCCCCAAAAGAAGCCGAACTCAATTTGCGATTGAAGATATCGAAGTGCAGTCTTCTACTTCAAAATCATCATCATCATTACAAATATTGGAATCGTTAATAAGTGTAAATGAAGACCAGGAGGAGAACTCTTCAACAACTGACGATGGTGACAGTTTATTTTTAGAGATACATTCACACCTTCGGGAGTACAAGAAAGAGAAGAGACCACGTCTCCATGAGGATTCCCTTATGTGGTGGAAAGTAAATGCGCACAAATACCCCTATCAGACTCAAAGGTTAAAAGCAGCCAAATTACTTTTTATTAAATTGAAAAAATGAAATTACCTCTATTTAATTTCGAGTACTAAAAGTACAAAATACAAATTTGATTAAACAAATCTTAAAAAATAAAATTTCGCTTTTTCTTCATAGTATTATCACTTCCGCTAAGATTTACTTTTGACATCTGTTTCCGTTTCTGCTTCCGTTAAGACACTTCCGTTGCATCACTAGTTTTCACCCAACTAGGTCGCTCTTACCTTTTCATACAAAATTATTCTTTTAATTTTTTCACCCTGGCCACCTAAGCTTAGGCCTCCTAATTGTTATAACTTTGGTGTAGATAAAAGAATCAACTTGAGATATGGAATGGAAGCGTGCCGACTGTCGCCGAGCTACAACTGCAGGGAGAAACAAAGCATTGTAATTTTTTTATTTTTTTTTATGTGAATTTTGCACAAGGGTCCCGTCTGCCCCAGTCTGGAGCCAGTAAGATTATGGCATCCCCAATCAGGACAGCGGTTTTCAACTTTTTTGAGTCTGCGTATTCCTTGACTCTTGCTACAAATTTTTTGTACCCCTTATAGTCCAGTCAGTGGGGAATAAAAAAGGCCTCCACCTTGCAAAAGGTCAAGTAGTAGCGATTTTGATATATGTTGTTTAGATTGGGACTCTAAAGAAAAAAAAAGTTTTCGACCTTGGGGGGGGTCGAGCTCGAGCCGCCATCTTGGATTGAAGGTGCCAAAATTTCAACCAAATTGTTTAAGACAAACTTAACCGGTTGAATGCCTCGGTTTTTACGGATGAAACTCGAAAATTTCGCGATGTTTTGACTTTTGACGTAAATTTTGTCGGTTAATTTTATGTTATGGTATATAATATTTACCGAAATACATTCCTTGAATAACAAACTACGCCTACAAACAACTTTACTTGCGTTTATTTGGCAAATTGATAGGTTTATCAATCTTTTCATGACACGCGACGCTCAAAGTTTGACAGCTGGAATCGCGGGAGAAATGGCCATTTCCAAAGTCATTGAAATGTCCAAAGACAATTATTTGAGTGGCTAGGTGTGTTCCTTATATCTGTTACGTCAAGAACAAGAATGCCCCAAGCGATTCTGACCTTGTTCTTCATACATTTTCTTTTTACATAAGGTTTAAAATTGCATATCAAAAAGTTTTTATTATTTTATTCGGCTATAGGGCGCGCACCGGCGCGCAATCGGCACGCGATCTGTTAAAGAAGATAAAATTTCAAATATTTTTTGTGACGCAATTTTTTGTAAGTCTAATAGGTAACGAGTTAAAGTGGCGGAAATGTGAATATTTTTCTGAAAAATTGTGAAATTCCCGATTTTTTTATTTTTTCAGGTTATTCATTGCATAATTTTAATAATTTTGTAAACTCATTTCTACACCACCGGAAGGTAGAGAAAATGGCGCAAAATTTGTCAATGGAAGCCCAGAATCTTAGTACCACAGGCAGTGAATTAGAGCTTGACATTGATGACGAAGACTATTATTAAGATGTCAGTATCAACTAACCGGGACTAACAATTTGGTTGTAAGATCAACCATTGTAAAGTTATTTTGAAAAATACAAATTTTGGCACCTTCAATCCAAGCGGATTGAAGGTGCCAAGCGGGCGGCTCAAGCTCGACCTCCCCAACGTCGAAAAAATTTTTTTCTTCTTTAGAGTCCCTATCTAAACAACATATATCAAAATCGCTTCTACTTGACCTTTTGCAAGGTAAAACTCCCCACTGACTAGACTATTACCTTTCATCTATCTTGTGATACGTACACATGTGTAAACGAAAGACATGTTTTATTTGTATTTTTTTAATAATTTTACATGAATTTAACAATAATATCGCACAAATACAATTAATACAGAGTGTAACACAACTTCGGGCATTTTTAACCAGTGATTCTACATGCGAAATTGAACAATTTTTTTTCCTCGTCTTTTTATTTTGACAAAAAAAAAATCATGTTCTCCATACACAACTTCAAACTCACAAAGTGTATTGAGAGGATGAATTTTTTTTAACCTAGAAAAATTTTGTAAAAAAAAAGTTTCTCATATTTCGGTTACAATAAAAGCCCGATTTCCTGTTATACCCTGTATAATAAATCAAACAATGTTAGCATACAGTCAATGTGACCCTTAAGCTTGCTTTGCAGAGCAAAGTTTTAGAAAATTTGGCTCAATTTCACATAGGTAGAGCCTCAAGTCTGGTTTAGCATTCAGGCGATTACGATATTTATTTAAAAAAACGCATAGGAAGAAAATGCCTTTTCACACAAATACGTGCTTGTGAACGGTATTAATATTTTTAGAGCTACAGCTATACTTGTGGGATATTAAAACTTAACCGTTTTCCTTCCCAGAACTCTCCTCTCCTTCATTTCCTTAAAAAAAAACCTCCACACACCATCCCCAAAGATGACATAGGGCCTGAGAGAAATTATTTTCCTAAGGGTCGCCTGTGTAGAGTTCATATAAAAAAAAAATCCTTTGAAACTTCGAGCCAGAAACCTACCAAAGACATTTTTTCAAAGTAAGTTTTGAGCTCAAAAGTGATTGATATCTCGCACAGATTTTCCACTTCTTTTATTTGTAGGTTTTTTGACATTGTTACGTCGTCGTCATATGAGCTAAAAAAATGACTCCCGCGCAAACTAATTCTGTCAACATTTTGTAGAAAACTAAGCTTGCAGCTAGCGCGTAGCGAGAATGACGACTCCCGCACGAACTGATTCTGTCAGCTGTTTGACAGTAATGAAAAATTCTGTTGGTGGGCCGCCATCTTGTCATCAAGCGCCCTTGAGGTGATTTTTCACAAAAACGGCGCTCTACAAATTGTTATTATTATTATTATTGTAGCACACGCTAGCAAGTAAAGTAGACCCTCTTTCAATTTTTTTCGTAGATTGTTCACAATCTGTTAGTTAGCTAGTAATATGTAACACTGAGCAAGTTTACTAGCAGATAGTGAATTCGCCAGCTAGTAGCTTTTAAACTTGCTCAATGTTAGCAAGCATTCTGTTTAATGTCAATTTGTTTATTTTTGCAGGGATCAAACATAAACGCCAACACAAACTGGTGCGGCTTCCCTGATGAGGCGTTCGACCTTCTGGAAAGGTTGTTGGATCTCAACCCCCACACGAGGATCACAGCCTCGGAAGCTCTGCTGCATCCATTCTTGTCTGATTCATGACAAAGCATGATGTCCCCTCTTACCACGGCCGGAGGAACACATCCTTCGGTGGTTACTGCTTCTTTATTTATTCTGTGTCTGTCGTTATGCAGTGTCTCACCAATGCTAGTCATGCGAAGTAACTTATACATATTGGCATAAATAATAATATTATTTAACCAGCAGGTACAAATCACTAGACTTTCAATGCATACTTTAATATTACTTACCAAATATTACTAAATAATTTGGAAGGAATGGTGCCGTCGAATAATATATTATGTAATAATATTTTTTGGTGCCTGACTGTCATGCAGATGTAAAATAGGTTCGAAAAAAAAAGTGACATTTTTTTGCGACTGCGCATGACTGTCTTAACCTGACCTAACAACAGTTAAAGCATTACTTTTTTGACATTAGCTCCACACTGTAAGCCGTGGGGAAAAAAGAGTTCCCTCAGGGCCTATGTCATCTTTGGGGATGCTGTACGGGGGGTCTTTCTAGGGAAAGGCTAGGAGAGGAAGTTCTGGGAAGGAAAAAGGTTTGAAGGATGGGTAGGAATCTGGGGGTGGTCAATGTGTACAGGAGTGACAGACGTATAAAACAATACCTCTCACTGCGGTGCTAGGCTATGGGCGAGAGAATCCGGCTGGAGAGTCTATGTCTCCCTCAACCAGTCTCTCCCGATCCGGCCCGCCATGCGGTAGGTTGACAAACGCATCCGCCGCCAAGACCTAGACAAATCTCACAGAGTGATCTATATCAGGCGTATTGATTATCCAATAAATAACTCCCGGGCCGGCGGTACCCATACCCGCCTCCCAAATAAAATTGGGTTAGTGAGAAGAGCCAATTTGTCAAAGAAACAGGATAACAAATACATTAAAGAGTCATACTATAACGGGGGGGGGTTTGTAATCGTACTCCGGTAAAAATTACAATTTGCTTTATGTTATCTACATTTTTACTGTAATATCATACTTCTGCCCGTTTAAATGTTTCTATAAACAGACTCGCGCATAGATTCCTTGTTAAATTAAAACCAGTTTTATGTTCGGAACGCAAAAATATAATCGTTCGGCAGCTCCACCTCATAAGGCTGGTTGAGTGGAGGTGAAATTGCAATTTATGTCTGAAGAGCCGCAGACACCTATGCTAAGAGCCGCAAATTCTGACCCGGGTTAGGTCATATTAAGAGGGTCATCCACAATGCGAATGTGAGCATGTCGATACAGTCACACAAAACCTGCAGTTTTATTTTTTACTTATTTTGCATCTATTTAACAGTAATGCGTCATATTTTTTTTTGAAACAAGGGGGACCCTTCCCTCTGATTTGTTTTAAATCTTCATGGACTTAATACACTGGTCAAAGAAACTTTGTAGAATACTCAATAAGCGTTGCATTAATATTATGTTTAAAGATTATGTACTTTGTTTATTTTAACAATAATTTATTTAATACAGTTTTTTATCTTATGAATGGCTGAAATAATGTTAATAACTTACTTATTGCTGTAAATTTACAAGACAACATTATTTAGTAATCACTTTATTTAATTTTATTATTTAGTTATTTTAGTAGGTATTGTTAATGATTAGTTAATTTAATAATGTTGGTAAATTAATGAATGCAGAAGTTACCACGATTTATTATTTAATTACAAACATAATATTACACATGTTTGGTGTTATATTCTGTGAAGTATTTTGTACAATTATGTAGACTTAAAAAAACATGATATCACTTTCGTCACATCACAGGTACTATAAAGAATTTAAAATTGTATGCATGTTACCATTAAATGATGAATACATAATTTATTGTCTCTTATAAAACTTAGATATAATCCAAAAACATCTTCCAATACCAAAAATACCTCAAATAACTGATTACATTATTGATAATGTGGAAAGAAAATAAAAAAAAGACCTTGCATTTAATAATGTAAAGAATTATTTTGTGCAAGGTACAAAAAAATATTTATTTAACCTTTAATAATATAGGATTCATCTTTATGTGCAGTCAAGCAGGTGTGAAATGCATTACATGATTCTTGCTGACAAAATGTCACCGGTATAGTCTGTCAATTAAGAGTAGAAAATATAAAAAATGGAACGACGAATATTGTAGGCTGGCAACACCAATTTAACTGTCAAATATTATTTAAAACACTGTAAATCACATTTTAAAAAACATTTTTTTGTTCTTAAAGAATTAAAATCGAAGAAGCACTTTTGTAAAGGTACCTACTTATGACATAAATTTGATTAAATGGTGTTTTACAAAGTGATTTGCTTTCATTTAATTTAACATTCATTTGAATTTAACACATTGTAATCTGATCACGTATTAATACGTGTTTAGCAAATTAATGCTAGAGAGCGGAACACGTATTTATACGTTTTTGATAGATTGTTAGTGGAGCGCGGGTCACGTTAAAATGCGGGTTCCAATATACTTGAGTTTTCGCTATATAGCCTCTGTAGGGTTGTAGCCATGCAGGTAAAAACCTTTTGAGAACAATAGATGGGGTGTACGGTAGGTACCTAGGTAGTGTAAATATTAATTTTTTCATAACTTTCCTGCTTTATGTGAAATTCTGCACTAGTTTAACGATAAAGAATACATTTCTAAATATAATAAAATAAAATGAAATAAAATAAATAATTTGCAAAAAGAATTATTGAAATCAAACAAATATTTTTGAAGTTATCGCAATTTTTCTAGAGGTCTACGTTAGCGCGAAATTACGCGAAAAATCACCCGTTACCAGCACGATATGCGGCCGAAAACTGCCCGATCACAATGTGTTAACAGTGAGTAGAAAGAAATAATCACTAATGGTGAATTTAGTTACATTAATTTTAGATCTGAATGAGTCAAATATATTCAGATCTAAAATTAGAGACACGATCTAATGCCCGGGCAACGCTAGGTACTTAAGCTATTTATGTTAACACAAAATTGCAAAGGTATAATATGCCTACATGCAATTCTAATTTTAAGATCAGTGTGTATCTATATTGCAATGAAAAAATATTTTTTTCACTTCTATGCCTTTTTAATTTTTTATAAAAATGTAGGTTACACAGCTTTACATTACCACCATGAGTTATATTTTTTTAGTATTGCCATTTGAACAACAGTGGCGCCCTCTTATGTTTTCTACTCTTATTTGACAAACTGTAAGTAAATTTCAGCGCTTTTGGTGACTTATTTTTAAGTCTTCCAACAAATCTGAACAGTTTGTTGTGTTTATTTCTTCAATAACTGTAGGAGATATCAAACAGATATCAAAAACTGTAGGAGATATCAAGATATCAAAAAGAGACCATAGGTCAAACTTTCTTATTTTAGTGAGTATCCTTAAATCGACCTGCAACTCGCAATTTGTGGGTCGGGAACCTCTGAAGTAAATTTTTAACCCACCGCAAATATGTGACATTAGAAATCAGGTCACTTTCTTTATTATTTAACATTTTAACAAATTTTAACTTATCTAGTTTTTAACTCTTTTTTGTATCAACATTTGAAATTGTTTCGAGTACCTGCACCTAGGACGGATAATTGAACTGTTGAATGTTAACATATTGTAGTCGCATGTGTTCTAGTAAAAGTAATTACAATAATTAAATTATTTAAGTATGTAAGAGTGATTAATATTGTGTAAATATATATATATATGCATTGTGAAAACATAAAGATCTCCGAGTGTTGCCATAACCTATTTCTTATTTGAAATATTGTCACTTCAACTGCAGTGAAGCCCTTGTAAGGCTGGCATTACACAAACTACTGCAAGGAGTCATATTGAGAGTGCACGGGTGACAGTGTTGTTATTTTTCTATGAAAAATGCCCGCTTACACAATCAAGTTTACTACTCAATTTGCATGAGACTTGAGGCTTGATCCAATTTGCGGTTCGTCCGTAGTGGCTATACACGTTTCATGATATTTGAAATGACGTTGGTTCATGTGAGTTCACGTCTTTGAGTGGTCGTGATACCTTTGAATGAATAACTTTGGCTGAACTGACGAGCACGCATACAGATGTTCAAGTATGCACGAAGCTTGAAGATTGATTAAATCGGCAGAATTGAAAATCGATTCTGACTTCAAGTAAACTTGATGTACAAATTGACATCTACACACGGTCAATTTTACTTGATCAAGCCTCTGTGAAAGAATCTATATATTTTATAAATAAATAAAATAAGTCTCATGCAAATTAGATGGTAAACTTGATTGTGCATGTCATCCATAAGTTGGCTGTCAATTTGACTGCTTGTAGCGGTCTGTATATTTCCAGCCTGTGGCCAAAGCCCTCGGTGAATTTCCAAGTAAACGTGTTTCCTGTTTTATTTGCTTCCATTTACAATTTTAAAAATATACAATTAGTGAACGGTAAGCCAAATAAAAGAATCCATATATTATATTTTTGAAACTTCATCTGTGGTGGAATTGCTTCCATTGTAGATATTATGATTGAAAAGTTATTGTGATAATATTATTACAATTATAAATGGTTCATTTCATAGTTTTTTTCATTTCAAAATTACTTATTTAAATTTAATAAAGCAGTTTACTAACTGTTTAACTGGATTGATAGTGAGATACATTTGGTGAATCTTTACAATAAACTTAGTTAATAAATATAGTGTGTGAGAAGAATAATACATACATACATAATTATTGTGTGAAAATCCTTTGAGGATTTCCATCAAAATTGTGAACATTATAAATATTCGGGTTTTAGTGTTTTTTTATTCACAATATGTGTTCTTCTAATTATACATAACAATGTATAGGTATTTAATATTTTTCAATTAATAATAGTGTAATTATGATTGTAATTTGTACTAAATACTTTGTACTAAAGGAAGTGCCTTTTAACATTTTCTTCAAATGAAAAGCAATATCTTTAATACATAATAACTAAGTTGATGTTTTCTGTATATTGACCGAAACAAATGTTGAGGTTGTTTTTTTTAGTAAATTGTTCCACTGTGATTGTAAAAGTTAATTCCTTTCTTTTCACTACTTGTTTTATTGTTGTAAAATAAAACCATTGATTGTTACTTTATTAATTTTTTTATTTACATGCTTGTATAATCTTACATCCTTGGCAAGCAGAGAAGAAAGGTGAAGTAATAAATATATGGTAGGTATATTATTTTATTTTTAGCCAACTATAAATAAATAATACAACTGACAATAATTCAAAATGAAGCTATGAGAATTATATTGAAGTAAAGTAGACGTAGGGAAGTCAGGGAAAAGTGGCGCGGGGCACGTTCACTCCGAACTCTACTTGTGGGGGTTACTAATGTCTACCGTGTTTTTTTACTTTGCTTTGCACACAAAAAACGAATTACATAGCGTAATTCACACTTGGTGGGTGCGCCGAGTGGAAGCTCCATCGCGATCAGCAACCAAGCTGAGACTAAGCATCGCAGAGAATACAGTTTGGTGGGTACTTGGCGTAGGGGTCCAGGCTACAAGCCAGTGTTGCCGAATGACCGCTCATTTTACAGACAGCCCTTGTAGATTAGAGGATCAATGTCTTGCACAAATCCCTTCAAATGAAGATAGGCACATTATTTTGTTATTTGTTTTCCGAAGGTTTATGGCTTTCGAGAAGGGCCCCCAAACTCAGTGTGCCCTCGGGCCCCTTCACAGCTTAAGATGGCCCTGCCCGCAGTAGTATAGTATTAGCAAGAAACTCTTTAAAATGATTCTGCTTGTACTTACCTTGTGTCCGCTTGCCTAATTATTGAGATATGTGGGTGCATGTACTAATTAGGTATTAGGATAGACTATCTCCACTGAAACCGAAGTTGTTAGGTAGGTAGGTATCTACATTTAACCCGGCGAGGTAAGATTGGGTAAAATTTACCCGAGGTAATGTATGTTGCTCGATAATTTTAGTTTGCTAAACTCAATTGTTTCGAGCCCCTCAGTAGCTGCGCGGGGGGAAGTAAGAAAGCGATAACAAATGAAGATTTAGTCATCCACCGGTCAGTAAAGCTGTTAAAGACGTCAAAGCCATCGGCGGGTCAGTTTTATCCACCTAGCGCTTGGTGTTACTATTTTTCACAAGTACTAAGATTAGTTGTAGAAGAAAAAAATATATATAATTTGTGTTTGTTATGATTAAAACCTAAGAAGGTGTTAGTTTTTTGGTGATTACATTTAGTTGTACATATAAATGGACAATTAAGTTGAATTCTCTAAGAAAAATGTTGATTCTAATAAAAATGGTTAAACTACTAATTATAACACTTTATATTAAAAAAAATATATATATAGTTTCAAATAAAAAGTACTTATAAATCAGGCAAAATAAATATACTGAATTAAAAATAGTAATAAGTCGAGAATAAAAATGTATCTAAGTAAGAATTTCGGCTGAAAATTGCTCAACCTTGCGCTCGATGTTACAAATTTGAACCTAAGGATTGAGGTAAAATGGGAGATAGCACAATGGGCCTATGGCCTAAGTGCTCACGGGAACTACGTGTAAACCGTCTCCGCCTTTTATAAAAATAAATTTGAACCTAACGCTCGTCGGATTAAACGTGAACGTGAAAGTTATTTCCCTTACAATTTTTTTATTTCTTTAGCTCATCCCCCATCCCACCCTAGGGGGGGTTCCGACTATAATTACACGGAGCCCCTGGCCCTCTAAGTCCGGGCCTGGTTACATATAAAAAGAAGACAGGTTGGAAAGATTGCTTCCATTGAAGGAGATAAGTCATTTCGACCTAATCAGACATGATTGCGTCTTTGAAACATAACATAAATAAACCAATCCCAAACATAAGTTGGTACTTCGTTTGAATTGGAAACCCAGTCAACCCAAACCGAACACTAATAAAAATATATTCTCTTTGACAACGATGCAAGTTGTCCATGCAGAATTATAGAGCACCATAGACATTTATATTTGAAGTTTGAAAGAAGAACGCGTCATAAATTTGGTTAGGTCGCTTTGACATTACTAACATTTTATTTTTCAAAATAAATATCAAAGAGCGATCGATTTGCTTATTTAAATGAACCGGAGACGTGCTCACGAAGATGAAGATTCTTACGGTAAATTTCTATTTATATTTCAAATGTAAATAATGTATGATAAATAATTTTCATCTCATTTGCTGTCGGTATTAATATATCATTGTATTCAAGAATGATTGTCATGCTAATTATATGTTTATATCGACAGACCGGCTACACCGGAAGAGACGGAGAGTGTCCGAAAACCAGGAAATCGAAGATCGTCTGGAATCGCTTATCCATCATGTGGGAGAGAAAAGTTCATCAAGCCTGGAGTCCAATTTGGAAGGACTCGCTAGTGTTCTCGAGGCAGATCTCAGCACTTTCCGGGTCAAAATCCTACGAATCCTGACGGACTGCGCCATTCGTATGCCAGAAAAATGCACGATTTATGCCACGTTAGTTGGCCTACTAAACGCCAAGAATTTCAACTTCGGCGGAGAATTTGTGGATTACATGGTCAAAACATTCAAGGATAATTTGAAGAGTTGTAAATGGGATGCCGCGCGGTATTCTCTACGGTTTATCGCAGACTTGGTGAATTGCCATGTATTGGCAGCCTCTTCCTTGTTGACTCTTCTGGAGAATTTGGTAGATGTGTCTAATGAAGATGGAGTGCCCCAAGTTCGGAAAGATTGGTACGTGTTTGCTGTTCTGTGCACCCTACCGTGGGTGGGAAGAGAGCTCTACGAGAAGAAGGAGTCTCAGCTGGACCATCTCCTAGTTAGCATCGAAGTGTTTCTAAACAAGAGGAGTAAGAAGCATCATAACGCTTTGAGGGTTTGGTCTGTTGACACTCCACATCCTCAGGAAGAGTACTTAGACTGCCTGTGGGCGCAGATAAGAAAACTTCAGCAAGACAATTGGGCCGAGAAGCACATCCCTAGACCGTACTTAGCTTTTGACTCAGTGTTGTGCGAAGCTCTCCAGCACAACTTGCCGACCATTGTTCCGCCGCCGCACCAGGAATCATTTGTGTACCCCATGCCGTGGGTGGTGTTCAGGATGTTTGACTACACAGACTGTCCAGAAGGTCCAGTGCTACCCGGTGCTCACGCTATAGAGAGATTCCTCATCGAGGAGCACTTGCACTCTATCGTCCAGATGTACCATGCGGAGAGGAAAGAATGTGCCGCCCACCTTCTCTATTTCCCTTTCAAGTCAAAGATCCCGCTGGATTATTGTATTGTGGAGATCATATTCGGAGAACTGTTCCACATGCCCGTGCCCAGGTATCTGGAAATTTGCTACGGCTCAATACTGATTGAGCTGTGTAAGCTGCAACCATCCACAATGCCTCAAGTGCTCGCACAAGCAACGGAGATCCTCTTCATGAGGATAGACTCCATGAATACGTCATGTTTTGACAGGTACTTACCACATTACTCAGATTGCATTCATCATCCATTTTTCGATACAATGTTACCAATCATAATAAATTATGTTTCAATTTGCTTGAATATTTAAAATATTGATTGCTTGTTTAACCCCTCAGGCCTCACAATATTTTGTCAGAGTCAAAATATTTCCGCTTTACAATGCATACAAATGAAATATTTCTGAACGTATCCGAAAAAAAAACTGTTTTTGACGGGTGACGGTGAAATTTCCTATTTTATAAATCAAAATAAACATAATTTTTGAAATATAAAAATTTTGCACGCAGACGTAAAAAAGTTCTAATAATGGCTCACTTTACGTTTTTTCTAACTAAAATTACTGATAATGAAAAAATATATAAACACCTACACATTTTATTAGACAAATGTATTACAAAAATTATTGTCATCTCATTTTTCTGTCGTTCCATGTAAAAATAATTAATGAAAAATTCACAAAGTTAAAATTTTCTTTCAATCACGGTCAGAAACTTTGGTTTCATAAAGGTGGTCATTTTAATTTTTGCGGCTACCTTTTAGATTTGAATTTAAAGTTTTTAGATTTGAATGTCATTTTTATCAGTGTTGTTTTCTCTTTCTAACACCGTTTAGGTCATATTTCTCACGAAATTACACTAAGGGAGACAACAATTTCTATGAGACCTACACGAGTTGTTCCGAAAATTGACCAAACTAGCCTGCGGGGTTAAGTTTATCTATCTGCACATTATTATCCAATCTACTTTCTTTACTTTGTTGCAGATTTGTGAATTGGTTCTCATACCATTTGAGTAACTTCCAGTTCCGCTGGTCTTGGGAAGATTGGGATTCTTGCTTGCAGCTAAACCCAGAACATCCTCGACCCAAATTTATTAAAGAAACTCTACTGAAATGCATTAGGTAAGATCGAACAGACCAAGTTGAGTAGAATGGTGATGTGGCATGATCGTCTCCCTTTCAGTGATTGGTCAATAAATGAATCTGACAGTATATGGGCAACTCGCATTTTACTATCACTTTTTTTTTTTTACATTAACTCCTCTCAAGAGGCCTTGAAGAAAATAATTTCCTTCAAGGTCTGTCTCATCTTTGCGGATACTGTGTGGAGGGTCTTTTTGAGAAGAGGAAGGTGTTTGCATGGGTCTTGAAGAAACATGTACATAGTGAGCAGTTTGTCTTTGATCACATGTTCCATCCCTTTCAATAAGACGTAATTGCTATGGGGAAGTTATTGGCCGGGTTGGAGTGGTCACCCTTCTTTGGAATTGGATGAATGACCGCTTTTTTCCAACCAGAGGGTTCAGAGCCACACTTCAGGTACATTTTAAAAAGCTTTTTGGCACCCATTTAGGCTAGTTTTCGAAAATAAAATCTGCTTTTGAATAAGTCCTTTTTACAATGGTGCCCAAATCGGGTGTACAAAAGTTCGGCTTGTTTCCAAAATCGAATATTTGGTTACAGTATTTAGTTTGACCCTTTTATAATTTACTCACCCGCAGTTTTTTTTACATTAACTCCACACAGGAGGCCCTGAGGAAAATAATTTCCCTCAGGACCTATGTCATCTTTGAAGATGCTGTGTGGAGGGTGTTTTTGAGAAGAGGAAGGAGTGAACATAGGTCTTGAAAACACCCATGTAAACACCCATAAACACCCATAGGAGGGGGGAAACACAGAGGCCGGCAAATCGTTCCACAGCCGAGCTGTTGAACTCAAGAACGAGTCGTAGAAACGACCCGTTCTCATGTGACGAATGTCAACCGTGTACAAATGTTGGGAGCGTGTTTGGTGTGTTTCCCGACTATGCACCGGTGCCGAGGGGATCAATGACGCTAGTTCCTCGGAGCATCTTCCATTGTAATTCCGGTAGAACAAGGACAGCGTTCCCACCTGAGGCCTGTGCTCTAAAGATTGCAATCCGTTTGTTAAGTTAGGAGAACTATCAAACGGACCGCCCGTTTCTGCACAGAGTCGAGGGTTTTTTTTTTTTATACTTAGAGGTGGCTGCCAAATTCAACCACGGGGCGCACTTGCGATTTGTACAGGGTTAGCAGTTGTGTACCATTAAAGTATCTGCGGGCCCTCTACAGTATGCCCAGTTTCTGAGAGGCTAAATTAACTCTGGCTTCGATGGATCTCCCATACCTGAGCTTGGTCACTTAGAGTTACACCAAGCATACCAATGGAGGTCCTGTTCGGAAGATTGCTTCCATTGAAGGAGACTAGATTTTCATTTTGATCCCTTTTAGACGTTATCAGACATGATTGGGTCTTTGAAACATTTCTTAAATGAAGACTTGAAAGATGAGTGAGCCCCTGACGATCAGTCAGAAACAAACGTTCTGGCCTTGCGCAGAAAAGCCCCAATGAACATATGGCCTAGTACAGAGGTCGGCAGTTTGTTGGGGGGGGGGGGGGGGGGGGCAGACGCCTATGCAAAGAGCTGCAAATTCCACGAATTCCCCTGGCCTAGTATATAATGATATATATGTATCCATTGGAAACCATTATCTTACTTTAGCGAACTTTACTTTTCTCTGCTGTAACTGGTAATTTCTGTTGTCATAGTTTTTTAAAGCATTCTCGAACCCTGCTAATGCCTAAAAGATTTTTACATGGTTTGCCTCCAACTCGTCAAAATGATATCCAGAGTTTGCTTTAGGGTTTGTCTATCTCTAGATGTACTCTAATTGTGTAAGAGGATTTTTGGAGGCGAAAGATGAGACTGGTGGAGAACATTTGCTATTATTTGAGAAGCACTTTTCATTAAACACCCTATAGAAAAATTTCGCATGAAGTGGCTGGGACACATGCTTAAGACGCCAGCTTTAAAAAATTAAAATTATTATTTCCAAATTAATATCTCCAGAGGGTAGAACAAACACCCCAAAATTAGGAAAAAACTAGGATAGATTGGGTCTGCAATGGACCAAGATCTAGGCGACTAGGATCGCCTGGAGACCCTCATCTTAGAAATAGTTTTCCATCCCTCCCGTAAAAGGGAATGAATTTGATGATAATTGTATAAATAATTTGCAGATTGTCATATCACCAGAGAATAAAGGAGATGATGCCAGAATCTTACGCGGCCCTGATACCTGCTAAGCCGGAGCCAACATACAAATATTCAATGGAAGGAGCAGGTAAGTCTTCATTTATATTATTTTCTTCTACTTGCCAGTGGAGAAATTTCAATGGAAAACAATAACCAAATCCCATATTATTTTTCTTCTGTCTTTTTAACCCGTAAGCTGCTGATAGCATATATTGTCATTTTTCGGGTTATGTCATTTTTATCAGTAGGTATGTGTAGAAACTAAATTAATAATGAATATGAATGGTGTAGATATATGTAAACAAAGACAATATACATAATACTAGATGTCCTTCAGAAGTTTCCCCAGAAAGAAGAAGGTAAAAACGCATTTGTTCAGGAAAAATTCACCAGCCGCAATAATACTGCAGAATTAAATCGGCAGCATTCAGGTTAATAATCAATACACAAATATTTTATGTTTTTAATAACTATTACAACTAGGCTTTCACAAAAAGCTTAACAGAGGCTAGGTATTTATTTTACTATGTAAACACAAAATTTTATAACAATGACTTCTACGGCAACAACGCATTAATAATTTATATTTACATTTTCATATTGAATCATTATAAGATGCATTTACAAACAAGATATAAATAATTTTTTTAATACTTTATTATTCACGGTGTCCGGAAAATCGTAGCACAAGTGGGAAACTGGTGAATGTACATCACAGAGAGAGAGATACCAAAAAAACTTCTTCTTTTCTATCTGAGCATTTCAATTTTTTTTAACTTTTTAAAATTTTTTTTTCGGCAACTAATTGGTTAAAATAAGCTTTAGGAACTAGGTCTATGCTTCAACGCATTTTGAAAGACATTAAACAGCTTAAAAATTAAAAAATTCCAACTTCGAACTTAATTTAGTCAAAAACCAAAAAGTCTCAAAATAAAAAAAATGTCAAATCAAAAAAGTTATACCACAAAATCGACCTGAAATGTGATGTAGATTCACCAGTTTACCGCTTGTTCTGCGGTTTCCGAACACCGTGTATGATAAATGCTGTTTGTAAAATAACCTAATGTCCAATAATCATCATGCCTACCAATTCGTCAATAAAAAATATAATTTTAGTTATTTTTCAATCCTACAAATAAATCACTTACATAAATATTAATAATATGCATTTAACATAGATAAAATGTATACACAGTTGAGAATTTTATATGCGAGTCTCTGATTTTTATGTTTTATTTGACAAATTTCCCATGTTGTATAATTTGTCTGGTTATGTTGTCCACTTTTGCTACTCCCCCTTGTATTTTTATTTGATCGGAGGATTCTTCTGCTTTGTGTACTTTTATTTCCTTACCAGCGTGGTTAACCTCAGATATTTTTGCTTTCATGGTATCATCCATATTAAAGCGGCTTAGTAAATCAGCCATGAATGTCGTGTTTTCCGTTAATTTCAATTGGTCTATAAACCTGAGGCCGCCCTTTCTGGGATGTTCAGTTGATCGCTGATAATAGGGTCTAGTTCGGTTCCCTAACTTTAAACTGATTGATGTAACAAAGCTCTTCTTCGTCAATGGTGTAAATATCTCTTCATCACTTTTGCTGTAAGGTTTACTTGATATTTCGGTTGTCTGTAAGGTAGCAATTGTTGAACCCATTGAAGGTGAGCTTTCTTCTTCCTCTGAGATACTTGTGATTTCGGTTGTTTCAGATATTGTCGTCGGTTCGGTTGATTCGGTTGATTCGTTTCCTTCAGTTGAATCATTTTCTGGACTGTCCGGTAATTCTGTTATTTTGGAAGAATGTTCTGATGCATTTACTTCAGAATCGCTGTAGTATCTATTTTCTTTGTCTTTATCAGTTTCATTAGGAGTAGTTTCATTGTGTCCCATTTCTTTGTAGCGTATTGTTGAATTTTGATCCATGACGGTTTTCATAACATCTTCGTATACTGTTGTCATTTTGTTCCCTTCATCAGTAAACTCTGTTGTGGCCTCTGTAGTTATCTCTGTAGTAGTAGAAGTTAAAGGTTTTTCAGTCAATAATTTAGGTCTTAAATGACTTGTGGTCCAAGTTCCAAGTTTTCTCTGATATTTGCGCCTGGAGATGGTCTGATGATTGGAAGTGCTATTGTTGCTGATTCTTTGTGGAATGAACGTACTTGTACTAATTCTTGGTGGTGTAAAAGTACTGTTTCTCTGTCTCAATCTTCTGATTGGACTAACTGGTGCATATGTTGAATTATTTGCTGATTCCGAAACTGTATCTGTGTGATTGTTTTCCTCATACTTTTCTGCAGCCGATGAGGAGGCGTATGGTGTAGAACCACCCACAGTCGGTAATGAACTATGCCTCTGCCTAAGTTTTTTGATAGAAATTGGAGTATTTGCTAGTGGCATCTGTGTGGAATTATTGTCTTGTGATTCAGAGAATTTATCAATTTTTTCTGTATGATTATTATTCTCATACTTTTCTGTAACCGATGAGTAAGCATATGGTGCGGAAATACCCGTAGTCTGTGATAAAGTACTATGCCTTTGCTTGAGCTTTCTGACAGAAGTTGAAGTATTTGCTAGTGGCGTCTGTGTGGAATTGTCTTGGGGTTCTGAAACTGTATCCGTTTTTTCTGAATTAATATTTTCCTCATACTTTTCTGTAACTAATGTGAAGTCAAAATATGGTGTTGAAAGGTCTGTGGTTGGTAATAAGGTGCTGTGCCTCTGCCTAAATTTTCCTATAGATACGGATGTACTTACTCCCGAATCTGTATCCATTTTTTCTAAATATTTCTTTTCATCATGCTCATCTGCAACTGAAGTTGTTGATGGTATTAAAGCGCTATGTCCCTGTTTGACAGGAACATTTTCTGCTAAATATGTTGAATTACTTTCTGTTTCTGAATTTGTTTTTTGTTTATGCACTTCTGTTACCAATGAAACTGCAGGTGATGTTCCTGCATTAGGTATAAAAGTACTTTGCCTCTGTCTTAACTTTCTAATTTGAACATTTAATGGTGCACTCGTTGAATTATAACTTTGAGGTTCTGTTTCCAAGTTTCTTTCCACATACACTTGTGTTACTGTTATTGTTTCTGGGGTTAAAACAGACGGTGTAGTTCTCTGTCTTAATTTTCTGAAGGGACTTACTATGCTTGAATAATTCTGTAACTCGGGAACTGTGTCCATTTTTTCCTCATAAACAGCTGTTACTGCTGATCCATATGGTAAGGTTGTCCCTCCACTCCTAGGAGAAGGAAGTTGAGATTTGATCAGCTCAGAAAACTTTTTTTGAAGCTTTACTCTTCTATTCGGCTTGTATGGTTTTCGTTGAATTCTATGATCATTTATTTTACGAGTTGTAGACGTATGTTCATTAATATCTTGGTACTGGGTGGTGTAACTCGGTTGTGTTGCTTGTATATGAAGTGTAGTCCTTTCTCCAGAAGGTGACATATTACTATTATGGTCACCCTTTTCATTGCTATCAGAAAATTCTGGCAAATAAATATTTTCAATAGTGGTTCCCACTTCTGATAATAAAACTATCTTTTCTGTGACAGCGGGTTCTGTATATTTTTCTTCTTCATTAGTTTCTAAAGGTGTTTGAATAGGCCCTGATTGATTGTCAAAACTTTCTTCTGATATGTCTTCTGAACTTCCTTCTTGATTTACATTTACACTTTCTGGAGTTTGATCAGAATCGTCTTCTGAGGTTTCTTCATGATTTTCATTAGAAATAGCTTGACTTTCTTCTGAGGGATTTTCATGTGAAGAATCGGGAATTCCTTCAGCACCCTCTTTATTTTCCTCAAAACTTACTTGGCCAGGCCCAGTCGGATTATCATCCGGATAGTCTTCCTGACTTTCTTCATATACGGGCTTTTCTTCGGAAAAGTTATTTACCTCAACATAAGGGTTCTTCAAATTGATAACCTGGGCTTCAGAAGTGAACGCTGTGGGTGTACTGGAAGTAGGCATGTAAAGTGGATCCATCTCTGAATACATCATCCTCTCATCAACAGGACTTGGACGAAATGGTTTTGTGGGTCGAAGCTTTCTTTGACGAATTTTAACTTTGTGTTGTGTTGATTCAACAAACTTCACGGGTTTCCTATAAAATTGACTTTCACTGAGGGTAACCTTCCCTACGCTACTAATAGTAGTCACTTCTTCTTCCTCCGTAGTTTCTGTTTGCAATGGCATACTATTGGTTGTATAGAATGGAATTGTTACTCGGTTTTCATTGAGTTGTGGAGAAGAGTTTGTATTTAAATTAGCTTTTTTTTGGTTTGAGTCACTAATTGCAGGTTCATCTATTCCACTGTGTTGATCGTTACTATATTCTTCATCTTCTGAATATGGAGTATTTTGGTTAGATGCCGTCGTTCCTTTATTATACCCATTAGGAAGATAAACTTCAAAGGTATTATGGTTTTCAAATTTGGATGGTTTCATGACTGGTACTCCTTTATCGTTTAAATAGTAGTGATGGTGCAGGTGAGTTATGGTTGGGATTTTAAAGTCCTTGAGGGCTTTGTGGGATCTTACATTTTCAGGAACTGTCGATTCTGAAGAATCGACATTGACATTTATAAGTTTCTTGTGTCCTCTGTATTTAACATTGGCATTTGGCTGAACTGGACTCTCCATGTATGGCGGGTTTTTATATCTGAACCCCTCATCCCTTGTGGGGTACTTCTCTCCCGTATTTAGTCTTGTTGATGATTCTTGATAATCAGGATAAAACTCTGGATATCTGTTTACGTACGGAGGATGTTCAGTTGACTGTTGTTGATGTCTTCCTGCGTTAAAGCTGTCATACCAAGGAGGTCCCTCAGTTCTCACATCGCCGTAGCTCTGCACAACTGTTGTTCCTTGGGGTGAGTGATATCCCTTGTTGTAATCTTGAGGTTTCTCATCCTGGAATATAAATTTACCTTTTCTTTCGTGCTTCCTCGGCAGCTTCGGTGCTTTGTCAGCTTCTTGTATAGAGAATGTTTGCGAAGGTTCATTGTAATCTAAATTAGTTCTATCTGGCTTCGGCGACGCTATGGAAAACATGAGTTCGTACGTGAATGGAGGATCTTCTCCTTCCGGATTCCTGTGTCTAATGCGTCTGACAGTCCACAAAGCTTTGATTCTCTGATTGCTGCAGTCGGGCCCGTCACACCGTGATGTCAGTATTCTTTCTGCTTCCACTTCATTATGCCTAGCGGTAAACAAATGGCATTCAATGCACTCTTTTACGTCTTCGTCTTCAACAAACTCATAACCTTGGAGAGTTTCAATTAATTTTCCCCTGGACAATATAGCGATGTCCCCAAAGACAGGACCTTTTTCTTTACTATTTTGTTTAAGCTGTGCCTTTTGGATGTTTCGCCAAAGATTAACGTCTGCAATCTCGCCATCATCTTTAGTGTGGTCGTGTACTTTAAGGTTTTGGCGATCGGAGCCTGCTTGTTTGACCAAGAGGCTATCTATCTTATCTCTGACCAATGTCAGGTAAACACTGTGTCTTAAAGCTTCTTCCCACGGTAACTGGGGTTTGGGAAAGTCGTCCGTGTTCCTTATTTCTCTTCCTCCATTCCTGTCGAAGTACGAGTCTGAGGGTTGCCTCACTTCCATGTTTCTATCTTGGTCGAAGAAGGTAACTGGATTCCGTCTGTAGTTTCTGTATTCGTCTCTATCGAAGTAAGCCCCGGGCTGCTCCCCCGTATTAATGGCTCTCCAGCCGCGGAGTGGAATGTGCCTCGTTCCATGGTTTGTGATCGCGCAGCACCAATTCACAGTAATCTGAAAATAACATGTATTCTGATCAGGTTTTATAATTATTTATTTATTTATCTTCATGTCTATATGAAGAAAAAATGTGATCTATTTACATTTAAAAAAAAAAACCAACAATGCGTAAATTATTTCTGCTATATCATTCTTAACTGCTACATGAAGTCAGCAACATATGTGTTCAAAGGAGACTTGAGCGCCGTTGAGGTGATTTTTCACAAAAACGGCGACCTACAAATTATCCAATTATTATTGTGAGGGGTTGAATCAAAACATTCTTATACGGTCACATTTCGTACGGCCCACTTGCTTTATAAAAATATCTGAATGTTTTTGATAATCCCTGAAACAATGGCAGAGATTGTTTCTTATTCCATACCCCATCTCCTACATTTTTACAAAATTTGAAAAACTGGTTTGCCCTCCAGGAAATCGAAAAATCCACTTCTACCCAAGTGACACTTCTTATAAAAGAGTCTTCTTCACTATATACTGTCAATGCCTCGAGTGAAAGATGCATCTTTTCGATTTTTTTTTTATTTTGTCTACTATATTGTTAGGGAAAAGAACTTTGAGTAAACAAAAAGTCATCCATCAGGTAAGAAATTTTTTCTGTCCAAAATGTCCTGAAAACCATTTTGTCTGTCTGTGTTTGTTAATTTATATAAGAAAAATTTGGATTAAGAGGGAATAACCAGAAAAAACCGAAAAATATGTCATTTTTAAATCAAATTTTAGATGTATTGACTCTTTTCCACAAAAAAATTATAAATTGATTTCGAAAAACTGTTCTTTTATCTAGTAAAGCTATTTTTAAAATTTTGAGAAAATATATTTTTTTAGTACAAAAAGTTTTTACTGTAGGTCGTTGGCAGATTTGTAAAATTTTCAAACAAAATTTTGTATTATACAACCTACATCTCAAATCATAATATAATCGTGCAGTAAAATAAATCAATAAATTATTTGGGAAAGCTACTACTTTTCAGAATTTTAATTTTAGTTCAAATAAAATTATAAAAAAAGATCCGCGCCCTTGTTTTGTGACGAAAGTACTCCAGTTTGTCTATTTATTTACGTTCTTACAAACTTATATATTTAAAAAAAAAATCATTCTTATTTTGCTTAGACATTATTGAAAAATTATAAATACTTATGATCAAAAAATAATTACAAAAAGTACATAATTTAAATTGTTTTATCATCACGAGTTTGAGCAATTTTTGAATGTGGGTATTTATCGAAGCTAATTTGGAATGAAATAAAATCGATATTGAGTTATTATGTTAAAATGCTGGTATGGAGATTAATTAATCTTTCTCACTGAAACCGCCCTGTACCGTTGCAAGGGTACGATCGCAAGATCGTTCAATCATCGTTCGACAAAATTTTCATTCTCGGCCACTGGTTAATGGTTGACACCAACTGAGCATTATCATCCTACTCGGCCACAAAATAATTACAATTTTCTAATTTGTAAAAACCATCCATAAGACGTGAGTTGAGAGATGATTCCGATAAACCTTTATTACTTCATATTAATATTAATGCATTATTCGCGCGACCTTTGCACAGCTACAACTTTCGGTCCCGCTTCTTTGACTTTTGTCAGAAAATAAAGGGGTTTCCCGGATGGGTTGCGAAATGTAGGCCCGTGTAGATTATAGAATGAATTTCACAATAAATTTTCAACCTTGTGCCGGCGAATTTTCAGCCATGGCTTCTAGTTAGTGTCCGCGCATTATGTATGGAACCAATTTGCCGTCCTTATCTCGTATCTCAGCATCATTGATTGCATTATTGTATGAATTTCGAACCAATAACGTGTTTCAAAAATACAAACTAATATCTCTTCGAAGTACGTAATTTGTAAACGTATTTCAAATAAAATTTCGAATCATTTTTATTTATAAACGTATTTCAAATACGATTTTTGATCGATTTGCATAAATTCAACGTAATGGATTCCTACTGAATACATATAAAATCACGTAATTTTTTCCACGGGTCAATTTAGTTGATCAGAGTTAGATTCTCGGCCGTGGCATTTTTTGTTTTTGTTTTATGCGAGTTTTCACGGGTCTGTGCTAGTTGTTTTAATGTCAGTTTACTAACCGGCTTCACCAGAGTGTTTAAACCATTTTCTAAACTAATTTCCTTGTTGAAGAAATAAAAAAATTGCTCACGATGAAAGTTAGGCCCTCCGTTCATGGAGATACTTACAAACTACGTGATTGTGACACAACCACAAGTACCCTGCAGATGTACTACTTTTTAAAGCTGGTTTCCGTAAACGGCGCTACCCGAATTATACTGAACTTGATCATTTTTCACGTGCAGCCGTGGAGTTAACACGATGTCGAACGATGTCAAATGACTTTTTTTCCAACATTAATCTATGCCTTCTTCACTAAATCCTTTCTTGCGTATTCTGGTAATGTAAAGTTATGTAAATACGCATTTTTTTTCACTTCCAGAACAAATCTAACATTACTTTCATGTTCAGACGCAATTTCTGTCAAACGTCAAACGAAAGTAGTATACTCGAATGCTGCAACGCGTAGCGCGCTACCAGCACCGTCGTTAGCGCGCTACCGACTTCAACCTGACATCCGTCGCGTAGCGCCGTGTACGAACACCAGCAAAATTGTATGGCGGGTACCCACGAGCGGTGTGCGTGCTACGCGCATCAGGCTCGAATAGCTTGTAAGTAGCTCCATGTACGGAGGCGCTTAGGTTGCGACCTAATTGATATACCAGATGAATATAAAATCTAGACAAGAGAAGCTGTGCAAATTTCATGACGCGAGATCTCCGGAGATTTTGCTAAGACAACAAACAGATTTTCCGCTTTATAGTTTAGGCATTATGTACAGGGTGTAACAGCATTTTGACCACGATTCCTTGAATTGCACGATTGGAGTAAAAATGTAGATGACATTTTGCTGTTGGATGATTTTTTTTTATTCAAAAATGTTTTCTATCACACGTTCCACTGATCACGTGATACACACCCCGTCCCGTTCCAGTAGCACGGTAACAGACGAGACAGTGCGCGTATCACGTGATCAGTGGCGACGGGTGGTAGAAAATATTTTTTTATTTAATTGAAAAAATATCTGACAGTAAAGTGACATCTTTTACTCCAAATATGCTGAGAATCGTTAAAATGTTCGCGTATTGCCGTAATCTCAGACTAAAGAAATAACATTAATTTGTTTTCGTTCGAACTAAATTTATCCAATATTGTTTTTATATAATAAGAAATTCTGTCCTATTAACGAATATCTCTTAGCTAAGTTTTAAACAATGCCTGAATTTGAATGAAAAAGCCGGCTATTGGTGTATTTTATTCTCTGTGCTTGTATAGCAAAATTCATGGGAAATTAATAAAGTTATGTATTTGTTTGTCCACCATTGAAATTAGAATAAAAATGGTGTTAAATATAGGCACGTACACACCAACAATGGGAAATTAAGTATTGCATTGTAAAATCACTTTGATGGGCACCATTCAACTTTAATTCTCACGTCGTAATCAGACAGAATCTGGTAATAATCAAATTTGTATTTTATTATTACGTTATTAGTAGTCTCTTATATGTTATAATGCGGTCATTGAACACCAATACCTACAATATGGAAGTTGTTGAATGGCTAGAAGGGAAATGGGCCTTTCGAAAGGTTGTTTTGGAAAATATTTTTAATAGCCCTTATGAAATCTTTTGATTTTCTCGATGTTTCAAAATATGTATGTAAGCCCGTCTTTCAACTGGATCGGTATCTTCCTGACCTTCACAGAAAATTAAGTTCACCACGGTTTGCAACGCAGCCAATGTGGAAATTATCTGCTCGGTGTCTTTGGTTTTTGTCGAGTCGGTAGCGGTACTAGGTATATTTTCCGCACTTTCCGTAGTGGTAGATGCTCTCAGGATTGCCCTAAAAGACCACCATTCCGAATTCCTATCTCCTCCCCATCTTCTTCCTTAATCACATCTTCCTATCTTCAGCCTCACAACATACCCCAATTGGAGATACCCTAGTTTAACTGGCTCCGGGCAGTTGGGACTCTTGTGACTCGGCATTTCTATTTTCTTTTGTTTATTTATGTCTTTTGTCTTTGCAATCCATCCCCTTCACCGACGAATTACACTTTCGGTAAATTGTGTTTTAATTACAATATGAAACACTTTATTATTATGTTATTTTATAAATTTATCTCGTAAATTTTAATGAAAAAATATCTATATAGTCATCCTTTACTTATAATTTACTCTTTTCTTCTAATTTCGTGTTATTTATTTCGGAATTTGGGCGCAAGTCCGTCAGAATTTTTATGTAAATCATCGATCGATTTATTAGTATTTATCAATGCTTTAACCGCTCAGACTAATTTGTTAGCTTTTGGTAACAACTCATGTAGATCTCATACAAATCGTTGTGAATCCCTTAAAACCATGGTGAGAAATATGATCTAAATGGGATTAGAAAGAGAAATCATCACGCTTTATATTCAAATCTAAAATTTAACCACGAAATAATTCAAATGTACACCTTTATGAAACCAACCAATTTCCGACCGCAATTTGAAAGAAAAAAATTGAAAATTTTTATTCATAATTTTTACATGAAACGACAGAAAGACGACGACGGTAAGGTTTATAATACGTTCTGGTTTATAATTTGTCTAATAAAATGTGTTTTTTTTTCATTCAGTAATTTTTGTTAGAAAAAACTTAAGGTGAGGGATTTTTAAAACTTTTTTTTATGTTTTCATAAAAAAAAATATATGTTAAAAATTATTTTACTTAGAATTATAAATTAACCAGTTGAAAAAGTTGAAAAACCCTCTCCGCGGGTTTTTGCTACTAGGCCCTACGGGCGGCCGGCGACACGACATTAGCTTTGTAACAAACTTGACGTACGAAGATGGTTTTGCATAAGGCGCGGCGTCAGAGATGTACTCGAAGTCGGGTTCTTAAATTTCAAACGTATGGACGCTAGCGTATTAATATCATCAGATGGCACTTATTATATTTTTGAGGCACAAAAAAAAAGTTTTTTTGAAATTTCTAAATTATTATTAGATGGACTCTAAAACTTAATCATGGTCCATTAACGTTGTTCATCTCCTTGCTGTGCAAAACAGCATTCTCTTGAGAGTTATTTGCACAGATTTGATATATTATATGGGCACACCGCTGATAGCTCCATTGTAACCTCTTCATCTTTCTGATAAACGACGCGTGTGGCAAGAGATGTTACAACCAAGATCTCACAAGAACAAGGAACATACTTGTTCGATTCGATTCCCATACGGTATGGTATAATTAAATAGGTATAAGGGCATCGCCAAATTGAAAATGGTTCTACCTGTTGCAATAACATCAAACATTGATTTTGCAATTTATTGTTTACTTAATCATTGAAGTGTTCACGATATCGACGACTCTCAAACGAAAAATGTGAAACAGAAAAATATTTAGTCGCTCCGAGGAATTGAATCCTGGACCTGAACTAATCCTACCACATTATCATCTTACATCAATTTTTTTTTATTTATTTACAAGATTTTTTTTTGATGTTACAAATGATTATATTATGCAAAGTTATACAATAATTCATTATTATTCTACTACTCCATACGTTTAACTGTACCATTCTTCGTCTGAGAGCTGCCAACATTACCTATCTTCATTTTCTTAGCGCATATTTTTGGGCTGCTATCTTTATTTAACAGTTAATATGATCGAATTGGCTCAGTGGTCAGAGCACTTCCTCGGCAGAAGTCCTAGGTTCAATTCCTACATGCGACTGAATTTATTTCTATTCCACATTTTTTGTTTCGTTAATATTGTCTTCGGTGATTAAATATTACAATTTGAGGTTTACCTATACGTTTTTCCACTATAAAAATATTTTTTGTATTAAATCTATTCTATTAATAATACGTCACATGTACTGTGACCCGACAGTTGATCCGCCGACAATTGGCCCTCCGAAATGATATTACTATAAAATTATAATTTTTTGTGCATTTTTTCCCAATTTCAAACGTAAAATCAACTTCAAAAATACCCTTAATAATAATTGGTATGAATATCAAACGAATTTATACAGTGTCGATTTTTTTGTACTTTTGCACCGATATACACAGTATATAGAGAAGCAGATTTTTCCTTGGTGCATTTGAATATAAATGTTTTATACTTTTGTTATTCGGCGGTACATCCTCTGCACATCCTTTCGGGGTCACTTAGTTATATTTCGTGTAATTAGCTATATCGTATTTTCTCTAAACCGACTGCACATTGTATATAATACTCCAGGGGACCAATTATCGGCGTATCAACTGTTATGGAACCATATTGGCAACTCAATCTAAGAAAATCAAACGATAACATATCACAACTTACACACAAAATAATGATCACCAAATTCTTGTCTATCTTCATTTCGAACAGTTCCATATTCACTTCATAAGCACAGCATTTCACTTATATCTTAAAACGTATTTCCTCTGATTTCACAAAACACCTCTTTTCAATTTATTTATCCATGAAAACTAATTTTCTTTTATATTACCGAAGATTTTAATTTCGGAAATTTATTTTTTCACTTCCCGCGCTTATTCTAATTTGACAGTGCGTTCCTAACGCAAGCAAAGATTCGATCATAATGCGCTTCCATTTTCAAACGTAAACATTGAAGGCTCGCAACCATAGAAAGGTGATTCGCCGGCGAGTTGTAAATTTTACCACTTGGTAAAAATGGCAAGCTGAAAAAATGATTTGGTATTAATTAAGTGCCTATCTATAGAAATGTTGTAAATCAAAAGCATGCCTGATTTGTGAAAGTGATTCTATCCAAATTCATCCCAAAGGTTAAGATTTTTGAAATGGGGTGTTATAATTAAATATTATTATTTGTTGTCTTTTTCCTACACCTAGGTACTTTAAATTTCCTGTTAGATTTTGTTTCATTCTTGAATGTGTAACTTTTTTAGCATAAAGCATTGCAGTTGTTTTGACTGTATCTTATTATTGGAGAGAGAAAATAAAAAAAAATTGGCAAATTGATTAAAGTAATTTAGAATAGGAGAGGAGGTGCGTACTTTTATGATGCACAAGAATGTATATTATATTTTTATGGATTTAACAAATGAAAATAATTTTTAAATGAGTTTCTCGGAAACAAACCAAAAAGCAAAGAAAATTTCAAGTAAATTGATTTATTAGAACTTGAGATTGTGTTACAAACTTTTCGAAAAAAGAAGTTTCGAGAAAAAGGCGTTTAAAGTTTTGTTCTACTTAGATTCTAGGTAGATTCCGTCTATTGCCACGACACAAAAAGGCTATAAGTTTTAAAATAATTCGAATTTCGAAAAATCCTGCCCGAAAAAAATACTGGCCCGGGTACTAACTGAAGACACCGCATCGAAAGGCTCGGCCGTACACGTTTTTTTAAACCATAGATAAACTACTGGACAAAACAGTCGTATGAATAGCTACATTTACTTTAAAATGCCTTCAATTTTCGCAATAGGACTCCGTCCATGTATTTTTGCTCCAAGATTTATATAGGTACCTACCTATTTATTGTGGTTTGTTCCATATTTTTCAAATTGTTTAATAAGAAATCTCGGGTGAAGCTAAAACTATTCCTGTAAAACTTAAGATTTTTAAGGAGTTGATGTACGGTACTATAAAAAATGTTTTTAACAATTTAATTGAGTGCCACGGCATACCCCATCTTTAAGTACCGCTGAGACGTCTTATCATTCAATTTCCCGCCCTAGCACCGGCGTAACGCTACGGTGGGCGGGAAAATGTGCATTTTCACAACGGAGACGTGTCCTGCGGACCGGAGACTCCGCCATTGTCTCCGCGGTGAAATTAGATTGTAATAATAACAATAATGATACCGCTGTATCGTGTTGTCGTTTTGTCGAACAATAACGCGGGACGATCGAGACGTAAACATGGGGTCGTCTGCCCGAGATGCTTTTACTGTGGTATGGAATATGAAATATCAAAGAAGTTCTTTGAAAAAACTACTGGGGTCATTCAAAAAGTAATGCCTCCTATTTTTTTCTCCTTTAATCGTCAAGAAAAAAAAGCAAATACGTGGGTTGAAAACCACACTATTGAAGATTAATTTGTTATTTTTTAATATAATGTCCGTCTATTTCCACAGCTGTGGGCCATCTTTTAACAAGGGCATGTATCACAGTGTTTTAAAAAGCACGATCACATCCAGAACACCATCGCTGATCACAAGATTTTGAATTTTTTTGGTCCTTGGTGAGTTCGTGTGATGCCATTCCGTTGACTGCCTCTTTGATTCAGGTTAAAAAATGAACCCATATTTCGTCTCCGGTCACAATTTTTTCCAGAAACTAAGAGCTGAAGTGTGAGGCTATTGTTTTTCTTGTTTCTTTATACTGGCCGGTTAACTTTCTTTTGTTGAATAATCAGTTGTCGAATAATCGTCATCACACTGCCTTTACTGAGGGAAAGGATGCAACATATGTAGTTATCTGGGGTCACCACGAATAATGTCATCAACTCGCTCAATGTTGCGTGCAGTCACTGCGATCAACGGACTGTCGCACCGTTCTTCGTCAGTCAAAGGTGTTTATCCTTCAGCTTCGTAACGGCGACGTACGAATTATCTAGCAGTGCTGACATCCACGGTTGCATCATAGTACAAATTTTTCAGTCTTTCGTGATTACTTTCATGGGCGTTTCACCTTCTACAGTCAAGACTCAATCACAGTACGCTGTCTAATATGAACATCGATGTCGGCCATTTTCCAAGCGACTATAGTGCTGCCACCTGTTGACGCAAAAAGTTACTACTACAGCAGATTGTAGAAGAAGGTTTGAGGAATAGCACCAAATTAAATTTTTTTACTTAACTAACTTTATTTAAGAGAAAAAAATAGGAGACATTCCTTTTTGACTGACCCTCGTATGGAACGCGAGATCGAAAAACTTGAACTTTTAAAAATGTTGAACTTTTAAAAATGCACTCGAATTAGCAGTAGGTACCTACCTAACTTATTAGACTATTTCATGATTCCTCAGACCTGAAGTTACATTTTCTTCATTGTTCAACAGTGACATAACCCTTAAAGTCGTTTCGATTGTGTTATGTTTCTGGTTTAGATTAGTATCTTGAATCTGCATTGAGGAATTTTAGAAAGAAATTCCATGGCGAATTGCCAAATTATCGCACATTGTAACTAAGTGGCTTGACTTCGCTTGTATTGTGGAGGAATTAAACACGAATCTTGTTTCCGTGGTAGCGACTTTTTTGTCCCTTTCATTGGTTGTATTGCGTTGAAATTCTGTGTGCGAGAGAACAAAGCTTTAGACTCTTCGTGATTTATCCAAATTGAAGATGCCCTGGATGCAGCCCGGAATAAAACTATTATTATTAGGTATTTAATCATTAGAACCGGTAATTCAATCTTTCAAAAAACCTAATTCGAAGAAAGACCAAATCTCTATTGCAAACCAATGTTTGATTGATCTTTTTTTTAACTAATGGGTTTCGCATATGTTCTTTCGTTGATATCACTAATAATGAAATGCTATCGATGATCAAAACAATACAACACAAGAAAGGCCTTCATTATCAATTTAAGTGACAAGTTATATTCCTAAAGCTGGGATCCCACCTGGTCTATTCTACGATCTATATCATAGAACGAACCTTTTGAAGATGGAAAGAAATTGTTGCGCGTTTACACTTAGATACTAATGTAGAATAGAACGAAATATGAAGTTGATTCAACATATTGGGTTTCTATTTCTTTCGGTCGTTCTATGGCGTAGAAAGCCTGTTCTCAATTATCTATTTCATAGATTCTATGAAATAGGTTATAGGAAACGCGCCATTAGCGTGATGTTAAACTAAATTACCTGGGTACAAAATATTGCAAGAAAATTAATTGTACAGACATTTTTTTGCACAGATTTTACGGTAAAAATAATCTTTTTACATTATTTTTAACTAACTTACCCTGGAAAAAACACGAGATAGTCTGAATTAGGTCGTCTCCTATTTTTTTAATGAAAAAGTATTACAGAATTAAAAACTACAGTAAAATTAGTTTTCCATATCTACGAAAGTTGTGACTAAGAGCTTTCAAAGTGAACTTGTGTAAAACGTATCCAAAGATGTCTCGAAGAGACGCGATTCGGTACAATTCGTAATTCGAACGGCGCAGTACCGCCCTGTACCGTGATGTCGCAAGCTCTTCGTCCAGCCGCAAATACCAACATTTTTACGACTTGCATCTTCAATACCTATTGTTCGGCATATTTTCCAAAAATTCTATCCCAAATATGCTCTAATTAATTCATTTGAAAAAGGCAATTAAACTTATTTTCAATTCAAGATATTATATTATAGGTAGGTACTTTATCGCTTCTCTGAATTTTCCTCATAAAAATTTTAAAAATGACACTTTAAAGTTCCAGACAGTATGTTCAGCCCTATTCTAATGCAGATACCTTTTTAGTTTTTTTTAGGTAGGTATTTAGGTACCTACCTAATTTATTATTTTTACGCGTGATACTTTATGGCACGCTACCATTGTTTGCGCGGGAAATTTGAATAATGATCTTCGAGTTGAGAAACACGCGTTGAGGGGTTTTGCTGGTGAACGAATCGTGCTAATTTCAAAATATCTCACACCGACTGTGCGGATTAGCAGGCGAATATTATCAACTAATAACTCATGTTTTGAAATAGTACCTACGCTTGATCGCGCGGGCGCTCGCGTTCAAACTCTTTTCCGATTTGTTTTACATGATTTCGCGTGCGGATAGAGGTAAAATAATCCTACATGGTTCTGCTGGAGATCCATTGTTAGCTTTTTTTTACTCACGTCGTTTATGAGAAAGGACGAGTGGTTTATAACGGATCATTTTCAATTTGGCAGGCGGGTAAATTTATTGAATAACCAACAGCTCTGCAATAGATCGCCCCAAGTGGTTTGCTACTTTTAGTGACTTAGAAGGGGTGAACGGGTTCATCGGGTGAGGTGAGTTCAGGACTGGGTGGCGGATGCGCCTGCCCTCAGCTGCGTGGTGGGCAGGAAGACCAGCTACCCAGCAGCCGGGTCGGAAGAGGCCGGTTTGCAGAGACCCTTTGACCTCTCCAGCTGGTCTTTCATGACCCATCGTCTTGCACCGCAGCGGGAGGAATGGATTCGTACATACAGACCCCTAGATTCCTACCCACCCTCATACCCTTTTCTCCTTCCCAGATCTTCCTCTCTTTCCTTTCCTTACAAAGACCCTCCACACAGAATCCCCAAAGATGATGTTTTCTGATCTGAGTAACTATGCCACAGGCGTTAAGAGAAAACCCGGTCGCCGAGAAATTTGAACACTAAGGACGGGTTGTTTCAAAAAATTTGATGGATTCATCAAATATTTGAAGTTAATTTTCACGTTTTGTGTAAGTTCTATTCAAGTTCTGTAATTATTTCAGTTTTGTGAAGCAACTGTCATATAACTATGTAATAACAGAACTTCAATAGAACTTACACAAAACGTGAAAATCAACTTCAAATATTTGATGAAACCATAAAATTTTTTGAAACAACCCATCCTAAGGATGGGTTGTTTCAAAAAATTTGACGAATTCGTCAAATATTTGACGTTAATTTTCACGTTCTGTGTAAGTTCTATTCAAGTTCTGTGATGATTTCAGTTTTGTGAAGCAGCTGGCCTATGATGATAAAAAAACAGAACTCGAAAGGAACTTACACAGAACCTGAAAATTAACAACTTCAAATATTTGATGAACTCATCAAATTTTTTGAAACAACCCGTCCTAAGTATTTTGCCAAACTGTTGTTTTCACGGTCGCTATTACTCCTCCGAATACTGAGCGAAAGAGACAACTACACCTCAGGCTGATAATACCTAATTAAAATCATCAAAATTGAAGTTTTACACTCCCCCCCCCTATTTTCTTCTCCAAAATTGGACGAATTTTTATTTTTTTTTATAAACTATATTAAAAGAAAATACTCTATGTCTGTACGTTTTGCTTTTTTTAATACATCGCCTAGTTTGTATAGATATCGAACGTCTGTTGATGTCGTTCAAACCAGGCAATTTTAACGATTTTTGGAGGGTCCTAATTCATAAAATATTTTCTCATCTAAACCTCACCAGTAAAATGTATACTTACTTTATAATATTTTTGCGGTTCTATTTACACTTTGTTCTATGTCAGGTCTTATTATTAATAATATGTATAAATATTTAAAGCTGAATTGTTTTAGTTTTTTGTAAGTACAACTTGTACTATTTCATTTCATTTCTTTTTTATGTTGTAATATTCTTTACCTAACGAGTCGATTGCATTCATATTTATTCTGTTTTATTGATTATGTAATACATGTAATTAATATTGTTAATTATATATTTGCTTATTTTCTTGTAAAACCCCACTAGGCGTTAATAAATATAAAATAAAAATAAAAAATAAAAAAAGTCACTTATCAAAAAATCAAAACATATCGACGCACTATTGGTTGATATCTATATTATATTTTTTTTAAATTGCATTATTGTCAAAATCCAGAGATGAATTGGGGAATACCCGCCCGGTGTCCTCTTTGCTCAACTAGAAGAACTAGTAGCTACCACACAACTTCGCTCGGGTTTAAGCACTGATCTTTTTAATCTTTGTTTCTTAATGAACAAATGAAGAATGGAAGATACTATTAGTATCGCCCTGGTGTAAGACCACCATTCAGAATTGAAACGTCGCTTGAAATGGCTTTAGCCGTGTTTAGTGACCAGATCTGAATAGCCAGGTACTTCCCCACCTTCCTCTTCCCCATCTCCATCCCCTCCCCACTACCTTCAGCCTCACAACATACCCCGATTGGGGATGCCATAGTCCCACTGGCTCCAGACGGGAGCAGTTGGGACTCTTGTGCGGTGTTCATATAAAATAAAAAAAATAAAAAATGAAAAGTATGTATTTCATTCAGTAAAAGTATGTATTTCATTCAGTAAAAGTATGTATTTCATTCAGTAAAAGTATGTATTTCATTCAGTAAAAGTATGTATTTCATGACTGCAATAATTTAAAAGTAAATGGTTCATCTACAATTATTCCTACTATATTTACCATGAATCGAGCCTTAACCGTGTTACCTATAAACTGTATTGTTTTCTTCGCAAATATTTGTGAACAACCTTAAATTGTTATCAATGATTCGTCCTCGCCAAACACGAATCATAATTTTCTTAAGATTGACCCTGACACGATAATAAATAAAAATGAGAACGATTTCGAATGGCTTAGATCAGTTATTCCCAAAGTGACTTTACCGCCTCTTTGTGGTCGTTTGGAGACAAGGGCGTTGGAAGGCAAGGAATGGTAGGGGAGTGTTTAAGAAAGGAGAGACAGAAAATATGTTGTAAAATGAGGTGGGTTGGAAGGCAGATGAGCCAAAAGGAGGTCGTCAAAAGGTAAGGGATCGGTGGGGGGTGGCTTCATCCTCATTGGGGATGCCGTAATCTCACTAGCTCCAGCTAGCAGTTGGAGCGCTTATGCGAGGAAAAAACAGAAAAAAAAGAAAGGAAACGAAAAAATACTGCAAATATCTGATCGAATTTATTTAACCCTAGAAAAATAATCTTATTTTAACCTACTTTAAAGATAATGTTACGTCTCAAAGACTTTCTGAAGCTTCAAAGTATACATTTGACATATTATTGTACAAACTGTTTAAAGGTAATTTATTTATTTCATTTTTATTTAGTAAAATATTTACACATTTATGTACATTATTTATAAAATGTTTTGACTGTCCAACTAGGATGATTCCCGTTTTAGGACAGTCAAATTAGTATAAGTGTGAATATATATGGACCATCATTTATACAAAAAGAGGGAAAATTGAGGAAATGAAAAGAAGAGAAAGAATAAAACATAAAATTGGAAAGTTAAAAGCGTATTAACATATTACTTTAAAAAAAAGTTTATTTGTATAGGTTCTTGAAAAAAAAGGGCTTAAACATAAAGTTCACTTGTGTATGCATGGCATACAACAGTTATTAAAATGATAATAATAATAAATAAAAGGAATAAAAATATTTTTACACTGAAACATAAAGGGAACTGGTGTTTGCATTTCATAATGTAGTCCTATTAATGAGAACTATAAAGAGAACAGAAACAAAACAAAATAAAATAAACAATTAAGGTATGATTATTACTGTTGTATGCTTTGCATAGTTATCAAAATAATAATAAAATAAGTTTACTTATGAATGGCGTTTGCATCACAAAATTACATATACATTTTGTATGAATATGAAATAAAAAAAGAGAAGTGATAGAATAAAATAAAATATCCAATTAAAACATAAGATTAACTGCTGCCTTGTAAAATTCTAATTTAAAAGTAATAGGTACGTACATACGTGCACATAATATAAACAATTAGAATATAAAAGGTATCTTTTGCACAGATTATTTTTTGTCGGAATTTTTGTTATTGATTTTGGTTTGTGTTTGATTTCATTTTTGTGTAGTAAAAGTTCACTCTCCTTTCTCCCTAATTGATGAAACCAAATAGTGGTCAATCTGCGAAGAACCCTTGTGTTTTCGTTTTTCCAAGCATCAGGCATTAAGTTGTATAGTTTTGGACCTAAGAATGAGAAGTTTGAGCAAGAGATGTTTTGGTTGTGAGTGGTACAATTGGATTTCTCCGTGAGTGTCGGGTGTCGTGAGAGTGGTTAATAGATGGGTAGAGGTGGCGTTGTTTATGGGTGTTTAAAATTAATTTTCTCATGTATAGTTGTCTAACATCCAGAACTCGTAACTCTTCAAATAGTGCATCGCTGTGATATCTAAATGGTTTTTTGAGGATTACCCTTAATTGAATAATTAGTTTAGGGATTTGTGCTTCAAATAAAACCAAAATAATTATAAAAAATATTTTGTAATTATAAAAAAAATAACAAAATGCTGTAAACCGATAAAAAATAAATTATTAAGTATTTTTAATGAAAACTAATGTTTTATTTTATGTCTAAATCGTATTTTCTTTCTTTCTTGTATGCTTCATACAGGGTGGCGGAAAATTAATCATCTTTTTTGCCCGTTTTCTCGCATTTTCCATGATTTTCCGCAATAATTCCGGTGATAACTGTTCGCATTCCTGTCGAATATTCTCCTTAAGGGCTGCGATCGTCTGAGGCGCATTGGCATTAAACCCGCGACTTCAACTAGCCCCAAAGAAACAAGTCTGGGATGGTTTAATCGGGCGATTTTGCTGGCCATGCCAAATCGCCAAAACGTGAGATTACGCGACCAGGAAACGCTTCCTTCACAATATCCATTGTGGCTCGTGCTGTGTGTGCGGTTGCACCGTCTTGTTGAAACCACATGTTCACGAAGCCCCGCTCATCTAATTCCGTCAGTAAGAAGTCGTTTATTATGGCCCTGTAGCGATCGCCAGTAACAGTGACCGTATTGCCAATGGCGTCCTCAAAAAAATACGGCCCAATCACTCCTCCCGCGTGAACGCCGCACCACACAGTGGATTTGAGTGGACGCAATGGCTCTTCGTGCATCACACGTGGATTTTCAGTGCCCCAGAAATGAAGATTTTGCTTATTGACGTAACGGCTTAACTGGAAATGCACCTCGTCGCTCATGATGACTTTAGACAGAAAATCTTCCTCTTCGTTGTTGAGATTGAGGATGGCATTAATCCACAATTATTTCCCGCTCTTGCGGAGTATAGCGCTCCATTGCTTGTCTGTTTGTATTCTGCAACTGTCTACTTTACAAATGTCAAATATGATTGACGTACGACGCCATTTGCTAAAATTATAACATCTTTCGATAGGGTGATTAATTTTGCGCCACCTTTTATTTATATTTATTTGTATGCTTTAACATTTTAAATGCAAATCAGTCATTATGCCTAAAAATAATCATAGTTACACAAAAGATAATCATACGTCTTTCGAACGTGTGGTGTGTGTATATCTCCGTAATTATTGTACTTAGGTGACACAGCCGCCCCTCGCAAGCGCTGGTCGGCATCTGAGCTAACTGAGATAGACAGCGCGCTACGTTTTGAAAAAAAAAAGACAGCAACATTTGTGTCTCGCTTACGTCGCAAAGACGTAGATTATCTTTCTAGGGTTAGCGGTGCTAATTATTGCTATTAGGTAGCCTTTAATGGGGAGGGGGCTGAAGTAAAATCAAAAATGTTGGGAAACTCTAACGCGGATATCTGACAGGTTCAGATCATAGTGTCCAGTTTTACTGCACTTCTATTACATAATTTCAATAAATTAATATTTGAAAATATTTAACCTTAAAAAAACATAATAGAACGCCCCCTCCAAGATCAGACGACCAATCGCTTCCTCTGGCTTTATTCTGTTAGCTGATGATTATGAGTATTATAATTACTATTATCATTATGTAGTGAAATACAATCAAAATAATAACATTTATATTAAATTACGTTTTCGTCTGAACGTTTCGAAATTCTATTGAATGTGTAGGTACTTAGTTTATTTTTAATTGACCCGTTTTACTGTTTGAATTCATTGTCAGGAATTCAGAATACATTCATGTTAATTAGCTTAATGAATGGTTTTTGTAATCTAGCAAATCGGAAAATAACCTGCTGACAAAGTATCCTTGAGATTTGGACATTGAAAGCAAGGTCAACGAACTAGATCTAAGCTCAAAGCTATGCAAAACAGCAAAAAGAAATGCTTTCAACTTGTTCGTCAAAGGGTTTTCGAAAACTCCTACAGGTTGCATTTAAGGGCGAAATTCGATCGTATGGAAGGGTTTGGAAGTATTTAACGAGATTTGATTGTGCTCATTTTCATTAATTAAATTTATTTTTCTTGTAACAATTAATCGAACAGGCTTTGCGTCTTCGCGGTTAAATTTCAGAATCCGGCTTCGATTGCATTTCTGACGCCACGCCGTACGCGGCGCGCCACAAATAAAATGTGTATGTGAAATTTCAAACAAAGCTACCATTGTAATTCGGTTTCGAATTTAAGAATTCGTCAAAAGATGTCGCCACTTCCGTTAGCAGGTCGCATGGGGACGTGCCCCTGGCAGTTAAAAGTACTACGAATTTGTGAATGTGAGTACCTATCTCAAGCGCCCTTGAGGTGATTTTTCACAAAAACGGCGCTCTATAAATTGTCCAATTATTATTATTATTATTATTATCTCTTCGGATATGGAAAGACTGACGGTAATACTTAGTTGTGAATAATAGTATCAAGCGGCTACATATTACATATGATGTCATTGCCTATCCCGGTTACTTTGTCCCGGTGATTAGCTATCACTGGATGACAGTGGATCCGAGGAACGGCTATTTTTGGAACCAGGGTTTTTAACTGCTAGTTAAAATAATTATTACTATCGGGCTGCAAACAATAGAATACCTGCATATATTTTTAGTCTTAAATACTTTTGTAAGTTGTACTTGTTAGTTACAACACAAATTATTGTAGGTAGGTACCAACATTAGGGCAAGGTAATAACTAATAACGATTATATTTTATGACGATATAATGTTTTGTGTAATGAAAACTGTTTATTAGGCTTTTCGGCAATTCAATTTTAAACTTTATTTTTTTAATCGATGAAAAATATGCACATGAATCGGTGATCGGACAACTCAGAATCATGCAACTTCAACACCTTTGAAAAATCATTGGTTAGGTTACGGGCTATTTTTCAAAAAAAAAATTCTTAACTTTTAATGGGTTTTCAAAGGGTAGTTAAAATTACATGATTCTGATTTGTCATGGAACCCATGAAATATATGTTATCCTTTCTTTTTTCCGTTCTCTCGGATTGGTCGCTTTTAAAATGATTCCGGAGAATGCTCATAAATTTTTCATGGGTAAATTAGATCCGACCATTTTTAATTTTTCCCATTACTTCCTGACTTATTAGCTATTCTGTATAACTCGTGTCATAGAGATTACCGTAGCCCAAGATCCGATCCATCTCGATTTCCCGCTTGTCGCTGTCTGATGTCTCGTAGCGATTTCTGATTTCTCGCGGGACTTTTCCCCGGATTTCATTAGGATTACTGCCGATCGCGAACAATGGCCACAATGCCAAACAATCTGTCCTGAATGACGAACAATCTACTTTGTACGCTTTGCCGAACACAATGATGTTCCTACCGGCCATTCATGTTCGCAGTTTCACTTTTTCCTCCTCGCATCTCTCGAAAATTACTAGAATTACACATTATACAACACTTTCGCCTGGGACCCGAAACGCTTTTCGTAACCGTAGCTGTAACTTGTTACCATTATATCAACCAACTAAATACTTATCCATGCGAACTTCTGCCGATTGTTATCTCCTGCTACCTGCTACGAATGCTTTGGCGCGTTTCTAAATAATAAAGATGCACATTGTCTTCTTTGTTTATGTAATCGATTTTGGTCTCATCTCTCTCTACAAGGAAATGTGAATAAACTGGCGTAATTATGTGACCGGAGAAATATATCGATATGATGATTTGTGAAAGATCGCTATCTGGAAGTATGTATTACAATTTTTCAGGATTTTTGTAGGTAGGTAATCACATGAACGTGTCTTATTATTGTGGTATCAATATGCCAATAGAGGAAATTTGAACTGCTGTATACAACAATAAATCCGAAAATTAGTTGAATATGTCATTTTTCTCATCTGCGTTGTCGAAATATTTTTTGAAAATAAATGCGTCTTATATGACGTGCATTTTAGGAAGATTTTTTGATAAATAAAAAAAAAGTTAAATTAAGATATTAAATAAAAAATGTTATTTTTTCTGAAAGATCAGTTAATATTATTTTTAAATAAAAAATCATTACAATTACATTAAAATAATATCTCCTGTTTAAAAAAAAAGGAGATATTATTTTTCGAAAAAATAAAAATAAATTTTTTTTTTGCTCTCCTGAACAATTGACATTTTGTCCTTTACAGATTTCAAATTTACGTGATCGATGTGTTCCATTTAGCATGTGCTCTGTCTCACTTGCACTCTCCTGACATCGTAGATCTCCATCCCATTTGAAATTCGTAAACACAGTTTTGCCAAATATTTGGAACACGACACATTTATTGTGTTCCTATTCTATGGGTATAGAAATGTGTTGATTTTTAGTACGGTGACAGAAATGACGGGAGTGTCTAGAAAATAGAAACCGGGGATTTTTTTTTATTTCTTTTTTCAAAAGAAAGACAAACATTCCCGGGTTACGAATAACCCAACAATGTTTGAAAATCTCCTACTACCACCACAGATTTGGAGTGGAACAATTGACAGATTTTGACCCGGAATAGCTTTAGCACGGAAAATTTCGACTTCGCGAAAATTTGACAAAAGTATTCGAGATCGTAGAACTAATCAATATAGTCTCGGAAATCTGCATGCCAATTACATGATTTGTTACATTATGGCTAATTGAATTTTTATGAAGCATTTAGATCGCTAATCTGACTTCACTTGGGGTATTAGCATCTAGCGCAGGAAGACCAAGTGTAGGGTATCCAAGTATTGGTGAATATCGCAAGTGTTGCGATATTTACCAATAAAATTAGTCGTTTTATTGCCAAATATTTCCTATTGCGCAAATGTGCATATTCTCTCAGGTTTAGTTCAGTTATTAATCTTTATTATTCTTTAAGCGTGTCTACGAAGCGTGAACGCATTATGTTCCAATTAGGGAACTACCCGTGTAGTTGCACATTATATTATTTGAATGACATCGAGAAGTCTACATTGTCATAGTAGGCAATCTATTGTGTTTTTAAGGTCTCGTGAGTCGGATCTCACATTTTTCGTTAAAATTATGGTTATAAATTCGATTATAAAATTAACATTTGTTGTAGGACTCACCGCATTGTCTTGCCTACATAACGTCAAAGGAAAGAAATACCGGTGTATATACTTGAATATACTTTTTTTCTGCGTCAATCTATCTGGGTTCCATGCTTTTTCCAAGATTCTTTTTAAATATTATGATATTTTAGTAATTTTGCTTCCTTGTGATGATATTTAGTCATTTGAACAACCAGTGTTTCCATGCACTCCTTTGTTCACACGTATTGGTAACCAAAATTGACATACACAAAATACCGTACGAAATTTTGGTTATAATCATTAATTTGACGTACATGTAAATAGTTTGAATTTTGAGGTATTGAGCCGTGTTGCTTTCTCCTCCTGGAGCCAGGAAACAAATTCTGGTGTGGTTCTGATTTTTTCCACATTTATGTTTTTGGGTGCTGATTACGAATCGAGTTTTGCCAATAGAAATGGTTGGATTTTGAGTTATAGCCAAAAAATATGGAGAAGAAAAAATCCCGGTTTTTTTATTACCCCTCAACGACTATCAACTTTGGAAAAATATTATTCTTTACTAAAATGATCTTCTAAATTTTCCTATATTTTTCCAAGTTTTTGTTTGGCTTACCTCTTTGAACTTTGAACAACAAACCATCCTATCGACGGTCTCGAAAAACTATGTCGGATGTGCGATTTTGTAGTTTTGCAGTAGAGCTGTTTAAAGCGGCGCTCCCCGCTCAAAAAGAAGAAGATGAAGAGATATGTAATTACGAATGTTGGACAGAGCCCGCTAATATTTTAAATGATAAAATTGAAGCGAAAATTGTGAAAATGCATTTGTCTAATAACATATGTGTATGTTTTTATTTTTTTCGTTACCAGTGGTTTAAGTTGTTGATTGGGAGGCGGGAATGGGTACCGCCGCCCGGGGAACCTTTATTGGATAACCAACACCTCTGCCATAAGTCACCCCATGTGGTTCGCTACGTTTGGTGATTTAGTAGGGGTGCCCGGGTTCATGGGGTGAGATTTGTCTAGGTCTTGGAAGCGGATGACCAGGACACACTGAACCCCAGATTCCTACCCACCCCTTAAACCCTTTTCCTTCCCAGAACTCTCCTTCCCTTCCTTTCCTTAAAAAACCCTCCACACAGCATCCCCAAAGATGACATAGGCCCGAGGGAAATTATTTTCCTCAGGGCCTCCTGTGTGGAGCTCATGTAAAAAAAAAAAAAGTTATCTTGAGGTGAACCATTTTTTAAACTTTTTAAGTTTCATGGTTTTTTCTAATAATAAAATTTGAAAGCTTATTTCATCACCTTTCAAAAACAATTTTTAGTTTTCGGACACATTCACAAATATTCCATTTATTTGAGTTTTATTGCAAATCGGAAATATTTTGACCTATGGGCAGTTAGGATCGAGGCCTGAGGGGTCAGTTTAAATAAAAAATTTAAATGTATAATATACCTAATGACCGTTTCCATACACGCCTTCACCCTACCCGTTTCTATGGACCTCGGGTTTTTGATGTGTGTACATTATTTTCTATTAATAAAATTAATTCTGTGACTGTAATAACAATCTTGTTTGTTGTTGTTCCCCAGCAACCCTGCCTGGCACGCAGGCCGCCCACCAGCTGGTGGTGTCGGTGCGCCAGCGCTGCTCCCCCGAGGAGGCGCTCAACGTGCTGCGCGAGCTGCCCAATCCGCGCGCTGACGGCGAAGCAGAGGCCCCCTCGGCCGACGCGCCCTACAACCCGCTCAAGATAGACGTCTTTGTGCAGACGTTGCTCAACCTTGGTTCCAAGAGCTTTTCGCACAGCTTCGCAGCCATCTCAAAGTTCCATTACGTTTTCAAGGTATTTACTAGTTATCCAATCTGCTTTAAGTAAGGTAAACACCATGCGGTAGCTTTTAATGCTGTACAGTCGATTCCACTTAATTGGGATAATTGACTGTTCCAAATAAGCAAAGTATAAAGTTGTTAAAAAAAAATTATTTCGATTCCGCTTAATGGAGACACATCGGGATCCAAACATTTTGTCCCCAATAAGCGCCTGTCACACATTCACACATAAGCGTTAACTCATTCAGATCAAAGTAGTGTAAACTCACCATTAATGATTCTTCCTTTCTACTTACTGTTAAATTCAAATTTATGTTAAATTAAATTAAAGCAAATCACTTTGTAAAACACTATTTAATCAAATTTGTCATTAAGTAGGTGCCTTAAGAGGTCTGTTCACGCGGGCTAAGATTGACTACCCATAAAAGCATACTGATAGGTATAATTGTCGTGTGTCCTGCTCTAGTAAAGTACAGGAGAGGGGCGTACGACAGGAGGTAGTGAAGGGAGAAATCGTAATACGTATTGTCGCACATCGCGAGCGAACACAAAAATTAAATAACTATGTAGTGAACAAAACAGAAAATATATGTAGTATTACGCTTGAATATTTGCAGGAAGCAGGTGAACGGTCCCTTTCGTTTAGTACCTTAGCATTAGCGGATGAGGGACACATCATGCGGAGGTCTCTGGACATATTCTGTAGTAGTGTTAGTTTGTTTATAGTACAAACGCTGGGTGTCAACAAAATTTACAATTTTACAATAATTCTTCGGTTAGGTTTGATTGTTTCACAATATACTCAAATTTAAATTCAACGATGTTGTGATTTTTTTATCTTAATTGAAAACAATTATGAAATTCATATGAAACAATATGAAATTCAATGCGACAAAACTATACAACGCTCGAGGGGTAAGACTCTCGACTAGCGATTACGAGGTGACGGGTACAAATCCCGGAGTGCGCAAGTAAATTATATTTCATTGATTTGTTTTTTTTTCACAATTCAATCATTTAAAAATAATATATGGTATATTTGCGGTACTTTCCAGAATGTAAGTTACTCTCAGTAGGACTCTGGTGTAAGACCACCATCAAGAATTGAAACGTTGCTCGAAATGGCTTTAACTGTGTTTAGTGACTAGATCTGAATGTCCAGGTGCTTCCCCACCTTCCTTTTCCCCATCTCCTTCCCCTCCTCACGTTCTGGGAAAGAGAAGGGTATTAGGGGTGGGAAGGAATCTGGGGTCAGTGTGTCCAGGAGTGTCCCGGACGTGTGAATCAATCCCTCCCGCTGCGGTGCAAGGCGTTGTTTCGAGAGAGTACCTACGGCTGAAGTCAAAGAGACTCCCTCAATCATTCTCTCCCGATCCGGTCTGTCATGTAGCTGGTGGGCAGACGCATCCACCGTTAAGACCCGGACAAACCTCACACCAAGAACCCGGGCACCCCTGCTAAGTCACCAAACGTAGTGAACCACTTGGGGTGACCTATGGTAGAGGTGTTTGTTATCCAATAAATGGTTCCCGGGGCGGCGGTACCCATACCCGCCTCGCATTCAGTCTACTTCATCCTTCCTCTGCCAGTTTCCATGCCTTACTGCCATACATATACCTAGTTAGGTACCCTGGTATCGTAGAAAATATTTTTAAAATAAAATCTGAACTGCCAAAATTGAATTTCTTACTACCTACTACCTAGTGAACACAAGTATATTAGCGTTATTGAATACAATCTCCAGTTTTCGGTAAACAGATCTAAAATGATAAAACAAACAACGAACATGCACATGCGCTTGTCTGACAACACACACACAGATACACGATTCCATTACCTCTCCCCCCGGCCCGCGCACGTTTCGCTCCCCGAGACTGGCAAAAGAGTGGATGAGATGACAACAAAAAACCTAGGTAATTTTACGATAAATTTGCGCGTAACTAGATCCGGTTTTTGACACGAACATAACTGTTTTCAGTGCAAACTAAAATTTTATCATATACTTCATTATATTCCTGAGGCAGGATGTGAAAGGATTTTTCAAAAATAGCATCCATTTGGTCAGAAAAAAATTCCAAAGTAGCCTCCTAAATTCATCGATAAATCGTCATCTTTTGGAGCCTATATTTTATAATTTAAAGCAAAAATCGAAAATCGGATTCATATCCGTACTTTTTATATATGTAATCTGTCATTTAAAAAAAAAATTAAAAACCATTAATTTGATAGTTTAGCCGTAAATCCGGAACTAAATTTTGTATGAAACAGGCCACGCATACGTTCCTCTTAACAATAGTGCTTCTGCAATTTAATTTTTTTTTTTTTTAAGAACAAAAAATGTATTTTTAAATGTGTATACTATACATACTATGTATACTATATATTCTGTATTTTCAGTGTCATTGCACTTAAAAAGAATATTTGATAGGTAATTTGGTGTTGCCAGCCTACAAATTTTGTAGGTCCATTTTTTATATTTTTTACTCTTAAAGACAATACAATATGTATGAATAGGAAAAAATAAATAATTAATCATGAACAAACAATTACACATTATACACAGGGTGTTAAGGAATGTGCTTGGTTTGCTTTAACCTGTGGTTCCTGATATTATTTGGAGTAAAAAATGTAAATAAAATTTTGGTCTCCGGTGACTTAAGATTTTTTTCTTTAAAATCAAACAAAAAAAATTCTTCCACATTTTGTCTCTGGGCACTCGGTCGAGTAACCATCCAACCGGTCACCTCGCCCATAACTGTCCAACACCTGTTGATTTTTTATGATTTTAGTTGAAAAAAAAACACCAAAAATGTCACTGGAGATCAAAATTTCATTAACGTTTTACACTTTAAATAATGTCAGGAATCACTGATTAAAGTAAGTCCCTTAACAACCTGTACAAAAACAGTAAACCAAAAAATGGGTTCTTACATGCGCGCAGCACTGTACAGCAAACAGAACAACCTTATGTCGGTGGACTGCTAACAGCTGGCATGGGTGAAGTCTACGAATACCGAATTACTGCCGAATGTGCTCTGAACTTCCATAGCTCGGCGTATCCCCTCCTCTTAACCGTGCCGCATACCGCCCGCCCTTCTAACCAAAATTCGTTTAATGAGACACGTTTTGCATCGACTTCGGATCTGAATTTGTTCAAATTAAACGGAATGGTGTCCGTCCCAGACAACCGAATTAAATTAGTATTATTTTCTTCATTTGTTTTCTGTTCCTTAGGTATTGGCCCAAATAACTGACTGTCGCAATAAATTGGTGTACCAATTAAGCGGAATCGACTGTATTGCCAAATAAATTATTTACTTTGCCTATCAATCTGATTTCAAAGTTTTAATTTCTTTTATGATTAGGTTAGGTACAGCTTTTCAGCCTTTTTGGATTGCACGCCATTGATACCACCGAGTATGCAACTAATAACTATAATTTTTCCTATTTCATCTTTGATCAATTTTATCAGTAGATAGTGCAAAATACGGTATCCTGTTGAATTTAACAACACTTATTCGTACATTATCTCCAGATATTGGCAGAATCCGAGGAGGCCCAGATCTGCATCCTGCGCAACATGTTTGAGCTGTGGAACACGCACCAGCAGATGATGGTGGTCCTCGTGGACAAGATGCTGAAGACCCAGATTGTGGACTGCTCTGCCGTTGCCACGTGGATCTTCTCCAAGGAGATGACTGGGGAATTCACCAAGCTGTACCTGTGGGAGGTGCTGCATTTGACCATCAAGAAGATGAACAAGCATGTGACTAAATTGAGTAAGATCTAATTTTGATGTTTCCTGGTATATTGTGTAACCCTGTTTTTCTCATCTACTATTCTGGTCAAGGACCCATCGCTTCGAAAATCCGCCTTCGGGCATCCCTGACTTAGGTTACTTCAGTGGCCTCCATTCGTCCTCCCACAGCCCCTGGAGGTAACTCCAAGTAAGGTAAGCCCTTTCTCCAACTTTGTTGGTGCGACCCACTAGATATCTTCCCCCTGGAACTGTTGCCATAAACCCTGTTTTTATTCAAGTACATATTTGTATTTTACATGAGCAGCCAATGCATCATCAGAAATTATGTTTCCCTTTTCAGACAATAAGTTTGCTTGATTGAACCTTACATGTGGTTCCAAAAAGGGCATTTTTTGATATTTGGTTTTCAAGATACTGATAAAATAAAACTTCTTGTAAACTTTTTTGATAAATAAGGGCCATCCCCGCTCTTTCAAATTGTAAATTATTTTACACGGTTTATTTTAGAAATCTTATCAAGTTTTTGTTATGTGAAAATATTACCTACTAAATTATGGGAATGGCTACGAGGGGCGGATTGTTTGAGCTTTTTAAATTGAAATTATTTTCACACATTTTGTTCAAACCCAATGTAACCAGTGCCAGTGGTGTAGTGACAGCCTTTGGGGATGAATAAATTACTTAGCTCTCTTCTATCACATTTGAGTAATTCATGCCCTTTTCAGGTGATGAGCTCTCAGAGGCTCGTGAGAAGCTAGCGAGGGCTGAATCTTCCAGCAGTGAATCTGAAGACGACGCCTCCCAGCCGGCCGCAAACAAGAAGAAGAAGGTGGACTCTGTGGACAAACCCACTGAAGAGGTAACTAAGACAAATTGAACTTTAAATGTTCATCACATTCAAAGCAGTGAAGAAAACAATCACAAGCTCGCTCAGAACCTGGCTTTTTTAACCAAACACCGAGCGCTACTTTAACGAAATCGGCAGGCGCTTGGTTGAGCAGGGTCGAGGCGGCAACAGTGGGTCGCTTTTTTTTATCAGTGACCTATACTAGATTTGAAAGAGTCTTGGGAAGATGTAAAATGATTAATACATAGTGTACAAATAAGAAATATGGCAGGCCATTTCTTTGTAAAGATTTCTACATTCTCCTTTGTCACTTTGATGTGAAGATTTTCATGTATGTATGTTTTTCCTAGTGTTAGCCAACTAAGCTGTATTGAAACCGATTATTAATAGCTGAGTGGGCAAATGTGTCAGGTTCCCGACCCCCGGTGTCCGTAGATTTAAATTCTCTGCTAACTAGGTCCTCCATCATTGTACAAGCAATATTTTTGCTTACAGTGGTGGGAGTAGGAGTTTTTCAAATATTGTCATGTTATTCGTAACCTGGGAATATTTCATCTTTCTTTTTAGATAGAAGTTTATTTTTATTTTTTATTTCTTTTTAGAACAAACCTTTTTTAGAAAAGCATTTTAACAAAAAGCATCCATGTCTTACCAATATTTTTTGCATTTGTGTCTTCACTCAAATAATGTCAACTTTACATAACCATTGTTTAAATTAATTTAACAGTTTTTTTGACACTTTCATCTATTCTCGATCCACAATAAGAACAACCCGTGAACGCGCATGTCTCCGCCCACTATCCCCACTGCTACTAGGATGAACGTTAACATGTTCAGCCCACTATTTTAATAAATTAAATTTTTCATATTAAATGTTGACAAACAAAAAATGGCAACAATTAACACATTTTAATAATGGTGGTGATAGTACAACAAAATACATATTGTACTTTATGTGGCGCCAGATTTATCAAATCGGCTGAGGAATTAATCCGAAGTTGAAATATCATCATTTTTATTTGGCGATTAACTTCACTTCACTTCGATTAACTTCACCGGTTCTTGTATACCGTAATAATGTATATTTTATGGTGTATAGCCCAATACCCCGTCTGCTCAGAAATTGTATGAATGGCACATGTTTGTAAGATATTCGGTTTTCCAGAAAAAAAAATTTTATACGTATTGATCATCATTGTGCGTTGAGTTTTATGCACCACCTATAAAAATAAATAAAACTGATTAACAACAACATTCGAAAATTTTACTCATAAAATTTTTTATAAAAATGCATTGTTGCAATTCGAGTAGCTGTAAACTTAATTAATACTTGCCTGTCATCTTTTGTTATTTGTAGTTGGTGATAATTTATTTGGACATATCAGCTGAATATCCATTTTATCACTGGGTCTGAATGGGTTAATTTTTTGCGTCGCGAACACACAGCAAGACGGTCGACGACATACTGAATTTTGGGCGAAATGACTCGGGCCAGCAGAGCGCGGGTGAAGGGACTGTAGCGGGGGGAGTGGTATGCGCAATACGAACCAAGTTTCGTACCATCGCGGGTTGATCTTATCGTGGACAGAGAATAGTAAGTAAGTAAAAAGTAATAATCATCCCATTTCTAGATGGTAGAGAGGATGGAGGAGCGCCAAGAGGCCGCGCACGTGGACCAGAAGCGACTGTTCCTCATCATCTTCCAGCGCTTCATCATGATCCTGTCGGAGCACTTGGTGCGCTGCGACACAGACGGGGTGGACTTCAACACGCACTGGTACCGCTGGACCGTCGGCAGGCTGCAGCAGGTCTTCTTAGCTGTAAGTACCCTACACTCTACCTCCGACCAACGACATCACATTTACCTCAAATCTAAACACTTCATCACCTTGTCAGGGTATTGACATTTTTTTTTCAAAAAATACATTCTGACATTTTTGTCAAAAGAATTTTCATTAAAAAAATTGGCATTGACCATGGTGAAAGAGCTTCTTATCTTCAGATCAAATGTCAAACATTTACCGCAAGATATAAGTGCTTTTCTCAAAATGAATTATGGTCGGAAAGTTGAGCCGATAACAGAAGAAAAAAGAAGCCCTCCAAAACGTGGTGTTTGTCAGACATGTGCTCTGGAGAAGAAAAGATCCTCAGCTTCAATGAAGTGTTTGCTGACGCCAGTCCTTTACATGCAAGAACCATTCTGCATTTGTAAAGATGAAAATATTGATTCTGACTAAAAGGTCGATAAAATATTTATTAACATAATATTTTGAGTGTTGTTTAATTTTTTGTTTAAGAAAGTCAAATATATATTTTTTTAAAGTACTGTCATTTATCATAACCTTGTAGCAAGCAATTCCCTAACATTTATGTAAAGAAAACGTCATTTACTTGGAGAAAACTTGATGACGTAAAATTTACGACAAGCCCGCTCAAGGGAAATTGCTCAGCGTTCCTGCTGGGAGGTTAATAAATTTTGAATTCCCTTTTTAAACTTCAGTCCTCTTTTGACGAGAAAACTCAAGAAGTCTCTCCCGAGAGTTAGCTGTGCTGTCGATGAGCATTGTGAACACACATTTGTGTTTAATTTTTTTATTTCTTCACCACGAATAAAAGAAACCATGATAAGCAAATCTGCAGATAACCAACAAACCATCACGTTCTTGACCGGTACACAACTCTGTCTTGGCACACACTCTTTGCTTTATTCATGATCATACATCGTCTCATACGTATATAATGTAGTATAATAAATAAAAATACACACCCTTCTTTTTTCTGACTCTTGACATGGCCCGACTAAAGTGTTTGGTTCATCTAATGGTGCCATGACTTCCACAGGCATTCCTAACTTTTTCTACTATCGTACATTCTTCTTACACTCCTTCCTTGTTCCCTCCATATGCCCAAATCTTTTAACCCTTCAGAAATTTAGCGTATTTTTTAGATGGTCAAAATATTTCCATTTTACAATATAATGCAAATGAATGGAACATTTCTGAACATATCCGAAAACTAAAAAGTGTTTTTGAAAGGTGGTCAAATAAGCTTTCAAATTTTATAATTAGAAATAAAGAATGGCACCTAATGTTTTTTTTAACTAAAATTACTGATAACGAAACAAAATAAAACACATTCATATTTTATTAGACAAATGTATTATTAACGTTTTTGTCACCTCACTTTTTTGTCGTTCCATGGGAAAATAATGAATAAAAAATTCCCAAAGTTTCAAAGTTTTACGGTTTACTATTTTTTAATTCATCCATTTTTTATGTTTGATTTTCATTACTACACTTCTCTTTTTTCCAGCATCACGAACAAGTGCAGAAATACAGCAGCACCCTGGAGACACTGCTCTTCACCCAAGATCTGGATCCTCACATCCTCGATGTGTTCCAGCAATTTGTCTCACTACGATCTTAATCACCTCCCATCTTCACAAAGGTACACAAACATACAACATACATTCACACTGTAAGGCCAGTGTTACAAACATACAATATACCTTCACCCCACAGTCGCACTGCTTGACCTGTGTTACAAACATATAATATACCCCTCACTGTCGCAAGGCCTGTGTTATTGTAGCGTTAAGTCCTTATGTTCGGTTCCAAAGTTATTGTTAAAATAAATAATTTTAATATCTACCCTTTGTGTTTAGCTCTTCTGTAGCCAGACGTCATCACTGTGCCGGGTAATATGCTATAAGTGATGCAATTTTTAAAATATTACTTCTGGGAAAAAAATTGTAGATAAATACCCACTTACACCTCTTTGATCTTAACTACAACTAAATCGGTTTGTGTATACCACTAAAAAATCTAAAATGGTTAGTTCTGATGTCGTGAAATTTGCGCAGCTTTAGCTGTATGTAAATTATAGTTGACTTTCATCACCCTGAAGGTGCAGCCCGGAACAACTTTGTAAAAATAAAGTATCACTAATAACATATTATATTTATGTAACCATGCGCAACCATTTTAATTTATAATACTGATCTGTCTGGGTTCTATGCCAACTCATAATCAACTCAACTCAACACCTCTTTGAAAGTCATTAAAAGCTATGAAAAAAAATAATAAAAAAAAACCCATTACCTTACCTAATGTAACCTTATTGAACCAATTTTTTATATATTTTTTGCATCTCCTGTAACGACTTGTAAAGGATGTGTTGAGTTGATTTCATTCTGAGTTGTCCGGTCATTTTGTACATTATCAGATCTGTCTGATTATCAGAGACATCTGATAATGTATGAAATATAATTAAAAATGTATTTATTGTGAAAAAAATGTTGGTTATTTTAACCAATAGTTCAATCAGACATAATCAATATAAATTTACGCAAACAAGCTTTTTGCGCAATGCCACCTTCGGATGTAAATGTCCCGCATTCTACATTATATTATATTTATAGTTTTATTTTGTATGAAAATTTGAAATTAAAAAATATACAAAATCAGTTGTTATTCATTTTTCTTTTCTTTTTAAGATGTAACAAAGTTTATAAAAATCTAGATAATTAACAAGGCAAGCAATAACGATAAAATTATGTATATAAATCATACTAAACTAGTCCCACTGAGAGGTTGTATGTAATAACATCATTCTAGTGTCTTCTGTCTTTTTAGTTTTCGTACAAGACTTGTGCGAACGATCATCGTTGACATACGCACAGGCTCTCGTTGGGTCTAATATGCTAATTTTCATTTCCCTTATTTTTTTTATGTTTGGGATTTTTTTTTACTATTCATGGTGTTTGATGACAGTCATAACGTCTTCAACATCCTTCTTGGATCCAAGGAATATGGGAGACCTCTGGTGAATGGATTCCGGAATGATGTCCAAGATGGGAATCTTTCCATTTGTGGCCAAACCTCCTGCTTGTGTGACCAAAAATGCCATGGGAATGCACTCGTACAGTAGACGCAGCTAAAATAAGTTTAAAAAAATTGTCAGCATATTGTGTAAACACGAATGATAAAGATGAGGAAAGCATTAAACTTATGAAGTAACATTAACACAAACCTACAGTCAACAAACATGAAGATGTGGAAATCAACAAACACGAAGATGAGGAAATTAACGAACATAAAGAAATTAACAAACATGAAGATGAGGAAATTAACGAACATAAAGAAATTAACAAACATGAAGATGAGGAAATCATGATTTGACACCAATACAACTACCTATACTCCGCCTCGGAACAGGAATCCCTAGTGAGGAATTTGAATAGTAAGAAAAAATAATGAACTACTTTACTTTGTATTTTTTAAATACTCATTAACCTCTAAGAGAGTGAGTTTCTGCAGAAATTAAAAACTGTGCCCAAAACAAGCAATTGGTGATTTCACTAAGGCTTGGCTTACTGAAAGAATTAATTTGTAATAGCTTACAATGACATATTACTCTAAAGACTTTAAAATTGTTATTTATGTTGTCATAATTTTTCTTTTCTCTATATATAATATCAAAACAACCAAATTAATCAGATTAACACACTTTGGGTGGGAAGGGTAGTTCTATCTTTTATGCCAGTCCTACTTGAGCCTGGAAAGGCGTTGCTGACAAATATTTTTATATGCAAATAACATAAATTTAAAAATGGCTCACCTTACGTTTTTTTCTAACTAAAATTACTGATAATTTAAAAAAATAAAAACATACATAATTTATTATACAAATAAATGTTATCATCAACTCACTTTTTTGTCACTTAATATTAAAAAAAAATAATAAGAAATTCTCAAAGTTTAATAATTTTTTTCAAATTACGGTGGAAACTTTGGATTCAAAAAGGTGTACATTTTAATTATTTTGCAGTAAACTTTTAGATTTGAATACAAAGAGTAGTATTTTCTCTTTATGACACTGTTTAGATCATATTTCTAACCATGATGGTAAGGGAGACAATGATTTCTATGAGACCTACATGAGTTGTTTCGAATAGACCTGACGGGTTAGTAAAAAAAGATTTAGAGTACAGGTACAAAATAATAATATTATAGTCTCACCTTTCCCTTGGGAGAATCGGAGGTGGCAGGGTACAAGAAGATGCCCCCGTACTTAATAGTCCTGTGAACATCAGCTACCATGGATCCAACATACCGGGCACCATAAGGCTTGCCCACAGCTGGGTCTTTCTTGGAGGCGACATATTCTCGGATGGCGGGGTCCCAGATGTGAGTATAACCTAAAATTAAATATATACATGTTAGAAATTATACTGCAGAGTGAGGGTTGATGGCCTCCGTGGTCGAGGGGTAAGGTGCTCGACTAGCAATCCGAAGGTTGCAGGTAAATCTTATTTGATTAATCTGTGTTATTTCACAATTAATACATTTAAAATAATTTATTGTCTGTGTAAATTCAGTACGGCGTATGAGCCATTAATTTCAAAATGTTTTTGGTGCTTTCCTTGATTGGTCCTTTAAAATTTTGAAATTGACCAAAAGACTGCTCACACTGGGATTAAATTCAATACTGTGAATGGACCATCCACAGCACATAAGAAAGCGAGAGCATTTATATCCCTTGATAATTTTTGTCCCTCCTGAACATCTTTACAAATGGTTCTTCCGCGGTATTGGAATTTGGAAACAAAAAACTTTTTTTTTGCCTACCTTAAACTTTGCTTATTTAGGACAGCTGCTTATTTGGGACAAAATGTTAGGACCCGATTTGTCCCAATTAAGCGAAATCGACAATATACAATAACTGATAGTGGATGGATTTTTTTTTTAATCATTACCTTCATTGATGGAATAGATTTTCCCCCTCTCCGGTATGGTCATGTTGGGGTCGGTCAGAATAAACTCTCCGATGGAAGGGTCATACATGAACCCGTTGACCCCATTTCCGAAAGACAGCACCATCATGGTGGCAGAACCGTAAAGCGCATAACCTGCCGCAACCAGGTTGCTACCAGGCTGGAGGGCATCCGCTACCACGGGGTCACCAGGCGATGTCTTTCTGCAGAGGAAATTAAACACAAATTAAAAAAATGATAGTTGGAATCAAATTTGATAAAGGGGCTACTGGTTTGTTAGAAATTATTAAAAAATGGAAGTACAATTTGATGGTCTTCCAACAATAAGTTGGTAAAAATGGTAACAAATAAATTAAAAGATGATCACACATGTTTTTCCAGCAAAACAAACATTTTTGGATAGTACAAAAAGATAGTGACAGAGGTATAACAAGTACCACCTTTATTTACACCCATTGTTTTCCGGTAATATTATAAAAACAGTTATTATTATTACACAAACCATACATCCAAATATATGAACCAGAAATCTTTTCCATGTCAAAACACCTTTCGATTCAATATCAGAATGAGTTTTAGTGGTATGGTAATTGACCATACCGTGCGTGTTCTAAGGTAATGATAAACACTTTTCAGTTGATTACCAAGTTGTTTATTTATTTACCAAAAATTACAACGTAAACAATGGTTTAAGTAGCGTGTCAAAATACATCATACTGTTATGAATAAATTCCAATAGTATATTCACTAGTAGCGAGTAAAAATAAATACTACGTGTTGTTATTGACCAAACTGTGATAAATAAATTCTAGTAGTAGATACACCGTACTGTAGGTTCACTGGATGTCTGGCAGGTAGGTATGACTGCATGACGACTTAACGACGACTAAATGACTGACTTTGGCCAGAACCGCTGCCGCTTATATACCCGAGCGGTTCAGTAGCTTACCAGAATGCTGGGTAATATGACTTGAGAACGTTCTCGAAAGTACTGATCGCTGTGTTCGCAGGCGCCTGTTGAATCGCGACCTTTCCAGGCGGTGGTGGAATAATAATTTCGGCCGACCGGGAGAGGTAAGTACATGAAATACTGTTTACGACAGTAGGTAAGTATTAACCGCGCCCGCACCTTGTGTTCTAATACCATGCGATTACCACAGAGTAAAAAACTGAGACCTCAAAAAGGTCCGGGGCGTAAAAATTGTATCTATTCCATTGCTAATAATACGATTTTTAGTAAATAAATTAAAATTTTACAAAGCAAGTGAATTTTTATTTAAATTTTTTTTCATATTTTATCAAAATGCTGACTTACTTATCAAAATCGTGTCTTCCATACCCGCTTCTAAAATAGACGGTGGATAGTGCAGGTGTTTAGCGGCCGATGAGTTTGTTTACAAGTACCAAAAATACCCAACTGCAGTGAACCTGCGGTTTGATACACAAACCTTAAATGTCTGCTCTTTTCTGTCTTTCAATATTTCGCATCAAGTATCAAATAAATTAACAAAACTCAGTGCAAAAACTAGACTCATTAACAAAACTCCGTTTAACTTTCTTCCCGACAAAGGAAAGTTTTTCTGAAACTTTAACAAAGTATTTGTTTATTTAATCTAATTAAGTTATGACTATAACTGGCAAATCATGATGCAACTGCTTTTAAGCGGATGGAAAATTCTTAGATAATTTGCAATCCATCCTGATATAAGATATTGTTGTCATTATTATATTAAGATAGAGCTAAATTGCTTAGATGGGAAAATACATTATAAACGGATGATGAAAATATGTCTACGGCACAATAACTAAGAAGATAAGGAGAAAAAATTTTTGTTGTGCACAAGAATCACTTCCAAAACAGATTCACGGCAAAAAACATGAATATTTCATTAAATTCATTTCATTCAAATCCGTATTATCTACAAAACATTATTTTCACTAAGATACAACTATCTCTTAACCTCTGTGAACTTATTAGTATAATTATTTATTTTTGGTTATTAAATTATTATTGTAAGTACAGCTCATTGTAAAATAGAGCACAAGCTATTGTGTAATTATATTTTGATGACTGGTTAAATTGGTAATCAAAAAATTTTAACAAACTTGCAGGTTTAGGTAAACAAGCTGACTATGAATTCGGAAGAGTATTGTGAATATATTTCTGTTGAAAACCAAATACATATAAATATGTGGTTTGTTATAAATTGGACCGATCTGCACATTGATAATTGTACATGCAAAATTTATTTATCAATTATCAATCATATAAATATGTGGTTCGTTATACATTGTAACAATCTGTATTATGTCTGTATCCAATCTGTGTTGTTTATCTATCAATTATCAATGTACGACCATTTAACAGTCAACTGTATATAGCGCTGTTTAAGGGAACTTTACATTTAGTTATTATGGGTTACCTTTTCTTAAAAAGCATGTTCTAAAACTAGTTTCTTGTATGCCAAAAGTAGAAGGGACAGGCTTAGATACGAATAACCTTAAAGAATGTTAAATGTAGCAGGTACATTAATGATTCAGTACCTCCACATTACTGCGTAATTAGTGTACTTAGTGTTGAAAGCAAGTCCAAAGTCATAATAGGAATTAGAAAAATAAGATGTGAAAACAACATGTAGTACGGTGACAGGAAAACTCTGAATGAAATCAACTCAACACCTCCTTTGAAAAGTCATTAAAAGTGAAGAAAAAAATGTATAAAAATTAAATAAGTTAAGGGCTATTTTTCAATAATTTTTTTCATAGCTTTTAATGACTTTTCAAAGAAGTGTTGAGTTGACTTTATTCTGAGTTGGCATGAAACCATTTAATACATTTAGCAATTTTAAGTAGTTTTGAATTCTTTGGAGCAAAAGCCTTCATTTTTACACTAAAGTAATACATGTGTTTGCCAGAGACAGAATGGTGAATGCGGGAGGACGAATGCAGCAGTCCTTTATATAAAGTTGTCAGAGGAAAAAGGGCTGAGCAGTCTACAACGAAGTTCTGATATGAATAAGGATGAAAGACAATAAAATATTATGTGGCCGAAATAAGTTCTCTGAATCCATTAGCAGATTTAAAAATAAGGAGATCATAAAAGTGGGGCAACGACTACAACCAGGTAACTCTGAAATCAGCTTTGTTGGGAAATTGAATTAACAAGATGGTAATCAATCTGATAAATAGGTTGTTGTATATTTATACTGATAAGTATGGTTAAATCGTAGATTAGGAACCGTAATATGTACGTAATATGTATTTTGGAAATAAGAAAATTGCTAATCATTTTGTTGTATGTATAATAAATACAAATTCGAGAAATCAATGTTTAAATTCTGCAAAAATGAATCTAAAATGACAGATTTTTTTCAGTTATTTTTGGGGAATTATTATTACATATATTTTAATTTGTATTAATGAGATAAATGTTGAATTGATAATTTTTTTCAAATTCTTTAAATAAGAGAACTGTGTTTTTTTTTAATTTTGAATTTTCCCAAATTTTTCGATGTTTTAATAGAAAATGTTTGGGGTAAGCTTTTTTTTCAACTTTTTTCATATTTAAAGCTTAAAATACTGCAATTTTTAAACATTAAAATATATTTTAAACATTGAAATAATATATTTAAAAAATATATAAAAGATAATTTTATCTAGTTTAAATGGTATTTGTTTTTACGACTTATTCAAGAATAAGAAATATATAGCACGTATTAAATACCTAGGAAAAATTCCGAAATTCGTTCAGAAATTATTAATCAAACAAGTATATATATGTGTTACTGTAAAAGCCCGTACTACTTATTTATCAACTTTTAATGTTGGTAAATCCTGAGATTTACTAGTAAAACCTAAGATTTACCAATTTACGGGCTTTTACAGTAACATATCGTCGCAAGAAAGCGATACTGTTGTAACAGCCATAAACCAAATTGTCCGATTGTTGATTTTGAGGTGTGTACATAAAAAAAAAAAGTATTATTGACAAACCGGCTAGTTTTTCCAACTTCGTACAGTTCTTATTTATCATTGTAGAGTCACGGAACCCAGATAGATCGACGCAGAAAAGAAAACTGCAAAATGGTGTATAAAGAGTATTTTCATAGGTAGTGGCAGTTACAGCAGTATTACTTTCCTGCGACAATATACAAGAGATAAACTACCCTCTTTGGCTGGGTAAGCAACGCATATAAATTTTTGCATGAATAATTTTTTGTCATTTTTTAATTTGTAATGTTTTCACATACACAGTCGTTTATCAATTGAATAAAATTTTCACAACGTTTTTTAGTAAGGCTGTTAGTGTGTAACTCAAAAATGCTGATTTCGGAATTACCGAGTTGTAGTATATACCCCACAATAAGAGAATGCAAGGCCAGTGTTAGTATTGTGAACAAGATTAAAGTATTTTATAGTAATATTACCTGTAAATTCCAAAGATAGATCCAATAGAAACAAGACAGTCAATATTGGAAGAACCGTCGAGTGGGTCGAAGCACACAATGTATTTTCCATGCCTTTCTGTTTCTACCTGTTGAACAAATAAATCATATTTATAGAACAAGTTAGAAAATTATCAATAAATATACATACAAGCACACAATTTTGCAAAAGCAGTGATGTCGAAATTACATAATTCAATTCGTATGGATAATCGCCCCGGGAATCATTTATTGGATAACCAACACCCTTACCATAGGCCACCCCAAGAGACTCCCTACGTTTGGTGACTTAGCAGGGGTGCCCAGGTTCATGGGGTGAGGTTTGTCTAGGTGCTGGCGGTGAATGCGTTTGGCCATCTACTGCGCGGCGGGCTAGATTGTGTGACTGATTGAGGGAGACCTAACCTAGATCTTTCCAGCCGGACTCTTTCGAGGGTTGGATACGTCCTTCACTCCTGGACCCATTGACCCCCAGATTCCTACCCACCCCTCATACCTTTTCCTTCCCAAAACTTCCTTTCTAAAAAGACCCTCCATACAGCATCGCCAAATATGACGTAGAAGCTGGAGGATTTTTTTCCTCAGGGCCTCCTGTGCGGAGCTAATGTAAAAAAATATATGTATAGCGTAAATGGATCAATTAGAATCCGATAAAACAGAACAGTAATGAAATGGGACACTGTAAAAACCAAATTATGAAAAATAAAACATTTATTTTTATCATAACTTGATAATCTAATAATAGAATTTCTATTAAAAAAAATACCAATGTTATATAAACGTTAGGTTTTTTTTCTTCACTGTTCTGTTTTATCATTTTTCTGATTTATATGTTCTGTTTTATTGTAAGCTAGCTGAAGTCCCCGGCTTTGCCCAGGATTTGCGCAGAGTTTTTCGAAATCTTATGTAGACAGCAGTAGTGGTGGTCGGTGACTTTTGTATAAGGAATGCTGATATACCTACTATTGAATATAATATCTGTACTAGTCCACGAACAAGACGCAATTAGTGAAAAAATATTATATCAAATTAGCTCTAGCCGAATTGGTAGAGGCGTTTGTCCCGGTGAGATAAGAGGTTCTAGGATTGAGTCCCAGTTACGACCGTTATCTTTTTATTTTTCTGTGTCTTGTTCTCTTTCATATTTTTGTTTAGATTACTATTGTTATCTTCTTCTTCAATGATATCTTACATTGATGGGAATAACCTTCAAAAGTTATAAAAAGAGAGTTGTTCTAATAAAAATTGATTATTATATTTATTTTAAGCCTAGGAAAGAAGGGAGGCACAGCATCCAAAGCATTTATGGAGGGACTATGCCTAGTAGACGGTGACCTTTCTTTTGTTTTGAAGGTCAAGTTTGCAAAATATTATTATAGAATAAATCTGTAGATTTTTATCAACTTCGGAATGTAGATTCGTATACAAATCAAATTCAGGCCGCCCGCCCGCCAACCTGCCAGCCCACCAGCCCCACAAGCAGACACTCTACTTTATAAATTAGTAAGTATATATACTGGTGAGCTCTGGCATTATGAAATTTGTATAAAAAAATTGCAATAGGTGGCACGCAAGCTGAGAGCAAGTTTTAAAACTAAATGTAAAGGGAATGAATGCATAGAATGCGGGAGGGGAAGCCGGGAGGGGGGAGGAGGATTCGCAGGAGGGGGGAGGGAAACTTGGGAGGAGGGAGGGGAACTCGGGAGGGAAGTTGGCGGGACGGGGGAAGAGGGCGAGAGGAGTGAGGAGAGAAAGTGGGAACGCGAGACAGGGAGGGATCGGGAGAGGAAAGGGAGGCGGAAGGGGAACGGGACGAATTGGAAAGGACACGCAGGGAGAAACAATTTCTTTATTAAGTGGCATAGCAAAGCATGCCAGGAACTGGCTAGTTAGAAATAAAGGTACAATTTCTGAAATACTAAAATTTTTCATACAACATAAAAAAGTTTTAAAAATGGCTTGCCCTATTATGTTTTTTTTAATCTAAAATTGCTGCTAGCGAAAAAATAAGTAAAAACACACTTGTTTTATTAGGCAAATTTATTATAAATGCCAGAATCACCTAGTTTTTATCGTTTCATAAAAAAATTATGAATAAAAAAATTCTCAAAATTTTTGGTTTCATGGAGGTGCATATTTAAATTTTTCTATGATTAAATTCTAGATTTGAATATAAAGCGTGGAGTCTTCTCTTTCTAACACCGTTTAGATCATATTTCCCACCACGACAGTAAGGGAGGTACGATTTATATGAGACCTAGTAGAGCTGGGACAAATTTGGTCTCCTGTGATTATACGTGTTCTTGATTAAAAGATTATCTAATATTCATAGACACTCCTAGGTGTATAGATAGTGATCTCGCAATATCTTCAAAATATTATCTCTGATTAAAGCAAGATAGTTAATATCTGATAAATGTTCCTCGTTGCAAAACTTTCCTTTGATCAAACTATATAAAATGATAATATACTTTGAAAGGAAATTGTTGAAATAAATAAAATAAAAATTTTAAAAGAAGAATGTTGGCGAAAACGCTGTGTTACAAGTTATTTTAAAAGTGTGATTTTTCCACTTTTGGGAGGAGTTTCTTAAATTATGAATTTATTGATAATAAACACGTAAAAGTTTTATCAATTTCCCTTCTACATAAGTTATCTAAAAGTAAATTCTTTTAGTTTATCTTATTTTCATAAGATCCAGTGTGGTATTATTATTTCTTTTTAATTTCAAAATTCATATTCACTAACATTTTATTTTAAATTTCCATACAGAACATCATACGTGATATTTGGTTATTTCTATTTTTATACTTTCTTGTTAATATTTTCCAAGTAAACAATGTTCACAAACTGAATTCCTTATCTTTTGAGTTACGTGCATAATAATGTTCACTATCAGTTATATCCGGGATGTGCTCTTATTTTTTTACAAATTAAGTCAATAATAACAGGTACCTCATATCATAATGGTTATCATTTGCAATGCAATGTGTAAAAAATTAAAACATTGTTTTCCTTTCTACAATACATCTGACAGATTTATTAACTAAATAACCATTTCGCCGGTTTAGGGGTAGGCAGAGAGGATGGGCTGCCAAACAACTCGGTCTTAGCACACACTCCTTTTGTCATTCACATTCATACAGCATATTGTACATACCCATCTGTTTTTCTGACTCTTGACATGGCCGAATCAAGAATTTGATTCACTTGATTGTGTCATGTTTTACTCTCTTTTCTTCATTCATTCGCTCTACATTACCAAACCCAATTAGCATCCCTTTCTTAACCTCACTCATTACACTTACATCAGCAGTTATTTTAAAAGATATATTAATGATTTGAAAAGTACACTAATTCATATTGCATTCAATTACTAAAAAGGAAAAAAATGCATTCATAGTTATTTATTATAAGTAAAGCAATAAATTAATTTTGAAAAGTGTTAATTACTTACCTCAATTACGTTTTCATTCTCTTCAGATACCAACATACAAGTGGTGTAGGAGGACTTGAGCATGTTGACGAATAACTCATTAGACAGAACGTCCAATTTCTTGACTTCCTCACCTTGGACGTTGGTTTCTCCTGATATTCCATGGCTAAAATAATTTTTAAAGTTTTAACTCTATATTTATATTATTATAATTACTAAATGGTGGGGAGATGAATTTTATTAACAACAAAAATAATTATATAAGTATTTTCGGCTAAATGAAACAAAACAAAACGTTGCCTATCTTTGGTCTATATGACATTAAAAATTAGGCCTTCGTAAATCGAAAGTGTTTTGTAACGTAAACGACCTTGGATAAGTCTGTTTACACTTATGTTTCCGGGTGAAAATCTAAAAAAACATTATTTATAACATCTATTTTATAAGTAGCTGGGAATAAATACTTACAGGCTAGCGATGCCTGCTTTTCTAACAGCCGACTGGATGGCTTTTACAGCTGTTTGAATCGAGTTCAGAAGCTGGGTCAGATCACCTGTGGCATTAGGTGCTTTTCTTTGACTAGCTAACACAAATCGTGTCAGTGTCATGCAGTTAGAATCAAACGCCGGCCCACTTTGCGTCATTTTGAACTATTTATCACCGCACCCGACTATTTTTAATGAATAGATTGTCAACTCGAACACGGCCCTACACACTTCCTGCTCAAGTCAACAATAAAGTAAAATTAAAACTAGCGCGCCTGGGAGAATAGATTGTGCACGTATGCGAGTTGCCAGTCATTATATTCTAACCAGAATATTAATTTTACTATTATGCTAAAATAGGCTCTATTCTAGGAATTTGAAAGCATGATTTCGATTGAGTAATTATTGTAGAATATAATGGGTAGATAAATCTATTATTATTATGCTTATAATTATAATTTATTTCAAATGTATTTTGCACCTGGGTACAGATTTTTAATTACGTATTATATTTTTATAAAACTCAGAAGTTTTTGTCATACTTTTTTATCAATATGTTCGACGAGGTTCTTGCAGCTCGTCATTTTTACAAACAGATATCGCCAAACATTTGTGTTCGAACAGAGTTATTTATAAGCACCCCCCCATACGTACACTTCGGAGCGACCGTGCCCCGCGCCACTTCAGGCCGCCGCGCAGAAAAGTTTCACCGTGAATTGCGCTGTAAACCGTCAACTTACTTTCGGTCTTTACTTTTCTGCGCGGCGGCCTGAAGTGTCGCGGGGCACGGTCGCTCCGAAATGTCCGTAAGGGGGGGTGCTATACCCTTGTAGTTGCGGAAAATTGTTCTAGATTCTAGGAACCTTGGTACTAGATCCCGAAAAGCTAGGGGGCTAATTATTTATAAGTAATAATATCTGTAATAAATTTAAATAATAATAATTTGATAAAATAATTATTTGCCGTAAATTTAAACAAAGGAAGTACCCATTTCAATAATTTTGTTACCTACCTACTTTATTGCTTATCTGAAACGTTCCCACAATTAATTCCATTCTAAAAATCAAAGAAAATCCCAGATCTAGAGTTCATTGAACTCGAGTTACACATGGATATAGAGACAAAGAAACACCACCAAAATGGTTATTTTTATTTATCCGCCACAAAATTTTTGTGCCTAATAATTTTTCGCTAAGAGAAATATGTTGATTTAAAAATATTATGAATGGTTTTTTATATAAAAAAAATACATGAAAATCATAATAAATAAATATCGATCGCAAACCATCTGTTTACTGCTGCCGGCCGCGCTGCCCGTGACGTCAAATCAAATGTCAGTGAGTGGAGTGAATTTCTACTTCAAGCGATGGATTTGATGATTTGACGTTTTACTGCGGCACTTTTTTAATTAAATTATAATTCGAATTGAAATGTAAACAATGACTTTACCTCGCTAAATATTTAGATAATGACATATTATACGGTAGCATTATAGTAAAGGCAAAATGACAGTTCACGCTAAACAAACAGTAGAAAAACAAGAAGAAAATCAGAAGGTAAAGAAATTGGTCATATATTAGTTATTCTGGTTGTCTTGTGATAATTGACTGACAATTTTAATGAAATTTATTTTGATAGGTTTTAGAAGATGCCTTGAAATGGCTGGAAATTAAAGAAAAGGGCAACGACTGCATAAAAGATGGAAATTACAAGGAAGCAGCCTTATATTATACTGAGGCGATCAAAATGGACCCAGAAAATTACTCCTTGTATAGCAATCGTTCTCTGGCCTATTTAAAATTACAGCATTATTTCTTGGCCTTGCAGGATGCTAATGAAACAATTCGCCTTCAACCTCTATGGGCCAAGGTATAATATGAATAAAAATCTATGAATTCTGAATTCAAAATTGCCTTTATAGTATGTAGTATGTATGCAGGGCCGACCCTGAGCCTCAAAACTTCAATGGTGCTATGTTAGGTGTTAGGTTGACTGCTCCAATTGCAAGGTTGACTGCTCCAATTGCAACTGCACAGGGCCAGCCCTGTCTACATTTTTTAAAAATGGATGGTTTCCTTGAATAGGATTCAAATATATTTATTATACGCCAACCATAAAAGACATTTCATATTGGCCAGTTCGTAGCTGAGCGCACAAATGCACCAGCTTCCTACCCAGGTGTCGCATATTCAATCCTCTGCTAGCTAGGTAGTAGAAAATTTTCAAGTCATTCGTAATCCGGGAATATTCATCTTTATTTTAAAATATCTGAATGCAAAATATTCATCATTCTTACATCCACTCTCGACTAGTTGTTTTCTAAGGTTCATCATGATTGGTTCTATAAATGAATGATCTTTTAGTTGACATAAATCTTAATATCGTCAGTAAATACAATAATACTTGAGATATGATGCAACTTTATTGATTATATGTTTTGCTTACAGGGTTTCTTTAGAAGGGCAGAGGTAGAGTCTGCCGTGGGATTAACTGAGGAAGCCGTCTTGTCCTATACGAGAGCCTTGCAGCTACAGCCACATGATTTAAAAATAATAGATGCCATCAAAAAGGTTTCATTTGCTAGGAAACGGAAAAAAGAAGGTAACATTATATAAATTTCAATTTTATTAGGCGGGCAGACTTTTCGCAATTTATAAATCTCATTTTAATTGAATATAGTGTCACTTAAAAAATGTTCAAAGACGTAGATGTAATCTAAACAGTTCAAAGATAACAAATCAATCCAAAAATCAAACATTTCGTTATCTTAACAATTATAATAACGTAATATGTGTCGTGTATATTTGACGCTCGTCTTTTAGGCACGCGAGCGGTTGGCATGTATACATGACGCTCGCCTCAAATAGGTTGATAAGTTTAGAATGTTATACCTGTCAATGTAATATATCATTGAAGAAGAAGATAATACTAATAAATCTAAACTAAACATGAAACAGAATAAGACACAGAAAAATTAAAAGGTAACGGTTGCAACTGGGAATCGAATCCTGGATTTTTTTTTGTCTTATTCTGTTTCATCTTTTGTTAAGATTTCTTAGGAAGGGTTGTTTCACAGAACTTGAACAATTCATCAAATTTTCCGGCTCTGTGAAAGATCTATTCAAGTTCTGTTATTATATCATTACTAGCTGACCCGGCCACTCGTTGCTGTGACGTGAAATTGAAACACAACGCCATCTACTGGATGGTTTATATGGGATACAACCCAACCTCGATAACCAAGGGTTGTGTCGATAAATTAACTCACACCGCCATCTGTTAGAAACTTATGAAACTTACAAATAATTACGAAGCATTGTCGAATAATAAACATTTAATTCGCAATAATAAATAATGAGGTCAATAATCGAGATAAAAACTATCCAATCTTTGTTGGATCAAATTACACATAGTAAGCCAAATTTCTTGAAATCGGTTAAGTAGTTTCAGAGTTTATCTCGAACAAACATCGTGACACAAGATTTTTATATATAAAGATGGAGAACTTAAATAATAACAGAGCTTGAATAAAACGTTCACAGAACTTTGAAATTAACTTCGAAATTTGATGAATTGTTCGAATTCTCTGAAATTCTGTGAAACAACCTGTCGTTAGAATTATCTTCTTCTTCAATGGTAAATATTATGTGTTGATTAAGTATAAACTTCCTGAGATTGATATTACTATTTAATAATTGTTGGTAATAGAGAACTCCAGTCCAATTTTTTCTTCTTTTACCTTCTAACTTAAATAACTGCATATTTATTTTTATTTTTATAGTTAGTTTTAATAGTTAAAATAAATGTCAAAGTTTTAATTTTTCAAGATCCCCCGAAAACCACCCAATCTAGTGTGACGTCATCATGATCAACCGAAGTATGAATTTTGTAGGGAACTGGAATCAGCTGTTCGACTCCCGCCATTTTGAATTTCAGCATTGGAGCGTTTTACTGGGCATTACGCTCGTTTTTTGTACAGTTAGAGTTTTTGAATATTTTAAATAATATAGATAAACTAATAGAGATACTTTATTTTTGATACTGAATTATTTAGGCCTAAATAATGTTTCAATAAAAACAAAAACTATTATATGTCCAACTCTCTATAAACCAATAACACGGAATGTCGAACGGCTTGCGTCTTACATTACTATTGATTTCTATACAACTTTGACCCAGGTGACGCGGCGCGGTGACGTCACGCCGCCAAAATCCAGCAATACCAACTTGACAGGGCGTTTTAATGACACGTTTTAAAATGGACTTTTTAATATTTTTTTAAAAACTCTACGTTAAATATTATGTAATAAAACTTATATATTCAGAATCAGCGTATATTGGTCTATATGAACATATTTTTTTAAAGCCATAATATTTTTCACTGGAGTTCCTTATTATGCTCTCATCTACCTGCTCTTTCTCACTGTTCAACCCATAACATGCAATTAATGAGAATTACATTTTGACTCGCCACAATTAGATTAAATTAAAGATTTAAACTGTCATCCAGTTTAAGATAAAGAAGATAATACAACAACAAATATAAAGAAAGTTTACATACATCTTGTAATAGTGTTTTTTTTTCTTCGTTGTATCTTATTTTTTTTTTTTTTTTTTTTTTTATTGAATATAATGGTACAGAGTTTACATGTTTTTTTATAAATTAAATAAAGTTTTTCTTTTAAAAATACATTAATTAATAAGTATTACACCTTTTTTTTGAGCAGAGCTCGTGTGAAAAAGGCGGAGAAAACGAATGTAAAGTACAATTTAACAAAGAAATAAATAGTATTTTTTTTATGTGTAAAACAAAAGATAGGAATTTAACAGTGAAATAAGAAAAAAGGTCATATATGTAAGTATACACACACACACACGTAGATATACACACACACCTACATATATACACATATACAAAATGTTATCGCCATGTGTATATATATAAAAACATATGCATATGTGTACACATACATATATAAAAATATACATATATGAATATAACAGAAATGAAGTTGAGGAGGTAATAAAAAAGAAAGGAGAAAAATAAAAAGAGAAAAAGAATATCCGTTACTACAATTGTGATGAGAAGTATAGTATTATAAGATGTAGTCATAATAATGTGTTTTTATTGATTTTTTGAATTTTTTATAATTAGTTTCCAATCTTAGATTAACTGGTAACTGGTTAAACCATTTCACTCCAATATATTTATAGAATTGTTGGGCTGTGGTAGTGTTACAACGCGGGACAGTCACAGAGCCAAGTATATTTGTTCTAATGCTGTTTGAAAAATGAGTAAGGTTCTCATTATTGAAGCAATCTTTGTGTATTTGTAAAACTGTAATTTTTTTATAAATAATGTGAAGTGTATATTATATTTTCATTGTTTACAAGAAAGTTTTTTAAGTTGTAATTACATAGTTTGAACTTACAAAAACTTTAAAACTTTCAGGTGATGAAAAAATTCCATGGATTTGCTCTTGCATCGGTCTGATTCTCGGAGTGTTTCTCGTTATCCTCGACTATGTACTAGTAGAACGCGAGAACGCAATGGTAAACAATAAATATTTGTAGACGATATTATAATTTAAATTTACACATTTCAACAATTCTAAAAACATTTTTTTCTTTTTTGGATCTGAATATTATATCCTGTTTTTATAATGGAGGCTGGAAAGGACAAATGGCTCAAGCGCCAAACAGCTGTATGGCGCTTGAGCCACGCTTCCTTTTCAGCTGCATGGCGCTTTAGCCTTATCCTTTCCAGCATCAATTTGTTTCCAACTTGTTTATGAATGCAACATCTTTAACCACTTGAAATTAATTATCTTGTTCTAGGTAGGAACTTTTATTTATATGTGTACAGGGGATTCTAATTTGTGTATAGGGGATTCTAATCTATTTGAAAATAAAAGTTTGTGTTGTTTTTCAGAATCCTCTAATGCAAGTGGCCTTTTCTCTAACACTAGCAGGAGGTGGACTGGGCATTGGAAAAGGTTTTATATGGTTGGAAAATCGAAACATAGAAAATTCTTTGATGCCACCGGACACTGAGGAACAAGGTATATATTTTAACTTTACTTACATGAAGAGTGTTAAAAAAACCTTTTTATTTAAAATAAGTGGAAGAGGCAGATGGACTGTGTGAGAACGGGAAGGAGTGAAGACTGAAGGCAAATTTTTTTTTTATATGAATTCCGCACAAGAGTCCCAACTGCTCCCGTCTGGACACAGTGCGACTATGGCATCCACAATTGAAATGTTGTGCGACTGAAGGTAGTGGGGAGGGGAAGTTATATATACTATATATTATTTGCGAGGCGAAGCGAGGGAATACAACCAGTGCAGAATATTTATGTAGGAAGCCAAATCTCACCCTGAGATGTAATGCCGTGACGATGAAAGTGACACACCACTCATTATTTTTCAGCTGCTGACAAGCTTCCTTGGAAGTGTAGATGGATAGGACTTGCAGCCGGTGTAACGATAGTCTTCCTAGACTGTACTGTAACTGGCCTTTTAGGTTTAAAAGTAAGTCCATTTGATTATTTCAATAATTATTACAAATTTTCGATTATATTCAAATTCGTTTGTGATTGTAATTGATTGATTTTTCAGAATCCAGTAACCCAGGTGGCTTTTGCGTTGGCCATAGCAGTTGGTGGCTGGTCCGTTGGGACCGTGATGCGACATCAGAGGATCAGTGAAGCCAACCCTCCTCCTGAAATACCTGAAGGTTTGTATAACTTGACTAAACTTAGACCTCCTTACTTATAATCATGGTGTAAATATTACGCGGCACTTAAGATCAGAATAGAGAAAAATTTGACTTATTACCACGGTGTAGGTGTGCTTAAAACATCCTTAACCTTTTAAATGCTGACTATTTCAATAATAAAGCAACCTACCCAGCCACACTGCACGTTTTGAGACTTTAGGAATTATATATTTCAATTTATTGGAATAACTTTTGAAGGTATACCTATCAAAATCCTGTATTCGAGATCCTGTATTCGATTCCTAGTTGTGACCGTTACCTTTTTTAATTTCTGTATCTTGTTCTGTTTCATTTAGATTTATTAGTATTATCTTCTTCTTCTTCAATAATTATGTATTTAGTGGATTCCTATAAGCTATATGTTTACTTATTCAAAGGAGCCTGTCTTAGAATGTATGAATGGGTAGCTGGAATTGATTTACATATTAAAATATTATTTAAATAACAAATACTTAAATATATAAGGTGGCAAGTAAGCAACACTCTCTTGTTTTCAGCGATTTTCAATAATTTCTTAATTCTATTTATTTTTTTTTATTTTAGTTTATTGAGGAAACAAACAGTTTTACATATTATATTAAGACAATTACATATTCCAAGGTTGCATTAACCAGCGAAGTTTCCGCAAAAAAGTATATATACATAAAAAACATAAATTAAAACAATAAAGAAAACACAAAGTAGTAGAAGAAGAAAAAAGGAATATTTAAAAAAGGAATAAAAAACACAGATTTAAGTATGTGAACCTATATAAAAATAATACAATTTCACATCACAGGGTAAACATTATTAACCATTTACCAGCGCCCTTGAGGTGATTTATCACAAAACGGCGCTGTATAAATCATCCAAATATTATTATTTTTATAAAAAGAGAAAAAAAACACATAATAAAATTTGAGAAAAAAAAAGCACACAGCAGTGGTAGAGGGTTCATAATTAACAATTTGTTCGAATTTTATCTTTTATGCATTTGGTAAATTAATTTAATTCAAAAGTACGACAAATATGTTACTCGACATGTTACTTGATGCGTGGCAGTTTAGTACTTAAGTACTAGAAATCGAGGACAGTGCAATTGCCTTACTTTTGGCTTCCCACTTTGAGAGTTCTACCACATATCTACAATATATAACGGCATTGGGTGTTGGCGCTTTTTCATCCTGCTTCATGTATTGTTACATGTACTGGAATGTGAAAAGCATAATATTTCTAGTATTTTGTATGATATCTAATTAAAAACTTACCAATAAAGAAGAAAACATTGAGCAAAAAATCGAATTCGATCAAAAATAATACACACACACAACCTAGTGAAATTACTAAACATCATGTATTTTTTATTCCCTGTTTCCCCACAGGGATAAGCATAAAGGTTAGACATCCACATAATTCTACCTCAGCATACACTTCTTTTTAAATCATCTTCAGTTTTTCTGACTATTGAAATAACACATAGATTTTACAGTTGGAAATACATACTACCTACAGGTTGACCTTCATTAGAGGTTGACCTTCATCAAAGGACATCACAATTTTTTTATAATTCCTTTTCCTATTCCATTATTTTTTGTTTTAATAGTCTGTATTCAAAATTTTGCAAATTAATCTCTTTTGTTTTTTTTTTCAAAGAATCGATTGTCAAATCGCAAACACCAAACAAATCAATTCCTTTTGTTTTTCAAACAATTGATTTATTAAAATATTGTTTACTTATATTATATAAGAAATATAAGTGCTTATTATTATTACACAATAGGACCTTAAATTTGTAATTGCATGAGATTAGAATTAAGACGAACCAAACACCGAAGCAAGGAGAACCCGTTCCAGCTTTTGACCAAATTGTGATCAGTTAACAAACATTTATGCAATGTACATTGTTGTGCTTGACAGCAATGATGTTATGTAGACTCGCCACTGTCTCATAAACTCAAGATGTGTGTGGCAAGTAACAAACACTAGTGTTTTCAGTAAATTCTTATTTCAAAAGTTTTTCATGTACGATAAAGACAGACATTCAAAGAGTATGTGTGAATGAACGACATATATATATATAGGACCGGCAGCTTTTGCGTATTTCTGCCGAATACCACATTCTACATCACGGGTGTGACAGAGATGCCAAGATATGCTTACTCGCTTACACTAAGACGAAAACGGAATGCTATATGAGACGACCTACTGTCATCAGTTGTCCTTATACTTAATTGTTTGCTATCTCACTTTCTCTAATGGCGCTAAAAATCTTCCAGAAAAAATCGAAATAATATATTTTTTTTTATAATGACTGGATTTTCAAACAGTTTAAGACATAATAAATAATTTGTGTGTATTTACGAATGAAATGTTATTCCTTGGTTTTTACTAGTGTTTGCCATGTAATGGAAATATTTTCTCATCACACACAAGGACATTTTGGTGCTTTTTTAATGCAATTTACTTACTAGTAGGACACGAACTTACGCGACGCATAAGTTGAGTACTAAAACTACAAAATCGAAGATAATTACAATTGCCTTAGTTTTGGCTTACCACTCATGAGATTTCTACCATGCGTCTATAGATTATATATAACATCAGTACTTGACAACCTGCATCAAATCAATAGCCAGCAATTACTGGTAACAGCTTCCTCTTTTTGCCTTATTGAAAAAATGGAATGGTAGAATTTAATAATTATTATACTGAAATACTGGCCCTTAGAGCATTACCGCATGCAACACGGTATCGCTTCTACTTACATAAACACACATCACCACAATCCACACATCTGATCTGCCTTGATGATGGACACTGTATGGACTCTGAAATGTTGGCTAAAGCCAACAATGCAAATATTTCTAAGCTGCTTAGCTCATTATGAAAATGACATTATGTTCTGAAAATAATTGCGATTGACTTGCAAACTCCACACGGTTCCTTGACAATTTGTCCCCTGACAATTCGTCCCCCGGCGTACTTATATGCAATTTGCAGTCGCTTTAGGGAAAATACATTATACATAATTATACAAAAATAACAGTGCAGAGAGAATTTACTGCCAAATAACAAAATAATAAAACATATTTTCATTCAGATGCATCAAGGAAAAATCTGCTTCTCTATTTACTACCAGCACATAAGTCAACACTGTGTATAAATCGTTCTGATATGCATACCAACTTATTATTAACCACTGGAGCGATTGTGGTTGAAAAATAGACCACTTTTATTTTTCTGCGATTGATAGCAGTCCAAAATTTGATCACATTTTCCTACCATTCGTAACACATTTATTGTAATTATTTAAAACATTTCCATGACCAGCCACTTATTTTAAAACGAAACTATTGAAATGCTTTATCTATTACGACCATAGATGTCACAAATCCGAACTTCGTAGACTATTTTAGAACAATGTGAAAAATAAATTTAAAAAATATTTTTTTCACGCAGAATTTTTGATCAGCTGTTTGCTGTTAAAATTAAGTCCTTTTTCCATAGAAATCCATCTTTCATTATCAAGTACACCACAGACAACATACAGAAATCGAAAATATTCTATGTTGACTCGAATAAGTACCTCTCATGGCAGTTCAAAGTAACAAACACGCAGGATTTGCGCGGTTATAAACTTTACGATTTTTTAATATTTTTTTTATAAATCCTACAAATATGAGATAAACGGTAAAATACAGGATAATTCGTTGGCTATACAGCACTATAATAAGTTTTTATGTCTCCATGTTAAAATTCGAAGGTATGATTTTTTAATGTTGGCAAAAAATTTAAAAAAAGAATCTTTTGGAAATCTCGAGCAATCGAGGCAAATTTATTTATTTCGCATGGTCGCTCCGTGGTTAAGGGTATTTTTGAAGTCGAACCGAATATCGTTTACTTTTGAAATTGGTAAATAATGCACAAAAAATTATTATCTATAGTAAATATCATTTCGGGGGATCAATTTCATGAAGCCAAGTATCACCATTTGGAAGGTTTTACTGCTTCTAACAGAGCTCCTTTGGTTTACTAATAAAAATATTTGTTTTATTTTTAGAAGAGGCTGTTGAAGAAAACCCTGTACCTGAAAGAACGAGCAACAAGTACACTAAGGCACAAGCGAGGTACAGATACAAAAAAGGCAAAATGTAATTATAAAAAGATTTTGAATTATTCCCACTGTGACCAATATGCTACGCCATTTGAAACAATCCATTTTATGTACATATTGTAATGAGGATTCTATAACATTACTGAGTTGTTGTAATAATAATGTTTATTATAAATGACTATGAACCAATAAGATATTATGTTCTGTATATCAATGTGTATAATGATTTATTTTGTAGGTTATTGTTTTATATTGTATCATTCCAACAGAATCATTGCTCCTTCTAAAAAAAATCTAGTCTGTGGTACTTTAATATCAATCTGCCACCATTTTTATTATACATGCTGTGAAATCTACGATTTTGTAATTTAGGGCAACAAGATGGAATCATAAAATTTCGAAAAAATTTACTTCATATTGTGTAATAAGAATTTATATCAAATTTTTATTAATGTTAAGAGGGTACATGCTAACTTATGATACAATCATTTTTCTTACTTAATTATTGGAAATAAATCTTGTATTATAAACTTTCATTGGTTCTTCATTTTCTATTACCTGTAGATAAAAATACTTTTGTGTATTGACCCAGACAAGTCATAAATCAGCAATAATCAATTACACATGACGAACTGCTTGCATCAAAAATATTCAATTGCACATTGTTCTGAAAGGTGGACAATTCTATTTGGGAGGCGGTTATGGGTACCGCCACCCCTGGAACCATTTATTGGATAAATGATAAAATGATAAAACCAACACCTCTGCTATGGGTCACCCCAAGTGTTCGCTTCGTTTGGTGACTTAGCAGGGCTACCCGTGTCAAGGGGTGGGGTTTGTCCAGGTCTTGGCGGTGGCTGCGTCTGCCCACCGGCTGCGTGGCAGGCCGGATCGGGAGAGAATGGTTGAGGGACTCCCTTTGACTTCTCCAGCATTACTCTCTGGCAACATTGCCTTGCACTGCAATGGGAGAGATGAATTCATACGTCAATCACTCCTGGACACACTGATTCCTATCCACCCCTCACACTCTTTCTTCCCAGAACTTCCTCTCCTTCCTTTCCTAAAAAGACCCTCCACACAGCATTCCCAAAGATTACATAGGCCCTGAGGAGAATTATTTTCCTCAGGACCTCCTTCCTGTGTGGAGTTGATGTAAAAAAAAATGGCAGAGAAGAATACTCACGGTATAACTAGAAGGCGCATGGTGTATCTAGTCACCAATCAATCCATTATGTGAAAATCTCCATTTAGTTCCAACACATTGTTCTTTACAATAAGGAACTCCAATTCAATTTTTTTTAAATGAATAATGATCTTCTAACTTAAATAACTGCATTTTTATAGTTAGTTTTAATTTTTCAAGATCCCCGAAAACCACCGTATCTTTGGTGAATCGTGTGACGTCATCACTCTCCAAAAGTTTTTTTAATTTTCAATAGGTGTTGTCATTTTGTATGGAAGAATCAATGGAGGAATGACTTTAGGTGTCAGAAGTCGAGGTGTTTTTTATTCAAGATTAACTGCTTTTAATATAGAAAAACTTTAGGTAAAATGTCAACATCTCATCACTACTGTTATTGTATTGTACCAAAGCGCAATAATACATCTGTGACCGCACCTGATTAACAGTTTATTAGTGTTCCACGATCTGCATTTCTACGGCAAAGGTGGTGTGATGCTATGAAACGAAATAAGAAAAATGCTCCTTTAATTTATTCCATGAAATTCGGCACTTACATAGTCCGTATTATATTTGAAAAACATGATCATCATTTCGTCGTCAACTACTGGCAAATTATCAGATTGTCCGCAAATATAGCCCTTTTCCGTTTTCATTTTAATTGTTGAGGGCCTAATTAATGTTTTAATTAACACCAACTATTATATGTCTATCTCTATAAACAGTATGTAAATAAACCAATAAAATGAAATGTTGATAACACTGATGGCTTGCGTCATACAAATCAATATAACTTCAATATGCTATCCCCAGGTGACCGGAGAATTATGGAGAGCAGTGACGTCAGCACTAAAAATTCAATAACACCAACTTGACGCTGGGTTTTAATGACACAATTTAAAATGGACTTTTTAATCATTTTTTAAAACTCTATGTTTAATATTATTTAATAAAACATATATTCAGAATCAGCATTTATTGGTCTGTATGAACATATTTTTTAAAGCCATAACATTTTTCACTGGAGTTCCTTATTCATAAAAATTGGCCTTGATGGATTAGGGAGGTAAGGTAAATAAATAAATATATTTTCTTGTAAATATTTTTTTTATTTTTGCACTGTACATTCACATGTTCCGAATTATTTACAGAATACAAAATATATTGTCTCTAACAAAAGACATTGTAACAATATTATTAATGGTGATGTCATCCAGATATAAAAAAAATACACAGGCTTAAATATGTATACAGAACATCCCACGTGGCAAATTTTACAAAAATACTTACATAGTCATTTAAATCTATTTCCTTTAAAACGATAAAACAATATATAAATACGAAAGAAACTTTTAACAAAATTTTACTGAAAAAAGTACCTTACAATATAATATTACGTGAGATAAGTGCAAAATTGGTCTTATTTATTATGGAATTTTTCTTTAGACAATAAATAATTATTATTTAACGTTTAGATGCAAGTAACCCCGCTCCATCGTGGGTCGATAAGAAATCCACATAAACCAGCGCTCCCACATCGCACGGAGCGCTCTCGGTATTACACATTACAGCACTCGGTTTATGTTGATTCCTTACCGGCCCGTGGGGGACCGGCCTAAGATGTTTCGATCCGCAAAATAATAAATTGGAATTATTATGTACTTACGACATATCAGTACGATACTTCAAAATATGTAATGCTTCTATGTCTGTGTTCATGTAGGCTAAGGGCGTTTATATTCTTTGATTTATCAATATAATTGGTTCTATATTTTATTATTTACATTAGTTTATTAAAAGAAATGGTTAACAAACAATGAATTGCAGTAAGATAGATTTCCCTAGGCCCGGGGTCGCCAGCCCGCATGCGGCTCTTCGCACATCAACTCCAATATCTCAATAGGAGATGGAGCCGCCGAACAAACTCTCAGTATCAGTGTTGCCAACTCACCTCTTTTAGAGCTAGAGAGCTCTAAATCTTGCTTCAAAAAAATTGGTTTAGCTTTTTATTATATTCAGAACTCATTCACGATAATTAAAAATTATTTCTTTGAAGAACCGGTTTTCTGAGTTGAAATCTTTGTTTTATTTTTATTTTTAGCCTCCTTCCCAGGATTTATACGGCTCTCCGATACATTTGTTATCCTGTTTTCTTGACAACTTGGCTCTTTTCATCTGAAAGTCTGCCGACCCCTGCCTCAGGCTATCCGATATACCGAATTGTTCTGGATTTCTTGAAACCTGCTCTGTATTCTAAAAACGTTTTTCTAACTAATGGTCAATTTCAAAACTGTCATATGATATGAACTCTAAAAAATTGTAGTACTAGTTCATCTAGTTTAGGTGAATAGTTTTAACCCAGATATCAAATGGAGTCACACATTCAATAACATATTATTCTTCTCATCTCTATTTTGAGTGCATGCATGTCTAATGATTGTTTCATTTGATACTTGAAAATTGATGTTTTGCTTTGTATGTTATCCAATTTCTTATAGAACTCATTAAAAATAAGCTGATATAAGCCCAAAAGTGAAACTGAAATGTGCTTGACTTTCTCGCATAAATAATTAAAAAGCACTAATGATTTATGAAACTATTCTAAGGTACCAAATGAAATGGGAATAAAAATAATACTAAAACTGTGATGTTAATTAAGGAAGCTAACACACACCAAGTATATCAGTCAAGTCAAATGTTTGCAATTTCCAAGGCTCCATATCAAAGGATGTTATTACATCCAAATATTGTCCAAAAAACCTTTTTTCAATCATTCGATTCCAACTTCTACCTGGTCAAATATTATTTGTAAAATAAAATTTAGATCATATTCAATAATAAGTACTAATCGAGGGCATACAGTCAAACAAAGTTATCTACAAAAGTACAAGTTTACAGGAGACTCAACACTTTACACTTGTGATGTCACAATAAATGAGATATTTAGTTGAAAGTACATTTTCATTATTATATAAATAATATATATTTAGCTTTGAACTAAATACTTCCTACATTCGGGCAACACAAAGGAAAATTGTCGAGTCTCCTGCATGGTTATTCGTACACGGAGATACTTACAAGCGACTAAAGTTTTGTGCGCATTTGTAGGATACGCGCCACTCGCGAGTATCCGCCATACTATTTTACTAGTGTTCGTAAACGATGCGATGCATCGACAACAGGTGTAACGATAGTCTTCCTAGACTGTACTGTAACTGGCCTTTTAGGTTTAAAAGTAAGTCCATTTGATTATTTCAATAATTATTACAAATTTTCGATTATATTCAAATTCGTTTGTGATTGTAATTGATTGATTTTTCAGAATCCAGTAACCCAGGTGGCTTTTGCGTTGGCCATAGCAGTTGGTGGCTGGTCCGTTGGGACCGTGATGCGACATCAGAGGATCAGTGAAGCCAACCCTCCTCCTGAAATACCTGAAGGTTTGTATAACTTGACTAAACTTAGACCTCCTTACTTATAATCATGGTGTAAATATTACGCGGCACTTAAGATCAGAATAGAGAAAAATTTGACTTATTACCACGGTGTAGGTGTGCTTAAAACATCCTTAACCTTTTAAATGCTGACTCCTGCATGGTTATTCGTACACGGAGATACTTACAAGCGACTAAAGTTTTGTGCGCATTTGTAGGATACGCGCCACTCGCGAGTATCCGCCATACTATTTTACTAGTGTTCGTAAACGATGCGATGCATCGACAACAGGTTGCACGCTACTGACAGTGCTGGTAGAGAGTTACGTGAGTTGCATTCGCATCTAATACTTTTTTGATGGAAACGACATCTGAAAATGATTTAAAGTTCATGTTTCCCACCTCCACTTCTGGAAGTGGGAAAATATCCATATTCATACAACTATAATTTGCCGGAATACGTTAAAAAGAATTTAGAGGAGAAGGCGTGGGAAAAACAACAATTTGACATCATTCTCATATAGTTCCTTGGTAGCGATGAATGGCCTACAATTAATATTCATTTTGTTGAATGAACCCAAAATCTTCTTTTAGATAATTTTTTTGCTTGTAAATATAAAGAACAATATTATTTCATCGCTAGTCACTTGACATCGTATTAATTCCACGGCTGCACTTGGAAAAGTATTCAAGTTCGGTATAAGTCAGGTAGTGTCGTGTACGGAACCAGCTCTAAAGAGTAGCATATAAGTAGGCGACTATTGGTTGCATCACAGTCAAGCAGCTTGTAAGTATCTCTGTGTAAGAAGGACCTAAAGTTGTACTTTTGCAGATAAAACGGTTTTTGTAATGGTATCATCATTCATTAAAAAAAGTTGGAAATATATTGATCTATAATATATTATCATATCTGTACATAATATATTATGTACGTATATTTTTACTGCTTTCTGATATCTTGTTGAAAACTTTTATTATAAACCATTGTTCAGCTAATCAGTGATATAGTGAGTATAATATTGTATTTTCTGTTATCATAAGATACCTCATTGCTTATTGTTTTGAATTTGAACACAATGTTTTATTCAAGCTGACAACCAAATTTGATAAAAGTGTTTCTAATGAAGTAAAATGAATAGATGTACATTTTTTAAGTATGTAGTTAAAAAGTTTGTTGCAAACAACATTCAACCAATAATTTCATCAGCTTTTTATCACTATTTCATAAAATTAACAAAATTCAAACTTTACAAATCAATGTGCATAACATATTGTTTCTAAATAAAACATTAGTAAAGAAAAATACATAATATTAAAGACAAATGACGTTGAAGGTTCCGTCTGTACAGATCTGGCGCCCAAATAAAAGCCAAAAGATTTCACCACTCAAGTCACACAATGACATAATCAATTATTGTAAAATATTAATTTCACTATATAAAAGTTGTAACAAGTTATTCATTATTTAACCGATACATTAAATTTATGACTCTTTATGTACAAATAAAAGTGTGTGATAAAAATAGCCACAGATTAAAAAGACAATCATCTTTGGTTGTTCTACAAACCAAAAGGATGGTGGAACTGAAATGACAACTAGGTAGAATGATATTATGTTCAATACTTATGCTTCAAATAGTCTGTCCAGTTATCATAGAGGTGCACTTTGGTGTTAAAACTATGAATTCACAATTTTAGATTATATTAATCACTTTCAGATATCGCCTTCTTCCGCCGTTTGGCTTGTTTTGGCTTCACTATTTCTTCTTCCTGCAAAATAAAAATATATATGTACATTCATCTTCCATCCTTATTACAATTAGTTTTATAGCTCAAGACATCGGTCAGGATATTATCAAAGATGGCATCTTTGTTTCACCTTTTAGCTGTGAGTAAGTAATAACTTTCTCTTTTTTTCAGAAGAAATGTAAGATTCAAGTTGATATTCAAAGCATGTTTATGTACCACAAAATAAAGGTCAAGTAGCGAAAGCTAGTCTAAAAAATAAATATTATATACAGAAGTCATATACCCGTATACAGTTCCTACAAAATGACCGTCAGATGCGCGCATTGATATTTTGGAGCTGTTTAAAGTTGATGGAATAAATTTTCCAATGAAATAAATAAGGGTTTATGTACAATCATAACAATGTCATGTAATCAAAACAATGCTATTTTTCTTGCTCTCAAAAATAGTAAAAATGTGAACACAAAACTTACAATTTCTAATGCAAAATTCTATTTACACATTTTTCATTGGGAAAGTCAAAAAACATACTACATAATATATTAATTTGCCAAATATCTACCTTTCGTAAAACATTTTAAAATATTTTTCAAACATTCTTGCGATATGCAGTTTGCGTTAGTAGAAAGCTGAGATAATACTTTCACATTTTATCAATAGATGTCTCAAATCGACTTCCTGTGGCCGATCCTATGTGCATCTAAAATCCAATATTGTTGCTACGGACACATTAAGCTTTAAAAGCGCGAGCGCTTTTGAGAGCGGCCTACGCCGATTATGTGTTGTACCGACACACTACGCTATAAAAGATTTGTTCCTATGGTAGGAGAGGGGTTCACTTCAATTAGGGAGCTGCTGCGGAATATCATTTCTCTGTACTGGATCTGACCTTACAGCTGACATCCGCACATTTACGCAGCTCCGTAGTTTACGGCGAAGAGAGGGTTGCATAACTTTTCGAATATAACATGAGCAGTGGTTACGGCGTATAACGTTGAGCTTATCTGTATTGTCTATGGTTATCTGCGCATCATCTGTTTAGATGTGGCGGTTCTGTATAGGATTTGTATGGAGAGCAATATTGTGTTTTAAATTATCTACTATAGCCTAATGTGTCGGACCCATTATTCTCAAATAAATAAAAATTTGTTCTTGAACGTGCTTGTTAAAATGGTCTAAATGTTTATTTTATTCGATTTTTATTACATATTTATGCACCAATGCATTCGTAATTGAACTATCTATCTGTTTAACATGTTTTCAACAATTGTGAATTAAAAAAAATAGTGGCTTTTTCTTTTTTTCACACTTTGCGTTGTTTGTTTGTTTTGTCAGTTTTGAAATAGGCGGTTTGTGTAAAACGATTGATTGAGCCGAATAAAACAAGAATCCAGATTTTTCTTATCGCTAATTATTGTAGAAAAAGAATGTATCTTTCTAATGTGATACCACTTTTTGTGGTAAGTGTTTTAAATATCCTAATTTAGTGCATTCAATTTTGACAGTCCGTGAACCCAAATTGTATAAAATATTTTTTCATACAAAACTTTCGAACAGCTGTTTACGATTTAAAATTGAGTCTTCTAATGTATACTTGAATCTCTGATTATCAAGTAAGCCATAGACAACTTACAGAGATAGAAAATATTCCATGTTAACCCAAATGAGTACCACGCAACTAAAGTGAGTTTATAAAATTTGCGATTTTTTAATATATTTTTTACAAATCCTAAATAAACGGGATAAATGCTAAAATATAGATGGATTCATTGGCTGTATAGCACCATAATCAGTTTATATGTCCCAATATTAAAATTCAGAGGTATGATTTTTTTTTATGAGGGCAGAAAATTTCCAAATAGAAAGCTCAGAAATCTCGGTCACTGGACCCATATTTCAATTATTAACGCGATCGCTCGAGTGTATAACTATCCGACCTACATTTATAACTATCATTTAATTATTTTAATTGTATTGTCTGGTCAGTCTGCCTCAGACATGACCCAAACCTCCAGTTTGCTCAATTCTGTCTCCATAGTATTAGGCCATAAGGCCATAGTGTCATCTCGTTTATTTTGTGGCGCGTATAGAGACAGAATATGGTACAGCAGGTTTTTTGCCTGAGCGTACTTGCAGAATGGATAGAGCTTCTAACTGAAATGTTCAATGTCGCTACTTGCCGTCTGCTAATGTCGCTGCTTGCTATTTGGTTGTATTCAAATTAATTAATAACTTCACCAGTTGTGATTTCATCTTATAATTTTGGAGGGTCACTGACCATTTGACCTAATGGGTCAGCTGCCCATGCTATTGAGCATTTTAGAGTATAACATAAACTTTCTGTTTATGAGAGTAGTGGTGGTAGTAGAAAACATATTTACCTCGCTGTCATCATTAGATGAGGGGTTAGACCTGGGGGGGCGCCGCGGAGGTGGTGCAGGGGCCCCCTTCCTGCCCCTCCGGGAGACTGGAAGCTCCTCCTCAGATGCCAGCCCAAACAGAAAACTGAACTCTTTCTGGAATGATTAACGACTTGTATTAGATTATGCTAGCCTGGTAAGCAAGAAATTGCAATGTCACTAATTTGCAAAAGGTGAACTTTTTTAAATGTCAGGTTACTAAAGCTTTACAGTAGTAAAGAGTTCGATGACAAAACAAAATACTATTGAAAAGTGATACAAAATCATGAAAAGTGACAAAAAAAAAACAAATCCAACCTAACCCAAACTATAATTTTGTTATGTTCTGCTTTGTCCGGTTACTAAAGTAACCAAATTACTAAAGAAAACTATTACAAAAATGAAATTGACCTGGCTAAACAAAATGTTAAGCACATTTGGAAAACAATAAATGAAATTAATAGTAGAAAAAACAAAAAAACTCTAATTAAAAAAATTTATATCGAAAAAAACTCTGTTGATGCCATAAGAGAACCGACAAAATGTGCTAATGCCTTTAATAAATATTTCGCTAATGTCGGTCAAAATCTAGCTACACGGATTGATGAAAATTATAAAGTAGATAATTTCGAAAAGGACTGTCTTACACAAAATAATCTATCAGTTTTCCAACCAGTAACAACAAATGACATAAAAAATATTATAAACGAATTAAAAGGTGGATCTGCACCAGGATTTGATGGAGTCACAGTGGAAATATTGAAAAAATACAACAACTTATTAAGCTTTCCTATTACACACATTATAAATATTAGTTTGAATAGTGGAATATTCCCTTCCATTTATAAAAAATCCATCGTAACACCCGTTTTTAAAGCGGGCAGCTCTGAAGAAATATCAAATTATCGACCTATATCTCTCGTCTCAAACATGGCAAAAATTTTTGAAAAGATCGTAAAAAAGCAACTCATGTACTATATTGAAAATAATAAAATACTTAGTCCTAGTCAATTTGGATTTAGAGAGAAACTAGGCACTCATGATGCCATTGCTGAACTAACCTCAACTATATACAATGCATTGGATAAAAAAAAATAAATGCCTGGCCATTTTCATTGATTTACACAAGGCTTTTGATAGTATCTCCCATACAAAACTAATTAATAAATTAAATGATATCGGTATTATTGGTAAGGTTAGGTATTGGCTACAAAGCTACCTAACTCAAAGAAGTCAAAAAGTAAAATTAAATAACTCACTAAGTGCAGATGAAACTTTAGCATTTGGAATTCCCCAGGGGACTGTTATTGGACCGATTTTATTTATAATTTACGTTAACCAAATGTTTAAATTAACACTTAATGGTAAACTTATATCTTTTGCTGACGACACTGCAATAATTATCGAAAAAAAGACGTGGAACGATATTACAAATGCAGCCAATCAGGACATGAAGGTTATTTTTTTTTTTTTTTTACAGTTAATACCGCACAAGAGTCCCAACTGCTCCCGTCTGGAGCCAGTGAAACTATGGCATCCCCAATCGGGGATGTTGTGAGGCTGAAGGTAGTGGGGAGGGGAAGGAGATAGGGAAGAGGAAGGTGGGGAAGTACCTGGCTATTCAGATCTGGTCACTAAACACGGCTAAAGCCATTTCAAGCAACGTTTCAATTCTGAATGGTGGTCTTACACCAGGGCGATACTGATAGTATCTTCCACTCTGGAACGTGCCGCAAATATACTATTTATTATTTTAAATGAATAAATTGTGAAATAACACAAATTAATCAAATAAAATTTATTTGCGCACGCCGGGTTCGAACCCGCGACCTTCGGATTGTGAGTCGAGAATCTTGCCTCGGGACCACGAAGGCCGTCATTATAAAAAAATGGTTCGATAACAATTTATTATCACTCAACACAGAAAAAACATACTATATTCCATTTTCTCTTCAAGAAGATGTGCCAATTAATTTAATTAACATAATAATCCATTCCAAAAATTGTGCAAATGACGGTACATGTAATACGGACTGCGCTAAGCTAAATCATAAATCTAATGTAAAATATCTTGGAATCTTAATAGATAAAAATGTTAAATGGAAAGATCATATAGATCTCACTGTGGAAAGAATAAGAAAACTTATCTATGTATTCTATAACATACGAAACATTTTAAACAAGAAAACTATCAAAATTGTCTATTATGCGCTAATTCAGTCCTTATTACAGTACGGCATTATTGGTTGGGGAGGGGCCTTTAAGATTTCCTTACAGCCCATAATTATAATACAAAGAATAATTATTAAAATCATCCTTAGGAAACCATATGACTTCCCTACTTTAGAGATATTTCGAGAATTTAATGTGCCAACTATCACAGAATTGTATAAGAGAAACGCATTATATCAAATCTACAAAGAATATTTCATCCAAAAAATTCATCCCTCAGATAGCATAAGCAATAGATTCAAAACTAATGGCTTAATAGCCATTCCTATGCTTAGAACGACCACGGCTCAACACCACTATTTATATTTAGGTGTGAGATGGTACAATATATTATTATCCAAAAACAAAATAAATGCAACAGAAACAATGAAATATGAACAATTTAAAAATCAAATTAAGTCCCTGAAATTGGATAATGATATATTGTACCCTTAACTAATTAACATCTAATTAAAAAAATGTATTATTGTTATTGTTTTTTTTTTATTTTTATATCTATGTCAAAAAGTATTTGTATATTTATTTCATTCAAGACATTTAAGTCTTTGATCATTGTATTCACACTTTTCAGAACAATATGTTTTTTTTTATGCGTTTAAATACTCCTCCCATAAACACGAGCTCCTAGAGCTCAATTTATGGAGTAGTAGAACCATAAAATTAATTCTTATGTATACCTAGGTAATTATATTATAAATGTAATTATTATTGTTAAAAAAAAAAAAAAAAAAAAAAATAGGAAAGATCTGGGAGAATTACAGATCATTGTATAAATTTCCATCCTTCAAACATTTGTAAAAATACTTTTTTTTTTTTTTTAAAGAAAGACAAACATTCCCGGGTTACGAATAACCCAACAATGTTTGAAAATCTCCTACTACCACCACAGAAAGCCGAAAATGTTGCTTGTGTTGTGATAGAGGACTTAGCCAGCCGAGGAATCGAACACGGGACGCCCGGGTGGGACCCAAGCGCGATGCCCACTCAACCACTGACTGGTCGCCTTATGACGATAGTAGACAATTTTCTAATATTGTCAGATCCGTATTTCAAAAATAGTTTTTTTCAAACAGCCTTACTTATAAAAAAACACTTCACTGCCTTTAAACAGTGTTTTTGTTACACATTGTATAAAGACTACATTATCTTTTTCGGATATTTAATGAAAAAAAATTCATTATTATGTTGGCAACATTGAACTTTGGTATATATGCATTTTTTTCATGCGCGGCAAAATTACGGTTTTGACATGTGATATTTGTTTCTTACACAATTTGGGAGGTGGGTATGGGTACCGCCGCCCAGGGAACCATTTATTAGATAACTAACACTGCTGCCATAGGTCACTCCAAGTGGCATGCTACGTTTGGTGACTTAGCAGGAGTGTCCGGGTTCAAGAGGTGAGGTTTGTCTAGGTCTTGGTGGCGGATGCATCTGCCCACCTACTGCGTGGCGGGGCAGGTCGGGAAAGACTGGTTGTGGGAGATCTTTAACCTCTCCAGCCGGACTCTCGAATCATTGCCTTGCACCGCAGTGAGAGGAATGCGTCCATCACTTCAGGACACACTGACCCCCGGATTCCTACTCACCCCTCATACTTTTTTCCTTCTCATAACTTCCTTTCCCTAAAAAATCCTCCGCACAACATCTTCAGGGATGACAGAGGCCCCAAGGAAAATTGTTTTCCTCAGGACCTCCTGAGTGGAGCTAATGTAAAAAAAAGGTTTTTCTACATAATTTCTATTCTAATCACCAATTCACTATTATATTAGTTTAATTTATCATAATTGAATGTGTTTAACTTTTTAAATACAAAAATCTAAAAGGTAATTTTATCTAGTTTATAAAATGGTATTTGTTTTTAAGACGTATTCAAAAATAAGAAATACGAGGGTCATCCGGAAAGTAGTACCCGTTTACGCCATGCGGAGCGCTGGAGAATAGAGTAGCAGCCAGACAAGTACTAACACGTTCAGTTGTACTTCAGCTGTCTGTGTGCAACATTACATCTCACTGGTATTGACTGTTGTTTCTGTGAGTGTGTATAATGATCAAGAAAATAGAGAATGCCGCCAGTTGTGAAGTTAGAGCTGTGATTAAATTTCTTAATGCAAGAAATGTGTGACCTTGCGATATTCATAGGCAATTAATCGAAGGAGGTGTAAGTGTATTTGTTGTTTATACTTGTTACAATTTCTCAACGAATTTCGAAATTTGGCTCTTTGGCTGAATAAGCAATGTATGAACTAATTTTTTCAGTTTTTGATTAGCAAGGTTTATCAACTGAATAAAACATACCTGACGTTTTTTTAGTAAGGCTGAAAATGTTTTAAGTAAAAGTGAAAGAAACCTTTATTGCATCGCTACTATTGGAGTACGCCGACTGAAGGGCTTTCCTCATGCACTCCATGTTGTAGAAGGACATGTCATTCTGTCGAAAACAACACATTCTCATTTGTTCCAAGTGGCCCAAAACCTGAAAACATTTTAAACATCTAATTAGCACATTATAAAACACACTGCCAGATTATTAAACACATTGTCCGTGACAACAAGTTTGGAAACCCCCCCCCCCCCCCCCCCCGACTAGCTCATTAATATTCTAATAATAGTACATAAACAAATATTAAGATTATTTTCAAGAGGCACCATTCTTTAATATAATACAGGTTTGCTAATGATCACTATTTCAAAACATTGGATTTGATAAAATGGTGTCATCTTGTTTTCACAATAATTTACTATCAATGAAGGTACTCAATAATAAAATTTATTATGGTTGTCTTGTTTGTAATTGTGTCAACATTGCAATGATATGCATATTCGATTTATAGTGTTATAATATCAATTACGGAAATTTGAATTGCTTTAAAGGACAAAATGTTAACTGTTCAAGAGAGCTAAAAGAAAGTTTTTTTATTTTTTCAAAAAAATTGGTCTTGGCACACACTCTTTTTTCTTTTTTTTTTGTATATGAACACCGCACAAGAGTCCCAACTGCTCCCATCTGAAGCCAGTGAGACTATGGCATCCCCAATTGGGGTATGTAGTGAGGCTGAAGGTAGTGGGGTAGGGAAGGATAAGGGGAAGAGGAAGATGGGGAATTACTTGGCTATTCAGATCTGGTCACCAAACACGGCCTAAGCCATTTCAAGCAACGTTTCAATTCTGAATGTTGGTCTTACACCAGGGCGATACTGAGAGTATCTTCCACTCTTGAACGCACTGCAAATATACTATATATTATTTTTAATGAATTAATTGTGAAATAACACAAATTAATCAAATTTATTTGCCATGCCGGGATTCAATACCGCGACCTTCGGATTGTGAGTCAAAAGCCTTACCGCTCGACCACGTCGGCCGTCATCCGCTGTCGCACTCCTTGCCTCATTCACATTCATTCGTCGTGTCAAACATGCTCTTCTATTATTCTGATTCTTGACATGACCTAACTCAAGTATCTGATTCACTCGGTCGTGCCATGTCTTCCTCGGGCGTCCCCAACTTCTTCTACCATTCACTTTTGTGTCATATATTCTCCTTACACTCTTTTCCTCATTCATCCATCTTACTCATTACACTTACATGCCTCGCATTCTTTGTAGATCTTCACATTTTTCCCACGATCGTACATGGATTTAACACACAAGCCTATCTCATTTCTACAGCATTCAGTCTACTTTCATTCTTCCTCTGCCAGTTCATGCCTCACTGCTGTACATCAGGGTGGGTACCAGCATTCCATTGTGGACAGCTAGCTTCGCTTTTTTGGTTTTTTATTTAGTTTTTTGTTGGGGCCAATGGTCTCCAATAACGGTAACGAAGTTACCTGCATTTACTCTTCTTTCAATGTCTCGGTCAGCCTTCCCATCTCTCGTAAACACACTTCCTAAATACACAGACTCATCCACCTGCTCCAAGTATTCATCATTCAAACTATATTGCACATTGTTTTTGTACTTTCTCTTTCAAATACCATGACTTAAGACTTAACTTACATTCATCATTAACCCATTCTTCATACATACTTCGTTCATCCTAGAAACGGAGACTGTAGACCTTCCACACTGTTAGAAATCAGCACCGCATCATCAGCGTACAACAGGAAACATACTTTTAGATTACTAAATTTCGCACCCAATCCCATCTCCTTCAATTCTTGCATACAATTATCCATGTATAGATTGAATGACCACGGTGATATTACGCAGGCTTGCTTAACACCTTTTGTTATGTCAAACACCCTGTAAAATCGCCATTCACCCCAATACATGCAATGCTTCCCTCACACAGAGACGAATATGAGATCGTGTTCACTCATTGACCTAGTATACCCTAGACAAGCCATCTCATAGTAAAAATCTGAAAAAAATAACCCCAAGTATCAGTAATTTCGCAATACAACTCTCCTTCGAATTCCGCCGTCTTGCATGCGAATTCTCGGCAATATAAAACTGAGCACCGACTAATCCCATTGTGTGATTTGTCGAACTAACACTTCAATAAGTGACCACGTTTTGCATGCGTGACGTTTCGACAAGCTGTGTTGTATAGAAATGGTTTTCAAAGTGGGGATCGCGAGACATTCATAAATTTAATTAGACAAAAATATTTTTTTACTTTATTATGACAAGCGATTCAATTTCGGAGGCGAGTATGGGTACCGCCGCCTCGGGAACCATTTATTGGATAACCAACGCCTCTGCCGTAGGTCACTCCAAGTGGTTCGCTACGTTTGGTGACTATGCAGGGGTGCCCGGGTTCATGGATTGAGGTTTGTCCGGGTCTTGGCGGCGGATGCGTCTGCTAATTTTTAAATTTTATTTTTCTAATGAACCGTATGGCTCGTTGTCAACCACCAAGCGGAAATTTCGTCGAAGTGTCCTGTTGAAAGCGGTGTATACTGCAAACCATACTTTAGATTCGTGTACAAAAACTTGTACACAGTCCCGTATATGTATATATTGATCATGAGTTTTAAAATAAAAAAAAATCCATTCATCGTTTGCTTGAAAATAATTACGAAAAATTCACCCTTTTACCGCCCACGCACCGTGGGCTTCCCAGGTTGGTTGCTTATCATTAACACAGTGATGAGCAACCAGCAACCCGCAAGCCCATTTACTGCTTTCCGGACTTTTGACTACAAAAAATATAAAAAAAGTTGCGCTAAAAAATTTTCAAAGGCTTCTGTTCTGTTTTGCAAAATGTCTTAGCCGAAAACTTTAATCTTTCTTAAAAGTGTTGAATCAGCTGCTCAATCATTAAGTTTTTTTTGTGTATAGGTAATAATTAAAAAATGACAGAAATTCGTAGTTAATTAAAGCCCGTTAGTATGCGCTCAAAAAGAAGAGGAAGGTGAGATATGTAACTACGAATGTTAGAGGGAGCGCGAAAACAATAATATTTAAGCGAAAATTGTGAAAATGTTTAATAAAACATGACTCCATTAAACTACTTTAAAATAGAACCAAAATTTCGCGGGAAATGTCATAGCTTTAAAGAAAAAAAATGAATTATGATTTTTTTCATATATATAACTTGTAATGTAACAAAAATAAAGTGCTTATAATAATTTTCAAAATATACAATTATACGATTTTCTTCTATCGGAAGAATTTCATTCAATTACCGTTTCGGCGTGGCAAATGTATAGATATTATCGTCAAAAACAACATATATTTTTTAGAAACTTAAAAACTTAAAGTGTTTTAGAGAAATATGTTGTAAAACGGTAGAAATTCGGAATGCTATGGCTTAAGATAGGTTAACTTTCGACCTTAATTGAAGAATAGTGCAGCGGTTTTTTGTTAAGATCTGCGTTTAATGTATTTTAAAGGTTTCCGTTTTATACAAACCGGGTCGCGTTTTTAAAAAGTTTGAAAACCACTGCCATATCGTGCCGCAAGCCCTTTGTCTATGTGTTAGTATCGGTGTGTGGTGACGTCACAAGCATTTGGGTGATTAAGTGACGTCAGAAACTTTGCTTGCCAAAAAAATAATACGTCAATATTATTACATTTGTTAAAACGCTGCCTTAAAGCTATCTGTAAGGCATAATTTTTTTTATGTATTCAGATAGATGGTTACATTATCGAAAATAAAGTCCGCGGACTGTACCTTGTACAATATTCGAAGTAGGATATTTTTGTGTTTGAAAAAATTAACTCCGTCAGGACGGCTGGGACAGCAATTAGTTTCAGTGTGGACCGATAAAAGGTAAAACACAAAGCACTATGCGATCAAAATAGTACGAAACAATGCTCGCACTTTTTCATAAATGGGCCTTGAGCCAATTTTATTTGGTTTCTGGCGTCATTTTTAATTTCACAGGGCACGTCTTGATATACTTGGTCGAAGTGTTCACTCCATACTTGGACAACACCTTCCATAGCTTTTTCCTGTCAACTCGGTAGTATGCTTTTTGTAGATTCTGGTTTTTTGGAAGAAACTTCTCAGTGAGCATACGCAATGATAAAATCTGGTCCATGCACCCCCTTCCACTCATAAAAGCACCTTGCACACATCACGTATTTTATCCTTTGTTTCCATTTTTACCCTTTCAATTAATATTCTACCATACAGCTTGCCGACTGAACTAAACAGTCAACATTTGTCCATCTTTCGAATTTATCACTTTCATGCTTCCCTTCTCTGGACCACTCCGAACCAAAACAGTTAGATGTTTTATCCATCAGATATGACGGGAAATCCGTCAAGATGGCAAACTGAACATAGCATGTGCATCCGCATAACTCATGCATATGAACCTCCAGCGGCGCGCATTATTCTCTGTTCTGTGGCTCATTTGTTCTGGACGTGGGCGTGTACAAAGCATACTACGCAGCTGTCACCAGTTGGCACCAGGCGCTGGGGGACCATTGAAGAATTATTTTGTTATAATATTTATCTGTACTACGTGTTGAAGAATAGACAATATTATAACTAAATAATTTTTCATTATGTATTTGACCGCGTCCCACACACATCCGGCTCACGGCACACCGGTTACGGAGCACTGTTTTACAGCATTTCAAATTTTTGCTATCGATATGTTATAGATGTATTAATAGAATGTTGTAAACGAAGTCAAAAAAATACTTTTTGGTCTGAAAGAAGAAATTAGTACCTTTTTAAATACACCTATTTGAATAATTTCGGTTTGTTTTATTGAATGAATGAGTGCAAATCTTGGAAGTGCAAATTAACCAAGTCCCCGACATCGGATCGAGCTAAAACTCGGCAGACAGACTCTTTTTCGAAGACAATGCATTCTATCAACTTTCGGTGGCACTCATGCACACACACGCATTTCTCTGAAATCAGTTACTAGCCAGCCAAGAGATGGTGCTACTAGGTTGTGCCATTTGACGCGTATGACCGTGGCAGAAAGTCAAAACTATTTCACTACACATTAAAATTAGATGCATTATTTCTTTCTTTGTTTTTGTGAATGAATGAATGAATGCAAATCTCGGAAGTGGAAAACAACCCACTTCCCGACATCCGATCGAGCTGAAACTCGGCAGATAGACTCATTGTCTATGACAATGCATTCTATCAACTTTTGATGACGCACATGCATTTCTTTAAAATCGGTTACTAGCCGGCCTAAGAGATGGCCTGAAAATTGAAAATAGATGTAATATAAAAATAAAAAAAAATCTTGTATTATAAAATGGGGGCCTCAGCACGGGTAAGCCACCCAGTGAGGCCAAAATTACTGGATTATACTTTGAAATGTAAAATATTGCATCAAATAAATAAATAAGTAAAAAAAAAAACTTTGTTTTTATTACGGATTGATTTTTTGTATATTATTATCGATGTATTTTAATTAACAAAGGCCGACGTGGTCGAGCGATAAGGCTTTTGACTCGCAATCCGAAGGTTACGGGATCGAATCCTGACGTGGCAAATAAATTTTATTTGATTAATTTGTGTTATTTCACAATTAATACATATAAAATAATATATAGTATATTTGTGGCACGTTCCAGAGTGGAAGATATTCTCAGTATCGCCCTGGTGTAAGACCACCATTCAGAATTGAAACGTTGCTTGAAATGGCTTTAGCCGTGTTTGGTGACCAGATCTGAATAGCCAGATACTTCCACACCTTCCTCTTCCCCATATCTCCTTCCCCACCCCACTCAGCTTCACAACATACCTCAATTGGGGATGCCATAGTCTCACTAGCTCCAGACGGGAGCAGTTGGGACTCTCGTGCGGTCCTCATAAAAAAAAAATTATTATGTACAGTAAGTTTCATATTGTTTGAGGTTATGATCACGTCATGTATGACATTTTCTTTAAAACAATATCGATTGTATTTTCTAATTGGTTTCAGCATCGAGGGATTTTAATACACACATTATTACACATTCGTATTTCAGTGTATTATAAATACCAGTATGTTGTTTAGACATAATATGATGCATTTTTTCTTAGTAAAGCAGGTTTTGGAACACTTATAAATTATTTATGAGATGCTGACATTTTACCTAGTGTTCGTCCATATTAAAAGCAGTTAAACTTAAGAATAAAAAACGTCTTGACTCTCGACACCGCCATACAAAATACAGTGCCTGTTTAGATAGGCTCCTGACTTGTGAAGTCACACATATAAACTACAAATTTGGTGCAAATTGAGGAAACCAAAAAAATTTTAAATTTGAAATTTTTTAAACTATTAAAACTAACTAAATAAAAAATATATCGGTATTTAAGTTTTGTAGCCAGTTGATACAAAAAATAAAGAAAAGCGTGGATCTTTTTATATTTTCGTTACTTTTTCTTCGTAGTCTGAAATAAATACTCAAACATTATGAAGTAGATACATACTTGAACGGCTGTGGGTGGGGCGTTGGGAGGAATAGTCCCCTTGGCGGGACGTTTTCTCTTGTTGGGACTGGTCCCGGGATAGCGTGTGCTGAGCAGCGTGGCTATCAACTCCGCCAGCTTGTCCTCGTAGTCCTGGCACCAATACATCAGCGCGGCCGTCACAAACCCGTCCTCCGCCCCCGCCTCCCGACTGAACAACTGCCGAACTACCTCAGCATTGGGCTTCTCCTGCTTCAGCATCAGGAGAACAGAAGTCAACGCTTCTGCATGAACGTCAAATTCTAATTTTGGAAGAATAGGCAGAACATCGTCTATCGATATATCATGCGCTGTCAACATTTGCCACAAACAATACTGTTCAAACGTCTCCCACGCTAAACTGGCCGTCAGTACGCTCATTATCCCTTCCTGCTTGAACATCAGAAGGTTCCCTTGTAACGTATGGCACACCAAGTCTCGCAGTTGGCGAGCGTCCACAGTAGACACAACGATGTGCAGGATGTGGATGTTGTTCATTGTGAGATCCTTGAATTCCTTGAACACTTCGGGGATGAGCCACAGCAGCATATTGACATCGCACTCTTGACACATTTTCAAATCGTTCGCTAAACAGACGTCTACTTTGGTATTTATTATTTGACAATAGTTTTTATACAAGTCACTTTGGAAAGGAACACTTTTCTTCTTTTCGGGATCTGTTAGCAAGTTAATTTCAGACACGTAAATAACTTTCAGATAAAACAGTAGAAAAAATCCTACATTGTGATAAGTATTCTGTTCGTGCATTTCCTTGAACACTTCCACAACTAGTTTCCTTTTCTTTTCTTCTTCCTTGGAAACAGAGGCAAAGCAAGCAAACATGGCAGCCAGGGGCCCCGAGGCTACGCGAGCCACATCGGCCAGAGGAGGGTGCGGAGGTAGGGCGGGGGGTGGTGCCTCCTGCAGAGCGGCCGCCAACCACTCTGCCAGAGCACCCACACCCTCAGAGTTCATGCCCGTGGCCGCCGCCGCGCTCAACAGGATTCCCATCGCCCGCTCTTGCTCCTCACGGCTATCCTTCTCGGCTAGGACCTGGAGGGCCGCATCCCGTACGTCTCCGCCTAGTCCCGCCGCCAATTCCTCCCCAGACCAACGCTCCCGCATTCGCACTTTGGACAACGGCAGGTCATCATCGTCTGTGTCTTCCTCCGTGTGTATTACCAGGGGAGGTTCTTCCTCCTCGTCAGAAAAGGCCGGGTCCTCCGTCACACACGGCATGCCGAGCTCATCTGAGCGTGCAGAGCCCGCAGCGTCGGTGTTCACACAGAACTCCTTGAACGTCTCCCTAACTGTAGTCCTCAGCTCGCGATCCAGCTTGGGAGAGTCGAACAGGGGATACAGACTGGGCAGAACCCTCTTCTCTGTGATTTGACCGAGAGAGTTAAATATGCCAGCTCTCACTTTGTCAGACAGCTGAGGGTAGAAGTTGGGGATGATCCGACACAAGAAGTCCAGAAGAGTGGCGGTGACGGCAGGATGGGAACGCATGGAATGGTGCATGACGAGGATGGCGGGCTCGATGTTCATGATGTTGTCTGTATCGGGCTCGTAGAAAAGCCAGTCATAGAATAGGGCCAGTTTGGCGTTGGAGGCTGCCACACTGGAGGTGCAGGTGGTTAACAACCAGCCTATGACGGCCCAGCGAGGGATAATATCTGAGCAAAGCAGCTCATTTGTTGGGTGGATGACTCCTACGATGAATCGAATCATGTCGCTGCGAAGTGACTGGGACTCTGGGGTGGCGAGGTATTGACGCTGAAACCACTCCTGGTAGCGCTTGTGGTTCCCGAACCTCACGGTAGCCGTCAGGAACACCAGCTTCCTCTCCATGTCTGGAGTCAACCGAGACTGAAGAAACCTCCGAGATGTCCTTGTCTGCAGCAGCTGCATGATGTTGGCAAAAGTCGGACAGAGAGTCTTGGGATTGAGAAGAATGTCCTGCCATAGTTGGTTGAACTCCGGAATTCGAGCCACGTTTTGTAATAATCGCACTAAGTCCCTACCCAATGTTATCACGTCAGAAAACCGTTCTCTTATTAACAACACCACAAAGTTCACTTCCTTTTGCCTGAGGGGCAACAGCTGTATCGTGTTATGATCCTCAATGAGTCTCAGGTATGTGTACACTGAAGAACATATCAAGGCTGGAAACTTGTCGAGCCATGATTTACTTTCCATGTAAATGTCCAACAGAGATTCAATCAAGTTAATATTTTTTGGAGTTATATCGCCTCCAGAGGCGTACCGCATTAAGTTCCAACATATATTGTCTATGCCGGTGACGGCATTTCTTATCAACTCTCGCACTAGCCATAACAGTTGAGTTCTGGCTGTGTCGTGAAACCGGAGATACCGTTCTAGGATGAGTGTAGATAAGTTGCCCAAACAGGATGCTAACCCGTCCCTGGAGACAAGGGTTAGGTCCCTGTAATACTTGGCAGCGTTGGAAGGATCTGTCAGGATGCCCATGAGGAGCCCCAAAGACACATCCTCGTGGTTCTTATCCTTGCAGACTGCATTATTGAGAGCATCATGAGCCTCTTTCTCCCCCAGGCCAGCTATAAGTCCTTGCAGATAGACGTAGGCGCGTTCATATCTCTGCAAAAAAAAACTCGTTGGTTAGTTGTCCACGACTACAAAACTATTGTGTTCAACGATAATTTGAAACTTATCAGACTTATTACTAAAAATATATTTAAATTTGTGGCGCGAACTGTCAGATTAGTGTCGCCTCTAGCGGCGGCCCTTGGTTTCTGACGGATATGGCTACCCATTCGAGTCCTTTGTTAATAATATTAAGATTATATCTATCTACCTCGTCTAATTCGTCCTTATTTTCGACTGCTGATGACACAAATAGTCTAAGTGTATTAGTTTTAGCCTGCTCCATGCTCTCGTAGACAGACCAAGCGATCAAAATTCCGATTAACTAGGGCAGGCCATTCCCTGCATTGCTCCGAGGAGAGAAAAATGTTGTTTGTGAAGTGATTCGGGTTGCCAATGCGTATGTTCTAAAATACCCACAATAGATGTTCAAATTCCCCACAAATACCAACAAGTTCCTTTACCTCCGAAGTGAAACGAAATTCGTATTATTTTTTCTTACCTAGTCATTATCAGATTTTCTATGTCGTTCAGGCTTTAAAAAAAGATGTTTTTTTAGAAAATTTGCTGCGAAAGAAAATAAAATTAAACAACTTTCTCAAAATTATGTAAATGTTATTTTTCAACATGGTTGGATAATCGAAAAATGCCCAGAATCTCCACATTTTCCATGGTACCCAATTCTTCAAAAATCTTAAAAATTCCCCGGAATCGGGGAATACTCGACAAATTGGCAACCCAAGTTGACGCGAGTGATCATTTGACAGGGCGGCCATTTACGGAAAGAAAAGTATGCACTGTAGGAAACTTACGCAAGTAAGAACTTTTATCAGACGGAGGGAGATGCCACCGGAATTGAGTAATGAGTAATGAAGTTTTTAGATTATTTGAAATATACGTATTACCTACCGGGTGGTGGAAATGTAAATTGCGCCAATATGTGATATTTAAAAACTTACTTTAAGTGAATATTGGTGCTATTTTGCTGAACGGCTCTCTGAATCTTTGCATTTTTAAAACCCCGAATGGGTTTTCAATTAGGGATTTTTGAATGAATATAAAAATTACATTATTTTCATTCATTTTTCGTGTCTTGGTTATAGTTTGGGGTGGAGTGGCTCAGAGACATCAGAAATGTTTATTTTACAGTCATACTACGAGGTCTACAAGGCAATTTGACATATTTGGAACGAAACCATTTTCTTTCCTCGCGGAATATTATCACCATAAATAAACCAGTCATTAGATTGATAACTTCGAGGTTTTTGTATGGACAAAACGTCAACGCTATTTAATCAAAGATGTGCCAGTATTTGGCGATTTTCTTTTTTGCCGTGTGTTAACGACGTCACACGTACCATAGACAAGAATAGAGAAATTAAAAACAAAAAGCTCGACCATAGACAACACAATCCTCTTTTAGTACCTACCCAATTTATTAGCCTAAAATATTATTTTAAAAATAAATTGAAATGTCAAAATATTCCCCAGGGTAACGAGGCTGCATCTGACGAATTGCTGCCTTGAGAAAATGAGCTTACTTTTCTTTACGGCTCATTTTCTTCAGACAGAGTTTGTCAGATTGAAACCTGTTGCCCTACAAAGAAACCAACTGTCGTAAAAATAACTTAAAATTACTTGAAACTTCAATCCCTTCAAAAAGGGAAGAAAAATTTCAAATAAGATTTAGCTTTCCTACGATAGTATCGACTTTGACATTTCTCTGTGGTTTCAACAGAAAAATGAAAAACTCAATTCAACGTTTTAGAATTTTATTAAAAAACAGGAAATACAAGAATAACAAACCATCACGCCGTTTCCCCACAGGGGTAGGCCAATAGAACGGACCGCCAAACAACTCGGTCTTGGCACACACTCTTTGCCACACTCACACATCGACTCATACATACTATTCCGACTCTTGACGTGGCCCGAAGCAAGTATCGGATTCACTTGATCGTGCCACGTCTTCCTCGGGCGTCCCCAACTTCTTCTACCATTCACATATGTCATATTTCTCCTTACACTGCTTTCTTCATTCATTCACTCTACATGCCCAAACCATCTGAGGGTCCCTTTCTTAATCTTACTCGATACGATCAGCCTTGCATTCTTTGCAGATCTCTCTACATCACCTCAAAGGCGCTCTGCACAAACTCATAATATATTTCTACAATCTTACTTCCAACTACAAAGTAGACAAACCATTATAACTTAAGGCTAAAAATTGCATCCACCGGTTCATCGATCACTGAAATGAAACTATACATACAATTTGACCAATAAACGCTTTGCTGTATAAAAATATAAATATATTGCTCTATTTACACTCTGTACAGGCAGAAAATATACAGGACCATACATGGTTTTACCACACATACGCCTCAGGGATCTCATTCAGTCTATTTTCATATTTCCTCTGCCAGTTCCTCACTGTCATAGATCAAGGTACCAGCACTCCATTGTAGACTGCTAGCTTCGCTTCTTTAGACAGTTTTTTTATTAGCGTTACCTGCATTTACCCTTCTTTCAATATCTCTACCAGCCTTCCCATCTCTCATAAACACACTTCTCACGATATATAAACTCATCCATCTGCTCAAAGTATTCATCATTCACAACTATATTTGGCACTGTTTTCGTCTTCTCTCTACTGATAAAAATAGTACAGAATAGAAAAGGCGTACTAAGAAAGTGTAGTTCCTGTTGCGTCCCGTCCTTGGTGTTTTCTTCCTTCCTCTCTCAAGGACAGCGGCGGCACAAAGTGATTGGAAACGTCAGCCCCATCTCCTTACATGACACCTACAACAAACAATCTTATCATTAAGGTGCTAAATGAATGCTTTTAAATGTGCATCACAATGACCTTCATAAAAAAATATTTAAGAAACGTTATAACAATAGTAGAATTGTCACACTGTATCCGGTGGATAAAGTTAACTACCAATGTAATCCTCGCAATATATATACCTTTACCTAGGTAATAATTTATAATAATAAAGTAAAATGCATACAAACCAAAAGTCCTGTTGGCGGGGGGCATCGCTAGTGGGACGTGAGTATGTGGCAATGAGAGAATTCCAGCGCTAGTAGTCTTCACCAGCCTGTAAGCCGTAGGGGGGTAGAAAGTAGGCAGCATGACAGTATATCGGCCACGATTTGGTGTTTCGAGCTGAAAATATTAATGAAAAACTCAGAAGATATATCAAGACAGACAATCTGATCAAAACAAAACAATGTTTATGTATTTTCAAGTATGTTTACATCAGGTTTTTTGATGCCTGTCTCACTAGGATATACCTGTGTCGAGACAGGCGTAGAGGTACATAAATGAATATCATTGTTAAAAGAACATTTAAGGTTAAATACAAATTAATTTTAATACAATTAAAACAGAAAGATATCGAGAGTGTGGGTGAATCCCATAAAGAGAGTTATTTTGTAAATGTAGGAAGAGATGAAGTAAGTACATCCTGTCAATCTATTTATGGAGTTCGATTAAACAGGATTCTATTATTTTTAATTGTTTTACATGGGTAAGGATGTCAGTAAATTGATATTTCTGTCTATATGTAATTTATTTTACAGATGTTAGCACTAGTGTGACGTCCAATACTTATAATCCATTTCTTTACAATGTAACTTTGACACTGAAATGATTGTAATTATTCGTTAGAAAATAACCATAAGAAAAAAACTTACCTTTAGGTTATGACGAATCCTATTTCCACGAGGATCATGGATTTAATCCCGAAATAAGCCATTTCGGGTTAGTATTAGCCACAAATAGATGCATGAGTTCCCAAAATTGGGTAATCAATGTATTCAAGTATGCTAATTACACACTGCCCTGATATTTACTTGTTATAAGCGATTTGCGTCGTGCTTGTTCATACAACGTGAGAGCGTCCATTTTGTTAGATTCGCTCAGCCACGCTCAGCTGTCAAAAAATCAAAGCTTTCCATTGGTCGGTGTGTTAATGACGTCACACAGTCATAGATATTTACCATTTTTGAACTCGGTTGAAATTTTGGATCGGAGTTTTACCCCCCTGATTATCACTGCGTCAAACCTTAAGCTAGAAGAGTGAATCGAAATCGAAACGTCGACAAAATGACCAACAACTTAAAAATGCCAATTTATTGAACAAGAACACAATTTGTACAACAAAATGACATTTTACGAAGACAGTTCAAGACAGTTCAATGAACGGTTAGTAGCTAAGTGGAAAAATGCGTTCGTTTCCCACCCAGGCGTGGGTTCAATCTCTCTGCTAGTCCTATCCTCATGTCCTAGCCCTATCGTCATGGTAAAAACAGCGTTTGTCGTTCATAATGATGGTAGTAGGAGTATTTCAAGTATTGTCGGGTTATTCGCATCACAGTAATATTTTTCTTCCTTTCCTTTCTTTAATTAAAGTAATAATACATTTTGTCGATTATTTCTACGTGGGAATCGGAAGTTTCGATTATTTGCCAGGGCCATCCGCATCCATAGATCTAGTGCAATCATCCGAATTCGAGTTTTTAGTCTGTGGTCTGTGGCGCTCGGTGGCCTCGGTGGTGCTGAGTTGTATATCTATGCTCCGGCAGCGTTGCCATGTTTAGAGAGAAATCCCTAGATCTAGGGAGATGTGGCAGATAATCTGGAAAACCTGAGGCAGATGACACTGGTGTGATCGGCGGTCATTTGAACGCTATAACTATGTTATACGATTTTAAAGATATTTTTTTAAGGGTTTGAATTTAAAAGTTTATAAATAATGTGGTTGGAGTGTCAAAGAGTTTTCAAAAATGAAATGAAAAATATAAAAATGCTTAAGTTATTGGGAAAAAGAAGACTTTGCTTTATTTATACCCTCAATCGCTGAACTAATCTACGAATGTTCGTACTTTTAATAGTAATATAAATAAGCATTGACATACCACCTTCGAAACTCGGATTTACTTTTCCTTTTACTTTTCAACATTTTGGCTCTAAGAAAATGTTCTTCAAGCTATTATTTCTGTGGTACTTCGCCAATTTGAAATTAATCACTGATACTTATTTCTCATTTTTTTTTTCAGTTAAATTTTCGTTTTGTTCAAATTAGATAGAACAAAATGTTTATTGCAAATACGAGAATTTTTAACGGTTTATATTTATGTATTTTTAAGGCACAATTCACTTTTTTCTGAATTGTTCATCTCTCGGAAACCTGCGTCCAGACTGCTCGGGGAATATAAAAGCGCAATGCGAAAATGAGACATTTTAATTACTAGTATTATTCAACTTTTGTAAAAAAATCTTGCGTCACTGCAAAGGGTATTAGTTCATTTATGCTGCATAGGAATAAACAACATATACCTGCCAATCTGAAACAAAAAGGGTGTTTCGACAAAAAGGAAATCGGAATCGGCGATGATTTATTTTCGATTATTTTTTAAAATACTGAGCAATGGTTATCAATAATCCCTGTAAATGCGAAAAACTCAGAGATTTCAGTAGTTTTCTCAAACTTTTTGAGGTTTGTTTTAAATCTCCCTTGCCGAGTCAAGAGGCAGACAGACTTAGCAATAAAAACGCCAGCGTTATTTGGCTTGACCTATTTCAGCATATCGCTTGCCATACGTTCCCATCGAGAATATACGGCGAGCGATATGCGGAAATAAGCCTTGCCAAATAATGCTGGCGCTTTTATAGCTGAGTCTGTCACTAGCATTAAAAATATTTTCATTATTTTCAACGAGTTTTTCTCATTTTTGGTAATTTCTAGGGATTTCTGGTTAGGGACATAGTACATAGGACATAGGACATGGTTAGGGATTAGTATATTTATGGTTAGGGAGTTTGTGTTTTGACATGGCAACGTTGTGCTCCGGCGTCTTTCCGGGCATTTCCGGGTTTGTCGTGTTTGTTTTTTCTAGCGAAATTGTTTTTGTTAATTTAATTTTGTCAAATCTAAACTAAATTTATAAACCCTAAACCATACTTTCACTGGATACAACACTAAGAACCTGGTAAACCGGTATGGATATTGAATTATAAACACTGTTATTGGTTATTTGCACGTTGCAGTATCGCGAATTCAGATAAAATTTTATTGCTTTTGACATTGATAAAAACAAACCAATTTTTGCTCAATAATTACGGTCATAATATTGTAAGCAGTTGTAAAGCTGGTTTACGTAGCTTTTTACTATTAATTTACTGCAAATTTTACAAAACAGCTAAAAGTTGATCATTGGAACCTGCTGACGCTTTCTTGAGCTTCGATAATAATAATTCTTATTTCACTCGATATCATTCGTTTGTTACAATAGTATCTATGTTTTTAATAAAGTGACCGTGATATCAAGTATTATTTCGATGAATTTCAGAAATGGCTAATTTCAATGATAGTCAACGCGATCGTGACAGGGCCCGGCGTGAGAAGCCATCCAGGTTTTCCGACGCAAATCCAAGAGAGCGTTCCCGTGACAAAGCTGGCAGAGAAAATACAGTATTCGTCTCTAATATACCCTACGAGTATAAATGGACGGATGTTAAGCTTCTCTTCAGACGCCATGTAAGTAATAAATTCTCACAAAAATGACATCTAAGTTATGCGCTTTGATAATCACCAATTATTAGTGTTGAAAGTCCATTGGTAAGTTGGTCATTTATATCGATAAGTAGACACGCTTAACCTCTAGGAGGCTATGGCCGTACCGTGTACGTTTGTAAAAAAATATGCCTAAAGGAGTATGGACATAAGACGGTGATTGTAGAAATCCTCCTATTAATTATTAATAATATGAATATTGGTAAACTTTCAAAATCACTGGACACGCTTTATGAACATTTTTTGGAAAGAAAACCTTCTGTTTCACCCTAATTGCTATAAAAGACAACTATTTGCATTCATGGCGATAGAAGATATCGCATTCAAAATTTGCTTTTGTCGTAAGATCATTATTGTAAATGGCCGATTTCTCATTAGATGAAAGCAAATTTTCATTTTATGTAATTGAAATTTTGAATGCAATATTTTCCATCACCTCGAATGCAAAAAGTTGTCTTTTACGGTAATTAACCGCCCTACCTTTGGATTATTTTTAGCAATTTGATGACCCAGATGCAATGATAGCCATGTTCGATGGTGTCATAAGAAGTAAGCTAGAGTATGCTAGTGGTGTGTGGACTCCGCACCAGACTAAATATATTAATATGCTGGAACAAATCCAGAAAAAATTCCTAGGTACGTCTATATGCGAATGCACGGAACTTATCCGAGGTTCATGCACCATATGGAGTTATTTGAGGCAACGAATAGATCTAGTTTGGAAACTAGACGTTATGCAAATCTTGCAATTCTTAAACATAATCCATAACTATATTGACAGCCCATTCCTCTTGGAATGCTACGGTTTATACGTGCCTGAAAACTTCAGTCGTAGTCGACACGACTTGTTCAAAATACCATAAGGCAGAACAGATGTTCTAGCACAGCATAGCATAACAAGAGGAATGGTACTGTTGAACGAAATATCAAAAAAAACTAGATGTATACAACTCTTCTTTAGATAGCCTTAAGATTTTTTTGTATAATGATCATCTTCTTAGGTGTTAAGATTGTCAAAATGAGAAAATTGTACGGTAATTGGATTATTTATCTGTTGTGCAATCAAAAAAAAAAAAAAAAAGTTAGTAAAAACACATCGGGTTTTTTTTAACAGTTTTATAAACCGCGTCACTTGCGTAGAGAATACCGCTGACTAGCAGCGTTACTTGTACGAGAGAGACGAAAATACCCGTCCCATGTCCCTTAGTTTTGTGATAGCGCAGGGACAAACTTGATGTATACGAATGTATCGCATACGTTTTGTGGGTTTCGTGTATAGTTATTTTTTTACCTGAACGTACATGATATGGTTTGTTGCATTTGAGCAATAATATTGCGGACGTATCACGTACGTTCGTATGTGTACGGCGGTTAAGGGGAATCAAAAGATTTTTTCTAAAAAATATCCATGTCGTCATTTTAAAAATCGTTATTTTATATTTAAAAAAAAAAATCTTTGCTGGCAGTTTTGCAGAACCCTAGCATGTGTTGCTATGTTTGTTATATCACTTTCTCTTATGGCGCTGAAAATTTTTGGGAAACAATCGAAATTAGTACTAAAACTACAAAATCAAAAGCACTACAATTGACATTCAACAACACAGAATCAACCCAACTCAACATCTCTTTGATGTAATACCTGTATATATTTCTTGAACAAAAGTTTGATTTTTGTAACACATACTATGAAAACAATTTAAATTGGAAATTTTGGAGGTAAAAAAAAAACTCAACTCTTTTGAACATTTCTTCTATCAAAAACTCACTCTCCTAGAGGTTAAAACGATTTTTTTTTTTTTAAATAACACGTTGATCCAACTTTTCCTATAAAATACAACTATTTATGTCGGGGAATATGGTAAAAGATGCACTTTCCGTTTTTTGTACATCAAAGTTTCAAAATCACACATTTTGACAGTTGGCCATGTTTTGTTTCTTGTTTGACATGTTCGTATTAAGCATGTCCAGTTACCCCAAAACTTTACTGATAAGTTTTCCATTAGTGTCCTATTTCTACTATTTTACTGGTATTTATTGAAATGTTACCACCATAACAACGCTATGTTAATAGACTAGGAGACAAGCGAGGTAAACCCTACGTCATCGAGTACACGGATGAAACTACTTTGTAGTGATAAAGGACATTTAGAAAGCCTTCAAAAAGCTGGTCTGCCGGTGCGCCTCTTGGCAGGAGCCGCGCGTCATGAAAATAGTGATGGATTTTTTTCAAAAAAATTACGTCATCGAGTACACGAGAACCACGATTGCATATGATAAAGGTCGATTAGTTAATGAAAAAAAATCAGGTCTGCCAACCGGCAGCCTGGCACGTTCGCAGGCAGCCGGCGTCAAAGTGGGATAAAAAATATTAAATTTTATGTCATCGAGTACACGAATGAAACCAACGAATAACTGTAGTCTAGATCATCCCATTGAAGAATTTCTTGGTCTGCCGACCAGCAGCCTGGCAGGTTTTTGTGTACGATTTTTTAAAGTATTTTTACTATTTTGAAATTATTTTCAATATCTTCATTATTATTTTTATTTCATAGTTTTAAAAACTAAGAATGCCATATTTTCAAAAAATAAGTGAGAATGATAAAAAAAAATAATTTGAGGGTACCGAGTGTACCCATCGGTCTGGTGAGCCTTTCGACGCCAAACAACTCACAAAACCTGCCGCGGTGCCCCTCACCGCTGTCCAGCAGCTTGACAGTTTTTTTAATTTACAAACTTTAAAAAATCGTACAAAAAAACTGTCAGGCTGCTGGTCGGCAGACCAAGAAAGTCATGAATGGAATGATCTGGACTACAGTTTTTCGTTGGTTTCGATCTTGTATTCGATGCAGCTGGGCACGCGAAACCGATATGAAACGGACTAGGTTCAGAAATTTCCTTCATTTTTCGGACGAATGCAGCTCTTACGACAACGGTGTGGTGGTTTTTAGAATATCCATCTACTATGGACTATTAGGCAATCTTAAAAGGAGTATTATTATTATACATTTTTATAATAAAATGAGCACGCGACAGCGGGGAGGGGCACCGGGGCAGGTATTGTAAGTTATTTGGCGTCGAAAGGCTCACCCGACCATTGAGTACACTCGGAACTCTCAAATTTATTTTTTTTTATCATTATCACTTATTTTTTTAAAATATGGCATTCTAAGTTTTTAAAACCATAATGAAATGAAAATAATTATAAAGATAATGAAAATATTTTTAAAATATTAAAGATACTTTTGGAGATTTCCGTCGTTTTCCGGACGAACGCAGCTCTTACGGCGACGGTGCGGTGGTTTTTCAAATCTGCAACCACTATGAACTATTAGGCAATCTTAAAGGACTCTTATTATTATAAATTTGTTTAATAAAATGGGCACGCGACAGCGGTGAGGGGCACCACGGCAATTTTGTAAGTTATTTGGCGTTGAAAGGCTCGCCGACCGTTGAGTACACTCGAAACTATCATTTTTTTTTAAATTTTATCATTATCACTAATTTTTTAAAAATATGGCATTATAAGTTCTTAAAAATATATTGAAATAAAAATAATAATAAAATAATGAAAATAATTTTTTTTTAAATTTAAAAAATTTAAAAACTTGAAAAAATCGTACACAAAAAACTGCTAGGCTGCTGGTCGGCAGACCAAAGAAATCATAAATGGGATGATCTAAACTACAGTTTTTTGTTGGTTTCAATCTTATATTCGATGCAACTGGGCAAGCGAAACCGATATGAAACGGACGGGTCTTGGAAATTTCCGTCGTTTTACGGACGAACGCAGCTCTTACGGCGACGGTGCGGTGGTTTTTCGAACTTCCAACCACTATGGACTATTAGGCAATTTTAAAAGGACTATTTTTATTATAAGCGCCCTTGAGGTGATTTTTCACAAAAACGGCGCTATATAAATCATCCAATTATTATTATTTATTATTATTATAAATTTGTATAATAAAATGGGCACGCGACAGCGGTGAGGGGCACCGCGGCAGGTTTTGTGAGTTGTTTGGCGTCAAAAGGCTCGCCAGACCGATGGGTACACTCGGTACCCTCAAATTATTTTTTTTTATCATTCTCACTTATTTTTGAAAATATGGCATTCTTTGTTTTTAAAACCATAATGAAATAAAAATAATAATGAAGACATCCATACTAATATTATAAATGCGAAACTGCTCGAGTTTGTTTATGACCTTTTCACGCATAACACAATATAAAGACTTTAATAATTCTTTCACCAATATAAAGCTAAATTATATGCGCAGACTACAGGTTGTATATGATGGTAAGCTCTGGCATTATGAAATTATAAATATTAATATATTATATTTGTTATACGTTTTCTGTCGCTAACAAATGCGAGTTTTTGCTAACGTCAGAAAAAATTCTTTTCCGTGGAAACAATGTTGATATATTTTTGGGCTCTATGCTGGTAGGCACTCAGTCTACTGGTCAGCTACCACTGTAGAAAATTCAAATATTAGAATTCGTTTTTTTTTTTTGGACAAGCTTGGAATAAATGTCAGATTTGAGTTCCTGTATTAAAAATATAATTCGTAACGATTATAAAGACTGAATGATAAATAGAGTATTTTTTATTATATTAACGAACTTCCAAATATTTAAATAAAAATAAACATCCGAAATGTTTGTAAGCGCATAAATTCCGAACGAATGAACAAAATTGGATAAGTAATTCTTTTTTTCTTTGAGCTATAGCATTATGAAATTTAGGTGGTAGGCGAGATGTTTGAAAACTGAATGTAAGGGAATGAATATATGGAATGCGGGAGGGGATGGGGGTGGGGTGGGGGGGGGAGATAATTGATAAGTGCAAGCGCTACAGTAATTTCCCGTAATACCATGCGAGCGAAGCCGCGGGGAAAAGCTAGTTGAAAATAATTTTAAAATAGTAAAAATACTTTAAAAAATCGTACACAAAAACCTGCCAGGCTGCTGGTCGGCAGACCAAGAAATTCTTCAATGGGATGATCTAGACTACAGCTATTCGTTGGTTTCATTCGTGTACTCGATGACGTAAAATTTACTATTTTTTATCCCACTTTGACGCCGGCTGCCTGCGAACGTGCCAGGCTGCCGGTTGGCAGACCTGCTTTTTTTCATTTACTAATCGACCTTTATCATATGCAATCATTCCCGTTCGTGTACTCGATAATGTAATTTTTTCGAAAAAAATCGCTCACTATTTCCATGACAGGCTCCTGCCAAGAGGCGCACCGGCAGACCAGCTTTTTTAAGGCTTTCTAAATGTCCATTATCACTACAAAGTAGTTTCATCGTGTACTCGATGACGTAGGGTTTACCTCGCTTGTCTCCTAGACTATAACACGTATTACTGAGACCATTATCGGATAGTTATCTTTTAGAACATGCACGGTATGTCACGGTAGCAAGCATTAAAAGATAAAGACACGGTTCCCGGGGTGGTGTAGTCGAATGTCCTAGTAACCTTGATATGTGATTGCGCACTTTTAACCCCTCTGGCTAATTTGTTCGGTTTTCGGAACAATTCATATCTGTACCTTAGGATACACCACACGTAGCTATAGACTTAGCTATGGACTTAAGTGGTTTATCCTTTAGGGTACAGATATAGGTCTCTTGGAAATTGTTGTATCTCCCTTACTATCATGGTTAGAAATATGATCTAAATCAGTGATTCCTAAAGTGGTCCAGGTGGACTCGACGGGGGTCCACATAGTAGTGATAAAAAAATGGGGGTCCACAAGTTGTAATTGGGGGTCCACGAAAATTTATCTGGTTTCGTTGGTCATCATCATCACTCTTGGCTCTACAACCCCTGCTGGGTCTTGTCCTCCTCAAGAGTCTTCCTCCACTCATCTCGGTTTCGGGCCAGTTCTCTCCAGTTTAGAAGCTCCAAGGTAGATATATCTTTGAGGACGATATCGCTCCATCTTAATCTTGGCCTTCCCAGGCTCCTTCGCCCTATCGGTCTTGAGTTCAGCAAGGACTTTGGTGATTGATGCTCGGTCATTTTCTCCACATGTCCCAGCCACCGAAGTCTTCCCAGTTTTATGAATTTTGTCACGTTTAGCTCCTTAAACAGAGCATATAGCTCATTGGTTTCGATAGTAAAGAACAAAAGTATTGGCTTGGCTTTACCTCTCAATGTAGGCAGGTAGTACACTAGTGTTTCGGTGAAAAATGGTCATATTGAGACCCATCACGTGCCCATATCCCATCCCGCCCCCCCGTCTAATATCACATTACCCCCCCCCCCCCCCTCCCCGTTGTGACAAACCACAACTCCAGCGTTTTATTCAATATTCAGTACAAAGTGTCGAGTTTTGGGAAGAGCAGGGGGTCCACCGAGACCAGTAAAATTTTGAAAGTGGTCCACGAGAAAAAAAAGTTTGGGAACCTCTGATCTAAATGGTATTAGATAGATAAAACGGTTCCATGGCAACTGAGAATAAAATCAACTCAACACCTCCTTGAAAAGTCATTAAAAGCTATGAAAAAAATAATTTGAAATTAGCCGGTAACCCTAACCTAACGTAATCTATTTAACCAATTTTTTTTTAATATATATTTTTATCACTCTAAATGGCTTATCTGAGATGGTTCTTATATGAGTTGGTTTCATTCCGAGTTGTCCGGTCACCAGATAAAACACGACGCTGTATACTAAGTTACCGCTATTTGAAAAACAATTACGAAACCTTGAGAATTTTTTATTATTATTTTTGTGTGAAATGACAAAAAAGCGAGTTGACGATAATGTTCATAATACATTTGCCTGATAAAATATGTGTGTTTTATTTTTTCATTGTCAGTACTTTTAGTTGGAAAAGTTTTACAAAAATTTTTAAATTTAGAAAATTATATATTTATTTCGAATTATAAAATTTGAAAGCGTATCTCATCACCTTTCAAAAAAAAATTTTAGTTTTCGGATGCATTCTGAAATATTCCATTTATTTTAATTTTATTAAAATGAGGAAATATTTTGACCTTCTGACAAAATAAGCTCGAGGCCTGAGGGGTTAATGTGCATGTGTGTATGTATTTTTAAAATAGTCTTATTTCATCTAGTGTGCTGAATATTTTAAAAAAAGTGTTGTGCAACAGATTAATTATCCATTTCCAGTCATTGATGTATTATATTTAGATGAGACATGAAGTGAAAAAATAAGTTCCAATTTTTATGTCCAATTAGACCGATTGGGCCTCCAACCCTAAACCTCCAACACCAAACGACCGGAAACTAAAAAAATCTGATCTACCCGCACCGATTATGGCATCTAATAGTGGAATACATTTTGACGAGATATTCGTACGCAACAGCGCCTCTAATTGTATTTCTTATTTTAGCATTCTTAACATTTTGGAAGATAGGTATACAATTTTGTTAAGGTTATTAAAAGGACAATTAAATATATCCAGTGTTTTAGAAGTTTCATTCAATAAGTACCATTTCTCCTGTCATGTTATGCTGTACTAGAACATCTGTTCTTTCATGTGGTATCTTGAAGAAGTCATAGCGACAACTGTGGCTGAAGTTTTAAGGCTCATTATAAGCCGTTGCGTTCCAAGAGGAATGGGTTATCAATAGAGCTATGTACTATCTTTGAGTATTGCAAAATTTGCTTAACATCTGGTTTCTAGGTTAAATCGATTAGTTGCCTCAAATAAGTCCATATTGTAAATGAACCTCAGATGAGTTCTGGATTTTTTCCAGCTTGTTTATATACTTAGTGTGGTGCAGAGTCCATACACCGCTAGCATATACTATGTAGATATTTATGTAGAATGTTTTCAGGTTGGCGACGTGGCCTTTGTAGAACTGTTTAACGACGAAAATGACAAGCCACGTGGTTGTGGTATTGTAGAGTTCTCCAGTCCTGAATATGTGAAGAAGGCCATGGAGGTAATGCACAGATTCCCGCTGGAAGGGAGAAAGCTCGTCATTAAGGAAGATTATGGTATGTCATTTGTTTTTATACCTAGCAACAGGTGAGCCAATGAAACAATTTCTGATTTCAAAAAATCAGAAAAATATTCAATAAATCATCTTGTAAAATTTATTGATAAAAAAGATCTACAAGAACGGAAATTTTGTGTAAGGGCACAATTGTTCTTTTTTAAAAATAATGCCCTCGAGGTAGCCTCCATTTTTTGCACACATTCTTGCAGCCTCGTTGCAAAGCTGCCCAGAATTTTTTTTGCGCAGCATTTCTAGCGTTGTTGCCACCATTCCATGTTGAATCCTTTTTTTTAATACCTGGTTGGTCCTTGGGGGTTACTTTAAAACACTTGTGTTTAGGTACTCAAAATCGTGCAGTATGCCACACAACACGAGTGCCAAGGGTTTACTAACAGGTGTTCCCCGGTCGTCTTATGAGCAAGAATTACGATATTTCCTGGCCACCTTGTTCTCCTGACTTGTCCGCATGCAACTTTTTCCTTTGGGGGTACTTAAAAACAACAAGTGTTTCTAAGTAATCCTCCAAAGACCAGGCATTAAAAGAAAGGATTTGAAGTGAAGTGGCCGCAATACCACTAGAAATGTTGTGTAATTTTATGGGCAGCTTTGCAACGAGGCTGCAGGAATGTGTGCGACTAAATGGAGGCCACCTTACAGACATTATTTAAAAAATGAACCCACATAAAATTTCCATTTGTGTAGATTCAATATTAATTCAATTCATAATTCTCAAATGCAACCCAAGCAAGTAAGTCGTTATAGTGAACATTTTCTTATTTTTTTTTTTAGTTTATTGGGGAAACAAACAGTTTTAGGTATTATATTAAGGGGGTATTCTAGTCTAGAAGCATGAATTGTAGCTGTTTTTTCAGGTGCAATAAAAAAAAATCAATAATATTTTTACCAACTATTTTTTTATAAAATATTTATTCAACATTGAAGAATCTATTTAATAAAGAGTCGAACGAAAAAATTAAAAATTCAAAAAGTTATAGGTTGTTGAAGTGGGGGGTCTAAAAAAAATGGCGCGCCCTGGTTGACACGATTGCAACCCTCCCAGTAATCTAAAAAATTAAAAAATTAATTCTTAATCCAAACAAATGCGGCTATAGCCCGGACTAAGGAAAAATAAAAATTTGCAAAATGGCGGCTGTCTGAAATAAAAAAGACGTTTTTGTACCAGTTTTTTTGACTTTCCAAATTTTTTAAAAATAGTAAAAATTGAAATTTTGTTATGGTTCTAGTTCCCGCCATAGAGAAAGGTATAGAGAAGGCTCACACCAAATTTCAAGTAAATTGGTTTAGTAGAACTTGAGATAGCGTGTCAACCAGTTCGAAAAAAGTGATTTGGAGAAAAATGCGTTTAAAATTTTGTTCTGTTTAGATTTTGGTTAGATTCCGTCCAAACCGCGACATTAAAATGGTTATAACTTTAAAATAAAGTGAATTTCGAAAAATCCTTTTAAGGAGATATTTTTGAATATTTAAACTATGGAAATATGAAGAAAAAAAAATTGTTTTTTTTTTTTTCTAGACTAGAATACCCCCTTAAGACAATTACATATTACAAGGTTGCATAAACCAGCGAAGTTTCCGCAAGAAACTTCTTAGTCAACTCTTGTAAATGGTTAGTGTATTGTTCTTTTCATAATACAGTGGTAAGGTTTGGCAAACACAGTCATGAATCTGAATCAATAATGTTGTGCATTTATCCACAAACCAAATTTTATGTTGGCTTAATATTAATAAGGCTGAATGTTTGTTGTTGCAGGCACTGTTCGCACTAAGCACGGCCACCCAGTGGGACACGAAAGAGATGATTCAGGAATGAGGTAAATAGTGTTGATTCAGCCACATAAAATTGTTTTAACACATTGTAATCAGATCACGTATTGATACGTTTTTAGCAAATTAATGCTAGAGAGCGGATCACGTATTTATACGTTTTTGATAGATTGTTAGTGGAGCGCGGGTCACGTTAAAATACGGGTTCCAATATACTTGAGTTTTCGCTATATAGCGTCTGTAGGGTTGTAGCTATGCAGGTAAAAACCTTTTGAGAACAATAGATGGGGTGTACGGTGGGTACCGAGGTAGTGTTATAAATCACAAAAATAGTCGAAGATAACGGTACATATAACGGTATACATGCAACACTAAGACGAAGAATAATATTTTTTTTAGTTTATTTCACTACTCTTTGGTGGTCGGACGTTGCTAAAAGCTAAATATCGAGTACATAGATATTATATATATATTACGTACATATTTACATTTTATTTTAGTGGTTAAAAGTTAAAATACTTTTGATAAATTTTCGATGAAACAGACATTTTTACCACGATTGTGATTGAAAGTTTGTTATTTTTTTTAGTTAGTTATATTATTATATTGTGTTTTATCCCATAAGAAAAATGTCTCACCACAATGAAGATAGTGACCAAGAAATATACGCCGACAATTTATCCGACATATCGTGTGAAAGTGATTTTGATAGTGATGATAGCGATCAAGTTGATGATGAAGATATTATTCCACTGCCTACAACATTTACCCGCAGGACCATTTCGTCCAGTTGTGTAAAATAAAGGATGTTATGTAAAAAAATTTTTTTTTTTTTTTTTCAAAACTTTCCTGCTTTATGTGAAATTCTGCACTAGTTTAACGATGAAGAATACATTTCTAAATATAATAAAATAAAATAAATAATTTGCAAAAAGAATTATTGAAATCAAACAAATATTTTTGAAGTTATCGCAATTTTTCTAGAGGTCTACGTTAGCGCGAAATTACGCGAAAAATCACCCGTTCGCAGCACTAGTACGCGGCCGAAAACTGCCCGATCACATTGTGTTAAAAATATTTTTTGCTTTTTAAGATCATAACTTTTTTCAAATAATCCTTTCCAACAAGCAAATTTACTTTTATCGCAATATGTATAACACCTAGAACTCCAACTGCCTTATAAAAGTCACAGTATTGAAGCAAATGAAATAACATGCGGGTTTGTCACGACTACTTTTCCAAATTTTGTTATTTTCAAATGTAGAGTTTTTTTGTTGTTTGGTATTACTTTTTTTTGTCGAACATGTATCATAACAATAATTGGATAATTTGTAGAGCGCCGTTTTTGTGGAAATTCACCTCAAGGGTGCTCATCTTTCTGTATAAATAAATTCTGAGATCTAGAAAATCACACCACTGTATTTTTGTTTCAGGAATAACAATAGAAACAATGGTGACAATTGGATGAACATCTCGGGAGGAGGTAACAATGGTGGAGGCAACATGCAGCAGGGGGGCGAAGAGAGGTTCAACACGTACGGCTTGAGCCTGCAATTCCTGGACTCCATCAATGTGCGGGGGCCTCTGCTCAACCGCATCTTCGTTGCCAATGTAAGCTAACATTACATTCCCGGGTTACGAACATAGCAATAATTGAAATCTTCTTCGAACATAGAAAGTTGAATTTCTTGCTTGTTGTGCAATGGTGGACGAATTGGCTTATACAGAATTGATAACTTGGCAATATTTTAAATCTCCTTTCTTCTATCATAAAAAACTGAATTTGTTGCTTATAATGTTGGAGGACTTGGCTTGCATGGGATTGAACCCGTGATGATGTGATGTGTTTAAGTTCCAACTGTTTCGCGGAATTTTTTTAACTACGCCTGCAGTACACCAGAGCGAAATGGCTCCATTAGAGCGCAGATCGTTTAAGAATTCTGCTTCCACCTGAAACTCCGTCATGAACGCGACCGTTGTGATGTAACACATTAGAAAAAAATTAAACACGCGTTTACAACGTTAGCATTACTTCTAACATCAACAACATTGGTCGTATGTGTTTTGTTAGATTTTATGCTCTCGTTTTGTTATAAATATCAACACAAAGTTCATTGATGTATCTATACTAAATACTGATGAATTTAGAGCATAATAACAGTCATTAATTGTTGCAAAAGTCATTAATTTTCCTTGCAGTAAACAGCATTTGTCAAAATCATAGTTGTACACATCAAAAGTTAAGTATGGTACAGGCAAACCATTTTGAAGGAAACACGTTTGATTTATTTGTATTCGCCAATAGTATTGATAGTTAAATAGTTCGGAAAATTGGCCCAGAGTCCCCTCTTACCCAAATCATCTCAACAAATGCCCAAAGGTACTGGGTGCATAGAGACGTTTATCAATTGTTTAAATTTTAGACTCACAATTAAATTTGACAAATTCTTATTATGTTTTTTTTGTTTCATTTTTCGGATTCGCAACAAAAACAAAATGATTATTATTAAAACACAAGCGAGGATATGAATTGATATTTAATAAAAAGTGTTTTTCAGCTGGATTACAAAGTGGACAAGAAGAAGTTGAAGGAAGTGTTCAAGATGGCTGGAAAAGTGAGGAATATTGATCTGAGTTTGGACAAAGATGGGAACAGCAGAGGTTTTGCTGTTATTGAATATGATCATCCTGTTGAGGCAGTACAGGTAAACCTTTATTATTTACAGTTTTCTTAGTTGATTCTGCATCGTATTATTATTTTAAAAAATTGCTTTATCTGGAGTTTCAACCCTTCAAGTCTATTCGGTTTTTGGAACAACTCATACAGGTCTCATAGAGATTGTTGTCTCCCTTACACTATCATGATTAGAAATATGATCTAAACGGTGTTAGAAAGAGAAAATATGTATGTACCACGCTTTATATTAAAATCTAAAAGTTTACCGCAAAATAATTAAAATACTACACCTTTATGAATCCATAGTTTCCGACCGCAATTTGAAAAAAAAAAATGAAACTTTGAGAATTTTTTATTAATTATTTTTACATTAAACGACAAAAAAGTGAGTTGACAATAACGTTTATAATATATTTGCCTAATATTTTTTTTTTTTCATTTAGGAAAGACGTAAGTAAGGTTAGCCATTTCGTCGCCTTAGTTCGTATTTGTCCAACAGACCATTAGAAAATTTTACAGGAAGATAAGGTTTTCTGTCTTTATTTCAATGAAAAATTAAGGTAGGTTTAAGATAAAGCTATTTCCGTAAAGACATACGTCTCATTGGTTTAAGTATTTCTTAGTTCAGTGATTAACTATCATTTTTTATACCTTATTTTTAATTTTAAAGTGGAGATTGAACAAAAACTAAAATGGTCTGTTGGACAAATAACTTTGAAACTTGAATGAACATGGAAATTAACTGTGAAATTTGATAAATTGTTCAAATTCAGGCAAAGACAAATCAAAACTTGGCCTTATTTTTCACAATTGTTTCAATCTCTCAAATTACTGTACCTTATTCTGCCTCTCAATCTCCATTCCCTATTCTGTCTCTCAATTATTTTCCCTCTAGTAGGTGGTGCCTTCCGAAAGTTACTGCACCTAAAACTCTTTTTGTCTTTCAGAGAGCTGCAAATGCCAGATGGAGATTATTTTTAATATTATTTTCCTTCTTATCTCTGTCACATACGTGATCCATCCCTGTACTCGTATGTCGCATATGTGATCCATCAGTGGCTATCCATGTTCTCAGATTTTACATATGTTACCCATCAGCAACTATCCCTGTACTCGGATGTCGCATATGTGATCCATCAGTGGCTATCCATGTTCTCAGATTTTACATATGTTACCCATCAGCAACTATCCCTGTACTCGGATGTCGCATATGTGATCCATCAGTGGCTATCCATGTTCTCAGATTTTACATATGTTACCCATCAGCAACTATCCCTGTACTCGGATGTCGCATATGTGATCCATCAGTGGCTATCCATGTTCTCAGATTTTACATATGTTACCCATCAGCAACTATCCCTGTACTCGGATGTCGCATATGTGATCCATCAGTGGCTATCCATGTTCTCAGATTTTACATATGTTACCCATCAGCAACTATCCCTGTACTCGGACATTGCGTGTGTGATCCATCAGCGGCTATCCATATACTCAGATTTCACATATGTGACCCATCAGCGACTCTCCCTGTACTCGGATGTCGCATAATACGTGATCCGTCAGTGACTATCTATGTACTCCGATGTTGTGTATGTGATCCATGAATTTTCAGTAAAACACAAATAGGATGGGATAAATAACATTGTAAAGGTTAATTAATTTCCTGATTGTTTGTTGCAGGCAATTTCCATGTTCGACAAGCAGGTCCTGTTTGAACGCAAGCTCGCCGTGCGCATGGACCGCGCTAACTCGGGTCAGACAGAGATGCGCCTGCCCGAGGGGCTGCAGGCCATCGGGCCCGGACTCGGGCCATCGGGGGAGCCCCTGCGCGACGTGGTGTCTAGCCTGCCGCAGCAACAGCCGGCCGTGCAGTCTGCCACAGGCGCCGGCCTCCTGGGGGCCGTGCCTGCCCTCGGGGGTCTGGGCCTGCAAGCCCTCGGCCAGCTGGGTCTGGGGCAACTGCAGTCACAGCTCCTGCAGCAGGTGCAATTTTCTAAATTACGTTAATATGTGTAATGTTATTGATGTCAGGTGATATTTGACGCTAATCTCACATTTCTTAATACAGCAGACTCTACATTTACTGATTAGGGAGATAGTGGAATAAAATGCGGGTTCACCTGATCTACGCATCCTTCACAAACGTGATCCATCGGCTTCATGGGTCACATATACGTGTACGCATACTTTCTCCTTTTGAGTTCCCCGAGATGTACGTGATTGCAAATCCCCAATTCTTTCTGTTTAAAAACTTCTATGAAGACATTTCACACAAAAAAAAATTCTTTGAAAGTTCCGGTTAAATCGAACTCAGTAAATCAAGTGTCTGCTGTATCTCAAAAAAGGTGTTATTGTCTTATCTAGTTAGTTAGTTGTGCCAGTCCTCAATTATTTTTATGTTTGTAGCATTTTTAGCAAAATTATTAATATATGTTGTTGTCTAAGTAGTTATGGTCTCGATAAGTTATTATCAGGGTTTTAATATCTAAATTATTTGTTTTTATTATTAATTATCTGATCCTAGGATTGAATACCTTGTGTTCCAAAATTATTATTTTCCATGACAATGCTGCAAAAATTTGTACCCGATTTTTACAAAGATGTTAAATTATAATATGAAAAAGTGTATATATAAAAAAGCCATATATTATTACTCAGACTTCCCAGTAAACTTCTGCTCAATTTGCTCAATCCACAATTAATTGTTAGTGACATGGTAAATAAATAGAATAGAAGTTATGTTTGCGTTGTGATAAAATAGTTTGTACAAGTTTAGCAGGCCTTATTAGGAGTTTCTCAACTAATGTGTCTTATTTATTGATAAAGGGTGTGTGGAATATCTTCAATTTGCTTCCATGAACAATAAATTTGTTTTAAATCATTCTTCTCTGTTTGTACATATTATACTGTAATTGTGACCTCAAAAATAAATCCTGTCAGGTTTTATTCTTATAGATGAGTCATATAATTTCTACATCCACTATATCAACTTTTGTTGATTTGGAGAAAACTAAAAAAAACTGTCAAACTCAGCGTAAATAAATAAATGCAAATTCATTTTTAAATATATAAATTTGGGTAATTAAAAAGTTTTTAATTAGATAATTATTTAGGATTCGGAACCAGTCATGGTACAATTATTGGCAGGTTAGAGGAAATTAAATGCATATTTTCTTCTGCATAAATCAAAAATCACTAACAAACTTCACTGCGTAGGTTTCATGGGAAAAAATGGGTTGTTAATTATTAACATTTTTTGGCCATTCTCATACTTTCCTTATTTCAGGCATTCGCATTCATTTTCTGTCTTTGTTATTTAGCGATGAGCAGTATTTTCACACAAATACATCTTTTTCTCAGTAAAATTGATAAAAAAAACAGTTTATCTCTGGCTTGCCATTGAAATAAAATCATGTATGGTTTCATAGTGCTTTCACACAAACGAAGTATTGAATTCCGTAAGTCTAAACTTAAACTTTAGGTCGCACAGTTTACACCCGCGCTGTGCAAACGGGTTCCCTACAGAGCATCGGACCATCCCAGTTTATTTATAAACACACTTGCATTGTGTTTATAAATACAATGCTCGTTGTGGCATGACGATGGCGGCCATATTGTATTTTGGCAAAATATTGGCTGTATCCAATATAGCACATTTTAATTAATTTCTTGGTGATATGGCAAATTTTATTCCTCAGTTTTGACACAGTTTTTGGTCATGGTATGGGGTCTTTGAAACTGAGCAAAAATGTGAACAAGATGTTATCATACTTCATTCCATCATTTTGTCCAAAAATCGGATGTAGCGGATATAGAAATTATAGAACTCAGATATTACTTTCATATTTTATTCCACTCAAATTGTCATCATGTCTCCTTTATTCTCTCAATTTGTTAGGACGTAGATTTAATAAATTTAGGAGTCGATAAGATGTGCCAGTTAGTGTTTTCCCCATTTTAATAAATATCCTCAAAATAAAGTTAATATTTTGGTAATTTTGTTCACACTTTCATACTGTCTTCAGTCACACAATTACAAAGATTGTATTTTCTGTAATTAAATAGAATTTTACCACAAAACAGGGTGTTTGATTGTAGAATAATGGCCACCACAGATCCCAGTTTTAAATATGTATTTCTGTGAATTCTTCTAAAAGGCGTCCCGATAACCTTTTGGCTAATCTTGGAATTAATACAGCCTTCCACACAAAATCTTTGAGACATGTGATCTCTAAGTCAAGTAAGGCAGTGTAGTGTGAGATTGTTTATTCAAAATAATTTTTGTTGTCTTCCTTTCTCCTTATCTTCCATTTCACAACACAGAGCCCAATGATCAATTTGTAGCAAGCATATTACATCCATTTCTTGGAGAATCCTGCAGATTGTAACGTTTTAATTGACATTCCTTTACGCATTTTCATAAAATCATTTTAAATATATGTATAATATAGAATCTTTATCTAGTTTAGCAAAGGGGCATTATCTTCTACATAATGTCAATCCTTGAGGACTTATGTATAAGGCGGGAAAGGCAAGTGCTAATGTGGCTACTATTTGCATTATACTGCAACATATTTGTATGTGTGTATATTAAAATCTCTGGAGGGTGGGGTTATAACATTACATTACAATTCCAGGAAACGAAAATAGTAACAAATGTTGTTAGCCTCCCGTGTCATTCCACTTCTGATGACATTTCTGGCAATAAATTTACTCCCAGCAAGACTTTATTCCCATCCTCTCTAGGTCAGCTGGCATGTCCATGAAGCATCGTCTTATTATGTCCAAAAACCAATGTTACCAGATGGGTTTGTACGCCGTCTTGAGAGGAATGGCTGCGTACCTTTTTTCATTCAAAACTTAATATTGGATTTGAGGCCAAAATACCCAACTAAACTGAATATATTTTTTTTAAATCAGAAGGTACGGCAAACATGTAGTACGGATCTGAGCTATTTTATTTATTTGTGTTTCAAATTACAAAATTTAGGTCATTAAAAAAATTCAATTTTTCTTGATTTTAAAAACAACCTTGGCAATTTTTTGTGAGTTAATTGTAAATCTACCATAATTTATTTGAAATAACTGCACTTCAGCTACAAAAAGGATAAACATCAACCCCGTGTAAAAATATAAGTGTGATATCGCAGGGTCTTTCTGCTGGTGACTTGTCGAGCCTCGGCAATACGGGCGGTCTGTCCAACAACCTTCAGGATCTGGGCAACAACTCCATGCAAGCCTCGCAAATGCAGACCAATAACTTCTCCAACAATGGCTTCCAAGGTAAGTGCAAATTTATGTAAATATAATTACAACAGCATTTGTAAAGCATCTCTCTAGAATATTAATAATGTTTCTTTGCTCTTCATAATAAACTCAAGTAGAATCTTTACCACATACTAAATTAATTTGAGCACTATGCCATCAAAGTATTGACTGATTATTATACATGGCCCTGAAAGTAGTGGTAGAACCGAGAAATTGGTGAATCTTCATCATATCCTGAAACCCAGAAATCCTGATTTTTTAAATTTATTCACTTTTTTTGTAATAAAATGGGTCAACCCATCCACTGCCAGGAGCTTTTGTTACTCTTAACAGGTCGCGTGCCGTTGGCGCGCCGGTGCGCGCCCTATAGCCGAATAAAAAAATAAATAAAAATTTGATATGCAATTTTAAACCTTATGTATAAAGAAAATGTATGAAGAACAAGGTCAGAATCGCTTGGGGCATTCTTGTTCTTGACGTAACAGATATAAGGAACACTTCTAGCCACTCAAATAATTGTCTTTGGACATTTCAATGACTTTGGAAATGAGCATTTCTACCACGATTCGAACTGTCAAACTTTGAGCGTCACGTGTCATAAAAAGATTGATAAACCTATCAATTTGTCAAATAAACGCAAGTAAAAGTGTTTGTAGGTGTAGTTCGTTGTTCAAGGAACGTATTTCGGTAAATATTATATACCATAGCATAAAATTAACTGACAAAATTTATGTCAAAAGTCAAAACATCGCGAAATTTTCGAGTTTCATCCGTAAAACCCCGAGGCATTCAACCGGTTAAAAGAAAATAGAATTGGTCCGCTCACCATTGGGAGTGATTGGGCACTTTTATATATAATTCCCGTGGTTGCGGCATGGCAACAGCACAAAAAAAGCATAAAATGTACATTAAGGTGGTCCAGGCAGGCCCTCATAGTAAAAAAATAAATTTCAAATATAGGTGTCGCCACCCCCTTGATTTGTTACACCTACCATTTCTATTATCTGTAAAAAAATTTCAGCCTCCTATCTTATATATAAGGGGGTGCTCATCGAATTAGAAGTTTCAGACAAAAGTTCAGGATTTTAATTAAAACACGTAATTTAAGGTTTATTAATATTACAAGTATTTTAATCAAGTACGTACACTAAGTGTTTAAATGTGAACCAAATTTGGAAACAAAGCAATAATTTACATAATATTAGTCACAATCTCTCAAAACTATGTTAGTTAACTCTATTTGGATGTTTCAGTAGAAACGATTTTTGTATTTTGTTCAAACGATGTGAACTAAAAATTGCTTTTCTTCCTCATTCCATATTGTGTTGTAATCTTTTAATAGTTTAACATCTCTCTCCGCTGTATCATTAACGACACGCAAATTTTTGACGCAGCTTTTGCCTTAAAGGTAATCAACATTGTCATTCCAAGTCTCAGGAGATAATCGCAAGAAAGAGTCCTGATATCGAGAACTAAGAGCATTTTCAACGTTCTTTGTGTTGCAAAAGCTTCTAATGTAACCTCTGCAAGCTTAGCAGAATCACCTCGTACCGAACGATTACCGCCAACAGAACTTATTTTTTGAACAATGGCCTGTTTCTCAGCATCAGACAGCTTGTCAGAAATTAAGGCAAATGCAACTAGTTCATCTGACGAATATCATAAGTGACGCTCTAAGATACCCCTAGCTGCTGTACTGATTTCGGAATCAATGGCTTCGTACAATTTTAAGCTTTTCCAAAATAGTAAGTCATTTACTAGCTTTATTAGCTCTTCGTAATCATCACGAACTTGATTCCCCCAGATAGAGCGGTTGTAAGACTCTCAAGGGTATTTTCAGCGAACTGTTCTTATTCAAGACAATCATAGTGCTTCTTCGATAATGTTTCTCAAATATCGCTGAATCTTTTGAAAAGTGGAATTTAAGGAGAGCTTGATGGCCCAAAACCCAGAATAAATATTTTTGAAAGCATTATTTGAAATACCTGACTGCGAGCAAGACACAAAAGATACGTTCTGTCTTTTCTTCTAAAAGAGTGCAAGCTCCCTTTTTGTCAACGGTGTTAGAAGCAGTAGTGTCAAAACTCATCGCCTGGACTTTATTTGTGACATTCCACTATTGCATTGTGTCAAAAACAGAATCAGATATTTGTTCCACCGTTCCTGCAGTAAGTTTAGGTACCCTTAATAGTTTTTCACAACCATTACCGTCTTCTGAAATTTTTATCAAATTCAAAGCGCTTGCCTGGGCAATATCAAAAACTTTGTCTAGTTCTTCTGTAAACAACTACTCTCTTTTTCTTTGTGCTTCAGAATTTTTTCCTCTAATTTTCTTCAATAGCAGCCAGTTCTTATGAAACTGAATCAGTTTTTCAATGCAGTTATTTTGTTGTCTGGTCAGAATACTAGATTTACTCCATACTTCTATAAGTTCTTGAATAAGTACATGCGCGCAATCTTTCACATTTTTGGATTCATTTAATATGTGGTGATAACGAAGTAAAACTTGCTGAAGAGTAGGAAGTTGGTTAAGCCTCATCAATAGCTCAATGTCTCAAACCCCAAGTAGAAAAATTTCGTCTTTTTTTCGATTAGACGAACACATTTTATTACACTGATTCACTTCACAGTCTACTAAATAAGTATCAAAACTGTTTAAATTTGTCTACAAAACTCTTCATTGGTTTATTTTTAATATATATTTAATAGTTTAACATGCGAAACTGTCATGTAACAAAAAGTAAAAATTAAGCATTTTACAAAAAAAATTCAAAAACAGCACTCGATTGGGCACCCCTTTCTGCTTATGCTATCTCGCTGAAATTTTACTATGTTATTATCAGTGGCGGCTCGTGACTTTTTGGTGTGCTAGAGCAGTGTTCCGCAAACTTTTTGTGATCAAGGTACACTTACCAAAACAAAAAATTTTAGAGGTACACCAAAGAAAAAAAACAATGTTTATTAAATATTTATTACTAAAATCAATTTAGTATGAAAACATGTTTAATGAGAAATGTGAGCCTGCTTTACTGAGCACAGGCGATAAAAATTTGGAGCAATCGTTGACAATGCTTCTCTCATCTCTTCGACGATCGTCCCCAGGGGTTCTTTTTTTATGTCGTAGTGGAAGTTGAAAACCCCAAATTGCATAAATAGGTCGTGGCAAATGATAAGATAATTGCAATACCACGCTTTGAAATCAGTGGATACTCATTTGTGGATACTTTTTATGCGTAACCAAAAATGTGCTAGCTCTATTTCGGAAAAATTTACTTATGTCTGATCAGTTTTTGTCTTCAGAATTCTTCCTGCTCGTTCGGTAAGTGTCCAAGGGAAATGCTGTCTAAGAATGGTTTTCGAACCCAGTCCATGGGATGCTGGTTACACTTAGGAAAATACGAGTTCATTTTTTCTGCTGTGTTTCACTAGCCTGTGCTTCGAGTGTTTCGCTATCAAAGCCTGCACTCTTTTTATTGAATCGGCAGCCATGACATTTGGGAACATTTCATTACTGTATACCATTGGGCGTGGCTGATCCATAACACCAACTTAGCTTTCAATCTTATCCGATGACGTTAAAGTATTAGAATTCTGGTCTTGTTTTTTTGGTTGCGCTCATTTAAATGGGCGAATATGTCCGCCTGGCTTATTTTACTATCGATCCAATAGTTGGATCGCCTAAGCTGGTGCAGCGTCGCAAAGTTATTTTGTTACAATGTAGTATTGCGGTGCGGCACACCAGCTAACGACCACGGTACACCACTTTGCCGCGGCACACACTTTGCGGAACACTGTGCTAGAGTGCTGATATTAAAAAATGGCATTATTGATGTTGTTGCAGCCGAAAAAAAAATTTTTTTTTTTTTGAAAATCAGTTTTTTGTATGAAAAATTTCAGGAAGTTTCAGTTTGGCCGTGCGCCGCACGGATTTCCTGAAAAATCTTCATACAAAACACTGATTTTTGAAAAAAAAAATTATTATTTTTCGCATACGACAACATCCATGATGCCATTTTTTTTAAATATTAGCACCTTAGCACATCCAAAAGTCACGAGCCGCCACTGGTTATTATTATAAATACATGTAACAAATTAACGGGGTGGCCAAATGAAAAATAAAAAATAAAAATTTTTGGACCACCTTAATGTACATTCTCTATCACATACTGCTGCATCTCTTTCTTACACCCCATAATAGTGAGACAAACAATGTACATATGTTTGCTTCCCCCAAAAGAGAAATGCAATAATTATTATTCATCTCCCTCACTCGTATTAAAAAAATGAGACGCCACTACCATTGCCGTGGGAATTTTTAAAGCAGCCATTAACACTGATTTGGAGCTGGTCTACACTTTGTCACATTTTAGAAGACATTAAACTGCTGATATTAACCCCCTAGCGACCGATCTCTTTCAAATTTGACCTAAAAATATCAACTTTAGACTCTATTTACTCGAACATACTCGAAAACGAAAGCTCAAATCAAAAAAAAGTTATACCATCAAATTGACTTCAAATGTAATGTAGATTCACCAGTTTCCCCATTTGTTTCCGGATGCCGTACATGATGTCCCCGGAGACGATTGGGCTAAATAAAACTAGTTCTGAGATAATAACGGATTAACTTTTGCATCTCTACCCAAAATTATCACGTTGACAACTCTGTAATCATGTCATGATCTTTCAAACTAAGGTTTAGAAGAGGACTCAAATATCTGTTGTGGAAGGTGTTGATTTCAGATAATATGCTTGTATCCAATGTTTATTTATTTATTTCAAAAACATACGTTTAATGGCACAACATGTGCCATTAACATAAATTATATTATATATGTATTACAATACAATAACAAAACGAAAGTAACAACATAATGTTTATATGAAATTCTTAGGTTTAAGCAATGCCGCTTTCGGGCGTGGAATCAACATCACCCCCGCTGGCATGAACTCCAACCTCAACTCCACCCTCAACGCCCTGAACTCCAGCATGAACTCCAGCATGAATTCGAGCATGAACACCGGCATGGGCTTCCCCCACCAGCCTCCGGGCGGGCGTGGGGAGTCCCCCAACTTCGGGGGCAACCGGGGCATGTCTCCCGGAGGTTACGGGGACAACCGAGGGGGCTCCAGGGATATGGATGCCAGAGGTGGGACCAATCCAGATAAACCGGGAGATATGGTGCTCATCAAATACGTAAGCAATGAACTTATTTTTTACTTTATTTTACAAATTATCTGAAAAAAAATGTATGCCACTCCCTTCCATGCAAGTTTTTCTCTTCACTTTGACATTATAAACACCACCAAAGTTCAGCTGTGTTTAATCCATGCTGGCGTATGACTGGACGTATTATAGCTCATTGGTTCCTTGTAAAGTCCCTGATAAGTATAGGTATCGCATCCAGATGCATTGTTTACCTAATAAAACCTTTTCCAATAATATTATATGTACGGTCGATTGCCCTTAATTGGTACACTAGTTTATTGGGACAGCCTGTTATTTGGGACAAAATACAAGGAACAGTGAACCAAATAAAGAAATGAATACTAATTTATTTTGGTTATCTGGAACACCATTCTGTTTAATTGGGACAAATTCCCATCTGAAGTCGATGAAAAACGTCTCGGTAAACGAATTTTAGTTAAAAAGTGAGTTAGAATTTTAGTTTTAGGTGAGTTAGAATTTTAGTTTTAGGTGAGTTAGAATTTTAGTTTTAGGTGAGTAGAGCGGATGCACCGCATTAATAATTAATAAACTTTTAAAATATGAAGGAACCGACTCCGGTGTCGGCAAAGACGGGTGATAAATGAAAGGCATCAGTTGTGAGTCGAGTCTTTATTGAGCTACGTAGCGGAGGTCGATGCGGAGTGAAGCGAGAGAGGTGGAGTCGGGTGCGTAGTCAGTGATGCTCGGTCGTGATGAGTGATGAGGTCGAGATAGCTGCGGCGGGGAAGAACACAAATCTTCAGGTTGCCAGTGTATTGCTCTACACCGAGAGTGGTGGAGGATGACCTGATCCAGGCGGTCGATCGACGTTGTAAAAACAGATACGGCGGCTGTGATTCCAGTGAATTGGAGTCACATGTGACGCACAAAGAAACCTTGTGAGGCGATGATGATGAACTCTGGCAGCGGAGCACGATGGGCTTCGGTAGTTAGAGATCGGGTTGCACTCTGAACAGAAAGCAGTGCGGGCTTTGTAGTTACTGGACGGATGACATCTCATGTCGTGGTGCCATGGGCCGGACAGCAAGATGGTGGTTGAAGTTGAGGGTCTCGAAGGTGTACAGGGGGTCCGAGTGATGCCATAGTCCCCTGCCCTGACGTCACAGTGGATTGGCATAAATCACATGATGAACTGAATGTGAATGAACTGACCTGTGTGTCACACGAGCGGCAGCCGGGCGAGGGCTTGTATCACCGTTACTAAACTGTACTGTTATCACTGATGCGCGTGGTGTATGCGTGAATCGACCGTTGAGACAGACTGGACTAGTCCGGCCACTAGACTGCTGTCGGTTTATATAGGCGATGTAGAGTAACTACCAGAGAGCCGGTTAAAGGTGCGAATATGTGCAAAGTGAAAAAGGCCCTCGAACATTCCGCTGCCGTACGGGTGAGCGGCCGTTAACTCCAGACCTTTCGGTGTGTTTCCCGAATATACCACGGCATAAACAAATAACTGTATGTAGGTATCTCGTCTGGTATTTTCTGAGAGATTCAGCAGCGCCATAAATTTTGCGAAAGTGGTTGCCAAAAATACATTCCGGAGAAATCAAATAAATAATGTAATATGTGATGTATGAACATAACAGCTCATTAAATATAATTTATTTTTTGCCTACCTACCTACCTTAAACTTTGCTTATTGAGACAAAATGTTTTATTTTATTTTTTTTTTTTTTCTTTATTCATTCATTGCATTGTTAACGACATAGTTGGAGGATTTTTCAACCCATGCTAGGCACATGCCCGTATGGTGGTCGTCGGGCCCGATGTGTTCAATTTAAGGGGAATCGAATGTATTCAAATTCGATAATCGTATACACTTTTCTCGCTAAGAACCAAAATTTGGGATAAGCAAGACCTAAGGCTGTCGGGAAGTGTATTCATATGCACCAATACACAATCCTAGGTATGTGTCATTTATCTTAACTCTAACAGTATGTTGTGTGACCCCGTGTCTCTAACAGTGAACTGCCGCCCTTATTATTACAGTGAAACTCTCTTAAGAAGTTTTCCAAGGGACCGGGGAAAAAAAACTTCTTAAGTGGGAAAACTTCTTAAGTGGGATTCAATTTTAGCCATTTAATAACTCGAGTCCGGGGCATACGTCAGTCCGGGGCATTCCTATGTCTACCTACTTTAAATTGTCATGAAAACAAGCTTATATGCTCCAAACGGTAAAAAAAAAAATTATAAATATATATATATATATATATATATAGTTACACATCATAATAATTAGTACTATTTAGAAAAAGGTGGCAATGTGAAATAAATGAAAAATGGTAGAACATAGTTGATTATAAAAAGTTTATTTGCATACCTACATATAAATTATTATTTTTTTTCAAAGTATTTGTCCAAAGTCGATTGCTTAAGTCTATTATTAAATTCTTTTGTTGTAAAATTTTGCATCTCTGCCAAATAACCCTTAAAGCACTCGGGCACTTCTGTACTCCCTATCAAGAAATGCTGAAAGGCATCTAAGTGGGCGAGTGCTTGCCCACAGGTTGGAATTTTCTTCAGGTTTTCATTTTCTTCATCTTTATCTTCTTCATCCTCTTCTGGTTCCTCGGAGCACAGATCGGATATGTCCTGTACTCCACAAGGAACCAATTCAGAATCGATTCGGACGTAATCCGAAAATGTCTCCGGCAATTCCATTCTTCCCCGGAGAACATCCCATGTGGCATCGAAATCACCTTCAGGCTGCTCCCTCTCTTCTGGCGTGTCCTGGAACCCGGCTTTCCTGAAACAATTGGCAACGGTTTGCTGTGTCACCGAGTTCCAGGAAGACGAAAGGAAGCAAACAGCTTCGAGCAAATCCAATTTGTATGTTTGATTTTCTTCACTCATCTTTTGTAGCAACCTACAGACCAATTTTTTCCTGAAGTGCTGCTTCAGGGAAGCAATTATTCCCTGGTCCATAGGTTGCAGCACTGATGTTGTATTGGCGGGAAGAAATTCCACCCTTACATTATTCAAATATCCAAGGTCCTTTGGATGCGCAGCGCAGTGGTCCACAAACAAAATTATTTTTCTATCTTGTGCAGCCATCTTCCTGTCCATGCTGAGGAGGTATTCATGAAAAGTCTTGCATGTCATCCATGCCGATTTATTGTTCCGGTATGTGCACGGAAGGTTCCTGATGTTTTTAAAACATCTTGGATTTTTGGCTTTCCCGATTACCCATAAAGGCCACTTGTCGGAACCATCCGCATTGGCACATACCAGAACTGTAATCCTCTCCTTGCTCCGTTTCCCACCATGGCAGGCCTCTCCTTTAAAGGCAAATGTTTTATCTGGCAACATATTAAAAAATAGTCCGCATTCATCTGCATTGTATACATCACTTGGCTTGTAAGCTGCCAGAAGACCCGGCAGCGTGGTGGTCCTCCATACATCTACTACCTCCGTATTCACACTGTTGCACTCTCCATTGACTGTTTTGTACACAATGTTAGCACGTCGCCGGAATCTGTCGATCCAGCCGTTGGAGGCTGTAAATGGAATATTTAGCCTCCGTGCTATATCTTCAGCCTTTTCCTTGATTATTGGTCCACTTAGTGGAAGGTTGAGAGCGCGTTTTTGTCTGAACCATTCCAGAAGGACAGCCTCCACCTTCTCGTACTTGCTGGACTTCGTCTTCTGGCGATTCAGAGGTCCTGTTTCCTGCGATTGTTTGAAAATATTCTCCCTGTTCGCCACTATTCCATTTAACGTAGTCACCGGAATCGCGAGCCTTTTCGCCAATTGAATGCGCGTTTCTCCGTGCGACGCGTCTAATTCTCTGATGATTTCAATTTTTTGGGAAATCGATAATGGTTTTCGTTTTATAACAACCGATTTAGGCACTCCGGATAAAAACATGATTGAAAAACACGTACAAAAATTTTCAGTTTATCGGAAAACAGTGGAAATGCGAAGGTCGGCGGGTAAATATCGGTAGCGAAAAAAAGTGATATTCGGCGGTATAATACTGGAAAAAATCACTCGAAAATCAATGGAAAAGCGGCGGGTCGGCGGTTGGGAAATGCGATATTCGGCGGTATGATACTGGAAAAAATAACTCGAAAATCAGTGGAAAAGCGGCGGGTCGGCGGTTGAGATATAGACAGTCAGTGGAATATAGCGTTGGTCAGAGAGTTCAGTAGGTAAAAATCGGAAAAGCGTGGGTCAGCGGGTGAAGAAGTGGAGCGTTGGTGGTGAGATGTAGATGGCGAAACGTTAAGATCGAGACTAAACCAATCAAAACAAAACCATCCCAACATCCCTTGGGCACATTCCTAAACATTTTAATCCCTTACCGGCATAAGAGAAAGTAAACACAATTTTAAAACTGTTATACCCTACGTATTTCCGAGGATTACATCGCAATTGCAAGCAAATGTGTAAGAAAAGCCACTCGAATTCGGATAGTAAAAGTTGCAGCATTCCAAAAGGTTAATACTGTTGATCTTATTTTAAATTGGTGTAAAGGCAATGGATTATACTTGCTGGTGATTACTCGCGCTTAACTTGACAGTTGAAGACAGCGCCGTGGATATACGCTGTCTCTTTTTTACGCTTTGGTTTTCTATATGAACTGAGGGAGAAAGAAAGACTTGTTTTGGTTAATTTTCAACAGTTTGATAAAAGGACACCTGCACTACAATTTTGTTTGTAAACAAACTTCTATGATAGCGGGTTTTACTTTGCCTCAGAGCAAGCGTTCCGAGTGCTGCAACCCTGCCATGGCCCTGCGCAGAAAAATCTCACAAAGTCCTTCGCGGTAAACTGTTTATTATTTGGCGGACTTAACTTTTTTGCATGCTGGCTGCTTGCTCGAATGGCGTTCACGTGTCGGAAATCGGAGAGCCCATTGGGTATTAGTTAATTTATGGCCTATTGTTATGGTGTATTTTCGCCAGGCACAGTTGACTATCATATATTTTTAAAGATATTTTAATCCTTTCGTAAAAATTACTTAAGAAAATGATACGCGCAGCCCAATATTATGTACCTACCTACCTACCAGACGTCGAATATCTAAGATTTCGCGCGTAAATAAATGGCTTGAATCAGAAAGTTATATCGTACGAGCTGTTTGAAGCTTAATTAATTAATTAATTAAAATCTCTGCATAAATCAAATTTTCGCGGCCACGACCGTCGCGGCCATCCCGTTAAACTCATAAAAATGTGATATATTACCGCGTAAATCGAAATTTCGTTGCCGATTTCCGATGCAGCCGGCTCTTCAGATTTAGATACTCGAAGAAAATTCGTAAAATTACGATATATTTGGCGTAAATCGAAAGTTCGCGGCCGAATCCCGTCGCGACCGGCCCTCTAAATTTAGATACCTACTCGAAATAAATTCGTAAAAATACCGCAAATTTCCGCGAAAATCAAATTTTTGCAGCTTATTACTGCCGCGGTCGGCTCTTCAAATTTAGATATTCGAAGAAAATTCATAAAATTACTAATTATAATTCATAAATTTGAATACCCACTCGAAATAAATTCGTAAAAACACGATATATTTCGCGTAAATCGAAATTTCGCAGACGCAACCCGTCGCGGCCGGCCCTCTTAATTCAAAATACCTTTTCTATATAAATTCTTTAAAATATCGCATATTTTCCGCGTAAATAAAATTTTTGCTGCTTATTAGTGCCGCGGCCAGCTCTTCAAATTGGGATATTCGAAGTAAATTCGTAAAAATTACTTAAGAAAATGATACGCGCAGCCCAATATTATGTACCTACCTACCTACCAGACGTCGAATATCTAAGATTTCGCGCGTAAATAAATGGCTTGAATCAGAAAGTTATATCATACGAGCTGTTTGAAGCTTAATTAATTAATTAATTATAATCCATTAACGCATCCAAAGTCGGTAAAACTATCGAATTCAGCCTCGTGGTAAATACAAAACAACTACAAAAATCATGTGCGAAGTTTCGTTTCAATCTAATTTTTAAATTTATGCATATGTATTTCCTAACCTTCAAACTTAATTTACGACAAATGTCAGATGAAACATGATGCACGGCACATTTTGAAGTTTGATTAAAAAAAAACGTAATTATAATGCATCTTTTACCATCTCCCCCGGCATATTTCATCATGTTATGTAATAATAAAGCTAAATATATTTATTTGAAGGTGAAATATTCCGTATTAATCGTGATCCAATAGATTTAATCAAAAGTTTTTCGTGTTTTACAAATTCGATGGAATAAAAATTTTATACAATAATTTTAAGAAACATTTCTATGTTCAGTATCAAAAGGAAGATTATTGAAGGAGGCGGCAAATGTAGATCTAGCCCACGTTGTCATTAAGGCCGAAAAATACATGAAAGTTTATATTAAACTCAACCTTAAAGACGCTTGCATATTCGTTACATAATTCCGCATTGCATATTCGCTCCATATTTCGCATTGCTATTGTACCTAGTTAGGGGATTAGGGGTTACAGCTTACGGCCCGGCCCGGCGGGCGGCGGCCGACAAAGGGTGTCTGTTTATGGTCTCAGGTACTAGGATCGCGCGTAATCTGTGAAACCAATCTTTCAATTTATGACTTGGAAAAAGGTTAATTTTAGATATTTTGCGGCACAATATTTCGTTTGTTGATTTTACCGCCAGATTTCTAAAACCTCTTAAGCGGGAAGCAGTTTTAGCTCTAAAACTTCTTAAGTGGGAAAAAATCGTGTTTTTTGCAGTTTTTTGTATGGAATTTTCAAGGGACCGAAAATCAAAACTTCTTAAGCGTGAAAACTTCTTAAATGGGAACTTCTTAAGCGAGTTTTACTGTATAAGTTAGGACTCGATTCTCACAACAGTGATAAATATTTGGTTGAAGTTTGGCTAGTTGCAGTAATTGTGTTGTTATTCTCAGTGCCCAAGCAAGTTGTGTATGTATTGGTTATTTGTCCCCTCCCAGCTCCCTGCTACCGTGACGTGGCAGCTGCTCCGTGAGAAGTTCAGCGAAGCCGGCGAGGTGAAGTTTGCAGAGAAGATTGACAGCGAAACAGCCGTTGTCCGTTTCCAGAGCGAGTGGGGCTCCACCCGGGCAATCAGTATCCTTTCAAATTATGTACAATTAATTGCCCTTGCTTTGTTTTCTACTACTTCATTTATTTACTACCTCACTTTTAGAGTGCATAACAACAACTCTTATCATTTGCGTCCATGGTAAGTAAGTTCTGTTGCAATGCTAGTGCAAAGAGCGGAATTTACTTCAATGAATTTATTCTGATGACAGAGGGTTCTAGTTTCTTTAAGGGGGCAATCTGGTCCTGCCGTACCAAAAACTATGGACTTTTTTGTGCCTAAAAATCTTCCTATACATGCTGAGAAAACATTCCCAAAGTTATAGCTTCAAATTCGACTTTGAAATACAGTTGGGAGCGTTGCGCGCCAAGCAGGTAGACCAGAAAACGAAGCGACCCGGTTACAAGTGAAAACTTTAGACACTTTTTTCTCAAAACGCGTTTTTTAAGTTGGCTGGAATCGTAGCTAATCAAATTTTCATCCGATACACTTCATTCAAAGTTTAAATGAAAAAAAAAGTTTATGAACCTTGATTTATGAAAAATTATTATGTTAGGACAAAGTTATTGCAAAATTAATTATTATGTTATTGCATTTTTTTTTTCCTCAATTTTCATTTTATGTTCGCCATTTTTGCAATCAACAATTTTTTTTTGCGAACTGGTTCTTACGCATACTACAGTGGAACCCTATTGATTCGAAATCCATGAGACATCAAAAATAAAATTTCTAATTAACAAATTCCCACATAATTCGAAATTTAAAAAGAAAAAAATTGTCGAAAATTGAGTTCCTCAGCTGAAAATTCGGGTAGGTTCTTTGGAAAAAATTAGTAATAATACGACTTGTTCCCCAAATTTTGGCAGCCTGCAGTCGGCCCTATATTTGACGTTTATTCATAAAAATGTGATATTTTCTGCGTAAATCAAATTTTCGCGGCCGTTCCTTTGAACTCATAGGAAAGTGATATATTACCGCATAAATCGAATTTTCGCAGCCAATATCCGACGAAGCCGGCCTTTTGAATTCGCGAAATTTCGCAACCGAATCCTGCCTATTTGTAAAAATACTGCATAATTTTCCCGTAAATCAAATTACACAGCTTATTACCGCCGCGGCCGGCTCTTCAAATTTAGATATTCTAAGTAAATTCATAAAATTACGAATCCCGTCGCGGCCGGTTCTCTAAATTCATAAAAAATACGATATACATACCTATTCGAAACAAATTCATAAAAATACCATATATTTCAGCGTAAATCAAAATTTCGCAGCCAATTTCTATCGCAGCCGGCCATTCTCATTCATATGTTCGAAGTGAATTCGTAAAATTACCGATAATTTCCGTGTAAATCGAAATTTCGATGCCGTAACCTCTCCCAACCAGCGCACTAAATTCAGATACCTGTTCGAAATAAATTCTTAAAAATACTGCATAATTTGTACGTAAATCAAATTTTTGCGGCTGATTACCGCCGCGCCCGGCTCAAGTTTAAATATTCAAAGTAAATTCATAAAAATACGATTTGCTTCACGTAAATCGAAATTTTGCGGCTGATTTCCGTCGTAGCCGGCCCTTTAAATTAACCCGTCTAATCACAGCAGACCCAAGTTGTCCCAAAACATCATATGCCGTTATAATAACAGGAGACCCAGATTGTCCCAGAGCGACCGTGCATTATTAAAAGTTAGATATCTCTCTTCCTGTCATATAAAAATTGGTGATTTCTTTTATGTTAGAGAGCTAAAGAAATGATGCTTCTTATTGTTTTAGAAATATACAAGCTGTATAGGTTAGATATTTTACAAACCCGATCATAAGTGACGATTTTATTTTGCGCCAATTTGTGACGTAACAAACACTAAATTTAAAAATAAAATTGTATGAAAGTTGTAAAAAGTGAGGTGACAGTTTCATTACAAATTTTAAGTTTATTTAATTTAACGTATTTTTTTGAGGAATCCCCAGGTACGTATTTTTAAGCCAATTTACATTTTCAATATAAAAATTTTACAAAAAAATTGATTTCTAATAAACACATCGGAAAGATTATTTTATCTTGATTTTAGAACAATTTTTGTTTTTACAAAAAAAGGTACAAAATAACTAATAAAAAAGAACATTTAAAATGCATGGCAAGAATCGGGAATTTTGCACGCAAATCTTGACAGGCAAAAGTTCAAAGATATTATTTTCTCATTATTCGAAGGGTTAATATATTTGAAGTAAATTAGTAAAAATACTTTAAATAATACAACATTCCAGTGTCAACTGATTCAGATTTACAAAATAATACGAATTAGGACGATGTTAACCGCGTAAATCGACATTTTATGGCGTTTTACCACGACTGTGACAGTTACTGTTTTTTTTTGCAAAAATCAATGTTTTTCGAATTCACTAAAAAAATTCTTGTGTGGGCAAAAATAAATTTCGATTTACGAGCGAATTTTGAATTAAAACATCATTTTTTATGAATTTTATCTTTGAACAGAAAAGCATTGAAAAAATTAACTAATAAACTTCTCATTTTACAGTGTTTTTTCTTATGTCGTTGTCTTTTTGTGAGAGCAAAGCCTAGGTGCACCCGTAGATCCAAGCTGCTCCTAAGATGAAAAAGAAAACAAATATTTCCTTAACGATTGTTTTCAGAAATGTTTGACAAGACCCGCATCGATGGAAAGACGATAGTCGTACGTCACTGCTGAAATGTCTCTGAGGTTGACTTCTTCTATAAGAATAATTAGTTCTTATCATTATTTTAAATGACATTAGATTATAGACTTCACTCAAATTGACAAATTTATTGCGTATAGTATTATTAACTGTGAGAAGAGTTTGGCAAGTTAGCACTTAATTTACAGATGAAAAAATCAGTCATCAGTGATTATTTTATACTTGGTAACTTGGATAGATAGTTTTCATCGATGCACTGTTGTTCTATACTTTGGACTTTAGATTTAGGTGAGTGTTAACCTTATTTGAATGTATTTAGTCTGTGACAAATGTTAGCATTCTTTCGGGTGATTTATTATTGTTTAGTCTTTCATAATTAATAATCGTGTATAGTTGAGATCGCAGGTTGGCAAGCAATGTGATTATATAGTTATTTTCTTCTCCATTAAAAGTAGCTCTGAATAAAAAAATACTTTCTCGACTTTTATTTTATTATTTAAAATGTTGAAATACAATTTTATTAGCAATAAAATTGTATTTCAACCTCTTTTTAGATTTGCTCATCATTTGCTGGTTCTTGGAAAAGATATTTTTTAAATATCGACGACTCGACATTAGGTTCGATGGAGTGCTGGTTTTCCAAGAATGCTAATTTGTTCTTCAACGCTTAAACATAGATTCTGCTACATCTCTGTGTTATAATGTTTCGCAATAATTTTTCTGGCCAGCGCAGTAACCGTGCAAAAAATTTTGTTTTGTTTTTAAAAGGAATACGCATGGAATCTTCACATATCGGCTTATGTCAACTTTCTTCACACGAAGCATTTTGGTTGCAGCTTCTCGCTGAAGAAGTGATCTGACTGTCGACAACTGGAAGTGTCTTTCTGTCTGGAACTTTTCTCTAGTGGAATACCAAATGGAAACAGTTCTCAAAATTACTATGAATACATTTGTGCTGGAGGAAATGAATAGTAGGGAAGAAACATACAGAAGAGGTTGGGAATCTTCTTCACACACCCAAGTCTCGAATGCTACAAACATAGCCCCATGCATTATGTATTAATTTTTACGAGCGGTAGTTTCTACGGATATTTATATTTTTCAGGGTCTTTAATTCCTTTACTTCGATTATTAGTTCTGCCAATTATTTTTGATTCGTTTGGTTGGGAGCAAAAGCTCATCCTCTATTGGGATATCTAATCACAGGCAATATACTCCGGGATCACTTGATCAACGATGTCAATTTGCTGAAAAACAAAAATACAAGTTTACACAGTAACGTAATGTCTGTGTGAAATGGAATTTATTTCTTGTGTCAATGAATTAATAGATTTCACATTGGTTAGTTAATGAGCTACTAAAAGAGGGAATTTAGTCAGCTCCCCAAATGTATAATACTGGTTGGCATTTTCAAGGAGTATGTCTGTGGAATTTCAATTGTAGTAATGCCGATTTGGTGCTTTTAAATTTTGCTTACATGTTCTTGTTGGATTGGTTTTGGAAGTTCTTTAGTTGGTCTACCGCAGTCTCTACTTTGTTTGGAATATCATCTGCTTGAGTTCTCTCCTCATCTTGTTGAGCGGAGATTGGTTCATTCCTCCATTGATAGCATCGAGGTGAAGTCGACACTTCGGATGCCGGTTTATTATAAACTAGCAAACAATTGACAATATTGGTAAGTTGGCATTGAAATTTGTTTTGGTAAATTGTTATTCACAGATATGTATTCTTTATTACGATATTACAGATCGTTGCTCTGTTTTATCTGGAGAGATTTGCTAAATAGGATGCGGAAATTTGTGTCTGGTCATCATTTTGTCTGCAATTTCAAAAGTTTTACAGGTTGATCATTAATTCCGCAAGTGTTGAATTGATGCAGATCGCAAAACTGGATATTTGCACCTTCGTACTTTTGGGATCTTCCACTTTTCACCGACTGACATGGAATGTTGTTGCGTGTGTTTGACACCTTTATTTCATCATGCTACACTGGAGACTTCATCTTTCATCCTATTTGTTGGTCTTGTTTCCTGATTCTTCATTCTCCAGGCAATTATTTAATTTAAACTAGCAGCTGGTCCAGGATTTGTGAAGTCAATATAAACACGGATTAGAGATTAGTTTTGGAAATTTATTATGAAGACCTCTCTGCTCATTTGTTCATCCGGCAGAGAACCGGGACACAGTTTTGTGCCAAAAGTAGCAGTGACCAACTAGTAACGTGATGGTTGAATTATTTGCTGTGCGGTGCAATGAGGTTGCGTCTTCATATTCTTTATGTATGAATAAGTAGTCTCATTTTATACACGGGTTTTATCATCATTCTCTTTTTGAAAGGTATTGAATTGACATTTTTTTATGTAAAAACTAGTATTTACAGACAAGTGAAGGGCATATTTAGTAAACTACTTAATATGGGCAGGTCAAAACTCAAGTTACGCTTGGGTTTTACCTCCTGACCATAAATGCCAATGAAATGCTGTGATTTTTTTTTTTAACTAAATTTGTCTTTTATCCACAGCCAACTTCTGTCTTCTATATAAAAAAAGTTGTCTTTAGAAATTATAACTCTTTCATGAAGATGAATTTTTTCAGTTTTGTCAAGTCAGTCAAGGTAAAAAGGGTTACCAAATGGATAACCGGATAAATCAGAACACTTGAAAAGTGATTTAAAATCGTGAATAATGTTGGGAAAAAGAAATTTTTTGTTTTTTTTCATCATATGACTTTATACCATTTTCAAAAAGGGTTGTGATTTGTCGTCATAGAACTTAAGAAAAGCAGTGTTACAATTTTCAACTTCTACACACCAAATTTTCCTCAACTATTCTCTCAGCAAAAATGATTCCATACATGAACACATAATTATTGCTATTTTTATTTGGTTTTTATCTCAATAACCTCTTCCAAAATGTATTTCCTCATTGTATCAACTCAATGTTATAATGCAATATTTATGTTTCCAGGATAATGGATGATGGAATCCGTATTGCAAATTAAATTGAGTTTTGCGCAGTCAAACGGGCAGTCAAATGGCAAATAAATTCATGATGAAATTTTGAAAATGGAATGATTCAGGTACACACACATTTGAATTCAAATTATTATTTAAAAATATTTTTTTTGCCAATATTTTAATTTAATATTATAAGCATAAAATAAATCTTTATTTTTATTTCAGTTTGATGTTACATACTTAGTTGAGAATTACAATAACTGATGGACACCAATCATGACAAGATTTCATAGATCACATGATGTGAACACCATACAAAAGTTCCACCTGCTGGAGCCAGTGATTTTGTCAAGCTGTGAGATATGAGGAAGAGGAAAAGAAAACGAAATGTGTAGAAATGTTGCCATGTACCTAGTTATTCAGATCTAGTTATTAAACACATTGAAACTGGTATGTTTTTATGGTTTTCACGGCCAAAAAGTATTTTTGTTATTGTTTTTGGGGTGTTATGCCGTGTTTCGCTACCTCCTTCTTTAGCCAACGTTTCGGACAGCGTTACAGTGTCCATCATCAGGGCAGATGAGTAAATGATATTGGTGGACCATCTCAACTCACTACACAGCAAAATTAAATTCACGATGGAGCTGGAAAATAACCAAAAAGTCCTGCCTTTTCTGGATGTGGAGGTGATGCGAAAAGAGGATGGTAGCCTAGGACACACAGTTTATAGGAAACCAACACATACAAATAGGTATCTCCACGCTGATTCGCATCATCACCCCGCTCAGAAGAGAGGTCTCATCCATACTTTGGTAACCCGAGCGACCAGAATATGTGAGGAGCCAAAACTCGGATTAGAACTGACCAAACTCACCGATGCACTGGAGCGTAACGGCTACCCAGCAAGGCAGACAAGGCAAATCATAAGAGCCAAATCAGCACGAAACGAAGACAGGGGTGAACAAGATTCAAAAGGCTGCGCTTTCCTGCCTTACGTCCATAATGTAACAGACAGAATTGCCAGGCTGTTGAGAAAAGAGAACATCAAGACGGTCTTCGGAACCACGACAAAAATCCAAGACCTACTGAGGTCGGCAAAGACTAAGTTTCCTCTGGAAACAGATGGAGTATATAAACTCAGCTGTTCCGGATGTGACAAGGTCTATGTAGGTCAGACAGAGCGGACGATCTCCAAAAGGATTTCGGAACACTTTCGTGCTTGTAAACTTGGCCACCCTGACAAATCGGCAATCGCCGAGCACTTAATCGAAACCGGCCATTACTTTGGATTTGTTCCTGAAGTCCTGGGAAGACCCAAAACTTACAGAGCACGCCTAATTACGGAGGCAATTGAAATCCATAAAAACCCCATCAATATTAACAGAGACGACGGAGCTAAGCTCAATAGTTCTTGGTATCCAGTAATTGAAGGCTACACCAAAGCTAAACGCAAAAAACCATGCTGAATTTTTTCTAACACCAGCTCGTAGAGAAATGGAGCTGGCAGCACGGTATCGCTTCGACACACATAAGTAAACACTCACCAATATCATTTACTCATCTGCCCTGATGATGGACACTGTAACGCTGTCCGAAACGTTGGCTAAAGAAGGAGGTAGCGAAACACGGCATAACACCCCAAAAACAATAACAAAAAAACCTTGAAACTGAATTGTGATGCGAAAGTATCATCTGGATTAGAATGCAAATACATTTTATCAGTATGCCATCCTCAACAACTGTTCAGGTAAAAAAAGCTTGTTTCTAAAAGGAATGTATTTAATTTTGTTTCTTTCATTGTTTTTAACTTCTTGTGCGTCGCCGTTGCTGGTGGGCACAACCAAAAATATTATTTCTTTTTTTTGTTTATTTTGAATTTCATGCCCTGCTGGGCTTTTACATGTTATTTTTTTTATTACAAAGAACTTCGAAATAAGTATAACAAAATAAAAAAAAACAAAACAAAAACAAAGTCGAAAACGAAATAAAATAAAAACAAAATACTCCACCATACAAGATGTAAAAATAGTATACTAGGAAAAGCACAATACATTGGTAAGATAAGTCGAAGCAGAGTTAGTAGTTTGTTTAATCAAATTTGATGTTTTCCTTTCCAATATAAATTGGGTAATGACTTGTTTATATCGTCGCAGGAAAGCAATACTGCTGTAATGCCACTACCTATGAAAATACTTTTATACACCATTTTGCAAAGTTTTTTTTTTCACATCGATCTATTCTGGTCCCGTGATTCCACAATGATAAATAAGAACTGTACGACGTTGGAAAACTAGCCGTTTTGTCAATAATACGGTTTTTTAACTGATGTACACACCTCAAAATCAACAATTGAAGAATTTTGTTTTTGGCTGTTACAGCAGTATTGCTTTCTTGCGACGATATTCATTTAGTGATTGATGTGTTAAATATGTCAACATTATGTTCTCTGAAAAGTATCTATTCTGAAGAAACTACTTATGGTAGATAATTTACTATTTTTACAAACATTAAATTGGTAAGATGGTATAATTTACAGAAACATAATTTGTAAAAGAGCAATTACGTTATTACGAAAATAGAATCAGCTGACGCACGGCAAAAATTTAGCATCGGTATTCCAAGAGTTAATTGTTATTGTTTTTGTTTTCAGAGACGAGCGATTGAAGACTTGGATATGACGGATATTTGGGTTCTGCATCCCTCATTATAAATGGGTCATGTTAACTCCGATATAACAACTCTTGTGTAAACCTCAAGTATAAATATCTATTATCATCCAATACCACCAGTACAGAGTACAGTACTCTCAAAGTAATCCACCACTCGATTATTCGACAACAATAGTCTGCTGTCATTTTTACTGGTTGAAAGCACAAAATCAAGCTCTATAATTTGCCCAGTGTTCATATGTCAAATTCCATAGTTTGCCGCATACCTAAATTCATACGCCAAGCTTTTCCAAGGTTAATAATTATTATTTTAGGACTGTCGCTTTTGTCTGTTTCGTTCTGCAGTATTTGTTTGAATAACAAAGTGAAATCTTTTCGCAAGCAATAAACGTGACAGCATAGCTTTAAACCAAAAAACGAAATTTTTTATGAGAAAAAATTTATTGTAATATAAAGAATATGAGTTACATTTATACATATGTATATGTTTTACAAAAAATTATATTTAAGGTCATGTATACCTTATCAGAAAAGAGGAGCTCTTGTGCCTGATAAAGGAGCCATGATTCTTACTTAGGTTGTATGTTATAATATATTTTGTATAAAATATTTTCTTTTTAATATAAGTTTTTTTTTTGAAAAATTATCTAATTTTATTTGTTCTGATTGGTTTACGATATAGTGCAATTCAGAAGGGAGGTTATTAGTTTTTGATAGCAGAGTTTTTTTGATTTTACGGAATACCTGTTTAATTTTTACCACATTTTGCATCTATCCACTGTAATCCGCCGCTTTCACTTATTGGACGCTTGGCCATTTTTAGGGTAGCAGATTAGTGAGAGAGTACTGTATTAAGGTGTTAAATTATACCATATTTTTCATAAGTTCCGCACCAAATAAAAGATAAACTTCATTAACGGACGCTTGGCCATTTTTAGGGTAGCAGATTAGTGAGAGAGTACTGTATTAAGGTGTTAAATTATACCATATTTTTTCATAAGTTCCGCACCAAATAAAAGATAAACTTCATTTTGTGTTTTTTTATTCTACCAAATCTCACCAACTTTTTATTAATGTTTTCATACAGTTAATTATGTTCAATTTGGGAGAAATTGAACATAATTCGTACCACCAGCATGCTAACATCCATCTTTTTCCCCTTGTCGTACTCAATGGGTCATGGAGTGATTTGCCGGCCTCTGGGTTTCCCCTCTCTCCTACAACATGGGTCTCTTCAAGACACTGGGTTCACTCTTTTCTTCCTTCAGAAAGACCCTCTTCAAAGAAGCCCCAAGGGAAATTTCCCTCGGGGTCTCTTGTGTGGAGGTATAAAAAATAATAAGATCATGTTTTGGTGAATTTTTTCTTTACAATGTGGAAAATCAAAGTGAGTTACCAAATACCAGGAGAACACAAATTGAAATGGGTAATATTTCCATAAAGCAGGAAAGGAAAAAATACTGCAATAATATCACAAAGTTGGGTAGGTGAGTACCAGGAGAATATAAATCAAAATGATTTCTTCATAAAGCAGAAGAGGAACAAAGTTATTGTGCAGTTCAGTAATAATATTACAAAATTAGCTAGGTGGGGGTACCAGGAGAACATAAATCAAAATGGTTTATTAACCGTTTGATTGCCGATCGTCGACTTTCGTCGATTCGTGTTTTGACGAAGATTGCCGATCGTCGATTGCGTCAGTCGTGCTCTGATTCGCGCGTACGTCGGGTGTGGTGCTGCGGCGTTGGTAAATATTATTCTAATATTATCTTAATAGTTGTAAGATCGTAGTAAACCGTTTAAATTTCAGATTCATTTATTATTTTTTTTTAAATATATAGTTTCATAAAAAATGATGTTTTTTTGGTGGCATTTTACAAGAAACTGTATGCATTTTTTGGCACTCAAACGGTTAAAGCAGGAAAGGAAAAAAAATACTGTGCAGTTCAGCTATTAAAATGTTAGCTAGGTGAGTACCAGGAGAACATAAATCAAAATTTATCAATAATTTCAAAAAGCAGGAAAGGAAAAAAAATACTGTACAGGGTGATGCACCAGTCATGTAAAATTTTGATGACATTCCTTATGTAGATGGTGGCGATAAGGTTTAAATTTATAAAAGATTTATTCATTTTCAGTTTGTGCACCTAAAAAATGCTATGAAATCCTTTGCAGTTTGGAATCAACGCCTAGAGCAGTGATGAGCAACATGTAGACTGCGAGAATTTTCGCACGTCTTGGCTAAATAAAAGATTAGTAGGTTCTGTTTTGTAAAACCGTTTAGCGGAAAACTTAAGTCTTAATATTTTGCCAATTTATAAATGCCAATCAGTCAAGTTAAACAGGACTTCACTAAGCTCCGTCAATTATATACTCTGTGCATAGAATTGATCTGGATTTTGAAGCATAGGTGAATGACACTAACACCAGAGCTAGTGTACGATACAAATAGTTTTTTGGGTAAAAATGTATGAGCTCACCTCACGGATAATATGGAACGTTCGTGTTGTCGAAGTTCGATACAAGGATAATACGGAATATTCCTTTTTTTAATAGACAATCAAATATGACAGAAGTACCAACCTTATAAAATAAATTCTCGTCGAAATAAAAACAAAAAAGTACCTACTTTGAATTATTCCTAGTGATATGGGTTGAGGTTCAATGTTGCGTGTCATCATCATTTAGGTATACATCCCACGTTTTGAATGGTTTGTTTGGCAAGCAGGATTTGTCTTAACAGGTATGTGTAATTATTCTAATATATTTTTTCCACATTCTTCTTTTATAAACACAGGTACACACTTGTCAATAATGGATTCACTTCATTAACTAACTAACTAACCATCACGCTGTTTTCCCCAGGGGTAGGCAGAGAGGACGGACCGCCAAACAACTCGATCTTGGCACTCACTCCTTGCCTCATTCACATTCATACTGCTCTTCGTAACACAAATAAATTATTGTTTTGTATGGCAATAATATTTTTTCTCTGATTGGCAGCATTGATTGACTGTCTATGAAATGTAATATAAAAATGGTGTAGCCAAGTCCGTGTACCACAAGTGAATTAATTTTAACAAAATTAAAATGTAACATGCATATTTTTCATGTCCCCCGACATAAATATTCACTTTTCGTGATAATAAAGCTAATTTTAATTATTTGAATACAAAATATTCCGTATTAACCGATAAACGGAGTAATAATAATAATAATTGGACAATTTATAGAGCGCCGTTTTTGTGAAAAATCACCTCAAGGGCGCTTTACAATTTTTTACAATTTTTTTTTTTTTTTTTTTTTAATTCTTAGGATCTATCTAATTTTATTGTTTACAAATAGACACAGAAACATACTTACCTGGCAGGTCACTTTTGATAAACACACTTTTTTTTAGAAAGTTTATGCCTGGGGACGATACGACTTTGCACGTGGAGGACATTATATTGAAAACACTGGACATTGCATGAATTTACCTTTGCTACCCTCATCACTGTTGATTTTACATTTATAAGAAGATTAATGCCAAAATTGAATTAGTTTTTATTTTGAAAGACTAGTGAATTTAGATCTCTTTGGGACTGGAAATTTTCATAAAATGACCTTTAAAAAAGCTTAAAATAAGAATTTGGTTATATTTTACACAATTAGGCCTTGAAGGCGAAGGTGAAAGGTTTTTTTTTTTTGTTTTTTTTTTTTTTAACTTATGGATAAGACTGTCTGAAAAGATGAGTTTTAAGTTTAGATCTAAATTCCGCTGAATCTGTGATCTTTCTTAACTCAGTCCATTCCAGGCTTTAGGTCCTGACACTCCGAAAGCACGCTCACCGAATTTAGTATCTGGTGTGCGTTTTGGTTCCTTCAACCTTCCGATAGCTGATGTTGCTGCTGACCTAAGGGTTAATTGTCGAGGATTGGAATTTTAAGAAGTAAGACATAAATAATCTTTTTTGGGGTGGAATTTTGTACAGTGAATCCCAATCTCTTGCTGGGAAAACAGGAGAAGCATGTTAACAAATATTTGAGAAAAAAAACAGGTGATTATTCGTAGAGGTACAGGCAAATCATTTAATTAATAGGTATATCGTACATTTTCTGTTAAAAAAATATGGATAGGAAGTACCTTATCACTTGTCTGAATATGTTTAAATTTTGAAATGACACTTAAATTCAAAGCAAATCCGAAGAGTTCATTGAGTCGGAATTAAAGACAGATACAAAACCGAAACTAGTATTTTGAAGTGAAAACTTTTTTAGCACCGTTGTGATTTGAAACTTGATGAAACGAAAAATGGTGACACTAAAAAGAGACAAATATGTATATACATCTATAGAATTTAGCCTGCGAGAGAATCGGTCTCCTCTTTGTGCGGTGCTTCACAGCCTCCCCTCTCTTGTCTACATTAGTTTTCTGAAGGTTTCACTTCTACCGCATGTCAATTGCACACTCTAATTTTTTTTATGATAATATTCGGCTCTAAAATCTGCTGGTGCGTTTCTGTAAAAATTTGTTAATCTAAAATAAAAAGGAACAGGGATGAAACTTTGGAAGGTTAGAAATAAATAATAGATAATAATTTTATTTTAATTGGTATTTTATTTAGAAAATACGTATTTCTTATTGACAGCGAGATATGCGTATCACATTCCTAGATCAGTTACTAGATATTGCCTCCTGACACCGCGACTTGCTGTAGCTGTTGAATCTGTCAATAGCTCCCTTAAGTCCCTGAATATCACAACATGTTTTTACATTACACTAAACTACACTTTATAAACTAAACCTTAGCTTATTTAGTCATATTAGGAAAGTTAGCACAAAACTTGTCATTGTAAGAATATCAAATGTTCATCTTGTTAGCTCGGACTTGTAGGTAAATTAAACAAGAAAACTATTGCAAATTGCTGGACTTCATTACTACTACAGCGCAAGAAACAAATGATTTGACAGCAGCCCTTTAAATGTAAATAATTGTCTAAGTGATCATAATGTAAGGTTAAATGGAGAATTTTTTATCAATATGTTTAAATACGAGGATTGTACTGTTTAATTTATTTTTCCAGAAGTTTTTAATTTCTTACTTCCTATCGAATACAATTATTAAATTTGCAATAATCATGATCAATCCCATTGCGTAAGCATAAATAATTAATGCTTGACTGTATTTTTTATAAAACTTTACTTTTAACAAAGAATCTAGGAATATGTACATCTTTGTGGTTTTACATAATTTTTTCCGATGAAATACATTTGGTATGATTTTAGCAAAATAAAAATATGTTCCATGTTATCTAAAGAAGATTTTTTGGACAGATTTTGACTATTACATTAACTTATTTCTATACATTTTAAAATATTTCATTAAATATTATATAATTTTTAATTAAAACAGCTTTACATTCGCTGTTTAGAGATAAAAATATTGAACTCTGAATCCTATAGTTAATACCGAAAATATGTGAAAGGCCTCTACTGTATATTTCTAGGGCATACAATTCATTTGTCTAGAAGCTGGCGAATTATTACTATATATACTTTATTGAGTCACTCGGTACGCACCACAACATGTATGTGCGTAACCAACCGTTCATATAAAAGAATCTTTAATTTTCAACTGCGTAACACAATAATACTTTCTTACATCATATATTTTTGAATGACTGATAATACAAGTTTAGGCTTATAACACGAATCAACAACATTAAATATTTATATTTTTGACAGATTAGAGTAAAGGCAGCTCTGAATTGTGCTAATTCCGAGGTTTATCCTAGAATTCTCTTTTAATCTATGTAACCTTAAAAGTTGTGGGTCAGTTGTGTCACATATAATTGACTATGGCTCTTGGCTTTCCTATTAATATCAAGTTACAAATAACAAATCAGCCTACACATAATGGGATAGCTAAACAAATTGTTGTTGATGTTAACCATTATTTAAAAATAAATTAAATAAGCCTGGTAAAATTTTTCAGATTTCGCAAAATCTGTAGATCGTGTTGGTTGTTTTAAAAAAAAATCTCATTGACTAAGTGAAGATTTGAAATGTATCCACGAGTTATCAGAGATAGTTAAATTTCATTCCTGGTACATTATAACCCGAAACAACAGACAAAATCAAACAACACTTTGAGCAAACACCTCCTGGATTTAATAAAAAATCTAGAAACACAATGTGAAATAAAATGGTTGCCGTCGTAGCTGAAATAATGTCAATCTCATGTTGGGCGAGAGAAACAAGTCTCCGTGGCTGGAGTTGAGCTCTCAGTGGGAGATGATGGTATGGTACAGACTCCTGGGAACTACGTTTCTGTAATTGAGTCTATAGCGCTTGATGGCTCTGGCCGCTATGCACTGGAGGGTGGTATACTTTAGGGGGTTAACTATGTTCAAAGCACTTTGTCCATTTTCGCTGAGGATGTCTTGGAACGTGACACCGTCGTAGTTGACCATATCTATATGGGCGTCGTTGGCCAGGAGAGCTTTCACCACCTCCGGATGGCAGGGCTTACACTGTAACACAAACAAACTTATATTAAACAATCACACGAAGATCAAGTTCTTTTCAAGGAGAGCTTTTTTTTATTCATATTAAAGGTCAGTGCAAAATTAAGAAGGTATTGAATTTGTATAAAACATAGAAGCCGCTATGTTTGATACATATCGACTGCGGTTTGGTAAAGCCCTTCAAGCCACAAAATGATAACTTTACAGGAGACAATGAAAACTAATACATATTTACAAATTTGTAAAACTTATCCAACATCTTGAAATGTGTATGAAAGCGGTTATGTTTTTCAAAATTTTGATGTAAAATATCGGAATTCTATTTATAATTATGAAAGATTTCATTCAGGGTTGAGTAATTTCATCTATATCTTCAAAATAACCTTAAAAAAAATTTACGCATAAATTTAATTTTTTGTATTAAAATTGCCCAAATCAACAAAAATTATTTTAGCATCTTGTAGACTATCAAACAACTATTCTACATCAAACCACTGAAAAGCAACATCTCCAAAAAATGTGAGGGTTTTACCAAAGCACAGTTGGATCGTTTTAAACCATAGTGAACTAACTCACTTTTTGCAGTTTCAGGGTTAGAGCTTGAAATTAGGGCTCCAAATCATAATCTAACTCTGCCAAAGATAACCAATTAGAGAAATACTGTCTTGACCAATCATAGATAGTTTTTCTCTGATTGGTTCTTCTTTCTGGCAGAGCTAGATTATAATTTGGAGCCCTCAATTCAAGCTCTAACTCAAAAATTGCAAAATGAGTTAGTTCAGTGGTTTAAGAGAATCCAGTTGATAGTAGCAAACACATGATTGGTATTTACATTATCACTAGCAGCGTGCATATATCGCGTAAGCATTTGGAGAATGAAGGAATGCCAAAAGCATCAAAATTAACCTTGAGAATCAGTTGTTTGAATCCCGATTTAATTTGATCACTGATTCTCAGCCCATGATGGATGGCATTTGATCAAACTTCGATCAGCTCATAACAGTCATATTGTTATGCTTAAAACTTGGACCATCAAAAGCTCCGAGCAATTTGATGTCAAAATAAGACACCAAGCTGTAATAGTTAACATAAGATACAGTATTACAAATAAAGAAGAAATAATACCTTGGCAGCGAGGTGTAGAGGGGTGTTTCCATCGGCGTCCCTGACGTTGGGGTCTGCTCCGACTTCCAGCAGCAGTTTGACTAGAGCCGACAAGTCGGTTATTCCGGGGGATACGGGCACCCTGGTACCCTCGATGCCCTCGCCTATGCAAGCTAAATGCAGGGCACAGCGACCCTTTTTCACCTGCAATGGAGCAAACTTTTTAAATTAGCTTTATTTTTTCATGGATTATATTTGATTCAACCACATAATATACTGTGAGGCAACGGGAGTAGGAGATATTGATTGGAAACTCAAATAATGGGTGTTTCACATTGTTTTACGTTTTTGATACTTAAAAATAAAATACCAGAATTATTTCAAACTGGTTATAATTACCGTTAAATTAAAGAGCCGTTTTAAAATTTTATTTATGAAAAATAACCGTTTGTAAGTGCGCACCATCCACTTCTTCACACTCATTTAGCCTGGCACTAAAATTTTAAAATCTATTAATTTTAAACAACTGTTGTGGGTCGTTCATAAAAAACTGGCGAACGCGTTCGGCATTCGTGCTCGTCCCCAATGTCCTTTTGCGCCCAGTTGATTTATCCGGTATTGTGTTCCCAGTCTGTTCAAACTTGCGCACCCAATGCTTGATTAAATTTGCACTTGGCATATTTCTCATAGTGGTTAAATGAAAATGTGTCCTATAGAGACGTCAAACAATAGTGTACGAATCTTTGTTTTTATAAAATGCTCGAATGCAAAATGCGCGCTGCTATCCCGTGAAGCGAGCTATTACTACTAAACTAAACAAGTCCGCCAAGCATTTGAGACAACTCCCTACCCCCGCTATCTGTGTTTGGAGCGTAACGGTCAAATAAAAATTGAAAAACGTATGAGACACCCTTTAACGCGGTATAATTTTAATAAAACTCTCAACCTTTACTGGAACTAACTTCTGACTTTCTTATGCACTTCCAAATTTTTAACTGAATGACAAAAATGTCAGTAAATATGATGCTTTTGCTATTCAAAAGTTTTTGACAGCGGAAAATATTTGGCAGCATTAGTTACTTCAATATATATGCGTTATTTTAAAAAGCTCACTGCTACACTAGGAAATAATTATTTGGTATGTGTGCTCACTAGTGCCACAATTCCGCTAAGGGTTAAGAGGTTTTTCCCAAGGAACAAAAACCTTTGTGAGAATTTTTTTTTTATGTGAATACCGCACAAAAGTCCCAACTGCTCCCGTCTGGAGGCAGTGAAATTATGGCATCCCCAATTGGGGCATGTTGTGAGGCTGATGGTAGTGAGGAGGGGGAGGAGATGGGGAAGAGGAAGGTGGAGAAGTGCCTGACTATTCAGATCCGGTCACCAAACACGGCTAAAGTCATTTCAAGCAATGTTTCAATGGGGGTCTCACACCAGGGCGATACTAGGAATGTCTTCCGCTCTGCAGCGTGCCGCAAATATTATTTTTAATTAATTAATTGTGAAATAACACAAATTAATCATATAAAATTTATTTGCGCACCCGTGACTTTCGAATTGCTAGTCGAGAGCCTGACCCCTCAACCACGGAGGCCATCAAATTAGGTCATAATTTTGCAGTCTTCAAGAAACTGAACTTCTTGTGTGGGAACCTTTTTTAGTTTGTTTCACTGTTTATAATTTTTTTGTAAATCTGTGTTAACTAAAGAATTTGGCAGTTTTAGAATAAATATTTAATATTCAACTTCTTTTGTTCTGCGACCACAATATCAAAAGGGGCTCTAACAAATCTAGGTTTAGCCGTAACTTTGACTTCGCATTCAACAGTAGTGTTTTACAGATCGTGGACCACAGTTGATTCAAGCGTCAAAGGGTTTTTGGACAGATAGTTTCAGCAACCGCATAGATATATAATTAACACCGGTTTAAAAGTTAAGTAAACTTGAACTTCTCTTAAACAATCCTTACCCTGATGTCCATTTTGATGAGTGCGAACACGGCCTGTCTGACCTTCCTGTCAACTTCCACCCCTTGCAGCAGTCGCGCCATCAGACTGGACAGGTGAAGGCAGACCAACAAGACGCGCTGGATGGCCGCCACGGTCTGCTCTCGCTCTGAAGGAGGCCGGGCCGCCAGTAGCGCCAGGCCACGACTTAACTCGTCAATGGCTTTGCTGAGGACGGGGTTTAGGTCTTCGAAGGTGACGGGTGGAACTACGCGACCTGGAAATATAAACAACTGTTATAAAAGATAATCAACAATTGAAAGAATATGCGCAATGACTCATGATTATTTCACTGTAAATTCATTTTCAAAAATAGATAAATCTATTATCTGTTTTTGATCATGTTCATTATTATTACTGTTTTTTGATCTATGGACAAGGTTCTAACTGACATTATTTTCAAAAATGACCTTTGAGTGCCAAATCATTTCTTTTGCTCATTTCTACGCCCAAAAAGATTTTCAAAACCACGTGTTGTTTTCTCGTAAATATTTGTATGATAAAGTTCTAACATCAAGCGTTTTAAATACTCATTTATTTTACAAGGTTCTAACATCATTTACACTCTCTATTTTATTTGTGTCTGACAGTTGATCGTTATTACGAGGTGCATTATGGTTCGTCACTTTGGTTGGATAGGTCTCTAACTTCACCTTATCATGTTCTAAGGTTTCAAAGTTAGCAAAAAAAAAAATTTCGTAATATATTTAACTTTTGATTTTGAGGTTCAATCTTGCGTAAGTATTTTAGTTTATCATATTTTAATGGAAAATATTTAAATACGACGAGGCCTTAGCTTGGAATTTGTGTTTGGGAAATGTAATTAGAACCTTATGCAATGAATTACTCTGTCCTAGCTGGTTGCACATGGTTCTATTTGTGAAGTTAGAACCCCTTCAAAATGAAGTGACGATATTCTGAATAACTATAGTAACTCCATTTCCGCAAGTTCAAATTGGGGAAAAAATCGGTCCATGAATGATGATATTCACATGAAGTATTTTGACAGTGCACGTGGAGCTAGCTATGCAAGGTGTCCGAAAACTCGTAGCACTAATGGGAAGCTCATGAATCTACATCTAATAGATGTAAAAAAACTTTTTCTTTTCAGATCAAAAAAATTTTAATACACTTTTTTCGATTTTTCTCTGCAAACAAAGGGCTAAAAAAACTGTTAGTACTGCGATTCTCTATATTTATATTTTTAACGCTGTAAACATTTTTACGCTTGCAACATCGGCGCACAGTACTAAAAGGCCGACAACTGTCAAAAGCAAGATTTCTAGGTTATTCAGTTTCCAACCGCCTATCACGCCGGCCACAATCGTAAACCTTCTGGTATTATTTGTCGTGGATTCTTGTAAATTTATTGAACCGAATTAAAGTTAAATCAATTATAAAAATGTGTGTTCTTTATTGAATAATCCGTGACCCATAGGAAAGTTATAACGACTGGTAAGCATTGTAGCATTATCCCTTTAAAACTTTTGGAGCTGGGTCTACTCTACGCTTCAACACATTAAAAGACCAAAAGCTGATATTAACACTCCAAAAATCTAAAAAATTTCAACTTTGGGTTCAATTTCCACAAAAGTGAATGCACAAATAAAAAAAAATGTGATGAAGATTCACTATTTTCCCGCTTTTACTATCAGTTTCCGGACACCATATACAAGATGTCCGAAAAATCGTGGTACAAGCGGGAAACTGGGGTATCTGCATCACATAGAGAACCCAAATAAACATATAGTTTTTCGATTTGAGCATTTTTACATTTAAAAAAAAAACAAACAAAAAATATTTCGGCTACTTTAGGGTTCAATTTTCGGTACCTATTGTTTTGACAGATGCGCGCCAACAGAGAAATTATTACAGTAAATAATCCAAAAGCCCCTTATAGGCATAAATTTTGAAAATTTGACTACTTTTAATCTTTATTACCAGGAACCATCGGTTTCTGTCTGGATAGACGCCGGACGATAGAAGCCAGATCTTGCGGAAGCGTAAAACGAAACACGAGGTTCGAAGATTCACACGCGCCATTTTGGATGGACGGGATGATTTCTTTTGGAATTATTATAATGAATACATTTGTTATTATTATGACGGCTGGTGATGGACGGGAGAAGGTGACGGAGGGCACGGGGCGCATTTCGTTGAAACGGGGCACGGATTAAATAGAAATTCACTCACATCAGTCTTGTCTTGTCAAAAGTGGGCAGCGATAGCAACGACAATAAATAACAAAACTTCCACCGATATCGGGCACAAACACACAAACACACACTATTCTATAACATCGGATCCGTATATTTATTACATCCGATCTACATATTGATATGATTTAATGTTAATCCACTAATTAATCCGCCGACGGCAATCGAAAACAAAACAAAACTGACATATGCTTAGAAAGAAGCAATTCGTAGAAAAAAAGTTGTATTTTTTTTTAAATTATTTAACGGGCCTTCCCCATTAAGGTTATCTTGGCCATTTCTTAAAGTTATTTACATATTTCAAAAATTAGTTTCATTATCATTTTGTTTTTCAAATAATGATTGAAAAAAAAAAACATTTTTAAAAATGACGATCAACATAATAAATTAATTAATATTGCATAAATTTTGATTTTTTGATGTTTTTTTTTTATTATTTGAAAAAATGATTGAAAAAAAAAACATTTATTAAAATGACGATCAACATAATAAATTAATTGATGCAATATTAATTATAATTTTTGCAATTTTAATTTTTTGGTCTTAATTAATGTAGACGTAACGGCGTTTTTATTTTTGTTACGATTTAATTAGATGAAAAAAAAGTTACAAATTTATAGTACATTATGTAGTGTTTTAATAAAATTAAATTAAATCTGTTTGAATAAGAAATATTCCGTTTTAGTCGAAAAGAAGAGTAAGTTATAAATAATACTATTCGTATATTATAATACTAATTAATCTTGCTCTCCGGGAGGCGAATGTTCCTAAGAAATGCATTTAAAGGTACGGATGACAGTAATTGTTCACCCACACCAGATCCGTGGTAGCTGTTCTAGTTTTAAATAATATTTATTTGGTTGTTTCACGTACCTACCGTCTGTTTGTTCCATGAAAGAAAGTTTTCGAGACGCAAAACAATCACGCATAAAAACTAACATTTCAAACGTTTTGTTTCATGACACGACAAAAAGTAACAAAGATCGATAGTCTAATAACATTAAAAAATGATGAATTATAAATACTATTTCAAAATAATTTTCATCGGTAGGCACTTGACGTAATTATTTACGTCAAGTGAAATGGTGAAAAAATAAATTTGGTTTTTGTTTTGTCAGCACTGATTGCAAATATTTCTATGGACTTTCTTTGTCAATGTTGTTATTTTAATGTCAGCTGTTTGTAACCGTGCAGCGACCAAATTATTTTATTTTACACCGAATTTAATGTTGTGTGATTTCAAAATAATGCTTTAAATATGGATTTATTTGTTTGTTTTAATTTTAAATCGTTTTTATTAATTATTTATATTACTTTGATCGTCACTTATAATTTACAATAATTTGACAAAAAAAAAATCAACTTCTGACTCGATTTACTCGAAAACGAAAGCTCAAATCAAAAAAAGTTATACTATAAAATTGACTCAAAATGTGATGTAGATTCCCCAGTTTCCCGCTTGTACTACGAGTTTCCAGACACCGTGTATAATATATCTATTCACAAGCTTATCTAGAGAGCGAACCGGATGTGTGCACTAACAATATTGTTTTGATGTCAACTGTCAAACATAACAATCATGATGTTCGGCTCATATCGATGATCACCAATATTATGTAGACTTTTGGCGGAGGTCATGCTAGGGCCCCTGTTAAGGTCAATAGCTTCTTTATAAAGATGGCGGTGGTTACCTCTGGAGGGGGGCCGCGTCCTCTCCTGGGCCATGTAGGAGAAGAGCTCGGCGAAGCTGTGCAGCGAGGATTGCGTCATGGGTGACAGTGGACCCAGCATAGCCCTCTGCATGTCGAGAGCGCGGTGCCACAGAGAGCGGCAGCGCCCAAAGCGTCCCGCGTCAGCGTACACTGCACCGCGATAGCGCACATAGTAGGAGGTGTCTGGATGTGCAGGTCCTAGAAATATAATATTTGCATAAAAAATTGTGACAATCATAAGTCAATTTAATTCAAAAGGTGTACTGCCGATAGCGCCATTGTGTCCACTATGTCTTTCTCATAAACAAACCATGTAACAGAGAGAGTGTTCATAAGTAATTTGATTTTAATTATTTTATAAAGAGTATGCAAATACGGACAGAAGAATCGTCACTACACTAGTATTTCCATGTGAAATTCTAAATGATGCATTTGAAGGTCCAGAATTGCTTGCATTGATAAGCTTTCAGATTCCACTATGTAATACTAGAAGTCGGTATATATTTCAGTGTAGAAATTCTGGGACTAACTACCGTATATATTCATAATTGCTCATATACTAATGGAGGGAAATAATTAGGCTAAGTCAGAGGACGTCACCAATTTATTGCTAAACATAAATAAAAGATATTACTGAGGCAGTTCAGTTATATATATATTTTTAATCTTTTTTCTGTAAAGCTTTTACTGCCCTTTATTTCATGCACAATACACTTGAAGTGGTAAAGTAATCAAAAAAAGAACCTATTTTAGTACAAAAAGAAAAACCTAATAAAAAATAATTTCAACTTAGTTGTTTTGTGATAAAATCACCTCAAACTATGGGTTCAAGCGCAGTTCCGCAGAGTTATTCCAGACTGCACTTGAAGGATGACGATTTCCCTGATAGCTAACCTTGGATAGGGGAGTAAAACAAAAGAATAAGATATCACTGTGATTTTGCTAAGTAAAGTTATTGGTGGCAATACTAACCTAAAATTCTCTCTCTGATGACTAGGGCTTGCATTCTCATATCGTCAGGGTCTGCGAGCAATTCATCCAACTTGTCGGGGTCAGTGACCTCCTGCACAAAGTCATAGGCCTCCACTCCAGAGGCTGGGGGGGGTTTGGGCAGGGACTGGCCTTCCGCGGGGAACCTGCAAACAAAAACAAATGTTAAAATTTTTTCTAACAATCCTACAATCATGAAAAATTTGATTAGATGTATCACACCTTTAACCCTCAGGCACCGCGAAGCAACTAAAATCATCTCGCCTGCCCCCCACTTGGGAGCCTACTAAAGCCATTTCTAGGTTTGAGTCCTCAGTGTATTGGATACCAGCATTTTGCAGAGCTGAAATCCAATTGTAAAAATTCCCCATTCATATCCCTAGCGACATCCCTAGAAATATGTTGAATAACTTTATTTGTTTATCTAAGGATTTAAGGATTTTTCCCCTTCAGCTCTATCAGTCCCTTCAGTACAATCGCGACCAACCCCTTGCATTTAGATTTAATTCAAACAATAAACCATTTTTAAAAATGTTAATTATTAACAAAAATTATTCTGGAAATATGTAACTTAACCCATTGGCCCAGAATTATTGAGTTAAAAAATTGGCCTTCACTACTGAATTAATTTTATACCAAAAATTTAAAACCTGCATTGATGTACTTAATCTATTGTAACTTTTGAACCACAAATTCAAATGAATTAATTTCTTTAAATTTGTTTACATATTAGATTATGGTAAAGAAAAACATAAAAATAAAAATTTAAAAAATATTAAAATATGTGTAAATAAGGATACAAACATAACCTTCTCTTTTTTCGTAAGTTTTTTTTTTCACATTTTTATCCATAAAGTTACAAAAAAACATAATATTCATAAATCTAACATTAATGATTTTTTTTTTTAACATACATGTATACTAATAAAATAATTTGGTACGATAGTCCTCAAAGCAATCAGGGACGTGCAGGGCCACTACGAAAATCCTTGAACCACTCGCAATTTTGAAGAAATTAAATGGCGGCTGGCTACTTACAAAACTTGTAATACAAATATTAGGGGAAAAACCTAAGAAACTTACGATTGCAAATTCTACCAAATGAATGGTTTGTTATCTACAAAACGTTCAGCATTTAAAGTTTTGTTCAAAGATGTCACTATCATGCTCCTTTTTACGTTTTTTGGCGGGCATACTCTAGGCCGGCGGCTTGCCGGGGTTTGTGGTAAAGTATCTCAGTTGCACACCCGGCAGGACGCCGGCGTTTGTGGCCAATGGGTTAATAGCTTCAGCCAAATAAATACAAGTCTACCTTAAAGGACAATAAGAGGTCAATGTCAGATACCCATCAACCAGTCTAATCAATGAAATAATCTTCAATATGTCACGCTCGAGATGTGAAAAAATAAAATTCGCTCAGCGCTTACGACATCAACATAGGATGACTGCCGTAGCAGTATTAAAGACACGGAATGCGGTGGGGGCACATGTGTACGAGTTATTAGGATCATAGCAGGTTCAGGCAAAGCAATATAGCAAAAACTCCATCTTGTCCCCCACCCCGTCTTGTCCCTCCCTTCCCTAATGTCAATGAGTAAATTACTTATTAAACAAATGTCGCATAAGTGAATGGAAGAGGTTACAGAGGACCCAAAAAAAAACATGGCATGATCAAGAGAATCAAAACTTGAGTTTAGTCACGATAACAAAAGATGAGACGATGCTCGAAAGTAAATGAAGCAATGAATATGTTCCAAGAAAGAGTTGTGTGGCATTCCATTTAATTAGTCCGTAAGGGCTACTTGTTTGACCGACCTTCATATTTGTCATCGTCACAGTTCGACGATTGGCCCCGTTTTCAATATTTCGACATTTGAAGGATCCAAGTTTGACGCCGATACTCGATTCAATTTCTGATCACTTATGGTCAGCTTACAGGCATAACGGACATGGTTCGTGCCTGTCCACAGATTCGACGTCGGAGACCGATCAAATGCAAAAAAAAAATCAATATATATTTCCCCACTCACCTTTCTTCCATGGCGATCTTCCATAGTTGCACGGCCCCGACCATATCCCTCTTCTTGTCGACATAGGTGGCCCCGAGTAGCTCCAGGGCGTCGATCCTCTGCTGGCGGCTGACCTGCGTGCCGCCCGCCAGCCCTATCAGGTGCTCCACTATGTGGTGGTGACCGGTGACGGAGGCTGCTAAGAGTGGGGTCATTCCTACAAGAAAAGAAAAAGAAATTGTTATAAGACCTACTTGAGAAGAGAAATTGCAATCCCTAATAATTGTTATTTTGTTTGGTACAATTTTTAAATTACAAATTATGTGGTAAAAAATGTGTGGATATAACTACTCGTAACCCGGGAATGTTTGTCTTTCTTTTAAAAAAAAAACAAAACAATAAATATATTTTCTTCACGGTACTGGGAAATAGCTTTTTCCATTAATTGAAAAAAAATTTGCTCAATGTAATTTATCTGGAAGGATTTTTAAATCGAGTTTGAACTATTTGTGAATTTTTACAGAGCTCCAGGAATTATAGATTTCAACTTGAAAAATTAAATCGATAAAAAAACTATTTTGTCCACATCATAAAGATCCATAAAATAATAATTACTGTGAACATTTGAAAACATATTATTATTACAGTTACTAAATAATTGGTCATCTATGGAATAATTTTCATGTAAATCAATAAAAACTTATAATCTTTGTTAAACATTCTAAATAATAACCATGTAATGCGTCAAACCATAAATAGAAGAAAAAAACTATATTTATGAAAACACAGAACATCTGTTTATGGATAAAATTGTATGAGCAAATAGTGTAGAGAAGTTTATTCATAGAATCATTATACTAGTTTACACAGGCTTTATTCAAAAGAACGTACTGAAAAGGTTCTTGTGACATTTACTCGGTAAAATAATGAGAAAATATTACAAGTCACGAGGACAAAGCTTTGCATAAAGGTCACACAGAAGAAGATTTATGAATTTATTATGCACTTATTTATACAAAAGAGTATGAAAATGAGTACATAATGGATCTTGAGAAAAAAAATTGAGCTTTAATATTATAAATGTTTGTCCTCTGACAGTAACAGCTTGGATTCAAACTTGACCTGTAAAATTGCTAATTGAAAGCATCATAATATTCTTGTCTGTTCTATCTGCGGTTTGCAAAATTGGAAGAGTAAAACATTGCTTAGGTCTATATTACAAGTACATACTGTAATGTTTATAATTATTATAAAAGCATTTTTTCAATTTTGGTTAGAAAATTACCAACAAAAAACATTTTGACTATTCGGACCCATAAGCTTGATTTCACAATAATATAACATTACCAGACATATGTACGACGTATGGGGCGAACGTAACTTAAAGCTCTTTATATTAAACTAACCTAATCAGAAAAAAATCCTTATTTCAATTTTTTTAATATATTTACGAAACTGGCAATTTGTGACATAATTCCATTTACTAGTGGTCGCCCAATGGTCGAAATTCGACCATAATTAATTTAATGTGTACCTAATGTTTTTTTTAGTGATTTAATGTAATTTTTATGCATAATTTAAAAAAAAATATTGGCATTCTGCACTCCTTCTCTATATAAACTATAAGTGTGCGAAATTTCATACTCCTCCGTCCGCGCAATTTTTGTTAAAAGGGGTACAAAGTTTTTCTTTCACATATTAATATACTGATGATGATTAATAAATAAGAAATAAATCGCTTGTGAAATTTGCGCAGATTTTTTTTGGCTCGAATTTCAAGGTCAACACAAATCTATTTGAGGAAATAGATTTGTACTTTCCCCCTAAGGCCTTGACCATATTCTGTCAGTAGGTCAGAATATTTTCGCTTTGCATTAAAATCCAAATAAGTGGAATATTTAAAAACATTTCCAAAAACTAATAACTGTTTTTGAAAGGTGATGAAATACGCTTTCAAATTTTATTTTTAGAAATAATCATGTAATTTTTTTAAAACTAAATTTTTTAATGCAAACTTTAAAAAGTTTCAAAAATGGCACATCTTACGTTTTTTCTAACTAAAATTACTGGTAATGAAAAAAGAAACGCACACATATTTTATTAGACAAATGTATTATAAACGTTATACCACCTCACTTTTTTGTGGTTTCATGTAAAAATAATTTTTTTTAAATTGCTGAAACACAAAGCGTGGTTTTTTTCTCTTTCTAATATGGTTAAAATCATATTTCTCACTATGCTAGTAAGGGAGATACAACGATTTCTAAGAGACGTATAGTTATTCCGAAAACTGAACAAATTAGCCCGAGGGGTTAAGTATTTGTTCTTACCATAAGAATCAACATCCATGGTGGCGCCGTGGTCTAGTAGAAGTCGCAGTATGTCCAAAGAGCCGCTCTCGGCGCAGTCGTGGAGGGCCGTGTTTCCTTTGACACTTTTGCGGTTGACGTCGGCTTTGAGGGCCAGCAAGAATTTGGCGATGCGGATGTGTCCCTTGTAGCAGGCGATCATGAGGCAGGTGTGGCCATGACGGTTCGCCACTTCTACGTCTGGAATATAACAACAGGGGTTAGAGAAAGTGCTAAATTCTTTTTTTTACATTAGCTCCACATAAGTGGCCCTGAGGAAAACAATTTCCCTCAGGGCCTCTGTCATCTTTGGTAAAGCTGTTTGGAGGGTGTTTCAGAAAAAGGAAGGAGAGGAAGTTTGGGGAAGAAAAAAGGTGTGAGGGATGAGTAGGAATTTGGTCAGCGTGACCAGGAGTGACAGATCTATGAATCCATTCCTCTCACTGCGGTGCAAGGCAATGGGTCAAAAGAGTTCGACTGGAGAGGTCAAAAGGTCTCCTTCAACCAGTCTTTCCCGATCGCAGAAGGTGGGCCAACGCATCTGCAGCCAAGACCTAAACATCCCACGAACCCGGGCACCCCCTTATAAGTCACCAAACGTAGCGAACCACTTGGGGTGACCCATACCTAACATATGTTTTTAAGGAGAATAATTACTTCTAAAAATAACGGATCCCTAAATATTAGTTGATCCTTTTTTTTCAAAAATGTGCTATTTTTATTTAATAAACCAAATGGTTTTTTGTTCCTCCTGAAAACCTAAGTAAAATGCGGTGTTATAATGTATATATCATCGCTTATATATGATATATATCATCGCTTAGACCTATATAGATCGCTTTTTCAAGTTGGTTTACTGGCCAATAGGGTTAACTTGAGTAGTTCGTAATGTCTGTAAAAGCTTGTTGACACCAACACAAGCAATGGGAAATAAGTATGCACGGAGCTGAAGTCAGCAACTACAAAATCAACAATATTTACCCGCTCCCTTGTTGACCAGGAACTTGACGATGTCGTAATGTCCGTCGAAGCAGGCGGCGCGGAGTGGCGTAGAGTTGGTTCGCGTAGTGCTGTTGACCTTGGCTCCGCGCGCCACCAGCAGTTGCACTAGCGCCAGGTGGCCGGCTGCCGCTGCGCACCACAGCGGGGGAGCACCCTCTATGGTCTCTCCGTCAAATATCACTGCAAACACACACACACAATTTATATTTTTATTAAACGTAAGAGGAAATCATGTTGTATTATAGTATTTAATCCCTCAGGCTAATTTGTTCGTTTTTTGGAACAACTCATACAAGTCTCATATAAATCATTCTTTCTTCCTTACTATTTTTATTTAGAAGTATGATCTAAACAGTGTTAGAACGAGAAAACACCACGCTTTATATTCAAATCCAAAAGTTAACCACAAAATAATTAAAATGTACACTTTTGTGAAACCAAAGTTTCCGACTGCAAATTAGAAATTTTTATGAAACTTTGGGAATTTTTCATTAATTATTTTTATGAAACAACAAAAAAGTGATAGTTTGTAATACATTTGTCTACAAAAATATGTGTGTTTTAATTTTTTTTTTGTTAGCAGTAATTTTAGTTAGAAAAAACGTAAGGTGAGCCATATTTAAAACTTTTTTATGTTTGCAATCAAAATTTTGCAGTGTATTTCATCACCATTGAAAAACAGTTTTGACGTGATAACGTCTTATAAATCAATGAACGCCGGCTGCAATCACGAAAAAGCATGACTCAACGTCACGTTCCGCCTGAGCCAAGCGTGGAAGCGAGAGTTCAGAGGATCAAGCGTTCGGCCTAAGCGTTCAGCTTGTGACGCATCTGTCTCTCTTCCACTCCATCGTTATTATATGATGTTATCACGTAAAATTATCGTCCGTAAACCGACTTTACAGTGAACCAATTTTTTAGTTTTCAGATGCATTCAGAAATATTTCCTTTGGAGTTTATTGCAAAACAGAAATATTTTGACAAAATAGGCCCGAGGCTTGAGGGTTAGTTAGAAAACAATTATAAATACAACGTTATTTATATGTCACTCTGGTTCTCAATCGTTTAAAAGTTTAAAGATGGTTCTTGCAAAAGTCTTTCTGCCAGGTAAGGGGCCATCCATAAATTACGTCACACCTTAAGGGGAGGGGTAGAGAAGTGTGACATTGTGCGACAAGGGGTGTGGAGGGTCATCAGCCTCTGTGACGACACATGTAAAAATCTTGAAAAAAAATTTTGAACCACCGTGTTGATTATTTTTAGATGCAAAATTGCAAAAAATGTGATGTCACACAAGGGGGAGGCGGTCTCACAAATGTGACGACGTGCGACAGGGACGGGGGGGGGGTCAAAAAATCATGAAAATCGTGTGACGTAATTTATGGATGGCCCCTAATAGAGATTTCAGTTAAAATTACATATAAATGTCTTTTTATTAAAGATGACTGATTCCCAAACATGCAAGTTTGACTCGAATATTGTAGTGTGCAAAAAATTCTTCTAAGGTTTCATTTTCGATTCGGTTTCTGCTAAAAAACTAAAATCTTTCCACGGTTACATTTATCGTGGGTACGAAACGTTTACTAAAGAGTAATATGATTCCGTCTAGCATACTTTTCTCAATTGTGAGTCTAAATAAATTAAATATTTCTACTCCTTTCGGACCGATCGTGTGTAGTAGGAGTCTAGCCAATTTTCGAATTTCCTTTTCTTCGTTGTATAAATTAGAAATGATTGTTTAAATCTCTTCATCTAACTCAGAGGTTACCAAACTTTTTCATCTCGTGGACCACTTTCAAAATTTTACTGGTTTCGGTGGATCCCCTGCTGCAAATTTCTACCATATTCCCAAAACTCGACACGCGTTGTATTGAATATAACGTTGGAGTTGTGATCTGTCACAATGGGGGGGGGGTAGTAATGTGATATGAGACAGGGGGAGGGATGGGATATGGGCACGGGATGGGTCTCAATGTGACCATTTTTCACCATAATACGAGTAGATATAGGCAGATGGTACCTGCCTACATTGACAGGTAAAGCCAAACTTGAACTGAATATCGAATGTGCAAGTTTTTACAAGTAACAGTCGCTGACCTTCTTAAAATACACTACTCAAAAAAATTAAGGGAGGTTTTAAAAAAAGGAAATTAATGCTAAATAAACAACTATCTGATCCATATGCCTGAAGCTATCTGATCCATATAACTGAAAAAAAAAATTTCAAGCCCGTGGGACCAAAAAATAAAAATTTTGCAAAATTATTTTTTCGCGCTATCTGTTAGGATTGCATGAGAACCGTTTCACCTAAACAAATTTAGCCAGAAATCTGAAAATTATAATCTTAAAGCTTCAAAATGTTGTTTTTAAAGTCTCAATACGACCATTTTTCACCAAAATACAGCCTGTCAAAAATCACCGAAAAATTATAATTTTTTTTTGCTCCCTTAATTTTTTTTGAGTAGTGTATTATCTGCCTTTATTGATAGGTAAAGCTAAGCCAATATTTTTGTTCTTTACTAACGAAACCAGATTTTTTTCGTGGACCCCCATTTTTTTATCACGCCTACGTGGACCCCCGTGGAGTCTCCCGTGGACCACTTTGGGAATCACTGATCTAACTCATCACATTTGAAACAATCTAACCCGTGGACTGCCGTTGGCGCGCCTAGGACGCGAAATAAAAATCAAATTTTGAGATGCGATTTTAACCCTTAATTATAAAGAAAACGTATGAAAGACAAGGTCAGAATCGCTTGCGCTATTCATGCCCTGCACAATGCCGGGACCTAGAGTGCGTCTAGTCCCTTCCAAATATTAAATAATAATTTATCTGTGGATTCTGGAAGCATCTTTTTCAACTGCCAAATTCGGAACGAGTTTAGTGCGTAACAGCTGCAGGAAAAACCTCCGAAAAACAACAAATTCAGCGAATAAACGTAAGTAATATTGTTTATACGTATAGTTTATTGTACATAGCATGTGTTACGGTAAATTTTAAATACGAAAAGTGAAAATAAGCCGACAATATTACGTCAAAGTAAATTCCATTTTGTATTGAGACAAATTTTCGTGTTTGTTTTCGAGCTTTGTGTGTGATGTTTCGTAGATTTTGCAATGTTTATTGTTTCATTTTGTAGAAAAATCAATTGAGATAACATATCAACACCTTTGATTTGTTCATATTTAGTTTTTATTTTACGAAAAATGAAATTCCGAGCCACGGACTCTTCAAATACGGTTGAATAAAATCTCTTGATTTTGGCGGTTGATTTTTACGTCTAAAATGCGTAATGTTATAAAGATTTGTACATCATTATGTAGAGAAAACTATTTAGATTATGTATCAAATCCTTTGTTTTGTCAATATTTAGTAAAAATATTCTAAATAAATAAATAAACACGCTGGCCGGTCGCTCACATGTATTGGTGTTATTTTGAATGTTTGCGTGAACGCCGTTTGTCAAAATTTCTTAGGACCTGTGGTGCCCTCTCGTGATAATGTGGGTAATTTGAATTCTTCATGAACATTTTTATGTAATCATACTGGGTGGATACGATAACACTGTTTAGTTTTTTTATAGATAATTTTTCAATGTTTATAAATTTTTCAATTATTCATAAATAGTAATAAATATCACAAAATAATATCAGTTAGGTTTGTTTAAATTTTTTTTTGTTTATATTATATTATGAAGAAGAAAAAAAAATACGAAGTTTTTCTTTCGAAGAACTTTCTTCAAAAATTATAAAATATTTATAAATATAAGCGTATTGATGATTATATGACGTGATATACATGATTGTTTCTATTGTTATAGAATGGCAGATGAAGAAATTGCCCGTGAGGTGGTGACGGAAGGGTGTGGGGTCCTCGCAACGGTATGTTGTTTATCAGTAGTAGTTCTATTAGGTTGGTTGTACGCCATCCTTTCCAAAATTGAAAGACATTAGTGTAACAATAAATGTTTATAGTTTCAGCTTCCTGGGCGGAAGCGGGCGAGGACCATTCACGTGGAATATGCGGAGGCCGATCCAACACCCTCAACATCCTCCACGTATCGGGCTCCGACGACTCAGGTAATTATAATAACACTTGGCTAACTTGAACAGTGCCATTTTTGACTTGTATTACCTCAAGGGCGTTTTACATAGCTATATAATTTTTTCTTTTCTTTCTGTCTATAGTTTGCCGGCATCGAATTGCATTTTGAAGGCTTCAGTGACGATGAGGACACGCTCGAAACCGCTGTGCCTCCATCGTTGCTGGAGGAAGGGAGGCAATTTGAGGACGAGTTGGAGCCGTTGGAGGAGGAGGACGAAGAAAACCCGGAGGAGCAGGTCTTCACCTGGTCCGGGGATTTCTCCACATTCGCGGGCCAGCGTGAGCATTTTGCCGTCCTTCAGCCTGGCCCATCAGCAGAGGTGTTCCCTCCGACAGTGGCTACATCACCTTATGATGTCTTCTCCAAAATATGGGACATGGAAACCATGTCCTATATCGTGCAGGAGACCAATAAGTACGCATGGAAAGCACTGGACGAGGTGAACACCGAGGATGGGCTTTTAAATCTGTCCACCCATTCCAGGTTGAAGGATTGGCAAGATGTTACGGTCCCTGAACTGTACGTATTATTCGGTATGTTAATATACATGTCCATTTGTAACAGAGGCTGCATATCAGAATACTGGACAACAGACATTACAGAGATGGCTAAATTCAGATCTTTAATGTCTCGTAATAGGTTTCTTCTGATAATGCGGTTCCTACACATTGTTGACGATGATAAAATTTCTAAAGTCGGTTACCAAAACAAGCTTGCAAAAGTTAAACCACTAATGGATATGATGAATGAAAAGTTTTCCAGTCTGTATACTCCCCATGAACACATTAGCATAGACGAGTCCCTGTTGCTCTGGAAGGGTCGCCTAGCGTTCGAGCAGTGCATCCGAACTAAGGCGGCTCGGTTCGGCATTAAGACCTACGAGCTGTGCGAATCGGCAACAGGGTATTTGTACCGATTTATAATGTATGCAGGGAAGAATACAGAAGTCGAAGAGAACCATCTTGGATTTTCTAGTAAAACTTCTAAAGTTGTACTCAAACTCATGGAGGGGCTCTTTGACAAAGGGTACTGCCTCTACATGGACAATTTTTATAATAGCATGCCATTGACTAGGTACCTGAAACAGAGGAATACCGATCTTATCGGTACCCTCAATCGCAACCGAAAGATGGTACCTGATATTGTTAAGGACATGAAGAAGAGAGTGCCACGGCATACCATTATTGGTAGACACTGTGGTGACATGTCAGTCGTTGCTTGGAATGACATTAAAATTGTCACCATGGTATCTACCTACCACAACACCGACACGGTCGAGGGTCAAAGAGGGTTAGAGAAATACCAAATGCCTCTATCTGTGGTCCAGTACAATCGCTTCATGGGGGGAGTGGATACCAAAGATTCGCTGTTATCCTCTTACCGCATGGAGAGAACACGGGGTAACAAATGGACAATTAAGGTATTTCGTCGCATGCTCAATGTCAGCATCTTGAATAGCATGGTGATTTTTAGGCAACTTCACCAAGAAGACACAGGGAAGCAAATTCTTCACCGTGCATTCAGGAAGCAATTGGCATCTGAGCTTATAGCGCGTCACTGTCCCTCTTTGATTGTACCCAGACCGTGGACTTTCGTCGCCGAACACGCTCTTCCCATGGATCCGAGATTAAATCGTGCACTTGATCATTATATGTTCGAATCCACAGACACTAACAGTAGGAATCGACGCATTCGCAAAAGGTGCGTACTGTGCGCAATACGTAAAATACGAAAGGAAGTTATTACGGTGTGCTACGAGTGCAAAGTTTTCCTTTGCATTGGGAAGTGTTTTATGGAATACCACAAATTAGAACATTTATAATTTTCTTTTTTTCATTTAGATTCCTGTTTTTTATTTTCAAATCGTTTTTTTTTTTCAATTTAGATTCCATTTTTTTATACAAAACTTAAAAAATTGCCATGAAGAGGAAATTCATTATACCTAATAGTGGCAGTCCCACAATTACAGTTCAGGGAGCGTGCCGCTATTTGTTGGATCGGTGTTTTTTTATGTTGTTTGTTATGTTGGTTTTTTATGGTTTTATGGGTTTTGTTATTTATGTTTTTTGTTATTTGTTGAATGGGTGTTGATTTCGTTACTTGGATTTTGTTATCTGTGATTGTAATTTGATACTGGTTGTTGTCATTTATGGTTTTTATTATTTATTGCACGGGTATTTGTGCATCATTTGAATACAAATGTTTACTGAAACAAGTGCATTGTGCATCTTTGCATTGGTTGAAGTTTCGTGTCCATTCATTGTATCTTCCACTTTTGTGGAGGACAGAAACAATATCTAAAAATTTGAATATTATAATAATAAATTTATGTGTAAAATGATTTTTTTCATAGTCCGGAGCCTTATTTTTTGATATTTGTTGAATGGGTGTTGCATTCATTACTTGGATTTTGTTATCTGTGATTGTAATTTGGTACTGGTTGTTATCATTTATGGTTTTTATTATTTATTGCACGTGTGTTTATGCATCATTTGAATACAAATGTTTACTGAAACAAGTGCATCTTTGCATTGGTTGAAGTTTCACGTCCATTCATTGTATCTTCCACTTTTGTTGAGGACAGAAACAATAACTAAAAATTTGAATATTATAATAATAAATTTATGTATGTGTAAAATGATTTTTTTCGTAGTCCGGAGCCTTACCTCTCGACCAAAGTTTGAAAAACGTGTTTCATGTATTATAAAACTGAATTCAATTTGATGAAAAAAATATCTTCAACTTTTATTTTTATTGAACCACACAGTATCTGAATTTAAAAAAATGTATTTTGCGTATTTTCATTGTAAATAAAATTGAAATAAATATAATTAAAAATATTAGCAAATTTTATTTATATTGTCATGATTGTGTCACCCTGTACTATGAAACCCATCTGTATAAGGCAACGGCGGCCATCTTGGATTAAGTAAGTTCATATCGATGGCAGAATTTGGTAAGGTAAACTCCACATACTTTCATTGTTTTTGATATAAATTCATTATGGAAAGAATAGACTTGAGATATCATCAAAAAGATAGTTTTATCTACATTATTTTGATGTAATTTTTATAATATTTCACAAAAGAAAAGTGACAAAAGTTAGCTTCGTAAGATTGTCGTAGAAATGTCAATTTTTTTACGCCACATTGAACAATTATATTTTTAGCATTATTTATTTACAGGTTTCTATTACAAAATAATATTATTTGTAACAACAGTTGTATAAACTACCAAAATCTGAAATAATTGTTATAATAAACTTATAAAATGCGACACAAAAAAATTCTAAAGTGCACACTTGGCGTTTGAATTTTTTTTGATAAAATGAAAATATTTTACATTTTCAAAGAAGTATCAATGTCATTACTTCTTCGATAACACCTTTGGATAGTTTTTTTTCACGTAGGGTGTCTATTCAGGTTTGTGTAGAAATAAAAAAATTATTCATTTTTGTATGGATATATTTTTTTTACATTTGTTGGCCGAATAGGAAAATTTTTATACATTTTTTTTTTAAAGTTAGCTATTCTGGGAAAACTTGTAAAGATATTATCATGTAATATATATAAATAATAAGATACATTATCTGTCAAACAGAAAACAATCTAAAAAAAAACAATTTCTTTGTTTTTATACGGATATTTGAGCAAAAGTCAGGAAGGTAATTTCCGCGCAGTTTTTCGAAATACGGCTGGCATTTGACAGGTTAACATTTTTCTTGTGACAATTTGTTTTCCGTAACAAATTATTGGCTGTTGACTTTTAACTGCTCTTCTTCACTCAAAATAATATTTTCCATCGATTCACTTTGACTCCAACCTTTTTTTCCTTGTCTTTTTTTTAAGACAAACATTCCCAGGCAACGTATAACCTTACAATATATTGAATTCTTTCTCAAGCATCTTGAATTATTAGCAGAACACGTTCATGTGCAATGATGGAGGACTTGGTTAGCAGAGGATTTAACTAGTGACCCCACGAACCCGCTGGGTGGGACTCCGACGCTTTTGACCGCTTGACTAAATAACTGATCAATAGAACCCACCTAGGGAGTATGCAGGCAGCTATCGATTTTATCAGCGAGATTGTTTGCAGTAATTTAGTCAAGAGCATTTGCGAAAATCAATGTTAATCAGAGATATTTATAACGGGTAGATACTCATCACTTGATATTTTAAAATAATTTACAACTTCACAAAAAGTGGGTTTCATTTTAACACTTATTATAATAACAATGTCGTTGAACGGCTCTATAGAGGATTGCGAACTTTGGGGAATTCCAAAAGAAAAATAAAACGAAAATACGTGTAAGGAAAATATTAACAAGCCCATGTAAATTTATTATCACTAACAATTTAAGTATGCGTATTGGCTAGACACCAGAAGACAGCAAATAATTTTCCTAGAAAGCAATTTTACTTAGGTAGTCATAATATTAATGTTTCTCTGAATTTTTCGTTATAGAACTACAGTGAACAATATTATGGCATAAAAATAAATATTCAAATGCTTATTCTGAATATACAAGTTTTATTACATATAAATTACACGTAGAATTAATAAATCGTTATTTGAAAATGAATAGAACACTTTCACTTCACCCAGCTTGGTTAGCGTATAGCATTGGATGTTTCTAGCGTCACACCGCCAGTCTTCGCATGAAAATTTTATGTTTTGTTATGATAAATTTGTGTATCTAATCGATTTGCTTTTATGCATACCAAAATGCATTACTGATTTTAAATTTACACTACAAACCGACATACGCAATTAAAAATATTAAATATCAGATTTCAAAAATAGAGGAATTTTTTTTTGTCGCTTACTGATTATTCTGATTATTTTTTTTTGTAATCTGAGGAAATATCACTTTACATGAAACTAAAAAAACATATTTAATTACACATATTTTATAAATGTTATTATCAATTCACTTTTTTCGTTTTAGCAGAATCGGCTTCAGCAGCTTTTGATTACTAGATATGAATGGCCAGGTACTTTCCCACCTTCCTCTTCCTTCCCAATCTCCTTCCCTTCCCCACTTACCTTCAGCCTCACAACATACCCCAATTGGGGATGGCATAGTCTCACTGGCTCCAGGCGGGAGCAGTTGGGACTCTTGCGAAGTATTCACAGAAAAATATATTTTAAAAACGTTACTGCTAACATCAGAAGGCTCCTTTATGATATTTTAGGGCATTTTATCAAGCTTCGAAAAATTAAAAATGCTGTTATTTAAGCTAGAATGTCATAATGAATAAAAAATGCTGTTATTTAAGCTAGAATGTCATAATAATAAAAAATGCTGTTATTTAAGCTAGAATGTAATCATTATTAAAAAATGCTGTTATTTAAGCTAGAATGTCATCATTATTAAAAAATCGACCGGAGTTGCCCTAATGAAGCTCCGATATGAGTGGAACTACCACATTACCATTTGAAGAATGTTGTGAGGCTGAAGGCATTAGGGAAGAGAAGGGGAAGACGAAGGCCAAGTAGTACCTACTCCGATCTGGTCACTAAACAAAGCTAAAGCCATTTCGATTCTGAATGGTGGCTTGTCACCGGGGCGATACTGAGAGCATATCCAACCAGCATGTTATTATATGATAATAATTTTGGATAATTTATGCAGCTTCACTTTTGCGAGAAAACACCACAAGGGCAGTCAGTGATTAACAGTGATTAAAAAACTAACCTACTATTATTACAAATGTCTAAAATACCTGAACTTAATTAGAATAAAACGAAAACTTATCATTTCTTTTTTTGACATTTCAAAACAAATCCTATTCAAAACAACCAATGAAAATAAGTTTGTGCAGGTCTTCGTTCAGTAATGCATTATCAACGGCTGATAATGACAGCCACGTGGTTTTTTTTAATTATTGTTAGCGAACTGTCAAATCGCCATGTGGAGACTAGAAGCTCGTCGCTAAATTGTCAAACTAACTAATGGCAAAAATTCGTCATCATGAATTTATTCCAACATCATTTCCACACTAAATAAACACACTCGTCAGCACAATCTACATAAATGCCTGCCCTGAAGATTGATAGCTAAAGGAGAAGGAATCAAAACACGGAATAATATTCTAAAAATCAATGACGAAATATATCAAGATGTTTGGTCTTACCGGATCCAGGCTGTTCGATATCGGCGTGGCACTTCTCGATGAGGTATTCAGCCACGTCGTAATGGCCATTCCTGCAAGCGATGACGAGCGGGGTAGCTCCAGCGGTCTTGGCCCCCACGAGGATGCTCATCTCGTCCTTACCGCGCCCGCCGTGGAGGTAAACCTGGGGAGAGGAGAGACACAGTTAGAGGTGATGTCGAATCAAAAAGCTGAAGATGGAATAAGTTCGCAAACCTCGCGAAGGCTGTCGTGGAAGTAAACCTGCCCCCCCCCCCCCCCCCCCCACAATATTAAGCTCGCGGGATGGCATCGTTTCACTGACTATCACAAGGACGTGGGTCCCCCGAAGAGGCTTCATAACGAACGAATATTGGCCTGCTATAATATACATTATGTACGTATACCTAGAACGGTGGTAAGTTATGGAATTTAATTCAGCTAAAACTCCACTATTTTAACTCAGTTCTAATATTTGAAACCACTAATTAACGCTTCAGAATATTTACCTGCGTATCAATTTTTTGAGTGGCAGGTGGTGATGACCGATAAACAATCGAATGAACATAGGTTTAAATAGCAACTACTTTAGTTACGAAATTAATGAAATAACAGGATTTTTTAATCAGTGAATGGAAACAATGTTGAGAGAGGGAGTCAAAAACAACACTAAATATGTACCTTACTGATATGAAACTGTCGTTGATGATTTCGTTGTAAGTACTTTCGTAAACAGCCGGAAAATGAGGTATTACAAGGCGATAACTACGATGTTTTAATTATGTTGAAAATAAATAATACAAACTTAAAACAGTGTATTATTTTTTTAATTAGTTAAATTGTGATGACCGGGAGAGTACTTCAAAAGTCAAACACTATTTAAATATGTTTAAAATAACTCTGTACAGGTAGGTACGTCGCTTTGTTATGGGTTAAATTCAACTAATTTTGGGCACAACCGTAACTTCATCAGGGTAGAGAAAATACTGAATGTAAATGTATACTATCGTAAACTAGTATAGGTAGTTTTAACAATTTATAAAGGCATCATGTCAGGTATAAGGGAAATAAGAAGCATGAGAGAAAGTGAGAGGTGATGGTAAGGGTATTATTAATAGGGTCTACACACCGTTCGATTTGCAGACCTGCTTGCAGGACAGCATGCTGAACCACCAAGCGAATTATTATTGTTATTATTCCGACAAAAGGAATAATAATAATAATTCGGCTGGCGGTTTAGCCTACAAACGATCCGATTTGCAGAGATCCTGTATGCAGTCCTTCAAGCAGTTCTGCAAATCGGATGGTGATTAGGCCATTAAATACCAGGAACATGTTAAGTACGATGGGGCTGTCCAAATTTTATATTGATTACTGTAATTATTGATAATGTTGCTCTCCGTAATATTAAAATTACGAAATCCCCTAGAGTCACAGAGTTTATTTCCACGAATATGTAATTTGTTTTTGCGCTGGTATTTAATTGCTGTTCGTGGGTCTAAACGTCCCGACCGAAATCCTCAAACCCGTACAAAAATGTGTTGTCAAATTTAAATGTAATTAAACACAGATTTTTTTTAAAATTTCGGACGTCAGTGATAGGCACATTGTGCTTAATGTATGCAGTGTGAAATATTCCTGCGTAATGCGTAACATTTTTCAAAATCGGAACTACCTATCCATATAATAATAATATCAGACAAGCGATAAAGTAGGACCAAAAATATTTCATAGATAAATAATTCTTTATTCGAAATGCAAAGGTATTTGTTTTTTTTATACTGTTGACAAATCTAAAATTGTCAAAAGTTGACAAAATTATATAGATTTACCCATATTGTTTTTTTTTATTATTTCTTTCTTAAGTTTCAATATTATCCGTCATGTTAAAATTGTACTACCAATCATGTAAAAGCCCTCTGGCCGTTAAATAAATAAATAAAGTGATATTTAATTAATTTAAAAGTTCAGCAACAACGTACTATTTACAATAAGTTTGATTTGCAGTTGTTTGTATAAGTAAATAAATCATATAATTTAAAGATCCATATAACTAAGCTCGTATAGACCATACGTGTCGCGCATAAAAAAGTAGAGTAGACATTCCAGGCAAAAAATAGCAAATCACACTTTGCTTTGAAAAGAACTTTTTTTTAACATTCTTAACGCTGAGAGATCCGTTGAAAATTCTTCCTCTTTCCTCCCCCTCAGGAGTCCCCACTAGCAGGACTGTATCACAAAGAAAGTCAAGAGATTAGTCGACAATTCAGACCATCCCCATTGATGTATTTATTATATTCAGATGAGACACGAAGCAAAATAATTTACTTCCTTTTTAACCTCCAATTAGTTTGTTTAATTTGACCTCCAACGATCCCAACGATTTAACGCCGAACGACCCGAATCTACCGAATTCTGTACGCGCGCACTGCTCGAACTGTTCGCGCGATGAAAATGGAACACATTTCTACGATATATTAAAATGCAATAGCGCCTCTACAACTAAGCCGTGATTTTTCACGGATGCACTGATATTCCAATAATTGGGCCTACTATTACGTGCGACGTTTAAATGTTAAATAACAAGCTATTATCGGAAACAAATCAGCTGTTCTAGGACTCTAGAACACTCTCGCAGATTCGTCGCAACCTTACAAGTAACTTGACCTAGTTTGGAAGCGAACTGCCGCGATATGGTTTCAATGCCTGCAGATAACGGTTACGTTTTTTCGCAGAAATGTCGCTAATAATGGGCTTCGGACACGAACAAGCGGCTTGACGGCAAGCACGCAATTCTGTTGTCTATGTCGATGCGCGCGTCAAGCCGGTTGGGCACATAAGTACTCCTTCAAAGTACTCGTTAGTCTATGCCTTGAGCATTCTTACTGTTACCATGAAATTTTTCCGTTGATATTATGTTGTAATAAATATTGATTATGAATGATCGATTATAATATTAATTAATAAAGGAAAAATATTTTTTTCTCTACTTCACAAGACCTAAACAGTATAACACATTTAAATAAGTCAATAGCAGTCACGTCATTGTTATAAAATTAAGAAAACATTACCATTTAATGTGGGGAAACAGATTTCAAAGTACCCCACAGAGTAGAGAATCAATTGTCACAATTACTTTCCCAGTAAATCGATTTAATTCATAATAATATCTCAGTTTAATAGTCAACTCAACTTAGATAATAAGTTAATTTTTTTTTACTTCTCGTTGTTTTGTTTGGTGTAAAAGAACTGTTTTATTACAAAAAGATTTTTGTTTGATATTAGAAGAGAAGACTGGTTGCTTCTTTCATTTGTTATTTGATATGTACGTACGTCAAAGTTTACTACTTAGAAGTTTATTCAAAAATTATACACAAATACGTCAAACAATGTTTTAAGCATAAAAGTTTATTGAAAAATTCGTGAAAATAATTGTTTATCTAATAATACTTATAATTTTTATTATTTTTTTCCTAATTTATTCAAATATTGTGATTATTTGCAAAAAAAAAAACACACAAAACTGCCAATCTCGTGAGATCTCGAAATTGGCGAGATCTCGCAGTATTGTTATTTATAAACTCGCGGGATCTCGCTCGAGCCCCAATCTCGCGAGATTTGCATTCCGTATTTGTCACAAGCCGCAAGCGTTGTAAACGGTCTAAATGCTTGGCTCAAGCAAAAACTACGTGCTTGGTTCAAGCCGCTTGACCGTTTCCATAGCTTTTAAGTACGAGAGTTGTTCATTTTATAATTAATCGAGTTTATAGCTAGATTACGGCATCAGGAATTATATACATAAACAAACTTAAACCCACCTAAATAATGTTTCAATTTTGGACGACAATATTTAAAACACAGTTGAATTGAATGTGTGATGTCGTCACCAAATACTAAATTAATAATAATGAATGTATTACCAAACTAGATCCGACGAAATCCAGGGGAGAATTGAAGGAAAACGTCCTAGCCCCCAGCTTTGAAACATACGTGACTGCGGCACTAGGGCAGGGTGAACATTACCCCGATGATAGAAAATCTCCGATAGGAGCGAGCATCGTAAGAAGAATAAATAACGAATATAACTGAATTATAGAAAATCTTGCGTTCCAATTCCAACTACGCACACATTCGCTAGAACCAGTCAGGTTTGAAAAGTTTTAACGATGACTCGAACGCATTAATGCGTTACTAGAGGCGGGTCTCCCGCGCACAAAATGTTGTTTTTTCGAAACATTTACACAAAGCAACAGCGCGGAGAATGTTTTCCATCGGCCACGGAAAGCATAAAAATTGTTTCAATGTTTTGTGTAAATGTTTTGAAAAAAACATAACATTCTGTGGGCAGGAGACCCGCCTTAACGCGATACTACGCGCACACGATCCTTACGCGAGAACATTGCGCATCAGTTGAACGAGCCGTTAATATGATAATAACGTTTCAGTAGCAGAGTAATTCACACTTATGCATCTCTGTAAAAATTCTTCGTGATAATTAGTCATTCTTAACTGTGTCATATAAAAATAACTGCATAATTTGATGGTAGAAGAAAATTAATTCAAATGACTACCAGGTAATTCCCGCAGTACATTTTCGTCTTGGCTTGAATACAAGATGAAGATGGATTAAAATAACAAATAAGGCGATGTAATAGTGTAATACACACCAATTTACGTGATAGATTATATATGTGAAGCAAATACGTAAATATCACAGAAAAGCACACATCAGCGAAATAAGACAACATTTCAGTGATATTCAACGCGCAGAGACAACGAGCCAAATGGCTCCGCACCGAGCCAAATGGCTCCGCACCGAGCCAAAAATCGTCGCGCGTGGGAAACTCATATGGCCCGGCAGGCTCCGATAATTATTGGGCGAGTCCAAAATCCACCTATCCGAACCAAAAAGCTGTGGCGTGGCATGGTCTATAAAGCTGTGGTATGGTCTATAAAGCTGTGGCATCGTCTATAAAGCCTCGATTACATTGAACGAGTTTACAAGCTTCTAGCCGGCGAATTAACTATCTGCTAGTAAACTCGCTCAGTGTAATCGTATTTCTAGCTAACTAGCAGATTGTGAACAGTCTACAAAAAAAGTTGAAAAGGGGTCAACTTTGCTCGCTACTCGCTAGCGTGTACGGCGGATGGCAAGATGGCGGCCCGCGAACAGTTGATTTCGTAACTGTCAAACTACTGCTTGATCTGGATTATTCGTTGTACAATCTGTTAAGTAGCCGGCAAATAGCTACTAGCGGTGAGCTAGCTGCGAATATCTCAGTTTTCTACAAAATGTCGACAGAATTAGTTCTGCGCGGGAGTCGTTATTTTAGCACAGCTTTTCGCTAGCTAGTTCGCTACTGAGCGAGTGGAACGTTTTATGTGTCATCATCACAATCGCACTCGCCGATTCGCCCGCTTTTAAATTTGCCGACTAGTAGCTTGTATAAACTCGCTCAATGTAATCAAAGCTTAAGATTATAAGTTCGACATGGAACTGGTCTGACTCGGCGTAGTTCAGCTCGGTCGTGTATGTCCACTAATTTGGATCGTGTCCAAATGGATTCAACCAAATGACTGTCGTGTATATCCAGCTTTTGACTCACTTTATACAATTATGCGTAAGTCATTTCCAATATCTGTCTGAATGAAACATTATTAGAATGCCTCGAAGAGCCTACCTCCGAGATAACAAAAATAAAGTCGGTTCGAAATAAAAGCCAAACTTCAGGTTGATAATAAACAGAATACTATATAATAATTAACTGGTCTTCGTCGTATTCAGAAAGGATTTAAAAGACCCGATGTTTTTAACTGCCGATCTGAACATTTCAATAGAATTACGATTAAATACTCATTATAAATAATGCGTAGTTAATTGCAGGCTGCGCCAAGATTCCATGAATTAAGTCCTCGATAAAAAATTACTCATTTCTGGAGAGGAAATATCATAATGATAGCAAATAAGTTTGACGTCAAAGCGAAATAAGCAAACATTAACAACGCTTAAATATTGAAATAGCCATAATATATAGCCGTTTAATAGCATATTATGGAAGGACGGAAGCATACTAATTTTATATTTGAAGCGTTGAGTTCCAATATCCTCCCTAATGAATTTTGGTCAAAAATGTGAATGCCATCTGATGTGGTTTCTCAAAGGAATGCGATGCCGTTGTTATTATTTCCAAAAGTCTACAAGTTTCATTATAAATCGTGTTTAAATATGGATACCAAAATACTCCCTAACTGAGACAGCCGACTAGAAGTCAGTATTTCAAAAAAATCACAATGGCCGCCAGATTACTTGCATACAATTTTGGTGCGGATCGTTGATTTTTGTCTTGATCATTCTACTGATTTCTCAACAAAATCGTGTCTAATTATCTAATAATAGTGGTTGAATATCTTCCTGGTAAAACAAGGAAGCTAATGTGAAAACCAGAAAGGTGGAAGAATAATTTAGAATGAAAAAATCAATTAGACATTTGAAAGTTTTACCCGAATTTCATTGAAGTTTCCAATGGCGTCTCATTTTTGTTTAAATATTTTTGACCGTAAAATAATTTTATGAAATTATATTTCCAATATTCTTTCTACATAAAATGAAGGATGTCAACAATTTGTTGAAAAATATTACGGCATCGATTAAAAACAGTTAGAAAACCAAAGTTTCTACAAAAAATCGGTGATATCTCCAAAAATCTTTCGGAAATTACACAACAAGAAACTTCTCATTTGAGTAAGGGTGAAGCCAGAAAAAAATTATATTGGTCTGATAAAATAACGCCTTTTAAGGGGGGGGGTAAGGTTTTAAAGGCGAAAAAAAGCATATTTTCATGATTTTTTTTTGAGATATGAATAATGTTGATTTATTTATTTTATATACACGTTATAGTATAACATCTGAAGTATCTTTGAAAAAAATTTCAATTAAAAATATCAATAAATAAGTCCGTGAGAGCGAATCTCCAGAGGCGCCTCGAAAAAAAATTGATTAGGCGGTGAACTCCATAACTCGTTGCCGGTTGCTTGAAACGCTGTATCTTCGTTAGTTTTGCTCCGATTTACTTGAAATTTTGTAAGTTTAAAAACCTTACCACCCCCCCTTTCAGCTTTTAAAAACAATCCTCCGGTAACATATGTAATTGTAACGACTAACTAATATGTCTTAACTATTATTACATTTTTTTTAATACAATTGAAAAAAATGACATCTGCTCTAATATGCTGTGTATTTTTATTTTTGCAACATAATATTTTTTAATACGATTTCAACCTTACAACCATACATAACAACAGCTTATAAATACAAAAAAAATGTGTGTTCCAAAACCCTCCGTAATTGAAAGTGAGTTCCAAAATTTGCCCTAATGAAAATTAAATCACGTTTTTCAAATATATATTAAACATTTAAAAAGAAAATAACAATCATATCACGTTATTACAAAACGGTGCTAACGTGTATAAACATAAAATAACTGGAATCATGAAAACTCAGTCTACACGTTTTTCTTGATATACTCGAAAATAAGAAAATCCATTAGGCAGGGTTTTGGAACTAAACGATTCATTTGTTCAGTGTAAAAAAGTAGGTATGTAAGTACTAAGCATTATGAACGTAAACCAATAATTCCGAGAATTCATTATTTCAAAGCATAAAATAACGAGTAAATGCAATAACAAGTTTAGCATATAACTTCTCGCCACTTCGATCTCTTGTATGCATACGAGGAAATGTTGACTAACCCGCCAAATTACGTCCGTGACATGTGAACAGTCAGGAGATAAATGTCACTAACGAACCGAACCTGTTCTAAATTTCAGGAACTAGTACGGAGATTGTTGTCACGATGTTGAAAGAATAGAAAGCTGATAGAAAGGCGGAAAGCTTTCAAAAACGCATTTTAGGTGATTTAATATTATTACATATCTACACACAACCATTAGATGATTAATAATGCATTAACCTCTCAGGCCTCGGACCTGTTTTTTCCGACGGTCAAACATTTCCGCTTTGCAATAAAATAAATAAAATATTTCTGAACGCATCCGAAAACTAAAAACCGTTTTTCAAAGGTGACGAAATACGCTTTCAAATTTTATAATTCGAAATAAACATATAATTTTTAAAATGTTGAAATTTTAAATGCAAACACAAAAAGTTTTATAAATGCCTCACTTTAAGTTTTTTCTAACTAAAATTATTAACGAAAAAAATAATAACACATGTTTTATTAGGCAAATTTAACGTTATCGTCAACACTTTTTTGTCGTTTCATGTAAAAATAACTGATAAAAAAATTCCAAAGTTTCATTATTTTTTTTTCAATTGCGGTCGGAAACTTTGGATTCATAAAGGTGTACATTTTAATTATTTTGCGATTAATATAAAAGGTGGTGTTTTCTCTTTCTTTTTTTTTTTTTTTTACAGTTAATACCGCACAAGAGTCCCAACTGCTCCCGTCTGGAGCCAGTGAGACTATGGCATCCCCAATCGGGGTATGTTGTGAGGCTGAAGGTAGTGGGGAGGGGAAGGAGATAGGGAAGAGGAAGGTGGGGAAGTACCTGGCTATTCAGATCTGGTCACTAAACACGGCTAAAGCCATTTCAAGCAACGTTTCAATTCTGAATGGTGGTCTTACACCAGGGCGATACTGATAGTATCTTCCACTCTGGAACATGCCGCAAATATACTATTTATTATTTTAAATGAATAAATTGTGAAATAACACAAATTAATCAAATAAAATTTATTTGCGCACGCCGGGTTCGAACCCGCGACCTTCGGATTGTGAGTCGAGAGTCTTGCCTCGGGACGTCCCGTTTCTAACAACGTTTATATCATATTTCTAACCACGATTGACACAACGATTTGTATGAGTTGTTCTGAAACCAAACAAATTAGCCCGAAGGGTTAAACACATCGACTGACTGACATCTAATAATAATAATAATATATCGATGATAATAGGCACAAAAGATTTTTTATCTTTTGTGCCCTATTCATTAGAAGGTAGGTGGTAGGTATATCTGTTTTAATTTCAGCCAATTGAAAAAACCTTATGTATTCATTCGAAGTGGTCCGTTGTGTAAAATCTCAATACAATAGGTTCGCTTTCATCATTGTACTATTTCAAATATGACCCAAAACCGAGAAAGCTGTTTTTATCCGGAACAATTTGAATTATCACATCCATATTTATTTAGAATGTGACCGCTAACTTGCTTTGAGCACGGAACAAACATATTGTTGTGAATTAAACGCAAAAAAACATAAATATTTGTAGTGCCTTGAAAACTCGACTCGATGGTTAAATTGCTTGACATTTTTCCGATCCTTCCTTTTTTAAATACATTTATCCCTTGACACATTTAGCAGGAAAACATAAACACGACAAAGTGTTCAGTACGTAATGCGAAGGTTTGCTATTACGTCAGTGGATAATAATAATTTTCCCCGCCCTCGCGCTATCATGGAAACCAGCTTAACAAGGAAATAATGTCCCCAACAGGCCAGGCTTGTAGGCTGTTAGCTTACATGACTAAACGTGACCACCCTGTACGTTTACCAATGCTACTGTCAAACAACAACCTTATAATCAATAATTAATTCCAACGGTCCAGTTTTTCTGTACTCGCAAAAACAAAGTCATACATTTCAACAATTTCAGTATAACTTCCCTGGAACCTGTTAATTTAAAATTACATTTTTTTTACTGTCAACTGCTTAAGGAATACCCCCGAGTACACTAGGGCGGCTATTACGTGCGAAAAATCCCACTTCAGAGATAACTCGGGCAAACTTAGTACTAATGTAGTAAAAAAAAAATTGTTCGTTTTTAAATTTTTTAATGATCATTGAAAGGGTTAATATTTGAGTGAGCGGATATGGAGTAAATCAGTAAATAATAAATTATTGTGAAAAGTAAAAGTTCATCCTCATTTTTTGTTTGTAGTGAATAACTATCGTTCAATTTATTATGAAAAAAACGGTAAGCGAAAAAAGAAATTTCGATAACCACTGATCGCATATACACATGGGTAATAAAAATGATTTTTGGATAATTTCTATAGCGCCATTTTTATGAGAAAATCACCTCAAGGGCGCTTAAAGCAAGTAAGCAGGGTAGCAGTTATCGTGCAAATTTGGGACTCGTACCCTTGCTAGACGACAATAATACAAATTGATAAATAGTTTTTATTTCTTTTACATATTCAATAAAATTATTATTCAATTTATAAAAACCGTTTATTAATAAACAAGTTCTGCAATGTAATTATTATTACGCATGACAGCTGTTTCGCTTTCTGAAGGCATTATCAAACTGCGGTCATACCACTTACAGGCGATGTATTTATATTATTTCTACATAGGTATTTACGATGACTAATTTATAATTTCTGAGTAAAATGACTGAAATTATTAATGATTATTATGCTATTTAAAGTTTCCCCAATTACTTGCATTTGTTAAATTCGACTGAAGGTCGTCATGTGTTCTAATCATAATGTGAATTATTCCCAAATGATGACTCATGGTTTTATTTTATAGCATAATTAAGTTTTTTTAAATTGGCTTGAACATATCTAACAGCAGTGAGTGAATTATATTTGTTTGTTCATTTATCAACTTGTTATTTATCATTTATCAATGTATTTAACTTGTTTATTAATAAACTGTTTTTATAAATTGAATAATAATATTATTGAATACATAAAAAAAAATTAAAATTAAAAATACAAATTAACTTGATAACAATTAAAATAAATGAAATATATATATCATTGGAACACAGCTTTGTGTCTGTTCGTATCGTTGAATATTCGCCTAATAACAGGTTTAGGAGATCATTCAGATCTGTATCGACAATCGAATAAATTTACGTAATGAGTTGTTTTTGCGACTGGTTACATAATGCGATTAGCATAATTATATTATTAACTTTCGCTTGTTTGAACACTAAAAGCTAAAGCAGTAGGAAACATTCCGCATTTTTCAACGGCTCGAGATCTGGGATTGAGATGTTTCTGTAAAAATATTAGTTATAAAATATCTTACAAATAGATACTATTTTACTGTAATGTTGGATATTAAGGATACAATTAAATGCATTATTTTATTATACAGGGTCCAGGGGTAAAGAGCACTAACTTTGGGAAGTGATTCTGAGACGTAGAAGAAAAAAGGATAAACAACTTTTTAGAAATAACCATTAGTTTGAAAACAACAAATGTTGGAACAAAAAGTTTGTTTATTTACACTAGGTTATTACATGCAGTTGAATCTCAAAATTAAATGTAAAAAAAACAGCATCGACATTAAATCCTACTAATAATACAAAGGCGAAAGTTTGTATGTATGTTTGTTACTCTTTCACGCAAAACTACTTAATGGATTGTAATGAAACTTGACACTAATACAGCTCATACATCAGAATAACATATAGGTTATATATAATGATAAGCTCTGGTGTTATGAAATTTGTATAAATGAAAATGTGTATATTTCATATATTTTAGCGGCAGGGAGAAAAGGCAGGGGAAGGGGTACGGGGGAGGTGGGGTTCGCGGAGAGGGAAGAGACGAGGGTGGGGGAAGGCGGGAAGGTGGAAAGGACATGCAGGGAGAATCAATTTATTTCTTTGAATGGCATTGCAACGCACGCTGGGGACCAGCCAGTTTAAAATACGTGTATTTAAAAAGGCTAGATATAGTTGACATCGCCGAAAATTCGTCCTCTATACCAGTGATGGTCAATCTTTTTAGCCGGATGATTTATCCATTTTCAATTTGTTCGCGGGCCGCAGGGGTAGGAAACCTACCCCTTGACAATTTGTAGTCGGTGGTGTTGCAAACCTATGTGTATTTTCTAAAACAGTCATGTTTGAATAAAATAATTATAGGAGTAAGAAACAAAGCGCCGCAAGTGAAAATTTCATATCTCCAAGCCAAACCAATCTGTAAATTGTCAACTGTCTCAAATGACTTAAGACAATTGACTATTGAAGCTTTAAAACTTTGAAGAAAGACTGAAATTTTCCGCTAGACCCTTTTGAAAAACAGAACTGAAACTGTTGATTATTCTTTACCGCATTTTTTTTTTTGTTTTATTTGTTCAAGTGGGCGGTACAAAAAGGCTCGCGGGACGCGGGTTGCTCATCACTGCTCTACACTACAGAATTAAATTAAACAGGGACGTATCATCCCATTCGAGTAGCTGGGTAGATTTCATTGAATTCACCGGATCGGAAAATCTGTCATAATCTGAAAATCTGACATAATCGGAAAATCTGTCATTGAATAGAAAACTTCTTACACTGGGAAAATTTGACATGACTTGTTTCATGAGCTTTGAAGTCACGGAAAACCCAAATCAACAATAAAGCGCATTTTTTTTTGTTTTGCATCTTCTCAACAACAAAAAAATATTTAAAAAGCATTAAAATTTGGACTTGGGATAGTTGACTTATGGCCAAAGTGTTATGTACATGCCGAGTGTTATAAACAGAATCTCGATGCAAAATATTGATCATACTGTTCGCATGCAAAATATTGATCGCATATGTTAATTTTGGCGTCAAATATCCACCTTCATAAATATTTGAGGAAGATCACCAATTTTAGAATAAGATTTAAAACGAAAACATACGTATTAACAATTTCGAAACAAAAATGTTAACACTCACAAACTCAAGTAAAGATAAAGGACTTCAGAATAGTGTTAACTTGTAAACGTGCGTTGACTCTAACATATTAATTTGGTGATAATTTGAAAATGAAAAACCCAATTCTTGCTTGCTACCGCGACCAACCAATGCATTTGGAAACATATTTTAACAAACAAATATCATAAGAATGTTCTCATACGTACACATTGCAAATGATATTAGGTAGAAGGTACACAGTGCCTACGCATTAAGTCTGTTAAGGGTAAGAAAAATAAATATTTACTAATCCTTTGTCATGATGATGACCCGATGACCTGACAGGTAAACATTTAATAAATAATATTATTTTCCAATTTTTTTCTGTCAGGAGATAAATTAATTTTGTAAAGTGTACCTTAGATAAACACCTTGAATGCACATCAACAATCTAAAGATTATTGTTTATTTGCTTCGAGTTTTGACACGACGACAGACCACGCTCGCGAAAATGTTTATTTGTTTTGATGTCAAACAGATATTGTAGGCATTTTTCGAGCTTTATTTACTTTTAATCTGAAAACCGACGAATACACTCCGGGCAACTAAAAAAGCATATTGTTTTGATAGCTAAAAATAGTGTAGTAATGACTTATTATGTGAATATCTAAATGCGGACACCTCTTAGGGCCGGCAATTCACTTGGTTTTTAAGCTCGGCTAAACAGATATTGACGTTCGTCAAGTTGCTTCCGATAGGAAACCTGATGAGCCAATCCAACTCACAACATTCCAGAATATACAAAACTACACAAAAAACCGGCCGTTACTATTTCAAATTAAATGCACAAAAAGGTTTTCTCCGCTTACAAATTTGGCAGTAGACATAAAAAATCATTTAAAAATTTGGTTTCATTCAATGTGTTTTTTTTATTGCGTGTGTGAAAAATTCTCTAAGGATTTAATTTTTTATACAGTTAAGCTGAAAATAATATATTTTTAAATTACTGTGGCAATATCGATATTCCAGTTGATTAGTCAGACATCTCCAAATACAAGTTTTGAGATAATGAGGAAGCAATATTCGAATGCTCACCGTAAATCAAATATTAATTACACTTATCTGTGTTTTACATATTAAATATGCTATAAAATAACACCGGAAAGCATAACGGTCCGGTACATTGGTATAACATTTTAAAATATATCCTACTGGAAATCATTTTTTCGTTTATTTCACCACAAGTTTTTCTGCGTTATAAATTGATTTGGTTGCGTTTATGAGTAATCTGAGTATTGTACCACGTAGAGGGTACACTTTTACGTATAACTGCATACACAAATCAAATGTCGATTTTTCGGAGATGTCTGACAAATCAACTGGATGATCGATATCACCAATGTCAACAGTATTTCTACGTTCCATAAGAAAACTGCGATATGCTCATAAAATATAAAAATAGTCCCCTCCTCGTATATTTTCCGGACTTACGTGGGTAGACTGGGAAAAATATATATTCGTATAACGTACACTATTTTTTTTTGATATCAGATAACCCGTTTCTGCAGCAATTCTCATGTTCTGAGTAAAACTGTTATAACATACAAGAATCCGTTAAACTCACTTTCGAACGAATTCGCTGCAAACCCGTTTATATTGGTTTATACGTTTATTCTTTTGGCGCATGAATTATTAAAAACAAAGAATGTAATAAAGATTCGATTTCGTTAAAAAGATTCGAGAGCATTGGGAGAAGTTTTTTTTTTTTTTTTTACATTAACTCCACACAGGAGGCCCTGAGGAAAAAATAATTTCCCTCAGGGCCTATGTCATCTTTGAGGATGCTGTGTGGAGGGTGTTTTTGAGGAGAGGAAGGAGTGAACATGGGTCTTGATGAGACCCATATTGTAGGAGGGAGGAAACACAGAGGCCGGCAAATCGTTCCACAGCCGGGCTGTTGAACTCAAGAACGAGTCGTAGAAACGACCCGTTCTCATGTGACTAATGTCAACCGTGTACAAATGTTGAGCGCGCGTTTGGCGTGTTTCCCGACTATGCACCGGTGCCGAGGGGATCAATGACGCTAGTTCCTCGGAGCATCCTCCATTGTAATACCGGTAGAACAAGGACAGCATTCCCACCTGGCGCCTGTGCTCTAAAGATTGCAATCCGTTAGTTAAATTAGGAGAATCTATCAAACGGACCGCCCGTTTCTGCACAGAGTCAAGGGTTTTTTTCAGGTATTTTGGGGCTCCAGACCAGAGGTGGCTGCCAAATTCAACCGTGGGGCGCACTTGCGATTTGTACAGGGCTAGCAGTTGTGTACTATTAAAGTATCTGCGTGCCCTGTACAGTATGCCCAGTTTCTGAGAGGCTAACTTAACTCTGGCCTCGATGGAGCCCCCGTACCTGAGCTGGTCACTTAGAGTTACACGAAGCATATTAATGGAAGGCCTGTTCGGGAGAATGCTTCCGTTGAAGGAGACTAGATTATCATTTCGATCCCTTTTAGACGTGATCAGACATGATTGGGTCTTTGAAACATTAAATTCGACGAGGTTATTCTTACCCCAAGAGGAAACACCCCAGAAGTAGTTTCGATTGCATGGTTACACCAACGAATCAAAACACAACAACGAATATGAAGAAAAGCCAATATTAAAAATTTGAGGTCAATGATTACCTAAATATTTTAAATTACCGCAGTGATGCTTGTAGATTTAAGACGAAAATTTATTGCAGTAAAAATATCCATCTTGGGAGAAGTACTGTTTCCGAAAATTATGTTACTACCGGTTGTCTATATCAAAGTAATTGAACAGTATAATTTTTTTTATTTAACTTTTATGAGTAAAACCTCAAATTGTAATATTTAATTGAATGAAGACACTATGAGCGAATCTCAATCAAAAATCTGGAAACAGAAAAATCAGAAAAAAGATATTGGCACCTCTGGGACTCGAACCCAGGACCTCTTTCTTTCCTTGACCTCTTTTTTCCTTAATATTTATCCTTGCAGAAAAGTTAATGGATGTCGCATATTAAATAAAATTGATAAAAATTTGTTCCGACACCATCTAGACTGTATTTAGTTCGGGTTTGAATCTTGCAATCATACATAAAGATGGCAGCCAATAAAAATATACGTTAAGAAAATGAAGATAATATGGGTAGTTCTTAGTCGAAGTATGGTACAGTTAAAAGTGATCAATTGGATATCGACACCTTAGCTCAGCGGTCAGAGCGCTCGCCCGGAAAGAGAGAGGTCCTGGGTTCGAGTTCCAGAGGTGCCAATATCTTTTTCTGATTTGTCTGTTTCCAGATTTTCGATTGAGTTTCGCTCAAAATGAATGAAAAAGTATGATTTTTAACCTATTTATAACATAACTACTATTCTCGTAATAAAAGGAATCCGACGACTTTAACTAGCAATTCTTGAGCTCATTCGGAATAAAAAGTGGGTGACATTTTTAAAAATTAAAAACAAACAAAAAAGCTTTTGTCACTCTGGTTACGACCGTAAGCATCATGTTGTATAGTAATAAATAATTGGCTAATTTGTTTTTGAAGTAAAACTTCTTTACGCACGCTTGACTTTGGGAGTAAGCTGGTGAATGCGTGACGAGAGCGTTACGAAAAGTGTGATCGGGCGAGGCGAACGAAGCGTAAAGAAGTTTTTCTTCAGTCGTGTGGTCTAAAGCACACTCGTCTTTTTTTTTCTTATAAGACATATATAAGAAAAAAAAAATTATAAGATATTTTATAAGACGAGAATGAGAAACCAGCGGCCGATGATTGAAGCATATCAAACCTTTCCTCATATCGGGCAGTTCAGTGAATTGTTGATTTAGTTATTGATCGCAATCCGCAGCGAACGAATTGTACAGTTGATTTGCACAATCGTACTGCACATCACTATTTTTAGTATAAAATTATATACTTAGGTCGTTAGAGCAGGCACTATGTCATCAGAATAATATGTGAATATTCAAGCGGCATTACTCATTTTAATTCTCCATTTTAAAATTATTTAATTTTATCGTATTAAGGGCCCACTATTCGAATTTCGACCGATTTCTTACATATCTCCCTTAAAAATTTGAAGTTTTAAGCTCTTAAAAAAAAAACATTATTTTTGAAGATAATATCTAGACACGTTCCACGCCGAAACGCAAATTATATGAAATTCCCTCGATAGAAAAAAAATAGCAAAGTATGCTCCGAAAATTATTTAAAACAAGTCTATTTCTATTATTTTACAAGTTATATTTGTGAAAAAATTCACAATGTTTCTTTAAATGATACTTAGATACGTTCCACGAGATTTTTGCTCTATTTTAAACGAGTCATGTTTTATTAAGTTTTTTTGCCATTTTCGCTGCGACTTCATCGCTTAAAATATTAGCGCGCTCTGTCCAACATTCGTAATTACACATCTCTCCATCTTCTTCTTTTTCAGCCGAATAGCACCGCCTTAACGATATTCATTAATAAAAGACTAATTAAACGTATTTTCATAATGATTGTGAAAGCTCCGGTCTTCTTTACTATAATATAAACTAGAAATTTTGTGAACAGTAGAGCTCGCTTCCAGACGCGAAATCGTCCAAAATAGCGGTTTATAATTTATCATTGAAGAAGAAGATAACACTTATAATCTAAATGAAAATATGAAAGAGAACAAGACACAGAAAAATAGAAAAAGACAATGGTCGCAACTGAGACTCGAACCCAGACCTTTCGTCTAACCGGGACGTGCGCGTTAACCAATTTCGCTATTGCCACCTTCTGTCAAACCGTATGAATATGGGAATAACCTTCAAAAGTTATAAAAAGAGAGTTTTTCTTATAAAAAATTGTTTATAATTTACTCACAAAATAAATCAAAATCAAAATTTACTCTGAAATCATAAGATTTGTAAGTAGGTACTAACACCTACAAACTTAATTATAAACCTTAAATTTTACGTAAATTTTTTTAAAATTTCAAATCAAAGAAACATCACTATCTCAATAACAATTCTGTTTTCATACTTTCTTCAGGTACCATTACGTTAGCTCCACAGAACCTAGACAAACCTCACCCATGAACCCAGGCACCCCTGCTAAGTATCCAAACGTAGCGAACCACTTGGGGTGATCCATGGCAGTTGGTTATCCAATAAATGGTTTCCGGGGAGGGGGTACCCATATCTGCCTTCGAAATTATGAAAAAATAATGATTTAATTGAAGAGGAAAGAGAATATTTATAGTGTAGGATTTATATTATACTGACGCCGATTTTATTGTTTTCGTCTTTCTCTTTTTAATTTTGTAAAACGTCATTGAGATGAAAACGGCGCTATACAAATTATCCATTATTATTAGTAGGTATTTTACAATATTATTAGATATATTATGAGACGTTTATTATAATTGGTATCCACAGCTTAATTAAGTACACACACGAGATTCGAATATTGAATACATAACAAATAAAAAAACTTATAGTAAAAACAAATACGCATAACTGAATATTGATGGAAGAAAATAAGAATAATTTGATTATTATAATTGGGATTGGGATCTGGAAGTATGTTGCCTGTTGTAAGCTGATGATGCGGTGCTGATTTCTAACAGTATGGAAGATCTACAGTCGCTCGTGTCTAGGATGAACGAAGTAGGTATGTATGAAGAATGAGTTAATGATGAATGTAAGTAAGTCTAAAGTAATGGTATTTGAAAGAGAGAGTACGAAAACAATGTGCAACATAGTTGTGAATGGTGAATACTTGGAGCAGGTGGATGAGTTTGTGTAGTTGGGAAGTATGTTTATGGGAAGATTGATGAAGAATGCCGGTAACTCTATTAATGGAGGACTGAACAAAAAACTGTCAAAAGAAGCGAACTAGCCGTCCATAATGGAGAGCTGGTACCTGCCCTGATGTATGGCAGTGAGGCATGGAATTGGCAGAGAAAGGATGAAAGTAGACTGAATGCTGTATCCCTGAGGCGTATGTGTGGTAAATCCATGTACGATCGTGTGAGAAATGTGGAGACAAGGGACGCTCAGATGTTCATGGACCTCATCGGTTTGGGCAGGTAGAGAGAATGAATGAGGAAAGGAGTGTAAGGAGAATATATGACGCAAATGTGAATGGTACACGAAGTTGGGGACGCCCGAGGAAGACCTAGCACGACCAAGTGAATCAGATACTTGAGTCGGGCGATGTCAAGAGTCAGAATAATAGAAGAGCATGTATGAGACGATTTATGAATGTGAACGAGGCAAGGAGTGTGCGCCAAGATCGAGTTGTTTGGCGGTCCGTCCTCTCTGCCTACCCCTGCCGGGTAACGACATGATGGTTAGTTAGTTGGTTATTATTTTTATACGACTCACCGTATTTTTTCTGATTTTTATACGACTCACCGTAAGGAAATAGTATGATGCAAGAGTGGCAGATAATTATGAAAATAAACTGATACAAATATAAAACTTGTTTTAAATATTAACATCCAACGACATTAAAAAAGATTAATTTAAAACAAGCGCACAAAACCAAAAATAAATTACACCAAATACGCGGAAGTTGAACGAAAAAATTGCAAGTTTAGCGTACTTATCGGTCGAGAGTCCAAATAGTTCTGGTAAAGTTAATTCTAGAACTATTATAAGACAATTTCTCAGCCAATATTATTTTTAGCACTTAATCAGTGGCCTTTATAGCCGAGTTGACACAATGGAAAAGGGTCAGTATAGGACCTTCAAAAGTGACGACCTAAAAGGCATAATCAGATCTATAAGAATGGAGCATTGTAATAGATTTCAATAGCCAACCGATTGAATTGATTGGATTAATCTGAAGACTTGCGCCAGAGCTAAAAATAATATTGGAGTCAGAAATATTATTAAAAAATGTTATCTGATAATAAGGAACTCCAGTCCATTTTTTTTTATTAAAATGAATAATGACCTTCTAACTTAAATAACTGCACATTTTTTATTTAATTTTTATAGTTATTTTTAATAGTTAAAATAAATGTCAAAGTTTTAATTTTTCAAGATCCCCGAAAACCACCTTGTGAATCTTAACTTACAATACTTAATTTTCAGAGTGGAAGATACTCTCAGTATCGCCCTTGTGTAAGACCACCATTCAGAATTGAAACGTTGCTTGAAATGGCTTTCGCCGTGTTTTGTGACCGGATCTGAATAACCAGGTACTTCCCATCTACCTCTTCCCCATCTCCTTCCCCTCCCCACTACCTTCAGCCTCACAACATACCCCAATTGGGGATGCCATAGTCTCACTGGCTCCAGACGGAAGGAACTGAGACTCTTTGGTGGTATTTACGTAAAAGAAAAATGTGCGTGTCATTCGAAAATTTTCATTGCGTATAATAACTATTTTTATTTATTTGTTATTATTAGTAAAAGGAAGCTTTGACTGTCTAACTAGGAAGGTCTCCCGTTCTAGGTCAGTCAAATTGACAGGTTTAGTTCATATTAGGTAGGTAGGTACATGATGATTCATGTAGTATTTTTATTATATGAATACCGCACAAGAGTCCCAACTGCTCCCGTCTACATGAATCATCATGTACCTACCTACCTAATATGAACTAAACCTGTCAATTTGACTGACCTAGAACGGGAGACCTTCCTAGTTAGACAGTCAAAGCTTCCTTTTACTAATAATAACAAATAAATAAAAATAGTTATTATACGCAATGAAAATTTTCGAATGACACGCACATTTTTTTTTTTACGTAAATACCACCAAAGAGTCTCAGTTCCTTCCGTCTGGAGCCAGTGAGACTATGGCATCTCCAATTGGGGTATGTTGTGAGGCTGAAGGTAGTGGAGAGGGGAAGGAGGTGGGGAAGAGAAAGGCGGGGAAGTTACTGGCTATTCGGATCTGGTCACCAAACACGGCTAAAGCCATTTCAAGTAACGCTTCATTTCTGAATGGTGGTCTTACACCAGGGCGATACTGAGAGTAACTTCCACCCAGGAACGTATCGCAAATACACTATATATTATTTTTAATGAATTAATTGTGGTATAACACAAATTAATCAATTTTTTTTTTGCGCACGCCGGGATTCGATCTCACGACCTTCGAATTGCGAGTTAAGAGCCTAACCCCTCGATCATAAGGCTCTTGACTCGCAATTTTTGCAATCTGAATGATTTATTTGTGTGACTCTTTTTTTCCTTTTCGTCGTTCTTCAATTGCTGTTTTCTTATATTTAATTACCGTAATATGTACAAACGATGTTTCTCTTTGAATTTAAAATCATCCTTCCTGGAAAAAGTTTATTCCAAATCACGAAATATAAAATTTATGTTAAAATATTATACAAAATATATCTATATTTAAAAAATCATTTTCTTCATTCTAAAACAGTTATTCTGTTTCCTGTAGAGTAAATGGATTGATTAACTTTTGGTGATATTTAAGAAGAAACCCAGTCGCCGAGAAATTTAAACAATACATATTTTATCAATCTGTAAATGTTACTGTCGCTCTCACTCCCTGAGCGAAGGGGACAACTACACTCCCACATTTCAACACCTTGTAACTTTTTGAATTTTGAATTTTTTTGTATGATTTTTTTTTATTGCACCTGAAAGAATACCTATAATTCATGCTTCTAGACTAGAATACCTCCTTAAGCGAACTTTGTTTTGAAGGACTTATTTAAAACTCGTTAATTATAGAAGCTACCTTGAACAAATACAATCTATTTCAGAATAATACATTCATTTTGGATTCTCACTACAAATAGTAATAGATAATTCTATTTGGTCATTTTACGTCAAATAAAACCTCGAAGACGTTCCTATAAGATATATATTTTAAATCCATGTACCTATTATGTGCAATAAATCAAGTAAAATACAAATTTATTTAAAAGCCCATCAGGGCGTTTGTAAATAATACATATAACTATGAGTCTAGTTTTTGCACTGTTAATTCGTGGTGGAATTCCATTGTATTATAATTGAAATTAAAACACTTTTGCATTTTTTTCCACTAATTTATTTACACCAGGACCGGTTTCATCCTACTACGGACATTTTCAGACTGGTATTTGAAATTCTTATGCTATGGCATTTATACAAACTTAAGCAGGGGTACACAACATTGTCTCTACATAATGAATGTTTCTAGATATTTTTAATTCATATATATTCTATAATAGTAAATAGATATTTTTAATTCACATGAATATATACGAATTTATACAATTGAAAAGGTTTGTGATTTCTGATATTTTATTTTGGTAATGTTGGGATATTCCCTATTTGTTCTCCGTATAATTGTACGGAGAACCCTAATAACAATAATGACCATAGTACCATCAATATTTGTCAATAATCCCTAAGCAACAAGAAGGGAATATCCCAACATTACCAAAATAAAATATCAGAAATCACAAACCTTTTCAATTGTATAAATTCGTATATATTCATGTGAATTAAAAATATCTATTTACTACGTAAAATCATTCATAATTTTAATAATTAACTTTATAATTACCTATATGTACCTTAAATTAACAAAATAACTTATAATACCTTAAATTAACAAAATAGAAACATTCATTATGTAGAGACAATGTTGTGTACCCCTGCTTAAGTTTGTATAAATGCCATAGCATAAGAATTTCAAATACCAGTCTGAAAATGTCCGTAGTAGGATGAAACCGGTCCTGGTGTAAATAAATTAGTGGAAAAAAGTGCAAAAGTGTTTTAATTTCAATTATAACGTATAACTATATTAGTAAACTTCCTACAACATACTTCGCTACTCAATCATTACATAGTATAAAATATACGGAATAAACACACGAAAATTTAAATCTAAATAATTGATTAAATTAACACTACAGTTAATTTTACAATTGTCATTCGATACATTCGCGCGAGGATTTGAGAGAAGGTTAAGTTGGTTCTTTGAAAAAAAAATATGGAAAGTATGGCTGAACAACCTCACAAAATTACGAAAGCTAAATTTTACCGACTGGTATCCCCGAGAGTCGCTCTCCAGTCCAACGCATGATATTGCAAATTTATTCCGGTTCTCGCGTCCGCTCAGTTCGGCTGTTTTACATTCCCTATCGTGTCACTCTAGTTGTAACGAATTTAATCTTGTACCAAATTTTAATATAATATATAACGTTACTTGTAAATAAATTTGACCGCATAATCAAGAGTTCTAATTGGCAAATTTTCCCTACACACGCATCTCAGTTTACGGTGCTTTGGAAAGGCTAAGCTGCAAATCCAAGTCAGAACAGAATACATAATTCACCGCCTTTCCAAAATAGGTTTCTTAGTAGACGGCGCTTAATATTGATTTTGACCGTGGACAAAGGGAAAATTCTGCGCGGTTATTTATAATTTTGAAAAGAAATTTGATGACATTTTTGCCACGATCGTTCATTTAGAGCTGGTTCACACTCAGCTATCAAATATAAAAGATCATAGCACGCCAAATAACGCTTTCCATACAATCCCTTCAGACCGTTCACACCTAAGCGTTTTTAAGCGCAGATCAATCATAGACAATACACATCTCAGACGTAACCGCTCCAGACGCGATATCCCAGAAGATAACTCTCCCCTTCTCTGACTAAAACAGGAGAGGGGGTCATTGTAATTACGGAGCTGCCTAGACCCGTGGATGACAGATGTCAAGTTGACAGATTTCAGTACAAAAAATATGGGTTCCGTTGCCGCTCCCTAATTCGACTGACCCCCTCTCCTACCACAGGAAGAAATATTTGATAGCCTCGTGTGAAAGGACAAAAGATAAGCGCTCGCGAATCAACAGATATCTGCTCGCAGATATATAGCTCAGTGTGAAATAAGCATTAATGTTTCTAATTTGAAATATTCTAGGTGTTTTCTGTAGTCGGTAAGCAGTATGGATTATGGAGTTACCCTCTTTTAATTATACCTCTTTCTCGAGTTACTCTTTTGAACTGATTCGATCCTTATTTTGTGAATCTGATAGCTTGGACTTCATACTATAGAACAGAACACAAGAATGCTGCGAAATACGAATGTTTATTAAGTGTATTTATTATATGTATTTATTATTAAAAAAAAAAAAAAAAAAAAAAAAATAAATAAATAAATAAATAAAAAAAAAAATAAAAAAAAATTCTCCTAAAAATTAAAAATCCAGAAACACGACTTAAATTATTAGAAAACAAGAAAATAATTTCAAACCGTGAAAAAAAGATTTTCCTAGGAGAATCACTGTCTCCTTATTTTAAGGAATTGCTTTGGAAAGCAAAAACAAAGGGAAAAGCATTAAAATATAAATATACGTGGTATAAAAACGGTTCCATTCTAATGAAAGAAGACGAAGGTAAAAAAATCGTGGAAATTAAACACGAAGATGACCTAAATAGAATATCTTAGAATTTGAATATTGAAAAGCACCGTAAATATTTACTTAATTTGAAATGGATATCGATTTTGGAAAACACAATGATTTGAATGACAAAACAGAATCTAATTTAACTATTAATGATTCATTAGCTTGCAAATTTTTTTTAGAAAATTCTAAGTTTTCTCTACTTTGTTTGAAAGTCAGGAGTTTAAATAAAAACTTTGATGAAACCATAACTATGCTGGAGAGTATTGAACATCGTCCCGAGGTACTAGTTTTTACAGAAGCTTGGCTAAAAAATTTGAACAATATACCTAACATCACCGGATACACAGTTTATAACACAAATAATAACTATTTGCAGAATGATGGTGTAGTTGCCTATGTAAAACAAAATGTTCACACGACTGTTGAGGAAGTTGTTTTCCCTGGAGCAAACTGCTTAAAAATGCAGATATCGAGTACCTTGTGTATAATAGCTATTTATAGATCTCCGTCCCAGGCTCATATAGATAATTTCCTCGAATCACTAGGTGCACTACTTCTATTCAAAATAAGGAAATTATTTTATGTGGAGACATAAATATTAATACCCTGGATTTGAGCGATATGAAAACTCAAAAATACCTCTCACTTTTGGCTTTTTATGGTTTGAAACCAATCATAATTACACCTACCAGAGTTTCTTCTACCGTTTCAAGTTGTATTGAACATATTATGGTAAAATCTAAATTCGAACCACTAGGAGCTGTCTTCTCTACTGACATAACAGATCATGATGTGATATTGATGAGATTTACGAGCTTTAAACTAAAGAAAACAGCAATAGATAATGTGAAAATAAAAACCGTCATCGATAACAATCTTTTGAAGGTCAAATTAAAGGAGGAATCATGGCAGTCAGTCCTGTCATCTCAAGATGTTAATTCAGCTGCTGAAAATTTTATAAAATGTTTAAAAATGCACGTGGAAAATTGTTCGTCTGTACAAAATGAAAAACAAAACAAGAAGTATTTAAAACCTTGGATAAATGATGGAATTATTAAATGCCTCAGAACCCGTGACAAATTGCACAACAAGTGTCGAGGAGAGTTAAATAATATACAGCTGCTGAATTATTACAAAAGATATAGAAACTGGTGTACAAAAATTATAAAATATACAAAGCAAGCTTATTACAGAAGGAAACTGGATAACGTCAATGGAAATACCAAAGAGCAGTGGAAAATTATAAAGGAGGCTGTAAATATACAAAAGGAGCAAGTGTCCATAAAAAAATTAAAAATCAATGACAATATTATCTCAATGGAGGAGAATCCAAATATAATCACTAATCACGTAAATAACTTCTTCAGTGATATTGGTCCTAGATTTGCCAAAAATTTGTGCAGTGCAAACAAAACTAGCGAAACGTGTCTTGTAAATAATTTCATACCTAATACTCAAGCTACAGGAGATACCTTTAAATTTAAAACTACTAACATTTATGAAGTTACAAAAGTGATAAACGAACTAAAAATGTCTTATTCTTGTGGTATTGATGGCTTAAGTATAATGGTTTATAAACAGCATGTTTCTGTGTTGGCTGGTCCAATATCACATATTGTTAACATTAGTTTTAAGTATGGCATATTTCCTTCACATTGTAAGAATGCTAAGATCATACCTCTTTTCAAAGGTGGAGATCACCTAGATGTTAACAATTACCGACCCATATCTTTGCTCAATACTCTCTCAAAAGTAATAGAGAGATTGGCAAAGTTAAGATTAGTTTCATTCTTAGAAAAATACAAAATACTCTCCGATAATCAATTCGGTTTCAGAGAGAATAAAAGTACGAGTGATGCTGTATTGAAGGTACTGACCAGAGTTATAAACGCGCTGGACAATGGCAACAAAGCTATAGCTGTGTTTTTGGACTTATCAAAAGCATTTGATACTGTCTCCCACGAATTGCTCCTTAAAAAATTATTATCTTTAGGCATTAATAATACAGCAATTGATTGGTTCAGATCTTATCTTAGTGATAGAACACAGCAAGTTGAGATAAATAAAATGTTAAGCAATGGTCAATCAATCTCCTTTGGGGTCCCGCAAGGTAGTGTGCTTGGGCCAATATTGTTTTTAATTTATATAAATGATTTATGCCGTTTGAATATTCCTGGTAACATTGTTAGTTTTGCAGATGACACTACCTTAATATTTGAGGGTAAAACTTGGGATGAAACTTTTGACAAATGTAATACAGGTTTAAGAGTGGTAAATAATTGGTTAAATGATAATATTTTAACTTTGAACAAACAAAAAACAAAATATATCACTTTTAGCATTTCATGCAAAAGTCAGCCTCCTGCCACTCATAATTTGATCATACACAGTTGCTCGCAAACCTGTAACTGCAATCCTTTAGAAAATGTAGTTAACATTAAATACCTTGGTGTAATAATAGATAAATTTTTGAGATGGAACGATCATATCAATATGTTGGTAAATACCACAAGGAGACTTACCTATATCTTCAAAGAACTCAGACATATACTAGACAAAGAAAAATTGAAAACGGTTTATTTTGCAATAATCCAGTCTATGCTTTCTTATAATATAGTGTGCTGGGGATCCTGCCAAAAGACCTACTTAGAACCACTTAATATTGCCCAAAAATTGATTCTTACAGTTATGTTCAAGAAAAAATTTAGATATCCAACTCATTTACTTTACAAGGAATGCAATGTCATGAATGTAAAACAGTTATATATTACACAAACGCTTTGTAGATTTTTTAATAATATTAATATGGCAGAAAGAACACAGCAAATTCGTACTACTAGAATTGGCTCTGGTCTGAACTTTGTTGCAATTCAAACTAAAACTTCTTTTGGCCAAAGAAATTATTTTTATCAGGCTCCGCTCATTTTTAACAGCCTTCCAGAAAATATCAAGTCATCTAATTCCTTGAGCACTTTTAAAAAGATTGTCAAATTATTTATGTTAGCCGAGGATTGCCAATTGATTTTTTCAACTTTGTCCTTTCTAAATTATTAGCTAAATGATTATGTTTATAGTAATAATAAGCCAAATTAGTATTAGCATTCTTCTGTCAAATTTAAAGCATATTATATTATATACATATATTTATTATTTACAACTTCATCGTTAAAACAAAAAAAAAAACTTTTATTTTTTACTTTAAATCAGTCCTCAAAAAAATGGTCACCCTACAAAAGTCTACATGTTTACATGAATGTACTACCTAGCGCCAGCAGTTTAGATTTAATCTCAACCTGTAAGAAATGCAACAATATTGTTCTTTCAATATCTGTATAATTTTGTGTTATTTTGTTAATTGTAGAATTGTTAACCTCAACACAGGCTTGTCCTAGTGAGGTTGCAAATTGTTTTGTAAACATTTTTACCTGCAATGTAAAGATACAATAAATAAATAAATAAAAAATAAAATATGTATAAATATATTAATTTGGAAAGCGGGAATGGGTCCCGCCGTCCCGGGAACCATTTATTGGATAGGTCTGTCCAAGGGTCTTTCCAAATGATTCGCTACATTTGGTTACTTAGTAGAGATGCCCGGGTTCATAGGGTAGAGTTTGTCCGGATCTTGCTAGCGGATGCGTCTGCCCACCAACTGCGTGGAAGACCGGATCGGGAGCGACTGGTTGAGGGAGACCCTTTGACCTCTCCAGCAGAACTCTCTCGGAACATCGCCTTTCATCGCAGTGGAAGGGATAAATTCATAAGTCCGTCACTCCTGAACACCGAAATCTTACTTTATTGGCGACAGGTATGCGTAAAGATTGTAATCAATAAATAACTGCAATTATTATTATTTATGAATCAATACAACGGTCACGAATCCGACGACGAATTCCTTGTAAACCTAATAAGATTTGTAAGTAACTAAAACCATTCGAATTAGTAGCAAAATTTAAATAATTTACCTATTCAAATTTAAAAAAAAAAAAAAAAATTGATAATTATTGATTTACGAATCCAAAACTGCATTCCACCCGTAGTTTTTACCAGCATATTTTTAACATTTTGATTAGTTTTAATAATTCATATTGCAAAAAGTTCAAACAAAAAATGTTTTTTTCTAACCCAGCATGCAATAATTTTCAAATATATATTATACCCATACAGTAGGAATATTTTCGTATAATTTTTCCTTAATATTTAAATATGATTCATTTATCAGTTGTTTTCTGTGGAATATTTTTTATAGAAAGGAAAATAGTAGGAAAACAAGAGAGTTAAAGAAAGGTACGAGATTGGTTGAAGGCAAGAAACAGGAAAAGGAGAGGTTTAGTGAAATTATTTTAATCAAAACAAAGGATGACGAAGACCGTTACTAAATTTTAAGAAGAACTTTCATGTCTACTGTGAAAAAGGGAAGAGAATATCCCAAAATAACATAAATTTTCATTATATATTTTTTATGTGAATACCTCACAAGAGTCAACTGCTCCTGGCTGGAGCCAGTGAGACTATGGCATCCCCAATTAGGTATATTGTGAGGCTGAAGATAGTGGGGAAGGGAAGGAGATGAGGAAGAGGAAAGTGAAGATGTACCTGGCTATTCAGATATGATCACCAAACAAGGCTGAAGCATTTTTGCTAAAGCGCATTTCAAGCAAGGTTTCAATTCAGTTCAATTGTCTTACACCAGAGCGTATCTTCCACTCTGCAACGTGCCGCAAATAAACTATACATTATTTTTTTTTTAATGAATCAATTGTGAATAACATAATTTAATAAAATAAAATTTATTTGCGTACGCCGGGATTCAATCCTGCGACCTTCGGATTGCGAGTCAAAAACCCTAGGAGAAAATGCTGTAAAAGATGAAAAATTGTGTACTTTTTGATTATTCATAGTTGTAACTTGTAAGGCGGTAAGACTAACTAACCATCACGGCGTTGGCACAGAGGACCAAACCGCCAAACAACTCGGTCTTGACAGGCAATAGGGCGTACTATTTAATCGAAAAGCATTGAAAATTACAACAATTTGCACAATTAGAGTAATCTCAGACAGTTTTTTTTTCACGCAAAATAAACATTTTCAAACAAAAATAAATAATATTGGTTGTTAACATACAAATAAGGTTGTTAACATGTTAACATAAGATTTAGGATTTGGAAGACCTCCATAAATCAGAAGAAATGTCACACTCCACCCAATAATTGTAAGAGAATACATTTTGAACATAAATTAAAAAAAGGGAAAATTAAAAATAAATGTGAAAAATCTTTCATCTTCAAAACATCAAAAAATATTTTTCATTAGAAGAGCATTATAAGTTCTAAGAAGGGCCTCTCTGCAATTTTGGGTAAAAAAAAATTAATAAAATTTTTAATTGATTATAAAACGTTTTTTTAATTAAAATCTTCCTACATCGTATTAAAATAATTTTATTCGCCAGCGATGATTAATTAATAAAATAACTGTAGTTACGTATAAAACAAATCGACATTCTTGACTAATCTGAGCTTTATTACATTACTTTAACAATCTATTGCGGCCTTATGTTTGTCGAAAATGGAAATAATAAGACAATTATTATAAGGGAAAGGATAAGAAGGGAGAGTCAATTTATTTCTTTGAATGGCATAGCAACGCATGCCAGGAACCAGTCAGTTTCTGATAAAAACGGCACCATTCTTAAAAATGTTTTTGCGGTGTTGAAAGTAGTTTTTGAGCGTCGGGATTACCAATGTTGTAAGAATTGGTTCCAGAGGCTAAGGAGCTGGTGGAGGATGTTTGACCTGTGCTCCGTCTTCTCATCAGACGAGTGTATATTAATACTCAACCGTGAGGAATAGTCAGGCTCCTGGGGGTCGCGGTACTTTCAGGCCGCGATCCTGTGTTCAATGATTATACTGGATGATGATTGATAACACTGTACTCTTATTTGAGTGATTTAACATTTATTTAAGATTTTAATAATTTACACAATTAGTGTTCACGTATGAAACGGGTAGAGAGGTACAAAACGCGAACGGGCGGTTGGATCGAGTGCTAGGAACGAAATAATTTGCACGGTCATTCTCGGTACGGTGCCGAGACATTTTTCGGAGAGGTGACGGTGATGCCACATGTAAAAATGAATGTAAGTGATGCCCATATCGGCTTTAAAAGCGAATGTGTCGTTTTCATATTATAATATTTTACTCGAATTCAAGCTAAAATAGTGGCAGAATGATCATTGTACCATTACTATAATATTAAACCTAATAAATATTAATATTCTGCTTTTCAACTTTTGTAAAATAGTGTTTTTTATTGGTTAATAAACTGATTTAATATTCAAACTGCTCTCCTGAAAAAAGAGGTTTTTGAGTTGTGCCATTGTTATCCCCCGGGTGCGAAATGTACAAAGACACATTTACTTTATTTCGCTAGACTCGGCTAGACAACTCGAATCGACTCGAAATATTATGCTTTTATGTATGGTATTATAATATATTACAGGTATTATAAAAACTAACTGAAAGAAAGCGTTTTCGTACATTTTTTACCGGAAGTAGGTCGGTGTGACCAATTGCATCGGATGGGGACAGCATAGTAACTGAAAATTCCACATTAGCCCAGATAAAAAAAAAATACTTTCAAAATGATCGGATCAAAGCACTGTGCGTTAGTTTTCCCGTAATAATGTTATAAATATGTCGTAAACTTCCGTCGGACTCAGATGAAACTTTAAGCGTGACGAATTCGTAATTAATACTGGCTGAAATGAACTGAATTTGCAAAATATAAAATTAAATTGAATTATTAAGTTAATTTAACTGAAAACACTATTTTACGTAAATTTCTATAATACCGCTGCTGAAAAAAACCGACTGAAAAGGTTAGGATGGACGTAATATAAAATAAATTCTTTCTTAAAAAATATTTGTTTAATGCACCATAATTTTTAAATAGATTAGTGGGTACAAAAAATAAGAAGACATCTGAATAGTCTTAAACCATAGTAAACTAACTCACTTCGCGATTATTGAGTTAGAGCTTGAAAGAGGGCTCCCAATCATAATCTACTCCGTCAGAAAGAATAACCAATCAGAGAAAAACCATCTATAAACCAGCCAAGACAATATTTCTCTGATTCGTTCTCTCTGGCAGAGCTTTAGAGATTATGATTTGAAGCCCACATTTCAAGCTCTAACTCAGAAATTGCAAAAATAGTAGTTAGTTCACTATGGTTTAAGACGATCGATCTATTTTTGTAGCGGCATCAATAATTTACGACAAACTTAAAAAAGTGCCATATATGAGTATTATCGACGAGTGCCCACGTGCAATTAACGGAACTTAATTGATTTATCATATATTGATTTTTACAGTGCAATTATATTATAAAAACGACTCTCTTTTTATAACTTTTGAAGTTTATTCCCATCAATGTAATATATCATCGAAAAAGAAGATAACAATCATAATCTAAACGAAAATATGAAAGAAAACAAGACACAGAAAAATAGAAAAAGATAATGGTCGCAACTGGGACTCGAATTCAGAACCTCTCATCTACATGCGCCTTTTACCAATTCAGCCATTGCAACTTTCCACCAAACCGTCAAATTGTCAATCTCATATTTAAAATTTTAGAATTAACAATATTATCTTCAAAAAATGTTTCATATCATAGGCAACTACCTTTTTCTTTGGAAACAATCGTTCTAAGAACTGGTTTGTAACCTAGATAGCGTCTCGGATAAATACATCCGATTTAATTTATATGGTATATATACTGACCTTTTTTTAAAAAAGTCTAAATGAATATTCAATTTTTTATAAGAACAACTATCTTTTTATAACTTTTGAAAGTTATTCGCATCAATGTAATATAACATTGAAGAAGAAGACAACACTAAGAATGAAGATAACATTAATACGCTATCTAGGTTACAAACCAGTTCTTAGAACGATTGTTTCCAATGAAAAATGTAGTTAATTAATATGGAAGAATTAGTCGAAGATAATTCTGTTAATTCTAAAATTTTAAAATATGAGTTTGGCAATTATGACGATTTGATGGAAGCTGGCAATGCCTGAATTGGTAAAAGCGCACGTCCCGGGTAGACGAGAAGTTCTGGTTTCAAGTCCCAGTTGCGGCCATTATCTTTTCTATTTTTCTGTGTCTTGTTCTCTTTTATATTTTCGTTTAGATTTATTAGTGTTATCTTCTTCTTCAATGATATCTTATAAATGTTTGTTTCCCAAAAATAATAACAAAAAATATTTCGATTTTCAACGACCATAAATTTTTTTATGATGTGCAATAAATGCAACAGAACGAATCATTCTCCCGAAACGAAATTACCGAATTCATTACGGTTGTTAAATGATAAAACATTGCTATAAAGGGGAAATTGTGATAAAACGAGTGGAAAAACTTGACTTCACGATCTGCATCAATAAAAGAGTCTAATATATTTTTATGATAACAATATCCATTATTTTTGGCACATCCGGATGAAATTTGTTCGGTTTTCGGAACGACTCATGTACGTCTCTAGAAATCGTTGTCTCCCTTAAGGTATGTTTTCCTAATGACTGATTTTTTGCGTCGTGGACACGTGGACGCCAACTCTTTCCAAGAAACTGAATGGACGTGTTTTTTCCTAGACAACGCAACACGTCGGTGTGGAACGTATTGCGCCGACGCGATAGACCCGACTGCTTCCGGAGAAGTCTATTGCGTTGTACGCATCGTTTTTACCTTCTCTTCGCCATTGTTTCTTGAATGCTAGTGCGTTTTCAGTCCTGAGGTGCACCTTTATGAAACCAAAGTTTTCGACCGCAATTTGAAAAAAAAATTATGAAACTTTTTATATCAATTATTTTTAATGGAAACGACGACAGTGTTAGTGAGAAAAAACGTTAAAACTTTTTCGTGTTTTCTTTAAAAAATTTTATGTTTAATCAAATATATGTTTATTTCAAATTATAAAATTTTGAAGCATATGAACTTTCAAGAACAGTTTTTAGTTTTCGGATACGTATATAAATACGTAAATATTTTGACTTTCTGTCAAAATATACCCGGGGCCTGAGGGGTTGAACTATAAATTAAAAATGAGATTGTACTCGAAATATTCGTAAGAAAAAAATGAGACCAATAAGAGAACGGTAGGTATCTTTAAACCCATTTTGATTTCAATGCATAAAACAGTTTTAACAGTAACAGTTTTTGACCTGTCTCGATCCGGCAGAGGATGCAACATAACATTATAATAAAATAAGATAATTAGTACCATGGGGCAGTCCGATAGTAGTCACGTTGGAGGTCGTAGAGGTCACGTCAGTTTTAGAGGGCAAAGAATTATTACAATCCATGCACAGAGGCAATCCAGGCATACTACACAAACAAAAACAATACGTGACGGATTTCACGTGTGTCGCTCTCGAATATTAATAAATTGGCTTATTGGAATAGTAGGTAATTTGACAATAACGGGTCAATTGCAAATAATGAAATCTTCCATGACACAAATCTCCATGTGCGTCGTGGCAGAATGTCATTCGACATCCATTGCATCCATTTCAAATTGAATAATGAACAATGCAAGTTATCGTGGATGGTACTATCAGGGAAACAAGTTTTTTTATTACCACTAATGCAGATAAAAATCATTCTTCTTCCGGATACTAAAAGCACTTTTATGAGTTTGGTCGTTTATATGTCGTTTGACACCTTTTATGAGTTTGATGCGGTTACGTGATTAAGTCATCAGAGTTTATTGCTTTTGCCACATTTTGAAGAATATAATAAGTTGTAAACACAACACTAAAGATTTTTTTATAAAATAAATATTTAATAGAAATATCTGTCAGGTTTCTTCACCCGATTAAAAAAAAAAACTTTGTAGATCTGTGGATTGGTTAAATTCAAATTATTTGATAATTTTCTGATTTGCAAAATGAAAGGGACTTTCTCAATTTGGGAGCAGGGTGTGGGAACCGCCGCCTGGAAAAGGCGTGGGCGGAGAGGCATGCCGCTTTTCGGACCTTAAACTTGCCTATTGCGACGATTTCTGTACCAACGTCAAGACGGTATTAAAATTTGGCGTGTCCTTATACATCACAATTTCTACAGGTATTTCGACGATTTCTGTACTAACGTCAGGTCGGTATTAAAGTTTGGCGCGTCCTTACACATCACATTACACATCAATTTCTGCAGGTAGACGATTTCTGAATCGACGTCAGGTCGGTATTAAAGTTTGGCTCGTCCTTATACATTACAATATTTGCAAGTAGACGATTTATGAATCAACGTCAGGTCGGTATAAAAGTTTGGCGTTTTCATACATCACGATTTCTGCAGGTAGACGATTTCTTTATCAACGTCAGAAAGGCTATTCCGTAAAATTTGTGATACGAGATCGTTCTCCCGCGAGAAGTGCTGTCAGATTTGTGTGATTTTCTACGGCTGTTATTTGCCTTTTCTATCGGCCGATGTCAAAATTTCAGCTGTGAGCTGTCACGTATTTTAGTTTAAGCCGTTTTAAACACGAATTCCTGCAAGTATGCATGATTATTTATTCATTTAACAGCTGTAGAAAATCACACAAATCTGACAGCACTTCTCGCGGGAGAACGATCTCTTATCACAAATTTTAAGGAATAGCCTTTCAGGTCGGTGTTAAAGTTTGGCGTTTTCATACTTCCCGATTTCTGCAGGTAAACGATTTCTGTATCAACGTCGGGTCGGTATTAAAGTTAGAAGAAGCGAGTAGCAGAGCGTTGGTACCGGATAGCTACGGTCTAAAACCAAAAAGGCTTAAACGGTATCAATGGCTACCTTTCAAAACCCGATAGACCGCACTTCTTGTCTCATATTATCTGTTCTAAGCTTCATTCACAAGAGAATATCATTATATTTTATTGTGGTTATCTATTACAGTCATTGGTTATTCTAATAAGTATGAATAATATAATTGATCGTGACCATGTGCGCAAGAAGCAATATTATGACTACTTATTATTTGTATAACACCATTACGCAACACCAGAGGTCAGCAATAAAATGAAAGTTATTACGTGTACTATTTGGGAGGTTTGACGTTAGAAAGTGCACAAAGCAATTTATGACCGTTAAAAATGGATTTTGACGATCAAAAAATTATCTAAACTTTTTCCATCGGGAAAACAAACAAAAAAAATTAAAACCCACAGATTTGGGAGGCGAGTATGGGTATCGTCACACCGGGAATTATTTATTGGATAACCAACACCTCTGACATAGGTAACCCCAAGTGGTTCGCTACGTTTGATGACTTAGCACGGGTGCCCGGGTTCATGGGGTGAGGTTTGTGTAGGATGTGTTGGCCCACCAACTGCGTGGCAGGCTGGATTGGGGGAAATCTAACCTAGACCTCTCCAGCCGGACTCTCTCGACACGGGAAAATAGGCAATTAATGCAATCCAATAATTTTGTCATTTAGCTAATGTACGCGATTCACCGAAATGTTTCCAGAGTTGAAGAAACACACAACCAGCGGCTGAGAATTCAAATTTGTCTTGCGATCGTACCTTTGCAACTGTACAGGGCAGTTCCGATGTGAAAGATTGATTATTCTACTTACCGACATTTTTAACTAATAACTCAATATTTGCAATGAAAATGCTCAAACACAATATGTTAAAATAATGTACTTTTTGTAATTATTTTTTGATCGTAAGTATTTATAATTTTTCAATAATGTCCAAGCAAAATAAGTATGTTAAAAAAATCTGAAATATACTCGTATTAGTTTGTTATTCTGTAAATGATTATATAAACTGAAGTATTTTCGTCGCAAAACACGTGCGCTGATTTTTTTATTGATTTTATTTTAAGTAAATTTAAAATTCTGAAAAGTAGCTTTCCTAGATAATTTATTGAATTATTTTACTGTATGATGTGATTTAAAAAAAAAACACATTTTTTACACACCTCATTCAACATAAAATAACGTATTGAATGTACTTCAGCTGCCGTGAATTAAACTTGGTAGGTATACATATATTCTCAAATTCTAAATTTAAAAAAAAATTACACCGTACTGCAATTTAATCTTATTGTTGGTTCTTAATAGCCCGATTAGGATTTGCATCGGGAATAATTTTGGATGTTTATGTAAGAAATTACGCAACGCCTTTTTATTCTTGTTAGTTTATTTTAAAATATAGCAAAAAATACTGAACGATAATAATATATGAAGACAAGATGAAATGACCTAATCGTCTTTGACCCTTGACCCAATAAGTACTAATCTACACTAGCAGATAAAAACCCGCTCCGCAGGTTTTTGCTGCTAAGCTCTGCGGACGGCTGTTGTTTCGGCTTCGCCCAGTTAGTGTTGGTGACCATTTTATAAATCCAATAGGAACTGGATCCAAAAATGGCCAGTTCCTCGGATCCACTATCATCCAGTGATAGCTAGTCACCGGGACAAAGTAAGCGGGACAGGCGATGATGTCATAATATGTAATATATATTCGCTTGATACTTTTATTCAAAACTGATTATAACCGTCAATCTTTCCATCACTTATACCTGCCTGGGGTACGTCCCCATGCGACCTGCTGACAGAAGTGGCGACATTTTTTGACGAATTCTTGAATTCGAAACGCGTAGGGCGCGGCGCGTAGGGCGCGGCGGCACTCGAAGCCGGGTTCTGAAATTCAACCACGCAGACGCAAACGTATTAATACTATTCGATTCTACTTGTAACGTGTGGGGATTTCAGTACGGAGCCGAGCATCTTTATAGTTAATTATAATCACATCATGTAATTTACATATTAAATATAAATGTGTAAATTTTATGATTTATTCATGTGTTCGCCTATTTTAACAAAGTTGTTTTTGGTTTTTTTATTAAAAAAACCAAGTGTTGTTTTTTGTGGTTGGCTGTATAATAGCTATGTGTTTTTAAATGTCGGTATATTTATGCTAAACGTTAGCATAAAAAATATCGACATTTAAAAAACAGAAAAACTGACAAGCTACTGCAAGTAAAGTACTGTCGGAACAAATTCCCATAGTGTGAAAAAATATTATACAATAAAAAATTCAAAAATACAAAAATTCAAAAGCTTAGTAACCCAAAACCAACTCAGGTAATAAAAACATATCGCAAGAGTATTTACACGACCTTAGCCATGTGTACAAACAGAAGGAACGCGGGTTTCGTATTTCAGATTTGTGGACATCTGAATCTGGCTTCTCACTGTGTTTGAATAGTTTGCTCCGATTTGTGGACATCTGAACCTGGCTTTTCACTGTGTGCGGTTACACACAAACATTTTTGTCGACGCACCTGCGCGCGCCGGTCGGCCGCCCATGCGCTGACTAATCAGAAAGCCGAAACCCGCGTCCTTTCTGTTTGTACACTAAGACACTATAATTAGTTTTTCTAGCGAGAAAGACTACATGCACTTCAAATCAAATGATTGATAAAACGGGTGGTGAACCATCACGCTGTTCACGCAGGGGTAGGCAGAGAGAATAAACCGCCACATAACCTCTCTCTCGGCACACACTCCTTGCTTCATTCACATTCATATATCGTCTCATGTATAGTCTGACTCTTGATATGACCCGACTCAAATATTTGGTTCACTTGGTCGTGCCATGCCAAGTAATATTAGTGGGCTAGTTTTAGGATAGTTAATAAAATGAAAAGGTCAACAACCTTTCGCAACTGTCTGATCAGGCTGCGGTGACGCCGCAGCAGCGTTTTCCCGCAGTACCGGAGCGTCCGCAGCCAGCGAGACGGTCTTCCCAGCATCAGGATGCCAGAGTAGGGAGGGACCAGCTGCCACATCTCCGCCAGGATGGAGGTTCCGTCACCTCCCATTCCAACGACCAAGCGAGATCACCGACCACCAGCCATCGAGATAATCCTTGGAAGAAGGTTTGACTAGCCTCAAACAACAAGGCATCACAATGAAGAACAGTGCAAACAGAACACTATTGTCGCGAATCCTTCATTACATGAATATTGTCATATTTATTGTTTTGCGCAACTTTTCTTTGTAATTCTCTTTAACGACACGAATACTCACGGCTTAGTAGATGATTCTCGGAAATAACACATTCCCCATTATTGAAATAAGATCACGGCATCTGCATTATGTACCATTGAGAATTGCAAATCACTTTCATGACTTCTTGAAACAACGCAATAATAGTTCACCACTTCCTGACAGAGCACTTGAATGTCAAAACGCACAATTTTCTTGAATGACAATCTATCTTACGTAACAATAGAGTTCAATTCAAAACAAAGATCTCTTGTCGACAAATTGATTTACCAAACAGTTCACTATAATAAAAAAAAAAATTATGTAGAATTAGTAAGTAAACTAAAATATTCATTATGTTTTTTTATTTTATTTCTTGGGCATTAACTACGTTCAAGACATTTTGTTTTGAAGAGTTTTATTTCACATATACATTTGTTACTTATATTTTATTTATCTGCTACCGATTTTGACACATACGAGTCATTCACTAGCAATCTTAAAACAAACTTAAAATTTATACAAGTACAGAAATGATGAGACTTTATTAGGTCAGGGCAGGGGGAGGGGTGATTTTCGGGAAGGGGGAGAACGGAAGGAGGAGTCAACGTAACATGGGAACATTGTCAATAATGGTCATTTACAGAGTGCTATTATTTTGTTAACTAAATTAATTTTTAATTTATTTTTTGTTTTGTTTATTTCTAAGGTTTGTAAAGCGCCAAGTATTGAATGTTTAAAGTTGATTTTTATTTTGGTAGCAGCTAAATAAAAATTAAGTAACAAATGTACATGTGAAAATCAAAACAAAATATTCATAATGTGCCTATTCACGCGTGTAACGTCTATTGCAGCACAAGTAACACTGCTCAAAGATTGACTAATAAATAATCTTGAAACCTTTTTTGCCTGTGTATCTATTACATTATCAAACTATTAGTTGAAGCATGCAACATGTAGGTACGCTTTTTTCACTTTTCACACTTAAAACCACGTTGATAAAAGCACGCTTTCTCTTGCCATATACAGCATCACAAACATCGCTTGCACGTACCGTAATACGACATCTACTTGCGACACTTGGTCGCTAACGAACAAGAAAAACGTGAGAAACCACATATAAATAAGACGAAAGTAAACATTTGTTATTAATAATATTAACCGATAGATCTACACCGAATAGCAGCTAGTTGTGCGGAAATGGCAGAGTAATAATACTGGTATTACCAGACGTTGATTTTAAAAATTCTGCCAGGTCAAATTTATATAATAGTTGGATATGTACTGCATTCACGATGGTACGAACAACGAACGAAAGTAAATGGTACCTACTCATTTCTTCAGAGAACCGGTCGGAGAACGGTGGTCCACCTTTCACAGCGGCACCGCAATAAACGGAACGTGCTGCTGAGATTTTTCTCCTCGCAATCAGCCTACTAGAACCTACACAAGTTATTCATACCGTAATTACATATTATGGTTGTATATTCAATATTTCTGACATAAATAAAGGGAAAGTCTGATCGCATTTGAATGCTTTTTAAAAAAACATCACCTTCGTATAAATAATCTTTGAACTGTTATATTCTTATTAGTACCCTTTACACACAGAGTTCGGAGCGGGACGTGCCCCGCGCCACTTCAGGCCGCCGCGCAGAAAAGTAAAGACCGAAAGTAAGATAACGGTTTACAGCGCAGTTCACTGTGAGACTTTTCTGCGCGGCGGCCTGAAGTGGCGCGGGGCACGTCCCGCTCCGAACTCTGTGTGTAAAGGGTACTATAGCCTCAAATAATGTATTTTAAATAAACACGGCGGCAAGCAGGTTTGGCTCGATTATTTGAATCACTGGAGATCTAACAACATTTTTTTTACATCATGGAATACATATTGGATATACCTACATGTTCGTCTGTGAGTCAATAGAAACTGTGGAAATCAAGCATTAAATAACATGATAAGTTTCCCAAAATGTGGCAGGCAATTTTGAACTTTAACTTTGCGCGACATTACATTTATAAATACAGCTGGAACGAGGAATATCATCTGCCCAATTTGGGCCTATATTTTCATAAACAACTGAGCTTCACAAAATCAAATTGTTATAATATTTTTTTATTGTGAAAAAACTGACGCAGTGATAAATATTATTTTTAATTTTTTGTTATTATTTCTGTACAAAAGACGGGCATAAAGCCCAAACATTTACACATTTTTTTCTTCTTTATTCTAAGATCACGGCCATTGAGAGTCGGAAGCTAATAAAATAGTAGGTGTAATTTTTATTTTTAGAAAGATACAAATTACTCAAAGAATTTGATTATTTTACAGAACATGTTACAACCCGTTTTAAGAGTAAATCTCAACAAAGCAGAGAAACGAAGATAATCTATTTCTTACCACGATAAGAGTATTTATAGATAATTTTACTGTGGTAAAGAGGGTGATTCTCTCAATACGGTTAAGAAACACTGATGCAGAGTAATGAAAAAAAAAAATAAATAATAATAATAATAAGTTTAAACATCTTTTATGTAGTTCCTAAAATTTTGTATTTTTTACTTGATATTTGTAGGTTATTGTAATTACTTTCCAATATCTCAGTACGTTTTGTCATATGCGGGTAAGCTGGTAAATGTTGTAAGTTTGTAAACCGCTGATATACAGCGCACAGATAGCTAGCTACTTAGGAATAAGATAGCTACTTAGGAATACGATACGCCCACCGCACGAGCGAAGGGAATCGAACTATTGACCTCGTAAAAATTAGAAAGCATACGCTGGTGCTGTATCTTTGACGGAAGGGCCTGTGACTGTAACCACAACATTCTACTTCCGTGAATCAGAGGCAAAATATTCTTATATAATGTAGTTGAAATAATATTCAATTTAACTTGACATTATTATTGTCATTCTAAATAATAAATCTTATTATGCTAAGCAATCTTCCTAATGATTCAATGTATAATTTTCAAGGCATCTAAAACGATAAATAAAGCAAGTAACTTTACAGTTAACATTTTCTATTAGTTATTTTAACAAGATGCTGGGCGTTTTACCTATTTGTCCTAACGACAAAGTGCGGCATATCATTGCTCCATCCCTATTTTATTCCTTTCATTTCGAGTGTTAAAAATTAATATAAATTAGTACAAATCGTACTATCAATTTGTTTTCAAAAATATAAATATAGAAATAGTTGTATCTCCCTTTCTATCATAGTGAGAAATGTGATATAAACGGTGTTAGAAAGAAAAAAGCCCACGCTTTATTTTCAAATACAAAAATTAACCACAAAATAAGTAAATTGTACATCTTTATGAAACCAAACTTTCGAATCGCATTTTGAAATAAATTTATTTATTTGAAATAATATTATTTGGGATTTTTTTATTAATTAATTTTGCATGGAACGACAAAAAAGCGAGGTGATAATAACGTTTATAATACATTTGCCCGATAAAATACGCTTGTGTTTTTATTTTTTTTGTTATCTGTATTTTAAGTCAGAAAAAACGTAAGGTGAGCCATTTTTAAAACGGCTTTTTTTTTGCGTGCAAAATTTTTATAAAAATTAAACGTTCATTTCGATTTATACAATTTGAAATTATACGATTTACACAATTTGAAAGCGTATTTTATCACCTTTCTATAAAACAGTTTTTAGTTTACGGATACGTTCAGAAATATTTCATTTATTTGGATTTTATTGTGAAGTGGAATTATTTTGACCCTCTGAGATAATACGGTTTACATTATATACTTTTAAATGACTGTCCTAAAACGGGCATCCTCCTAGTTGCTTAGTCAAAATATTTTATAAATAATGTACATCAAATGTATAATCTTGTACCACCTACTAAATAAATATAAATAAATAAATTTTTGCTTTTCTGCTACTGCACAAAATTATGAATTTAAAAAATGATGATAAGGTTTCGAGAAAATTTTTGATAAATTTTTTTTTTGTAAAATCTAATACAACGCAACTAAAGAAATTTAATCGATTTGCAATAACGCAATGTTTTATTAGACTCATTTTTTGTGTACCATTCAAAGTAGCGAGACGCGAACAAATGACGAGTGACACGATTTGATAGATCCTTAGAAAGTGCTTCTGTCACGTGAACAGCTCTAGTCGAAGCAATGATACATCTGCCTATTCTTGTAAAATGAGCACAGCCACTAGGGAAAGCAATACCTTTGTTTCATAATAATATCGCCGTCCCGGAAGAACAACGACGCAACTGCAAAAATTGGTAAAATACGGTTAAGTCCATCAATGGTGTCAGAAAAACACTGGGCACACTGGGGAACAACGACATAACTATAATTCCTATTCGGACCGCCAGAGGATAGTGTTATTTCGTTGTTGAAATATTAGCTGTTTGTTATCTTCCTTCAGAGCAACAACGCCGCACGCTTCATTTGAGTGACTAGAGGAGTGTTATATTGTGTGGAACAGTGATGTAAGTGTTCTTAGTGACTGAAATCAAACAGTTACGTCTTCTGGAAGAGCGAACAATTTACGGAGGAACAATGACGTAATTGCTCTTATCAGTTGAAATTGGGGGTCAAAATTAGGGTGATAAAATTATAACTTCTTGTGATTGAAATAAAAGTACATATTCTACGTACGTTTGTTATGCCATTATTCTCTGTCGCATACACACTCTTTAATAAATCAATCATCATACTACAAATCTTATTTTTGGTTTTTTGTGAAATTATAATTTTTGCAGTTGTGTCGTTGTTCTTCCGGAACAGCGATATGTACATTGATTTAAAAATGCACTGAAACTTGTAAATCGGATATCGTGCATAATTATTTGTATTTCTTATAATCATATTTATGATAAATTCGAACTTTTTCAGTTAACATGGCTGAAATGAAAATATTAAGATAACTTATTCAAAGAATAAGTATAATTCTAAATCGGTTGAAATGAAAAAAAAATCATGACAAATATTAAAAAAAAACGCAAAATAATTTTAATTTAGTACATTGTCTTTAGTTCAACGTCGCGGCTGTGGTAAGATTTGCCGGCCTCTGTGTTTCATCCCTTCTAAAACATGGGTCTCTACAAGACCTATTTCCACTACCTCCTCTCATAAAATAGACCCTCCACACAGCATCCCAAAGATGACATAGGCCCCGAGAGAAATAATTTTCCTCAAGGCCTCCTGTGTAGAGTTAAAAAATCACTTCACAGGTTTTGTGTCAACCGTTCAGACATGTAAACAATATCCTGTAAATCGCAGATTCCAACTAATATGAAAAAAATAACTTTTGATTTTTAATGAACGTATTAAAATTAATAAATGGTTGAACGACCTCAGCGAGTATATCGGCACAATCATTGACCTCAATGGGCACAATCACCAATGGAAAAATAGCAAACCACCAACGTTATTGTTGTTTAACATGTGCTAGCCACTTTCACTTCGTTCGGATGAACGGTGAAAATATCCACCGTATTAAGTAAAATGTCTAAATTCAAACGTATTGAAAAAGTAGCTATGAAGAATAATACGTAAGTCGAGACTGATAAACATTTTAATTAAGTAGAACCTACAGATGAAAGGTGGTGTTATGAAACACAAACAATCATAATTATATCCATGTGAAAAAATACTTATTTCAGGTATCGCGCGTACCGAAGACCTAAACAACATACCTCTAGCATGATATTTCATCAGAAATTCTTCGTCTTTTTGACGTACAGTTATTCAAATAAGAGTAGAAAACATAGGAGTGCGCCAGTGTTGTTCAAATGGCAATACTAAAAATATAACTCACGGTGGAAACGTAAAACTGTGTAACGTACATTTATGTAAAAACAAATTAAAAAGGCATAAAGGTGAAAAAATAATTTTTTCATTGCAATATGTATACCCACTGATCTCAAAATTAGAATTGCGTGTAGGCCATATTATACCTTAGCAATTTTGTGTTAACATAACGAAGAATAACGATATTGTAATAAAATATAAAGCCAGTTTATAAATTGCTCACATTTATTTAATACTAGCTTAAGTACCTAGCGTTGCCCGGGCTTTAGATCATGTTTCTAATTTTAGATCTAATTATATTTAACTCATTCAGATCTAAAAGTAGTGTAACTAAACTCACCATAAGCGATTCTTCCTTTCTACCTACTGCTAAATTCAAATTTATGTAAAATTAAATTAAAGCAAATCACTTTGTAAAACACCATTTCATCAAATTTATGTCATTAAGTAGGTACATAACGACACTGCTTCTTCAATTTTGTACTTTTCTCTTTAAGAATATATATGACAATATCAGACATCCCAGGATTATTTTATTCTTCGAACCCATAATTTCGGACTGCGAAGCTGCGGTAGTCTGGTAACATAATAAACAAATTCAGTTAACACAAAATGTGTCAACAAATAAGCTAAATTAATGAGTTGTGTTTGTAAAACAGCCAGATCAGATGAAATCAAAAGTAAACAAACGACTTAATAGTATTGCAGCAGATTCAGATCTAAGGCAAAAGTTAAAATCAAATTGACTAATCATCCAATATTCAAGATGTTTCTAGAGATTTGGAAACAACACAAAATTTGCCCAATAATTATTGATACGTTGACCAAAAAGTTGAATAAATACTTTTTACAATAAAAACGTTTTATTTCAAATTAAATATTTACAAATTATACGACTTGAGAAATGACTTTAGGCGTAATTTTCTAGATATTATAACCAGAACAAGATTTACATATAATTCCCATAGCTGTAATATATTCATTTTGATGCTGAACATTTTCCTCAATGTGCAATTCTTTAATATAAATTTACAAGGACTACAAGAATATTAAAAATGCTATGAACTTTAATTATCGATTACAGAGAGTAGTTGTGAAAATCTATATTTGAAAATAGAAATTATCATTAATTAAAAAAAATGTATATTGTTCAATGGTATGGAAATATGAAAAAGGTTAAAAACCGACAAAATATTAATAAATGTGTACTAACACCATCCCAACATATTAATGTTACTAGCGTATATATTATTAAAAAAAACATAATATTTTTGAAGCTTATGTCATTTCAATGTAAATTGGTCGATGCCAAATTGATGCACGTTTTTCAGTGCACATAATATAATCAAATTCATAGAATGTTTTAGAATACATGATGCATAACTTTACTTTAATTATGTTATCGTTCGTTCGAATGAATACACGAGGAGCGGCAAATTCAATAATGAAGGAAAATTTTAAAATTGAATTTAAATATACAGGGTGTATCAGCAGGGATCAACTTTAACCCGTGATTCCTGGCCTTATTTAGGATATTTTTTTTGTTTGAAAAAAAATTGTGATTAAAATAAAAGAAATCGAGTGAGCAAATCACACGCGGTAGCAGTGAAACCTTCAGAAAACTAAGGTAGCCAAGAGTGGGGAGACGCATCACTTTTTTTATCAATGTGAAGGATTTTTTGTTATTTATTTTTGGGGTCAGGTTTTGGAGGCTCAGCTCATCGCATCAGCTCATCTGCACTGATGACGGACACTGTAACGCTGTCCGAAATGTTGGCTAAAGAAGGAGGTAGCGCAACACGGCATAACACCCCAAAATAAATAACAAAAAAAAAAACTTTTGGCCGTGAAAACCTAAAATCAAATGTGATGGATGATTTTTTCCGTATTTTTGTCGTCGATCTCCCGTGCACCTTTTCCTATACATTTGGTCATCTTATTAGTATTTGTGTTTTCTTCTTCGGAGTCGCTTTCTTTTGCCTGTTAATTTTGGAGTGGTTTGAAGATTGGATATTGATTTTACAAAAATATTTTTTTTTTTGGATTTCATAGGATTCGATCCTAAGTGTCTCGCCACTGAGTTTCGTCAGGCGCTTTATACCACTACATCAAAAGAGACTCGCGCGGGACTTTGTTAATTTTTTTTTAACTCCACCCACACACGAGGGAGGGTCTTAGGAAAATAATTTCCCTCGGGGCCAATGTCATCTTTGGAGATGCTGTGTGGAGGGTTTTTAAGGGAAAGAGGAAGATGTGGTAAGGAAAACGTTGAGGGCTGGGTGTGGTTAGGAATCTAGGGGTCAGTGTATCCAGGAGTGACGGACGTATGAATCCATCCCTATCAACTGACGAAAGCCGGGCTGGAGAGGTCAAAGGGTCTCCCTCAACCGGTCTCATTTTCACTTTGAAAAAAAAAAGTGAGTTTTCATTTTTTTCGTTATCAGTAAATTTAGTAAGAAAAAACGTAGGACGAGCCATTTTTAAAACTTTTTAATGTTAGTATTCAAAAATTTTATATTTAAAAAATTATAAATATATTTGGAATTATAAAATTTGAAAGCGTATTTCATCACTTTCGAAAACAGTTTTTAGTTTGCGGATGCGTTCAGAAATATTCCGTTTATTTGGATTTAATTGCAAAGCGGAAATATTTTGACTTTCCGACAAAATGGACCCAAAGGTCAGAGAGGTTAAAGGTAAAGCGTTGATAACTTTTTTCTTGGACAAATATTCTTGAAGATAAATCAGGTGATTTGATGGAGTAGCATCTTTAACGTTCATTGTAAAGGGAGCATTAAAACATTGAACGAACTTTATTATCAGGGATTATCATTGTCTAATTTTCTAAATTCAACTTTAAAATATTAAATATTCCATTTTCTGTTGGTTAAATGGACTATTTCTGCACGTGACGAGTGTCATGCGGGCCATATTATGTTACCCACGCTTTATTGCCTTCAGAATTTTATCTATCGTACCTACGCAATCACATCTCTTTTTTAGATGTACCGTTATTTTATGTAGGTACATGTTCATTTTCAAATTTCTAGTCACAGGTCAATAACCAAAAACAAATTTATCTTAATCCCCGACTGAAACAATCTTAATATAATTCTTTCATAAAACATATTAATTAACATGGTGAAAGTAAGAATATTATATTAAAAGATAAAAAAGAATACAAAACCATATAAAAAAACTAGTGTTTTATAATTAAGTTGCGGTTTCATTAAAGGCTAACCGGAGCCCCATTAAATTACTAATCCATTAATCATGTTTGGATGTATGCAGGTTTAATCTGTCAATTGAGTAGAAAATATTAAAAGTGGAACTACAATGTATAACACTGTAAATCGCATTTTAAAAAATATTTTTTTTTAAGGAAAAAAAAATAATATCGAAGAAGCACTGTTGTTAAGGAGCGTACTAAATGACACAAATTTGATTAAATGGTCTTTTACAAAATGATTTGCTTTAATTTATTTTTGTTATTCATTTTTGGGGTGTTATGCCGTGTTGCGCTACCTCCTTCTTTAGCCAACGTTTCGGACAGCGTTACACAGTGTCCATCATCAGGGCATACGAGTCCCATGTGGATGGCCTGGTCAGTGGTTGAGTGGGCATCGCGTTTGGGTTCCACCCGGGCGTCCCGTGTTCGATTCCTCGGCTGGCTTAGTCCTCCATCACAACACGAGCAACATTTTCGGCTTTCTGTGGTGGTAGTAAGAGATTTTCAAACATTGTTGGGTTATTCGTAACCCGGGAATGTTTGTCTTTCTTTTAAAAAAAAAAATAAATTAATCTCTGCCCTGCCCTACCTCCTTCTTTAGCCAACGTTTCGGACAGCGTTACACAGTGTCCATCATCAGGGCAGATGAGTGCCATCTCTGCCCTGCCCTGATGATGGACACTGTAACGCTGTCCGAAACGTTGGCTAAAGAAGGAGGTAGCGCAACACGGTATAACACACCAGAAATAAATAACAAAAATACTTATTGCATTTACACCATGAGTTATTTTTTTAGTATTACCATTTGAACAACAGTGGCGCCCTCCTACGTTTTCTACTCTTATTTGACAAACTGTACCCATCTACTTTTAACAGAACGTCCCAGCTAAAAGAAAGTGGAACGTGATTCACCCCTTCACCAATTGGATTTAATCGAGATATTAAAAAAACACACATTATTAAACCAGATACACCTATTGATAAACACATAATAGAGGATGGCAAACGATTGACCCGAATGCAAATCGTGATAGTACCCAATCATTAGCATTGATTGGTTGTTCAACTTTCAGATTCATTCCAACTGCACCGATTTATTGACCTCTTTCTAAAAATATAAAAGTTTATCGAATTACCGCTACTCATTGCCGCGCTATAATTAACATAAGTAATTGAGAAGTGCGGCAACAAATCCTAGAATAAGTAAGTACGGGTGATTTAAAAAAAATATAAACAAATATTTCAATATTTTGGTTTCATGGAAGCTTCTTCTACATATTTTTGCACTGGACTGAAAGTAAGCACCAAAATTTCCAGCATAAGGTCAAGCAATAAAAACAATATTTTTTAAATCTTGGTTTTTATGTGTTTTTTGCTTAATTGGCTTATAATTCAGCGCCTTTGATGTGATTTTTCACAAAAACGGCGCTATATAAATCATCCAATTATAATTATTATTATTATTATTGAGCCTAAACGTAGATGATATTTTATTTTGACATTTTACTTGGGTTTTTTTTCTGGATTGCAAAAAATAGGTACTTACAAAATGCGAACCATTAAAACTTAGATAAAAGATCTAAGATCAGCCTACACATTATTTTGTTATGTGAAGCCAAACCTATGGCTCATTTGAAAATCAAAACAATAGTGACCTACTAATTCAAGTACTTAAATTTGGTATTATAAAGTTACTTCATAAACAATCTAACGCCAGTAGGCCGACCATGAAACTCTACGTAAAAACATTATTTACATTGCCACTTATAAACATTGTCATTTCAGTACTTTTAACACGGTCGTGCGTGAAAATGGTGCGGTGAAATCATCACACAAAACACTACAAAAACTGGGTCAGTATGCATTCAAACAGGAATGTCGCCTCCGCTTCGAAGGGTTAACTGTATAAAGCTTAGCGGTACTAGCAAGTACCAATAATGACCGTATTTGAAAATGAACGCACCTCACTTAACAGTTTGCGCACCGCGGCCATGACTGTATGTCTTTTCACTCACGTGAGTTTATTGCCTACTTTTAGTTCGGTTGATAAAATAATTGTTTCGATTATTTTTATTATTACTTATCGAGTAAATGTCCCGACGAAGGCGACCGCTCTCGCTCGAACCGGCCGGTCGAATAAACCGAATGCACGCGATGTTCAGACACTGCAGACCATCGAGCACCATCTTTCAGTTGAAGGTGGGAGTCGTCAGTCGGTGCAGGTAACCGGCCAACAGGTAATTGCGATCGAAAGAGCCTAGGAAAAACGGTATTAAATTTACCGTCTGTAGGTACAATTGATTAAATTGTATGCACAAGGGAATTAAATTGAACGTAGGGGAAATTAGAATTTAGGGCAATACAATCATAGTGACAGAACGAAATTTCGGTTTCGGTTTCGGCCAATAAAGGAGTTTCGGCCGCGGTTTCGGTTCCAACAACTTGCTGAAACTTAAGTAGCTTCTTTTTTTTGTTTCGTAAGAAGGTTATTTTATTTTTTTATAATTTTATTGTAAGTAAACTTAACGAAGTGACCACAGTGTACACAGAACTGTTATACAGCAACGATTATATACAACAAAAAGCGCAGAAAGAAAACTAATTTATTTACTCATTAAATTGATGTCTTTATTTTATTGTTCATTTCATTTAACACTACGTCTAATGAATTCTGCCAAATTTAACAAACAAAAATGTCTAATTTCAGGGTGTGAAGTGTTTTCTTTCCGTATTTCAATATGTTCAGGTTTTGATTTCAGAAACAAGTAAAAGAGGAATCAAAATTCGGCTTCGGCTTCGGTTTCGGCTGAAAATTTAGTTTCGGTCGGTCACGAATCAATGAGACAGTAAACAGTTTTTTTTGTTGTTGTAAAAATCGGGTAAAGTTCATCTAACATATTCCAATTTATGGTGCAACGTACATTGTTACAAAGTTGCACGCAAAACAGAAAAAAAAACATTCAGTGAAGAAAAAACGTTAAAAAAATTAGCGAAAAGTTAATATCCATTAAAATTTCGTCCTTTTCATGGTGCAACATTTGATTTTTTTGGAAATGCCACGAAAAAAAAATAGTAGGTCATCGTGTGTCGTATTTACCTTTGCAACGCTGACCCAAGTATTAGCTAAGATTATTTCATACAGTTTCGTGTATTTCGCAGACTCTAATAAACTTTTAACACCGACACATGGCAATCGTTTTTATAATGAAGTATTATTGTTTTCTGGGTCGGCAAGTTGTTTAAAAACTTAAGTTGGTCAAATGGAATCAAATGGAACTTCGCGCATCCTGACAAATTTAGGCTTTAGGCTGTGTGTACATGTAACAAACATGTAACGAAAGATTACGGGAAAGGAATGAAGCAACAGCAAAGGGCGCGAAACGCCACTTGCAGTTACTCCGTTGCTTTCCCATAATTTGTGGATCGTTTCGCGTTTTGCATGTGTACGCAGCCTTAGATACCATCCGTTTAAAACATAATAAAAATTACCACAAATGTGTCTTCTTGCAGTCGTCAGAGCTCTGTAGTAACCTACATAAAGTCATAAATAACGTTAGAGTTAGTAAACTATATTTATATTGCGCTATATTATATAATACAGATTTACAGTGCAAAATTAGGAAGCAGAATTAGTTAAAAAGCGGGTTAAATACACATCGTAAAGAAGAATTGTGAAAGATTCGACAAATTCGAAGTTAACAGACAAGTGTTTGGTCTTAGGTCAATTTATGATATGTGCAAAAATTGTAATTACGTGTCGAGTATGTCAATTACTTACAGTTATTGTCATCTTTCATTTGATTTTCGTTATAATTTTTTATTATTATACCCAAATGGTTCAATAAAGCAAACCAACTGCTTGGGTTATTTTTAGATTTCCAAGAACAATATAAAGTTTTAAGGTTCTTCTGAAAGTGTCACATTGAACTTATCATATATATTTTGAGCTAAGACCACAGATGGCGAAAGGATTACAAAAGAACTCGCAAAATCAATCGTTTACGAAACGAAGCTTGACCTTTACGAAGGTTTAGTATTTGTAGAAAAGAGTTTACAGAACGATAAAGCTTCGATTCGTCGAGGGATAGATTCAGTCCACAGATAGTTAAATTTGTAGGTACAACAACATCTTTGGAAAGAAGGAAAAAAGGAACATTGATCAAGAGCCCTACACCTATACCTTACAACCCCATACCCACATAGTAGTAGTTCCGGTGCTGTAAATATAAAAATGGACTTACTTTTGAAAAGGACAATACCGGTAGAGAAAGTAATGTTTAGTGAACGCAGCAAGTGCGGGACAGGGGAGCTCCTTACCTCGCGCTGTTAACAAAACGAGATATTGGGGCTGAGAAAATTTTCATCACAAATAAATAATATTACTTAAAAATAACATTTTATAAAAATTTCCAATAGTTTTTGTCCATGTAATTTATTAAAAAAGTTTTTTACATGTCACATTTATTACTATTGAGTCTCAAAAAAACATTGCGAAAATCTTACATTAAATTAAAAAGGTATAAAATTTCTTAATTCGCACAAAAACTGGTATTTCATCTACATATTGGCAAGTCTTCTGGCATTCTTTAGCGAAGTTACACAAATATTCACATTGTTATTCAGAGCTGATCGTGAACACAGTATATTATGCATTGTATATAAGATGTATAAGGGGTCGATAAAGGATGAAAGGAATTAAGGTTGGGAAATTTTGATATTTTCGCGACGAAATATGAGTCACGCGGTTGAGTACTAATACACCAACACAACATTACTAAATTTATATTGATGAAAAAAATGCCCCGGGGTTTTCACACGTAAAAACAGACAATAGAATAATATTACATAATCGATTGTTTGATTTCTAAATAATCGATTACTGTTTCAAACAAATGGACAACTTGTGATTCACGTTTATTTATTTATTTATTTCTATACATTACAGTATTTACCTATAGATCAATTTCGAAAACATTTTTACATAATATATTTTATAATTTTATTATGTTGGGTGTAAGGTAGGTTTGTGAAGGTGAAACTGTGGATAGGTATTGTTGTATGTTTCGTGAACACCTCACTAGGAGAACCTGTGCTGAGTTTGAGAACGTTGGCAAAACTGTTTAAATTAGGTCTTTGAAACTCGGTTGTAAAAAAACGACATTAGCTCATTAGTCATAAGAATAATAATTTTGGAAAAAAGATGATAAAAAATATTGTTTAAAAAGAGACGCAAGGTACATACGTGTAGGATGTTGGCAGTTGTGTGAATTACCCAAACACATCAATTTCTATTATATCTTTAGCGGACAGTCAACACATGTGCACCTTCTGTGTTTGTTGCCTTAAGTGAGACAGAGTGAATTGCGATTTACTCAATGTAAAAATAACATTCTTTTGCTGAGTCGTAACACAATTTCGACTAGTTAGCTGTGCTAGTTAGTCATATTCGGTAATTTGAATCTTCCAAGAATAAAAAATCATTTAATACATTGAGATTACCTTTGGGGCGGTAAGATAACAAGAAACATAGAAATTATCCCCGTTGTCTTCAAAAATAAAACAACCTATAATTTAACCTAAATTATGTGGCTTTCTACAATAAACGGGATTTATAACTGTTATCTAAATTAGACCCACCCTCTGCATCTCAAATCAATCATCAAACAGTTAACCAAAAAATCAAAAAGTAACAACAGTCAATAAATTTTATAGTATAAGTCGAAAATCACTGAAGTGCCAAGATATTTATAACGGAAATTTAACGATCATTATTAATCATTTTCGTCTCAAACCGAAACAGGAAGCTTTATCCGAAAAAATAATGATAAAAAATGGCAAGCGCTATTATAAAAATCGTAAGTGTCGTGTTTTATGGTTAGTGAAGACCAATTTGACGGACAAAAGTTAATAGTCCGATTCTGACCAGGGTTAGAGGAGCGATCAAAAGTCAGAAGTTCAAGGAAAAAATGAAATTTTGGCTATAATTATTATCTTCTCTGGAGTTGAGGATAAATAATAAAGATTTAATAGTTCTCGTCGTGACTTTTTAAACAACGGCCATGAAGATAATTTGAAATATTAAAACTATGATCCTAAGTGAACAGACTCATAAAAGGCACGCACCTTAGAATTTTATTATTTAAAATATTTATTTCGTATTTTAAGTGCGAATTTCAGAGAAATTCGTATATACGAGGGCGTGTGGGCGCGTGATTGCCGCCAAAAGTTGATATAATGCTTTGTCATCGACAACGAATCTATTTGCCGATCGGATGTAGGGAAGTAGGTTAATTTCCACTTCATTCGTACATTCATTCAATCAAGAAAACAAAAGTGAAATTCAAAAGATGAATCCATTAAGACTTTGGAACCTTCTTGCCTTGATGATGCATATTATTTCCTTGTCGGCAAATTAAGATTAAAAAACTGTTATTTGATCTTTAGTTATAAAGCGGCTTAGTAATTAAGTGAACAAATATGGTTGAGTCAGGTCAGTGGTTGAGTGGGCATCGCGTTTGGGTACCACCCGGGCGTCCCGTGTTCGATTCCTCGGCTGGCCAAGTCCTCCATCAAAACACAAGCAATATTTTCGGCTTTCTGTGGTGGTAGTAGGAGAATTTCAAACATTGTTGGGTTATTCGTAACCTGGGAATGTTTGTCTCAGCTGGTAAAAAATAGATGGTTTGGGTTATATTTAGATAAAAAAAATAAGTTTCCAAATAACAAGGGAAACAGAAGTAAATGCACCTAGTTTAACCTTTATGAATGAATATGGGATTAATAACCTTTCAGCAAAATATAATTTAAGAATACCTACTAGATTTAAGAATTGCATGTTGAGGTAATGCACTAATAAGCAATTCAAAATCATGTGATTTTGGTTTGAAAATAAGATCGCATAGAAATATTTTAGATTCTTTATTTAAATAATGCAAGTAATACACATATTTATTTGCTTTTGGAGCAATTGAGTATTTTTCGTCAGACACCTATCCGATGCTGACATTCTTCGTACATTTCCCTAAGCCAAATTTAATTAAATTACAAATCGAATCAAATAATCGTTTGCTTGAACGAATCAAAAATTATGCATTTTTTTAATTCCAAAGAATTCAATGTCGTGTGACTGCAACATTTGCACATTATTATCATCACTATTACACTAATCACACAACTGAGACGAATTAAAACTTCTAGGCTTCTAGGCAAATCAAACCATCAGCACACAAAACGCGACATCGGCTGTTTTTGAAATTTGTTAATATTCAAAGTCTTAGCTTGTGTGTGAGTCCGAAATCATAATGCTGTCCCTCACTGAAAAACAATAATTTTGATTCATATTACAAAAAAAATCAAGTTAAAACATTACTCAATGCTGTTAAATAATTTATGAATGATCCTGGGATAAAACATACCGATACAATTTTTAATTTTGAAGGCTGATCCAACATACTATTTTACTTTGTATGAACATTTATGAAATTGCTATCCATTTACTGTGGTTAGTCGAACTATCCCTGAGTTTCTCGAGGGACGGGAAGTTATGCATGGCATGCAAAAAATAATTTAAAGGCGCTGACATGCACGGACAACACGAACGAAATCAACCAATTACGTTCCAACTAACTTCACGCATCTATTAATTTTTGGACGGAAATTAAGCCTTGTGAATTCGAACATAAAACATTCGAACGGTGAGGTCTAGTGAAATTTTCACTTCCTTTTCCGTCTAAAACAGGTACTAATGTCAACGCAAATATTTTAGCAGAAAACGTAATTTTCATCGTAAGCAAAGGAGCTTTAAAATATCCGTTTAACTACAATACCTACAATAAGATAAACGCTTATTTGCTTGTTGTGTCACGATTTACATAGAGTGTTTAAATATCCGTTTAACTGCCAAAAGACAAGGTACCGTTTTGCTTGTTCAGGGAAACACATCAAATAGGCACAGGTATACAATTAAAATAGTACGTACACATCTACATATTTAAAGAGAACCTTAGCTTTTTCAAAAGCTTCGGCATTGCTTCAAATATAATTTAAAACGAGAAAACTTCTGTTAATTTATGTCTGTGAACAACTGCTTGTACGAAGAATAATTTATCATGTCGTGGGCCACATCATGCACCCGGGAAATATATATTTATGGTGTGATTCACGGCAAGAATTTCAGCAAGCCTTTATTCCATTTGCAATGAGGAAACGAGAAGTGAAATGGCCATTGTCTAACTGTTCGACAGAGCATGCGAGAATCTCGGCGAAACAGTGGCATTATTTGGCGCTTCGTGAACTAGCAAAGAAAAACAATATCGCACAAGCGCAGTAACACTGCCGTAAGACAAAATATAATAATATATTATGATAAAAATATTTCTAATCGAAAATATATTTTCATGTGAATAACATAGGCACAAGAGACCGAACTGCTCTAGACTACGGCATCCCCCATGTCAAGAACTGAAAGGAGTGGAGGAGGGAAAGACACGAGAAAGAAGGAGCATGGGTGGTTTCTAGTGTTCAGGTCTGGTCATCAAATACGACTGAAGCCATTTTTTGAATGGTTGTCTTTCACCGGAGCGACGCTGATAGTATATAATGCTTTATAGCAGAGTTTCAACAATGAGTTGACACATTTTTTGTAATTAAATCACAGACAAAACGATCCCAAGACAAAGTAGAAAATTGAGTAAAAATGCAAACTGATGTTACGTTAGTAAATGAGTCCATAGACAGAAATGAAGTTAAATACAAATGACAGTTAAAAATAAAGTGAAGTATGCATTTCAAAATAGAACTACACAACACAGAACATATACCATTCTAAATAGACAATAGAGTTGAACATACTTTTTCAAAACTTAGACCCGCAATACCTGAAATATTTTTTCTCTTTGTAAAATTTCCAATTTTCTTTCTATGTATTGCAATTTTGACAGTTTGTCCCGGAAATAATCATATTAAATAACGCCACATCTGTAGGTAAATACCAAATATTTTCGTTCATTTCGTTAAGCCTGTATAAATTTGATGTACTTTTAAATAAAGTTATTTCGTTTAATAATTATTTAAACGACTCAGCTGGGGTAATTAAATATGAATAAATTTCAGATGATACGAATGACCTCTCCAGCTTCTTTTATTTTTCTTAAACATCCTCAAAATCAAGGTATTTATTTGATGTTAAACTAACACGAAATTTCCACGATTTTACAAAGCCCAATCACCTCACACGTGGAGAAAAATGATTTATGAGAGCAAAATCTCAGTAAAGGGTTAAAAAAAAACACAGGTCTCTTGCACGTCCTTCGTGGGGGTTTATTTTTATTCCGAGAAGTTTACAGCCGCAGGATTTGTTGATAATCTTTCTTTGTTCTGACCCCACACATGGCGACTATTTATGGATAGCCAGATGTTCTCGCCCTCAATTTAACCGCAAACTAACCCAACCAAAAAGAGAGAAAGACAATTTAGCTTTTGCAAGCGGTTTCAATTATTGCTTTGACGAAAAATGTCATTAATTTAACTTGCATAATTATTTTTATGTTACACAACTAAAGTTAAGGTCACCAACGCATATTTAAGAGTATGTGTATTGGTGCATGTTTACACGCTTAAGAAAGTGATGTCCTTGCGAAAAGTCACTTAAAAACAGTTCACATATTGTTTTTTTTTTAGCGAAAATGGGATAAGTGTATTGATCGAATTTCAATAGTCGAGAAGTTTTTACAATAGTTTTTCAAACAGCTTTACAGTGTGCTCTTTCTATTATAACATTAGACAATATGAACTTTTTTAATCTGTATGTATCTTACATCTGCAGCAATAATGTGTACTATCAACATAACTTTAAGATAATACGTATTAACCTAGAGTTGTGTCGTTAGTAATCATAGTTGGTATGCATCATCGCAGTATTATTGTAATACGATTTTCATACTTTTAATGGCGTACTTTTACTTTGATGGCGTAGGTAGGTTTCTCGTTAATTACCACGAAACGTGCGCTTAGATGTTGCTCACTACCGAAGTTCTAATTTACTCGAACAAAGACTCCACTTTGCAAAGTTCCTTTGCATCGCGTTCCAGGAAGCCGAAGGAATACTCAACATTATCATTAGTCAGTGCTGTTTTCCGTATTCAATCTCTGTTACCTATCTTTTGTGCAACGAATAATATACGCGGTATATTTATGTATTATTAATTTGCCTTATGCGCAGAATTTACACGTGTTGAACATGGTAATGCGCGTTTTCATCTCGCGACAAAATATCTACTAAAACCTAAACTAACCTCTAACCTAACAAAAAATGGGACAAAAAATAATATAGATATCCTGTAAAGACAATAAATAATATTATTGTTCAAAAATGGGACAAAAATAATACAAATAACAATAATTTATTGTCTTACGATGAAGCTTTACGTGAAATCCTATTTAGATACTATTTAGATTAATCTTTACGACGAATTGATTTACATTATGAACATCAAAAAATATGCTGCGGATAAATTGAAGCTTTTACCAACTTTTCTACGTATTGGAATCACAATAAAATTATTAATTACATAACAAAAAATATAAGCGTAAACCACTAAAAAAAATGTTTTTGCATGACTTAACTATGAAGTAATATGAGAAACAATTTTTAAAAAATACCCCTTTAATGCTAAACTATTTTTGAGGTTTTGTATGTTCTAACTTTTTTTCATTATTATAAAATTATGTACAAAATAAATAAAAACCACTTTTTCGCTTACTTGCCTGGTCTAAATAAGACGCTCGGTTTAAAATTGTTAAGGAATGAGAATCGAAATATTTCTAGCGTTTATGTCTCTATTATTTTTGTCCCATTTTTTTGTTAGGTTAGGTTAGGTTTTAGTTGGGGGATGTTTTGTCCGTAGGATATTTTGTCGGGTGATATTTTGTCCGTAGGATATTTTGTCGGATGATATTTTGTCGGATGATATTTTGTCCGTAGGATATTTTGTCGGATGGTATTTTGTCCGTAGGATATTTTGTCGGATGATATTTTGTCGGATGATATTTTGTCGGATGATATTTTGTCGGGGATATTTTGTCGCGGGATGAAAAGTCGCGGAACCGTTGAAGACAATTTTATTTTAAAGTAATACCACACAAGAGTCCCAACTTTCCGGAGCCAGTGGACATACCCCGAATTGAGGAAACTTGTGATGCTGGTAGCAGTGGTGTAGGGGAAAGAGGAAAATAAGAGGAAGGTTGGAACATGACGAATTTAACATTATAAATATTTAAGCACTAAAACCAGAAGACAGTGAATTTTGTATGCAGTTCAATCCTGCATCAAATGTAAACTTGTTCTCTACCGTAGGATATCCATCAGGCTGTCAAAAGATGGAAGTTTTTACGATTAAATACTTTATTGATAGCATAATTTGGATTAGTGGGTCACAATAGTAATACAAACTTTCCCTTTCGGCTAAAAAATCGACTGCTAAAAGCAGAAAGGCATAACACACATTTACAAAGTTAATGATTCTAGAATTGGCAGACCTAATTACCTACTCGTCTGATGAGAGTTTTTGTTGTCTAATAAATCAAATGTTCTAAAAAAAGACAGTTCTCATTTTCCAATATGACATTTTGATAGCACGTTGAGAAATTTTTAACTCTAATGCTAAACGTGTTGCGATGGAGTGTCAAAATCCATAGATTTTAGGAACACGAATATAAAATAAATAAGCTATCCACTATCGAGCTGCTACATCCTCCTGCCTTACTGTGATATTTTAATGAAGGCGAAATTAAAACATAAAAAGTGTTTAGAATAATAATCTAGAATGTTAAGACTTAATTCCCTTTGTCGATATGTGCGACCCCAAGAATGTAATAAAACAATAAATGTTAAGGTCATCTCGCCTTTTCACAGAAGATCACAATGATTTATTCAATATTATCATAAGTTTCAAGAACCTTAGAATACAATGTCCATAAAATGTACATGTTACCAAAGCAATAAAAATTCTGACCACATTTTCGGAAAAAAATGGTTACATGAAAAATATTTTTTGTATTGATTTTCCCTGAACGTTGTATTTTTTTCTAATTCTATATACATTTTTTTACAAGTTTTGATTAACAACATGTATATGGATCATAAGTTTAAAAATATAAAGTTGATTGACCACTGTAAATTTTTTATTTTGATTTTTTTTTAAATTTAATTTTCTGAAAGATGCTTTCGTTAAGAATGCTTTCAACAAATGTTTTAAAGAAATTCGTAAAATTGGTAGAGATACAGCATTTTGTGAAACCGCTTGAAATAATTTGTGTGTTGAATTATCCTTCAGCAAAACTTTGAACGTGTTTTTTTCGAAACTATGTTTTTCAACTTGGTTGACAACATGTTAAAAAAAAACTATACTCTTACATCCAATTTGCATGCACCAAGTTTAATTTGTTCGAAAATCCAGTCTTTACGGCACCGCGTAGGGGTTTTTTATAAAGGGCCCTCTTCCATTTTTGTTTATTTTTATAAACGATGAAAAATTTCCATAAAAACCGGAAATAAAATTCGCTGATCTGCCATTTTTTTCAGATATCAAAATTCCCCTACAGTCTAGTTTCTAAATATATATTTCTGATAAACCGTATGGCTCAATCACTGTCAACCCCCGAGCAGCAATTTCGTCGGAGTGTCCTGTTGAAAGCGGCATACACCGCAAACTATACTTTAGGTTCAATATTTACTCGTACGTTTGATTTCAGTATTTACAGATTTAAATTTGTATACAGTCTTTTCTATATGTATATATTGACTATGAGTATTAATAAAAAATTCCATTCATCGTTTGCTTGAAAATAATTACGAAAAATACACCCTTGTATAATGGTGCGCAAAATAAAAAAAAACCCATTGACAGACTGCTATCTAGCAGTTTAACGGGACTTCATTGTAATTATAATTATATAACATAAAAAAATACTGACAATATTCGTTTTTAATAGTCTAATAATAGCCACCGGAATACATTGATCGTCGTGAGTTATGAATATTTTAATTAATAATGACGTATCAAATGATTGCTCACCAAAAAACAATTCAATATTGACAAATCTTTATTTGCAATGGGCCGTATTTTACTACAAAGTGAAGAAAATGGTACTCTGAATCATCGTCCTGATTCTAAAAGAGAGAAGTTGAGAAGTTAGTCATCCTTTAAAGTGACAAGACAGACGATGGACAAAGGAGGAAGGTGTGACACATCTGAAGGAATTCAGTTCAAGAGACAAAGAGGGCAGATTGAGCAACTTTGAAAGTTAATATCAAAGAGACAATAAGCAATTATAAAAGCATAGATGACTAGTTGAATGGAAGTTTTGATCCGTTGGCTTGAAACAAACGGAACATATTACTTCCTTGAAAATTAAAGATTATAAGAGTGAAGTTTCTCGGTGCGAAAGGAGTTACGAACAAACAAAAAATACACGTAGCAAATCGTTGCAATGATGTTATCATAAAATGTTTTGCATAACCAAAGTTTCATAACGATCAATGTTGATTAATAACTAAATTAAATTGCAGGGAATTGAGTTTCAATTTTTTTTTACTTCTACAAATATTTATATGTATTTCGTTAGTGAAATGTCAACCACAAACTGGCAATAACAGGTGCAATCATATTAATTGATCACCCGATCAATTAATATGAGATGGGCACTCTCGGCGAGTGGGCAAACAAATTGAGTTCAAACGTCTATGCATTTTTATGCAGGGGCGTCTGTCACTTTTATTCCGATATTTTTGGGAAATGTGAAAGCTCCACCTTGTCTATCTCCACTCCGAAAATAATCTATTGAAATAGAAGTATTTTTTCTAGTTTTTCGAGCAAACTACTTTTTGAAGTGAAACTTCTTTATCACCGTTTGATTTGAAACTCCGAAGAAACGGAAATGACGCATTACAGTACCAAACGTCAAACTGCACTCATTGGCCACTTTGATTATGATCTCACTTTGCAAGGCTCCTGTTGGTTGAGATATGAAACGGAAATAACGCATTACAGTACCTACGAAGCGCCAAACTGAGCTCATTGGACGCTTTGATTATGATCTCACTTTTCAAGGCTTCAAGGTTGAGATTGTTTTGGTGAAGTTTCGCTTCTACCGCGTGTGAACTGCACTCGATTTTTTTAATGCTAATACCGCACAACAGTTCCTGTTCCTGGAGCCATTAGGAATTTGGCATCCGCAATTGGGGTATGTTGTGGGACTGGAGGGAGTGGAGAAGAAAGAGATGGGGAAGAAAGAGTTGAGGAAGAGATAGGTGGGGGAATACCTGGCTATTCGGATCTGGTCACCTAAAGCGGCTAACACGATTTTGAATGGTGACAGGATACTGATACTGGTAGTAAGTAAATAAGACAGCACTTCTCTTGGTACCTACCTACTTTATTAAATGTTGAGTAGATACAACAAATCTATCAGGTATTTTTTTGTTCGTTGAAAATATAATAATCTAGTCGTAAGAAAATTGCTTTTGATTCTTTTTCAAATTGATTTATTTGAAAGCGAGTACCCATGGCATGTCTACTGATGAAACAGCGAGCGGGTGCAACTAGAAAGTGCATTGAGCCAATCTAGGATCATCTGACCGCAATAATAATAGTGCAGGCCATTTCCACAGCTGCACCGGCTTTACAACAAAAATGCAGCGAGTTATATAATATCACAGAAGCGGCACCATTAACCCAAATAATCCAACTGTGACCGATACTAATGCAACTGCACCGCATAGAATTCGTATTTTATTCAAATGCCGATAACTATACAGGGCGTAACAGCACCTACCCGAAGGATTTTAACCAGCGACTCCTGAGCGTATTTGAAGTCAAAAACGTGGATGCCAATTTGCTGTCCGATGATATTTTTTTCAATAAAAACAATAACATTTTTCTAACACGGTTAATTGAAAATAAAATGTTATTCATGGAGAATTTTATTAAAATATTGCAGTAAAAAATTACATCCATATCTTAGTTGTAAGTCACTAGTTATATAAGCCTTAGATGTTAAGTCACTAGTTATAATTTTAAATCTTAGTTGTGAGTCTATCGTATTAATTTTATTTTATTATATGTTTATATGTACAGCGCCCTTGAGATGATTTTTCATAAAAATGGCGCTTTATAAATAAGCCGAATATTATTATTTTATTATTATAAAAATAGGGTCTCAACGTGGCGTGACCACAGTTTGATAATGCCTTGAACGCCGAAACAGCTGTCACAATAATAAAACTAAAAAAGAATTTCTATTGATTTATAACATATTTCTTTTGAACACTTTAAGGTTTTAAGTTTCTAAAAAAATATGTGTTATTTTTTAAGATAATATCTGTACATTTGTAGAACCGAAAAGGTGATTATATGAAACTAGCAGTTAAAAACCCGCTCCGCAGGTTTTTGCTGCTAGGCCCTGCGGGCGGCTTTTGGTTCCGCTTCCCCAGTTAGTGTTTGTGACCACTTTATAAATCCAATAGGAACTGGTTCCAAAAATAGCCTGTTCCTCGGATCCACTGTCATCCAGTGATAGTCACCGGGACAAAGTAACCGAGATAGGCAATGACGTCACATGCAATATATAGCCGCTTGATACAACTGAATATTATCGTCAATCTTTCCACATTCGGAGGGATACTGCTAGTTCACTAAATCGTACTTGCCTGGGGCAGGTCCACACCAACCTGCCGACGGAAGTAGCGACGTCTTGTGACGATTTTTTTTTAATTCAAAACCGAATTACAACGGTAGCTTCTTTTGAAATTCCACGTACAAATATATTATTTGTGGCGCGGAGCGTAAGGCGTGGCATCAGACATGCAATCGAAGTCGGATTCTGAAATTCAACCACGCAGACGGAAGGCTATTAATACTGTTTGACGATTCCCTCAATAGAAAAAAATCGCAAGGAAAGCTCTGAAAATTATTAAAAACACATTTGTTCAGTTATTTAACATGTTATGGGGATGAAAAAAATTACAGTTTATCTTTAAAAGCAACTTAAGCATTTATCGTCTATCGAAATTTTTGGTCTATTTTAAACGAGTCGCGTTTTATTTTATATTTTCGTTGTTTTTAATATTTGTTATAGTTTTTAATATAAGCGCGCTCCCTCTAACATTAGAATTTACATATCTCTCTTTAAAACTATAGTGTTCTGTTAATTTGGAGACACACTAACAGATTCTCCAACACCTTGGATGGAGATAACTTCTTAAATAATAGACTCTGGTTCGTTATCTGCGATTTATTTATACTTCGCGTATACAATTGGGACTACGGTAGACAACCTAACTAGGAGCTGGCTATAATGGTTCTGGCGAGTGAACATTAAAAACACAGCCTCTGAGCTGTCCTGACCCCCTGCCGGAGAACTTAAGCACTACGGCTTGCCATCTAGCGGTTTCTACCGATAGCTGATGTCACCGCCATCTGTCTCTACAAGGCGGAAGATTTACGATACACCACAAAAACCATCTCCTTATAATTTCTGAACGCCTACTGCGGAGCCATAATAATATTATTAAATATGATTTACGTTTAGAAAATTTGTTTTTAGCTTAATTTTGCCTGACATTTGTGAGAAAACGTGCGTTTTCATTGTGTAAATAATGTTTTGGTATGAAAATAAATGCCTAAAACTTTTTTTTTTTTTAAAAGGGAACAAAGTAACTGCACGCCGCTGCCGACACGAAATTATTATTTTTCCACATAAAGGTACCGTAGTAAAAAAAGAAACTAAACAAAAAAGCAATATTTGACTTCGCTGCCCACGCAAGTTCTCGAAAGCAGAAAAATATCGAAGACGCAGAATCTTTAAGTGTGTTTTCTGTAAAAAAAATCATTTATTTGATCTGACACAAAGTGGTTAACCCTGAGGAATGGATGTCAACAATGCATTTAAAACTATATGTAATACGTCACTAACACAAGCACAGTACTTTAAATGCGATTTATTGCACGTAACGATATATGTGCTGCTTTAGGTACCACATAATTTTAAATTTATTAAACACTCAGGCCTCGGGCATTTTCTGTCATTGGGTCAGGATATTTTCACTTAGCAATTAATTTCAATATTTCTACACTAAGGGAGATGCAACGATTTATATGGGACATATGTGAGCTGGGACAAATACGGTCTCATGTGATTCAAAGGGTTAAATTTAGAGTAAAGGATAGGTATTATGTATCCATCATTCATAATAATCATTTTTTAAAGACTTCACCTATCTCCCTTAGCGAAACCAGTCGGAAAACGTATTTTGATAATGTTACAAATAATCCTAATGGATGTCGAACGGTATTTGTAGAACAATCTGTCTGTAATATTAATAGTCTTTAATAATAATATCAAATTAAGACATACGGTCCATGAATCTAGGCTTCAAAGTTGTTTGTTGTTGTCTACGGTCTAAGGCGTAATTTACTGTCTAAGGCTTTATTCACCAGTTCGGTCTAATAGATTCAAGAGGGGTGTAAAAAGGGTAGGGTATGGAAGTGGGTGTTTGAAAAGCAAGGGAAAAGTATGGGGGCGAGATGTTCATGTTCATTATGCGTATGCGTAAAGTTTTACGTCTGAGAAGTTGGCTAAGGTTAAAGTTCAAGAACTCTATAATGTTGAATATGACAAATTGATGGAATGAGAAAGGACGAGAACCACATTTTAAAGATGTGGGAATAAAATTTCACCAGTGAAAAATTGCTGTTGTTGATTCAGTGTATACTTAAAAATAAGTCGAATCTGTTTAAAGATCGGTGATATTTAGAATCTCATTTCAAGTTTTACAAAATGATATTTGTGATATTGATGATATTAGTGTACGTTTAATACGTATGTGGTTTCAATATCTCCTAAAAGATGTCGTTGGTAAGTGTAGTTATATGCAGTTGGTTCCATGCCAACTCAGAATCAAGTCAACTCAACACCTCTTTGAAAAATCATTAAAAGCTATGAAGAAAAAAAAATAGCCCATAACCTAACGTAACCTATTAAACCAATTTTATTATTTATTTTTTCCATCATTTTTAATATCTTTACAAATGAGGTGTTGAGTTGATTTCATTCTGAGTTGTCCGGTCACCCTCAATATATGTCATTGTTAATAGTGGTGGAAAGAGGCAACTTTCGGACGTGTGGGTCCAATACCCGAACGGTTACGAAGATAGCCGATCACATCCAATGTGAGCGGTTCCTCGGCTTCAGATTATTTCGAGCATCATTTAGAACGGGTGTTAAGTTCAGTTAGATATTCATTATTAATACGGTACGATAATAAACAAGACTCGTAATCTAGACGAACCGAAATATTATTGAAACTACCGAACATCAGAGTACATTAATAAAAAGATGAAACAACAGTACACCACACTGTTTTAGTTTCAAGGATAGGAACCGAGTCGATTGAAGCGCAACTTGGAGCGCGAAGAATTACACCATATTTTCATAATTTGAAAACTTTACCTAAAGACTTATAAATTGATATCAACGATTTGAAAATATATAAAATTGCAAACAAACTTCGATTAAAATAAAAATCTATATTTGTGGCTCTAGCGACAAAAAAACCTTAGCCTTATTCAATTGACCGTAGACTTAGTGCTGTTTCGAACAATTTGACAAAAACGACATACTGAATGCAAATGAATAGTAGAAAGAGCAGATGAAATGCGAAAAAATAGTCTCATCGCTTTATGCCCAACACTCACAAGAAAACCGTAGAAAATGAGAAGATGAAAACATTTGAAATTTTGTATTGCCGATAACTTATTGCGTGCTCAACTCAACGTAATTATTCGCAAACCGCAACGGCAAATACAATGCATATCCACTCAATCTCTAATATAATCTCCTACAAAACGGTCGTAAAAGCATATTATTATAACTAAACTCTTCGTTGCGGTCTAGGTTCTTCAAAGGTCCATCCATCATCTTCTCACCATTTACGGAGACAATACGGTAAAAGGCGTGTGGAGAAATATGAAAGTTATTTGCGAAAGAAAATTGTGTACAGAATGAATTACCTGCACTTCATTTCAAACACTTTATTCTGTTGCACGAAGAAGACGGTCTGAATCATATTTTAGAAATCGTTGAGCTCCAGTTCAGAGGTTTACTAAATACGATTGGTTAACTACTGCCTTCACAAATGGCAGAACATCAAAGCATTCGATTATTACACTCACGTAAGTATTCAGGCTATCCCTATATAATATATAAAAAATAATATACGGTTTGTCAAATAAGAGTAGAAAAATAGGGCGCCACTGTTGTTGAAATGGCAATACTAATAACTCATGGTACACATATAAAGCTGTGTAACCTACATTTTTATAAAATATTAAAAAGGCATAAAAGTGAAAAAAATATTTTTTCATTGCAATATAGGATATAAGTTTTGAGATAATGAGGAAAGCTATATTCAAATTCTCACCGTAAATCAATTATTATTTGCATGTGTCTATGTTTTACGTATTAAATATGCTATAAAATAAAACCGGGAGGCATAAAGTACATTAGTTTGAGATTTTGAAATATCCTACTAGTGACCCGGAAAACATCAACATTTTGTTTAATTCACTACAAGTTTTTTGCGTTATTTGGTGGTATTTATGAGTAATCGGAATATTGATTGACAATTTTTGAAGATAGTACATCCAGTAGCAGTGAAAACGAAGCTACAAGACAGACAACCGCGTATTTTTATATATAGACTGGACTATTTCAATTATTTTGTTTTTATACATAGACTGGACTATTTCAATTATTTTGCTTTTATACATAGTCTGGACTATTTCAATTATTTTGCTTTTATACATAGACTGGACTATTTCAATTATTTTGCTTTTATACATAGACTGGACTATTTCAATTATTTTGCTTTTATACATAGACTGGACTATTTCAACTATTTTGACGTCGATTTTAAAATGAGATTTCGTTAGTCAAAGAGGACCGTAGCTCAAATTTTAACACAATTAATTGGAGCTCAGTTAATACCGGCGAATGGCTAACACAACGTTTACTAACACAACGTTTCTACGCTCTGGGATCAATGCTGCAAGCAGCTGGCGATTTTACAGGGAGTCTCCCAGTCGACGGCGTGCATTTTTGTATGGAAACTGACGAAAGTAATAAAACTTTCGGACGAAATATAACCGATGACCGCTAGTAATGCACATTTGTTTATAACACGCAAAATAAGATTACGAACGGTCCGAAACGTCCGTTAACGAAAAACGGTTCGTTACGCAACAGAAATTTGGTACTTCGTTTATAAAACCGGCCCTTGGTAAATGCAGGGTGTTAAGGGACGTATTTCACTTTAACCAGTGATTCCCGACATTATTTGGAGTAAAAAATGTAAATGAAATTCTGGTCTTCGGTGACATTTTTGTTTTTATTCAAAGATACGTATTATTCATAAAATTCTTTACATAACAACTGGTTTTTATAATGTACCTACCGACCGATAAACCCACTTTACCAAGTAGCCAATTTAAGTATCATATTATTCAATAATAGTGAAGTCTTACTGTTTTTGCACGTGGCAAATGTCGTATTTATTTATTCACATTAACAGATTTACAAGGTAGGTATCTTTTTTATATGAATACCTCGTCGCTCCCGTCTGGAGCCAGTGAGACTATGACATCCCCAATTGGGATATATTGTGAGGCTGAAGGTAGTGGGTAGAGGAAGGAGATGGGGAAAAGGAAGGTGGGGAAGTATCTGGCTATTCAAATATAGTCACTAATCACAGCTAAAGACATTTCAAGCCACGTTTCAATTTTGAATGGTGGTCGTACACCAGGGCGTGCGCAAATGTACTGTATATTATTTTAAAAGATTAATTTGTAAAAACACAAATCAATCAAAGAAAATTTATCCGCGAACTCCGGATCGCTAGTCGTGAGCCTTGCTCCTCGATCACGGAGTGATAAAAACTAAATAGAAAACTAGAAAAATTGTGATTTTGACAGATATAACGGAATGAAATGATATATAAAAATTTAAAATGAAATAATTTGACAACAATTTGGATTTTCGAGTTAATGTTCGTTTTCATCCCGCGATAAAATATCCCCGACAAAATATCTTACGGATATAATATCCTCCAACCTACTAAAACCTAACCCAACCCAACAAAAAAATGGGATAAAAATAATACAGACTTCCTGTAAAGTCAATAAATTATTATTCAAAAACAATACCGATAATAATAATTTATTGTCTTTACAGGATGTCTGTATTATTTTTATCCCATTTTTGTTAGGTTAGGTTAGGTTTAAGTAGATATTTTGTTGGAGGATGTTTTGTCCGTATGATATTTTATCGCGGGATGAAACGCGCGGAACCTGATTCGTCCAAATCAACGGGAAATAGCCGTACGCGCGGTAATTGGTATCCACGATGTTTACTAAAAAAATAACGAATTGATATGAAATGTACACGTTGCTAAATTATTAATGTCGAACTAACATAAGCATGCAAAATTTATGACATATTAAAAATAGTTAAACGTTCAGACAATAAAAATGGCGCAATGTAACAAACCAGTGATAGGTACTTAAATAAACCGCGAATGTCGCAAATACATTTAATAAGCCCGGAATAATAATAAAGCCAAAAACGTGTCCTCAGGATGTTATAACTTTAAAGGTCACATCAATATTGAAATATAAATATTAAGGCATGGTATTTGGCACAGTCTGGTTAGACGACCGACATTGAACTCAAAATGATTATCATCGTATTCAAATGCCTATTTGTTAATTTATTTTTCGTATTTGCATGGTTAATAATGAAAATAGAATATGTGCTTTAGTGTTCCACAATAACCAAGTTTACGACGTTAAATTAAAGTACTGATCCATCAAACTTTTTGCAGATGACACACTTTTATATATTATAGCAAATAATATTGAAGAAGCATTGTCAAAAATACAAAGTGAACTTCATGAAATATCGAATTGGTTAAACATAAATAAACTGAAATTAAATGTAACCAAAAGTAAATCCATGGTATTAGGATAAAAACTAAACGAAATAACTACCATAAATATAGACAGTAAAAATATTGAAGAAGTAGAAATACCTGGGAATCATAATCGATAACAAGTTAAAACATAACACTAACTTTGAATGTTAACTAAAAAAATTAAAAAAAGGTTCATTTATTATGTAGGATAAAGGGAAAATTAGACATTAAAACAAGGAAATTGGTCTACAACACCACTGTAGCATCACACCTAAATTACTGCACAATTGTAATCTTTCTGAGCACGGAAATAATGAGAATGAAAATGACTCAGAACAGAGGCGCGAGGTCTAATGTGCTGTAGCAGATATACTAGAATAAAAACCATGCAACGCCAACTCAATATCTTAAGTGTGTGGCAACGATTAGTCTACAATACCCTAGTATTTATTTATAAATAAGTTAAAGAATAATGTTCATTGCTACCCTGCGAGAAACTGCAGTTTTAGGCTTCCTAAAACAATTTTATCGGGAACATAAAACAATATTTACCATAAAGGTTTTCAAAAGGTTCAACTCCAAGCTAAATGTTAAGGAAGCTAAAAGTCTTGCAGTTTATCGTGGATTATGTCTCAATGTTGTGAAGTCCATATTTTAGTAAGTAGGCAGTAAATAATATTATGGTAAGTGGTTTTAGAAAAGAATATATTATATAAGATGTAAACATTTTGTAACTAAATAAAATATACTTAAAAAAATACCAACCCTATTAATTAAGTGATTAAAAAAAAATTAACGCACCAGAGAACGACTTTCATCAAACCAAATGAGTTTTACAAAATTTAGGTCAAACATCCTCCTAATATGTGTGTTACCGACTCTATTTTTTTTTTTAAATTTTAATGTAAAAATGTAATTGACACCAAAATTACTAATTACTTATTTCCATCAACTGCATGAAATGCTGGTTGAAGTCCGAAACCGAGGTAAAGCCTCAATATCCTGCTTTAAAGGGTGGGAAAACGGGAATGGATAGTTTTTCAAAATCTCATAGAGACGGTCTAATATAATCTCCTTAATTTGAAGGACAAGAATCCATAATTTCATCAAACTCTGCTAAAATGGAGAGAAATAATTATACCGAGTCTATGGATATCTTCAATTAACCCCTAAACAAATAAAAGACGATGTTATCGAGGCAGTTCAGTTATGTACAATAAATACTGTTTAATTTTTACTATTCAATACAAAAGTCCCTATTTAATAAATAAATATCGGGATAAAACTGCAGATTTGTATAAATATCAACTCCACAACCACAAAATGTTTTCATAGAAAGAAAACACTATTATTATTTATTATTAAATGAAACAAGCACTTTTAAATTAATTTTTAAATAAACGTTAAAATTAATTTAATTAAAATAAATAACATTGTACACACCAATTTTTTATCAAAAAAATCAACATGTTCATCAATCATTTGTTCATCAGGATAAACATATAATGTTATTATTTTTTAAACTCGGTTTTGAAGAACATGGATTATTTTGATTAAATAGCGGTAGTGGTGTATACAAAGTTAACTCGCGATTATTGAAGAAGTTTAAATTAATGTTTAAATTTTACGTTGATGAGTCAAGCGAAACTGGTTGGTGAATAAATTTAAATAGATTAGGGGTTAATTCGCTCAATAACAAAACACGTGTTTGCAGCAGGAGTAGTATTTTTCAGTCAATTGCACAATCATGAAACAAGAATGGTGTATAATTTTGATAAAATTATTTTTATAAATTGATAGATATAAATACCCTTATATAGATAGATAAAATACTTTCTTTTTGAAAGCGTAGCAAAGAATTTTATTTCGAGGGAGAGTAGCGAAATACGTTTGTAAAAATTGTAGGGACAATTTCTATTTTTAGTTATTGTAGCCAACCAAATCGTTAGCCCATTCAATTTCCCTGCACAGTTGAATAAGTTAGTGCAAAATAGTCGATACACCGAACAATTAATTCGATTCACAAATTAATATGCGTTTAACATAAAATTAATCATGTAGATTGTACAATGATAAATTTAACGTTGGTAATTCGTTCTTATAATGCTGCACCGCCATCTCACGGAGAAATAGAAAATATTTTACAGGTACGGTCATTGGCCACTACAACTTCTTGAAGGTTGTATGAATTTACCGTTGGTTAGCGGAAACTCGTTTAAAAGCCTTATATTCTCATACCGTTTTTCACGACTTGATTCGTGATCAATTTCACAGATGGCAGTAACATGAAAAGAACCTAAACAAGATTTTTAAAATATTTATGAGGGTTTGTTTTGTTGTGAACATTTTGAAGAGAGAAAGATCATGTTTCATGCAGTTGTGGCAGATAAATGTAATTAAAAAATTACTCGTGATTTCTGACTTAATTAAAGGTAAATTATTCTACACCCAAATCTCTTTTTTTTTTTTAAATAGCCTTCGTAGAACACAGATACAGTATACATGCTGGTAAGTAAAATAAATAAAAAATGTTTGAAAATGATGACCATAATAATATTTCAGGGCTAGTTATATTTTTTCATGATCCCTGTTAACTATAAAAAGACGCCACTCAATGTACTAGACAAGATTTAAATAGCAAATGATAATTATAATTATTAGTACCAATAGCGGAAGGGATCAATTACGCGATGCGTTGTTGGCTGTGATATATTTTTTTACGAGTAACTACTTCAGCCGGAAGGCAATTTATGTATTATAATCATAGTTAACGAAACAATTTATAGATTGAATTACCAATGTCGGATATCGCCAAATACAAATTGTTTGCTGTTGTCCTATTATTTGAAATTGGTATTTAAAGATTTCCCGTCAGATTATTTCTCCTAATTAGACTTAAGAGACTATGAAATTTTTTGTGCGGGAACTATTAGTTCCTTGTACACATTTATCAGTTGAGAACGTGTCGTTCCTTCGACTCGTTCTTGTGTTCAACGATTGCTGTGGTTTGATTTGATGGCCCCTGTGTTCACGTCAAGGAGTGAACATGGGTATCTTTTAAAAAGACCCTCCGCACAGCATCCCCAAAGATTACGTAAAAAAGAAAAAAAGACATGGCACGATCAAGTGAACCAAATGGAAGGCCAGGTAATTACCGGTGACTAACTACTTAACTGAATAAGGTGGTAGGTACCTACATAATAACAGTTTTTTTTTAATAATAAAAACTCTAATTTTATTTTTTTTTACATTAACTTCACACAGGAGGCCCAGAGGGAAATTATTTTCCTTAGGGCCTCCTGTGGGATATTAATGTAAACAATTTGAGTTTTTTATAATAAAAAAAAACTGTTTTTCGTACCACCCAATTCAGTTAGTTGTAGTCACCGGGTAAATAATTACATGGCTTTCTATTTGGTTCACTTGGTCGTGCCATGTTTTTTCTCGGGCGTCCCAGACTGCTTCATGCACATTCGCAACACATACTCTGCTTACACTCCTTTCTTCATTGATCCACACTAAAATTCCCAAATCATCTATGCGTCCCTGTATTACGCTCGCATCAGCGCTGCATTCTTTGCGGATCTCCACACTTTTCACACGGTAATACGTAGCTTTACCACACATTCTCAGGTATTTCATTTCAACAGTTTTCAGTTCACTTCTACCCTTCCTCTGCTAGATCCGTGCCTCACTACTGAGGTTATATATTGGTTCTAAAACTAAGTTAATTGAAATTAAATTAAGCAGCGTTCAAAAAGTTCTCTATTGACGGCCTCCGTGGTCCCGAGGCAAGACTCTCGACTCACAATCCGAAGGTCGCGAGTTCGAACCCGGCGTGCGCAAATAAATTTTATTTGATTAATTTGTGTTATTTCACAATATATTCATTTAAAAATAATATATAGTATATTTGCGGCACGTTCCAGAGTGGAAGATACTATCTGTATCGCCCTGGTGTAAGACCACCATTCAGAATTGAAACGTTGCTTGAAATGACTTTAGCCGAGTTTAGTGACCAGATCTGAATAGCCAGGTACTCCCCCACCTTCCTCTCCCATATCTCCTTCCCCTCCCCACTACATTCAGCCTCACAACATACCCCAATTGGGGATGCCATAGTCTCACTGGCTCCAGACGGGAGCAGTTGGGACTCTTGTGAGGTATTTCATATAAAAAAGAAGTTAAATAAAAATTTCGTGGTAGTATCTATTGTTTTAAATCAATTGGTTTAAGTTCTGCATTTATGTACACATGAATACCGAGTTCATGCAGAACATTTCCACGTATTATAGAATGCAACAAGAAGCAGATTACGTGAGAACGCAACTTTTTCTTAGATAATGGGTACCCAGGGTACCAAAACCTATGCAACCATTGATTTGCTTTCATAAATTACAAAACAATGAAAGCGTTGGCGGTGCAATATGCAAGAAACATTTCGCTAGCGTACGGCGATATTGGCTAATGCCAGTACAAGATACATTGCCTCTGCAAGTAGTCAGGGTTGGATTCGGTGTAATATGCAAGAAACATTTCTTAAGTGTGGCTGGGTCGTTCTTCTTTTTAACCTACATAAAGTTGTCTCCACCAGTTAGTGGAGAAAAATTCAACAGAATTACCAATATTATTATTTTATATTTACTTTAAAATCTACTGCACTAAAGACGTAACCACTGTGCGCGTTTTAAAAAAATATGTGTTTTTATTTTTGTAGTAAAAATTACGTTACAGAGTTGTTGTAACTCCTCGTGATAGAAGTGTATTTCATACAAATCACAGTTGTCTTCTGCCACATCGACTTGCGTATATTCTATGATGTTACAAAAAAATGATATGACGACATAAAATATAAAACTATTTTTCAACTCCAAAAATATATAACCTATCAAGTAACAGCGATTATTATTTTTAATGATGTTTAATAAAATATTTTTAAAAATCTCAAAAACTTGTCTCCTACAACTTTTATGTCGTACGTTAATTCTGTCACGTGGGTTGTCATTAGAAATAAATATACAAGCAGCTCGTATTTGTCGCCCCCGATAGGCATTTTAGGCATCCTTCCCCCCTTGCTACAATTTCCCCTCTGAGATCCAGAGAGAATTTATTTAAAGTAAAAACAAAATGTGACAGAGTGGTAAAAGTTATATAGGTTAAAAAGAAGAACAACCCGGCTATATTTCTGTACTTCTAGTAATGTATTAGCAAATGGAAATGGTGAAACATTGAATATATTTTGCCCTAACTGCTCTGGCAAGTTTTAAGTTGTATTTTCAGAAGCTGAATTCCCAGGTATACATGTAATCATGTAGGTATAAGTCATCTAGAGATTTTTTTTAAAACCAATACGGAATGGCATTTGTACAGAAATAAGAATTTAAGATAATAATAATATCCTCTTGTTCAAGATCACGAGAAAACAGAGAGAGAACAATCCCAATAAAATTTGTTCCGAGAGATTTTACATAGAATTAAATGGAAGATGTTGATTTGTGTTAAATTTTAAAAATACACGCAAAAATCATAATGGATTCGGTGAGAATGGAAAAGGTCACGACGCAAATATTTATTTTCATTCAAGGCGTTTGATCTCTCAATTAGACCCTCGCCACACGATGCGTGCTTCACGAAACACAATGAGAGGGAAAACACGATTACATTACAACTACAGACCACCGCACAAGGCAAGAACAATGATAAAACAGCTAACCACCATGCATCGTTAGCCAAACACTTTTGACAGAAGTGGCACAGTGCAAAAAATAATTCGTGTAGTATGCCAAACCAGACACAATCGAAATAATGAGAACTCTGCACTGCGGCAATTTGACAAACCTTCTAAAATCTCAGCACCTTCAGTCAGACACAGCGCAAATGTAAAATGAAAAGCATGCCATGAAAAATGGCGTGTTAAATTAGTATGCAATTAATGTGCCACGTTAACAACGCTTATATAATTCCAGAAAAGTGGACAATCATTTAGGTAATATAGATTCACAAACTGAAAGTACAGCAGCAATCGAAAGATGCGTGCTAGACTAGACATCATCCGAAGAGATCGGAAATTAAAGGAATGGACATAGACATCCCTATTTGGATGCCCATGAGAATGAATAAGGAAGGAAACAAAATTAGATGATATAATAAAAATATAAACGAACACGCTAAAAAAAGCAAATGGCAAAGAGCAGAAAACATAGCTTAGAAAACGGACAACTGATAGATCTTGCCTTTAGTGAAGTCCAAAAGGAATATACGGATCAGGGTCGCATTAAAAACACGTGGTAGCTGAAGTACGGTTTTCATTCAGCCATGGAAAGGCAGTGAGTGATGATACCAGAGTGAGACGTTTTGTTTGAATTATATTGAAAAAGTAAGAGCAAAAGCCGACCAAAATTGCACAAAAATTAACATGTTCTTATTATTTTAATCGAGCAAATAAACTGAATGGTCCTATAAGAAGAAAAAAATACGAATTCCACGGTAATAAAACCTAACTGGTGCAAAGCAAAAAATCGAGTGACCCATTAAAAACATGTGCAATGCGCCCATTGGGCACAGTCAATTGAATTCCGTATTGCGACAAGTTTATTGGATGAAAAATAACTAAAAAAAGTCTAGGAAAGGAACGGACATGATCTGACATTATTTAGTGTTATTTGTCTTCGAGAATGACAATGGACAATTTAAATGGTTTTTACATACCCCGCCGTTATAAAAAGCAACAGACCGTGGTATTTCTTTATGTTGGCGCTCTCTGGAGACGAGATGTGAAAGCGAATCGAAATGCGAAAATATTTCGTGAAACAATGGCTATTAATCTCATTTAATTTGAATGGTACGTAGCGTCATGTCTAATTTAACAATTAGAAAAAATTTAAATACATTTCGCTCAGTGAGTACAAAACATTTTTTTTCTGTTGCCAATGTAAAATATTTGACATGTTCAAACGGTATAAAAATGACAATTGAAATTCTATGACGAAAAAATCCAGGCAAAAATCACAAAAATACAATTTTTTAAGAACATGAAAAAGTACGAATCATGAATAAAACACAAACAAAAATTTACATTCGATACAACTATTGAAAATATAATTTTATCGTTTATTTGCTAATGTAACTGGATAAAATCAACCATCGGGAAATGATATTAATAGATAGGTAGGTATAGTTTAAATTAAATTACAATAATAGAGTGTAAAAAAAAGCAACAGTATTTATGTATGTAATTCACTTTTGTGTCCTTTTTCATTTGATATGAGTACGAAAACTCTATTTTAGTCAAATAAATAAGTTTAACTGATTATTTTCAAAAGATGTATCTCCTGAGAATATATTTATTTATGTCATCTATTCAAAGTATCGGTTTAGTATTAACTTCAAACAGAAAACGATAATATTTTTCAAAGTCTATTTATTATCTTGACAGGTGTTCAAAATAGTAATTTCGATATAACGACAGTTTAATGTCGCTGAAAAGAGCGATCAAAACCAGAACAGAACAATCTTCACAGGAACACAAAATAAGCAGGTTTGAGACATGGTTTGATCAGGTTTTGTAGACAAAGAAGCAATACCAATAATTTGCTGTTATTATTATAATTGGTCCAAATTTGCATTACAGCTTTGTATCAATAATTTTAAAATAATATAAACACAATTGAATAAATATTATGCAGGTGCAATTTTCTCGTTAAATTCAGATTTAAAAAGATCATCCTCGTTGGCTTTCCCACAATTATATCGATTTGAATAATTGGGTACGAATTTATTGAATCATTATCAGGTCAAAAACCAGTGATACAAGCGGAAACCTGGTGAATCTAGATCACGTAGAGAACCCAAAATATTTTTTTCGATCTTAGCATTTTAATTTTTTTTTTCACAATTTTTTTTCGACGACTGGACGGATAAAAAACGGTTGGTAGTCGGGTCCACTCTTCAACGCAAATATGACCTAATAATTCCATTTTTGCACTCGAATACTCGAAAACGAAAGCTCAAATTGAAAAAGTAATACCACCAAATTGACAGACAACAAATGTGATGCAAATTCACCAGTTTTCCGCATGTACCACTAGTTTCCGGACACCATGCATAAACACATTTTTTTAGATTAAAAATCTATGACTAGGTGCAGACAAATACAACTTTTTTACAATAAAACGACCAACTCAAGTCAACTGTAAATACGATAGTACGTACATAGTAAAAAGTGTATAAATTTACATTCATCAACTATTTTCGATAGAAGTTGATTAATAATTAGACAAGCTGTTTAAAAAGTATTAAAAATAAATATAAAATAAAACACCAAAACAACAATCGGGCGGCGTAGAACCACCGCTTACCAGCAAATCAACAACGTGTGTTGCAGCCCAATTACAACTTTTGTTGTCAACAACGGTTGTTTGTTGTCGTGTTGACTGCTACCACCGCCACGGTCTATGTAGAAAGCGACGTTAAAAGGAACTTACCTGCAAAAAAGAGAAAAATAATATTAATAAAAAGTATGTTTTAAAATTTCAATGAGATTTTTCAATCGGGTCATTGTCTCAACATTTTATGAGTAAAGACAAATGTAAATTAATATCACGAAGTAGTTACCCGAAGCCATTACATTAAATAAAAAGTTATCGGAACAATATCACGAAGTAGTTACCCGAAGCCATTACATTAAATAAAAAGTTATCGGAACTGTATTACGGTAACGTCTGCGTGTTTGAATTTCAGAACCTAGTTTCGCCACAAATAACATCTGTGTACGTGGAATTTCAAACGAAGCTACTGTTGTAATTCGGTTTTAAATTAAAAAAATTCGCCGCAAGATGTCGCTACTTCCGTCGGCAGGTTAGTGTAGACGTGCCCTAGGCAAGTACAAGTACTACGATTTAGTGAACTAGCAGTATCTCTCCGTATATGAAAAGAATGACGGTAATACTCAGTTGCATCAAGCGGCCATTATTACATGTTTCGACATTGCCTATCTCGGTTACTTTGTCCCGGTGACTATCACCGGATGACAGTGATCCGAGGAACAGGATATTTTTGGAGCCAGTTCCTATTGGATTTATAAAGTGGTCATAAAGACTGGGTGGGCGAAGCCGAATCAAAAGCCGCCCGCAGGGCCTAGCAGCAAAAACCTGCGGAGCGGGAATTTTATTGTATTTATTCTATTGTAATGTCTAAATATTGTCAATGAAGTTGTTTGCTATCATTAGGGCTGTATAGAAATGAATATCTAAAGCACAAGTCGTTAAAGTATTATTAAATGTTATTAGTACCTACTTAAGCCCCAGACCCCCCAGGAGTAGGTACATTGAGAAAGAGAATTGGTTGCTATATTATAATTTGCTTTTGAGTTTTCTTAAAATTCTTTCCTTTGCAACAGAGTTTCCATAAACCTTCACGCATGATTTAATTTTGTGAATCAGACTAAACCAAAACGATGTTATATGACGACAGTGTTGGTATGTGATAAAAATAATGTAATTTTAAAATTCGCCATTATGACAAGTCGATCCAACAATGTAGTTTTGAGCTTATATGGGCAAAGCACCGATTCAATGTCAGGATACTAAAGTCAGCAACAAAGAGACCATGAGACGCAGTAATATAAAAAAGGTGTTACTTCTTTGTGGTGGGTTACAAACCGACCACAAAATGTACATAGTAACCTAACCGAACCATACAATTTACCTTGCTTATATTACGATGTGCTTGGCACAAAGATAAGCACTCCATTGTGCGAAACTACAAGCCAACGAACGGTTGACGACATGTCAAATATCACAAATTGAACAAAACGAAACTTTACTTTGAAGATAAACACAAAATTGTACGAAAACTTGCCAAAAGCTCAAATGGTTGTGTTTTATCTACAGAATAAGAAAAAACATTTTTGAAAGTTCGGTAGAAACATTTCAAACAGTTAAAAACAAATTTACTCCATTGTCCCGTTTTACGGTAAAAAAATCTGGTTGCCTTATTTACACGTCGACTTCTACATACTATTCTGTTATTCTGACTTTTGACACGGTTGTGTTAACACTTGAAACATGAAAACATCACCAGTTTGTGACATATACAGGCGTCCCTGACATTTTCTTCCAACCACGCATCACTGTAACCAAGCCTCTCGGTAGAATTTATATTGTATGTGTATGGCATGTAAACGTATAATATAAGAATAAAATTTAAAAAAAACATCGAGTAAGGAAATTATTGTAATGACTACGTACATACTTGGTGACAATAAATTAAATCGAGTTTGAATCGCATTGCAATGGTTATTCTGGGACATACTACAATCTCAAGTAATTAAATAACAAGTACTCAACTTTTGACAATAGACTATGCTGCCGGGTGGTATTGGAATGTTGGTATCTAATGCATCAATGCAAAATATTGTTTGTTCCAATGGATGCAAACAAAACAAAAATAATCGTACCTAGATACTGCGCTTCACAATGCCTCTTATACAGATCGAATTCGAGCTTTGCCGGTGGTCCTATAAAGCATTCAATATTCATTCAACCAGTATATCAATACGTGAAGCAAAAACTTTGTACCCCTTTTTACGGAAATTGCGCGGACGGAGTATGAAATTTTGCACACTTATAGTTTATATACAGAAGGAGTGCTGAATGCTAATATATTTTTTTAAATTATGCATAAAAAATACGTTAAATCAATAAATAAAACATAACAATTATGATCGAATTTCGACCATTGGGCGACCACTAGTATTATTAATACGGCTTATTTTTAAGAGGAACGACTTTTTTTTTTTTTTTACAGTTAATACCGCACAAGAGTCCCCAACTGCTCCCGTCTGGAGCCAGTGAGACTATGGCATCCCCAATCGGGGTATGTTGTGAGGCTGAAGGTAGTGGGGAGGGGAAGGAGATAGGAAAGAGGAAGGTGGGGAAGTACCTGGCTATTCAGATCTGGTCACTAAACACGGCTAAAGCCATTTCAAGCAACGTTTCAATTCTGAATGGTGGTCTTACACCAGGGCGATACTGATAGTATCTTCCACTGCGCGGTCTTTTACCTATAAAACTTAATTTTGGGTTTGAGGCCAAAATAACCAATCGAACTGAATAATTTTTTTTTAAATCAAAAATTATATTAAATATCTTTATAATAACTTTTGAAGGTTATTCCCGTCAACGTAATATACTATCGAAGAAGAAGATAATACTAACAAATCTAAACGAAATGTGAAAAAGAACAAGACAGAAAAATAAAAAGCTAACGGTCGCAATTGGATGTCGAACCCAAGTTATTATCACTCATCATCCACCTTGGAAAAAAATTGAGTTGTCTTCCAGCTGATTTTTCAATTCGTGGCAGGCTTGAAGGCAAAGGCTCTCTTTGATCCCCAGAGAGGAGATTTTCGCATTTTTGCCGAAAGAAGATCTTGATTTACTTAAAATTAAACTTTGGACGAACGCGTGGACCCGCACGACGCGGCTTCGCACACTGACCGAGAAAGAGTTTCCGTACAGCAGCCGACCACACAAAACCCGTTCCCCCTCCACTTCTCCCCTCTTCCGTCCGATTCTCATTACTTTTGAGTCCCCCTACGTATATGGTTTTACACCCTCTGTATTTATTTACTCAGAATAATATAATAGTTAATACGTTTTTTGATTTTTGACCACAATGCTAAAGCACTTGACCGTGTTGCGGCGGTTATCGGTACGCCATTGGTAATTTTATGTAAATCTAAAACAAAGTAAAGATAAAGTACGAACAGATTTAAAAAAGAAAAAGGGAAAATAAAAGACAATCTGACATTATTAATACCCTAGCGACTGTACGGTTTTTAAGAATCCGACTCCGAGTACAACTCTGACGCCGTGCCATATGAAACCATCTGTGAACATGAAGTTTGTGACTTAAGCTACTAACAAAATAGAACGAATTAAAACAAGTATAATGCAAAAAGATGGTGCCACTTACGTGTGGAGCGGATTTTTAACTACTAGTTTCTTATAATATGTTAATTTATGACAATAAAATAATATTATTATTATACCGGAAAAGGTTGGGTCGTGATCGGATGAAGGGTGGCTGCTGGCATTTCCTGACATTAAAGCCACCAACCTCAGTTTCTACTGTACTTATAAAAGCGAAGTAGCCTTTTGATCCACTGTATTCCTACCTACTTAGATTATTATCAGCAGATAAGCTTGTGAAAGAGAAATCGATGCCATGACCTAGGATAGCCTTTAAAAGTTTATGGAATTGATTTGAACAGAAATAAAACAAGGGATATTAACCCCTCGGGCTAATTTTTTCGCTTTTGGGAACAGCATTGTGAGAAATATGATCTAAACGATATTAGAAAGAGAAAAGACAACATTTCACATGAGAATTTAGAATTTAATCAATTAAAGCACCACTTTGGAACCAAAGTTTCCCACCGCAATTTGAGAAATTTATGAAACGTCGCGAAATTTTCAATAACTATATTTTACGAAACAAAGTAAAAGTGAATATGTAGGTACAACATAAAAGTGAATAACGTTTATATTACATCTGTCTAATAAAAAAAGTACGTAATTTTAGTTAAAAAAACATAGGTAGGCCATTTTTAAAAACTTTATGTCTGCAATAAAATTTTAAACATTTTAATAATTATACGTATAATTATACGTATAATTATAGTATATTTTACATCATCTTTCAAAAACAGTTTTTAGTTTCGGATACATTCAGAAATATTCGGATTCAAAATTTATTTGGATTTTATTGCAAAACGGAAACAATCTGACCATCAGTCGAAATATGCTCGTGGCCCGAGGGGTTAAACAATAGTGATGATGATTGATTAAATTATTATTAAAATAAAGAGAACGATATCTGATTTAACGAGAAGAACTGGAAATAAAGAATTGAGTAATTCTCTTCTTCCCTATGAGGTATAACATGTATAATAGTACACCTGGTATAGTTTCAGGTTTCAGAAAATTTCGTACTATTTTTGTGAGCTGTTTAATCAGTGCAATAAGAGATGTTATTAGCAAACGTCACTAACCGGTCAACAAATAGATGAAATAAAATTTAATCTCGAAAGTAAAATCTTCGTACCATCTTTTACAGTTGCTTGAAAAAGAGCTTTATAGTCTTAAACTTTACATTAAAAGGCCACTATCTACCACGGGATTCGAGCCCTGCGCGACCGCATGCCAACCAAGCGTAAATCCCACCGGGTTAATATAAAACGGTTGACCAAAACGACTTCATCCTTTGACTCCAAAACGACTTCATCAACGACATAGCCTTTACGATGCTCTCCTGTGTTATAAGAAACCTACCATTCTATCCAAGAATTAGCCTTACTAGTAAACAAACGTACTTTAAGTTTTACACAACTGACAAACAACCAAGATTTTTGCACCAAGAACATTACCAATACCTTTTTTTTTTCAACCAAAGCATTAATAAGCAGAATGTAAATTTATTTGTATTATTATGCATTTAACACTTGCTTCCAATAATTAAAACACCCATAAAGTAAAGACCGTCTCTTTGCATGGAAAAAGCCTTCAGAAGATTACTTTCCAAAAAAGAGGTGACATTTTAGTTTTATCACAAAACGCTCTAATTTGAATAAAAATATCTACTCATACAGGAACTTTCTTTAAAAAAATCGGGAAATTCAATGTCATGGTACGAACCTGCAAAGAAGTATAACAAAATTGCAACCGGTTTATAAAATTAGGCACTGTATCATTTAGTGTCACCTATAATTATCATAACATTGGGCAAGATATTTATAAATTTCATCATCTTTATTGCTATACACATACTATAAAAACAAATAAAAATAATTGCCAGAGGGTTTACTTCCCAAATAGACCACATACGAATGATAAACCTGACGTGACGTTGATTTGTTTAATGATCCGTATTAACAACAATAATAATTTTATACACGAAGGCCAATGGCGTCCAAATGTTAAATGAACAAGGGCTAGGAAGACTTGCTGGCTGGATAGTGATCACAATTAAACAATTAATTGAATTACATATCACATTCGCCTACAGAAAACTTAAAGTCAATTAAAATGTAAGTGAGATGGAAAAATTTATAATTTAATAAAACCACTTGTACGATTTATTGAATATCTCTACAAGGAAAAAGGCCGGTTTAATTAGAGCTTTTGTATTTTTTCCAGGCGCACTTGTCGCAACTATTATTGTAATAATATTGATGTTTGGATTACGTGAGATATCTCACATTTCTGATGATAAAAATAGTCTAATAATTATGAGTTTAAATTGCAAGAAATACTGTCGTAATGGATGATTATTTCTACCGTAAACTCTATTAATTTATATGTAGAGGGCCCGTAAACCTTGCAGTTGCATACTCATAATTGTGCAAATGCAGAAAGGAGCTAGTCATAAAAAGAAAAAGAATTTTGTATTTAGATACATATATTACTTTATCAAGTATTTTCAATTGAAAGACACTTCCTTTTAAATAAAACGCCCTTCTCTTACCTTGGGTAGACAGAATTAAGCTCAATTGAAGCTTGAAATGTTAAAAGATGAAAACCTTGTCAAAAGCTAAAATAACAATGTGTTAAAATTTGTGTGACATTTTGTAAAAAGTCTAATAAGATACAGGGTGTTGAGAAGTGTACCCGATACGATACGATACGATTGTACCACCCCAGCCAGGAGCACTCCTGTCCCGGTGAGACCGGTACACCAGGGGGCACTGATTTGTTAGAACTAGGAACACGTGCTCTGAGGATAGGAAGGAGGTTGGAGTTTAATCGACCGGTATACATGGAAACCTAATAAGCCAATATTGGAATTTAGGAAGGGCAGGAATAAAGGAATGGATTGAGCGTTTTATTTATATATTTGACAAAAATTTGAAACCAAAAAAAAAGTCATAAAAAAGTGACCAGAAACCAAAAATTTATTAACATTTTTTACTCCAAGTAATGTCGGCAATCACTGGTTTACAGTAAGTCAAGTGCGTCCCTCACATCCTATGTACACCTTTAGAGTAACAATTGTTACTCTAAGGTGTATACATAATACTTAAGTAACATTTTAATATAAAATTTTAAAAACAAATTTAATTTATTAAATTCGTAATGTCCCACAGATTGACAATAATCGGCATTTTTTCTTTGTTTGGTAAATTCAATTTTAGTTTTCGGTGAGCTTAATAGAGGTCGTTAATACGAAATATATAGGGATATATTAAATTTATTATCAGTATCCTAAAACGATTAGGTAACTCGTGTAGCAAAAATTTAAAAGTATTAGAGGTGGGCATTTCCCAAATTGCAATTCTGGATAGGGATAGCGAGGCCTTAATCTTCTTATATAAGTGCCGAACAAGTGTCATTTTGTAACAGCTGTAGTATAAATCTCATGTGAGGGGGGTCCCACCAAATCTTACTTAATCTTAGCAAGGGGGGGGAGGAGTCTAAATTGAAGAAAAAAAAAGCTCACGTAATTAATGCATGCCCCCTTAAGTCATCTCATTTGGTTAGGATTCTAACTGACATTTTTTTCAAAAATAACCTTTGAATGCTAAAACATTTCTTTTGCTCGTTTCTATACGCAAAATAATTTCAGAGCCATCTGTGTTGTATTTATGTAGATATGTATGACAAAATTCTAACATCAAGCATTTTCAATAATCATTCATTTTACAAGGTTCGAACATCACACTCTCTATTGTCTGACAGTTGATTGTTATTAAAAGGCGCATTATGATTCGTCACTTCATTTGGATAGGGTTTTTAGCATTTTCTAAGGTTTCAAAGTTTCCAAAGAAGAATTTTCATAATCTATTTAATAATTTTAGTTAAAGTATTTTAGTATATATTTTAATGGAAAATATTTGAATAGGACGTGGCCCTAGCTTCGAATTGCGTCAGGGAAATGTGATTAGAACCTTGGGCAATGAATTATTATGTCCTAGCTAGTTGCACATTGCACATGGTTTTATTTGCATGATTAAAAAGGTTAGTAGTACGTTATAGTTTGCATGGTTAGGTGTGTTCTAAAAAGGTAAGTAGTACGTCCTATTTATATACTTTCCTTTAAAATGTGTTCAATTAAAGTACTCTTTACACAAGATTCAACCTCAAAATCGGAAATTAGTAAATAGATTATGAGAAATCGTCTTTGCAAAACTTTGACACCTCATATCGCAGAACAAGGCGAAGTGAAGTTAAGCCTTATCCAAATAACATAATAAAGTGACGATTAGACGAGGGATTCAATTTAAACCACTTATAAAACCAATGTTCATAATTCAGCGGTTGGTTATGTTTTTTTTATTGGGTAGTGAATCTCAAGGATACATTATGTGAAGTACGCGGATATACAAGATAATGTTTACAGATGCTAAAACTGATTTACTATACGTGTTAAAAAAAAACGCAAAAAAGGCAGTGATTTATGGAGACCACTAAAAAAATAATCGCACGTATAAAATCTAATTAGGAATGGCTGCATTATATACCGGTTGTAAACATAGTAATTTTTTTACGTACGAGGAACTTAGCAATAACAGTTTCAATTTGGGAGGCGAGTACACGGCCGCCCTTGGAACCATTTATTGGATAACCATTCTCTGCCATAGGTCGCCACAAGTGGTTCGTTACGTTTGATGACTTAGCAGGGGTGCCCGGTATTATCGGGTGTGGTCTGATTATTTCTCTACAGCTGGTCTCTGACTCTCGATCCCATCATACGTCTCTCGACCCATCGTCTTGCACCTCAGCTGGAGGGATGAATTCACACCACCGTCACTCCTGGACACACTGTTGCCTAGATTCCTACCCACTCCTTATTATACCTTTTCCTCGCCGGAACCTCCTCTCCTTCCTTTCCTTAAAAAAACCCTCATAATAAAATGTTAAGTAAGTTGTTAGATAGAGATGGTATTCGTTGAAAAGGTCGGTTATTTTTTCATTTTCGAGAAACACAAGAATTCCAAAAAAAGAAAATCGGTTAAAAACCTGTAACACAGATAAAATCATCAATTTTTTTCGTCTACCAATAAATTTTTCATCATACCGATGCATTTCGATGTCCAGGACCTTTCGAACACCACGAGGTTTCCACGCCACTTTATAAATACCATTTCCAGAGTACGATACTCTCAATTTCGTGCTGATGAAAGCCCACCATTCAGAAACGTTGTTTGAAATGGCTCTAGACGTGTTTGGTGGCCAGGTGTGAATAATCAGATACTTCCCCACTCTTCCTCTTTCTCGTCTCATTCTGTTCCCTACTATCTTCTTCTTCTTCAGTCTCACAACTTACTTACCCTAATTGGATGCCACTGTCTCACTGGTTCCAGACGATTAAGAGCAGTTGATTGATTTTAATTTGGGAGGCGGGTATGGGTACCGCCGCCCCGGGAACCATTTATTGGAAAACAAACACCTCTGGCATAGGTCACCCCAAGCGGTTCGCTACGTTTGGTAATTTAGCAGGGGTCCTTGGGTTCATGGGGTGGATTTTGTCAAGGTGTTGGCGGTCGATTTGTCTGCCCACCTGCTGCGTGGCGGGCCGGATTTAGAGAGACTGGTTGAGGGAGACTCTTTGACTTCTCCAGCAGGGTTATCTCGGAACATCACCTCTCCAGCCAGAATCCCTCGACCTGTCGCCTTGCAGTGCAGTTGGAAGGATGGATTCATATCACATTAATAAAATTATATTAACACACAAAAACGAGATTCGAGAACTTGGCGTGATTTTTGAAGCAAATCTCTCTTTCAAATCCCACATATCTGACACAGTCTCCCGCGCTAACAAAATGCTTGGATTTGTTCTTCGTAATGCGAGATCAATTTACTAATGGAATTGCAATACGGAAAACATATCAAGTACTTGTCCGCAGCATTTTGGAATATAGCTCCATTATTTGGGCTCCGTCTGAACAAAACCATATCCTAGAAATACAAAGAGTTCAAAAAAGGTTTACGCGTTACCTGTATATGAGGGAATATACATACTACCAATTCCTGTATCCATCGTTGTTTTTATCAGGAATGCTCGATCTTAACACATTAGAAGCCCGCCGAAAAATATTTTTGGGTAAGCACTTTTTTAACTGATCTCCGGCAATATACTGAATCCGCCCATGTTGAAGGAGATTAACTTATATGTACCCAACGCGTACACTCGTGGGAGATCCCAAGCACTTTTTTATGCTCCGAAAGCGAGAACTTCTTCCTATCAAAATGCGCCACTAAACAGAGCAATTCAACTGCCTTCATATATTTTTTTTTCAAATAATTTTGTAATCTTCCCCATAATATTCTGGTGTATAACTGTTTTATGGAGAATCTGATAAAATAAATAAATACGTCTGTCACTCTTGGACATATTGACCCTTAGGTTCCTACCCCCCCCCCCCCCCTCATGCTTTTTCCTTCCCAGAACATCCCTTTTTCTTTTCCTTAAAAACCCTCCACACAGCATCCCCTAAGATGACATAGGCCCTGAGGGAAATTATTTTCTTCAGAGCCTCCTGTGTGGAACTAATGTAAAAAAAAATTTTGGACTCTTGCGCGATATTTACATAAAAAAAACCACTAAGAAAATTTAGAAGAATGACATGAAGAAGAGATTTTTTTCAAATGCTTTGGGAAAACTGAAAAAAAACACAAATAATGCAGTAAGCAAAAGACCGAAGCTGTCAAGCCACGATTAATAACGAGTAGATGATGGATTATTTACCTACAAAATTGATTAAATCTGAACAAGTAGATAGATACATTAGATTTATGTATTAGCATATTTGACGTATTTGCGCTATAACCTCATGCAAAAACTATCAATCTTAGTTTGGTTCAAAACAAATTATTTAGTAAACATACCTGTGCTGATTCATGCTTAGTAATTTTATTTAATACGACATTTTTTTGTAATGGATAATTTAAAAACAGGTTACAGCAACAGATGGTTGCATCCAACTACAGTGTGAAGGAATAATTATAAATAAAATATAAATAAAAATAATAGCGAGGTGACCGAAAGCTCAGTGGGTGGGACTCTAAACTTGCGGCACAAAAAGAATTGCTTCATTTTCAAAATTGTTACAATAGCTTTTAAATAATATAAATCGAAACCATAATATATTCGCTGGAGTTTATTTTAAAATAGCGAGTTCCCGGAATGCGTTGCTATGCCACTTAATAAAGAAATTGTTTCTCCCTGCGTGTCCTTTCCCACTCGTCTCGTTCCCCTTCCTCTCACTCGTTCCCACTCCGCTTTCCCTTTCCGCAGTCCCCTCTCCCGCTTCCCACGTCACGCAAACCCCCCTCCCGAGTTCCCCTCCCCCTCCCGCATTTCATATATTCAGTCAGCATGCGCACATCAAATCCCCAAAGTTTCATCGCAATCGGATGAACGGTTAGCAACGCATAATTTCATGATGCCAGAACTCACTATTGTATAGAGAAACCATCCCGGACTTGCGCATATCAAATCCCCAAAGTTTCATCGCAATCGGATGGATGGTTTAGCAACACATAAAATGTCACATACATAGACAGAAACATATTTTCATTTTTATGTATACGGATAATAAATTAAGTAACGATACCCTAGTTCTACAGGGAAATAATTTAAAATCTCTGGGTTTTGAGCTAAAGATGCCAAATGGTAAAGACACTTCATATTTCATTAAAAATAATACTCTGTATATGTCTTAATTATGTAGTAAAATCGGAAATTTTCTAACGGAATTATAATGAAATCAGTAGGAAAACATGTCAGATGTTTCCCTATTGAACTAAGTTTGACAAGTCACAATGTAGCCATATACAGTTCAATAGACAACATTTGACTTGTTTCTCTAGATTCTTTATAGAACAATTTAAATTATAAAACTAAAACACCATAAGATTTAGGAATTCTATGGAAACAAACTAAACTTCAGGAATGATTGTTAGAACATTTTAATCTTGTTTACATCGCATACAATAAAACATAGGATTGTTAACACGGTCATACATACCTCCGCCTAACTTTACCACACATAAGTATTGGATTCGATTGATCGTGCCATGTTTTCGTCGGACGTTCCTGACTTCTACCGTTCACTTTCCTCATGTAATCTACTTACATTCCTTTTTTAATTCGTCCGATCTGCATGCCCATACATCCAAGCATCCCTTTCTCAACTCTCAACTCAAGTGGCAGTCCATTCCAGGCTTTAGGTCCTGACACTCCGAAAGCACGCTCACCGAATTTAGTATCTGGTGTGAGCTTTGGTTCTCTCAACCTTCCGATAGCTGATGAAACTGCTGACCTGAGGGTTGGTCGTCGAGAATTGGAATTGGAATATGTAGCATCTACTATTATAATAGATTTTCATAATAAATTTACATGGGGGCGATGTATCTGTTAGCCTCTCAGAAGCTGGGCGTACTGTACAGGGCCCGCAGATACTTTAATAGTACACAACTGCTAACCCTGTACAAATCGCAAGTGCGCCCCACGGTTGAATTTGGCAGCCATCACTGGTCTGGAGCCCCAAAATACCTAAAAAAAAACCCTCGATTCTGTGCAGAAACGGGCGGTCCTATAGATTCTCCTAACTTAACAAACGGATTGCAATATTTAAAGCAAGGGCGTCAGGTGGGAATGCTGTCCTTGTTCTACCGGTATTACAATGGAAGACGCTCCGAGGAACTAGCGTCATTGATCCCCTTGGCACTGGTGCACAGTCGGGAAACACGCCAATTACGCGCCCAACATTTGTTCACGGTTGACATTAGTCACATGAGAACGGGTCGTTTCTACGACTCGTTCTTCAGTTCAACAGCTCGGCTGTGGAACGATTTGCCGGCCTCTGTGTTTCCTCCCTCCTACAACATGCGTCTCTTCAAGACCCATGTTCACTCCTTCCTCTCCTCAAAAATACCCTCCACACAGCATCTTCCAAGATGAAATAGGCCGTGAGGGAAATTATTTTCCTCAGGGCCTCCTGTGTGGAGTTAATGTAAAAAAATATATATTTACTATATACATCATCATAATAATAAGCGATACGTCACTATAAGCGAAGTCATTATATCCGACTTTGTTATAAAGAATTTTATAAGAAAACCAAACTTCGCTGTGTAATTACGTCATATTAAGCGGTTGGTCAATATAGGCGGAGTCATAATAAGCGGATTCTACTGTATATATTTTCTCAAAACGAGATATTTTGAGTTACAATTTTCTCAAAACGAGATATTTTGAGTTACCACGCTCCATAACTGAGGTATGGAAAAAGTAAATCTATTCTAATTTGGGATAATTAGGTGGGTACCTAAGTGTTATATTGCAGCAGTCGCATTTTCTATAAATTTGTTGATCTACTAAAGCACCTTGAAAGTACGATGTCAAATAAATTAAAAGGGAAATCCAATCAATGTCACCCACTTCGCCTGCTGGTAATGAACTTAATCTGGGTTCATTGAACAAAATCACAACTAAGACTAAATTAACATGAATACTTATGGAACTTTAAGACGCGGTGTAAAGATCTTACTTCAAGCTAAATCGTTATCGCGGTGGCAGAGAATTAAAAATAATCTTGATTGCTGATTAGTTAGTAATCGGTGATTGCCAGAAGTTACGCAGCATATAAATATATATATAAAATAGACCTTACTGGGTGCTTTACCCGTGCTAAGACCCCATTCTATAATAATATACAGGGTGTTAAGGGACGTACTTGACTTACTTTAACCAGTGATTCCTGACATTATTTGGAGTAAAAAATGTAAATGAAATTTTGGTCTCCGGTGACATTTTTGACGTTTTTTTTTTCTGCAAAAACATAAAAAATGGTAGATATTGGACAGTTGGAGGCGGGGTAAGGGGTTGGTTGGTTACTCGTCTGAGTGACCAGTGACGACACGCGGAAGAAATTTTTTTTTGTTTGATTTTGAAGAAAAAAATTTTGAAAAAAAAAAAGTGTCATCAAAAACGTCACCGGAGACCAAAATTTCATTCACATTACTCCAAAAAATGTCAGGAATCACTGGTTAAAGTAAGTCAAGTACGTCCCTTAACACCCTGCATATCTAACTTTTTTTTTACATTTCGTACCTATAAAATGTTTTCGTTGAAAGCATTTTTTTAATAATGTACCTATTGTACACATTATTACTGTGTATATCCCTACCCGTATCGCGACCGACTTTACATTTAAAAGTTATGTGGGTCAAGATTTGATTTAATATCGCATTCAGATACATTATGAGATTATGTCTAACATTGAGTTCCTCAACCTATTCAAGGCGAATGGCTTTTCAATACAAAACACAATCCCACGATACGATTATCCGGATGACTTACGCAGTTTCTCGCATGTGTCGAAGACAAATCAAGTAGAATAAGTTAACTGAACCATTTGTTCTTGTAAAAGAGAACAAGCACACCCATAGAGACAGTGAATAATTCAATTGCTGTAATTGCTAATAGTAAAAACACATAATCATGGGACATACATACCTACCAGTTGACACGTGTAAAAGCTTAGTTGGAAATTTCCTAATGGTCCTTCACACTAGCGATCGATTCTTTTATTTAGTACTAGCGAATTGCCAGCATGCGTTGAAATGTCACGTTCAATTTCAATAAAGAAATTGTTTCTCCGTGCGAGTCCTTTCTCATTCACCCCCGTTCTGCTTCCGCCTCCCCTTCCCCACCCACGTCCTCTTCATCGCCCGCGTTCTTCCACCACCTTCCCCGTCTTCTACCCTCCCCCATTCCGCTTCCACCCTTCCCACAAAAACTCATCAAAGTTTCTTCGCAATCGGATGAATAGAAAATAATTTCGTAACGCCAGAGCTCAATATTATACATAGAAACGATCGCGGGTTGCGCACATCAAATCGCCAAAGTTTCATCGCAATCGGATGAACGGGCAAGGAACGCATAAGGGACAAACGGAGAAACATTTATTTTTATATATTAAGATTACGAATTCCAAGATTTCCTCCAAGATCTTCACCAATAAATCGAAAATCGAAGTTCTGCTATTCTAACATGAAAATAATCATTTTCAATCGATTTAAATGTTTTAATTTCAAATTTATAATCGCTCATAATGGTCGGATTATGGTTTTCGGCTACCTCGGAGTACCAACTGAAATAAGATAAAGATGATGAAGAAATTCGGTGACAGACAGAAGACAACTAATAATGATATCAACTCAACAACTCCTTTGAAAAGTCGTAAAAAGTGACGTAAAAAAATTATAAACAATTAGTTAAGTAGGTTACATTGGGTTAGGTTATAGGCTATTAAAATGAAAAAATTCATAGCTTTCAATGATATTTTTTGAAGAGGTGTTGAGTTGACTTGATTCGAGTTGGCATGGAACCAGAAAGTTTTGCGTCCTTGTACACTAGTTAATAAATAATTTATTAATGATCGACAAAACAATCAATTAAGTCCGAATATAACTGTCATTCTGCTGGCGCATGCATCACTCTCTAAAAACTAAACCTGTAAGTTTTTAGAATGTAAGAGAACAGTCAAGTATTGAATTAGAAATTCGAAGATATAGTTTAGAATGCAAGCGTCGACAAAATCAGAGAATTACAACCCGTACCTAACGATCAACCAATTACCACGGCATCGAATGAAACATAAAGGCCCCAAGGGTGGATACAAAACAAATTAGAGATTACAAGAACCACAGAAAAGCATGAAATAAAATGGACACAAAATAAAGACACAAATTTATTGTTTTATAACGTGGGAAAAGGGATACAAGAAATGCGGCGTGGGGGTGTTTCATGATCCAAAAGTCTGACTATTCTTTGCTTAAATTTCAAATACAGAAATTAGTTTATCATTATTATGACGACTTAATTTCGATGAATGCATTCGATTTTCGACAGAGTTATGGGGGGGGGGGGGGAGGGAGAGCGGGTGTCACGACAGATCAGACGAGGGTGCACGAGCCGGTATTGTGTTGTGATGACTGCATTCACGTTGTGATGACTGTCAGAACATGACACATAGATGTGAACGCTACCCGTCAGAGCTCATCACGACCCGTTGGCGGCTCGTGATCTTTGGATGTGCTAGGGTGCTTATAGTAAAAAAATGACATTATGGATGTTGTCGTAGGCGAAAAAAAATTTTTTTTTTTCAAAAATCGGTTTTTGGTATGAAGATTTTTCAGGAAATCCGTGTGGCACACGGCCAAACTGCAACTTTCTGATTTTTTTCTCTAGCACACCCAAAAGACACGAGCCGCCACTGATCACGACATCAGTTCAATTTGCCGCCGCCCCGGGAACCTTTATTGGATAACCAACACCTCTGCCATAGGTCACCCCAAGTGGTTCGCTACGTTTGGTGATTTAGTAGGGGTGCCCGGGTTCATGGGGTGAGGTTTGTCCAGGTCTTGGAGGCGGATGACCAGGACTCGCTGAACCCCAGATTCCTACCCACCCCTTAAACTCTTTTTCTTCCCAGAACTCTCCTTCCCTTCCTTTCCTTAAAAAACCCTTCACACAGCATCCCCAAATATGACATAGGTCCTGAGGGAAATTATTTTGCTCAGGACCTCCTGTGTGGAGCTCATGTAAAAAAAAAAGTTTCCTTCCAACTTTATTAGAAATCTACACGGAAAGCATTTCTAGTAATGCTACTCGAATTCATTATCTTACTAATAAATAATAAGACCAACAGAGTACAACGTATTTTGTCTATTTTTAAATAATGGATAAATAAACTTCATGGCGGACGCGATGTTACAAGCTAAAACAAGAATATTTACCTACAAATTTCAGACAGAAGATGTGCGAATTTTGTGACGCCCGAGCTTTTTCGATTTAAAGTCAAGATTCGACAAAACCTGTAAATTATCTATTCAAAGTAAAAGTACCAATCGACAAACTGCTAAAAAGTAGTTTATTGGGACTTTTTTTTTCTGTATAATATTTTATGTCATATTGTATTACTTTGTATTTATAATAAATAAATTAAACCTTGAAAAAAAAAATTATACTTATACTGTGCGATAAGATTAGAAATATCATCGGATGGGTTAAAATGGATGGAATGACACTGCAAATATATCACCAAATAAACATAACATTTATATTCAGTCTATGCGCAGGAGATACCTACATAGCGAAGGCCTCGTGGCAGAGGCTATTTGCGTAAGGTCAAGAAGATGATTCAGCAAACCAAATGTGTATACAAATCAGAGTTTACAAATCAATTATAGGTATTTAATTTGAAACCTGCACATTTGACGGCCCCCACCCCTCGACCATATTTTGTCACAGGTTCAAAATATTTCCGCTTTGCAATAAAATTCAACTACCAAAATGGAATATTTCTGAACATATCCGAAAACTAAAAACTGTCTTTGAAAGGTGATTAATACGCTTTCAAATTTTGTAATCGGAATGAACTTATTATTAAAAAAGTATAAAAATTTAACATGCTAACATAAAAAGTTTTAAAAGTGGCTCAATGGGGGTTTAGGCGCGAGGGGGGGGGGGGGGGGGGGGTATATTGGTAGGTATATTGGTTTTTTACATCAAAATATTTATGTATAAATAGAAATAACAATAAACCTTCTTGTCGTGATTCTTAAATTAAGACATAAATTTGCGTACGATTTAAATCGTATGCAATTTGCCATAGGAAGAAATATTTGATAGTGTCATGTGAAGGTACAAAAGATAAGCGCTTGCGATTCAACAGATATCTGCTCGCGGTTTTATTGCTGTATGTGAACGAGCTTTTAATTAGAATCATTGCTGTAGCCAAATGTTCAAATTGTATATTAGTGTAATGATTGTAATATGATGTATTCTGTTAAATGAATTAAACAAAAAAATTAAAATAAATCAAAAAATTCTAATAAACAAAACTAAATAAATCGAACAATTCAGTCAGTTTTGAAGTCAAAAGATAATATGAGTAATAACAAAAAAAAATCCCGGACCCCCGCTCAAGAAAGTTTCAAAACTTGCCTAAATAGAAATATTATGTATCAAGCAACTACGCAAAACGAAACAAACAGATTGCAATAATTGATAAAGGTTATTGCTGATTGGTATTGGACAACTTCCAACTATTATTAAAAGAAAAATCAAGGACAAACTTTTCAAATTTGATCTTTGAATAAATTTTTTCTTAAATTGTAAATATCTACGCATTTTTTTTCCCTAAAAATATTCACTGAAAATAAACAGTACCTAACAACTTATAAGAAATACAACATCTTGTCGACCTAAATAGGGGGTATTTCACCATCCTCCTCACAGATTATCCATAGGATAACAAACATTATCGATTGATTAAACACAATTTATTTATTTAAAAAGTCTGAATTTCCTTTAATAAAGATCCATCTATGGTGGTTTTTGATTTTTTGTTCAAGCATTTTCCACTTAATAAATTTTTCCTTATGACATGCTGAGTTTTCGTGTTCAGGTATGCGCAGACTTTACAAAGATAATAGTTCATAAACAACAACGACAGGTTGAATGTGAATATGTCATTCTAAATAGTTTCATATAAATTCTCCAGCCCATTCAATAAAAACACTAACTTCACTATAATATTGTTCATGAAAGCAATGGCAATTAAAAAAAAAGTTGTAGGATTCTTTGTCGAAGTGTTTATCTGATCTACAAGATACCAAGACATGGTGTGTATAAAAAAAAATTAAAAACATCGCATAGCAAATCATCGATTACAATTACGTGAGATTCAAATAGGCTCTTCCGCATTCTGACCACGAGCCAATTCATTACCAGCGAGTGACCTTGGACTTAATACAATATAACTAGCGCAGACCCGTGAACATCACGGGATACTATAATTTATTGCAAGATTAATAGTGCATGGCTAAAAAGTGCAGACCCTCGAAAAAACACCAAATCGGACATTACTTGCCAAGATTAACCCTAAGAAATTTCAAATATCGAATTTATTGCCTAAAAATAAATCTGTGCAAAATATATTTATTCTGATACTTCAAATTTATCTTTAAATCTGGTAAAAAAATGTAATATTGCAGGAAACTTTAATTCAAAGCAAATCCGAGTTCTAGATTTCATTGAATCAGAGTTACAAAATGTAGATACACAACCGAAATAAGAATTTTTATTAAGTATTTTATGTTCCGCCCACAAAGCACGGATATTATTTAATAATTCATTTTTTAACTGGTCATATCGCACGGTCGTGTTTTTTTCTTAGTTATCTAATGCGTTACATCAAAACAAGAAAAATTTGATTTACTTTATTTGATAAGAGTTGACCTTCAAAAATACTGCAGTCGGACGCTCCTTTTACGGCAACGGACAAACTGACAAGCCTCTCCAATCTTCATATAAAATGTAATATATTCATTATCGCAAAAAGAGGACGTTTGAATGGGGTGGGGTAGTGGGTAGGGACCTCAAAAGATATCGTATTCAACTTGTAGAACTCCATATATTCTTCATAATTTGTTTAAATACAAGAATTTTTCTAATTTTACGGATCGGAAATATAATTTTTTTTTACATCAGATTCAGATCAGATTTTGGGGTCAGAGATTGAGAGTAGTGAAGAAATCGAAAAGTGCACATTTTACATAAAGGTATGTGTAATAATTTAAACTCTTTAAATTTTTTCTTTTTTATTGTGGTTATCCACCATACTGAATCAAATTACCCCCGAAAAGTGTCCCTGCACTTGGAGGAATAATATCAAGATCCCATAGATTAACTCACCAGGACCACAATATACAACCTCTGTACAAGAACACTACAGCCTTGCTAATAAAAAAATACCACTTCCTCCCAACTGTTAACGGTGTTACACATTGAATAAATACTGCACAAGCACAGATTCGATTTGGTACAAAATGTCTTCAACTGTCAAACTGTGCTCCGAAAGAGCTGGCAACATCGCATTTCGGCAGACTGACACCTGAAATTCACGACATATTATTTTTTAATTGCTGTTAGCGGATTAAAAAAGAATTTATGACTTAAGTATTTTTTTTTCATAACATCATTTTCTAAAAATCATCGTTTATATTGCGCAAACAACGAATCTCAAGTTTTTTAGGGTGTTCTAGGAATTATAATTTTTTTATTATGTATACAAAATAAAAAGTGAAGTTGACAGTTTTCTTACAAATTCCCTAAATAAAAGAAATGCGTATTCTAAAGTGAGTATTTTCCTTAATTTTTCAATGTTTTGAGTAAAATTGTGTTTTTTTGGTGTTTACTTTTTCGTGTTTGAAATTAAAATATCGCAATTTTTAAATAATAAATTATATTTCGATGACGAAATCTAAAAGGTAATTTTATCTACTTTGTAAAATGTATTTGTTTTCAAGACCTTCAAAAAAAGAAATACAGGGTGTCCGGGTGAAAAACAAGTAACTTTGTGTAACACCACTATTTAATTAACAATATCAACATGTTTCGAAAACTATGTTTTCTTCGTCAGGATAATAAGTTAATAAAAAAAACAAAAGACAAACAAGTATAGACTAATTAGAACATAGACAAAATATTAGAAAGGAGAGGTGATTAATTACCTAAAATATATCATAAAAAACAATTATATAAAATAAAATATAAAAATTATTTTACAACGTCTATTTACGTAATTTTTGCACTACTTACTAACTAGCGAATAAAATCATGTCAGGGTCGGAAAAGCGGAACGAATACCTTGGAATTCCCGAGGGAAAACTGAATGAAGTATTTTCCGTTGGAATATTTATTTAAATTGAATGAAAACACGGAAAAACTTTTCCGAGGCTGAACATTTAATAAAACGCCGGAAGAACCGGTAGAAACGAGAAAGTTTCGAGGAATACCGGAATGTTCTCACCTAATTAAATCTAATATTAGGTATTCACTTGTTTTACTTTTACACTCTCCACAGCCTTTGTGCCCACATGATGCATATTACAATGCACCGAACTGATTCATTAAGGCCCCATCATTGGTTCCACGACAACTCAACAGTGTGGCATTTCAACAACTCCTTTGAAAAATCATTAAAAGTAATTAATTAGCTCAAATTTGCTTTGAAATTTTCAAAATTGGAACTGACGATTGTGTGAATTCTGACAAGCCACAAAGCAGGTACTTACCTCAGATTTTTTCTATTTAATCAATAATTCAATATTATTGAACAAGAAGGTAATACTAACAAATCTAAACGAAACGTGAAACAGACTAAGACACAGAAAAATAAAAAGGACACAGATGCAACTGGGAATCGAACTCAGGATCTCTTACCGGGACAGATTAACTCGGTGATTGGGACCAATTTATTTTACATTTTTTTCGCTTTCAACTTCAGAATTAACAATATTATCTTCAACTAATTCTTCTAATATTTTTGGCTGCTATCTTTTTAAATGATTACAAAGTTCTAACGAATTTATTTGTACCTGGGCATCTCGGATAAACATATCAGATTTTTATTTTTATGGGTCACCTATTGATATTTTCTAAAAGTCTAAAGGATTATTCAATTTAATTGGGATAACTTTTTTAATAACTTTGAAAATTACACCTATCATCATTTTTTAGAATTATCTTTTTCTTCAATCGGATATTAATTTGATGGTTATAAACCGAAGTTTGTAGAAAATGCGTTGAACAAGGTTAGCTCATACGGGCCTTTTTCGAAAACAAACTCGTAACGTAGCTTGAAGTAAAACACTGCCTTTTGTATTGCAGTTGATTCAAATCTCCCAGCGGAACTTGAACTTCAAGCTACGTCACGAATTTTCAGCCAATCACCGCTTTACCCCCTCGATGAGCTAACCTTGTTAAATGCATTTTCAACAAACCTCGGTTTTAAGTTATAATCGTCATAACCTTCAAAAGTTTTTATTTTTAAAAAGTAGTCCAGTGAAATTGAATAATTCTATTTTTGAAAATCGTATTTCTTTTGATAGATGATTTTCAAGTTTAGTAACGGTGTTCATACGAAAGGAAAATTTCTGAAGTCTCTAATTTATTAACGAAAACTATAATTACATTATATATAAAAATGGCTATACTTGTTTTTGGCCACTGGAGCGCTCTTTGCCACAATATGGCACTATTTAAAATACCTCGGATTGCTTTGCTGCCAATTTTGGCAAATTTTCCCTCATTTGTAAGTAATTCGGTAGAAATAAACGATTTTATATTTTTTTTTATAAATCCTACGAATATGTTATAATCGACAAAAAATTAGTTGAATTCATTGGCTATATAGATCTATAATCCGTTTGTATGTCTCCATATTAAAATTCGAAGGTATGTTTTTTTTTTTAATTTGGGCGGAAAATATTCAAAATGATCACCAAAAAATGTCAAGCAATCGGAGAGAAAAGTTTTAAATTGCGCTATCGCTCCAGTGGTTAAAAGGCAGTGTGATTGATAAGGAGGCAAAAAAAAATTATACTTTCAGTTTCACAAATCCTAAAATAATTTTAATATCCCGTGATATTTCACCGGCGTGCGTAGTATAATATTATATAATAATTCATGTGAGTGAAATACGTCACTGTAAACTTATTAAATGATTTACCTTAGCGTTACGCACGTTTATTTATTGCGGGTTTAAATGTTATGAAAAAATCACAAGAACATAAATCATGCACAATCTTGTAGCAAATACACTAATTCACCAGTTAAAACCATTCGCTAAGGTTTGACCCAGGGGCTTTGCGCTAAATGTCAAATTACAACATTAAATCTCGTCGGCTTTCCTTGAGAAAGGTTTGCGACGTATGTAAATTATCATTACCAGCCAATTACCAATAGCAAATAATTCGCATAGAACATGAGAATGTGTCTGCAATGCGAAATTGTTTATGATATTTAGTTCTAGATTAATCAACACTTCTGCCATAGCAAGCCCAAGCGGTTCGAATCGTTTTGTGACTTAGCAGGGGTGGCCGGGTTCATGGTGTGAGGTTTGTCCAGATGTTGGCGGGGGATGACCTGGAACCCCAGATTCCTACCCACCCCTTTCCTTTCCAGAACTTCCTCTCCTTCCTTTCCTTAAAAAGACCCTCCACATGCCATCAACCAAGATGACAAGGAAATTATTTTCCTCGGGGTCTTCTGTGTGCAGCTAATATTAAAAAAAAACCTACCTTATATCATCGTGTCTCAATATCGACTAAAAACTATTTAATATTTAAATATTTTATTTTTACTAGCGCAGACCCGTGAAAAATCACGGGATAGTAATATAGGCTATTGCGTACTTACATATTGTCGAAATGTGATCCACTGCGTGTGAACTGCACTCGATTATTTAATTTTTATTAGTGCGGTGCTCTGTAGCCTCCCCACTCTTGTCTACTTTAGTTTTCTGAAGGTTTCACTTCTAACGCGTGTGAATCGCACACTCTGTTTTATTTTATTATTATATTGATGAGCAGTTTCGGCGTTCACAACATAAAAATAAAAGATATTGAAACCTAAAAGTTTGTCGTATTTGTATGCCTTGGCAACATCGTCCAATAATATTAATTGAGTTCCTTGAGACAAGCAAAACTATTTAATAAAATAAATATTTTCGATGAAAAATGAAATTGAAATTTCATTACAGAGCCAGGCTTTGTGTGTAGAGGGAAATACAAGCGGTGGAGAAGAGTGAGGATTGGGGTTGGGTGGGGGGATGAAATCCCGTTAACCGTATTGTTGGTCACGTGACGGTACGGGCTAGCTGGGTCAAGGTCCCCCAAGGTCAGCATAGGTGACCCGCCATATAAGAAAAATAATTATCGCGCCGGAAAATGCGGGGGTGGCTTTACACATAGCTCAAAGAAAAACGACTGCAGTGAAGTAGGAAGGTTATACAATATGTTAACAGAATAGCAGAAAGGAATGTGTGGCGCTTACGTGTATTTTATTGAGTGAGGTTAGTAATAGTTCAGTTGATTTATTCAAAAACTTAATGCAAATAATGAAATGGCGCAGAGTTTACAATGGGCTATTAATCTAAGGTGGTGTTCACGCCAAACTATGTTTTTTTTCCAAAACCATCAGGAATGTTTTTTTTAACGAAAGATTAACATTCCCAAGAGTAACCTGACAATATTTGAAAATCTCCTACTACCATCTCAGTAAGCGGAAAAGGTTGCTTGTGTCGTGATGGAGGACTTAGCCACTCGAGGAATCGAGTATGCGACGCCTGAGTGAGACTATGGTATCCCCAATTGGGGTATGTTGTGAGGCTAAAGGTAGTGGGGAGGGGGAAGGAGATGGGTAAGAGGAAAGTACCTGGCTATTCAGATCTGGTCACCAAACACGGCTAAAGCCATTTCGAGCAACATTTCAATTCTGAATGGCGGTTATACGCCGCAAACGGTGACCGGACAACTCAGAATGAAATCAACCCAGAACCTCTTTTGAAAAGTCACTAAAAGTGATGAAAAACAAATTGTAGGTTAGGTTAGGGTTATTATATTTTTTCATAGCTTTTTAGGACTTTTCAAAGAGGTGTTGATTTGACTTGATTCTGAGTTGGGATGGAACCACCGCAAATATACTATATATTATTTTAGACGAATTAATTGTGAAATAACACAAATCAATCAAATAAAATCTATTTGCGCAAGCCGGGATTCAATCCCGCGACCTTCGGATTGTGGGTCACGAGCCTCACCCCTCGACCAAGAAGACCGTCAGAATGTCTCCATTAAACAAAGACATAATCAAGATTTACGTGGCTTTCGCGAATCACTGTTAGAATACGGTATTATCGGATAGGGCAGAGCAAATGACAATATACTAAATGCACTAATAAAAAGTCACAATCAAAATTATACGAGAGTCCCCTGCAAGAGAGTAATAAATACAAAACACAAGAAATAACAATTAACGCTTAGGTACATTAATTAAAAACACTAGATGTCAGAGTAAAAAACGTATCCAACTAGTAATTAGAAATACAACATTTGGGCAAAAAAGCTTCTTATGGTACTGCACTCCACAATACAATCCAACTCTCATTCAAAAAATCACAACAACATTGTAACATTATTTAAATCTCAAAATAAAAAGCTGGATACGAAGCGTAGGAGGATCAGGAATAGAAACCACTCGACTGCACTAAAAACACTATGTAATATATTTTGTAATTATTTCGGAAAAAACACCACGTAATATATTTATAATTACTTCATAATATTCATACTATAAACATTAATATGCCAATAAAATCCTCGACACGGGATTTACCACTGAGTATATCATTATCTCTTATTTGTTAGAAAAAAGGAATAATATAATAAAACATTTATCAATATTATATTACTGGATTCTTATGGCGATTGGAAAAAAAATACGATCGATAATTTTTCCGATTTAGTAAGAATGTTTTGTTTGAACGAAGAAACTAAACGGGAAATGAAAACTTATCAAAATTCTTAAAATTTCCAGCCTATAATTGAAATATTTCGCACAATAATGGCGATAAATATAAATAAAGCAACCACACCGATCAAAACAATAGCACATTTTTCTAAATCTGATAAAAATGCTAACCGGCAACATACTTAGAAAATATATTTTTATTAGCCAATCAACTACCACGCAATTTCCCGCCGGGAAAAAAACACACGCCTTGCTACATTCCATTACATACATTTTCTCATATATACACAATATGCTGCTAACCCGATCTAATAACTGTGTTGTGTCGTCCTAGTGCAGAGGTTCCCAAACTTTTTTTTCCCGTGGACCACTTTCAAATTTTTACTGGTTTCGGTGGACCCCCTGCTGCAACATTTCTACCATATTCCCAAAACTCAACACGCGTTGTACTGAATATTGAATATTACGCTGGAGTTGTGGGGGGGGGGGGGGGGGTAATGTGATATGAGACAGGAGGCGGGATGGATCTCAATATGACAATTTTTCAACGAAATACAAGTAGATTTAGGCAGATAGTACCTACCTGCCTACAGTGACAGGTAAAGGCAAGCCTGTACTGAATATCGAATGTGCAAGTTTTTACAAGTAACGGTAGCTGACGTTCTTAAAATACACTACTCCAAAAAATTAAGGGAGGGTTTAAAAAAAGAATTAAAAAAGAAATTAATGCTCAATACACAAGCTATCATCTATCTGATCCATATGCCGGCCAAACTGAAACAGTTTTACTTTTTTTATTTTCAAAATTATTTTTTCGCGTTATCTGTTAGGATTGCATGAGAACATTATCACCTAAAAAATTTTTGCCAGAAATCTGAAAATAAGAATTTTAAAGCTTCAAAATGCTTTTTTTAAAGTCTCTATAAGACAATTTTTCACCAAAATACAGCCTGTCAAAAATCTTTTTTTTTTCTCCCTTATTTTTTTTTTTTTGAGTAGTGTATTATCTGCCTTTATTGATAGGTAAAGCCAAGCCAACATTTTTGTTCTTTACTACCGAAACCAGATTTTTTTCGTGGACCCCCACTTGCAACTTGTGGACCCCCATTTTTCTCTCATGCCTTCGTGGACCCCCGTGGAGTCTCCCGTGGACCCCTGGGGGTCCACCTGGACCACTTTGGGAATCACTGTCCTAGTGCGTTCCATACTTGTTTTATCATTCACTTGAATGTCATTATAGTCCTCCAACATTCCTTTGTTTTGTACATCCGCTATACATTTCCAAACATTTAAGCTTGCCTTTTTTAATAATATTCTAATCAATCACTTGAAAATGAAAGGAGCCGCCAATACGCGCAAGTAAATTAAAAAAAGTATATTTTCAAGATGATTATTGGCTCGCTACGTTATAAGTAAGGCGGTTTCGCAATTAATGTGGTTGTGAAGTTGGAAACCACAAATAAAACAAGCTGACGAGTGTTTGCTTTTTAAATTGCGGGAAAATTGCAGAAATAACATTATTAGATGCATCGGCGTAATTACTAGATACGTTTAATTTGTTTACGTCGTCAAATTAATTGTTTCTCTTCACACTTATGACAGCGATGCGCAGACATTTTTCAACGTCTGTCAGTTGGGGCGAAATTGAAAAGAATAATTTATTGATTTATTGGCACGAAACGCGAATAAAAGCGGTTTGTTTATCGTCACCAAGACGTCAGTAGACGTAAAGACGCCTTCAAGTAAAATAGAAATGAAATAAAGATAGTATTATTAGACACTGCACAGGGTCACCAAAAACGCAAAATTACTTTGTGGCGCCATTTAAAATTGAATAAAAATAACTAACCTTGGTTACACCACTATTTTGACAAAAAAAAATGGATATTAACAAAGTTGGTTATTTCCTTTTTTCATTCATGAGTATTAGGTTTTATTTGCGCGTTGAAAAACAAGATGTTTCTAAGAACTAAACTCTTTTTTCATTGTGAAGTAACAACCAGATTAGAGCGTAAGGTGTGTGGCGAAACCATCGCTGAGGGAGTGGAAACACGACCTGCAATAGCCATCCCAAGTTAAGGTGTGAGCTATCGTGCCAGGGTTGGTACGTCCAAATTTTTTTTTTGCCTAGATTTCGGGGGGTACCACCATGACATGTCAAAAAATCGCCGTGGGGGGTGGGGGGAGGGTTTTCGTCCACCAATAAAATTAAAATAATAAATTAGAAACGGAATTCCTAAAATTTGTAAAATAAAAATCAACATGGTTAAAAAAAAACATTGTTTTATGTAAAAAAAAGTGTTGCTAAAGTTTGAAATTTCCCTAGATTTGTGCCGATTTTCCTTTTCTCAAAAATGTTTTTTTCTTCCCTAGATCTAGGGAAATTTCTCTAGATATCCCGTGCTCAGGCTGAAAGACCTGGGGTACAGTTTCACGAACGGTGCTTTCGAAATAGGGTCACATCTCGGAGTACTTGGATTTTACCCCAGCACATGGGCTCTGCTAGAGTGGACATTCTATTTGCCTAGATACGAAAATTGGACTATTCAAAAACAAGGGGCCTTTGGGGAACCTAGTAGAGCTGAGGCGGCCCGGGCGCGTATTTCCAAACCCTATACCGATTCAGTCGCGGTACATTTTCAATATCAAAATTTTAATATTAAGAAATAAAATTATTAATTTCTAATATACACATTGGATATTGGATTAATTTTATCTAGATTCTAGAACAATTTTTGTTTTTGCAAAGTGAAAAAAAAATAACCAATATAGAGGTGTATTTACAATATATGGGAAAAATATCAAAATTCAAATATTTAGAAATAAAATTATTAATTTCTAATACACACTTTGGAAAGATTATTTTATCTTAATTTTAGAAAAAATTTTTTTTGCAAAGTGATCAAAAATAACCAATATAGAGGTGTATTTAAAATGTAAAATATCGCTGCCGCGACTGAACCGGTATAGGGTTTGGAAATACGCGGCCCGGGCCAGGTAATGTGAGGTAATCTGGGCCTGGATTTGAGATAACAGAGAAGCTTTCTTAGAATCTGCTGTTATACAACCATTTATTTCTAGCAAAACAATTACGACAATACTGCTGTGATTGTTTCATCCTTCAATCATACGACGTCTCTGGATTTGCCTACCAATTCCGAGGCGCCCAAATCTGTGAGCCACCAATAAATAAACAGAAACTAAAAAAAACTAACTAACCATCACGCCGTTTCCCCGCAGGGGTAGGTAAACAACTCGGTCTTGGCACACACTATATAAATAAATAAGTAATACATAAACAGCTGGAACGGAGAAGTCGAATAATAAAATTATTTTTTTTCATGTTATTAAGGGGGGGGGTAAGGTTTTAAAGGCGAAAAAAAGGCATGTATTCATGAATTTTCGGAGGCGCTTCGAAAAAAAGGTGTTTTGCGGTGAACATTATAACTCGTTAACAATTCATTTGAAACAAAAAATTTGAAATGGGTTTAAAAGGTGATATATTTTTCCATGTAGTGACGAAGCGTTTTTTTGAATTTTTTTTTGCAGCATGTTGAAGTCAAAAATGCGATTTTGTGTAAAATTTTCGGTGAATTTGTTATTATAAAATGGAAAAAATAGTAAAAAAAAAAAAATCTCCGTCACTACCTGTTGATTTATGTGTTAAAATAGTGTGCAAAATTTCAAAAGATCGGTCAAGTAGATTTTGAATTATGATGTTCACGGACTAAAAAACATTGTTTGCCAGAAAATCAATTTAAAGTTTTGTTATACTCGAAATATACTTGAATAGAGCAAGAGGGCCAGTCGCTTGAAATGCTGTGACTTCGTTAGTTTTGCTCCGATTTACTTGAAATTTAGGCACAATACTCTCGACATGTTGTACATTTAGGAAAAAAATTATTTGAAAAATGAGTTTTAAAACCTTACCCCCCCCCCCCCCTTAATAGTTAACTACATATTTTATACACCATTGTGTAATTGTTATCACATTATTCTTATTGGTGTTATTTTACATACATAAAACGATCGTTTGGGGGTAATTAATAATAAATAAAAAATAATGTGATATTCGGGGGTGCTGAAACATCGGCAGATCCCGCCACTGGGAGCTGTTCTGTTGTATATCTTTCTGATGGTTCCATTCAACTGAGAATAAAGTCAACTCAACACCTCCTTGAAAAGTCATTAAAGCTATGAAAAAAATAATTTTAAATTAGCCGAAAACCCTAACCTAACGTAACCTTATTAACCAATTTTTCATATGTATTTTTTATCGCTCTAAATGACTTATCTGAAATGGTTCTGAGTTAATTTTATTCTGAGTTGTCCGGTCACCCTTTCTGACACCTACATGCGTAGTTTTTGAGAAAGAAGAGGCTTAATGGAAGGGGATACAACAAAGCTATCAGTAGTATACTGTTTCAGGTAAGGCAGAAATAATATTTCGAAAAAAATCGGTTAGTGCTTTATTTTAATACATTTGCCAATTTGTTGGCACATCCCTCAAGGCGATTAGGAAAACAACAAATAAGTCAAAAGAAAACATAACAAAATACGTTGTCGGTTTGTCGAATTGATTTTATCGACTTCGTTCAATCAATACACGTGGTGCATAAATATACTACACCATAGCATATTTTAAGAGCGCTATGTGCAAGAACTAACTACTGTCGGCAAGTAGAGCACTTTTTTATTTGCAGTAAACGATAAAATATTTAGTCCGTGATCGAAAACAAGGCACAGGAACTATTACACGAATCACGACTGTCACGCTATAAGGTCTGTTTGTCAATGCCTGGATTGCCCGGTTTACGGCTCACGCTGCAGTTTGCGGTAGAACCAGATGTAGTTCTGAAATTCTGAACTATTATATAGTAGGTATAAAATGAAAGTTACATAGAATGTAGGCGAATGGAAGAAGCAGAGGTATGAGAGCAAATCGAAACAGAATTGAGCGTTCCTGAACAGTAACTTTTTTTTCTTCTTTATCCGTTTCTTTGATGGTTATATAATTTATGGATTTTTCGACCACCATGCTAGACACATGCCCGTGTCGAGTTGTTTGAATGAAGTAGAATAAATTCTCATGAAGGTTCTTTTGCTTAAAGTTAAATTAAATAGTGGTGTACACAAAGTTATTTGTTTTCATTTAAAAAAAGGTTCTTTTGGGTCAAGAAAACTATTTCAGTTAGTCCTGTCATTTCTATCATCAGCTATGGAACTTTGAAATATGTTTTATGCCGACTTAATATGATAAAAAAAAGTCACAATATTAGTTTTTTTACGTTAGCTCCACAAAAAATCCCCCCAGGGCCTATGTCATCTTTTGGGCTGTGCGAAGGGTTTTTTTTTAGGTAAGGAAGGAGAGGAATTTCTGGGCAGGAAAAAGATACTAGGGGTGGGTTTGAAACTGAGGGTCAGTGTGTCCAGGAAAGACGGATGTATAGAGAAATAGGAATACGGAGACGACACACACTCAACAGCAAGTATCCATAAGCTATCTTTGTTGGAAAAAAGCTGTCACATAGTCCAAATGAGTTATAAAATATAGGACCGGTGTTGTTGAACAGAGGGTTGCAAGGAAATATTAATATTACTTTACTAGGACATGGAAATAACACACCGAAAAAAATGTATAGATACATGTAGACCTACAATAATTTTATTTTAACCTGCAGTGGTTAGCGCATTTGCCCGGACATCAAGGTCCTGGGTTCGAGTCCCAGAGGTGCAAATATCTTTTTGCTGATTTTTCTGTTTCCAGATTTTCGATTGAGTTTCGCTAATAACAATATTATTGTCATCATTTAATTAAATATTATATTAACTTAGTTGGAATTCTAGCGGAATCGTAGGTGGTCCAGAAGTTATAAAAATATAGGGCTTAGTTATGCGCAGTCGATCAGAGGGTTATTTATAATATAAGGACACATAAACATCGTTTAAACAACAGAAAATGTTCCACATTGTGTCAATTGGTTGAACGATAAATCCTTAAATCCAGATGGAGTATTAAATAAGTAGAATTTATGAGTAGTGAATGAGAAGGTTATAAACAAATATTTTCACAATATGCCACTGGACCTCGACCTGAAGTAGTTTTCAACCAGGTAGTGCGTATGAAATCATAAAATAAAATACGTGTGTGTTAGATTAGGGATATAAGAAAATATAAATATTACTTTAATCGAACACGGACACAAAGTAGACGTCACAATAATATTGACCGTGAAGCCCTACGAACATTTGCGCGTATAAACCCGCACGCATGTGTGTAGTAAGCAATTACAATTCACAATATGCCACTGGACTTCGACCTGAAATGGTTTTCGTCCAGGCAGTGCAGATAATGTCATAAAATAAAGGACTGGTAAGATTAGGAATACAAGAAAATGTAAATATTACTTTACTCGAACACGGAAACGACCCAACAATATTGACCGTGAAAGTCCTAAGAACATATGCGCGTGTAGGATAAACTCGCACGCATGTTGATGTATTTATATTGGCACCACAAGAGCCATAAGTCCCCGTTAGCAACGAGAGTAGCGACTGTTGGTGGCGAGCGCTAGTAGTGCTAGGAGCGGTGCCAAGTTTAGTTGCGCATCAGGAGTTCAGATGGGAGAGGAGAAATACTAAACACGTTTGAGGGGGCATGACGAGTTTGGGACGATAAAACTATAAAGATGCGGAATAGACATGAACAAAGCAACTAACTAGAAATTTTCTTTGGATGTAGGCAGAGAAGATGGAACGCTACAAAACCGGGGAACGGGAAAACTCCTTGCGTCATACCATTGCTTGGTCGTCTCATCCATACTCTTTTGTTAAACGTTTTTGTTTGTCTTGAGTTAAATATTTGATCAATGTCCAAACTATACATGAATAACTTTGTTCTTGTGCATTATTATACTTACACCGGCATTTGCAGAGTTCATGAAACGTCGCACTCCCCCAACAAAAGCAGCTGAGTCTTCACTAAACAGAGGTGTTGTCATTTTGTACTCCTCGAGACAAAAAGAGGTGGTAGTCGGCCAGCTGCCGCTACTCATTCCATATACCAGTAATGGATACTTAACGATTTATTCCTAAAAATTATTTACGGATCTCCTCATTAAATATTCAAGTTCTAGAAGTTTTAGACACATGGAGCCCAGTCATTTTGTCACAAATAGGGTGGTAGAACTTTGTCATACATATATCCTACAATAATATAACACAGATGGTTTTGAAAATTATTTTGGGTAAAGAAATGAGCAAAAGAAATGCTTTGGCATTCAAAGGTCATTTTTGAAATGCCAGTTAGAACCCTATCCAAATGAGGAGTTAAGGGACGAATTCATCACTTTAACCAGTGATTCCTGTATGGAATCAAACAGTATTAACAGCCTTGCGTCTGCGTTACTGTGTCCCGGTAACTAGCTGTCACTGGATTATAGTGGATCTGAGCAAATAAGAAGAAAAAAACTGCTAGTGTACCGATGATTCTTATAGAACTTAAATAGCTTTAATTTCTGATCCATATCAACCCTTGTCCGAACCTAAAACTCATCAGGAAATTTTTCCAATGTCAAACCGCTTTGTAGGCTTTATGATACATTTTATATAATATATTATCGTAACCACAAAACCAATGGTGTGTACAATTTTCAGAGACCAATTTAACAAACTATACTCCAAAGTTACTTCATCCTTCAAAGTTTCGTGTCGACGGCAATGCGGAGGCGGTGACCACAAAAAGGGGAGATATTACTTAAATAAATGCACTGCAACGAATGGGGCATAAAACGGCAAAGTCACATCGTTTACACTTAATACACGGATACATACAATATTTTACTAAAGAAATTTTGCTTATTTTTGCGGACATTATTACGTTAATATGATTAAATGTCTGCGTTCTGCATCGTAACCACAACAACAAACGACAAAAAACGGTAGTTATGGCGGTGCACACCTAATGACCGCTTGGATCCACAGGAATACACATATAATAAAAACGTGAATGATTGTATGAGAACGGTCATCAGGTGGACATGGCTACTGGCTACACATATTTGTTGACGTTGTGCCCTACACTCTCTCTCACATTGTAACTAGGTAATTCTTTGAAAACTGATTAAATTTCTTTTTTTTTTAAATAAGAGCAAAAAAATACCAGGGAGTTGTAACCATTATCAACTCATATGTCAAAAAATGCCGGTAGCATTGAAGACGGTTTATCTCAAATCGAAATATGTGGCATTCGATGCTTATGTAGGAATCTTATCAAATCTACCTCATCTCCGCGGAATGGCCACAACAAAACGAGTTCTACTTGCCTGAGACTGGTGAACTATGGAACTTAATCGAATGTTGCAAGTCGAAAAGAAATATATGTAGAAGAACAGGAGTACTTGGTTATGCAGAGCTAAAAATCAAACCGAGAAATATATCGATGCTGAATGGTGGTCTATTAGTAAGTGTAGAAGAGTGATTAGGATTATTTTAAGATGGCTGCCAAATTTATTTGAACCTTACACCTTGAATAAATCACCTCGATAAATCAATAAGGTTTGTAGAGACATGGGATCTATGTAGTAAATAATGCCTATGTAATTTTTTCTGGTCTGTTTAATGATCACAAGGATTTTAATTATCCAGCAGATTTAAAAAGGTTATCGCCCATACAAGAATTGAAATGAGACCGGTTTACGATTTATGCATAGTTCGTGCAGCGAGGATTTTACGTCGCCTAGCTGTTGGCATTTTAAAAAGAAGGGATTCTAACCACGTTCATACACACCCAGCAGAAGGGAGGTGAAGCAACATTAATCCTACAATACATATTACACTCAAATACTATCCTACGATGTTTTAAACTCAAAGTGTATTAAAGCTAAATAAAGGAAAACCGTCGTAATACGGGCAATATGTAAGATCATTAGACACTAGTTCTGAGTTGAATAAAGAGAGAAAAAAAAAACAAAAATTTGAATCACCAAGGTCCAAAATTCAATACACCAGATTTTGGTTAGTATCGATGATTATAAAATATTACAGATCGTGAAACGCTAAATCGAGGTTATAAATAATATTTTTAATGTTTACAGTCAAACCGGCTTATAACTAGCTCGATTATAACGATATCACGGCTGTAACAACAAAAAGCCCTAATGATTTATTTTACCCGTAAGCCCACTTAATCGCTCACGATTATAATGCGTGTGCTTCACGGATATACCAGACAACTTTTTGTCTTTATTGCTTCATGAATATACCGTAAGCACAATGCGTGTGCATTCCAGTGCAAGTGGGAAAGTGGGAAACTGCAAACATTCTAAACAACTAGTTTTGAAAACCAAAAAAACTAACTTAAAACCCACTGTTTTTAGAAAAGGCAAAACAATAATGGTTAAAAACGCTCTTCCGGTGATTGACAAAATATACGAATTTGGGCAAAATCACCTTTAATGGGGAAAAGCCAAATTTATAACTAAAAACAACAACAAAAAACATATGAACGTATCGATTAGAGAGAAAATATTTAAATATTTTCGAAGTACTTGGTAGTTACCCAACAGATTTCAATAATATTTTTAGACAACCATTAACGCATTGAGAAAAATTGAACAAACAATTTGGCGTCTTGTCTCTTATTTTTGAGATTTCAAAACAAAACTAAAAAAAAATCGGAGTACAAAAGAGATTGAACGTCAGGACAAAGAAAAATGATGCCCTTTTAGCAAATCTGCCTGGTTAACGAAAAAACGATGCACTGCATGATGGTTGGTTCACGTGCAATAATTGACTTAGCACAGTTACCAGCCACAGCGCAATTTCACAATTCCACGCCCACGCTGCTAGCTGCTAGCGGGTCAGCGAGTACCTGAGGAGTGACTGAAGTACTGAAGCCGTGAAGCGAACAACAGAACGGGTTCTCACCTCTCTGGGGCATTGCACACTCTTCAAAATTTAGTGGACTTTTGCGAAACAACACCGAAACCAATGGTAGTTGAACGCGATGCCGCAACGGAGTAATGGCCTTCAAAATCATCGCACTCCCAGCGGCCAGCGGCCAGTAACCTACACTCCCAATATTGTTGCGTAAGTAAACAGATAATAAAGAAAAAGAATTCTGTGTTCTCCGGTGGTTACAGCAGAGAAGGCAATGCAAGTGTTTTAAAAAATGCCCGACACAGATACTATCCAGCAGTCGTTTCGTGGCCCAAGATCTCCGTGGAAATCAGTGTTTTGTAATTATGTAGACTATAATTGATAAATTTATATTTCTTCATTGTTACATTGTAATTGATGTAACGATATTTTAATAAACTCTGATTTAACGGCACTGAAATGTTAGAAAAGTAGAAATATCGGATGTATCGGCGCCCAGCCTAAGTAGGATAAATTGTTTGCGGTTTGGTTTCTCGCACATTAGGTGTTAAAAATAATGCTTTAAAAACTGTCTTAGTTGGTGCGATAAATCTAACTTGTTCAAAGTTCGTAGAAAGAAACTATTTCGCCTTAGGTACGTCCTGAAAAAACCAAATGTTTCTAAAAAACATTGGGTAGATAATATAAATTTTTAAAATGTGTACCTTCGACAAAAAAAATCGACTTCCCGCCAAATAATGTCAATTCGTTCTATAATAATCAAGGTTCAATAATTTATCAAGGTTTTCTATAAATTATCAGCAGAACATCAGTTTGCCTTCATCAACCTTGCGTCTCATTGAATGACGATTGTTTCATATTATGCTTATTTAATGAAACTAAAAACGGAATGTCTATTGCAGTAGCAATAATTATACAATTAAGTAGTAAACAAGAATGTTTGCGGTATATAACAAGCACATAAAAAAACAATACTAGAATGCATAAAAATATGCCATCAACCTTTAGTTAAGTTATTATTTACCGTTATCTACGATCAATCGCGAAAAGCTGGGAACTAATAAATATTCAGGTACGGCTACATACAATACCTAATATTAAATTAATTAAAAGATTTTTTCAAATAAACGAACACCACAATTTGATCAATTATTATAAATTTGATATCTTTGGCAAAAGCTAGATCGAAGGAAAAATGAATAAAAATTCGCATACTTTGCCAGTAATTTATTGCTTTACCAGGCATTGTACGTATTGCCTGCCTTACACACGTTGTCGGTAACCGTATCGTGCGTAACTCACGTTCTATAATGGCTTGCGAGTTTTTAAGTGAATGTGGAAAATTAATCTTGAAAAACGTATTGAGTAACTGTTGCAAGATTGGAATATCATTAATGGGATCAGGGACTCGCTTTATATGATAAATAGTAGCTATTTATTAACAAACAACAAAAAATACATCAACTACAAAAATACTGTAAAGTGAGTAAGAAATATCGCATTTTCCGCTAATTTTAGGTTCTAGAAAATCTAGCCCTTTATGCTTTTAATGTATTTTTGTTTAATTCAAATGTTGCTATAGAAAGCAAAAATATTGGCATTTACCACACTCAGTGATTTCAAAAGTTAGGAAGGTATCATTTTTTTTAAGAAGGGATCGATGTTGTCTATAATAGTGATTGAAGTTAAACCTGCGATAGAAATTGAAAAATACGATAAAAGTTACGTTTTGATTATAAATTAGGAGAAGGCAGTTATAATGTTAATTTAAACAAATTTGATTATAAATTAGCAGAAGGTAGTTATAATGTAAAATTTAAACAAACTTTATGCCACAGCTTTTATGATCTCTGACGTTATGATTATAAATTAGCAGAAGGTATTTTTGTTATTTATTTTTGAGGTGTTATGCCGTGTTGCGCTACCTTCTTCTTTAGCCAACGTTTCAGACAGCGTTACAGTGTCCATCATCAGGGCACATGTGTACAATATTTCTGGGAAATTAAGTGCGAGAATTTTGTTCTAAAAAATTAAAAATATATTAAATACTGCTATTAAAAAAAAACAAAAAGATTATAAGTATTCTGAAAGATCTACTCAATGTTATTTTATAATAAAAAAATCATAATTAGGGGTCATCCATAAATTACGTCACACGAATTTCATGATTTTTTGACCTCCACCCCCGCCTCTGTCACACATCGTCGAAAGATTTATTTGTAAATGGTCTCACCAAGTGTTTTAAAAAAATTCGTAAAATTTAGGAGATACAGCATTTTACGTAAAACCGTTTGTATAATGAATTGTCCTTCAGCAAAACATTGAACGCGTTTTTCTCGGAACTACGTTTTATAATCTTGTTTACAACATATGAAAAAAACTATACATCCGATTTGCATGCACCAAGTCTTAAACTGTTCGAAAATCCAGTCTCTATGGCACCACGTAGGGATTTTTTTTTATAATGGGCCACCTGCTATTTTTTTTATAAATTATGAAAATTTTCCATGAAAATCGAAATAAAATTCGCTGGTTCATTTTTCTTTTTTTTTAGATATCGATATTTAATTCCCCTGCGTGGTGCCATAGAAACTGGATTTTCGAACAGTTTAAGACTTAGTTCTTGCAAATCGGAAGTATAGTTTTTTTTTAAATATGTTATCAACCAGGTTGAAAAACGTAGTTTCGAGAAAAACGCGTTCAAAGTTTTGCTGACGAACAATTCAACATATAAACTGTTTCACATTAAATGCTGAATCTCCGTCAATTTTACGAATTTCTTTACAACATTTTTGGTGAGAGCATTCTTAACCAATGCATCTTTCAGAATATGAAAAAAAAAAAAAAATTTTTTTTCACAGTGGCCTTAAGATGATAGGTGTGGTAAAATAATTTTAATTATTATCATCGATTATTTTCATGGTGATTAGTCGTTTTCCGTCAGTCTTTTTTCAGATTTTGAAACAAATATACTTACCATACATTATCAGTCTTCATTCACGCGTCTCAAATCTACTACATGGGAAGGGACGTCTGGAAAGAAACTTACCTGAAAAAAGCAAAAAGGAACAATTCAAAATGTATTCAATTTCAAATAAGTAATTACACATAATATTTAGAATTACGAATATAACAGAATGCTAAAACATTAAACACTTCCAATGTAAACAAATGCAATGTTTCTATTACGTACCAGTTTAGTTACACTTTAACCTAATAATCTAATTATGTATTGAATGCCTAAGATTGAAGTGTTATTGAAGTGAGAATGATTTATATTAATTTTACAATTAATTATTTGCTATTGTATAATGCTAATCATAAAATCGAATAATTCATAGCGCTAAAACATCACCAATTTAATTCGACATGATACTAAAAAAGCGACTAGCAAATAATATCTTCAAATGGATTTGTGATTTTTTTACATTAACCCCACACAGGTGGCCCCGAGAAAAATGATAATTTATCTCAGGGTCTATGATATCTTTATCTTTACGAAGGATGAGTAGGACTTTAGGGTCAGTGTGTCCAGGAGTGACAGACATAATAATCCCGCTGCAGTTTAGTATACGCAGCCAAACCTGAACCCGATGAACCCGGGAACCCCGGGGTGTAACCAAACGTAGCGAAAACTTGGGGTGACCTATTACAGGGTGTTGTTGATTATCCAATAAATGGTTCAGGGGCGGCGGTACCCATATGCGCCTCCCAGATTGAATATTGTATCAGTAAGGTTTAATTTGGAGCACTCGACACTGGGCACGTTTCTCGGTACAAAAATAGTAACCGACAAACTATGAAAAATCCGGTTTACCACTTGCAAAACAGGTTATAGACATTATTCTTAGAAAAATCAGATAATTACGGCCAACGCTCTTGGCAAATGCAGAAACAATAACATGTTATTAATTTTGGATATAAGTACCTTCAAAATGTATAAAAAAATACAATATCTGCAGTTGGTAGGACCATTCATGATTTCATTACATGATATTATAAGACGCTTGCTGACATCTTTGGTTGATCAAAAATCAATTTAAGGCAGTATTCTAGTCTAGAAAAAAAAAGCAATTTTTCAAAGTTTAAATATTCAAAAATATCTCCTTAAAAGGATTTTTTGAAATTCGCATTATTTTAAAAGTTATAACCATTTTAATATCGCGGTTTAGACGGAATCTAACCAAAATCTAAGTAGAACAAAATTTTAAACCCATTTTTCTCCAAACCATTTCCAAATTTTTACTATTTTTAAAAAATTTGGAAAGTCAAAAAAACTGGTACAAAAACGTCTTTTTATTTCAGACAGCCGCCATTTTGCGAATTTTTTTTTTTACTTTTCGTTAGTTCGGGCCATACCCGCATTTGTTTGGATTATGAATTGATTTTTTTTAGATAACTGGGAGGGTTGCAATCGTGTCAACCAGGACGCGCCATTTTTTGAGACCCCCCACTTCAACACCCTGTAACATTCTGAATTTTAATTTTTTTAGTTTGATTTTTTTTAAATGGATTCTTTAATGTTTAATAAATATTTCACAAAATAAAAGTTATTAATATTATTGTTTTTTTTTTGTTGCACCTGAAGAAACACCTACATTTCATGCCTGACTAGAATACCCCCTTAATGTTATTGAAAAAATATATATCTAAAAAAAAAACACAATTTTTTTTTGTCTAAAAATACTTTATTAGTGGATAAACATTTTCAAATATGGCAGTTATGAACACGTATCTAATTGAGTTGGCATTTTTTGTTCTGGTTATATTCTTATGAATTCAATTAACTAAACAAAGACAATTAAAATTAGTAATAATATCAACAAAAAAAAAACAATCCGCTGGACCAGATAAATCATAAACCAGATATTTCATACATAAAAACGTGTACCCTAAAGACATAATCTTAGGAAATTTCATAGAAACAAACATTGAGCTTTAAAAAATATTCCTATAATCTATTATGTACTACTGCGATTTTAATTTTACCAATAAAATTGTGCCGATCCAATAATAGGCCATAGCTTTTATACAGGCTTGTGAAATAATTAGCATTACACAACGAAGTAAAGTCACAATAAACAATGACTGAATTGAACCTTGAGTTTTTTAGGTATACTTTTTGGAGACGAAGTCATATTATGTCATACAATCATTATGCATTCCACGGTCGGTTGGAGCACTTCACACCGTCACTATAAGTTTTATCTGAAAAAAAAAAAAAAAAACGAAAAATATCTACTTTAGACTTAAAAATTCTACTTATTCCACTTTTTAAAACTTGTTTGTTTTAGCAAACTAATAGAATCTTCAGACTGGTAGATAATTTAAAATTCAACTTTTGTCGAATTTTTCTTGATAAAGAAACATGAAAAATACTTCGAGTAGAAAACATCTTGGCCTAAAATCTTATGGAGCAATTTTTATTTATACTTATAAAATTAGAATAAGATAATACTAATAATGTAAACGAAAATATGAAAGATAACAAGGCACAGAAAAATAGAAAAAGATAATGGTTGCAACAAGGACTCGAAACCAGAACATCTCGTCTAATCGGGACGTGCGCTTTTTACCAATTCAGCCATTGCCACCTTCCACCAAACCGTCAAATTGTCAATCACATATTTTCAAATTTTAGAATTAACAATATTATCTTCGACAAATTTTCCATATCATAGGCAACTACCTTTTTCATTGGAAACAATCGTTCTAAAAACTGGTTTGTAACCTAGATAGCGTCTCATATAAATATATCCGATTTTATTTATATGGAAAATATATAAGAACAAATCTCTTTTTATAACTTTAGAAGTTATTCCCATCAATTAAAAATATAAAAAAATGTAATATATCAATCTTCAAAGATATATTACATTAATAGGAGTGTATCTTCTTCTTCAATGATATATTATATTGATGGGAATGACTTTCAGAAGTTATAAAAACAGAATTGTACTTTTAAAATTTATATCTGTTCATTTAAGTAAAGAAAAAATAAAAGACCGAGCCTGTAAAAAAGTTATGAAAGTGTTGCATTTCCTGCTAACAAAGAGTTTTTCTAATTGGTTTTATTATGGTTTCATTGATAGAAAAAGTGGAAAAATTTGATTGGAACACATTTCTAAAATTGTAAATGAAAAATAAATTATGAATTTGCTATTTGGCGATTTTTTTGCAAAATTTGAACGATATTGAATGATAAACTTACTCTAATTAATTATTAAAAAAATGATTCCGATGAGCATTTAGACTTCGGGTATAAACGGTAATCTTTGAATTACAAATGCATTTTACCACTATTAGAAATAGCAGATTAGCATAAACTGATGCAATTTACAAATGGAATTGTATAAGCTACGAGATTGAATATTTGATTTAGTGGATAACAATAAAATTATCATTATATATCAATAATTTAAGTTTATGTTCTGTGGCCAGTGCGTAGACCCTTCAGGGACTATTCCACTAGGCACACATATTATAACCGATTAACATATAAGGTATTAAAATTGGCACTTAAATTAATAATCGATATACACCATTTACAGTTTTTGTATGTATAGATACTATGTTAGAAGTCAACTTGAGTACAATCCTCCCGCCTGGAACCCACATTATAATGTACACGTACAAGTTGAAAAAATACAAAACAAATTCTTACGTTTTCAAAATTTTAAAATGGGTATTATTGCAATTATGTTGAACTATAACACTCTGTTAAATTATATGAATATGCTCAAATTGTCAGGCAGAAGAATTTTCACTGACTTGGTATTTTTATATAAAATTATAAATGATTTAATTGATAGTCCGGTATTGCTTGAACTGATAAGCTTCCGGATACCACAACGTAATACTAGAAGTCAAGATTTATTTTAGTGCAGAAATTCTGGAACTAACTACCATATGTATTCCTCTTTGCCCAGAATACTAATGGAAGGAAATAACTATACCAAGTCAGTGGACATCTTCAATGTATCTTTAAACAAATATAAAACATTGTTACTGAGGCTATTCAATTATGTACAATAAATACTGTTCTGTTCTGAATTCTTACTATTTATATGTAAAAGCCCCGAAAAAGGGCGTCAATTAATAAATAAATTAAATTAGAAATAAATTTTCATTGTTCGATTTATGACGATTTATTGTTCGATTTATTATTTGGTTACGATACAATAATATAATAATAAGTATTGTTATTGTATTGGTTATCACATTTATCAGAACAGATTATCAGAATATTTAACACACCGTTATCAGAACAGCTCGGTATAACACACATAATTTATTGCAAATAAATTCAGTACATATACCTGAAGTACAATTTATTTTATTTCTTCTAGGCACGATACTTTTATAAACAACAATCTTATTATTCAAATCAAACATTGTTTGGACCAAGATATTGCATACTTTTTCGTATTGAATAAAATTAAGAGGTGGTTTTCAACACTGCAAGAAAAAAGAATTCTTCAATTACGCGGATCAGTCAGCAAGAAAATGAAAAAAAAAAAATAGTGGTAATGTTAAAGGATCCTCCACACTGGCGACAAATTATATGTAAAAGTAATAAATTCTATAATTTAAATGAGGAACTGAGAACTAAATCTCAAAATATCGAAAACGCAAGTCTGCAAATGAAAAAGCATGAAAATTAAAACCATTCAACGGATTCTACGGATTTTCATGTTCCAATTTTCTCATTTGTATTCTTTAAAGACCAACATCTTAACACTCCAGATATTTAGTGAACAGAAATTAAACCACGGAAATCGTGTTTGTTCGAGTAGCGAAACGGGGCTATTATTTCGATTTTTTGTGAATTATTATGGGCTCAGCACCGTAGATCTTAAGATTTGAAATATTTTTACAAGAATTCGGTAACTAAATGGCGGGCCGATATTCGGGGTAAGGAGTTATGATTTGTGACACTAAAACCGTTCTTCCACACGGATACGCAAGTCTCGTATTCATGTTGTGTACCATGTCGCAAAAACTTTCGCGCACAGTTCGTACTAGATACGAGATGGGTGAATTCTGCATTTTGCCGGAAGCCTGCGAGGCGTGCTCCCTGTAAAAGTACTCTAGGAGCAGGTCCCGGTTCGGAGTTCTTTGGTGCGGACTGGGTACTAGGCGTTGTTGCGGCTACCGGTACATGGGTTCGGCCGGAGCCGGACCCAAATAATAATGACCGCGCACACGGGGACACCGGTGGAAGCATTCGGGTTCCGTCTCCGGTTCCGGGTTTGGATTCCGGAAGCCTCCGAGGCGTACTCCCTTTTAAAAGTACTCGAGTTCTAGGAGCAGGTCCCGGGTCGGAGTTCTTTGGTGCGGACTGGGTACTAGGTGTTGTTGCGGCTACCGGGACGCATGGGTTCGGCCGGAGCCGGACACAAATAAAACCCGCACAAGAACTCGAACCGGGACCTGAACCCTCACGACTCGCGAGTGGCGATGACCACGCACACGGGGACACCGGTGGAAGCATTCGGGGTTCGGCTCCTAGTTCCGGGTTTGGATCAGAGTCCTGGACCGTGTTCTCTGGGAGGATTCGATTTGAAAAAGGAGTAGGATCCGCTTCCCGCGAAGAACCAGAGTGCATAACTTCACTTACAACCAAACACAATCAATGTAGCTGTCATTTTTATAACCTGTCATTCTTTGGCGACTGTTTCGTTCCTAGCATTGATCTAAAAACACGCATTATTAAACAAATGTTTGACGCAAATTACGCCATTCGCGTCGGAACAATCTCGCAAGGCTGGTCGCGGGAGACTGGCGTCGCCAACGAGTTTACGAAATGCTGGTAACGTGTGCCGTGTACAAGCCTCCGCGCAAATGTACAAGGTAGTCGCCAAGAGACTTGAACCGTCGAGTATCGGATACTTGCGTTTTCCTATCGAAGAAGGGCCTAACATATAAATCGATAGAAGTGTGTGATGGGCATGTCTGTGTGCCCGAATATAGTTCAATCTTCCATATTTGGGGTGAACTTTATCAAGATATTCAAATATCGAAATTCTTTCCCGAACAACCACTACTGGCACTACTCCCCATCTCAAATACGAGAATTAAATTTCTCAACTGAGATGGATATTGTAAAAAAACAGATGGCTTGTAACTTTTGTATGTCGTGTTAAATAAATAAATAAATAAAAACCACTTTCATTGGCCAGTCAGGGGTCTGAGAATCGGAAGTTTGAAAGATCTTACGTAATTGGCGACAAAAATTTTCTTTAAAATCAGATTAGGATCTAGGTATTAAACGGTTTTGACATATACAAAAAAATGGTGCTTGGTTTATATTTTTTCCTGAATGAATACGTTAAACAATACGTTCTAGAACACTGCGAAAACAACAAACACCCACGAATGAACAGTACAATAATTCCAATTTACATTCAATTAGAACCAAATTAAAAGACTGTCGGTCAGAATTCCACGGCGTGTCGTTCGGTATGCTGCTCCGATGCATTTGCACGGCGGCACCCAAGAGGTCGTTCAACTCTGGTAACCTTGCTACTCGAAAAGAGTAATAAACAAGACAACAATAATTAGCCACTACATTCTACCGCAAGAGTTGTGATAATGCCAAAAAGAGTGGATTAATTTATTTTGGTTATTTAATTATGGATTGATTTAATTTATTCTGGTTATTTCCATAGGCAAAATATATAAAATAGTATCAAAGTTTGCCAAATGTAATTTTTCTACTAAAAATTAAGGAGATTTAATGGTTCCTCTTCAATCTCCGCAATGCTCTAAATTCGTTCAAGGAAAAATATATAATGTGCCAGAGGGGGAACGAAATTACTCGTAAAGTCATTTGAAACCAGATGCACGTCGGCTATGTAATGTTGCAGTATTCAGTGTGACTGAGGATGAGGAATACCGGGAGCATAGTGTATGAATGTAGAATGTCTGTTGACTTCGGTGGATCAAAAGTCTGGGTCTTTTTTGAGCCACGCTTATCAGGGGTTGACTCTAAAAGCAAAGAGAAGCTAGATGAAAAAAAAAATAAAAATAAAACAGTGGGGAATGCAGTGTTAAAGGTATTATTTTTAAATGTACATAAATCGCAGACGTTTTGAAGGAGTAAAGAAAATAAATTATTGACATTGTTGTAATTGTTGATCAAAAAATAGCGTTGCGTCAAAACAATCAAACATGCATAGAAACAAGTATTCATCTTGTATGCAAAATAATGGGAGTAATAAACGGGGAGGGGTTGGGGGATTAAATAAGGTTACAATTAATAGGAAACTCACTTTTTAATTTAAAAAAAACGGCTTTATTTAATAATTCTAAGGAAATTATTTACACAAACAACTTGTGCATTTTAACAACATTTTTTTCTACAATGATTAAAAAAGTACAGAAGTATAATTTACTAACATTTTATTCCATAACTCTGCACATTTTTAAAGAATAGAAAAGAAAATAATTACTTAAATACATATTTTGGTTTTAAGCTATGTTTTATTAAGTATTGAGTAGCGCCCTTGAGGTGATTTTTCACAAAAACGGCGCTATATAAATCATCCAAATATTATTATTATTAGGTAAATATCTTTAGGGTCATTTCTTACGTTACTAGAAAAATAATAATTTCGTAAGACGTCCATGAGGTGATATTGCAAAAAAATTACGCTTTAGTTTATTTAGTTTTTTAATCAGTGTATTATTACATAATGTTCCGTGTGCGAAATTCACTGAAGGGGGATTTCTCTCGGATATGGACGATTCATTATTTTATTGTTTTATTTAAATTCAATACGCACACATATTTTAGTATATAATGACAAATTGTAAAGATAAAAAAGTAATTTATAATGTTTTTCTTAGTTCTCCTCACTAGGGGTTTCTGTGTTGACGCGGACTAAGTTTTATTTAAATACCTACTATTTGTTTCAGATCCTGACTCTATTAAATACTAGTTAACATAAAATTAACATAAGGATGGTGTCTAAGGAACTGAAAAGAAAAATAAATTACATTCACGAGATACACGACACAGGACGAGAAATAAAAAGCAAATTAGATTGCCAACAAGAAAGAAATCACGCACCCAGAAATTGCAACTTACATACAGTTACGGATCATTATTTTTTTTTATCACTGAAAGTTATTATTTATGTAAACCAATGTAATAATCTGTAAAATGTATGTTTGAGAATAGAAATAAATAAATAAGAAATCACTCATGTACCAGGCCGTCCAAGATTGTAACAAGATATCGATTGAAATTACTTACATTGAAATTATGTTTAAATTTAAAAATGAATTAAAAAAGGTGTCCACCTCAAATATTGATATTCTGTTAGTGATTTAACACAATTAAATTTAAAATATTATAATATACCTTATTTCGTTTTTTTTAAAGTTTTTTATGTTTGTCAAAAATTGTAATTTCTTATATAAATATGTTTCTCAAATATTAGCGCAACTAACGATATGAGCTAACTAGAGATTAATAAATAATATTTATAATGATGATCGTACATTAGCTATCTAGGCAAGGAACCGAAATAGAATTGAAAATTCGCGAAAATACAAAATAAACATGACGAGAGAAGTGGTTTTAGCAAAAGCAAAAATACCACAATAAGCTAATAAAGTAATTACCAATCAAAAATTTTGGAATAAAATAAACATATTAAGCGAGAACATAAGGAAGAAACAACATCCTTTTCCTTATCGTCACCTTGTAAACATTAAATCATTTCAATTTCATCATCAATTTCCCGTAGCTCCTAAAGCAGAAAAACTATATTTTGCACCAGAAGTTCAATTGATCAATAAGAAAAATCTAACAGGCCAATCAGTGGAGAAAAGGCTTTTAAAAGTTGGTCAATAACTACTACTTATAATATCAATTTTAAAAAAATAATTATCTTATTACATAAATTACTGGTTTTAAGATAAATCAAAGTCTAAGATTAATCGTTTCGATAACATCGCGTTCACAAAATGAATTATTTAACTCGAGCTTTGTGGGTTACCTAGTATTGTATTTACCAATTTGGAATCAAAGGATTTCAGTCAATTGATACCGGTGTTCTCTTTTCTCATGTAACTTACTGTTTACTACGGACATATTACATGAAAATTACAAATTTCCTGTTGACTTACGCGTCGTGTCCCACATACTAAACCAGTAAATAGCTACATTAATATTGATATCAATGTACCTTCACACCTCATTGTAGAATCGTAGTATGTTGTGTGTACATTATAAACCGTAGGGACATCAAAACAACTCAGGTTATTTCTGTGCACATGGTTGGGAATACGTCATCCGCTGTGTTGTATTTTAGGATTATTTCACTTCAACTATTCCAGTCGGATTTGATGAGAATGTCTCAATTTACTTTTCACTCCTTGCATTGGATTCACCGTTGATAATTAACTTTTTATTCAATAAACGATATAAAAGGAAACCAATTAAGTAAGCCTAGGTAAAATCCATAATATCTCCGATAAGCTCTGGAAATGGAAACTAAATTTACTTGTTTGAATCAACGCACCCAATGAGGCCCACATTACCAAATATTTACATAATATGTTAAATTGTATCGATAAAAATATTCAAAAATTCCCGACTGACGAATAAACATTTGTTTTATTTCGAAATAGCGAAAATATCGTACCAAAATCTCGATTTCCTAAAGACTATAAAAGATGAATGTTGAAAACACACATGCAGTGTGTAGTGAATAACAAAAATATCATCACTCAGCGTAGGAATAAAATGACTTTAACCACTGGAGCGCCTTTTGCCACAATATGGCACTATTTAAAATACCTCGGATTGCTTCGCTGCCAGTTTTGGCAAATTTTCCCGTATTTGTAAGTAATGAAGTAGAAGTTTACGATTTTATAATTCTTTTTTATAAATCCAACGAATACGTAATAACCGACAAAAAATAGGCTGTATAGATCTATAATCAATTTGTATGTCTCCCATATTAAAATCCGGAGTTATGATTTTTTTTAATTTGGGCGGAATATATTCAAAATGATCACCAAAAAACGTCGAGCAATCGGAGAAAAAAAGTTTTAAATTGCGCTGTCGCTCCAGTGGCTAGTGCGTCGAATTAAATACCTAATATACAATAACTGTAATAGTGTACAGTAAAATAAAGAAGATTAAACACTGAACAAGTTGTCTTGAAGGTCGCTAAAAGAATAAACCAGTCCATTTCGACTCTTACCCCACACCATTTCCGCTAGAAAACGACAAATTCTCGCACTATTTACAAGTTGCAGCCTTGTGAAAATGATGAAAGCATCAAGCGGTGCAAAGAAACTGATTGCTCATTAAATATTACTGCAAAATAAAATCCAACACCTCATACTGACTCTAATATCAACACGAACACAATGCTTGGTGAAAAGATCTGCTTCTTCTCCAAATCTAAGGATAAATTTATTTTTAGTAAATGTTACTAGTTCAGTGTTCAGCTATAAATAATTCTGGAAAAGAACCTATTTTCTAACTTTCACTCACGTTACATTAATTGAAGGGAATTAAAAATTACATATAAATTTTAAAAATAGGAACGAGGCAGATAAAAAATAGGTTCAATGTTTAAGAGATGTTATGATTATGTCGGAAAAATTCTAGCGTCCTTGTTTGAAGAGGAAACTGGAAAAAAAACCGTTAAAAGACATATCATAAGCTAGTTGGTAGAAAAATACTAGACATCTTGACGTAAGCAAGGCAATATAATATGGGTTGACGGGAAGGTTTAGCCATTCAAAAGTCGGTCAACTGAAGTAAAACGGTATTTCCGAGAGAGTTAAGAGTTATTTGTACAATTCGAAGGGGACGCAGAATAATCGGCCAAGGCAGCGAGACACCTAGCTGACTTACAAATTGTGAGAAAACAAGTCATGGCTGCACGATCCAAAAAAAGCCAATTCAATTTTACGTTAAAAAACAGGACGTCGGATTCCCCTAATCTCTAACAGCCTTACTAATAAAAAATCACTTCCCAATCAGCTAACGGTGTTTTGATTACGTTTTTAAAATAATAAGTTTTTAAAATACTTTAAGTTTAGATTCGATTTGGTACTAACAAAAAAAATCTAGACATTGCGTTAGCCATCTGACAACGATCCCACGCAGGGCATTTTTCCCGCTAGATGCGGTAGGTGGCAGTTTTTTTAACGTCTACTGTAAATCTTAATAAATAGTGTTATTAATCTAAAGTATATTTCATAAAATATTTAAGTATATTTCAAATAAAAAAATACAAAAGTTAATTTTATGTTGTTTCTAAAATGGTATATTTTTTCTGAAAAAAAAATCCAAAATTCGAAGAGAAATTATTATTATTACGAGATAAGGTACCATGCCAACTCAAAATCAACTCAACACCTTTTTGAAAAGTAATTAAAAGCTATGACAAAAAAATTGCCCATTACTCTAACCTAACGTAACCTATTTAACCATATTTTAATAGATTTTTTAAAGAGTGACTTTTTAAAGGAGGTTCTGAGTTGATTTCATTCTGAGTTGTCCGGTCACCATATTGTATATGGATTGATAAATAATAATATGAAGAAGATCACCAAATGATGAGGTGCGAGGTTGTTTACCGAAATAAGATGAATATAATATTATAATTAACCTTTGGGAGAAGAAGATGGCAAAGACAAGAAATAATTCAAAAAATTGTTTACGAAATAACACAAGCGTGACAACTGACTGAGACTTGACAGGCTTAACCTGGGAATTCTATTAAAAAGTACCTACAAGTACCTACTAGAAATGCTGATTATTTTATTTGATAAGCAACAGACAGTGACACAAAATAATGAACCGGCCTAATTGAGTAGTTTCAGGATGTCACGAATACTGAGATTTAATTGGATTGGAGAAGGTGGTTGATATAACCTTGAATAGGTTAGTGGCCGAGTACTACTTGGGTTGCGTTGTCAATGTTGTGCATTTTGTTGTTTTTGATGTTGACACACGCATCGTCGGCTTATATTAAACTATGCAGAAATATCTACCATTTTTTCAAATAAACACTGCCTTAAGCTTCATCGAAAAAAAAACAAATTAAAAATTCTCAGATATAAAATATTTTTATTCATCTATTTATTTACGCCCTGGTTGGCTCGTATGTACGTAATCAACCATCGTCCTCTTCTTTCTCACACATCTTGCCTGAAAATGAAAAAGACAGACGATGGTGTTACTTACGACCTCTTTGTGGAACATATTTGTTGTAGTTAAAATGGTAGAGCGAGTTCATGGAATTGATTTATAAAATAAGTTAAAAAGCACAACGCATGAGTTAAACACAATACATTTGAGATTGGAAAGAAAACAAGATTAGCAAATGAAATATGCAAAAAACGCAAATCATATTTATAAAAATCAAAATATGCTTGGGGAAATATGAGATGTCTATGCGTTGCTAAACCATTCATCCGATTGCTATGAAACTTTGGGGATTTGATGTGAGCATGCCTGCGATGGTTTCTATAATAGTGAGTTCTGCCATCATGAAATTAAGCGTTACTAACCATTCCTCCGATTGCGATGAAATTTTGGGGATTTAATGTGTGCATGCCCGCGATGGTTTCTATATACATATAGTAGTGAGCTTTGGTGTCATGAAATTATGAGTTGTTGTGAGCACGCCCACGAAGGTTTATTTATAAACTGGTGAGCTCTGGCATTATGAAATTTGTATAAAAAATTTACAATAGGTGGCACGTGAGCTGTTTGAAAACTGAATGTACCGGGACTGAATGTATAGAATGCGGGGGGATATGCGGGAGGGGGGAACCCGGAAAAGGATTTCGTGGGACGGAGGAAGCGGGAGAGGGGAGTGGGGAGAGGGAAGGCGGAGTGGGAAAGTGTGACAGAAAGGGGACGCGGGAGAGGAAGTGGAGGCGGAAGAGGAACGGGACGAATGGGAAATGGGAAACAATTTCTTTATTAAATGGCATAGCAACGCATGCCGGTAACTCGCTAGAATAAAATAAATTATAGAATGAAATATAAAAAATATGATGAAAATTTAGAAATATAGAAAAAAAAACACTATGGAGTGGTCAACTCGTATTTTTCATCAAAGTGTTTATGAATAGTTTAATTCTTCATTAATACGGAATCTCTAAATATGTCGACAACATTCCCAAATCAATTATCAAAATTATTATGAAGTCAATTTATAGGTGTGTGTGTGAGCCTATCGTTTTTTTTTAATTGTCGCAGAAAAGGGTAGCATTTTGTCGCGTATTTCTGGTCGGTACATTAATATAGTTGCGTAACACCGGAATTAAAAAATGCTGTCTTTTGGCTCTACCGAAAAAAGTCGTGCCGTAATAAAGATTTGATAATTTGACAGGTTTAGTTAAACTGACGATAGCATCATTTGTTTCTCACAGCTAAAAAACAAAATATTTTTTATTCCATGCATCACTTAAAATTAAGAAGAAGATAAGTAATTTATAAGAAAAATCACCGATGTTATTGGTAAAGTAATGAATTAATTAAAGATAATTAGTTTGTTATTGTTTGTTGAACCTTCGACACTGTTTACGATGGGTATTAAAATGTTATTGTTTTGAAATATTATGAAATATGTACCTACTTAAATTTCCTATCGATTTCACAAAAGCCATGAAATTATTCGCAAGTTTATTTGAATAAGTATTAAATAGGTACATAATAAAACTTGTAACTTTTAATAAATTGAAAAGACAAACAAAAATACATTTCACCAGAACTAGACACATGGATCGCAAAGTAAGTTTTTACATTACGTGCGCTTCGTGATAATATTTTACAAATAAAAATTAATCCTTACAGGTAATCTTATCAAATGCGTATTTTGTCTGGAGAAAAGTGTACATTACCAAAATAACGTTAGAAATAATATTTGAAAACTGACCCTCAAAAGACCTCTCCATGACATTCGTTTTTTACGGACTTTATTATCTATTAAAGTCAGTATGATACAAAAAACTAATACGTAAAAGACAGCAAATTCATAAAAAAACAATTATACTTGAAGCACTTAAAAAAAGCGTAGGTATTCGTTAATGATAGTAGGGTAGTTGGGAATCTGAAAAAAATCTGAATCGGAAAGAGAAAGGAGAGGAGGTTGAGAAGTATTCGGTTATTCAAAACTGGTCACCAAACATAACTAAAGACATTTCAAGCAACGTTTCGATTCTGAGAACTGAGTGGTGAGATTTCAACAGGGCTAAACCGTTCGACTCCAGAAGACCTATTCTCTATCTTTTGTGAGATCGAGATAGATCTCAAGCGAGATCTCCCGTCAGATTTGGGTAATTTTCTACGACTTATTTGCTTTTTCTATGGGCCGATATAAGCTGTGAGCGTCACGTGTGTTAGTTTAGGTCGTTTTAAATACGAATTCCTGCAAGTATGCAAGATTATTTATTCACTCAACAGCCGTAGAAAATCACACAAATCTAACAGGAGATCTCGCCTGAGATCTCACAAAAGATAAAGAATAGCTCTTCAGAACGAGATGTAAATACCTAACCTACATTATACAATACGAAGTCATTTAATAACATTGTACCCACGTGTGACAAAACCTGTGTATAAATTTGATCCCTGTCCCAGAGCTAAAGAGCTTACAGCTCTGCCAAGATGGTTGTCAAAAAACATTATAAGTTAATTGAGAAATCACTATATAATTAAAAGGCAAGTAAAAAAAAAACAAGTTATTTAAATTCATGCATTGACAAACACACGTTTTAAAGATATCAGCACAAAAAATTAAGTACAAAACAATGTTAATTTAAATTTCTTGCAATGCGATACAATAATAGTCCCTAGATCGTACGTGACGTCAAGGTTCTGGTACATTATTTTTTCAAACAAACCGCGTGAGAAAGAAGGGGACGAACGAGCTTTCGCTGGGACTAGTTAAGAATTTTAGCTTTATATTATTTATATATATGTATAAAAATCTCGCATCACAATGTTTGTTCGAGATAAACTCCGAAAATACTTATCCGATTTTGAAGAAATTTGGCATACTGTTTGTAATTTGGTCCAAATTAAAATAAATAGGATAGTTTTTATCTCGTTTATTGACCTCAATATTTATTATTGCGAATTAAATGTTTGTTATAGGCAGGGCTGGGCAAAAAACATGCTTTGCTGTAATTAAATCACAAATTACAAAATACTTTTTCGCATGTATTTAAAATATGAAATACAAAATACTTTCAAGTCGTGTATTGGAAATACAAAATACAGTATTTTAACCATTTTTTTTTATTTCAAATACAAAAGACATTTGGTTTTGGTAGAACCTTTGGTTGCAATAAATTGTCGAAAGTGCCCTTATCTAAGGGTACGTTTCCATAGAAGCAAAGCTGAGCAAAGTAAAACAGAGACGTGCAAAAATTGACCAATTATATTGCTCAGAAGACACATCTCATCTCCGCTCCACTTGTAAAGTTTTGTGGTTTTGACGGAATTTGATCATCCATTAACACCAAATAACTCACGTCTTCGTGAATAAATACCGCGAAACGATGAAAACGACAATTGACAAGATACTTGCTTTGACGTACAACTGACGTTGCCAACGCTAAATATTAACATATATTGCTCTGGATTCTAGCGTTTTTGATTTATGTATTATCTATGTCAGATCATTTTTCATTATCATTATTAAGATTGCTAAATGTATTTGAAAATGTATTTTGAAGCCATAAGTATTTGAAATACAAATTACAAAATACCTCAGCATCAGGTATTTGAAATACCAATTACAAAATACATTTTTAGAAATTAATTGAAATACAAATACAAAATACGTATTTGTATTTCAAATACGTATTTCAATTACAAGTAATTCAAATACTGCCCAGCCCTGGTTATTGGACAATGCTTTGTAATTATTTCTAAGTTCCATAAGTTTCTAAAAGATGCGGTGTGAGTTAATTTATCGACACAACACTTGGTTTTCTAGATTGGGTAACCATCCAATAGATGGCGTTGTGTTTCGATTAGACGTCAGAGCAACGCGTGGCCGGTTCATCTAGTTTTATATAAACATAGATTGATAGGTTATTAAAATGCTGATACAAAGGCAAAAACGTCATTAGAAATGCTTTAATTATTATCGTTTGATTGATAAAATAAGATTACGTGACAGGCACATGTACCTAATTATTATTTGTATGTAATGCCTATATCTCAGGTACGGGCAATTATTATTGAGCGTTGACTAAGGCAAAGTAACTATTATGATGGTATTGAGGTCAACGCATAAAAAGTGAATTTTGAAATAAAAATGGGAAAAATCTAGGTTGCAATAAGTAAAAGTTAAAATAAATCTGTACATTCTCACAGCGCAGCTGCGGCTTGATTTCACGAGATACCTTTTTTGTTTTGGTAGTGCAATACGGAAAGGTTTAGACGTCATATTTTGAAGCATTGTAAACGACAATGCAGATATTTTTTAGGTGTTTAATCAAGCTTTATCCATACTAGCTGGTTCCCGGCATGCGTTGCAATATTCAAAGAAATAAATTGTTTCTCCCTGTATGTCCTTTATCTTGCGTCCCCTCCCCCTCCCCCTTCCTCTATAAAGACTAGACTCGCCATTGTCTCACAAACTCAAGCTATAATGTGGCAAGTGAGAAACAATCTTACGATTTCAATAAATTCTTAATTCAAAAGTTATTCATTTGTGATAAAGATGGACTTTCGAAGAATGTATGTGTGTATGAACGATATAGATATAGGACCGGGAGCCGTTTACGTATCTGCGCCGAATACTACATTCTACATCACGGGTATGACTGAGATGCCTAGATACGCTTACTCGCTTACTGGGACGGAAAAAGAATGCTGTACGAGACGACCGATTGTCCTAGGATGTCCTTCTTATACTTAATTGTTGCTACGTTTGCTATCTCACTTTCTCTAATGGCGCTAAAATTCTTCGGGAAACAATGGAAATAATTGTATTTTTTATAATAATAAATAATTATTCATCGGCTTTTTTACTAGTATTTGCTGATAAATGAAAACTTTTTCTCATCACACACGTGGGCATTTTGGCACTTTTTTAATGCAATTTACTTACTCGTATGTCACTTCCTTACGTGAGTTGATTACTAAAACTGCAAAATAAAAGACAATACAATTGCCTTGTCTTTGGCTTACACTTAAGAGATTTCTACGCATCTATATATTATATATATATATTATTTGACCAGTCAGTGGTTGAATGGGCATCGCGCTTGGGTCCCACCCGGGCGTCCCTGTGGTGGTAGTAGGAGATTTTCAAACATTGTTGGGTTATTCGTAACCCGGGAATGTTTGTCTTTCTTTCTTTAAAAAAAAAATATATATATATATAACGTCCTTATGTATAGATAGGTATTGTGATATACTGCATATTCTTAGTTGATAGGCAGTTCCAGAAGATAGTTCGATAATGACATAAACAACACATTTTAATTAGCACTGTGGTACGCCCGAGGGCAAAGGAACAATTATTACTTGGGCAATTATGCTAGTAATATCTAGTCCACCTCGGCACAGGACCCCCCAGTGAGGAGGAATAAGAAACACAATATATATACTTACTTAAATTCAACATTTTATTTTGTGTATACAAATATTTTAGACAGTAAAAAAAAATAACGTTAGTATCAACACTATCAAAGTAATTTTTGCGATAGATAAAATCGTTTTTTTTATAATAATCACACTTTGGGACGGAAGTTTTACATTTTATGCCGGTCTTACTTGAATGCCTGGAAAGGCAAATATTTTTATATGAATATTGTCCACCACTCTCTTTATAAGGGTCTCAACTAAATGTATAAAACATTTAAATATTTTTATACTTCATACCCCATCTTACCCCTTTTATACCCCATCTTCCTAACGTCGTGTCTTTTTTAAGTAGAAGAATATTTTATCAAAATGCAACTTAGACTTTGGCACTGGAGATAGTTGGCGCAAATAGTTGAAAACCTTTTTTGTAATGTGTTAAAATATGTAAATTTTTTACACATACGTCCCTAAATGACCTATTACAAAATAGGTTATAATATTGTACAATACTTTTATAGTTGGGGTGTGGTGAGTAACATATAAAAAGTTCATTCAAACGTACAAATTATTTCAAAAAAAAAATATATATATATATATATCGGTTACAAATTCCATTTTCTCGAACAGGTTCCTTGTTTTCGCCCGCCCGTGTGTTATTATAAAGTACTGTTACAGACATTAGTGGTCGAACATAAACAAGGCCGCCAACGTGATGTAAAGCTAATACTAGTCACAAGGAGAGGTCGTACGTGATGTCATCGTTCTAGTATCTTCTGTCGTTTCGTTTTCGTACAAGTCATGTGAGAAGGAAGAAGACGGTCGTCGATAACGTGTAAGAGCTCTCTGTGGGACTACAACATTGGCAATGTTCTCAAAAACCAACTTGCCCTGGATTTTCACATCTTAGTTATATATAGTTTTAATAAAATCGTACAGAATAAAATTATATAGATTTCCCATTGTAGTTACATACAATTTTAATAAAATCATTGTATACTACCCCCTTTACCACACACCCACACGCACCCAGATGTTGTGTATATAAACCATACCATTGTACCAGTCTGAAGATGGTCTTAATAGGTTGAAACCGGTAGCGGTCCAAAAAAAATAAATGGAAAAAGTTTAAAACTGTTTTAATATACATATACGTTCCAGAGTGGAAGATACTATCAGTATCGCCCTGGTGTAAGACCACCACCATTCAGAATTGAAACGTTGCTTGAAATGGCTTTAGCCGTGTTTGGTAACCAGATCTGAATAGCCAGGTACTTCCTCTTCCCCATATCCTTCCCCTCCCCACTACCTTCAGCCTCACAACATACCCCGATTGAGGATGCCACTGGCTCTCACCAGACGGGAGCAGTTGGAACTCTTGTGCGGTATTCATATAAAAAAAAATGTATTACAAATTCTATTTTCCGTAATTTTATTCTGCCCAATTTGTTGTATTCGATCCTAAAGGTGTGTCTCGTGTGACACGTCTGTATGGATTGTATGGTGAGCGATATGGTGATATAAGGCCACGCTCAAAAATCGTTTGATGCGTACAGCGTCGTCTGACAGTAGCATCAAATGTCCGAATCTTGATTCATTGCAATTTTATTTTTACTGCAACGTAAATACAGGTGATTCGAGCCGCCATTCTACACCACATTGGGTTACAGAATTGTTGAAAAATTATATTATTATGTGAATCTTCCGAAAAGCCAGACGAAGAAAATTCGAATCCAATCCTTAATTGTTTTTTCTCCACTGGCGCTTATGCAAGCGTTGAAAATTTCGTTGGCACGTGTTCTCTTTCCCACTTCAATTTATATTTAGCTCTGTTCAAATAAACACGTGAGGCGTGGTATGGAAACGAGGAAAAGATTGCACTGAATTTTGTTGAAAAGTGCAGTGGGTACATACATACAAACGATCTTGTAGTATCAACATCATTTAATTTGTAACCCTGACTGCAGCAATCTAGAAACATTGGATAATGCAAAAAAATCGTGCTTGATCTTCAAACAATTTTTTTATGTTTTTAATCGTGAATGTAGTTACATAATTTTATTAGACAGGTTAATCAGTATCACTTTTTCAGCAAACAAATGTTTTTCGATTACGTAACAGTGTCAATGACCTTAAAAAATCACCTAATGCAAAAAACATCAATTTTTTGTTGTTGTAAATACAATATATCGAACCACGCAAATTAATTGTGTCAGATAACTAATAAGAAACTATCGGGGTCATGGTCAAAATCTTGAGAAGTTCTCTACTATCTGCTAACAACGAATTTTAAGATACTTTAGACACGTTGCTCGTCAAACTGAAGACTCTAACATGGAGAAATTGGCCAAAGTGGAAGGCAGAAGAATCGGAGAAAGGTCACCAATGCGCTGGAGTGACCAAAATTCACTGGCGTCCGAGGCGTTGGTGTCCGCAGCTCTCCACCCAGGAACGCGAGGAGGTAAGGAGCCATGTTCACCATGGAAATTGGGGTAGGGGTTACGGTCCCCAGTTACGGACTTAGGAAAAAGAATTTTTTTTGGAATTTTCGCATAGTTATTTTCTGTGTTTAACTTTTTCATTACAACTCTTATTCTAGATAATCAGATAAAACTATTTAAAAATATAAATTAAATGCATTATTATTAAAAATACTAGCGATTTCCCGGCATGCGTTACAATGTCATTTAAGAAAGAAATTGTTTCTCCCTGCGTGTCTTTTCCCATTCGTCCTGTTCCCCTTTCCCCTGACGCATTCCTCTTCCACCTTCCCCTACTTCCCTTTCCCCTCTCCCGCTCCAACGTCCCGCCAACTCTCTCTCTCTCCCTCCCGCGTTCCATATATTCAGTCACAGTACATTCAGTTTTCAAAAAGCTCACGTGCCACCACCTATTACAATTTTTGTATTCAATATTTATTATTATATTGCAAATATTCATTTTTGTATATTATGAGAACAATCAACTTTGGTACCTAACACAGGTACCTATTTAAAATGCTTATAATTCTTAATTAATTTAACTAAGTACTTAGTATTTCAATTAAATTAATGAGTTTATTCGAAAATTGAATTTTGATTATACAATCGCTGTTTTGCAAAATGTCGTTTTCAAGTTGTGACATTTTTGAGAGTTTCTTTTCAGATCTATTGTCATGTGGTTTAATAATCCAGAAACCTTTGTGAGGATGGAAAGAAGGTATTTTGAAAGTTTCATTAATTTGTGAAAGAACCGAGGTTTTCTTAATAGGCACAGATTTTGAAAAGAACACTACTTTTAAACTTAGTTACAACAAAAAACATCGATTTCAATCGCGGCAGGTGGAAAAATATGCATTTAAATTTACATTTCATAAAAAAAAATTGTACGTAATTTCTCGTTACGGCTGACATTTCATGTTCCTTTTTCGCAAACTGAATGATTTCCAGGGTATCAATCGATAAATATTAAAAAACGATTGCCATATCACAAAAATCACATATATTCGGGGAAGGTACTAACTAGTATAGAGCAATTTTCATATGAAGGTACTAGTATGGTGCAATTTTTATATTCTGAATAAATAAATAATTGAGCATATTTAGGATATACGAATTAAAATCAATGTATTATTAATTAGGTTAGGTTATATTAGGTTTGGTTAGATTAGGTTAGGTATATAAAAAGGCGTTCTTAGACGACATCCAGAAATTAATTATTGACAAGTTGAAATTTGTTTTTTTAATAAAAAGTATTAGAATAATTACACATACCCGTTAGACAAACCCTGCTTGCCGTACAAACCATTCAAATCCTGGGATGTATATCTAAATGAAAAGAATAGCGCGTGTGCGTTCTTTATTTTGGTTCATCCGTCTTTTATTTTGCAATAACACATACCCGTTAGACAAACCCTGCTTGCCGTAAAAACCATTCAAAACCTGGGATGTATATCTAAATGAAAAGAATAGCGCGTGTGCGTTCTTTATTTTCGTTCATCTGTCTATTATTTTGCAATAACACATACCCGTTAGACAAAACTAAAAATTTATTTTCGTTATTATCTTATTTTGAAAAAAATAGGCGTAATGATTTTTGCGATATGACAATCTTTTTTAATATTTAACAATTGGTACCCCGGAAAATGTTCGATTTGTGAAGGAATTCAACAAGAAATGTCAGTCGTTGACGAAAAATTGCGGCGGTTCTTTCCAACTTTACCAAAGTTTCAAACATTTCCTATAATAATAATAATTGAATAATTTGTATAGCGCCGTTTTTGTGAAAAATCACCTCAAGAGCGCGTAATATAGCAGTATACATACAACTCACTTATATATATTTTTATAAGCAAGCATATTTTGATTTTATATTTATAGATAATTTTAAAAAAGGCTGTAATGAAAGTAATAATTATTCATACTTGCGACGAAGGAATTCAATTGGAAAGTGCACAAATTCAAAACATTTCGATTCGTGCTCAAATCCACCATAAAGATCACAAGTTTCCAACAATACAAGGAAGTAAGTAGTCTGCATTTCACGTAACCAATTTCCATATTCGAACCGCGAATGTAGTCTGTTCTCGGCAATCTAATCATTACACAATTAGGTAAATTTGTTACTTACGCGAACAAACTATACCGTTATTATGTTTTCAAATGAAAGATTTTTACAATGTAATAATAAAAACACACAAACAATTTTTTAATGGTTTTGATCGCCACATGTCACTTAATAATAACATTATTACATTTGATTTACATTTAAAAAAAAATGTATAAAAATAAATATTTAATAAGCCATCGATTTTGAATGATGATCGTTCACCAGGGTAATACTCAAATATGAACACATATTGTGTAGCTTTTGTGCTCTACATAGTGTCCTGTAAGTGGGGATACGAGATGTCATTTGCAATCAAAATGAAGCCGAATGAAAACGTTTTTATGAAATCATTTAACAATATAATTACAAAAATAATTCCAAAAAACACTACACTTTTTAATGTTTCTTTTTTGTAAGTACCTACTAAGCATTTAAAAAAATAAACACAAATCGATATAAATTGAAAGGGTTAAGAATCCGACCATTGAGTATGCATTATTTTAATTGCAAATGATTTCCCCTATACCCTGCTTCGTTTGATCCATTGCTTACGGGACACCCTGCATAGAGATTCCGATTGACTATGAAAACTTTTTTTTATTTACTTACGATCTGACGTCAACAATGAACACAAATCATAGGCCTAACATGCCCGGGGCCATTTTTATCAATAACAACATTAATTATTTATTTCATAATATGTTTTGCACTAGGTTATATTTATGATAGCAAATCTATAAACAACAATCTTAATTCCACCCCTTAAAAAATAAACTAGGTTGAATAGAAAATACAACAAGCAACCCTCGACCCGTCGCGTGGGGTCTAAAAGCCTAGGTTTTACACAAATGCTAATTATGTACATTTTAAATGTTGCCACCGATTCCTTAGTTTAGGTAGCTTCCTATACTTGGATGCTAGCGCCGCCGACATTTAGTCTGTGTGTTTCAGCGTGAGGCTCAGCAAAAGTCAACAATATACAATGAAAAACCAAGTTTATATGTTTTTTCATTGTATTTTGTGATTTTTTTGTAAAATAATAAGTCTGTTTCAATCTTCAATAGTTATACGTTTGATGGACATTGATAAGATTTCTTTTTAAAGTTTATTTTAAAAAAAAAGTATGATTCAAAATGAAAAAAAAAGTTCTTTGTTGATTTTTTTAGCTTTTATATTGAAAAAATATATTCAAAATTAATAATAAACTTAGTTTTTACCATTACTGTTTACAAAACCAACATGTTTCGTGAGCTAAGTTCACTTTTTCAGGGTTTAATAACTAATTATAAATAATAGATAAAAACAATGTTCATAGACATAGACGACATAATTATAAATAATAGACAATGGAAAGGTATTAATAATAGTCAATGGAAAGAATTGGTTATTAATAATATTCAAATTCGCATTCACGCTCTTTCTGATCTCTAATATTTCTAACTTATCCAACTGAATGCCTTTAAATTAGAATGTAGCAATTCAATTCCACTATTGAATTCAAAAGTGTGTCTAGTCTCCAACAAATGATTGGCGAACTCTGAAAAACTGTTATTGTTTAAAAATTTCATATGTTCTTTAATCCTTATTTCAAAGTTTCTCGTAGTTTTTACCAATATAAAAGAAACCACAAAAAAATTATAATTTAAAAATATTTCTTTTTATTTTAATGAAGCCGCTAATACCTGACTAATCAATAAAAATAATACATAAAATGTATACTACAAGAACATTTAAATCATATTTATTTTGGGGTCCTTAGCGACCCCCAGCGACTTTTCGCGTTAAAAAAAGACGCGATGGGCGGAGGGTTAAAGAGGGCACTTTGAATGAATTTGTGCACAACCGATGGTATAGGACGTTTCAAAAGTTTTTCGAACAACACAGTTTGTAACACCCACCCGCAGTCCTCTCTTATCCGACAAATTCCCAAAGACACTGGGCGAGTAGCAATTCAGTGTAAGTTTAAATTGAGATTCAAGATTAAACTAGGTAATGATAAAATCCATCCAGTACACCATTACAAGTTTGCTCACGGATTTGTCTGTTAGTTGAAAGTAAAAAATAAATAAAAAAGGTAGATGCATAATTAATTTGGTGTTTGTCAAAAGACAATTTAATAATTTAAATAATACTAGCAAAAACTGGCTGTACTTTATTTTCTAGGAATTATTATTTTCGTAAGAGAGTGATCAGCAACCAATGGAGTAAATTAAAAAAAATATTGCATGAGGCCAGCATTTTCTCCATTTGTAAACAAGAACACAAATTACAGTTATCAAAAACATTTTGAGCTCTTACGCACCATAAAAAATAAATAAATAATGAAACTAAATTTCAAAAAGCGTTTTCTGGAATATAAAATAAATTCTCATTTTCGCGAATGCGAAGCTTATTTTTTAATTGTTGGATCAATTATAATTAATAATATGAAAAAAACCAAAAAGCACGTTGAGTAAACGCGCTTTTAAAAAATCGATTTATAAAATTAATTAACACAAATATTATCCGCAGTTCAAACACGATTTTTCTTAATTTATTGAAAAAAAAAAGTGGAAAAAATCACAAGTCTTCCTTTTGAGAGGCGCACACATTAATATTTTAAAGCTTCAATCTAATGATGGAAATGATGTTACTAAAATACTAGCGCTTACCTGGATAATTCATCTCTCAACTGTCGCTGGCCCGCCGGCGGGCGAAAAAAAATTCTTTGCTTTTTTAAATGCGATTTTAATCCTTATGTATAAAGAAACTGGGGGAAGGACAAGGTCAGAATCGCTTGCGCCAACATCTTTCTTGACGTAACACTTCATTTAATTTATCTAGCTTCTCGGAATGATTTTCAATGAATTTTCTACGACTGCGGGTCACTTTTAGGAGCTATCAGCGGCGAAAATAACAAAATGTTACGTTTTCAAAAGAGTATTAATGTCGTTATTTCTTTGTAAACTCCTGTGAATTGTTTTTTTTTTCTTGTAGGGTGTATATTCAGGTTTGTGTAGAAATAATAAAATCAGTTTATATTCGCATGAATATATTTTTTTGATATTTGTTTGCCGAATGGGAGATTTTTAAAATTATTTTTTTAGTTTAAGTTAGCTATTTTGGGAAAACTTCTCAAATCATGTAATGCACATTAATAATAAGATATATTATCTGGTAAACAGAAAACAATCGCAAAAAAAACAATCACTTTATTTTTATATCGATATTTGACCCGAACTCATGCAATTTTTCGAAATACCATCCAACTTTCAACAGGTTCAGACACAAAAAAGTTCAAATATGAAAATTTCAAATAAAAATATTTCCGCTAATATTAGTTAAAATATTATTTTGACAGAATTTCAATTCAGGGTTTCCAACCGCTCTCGCACCCAATAACCTTGATTATTCTTAGGAATCAAGCGCCTATTGCACACAATATGGGCGTGAACCTACTCCAAACCGGTGTCGATACGAGCACCCAGAGCAACAGCAAACCAACAAAATAATAAAAGCCTTAATATTGATCGCAATAAACACTCACGATACATGGAATAACGGCCATAGACCGTGCTAGTTATAGCAGGTTCATTAATTCAAAATGGTTAATACCATATAATAGATATAATAGAAATAATGTGGGGCTATGGCGTGAAGCGTGCTGACTACGCCAGACTACGACCAAACTGCACGGACTATCACAGCCGCGGAACCAACGAAAGTTATCCGTTCGGCGTGGATGAACGATGATGGGCACACGGTTTTTAATTGTTCACTGCAGATCTCCTTTATTTCTTTTATCTAAGGTTAATACTGATGATGGGCCATAATGAACTGAAGGCAAATAGGTGTCAACTCTTCAAAAGTAACAGCTCTAATGGCACACATATAATGTATTATGAATGTGCCTACGATCGGCAAAAAAATATAAAACGGGGTGCATGACCTAAAATTTATAAGGTTGCAGGGTTTAAAAGGGTATATACAAAATTGGGGTTAAAGCCGGAAGTTTCCAGCAATTTAATTATGTCGTAATGTTTTTCGGAGGCTCTCTGTAATAATTAATTCAGTAGGCATGTCCTGGAGGTTTTTTTACATTTGAAAGGTTTAAAAAAAATTGTAATGCTTATTAAAAAAAATATAGCGTGGAAATAAGAATTTTTCTAATTCAAAATTCAAATTCAAAAAACCATTTATTGCACAAAAAAACACAAGTACAAAAGGTGTAGCTTATAGACGAATTCTATTTCTTCATATCTGAATATCTCCTCTCACCTCTCCCTTTTCCACTCCACCACATTCTCAATATTGTATTATTTGACTCTTGTGCAGTATCGTCATAAAATAATTCAAGGCGTGTTCTTAAAAATGGAACCATTACAAAATTCGCTGAACGCAGAAGATGGAAATTGTAGGCTGAAATGTACACAAGGCGAAGAAGGAAAAACGAGTATTCATTTCGTACTAATAAACGAGATACAACCGGTATACGAACACGATCTAGTAAAGCGACCCACTTGTGAAACATTTTAATGCTCACTTATAATTTTGATTACGATAAATTTTAAATGGAATGAAATAAATGTCAAGGCTTGCGAGAGAAGGCAACACAGCATTCAAAAAGAAGCAAGACACTTCAATCATATTAATGAATCATATTGATATCTAAATTAGAAATCTGTTAGAAAAAGTGTTAGAAGTACCCCTTACTTACTTTCCAAGAGAGCGTGTTGATCACAATAGGGATTTTATTATCAGGATCATTTTTAAAAACAATAATTAGACATGAATGAAAATATTAAAACTAGTCATTTATGGTGAGCGATCAGAACCAGAAAAGTAAACGTTTAAGGCCTGTTAACCACCGGCCTCGGCGAAATTTGAATTCTCGAATTCAAATTTCGTAGATAGTCTTGCGATCGTACCCTTGCAACTGTGCAGGACGATTCCGATAAGAACGTTTGATTATTCCGCATTTTTAATAATAACTGAATACGATTTTATTTCATTCAAAATTTGCTTCAATATATACCTACATTCGAGTTAGCAATAAAAATGCTCAAACGCGTGATATAAAATTATAAAAATTATGAACTTTTCGTAATTATTTTTTCATCATAAGTATTTATATTTTAATTTCTAAACAAAATAAGTGGTTAAAAAAAATAAGATATATATTAGTTTGTAAGACCGTAAATAAATAGACAAACTGAAGTATTTTCGTCGCAAAACACGTGCGCGGATTTTTTTAATGATTTCATTTGAACTAAAATTAAAATGATGAAAAGTAGCTTTGATAGATAATTTACTGATTTATTATACTATTATATATTATATTATATTACACTATATTGACTGTAATATGATGTGAAATATGAGATTTTTAATTTTGTATGGTACAAAATTTTCTTTAAAAATTTTACAAATCTGCCTACGATAGGTATAACCTTACTATAATAAAAATAAGCATATTTTTTCAAAATTTAAAACATAACTTTACTAGATAAAATAAGAATCGAATTTCGAAACCAATTTTTTTTTTTTTTTTAGAAAACAGTCAATAAGTCTAGAATTTTATTTAAAAATGACATATTTACGGTTGTGTCTGGTTATTTCTTCCCTCTCAAATATTCCACACATTTTTAAGCTATTCCTCATTTTTTGTGAAAAATTCCTCATATTCCTCATTTTATTATTCAATAATTATGTACGATAATATTTCAAATTTATTAATAACAAACCTACTACAAACGCACTCTTATTTATAATTAATATTATATTGCAATAAAATAGCAAAAAGATAACATTATTATCACTTATGTATATTTCAACCAGTCAGCCATTTAATTATGATGAAGTATATTAAATATTATTATATTGACGACCTCAGTAGCACAGAGAGGCCACAACGCAGCCAGAGGTCACGGTTTCAAAACACAGCGAAGTTCACATAAAATTTATTTTAATTTAAATGGGTTTCCACACCTGAAATTAAATAATATACAAGTCAAAATTAACAGTATCTTACCTTTAACCACGTTTATTGTTTAAAAAAAAAAACAAAATTTTTTAAATAAACCCTGATGAATTAAGCACTGCTTACGAAACATGTTGGTTTTCTAAATAAAAAATGTTGTTACTAAGTATTCTATTAATTGTAAATTAAAATGGTGCCACAGAATAAGTTTGCTGTGTTTGAAGAAATAATTTATAAGTCCAGTAAATTAGCTCCAGAGTCGTTCAAAAAATATATTATAATAGTCCATCGAATAAAATCAAAACGTTGATAGAGTTTTTTACGTGAATAATATGTGTAGAAAAATAATATTAGAATCCCAAGTCAGTGGAAATATGGAATCCCCTATGCCCTCTGTCGGGTATTTTCACAAACTGTGAATTCCAAGTCAGTGGAAAAATGGAATGCCCCGTATGGGGTATTTTCACAAACTATGAATCCCAAGTCAGTGGAAATATGGAATCCCCTGTGCCCTCTGTGGAGTATTTCCACAAACTATGAATAGATATCGTTAAAATGTGTGGAAGATTTAAAGTTTATTTTTTTATTGTGATTATAGTACCAAAATATGTAATTTTAATATTTTCATTCATAATTACTGATGTAAAACGCGCATTCCGAAACGGTTCCAACCGGCCACAACGTCATTATGATGTAGAAAACGTCACTGGCTGGTAAGACGGCTGTCACCAACACCAACGTTGCCCGGCTTGACACCAACGCCGCCATATTCACGAATAAAAACAAACATTTTAAATCGTTACAGATAATTTATTCGTCAACATAAAATAAAATAATAATGACTTTTTTCAGAAATAAAAAAGAGTAAATAATTGAGGGGTGAGGGAGAGGAAGGTTAGTGAGTTTCTGGTTGTTAAGATTTGCTCTCTAATCACGAATAAATCAACGTTTCGATTTTGGGTTCTTCATCGCGGCGAAACATTTCGTACCTACTCGTACATACCTACTGTTTAAAACATTTCAAAAGCACGGAATCAAGAACATAACAACTCTTGAATTTAAACAGTTTAATTTAATTTGAATCTTTAAATTCCGATTGAAATTGGATTAATCTTGATTGGAATACCTACCTTCAAATACTTAAATTGAAAGTTTTCTGACCTCGGTTTTCGTAGAAGTCACGATGGGCCAGATTGGAAATGTTTGGGATTTTTTATTCCTCTCACGCCCGAGTCAAAAGCTCCGTTATAAATATACAGTGATGGCTACAAAGAAAAAATAACCGGGCTTTGAACTTAATCTTTAGGTTCGACATCCCAGACCGAACACTATTCATGTCACCTAATAAAGTGGTAAACTAAAACTGAAAAAGTCAAAAAACGCTTGCTATGTTATAGCGCAGTCTAACAGTACCTTTATTCTTAACATAACATGGAAAATAATATCTAGGTATATATTTATATGAAAATCAAAATATGCTTGCTTATATGTATGTATATACATATACATATATGAGTTGTCTATGTTTTGCTATATTAAGCGTGGGAAATATTTGAAACTTTCAAAATACCATCTTTCCACCTTAGCGAAGGTTTTTGGATTATTACAACCACATGACAATACATCTGCAAAGATTTTTAATCATTACAAAAACTCTTAAGAAACTATAAAAAAAGTCACAATTTGAGGATGACATTTTGCAAAATAATGATTGTTCAATCAAAATTCAATTTTCGAATAAAACTTTAAATTAATGAATTTACTTGAAGTACCAAGTAAGAATCAAAAGTATTTTTAATAGGTACCTGTGTTAGGTACCAAATATGATTGAATGTTCTTATAATATACAAAAATGAATGTTTGTAATTTATGAAAAATTTAAATTTGAATAAATAAATTACATTAGGTGGCACGCAAGCTGTTTGAAAACTGAATGTACTGGGACAGAATATATGGAACGCGGGAGGGGGATTGGCGGGACGGGGAGTTGGAGGGGATAGAGGGAAGGCGAGAAAGGTGGAGGGGGAACGCGTGAGGGGAAGGGGACATGGGGGAACGGGACGAATGGGAAAGGACACGCAGGGAGAAACAATTTTTTTATTAAGTGGCACATATAGATGATGAGAATTCATAATAATTGCAACCGATACATTAAAAAACATGAAATTTCGAAGTTTTCCATTAGGATTTTCCAGATTCAACACCTTGTAAAATGTATCTTGCTACATTAAAAACAAACTTGTACCGCGACAAATTATTATCGACGTGAATAGACCAATTATACACAGACCTTCTAGCACTATTTTAAATCCAATAATACCAACTGCAGATACACAATACACAGTTACGCTCAGTACTAGCAAACAACAGGAACAAAAAACCCAACGATCTTAGTATTCTTTATTACAGTGATTCATTCCACCACCTCTTAGACAAAGCAGCGAAATCCGGACAAATTGACCGGATGACCGATGGAGGTGAACGCTCGCTGATGCTGCACTGACTACGGACTGGTGGTCATAATTGATTTTTTGTCAATTGGATCAATTGACAAAAAAAATGATTGGTCTATTTTGTCGATATTTCAAGAAAAAGTGCTCGAAAAAACAATCCTTTTTGATGTGGCATTAAAATCACTAATTTCGATTGTGACAAAACCAGTTCAATGAACTGCAGATAGAACTCGGATTTGCTTTGAATTTAAGGGTAATTTTCAAAATTCAACTTCTAATAAATTTAATAATGTTATCAAGTTCTGCAAGTATTTTAGTTTTTTATTACTGTCACAGCTGTTTCGCCTTACAAGGCCATTTTCAAACTGTCTAATAATTTCGATTTACAAGGCCTCTTTCAAACTGTCTAATAATAATATTATTATTTATTTTTTTTTTAATTAAATGGACTTCTACGAATTAAACACAAAAACAATTAATAAAAATCAACAACAATAACAAAAACAAAAAAATCGATAAAGTATCTAGGTACCTATAATATTTTAACAGAAAAATATTTTAATTTCTTTTTCAAAACTGGAGTTGTAATATCATCATCATCTTCGTCCCCTTATCCTATTCGGGTCGGGGACCCATTGCATCGACAAGACTCCTCCATACGTCCCTGTCTTGAGCTGACTGTTCGGCCTCCGTCCATGGCAGTCCCATCCTCTCCTCACACAGTTTCTGGAGTTGTCTCGCCCAGCTGTGTCTGGGGCGGCCCACTGGAATCGCACATAGTATCTTCCTCGGAATTCGGTCATCAGGCATTCTTAGTACACGCCCAAGCCACCTCAGTTGCGATTTTTCTATGAAGAGTAGCAGTGGTTCAACGTTTAGATCAACTCGGATCGTCGAGTTTCTTATATGATCCCATTTCGTAACCCCTGCCACTCCTCTTAAGTACCTCATTTCGGCAGCTTGGACTCTAGAGTGCGTTCGTTCGCGTTGTCGGAATTGTAATAGAATTTTATTTTTCACGAAAGCACGATGTCATTTCCACTAACATGATTATAGGTTTATAGCAGTTTTTTTTTTAATTTATCTATTTGGATTTCGATTTTGTTTTCGTGAATGAATGCAAATCTTCCAAATGAGGTGAAACTCGGCAGATAGATTATTTGGCCCTTAGAAGCAAAGAAGCTGACATAGTTCCTGGGCCATCTTAATTCACTCCACAGCAAAATAAAGTTTATGGTGGATAACTTGTTTTTGGCCATCGATGGAAATGTAATAATTATTTAACGCTGAGGTATCGTATGTCCTTGCAGATCCTTGCTGTACTTTGCATTTTCATTGGCTTGAGTAAATAATGCACACTGTGCTTCCGCATTCAAAGCATACAATTTTATGGAGAGTTTTTGCCTCGACTCTTAATCAGAAAAAATAACGTGCGGAGCTAATGTAAAAAAAAACAAGCACACTGATCACCGATCCTCCCACCGTCGGAAAATGTCAAAGTAACTTGATAAATCAGTTCCATACACTAGGATTTGTGTGAGCGGAATCATAGTGAAAGCCCATTTCAGATATCCATCAGAGCTCTATACTAAATACGGCAGTCAAAGTGTCAGAGGACATTGAAGGATGTTAAAATTGTTTACTACCTAATATTATGTCGATCAAATGTCACGTTTAATTGCTATGTTTTAAAAATTATTCATAGGCAAAAAAACGTTAAGGCGCGGTAAACCCGTTTCAATTTGGGAGGCGGGAACGGGTATTTTATTGGATAACCAACACCTCTGCCATAGGTCACCCCAAGTGGTTCGCTACGTTTGGTCGTTTAGCAGGGGTGCCCGGGTTCATGGGGTGAGGTTTGTCTGGGTCTTGGAGGCGGATGACCAAGACACACTGAACCCCAGATTCCTACCCACCCCTAAACCCCTTTCCTTCCCAGAACTCTCCTCTCCTTCCTTTCCTTGAAAAAAAAAAAACCCTCCACACAGCCATCCCCAAAGATAGGCCAAACATAGGCCCTGAGGGAAATTATTTTCCTCAGGGCCTCCTGTGTGGAGCTCATGCAAAAAAAAAAACCGCGCAAAAAGAAGATAGAGAGATAATATATGTAAATACGAATACTCATTTAAAATAGACCAAAAATTTCACGGGAAATGTCTAAAATAGCACTGTGATTGTTTTCATACTTTTCATATAACTTGTAAAATAACTGAAAATACGTGTTTGTAATACTTTTCGGAGCATACTTTGCAATTTTTTTCTGTCGAGGGAATTTCATATAATTGCCAGGATAGATATTATCTTCAAGAATAACATATTTTTTTAGGAGCTAACTATTTAAGGAAAATATGTAATAAATCGGTAGAGATGCGGGAAGTCGGACCTAAACATGAGAATTATGACAAGAATATGTCAGTAGTACTGTAAAACTGTAATACAAGTACCTACGTAATACATTAACGTTATAAGAAGATTAAATTAAGTTTAATCATGTAAACAACCCCGTGGGAGTAATTTTAATAAAGAAGAGCACTTCTGGATAGAAAATAATAGAATAATGATCTAACTAAAAATCTAGAACTCACAGATTAAACTATAAGAATAAACGCATTCGGAGTAGGTATAGTATTGCGGTATATAAATGTATCATTAATTATTATAGAGGTTTACGTAATAAGTTCGCACATACCTACCTACACGAGAAATTCTACTTGATATTTTTAAATGAAAACAAGAGATAAAACTCCTCTAATGAGATAATAAGTAATCATAATATATAAGTTCTGACATATAATAATAACAGAGCAGTGTCCGCCATTCAAGGTTTTCACACCGCACAGATAAATAAATAACAACGTACTTACGCACATGAATAAGATCCGCTATACGCTATACAGCAGGTAAAGTTACCCACACAAGGCAAAATAAAGACCTTTTACTGTTAGTCCAGTCTAACTTGGGTAGGTACTTTTACAAAGCGAACACCTGACCCCCATAAACCATTACAAAGAATACCTACCTTCCGCACAGGACGGAAGGTATTCTTTCGAAACGAAAAGATTCGAATACCTGGCCATAGAAAACCCTCGAAGAGGAATGTGCATAAAATCTAGGAAATTCAAAACTTTGATTTTCGAAAAGAAAATGAAGAGCAGTTATTTTGTAATGTTTTGCTTATTTATGGAAACACACTGAGCATTTTACATTCCTAGTAACGACCATAACGAATTTTACTATTTCCCATTCATAAATTTGATTAATATTGCGTAATAATAACCCCAGTATGACGCGAGGTAGAGAGGCTCAGGCTTTAGGTAGGTAACTTCCGTAACGAGGAGGTGCGGTTTTCGGTCAGAAAAAAAACTTGGATCTAATAAGCCCTGGACGGAATTATTCGAGAATAATTTGAAGCCGCGGAGTGAGAGGGAGGTTGTAAAAAAGATGTAGACCTGCTTAATTGTTTCAATGATGTATATATATATACCATCAGCTGCCTCATCAAATGCCCAAAAAAATCATAAGCCGTTATAATATAGCATTTACACCACAAAAACAAAAGAAAAACTGTTCAATATATATGCAACTTCGCTTGCAAATAAATCATTTAAAAAGCTTGTCACACAAGACGGTTGTCTATGTCTAGGTCAATGTTGTCAGGAAATTTCTTCTCATTCTAGATTTGGATTCAACGCCATTCAACCAAAATCACACTGCTAATGCTTTTTAGGTTCATGGAAAGAACTCCCCTCAAATTATTATTAGTCTGAATGGTATCCGTCTGTTTTTTTAAATGAAAATCTCGCTCACAAGGCTACCATAGATGCTGTGACAATGACCACTACGTATGTAAGTACCCACTGATGTCGATGCTGCGCCTAGGAATATTATTACACGAGAAAACATCGAGTAAAATTTGCATAGATTTCAGTATATTTTAGTTGCCAAGTTCTTGATTAGTTGTGTATATTATTTCCAGGCAAGAATTCAAGTCCATATTTATAACATCACATTAACATGGTTCAACCTCACACATTTTGAACAGAGGTAAAATATTTTGGTTCCTATTAATAAAAGCGTTTTAAATTTGACACAATTGATAAACAACCGTATACCATATATAAATGGTTGTTTATCAGTCGTGTGAAATTTAAAACGTTTATTATTAAGGCCCTTTGTGTTTAATTCGTTTCATTTCTTATGACATTCAAAACCTTATTAGATTAGATAGTGGATTGTCTAGAGTTCTAGAGCCCTTTGCAACCTTCAATATATCCCTTCCTACCGACTCCTACTTATTTTGGCCTAGAAACCGACCAAATAAATTCGTGGATTTAGATTTGCTAGCAAGTTTAAAAGACGGATAAAGGCAGACCAAGGATATTACATTTTTTTATCACAAAACACTTAGAGCAGTGTTTATATTTTATACAACCGGATTAATTCAGGATGCTGTTTCGATTTGCTAAATTTGGTTCCATGACAACCCAAGAAAGTGGCATTTCAACACCCCTTTCAATTTTTTTTACATTAACTCCACACAGGAAGCCCTGCGGAAAATAATTTCCCTCAGGGCCTATGTTATCTTTGAAGATGTTGTTTGGAGGGTCTTTTTGAGGAGAAACGACCCGTTCTCATATGACTTTTTTATTATTTTTTTTTTTACATGAAATACCGCACAAGAGTCCCAACTGCTCCCGTCTGGAACCAGTGAGACTATGGCATACCCAGTTGGGGTATGTTGTGAGGCTGAAGGTAGTGGGGAGGGGAAGGAGACAGGGAAGAGGAAGGTGGGGAAGTACCTGGCTATTCAGATCTGGTCACTAAACACGGCTAAAGCCATTTCAAGCAACGTTTCAATTCTGAATGGTGGTCTTACAGGGGGCGATAGTGATAGTATCTTCCACTCTGTCAACTAATGACTAATGTCAACCGTGTACAAATGTTTTGCGTGTTTCCCGACTATGCAATGGTGCCGAGGGGATCAATGAAGCTAGGTCCTGTCCTGTCATTAAAAGTGAAAAAAATTGCCCATAACCTATTTTACCTAGTATTTTTTTTCAACACTTTTAATGACTTTTCAAAGAAGTGAAGAAGTGCCATTTTGTTGAGTTTTCCATTCCTGTTCATAGAACAACCTTTTTTTTTAATACGACTGCGACAAATGCGAATCTAAAAAAGCTCGTTAATTTCGCACCTAATAAGCATAGAAAGTGTTTTAATTATTTTTTTTTAAATTAAGAAATAGAAAGACATACATTCCCGGGTTACAAATAACCTGACAATATTTTAAAAACTCCTATTTTCATCACAGTAAGCGGAAAATGCTGCATGTGTCGTGATGGAGGACTTAGCCAGTCGAGGAATCGAACACGCGACTTCCGGATGGGAACCAAATGCGATGCCAAATCATTAATTTTATGAATAATATCTGATCAAAAATTCGCCAACATCAATAAACAGGAAGTCTAAAAAATTATATATTTTCAGTCTTGCAAAGACCATCCTAACCTTACCGTTGTTAATAAAATTACATGTTTCCATACGGGGTAGAAGTGAAACCTTAAAAAATTAAAGTAGACCAAGAGTGGGGAGGCTACGAAGCACCGAAGCGCTGCACAAAGGAGACCGATTATACTATCTCATTCTCTCGCAGGCTAAATCCTCAAGTATTTGTCTCTTTTTTAATTTTGCTATTTTTCGTTTCATTGTGTTTCAAATCGCAACAGTGCTAAAGAAGTTTTCACATCAATTAGTAGCTAATATTTCCAATTTCGAATGAGCGTGACAGGACTACGCGTTCTCCATGCTGGAACCAAGTTTGAGTCTTTTTCAAGGCCCAGCCTTACCGGCACGCTGCCCACCGCACCCAAGAGGCATAAAGTGTCATTCCGATATATCGGCATACCGCACACAAAGGGTTAAGTAAGAAAAATTCACAATGAAATTAGTTTCGTAATGTTGGTGCTCCTTTCACATTGAGGCACTGGCCTGCATCACGCGACCACCCGTTAAAACGGAGCTAAAGTCACTATAGTAAATATGCAGTTTTAATTTATCATATGCAACGAGAAACTGACAATGTTATTTATTAGACATGCGCAAAGCTGCAAAGGTAAAAAAAATCGATCAGAATAATATAATGACTTAATGACAAAATAAAATTAAAAAATACGAAACAACTCTGAGCGCTCAAAAATAGTTATTAAAATGTTGTCTCAACAAGGCCTTCAAGGCTGATGAGCAAATCACGTTTCGGCCCATACGACGCGACGTTCCGAGCAATTTTATTATTATTAAATGGAGTCAAAAAGCCGACAGCTTCAATGTTGTTTCGATATTTTATTTTACAAAGTGAAGTATGTACATGGGTTTTGACTTGCTTGCTTCGGCGACTTGCTTACATGTGTTACCTTATCGTAAAGCCTTATTCAACGTAAGCGTTTTTTAGCGCGATAAATTTCGATAGCCGCCATCTTAATTTTTAGTGCGATTTACAACAGCGGAAATCGGTCGATCGGTCAACACGGATCGGTCCTTGGACCTCTATTGTTCATACTCTATATCAATGACATGGTGAAAATATTTTCAAAATGCAAAGTACGACTATTTGCCGATGATAAACTAATATACTTAATTGGTGATAACTACGAAGAACTAATAAATATTTTTAATAATGAACTAAATAATGTATCAATATGGCTAAAAATAAATAAGCTTAAATTAAATACAAAAAAAAAACAAAATGTATGGTGATTGGGTATAAGAAGACATCCAGTGAAAGCAAAATTAAAATTGACGGTGAAATTATTGAAAGTGTGACTGAAATGAAATACCTAGGAGTTATATTAGATTCCAAACTAACCTTTAACAAACATGCTGAATATACCCAAAAGAAAATTGGAAAAAAAGTATCTTTTTTGGGAAGAATACGGCAAAAACTTTCTAGAAAACCTGCCGTCACTATTTATAATTCAATTATTGCTCCACACTTTAACTACTGCTCAACTATCCTTTTCCTGTGTAATGAACGAGAACAAAATAAGTTTCAAATTCTCCAAAACAAGGCAATGAGAATAATACTTCGACGAAATAGATTCTCAAAAGTAAATAAAATGTTAAAGGAACTAAATTGGCTAACCGTGAAACAGATGTTGACCCTGCACACGATGATATTTATCCATAAAATAGTGAACAACATGTTACCAAAATACTTCTCAAACAAAATTATATACAACAAGGACATTCACAGACATAATACAAGGACTTGCAAGGAAATCAGACTACAAAAAAAGGACAAAACGAATACGCAGAACAGTTTACTATACAAAGGGATGAAGTTATACAACACTCTACCAGAAACTTTAAAGGCCGCACCAATTGGAAAGTTCAAAATTTATTGTAGGAGATACATAGAACAAGAAAAAATATAGTTTGAAATATGAAATGATATAATTAATTAGGAAATTGTAAACTTAAATGTACAATTTACTAAAATAAAACAAATAAATAAATAAAATAAATAAATTATTAGGGGCCATCAATAAATTAAGTCACACCCTAAGGGGGGAGGGGAGTAGAGAAGTGTGGCATTGTGTGACAAGGGGCGTGGGGGGGGGGTCATCAGCTCTGTGACATCACGTGTAAAAATCTAAATATTTTTAATTAAAAAAATTTGAACTACTGTTTTGATTATTTTTAGATGTAAAATTGCAAAATACATGACGTCACACTAGGAGGGAGGGGTCTCACAAATGTGACGATGTGTGATAGGGACGGGGGGGGGGGGGTGGGGGTTAAAAAATCATGAAATTCGTGAGACATAATTTATGGATGGCCCCTTATCTCAAAACTTAGTATGTATTTGGAGATGTCTGATTAATCAACTGGACGATCGATGTTATTTAAAAAAAAAAAATTAAAGAAATCAAATATGTAATTGTATCAACTTTGAGAACTGAATCTTCGTAAGTTGAAAGATAAAAACGGGAGCATCGTACGTACTCGAAGCATAACGTGAAATTATAGCGCACTTGTAGCCAAAAAGCGTCTAGAAGTCGGAGTGAATGGCCGAGCGCCAACACCCACGCGATAGAAGTCTCGGCGCCGCACATTTCACTTCCATGTGATTGAGGCTTGACTTTTACAGGACAGTAACTAAACTATCGTGTTGTTGAAATAGCAATCATTATTACCATTTCATAGAATGCATTCACCACATTCAGACAAAACTGATTTTAATTAATTTAGTATAATGAGTGGAAAGTGGAAGGAGCATGAAATGTGCAAATCCAGATGTTGCCAGGTCGCATTATCAATAAGGAGGCTATTATATCGGAGACCGGACAACTTAATGGACAACAATGTACAACTTCATCAGTCCTTTGAAAAGTAATTAAAAAAGTGTTAAAAAAAACTTGGTTAAATAGGTTACGTTATATGATGGGAAATAAAAAAAAATCAAGGTGCAATTTAAGTGAAACCTTCAAAAAACTAAAGTATACAAAAGTGGGGAGGCTACGAAGCACCGCACAAAGAGGAGACCGATTATACTATCTCATTCTCTCGCAGGCTTAATCCTATAGGTGTTTGTGTTTATCTCTTCTTGGTGTCGCTATTTTTCGTTTCATAAAGTTTCAAATCACAACGAAGTTTTCACTTCAAATAAAAATCGAGTGCAGTTCACACGCGGTAGAAGTGAAACCATCGCCCACACAATCTCAACCAATAGGAGCAACGAAAAGTGAGCTCATAATCAAAGCGGCCAATTTGGTAAGGTTTCATTCTATCTCATTATCTCGCAGGCTAAATCCGATAGATATATGTGTTTGTCTCTTTTTAGCTTCTCCTTCCTAAAATCTTAAAAAAAAACGTTAATAGTTATTTCAAATTATTGAGAAGCCTTTTTTGGTCATGACAATACTTCCGGGTCGACTATTAAAGGCCTAGAATATACATAATACAGTTTAGTTTATTTCTATTCTATGATAATTCATTAATCATTATAAAATTTATGGCGAATAAAGACTTGGGTCTTCCTGAATTGAGCGCATAGGAACGACTTTGATAGCTAAGGACAAGTTCCTTATTGAGGTTCAACATTTTGATTTCCTGTCTGTTGACCTTTGAGAAAACGTGGTCTTGTGTGTATAAACAAATTAAAAGTTGGATAGTTGAACTGCTATCCTTCGATACCTTATTTACAAAAATTTAACAAGATTAACATTATTAGAACTCATAATAAATAGGTAATGATTAAGGATATTTCTATAATAATAATACGATATCTTTAAACCTCTCAGCAATTTCATTCAGAATGGAGTTTTGAAACAATCTTCTGGCTCTTTTCTTTTCGTTCACAATTTTAGCTTTCCAACCGTCCTGCATCACTCCATCTCAAAACGTGCGACTTACTAATGAAATGTTAAAACATTTTTTGGATTTGTAAGACAGTGAGTGTTTACAAGTAAAAGGCAAGATTTTATTTGCGACATCTTTTAAATACAATGTCCAAAAATAATTACCATAGTCAATAAGTTAAAAACACGAAACGGCATCTGTGGACTTATATGATTACACGGGATCACAACATGGTGACCGGACAACTCGGAATGAAACCAACTCAGAACCATCTCAGATAAGTCATTTAGAGTGATAAAAAAATACATATAAAAAAATTGGTTAAATAGGTTACGTTAGGTTAGGGTTATCGGCTAATTTAAAATTATTTTTTTCAATGATAGCTTATGACTTATGACTTTTAAAGGAGGTGTTGAGTTGCCTTTATTCTCAGTTGACATGGAACCTCACAACATATACCCACTAAACGCTATGAAAAATTGGTACACTTTTCATGATTCCTTGCGAACATACAAAAATAATTTACACTAATTTTTTCATACTTTTAAAAGCAATCAATTACCATTCGTGAGCATATAGTTATTGATTTCAAAGTGTCTCTTTATTTCCTCAAACATTTCATTATTTTTATTATTTTTTTTTTTTAATTAACTCCACACAGGAGGCCCTGAGGAAAATAATTTCCCTCAGGGCCTATGTCATCTAGGATGCTGTGTGGAGGGTCTTTTTGAGGAGAGGAAGGAATGAACATTGGTCTTGAAGAGACCCGTGTTGTAGGAGGGAGGAAACACAGAAGCCGGCAAATCGTTCCATAGCCGAGCTGTTGAACTCAAGAACGAAAAAACGACGCGTTCTCATGTGACTAATGTCAACCGTGTACATATGTTGGGCGCGCGTTTGGCGTGTCTCCCGACTATGCACCGGTGCCGAAGGGCACCCATATTATTACCAATTATTATTACCCATATATTCATTAGTTAAGATAAAGAACGTTTTTATCCCAGGCGAAATTACTTAGATATTGTATGGGCATACGTAATAGTGTAACATAATGTACTGTGTATTTCTAAGTAAACAAATTTTTAAAATGGGTTGACCCGAGGTCCCTGTGGGTCACCCCGACCGTACTGGCCCAAATTTGGATATTTATCAAATCTGCCTCCAACAACAAAGCAGCTTCCCCTCTCAATATCTACCCAAACACCCTATACAACATACAATCCAGCATTCAGTTCGCGTGTTCGAGTTGACCATTACATAAATCTTATATTCGGGGCATAATTTACCCACTGGTGTATTTTTGAAAAATTCTTTGTTGTAGGCATTGCAGATAGATCCTTCGTAAACTATAAGAAACGTGGCAAATAACAGAAAGAGAAGTTTTACGTTTTAGACTATTTTAGAGCAATGAATCGAAGAATTTGGTTTGATTCAAATTAGTACATTACGGAAGATGCAGAGGGGAGTGGGTTTGAGAGTGCTGTAGTTGCACAAGAATAAAAGGAGGACGACCAAAATAGACGCAATGGCAACGAGCAGGACGATGAAAATAGTGACCTAGTCAGTGACAATGAGTCTAAAGCCAATTGGACATCGGAAGATGATACCTATCCCTCTGTGTGCAGACGTAATTGATACAAATGGCAATATAAACATTGAACTGGTTTACCTTCATAATATGCCTTATGCTGATGCTAAGCCTGGATGCTGACCGATACTCTCTCCAAAATGTTTAGATCAGAAATAGGTAGGTACTAAGCATTTGGGCAATAAGGCCCCCTAGCTCAAGTACATCGATAAAAGTTTTATCGTTAATGTCGGTAAATTGTCATCGTACACGAGCATGACTGTAGATGATTGATAATAAACAAACAAAAGTTCACGTCAACTAAACATGCTTAATTTAATCGTCGTCTGTTGTGTGTTCGTTGCCGATCTGCAGTGGCGTTCGCAGATAATGACAAGTTTCCGGCAGAAACGATAAAAACCTTATAGATAATCTTGTGTTGGTGGCGAGAAAGCCTACAGATATACATGTGTTCCATAAACGTAAACAATATTGCAATAAACAGAATAAAATTGTCAAAAACCATTCCAATTAGAGTAAAATGGTGCTAAGTGCAAAAAAGCGTTGAAAGCAGAGTTATAAACCCATTTGTATATTATTTTAAAAGAGTATAAATAGGTACTACCTATTCTGTCTCTGTGATAGGTACTGCTAATTACAAAGAACTTGATTGAAATGACAAATAAGAGACAAAACGTAAACAAAACAATGTCCTTGTTAATTAATATTATAGACATCACATATTTTTAAATATAAAGTAAAATTTCAACAAATTAAGAACAAACAACAAATAAATGCGAATAACCTAAAAGTGAATGAGAATAATCTAGAAGTAAAATTATCTAAAATAGTGTTATTCCACAATTTCCTCGTTATTAAATCTCATGTGAATGATAAACCTTGTGATAAAACTATCATCATAGAATTTTTTTTTTTTATCACTCCTGATTGATTACCTGGGTCACGAAAGGGCCGAAAGTAACAAATCTAAAATAATAATATCTGTGGTCTTATCGACATATTTTTCTTTCGTTGATTAGTGACAGTTAATTTTGAAATCTTAACGAACATCAAGTAAATGTAAAAATTATGATAAGCGTATGACCTGAATACCTAACTAGTATGAATATCGAACATGTCATGCTTTTTTTCAGATAAAGCAATCATAAAAAATATGGATAAAATGTACCTAGGTACCTAGTTTAAAATCCTAGTAACATTTTTTTTTCACAGGAAGCAATCATTATTACTTTGTGGTTGGATACCTAGGTAGGTACCTACCTATAATTGTAATTAGAATTAAAATATTTATATATGGTCTGTCAATTAAGAGTAGAAAATTTTACAAATGGAACTACAAAATTTGTATTTTTTTTTACATGAGCTCCACACAGGAGGCCCTGAGGAAAATAATTTCCCACAGGGCCTATGTCATCTTTGGGGATGCTGTGTGGAGGGTTTTTTAAAGGAAGTTTAAGGGTTTTAGGGTTTAAGGAAAGGAGTTTAAGGGGTGGGTAGGAAGGAAAGGGGTTTAAGGGGTGGGTAGGAAGGAAAGGGGTTTAAGGGGTGGGTAGGAATCTGGGGTTCAGTGTGTCCTGGTCATCCACCTTCGAGACCTAGACAAACTTCACCCCATGAACCCGGGCACCCCTGCTAAACCCCTGTATATACCAATTTAACTGTCAAATATTCTTTTAAAGCGCAATGACACTGAAAATGTAGAACAATGTAAATCACATTTAAAAAAACATTATTTTGTTCTTAAAGAAAAAAATAAAATCGAATGAGCACTGTTGTTAAGGTAGGTACCCACTTATGACATAAATTTGATTATGGTGTTTTACAAAGTGATTTATTTGCTTTCATTTAATTTAACATAAATTTGAATTTAACAGTAGTTAGAAAAGAAGAATCATTAATGCTGAGTTTAGTTACACTACTTTTAGATCCGAAAGAGTTTAATATATTCAGATCTAAATTTAGACATGATCTAAAGCCCGGGCAACGCTAGGTAGGTACTTAAGCTAGTATTAAATAAATGTGAGCAATTTTTAAAGTGTGCTTTATATTTTATTACAATATCATTATTTTTCATTGTGTTAACACGAAATTGTAAAAGTATAATAATAGTATATAATTTGCCATTTAGCGCTAAAATCATCAAACACCTCAAAATAGTGAACAACATCCATTTAGCGACTAAATGTAGTCAAAATGGTGAAAAACATCCATTTAATATACCTAGGTATATGCAATTCTAATTTTGAGATCAGTGGGTATCTAGGTATATTGCAATGAAAAATATTTTATTCACTTTTATGCCTTTTAATTTTTATATAAAAATGTACCTAGATTACACAGCTTTACATTAACACCATGAATTATCTGTTTAGTATTGCCATTTGAACAACACTAGCGCCTTCCTATGTTTTCAACTCTTATTTGACAAACTATATCTATTTATACAACCCTGAAGGTTCAGGACGAACCGAACTAAAGTTGGACTTTATACCTAGACAATTTTAACTTTTTTTCATTTTTCTGCGAACACAATTTTTTGTAAGGGTTAAAATCTATGAGAAATAGCTTTGGTGCAGGCAAATTCTTACTTATATTGTTTTGGTAATAACAAATTACTGTCTGTGGATGCTTTGTCATAAAATAATTGCAAATATGTATTTACAAATAACATAACGATGTTTTTACAAGCACCTCGTGTTTGATGACATATTTTGTTCAAAACCGTAAGAAAAATTCCAATGCAAATCACATATTATTAATTTTGATGACTTATGGCGCTTTTTTTTCAGATACGTCTGTGTGTGGGACAGGTACATCTTGTGTGTGGGTGCCCTCTTATCATCTTTTATAACACACTAAGTTGAAGTATTTCCTCAAACCCGATATTAATTTTTACAAAAATAGCCAACCACGCTCGCAAAACAAGGTCGAGGACCGTCGCGTAGTAACTCATCTGTCAGATACGAGATTCATCAATTTATTTCACTATTCACTAAATAAAAATAATATGTAGATTTGACATTGAATAATTTACGTTTCGTACAGGTGTATAGAATACATTATTTTTAAATTGAATAAAAAAACACTGGTCTCACTAGTTCGCTAGCCAGCCGCCAATGACACGAAGGGTCGACCAGCTTGTAATTATGGGAAAAGAGAGCTCTTGCAAACCGTTATTAACCGGAATTACAATTAAAAAGGCGACACAGATCTATAAATCATCCGACATGACTACTTTTGTTTAAAATGTCCACGAATCATACGATTCTATATCATAGCGCAGGGTAATTTTGTTTACAAAGTTATATTTTTATGCCAAAAATAACCACTGGTTTCGTAACAATTCAAAATGCGACAAAGCTGGAATAGTCAGATTACTGAAATCCCAGTGGAGACCAATGCAGTCAAAGTTTTATCGAATTGTTGTTGAATAAGGGTAAATCAAACACAATGAAAATACTCACTTTTAGCCGATTGAGATTTCCGTCGCGGGCTGCATTGTAAACGACGCTCTTATGATCCATGTTAAACATTGTAACAAACACAAATCACCAATCACCAGTAAAATAGTAATTCATACGTAGCACACACTATTCAAAAACTTATATTTGCATTAGATTTCTTTGTAAATTCAAACCACAATAATCTAAGCACCGGAGTGCAGTCGGGAGAAGCGCGCGCCAACAGCTGCAAAATAACTGACTGCCATTTTAATTTTAGTTCACGCCGCTTCAAGCCGCAACAAAGCGAAATCCGGCAAAGCAGCAGTCTTCAAAAAAACAAGTCCACGGAAAAGTTAACCATCTAGTAAAAACACAAAACGCGTTGTTGGTTTAGGTAACGCTCAGGTAACAAAATGAAAAGACCCGTTGATAAAGTCTAACAAATCCACGGACGATTTTTAAACGTTTACAAAACCAGGGTGTTTAGAAAACTATAGTTGATCACTCTTTTATAAGAATATGAATGTGCAGAAAAGAGACAGTGTAACAGTAGTGATAAGTGCTTAATAATAATAATAATAATAATTGGATGATTTATATAGCGCCGTTTTTGTGAAAAATCACCTCAAGGGCGCTGCACAAACTTACAATACATTTCTAAAATCTAGAAAAACTACAAACTAGACAAACAATTAAAACAACTAATGGCTAAAAATTGCATCCACAGGTTCATAAGAAAATATATGTACAATGTCTCGACCAATGAACGCGATGCTTCTTAAAAATGTATACAGGTCCATACTTACCTGGGAGGTCGCTTGAAATTAACACTTATTGTCTATTAAGAAATTTAGATATAGTTCGCACGCAGAGGACATTATTGTGTACACTTGTTATATGTGTTTAATCCTGAAATATATTTTAATATTAGTATAAAATACATTCTTTGATGAGTGTATTTTGGAAATCAAAAGCAACATTTTATAGTGGGCGGTACAGTAGTACAAGGATTTGATCTTCCTAAATGTGATTCGTAACGAGACAGATTGATGTGCAAAGATTCAAGTAATTAGAAAATTAATTAGAAAAGTGTAATTAAGACATATCATAGAAAATAAAAGTATGATACTCTCAGATAGGTTTATTTAAATTAAGGATATGAGAGCCCAAAAAGGTAGGTTTTTAATTTGGACCTAAATTCTGTTGGGCTTGTTATGCATCTTAGTTCCGGAGGGAGTTTATTCCAAGCCTTAGGCCCAGATACTCCAAAAGCGCGATCTCCAAACTTTGTATTTGGCTTGCGTTTAGGTTCCATTAGTCTGCCTATAGCTGATGATGTTGCTGATCTAAGGGTTGACTGCCTCGGACCAGTATTTTCCGGGACACATAGTTCAGAGATATAAGGTGGGGCCATTTCATTGATTGATTTAAACACCATCCAGCACAATTTGTACTGGATTCTTTCAGGGCACTTGAGCCAATGAAGGTTACGAAGGTGTTCTGAAATGTGTGAATATTTAGAGACTCCGGTTATGAGCCGTGCCGCTGCGTTAAAAACGGATTGAAGTTTGTCAGTTTGATATTTTGGAAGGCTAGCATAGATACCGTTACAATAATCGAGTCGCGAGACTACGTAAGAGTTGATTAGTAGTTTTGTCGCCTCTGTAGGAAGATTTCTTCGGACGGACTTGAGTTGTCTTAAGTGAAAAAAACCGGTGCTTACAGTCCTATTTATTTGACTTTTAAACGAAAAGTCTGAATCTAGATTAACGCCAAGAAGTTTGACGGTTGTCTTGGGAATAATATCGCTGCCGGAAATGGAAATAGGCGAATCGTCTATGAAATGTTGGCGTTTGTTTGTGGCCGCCCAGAGAAACTCAGTCTTAGAAGGGTTCAGCTTTAGCTTGTTTGAAGACATCCAACGAGTTATTGCTTCTAAGCATTCAGCTACACGAATTTTGAGACTGCTGACTTCGTTTGGAGTGCAGTAAAAATAAACTTGCTGATCGTCAGCGTAGCAGTGTGACAAGAGACCAAATGACTCGATTATTTCGGCGACATCATTTGTAAAAAGGATGAAAAGAAGTGGACCTAAAACGGAACCCTGGGGCACTCCTGAAGAAAGTCTTGCGAAGTTTGAGAGTTTATTTCCAATCTTCACGGCTTGCAAGCGATTGGATAAATATGACGCCAGCCAATTTTTGATATCGGAACTCAAACCAAATGTTTCCTCTAATCTCTTAATGAGGAAGTCGTGATCAATCGTGTCAAACGCTGCACTCATGTCTAAGAGTGAGATAAGTGCTAACTTACCTGATTCTATGGCTAGAGTTATATCTGACAGCATACGAAGAAGTCCGGTTTCTGTTGAGTGAAACCTTCTATATGCGGATTGTCGATTTGTTAATAATTTGTTTGAATTCAAGTGACTGGTTATTTGAGTAGCAGCAATTTTCTCCAGGATTTTTGACACGAAAGGTAGATTTGAGACGGGTCGATAATTACCTAAGTTATCAGGGTCTAGTTGTGACTTTTTTAATATTGGTGTAACTACAGCTGATTTTAGTGATTCAGGGAAATCACCTGTACTGAGAGATTTATTGAAAACATGAACTAGGAATGGAGCTAAGACATTGACACATTTTTTTAATAACCAAGTTGGTATAGGATCAAGACTACACTGCTTATTTGGCGAACATGAACATGCTTACCAGATTTCAGTGATGTGCCAAGTGGCCAAGAATGAAAAAAAAATTATCATCTCGTTTTACATTTAGTATATTTATTGATTTTTTAAATTTATTTATTTTAACATAACAGAATACATCATAAGAAATCTTTGACTGTCCAACTAGAAGATTTCCTGTCAAATTGCATAGTTTAGTTCACATTAGACAGCTCGCAGTTATCGCAATCATTTAAAATTTCACAATAAAATTAATAATAAACGTAATAAAATTGCATTGTAATAACCAGAAATATATGCATTTAATGTTTTTATGCAACAATGAAAAAGAAAATGTATATCCATATGTGTACACACATACATACACAAGTGTGTATACACACACACACATACATATATAATATATATATATAAATTTAGAATTCATCAGAAGAACTCTTATGCAAACAAATGAATAAATTATTATCTGACCAAGTTTTCATTTAAGTATAATGACAGCATATTGGAAGACAGCAGTAGAAATCGTAGACAGTCGTATCCATAACGTAGACAGTCGTATCCATAAACCACCTTTCACCTTCACTGCCCGTGATATTGTAACTTGTAACTATTTGAGTAAAAACATGAACAAATTGTTTTTGTAAGCTTTTGTGAAGGTCTACCTCATGAAAATTTCCCAGTCCTAAAGATTCCTTAATTCTCAAGTCTTTAAAAATAAATATATACTCAAATTTCGCATTAATCTTCTTATAAATGTTATACCAAGAGTAATGGGGTAGAAAATGTAAAATCATGCACTTTTCAGTGTTTTAAATATATTCTCCTACGCTTGCAAATTCGCATCTTTTCCGAGCATAAACTTTCTAATTAATGTATACATGCTTCTGTATCTATTTGTAAATAATAAACTTAGATAGAGACTAAGTATTCATAATAAATTGTACCACGCCCTCGGTGTGATTTTTCACAAAAACGGCGCTCTTCAAATTATCCAATAATAGTTTTAACAACTATTATCCAACTATTATTAAATGACCGGTCACGGCTAAAGTACATTACCATAATAAAGATAGATTTAAAGGAAAAGGAAATCGAATGAACTTATATCTATGCAGTAGCTGATACTGACGAATAACTAGGAACATGCTGTTATGAACATTGTGAAAATGCTGAAAAATCTTTCTGTGTTAACAAACCGGGTCAATAAAGAGTTTATTAACCTATGCCATAAATGTAAAAATATTGAGGAACTCTGGCCCACTTGCTCGTCCGTTGATTGAAAAAAAAAATCAAGTGCAATTGCATAAAAATCAAAACAATATTATTTTGGTATAACATCAAAGATGAGTAAAATTCGTACGATTATCCAATGAAGTACGTATATATTAATTTCTAAATCGTATGTAGTAAAATTTTTCATTATAGTGTTAATTTCTGGAAGGCATTCAAATTACAACGTCAGATAGAGACATCTATTAGAATACGGAAAAACTTAAATTACATTTAGCAAGCTTTTTTTTCAAGCCTAGTTCCGTTTCGAAACATGTCTTCACTATTGGTTTGAAAATAACATTACAATGTTTTTGTTCTTCTTTTTCCGACTTATAATGGTCTAGCAAACAATTTTACAAATTGTGTGTTAACTTTACTCTCATAATTTCACACAAGACTATATTATCATACAAGGAAGTTCATTGCATTCAAAACGACAAAAGCATTTTTACCTGAATAGATGAAACTATTTTAGTTTGATATCTAGGCATCTACATATTTTTACACATTAAAAAAATATTTTTAAAAACTATATTTGTTGAACATCACAAAACCTCCATTTTTGATAGGTTCTCTTCGAGAAAGCAAGTACTTTTTATATCCCGCGCTCTATTTTTTGGCATAAATAAAAACGGCCCATCTATCATCTTCTTCTTCTACTTCTATGGAATAGTCAATGCTGCCAATGTAGCGCATTACTGTTATTTTCCCGAATCCTTTCGCTCAGCGGCGTGGACAATATCGGGGGATGTTGCACTTATTTAAAAAATTAAATATGGGTTTACTGTATTCTTTTAGTATGAGATGCGTATTTTCGGCGTTATAATTTGACTCCGCAAATATATAATGGATTTTTTTACGTTCCTATCGAAAACATTACGTGATTAATTCACGATTGTGCTTTGAAATCTGTTGTGCGGGTATTGTGTTTATGGTGACAAGGTGACGTTTATTGATGTGGAATTTGTGAATTAAAATAATATGTGTAATCTGTATTCGTAATAGTTTGATCGAAATGTGTGTCTTTTGTTTGCAGAATTTGAAATGTGATTGATAGGTTAAGCCTTCTGATCTCATATCTAACGTTATAAGTGCCTGCATTTACGATGTATCCAACGCCGGCAAGGCATCCTGCAGCCGCGGTAAGTCAATATAATTATCTCCAAATGTGTCTTTTGTAATTATTTTTGTGATATTTTGCAGTTTACGTACTAAAATTTGACTTTGTTTTGTTCATGGGAATTCAGTTTTGAGGTTTGATTTCACCCCAAGATAAACACAATCTTACAGTTTACATATGTATAAACATGTGCTCCGGTTAACTTGGCTACTGATCTAAACCGATTAAATTTCTAGGTATCTTATCATCTACAATGCCCACAACCTGAGAATAATAAAAACATAGTACCTTTTCTAAAGAAGTCATAACATTGTTCAATTTGCACATCAAAACTTTTATTATTGTTGCCTAGTATTTGTTGAATCTGATTATCATAAGAGCATTCCTTGTGCAGTTGACGGTTAGGATAGCGCAATAAGCAAAATATTGGTCTAAAAATATTAAAATAGTTATTTTAGAACTTGTATTTATATTCCCTAGCCATTGTTTTACAAATTCAACCACTAACTTCAAAGAACAAGCATTTTCTAAGAAGCCTACCCTTTACTGGTGAATTATATGTGGTTGATCCAAGTAAAATGTGGAGTGTGTTATCGTTAAAGGCCGAACTTAAATTCTAACATTACAAGTTGATGAATCAAGACAACGATTCCGGTCATATGGACGACTTTTCGCTATGGGTAAGTATTTGGAGCTTTTTTTTTTTGGATAAACATCCAAAATACAATAATTGTAAGGTAAAAATCAACTATTGGTGATACGACACGTTACAGCATTTTTAAAGTAGTAGGCACAAAAACCATGTAAGGTTTGCTACCAACCATAGCATCAATACAATATTCTATTCTTGGTGATGCTTTTTGAATGAAATAGTATATTCAAATGCAAATCTGAACATGCCCATAATATCCGACATACAACAAATATGTTGCTGCTTAGAAATTTTCTCCTGAAACAGAAAAGTCCATTACTACTATTGAAGAGGTTTATAATAAGTTTTTGATGGCAAATTTGTTTTCACATTATTAAATATAAATATTGACTATAATTGAAGTGGTCAATGTGGGTGCTCAGCATTTCCAAAGGCAGTCGGACAGTCTAAATACCGCAGAGGGCACCGACTCTTGCCTTACACAGGGTCACATTTATTTATGATCTCTTTAACCATATATAAATTCTACATTTCAATATGGCTTAAATATTTCTCATTATTATTGAATTTTAAGTTTTATTGAAATATTTCAATAATTTTAGCACCGTTTAAGCATGAATTTTTGAAAAATGTATTTTGTTGATAATTCGGCTTGATTAAATAGTATTGACTAATATTTTAATATAAGTGGAATAGTAGAAGATGTATTCATGAATAATATATTACCCATTAATAAGGAAAATGTATTTTTTATACTTGGATGGATTCATCGTTGAACCCAAAATTAAAAATTGTTGCATTTCATCCTCCAATTATGTAAATATGTATAGATTTGATAAAAACTAATTGAAAAATAGGTTACAGTTTATTGATTTCCTGTTTTCTCTACTATTTCATATTATTATAATGTTGATAGAATCGTTTATGTGTTCATAAACTTTAAAATATGGTTGATAACCCCCAGAGTAGAAGACTCGGCTGGTAGTCGTCAGCGATATTGAGTTCAAATTTCATAGCGGGCTGATTGACTCACTATTTATTCCATACAAGAAACGCTTGAAGATCTACCTATACAAACTAATAATAAATCAAAGGCCTTTAAGATTATTTTTATTTATTAATGTTTATTTTGGAAATAGGAAATTCACCCTGAAAAGAGTGCTTTGTGATTTATTGATGTTAATATTTGCACTATATTAAGGAAGTTTCTAGGGAATATCTTTTATTATGATTCATATAAGGTTTACTTAATTTTACTTTCAAGTTTTAAGTTAGTATCCAGAGGGACATTGGTTGAAATTGTAAAACCATAGCAAATATTAAACATTTGTTTAATACTTGGATGAGTCGTCTGATAGCTTACTGATCTGTCCGATAGGTTTACTTAATTTTGCTTTCAAGTTTTAAGTTAGTGTTCAGAGGGACATTGGTTGAAATTGTAAAACCATAGCAAATATAAACATTTGTTTAATGTTTGAAAGGGTCGTCCGATAGCTCTGTGGATAGGAATCTTGATTGCCCAGTCATAAGAACCAAGTTCATTTCTCACAGCGGGTACAGACAACAAGTTATGCTGTGTTGAGAGGTCAATATTATATATAAATTTGTTAATAATTTATACAGTTAATAATTAATCATTGAATTTAGAAATGGCCATAGAGCTATACGATTAGAGGCGCTATTGCGTACTGATATCTCATCGAAACTTGTCCCACTAGTGATAATCGGTGCACATTGCGCGTAGAACGGGTTTTGTAGTTTCCTGTCGGTCGGAGAGAGCGTTGGGAAGGTAGGGAACATTTGAGATCAAATCAGACTAATTGGACGGGCCAAAGTGGAACCTATTTTTTTTACTTCATGTATCATCTGAATAGATGATGAATTAGACCGGTCAGTGGTTGAGTGGACAAAGCGTTTGGGTCCCACCCGGGCGTCCCGTGTTCGATTCCTCGGCTGGCTAAGTCCTCCATCACAACAGAAGCAACATTTTCGGCTTTCAGTGGTGGTAGTAGGAGATTTTCAAATATTGTTGGTAACAATATTTGAAAATCTCGTAACCCGGGAATGTTTGTCTTTCTTTAAAAAAAAAAATTCTTCAATGGAAATGGCTCATTATGTTAAAAAAGCAAAACAGATGATAAAAATAGAACATATACATGATTACTAGTAACAGTTAATAAAATTAACACCCAGTTTGACCAAAGTGTCAATAATCTTTTAGTTTATTGAAAAGTACCCATAGCATTTTAACTTGAATTTTATTGTAAAAAAATTCATATTTGGAAGTTCCGTAGTTCAACATTGCATTTAAATTGCGAGCTGAAAAAATTGACCTTGAAGTTTTAAACAGAACAACTGCACAAATTTCACGACGCCAGAGCTCACGGTTCGAGAGTTTTTTCTGCTTCAGGTAAGTTGTTCTCCTTTTCCGATCAGAATCCAGTATTTTGCGTTCTGAAACATATAATTAACGATACTATATAATAATAAACTAACTAACTAACCATTACGCCGTTTCCCGCAGGGGTAGGCAGAGAGGACAGCCCGCCAAACAACTCGATCTTGGCACACACTCCTTGCCTCGTTCACATTCATACATCGTCTCATACATGCTCTTCTATTATTCTGACACTTGACATGGCCGGACTCGAGTGTCTGATTCACTTGGTCGTGTCATGTCTTCCTCGGGCGTCCCCGACTTCTTTTAACATATACTTAATAATAATTTACATTATTGTAAGAACCTAATACACTGTCAGTCAATTTAATTATTATTTTCATTTTACCGCCTTGCCAATTTAAATTAAACGCCCGTCTCGGAGTTGAGAGGGCAGTTTGTTTCTGTAATTTTAATTAGGCGCTCTGAGTTGTTATAGGCTACGACGGATGTTTACATGTCGAAAAATTTATCGTCCTGAGTGACGTTTTATCTTAGCGGATTTGTTGATGACGCTATAAAAAATATCTCTTCTTCTAATGTTCTGGCATTGACTGCCGAAATCCTGAATAAATAATTCCAAAATATAATGCTCAAATTAGCTCCGTCGGCGGAGGCGTATTGATTAACAATAATTGATTTTAATGACAATTTTATTAGCGTTTTAAAATATTATTACATCATGGACGATAATTTTATCGTCAAAATACCTACGGCCTAATGGGCTGAAGATAAAGTGTTTTAAATTTATTGCATCGTAAATATTTATTTAGATAAATTTTTCAAATGATGATGAATAATATTATTCTGTGTAAAATCAAAACCATCGAGACCACAAAACCATCGGGACACTGAATAAAATCGCCCTCTTAATTTTTGTTTGAGATCCAATAATTTTTTTTTTCTTCATGATAAAAATGATTACAATACATACAATAACAATAATTAATCAATATTAAAGTTCACTTTGCTTTATTAAAAAATGATTAGCGTGTTTTTTTTTTTTTAATCATTTTTAGACCATATTTTTTTTACCTGCCCATGCCCTCACTTCGCCATCTCAACGCCCCCTAATTTTCCTTGGTCTTCTATTGCCAAGCCTAGTGAAAGTCGCAAACGCCCACAAGGGGGCGTTATGGCCCACGTTCAGAACCTATGACGTACACTATGCATGCGTTCAAAATCGACTTAGGATACGTTCATAAATCAACTTAGGATGTGTCCAAAAACCAACTGGGTGTTTTAAAACTAAATGAATAATCGATAGAACAACGTGCGGTGGATGCCAGGCGCTTTGTGAATCAAGTTGTTTTTGTTTTTTTCAATCAAACATATAAATAACGATTTTGGCACCTCCTAAAACTGCCGCCCGGGGCAAGTGCCCCAGTTTGCCCCCCTTTAGATCCGGGGCTGGATGGAGCCAGAGCCTTATGCCAAAAATGATTGGTGGCGTTCTATCTATCCCTTTTAGTGTGACTTATTTTTAATTCAATTAATTATTGGATATCCAACACCTCTGCCATAGGTCACCCCAAGTGGTTCGCTACGTTTGGTGATTTAGCAGGGATGCCCGGGTTCATGGAGTGAGGTTTGTCTAGGTCTTGGAGGCGGATGACCAGGACACACTGAACCCCAGATTCCTACCCATCCCACCCTTTTCCTTTCCAGAATTCTCCTCCATTTCCTTTCCTTAAAAAACCCTCCACACAGCATCCCCAGAGATGACATAGGCCCTGAGGGAGATTATTTTCCTCAGGGCCTCCTGTGTGGAGCTCAAGTTAAAAAAATAATTCATTTTCCTAAGTTTATTTCTTTCGTGTTGTCTAGTATCCCAACTCTGATTGTTTCAAGAACTGTTTTGGATCTTGTTACAGAGTGGAAGAATGCTTCTAGTTATTGCCTTGGTGAAACTCGACATTTCCAAATTGAAATAATTCTTAAATTTAGCTTTGTTTATTTACCACATCTGGTTCTTTCAACCGTCCTCTATTGTTTACCTTTACATTCGCTTTGCCGCACAGCATTCGCAGAACTCGAGTGCCATAGTCCCACTGGCTCCGAACATAATACTGTCAAATCACATGTATCACACCAGGCGGCTAGAACACTACAGACTGATGAGCATTTTAAATACAACCGGTCTTTTTAACGCTGTTTTTCTAACCTTTTTTTTAAAAAGAAACAATACTAAATTTCGTTGTAGTGAAGTTAATGTTAGTTTATGTTATTTATTTTATTTGTGAAACATTTTAGGACGGACCGACCCCCTAGTTTATAGGAGAGTTTTCCACCGGAAACTGTCGCTAACCACAACAAAATCAACTGACAGCTCTAAATGTATACGTATTGTAAGCTGTCACCCTGACGGCCGCGGACAATTTCCTTAGCCTTACTCCTAACTAATTAATAACCGGAACGGATTATGTACCGGTTGACTAGCTTAATAATTGAAGTCAGGTAGGGAAGCAAATTTAAATATGACCATTCTAACTTGGAGAACTGATTGAAATAATAAAATGTTCGTTATAAGATTTTTTGTAAAAAAGAAAAACAAATATTCCCGGGCCACGGATAACCTGGCAATATTTTAAAATCTCCTACTACCATCACATACGCGGAAAATGTTGCTTGATGGAGGACTTAGCCTCAACTCAATGCGATAAGATTTGGCGAAACAGTAAATATTTGTGTTATTTCACAATTAATTAATTTAAAAATTATATATAGTATATTTGCGGCACGTTTCAGTGGAAGATACGCACTGGTGTATGACCACCATTTAGAATTGAAAAGTTGCTTGAAATGGCTTTAGCCGTGTTTGGTGACCAGGTCTGAATAGCCAAGTACTTCCCCACCTTCCTCCTCCTCATCTCCTTCCCTTCCCCACTACCTTCAGCCGCACAGCATACCCCGATTGGGGATGCCATAGTCTCACTGGCTCCAGACGGGAGCAGTTGGGACTCTTGTGCGGTATTCATATAAAATTCATTACCTATATCAGGGCTGCATTTGTGATTTTTTGCAATTTATATATAGCTTAGATCTTTGATTTGTAGCTTAGATCGTCGCTTTATATGTTAGATCTTCGATTTATGTGTTAGTTCTTCGATTTATAGCTTAGACCTTCGATTTATGTGTTAGTTCTTCGATTTATAGCTTAGACCTTCGATTTATAGCTTCGATCTTCGTTTTATAGCTTATATCTATGATTGAAACTAGGCACTTAGGTCTGAGGTTATTAAAGGGTCGTTAAAAAAGTTTCACGAGAGTCAAACCACAATAATAGCTGCTAGCTAGCGTAGTGCTATGTCTTCGGTATAGATGGCGTTGTTTGGCGACTAAAAGTCAGATGAGAGTCCACAGGTGTGACGGAATCAATAAGCACTGACACAGATCTGATAGCAGGCGAGGAGTTGAATGTTGGCTGTCGTCTGGCTGCAGGAGCTGTAAGTATAAAGGCTCCCGGGGCTGAGAGATGGTTGGCTGCGGTGGTGGAGGCGACGGGAGGTGTCGCCTCCCACTTCCTGTAAAGTCTAAAGCTACCCGCGACAGGACATCTCTTGAGCCGGCGCGGCGTAGTCTCGGAGCAGGGGCACTTAACTGTTGACTTGGGGCTTGATGTGAACGAAGGGTGGAATTCATGTTATTGTTGTGGTGTAGACGTAAACGATTAGGAAATATTCTCTTCCTTTTCTAAGATTATCAATTATCATAATTTAGCTGACCGGACGGTTCGTTTTTCAATATTCCTCTGGTAAATTTATGTAAATCTCATAATCTATATAAAGAAGAGTTTCTGCGGCGGGCGGCGTGGATTTGATTTTTATTTCTTTATTTGTATCTTGAACACACACTTTACAAATTATTACATTGGTTACAAATTTTACAAATAATTACATAGATAATAAGTTTAGTAATAAGAAAAAAAATGTTAATGACCCGTAACCGTACCTAAATAAGTTAGTAGTAGTATTTTGTGGACACCTCACTAGGCGAACCTGTGCTGAGGTGTTCCCATGTTTGGGATTAAGTGCTATTCTGGCGACATAAGTAGAAAAAACGTATCCTCCTTGATGTTGACGGCAGTATACATATAAATTAAACGGCAATTACACATAAATTAAAGATTAGTTCAATTTTGCACACTTTACTTTCAAAGTAAGAGGAAAATTACAGGCTACATCTGATTTCCAAAAACTTTGCGTAAAGCCCGGGCAGCGTCCAATAATAAAATCGACGACACTTCATCGAATGGCTCTTATTGATTCCGAGTGTGTCAAAACCTAAAAAGTAATGTTTGTCGTAGCTTTTCATTTGTCGTTTTCAACGCAGGACCCAACTTTCAGATTTCTGTTGATATTTTTGGTTTGGTTGTTTTTATCTCTGTCGGAAGAGAGAATGACCCATGAGAAGTTCTACGCAGGTCTTGTAGCAAGTGATGAGTGGGTTGAATTAATATTTTTCTTCGTACTCCATTAATCATTCATGATTTGAAATATGATCTGAATAATACATAATAATATTCTAACTTTTGTTACTACTCTGAGTAGGAAGTCTCCCATTCTAGCAACAGATTACTCCAAAGTTTCAAATTAACCTTATCGTTCATCATTATTCTCACAAAGGTTTCTCCATGGCGTTTATGTCGGTGTTTGATATTAATCTAAGATATCTTGACTTCCGCTGCACCTCACAATGATACTCCCATTATCTTTGTCTATGGATACACCATTTAGGGTTTTTGATTAATTTGTCTATCTTTTTATAATGAAATAAAAATGATTGTCTGTGGCGGTCGGGCGACACTGCGCGGGCGGCGTTTGTTTGATTTTTATACAAATCTACACTTTTGTTCTCAGATTGATGAAATTTTGCAAGCTTGACATTCAAAGCAAAAGGAAGGTCTCTATTTAATTCTGATTTCTAAAAACTCTGTGTAATGACAGGGAAACGCAGGGGACTTCAGCTAGTTTGAAATATAAATAAGAGGGCCGACAGACTTAGCTATAAAAGATCATTTGGCTTGGCATATTTCGACATGCTAAATCATGCATGTTAAATCTGTTACTATTGTAAATTACGCCCTATTATCCTCACCTCTTCCCCCTCCACCGCATCCTTCTACCACTACACCTTTAATTCTATATTGGTAATTTAGTTTTAAGTAAACCTTGAAGAAGTGAGCATTACTTACTAAACATGTCGGTTGTTTTTAATGGTTAAAACTAAGTATTGATTATTTTTATTTAACTGATATTAAATGTAACTAATAGTAAATTCACGACGATAGGTAAAAAACCAAACAAACCGAACATCCTAAATATAGAGTCATAATATTGAAGAAGTAGAATGAATTAAATACTTAGTAATTATAATCGATACTAAATAAAAATTTTATTGTTAGGTAACTTCGATTTGTTGGCTAAAAAATTGGAAAAAATGGTCAACTTCATGGTATAAGGGGAAAATTAGCCTTTAAAACAATGAAAATGATTTACAACTTCAAAGTAGCATCCCACTGGAATTACTGCACTAATATAATTTTTATTAACAACGAAATACAAGCTAAGACTAAAAATAATTCAGAATAGAGGCATGCGGGTTATAATGTCTTGTAGCAGGCATCAGTGCCGGATCCATAAAATCTGGTGCCCTGCACAGTAAGGACCGACGACCCCCCCCCATTTTAAAAAAAAATATATTCGGATTAAAAACTCTTACCCCCTGAAAAAATTAAATTATCCTCCTGTATTTTGTAAATAAATTTTTAATTCGTGTAGTACCTAGTTCTAGATGTGACGGGGATTCCCCTGGCAGAGACATCACCTACACGTCCAAAATCGTCTTAGGATACCTTCATCATTCAACTTAGGATGTGTTCAAAAACCAACTGGGCGTTTTAAAATCAAATGACTAATCGATAGAACAACGTGCGCTGGATGCCAAGCGTTTCGTGAATCAAGTTTTTTTTTCAATCAAACATAAATTACGATTTTGGCGCCCCCTAAAACTGCCGCCCGGGGCAGGTGCCCCGGTTTGCTCTCCCCTAGATTTGGGTTGGCAGGCATACGAAAATAAGAACAATGAAAAAAGGGTTGATTAACAGAATTTGAACAATCAATCAAATTTCGAAGTTAATTTTCCGGTTCTGTGAAAGTTCTATTTAAGTTCTACTATTATTTCATTTTTGTGAAGCAACTGTCTGATAATGATATAATAACAACTTTCACACAACTTGAAACATTTCGAAATTTGATGAATTGTTTTAATTCTGTGAAACAACTAGCCCTTAGTCAATTATTGGGAGTCATGTATTTATTTTATTCAATGTTTTAATTTATGTGAAGAGATGTCACTCTTTTATCTGTTATGATCGTTTTTATTGTCACTTTTAATAATTTTCTTCCCTTACTGCACGATAAACCTATAACAAGTGATAGAGATCTCGTACAAACTCTGACGTGTAACGGCTCCTGACAGTTTTATTTAATGGAATGCAAAATGAAGGATTTACAAGAAGAAAAGTTACCTACCCCTGCCCCTGCTCGCGTATATGTTGTCGCGGTGGCGGATGGGAAAAGAAGTAAGATAACGAGTTTTCCTCCCGATTCGGTATAGCTTTTGTGTGAAGGATCGCTTCACTAGGCACGGATTCCCCGCCCTCCCCCGCCCGCCCCAGATATGTCCGCCCTACACCGCGATAGAGGAAGTGCGGGGGGCGGCGACTGCTAGGGGCTGTTCACACGTCACTTGGGGGCGGCAAGGGTCTTACGGGTCAGACGTGATGTACGGTGTATCAAAAACATTATCTGGAAGGGTTTGGTTCGTCCACGTGTAATCTTATGAAGCAAATTCTTTCGTCCCATTTTGGGTGGCTGGTATCAGTAAATAATGGCCGCTAGATTGTATTTTGACGAAATAAGAAGTAATTATCGTATCAGCAATAAAAAAAGCACTGTTATTTTACTCTATTTCCATCTTTACGTATGCCAAGATTCCAAACGAATTTTCACTGATGTTGTACCATTCGTCTCTCTCATGTTGGGATATCCCATTAATTCCCACTGAATTGGTAATATATCTGATATTTACACATAATCAGTTATAATCTTAATTAACAACTGAAGGTAGTGGCACACGAGGAATATAATATGTAAATGTAAGTGGGCGTGGCTTAACTTACGATATCGCTCGCCATACAGTCGTCACAGGCGAGTATTATAATTAATATATTGTGCTATGTAAGGGCGTAGGCTAGATTATATTATTTGACCTGCTAGATGTTGTAATTTATGTTATTCTTCTCCTACCGTACAAGCTTTGCACTCATCAATCTTGCAGCGTGAATTTAATATACATATAATCTATATTCACTTCTTATAATTACATATTATATACCTAATATGTAACAAGCTTAAGGCAAATAGTGCCATCAGTCGTTACACACAAGAAACGAAAAGTTTTAGAGTCATGGGTAAGTGGTTGTGGAGATGCGGTGTTCTGGATTCAGAATCCTGCCCAACATGTCACCCAACCTTACTACCACAAGAAACATAAAAAAACGTGTCTGTTATACCAAAGTCTGAAAATAATAATATATGCCCCACTCTTCACCGATGCGTATTGCGTACTATTCCGGGAATATTGATCCTAATACAGCTATAACATCATCCTCATTCTCAAAACGACACACGTAATGCTGCGAATACATTTACGAACATAAGCGCGAGCTGAGCCACGATTTATGGAAAAGGAACGAAGCAACCGCAAGCGCCGTTAGTCCTTTATTCCTTTCCCATTATTCGTGATTCGACTCGCGTGTGTATACGCAGCATAAAAGAACGAGTGATTTCTTCCGAGCTCTCAATGGCAAGACCATAGTTTGTGATATTTAAATACACAAAGATATTTTGCAAATCTTTATGCACCGAAAACACAATTCCGTTCCTTCCTCGGCCCTGTCATTTTGCTAGTTTTATACATGTATTCGGAATTTGCATGCAAATAGTACTTGCGCTGTCTCGAGAAGGTCGCCTTTGAAATAGAAAATAGGTAACTTACTTTCCAAACATGGATATAACCGAAGAGTCAAATTTATGTCGTAATGGCGAGTATACGAAATTGGCATCGTCTTTCCATACGAAGTACGAGCTGAAACAAAAAAAAACAAATGTAATGAATTTCCACAAAATCATTTCAGAGAAATACATCTACTCTTGTAGATTTTCTTCAGTAAAGTGGAAGAGAATTCCACAAGAATAACATTTTTATTTTTTCAAATAAATCATGATTCCTTGATTCGATATCTCGGACACATTGTGTTATTTCGATTATTAATTCATTCTATTGTGTCACTAAAATATCGATTCACAGTCATTCGACTGTGAATCGATATTTTTTAAATAATCGAGTCGGATATTTCGATTATACCCATCATCATTAGCTTGAACGTTGAAGTAAGGTTTTTTTCTAAACGGATATCTCGATTACTAAATTCCAACATTATTAGAATGAAATTGAATCCTAAATAATGTTAGAATTTTTGTTTTTCTTCTTCTTTTTTAATGATTTTTCTTTCCAATTTTTTTTGTTCATTTTGAACAGAATATTTAAGGTGAGAATAATAATAAAGTTGTACCTACTCAAAAATATTTAGAAATACATAATTTTTATTCATCTTGTTGTTTTAAGTAGATGTTTTTGTGTTAGATTACAGTATGTTACATTACAGATTTAATTAAAAAAATATTTAAAAATTAGGCAAGCATTGTACAAATATTTTGCTTTTTCACTTTCCTTAACCCTTTCAGACCTGAATTAAAACTGGCAGAGAATTATGGAAAAGGAAAGAAGCAACCATAACGCGTCACCTTAGTTGGATAAGGTTCTATCTACGCCTTACCACGCTAAGGACTTTGACACCTAAGCACATGTTCTTAGGTATCAAAGTCCTTACCATTGTAAAGTGCAGTTAGAACCCTATCCAAATGAGGTGACGAAGGGGTGTTTCGCGCCGTTTGCGGCAACTTCGTTCCTTTCCCATAATTCGTGACTCAGTTCGCTTTCACGTTCGTACATATACACCCTTAGGTTTCAGGGGGCGTTTCTCATAAAAATGTCAAATCGTACACTATATACTAAAAATATAACATTTTATTAAATTAAAAAAAAAAATAACTTTGAAAAAATACCTTCCAAATTTACATTTAAAAAATTGGAACATCTTTCGGAAAATTGAATAAAAAATAGCGCGCAAAGCCAGTTTTATACCAGAAATTGGAAAACGAAAACCGCCAATCACCACTACAGCTGGTAGTGAGAAAAAGACTCTCCAAAAGGGTTAAAATATCTCTTGTCCCCGTATGTCTTGCAAATATGCAAAATATGGAGGTATTAGGAACCTACCTTCATCCTTTTCGTTGAATTTTTCTACGACAATGACAATGTTTGAATTTTATTTTTTACAGTCTGTCTAGTCCGTCGTTTCATTTAGACATGTTAAAGCACTGACATGCATTCGAAATAATAGTATTTAAAATTATTTATTGTAGATTTAGTTTTATTCCTCGGAAGGTTGGTTGGTTGGTTAGTTCGCATGAAGAGCTGCATGAATACGAAAGGAGTGAATGTTCCGCCTCTCAAATTGAGCACATAGCATTATGTCTTTCCTCCGCGCGAGGTTACCTCGTAAATTCCTTTATACACTGCCGGGCCGATTAAATAATGAGACTGATTTTTCGACGCGTTTAATCTCCGCAATAACTTGCTTTAACGCCCATCCGAGTTGCATTCAAGGCTGGGTGCATTTATACACTCAAAAGCGACGATATAACGGCAGAGACTCGTAAACAACTGGTTAACTCTTCATTAAAAATAACATCGGATTTTTCTGCTTTATGGTGTCTTCGAGTCAGCTAACGAAGACTAAACTTTTAAAAATAAAACTGTATGCTTGCTGTATATGTACGTACGTCCAGTAATGAGGCATTTTTCTCAATACTTGGTAATAATAGTAACTTTTTGTGGGTTAATAATTAATAACCATTAACGATTTTCTTTTGTTACTAAAAGCTGAAATTTATAATTATTTACTAGCTGAAGTCCCCGAACCTGCCCGGGCTTTTCGCAAAGTTTTTGAAAATTTCACGTAATCAGTGTTCTTCTTGTTTTGAAGGGCAAGTGTGCAAAATTTTATCATCTCGGAATAAAACTGTATATTTTTATAAACATAAAATCTACGTCGTCCGCTCGTTAAGGGGCACCGGCACTCTCCTTTGTATAAATAGACAAGCGTACTTAAGTAAGTTTTTATATGTAAGATTGACTTTATAACACTTTTCAAAAGTATTCAGATTTGTCCGGCTACCCATGAGGAAAGGAAAAGTGAATAATTTATGTAATTCTTTTGTATTGAGTTTTATCCGCAATATACCACCTTAATTATTTTAAAACACGAAGTATAATAAAAAAAAATTAACCTGCACAATAAGTGCTATTCTAAACGCTACATAAAAAGATACTCTCGCTACTTTGTCGCCGCTCAGACAAATAGGAAATATTATTTCATGCAACACTCTAGACTAGAACGTGGGCACACACACGTTAACCCCAACCCCGCTGTATCCACTCTCACACACACACAACACATAATATGTGAAATATATGAATTTATATGTTAACGGAATAAAAAGGAAAAATGGCGGATGCTGTGTGGACCGCATCACGGTTCGTCTACCGCCGAAAGGGGGTCACCACCCACCGCCGCCCCCCGCCCGCTGGGGGATGCCGGAGCCCCCACGGAAGGGGAGGGGTGGGTTACAGACCCCCGCCGCGCCGTATAGCACGATTCATCTCGCGCGAATGGTGACAGACTACAATAGATCATATACGAGACGGCGCGGGCAAATCGATACCCCGAGGTGTGACGTAATATTTATCTTTTCTTTTTTCGTGTGCACGGTGTACGGAAACTCGTAGTACAATCGGAAAACTGGTGACCCGGCATCACACAGAAAACCCAAAAAAAATATTTTTCGATCTGAGCTTTTTGATTTAAAGAAAAACTTTTTTACTTTTTTTTTCCCCGCAACTAAAGGGTTAAAAAAACGTTTGGAGCCGGGTCTACGCTTCGATGCATTTGAAGAACATTAAACCACTGAAATTAACCCCCTAAAAATCTGGCCTTTTTAGGCCAGATTTTTTTCAAATTTGGCCTAAAAACTTCGATCTTTGGATTCGATTTATTCGAAAACGAAAGCGCTAATCAAAGTTATTCTAAAAATCGACTCCAAATGTTACGTAAACTCACCAGTTTACCCGCTTGTACTACGATTTTCCGGTCACCGTGTGTTTGGTTCTGAAACAGTTTAAAAAAAAAAAACTTAATCCATATTCCCCAAGTCCTTCAATCATGTATTCCTTTCTCTTCCTCCTTTCCTCAAAGTCTCTACCAGGAAAAGAAGAAGATGTTCCTACCTACATGTGAAAAATTGAACAATATTGCCACCCAAGTTTACATTACCTCCTTGAACAGTTGCAATTTGATAGTGACATGGCTAACAACTCGCTCTTTCGAAATATCGCAAATAATAGAAAATTTCATTTTTTATTAAATCAAAGTGTCGTTGCTTAAAACCTGGTGTTGTGCCGATATATTGGGAAGCCAGGATCGATCCTGAAGCGCCATAAGAAGCCGTCAAAAGGTAAGAGACTTCCTCTCAAAACCTATTTTCCTACGATCAAACTTCAAAACACAATACATGGTCTTTATACATCAACAAAAAGGATTTACAGTTCATACATTCTCGTGTCGTGGCATCGGCCGTGACACCGTGTATATTACGTATTTTGGATATTTGTTTTGTTATTTATCGCAAATAGGAATTTCTTGCAGATATTGAACAAGTTGATATTGCTGCGTCTACTTCGTTTCTTGCAAATAGGAATTTCTTAGGGATATTGAACAAGGTTGTTTTTGCTATATCTTTTAAGGCAATATAGAATGTATTGTTCTTATCGTTGGTTGGTCATCATCATTGACACCTGAACTCAGATTTTAGAATAACCTTAAGAATTATGTATCATTTTATAGTACATGTTCCATACGGTTCCATGCCAACTGAAAATAAAGTCAACTGAACACCTCCTTGAGAAGTCATTAAAAGCTATGAAAAAAATAATTTTAAATTAGCCGATAACCATAACCTAACCTAACCTATTTAACCAAATTTTTATCACTTTAAATGACTTATCTGAGTTGGTTTCATTCCGAGTTGCCCGGTCACTGTTCCATATGTGTATTATGTCTTTGCGTTATATGCTTGTTGAATGTTTCTATAGCATTTTTATTTGCTCCACTTTTTACTTATTATAGATTATTTACTACCCGGGTTAGCCTCAGGGCTTGTGTCATCTTTGGGGATGCAGTGTAGTGGGTATTTTTAGGAAAGGAAGTTCTGGGAAGGAAAAAGGAGGGGCGGGTATTAATCTGGGGATAGTGCACCCAGGAGGGACGGATTTATGAATCCATCGATCCCACTGCGATGCAAGGCAATATTCCGAGGTCGAAGAGGTCAAAAGGTCTTTTTTAACCAATCTCTCCCGATCCGGCTTGACACGCAGTTGGTGGACAGACGCATCCGCTGCCTGGATAAACCCTGTTAAGTCACCAAACGTAGCGAACCACTAGGTCACTTGAGGTGACCTACGGTAGAGGTGTTGGTTATTCAATAAATGGTTTCCCAGTTCCCAAACCCGCCTCCCAAATGTTTTGTAGTTATGTGAAACTCTCAATATGGCGACTTGTGTTAGTTTTTAAGAAAAAAAATTTTTTTGGTAAAAATGAAAATGACGGTGTTAGCTAAAAAAAAGTTGAATTGACATAGAAATTACAGACAGAAAAAGCTGTGCAAATTTCGGGACACTAGAACTTACCTGCGAGTTTGAGCTGTTTTACACAAATAGATTTCTGCTTCTGTTAATGCATTGTCGAACTCATTATAGTTTGAATTCTACTATTGACAGTAATGATGTATTTTCATTATAATGTTATTATGATAATTTCCAAGGTAACGTGTGACGGACGTGTGGTTAATAATTTTAATTATTTCCTAAGCGGTTTGCTTTGAACAGTTTATAAATTGGATAACATTACATATATTATGTAATAATCTGTGATTAATAGCACCTCGATTTTGTAGGTATTTTATCAGCAAATCGCAAACGGCAAAGGAATAATTGAAAATCTAGTATGCTGTCATTTTCAGTCTTTAATCCTACTGATTAATTATATGTATATTATATTAAGTACCCGCGCGTAGAAAAATAATTACGATATACGCTGGCTTATTGAATATATCTATTGATTGATTTATTGTAATGCGGGCTCCAGATATCAGCCGGATTAGTCAATTATCTATAATCCTGCTTCTGTAAAGCTGCGGAAAAAACGGGACAAAAATCGCGAGCCGATCCACGAATTATGGGAAAAGAACGAAGCAACCACAAACGGCACGAAACATCGCTTGCGGTTGCTCTGTTCCTAATTCATAATTCGTGTTTCGGCTCGCGGGTTTTTTGTCTGATGTCTTTTTGTTTTATGGAATGATGAAGAAGTTACAACTGAACTATCGGCGGTAAGCCCGATTACGCACAAAGGCTGACTGAGCTATAAAACGTGTCAAATCACAAAAGCACATAACAACACGCGAAGCCCTTTCACATTGCGTTAATCGAAACTAATAAAAATATATATAATTAAATTACACATTAAACTGCTCTGGACTAATAAAAGTAGTTTTACATTTCCATGAGATGAGTTTTCATTAACCTACTAAGGCCGAGTCGTTAAACAGATTTCCAGATAAACGACGCTTCATCATTATTCCGCTCACCTTTTAAAAAGAAAATTTAAAAGTACAATATCAACAAAAAAATAATCGAAAGGATTTTTTTTCACTAATAGGTGTTATCATTGCTGTACGCCTGTTTAAGTTTTTTTATTAACCACTTGGAAAGATAGAAATTTTTATAGAATAATTATTAAGTTCAGAAAGCTTACCTTATCACCGACGTAGACAGGGTTCACCCTTCAAAGGTATTATTAGTTTCGGAAATTACCATATTAGATGATATATAACACAAAAGTGTACTTAAAAACCGTAAAAGAAATTAATAAAAATTTGTGTTTGCAAAATGTTAAAAATAATGTTTGTTAATTCAATGCAAACTGCAAATGTTCGTATTTTGCATTGAATTTATCTGTTAGTTATGGTTTAACTGCAAGCGTTTATATATTACATTGATTTTACTTATTAATTACTAGCTTTTCCCCGCGGCTTCGCTCGCATGGTATTACGGGAAATTACTGTAGCGGTTGAACTTATCAATTATCCCCCCTTCTCCTCACCCCCACCCCCTCCCGCATTCCATACATTAATTCCCTTACATTCAGTTTTCAAACATCTCGCCTGCCACCTAAATTTCATAAAGCTATAGCTCAAAGAAAAAAAGAATTATCCAATTTTGTTAATTCGTTCGGAATTTATGCGCTTACAAACATTTCGGATGTTTATTTTTAATTAAATATTTGGAAGTTTGTTAATATAATTAAAAAAAATTACACTATTTATTATTCAGTCTTTATAATCGTTACGAATTATATTTTTAATGTAGGAACTCTTATCTGACATTTATTGCAAAACAGAAGCTTGTCCAAAAAAAAAAACGAATTCTGATATTTGAATTTTCTGCAGTAGTAGCTGACCAGTAGTAGCTGACCAGTAGTAGCTGACCAGTAGTAGCTGACCAGTAGTAGCTGACCAGTAGACTGAGTATCTACCAGCATAGAGCCCAAAAATATATCAACATTGTTTCCATAGAAAAGATTTTTTTCTGACGTAAGCAAAAACTCGCTTTTGTTAGCGACAGAAAACGTATAACAAATATAATTTATTAATATTTATAATTTCATAACGCCAGAGCTTACCATCATATACAACCTGTAGTCTGCGCATATAATTTAGCTTTATATTGGTGAAAGAATTATTAAAGTCTTTATATTGTGTTATGCGTGAAAAGGTCATAAACGAACTCGAGCAGTTTCGCATTTATAATATTAGTATGGATGGTTGTAATTTCAATGCAAACTGAAAGTGTTTGTATTTCGTATTGAATTTACCTATTAATTACAGTTGTAAATTGAATTGAAAATATTTGTATTTCGTATTGAATTTACTTATTACTTACGGTTGTATTCAATTCAATTCAAACTGCATATGTTTGTATTTTACAATGAATTTGTCTGTTAATTATCGGAAAATACTAAAGGTTCTGTTTTTTATGACTTTTATAAATGTGTGATTTATAAAAATGTGTGGCTATCTATAAGATTTCAAATAAAGTGAATTCGCTCTAAAAATGTCACAAAAGTCAATCTTCAGCGGTTTCACCTCTTATTGAATTCATCGAGGTGAAACCCGGCTGACATCTACCTTCACACAGAGTACCCGCAGATACACCGGGTCACAATGATAGGTAGAAGGCAGTAGATGGAGGGCGAAGGTAGTAGATGGGTGGTAGGCGGTAGGTGCTTGCCTACATACGTCGTGTTTGGGCCGAAATCCTATAGCCGTATCTCCATATTCGCATGACATCTACCACCTACTACCCAGCCAGCTAGGGGCTTTGTCCTTTATCATACCCAGTTGCAAAATCATCCTCCCTTACAGGATGGGGTGGCGCATGATCTGTACCGCTGTGCAGGTGCAGGCTGACTACAAATTAATCTTGCACTTTGTAAATAAGGAATCATTCCAATTTTTTATAAAGTGGCGACGTTTCATGATATATATTATGAGCATTGTTAATAAAGGCACACCGCTGATGGCTATATTTTCACCTAAACTGATAATACAATGAAGTGGCAGTGACAGGACAAATGTGATCAATTCATATTTATAATTCTCTTTTAAAATTATTTTTTTCATAGCATTTAATGACTCTTCAAAGAGGTGTTGAGTTGACATGATTGTGAGTTGCCATGGAACCGTTATCCCCAATCGGGGTATGTTTGAGGCTGAAGGTAAGTAGAGAGGGGAAGGAGATGGGGGAGAGGTAGGTGGGGAGGAATCTGGCTATTGAAGTCTTGTCACCAAACACGGCTAAAGCCACTTTAAACAACGTTTCAATTCTGAATGGTGGTTTTACACCAGAGCGGTACTGAGAGTATCTTTCGCTATGAAACTTAACTCACTATAAAATTATTATTTTAAGTGATTTAAATTGTGAAAACACAAATCAATCAAATAAAATTTACTTGCGCATGCCGGGATTTGAACCCGCGACCTCTGGATCGCAAGTCGAGAGCCTTGCCCCGCGACCACGGAGGACGTTGCATTTACCTGAATTTTATGAAATTTTAGAGTTTTCATGATAGAGCCGAAGATTGATACCGTTTATATCTCTGTTAGGCCTGCGTGGTGGTATAAATAAAGGTAGGTCAGTTATTACGTTGCATACATTCCTCCTGACAAACGGATTGATAAATATTTATCAGATCGACATTTGAATAGGCAATTATATTGAAAAGGGTGGCGTTTAACGTATGCAATTTAATGTCGCTCACACAGTCTATTTCTGCATAACATAGTATTAAAAATATTTGCGTTTATATTAATAGACGATAAAAACATGCCAAAGCTTATTGCATCAGCATCACCAAGGCAAAAGATCCAATTTTCTTAGTTTCTTAGAATAAAACAATACCGACAGATTCCTTTCCTCGATCTCTCAGAATATAAACAATAGATTGCACAAAAACTAATGTGGTACTTTAGCACTGGAGCGACCACGCCAAATAAAAAAAATTGCCTCGATTGCTCGAGATTTCCAGAAAATCAATTTTTCGCCAACATTAAAAAAATCATACCTTCGAATTTTAACATAGAGACACAAAAACTTATTATTGTGCTATATAGCCAATGAATTAACCTGTATTTTACCGTTTATCTTATATTTGTAGGATTTATAAAAAAAAATTCGTTGAGTTTATAATCGCGCGAATCCTGCGTATTCATTACTTTGAAACTCCGTGAGAGGTACCTATTCGAGTCAACATGAATATTTTCGATTTCTGTATGTTGTATGTGGTGTACTTGATAATGAAAGGTGCATATCTATGGAAAAAGGACTTAATTTTATCTGTAACAACTGATAAGAAATTCTGCGTGAAAAAAATATGTTTAAAAAAATTATTTTTAACATCGATCTAAAAAGTCTACGAAGTTCGGATTTGCGACATCTACGATCATAATAGATAAAGAATTTCAATAGTTTGTCTTAAAATACATGGCTGGCCATGGAAATGTTTTTTCAAATAATTACAATAAATGTTTTATGAATGGTAGGAAAATGTGGTCCACTTTGGACCGCTATCAATCGCAGAAAAATAAAAGTGGTCCATTTTTAGACCATCGCTCCAGTGGTTAGTAATCGCCCTGATGAAAGACCACCACTACTAATTGAAACGTTGCCTGAAATTACTTTGGCCGTGTTTGGTGACCAGATCGGAAAAAGCCAGATACTTCACAAACTTCCCTCTTCCCCCACTTCCTTCCCTTCCCCAACAACTCCATCCTCACAACATGTACCATTTGGGGATGCCTTAGTCCCTCTGGCTCCGGTTAATCGGGAGCAGTTGGGACTCTAAAAAATCTCGCGCATCTGAAAAAATCTTTAACTATTATACCAGCAAAAATATAACGAAATTGTTAATGCTGAATTTATACGAAAAAAATAATGGCGGTTTAAGCGGTGATTGTATTCACACTGTTCGTGCTAAGCATCTGAGTGAGGAATTAGCGCCCCCTCCCCACCCACACTCTATGTCCGGCGTACCCCAGTCTGCCCCCAGACCTCGGGTGACGCCCCCTGCCCCAACCTGCCCCACCTGCCCCCCGGCACCCTGGATCCCGGGGGAGTGAACCCACCCACCTCCTCGCGGCTTATCCGATCCGATGGCGTTCAGGATGATACAGATTCTACAGATTTATTGTGTTGCAAGGAAGATATCATTATTATTGTATGTGACCGGCTTTACTTCGTTCAAGCTATTAGCAGGTGATCAAATGCTTTCCCTTGGTGTATCGTGTTTCTTCTCTTGGTGTCAATTTTCCACCAACAGTTCATCTTTATATACAAAAATCTCGCGTCACGATGTTTGCTCGAGATAAACTCCGAAACTACTTAGCCGGTTTTGATGAAAGTTGGCTTACTGTATGTAATTTGGTCCAATTTAAATGATAGGATAGTTTTTTATTTCGATTATTGACCTCAACTCAAATGTTCATTAAATGTTTGTTATTGGACAATGCTTTACAATTATTTGTAAGCGCCATAAGTTTCTAACAGATGGCGGTGTGAGTTAAATTATCGACAAAACACTTGGTTATATAGGTTGGGTAACCATCCAGTAGATGGTGTTGTGTTTCGATTTCACGTCACAGCAACGCGTGGCCGGATCAGCTAGCTTTGTATAATTTTTTTAAGTACCTATTTAATTTTTAAATGTTTTAAATTTTTTAGTTCTAAATGAATTGTAATACCTATTTTTCAGTAAGAGCTGAACTTCGGATTAACTTCCCAATTTTTAAAGTTACGCTAAGTTTACGTGTAAGATACATGTAAGTGTAAGTGTAAACTAATAATTTTCACGGGAAAACTTTTAAATTTAGCCGCGGGAAATATTATGTTGGAACCAATATTTGGTCTAAACTGACATTATTTTTCAACAATATTTTCGCGTTTTTTGCCTCCGGATGTTTTTGGTCTATTTTTGTGCAACAACGTAACTCTTGTATCTCCGAATCAGGCTCGAACGCCATTTTCCATTTCCTCGTGAATTTCGGACGCATGGCGCCGCATCACGGGGACCGTATGGTATAAAAATGTGGAATAAAAAAGACTGACCCCTCCCGCCACCCACCCGCCGCCATCCACCCAACACCCTTTGGTGGCTTTTGTGCAGAATGTGCGATGCCGCCGACTCCCAATGGATGTCTTAATTACGTTTCCCGGCTTCAGTATTGAAAAAAAGCATTTCGCGAAATTAGTGCGAACTGGATGTTTGAATTTGAAGTCCTCCTGAATTTGCGTCGCGTATTATTGTTTTCAAAATTTTACTTAATTTGATTTTGAAGTGGGTAAATTTAACAAAAATACCTTATTTTTTTGCCATTTGTGTATAATTTTCCAAGCGAGGCACAATAAATATGATTCTTCGTGTAAGACCTTTTTTTGTCAAAGAGAATCGTGTGTAGTTTGTGACCTAGATGGCTCGACCTGAGCTTTGTTAGCTTATTTATTATTCGTAAAAGATCCGTACTTTGTTTCGTATACCAAAGATGAGGATTGTAGAATCAAACATCATGAAATTTGTAGAAATGATCGAAAATACGGCATCCCGTTACCATCTATCAATATAATATCTTACATATTTTTGATTTTCTTAAGGCACCAGATCCCTGTGTAAAGATTTAATTGTTTTTTTTAATTTCATTTTCTGAAAGATGCATTTCTTAAGAATGCTGCCACCAAATTGTTTTTAAGAAATTCGTGAAATTGATGGAGATACAACATTCTATGTGGAACCGTTTGAAACAGATTGTATGTAGAATTATCCTTCAGTACAACTTTGAACGCGTTTTTTTTTAAACTATGTTTTTCAAACTGGTAACAATATACTAAAAAAAACTAATCGTCCGATTTGCGTGCACCAAGTCGTAAACTGTTCGAAAATTCAGTCTCTAATTTTCTATGGCACCACGTTTTTTATAAAGGGCTCCCTCCAGTTTTATTTTTATTTTCACGAACGATGAACATTTTCCATAAAAACAGAAAATAATATTAGCTGTTCCTCCTTTTTTTAAAGGTATCAAAATTCTCCTACAGGTGCTATAAACCTGTATGTCGAGTTTCTAAATATATTTTCATTTTATTTTTCTGATGAACCATATGTTTAACCGCTGTCCTATTGAAAGCGGCGTACACCGCAAACTATACTTTAGATTCGTGTATAATAATTTGTATACAGTCTTCTATATCTATATGTATATATTGACTAAAAGTATTAAGCCGCCGCTATCCGAATTTCTACGAATTTCTTACATATCTTCCTTAAACATTTGAAGTTTTTAAGCTCTTAAAAAAATATATGTTATTTTTTAAGATAATATCTAGATACGTTCCACGCCGAAACGCAAATTATATGAAATTCCCTCGATAGAAAAAAATCGCAAAGTATGCTCCGAAAATTATTTAAAACAAGTCTATTTCTATTATTTTACAAGTTATATTTGTGATAAAAATCACAATGTTTCTTTAAATGATACTTAAGATACATTCCACGAGATTTTTGCTCTATTTTAAACGAGTCATGTCGATTAAGCATTTGCTTAATTTTCGCTTCAATTTTATCATTGAAAATATTAGCGCGCTCTGTCCAACATTCGTAATTACATGTCTCTCCATCTTCTTCTTTTTGCGCCGGGAAGCGTGGCCTTAAAACAAAAATTTCCATTCATACTTTGCTTGAAAATAAAATAAATAAAAGTACGAATAATACACCCTTGTACCGCCTACGCATCGTGGTCTGGTACCTTAAAAATGTATTTAATAGAAAGTAAATTTATGAAGTAATATTATTTGATAATTTTGCTACTGCATTTGCATTACACCATTTCGAGTGATTAATAAATCCACTTCATAATTATTTCGTATTATCTAAGAATTAATTTAATTCAGCTCCGAATGGAATACATACGTTGATACTTCTTGTGTGCCCCACCGCAAAAGTTAATTCTGATGTTGTAATTAAACAAATGTTATATTATCTACTTGACAGGTAGTTAGTTGTTAGTTAGACGACGCGTGACGTGTAAAATGAGATTGGATATTTCTTAAATAATAATGTATTGTGTTAGTTACAGAAATATAAAGTTTCTGTGCTGTGGGGGTGTCACTAATGCAGATATTAGGGGTTACCTGGGCAAACAAAAAAGTGCGTTCGTTAGTTATTTTTATGGCCACCTGCACACATCAGTGTATAAATATGTATTCTGTCTTATATTTTTTCATAGAAGTCATTTTATAACTACCCGATATTTTATTTGAACCAATAGATGATCTTTACAAAACTACAAAATGGTTTTTTTTTTCCATTTTGAGCTACTCGGTGATGTTTGGTATGTTTCCAAGCGTCAATCCCTCATTTTACAATTTTGTGCAAAATGCTAGTTTTTGATCGTTTGTCAGCAGTTACACTCGACTACACTAACTGATCTTAAAACATTTGGAGTGTGAGGTTAGTTTCCTGTTCGGTTTTCAATTTGCGCTAAACACGGCGCTGTGTTTGCCTAGTGATCTTCGACAAACCACCCGTTATTCTATCACTTTCGGCAAAATGCTCATTTTTTATCGTTTGCCAGCAGTTACATTCGACTAAACTAAGGATGGGTTGTTTCAAAAAATTTGACGAATTCGTCAAATATTTGACGTTAATTTTCACGTTCTGTGTAAGTTCTATTCAAGTTCTGTGATGATTTCAGTTTTGTGAAGCAGCTGGCCTATGATGATAAAAAAACAGAACTCGAAAAGAACTTACACAGAACCTGAAAATTAACTTCAAATATTTTTTATTTTTATTTTTTATTTTTATTTTTTTTACAGTTAATACCGCACAAGAGTCCCAACTGCTCCCGTCTGGAGCCAGTGAGACTATGGCATCCCCAATTGGGGTATGTTGTGAGGCTGAAGGTAGTGGGGAGGGGAAGGAGATAGGGAAGAGGAAGGAGATAGGGAAGAGGAAGGTGGGGAAGTACCTGGCTATTCAGATCTGGTCACTAAACACGGCTAAAGCCATTTCAAGCAACGTTTCAATTCTGAATGGTGGTCTTACACCAGGGCGATACTGATAGTATCTTCCACTCTGGAACGTGCCGCAAATATACTATATATTATTTTAAATGAATAAATTGTGAAATAACACAAATTAATCAAATAAAATTTATTTGCGCACGCCGGGTTCGAACCCGCGACCTTCGGATTGTGAGTCGAGAGTCTTGCCTCGGGACCACGGAGGCCGTCAAATATTTGATGAACTCATCAAATTTTTTGAAACAACCCGTCCTAACTGATGTTAAAACATTTTCAATTGGCGCTAAACATGGGGCAGTATTTGCGTAGTTATTTTCACCAAACCACCCGATATTCTCTCATTTTCGGTAAAATGTTAGTTTTTGATCGTTTGCCAGCAGTTACTCTTGACTAAACTAACCGGTCTTATAAAATTTTGACTGTGAGTTTAGTTTCTGGTCGGTTTTCAATTAACGCTAAACGTGGGGCAGTGTTTGCGTACTGAGTTATTCTATCGTTTTCGGCAAAATGTTACTTTTTGATCGGTTGCCAAGCGGTTCCATTCTCGGAAACTAACCAATCTTATAATACTTTGAGCGTAAGGTTAGTTTCTGGTAGGTTCCCCGATTGGCGCCCAACGCAGGGCGGTGTTTGCGGAGTGTCGGTGTGACGGAAGCTATACATCTCCTCGGGAAGCGGCGACATTTACTGTGACGGGAAATAAATTGTCGGGCGAGACGACCTACCCGTGTTGGGCGCAAGGAGGGAGAGGGTGGGTGCGAAAAAAGAAATAAAACGCCCGCTAAGCGGACAGCGTAAATCTATCGGGTCGGACCACCGGACAGTCCGCGGACGTACCCCTGAGTTGGGTTGCATGATTACATTATTTCGCCAACGCATACAAAAATGCTTACTCTTCTTATGTAACGAATGATATTTTTCTGGATGTGTTGTAGATATAATTATTTCCCTCAGATAAAAAAAATGTGGCATTAAAAATTGGTAACAGAATATTTATGACCGCCTGGAAGCGAAGGAGTTTTCTCTTTCAGCTTTCCAATCTTTTCATGCGATAAAAAAGCCTATTCTCAATTTCTTCTACCTTTATTGTCGAAATAAAGGTTCCCGTCTCGTATCTTATATTTTGTTCTTCCTTTACACAACTTCCAAACGTTTGGTATTTTTCACGAGTCAAGCCATATTTCAAGAAAAGTAAAATACAAAGCTTACAGATCGACACACTTTACTTTGCAGTCGGTGCCGTCTTATGTAGGGGATACCAGGGCAAACAAATTCTGAACTTAGGTTAGGTTTTTTTTTATACCAACTATCTAACCATCACGCCGTTTCCCCGCGGGGGTGGGCAGAGAGAACAGACCGTCAAACAACTCGGTCTTGGCACACAATCCTTGTCTCATTCACCCTCATACATCGTATCATATATACTCTTCTATTATTCTGCCCCTTGACACATCGTGTCATGTCTATCTCGAGCGTCTCCAATTTCTACCATTCACACATAGAGTCATATTCTTCTTACACTCTTTTCTTCGTTCATTCGCTCTACATGCCCAATCCATCTGAGGATCCTTACTCATTACGCTTACATCAGCCTTGCATTATTTGCGGATCTCCATATTTCTCACGTGACCACTTACGCCTCAGGAATCTACTGCATTTAGTCTGCTTTCATCCTTCCTCTGCCAATTCCACGCCTCTCTGCCATACATCCGGGTAGCGACTCCGGGTAGCACTCCATTGTGGCCTGAGAGCTTCGCTTCTTTGGACAATCTTTGTTAGCGCCAACGGCATTTAGTCCTCCATTAATGGAGTTACTTGCATTACACTTCTTTCAATATCTCTATCAGCCTTCCAAAGCCTTTTTTGTACTATTATTCAAACTTTTTATCGATTTTCTTTTCCATGAAAGGAAAAACTTTCAGAATAATGTTTCGTGCACAAATTTTCACGGGTTTTTCTATTTACATAAAAAAAAAACTGAAGAAACGCAATAGAAAATCTGTCGATAGTCGAATGTTTTGTTTGTTTCCCTTCCGGCAGTCTACAGAGTTAACTACGTCAAGCTGTGGTACTATTAGTAGGGAAGAATAAAGGCCACCGAGCATTGTGGTTTATTAACGTTTATACATAATATATGTACATGACTTTACTTCTGTATCGGGTTTAAGTGCGTGACAAAACAATTTATTTCCAATTATTCGACTTCCACTGTCTCGTTTTCCCTCCACGGGCCATATATAAATAATGATAATCGATTGTTCTGGAGATTGCGGTGAGGTGGAACGTGTGTTAAATAATTACGAGGTTTCAGTGCGCCGAGAAACTGTTAGCGTTTTATTACTAAGAGACGCGCTAATTCATTGCATTTAATGGCAGAACTGTTTTATTTTCAGTCGTTTTGATCGCAACGGTCACAATCCTGTCACATCTTGAAATATTAAGTAAAGATCAATGATCACTAAAAAATCTTAATTATTGAACCCGAAAGAGGGCACTCTTTTACATATAACTGCATATTTAATTTTAATTTCATTTTGTGTTTTGGAAAATCAATGATCACTACTCTTAAATATTGACCCCAAAAGAGGGCGTCCTTTTACATATAACTGCATATTTAACCTAAATTTCATTTTGTGTTTTAGAACATCAATGGTCACAAATCATACACATTGATCCCAAAAGAGGGCGCCCTTTTACATATAACTGCATATTTAACTTTAATTTCATTTTGTGTTTTAGAATATCAATGATCACTAATCTTACATATTGATCCCAAAAGAGGGCGCACTTTTACATATAACTGCATATTTTACTTTAATTTCATTTTGTGTTTTAGAAGATCAATGATCACTAATCTTAATTATTGATTCCGAAAGAGGGCACTATTTTACATATAACTGCTTATTTAACTTTAATTTCATTTTGTGATTTAGATGATCAATGATCACTAATCTTAAGTATAGATCACGAAAGAAGACACTATTTTACATACAGCTGCATATTTAACTTTAATTTCATTTTCTGTTTTAGATGATCAATGATCACTAATCTTATGTATTGATCCCGGAATAGGGCACTATTTTACATATAACCGCATATTTAAATTTAATTTAATTTTGTGTTTTAGATGATCAATGATCACTTATTTTAAGTATTGCTCCCGAAATAGGGCACTATTTTACATATAAGGGGGCATACGTTAATTACGTGAGCGCTTTTTTTCTTCAATTTACACTTCTCCCCCCTTGGTGAGATTTAGTGAGATTTGGTGGGACCCCGCCCCCTCTCGCTCACGTGAGATGTACACTTCAGTTGTTAAAGGACAACATTTTCGAAACAAATGTTTTTCTTAATAGCCATTAGTTTTTTCAGCGGGCAAAATGGGACACTTCGAAGGAAGTGAAACCATTTTTTTTATTTATTATCTCTGGTTAATAATACATTTAAAGTTGACGTGAGATTCTTATTGACCCCCCTCGGTTTAAATGAGATTTGATGAGATTTTACCGGACCCCCCCCATTTTGAGCTCACGTAATTAATGTATGCCCCCTAACTGCATATTTAACTTTAATTTCACTTTGTGTTTTAGAAGATCAATGATCACTAATAAATATTGATCCCGTAAGAGGGGGCAATCTTTTATGTATAACTGCATATTTAATTAAATTTTGTTTTCTTTAATATATTTGACTAATGATCTGGAAGGTCAATAAACATATTAAGTTAATTTTTTGCTTAATCATTATTTAATTACATATAATATGTGTTTGGAACTGCTAAAATTTTTTATAAACCTGCACTACTTCATGTCTTTCGTTTCACGTAAATTGTATGGTATTATTATATGTTTCCTTAATGTTTTTAATATCTATCATAAATCGTACAAGTTGCGTTTTGTAACCAATGTTAATATTTTAAATATCATGTTATGTTATGCTGCACACTTCTGATAGATAACTATGGATAAAAATGTTGTGGAAAATCACCCCAAAGCCACCTCGACCAACTTAAGCTGGTTAGATTACCATTTCCCCGCAGAGTTAGCCATACAGAATTGAACGCCTAATAAATGACCTTGTCTTGACACGCACCCTTTCTTTTATATTCGTACATCGTCTGCTACATACTTTTATGTTGCTCCGTTTCCTGACCCGACTCAAGTATTCGATTAACTTGATCGTGTCATGTCTTCCTGGGGCTTCCCCGACTTCATCTTCCACCCCTTGCGCGTAAAAAATTCTCCTTCGACCCTTTTCATCGTCCACCTGCTCTGCGTGTCCAAACCGTCTAAGGATCCCTGCTAACTTTTTCTTAGGTTTAGTTACACGTGTAATATTTCCGACTAGCACGTTTGAGGAAATTGAAATTTAAAAAAAAATCACAAAATTTCGGTATACAAAACCTGTTATAAGAGCAGGTATTACAGGTAAATTAACTTTCTAAAGTTCTTGGGTAGTCAGGAATTTATTTTATTTTTCTGTATCCTTATTTTTGTCTAAATCATAAGCAACAGGAATTTTTACGAAGTAAATTAAATTTTTTTGTGTCATCTTTGGGGATGCTGTGTGGAGGTTTTTTTAAGGAAAGGAAGGGGAGGAGAGTTCTAGGAAGGAAAAGGGTTTAAGGGTGGGTAGGAATCTGGGGTTCAGTGTGTCCTGGTCATCCGCCTCCAAGACCTAGACAAACCTCACCCCATGAACCCGGGCACCCCTGCTAAATCACCAAACGTAGCGAACCACTTGGGTTACCGATTAAGGGTAAACTTAAAATAATTCATAATCTGCTCGTAAATACATGGCGATAACTTTTTTTTTACATTAGCTCTACACAGGAGGCCCTGAGGAAAATAATTTCCCTCAAGGCCTACGTTATCCAAGGGGATGCTGTGTGGAGGGTCTTTTTAAGGAAGTATAGGAAGTTCTGGGAAGGAAAAAGGTTTGAGGGGTGGGTAGGAGGAATCTGGGGGTCGATGTGTCCTGTCCAGGAGTGACGTGAATCCAACCCTCCAACTGCGGTATAAGGCTTTGAGTCGAGAGTCTGGCTGGAAAGTTCGAAACGCCTTCCTCAACCATTCTCTCTCAATCCGGCCCGCCACGCGGCAGGTGGGCAGAGGCATCCGCCGCCAAGACCCGGAAAAACTTCACCCCATGACCCGGGCACCCCTGCTAAGTCACTAAACGTAGCAAACCGCTTAATTATTTTAGAAAAAAAAACTTTTGCAAGTTGTGCTGTAAAATATTAAGATGAGATATTTTTTTGCGTCCGTAAATACGCAATATGAATATGAATAAATAGTATGTCCGTATAAAAACTCAATTCTTCCAAGAAGACATGTAAATACCAATATTCGGTTGAATAACCCATACAATATTGTATTTATTTGTATTGTGTTTTTATACTAAGAAAACTATTTATTCATATCCATATTGCGTATTTACGGGCGCAAACAAACCATTCATCTCAATATTTTACGGCATAACTATCAAAAAGGATTTTTTCCTAAAATAATCAAATACCGCAATTTATATAATATTATGTGAACGAGAAGATTATGAATTATTTTAACCACTCAGGCTAATTTTGTTCGCTTTTCGGAACAACTCGTACAGGTCTCGTAAAAATCGTTTAATCTCCCTTACTATTATAGTGAGAAATAGGATCTAAACGGTGTTAGAAAGAGAAAATATCACGCTTTATATTAAAATCTCAAAGTTAATCACAAAATAAGTAAAATGGAAACATTTATGAAACCAAAGTTTCTGATCGCAATTTGGAAAAAATTATGAAACTTAATAGGTTTATTAATTTTTTGTACATGGAACGACAAAAAGTGAGGTGACAACGTTTATAATATGCTAGCTGAAGTTCACGGCGATGCCCGGGTTTTACAAAGAGTTTTCGAAATCAAATGTAGACAGCGACCTTCTTTTTGTTTTGAAGTCACATACGTAAAATTTCATCTACCTCGGCATAAGACTAGATTTGCACACAAATAAAAACCACACCGCTCGCTTGCCAGCCCGCTTGTCCACCACGTACAGACATTCTCCTTTATATACATATAATATATTTCAACCAATTTACACACAACAAGTTATGCCTAAACCTTCCTCATGAATCAATCTATCCATTGGTGAAAACCGCATGAAAATCCGTTCAGTAGTTTTTGAGTTTATTGCGAACAGATAGTCAGACCCGGCGGAGGACTTTGTTTTATAATATGTAGAGATTTGTCTAATAAACTATGTACGTGTTTTTATTTTATTTCGTTATCATTAATTTTAGTCAGAAAAATGTGGTGAGCCATTTTAAAAACTGTTTTATGTTTATACGCAAATTTTTAATATTATTTCAAAAATTATTTATTTATTTCGAATTATAAAATTTGAAAACGTATTTCATCACATTTCAAAAACATATATTTAGTTTTCGGATACGTTCAGAAATATTCCATTTATTTGAATTTTATTGCAAAACGGAAATATTTTGACCCTCAGACAAAATATGGCCGAGGCCTGAGGGATTAAGTTTCCCCTCAAATTATGACAATTCCTTCCAAAGACACAATAGCCTAATTTAAAAAAAAAATGTTCAGTCGACGATGAGTTGTTTTTATTTTAGCATTTTTTCCGAATATCGATGATTTTCTGTCTAGCTGCTGGGGTTTGCAAGCTCACAACGATGACTGACGTCAAATAAATAACCCTACGATATAATAAAATAATATATTTAGTCGGCATTGTTAGCGGCGGCGATAGCATACCTATTATGAACGCGCCGTGATTGACCGTGTCGTGTTTTCCCGCTCATGTCTCGGTAAATAATTTTCACGATGAAGGCGGACGGCGCGGGCTGCTAACCCGTCGCGTGCCGCGCGCGGGCACCCGATACCCGATACTCGATACTCGATTCTGTTACAGTGTGTCAACAAATCTACAAATTAAAATTTTCCACTTATAATAATGGTAGTAGGAGATTAGCAGTAGGAGAGAGGAAAAGATATTTTCCTCTCTCCTTACTACTCTCCCTATTTGTAAAAAAAATTGTGATTAGAGTTGTTCATTACTATGGAAAACTGGGTGACCGCACAATCCAGAATCATGTAACTTCAACATCTGAAAAGTCATTAAAATTGATTGTTTAAATAGGTTAGATTATTGGCTATTTTTCAATTTTTTTCTTCCGACTTCCGAATCTGACTGGTTCTTTGGAAGAGAAAAATGGCGTAAATGAATTTAATTTATTTTTATTTTTTATATAATGTTCAAAGTACCTTCTTCTACATAGTTGTAAAGCTTTTGATCACACTTCTAATAAATGCTTTCTTCATATTTTCCATCCAAAGACTTTATGTTTTTACTCGCTAAGAAAATAACAATTTTCACCGGTACCGACCGATGCCAACTCAGACACCGGTCGGTGTCTGAGTTGGCATCGCGTTTGGGTCTCACCCAGGCGTCCCGTGCTCGATTCCTCGGCTGGTTAAGACCTCCGTCACGACATAAGCAACATTTTCCGCTTACAATGGTGGTAGTAGGAGATTTTCAAACTTTGTCGGGTTTTTCGTAACCCGGGATGTTTGTCTCTCTTTTTAAAATTTAAAAAATATATATTATCAAATTTCCTTAGAATATGACTTAAAAGGACTTCAGAAATTTTGGAGGTGGGTGTGGTCACCGCCGCCCCGGGAACCATTTATTGAATAACCAAAACCTCTGCAAAGGGTCACCCCAAATGGTTCTCTACTTTTGGTGACGTAGCTGTGGATCATTTGTCTAAATTTTGGCAGTAGATGCGTCTGCCCACTTACAGGGTGTCTGGCTGGCTGGTTGAGGGAGATCATTTGTACTCTCCATCAGGACCTCTCGACCTATCGTCTCGCAGTGCATTGGGAGGGATGGATTCAAACGTCTGTCACCCAGATTCTTACCCACCCCTAGATTGTTTCATTCCCATAAAGTCCTCTCCTTCCTCCACACAATATCCCCAAAGACGACACAGACCCTGAGGGATTTTTTTTTACCTCTGTGCCTATTGTAAAAATTGGCGGAGCTATTGTAAAAACAAAAATTTACCTCCAAACACCGTTTGATGTTGATACGAAAAATATCTGCTTGATTCATGGTGCTTTTGTAAAATTACATTATTTTTCCTTTAAACCATCTTCGTGTTGCCTTTTGAACGATCACATCTCCCTCCATTTGTGTCTAGTATTTGTTGACACACTGTACAGCTAGCTTACACCGCACGGCCCACCTACCGCACGGCGCGCGGCCTACCCACCGCACGGGCAAGGCCTACCGCACCACGTACTGCCACACCGCATACCGCCTACCGCTCTCCGCCTATTGATCGACCCCCGTGGGCAGGCCAACACAAACAATAAACGAATCGTCTCCTCCTCAATATTACATTACACTGATCGTATTGTTTTAACCCTTTCAACACAACACGATTCATTGTTTTATTATTATTCGTTATTAATGTGTGGCTGAAGACGTACGGCCGCTTTCATCAATCGAAACTGAGTCTTAAGGCGCGGTACACACGCCCAAAAAGAAGAAGACTCGTTTAAAATAGAGAAAAAATCTAATGGGGAATGTCTAAAATAGCATTTAACCACACCGACCCCTAAGCTTGTTTACACGACAATATAACAATAGCAGTTAAGTACAATATGCTTGTTTTCAAGCTAACGCGTGTGTTTCCACAAAAATCATTGTAACTCCGTTTTTGTTCCGATAACAACCCTAAAACAAAAAAAGAGAATATCTACAATAAAACAAGCTACACTTCTCTATTCAACGTTGTCCATAGATATAGGTAAAAAATACTTATTTTGTAGAAACAGTTTTCACCCGCCAAATCGCATACGCGCCGTTAGAGATTGTTAATTTTTTATTGTATGAAATGGTAAAAAAGTGAGGTCACAAAATTGTTTATTATACATTTGTACGATAAAATAAGTTTTTTTTTTACATAATCCGTAATTTTAGTACCGTATTCACATAAAAACATCATGCGAGTTATTTTTACAATTTTTTTAGTTTGCATTCTAAATTTCAATATTTACAAATGTTAATATTTATTTGTAATAATACAATTTGAAAGCTTATTATGAAATAGTTTTTAAGTATTCGGCTACGTTCAGAAATATTTAAGTTATTGAGCTTTAATTGCGAAGCGGAAATAACACAATTTTTTTATAAATCAGATAGTTCTTTAAAGGCAAAAAACTTGCACAAAGGCGCTAGACCGGAGTGGTTAACCTTTTCGTCCCGGAACGAAAAAAATCACACATGACCCGAAGGGGGGTCACTCGGGGACCCCAATTTGTTTTGCATATTAAAGGGTGTTAATGACATATTTTTTTGTAATTTGTTATGATAATAATTAGAGGGAAGTATAATCATCGTATTTCAGTAGTCATTTTCAAAATCGTTTCATAAATAAAGTCATAATTAATATTCTAATGAATTTAGACCATAATGTGTATTTTTCCATAGAAAACAGAGAAGGCGGGCCGATAGCCAACGTAACACCTTGTTTCCGAATCTCGACTGGCGATTGGCGTTCACCGGAAACGACTCAGACCGAATGATCTTTGACCGGCAAGCGAACATTATAGCATTATAAAAAGAGCAAACGAGATGCGCAGTGTAAACGAACGCGATCTAGACCTTTCCACTAACAACTTAGAAATTACTTGCTATCACTTAGAATTATCCCGATACATTCAGCAGATAGGGACGGGGTACGCCCGAACAGAGGGGAAGGGGGGCGGGTGGCACAGATTATTCGCCGGAATTTGTTATAAACTATTTAATTTTAAGAAAAGTAGTAATGCGATATTAATTTTTTTAATGCAAATCGATAACCAAATAGTTTTTTTAAGATTACTCAAATTATTGAATACGTGATTTAAAGAACAACATAGATACAGCGTAAAACTCTCGTTAGTGTAGGTGCGTTCCCCCGGTCCGGTAAGGAAGTGTTAAAGAAACACTGCATTTTTTCAAGCTTGTAAAATAACTGAAAAAACGTGTTTTTTGCGGATCTTACTTTGCGACTTTTTTCTATCTAGGGAATTTCATATAATTGCAGTTTCGGCGTAGGGAATGTATAGATATTATCTTCAAGAATAACATGAAATTTTTTAAGAGCTTTAAAACTTAGTGTTTAATGAAAAAATGTAATAAATCGGTAAAAATCCGGGAAGCCGAGCCTTAACATTCTGTACGTATTTTTTAGAATAGAGAATTTTTAAAATCACCCTCACGTCGAAATACTCCTCTATTACTTTAACCCTTGGGTCGGACTCTATATCGGAACTGCGATTTTCCGCCGTTTGTGACCGAAAGGGTTGCACTAATTGTTTTCGATCAATGCTTTCCCCCATATCTGTTATTGACCACCTTAACTACGTACATCATATTTAACTACTAAACTACATTTGTTCCATTTTCATATCGGTTCACATGTACCGCCGGGTCATAAAATGTTACATAAATATTATAACATACCCCAGTTCCAGAATGTAACAAGTCAAAAATGGTACTAGAGTTGAGTATACATAATGTTCATATTTATCATTTATGACCGATTAGTAGCCGAATGGATAAATACGTCAGTTCCCAATCAATAGTCGGGGATTCAAACATTTGCTAGCTATGTCCTCCTTCGTTGCAAGCAACATTTTCGGCTTGTATGACGGTAGTGGGAGGAATTAAAATATTTGAAGGTTATTCGTAACTTGGGAATATTTACCTAAATTGTTATTAAAAAGTTTTTTTTATCTTCTATCTAATATATAAAGTTAGTTGCTTGTTGTTTGTGGTTTTGTAGATTATAGGGCGGCGTGGATTATATTTGTATACAAATTAACAGTTTTATTTCAAGATTGATGAAACTTTGCACACTTGACCTACAAAACAAGAGGAAGATCATCGTCTGTATGAGATTTCGAAAAATCACCCCAAGCCCTTTTCTCACACCTTAAAGCCGTATTTTGATATTTTTTGTGAATATTTGACCTTAAAAAGAGGAAAATAACTGTTAACATCTGATAAAGAAAAACTCTGCGTAAAGCCCGTGCGACGCCGGGAACATCAGACACGTATAATCCTTTAATATCTACTATACAAGAATAATTGTAAGAAGTATCCCGGTGTGGCTTTTTTATACAAATCTACAGTTTTATTTCAGGATCGATGAAATTTTGCACACTCAACCGTCAAACCAAAAAAGCTCACTATATACATGAGATTTAAAGAAAACTACCCCATTCCCGTTTCCCACCCATTAAAGCAACAATTTAATACTGTTTGAAGTGAAACTTCTACACCGTTGTGATTTGAAACTCGGATGAAACGGAAATGACGCATTACAATATCTAAGAAAGGTCAAAATGCGCTCATTGGCCGCTTTGATTATGATCTCACTTGTCAAGTCTCCTGTTGGTTGAGATTGTTTTGGTGAAGTTTCGCTTCTACCGCGAGTGAACTGCAATCGATTTTTTGATGAAATTTACAGTTTTATTCCGAGATTGATGAAATTTCGCACGATTAAAATAAGGGAAATGTCACTGCTGCTTACAAGAGATTTCAAAAAACTACTCCCATTCCCTTTTCCCACCCCTTAGTACTTTCATACTTTTACTTAGAGCTTGGAAATATGTGTTTGAGCTTTTAACTTTGAACTTTGTGCTTCTGACGTTGAACTTTTAGCTTTTAATTTTGAGCTTTTAACTTTACTGAGTTTTAAACTATTGGTCTATGAGCTTTCAGATTATGCGTTTTATGTCAACAGCCTTGGGGCTTTACGCAGAGTTTTTCGAAATTGACAGTGCCCTTCCTCTTATTTTGAAGTTCACACGTGCAAAATTTCATCATTGTCGGAATAAAACCAAAGATTTCTATGAAAATCAAATCCACGCCGTCCGCCCGATGAAATTAATAAATGCTTGTTTTACAACGAATGTGTCTGTACCAACCACATAGGTTGTGATTAGGTATCTATGTATGTATGTATAGGTCAAGTAACATCGCATCATGGTCAGAGCATAATAGTAGAAAAAATAATCAATAAAAGCATATTGTAAAAATAGTGATTCTTGATAATTACACGACGTGTTATTATCACTTTGTGTTTTACATTGTATAAATGGTGGATCGTTTGAAGCTACCTCGCACGAACATCATCATTAATTATTATGTTCTGTGTATGTCGGCTCCCATATTATTATTATTACCAGTGGTTACTACCCGATTTCGCCCGAGTTTAAATTTAATACTCATCATTAAGCAATTACGTAAATGCTTGAGGAAAAGCAAAAATTTGATTTCTCATGCAAGATTCCTTACAACCATTTCTGCACACGTAGTAACGAGGAGTAAATTTTTTGATGAAATCTTTTAATTGTAGTTCTACGACTCTAGACGGATTTGACCTTAGCTAAAAGGTAGTTGACCTGAAATACGTTTACCTGCATTTCAAGATCTATAGTTAAAATTTTTAATAATTTGATTAGTAATCACATATTTCTAATTATATACTATATTATATACTAACTAGCTTTTCCCCGCGGCTTCGCTCGCATGGTATTACGGGAAATTAGTGTAGCGGTCGAACTTATCAATTATCCCCCCTCCTCCCCACCCCCACCCCCTCCCGCATTCCATACATTCATTCCCTTACATTCAGTTTTCAAACATCTCGCCTGCCACCTAAATTTTATAAAGCTATAGCTCAAAGAAAAGAATTACCCAATTTTGTTCATTCGTTCGGAATGTATGCGCTTACAAACATTTCGGATGTTTATTTTTAATTAAATATTTGGAAGTTTGTTAATATAATAAAAAATTACACTATTTATTATTCGGTCTTTATAATCGTTACGAATTATATTTTTAACAGAAGCTTGTCCAAAAAAAACAAAACATATTCTCATATTTGAATTTTCTGGAGCAGTAGCTGACCGGGAGGCTGAGTACCTACCAGCTTAGAGCCCACAAATATATCAACATCGTTTCCGTGGAAACGATTTTTTTCTGACGTTAGCAAAAACTCGCTTTTGTTAGCGACAGAAAACGTATAAGAAATATAATATAATTATATTTATAATTTCATAACGCCAGAACTTGCCATCATATTCAGACTTATAGTCTTCGCATATAATTTAGCTTTCTATTGGTGAATGAATTTTAAAGTCTTTTTATGGGTTAATGCGTGAAAGCGTCATAAACAAACTCGAGCAGTTTCGCATTTATAATATTAGTATGGATTATATACTAATTATATTCTATACACTAATTATATACTATATTAGCTGGGTTACCCGGCTTCGCTCAGGACAACATTCGAGAGTGTTCTGGAATGTTCCACAATTTATTTTATTCATTTATAGCGGACCCGACAGACGTTGTCCTGTACACAACTGTCGGGGCAAACTAAAATTAAAATATAATAATATTGAATATTCGATACTGCGATGGTAGCGCAGTCTGCCGGATCCAATGTAAAACATACCAAAATCAACAACTCCTTAGAAATAAAAAAAATAATTAAAAGAACATTTTCCAGTGGGCCAAATCTAAACCATTCTCGAATCCCCTTGAACCCACACAAAAAATTTCATCAAAATCGGTCCAGCCGTTTAGGAGGAGTTCAGTGACATACACGGACAGAAGAAATATATATTTTAAGATATATACATTAGTAAGCACATATTTCTAATTATATATTTAGTAAGTTTTACCAAATTCAAGTTACAGATCGACAAATTTAACTTTGCAGTCGGTGGCATCGCCACTGTAGATTCTGTCGACACAAAAATCTATAGATTTCAAAAATATAAATTTTGGGAGGCGGGCATGGGTTTCGCCGCCGAGCAAAACATTTATTGGATAACTAACACTTCTGCAATAGGTGACCCCAAATCGCTGCGTTTGATGTATTGTGCCCGGGTTCATCGGGGTGAGGTTTGTCCGGGTCTTGGCGGCGGATGCGTCTGCCCATCAACTGCGTGGCGGGCCGGGCCGGGATAGACTGAACGAGACCTTTTTTCGAGCAGTACTCTCTCGGAACATCGCTTTGTACCGCAGAGCGAGCGATGGAGTCGTACATCCGTCATTCCGGGACCCACAGACCCATCTTTCATACTTTTCCCTTCTCAGAACTTCCTCTTCTTACTTTCCTACTAAGACCCTCCACACAGAGAATTATTGTGTAAAAAAATGTGCATCGTAAAAGAATCCCGTATTGTTAAAAGAAATAATCAAATAACATTTCTCTCTTCCTCACGCCTGGATTTGAACCCACGACCTCCGTTTGCCAGTGGAGAGCGATACCTCTCGTCCTCCATATTATAAATGATTGAATAACTTTTTTGCCACATCGCAAAAAGGTTGTTGTTACAATGATTCAATTGAAAACACCCCGAGCGTAACAAGTAGAGCCTTTTGTTCTGAAGTGATAATAGCCCTTAAGCGGCCCGCAAGCCCGCGATTCCGCGCGAGCGACTTGACGAGACACCGAGGCCGTCGTTGGAGTAATTAGTGACCGGGGAAACTCCGCAACTCCGCACCGCACGTGAGCCTTACCCTTATTGGGCGCTTTTACAATTCAGTCGGTGGTGTGTTTAAGTGTGCGGTCATAATGTCACCCCAACCGAGAACTCCCTTTCAGACAATGAATGGGGAACTCGTTTATTGGGATACGCAATCTCTTTCGTTTTACAATTTGGTGAATGGTGTGTAATTATGGTGTTTTCTGATACCAGCTGACATCTGATGTATGGCAGTGAGGCATGTAACTGTCAAGAAGATAGTAGAAATGCAGTAGAAATGAGATCTCTGAGTTGCATGTGTGGTTTAACCATGCACGACCATTTTAACCCTTTGAAAATCGTGCATATTTTTTGTCAGAATAAAAATATTTGCGCTTTATAATAAAATCCAAATAAATGGAATACTTCTGAAAATACCCGAAAAGTAAATTATAAAACTTTGTGAATTTTTCAATAATTATTTTTACATGAAATGACAAGAAAGTGAGGTAACAATAAGGTTTATACTTCATTTGTCTAATTAAATTTGTTACGTGTTTTTATATTTTACGTTATCAGTAATTTTAGTAAAAAAAACGTAATGTGAGCCATTTTAAAAACTTTTTAAAGTGTACATTCAAAATGTTTACATTTAAAAAGATACATGGTTATTTCTAATAATACCATTTGAAAGCGTGTTTCATCACCTTTCGAAAAAAGTTTTTAGTTTTCGAATACGTTCACAAATACTCCATTTTTTTAGATTTTATTGCAAGGTGGAAATATTTAACCTACTGACAAAATGCGCCCGGTTTTTGAAGGGTTGAAATGGTCGTGCATGGTTAAACCACACATACTACTCAGAGATCTCATTTCTACTGTAATTCTACTACCTTCTTGCCAGTTACATGCCTCACTGCCATACATACATCAGATATCAGCCGATATTTTTCCTACTGAAAAACCAAAGTACGCCCGAATCTTGAAGGGTTTAGTACCTAGAGTACCTACTTGTTAATTTTATTTGTAAAATTATTCTCACGGTTATTTGATGTTTTGGCTTTAGGTACAAGAATTTAAATCTTGTTTATATGAATCAAACAGTTGCCTTTCAATACGTGGCTATTAACTAACTAATAACCCTTACGTTAGGGGTTGAATCGAACCACCATCATGTGTGATGGCATCAGAAATAATGTGTTGCAGCGGTAATTAGATATTGATACTGTGTCTGTGTGTGTAACGCACCAATTTAATATTTAAAACTTAAAAAAATTGCTGTCAGCTATTGAAGACATCAAAATAATATAATACGCATTTAGGTATATCCATTTTTAAAAGATGTACAATATTATTATTCCTAACAATTCGTTCACTTTAAATTGTACAAGGGTGCATTACAAAAGTGTCACCTAAAATATTTTTATCTTTACTTTAATGTGTCATTTAAATTCCCATTAATTTCCTTTAAAACTATTCTTGCTTCCGCGTCTTCCGAGCCGTGACAGTGGGAGTGATGGCCAAACAAAACAGGACATATATGGTTTTTACTGTCTGATAAAGAATACATAGGATTGACTTTTTCGTGAATGATAGTGCCCCAATTTTTACAAGTCTGATAGTAATTAAGGCAAGACTATTGCGTCACAATTCGATTCCACCCAATCGTAAAAAGCGTGTAATCTGTTGTGTAAACATTAAACAAGTTATGTGTGTAAAGCTCTGCTGAATTTACAATGGTTTCATATTTACTAAAAGTAAAATACTTGATGTTGCCTGTTATCAACATGTAACGATTGTGTTGGGCACAGAGGTACATTTTGAAAATCGAAATATGAAATTACAAAATATTTTTACAATACCTTTAATGTTGGAAACGATTCGACGCGACGCATCGACGTCGCGGTCTTGCCGTAACCGCGATTGACTAGCCGCTTTTAGTATTCCTGCGGAAACGGCACGGTGACGGGAGTGGCTCTCGCCATCTCATTTCTTTAATACGAGTGAGGGAGAGGCAAGAAAATGATTACTTTCTTGCCTACCGTATTAAAGAAATGAGATGGCGCGAGCCATTGCCGTCAAAAAAGCCTTTCGGAAAAATAATTCGATTAAGAAAATTTTGGATTATTACGGCAATTAATTGTCGTAGTTTTTCCTCTTCTTCTTTAGCTTTATTATTCATGTACGTCTTGTAAGATGTACATGTTTATTTTCTCGCTGTGTTTTTCTCTAGTCTGATTGATTCCAATGCTAATCAAATTTTAAACCTTTTCCCGTTTAATAATTAATGGGTTACTACTAATCGATTTCGGTTCAATCAATTGACCATTTCTAATCAACTAATATCTAAATTTAGGACTATCGCTCAATAACACCCCTAATTTCTGTGTTGGTGATCATGACGGTCCATGGCACCTTGAGCATTCTCCGGTGAAGCCACATTTCGAAAACCTCTAACCTGTTCATGGTATTTACTTTATGGCAAATGTGACGGGTTCTATCCGTGCACCGTCGCATGTGTGCTATTTTTTTAGCATAGACAACACCGCTTTTGTGTTTACTAGCTCAAAAGTGGTCAGAAAGGCTATTCCCTAAAATTTGTGATAAGAGATCGTTCTCCCGCGAGAAGTGCTGTCAGATTTGTGTGATTTTCTACAGCTGTTAAATGAATAAATAATCATGCATACTTGCAGGAATTCATGTTCAAAACGACCCAAACTAAAATACTTGACAGCTCACAGCTGAAATTTTGACATCGGCCGATAGAAAAAGCAAATAACAGCCGTAGAAAATCACACAAATCTGACAGCACTTCTCGCGGGAGAACGATCTCTTATCACAAATTTTGGGGAATAGCCTTTCTGGTGTTTTCTATAACGATGTCAAAAATGGCTATTATTATTATTATTTTTGTAACGTTCGGTGCAAGGGTGCGACGCGTTTCACTTAGTAGGCAGGTGGGGGGGCTGGGTGCGCCTCACCATGGGAACGTTCGGGGGGAGGCTCACCCCCTATTATTTTTACCTTTTTATTTCACCTCCACCTCCCACTGTTCCCCCACCCCATCTCCCGCGGACTGAATCCCTGAATGTTGTGTGACGCGCTACAGATCGTTACATGCACGTTCATTATTATGCAATGAAGCGCATCCTTCAATTTCCCGATCTGGGAGGAAAAATGCGAATTTACAGAGACGGAGAGGAGGCTTTAATGTTTGAGTGTCCAATTTGGATGGGTCAGCAAACTGAAACAACGAGATTGTTCAAAGACGGGAAATTGTAAACACAGACAAAAGCACGAACTCTGCAGTACCTACCTACTTCGAAAATAAATTTATGATTATTTTAAAGCTTTTAATGCAGGTGAAAGTATGTGTACGTACACGCATGTGAAATGTGTACGTACATAGATATATAGGTATCTAAAGAAAAAAATCATTAAATGTAATAAATATCCTCAAAAGCGACGAAATAAATAATCAGAACATCCTAAAATGACTCGATCGTCCAGTTGATTAAACACACATCATTTCATTTTGGGAGGCTTGTATGGGTACCGCTATTTATTGGATAACCAACACCTCTGCCATAGGTCATCCCAAGTTTGGTGACTTAGCAGGGGTGCCCGGGTTCATTGTGAGGGTGAGGTTTGTGAAGGTCTTGGCGGCCGATTTGTCTGCCCACCTGCTGCGTGGCGGGCCGGATCGAGCCTCGACCCAACGCCTTGCACCGCAGTTGGAGGGATGGATTCATACGTCCATCACTCCTGGACACACTGACCTCCAGATTCCTACCCACCCCTCGCACCCTTTTTCTTCCCAGAACTTCCTATCTTTCCTTTCCTTAAAAAAACCCTCTACACAGCATTTCCTAAAATGGCGTAGGCCCTGAGGGAAATTATTTTCCTGTGTGGAGCTAATGTAAAAAAAAAATCCCCGAAAAATCGAAATTTGAGTTGAGTATGCCATTATAATATTCAAAAGTGTGCCCTTTATTTGGTACAGTAGTAATTGACAACCATCAATAAATTATGTTATGCCTCCGATGTTGTTTTATAGCATATTTGATATGTAAAACACAGACGGGTGTAAATAATATTTGGTTTATTATGAGCATTCGAATATTGCATTCCTCATTATCTCATAATTCTTTTTTTTATATAGTTTTTGGAGATGTCTGACCAATCAACTGAACGATCGATTGGGGTAATTGCTTTGAAATATTTTGTTTAATAATGTCCTCCATAACACAGATAATCTCTTAGTCAAGGGTAGGAAGGATGTTATCTGCTATTTTAGGGACATCATTTGTATAAAAATCAAAGGAAAAGATGTGCTGATGGAAGGCAAATTTCGTGACTGAGGAATCCCTGAGAGGCATTCGGTCAGCAGATCTCTATTCCGGACTGCAGAGCTTGCCATACAGTAAATAATAAATTTATAAATAATATATTCCAACAACATATTCTTATATTTAATAAGCACATCGACTCCATCGTTCAAAGGTCTTATAAAATGCTTGGTTTTGTTCTTCGAATAAGTAAAGTGTTCAGTAACCCGCGTACGATAGTATTGTTATATTTTGCATTAGTCAGATGTACACTGGAGTATGCCTCGCCAATTTGGAACCTGCAGTACAAAGTATACATAGATAGCATAGAACAAATTCAAAACAAATTTATAAAATATCTAACCTTCAAATTCAACAATAACTTCGACTGCACATTTCAAACTTTGCAACAAAGGCAAGCAATAGCTGATTTGACATTCATACACAAAATTTTAAATAATAACATTGACTGTACCGAACTTCTTTCCCTACTTAATTTTAACATACCCTTAAGACGTACACGGCATACAGAATTATTCCACACGTTTAATTAAAAGACGAATGCAGCAACTAATTCGCCAATCAATCGTGCTCTTCATACTTTCAATACTATTTGTCTAAATTCTAACATCGACATTTTCTTCGATTCACTGCCCAAATTTAAAAAAGAGCATCATGTCAATGATGTGAATTGTTCAATGCGCATACATACATACATACATACATACTCACACGTACATACATACTCACACATACATACTCACACATACACACACACACCTACCCACTACGCACCCGGTAATTACTTAATATACATAGATACTACAAAGAAACATGTTATATACTTAATATTTGTAAATTGTGAAATATACTTAATATTTGTAAATTGTTTTTCACCACTGTAACCAACGTACAGTTTGTTTCTGTTTGTAAATAAAAAAAAAAAATTATAGACCATTTAAATTGTGTAATAGCTTAAGCCGCCGCATCCCGAATTTCTACCGATTTATTACATATCGACCCATAATCGGCAGAACAGCCTAAGCGCCAAACCATAAATTGTTCAGGAGAAGACTTTTTTTAATTAACTTTCTTCATTGATTCCAAAAAGGATTTTGGTTAATAAGGATTATTAATCTTTGGTTGCTGCCTACATAAAGCTGATAATAGAATTATCTGAATGCCTTCAGTTGTTGAGATAGTGGCGGTAACGCTGTTTTGCCTATAAACCTGACAGATTTTTTCCATAGGAAATGTCGCTTACGCTATTTGGAATACATAATTTTTTAAAAAATATTTATCATGCAATCATGATAAAATGAAAAAAAATAACTACATAAATGGTTCCATGACTTTTAGTTTCCGATGCTACTAGCCGTCGACACGTATGCACTAGTCACTAGATGGATGGATGCCAACCGACTAAACTGAAACTTTCTCGTTGGCGTGAGAGCGTAACCGACCACAGTCGCTTACGCTAAAAGCCACAGCTACTAAAAAAAGTGTCTGGCATATAAGACGGAGCTGCAATATTTTTGCCACTGATATATTAGGCAGCATTGAACAGTTTTCATTAAAAATCGTAAGTTGACAAAAATGTCGCATACGCTGTTCTGCCGATTATGGGTTGATATTTTCCTTAAACACTTTAATTTTTAAAGCCACTAAAAATATATATGCTATTTTTGAAGATAACATCTATGCATTCCCCACGCCGAAACGGCAATTATAGGAATTTCCCTCGAAAGAAAAAAATCGCGAAGTACGCTCCGAAAATTATTATAAAGAAATGCTATTTTAGATGTTCCCCACGAGACTTTTGCTCTATTTTAAATGAGTCGTGTTTTATTAAACATTTTCACAATTTTCCCTTAAATCTTATCGGTTTTAACATTAGCGCGCTCTCTCTAACATTCGTAATTACATATCTCTCCATCTTCTTCTTTTCGTGCTCGGATACGGGGCCTTAAACCCAATACACATAATTAGTTTGTTAAGCATTTCAGCACGCCGAAGCGTCAAACACTATTTATTGATACGAATTAGTTTAACTTCTTGCCGTAAGCCTAGTTCAAAAGCTCCGAAATCGCAGGTTTACGTAGTAAATAATTTAAATGCCTGTTTCTATTTACTGTAAAATAACTTAAGCGACTAATAAAAAACGTCTCGGCGCTGTTTCTCGCGTCGATAACTTTCCGACGAGTGTGTGAGTTTGTGAATTTCCTATACTTAAACTGGAAATAGTGTACACGTTATAGGTTACAATAATTATACATATTACATCGGGTCATTTACATGCGTAATTATGCAAGTTAGTACCAAGGGTGTAATTTAGATTACACCATTATAATATAGCTGTATGGAAGCAGCGCGACGATGGGAGTTTGTCATCATATTATATCGTGCGTTAATGCTTAAATAATCATTAAAACGTACAATTCGGAAGGGAACGCTGTGTTCTATTCGTATTCAATGGGTGGCGCTCCGAGCATTTCGACACTTTTATAAGTACACGCCAAATTTTAAACCGACCTGACGTTGGTACAGAAATTGTCGCAACAGGCGAGTTAAGGTCCGAAAAGTGGCATGCCTCCCAGCCCACGCCCTTCTCTGTCGCACGTATGTTTTTATGTGCCTTTCTTTTCGCTTACGTTCATTGCAAATTCAGTAACTGCGCGAGAATTAAAGTTTGGCGTGTTATACACAGCTGAAAGATGCGAAACGATGGCATTCCTTTCTCTACGACTCGTTCTTGTACCCGGTTTCTTGATAACTCAAACACTGGCACTTCAACACACCTTTGAAAAGTGATTAGAGGGTTAGGCCACCCTAGAGGCCGAAAAAACACGCTATTTTAGGATTTTTTTTTCCAGAAATACTACACAATAAATCAAGATTCCAATATAAAGAATTTATTATACGTATCAGTGACTGCACACAATTTTTTTTTTGAAGCGATGAATTTCAAAATGGCGGCTGTACAGCGTTTTTCCGATGACGTCTCTGTTTTTTTAGGGTCCATGGCCGGACACACAACTCCTGTAATTTTTGAATTATAAAAATATTTTTTTTTATTTTAAACAGTAACTGCCATAGAAGTACGTAGGAGTTTTTCAATATATAATTTTTGGCCAAATGGCGCACTTCCAAAGTGAAAATTTGCCTAAAAAAATCATCAGGTAACAAATGAACTATGCAAAAAAAAAATCCTACGTACTTCTATAGACAATGTATTTTTGAAGATATATTCAAAATTGAAGTAAATCGCTTGAATATTGTCCGAGTTACGTTTCCGGCAAACTTAAAAAATCCTGTTTTGAGATACACGCATTTGAAGTTTTGAGTAGTAGTAATAATTTTGCAATACCTTCAATCTGCGATGCCCGCACCATACAATTGGCTTTCTAGATTATCGTCCTGCTCTTGCTTTTCTTTTCTGCTTGATATTAAAGCGATCCTTGTGTCTTTTACCCGTTCAGACAGCGATCTCTCTGAATGCTTTATGCGCTGTTTGTCGATTACTTACGTACTAAGTACTAAACTAAGTACTATTTACTAAAATTCGAAAATCGAGTTCTTAGAGATTTTTTCCGACCATAATCTTTTGGGACATCATTTTTGAGGTCTTAGGGGACAATTTAAAAAAATAAAAATAAAAACGATTTTTCGAAAATCCTAGGATGGCCTAACCCCTTAAAGTCGTTAAAACTGACGAAAAAATAGTCCATAACCTAACATAACGTAACCCATTTAACCCTGTTTTTTGGTGACCGGACAACTCAGAATGAAATCAACTCAGAACCTCCTTCGAAAAGGGATGTGAAAAATTTATAAAAAAATGGTTAAATAAATGGTTAGGTTATGGGCTATTTTTTTCATAGCTTTTAATGACTTCTCAAAGAGGTATTGAGTTGAGTTGATTCTGAGCTGGCATGGAACCGTTTTTTTCTAGTTAATTTCAGAAAATAGTCTAATTTAGTACTACGATTTTTTTTAACATTTGTATCGTTCAGGTTCCTTGAAAGCTTATTTATCAACATCGAAACTTTTGAAATTGGCTGTTCCAATTTAGCTAGCTACCCCAGGAGTGGTAGACCTTACACTAGGGGCCATCCATAAAATACGTCACCGAATTTCATGATTTTTTGACCCACCCTGTCCCTGTCACACGCTGTCACATTTGTGAGACCCCGTACCCCCTAGTGTAACATCATATGTTTTGCAATTTTACACGTAAAATTAAATAACTTGCAGTATTTTTGAAGTTTTTCGTCGCGGTCATATTTACCGCAACGGAGGGGGCGAGATGGGGTATTTTTGTGTCGAATGCAATCTCTACGGGGAGGGGCTATTTGGGATACGGAGGAAAGGGGAGGGATCAAATGGGATACTGCGAAGTGTCAGGAGAATATGTGTGTGAAAACACGGGGTTTCATTGTTGTTTTCTTTCGTTTTGAAAATTCGTAGTAAGCCTAACTGCATGTGACGTCACAAAGCTGATGACCCCCCGTACGCCTTGTCACACAATGTCACACTTCTCTGCACCCCTCCCCCCCTTAAAGTGTGACGTAATTTATGGATGGCTCCTGATAAGTACCCTTACTTATTTTTAATTGATCAATATAACACATCCTCTACAGTTTTTCACAGGGGTGTACCTACAGTAATAACCATATTATCAAGTCGACCTATGTTGTATTCGAATCACCCCGTGAATCTTGCGGGGTGACTTTAGTATTATTTTACGTCGCCACTTAAACGACATCGGATATGAAGTGGTCCCTGCTACAACATAATGTGCAGGTACTACTGACTTCATAAATAATGATAGTCCACCGAGAATCGATGATACGGTAGCTCTTAGCCGTCTAGCTGTCAGCAGAACCCTGGGGCGACGAAAAGGTGACATCGATATAATAGAGCAGTACTTTTTAAAGTGTGGGCCGCGCGACCCGCAGGGGGTTGTGAGACTTCAATAAATAAAATTAGAAAAAATTTTTTTTTTACTTATAACAGGCAAATAATGGTTATAATTTTTTAGAAGTAGGTTAATAACAGAAATAAAAAATTAACCGAAGTAATATAAATTAATGCGACGAGCACGCTGTTTAACTAATTTGATATTGGCTCATATATGTTTGAGACATTGAGCGGTCATCTTAGTTTGTTTAGTTTCCAATTTAGTTTGTTTCTATATTTCGTTTTTATCGCAATGAAGGAAGAAAAGTGCGCTTGTGCAACGTCTGATATTTATGAGAAGTGTACACCATTTAAGCCGCCGCTACCCGAATTTCTACCAATTTCTTACATATCTCCCCTTGAACATTTGAAGTTTTTAAGCTCTTAAAAAAATATATGTTATTTTTGAAGATACCTAGGCGCGTTCCACGCCGAAACGCAAATTATATGAAATTCCCTCAATAGAAAAAAATCGCAAAGTATGCTCCGAAAATTATTAAAAACACGTCTGTTTCTATTATTTTACAAGTTATAGTTGTGAAAAAATTCACAATGTTTCTTTAAATGATACTTAAGATACCTTCCACGAGATTTTTGTTCTATTTTAAACAAGTCATGTTTTATTAAACATTTTCACTTCAATTTTATGATTTAAAATATTAGCGCGCTCTGTCCAGCATTCTTAATTACATATCTCTCCATATTTTTTTTTTGAGCGGGGAAGTGGTGCCTTAACACACACAGCTAATTTCGTGCGGCCCCAGGTTTTGATTAAACAAAATATCAAAAAAATTTGGGTAAAAGATATTCAACGGCTTCATTGATAATATTGACCTCATTGCAGACATTTTTTGCAAAACAATGCAGCGCTTTTTTGTTGAGATCAATTTGATGCATTAAGGGATTCCGTTTTATAAAAAACCAAAATTTTCTAGACTAAATATTATAGGTACTTTACGAACGATAATAATAAATAAGCAGTATTTATTGGTTTGACCTTAAACAAAGTAAAATTTTTGTATCGGCAATTTTTGCCCTCTTTTCGCGACAAACTTTTGTGTGTTGAATCAGCCGCCCAACATTGCAAGTGCTTTTTATAAGTTCTTTAATAATTCAGAATGACAAAAATCGAGAGCATTTAATGTTTTGGTCTTGATATAAAATTTTTGCCTGCGGCGCTTTGTTTTTCCTTTCTTAAATTTATACATTTTTTTAAATATTGGTTTACCAAATTCAAATACTTTCGACACCACCGACCACAAGGTTAACCATGTCAAGCTGTATGGACCCTACAAACGGAATATGAATAAATTAGTCCTCCGGCTAAAAAGGTTTATCTTCTCTGATATAACACATAAAAATGGGGGGATCGCGAGATGGTGAGAATTTTTTTATTACTAAAAGGGGGTGGCGCCTTTAAAAAGTTTGAGAACCGCTGTAATAGACGGTTCGTGGGAAACTTTGAACGGTATTACTTTATAATTGCTTCAACATCTTTATAATTGATTGGTTTTCCGCACCGCATAAAATATAATAAACTGATCGCAAACAAAAAATCGTGGCGTTATTCAGCAAGTTTAAAACTACGATTTAGTTTCTGGCAAATAAAATACAAATATCACATTTCACTGAAAAAGTGATAAAAAAGTGATGCATGCTGCATGCATCAAAGTCACGGTCTTAGCATTTTTCAACCCGATTTTATAGTTCTTAATGAACAATTACAATTACTAAAAATAAAAAAAAAACGATGTGGGATCTTCTTTCAATAATGGATATTTCACAGCTCCATAGCTCATGATGCAAATGACAATAATGAAAATAGTTGGGGTGACCTGGTAATTTCCGAAAGGAAAAGCGGTTCTGCTTTAAAATAGAAAAAAATCTAAGTGTAATTTAATAAATTGTTGGTTTTTGTTGTAAGCATATGACTTACTTTCGTGGGTTGTTACTTACGAATTATTAAAAGTCGCAATTATGGTGGCGTTTTTGATGTGAACATTGTTAAATTATTACATCAAATTAATTTATGGATATGCAGATTGTTCGGAGCACTATCCGTGACAAAATCCTGCCGAAATCGTTTTAGAATAACACGATTTTTTACATGAACATTTAGCGATATTATGGATGTATTTAATTTACCAGCGATCGAGATAGCGCGCTATCGCCAAATCGAGGATCAACGCGATTCCAGATTAGCACCGATTGATTGAATAAACAATCCGAACACGAAAAGCCTATCTATCTCCCATAAAGCCTATCCCGCATAAACACTATTGTTGTAGGTATTTACCCGATGAATATGATTTTTTATCGTCCGTGAGACGATGAGTCGCGAGTAGGTACCCTGATTATTATGCTTTCAATTTCACATTAGGTACTTCATGAAAGGAAAAGTTTTAAAGCTCTAAAAAAACATGTTATTCTTGGAGATAATATCTACACATTCTCCACACCGAAATGGCATTTGTATGAAATTCCCTCGATAGAAAAAAATATGCTCCGAAAATTTTTATTTACACTTTTTTTTTTTTATTTATTTTACAAGTTATAATGTATGAAAAAATCAGTGTTTCTTTATACGCTATTTTAGACATTCGCAACGAGATTTTTGCACTATTTTAAACGGTCGTATTTTATTAAAATTTTCACAATTTTTGTTTAAATATTATCGTTTTTAATACTAGCGCGCTCTCTCTTTAACTTCGTATTTACCTATCTCTCCATCCTCTTCTTTTTGAGCGCCTTAAATAACGAATCAAAGGGCGATCTACTAACCGCCCCCCCAGAGGCAGAGTAATATCATCAACCTTGTTTTGTTGAGTTTTATTTGAAATTAATTCTTTTTTATTTAAAAAAATGAAAGTACTTAATTATTTAAAAAAATACTTGTTTGTTAGCCTTTATTGCCGTCATTTTTAAAACTCATTATCCTGTTCGCACTTTTTCTTATGTTAATTAAGAAATTTTAATTAACGATTACGCTTCTCTGTAAAGCCCAGCCGTTTTTTGTGTACTTGTACCATTATCGACTTCACGCCTCAAAATTTTCATTTATCGAAAGAAATAATTTTTTTCGGGGATAAACGAAATTTTCATTTATCCCCGAAGGTGGATATTGATTAACGTTTTTGACAAAATCGAACGAAATGTTTTCCGAATGGGATAGTTTGAATATGGAAAGTAGTTGATTTTTTGAAGATTTACAGTATTGGTTAACAATATCGGCGACGCCAGGAAACACAGTCCCACCCAGTAAAAACTGCGGATAGCACATATTTCATCCTCATATTTCAATATCTTTGGGTGTCATTAGTATTACATATTTAGGCATTCCTTCTTGGATAAAAATTATCTTTTCAGTAGGTGTAGTAGGTGATTAGTGATACATTAACCCTTTCCACTCCAAGCCTTTTTTTGTTTTTATTCCACCAGCTCCACGCCGAAATTGGGTTTTTTAATGTTTTAGTTTTAGTTTGTTGTTGTAAATAAAATAGATTTTTTATTATAAGATCTTTTCTTAGTAGGTGTAGTAGGTGATTAGTGATACATTAACCCTTTCCACTCCAAGCCTTTTTTTTGTTTTTATTCCACCAGCTCCACGCCGAAATTGGGTTTTTTAAAGTTTTAGTTTGTTGTTGTAAATAAAATTGATTTTTTATTATAAGATAACCTTTATTTTACGAGTTATTACATGGTGCTACATTATAATTCTTAATTCTAATCTTTATAATTGCTTCTGGTATGTTATTTTTCACAACAAACCCCGGGATGAAGTGAACGTTTTGCCTCACACGTTTTGCAAAAGTAGCATGTTTCTTTTCTCCCACCTTTTATTTTTCTATTGGAACACACATTACAATCCTTGTGCTTCCCCCCTGGTTGTAATAAAGTGAGGAGTTCCATCGAGTCTCGATGATCGAGACGCATGCATATTCTCTCCTAAGTAGTCCTACTTGGAATGGCATTAGAGAAAAGTAATTAGAGCCTTACGCAATCCATTATTATGCCCTAACTGGTTGCAAATGGTTTTATCTGCATGTTTAGGTATGCTCTAAAATGGTAACTACAATTTAAATATTTTCCTTTAAAATGTGCTCAATTAAAATACACGCAAGATTCAACCTCAAAATCAGAAATTGCTAAATAGATAACGAGAAATCGTCTTTGCAAACTTTGACACCACATCTCAGAACGAGGTAAAGTGAAGTTAGAACCTTGTCCAACTGAGGTGACGATAAATCTGTTGAAACAGTCCATACACATCCGATAGGTTCTGATTTTTTAATCTACTATCGGATCGGACGTCCGACTTGGAAACTTCGCCCGATCGTTTCTAGTGTGTATTGTATGCTCAGTGATTATTTGCAACACAAAACCCAGTTATTATTATCTCGAGTGAAGCCCTCGTGTCTCGGGGGCTTCATGTGTGCCGAGATACAATACCCCTGTGAGGTAATCCCTCGCAGGATCACGGGGATTAAAATGTTGCTTTGTGGCGTTTGAATAGGTTCATTTTGAGATGTTTACTAACCAAAGAAAACTTTACACAACACCACATTCATTAAAACTTCAAGCATGTCCTGCGAACTATTAATTTTGTTCCATTTTAACATATTTTTAACAATACACCGTCGCCCACATTATCACAAAAAATCAATTTTTTTCGAATTTCTTTTAAAACTATGCGTGCGCCAAATATTGCGCCAAATTTTGACAAATATTAAAATTTGTTTGTTTGCTCCTTTTATACAAATTTTGGTAAAAAATAATTGGTACTTATGAAGTCCAGTCTCCTCTGTCCGAAAACATGAACATTTGCTTTCACATTACTATAAACATTGCCAATGACCGGACTTGACTATGATGTTTAAATGTTTATACAAAATTTTTATTTAGTAATAATAAAATTATTACAATTTCTTAATGCTCTTATAATTATTTTTGTTTTATTATTTGAAGAAAGTTGAATAGAAAATTACACAGCTCTCGCTTTTATCATCGTTTCTCAGCCTATTTGTTTGTGTTACACCGTGAATGTCATTTAAAACACCCGAAAATATGACATGAAAAAAAATTACTCCTGATATTTTTATTTATTTTTTTGTTCCTCCTGAACACCTGAGTAAAATGAGATTCGCGGTGTTTATAATGCGACGATGTATATGTATTTGGGAAAACAATCTGTCCATTACCGCACAAAAGTCCCAAGTATCAGAGCCAGTGGGACTACAGCATCCCGAATTGGAGTATGTTGTGAAGCTGGAGGGAGTGGGGAGGGGAAGGGGATGCGAAAAGGAAGGTTGGGAAGTAGCTGGTTATTCATATTTGGTCACTAAACGATAACAGCCATTTTGGTAACCTTTCACCAAGGCAATACTGAGAGTGTCTATCTCTGGAATACTCTGGATAAACTTTTTATTGGTTAAAATTTAGAGCTGGTTATCCCATTTATTTAAACATTCAAATGTAAAAACATGACAAATCCGTATTAGGTGGAGAATATTATGATTAATATAGGTTTAAAATTTTTTATTTTTGTTGATTCAGATATTACCTGTAATCTATTGTACGCCCCACATTATTTACAATTCTTTAAATCAAATTTCGATTGTGTTAAATTTCCTGAAAATACGAATTTTGCCAAATCTGCACAAATTTTATTATGACTCCTCATTTACCATGAGTAATGGATATATTTGTTATCTATTGTTTAAATTTGTGCTAATTTGGCCAATATTTTGATAGTGTAAAATGAAATCCACAATATGAATAGCTCCACACCTCAAAATCTAATGAATTACAGCAGTTTAATTTGTTGCCTTGAGGACTGAACAGTGATTAGTGTTACAATCAGAAACAAACAAAAAAATAGTAACATTATGAAACGACGAAGAGACAAAAAAATTAGCAGTGATCCTTGGCACGTGTGTTCTGGACCTGACCAGGTAATAAACAATACCTTTGGGGTTAATGCTTCTAGGGTAGGTATATTATATATTGTGTAACTAAGGGGGTTTATTACATAGGGTAGGTATATTATATATTGTGTAACTATAGGGTAGGTATATTATATATGTGTCTAACTTGTTTTTTTATTCGACATTTTTTCTGTTCTGCTCCCCCCTGTAACTATTCTAAATATTTACTAGTGTTTTAAGAATTGAAATTGGCAATTTTTTTTTTTTTTGGTGCCATAATGTTGTTTCTGGGATTGGAATGTGAGTTTCTTTTATGGCTCTTATGGTTATTTTTTTTCAAAATGAGGCGCTTTGGTAATTATCCAATAATTATTACTAAAATAAAGCTACATCTATTTCATACTGTTCAAATTTGAGATGTGTAGGTTCACCTGGAGTGGGCTCTTGAGCTCGGGTTCTTCGCGGGAAGCAGATCCTACTCCTACCTTCTCTCCTTTTTCAAATCGACTACTCACAGAAAACCCGGTCCAGGACTCGGACCCAAACCCGGAACTCGGAGCCGGAACTGACGTCCCCGTGTTCCGCCCCGAGGTCCTGCACCGGCCGAACCCACGTATCCCGGTAGCCACAATAGCACCCAGGACCCAATCCTCTCCCAAGAACTCGGACCCTGGACCTGCTCCTAGAACTCGAGTACTTTTAAAAGGAAGCATGTCACCCCAAGTGGTTTGCTAAGTTTGGTGATTTAGCAGGGGTGCCCGGGTTCATGGGGTAAGGTTTGTCTAGGTTTTGGAGGCGGATGATCAGGACACACTGAACCCCAGATTCTTACCCACCCCTTAAACCCTTTTCCTTCTCAGAACTCTCCTCCCTTTCCTTAAAAAAAAACCCCTCCACACAGCATCCCCAAAGATGACATAGACCCTGAGAGAAATTATTTTCCTCAGGGCCTCCTGTGTGGAGCTCATGTAAAAAAATGTCTCGGAGGCCTCTGACAAAATGCAGAACTTACTCATCTCTAGTTCAAATGCCATAAAAATCTTAAAAAATGGTACTATGGTATAATTTTTTCAGAAGTAATATTATTTCACACTTTAAACTCAAATGTTTTTTTTTTAATGTTTTTTATTCATTGCTTTGTTAATTACACAGGATTGATGATTTTTCGACCACCATGCCAGGCACATGTTGTGGTGGTCGATTTATTTAATCGTTAATGATTTCAGGTGGATGAACTCTTTAAGGAGATGTGAATTAATTTGGTTTCTTTCTTTTATTCCAGGGGCCACCACAGAGTGCCGGTCCTATAAAGTTCACCATAGCCGACACCCTGGAGAGAATAAAAGAAGAATTCAATTTTCTCCAGGCTCAGTATCACACGTAAGTCATTTTTCTATTTGTTATCCTTTTTTAAATCAGAATAAATATTGTCATTGCAGAACTTGTTTCATGAGATGTCATTAAAGGTAAGGAGGCACTGGGCCCTCGTTTGCAATGTAAGCAACGCATTAAGACACCTCAACAACTTCAATCCGTACATTTTCTATGAAAATAGATGCTTTAAAAACACACTTGTCACCCACAATGTAATCCTACGCTTCCCATGCATCGCCGACCTGCGCTGTCCAGATCGACTTGGGACGTGTGAAAAATAATAGACAGTGATGAAAGTTAATTTGACTTTTAAGGTTGTTTTTTTTTTACATTTATTGAAATTTATTGCTTGTTTTGTTGTTAACATGAGAGAAGAATAACTAATAGATTAAATAAGACAAAGTGATTTCCATTGTGTTGAAAATCCATTGAATATCACAATACTTATTTTATTTATTATTCTTAATATACTATTAACCCTTCGAATAATGACAAAATAATATCTATGAACTTTTGCCTGTCAAGATTTGCGCACTAAATTCCCGGTTCTTCCCGTGCATTTTAAATTTTCCTTTTTATTGGTTATTTTTTAACCTTTTTGCAAAAACAAAAATTGTTCTATAATCTAGATAAAATAATCTTTCCGATGTGTTTTTTAAAAATCAACATTTTTGTTTTTTAATATTAAAATTTTGGTATTGAAAATGTAAATTAGCTTAAAAATACGTACCTGGGGATTCCTAGAAAAAGTTCATAAAATAAAATAAACTGAACATTTAAAACACAGATTCCTTTTTTTAAGAAAATTTATAATAAAACTGTCACCTCACTTTTTATGACATTCATACAATTTTATTTAAAATTAAATGTTTGTTACGTCACAAATTGGCGCGAAATAAAATCGTCACTTATGATCGGGTTTGTAAAATATCTGACCAATATAGCTCATATATTCCTAAAACAATAAGAAGCATTATTTCTTTCGCTTTCTAACATAAAAGAAATCACAAATGTATGCGTGACAGGAAGAGAGATATCTAACTTTTAATAATGCATGGTCGCTCTGGGACAATCTGGGTCTCCTGTTATTATAACGGCATATGATGTTTTGGGACAACCTGGGTCTCCTGTGATTAGACGGGTTAAAATTATATTTATTATTAAAAATATACAAAGATTTTGTATATTTTTCTCCATGCTAGGAGTCCACCTTTGTGGTGGACTTTTTCTATGGTAAATTACATAATAATAAATAACAAAGGATGTAATTATAGTGAATAAGAAAAAAAATTTAAAGTTAAAATATAAAATCGACTTCTATATAGTTTTAACAAAATAGGTTTATCTTATAAATTTCAAAATTAAATACTCCGATTTAAATTTACGTTGCATGTGTAGGACAAATGTAAAATGTAGTATTGCATATGTTGCGTACGTGGGCCAAGTACGAGGGCTGTCCGTAAAATATCTCCAAGGTTCTGTGGTGGCAAAGAACGATTTTACACGAGATCCTGCAACACTGGCATGTAGCCTGGTTTCCCCTTGCCAAATCCCCACCATGCTGCACCCTCTGTGACGCTTAGTCTCGGCACGGCAGCCGTTCGCGATGGAGCTTCCAATCGCCGCACCCCCCAGATGTGAGTTGTGCTCTGAAATTTATTTTTAAATTTTGTTTCAGCGAATGAAGCCGCTTTTTTTTTAATGAAGCCACTGATGATGGGATTGTTCATTTGTCTTTGTTATCGTATAGTGTACCCAGATCTCGTCCCCAGTCACAATTAAGTCCAAGAATTCTTCGCCATCGATATCTTAGCACTCAAGGAATTCGCGGGCTGCTTCAACCCGTTGTGGTCTGTGATCTTCGGTGAGCATTTTGCGACCCACCTTGGGCAGACCTTGTGGTCTCCCAAATTTCCTGTCAAAATCTTGTCAAGGGTAGTCTTACTGACATCAGGGATCATGTCACAGAGCTCCTGAATTGTTACCCGTCGATCTGCAATCATTGCTTTTTCCACTTTGGCAATTATTTAATCTGAAACCGATGGTCATCCGGCACGCTTTCAAATTCTCTGCAACTTTTGTGAACGTCTTTCGCACTCATACACTGTTTTCCGTACACTTCAAGCTTTTGAGAATGAATGTCTAACAGGGTTTTATAAAAAACTAATTACAGAGCATAATTCACACCTGGCTTGTGCGGCGAGTGGAAACTCCATCGCGAATGGCTGCCATGCTGAGACTAAGCAGAGAGTTCAGCGTGGTGGGGATTTGACCTAGGGGGACCGGGCTACCAGCCAGTGTGCCTGATCTCGCGTAGAATTGTTCCTCGCCACCTCGGCACCTTGGAGACCTTATTTTACGGACAGCCCTCTTATGTCCAAATTCATTGCAGAATTTGTTTCCTGAGATGTCAGTAACTGTTTCACTGCACCTACAGATTCCAAAAACTTTACTATTTAATTTCAGGCTTAAACTGGAGTGTGAGAAATTGGCTAGTGAAAAAACAGAAATGCAACGACATTATGTGATGGTAAGTTTAATGCGGAAGGCATTTTGATTTTTTTTTAAGTATAAATAAAATCATCAAACTGTGTTAATTTTAAAAGTTTTTTTAATAATATTTTTTTTGTGATGCTGGTTTATTTAAAAAAAAATGGCACTTTGCAAATTATCCAATTATTATTTCATTTAAATATTGTGATTTTTTTTCCATTTCAGTATTATGAGATGTCATATGGATTAAATGTTGAAATGCATAAACAGGTAAGAATACTTTCAACATTTTTGTCGTCAGTTAAGAAATTTAAATATTTATAAGTTGTAATGTACTTGTATTAGCGTGCGTAACTAATTACAAAGCTGTCGTCATCACAAAAAGTAGCTAAATATATGGATATAAGTGTACCTATAAACGAATGCATGAAGGGCATTTTCAACATTTTCAAAAATTTCATAAGAATATTCATCATCACGGTGCTGAATCCCACGGTGGGATTCCGCAAATATTCCATAAGAATTTTTCCACCGTCAAAAATTTATTGTGTTAAAAATATTACAATTCGTCGCCTTAGTTCGTATTCGTCCAACAGACCGTTAGAAAATTTTACAGGAAGAGGTTTTTCTTTCATTATTTCAATGAAACTTTACAATAGTTGTTTGATAAAGTTATTTCCGTAAAGGTAAAGGTCTCATTGTTTAAATTATTCTTAATTAAGTATATAACTAGTTAAGTAAGATTAACTATAATTTTTTGTACATTATTTTTACCTTTAAAGTGGAGATTGAACAAAATCTAAAATGGTCTACAAATAAGAACCAAGGTGACGAATTGTCAAAGTATTTTCATGATTAAAAGTTACTGGCATTTATTGTACTAACTAATAGGTTAGTTTTAAAAACACTTTGTATCAGTTTGATAACAATGAGAAACAACTATTTCAGTAGCCGGAAATGGAAATTAATGCATTTAGTTATTTCGTTAAAATTAAAATCGATTGTTCGCTTGGCGGCCATTGTTATTGGTGTGAAAGTTTTAGGGTTAGTTTTTTTCTTCTCATATTTAACCCAAACTATAAATCTAAGAACCTTAAAAAGGTTCTTAATTTGGGTTTTATTATAAAATAAATTTAAAAATTACCCTAAAAAACGTATTTTAATATTTTAAAATAAATCAATAACTTCGTAAACACCACTCTTATTTTTTGTACGCAAACTGATCAGGTTTCGCTACAAACCGTAGCTTCGTCAGGGTAGTATAATACTCAGCTCGAATCTACAACATGTGCTATATATCGGCTCTGGGAAGGAAAAATGGCAAGAGCGCCATATAGCTGTATGGTGCTTCAGCCACTATTCCTTTGGAGTGTCGATATTATGCTTTTTACAGTGCTTGGCTTTTAAATTGGCTTGCATTGTTTCCAGACTGAAATAGCCAAAAGACTGAACGCCATAATCGGGCAGTTGCTGCCATTCCTGGCGCAGGAGCACCAGCAGCAGGTGGCGTCGGCCGTGGAGCGCGCCAAGCAAGTCACCATGACGGAGCTCAACGCCATTATCGGGGTACGTTTCAACTCTGAGCTCTCGCCGCTAGGCTCCTTCCCCCCGCTGCAATGGGTAAGGACACACTCACCACACTTCACTTACTGAGGCGCTTGATGATCTTATGATGTTGAATTCAGATTATTTATTACTATTAGCTTGATTCTAATTCAAATGCAACTTTTTCATCAAATATTCAAACAGTGCCATTTTGCTTATTTAATTTAAACGTCGATTTTAGGTCGTTTTCAGCTTTGTGATCAGCTGACAAGCATAACGATACGACAGTTGTGCTTTTCTGCTGATAAAAATTTGTTCAAAAGTTGAAACAGATTTAGAATCAGCGTTTATTGCTAAATGACAAAAAAACAAAAGGTCACTGTTTGGCCATTTGTTGCAATGTTACATTTGAATTTCTGTAAAGTAACTGGCTCTTGCACTCACAACAAGCAACAAGTATGCACTTTTTGACAGCTGATGTGAATCCATATTTCATTGAAAATGTGTGGTATTGCTACCATAGATATCCGTAAGGAAAAGAGTGTGAAGATGCACATATCTTGCCATGCGCTGAAAGGGCTTAATTTATTAGTTCAAACAACAGCTAAGCGACGGTCTTATGTTTTTATTCTAATTATATTTGTAATTTAGCTATCAATATGTTCTACGTACAGTAGTTTATCTGCAAATTTGTCACTTTACCGAAATGAATTGTAATTTGTAATTTTATCTTACTTTATTCTGAATTATTGTAAATTAAATTTTTAAAATGTTTAATCCGTGTTGTAGACATCGGTTTTCAGGATATTCAATTTTATATTTATTTTTATGTGACAACTCACAAGAGTGTCTCCATCTATACAGAGTACAGACAGGGGAACTATGAATATCAATCCCGTATCTCACATGTATTACTATATTGCCACCTGGTTGGGCAGCATTGTGAGGCGGGTTAAGGTAGAGGCTTTAGGAAGGGATTTATTAATGCAGGTCTTGGAGAGACATAATGAAGGAGGAATAGTAGATACCAGTATCTCGTTCCATTTGCGAGCCGACTTACATGAAAATGAGTCAATCATGAGTTGAAATTGGTCTGTTAGCAATGAATTATCAATTAGACGGATCGCCCTAACAAAATTAGAAAATTATGGAATAATTCATTTATGTTTGCTCATGTCAAGTAGAAGACTTGAAATTACTTTATTTTAGGAAAATTATTTTGCTTTAGGCCTCCGTGATTGTAAACTTTGTTTTTGTTCATTTTTTTAAAGTTTTTAGTTTTACTTGTAAACTGAAGTATTTTAGTATGTTTTTTCCGAGAAAATTAAATAAAGTATTTATTCATTTTCTTTCATAAAGTAGGAGCCATTTATGTGTATAAATGGTTTACCTTTAACTGCTTGAAGACTGGCGCCTCTGCAGCGGATATTTAAGGCACCAGACCACGGTAAAAATTTATTTTTGTTTTTTTTTTTATTTTTTATTTCATTTTCTAAAAGATGCATTTGCAAAAAATGCTCTCACCAGATGTTTTAAAGAAATTCGTAAAATTGACGGAGATACAGCATTTTAAGTGAAACCGATTGAAACAGTTTGTACATTGAATTACCCTTCAGCAAAACTTTGAATGCGTTTTTCACTCAACTATGTTTTTCAACCTGGTTGACAACATATAAAAAAACTATACATCTGATTTGCATGCACCAAGTTTTAAAGCGTTTGAAAATCCGGTCTCTATGGCATCACGAAAGGATTTTATTATAAAGGCCCCCCCCCCCTTTTTTTTTGTATGAACAATGAAAATTTCCATAAAAACGGAAATAAAATTTGCTGGTCTGTCTTTTTTTTTAGATATCAAATTTCCCTATGTGATGCCAAATGGAATGTTTTTTTTTTAACAATTTGAGACTTGGCGCATGCAAATCGGATGTATGGTTTTTTTTTCAATATGTTGTCACCAGGTTGAAAAATGTAGTTTCGAGAAAAACGCATTCAAAGTTTTGCTGAAGAGCATTTCAACGTACAAACTGTTTAAAACGGTTTCACATAAAATGCTGTATCTCCGTCAATTTTACGTATTTATATAAAACATCTGGTGAGAGCATTCTTAACAAATGTATCATTCAGAAAATGAAAAAAAAAATGACAAAAAATATATTTTTTAACATGGTCTGGTGCTTTAAGATTAGTTATTTATGTCCCCACCGGATACGTTAGCAGCTCAATCTCACTCGATCCACTGGATTTTATGCTATTTAGAATCTTAAAAATGCTCCTAGCATACATTTATTTGCTTTGCAAGGAAATAATATATCTTAAGATTGTTCTGGCTTGTTGTTTCTTAACTTTCAAATATTCAAATCAAACATATTTATTTTATCTGTGAAAAAGTATGTCACAACAGTGGTAACTTTATCGACATGTTACTATATTTATATTAGCCAGCTTACCCCTTTGTGTGCGTTTTGTAGGTCTGGCGGGGCGTTTTTAAATTTTTAGCGTTTAGGGGGGCGCTGCAGGAGTTTGGGTGGGCATTGTGTCAATATAGAAAATAAGCTCATTCACGGGCTATGCTCACTTTTTTACACTTTCTTAAGGCGCTTTGATTTTTTAAGTTCTATGAAATAAACTACACTTTCACGCACAAAATTTTAAACTGAGGCGTATACTCAAAGTCGTTGTGATTTAAATTGTTAGTGAAGGACACTTTAGCTTTATGAAATATAACAAAACCGTGAAAATATCTTTGGACTTCTATATTTAACTTTTTACGTATAAAATGAGGGATAAAACCATAATTTCTCTGAATATAAGTAGCTATTCTGGGGAAACTACCTATGCAATGGACAATAAATTTTGACTAGCATATAAACACATTATCTGGTACGAAAACAAATTTAACAAAAACATCATTTTACAAACAACGGTAAGTAATTATGAAATTACGGTCATCTAGCACACGGCACACAAAATGCCATTTTACGGCCGGCAAGCTTCTGGGGTCTGCATATGATGGGATTTCGGCATCTCAGTGGTTAACAAGCCCTTTTTAGTAAATTAGAATAAATTCCGAAACAAAGCAAGATTAAAAACCCATATTAAAAGTCTTACTGCGAAATCATTATATTAATTCATTGTAAGAACAAACAGTATGATGATGTATATTCATAAAAAGGCTTCCATTTTTGCAATATTCCCCATTTTATTAATAGTTAATATTGAATTCGTTGAATTGTTGGGTAACATTTTTATGAAAACGATTTGTTATTCGACTTGGTTTGTATTTCTTTCCGAATTAGAAATCATATCAATATTCCTTGCTATTTTTTTAAGGCTTCATCAAACACAGTTATTTATTTAACCTTCCTAACACAGGAACCATCGACTGTCAAACAATGTATGTTTTGATAAAGTACCTAGATTAGATTACTCCAGCGTATGACTAAGGTTGGTTTTCATACTTTCAAGTAAAATGGATTAATGTTTTGTTTGTTTGTTATCATCATTGATTTACATGTTCATTCATACACATTGTAATAATAATTCTCACGCTAAATATAATACATAAATTCATTCATATTGCAAAAAAAATTAACATAGCTTGAAAAACCTAATTCTGTTACTTTATCTTGTGTGTTCTTTTCATCCTTCATAACTGGGTTCATCGTCATAATTTTTGATAATTTTGTGCTTCTTTACTTATTTATTATTATTAATATTTATCTTAACCCTTTACATGATACTTGTGTATATTTTCACTGTAAGATAATGTATCAATTCTCACTGGTATAATATGCTCACTGTTAATTATAAGGGGTTAAGTTGCACGCTTTTCCGCATTACAATATGTTCATCAAATCTTGATAAAAAATGAAAAACTTTTTTTCTCACATCATGAGTGACCCTTATATTCATTTTTAAATAATTTCTTTAATATTGGTTATATACAGCTTGATAATATCTTACCTGAGTTTTGAGCTTAATAATATCATTCTCGAACTGGTCAAGAAACTAAGGGGAAAAACCTTCTCTCCGGTTTCCTTGTTCAGTGATATTTAAAATAAAATTTTGTTTTTCAGTAGAGTATTTGACACTGTTGTTTTTTTCTTACAGCAACAACAACAACAGGGTCTTCAGCATCTCCTCGTAAGTTTCATGAATATTATTTCATCCACCATATATAAGTACCTAATTGAAAACATAAAAAATGTTATCTTTGATTCAACTTACAGAAAATACCAAATTAAAAATTTATTATCGATTAACTGCTTTGAAAAGTTACTGCATAAAGAAAGAACTTGATAATATCTAAAATTTTGATTTTTATTTAATTTAAAAAAAATATCTAAAAGTACTTTTGCAATATCTGAAATCTTAATTCTACACAAACCATTAACTATTTATGTATTATCTATTTTATCATGTTTCTCTATCTCTGATAACCTAACATACCCCTGCCCTTTCCCGAAACCACATTTGAAGAATTATTTTTGCCTTACATCGCTTATGAATTTAGAAGTAAAGTAAATTTTTGCGCTCTTATTGAAACTGCGCACAGGCGTATTTTAAACAAGAATTTCAATTAGTCCAAGCAAGCACATTGTATGTGGATGGTTTTTCAATGATAAACCTCTAATCGTGTCGTCTGAATATACAGCCAACAGGGCAATGTTATTTTTAAGTATTTAAAAAAAAATTGTACTTGTTCAAAAGTAAATTACTAGAGTAGTTTGTCAATGTAATTTGGGTTTTGGGACGTTGATTGTTAACCCCTCAGGCTAATGTTTTCGCTTTTTGGAACGACTCACACAGGTCTTATATAAATCGTTGTGTCTCCCTTACTATCATAGCGGGAAATATGATCTAAGTGGTATTGGAAACAGAAAACGCCACACTATATATTCAAATCTAAAAGTTAACCAGAAAATAATTAAAATTTATACCTTTATGAAACCGAAGTTCCCGACCGCAATTTAAAAAAAAAAAGTAATTTTGTGAATTTTTTATTAATATTTTTTTTACACGAAACAGAAAAAAGGGAGGTGATGATAATGTTTATAATACACTTGTCTAATAAAATATGAGCATGCATTTTTTTTTTTCCCGTTAGTAGTAATTTTAGTTAGAAAAAACGTAAGTTGAGCCATTTTTAAAACTTTTTTGCATTAAAAAAATTAACATTTAAAAAACTTATGTGGTCGTTTCTAATAATACAATTTGAAAGCGTATTTCATCGCCTTTCAAAAACAGTTTTTAGTTTTCGGATACATTCACAAATATTCCAATTTATTTGGATTTTATTGCAAAGCGTAAATATTCTGACATACTGATAGAATATGGTCGAGGCCTGAGGAGTTAAGTTTCATTTATCTGGAAGTTGTCCTAAAAGACTTATTTTCTCCTTTATTCTTCTTACAATTCGTTTTAATCAAAGATAGACCATCAAACTAGACACCAAACATGGTGGTAAGATAGTGGTGGTTAAAATCGAAAAGTGAATTTAAGCAAAAGTGACATCTCATAATTATAACTTATTTTGTATTTACTTGATATTGCGGGTTGTGTATTGCACACCCTACACGACCAAGCTGAAATTAATAGTTTTATTACTATTTTATTTTATTACTATGTATATTATAATTTAAGCTGCTTCATAAATGTATTTGTGTATCTATTTGTATGACTTCTGTTGCATTTATCTCTGAACACTCACTCAATTATGCGCCCATTGTCCCTCCGTCCCAATATAACGCGTGTGTGTGTAACGGGGCTTGCATGGCGCGCACGTGGCCCGCATGCAGCAGCAGATGCACGCGGCGCAGCAGCAGCAGGCGGTGGCGGGCGCGGCGGCCGCCCTGCTACACCACCCGCAGGCCCCGCAGCCCCCGCAGCACCCTGCGCTTCACCAGGCGCCCCCCAAGGAGGAGAGCAAACCCACGCCCGAGGAGCGGCTGGCCGGAGCCAGGGCGCTGCAGGTATATCTCCGCGCTGATACTTCAGTATTACTGGTCATATTCCTATCCTCTTCCTTTCCGCAATTCAGCGACAGCCGTACCTAGACCTACTGTCATTAATTTTTCAATTTTAAAATATGAAAAAAATAAACCGTAATAAAAATAAAGTTTTTTTTATTATAATACGTCTATTTTAATTTTTCGGGCATTCTCTTGGACCAGCTAGTTGCCAATGTCAGAAAAATGTGTGCGCGTGTGTGGGCGTGAGTGCCAACAAAGTTGATTGAATGCATTTTCATCAACAATGAGTCTATCTGCCGAGTTTCAACTCGATAGCATGTCGGGAAGTGGGTTAATTTATTTCCACTTCCAAGATTTGCAATAATTCATTCATGAAAACAAAACCGAAATTCAAATACTGTCAAACTTGGTTATAACGATCACGGCAATAGCGCTTCACGGTTGTAGTGAGCAATTACCAGATGATATCCATGCTTATCTTAATTTAATTGTTGGCTGTTATAACAAGGACGATTCACTGATATACCTTGCAAATAATTTTGTCAACACAATTACTCAATACAAAAAGGATCGTTGGGTCTGAAAAAAAAAACCGTAACTGGGAATTATTCTCATTGTAAATAATAACAAATAAAGCATAATACGACGGACTGTTGCCCGGCACCCGGCGGCGGGTGCCGGGAATTTCCTATCCCGTTAGGGACAGATTCATATTTTTATGGCACTACCTGTGCAAGATTGTCGGCTGTGTGAAACATTGCTATCAATCGGGCACTATGTAAAATGGTCACAAAATCTGCAAAAGTCATACGAAATTTGACCTTTGCAAATTTGTTTCATTTTTACATCAATTTTATTTTAAAACTAATAAAAATGTTTATGAAGATATCTAGGAAGGTACCTACATCCCTACAACAGGGTAAATTTATGATAGTGCCGCATAAAATTTTTGGCAGAGGGGCAGCTTAATCTATTTATCAAACAGCCGTAACGTAACCTACAAGTGGATTTTTGTTTTAGTTGAAGGGAATGGGTTCACAGCGAAATTCAAGATTTCACCTTTCTGGGTTTCTTTCACGAGTTGGGCATCACTGATTTGTTACAAGCAAATTTTACAGCCCAAAACCAATAACAATCCTGCAAGCTAGTGATTTATGACTGGTGAGATTTACAAGCCGTACGATGCGCACAACCTAGTGATAATATGACACAAAATTTAGTGATATTTTCCTGGAAATTTGAACCAGTGATGCTTACAATGTTACAATGCGTTTGAGGAAGAAATTGAGAAGCATGAAAGTGATATCTTTAAAAGAATCATTGATTATAAATTTTATTAATAAAGGCGTGTTTTTCTAAAACACATATATATGCGAATATATTTATAGTAGAGGCAGGCAGGAAGGTACACACAACTTTAAAAAATATATTTTGGATATAACGAGTAATGGCAACAAGGAGTAAATTTAGTCAGTCTTCTCGTGCCAGTGCTTGTTATTATAGAGTTTGACTGTAGACATATTTAAAAGAGATACGGCTTTTCCCAAGAGTAATGCGAAATTTCTTATAACCAAACTCCTATTTTTAGTGTTATTATAATGCAAAGAAATTTAAAGATAAAATAAAAATATTAGGAAGGTTAACCCAAAGGCAAACCAACATAGTCAAGACAAACTTGTGCCATTTTCAATGAGCAAGGATCATCCAATTTTTAAAAACTTTAATAACAATTACAACATTATTATAATATTGTGAAATCTTAATTCCTCAATCGTTCTTCTGCGAATTATTCAGCCGTTTAATCGTCAAAAGTATGCAGCTTTTATACTATTTTACTCAAATCGATCGCTGCCGGCGGCCGCTTCTGACATTAGTAGTCTTTAGACATCCAAACACAGCATTGCGCGTGCGCGATAATATTTTTACTTTCTGGTTTTTGTGTGTACACCTTTTAAATGAACTGTACGGTGAAAAAAGTGCGTACTCTTCAAGAAAGATTTTAATTTTTTTGGAAAATTTGGAAAAAAAATCCCAATAAAAAACTTGTCATAAATTAATTATGTAAATAAGTAAACTATTAATTTTTTTCACATCTATATTTGGATGGTAGCCCGGGAAGTGGTTAAGCACAAGTTGAATCAGAAAAACTGACCGTTCTGATGCAGCGGCAAATGCCAATCGTGTACATCCTGGATGTGCATTAATGCCAAAGGGAACACTACTTCTTTGGAGCACTTTTCGTTGAAATGCTGGTAAAATTTGATAATATTTGAGAAGACAAAAAAATAGAAAGTTTGTAATTGCTGTAATTGATTTTTAGTAATTTAATAATATAGAGTAAGAAAGCAGTCTGTCATGACAGCTGCTAAAAAGGTAATGATTAAAAGATAATGCATAATGTTTTTACTAATTCATTGTATAAAATTTCAGAGGAGTTCAGTATCACCGGCCGATCGAGACAAGTACAGATCGAGGTCTCCCCTAGAACCTGAACAGGTGGACGTTAAGCGAAGGAAAGAAGAAAAGATGCTTGGTCACGTGAGTTCAAAGCTAACCTAACTTTATTTTACTTTACCTATTGTTACGAAGCGGATTGTGGACCAAACCGGTCTCTGATTATTATTGACTTACTTTGGTAATAATGTTGATGATTATTACTAAATCAAATCATACTCACATTGTTCCCACTAGCTTGGGTAGATATTTTTTCATGTTTGAAGTTCGCTTATGCCTGACTTGCAAAAGTACCGCTTCCGTTTACAGGATATACAATATACAGCGGGGAAAATAAAAAAATTAGAACAGCACTGTTCTCTTTTGCTGTGAAAAGGTCTTCTAATGAAGATGCATATATTGCATATGTATTTACATTATTCCATTATTCCATTATCCGATAGTACAACTAACTTGTCCTTCCTTATTGCATTAACCTCTCAAATGCCAGTCGTATTTCGAAAAACCGCGCGAAAATTACTTTAATTAAATTAGATTTTTGGTCAAATATCCATATAAACAAAGGAATTGTTTTTTTTTGCGATTGTTTTCTGTTTACCAGATAATGTATCTTATTATTCATGTATATTGCATGATAACATTGTAAGAGATTTTTCCAGAATAGATAACTAACTAAAAAAATATTAAAAAATCTCCCATTTTCATAAGTCAAAAAATATATTCACACAAATATAAATTGATTTTTGTTATTTCTACACTAATCTGAATAATACCCAACATGAAAAAACACAATTCAAAGATGTTTGCAAATAAATAAGTATTTGAAAACATAAAACATAGATTTTTTCGCTTTTGACAGATGCAAAATTCGACATGCCAAGCCATAGATAATTCATTTAAAAATATTCTAGTGTTGCTAGATGAATGAAACCCTTGGCTACGTCAAGAATGGTATTGGCGCAAGCGATTCTGAACTTGTCCTTCATACAGTTTCTTTATACATAAGGGTTAAAATCCCATTAAAAATAAAAATAATCCACGCACGCCAGCGCGCTTCCGGCAAATGAGAGGTTAACCGGTAAAGCAAAGATTGTAACTAATTTATTTAAGTATTATTTTTAATGATGGGTTATTTTAGATGAGTTTTCGTATTTGAGTTTTCAAAATGTGCAATTATTTATAATTACAGGATAGTGATGCGGAGAAGAGTGACCAGGACCTTGTTGTAGATGTAGCCAATGAGGTAAGACTTTTTCATTCATATTTTAATTATAATAAATAATGGAATCATTCAATGTAATGTGACTAATTTTTAACAATGTTTTTAACATTTATGTTATTGGGATAATAGTACAGTGAAACCTCTGTCCACCGTTGTTGAAGGGTCCTATTGCAATAAAATGAATGTGTGAAAACAATGGATGTGAGAATATATTAAAAAAGCTATGTTCAAACTTAAATGTTTAATGTGCTAATAAAAGATACATATTTCTCATATAAATGAATGTGTTTAAATAAAAATGCCCTGATTCCTAAACGCTTGGCTACGTCAAAGCGTTTTTTAATGGGATTTTAAAAAAATTTTCCAAATTTTTTTAATCTTTCTTGAAGAGTGCGCACTTTTTTCACTGGACAGTTCATTTAGGTAGTATTCTCAAAAACCAGAAAGTAAAAATATTATCGCACGCGCCGCTGTGTTTGAATGTCAAAAGACTACTAATGTCAAAAGCGGCCGCCCACAGCGATCGATCGAGCAAAATAGTACAAAAACTGCACGTTTTAAACAATTAATGCGGCCAAACAATGTGCAGAGGAACGATTTTGCAATTTTTTTATAAAATTTTTTCAGTACTGGAAGAATTAAATGACACATGCGAGGAATGATTGATTGAGATTTCACTGTATTTACAATGTTGTAAGTGTTATTAAAAGTTTTTAAAAATACGGTGATCCTTTGTTCATTGAAAATTGCAAAAGTTTGTTTTGACAAGAACTTTTGGGTTAACCTTTGTAATTTTTTATTTTATGTTTAAATTTCTTTGCATTGTAATAATACTAAAAGTAGAAGTTTTGTTTTCTTCGTCACTGGAAAGCTATACTGATATAACTGCTAAAATGTTTATTTTAGATCAGAGTCGAAAGACTTTAAAACGTCCAAATTTAGAAAAGAGTCTTAGACCAATGGTAAAAGTCTTTTTGAAACCACTAGACAGACAAATCGACCTAGAAAAAGTTTCCTGTTAAATGAAGTTGGTGTTGCTACTATATGTCGGCTATCCGCGGGTGTGCTAGGTTAAACCCTTGCACTAACTTAAATTCAAAGGACCAGTTCCAAAACTATATCAATCAGTAGTATCAACAATAAATACGGAACTAATTGGGCATCCGCTAAGCCTGATGGACAGTGTGAGCACTCGATATAATTGTGAAACTTGGGCCTATGGTAAATAAGACAGGGCTCAAGTCGGAGAAAAGATAAAATGATAGAAAATCACCCGTTGTAGATTCTGGCCTTTCACTGGTAACGTTTAATTGATTAAAAAAGCCACATATAATATGAGGTCTCCTGTACGATTGGCAGAAGATGCCTTCATCTTCCTGTAACTTTCTAAGAATTTCTAAGAATTAGTAAAATGGTAGGTAGGATATGTATAGGATTGAGTATTGAGTTTTTTGTCATCCATCGTAGACTTGCAAACACTTACATATGTTCAGAAATATTAAAAATATGCTCGCAGGTATAGTTAACCTGAGCAGATGGCCATCATGAGTCGTAGACAAAGAATGTTTATCTTACTAAATTCTTAAAAAATTGTCCTCCTTATCACTTGTCTTGCATGAAAATAAAATAGAGGAATGTTTAATGTTTCGAATTGAATACCCATAGACATAAATTATTGAAAAACTTGCATTCTTTCTGAATCGTTATCTCAAAAAACAAAAGAGTTTAATTTGTCAATGTCATAATTGTTAAACGAATAAAGCTGCAACATACGATGCGCATGGGATGGCTTACAACCATAGATAGTAGAAACAAGGGAGATGGGCGATGAGCCATTATTGGTATGCGTCATCAACATTGTTCACCCATTCTACTGCAAATTGTATCTTCGCACAGCGGCGCCCTGCCTATGTTGCTACTTACTCACCACATATTGTGCAGTTTGGTCATAGCTTAAACAGTCTGCATGCTTCAATGCAATATCTCCCTACATTACTATTATCTGTGCTCACAACGGATCTCTCTTGAGTTGTACAATGGTGTTAGAGCTGTTAGCGACTGTAGTGGCTTAGTGAGTTTGAGTGATGTTGGTCCACCAGGAGGACAGGAAAGGCGAGGAGCGCGTGGGCGAGGCTGGGCGAGGGGAGAACGGGCCGGAGAGGGTGGGCAGTGGAGGGGGTGGGGGAGTGGGGCCCCTGCACCGCCCGCCCAGTCGCAGCGGCTCCAGCTCCTCGAGGAGCACACCCAAGAGCAAGGATGTGAGTATCCCCACCATGTTTACCGCACGAGTGATCCAACACAATTTTTTTCTATAATTATTATTTGTAGCGATTTTCAACACCCAACCTAACCAACACCAACCACCAACAAGAATCGAACCATGTAAAGAGTCAGATTATCAGAAGTATATGTATGAGACGATGTATGAATGTAAACAAAGCAAGGAGTGGAGTGTGTGGCAAGACTGAATTATTTTGCGTTCCGTCCTCTCTGCCTACCCCCATAGAGGAACAGCATGGTAGCAGGTTAACCTAACCTAACCAAGTATGCGTGTTGTCAAATAATTTGTATGCTATCTGAAAGCTTACGTAAGAGCATCTTCGGGGTAAACTCTAAACCTCGAAGGTTTCAAGAAATATAAGATTGTCTTCATACTTCTCTGATACGTTCATGTGCATCGTAAATAGACAAATACTTATAAAATAAAATCCCAACATTCTTACACTATCCCAATAAAAACTTCCATGCATGCAATGTTATCAAATTAATATTAATTTTATACTTTCCCTATCTCAACTTCCATAACCTGACCAAGGTTTTAACCACTCAGGTATTTTGCGATTATGCAAGTTTTTTGTCTTAAACGAACTGTCAGATTTATAAAAAACTTTGTGTTATTTCCGCTTCGCAATTAAAGCTCTATAAATGAAATATTTCTGAACGTAGCCGAATACTAAAACCTGTTTTTGAAAGTTTATGAAATAAGCTTTCAAATTGTTAATGTTACAAATAAATATTAACTTTTGTAAATATTAAAATTTAGAATGCAAACATAAAAAAATTGTAAAAATGACTTGCATGATGTTTTTATGTGAAAACGGTACTAAAATCAAGGATTATGTTTTAAAAAAAAACACTTATCCTATTATATAAATGTATAAAAAACAATTTTGTCACCTGATTATTTTCCATTTCGTACAAGAATATTTAATAAAAAATTAACAATGTCTAACGGCGCGTAGGCGATTTGGCAGGTGAAAACTGTTTCTACAAAATAAGTTTTTTTTACATACTTCTATGGACAACTTTAACTAGAGGTGTAAAGCTTGATTCAATACGGATTTTCTACTTTTTGTTTTAGGGTTGTCACTAGAACAATAACAGAGTTATAACGATTTCTGTGGGAATACATGCGTTAACGTGAAAACACGCTTATTGTACTTGACTGCTATTGTTATATTGTCGTGTAAACACGCTTAAGGGTCAGAGTGGTTAATGTTGCTAAACCTAGAACTATCCTTAAAATAATACTTACTTTGGCAATAACTTTCTCTATCATTAATCAAAAAGAAATTGTGAATTTTCCTAAAATAATTCCTCCCCCAGCCAAATAATACCTCCTCCAGTCAGTAATACCAATAAATCGAATGTATACATGAAAATAATGTTTATTAATTTTTTATCCCCAACTAAAAAAATAAACTAATCCCCTATTCTTATCATATTTTATTTACATCAGTTCCTGTAACTCCCTGAACAGAATACCCCTGGATGTGTGATCTGTACTATTCACTAGAAAACTGATTTTGTCAATTTGGGTCAGACCTTTTGACTTTTAAGCCCGAGATAGGCCAATGAAATTGTCGTAAAATGACCTTGTGATTCTGAGGAGTAACTTCGAAAAGACTCGTTTGAATGTAGTAAATGTTGAATTTATTACTTGTCAAAAATATACCGATGTAATGATTTGACCGAAACTTCCTTTAAATTTATTCCAAACTATCCACTCCAACGGACTAAGATGTACTTACTTTAATTGCTTATAATGGAAGAGAATGAAATGAACAATTCCCTGATACTTATAAACAACACCTTAGTCCGCTAGGTGGGAATTTTTGTATTTAACCCTACGTATAATACAAAATATGCACAAATTTCTTACCTCTATTGTCAATAAAATAGATAAACATCTTACTAAAATGAAATATCCTAGCATATTAATAGTAAGCACAATTCCAGCAAAATATTGGCAGTATTTATAAAATATTGTATTGGCTGGCAATTCTGACTGCTAGTGAAGCGTATTGCATTCCTTCCAGACAATGGTGGCAAATAAATAAATTTGGCTTTTAACTAAAAAAAAACCTAAGAGCCACAGCCACAGTTTTTATCTAGTTTAACTAATATATTTTTGGTTAATTTTCGATTTCTATAGTACAGTGAAATAAAATAAAGAAAATATTTCTCACAAAATCCATTTAAATATAAATTCAGGAAAAAAAGCAACTCACGCCGCTAGGAGGCGCTGGTGTAGCATACTGCCTTTAGAATGTATGGAAATGTCAAGAAGTTGGAGTTATTATTACTATTCTACTGTATTTGCTAAAACAGAACAATGGTTTGAGACTGCACTATTCTCTTATTTTTTTGTACATATTATTAATAATCTGTTAAAGGAGAAGAGAGATTGTTATTATTTAGTGTTTGATTCATACGTTATTAAAATTGTAGGAGAAACCGGGTACGCCCAGCTCCACCAAGGGCCGCTCTCTGACACCCACCTCGGCCGTGGCGGGGGCGGGGAAAGGCGGCGGCAACGGCAGTGCAGGCAGCGGCACCGGCGGGCCCTACTCGCCCTACCCGCCGCCCGGCCCGCCCTACCACCGCCCGCCCCCGCAGCCCCCGGGCTCGCAGGGCTATCCCGATTCGCCGCGCTCTAATGGGGTGGCCGCTGGAAAACCGTGAGTTTACTTCATTTCAAGATTGTAATTGATCAAAGTTGATGTCATCTCCTACAATAAGCTTTTGAAAATACCGTCTTAAACCAATCTGGAAGCCTCCATCCTACCGTGAGATAATGTTTGGTGTAGTAACTTTGATTGGTTTGTGGTTGAGTTGACAAATGCGCCTGGTTTCCACCCAGGCGTTGTGCGTTCAATTCCTCCACAGCTTAGTTCTATATCATTATTGCCCAAACAATTTCAAATAAGGAAGAATTATAATATTGTGATTTTTGTTATTGTTTTTGGGGTGTTATGCCGTGTTTCGCTACCTCCTTCTTTAGCCAACGTTTCGGACAGCGTTACAGTGTCCATCATCAGGGCAGATGAGTAAATGATATTGGTGAGAGTGTTTACTTATGTGTGTCGAAGCGATACCGTGCTGCCAGCTCCATTACTCTACGAGCTGGTGTTAGAAAAAATTCAGCATGTTTTTTTGCGTTTAGCTTTGGTGTAGCCGTCAATTACTGGATACCAAGAACTATTGAGCTTAGCTCCGTCGTCTCTGTTAATATTGATGGGGTTTTTATGGATTTCAATTGCCTCCGTAATTAGGCGTGCTCTGTAAGTTTTGGGTCTTCCCAGGACTTCAGGAACAAATCCAAAGTAATGGCCGGTTTCGATTAAGTGCTCGGCGATTGCCGATTTGTCAGGGTGGCCAAGTTTACAAGCACGAAAGTGTTCCGAAATCCTTTTGGAGATCGTTCGCTCTGTCTGGCCTACATAGACCTTGTCACACCCGGAACAGCTGAGTTTATATACTCCATCTGTTTCCAGAGGAAACTTAGTCTTTGCCGACCTCAGTAGGTCTTGGATTTTCGTCGTGGTTCCGAAGACCGTCTTGATGTTCTCTTTTCTCAACAGCCTGGCAATTCTGTCTGTTACATTATGGACGTAAGGCAGGAAAGCGCAGCCTTTTGACTCTTGTTCACCCCTGTCTTCGTTTCGTGCTGATTTGGCTCTTATGATTTGCCTTGTCTGCCTTGCTGGGTAGCCGTTACGCTCCAGTGCACCTATAATATTGTGAGGTTATTCTTAACTCAGGAATGTTTGTCTTTCTTAAAAAAAAACAAACTAAATCCTAGATGTATGTCACATCTTTCACAGCATCATTCACAAGACCACAAGAATCACAAAAATATCTTCCAATAGGCCACATCATTATCTCTGGATAGGTTTAGCCTAATTGTTAGAATTAAAAATATTTTTGAAGTCCATGGAGAGTCTAACCGGTAATCTTTTTTTAGTGTTGATATCCTGTCCATCATTTATCAAAAAATGCCTGCATGTTCGTACACCATGCACCTAACATAACTATAAAGTTAATTCTTTAATTTTCTAATTTCTAATTTGCAGTGCGTACTCCTTCCACACGTGTGGAGGCCCCTTACAGCCGGTGCCCTTTCCGGCGGACGCTCTGATAGGTCCCGGCATACCCAGAGGAGCGAGGCAAGCTACTACTCTGCCGCATGGAGAAGTAAGTCACCATTTCTTTTTTATCCCTTTCTTATTTAGTACCTCATTTCTCTTCATCAGCCCCTTATAGATGTTTCTTACGCCTCTCCGGCGGATATGCTCTGACATGTCCCGGCATACTACTATCGGAGCGAGGCAAGCTACTACTTTGCCGCATGGAGAAATACGTCGCCATTAATATACTAACTAACCTTTTGCTCGTTGCAGGCAACTAATAGGTAAAATTTGGATGAAGCGAAAAGTGTATATTAAATTGAATATTTGAAGAAAAAAATGATGTTTGAATGTTGATGAAGCAAGGAGTGTGCGCCACACAAAGGGCACAGGTAGTTGACCGCTCAATTTTGCCTGCTCTTGGGCCACTTCGGTCGCCCTGGTCAAAGCATTCAGTACGGGCCTTTTCTCACAAAAAGGGGCCAAGGAGCTTACTGCTCAATTTTTCACTGTGCCATTCGAGTTGTGTAGGTCGATACCCATAAGGCCAATTTGATACCCACCCTTAAGGCCAATTTGATACCCATAAGGCCTAATTTCCTGTTCCAAAGAAGCCACTTTGATCGCCGACACTCAAAGCGGCCCAGGGATCTTACCGTTCAATTCAGTACACTTGCTACTGAGCCCCTTCGGTCGCCAGGCTGAAGGCATTCAGTATTTCATTTTATTTTATTTGCGAAACCAACAGGGCCTTGTCTTTTACTAATTAATTAACCATTCTATTTGATGTTGTTCAGGTTGTGTGTGCAGTGGCCCTTTCCCAGAGCGGCCCCAGCAGACACGCCTACACGGGGGGCAAGGGCTGCGTCAAGCTGTGGGACATCACCACCCCGGCCACCTGCTCCAAACCTCTGTCGCAGCTTGACTGCTTGGTATGATGTATACAAACAAATCTCTAATAGATGGTCTAAAGTTAGTGAAGACTTGTCAAAGGATTTCAGTACATGCTGTTTAATCCGTGGTTTGCGAGAGTAGTCATCCGATTGTGACGCCCGTCGCTAGGGCCGTAGTAAACATTTCTTAGTTAGAAGTGCGGGAGTGCGGAATGGCACATGGGTGAGGAGGGGGGATGCCAAATTTTTCGGGATTGGTTACAAGTAATTAATAATGTGAAAAAAATACTTTAGAGGAGAGTGAAAAAAGATTTTGAGGCAGGAAAAAGAAAGTGGAACTCCAAATAATATTTATCTAAATTAAGGTTGATTTTTATTGAACAAACAAATAAGTCTCCCTTTGTGTTCTTGCTTAACTCGAGAGACGCCATGGAGCAAACGGGTAAATTTCGCGATGTTTTGACTTTTACGTAATATTTTGTGGGTTTATTTTATGCTATCTTATGTAATATTTACTGAAACACATTCCTTGAGCAATAAACTATGCCTAAAAACAACATTACTTGCGTTTATTCAATAAATTTATACGTTTTACGATCTTTTCCACGACAACGGTGCGGGAGTTACGCAAGCAAATCTGACAGTTCAAAGGCGGGAAAAATTCTTGGCCCGAGATCATAAACAATTCCACAGAAATAATTCCGCTGTGCTAGATGGGTACACGGTATCTTATACCTTATGAACAAGAATGCCCCAAGCGATTCTGACCTTATCCTTCATACGTTTTCTTTATAATTAAGGTTTAAAATCGCATTCAAAAAATATTTTTTAGAGTTTTATTTGGCTCGCATCTGGCACGCGCGGGCGCGTAATCGGCAAGGGACCGGTTAATGATAATAACAAAAATGTAAACTATTTCATAAAATTGTGTCATATTTTGTTAATGTGTTGTGTCTCAGAACAAGTAAAGTGAATTTAGAATCCTGTCCAACCAAAGTGACAAAATATGAATGGACAATATTCTTCTCTATTTGCACCCCTGTATTAAATGAGTATTGTGTTAATTTCAGCAACGTGATAACTATATCCGTTCAGTGAAGCTGTTACCAGATGGGCGGACGCTAATAGTGGGTGGGGAGGCCTCCAACCTGTCCATTTGGGATCTGGCCAGCCCCACCCCCAGAATAAAGGCTGAGCTCACGTCCAGCGCCCCGGCCTGCTACGCGCTGGCCATTAGCCCTGATTCAAAGGTAATATTTCATTTCTAATTGATGATTTTAAAAAATTTAAACATCAAAGGATCTTTCTATCTGTTAAAATAACCCTAAAATCTGACAACAATTTAACATTTTTATCTTCTATAATCTATTTAATATCAAATAATAATCCATAAATCGCACATCCCATGGAAAAGTGTCGTAAGTCAAAAGAGTTATTTTACAGGCGAGCGAAAACAGATGAACGAATGATGAACAAGCGGTTCCGTCGAAAAGAGATACTAGCGAATCTTGCAGAGATGGAATGATTTTTTCGTGGGGCGTAGATAATCACAATCATTTTACTTTTCAGAAATAAAAATAGAAAATTTTGACTTACGACACTTTTCTACGGGATGTGCATTATATATTATGTATATAATGGCAACTATTAAATTTTTTTCGTGAAAGGTTGTGAATGCTGGAATGTTGTGAATTGAATTCTGGAATATGATTGTATTTTTATTAAGTCTTCTGCTTTTGCGTAATGGGCATAAATAATATTTTCTTTCATTTTCAGGTGTGCTTTAGTTGCTGTTCAGATGGAAACATAGCTGTTTGGGATTTACACAATCAAACTTTAGTAAGACAGTTCCAAGGTAAACATTTTTCTCTTTAAAAAATAAATTACTATGTATTACATTATAAAAAACATGACATTTCAACATTAAGCTGAGGCTAATCCATGAAAACTGATAACTGCTTAATTATTTTGTAACATTTAAAAGGGGTTATGTATCAAAAGGTAGCATGAATAAAAATGTCGATCCTACAAATTAAAGAGATATTAAATAATATAAATGTTTATTGCAATTATTAAATTAAACATATAAATGTTATTTATCGGATTGACTAATGACTGTTGTTTAAGAATAGCTCAGGGCGTGAATGAATCTCAAAGAGACTTCATTAAATTATTAAACATTGCATTGTTGTAAACAATTTTAATGTTGACAGAAAAGTAAACTGTGTCAGGCGCCAGTATTATTTAAATATCACAACCAATTATTAAAGAAAAAGGAAATTATTGGTAAACCATAATTGAAATAACTATTGGATAAAATTAAGATAACATGATTTGGAATTACGTTACAAGCACTGTTTGGTTTCTTTGAGAGCCGCAGTATGTCCGTCCTTTGACCCTGTTAAATCTCAACTCAGGTGATGAGCATCTCGGTCGAATGTCAAAATGCCTTAGAGATGTCCACGTATATGATCAATCTCTTTCATGGGATAGAACGCTATGGAAAAACGAGGACAGGTGATTTGATTTGCTAAAATTTTACCAAAGAAAAACATTCTATGCTTAGGCCCGATGTTAATGATGCTGAGATCGTGTTTGAGCCGCTTTTATTTAGCAGTATATGAAACTTCTTTTATTTTTTATTCTTCAGCGGCTATCCTGCTATTTAGATAATTAATTTGTATTCCAGGGCACACAGACGGTGCGAGTTGTATAGACATATCAGCGGACGGCTCCAAGCTGTGGACGGGCGGGCTGGACAATACGGTGCGGTCCTGGGATCTAAGGGAAGGCAGGCAGCTGCATCAGCATGATTTCTCCAGCCAGATATTCTCACTAGGATACTGCCCCACTGGTAATCATCATTTCTCTCTCTATAAAGTACAAACATGTCGGCGGACATGAACTAATGGGCAGGACAACAGATGGGGGGGGTATGATGACAAAAAATGGGTTAATGGGCTGGACAACACGGTGTAGAAATATCCAGTTCCCTTTTTCTATCCTATGTAAGGGCACTAAAGATTGAATTTGATGTCTATGTTGTCAACTTGTAATTTTAATTTATGCTTGTGTTTTTTCTAGGCTCATGGCTAGCGGTGGGCATGGAGAACTCCCACGTGGAGGTGCTGCACGCGGGCAAGCCGGACCGATACCAGTTGCTGCTGCACGAGTCGTGCGTGCTGAGCCTCAAGTTCGCGGCATGCGGCAAGTGGTTTGTGTCCACCGGCAAGGACAACCTGCTCAATGCGTGGAGGACACCCTACGGTGCTAGCATATTCCAGGTTAGTCACGTTTTGTTCCTTCATTATGCAGTATTTCAAGATTATGTTACCTTGTGAAGCACTGTTCACATTGGGTGTCAACAGGTCTCACATCAAGCTGTGAAATTCGAGAGTTGGTGCTTAGCTACTCTCACCAAGGCCTTTGCACTCTTTTTGCTACTGTGGCATTTGCAGTTCACGTGATAATGTATCCTCTTTTTGCTACTTAGTGTGATATTTGCAGTTTATGATAATGTGTCCTTTTTTTGCTACTTAGTGTGACATTTGCAGTTCACATGATAATATGTGCTTTTTTTGCTACTTTGTGACATTTGCAGTTCATGTGATAATGTATCCTTTTTATGCTACTTAGTGTGACATTATCTGCAGTTCACATGATAATATGTCCTTTTTTGCTACTCACTGTGATATTTGCAGTTCACGTGATAATGTGTCCTTTTTTTTTGCTACTTCGTGTGATATTATCTGCAGTTCACGTGATAATATGTCCTTTTTTTGCTACTTAGTTTGCTACTTTTTTTGCTACTTAGTAACCATTTGCTGTTCACGTGATAATACATCCTTTTTTTGGTGCCCTCTCTTTTCGGAGGTTGGTTATCGTGGGATTGCGATGTGGAAGGCAATAAAAAAACATATTATCTTCCCTATCAATCATTATTGCAAAATGTGATGTTAAATTTTGCCCTTGAGGTGATTTTTCACAAAAATGGTGCTCTACAAATTGACCAATTATTTTTATTATTTATAGATAAGGATTTATTGAATTTTCAATTATGGGTTGGAGTAAATCCTCTGGTCAAAATCTTTGCTAGTTATTTTTTTTCTTCTGCAATTTAGTGCTTTTAGTTACTAGGCCATAACTCTGCGTAACTTCTGTCAAATTCCATACTAAATCAGTAAAAACTGCCTTTTTTTTCTTCTCATACAAAGGCCCATGAACTAAATAAATGTTTGAAGAAGTAAATAAAATGTATTATGAAATTTGTGTGCTATTCATATTTTCACGATCTTAATGGTTTAAATCGTCTCAATTATTTTGTTTACAGTCCAAGGAGTCATCATCAGTCCTCAGTTGCGACATCTCGGCGGACGACAAATACATAGTGACCGGATCAGGCGACAAGAAGGCCACCGTGTACGAGGTCATCTACTGATTGTGGGCCACCCTGTTCAGTTCGTATGTGCGTACACTTGTGACAGTGTACCAACCACCACCGCAATATGCTACTTTTACGTTCATTCTTCCGTGGCAATAACCTTTTGATGACATTCCTTATTATTATTATTTTAAAGTTTTTTTTTCTGATTTTCACCATTTTTTAAATGAATAAATTTTTGTGGAAAAAATGTGCAAATGAATCTGTAGTTATATTCGACTTATACACGACTTGATCTGCCTTTTTTTTTGTTAATACTTTATTTTGTGCAGCATTTTGATTATTGTTTTTGATCAAAGGTGTGATGGTTTCAATTTTTTATAGACGCTTTTTGCTTTTTAAAATCAGTCTGATCAATGAACGATTTTTGATCAAATTAATTGTTCCTAAAATGTTTAGAAATAATTTTGCAGTAAAAGAATCTCTGGCACGACGCAAGCGTAACGTTAACCTTTACTTTGAATGAATTCATTAACTCATTGTACATACAAAATATTATGTTTTATATTGAATTTACATATCAGATTTGATCAGATTTTATTTGTATTTGAGTTCTTTTTGTCGGGGAAAATACTGTGATAACATTCCAACAATGGTTGTATTATCGAGAGCAGTTAATATATAATATTTAGTGAGGGATTTCTTACAAACGTGATGTCTTACTGGGGAAAGCAATATGTAAATAATAATTTGTTTCAACACCTCAGCTACCATTATAATTATTACTTACGCACATTTAAAGTAAGTGATTGTAAGTCAAAAAAATTCACAAAATGCAATACACGAAAACAATAAGGAATGTGTTCATTTGATAGCCAGTATGTGAATAATACGGCGGCGGGTTTCATAATAAAGTGACTTTAATTTGAATGTAAAGGACGTGACATTTTATAAAATAATCAGTTTGTGAGGTGAAATTGTGTAGCCAATTAAATAATATAACTCCTGTCGATGGCCTAGATATAATTAATGTGTGTTTTTAAACTTTAAATGAACTGGATTATCAATACGAATTAATAAATTCATTAAGTTACTGTTACTGTTCAGTAGGTCAGCATATAAAAAGTTGATGTGTATTTTGATCGATTATTTGGCAGATTTTTTATAAATTTTATTTTTCTCTTCTACAAACTTCGAAATTGCATTGTGTGTCTTCTGATTACCAATATTTAAAAACGCTTCTCAAAATTGATTTAAAATAATAATATTTGTGCATATATAGCATTTACATAACTTAACTTGATGGTGAAGGCGGGTCCCTCGCTGTTTTTCTTGTCATTAACATCTTCCGTTCTTCAACTTCGTGATTAATGTCCCACATTACATTTTTATTCTGTTTTTCACACTTGTTTAGAATACATTTTTGTTAATGAAATCATCGATTGCTTCAAATGATAGTTTTGCCATAAAAACCACCTTCAAAAATTGAGTTCTATAATTTTGGAGAAAATATTGAAAACACAGCTTTAAATAAATGATATTGTTCTTAAAATTTTCTCATTTTTCAATTTCAATTTATTTCTGAAGTTTGATAATAATAAAATTATAATAATACAATTTTTGCACACTGATGAATTAGCTGAGAGAGATCTATTGTGAACAATATGGGATTTTTTGAGATCACGCATCTTTTTTATTGTTAAAATTAATTAATTTCAAGCATAAAATTACTTAGGTAGATGACAAAGTTTAATGAATTTAGCACATTATGATTTTTAATTCAAAAATTGCTCTCTGCTATCTCAACCCTTTAAAAGGTTTTTTTTTTAACAATGATAATTTTATAAACTTGTGGAGGATCTAGCATTTGTATGTTGAAATTTTGGTTTCATTAAATACAAATTATTTTTGTATTAACAGCAAGAATTGAGCTAAATAATATGTAGGTACATTGATTTATATTTATTTGTTTAATTGTGAACAATTAGCAACATAATACCAGACCCTTTAATAATATTTATCAGCGAAGACATTGTTTTGAAGCTTGGTAATATAATTAGATGATTGATTGTGTAATTCTAATTTTGTATTATTTTGTAATCTCCACTCTGCATTGCTTTTATAGATTTTATGTTGTGAAGGTCATCTGAACTGAGCCAAGTTCAGACGTTCAAGTGTCTACATTTACCTGATGTTTATTTTTATTTTGTTAATGTGGTGAGCAAAAATATTTTAAATTGAATAAAATTTTATAGAAAAAAATTGCTTTCTGCATGTTTCATTCTACCAAGGTTTTTATCATCAGATATAATAAATATTATATATACTTTACATACGTATTTACCAGAATACGTAAGAAAGGATTTAGTGGAGAAGACATGGATTGATGTTGGAAAAAAAGTCATTTGACATCGTTTTAACTCCACGGCTGCACGTGAAAAATGATCAAGCTCAGTATATTTCAGGTAGCGCCGTGTACGGAAACCAGCATTAAAGTATATCTGCAGGGTACTTGTGGTTGCGTCACAATCACGTAGTTTGTAAGTATCTCCATGGACGGAGAGCCTTACTCGTTTTGGAAAGGACTCAGTTTTTGACAGTTTTCAGAGATCCTCTCATCCCGAAATCAAACCTAAATCACCGCTTCTGTCATCTTTGTTTTTGTAGTCGATTCTGCACAGTCTGACTTGGCAAATGGCCCATTAATTCAAATAGGGTTCAGATTGGGTGGATTCCCAAGCCAATCTAGAATAGTTGTCCTGGAAATATTTCAACATTTCCTTCGACTTGTGACTGTTGAAGAATTGCACCTTCTCGGGGTTGGCTCTTTCGAAGTTCTTCGTTCAAATGCTGTTCCATTGATTTGTATATACATATATACATTGATTTGTATTTTTGGCTGTTCATCATGTCTTCGATTGGCACCAAAGATCCAACCCCCATGTATGAAAAACACCCCCAAAACATTGACTTATTAAAACATTTGGATGATTTAGAGTTTGGTCAATATGAGCTGCAGTAAGTTGTTCGTGTTGAGACTTTGTGATGAATTTAGATCGCTGTCCATGAACTATATTTCATCTGTAAATAAGACCTTTTTCCAGTCTTCCGCAATTCAACTGGAGTATTTTCTGGCTCAGAATAGCCTTTGTTTCTTCATACGGTCAGTGAAAAACTGTTTTTTTTGTGTGCTTGAACAGCCCTCCTACCAGATTCCAAAAGTCTTCTCTATATACAGTTGAGTCATGTATTGCTACGTCTGATGCTGCAGGTTGTGACTTATTTTTCTTGGGTTCAACTTGCTCTTTCGAAGCAAAAAACTATTATCTATTGGTGCCGTCTTTCTTTTAATTTCTATCTTTCTTATTTATTACTCATCACCCTGGAAAAAATTTGGGTTGTCATCCAGCTGATTTTTCAATTCGTGGCAGGCTTGAAGGTGAAGGCTCTCTTTGATCCTCAGAGAGATTTTAGCATTTTTGACAAAAGAAGAAATCTTGATTTACTTAAAAATAAACTTTGGACGAACGCGTGGACCCACAGCGACGCGGCTTTGCACACTGACCAAGAAATAGTTTCCATACAACAGTCGACCACACAAAACCCGTTCCCCCTCCTACCGCCCGATTCTCATTACTTTTGGGTCTCCCTACGTACTATACAAACTCACTAATTACTGAATATACAGCTTTGAATGATAAAACATCAAAACTTGGTATAAAACTCTCCAATAACATTTTCTAACAACAGACAGAGAATTATAGATTGTTGCTTTGGCAGCTCAAGTGACATTACAGTGTTGCAATATGCAAAACATCAGAATGATTCTGTTATTTGCACAATACTGTATATGTATTCATTTATGGATCAACGAAAGCTGATTCTGAATATAAGTTTTATTATAAATATTCCAGTAAGAATAATAATTTTTCCGCAATTATATTATTTTATTTTTTTTAACCACGCACAGGAGGCTCTGAGGAAAATAATTTCCCTTAGTAGTAGACTAATGTGAACAAGCCTTTAGGGCCTATGTTATCTTAGGGGATGCTTTGTGGAGGATCTTTTTAAGGAAAGGAAGGAGAGGAGGTTCTGGGAAGGAAAAAGGCATGAGGGGTGGGTAAGAATATGGGGTCAGTGCCCAGGAGTGACAGACATATGAATCCATCCCTCCAATTGCGGTGCGAGACAACGCGTTGAGAGAGTCCGGCTGGAGAAGTCAAAAAGCTTCCCTCGAATCCTCTTTCGATCCGGCCCGCCATGCACCAGGTGAGCAGATGCATCTGCATCTCAACCCGGGCACCTCTGCTAAGTCACCAAACCTAGCGAACCACTTGGGATGACCTATGGCAGAGTAGTTGTTTATCTAATAACTGGTTCCCTGAGAGGAGGTACCCATAGGTACCCGCCTCCCAAATTGAATTGAAATTGAAGGATTATTCTGATTTTTTTCATTAATTTGTCTTCAGAACATAGGAACTCGAAATTTCAAACTGGTACATAGCATGTAGCCTGAGATAACAGCTTTCAAAGTTCGACCCCACGCCTTCCATTATGCTCTGTAAGAATGATGAATTTTCCACAAATGCTACTCTTTGCAGATTTTGTCATTGATTCCTCTTCAGATCATAATTTTTAGTAAAAAATTTCAGTCGGTTCGGCGCCATAGAGCCTGAGAAAACGGCTTTCGAAGTTTGATGCCAAGTCTTGCATTATGTCAATAAGAATGATAATTTTTTATGTCTATTTATTTCAGAAAAAAATTTAAAAAGAATAAAAAATTAGTTAGGTAAGCATTTTTCTTGTCAAACTCGTCGAACTGAAATTGAACATAACCTATAAATAAACCAAACCACCCATAACCTAACACAGTGGTTCTTAACCTGTGTTCGATCGAACCCCAGGGGTTCGGTGAGTCAGTCTCAGGGGTTCTAAGACACAGCCCGAAAAAAATTACGAAGAATATTGCCACTATCCCATATCCCATCCCGCTCATTCTATCCCATTGCGCCCCCCCCCCCCCCCCCCGTTGTGGTAAGTATTGTCGTGACAATAGCCACTGATGACAATTAAGAAGGGTTCGGTGAATGCATATGAAACTGGTAGGGGGTCCAGTACCTACAAAAAGCTTAAGAACCATTGACCTAACACTTGAATGTTTCCCAATTTGTTCCAAAATCGGAGTTACTCGGTGTTGCCAAAGTATGAAGTTTTTTGTTTCACTATCAAATTTGTACATTTTATTATCAAACTAATGTCAAACTTCTTAGTTGTTGAAGTTAGTTATTATTTTTTTTGTCAAACTGTTTAATGCAACTGTACAATTTTATTTTTTATTTTAACGAGTATATAAAACCTTCATTGCTTTTTTATAATCGTACCTACTTCTTGATGTTTAAACAAACTACACACCGTTGAGCAAAGGAGTGACAAAAACGATCAGTACGTAAGGATTATTGATATTTCTGGACCTTTCATTAATAAAAGCACCACACCACCAAGCAGATAACATCACACATCTTAAAAAGTAATAAAACAGAGGGTTTCACAAATAAACGATGTTATCAGTGACCCGGGGAGACAACCATTTGTGCAATAGTGGCAATTACGCATCCACTTCGGAGCGACGCGCGGCGCCGCGCGCCACCCTGACCGCAGCGTAGCAACGTAGCGAAAGTTAGGTAACGGTTTACAGCGTAGTTCATTAGCACCCCCACACGGGTATTTCGGAGCGACCGTGCCACGCGGCACTTCGGGAACTTCTTTCGCGCAGAAAAGTCTCACAGTGAACTGCGCTGTAAACCGTTATCTTAGGCTTTGTTCAGATGGGGCGAATTCGCCACGAATTGTTATACGTGTAGGCATACGCGCGTTGGCGAGGTACTGGGCGCCAACACATTGCGTCTACAAGCATCGAATACTCCCGTAAATCGCTTATGGTAGGTACGCCAGACTCTCGACTCGCGCGTCACTCGCGCGTCGCCTGCGCGACTCGAGATACTACAAACTCCATGGTTGCGTACAATTTATGCGCGAACTGCAGAGCGTGCATGTACCAAGGGAAATAGAGCGGCAAAATTTTGATATGGAATTGTTAATATCTCCCCAAATGCTCGCGCTTTCCACGCTCCTTCTGGCGTATACGCGCGAAACGATTCACCCATTCTGAAAAGGTCTTACTTACGGTCTTTACTTTTCTGTTCGGCGGCCTGGTGCCTTCGTTCTGAACTGTCTGTGTAATAATTGCTATCGTGAGAGGTACGCAGCCGGCCGATGCCAGGGGCGGCCGGATGGCACTATCCATATTGATGTATCGTGATCCATCAATATGGATCGGAGTGCTATCCTAAACGTTCAATATTTATTGTGATCCGCAGATATTTATCAAAATCGTGATATTTATTATAGACTTGCGTATTGGCAGATCACAGGATTTCTGGATTCCTGAATTCCTGATCGTGAATCCACGGATCGTGATAAATATTCAAGAGGGTCTGGTCTCGCGTCAATATTTATTGCATCAATGCGCACGTGGATGGTTTGGTTTAGTTACGCACCACGACAGCAACGGAGGAGGGCGTTTTTGTAAACAAATCCCCTTGATTGTTTATAAAGAAGCTCTTGATCTGCTCCTAACTGTCTGGAGCCAGTGAGACTATGGCATTCCCAATCAGGGTATACTGTGAGGCTGATGGGAATAAGGATGTGGGGAAAAGGAAGGCGGGGAAGTATCTGGCTATTCAAATCTGGTCATCAAACACGGCTAAAGTCATTTCACGCAACGTCTCAATTCCGAATGGTGGTCTTACACTCGAGCGCCACTAAGAATATTTTCCACTCTGGAACGTGCCGCAAATGGACAATTTATTATTTTAAGTATTAAATTTATTACTTTAAATGAAAAAACACAAGGTAATCAAATAAAATTGACTCGGATTGCCGGGATTTGAACCCGAGATCTCTGGATTGCTAGTCGAGAGTCTCACCCCTCGACCATGAAGGTCGTCAAATGTGTATATTTTCTCTCTGTTGCAGCCAACTTTTCGTTAATCGCTTTCATTTTATTTACCTAGTGGTAAAACGAAACTAACTGTACATTAATTACGTGAGCAGTTTTTTTTCAATTTAGACTCCTCCCCTTTGGTGAGATTAAGTGAAATTTGTTGGGACCCCCCCCTCCCCCTCACGAGAGATTTACACTACAGTTATTAAAGGACTACATTTTCGAAATAAATGTTTTTCAAAATAGCCATTAGATTTTTTCAGCGGCCAAAATGGGACACTTCAAAAGAAGTGAAACAATTATTATTATTTTTTATTACCTCTATAATAATTGCATATTCTTTTAAAGTTGACGTGAGATTTTTATGGACCCCCCCCTCAGTTTAAATGAGATTTGATGAGATTTTACTGGACCCTTCCCCCCATTTTGAGCTCACGTAATTGATGTATGCCCCCTAACATAAAAAAATTATCATATAAAGTATCCATATTAACATTGTACTCACTGTATGAAACACTTTACAATACTGACGTGATAATATAATCCGTGGGTTCACGATCCAGAATTCAGGAATCTAGAAATCCTTAATCCATATTGTGATCCGTAATTACGTTAGTCAAAACTTTCAAAACTTATCACGATAAATATCTGCGGATAACAATAAATATTGAACGTGTAGAGTTCGCCTAACGTGACCCGTGATAATAACCAGAATAATGTGTAAGTGTGTAAACTCTGTGAGTCAAAAAATCTTGACTATAACTTTTTTTTACGAAATTACGAGCCAGCCGTCAACTTCTAGCGTTTCTCAGCCCTCTTGGTATCCGGAGCGCAGGAGACGAAAGGCGAAAGAGTAAATGGCGGGAAAATGTCGGCTGATTGTGGAGGCCCTAATTGCAAAAAGAATTATTTTTATTTTTCAAATTTGATAATACCTCAACAAGAAGAAAATACCAGGAGCACATGATGGGTAATTACGTTAGGCTATTATTTTACGAAGAACTCATCCTCTCAATAAGCACTCTCCTACAACATATTATTTGATTGACGGGATTCATTGAAAATATTTTTTTTATTTCATAAATCGTCAATTTCGAGCGTTTCTTGAAGTTCCCGTATCGGGAGCGCAGAAGTTGACACAGTAAATTGACGGGAAAATAACCGGTGAATTTGAATTAAATTTCATAGTGGCGCTAATGTCGGAAAACAAATCCTGCCAACCTTTTTAATTTCCACCCATACTCAACAAGAAAAAAATACCAGGGTCGCAGGAATATGATCGGGTGTTTTCGTTAGGATATTATTTTGAAGTTATTATTACTATCACTTTTGCACTGTTCATTGACAAGAGTACCATTTTAATGGTGACCGGCCAACTCAGAATGAAACCAACTCAGAACCACCTCAGAAAGGTCATGATGATTAAAATATTAAAAATTGGTTAAAAAGGTTAAGTTAGGTTAGGGTTCGGGTATTTTAATTTTTTTTTCACAGCTTTTAATGACTTTTCAAAGAGTTGTTGAGTTAACTTTATTCTGAGTTGGCATGGAATCCATTTTAATACATCTACCAGAAAACTACGATGGTACAGCAGCAAGCAATGATTTTTTTTCTTTTATACCTTTTGGAAAATTCTTACCAAATACTTACCTACTTACTGAAGAAGAGAATACATAGGTATCTTTCTGGAATATTATTTGAATCAAAATAATAATCATTTATTTACTTTTGCAGTGCTACAAAAAAAGTTGGCGAAAAGGGAGGGCGCTGTCGTCTGTGACAAAACGTTAGTAGGTTTTATTGCCAGATTAAAATATAAAGATATAGCGTTAGTTCATGTTAACACCACCGCCAACTTATGTGTGTAGTACTGTGTTATGTACCTTAAAATGCGTTTAACAAGGTTAGCTCACACGGGCATTTTTCGAAAAAAAAACTAGTAAATTACGAACGCGTGACGTAGCTGGAAGTAAAACAATGCCATTTTTATTGCAGTTAATTCAAATCTCCCATTGGAACACGGACATCAAGCTACGTCACGAAGTTTTAGCTAGTCACCGTTCTACCCCCTCGATGAGCTAATTTTGTTAAACGCATTTTCTACGAACCTTGCCTTTGAATAGTACCACCCGAGGTTCGTAGAAAATGCGATTAAGAATTTTCTACGAACCTTGAGTACCGCCACCGAGATATTGTGGTGAAATTAGAAATAACAGAGTGTCAACACATATTTAAAACTTAAAATTTTTTTTTTATTACCGAACACACTGTAGTTCCTAATTACATCACTCTCGGCGGCAAATGGTGAATTGGGCAAATGAAACACACGTGATAAATTTTAACAGTTCAATATTTAATTTTATATCTCTTTAAATAGTCACAGTTCAATAAAATATGTAACAAAAACACAAATATTTAAACATTTCATTGTGAACATTGTGTATATTACAGTAATGATAGTAATAATAATAATAATTATAAATATCTCGATAATTGTATTTGAAATTTATTTTACATTTTATTGACAAGTGAAATGGAACATTTATCATGCAATGGAGGATTCACAACAACGTTTATATACATTTATGATAAAATTTATGAATAGTTATTATAATAATATATCACATAAAGTATATATGTATTTTATGTATGTACAAACAGAATATGTATGTACAAATAGAATATGTATGTGAATGATATTGGTAGTGGATATGTGCCACGTCTAGACACAACTCTCTTGTGTCAGTGGTAGTGGGGTGCAGGAAGTGACGACCTCTCTGCCGTGAAGGGCGCGGATAGTCCATGTTCCCACAGCTTCCGGTATCTGTAAACATCATCAGATCATCTTAAACTCATTAAACATATTCGGTTGTCGGTGTGTGGGTGCGTGATTTGAATTAGTATTCCATGCGTAAAATTATTCAAATTATTCTTTTAATTTTCAAAATTGAAACTGGTTAAGTATAAATCATATCAGACAAGCTATAAAACAGGTACCAACATTAGTTAGTTAATTAATTAATAATTATTTATTTGAAAGGCGTATTTCATTTGATTAAATGTTTGACAGTTGCTTAGATGAATTAATAGAGTGAGCATATATTACTTAGACAACGCGCATGGTTTCAGAAAACTGGGTCCAGTGGACATACTTTAGCGGGTCGTTCAAATAGTTAATTCATTTGAACACACATTTTATTTGAATGGCTTTCCTTTTCATAAGCGGTGCTTCATTTTTTATTCGATTAGTATGAATATAAAGTGTTTCGTAAATATAATGTCATTGGAGTATTTTTATAATGTCAATTAAAATTCGTCAAATAAGAGTCAAAAACACAGGAGGGCGCCACTGTTGTTCAAACGGCAATACTAAAAATATAATTATGGTGGTAATCTAAAGCTGTGTAACCTATTTTTTTATTAAAAATTAAAAAGGCATAAAAGTATTTTTTCATTGCAATATAGATACTCACTGATCTCAAAATTAGAACTGCATACAGATATATTATTAATATACCTTTGCAATTTTGTGTTAACATAATGAAGAATAACGATATTGTAATCCATACTAATATTATAAATGCGAAACTGCTCGAGTTTGTTTATGACCTTTTCACGCATAACACAATATAAAGACTTTAATAATTCTTTCACCAATATAAAGCTAAATTATATGCGCAGACTACAGGTTGTATATGATGGTAAGCTCTGGCGTTATGAAATTATAAATATTAATATATTATATTTGTTATACGTTTTCTGTCGCTAACAAAAGCGAGTTTTTGCTAACGTCAGAAAACAATCTTTTCCATGGAAACAATGTTGATATATTTTTGGGCTCTATGCTGGTAGGTACTCAGTCTACTTACTGGTCAGCTACTACTGCAGAAAATTCAAATATTAGAATTCGTTTTTTTTTTTGGACAAGCTTGGAATAAATGTCAAATGAGAGTTCCTATATTAAAAATATAATTCGTAACGATTATAAAGACTGAATGATAAAGAGAGTATTTTTTTTATTATATTAACGAACTTCCAAATATTTAAATAAAAATAAACACCCGAAATGTTTGTAAGCGCATAAATTCCGAACGAATGAACAAAATTGGATAAGTAATTCTTTTTTTCTTTGAGCTATAGCATTATGAAATTTAGGTGGTAGGCGAAATGTTTGAAAACTGAATGTAAGGGAATGAATATATGGAATGCGGGAGGGGATGGGGATGGGGTGGGGGGGGGGGGGGGGAGATAATTGATAAGTGCAAGCGCTACAGTAATTTCCCGTAATACCATGCGAGCGAAGTCGCGGGGAAAAGCTAGTAAAATATAAAGCACACTTTGGAATTGCTCACATTTATTTAATATTAGCTTAAGTACCTAGCGTTGACCGGGCTTTAGATCATGTCTGTAATTTTAGATCTGAATATATTTAACTCATTCAGATCGTCAAGTAACCATTTAAGATTCTTCCTTTCTACCTACTGTTAAATTCAAATTTATGTTAAATTAAATGAAAGCCAATCACTTCCAATTAAAACAAATCACCAACAACAGTGCTTCTTCGATTTTATTTTTTTTCTTTAAGAACAAAATTGTGGTTTACTGAATTTTATATATTCAGTGTCATTGCACTTTAAAAGAATATTTGACAAGTAAATTGGCGCTGTCAGCCTACACATTTTGTAGTTCCATTTTTTATATTTTCTACTCTTCGACAGACAATAGATAATTTCTTCTTTTGAAAGGCAGTGATCTCGAGGCAAATATTTTTTTAAAAATACTTCCAGTTTCACAAATTCAACGATTACAACATCTCGTGATTTTTCACGGGTCTGCTCTAACAATGTTAATAAATGATCAGAAAGCTTAACAAATGAATGTTAGCCATAGAACCCAATCAGGGTTGGATCACTGTGGCAAAACTACCCGACCTTTTGCAAGGAATTTGCTAAATTTTGCTAAATTGACTGGACTTTGAGAAAATTATGATTAATCGATAAAATGATCGTCTTACCGATGTTTCAGTCTTGGGGGAAATTTCCTGAGAGAGTCGGGGGCTGCGGGTGGCCACCTCCCATTCTTCCTCGGCTCGCATCTGCGCTATTCCGTTCTGTTCTGTTGTCAAAAACATACATTTATTTCATATCTTTGTGTAATATGGTAGGTAGTCATGAAAAAATAAACGGTGGAAAATTATTTCGAAGACAATTTAAGATTCGAGATGTTTATCAGTGCAAACTTTACTTGTAAATAAGTTTATATACCCTGTCCTGGGAACACACTACATATTTCTTTAGTTCACGTAGGTGATTATTCAAAAACATTATTTATCAAGCCGCTACACATGAGTATACTATGTACCATAACGTGAACAGACATTTTCCCTAAAATTTACAATTTAAGTGTGTTATAAAAATTAAGGCAAAATTTCCGTCTCCGTTTTTAATATTGACAAATTATTCAAATAATACTTCGTTTCAATTCAATTACTACAAGAAACAAACCCTCCACTACCCCTCCTGCGTGTTCTTTCCCATGTCCCCTCCCCATCCCGGATTCCCCTCCCGATCCCGCCTTTCCTCCATGCCGCTAAACTATATGTAATACACACATTTTTGAAACGAATCGCGTGCCACCTATTGTAAAAATGTTATAAAAATTTTATAACACCTGCTCACCAGTATATTCCTATAGAAACCTTGCGTACAACAAATTGCCAAAGCTTCAGATTTACTTTGGGGAGATGCATGTTTCTTTTTTCCATTTAATTAATATGTTTTAAAACGAAAATAATAATTAATTAGAATGATGGTGGGCTAATAAATTGATAAGATTGAGCACTTCTATTATTACCGTGATCATCCATGATTGCAATTCCGAGACGGCATAAAAAAAGCAATAATCATACGTTCCTTATCACAATAATACTACGGCTCTTTCAAAAGATGAAATACACAATGTATGTAGATCTGTTTCCTCCAAAGGAAACAAGTAATCTTTTTCGTCACACGATCTCATCACACACCGCACCGTGACGTCTCCGTGGACCCGTACAATAGTACTAGCCGTGACGGTAATTTTGAAAGTATACTCGTATAGTACCTACAGTTACAAGGATAATACTGAAGTGTGAGTAAATTCCAAAAATTCAAAAATGATGCGCTAAAGGTCTTGCTTTTGTTCTTAAACTAAGAATGTTGCAGCTCTTTCTCACACAATAAATAACAACAGTCCAAAATGAGACAAACTGTACTGTACCCCCAAAGGAGACGGCCGGCGTGGTCGAGCGGTAAGGCTTTTGACTCACAATCCGAAGGTCGCGGGATCGAATCCCGACGTGGCAAATAAATTTTATTTGATTAATTTGTGTTATTTCACAATTATTTCATTTAAAAAATAATGTATAGTTTATTTGCGGCACGTTCCAGGGTGGAAGATACTCTCAGAATCGCCCTGGTGTAAGACCACCATTCAGAATTGAAACGTTGCTTGAAATGGCTTTAGTCGTGTTTGGTGACCAGATCTGAATAGCCAGGTACTTCCCTGCCTACCTCTTCCCTATGCCCTTCCACATCCCACTACCTTCAGCCTCACAACACACCCCAATTGGGGATGCCATAGTCTCACTGGCTCCAGACAGGAGCAGCGGTGCGGTGTTCATATAAAAAAGACATATCATACATCTCCCTCCCACCACACAAATCATTATCATACATCTCCCTCACACGTATAAAGAAAATGAAACGCAATTCTCGTCGCCGTAATAAGATATATCTGTTTCCTCAAAAGGAAAAAAGTAGTGCTTTGAAGGAAACAGACACAAGTATATTGTGTGTGTCTCATCTTTTGTCTCACCATTATTTAATGTCTAAGAAAGAGCTGCAGCATTATTAGGATAAAAAACTTAAGTTCTATGCTTTTTTGTACCGTCACGGTACCGTAATGGTGGATCATCACGGTAATAATACAAGTGCTCACTGAGTAATTATTGTGGCTCCACTGACATCAAGAATAAATTTCATTTTTCAAAGGCACCTGTAATTAAGATATTCAGTGGTTTTATTTTAAGCAGCATCGTACCTTTATTAAGTGGAACGACATCAGGATTTCTGTCTTCATGAACGACGGTGGAACACTCTTCTTCTCGTACGCCTGTCGGGGGCTGTCTCGAAGTTTTATATTCCCCTGAAACAAAATCAATCGCATTGTAATGATTAAGTACTGATCATTTATTCAATTTATTGTATTGAGGTCAGTTGCATGTTGCATGCTTGAAAATCGTTAAATTGAATGAAAGTATTTTTACTCACCATGGAATTGTTTAAAGATCTTGTTTTTGAATTTGATGAAAACGATCGCCGCTGCAAACAGGGAGAGTGCGCCCAGGGTTATTCCAAATAGTAAGACGGTTTGAAGTGAGCTGTAATTTCCTGGAATTAGAACAAACAATTAATTAGTCAGAATTTTTACCTCGAAAATCACAGAAGGGCGCTTTTTCATTTTGTACCAATGTTAAGTAAATGGTAACCGGACAACTCGTAATGAACGCAACTCAACATCTCATCTGAAAAGTCATTAAAGGTGTGAAAAAATATTTAAAAAAATGGTTAAATAGATGAAGTAAGGTTAGGATATGGGGTATTTTTCAATTTTTTATTTAATATCTTTTAAAGATTTTTCAAAGAGGTGTTGAGTTGAGTTGATTCTAAGTTGTCATGGAACCAAAAAAAGTGTTTTGGGATTTCCATCTGATGAATCTTCATGTGATATAGATTCACCAGCCTGTCCCACGAGTTTCTAGATACAGTGTAAAGGAAAAATTACAATAAAAAAAACGTTAAGTAATGTTATATAACAATAAAATTATTCACACATTGTAATTTCATTAATTGTAAATAAAATCTATACGATAATCCATAATTTGATAATCGTTAATGTAAATTTAGAAATGTCGTGGGATGGCAAATGAAGTTATTAATCGTCTTTCGTTTTAATTGTTAAATATGAAAGCAGATGATATTATTATCAAATGCGTATTTTCCTTTACTTCATTTGACAGTTTTCGAGTGCTTTTAAGATTTTTTTTGTTTAAAAGGTGAGCTTTTGTCTATCTGCATAAATATTAGAATGTATCCAAGGAATTGAAGCAAATCGGTATTCTCCCTTCTAGCATTTAAGATGAAGCTTCCAGTGTATAATACCATACCAAGTAATATTCATTATCTAGTTAGGTATAATAAATAAACGAAATTATATAAAGATAGTTATTAAATAAGTCAGTCTTATTTGTACCTTTATAGGTCTTTGGAGGATGCGGCATTATGATGAAGAGCTCCACAGGGATTGACCTCTTGTGAGCCCCGACGGTGTAGAGCAACAGTCTGAGCTCCTTGCCTCCTGGTAGTCCGCCCACTCTGAACACTGGCTGATTGGTCGTCAAATTGGCCAACAGTTCTCCATTTGAAGACAGTTGTACGGTCAATTCGTAGGATTTAGGGGCGCCAGCGTATCCTAAAAAACACACATTGAAAGTATGATCGTTAGGATTTTAAAACTCGTGTTACACCGGATTTTAAAAGACGATGGTTACTAAGCTAAGATTAAATCGTTTTTTGCGATTGTGGCAATAAAATTCACCCTGAATCGAATACGCTCGGTTAGAAAATCAAAATCATCAATTTCAACAATTGAGGAACATTGATTTTTTTTGTTTCAGCAGTGCTCGGAGTAAGTGAGACTAAGAGTAAAAAATGTAGATAAAATTAAAAAAAAATTATTAACAAAAATGCTTTTGGGATATGATGACTTGCGCGAGTATATTTTTCAAAGAATGAATGTTCTACACTAAAAGTTTTTCTTACCTGTCCATATGGACGTCTTCATTCTAAGTTTCTTGACATTTATCTAGATCTCACTAACGAGATTTTTTAAACAATATTAAATAAAAGTCTAACTAATAAACGTATAAGGGTTAAATAAACATATATCTAAAAATACCGGTAAATTTTTGGTGCGAAAAGAAAAAAGTATTAGTGAAAATAAGCAGTACTTAAACAGTACTCTTGTTCTCATTTTTACTGATGCAATCATCTCAAGGGCACGCATCCTATTATTCCTGTTGTTTGTTTTATAAATTACAACAATTATACGTTGATACACTACTAAACTACATTTTTTTTAACAAAAAACAAATTTCAACAAACACAATCTATCACTAACACACCAGTTAGATAAGCGTACAAAAAAAGAACACAAAGCTCCGGCGGTAAACACAAGCTTTGAACAAAGACATTATAAATGCCATGCAATAGATGCTTTCAACAATCCTCCACTTGATACAAAAAAACGAGAAAAACAAAAAAAAATTAGACAAAAAAAATTAAAATTGATAAAAGTAAAAAAAAGGTACAAACATTTTAAAATATAAAAGAATAAAACATGTACACGTAACGCACAATACTATAATAAAATACACAATCGTACCACATAATACATGCCGATTTTTTTTTCGTTACCGCCTTAACGTATTTTATTAAAATTTATTACTATATCTTATTGAATTTTGTATTGTAAAATGGAGACCTTACCACGGGTAAGCCATCCAGTGAGGCCAAACATTATCAAACTATGTTGCAAAATATAAGTTATTGTAACAAAATGCTAAGTTTATTGTAGTTACCTGTATCGCAAAGCAGGCTAAAATCGAATGCCGTCAGATTATGCAGGGCGCAGTTCTTGGGGGCCGGGGGCGGCGGCGAGGTGAGCCTCAGGGAGCAGGGGATGCCTTGTCTTCCGAGCCGGTTACTGGCCCAGCATAGGGCTTCTCCCTCGAGGATCTTCCCGTTACTTCCCACAGGAAGATAGCGGAGCTTAGAGTTCATCTCGGACCAGGAATATTGATCCTGGAAATAATGTATACAAATATAGAAAACAGCCGGTTCCATGCCAACTGAGCATACAGTCAACTCAACGCCTCCTTGAAAAGTCTTTTAAAGCTATGAAAAAAATAATTTTAAATTAGCCGATAATCCTAACCTAACGTAACCTATTACACCAATTTTTGTATACATGTTTTTATCGTTTTAAACGACTTATCTGAGATGGTTCTGAGTTGGTTTCATTCCGAATAGTCCGGTAAACAAAACAGCCTAATATATAGGGTCCTACGATAAAACAAAACATTTAAGAAAAACCCAACCTAACTTCCAACTGAAGCTAACCCAACTTTTCCTCTTATTTTTTTTTGGTTCTGTTTTGCCACTGTTATTTTCTTTTTTTTGACGGAACAAAGATCTATTTACAAATTTTCCTTCTAACTTATTATATTCTTACGCTCTGGTTCAGTATTGGAATAGTTAAGCCCTAAGCAGGCCTTAAACCTGTTTTAGGGATGGTATAATGACTCCTTACTTCTTCAAATAGGCATTGCTTAAGTTAAGAGAAGCGTAGTATTGTAAATCAATAATAATATATGTTATTCAGTAATAGAAAATAAATAAAAAAACTGTTCTTACGCCATGGTAATAAGTAAGTTTTTCACTTTTCCGAACTTATGTGCCACAAAATATTTACCTTCCACAGCGCGTTTAATAGGTAAGGGAGGTTGTTTTCAAAATTAAAAATGTAGTTTTATTTACATTATTTCACAGGACTACTTACTAATTAGTCTACTAAGTTGACTGCACGCCTTTTCCAAAGATTAGAATTCTTATGCGCAGATACTTTTCAAGTTCCCATATATATTTCACCTCAAGATGGCAGCGCACTGTGCGTTGGCGGTAAAAGGGGTGTATTTTTCGTAATTATTTTCAAGCAATCGATGAATGGGATGTTTTTTTTAATTAAAACTCATACAAAAGACTGTACAAATTTTTATACACGAATCGTATGGTTTGCGGTGTACGCCGCTTTCAACAGGACACTCCAACGAAATTGCTGCTCGGTGGTTGACAGCGATTAAGCCATACGATAAGCCTTCAGAAAAATAAAATAAAAGTATATTTAGAAAGAAGACATAAAGGTTTATGGCACCACGTAGAGGAATTTTGATATCTAAAAAAAAGAAGAAAAAAAACGGAAACTTACATCGTTCATAAAAATAAATTGAAGCATCATTCAGAAAATGAAATAAAAAAATGAAAAAAAAAATCACAGTGGGCTGGTGCCTTAACCACTCCGATCTATCGCATTTGTGCAGGTTTTTATTATCTTAAAACGAATTGATTTATAAAAAATTTGGGTTATTTCCGCTTCGCAATTAAAGCCCAATAAATTAAATATTCATGAACGCAGCCGAATACTAAAAACTGTTTTTGAAAGGTTGTAAGCTTTCAAATTGTTTTATTATAAATAATAAAAACATTTTTAAATATTAAAATTTAGAAAGCGAACATAAAAAAAAATGTAAAAAAGACCACGTGATGTTATTATGTGAAAACGGTAAAAAAACACTTATTTTATCGTACAAATGTATAATAAACAATTTTGTTACCTCATTTTTTTACCATTTCATACAAAAATATTTGATAAATAAATAACACTGTCTAAAGGCGCGTACGCGATTTGGCGGGCGAAAACTGTTTCTATAAAATAAGTATTTTTTACATAAATCTATGGAAAACTTTGAATGTGTAGCGTGTTATATATATAATCTTTTTTTTTGTTTTAGGGTTGTAACGACAACAAAAACGGAGTTTTAACGAAACACACGCTTTAGTTTGATACTTGACTGCTATTGTCATATTGTCATGTAAACAAGTGTAGGTACTCGGTGTAGTCTGGTGGTTGATAAGTAAAGAACAACACGACGCAGCGAAGGCTGATTGCTATACAAGCTTAGGGGTCGGAGTGGTTAAGAAACCTAGATGAATAATGAATAGGTGTATTTTGTTTATAAGCAGATTTTAAAATTTTTAAAAACTTTATAATAATATCGATGAAACTACAAGTAAGCTATAATATAGGATCTTGTCTCATTTTTGACAGTATTAAGGTAAAATGAATTACTATTGAAAAAAAAAAACATATATTTTAATGCTCTTGGTGAAATTGGCCACGGAAGCTGAAAAGAGTAGCGTTTACATAAAAAATTCAGACAAAACTAGCTGTGAAAATTTTATGACGCCAGAACAACTATTTGAGATGCTATTTGGTCCTTCAGGCAAACAAAAAAATTTCTGAGTTCTGTTTTATATTATTAAGATCTGGTCTGAAGCCCTATGAAAATACCTATTTTAGATGTTTAATTTATTTTAGTGTTCTGTGCGAGCTTTATGACGGAAAATTTTAATGAGCGTTCGAAGTCGTTATTATTTCATCGCGAAGTTTTTCCGGTATAAATAAAAAAGGAAATGAAATTTCAGTGTTATCACACGTGCCATGCTTCGGGTGAAATGAAATAAAAAGTGTTCGTACACGCACATTTAACAACATGAAATTATTACCTGCGGTAAAACCACCAAACCGGCCGTGCTGTTGAGAGCCCACGTAAAGTTGATGGGAGGGGGGTTCGCCATCACTTCGCACAGAAGCTCAATCTCATTCTTACCATTCAATATTGGTAATTTCGCGTCCTTATTCACTTTGCAGACGGGAGGAACTGGAATTATAACATAAAATATATGTTATTATGCAAATAAATGATCTTAATTTCGCCACCCCATTTCTCATCTGGTTTAACGCTAAAGAAAATGGAAAAATAAAACATTCTGCATGATACGAATAAATGTATTTTTGAATATTCAAATCATTTAGAATGCAAAAATTCTGTTCAATGTTGAATTATGTGAACTCACATATACTCGTTTAGCCTTTTTTACGATTTAAATAAAGAACACTTATTTAAAATATATCTAATATTTTTGAAGCATAATAGAACATAGAAGCATAATTGTTTGATTGAAATAATTTATCTAATGCTCTCAATGATTAAAGAAAATACTTGGCCTTGGAAAGGACTTGGCTTACCAAAAACATATTCTGTTCAGACAGTTGTACATAAATGGTGGCCAAGATGGAACCAATACGTATTGATTATCATTTATCATATTTATAAACTGAATGATAATCACGGAAACCACCACCATGTTTGTATAACCGTTTGGACAGAATTTTTATGTATTTGGATCGGTATGCCAAATTCTTCTCTTATCATCCAATTATTGAATGCCCTACGTTTTTTGTGTATTGTATAGTTAGCCAAATTAGAACATTCCATATTAATTTAAATAATTTATCTAAAAAAGAGAATTTTTGTGTAATACAAAATCATTCACATGTTTTTAAACCATTTGTAGAGGATACGTAAAACAAAATATTCTTTGCAAAACAAAAAAATCTATTACTTTGGTAAGTAAATAATCACAATAAAACATTCTGTATGATGTCAAATAATTTATTTACAGCTCTGCAGGAATTTTAAGTACCGCTTTTTGTATTCACATAATATACACTAGCGATGTCACCGACTGCAAAAATAAAGGCTGTGGGAAGTATGGACCAGTTTTTTATATAAAAAAATAATGTGCTGTTTATTTTGCCAATTGTCAAGGATATTTTTATGCAATAAACTTACACAAAACTTGCAGGTTAATAGTGTTGGACTTGGTATCGCCTTCCACATTAGAAGCCATACAGCTGTAGGAGCCGCTGTCATAGGCCTGGACTCTCGGCAGAGTCAGGCGGCCCCAGTCCACCTCGACCCCCGCTGTTGGCTCGTGGGCTATTGTCCTGCCCTGAAAGTAAAAATAAAATAACATTCAGTTACTTTGATAAATTCCTAATAACATTAAGGGGAATAAAGTGTAAATTATAGTTAAGGGGCCATCCATAAATTACGTCACACCTTCAGGGTGGGGGGGGGAGGGGGGTAGATAAGTGTGATATTGTGTTACAGGAGGCATGGGAAGGTCATCAGCTCTGTGACGTCACATGTAAAAATCTAAATTATTAAAACGCAAAACTTAAAAGTAAACAAAAATAAAACAAAAAAAAACTTAAATGTAAAAAAACTTAAATATTTTTAATCAAAATAAAAATAAAATTTTAATTCAATTTTTTACGAGAAAAACTCTCTTTTTATAACTTTTGAAAGTTAATCATTCAATTCTTTGAATGATTGTTTCCAATAAAAAGAGTAGTTGCCTATAATATGGAAAAAGAACTAGTTGAAGATAATATTAATGATTCTAAATATTTGAAATATGAGATTGACAAATATGACGGTTTGACAGAAGGTGGCAATAGCGAAATTGGAAAACGCGCCGTCCCGGTTAGACGAGAGGTCTGGGTTCGAGTCCCAGTTGCGACCATTGTCTTTTTCTGTTTTTCTGTGTCTTGTTTTCTTTCATATTTTCATTTAGATTTAAAAGTGTTATCTTCTTCTTCAATGATAAAATTTTAATTAATTAAAATAACTATTTTGATTATTTTAAGATGTAAAATTGCAAAATATGTGACGTTCACTAAACGGGGAGGGGGTCTCACAACGGGGGGGGGGGGGGGGGGGGGGGAGTAAAAAAATCATGAAATTCGTGTGACGTAATTTATGGATGGTCCCTAAGAAGTTGTATGCTATTTCTAAAAAAATCTACAGCAATTTAATTGGTCACGGGGAAAAACTAGATAACAAATAATAAATGAATTCCAATATCGACGGGAAATGGTTTGGAAAAAGAAAATGGTTGCCCACAGATGAGACAAAAGGGAATTAATGAGAGCCACCAAGAGTTGGTCAAACTGTGACAAACAAAACGTAAGAAGGATTATTAAGAAGATCAATAATTTAAGAGTGACCTTAAATGATACAGATAGCCTATTTATTATATTGATATCTAATTATTATTATTCGAAAAATCATTTTTTTGCGAATTATAAATTTATAAAATTCGAATTCATTCCTAAACTAAGATTTTATTCGATGATATTGTTTTGTTACTTACGTTATGTTCCCAAGATATCTTGTACGGAGGTGGATGAGCTAAAACATTGCACTCCAAGAGAACGGCGTCTCCTTCCTTGATATTTTCAAGATTCACATCTCGTCCAAGACGGAGACTGACATCTGGTGGGACTGTTGACAAAGAAAAGGAATTAAATGTTTTTTTCGCAAATTCGCAAATACTCGTAAATTCATTTAGTGGCATAATTTTAATTAAATGAAAATAAATCACTATGTAAACACCACTCATTTAATCAAAATTATCAGCACTAGTGGTCGCCCAATGGTCGAAATTCGACCAAAATTAATTTATTGTATAATGTTTTTTTCATTGATTTAATGTAATTTAAAAAATATATTAGCATTCTGCACTCGTTCTCTATATAAACTATAAGTGTGCGAAATTTCATACTTCTCCGTCCGCGAAATTTTAGTAAAAAGGGGTTCACTTATTAATATACTGTTTAATCAAAATTATCAGCACTAGTGGTCGCCCAATGGTCGAAATTCGACCAAAATTAATTTATTGTGTAATGTTTTTTTTTCATTGATTTAATGTATTTTTTATGCATAATTTAAAAAAATATTAATTTAAAAACACTCTTTCTCTATATAAACTATAAGTGTGCAAAATTTCATACTCCTCCATCCGCGCAATTTTAGTAAAAAGGGGTACAAAGTTTTTGCTTCATGTATTAGTATACTGATAAAGTTGTTTGTTTTCATTTATTTATTTTTTTTATTTTACGCGTTTACACTCGAATTGAACAGATAATGAACAGATTCTTTCTCGTTAATGTACATAATTTTGCGGACGGAATAGAGAGTTTTCATTATTTACGTGACCACTTCAGCATCCATAGTGAAATAGCTTACTCATTTGAATTTAATTTAAGAAGTTGAAGGGTCGTTTCCCGTCACAGAAAAACACATCACTGCAGATCTTTCTTTTCTCAACCAGCCTGACTCTTGATGTGATGTTGATGTTAAATTTAATGAGCCTTACAAAAATAGATTTACAGCTATCGTAAAAGAAATATTGATAAAACTAGGAATAATATTTTGCCGACGACATAAAAAAATGTTTTATCCTTTTTTTGGTCGTCAAATAGAAATGACTCGCGTGCTATGTATTTTGCCTATATTTGGGAGCCAGTAAGAAATTTGATAATATTTTAGAAGAGGTGGCACGACAACAAAAGTGTTGTTCGTGTATTTATGGAATTTGTTTTTACAATGAAATAAAATCTGTTTTCATGGATTTTGGGTGGGTTATTTGAAATAATGATTTGCGTGCTAAGTATTTTGCCTATATTTTGTTGTCAAGAAGAAAAACCGTTAACTTGTATATAAAATTATAATTATTTATACAAACTTATTTACTGTACTTAGTGAGCCACATAAAAACCACTTATATAAATTTTCAGTTGTCAAATAATAATCGAATGCGTGCTTAGTATTTCACTTCGATTCCGTAGCTAGGAACTAAAATCGATGTTTTCTTTTATAGGGGCACAAAAAATATTCTTGAAATAATACGTCATTTATTTGTGATACGTAGCTAGTTACTTACGTAGTATATCTAAGGTCATGATGGAGTAAAGCGGGTCTGATGGCGGCAGCAACATATGGGTGGCTCTGCAGGTCAGCTGCTGGCCCCGCTGTTCCCTCCCTACCACCAGCTCTAGTTGGGAAATACTGATGTCGTCAGTTGTCGACTCCTAAAAAAAAATCGATGGCACATTAAAACAATAAACTTTTATTTTATATAACTTAGTATAAGTACTTATAAAGTACTTATAAAGTACTTATATACTGATTAAAAAATTTCGCCAAAATAAAAATGTGCAAAACGAACATTGAAAAATAATATAAAATAGGTACATAAAACTGCACGCCCTATTATTTATTTTATGTCTCAATACATTATTATGACATTGCATTATGTACGTCATACACTTAAATCAAAAATGTAATGGCACTACTCCCCTTCTCAAACAAGAAAATAGATGTCTCAACTAATATGGGTAGTATCATTAAAAACCAAAATAAAGAGCTTTCAAATATCTTTGAATCATTGTATCCCTGTACAATAAATTATGACCACCTGGAGTAAATATTCATTTCATAAAAAAGCGTTACTGATACATCCGAAATTTACTTATTTTAAAGTAACCATTTTTTTCCACCTTCTTTAAATGGAGTTTAAACTAAAAAATGAAGAATTTATGATAACTGTGCTTGAATATTATTATCATTTTCTAAAACATAAAATTTTGAATATAATATTTCGAGAGGGGTCCAAAAAATAAAATGATCTCACAAAAAGTTTTCATCTTTCTCGAGTGGAATTGTTGCACTTCAAAATTAAGGGCAATGATGCGAAATAATTGTCAAAAAAAGAGAAAGGCCAGAAAGATGGCTATTAAAAGAATCTGCTAATTTGCTGAACAAAGCTAAAGTAATTTAAAATACCATTTCAAATTCCAGTATATTCCAGGAGTAATATTATGAATTCTTTACCATACTTTTATATTTAATTTTAATTTTTTTTTTACTTTATCATTGAATTGTTAATTACATAATTTGAGGTAAGTGGTCGAAGTGTTAGTATACATATCGTATCGTAAGTATACATTTTATAAATACTTGTATTAGTGACTAACTTCGGTGCCACTAATTGTAATTTATAATTCAACACATTATTGATTTTCTCACATCAGCGCGCCGCGCCTGCACTGCAATTTGTTTGAGTTCCCTTTGAAGAATTTATTCATTACCACCTGTGTACAACATTCTTAAATTTATTTTCTACCTACAACATATTAAAAATACCTGCTGACATATTTCTTCACGGATTTTCACACTGAGGAATTCATTTTACATAAGACAAAAGGTTTTTGGAAGGCAGAAGAATTTCATATCGGGCTTTTTCTTTTTAGAGATATTTATTGTATTGCATGACTATTTTTAATAAAAAAATTATTTTTACACCATGGCAAGATACTTAAGTTCATAAAATTATATTCTGAGATTATCAAGGAAAATTGTCTTATTTTCTTTCAAAGATAAAAAAATAGTAAAATTTAAAAATAATATTTTAAAATTAAATATATCCTCTTACTAATAAAGGTGTTTTGAATTTTATACCATTTATTTAATGGTTGTATAAAAGTTGGGTAAAATTTAATATAAGTTAATTAAAAAGGCCAATTATATTTAAAAAATCACAACAAATTAAAGTTTATTCAATGCGCAAATGTGTTTTGATAATAAAGCAAAAAAAATCTTTTTTACTTTTCTCAAATATGAAATATTAATATTATTATTTCACTATAAAAAATGAGTGCCGATGGATCAATATATTTTAACAAACTCCTAAGATCACTTAATTTTATTATTAATATATATTATATATGACTGTTGTTTCATGACTATTGTAAATATATACATTTTCTTCTGAAGAGAACATTGTTAACGAATCATGCAGATTGTTACGTTAAATATAAATATAAGTGATGTAAACACATTTCATTGTCTTTTTTTAATAACGAATTAAAATTTCTTCTTTTAATAACGAAAAAATAAATTCAAGCGGGGGCTTTAAAAGTGGGGACATGATATTCAATGACAAAAATGAACTGCAGAAAATTAAATATATTTTTCGGTTATTAAAAAACTTTCGTCCTGGATTTTTGAAAAATTTAATTTTATGTAATAGATATACAAAGTAAAAGTTATCTTCAACTCAAATGGTAGATCCGTTTGTAAAATTTTCATCCATCTTTTAAAAATCAACAATTCAAGTTATGTAATTTTACACAAAAAGCATTTTATTTTAATCAGTAAAAAATATAATTATGTGAATAGTTTTACCTCTTGTTTATATGAGTGAGGTGGCAGGGCTGCGCCCTGCAGTAACCACTGGAGGCGCGCGGGAGGTCTAGCCCCCTTGGCCTTGCACAGGATGACCTCCCTTCTCCCAGCTCTGAGAGGTTCTCTGGCTTCGATGTCCACTGACACGGGGGCCACTAGAAAAAAATTGCATTTAAAATATGAAAAATATTTTTTTTAATTAATAGATAGATATATGTTCAAAACATGATACATATTGAAGGACTATATTAATACCAATAAATTAAATATTGTTGTTGGAAAAATAGTGAAAGAGGGGGAAAAGATAGTTGAGTTACCCAATTCCGATTAATGACAGGAAGTACATAATATACTCTAGAATAAAGCAAAAAAAACACATTTTAATGTACCTAAACACAAACTTATACTTCTTCAAACACCTAACAGGTAGGCACGTAAAAAAGATCAGAGTCAAGAATTTCATTGCTGCGCTGCACGATGTTTATTAAAAATATATTAGGTGCTTCAATGTGAAAAAGCGAATTTAATATTGCTTGTTCCTCACCTTAACCAAACGATTAACATCGCGCTTATTATAATACTATTTGAATTTGTGATAAAAATTTATTAGCCAGGTCTTGCCGATAAATTGTACCTAGAGATTGGAAATATTATTGTCTTCACTGTAAATGTGAAGAGACGAACTCATAGTAAATTTAACAAACATAGGTACCGTATTTCCAGGGGCTTACCATTTTAAATTCAACAATAGCTAGGATCTGCAAACCTTCGGACTGTATTTGAATTGTACGCTGTCAAAGCAACGGGCATGTGCCAACCGATTGATATAAGCATTTAATTAAAAAAAAACTCAAACACTAGTGTTACTTGAAAAGCTGTTTGCAAAGCCCGCATTTACAGTTGTTTTAAACATAGAAGAAAAAAACGTGGATAGATACAAGCAGTAGTATGCGAAAATTAAATAAATGAGTGGCCAAAGTTCTACTGAAATAAATTGAAAGAACACTGCCTATTTTGACAAAACATATTCAATTAAGGCAGTACCGTGTATTGTTAATTAACAGAAATAAATGATTTTTTTTTTTTTTTTTTTTTTTTTTTTTTTTTTTTTTTTTTTTTTTTCGTAAGAAGCAATTACTTTGTGGTTAGACATTATATTTATAGACATTATATTTGTTAGACATTATATTTGTTAGACATTATATTATAGAAATAAATGAGTTGAACCGTATGCATAATTTTCTACTGGATATACTGATACCTGTTTCAATAGTTCTATGACTTTATGTCCGGGTTAAATCTTCCCCGCAGAAAAAACTAAACCATTCCACACACTTTCCCACGAATGATCATCTAGTTAATCCACGCTATGTTTACTATATAAGTATAAAAAATACAAAAAAATACAAGAACAACATGTCAACCTACCAGAGACCAAATGGGAAAATAATTCATCTACTCCAGATATTTTTATATCAGAGGGTTCGGCTCGGTAGAACTCCTAACTAGACCGATAAATCCTACTGATTCCTCAATATAAACATTTAAAAAATCTTTCGTAATCCTACATGTATTTAAAATGACTGATTTTTGCATTTTTATATACAAATTTTTTGACAAATCTAATGAGCCTGAATTTTGAATGAGAGAGCTAGGTATAATGCCAGTAGCCGAAAAAACAAATAGTAATATTTTTATAGTCTGAGAATGCCAAATCCGTATATTTTTTTTTTCAGAAACAGATTTTTGAATATTACAGGAATTTGGAATAGCGACATCAATGATATAAGTTATAAAAAGCATTAATTAATAATTTCAAAACATTATTAGTAGATATAAAATCGATAATTCAAGTGTTGAAGGAGGGATCAAAATACTTTGGCGAGGTTGGGCTTCATAATGCTAAGGCATTTGCAGAATGGGTGGGCGATATGTAGATCGTAGGAAAAACGGTTTTCAACCCACAGTTACGTCAACGTCAGTAATATAATTGCAACCGATGAAACGAGATAAAATAATTCATCCCGTTTCATTGGTTACATTTTTATGTTAAACATTTCTATAATTATTATTGGAATATGCTGAATTGTGAACAAAATGAATCCAAGCTCTAAATAATTGATTAGCTGCAAACAAATCCAATTGATAAAATGCCCTTCACGGTTGACATATTAACTTTTCATGTAGGTATCTAAATTGTATATCTGTTCCTGGCACCAAAGCCTGTGAAAGAAGATGGCCTGTTTAATGGGAATGGCGAAGAAGGCGATAGTTTGGCAAACAAAAGAATAAAGTGATGGAAACATTTTCACATAATGAAGGTAAGATTTGGGAGGGGGGGGGGGGGGGGGTTGTATTCTCCACCTTCCGTGCATTGGAGACCTTGAACTTTTTAATGCTTTTAAATTAAATAGAAGATATCATGCTTATAGCACGCACTGCCGACAAACGATAATTAATCAATTAACAGCAGGTTTTTGGAGAATTTTAAATTTTTGAAAGAAAGTAAAGAGAGAGAGAGAGAGAGAAATTGTTAATTAAAGAAGCTCATAAAATCATCCCTACAAACATCGTGCAACCACAGCAAAATATTGTTAAAAAAAACTATCTCAACCCTGTTTGAGAGAGAGAGAGAGAGAGGGAGAAAAAGTGAAAATATTATTATGCCACAATCCATGACATATTAGCAGCAGGATAACAACCACGAGCCTTATAATTAATTTTTATTTTGTTTTGTTAATAACAACGTTTAGGGTGTGTAGCAAGTAGCAAACACGGAAGATAGCCAATCGCTGGAGGCTGTTCTAAAATAGGCTTGCTGGATTAAGGATCTGTAGAAGGCCTAAGGATTCTAAGAAAGGAAACAATGTATTGACGAGAGGCAAGCAGGATACCGGCAAGAGTGGTGGCATTTCTCAGAAAACAGTCAGGAAAACAGACAGGACAGGGAGAGATGTAGCGCCGATAAGGTAGTGGTTCAAGGCTGTATTTAAGAGATTATGGTAAAGGATGATTTCAAAAACATGTATGTTTAAACAAAATATATAAATTAAAAATATGTATATTTAAATTTGAGGTTGACCAAATTTCAGTAGTGTAGTGGATCACATTAAAAATCTGCCTACAAAATGGCTACCGTTCCCTACATCCCAACTGACTAAGTTCGCAACGGAGCATTGATATTTCCGATGTTTACTCTCCCTGCTCGTATCAAAGCACCACACTAGAAATTACGGTGCTTGACGATAAAATACGTTAATTTTCTGCGTCGATAGTAACAGTGGATGCCTTCATTCGTACATTTACTCTGGATTCAGCTGTATTCGTCTACGGTGGAGGCAAAAAATATATCAGATTTGTCATTACAATAATTTCGTACAATCACGATTCTTCTAAAAAAGCAGAAAGTCTGCAAGCGTGTGCCGTTAAAAACTCTCGTGATATCTGTAATTTATGGGTCAAAAAATTTCAGCATGCAACGTCATTTCCATTATGAGCTACAGAGCGTTATAATATTCATTCAACTATAAAAAATAAAACACGCTTTGCTGTTACGTTCAGGGTGATCAGAGGTAAAATGCGGTAAATTCGGGAGGCGACTCTAGATAATATAACAAGTAAAAAAATAAACATCTTTTTTTGAAATTTCTTTATTTTTTCCATACAAAAATATTAGAAATGTGGTGGAGCTATTCCGGGCAGCGCAAGACGGAGATGCATTTACCAGAGTGATCGCCAACGTCGAGGGAACCTGACAAGACACACGAAGAAGAAGAAAATGATGATGCTCTGTGGTCATGAAATCTTTTGCTGTCTGGAATTTATTTCCAGGTCAATCCATTATTTCGGTGCGCAAGATTATCAATATCATGGGATAAGAAATTTTCTTTCAAAGAGCACTATTAAAAAAAACACAACATGCCATACGGTTTACTAGTCATTTTAAATGTTCATAACGTTAAAACGAGTCTTGAAAGTCGATAGTTTCACCAAAAAAATGTCTATTCCATATTAATTGTCATTTTAAAACTCGAGCCAATCCGGATAGAAAAAGTAGTAGAGCGTAATATAAATTTAAAAGCTTCGTAAATACATTAAAAACACAGTGACTTTTAATGTTAGGAAAATTAACCTTTAAAATGAAATATTCCTTTGTCGTTTGTTGTCATAGGCGTTCGGCACAATAGGTGTTAAAGACTACGCATTTAAAAGCGTCCAATATTAGTCAACTCCACGCAAAATATTCACTTCCCTATATGTATTTAACTCTATTAATTGATTACTTTAGTTTACTTCGGAGGGGATATAAACGAAGCAGATTGCGGTACATATTATTGTGCTTTTATTTTATGGTGTTTGTGCAAAACGTGTTAACAACGGGTAAGAGAGGGGGATGATCGCTATTTATTTGTTTATGAAGGGCGTAAAGTGGGAAGTAATAATTATAAAGGAGTTAATACAAAAGATAAGTATCCTTCAATGAGAGTTATGATGCCATAATATAGTTTATGTATCGATGGGTATTGTTTGGTTAGGCAGTGTTTGATCAGGAAACAAAAACAAAATAAATACGGTTTTCAAAACCAGGTTTTGATAGGTATTCATACACCCTTCGAAGTAAATAGGTATTCACGTAAGTACCCAACTACACAGTTAAAAAGCATGGAAAAGCTTATATTATGAAGAAATAATGTTATTATTTTTAAGCCATCTGCAATTTAAATTTATTTTTGTTGGTTTTTTATTTTTCTTGCTCTTCTGTATCATGAAGCAAATCTCTAGAATCAAGTAAAATATTAATTTACGTAAAAACACATCAGGGCGTTTAAAATGATTACATAAATAAAATAAAATATTTGAACCATGGTTATAAACACAAGGAACTTCAAGCTTTCTTAAACCTGTTCAATATTTTGTATTTGATGTTTTTTGCGGACAACCTTGCAGAGGTCATAATCAGGCGGCAGGATGTGTAGTATTAAGCTGGACGTATAGAATATATTAAAGAGCTTATAGTACTGAGAAGGCCGGACGTACAATTGAAGAGGAGATTAAATTTCAGGAACGCACAGAGACGAATTATTAGAATGTAGACATTGTTTATATAATAAAGTGTACCTACATTCGATATCTCCTTTTATTTAAGTGTAGCGTATAATGTTTGAAAGATGGATTTACATTATTCTGCGAAATAAAACTAATATTATTTGGACATAACAAACAAGAACTGCAAGTCAAAACATTTACTAAATTAAATTTTGTGTCATGAAAAATTTGTCAATCCATTACAATTTTTTTGAATTAGGGAATGAATTGAAGCTGAAAAGAGGACGGGGAGGAAAGATATGGGTCAGAAGAAAGTTGGGAAGTACCTACCTGGCTGTTTAAGTTTGGTCATCAAATGCGGCTAAAGCCGTTTCTAGATATTTATTTATTTTTATTTAAGTACATAAAACAGGCATGTTGCCCAAAAATTAACATTTTTTTATTTATTTATTTATTTTTTTCTTTACATTGCAGGTAAAAATGTTTACAAAACAATTTGCAACCTCACTAGGACAAACCTGTGTTGAGGTTAACAATTCTACAAATTAACAAAATTATACAGATATTGAAAGAAAAATATTGTTGTATTTCTTACAGATTGAGATTATTATTAAACTGCTGGCGCTAGGTAGTACATTCATGTAAACATGTAGACTTTTAGGGTGACCATAGTTTTGAGGACTGATTTAAAGTAAAAAATAAAAGTTTTTTTTTTGTTTTAACAATTAAGCTGTAAATAATAAATATATGTATATAATATAATATGCTTTAAATTTGGCAGGAGAATGCTAATACTAATTAGGCTTTATTATTACTATAAACATAATCATTTAGCTAATAATTTAGAAAGGACAAAGTTGAAAAAATCAATTGGCAAACTACACAAAGATGATTTAAATACAGAAATTATAACAAAAATAGGAACAAAAATAATTAGTTAAATATGCAAAAATGAGAGACAAGAGTAAAAAATAGAATACAAAAGTATCACAAACAATATATTATTGACACCGGTGCTGATGGGACAATGATTTAGTAGGTACAAGATAGCCTGTCTTTGAATAAAGGGCTTCATCACAATATCATCTTTATATGATTGGTGGTAAAATATGTAAAATAAGTTATGTTTCGAAACTCGAGTCCACAACAAACGCAGTCCACAATGGAATCCTGGTACCTACCCAGATTTATGGCAGTGAGGCATGGAACTGGCTGAGGAAAGTAAACTGAATGCTGTTGAAATGAGATACCTGAGGCGCATTTGTGGAAAAACCATGTATGATCGTGTGAGAAATATGGAGATCCGTAAAAAATGTAAGGCTGATCTAAGCATAATGAGTAAGATTAAGAAAAGACTCAGATGGTTTGGGCATGTAGAGCGAATGAACGAAGAGAGTAGTGTAAGAAAAATATATGACGCAAATGTGAATGGTAGAAGAAGTCGGGGACGCCCGAGGGAGATATGCCACGATGAAGTGAATCAAATTTGAGTCGGGCCATGTCAAAAGACAGAATAATAAACGATGTATGAATGTGAGTGAGGCAAAGAGTGTGTGCCAAGACCGAGTTGTTTGGCGGACCGTCCTCTCTGCCTACTCCTGCGGGGAATTGGCGTGAAGTCTAGTTAATTAGTTAGTTAGTTAGTCACCAAACACGGCTAAAGCAGTTTCTAGTTAAGTTTCTAAACTAAATAATGGTCTTTCACCAGGGAAATATGTTGATGTTTTCACAAGAAATGCGAATAATTTGAAGAGTGTATTTTGGCGTTTTTCTGAAGTTGTGATGAAATTAGTTGTTCAACTAAATACCTGGTTTCAGAATCAAAGAGACTTTCTATATATAACTAGCTTTTTTGCCCGCAGCTTTGCTCGCATGGTATTAGGGGTAAATTACTGTAGCCCTTGCACTTATCAATTATCCCCCCCCCTACCCCGCCGCATTCCATACATTCATTCTCGGTACATTCAGTTTTCAAAAAACTCGCGTGCCACCTAAACTTCATAATGCCAGAGCTCAGCAGCAGCAAAAAAAAAGAATTCGAATTCGAAACATTTCGAAGATTAATTTTTATTTACATAGATAGATATTAACTACGACGCCTGAAATAAAAAAAATATATATCAACATCGTTTCCACTGCAACGATTTCTTTTCTGACGTTAGCAATAACTCGCTTTTGTTAGCGACATAAAATGTATAAGAAATATAATAAGAAGTATAAGAAATATAATATTTATTAATATTTATAATTTCATAACGCCAGAGCTTACCATCGTATACAGCCTTTATTCTTCGCAAATAATTTAGCTTTCTATTGGCGCAATAATTTTTAAAATAGTTTTATTGTTCTATGCGTGAAAGCGTAGCAAACAAACTCGAGCAGTTTCGCATTTATAATATTAGTATAGATTACGTACCTATAAGACATGTTAATTATTGTTTGTATGAAAGACATTTTCACTCTTTGAAAACAGATCGGTCAGTGGTTGAGTGGGCATCGTGTTTGGGTCCCACCCGGGCGTCCCGTGTTCGATTCCTCGGCTGGCTAAGTCCTCCTTCACAACACAAGCAACATTGTCGGCTTTCTGTGGTGGTAGTAGGAGATTTTCAAACATTGTTGGGTTATTCGTAACCCGGGAGTTTGTCTTTCTTTAAAAAAAAAAAAAATAACATCGCGTAATCGAATCGGCAGTTAAATAATTTAAGTTCATAATTTTAACAGTTTCAGCTAATAAATTCGTCACTTTTGTTGTGTTATTGATGTAAAAATATATTGATATAACTGATTAATGGCCCAGATTTGATTAATTCATCACTGTGCTACTGACAATCAACAATAATACGCTTCTTGGTACCCGGCTTTGGAGGGTATTTCCTAGAAGAGGCCTGTGTAAGTTACTGCATACTGTATAACCCACATTAACGAGGATTGATTATGACATGGTCTCACTGATACACGAATAGACCTAAGATTACACAATACAACCTACGTTGATGGACACTGTCAGGTGTCCAAAAGTTATATGCGAGGAAAACGAAGTACAGTATGTTTCTGTCCTTATAAAATCAATTAGAGAATATTTAAAATATTTGTGTAAAGGTCTTGGGTTCGATTCCTAGATGTGACCGTATCTTTTCAAATTTTTATGTTTCATATTTTCGATTGAGAGGGTCTTATATTATATTGATTAAGGTAACACAATACCCTAAATATAGTTATAATCTTAACGACGTAAGTAAAGAAGTCTTGTATACAAATATGCGACGCGCGACCCCGGTGTATTGGACGGACCTAATGCCGAATTTGCCCTATCAAATACTAAATTTGCACTTTTATTCCAAATATACATAAATGACATCTGTCAGCTAAAACTACATGGTGAAATCTTCTTATACGCAGATGATACGGCAATTTTTTACTTCGGCAAAAACTTAGAAAGTCTATTAGAACAATCTCAAACGGATCTTAATGTACTAAACGATTGGCTAATAAAAAATATATTAACAATAAATATTAATAAAACCGGTTACATGATCTTAAGCTCACCTAAAAGAATAATACCATCGCATAAACCATTACAAATAGAAGAAACAGACCTACATATTCTAGATAGCGAAAAATACCTGGGCTTATATATTGATAAACATCTAACATTTAAACAACACGTAGAAAAACTAAAAACAAAAATCATACCATTAATTGGTGTATTTGGTAGAATTGCTCATCTTCTACCAACAGAGGTAAAGAGGGGCTTATACTTTAGCTTAATCCAGTCCCACCTAAATTATTTAATAGAAATATGGGGAAACACATACATTACGTACTTAAACGACTTACAAATAATACAGAACAAAGTTATTAAGAAACTCTTCAACTATAACCCAGACACTCCCACAAAAAAACTATACCAGGAAATGAACCTTTTGAAAATAAGAACATTGTACGAATATAACATATGTCTTTTAATCTACAAAATACAAAATGGACTTATACACACAAACACAACATTTATAAAAACATCACAAGTACACGAACATTATACAAGACAACACAATAAATTGTACACAAATACAGTCAAGACTGAAAGTGGCAAGAGAAGTATTGGCCACGAGGGAGTTCACATTTATAATCTCCTTCCAGATAATCTAAAAACGGAAGAGAATATAAAAACCTTTAAAAAAAAACTATTTAAACTTAAGATTTTGGAACAAAATTAAAAACTACTACATAATATGCTCTGTATTTAAGTTAAGAAAGCGAAATATTATATTTCTTTTAACTTAATAAATAAAAAATAAAAATAAAACCAAAATAATACTAATGCGGGAATCTTAATAACGGCCAACAATAACGGCGTAGTCCAGCGGTAAGGCTCTTGACTCGCATTCCAAAAGTCACGGGATCGAATCCCGGCGTGGCAAATAAATTTTATTTGATTAATTTATGTTATTTCACAATTTATTTATTAAAAATAATATATAGTATGTTTGCGGCACGTTCCACAGTGAAAGATACTCTCAGTATCGCCCTGGTGTAAGACCACCGTTCAGAATTTAAACTTACTGCTTAACTGCTTAAAATGGCTTTAGCCGTGTTTGGTGACCAGATCTGAATAGCTAGGTACTTCCCACCTTCCTCTTCCCCATCTCCTACCCCTACACTACCTTCAGCCTAACAACATACCCCAATAGGGGATGCCATAGTCTCACTGGCTCCAGACGGGAGCAGTTGAGATTCTTGTGCGGTATTCATATAAAAAAAAGGAAGTGAAGAAAGCGAATACACAAATGCCCGGCCCGAACAGGCCTGAAAATTTGATCTTTCCGCGGAGTTTATTTTAATTATTTCTAGATTTTTAATTTTTTTAAGATATTTCTTAATGAATTCCTTTGAAAGTTATTAATTCATCGCCTAGAAAAATAAAATTTGGTGCTTACCGCAAAATTTATAGATAAAAAACGTTGTATAGAATTTTCAAATTATTTTACACAAAATATTTTAATGGCAAGGTACTATTTTATTAATCTTAGAAGATTAATAAAAACCGATGAAAACTCACGGCATGACGCACACGGTCGACAAAAATATTAAAGAATTTTTTGGCCATTGCTTAACATTATTATTGAACGCAATAATTGAAAAAAATAATTAGGCGTGTTAATTAAAATCCTTGATTGTGATTAAAAATTCGTTTGAAATCTGCCAATCATTAAAAAAGGTTTCATTACGCACTTACTTCTGAACAAATTGATTTTTTTTTACGTCGTAAGTTAGGATGGGTGCCCGGGATCGTGTGGTGAGGTTTGTCCGGGTCTTGACAGCAGTTATGCCTGTCTACCTATTGCATGGTGAGCCGTATCTGTAGAGACTGTTTGAAGGAGATTTTTGACAAGCGGTGGGAGGGATGGATTTATTATTCCGTCACTCCTGGACACACCCCAGGCCGGTCAGTGGTTGAGTGGGCGTCGCGCTTGGGTCCCACAAGGGTGTCCCGTGTTCGATTCCTCTGCTGGCTAAGTACTCCATCACAACACAAGCAACATTTTCGGCTTTCTGTGGTGATAGTATGAGATTTTCAAACATTGTTAGGTTATTTGTAACCCGAGAATGTTTGTCTTTCTCTTAAAAAAAATCCTACCGACCCCTCATACCTTTTTCCTACCCAGAACATCTTCTCCCTCCTTTCCAAAAAGAACCTCCCAAAGTATTCCCAAAGGTTACGTAGGCCCTGAGGGGAATTATTTTCTACAGGGCTTTCTGCGTGTAAAAAAAATTTGAAAATTTTGTTTTGTTTTTTTTTTTTTACATGAGCTCCACACAGGAGACCCTGAAGAAAATAATTTCCCTCAGGGTCTATGTCATCTTTGGGGATGCTGTGTGGAGGATTTTTTGAAGGAAAGGAGAAGAGGAGAGTTCTGGGAAGGAAAAAGGTAAGAGGTGGGTAGATCTGGGGTTCAGTGTGTTCTGGTCATCCGCCTCCAAGACCAAGCAAGACAAACCTCAGCCCATAAACCCGGGCAACCCTGCTAAATCACCAAACGTAGTTAATAAACGTGTTAATATATTTTACAAAATAAGTTCATAAGTAATCAATGATAATAAGTATATAAACACATACTGACTATCATTGTTTTATATTTGTTGATTGAATTTTGTTGAGAGTTTATCAGAAAATCTCATTACGATTTCGCGAATTTTTCGTTATATTTCCGTTCAAGTCGACGGCGGTGTAATTGGTACATTTTGAAGTTTTGAAATCCCAGCGGTCTTCTGAGAAATCTTCCCGTGATACAATGCATAGCGACTCGAAACAACTTAATAGGTAATAAACGTTCTCCCAGGCCTGAAAAATGGGTTAATTAAAACCCTTTAATAAAAGATATCCCCACCGGAGAGGGTAATTTTAATTAATTTTATGAAATCAATGTGGCTAAGGTAGTATGGCGAGAACGAAACCTCCTTTCCGCTGATTTCGATAATTAGAAAAAAAAATTTTGTTCACTTTTTAGTTTCTTTAAGTGTAGGTACGTATTTTTTGAAGTCGAGCAAAATTTATTTATAAATTAATCTCATTTCTGATAGCCGTCAAATTTTTATGAAGGTCAAATTTCTTTAAGCATAAACTTTTTAAATGTGGGATTAATAAGAGAAATTAAATAAAATATTAAAAAAGAAATAACTTTTTGCAAATTTTTTCATCAAGTTATTAATTTCTTATCATGTAGCCGAAAAGACCCTTTCTGGTAGCTTCAGTAAACTTAATTAGACACTAAACCAAATTGTGGTTCAAAATAATAATTACAAAATATATATTATCTATATAAACTTAAAGGTGGTAGCATTTTTTTCCATATTCCATTTTATTGTATCATTAAAACATAATGTCATAAACGGATGAAAGTGTTACTGTACATTAAATAAGGGTACTAAAGGATTGTGTGGGTTTGCGTCATTCCACGGTAGGAAAACTATGATTTATTAATGTGAGCTTAGAGCAACGCAAAAATACTGTAATAATGCAAAACTCAAATGTAGGCCAACATCTGTGGCAAAACGATGTAAGTAGAAATAGGTACCTAAGTATTCAGAGTTGTGTGTTCGAATAACAGGGTCTACTATTCGTATTTCGACCGATTTCTCCCTTAAACATTTGAAGTTTTTAAGCTCTTAAAAAAATATATGTTATTTTTGAAGATAATATCTAGATACGTTCCACGCCGAATATATGAAATTCCCTCGATAGAAAAAAATCGCAAAGTATGCTCCGAAAATTATTTTAAAGAAGTCTATTTCTTTTATTTTACAAGTTATATTTGTGAAAAAATTCACAATGTTTTTTTAAATGACACTTAAGATACGCTCCACAAGATTTTTGCTCTATTTTAAACGAGTCATGTTTTATTAAGCTTTTTCGCAATTTTCGCTGCTATTTTACGACTTAACATATTAGCGCGCTCTGTCCAACACTCGTAATTACATATCTCTCCATCTTCTTTTTTTTCAGCGCCGTGCGTTTCAAGAGTGCCGCCTTAAACGAAATTTGGAACCAGTAAGAATGCTCTAGAGCAGATTCTCGGCTTTCGCTCATGGAGAAACCGAAAACTGGTTGGCAACTCACGGCACAGCTCAATTTATCAACCTCCTGAATAAAATCGATACTTTTCTGATCTGACATATCGCAAACTACTCGAAAACTTGATAGACCAACACTACCAATCACCGCGGCTGTCACGTTTTAGTTGCCTTATTGCCATGCATTTAGGTTGCCATGGTAACAGCACTGCTGGTCACCGCGTCTCTCTTGAACATGTTGCCTGTGCAAGTGCGGACAACCGATGAAATTCACAAGTTGCTTTCCTACGGATAGCGATTGCATCGCCAACTGTTTTTTTCCAGTTTCTTCATGAGAGGATGGCTTTTGAATAAGGGTTCGGGGCTGTCGTTAGAAAAATCGTCAATATTATTTTTTACTTTAGCTGCACACAGGAGTCCCTGGGGAAAATAAATCCCGTCAGGGTCTATGTCACCTTTGGGATGCTTTTTAGGAAAAGGAGGAGAGGAAGTTCTGGGAAGGAAAGAGGTATAGGTGGGTCAGCGTGTCCAGAGTGAGGTATGAATCCATCCAATATGAGACTGCAGTGCAAGGCGATGTTCCCAGAGAGACCTGCTGGCTAACGATCTCCCTCAACCAGTCTCTCCCGAACCGGCCCGCCGCGCAGTAAGCGAAGTACTTGAACCCAGGAACCTCTGCTAAGTCACCAAACGTAGTGAACCACTTAGAGTGACCTACGGCAGAGGCGTTGGTTATCCAAAAAATGGTTCCCGGGCGGCGGAACCTATAACCACCTCCCAAATTGTATAATCGGCGAACAGTTTGATGAATCGGATTGATACGTGGTGTGGTAACTCCTTTTTCCGAACAAGTGAACAAGTGCTTAGTGAAAAAGAATCTAACACTTATTTTAGACAGCTTAAATCTAAAAAATATATATTGCAGACTAGATTTTACTTAGTTTAAAAGCCTAAATAGTTAGAGTCGTTACACTTTTACCTAGAAAATAAATGGCATTTAATTTTGCATTTAGATTCGAACCGGTATCCTTCAGATCCAAGTATATCGATATTAACTGCTGTTTCACAAAGAACGTGGTACATGAGAAGAAAATAAAAATAAGCTACCGAGGCACTAAAAAGCTTTAAAAAAAACAATGTATTATACAATCTACGCTCTGTCGTTTTAGTAAACTAATAAAAAAGTGTACGACCCTTCGGAGATAAGACTGGCTGATGCCTTCTAAGAGTGTTTTTATAGCCAGTGAACCCCTGACTCATGATGAAGCCTTCAGACTGTTTGCCTATAAACTACCAGGCAAACTAAACTACAGAAATTGATGATCAAATCATCTCAATGATGAGGCAATGATAAAGCTAACATTAGATTGGGCTTTAAGTACTGAAAGAGAATGCTTTTAGATTATTTTGTCGGACATAAAAACTGTAATATAAAATGAATGAAATAATTAAATAATCTATTTTATTGCTTTTGTCATAAATGTACAATTGAATTTTGAAAGTAGAGTTTTCCTACCGAGATTGCTGATAAAATCACTTTATTTATAACTTTTATCTGTTCGGTAATAGATCTGCAACTTTTTGGATTAATTCAGCGTACACTCTTTGATTTTCAATTTAATTCATTCAATTTAAAAACATTACAAAATTACATTTTCAAAGCGTTTTTAAAAGAGAAAATATTTTAGATGCGATAAATAGATTTAGACTAACAGCAACAAAGCTTGCCGTTTGAATTGTGCTTCGTTGATGTTAAACATATCGATATTCGAAGTGATTCTATTTAACAACAATAGAGCTTTCCCGACTGGCATGACCATTTCATGTTAGTTCTGCAAGCCGGGAGATAAAACAGTTTATGCTGTCGGTGACGGAGATAACCATCGGGAACATAAAAACTAATGCTCTCCATGATAGTCGAGTTTTCGAACCATCCACGAATCATTAGATGCATCGTGTAAAGTATAAATTCAATATGAAATTAATCAAAATGACGTTATAGGCATTTTTTTAAATATTTATGTACACCCTTCACATTAAGAAAATTCTAGAGCAGAAGGAAAAAAATAATTATCCCACAATAATATTCTTTTCTCATATTTCATACGCAGTAAAACAAAAAATATGTTTAGATGTAACATCAAACGAAGGTAAACATGCTAGTGAAGTTTTAACCTTAAATTTAATATCTACGTACTTCTTTGATAAATGCTCATGACATTAGAACTCTTGAATTAGTTAACTGGATTTCTATATGGAATATAAGGTGGGGCTAATCTAGTGGATTAGTTCATTATATTTCTATACGAATATACGGTGGGGCTAATCTAGTGATTGAGTTCATTATATTTCTAACGAATATACGGTGGGGCTAATCTAGCGAATGAGTTGATTATATTTCTGTATGAAATACGGTGGGGCTAATCTAGTGGGTTAGTTCATTATATTTCTATACGAATATACGGTGGGGCTAATCTAGTGATTGAGTTCATTATATTTCTAACGAATATACGGTGGGGCTAATCTAGCAAATGAGTTGATTATATTTCTGTATGAAATACGGTGGGGCTAATCTAGTGGGTTAGTTCATTATATTTCTATACGAATATACGGTGGGGCTAATCTAGTGAATCAGTTTATTATATTCCTATATGAATATAGGGTAGGACTAATCTAGTGAATGAGTTCATTATATTTCTATACGAATATACGGTGGGGTTAATTTAATAAATGAGTTTATTATATTTCTATATGAATTTTTATACTGAATTGAGGTGGGGATTATCTGGTGGATTAGTTCATTATATTGGAATATTTAAATATACAAGCTAACTCGAGCTTTTTTCACGTTGCTATACCTTATCTATGTTATTATGTAAAAGCCGAATGGCGTTAATTTTATGAATAAATATTTCTATACGAATATACGGTGGGGCTAATCTAGTGAAAGAGTTCATTATATTTCTATATGAATATAAGGTAAGGCTAGTGGATTAGTTCATCATATTTCTACACGAATAAACGGTGGGGCTTATCTAGTGGATTAGCTCATTATATTTCTATAGGAATACATGGTGGGGCTAATCTAGTGAATGGGTTCATTATATTTCTAACGAATATACGGTGGGGCTAATCTAGTGTTTGAGTTAATTATATTTCTGTATGAATATACGGTGGGGCTAATCTAGTTGGTTAGTTCGTTATATTTCTATACGAATATACGGTGGGGCTAATCTAGTGAATGAGTTCATTATATTTCTATATGAATATACGGTGGGGCTAATCTAATGAATTAGTTCATATATTTCTACACGAATATACGGTGCAGCTAATCTAGTGAATGACTTTATTATATTTCTATATGAATATACGGTGGGGCTAGTCTAATGAATGAGTTAATTGGATTTCTTCACGCATATATGGTTGAGCTAATCTAGTGGATTAGTTCATTGAATTTCTCCACAAAATGTATGGTACCAGTACACGAATATATAACAAACTAGTTCATTAGATTTATATACGAATATCGATCATCTAGTTGATTAGTCAGACATCTCCAAAAATCGAAATTAGCGTTGAGTATGCAGTTACATATAAAAATTTGCCCTCTATCTAGATAGAGGGCAAACTCATAAACACCACAAAATCAATCACAGAAAAACTTACAGTGAATTAAACAAAATGTTTTCTGGGTCACTAATAGAATATTTCATGTACCGGACCGTTACGCCTCCCGGTGTTATTTTATAGCATATTTAATATGAAAAACACAGCCACGCGTAAATAATGTATTTATACAATTGTGAGCATTCGAATATTGCTTTCCTCATTATCTCAAAACTTAGCATTTGGAGATGTCTGTCTAATCAACTGGACTGGTTGGGCTTATCTAGTCAATTAGTTCATTGGATTTCTGTACGAATATACGGTTGGGCTAATCTAGTGAATTATATCCCAACAATCTCAGCACTAATAAAGAGAAATGAGTTTAACTACCCAGCATTAAGCTGCGCGTTTTTCCTAAAAATTAAGTTAGAACCCAATTTACTGTCCCATTTTCCTGGCATTGTAAAACAGGTTTGTTCTTTCGAAATTGTGTGGAAGCAAACATTAAAAATTGTGTTTCTTCAAGTCATTAAACACATTAGCGAGATTGGTCGGGACGGGATGATTTTTACGGGTCAAAAGAAGTGGCTTAACCATTTGCTCTCTGGCTTACAAAGCTTAGACCGCAATCCACTGGTTAAATGACCTATATTCTACGAAGCTCTGCTTTATATGGCTTCGGAGTCCCCATTTGATGGCTAAAGATGGAACTAATAAACTGAATACATTTTATTCAGTCTTCACAAATGTACTTTCGTCCGAATGGTTCTATTGTGAGATATGGACGTGTGGCTTCAAGGGTAATAATATACATAAAAACTTATTAATATATTGAAGAGAATAAGAAAATGTATAAATGTATTTTATTCAACTCCACACAGGAGGCCCTGAGGAAAACAAAATCCCTCAGGGCCTATGTCATCTGGGATGCTGTGTGGAGGGTCTTTTGAGGAGAGGAAGGAACGAACATTGGTCTTGAAGAGATCCATGTTGTAGGAAGGAGAAAATACAAAGATCGGCAAATCGTTCCACAACCAAGCTGTTGAACACAAGAACGAGTCAAAGAAACGACCCGTTCTTATGTGACAAATGTCAACCGTGTACATATTTTGGGCACGCGATCGGCGTGTTTCCCGACTATGCATCGGTGCCGAAAGGATCAATGACGCTAGTTCCTCAGAGCATCTTTCATTGAAATACCGGTAGAACAAGGATAGCATTTCCACCCGCCGCCTGTGCTCTAAAGATTGCAATCCGTTTGTTAAGATAGGAGAATCTATTAAACGGACCGCCCGTTTCTGCACAGAGTCGAGGGTATTTTTCAGGTATTTTGGGGCTCCAGACCAGAGGTGGCTGCAAAATTCAACCGTGGGGTGCACTTGCAATTTGTACAGGGTTAGCAGTTGTGGCCCTGTACAGTACGTCCAGTATTTGAGAGGCTAAATTAACTCTGGCTTCGATGGAAGCTGATCACTTAAAGTTACACTGTATATATTTGTTACAAGTTAAGGAATATTTAAAGTATGGAAATTCTCAAAAAAGTGTACTAGCCCTTCTTCACTCTGTACTTATCTACAGAATTTTGGGTTGGGGAGGATCTTACAAAACAATCTAAACTCAGTAAAAGTTTCACAAAGAATCATCATTAAAGTAGATGCTACTAAATAAAATTTACCTTCTCAATAGAATCACTTTTTAAATTGTTTTCCAAATATCGATGGCATTTTTAAGCAAGCTTCTACTATACAAATGTGTAAAGAAAAAAATAACAAAGAATATCAAGAATTTTACAAAATAATGAGAAATGGAATCCAATTTTTTACACCTAATTTTAAAACAACTCAAATGCAAAACCATTATATTTACCAAGCCATGAAAAAAACTATAATAACCTCCCTTCTGAATTGCGCTGTATCATCAAACAATCAGAACAAATAAATAAAATTAAACAATTATTCAAAAAAACTTGTAGGAAAACGTAAATATTTATACAAAACATATTATAACATACAACCTAAGTAAAAATCGTGGCTCCCTTATCAGGCACAAGAGCTCCTCTTTTCTTAAATATAATATTTTGAGAAATATATATGTATAAATGTAACTCATATTATTTATATTACTATAATAAAAGTAAGAAATTGTACGGACATATGTAATAGATACTATAATGATGTGAAAATTAATATAAATTGCGTTATGTAATACTATTAATTCCACACCAGAGTTCTTACTGATCGGAACCGCCTGGAACCGGTGAGACTATGGCATCCCCAATTGGGTATGTTGTGAGGCTGAAAGTAGAAGGAAAAGAAAAGACATGGGGAAGAGAATGGTAAGGAAGCACCTGACTATTCAGATCTGGTCACCAAACACAGCTCAAATAATCTACTGATTCCCCTTCCATTCGAACTCCAAATCTTTCAATCATGTCCAAATCTTCCAAGCATTATCTGTATTAATCTTAGTCGTTACATAGACCTTTCATCCATGTATGTGGTTTATGTATTGCTGTATTAAACTTTCAAAATATCTTCACATGGCAAACCACCTGAAAAGTTTGAATCATTACAAAAACACTTACGAAACTGTCAAAAATATCACAATTTGAGAATGATATTTTGCAAACCATCGATTGTTCAACCAAAATTCAATTTTCCAATAAACTCTTTAAATTAATGAATTAATTTGAAGTACTCATCAATGGTACTAACTTAAATCTAATACTTTTATTCAAATCAAGAATTATAGGCATTTTAAAAAGGTACGTATGTTAAGTACCAACTTTGATTGATTGTTCTTATAAAAATGAATGTCTGTAATATATGAAAAAAGAAAAAAAAATGTATAAAAAAATTACAATACGTGAGTTGTTTGAAAACTGAATGTACCGGGGCTGAATATATGGAACGCGGGAGAGAGGAGGGGAATGCGGGACGGGGGAGCGGGAGAGGCGAAGCGGGAAGGGAAACGCGACGAATGAATTTCTTTTTAGTGGCATCGTAACGCATCCCGGAAACTCGCTAGTATGTAAATAAAACCTACCCAGTCGAACGCACCCACGACCCACTTTAACCAAAATCTAGAGCAAATCTATGCATTTACTGAAATAGAATAAATAAGGTAGAAAAGTTTTTTTTTAATATTTACAGCAACTAATATCATTTCGAATGATCTTGATTGATGGGCGTAGACTTAAATAAGCAAACACAGTTTGTCGTTCGTTGTTTGGCCATTGTGCTGGCAAGCTTGCTACAACTACTGATGCGGACGTGAACATACAGACATGTACAGATAGATATAATATTATCGTCATTTGATCAAAGGAAAAACTGACAACAAATCGTTGCCACAGAATAAAAACGTAAAGCTGACTCCCTCTCTGGTTTATTCCGGCGTCGATATTATAAAAATGGATTTTTATTATGCCGTCTCTTTAATATTTTATTACCCATTACCTACACTCTGTGAAAAGGTGGAATATTCATTTTTCTTTCAGTAGGTACACTTAACCACCTTTGTCCGATGTATTATTTGTCCCCATTGAAAGGAACGAATACATTATTTATTATGGTCTCCACCATTTCAATTTAATGTGTTTCGATGCACATAAACATGACAATATCATAAAGGAACTACCTACTGAACGTTTCTTATATTCATAATTTGACAGTATTCATGAGCTCTTTTCACGAATACGGCAGGTAGAAAGAAGCCTCGTAAATTGAAATAAACGTTCAAAGAAATACAACCCTCGTAATAGATGATACAATATTACATTATTAATCGCCTGCGTTTGTTTCGTTCTTGCGAGTACCTAGTCGAAATAAAATATAATAACGAAGAAAGTCTGTTTTTAAAATACCTCTACCCAGAATGAGAGGTACTTAAACATATGAAAGATAGGTAATTTTGTTGTGTTTGATGTTTGTGATTTATGGAAAAATGGATTGCTTTTTGAAATATTTCTAAGAAACGCTGTTGTATTGAAATGTTTTTTAAGATCTTTAAACAAGTAAAGCCCATTGGAGTGTATTTAAAATAAAGTTAAACGAAAAAAAAGGAAAAAAGAAAAATAAACTCTGAGGTAGGTACCACACCACGAGGTAGGTAGGTAGGTTCGTAATTAAAACGTAAGTGCCATGCATGAGAGATCCAGATATAAAAAAACACATATTCGCACACCATAGGCACCAAGTTTTTCCTAATGCGTTGCAATGGCTTTCCCTTCCCGTGTCCCCTTCCCCTTCCGCGTTCCTCTTCCACCTTCTCCGTCTTCCTCTCCCCTCTCCCGCTGACCCGTCACGCCAACCCCCTCCCGCGTTCCATGTATTCAGTCCCAGTACATTCAGTTTTCAAACAGCTCGCGTGCCGCCTATTACAATTTTTTTAAATTCAAATTTTCATTTTTCATATATAACAAATATTCATTTTTAAATATTATAAGAACAATCAATCAAATTTTGTACCTAACATAGGTACCTATTTAAAATATCTACAATTCTTGATTCGATTCAAATTATTATATAAGTACTTCAAATTATCATTAATTTAAAGGGTTTTGAAAATCGAATTTTGACAAAGGGTGAGGATGTCCGGATCTTGGCGGCGGGTGCGTCTGCCAACCAGCTGCAAGGAAGGCCGGATCGGGAGAGAATGGTTAAACGAGTCCTTTTGACTTCTCCAGCCGTACTCTCTCGGAACATCGCCTTGCACCGCAGTGGGATGGATGGATTCATACGTCCGTCATTCCAGGACACACTTACTCCCAGATTCCTACCCACCCCTTACACCCTTTTCCTTCCCAGAACTTCCTTTCCTAAAAAGACCCTCCACACAGCATCCACATAGGTCCTGAGGGGAATTATTTTCCTCGGGGCCTCCTGTGTGGAGCTATTGTAAAAAGAAAACTTAACAATCATTGTTTTACAAAATGTCATTCTCAAAATTTTGAATGAGAGGGTAATGGACAATAAAGGGTTGGGTGGGGTGTGGGAAGTGAGGCTCACAACACACAACACCTCCAATCACCCTATTTCACATAAGCACTCCGCATTTCATTCAATGTCAGTATATACTATCAATTCTAAAGATAAGGACGACAAATTAAGTAATTCGGGAATTTATAAATTAAATTGTAATAACTGTTCGGCTTTCTATATCGGTAAGACAACACGTAATGTAAATATTAGGATAAAGGAGCATCTTCGTTGCCTCAATAATAACGGTTTTTCAGAATTCGCCAATCATTTGATCGATAAAGATCATACGTTCTGTCATAGCACCGGTGCTAAAATTTTACATAAAAACGGGCATGGTAACAGACTTAACAATTTAGAGGCACTAGAAATTAAAAAAGCTGTAAAAACCAAAAGTCATATACTTAATAATCAATTAGACATATCAAGTAGTCCAATATTAGGTCTGTTTCCAATAAACCCTTAAATAAAAATTCCAGTGCTCCTTACCCCATGCCAGTTGATGCTTTGTTTCTTCAGATTTATTATTGTAATCCATTAGTCACATAATTATCTTTCGGTTTTTTTCATTACTTGTGTACTTATGTTAATGTATTTTATGGCCGTCAATGTATTTGTTATATTTGTATCATGTTGTCTCCCTCTATATTTGTGATTATATATAAGCACACACTATGTACTTATTGTTTAGTATTAATTTGTACCCTGAAGATGCTTGATTAAAGCGAAACCGGTAGGTTCATAAATTAATAAATCTCGTGGTTTTAAACAAAAAAGTATTTTATTTTATTAAATATCAGATATCACTGGTTAAAGTAAGTCAAGTACGTTCCATAACTCTCAGTAAAAAGGAGAATGTCTGTGGTGGGTAGGCGGACGACTTGGCTTTGTTTTCATACAAATCAATAGCTTTTTTCCGTGATTGAAGAAATTTTGCACACTCGTCCTCCAAAACAGAGGGAAGGCCACTATTTATATGATATTGAGAAAAAATTTCCATCCCTTAAATCAGAGTTTGATGAGATTTTCTTGATGAAATTTTGCACACCACTTTGAAAAAAATGTCCACATCTAATTTCGAAAAAGTCTGTAAGGAGCCCAGGCAAAGCCGGAGATTTCAGCTGGCGAGGTATAAAAATCACTAAAGCTTAACACGCAATTTCTAGAAGACTTTAATTTTACGAAACATCAAATATAATAACGATAAATTTGAAGCAGTAGGTACTTAGAATAGTAAAGTATGTTATATACGGGACTATTTTTAATAATTTTTTTGGCAAGATGAGTAATATTGGCGGAGGAAAGGTGAATGTTTTCCCAAGCGGAATCTTGGAGCGCGACTTTCATCTTTCTTATTAAAAGAGAGATACATCATAAAAATATACGAATCTGTACCTCTAATGTGTAAATTCCGTCTATGTACAGTGAACAGTGTAAACATGTCGCGTATTAACTTTGTCTCCTACTTTATTGTGAATCACAAATTCAAAAATTCCAGGAACACATATCATGTTGCCAGTGTCATGAGCGTTATTTTTTATACTGCTATTAAAAATACCCCGGTTTAATAAAAGCTCGTGTGTGAGTGAGTGAGTAAATAAGTAACAACTACCGGAGCATCTATCTTTCCTCATTCCGCGTCAACCATCTCATTACAAACCACTTTAATATTATAATGAGTTGGGTAGACTTATCTACAGCGCAGCATTTTAAATTATATCATCAGTCTACGTAATCTGTGTAGAATAGCTAAGTTTGGTTAAGGATAAAGGTGATGTAGAATTATTTATTGTTTCTCTGTTCAGTGTTGTCGTTTTTATACCAAGCCGATTCTTTTGTCATTCCACGCCCCGATAAGATTATTATCGGACCCTTTAAAAAAGTTTAATGGGCACTTTATTTAAGCGTGTGCCAACACCTCAATGTAATGTTGCCGTAATAACCCCCCACAAATTACTAGAGGTTAAGCAATCACCTCCAAACATGCGCGATAAGTGGAACACCCAAAGTAAAATAAACAAATAAATAATTGACTTTAAAGATGAAATTTAAACAGTTGTAGGGCATTTTCCTGTTCAATTATTAATCTAACAACAAATAGATAAATGAATTATTAGAAATATTTTGTTAATAACAGATGCATTCGGGACGGTTTTCCGCTAGTTGTAAGTTATTGTGTTTTATATGAGGCCAGCAGTAGCTAAAACATTACGAACTAATTAAAAAACTATTATAGAATTAAGATACACTTTAAAGGACAAGTTTCGCTAATAGACTAAAATTGATTAGTAGTAGACAAATGTGCCGAGCTATAAAGGCAGAGTACGGTCGAAATCAAGCGGTCTGTAGCCTGTACTTAATGCTAACATTATGTGTCCAGGACATGTGTAAACACCTGCTAACTTAATGACATGTTGAGACCTGGTCACTGAGAAATTCTACTGCCAAATAATAAGGTATCAATTTTCAAAGAAAAACGATACAATCTAAAGATTGACGCTTATCTGAAGACATATATATTCATTATTACGGTTTTGTATTTGATTTACGTAAAATATGTCAAAAGCCAATCTTTTCTTTTATACTATTATTACTAATAGTAACAACAATGATTATTTTAATAGTGAAAAAGTGTAAACAACAACAGATGTCGTGTTGTTTAATTTTTCAAAAGTTTAATTCATCGTTCAAAGCCACATAGCCCGTGATGATGGTATGGGCTGAAAGTAGCAAAAAGTTATGTCACAAATTAATGCCATTCCTTCAGGAGTACCTCAAGGCTCCCTACTGGGGCCTCTATTGTTTACTTTGTCCGTGAATTTCCTTTTTAATATTCGTGATATGAAATTAATACACATGATAGTCTGTACGTAGATGATTACAATAAGTTACAAGCAGACGTAATAAGGAGTAATGAAAACTGCAAAAATAATCAGTTATTTCTGAATAGAGAAAAATGTAATGATATAACCTTTACAAAAGATACCCAGAGTATACTTCTATTTAAACCATTTACATTTGCAACTAGTAGAAAAATCAGGGTTTATGGAGTTTTACTACATTCTAAAATGCCTTACAAGTATCATTTTGAACAACATTTAGAACATGCCAATGAACAAATGGGCCTTATTTGACGCATTGAAAAACCCTACACCACATTGCGCACCCTTATTTTACTCTACATGACACATGTATGATCTCAACTTTTGATTTTGCTCAGTCATTTTTTGGAATTATCAATAGCAAACCTTTAAACACCTAATGATCGTATTCAAAACATCCCAAAAATCACAAAGCATCTGTCGTATCGCTTTATCGATCTTGATTCATATAATCGTATAAAAATTACAGGTACACATTATGTAAGTTATATATCACACATCTCTAATTGTTTTTCAGATGCGTCCCACGAATTTTTAAAATAAATTTTATTAATTTTGAAATTTGCAATGATTGATTATGCACTACATAAAGACAGTTTTATCAAATAATAATAAAGATTTAAATATCAATTTAGGCTTATTAGATTTGTCAAAGAATTAATATATAAAAATGCAAAAATCAGTCATTTTAAATACATGTAGGATTACGAAAGATTTTTAAAATATTTATGTTGAGGGATCAGTAGGATTTATCGGTCCACTTAGGAGTTCTACCGAGCCAATCCCTCCGATATGAAAATATCTGGAGTCGGTGAATTATTTTCCCATTTGGTCTCTGGTAGGTTGACATTTTGTACTTGTATTGTTTTGTGTTCATTGTACTTATATAATACACTTGCATAGCGTGGAATGACTAGATGATCATTTTTGAAAAAGTGTGTGGAAGGGTTTAGTTTTTCTTGTGGGAAGATTTAACCCGGACATAAAGTCGAAAAATTAAAAAAATATAATAATAAATAAAGATAATCATGGTTTTAGATTTTTTTTCTTCTTTCACGTAGTCTCTGAACTGATCTAGGGCTTCAGTTGCAGTCGTGGGCATTCGCTGATTAAATACTCGATAGTCTGTCCCGCACAGCGTTCATACAGCACCCCCCCACTGTAACTAATAATTGACTAGAATTTGCAGAGCAGTGAGAACTCAGCAGACTGTCTTTCATTTAACCTGTAGAACGCCGATCTCCCGTGACCTAACACCTCCGTCGTGTGCGGACGCTAATTTTTCGCGCGACTCGCCGGGCGCCAGCTGATTCTGTTTTCGTAGTAAATTACCAAGTGATGTTTTCGTAAATTGTACTGCCTTACCAGTATGTTTAAATATTTATGCAATATTTTATAACCTGCCATAAGTAGTTTCCCAAGATTAGCTACTTACATTCATTGATAATTTTTTTTCTCTCTTACATTATTAAAAAAAAACATATATTAATAAAAAAACATATATTAACATATATTAATATGAATTCTCTTAATAGAAAATACTATAAAATTCTTGAAGTTATATTAAATTTTTCATAAAACTAAGTGAACAAAATACAGAAAACACTGAAGAAAACACACAAAAAAACTAAACAAACTGGGCGTAAGGTGGGCGCGTTTAAAAATATCGCTATGTTTTCTTTGTTATTATTTTAAAATGGCTGCTCTTTACGAAACGAAAAGTAAGAAGAACTCTTTTCTCATTGTTTATTTTGTTGTCAATCGAATGATTTTTTATTTTAGTAAGAACGAATATTTTTCACGATGCAAATCCCATGAAAAGAAAGTATGTTTTGGATGTGCCTATTGGCCACGGCGGATTTCAATGGAAACAATTTTTACGTGGGCGATACGCTCTTCTGGCACACAAAAGGCTACATTTATAAAATGATTCAAATGTACTCACATTGCATATCTATGACGATGGTGGCAGTGACGGCAGGCAGTAAATGCGAGTTGTTTGCCCTGCAGGAGAACTTCTTCTGTATATCGGAGCGATGCAGCGCGGGCAGACGGATGGGCAGGCCGATGGGCTTCAGCACGGACTTGGCGCTGTGGCGGGGGGTGTAGTCGGTGAACTCGTCCCCCCCGGCCAGCCCGTTGGGGGGGACGGGCTCATCGTCACGGAACCAACGGATTGTCGGTTGCGGATTACCTGGAAACGGGAATTGATAAATTATTCAACTGATTAATAATTTAAGTACGTTTTTACACGATAGTCAAATGGAAGCTTATTGCAATTTTTTCCAACCAAATCAGATTAACGGTGGAAAATAAGCTAATAATTTAAAAAGCTAAGACAATTTTTTTGGGAACACAGGACAATATTTATTATAAAGATTTTAAAAATTTTAACGGACTCCCTTTTTTTTTAAATTTTTATTTTATTTATTTTTATTTTTTTAATAACAATTTTTTTGGTGCAATTGGTAAAATTTTGTAATACAAACTTTTTATATAAACAGTTTTTAAAAAAGTAGAGAATAATACAAACAGATTAGCAGATTAACCAAAAAAAAATCCCACATAGGCATCGCCAGTTCGTGGGTATACTTGAGTGTATTAAAAGACAGAAATTTACTCATAAACATATGCTAGCTTTGTAGAAGATAAATGTAAATGTAAAGGAAGCTTAAATCTTACAGTTTTTCGTGGGTTGTATCTTAATGTTGTGAAGTCAAAATTTGAGTACGTATGTATTAGAACATTATTATAGTAGTTTTAGAATAGAAATACAATAGACGTAAGAGGTAAACATATTATAGATAAATAAAAAAAAATAATTAGAGTGTGTAATTCACACGCGGTAGAAATGAAACTAGAAAGTCACTAGATATCGCTTTCTTTTCTTTTGACTATTTATTTTAAAGTGGTTTAAAGATTGGATATTTATTTACAAAACTTAAAATGTTAATTTTTTCTGAATTTCGTAGGATTCGAACTCCGTTCACTGCCTGGTCTCTCCGGCCGCTTGGATTTATCCGGCACCTTAGCCGTTGCGCCACGGGAGGGTCGGGTCGTGATGAAAATTTAATGCAGTATATTAGAACCGACGACCAATAATATAATAAATTTTAGTGACGTATTTCCGTTTCATCCGAAATTATAATCATTATGTAACTTTAGTGACTAACGACGTTAAAGAAGTTTTAAATCAATAAACTTTAAAAAAGAGAGACTTACACATGTCTTGTAAGCACATAATTAAAACAGGGATTTAACAAAAATACCTAAATGCACTCATTCGCGGAAGAGGAACGAAATTGAAGTAACAATACGAAAAATCAAACTACGGAGCACTTAAATGGTATAATATTTCCATCATAAAGTACTACACTTATTAACACAGAGCTGGTAAGAAAGAAACACAGATTATTTAAACAAACTATAGAAAGATAATTAAATTGAATCAGCACAAACAAGTAAATACGCAAAACAGCTTTTTACGAGTATCTAAAGTGGGTACAGGAATATAATTTTATAACAAAATCTTCTCTACGGAATGTAATAATAATCTTCGTGTTTTCCAACTCACGTAAAAATGTAATAAAAATACACAAGTATCGATAAAACCTTAACCCTGTGTTTCGTAGCAAAATATTTCAGATGTAATGAGTGTTAAAACAAAGAAACAGAGAAACCGCAGATATCTGCTTATGCTTTCGCCCTCTGTAAAGGAATATTCTTTGATGCCCCGTGGATAATCCGACGGAACGTTTTATTAATCATTAAACCTTTTCTTCTGATCTCGGTAACAAAATGTTGATCCTTAGTCCGCTAGCGTAATAGATTGTTTTTCCTTAAAATGTTCAGAAGCGTCGCTGATATTTCACGTTAAAATCATAAAAAAACTTTTATGCCTAAAGATTAACACGTTTTCATCTATAAAATTTTGTCGATAAATGAAGCGTTCTACACCTTTGTACTATACACATAGCTGGGTGAGGGTCCTTTGTTTGTTATTTATTCAGTGGGAAGCAAGGCTGCTTGATGACTCATTAATTTAGACGAGTTAAATGAAATGTAGGGAAGGCTGTTATTTTTCAGGTCCAAGGTTAATCAAACAAAGATGCGCCTCTCTGTTCAGGAGGAAGTTGTTTCGGTGTCTATGGTAATGATGCCCCGCCGAAATGCCGGCTACTTTAACAATACGAATTTTCTGAATACATTTCCTTTAACCATTACTAAAGGAATGAGGCCGATGAACTTGATTAAAGGTATAAGAACATTTCTTATTCGACAATTAAAACTTAAGGGGAAATATTTTTACCATGTCGTTAAAATTATCTTCACAATATTTGATGGGGTTAAATATTTAAGGTGAGTTTTTTTTATTATTTAATTAAATGAAGACACTATGAGTGAAACTCAATCAAAAATCTGGAAGCAGAAAAATCAGAAAAAGATATTGGCACCTCAGGGACTCGAACCCAGAACCTCTCGCTTTCTCGCTAACATCTCGGCGCAGTGGACGACGCGTTCGTAAATGATGATGTATTTTTGTTCAAATTAATAAATAAATACAATAAAAATTTAAAAATTGAATAAATTTTGGTAGGTTAAAATGCGGATTTAAAAAATATATTTTTTTAGTATTAAAGTCAATTGGTCTAATTGAACGGAAGGAATATAATAATGTGTAAAGCCATACGTCTCGTGCCGGATAGGCCGGAAACACGAAATCGCTGCGGCCGAAGTAAGATTAACCAATCCGGCTAACAACGTATTAATATTGCGTTACAAGTGCGAATCCAGATAGAAATTCAAAGTAAATTACAGCCGCTAATGTTTTTTCGCTATCCGATTGAATTTGTAATGTTTTGTGGCGCGCGAAAACATCGGCGGAGGGAAAAACGGAGAAAGAATGGGCACATTATTAACCGAAAATGTGAGAGAAACAGAACATAAAAGGATCATCGTTAGCAAACAAAAACGTTAAAGATAAAAACATCGCAGGCGTTAACTGCTTTTATTGTTTTTGCGTACAACGAGGAAGACGTAGGAAAATACATTTATGGGTTCGGGATCTCCGTAAATTGATTCATTCCAACAATAAAACGTAAACAATATTCTCATTACTTGGGGATGTTTTACGATTGTGTGGCTGCTGCGGGGGCTTGCGGTGGAGAACCACCCCTTCTCCTTACTCCTTACACCGGCTGAAATATTCCGCGTAATCAACATCCACCATTGACTGTTGACTGCCGGTAAACATGTCATTTATATTTCGAAAATACCAAACGGCGGAAAGAAAATATTTAAACCCCGACATATTATATCTTATGTGTCTTGGGAACAAAGGATTTAACTCCATATCATTCCAATATCCCGATAAACCGAAAGCTAATTTATTCGATTGACAAATTTACAAAATTAGACGTACTCGCTTACGAATACAGTTAATCACCGCGTGATTATAAGCCAAGCACACAAAAACCCACCGTTTATATTTTCAAACGGCGAACACGGATTAAGTTAAGTATTACGTAAATTATGGAAAACATGTTGTTTAAAGTTCAGAGTTAGATCAATTTTCCGTTTGGACCACATTATGCATAAACCATACAACCCACAATTTGATTTTTTGGTGAAACCTATTTCATTTACTGAACATACCTATTCAACCAAAAACTTAATATTAGAAACATCCACATGACAGCTTTCAGCATTTTGAACATCGCAATTATTTTCAAGTTGTAGAAAAACAACGTGGTTTGTATACGCTCGGCTTTGATCGAAAAGAAAAAAAAATCGTTGAAACCATTAAAATGAAACAACCGAACTATATAGATACTATACATTTTCGCGGAAATATCAACTCTTTAAGATAGAAGAGAGACTTCCCCTTCCATTTCGTACTGCGGTTTACAAATGGGGGAACGAAAGATCTGGAATAAGGAGGTTCTCCGGGTCTTGAATAAGTTGAAAGTCGAGAAAGTGAGTGAGCCTGACGGAATACCTGCCCAGGCCAGAATTAACTCGAGTGCTCTCTAAATTATTTAAACTATCACTCAAAAGCGGAAGGGTGCCAGATCTTTGGAAAAGGCGATCGTCTACCTAATGCCTAAGAAGAAAGGCCACTCTAATCCTACCGCCTCGTAGTCACTACTTTCATACTCTCAAAAGTTTTGGAAAGAGTGGTTATTTACAAACTGCTCACGTATTTCGAGAATAACTAGCGATCGGCTATATGGATTTCGACGAAACTGATCGCTGGAGATCTGCTCGGATGTTTTTTGTTTGATATGTGACGCATATTTGGGGACCGTTCCTGGAGCTTTAGGAGAAACTTAAACCATTGGATTGGATATCCCCAAAGCCTTTGATAGGGCCTGGTGCCAGGTGCTTATCGGATAGTTATCATCGTACGGGACTCATCCAACCCTGCAGAATTGAATTGCGGAATTTCTCACTGGAAGAACAAATGAAACCGTATTTAATGGCTTTTGCTTCTCTCCGCACTAAATCAATACGGGGGTGCCACAAGGATCAGTGGTATCACCGACGCTGTTTTTAGTTTCACTTCAACGACGCTGTCTTTTGTTTCACTTCAACGATCTCGTTAAATGTGCACCAATTCAATGACTGTATAATGACTACAATGCTGACTACAAATTCAATGACTACAAATTCAATGACTACAAATTCAATGACTACAAATTCAATGACTACAAATTCAATGACTACAATGCTGACGACAGCACTGTTCAAGAGGGTTTTCTTTTTGACAAGCCCCCTTCTATTTGTGGTAACCGAACAGTTCGGAAAGTTTTGAAAGTTGACCGCAACCTCAAGAAGGCGTGCCAGAGATGAGGAGAACCTGGTCAGTTTCAACGTCTCAAAAATTAATGCGTGTCTGATTTCGGCAAAGAGCGAGATCAATAGTGCAATTCGAAGGAGCACCCTTCCCAATAAAGACTCCATTGAAATGAAAGGAGTAAGTATCTCAGACCTGTACTAGTAATTCCAATCCAGAGTAATCTGGCTTCCAAGAAACTTCCAAGAAACTGCTAGCCCTCTACTGTCTTGTAGAGGGCTAGCAGATTCTCCAATAGTGACCAGCTGCTAACCCTGCAAACCTCAAGTACTGCAACAATTAAATTCGATCCTCTGGACAAGAGCCCCAAAATACTTGATAAACTTTCTTGATTCTGTGCAAAAGAAGGCGGACCCATTGCCATCACTAATGCGCATATGCAATGTAGGCATGCTGAGTCTGTTCTACAGGTATTATAATGGAGCCTGTTCTAAAGAACTAGCAGCACTGATCTCCGGTACACAGCACTCGAAGAACACGAGCGGAACACCCGTTTCCAGCTGACGTTGGCTTCATGAGAACGCCGTCGTTTCTTAGATTCGTTTGTGTGTATGACGGCTCATGTGAAACAAGCTTACCAGCATCCGTTTTTCCTCGTGATGATCTATGTAATCTGAGTCTCTTCAAGACTCGCATTAATAAATCCCTTCCGACAGTCCCTACCTTTATCCGCCATAGTTCCCCTATCTTTGCAAACAGGACGATCTGTGGTGTCACATTAAAAAAAATACAAAATCTCTGATATTTTTTAATTTGCTGAAGCCGTCAAACCTATAAACTGTAACCTTATTGGCTAAATAATCGAGATTTTGAATACGACACACAATAAAAAATGCTACAGCAATAATGACGAAATATTAAAAACAAAAAAAATGTTTTTAAAAATAAAACTATCTTGAATGGTACAAAGACATCGAATACATAGACATCGAATTTTTTAAGAACACTTAGTCATTGTGAACTGTTTTCTTATTCGTTGCCAATCTGCAGTCATGCTAAGGAACGACGAGAAGTTACCGAAAGTCGTCGATCGATTGCACTAGGCCGTTACCTTTAGGTAACTTCTCATCGTTCATCTCATGATTGCAGAGCGCCAACGATTTAATAATGGTTCATAATGACTTAGTGTTCTTAATATATTCTACATCAATTGCTGTTTGTACGGTAGCGATCTGCAGTTATCCTAGGGAATGATGAGAAGTTACCGAAAGTTATCCTATCGATTCTTATCGATCGACCACGCCAGACCCCAGATGGGGTTTAAAAAGGAGTCCTCTACCAGCACAGAGACATTATGTATGAAAATAACGTTGGAATTATACAAAAACAAAAGAAGCATAACGTTCCCCTGTTTTTCGGACCTCAGTAAGAACTTCAACAGAGTATCTCACCCTTTGTTGTATGCCCAACTTAAGAAAAGGGGAATCCCGTCGATTACTGATTCTTGACACTTGACACTGGTAGCAAGATAACATTTTAAAGTCTTGAATAAATGTATAATAGTACTCTAATCCACTCCCTGTCTCTGCTAAGCCTTACGCATTACGTACCTACTGTAGAATTGTTGATATTAGTGTAAGAGCTCACCCATAGATGCCACCAGATAGCATAGATCGGACACCCATAGATGGCGTTTAGCTGTCGATATTGTAAAGACCGAGTGTATAATAACCAAAACCAAAGAATTCTATCAAAATGTCCTGACCAACGAATTTGATATAATCTTAATTAGCGAGACTTGGTTAGTTGACAGCATATCCGATGAAGAGCTATTTGATTGCCGGTATAACGTATACATAAATGACAGAGATACTCATCTAACGGGTAAAACTAAAGGGGGAGGCGTTGCTATAGGTATAAAAAAGGATTTTAAAGTTCGATCGCAAAAATCGTGAACTTCAGAAGCCGAGGATATATGGATCTCACTATTACTAAGACATTCGAAACATCGCATCTCGAATATTCATATTTGTTGCTCTTACTTACCGGGGGTTAGTTCGAAGTTATCTAATGCACAGCGTTTCTCTATCATCAACAGTCATACAACTGTCAAAGTGTACCAAATGACATTTTTTTAATCATAGGCGACTACAATATGCCAAACGTGATTTGGAACTCTACCTGTCAGCCATGTAGTACCGACCTCTGCGCTTCTGCCCTCCTTAGTTGCCTTTCGTTCTCAAATTTAACACAGTATAATGCAATTCCTAATTCTCATGGACGAATTTTAGATCTTGTGCTTTGTAACACTTCAGTCATCGTTTCCGCTGCCGACTCTCCACTGGTAATCGAAGATGCACATCATAAATCTATCATAGTTGAACTCAATATTCCCCTCCCTGCCGTCACCCTAAAACCCCAGATAATCAAATTGTTTAATAAAGTTAACTATGAAGTAGTCAATGATGCTCTCAAAAATAGTGATTGGTCTTCTGTTGTGAACGCGCAAGACGTTGACACTGCGGTATGCAATTTTTATAGAATCATTGATGCCCTAATAGATGATCTGGTTCCAAAGAAACTAACTAGATCAACTAAATTTCCATCATGGTATTCGGCGCCTTTAATTAATATAACGAAAGAAAAATTTAAGTTTTTTCGTGCCTGGAAACGCCACAAGAATCCATTGGATTATCAATCTTTCGCATTACTCCGCAAAAGACAAAAGAAGATTTGTAGTCTTAATCATAAAACCTATATTGCTCAATTGGAATCCGACATACAAAATAATGTTAAAAAAATATGGTGTTATGTTAAGACACAAAGAAAATCTCCTACTATACCTGAACATATGACACATCATTCTACAACAGCACACGACAGCAAAGAAGTCACGGACCTTTTTGCTGATTACTTTTCAACGGTCTTTACAAATGAGATTCCAGCTTATGATGCTAATAATAAGGAAGATCCTCTTAATAATACATTAATATCTACAATCAGAATAAACGAAGAAATCACCTTAAAATACCTATCAAGCGTAGATATTAAAAAAGGTCCAGGAATAGACAGGCTGCCCGGAATCTTTATACGTAACTGCAGTAAATATATCTGTCTTCCGGTTTGCGCCATTTACAAAAAATCATTAACAGAAGGATCATTTCCTCTTAAATGGAAATCAGCTGTTATCACACCAATTTTTAAGACTGGTGATAAACATGACGTTAAAAACTACCGACCAATTTCCCAACTTCCTATATTAAGCAAGGTTCTTGAAAAAATTGTCTTTGATCAATTGTACTCGACTATTTCGACAATCGTTTCGCCGAATCAGCACGGATTTATGAAAGGTAGGTCTACAACATCCAACCTCGCCCTTTTCATTAACTTCTTGCATAGCAAGATGGATGATAAGGAGCAGGTTGATACTATGTATACAGACTTTTCGAAAGCCTTTGACCGCGTAATTCACTCAATTCCTTTAAAAAAACTCATCCTACTCGGTATACATGGCGACCTGTTTAGATGGATTAAGTCCTATATTAGTGATCGCAATCAGGTAATATTAATCAACGGTGTCTTTTCAAAATTTATAGCGGTAATATCTGGAGTCCGGCAAGGTTCCCACCTAGGTCCGCTCTTGTTCAACATCTATATAAACGACATTGGATCATGTTCCAAATATGTACTTTACGCTGACGACATGAAAATATACAAAGTTGTGCATTCTCTCTCTGACTGTGAAGCGTTACAAAGTGATCTAGATAGGCTTTGCAAGTATTGCAAAGTTAACTGTTTAGATATCAATGTTTCCAAATGTCACACTATGACATTCACCAGAAATAAACATATATTTAAGTATTCTTATTCACTCAATAATGAACCTGTCATCTTTAAAACGGAATGTAAAGATCTTGGCGTTTACCTTGACAGCAAACTTATATTTAATAAGCACATTGACTCGATCGTTAACAGGTCATATAAAATGCTTGGTTTTGTTCTTCGAATAAGTAAAGTGTTGACCCGCGTACAATAGTATTGTTATATTTTGCATTAGTCAGATGTACACTGGAATTTGCCTCGCCAATTTGGAACCCGCAGTACAAAGTATACATAGATAGCATAGAACAAATCCAAAACAAATTTATAAAATATCTAACCCTCAAATTCAACAATTACTTCGACTGCACATTTCAAACTTTGCAACAAAGACGAGCAATAGCTGACTTGACATTCATACACAAAATTTTAAATAATAACATTGACTGTACTGAACTTCTTTCCCTAGTTAATTTTAATATACCAGTAAGACGTACACGCCATACAGAACTATTTCACACGCTCAATTATAAGACAAATGCAGCAGCTAATTCGCCAATCAATCGTGCTCTTCATACGTTTAATACTATCTGTCTAAATTCTAACATCGACATTTTCTTCGATTCACTGCCCAAATTTAAAAAGAGCATCATGTCAATGATATAAATTGTTCAATGCGCATACATACATACATACTCACACATACACACATACTCACACATACACACACACACCTACCCACTACGCACATCACCCGGTAATTTACTTAATATACATAGACACTACAAAGAAACATGTCATAGGTACCCATCATGAAATGTACTTAATAATTGTAAATTGTTTCACCATTGTAACTAATGTACTGTTTGTTTCTGTTTATCAATAAAAAAAAAAAAAAAAAATTATAAATAAGATGGGAACCTCAAGGTCGGGGTCCACATTATTCCAACCACCTGCTAAATAAGATAACAGAGCCCATTGTCAATTTATCACAAATAAAGTCCAAAGTGCTTGGCTAACCACGGAGTTTTATTAAGAGTTGAGACAATCACAATCAAATAAATACCTACGAGGTTAAATCCTTTAAGCAACTACGCCTCCGGTTCGTCAGTGAACTCACGACGTAGCGCGTAGCACTGGTAAATCAGTGATTATTGAGTTCTAACCCCGAGACCCTCTTGCTAAATTAATCAAACAAAGCTTCTTATTAGTGCCTACCCAGTTCTACTAATGCATGTAGCACCGCCGCCGACCTAGTTTTGAACAACCGGATGAAAACTTACATGGAAAGTTTCCATTGTATAACTGAACCGGTTTCTCCCAGTGCAAGGGAAATGTTTTGTTAACAATTGTTTACGTGGACAACTTTTAGACCATGGAAGTGACACAAATATACAGAGGGTACAATGGTACCTAAAAATAGTAGTTTTGAAGTGCGATAGTAAAATATCTTTTACTAGTAATTCAGTTATGCAGTGCAATATTGAGAATATTTTTATTTTTGAAACTGAAAAATCGTGGTGAAATTCCGCAATAATAATATAATAAAACAAACATGAAACTTATTTCCACTTTAATTTATTTGACCGTAACCGGTTTCACATGAAGATGGCTTTGGAAAAAACAATCGGAAACCGGTTACGGTCAAATAAGTTAAAATGGAAATAAGTTTTATATTTGTTTGATTAAAATATTGTGAAGTTCGTCATAAATATAAAATGAAAGTTACAACTCTTAGATCAAAATACCTAACCAAACTGAAAAATATATATTTTTTCAAACGATTTAGCAAACATCTAGTACGGATATGTGCTACTTTATTGATTTGTGTTTTAAATTATAAAATATAGGCAGTTAAAGAATTTAATTTTTCATAATTGTATATATAATATATCATAACTTTGACAATTATTTGTGAGTTAATAATATTTGTGAAAAAAAAATATACTCTACAATGCAAATATGATAAAATATAATATAAAAAATATATATTAAAGAAAGCATTTTGATAGATGTAAATTTAAATACGACTGATTTACATTAGAACACAAATTTATCGTACAAAATTTAAATTTTGTACCCGCCTATTAAAACGCCTTTTTTGTTTATTTCATATTACTTTTTACTTCTTTTTTTTAAATTTTTATTGTATTTAAATGGTAAATGGCAAGAATATTTTTTTACAATCTCGATTAACTCACAAAAAAATTTTAAATTTGCCTCTAAAATCGTTAAAAAGAATTCTTGGACTGTAATTTATAATTTGAAAATATATAAATACAGTTACAGCAAATGTACCAGAACTGTATATTTGCTGTATCTTTTGATTGAAAAAAAGAATTATTCAGTTTGCTTACGAAAATTAAGTTAAGTTTAGTTAAATTAAGTTTGCTTCCAAAATTAAGTTTGGTATGAAAAAGGCCGCGGAGTCGTCCCATTAAAGTATAAATGCTAATTATAGTAAGGTAGGTAATTGCTTATAGGTTACAAATAAATTAATCAAAAGTTAGTCGAACGTTTCGATAGTAAGTTGTTGATTTATAAGTTTTTGGTTGAAGGGATTTTTTAAAGATTAATAAAGCTCGGATTTAATTTCACAGTTTGTTTTGGTAAATTAAATGTGGCTAAATAAAAAAAATACTTTTAATTAACTACGTAAAAACATGTTGCAAAGTAAGGATTAGGATTATATTTTGCTAAATAGCCTGCTTAACTTAATGATACATAAATTAAGTTAAGCAGGTTTTTGTCAACCTTCAAAATTGAATGTCATGGAAAATTCAACCCACTCAATTGAATTTCATCTCAATTTCACATTCATGTAATAATTGCTTCAATAAGTAACCAGATTGTAAATATTTTTGGATGAAAAAAGAACGGAAAAATAAATATTCATTATTAATGATGCAATATTGAAAATAATATTATTTCATATATTTTATATATTAAAATCAAAATATGCTTGCTTGGGTAAAATGTGAGTTGTCTACGTATTGCTATATTAAGCGTAGGAAATGTTTGAAACTTTAAAAATAAAAATGAAATTACCTTCTTTCCATCCTTGCTAAGGTTTCTGGATTATTACAACTGCATGACAATACATTTGAAAGGTTTTTTAATTATTACGAAACTCTTACGAAACTGTCAAAAATGACAATTTGAAAATGACATTATGCAAAAGAATGATTGTTGATGGAGGAGACATGGGAGGGGAAGGAGAGGCGGAAGAGGAACGGGACGAATGGGAAAAGCAACGCATGCCGGAAACTCGCTAGTATTTTATAAAACACGAAGAGTCATTTTAATCAAAATAAATACTTACATCATTTACGGTTAAGGGATTTATAGTAAAGCGCTTTGCGAGTTGGGCACACGAGTTAGCAAACAACGTGAGGAGATGCAGCGCGTTGAAATCTAGAGTCGTGATGCCATCGTTTTTAATAGCTGTATTCGACCGGTCTCCACTAGAAGAGTTAGGGACACTAGTATTTTTGTTTGTGACAAGGATTGGCGATACGATAGTTTTAATCAAATAAACTGTTTATCTTTTAATTTGAGAGGCGGGCATGCATACGACTTACCGCCCCGGAATCGATCATTTGATTACCAAGTGCTACATTTAGTACGCCCGAGTTCAGGGGATGAAGTTTGCCAGTTCTTGACGGCAGATCTACCCACCAGTTAATAATAATAATAATAATAACATTACATTTGTATAACGCAGTTTTGTGTCACTTCACTTCAAGTGCGCTTAACTTAATAAATTACAAAAGTAATTATAATAATAATCCTACAGTGCTCCTTACGAATCCATTACAAAATATTGTTAAAATAATATGAAACAAAGAATATACAGTATTTACAAAACAATGACAAGAGAACAAAATTTAACAAAAATCGTGCTTTCATAGCATACACTGGACAATAATAATAAACAATAACGGTGCTTGGAGCACAGGACAAAACAAGAACTTTAAAACTGAAATATTATATACTAACAGAAGGCAGTTTGCGTTTAGAAATGAGAAATATTCTGACATTATATTCGACCATTAAACATAAAAATACAATTAGGAGGAAACCGAAACCAAACAATTATCGGAAACTTGAGAGCACGGCTTAGGTATTACGTGTATTGAAAATGTGTTAGGATTCATGAATGGTATGATTTTTTAAATAATTGTGTTTTTAAATCCCGTTTAAATTCAGCCAAATTCTGGATATTAGTGAGAGCTGAGGGAAGTTTATTCCAAATGAGAGGGCCAGTTACACGAAAAGAGCGATTATAGTAAACGGCTCGATTTGACCTAGAAAGTTCGATTAAACGATTATTAACATCTAGATCTGCTGACCTTAGAGTAAGCTGTCTCTCGCTTAAGTTTTGTCGGACACATAGTTCCGATATATAGGCTGGCGCCATTCCTTGCAATGCTTTGAAAGTCATTAAGCAGATTTTGAACTCTATTCTTTCAGGACATCGAAGCCAATGAAGACGATCCCTTAGAAGCGGGGTTATATGACAGTACTTAGATTCACCAAAAATCATTCTCGCCGCAGCATTGAAGACGGACTGTATTCTATTTAATTGTGTCTTTGGAAGGCCAGCATATGCACTATTACAATAGTCCATACGTGAGACAACGAACGAATTTATGAGGGACTTTGCCCCGTCAGAGGGAAGGCATCTCCTGATTGAATTTATCTGCCGAAGATGGAAAAAGCCAGAACTCACAGCTTTTGAAATTTGCGATTCAAGAGAAAGACTATTGTCTAGAGTGAAACCCAGAAATTTTATTTCTGTAGAAGGAATTATATCTGTGTCCTGAATACGGATTGGACTGAAATCGATTTGGGCTTGCCTTCCAGGAGAAGCTATCCACATAAATTCCGTCTTTGTCGGATTAAGTTTGAGTTTATTAACAGACATCCAACTTGAGACTGTGTTAATGAAGCTAACCACCTCGTTTTTAAGGACGTCTTTTTCATCCGGGGAGCAAAACTTGAAAATCAAACGATCATCCGCGTAGCCTTGTGATTCAAAGCCAGCTGAGTGAATGAGTCGTTCGAGACGATTCGTATAAAGAATGAAGAGAATGGGACCCAGGACAGAACCCTGGGGAACTCCAAATTCGATGGGAGTTTCAGGTGATGTATTTTTATTGAAAATTACTGAAGCTACTCGTCCAGACAGGTACGATGTCATCCATTGGAGGACGTCACCTCGAACGCCAAATTCGGTTTCAAGCACATTTAATAAAATACTATGATCTACCGTATCAAATGCCGCACTCATGTCAAGAATAGAAACCAAACCCAACTTACCTGCTTCCATCCCAATGATCAGATCTGAAATCACCCGCAAAAGAACAGTTTCCGTTGAATGAAACTGTCGATAAGCGGATTGATTCTTGGCAAAGAGACCGGCGGAGTTCAAGTACCCCACCAATTGTTTGGCAACGATTTTCTCAAGCAGTTTTGATAGAAATGGTAGATTGGATATTGGCCTGTAATTATCCGGATTGTCAGTGTCAAGGTTAGGTTTTTTTAGAATTGGAGTTATAATCGATTTTTTAAGTATTCCCGGTAAAAGTGAATCTACTAGTGACTTCTGGATAATTGCGGTAATTACAGGCGCTATATCCGGAAGACATTGTTTTAAGAGCGAGGTAGGTATGAGGTCTTGAGCGCATTGTTTATTAGGACAAGACTTCACAGCATGCGTGACATCTTCTTCCGTTATTGCTGCGAAAGTAGTGAAATCACTGGAGAACGGACTTGGTGCTGCGACAGAAGGCGATCCTACCACACTGAGGTCTCGAATTTTTTCAACCTTAGTTCGAAAGTGTGTTGCGAGGCTGTTCGCTTCAAGGGAGGAATCGACCTTGATGTTGATCTCTTGATGTGGAGACCGGTTGAGGAAGAGGCCCTGAAGTAAATTTTTTTCTCCGGGATCTCCTGTGTGTTAATGTAAAAAATTCTTTAATATTAAAATCTGATTAATTATTATTGATTGGAATGACTTACCCCCTGTAACGACGCAGAAGAAGACCGGCATGTCTCCCTCCCTGTAGGGCCCCGCCTTGCCCAGCACCTCGCGCCCGTCCTCGTCAAATATCCTCGGGGTCGCCGGGGACTCTGTAAATCAAAAATTAAAATGTTTCTTGTTTATACTTCTAAATATAGGTACATATGATATAATGACAATCATTGAAATACATGACAATTGATATTGAACTCCTAGACACTGACCCCCAGATTCCTACCCACTTCTCATACCTATTTCCTTCCCAGAAATTCCTCTTCTTTCTTTCCTTAAAAAACCACCACACAGCAACCCCTAAGATGACATAGGCCCTGAGAGAAATTATTTTCCTCCGGGCCTCCTGTGTGGAGCTAATGTAAAAAAAGAATATCTGGGAGTATGTACGTATCTAGATTTTTTTTTACATTAGGAAAATAATTTTCCTCAGGGCCTATCTCATCTTTGTGGATGCTGTGTGGAGGGTTTTTTAAGGGAAGGAAGAAGAGAAAATTCTGGGAAGGAAATAGCTGTGAGGGGTGGGTAGGAATCTGGGGGTCAGTATGTCAAGGAGCGACGGACATATGAATCCATCCCTTCAACTGCGGTGCAAGGCGACATTACATGTTCGTATCAATTGCATCTTCCCCATTTATTATGTAAACCCAAAAACCTAGTATTGAATAATAATAATTACTAGCAGTTAAAAACCAGCTCCGCATAGTTTTCCAATAGGAACTGGTTCCAAAAATAGCCGGTTCCTCGGAAATATAATCTCAGCTAGTCACCGGACAAAGTAACCGCGACAGGTAATATATAATATATAGACGCGTGGTAGAAATCACTACGTGGTATTATAATCCACAACTGCCAGTTACAATGACAATCATACCATCCATCTCTCCATATCCGGAGAGATTAACGAAAGTACAAATCCAACAGTTCTTACGTCTAACAGCCGACGTTCCTCACGCTAGCTGTTAACGTAAGTGGCACCTTCTTTTGGCATTGCTTTAGTTCGGTTCTATTACGAAAGTAGATTTGTAACGAACTCCATGCACGAAAACGGTTTTGCGTATGGCGTGGCGTCAGAGTTGTTCACGCGGTCGTATTTAAATTTCAACCATACAGTCGCTGGCGTAATAATACTATAGATACTGAAGTAGGTACGTAGGTAGTAATAGCAACACCGTCGGGATTATATTAAATCCACAGCATCTGCGTTGTAAGCTTTCACACAATTTTAAACGCTTTTGACAAATATCATATCCGCAAGCCATATTTCCCATCCTCACTTCTTATGATATGCAAAACTGAAAATATTATTTCGGGAAAAGTTTACAGTGAACGCAGGAATAATTATTTCAGGCTCGGAGGGAGCCGTATTTTCGACCGTGCGAGTACGGCAAAACACGATTTGTTAAGTTGTTGACTCGAAATGTAGCAGTAATTTGACGTCCTACCCAAATAACATATTTCCTAAGCAAACATAAAATGCTAATTTTATTCATATTAAGTTATTAATGGGAACCCTCCGGAAAGTAATACACAGTTTTTTTTTATTTCTTTCAAATTTTATTAAGAAATTCTCATACCGTTTGAGAATAATATATTTTATACTAGCTTTTCCCCGCGGCTTCGCTCGGGAAATTACTCTAGCAGTTGAACTTATCAATTATCCCCCCTCCCGCATTCCATACATTCATTCCCTTACATTCAGTTTTCAAACATCTCGCCTGCCACCTAAATTTCATAAAGCTATAGATCAAAGAAAAAAAGAATTATCCAATTTTGTTCATTCGATCGGAATTTATGCGCTTACAAACATTTCGGATGTTTATTTTTAATTAAATATTTGGAAGTTTGTTAATATAATAAAAAAATTACACTATTTATTATTCAGTCTTTATAATCGTTACGAATTATATTTTTAATGTAGGAACTCTTATCCGACATTTATTCCAAAACAGAAGCTTGTCCAAAAAAAACAAAACATATTCTAATATTTGAATTTTCTGGAGCAGTAGCTGACCAGGGGGCTGAGTACTTACCAGCTTAGAGCCCACAAATATATCAACATCGTTTCCATGGAAACGATTTTTTTCTGACGTTAGAAATAACTCGCTTTTGTTAGCGACAGAAAACGTATAACAAATATAATATATTAATATTTATAATTTCATAACGCCAGAGCTTGCCATCATATACAGACTATAGTCTTCGCATATAATTTAGCTTTCTATTGGTGAATGAATTTTTAAAGTCTTTTTATTGGTTAATGCGTGAAAGCGTCATAAACGAACTCTAGCAGTTTCGCATTTATAATATTAGTATGGAAGGTAACTTCACTTTTTAAGTTACTCGGATAACATTGATGATTGCTATTTTTCGACTTAAAAATGTAAAATTCGCCTGAAAAAGGCGAAAACCTTTTAATATAACATAAATAAAAATTGATTCCAATCATGATTACGGGTGAAGTTCCGCTTTGAATCTTTGGAAAGTTTTTGAAGGTTTTCTAAAGTTTACGTAACGAAAGTTTACATTTGTATTTGGATAAATAATGTTTCTGTTCAGATTCCTCGATGGATTTACATGTTTCAATAAAACATTTTGATAAAACTGTAATTGATAGAAAATGTTGTTCTTATTCGAGGAAATTATTGAAACGAAAATAACAATGAGTATCCGATACTGTCCTCGTTTTCATTGTTAAGCTAAATTTGTTTATCGATTAAGCAAACGGTTTCGTGTTACCTAAACGATGACGAACACAAAACCTTTCTGAATAATGCCAAACAAAACTTTTGTCATGTCATGAAAGCGAACAGGATTACCTACCGTCCCGCTTGTTTTCAAAATGGAACTCATTTTTACATTTTGCCAAAGCTTTTAAATAATAATTTACACATGTTACAGTACCTACGCACTATATTACATATATATCCAGTACTCACACACACATATATTACATGTATACACACACACATGTATTACATATATATGTGTAGGTACTGGATGGACCTCTCTCAAATGATAAGGCAATTCTACCAACAAACGATCGTAAAAAACTGGCAGCGATGACCATTTCATTTCAAATAAAATTCAAGATCATGTTTTCGCTTCAAGCCGCGTTTCATAATTCATATAATTTCACAAGGTTAAATGTTACTCCACAAGGTTAATTACTCGATAATCATAACTCAAACCGTATAATTACCAGCTCGCGTATTTTATATAATATCGTAGCGAGTGTAACTAATGACTTATGCCCTTCGAACGTACCTAATTATTTTCTTTTTTGAAACGTAAAGCACAGACAAATTAATATTACAAGGGTTACAATGTACTACGGCATGACAAATTATGCTAAATCCAATACCTCACAGGTTTAGCTATGCTAGATGAGGTTGAAATGGTACGACATCATGACAGCATCAATAGAGAATCATGGTAATTTCAGATGTACCAATAAGCTGTTAACGTAATAATGCGAAATTAACATCTGGGCAGTGGCCATGGTTAGAAGCCCTTGGATGCACATCGATAAAGCTGGCATATTATCCATAAATTATTCCAAGGACCGACCGTCACAATTAACATTATCACAAATCTTTGAAAAATTTTGAATTTTTGAAAATTTTACGGTCATGGTTGACCGTCAATCATCGGCCCGACAGCATTTTGTCAAATTTAATATTGGTTGTTTGATCAGCATAACGGTCATACAAAATCAACTAGACGCTGACAGGTCCAAAAATTATTAACTCAAAAGTTGACTGCCCAGAGTTGCTAAACAAAATAAATTTCCACGCGCCGATTCGATACAGTAGACAAAATACCCTTTTCTATATTGATGGATGCAACACCAATTCCAATCAAAATGAATTTATGCAAAGGACATGTAATTACTATAACAATAAATTTGCAAATATAGACACACGTGCTGACGTATTTACTGCTAGTTACTGTCACTACAGAACTTCATTGTATAACATTCTAGGTGTAAATAACACATATTCATGACGATTTAATTGATCATATCTAATATTTTTATATTACTTGTGTGGCAACTTTCCCCTATCCCTCTTCTCCCCTTACCCGTCCCAACCCAAATACCTATTTTGCAGTCTGTTACAGTCAAAATCACACTTATTTTATTGTTGTGTATTGGTTTATCATTTGTTGAATTTAGATTTGCATTATCATTATTTTTTAATTGCGGCTTAGTTCTGTTTATTTTCTTTCTTCTTAAATATTCTAGTTTACATTCAGTTAATATTGTTTCTAAATACCTTTTTTTTATTTTTTTTTTATTAGCAACTATATAAAATAATTGTACATACAAAATAAAATGATGAATTTAATGTTAAATATTGCAATTCTTAGTCCTCCTCACAAGGGGGTCCTGTGCGAGGCGGACTAAAATTATTTAAATATATTTCATTTGTCTTCTATGTCGTTTTTAGTGTTTCCATTAGGGTTTTTTCATTGATCTCTTTCAGCCATATTTTTATTCTTGATTTGTATACATTAGAATTTTTTATTAGTTTTATATCTTGGGGAAGGATGTTATGAAGTTTAGTTGCAAAGTATGTGTAGTTTCTTTGTCCGAATGTGGTTTTGTAACTTGGAATGTTTTTTACATCATTTTTATTCGACCTAGTGTTATGCATGCATGGTTGGTCTAGTGGAAGATTCAGTATTTTTGAAAAGCTTTAATAATATATTTTTGGCATATATTTGTTGCACATTTGGTACATCAAAGCTATTGAAAATTTCAATTGAAGGCGTTCTAATGGGTACTTTCAATATGGTCTTTATGATTCCTTTTTGAATCGTATTAAGGTTATGTATGTACTTATGTGTAGCAGATCCCCATCCTATAATTCCATATTCAATTCGAGAATGACACAAAGCGTAGTAGACCTTTCTCATATCCTTTTTATTTACAACGTTTCTTAGATTTTTGAAGAAATATATGAGGCTTGTTAGTTTTTCGGTAATTCCTTTGATGTGTAGGTCCCATCTTTTCATCAATTATCACTCCGAGATATTTTATATTTTGTGTTTTTTCGATGATGGCAGTCACATTCGGTGATTCGGCAGTAACATTGTATATATATTATTTCCATGGCATTCGTGTAATTTTAGTTTTAGTGATTTTATTGGTTGGCTTCTTGAGTTCATTGAGAATGTTATATATTTAGTTTTGTTTATATTAAAGGTAAGCGAGTTGATTTTAAGCCAATTTTGAAGTGCACTAAGCCCTTGTTCAGCCACATTAAATGTATCCGTCCAATTTTCTTCATGAAATAATAAAACAGTATCATCAACAAAACTGATTATGTTTCCTTTAATGGTAAGGTTAGTTAAATCGTTGATATAGATAATGAATAGAATCGGACCCAGTACACTTCCTTGAGGGACTCCATAGTTTAAAGATAGTAGTTTGCTCTTTTGTTTGCCAATTTGTACTTGTTGTTCTCGCCCTGTTATATATGACTCCAATAAGTTCATTGTTGTTCCGGCCATTCCTATTTTTTTTAGCTTTGATATTAATATTTTATGGTCAATCGTGTCAAAAGCTTTTTGAAGATCTATGAATAAAGCCAAACATTTTTTCCCATCATCTATGTTTTTTATGGCTATGCTTGTTAGATTTTCTATGGCATCATTGGTGCTTAGATTTTCCCTAAAGCCATATTGGGATGCTGATAGTAATTTGTTTTGTTCAAGAAATTGAACAATCTGCTTTTTCATTACAGTTTCCAAGATTTTTGAAAAGGAGCTTAAAAGACTTATGGGTCGGTAGTTATAAATATCCTTTTTACTACCACTTTTATGAATAGGTATAACTGTAGCTTTTTTAAGGCATGAAGGGAAGACACTTGTAGATATTGACAGATTGACCAGGTATGTCAAAGGGAAGGTCAGTTCATTTTGTAATTGTTTTATAGTTTTGTTTGAAATTATGTCATTTCCCGATGTTTTATTAGCATTAAGGGTTGCAAATGCGTTTTTTATTTCAGTATTGGTTACAACAGTTAACTTTAACATTAATAATTGGTCTGTTTTTTTATCATCCTCATATGTATATTATGTTACTAAGACTGATTATGTTCCTTAAATAAATAAATAAATGATAAAAATAATAAATAAAAATGGACGCTTCGAATGTCAAAATAATAAAAATGGCGCTGATCGTCGATTTGCGACGATTTCAAGTGTGACAGTCAAACAAACAAACAGTTCTAAGCTACTTAGCAAATATTATGAAATCAATTTATTTTATTTATTTATTTATTTATTATTATTATTTTTTTGTTATTATTTTTTTTTAATTTTTTTTTTTGTGTATGCATTACAGATTAACGTAATCCTATTACAATACACGTAAATATTCGACGGCCTCCGTGGTCCCGAGGCAAGACTCTCGACTCACAATCCGAAGGTCGCGGGTTCGAACCCGGCGTGCGTAAATAAATTTTATTTGATTAATTTGTGTTATTTCACAATTTATTCATTTAAAATAATATATAGTATATTTGCGGCACGTTCCAGAGTGGAAGATACTATCAGTATCGCCCTGGTGTAAGACCACCATTCAGAATTGAAACGTTGCTTGAAATGGCTTTAGCCGTGTTTAGTGACCAGATCTGAATAGCCAGGTACTTCCCCACCTTCCTCTTCCCTATCTCCTTCCCCTCCCCACTACCTTCAGCCTCACAACATACCCCAATTGGGGATGCCATAGTCTCACTGGCTCCAGACGGGAGCAGTTGGGACTCTTGTGCGGTATTAACTGTAAAAAAAAGGGACCTAGAGATATCATTAAGCACCATACCTCTTGTCATGCTGTGCAAAAAATTTTAAAATTTTCAACGAATTTTCAAAAATTCTATGAATTTTCAAAAATTCAATGATTACGCGATTCCCCAGCGTTCAGATTGCACGAAATATGTAATACAAAATTTTCACTCAAGCGTCACAATTTTTTTTAATACTACTACTAATAATCTACTTGCAATAAAACCATGAAGAATTAACTTAATATCTTGCATTTTCTTTACACTTAATATCTTGCATTTTCTTTACACTTAATATCTTGCATTTTCTTTACACTTAATATCTTGCATTTTCTTTACACTTAATATCTTGCATTTTCTTTACACTTAAATCAAGCATTTTCTTTTAAACACGTGTCACCATTACCATAGAAACACATTGGCAACGTAATAATATGCTTTTACTGTAAATATTTTTTATACAACTGTGACATGGAGTTAACTCTAGAATGAAATCGTGTTAACATAAAGATGGCACTCATTTTATAAAGACGCCGAGTCTCGCAGTTTTACATCAGAGCGAATTGTCGTGAAAAATAAATCGCAAATCATCATGATAAATTTATAATATAATTTTTGGAATAACTTAATGAGTAAAATCTCATATTGTAATATCTATACTAAAAAATAAATGCGAAACTGCGCGTGTTTGTTTGTTACGCTTTCACGCATAAACCAGTAAAATAAAAAATATATATTTCATCAATAGAAAGCTACATTATATGCGAGTAATATAGGCTGTATATAATGGTAAGCTCTGGCGTAATGAAATTATAAATATTAATGTTTTATATTTATTATACGTTTTCTGTCGCTAACAAAAGCGAGTTACAGCTAACGTCAGAAAACAAATCGTTGCCGTGGAAACGATGTTGATATATTTGCGGGGAAATGGTAGTTAATATTTATCTATCTACATAAATAAAAATGAATCTCCGAAATGTTTATAAGCGCATAACTTTCGAACGACTGCACCAAATTGGCTCATTATTTTTTTACTACCGGTGAGCTCTGGAATTATGAAATTTACGTGGCACGCAAGCTGTTTGAAAATTGAATGAACGAAATGTGGGAGGGGTGGGTGGGGAGGGGGGAGGGGAGAATTGAAAAGTGCAAGCACTACTGTAATTTCCCCCTAATACCATGCGAGCGAAGCCGCGAGTAAAAGCTAGTAATAAATAAATTTAATTTTTGAAGGGAATATAAGCGAGTCTCAACGAAAATTTCAAACAGAGAAATCAGAAAAAAAAATCGGTCGCATCTAGGAATTAAACCCAGGACCTTGCCGAGAATCTGCTCTAGAGCATTCTTACTGGTTCAAAATTTCGTTTAAGAGCCGCCAATATTGTCTTGAATGATTAAATTTATAATCATTGAAAAATCATGGAAAAGTCACATTAACGGGAAATCTAAATCATGTCAATAGCGAACTGATAATTTATGATTGCTCAGTTAAACTGTATTGAACATGTAATGTTTTATGGGGTCGTTCGCAGCGAAAACCACAACACTGTATAAATAAAGAATAACACTACGTAATTGGCGGTTTACACGTTTTGCTCACGTACCATATATTTATTTTGTTCGTAGTTTTAAAATGTTTGATCGTTTTTAAGTACCTAAATAAGTAGCGTAGGTAAGTCATTAAAACATTCATTTTCATATTTGAGTTGGCTTCGAAATTTCAGTTTTTAAAGAATCGTTTAGAGCGATTTATGTACATATTTTTAATGCGTCTTATATCGCCATGGTAGAAGGCATAAAATCGTTTGGCAAGCTTGGAGTCTAGAAATGTTCGATTTTAAGCGCTAAAGTGGTTTTCATTTATTTTGTGAATAATTTCATAAAAAGAAAAAAATGATCAAGGGAAACTGTCACATATAATCTCAGGCATAAAATTGTATTCTTAAAAATTTGTTTCTTATATGATTTATAAACTTCTAACGAAAAATACATTTTTGAATAGTTTAGAGTTAAATTTTTCTAAAAGTAATTAACAATTTTATTTTAATTCTAATCAAAAGAAACGATAGGAAAAGCTTCAATTAATCCAAAACACATTTATAAATTGGTATTTATAATGGAGGTAAACAGATTCGTAATAAAAATTAATCTAATACAGTGATATAGCAATAAGCCTTAAAATAACAAATTGTGTCATGGAAAGAGAAATATCCTAGTTTGTTGCAAAACTTTTAACTAAATTGAACGAATTATGCAGAAAACAGCCAACCACAAAAAAATCAAACTGAGATAAAAGATTGTCTAAAGATTAAATAATCAAATACACTCAAAAACTAAGAATGGTTTTTACTTCAAAAAGTTATAAATTAAATATAAATACCAATACTTTACAACTTTAAAGTTGATTTAAATGAAGATTTTTTAAAATATATTGGCATTTTTTCAGGTCTAGCTATTTTCTGTAGACTAATACATGTCTGAATGTAAGCTCTGCATTCAACTGTCTAACCTTACTATGTGATATATGCATTCTGCAGAAAACAGCCAGAGCTACCGAAAACACTGAATAAATGTTAAGCGCCATGAAGGTTTTCCCATTGTCATCCTTCCACTGCAGTGCAAAACAATGGATCGAAATTCCGGCTGGAGAGTTCAAAAGGACTCCCTCAAACAGTATCTACGAATCCGACCCGCTACCCAGTAGGTGGGAAAATACATCCGCCACCAAGACCTAGACAAACCTTACCCTATGAACCCTGGTACCCCTGCTAAGTCACCAAACGGAGCGCATCACAGATGGCAGAGGTGTCGGTTATCCAATAAATAATTCCCGGTGGCAGCGGTACCCTAACCCGCCCACTAAATTGGTAACCCTTTTGACAACTTAGTTTTTGTATATTTATTCAAAGTACTTTTTAATAGCATTTTTTCAGTTTGTTGGCAATTGAAATTTTTTTACATAGTTCAATATTTTTAAAAATGAAATGTAAAATGAAAAAAAAATAATACTGTTCAGGTCTTTATTAGGACCATTTTCTTATCTCATGGTCATTTTCAGTCCCAAAAATCAACCTCACGATTTATGAAATAGATACAAGGATACGAAAAGGACCCTTTTCGAAAGATGAAAGTTATCGTTTTTCTTTGCGTTTTATATTGGACAATCAATTTGCAGTCAGATTAACTGAAATTTGACGTATCCGCTATATTGAATTAATTGACAGGGATCGTTAACCAGCGGTCGGCGTCCCTCTGCGTCACGTCAAATCTTGATGAACGCTTTGCTTGATGACTGATCAAACAGCCGTTTAAAAAATAAGGTAAATCAGATTTAACCAGGTCTGCCTTGACAGGTTGAAAATAAAGAACTGATCTTTTTTAAACCTTTGATGACAAAACTGATCTTTTAATTAAACGCTTGATGACAAAAAAGTAATTAAAAAAAAAATATTAAGAAGGTACAAAGAATTAAATTGAAATAAATGTAGATGGTAATGCACAACCAGAAACAATATAATTCTCAATTTTTTTTATAACAACAACCGTCTTTTTATAACTTTTGAAGGTTATTTCAGTCAATGTATTAGTCATTGACCTTATAATAACCTTCAAAAGTTATAAAAAGAGATTTGTTCTTATAAAAAAAAATAATATTCATTTATCCTTTTATAAAAAGGTCAATATATGCTCCATGTAAATAAAATTGGATATATTTATCCGAGACGCTATCTAGGTTGCAAACCTGTTCTTAGAACGATTGTTTCCAATGAAAAAGGTAGTTGCCTATGATATGGAAAAAATTAGTCGAAGATAATATTGTTATTTTTTAAATTTGAAAATATGAGTTTGACAATTATGACGGTTTGATGGAAGGTGGCAATGGCTGAATTGGTAAAAACGCACGACCCGGTTAGACGGGAGGTTCTGGGTTAGAGTTCCAGTTGCGAACATTATCTTTTTCTGTGTCTTGTTCTCTTTCATATTTTCGTTTAAATTATCAGTGTTATTGTATTGAACTTAATAAATGTAATTTCCTGCCTATGTTTGTAATATCATTTCTTCAATTACCACCGGAACAAGCTCCAAAATAAATTAATTTCTTTCTCATCATGAGCGATTTTAACTTTTAAATAATTTTCTTATAAACAATAATTTTTATCTATCATAAATGCGTTGTCTAATTAGAGGTAAAGTCACAAGAAGGGAATCGGCAACTGATTTTATTTTTGATAAAAACTGCACGTGTATTAAATTGATAAAATGCTGACGGTTTCCCAAAATAAATAAATAAAGTACTTCTTTCACGAACGGCCCAGTTTACAAAAAAAGGAATAAATAATCTCCCATCTTCCAGATGTCTTAGGTATGATGCATTGATTTTTACGTACTAAATAAGTTTTACCTTTAAATAAGAAAGTATGGTATGTTACGTAACTAAGGCTAGTGTATTAAGTGTAAAGCATTAAGAGGAAACCCGGTAGCCGAGAAATTTGATAAATAGGTATTTTACCAAACTGTTGCTGCCACTGTCGCTCTTACTCCCCCATACTATGACATGTATGTATTTTCAACATGAGGTGCAATTGTCTCTTTCGGTTAGTACTCGGGGGAGTAAGAGACAACAGTTGCAGGTAGGAGGGCAGAATCATGATAATCCTAAAGCACAGCATACAAAACCTAGCATCCAGTTAGAAAGGACTTTGGCCCCCGAACTACATTAATAAATTACGATACGTCAATAAACAGTCTCTGTGATTCAAAGAACCTAAGTTTTTAATAATCATTTTGTAGTACTGGAGTACTGTAGTACATAAATAAAATCATTAAAATCGAGGTTTTGTGTTCCCCTTTTTTCTATTCCAAAACTGGACCAATTTTTAAGATTTTTTTACTAACATACAGAACGTCTATTGATTGCGTTCAAACCACGCAAGTAACTTACCCAAAAAGTAATTCTTACCGTTACCTAATGAATGATATCTATATTACCTATATAATAAGGAACTCCAGTGAAAAATATTATGGCTTTAAAAAAATATGTTCATACAAACCAATATACGCTGATTCTGAATATATAAGTTTTATTACATAATATTTAACTTAGAATTTTTAAAAAAATATTAAAAAGTCCATTTTAAAACACCCTATTGCTGGATTTTGGCGGCGTGACGTCACCGCGCCGCGTCACCTGGGTCAAAGTTGTATAGAAATCAATAGAAATGAAGACGCAAGCCGTTCGGCATTCCGAGTTATTGGTTTATAGAGAATTGGACATATAATAGTTTTTGTTTTTATTGAAACATTATTTGGGCCTAAATAATTCAGAATCAAAAATAAAGTATCTCTATTAGTTTATCTATATTATTTAAAATATTCAAAAACTTTAACTGTACAAAAAACGATCGTATTGCCCAGTAATGTCTATGAAAACGCTCCAATTCTGAAATTCAAAATGGCGGGAGTCGAACAGCTGATTCCAGTTCCCCACAAGATTCATACTTCGGTTAGTCATGATGACGTCACACTAGATTCGGTGGTTTTCGGGGGATCTTGAAAAATTAAAACTATGACATTTATTTTAACTATTAAAACTAACTCTAAAAGTAAAAATAAATATGCAGTTATTTAAGTTAGAAGGTCATTATTCATAAAAAAAAAATAAAAAAAATGGACTGGAATTCTCTATTCTCCCGTCTGGAATCCACATTATAACACTTATATACAAGCTGTTAAAAGAATACAAAACAAATTCTTACGTTTTATAAATTTTAAAATGGGTATTCCAGCAATTATGTTGAACTATAACACCCTGTTAAATGACATGACTTGGTATCTTCTAAAATAAAATTCTCGTGTCACGGTGTTTGTTATCATACCGGCTGGACCGATTTTGATAAAATTTTTGTGCTTATCGGGTAGGTCCGAGAATCGGCTAACATCTATTTTTCATACCCCTAAAAGTTAAGGGTGGTCCACCTCGGATTTTTATTTTTTATTTTTTGGAATATTTTTTTATTTTTATTTTTTTATGGTGAGGCATTAAAATACATAAAAATGGCAAAGCAACGTTTTCCGGGTCAGCTAGTTTTAATATAAAATTATAAATGATTTAGTTAATAGTTCGGTATTGCTTGAACTGATAAGCTTCCGGATACCACAACGTTATACTAGAAGTCGAGATTTATTTCAGTGCAGAAATTCTGGGATTTACTACCACATGTACCCCAGCGCCCTTGAGGTGATTTTTCACAAAAACGGCGCTCTACAAGTTATCCAATTATTATTATTATGTATTCCTCTTTGCCCAGAATACTAATGGAGGGAAATCATTATACTAAGTCAGTGGACATCTTCAATTTATCTTTAAACATATAAATATAAAATATTGTTACTGTGGCAATTAACTTATGTACAATAAATACTGTATATTTCTTATTATTCATGTGTAAAAGCCCCCAAAAAGGGCGTAAATAAATAAATAAGTAAATAAAAAAAAATTTGAAACAGAGTCAAAATCCAGAGAGAAAATTGAGGAATACGTTTGTATGGACAAAACGCAGCCCGGTTTCCTCTTAAGTAGTAAAAATAATATGTTTTATACATACAATACTAAGCATTGTACCACGAATCAAGCGCTAATTATTAAATAAGGAATATTTTTTTAAATCATCTTACCGACTATAACAAGCTTCACGTGAGTGAACTTGGATGGCTCAGTTCTGAAGTCTGCCCTGCAGCGGTAGAGGCCCCCGTCCTTAGGGCGCGCGGGGCGCAGGCCGAGGCGAGCGGGGCGCGACTGCCAGCGGGCGCGGCCTGTCAAGGGGGGCGCCGCCCAGTGGGCCCCAGAGGGCGCTGCGGGGGCCCGGGCGTCCCAGCTGGAAGGAATAAAAGGTGAATGTTGAATTAAATACTTATTTTTTTCTTGTATTTTGGAAAAGTCGTCTTATTATTTAATACCAAATAATTCTGGAATTCTTATCTGTTGCGTGACCTTACATCATGAACGCATACAACATTTGCCTTAAAGTTTTACCTACCATAATCGTTTTGTAAATCTTAACTAACTATGTAGTTATTCAGCAGGAAAACGTTTGTGTGTTCCATTAAAATCTCTTGAACGGTGAGCTACAGTGTCAAGGAAAATGCATTCATAAGTCATTGTATCATTTTTTCAGTTCACAATGTGTAATGTCTGTATCATATTGTGAACTGTTATATCTCTTATGTCCTCTATAGAGACTTTAGTAATTTAAAAGTACTGGGACCAGTTTTATTCAGTACTAAAAAATGCTGATTAAAAGACTTAAGTTCTTTGAATTACAGAGCCTGTTTACTGATGTATACTAATTTATAAATGTAGTTCGAAGGACCAATAATTAATGTCCTTTCTAACTGGATGCTAGGTTTTTTCTGCTGAGCTTTAGAATTATCATGATTCTGCCCAACTACTTTCGGTTATCTTCGGCACATCTCGAAAATGATCCATTCGACCCGAAGAGCCCATAGACAACTAAAGAAATGTAAAAACAAATCATAGACCAATTATGATATATCACGCAGAGCCATATCTATCATGAGCTATGTAGCTTTGAAGTATAAATTAAATCGATTAAAGATATATTTGATAATGTTTGTATGATATTGTATTCTCAGGCGATGCCGGGGAACTTTATGTGGAATAATCAGGATCATTCAATGACTAAACATAAAACTTCTGCTGCACAGGTACAAATATTAATTAAATTAATCTATTTATTCAGTGGAATTATAATAATAATCAAATTATTTTATATGATTTAATTAAAGGTTCACCAATGGTCAATCGCAGGGTTCAGAATTTCATTTAAAATGTAAAAGTTTTTAATATAAACTGACACCCAACGGACAGGAATAACCCACAGTCATCAAAGAGAAACATTGGGATTTTTGCACACCAATAAATAAGTATATGCAGTGCATCGAAAAATACCAAAAATACTGTGAATTTAATTTACGTAATGAATATTAATTACCTTGTATAAAACTGGAATATACTGTTGTCGTACTATGATCTATAACAGATCGATGCTTAATAATTTACGACTTTCCAAACCAACGTCCAGAATGGCTCGATTATTATAACAAACACCTTAGACACAACTATACGTGTATGGGTACTGCCGCCTCAGGAACCATTTATTGGATAACCAACACTTGTAATATAGGTCCTCCCAAGTGGTTCGCTACGTTTAAGAGTCCTAAACAGAGGACTAAGCAGAGGTCCCGGGATCATGAGTTGAGGTTAACCTAACCTAAAAAAATAAATTCTGTACTATACGTGTTACAAAATGATTCTTCTAAAAATGTAAGATTTTTCAGAAAATTACTAAGAATTTGTAATAATTATTTGTCAGCAGTGTTGTTCGATTATGAAATTGTGAACACAATCCTATTATTACACTATCGCTAGAAAGTTAGCCTGTGCTGAACAGAGCTCATAACAAGAGAAGATCGGAATTTGTAGAATTTATGTGAATTAGATTCCGTCATCTGTGATAATTTCAAGACGAATGGACGCATTACTTAAGACCCCCATTTCAGCGAAGTAATGCGACATTTTCGCACCAGAACATAATCTGAAATATAAGCGGTACGTCACTCCATTCATTCCGGAATATTTTATCTCTTGTATTGTCGAGTCCTTTCTTATGAGCTCGGAATAGCAAAGTGTTACTCGGCGCATATAAAGCATCTCTGTAAATAGGGCTTACATTTATTTCACTCCTTAAGTTTATAGCCAGAATTTACAACCACCATGGAGAGGCATAAACCCGAAAATAATGTCTCAAAACCGGAAAGGTGGCAGCCCTTACATTTAATACTGTTTTCTAAGATATCACTCACGTAATAAATTTCTCGAAGAGAAGTACGATAAGCCCATTACGCCAAGCCAGAGCTTATACAATAGCTCCTAATTTAGGAAGCATTCTTTTATCTCGAGCTATTATGTAGCTAAAGCCATAAAGACCTCTGTTTCTCCGAGTGGTAGCGCGACAAGTTAGACAACCCCCACAAGTCACCACCCACTCACCACCTTGCTTTGTAATCTTAAAAGGTCAATTAAAATCTGTCTCAATCTTTTAAAGTTTGGATATCAAAGTAAAGGATGTTATTTCTTTGGCTTTTATGAGATAATTTGTCGCTCTCTGTTTCAATGTTTATCTTTTTCTCGTTTATTTACTTATCTCTTGACTTTGTTTCTGCTTAAAGTGCGCGCGTACCACCCCCTACCCTGTACACACACACCCTATACAGGCACACTCTGTACAGGTATGCGAAACACGCAGAATCGGAGGGTGTCTCAAATTTAAATCCTTTAAGAGAATTGAAAGGAATCTTTGAGCGAAAGACGAGTACTACCTTCCTCGAGTAGCTCTCACCGAATAACTTATTCGTACAATCACAATCATCTAAAACATATGGAAATGAACCGTTCTTCACTTCTGAAACGGATGCCATTCATTCACTTTAAAAATGTACAAGCTTTAAACAGTTTCACCCCCCTCCTCCCACGCCCCCGCTTTAAGAAGCGTATACCACAAAGAAAAGCCAATATCTAATATCTTCCGTTATTTCCAGAGTTCAGGGCAAACTTTCCATGAAATTACAAAGTATTATTACTTTTATAGAATCTTTTCAAGTAGAGATTGTTGCGTAACAAATGCCCGAAAAGCGTTTCTTGCTTTTTGCCCCGGGACTCTGAACTTGGAGACTGGGAGAGGAATAAAGGAAGAAAAGCTTCCGTCCTAGAGGCGGAAACTAAAGTCGAAGATGTGATCTCTACACTTCTCTCAATATTAAATCATTCAAAGTGATAATAAATTGAGTCTTCCATTGTTAAGTGTGTAATTGACGTTTCCCCGGCGTATAATTCGACACTGAAATGTTGTGAAACGCCAAGCGGAGTTCGTGTACATGAAGGGTTTAACTAATAATATGTGGGGAGCGACCGTAGAACGCACAACGGAGTGTTTTTACAGAAATGTATGTCAAAGGTTGGACCTTCACTAGATATTTAGGGACTGTCGTTATTCGGGGGCAAATATTTGCCTTTTCCAAGTTAAATAACCCATGAAATACACTTGCGAAATATCTTTCTTGCGAGATATTTATGTTAAAAGTTATCTTCCTCAACATAAACAAAATTAATGTTTGTTTAACATCATAAATAAAATGTTAGGCTGACGAGGGCAAGCAGCGAGCAGCAAGCGTGTTCTGGAGCTTAGCGAGGTGTGAGTGTAAAGGTCTTCCCTGGAAGTGTCTACCTACGAACTTCATGTTATTACAATACAGTCAAACGACTAAATAAAAAATATCATTTTCATAAGCTCGAAAGAAAGATATTTATGACTTCATAATCCCGGATTAGCATTATAGCAGATTGTTTTTATGGCATGGAAAATGGTACGAGGAGTGTTGTCTCGAGCAATTTGTTTATGGGGTCCCAGGAGCTATCATGGTATCTTTACAATTTTATCGGAAATCTAGAAATTATCGGAAATATTCATGAATTTCAGTTACTATAAGATTAGATGTCTATTATTATTATGTTTAATCTTGAAATCTATTAAGAAAAGATCTTGATTTTTTCCTAATTTTCTTTTTGTTGTTATTTGCAATATTTTAATATTTACGTACTTACATAATTTTATACGATTAAGCTAAAAATACCTCAGCAAATACAAGAGCCTTGTCTCTTTGTGGTGAGGAAAGGCGTATTTTATTTTCGTTTATAACACAATATAACATGTAAATATTGTATATTTATTGTAAAAACATAAAATATAAAATAAAATGAAATAAATTTCACTCTTTATCTTCAGCGAACAATTGACTTGTTAAAAAACCTTGAAAGTATGAACAAAAATAAAGGCATCAAGAGAAATTGAATGCCTAAAAACACACATTTGTGGTCATAAAAATCAATTTTCATCAACAGTTGAAGGAACATCTATATTTTTTAGTAACCGACAAATTTATTTCCACAAATTGTCTTAAACAATTATTAACATTATGTTTATATGCGAAACTTGTTAAAAAGAGTAATAATGTATTTTGTATAATAAAATAAGCTCAAAAAGAGTTATTTAGGAGTAACTCTTTTAAGTGGTTTAAGATGACCAAAATATTCTCAACATTTTCTAAAATTCCCTCTTCCTAACGACGAATAAGCGTCAAAGACTACTAAGTACTGTTTAATTATACCCAGAATTTGTTTTTCTAAATAGTTCCATCAACGTGATTACAAATGTTGAACATTAAAATAATAATAGTCTATTGTGGGTGCATTGTGCTCTTCAAATTATGGGTAGACCCCTGGGACTGGAAGACATGATGGTGGTTATATATATACTCGTATATCAGATCAATGTATCACGTCAAATAAAATGTGGCATTGGTAGAAGTTCAAACAACGATGTAACAATTATCAGTTCACCATTTCGTTGGAAACAAAGCCGATAAAGGAGTGAATATCTTAAACGAGTTGAAATATCGACTGGATGATAAAAGCAGGTAGCACTGCAGTCACAAATCTCCTGGAAGCAATTTCTCAGTGCGAGATAAATCAGTCAACTAACGGCTGGGAAACAGAAAGCTCGCGGTTACTCGATACCTACTGTTAATGGTTAGTTAACCTTCACTGAGACATTACTGCACTGTGGAGTGTGCTTGGGCCAGGGACGAGAGGAAAGCGGTTATAAAATGTGTACTTAATGGCTGAAGCCATAATTAATTATTTATTATACCATTTTGTACAATACTGATACAAGAATTTGTCAGGACGATGTCACACGAGCCAACAGCACAAAGTAGCTTGTAGCGTTTTCCCCAAAGTGACTACAAAGCGGTTGGAGGCACCTATAAATTATGCTTACTGTCGGATTATGTTTCTCGTCTTATTTATACATCAAAATATCTGCAAAATTGTCTACTTGTAGTCATATTTCACGGGACTTTTAATCTTTTGTGCAAACGAAGGTATCTCGCACTTTGAAACTTTACGAAACAGTTAGTAATTTGTAACTGTCTTCAATTTTAAGACAGAATACAACCTCCGCTGTTGTTGAGATAAACAATTCTCTTTCACGCAGAAAGGTTGTGTTAAACCTACGGTTTCACGAGTGGTACATTCCTGCTTCTCGACTCACCTACCGAGCAGAAAATTCTTATATTTGCGTCCTTAAACAAAATTTCGGTTTTTCAAGGAGACGGAGAAATATCACACATATTGTAAAGTTAAATAATCGTTCACGTAGCTTCTGACAAAAAATATTTTAGCTGAGGGTAAAGAGAGGAATATTTATTGAAACGAGAATACTTATATTCAAATGATTTATTGTTATTTTTAAAATGAAAAACCAACTATACCTAGACATTTATAAATGATTAAAAGAGAACATAAATTAGGCAAATAGGTTACTGCTAAAACCTATTACAAAAAACAGTTTATCTAGAATGCTCCTGCCAGCGATAAACTAAATTAAACGATTCATTTTTCAAGCAATAGATAGTGTCTGAGGGTTAATTAAAACTATAAAACTTGCACAAAAATGAAGCACTTGCATACTAAAATTCAATAATTAAACATTTTACGATTTCCACAAAGACATGAAACTGGCGCAAGTGCCCACACAATGTGTTTCATTAAATAAGCTTTCACCTCAAATGTCCAGATGTCTGGAACAAAATTGTTAAATTACCGGCAGGAGCCAAGAAGTTATTTTATGTGTCAGTTTTACAGGAAAGTAACTTCAATCGGGACTGCAATATTATGTGGTTTGTGCAATGTCGAAAGAGGTCACAACCGCGTGATGCGAATAGTCAATTCTCCCGATGGACCCTTATAAACCGGGTTTACCAAAGTCAGTTCTAGAAAAATTGGATAAACCTTTTAAAAGTATTTTTCAATGGCATTCAATAAATTGAAACATTATTTAATACCGTTACGATATGGAGTGGAGAAAGGGGAATGGAGTGGAGAAAGGGGAATGGAGTGGAATGGAAAGATAGAATTTGAATACATTATCATAAAAAAACAAGGGGATAGCTAGTCGTAAGATGTTGTCAGAAGCAAAAGGTTACACGATAATTTTATTCGTATTTCAAAGGAAATTAACATTTCACTTCAGTTGTGAAGAATCAGTTTACTTTCAAATTCGCATACATGAGTTTAAAGTACTTATATGTTATACGCCATAAATTGTATGAAAGAAGGTATATGTTGTAGTAAACATTAAAAGGTTACTGTGAAGTTAAAAGGATTTTGAACGCAATAATTACAATTATGCTCTAAGTAAAATTCATGATTAGTTATTATAAGTTCTTAGTTAGGTTTACGTAGGTAGTTGGAATTTTAAACGATAGAATCCGTTTTTTTTAACATTAACTCCACTCAGTAGGCCCCGAAGAAAATATTTTTCTTCAAGGATTATATTGTCTTTGGGGACGTTATGTGGAGGGTCTTTTTGGGAAGAGGAAGGAGTAAATATGGAAAGCCATGTTGTTAGGAGGGAGGAAAAAGCCTCGGAGAGCCGTGTTGTAGGAGGGAAGAAACATAGGGGCCGCAAATCAAACACAGCCGAGCTGATAAACTCAAGAACGAGTCGTAGAAACGACCCGTTCTCATGTCAACTGTGTTCCAATGTTGGGCCCGATTTGGCGTGTTTCCCTTCCATTAACAGGTGCCGAAGGCATCAGAGTTATCGAAGGCATCAAATTCCACAGACATTTTACTGAACAAGGACGGCGTTCCCACTTGAAGCCTGTGCTCTAAAGATTGCAATCCATTTGATAAGACAGGATAATCTAACAAACGGATCGCAAGCGCCCGTTTCTGCATAGAGTCCAGGATTTTTCTAAGTATTTTGGGGCTCCAGAGCAGAGGTAGGTGCCAAATTCAATATTGGGGCGAATTTGCCATTTGTACAGGGTCAGAAGTTGTGTACTAATGAAGTATCTGCAAGTTCTGTACATTACGCCCAGCTTAAGCGCTAACTTGACTCTGGTTTCGATGGAGTCCCGGTATTTGAACTGGTCAGTTAAAGTTATGGATAAACGGAAGTGGTGTTGAGAAGATAACTTCTAAGGAAGGAGACTAGATAGACAATTCAGTCAGTCTTTTAGTCATAATCAAACATGATTGGGTCTTTAAAACATTAAATTCGACTAGCTTATTCTTATCCCAAGAAGAAATCCTCTCGAGGTAACTGTCCATTCTTTGATCGGAAGCCCTCAGAGCTATTAGATAAATTTATTATTTTTATAAAAACTTTGAGTAATTTTGAGCAAATTTTTTACACGAACCAAAAAAAAATTCAATTTATTATCACTCAAAGCTAGGTACATTTGAAAAAAATACAAATAGGTAGGTAAGTATTCGTTAAAAATCAAATCATTTTCATTCTGTCTTCAAAGGGAATAAGCGCTTGACTCCAATTTCACAATATAATCAATAGACACAAGGCTGAGCTGACATATTGTTGAGCTGATCGTTAACATATTGTAAAGAATAAAATGTATTTTTTTTTAAATCTTCGACGCACGCAACTAAATCAGAAAATGTATTGATTCCGTAATGTAGTTCGAATGAAGGTGAGCTCACGATAGGTATTTTGAAATCAAACGACTCCATGGACTGCTTATTCAAACTTGGGGCATTGTTAGGAAAATACATTAATACTGTTGGAAAAGGAAGGTAAGGTAAAGGAAGGTCTCATTATCATATTTCGAAATTTAATTTAATTCTTTCACTTCAATGAATAAAAGTTTTCCCGTAATTTTTCACGGGCGAAAGACTGTTTAGCAAAGGAACAAAAATAACGCTTATTTTCACTTCACAGGAGTTTTCTTCGAAATTTGGAAAAGTTTAATTTTATGTCGTTTGACAATCTGATGCTCGTAGAGTTATTCAATATAATATTCCAGTAGATGTGATAGAAAATAAAATTACACGGAAAAGGCAAAATGATTATTAAAATTAAACGTTGTTTGTGAAGGATGTGCAAAGTGGAAAACACCAGCTTGGAATGTTTTTGAACAGTAAAATAATAATGATGACATTATTATAAGCTCCAAAGATAATCAAATTAATCATAAAAAGTGACGTTGTAAACTACCCTTTTATTACCTTTTGACATTTCTGTTAATTTTAATTCAGACTTTAATGCTCAGTCACTTTTCCGTAACGTCACAGTAGGGAGGATGTACCGCTTCCATTGTATATAAAGTGACAGACTTATTTGCAGATTTACCAAAACTCGGTATCAATTTCAAACTACAGTTAAAAAGCGGGCAATAGGGAAGTCAAACCACAATTTTACACCTCGTTTAATTGCTTCCCTCACCAGAACTTTGCTGTTTGGCAACGATATTACAAAGTCACCCCAAAGACATTATGTTAGCTCTGAGGTTTGCTTCTACACGAAATAATATTTGAGGCTTCGAGTTTGAGAGGTGGAGGTCGTTTCTTAGTTGCTCCCTTCCAATTATAGTTCGCGATGCTGGAATATATCCAGAGAACAGCAGCGAAATTGCTGATGTGGAGAAAACTAAAAGGAAAGGATTAGGTAATGACAGTGTTGCTTCTTATTGCATATTCAAATTGAAAATCTTCAACAGTCTTTAAAAAAAAATCATATTTACAATAAACAGCAAATGGCATTATGTTATATGTAAGCGTGGAGTAAGAAACTTCTGAGTATGTTTTAGTTATAAAACAGCTGCTAGTTGAGAGAAATAATTACATTTTTAATTAAATAAGAAATGCATAAATAATTAACACTAACAAAATATGTAAGGCATAATTTTGGTCACATTAATTATACTCGCCATCCCAAACTCGTATATCCATACTAATATTATAAATGTGAAACTGCTCGAGTTTGTTTATGACGCTTTCACGCATTAACCAATGAAAAGACTTTAAAAATTCATTCACCAATATAAAGCTAAATTATATGCGAAGACTATAGTCTGTATATGATGGCAAGGTCTGGCGTTATGAAATTATAAATATTAATATATTATATTTGTTATACGTTTTCTGTCGCTAACAAAAGAGAGTTTTTGCTAACGTCAGAAAAAAATCGTTTCCATGGAAACGATGTTGATATATTTGTGGGCTCTAAGCTGGTAGGTACTCAGCCCCCTGGTCAGCTACTGCTCCAGAAAATTCAAATATTAGAATATGTTTTGTTTTTTTTGGACACGCTTCTGTTTTGGAATAAATGTCAGTTAAGAGTTCCTACATTAAAAATATAATTCGTAACGATTATAAAGACTGAATAATAAATAGTTTAATTTTTATTTTATTAATAAACTTCCAAATATTTATTTAAAAATAAACATCCGAAATGTTTGTTAGCGCATACCGAACGAATGAACAAAATTGGATAATTCTTTTTTTCTTTGAGCTATAGCTTTATGAAATTTAGGTGGCAGGCGAGATGTTTGAAAACTGAATGTAAGGGAATGAATGTATGGAATGCAGGAGGGGGTGGGGGTGGGAAAGAGGGGGGATAATTGATAAGTTCAACCGCTACAGTAATTTCCCGTAATACCAAACGAGCGAAGCCGCGGGGAAAAGCTAGTATATATATAAATACGAAATTTAAAACATTCAATGGGCTTACGAAATTCAACATTGTTTCATAAATATTATTGGCATAACTTTGCAACTATATCGCGGGGTCGGGTTTAAAGAATAATACGTTTGACTTAATTCACAGAATTTAAAGAACATCTTTTTGAGCATAAATATAATGTACATGAACTGTGGAAATACAAATAACGATGGTGAGAAACAACGAAAGATTATTATAATTCATTTCTTGCTTTGATCACTCTATAATAAAATAAATATTCCTTTCATCTCATTACTAATAATGTTTTCTAAAAAACATTGTTAAGAGGTAAAGAAAACAAAGGGAAATTTGTATCATTATAACCATTGATTTTACAAAAAAATTTAATAAATTACAGATCAGTGTTTTGTGAGAAACTACTTCAAGAGAGTTAGAGAAATGTTAGAGAACATTAAATAATATTTTTTCCGAGTATTTTATCATCATTTTCAATATGAAAGTGCTGAAATCCGCTAACAAAGGAAAATTATTACAGTTCGGAAAAGCTCAGAAATAAATTATTGTAAGTACCAGCGCCGACTCTCAAAACCGAAAAAGGTAAATTCCAAGTAGAAATTCCCACGTTATTAACACTTCTTCTTTACGCTAATGACGCCGAACTTTTAATTTTTAATCACTCTAATGATTCACCTTCCGCCAATGGAAATTATTACACTCCCGTCACGTCTGAAAGTTTGTTTTTCACGTGTGAAAGGGTAATTTTTATACCAGACATGACGAATCATATCAAATTATTATTCCCGCACAGAGGGATTGTTAAATTTCTTTCACATTTAGGAAAGTAGGTAGAGAAGTACTGAATCTATTAAGCGTACAACCTTATTAACAAAAACAGTTTTTTGAAGTCAGGAATGAAACGCTCTACATGTCAAAGTCGTGATTAATAAAGTCTTTATTGTAATCAGTAAACAGTGTTTCCATTAAGTCACCCACGTCAAATAACAAACAAAACAACGCCTAGCATGTTGGTCGAAAAATCCCTAAATTACGTAATCATCGAAGAAATGAATTAGGTAAAATTAAAAAAAAAAAAGTTATCTGTAAAGTCGGTTTACGGACGATAATTTTACGCGATAACGTCACGAGCCGAACGCTCAAGCCGAACGCTTAGGCCGATCGTGCCTCTCTATCGTTTGTTCCGCTCTCTCGCTGAACGCTTAGGCTGAACGCTTGTTCCGCGCCCTCGCTTGTACGCCCGGCTCAGACGGAACGTGACATCGTGACATCGTGACATCGTGACATCGCGACATCGCGACATCGCGACATCGCGACATCGTGACTTCGTGACTTCGTGACATCGTGACATCGTGACATCGTGACATCGTGACATCGTGACATCGTGACATCGTGACAATGAGTCATGCTTTTTCGTGAATGCGGCCGGCGTTCGTCGATTTATAAGACGTTATCACGTCAAAAAATGTGCTGTAAATGCTATTGCATTATGTTTGGTATGGAGTTCAGTCTGTAAATTTATGTACCTTTGTTTTGTTCCAGAGTGAAAACTTTTGTTTGATTTTATGTGTTTGTGTATTTTCGGTGGGTTGTTTCAATGAAGTCATGTGATAATAAAGTTTTAAGAGAAGAAGAAGATATATATGGGATATGCCATTACAAAAAGAAGAAAAAGTATTTTCTATGGTGATTGATAAAATCCGCTATTTTTCAACGGAACTGTCGTTTGATAGCTACAGTTTATCGTACAGAATTTAGTAATAATAGATTGTTCGAAACTCGTTACAAGTTCTTAGTTCTGTGGCGTTATAGCAGAAGCCTGTATATCAATTTCATCTCCGTTACTGAAAAGCAAATATTATCTTTGCTACCAGTACGTTCTGACAGATAAATCACTATTGCGTATTATTAACAAGGTTGTTTATACAATTTTTCTGATAATAATTACTGACATAAAATTGATCACAAAATTTTTAATGAGCATTTTCATAAAATTGTGTGAATATAGGAACCCAATATAAATGTGTAAGTTTTATTCATTTCAATTCAATTCAATTTCATTCTTTCAAAAACATTACAAAATTTTATATGTAATATGAGTGTTGATAAAATTTCAAATATTTATCGCTTCTTTCGGTCATTATCAAGAGGGAATTGGGAGGTATGTGTGGGTATAGGTGTACCGCCGCACCGGGAAATATTTATTGGATGACCAATACCCCTGCCATAAATCACCCCAAGTGGTTTGAGACTTAGCAGGGGTATCCGGATTCATGGGGTGAGGTTTGTCTGGGTCTTGGCGGCGGATGCATCTACCCACCGGGCCGGATCGGGATATAGTGGTTGAAGGAGACCTTTTGACTTCTTCAGCCAAACTCTCTCGATTCATCGCATTGCACCACAGTTGGAGAGATAGATTTATACGTCCGTCACTCCTGAACACACTGACTCCCAGATTCCTACCCAACCCTCACACCTTTTTCCTTCCCAGAACTTCATCTCCTTCCTTTCTCTAAAAAACCCTCTACACAGAATCTTCAAATACGATTGGATTATTGGATTCCCAAAAAAAATTGTTTTTCTTAGGGCCTCCTGTGTGGAGATTTTTTTTACAATAGCTCCACACAAAAATAGGAGGCTCACAGGAAAATAATTTCTCTCAAGGCCTATGTCATCTTTGAGGATGCTGTGTGGTGGATATTTTAAAGGAAAAGACGGAGGGGAAGTTCTGGGAAGGAAGAAGGTATGAGGGGTGGGTAAGAAACTGGGGTAAGTGTGTCGAAGAATTAAGGACACGTGAATCCTCCCCTGGATGCAAAGCGATGGGTCGACAGAGTCCTTTAGAGCTAATGTAAAAAAAAATAATTTGACCAATATGGAAAACATAGATTGACTTATAATTTTTTTAATTTACGCTTTTGTTTTTGCAAATAATTTCCTCAGTAATAACATTTTCGATACGATTCCTCAGTGAAGTGACAAAATGGTTCCGCGACTTTTCATCACGACAAAATATCCCCGACAAAATATCCCCCAACAAAATACCTACTAAAACATAACCTAACCTAACCTAACAAAAAAATGAGATAAAAGGAATACGGACATCCTGTAAAGAAAATAAATTATTGTTAAAAAAATTTAAATGTAACATAAGGTTAGGTAAGGTTAGATTAGGTTTTAGTAGATATTTTGTTGAAGGATGTTTTGTCCGTAGGATATTTTGTCGGATGATATTTTGTTGGGGATATATTGCCGCGGGACGATAAAATAATCGTATATTCATACTTGGACATATTTTATCAAGAAACTTCAAGAACAAACAACACATAGCTCACATCATAACATAAATAAGTACTTGTACCAAAGGCAATATAAAATCAGAAAACTTATCAACATTGCAGATGGTTCATAATATATTTTAATTGAGGCGAAAATCAGCAAAAAATTTCATAACCACACAATTTTCCTCGCGAGCTTTGTTTGCTCACGGTACCGTAAAACACGTGACAGTCACCCATTTATTTATATGAACCGAATTTAAGGTCAGGTACGTTTATTAAAAATAATAACGCAGGAACTTCGTTGAGACAAATGGCCCATAAACCAAACAGTACCTGCGTACGATATCTATCGCGAGTTTATCAAACATTATTTTAATTTTTCTAGTATTCCAGACTGTATATTACGGGAGATAAATAAAATATACACCACGCATTTCGAAAAAAATGTATGGGAACTTCGAAGAGTTAAAAAAAGGCCCTGAGAAAGAACCCCTCAGGGCCTATGTCATCGATGGGGAATATGGGGATGCTTAGAGACAGGAAGGAGAGGAAGTTCTGGGAAGGCAAAAGATATGAAGGGTTGGTAGAAATACGGGGGTCAATGTGTTGAGTAACGAGCGAACGAATCCATTCCTCCCACTGCGGTGCAAGGCAATGTGTCTGATTGGAGAGATCAAAACCTTTAATTAGTCTCTCTCAATCCGGCCCGCCACGCAATAGGTGGGAAAAAGCATCCACCGCCAAGAACTATTTAAACCTCACCCCATGAACCCGGGCACTCCCGCTAAGTCACCAAATGCAGCAAACTACTTGGGGTGACCTGTGGCAGGGGTGTTGGTTATCCAATAAATGGTTCCCGGAGCGGCGGTACCCACATTCGCTTCCCAAATTGTAATTCAATTGAATTGCCACTGAATTCATGTACTTTTTCCTAATTATTATTTAAAACCTGATAAACCACTTGCTATGTTACAACACTACACAAACAATCAGAGAAGACGCCACCAGTCCCGTGTGCACGCGTCCCCCCACGCCTCGTTCCAAACAAACGCCCCCCACCGCACCACCTTCCCCCGCGGACCGCCAACGCCAGACTCCAGCGGTAAGTGCTCGCAACCAGTTGTGTGTGTGTAAATCTCTGGAGCATCTCCCGCCTACGCGCATGGGATTACACTCAACAATTCACGTTCTCATGATGAGGACCTGACTCCGTTTACCCAGGCTGACGGCAGAACTCCCGTCTCCTAGGATGCCGCCCTCCCGCGCGGCCCCCGATTGCGTAAGCTACACTCCATTATTCCCCCTTTAATGTGCTACCTACCACTTTGCCCACGCCGAGAGAGAGAACCGTTTATACTAGCCGGGATGTCATTTATTGTTATCTTGTGACTGTCGTAACCATGTCATGTGCCCACTACTACAATAAAACTTGTATGTCAGACCACCCTCTTTCATTGCTCGGTCGAGCGTAAGGCATCCTCGCCGACCCTGACCCTGGAGAACAGAGTCACCTTTCCCTACCTGCTGAGCTAACCACGGGAACAACTACGCCGGCAACTCGCCGAAACACAGCACACTTTATTTGTTATCTGGATGATTTGTACACATACGAAAACATTATTTAATTTTTGATACATTTGAAAATATATTCAAACGTTACCTACCTGTATAACTGTATAAATAAGTTATAACAATTTGATTAAGTTCTTTGAGGGTTCTCAAAAATGAACAATTTGAATCCTTCTAAATTAGGCAAACAAAAAATGAAAAGTTGCGAATTTTCAGAGAAGTGATAAAAATACAAAAAAAATATTATATGATTTGTTTCTATTACAATCCTACATTGATTTTAACAGACCCAACTACAAGAGATATGACATAATACAACTAAATTGCATCATGACATAATAAAACTTAATTACATCACGACATAATGAAACTTAAATTAAATCATGACATAAAAAAAATAATTTACATAATGATATAATAAAATTTTATTACATCATGACATAAAATTAGATTTAGTGTGGATTAAGCAATACAAAAAAAAATCACCGCAGAGTTTCGACAAAAACTAAAATAAAACATTAAAAATGTCTTTTTCGTTATTTATTTTTGGAGTGTTATGCCGCGTTGCGCTGCTTCCTTCTTTAGCCAACGTTTCGGTAAGCATTACAGTGTCCATCATCTGGGCAGACGAGTCATCGCTGATGCTCTCTCTCAACTGCCCTAACTCATCTGCCCTGACTCATCTGCCCCGACAATGTAACGCTGTCCAAAACGTTAGCTAAAAACATAAGGTAGCGCAACACGACATAAATAAATAACGAAAATACTTTTGGCCGTGAAAATCCAAAATCATTAAAAGAGTCCAATAAATCACAATATCAAAAAATACTACAAACGAATATCCGTTTTGTTTGGATTTTGAGAGCTTATTTTCTGGTTGTCAATTTTCATGTTCCTCGGACTACGCTACTTGCCTCAAGAAACATTTTTATTTTTTCAATTACCGGGTAAAAAATTCTGTTTCAAATGTGAGCCAAGCAAAAATATTTCCGGTCCAAGTACTTTTAGCTGTACGCAACAAATTGAATTAAGCGGAAAGCTGATGCAATACCAGATGGTTAAAAAAATCGTGGGTCTTTGCTTTTGGCAGGAGCAATACAAGGGAAGATGAAAGAACAACCGAAGATTTATAAACAAGAAATAAATTACCAGGTACACCAGAATCTTTTTAAACAAACTTTTACTGTATAGTGATGTACTGTATCGTATGACAACTGCAGGGTGAGAGGAGACTGCAGGTGGGTGTTCCAAACTATTTCAAATGTAATTGAACCACCATTGGTATGCACAAATAAATTCAAATGTGCGCTCTTTAAAATGATTTGCCTGTATTTCCTGAATTTATTTTGGACAATATTCGTTGTCACTGTCAAGAAATTGGAAAACTGATTTGTAAACTCTAGCTTTTCATGCTTTAAATTTTTTTTCTTAATTATGACAACGGTTGTACCAATTGCATTATCGGTTTGTTTTACTCTTTTAAACACCCATAGGGCTTTTACATTTGGTACTTAATGTTAAAAAATTTTTACACAAGGGTTAGTAATAAACAATAAGTTAATTAAAAATAATTTCTTGCATTACAGTGCAATTGAAAAAAATTAGAAAATAAAATAAACTGAAATTATCAGAAGTAATATGTTGACATAAAAATTGTTTGAGTAAGTTTTAAACATAGAAATTGTTACATTAAAAATATCGACTTCATTTGTATATTTGTTTGCTAAACTGTGTAAGTGCAGAATTGACGAGTTTGATGCATAATGTATGTGGATGGTGATATTGAAATAGTTCCTTATGACTAGGTAGTCTTAAATTGACTTAACTCAAGAGTTCGCAACAGTTGTTATTAGATGGGAATGCTGTTTTAATTATGCTCGTATTATACGAGACGATGCTCAAAAGAGTAAGAATTATTGATCCTTTTGATACATTTGCACATTGCACAGTTAGAAAATAAGCGAAACGAATGTTCAATTTTGGTAAGGATTTGTATTTTCCGTAAGAGAGCTGGACGTTGACTGAATTGCTGGCTCTTTACTGATTCATTCCTTCTTCAGCGTGATTCTTTTTATTACCAGTTTCACTACTCCTTCCTCTCCTAAGAGTGTCCCACAAAATGTCATAATGATATTATGGCTTTTATAACATATTATGTAGGACCCGAAGGAAACCTCTGGCCTTCTGCCCAGTGTAGCGTGTTTTTTATTCAATTTGTGATCAATGCTTCACAACAGTGTTGTTAGCTATGATGTTACGTTGATCGTGGTTCGGAATTAGTTAAAATTAATATGCCTTCTTATTATCATTTTTTTTTAATAATATCTTTATTTATAAAAATCTCGCGTCAGGGTGTGTGTTCGACGTAAACTCCGAAAACCGATATTTTGGTAAAATTTAGCTTACTGTGTGTAATTTGGTAAAACTTAAAAGATAGGATAGTTTTTATCTCAGCTATTGACCTCAATATTTATTATTGCGAATAAAATTTTTGTAATAGGACAATGCTTTGTAATTATTTGTAACTTCCATAAGCTTCTAAAACATCACTTGGTTATCTAGGTTGGAACATCCAATAGATGGCGTTGTGTTTCGATTTCACGTCACGGGAACGTCAGCTATTATTATATATATTTAAATGCAACATATTTCCACCGTATACTATATTCATTTCTTTGAAAGTTTTTTGTAAAAATTTTCTTTTCTACAAATTGCTCTTGCAATTTCTATCATGTTGCAATCTCTATAATGCAGTAACTGATGTAATTTTTATAATATTGTAAAAGCCCATCAGGGCGTTTAAAATTAAAAAAAAGATTGATTCGTTCAAAAAACTTAACAAACAACATGAGAACATCCAAATTGACATAAAAATTCCATGAACGAACGTCAAATGCTTAGACCCCTGTGCTCCTATGCTAGACGCTGAAAAAAACGACATTATTGTAAAAAATAGGCTCCTTTCTTCGAGCCTGCCATAATGTTCATGTATATAAATAGTACATTTTGATTTTTGACTGCAAAATAATTTTGTCATTTGTCAAAAATCAACAAATTTTAGTTGCCAAATAAATAAAAAAAATAAATAGCGTCCCATCCACTTACAAGCTCCGAGCGGCAAACCTTCATATCGGTACGCTTTATTCTTTTTCTAACCAGGGCAAACAAAATTGAGAAACGCTGAGCCATAAAGCGAGCCCGCAATTGGCGGGTTACGGCGAACCCGAACTATTCGGGGAATGAAAAGAATGCTTTGATAGCCAATAAGAAACTTTCCCAGCTTTTGATTGCATATTGAATGAAAACTTCGCTGGCCAACTACGTACAGCCCAAACTTTCGGCTCGCAATGCCTCGGTCCTTAACGAACTTTTATTTTATTTCATTTAATTTATTGCTTACTTTTTTCGGCTTGTTTATCAATGTGGTCAACTTATTTTGTGGCATTCAAAAATATAACAAGAGGTATGTCGTAACAACAGGCATCAAATCCGGCTCGATGGACCATTATTTTCTATTTATTATGAAATGTATTTATTATGAAGTGTTTGTCAAATAAGAACATTTAAAAAAATTATAGCAATCTATTAGTACACCTTATTTTTCGTATGCAGCTAAGACGTGGGTACTAACTAAGAGGAATGACGTTTTTGAAAGTAAAATTTTGAGGCGCATCTTCGGACCGGTTCTAGAAAATGGATTTTGGCGCAGACGTTACAACAATGAGTTATATGCTCTGTTTAAGGAGCTAAACGTCACAAAATTTATAAAACTGGGAAAACTTCGGTGACTGGGTGAGAATGACCAAGACCAAGTGATGTGGAGAGAATGACCAAGCATCAAGCACCAAAGACCTTGCTGAACTCAAGACCGATAGGGTGAAGGAGCCTGGGAAGGTCAAGATTATGATGGAGTGACAACGTCCTCAAAAATATATCTACCTTGGAGCTTCTAAACTGGCGAGTACTGGCCCAAAACCGAGATGAGTGGAGGAAGACTCTAGAGGAGGCCAAGACCCACCAGGGGTTGTAGAGCCAAGACTGATGATGATGATAAGTACACCTTATTTAACACTTAAATCGTGAAATTTAAAAGAGTTCTTTGTAATAATTTTAGTAAAAAATCGTAAAAACACAGTTGTTAGTACGTTCATATTTCACGATTAATGTCTTTAATAACACAGGCCAACAAAAAAAATGTTTGTGAAAACTTTTTAAACAAATTTACCAAAATTTTATGTAATTTTTGATGCTGAACCCGTATTTCATAGCAGTTTTTTTATCACCCACCATTCTTTCACAATTTAATATCAATTTAATATTTCAAAAAATAAAAAAATTTTGACATATAAAAATTAAAAAATTCATAGATTTTAAAATTGGTTATTTTTTCCTTACAACCATGTTTAATTACTGAAATTTGAATATTAGATGCTTATTTTTTTTCTCTGCAAAGTTTCTTGCGTAGCTTTTTCGCCGATGTGTTACGTTTTGTTGTTGGCTGCGCAAGAAGTGGACTTTAAGGCTCATCAAGCATATTTAATAGTGAAATGTGAAAAATTGGTGGGTGATACGACTTTTTTATAATTTTTTTCGTAATCAGGACACCAACTTACGCAGGAATTAGTAAAAATTATCAAAAAAGTTTTTTCACTGTTGGCCTATGCAATTTTGTTGAAACCGTTCACCATTTAATTACCAATCTTACATTAATCAATTGCTTAAGTCTAATTACTTTTTACACCAATACTATTTGTAAGTTTTGCAATATGAACGTGGATCAGGTTGTTGTTGCATGCAATGTAAGCAGCATATTAAAAACTGCATTGAGAATGTACACTTTGATATGATAATTCCTATTTCATATTATTTTGTTCATCAAAAACCTCCACAATATTCCAAACTTTATTAAAAATCCACCTTCGTACCATCGTAATATCCGAGCATACCTCATACCTTCAGCTTCCCAGAAGCTTTCACCGGAGAACAGTGTTTTCGGTAGCGCATTTTTAAAACTTCCCCCTGGTAAAAATATGCTGAAGAAATAGAGTTTCCTTACGTATTGAACGTAGACGAAAACAAATTAAGTTAACTTATGTCTACAATTTGAGTCAGTCCAGCTAACACGAGTTAAAAGGCTTTTCTTGTTCGTAGAGAAAGTCATTTAAATGCTCTGACGTTAAGTTGAAATAATATTATTCGAACGAACCGTTGTAAGATATTAAATTACATTCCCCTAGAAATACTTTCTGTGTAAAATATAATGGATTCAGATATTATTATAGTTTCGGTTGGAAACTTGTAATGTTCTTGGCATGATGTGCATAATGGAATCATGGATCCATTGTGGGATAATGAGAACTAATTGTGGGGAATTTTCTGACTTGGGGAACCCGCGAAGGGCTAATTAAATTAAAGCCGCCACGAAATGAACACTTATTCAATATGATTTGATAATTTTCTTTGGTAATATGATCAATTATTACTTTCAAACGAAATATTGAAACGTAATTATTAGTTTGAAAAATGAGCATGTTATACCTAATTAGTGAGTTTTCTGATAACAATAATTGCAACTTTAATGAATGATTAAAATCAAACGGACATGGAAGGAAGAAAATTTACAATATTTTCACCCACGTAAATATAATGAGTTTTTATAGCAGGTAATTTTTAAAATCCGCAAAACTGATAGAATTAAAACAGAGGTGAGCAGAAGTACATTTTTTCATATCAGACTGAACTCGTACGAGAAAACTTATATTTTCAGAATCAGGATTTGTTGCGAATTTAAGGCTTACTGTAATTAATGTTTTTATCGAATGGTAAGAATACATTTTACATTGAAAATCATCATTATAAACGTTAAGCAGACAGTAAACAATGCGCGATATTGTATCAACATTTAGTTATTACTTTGATCCTTTTTTATTTTTATATGAATTCCGCACAAGAGTCCCAACTGCTCCCGTCTGAAGCCAGTGAGACTATGGCATCCCCAATTGGGGTATGTTGTGAGGCTGAAGGTAGTGGGAAGGGGAAGAGGAAGGTGGGAAGTACCTGGCTATTCAGATCTGTTCAACAACCATGGCTAAAGCCATTTCAAGCAACGTTTCAATTCTGAACGGTGGTCTTACACCAGGGCGATACTGAGAGTATCTTCAACTCTGAAACGTACCGCAAATATACTGTATATTATTTTTAATGAATAAATTGCAAAATAACACAAATTAATCAAATAAGATTTATTTGCCACGCCGGGATTCGATCCCGGAATGCGACCTTCGGAATGCGAGTCAAGAGCCTTACCGCTGGAATACGCCGGCCGTCGTAGCGCTTACACACATAAACTGGACAATGTTACATTTTCTCCAAAATGAGTGGGGAATTTTAAAGGGAAATCACAGAAAGAGCGTTTTGTGTTTAGAAAAGTAAATAAATGTGAAAACACAAAAGTGAAAATTGCATCTCTTATGAAACTGCAAACATTAACAAACTAAGTAATAACTCCAGTTCGGAAATTTAATGGCAATAATTTCCACAGTTAATGAAACCCGTCGATAATGGCATAATGTGTGCAATAAACTTTGAAGCAAACGCTTGTGAACCACCAAATACATCACACTGGAATGTGATATGGGGTAACCTATGGCATAGGTACCAATAGTATACTGCCTACCACTTCCAAATACTTTAGCAGGTTGGCTTATCTTCCATCAGTAAAGTAGGGTTAGATTGGCAAACTTTAAAATACTGCTAAAAGGTTTTCCTAGGACTTAATACGAAAAGGCTATTGTCGCAATTTAGACTAAAGCTCGATGGAGGTTGATATTGGACGGGCACAAGTGCTTCCCATAACCATTAATTTTTCACGTTCCTGAAAACAAATTGGTAAATCGTTGGGCCTTAGAGATTGCACTTTTTTATTTTATTTTTTGCCAGGAGCCGACAAGAGAAATGGTTATCATTTATCATTTCGTCCTTCTTTTGCTATAAATTAATGATCGCCGACTACGGAGAGTGTGAGATTCTTACAAAAAAGGTTATTCTTGAAGGTTTATTATTTAAAAGGTTGTCGTTAAGTCCTACGTAAATCTATTCAAAAATATCAAAATAAAGCTCTACGTCTAAAACACCCAGAGCCCCCAGGTGGACGCGAGTTAAAACTCTCCACGCTAAATTGTAAAACCTGAACAGTGAATGAATTTATCCTTGAATTAGCGTTTTGTGCGGAAATATTCATCGAAACGAATCAATAAACAATTTCAGTGGCTAAAACGAGAACGGGCTCTCGGAAAATCATCAATCATGTTATTCTTTATCTTAGAAATGTAGGTTTTTACTAAAACTTTCCACCTCCTGTGATCCACACTAATAAATAATATACAAGCCTTCTAATACCTAGTTTGGTGTCCACATGATCATGTAATGTCAAATACTTATTTATGTATAAATTATCTAGTTTTACCATCACCATCGCACATATCACTAGTGGCCTTTAAATGTCAAAAAGTCAGAGAGTTAATAATATATTGTCACCTAATTTTTTTTGTAGAACACATGAAAAAAGATTCAACCACACCTCATAGACGTACGTACTTCATACAATATTATAAAAATAAGTTGTATTAAGGCGGTACACAACCTTAATAATTTTTGTTTACTCAAAACTCACATTTCAATCATTTCCGGCGAATTCGTAACTAAAATACCTTTTTTATTCCAACAGTCCCCTGGGGATGTAAGTTCTTTATATTTAAAATTAATGAAAACAATACAATAAGTTTTTCAACTACAAAGTTAGCGGTGAGCACCAGATTTTATTTTTCTAGACGATGAATTAATAACTTCGGGAAGGATTCATAAAGAAACATCTTAAATATTTTTAACACATTCTTCAGTATTAATTAAAATGAACGCGGCGGAAAGGTCGAATCTCCAGGCCCGCTACGGCAAATTCGACCGTACGTTCGTCTAATACGCCGTGCCGCGGGCGTATATTTGTTTACACGCTTTCTTCACTTACGTCGTTATTATTTGTCTTCCCACATTATTTGTCTTTTTCTTCTTTTCTTTGATACAGCAAATCGACAGTAGGTCCGTCCAATACACGGGTCGCGAGTCACAATTTGTGTACACGGCTCCTTTACTTACGTCATTAAGATTCTGAATATATTTTAGTGTAGGTTGTCGTCTTAACAAACAAGAAAAATTGCCAAACTTAAAAAAAATATACTGTAAAAATCCTAAATGGGAGATATTTGTTCTTCATTTAAAACAGCAAATAAGGGTGAGGCTTCAAAAATATGCTATTTTCGTTTGATTAATTCTTTACTCAGGTTTCAAAAATTGTTTTTCATTTGAGGTGCTTAATTTTTAGGTAGAGCCTTTGTAATTTCTTAGTTGTTATTCTACCTTACCAGTATTATTCATTGTTATTACCACTTTCTTCGTAATTTAAACTGTGAATATTAATTTAATTTATGAGAGTTAGTTATTATGATATTATCCGTTCTACAGTCAGTTAAAGTTCGCCTATAGAGAGTTCACCTTTCTAACGATATGACCTCAGTTCCCAGGGCTGTCTCGCCTAAGAGAGTAGTTTCCCTGGCATGTTGTTCTGCCATAAATCTCCAGCATTATTTCATAATAACTGAACAGGGTAATAGTTGGCACAATCAAATTTCGTATAAATTAATGAATCAATAACTCTCGCTGTTATTGCGATCGTTATCCAATTTGCGGATGAATATTCATCTGGAGGTATTCATTAAGGCCGACACCCTATAAAATTAGAGCATTGCCATTAATCTCATTAATAATTGGATACCCAATTACCTGGAAGCTAATAACGGAATACAGATAGGCGCAATAGTAGAAATTATCATCCTGGCATATAGTAATGATGGTTCTCCCGCTGTTGAATTTAATAATATGCTAGTTCGGGGAAAACTCTGATTGGATTCAGTTCTCACGAAGGCCTTTCAAATCAATGCATGCACCAATTAAAATCTAATTTCCCACAATTATTTAATGATCAGTGTGATCACTTGGCGTTTTAGCGATCAGCTTATATCATTACGGATAGTTAGTTGATTGATTTTCCAAAGAAATATGAAAAAGAACACGCTCTATCCGAAAGATGCTTGTTTACCAAGAAAATACGGAAGTGGCCGTCCAGAACCACGATAGGAACTAAAGCTTTCATTGCGATATTATATTTATGGGGCTTAACGTTAGAAGTGTATATATCGAATTTGTAAATCGCTCTGAAATACCGCGGTTGTATGCCATTTTAAGAAAAAAACAAACCACGAAACAATATTTTGACCTCTACATTAGATAGGTGACGATTTCATCAATCTAAAGCAGCTGACATAGGTATTCAGAGCGTTAATTAAGGGACGTTTTAAAGTACTTTCTTAATCAAATTATCAAAAACTGACACAGGCACTTCTTGCCTTAATAAGTCAGGTACGCCTCATACGTCATACACATGTCTGCTAATGTTATATTATCGCATCAACAAGCTTACGGGTCCGAGTGGTTAAAAGATTTATGCCTTTGGTTATAAGCATACGTATATAACCATCTGTTCATCAGGCTTGATTCCATTTTAACAAATATTCGGTCAACTGCAAAACAAATATTTTTAAAAATGGTAACGAACGATGTTCAGGAAGTCATTAAAAAGACATAAAAACAAATAATATTTCATCAAAGTGTATTCTTAATTAATTCTTTGATTTATTAGGTCCTACCTGTAAACTGGTGCATCATCCTTGTACCATACCACCAGGAGGACAGAGGATGGATTAGTGTCGGAGATCTCCGTGTTGCCGGGAGAAATGTCGCATGGCAGTTCTGCTACCCCTCCCACCAGGGCTGTCACCTTTATTTCTTCGATGGTTGCTAGAAAATAACAGAATAGAGAAATTAATAAGTACTCGCAGGAAAAAACGCAGTAATGATTGACTGGGCGTAGCGAGGCCCTGCTTTAACTCGACTGTTTGACATTTCATCTGTCTTTCTGGTTTTTGGTTCAAAATGGAGGCCGTGTTGGTTAAAACATTTTTATGTGAGCTCAATGACTAAAAAAAATACCTATTATGAGGACTTTTGCATACCGATACAAATGCATACCGCACATTCATTCCAAACAAAAATGGCAGCGGTTTCCATTTTTATTATCCAGTTTATATGATAAGAATAAATATTTATTCCATCTTGGCCGCCATTTTTGTATAACAGTTTGAGCAGAATATTTTATTGATATGCCTAGTCCTCTCTTAGGGTATTTTATTTAGTCATTGGGTTGTAATATTCGATGCAAAATCAGAATAATCAAAATTGGTACCTAACCACCTTCCTGAAAAAGGTTTGAAGAAAAAAAAAATTGCCAAGATGGTGTCCTTTCTTTGGACAAGTGTAAATTCTTATTTGAAATTTAAAAAAAAGTTACATACAATTATTGCAATTTATGTTTTATAATTAAGAAGGCGGGTATTTAAGTATCCACTTAAATATAAATCTTATGTTTTCAAAATCCAGGTTTTAAATATAAATATTTTTTTTGACCCGAATTCTAATGTTTATGGAGCTATTGGTATTTTTTTTACGAAGTTCACTAATAGAATTTTAGGTAGCTTAAGCTGTCAGGTCACAATGGAGTTCTTTTATGAATCGTGCTCTATAACAGTATAATAGCATGTAACTGGCGAATGTGAATAAAATAAGAAGGGATAAAGTACCATTTATTGGTCACCCCTTATGGTACGCTACGTTTGGTGACTTAGGGGTGACGGGGTTCACGGGGTTAGGTTTGCCTCTTGTTTGTATCTTGGCGGCTGATACGTCTGCTCAACAACTACGTGGCAGTTGGTGGGCAGAAGTATTGGTTTATTACAGTGGTTGAGGTAGACCTTTTGACCTCTCTAGCAGGTCTCGCTCGAAACATCATCTTGCACCGCGGTGGGAGGGATGGATTCACACGTTCGTTCACATATTCCGTTTCTTCTGAACACACTGACCCCCAGATTTACCCACCCATCAAACCTTTTTCCTTCCCAGAACATCGTCTCCTTCCTTTCCTGAACAAAACCACCACACATTATTCCCGAAAATGATATAGGCTTAGATATATGAGCTAGTTAAAAGCTTCCCAGATTCGCACATAGAGTGCTTAGAGCTTTCCCGAAAGTCCGCAAGATGGCGGCTAGATTAGTTATGTGTTAGTGCTCCAGAGGGCCGAGGGCCAAGATACAGGAGTTCAAACAAAACACGGCGGGAATCAGATCTATTTCAGCTAGCTCCTAGTTTGGTTGACTACTCGCAGTCACAACTTATAATACGCGAAGTATTAATTAATCCAGATTAACATAGAGAACTCTGTTCTTTCCCAAGAAGTAATCTCCTTCCAAGACGAGTAGGAGAACTGATTGTGTGAACACAACAGATTTTAAGGTGAATTATTTTCCTTAGGGCCTCCGTATGGAGCTAATGTATAATACAAGTTATGTATAAAGTATTATTATTTATTTATTTATTTATAAATAAACGCCCTTTTTCGGGGCTTTTACATATATAGCATAGAAAAAACATTTTATTGTACATAACTGAACTGCCTCAATAACAATATTTTATATTTATTCAAAGATAAATTGAAGATGTCCACTGACTTGGTATAATTGTTTCCCTCCATTAGTATTCTGGGCAAAGAGGAATACATATGGTAGTTAGTCCCAGAATTTCTGCACTGAAATAAATCCTGACTTCTAGTATTACGAAGTGGAATTCGGAAGCTTATCAATTCAAGTAATACCGGACTATCAACTAAATCATTTAGAATTTTATATAAAAATACCAAGTCAGTGAAAATTCTTCTGTCTGACAATTTAAGCATATTCATATCGTGTAAAATTGTGTTGTAGTTTAACATATTTGCTGGAATACCCATTTTAAAATTTAGAAAACGTAAGAATTTGTTTTGTATTCTTTCAACAGCTTGTACGTGCATATTATAATGAGGATTCCAGACAGGAGAATTGTACTCAAGTTGGCTTCTAACATAAGCAAAATTTAACATTTTAATACACTTTATATTGTTAAAGTTTCTAGTTAGCCTAGTTATAAACCCCAACATTTTTAAGCCCTTATTACAGATTTCTGTTATGTGGTATTATATATATTAGTTAGTTGGATAATTAAGTTTGATAATTGAGTCGATAGAACCTGATAATATTCACGAAATTCAACCAAAAATATTGTAAGGTTAACTGCTCACTAGGTAAATATTAATCTATTCCAAGGTAGATATTAGAGGCAGAATTTATAAAAACCTCAAAACAGTGGGGGGTAATAAAAATGCAAAACTTTGGTCATTAGCTAGTTGAATAATTAAAGTAACGGCCACCTTTAAATCGCAAAAGCGCCGATATAATCTCCCAGGTCTCGGTAAAGGGAATTTTTGTATTATTTTGCATGAAAACTTCAATAATTTTGTATCGATTTTACTGCGAGACACTTAATAGAGTAGAGAATCTAAATAAAACTAGTCATTGGAAATAGCAGCTAGATGTGATTATCGTTCAACGCCATTGACGAAATTTTCGATAACTCTTGGTTATTACTGATAATGTAAAACGGTGACCTGACAACTCACAATGAATTCTCAGAAGAAATGAATGAACTCAGTTGGCCGGACAACTCCGACACCTCCTTTTAAAAGTCATTGAGAGTGATAAAAAAATATTGAAAATTGGTTTAATAGGTTACGTTAGGTTAGGTCAGGGGTCGGAATTTGCGGATCTTTGCATAGGCGTCTGAGCTCTTCAGACATCAATTGCAATTTCACCTCCACTCAACCAGCCTTATTTTTGCATTCCGAACACAAAACTGGTTTTAATTTAATAAGGAATCTATGAGCGAGTCTGTTTATAGAAACATTTAAATGGGCAGAATTGTAATATTACAGTAAGTATGTAGATAACATAAAGCATATTTACCACGGTACGATTACAACCCCCTCCCCTTATAATGTGACTATGATATATTTGTTATCCTGTTTCTTTGACAAATTGGTTCTTTTCACTTGAAAGTTTGCCGACCATGGTTAGGTTATGGGCTATTTTATTTTTTTTTAATATCTTTCAATGACTTTTCAAAGAGGTGTTGAATTAAGTCGATTCTGAGGAACCAGTAATACAACTTAGCGCAGACTTGAAGATATTGAATTTTAAAAAGACGTTTTAGAATTCTTGGCGCCTAATAAAAAAAATGTGTAAAGTTTATGAACGAAATAATCCATGCTTTCAAAATTTGATTAATTTAATCTTCTTTTTGTTATGTACTTTCCTATTCCGTCATAGAAACCTTCCTTATTTCCTACTCCTTCTCTTTAAATCTTTTTGGATTTCCCTGTTCAAATTGGTCTATACCTAGCACCTAGCACCAAGCGATTATGACTTTGATGAGTAAAATCATGGCTGTTTTCGTTAACAATGTACAAACGTCCTATCAACAGTTGGAACTCCCTATCATAATGTTGAGATTATTATGAGGATAGATATTTTTTTATTTTTGATAGTACCATATTTTATGAGGATAGATATTTATTATTTTTGATAGTACCTATTCGCGTCACCATCAGCGTTCCAACAGTTATACTCAACTGTTGGCCACACCCAACGATAACAGCGTTGGCGCTTTTCGAATTTTTGTCAATGCCTAGAACTGTAAAGCAAGGACCAGATTCAGATTTATACGCAGTCGATGATCATTTCTGTGCACGTTGCAGTTTTGTGGAAATCCGACGGTTGATTGTGTAGTTTTTCCGAACCAGCCCGGCAAACAATGACGCCCCAGTTACAATACTTTAGTCTTTTTGTCCGACGAACGCTTTGATATCTGCAAATTTCCATGGAAATAATAGCAATTCTCGTCCCAGCTCGTCTATAATTTTCGATGTAAAAACGTATCACCCATTTGTCAAAACAGTTTTGATCGTTTAAGGCACTTACTAATAAATCAACACAAAAATAATATGTATAATATGTTACTATAATGCAATAAAGAGCTGATACAGATTATTTATCTGAGTTTTATTTATATAATTTGACTTATTGAAGCTTGTGCCTATTTAGTATCCAAACCACAAATGACTCATCACTATATGTATCTAATTACTGATGATTTCTGTCTTATTATTGATATCATGGGGTAATTATTTTTATTAATAATATTGGAAAAACTGAAAATGAATTCTACAGAGGCATCAAAATGAAAAGCAGCCATTGCGGTTAAAAGGTACCTGCCTACGTAATTAAAAAAAAATAAAAGTACGTGCGAATTATCTTCGATTTAGAATTACAGATAATTCAAGACTTTTTTTACATTAGCTCCAGGCCCTGAGGAAAATAATTTCCCTCACGGACTTGTTATCTTAGGGGATGAGTTTTTTTGAGGAAAGGAAGAAAAGGAGGGTCAGAAAATAGGTGTGAGGGGTGGGTAGGAATCTGGGGGTCAGTATGTCCAGGAGTGATGGACGTATAAATCCATCCCTTCAACTGCGGTGCAAAGAGATGAATCGAGGGATTCTGGCTGGAGAGGTCAAAAGACTTCCTCAACCAGTCTCTCTCAATCCGGCCCGCCACGCAGTAGGTGAGCAGATACAGAGACCTTGACAAACCTCACCCCATGAACCTGGACTCCCCTGCTAAATCACCAAACGCAGCGAACCACTTGGGGTGACCTATTGCAGAGGTGTTAATTATCCAATAAATGGTTCCCGGGATGGCGGTCAAGGAGGTATTTCGACCCTCAAGCCAGAATCCCTTGACTCATCGCCTTGCACCGCAGTTGAAGCGATGAATTCATACATCACACTGGCCCTTAGATTCCTACCCACCCCTCATAACTGTTTCCTTTCCAGTACTTCCTCTTTTTCTTTACCTTAAAAAAATCTTCCACACACCATCCTTTCAGATGACCCCTGAGAGATATTATTTTTACTTAGGGCCGGGAACTAAAGTAAAAAAAGATTACAGTATTATAGAAAAGGTTTCGTTGAGTTAAAACCTTTTGAACGCTAAATAACTAAAATAGTCAAAGCCACACAAGTAATATTTGAAATCCCAGTGAGGTTCGTCAGGAGGAAATAATAAATATTAAATAAGGAAAATGATTACTCACTATGGAAGCTAAACCCCATTCCCTCGGGAGAGCACAAGTACCGTTTGTTCTGGTACTAATACATATTAAATCTATTTACAAAATATATTTTAATTAGTGCTACGCTATTAATTAAGAGATTTGTTTATAATTAAATGAAAATCCGAGAACTCAAGTTCGCTACCGAGCCAACTAATGAAATCACATTTTGACATTAGTCTGACGGAAGGAGAATTATATAAGACCATTTTTTGAAGCCTCCCGAATTCCATCTCCCAGTCCACTTAGTTAGTTACTTTGTACTTAAAGGCATTCATTACGTCATTATCGAAATCTCTAATTTCGGAGAATTTAAAAGATCCCCTCCGAGAGATCTGTAAGCTAGATAACCGGGCGTTTTAACTCAGTAAACATTTCCGACGAAGCCCTCATTTAGATTGGGGTTGGATAAAAAAAACTTTAAGAGTTATCGGAGAAAGAGGTGATTTTGTTTCCAACTTAGATAAGAAGTTCGCCCTCAGTTATGTGGAATAAAGGGCGCGGAGAGGGCAATATGGTTCAACGCGCGTTTCTCATACACCCGAGATAGTTCGGAAAGCAATTTTACTTATAAAGACTCGTGATATATTTATTTTTTGCACCCACAGCTGGCGTCCTTCATACTGGATCCGGAAAGTGATGAATAAGTATCGAAACTTGGCCTTTGAATAAAGGAATACTTGATTGATTGAATCTTGGCTAACGGCGCTACACGAATTGAGCTCGATAGTATATCCATCCACTTTGAAAATCCTAATACTTTATTATAACTTCTCATGTTAAATAAAAATTACGAGAAATTGATCGATCATTCTTTTTGCAAGCGTAAGGCAAATGTAATAAATTTTTCAAAACGTTATTAGATTCATACAATGTCTTTTAAAATTTGACGCTACTTTAGAGTAAAAACGGTTCAACAAAAGGCTCTTCTTTCATTAACTTGAAATGTGTGCTGAAGACATTTCCAATACGAAGTTTTTGGTTTATTAATAAGTTGAATGAATCGATTCAAGTTTGTAACGGATTCGCTGGATTCCGTTAAATAAAGCAGCCATTATAAGTTTGATTAGTTTTTCGGATACCAGATACCTTCGCCAGTCGCTGGTATCCTGGTAGCCTCGCCCTCGGAGCCTCAGTGCCTCGCCAACTCACCATCTCACTACCCCCAGTCACTTCATTACGTGAAGCTTCTAACTTATTACATTTCTGCGATGAGAGATTTAATCTTTAAATAGTTGTTAAAAATCAGGGATAGTAATAATTATGATCTTCTTCGAAGAATTAAATTTCCTTCTTAAATTCTTGTAAATTAAAGCATTTCCCGGGAAGATTTCTTAGGCTCTAATTAAATGTCGCTTTCCTTTCTAAAAACTGCCTACGATTAATGTTCTCGCTTAAACAGAACTTAACATACTTTATTAACTCTCATATCGTCGAGGTAATTTGATATCCCAGAAAGAAATTAAGGAAGAAGGTTAAATTCAAAGATTTTTGCGCAGAAGTGAAAAGCCTAATTAACTTTTGCAATTCACTACATCGAGATGTCTGCGCTTGACGTTAAGATAAATCTCGTTAAATGTTTCATTCTGCCTGACAATTTCAAGTGGTATAAAAAAATAAAATTGTCAAATAAAGGTTCTTGGCAGTAAGGTATATACATATATATACAAAATATAATTGAAAGTTTACGTCCATAAAATTTGAAAATTCAACCACTTCTCAACGGAGTGAGAATGCTCACAGAACGGCTTCTTGGAAGGCTTTGCAAAAAGATTTACGATGATTAAATGTTACAGATCTAAAAATAAATATGCACCTACTCATTTTCAAAATTTGCAAAAAGTGTATAAAAAATCTTGACATTTTTCAGGAAATATTAGGTGACTGCTTGAAATATTATAGCTATCCACTACTTGAAGTCGATTTACTGTGAATCTCCTTTATCTTATTTTATAATTAAAATTTTTTACGCTTTGATAAATTTAATTAAATTGAGGTGAAATCTGAATTTATTGACGCTTCCGATCAATTTATTGAAGTTTGTGGAAAACGTTATTGTGTCAAGAGATGGACATCATTAAAACGGTGGATTGTTTAGATAAACAGTGTCACCGCGTTCAAATTGTATTTCTAATATATATCTGTACTAATAAAATAAATGCGAAATTGCGTGTGTTTGTTTGTTACGCTTTCACGCATGAAACAATAAAACGATTTTAAAAATTCTTTCACCAATAGAAAGCTAAATTATATGCAAAGTCTATAGGCTTTATATGATGGTAAGCCCTGGCGTTATGAAATTTAAAATATGAATATATTATATTTCTTATACGTTTTCTGTCGCTAACAAAAGCGGTTATTGCTAACGTCAGAAAATAAATCGTTGCCGTGGAAACGATGTTGATATATTTGCTTCGGGCGTCGTAGTTAATATCTATCTATATAAAAAAATGAATTTCCGAAATCACGCGCTTAAATTACAAACGACTGCACCAAATTAGATATATTTTTTTTTATACTGGTGCGCTCTGGCATTATGCAATTTAGATGGCTCGCGAGCTGTTTGAAAATGGGAATGAATGTATGGAATTCGGGGAAGGGGAGGGGGAGGGGGGGGATTATTGATAAATGCAAGCGCTACAATAATTTTCCCCTAATACCATACGAGCGAAGCCGCGGGTAAAAGCTAGTAATGTAAATATGCTTCCACATAACATTCTATCGCGTATTTATAGTATTAATAATAGTTTATTTCAGAATGTACGCAGGGGTTGTGCAATGCAATACATTCCTTATTTCGAAATAACGAAAGAAAGATTTACGATAAGGTAAAAAGTAAAAACAACACATAAATTAAATTAAAAACGAATAAGCATGAGAAATGAAACCGAAAAAAAAATTAAACACTGAAATGAATGCAAGCAGCCGTTTACGGAGGGTATTTCACCGTCTCCCATCTCCAGCAGGCCATCAGGGCGACTCCATCCAGGCAATCATGGTGGTGATGATTGATGATCGCATTCTTCGATTGACGCAGTCTGCGCCATAAACTTCCCATGCGGTGGCGGAGAAGTGCTCGGAAAGTGTGCATTCGTCCTTCCAGGAACATTTCCGTAGCACTGCCGTATTTCGGTAGGCGGTAATGTTGGGAATTGTAGGCAAATTTTAGCTTATGTCATTGGGATGCACTTTAATGTAAGTTGCAAGTACGAATGAACGATATTGGTAGCGATATATTGTTGCGTTAAATCAAATACTCTACAATGCAATATACGTTTTATCATATTGCATTACTCAATAAGCATTCTTTTACTATAGGATGTTTCACTTTGTGAGAAAATTTTATTTTATAGTACATACTCGTATCATACTCATCACATTATCATTTTGAAGATACTTACATATAAAATATTAGAAGAAAAAAAAACTGCTTGGAATACAAATTTCTCTCTGTGAAAACGCTCGACAATTAAAGGAATACAAAAGTTTTCATGGAAGTATTTGCAAATTGAACGTATTTGTTGAAGAATTTAATGTAAAATTTTACACCTGTAATGGAATTTTGAAATTATTCATTATTATTCGTTAAGCCTAGAATACAAAGTGCCAAAAAATTTAACATGTTACAGAGTAATATAAAAAATTGCGATTCACCAAATAGATTGATATATTCACTGAAAACATGGCTACTCAGTAGAGATGCTTTATTTTAAGTCATGTATGTTAATAGTGACAGTCTGTATAGTTATATTATAAAAAGTATTAATATTATGAGTGTATATTTGCATTGTAATTGAAAATTAAGATCCTTAATTGTAAACATTGTAATGGAACATTAACATCCATAATTGTAAAAATTGTAATGTAACATTAACATCTGCAATTGTAAACGTCGTAATGGAACATTAACATCTTTAATTGTAAACATTATGGAAAATTAACATCTATAGGTAATTGTAAACATTTTACTCGAACATTAACATCTATAATTGTAAATATTGTAATGGAACATTAACATCTATAGCTGTAAACATTGTAATGGAACATTAACATCTTTAAATTGTAAAATTGCAACGGAACATTAACATCTATAATTATAAACATTGCAATTGAAAATTAACATCTATAGTTGTAAACATTGTAATGGAACATTAACATCTTTAAATTGTAAAATTGCAACGGAACATTAACATCTATAATTATAAACATTGCAATTGAAAATTAACATATATAATTGTAAACATTGTAATGGAACATTAACATCTATAATTGTAAACATTGCAATGGAACATTAACATCTATAATTGTAAACATTGTAAATGAACGTTAACATTCTGTTGACAAACTGCTTAATTGCGGGATTAAATACTTAGAATAAAAAATAAATAAAATAATTTTTGAACACAAAGAAATAATTTTTTAATTTATCTTGTGATAACCGCACAAGAGTTCCAACTGCTCCCAATGACTTTGAGCCAGTGAGGCTATGGTATCCCCGTTTGGGGTATTTTATGAGGCTGAAGGTGTTGAAGAAGGGAAAGAGACGGGGAAGAGGAAGGCGGAGAAGTTTCTAGCTATTCAGATCTGGTCGCCAAATACGGCTAAAGCCATTTCAAGCAACGTTTCAATTCTAAATGGTGATCTTACACCAAGGCGATACTGAGAGTATCTTTCACTCTGGAACGTGCCGCAAATATGCTTTATATTATTTTAAATGATTAAATTGTTAAAAAGAACAAATTAATCATATAAAATTTAATTGCGCACGCCAGAATTTGAACCTGCCACCTCCGGATTGCTACTCACCTAGACCGCAAATAATAAATAGAGTAGATTAAAATGTGGCATTGTCAGAACAATGCAAAATTTTTATTATGTAATACCTGTCTATAGATTATCATACGGTTGTACATATTTTAGTCGAAAATTGTTAATTCATTAATTACCAATCTTTTAATATATTCTGTTGTGAGTTGTAGTTGTAAGTCACCAGTTCTTAGGATGGGTTGTTTCAAAAAATTTGACGAATTCGTCAAATATTTGACGTTAATTTTCACGTTCTGTGTAAGTTCTATTCAAGTTCTGTGATGATTTCAGTTTTGTGAAGCAGCTGGCCTATGATGATAAAAAAACAGAACTCGAAAAGAATTTACACAGAACCTGAAAATTAACTTCAAATATTTGATGAACTCATCAAATTTTTTGAAACAACCCGTCCTTAGTTATTGTAAAATAGATTTGATTAAGTTTATTTTAAGCAACCGTGACGATGTTTTTACAGAAACCACGATAGCTATTTATCCATCTATTATTTAAAATACTATCTAATGTATCTTCAAAAGTCCGGTATAAACAGACACATTGTAAAATATTACCTCAACTTAACTAGCATAAAACAAACAGATTAAGAAAAAAAGGGTGAACTAATCGATGCGGCCATCGAAGGGCACAAAGCACAAGGCACACGAAGGCTGTCTTGTCTCTGTCTAATCTCATCCTCTGAGCTTTATTTCCCGTTTTGGGTAAGGTTAGGTTAGCAGTACAAGAGTGGAGCTTTCTCGCTTAATCGTTAGAAAAAGGAGATGTTTAATTGAAACGGCACAAATCTTTTCTACTTGAAAGATTGCTGGCTATACATCAAACAAACAACCGTGACTTGGTTTCAAATGCTCGATAATTGAAGCTGAGAAAATACGGATTTTCCACTCTCAATGGGTGACGTAAGCATCGCTTATATTTTACGAGATATACCATAAGCTCGCTGACAAGTTGCTTCTTGCAACATCTCATTTATTTCCTACCCTGGTTTAGTTCAGAGAAAAACCTGAGCTTGAGTGGCATTTTTTGATATCTTGATTACACTGCTTGCATCAGATTTGCAAAATAATTTTTCACTCAACATACCAATAATTATGTCATCATTTGTTAACATTGTTTGTTATTAGTAATGGTAATTTTGTATATTTATACGAGTATAAGACTTACGTACCCTCATAATTAATTTGAGCTTGTAAGGGATCGCAAGTGCGCCCCACGGTTGAATTCGGCAGCCACCTCTAGTCTGGAGCTCCAAAATACTTGAATAATACCCCCGACTGTGCAGAAACGGGCGGTCCATTTGATAGATTCTCCCACCTTAACGAATGGTTTGCAATCTTTAGAGCACAGGCGTCGGGTGGGAATGCTATCCATGCTCTACCGGTATTTCAATGGAAGATGCTCTGAGGAACTAGCGTCATTAACCCTTCGGCATCGGTGCATAGTCGAGAGGCACGCCAAACGCGCGCCCAACATATGTACACGGTTGACATTTGTCACATGAGAACGGGTCGTTTCTTCGACTCGTTCAATAGCTCGGCTATGGAACGATTTGCCGGCTTCTGTATTTCCACCCTCCTACAACATGGGTCTCTTCAAGACCAATGTTCATTCCTTCCTCTCCTCAAAAAGACCCTTCACACAGCATCCCAGATGACATAGACCCTGAGGGAAATTATTTTCCTCAGGATCTCCTGTGTGGAGTTAATGTAAAAAAAGAGAGTCATAAATAGAGAAGAATTTTTTAACTCTTAAATTCTTAAAATTTTTAGGACACAAACTAATAAACTAGATCACAACGGATGATCATGTAATTTTAAAATGATTTTTTACGAACCTTTCACGAAATAAATGTCAAAATATCTCACCAAAAAAATTGATAAGAATATTATTTTTCACTAAGGAGAAAAATATTAAGCCTCTATCAAGTTCACCGTTAAGATATTGTACATAAAAGCTCCAATATTGTAAACGCTCAATTGATTGGAAGACGTTTCCACAGTAATGGGGTTATTCACTAAACAAACGTTACGGTGCTGTATAAAGCTAACAATCAAATTGAGTAATGTGGTTTCCTCTACAGAGTGCTCGAAAATAGATTTCCTATCATAGATATATGTTTGAGAATATTTGATAAATCAACTGTGAGATAAAGGGGTAACTAACGAAAACATCAGCCAGGCAAATGAAAAGAAAAAATCTCCTTGGCCAAAACCTACGGTATCCAAAATCTTTCATTTCGAGACCTCCGTCGCGAACAAATCCAATCTCTATAAAATACTCATTAGACCAGTGCTAAGCTATGGCTTAGAGTACGGGACCTACATGAAAAATAGAAAAAGGATATAGGAGATTTTTGAGAGAAAATTCTTAAGAGTCTTTGGAGTCAAATATGAACTTGGTGTCTGGCGAATAAAGATTGTTTATAGAGCCGCCAAAGACAGGTATAAAAAAGGATGGCTTCACAAGGAGGGACATGTGTGGAGGATTGAATCCTTTGTAATAAGCTGCACGACAAAAGACCTAAAAATAAATTACTCAATGGTTTGGAAATGTAATGAATACTAATTCTTCATAAATAACTTGGTGCAGGAAAACATTTCCCAAAAGCGACCATAGACCGTGTATTGATTATATGCTGGGTCTATCTCCTGTTTTGATATAAATGACTAAACTTTTTTGGAAATTTTGTTACTTTTTCGCAAACTAACAGATTCGAAATGGAGAAAGATTAGATTGACCCTTCATTAAAAATGTTGTTAAAAAAAACATATATATATTTATAAATTTTCATATAAATCATGATTTTTTTTTTCTTACTTTCATCCAAATTTTTTATTGTTACAACTATTAGTTTGCGAGAAAAATAACGAAATGTCTAAAACAGAATTAAAATCATTCATCTCAAAATTAGTTTTTCGGAGATACAGCATATTGACACATAACGCGACGTGCGCGTGGCTTGGATAGCTGCCGAGACGAGGCGCCAATTCACTGAACCTCAAATCTCCTGTCTCCCTCACGGCAACGGTATTGTATTGGCAAAACAGCCTACTTGCGAGGTTGTCCTGGCAGAATGCTGTATTTTATGTTTTTGCGTTTCAGAAGTGTTCTTTTTCCCAATTGGGGCATTGTTTCATTGTCAATTCTTTGGGAAGTAACCACGATAAACTAACAAGTAAAATAGTTACTTAAGGCGTTTGTCCCGGTACGACAGGAGATCCTGGGTTAGAGTCCCAGTTGCGACCATTAATTATTATTTTTCTGTGTCTTGTTCTTTATCATATTTTCGTTTAGATTTATTAATATTATATTATTCTTCAACTAATAAAATTGATTAGGCGATGTTAAGCCAACAAAATGTATTTGTAAATACGGCGTATTGCCATAACAGGGGCGCATAACTTTCCGAGGGTTGTAACGCAGATTGTGATGACGAATTGGAAAAAGAAAAGGTGACCTACAGGAAAACAAGTCAATGAGATAATAATAATAATGATATAAAATTTATAAAAGAGTGTGGAATGTATCAGGAGCATCTCCTATCCTTTACCTATTATCCTCTTCCTCTCCTCCTCACCTAAAATTAATTTCAATATATATTAAAACTCCATCTACAAGAAACTTTAACCCAGGAGATCTTTTTGGCTTGACTTAATTTAACTTTGTATATGTGTATCTCTATATTTTTTTTCACATATAAGCTGTTTGTCTCTTACAAATAAATAAATAATAATATAGCATTACACAATTATGTTTAGATTAATATAGGAGTTAGTGTGGTGGAAAAGTCGTCGCGCGTCGGGTACTTAATATTATCTCTCGGATAACGACAGGTTGGTAGATTAAAATCGTTCTTAAAACTTACATATCTCTCTCGTTTTACACCGTCTTAAACGTCTATTAAATTCCATATAATTAACACACCGTGTGTTATTCAGATTAACATTCGGTTAAATTTTAAGTTAATAGAAAATGTTAATTCTCATCTTTTTCATACAGTAAACAGGTATCTGAGATTTTTAAACAAAGCATTGGAAAAAATCTGTATTAAGCGATAAGATATAAATTAAATGAAAAGAATTAACTTTGTGTGAACCACTGTTTTGGGTGACCGGACAACTCGGAATGAAACCAACTCAGAACCATCTGAGATAAGTCATTTTTAGAGTGATAAAATATATACTTTAAAATTTTTTGTTAAATAGGTTACTTTAGGTTAGGATTACCGGCTAATTTAAAATTATTTTTTCATGGCTTTTAATGACTTTTCAAGGAGGTGTTGAGTTGACTTTATTCTCAGTTGGCATGGAAGCACTGTTTTGATACTATAATAATCTAAATATTTCAACCAACGGTTCCTTCGTCAGTATACAAAGTAAACGGAAAATTAGGACGAAAGTATAAGAATAGACAAATTAATAAACATGGACAAATATACATAACAACTAGCTGACCCAGCCACGCGTTGCTGTGACGTGAAATTGAAACACAACGCCATCTACTGGATGGTTACCCAACCGAGATAACCAAGTTTTGTGTCGATAAATTAACTCACATCGCCATCTATTAGAACTCTATGGAACTTACAAATAATTATAAAGCATTGTCCTATGACAAACATTTAACTCGCAATAATAAATATTGAGGTCAATAATCGAGATCAAAATTATTCTATCTTTTAAGTTGGACCAAATTACACACAAAATCGGTTTGGTAGTTTCGAAGTTTATCTCGAACAAACATCGTGACGCAAAGATAAGCGGTGATAAAATTTATTTTTTCTTAATTTTCACGCTTTTGTCATGATGAAGGTACCTTTGGGATTGAAATGTGTAGGTTTTTTTTTAAATAGTGGTTAAGAGAGTCATTTATTTTCATTTTAAAAATGATACCACAAAGTGAATTCTCAGTTATTGAAGAAGGAAAAATATAATGGTTTTCCATCTCTGAGTTAGGTACTAATACGAGACGAGGAAGTTAAAAATATTATGAATGTTAACTTTAATGTCCAAATAAGCCGGCAGTTTCCACGTAGGTCACGTACAAAAAATATATGTTGGAGAAACTGCGATTTCTTCATCTTGAATACTGAAGTCTTCTGGGAGGAAATCAGAAAAGTTTAAATTTGTATTGAAATATAACTTTGCTTTGCGCTCAAAGTGTACTGGGCTCGATCGAAAGCTTGGAATTACATTTAAAGTTGGTATCTATTTACGCACCCTGAGAGGGTGCGCAGATATAAATAGATGAAGGAGGTTTTTGAGTTAAGCATTACTTAGATAGCTGTCTCGAAGGTTGCGTTAGAAATATTGACCAGACCTAATTATTTACATTTTGCAAAAATTACGATGTCTTGAAACTCTGCGGGAAAAAAACCTTTAGTCGACAAACTTGTAAAGATTCAATCGTAGAACATTATGGTTCAGAAGCAGCTTTTTTTAATGTAATAAAAAGACAGTTATTTACTTTAGTTTAAGTAAATTTTGAAAAAAAAATTAGAGTGCCATCCTCATGAAACTAAGCAGAAAATGCAGTTTGCTTGTTTGTTTAACGTAACGTTAAATTTGATTTAAACAAAGAGTTTGTCTCACTTAATAAAAATATATACGTATCAGCGATTGGGTTTTTTTGAGGAATATGACACATCTAGAAAGGGATCGATGCTTTATAGCTTGTGCTATAGAACACACAACACGTTGTCCAAATCGATACTCGCCAACCTCCGCTATCATCCAGGTCAAAAAACTTAAACTGACCGTATCACAAATATTTATTATAATCGTTATTAACATTAGGTTGAAGGCTAACATTGGATAGCATTGAAAATTTCCTTATACTTCCAAGGTCAAAATTTCCATTACCTTTTTTACTCCAAATAACAACAGGAATCACTGGAGTAAGTCGTGTACGTCCCTTAACACCCTTTATATTGCATATGTGCTATTATCAAACGTAGGCTTTCAAGTTCAAGAAAGCTCAATGTACCTACGAATTCAAAGTAATTAGTGCTTGGAGAGATTAGTTACCTCCACTCAAGATAAAATTTTGATATTTCAATCAGAAATTATGAAGTAGTTAAAGGCATTGTACAAACAAAATTATTCTGTACAAATGGAAACGTTCATACTTCGAGGGAACACATTTAAAAGAGAGTAAGTTTAACATTTAATTCAATCCTAGAGGCATATAATTTCTTTTGTTCAAATGCAGAAAGGCAGTCCCACTTTTAATAATAGCTTGGAAAAGTAAGCCGTATGAAAAATAAAATTACAGTTTATCTCGACAATTCCTAGTGAAATAAAAATATGAGAACTCATTGAATATATTTATTTCCGCGTGTGTGCCATTAACACAATAATTAACTTAAAGTAAAAAGTGAAAAGTGAAAAGTAAAAAGTAAAAAGTAAAAAGTAAAAAGTAAAAAGTAAAAAGTAAAAAGTAAAAAGTAAAAAGTAAAAAGTAAAAAGTAAAAAGTAAAAAGTAAAAAGTAAAAAGTAAAAAGTAAAAAGTAAAAAGTAAAAAGTAAAAAGTAAAAAGTAAAAAGTAAAAAGTAAAAAGTAAAAAGTAAAAAGTAAAAAGTAAAAAGTAAAAAGTAAAAAGTAAAAAGTAAAAAGTAAAAAGTAAAAAGCAAAAAGTAAATGAAAAAAAAATGTCGCAGCGGAATCCATACCCGCCTCCCAAGTAAAAAGTAAAATCTAAAAAGGAAAATTAATAAAGGTTAAAAATAAAGCAGTAAAAACTATGAAATAACCAAAATATGTTCATCTAAATTTTATAAAATCCTTTTCAAAGATTGAATTCATAGTAAAAATGAGCTATGGAGCCTTGAAAAGTTCGATTAAATATCCCAAACTAAGTAAAAATTATTTTTTGGTTTGCATATTTGTCAATGGTTTACAAAGAAAACAGTGTTAAAACTGAGGCGAAGTGAAGCTAGTATTATCTACATTCATGAAAAAGCCTGATTATTGGATTATAAAAAGAACTTTGGACGGAGAAACATTGTAGGATGTGAATATTACTAGCTATCGGGAGATCTCATCGAGAAACTTTTGAAAGCATGGAAATAATTTTTTTAAAGATCTTCTCACTTACGCGATTAACAACCTTATTTTTCTGGATCATTACATCATTTTAACCAATATGGAATCCTGTGTCGACGTAATCAAATTATTCTCCAGGCAATAAAACGTGGGACAAGCAAGATATCCCACATTGTATTCAATAACATGACCAAGCCGAGGTTAGCGAATTATGACAATCGCCACTCGGAAACGTTGTTAAAACTTTCACGTTCGACGTGTTCATAATATTCAAGTTCAAAGCAGAGTTGTTCCGTGTTCCGTGTTCAGTGTTCAAAGAGTATTTACGCTGAAATTAGAGCAGGAGTGGAGTGTATTCGGGTTGTTATTATGTAAATATTGATAATCGCTTTATGATGACAATTAGAGGAGCATGTTCGGCAAGTAGACCGTGAGCTTTCAGGGGATTTAATGTGTGATTAGTGCTTGGGTCAGGTTTCTTCCCCGGACAGTGATAAGGGTAAATTGGGTTTTTCTTAATTATTTAATGGCTTTTACCTGTTTTGCTTGCAGACTACGCGTTCTTGTTTAATTGAAAAAATACCTCCCGGGCAGTTGGATATTACCTTTAGCAGGATCGTGAATAAAATATCAAGGCAATCTTCGCCAGGATTATAAGTATAGTCTAATAAGCCAAATGGCATTATTGTCCCTTTCTGTTCATTATTAATATTATGACCTGTTTCCATTCCGCTGCAGCGCTATGGAGGTTGGGGCATTGGAGGACTGAGAGTTGTGAGTTGGGAAACCTACTCCGCGAGTGGGACACTAATGTCAATAGGGAAATCACGAAATGGGGCAAAGAGCCAAAAACGTATAGAACGTGTTGTATTCTAATGAACTAACATTTTGTGAATTTGTTGCTTTCAGATATATATATCTTTAAACATATAAATTTATTTATTTATTTGTAAGAGAAAAACAGCTTATAGGTACATAAAAAATATTGAGATACATAATATACAGGTTAGATAGAATCAAGCCAAAAAGGTCTCCTATGTTAGACTTACTTGGAGATGGAATTTTATTATAACTGAAAATTAATTTAAGGTGAGGAGGAGAGGAGGAGGAAAAAGGGATAAAGATAGGAGATGCTCTCTACACGTTCCACACTCTTGTATTAATTTTCGATCGTACGCGTTATATACATCTTTCAAAGTAAGATTAAACACCAACATGTTATATTATTTTCATTTTTTTTAATGAATTATGGTTCCGCGACTTTTCAACCCGCGACAAAATATCCCCGAAAAAATTTCCTCCGACAAAATATCCTACGGACAAAACATCCCCCAACAAAATATCTACTAAAACCTAATCTAACCTAACCTAATCTAACGGAAAAATGGGACAAAAATAATACAAACACCATGTAAAGACAATACATCATTTTTATCAGTATTATTTTTGTCCCCATTTACTATTCTTAAACAATAATTTATTAAATAACTTTACAGGATGTCTGTATTATATTTGTCCAATTTTTTTGTTAGGTTAGGTTATGTTAGGTCAGTTTAGGTTAAGTTTTAGTAAAAAAAATTTGGGCGATGTTTTGCCTGTAGGATATTTTGTCGGAGGATATTTTGTCGGAGGATATTTTGTCGGGGATATTTTGCCGCGGGATGAAAACGCGCAATACCATGAATTATTCATATTTTAGCTACGTGCGAACGTCTCGAGAGAAAACATGTAAAAATTTAACAATCATAATGAAATAAATTAAAACGTCACATTCAATGAAAAAAAGGGCAGGTATGAAGGTTAACGTGATTGCACAGTCTAACTGCTCAAGTCCAGAGAATGGAAGGGGCCGAGTTCAAATATCGCTTTCTAGCGGTTTTTTCCAATAAATAAGATGTTGATGATTATTAATAATACTGTTTCTGTATTATTATCTATCTGCCGTTTTTAAATTATAATTTGTTGTGTGTAAATTTGATAACACCACACAGTTACGATACAATGTCTCCAAAAAGCGAAACATCTATCTATTCACGTTTATTGAAAAAATATAGTACTCTAAGAAAGTCGTCTTCACCTTGTTATTTCGACTACTGGCATTATACCTGGCTCTCTCATTCAAAATTTAGGCTTATTAGATTTGTCAAAGAATCTATATATAAAAATGCAAAAATCAGTCTTATTAAATACATGTAGGATTACGAAAGATTTTTAAAATAATTATATTGAGGGATCAGTAGGATTTATCGGTCCAATAAAGAGTTCCACCGAGCCGAACCCTCTGATGTGAAAATATCTGGAGTCGGTGAATTATTTTCCCATTTGGTCTCTGGTAGGTTCACAAGTTGTTCCTGCATTGTTTTGTATTTATTTTACTTATAGATGCAATTGCATAGCGTGAATTGACTAGATGATCATTTGTGGAAAAGTGTGTGGAAGGGTTAAGTTTTTCCTGTGGGGAAGATTTAACCCGGACATAGAGTCAAAAGAACATTAAATACAAATATAAATTAGGAATTTTATGTAATCAGACAAAACAACACCGATGCAAAATGTAGACTGCGGCAAAATCGCACCGGTAACGTTCCGACTTAAAGTTCTAAATGATAGAAATTGTTCCATCTGATAAATTGATTAACTTCAACACAACTTGTGAAAGGGTATCTACTAGTATCTAGCATCTAGAGGAACTTTACCCTTATCATTAATAAATCACCATTTTATACGTTTCCACAATACTTCTCCACGCTTCTGCAACGGAACATCTCTGAAACTGAATATCGTTGGTGAAATAAAATGAAATAAAACTGCTGTGAAAGTTTGCATACGGACATTTTTTTTTTATTTTATCAGAGAAGATTGCTTTCAACTAGAAACACACTACCGTCCATCATGTTGGGTCGCGGTGAAGTAATACAGTAAATAGAATGCTACACAATGTAAAATCCTTATACTTATGTATTTTTTCTACCACTTTTCATTAAATTAATGAAAGAAAGCTGCTAAACAAAGACAATGTTAGAGTTCATGAATTAAAACGCCATGTTTTTTTTGTGGAGTGAACGTGGAAGTACAAAATCATCGGGCAACATCCTTTGTAGAGAAAGAGAAGCAAATATCCACAAATGTGACTAGATGGGAAAATGATAAATAATTGGCATTAATGGGGAAATTTAAAGTAGGCCTATCACTAAGAAGAATTATAAGCGTTACGGTTTTATAATTAATTTTTCATTCATTTATTTATTATTAATGAAATGTTGAGGATATTTATTGATAATAAATATTACATCGGAATTACCCATTACAATACAGTTTTAAAAACAGAATTTCCAAAGCTTCATGTTATTCAACAACAAAAAACTCTGTCATTAGTTTCAGAATAATGATGTCTGAAAATCTGAAAAATCGTAAAAGGTTTAAAAAAAATCATCCTTTTTCGAAAACCTTATCGGGTTGAAGTTAGTTGGTTCTTTATTTCTTGTCGAACATCGTATTTCTAAACATTGTTCATCTTGAATTTTAAGTAGGGTTGACTGTTCGAATCCGTTTAATAATTTCATTGGGCCATATCCTCCTTTTGGAATCTTATTCAGGATTCAGGATCCCTTTCGCCTTTGAATGCCGTCCTTAAATCCTTGTTCAACCAGTAAACTATAATCAAAAGCGTGTTTTGCTTAAGCCTTTTGAGGTTTGTGTGTGGCTGATTTTGCGTTCTGTGTTCGCAAAGTGCTGAAGGCAAACTGATGTCAATGTGTCTTACTATAATTTCCCACGGGTTTTGCTGAAATTCCTCAGCCTTAATTTCCCCTGCAAACTTTACTAGCTATGACACAAATTATGTAAATGAACATCACGATTCATTTTCATCCTTTCGATTATCTATTCGGTTGAGAAAACGCATTACCATTATCCAGAGCTACATTGTTAGATCGCTGGGGGCCAATAGGTCAGGGCGGACGAGGGTAGATCTGATATAATCCTCGAATAAGTGGTTGGCGTTTTGGGATTGAAATCGCCTTTTAGAGTCGGCCATACAGCGCAAGATTCGGATCGTTTTAAATAATGTCTTGTAACTTTTCATTTGTCAATATTATGTACTACTACTATTGATGAAAAGATTGATTTTCAAATGACTGAGAACTGAGAACAGGAATTTCTTTGCGTATGTACCTTTTTATGACAACATTAACATAAATATGCTTAGTCAAGTATGTACATTAGGGTGGGTCACGACTGTATGGGGAAATTTTTTTATTTTATTTATTTATTTATTTGTTTTATTTTAGTAAATTGTACATTTAAGTTTACAATTTCCTAATTAATTAATTATTTTTCTTGTTTTGATTTGTCTAAGAGCGATAAAAAGCTCTTAAATGGAGACATAAAATCACGTAATTTTTTTAATAATATTTGGATACCATCTTCTTCCTCCGGATTGACTTCGAAATTTCACTTATAGATAAAAACCCACCCTTGTTAAATCTTAAAAAAATGTTAGATAAACCATAAAAATTTACAATTTTTAATAAAACACGAAATAGAGGGAATATTTTCATTTATTTAAAAAAATATATATATTTGAATATAATTCAAATTATCTCAAGGCAGTGTATTCAAATACCAGCAAAATCCTTCTTACTCTAAAATTTCGGCATTATTTTGCGAGACTCAATTTTGGGACTTTTTGTAAATGATTTCGTCAAAATATACTACATTTGCATTTGAAGATTACAAAAAATATGGTTTGGTAAAAAAAAAAAAAAACTAAAAAAATTTTTTTTTTAAAAGATTAAAATTTTCAAAACTTTGAATTGAATCCGGAGGAAGAAGATCGTAACAGAAAATTGAAAAATTTTAAACACGTTGTTTTGAACCCATTAGGCACCCTTTTATCGCTGTTAGAATTTAAAAATAACGTTTTTTGTTAAATGACACACCTTAATATACATTTATTGTGCTTTTGCCTTAACTAACTGACTGTCATGCTATTTTTTCAAAAAAGTTAATCTTTGGAAAACAGACGGCGTGTAGATATGCAGAGTTATTTGTCACATATGCCGAATATTTGTATGCAGTTGACATTAATTTCCGCAAAATATTAAGACCTCACAAAATAATTTTTACCTTAAAAAAAAATCCAACTTCAGAAATTAAAATAAGTGCTGTATCATATTGTAAAGAAAGACAATAAAAACCGTAACTAAAATTATAGTAACGGCACCCACTATTTCTAACAAAAAGCAAATAATTGATGCATTTGAAGATTACCTCAAGATTACCACAGGATCACCACAAGATTGACATAAGTCTAGTGAAGCAGATATATTTATTTAAATGATAAAACCATCACGATGAAAAGGTAATTTTCAAGAATACTGCGTGAAGATCAATAGGATATAGTGCCAGATTACGAAGTAATCAGTTTACAAAATGCCGGGATAAATTACTGCTAAGCCTCCTCTGAATCAAATCTCTCCGGTAGTCAGCATTTCCGAGAAGGGACGGGAATAGGGGAAGGGAAGGAGTGGCTCGCAGAACTAGAGATTGTTTATTTTATCTGAGATAAAACAGAACCGTCGGAAAGATATTCCGACACGATGACGTTTTTGCCGCAGCTGTTCGAGATGAAACGGATTTCGGTAAAATGACATTATTATAAATGGAGGCACCAGATGAGAGACCTGCGAACAATTGATGATAATGACCGCAAAGTTTTGGGATACCTTTCTTGTAGATGGAGATATGGAGCCAGGAAGGAAGATTAGTTTAAACATGTAATACCACTCGGAAACTTTTGGCATAATCTGTTTTTGCACGGTCAAAACAGAAAATAAATTTGAACGCATTATTTCCTGCTGAAAATTTTGTTTTTGAAGTTGTTCGTTCGTGCTAGAATTCCAAGGTTATGATTTAATTAAAACAAGTAATATGAATTTATTTGTTATCAGATCAAGAACAAAACTGTTGGTAAATGTTTGTCGAAGGTAAGAAACATTTGATTTAATCTCACACAAAAATACTTCTGTTCATCTCACATAGTTTAGATAAAACCTGTACGGACGCGTATATACCTGGGACGATGGTCTGGTATGGAAAAAGGCTGAGTAAGATCGTGCTATTCTATATAATGAAGGGTTATCTATTGTCGTCTCACCTCAACAATAAGTAATCAAACCAAGCTTCTTTTTAATCCCACAAGAACTTTCCGATTTCAGCACATTTTCAGACCATCTTCAGACTGCTACATATAATACATTATGTAAGCCAGGGTATTCATGATTATAAAAAAAGATTATTTATTTATTAAATTCCCTTCAAAGCTTTTACGTATGGACTTTGTCATAGGTAAGATTTATTGTGGTGGAACTACATAATTTTTTAAATTATTTATTCATTTATTTAATGCCTGGAGGGCTTTTACATGTTTGGTAGTACAACTAATTTATGACAGATAATTTTGAAATAAATAAAGAAATAATAAAAGTAAAAAGTGATAAAAATGCACACAATTCATAAAAATACACAAAAATTACAAAAATGTAACGATTTGATAGGTTTACAAAAATACAGATATGATTAGGAATAGTGTTGGAATAAGTTTTCTACAAGAAACACAAAACTCGCCAAGTTGATCTTAAATATGTCAACATCACAGAATTACTGATTTCCCATAGTGTGAAATCGTTGTATCGGAGAGTGGGCAAAGTAAATTAAAGTAATTACGTTTTATTTTTGAAATTTTATTATTATTTGTTTATCACATTAACCCTATACAGGAGGCCCCGAGGAAAATAATTTCCTGAGGGCTTATGTAATCTTTGGGTAAACTGTGCAGTGGGTCTCTTTGAGGAAAGGAAGGAGAGGAAGATCTGATAAGGAAAAAGTATGGTGGATGGGTGTGAAGCTAGGAGTCAGTGTGACCAGGAGTGACGTACGTATAAATTCAACCCTCCGACAGCGGTTCAAGACGAGACAAGAGAGAGACCAACTGCAAAGGTCACAGGGTCTCTCCCGATCCGACCCACCACGCATTGAGCAGGCGCTTCCACTGCCAAGACCTGAACACACATCGCTCGATGAACCCTGGCACTAATTTATCAAACGTAGCGAACCACTCGGGGTGAGGTATTGGTTATTTGTTTATTTATTTATTTGTTTAAATGCCCTTAGGGCTTTTACATATAGTGCAATACATGTTTTTGACAAAATACAGGAAATAACATAAAATATCCTTAAAAAACCTTTTAGGTACCCCAGTGATGCATTATTCGAGGAGTTCCGTGTCCTAGATGTTCGACAACTATACATAAGAAAAATTATATTACACACACAAAAACAACGTCAACACTACCCCTCCATCGAACATTACCATGACACTCGACATTCAAGAAGAAATCCAGTAGTTCCACCTACAACTATGACATCCCTCGCTCAAAGGCAATTCTATTACTTAGGCCCGAAAATGCTCAACCTCGTACCCGATTCTTGGAAATCGAAAGGTGTACGCATTCTGCGTAAATTGGTTAATGACTGGCTTCTGAGCTTAGGAAGAGCCGAATGCGAATCTATGCTTACGAACAGATAAACAAAAATGTTATGTACGCTCACGCAATTATTTATTATTACTGTCAGCTAGTCAATAAATTAGTATCTCACTTCTGAAAAATTTACATAATATATATTATGAACACGTCTCAAATAAATCAAAATAACTCTCTAAAAAATAAATTTGTACACAAATTATTCACATAGAAACAGCGAATTTGTGACCCGTACCTCATTTATATATCTCATATTGTAAAGCTGAAGGTAATTGTCCCCTGATGTTAGCATATACCTGGATTCTGGATTACTCTGTTCACCTTGTTTAGGAAACTTACCACACAGCAACCATTCAATTAGCTAATGAATGTATTTTTTTTATATAAATGTGTATAATTAGATTAAAGTTACTATTTGTATCATTGATAATATATTGAAATTTAACAAGACTGTGTGTAATATAATTTTAAATAATTTAACAGATGGCAACATAAACAAAATTATCAATTTAACAACAAACAGATTAAAATAACTGGAATATATATTTATATTTTTATTTATTCGTTTTTTGCTATTGTGTACGAAAGCATTATGCAAATATGTCATTTCTATGACTTTTTTTTTTTTTTTTCAAATGATAACGATTCCTGCCTTCTTTTTTTTACATGATATAGTTTTGATTGAGATTCCAATGTAATAAACACTGTGAGAATTATAGAACTATTTATTCCTATCAGAATTATATTACTAGTACTATCAGACTTATAATCTTTCTCAATTTTCAGTTACGGAGAAGAACTCTTCAATATCTCTCATTCACTTTACTGTTTAAATTATTTTTATTATTATATATATATATTTATATATTTTTTTTATTAAAATATAAGATAGATCATGAAATTATTAATACATAAAAATAATGAGATTGCCTCTACTCAAATCTATCGGATATTTTCTTAAAAACAATTTAAAAATAAAAAAATAAAAAAACTTCGATATATTTCCTGTTTGAACATTCGGATAGGAAATATATCGATGAAAGATTTAGTTTTTATTTTTAAGATTAAGCTTTTATTTTTAAGATTTAGTTTTTATTTTCTGTTCACAAAACAATGAGTTTATATTTTGGTTTTCTTTATAGTTTTAATATATTATCATTTTATTTATTTAAACTTTGTAACTTTTCTCAGTACTTTTACAACTATCACTATATTTAACTGCTTTACGGCCTTTATAACATTGTACTTGAAATGATGTTTACATTTGTAATTATTAGATACAATATTATGTTTTACAAAAAACAACAACTACCTAATGTGAACTAAATCAGGAAATTTGACTGTCCTAAAACGGGAAATCTCCTAGTTGGACGGTCAAAGTATTTGTTTATAATGTATATGTATTTTGTTTCAATAAATAAATAAATAAAATAAAATAAATAAATATAAGAAAACAAAATAAAGCTAACACAAGATATGAGTTGACACAAAGTAGGTAACAGAATATATGATAAGTAAAAATAGAGGTAAAGATGATTAAGTAGTAATAAATAGTTGGCACATTCGTCATTTGAAGTTTGATAAATTTAATTTATTATGAAATACATCCATATTGTTTGTACCAAGACTGTGAAAACGCTGTATTGGAGAATGCAAACTATACTTGGAATGAGATGTGTGTATATGAAATGTTAATATTTGTCTAGTCGTTCGTGTAGGTACATGTAGATTTATCAATTGCAGGAGTTCACAACAGTTGAATTTAGAATTTAATTATTATTTAGTTATCCATTAAAGTTTAATGATTAAACGGTTCGCGGGGCGGCGATACCCCAATTATATCTCAAATTGTTATGTGTTCATGTTTCCTTCCCATATCTTACACGTACATTACATACAATCAACCAGTACCGTCAAACACCATCATTGTTATATTTTAAGAATTTGGGCTCTACTTTAAAGTTCATTTGAAAGTGCCTGTCAAAGTGAACATAATTCGTGCGCTGTTTCGGAGTCAAAATGTGAATAAACTGCATTCACGTTTTGCCAAATGAATAAATACAAAGTAAATTATGATTAACCCAACAACATTCAGTTGCATTGAGGCATTATAGTTCTTCAAATCATTTTGGAACCCATTAACGCAACAACGAAATGTTCCACGTTTATCCACACAAAAGAAATCAGAGACAAATGAAATAGAGAATGATTTTCGAATAAAAAACATTGAACAATGCGGGCATTCACGCATTGATGAGTTGATTGAAAATGAATTGAAATGTTTTAGAGATGCTATTATTTAGCGAATTCTCTCCTTGAATTTATTTTATTTGTTTTTGAACGAAATATACAATACACGTCGCAAAATTTTCCTCCGTTTTATGCAAGGGGCATAAATAAATGATTTTTAATATTTTATAATTCTGATTGAAAAATGTGTGCCTGTAAACGGTGGATTTATGATTGTGATTGGTAATTTTTTGATTGTGATTTTTTTATAGTATTATTATCCTAACGCCGTCTGAAGTATTGCGCTCATATGTCAAAAAAGTCAGCAATCCGCTTCCGATCACGTTATTGTCACTATGCTCTTTTTGACGCGTGTGCAGCTGTTTTACCAGCGCGGCGCGGTGCTGTGCAGCGTGTAGTGTGAACATGTGAACAAGTCCCGATTTTTTACTCGTACGCAAATAGGCAAAGGGGCCCCTCTTATATCTTTCTCATCACTCATATTGAATCAATTATGAAGACACACATAATATCTCAATAAGGCTGAAGAAAATAAACTAAAATTTAAAACAAAATTTATGAACGTCGGAAAAACCAACAAAAAGAGAAATATTGAATGACGGCGAAAGGAAAATCAAGTGTTTGAAATGAAATATTTGGGAGTAATACTGGACTCCAAACTGAGTTTTTCTCAAAACATAAAAGTAATTTAATGAAAATAAAAAAAAACTTATTTTGTGGAGAACCACGTGTTTTAATTAATTTATTTACGGACCGGTTTCGATTTTTTTATTTTATTTATCTATGTTTACAGAATTTTTACATTGGGTTTTTTTTAATGCCTGTCTCACTAGGATATACCTGTGTCGAGACAGGCTTAGAGGTACATATTTGTAGTAACAGGAGTATTTAAAGTTACATACATATTCATTTGAATACAATAAAAATAGAAAGGTGATTGGAAGTATGGGTAGATACTTTAAAGAGAGTTATCATATAAATGAAGGAAGAGATGATGTACAGTAAAAAGTAAATCCTGTCAAATCTATTTATGGAATTAAATTTGATGATCGTAGCTGGTAGTGTATTGTATAGTTCAAGCATCACCAGGGTATAAGTTAATTCTATACAAGAAATATATAGTGAGTGCGTTTACATAAATACAGAGGGACACAACAAGATAAAAACATAAAAGGTGAGGTGAGGATACACATCAGTGAGAAGGGAGTGGGAAAAACCGACAAACAATCATGCGGACTAATGGGTTATAATAATTTATCGAAAGAGACAAAGCATTGACTGGGAAATTTTTAATGGTTTATTGGAAACAGACATAATATTGGACTCCTAAATACATCTAATTGATTATTAAACGCATGACAACGTGATTGTTCATTTCTACAATAATACAAAACTAATTATTTAAAAAAAAAAATATTTTTTGAAAAAAATAAACATAGCCTCCAATAAACAAATATAAAACTCACACATTGTATCACACGTTAATTACTGTAGTAGAAATTTAGTCTTAGCCAATAATGGATTTGTGAAACAATTGACAAAAAAATATTAATGAAAAGAGATTTCCTTTCGGAAAAAACCCAGAGTCAAAAGTGGTTGATGCACAGTAGAATTAAGATATTTAATTAAGGCGAATTAACGAAGGAAAAAAAAAATAGAAATTATAAACAAATTTTATCTTAAATTACGACAGTAAATAATTTGTTCATTAAATTAAAATAAAATAATGTGTAAGGAACGTATAGGACCTAGGTAACTTCTGATCTATTTAAAAATGACAAATAAATAAAGAAAAAAAGGCGAGAATTGCAAAAAAATCTTTGCAGAGAAAAGAAACGAGAAATGTGTAAGGAAAAGGTAAAAGCGATGGAATGCCAGGTAGACCGCAATGAATCGACAAAATTTTATAACATCTTCCGGAACCTAACAAAATCTTATCAACCCAAGACTGAGTGTTTTCAGAGGTGACGATTGTACGTCACATTGGTGGCGACTGTACGTCACGTTGGTGGCGACTGTACGTTACGTTGGAGGCGACTGTACGTCACGCTGGTGGCGACTGTATATGTCACTTTTGCGCGGCCCATTTTGACCCATTACACACAAATCTTAATTCGGGATTTGAGATCAAAATACTCAACCAAACTGAAAAATTATTTTTGTAATCTAAAGGTATTTTAAATATCAAGTATGGATGTGAGCTACTTTATTTATTTTTGCTTTAAATTATGAGATATAGGCCATTAAAGATTTTAATGTTTCATGATTTTGGAGGCAATTATTTGTGTGTAAATGAAAACAAAAGAAAAATAATTTTATTTTATTTATCATAAAAATATGATTTTTAAAATAGGTTTTACTCATTAAGTAAAAAAATAAAAATAAAAGTTAAATATAGACTAGAAGAATATTAAGTACAGGGAATAACAAGATAACCAGTGTTACAACTGTTATTTATTAACAGAAAAAAAATTAAAACAAGTTTAACCTTAACTTATCTAAAAACATAATGTGTTTCAAATTAGCAATCCATATCCAAAATGTTAGTTGCTTTCCACCACGCCCCGCGCCCTTGAGGATTTTATACTTAATATCTCTGAAATATCTCCTACATTTCTTGTAATTTAATAATCAAAATTTGAATTTATTTTTGGTTCTTTTAGTAAAAACCTTACACATGGAATATTATTTTTTTACAAAATTCTCGTGAATTCAGAAACATGTATAATTTCGGAAAACAATATTACTTTGATAATAAATATTATCTTTGACTGTTAAATAAAACATCAAAAGACACGCTTGTTAAATAATGAAAGATATAATTTTCATGACAGAGAATACATAAGCCAATGAGATTGAAAAATAATATTTTAGAAAGCTATGATATATGGTTAACTATATATCTACGTTATTATTAAAAACATGTAGCGGAAAAAGAAATAGTATTTATAATAATAACGCAGACAATAGAACAAGTCATAAGGGAAGTCGTCAAATGTGACAGAAATAATTTGAGGGATGAATTCTTTTCTGGCGGTTTATTCTATGTCGCATTTTCACGCGGGGATCATCAATAAAATTATTTGCTAGCGGAGTTGTAGATACCTACTCTGAGGATGAGTTCTTTAAAAAAATTTGAACGATTCGTCAAATTTTTATGTTAATTTTCACGTTCTGTGAAAGTTAATATAAAAATTTAATTTTCTGTTAGTTTTCATGTTCTGTGAAAGTTTTATTCAAGTAATGTGATTATTTAAGTTTTATCAAGCAACTGGCCGATAACGATATAATAACATAGCGTTAATGGAACATACATAGAAAGTGAAAATTAACTTTAAACAATTGATGAATTGTTCAAATTTTTAAAAATATCCAGGCCTAACTATCGCCCTGATGTCAGTCTACTATTTTTAGAAAACGATGCTTGAATTGGCTTTTGCCATGTTTGGTGCGGAGATTTGGATACCCAAGTACATCCCCTCCTTCCTCTTTCATATCTCTTTTCTTTCTTCTACTCCCTTTACACTCACAAAATGTTCCATTAGGGGATGCCATCAGTCTGACGGCCGGCGAAGTCCAGCGGTAAGGCTCTTGACTCGCATTTCGAAGATCGCGGGATCGAATCCCGGCGTGGCAAATAAATTTTATTTGATTTATTTGTGTAATTTCACAATTTATTCATTAAAAATAATAAATAGTATATTTGCGGCACGTTCCAGAGTGGAAGATACTCTCAGTAGCGCCCTGGTGTAAGACCACCGTTCAGAAGTGAAACGTTGCTTAAAATGGCTTTAGCCGTTTTTGGTGACCAGATCTGAAGAGCCAGGTACTTCCCACTTTCCTCTCTCCCATTTCTTTCCCTTCCCAACTACCTTCAGCCTCACAACATACCCCAATTGGGGATGCCATAGTCTCACTGGCTTCGGACGGAAGCAGTTGGGACTCTTGTGCGGTATTCATATATATAATAAAAAGTCTCACAGGCTATGGTTAGTAGGGAGCAGTCGGGACTCTTGTGCGATATTCAAATCATCTCATATTATTAAAGAGAGAATTTTAATATACATCACAGAAAATTATTCAGCGGAAAATAGCGTGTACGGTCAAGTGTTCAAAGCTACAACGTAACTGGAAACAAAATGCGTGGAAAGAAAATAAATTACAGATTTTATTACTAGACTTTTTTTTGTTTTTTGTTCAACCTCATTTTTCCAATTACCTCCTAATATTAACACTACCTTTATCTTGATTTCGGTGTTTTTTGCTAAAACAACACAGGATACTGGTACGAAATTTAATTGAAAATCGCAATTTCCAATTCAGCAGTGAATATTCCGAAACACGGGTTGCATAATCAATTAGTGAACCCACACGCCCCCCGGCTGAGCCAACGATCTCGTAGGTACTTCAAACGTATATTACGTACACGTAAAGGTGGGACAGCTACCCTTAAATTATGATCATACGTTTTAAATCAGAAGAGTTTTAACTAATAATAAGAAAATTTGGTTCCATATCTCAAAAATTGGAGTCACGCAAATTTACGAAGATATTTTGACGAATAATTTCTGGTCCAGTTCAGATACGATGAGCATTTTTTTTTATTTCTCCCTAGAAGTCCAATCATATTTTGCTATCTAAAAAAACCCAATCATAGGTCAAATTTATCTACATGAATAAATACACTTGTAACGTAGTTTATTCTGTGTAATTTATAATTTTTTATCATTATGTATTCGTATTAACTATTTAGGAAATGAAAAAACGCATATTAAGAATAATATTTATTTATCAGACTTTGATATAATAACTATTACTAATTAATACAAAAATTTGGTACAAAATGAGATCCTTTCGGTTTGCTTCTTTTAAAGCAAAAATATAAAAAAAAATTAAACAGAATCTTCTTTTTCTACTAACCAATAAATGTTTTATAACGATTGAACAGTTTTATATAATTATTTTTTGTTTTATATACACTTTTCACACACATCATCAAATTACAAAAAGCCTAAACATAGGTCAAATTGACCTACAACAGTACGATAACTCCAATATGAAGGAACTTACCAAGGCAACACCGCCGTCTCCTGTGGGCTCCTGGCGGGTACTAAGTTGGTTCGATCAATCAGGGCAATTGAAAGAAGCGTGCGAAAGAGAAAGCAGATATTTGTTTGCGTATAGGTAAAAATGACCTAGATTGGGCTTCAAGGGATAAAAAGAAAGAAAATTTCGTGGTACGTAAAACCTGACCAACATTATACGTTGAAATTGTTGCTTGTGTAAAAATTGAGGACTTGGCCAGCAGAAGAATTGAACCCACGATGCCTGAGTGTGAACCCAACGCATTTGTTCAGCCAGTATTTTAAGTTCGCATTTTCCATGTATGGTATAGTAAAGTTGAAAATGGTGGAATTTAACAATTTCACTTATTTGGATGTATTTATATTCGGTGATTATAAATAATGTCGAAATCCACTGAACGAAAATGAAAGACGAAAAATGTTTTGTTTTACCATTTGATTACTGCGAAAGATACAAAAAATGAGTTTAACATAAAAATGACTAACGAAGTTGGATAGCAATTCTATTGGAAATACGAGAATAAACTTGTTTTCGTTGTGTTACGCCAAGAAATGAAAATATCATTAATTCATTAGATAACATTACAGGAATTCAAATTTCGCTCAGGATTCATCTCTTGAAATTTCAGTAAACTTTTGTTTACGGAGTTTTTATGGAACTGTTCGTTGGACTAACGCCAACATCTAGTTTAAATCAGCAGACATTGCATACCGAATCACATTTAGCCTGAACCAAAGGGTTGGTTTTACGATTGTTTTGAATATTATTAAGTTTCATAATTACTAATCATAAAACATCGAGCTAAGTTTTTTTTAAGGATAGTGAAGTTTAAACACGTAGAATTGTTACAGTAATACTTGTAATTAGTCATTTAATTTACAGTAAGAGCACTGTATTGCTTAGAATTAGGAAAATCATAAAGTAACATTTAACTATCAACGTACACAACTTAAAAATTATAATAAAAATTTGCTACCCGGTTTCTATTAGAATTCACAGTACTAATTCTGACACTAATAGATTTAGTAAATGTATTTATGTATCTGTACTAGGTAAAATCCCAGCGTTGTCTAGGCTTTACGCAGAGTTCTAAGAAATCAAATATAAACAGTAATTTTCCTCTTATTTTTTAAGTGAGTTTGAGTTTTAGGTGTGCAAAATTTCATCAAGAAGTTTCAAAATTCTGCTTTAAGGGATGGAAAAAGATGATGGGGGGTAGTTTTTTAAATTTAAGGTAAGCAATCACATTTTTTTGCTTTGAAGGGCAAGTATGCAAAATTTCATTAATCTTGGAAAAAAATTGTAAATTTGACCCAGACACCCTGTTTTATATAGATAGATAGAAAGACACTATTTTTTAGCGTTTTTGCTTGTGTATTGTATTTTTAGATAATATCATATTAACTTCGTATTTCCTTCCATTACACTGAAAGTGCTAAAAATTTGGTTTCATCTAGGCTGTCAAAATTGCAAAAAATTATTAAAATTGAAGTCAATACGGAACAAACAACAAGGCACCTTGTCTAAAAAAACATTTTAATAGATGTTTCCGAGCCCAATAGCTCATGACGGAAGAGACCTAGAGAGCTGAAATTATTTGCTTCGAAATATAAATTTCAAACAAAAAATATCGTACTCTAAGCTAGTGCAATTAAAAAGCTGCAACTTTGTATCACCCCTAATGGAAAATGTTATGACTAATGACTAACACCACGCATCGTCCTTGCATATTCATATGCATCGGCGTAAATCCACCTGCATAGGTGTTCGCTACACATTAAACAAGGCATGAAATTAGCACTGGTACTATTCGGAAGACCGCAAATGCACCTGGAAGCAGTCTAAGGATGAACATTACTTGGAACTACTGTTAACGAACTATTTCACCACTGGCTGCAGGTGAAACCGAACCGCATTAGGGCGTGAATAATTATTACTATTTTGCATTCTAATTAACTTGAAAATTAATAAATTCGATTGTTTTCATTCGGTTTAATCTTGATTTTATATTTAATGAATCATTATTATTACGCAATAATTATTAAGAATTAAAGAGTCAAGGTTCTATCAGAATTGTCTGGGTTGGACCCACTAAAACTAAACGTTGCTTGAAATGGATTAATAGGTGTTGAGTGATTTTATACAGGTACTTCCCAATATTCGTTTCCCCATCTCATTCCCTCCTCACTTGCTTCGAAACTAGTAATCATTTGATTTGATTTTGAAGTCAATTATTAATTTAATTATGAAAATTAATAAATTCGATTAGTTTTCTTCGGTTTAATCCGTTTGATGAATTCGTAGTTATTACTACCTTGATTTTCTATTTAAGATCCATTAACCAGCGGCCGAGAATTTAAATTTCGTCGAACGATGATCGTGCGATTGTACCCATACAACGGCGTAGGGCGGTTCCGATGAGAAATATTAATTATTCTCCATACCGGCATTTTAACACAATAATGACTCAATATCATTTTTATTTCATTCCAACTTTGCTTTGATAAATACAATTCAAAAATCTCAAACTCGTGATGATAAAACAATTAAAATTATGTACTTTATGTAATTATTTTTTGATCATAATTATTTATAATTTTTCAATTATGTCTAGCAAAATAAGAATATACATTTTTTTTCAAATATATTAGTTTGTAAGACCGTAAATAAATAGACAAACTGAAGTATTTTTGTCACAAAACAAGGGCGCGGATCTTTTTTTAAGATTTTATTTGAACTAAAATTAAAATTCTGAAAAGTGGTTTCCCAAATAATTTATTGATTTATTTTACTGCATGGTTATATGACTTGAAATGTATGTTGTATTATACAAAATTTTGTTTGAAAATTTAACAAATCTGCCAACGACTCACGGTAAAACCTTATTGTACTAAAAATAAAAAATATTTTATAAAAATTTAAAAAATAGCCTCACTAGATAAAATAACAGTCTTTAAAAATCTATTTATATTTTTTTGCGGAAAAGAGTATATGTCTAAAAGTTGATTTAAAAATGACAAATTTCCAGTTATTCCCTCTTAATAAATCTACCATTCAATAATTATTAGTTCCCAACATGCGTTGTTCCCAGCGAGTTCCCAGCATGCGTTGCTATGCCACTTAATAAAGAAATTGTTTCTCTCTGCGTATTCCTTTCCCATTCGCCCCCCTTCCTCTCCCGAGTTCCCCACCCCCTTCCTGCATTCCATACATTCAGTCCCGGTACATTCAGATTTTAAACAGCTCGCGTGCCACCTATTGCAATTTTTTAATACAAATTTCACAATGCCAGAGCTCACCAGTACATGTAGAAACCTTCGCGGCCGTGCTCACAACAACTCACCAAAGTTTCATCGCAATCGGATGAACTGTTTAGCAACGCATAATTTCATAACGCCAGAGCTCACTTTTGTATATACAAACCATCGCGGGCATACACACATCAAATTCTCAAAGTTTTATTGAAATCGGATGATTGGTCTGAGAACGCAGAAAGGACAAACAAAGAAAATTAATTTTCATAAATAATATTATATAAACATTTCAAATACATAGGTGGCATTCAAGTACAAAAAAAACTTTGCTAAAACGTGAAATCATATCGAACATCTTATTTCTATAATATTTAAATAAATGCATGTACGTTAAATTATGTACGTAAGTATATTACCGTGTAACTTGGCTAAAAATGGATGATCCAGTTTCGGAGGGGAAATTTTAAAATGGAAGTCTGAAATAGAATATTCGCATAGTTTGTCACCATGTTTATTGGGCTACGTGATCACATTAGAGAAAGGGATGGAATGGAGGGAAAAGGGAGAGAAAACGAGAAGGGCATAAGTACTTTAATATTATTAACCACAAATACTTTGAGGCTAACAACACATATCTTTGGCTTTTAAGGAATTCCGAATGGAACACAAATTCTTCCTTTGTCTCACCAATACGTTATTTATTTTCACGTAATTCAATTATTTGTTATGCAAACGAAAAGGATCGAAATGCTTGTTAGCCGATTGTTCTTAATTAAATCGGAAAAATCTCATTATTTTTCACAAGGGACATCACGTAATTGCCAATTTACGAATCAAAATACAGGCTTACTTGTATAAAAGAGCATTAAATACACGTTTGTCGTTGGATGTTGGGTGTTAGAATGGCTCGCAGTTAAAAAATCATTTTTGAAAATTCAGATCGTCCCGAAATACGTATCCGACCGGAAATAAAAAGCGGACGTCCGTCGAAAGCATAAAACATTGCACCGACCAGTGGCGCGGCGGAAAGCGGAGCAAATGGGTTAAAGATGAAGAGAAATGTGTAAAAAATGGCAGCGGGGCGCAAATGCGACATAAACGCTTCCGGGGCAGGAAAAGCCGGCGCTCCTATCAATCATGATAATATTTAGGGGCTTATGAAATATTAATGTCGCCGCAGTCACGTGACCGCGCCAGTCACCAATCAGCGCCAGAGATTTATTCTCCCGCAGTCGGCAAACATTTCAAAAGTAGAATTTCTAACGGAAAGTTATAGAATACACAATAAACCGGGTGTTCCGAGATTCCCGGCGAACACTTATTATTATCATTCCTTGGGAAGGACGCCACGTTGAAATATTTGCCGGTGCTCACGTCACGTTTTAAAGTATTAAACATTCCTGGAATATTTTGAGCGCGATCAATAGGTGAGGTCGGGCCGGAGTTATGTTGTTTGTATGGGACGGTCGAAACCTTAGAGAATTTGCATTACAAAGTTACTAATTATTTCACCTACGCGCGAAATTGTTGTGAAATACCCATATGCTACAAACAAGTAAAAGCTACGAGGACACATTACTTTGAATATTTAGTAAATTATACATAACGCTGGAACTCTAAGTTTTATTACGACCAAAATATGAAATCACTTAAGCAGTTATAAGCAGGTGTGAAAATTCAACATAAATTAAAAATGAGAGAGAAGATTATAAGAGAATGTGAATTTCCCTTGTAATCTTTCCTTTCATTTATATTGGTTTGTAAAGTGACTGTCTGACCCTGCCAGCGTGTTTGTTTGTGTTAAAATAAATCTGGATTTAAAGGGTTATAATTCCAAAAGGCGATCGACCTAACACACATTAACGAGGATTGATCGTGACACGGTATCGCTGGTATACGAATAAATACCTATACCTAAACCTTTCGATACAATACATCTGTCCTGATGAAGAAGGCTGCAAATCTATGAGACACGTTGATTCAAGAAGGTAAGTGGTTTAATACTGAGGACAAATTATTACATCTTATACTGTACACTGTACACATTTATACTTAAATTTATCTTTATACCTACTATTAACATGATAAAAGTTCATATTTTTTATTTAAAAACTGTGCCTCTCTATTATACACGCCCATCAGGGCGTTAAATAAAGTAAGTAATATAAATTAAATAAATAAAACAAATAAAATAAATAAAATGAATAAAATAAATAAAATAAATAAAATAAATAAAATAAATAAAATAAATAAAATAAATGAAATAAATAAAATAAATAAAATAAATAAAATAAATAAAATAAATAAAATAAATAAAATAAATAAAATAAATAAAATAAATAAAATAAATAAAATAAATAAAATAAATAAAATAAATAAAATAAATAAAATAAATAAAATAAATAAAATAAATAAAATAAATAAAATAAATAAAATAAATAAAATAAATAAAATAAATAAAATAAATAAAATAAATAAAATAAATAAAATAAATAAAATAAATAAAATAAATAAAATAAATAAAATAAATAAAATAAATAAAATAAATAAAATAAATAAAATAAATAAAATAAATAAAATAAATAAAATAAATAAAATAAATAAAATAAATAAAATAAATAAAATAAATAAAATAAATAAAATAAATAAAATAAATAAAATAAATAAAATAAATAAAATAAATAAAATAAATAAAATAAATAAAATAAATAAAATAAATAAAATAAATAAAATAAATAAAATAAATAAAATAAATAAAATAAATAAAATAAATAAAATAAATAAAATAAATAAAATAAATAAAATAAATAAAATAAATAAAATAAATAAAATAAATAAAATAAATAAAATAAATAAAATAAATAAAATAAATAAAATAAATAAAATAAATAAAATAAATAAAATAAATAAAATAAATAAGATAAATAAGATAAATAAAATAAATAAAATAAATAAAATAAATAAAATAAATAAAATAAATAAAATAAATAAAACAAATAAAATAAATTAAAGAAATAAAATATTTCGTCAGCTGTAAACCACAAATAAATATGAAAATGATCAATTATGCCAAAATTTGGTGAAAAGCTTAAAGTGAGATTAACTAATTTTGCCATATTATTACGCTACTCAAAAAAACTACAGAGAATTTAGAATAATTAATATCCACATTTCACCCAGATGTGACCAAGAAATCTTGCAAAATGCAACTAGAGATACTAAAAAAATATAAAATAGATAACTCACAAAAATTTCGTGCAACGACTGAAAAGTTACAAAAATACTACTTAAGGGGGTATTCTAGTCTAGGAAAAAAAAAACAATTTTTTTTTCTTCATATTTCCAAAGTTTATTTATTCAAAAATATCTTTCGCATTATTTTAAAAGTTATAACCATTTTAATGTCGCGGTTTAGACGGAATCTAACCAAAATCCAAATAGAACAAAATATTAAACGCATTTTTCTCCAAATCACTTTTTTCAAACTGGTTGACACGATATCTCAAGTTCTACTAAACCAATTTACTTTAAATTTAGTGTGAGCCTTCTCTATATCTTTCTCTATGGCGGGAACTAGAACCAATTTTAATTTTTATTATTTTAAAAAAATTTGCAAAGTCAAAAAAACTTGTAAAAAAATGTCTTTTTTATTTCAGACAGCCGCCATTTTACGATTTTTTTTTTACTTTTCCTTAGTTCGGGCCATAGCCGCATTTGTTTGAATTAAGAATAATTATTATTTTTTTTTAGATTTCTGGGAGGGTTGCAATCGTGTCAACCAGGGCGCGCCATTTTTTTGAGACCCCCACATCAACACCTTATAACTTTTTAAATTTTTAATTTTTTTCGTTCGACTCTTTATCAAATGGATTCTTCAATGTTTAAGAAATATTTGATGAAAATATTATGTTTTTTTTATTGCACCTGAAAAAACACCTACAATTTATGCTTCTAGACTAGAATACCCCGTTAAGATTTAAAAAAACGTGTTCCACGAATAAAACACAAAAACTATAAAAAAAAATTATTTAGCAAGCCTACGTAATTAAGTATAGCTCGCTAGGGTTTAGTTAATAGTCCTTGAGTAACGTTGAGCACAAATAGAGATATTTTATGAAAACTGTTTAGAAGTAACGCAGAAATTTAACATTATTCCGAGTTCACATTAATTGAGCGAAATATTCAGAATATCATGAAGTACCCAACAGAGAATTGAAAAACGTTACATTATGACTATTAATGAAATACTATAATTGAATTTATGATAGCTATTTGGACGAATTAAATTACGGAAATTATCTACATTTGTGAGTATCAAATCAATTTAATTTTACACGAATTTCAAATTATTATGTATAAAATTAGTGACCAAACTTAATTGGGGATTATTCTCGTGTAGGTAGCGGCAGCGAAAAGATATTGCAACACGATTATATTTCACCGAGAATCAAAACAAAGTAATAAAAATGAACAAATGAAGGGTCCACTAATTAAATAGTTCACTAAACAATTTTACTGCTAAAAAGCATTTTAATCCGTTTACAAACTTCAATTAACGATTTTGTTATGGATGCAAATAGTAACAATTAATTAAATTGATCTTTTTTAAATCACATTATTATAAATATAGTCATTTGCATCATTTGTTATTCCCAGGAAATAAAACACATTTGTTAGAAGATCTACCTGTTTCACTTAACAATAATTTAATGTCTTTAATATTTATTTTGAAAACATATTTTCTAAAATTACTTATCTACTCGGCAAAAGATATTGATTACGAAGTTTATATCAGAATATATTCGCAACCTACATAGATATGGTCCCGTTTATACCAATACGGTTTTCATTTATATGGAAAATCTTTTTGGCTTATCTACAGGTAGAGAAAATTCAATTATTAGGATTTACTTATTGAAGTTTGTTTGCGATCATCCTATGGGTGATAGCAAAAAAAAATAGGAAAATGTTGGTAATTCTGAAAATTTTAATGCGAGATTGATAAAAATGACCGATTTTAATTAGGTCTCCGTACCTTATTTAGTAGAGCGTTGATCGTGACAGGATCTGGGTTCTAGTGCCAGTTTCAACCATTCCCAGTTCTATTCAATTTTCATTGATAGTTGTTAGTATTATTCTAAATAATTAAGTAAACAAGTTATAAAAATTATCAAAAATTAAGTATATAAATTATTATGGGGGTATTCTAGTCTAGAACCATGAATAGTAGGTATTTTTTTAGATGCAAAAAAACATAATATTTTTACAAGCCATTATTTTACCAATTAAACATTAAAAAATACATAAAAAAAAATCAAACGAAAAAATTCAAAAAGTTACAGGGTGTTGAAGTGGGGGTCTAAAAAAATGGCGCGCCCTGGTTGACATGATTGCAACCCTCCTAGTAATCTAAAAAAAACCAAATTTATTCTTAATCCGAACTAAAATAATGTAAAAATTTTTTTTTCGCAAAATGGCGGCAGTCTGAAATAAAAAAATACATTTTTTTACCAGCTTTTTTGATTTTCCAAATTTTGGCGAAAAATGCTTTTAAAATTTTGTTCTATTCAGATTCTGGTTAGATTCCGTCTAAACCGCGACATTAAAATGGTTATAAGTTGTTATAACTTTTAAAATAATGCGAATTTCGAAAAATCCTTTAAAGAAGATATTTTTGAATATTTAAACTTTGGAGATATAGACTATTCTATATTCTAGACTATTCTATATACTGCCTTAATCAAATAAGTTTTTTGTTTCTCAAAAACAAAGTTTTATATTCATAAACATACTGTAAAACAATATTCTTCCTTAGACTATATCCTTTGTCATGGCGTGACTGTTTAAATTTGTCATGTAATTGATTCTGAACGATAGATGGCAGCATAATGGTGGTTTTTATAACTTTCAATGGGAATGCATTCTTATCAAGTGTTTTCATTTCGGGGTTCTTTTAATGTCGCGTGACTGGGGGAAATTCCCAAAGGGTTAAACGATGCATGTGCAATGTTGATGTTTTTACAAGACTTTCAGAAACAATGGCAGAACTTTTCTCTGTTTGTGACGTCGGTTTGCGGTTGGAACAAAGTCCCAACGAGTAACATGGGGTTAACAAACGAAAAATTAAATTATGATGATAAAAAACACAGTTCATGAACCTAATTCTGGGTTCAATTGATTTTGATGAAAAGAGACGATAAACATATAAAATATCTTTAATTCATTGATTACTTTGGTAGAGATTTCATAATGATTAAGGAATCAAAGGTGGGCAGTTTTGTTTGAACTTATTTGATATTGATTCGTGAACTTTATTATATGTTGTCAAATTATGATAATTAAAACAACACTGTTCACAAACTTTTAACTCTGGGTTAAAATAAAAATGATGCAAAGGAAGGGTTAAATATAATTGTTCTCTAGATTTTATGTCCGAGTTAAATCTTCCCCACAGGAAAAACTTAACACTTCCACACACTTTTCCACAAATGATAATCTAGGCAATCCACGCGATGTAATTGCACTATAAGTATAATTAATACAAAACTATACAAGAACAACACGTCAACTTACCAGAGACCAAATGGGAAAATACTTCACCGACTCGAAAATACTTTCGTATCAGAGCGTTCGGCTCGATAGAACTCCTAACTGGACCGATAAATCCTACTGATCCCTCAATATAAATATTTAAAAAAATATTACGTAATTCTACATGTATTTAATATGACTGATTTTTTAAATATTTAAATTATTATTAGACAACATAATAATTATTGCTTATTATTATTTTTATTGATTTTTATTTGTGTAAGAGTTCTTCTAATGAATGGTTATTAGCAAGTCAAAGGTAGTTTTGTTTGAACTTATTTGGTATTGATTAGTGAATTTATTGGCATTCGGTTGGAATTTATCGATGCCGAAAGCGAATAACTCAGCAATTGGTGACGTTTTTATCGGTTTTAACCCGTCGATGATTTATTATTAATTGCTTTGTGTTTCAAATAATCAAATCACCTCGCGACCAGAACCAATAGCGGACCGGCCGTTGGACACGCGTCAGTTTGCCCATTGAATTGGTGGGAGTAAATATTATTAAATGATAATATCAGGGACGTAAATTGCTTTCTTTGTGAGAGATGGAATTTCACTCAGGAGGCGATAATTAGCTAGCTTTATTGGTAACGTTTTGCATTTTAACTACGAAGCCTCAAAAACTAGTTACTAGTTAGAAAATAGTTGGAAAACAAGATTTTTACGTTAGGGCAACAATTGAGGAGCGTTTTCAAAAAGTGAAATACGTACAAAAACATTTTTTTCCGTGAGATATTTTCAGTGAATAATATCTCAATGATAGGTCAATATGTATTCATTAATTTCTATTCTTGATCATACACTTTACAAATTATTACATTGGTTTACACCGATAATCAATAACATACCTAATAATAATTTGGTTTTAAGTGATAAGACAACGGTTCGACTGTCTGATTCAGAAAGACTACGGCATCAATCAAGATTTTTCCAATTATATTTAAATCACTTCATTGTTTATCATAAATTATGCATAATCAGATGATACAGTGTTTACGATGTTTCTCTCGGAGACAACAAATTATTTAAAGTAACTTGAGATAATTAATTTTAAATTGATTCCAAAAATGGCATTGCCGAAGGGGTTGGTATCAGGGGTTGGTTCATCGCTTCCTGGTCAGAACCGAAGCACAAAGCAAAGGTTACACCCATTCAAGAGTCTTAAGCTTTCTAGGTATTCAAATGGACGTGGCTAAATTGGCACAAGGCGATTGCGGCATATTCAAAGACGGGTCGGATCATAAAACGGCAGTTAAACCTGCGCTAAGTCTGGCTTAAAAGGTAAACGGCTTTGTATCAATGAATACCAAATCTATGCATCGTTTATTGATTCAATCGTAATGGCCACGCTAAAGCCGGCCAACTTTCATAACAATAAAACTCTTCCAAAAGTGTATTTTATAAAAAAACACCTCTTTTTATGGCGGTCGTTTTGGCCTTATTGCTATTTACCTATACTTGAGCCTGCTTGGATTTCTACGCGAAGAGATAGTCCATTGAATTTGCCAGTCTATCTTCTCGAGATTTCACGATATAAGATTGCTTGGAACGAGAATTTTCAGTGTTAGGTTTTTTGGGTGTAACATCAAGCTGTATTTCAAATAGTTATTTGAGAAAGATGCAAGTTTTGTGGTTGTTTAGGTTTAGTGCATTATTAACTTTACATTATAAGACCACGCGGAGCATAAAATTTTTGACTCTATTTCTTTCGAACGAATTTCCGTGTCACGAGATTTCTTAGAGCAAGAATTTTCCTTGTTTTTGGAGTGGGACGGAAGGTTATTTGAGGAAGACTAACCGTGGTGTTTGTGTTTCAGTATTACAAAGTCCCTTGAATTTTCCAACCCTGTGTACTATGTCCATACTGTGCTAGGTACATAATGTACCTACTTAGTACTTTACTAGGTGAATACTGTCCTCTATGTATACTGTACTAGGTACATACTTTATTAGGTACTTTATTAAGAAAATAATGTCCTCTGTGTATACTGTACTAGATACATACTGTATCTACTAATTAGTTTACTATTTGAAAACTGTTCTCTATGCATACTGTACTAGGTACATACTATATTAGGTACTTTACTAGGTGAATATTATTCTCTACGCATACTACTAGGTACCTACTATAGTAGATAGGCGAATACTGTTCTCTGTGCACACTGTACTAGGTACACACTGTACTAGGTACTTTACTAGGTGAATATCTGTGCATACTGTACTAGGCACTCACTATTTTTGGTGCAAATTGTACTAGATGCTCTTGTACTAGGCGCATACTATACTAGGTACATACTATAATATATACTTTACTAGGCGAATACTGTCCTGTGTGCATACTGTACTAGGTACATACTATACTAGGTACTTTACTAGGTGAATATTAGGTACTTACTGTTTTGGCTGCAAATTGTACTAGGTGCATGCTGTACTAGACGCATACTGTAGTATGTTTTAGATACCGGGTATGTAAGTATTATTCATGAGTGAGCACTTTAATAAATTTACGGAAACAATATAAACTAAAAGGAGGGACGGCGTTATTTCCCAGCGGACTAGTCTGTCACCAAAATTGGGCGCCATTTTATAAGGTGTGTGTTGTGACAAACAAGGACCAAAAAGTAGAATGGATGGATACTCATAAGTTATTCAAACTTTTCACAGGAAAATATCTTTGTTCTTCTTCTGATTCTAGTACCTACTTCTACCATCAGGATATTCTTCACCACTGCGGGTCAGCATTTGGTATAAACCAGCGGACTAGTGGACTGAACTTTACCACATCTTCCAAATTATATCAAATATTTCAAATAATGTTCGTTTTATTTTCTTCCATTATTTACCTGTGAACGGACTTATAAATAAGATTTTAAAATGCCTATCTACAAGTAAAAATCTTTAACTGATTATGAGTCTGACGTAAACGTGTTTGGATAATTTAACAAACTTTATTTAATACTAGCTGGTACCCGGCATGCGTTGCCATGCCATTTAATAAATAAATTGTTTTCTCTTGCGTGTTCTTTCCCATTCGTCCCGTTCCTCTTCCGCCTCCCCTTCCTCTCCCGCGTCCTCTTCCCCTCTCGCGTTCCCACTCCGCCTCTTCCACCTTCCCTCCCCCCACTCCACTACTCCTTTCCCCGTCCCGCGAACCCCCCTTCCAAGCTCCCCTCCCCCCTCCCAGGTTCCCCCTCCCAGATTCCCCTCCCCCTAACGGGTTTCCCTCCTCCCCCTCCCGCGAACCCCCTACCCGAGTCCCCCTCCCGCATTTCATACATTATTTCCCGGTACATTCAGTTTTCAAACAGCTCGCATGCCACCTTTTTCATATTTCATAATGCCAGAGCTCACCAGTAGTAAAATCCAATTTGGTGCAGTCGTTCGCAAGTCATGCGCGTAAATACATTTCGGCGATTCATTTTTTAGAGATAAGTATTACATACAATGCCCGAATTAAAAAAAATCTATATCAACATGGTTTTCACGGCAACGATTTGTTTTGCTTTTCTTCTGACGTTAGCAATAACTCGCCATTTTCGACAGAAAACGTAAAATAAATATAATATATTAATATTTATAATTTCGTAACGCCAGAACTTACCAATATATATATAGCCTATATTACTCGCATATAATGTAGCTTTCTATTGGTGAAAAAAATTCTAAGATCGGTTTATTAGTTTATGCGTGAAAGCGTAACAAACAAACACACGCAGTTTCACATTCATAATATTAGTATAGATTTAGAATTTTAGGGTAGGTACTTTCTATTACATAATTCAATTTACCAAATTCTGACACAGGCATTTAAATACAATAGCGAGTTCCCGGCATATGCTATGCCACTTAATAAAGAAAAAAAATCGCTCTACTAACCCTTTCCCGCTCGTCCCAGATGATGCCAGAACTCACTATGCACGTATAGAAACCATCGCGGACTTAAACACATCAAATCGCCAAAGTTTTATCGCAATCGGATGAACGGTTAGCAATGTATGATAGCGATGCCAAAACTCACAATCGTACATAGAAATCATCGCGGGCATGCGCACATCAAAACTCCAAAGTTTCATCGCAATCGGATGAACGGTTTAGCAACGCAAAACATCTCACACAGATAGACAGAAACAAACACATTTTCTATAGATCAGTAATTTTAATATCAAAAATGTCAGTTGAGCATTTTTAAATTTTTTTAAAGTTAACATTAAAAAATTTTGTATTTAAAAAATGTTTTCGTAATTTCTAATAATACCATTTATTTAAGCGTATTTCATCACCTTTCAAAACCAGTATTTAGTTTTTGGATACGTTTACAAATATTCCATTTATTTGAATTTTTATTGCAAAGTCGATATATATCGAAACATTTATACCTTTTGACAAAATACGCCAAATTTTTGAGGGGTTAAGCTTTGAGCTTTAAACTTTGAGATTCAAGCTTTGTGCTTTAAAAATTTTGAAGGGTTAAGCTTTGAGCTTCAACCTTAAGCTTTGAGCTTTAAGCTTTGAAGTTCAAACTTTGATATTTAAGTTTTGAGCTTTAAGTTTTGAGCTTTAAGCTTTGAGATTTAAGCCTTGAGCTTTAAGCTTCAAGCTTTGAGCTTAAAGCTTTGAATTTAAGTTTTGAGCTTTAAGCTTTGAGATTAAAGCCTTGAGCTTCAAGCTTTGAGCTTAAAACTTTGAGCTTTAAGCTTTGAGCCATAAGCTTTGGGCACTATGCTTGAGCTTTAAGTTTAGAGCTTTAAGCTTTGAGATAAAAGCCTTGAGCTTAAAGCTTTGAGCTTTAAGTTTTGTGATTAAAGCCTTGAGCTTAAAGCTTTGAGCTTAAAGCCTTGAGTTTAAAGCTAGGAGCTTGAAGCCTTGAAATTTTGGCATTGAGCTGTAAGTTTTGAGCTTTAAGCTTTGAGCTTCAAGCTTTGAGCTTTGAGCTTTTAGCTTTGAACTTTTAGTTTTAAGCTTTGGGCTTTAAGTTTAAAGTTCTGTGATTAAAGCCTTGAGCTTTGAGCTTTAAGTTTGGAGCTTTCAGCTTTAAGCTTTGAGCTTTAAGATTAAAGCGTTGAGTTTCAAGCTTTGAGCTTTGAGCTTTAAGCTTTGAGTTTTAAGCTTTAAGCTTTTAGCATTAAGCCTTGTGCTTTGCGCAAAGCTCAAAGCTTAAAGCTCAGAGATTAAAGCCGAAAGCGTAACGCTCAAACATCAAACTTAAAGTTTAAAGCTCAATCTTAAAGCTCAAGCTTTAGGCAAGGTTTTAAGTTTAAAGGCCAAAGTTTAAGCTTAATATCAAAGCTCTAAACTTAAGTTCAAAGCTTAAAACTCATAGCACAAAGCTTAAAAATAAAGCTCAAAGTTCAAAGATAAAGCTCAACACGTAAAGCTTAACATTTAATGCATAAAGTTCAAAGCTTTAAGCTCAAAAATCAAAGCTCAAAGCTTAAAGTTCAAAGCTTAAGGCCAAAACTCAAAGCACAAAGCACGGCTTGCGTTGCAATGCAAAGAAATCAATTGATTCTCCTTGAATGTCCTTTCCCGTGCGTCCCCGTTCACCTCCCGAGTCCCCTTCCCCTTTCGCGTTTCCCTTCTACCATCCCCGCCTTCACATCCCTCGTTTTCCCACCCACGTACCCCACCTCTCCCGTTCCCCTCCCCCCTGCCTTTCCTCCTTGCCGCTAAAATATATGAAATACGCACATTTTCATTAATTCAAATTTAATAACGCCAGAATTTGCCTTTATCCTTTGCGGGCGTGCGCACAACAAATCACCAAAGTTTCATCGCAATCGGATGAACGGTATGGCAGCGCATAAAATACGAACAAACAAATTTTGATTTTTATATATAAGATAGGAAAGATTTGATTGTTTGTTGGTGTCCTCCCGTACGGTCCGTTCCCCAGTGACGCTTACATCGTATAATACTTACATATTTAAACTCGTGATATCTTTGAAATGGGATGTCCGAATTGAATAATTCAAAAAGTTATATAAAGGCATTGAAGCAGTCTCGAATATAAAATAATTTATTTTGATAAGAATTAATACCAAGATACAAATAAAGAGTCTTTTCTAGCGGCTGCATTTCAATTAAATTTTTAAAATAAAAGAACACCTATTGTGGCATAACTATAATAGTTAGACATATGCTGTCGCAACATTTTTTGTAGATAATAATGTGTTCTGCAAAGTCGTAGTACATTATTTTATTCTATCATCAATAGTTTTCGCAGCGCACGTGATGTAAAGAATATTTTAGGTAATTTTTTTACACCTTGGGTTACATTATTGGAGTTTTAGTAAGGATCCCTAATTTTTTTAAAAATATAATATAGCTTATGTTACCCGGGAATAGTGTAGCTTTCCAACAATGAAAGAATTTTTTAAATCGGTTCAGTAGTTTCGGAACCTATTCGATGCAAACAAACAAACAAACAAACAATCAAATCCTTCCTCTTTATAATATTAGTATAGACAAGATGGGGCAGAGCAACTTGCTTATTTGAATTTGGCACCCTGAAGCGGTGGTTGCTGCGAGGAGGATGAGGAAAGACACGTTCAAGAAAACGGGGCGTAAAGTTGTAGTTCCGCTTTCTTTAGTTAGCATCATGGAGTGGACGAAGTTGGAGCGCGCATTCTCTGTCTTATTCTTTCTAACGGTCGCTTGGTCATCACCACACAAATGACACGTTTCAATATAGCGCCTCGTTGTCGTGTTCCTGGCCGGAAGTCGATTGTTTCATGGGTAAACAAACAACTTCAGAGAAACTAGTGATGTGAAGAAAAAAAACTGAGCTTCCACGAACAGCAAGGTCATTACAAAACGTTGTCATGGCAAGACTTTCCGTTTTGCATTCCTCTCAACGCTTTGCCCGCAAACATGCAGCTGCTCTTGGGTTTTCTGCTCTGTGAGGCAAATTCTTTATAAAAAACCCTAGATCTAGGACCCTGGCTCACCTGAAGAGCAACATTCGTCAAGCTGCTGCCAATATACCCGTCGATGTGCTGAAAAGAGATTTCGTTCAAAATTTCCGAGTTCGATTAACGAAGTGTATTGTTTGTTATCATCTTTAAAACTATATAAGCATAAAATTTAAGTGTGGTACTTAGTGCTGTTGAATTGTATCTGCATTATTTATTTTTTGATTGAGTTCTTAAGTAAACAAGTTGCTCTGCCCCACGTCCTTTGTTTCAGGTAAATTTAATGTTGTACCATTTAGTGATTTAGATGCCAATCACTACAGTTGTAGCTTGCTTGTTGATATTTTGGTAAACGGTTCAATGTTTAAACGTGGCTCAGATTGAATAGATATGAATCTAAAATTGAAGCTACTCAATTAAATCCTGGAACATTTTTTTGTAACTGACGGTCTGACAATTTTTTATAATGCACACAAAATAAACAATGTAATAATAAACTTACCTGAATTTAGATATTCAAATGCCATACATTTAACATTTACACTAAACAATAAAACATACTCTATAATTGCTATATACCGCTCCCCTTCCTTAGACTCTAAATCCTTTATAACAGAACTTAACAAATTTATAAACGAAAATAATTGCAACCAAACAGATTTCTCATTTATCGTAGGTGATATAAACATAAACATTGAACATTCTTTACTAAACCCTATTGCAAATGAATACTTAAATGTTATATATAGCAATGGATATCTATCTTATATAAATAGCCCCACCAGACATGGCCATCACTCTGTTTCTTGTCTTGATCACATACTACTCAAAACAAATAAAAAAATTATTCCCAGATCAGCTGTACTAAAAGTTGAAATAACTGATCATTACCCAACTTTTTTTGGTCACTCTACCTTAACATCTCAACATATAATTACAGACAAACAAGTGGAAAAATATAAAATTAACTACCAAACACTAAAAACTTCTATAGAAAAAGAAAATTGGAAACAAGTTTTATCCTATGATGACCCAAATCAATCACTCAACACTTTCTACACGATATTAAATAATAATATCAGGAATAGTCTAGAACCAACTCCAATACCTAGAAGAAAACATAAAAAAATTAAACCATGGATCACGCGTGGACTGATAATTTCAAGTCAACACCGAAATAAACTATATAAAATTTACAAAAATCATGACAATTTCTGTTTGGTCAAGGGTATACCAACTAATGGAAACTTAAGACAGCAATACATTATTTACAGAAATCTTTTTAATATTCTTATGAAGAAATGTAAACAAGACTACTACACAAAACAACTGCAAAAATCTGATAATGATTCTAGGAAAACGTGGCAAGTCATAAATGAAATAACAAATAGAACACATAAAATAAAAACATTCCCTGAAAAAATTGAAACAGACGATAAAATAGTAATAACGGACGTAGGAAAAATTGCGAATAAATTCAACGACTTTTTTACAAATGTTGCCTCAGATTTAATAAATAACAATCCCTCATTTCAAAATAATACACATAAACTGACACAAATGGACACACATTCTAAAAAACTCCTAACCTATCTCAATTTAGACGGGTAACTGAATTTGAAATTATAAAACACATTGAGAAACTTAAGTCAAATACAGCCAATGGTCCAGACGAATTAAGCTGTATCACAATCAAGACTATTAAACAACACATTTCCATGCCCCTGCAACACATTTTTAATTCCTGCTTTGAAAAAAACATTTTCCCAAACGCATTTAAACTCTCAACTATTGTACCGATACATAAATCTGGATCCTTCTCGAAACTTGACAATTACAGACCGATTTCTTTGATATCGCAACTTGCAAAGATATTAGAAAAAATTATAAAGTCACAAGTATTAGAGTTTTTAGAAGCTAATGCACTTTTGTCCCCAAACCAATATGGTTTTAGATCAGGTCTTAGTACAGATGATGCTTTATTTAATCTGACAAAAAATATATACACCAATCTTGACTCAAATATGAGAAGTATAACAATCTTTTTAGATTTAAAAAAGGCTTTCGATACCGTTAATCATAATAAACTGATTAGAAAACTTAATAACATTGGAATTAAAAATGATTGTTTGTCACTCTTAACAAATTATTTACTTGATCGCAAACAATCCACCAAAATTGGTGTAAATATTAGTCAACCAGCATCAGTGAGACATGGGGTTCCACAAGGAACAGTTATCGGACCGTTATTGTTCCTAATCTATATTAATGATCTATGTAATATTAGCATTCCGGGAAAACTATTCTCGTACGCGGACGATACTGCAATCACAGTTCATGGTAAATCCTGGGATGATGTCTCTGAAAATGCAAATAAGTGCACATCCATTGTCAAAGAATGGCTCAACCAAAACCTCCTAACTCTGAACTGTGAAAAAACTCTCTATATTCCATTTTATAATACCAAAAAGACGGCACCCTTAACTCACTTAAATATAAGGTTTCACAAAAATACTTGCAATCCTATATTATGCTCTAGCTGTACAGAAATGAATACGGGAAATACAGTTAAATACTTAGGAATTATAATAGACAGCCAACTCAAATGGACAGATCACATTCAAAAGCTTGTTAATAAACTTAGGTTTTTAACTTATATTTTTAAACGTTTAAAATACATAGTTGACATTAAAAGAATAAAATTGGTGTATCATGCATTGGTGCAATCATCAGTATCTTATGGAATAATTGGATGGGGGGGTGTGTATAATACACACATTAAGCCACTAGAAATAACTCAAAAATTAATACTAAAAATAATGTTGCATAAAGATATAAACTACCCCTCCGTGCAATTGTTCCATGAGGCTGAATTGTTAGATATAAGAAAAATTTACTGTAAACAATGTTTAAAATATATATTTACACGAAATGTTATTTTTACAAAAAATGAAAAGCGTTTTAGTAATAGGATAAATAATGTATTTGAAGTTCCACTGTGTAACACTAGGCTTGCGCAAAGACATGCATATTTTATTATACCAAAAATATATAATGCTTTCTATAAGGCTACAGAAATTGATTGTAAAAATATATCCACCTACAGCAAGTATAAAAATGTATTAAAGTCTTGGATAAATACCGTCGACACAAACATTTACTTGCTGTAACATCTGACCTATGCTGTAACTTAACCAAATTTTTATTATTCTTTATAAACGTCTTTTGAATGTATTTCAGTAAACACTAAATCTATTCTTTATGTATTTAATTTAATTTTTTTTTTAAACTTCTACAATATATTGTATGTTTATGAGTAATTATCTGTCTTAAAATCACTCAAGTATACCCACGAACTGGCGATGCCTATGTGGGATTTTTTTGGTTAATCTAATCTATTTATGTTATTCTCTACTTTTTTAAAACTGTTTATATAAAAAGTTTGTATCACAAATAGTTACCAACTGTACCAAAAAAATTGTTAATAAATAAAAAAAATAAAAAAAAAAAAAAAAAAAACTAACCTTACTTTATATGAAATAACATTGAATAATCATTTTCTACAATTGGTGTAGCGTATATTAAATTTCAGTTTTAAATTTCAGGCCGCCTCAGAACAGGGAACCCTAGTGAGGAGGAGTGTGAAAAAAAAAAAACTTTATAATACCTGAATATAATACAATTTATAATTATGTACAAATTTTGCTATAGATACTATAATAAACCAATAAAAAAAAAAATAAAAAAATGTTCTTGTTTTGTCCTTTGCTATAGCACCTTGACTATTATTATTGCCATGTGCTATAAGAGCACTGCTTTTGTTAATTTTGTTCTCTTGGCATTGCTTTGTATATACTGCATAAGTAAATTCTTCGTTTCACAATGTTTGATAAATATTTTGTAAGAACTCGTAAGGAGCACTGTTGGATTATTTAAAGTTTATTGTAGTTAAGTGCACTTGAAATTGAATTAACACGTAACAGCGCTATATAAATATTACGTTATTTTTATTAGCAAGCGTCTTTGTACACCACGTAATCTTGAAAAAAACAAATAAGTAGTTACTTGCAGAAATTAACGCTACCACATTTTTTGTGAAATGTTCTGCCAAATATAAAAAAGTTTCAGCACATTATCGAGCGACCTCCACGCTGTTCCACACGCTTTGGTAAAAAACGACGTTTTGAAATTAGAATACAGTGCTTTTAAAAATAGGTGGCAGTAACTAGGTACTTTTCCAAGTGAAGTGTGTTTTCCTAAGGGGCTAAAAAGGAGCCAACAAATAACATGTACGCCATTTTTTTTATTTCATAAAGTAAACAGTGTTAAAAGCAGAATAAAAATTATTATGAACGAAAACGTAACAACCATATTACGCCGCAGTACCGAGAAAATGTCATAACTCTGTGTAAAAATAATGAAAACAAAACATCTTTTGTGAAAAAAACACATTTTACGTAGATCGTAAAATAATTTAAAAACATGTTTGAGTTGTCGTATGTACTTAAAGTACATATCCAGTAACTATGTTTTCACAAACATAAAATAATGTTTTGAAAAAGTTTTTAAAAGCATAACTTTTATACATTTTCATGAAAATTAGCAGGTGTGTGAAAATTCTAAGAGAAGTACATAAAGTGATCATAGTTTGGTAGAGGGTAAAATCCTGAAATTATTAACAGCATTAAAATGGCTACAAGTGTTTCATTATAAATACAAGCGAAATAATAATACTTATTATCAAACGCAAACGTATCAGTACATTTATTATTTTCAGTATATATTTGCATTATTATTATTTCAGTATTTATTTACTACAATTCCGATATTCGATCAAGTATTTATTATATTTCTCATTTTTTTGCAACCTAAAACTTTAAATTATGTCCATTATTACACTTTTTTACTATGTAGGTTCTCAACAACCACTAAGTCAATTTTTTAAGCTCTCCTTAAGGCTCCAGACTAAAAAAAAATCGTAATTTACGAAAAAAATTTAATTTTCAGAAAGTTGCATTTATTAAAAATGCTCTCACTAAATGTTTTACAAAAATTCGTAAAATTGACAGAGATACAGCATGGAGTGAATCCGTTTGAAACAGTTTGTATGTTGAATAATTATCCTTCAGCAAAGCTTTGAATGCATTTTCTCGAAACTACTTTTTTCGACCGATTTGCATGCACTAAGTCTTAAACTGTTTGAAAGTTTTTAGTCTCTATGACACCACGTAAGGATTTTTTACAAAAGTCGCCTTCTATTTTTTTTATGAAGATGAAAATTTTCCATATAAACCGGAAATAAAATTCGCTGATCCGCCATTTTTTTATATATATCAAAATTCCCCTTGTGGTTCCATAAACCTGTATTTCTAGTTTCTAAATACTTTTGTATTTTATTTTTCTGATGAACCGTATTCTGATAAACCATAACCGCCGAGCAGCAATTTCGTCTGAGTGTCCTGTTGAAAGCGGCGTACACTGCAAACTGTACGTTAGATTCGTGTATAAAAATTCTTCTCTATGTATATACTGATAAAAAATATTAATAAAAAATTCCATTCATAGTTTGCTTGAGAATAATTAAGAAAAATACACCTTTGAACCGCCCACGCACAACATTTAGAAAAAAAGCTCTTATGTGAACGACAACACACAGAAAGAGAAGGAGAATAATTTTTCTACCTTTGGGGATGCTCTGTGGAAATTTTTTTGAGAAAAAGAAAGGAAAAGAAGTTCTGGGAAGGTAAAAGGTATGAAATAGGAATCTGGGGGTCAGTATGTCCAGGAGTGACAGGTCGAGAGAGTCCTAGGAGAGGTCAAAATATATATAAATATACAAAGCAAACATTTGTTCTTCAAAGAATGTAAATTATGGAGATGAACTATTGTTGACATATTCGAATTCATCAAAAAAATTCGTTCACCGGGAAGCAAAAAAACAGGGATTACGACACTTATTTGCATGTGTTAAATCCGTAACTCTTCTATAATGTACGTCATTTAGTTTAATTATTACGCCGTTACGTAAGTATGCATAATTTAATGATTTAAAAGTGACATTGACACATTGCGCAACTTTCAATGTCAAAGTAGCAATAAGTCATATTTTATTTTAATTTTAAAACTAGCGCTGGCCTTGTGAACAATCACTGAATATTATAATTGTTGGATTTGTAAAGCTAAATAAATCAGAGACAATCAAAAATTAACACACGAATAAACAGTTGATAATAAACTTTAAAAATCATCATTCAGATGTGGCAAAGATTAATATCTGTCAAAAATGTAAACAAAATAAATGAGCATTTCAAACATGAAATTATTATTACTAATTATTAATAATTTTACCTTCTTTATCGCTTGTCTGACATGATTGATGTTTATCAGTTCCAATTACGAAAATTAAAAATTCAGCGAATTACGCAGGAATACGTAGGGATGTTTTGACAACCGACCTAAGTAAGTTTTATATTCTGCTGCAATATGACTTAAATTAAATTGATAAAAAAAAGTCAACAACATTTTTGTAATGTGCAAATGTAAACTTAACATATTGTACAAATTAAATGCAAACGTAAATAATCTTTATTCATTTCTTCAAAATACGCAAAATCACTTTGTGGCGTCATTATTAATTTAATGAAAAACAAATAACTTTGTGTAACACCACTATTTAATTAACAATATCAACATGTTTCCAAAACTATGTTTTCTTCGTCAGGAAAAACTTTAACTTATTATCCTGACGAAGAAAACATAGTTTTGGAAACATGTTGATATTGTTAATTAAATAGTGGTGTTACACAAAGTTATTTGTTTTTCATTAAATCTTTATTCAATTTAGATAGCTATTTTATTGTGCCTATAAATAAAAATATAAAATTACATATGTTGTTTGTGGTTTTGAAACATTGAAAAAAAAAATTGTGTGTGCTGTTTCTCTTTGTTTTCATAGTTAGTTATTGGCCGTGGCAGTTCTTAAATGTTCTTTGAAAGCAAAACAACTGTAACTTGTCAAAATGTTTTTGATAAACGGTTTTCAGATAGGTATCTTAGGTTAACTTAAAATAGACCCATCGGCGTGTCGCAGTAGGAGGGATGAATTCATCCTCTTCTGGACAAACTGAACTCCAGATTCCAACACGCACCTCATAACTTTTCCTTTCTAGATTTTCATCTCCTTCCTCTCTTTAAAAATACCCTTCACACAGCATCCTAAAAGATGACATAGCTGCAGGAAATTATTTTCTTAAGGACATCCAGTATGGAGCTAATGTAAAAAATGAAAACCAATAGGAAAGTCACCGTCTAAGTCTGATACTGAAAAACTCTATGCAAAGCGCGAACAACGCCAGGGAATTCAGCTAGTTTTCTATAAAAATGCATGAATATTTCCAACATCAATGAATCACCTTTCCTTAAAAATACCGTTCACACAGCATCCCCAAGGACGACATAACTGAGGGAAATTATTTTCTTAAGAGCTTTCATTATGGAGCTAATGTAAAAAAAAGGAACGTCACTGTCTGATATTGAAAAACTCTACGCAAAGCCGAACAACGCCGGGAAAATCAGCTGGTTTTCTATAAAAAAACATGAATTTTTCCAACATTAATGAAATACATATTTTTATTTACCTTTTAACAAATATTTTATTCAAATTAGGTAGCACCGTACTTTCTCCTTACTAATATGTAACACTTCTCCAAAATCAAACACTACCAAGGTCAACATGAACTTGAAAAATATTCTGAACAATTTATTAATTTTATTTTAGTAATTTGTACATTTAAGTTTATAAATTACTAATTAATTATAAAATTTCATATTGCATATTACATTTTTTCTATTTTGATGTAGCTCTAACAATACATCTTGAACTTTCCAACTTTAAAGTTTCTGGTAGCGTGTTATAAAACTTCATCCCTTTGTACAGTAAACTGTTTTGCATATTCGCTTTGTCCTTTTTTGTAGCCTGATTTCCTTGCACGTTCTTGTGTTATGTCTGTGAATGTCCTTGAAGTATATTATTTTATTTGAGAAGTATTTTGGTAACAGGTTGTTAACTATTTTATGGATAAATACCATCGTGTTCAAGGTCAGAGTCTGTTTCACGATTAGCCAATTTAGTTCCTTTAACATTTTGAAAATCTACTTCGTTTTGGAGAATTTGAAACTTATTTTGTTCTCAAAAAAGGATTAATTATTCATTAAAGGTATTAATAATTCATTGTAGAAGAAGATAATACCAATAAATCTCAACAAAATATGAAACAGAACAAGACACAGAAAAAAGTAACGGTCGCAACTGGGACACGAACTGTCTTCAAAAGGATCTCATGTCTTACCGCGACACAGCGCCCGAACCAACCCGGCCATTCGGACCTATATTTTTGTCGATCTCATATTTCAAATTCAGAATTAACAATTTTATCCTCAACGTATTTTCTCCATCCTTTTGGCAGCTATCTTTTTGAAGGCTTACAAAGTTCTTTAATTAATTAATTATTCAATCATTTGAAAGTGTTAATAAATCAAATATAAATGTACAAAATGGTGGCATAGAATATCTTCAGTTCGTATAAACATTCCGAAAGTGGTCGTTCAGGAAATAAACTTTGGCACCCTTCACCGTTGTGTATTTGTATTTGCCCCTAAATTTATACAAACACCTACTTGATGATTAATTATTCGAGTTTGTAATTCTGTTAAAACCTACCCCTCGGAACTTTTGTATGCACGTCGGGCGGGTATGAGAAGTATTATTGAGGGACCCGACAAAAAGGGTCTAAAATAAAAGACGGGTAATTAATGAGCCTTTCAAGAAAAGTTCCAAGGGTTTAACGTTTAACCAGTGGTGCAGAAAAATGAGAAATGAACCTAGATCCGGTGCAAATTTCTGCTTTCATTTAATGTAAACTATTTAAGTCCAACGAACTTTTCACTCCTATCAACCTCAAATGAAGGAAATTAAAACAGAAATTCTAAATTATAACGTGATTTTGAATGAGTGAATCAAGTACCTATTTGAGTCGAGTTATGTAAAAGGTCTGAATGATAAAAGAGTCCGTATGAGTGTGGATGAAGCAAGGAGTGGGTACCAAGGCAGACTTCTGCAGCGTTTATAATCTCCGTACATCTTTAGAGGAAATTGTGGGATGGTAATTAAATTTTTATTTTCACTGGGAGTTTTATAATTAAGAATAGGTATGATACATACAACAAAGAACACAGAAGTGCCTTTTATGGAATTTTAAATGAACCAAATGTAGCTCTTGACTTATTAGTAGCTTTTGACCCTAGAGCCAATGAAAATAGTGCATTTTATACGCGCTTCATCTCTGTTACTACTGTCCTACATTCCATTCGATCTGATGAGATTAGTTACAAAACTAGTGATGGGACAATTTTTTTTCGATATTTTATATTCAACTGAGTAAATACCTAACTTCATCGAAAGAGGTTGAATATATTACGAAAACGTTGGGAATAATATAATGTTATTATTAATAGTATAACTTTTTTTTATATTATAATAGCTTTTCCCCGCGGCTTCGCTCGCATTAATTATCCCCCCTCCCCCCCACCACAATCCCCTCCCGCATTCCATACATTCATTCCCTTAAATTCAGTTTTCAAACATCTCGCCTGCCACCTAAATTTCATAATGCTATAGCTCAAAGAAAAAAAGAATTGTCCAATTTTGTTCATTCGTTCGAAATTTATGCGCTTACAAACATTTCGGATGTTTATTTTTATTTAAATATTTGGAAGTTTGTAAATATAATAAAAAATTACACTATTTATTATTCAGTCTATATAATCGTTACGAATTATATTTTTTAATGTAGGAACTCTCATTTGACATTTATTCACAAACATAAGCTTGTCCAAAAAAAACGAAACATATTCTAATATTTGAATTTTCTGGAGCAGTAGCCGACCAGTAGGTAGGGGCCGAGTACTTTTCAGCACAAAGCCCATAAATATATCAACATCGTTTCCATGGAAACGATTTTTTTCTGACGTTAGCAAAAACTCGCTTTTGTTAGCGACAGAAAACGTATAACAAATATAATATATTAATATTTATAATTTCATAACGCCAGAGCTTACCATCATATACAACCTATAGTCTTCGCATATAATTTAGCTTTCTATTGGTGAAAGAATTTTCAACGTCTTTTTTTGGTTAATGCGTGTAAACGTCATAAACAAACTCGAGCAGTTTCGCATTTATAATATTAGTATGGATAATTAATATGAATAAATAAATAATACAAAACAGTTGTTGAACAAATCGCTAATTTTATTATAAAAAAACCGTGTTATTTTATAATCATTTTTCTGGTTTTTATATTGTATCGCCTCATTTTGAGAGGCGGATATGGGTACCGCCGCTCCGGTAACGATTTATTGGATAATCAATACCTCTGCCATTGGTCGCACCAAGTGGTTCGCTACGTTTGGTGACTTAGCAGAGGTGCTCGGGTTCATTGGATAAGGTTTGTCAAGGCCTTGGCGGCCGATGTATCTGCCCTACTGCGTGACGGCCGGATCGAGAGACTATTGAGGAGATTTTTTGACTTCTCCAGCCAGGATGCCTCGAACAGTTGAAGGGATGGATTCACACGTCCGTCATTCTTAGACACACTAACACCCAGATTCCTACCCACCCCTCGTACCTATTTCCTTCACAGAACTTCCTCTTCTTCTTTTCCTCACAACTTCTTCTCCACACAGCATACTCTAAGATGACTCACAGAGGGAAATTATCAATTAAATCAGGGCCCCTGTGTGGAGCTATTGAAGAAATTGCCTGTATCCCAATAAATGTGGAGCTAATTTAGAAATTGTCATAATCTCTCTCTTTGTACATTTATATAAGAGAGAATATTGTTACGTTTGTACGGATGTATTTTTAATATACCTACCTAAAATTTATATTATATTATAGATAAAAACAGACAGTAGAATATGGGTAAAGAATTGAATTAAAATAAGAATATTAAAAAATGACCCCTCTTCATTTACTTGCAAAAGCATATACCAAACGTAGTTCCTGAATAGGAATATCGTGAGAAAAAGTTTCCGTCCTTTGTTTTTGCGTTGAAAACAATTATCTTCAAAGTAGATCGAGCACGTTGCATTATTAACTGTAGGAAACCAGTTATTTCTCCCAATCGCATCGATCAATTTTTATTTTGGGTCTTCATTTTTCGAAAAGCTACAAGGAAATTAAAAGAATTAAAAAAATATTTCCCACTTTGTATCCTACTAGGAAAGGAATATCATTAAGGAACAGCTTGTTTATGTTTATATTTTAGTTGTAACAACTATTTTAAAAACAAAGATGTATTAGATAAGTAGATATTATGATGAATATAAATAAATAACATTAAACACCGGTAAGCTCCTAGCGTGGAAGACAATAAGTATCGCTATTAAAAATATTTGTTCAACAACTGACAACAAATCATCAAAGATGTCAACCACAGCAAAAAAATCGATTAAAATAACAGCCCCATCACTACGCAATGTCTCACCGACCTGTCCATTTGTTTTTATCCGGCGTTCAGCGCTGCGAATATTTACGTGTCTATTTTACGTCTAATTTAGCTATAAAATACATAATATGTATTCAACCAACCGATTCCGCCTTTCTTCATATTCTTGTACTTGCTACGATTTTTGCGAAAAGTTGCAAGATTTTCAAAAAATATGTTGACTACACGATAGAGCAAGCTTTGAATTTTTGAGCCAAATTGATAAAAATGTGAGCCCATCTCACGGATAATACGGAATATTTTTGTCAAAGTTCGGTTCACGGATAAACGGAGTATTATTTTTTTAATTAACAGACAATCAAATATGATATTTGTCGGAAGTATCAACCTTATAAAATAATTTCTAGTCAAAATAAAAACAAAAAAGTACCTAATTCGAATTTCTACTTGTACTACTGGGTTGAGGTTCAAGCTGCGAAAGCTGCATATCATCCATCAATAAGATATAAATCCCAGGTTTTGAATGGTTTATTTGGCAAGCAGGGTTTGTCTAACGGGTATGTGTAATTATTCTAATACTTTTCTTACCATGTTTTTCTGTTATGAATATACAAGTTCAAGCTTCTCAATAATGCATTCACTTCATAACATGAATAAATTATTGTTTTATATGGCAATCATATTTTTTTATGTTTGGCAGCATTGTTGATGATTGATTGTCCGTGAACAGTAATACAAAAATGATAAATATAAAAATGGCGTAGCGAAGTTCGCAAGCCGCATAAGTGAATTAATTATAACAAAATTAAAATGAAACATTCATATTTTTTGCAAATTTTTTCGTCTCCCCCGACTTAAATACACACTTTTCGTGATAATAAAGCTAAATCTGTTTGAATAAATATAAGCGGAGTACGACATAAACAATATATTCTTTATTCTATTGTATAATAGGCATGTTGCAGATCGTTTCATACAAAAATAATGAGCGCTTCGCTTTAAAATAATGAAATGTTGCAATAACTTTTATTGTATTCTATTTTCAAGGATAACAAACGAGCAATAGCTTACAAAATCTGTTCAAGACCAATAAAACATAAGTGCATTTATATTAGTAGTCCTTAGTATTTTACTATTCCTTATAACTACCAACTTTTCATAATACTGCTATTGTTAGATCAAAAGAGATTGCTAAATAACTTTAACGTGACCTCAATGTCAGGGAGAAGTAGATATTATATTAAAAACAACTAAAATAGTAGAAGTTTTATTAAATGCTACTAAGAATGTAAAGTACTTAAGGCACATCGTTATTTAAGACCTCTCAGATGATGGTGTATTGAACGACAGAGGAGAAGTATAAGTATACTGTCTAATATGATTTCCTGAAGATTCTTCGAATTCTGCAACAATGTAAAATAAAAATAGTGTTCAATGCGTTTTGCACTAGCCTGTACTGTATACGTGTGAAACATGGTATTACTACCAAATCAGCTCAATGGAACGACTCCGGATCCAATGTAATAATGCATGCAGAATTATATAATGTATAGCAGCGCATCAACAATGTTTACGGAATTAGGACTTTAGAGGTTATCCACCACTTACCCGCCCTGGTACCTATAAACAACAGAACTCCTTCAAGGGTCTCGTAAGATTCTTATTTTTTTATTAAACGAAGTTACATTTATTTATTTTGAACGATTCTAGACCTCGAGAGACCCTGCATACGTTGTTAGTAAGCCGTATGCAAGTGCTTAACAGGAAAAACAAAATGCAAAAAATAGGTTTGTAAGACAACTGGGATCCCCTGAAGTGGAGATTTGAATATGTAATGAATGCATGAATGAATTTGAATGAATTGTAATGTGACTCGTGTAAAACAGAGAGCAAAACACAGCTATAACAAAATATGCTTTTTATTTTTTTTACATGAGCTCCACACAGGAGGCCCTGAGGAAAATAATTTCGCCCAGGGCCTATGTCATCTTTGGGGATGCTGTGTGGAGTTTTTTTTTTAAGGACAGAAGGAGAGGAAAGTTCTGGGAAGGAAAAGGGTTTAAGGGATGGGTAGGAATCTGGGGTTCAGTGCGTCCCGGTCATCCACCTCCAAGACCTAGACAAACCTCACCCTACGAACCCGGGCACCCCTGCTAAATCACCAAACGTGCTTGATTGATTCATTACAACAATTTAATAAAGCTGTTATCTTTTTCCTAAATAAAAATCACATATTTTATTACAAAACCTCTTTTTCATACTGTGCTTAGATCTCAATGATTTTTATTTATATAAAAAAGTGGGAAAAATAATAATAAATAAATAATAATACCAATATTTTAAAATATTTCCACGAACACGACTAAAACAGCGTCCCCGACTGAATAATACGTATATTATGAGAATTGAAAAGCTTTATAATTCAGGACGGGAACACCATGTTAATTTAATCCGATTATCATTTAGTAGACAAGCTTTTCAAAGAATATTCCCGGGTACTCTAAGCACCCGCCCCGGCACGCGGCGCGCGGTACGCGGTACGCCACTCTGTGCGCTTTTTTCAGCTTTATCAAAGCTTTACGGGCTTACGGCTCATGAAAACACACATCAAAATATTCTCGGCATTACGACTGTACATTATATCACGAAAGGTATTTTACAAAAGTGTATGTGTAATTTTAATACGTGTGTGTTTATATGACCTTGTATATTATTATTTTATGCCTTGCTCATAGACGAGACCATTTCAAATTAGTGCGGCGTATATTTTTCAAGGAGCGGGATATAATTACGCCATTAAACTAATAAGCTTTATTAATTTTTTTATATGTTTGAATGTGTGCATCGACACGCCATGCGCTTGATTACAGAGGACATATATTATTATTATTAAACATAATTGAAGCATATCTTCTGTAATTATAAAATTTTATTCCTTAAAGGGGATGGAAAACGATTTTGAAGTAAGCATGTTTCTAGATAACTAGCATTTACCAGCGGCTTCGCTCGCATGGTATTAGGGGGAAATTACTGTAGTACTTGCACTTATCAATTATACCCCATCCTCCCTCTCCCTCTCTCGTCCTCTTACCCTTTACGATCGTCAAGAGTGAGAATTTAAGGTATTTAATAAAATTGATTGAACGTACAAAAATATTGTTTGAATGTGTCCATATTCTGACAAGTCTGAATCCTTCAGGTTTAGGCCATATTTGTACATCATTCAGACGGTTCCATGCCAACCCAGAATCAAGTCAACTTAAACTCTTTGAGAAGTCATCAAAAGCAATGAAAAAAATAATATATATTTTACATTATATATATATTTTACATTAACTCCACACAGGAGGCCCTGAGGAAACTAATTTCCCTCAGGGCCTATGTCATCTGGGATGCTGTGTGGTGGGTCTTTTGAGGAGAGGAAGGAATGAACATTTGAAGAGACCCATGTTGTAGGAGGGAAAAGACACAGAGGCCGGAAAATCGTTCCATAGCCGAGCTGTTGAACTCAAAAACGAGTCGAAAAAACGACCCGTTCTCATGTGCCAAATTTCAACCGTGTACATATGTTGGGCGCGCGTTTGGCGTGTCTCCCGACTATGCACTGGTGCCGAAGGGATCAATGACGCTAGTTACTCAGAGCATCTTCTATTGAAAAATAGCCCATAACGCTTACCTAACGCAACCTAATTAGCTAGTTTTTTAAATATATTTTTTCACTATTTTTAATGACTTTTCAAAGGAGTTGTTGAGTTGATTTCATTCTTAGTTGTCCGGACACTTATTTAGACATAAGGAGTCCATGAATGCACCAGAAGCATTTAATTAAATTTAAATGTCTTTGCCTTAATAAACTTCTTCAAAGAAGTAGGTTGGTTGGATAATACTCCACCTAGACTCTATGGTACATTGGTAAGTATATATGTCGTTTTTGTTCCCTAACTTACATTCTTACAAAATTACGGACGTCCTTGAAGGGTGAAAGTATATTTTTTTAAAGAAGACAGTGTAAAGTTGAGTGACTTCTGGGGTCGTGATGGCTGTAATGGTGCTCGAGCTTGATGACAAACGTTGCTAATGGGATAAGTGCGTTTTGATGATGACAGTTCGTCCAATCAAAACCCCATTAGCACATCGCGCGCTAGATTCCACTACCTACTGACGTATTATTCTACAAATGTAGAGTTTGATAAATGAACAAGTGCAAACTGTTGCACGAATACTAAAGAAGAAAGCAATTCCTCAAAAGCAAATAATTCGAGGGCTTCAAGTGAAACAATGTTATCTACAAAAAGACTATTGTATTGTTTTTTTTTCTAGATAACATTGTTTGAATGACTTTCTCAAATTGTTGGAATGTTTTTTTGTTGTTTTCTTAGCCCTCGAATTAGAGTAAGATAATTAATTATATATCCATTAAAAATTTGGGAGGCGGGTATGGGTACTGCCGCCGCGGGAGCCATTGTCACAGGTCACCCCAAGTGTTTTGCTACGTTTGGTAACGTAGCAGATATACCCGGATTCATGGGGTGAGGTTTCTTCTGGTCTTGGTGTGTTGTGTCTTGTGTGTTGTGTGTTGTGTGTTGTGTGTTGTGTTTTGCGTGTTGTGTGTTGTGTTTTGTGTGTTGTGTGTTGTGTGATGTGTGCTGTGTGCTGTGTGCTGTGTGCTGTGTGCTGTGTGCTGTGTGCTGTGTGCTGTGTGCTGTGTGCTGTGTGCTGTGTGCTGTGTGCTGTGTGCTGTGTGATGTGTGTTGTGTGTTGTGTGTTGTGTGTTGTGTATTGTGTGTAGTGTGTTGTGTGTTGTGTGTTGTGTGTTGTGTGTTGTGTGTTGTGTGTTGTGTGTTGTGTGTTGTGTGTTGTGTGTTGTGTGTTGTGTGTTGTGTGTTGTGTGTTGTGTGTTGTGTGTTGTGTGTTGTGTGTTGTGTGTTGTGTGTTGTGTGTTGTGTGTTGTGTGTTGTGTGTTGTGTGTTGTGTGTTGTGTGTTGTGTGTTGTGTGTTGTGTGTTGTGTGTTGTGTGTTGTGTGTTGTGTGTTGTGTGTTGTGTGTTGTGTGTTGTGTGTGGTCTGTTGTGTGTTGTATCTTGGTAGTTGGGTCTGGACACCAGTTGCGTGGCAGGCCGGATCGGTAGAAACCGGTTGAGGGAGACTCTTTGACCTCTTAAACCAGACTCTATCGAATCAATGTTTTAACCGAAGTGGGAGGGATGGATACAGACGTCGGTCCCGGACACATCTGCCCTTAAATTCCTAACTATCCCCTTAATCCAAAGAACTTCATCCTCAAAACCCTCCAAACAGTATCCCCATAGATGACATTGGATCTGGGGAAAATTGTATCATCAGAGCCTCTTAACACACCGCCGCATAAAAGCACCCCCAGGTAAGGAAAAACCTGACAATAATTTATGGAATTCCTTCTAATACCGACATTTTAATATGAAAATGTTGCTTGTGCAATGATGGATTGCAGAGGTATGAACCTACGACTTATGGTTGCGAACCCAACGCTTTCAACCACATGGCCATTAACACATTAATAAACTTATATAAATATATATTTGGGTTTCAAAACCTTTTTGGTTTCAAGAAAGGTCACGGGTAAAGTTTTTACCCCTATTCCAGAGCGATCAAATAATAATAATGAATAAAAAAATCAGCCCTTACTTACATTATTTTTCTCCCCTCACTAACGGCAATATGAATTAAAACTGGGTTTATACTTTACATGTTTTGTCTAACGTATGAATTAATTTACATATTCATGAGTAAGTGTTTCCTACGAGGTAAAGCTAGATTTTTTACATCGAAAGAGAGCTGCTAATGATATTTTTTTCATTTATTTTATTAAACATAACTGAATTTATGGTTGAATTTCGGCTTCACGCGGTTAATATCGTAACTCAAAGTAAATTCACTCATTCCGAATACAAAATCAATATAACAAGATGAGTTACCTGATAAAGCCGTCGCGTGTTTTTACCGTGGTAATTATTCATAGTTAAATTTATCAAAGACTTCATTATTTAGATTTTACCAGTCAGAAACTTGCGCCTGACGGATATATTAGCCTTTAAATCGTCTACCTTAATTCAGTTTTTTTTTTTCAAATTTTCTTGGAAAGTTAACCATTTTAGAACACTTTTTCTGAGAAGTGTTGGTGTACCTACCCAAAATTTCTATATAAGATAACTAGGCTTTGTTAGAATCCAAGGAATTAGTACTCATCAATATTTTTCTTGCCTATCCCTTTTATTCTACTTGAGTTGGGACATCAACAGTTCGAATAAAAGATGAGACGATATATGAATGTGAATAAAACAAAAAGTGTGTGACGAGACGTGTGGTTATTTATCATTTCTGTCTCTTAGAATTATCCAACCTTCACGCTTTTCCTGCGAGGAAACGTCATGATCGTTATTTTTTTCACATTAGCTCCATACAGGAGGCCTTGAGATGAATTAATCAATTAATTATGTCATCTTTGGGGATGCTGTGGATGGTCTTTTTAGGAAAGGAAAGAAAATTTTGGGAACGAAAAAGATTTGAGGGTTGGGTAGGAATCTGGGGGTAGGTGTGTCCAGGAGTGACGGACGTATAATCCGACTGCAGTGCAAAGCAATCTTCCGAGAGAGTACGGCTGGAAAAGTCAAAGGGACTCCTTCAATCCCCTCCCGATCCGGCCTGCCGTGCGGCGGGTAAGCAGACGCATCTGCCGCCAACACTCGAACAAAAATCCCGCCATGAACCCGCGCACCCCTGCTAAGTCATCAAATATAGCGAACAATTTGGGGTGACCTATTGCGGTTATCCAATAAATTCCCGGGGCGGCGGTACCCCTTCCCGCCTCCTAAATTGAGCAACACCGGTGTCACACACAGCTATAAAAGATATGTCTTTGCCTATCTCAGCATATCGCTCGCCATATATTACCATTTGGAATGTATGGTGAGCGATATGCCGAATTACACCAAGCCATATATTTTATGCTTACAATTGCGAATTACACCAAGCCATATATTATAATATTAATATGGATCTTATTGATATAGAGTTTTCTGATCTTCGCCAAGACGTTTGCCGTACGACATCGACAGCAGGAACTCCCCCGAAATTGTGAAAGTAACGTAAAAAATCAGGTTTCCTGCGTGTTATTGTAGAAAAATACAGTATTCGTTTATTAACGTTTCATTTTAATATTACGAATATCTTTTTAAATGACCCCATATAATAATTATATGTAATAACTGCGCTTTATATAGTTTAATAATTAAATGATCGTGCTTTTGTATAAGCATAATGTTTAAAAGTCCAGTGTAATGCTCGTTAATAATAAATTAATACTCTCAAATGTAACGGTAGTCTGAAAATGCAATGCGAGCATTTGTAAATTATCACTGAAATATTTACGATAAAGAAGAGGTACAAATGCACGAATGATTATGAACATTTTGATTGTATCATCATAATATCATATAATCAAAAATTGACCGCTCTAATGTTTCGCTAACAAGCCACTACGTTAGCCGCATAAATTTAATGTGAGGTGCGACTAGTTTGTAACAAGCAGGAAATATATTAACTATTTCTATAAGCGTTAAAGCATTATGAAAAATTAGGCCTTAATATTGTTCAAGAGGTACCTATGAATCGTGCATTAATTAAAAACTGGAGTTGAAAAAATATATAATACTTTTAATCCCGTAAAAAATATTTTTCATTAACTGAATAAATTGGTTATGAACGCTCGTCAAAAAATGTAGCCACGAGATAATCAACATTTTGATTTTTTTTTTACATTACGTCCACACAATTCAATTTGGGAGGCGGAAATGGGTACCGCCGCCCCGGGAACCTTAATTGGATATAGGTAGGTAGATGCATCCGACGCCCCCATAAACCTAGACAAACCTCGCCCCTCGCCAATATCCGCTTCAATATATCACCATTAGAAGGCATTTTACTCTATATGTATGTTATCGGTAGGTTATTTACATTGAATCGATAATAAACACCTCTGTCATAGGTCACCCAAAGTGGTTCGCTACGTTTGGTGATTTAGACGGGGTGCCCGGGTTCATGGGGTGAGGTTTGTCTAGATTTTGGAGACGGATAACCAGGACACACTGAACCCCAGATTCCTACCCACCCCTTAAACCCTTTCCCTTCCCAGAACTCTCCTCTCCTTCTTTTCCTAAAAAAAAAAACACTCCACACAGCATCCCCAAAGATGACATAGTGAGAGAAATTATTTTCCTGAGAGAAATTATTTTCCTCAGGGCCTCCTGTGTGGAGCTCATGTAAAAAAAATGAGATCCTGAATTAAATAACTTCCCTCAGGGCTTATGTCATTTTTGGAGATGCTGTGTGCAGGATCTTTTTAGAAAAAGGAAGTAGATAAAGTTCTGGGAAGGTAAATGTATGAGGGGTGATTAGAAATCTGGGAGTCAGTATATTCAGGACTGACGGACGTAAGAATCCAAGCCTTCCATTAAGGTGCAAGGCGATGTGTTGAGAGAGTTTTGCTGGAGAGGTCAAAAGATCTCCCTCAACCAGTGTCTCTGATCCAGCCCACCACGCAGTAGGTTGATAGATGCATCCGCCGCCTCCATTGACCTAGACAAACCTCGCCCCATGAACCTGCGCACCCTTGATAAGTCACTAAACGTAGCGAACCGCATGGGGTGACAGAGGTGTTGGATATCTAACAAATGGTTACCGAACATGTACGGGTATCAACACCAAAAATTAAAAATTTATCAACAGTAAGGCAAAATATTAATTAAGATTATTGATAACGATGATTACTGAGTTATTTTTTGCCATTAACTCCGTGGGAGTGAGTTATTTTTCAAGTTTTTCGTAATTTTGCAATCGATTTAATTAATTATCTTCTTACCTTTTTTTACTGCACAAGTTAATTTCGGAGCTTTTTTTATTACTATAACCTTTTCTTAATGCATTATAAATTATAGTTGGATAAATTCAGTGGTTTTCAAAATTTTACAAATAATATTTTTTCAATAAAGTCGTACGGCCGCACGTATGCGGCGATACTCTATCTGGATCATCCGAGTGCCGCCGCATACGTGCGGTGATACTCCTCAAAGGGTTAAGGTTTACTTTTAGTTGACTTCTAATACTCGAGACGATTTAATATGTTTCAAAATTGATTGTATGCATTGTTATAGTTCGTATCATTGAATAATGTTTACTTATTTGTTTCGAAGATTGGCTAACATTAACGAAATCTTCAATCTGCAGGTTGCAGCCCAGATCAACTCTGAGGAAGCGCACTCGAACAAGTCATTGAGTTTCACTAAATAATGTTTGGTTTTCCAGTAAAAATCCATTAAAATGGACCAATAATCAAATTTTTGATAAAAAAATTTGTGTGCTACGTAATAAAACAAATCGTCACGGATGATAATATTACCTAAATTTTTAAAGAACGGCGAGTAAACACAAATAATTTTGGGTACGTTAAGGCACAATTTGGGAGGCGGAAATGGTTACCGCCGCCCCGGGAACCTTTATTGGATAACCAACACCTCTGCCATAGGTCACCCCAAGTGGTTCGCCACGTTTGGTGATTTAGCAGGGGTGCTCGGATTCATGGGGTGAGGTTTGTCTAGGTCTTGAAGGTGGATGACCAGAACACACTGAACCCTAGATTCATACCCACCCCTAAAACCCTTTTCTCTTTTCCTTCCCAGAATTCTCCTCCACTTCCTTTCCTTAAAAAATCCCTCCACACAGCATCCCCAAAGATGACAAAGGCCCTGAGAGAGATTATTTTCCTCAGCGCCTCTTGTGTGGAGCTCATGTAAAAAAAAAATTCGGCAGTATTGTTAAAAATGACTCCCAATAATAACCAATATCAGCTTCAACATACCATCATTTGAAGGCATTTCGCTCTACATGTATGTATATCGGTAGGTTATTTACTTGAATATTTATTGAACAGATAATAAACACACACATCTACATCTTTATTCTATTGTTATTTGGCAGTATTTTTTATTAAATTACAAAACCTACCTTTCTTCGTTGTGATATCCTAATTAATTTATTTCAAAGAAAATTCCTAACGTGTTTGCGTATCCGGTAGACGCACTTCAATAAATAAATTATGTATGGAGTGTGGAACCGCGGTGAACGGGGTTAATGTACGGCCCCATTTCTGAGGTCAACTGCATGAAAGCCATAAGTACATTTAGTTTCAATATACTAGCCTTAAAAATCTATGACGGAGCTTCTTTGCTGAACATTTTCCGGAATGGGGAAAAGCGCAAAGGTATATATGTCATTCAGTTAAAAAGTTTGGTAAGATGATTCACACATCATGCTCCGTCTTCTAGAATAAATACTATGTGCGGAATATCAAAAGAAAAAAAGGTTCTTGCTTAACTATTGTATTTAGTATTTAACTATTGTATTTAGTATTTAACTATTGTATTTAGTATTTAACTATTTTATTTTTTTACGTAAACTTCACACAGGAGGCTCTAAGGAAAATAAGTTTCTTTGTGGGCTACGTCATCTATGAAAATGCTGTGTGGAGGGTCTTTTGGGGGAGAGAAAGAAGTGAACAAAGGTTTTGAAGAGATCCATGTTTTAGGGGGTGGGAAACACAGAGGCCGGCAAATCATTCCACAGCTGAGCTGTTGAACTCGAGAACGAGTCGTAGAAGCGACACGTTCTCATGTGACAAATGACAATCGTGTACATATGTTGGGCGCGCGTTCGGCTTGTTTCCCAACCTTGCACCGGTGCCGAAGGGATCAATGACGTCAGTTTTTTTTTTTTTTAAAGGTTGCAATCCGTTTTTTATTATTTTTTTTTACATTAACTCCACACAGGAGGCCCTGAGGAAAATAATTTCCCTCAGGGCTTATGTCATCTTTGAAGATGCTGTGTGGAGGGTGTTTTTGAGGAGAGGAAGGAAGGTGAACATGGGTCTTGAAGAGACCCATGTTGTAGGAGGGAGGAAACACAGAGGCCGGCAAATCGTTCCACAGCTGAGCTGTTGAACTCAAGAAGAAGTCGTAGAAACGACCCGTTCTCATGTGACTAATGGTACAAATGTTGGGTGCATGTTTGGCGTGTTTCCCAACTATGCATCGGTGTCGAGGGGATCAATGACGCTAGTTCCTCGGAGCATCTTTCTTTGTAATACCCGTAGAACAAGAACAGCATTACCACATGATGCCTGTGCTCTAAAGATTGCAATCCTTTTGTTAAGTTAGGAGAATCTATCAAACGGACGGCCCGTTTCCGCACAGGGTCAAGGGTTTTTTTAGGTATTTTGGGGCTCCAAACAAGAGGTGACTGCCAAATTCAACCATGAGGCGCACTTGCGATTTGTACAGGGTGAGCAGTTGTGCATTATTAAAATGTCGGGCCCTGTACAGTACGCCCAGCTTCTGATAGGCTAACTTGACTCTGGCTTCGATGAAGCCCCCGTGCCTGAGCTGGTCACTTTGAGTTAGACCAAGCATATTGATGAAAGGCATGTTGGTAATTATAATAGGAAAATTTTTTTTTTTTAATATACATACATACTTTTAATATATATACTATTTGAAACCAACTTATTGGTGTTTACTGATTACGTATCAAATTCCTTAGATAAAGGCCATCAGACTGTTCATATAACGACTTTTCAAAGGCCTTCGATACTGTTATTCACGACGTCTTACTCAATAAACTGGCTGAAATAGGATTCTCCATGAGACTACTCATCTTTTTTGCTAGCTATCTTGCAGACAGGAAACAGTTCAATAATAAATCATAAATAGACAGTAAACAATTTGCATACGATCTAATCCATGTAAAATAATTTAAAAATAGAATCATGTCAAATTAATTAATCAATCCCATAAATAGATTTTACAGGATTTACTATTCACTGTACATCATCTCTTCCTACATTTACATAACTCTCTTTAAAGTATTTACCCACACTTCCAATCACCTTTCCATTTTTATAGTATTCAATTGAATTTGTACGTAACTTAAAATATTCCTGTAATTTTAAATATGTACCTCTAAGCCTGTCTCAACACAGGTATATCCTAGTGAGACAGGCTTCAATTAAACCCTATGTAAACCCTATTTTTATAGATTAATAAAAAATAAAAAATAAAGTTTGTGTCTCATGGACTATTCCAGTCTATTCTATTTTTAGTACGATCAGAAGTACCCCAAGGTTCTAATTTAGGGCCACTCCTTTTTTCTATTTTCGTTAACGATATTTCAGAAGTAATACTGCACTCTAGGTTTCTTCTTTTTGCTGATGACCTAAAACTATTCTTAGAAGTTCTAACCCTAGAAGACTGCAAACGACTCCAGTCAGATATTGATAGAATTATTGACCGGAGTAAAAGAAATCGGATCGAGTTCAATATATCTAAATGTTTAGTTTTGTCATTCACTTGGGCGTTTCATACCCGGTATTACCGGTATACGATGGACGCCCGAAGTTTAAAACGTGTCTCCACCATGAAAAATCTTGGAATCATGTTTGATAGTAGGCTGACATTTCATACTCATATTCAGATGACTTGTAGCACTTGTAGCATTCAGTATGACTTAGATTCAGTGAGAATGCTGGGCTTTGTTCTGCGTACTGCAAGGAATTTTAGAGACACCCGGGTTCTCATAGTTTTATTCAATTCCTTAGTAAGGAGTAGACTTGAAAGTGGGTCGGTGATTTGGAGTCCACACCAAACGAAATATTCCCTCATGTTCAGAGAGAGTTCAGAAGAAATTTCTAAGATTTCTGTACATGAGGGAGTATGGCTATTACCCGTGGCTCTATCCTACCGACTTTCTTTTGGGTATGCTCGGAATGAACCATCTACTGGTCAGAAGGGATGTACACATTGCTACACATTTCTTCAGATTGATCCGCGGATGGTTTGAAAACTCAGCTATCATGGAGAGCATTCATTTCTATGTTCGCGATGGGTATCTTCGCCACCGACAGCATAGCCTGTTCTATCTTCCGGCCTGCAGGACTAACTAGCCAATGGTCATGCCGGTCGGGAGAGCAATTTCGCTGTTAAACAGAATTAATTCGGATATCGACATATTTAGCGTTAGTGAAGCTGCCTTTAAAAGGCAAGCTCTATTAATTCTTGTATAGTTTGTATGCCTAAGTGTTAATTGTAAATTGTAATACTCTTACAAATGTATTTTAAAAACGGTTTAAAATGTAATATTTTGTAATGTTTTTGAGATAATAAATAAATTGAATTGAATTAGCCCGTTAGCTCAATAGGTTAGATCACCAAATTAAAATTAAATTGAAAAAAAAAATACATGAACTATGGCATCCTTATTCAAAAAAAATTGTTAGACTGAAGAAAGTAGAAGAAACATTGAAAATGTAGTAGATGAAGGTTAGGTTGCACCTGCTTATTTGAATCTTGCTACTAAAAATCACTACTGATGCAATGTTTTGATTCTGATCAACGGCGGTAAAACCGAGGCAATTTAACATCCACTCTGGAATTTAGTCACAAATTCATTACGAAACATACTGTTTTCATAAGGTTTTTGAAATAATGCTTTTCAAGGTCCTGAGTTAGTGAATATTCCTCTTTTCCACGGAGGTTATAAGTTAACGAGATTCATTTTCTGTGGAAACATAGGTTTACATTGTATCATCGCTTGCAGTTCCAAAATGCAGCGATTTTGCAAACTGTAGAAATCACAAACCAAAGTTGCAACATAAAATGACGAAATAGCGTGAATTCGTTTGACGCTCGACACAATAGGTGGAGTACCCGACGAAAATGAATTCAATTATGCGACAGAAAACCAGCACAAATTATTAATAAACCACGGGCACTAGTTCATTAAGCTGCAAATGTTTTAAGCCTGAAAGCGTTCAAAGCGCAGCGAGTTAACGAGGTGTTTTAAGAGAAAAGTAAAAAGCTCGGCTTTTAGGAGCCCCGGTACACTCCCTAACCTTTAGCGCTGGCGTTGGAGAGCGTACACCTGATACCTCCGGCACATTAGAGATGCTTTCAACTGCTTTACGATGCTAATAATCTTCCTCATCTTTTTACACCGGGTTCCCGATACAGCTTTTTCATTTACCGAAAGTTTTTGTTCTCAGAATTCACGACCGCAATCAGTGGCGGAACGTAAAACCTTAACTCCTCCTGCAAAAAAAAACCGAACGTTAAAAGATAATTTTTAAACTACATATTTAATGAAACTTCTGTGTTAGCAGGCAAACAGCTCGTCATTTTGCCACAAACGTCGCGGGTGGGACGAGAGTATTATTTGGGTTAAAAATTTAAATTATAAAATTGTGCCATGACAATTGCAAAAAGGGAAATAAAATAAACCAAATTATCGTCTGGATGGCAAGCCCTTCTAGTAAAAGCTTCTAGTACTAGCTGAATATTCTACTAGTATGAACCCTTCTGCTTCTGCACACAGCAGAAGTTGTGAGAGGCGTGTTCCGCGTTCGGCTTCAGTAATTTCACGAGCGACGCGCGGTAGTGAAATTTAGGTTTCCCGCTGGGGAAGAATGACGTCGGAAACAGTTTTTATGCCATAAACAACTAATATAAAAGCTGAGTAAAATACGATTTAACCAATAAAAATATTTAAAATAAACAAAACTAGGTGACTTACTCTTTAACTCCAGCCAGATCTCGATTGATTATAAGTTTTGATAGATTTATTATGATTGATTTTGGAGTGTTATCCTTCCTCCTCCTCTAGCCAACGTTTTAGACAACGTTGGACACACTGCCCTGATATTGGGCAACGCAAGGCTTGCTGAAACGTCGGACGCGCCAAATGGTACAATATCCCAAAACTCTATCGTAATAGTTTTGAAAGCTATAAATTAATACAGTTAGTGTCATCTGTAATTTTTTATCTAAGTTGATTGTCCTACAAATCATATGTTGGTAAAGCAGGTTACTACAGCCCGAGCAGATAGCGCTAAGGGTCTTGTTGACATTTTAAATGACAAAGCATTTTGGTTCTGTAGAAGGAATTCATGCTTTTTAATATAAAAAGATAATCTCAATTAATTTCTTTCTTCCTTTTTACTGACAAACTTACGAATAACAACAAGCCAATTCTAGCCTTTTTTAACTAGGGATCGGAGAACCGGGCTGTGTAATATTGTAGCATGTTTAAGTGTCTCTTTGATTATGTTTAACCTAAAATAACTCAGTGAAAAATCTCTCAGAATGTTTTTAAATTAAAAAAGGACCCATGCAAATTTCCAAAAATTCGCCTTAAAAATCTCAAATCATAACTGAAAAATTAATACGTCACCCTTAAACAAATTTTGCAAAACTGACAGCAAAATAAAATAATGATAACAAAAAATATTTTTGTATAGAATATTTTTATAATAATTGGCTCCCATTCTTGTGCCGTGTAGTTCCGCCAGTGACTCGAATCCACTAGCAGGAAACTTCAGCGTTAATTTACTGTTCGGCCCCGATAGGCCGTTTGAATTTTCATAAATATTTACACGTTGGGCAACTCATAATTACGGGCAGTTTATTCTACTCAGTCACGCTGGTCCTAGCGGCCTAGTGGGGGGAGATTGATGACAAATTAATATAGCCTTCTGTTTGCCGAAGTTCGGAATGAAAGTATTATGAATTGAAAAGCAGATTTAATAAAAACAGTCTATTTTTAACTCAACTAGCTTGGATACTATTTTATCAATACACTACTGCATACATAATGTAGTAACACTTTGTGGTTATGAACGGGGATGTGTGAATGTACTGTAATGTAATTACTGTTAAAAATGGCACTTCTTTATTGAAAGTTTGTATGATTTACCCGAAGTGGGAATGTAATCCGATTTGAAACGGTAAACTAGGTCTATCTAATGTTACTTAATATAACCTTACCTAATCTAATTTAACCTAACCTAATCTTACCTTATCTATCAAAACACCACCACCAAAAAAGATACTAACACAATCATTTCGCTAAATGCTTGGATTTACCGGTAAGATTTTCAGGGTTTTCGCAGATTTATATATCTAATTACAACTAATGTATATCAATATTTTTCGTTCTAAGTTAATGCTTTTAGTAAATTTTATGCCAAATAAATCGAATCGAATAGTATTAATAGGCATGCGTCTGCATGGTTGAATTTCAGAACCCGGCTTCGAGTGCATGTCTGACGCCACGCCATACGCGCCGCGCCACAAATAACATATGTGTACGTGGAATTAAAAAAAAGCTGGCATTGCGATTCGGTTTCGAATTCAAGAATTCGTCGCAAAATGTCGCCACTTTCACCAGCAGGTCGGATGAGGACGTGTCCCCCCTGCTACGAATTTGTGAATATTCAGTATCTCTCCGGATATGGAAAGATTGACGGCAATACATAGCTATATCAAGCGGCTATATATTACATACAACGTCATTGTCTGTCTCGATTACTTTGTCCGGGAGACTAGCTATACTGGATGACAGCGGATTTATAAAATGGTCACCAACAATAACTGGGAGAAGCTGAACCAAAAGCCGCCCGCAGGGCCTAGCAGCGGAGTGGTTTTAAACTTCTAGTATTAATAATAAATTATCAGAAAATTACGGAAAGACGTAAATAAATAAAATAAATTATTTTATGTTATCTATCAACTCGTATTGAAATTAAGTATACTTTACACCAACGGCAGCAGGAAACCGATTAAAGCATTTTCTTTATACAGTAAAAAATAACACGGCACAGTCAACAAATTAATATTAGGGAGAAAGATGCTCATAAAATCATCCCTTAAACATCGTGCAACCACAGCAAAAACATTGTTACATCGAAACTATTCCAGCCTTGTTTCATGTAAAACACATTTCATAAACTTAAATATCTTATTTATTATGAGAGTTTTTCAGTGAAATTAAATATACATCTCTTACCATGAATTAATTTAATTCAAACAAAAACATGTGCGGTAGAAATACCATTTCAAACACATATGTTATAAACACGCGGTTAGTAAAACCTCACACGAACATGGAAAAACGGAATTTCAAAATAATCACGGAGAATGAGAATTGTTTTCATTACAATGTTTTCATATTTTAAAATACAAGAGCTGTGGAAGAGATTTACTCAATATTTAATGATTCGAAAACACCGGTAATTTCACTTAAGGGGTTATACGCAGTTAGAATTTTCAAAAAATCGTTTTTTCTTATTTGTATTTCTGGAATGTATATTGTGAATGTATATGTAATAATATTCCCTGAAGATTTCAAAATGATCCGATAAGAATTTTCCGAGATAAACGAATATTTGTATGTATATATAGTAGTATGTACATATATATATATATATATATATATATATATATATATAGTCTCGGACTGTTAGAAAGTAGGCGGAGTACAGACCAGAGTAGCAGCTGCTCTTTTCTTTCTTTGCATTCATAGATATAAATGTCCTTATGAAAGGTTCATTTTATACCTGTAAACTAAATCGAATTTCTTGTACGAAATAAGTGAACATCATTTCAAATAGTAATGCGTAAACTTCTTCCGAAACTTTAAAAGCAGTTTTCTGAAAACTATGTTTTCCAAGTCGGTGACCAAGATTTCTAAAAAACGGCTTAACCGATCGGTTTGAAATTTTAACACAACTTTTTCAGATGTATTTCTCACGTATTGATCGAAGGATAAAGATTTCGAATGACTATTTCTATTTTTTTTTTAAATTTTACTTTTCAATTTTGATCAAAATCTCGATTTTTTTTTTACGAAGCCGCCATTTTGTCAAAAATCAAAATTTCGATAAGTCTCTCCGTCAATATTTAGTTGTATCTATTCACTAAAATAATCTTATAAGTTTTTTTTATTTCAAATGAACTATACCGGAGAAATCGTGGTCACCGCCGAACACCTTTTTTTGGAAGACCTTCAGGAGATCATCTGCAGGAGCACACCAAATCAATGTTTTTACAAATCATTAGTGCCATTATAAACTTAGATGTTGTCACTAAATGTATCAATACTTTTGGTTTTTGTAAAATAAAAAACCTTTTCACAAAAAATTTATAAAAAAACGTCTTTTTCGGCCTTTTAACTTCGTATAACCACTTAATTGAAATACTACGCGGAAAATGTGTCTGTTTCAATTTTTCATTAAAATCGTTATGCGGACGTTCCGGTATCTACATATCGCACATCCCGTAGAAAGGTGTCTTAAGTCAAATTAATTCATTTTACAGGAGAGCGAAACGAATGATTGAATGATGAACATGCGTCAAAAAGAGATAATATCAACGTGTTGATAAGATGGATTGATCTAACTTGAAAACGGTTTTCATGGGGCTTAGATAATCACAATCACTTTAATTAAATATTTTTTTTCTATGGGACGTGCGACATAAGCGTATTACGTAAATCGGAACGAAAAATATTTTTTAGGTAGTAGACGAAATATTAGAACAATATACTGATTTAGCGTTAGATAAATAATAAAATCGTTAACGTTTTCGTAAACAAGGAATATTGCACAGTTTCGCAATGATTGAATCATGCTCAATTGTAGTAGGAAAATGATCCTTAATTTTTTTATTTATTTTTTTTTTTTTTATTACAGAAAATAGATTTTTTTCATGTTTACATTATACCTGCAAAGCTACTGCAAGTAGCTTGTCGGCAGGAACAGTATGGACAGAAACATAGTACAATTAAGTATAATACAATACAGGAAAAAAATATTTCAATTTAATAAAATACATAATAAAACAAAAATAAGTATAAAAATAATAATAAATAGGTCTAAAAAAAATAAAATTTTTAAGTTCACTAGGAGTCAGTCAATAAAGAAAACCTGATTCCAATAGCCATTTTTTTAACTATAGCGCAAATTTAGGTGTCGAGCAACATTTTTTCAAATCATATGGCAGCATATTAAATATAAGCGGTACAATGTATTCAAGAGTTCGCTGGCCATGTTTATTAGAAAATCTAGGTACAATCATCCCTTCATTTTGTGTGAGCCTAGTATTGTACATGTGATCCACCTTTGTTTTGTATGGGCTATCTAGTATATGTTGCATACAGATTTTATGCCAAAAAAGAGCTCTTATAGGTAAAACATTTATGGATTTATACATTAATGAGATATTTTGTCGCTGGTCGTAAACTGCTTTGCTGACGAGTAATTTTACCATGGCGTTTAATGACTACAATAACGAACTACCTTGATAACTACAATAGTTATTACAGTTTTAGAATAAATTTACTGCTCTAGAAAGCTTCCCGGAGATGGTTAGGAACTATAAATTGTCAATATCCATCAAAATTCTCATCCCCGTCAGTGACGGCCGGCGTGGCCTAGCGGTAAGGCTATTGACTCGCATTTCGAAGGTCGCGGGATCGAATCGTTATTTCATTAAAAATAATATATAGTTTATTTGCGGCACGGTTCCAGAGTGGAAAATATTCTCATTATCGCCCTGGTGTAAGACCATCATTCAGAATTGAAACGTTGCTTGAAATGGCTTCAAAATTCTCATCCCCGTCAGTGACGGCCGGCGTGGCCTAGCGGTAAGGCTATTGACTCGCATTTCGAAGGTCGCGGGATCGAATCGTTATTTCATTAAAAATAATATATAGTTTATTTGCGGCACGGTTCCAGAGTGGAAAATATTCTCATTATCGCCCTGGTGTAAGACCATCATTCAGAATTGAAACGTTGCTTGAAATGGCTTTAGCCGTGTTTGGTGACCAGATCTGAATAGCCAGGTACTTCCCCACCTTTCTTTTCCCTATCTCCTTCCCGTCCTCACTACCTTCAGCTTCACAACATACCCCAATTGGGGATGCCGTAGTCTCACTGGCTCCAGACGGGAGCAGTCGGGACTCTTTATAAAAAAAAGTTATAAGTCTCAATTGAAAAATTAAACGATTTAAACGATGATTTTTTTTATTGTCGCATTAAAGACCCCACATTCCAAATTTCTACCGATCTATAAAACACATTGAAAACTTTTACGTTTTTAAGCCGTTAAAATCATGTATCTATGTTATGTTTAAAGATAACCTCCATACATTTAGCGAGTTGAAAAAGTAATTTTATGAAATTCTTTCGATTGAAAATGATTACAAAATAGGCCCGGAAAATTATAAAAAACACATTTGGTTCTGATAATTAACATGTCATTTATTTAAATTCTAATTAAGACATTTGTTGCGAGATATTATTAGCTGTATTTTAAATAGTTCAGGCTTTATTAAATATTTTATTTACATTTATTTTATTAATTACAATTGATTTTTTACACCAATGTGCTCTCCCTTTCAAATCCTATTTTTTTAATGCTTGCTACGGAGACTTAAATATTGACAATTTATATTCCTGTCTGCGGAGTGCTTAAATCTTGGCATCGTAAGATATTCTGACCCCTGAAATCACAATTGAATTAAATAAAATCTTTTCCTAACCTTTCTTCACACCTTACTTTATATCGAAAAACAATTCAAGTAGTTCTGTTATTGTTATCAGCTATCGTTAGTAAAGAATTTTTTGCTGCTAGAAATTTCTGTAATTTTTTATTACTTTAATATTTTCTATTCTTTCAAGGTGGTAAGGTTAATCGAAAAATTCTTTGGTGGATTGTGTCAGTTACCGATGGTTAGATTAGTTTAGGTTTGACTTTAACTTTGTATTTCAAAGAATAAATAATTGATGTTAGGGATAACGCACGAACTATCGTCACGCCTTTGCGTGTCTTTACGTGGAAGATAAAACGCCACTCAAAGATAAAACATAATAATAAAATTAGGAAAGTAACTAATTTCGATTCAGTTGTGATGAGAATAACCCCAATTCACGCACGCTCTGGGGTGAAAAATCCCTTAAACCACAAATGAATGTTAAATAAGACATAATATATTAAATTGACCTAACTGATGCCGCTTATATATTTAATTTAAACTTTGAAACATTTAAAGCCAAATTAGTCCATCACTTTTTAGATGTTTGAGAAATCATTTTATTTTATTTAAATTTTGTGTTGTTTTTTTATTGTTCATATTCTAGATGAAAACAACGAGTAGGTTATTGTAAAATAAATGTGTTTTGATTTTTTTTTAATGTTTTTGTTGCTCGTAGGTATATGGATCATACCTACGAGTTCTCTAAAGTCATCCAAGTAAAATTGCATTAGATATATTCTTATTTATTTAATGTACATGTAAAAGCCCGATAGGGCGTCAATAAATAAATAAATTTGGTAGGCGGGTATGGGTACCGCCGCCCTGAGAACCATTCATTGGATGACCAACACCTCTGCCACAGGTCACTCCAAGTGATTCGCTACGTTTGGTGACTTAGCAGGGGTGCCCGGGTTCTTGGGGTAGTGTGTATCCAGGTCTTGGTGGCGGGTGCGTCGGTCCACCTCTTGTGGCGGGCCGGATTGGGAGATGCTGGTCGAGGGAGACCCTTTACAATCGGTTACCGCTGTCCGGGCCACTCGGCAGTACAGGGACCCGATCCTCAGGCTTACGACTGAGGGTGGTCTGCCCCATCAACGAGCGAAAAAACTCCTCCGCTGTTGTTGTGCCGGTTCGTGACCGGAGGGGTCCCAGCAGCAGCGTTTGGGGCGCATTGGGCGACCTCTCCAGCCGGACTCTCCCTACCCATCGCCTTGCACCGCAGTGGGTGGATTGGATTCATACGTCCATCACTCCTGGAAACTCCGATCTCCAGCTTCCTACCCACCCCTCACACCTATTCCCTCCCAGACCTTCCTTCCCCTCACAACATAATACTAAAAAAATATAAAATCATGAATACAAAGAAAACAACTATTAACTTCCTTACAGCGGCGAGAAGTAGGAGACCCCGGTGCGGCCCAAGACTGTTGGTGAATTTTGCCAACATTCACGGCCACAAACTTAAACTCCATTCACCACCACCTTAATTCTCAACTTCCTAACCTTCTTTTCCTTACCGAAACACAGATAGCCGAGCCTCTGGACACCTCCTATCTGGACTGCCCAGGTTTAGCGTTCGTTGGCGAATTCAGACCCAAAGGAGATGTCTGCCTCTATAGCCGATCTGACGTCAACTGTGTGCGTCTGTTAAATCTGGAAAACTCCAGATTCGACGTAATGTGGGTGCGCGTCAATCTTGCCAGTACGGCAAGATTCTATGCGTGCCTATACCGCTCACCGAACCTCGGCGAATCAGACACTTCCAAGCTCTTCAGACACTTGAGCGAGACTATTGATGACCTCTTGCCCCTCTACCCTTCGGCCGAGTTTGTTGTTCTGGGGGACTTCAATGTTCATAACGAACCATGGTTGAAGTTCTCTGGATCAACAAACAGGGCTTTTTTTTTTTTTTTACATTAACTCCACACAGGAGGCCCTGAGGAAAAAATAATTTCCCTCAGGGCCTGTATCATCTTTGAGGATGCTGTGTGGAGGGTGTTTTTGAGGATAGGAAGGAGTGAACATGGGTCTTGAAGAGACCCATATTGTAGGAGGGAGGAAACACAGAGGCCGGCAAATCGTTCCACAGCCGAGCTGGCCGACAGGCAGAATCCTTTGCCCTTTGCCACGGATTGGAGCAAGTGTGGCACTATAGGTCAGCAGATTGGTTCGGTCTGCGGGACCATTTCAATGCTTTCCCGTGGTCAGCTGTCTGTTTTCGGACTTCAGATCCGTCAAGATGTGCCTAGGAAATTGGTGAAGTTATCACAAGTGCGATGGATGGCTTCATCCATTCCACTGTTAAGGAAACTGGCGTGGGCTCAAAGCCGTGGTTTAGTCGGCAATGCTCTGAAGCAGTGCGACGTAAAAATACGGTTAACATTGGTTAACAATATTGGCGACACCAGGAAGCACAGTCCCAACCAGTAAAAACTGCCGATAGCACATTATATTTCAATATCTTTGCTTACGATAGTAAAGCAAAGCAATGTATGCGAGAGTATTCCTGCTAAGTAGTGTAATTGGTAACGTAACAAGCACTTTATTTTACTTGCAAAACATGAGAACAAAGAAATTCAGGCCAATTAGGCCCCTAACTGCTCCAAAATGTTAGATAAAGTTCAGTTATTGATTTTACGGAAGGCAATGACCACTTCGTTTTCTAAAAAAATTAATTTGCCACATTACACAATAAAACCAAAACCGAAATTGTTTCGTAAGTAGGAAATTTCTTAATTAAAGGCCTAAAAGTATATTCTTTCTGGGCTTATCAAAAAATGTTTTTTTTTTCAAAAATTATTTCGAAGGCCAACAAGTTAAAAATATGTTCTAAATTTTAAAACCAAAAGCACAAGATTTTGCATTACTTCGTAGTGCATCGTCTTAAAGGAGTAAGAAAAAATCGAGTGCTGTTCACACGCGGTAGAAGCGAAACTTCACCAAAACAATCTTAATCAATAGGAGCCTTGAAAAGTGAGATCATAATCAAAGCAGTCAATAAGTGCAGTTTGATACTTTGCAGAGACTGAAATGCGTCATTTCCTATCTCAACCAATAGGAGCCTTGAAAGTAAGATCATAATCAAAGCGGAAAATAAGCGCATTATGACGCTTCGTAGGTACTGTAATGCGTCATTTCATCCAAGTTTCAAATCACAATGGGGCTAAAGAAGTTTCACTTAAAAAAACATGCTTTCGAGAGCAAAACACATAAACAATACATTTCTTCAATGCGAAGAAAATCAAATCCGCACTCGCCAAACAGGATAATTTCAATTCCGAGGAAAAACAAGAAAATATTCAGATATCTCCACCTTTCGTAGATAAAAAATCTGTTTTTATACCCCAGATGGGCAGCAGGGTTATTATTTAAATAATACACCTCTAAAATTCAAAATAATTCGTGCGTCATAAATAATAAAATAAAGTTGGTAGCGTTATTCCATACTAAACAATACAAGATCCCTCAGACACTCGCGCTGTTAATTATAGGTCACAGGTAATTTATCACTTATCTCCAGATAGGACCGCTTTCTGGGGTGAAAGAAATTTATATCGCACGCCACTGGGAATTAATCGCCCCACAGTCCGCACTCAATTTATTTAGACTTCCTCCGGGCCTCCCGTTCTCTTTATAGGATACAAGTTTATATCGAGGGCTGCATCGCCGTTATTGTGAACAACGATGTACATCAAGAGAAATAATATAAGATGACGATGACGTACTTTCTTTTGTCTGAAATTCGTATCAATAATAATTTTTCGTTCTTGATTCGTTTATATGTCGATCGTCCAGTTGATTCGTCGTACATCTTCAAATAGTAAGTTTTGAGATAATAAGTCAAAGGCTCACCATAAATCAAAAATTATTTATGTGTCCGTGTTTTATATATTAAATATACTGTAAAATTACACCGGGAAGCATAACGGTCCGGTACATTAGTATGACATTTTAAAATTTCCTAGTAAACCAGAAAACATGATTTTTTCTTTATTTCACTACAAGTTTTTCAGCTTTATAACAGATTTGGTAATGTTTACGAGTAATCTGAGTATTGTACTAGGTAGGGGATACACGTATAACTGTATACTCAACTCGGATTTTAAATTTTGAGTTTTAAGATATGTTTGATACCTTATTTTTTCCTGGGCTTTCAGAGATGTCTGATACCTATTTTTCACTGGGCTTTCAGAGATGTCTGACACTTTATTTTTTCCCGGGCTTTCAGAGATGTTTGATACCTATTTTTTTACTGGCCTTTCAGAGATGTCTGGTACCTAATTTTTTCCTGGGCTTTTAGAGATGTCTGATACCTATTTTTTTTCCTGGGCTTTTAGAGAGGTCTGATACCTATTTTTTTCCTGGGCTTGCAGAGATGTCTGATACCTATTTTTTCCTGGGTTTTTAGAGATGTCTGATACCTATTTTTTTCCTGGGCTTTTAGAGAGGTCTGAAACCTATATTTTTCCTGGGCTTTCAGAGATGTCTGATACCTATTTTTTCTGGGCTTTCAGAGATGTCTGATACCTTTTTTTTTCTGGGCTTTCAGAGATGTCTGATATTTTATTTTTTCCTGGGCTATCAGAGATGTCCGATACCTAATTTTTTCCGGACTTCCAGAGATGTCTGATACCTTATTTTTCCTGGGCTTTCAGAGATGTCAGATACTTTATTTTTTCCCGGGCTTTCAGAGATGTCTGAAGCAATTTGTATTTCTCGATCTTTTTTCATTATCGACAGTATCAAACAAATAAATGCAACGTTTATTTGCAATTACTTTGTTTAATCATTCTCGTAGTTCATTTAATTATATTAGTGCAAGATTTTAGTTTTGATAAGGTTATCAAACTGTGATCTAAAGTTTTGTATAAATGATTGACAAACCGGTGGAAGCAATCTGTTGCCATAAGTTGTTGTAATGGTTTGTCTAGTCTGTAGTTAGTAATAAGATAGAGCTTTGTAGATATGTAACATATATTCATACTTGAGGTGATTTTTCACACAAAATCAAATATCAACATTGATTACCAGAAATAACGTTTTATATAAAATAATAATCTCAACTAGCAGTTAAAAACCCACTACGCAGGTTTTTGCAACTAGGCTCTGCGGGCGGCTTTTGGTTCGGCTTCGCCCAGTTATAAATCCGACAGGAACTGGTTCCAAAATAGCCGGTTTCGCTGATCCACTGGGATCCAATAACAGATAGAATGACTGGGACAAAGTAACCGCGACAGGCAATGACGACTTATATAATATATAGCTCTATTGTATTATTATTCACAACTGCCTTACAACAATAATAATGCTATTGCCAATCTCTTCATATCCGGAGAGATACATGAAATTACAAATCCGTAGTAATTACGTCTGCCAGGCGATGCCAATCACGTTAGCTGTTAAAGTAAGTGGCGCCATCTTTTGGCATTGCTTTAATTCGGTTCTACTACAAAAGTAAATTTGTACACAAGCTCCACGTATGAAAACGGTTTTGCGTAAGACGTGGTGTCAGCGTTGTATTCTTAGCCGGATTTTAAATTTTAACCGTACAGTCAGGCTTATTATACTGCTTGGTGATAAGATGAAAATATGAATAGAAACATAATATATGTTACACTAAATGTATTGTCTCTTGCTATTGTTTCCAGAGATATGGTACGTACTGGTACCTGTATTTTCCAGTACTTATTTATGGGTGCTTTTTGAAAGACTTAGCAACGTTATAACAAAGCAACTGTTTATTGACGACGTAAATATAATTATACTTCTGAGGACAAACGTCCTTCCAGTTTGAATGCTTGTTCTGATCTGGAGCGCTCTTGACTTTGTAAAATTACCTTCGGTGACTTTCGGCACAACTCAGCAACGAGACCATGTGATCCAAAGAGTCCATAGACTACTGTGGTAAAATATTTATTATGATACTTACACTAAAATAAAATTGGAAAAAAAGTATCTTTTTTGGGAAGAATACGGCAAAAACTTTCTAGAAAAACTGCAGTCACTATTTATAATTCAATTATTGCTCCACACTTTAACTACTGCTCAACTATCCTTTTCCTGTGCAATGAACGAGAACAAAATAAGTTTCAAATTCTCCAAAACAGGGCAATGAGAATAATACTTCGACGAAATAGATTCTCAAAAGTAAATAAAATGTTAAAGGAACTAAATTGGCTAACCGTGAAACAGATGTTGACCCTGCACACGATGATATTTATCCATAAAATAGTGAACAACATGTTACCAAAATACTTCTCAAACAAAATTATAACAAGGACATTCACAGACATAATACAAGGACTTGCAAGGAAATCAGACTACAAAAAAAGGACAAAACGAATACGCAGAACAGTTTACTATACAAAGGGATGAAGTTATACAACACTCTACCAGAAACTTTAAAGGCCGCACCAATTGGAAAGTTCAAAATTTATTGTAGGAGATACATAGAACAAGAAAAAATATAGTTTGAAATATGAAATGATATAATTAATTAGGGAATTGTAAACTTAAATGTACAATTTACTAAAATAAAACAAATAAATAAAATAAAATAAAGTTTTTCGTATTTGCACTTACTGTATGAACTAAATAATTTAGAATATTGAAAATAAAAACCGATGACTTATTACTATAGTTTAACGTTTGCGAAGACAAAACATCGACAAATTGAAAAATTGAAAGGCAACATCGACGTATTGCAACCCTATCGACATCCCAAGTACCGTACCCCGTTAGGCCATACCGTATAAGGCCTATTTCCCATTTGCCCGTACTCCCCGCTACACGGGGGCTAATTCTGAAAGTTGTATGAGCCTTCAGTTGAAAAGTGGGCCAATCAGCCGGCGTGTCTGCCATCTAGAACCTACCGCCCATTCTACCCTCTCTCGATACCCCCTACCTTCTCCGCTCACTGCTCACTGCTCGAGGAATCGATTCACGCGATTTCTTCACATTGTTTGACGTGCTCAATATTTAAGTGGGTAGTGTGCATAGAATAAACAAGAACACAAGGAGTGGATTGTGCGACGTGGGCGTTTTACGTTTTTTTTTTATCTAGCTCCACACATAAGGCCCTGACACACAACTCACTCCGAGACCTAGTGACGAACGTATGAATCTATGCCTCCCACTGCGGCACAAAACGATGCTCTGAGAGAGTCCGGCTGGAGAGGAAAAAATGTCTCCCTCAACCAGTCTCTCCCGATTCGATCCGTCACGCAGTATGTGAGCAAACGCATGTGCCGCCAAGACCTACACAAACCTCACCCCATAAACCCGGGCACCCCTGCTAAGTCACTAAGCGTAGCAAATCACTTGGGGTGACCTATGGCGGTGTTGGTTATCCAAATAGTTCCCGGGGCTGTGGTACCCATACGCCTTCCAAATAGAAAAGATAGAGCTAAAAGATGTTAAATGGGCTAGAACTAAGTCGGTACCAACATTATTCTGTGATTGTGTGGGATGAGGACTACAGACTTCAGACCCAAAGATCATAATGTATCCAACGTAATATTTTTTTGACACTTAAAAAATATTTAAGAGATTGGCTCCCGTAGCGGTAGAGACGGGAGATTATTAAAAGACGGCAGTTGGTGTTGTGGGGTCTTAATGATTGCTACGTTAACACTTGCTAAGCGAAGGTCAGCAAGTGTGGTAACAGAGTGAAGACAGAGGTGATGGCAGTGGTGTTTGGTCGTGATGCGCGATGGAGGTCGTGATGCTGAGGCGGTGCGCGTTGCTCTAAACCGTGGTGGTGGAATACACCAGAAAGGCTGTTCCCTAAAATTTGTGATAAGAGATCGTTCTTTATTTGCTTTTTCTATCGACCGATGTCAAAATTTCAGCTGTGAGCTGTCACGTATTTTAGTTTGGATCGTTTTAATCACGAATCCCTGCAAGTATGCATTATTATTTATTATTTAACAGCTGTAGAAAATCACACAAATCTGACAGCACTTCTCGCGGGAGAACAATCTCTTATCACAAATTTTAGGGAATAGCCTTTCAGGTCGCTGGTCGTCCTGGCGGTGGCTTGATGCCGTGGCGGTGGAGTTAAGAGTCACCTGCGGCGCAAGAAGGACCGTATGATGAAATAGTTTTTTTGAAATAGTTACAGTATCACAATAATAATTATAACACCATAAAAACACATCAAACCTTCACCTCAATTTGGGAGGCGGGAATGGGTACCGCCGCCCCGGGAACCTTTATTGGATAACCAACACCTCTGCCATAGGTCACCCCAAGTGGTTCGCTACGTTTGGTGATTTAGCAGGGGTGCCCGGGTTCATGGGGGTGAGGTTTGTCTAGGTCTTGGAGGCGGATGACCAGGACACACTGAACCCCAGATTCCTACCCACCCCTTAAACCCGTATCCTTCCCAGAACTCTCCTTTCCTTCCTTTCCTTAAAAAACCCTCCACACAGCATCCCCAAAGATGACATAGGCCCTGAGGGAAATTAGTTTCCTCAGGGCCTCCTGTGTGGAGCACATGTAAAAAAAAAACTGATTATTAACTGTACCGGGCACAATCGACAATTACTAATATTGATTAATAAATATTATTAAATATCAACTAATAGGCGCAATATTTATAAAGCGATGCGGAGCGGTCACAAACAAATGACGAACGACGATTATTGTCGTTGGCTAATGTCAAGAAAAGAAGAATATTGGAAAAAAGGAACGCATACCTTCGGCTACTCAATTATCTTAAATCAAACTGTCGGTAGATACCATAAGCCGCACAACTAGAGATTTGATTGTACTATAGCATGGTAGACTGATGTTAAATTATCCAATGACAGAAAGATTCAGATTCCAAAACATACGAATTGGTTTCCTCATTTTGTTAACGGTAAGGTTGATTTAATTTTACAAAAAGTTTACGAAAAACTAAACGCTGTAGTAATTTTTTTAAAGTCTAAAGCAATTTGTTTTCAGTATTTTGTAATATTGCAGAAGGGAGTATTAAAGGACTGCAAAAAGTTGTGTGAAACGAAACACAAGATTTGAAATGTTTTATTTTATTTTGTTTTATCAAATCCATTAACTGAGCAATAAAACCTCCAGAAAATGAGAGTGTGTGGTTGAAAATAAGAGGGTTGTTTGTAATCCAGTGGCCGTGCGTGTTTCCAAACCTCGTTATTCCTTTCCCCGCGCTTGTGGAAACTTCCCCCTGTTCTCCCAATTCTAGGGAAAGAAAACATTTCCCCACATCTTGTGCTGTTTAATTCCTTTGTTATGTTTAATGTTTTCCTAAACCGCGGTCAAAGATATGCCGACCTTTTTAAAAGGTGCGTTCGTTTTTTGGCTCGTAATTTATTATCGTTGAAAGGATCGAGGCTTACTACAAAAACAGAGCTACCTTTTTGGGATATATATTTGAATGATTATATAATTTGGAGGCCAAATTGAATCATGTATTATTTAATGGGTTTCATGTTTGCGTACGGTTTTATGATCGTGTGTAATTAGCTGGAAATTTGTCAGCAGGAGTTCTTCGTGCAATTTAATAAAATAAATACAAACATTCTTACACAACAAATTACTTAACGATATTTTATTTTCTCTCACTACGATCATTATAAGCGGAATATGTTGGTTGTGCGATTATGCAGGACTGAGCTACCCCTTGATTGAATCCACGATGCCTGGATGGGAATTCGAGCTTTGGACCACTTGGCTATTAACCGGATGTACTTACTTGCAAGGGACCCCATATAGAAAACCTAGTGTTTCTAACAACTCTGACTAATACTAGTTCCAGAGAGAGGTCTTATGTGACGTTATCGTTCTAGTCTTTTCTGTCTTTTTCGTTTTCATACAAGACGTGTGAGAAGGAAGGTTTTTCCTCTCGCTAGCACTACCCATTATATGTAGTATATAAAAAAACGTATCTCAACAGGTGGCCAAAAAAGTTCGTCCTTTTTTAAATCCAATGATTTTGTTTATTCGCGATATTTTATTTACAGGGGTGATTGGCGACGCCACCGACTGCATAAATAAGTACATGTCATGTTCATTGACAATGCGTTATTAACAGACTTATTGCCATCTCTAATACATAGACGCGATGTAAGCATGATGGGTCTATTCTATGGGTATTTTAATGGAGCCTGCTCTAAGGAGCCAGCATCATTGATCCCCGGTGTATGTGCGTGAAACTCGAGCAGAACATTCGTTCACAGTTGATGTTGGTTTCATGAGAACGGGTCATTTCTTTATATGTCGGTTCGTATGTTGAAGGAGCTACCGGCATTCGTTTTTCCTTCTTCATATAATCCGAGCATCTACAAGACCCGCCTTAATAAACCCCTTCCTCCATCCCCTATATTAACCCGCCTTACAACGCTGTCCAACCGGGTGGCGTTATACTCCCCCCCTTTTTAAACCGTATAGCCAAGAGAGCTCGTGTGAGGTGTCACGTGTCACATAATAAAAATGTTTATCTGAGAAAATCGTCTGTTTGCACAAACCGAAGGAGAGGCACTAATGTCATGTTCATGTCTAAACATGAACTAATAATATAACAAATCACGAATAGTGTCAAAATGTTCGATGTTGAAGAGGGTCGGCCATAATGAAAGAAAACATCATACGGGTAATAACGTAATACAGAAACAATTGGATGGAATAAAAGGTAATCATTATGAAGTCATGAGCTTCTGAAATGTATAAGAATAGAAATAGAAAGGGAAAAAAGAATCCATATGAACAAATCGCATCACATAAAATATTTTAATGTTATTTTGCTAATCGTTAAACATTTCAAACGAATTTTGGAAAATATCATGTTTTGGTGAATAGATAGAACTTTTAATGAGTTTTCAGCTTTACCAACTCGGTTGTTTTTCGACAGAATGAAAAACAGAACCTAATAAAAAATTCGCACGCAGGTGAAAATTTTTTTGTTTACCTTTAGCACATTTCATTTAGGAAGAGTTAATACTCTCACATTTCAAGCGTGCCTCAGATGCATATTTGAAAAAAAAAACTTATTTTTTTTCACCCTCTCCGTGTTTCCATTCCCTTAACTATAATTCACGTTTACACAGTTCTCTGGGTAAATTTTTCTTCGTGGAAATTATTTAAAAACGAAAATTCTACAGAGTAGAAATTTAAAAACAGATTCATTTTTGAAGTGAAACTTCTTTAGCACCGCTGTGATTTGAAAGTCTATGAAACGGAAACGAGTGACACAAAAAATCTATCTGTAGGATCAAGCCAGCGAGAGAATGAGATAGAACGAAACCTTACCTACCTTCAGTACCTACGAAGCGCTCTGTCAAGCTGCTCAATTATGAGCTCACCTTTCAAGGATCCTATTGGTTGAGATTGTGAAAGTGAGTGGTAAGGCTCTTGACTAGCAATCCGGGCAAATAAATTTTATTGAATAATTTGTGTTATTTCACAATTAATTCATTTAATAACAATCTTTAGTATATTTGCGGCACGTTCCAAAGTGGAAGATACTCTCAGTATCACCCTGGTGTAAAACCACCATTCAGAAATAAACGTTGCTTGAAATGGCGTTAGCCGCGTTTGGTGACCAGATCTGAATAGCTAAGTACTTCCCCACCTTCCTCTTCCCCATCCCCTACCCCTCCCTATTACCTTCAGCCTCACAATATACCCCAATTGGGGATGCCATTGTCTCATTGGCTCCAGATGGGAGCAGCTGGGACTCTTGTGAGGTATTCATCTTATATATAAAAATCAATATTTGTTTGTTCGTACGTATTTTATGCGCTGCCATACCGTTCATCCGATTGCGATGAAACTTTGGTGATATGTTGGGCGCACGCCCGCGAAAGTTATAGGCTATATATAATGGTAAGCTCTGGCGTTATGAAATTTGTATAATGAAAGTGTGTATATTTTATATATTTTAGCGGCAGAGAGGAAAGGCAGGGAAGGGAGGGGAACGGGGGAGGTGGGGTTCAATCAATTTATTTATTTGAGTGGCATTGCAACGCGTCCGGGTACCAGCTAGTATTAAATAAAAAAATTTAAAAGGTGAAGATTTCACTTCTGCCGCATGTGAACCGCACTCGATTTTTTCTATTTCTCCGAAGTAAGCACGGTTCTATTGACAATAATTTAAATTCAGAGCAGTCAATCTCCAACAACGTATGAAATATTGTCAATCTACTTGTCTTTATCAAATTGAAAATCATAAAGTATTGAAATATTACACAACGATCCTGTATCTTGGATTTGGATCACGGATTTTCTTAAGGAACCAGAATATTTTTAGTCGTTAAAATAATGTTGAAAAAAATTCCTTATATATAGTAAGTTCTTAAAGAAATAATGAGAACCTACCTACTCGAATATTAAATTATTTTTTCAACTAATAAAACTTTATAATTTCTTGTGCCTTCGTTCCAATATTTTTTCTATTCTGAATGGTTACAAAAATAAAATAATATTCGCTGCTGAGCCAACAAATTATTCCATTAAATAAACTTCAAGAGTAGAAAACTTTGCGGCAAGTTAAGAAAATATGTTAGCATGTAGGTGGAAGTAGCTATTACAATTTGCGGGTTACACGGAGTCACCAACCCGAGGTAACGCTTTGTTAATGGTAATTTTATGTTTTAGTCTATGACGTGTGAAACTTAGCCTTATCAAACGTAATGGAAGATTACTAAATATATTATAAGTTAGTGAATTCACCCGCAAAATTGTTTAATCACTTCTTACTTTGACTACCCATTACGCCCGGCGCACGAAGGCAAGCCTTATTTTGTGCGGAGCTTATCAGATTCAAACCAAACAAACAAATTGTGTTACGTATAAGATTTTGACTGACAAAAGCACTCCAAATTGCTTAATCTTTACTTTAACGCAAGTTATAACATAATCTGCTTCTTATACAAAACGAAAAACGACGGTTGTTGGACGTGGTCTTTAACCACTCAGGCTTCGACTTTATTCTGTCAGTAGATCAGAATATTTCCGCTTTGCATTAAAATCGAAATGAATTTTCAATATATTTTTATTTTTATGTAAATAACAAGAGTCCCAAGTGCTCTCGTCTGGAGTCAGTGAGACTAAGGCATACCCAATTGGGGTATGTTGTGAGGCTGAAGGTAATGGGGAGGGGAAGGAGATGTGAAAGAGGAATGTGGGGAAGTACCTGGCTATTCAGATCTGGTCACCAAACAAAGCTAAAGCCATTTCAAGCAACGTTTCAATTCCGCATGGTGGTCCTACACTAAGGCGATACTGAGAGTATCTTTCACTCTGGAACGTGCCCCAGACAAATTTTATTTAAATTTTTATTAATTAATTGTGAAATATCACAAATTAATCAAATAAAATTTAAAATAAGTTAGTTAACCCCGAAGAAGTGAGCCTAGCTCACGAAACATATTGGTTTTGAAAACAATAAAAGTGGTAATAACTAAGTTTATTATTAATTTTGAAATAAAATTTATTTGCCACGCCGGGATTCGATCCAGCGACTTTCGAATTGCGTGTCAAGAGCCTTACCGCTAGACCACGTCGGCCCTCAAATGGAATATTTGTGAACGTATCCGAAAACTAAAAACTGTTTTTGAAAGGTAATAAAATACGCCTTAAAAACTGAGTAATTTTTTAAATATAAAATTTTTGAAAGCAAACTTTAAAAAGTTTTAAAAATGGCTTTTATCTAGAATTTTGAAAAACAAAATAAATTTTTCTTTCAGTCCCATTCTAGAGATATTTCCAATAAACCGCTCTGTTCTTCCCGGAAATCTCTTAATTATCCCTTCTCCTTTATTCACCTCACGCTCAAACACTTAAAACAAATGTATATGTCTGTCAATATTCTAAATCGTAGGTTAGTACTTATGTTCTCCTGACGAAGGAAGAGTGCTTCCGAAACCGGTAGAGTGTGGATAAAATAAAATTAAAATGGTTTATAACGAATTTGTGTTTTTATTGTAAATATTTTTATAATTTCTTTGTTAGGAAATACTCGCATCTTTCAACGATAGAGAAAAATGACGTGAAATTTATAGGTTCATGAATATTAGGCTACTATGCACGTGGGGCTTTGTTTCCAGTTCAATGAATAAAATTAAGAGGTGGTGCTATTTCAGTCTTCAAGTTTAGTGAACTTTGCATAATCGGATGTTGTCAGAGTTTTAACGGATCGGTCGAAATTTAAAAACGTAAATACGTATTTTATATAATTAATTGATATATTTTTGCATCACGTAGTTTTGGTGCGGATTGTGGTAATAACACAATTTAGATGGATTAACTAAATTAACCGATTCAAAGGTCTCCGTGGTCGAGGGGTGAGGTTCTTTATTAGCAATCCGAAGGTCGTGGGTTCAAATCCCTTTGAAATGCAATTTTTTTTGATTAATTCGTGTTATTTCAAAAATAAAATACAGTATACTTGTATTTGCGGCCCGTTCTGGAGTGGCAGATAGTCTCAATATTGCCCTGGTGTAAGATCACCATTCAGAATGGAAATGTTCCCACCTTCCACTTACCCACCTCCTTCTCCTCCTAACTATCTTCAGGCTCACAACACACCCCGATTGGTATGCCATAGTCTCACTGGTTCCACACTTGGGCGGTATTCACATAAAAAACCCTTACAAACCATTCAAATGACAACGGTATGGCAAGAAAAACTCAGAAACGATGTTTACATATCATTATTTTGTTCTGATAATATATTGATATTAAATGACGTTTATTTTAACTATTAAAACTAACAACTATTAAAATAAAAATAAATATGCAGTTATTTAAGTTGGAAGGTTATTATTCACTTAAAAAAATAAAAAAAATTGGGCTGGAGTTCCTTATTCGTAGAACTCCATTTAATTTAAAAAAACTAATTAAAATTAAATTTCTTAGTGTTTTTGTTAAGTTTTGCAAGTATTTTTGTTTTGATTATTGTGACAGCTGTATTGGCTTACAAGGCCTTTTCAAACCGCTGATAATGCACAATGATAAACCTACACACAATAATATTTTATTGTGTATAGGCAAAGTCAATTAAACATACGTTAACAACGATTTAAGAGATAAACTGTTACAGTCTGCTTGTACGGACATCCTGAACAATTACGTACATCCGCCACCTCCGGATATATTGTATTACCTATGCCGTGTTATCTATGTATAAGCAATAAATAGTAACTCGCTTCTCGTATTGCTGTTTCAATTAAACCAAAGTTTGGTCGCTTAGTATCTACCTCCGAAATATATGAAAATAGTTTCAACAATTGTTTATATACACTTTACAAGTTTTTAAGAAGTAAATAATGCTAAAAAAATCTTCTATCTGAGAGAAAAAACATTAAATGTTAATGTGTTTTTCATTACTAATTTAAATACTTTTACATTTCTATTTCTTTTTGGAGCTGTAGATAATGTAAGCATCGACCTAGAGAAAAGTGCCATCTAGAATCGAAATGCTGAATGAAAAGACTCTAACCGTGTTTAGTGACCAGATCTGAATAGCTTGGTAAATCCTTTCCCTTTTATTCCCCCAGTGTACCACCAAAATTGGGAATTCGGACGGTTTCCAGCAGTTGGAACTCTTGGGCGGAATTCATATTAAAAATACAAGTGTGCAGTTGCGCGGTAGAAGTGAAACCTTCAGAAAACTAAAGTAGACAAGAGTGGGGAGGTTACGAAGCACTGCACAAAGAGCAGACTGATTATTCTTCTCATTCTCGCAGGCAAAATCATACAGGTGTTTGTCTCTTTGTTGTGTCGCTATTTTTCGTTTCATCGAGTTTCAAATCACAACGGTGCTAAAGAAGTTTTCACTTCAAAAAGCTTTCCAATTTATTTATTATTAATTTATTTATTATATTTGTTTACAGTATTTTATTAAATAATAACAGAGTAGCATATAACACAAATAGAGAAACAGTAGAAAAATTAAAAAAAGAGAATAGAGAATTCCAGTCCAATTTTTTTAAAATTTTTTTATGAATAATGACCTTCTAACTTAAATATCTGCATATTTATTTTTATTTTTAGAGTTAGTTTTAATACTTAAAATAAATGTCAGTTTTAATTTTTCAAGATCCCCGAAAACCACCGAATCTAGTGTGACGTCATCATGACTAACCGAAGTATGAATCTTGTAGGGAACTGGAATCAGCTGTTCGACTCCCGCCATTTTGAATTTCAGCATTGGAGCGTTTTCGTAGACATTACTGGGCAATACGATCGTTTTTTGTACAGTTAAAGTTTTTGAATATTTTAAATAATATAGATAAACTAATAGAGATACTTTATTTTTGATACTGAATTATTTAGGCCTAAATAATGTTTAAATAAAAACAAAAACTATTATATGTCCAATTCTCTATAAACCAATAACTCGGAATGCCGAACGGCTTGCGTCTTCATTTCTATTGATTTCTGTACAACTTTGACCCAGGTGACGGGGCGCGGTGACGTCACGCCGCCAAAATCCAGCAATGGGGTGTTTTAATGACACGTTTTAAAATGGACTTTTTAATATATTTTTAAAAACTCTACGTTAAATATTATGTAATAAAACTTATATATTCAGAATCAGCGTATATTGGTCTATATGAACATATTTTTTTAAAGCCATAATATTTTTCACTGGAGTTCCTTATTGTAGTTATGTAGTAGATACGTACGAATAGAGCAATCTACACAAAACAAAGACAAATTGCACAAAAACGTACAACATCAGTAAGATGATTTCTGTAAAAGTTTTTGCTGGAACACCTACATGATTTATGATCGTGGGGAACAATTTCCAATAAGGCCATGCAAATTTTAGGTTTTGTAATACGCAACACAAGAACTTTTCATAACGTTGAGTCATTGAACCACTTTACTGCTCTTGCAAGATCGCAGCTGAATATGCACCTCACGTATGGTCTCCTATTTATACTTGTTACTTACACCGCTTGGAGAAAGTTTAAAGGAAGTTTCTTAGATATGTTAAAGAAATTGAGACAACCTGTAGTTATTGAAATCTGCTACAATAAATTAATGTTTAATCTATAATAATATAATGATATTTCTACCTGGAGAACTTTCAATGATATTCTCATACTTTTTCAATTACTGAATAATCTCATAGACCATGTTATAAATATCCGTATCTCTGTAACATCTAATCGACTCCAACATTTTTTCCACTGTCACAACTATAGCATTAACTATTCATAAAATAATTCACGCTAATGAGATTTCACCGAACTGCCAATACATGTACAGACCTTTTCAAAATCTCTCCACCTACATCAAAGCAAAAATAATTAGTTGTGAATATAACTGATATATTTTTAACGTTAATATTTATTGTACTGACATGTATTATATAATAAGTTTTATAATACATAATAATGTCTGCAAAAGCCCTACGGGCGTTTAAAAAGGGAGTGAATAAATATCATAAATTTTTCCAGTCACAGTGTAGACCAGACTTGATGGCAAGGCTATATGCAAATATGTATATAAAATTGTATTGTGGTAGCCCTGCTACAATCTCACAACTCTATGGGAGCTCTGCAACGCGCAATGACTCGTGAACATACTAGAAGCTACGATAGTATCAAGTTTCGCTGATAAGCAATTTCGAGACGTGCAACGATAAGTGCTGACATTCAAATCTTTACAGGAACGTTCTAGAAGATTCTGCACCGCGGGAAACACCTATATAAATAATGCTTCTGCCGTTCACTAGTCACTCAGTATTGAACTCACCGCAATACGGCCTAATACAAATAACAATAATATTTGACGGCCTCCGTGGTCCCGAGGCAAGACTCTCGACTCACAATCCGAAGGTCGCGGGTTCGAACCCGGCGTGCGCAAATAAATTTTATTTGATTAATTTGTGTTATTTCACAATTTATTCATTTAAAATAATATATAGTATATTTGCGGCACGTTCCAGAGTGGAAGATACTATCAGTATCGCCCTGGTGTAAGACCACCATTCAGAATTGAAACGTTGCTTAAAAATGGCTTTAGCCGTGTTTAGTGACCAGATCTGAATAGCCAGGTACTTCCCAACCTTCCTCTTCCCTATCTCCTTCCCCTCTCCACTACCTTCGGCCTCACAACATACCCCGATTGGGGATGCCATAGTCTCACTGGCTCCAGACGGGAGCAGTTGGGACTCTTGTGCGGTATTAACTGTAAAAAAAAAAAAAAAAATACGAATCGCAGGCCTTACGCTACGATGGACTCGTCACTCACCGACTCACCGCAGGTTGCGACACGTGTCCCCGGCTCTACGTCATGATGGCCTTCCGAAAACAAGCAAAGTTTCAGGTCTCGCGTACATCGAGAAGCCTCCGCCCGCACGAAATCGAACTCATCCTGGTTTACTATCGAATATCCGAGATCTTCACCTCCAGATGACAACCAATGAACCAGTCAGACTTTTAGGCGCGACTTTCTCCTACCTTATGAGCATTACTTTGAGTACGCACTCAGTTTTTTAGCTACCTACTTACCGTTCCATAACAAATAAACATAAGTAATCTTTGTAACCTATTCAAAATAAATACTCAGTGATTCAAAACGAACTTCTTAAAGCCAGTCTCACACGGGAGCCGTACTCTAATAATTATAATCTCACATATATATGTGCCCTTTTCAGCATATCTTTTCGAGGGTAGCGCATCGTATTACAATAGCTTTGGTGTTTTTTTTAAATGTATTTTAATGTGAATAACTTACAAGAGTCCCAACTGCTCCCAACCACCAGGAGCCAGTGAGACGACGGCATCCTCAATTAGGATACGTCGAGGCTGAAGGTAGTGAGGAAGGGAAGTGCCTGGCTATTCAGATCTGATTACCAAGTAGACTAGCTTAATTATTTTTATTGCGTTATGTCAAAGGAATCGACACGACAGAATTTTTAACTTGTTTGGGAACTAAAAATTATAAAATAAGTAAATTTGAAGGAAATTCTTAACTCTAAATAATATATGCAACGATTAAAACGCTGGAGAAGCTATGAAACTATTCAATAAGTAAAACGTTATTTAGGTGGAATTATTCATTTATTATATTATATTTATTATATTATTATATTTTTCAAGATTATTACGGGAGAGTGGTATAAAGATTGTTTGAAATTATTATTTTTTTAGCTTTACGAATCGAAATCAATATTATGGAAACCGAAGCATCAATTTTGTAGGCAACTGGAATCAGCTGTTTGTCGCCCGCCATTTTGAAATTCAGAATTGGAGTGTTTCAACAGGCATTACTGGGCATTACGATCGTTTTTTGTACAGTTAAAGTTTTTGAATATTTTAAATAATATAGATAAACTAATAGAGATACTATATTTTTGATACTGAATTATTTAGGCTAAATAATATTTCAATAAAAACAACAAAAATATGTCTAAATCTATAAACCAATAACACGGAATGTTGAATGGCTTGTCAAAGTTTTTTTACAATATGACCACGTGACTGGAGAATTATGGACGCGGTGACGTCACCATTAACAATCCAATAATACCAATTTGAAAGGGTGTTTTGATGACACGTTTTAAAATGGACTTAATATTTTTTTTAAACTCTACATTATTTAATAAAACTTGTATATTCAGTATCAGCGTTTATTGGTCTATGTGAACATATTTTTTAAAGCCATAATATTTTTCACTGGAGTTCCTTATTGTACAAACGACCATTATAAAATTTTACAGGAAGAGAAGGTTTTCTTTCATTATTTTAATGAAAAATTATTCAATAAATGGTTCCCGGGCGGCGGTACCCGATAAAATGAAATAATTAATCAATTTGAGAGGCGACGACCTCAAGGCTAGGTCTGGTTATGGGTTCATTGGTCTGAATAAAACTAATAATTGTAACATACAAAGGCGATATTAATAGTAAAACCAACACGACATAAATTCTCACTTACATTTAAAAGGTTCTTATCATACTACCTTTGAATTTATCGGAAATAATAAAGCAGACATGCAACCTTTCACGTGTCAATTTAAATTAATGTCAGGAACCACACGGAAATATTTTATTAATATCGATCGAAAAACACTTTAATTTTTATTCACTTTTCATTTCAAGGTTCATTACAAATAGTAGGTATACTAGTCTCAGGAAGAGATCATTGACGATCGTCCTAAAAACTGTTCATAAAAATCTTCCTTCTCACACGTCTTGTACGAAAATGAAAAAGACAAGATAGACTGTCGAATTTTTAAATTTTTAAAAAATTAACTCCACACAAGAGGCCTTGAGGAAAATAATTTCCCTCAGGGTCTATGTCATCTGAGATGCTGTGTTTTTTGAGGATAGGAAGAAATGAACATTGGTCGTGAAGAGACCCATGTTGTAGGAAGGAGGAAACACAGAGGCCGGCAAATTGTTCCACAGCCGAGTTGTTGAACACAAGAACGAGTCGAAGAAGCGAACTGTTCTCATGTGACAAATGTCAACCGTGTACATATGTTGGGCACGCGTTTGGCGTGTCTCCCGACTATGCACAGGTGCCGAAAGGATCAATGACGCTAGTTCCTCAGAGCATCTTCCATTGAAATACCGGCAGAACAGGGATAGCATTCCCACCCGACGCCTGTGCTCTAAAGATTGCAATCCGTTCGTTAAGGTGGGAGAATCTATCAAATGGACCGCCCGTTTTTGCACAGCGTCGAGGGTATTTTTCAGGTATTTTGGAGCTCCAGACCAGAGGTGGCTGCCAAATTCAACCGTGGGGCGCACTTGCAATTTGTACAGGGTTAGACTTTAATCATATTCCTGTAGACATTTCGCGAAAGTATGTTTCTTATCATTATGGTATTCCAGTTATAAAAACAAGTAAACAAAATTAAAGGATTTATTTCATACTACAGTAATAAAAATTCGCAGAGTGGTATTTTTAGATGTGTAACACTTCGAATTCAAATGTCACGCAATGACATGGTAAGGTGACCGCCCAATTATGAACATTAGAATTATTAAACCACTTCCAAAAATTTGTTTACCTACATCTCGTTTTCTATTTGTTTATTAACGGTTTGTTTGTTTATTGTTTGCGTTTCATTCCGACATGTTGTGTTTTTTGTTGCTCTGCAGGATTATTTTTATATCACGGGATCCTGCGGTGCAATCTCTTTGAAAGTGTGTCAAAATGTATGAATTAGTTATAGCTTTATAATTTGATTACGAAATTTGGTTTTGCATAGTTGCAACAGTGGTAAAAATGATAAAGTTTGCAAGTGAATTCGAGTGAACACAAAGGATTTTACAAAGGTCTGACATCAATATTCAAGATAAGACCCAGTTCACATTTCTTTATAAATATTAGCTGAGGCGTAGAATGTTTATGTTACCATAATATTCCAGAGCAATCTCACAACATAAGCAATAACACTCAGAGATCACGTTTTTGAAATGTTTTTATTTATTGTTTGTTTTGGTATTGGTTTATTTCTGACTCAGCTCAAAATGTCATTTTGATTTCAAATATTTATAAATTGTTTATGTTTATTTATCGCTTGTTGAGGTCCAATCTCAAGTGTGTCTTTAGTCATTACATTTCAGAGGGTGTCCTTTGTATTGTACACGGAATGTCCATTCGTGTACAGACAAGGTATTTAATTTTTTAATTTTATTTTTGTGGTTGGGTTTTATTGTATTTTATGTAGATATTGCACGAATCTTCAGATTCAGGAGCAAAGAGGAATACATATGGCGGTTGGTCCCAGAGTACCTGCACTGAAATTAATCCCGACTAACAGCATTAAGTTCAATCCGAAAGCTTGTCAATGCAAGAAATTCTGGACTATCAACTACATCATTTAATATTTTATGTAGAGATACCAGCCAGTGAATTTCTGTCTGACAATTTTAGCATATACATATCATCTAAAAGAGATGAATATGTCTTGACGAACTAACCTACATGCGTATGATAAATGAAGGGAAAAATCTGAGAGAAAATCTTTTCGAAATCTATTTCGTGATGTGATTCTAATATTCAATAATAAAAAAGAAGAGGCTAGAAGAAATATGTAGTGACAAGAAAAAACAAGAAGAACCACGAAGCAAGAATATGCAAGGGAAAGTATGAAGAACCAAGAAAAATCGATAAGATGCAAGAAGAGACGAGAAAGACCACAATAAGGTTAAAAAAAAAGTCGAGATGAAGCAAGAAAATGGTCAGCAGAGACTAGGAGAGCCAAGAAAAGTCAGAAGAAACAAAAAGAAAACAGAAAAAGCAAGAAAAAGTCAGAAGAATAGGCCAATCATAGGCCCTGAGGAACATTATTTTCCTCAGGGCCTCCTGTGTGGAGCTCATGTAAAAAAAGGGGGAGAAATATAACTTGCTCCAATTAATGGGACCAAGGCATCGACAATGGGGTACCAAAGGATAAAAAAGGGCTCAAGGTACTGGCTAAGGGAAGGAGGTTGGGTGGTACTCGACTTAATTTAGCTATGGTCACCAAACACGGCTTAAGTGATTTCAAGCAACGTTCCGTTTCTAAAAAGCGATCGCTCAGTATCTACCTCTCCGGTAGGTACGTGGTTGATATTTTCAGTATAACAAATTGACTCGGTACTGAAAAAAAAAACAGATTTTTGACTCTATTGTTATGGATTACGAAAACCCAAGTAAAAAAACCCTCTGCTTTATTGCTTGAACTCTGTGGCGACTCAACCCATTGAACTACCCGCAAAGGTCACAAACGGGTTTCTCCGTAAAGTCAGTACTTACAAGTAGGTAAGAAATTTCAATCTGAACGTTCTCGATCATAAAGGCGTTGCAACGCGGTTCCGAATGGCCCTTATAAAAGATAAAGACATTGGTGGGAGGGCCACTGGCTACTAGGAACAAAGTCAATGGTGCTTGACTCCTGTTATGGGAAGCAAAACCTATCGAAAGATGGGAGAACTTAATATGAAGAACATACTTAAGGACTCTGCAGCAGATTTTTAAAGTGGTTTTAAAATAACCATGATAATAAAGACGCAGACGGAGTTAATCCACTTCAAGCGTTATTTTCACGTTCCTAATTCCTTAAATAATATTTTCTTTATACACGAATTTTTGTCAAGAATTAAGATTTTATAATATGCCGCACATTAAAAAGTGGAAGATAATCTAAAGGCGTTTGCTCACGGAGAAACTGAAATGAAACTAGTTGTCAACGCAATTCAAAATTCGTGAGCGCTACCATGGCAACCTATTAAAAAGGCAACTAAAAAGCAACTGCCACACAAGCAAAAGTGCTGGTGCGTTGACAACTGGTTTCATTTCAGTTTCTCCGTGAGCGAAGGCCTTTAGTTTCGCCCTGGTGTAAGATCATTATTAAGACAGACTGCAACAAAAAATTGAGATGGCTTTAATCGTGTTTTGTGATCAGATCTGCATAGTCAGATACTTCCCCACCTTCCTCCACACCGTCTCCTTCCACACCCTTGTACCTTAAACCTCACAATATACCCCATTAGAAAATGCCGTTGTCTTACCGGCTTCAGATGATTGGGAGCAGTTGGAACTTGTGCAGTGTTCGCTTAAAAAGAGAGGAACTCTTAAATGATTAAAATTGGTTTAAAATGGTCAAGTGAATGGAAAAAAATGTAAGGGACACCCAGGAAGTTGAAATGATTGATCTTTTTGTAAATTAGCATGCAAGATCAGCCAGATTATCAGAAAACGAAAGTAACGAGATGTATTGATACTTTTATTATCACCAACAGCAGCGGGCTTGATAATAAAGTTTTCCTGATGCTGACATTCATAGAGTAATCTAAAGTAAAAACAAATATTCAAGAGAATTCGGTTGTAAAAATAATAATTATCTCCACGGGTGAAAAGATAGCCTAAAAGTGTGTTCCAATGATTAGGTACCTTCAATAAATCGTTAACACTAACACCTCGATATAACAATTGTATATCTAAAAAGCGTAATAGCCCGGCGGACGTGTGATAACTGAACAATGCCCCGTTCTGGTTCGATTCAAGGTTCGAGGTCAGGCCCTCCAATTGATGGGAAAAATCCAAAAAGTTACCCCACAGGATAATAGCTTTGCTTTATTTAGTGATCTGTCAATTTACTCTTTTTCCAATTCATTTATTCCTTTCAGAGAGCAGAATACTGCCGTGAATAAAATATATCAATCTCGACGTGGCTTTTGAATTGTATAAACGCGGCAGCGGGCGTTTTGATGTGTTTTTGTATCTGCCTTTTCTGTTGTAGTTCTTCATCCTTTTGTGTTTTTTTTACTTGTGTAGGTAGAGAAGTTATAAGTGGAGTCTTTAAAAACAGAAATTAAGTATTTTTTTGTATCCGTGGGAACTGTTACCGGGTGTTTCCATCACCGTATTAACGGCGCCTCTCGAAACGCGTAAAAAATACTTAAAGGGTGAATTAATAAAAAATCAGTGGAATTCAAATTTAGGAAATTTTGATGTACTTAAAACGCGGTGTCATAAAATTCTATCCTTCTAACATTGGCAGGTGTATTTTTGTTTACTTACAAACTGACGAAAAACGTATGAAGATACGAATTGAACACAATATATCGAAATCTTTCCATAGAATAAGATTTAAATGATGTACCTGTGGACGGCTTTACCTTTGGACGCTATGCATATATCCCAAATAATACATCCTAAAATTTAAAAATACATATTAACGCTTAGTAATTTTGTCACATGGTATCCTGAGTAACTCCATTTATTTTCTATTTTCTGTCAAAACTTGTGGCGCACGATCTAACTCAATATTTTTTAATAAAAAGTAAATAATTTGTCTTATTCATACGGTTTTTTCCTGATATTTGAATTGTAAATTTAGTTAGTTTGTAGTGGAACCTTCCTTATTGGACAATCAAAGCTTCCTTCTGTGTTTATGTATTTTTGAATCAAATAAATAAATCAATTAGTGAAAATAAATAATTATAAATAAAAATCAGTTTAATTTTGTATAGCGAAACCGTTCGGTCGTCACAAATATATTTCGTGGTTATGAACAAAGTTATTTTTTTAGTGTGAATACCTCGCAAGAGTCCCAACTGCTCCCGCTTGGAATATAGCATGCCTTTTGGGGTATGTTGTGAGACTGAAGTTAGTGGGGAATGTAAGGAGATAGGGAAGAGGAAGAAATGTTTCAATTCTTGGTGGTCTTAACCAACGCGATACTGAGAGGATCTTCTACTCTGCATCGTGACGCAAATATGCCACACGAAATATTTACAATAATAAAATTGTGAAATAACACATATTAATATTTTTTTTGCGCACGTCAGGATTTGAACCCAAGTCCTCCCGTTTGCAAGCCAACAACCTTGGCCCTCGACTACGGTGCCCGTCGTGAGACTTTGACAGAATGAGACGAATGCAGAGTATCAGGATAAGGATAATTGTAGGGATTATTTATTATAATTCTAGCTTTTACTCGCGGTTTCGCTCGCATAGTATTAGGGGGAAATTACTGTAGCGCTTGCACTTATCAATTATCCCCCCGCATTCAAAAAGTCGGACTAGGGACCTGCTCCTAGAACTTGAGTTCTTAAAATGAAGCACTCCTCGGAGACAAAATGCAGAACTCACCCATCACTACTGTCCACAAGTAGGTCTCATGTCCAGGAGTGACGGACGTACGAATCCATACCTCCCACTGTGGTATAAGGTGATGGGTCGAGAGCAAAGATATTTTTTTTAAGGTTTAATTTATTTATTATAAATACAAAGTAATACAATGACAGAAAAAAAAATATTATACAGAAAAAAGAAAAGTCCCAATAAACTACTTTTTAGCAGTTTATCGATGGGTACTTTTACTTTGGAGATATAAATAAACTTATTTTACATAATTAAATGAAGTTAGAATTTTTGTGTTAGTCTAAAACAAATTATTTCTTTCGGCAAACCAATTTTTCAACAAAATATTTGTTTTACCATTTATAAATTTATTTAATTTCGGCAGGTAACATATTTAAGCAATTAGGTATCATATAGTCCAGCGTTCTTTCTCCATATTTGTTTAAATGCTTAGGTACAATTAGCCCTTCATTTAACGTAAAACGAGTATTGTAAGTGTGGTCCAGTTTATTTTTATATATGGGGCTATTCATATGCGAAAATATAATTTTATACCACAGAATTGATCTTACTGAGAGAATTTTGAGATTTTGGTAAAAGTACGGAACATTATGCCTTTGTTCATATAAACTTTTATGAGCTAATAATTTAACTAATGAATTTTGAACTGATTGAACACGATTTACATTTGTTTTACAGGAAAGTCCCCAAGCTGTAATTCCATATCTTATAATAGATTCAGCTAATGATAAATAAATTATTGGAAATAAATGTGAAAATTGGAACATAAAATTTTAATTTATATAATCTGCTAACAACAGATGTGAGTCGTTCACAGACTTTATTTATTTTACAAATACACGTAATTATGTAATAAAAGCCGATCTCCTTATTGAAATATAAGGAGATGGGCTATCGGTAGTTTTTACTGGGTGGGACTGTGTTTCCTGGTATCGCCCATGTTTTTAACTAATACTATTGCACACGTTCAAAAAATCAATTAAATGAACGAATTTTTTCAGTATTCAAACTATATTGTTAACCAACACTACTGCACAACTCGGAAAAATCAACTAGATTCCGTATTCAAACTATTCCTATTAGGTAGTAGTTTTGGCGAAAGTTGGGCGGACATCATAGCATATCTCCTTACATTTCAATATCTTTGGTCGAGAGAGTTCGGCTGGAGAGATAAAAAGGTCTCCATCAACCAGTCTCTCCTGATCCCGCCCGACACGCAGTAGAAAAAAATCACCCCATGAACCTGGGCACACCTGCTAAGTCACCAAACGTGGCAAACCTATGGCAGGGGTGCTGGTTATCCAATAAATAGTACCCATAACCGCCTCCCAAATTATACTTTGGTATATATGTATATACTAAAGGGTACCGTGGGTGGTGCCGGTGGCGATGGGGGATGCCGTGGGATCTCCCACTCGTGGGAGATCCCACGCACTTTTTTATGCTCCGAAAGCGAGAACTTCTTCCTATCAAAATGCGCCATTAAACAGAGCAATTCAACTGCTAAATGAATCTGTATTGAGCATCGACATCTTCAAAGTCACCTTCAGAGAATTCAGTCTTCTGACATACGTCACAAGATAGTGAAACTGCCCCCCACACACTTCTTTCTTTAAATTTTGTAATCTTCTCCATAATATTCTGGTGTATAACTGTTTTATGGAGAACCTGATAAAATAAATAAATAAATAATAAAACAATTATTGAATAATCGGGTTTTTGTCCAAACCGTACAAGTTTTTTTACAGCAGTTGCCTCTACCTCAACAGCAAATCTATTTCAGTATTCACAATAATTAATAGTACTTTCCATATTTTTCCACAGCCCACTTTCCTTATACATTATTCAACACGTGACCCGTTCGATTCCGCCCCGAGGTATTATTCATAGCCGCCTTTAAACAAAGAAAAACATTAATAAGGAGCGCTTTGAGAATTATTTAAGGTATACATTCGGAAAATAATTGCGGGGTTTTCAAGGAGTGAATTTGTAAAGATCTCAAAAACCCTTGTTCCATAATCCGGCGGAAAACTTCAGTGAAAACATGGAACAAGGAAGGTCAACATTTACAAAATGGCCAGCCCTCGTGGAACACGGAAAACGCAAACATTCTAATAAATGTACACATATTTAGGCCTTCGTATAATAATCCAAAGGGGTTCGCTTTATTTAAATTTTCCTACTTGATAAATAATCGTACGAGGGATGGATTTAGTAAAGAACATGTCAGAGAATCAAATCAAAAGTCTTGTATTTAAAGGGTTTTGTGAAACAAAATCGTTTACATTTCATTTATACAAGACAACTACTATATCAGACAAAGGTTTTCTCGGTTTATGACGCAGGTTATTTTATTTATTTATTTTATTATTTACTTATTTATTAAGTACAAAATTAGACATTTATTTTTCACTAGCTGGTACCCGGCATGCTTTGCTATGCCATTTAATAAATTGTTTTTCTCTATAAAATTTTCAACAAATATATCAACGTCGATCCCACGGCAACGATTTGTTTTGCTTAGTAATAACGCACTTTTCTTAGGGACAGAAAACGTAAGATAAATATAATATATTAATATTTATAATTTCATAACACCAGAGCTTACCATTATATACAGCCTATAGTACTCGCATATAATTTAGCTTTCTATTGGTGAAAGAACTTTTAAAATCATTTTATTGTTTTATGCGTGAGAGCGTAACAAACAAACACACGCGGTTTCGCATTTATAATATTAGTATAGATTATTGAAGTGAAATTTTTTTAGCACCGTTGAGATTTGAACCACAATGAAACGGAAACGATAACATCTACAGGATTTAGCCCGCGAAAGAGTGAGATAGAATGAAACCTTACCGCATTGGCTGCTTTGATTATGAGCTCACTTTTGAAGGCTCTTATTGGTTGAGATTTTGTTTATCATTATCTGTGCCACCCACTTGTGCCCATAATTGTAAGGACTCAAAAGGAACACTATACGAATACTTTTAAGTTTATTATAATTAAGCGCACTTGAAGTGAAACAACACAAAACTGCGCTATACAAATATTAAGTTATTATTATTTGTGCGATGCTTCGTAGTCTCTCCACTCTTGTCTACTTTAGTTTTCTGAAGGTTTCACTTCTACCGCGTGTGAGTTGCACACTCTAACTTTTTCCTAAAATGTTTTTACTGCCCAACTAGGAGGATTCCCTTTATGCTTTTATACCTCGTAGTCTTGATGTGGAAAACTGAGTTTTAAAAAAAAATATATAAACAATTTTTTTGATACAATTGGTATAATTTTATAATACAAGTTTTTTATATAAACAAAGTAAGAAAAGTAGAGAATAATACAAATAGCAGATTAACCAAAAAATCCCTCATAGGCATCGCCAGTTCGTGGGTATACTTGAGTGTTTTTAAGACAGTTAAAATTTTACTCATAAATATAGGTTATCTTTGTAGAAGTTTAAAAAATAAAATTAAATAAATAAAAAATAAATTCAGTGTTTACTGAAATACAGTTCAAAGGACATGTTCATAAAGATTAATAAAAATTTGTTATGTTACAGCAAGTAAATTTTTGTATCAAAGGTATTTATCCAAGACTTTATTACATTTTTATACTTGGGGGATATATTTTTATATTCAATTTCTGTAGCCTTATAGAGAGCATTATATATTTTTGGTGTAATAAAATACGCATATCTTTGCGCAAGCCTAGTTTTACACAGTGGAACTTCAAATACATTATTTGACCTCAAATTGTAATATTTAATTAAATGAAGACATTATGAGCGAAATTCAATCGGAAATCTGGAAACAGAAAAATCAGAAAAAGATATTTACACCTCTGGGAGGTTTTACTCATAAAAAGTTAAAATAAAAAATAATAATATTCATCCTAGACTTGCAGAAGAGTCAATAGATGTCGCACATTAAATAAAATGGATAAAAATTTATCCAGACACCATCTAGATTGCATTTAGTTCGAGTTGAATCTTGCAATCATTCATAAAGATGGCAGCCAATAAAAATATGCGTTAAGAAAAATTTTGATAATATGGGTGGTTTTTAGTCGATGTATGGTAGAGTTAAAAGTGACCGAATTGGATATCGACACCTTAGCTCAGTGGATAAGAGCGCCCAACCCGGAAAGTAGTGAGGTCCTGGTTTCGAGTCCCAGAGGTGTAAATATATTTTTCTGATTTTTCTGTTTCCAGATTTTCGATTGAGTTTCGCTCATAATGTCTTCATTTAATTAAATATTACAATTTGAGGTTTTACTCATAAAAAGTTAAAATAAAAAATAATAATTATTTGACCTATTACTAAATCACTTTTCATTTTTGTAAATATAATTTTTCGTGTAAATATATATTTTAAACATTGTATACAGTATTTTTTTCTTATATCTAACAATTCAGTTTCATGGAACAATTGCACGGAGGGGTGTTCATCTCTTTATGCGACATTATTTTTAGTATTAATTTTTAAGTTATTACTAGTGGCTTAATGTGTGTATTAAACACACCCCCCATCCAATTATTCCATAAGATACTGATGATTGCACCAATGCGTGATACAACAATTTTATTCTTTTAATGTCGACTATGTAATTTAAACGTTTAAAAATATAAGTTTAATACCTAAGTTTATTAACAAGCTTTTGTATATGATCTGTCCATTTGAGTTGGCTGACAATTATAATACCTAACTGTTTTCCCGTATTCATTTCTGTACAGTTAGAACATGAGAGGTTCTTGTTATGTTCAATATTAAAACTATGAAGGATTTATGATTGGGAATTCAAGGGGGTTGTTTTCATCAAATAAAACATCAAATAATATCCATGTATACCAAAAAAAAAAACAAAAACACGTGACAAAGGAAATGCTTCACGGGTATATTTAATATATGCCAACAAAATAGTTTCCTGAAAGTAAATAGGAACTTAACGATATTTTTTCATAAAATACGAAACACGTGCAATCAAAAAGACAAATAAACAAGAGCAATGGAGAATATTATTCGTTTGGTGAGACCTTTGTCCGACAATAAGAATGGATTCAATCAATCATGTTCGTTTAAATTATTTTACCTTTTCAAGGTAAAAGAATCACAAACAAACTTAATCGTAATGGTGCGTAACATTACACAGTTTAATTCTAAAAAACACAATAACGCTAAATACCTACATCAATTTAGAATCTGTCTTCTAGTAGGCTTTATTTCGATATTAAAAAATCACATTACTCAGGCATATCTTTTTTAGATGCTAAAGCATTTCTAAACCACTAATTTACGATTTTTAAACTAAAAATATGGAAAATATTTTCCGTCCATTTTATCGTTTTATATAAACAACTAGCTGGTTCCCTTTGCGTGTCCTTTCCTGTGCGTCCCCCTTCCCTTCCCTTTCCCGCGTTCCCCTTCCATTTTCCCCGTCTTTCCTCTCCCCCCTCCCGCTCCCCGTCCCACCAACGCCCTCCCGCCTTCCAATTATTCAGCCCCAGTACATTCAGTTTTCAAACAGCTCGCGTGCCACCTATTAAAATTTTTTTAATTAAAATTTTAATTTTTCATATATTACAATTATTCATTTTTTTATATAGTATAAGAACAAACAAATATTATAAGAACAACCAATCAAATTAGGTATCTTACATAGGTACCCATTGAAAATATCTAAAATTCTTGATTCGATTCAAATTATTACGAAGTACTTCAAATTAATTAATTAACTTCAAAAGTTTCTTCAGTTTTGAAAGTTCAATTCTGATTTAACAATCATTGTTTTGTAAAATGTCATTCTCAAATTTTTAAAAGTTTCGCAAGAATTTTTGTGATGATTGAAAAACTTTTCAGATGTATTGTCATGTGGTTGAAATAATCCAAAAATCCTCGCAGAGGTTTTCACAAGGTATTTTGAAAGTTTCAAACATTTCCTATGCTTAATATAGCAATACACAACACACTAATATTGTGTATTGCTATTTAAATTTATTATTTACTAGCTTTTCCCCGCGGCTTCGCACGCATGGTATTACGGGAAATTACTGTAGCGCTTGCACTTATCAATTATCTCCCCCCCCACCCCACCCCCCATTCCCTCCCGCATTCCATATATTCATTCCCTTACATTCAGTTTTCAAACATCTCGCCTACCACCTAAATTTCATAATGCTATAGCTCAAAGAAAAAAAGAATTACTTATCCAATTTTGTTCATTCGTTCGGAATTTATGCGCTTACAAACATTTCGGATGTTTATTTTTTTTTAAATATTTGGAAGTTCGTTAATATAATAAAAAAATACTCTATTTATCATTCAGTCTTTATAATCGTTACGAATTATATTTTTAATATAGGAACTCTCATCTGACATTTAGTCCAAGCTTGTCCAAAAAAGAAAAACGAATTCTAATATTTGAATTTTCTGCAGTAGTAGCTGACCAGTAGACTGAGTACCTACCAGCATAGAGCCCAAAAATATATCAACATTGTTTCCATAGAAAAGATTTTTTTCTGACATTAGCAAAAACTCGCTTTTGTTAGCGACAGAAAACGTATAACAAATATAATATATTTATTTATTTATTTATTGTATCTTTACATTGCAGGTAAAAATGTTTACAAAACAATTTGCAATATATAATATTAATATTTATAATTTCATAACGCCAGGGCTTACCATCATATACAACCTGTAGTTTGCGCATATAATTTAGCTTTATATTGGTGAAAGAATTATTAAAGTCTTTATATTGTGTTATGCGTGAAAAGGTCATAAACAAACTCGAGCAGTTTCGCATTTATAATATTAGTATGGATTTATATATTTGAATTTCCAATCGAATACAAAAAACTTGAAAAATCACAAAAGGTTAACATTTTTTCTGATAACTCATATTCCTCGAAGAACGAAAACCTATCACATTAAATCCGCCAACCAATCACAATCTGCCTGTTTTCGGGGAGAAAAATACGTGGCAGTACCTACGTGTTCAAGAAAAGGAAATAAATAACCTTTCAGAAGACTGTTCCCGTATCCTGGAATCTTCAGTATCTTCACCGTCTGGCGCCTTCTGCACTCCCGGTACTCCCAACACTCGCTGCCAATAATTTGCCCCGATTTGCCGGAGATGCGGGGCGGAGGACGGTATTGATTATTTCCTTACGCCAAAACACATAACCACCCCTTCGGTGAGAAACATGGGTTGTTATTCACTTTGCAGGCTTTTTCGTGGGAAGTAGGTGAAGTAAATACAGAAGACGCTGTGCATTTTAATTCCTGACATAATGGTTATCAAAACCAGACCATTTCAATTTTTGACTTTCGGATAACCCCCGTTAAACGCCAATTCTTGTGCTCCACTTTGGCCAAATTATGCAGCCGTTAAGCGTAAAGGTTATGTTATGGTTGTCGAAAGAGCACATTTCGATCATGCAGTCCTTATGTAGATGGCAACACGGTTGAAATCACCGCTGAAAAAAAGAAACCACGAGAATGTGAATATTCTCAGTATGCCTTATCGCTTGAAAAACGGAGTGCAGAAAAGCTCGATTTCAGGCGTAAGAGTGTTTTTTTAAATTTATTTTGTGAATAATTTTATAAGAACGGAAAAGTAAATCAAGGGAAACTGTCACAAATAAACTTAGCCTAATATTGGTTTTTTCATTTGTTTTTTAAAAACGTTCATACATTCATGAAATTTTTTTTTTTTTTATAGTTGTTTACGTTTATATTTTATTAAAAGTAAACCATAATTTTATGTGAATTCTATTCAAATAAAACGATTGGAAAGGCCTAAATTTATTCAAAGCATATTTTTTGTATTCATAATATAAGTGTATTATTCAAAGTAAAGACTAATCAAAAACAATGATTTCACTTTAAACAATGATTAAGCTTCGCCTTAGCACCAGCCACCTGTTATGATTTGTGCAAAAAAATACGTCCCTAAAAAGCATGTTTTATTTTATTTTGTGAAGTTCAGGCACAAGTATTAAATTTTTTCCCATCATTTTCTAAAGAACTAAGTTAGCCACATTATACTCGTAGAATAAAACTTTACCACATTACACAATTAAAACTTTGCACTCTAATAAAATGCAACTTTGAACAGTTTATATACCATGCATGTAATGGTTCCATGCCAACTGAATATAAAATAAACTCAACACCTCCTTGAAAAGTCATTAAAAGGTATGAAAAAAAAAATTAAATTAGTAAATTTTTTCAAAATTAATAGCCGATAACCCTAACCTATCTTAACCTATTTAACCAATTTTTTATATATGTTTTTTATCACCCTAAATGACTTATCTGAGATGGTTCTGAGTTGGTTTCATTCCGAGTTGTCCGGTCACCGCATGTAATATATTAAATAAATGGAGTGCAGGTAACTTGGTATAACCGTTTATTATCGAAATGGCATTGATCGTCAATTTGATGGACATTGTAATACGTGACGAAAGTTTGAAGCTATCCAACCATAGAAAACATTTTGAACTCATTTCGTGTCCTCAAAGGCTCTATAATCGAAGGTAAAAGCAGTAGTAGAAACCTTCCGCGATCTTTTTTGAAACGCCTCTGGGATAATATATTCAAACAATGCACAGCAGACAAAGGAAAGCCCAAAACAAAACAGGGAAACGAACGCGCGCCAAAATGTGTTGAACGCGCTGTCGTTTTTTGCTAGGCTCGTGAAATTTTACAGGATGCAGCAACGCAGTGAAAATTGACAAACATCGAATAAGTAGTTTTTCTCAAGGGTTGTCTGTGATTTGAATAGTTTTAAATATTAATGTATAGTTCTACACTTTACTGAAAAAATCAAAAAGATTGCAAGAATTAAGGAATTGAAACGAGTCTCATCATGATCAGAGTATATTTCAACACCCTTTTTTCCTAAACATCTCTTCGTGATCGATTGTAAAATTGTAATAAAAATATGAAGTCTTGCCTCTCAGAGATCACGATGGAAATTGAATTGTCAAGAGTTTAGATGACCTAAGAAATCCAGATAGAAAGGCAGTGCAACTTATATTATACAAGAACTCGCCGTTTGAGAGTGTTTGTTAAAAACAAATTGTAGTGGAAATTTTAAATAATATTATTTGTCAAGATGACATGATGTTGTTCAATTTTTTTATTCGTTAAGAAAAACTAATTCGAAAAAAATGGTATCGAAACTGAAACCTAAACATTGCTATTCAGACCGCATGTATCATATCGCAATCAAAACCACAATTGATTTATCCTTAAATTCTGCATAATACAGTAGAGTAGTATAATGTCTGAGACTTCTAATTACAAAAATCCACAAGCTTTTTAAAATTTATGAAATCGGATCAAAATGTCTGTATTTGCGAATGTTTTAACTAAAAATCCTGCACTTATTTCACATAAAACTTATAAGTTTAAAGTCTAAAAACTTTTTCACTGGAAACCTTATACATTTTCCTAACTACTCGAACAGAATTTACACAAAAGCTGTTTGTAGTATTTCTTGCAATAGCAGATTACAAGGTGTGAATTTTTTTAGTACTGACCATTTTAAGTCAGGCATTCTCAATCATTCTTCTATAAAACCCAACTCGATTAAATCATTTTTTATTCACACTGAAGCGAGATGCAGATAATAATAGATCTTTCAAAAAAGAGCACAATTATCCAACACATCCTCGGCTTTCCCTCAGCCGAGTGTTTTTTCGCGTTGTAAAGGATTCTTTATTTAAGCCGGCTTTGAAAGCGTGCTAATTCCATAATATCTGGTGGCCGAGCTCGTGTCATCCGTGCGTTATCGCAGAGAAAAGGGATGAAGGAACAAAAACGCAACCTTTTTATTGTAAATTGCAAATACTTTTCATCGGGGAAATATTGTGTCATTTTCTTCTATGGAACTATAGAATTCAATGATTACAATTACAAATTTTACTTGGGAGTTTAGCAGATGTTTTAATTTTTATGTAACCTTTTGTACAAAAATTGGATACCCAGCTTTTTAGAAATTGTTAATAATATTTTAACTCTGATTTTCATGGGGAATAATCGTATTTTTCATCGACATTTTCATCAAGGGAACGGAAGAATTCAATTATTAGTATTACAAAGGTAACGAAACATTTGTAGTAATCATAATATATGGCCTCTGTAAGATAAATATTTTAGAAAATTTATTTAGTTTTATCTTTACGTGCTCCTTGTTATGCAGTTCAATTAATCTCACAATATGGTTACCTGATCTACAGCTCTCATAAAATAATCAGATGAATATATTGATTAGGGGGGACCAGAGTCTAGAAAAAAAATTTTTTTTTCTTCATATTTCCAAAGTTTAAATATTCAAAAATATCTTCTTAAAAGGATTTTTCGAAATTATCATTATTTTAAAAGCTATAACCATTTTAATTTCGTGGTTTAGACAGAATCTAACCAAAATCTAAATAGAACAAAATTTTAAGCACATTTTTCTCGAAACCACTTTTTTTGGGACGGTTGACACGATAACTCAAGTTCCAGTAAACCAATTTACTTGAAATTTGGTGTGACCCTTCTCTATACATTTCTTTATCGCATGAACTACAAGCATAACAAAATTTTAATTTTTACCACTCTAATAAAATTCGGAAAGTCGTAAAAAAATGACTTTTTTTTTCAGACAGCCGCCATTTTACGAAAAAAAATTTTTATGACTTCTCTGAGGTTCATGCTATAGTAACATTTGTTTGGATTAAAAATAAATTAAGTTTTTTTTTTCGTATAACTAGGAGGGTTGCAATCGTGTCAAACAGGGCGCGCCAAATTTTTGAGACCCCCCACTTCAATACCCTGTAACGTTAAAATTTTAAAATTTTTTCCTTTGATTTTTTTTGTATGTATTAAATGTCAAAATGCCAGGAAAATGCCAGGAAAAAACGAAAAAATGTCAACTTTAACGTAATATTTTGCAGGTTAATTTTATGTAATTTTTACTGAAACACATTCCTTGAATACTAAACTATACATAAAAACTTGCGTTTATTCAATGAATTTATACTTTTTACTACTTTTCAAATGCCACGGAAAAAACGAAAAAATTTCGCGATGTTTTGACTTTTACGTAATATTTTGCAGGTTAATTTTATGCTATCTTATGTAATATTTACTGAAACACATTCCTTGAATTCTAAACTCTACATAAATATAACATTACTTGCGTTTATTTGATGGATTTATACGTTTTACGATCATTTTATAGACCGCGACGCGAGACTTGACAGCCGCCATTTTGACAGCCGAGCGGCGGGAAAAAGTTCCAGGCCGTGTCATAAACAATATCAAAGAAAATATATCGCTGCTCTAGGTGGGTTCACGGTATCTTATACCTTATGAACAAGAATGCCCCAAGCGATTCTGACCTTCTTCACACGTTTTCTTTATACATAAGGGTTAAAATCGCATAACAAAATTATTTTTTAGTGATTATTTTGGCCTGCGCCGATGGTACGCCGGCGGACGAACGGCAAGGGGCAATATTTAATAAATATTTGGTAAAATAATGGCTACAAAAATATTATTGGTTTTTTTTTATTGCACCTGAAAAAACACCTACAATTCATGCTTCTAGACTAGAATACCCCCTTAAATGTTTCCTATATTTTTTTTATTTTTTACGTGAGCTCCACACAGGAGGCCCTGAGGAAAATAATTTCCCTCAGGGCCTATGTCATCCTTGAGGACGCTGTGTGGAGGGTTTTTTTTAGGGAAAAGGAGGAAAGGAAAGTTCTAGGAAGGAAAACGGTTTAAGGGGTGGGTAGGAATCTGGGGTTCAGTGTGTCCTGGTCATCCGCCTCCAAGACATAGACCAACCTCACCCCATGAACCCGGGCATCCCTGCTAAATCACCAAACGTAGCGAACCACTTGGGGTGACCTATGGCAGAGGTGTTGGTTATCCAATAAAGGTTCCCGGGGCGGCGGTACCCATTCCCGCCTCCCAAATTGAAATTCTCCTCCTATATTTTGCCATAAAACATTTTTTCGTTCTTTTACAGTATTTTTGATTATTTTTAGTACTGAACTAAAACAATGAATTTAATTCTGAAGTTATTATTGTGCATTCACTATGTGGCATCCTTTTCAATGAAACTTTTTTTAATAATTGTATATATCCTGATGACGAAACCTTTTGTTCTGAAACACGGAGATGAGTTAAACAATGTTAATTATTTACTCTTAACATACAATATATTTTAAAAAAATAACGGAGCGTGTTGAAGTAGACATTTCATCCATAATTTATAGGGATTAAAAAAAATGTTCTTCCATTGATAAAAAATATGATGCGCTAGTTATTTTATGTATTTATTTTGTCCTAAAAAGGTTCATATTATAATATTACAATTAACACATTACATATTAGAATTTACAATTTTGTAACTTGTAATTTATACTCATTTCCATTAAAAAAAATTGCTTATGAATGGAAGCAGAGTTTACATTTTATATATGCACGGTTAATATAGTCAAATCGCAATCACATCGCAGTCACCATTTATTGGATAACCAACACCTCTGGCGTAGGTCTCTTCAAGTGGTGCGCTAAATGACTTAGCAGGGGTGCCCGGGTTCACGGGGTGAGGTTTGTCCGGGCCTTGATGGCGGATGTGTCTGCTCACCTGCTGCGTGGCGGGTCGGATTGAGAAAGACTGGTTGAGGGAGGCCTTTTGACCTTTCCAGCCAGACTCTCTCGACCCATCGCCTTACACCGCAGCTAGAGGGATGGATTCATACGCCCATCACTACTAGACACATTGACCGCCAGATTCCTACCCACCTCCCATACCCTTTTCTTTCCCAGAACTTCCTATCTTTCCCTTCCTTAAAAAAATCTTCCACACAGAATCCCCTAAGATGACATAAGTCCTGAAAAAAAATATTTTCCTCAGGACCTCCTATGTGAAGCTAATGTTAAAAAATGACCACGTAACTAAAACGACACAAACAACCATGTATTCAGTAAGAAGAAAAACAAATATAATTATTAGTGTGCTTTCATGTAGAAATATAGGAGGCAGTCTTCCCGTCGATGATTTCTCTAAAATAATTTTTGATAGAGTTCAACAATTTTACTTTGTCATTAATGCTTATGACTCTGACAAAGAAGTATTTTTCTTGGTGTGTATAATGGCATTGGGCAAAAGAAGTGTTTAGCTTGGGGCGTACAAATACATGATTAAATCTAGCACGATTTTTGATTGTGATTGAGTATTTATATTTTTCTTTTATAATTTGTACGATTGAATTTTTCACACAGTTTTTAAACGTTGAAACTTTGAATTCTTCTAATATGCATTCAGTGGGGAAGTCTGAAGGTTTTTTAGTATAATTTTTATTATGTGCTTTTGAACAATTTCTATGGGGGTCAGACTAGTTTTGTAAGCTGCTCCCCAACTGACAATGGCATACTGAAGAATAGACTGTACTAACACATAGTAAATTGAGTATAGATTTGTCGTTGATGAGTTTCTTATTCGTAAAAATATGTAAATAAATTTCCTAATTCTTTTTATTGTATGGCCCATGTGATCTTTGCTTTAGAATCTTTATTTATTTATACAAATTAATGTATTCTGTGTCTGAGTAGACTTTTGTAATTATGAACCTATTTGTGTATTAACTGGATTGTCGTCAATAGGGAACATCTGTAAAAACTTGGTAAAAATAATAAAAAACAAATAATTCAGACCTAACATCGTATGAATTCCTCCTATCATCGAACGCTGAAAAACGATGCTTGTGCAATTATTGAGGACTCAATTGTGAGAAGATTGAACCCGCAATACCAGTGTGCATTGTGCGAACTCAATGCTTTGAACCACTCAACCACTCGGTCACTACTTAAAGAATGTTTCTTATTTTTAACTACAAATATTTTCCCCAACATCTAATATTTTAGTTAACAATTTGTATTATTTTTTAACACCATACGGGAAACCAACGCCAGTTCCTTGTGAACATTTTACATTTTTCCCAGCAAATAATGTATGCATAAGTTCTATGCATTCCCAATCGGATCAAATGCATTGAATTTCCGATTCCTACATTCTCTGCCTTCTTAGAAAGGAAATAAATAGTATCAGGAAATAAAGGCATGTTATGTTACTTGTCTGCTAGATGTAGATCAAAGCATTCCACGAATAATGCAGGATTCCAGTTCTGTTGCTGTATCCTTAATTCCAGGAAGTAAGACACTTAAAATAATAAATGTATACCACGATGAGTGTTGTATTGTCCTTTGTCTAATATGTAACCTCAATTATTACTTACCATTTGATATTTCATTAATTTTTTCCTAACTTCCATGTGTAGATTCTTTTACCATAAATTCAACGTCTTTGTCACCTTTTTCTGAATTATCTATGCAACTTTGTCTATGTTATCATTTATCTGTCGTCGTTCTATCAGCTTTATCTTTCGTTATTATAATCTCTGATATCATTTCTTGCAACTCATTCACCATTTTAGAGACCTAGAGCTCAGAAATCTAATCAAATCTCTATAATTTGCAATTCATCTGAATAATTAAAGGCAATTACAACAATATCCAGGACCAAACCTAAGTTTTTTTCCTAAAAAAAGGGATAACCTCAAACCATCTCAATCTCTGTGCGCGTATCCCTTGGCTTGGGAAGCGAAGACAGTCAAAGTAGCTTAATTTACAACTAACGGCAGACTGTTCGGAGTCAACCAACATACTATACGTATTAATATGTTCTTCTAAGGCATTAAAATGATGAAAGAGGGTTGAGATTTCACTACACCAATTAATAATAATGGCGTTTATTCCAATTTATTCCTTTGGAATGCAAATGGTCTAGTTCATCCTTCAAAATAAGTAGGTAATTTAAAAGAAAATACTGAGTACCGTACAAGACGCTCCCAACTGTAGAGAGACTTAAGCATCGGTATCATTTGGCTTGTGTCGTGAGGCTGAAGGTAGTGGGGAAAGGAAGTTGTTAGGGAAGAGGAAGGTGGGGGAAGTACCTGGTTACCAAAAAAGGTTAGCCATTTCAAACATTGTTTCGATTCTGCATGTGGGTGATACTGAAACAATCTACCAATCCAAAATACATTCATGAATCGTCGATTTTTTTGGCAATTAACCGTAAATCATCGTGAAGTTCTGGGTTTTTAATTCCGTGTTGCGTTTTCTCTTCCTTTTCGGACGGCATTACAATGCCGTCCGAAAGAGAAGAGATAATTAATATTTTTCCGTTCTGAAAAATAACTATATTAGCCCTGAAACTATTATTCGACTGCAAAAAACATTTGTTTTGAAAAAAATATCACCATTTTGCTTATTGGTAATCTTTGACGTAAGCACTTATCGATTCCAATTATTTTTGAGGGCTTAACACATTCCTGGTGAAACAACAAAAACTATTTAATTGGACGAAAAACCTTGGAAAAATAAATGTACGTCTACAGCGACAAAATTGTTTAAGTGCGGAGCATAATGAATGATAAATAATTAATTTTATAAATTATACGGTATATCGATCCAAAGCACTTATTTAATAGTTTGCATGATGAATTAAAACCATAAAATCAGCTCAAATAAATAACAGTTTCAGTCAAACACCTTATTTGATAATACAAAATCTGTTCATTGTACACTATAAGTCGCAAATTTATTTAACGGATTTAAAACGATAAACAAAATCTCTGCGCAAAACGCCGTAAATATAATGCTAAACTTACGAACATTTTCACGCGGCTTTTTGTGTCGCTTCGGAATTTAATTTAAAAATATGCAAATAACGTGTTTCCGGTTTGTGACACTAAGCGGGAAGTGGGAAGGAAACTTTTTTATAAATATTAATTATCCAAAACGCAGGGGAAAGTGCTTAAAAGTTCCAAGTTTCAGGATTCAGTGGAAAGGGTCCTGAAGCGCTGAAAGAAAAACTGTTTCGGGATTAAGCTTATCGCCACTGAAAAAAAAATTTAATGAACCAAAGTTACAATGCTCACAAAAGAAAAGAGTGGTAAAAAGTTTTGAATGAAGTGCGAGGCTGTAGGAAGTTACTGTAGGCGGGCAGCAACTGGGAACAGAACTGTTCTACGTTAAGAAAAGCTGCACAGACATTCTCTGGATCCGGGAACCCTTTTTGTAATAGCTTGTTTGGGAAATATTCCGAATCTTTGTTTTTGATTGCTTTGTTTTGGGCCGGAGAAAAATACGATTTAATTAGTCAACGTTTACTTGTTTTGTTTTATGCTAAGAGAGATATTATCGGATTTGACTTTAGTAGAGGTCATTGGTTTGGGAGAGGGATTGGATTCTGCTACTGAAGTTAAGAAATGTAAGCTTTTGCAACTTAAAATAATTATTTATTTATTTATTTATTTAAGGAACATTAACAGTCTTAGTAATACAATAAACATAAGAGGGTGATAAAAAAACAGACCAATTATTAATGTACACAGATAGGTTTTTAGAAACAAGACTAACTGAATATAAACTAGAATATTTAAAAAAATAATAAGAGTACAAATGTGAATTCAACAAATGGTAAACTAATACACAACATTAAAATAAGTGTGATTATAACTGAAATAGACTGCAAAATAGGGATTTGGGTTGGGAAGGGTAAGGGGAGGAGAGGGATAAGGGAAAGTTGCCACGCAAATATAATATTAGATACAATTAATTCATGTGTTATTCGCACCTAGAATGTTATACAGTGAAGTTCTGTAGCGACAGTAACTGGCAGTAAATACGTCAGCACTTAATTATAATTTATGAAAGTGACTATAGCATTGCTTTTGGTAAATTATCTGTTTGCCGGTGTGTCTAAGCTGGTGGACTGTAATAATAATAATAGATTAAAATCTGACGAGTTTCTCTTGATGGAGAATAATCTCAAATTTGTTTAAGGGTAGAAGGAGGTGGTTTACGTAGAGAAATTCCCTGTTTTTGTTAGTGATGAGATACGCAAATTGTAGTTACGTTATCAGATTGAATTTGAAAAGAAATACTTTATTCAGGGTAATACAGGAAACCTGAGTTATTATTGTTGAATATTATTATGATATTTGGGACATGGTCACAATGCTTTTACTTCCGGGTTGAGGACAAAAGAACAAGAGACACATCTAGAATGGCCTCTGCAGACGTGGAGGTTTCAATACAGAATACTGGCTTCCTAAAAGGACATCATCCATATTCGAAAAGCAACCCTGAATCAAACGAAAATTTGTTTGTTTTTTCTCACAGGTTCGACACAAAATTATACCGGAGGAGGTTTTAAGAAATTTGCTAGCGTATCATCTGCGTATTAAAAAGCTGTCTACGTTGATTAAAAATAGAAATTATAATTAAACTTAAAGCCTTTGATCCCGCAAATGGCGAGAGGTGAGATCGCAGACTGGTAGACCAAAAATAACACAAAGGAGGTTAAAAATATGTAACAGGTGACATTCACCATAAAGCGAAAGAGGGAAATTTCGATTTTTACATTATGTTGGAAGCGTAATAAATATGGCTGAACACATTTCGTCGCACGATCCCATTCGCCAGGAAACACAGTCAAGATAATAAGCTGCTTAGTATGCACTCCACACGGTCCATGGAAGGTAATAAAGTTACAATGTAGTTTCATTCAACCTTTGAAATTTTAGTAAAATTGACATGTCTTGAAATGCGAGAACCATGTGCCTCGGATATCAAATGACTCCATCCCACGGAACATACCTCCCGCGCCCGTTGCCCGTTGCCAGGCGCCAGATGGCGTTCCTTTCTTACCATTCTTACTCGGCAGACTTTCTTCATACAAGTAAGCTCCACTAACCATCAATGATCCATCACGTCCTTCGTATTTTACTCAGCTATTTTCTTTGTTACACGCTGACTTAATATGGCTGGGTTCTAAACGCACTTCTCATCATATCGATTTTTTGCATCACACAATAATTGTGATGATTCAAAATGTTAAGGTCATGTTTGAATGCTTCCGAAAATACAAATGTGGAAAATGCGGTGTGATTTATAATGTATGGAAATGCGTATGATGTACGCAAAGTAATTAATTTCATTCGCTTGCGAACGGTCTTCACGAATAATAATGAACGTTCAATACACCTTTAAGCATGTACCTTTGCATTTGCGCGACGGAATATTCATGGAAGCATTTTTTTCTTTAGCTCTAAACAGAAGGTCTTGAGGAAAACAATTTCCCACAGGGCATTGATCATATTTGGGGATACTGTGTGTAGGGTTTTTAAAAGGAAATGAAGGAAAAGAAGTTCTGGAAAGGTTCAGTAGTGACGGACGTATTTTTATTTTTTTTTATTCTGCCAGCAACCCGGACGTTTTTTGAAATAACATTATATTCAAACAAGTAAGTAACCCGCCTCACTAGACTTTATCTGTTCTGAGTTGAGTTGGGCAGTTCTATATATATAAACATATATATCCACATATGTACATTCATACATGCGTACACATACGTATACGCACGCATGCACATAATCATACACATACATATAAAGACATAAGTATATAAAATCTACAAAATTTTTTTTTGGAAATCGTTGGAAGGTTATCATGTATATAGTTTCATGAAAACAAAATGAAACCATTCTTTCCACTGCGGTGCAAGGGGATGGGTCGAGGGAGTCCGGTTGGAGAGGTCAAAAAGTCTCCCAACCAGTCTCTTCCGTTCTGGCCCGCCGCGCAGCAGGTGGGTAAATGCATCCGCCGCCAAGACCTGGATAAATCTCACCCCATAAACCCGGGGGTGATCGGACAACTCGGAATGAAACCAACTCAGAACCATCTCAGATAAGTGATTTAGAGCGACAAAAAAAATATGTATAAAAAAATTGGTTAAACAGGTTATGTTTATATGTATTAAAAAATGGTAAAACGGGTTATGTCAGGGTTATCGGCTAATTTAAAATGATTTTTTTCATAGCTTTTAACGACTTTTCAAGGAGATGTTGAGTTGACTTTATTTTCAGATGGCATGGAACCGAACCCGGGCACCCCTACTAAGCCACCGCTTAGCAGCAGTAAGTAGTAGCAGCTTACCAAACTTTAAAGTCAGTGCTATGGTATTATATTTGGTATTTATTACTACATTAAATTTATTCTATATATTTATTATTAATAACCACACATGTATGTATGTAAACTCCCCTTCCATGTACAAGCAAATGCTTCTAATAGAAGAGTAGTAAATAATTCTAAGATGTAAAATATTATGAAGATGTATTTTTACCATTAATAAACGAAAAAATAAATTGAAAAAAAAATTACTTACACATATATAAGTGTGTGTGGTAACGTTTGTTCACAAAAATTAAAGTTTTGAACACACAAAGAATGAGAAAGGTCCGTCATAAAAAAGGTAAATTCGTGTTTTTCAAATGACCTTAAATAGAATTAACAAGCATGTCAAAACTAATTAATACCACTACTTGCGATCCGAGGGTTGCTCGTTACTGCTCCACACCATGCACCGCTATGCGTACAAGTACCTTTGAATGCACAGAATAAACCATTTTCACCTTGTGGAAATATTGATAAATTTTGTTGTTTTTTTTTTTTACTTTTATATTTTATTAACTTATTTTTTTCCAATCTTAAGAAGTTATTGCTACGTTCATTTAAAAAAAAAACAATAATAAAGGTCAGATAAAGCATGTTTCACTTACTATCACTAATCATCAAAAATTCTTCAAATTACTAATTTAAAACTATTATACAAAAAAGTAAACAATAAAAATACACAATAAAAATAAAACACTTATTTTGTATAAACCACGAGTTTTCATTAATTTATTTACCGACCGGTTTCGCTTTGCTCAAGCATCATCAATTTGGGAGGCGAGAATGGGTACCGCCACCCCGGGAACCTTTATTGGATAACCAACACCTCTACCATGGATCACCCCAAGTGGTTCGCTACGTTTGGTGATTTAGCGGGGATGCCCGGGTTCATGGTGTGAGGTTTGTCTAGGTCTTGGAGGCGGTTGACCAGGACACACTGAACCCCAGATTCCTACCCACCCTTTAAACCCCTTTCCTTCCCAGAACTCCTCCTTTTCATAAAAAAACCATCCACACAACATTCCCAAAGATGACATAGGCCCTGAGGGAAATTATTTTCCTAAGGGCCTCCTGTGTGGAGCTCAAGTTAAAAAGGGGTATAAATTAATACTGAAGGTAATATTTATTGATTTATTTATAGATAGATACAAATGAAAGTACAAATTACATATTAGGAGTTTTGCCTGTCCAACTAGGAAAGTTTCCCGTTCCAGGACAGACAAATGGACATGTTTACTTCATATTATTCCTGAAATGTACATAATTACATAACAAAAACAAAAAAAAGTTTCATTTTTCTTGTGTGATAAAGAAAGTTGTGTAATAAAGAAAATGTATATAATATATATAAATATAAGTACACATACATTTTTTTGTGACAAAGTAGAAAAGGTAATCTGGTAGCATATATTATAATCGGATTTACCGAATTAACCTGGTAACACATAATATATTAAGATTTACAGAGTATGAGGTAGGTATGTTAGTAGCATTGAGAGGTGTAACATGTACCTGATAACAATATGGAGGAATTACAATAAGATTTACAAAATATAGATAAGAAATTATGTTAGGTGTGTGTTCAGAAGTTTGAACTTTTAATACATAGTACACTTATAGGAGAAACTATATTAAAATTTACAATATTAGATATAATTTATGTATGAAATTATCCATATGATTTTTTTACGCATTGAACTATAATGTATAATAAATTATGTCAAACATGATATTATCACTGAATTAAAACATGAATTCAGAACATATTATATTATACGACAATACGAATATACACCGCGCACATGTCTTGAACTTAAACTTACTCCTGCTAAAATATAAAAACAATAACTATAAATTAATAAAGATAGAAATATAGACTATGAATATAAATTCATAGTACTTGATTTAGTGCTACTTTGGTGAAATTGGTGCATTACTTCGTACGCCATATTGTGTTATGTATATTTATTTATTATAAATCATAAATCATTACCGTAGTAAGGTACCAAATTTCACACAGAGTTAGCGCGCGACTTACATGTGATACGCTTTACAGCAGTGATGTACCTACACTGAGCAGACAGGCTTCAGGGGCGCATAACCATAAATCTTAGGTATAAAAACATCAGAAGGTATAAAAACATCAGAATCGATGTCGTCACATTGCGAAGCAATATCAGAACTCAATGAAGAGTGGTGGGAATTTTGGTCTAGTGATCAGGAAAGTTAGGTAATTTTGTTTACCAGTTATACAGCATACGTTCACTTTCGACTCTCCCTAAGTTCAGAATCCAATCATTGACTAATTTGCGCAGGACGCTTGCACTTTTCAATTTCCAAGAACCGGGTATAAGGTTGAACATTTTTGGACCTAGGTAAGAAAATTGTCTTTGAGCAAGGGATGTCATAGTAGCAAGTGGAACTATTGGATTCCTCCCTGCATGTCGGGTGTTATGATAATGTTCTACGGAGGGTAAGAGGTGACGATATTTTTGTGTGTATAATATAACTTTTCTTATAAATAGTTGCCTCACATCCAGAACTCCTATCTCTTTGAATAAATCATTACTGGGGTATCTAAATGGTTTTAATAAAAAATAATATAAAAATACATCTTCGAAATTTGCGTTAAGAAATTTTCAGGGTGCGGAAATGGCATTTAAATAGCACTAAAAAGCGTGAAAAAAACCAAAGCCAGTATTGCCAGCAATTGGAAAACGAAAACCTCTGTTTTTCATTCGTTCTAGATTGAGAAGAAAACTTTTTAAAAATCTGTGCACATTTAAATGTGTGTACGGTACGAAAGGGTAAAATTCACATTTAGTTATAATATTACGCAATTGAAATAAAATTCCAGTGGATTATGAAAGGTTTCACTAAATTTGTTATTTTAATAAAATAGTTGATGCAGAGATTTACAGTAAATTTAAATATTATTGTAGCGCAACAAAAATTATTCGACTGATGTACCTTGTTATTCTTTAATCTATTCTATAAAATATTAATTAACCAGAAGCAAGCTTAATGCATTTTTTGTATTCATTATTTTCCGGCGAAAATTATTTAATGAAATTATTTTGGAAATACGACTGAATTAATATTTCAAATTAAAATTATGCAACGTGAAAAGAGCACGTACCACTTTTATTGTTGACTGAATCAAAGCCAAAGAGGAAAAACACCTTTGTTTGCATTTAAAAAAAGAACAACACGAGGAAAAAATGTCATACTTTCTTTGTTGATTTTAAATTGATCTTTTAAAGTGTTTGTTTAAACAATCAAAATATTCGAACGAAAACAGATGTTTAAGAAGGAAAAGCGGCGGAACTAGAAGGTGTGGGAAGGTTTGAGATTGGTTGGAGGTTACAACAGAGATCGGGTAAACGGGGTTAATTAGCATGAATGGGGTAAAAATAAGTCTCAAGATTACGGTTAAATAAATACCAACAAGCGAGTACAAAAAAATTAGCAAAATAAGAATTGCCAACAAAGTATTTTGCAAAAAAACCCAAATAGATAGTGGTGCTTAAAAAATTACATTTATCGTCAGAGCTGCATTCCTAGTACATTTGGCAATTTACATAAATTTTGAAAGCTCATTGTGGAATTTAAAGAAAAATACATCTGAATTATGTTACATTTTTTTAACAATTACTTTAGTCAGATTTTTAAATTTTGAATTCTAAATTCCTTCTTTGTATTTAAACTTACATGCACACTATTAAATAACGCTATTTATTTTTAATATCTTATTTACTTCTGTTTAAGTTTGTATATTTTCTTTATATTATTTATCGCTCTTCTTTATTTTTGTACAGCATTTTGTGCACGTGAAATTTATAATATTGATTTTTCTTAAAGTATGTAAAATTTGCATTACTTGTCACTTCATTTTGTAAAAATGAGTTCTAAAATATAAAAAATATAATAATAAATAAACCCGGTTCCAAAAGTTTTCTAACCCGTTAGTCACCGAAAAATGAAAAAAATGAAAAAAAAATCGCTTTAGATTTAACAGATTTTCTTGTACTACGGGTTTCAGTACACCGTGTATAATAAAATTCCAAAAAAAATATCTGCTGTTAAAAATATGTTTAATTTAAACAAAAGAGAATTAGTTTATCTGCCGTAACCATTAATGTATCTTTAATAACATGATATTGTAAAAGCCTTCAAGGCGTATATAAATAAATAAATAAATAAAATTTGATGAAATGAAAACGCTGTGGAAAAAAAATCATCATTAGCTCTATTTTAGCATATTTAAGGAATAAATGTGAAAATGTTCGTGCCGGGATTACGAGTCTATTTAGCGCTAAATCCCAGTGACCGACTATCTCGCTGTCTGCTCAGGTGTCCGGGAAGTCATAACACAAATTTCAGTCCCGGTAATTAAAATCTTAATTTTGATAAAAATCTACATAAAAATTTAATTAAAAGTTTCCAGAGGCTGCATTGTTAATGTCAGGACTAATTTCCGAGGAGCCGTGGAAATAAAATGTATTTATATTTCTGTCACGTGGACAGTTGGGAAGAATTTTCGTTAGTTTTGGAGGAACCTGGTTCTTAATTTATTGCAATAATTCACAAGTTTAAGTACTCACGCGGTGTGATCAATTTCTAGTTAAAAGTATCACTTCAATCTATTTATTTAAATGACAACCTCCGTTGTCGAGGAGCAAGGGGCAAGATTCTCGACTAGCGATCCGGAGATCGCGGGTTCAAATTACGGTGTGCGAAGATAAATTTTGTTGATTGATTTGCGTTTTCACAATTTAGGCAAATTTGTGGCAGGTTGCAGAGCGGAAGATACTCTCAGTAGAGCCCTGGTTAAGACCACCATTCAGAATTGAAACGTTGCTTAGAATGTTTGGTGACTAGATCTGAATAACCAGGTACATCCTCACCTTCCTCTTCCCCATCTCCTTCCCTTCCTCACTTACCCCAATTGGGGATGCCATAGTCTCATTGATTCCAGACGGGAGCAGGAAGGACTCTTACGAGGTATTCACATTTAAGAAAAAAGAGATGGATGTATGTAATGGCGACGTGGATTTGATTTTTATGAAAATCTGCATTTTATTCCGAGATTGATAAAATTTTCTCTCTTAATCTTCATATCAAGAGGAAGGTTACTGTATACACGAAACCGATCAAAACTACCCAAAACCACCCAAAACCACCCCAATCCCCTTTTCTATCTCTTAAAGCAGAATTTTGATGGTTCATGATCAAATTTCGCACATTTGATGTTCAAAATAAGAGGAAAATTGCTGTCTCCAACCGTTTTTGAAAGGCTGCGCAAAATTTGAACAAGGCCGGGAACTTCAGCAAATTTATTATAATTCTGGACACCTCAAGTTACGCCTTTTCCCAAGCTTCACATACGGTCTGAAACTAAACTTGGTTGGAGTTTAAAGTTTTTTTAAATTGTGGTGTTAAAACAACTTTCATTCACTGAGATTTTCAGATTTTCTCAAGTTTTTGGCTATAATGATACATAAAACATGGAGATTATAAAAACACACGTGAACCTTTCTGAGTTCATCACTTCAATTCATCTTTTACGTACTGCCAGCATTGCTTTATGAACACATCAAAACGAAGAATTCTTTAGATGTATACGTATTCGTTTACAGTGTCTACAAGAATATTAGGCCAGAATGTTTTCCATTTGTTTGGGTTTGAATGTAAAAAAGGCTCTAATACATCCATGTTAATTAAATAATTATCACTTATTACAACCATCGACAAGGATTAAAATATAATCTTTTAATAAATTGCTAATAACCGCCACTAGATTGTTCGTTACCGCAAGGTAAAGCAAATGGCTTTTTGCATCAATCTTATTATTTCTGCAAATTAAAAGACCTGAAACAACGAATTTGGAGACAAAAATATAAACGTACAAAACATTCCAAATTAACCCGGCGAGCGTAAGTTTGAATGAAATTTACCCAAGGCACAAGTCGCTGAGTGGCTTCGCGGGGGAGGTAAAAAAGCGACAAAAAATTAGGATTTTATCAGTCACCGCTCAGCGAGGTAGTTAGACATCATCAAAGTTGTCGGAGGATGTCAATTACTATTTTTCACAAGTACTAACATAAGTTGTAAAAGAAAAAAAACTACTATAAATTGTGTTTGTTATTATTAAAACTGTAGAAGATGCTATTTTTTTGTAATTTCATTTAGTTTTATATATAATGAATAATTAAGTGCCATATTATAAGTTGAATTCTCTAAGAAAAACGTTGATTCAAATAAAAATGATTAAAACACTTAACTTAACTTAATAACACTTTTATTCCTAGTTTCTAAAATCAAATTCTTAGGAAACAGGAAAAATAAGTATACTATCGAATTAAACAAAGTGATAAGTAGAGAATTAAAAAAACGATCTAAGTAAGAATTTCGGGTGAAAATTACCCAACCTTACACTCGACGCTACAAATTTAAATCTGACGCTCGCCGGGTTAAGTAAAATATTTATATTAGAAAAGAAGCAGATTTTTTAATGAAATAAAAACAAACGAGAGCCAAACAAGTTGTCTTTTAAAACTCTATTTTTTGCTTGTGATCCACTTCACTGCGTAACGGATTTCCGTTACTCGGCATTACATTTAAAAAATACAGATATGACCCGAAATCCAGACAAACACACCAAAATACCACGAAATTTTCACATTTCCACCCTTAAACCTATCTCCTTAGAATATAAAGTACGAAATCCTATCGTATTACGATATTACTTACAAAAGTAAGTTTTCTTTTGAGCGCAAACTCAGGTAGGCAAGTTGTGCCACGAATTAAGGGAAGCCTTTCATTTACAGACTTAAGGTGGAAGTTCTAAGAACATTATTAGTATATGTGTTTGCGGGTGAGACAGTTAGATTGACCGCTAAGCGTATTATCACTTCATTAGCAGGAACTGTAATACGTTCACTGCATAATTCCACCTAAACGTGGCTTGTAGTTGGACGTTGTTACTTAACGGTCGTTTAGCGCTGAAATACAGCAAATGAATTACGTAAGGAATAGTTGGAAAAACAAAGCAAACTTATGGAGGAGAGTTGAAGTAAACTGGACGTTATGATATAAACATCTCTCAGAATTTGAATTGAACTACTCGTAACAACAATGACAGTAAAAAACTATCTATGCGTGATAGAAAAGAATCAATTTTTAAATTTTTTCCAGTACCAAATGTGGATGACATATTTAAGCAAGCTTCCATTATAAAAATGTGTAAATAAAAAAGAAAATCATGAAGTTTACATACTAATGAGAAATAATGGAAACCGTTTTATCACACCTAACAATACCTGACAATATTTGAAAAATCTTGTACTACCATTACAATAAGTGGAAAATGTTGCTTGTGTCGTGGTGGAGGACTTAGCCAGCCGAGGAATCGAACATGCGATGCTTGGGTGGGACCCAAACGCAATGCCAACTCAACCACTGACCGGTAAATACATTTCCAATTTGGGAAGCGGGTATGGGAATATTTATTGGATAACCTACATCTCAGATATAAGTTAGCCCAGGCTTGCAGGGGTTTGGTGACTTAACCCGGAAAAATCTCATCCCGGGTACATGAGGTGAAGTTTGTCGGGGTCTTGGCGGTGGATGTGTCTGTCCACCAACTGCGTGACAGGCCGGATCGGGAGAGACTGGTTGGGGGTACTGATCAAACGGACCTCTCCAGCAGAACTCTCTCGAAACATCGCCTTCCACCGCCGTGAGAGGGATGGATTCATACATCCGTCACTCTTGAAGACACTGACTCCCAGATTACTACCCACCCATCATATCTTTTTCTTTCCCAGAACTTCATCTACTTTATTTCCTCAAAAGACCCTCTCCACATAGCATCCTCAAAGATGATATAAGGCCCATTATTTTCTTCGGGGCTTGCTGGGTGGAGCTAATGTAAAAAACAGGTTCTTATATTATAGCGCTTGTTCTTGCACGAAATGAAAAATACTCTTTGTAAATCATTTTCATTTATCAATACACGAGAGTCAATCGGTTTTGCATTCTCAAGCTTCATCATCAGAAAAAGAGGGAGACAACTTATTTATGGTGTAAAGAGGTACAACTAGAAAAGTGGAAGACAAATTACTGTAGGAGGGGTAGATAAGGGGAGGAGAAAAAAGTTTCAGCAGGGGTTAAGGAAAAAAAAATTAAGTCTATCAGTTGTCAGTTGTTTTTGGTTATTAATTATGTTCTTGACTTGGAGGGGTTAATCAAAGGGTTAAGGGTTTAATTCAAACTTTCAACACATTCGTATAGTAGGTAATATGCACTAAGACAAATACACTATAAATACTATATAAGTACTATTACACTATAAAAAAGAAAAGAAAAGTTGAATAGAAAATTCAACTTAGAATATTGTCAAGGTGATTTTTGAGCTTCCATATTCTGGAAGCAAACAAGCCGTGGAATGATATTATTGCTGAAAGCTACACGAATATCATTGCTTGCTTTCAGTGAATTCCGGGGCTTTTTTTAATTATAAGCAAAGCAGAAAATTATTGAGAGGAAAATCATGGAGAGGAGCACAAGATAGAGCAAAACGAATCCCCGAATTTTAGTATATGAAATTTTACCTATAAACTCTTCAAGGGAAACAGATTCAAATGCGCCCCTGCAATTACTGTCAATTGGCAATTCAATGAGCTTTTGGACTTCTTCAATTATCTCTCCAATATAAATATCAAAAGGGTTTTGAATCAGCGAATGGAAAGGTATCCAGGGTTTTGGATACCTTTCCATTCGGTTTCGTTACATTATATTTCCAGGAAGTAACGATTTTATTCATCAGCCAGCATTTGACTTCTGTTGTCGGCTATCAAATTCGCACTACGACATTTTCCTCATTTAGGAGCGCTTTAAGGTTACAAACGCAGAAAAGTTGTTATCTCTAACTTTACCCATCTATCATTGAAGCTTGCAAATAAAGGCGTGAAGTTTATCTTCAAAGATAAATATGTTTGCCAAGTATTCTAAATTTCTGTTTCTGGAATTGCAACTGTTAGTTTAGCTGATATAAATGTGTGAAAATATCGACAAGATAAGCCAACTGCATCTGAGAAGTCAGAAAACTTCTCCAGTAAATCTTTCATTTTCTTTTCTTTTCTTATACCTGAAACTACCAACCTCCTCTCTTAGTTCGTATAATCTTCCAAGCATGTTACTTTTTGACAAGCAACGTGTGGTGTATGTGTATGAGTGCGACGGCATGAGAGCGAGACAGCGAGTGTGGAGATGTATAAAAGGGATGTACTGGCTGTTGTGCGCGCTCTCCATAAGAATCTCTTCAATAATAGACATTGTAACATTCAGAAGTTATTACTACCCGCACGAAAAGATATCTCACAACGGAACTTTGATGTGAAAATGAAGCATCTCATGATCGGAGCCCATTTCAGAGCACAGTTTTAAAAAAGGCGACCATTTACGTGACTGCTTTTGATAAAATTTTATGCCCAATTGCATTGTATCAGCCGCCAATCTGGAAGAGTCTTAGAAGCTTACGGCTGGCGATGTATGGTACAATTCTTCTGCTGCCAGACCGAAGCGTGATCCTAAAACAGCTCCATCCGTACAGAACGGCGAGCTTTTTCCACATGATGTTTCGTTTCTCAAAATATTCCAATATTACGTTCAGGATATTGATATCCCTTGACGTCGTTTCCAACTTCTTCAAAATCAATATTTTATGGTTGATTGTTGGGTCGACGTCTAAAACATGAGTAACTGACAACAATTAGAAAAGTCTGATGATTAAATACACTTCGAAAGCGAAATATGGCGTACTTTTAATTTTTGAAATAAGCTGGTCCTCAATATTGTTTGACATTATTTCAATTCAAACTTCTGTTTGTTATTCGGTAAAGATATTTCATGTATTTTCTTTTTGAACATTTTTCACGAGTATTTTTGATCTCAAAAATGCTTTTATTGATTGTGTTTGGATAGTTCAAACGACGCGGCTAACAATTTTTTCTAAGATACAAACCTTGTCCAAGTTTCATCCTCTTCAGGTTCTCTAATTTTCCGTAAAAAATTCTCTTGGTCGATCACAGAAATCAGGATGGACCGTTTCTAAGTGACGTTTTAATTTGGCGAGCTTCAAAACATCGTTCTTGGACCAAGAATTTAAAAGGTACGTGTCTTAGCAACCAGTTTAAATGAAGAGAGATTTTAAGACTGTAAGATTAAAACTTGCCTCCTGAATGTCTAAGCTCATCACGATCGTTAAAGAGAATTTCCGTCCAATAAATTAGACACCATTCTTATCGTGAAGAAAAAGATTAACGATTTAGATAGATTTGGCGACGACGGTTCCATGCCAACTCAAAATCAAGTCAGCTCAACACCACTTTGAAAAGTAATTAAAAGCTATGAAAAAAATAATTGAAAGATAGCCCTTAGTAGAACCTAACGTAACCTATTTAACCAATTTTTTTTTCATCGCTTTTAATGACTTTTTAAAGGAGGTGTTGAGATGATTTCATTTTGAATTGTCCGGTCGTGAGGCTGATATGAGACAAGATAAATTGGGAAAGCAAAGGTGAAAGGTTAGAGAAAGGTTGTGAAAATGCTGACTATTTCGCAAAATCTTGCACACTTAAACTACTCAATTATCTTGCAACTGTGACCTGGCTGATTTCTGCAAAACACCGATTGGTTAAGTTAGCGGTGAACGCTGATTCGCTGCTACAGAGCTGATGATAATCTCATTTAATATTCCTTTTGACTGAAATACACGAGTATCTAATACGCAAATAACGTACCTAAGCGTGCTTTGACAATTCAATTTTCACGGTTTCACCAAACAAAAAAGTTTTTGGTTGGTGTGGTTTCAGATTGCTTCACAAAAAACAACAAAAACTTGTTAATACGTTTTATGAAAACCAGGGTCGTGTCGTGCTGTCGTGAACTCCACTTGTTTTTCAACCGTCTGTATTTAACACCGACAGAAACAAATGGGTGTTCATATATTTTAACTAATAAAATGAAAAAAAAACTTTGTCAGGGAAATACAAAGTCATAAAAACTACCGGTTCATAAAAATAAATTTTCTGCCTCTAAGAGTTTAGTTGTTACCTCTGTTTCTATGATTCATGCGAAGGAGGGAGAGGTTATATTGAAGTAATGCCATTCGTAATGTATTTATCTTTTATACTTAACCCCTCAGGCCTCGACCATATTTAGTCAATTGGTCAGAATATTTCCGTTTTGCATTAAAATTTAAAAAAATGGAAAATTTATTAACGTATTTGAAAAATAAAAACTGTTTTTGAAAGGTGATGAAGTATTCACAAATTTTAAAAGCATACCATTAAAACTTAAACTCACCCTACCTTCTAACTAAAATCTAACTAAAATTAAATTAACCAAACAATCTCTGGAAGCTGGTTTTTCTAACTAAAATCACTGGTAACAAAAAATGTACGTGTTTTTTAGATAAATGTATTATAAACGTTACCATCACTTAAATTTTTTGTCTTGTCATGTAAAAATAATAAAAAAAATCACAAATTTTCAAATTGCGGTCGGAAACTTTGGTTTCATTAAGGTGTACATTTTAATTATTTCGTGGTTAGCTTTAACATTTCATAATTTTTATAAAAAGCGTAGTGTTTTTTTCTGTCCAATGCCATTTAGATCATATTTCTCACTATGATAGCAAGGGAGACACAAGATTTCTAGGAGGCTTATGCGAGATGTCCCGAAGAGTGAATAAATTAGCTTGAGGGGTTAAGATTTAACCCTGCTATTGGGACGGCAAATGTGTATGGTAGGAAAAATTGGGGACGCCCAACGAAGACATGCACAATCAAGCAACCCAAAGACTTGAATACAAGAAGGATATATACGAGGCAATCTATGAATATGTTTGAAGCAAGGAGTGTGTGCCATGACCAAGTTGTTCGGCGGTCTGTCCCCTCTGCCTACCCCTGATGGTAGGTTAGTTAGAAATAGTCCTATATCTGATAAAATATCTATATTTATCATATTTCAACATATTGTACCCACTATATGAAAATATTTATTGATTTAGTTGATTGTTGTTATTGAATTTTGAATGATCTCAGATTATCCACCCAATGAATAATAAAGCAATATAACAATGAAATCTTACATTACTGTTTTTCGACTATTCAATAAACGACATAAATTTAGAAAGAGTAACTGAAATGCGAGATCTTGACAAAATAATGGGTGAGAAACTAGACTTCACAGTCCACATTCAACGAACTGTAAATAAGGAAGGTTATGAAAACATTAGGATTTCTATTAAGAACAATTAAAAACTTTGAATTGTTACAAATCATTAATTTAACTGTTGTACACATCCCTTGTTAGAAGCCTAATGGAACATAACTCCATAATCTGGTCACCATTCTACAAAATTCATATTCATAATGTTGAAAGAATTTAAAGAAAATTCCTACGTTTCATAAATTTTAAACATAATATCCCTTTAGGGCTTATAAATTACCCGTACGTGAATATTTTAAATATTCCAACTTTAGAATATAGACGAAAAATAATTGACCTAACCTTATATTTTATGGAACCTATATTTTGTTTCTTATATTTTATGTTACTTCCGGTATTTTGTTAAAAACATGTCCTCCACTATTTTTAAAAGCCCTGTGGGCGTTTAAATAAAATAAAATAAATACATAAAATAAATCCTTAAAATTATTCCAACTGTTTCGGTTCTTATAAATATTTGAACAGAATATACATTAATTTAATAAGGTGAAACGCCCACACGTTGAAATATTTTTATCTAATTAATTCATATTATAAAAAAAAATTGAGAGCGAACTGTTATTTTAATCTTCCTCAGAGTTGAACATCCCAGGAAAAAACTCTAAATAATATTAATACGAATATTTCGCCGAGGTAATCTTATATTAAAAATAATCTGCGATGAAAACGGATGAAAAGAATATCATGTCTAAATTCATTAATAATAATAATATTTTATTTTGTATTCACTGATCTTTTATTTCTTAGAAGTGTGATCTACAACAATCCAAAGAAAAAATGATGTGCAAATTTACTTTTTTAGGTCCCAGAAAGGCCAAATAAATATTGTCTATCAGTTAATATAATAATTTCGATTTTTTAATTCCATTGTTTTTTTATCAATTTTACAGAAGTAATGAGAATTCAGCTTAATTCGGGTACATGGTTACGCTTATAATACATTTCTATCGGAGCGACAATTTCGGGTTGAAAAAGTTGAACTATCATAAGTAAAATGTGCTCAAAATATGAATAAATGTGTGGAGAAAAGTTTGCAATTGTATATTTATTTATTTCGCCAAAAAAGAATCCCAAAAAGTGAACAAAATAGCCTCCACACGGGATTACCTCCTTCAGTGTAATAAAGTTGAAAATGACTCATGTGATATTGGAAGCAGCGAAAGAAAACCCCGGTGCAAGCTACGGTATCGTGAGATTTATTCGATAGGCTGGTATGGATGCCATTGCCCACGGAACCATTCATTGAATATCTAACAACTCTGCCATGTCGCCCCAAGTGGTTCGATACGTTTGGTGACTTTGCAGAGATGCCCGGGTTCATGGGATGAGGTTTGTCTGGGTTATGGTGGCAGATGCGTCTGCCCACTAGTTGAGTGGCGGGACGGGTCAAGAGAGACTGGTTGAATGAGAATCTCTGATCTCTCCAGCCGGACTCTCTCGTCCCACCTCCCTGCGCCACAGCGGAAGGGATGGATTCATGTCTCTCGCGGACACACTGATTCCAGACTGTCTCATGCCTTTTTCATTCCCAGAACTTTTTCTCTTATATTTTATTAAAAAAAACATCAACACAGAATTCCTAAAGATATTATAGGCCCATACATAGGCCGTGTAAAAAACCAAACTTGCTTGGGTCCTCTAAAAAGCGTTTCCAGATGAAATGTACAGGTCAAACAGCCTGCCATGTCATATTACTGACGATCCAAAGATATTAGCCAATCAGTAAAATTTTTATTTTTAAACATGAGAGCTGGTGGCATTTTTTTCTGTTTTTTAATGGGAAAAGAGAGTCCGGATACAGTAATAATTACAAGTTTCTAATAAAACTTCAAGACATCACAACACCGACGCGCAACGTAACCAAAAGCTCACGTATATTCTAAAGCAAAAGTTCAGAGAAGTTGATAAGAGACTTCACGTGAAGTAAAGAACCCATTAGGGGGCTAACATCAGCTAATATTTTGTACAGAGGCATACTTGGTTTAGTGTAGTGCTTTCCTGGTATAAAAATCACGTCCAAAAATTTTGAGTCACTCAATAATCAATGAACAAAACAACATTACAGTGTAGAACGATCAGCGCGAGCGCACTATATAGCCACAAATCCTTTTTTTAACCATAGCAACCCTGACCGCAGCGCGGGTACAGCTGTCATCGGGAGATTCTAAAAACCATTCGTTTCTCCGAGTCCAAGTCAATAACATCGCTAATCGTCTTACATAAATCCTTCTGATAAAAACGTGTCGTTAAATTGTACTACTTGTTCAGTTAATAAATGTAAAGATTGTTACAACATCCAACTTTCATTTTTATCTCAAAACGACAAATATTAGCACGATTACACATGACTGTGAATCGGTAAGTATGGTGGATGCAGATAATACCCACACTGCTAAAACAGTTTTTCGTTTATGTGTGTAATTATTATTACTGTTTGATTGTTATTCCTTGTTGTTATGATTATGCGTGACAGCTGTTTTGCCTTCCGGAGGTATTATAAAACTGTCCTTTTACGTCCTTGTCGACAACAGCCGTCAAAACAGCCGTCAAAACAGCCGCCACGCGTAATAATAATTACACAACAGAACTTGTTTATAAATAATTTTTTTTTGTAAATTAAATAAAAGTGATATTGGACGTAAGTACATATAAAAAAAATGAATTATAAAAATTAAGCTTGAAAACAATTTTGGCCTCTTTTATAGTCTGTGTGACAGTAAGATCGGAGGTGTTCGGGCTTTCTCAACAAATGTATGGCGCGGAGGCCTACCGTTAGACTATCGGATGGAAAAATCGGACGTGTACGGCCGGCCGAAAAGGCTTTTCGAAGAGTTGAGTTCAGTTGATTTTGAGTTGTCACCGAACCAATAAAACAGAAGAATTCAGAAGGAAGATTATTGTAGTTTTTATGGCTTGGTAAATAATATAATGTTTTTGAATTTATGTTGTTTTAAAATTAGGTATAATAAATTGATTTCCATTTCTCATTAGTTTATAAAATTCTTAATATTCTTTGTTATTCTTACAATAAACAAGAAGTGTGCAAATTTTAGCCTGCAGGGAAATTTCAGGCAGATCTACAAATTGTTCTGCGTTGTCGCCATAAAACTTGACTCATTATGATTTGGCAAAAGTGGTCCGGTATCGTATGACGAATAACGTCATGAAATATGTTTATTTATTTATTAACGTTCTTTCGAGGGAGTTAAACACACACATAGTAAAAAATATAAAGCATTTTTTGTTCGTATCTGAACTGCCTCGGTAACAAAATTTTGTATTTGTTTAGTGATAAATTGAAGATGTCCGTTGACTTGGTAAAATAATTTCCATCCTTGTATTCGGGCATATTTATTTATTTATTTTTTTGAGGCTTTTGCATATGAATAGTAAGAAATATACAGGATTTATTGTATAGAACTGAACTGCCTCAGTAACATTATTTTATTTTTCTTTAAAGATAACTTGATGATTTTTTTTTTAAAGAAAGACAAACATTCCAAGGTTGCGAATAACCCAACAATGTTTGAAAATCTCCTACTACCACCACAGAAAGGAGAAAATGTTGCTTGTGTTGAGATGGAGGACTTAGCCAGTCGAGGAATCGAACACGGAACGCCCGGGTGGGACCCAAACGCGATGCCCACTCAACCACTGACCGGTCGAAAAGATGTTGATTCGTCGAAAAGATGTCCACTGACTTGGTATAATTGTTTTCTTCCATTAGTATTCTGGGCAAAGAGGAATACATATGGTAGTTAGTCCCAGAATTTCTGCACTGAAATAAATCCCGACTTCTAGCATTAAGTGGTGGACTCCGGAAGCTTATCAATTCAAGCTATTATCATTTAAAATTTCATATAGAAATACCAAGTCAGTAAAAATTCTTCTGTCTGACGATTTGAGTATATTCATATCGTTTAAAATAGTGTTGCGAATAAACATAATTGAAAAACCCATTTTAATATTTTTAAAAGGTAAGAATTTGTTTTGTATTTTTTCAACAGTTTGCACATGTGGGTCCCAGACGGGAGAATTGTACTCCAGTTGACTTCTAGCATAGGCAAAATATAACAGTTTAATACACTTTATATTGTTAAAATTTGTAATTAGCCTAGTTATAAATACCAACATTTTTAATACCTCATTAGAGATTTCTGTGTATTATTGTTATTTATATTATCAGCAAATAGCTGTGAATATTTCATGACGCCATGACGTTTGCAATTGAGTTAGACAAATCAATCACACTTCTGCTGAATAGTTGTGATTTTGGAGAGTGATCGAATGTGGACTCGAATTCAGGACTCGAGAACTTCAATCTGTCTGCCAAGCTTAGTTCAAAGTTATTAATCAGAATTTTCTGATTAAAAGCCATTCCAAATTAATTGACGCCAGAGCTCACCGTGCTAGATTTATTTTCTGAGATAAGTCAATATTGTGTTACGTTACAAATAGACCGCCAATATAGAGGCGCGCGCACTACCCCCTCCCGCGAGCGACAAACCGAGCTGTCGCTAGACCATCTCGAGCGGCAAGCTCGCCAGTCTTCAGCGAGCGAGCTTCCCGAGCCCACGTCCCGCGTGAACATGTGCGACACGAGTTCAGTTTCGCCGGTTGCGCACTTCCGGTGTCCGCGCTTGGACGCTGCTGAGACCGGGAGAACAAGCGCGTAAAGCCGCTGTTGGCCCATAAACCAAACGTGAGTCAATTACCATGTTACCCTTTGTGTGCAAATAATGTTTTAGCCCTAACCACGCGTGTAGAGAGCAGAGACTGACGTTCAAACTAACTTTCAGCTAGGATCGTTCCTCTTATGTATTATTGTGTCTCCTAGAATTGAATAAACTATTTATGTGATAACCTACCGTGTTTTGCTTGTCGAGAGAGGCCCTGGGGGGATGGAGAAGCGTGAAGTTCCGAACCACAAGCACTAGCCTTGAGGTTAAGAGAAACCCTGCTTGCACCGAACCTGAGCTAGTTTTTATTTGGGGCAGATACAGCAACTAATTTGTATTAAATATGTGGGAGCTTTCTCCAACCCTGCCGATAGCATCAGCACGCCCGCGACGCTAACACTGGCGCTAAACGTGGGGCCATTTAAATTTTTTTCTGTTCCACCACGGCCTCGTTCCCAAGCAACAATTGTAAACTCTGAAATGTTATTATGATGTATTGTTTATTCCCAATTGTCTAGCACTTCCAACAGGAATCTCGGCGCGAACGTAATTTCGAATCACAATTTAAATTATTACGGGCGCGATTTTATCATTTGTGACTCGTCACTCGACAAAATATTACCGGTATTCCAACGCAAGGTGCCCAACCTAGGAAGTTGTCGCTGCGAATAATACAGTGATTACAAAGTGTCGGCCGATTAAAATTGCTATTTTCAATACAAGTGAATAGTGGAAATAAACACAAATTAAAGAAGAATTTATTCAACAATTAAAATCATGTACATGATAAACAAATCATCCGCTTGGTCTCGAAAGTGCTAAATATTTTTAATAATATACTATACTGCAGCACGCTGGTACGTCTCTTAAACGGACACTTGCTGACACCTAGGGAACAAGTGGATTTAAATTCTTTCTGTCATTTGACAATTAAGTATTTTTGACTCTGTCGTCTGCTGAAACCGGGTCATGCCGAATCACATTCGAATAATGCAAAAAATACTAAATTCGCGTTGACGTGGATTCCTTGACATCTGACACTATAATACCTTGTCAATTGACAAAGAAGGTAATATCTTGTCGAAAAGACGAAGGGAATTCGCGTGTAAATACCAGAAAAATTGGTGCTGTATAAAATCAGGCTATAGGAAGCCGCGTAATGAAACCATGCCCCCAAGATATTGTTGAATTCTCAAACAAATTACTTCCACGAAAACTTGTGAAAATTTTTCCGATTTTTTCCTTTTTTCAATTTTTTTAATTTTCGAAATTTTTTTTTCCAAAACGCTTGGAGTTTTTCTTAAAAACGCATGGACAGAGGAAAATCGCTGCCCAAATTTTCTCCAGTTTCGGACTCTGAAAATTTTTTCGATTTTTTCCTTTTTTCGATTTTTTTAATTTTCGAAATTTTTTTTCCAAAACGCTTGGATTTTTTCTTAAAAACGCATGGACAGAGGAAAATCGCTGCCCAAATTTTCTCCAGTTTCGGACTCTGAAAATTTTTTCGATTTTTTCCTTTTTTCGATTTTTTTAATTTTCGAAATTTTTTTTCCAAAACGCTTGGATTTTTTCTTAAAAACGCATGGCCAGAGGAAAATCGCTGCCCAAATTTTCTCCAGTTTCGGACTGAAAATTTTTTCGATTTTTCCTTTTTTCGATTTTTTAATTTTCGAAATTTTTTTTTCCAAAACGCTTGGATTTTTTCTTAAAAACGCATGGACAGAGGAAAATCGCTGCCCAAATTTTCTCCAGTTTCGGACTCTGAAAATTTTTTTTCGATTTTTTCCTTTTTTCGATTTTTTAATTTTCGAAATTTTTTTTCCAAAACGCTTGGATTTTTCCTAAAAAGCACGTGGCCAGAGGCAAATCTCTGCCCAAATTTTCAAATAACCCAAACACTTACAAATACGCGTTTTTTCGCAGAAGCATTTTGTAAAAAAAAAAATATATATATACGTCCCCAGTGGTCAATCCCTGGCAAAAATTTCTTTCCAATTACGGACAAAGAGTCGAGTTCTCGTTTTTCTCCCAACGTAAGGTCACCCTGACACGACCCTGTACACTATGGAAGTCCCTCAAGTCACGCTGGGTATAATCCCCCACATTTCTACGTCAAAAAAGGAAGAACTACTACAGGCCCTGAGAAGTAGAAAGATTTCTCCCAGGAATAAATCCAAAAAATGCCTTATTCAATATGCTTCTTTCTACAACAAAAAGTACATCAGGAAGTTGCAGTTTCAACAGGAAGACACCTCAGAAATCATCTCTACCTCCCTCACAGTCTCCGAAGCAAAACCCTTGGTGGTACAAGCCCAGGAACAGACGAAAATATATGATTTGACAACCTGGAAGACGAAATACAACGGACTCACGGATGTGGAGGATTTCATCAACAGAATAGAAGAAACAGCCCAAGTCAGAGGAATCCCCGAAAGTATTCTACACAGGAACTTCATAGACCTCATCGCTCCTGAAATGCTTACCTGGCACAGGATACATAAGAGAAAAACAAACTCATGGAGGGAACTCAAGGTGGCACTTTTATCCAGTTTCGGAGAAAAAAAGGCCCAACACAGAGTCAGGCTATCCCTACTCGCTATCAAGCAGCACTCTGGAGAGTCTGTTGCTAGATTCACACAGAGGGCAGAGGCCATCAATATAAAGCTCACCCAACCTGTCCCTGAAGCGGAACTTCTCCCGGTTTTAATCGACGGTCTTCTCCCCAGATACGAAAACATCATTACTTCTCAGAAAATTGCCACGCTGGAGCAACTGAAAGATGTCTGCCAGCTACTAGAGGCATACCAGGATCGGAAGAGAGACGAAAGATTCCCCAAAGAAAACTTTCGCCCAAGCACTTCGTCCGGCATAAAACCGGAGCACAACGAAAAGAAATCCTGCTCTTTTTGCCACAAGATTGGTCACTCCCAAGCCGCCTGCTTTAAACAAGCAAAACTTTTATCCTCCAAAGACACCCATTCTAACAAAAGGCGATCCGTCGATCGTTCTCCAAGAAGAGATGAAGGGAGGAAGTTTGGCAAAAGACCACGCCAAGACAATACCGAAACGTCCATCCCGGATCTCAGATTCATCAAACCCCCTATGGATTTCTCCAGACCCCCTCCCAATTGGACAGCCAGGAAGACAAAAAACTAGACCCCAACCCCCCGGGCCATCCCTCCCATAGGCCAAAGGAATGGTCGGAGTGGTTGGAACACGTCAAATTTTTTAAACAGGCCTTACCCCTCTCTACAGTTTGCTGCAAACAGGCAATAGACGGTAGACCCTTCGCGCATTTTTCCATAAACAACGTGGTTTTTTCAGGTCTCCTAGACAGCGGCGCCTCTGTCAGCTGCCTGGGCGACAACGCCCACACCTTATTCACAAACTGTGGTTTTAAAATGGGAAAATATTCTTCACATGTTACCACGGCAGACAACACTTCACAACTCGTCATCGGTTCTCTAACCCTGCCGATCAATTGCGACCAAAAAACAGTTTGGATCAAGTTTCTAGTTGTACCTACAATCACACAGAAATTCATCTTGGGAGTGGATTTTTGGATGGCTTTCAAAATTGCCCCGCAACTGTTTAACAACCCCTCCGTCACTCCCCAAGTAAACGAAATCCGTACGGTAATACCCTACGAAAACTTGAACCCCTTACAGACAATACAATTAAATCAAATGATCAACAAGTATGAATCCATCTCCTTCGAAAGGTGCGGTTTAGGCTTAACCAACCTAGTACAACACCATATAAAAACAACAGGCCCCCCAATCAAACAAAGGTATTACAACCTAGCTCCACAAAAATTGAAAACGCTGGAAAAAGAATTGGACGATATGTTAAGACTGGGAGTGGTGGTACCCAGCCGCAGTGCATGGACCAACCCCACCTTATTAGTTTCAAAGAAAGACGGCTCAGCCCGTTTCTGCCTCGACAGCAGACGCCTCAACGCATGTACAATATCAGACGCCTACCCGCTCCCCTTGGTCAACTCCATCCTGGACAGACTTCGAAACGCTAAATACATCTCATCCATAGACTTAAGCAAAGCATTCTGGCAGATACCTTTGGATCCCAGCTCCTGCGAAAAGACTGCCTTCGTGGTGCCTGGCAGGGGTATGTTCCATTTCAAAAGACTACCCTTCGGTTTAAAAAACAGCCCAGCAGAACTACAAAGACTCATGGATAAATTGTTTGGCCCAGAGTTTGATAACAATTTATTTTGCTACCTGGATGACCTGATCATCATTAGCGATACCTTTGAAAAACATATACTTATTCTAGAGAAGGTTTTTCAACAACTCAAACAGGCCGGTTTGACTATCAACCTGAAGAAATCGGAATTCTGCAGGCACCGCCTACGATACTTGGGTTTCATAGTAGACGAAGAAGGCCTAAGAACAGACCCCACAAAAGTAGCGGCTATGACAAATTTTCCCCGACCTACAAATGCAAAAGAGGTAAAAGCCTTCCTCGGACTCACCGGTTACTACAGAAGATTCATAAAAAACTTCTCAACTCTCGCGGCGCCGCTCAACAAAATCACGGGAATCCGTAAAGGTACCAGTAACTTTTCCTGGTCTGCAGAGACTGAGTCAGCATTCAACTCCCTGAAAGAGGCTCTTCAATCAGCCCCAGTACTGAATTGCCCCGACTTCAATCTTCCCTTTACGATCCATTCGGACGCATCAAACGTCGGAATCGGAGGAGTCCTCACTCAAAATTTTACGGACGGCGAACACCCCGTGGCATACTTCTCTCGTACCCTAAATAAACACGAAAAAAACTACGGGATTACCGAGAGAGAATTGTTAGCAGTCATGGAATCCATTCAACATTTCCGCGGATACATTGAGGGCAGTAAGTTTACCATCGTCACAGACCATAGCAGCCTAAAATGGCTGATCTCGCTAGACAACCCCTCCGGGAGATTGGCTCGCTGGTCGTCCCGCCTATCTCAATATACTTTCGATGTCATCCACCGTAAAGGCGCGGATAATATCGTCCCGGATGCCCTTTCTAGGATCGAGATAGCAACATTAAATGCCGAATTACCCAATTCTAGTCTCCCCACAAAAGACGTATGGTATCAAAAAATCTTTAGAGGATGCAGTGACAACCCACAAAAGTTCCCGAATTTTATAATTAAGAACGGACAACTATATCGCAACTGCAAGCCTCCACTGTCAATCTTAGAGGACTATGCCTGGAAAATGGTAGTCCCTCTCGAAAATAGAGAACAAGTTATTATTGATAACCACAGTGCCGTAGACTCCATACACCCTGGAACTTTCAAAACATTCAAAAAAATATCCTTAAGATATTATTGGCCGGGTCTATTCAAACAAGTACGTTTATACATCTCCAAGTGCGACATCTGTAAGGCATACAAGCACAGTACGGCACCACCGTCTGGTCTAATGGGCAACCCCAAGCGTGCCGATAGACCACTTCAATCCTTTTCTATGGACCTCATTGGACCCTTCCCTAGAAGCTACGCCGGTTACATGCATATACTCAGCGTAGTGGACATCTTTTCCAAATACTGCTGGTTGTTTCCTCTGAAAAGGGCAACTGCAGCAGCAATAACCAATCTATTGGAAAAACATATTTTCATACCCTACGGTACCCCTCGTACTATAATATGCGACAATGGTAAACAATTTATAGCTCTGGAATTTAAAGAGTTTTTGTCTAAATATGGTATAAAGGATGTATTCTATAACACCCTTTACACCCCACAGAACAACACCGTTGAACGATACAACCAAACCATAAACACAGCCCTGGCAATTTTGGTTGGCAAAGATCAACGCACATGGTGCAAAAAATTAGACAGAATACAAGCAGCCATGAACAACACGGTGAACCTCGCTACAGGCTATACACCATTTTTTCTCAAACACGGCATGGAACAAGTAGTTCACGGTTCACTACACCCTGACAATTGCCTTCCACCCGTCCCTTCCTCCACAGCAGACCCCGCAGCAAATTACGCCCACCGCTTGGAGGAACTCTCCGCTATCTATAGTGAAGTAACAGACGCTCTACTATTGGCCCACCAAAAGAGCGCCGACAGGTATAACCTTCGCAGGAAGCACGTCACATTCAAGGAAGAAGACATCGTCTGGAGGAGAAACAACACTCTGTCACAAGGTGCGCTGTACTTCTCTGCCAAATTGGCACCCCGTTTTGTAAAGACGAAAGTCCTAAAGAAAATCTCAGACCTGGTTTACCGATTGTCCGACATCTCTGGTAAACACATAGGTAACTACCATATAAAGGACATTGTAAAAAGTGGTAACATGGAAACAAACTCCATTGCCACGCCCGTATAACCCCAACGGTTATTCCTTGACTCCTAGCAACCATTCGTCTACACCGTGACATGGATCACTATGGAAGTCAACCCTTTTGTTTCGTCACTAATGAGCGGCCTCTCGTAAACGATTGTCACTCATTAGGACACTCAAACGAAACCTTTCTAGCTCTGGCACAGTGGTGTCAACTGTAGCCAAAGTCATGGAAGAAATTATAATTCTCCCTTGTGGTTTCGTTTCATTTTATTTTATTTTATTTTTGTTTGTATAAATATCTCGTCATCATCAGTCATTCGCCTCTAATTGCTGCCCCAGGTGTCAAACCTTGGAAACATCGTTTTTCCTAAGCATGCACACCTCTACCTGAAATTGATCACTTCGGAGAAAGGAATTCCCTGTGGCTTACTGCAAGTACGTGCCCAAGGTTTTGTGCATCGTCACAACTAGCAGCATCATATTTTCACATCATCATGTCATACCTCGTCACCCCTTTCTAAATGTTAAAAAAATTTTTTTTTGTACATTAAATATCGGGTCCTCGCCAAAGTGCATCTAACCCTTATGTCATATGTAGTTAAATTAGGTAAGCAAACCTGTGTAAACCCACGGCGGTATCAGATGTTTGCTACCCGTTCTAAGTTTTTTCTGTTTTTTAAGAAAATAGAATGGCGCTCAATAAATAACCCAAATTGCTCTAGCTCTCCCCAGAACTGGATGTGGAGTCTGGAAAGTATCGTTATAAAAGGGACAACTTTCAACGTGCCTCTTCATTAACGATAAATTTTTTTACAACATTTCAGCAACATTGAGTCACCCTGGGTCTCAACTGCTCAAACTGAAATTTTGGGGTTGCCTTGTTGTGACTTATCACGTGCAAAGTACGAGGTCACAACAAGAAGCCAGGTCTCCAAGTGAACCACCCTGTGAACAACCCATCCCATTATTATAATTTTCATAACACCAAGGTGTGTCCATCGCAGTCTGTTTAAGTAAGTAAAACCTAGAAGGTCTTAAACACTCAAATCGGATCAATGTAAATAATTTTCCTTGTCAAACAACGATAAGCGCATGTCTTGTATTGTTGCTACCATCGTACGTGTAAGTACAACAAAAGTTGTACCATCACGATGCGATACTCTGTGCGTAACCAAAAGGGTTGTACCACAAAGGATCTCTTTTGCGGTAAGCTTAGATGAAATTCACATTCCATCAGCACGCCAGAAATTTTTTTGTCCCTTAATTGTTGAAGTATAAAATCTTGGCCAGATCTTCAAATATGTTTTTGCCTTTGTGCAAGTCTTTAACGTACGCTAATATGGATTTATTATGCTACGGTATTGTTGTACTAAGTACATCAGTATGTCTCGCCGTCTGTATTGAATAGGTACCTTTATATGAACGTTAACCTTTGTTGCCATCATAGGTGGGAACCTTATAAAATCTGCCGTCATAGATGGGAATCTCAGAATATCTACTAAATGCGATACGGGGAGCCCGTTATAATTACTCTGTGGGTTTTTGTCAGAAATGTCATAAATACCTAGTCTTTTGCACCTCCCTTCAATACTGGGCAACCCAGTTGTAATTCGTTCATTGTTATCCGTGAAGACGTTATAAAACTTACTTGCAAATCCTTTGATTTTGCAATCTTGTACGCTATACGTGAAGACGTTATAATACTCACCATGAATCGTGCGAACGAAATAATATCAAACCTTTATGTGTGAACTACTCAATGTAGTCCACACCCCTTTTTTGTAATCATTAATATGCCCGTGGACTTCCTGTCACAAGAACCCAGGAACTATCTACTATCTCAAAAGGACTAATCATACGCTTCACTCATGATTATGGGGCATCGTGTCGTGGGAGTTAAGTTGATGGACACAAAAACACCTAACTCGTTGTCTGGGAGACGAACAAAGAAAATCCCCAGGTTTGTGAGATTTGAGCAAGGGTCTGTCATTTCTCGCAAACAAGTAGGAGAATAAAACGACCCCTAATCTTCTGCCCAATACACGTAGAGGATTAGACTTTTATGTCAGTGTATTCTTTTGTCCAACACTACCAAATATTATTGTAATGTGCCAGGATGACTGCTGTAGACCTTGTTTCACCTCCACCCAGAGGTCGAATTTCGGAAATAGCCGAGTCCCCAGCAGTTTTCTTCGTTCAAATGTTCCCAATTATCACCCTCCCCCTTCCTCGAAATTATCCGTGAATGGGGATATATGCGTTACGCACTTGGCGTTTCGTTTGTCAAATGGGACAATCTTCATACGCGGATCCTTTCAACTTCCTACTCCTTTCCCACTTTGTTATAACTAATCTTGTACGCAATGTTTTGTTTTTCGAAAGTAGAAAAAATGCTACCGTATAGACGTGAGCATAGGTCATGGAAGACCAACTTCTTTCGAATGGGGAATTTTGTTATACGTACAATCCCTCAACCACGTATTCTTGGAAATGTATTTGGTAAAGAAAAAAAACCAAAAGGGGTTACACAGAACCTGTCCTTGAATACGTACCTTTGTAACATGTATTAGGCATTAGCCACATTTAGTTAGCTCTCTCTCCGTCTCTCTCTCTACACGCCAAACAAATCCAACTTTTCCTCAACATGCACACTTGTTTCTCTCCAAACTTTTTCATCATTGGTCTACTAGGCAGGTAAACTTCAAGAATTTTGTTCTAATAATAATTTTTGCCGGATTAAAAAAAAAAACCAGCAGCTCTGCACCCTATCTACATCTGCGCCTCTTCATGCTGCCCTCGCTACCGTCACGGAGGTCCCTTGCCTTCAATCCCTGCGTACCAAAAGCACCCGACCGCATCTAACATAACCTAGTGTGAGTCGTGCGTGTAGTTGCGAATTGTATCACCACAAAGAACCGACACTCAAAACAAACCCGAGCACGCCAGCTCTAGGTTGGTTCCTGTTCCTGTTGCCATTGTGCAAATGCTCTGCTGCCATTATGCAAATATTCCTGCTGCATAATACAAATGTTCCTGTTGCCCTTGTGCAAATGTTCCTGCTGCCATTATGCAAATGTTCCTGCTGCATAATGCAAATGCTCTGCTGCCATTATGCAAATATTCCTGCTGCATAATACAAATGTTCCTGTTGCCCTTGTGCAAATGTTCCTGCTGCCATTATGCAAATGTTCCTGCTGCATAATGCAAATGCTCTGCTGCCATTATGCAAATATTCCTGCTGCATAATACAAATGTTCCTGTTGCCCTTGTGCAAATGTTCCTGCTGCCATTATGCAAATGTTCCTGCTGCATAATGCAAATGCTCTGCTGCCATTATGCAAATATTCCTGCTGCATAATACAAATGTTCCTGTTGCCCTTGTGCAAATGTTTCTGCTGCCATTATGCAAATGTTCCTGCTGCATAATGCAAATGCCCTACTGCCATTGTGCTGATGCTCCTGTGCCCTTGCGCAAATAACAATACCAACGATTGTTCACAAAACAATCCCACTACATACAAAAACCAGTGTACCAACCACCAATTACGATTCCACTCTCCAATACTTCAATGGTTTCGTACTGGCTCACCCACAGGATCCGGAAGCAGTTACCCTTTCGACCTCTGTGACAGGTAGAACTCTCCACACCACCTAGAAGCCTCATCATGTGTTCTCTTCCTCGTATTTTCTTAAAGGCCCTAGTGTCCCTTGAGTGTAATCTCAAATGGGCCAGGTTACTGTGACAAAGTAACCTTGTAACTTCAGTGAAACGTTCAACCACCCCAGACATCCTACGCAAACCACGTTCGCAAACATTAGCTCACAGACCAATGATACAATTGTAGAGTTTTTTTTTTCTATCACTGCATAACCCTTGTACCTTTCTTCAACAGATCCTTGTTCTTTGCAACTGTATTTATGTATGCCACTGCCTTTATATACATTTATTGACAATTCCTTGTTACACCATGTATCATCTCTTTTGTGTTCTGTTCATAACTATTCTCCAGCTAGGAATCTCTCTCTCTCTCTCTCTCCTCGTTTCTCTTAAATGTTTTTGGCACAAGTGCTGAAAAGGTAAGAGGATTTATTAGTCCTACAGCTCCATTGCCACGTCGCTTTTATTGCGGCGAGGGGGGAAGTGTTACGTTACAAATAGACCGCCAATATAGAGGCGCGCGCACTACCCCCTCCCGCGAGCGACAAACCGAGCTGTCGCTAGACCATCTCGAGCGGCAAGCTCGCCAGTCTTCAGCGAGCGAGCTTCCCGAGCCCACGTCCCGCGTGAACATGTGCGACACGAGTTCAGTTTCGCCGGTTGCGCACTTCCGGTGTCCGCGCTTGGACGCTGCTGAGACCGGGAGAACAAGCGCGTAAAGCCGCTGTTGGCCCATAAACCAAACGTGAGTCAATTACCATGTTACCCTTTGTGTGCAAATAATGTTTTAGCCCTAACCACGCGTGTAGAGAGCAGAGACTGACGTTCAAACTAACTTTCAGCTAGGATCGTTCCTCTTATGTATTATTGTGTCTCCTAGAATTGAATAAACTATTTATGTGATAACCTACCGTGTTTTGCTTGTCGAGAGAGGCCCTGGGGGGATGGAGAAGCGTGAAGTTCCGAACCACAAGCACTAGCCTTGAGGTTAAGAGAAACCCTGCTTGCACCGAACCTGAGCTAGTTTTTATTTGGGGCAGATACAGCAACTAATTTGTATTAAATATGTGGGAGCTTTCTCCAACCCTGCCGATAGCATCAGCACGCCCGCGACGCTAACAATTGTTTCATCTTAATGGTTTTAAAATTTGAATTTTTGGGAGTTTTCGGATATAGGGCACAAAATATACAGACGTCAATTTATCTTCCTCGTTTCACTTAATTTTCTCGACAACCGGATTACTCACATTGAGTTCTGATGGATCGGTGTCAGAAAGTTCAAACTTCTATATTTTAATCATGTTATATTGATGAAAAAATTTCCAAATGCCAAAAGAACATTAAAATATAACTAATTTACTTGCTGGTATATTTTTTTTTTCAAAAACTGAAGATTGGACGGACTCCTGGTCGCAATCCAAAGGTCGTGGGATTGAATTCCGGCGTGCGCAAATAAATTTCATTTGATTAATTTGTGTTTTTTCACATTTAATTAATTAAAAATAATATATAGTATTATATTTGTGGCACGTTTCAGAGTGGACGATGCTCTAGTATCGCCCTCGTATTAGACCAACATTCGAAATTAATTGAAATGGTTTTAGTCGTATTTGGTGACCAGATATTACCAGTATTTCCCCACCTTCCTCTTTCTCATCTCCTTTTCTCTCCACTACCTTCAGCATCACAGCATCTCCCGATTGGGAATACCATTGCTCCAGACGGGAGCAGCTGGGACTCTTGTGAGGTAGTCACATTAAAAAAAAACATTATTTATTTCGAACGCAACAAACCAGAACATATCAATTTTCGTGTGGATTTCTTCTCGCAGTGTACTCTTTTGTAAGGTTTCCTGTTGCAATTTTGTGGTTTTAATTAAAAATTGATGTATGTTTATCAAATTACATTTGTTAAATTATAATTTTGAATACAGATATACACCGATCTTAACACATTATTCATGAACGCAATTTCGTACGGACTGCAGATTATAGCTTATTATTGGAAATACAAATGTATTGCACAAGTTCCCAATACGCAAATTGATTTGTTACGTGGTTGGTAACAGGCTAATGATTCTCTTCTAAATTTTACATATTTTTAAAAATAAGACATATTTTGTTAATTATCCGGTAGCGTCGAAACGTTAACTATTTCACAAACAATAAAATCAAAGGATTTAAAGATGCGTTAGATATAAACTATAGCTGTACTTAATATTTGCATTCATATTGCATTGGTAATTGTCACTTAGTACATTAATGTAATTATATTTTAAATTTTCTTACCGTCATCAGTAGGAATAATTAGATTAGCACAAATCCTGGATGCGGTTAGTTAAAACCTTATTTTGTGGAGAGCTGAAGACGGTTCTTACCTGAAACAAGAGAAAAATTATAAGTTTATAAAATATCCATCTGCCAGAAAATTTATAATAACGGTAAGTAAGAATTCTCGTATAAATATTGCATAGAGAACACTGTTTTCGTTCCCGTGGTATTGCAGCGCCTCGAAAATGTTTGTTGAGGGCCACGTTTACACGTGTACAGCCTGGCTTTTTCACTAATATACTATGAAATAATAAAATATATAATAATAATGCAAGTGGTTGCATACTACTAAAACAATATACGTTTAAGTATGTATTTTTCGAGTTTTAATTGACTCCTTTAATTGTTCAGTAAAAGTCTGGCAAATTTTATTTTCCAGACTAAAAAAATACAATTTTTTTTCTACCATTGATAATGTATTCTATATTTCAAATAATTTTCAAATCGGTTTGTGTATAGCAAAGCCTACAAAATATATATTAAAATAACTAACTAGCATTTATTTTACTTCATCGATTCAAACAATTTAAACATTAAAAGATTATGTATACCTATACATATTGCAAATATTAAAGCGATGCACTACGTCGTGTGTAAAATTCGGAAACGAATTCAAAAACATTCCTTGTATAGATGGCGATTAGGTTCAGAATCCCGTTTAAAAAAAAAACATCGCAGAAAAACTTGTTTTATTTTATTTTGCGAAGTTCTGGCACAAATATTTAAATGTTTTACGATCATTTTCTAAAGAAATAAATTTAAAACATTGTACAATTAAACCATTGCCGAAAACTGGTTTGTAAGTAGGAGATTTTGAACTTTAAAGCAATTTTTATAAGCCTGATAAGTCAAAGGCAAACAAATGTTCTACTCGCAGCATTTAAAGCATCTAAAATATTCCTAAGCGATCTAATTTTTAAATCAAAAACAATCGATTTTGCCTTATTCAGTAGTTCACCGCCTTAGGTATTTCATTTAAAAAATTAAACTTTTCGTTCTCAATAATTTGATAAAAATTCAGTACATCTTGATGCACGATTCAACAAATCACACATCATTTGAAAAAAATTTAATTTATCTTGATGCATAGAAGGTTCAACAAATCACACAATTTTTTCGATTGTTTTTGAGATTTTTTTTTTTTTTTTTTACATTAACTCCACACAGGAGGCCTTGAGGAAAATAATTTCCCTCAGGGCCTATGTCCTCTGGGATGCTGTGTGGAGGGTCTTTTTGAGGAGAGGAAGGAATGAACATTGGTCTTGAAGAGACCCATGTTGTAGGAGGGAGGAAACACAGATGCCGGCAAATCGTTCCATAGCCGAGCTGTTGAACTCAAGAACGAGTCGAAAAAACGACCCGTTCTCATGTGACAAATGTCAACCGTGTACATATGTTGGGCGCGCGTTTGGCGTGTCTCCCGACTATGCACCGGTGCCGAAGGGATCAATGACGCTAGTTCCTCAGAACATCTTCCATTGAAATACCGGTAGAACATGGATAGCATTCCCATCCGACGCCTGTGCTCTAAAGATTGCAACCACTATTTACAAGTTTTAAATTATTGTCATTAAAAATAACAAGTCTATACTTTTAATACTATAACGTAAGTACCTATCTAATATATAAATATCATATAAAAGCTTTTCCCCGCGGCTTCGATCGCATGGTATTACGGGAAATTACTATAGCGGTTGAACTTATCAATTATCCCCCCTTCTCCCCACCCCCACCCCCTCCCGCATCCCATACATTCATTCACTTACATTCAGTTTTCAAACATCTCGCCTGCCACCTAAATTTCATAAAGCTCAAAGAAAAAAAGAATTATCCAATTTTGTTCATTCGTTCGGAATTTATGCGCTTACAAACATTTCGGATGTTTATTTTTAATTAAATATTTGGAAGTTTGTTAATATAATAAAAAAAATTACACTATTTATTATTCAGTCTTTATAATCGTTACAAATTATGTTTTTAATGTAGGAACTCTTATCTGACATTTATTCCAAAACAGAAGCTTGTCCAAAAAAAACAAAACATATTCTAATATTTGAATTTTCTGGAGCAGTAGCTGACCAGGGGGCTGAGTAACTACCAGCTTAGAGCCCACAAATTTATCAACATCGTTTCCATGGAAACGATTTTTTTCTGACGTTAGAAATAACTCGCTTTTGTTAGCGATAGAAAACGTATAACAAATATAATATATTAATATTTATTATTTCATAACGCCAGAGCTTGCCATATACAGACTGTAGTCTGCGCATATAATTAAGCTTTCTATTAGTGAATGAATTTTCAAAGTCTTTTTATTGGTTAAAGCGTGAAAGCATCATAAACGAACTCTAGCAGTTTCGCATTTACAATATTAGTATGGATGGATACGCATTTCGTCTTGTCACCTTTTGAACTTTTTCCAAATAAATAAATATTTCCTCACAAGTTTCCTTAGTCTGAGAATGATGTCATTTACAAAGCTCCCGGTATTCGGGCCCCATCAAGCGGAAATCCGCCAAAACCGATCCGCGCGATGAGGTCCGCGATAACTCATCTTCAATATTTCAATAAATAGTGGGTAATATATCGGGGGACCTACCCTTACTAACAAAGGAAACGAGGAAGAAGACATCAATGCCCGTAATCGGGATAATTGGCTTAATTAATCATATTTGTTGCCTTCCTCATTCCCATAAACATCCGTAGTATTATATGTCTTATCAATCGATTTCCCAGCCTCCTTTGTACCAACATTACTTGCTTGGATGTTATTTGATTTTTGGGGTAATGATCCATATACCTCATTCCGTTTGAGCAAAAGTTTCGACTTAATTTATAGTATACATCATCAGATCATTCTGTAATCGATTTTCAAGTATTTTTAACAATTACGTATACGCAAAATTTTCAAATGAAAGGAGAGGCTAGTTAAGAATTTACGTGCAATGATGATGAATTTATGATTTTATAGGCAATTATTTTAGACAACTTAATCCGAATATTTGTAAACGTTTCCTACATCATTACTTATAACATTTCCAAAATGAAATTTTGGAAATGTTAGACATTGAATAAATGCTGTTCATTTTCTATTTCAAAGTATTACTTATTAAAAAATTTTTTTGGCTGTGCTGCGAAATTATTGGCGACATTGCATTTTGGTAATTGCTCGTGCTCGTGATTCTCGTGATTTTCCCGGCAGTTTGGCAGTTTGGTTTGTGATTTTGACTTGTGATTCACAATCATGTTTTTGTTCACAATTTCTTTTCTAATGACAAATTCACTATTATTGGAAAAGAAATTTGTTTTTGTTCACAATTTCTTTTCTAATGACAAATTCACTATGATATTAGTAAAATTTTAAATATTTACTATTATTACGTTGCATTTCATTAAATCCTGTAATGTCATGATGTGAATTTAGTTTTGTTATTTTTGGCACATTATTATATAATTTACTTTTTTAAGTGATGTTTTTTAATGACATAAATGCCTTATGTGTAAATAAATACAAACTCAAGAAGTCAATGACTCCAAAGCATCAGATTTTTGGTCATTCGCGCGGAATTATTATTATAATTAATCACCTTTAAACACAATGAAAAAGATAAATGTTTAGTAAAGTTTGGTTGCTAATTGCTTGAATACAAGTACTATGTTTTATTAAATTTTGAATTTTCCAAAATTTATCGACGTTTTATGAAAACTTTTTTCATGTTTGAAATCGTAACATTTGAATTTTTCGTTCATGTACAAAAATCTAAAGCGTAATTTTATTTAGTTCCTAAAATTATATCTGTTTTTAGAATACCTTAAATAATAAGAAATATATATGACATTTAAATACCTTGAAGAAAGAGAAATTATAAAAAATAACAGTGTATACAACGAATGAAAACACCCTTTGGCTGGATAAGCGATGTATATATCTTTCCGTGAACTATTTTTTTGTAAGCTTCTATATTAGTAATGTGAACAAAATATTCACAGCGTTTCAGTAAAGCAGTAAGTGTTTTATTATTCAAACCTTAATTTTCGTCCTCTTCTCGCTCAAGGATCCATTATTTCGCTGCAGCACGCACGGATTTAGACTATTCAAAGCTCGGTTGAGTTCGAAAAGTCAAATACAGACAACTTATTTTAGGATGTTTGTTTTTCGAGAAGTTCACAGCACACACGCTTACAGCTACCCCAAATACAAACAGCGTTCGCAGATAAAGGTGTCATTATCTTGGATTGCAAGTAAGCACAACATGAACACAAAATAACAATAGTAAAATTGTTGTTGTTTGAAAGTTGTTGTGTGTACATAGCGTAACAAGCATTCCACTCATTTCAAAACGAACAATATCCGAACACTGAACAATCTGGTGGTTTTGAGCAAAATTCTGAAAGCATACTCACTCCACTTTCCTCTGCGCTACGGCATTTTATACGACTAAGTTCATAGGTAGCGCATTGCAAGTTTTCCGCAAACCTCCACTCAATGATATTCAAAAGTTTCCGGTGCATATTTCACAATTCTGCTTCTTTTCTCTTTTGTGGTATGGTTGCTCACTGGTGAAATGTTGAGCTGACTACAAATTAATTACGGTTGTTTCTGATCAATTGCGTTGGTTTACTGAATTGTAGAGCTTGCTCACTCTCATTGCCATTGCCGTGGACACGAGAGAACAATGGGATTGGAAAACCGAGGAAGTATTCAGTTTCACAAGTCAACTCAACAACACGGTTAGAAAATAACCGCATTATTTTCAGAAGAAATAAAATATTTAATTCAATAAATATTGTTTCGGACGTGTTGAAGTATTTGTAATGTGGTTACAGATATAGATAAGAGCCAGAGGCAGGGCTGAACGTGACCACGGGTCTCCGTAAAAATGTGTAAAATGCTTCTAATGACTGTATGTTTCATAAATAAACTGTCGGAATAGGGTTTGGTGACTAGAACTGAATAGCCAGGTACTTCCCCACCTTCCCCGACCTCACCTCCTTCACCTCTCTACTACCTTCAGCATTTCAACATACCCCAATTTGGGATGCCATAGTCTCACTGACTCCAGACGTGAGCAGCTGGATATATATAAAAAAAAAACATTTTTCGGTCCTAGAACTTTCTCTTTTTGCTTTCCTAAATAGACCCTCCACAACCCAAAGACGGGACAGTTTCCGAAGAGAATTATTTTTTTCAGCGTCTACTGTATGCGCCCAGCTTTGCTTCCTATCCAGAAACGTTGATTTACATCGTTCAGTGTGTTTGACACTGTTTAACCGTGTTTAATCGTATTAAACCGTATTTTACAGTAAGAAGAGATTGCGTTCATTTATATAGTTTTACCGTGTTTTACCGTGATTTGTCGGGTTTTTCCCTGTTTCGCCATGTTTTATCGTGTGTAACCGTTTTGAACGTTGTTTTACCGTGTTTTACCGTGTTTTACCGTGTTTTACTGTACCTTGGGTAACTGTATATAAAGGTGTTTTATCGTGCGTAACCGCAATTATCGGTGTTTTACCGTGTTTAACCGTAATTTACCATAAGAATAGATGGCGTTTTTTCAATCAGGCAGAGAGAGTTTTGAGCGGCCTGGAGGCAAACGCCTGATTCGCGCATCTTGGTTCCATGCCAACTGAGAATAAATTCAACTCAACCTCCTTGAAAAGTCATTAAAAGCTAAGAAAAAATAATTTTAAATTAACCGATAACCCTGACCCAACGTAGCCTATTTAACAAATTTTTATATATATTTTTTATCACTCTAAATGACTTATCTGAGATGGTTCTGAGTTGGTTTCATTCCGACTTGTCCAGTCACCGCGCATATTATGCTTCGGTCGTGACACAGCGCATAAATAGGACGAAACAGCCCAAATCAAGTCAGTTAACCAGAATAGCTTGTCCCGATAACAACTCTTTCTCTCTTTGCTCGCTGACCTCGCTCCGACCTTCCATCTACTTGCCTCTTTTCTTCGCTGACCATCGCCCTACCCTGGACCTCGGAATATCTACCACTCTATGTACCAGACCCGGCGACGTCATAAAGAAGGAGCCACTCGACAGCTTGGACCAGTACATTCACTAATGCAGACTACGTTCTCCTTCACACGTGATGAACGGACTGACATCTGGCGTCTCCGTGGATTGGGACCTCCAACCTGTTATACAGTCTTGTGTGTCTCATCCTGTCAACACAAATGTATTATTAGAAGAAATCGGGGTTGCTTTAGGAATACGTCAAGAGTCGGTACTTCAGAAAAGCGTATATGAGTCGTGACGAAGCAAGAGGTAATGTTCCAAGAGAGAGTTTTTCGATTATCCATTATTTCTGGTTACCTTCTGCGAAAAAGAAAAGCAAAAGTTTATCAGTGAAGGCTTTTAATTCATTATGTATATTGTACATGTATTATTTAAAACACATCTCGAGACGAAAACATAAGCGGAATAAATATTTAAAAAATGTACGCATACGTACAAATATGGTTCACAGTCGGTGTATTTATTGGAATAAAACTAGAATACGTCATTTATAATAAAAATATTTATGAAATTTCATTTAAAATGCTATCGGTAACTAAATTCCATTTAAAAAAAAATTACACCTTTTACGTAAAAACGATTTCGATTCAAAGAAAAAAAACTGTTAACTCAGAATGACAGCCCATTACCGATTAGTATTTAATGTTCAATTATTTTTTATTTTTCGTGTGATAATAATTATTAAAACACGATTATGGCACTACATTATACAAATTGGACTGGGCTTAAATTACATATAAATTTACAATGTTGTATTTTGAGAAATAATTATCCCAATTATACGAACATGAATATTATAATGCCCTGTCACATCGCATTAGATAGTAAAAACATCTTAATTTAAATTCAACACAAAAACAACACGCATTGTCAACAACCCATTCTATTTTTAGAATTCGTGGAAAATGCCTCCAAAGTTTTTAATTTGAAAAAATATTTTTTTAAATTGAAATACTGATTCAAGCGACTACTAAAGTTTACATATTAGAGTAGAATGCTTAGTGACCGTTTCCTAAGATGACGTGTTTTGATCAACAAATTGAAAATGTTATTTCTAAGATGACGTGTTTTAATCAACAAATAAAATTGTTATTTATAAGATGACGTGTTTTAATCAACAAATTAAAAACGTTATTTCCAAGATGACGTGTTTTAATCAACAAATTAAAAATGTTATTTCTAAGATGACGTGTTTTAATCAACAAATTACAAATATTATTTCTAAGAAGACGTGTTTTAATCAACAAATTAAAAATATTATTTCCTTCCCGGCAGACCGTACCCATTAGCACTTAATAAATAATAATTCAAAAGGGCCAGCCGATAATTATTCTCAAAGACAATTAATTAGGTAAGTACAATTTGTAGACAAACTGGAAATGTATTGAAGGGTTTCTTGTGAATCTGTCTTAAACACAAAGGGAAAAAGGTTTAAGATTTATATCTCAATCCAACATGTAGCAGAAAAACGTTTTACGTTTAGAAAATAGCCCTGTCTTCATTTGGAGAAAAACACATTGATTGAATTTTCCTTGCCTTTGTCGGATAGCAACAGATAGCAACATATAAAAAATATACGTCTGTCAACAAAGTATCTGGTTTAAAAAAAAGGCGAAATGCTGTTTTATCTTCTAGCAGTAATCGAGTCACACCAGAACTATTGATGGTTGAATCTTAAATAGTGACGTAATAGAGTCACATCTGTTCTGTTCCGAAATGTTTTTCGATTCCAGATGAAATGATTAATTTTAGGAAATCGCAAGTATTTTATAACAAAAGAAATGTAAATATATTTTGATAACGGTTTTGAAAATCTGTTCAATAAATAACGAGTTAAAAAAAATAATGTTTTGTTCGTAGAAATATCATTTGATTAATTCTTCAGCTGATTGCCAGCGTTTGTGCGTTAGGAATTCGGTAAAGAAATAAATGAATATGGGCAAAACATTTTGAATTTTTTTGCAAATTGTAAATATATTTCTCTGTTGCAAACAAAACCCATTGGTTTTATAACGTGCAACGAGCAATCATTTGCCACCATTTCAATTACTTTGTGCGTTCATTTAGTAGCTTGACGAATAAATTCCAATAACTTGACCATCCTAAACCGGAAAATATTGCTTTTTGAACAACATTCTTTGAACAACACAACCAAAAACAATAACAAAAAAAAAAAAAAACAAAAAAAACAAAAATATTGTTTACAAATTTTCTAAGTAATGTTTTCTGTAACATTGAGTGGGCGGCATGGATATGTTTGTTAATACAAATCGTTCACGAATTTGAAATGATATAAAACACAAAATGTTAATTGTTTAGGAGAGCGAAAAGAAGGTTTTTTATTTCAAAAAAATCATATATCCTCTTTTTTAGATCTTTCAGAATACTAAACTTTTTTTGTTAATTTCTTTAAAAACCGAATTAATTATTTTTTTTTTAAGAAAAAAATCCTCTTGAAATGCACGTTGTGGAAGACACACATGTTCCTAGAAACATTTTGAAGTCGCAGACCGAAAGAGAAAAAAACGTAGTAAAATGACGTACATAACTAATTTTTGGATTTTACATTTTATCGAAATATAAAGCTTTATTCCAAGGTTGATGGAATTTGCATATTAGACCATTAAAACAAGAAGAAAGCCACTGTTTACACTGATTCGGAAAAAATGTGCAAAGCCTGCGTAAAAAAATTATAGCCTCTCCATCTGGGAAATGCTGATCATGAAACCAGAGTCACCACATCTCCCCGAAATAGGGCATAAAACCACGTAATTCCCCGTGGTATGTAGCAAAGTATTTTGATTCAGGGCATAAAAATAAGGTCTCCGCTAGTAGGTTAATACCACTTGAAATGCCCACCGCCACTATTTCAGGTATTCAGGCGCCACTTTAAAATTCATGGCCAGAATCCGCAAATCAACTTCCCGCCAGGTGCCTCGCTAAAACAGCGTGAGCAATATACCCCAGAGACGCATAAGGTATTCAATTAAATTCACAAGCAGATTCTATGAGCCTCCGATACTTCTACCCTCCCATACAAAATGAACTGTTCGTGTAACCTAAATCTGGCTGTTCTTTTTCAATTTAACCTCCAGTTAAAATGTAAGATTGATGTCATGTCAAGACTTTCCAAACTCATTGAAGGATTTATTTGAATGAATAATATAGATAGATACCTCCACTGCACGTACCGCATACTAGATATCAGTTAATGGATGCAATAGTTTATTTAATAGAATGTAGATTTATAAAGTTTTGGTTGTAAGCCACTACTTATAAGTCTGAATTAAGTTGTAGGTTATTGTGATTCCTTCACGAAAACGGTAGATACTATTTTCAAGTGCTTGAATATACCTGACAATCTTCTCACTTAATTATTGTATCAATCACCTACTTGTGCCTTGGCTCTGTAATGTGGGTATGAAAGTATATGTGTGTGCGTGTATGTATGTACATATACGTATGTATATACGTGTAAAGTTTGCACACGTTTGAATATACATATATTGTTATGTAGCACGCTTCAAAGTACATTTACAATTATCATTTCTTTAAAATAAAATAACACATAGTTATTGCAAGGTCTCGTTACCGAAGAAGTTGGAAAATGTCATTGAGAATGATCAGGAACGCATACACACTCTTACGTAATGACATTGATACAAATAGATACGCCTTATAAAATTAACCCAATATGTAACAAGTAACATTTACTATTATGTTTCCAGTAAATTCTTAATTCAAACGTTGTTCGTGTATTTAAAAGACAGACATTCAAAGAAAACGTGTTTAAGAAAAGAGATAGGGGAGCGTTTTACCCCTTTACAAATTTTGCGTATTTTTCAGATGGTCAAAATATTTCCGTTTTGCAATAAAATCTAAATAAATGAAATATTTCCGAACATATCCGAAAACTACAAACTGTTTTTGAAAGTGACGAAATGCGCTTTCAAATTTTATAATTTGAAATAAACATATAATTTTTGAAATATAAAAAATTTGCATGCAAACATTAAAAAGTCGTAAAAATGACTCACCTTACTGTTTTTTTGAACTAACACATATACATACATACATAAATACATATTTCACATATGTATTTTATTGATATATGTAAATACATATTTTATTACACAAATGTATTATAAACGTTATGGTAACCCATGTTTTGTTGTCCTATGTAAAAATAATTAATTAAAAATTCCGAAAGCTTCAAATTTTTTTTTTCAAATTACGATTCGAACTTTCGTTTCCCAAAGGTGAACATTTAAATATTTTTTTTTGTTTATTTTTAGATTTGAATAAAGAACGTGGTGTTTTCTTATTCAAACACTCATAGGTAAAATTTCTCACTTTTTTTTTTTTTTTACATTAACTCCACACAGAAGGCCCTGAGGAAAATAACTTCCCTGAGGGCCTATGTCATCTGGGATGCTGTGTGGAGGGTCTTTTTGAGGAAAGGAAGGAATGAACATTGGTCTTGAAGAGACCCATGTTGTAGGAGGGAGGAAACACAGATGCCGGCAAATCGTTCCATAGCCGAGCTGTTGAACTCAAGAACGAGTCGAAAAAACGACCCGTTCTCATGTGACAAATGTCAACCGTGTGCATAAGTTGGGCGCGCGTTTGGCGTGTCTCCCGACTATGTACCGGTGCCGAAGGGATCAATGACGCTAGTTCCTCAGAGCATCTTCCATTGAAATACCGGTAGAACATGGATAGCATTCCCACCCGACGCCTGTGCTCTAGAGATTGCAATCCGTTCGTTAAGATAAGACCGCCCGTTTCTGCACAGAGTCGAGGGTTTCATAATACTTTGATAGTAAGGGAAATACAGCGATTTTTATGAAACCTATGTCTGCAGAAATTTGATCTCCCGTGATTAAATGAGTTAAACCGATAAAACTTGCTACAAATTACTACATTCTACCTCACGGGTGTGACTGAGATGACAATATACGCTTACTTGCTTTACACTAAGGACGGGTTGTTTCAAAAAATTTGATGGATCCATCAAATATTTGAAGTTGATTTTCACGTTTTGTGTAAGTTCTATTCAAGTTCTGTGATTATTTCAGTTTTGTGAAGCAACTTTCCTATACCGATGTAATAACAGAACTTGAATAGAACTTACACAGAACGTGAAAATCAACTTCAAATATTTGATGAATCCATCAAATTTTTTGAAACAACCCATCCTTAGATGTAAACGGAACGCTGTATGAGACGACCTACCGACAGTAGGATGTCCTTACACTTATGTGTTGCTACGTTTGCAAACTCATTTTAAATTATTTCAACTTTTTCCTTTTCGGGTAGCTTAAAGCCTTGTAAATAATTGATTTATTGAAATGTATTAACAAAAAACTTCATGAGATCTGTATTTTGCTTGTGTTTGGTTTTTGCACCTGATAAGGGAAAGAATTTTTTCACAAAAAATAACCTAGAGCGGCATGTTTGTGGCAGCTGGTGACAGCTTGTCTGACGTACAATTGAAACTGAAACCACACGCGTTGCCTCAGTGACCTATCTTCACAAATTAATTTATTTAAGTTCTTACGGAAAAAAATCGCAAAGAGAAACGGCTCCTGGTAGCCAAACGAAAGAAGAAATTCTTCGCAGCACAAAATATGAAATTTAATCTTTTAGAATAGCTGCATTTGAATTCAAATTATTTACAATAAAAAACATCGATTTCATCCGGGGAGATGGAAAATACTGCATATTCCATTTTTGTCAAAGTCTCAATTGTGTATTGACAGTTCAATCATATTTTTTTTTCTGGTTTGACGTATGAAGTGCATCCAGCAATTCTAAAAGTTTACCATACAAACTGTTAAGGCACATAGAATAGTTTAAAATGGTGTTTGACATTTTTACGGGAGCAAACCAAAACAAAAGACTGTCACTTGAGATTATCGTTATAGATTCAATTTACAACCTTGATTTTTTTTTTTACATTAGCTTCACACAGATGGCCCTGAGGAAAATTATTTCTCTCGGGGTTTACATCATCTTAGGAGATGCTGTGTCGGGGGTTTTTTAAGGAAAAGAAGAAGAGGAGTTCTGGGAAGGAAAAAGGTATGAGGGGGATTAGGAATCTGGGGGTCAGTGTTTCCAGGAGTGACGTATGAATCCATGTCTTTAACTGCGGTGCAAGGCAAATAATTCTGGCTGAAGAGGTCAAAAGACCTCCTGAGAAGAAAGAAAGAGTGGGCAGACACATCGGCCGCCAAACGTCCTTGACAAGCCTCACCCCATGAACCCGGGCATCCCTGCTAAGTCACCAAACGTAGCGAAACACTTAAGGTGACCTTTGACAGAGGTGTTGGTTATCCAATAAATGCTTCCCGTGGCGGCGGTACCCATACCCACCTCCTTAAAAGATCTACCCGCCTCCCAAAACATCTCCAATTATCCATCAATTTTTTTCTATAGATGCTTTAGTTAACAGCAATATATTTCCGGCTTAAGGTAAAACTCCTTAAGTGCCATACGAGCTATAAGGCACTTAATGAGATATACCTTTGATCTAACGGTATACTTAAGCCAAGTTCTTAGAGTAGAAAAAGAAGGAACGAAGTTGAATGAAGAACAAGATTAGCATGGGTATTTGGGCAGCCTTTAGCAAACTAAGCCACATTCTGAGAAATAAGATATCAGCGCACCCCCGAATACGTGTGCTCAATAAATACCTTCTGTACGCCTTCCCAGAACTGTTTTTCTTTTACTCAGATAAGTTTTTCCCTTTGTGTTTCCGATTCTTCTAAAGAGATTGAAAAATAAGTAAAATAAAATATTAAAATGGGTTAATGATAACTCAGGGCGTATTTATTCAATTAAGCAACAATATTTTAAGTTATTTTTAAGGTATTCCATGTCTGACCAATATTTTAGATTGTTTTTTTTTTTAAATGTGAATTCCGTAAAAGGTCCCAACTGCTCCCGTCTGGAGCCAGTGAGACTATGGAATTCCCAATTGGGGTTTGTTGTTAGGCTGAAGGCAGTGAGGGGAGGAGTTGGGCAAGAGCTGGGGGAAGTACAGGGCTATTCTGATCTGGTTTGTTGTAAGGGTGAAAGTAGTAAGAGGGTAAGAGATGGGAGAAGTACCCGGCTATTCACGGGCTCTAAGCACGGCTAAAGCTATTTCAAGCAAAGTTTCAATTCAGAATGGCGGTCTGACGCAGGGCGACACTGAGAGTATCTTCCAGGCTGAAACGAGCACAAAATGTATCATTATTTTGAATGTTTAATTTGAGATATAACTCAAATCAATCAAATAAAATTCATTTGCGCACGCCGGAATCGGAACCCGTGACCCTCAGATTGCTAATGGCGAACCTTATCTCTCGACCAATACAATCCACGATAGATAACTTATATTCAAAATTGTCTAGCATCGTTAAATCATAAGTGCCACTATATATTCTTAAAAACACATTTCCAATTTATTTTTTCAGAACTAATTACAATACAAAAACAAAAAATTCTAAGAAACTCAGTCAAAAACCGGCTATACAAATTTCAGTGAAACTGTAAAAAATGTAAATATCTCTCTAAAATATTTGAATGCTTTCGAAAACAAAGCCTTCATGCGAAAAATCTATTGAAATTTCTTTAAACAATAAACAACAACAGCACAGAATTGGCACCAGAAATGTGCATTATTTTCTCAGATTTCTTTAAAAATGATTACAACGATGAAACACTAGGGAAAAAAAATTCTTTCGAAATTTTTTTAACAGAACAACACATTTAACAGACTGCTACATCACGGAAGAATCTTTCAAAAAGAAACGATTTTCCTAAAACAATACTCCTATGTATTGTCTAAGCCACTGACCATTCTTAAAAATCGTCTAATATCTTCTGGATATTTTTACGCCAACTGAAAATCCAGCTAAATATCCCAATATTTAAAAAGAGGTGTCGAGACCGACCTTCCAAACCATCGACCAATATACACACAATCTGTCAAATCAATGTACTACCCAAAACATTTGAATCTCTAGTTCTAATAGATGTTATAAATTACAAAAAAAAACATGGCGTCATTAGAGGTAGATCAACTGCAACAAATTTATGACTTTTTCAAAACTATATATCATATTCTAAAAATAAGCAATCTATTAATAGGAAATTCGTCAAAATGAAGTAAAAAATAGCAGCTTGAATAATAAACACTAAGTTTATAAAATTTAACTCTTATATTTTTTTAATGTGAATACCTCACAAGAGTCCCCGCTGTTCCAGTCGGGAGCCAGTGAGACTATAGCATACCCAATTGGGGTATATTGTGAGGCTGAAAGTAGTGGGGCGGGGGGAAAGGAAGGTGAGGAAGTGCCTGGCTATTGGTCACCAAACATGGCTATAGCACATTTCAAGCAACGTTTCAATTCTGAATGGTGGTCTTACACCAGGGTGATACTGAGAGTATCTTCCGCCCTTTAACGTGCCACAAATATACTGGATATTATTTTTAAATGAATTAATTGTGAAATAACATAAATTCATCAAACAACATTTATTTGCGCATTCCGGGATTCGATCCCGAGACCGAGGCCATATAAAGCGTAAAAAACTGACACCTGTCTAAAGCCACCACCAATTTCAAAGTAATGAAATTTTTCTTTTTTACTCTTGCTGTAGTCTCAGCTTGTACGCTTTCTGTTACTGGAGGAAAGAACATACCTTTCTCAGATGCGGAAAAAAGTTTTGACCGTTATTTGATGTTTTACGCCCCCCACTAAAACATACCATTATTTAAGCTTCTCAATTTCACTAACAGACTTAAACAAGGCAATACGTCTTTTATCAAAACAATCGGTAAATAAAATGCAAATTAACCCGTAGGCGTGCTCTCCTAAGTATTCAAAGTAGTATTAGGAGCCATAATGTAATGTATCATAATAGTCCACGAACAAATACTTATTTTACCGTAGTAGTCTAAGGACTCTTCGGGTCACATTGTCTTGTTGCCAAGTTGTTCCAAATAATGTAGATTGAACTAGCCTTCAGCCTGGAAGGACGTTAGTTTGTTCTTAGAAGTATTATTATATTTACAAAACATCAATAAACAATCCATGCGTTATAAAAGAACAAATGTTTAAAATTCTTGTCGCAAATTAGGTATCTAGTTAAGTTGACCAAAAATAGTTTGAGTTAAATAAAGGCAGTATTCTAGTCTAGAAAAAAAAAAAAAAAATTCTGTTCATATTTCCAAAGTTTAAATATTCAAAAATATCTCCTTAAAAGGATTTTCGAATTTCGCATTATTCTAAAAGTTTTAACCATTTTAATGTCGCGGTTTAGACGGAATCTAACCAAAATCTAAATATAGCAAAATTTTAAACCCATTTTTCTCCAAACACTTTTTTCGAGACGGTTGACACGATATCTCAAGTTTTACTAAGCCAATTTACTTAAAATTTAGTGTGAGCCTTCTCTAAACATTTTTCTTGAAAAATTTAAATTTTTACTATTTTAAAAAAAATTGGAAAGTCAAAAAAAACTGGTACAAAAACGTGTTTTTTATTTCAGACAGCCGCTATTGTGCGATTTTTTTTTACTTTTCCTTAGTTCGGGCCATAGCGACATTTGTTTGGATTAAGAATTATTTTTTTTTTTTTAGATTACTGGGAGGGTTGCAATCGTGTCAACCAGGGCGCGCCATTTTTTCGAGACCCCCCACTTCAACACCCTGTAACTTTTTGAATTCTGCATTTTTTCGTTCGGCTCTTTTGTTAAAAGATTATTTAATATTTAATAAAGATTTTATGAAATAATAGTTAATACAAATTTTTTTTTTGTTGCACCTGAAAAAACACCTACAATTCACGCTTCTAGACTAGAATACCCCCATAAAGCAATTTTTAACAAATCTTCGCTAGTATTACGAATGTTGAATCTTGAAATATGGTACGTTGACCAAATCAAAAACACCCTACAAACCTTCATCTCCTCCTTCCTATTTCCTTTCCCTTTGCCACCATTCACCAAAAACTGAAAAATCGAAAAAAATTATGGCTTGCTCACAAACACATAATATTGTAAAAGATTTCAGATCAGCGCAAACTAAAACACAGCGGTTTTGGAAATGATAAATGTTTGGTATGAAAGCTAGGCTACCCCGTAATCATAATCTAATAAATCACAATCTCCACCGCCTAGTTGTTGTTAGAGTGTCGACTCATCGATGTTATGATTCTGCAAGACAAAGGAAGATGATTCTCCGTTTTCATAACGTGTCGTTTTACGTCGCAATAAAAATACATGAGTGGACCCATAGTCGTTCTATTGCTTACTCGCGGGGTTCAGCTACTTTTAATGGAATTGTCAACATGGTATCCACAGGCAATCTCGTGTTCTGTGGATAACTATTATTTTGTTCATCTCGAATATTTACTTTTTAAATACATCAATATTCTGGATTGATCGATGCATGAATGAAATGGAATCTTGGAAGTGGAAATTAACCTATTTTCTGACATCCGTTCAAATTGAAACTCAGCAGTAAGACTCGTTGTCGATGACAATTTACTTTATCAAACGCCTACACACACGCGGACATATACACTTTCCCTGGAATTCAATAGAATTACAGAAATTAATATACGAAATAAATATCGGTCTTACCAACTCGGAAATTGGTCTAGTCAGTAGGGCGGTTGATTTCGGTCACTGGGTAGGAAGGTTCAATCCTGAGTCAAACTATTTAAATCAATTATAGTAAAAAACTTTAATATTTAACTAATTTTTATCACATTGAAATCCCGTTGAAAAATGCTACGAGAAATACTAGAACTAGACATATAGATTACACATTTGAATCCTGTATCTTTTCCTACTTACTTATTTATGTAAATCAACATTTATGAACTTTTATTTTAAGGGCATTGGGAGAAAAAATATACTGAGATATCTTATTTATTATTGAGATATCATTTTTTTTTACATTAACTCCACACAAGACCGTATTTTAAAGTTTATAATAAAATAGGGAGTAAAGGAATCATTAAAATAAAACAAATTCACAATTGTCACGTTATGTTATTATTCATTAAACAGAATAAGAAGAACGTAAACTTATATAATTCAGATTAGAAAAAATCTTGTGTAATTACGTAAGGAATGTAAATATTTGGGAGAGAGCACACTTATTTACCCTACATTATGTGGATAAATATAAAATATGTTAAATGCATCATTAAATTTTCTGCAGTTAATCAAATTTACTTCGTGGTTTGTTTTTCAAAATTGTAATATAACACAGATGAAATGCGCTTTTTACACATGCGGACGAATAATTTTATCTAGTAACTATCACGTCGATTCCTCACAAGGGTAGACAGGGATAAAGGAATGCCACGAAAATTACTAGTACATCAAGATAAAATAATTAACAACTGGCTGCCCAAAGAAATTTAAATTCTATCTAATTCAATCCTTTATTAATTCGCAATCACGGATCGTCTCGTATAAGTAAACCATTTTGTTAAATTCTTGTCCCTACGTGCGACTGAGGATTTTTCTAAGGAGAGGTAACCCCCCTGAGGTATGTAAAAGAACATATAAAAATGAAGTGTAAATAAAAGTCGAATAACGTTGTAATAAATCGTGATAAATTTTCTGTTTTTCCCCACCGACATTCGTTTACAATTTACATCAGTAAAAAAACTAAAAAACATAAAAATCACACCTTTTTGTAGAAATTTTATATTCTACAAAATTGGTTTCAGTAATATTTCACAAAATTGTACTGGAAAAGAGATACGTAGAAAAAAACAAAGGAAGTCGTGCAACTTACCTGTTTTTACGACTGTATTAGAGAGAGAAGAAAATTATTTGCACAAAAATTGTAGGTAATTTTATATTCTACTAAACTTGTTAAGCTACTTTAGCCAAAATTCATTAGGAACGAGATATTTCATATAAACTAGATTTTAGCGTGATTTTGGCTGGTTTTTTCAAAATGGCGGCGAAAGCTCAAGTGCGTTAAGGTCGAAAACTCAGATTTTACATCAGGAGACGAGTGTTAAAACACATAAAAAAATTGGAATTACCGGAATAATTCTGATCGCGTCCCCCTTTTTTGCGCTAATTGCACTGGCCTAGTAATCCAGCTCAAGTTTTTGATTAACCTTTTCATCCCATGTCTTCCTCTAACGTTTTATTTATTTTTATTTATTTATAGAACACATGTAACATATTAGTGACACTTACATAAAGAATATTAGATCACCATACTAGGCGGCTGCCTGTCTCATGGTGACCAATGGATAAAAGTTATGATTTATGAAGAATGGAGTCTAGTGTGAACATGGATTTAAGTATAAATGATGCTAAAAATTGGAAAAATTATAGTAAAAAGTAGAAATTATAATAAAAAGTAGAAATTATAATAAAAGTAGAAATTATAATAAAAAGTAGAAATTAAAATAAAAAGTAGAAATTATAATAAAAAGTAGAAATTATGTTTATAAAAAAAAAATAGAAAGTAGAAAGGAGAATAAATTAACATAAGATTGTAAAAATGTACTTGTAATGTAATAATGTAATAACTTGCGATGTAATAACTTTTTTTACCTTTTTTGTTAGTCTGGGTGCATGCAAGCACACATGCATATATTGGTGCACACATCTATACATGTATATACACACATACGTACATACTCCCATATAACAACATCCTCACACATATAAACAAAATATACACTTTCATCTGAGTACGAGAAACAGGCTACTAACATTATCACAATCACTCATCAAAAAGTCCCCAAGCGCCTTCCTGAAACTGTCGTATTTGGCTATTTTTTCCACAGTGCCCTTCTTGACAATATCAAGGAGGATACAGTGTTTCTACTTAGGTCGACAGAATAGCACTTAATCCCAAACATGGGAACACCTCAGCACAGGTTCGCCTAGTGAGGTGTTCACAAAACACTACGACTAACCTATTTACATACAGTTACGGATCTTTAACATGTTTTTTTCTTATTAATAACCTATTATCTATGTAAACTATGTAATTATTTGTAAAGTGTATGTACAAGAATAGAAATAAATAAATAAATTGACTTTATTTCTATTGTTAAATTATTAAAGATTTTAGGAGCAAGAAAGTTAAATTGTGTCTGTGCCATTGAGGTTTTTGTTGGTGGAATAATATAATTGGATTTGTTGGAGTTTCTTGTATTGTAGGTTGATTCAAAAATATTTTTTTTCGTATGTTTGAATTTGTAATAGGTGGATATGTTTTTGACGTATAAGGATTTTATATTGAGTACTTTGAAGTCCTTAAATAAGTCCTTCGTGGGGTGAATATAGTGTACTTTGTAAATAGTCCGCATTATCAATTTTTGAGCTTTAATTAATGGATCTAATATTGTTTTAGAGCATCCTCCCCAGACTACTATACCATAAGATATAATAGATTGACATAAGGAAAAGTATACCGTTTTTAGTGTATTTTTATTCAGAATATTTCGTAATGTCCTGAAGATGTAAGCCAGTTTCCGTATCCGTTGGCGGTTTTTACTTCCAATGGCCAAAATGTTGGTAAATTTGCTTTCGGCCCAACTAGAAAACGATCGAGAACCCCTGTACCCCTGTAGCATAACGGTTTGAAAGATTTAAGACAGTTTGCTTCGGCAACAATGTAGGTTCGAGTATATTTACCCATTTGACTTATGTCCGACCGTTGACACAGTGTTACAGTAATAATTGTTCAAAGTTTCGGCACTCTGTTATTACTCATGTTTTTACTCTGTCATTAATTATCATTTATAAGCCGAAGTTATTATTTTAGTTTGAAATTTGTGTTAAAGTTTAGCATAAATTGCTACTAATTATTGCCCATTCACCGGCTAATTAGATTTTTACTTTGTAATAGTTTGTACCAAACGAAACAAAACACAAAAGTTAATTTTCTGGTGGAGCCGGGAGAGCTATTGGAGAAATCTTATCTAAATTATTACTCGGTTGAAATAACTTCCCCAACTTTCTTTTCACAAAGATGATTTTCAAACTTTGAAATTTTCAAAAGTGAAAAAATGCCCAATGTTGAAATTATGTCGTCATCAAAAATAAAACATTTCAAAACTTCCTGCAACACTTCCGGGAGTTAATGGGAAATATAATAATGTGTTTACACTTTATTAAAACATATAAATAAAATGAGTTTTGAACTCTGTCGTTCAAAATCAATAAATTGTAATAAATCAAATTAAGTGAGAAACTTTACTTATAAAGTCATACAAATGTCTATATTATTAGTCGGTTTAGCCCGTGGAAGGAATTCATCAGATTACCGAACACGAGTCCCCAAATGTTCCCGTCTGGAACCAGTGAGGCTATGGCATTCCCAATTGGGGTATGTTGTGAGGCTGAAAGTAGTGGGGAGGGGAAGGAGATGGGGAAGAAGAAGGTGGGGAGGTACCTGGCTATCCAGATCTGGTCACCAAACCCTGCCAAAGCCATTTCAAGCAACTTTTCAATTCTGAAAGGTGATCCTACACCAGGGCAATACTGAGAGTATCTTCCACTGTGGAACGGCCGCAAATATACTATATATTATTTTTAATTAATTAATTGTGAAGAACCACAAATTAATCAAATAAAATTTATTTGCGCACGCCGAGTTCGAACCCGCGACCTTCCGATTGTGAGCCGAGAGTCTTACCACAGAGGCCGTCTAGATCGTAGAGACCTACATTGTAGGGAGAAAACACACAGGCCTGTAAATCGTTCCACAGCCGAGCAGTTGAACTCAAGAACGCGTCGTAGAAGCGACACGTTCGCGTGTAACAAATGTCGTGTACAAATGAAATAAAACAAATGTGAACTAGGAATTATTTCTTCTTGCCCGAAAATGGATATTCAAAAGTATATGGAAATGTTAACTAATTTAACATATTTTTAAATACGTGTAACCTTGACATGCATTTTTCCCCGCTACCGCACAGTACCATTTCGCTAACTTAATACAGTCTTAAAGGTTTGCAGCAATAACTACAGTTACGTTTATTCGAGGGTTCGAAATACTACACACTAACGATATAAAATACACGATATTTGAGTACCGAGGATCTATCAGACCAAACTTTTTATACAATACTCAACATTTAACGTGTGTTGCCTTTATAAGGAGTTATGTTTTATGATACAAATATGTGCGTAATAAAACTTTCGGCACGTGAATATTTCAACCTTTTTCGTTTAGAAACTTTTATGATGAATATTCTCCTGAATATGTTAAGGAATAAACTTGAAAAAAAACGTCCATCAAACTGCTGTAAAAGAAAATTATTTTGAATATAAAAATAGTCTTATGCAAGCCAAGTTGCCAGATGAAAATTTGAATAAATTTACGTGACTTTTTCCTTTTCACATCAGCTTTCATATTATTTTACGAGTGGCTCAATAAATTCGTTCTTAAAGCTGATTGTTGATTATATATTTTATTATATTGTTGACGATTCGATCACTATTCCGATTTCTGTTTATAGCATTTATAGGGAGATAGTTTTCGCTTAAATCGAACTGAAAAATGTAAAAATATTCTGCACTTCGCTTTCGTCAAACTTTTAAATTTTTCGATTTATTTCGGGGAATACAGGATCGCTTCTCCGATGAAACCTGCTTTGGAAATAAATTGAAGTCCCAAAACAATGCAAAGCTTTTATAAAGAGTGACGTTTAGATACAGAGTGAATTTAGTTTTGCAGTGAAGCTACAAGTAGCGTATTTTCCACTCCAAATTGAATAAAAGGTACACTTTGAAGAGCTGCAAAGCTGTTTTAAAGTGGTAAAATAAATCCACTCTCTAAAGGTGAATGGTAGTAGCGGGTGTTTACATATATTAGAGACAATTTCATGGGTTATAATTTATTTTGTTTATCAACGATTAAAACAATATGCAAATGCACATCAAAAGCTTCAATTCTTCTGTAATTTGCACGGGGCCAGGACTGAATGACCAAATTGTTTGCTAAATACTTTTAACCCTAGATTCATAAAAATACGTCTCTCATACATCCTGAAGTAGTAAAACGTTCATAGAGCGCAGCGCGAAAGAGATGGCAATACGTGCGTCTAAATACCCTCCCGACACGGTTAGAGCTCAGTGTGTCTGAGGTACATATGTTTATGAATAGTGTAACAATTTTTTTAGGATATACTATGCTACTATGCTACTTTTACGGTATGTTGAATATGTCCATAGTCAATTCGGATTTCATTCACGTCCACAATAATAGTCGTAATCAAAACGAACCACTGAAAAGGAGAGCTTTTGACAAAGAAATATCAAATAAGTTGATCGAGCCTTGGTTATGGCGTAGCCGTGAAACACCAATTTTGAGGCGACACCTAAAACGGAATGATTTTAGGCGATACTTAGCCTGATGTACCAGCCGATCCTGGAATACAAACCAGGAAGCTATGCAACTTCTGTTGTTTAAAAAAAAACGTGTGACTAGATTTATCTGCACCTCTTGCAAACGTCACATGTGCATGGGAACATCGGGGAAGTTAGTGCTTAGAATGCTCTGAATGATCTCAAAAATTGTTTTTTAATATGTTCATCTCAAATTAACATTCATGCAATTAATATAATGTAGTATTATTTATTATTATTCTTATAGTTTAAAAATTTGATGCCCTTGAAAATAGAGTGTATCACAGACGGTTCCATGCCAACTGAGAATAAAGTTAACTCAACACCTCCTTGAAAGGTCATTAAAAGCTATGAAAAAATTTATTTTAAATTAGCCGATAACCCTAACCTAACATAACCTATTTAACAATTTTTTCATATATTTTTTAATCACTCTAAATGACTTATCTGAGATGGTTCTGAGTTGGTTTCATTCCGAGTTGTCCGGTCACCATCACAGACATATGTTTATGAATATTGTAACAGTAAATATAGTTTATGAATCTAGGGTTAAGTACCTAATTGTAACTTCTCAATTGGTCAATTTGATTTTAGCAAGAAAGAAAAGAAAATATAAAGAAAATTAATAATGTGTCACGTATATTCAAATCAGTAAACTTGAATGAAGTTAGTGTCATGTCACCATAGTAAATCACCCAAATATGTCAAGGGTGCATGACATGGCATTATCAAGTTTTTATGACTAAAACTAAATCTATGTTATAATAATAAAAAGATTTTTTGTCAATAGATTGTTTGTTCTTACATGATTTTACGTAATATTTGATTTGATTTTATTGACAAAAAGGTCACTGCTCAGCTGTTTATCCCAGACCCGGAATGTGGCTGGGTTTCAGCAGCGCCTCTAATATATAAAAATATATACATTTTTTTACATTAGCTCTACACAGGAGGCTCTGAAGAAAATAATTCCCTCAGTACCTACGTCATTTTTGGGAATGCGGTGTGGAGGGTCATTTGAGGAAATGAAAGAGATGAAGTTCTGGGAAGGAAAACGGTATGAGGGGTGGGTAGGAATCTGGGGGTCAATGTCTCCTGGAGTAACGGACGTATGAATCCATCCCTTCCACTGCAGTGCAAGGCGATGTTTCACGAGAGTCCTGCTGGAGAGATCAAAAGGCCTCTCTCAACCAGTCTCTCCCGTATGAGATCAGTGTCTCCGGTAGTGGTGGATGTGTGAATCCTGTTCCAAGAGAGTCCTGTTCAAAGGGCAAAAGACTTCTCCCAGGCTTCTCTCTTCCGATCCGGCCTGCCCTGTCCGGTGAGTAGATGTATCCGTCGCCAAGACCCGGGCAAAACTCATCCTTTGGACATCCCAACCAGAGATGTTGGTTATCCAGTAAATGGTTCCCGGGGTGGCGGTACACATACCCGCCTCCCAAATTATCTGCCTAAACCACCTTTTACGATTTTGAACATAAATATAAGAAAATGCGTTGAATCAATAGAACCATTAACCACTCCAGTAATTTTAGACATAGTATGACAAGTTTGCAAAATATCTTAATAGTACTATTGGGGAATACCTCGAGTACTTTTAGAACCTGCAAATATACCGTTAACGGTGTCATCTAATGGATTGCAGTTTATATGTTTCTGTATTAATATTTTGAAGAATGACATAACATTGACCGGTCAGTGGTTGAGTGGGCATTGTGTTTGGGTCCCACTCGGGCATCCCTTGTTCGATTCCTCGGCTGGCTAAGTCCTCCATCACAACACAAGCAACATTTTCGGCTTTTTGTGGTGGTAGTAGGAGATTTTCAAACATTTCAAAGATTGAAAGAAGAAGTGATTTTAAAGATTTCGTATATTCAGAAATGCTTGTTTAAAAATAATGTTAGGTTAATTACGTTTACTCGGATGTTATATTATGCTCGGATATTACCTAGCCATGCGTTAATAATTAATTATTCTCTCTATGGTTTGTTCCGAATGATATGATATGTTCATTGAATATTTTGGTATAAATTACAAAGTAATCACTGAGTCATTATAATTAATACCAGCAATAGGATTTGTACATTGTAAATATGTGGCATTACCATTAATTCGATCGGTCGCTAACTAACATCCATACTAATAAATACATAATTATCAAAATAGTTATTTTCAAATTCAAATAGTTATTTTCAATAATTCAATTTGTCGGTGGTTAGGAAACAGTAAGTAATAAATATTAAATAATAAATCGTATACTTTGGGCATAAACGGTGTGATTTAATCACTGATTTTTCCATGTACAGGGTGTATCAGGCCTTACCCGATAGTGATTCTTGAAATGAGTAAAAATGATTTTAATTTATTTTTTTATCTTATTTTATTGTTATATACTAGTCACTAAACCAAGTAACCATCCATTCCCCCGCCTCAACCTTCAATGTCCATAGCCAATAGATTTAAACATATTTTTTTGGTTAAATTTGAATTTGATAAAGAAAATATTTTTTTGTTTGTTTTATATTTGAAAGTGCTAATGAAAATAATAAAAAATCGACATTCAAAATATGTCACCGGAGACCAAAACATTATTCGCATTTTTTTTTGCAATTTTTTTTCAAAAATCGCTGGTGTTTCCTGATATACCCTCCTTAAATTCAGAGTATTTCTGGGTGTTACTATAAAACTTCCTGATATGAATTGAGGATATTCTATACAAAATCTTGAAGTTTTTCAAACAATGCAAATCTACATACTTAAAGAAAAAAAAGAAAGTTTTTGTTGGAAAGTACTTGTCAAAAACTTTGATTTTTGCGTTGCGCGAACCGGAGCCCAGTGAGGGTTTGTATTACTACACTGTACTACTATTACCACTTGCTTGATGGTGTTTGAGTCGACCGTTGAGACAGACTAGACTAGTTTTGGCTGGAACTGCTGCCACTTATGTAGGCGACGTAGAGTAACTACCAGAACGATGGGTAAAAGTGCGAATACGCGCAAAGTGGACAAGGCCCTCGAACATTCTGCTGCCGTACTTGCCGACTGCCGACAATGAAATTCACAAGTTTCTTTCCTGTGGATAGCGAAGAGTCGCCAACTGTTTTTTTTCAGTTTCTCCATGAGAGACCGTAAGCCGCGGAATTTCTATTTTAAATTTTTAAGTTTCTAAAAATATATATGCTATTTTTGAAGATAATATCTATACATTTGCCACGCTGGAACGGTAATCATATGAAATTCCCTCGTCAGAAAAAAAATTCGCACAATGTGCTCAAAAAATTATTGTAAACATGTTTTTTTTTCTGTTATTTTACAAGTTATATGTTAGGAAAAATTCGCAGCTATTTAAAACACTTATTCAATGCTATTTAAAACATTTTAAAACAGAAACAATTGATTTATTAATTGTCCTTTGTTTCATAAAAAATGCAGAAATACCAGTAGAAGAATTGATTTCTTTTTTAAATGTCATGATAGCATTTCTAGAATTCTTTAAAATGAAAGAAATATATTTTTTAAAGCTATTCAACGAGAATCGGAATCAATAAAATGTACTTGGCAAGATTAACAGCACTATCCAAATACTGTAAATTAGCCGTCTGTACTTGGGAAGTAAAATGTTTTCTATGAAGTTGTTAAGGAATGGATACATGAACAGTTTCTTGTTTTTTTTTTTTAACAATTTTTGGGCCATAATGAAAAAAAGGTGATAGTTTTCATAAATAACCAGCCCCTGGAGTCTCGGGTACCAATCTGAAACAATGTATATTATTATACACGCCTAATTACGGAGGCAATTGAAATCCATAAAAAACCCCATCAATATTAACAGAGACGACGGAGCTAAGCTCAATAGTTCTTGGTATCCAGTAATTAACGGCTACACCAAAGCTAAACGCAAAAAACCATGCTGAATTTTTTCTATCACCAGCTCGTAGAGAAATGGAGCTGGCAGCACGGTATCGCTTCGACACACATAAGTAAACACTCTCACCAATATCATTTACTCATCTGCCCTGATGATGGAGACTGTAACGCTGTCCGAAACGTTGGCTAAAGAAGGAGGTAGCGAAACACGGCATAACATCCCAAAAACAAAAATACTTTTTGGCCGTGAAAACCTAAAAACATACCTATATTATTAGTCCAACAATCTTAACAAAATATATTTAACCTATATTCGTTTATCCGATTTGAAATGGATTCTCCACATTAAAAATTCAGGTATTTTCCGCATTGCAAATTTGTTAACATGATTTGTGGTAAGCACCGCCAACATTGTTCGAGTAATATCAAAGCCGTACCATTTATTATTTTGATTTGAGGTAAACCTGTTTGCATAGACACGATTGTAAGTAACAGTTATAAATAATTACATCACAATAAATTATTTTCATTAGTACATTTTAATAATAGTTTTCTGGATAACCTCTGTTTCCACTTCTTAAACAAGTTCTATTTCTTTTGAAACTGTTATTAATTATTATGGTTCCATGCCAACTCAGAATCAACTTAATTCAACACCTCTGAAAAGTCATTAAAAGCTATGATTTTTTTAAAAAATTTTTTTAATTTGATTAAATTTATTATTAAAATTTATTAAATTAAATTGATTTTTTTTTAATTTCATTAAAAGCTATGATTTTTTTAATTTTTTTTTTTTAATTTTGACGGCCTCCGTGGTCCCGAGGCAAGACTCTCGACTCACAATCCGAAGGTCGCGGGTTCGAACCCGGCGTGCGCAAATAAATTTTATTTGATTAATTTGTGTTATTTCACAATTTATTCATTTAAAATAATATATAGTATATTTGCGGCACGTTCCAGAGTGGAAGATACTATCAGTATCGCCCTGGTGTAAGACCACCATTCAGAATTGAAACGTTGCTTGAAATGGCTTTAGCCGTGTTTAGTGACCAGATCTGAATAGCCAGGTACTTCCCCACCTTCCTCTTCCCTATCTCCTTCCCCTCCCCACTACCTTCAGCCTCACAACATACCCCAATTGGGGATGCCATAGTCTCACTGGCTCCAGACGGGAGCAGTTGGGACTCTTGTGCGGTATTAACTGTAAAAAAAAATAAATAAACCATAACCTAACATATTTAAGTAATTTTTTAAATATATTTTTACATCACTTTTAATGACTTTTCAAAGGATGCGTTGATTTCCTTCTGACTTGTACGATCACCATTTATTATAAAGAATATAACGTGTTATTAAAATAACTACCAATATAACTTCCAATTTGGGAGGCGGGAATGGGTACCGCCGCCCCGGGAACCTTTATTGGATAACCAACACCTCTGCCATAGATCACCCCAAGTGGTTCGCTACGTTTGGTGATTTAGCAGGGGTGCCCGGGTTCATGGGGTGAAGTTTGTCTAGGTCTTGGAGGCGGATGACCAGGACACACTGAACCCCAGATTCCTACCCACCCCTTAAACCTTTTTCCTTCCCAGAACTCTCCTTCCCTTCCTTTCCTTAAAAAAACCCTCCACACAGCATCCCCAAAGATGACATAGGCCCTGAGGGAAATTATTTTCCTCATCGCCTCCTGTGTGGAGCTCATGTAAAAAAAAAAAAAAAAACTACCACGATATAATAATATCTCCAAAAACATTATGTATTAATCTGCATATTATGTGCCGGCACATAACATAATAATATTTTAAATTAATAGCTCCACACAGGAGGTTCTGAAGAAAATAATTCCCCTAAGCACGTATGTCATCTTGAGGATGCTAAATAGAGGGTATTTTTTGGGAAAGAAGACGGTGTGAGGGGTGGGAAGGAATCTGAGGGTCAATGTGTTCAGGAGTGAATGAATGTACGTACAAATCGATTCCTCCTACTGCGTTGCAAGGCGATGTCTCGTGCTGGAGAGGTCAAAAGGTCTCCCTCAATCAGTCTCTCCAAATCTGGCCAGCCACGCAGTTGTTGGGAAAACGCACTCGCCGTCGAGACCTAGACAAACCTCACCCCCATCAACCCGGGCACCCTCGCTATGCCACCGAACGTAGTGAACCACTTCGGTTGACCTACGGCAGGGGTGTTCACTGTTGGTTGCCCAATAAATGATTCCTGGGGCGACGGTACCCGTACCTAACTTCACCCTAAATTGGTCAAATGCACTGTACATAATGGAGTTGGGGATGGATAATTGATCGACCAACCGGTGAATAAAATCTGTTAGAAATAAGTTGTTACAAGAGATTTTCTAATATATAGTAATAAGATAAAGCATTATGCTTAGTTCACACTGAGCTATATATCTGCGAGCAGATATCTGTTGATTCGCGAGCGCTTATCTTTTGTCCTTTCACACGAGGCTATCAAATATTTCTTCTTGTGGTAGGAGAGGGGGTCAGTCAAATTAGGGAGCGGCAACGGAACGCATATTTTTTGTACTGAAATCTGTCAACTTGACATCTGTCATCCACGGGTCTAGGCAGCTCCTTAATTACAATGACCCCCTCTCCTGTTTTAGTCGGAGAAGGGGAGAGTTATCTTCTGGGATATCGCGTCTGGAGCGGTTACGTCTGAAATGTGTATTGTCTATGATTGATCTGCGCTTAAAAACGCTTAGGTGTGAACGGTCTGAAGGGATTGTATGGAGAGCGTTATTTGGCGTGCTATATGATCTTTTATATTTGATAGCGTAGTGTGAACTAGCTCTTAAAAAAAATATATATATATATTTATTTATTTGAGACACAAACAGGATATTTACATAACATTATTTTGGTTAATGTAAAACAAATTAAGATACAAATATAAATATCCCTAGACTAATGTGTCTACTGTAATAACATTTGCATATTCACAGACACATGAAAAACAATGTAAGTATTTTTTTACATAACTTAAAAACTTAAAATAGAAAATTTAAAATACATGATAGCTACAAAATATTTTAAGTGTTTATTAAAAAATAATAAAACAACAATAATTTTTTTTTTTTTTTAGGTGCACAGATCATGGAGATATTTCTTAAAACAAGTCAAATTGTTTACAAAAATATCTATTATATTGTGTGATTTAGTGAGATCGTTATATGATCGAGACATTCTAGACATGGGATTGAAGTATCCCGTATTATTGCTAAAAATTTCAGTTCAAAATATGTTAAATTTTCTGGTAGATTAGGGCCTGGCGTATAAATTGATTTCATTTTCTAAGTTACTATCTACAAGATTATTTATAATTTTATAAAACATTAAGAGGTCGTTTATATTACGTCTTTTAACTAGACTCTCTAAATTGAAATGTGTAAGTCTTTGTTCGTACCCGTCAAGAAGATGGTAGACACCTGATCGGTAAGACAAAATCCGTGTAAATTTTCTTTGAACTCATTCAATTCTAGATACCTGTGAAATATAATTATATAAATGATAATAGTAGAAAATAATACTTAGATGATTTGTATAATGTCGTTTTCGTAAAAAATCATCGCAAGGGCGCTGCACAAATGTGTGTATACAATCATCCAAATTTCTAATTTATTATTATTTATTTGAAATTAGGTTGAATATTAAGTATTACAGCCACTAATAGTAGTTGTTCTAATTTGTAAATCATTAAGAATTAAGACCGGTAATTTCTTGATTCAATATCAGGATAACAAGCACCACATAGTTAACCCGATTCATCACAACCGTCAATTCGTTAATTCGATTTAACAACAGAGCTACAAGAATGTTCATTGCAGAGGCATCCTCAAATCATCGGAACCGTTTCATTTGAAGAATAGGCACATTATAAATTTACATGATTAAACATTGAAAGCAGTAATTCAGCAGTGGAACGCGTACCGAAAACCCCTGTGGAATTTTGATTTCATTATGTTTTCGATGACGATATTCTGTGACAATGATGTTGAGGTAAAACGGTGGGCTGTTTTTTTTTTAAAGCGTTTATTCTTTCAAGTGCAGTGTTTATTACACATTTGTTAATAATTACACACACCCAATCACTCCACATACAAAAAATATCTGGAACTACTTGAAGTATACAAAAGGTGACCATTTATTTTTTTCCCCAAACCGGGACACCGAAAAACAAGGTAGGTACTTTTTTACGTTAGCTCGGCACAGGAGGCCTTGAGGAAAATTATTTCTTTCAGGCTTATGTCATCTTAGTGGATGCTGCATGGAGGGTCTTTTTAAAAACGGGAAGATTAGGAGGTTCTGGGAAGGAAAAATAGTAAGAGGTGGGTAGGAATCTGAGGGTCAGTGTGTCCAGGAGTGATGGACGTATGAATCCATCCCTCCAACTGCAGTGCAAGGCAATGGGTCGAGAGAGTCCGACTGGAAAGGTCAAAAAGCCTCCCTCAAAAAGTCTCTCTCGATCCGGCCCACCACGCAGTAGGTAAAAGTAATAATAAATTTGGACAACTTATATGGCGCTGTTTTTACAAAAAACGCTGTACAAAAGAGGGTATATTACAATTCATCGTGCAGCTACCAGCAAACATAATTATCTATAAGTTCACGTGTAAACAAATGTAAAACAGTATGAAATAGCAAATAGTATGTTTTCTCGTCAGATATCCTTTGTTTATGGTCAGATGCATTATGAGATTTTATGCGCAAGCGCAATAAAAATACTGCATTATTTTACTGCACATGCACACGTCTTCTTCTACTAGTATTAGATTCTACCTCCAGGATTTTTATTTGCGCGCTTTTTTCATATTTTTCAAAATTCTACAGAATTTTTTTTTTTTTTTGAAAACCGGACATTTTGGCGTCCCGAAGCTCTGTTCGGGGACACAAGGACACGCTGCCTGAAAACGGGACCATCCCGGAGAAAACGGGACGTATAGTCACGTTAAGTATACAAAACACTGATTTTATACTGTTTAATTTAAATAGGAGTATTTTTAATGCTTCAGTTTTACTTTACGGAGACATCACAATTCAGACTTAAAACGTTGCTTGAAATATTGTTTCTGTGGCTCTGGACAGATGGGATACGTCACTACATGAGGTTTACAACATTAACGAATAGTTTATTTCGATGGTCCTGAAGAACAATGTCGGATCTGCAATTTTATAGTTATGCTGTAGAGCTGTTCGTTCATTTAGTTAGTTCGTTTCTGTATTTTATTGTCTTTGAGATAAAGAAGAAAGTGTTGTTTTGATATTTGAATTTCATTTCATTAAAAATTTCGAAAACACGGACTTTTAAAGTAAAAAAAAAATTGTTCTTTATTCATTGTTTTGATGATTACACAATTCTAGGCACACGCCCGTGTTATTTGTGGTGGTCGAATCAACAAAATAAGCCAATAAATAAACCAACAGAACGATTTTCAATTTTTAGCAGATCCGATATTATTCTTCGGGACCGTCTACTTTTACAACCTAAGCAACAACAAAAAACAGAACGTTTTACTTTATTTGGGTACAAAGTAAAACTAGTTGCATTCCAACAATTTTGTGGAAATAAAAAATTAATAAAAAACGTGTTTTTTTGTTTAAAAGTAGGTATTGAACACTTAACAATATAATCAACGCATATTTACATCCATCAAAAAGAATCGATTCAGATATCAATAAGAGAAAAACATAGGTTGCAAAATTTCCACTACAAAATTCAAATGAATTATAGTATTATTAGTCCATTTGGGAGGCGGGAATGGGTACTGCCGCCCCGGGAACCTTTATTGGATAACCAACACCTCTGCCATAGGTCAAGTGGTTCGCTACGTTTGGTGATTTAGCAGGTATGCCCGGATTCATGGGGTGAGGTTTTTCTAGGTCTTGGACCAGAACACACTGAACCCCAGATTCCTACACACTCCTGAAACCCCTTTCCTTCCCAGAACTCTCCTCCCCTTCCTTTCCTTAAAAAAACCCTCCACACAGCATCCACAAAGATGAAATAGGCCCTGAGGGAAATTATTATCCTCAGGGCCTCCTGTGTGGAGCTCACTTTAAAAAAAATACGTCCCTGCGTTTTTCCAGTTTGTCGTGCAGACGATCAAGAAATTTTTTAAAAACCAGTTTTCGGTGAGAAGTGGGGTAGAAGCAAAAACACGGAAAATGTATCGGAATTCAAAACTTTGACAAGAGCCAAAGGAAATCTATTATCGAGTCACGTTTCCGCAAGAAACGTCCTATGTTTCAGAAGCGTTGCTCAATATTGAAAATGTCAACGAGAACTAATAGTTGGCAGACCCATAGCTCTAAGCTCCTATAATCTAAGCTCGAAATTCCTTCCTCCTAGCTCGGAGCTACAACCGTTGTCAAAGAGCCACCCCCAGGGTCCTGAAATACACAATTCACCCCCAACAAAGCATACTAATTTGATTATGCAATCACGCTTGTGAGTTATCGTTCGTGTGATTGAGTCGGTGCGTGCTCCAGCCGGGGTTACCCACGGTTGCGGTACAATTGTTTGTACGCCACTGATTACCCGCAATTCCTTCATAATAAATTAACATACGACAATTTTCAGTAATTGCGAACAAAAGAGTACCTACAAGTTTCTTACATCTCTTGTATTTATTATTGAATCTACGTGCAACAATTGAGATTTAACGTCGAAGTTCAAGATGAAAGTGTTCTAATCCCTTTTATGTATGAAAACTGGCTTCATAATAATACACCTAGAGAAATAATTGAAGAATTATTCCAGGCCTCAACGCGGGAACAATATGGAAAAATGAAATTGAGGTTATACTTCAATGTTCCGAATAATTCGGGTGTTTATTGTTTTCACCAATGTCCTTGACAACTCGTAACTACAGTGCTGTTTTTTTCACGTGTAAATTAATTAATTAACCAATATTATAAAAAAGATGGCTTATCAAAGGTATGTTGGATCTTAATCTATACTAATATTATAAATGCGAAACTGCGTGAGTTTGTTTGTTACGCTTTCACGCATTAACCAATAAACCGATTTTAAAAATTCCTTCACCTATAAAAAGCTACATTATCTGCGAGTAATATAGGGTGTATTAAATGGTAAGCTCTAATGGCGTAATGAAATTATAAATATTAATATATTATACTTATTATACGTTTTCTATCGCTAACAAAAGCGAGTCATTGGTAACGTCAGAAAAAAAATCGTTGACGTGGAAACGATGTTGATATATTTGCTTCAGGCGTCGTAGTTAATATCTATCTATATAAATAAAAACGTATCTCTGAAATGTTTGTACGAAAAATGTTGCACCAAATGTTGCCCTCTGTTTGCACCAAATTGGATAATTATTTTTATAATACTGGTGAGCTCTGGCATTATGAAATGTAGATGTCATGCGAGCTGTTTGAAAACTGAATGTACCGGGAATGAATGTATGGAATGCGGGAGGGGGGATAGTTGATAAATGCAAGCGCTACAGTAATTTTCCCCTAATACCATGCGAGCGTAGCCGCGGGTAAAAGCTAGTGTACAATATTTTTGAGAATTCAATTTTTAATTGAATAATAAGATTTACACAATTTTTGGCGTGATAACGTCGTATAAATCGATGAACGCCAGCCGCATTCGTGATAAAGCATGACTCATTGTCACGCTGTCACGCTGTCACGCTGTCACGTTGTTACGACATCATGATGTCACGTTCCGCCTGAGCCGGGCGTACAAGCAAAGGCGCGGAACAAGCGTTCGGCGAGAGCGCGGAACAAGCGATAGAGGCACGATCGGCCTAAGCGTTCGGCTTAAGCGTTCGGCGCGTGACGTTATCGCGTAAAATTATCGTCCGTACACCGACTTAACAGACAACCAAATTTTTATTTCATCATTTGGTTTTAGGGTGTTATGCCATGTTGATCTACCTCCTTCTTTAGCCAACGTTTCGGACAGTGTTACAGTGTCCATCAAATAACGAACATACTTTTGGCAGTGAAAATCTAAAATCATATCTAGTAAGATTAGACCTTTGCTCAAATTAAAGTTTAACAAATCCAAATTAATATAGAGATTCAGTAAGACTACATTTCGAGTCATCTGAAAATGCGCGGTGTCCTTAGTAAATAAAGCCTTATAATTTACCAATATTCATAATAAATTAAAGGTACTTGTTTATGTTTTGTCATCAATACACAAATACGTTTTATTTTAACTATGCCAATATACTCGTATTTACGCGTTAAGGCGGAAATCAAGCCTAACCTTCCAAATCTTTGTTAAATACGTACAGCACCTCGTCACGGATGCCACAAAGCCAGGATGCAATGTGTAAAGCATAACAAGTAACAAGGTAGGGTATGGAAAGCTTTCCTGGAACGTTGACATAAAATAGATAGGGGGATTGTGCTTTCCAGTGGAATAACGTATCCTTCTCCAAAAGTGTTTGTACACTTTCAGAGGGGGCTAATTCACAGTTTCTAGTGCACCATGGCACATGCAATGAAGATTTTTAATCTTTGGCTCGTCCGAAAATTATTGAAAATATTGCCATAAAGTCAAGCTAAATGGAACTCCAAATGCGCTCTGAAGATAATAGAAAAGAAGCAAGAATAGAATAAATATTTATTCTTATTCAAAATCAAACCAGTGTCAATGCGTACACTTCCATTGTTCCGACTCATCGCACACATACTCGCAATCCGGAGGTCGCTGGTTCAAGCCCCGGCGTGCGCAAGTCCATTTTCTTTGATTAATTTGCTTTATTTCACAATTTATTAATTTAAATAATATATAGTATATTTGCGGCACTTTCCAGAGTGTAAAATCCTCTCAGTATCACCCCGGTGTAAGACCATCGTTCAGATTTGAAACGTTGGTTAAAAATGAATTTAGCCGTGTTTGGTGATCAGATTTGAATAGCCAGGTTACTCTTACTCATCTCCTTCCCCTCACCACTATCTTCAACCTCACTACGTACCCCGATTGGGAAATTATAGTCTCTTATGCGGTACTCACATAAAAAAATGACATGTTCGAGCAAGATGTCTTTCTGGGATGCCCCTGACCAGCGGTAAGGCTAGTGACTCGCATTCCGAAGGTCGCGGGATCGAATCCCTGCGTGGCAAATAAATTTTATTTGATTAATTTGTGTTATTTCACAATTTTTTCATTAAAAATAATATATAGTGTATTTGCGGCACGTTTCAGAGTGGAAGATACTCTCAGGCTTTGGTGTAAGACCACCATTCAGAATTGAAACGTTATTTGAAATGGCTTTAGCCGTGTTTGGTGACCAGATCTGAATAGCCAGGTATTTCCCTCTTTCCTCTTCCCCTTCCCACTACCTTTAACCTCACAAGATACCCCAATTGGGGATGCCACAGTCTCACTGGCTCCAGACGGGAGCAGTTAGGACTCTTGTGCGGTATTCATATAAAAAACAACAACAATACACTTTTTCGTACTCACCATTAGGATTCTATGGCAGTTGATCCCCGACAGTGGGATCCCCAGCATACTTATATAAACTATGCGGTCGTTAAGAGAAAATATGGAATACTTAATTACACAAAATATAACTGGTGTTATCAAAATCCCCACTATGTTTTCAGAATTTGACTATTTGGCGAGTTAAAAATTTTACAAATATTAATCACTTTTTTTCTAAGAGGTAAGCATGTAAGCTTACATTTACAGATTGTCCACGTGGTATATATTGTGTATAAGGCAACAAACGGGTTGACGACGCTTTCTTGACTGATCTCTACGTGAGGGACAGCCTTCCTCAAAGGCAACTTGCCCTCAAGTAGACCGAGGTTGATGCGTGAGACAGTTTGGTTGACCCTTCTCGTATGAATGCGTCAACATTTAGGAACGGAGCATTTAACGTACGTATCACGTAACGTATACGTGTACTTGGCATTATTGTATGTATTAATGCTATTATAATAATGCAATTAGTTTTACAGAGTCTTTTATTTTTTAGTTTGAATTTATATACGGCGCGAGCTCTAGATTTTTTATTTATTTATTTTATTTGCGTCTGTTAAAAAGGCTTTAAAATAACATACATTTATTCATATCTAATAATATATTCATAAACATCGCAGAAGATAAGTAAGTTTGCCTGCTATAAACATGACAGTTCAATTTATTTCATTTGCTCACATGTATTACAAATTTTAGAAAAAACTTCAAAACTTTCCGTATATGTGCTAAATATAACACAAAATTTCACAATATAGTCATTTCTTTAGAAATATCGAATAGAAGTAATGCGTACGATCAAAAATTAATACAAGGGTGTGGAATGTGTCAGGAATATCTTCTATTCTTTTCCTACATTCCTTTTCCTCTTCTTCTTACCTAAAATTAATTTTAAGACAAAATCTGTTTATTTATTTATTCACGCCTTGAAGGCTTACATGTACACATTATTATAGTTACATAAATGATTTAACTTTGTATTAAAAATTATTAGTAGAATTAAAAAGAAATGACAATATTAGAATAATATTAATAAAATTTATGTCAGAATTTAAAAAATTTCTGATATAAATCTTGGTTCTTCTACACGATAATTCAGTTAAATTAAGTAGTTTCATTAAGTTATCATAATTAATTTGTTCAATGGGTATGGAGGGTTTGAAATTAATGAATCTTAAAAATTTATGTTGAACTCTCTCAATTTTTAATTGATGTGTTTTAAAGTATGGGGACCAAATAGCTGAATTTTATTCTAAAAACTAAAATCAAACTCAATCTCCGAGCAATATAGCTTAAGAGACTTTTTTGTAAATATTTATATCTGAAATCTATGTACAAAACGTTTGTTTCTTAAAAATAAATGAAAAAATAAACTCATTTAAAATATCGTACAAGATAGAAAAATAATTTTTTTTATTTGTACGTAGTAGGAAGAAATATAAAAGTCTCAATACGATTTCACGCCTTCAGTCACCAAACCAAAGATCTTTTGAAAATCCAGAATTAAATTACAATTTCACCAAATAAATCAGCTGTACTGGATGAAGAAACGTATTAAATCCAGCTAACATCACAATAATAAATTATTTAAGGTAGTTATTATCAAATCGCCATTTTATGTTTTTAAAAGTTTATTTATTTATTAATTCAGGCCTTGAAGGCTTTTACATGACTATGTTATTATATACACACAAGTTGTTTAGGAGTATATTAATAAGCGCATAGTATATAAAATATATATAATATATACAATAAATATACACAATACAGGTAGACATGTTGTTTCATTATCTTGTTAAGTTGTACAAAGGGATTTAATAAGTTTAAGTATAATAGGAATAAAACAGAAGTGCTTAAAGTACTATGAAAATAGTTAAAGAAAAATATGTATTTACTACCTTGATATTATTATAAACTTTGTTACGTTACAAGAATAAGGAATCGAGTCTTAAGTACCGTCATGTTTCGACAGTCAGCGAATCGAGCCCTAAAAATACTGTTGCACCGCGGGACGGTAATGCGCAGGCGCATCACCCCTCCCGCGACCCACGGATCAGGAGACGCGCCGCACATCGCCATTCAAGGCAGTCTTCAGCAAGCGAGCTTCCCGGGCCCACGTCCCGCGCGAACTAGTCTTGGGTAACTGGCCAGAAATTCAATAACATAACCAACTGGTTATTAGTATGTAGATAACTGGTTATAAAACGGTTATTTGGTTATCTCCGTTATTGCCGGTTACAGTTGATGCTCGCTAGTTGTCTAGGTATTAGTTATCAGTAGTTATCATGGTAATGGAGTTATGGAGGTATTTGGTTTTGTCCGTGGGTATTGGGTATCGGGTGAGTTTTTGACCCACGAAAAGGGACAACGCTGTGCAAACTATCTAATATTACCGTTCCACCTCACCAAAGAAAAATAAAGACAAAACATGTGACCCGTATGGCGCTGTCGATTTTTAACGAATATAATCACCAGTTACAAGCAGGGCAGCAATCAGAAATTTTTTAGAAGGGAATAAAATAAGTTAAATTAAATTTTAAATAAATACCTGCAATGGAAAATATATTATAAGCTTGTAAAATGTTAATTTATTGCAATGCCTGATAAATCGAATGTAGTAAAATTTCACACGACTGCTATACACAACAAAGATTACAATAAATAAGAACTTAAAATTTCTCGAAAGAAATACATGTAAATGAAGGTAGATAGCTTGTTGCCATTATTACATAGTTATTACTTTCAGAAATATTTTATTTACGGCATCACTTTATTATTATAACGGACCATTATTTTTTCTTTCAATGTGAAACAAATCTGCATATATCAACTACAAATATTTTTACAAAACAATATTATATTTATGTACGTTATTTCCCAAGCGCAACAAGTAAATAGATTGTTAATATTTTGGCAAAAAGTTATTATTATGAACAATATTCCGGCCAGAGTAATTATCAAATTACTGGAAATCGAGGAGTTAAAATACTTTAGCAATTAGGATGGGAAATTCCGACAATAAACACACTTTCTTCCACCAAGCAAAAAGGCTGGAAACTATCGGTGAGCAAACCCATGTCGATTATTCCCTTTTGCTGTGCGTTCTTCTTTTTTGGTTTATATGCGTCCATTTACCTTTGGGTTTTGGTGGTACTGATGAAGTAGATGGAGCATCATAAAGTGAAACGCTTTGGGCGCTTTAATAATGGCGTTCGGCACTGTAGCACTTTTGATTTCAGTTGGTGAAAACGCATTTAATTCAGCAAATGCAGAAATATATTATGTGTTGTTTTTAGATGGGAAGTTTAATTTCCCGTTGAATTTTATAACTCAGAACAAGTTTACATAATTTACACGGCGCTTTTTTATCCACGTTATGTTTGTCAAATCGGCCCAAATATTGCCTGCAATATTTACAATGTCACAATTTTTTAACAAAACTTTCACAAATTATAAACAAAATGTTTTAAACTTTTACACTTATGTAAAAATACCTAAATATACTAATAATATTCTAAGCGAAGCAATAAACTAAAATAATTAAACACTATTTTTTACTTCTAAAAAATTCCGCAATCGTAAGATTTTACGAAAGAAATTCAGTATAATATTACAAGAATATAGCTCCGCACGCCACGCCGGCTCGTGAAGCTACAACTGATGGCTTAGGGTGCCAGTTGCCAGTTGCCAGTTGCCAACTACTGGTTATGTATGACGTATGAGGTTGTGATAGTTATATAGTTTTCTAGTTATCAGTGGTTATCATGGTTGTGTAGGTTTTGGTTTTTTCAGTGGTGGGAATGGGTATTGGGTATCAGGTAGTTTTTGACCAACCGCCAACAACCAACAACCCCCACAACCGCCACAACCAAATAACCAAATACCCGAGCTGCCGCTAGCGTAGTTGTGGGTATTTTTAAATAACCGTTATATAGTTGGTTATGTTATGCAGCTACCAAGACTAGCGCGAACATGTGCGACACAAGTTCAGTTTCGCCGGTTGTGCACTTCCGGTGTCCGCATGGACGCTGCTGAGACCGGGAGAACAAGCGCGTAAAGCCGCTGTTGGCCCATAAACCAAACGTGAGTCAATTACCATGTTACCCTTTGTGTGCAAATAATGTTTTAGCCCTAACCACGCGTGTAGAGAGCAGAGACTGACGTTCAAACTAACTTTCAGCTAGGATCGTTCCTCTTATGTATTATTGTGTCTCCTAGAATTGAATAAACTATTTATGTGATAACCTACCGTGTTTTGCTTGTCGAGAGAGGCCCTGGGGGGATGGAGAAGCGTGAAGTTCCGAACCACAAGCACTAGCCTTGAGGTTAAAAGAAACCCTGCTTGCACCGAACCTGAGCTAGTTTTTATTTGGGGCAGATACAGCAACTAATTTGTATTAAATATGTGGGAGCTTTCTCCAACCCTGCCGATAGCATCAGCACGCACGCTGACGCCAACACTGGCGCCCAACGTGGGGCGCCAGTGTTAGCGTCTGCGTGCGTGCTGATGCTATCGGCAGGGTTGGAGAAAGCTCCCACATATTTAATACAAATTAGTTGCTGTATCTGCCCCGCGCCCAACGTGGGCGCTAAACACTGGCGCTAAACGTGGGGCCATTTAAATTTTTTTCTGTTCCACCACGGCCTCGTTCCCAAGCAACAATTGTAAACTCTGAAATGTTATTATGATGTATTGTTTATTCCCAATTGTCTAGCACTTCCAACAGGAATCTCGGCGCGAACGTAATTTCGAATCACAATTTAAATTATTACGGGCGCGATTTTATCATTTGTGAGTCGTCACTCGACAAAATATTACCGGTATTCCAACGCAAGGTGCCCAACCTAGGAAGTTGTCGCTGCGAATAATACAGTGATTACAAAGTGTCGGCCGATTAAAATTGCTATTTTCAATACAAGTGAATAGTGGAAATAAACACAAATTAAAGAAGAATTTATTCAACAATTAAAATCATGTACATGATAAACAAATCATCCGCTTGGTCTCGAAAGTGCTAAATATTTTTAATAATATACTATATTGCAGCACGCTGGTACGTCTCTTAAACGGACACTTGCTGACACCTAGGGAACAAGTGGATTTAAATTCTTTCTGTCATTTGACAATTAAGTATTTTTGACTCTGTCGTCTGCTGAAACCGGGTCATGCCGAATCACATTCGAATAATGCAAAAAATACTAAATTCGCGTTGACGTGGATTCCTTGACATCTGACACTATAATACCTTGTCAATTGACAAAGAAGGTAATATCTTGTCGAAAAGACGAAGGGAATTCGCGTGTAAATACCAAAAATTGGTGCTGTATAAAATCAGGCTATAGGAAGCCGCGTAATGAAACCATGCCCCCAAGATATTGTTGAATTCTCAAACAAATTACTTCCACGAAAACTTGTGAAAATTTTTTCGATTTTTCCTTTTTTCGATTTTTTTTTAATTTTCGAAATTTTTTTTTTCCAAAACGCTTGGAGTTTTTCTTAAAAACGCATGGCCAGAGGAAAATCGCTGCTCAAATTTTCTCCAGTTTCGGACTCTGAAAATTTTTTTCGATTTTTTCCTTTTTTCGATTTTTTTTTAATTTTCGAAATTTTTTTCCAAAACGCTTGGATTTTTTCTTAAAAACGCATGGCCAGAGGAAAATCGCTGCTCAAATTTTCTCAAGTTTCGGACTCTGAAATTTTTTCGATTTTTTCCTTTTTTCGATTTTTTTAATTTTCGAAATTTTTTTTTTCCAAAACGCTTGGAGTTTTTCTTAAAAACGCATGGCCAGAGGAAAATCGCTGCTCAAATTTTCTCCAGTTTCGGACTCTGAAAATTTTTCCGATTTTTTCCTTTTTTCGATTTTTTTAATTTTCGAAATTTTTTTTTCCAAAACGCTTGGATTTTTTCTTAAAAACGCATGGCCAGAGGAAAATCGCTGCTCAAATTTTCTCCAGTTTAGGACTCTGAAAATTTTTTTCGATTTTTTCCTTTTTTCGATTTTTTTTTAATTTTCGAAATTTTTTTCCAAAACGCTTGGATTTTTTCTTAAAAACGCATGGCCAGAGGAAAATCGCTGCTCAAATTTTCTCCAGTTTCGGACTCTGAAATTTTTTCGATTTTTTCCTTTTTTCGATTTTTTAATTTTCGAAATATTTTTTTCCAAAACGCTTGGATTTTTTCTTAAAAACGCATGGCCAGAGGAAAATCGCGGCCCAAATTTTCTCCAGTTTCGGACTCTGAAAATTTTTTTTTCGATTTTTCCTTTTTTCGATTTTTTAATTTTCGAAATTTTTTTCCAAAAACGCTTGGATTTTTCCTAAAAAGCACGTGGCCAGAGGCAAACCTCTGCCCAAATTTTCAAATAACCCAAACACTTACAAATACGCGTTTTTTCGCAGAAGCATTTTGTAAAAAAAAAATATATATACGTCCCCAGTGGTCAATCCCTGGCAAAAATTTCTTTCCAATTACGGATAAAGAGTCGAGTTCTCGTTTTTCTCCCAACGTAAGGTCACCCTGACACGACCCTATACACTATGGAAGTCCCTCAAGTCACGCTGGGTATAATCCCCCACATTTCTACGTCAAAAAAGGAAGAACTACTACAGGCCCTGAGAAGTAGAAAGATTTCTCCCAGGAATAAATCCAAAAAATGCCTTATTCAATATGCTTCTTTCTACAACAAAAAGTACATCAGGAAGTTGCAGTTTCAACAGGAAGACACCCCAGAAATCATCTCTACCTCCCTCACAGTCTCCGAAGCAAAACCCTTGGTGGTACAAGCCCAGGAACAGACGAAAATATATGATTTGACAACCTGGAAGACGAAATACAACGGACTCACGGATGTGGAGGATTTCATCAACAGAATAGAAGAAACAGCCCAAGTCAGAGGAATCCCCGAAAGTATTCTACACAGGAACTTCATAGACCTCATCGCTCCTGAAATGCTTACCTGGCACAGGATACATAAGAGAAAAACAAACTCATGGAGGGAACTCAAGGTGGCACTTTTATCCAGTTTCGGAGAAAAAAAGGCCCAACATAGAGTCAGGCTATCCCTACTCGCTATCAAGCAGCACTCCGGAGAGCCTGTTGCTAGATTCACACAGAGGGCAGAGGCCATCAATATAAAGCTCACCCAACCTGTCCCTGAAGCGGAACTTCTCCCGGTTTTAATCGACGGTCTTCTCCCCAGATACGAAAACATCATTACTTCTCAGAAAATTGCCACGCTGGAGCAACTGAAAGATGTCTGCCAGCTACTAGAGGCATACCAGGATCGGAAGAGAGACGAAAGATTCCCCAAAGAAAACTTTCGCCCAAGCACTTCGTCCGGCATAAAACCGGAGCACAACGAAAAGAAATCCTGCTCTTTTTGCCACAAGATTGGTCACTCCCAAGCCGCCTGCTTTAAACAAGCAAAACTTTTATCCTCCAAAGACACCCATTCTAACAAAAGGCGATCCGTCGATCGTTCTCCAAGAAGAGATGAAGGGAGGAAGTTTGGCAAAAGACCACGCCAAGACAATACCGAAACGTCCATCCCGGATCTCAGATTCATCAAACCCCCTATGGATTTCTCCAGACCCCCTCCCAATTGGACAGCCAGGAAGACAAAAAACTAGACCCCAACCCCCCGGACCATCCCTCCCATAGGCCAAAGGAATGGTCGGAGTGGTTGGAACACGTCAAATTTTTTAAACAGGCCTTACCCCTCTCTACAGTTTGCTGCAAACAGGCAATAGACGGTAGACCCTTCGCGCATTTTTCCATAAACAACGTGGTTTTTTCAGGTCTCCTAGACAGCGGCGCCTCTGTCAGCTGCCTGGGCGACAACGCCCACACCTTATTCACAAACTGTGGTTTTAAAATGGGAAAACATTCTTCACATGTTACCACGGCAGACAACACTTCACAACTCGTCATCGGTTCTCTAACCCTACCGATCAATTGTGACCAAAAAACAGTTTGGATCAAGTTTCTAGTTGTACCTACAATCACACAGAAATTCATCTTGGGAGTGGATTTTTGGATGGCTTTCAAAATTGCCCCGCAACTGTTTAACAACCCCTCCGTCACTCCCCAAGTAAACGAAATCCGTACGGTAATACCCTACGAAAACTTGAACCCCTTACAAACAATACAATTAAATCAAATGATCAACAAGTATGAATCCATCTCCTTCGAAAGGTGCGGTTTAGGCTTAACCAACCTAGTACAACACCATATAAAAACAACAGGCCCCCCAATCAAACAAAGGTATTACAACCTAGCTCCACAAAAATTGAAAACGCTGGAAAAAGAATTGGACGATATGTTAAGACTGGGAGTGGTGGTACCCAGCCGCAGTGCATGGACCAACCCCACCTTATTAGTTTCAAAGAAAGACGGCTCAGCCCGTTTCTGCCTCGACAGCAGACGCCTCAACGCATGTACAATATCAGACGCCTACCCGCTCCCCTTGGTCAACTCCATCCTGGACAGACTTCGAAACGCTAAATACATCTCATCCATAGACTTAAGCAAAGCATTCTGGCAGATACCTTTGGATCCCAGCTCCTGCGAAAAGACTGCCTTCGTGGTGCCTGGCAGGGGTATGTTCCATTTCAAAAGACTACCCTTCGGTTTAAAAAACAGCCCAGCAGAACTACAAAGACTCATGGATAAATTGTTTGGCCCAGAGTTTGATAACAATTTATTTTGCTACCTGGATGACCTGATCATCATTAGCGATACCTTTGAAAAACATATACTTATTCTAGAAAAGGTTTTTCAACAACTCAAACAGGCCGGTTTGACTATCAACCTGAAGAAATCGGAATTCTGCAGGCACCGCCTACGATACTTGGGTTTCATAGTAGACGAAGAAGGCCTAAGAACAGACCCCACAAAAGTAGCGGCTATGACAAATTTTCCCCGACCTACAAATGCAAAAGAGGTAAAAGCCTTCCTCGGACTCACCGGTTACTACAGAAGATTCATAAAAAACTTCTCAACTCTCGCGGCGCCGCTCAACAAAATCACGGGAATCCGTAAAGGTACCAGTAACTTTTCCTGGTCTGCAGAGACTGAGTCAGCATTCAACTCCCTGAAAGAGGCTCTTCAATCAGCCCCAGTACTGAATTGCCCCGACTTCAATCTTCCCTTTACGATCCATTCGGACGCATCAAACGTCGGAATCGGAGGAGTCCTCACTCAAAATTTTACGGACGGCGAACACCCCGTGGCATACTTCTCTCGTACCCTAAATAAACACGAAAAAAACTACGGGATTACCGAGAGAGAATTGTTAGCAGTCATGGAATCCATTCAACATTTCCGCGGATACATTGAGGGCAGTAAGTTTACCGTCGTCACAGACCATAGCAGCCTAAAATGGCTGATCTCGCTAGACAACCCCTCCGGGAGATTGGCTCGCTGGTCGTCCCGCCTATCTCAATATACTTTCGATGTCATCCACCGTAAAGGCGCGGATAATATCGTCCCGGATGCCCTTTCTAGGATCGAGATAGCAACATTAAATGCCGAATTACCCAATTCTAGTCTCCCCACAAAAGACGTATGGTATCAAAAAATCTTTAGAGGATGCAGTGACAACCCACAAAAGTTCCCGAATTTTATGATTAAGAACGGACAACTATATCGCAACTGCAAGCCTCCACTGTCAATCTTAGAGGACTATGCCTGGAAAAAGGTAGTCCCTCTCGAAAATAGAGAACAAGTTATTATTGATAACCACAGTGCCGTAGACTCCATACACCCTGGAACTTTCAAAACATTCAAAAAAATATCTTTAAGATATTATTGGCCGGGTCTATTCAAACAAGTACGTTTATACATCTCCAAGTGCGACATCTGTAAGGCATACAAGCACAGTACGGCACCACCGTCTGGTCTAATGGGCAACCCCAAGCGTGCCGATAGACCACTTCAATCCTTTTCTATGGACCTCATTGGACCCTTCCCTAGAAGCTACGCCGGTTACATGCATATACTCAGCGTAGTGGACATCTTTTCCAAATACTGCTGGTTGTTTCCTCTGAAAAGGGCAACTGCAGCAGCAATAACCAATCTATTGGAAAAACATATTTTCATACCCTACGGTACCCCTCGTACTATAATATGCGACAATGGTAAACAATTTATAGCTCTGGAATTTAAAGAGTTTTTGTCTAAATATGGTATAAAGGATGTATTCTACAACACCCTTTACACCCCACAGAACAACACCGTTGAACGATACAACCAAACCATAAACACGGCCCTGGCAATTTTGGTTGGCAAAGACCAACGCACATGGTGCAAAAAATTAGACAGAATACAAGCAGCCATGAACAACACGGTGAACCTCGCTACAGGCTATACACCATTTTTTCTCAAACACGGCATGGAACAAGTAGTTCACGGTTCACTACACCCTGACAATTGCCTTCCACCCGTCCCTTCCTCCACAGCAGACCCCGCAGCAAATTACGCCCACCGCTTGGAGGAACTCTCCGCTATCTATAGTGAAGTAACAGACGCTCTACTATTGGCCCACCAAAAGAGCGCCGACAGGTATAACCTTCGCAGGAGGCACGTCACATTCAAGGAAGAAGACATCGTCTGGAGGAGAAACAACACTCTGTCACAAGGTGCGCTGTACTTCTCTGCCAAATTGGCACCCCGTTTTGTAAAGACGAAAGTCCTAAAGAAAATCTCAGACCTGGTTTACCGATTGTCCGACATCTCTGGTAAACACATAGGTAACTACCATATAAAGGACATTGTAAAAAGTGGTAACATGGAAACAAACTCCATTGCCACGCCCGTATAACCCCAACGGTTATTCCTTGACTCCTAGCAACCATTCGTCTACACCGTGACATGGATCACTATGGAAGTCAACCCTTTTGTTTCGTCACTAATGAGCGGCCTCTCGTAAACGATTGTCACTCATTAGGACACTCAAACGAAACCTTTCTAGCTCTGGCACAGTGTTGTCAACTGTAGCCAAAGTCATGGAAGAAATTATAATTCTCCCTTGTGGTTTCGTTTCATTTTATTTTATTTTATTTTTGTTTGTATAAATATCTCGTCATCATCAGTCATTCGCCTCTAATTGCTGCCCCAGGTGTCAAACCTTGGAAACATCGTTTTTTCTAAGCATGCACACCTCTACCTGAAATTGATCACTTCGGAGAAAGGAATTCCCTGTGGCTTACTGCAAGTAGTCAGAGACTACGTGCCCAAGGTTTTGTGCATCGTCACAACTCGCAGCATCATATTTTCACATCATCATGTCATACCTCGTCACCCCTTTCTAAATGTTAGAAAAATCTTTTTTGTACATTAAATATCGGGTCCTCGCCAAAGTGCATCTAACCCTTATGTCATATGTAGTTAAATTAGGTAAGCAAACCTGTGTAAACCCACGGCGGTATCAGATGTTTGCTACCCGTTCTAAGTTTTTTTCTGTTTTTTAAGAAAATAGAATGGCGCTCAATAAATAACCCAAATTGCTCTAGCTCTCCCCAGAACTGGATGTGGAGTCTGGAAAGTATCGTTATAAAAGGGACAACTTTCAACGTGCCTCTTCATTAACGATAAATTTTTTTACAACATTTCAGCAACATTGAGTCACCCTGGGTCTCAACTGCTCAAACTGAAATTTTGGGGTTGCCTTGTTGTGACTTATCACGTGCAAAGTACGAGGTCACAACAAGAAGCCAGGTCTCCAAGTGAACCACCCTGTGAACAACCCATCCCATTATTATAATTTTCATAACACCAAGGTGTGTCCATCGCAGTCTGTTTAAGTAAGTAAAACCTAGAAGGTCTTAAACACTCAAATCGGACCAATGTAAATAATTTTCCTTGTCAAACAACGATAAGCGCATGTCTTGTATTGTTGCTACCATCGTACGTGTAAGTACAACAAAAGTTGTACCATCACGATACGATACTCTGTGCGTAACCAAAAGGGTTGTACCACAAAGGATCTCTTTTGCGGTAAGCTTAGATGAAATTCACATTCCATCAGCACGCCAAAATTTTTTGTCCCTTAATTGTTGAAGTATAAAATCTTGGCCAGATCTTCAAATATGTTTTTGCCTTTGTGCAAGTCTTTAACGTACGCTAATATGGATTTATTATGCTACGGTATTGTTGTACTAAGTACATCAGTATGTCTCGCCGTCTGTATTGAATAGGTACCTTTATATGAACGTTAACCTTTGTTGCCATCATAGGTGGGAACCTTATAAAATCTGCCGTCATAGATGGGAATCTCAGAATATCTACTAAATGCGATACGGGGAGCCCGTTATAATTACTCTGTGGGTTTTTGTCAGAAATGTCATAAATACCTAGTCTTTTGCACCTCCCTTCAATACTGGGCAACCCAGTTGTAATTCGTTCATTGTTATCCGTGAAGACGTTATAAAACTTACTTGCAAATCTTTTGATTTTGCAATCTTGTACGCTATACGTGAAGACGTTATAATACTCACCATGAATCGTGCGAACGAAATAATATCAAACCTTTATGTGTGAACTACTCAATGTAGTCCACACCCCTTTTTTGTAATCATTAATATGCCCGTGGACTTCCTGTCACAAGAACCCAGGAACTATCTACTATCTCAAAAGGACTAATCATACGCTTCACTCATGATTATGGGGCATCGTGTCGTGGGAGTTAAGTTGATGGACACAAAAACACCTAACTCGTTGTCTGGGAGACGAACAAAGAAAATCCCCAGGTTTGTGAGATTTGAGCAAGGGTCTGTCATTTCTCGCAAACAAGTAGGAGAATAAAACGACCCCTAATCTTCTGCCCAATACACGTAGAGGATTAGACTTTTATGTCAGTGTATTCTTTTGTCCAACACTACCAAACATTATTGTAATGTGCCAGGATGACTGCTGTAGACCTTGTTTCACCTCCACCCAGAGGTCGAATTTCGGAAATAGCCGAGTCCCCAGCAGTTTTCTTCGTTCAAATGTTCCCAACTATCACCCCTCCCCTTCCTCGAAATTATCCGTGAATGGGGATATATGCGTTACGCACTTGGCGTTTCGTTTGTCAAATGGGACAATCTTCATACGCGGATCCTTTCAACTTCCTACTCCTTTCCCAGTTGTCATTATTGTAATGTGCCAGGATGACTGCTGTAGACCTTGTTTCACCTCCACCCAGAGGTCGAATTTCGGAAATAGCCGAGTCCCCAGCAGTTTTCTTCGTTCAAATGTTCCCAATTATCACCCTCCCCCTTCCTCGAAATTATCCGTGAATGGGGATATATGCGTTACGCACTTGGCGTTTCGTTTGTCAAATGGGACAATCTTCATACGCGGATCCTTTCAACTTCCTACTCCTTTCCCACTTTGTTATAACTAATCTTGTACGCAATGTTTTGTTTTGCGAAAGTAGAAAAAATGCTACCGTATAGACGTGAGCATAGGTCATGGAAGACCAACTTCTTTCGAATGGGGAATTTTGTTATACGTACAATCCCTCAACCACGTATTCTTGGAAATGTATTTGGTAAAGAAAAAAAACCAAAAGGGGTTACACAGAACCTGTCCTTGAATACGTACCTTTGTAACATGTATTAGGAATTAGCCACATTTAGTTAGCTCTCTCTCCGTCTCTCTCTCTACACGCCAAACAAATCCAACTTTTTCTCAACATGCACACTTGTTTCTCTCCAAACTTTTTTCATCATTGGTCTACTAGGCAGGTAAACTTCAAGAATTTTGTTCTAATAATAATTTTTGCCGGATTTTAAAAAAAAAAAACCAGCAGCTCTGCACCCTATCTACATCTGCGCCTCTTCATGCTGCCCTCGCTACCGTCACGGAGGTCCCTTGCCTTCAATCCCTGCGTACCAAAAGCACCCGACCGCATCTAACATAACCTAGTGTGAGTCGTGCGTGTAGTTGCGAATTGTATCACCACAAAGAACCGACACTCAAAACAAACCCGAGCACGCCAGCTCTAGGTTGGTTCCTGTTCCTGTTGCCCTTGTGCAAATGTTCCTGCTGCCATTATGCAAATGTTCCTGCTGCATAATACAAATGTTCCTGTTGCCCTTGTGCAAATGCTCTGCTGCCATTATGCAAATGTTCCTGCTGCATAATGCAAATGCTCTGCTGCCATTATGCAAATATTCCTGCTGCATAATACAAATGTTCCTGTTGCCCTTGTGCAAATGTTCCTGCTGCCATTATGCAAATGTTCCTGCTGCATAATGCAAATGTTCTGCTGCCATTATGCAAATGTTCCTGCTGCATAATGCAAATGCCCTACTGCCATTGTGCTGATGCTCCTGTGCCCTTGCGCAAATAACAATACCAACGATTGTTCACAAAACAATCCCACTACATACAAAAACCAGTGTACCAACCACCAATTACGATTCCACTCTCCAGTACTTCAATGGTTTCGTACTGGCTCACCCACAGGATCCGGAAGCAGTTACCCTTTCGACCTCTGTGACAGGTAGAACTCTCCACACCACCTAGAAGACTCATCATGTGTTCTCTTCCTCGTATTTTCTTAAAGGCCCTAGTGTCCCTTGAGTGTAATCTCAAATGGGCCAGGTTACTGTGACAAAGTAACCTTGTAACTTCAGTGAAACGTTCAACCACCCCAGACATCCTACGCAAACCACGTTCGCAAACATTAGCTCACAGACCAATGATACAATTTTAGAGTTTTTTTTCCTATCACTGCATAACCCTTGTACCTTTCTTCAACAGATCCTTGTTCTTTGCAACTGTATTTATGTATGCCACTGCCTTTATATACATTTATTGACAATTCCTTGTTACACCATGTATCATCTCTTTTGTGTTCTGTTCATAACTATTCTCCAGCTAGGAATTTCTCTCTCTCTCTCTCCTCGTTTCTCTTAAATGTTTTTGGCACAAGTGCTGAAAGGGTAAGAGGATTTATTAGCCCTACAGCTCCATTGCCACGTCGCTTTTATTGCGGCGAGGGGGGAAGTGTTACGTTACAAGAATAAGGAATCGAGTCTTAAGTACCGTCATGTTTCGACAGTCAGCGAATCGAGCCCTAAAAATACTGTTGCACCGCGGGACGGTAATGCGCAGGCGCATCACCCCTCCCGCGACCCACGGATCAGGAGACGCGCCGCACATCGCCATTCAAGGCAGTCTTCAGCAAGCGAGCTTCCCGGGCCCACGTCCCGCGCGAACATGTGCGACACAAGTTCAGTTTCGCCGGTTGTGCACTTCCGGTGTCCGCATGGACGCTGCTGAGACCGGGAGAACAAGCGCGTAAAGCCGCTGTTGGCCCATAAACCAAACGTGAGTCAATTACCATGTTACCCTTTGTGTGCAAATAATGTTTTAGCCCTAACCACGCGTGTAGAGAGCAGAGACTGACGTTCAAACTAACTTTCAGCTAGGATCGTTCCTCTTATGTATTATTGTGTCTCCTAGAATTGAATAAACTATTTATGTGATAACCTACCGTGTTTTGCTTGTCGAGAGAGGCCCTGGGGGGATGGAGAAGCGTGAAGTTCCGAACCACAAGCACTAGCCTTGAGGTTAAAAGAAACCCTGCTTGCACCGAACCTGAGCTAGTTTTTATTTGGGGCAGATACAGCAACTAATTTGTATTAAATATGTGGGAGCTTTCTCCAACCCTGCCGATAGCATCAGCACGCACGCTGACGCCAACAACTTAAACCTGAAGAGTTGTTCTAAAGCAAGTTTTAAATTAACAGAGCGATAGATAGAACGAAAAAGACTCGTGAAAAAAAAAACCAAATGAAAGTTTTCCGTTAAAGCTGATTCCGATAAGACTTTTAAACAAATTGTGATTAGCAGAAGAGGACAACTATATTTTTGTTAAGCTTGTCAGGTTAATACAATTTGATAGAAAGCACCTTAGAAGCGGTACTATTCAAATGCAAAAAAAAAAACAAAATGGCGCTGGATGGTCATTTGATGACAATGTTAAATTTGAATTTCTGCAAAAAAACGGGTCTTACGTGTTTTAAATTGTCGAGTTATCAAGGTAAATTAAGTAAGTATTTTACATGGCTTCGCAGAGGGCAGCATTCATTTCTCGTGAAATTCGTAGTTTGGAAATGGTAGTTACTTTATCATATTGTATGAAATCTTAAAGCTTTAAAAATCCGTTCCAACTTTGAAAATGACACTTGAATTCATAACGAATTTAAGGACGGGTTGTTTCAAAAAAATTGATGAGTTCATCAAATATTTGAAGTTGATTTTCAGGTTCTGTGTAAGTTCTTTTCGAGTTCTGTTTTTTTATCATCATAGGCCAGCTGCTTCACAAAACTAAAATCATCACAGAACTTGAATATAACTTACACAGAACGTGAAAATTAACGTCAAATATTTGACGAATTCGTCAAATTTTTTGAAACAACCCATCCTAAGTTTGCTGCACCAGAATTCAATTTCCCGCAGGATCAACCGACTAACGCACAGACAACCGAAATAAGAATTTTTAATATTATTCCATTTATACAGGGCATTAAAAACCTTTTTTTTCTTGAAGTTCATTGCAACCATCGTTATTGTGTTTTCATTCAAGGCTATCTATTCTCTGAATCAACGGACGCGCCCCTGTGCACACATTGCTGAAGTACCAGTTTAACCCAGAAAGCATTAAGTACGATTTATTGTACTACTGTGCCTCTATTATTTTTAAAGTAGCTTGTTTAAAATGTGTCCAACTGTTCCTTTATCTTTAAGGTTCTTATAATCAACAGCATAATTCTTCATCAACACGAGCAAAGTGCTCATCTAGCTTCTCTAGCGCCAACGCTTTAGCTTTAGAAGACAAAAACACAGACAGTAATGACTCTGACGCATCAAGGCTCTAACAAACTCATTCGGAGTCACGTAATGTCTCAAAGGGAGACGTAAATACAATGAACGGTACATCCATATAACACATAAAACTCGGCGTATGTTAAAATATCCCCCAGTCTTAAATTAGCTCACAATTTTCATTGCCTTTGTATTTGGGGATATGATTCAAAATCTACATACGAAATTTTGCCTTCGAATTAAGCGAGATGAGATTATAACATGAGGATACACTTTTTGTTTTCTATGTAAACTGATATCACAAGGTGAACTACCTGTTTCTATGAAAGCTCGTGTGCGGAATTTTAATAATCACTAAGCTTGCGTGTTATATTGAAACATGTACATGTTGTCTACCTTTATACGTTGACTCAGGTATATTTTACCTTACGCGACCTAAATTAATATTCTTGCAAGTAAAAAATATATTATGCTCTATAACAACTCTTTCTTACCACCTCAGTAGTTGTGCAATGTTCATTTGATTTATCATTAGATCAACGGTTAATAGTGAAATTGTACTCTTTATTTAATATTCATATTACCTACGTACTATTATTAGTTATCCTTACTAATTACCTGCTTGAAATTTTAATATTTTTTATAAAAAATTCATTTGTTTCACATAATAAAACTTTTAATAAAAAAATCACAACAGTTTACAAGTCCACTTAAGAGCCATTAACCAGCGGCCGAGAATTTAAATATCGTCGAACGATGATCTTGCGATCGTACCCTTGTTACGGTACTGGGCGGTTCCGATGAGAAAGATTAAGTATTCTCCATACCAGCATTTTAAGTTAATAACTCAATATCGATTTAATTTCATTCTAAAGTTGCTTTGATAAATACCCAAAAATGCTCAAACTCATGATGATAAAACAATTAAAACTATGTTCTTTTTGCAATTATTTTTTGACCATAAATATTTATAATTTTTTAATAATGTCTAAGCAAAATAAGAATGTTATTTTTTTTTTAAATATATAAGTTTGTAAGACCGTAAATAAATAGACAAACTGAAGTATTTTCGTCACAAAACAAGTGCGTGGATCTTTTTTTTATGATTTTATTTGCACTAAAATTAAAATTCTGAAAAGTAGTTTTCTCAAATAATTTATTGATTTAATTTATAAAAATGATTACATGATTTGAAATGTATGTTGTATAATACAACATTTTGTTTGAAAATTTAACAAATCTGCCATTGACCTACCGTAAAACCTTATTGTACTAAAAATAAACATATTTTATTAAAATTAAAAATAAAGCTTTTCTAGATAAAAGGACAGTATTTCGAAAAAATAATGTCAGATAGTTGTCGGAAATAAATAGAAATAATGTCGGAAAGGACATGTGAGTTCGATAATATATTATAACAGAGTACCAAAACATTAGTAGGGAGTATAAGTCGTTAAAGTAATTTTGTAATTATAATTATAAAGAGAAATACGTGTGTAAAGAGAGCCCTTTATTTATTATTTCTATTTTTTTTTAAAGAAAGGCAAACGTTTGTAGGCTACAAATGATCTGACACCATTTGCGTTCCTCCTACTACCATCATTGCAAGCGGAAAATGTTGTGCAATGCGGATTGAACTTGATGGAACCCGGGGCCTGAGACTCACAGTCACCGTCGGTTACCTTCGTCCGCTCATCCTATTGAGCGTTGAAATGCCCATGCAATTTTTTTAATTGAAAACGTATTTCATCTCAGCAGCAATGTCACAAATTCACGGTATCGCGCGTTTTCATCCCGCGACAAAATATCCCCGACACACTATCTCCCGACACAATCCGACAAAATATCCCCGACACACTATCTCGCGACACAATCCGACAAAATATCCCCGAAACACTATCTCCCGACACAATCCGACAAAATCTCCCCGACACACTATCTCCCGACACAATCCGACAAAATATCCCCGACACACTATCTCCCGACACAATCCGACAAAATATCCCCGACACAATATCCCCCGTCACAATCCGACGAACCATCCTTCGACGTAAAATGTCACTGAAAAAATATCCTACGGACAAAACATCCTTCAACAAAATATCTACTAAAACCTAACCTAACCTAACCTTATTTTACTACTTTAGAACAATAATTTATTGTCTTTACAGGATGTCTGTATTATTTGTGTCTCATTTTATTATTTTTGAAAAATAATTTATTGTCTTTACAGGTTTGGGAGCCATCCATAAATTACGTCACGACCAGGGGTATGAAGGGGTCATCAGCTCTGTGACGTCACAAGTGAAAATCTAAATGATTAGAATGCAAAACTAAAAAAATATTATTTTAATTCTATTTTTTGTTAGGTAAGGTTAGGTTAGTTTAGGAAAGGTTAGGTTAGGTTAGGTTTTAGTAGATATTTTGTTGGTGGATGTTTTGTCCGTAGGATATTTTGTCTGAGGATGTTTTGTCCGTATGAAAGTTTGTCGGGGATATTTTGTCGCGGGATGAAAAGTTGCGGAACCACAAATTTACAACTCAATGCAATGAAATAAACCATTATGTCGTGGAGTTTGTCTGAATTTCAAAATTATTTTAAAAGCAATTACGTGAGATGAAAGAGAGAGACAAGCAAGAGCTCAGACAGGAATAGCTAAGGTAGGGGGAGGGTTAATAATAAATTCCTTAAAGGCGATCGAAACGCGTTTTTATTTTGAGCATGGGCAGCGAGGATTGAATTATCAACCTTCGTGTCTACCTTTATCAACCCTTCTCCTGGCTCCAGACATGCGAGTAACCCGAAAAAAAGTCATAAAATCAACAATAAACCGATGTCAATTTTCTGATATATTACTTTGTACATAGGTATTGATAACTCGGTAATAAAATAAGAATATCAAATGAAAAGTATTACTTCAAAACAAGCGTTAAATGTTATTTGTCAAACACAAACCGTCCACTAAACTAAAACTATACTAAACATACCATTATAATTTTATTTTTGTAAAGTTGAAATTATTAACTAAACATATCCATACTAATATTATAAATGCGAAACTGCTCGAGTTTGTTTATGACCTTTTCACGCATAACACAATATAAAGACTTTAATAATTCTTTCACCAATATAAAGCTAAATTATATGCGCAGACTACAGGTTGTATATGATGGTAAGCTCTGGCGTTATGAAATTATAAATATTAATATATTATATTTGTTATACGTTTTCTGTCGCTAACAAAAGCGAGTTTTTGCTAACTTCAGAAAAAAATCTTTTCCATGGAAACAGTGTCGATATATTTTTGGGCTCTATGCTGGTAGGTACTCAGTCTACTGGTCAGCTACTACTGCAGAAAATTCAAATATTAGAATTCGTTTTTTTTTTGGACAAGCTTGGAATAAATGTCAGATGAGAGTTCCTATATTAAAAATATAATTCGTAACGATTATAAAAACTGAATGATAAATAGAGTATTTTTTTATTATATTAACGAACTTCCAAATATTTAAATAAAAATAAACATCCGAAATGTTTGTAAGCGCATAAATTCCGAACGAATGAACAAAATTGGATAAGTAATTCTTTTTTTCTTTGAGCTATAGCATTAGGAAATTTAGGTGGTAGGCGAGATGTTTGAAAACTGAATGTAAGGGAATGAATATATGGAATGCGGGAGGGGATGGGGGTGGGGTGGGGGGGGGGGGGGAGATAATTGATAAGTGCAAGCGCTACAGTAATTTCCCGTAATACCATGCGAGCGAAGCCGCGGGGAAAAGCTAGTATAATTATAACTTAATCGTGAGCTTGTATTTAAAAACCAATATCATTTGCTTGTGTTACATTTTCATTATCTTATAAAGCATTATGATTTTTTTATTTATTTGCTAGCGAGTTCCCGGCACGCGTTGCAATGCCACTAAAAAAGAAGTATTTTCTCCCAGCGTGTCTTTTCACATTCGTCCCGTTCCCCTTCTGCCAACCCTTCCCCTCCCATGTCCCCTTCCTCTCACGCGTTCCCCCTCCACCTTCCCCGCTTTCCCTGTCCCCTCTCCCACAAACCCCCCTCTCTAGACCCCGTCCCCTCTCATGCATTCAATAAATATATTCAGTCCCGATACATTCAGATTTTCAAACATTAATTTTTGTATATTATAAGTTTACAATCAATCAAATTTGGTACCTAACGTAGGTACCCATTTAAAATAAACATAATTTTTGATAAGATTCAAAGTAGTTGATTTTGGTTAGTACCATAGGTGAGTACCTCAAATAAATTCATTAATTTAAAGTGTTTCGAAAACAGAATTTTGATTGAACAATTCATTGTTTTGCAAAATGTCATTCTTAACTTGTGACATTTATTACTGTTTCAAAGAGTTTTTGTAATGATTAAAAAAACTTTTCAGATCTATTGTCATGTGGTTGCAATTATCCAGAAACCTTCGCGAGAATGGAAAGAAGGTATTTTGAAAGTTTCAAACATTTCCTATGCCTGAAAATCCTAGTCTGCCATAGTACACGAGATGTGTACCATTATTGCAATTATTGTCGGCATCAAATTAAATAACTCTAATCAATAAATTACCACAAGTAAAATTGTTTGACTCGTATGAAAAAACTTTTATTAATTTATGAATAACCCGCCGCTTTTTTAATGTGCACAGATTTTGAAAAGTACACTACTTTTAAACTTAGTTATCACCAAAGACATCGGTTTCAATCGCGGCAGGTGGAAAAATATGCATTTTAAATTTACATTTCATAAAAAAAAAATTTGTACGTAATTTCTCGTTACGGCTGACATTTCATGTTATTTTTTTCGCAAACAGAATGATTTCCAGCAATTTCCAGGGGTACCAATCGATAAATATTTAAAAAAAGATTGCCATATCGCAATAATGTGATTATATTCGAGGAAGGTACTAGTATAATGCAATTTTCGTATGAAGGTACTAATATGGTGCAATTTTCATGTTCTGAATAAATAAATAATTGAGCATATTTAGGATATACGAATTAAAGGTTATATAAGGTTTGGTTAGATTAGGTTTGGTTAGGCTAGGTTAGGTATATAAAAAGGCGTTTTTAGACGACATCCAGAAATTAATTATTGACAAGTTTAAATCTGTTTTTATAATAAAAATGTATTAGAATAATTACACACCCGCTAGACAAACCCTGCTTGCCGTACAAACCATTCAAAACCTGGGACGTATATCTAAATGAAAAGAATAGCGCGTGCGCGTTCTTTGTTTTCGTTCATCTGTCTTTTATTTTGCAATAACACATACCCGCTAGACAAACCCTGCTTGCCGTACAAACCATTCAAAACCTGGGATGTATATCTAAATGAAAAGAATAGCGCGTGCGCGTTCTTTATTTTCGTTCATCTGTCTTTTATTTTGCAATAACACATACCCGCTAGACAAACCCTGCTTGCCGTACAAACCATTAAAAACCTGGGATGTATATCTAATTGAAAAGAAGAGCGTGTGCGCGTTCTTTTAATCGTTTTCGTTATTTAAAAAAAAAATAGGCGTATTTGTAATGATTTTTGGCAATATGGCAATCTTTTTTTAAATACTTATCGATTGGTACCCCTGGAAATTGCTGGAAATCATTCTGTTTGCGAAAAAAATAACATGAAATGTCAGCCGTAACGAGAAATTACGTACAATTTTTTTTTTATGAAATGTAAATTTAAAATGCATATTTTTCCACCTGCCGCAATTGAAACCGATGTCTTTGGTGATAACTAAGTTTAAAAGTAGTGTACTTTTCAAAATCTGTGCACATTAAAAAAGCGGCGGGTTATTCATAACTTACCAAACTTTTTTTATATATACATAAATAAATAAAAAAGTGTGGTTGTTAATTTTTATTTTAACGGCAGTGTTGAAATTAAATTAAATTAGAAACTCATGTTCATATTTAATTCCTCAAACAATTTCAACAATATTATCCAGAACTAATAAAAATATGAGAAAAATTAGTTTGACGATATTTTTTTTTTGATTCTTAATTGAAAATATGAGATCGGCAAAAACGTAAAGAGAGTAGGTCCCAATGGCCAAGTTGGATGATTTGTAGAACGCCGTTTTTGTGAAAAATCACCTCAAGGGCGCTGTATAATTTAATATGAATTCTTAAGCTCTACCTATTTTTTTTACTTACTAATAGATACAGAAAACATATTTACCTTGCAGATCACTTCAGCTAAACACACTTTAATTAGAAAGTTTATGCTTTAAGATACGGCATTGCACGCGGAGGATATTATACATAAAACACTGGACATAGCTTGATTTTACATTTGCTACCCCATCACTGTTGGTATTACATTTATAAGAAGATTAGTCCCAAAAGTTGAGTTCATATTTATTTAGAAAGGCTGGAAAATTTTGGACCCTTTAGGACCGGAGAATTTTTTGAAATGACCTTTACAAAAACTTATAAATAACAATTTGCTTACATTTTTTCACAATTACTTAATTACAATGAACGGGCGATGAAGGTGAAGGTGAAATGTTTTTGACTTTAGCGCTGTATTCCGGTAAGACAAGAGATCCTAGGTTCATTCAGTTGTGACCATTACCTTTTATTTCTATGTGTCTTGTTCTGTTTCATAAATTTAGTCTGTTAATTTCATAAATTTAGTCTGTTAATTTCTCGTCTGTTTTAGATAAATTAGTATTATCTACTTACGATAAAAATAAATTTATTTGTTTCAATTTTTTTGTTCTTTTTCTGCACATAATTTCTATTTGGAAAAATTGTACCTACTGTACAATTTAAAAAAAATATATATATCAGTGGAACCTTTCAACTTACAAGGGTAGGCAGAGAGGACGGACCGCCAAACAACTCGGTCTTGACATACCCTCGTTGCCTCGTTTACATTCATACATCGTCTATTACTTGCTCTTCTATTAATCTGACTTTTGACATGGCCTGACTTAAATATCTGATTCACTTGGATGTGCCATGTCTTCCTCGGGCCCCGACTTCTTCAAATGCATTTATATTTACATAGTTTATACAATACACTCATGAACAGGGTAGAAAAAAATTAAGAAGAATGCCTGATTTAAATATATTCAAAACATTATACAAGAAAGAAAAAAACAGAGTGTGCAATTCACACGCGGTAGAAGTGAAAGAGTGGTGAGATTACGAAGCACTTTTTTATCAAGTGTGTGAAGGAGGGTTTTTTCCATATTTTTGTTGTCGAATTCCAGTGCACCTTTTCCAATGCATTTGGTCATCTTATTAATATTTGTGGTTTCTTCTTCGGAGTCGCTAGATATCGCTTTCTTTTGTGTTATATTTTGCGTGTTCACTTTGGAGTGGCTTGAAGATTGGGTATTGATTTTACAAAAATAAAAATATACTATTTTTTGAATTTTGTATAATTCGATCCCTGGTTGGCTGAATGTCTGCAAAGGTTCGTCAGGCGCTTTATACTATAAAGGACCACACTAAAGGGGGCTTGCGTGGAACCGTGGATTTATCGTATTATATTGGAACCGAGTACACGTGAATAAAATAAACATTCAGTTGATATCTTATTTCCCCGCAGGCTAAATCCTATAGATGTATGTGTTTGTCTCTTTTTAGTTTCGCTCATTTCCGTTTCATCGAGTTTCAAATCACAACGGTGCTACAGAAGTTTTCACTTCAAAAATAAGAAAAAATTTAGATACATAGTAGGAAGTAATACAGAAGAATCAATGCGATTTGACAACCTCAGCCATTGTAAAATTTGCTTCTTTGCAAACAATTTCATCAAACAAATCAGACATACTACATTAAAGCCAAAAACATTAAAATTACAGGCTTTTATATGTCAATTAGCCATTGTAAAAAAAATGTACGGACCGTCTCATGGTAAAACCCATTTCATTATTTACAAGGCTGCTGGTTTAATAAACTTAATGGACCTATTAATTGAGAAAGTCATAAAGCGATTGGTAGACACGAAGGAAAGACATTAAACTAAAATACTCGGTTAAAGAAAACGTAGGTCAGTTTTTAAAGACATCGCGATTTAAACCCGAACCTGACTCAAATTAAGACAGAGTTTACTTAGTAAAGTAGTACATTTACGGGAGGTTTTTTTACATTGGTGAAATTGAGTTAGATTCTCTATCGGTTGAGTCGATTAGGACTAGATCAAATGGTAATTCCAGTCATAAAGAAACATTATAACGGTTCTAACTTGACAGCTTCCGTGGAACCATTAGAGTCATAATATTTATTAAAATATAAAGTTAGTAATAGGTACATTCTTGTATGCAAAACTTAAAGCTTGCACACTTGGTAGTTACGAGGCGACGTTGAATTAATAATGTTGATTAAATTTAGCTTTGGTTAGGTTAAGTGCGGCTTGTTAAGTTGATCAAGGTAGTGGATTGCAGTTTGCAGTCCTAAGCCCGATATCTGACGGGATTAGTTAGTAAACCTCCTGCAAGATAGTTCAGTTCTACAAGCCAAGCTTTCATAAACCATGTCATAAGGTAGGTACGTAGATTTCAGCAGAGTAGATTTAATTCAACGATTTTAATTTCTGAGTTGAGTGCCCCGAATTCTACGTTGTGTGTGGAATGAGAGATTATGAACAGGTCGACGAACTAGTTGGAAGAGCGTTGAGCTCCTTGTCTATGGAAAAGAGGTCATGGCGTCAAATTTTGGAGAGATTTCTTCACATAAAAAGCAAATTTCATTTCGATCTAAAATCATGGTTGAATTGTATGTCGACTGTGTGTTAACCCGCCCAGCCGTGATATTAGTGCTACGTCCAAATAATTGGGTAGCAAATCTTTGTTTTTTACATCCCATTCCCTTTTTCGTCAATTTCTATGAACCAAGAATGTCTTTGGTCCAGGTGTATCAACTCCTGTCACTCATCACAAATCGACAATAATAAGAGGTTTTTTTAAATTCTTTTTACAGTTGCCGGTTCAAATTCGATTAATCACCAATTCCCTGCACGTATCAGCGTAAGACCAATTTTTTTACAGTCTTAAAGCAACAACACGCTATTATAGTTGGCGGATTATCAAAATTAGAACAAACGTTGACGGTCAAGACGGTCAAATAATACATTTCTAAAAAACTAAATTTTATTTTCAACTAATTAACCATCACGCCATACCTGATTAGAAGCAGGCATAGAAGATATACTGCCGAATAACTCTGTCTTCTTTTCAGGGTATTCGAAACCTTATTTGCTTGCTGCGTTCTCTAAAGAAAAATCTCTTTAGAAAAATCAAGAATAACATTTTGGTTACGAATAAATCAAGACATTGTAACAATGCCAATGGCCACAGTGATCTGTCATTATATAACAAACTGGCAATTTCCCGGCATGCGTTGCAATGCCGCTTAATAAATAAATTGTTTTTCCCTGCTTGTCCTTTCCCATTCGTCCCGTTCCCCTTATAATATCCCCTTTCTTTCCACCTTCCTCATCTTCCCTCTCCCTCTCTCCTGGGTTCCTGCTGCATCAACCTCTCTCCTGCGTTCCACTTGCTGTCTCAGTACATTAAGTTTTCAAACGGCTCCTATTACAGCGTGCTATCAATTACAATTTTTTTTAATCATACTTCATTTTTCATATATTACAAACTTTCATTTTTGTAAATTATAAGAACAATCGATCAAACTTGGTACCTATTTAAAATACCTATAATTCCAACTTATTACTTCAATAAATATAAAGAGTTATTCGAAAATTTAATTTTTATTGAACAATCGATGGTTTGCAAACTGTCTTTCTTAAATTGTGATATTTTTGACAGTTTTTTAAGAGTTTCTGTAATGATTAAAAACTTTTCAGATGCATTGTCATGTGGTTGTAATAATCCAGAATATTTCGCGAAGGTGAAAATAAGTTATATGAATGTTTCAAACATTTCCTTTGCTTAATATAGCAATACATAAACAACTCTCATACATACATATAAGCAAGCATATTTTGATTTTTATATTATAGAAGTTTTACCAATAGCTATTTGAATCATTCCTAATCTGGTTAATCTCTGTCAAATTATTTGTAACCCGGATGGATAAATATATAAAAGGTGCGTGGCTCCAACACTCGGTCCGGATGCAGCTTCAGCGGCGGATACCCATCAACTTCCACTCTGCGATATCCGAATTCAATTTGCATGTCTGATGCTACGATCGGTGACGCTCTACGGGACCGAACTGAGTCATTATGGCTAAAACTATGCGCCGCAGGCAGAAATTGTTTTATTTATTTTTTCGTTACCAGGTGTGAAGGATTCAAGTGCCTTGCAAACTGAAAGGTGCTTTATACGATAATCCCGTCTGCTAAAAGATGAAACTGATCATACGGGTTATATTTATTAATCTATGATAATAAAATAATACAACTACCGCCACCTAGGATAAGTAATGGGAAGCTCAGTGTACCTACATGCTTTTGTTTTAAGAGAATAAATTCCTTCCGTTCAAAACTACCAAACGTATTTCATTAATATTCAATTACGCATTGTTCTAGAAGCCAATGACCGGCAAATACTTTGCAAATCCAGTAACTAATTTTATTGTTTGTCTTGTCATTATAACCGAGACTAATTCTACAACAGTGAGACTGATTAGTAAAAGTTTGTCATACTAAGAATTACATCTTTATCTTACCTGTCGCAACTTTTGACGGCCACTGGTAAGGGGTAAGGCCTTTGACTTGTAATCCGAAAGTCGCGAAATCAAAGTGGGCAAATAAATTTTATTTGATTTATTAGTGTTGTTTCACAAATAATATATAGTATATTTGCGGCACGTTCCAGAGTGGAAGATACTCTAAGTTTCGCTGTTATGTAAGACTACCATTCAGAATTGAAACGTTGTTAGAAATGGCTTAAGCCATATTTGGTGACCAGATCTGAAAATCCAGGTACTTCCCCACCTTCCTTTTCCTCAACCCAAACCCCTCTTCACTATCTTCAGCCTCACAACATATTCAAATTCGGGAGATTCCAGACGGGAGCAGTTGTACCAGATTTTTGTATTTTTTTTGAAAAAGTGCATTTGGAAAAAATTACAGAAAATATTGATGATACACTTGTTGACTATTTTTCTACATAATTCTCCCGCCAGCTCCTTTTCTTTTACATTAGCTCCACACAAGAAGCCCTTAAGGAAATTGTTTTCCTAAGGGGAAATTGTTTTCCTTGAGGATGCTGTGTGGAGGGTATTTTTAAGGAAGGGAAGGATAAGAAGTTCTAGGAAGGAAAAATGTATAAGGAGTGGGTAGGAATTTGGGGGTCAGTGTGTCCAGGAGTGACGGACGTATGAATCCATCCCTCCAACTGCAGTGCAAGGCGATGGATCGCGAGAGTCCGGCTGGAAAGGTCAAAAAGCCTCCATCAACCAGTCTCTCTTGATCCGACCCGCCATCCAGCAGGTGGGCAGACGCATCCGCCGCCAAGACCTGGACAAACCTCACCCCATTAACCCCGTGCACCTCGGCTAAGTCCTTCCCCCACTTCAAGACATGCTCTTCCATTGAAAATTTAACTCCACCTAAATGTCACAAATCACAACTTGGGAGGCGGGTATGGGTACCGCCGCCTCAACCAATTACGTAAAATAATAAAAAAAGCTATGCAAGGTTGCACCCTGCATCTAACGAACTTTGTAACTCATTATATTACCATAAATAAAGAATATCAAGAACAATCGCACACGGGGGATAACAACGGCACAACTCAAAAAACTACTTTTTACAGGAGAGCAGTTTGAATATTTCGTTTGAGTGTACTGAATCAGTTTTTTAACCAATAAAAATACATTATTTCACAAAAATTGAAAAGTAGTTTATAAATATTTATCAGGTTTAATATTATAATGTTGTCACAATGATCATTGTGCCACTATTTTTGCTTGAATTCGAGTAAAACATTATTATATAAAAACGGCATATTCGCTTTTAAGGCCACAATAACATTTTTTAAAATTCTGCTTTTTTATCGAAGATAGAATATCCAGGAACATTTCTGCATACTTAACTCAAAAATGCATTTTTTGACTTGTGCCACTGTTATCCCTCAGGTGCAAAGTGTTGTAATTTATAGAAAAGTTGATACTTTTAACATTGGTGAACCCTTCTTACGTATCTACTGTACCGTTGTCTATTTTATAATAAGTTGTCTATTGTGTATGCTGTACATGATAGAGAACTGTCTATGATTCCAGTCTCGCACTTCCTGCCTCTCTCTCTTATCACGATAGCCGGCGTATAACATGTTAACAAGCCAAGCTATACGATTTTTCACAAAAACGGCGCTCTAAAAATAATCCAATTATTATTGTTTTTTTATCAATCATGTACCTCTCCAAAGAAATGAATTATACCTAACTTATATCCGTAATTATTAAACCAATAAGTCCTACCGGTTCCATGCCAACTGAGAATAAAGTCAACTCAACACCTCTTTGAAAAGTCATTGAAAGCTATGAAAAGAATAATTTTAAAATAGCCCATAACTAACCTAACGTTATCTATTTAACCATTTTTACATATTTTTTTCATCAGTTTTAATGACTTTTCTGAGTTGGTTTAATACTGAGTTGTGATCATATGTCTTGATAGTAAGGAAGACACAAAGATTTATATGAGACCTATATGAGTTGTTCCGAAAACCGAACAAATTAACGAGAGGTTAACGTAAGAAGGTGCCTCAAATAAAGGTGCCTACAAAAACATTCGGTTGGTTAAAGTATTTCTAAAAGAATAGCAAGAAATAGAAAGGTATTTTTCTAAAAGAATAGCAAGGAACATAACCTGTAGAGTGCAAATGCAAAGAAAATTGTTTAATTCGTCGATCATATCGGCCCACTGGGAAATTTCGAGCCAATACGCCCCTGTCGGCGTATCAACGGCTCGGAGCACCGGTAGCACTTATCGCCGGTTCTATTCTCAAATACATAAGGACGTTTTCCAATAGACGTCCTTCCGTTTGGCTGACAATGGAATTTAAAATACATTAGGGGAATGCGGTAAATCCCAATGCACACACCCCATCTGCTAAGAAGGGTTGGTATTTTTCAGCGACGATAGACGCCGGGGTATGGGATAGTTTGTGAATTGTAAAAAAGAATATACGATATCCTCAACACGACATAAAAACTGATGAAATGGGCCCCGAGGAAATGCCACAGATTCCTTTGTGCAGATTTTCAAAGAAAAAACAAAATGCTGTAATTGAAAATAAATCCTTTTTGTTTGTATTGTAAAGAATTAAAATAACCACTCTAAAAAGATTCATCGCATGTAAAAAAAAAAATAAAAATGACGCTTTGCTCACCAACAATTCATTTTTACGTAAATAATTATTTAACGCTTGCGATTTCCCGGCAATCGTCTTTCTCATTCGTCCCCTTCCCCTCCCGTATCCCCTTACCCTCATGCGTTCCCTTACCACCTTCCCTTTCCCCCACTCTAAAATTACTATAATTCTTACTTAAATAGTACTTCAAATAAATTCATTAATTTAAACAATTTATTTATATTGAATTTTGATTAAACACTTGATTGTTTGCAGAATGACATTCTCAAATTATGACATTTTTGGAAGTTTCGGAAGAGGTTTTGTAATGTAAGTTTTTAAATTTTCACGGCCAAAAGTATTTTCGTTAATCCGGCGTGGAACTGTTTCCAATAAACCTGTTCCTCGTTACCTGTTACGGAGACAAGTGAAATCTACAACTATTCTAAAGTATAGTGTAAACTGTAATACCAGCTCGTAGTGGAGTGGAGCTGGCAACACGGTGTTGCTTCCAAGTACATTAGCACACATTTCACCACTAACAATTACACATCTGCCCTGATGATGGACACTGTAACGCTGTCCGAAACGTTGGCAAAAGAAGGAGGTAGCGCAACACGGCATAACCAAAAACAAATAAATAATGAAAATAAGAAGATTTTGTAATGATTAAAAAATTTATCAGATGTGATTAAAATAATCCAGAAACTTTCCCGAGTATAGAAGGAAGGTATTTTGAAAGGTTCCTATGCTTAATATAGCAATACATGTAAAGCTTACGTATATACTTATGTATTTATAAGCAGGCATATTTCGATTTGTATATACAAAAAAATATATTTTATAAAAATTTTAATTAATCAGATGGTTTTTTCTTTCACCAAAATCAAAATTTTTACTCAATCAATTTCATAATGAAAAAAGCAATATTATTTTTAAGGCTGAATGAAAACGTGTCGAATGTTGACCTTTTCAAGCACGATATATGTTATTTTTTTATGATCGTGTTTAATTTTGTAAAATTTTACAAAATCTGAATTATAAATTCAATACTGAACTTAAAACATACAAAATGGTTAAACGGAAAAATCGTTTCGAGTTATTTGTACTAGCGCAGCCCCGTTAAAAATAACACGATATTGTAATTGTAGGATTTGCGATTCTGAAAGTATTTCTAAAACAAATGTTAGCCTCAGGATTTAGGTACCTCACCTTTCGAATAGTAAACTTGAAACATTATACCATCTACCTAAATATCCAATGACACAATTCATTTTTGTTATTTATTTCATTATTATTTTTTTATTTGGTACAATAAATTGATATATTTATAGCATTATTTGAAAATGTAGGCCTTGCTGGGTGCTCTAACCGTGCTGTGGCCCCTATGTATGCATTTCGTATGTATGTTTTATTATTTTGAATTATTATTTTATTATTGCCTTTTTTGTTCCTGAATCCATCTTTCAATTTTGAATATGATTTTATTTTTGTTTCCCTCATTTTTTGTATCTAGTGAAATTTTGTTGAATGCTTTTATTGCTTGGTATTATTTGTGGTGTTTTTGCAAAAAGCTTGTGTTTACCGTCGGAGTTTTTATGCTAGTTTTGTAAGCTTGTCTAACTGGTCTATGTATGATAGTTTATGTTTGTTAAAATTTGTTTTTTTTCTGGCAAAAATGTAGTTTAGTAGTGTTTTTATAATAGGCGTATATCTAATTCAACAAATATGTCGAATATTTGGTCTGTGTCAGTCATTTTATGTTTTCTTAAGTATTATCTTCAAAACAGTTTTCTCCACGATTTCCAAATGACCGATAGCTATGTTTGTTGCTCCTCCCCAAACAATAATTCCATATTCTAATACGGATTAACAAAGTGCAAAATAATGATATTTTATAGGAGCATTTATTTTAATTTTATATAAATATATGATATTTTATATAAGCATTTTTTTAATAATTGTTTTTGTGTTTATTTCGTTGAACTTCATTTAATTTTTGTAAAATTTTAATTTAAATTAAATTTAATATTAAAATTATTTAATATTAAATTGAATTTATTGTTAAGTTCTAATAGTATTTCAGTTTTTTTTTTATTATTGTGACAGCTGTTTTGGCTTTCAAGACCAATTTCAAACTGTGGTTAATCGTTTGAGATGACTTATTTATGAACATTTAATATGGTGAAAACAGATTTCAAAGCCCAATTATTCTCTCTGTTTAAATCGGTTTAACAAGTAAATCAATTTAGGCACCGTTCCAAATTGAAATTTAGAATCATATAAATTAGTCGTCTCAAAGTGGTTTAACCACACTTTGTAAATGGCCTTGAAAGCCAAAACAGCTGTCCCAAAAAAAAAAACTTATGTACTTGCAGAAATTAATAATAATAGCATTAAGTGTTAAATTTAATTAAAATTATTATTTTTTAAATTTACGCTTCACAAGAGCGCCTCTCTCTGTATATTGCAAGGACAGGGGAACTATTTCGCCACCCGGTGGTGCAACGTTGTGAGGCGGATTAAGGTAAAGGCTGCAGGAAGGGATTTATTATTAGGTCACTACCATAATATGGGCATGTGCCTAGTGGCAGTTGAAAGCATGTAAAAAACTATTTACAAAAACTAATAAAATGAAAAAAGGAAAAAATGCTGGTCTTGAAGAAGCACGGGTGATAAAGTTCCATATACGAGTCGACTTATACAAAAACAAGTTCAAATAACGACCCGTTCTCTTGAAATCGTAATCAACTAAGAATACGAATGCTAGAAAGAGAGCACTAATACAAAAAAAAAAACACGACAATAATTAAGCAAAAATTGTGAAAATATTTAACTAAACACAACTCATTTCAAATAGAGCAAAAATCTCTCGACAAATGTCTTAAGTAACATTAAAAAAACACTGAATTTTTTCATACCGATAACAGAAAAAAAATGTATTTTGTTAATTATCTGAGCATTTTTACAGAGTAATTTTTTTTTAAAGAGGGAATTTCAAATAATTACCGTTTCAAAAGTAAACCGACATGATGATAATGGATTTGCGAATCTTCAATCACGCCGGAAACATAACAGCTTGCCAAAATGTCGATTAAATAAATAGGTAGGTTCTCAATTCTAATGTAAACTAATCATTTGCAATGATAACCATTTATAATATTTGATTACATAATATTTGCTAAGTCGGAAATTGGAGTTAGTCAGAGAGAGCTACGCATTATTATTTGAAGGTAAGGTAGTTGTAAAGCCAGCACCTATTATGCTAATAAATTTATTAGGTTAAACTAGTTAAAGGAACCTCCCTTTATCTTGTAAAAACGAACGTTTCCTGGTTTATGTTCTCGCGATCCAGTTAATTTGGTGCGCGGGATTATAACACAAGCCCGCCCGTAATTTTTTCACTTTGGACGCAAAAAACTTTTAAAACTTTCGGACCAGACCGTAATTTATCATTTAATATTGTAAGTTTTTCAATTTCTGACCAGATGCTCTTTCAGAGACAGACGCGTTAAAGTACGAAGTTTATTTAATAAAGTGGAAACCCACTGTCAATTTTGTAAAAAAAATATACCAAAAAATATTTTCTCGGAGAATCTCCTTTCAAACTTCTAAAGGGATGTAATTTTAGCACTTTTGAGCTCTAGCGGAACTTTAAAGGTGTATTTTGCAAAATGAGTTCGAAGCAGCTTTAAATATAATGAGTTAACAACCTAACCCAAGTAAAAGTGCGTTATGCCAAGTAATTCAACCTTAGGCAACAAGCATAATTATTATAACTAGTGACCGACAGAAGGTTCGGTTTCGGTTTCGGCAAGTTTCGGCAAAAAAATCTAGTTTCGGCCGAAACTTCGGCCGCACCGAAACCGTGAAAATATAGAAAAACTGCTTTTTTAGCGTACAATATTAGACTCTTTAATTGCGAATACTAAAGTTAGTCAGTAATCTAATAATAATATTTGACTGATTTTTGAATAAAGTACTTAATTGTCGCATAAACTAATTAAAGTAACCTTTCGTGGCCTTAATTCGTATTTGTCCAACAAACCATTTTAATTTTTGATCAATCTCCACTTTAAAATTAAAAATTAAGTTAATAAGAAAAATGATAGTTCATCACTTAAATATGAATTATTTAAACTAATGAGACCTTGCCTTAACAAAAATAGCTTTATCATAAACACCTGTCATAATGTTTTATTGAAATAATGAATGAAAAGTTTCACCTCCTGTAAAATTTTCTAATTGGACAAATACGAACCAAGGCGACGCTTTGTTGAGGCGGATTGATTTTCATAAGAACGGTATTTTTTGTGTGTTTCCTTTCTTTTTTTCCGTTATTGAGACTGATAATTAATTACTAGCTATTAATTAAATAATTATACATTACTAACTGCAATTAAAATATCTCAATAAATATTAAATTTAGTCTTAAGAATGTTATGATTGTAAACGCAATTAAAATTAAAATACTCAATTAATGAGATCCTGTCTTTATAATATAGGTGTTGATTATTGATAATTTTTTTTCCAAGAAGTAGTAATTTTTATAATTTTTATTTGTATTATAGCAGTAATATAAAAAAAAGGTTTTTTTTTCATATACTCCAAGAATTGCTATTTATTTAATTTAATTTGTGTTAACTGTATAAGAGTAAAAAAGTAAGCCAAATCGTAGTAAACAAATTTTTAACATGTCTAAAAAAGTTTCGGCTTTGGCCGAATACGAACGGATACTGAAGATTCGGTTTCGGTTTCGGCAGAAAGTTCTGTTTCGGTCAGACATCAATTATAATACAGTAGATACCTGCTTGCCACGCTTTGTAAAGGTGATTTTTACTTTTAAAGGGCAATTTGGAGTAGGTGTCCTTCTTCTTAAATTATAAATAAAAAGTGTGAAGTAATGGTAAAGAAGAATTAGAAAACAATAATGTTTGTTATTTCTTTCCTAAAAGTTTCTCTGACCTTTCGTGAAATTATTTAACCAAGCTTGAAATGAACAAAATGAATCGGAATAGCTCCTTGAACACGGAAATAATGTGGAAAAGCTGAGAGTCGGTAATATTTGTTTTCGTATTGACGTCGACATGATGCCATATTGCGAGCTAAAAGTTATTTCGGCTTCCTGGAAGTGTCACATGTGTTTTGTTGAAAGCTGTCAATGTTTGTTCAATGGATAAGGTGGTGGATGCCTTTCTAACGTTTAGCAACACGGATCAATACGATAACCATTGTATAAAAGGAGATACGCACTTAGAAAGAGAAATACACGCAAAAATAGGTCTTTATAATTTAAGTTCACTGAGAAAAATATTCCTAATCAAATAATTATTGTAAAAGATTTTGAACCATCATAAATACAATTGCTAATAATGCTGCTTGGGAATTCAATTCAATCTTTCATTCGTCACGAAACGCGAAATAATACTTCATTTAAAAAAAATAATCATATCCTTGTGAGGAATACGAAGCATAAGTGTTACATTTTGTTTTTTTTTTAATGAGAAATTTTTTTTTAATTTCTCTTTTTATAACTTTTGAAGGTTATTCCCATCAACGTAATATATCATTGAAGAAGAAGATAACACTTATAATCCAAATGAAAATATGAAAGAAAACAAGACACAGAAAAACAGAAAAAAACAATGGTCGCAACTGGGACTCGAACCCAGACCTCTCGTCTAACCGGGACGGCGCGTTTTCCAATTTCGCTATTGCCACCTTCTGTCAAACCGTCATATTTGTCAATCTCATATTTCAAATATTTAGAATCATTAATATTATCTTCAACTAGTTCTTCTTCCATATTATAGGCAACTACTCTTTTTATTGGAAACAATCATTCTAAGAATTGGTTTGTAACCTGAATAGCGTCTCGGATAAATGTATCCGAATTTATTCATATGGAACTATTGACTTTATGAAAGTCTAAATGAATATTCAATTTTTTATGAGAAAACACTCTTTTTATAACTTTTGAAGGTTATTCCCATCAACGTAATATATCATTGAAGAAGAAGATAACACTTATAATCCAAATGGCGCCGTCCCGGTTAGACGAGAGGTCTGGGTTCGAGTCCCAGTTGCGACCATTGTTTTTTTCTGTTTTTCTGTGTCTTGTTTTCTTTCATATTTTCATTTGGATTATAAGTGTTATCTTCTTCTTCAATGATATGTTACATTTTGTCTTTGCAATATAAAAAAAAGAATCATTGAAGAAGAAGATAAAACAAATAATCTAAACGAAAATATGAAAGAGAAAAAGATAATGGTCGCAACTGGGACTCGAACCCAGAACCTCTTGTCTAACTGTGGACGTGCGCTTTTACCAATTTAGCTGTTGTCACCTTCCGTCAAACCGCCATAATTATCAATCTCATATTTTAAAATTTTAGAAGGAACAATGTTATCTTCGACTAATTTTTTTCCATATCATTACTTTTTTCATTGGCAACAATTGTTCTAAGAACTGGTTTGTAACCTAGATAGCGTCTCGGGTAAATATATCCGATTTTATTTATATTGAACTATTGACCTTTTTTTGAAAAGTTTAAATAAATGTTTTTTAAGAATAATTCTCCTTTTTTTTAATTTTTGATGGTTTTTCCCACCGTTGAAGAAGAATATAACACCAATAAACCAAACAATAATATGAAAGAGAACAAGACAAAGAAAAAAAGAAAAAGAAATGGTCGCTTATAAATAAAATCGGATATATTTACCCGAGACGACATCTACGTTACAAACCAGTTCTTAGAACGATTGTTGCGACTGTTAACTTTTTCTATTTTTCTGTGTCTTGTTCTTTTTCATATTTTCATTTAGATTATTAGTGTTATCTTCTTCTTCAATGATATATTACATTGGTGGGAATAACCTTCAAAAGTTATAAAAACAGAGTTGTTCTTATAAAAAAATTAATAATCATATGCTTGTGAGGAATACAAAGCAAAAATATTACATTTTGTTCTTGAAATTTAAAAAAAGTGTTTGCTTCAGTGATTACGCAATTAATTTGCTTATTGAAGGCATTATTCTCATTCTGTCATATAAACCAATAAAGTAGGCTAAGTATCAAATAAAAACAAGAAATGAAAGTATAAAGTGTCATTTTCGTCCTTTACGATCAATTAAATCAACATAATATTATCGTTGAAAAAACGGATAAAACGTGTTACGATCCTATAAGGCGATTAATTCAAGGCGTTCAATAAACTCCCCAAGTTTTGCATGCGGATTGCGCAAGCTGACGTCCTCAATTTCCGATAAACAACTTTAAATTCGCCGTTGCGATTTATGTGCAGAAATAAAAATAAAACGTTAAATCACACGCTCTAACTGGAGTACAATTTAAATCCGGGATTAATTAAAAGCCGATTGTTCTTTCAGAACAAAACATTCTTGCCGGAGCGCGCCGTAATGAAATACTAATTCTTCGGAAGTGCCGGTACAAACGGAATTATTTCAGTTGGTTTAAAATTTTGCTTCGGAGTCGAGAAGCAGAAGTCTTCTCGAGTTTGGTCCTGGGACGTTATTTGACGCCGCCTCGTGTTATTCTCAGCGAACGCGAGAAAGATTCCTTTGTTCAATCTAACCAATTTAATATCATCTGTTTCACTTTTGAGTCATCTCGTCGAGGGTTCGCACACTTGAAAAATCCAATTAGCTCGTTTGCATAACTTTCAAGAATATTTTTTTATATTCATTTGAAGAAAACTCAATATTATATTCGTAGGTGTTCCAAAATCAGCCTTTTACAGTACGCCAACAGTCAACAAATCATGTTAATAATAGGGAATGATGTTTTTGGTTGTTTATGATTTTGATTTTTTTTTTTGATTTGACACATTTACAGTAAAACGCTTTATTTTATACAGAGCAGAAACAAATTAAATGGTTTGTTCGTCGTGTACGTCGAAGTGATTTAATTAATATTCAACTGGAAATTGGACTTTCAGGCGAATGGAATAATAAGACCGGAACGCCCCGCAGAAAAACATGGCAAGATCACGTGAGTCAAACACTTTAGATGGATCATGTCAAGGGTGCAAATAAATGCGAATGAAAGAATAAGTGCTTGCTTTAAAGAGTATAGTGTGCTGTTCCATTCCACCCACTGGGATACTACGTGATGCTTAGTTATACATTGTTGTTTAAAAAAATATTTGGAAATCATTCATAAAATGAGTGTAGGTGGGTTGTTCTTATTTTTAACCTACATAACTTTTACCACTCTGTCACATTTCTACCACTTCGTCACATTTTGTTTTTACTATAAATGAATCTCTCTGGATCTCAGAGGGTAAATTGTAGCAAGGGAGGAAAGAGGACTAAAATGCCTGTTGGGGGTGACAAACACTAGCTGCGTGTATACCTATTTCGAATAAAAATCCACAAAAATCCATAAAAATTGTAGGAGACAAGTTTTTGAGATTTTTAAAAATATTTTTTTAAAAATCATCAAAATAATAATCGCTGCTACTATAGGTTATATCTTTTGGAATTATAAAATAGTTTTGTATTTTATGTCGTCATATCATTTTTTGTAAAATTATAGAATACGCGCAAGTCGGAGATGGCAGAAGACAGCTGTGATTTGTATCAAATACACTTCTATCACGAGGAGTTACACCTCTGTCACGTAATTTTTACTACAAAAATATAAACACATATTTTTTTAAACGCACACAGTCGTTACGTCTTTTACAGTATATTTTAAAGTAGTTATAAAATAATAATTTGGTAATTCTGTTGAATTTTTCTCCACTACCTAGTGGAGACAACTTTATGTAGATTAAAAAGAAGAACGATCCAGGTACACATTTCATATACTTTTTTTTTAATAAATTTTAATTATGTATGTTGTGAGTCTCAACATAGTGGGGGGAGAGAAGAAAGTGAAAGGTGAGAAATAACCTGGCTATTTAGATCTGATAACCAAACACGTTTTCACACCAAACACATTTTTAAGTAACGTTTCGATACTGAAACGTATACTCCGGAAGGTACCGCAAACATACGACATTATACGTATTTTTTGAATAATGAATTGCGAAATAAAACAAATGAACCAAATAAAATTTACTCACGCATGCCGGCATTTGAACTCACGGCCTCTGGATAGGCAGCCAAGGACCTTAACCACATAACTACGGAGACCGTCTTGTCATCAATAAATTAAATTATACCGTAGCTCAAACACGAGACACTGCGCAGACCTTACACAATCAAGATAGCGTGCTTTTGTCGTAAATTACCATGGCCCAGAATGTACTGGGACTGAGCCGGGACGCACTGCAACCAACCAACCCCTCGTCATCTCAGTTTCCCGAGATTAATTTGCTCCTCTTCTCAGATGTGCCCCAGGCACTATCTGTCCTGGGAAGCAAACCAACCCAGAGGCGGAGTAACTATGGAGGGCATGTCAGCGGTCACTGGTACGAGTATTACTCGCAGTTTACCAAAAACTTGAAACTGCAAAGCTGAAATCTGGTTGTTTGAAGCAGCAAACATACTGGAGGTTTCCATAAAATTTACTCAGCTGTTCGTTGGTGATTTTTTGAATGTGTAATTTCTGAGTTCAAATGATTATCTCGGTCACTGACAGAATATAATTTTATCTTCCATCTTGCAGGACCAACTTGCAAATGATCGTGCCAGTGGGAGGGGAATCTTTAAATTTTCATTTATTTACTGGCTCGCCAACAGAATACATCACATTATTATTACGGTAATTAACATTTTCAACACGGTGTTACGAAAAACAAGTTAATTGTTTGAATTCTTCCGCGTAGCCAGTTGGTCTCATCTTACGCATGTGCCGAATGAAACTATCGCCACACGCTCGACCGACGCACCGCGAGCGCAACGGCCGATTCGGACGCTGCCAAGAGGAAGGGAGGGAGACCTTTTGACCTTTCCAGCGAGGAGCGTCGCCTCTTGCACCGCAGAGGGAGAGATTTCTACCCACCCCTCATACATTTTTCTTTTCCAGAACTTTCTCTCCTTCATCTCTAAGCATCCCCAAAGATGACATAGGCCCTGAGAGGAATCATTTTATAAACGCCCCCTATGTGGAGTAATATAAAAATAATAATAATATCTTTACATAGTATAAAATGAAGTTTGCTCCCGCTGTCTGTACGCTTAGATCTTTTAAGGTACGCAACGGATTTTCATGTGGTTTTCACCAATAGATAGAGTGATTCAAGAGAAAGGTTAACATGTTTAAAACATGCATATTATAGTAGAGAAAAGCCGAGAAGTTCAAAGATTCAAATCAGGCAGCGGGCAGCAGGCTGGCAAGCAGGTGGTGTGGATTTGATATGTATGCAAATAGGCGGATGGCGTTGGAATAAAGGTTGGGTAATGGCGTTGTGTTTCGTTAGCTACAGCAACGTGTGGCCGGATCTGCTAGTATATATTTAAAAAATTAAAAATGTACAATTTTGTAAATAATGCAATAAAATACAATGATGAAACTTATTTTCTCAATTTACCTGTTTTGAAATCAGATATTTAACTTACATAATACAATGCAAAAGTTTTCAGATTTTATTTATTCATGCAACATCTCAACCAAGAAAGAAGATCATTTCTGCCGGTCAATCATGGATCTGTGAGCTCTGGTGCTACGAAATTTGTACAGGTGCATTTATCGAATGTCTAAGCAACTATTTTGTCAATGCAGATACTTCCATTTACAGATTATTTCCATCTTGTGCGAATTTCACAAGAAAGAGGAGTTTATTTATTTGTTTGTTGATATGTATTATTACGTCTATTTGTTTACGCTAGCGGCCTCTTAAGTTATGCAATCCTGGTTTCCCAGATTTCAGAACTTCCCCACCCACACTTCGTCACTTAAGCAAGGTTCAAACAAATATGGCGCTATCCTCTTTAACACAATTAAGTGGTTATCTCTGTGGTAGAGATTGGGTAGTGGGATGCTGCGAATAGCCGAGACGTGGAGCGGGTTGGAGATGAATTTATAGCTGCAAAAATATCTACGCAGTGCTAGCAGAGATGAAAGAGCGAATTTGGGATGAATTTCACAAGGCATTCTTGGAACAAGGGGTAGCATGAAAATATAGGAGTATTGTCGTTGCGAATGCCATAATATATTATCATACCTGCATATTTGCGTTATACGCCGCGTTATTCATGTCACCGTGTATGTCGTAGGCCGATCGTAAAATCAGGCAGATCACGATGCGCCTAACCACATCATGATCTGCCGCGTCGTGAAATGGTCGGCAGGTCGTGATGTGCCTGAGGCGTCTCATGATCTGCCTGAATCATAATTATGATTCGCCTGCGACATATATAACGCAACACGCAATTGCCATTGACACTAAAACATTTATGTAAATTTTACGTGTATAACACAACCTAATACGATTATGATTTGTCATTTAATATGAAGTATGCTTTCTGAGACCTAATGTTATTTCAAATGAAAGTAGCAAAAACTTCTAAACCATCAAAAAAATAATACCAAAAACCTTCATATTTATTTATTTTATTTATTTATTTATTTATTTGAACAAAAAATACATACACATTATAAGAACACTTTGACTGTCCAACTAAGAGATTTCCCGTTTTAGGACAGTCGAATTGCCTGGTTTAGTTCACATTAGGTAGTTACGTTGTTTTCTTTATAATATTCTTTTTTCATATAATTCTCCTAATTGTCATCAAACGTCAAATATATACTACCACTCCCAGTTTCAATTAAGGTCTAAAAAGGTTATACAAAGTAAGGAAAATGCATCAAAATTAAATGAAATAAACATAAAATGAAATAGCATGACCTACGTGTGCCGTAAATACATATAATCCCCGTGCATGTCAAATTCTCGCGAATGTCATATCAACTCGAACATGACACCCACCGCGAAAGTCACATAAACGCTAGTGTAACATCACTTTGTTTGTCACATCGCGTTACGCGGTTTAGTAAAAAAATGCCTTTATTAAATTTCCATAGTTAAAAACAGTAAAGCACATTTTTCATTCAATACTAATAATTCAATAAAAATATTTAATTTTTTATGAGAAAAACTCTCTTTTTATAACTTTTGAAGGTTATTCCCATCAACGTAATATATCATTGAAGAAGAAGATAACACTTATAATCCAAATGAAAATATGAAAGAAAAAAAGACACAGAAAAACAGAAAAAAACAATGGTCGCAACTGGGACTCGAACCCAGACCTCTCGTCTAACCGGGACGTGCGCGTTTGCCAATTTCGCTATTGCCACCTTCTGTCAAACCGTCATATTTGTCAATCTCATATTTCAAATATTTAGAATCACTAATATTATCTTCAACTAGTATATATGTATATTAATATATGGAAAAAGAACTAGTTGAAGATAATATTAATGATTCTAAATATTTGAAATACGAGATTGACAAATATGACGGTTTGACAGAAGGTGGCAATAGCGAAATTGGAAAACGCGCACGTCCCGGTTATACGAGAGGTCTGGGTTCGAGTCTCAGTTGCGACCATTGTTTTTTTCTGTTTTTCTGTGTCTTGTTTTCTTTCATATTTTCATTTGGATTATAAGTGTTATCTTCTTCCTCAATAAAAAATATTTAATTATTTATTTACGTCCGTTAATAATGCTTTCAAATGTAGGTTCACGTAGTTCATACAATATACCCGTAAACAGTGCAGTAGATGCGTAGGTATGCCTGATGTAAAAATATGTAGGGTCTATGATTTTTGAAAGCTGGCAATATGTAATTAACAGTGATAACGGCGCGTTTCTAAAATACAAAATCAATCCGTTTTGACCGCTGACTGCAAATACTTCGTAATTCTTACTTACCAGTCTAAACCTCTTGATTAAAACCTCATGTTTTAACCCTTTTGATTAACATAACGCATGTGTATCATCTTGATTAATAAAGATTTTTTTAACATTAGCTCCAGACAGGAAGCCTGGAGGAAAATAATACCATTTTGGGGATCTGTGGGGAGGGTCTTTTCAGGAAAGGAAGGAGAGGAAGTGCTTGGAAGGAAGAAGGTACGAGGGGTGGGTAGGAATTTGGGTTTCAGTTTGTGCAGGAACGACGGGTGTATCAATCCATCCCTCTCATTGCGGCTGCTTTCCTCATTGCAATGCAACTCTCAATCTGATTCTCATTGCAAGGCAATTTTCCGAGAGAGTCCTGCTGGAGAGGTCAAGACGTCTTCCTCAACCAGTTTCTCCCGATTCGGCTTGCCACGTAGTTGGTGGGCAGATTCATCCACCGCCGGGACCAGGACCAATCTCAACCATATGAACCCGGGCACCCCTGCCAAGTCGCCAAACTTAGCGAACCACTTTATTTATTTATTTATTTATAAATAAACGCCCTTTTTCGGGGCTTTTACATATATAGCATAGAAAAAAAAAACATTTTATTGTACATAACTGAACTGCCTCAATAACAATATTTTATATTTATTCAAAGATAAATTGAAGATGTCCACTGACTTGGTATAATTGTTTCCCTCCATTAGTATTCTGGGCAAAGAGGAATACATATGGTAGTTAGTCCCAGAATTTCTGCACTGAAATAAACCCTGACTTCTAGTATTGCGAAGTGGAATTCGGAAGCTTATCAATTCAAGTAATACCGGACTATCAACTAATATACAAGTTACTCGTTTGAACAAATCATTTTTTTAATTTCATACATTAATAAACTTAGAATCCGTCCCGCGTCACATAATTAAAACATTTTACTAATTTAATTTTACTAATTTAATTTTTAATTAAAGATTTCTTTTTTCGGTACATAATGGGAAATAACACTTGAGTATCAATACAATTTAAAATCTCCAGCCATCAAACCAATGCTCTTTTGCAAGTCCAGATTAAACAGTTTTACCAAATAAATCTACTTTACTAGATGAAACGGACTGTATGTTTCCCAAGTGCTGAATTCGTCTCGCAGGCCTGTAATATTACTTCGATCATCTTATACTTGGTCGATGTAATATTATGAATAATATGTTAGGTAGTACGTAACAATCCTGCCAGGAACATGGAACAAAATTGAATATAGAAATTCAACATAGAATAAATAAACAATTATACATATTGAACAATCACTTTGAATCACAAATAGTTTCTCGTTTCAATAATAATATTATTAAATTTAGTTAATACAATAATGACTTTCCTTTCAAAGTAAATATCCAAATTATTATTTTCCTAGACGGAAACTAACGAATCATTACTAATGGAATAATAAAAAATTATTGGTTTTTAGGATAACTTATTAAGTAAAACCTTAATTTGTAACATATAATCATTGAAGACAATATTAGCGACTCGAAAATTTGAAACAGAAAAAGCAGAAAAAGATATGGGCACATCTGGGACTCGAACCAAGGACCTTCAGCTTTCCGGGCCGCAACTCTACCAATTAAGCTAATGTGTCCCTATCCCATCATTTTTTACTATATCATACTTCTACTAAGAACTACAAACATTATCTTTATTTTCTTATCGCATATTTGATTGGCTGCTATCTTAATGTATGATTGCAAGATTCAAACCCGAACTAACATTTCTCCAGACACTATTTAATACAGCATTTATATTCAAAATTCAAACACGAACTAAATGTTATCTAAATAGTGTCTGGATAAATTTTATTTCGGGTTTGCATCTTGCAATCGTACACAAAGATAGCAGCCAATAAAATAAACGTTAAGAAAATGAAGATAATGTTGGTAGTTCTAAGTCGAAGTGTGATACAGTTAAAAATGTCAGAATCGGATAGGGATACATAAGCTCAGTTGGTAGAGTTGCGGCCCGGAGAGCCGAAGGTTGGGTTCGAATCCCAGATGTGCACTATCTTTTTCTGATTTTTCTGTTTCCAGATTTTCGATTGAGTTTCGCTAATATTGTTTTCATTTAAATAAAATTTGCATATTTTTTTATTGGTTGCTATTTTCAAGTATGATTGCAAGATTCTAGTTGAACTAAATGCAATGTAGATAGTGTCTTGGATAAATACATCCATTTTTATTTTCATGTGAATAGTTTAACGAAGAAAATATTTGCGATTCCGAAAAAAAAACTGAAGAAGAAAAATCATAAAAAAATTCGGTCACATCTAGGAATTGAACCGAAAATATTAGCCTTGCCGGGGCTATTCTCTAACCACCGAGCTAAATCGATCCTATCCCCTGTTTGAAAGTCGCCAATATTGTCTTCAATAATTAAATTCTCCTCTCGAATTTATAACATACCATCAGGAATTCAAATTCAAAATCAATGACGTAGAAATAAAAAAGATGTTGCGAAGAAAGGGACTTAGGAATAGTACTCCGGAATGTCTTTCCGAACACATATAAATTTGATTTGTGACAGAGCCTACAAACTTCTAGAATTCATCATAAGAGAAACCAAACTATTCAGATCACCACACGTAATTAAAATACTGTACGTCTCTTTTGTTCGCTCAATATTAGAATTCGGATCTGTCATATGGAATCGCCAAAACAAAGTTAATATTGAAAGATAAGAAAGAATTAAAAAAAAGATGTTGAAACACTTAGACTTTAAATCCTTTCGAACTTCCGAACATCTAAAGGACTCGTTAACATTCCATAATTTATCAACTTAAGAAGTTAGAAGAAATATTTCCGATCAGAAATTTTTATTCAAAACTATCAATAACGTTGTTGACAACAACTATCTTCTAGAAAACATTAATTTCCACTGTCTAACACGAAATACAAGGTCACCTCAAAAACAAATTACACAGAACATTAATTTCTCAGAAGGACGTGCACAAAATAAAATAAAACTTTTCAGGAGCTGATATTTTCCATTTGTCATCAGGCCAATTTACGAAATGCATAATAGAAAAAAATTAAACAGATTGTTAATTACGAACCCTCTACCCCTGCTGTGCGTTTTTCTCGCATTCTCATTAAGTTGTTTTTTCTCTCTTTATAATAATAATATTTGGATGTTTTATACAGCGCCATTTTGTAAAAAAAACACCTAAGGGCGCTAGTAAATGGAGAAAGCATGTTTATCCTATGATGTGTATTATTTTTATATAGGTTCACAGTTTAATTTCATTTCATCTATCTCACATACTTAAATCTGTGTTTTTTTAAATTAAAAAAAAAATATATATTTTTTTAAATATTTCTACCACTTTGTTTTCTTTATTGCTTAAATCTTTGTTCTTTATGTATATGTACTATGCATTTTTGCGGAAACTTCGCTGGTTTATGGAACCATGTAATATGTAATTACGTTAATATAAAATGTAAAACTGTCTGTTTCCCCAATAAACTAAAAAAAGGTTAAAGTACTCTATTGATCGAATGACTTTTTAGCCACTCATATTTATTTATTAAAAGAAGTTTATACAATGAACAAAAAAAATTGTGTTAATTCATCCGCCATGCTAGGGATGTCCCTGTGTTATGGCGGATGAAGTTTACAGATTGGGTAGGTACAGTGTACAGTCATTAACTTATGCAATTCATTTAAGTAGTTTAAGTTACAAGATGTATTAATTATATTACAATTCAATTAAAATAGCAAGTTTTACACATCATCGTTACTGAATGTAAGGATCCATTTTGATAATTTTTTTTTAAAGATATGGGGTTGGGTTTCGGATTTTAGGTTCTCGGGGAGAAGGTTAAACATTTTAGGAGCTAGGTACATGAAATGTCTATGATGATCCATCTACACGGAATGCATGGAGTTTATTCAGCAATAACTCACAGCAATTAGCTTGTCCAAAGTTTTACTGAAATCAGTATAGACAGAATCAAACTGAAATATTAATTCAGATAAATAATATTGATACACTAACAAATTAGTAAGAGTTGATTTTCCGGCAGTAAAACCACGTGTTTAGGAGAAATGACTTGGTTTAATCAGAAAATATATTTTTTAAAATAATAAGTTAGGTAGGTTATAATCACCGCAAATAATGATTTCATGATTTTGGAATTTTGTTTACAATAACATCTTCACAATATTTATTGTCAACGATTTATTGGAATCAAGAGGGATACTCGTCGTGTTAATGTCGTCGGAAATATTAATTGACTCTGGGATTTTGAAGGGAATGACGTTTTTTGCAAGGAGTCTCTCTTCAATTCCATTAATACATTAAAACCAATAAAAGTAGGATTTGTGGGGTTAGTATCTGTTGATAGAGTATGGCTTTTAAATGTGATAATTCGTCTTCCAAGGATCCCATTCTAATAGCCGTCAATTGTATTGAAGTGACGCAATATTATCGATTACCTATTTATTATACATTCCAAAGTAATATTCAATTGGACTATTTCAAACGACTGAAATAGATTAATATCTAAGTACAATCTATATTAGTTGACAGGAAATATAAAATTCCTTTTTAATTACAAAAAAAAGTTTCCTATTTGTGATATTCACAAAAATATGGATTTCCTCGTGAACACGTATTATTTTAAAAATAAGTATGTGACTTAGGAGTATTTATCATTACCAAATAAGACATTGGTATGGAGCATCATTAGCTTGGTACCAACACTCCACACAACGCACGTGAGCCGTTTCCAATTCCCGTTCCCAGATAGATTTATAAAGTTTGTGTATTTTTTGCGTACTATATTATTTTTTGGCATCGAAAAAATAACCATCAACTTAAAAAATCTAGAGCATTTTTTGTCTTATGAATTAAGTGAAATAAAAAATGTTAATTCGTCTAAAAGCAAGTTCATAGAATTTTAATTAAATACTCAGATTTTAATGAATCCTCTCCAGCTAGGTATTTGAAATTAATTTGTCTGAAGGTGGAGTGTTTTAGGAAATCACTCGAACTTATAATAACAAGGAGGCCGGGTGAAGTGCCCTCATTACAGAAGAATCCATTTTTTAAAGTAATATTAATAATTTTAATTATTTTCAATAACTAAGGTACTTAAACGGCACAAGAAAGATGAGAACCTAACACTAGGGGTCGTTCTAAGAAAAGGTTGATATAAGAGATTCAGGCTTTATTATATTTTGTAATAAAATATAAATCCTAACCAAATGATAAGCGTCAATAAGATTAAAAATGTGTAAAATCAAACAATTTAAAAAAATGTTTCTAGAGTTTTGAGGCTGAATTTCAATAAGGAAGCTAAAATACCTACAATGTTAATAATCTAACCTACATACCAAACTAAAGTTTTGTTTTGTCAAAACCTTTAAAATTTAAGTGTTAAAGGTACAAGCATACATGTACTTTCCACAAAACCGTTCATTAAATATTTTCTTAAAATTCTCCACACGGGTTAATTCCATTCTACTATTACAGTAGATGATTACATAAGCAATCCGCCATCACGAGACAACGGACATAAATTAAATAAAAATCATCACGTGAAAGCAGCAATTTTAACTATATATGTATAATACATTTATTTTCAAAAGTCTTTTAAATTTTTTTTTTGTTTGTCCGAGGTATGAACCTTCCTTCCCGGTGATTGGAATCTACCGCGTTGCCAAACTTGCAAAGTAACGATTCAAACCGATATTTATTTCATGAATTAAGTGTTTACATTTCTTGAATGAATAATGTGCTTATATTAGAGATGAAACGGATAGTTGTTTTGCCGAATGCCGGATACCGGATATCCGGCCAACCTAGAAACAGGATAGCCGGATATCCGGCCGCCGGATATCCGGATGAACAGAGCCGATTGGGGTTCGTTACACGAACGATCGGGTGGACTCGGGTGAGTTCGGGCCTTTTCGTTACGAAAAAAACGTTCTGTTGTAGTTTGAGGTGATTTTATTAGTGTTTCTTTCTATAAATTCAAAGAGATTCAGCTACCAAAGAAAAATGTTTTCGAAAAAAAAGATCGCCTTTACGGAAATATTTTGATATAAAAAGTGACGATCAAAAATTTGCTATTTGTTAGTTATGTAATGTTAAAATTTCTGGTGGTGGGAAGGAAAAAAGGTACGGAACGAAAATAGCTTACCTCTTTTCTTCTGTTTTTAATTACTTAATGGAATTTAATGCTGAACGAACGATTTATCTATTGAATTTTATGGTTAGATAAATAGGTGTAACTGGTGTTAAGTTCAATACATGAAGAAAAATCAGTCTTGGCCTACCGAAAAAATGACTTGTCTTCTTAGTAAAACATCCATTTCACAATGTTTTATCGATTTGCTTCGATAATATATCATGTTCTTACAAAGAAAAAAATCATTTTTATATCGTTATATACTTTTAAAATTAGATTACTAATAATTTATTCCTACACTTTACTAACAAGTTACACGTCAAAAATCAAAATATTGCATTTTATTCTAATACTCTGTTGTTTAACATTATCCGGTATCCGGACGGATGCTCGTTTATTATCCGGTATCCGGCCGGATTTTAAATTTAGGCCGGATACGCCGGATACCGGATATTTACCGGATATCCGTTTCATCTCTAGTTTATATGTGTGTGCTAATGCATGATTACCACCAAAAGTTGAGAGAATCATTGTCATAAAAAATAAATCTCTCTGCCATGTTTCAGCTCAGATGTCGAAAGGCTGTTAATTTCCACTTTGCAAAAAAAAAAACAAAAGCGAAATTCAAATATGTGTATTTAAAAATAATAATTTAACACTCGACGAGATTCGAAATTTTGCTGTAAGGCAATAACCATTTTAAATCTCATTGCGCGTCCCAAACTAAGTTAGGAAAATCCCGTCTATCCTTTCGCATTGGTCCTTTGATAAAATATTTTATTTTAAGTGTCCCGGCCATGGTATTTAATGAGATTCAACCGATTACCACCTGCGACCAAAATGAAATTTTCCTATAGGAATAATTATTAATATTCGCTTTCCACATAAAGATGGGGACAATTTGTTTTTATAATCGTTCTAATTCTTCGTTTGATTGTTTTTTGGAAAAGCACCGCCTTTGAAATATATTATTGCTTTTTTAATTATTTGCGCCAACAATTGTTTGCGAACTGGCTTTCAATTAAAAATATCGCACCTACTATTGCGATTTATAGATATTGAGTTGTTGGCATAAACCTTTAAAATTCTTACCATTTATTTATGTTTTTATTAAAACAACCCGAAAATTAAAAAAAAGGGTATATATTTTCAGTTACCATTAGTAGATTTTAAACATCAAATATAAATAATTATACGTCCATGATACGATTGTGTTTAGAGAGAGGTGGTGCTTTTTTAGAGGTAGAGGACTAAAAGTAAAAAAAAATATATATTATAAAGTTTTTTACCAAACGTCAATAATAGGTCATATACTTTGTCATATCACAGAAAATAAATTTCTTCTTTTGTTTTTGACATTAACACGCTGATGTCGGAGACTAAAGCCTCGATGACATTGAGCGAGTTTACAAGTTACTATCTGGGAAATCCACTCTCTGTAAGTAAACTCGCTCAGTGTCATCGTTTTACTTGCTAACTAGCAGATTGTGGAAAATCTGCGAAAAAAGTTGAAAGGTGGTCAACTTTACTCCTGTCACCAACAGCTCAGAATTAGTTCGGGCGGGAGCCGTTATTGGCTAGCGTTTGGCGCCAGCATCGAGCTCAAGTTTTTACAAAATTTCTTGCGAGAAACTCAAACTCGCTCTATGTAATCGAGGCTGAAATGAATATTTTTATTCTTTTATGCGACCAATAAAACACAATGAAAACGGGTTGGTTTCATGTGTGTAACATCTTAAATTAACAAACGTTCTTTATGAAAAAAAGAGAGCATCATTATTAACTGTTTTTTAGATTAATTTAAAAAAAAATAATTTCACATAAATTCAAAAATGTAATTCTTAAGTGATGCTTAAAAGGCCATTTTATAACTGTGGGTAGACCACTTTGAGACGACTTATTTACACGAATCGAAATTTCAATTTTGAAGGTGCCTAAATTGATTTATTACCGGTTAAACCGATTTATTTAGAAATAATTGTGGGGTGCTTTGAAATCTGTTTTCCCCACATTAAAAATCTTAAGATGTCAAAAAAAAAATACTTGCAGAAATTAATAATAAAAGTATTCAATTTAATTTAAATAAAATTTAAAAAAATTAGAGCTACATATCTACTGATAATTAAATACAAACGGATAATTTTGATCGGGATTTGAATGCTAGGGTCAATCAGAATTTCGAATTTCTTTCAAATCATTCTCCGTCTGAATACACCCATCAAAAAATTAACATTTATTTTCTTGTATTTAGTTTGATTACTAAACTTGCGCCAGTTGTTTATTGAAAATTACACATTAAATGTATCGATGGCAGATCTCACCAAATGATTTCATCAATACATAAAAGCATGGCACATTTTTTTAACTGATTTCATCAACGTACACCATTTTATGCGCGAAGTTATTTTCCGTTGCTTTAATTATTCTAGTGAGGTAAACTAGGTTTCACTTAAGAAATTGTAGACATCGTAGAAACCACTATACAAAATATTGTTTTTGTGTTTTTATTTTATTATTTTATTTCCTTTCATCACTAAATTTGCGCTAGTTAGTTTTCGAAAATTATACGTTAAATATATCGATATCAGATCTTTCAAAATGATTTAATCAGTACATGAACGCTTAACACTTCTTTTTATAACTGATTTCATCAACGAGTAGGATACGTACACTTTATTATGTACATCGAATCTAACTACATAGTTATTTAATAGGTAAACAAGGTATGTGTGGAAAATTTTAGAATGTACATATCGTAGATACCACTATACCACAATTATATCCCTTTATAGGACATAAGGTCCCACCGGAAGGTAAGCACTCAAATACGGACATTAAAACATTAAAATTGAAAATGTCTGCAAAGGTAATCCTAAATCCATGTAATGGTTTTTGCACGCGGTGCCGTTTCGGGTCAACAACCTTTAAATTTAATGCACAGCTTACTCGTCAACATTTAAAATTCCCCGCTTGTGACGTCACGGCAAGGGATAAGCAGTAATATAATTTTTATGAGGCAAACATCATGTTCGAGTGGTGTATGTACGGGAAGGTAAACACGTCTGGATAAAAGCCTTTTCGGTCTTTCAATCTGGAGTTATAGATATGAAGGGCACTGCGATACGAAGATATGGGAATATCGCCCATGAAATGGAAAAACGCTGGGCTAGACGGTATTGGGCAAAGCAATGGATCTGAAATCGAAAGAGTGAACGTTGCACACTATTTTTGTAACTTTATAATATAAAAACGAAAAGATCACAAACTGTGTTGTTAAGCAAAATAGACTTGCTTTGTGTAATACTGGCTTTAGACAAAGACGCTGCAATTTTTTAGCTGTAGAGTTGTATTAGAAACTCCCACACAGTATCAAACAAAACAAATTTATTAATAATAACATTAAGTCCACGAAATCTTGGATAAAGAAATTACCAGTAAAAAGAAATGATTAATATTAAAAAAAAATCATTTCACACGTCATAGAAGTTATTGAAAATACCCTACCAATACCTTGAAGTTCAACTATTAAATTCGCTGAAAACCTTTTTGTATTTCTTCGGCATTAACTATGTAACGATTTCTAGACATTTTGTTTTGAAGAGTTTTAATTTTCAATGTACATTTGTTACTTAACAATTTTTTTACACCACTGCCACCGTTATGTTTCTAGTACTTGAGCTGCACTGAAATCATGTTGTGAATAGTTTTGTGACAATAATTGCTGAATCGTATACATTAAGCCTGAGCCCAAATGCAAATCTGCTTGCTGAACTCTTTTACTCTACGGCTGGGCGCATACATCCGATTTTGCTTCCCGGTTGTCTGATCAGACAATCGGATCGGATTAACACCGCACACATCCGATTCGAAAATCGGATAGGTAATACGAGCGGGGCCGCGCCCTTTGGACGGCCAGATCAGACGGCCGGCGTGGAAGGGCGTGGCCTATTTTTATTACCGATCAGGTTTTCGAATCGAATGTGGGCGGGCTTTCATAAGAAATGTATGGCGCGAAGGCCTTCAGCTTGTCTGACCAGACAATCGGATGTATGCGCCCAGCCGAAAACTTAGTTATTGAATATTTACTTGTGTCGTGCCTGCTTGTGTCTTTCATGCTCAGTTTATTATTTATGTACTATGTGCTTATGATGCTCCTGTACTTACCAATATTACATGCAAAAGCCAGCATGGCGTTAATAAATAAATACATAAAAATAAACCTTTTTTACACAATTATTTCATCAAAAATATATCATGTTTTATAACCAATGGTTTTTTCATAAGGATTCAAGATGAAATAAAAAAAAATAATGCAATTCGAGAATGGAAAATCAAATCAATTATTATTCTCAACAATTCAACAATTTGTGAGATGCATCACCAGTAGCGCGATATCTCGTCCAGACCACGTCCGGGTTTCCACCCAGCCAATTCCATACCACCGGCATTCGGTATTCGGGCACGGGGCACCAGAGCGTGCGCAGTGGTCACTCCTGATGAAAACAACTTTACACGCCATAAGGGAGGATATCGGCTTTCTGGAAGATCAGCACTTTGTACCTTGAATCACCGCCCGCACGACCCTTCAGTCCGCCCTCCGCTCCTCTCCACTCAGTTCGCCCGCCCAACCCCCGCCCAAAGGCAAGTTCCTCTAATATTAGTTTTATTTCTCACTTAGAACGGATCCTGACCCTCACCCGATAATGTTATTACAGCTATCTAACTACTTGTTATTTTAATGTATTATATGCCCATTATATTTTATTATAAGGGATTCGGGAACTTATTTGATATGAGATTTTTTCGGGTATTTGGGAGAATTTACTGTTCACGACATGTCGCTTTTAATACCACGTGACTTAATACAAAAATCCTCTACAAAAAGTAAAAGAAAACATTTAAACATCAGATGGTTTGATGTTTTAAATTCCAATCGTAATTTTGGTAAACTTTGCACTAATTTAGAAAAAATACCGAACGAATGGATAAATGAATTTTTGTTATATGTTTACCATTTTATTTGTCAATGCAATATTTTACCTGTACTGCAATTCATGTATTTATTTTATTTATTTATTTATATATAAAATCAATATTTTTCAAAGTGATGCTTTGTCTGTCCAACTGGGAAGGTTTCCCGTTTCCCAAATTGCACATTCTTAACAAAGGAATGGTTTCGTGCCAGATATCACAAGAATGAGATTCTATCAAGACAACTTTTGAGACATTTTTAGTTTAATTTGGAACGAAAAAATGGTTTCTTTATGTCCTTGAAAGTATCGCAAGTATGTGATTCTTTCAAGGTCATTTTGAAGAACATTAATGATAGCATTCAGAACAAAGGAATGGTTTCTTTCGAGAGATCTCACATTATTTTTGAAATATTTACAGAGTTTTAACAATTTTCACATTAACGAAATTATCATTGGGATATTCAAAGCATGCGTAAATCAAGGCTTAGTGAAACAACATAAATAATAATAAGCAAAATGAAATATAAAACCCGGTAAGCATTCAGTTTTGTCATTTTATTATTTTGATACGATTTAACACATTTAATAGCACAATCGAATAATTTTGGCCTCACTTGGGGGCCTACCCGTATTGAGGCCCGATTTACTTCTACTGAGGCCCAAAAGAGAAGAAAGAAAGAAAATACATAACGATACAATTAGATAGTTTTTTGTTCAAATTTCTATATCTATTCTATTCACACTTCTATTTGCCGTGATCAAATTAGCATACAACTAATAAAAATAACACATGTTAGCAATCATCTGATTGTATCAGCAGCAAATTCAAACGACGATTTCCGGTATTATAAAATGTTAAATGTGAGTTATTTCAATCTGATATTTTTAAGTGAATACAATTGATTTCAGCTCGCTATATCTTTATATCACCTGAACTACCACGAAAAATTAATTTAATGACCCAAAATAACGTTAAAAACGGTACGAAAGAAGTACACACATTTTCAATTGAAAATAAGTAAATCTTGAAATCTGCTGAGAGAAAACATAAAAGAAGCCGGGTTGTAAAACTCGTTACACATTAGTAGGAAAGCGGTATCATACGAGAACACCGGTCCATAAACAAGTTTGCAAGTTGTTTGTAAAACATTAATGTTAAAATCATAGTCGTAAAATAATGTTTTGTGAAATAACATGACGTGTGTATACATAACGGATTTGAATTTAATGGATGTGGGTTATGAATAGGAAGCTTTTTCAAAGCCCCGCTTACTCGGCAAGCTAGCTTGTTATGATTTTAAGCTTAAAAAAGATAACGTGGAAAAACTACTAAAATGAAAAGTAGATCGAGAGGGTATTACGAGGGTCCGATGTTTGAATAACGTATTTTTTTATTTCAGCTAAACGACGATTGAAGCGATAGATATTTGCAGGATAGTCGATATTAATCCAAATTGAAAAACCAAATTTCAGAATGTAATCTTTGGAATTAGGATTTTCAGGTCATTGGACGATTCCAGAAGACATCATTTTAAAAATTATTATCATGCGAAAATCGAATATTGGAAGGGGGCGACTCACGGGTGACAAGGGTGCGATGGAAAAATTATTATGTATACATACATCTGTCCATATCGCTCCTTTGAGTAAATATGTTTTACAACCAGATTCTTTGTGTAATCGGATGTCATTCGTATTAGAGTAGTTGAAAAGAGATCCCCCAAAGATGTGGGCATGGTAAATTAATTTTTAAAGAAAAAATTATTAACTCCACTTAGGAGGCACAAAAGTAAGTGGTTTCTCTCTGAGGGTCTGTGAGTCTTTTGGAAAAGCTATATGGAAGGTCTTTTTGATGAAAGGAAGGAGTAAACCTGGATTTTGGAGACCCTTGTAATGGATGGGAAGAAAAACACAGGCTACAATGTATGATCGTTGTATAAATGGGGTGAACCGTAAATGAAACACTTACAGCGAGAAATCGTGTGTGACGTCTTCGATCTAGTATCTTCTATCTTTTTCGATTTCAAACATGACGTGTGGGAAGGAAAAAGAAGAACGCCCATGACATCTGTACGAACTTTCGCGGGATACATTTTTAGACAGAATGTTTTAATCTATTTTATTTTTTATTTTTGGTGTGATTTGAGTTTTTCACGAGCATTTTCACGAGTATTATCGTGATTTAATTTTTGGATATTATGCCGTGTTGCAGTACATCATTCCTTAGCCAACGTTTCGGACAGCGTTACAATAAAATTACAAATCTGCCCAAATGATAGACACTGTTAAGCTTTCCAAAAAAAGAAAGAGGTAGCGCAACACGCCATAATACCTAAAAATAAATCACGAAAACTTTTTATTTATTAATAAATCTGTAGACTATAACTGTGGTGTGTACTTTTATTGCATTTCTCTCTCGCCACGGTGAACAAAATCCAAATGTAGAGTGAATGGAAGAGTGCCAATAGAATATATGACATGAAATTAAGTAGTAGAAAAGGTTGGGAATGCCAGAGTAAGACATGGCACGACCAAGTCAATCAAATAATTGATTCAGGTGAAGGGTCAGAACAACAAAAGAGTATACGCATGAAACGAAGAATATATGTCAATTAAGAAAGGAGATAGAAATGCGTGGTGGTTCATGCTCTCTATCTATCCTTACAAAAAAATGCGAAATGTTTAAAAATAAATTATCCGTATTTTTGTTTGTTTGTTAGTGTTGTGTCATAATTTATTTTGACATAAAATAAACACCAAGACCGTCATGTATCAAACGTCTTTTGAGGGCTGGTAGTTTGTCTGGCTGTACGCCACAATCAGGAAATACCTTTGTCAAAGTAAGGCTGATTGTTTTTTAAAAGGAGGGATAGGGTATTTTTTGAAAGTTTCCCTTTGTAACAGAAAAACATCTCATTTGTATTCAGGCGGAAAATCTGACATACCGTCTCAAGTTGCTTTCCGCCAAGAGAAGAATGATGAATAGCCTCGTGACGGAGAGGTAAAAGCCTTGGCTCAAGGTTAAGGAGTCTTCCGTTTAAAGTCAGAGTTGAAAAAATAGTTTTTTCACGTTAAACAATTTTTCATAAATATTCACTTTCTTTGAGAGTGGAACACACTACACTATTTTCCTGGCCAAATACAATCTTTAGATATTTTAAAGTTGCTCGAATGACTTCAGACTGACTAAAAACCAACTTTGAATAGTTAGGTATGCAAAACACTCCCTTTCTCGTTATTTTTCTTTATTTCGTACTACTTAACAATATTCCCAAATATTTTCGATAATCATCACAATAAAATTAGACACAGAATAATATTTACCCAAACTTCAGCGACTCGAAAAAAATTAAAATTGTTTTAAAAAGTTAGAATTCATGAATATTGAATATGGTATTATATTTGTTAATAAAAAGTTCGATTCCAGAGGGAAGACAAAAGTTGAGAAAAGCAAATCCAGAGGTTGTGCATCTACCGGATAGGGCAGTCGGAATGTGTTTATCTCAAATGTTGACCATGCTTGCACTTACCGCCTAAGGCCGCCTAATAACAATAGACAACGGATTTGTCAATATTGCATTGATACAGGGTTTCACTGATCGACTATGCTAGGACCCCTGGATGCGATGAGTGCACAAATCAAATAGGACGATGAGAAGAAGATATATTATAATGAAAAAAACATATTTTTAAGTAACAGTTAATAATAATAATATATATTTTTATTGAACGAAATTTATAAAACTTATATCTAAAAAAAGTACATGTACATGGTACATAAAAGTACATGTTACAATGGTACAATGTTATAAAGTTACATATACAAAAGTTAACAACAGAAAATAATAAACACATGAACAGTAGATACTTGAAGAATAGAAATTTATAATTATAAATTTAGGTTTCTCGTAACCTGTTTCACTAGGCAAGCCTGGGTTGAGGCAGTAATTTTAAGTCAATTTATAATACTTGTGAACATTCCTATACTTATATTAAAATATAATCACTCAATAGATTGGTTGTATTTATAATAACAACCACATTGTTACAATAATAACAACATTGGTTTTGTTAATAATTTTGAATTTGGGTGAGTGCACCGGTAAAGACCCTATAGATTTTTTTATTCTAATTGGAAGAATGTTGTAAAGTCTTGTTGCAGTTCTTGTTGTCTTGCTGAAGTTTCGCTGACCAAAAGTAGTATGCGTTATGGGAATTTGTTTTTTAAGTCTTTGCTATTGTTTCGAGTACAGCGAGTATACACAATTTGGGAGGCGGGAATGGGTACCGCCGCCCCGGGAACCTTATTGGATAACCAACACCTCTGCCATAGGTCACCCCAAGTGGTTCGCTACGTTTGGTGATTTAGCAGTGGTGCCCGGGTTCATGGGGGGAGGTTTGTCTAGGTCGATGACCAGGACATACTGAACCCCAGATTCCTACCCACGCCTTAAACCCTTTTTCTTCCCAGAACTCTCCCACCCCTTCCTTTCCTCAAAAAAACCCTCCACACAGCATCCTCAAAGATGACATAGGCCCTGAGGGAAATTATTTTTCTCAGGGCCTCCTGTGTGGAGCTCATGTAAAAAAAAAATTAATCTTTTTTCATAGCATTTATGTATATTTGTGTATAGATGAGTGAGGATTGGTTTTGCATATATCTGCCGAACGTCAAATACATTCATAATATTAAGAGTAAGTTCGAGTCTGTAATTAGAGGTAGTCTAAGGATTAATTTTAAAATAGTTTTCTGTGCCTTTACTATTGGGTCTAGTGCATATGCAGTACCACCTCCCCATGTTATGATACCGTACTCAATAATAAATTAACAAACTGCAAAATAAATCATTTTCAAGTCGAGAAAGTTACGTATCTTTCTGAAAAAGTGCATTGTTGTTCTTATTTTGTTTGCAATAATTTGAGTTTAAGTAAGTATTGATAATTTGAGTGAGAACACTGACAATATTCGTCGGATTTTAAACATATGTGTATTCTAATAGAGGCATCATCATGAGATTGACCTGTAATGTTTATGCTTGATGTGACATATTTAGTTTTCTCGGTGTTTAGTGTGAGCGTATTTGTGTCCAGCCACTATTTTACTATGCTTCTATCTGTTTCAGCTTTTTTGTAGACAGCTAGCCAAGTGTTAGTTTCAAATAGTAGGAACAGTGTCATCGGCAAAACTAACATTTTCCCCTTGAATATTAATCTCGAATCAAACTCAAGACAACTGACCCATAATCAAATCATTTCCCGCCAATATCGTCCATATTGTATAACCTTTGAAGCGTGTTTAACACCTCTTTCACCAATGAGATTGAATTAAAGTTTAAGGAACGTTAACTTAGACTTTAGTCCTGAAGAAAGGTAGAGGTATTGTCTGAAATCGGTTCCATTAAGGTACACGAACAGCTTAATCTTATCTACAAAAAATGTTGAGCGAAACTAAAAAAAGAATCGGGATAACGTGGCGGCCATTCCGCTGATCTCGTTATTAAGCCCACCTGGGCCTAATGCTCAGAGCACTGAACAGATAGTCCCTAGAAATGTGATAATGATACAGATGTCATAAGTGATAACTGATTAACGTAAGACCTTTCGACTATTTGGCCCCAGACAGGGCAATTAAATTGAGTGTTTTGCAAGAAAGAATCTTGACATTAAAAAATAGTTTGATAATTAAATCCGAAGTAAGGGAATATTAACCTTACTTTAGGCACTCAATACACGCCCAAAACGGATTTCTATCGATTTATATCTTCAATAGTTCACAGATACTTGCTGACATAAAAAAATAAAGCCAAATTATCAATAATTTTTGTTATTGAGTTCGACGATATAATACATTATTCGGCTAATATAAATTTTGAAGAATCAGTTTTTTTTTATTTTTGAGTTTCTCGAATGAAAAGAGGTTAAGACCGTTGGATAGATCAAGTTCGAAACTTCTAGAATATATTGATTTTCTGTCTTTTCGCAATAAGATTGTTATCTTTTTGGGAGGCGGGTATGGGTACTGCCGCCCCGGAAATCATTCATTGGAAAAATAACACCTCTGCCATAGGTCACCTCGAGTGGCTCGCTACGTTTCGTGATTTAGCAGAGGTGCCCAGGTTCACGGGGTGAGGTTTGTCCAGGAGGAACGGATTCTGGACACACTGAGTTCCAGATTCCTACCCACCCCTCATACTTATTTCCTTCCCAGAACTTCCTTTCCTTCGTTTCCTTGAAAATACCCTCCACACAGCATCCCCAAAGATGAAATACCTGTGCGGAACAAATGTAAAAAAAATCGACTTCGTGAAATAATCTTTTGTGTTCTATAATTCCCATATCACAGAGTTCATAATTTGTTCCAAGAAAGGCTTGTAAAAGTGTCTCAAAGCGATATTGTGCAAAGTCAGGAGTGTGGAGGAGCCAAGCATATCGTCATCCGTTCGGACGATATGCTGTGAGGAGGGTTGAGGAAGTGGCTGTATGAAGGCAAACACATAAAAATGCTGGTTGTAATGATTGTATGGAGATTTGATATTATGTGTGAGAAATTTTACAAAGGTCATAGAAATGATTCGATCTCTTGTTATTAACATCAACAGTAGGAGCGGTTACACAGCAGATCAGGCGGCGGCAATTGTAAACAGACGCAGAGTATCGCTTTTGTGAAAGACTATCATTCTGAATTGAAACATTGATCACATCTGAATAATCAATTTCTTAAATCTTTCTCTTCTAGCGTTTCCCATTTCCTTCCCGTCCTCACTATGTTCATAAAACACCCCAATTGAGGTAGTTGTGACTGTTATGCGGTGTTAATGCATTAGTTCGGTTAGTTTATGCATTAGTTACGGATTGTTAATCAAATGAAGCACCGCCTCTTCCACACGGAGTCAAGCGGCTTAATCATTTATTTGGGGCTCCATCCCAGAGGGACCCACAAAATTCACTTGCCAGACGTACTTTAGATCTATACAGGGTTAGCAGCTGGTCACTATTGAAAAAGGTGGGTTTACTCGAGCTCCAATGGAGACCCGAAACTTTAGCTGGTTTCCGATACTCACTCCAGAAATCTCAATTTTTATTTAACGAATGCATTATTTATTTATTTACCTACATCATTTTCAAACTATAGATTTTTTTAAATTTTGCCGGCAACCCAGGCGCTCATTGATATAACATTATCATATACAAACAAGTAAGTAACCAGCCTCAATAGACGATGTCTGTTCTGAGAAGGGTACATTTATACGCATATACACACACACATACGTACGTATACGCCTGCATGCACATAATCATACACATACAAATGATAGACTTAAAAAAAACATTTTTGTTGACTTTTGATTTCCCCAATATTTATAAACGAGCTTTTCCCCGCGGCTTCGCTCGCATGGTATTACGGGAAATTACTGTAGAGGTTGAACTTATCAATTATCCCCCTCCTCCCCATCCCACCCCCTCCCGCATTCCACACATTCATTTCCTTACATTCAGTTTTCAAACATCTAGCCTGCCACCTAAATTTCACAAAGAAAAAAAGAATTATCCAATTTTGTTCATTCGTTCGGAATTTATGCGCTTACAAACATTTCGGATGTTTATTTTTAATTAAATATTTGGAGGTTTGTTAATATAATACAAAATTACACTATTTATTATTCAGTCTTTATAATCGTTACGAATTATATTTTTAATGTAGGAACTCTTATCTGACATTTATTCCAGCTTGTCCAATAAAAACAAAACATATTCTAATATTTGAATTTTCTGGGGCAGTAGCTGACCAGGGGGCTGAGTACCTACCAGCTTAGAGCCCACAAATATATCAACATCGTTTCCGTGGAAACGATTTTTTTCTGACGTTAGAAATAACTCGCTTTTGTTAGCGACAGAAAACGTATAACAAATATAATATATTAATATTTATAATTTCATAACGCCAGAGCTTACCATCATATACAACATATAGTCAGCGCATATAATTTAGCTTTCTATTGGTGAATGAATTTTTAAAGTCTTTTTATTTGTTAATGCCTGAAAAGGTCATAAACAAACTCGAGCAGTTTCGCATTTATAATATTAGTATGGATAAATAATGTCTTCTTTTTTTACAGGATGCTCTGCGAATAAAAAAATTCCCTAGGGGCTATTTTGTATATCATTTTGGAGATGCTGCGTGGAGGGTCTTTTTAGGGAAAGGAAGGAGAGGAAATTCTGGGAAGGAAAAATATCATTGTGTCCAGGATGTGACGGACGTATGAATCCGTTCCTTCTACTGCTGTGCACGGCGATGGGTCGAGAGAGTTCGGCTGGGGAGGTTAAAATGTCTCACTTAATCAGTCTCTCCCAATCCGGCCCGCCACGCAGTAGATGGGCAAGCGCATCCGCCACAAAGACTTAGACGAACCTCACCGCACAAATACGGGCACGGGCACGGGCTGTTAGGTCACCAACCGTAGAGAACCTTTTGGAGTGATGTATGGCAGGGGTGTTGGTTATCTAATAAATGCTTACCCAATACCCATACCCGCCTCCTAAATTGCAACCTAACCTAACCAAACACTCCTGTTTCACATCTATTCTAAACGTTCAAGTTATCTAAGCATCCCACTCGTACTTTTGTTTATTACTCTTACATCGAAATCATCATTCATTCACATATTTTTAAAATCGCTTTATGTTGGTTTTTCGATCCAAACACATATTTGAAAAGGTTTAAATCCACAAACTAGTGAATTTATGAGTGGGTGCTTACATAATATAACGGATAATATTCTAGAAAGCTCCAATGTAGGCTGCATGAAAGCCTTAACAAAATACCACTAAGTACGTAACGGACATGACGCATACTATTCCAATTACAGAAGTCAGAATTCCTACCAAAACTGAGCAGTATTTTTAAAACAATTTATGAACATGCCTAATGGGATAGGTAATTTTATTTGCGAGAGGTTCGAGAATTTTTATTTCTTTTAAATATCATTTTCTACGTGCAGAACGGAAGGAAGGCTGAAACGAATCGATTTAGGAAATTTATGGGAGGTACGCTTTTCAAATAGACTAATGCTGCCAGCATAATATAATACCTTCCTGGGAAAAGCGCTATAATGGTTTCTTAACGCACTGTATTCGAAAAAAATTGTCTTTACAAGGGTAATCTTACAGCGACATAAAAAACCGTATAATTCAATATTTATGGCTAAGACAAGTATAATGTTAAACCGATGTAATCGGGAAACATTGTTGACACCCTGTGATTACTAATGAATCGCCGATTTCGTAAAGGCACTCTTTCTTGGTTCGGTCATATTGTGACAAAATCGATTTCCATTTATTTAATAAATTTGGTTTCGGATGCGTTGTCATACCCTCTTTAACGGATACTATATTATAAAGAATTAAAGAATTATAAGGTTTTAAAAAGTAAATCGGAGCAAAACTAAAAAAGATACAGAGTTTCAAGTGACCGGCCCTCATGCTCGATTCGAGTATAAAAAAAACTTTCAACAACATTTTTGAAGTTTGTGAACATCATAACTCAAAGTGTACTTAACCGATCGTCGTGAAAATTTGTACACTATTTTTACACATAAATGAACAGGTAGTCAAGGAGAGTTTTTTAACCATTTTTTTCCATTTTATTATTTCAAAATAAATGACAGTTTTTAGCGAAAATCGCGATTTTTACTTCAAAATGCTGCCAAAAAAACTCTCTGATTACCTAGATAAACATATCACCCTAACGAATTTCAATTTTTATAATTCAAATGATCTAGTAACGAGTTATAGAGTTCATCGCATACTTTTTTCGAGGCGCCTCTGGTGATTCGCTTTCACAGACTTATTTATCAATATTAAAAATTATAAAATACTTATTTAATATATTTTTTAATGCAATGTTAAAAAACTTATGTAACTATAATAACGTGTACATGTAAAAGCCTTCAAGGCGTGAACGAATAAATAAATAAATAAATTTTATTGAAAAATCTTTCAAAGATTCTTCAGATGTTATTCTATAACGTGTTTATAAAATAAATAAATAAAAATTACTCATTACCCCCCAAAAAATATCTTAAAAATATGCCTTTATTTCGCCTTGAAAACCTTAAACCTCCTTAAAAACATTCAATATTTGTCATATAATTTTTTTCCTAATTGCACACGATATTTTAAATTTAAATAAAATACTCGAATATTTAAATTGGAAGATAAGGGTAATTAAACTGATTAGAACTTTAGAACTGACAATAAATTTGCTCAGCCTTTCTGTCTGGAATAATTATTGCCAAGGTCGAAATTATTATGCTAACAATGCAGTTGACATCATCAACTGTCCAAAAATAAGGCAATTTAAATATTTTTCAAAAAGAAAATAGATTTTGCGTGAAATAGTTACATAAAATGCGGGTAAATATAATAATTATAAAGAAACATTGTCAAGAGATAAGCAACAGTAGAGAGGTAAAGCTGAAAATCTCTCCTGCGCTAAAGAAAGCACGGCTACGGTCGGAACAAGTTGGTTTTTACCTCAAACAAAGTGGTTTATGCATTGTTAAAGTTTTGAATGTAATTACTATTTACGCCGAATGAGCGCCCTGGGTCAGATTTAATTATGTGCCCCTAAATATAAGCAAGTAGTTGTATGTGGGCTCAAATGCAAGAATGTCCGGGGAGCAGTAGTCTATTGGGATACAAGGCAAAATGGCCTTAAGTTTTCCTGCAAATTTAAAACTTTTTATGATACGAAACCAAAACGGCTTTCCAAAAGGAATTGCTCCTGGGATACGCCGACTAACTTATTCCTGCAACTCCGTACGAAAATACATAAAATGAATACTTCATCTCCCGAACAGGCATTCCATTGATATGCTTGGTAAAACTCTAAGTGACCAGCTCAGGTACGGGAGCTCCATCGAGGCCAGAGTTAAGTTAGCCTCTCAGAAACTGGGCGTACTTTACAGGGCCCGCAGATACTTTAATAGTACACAACTGCTAACCCTGTACAAATCGCAAGTGCGCCCCACGGTTGAATTTGGCAGCCACCTCTGGTCTGGAGCCTCAAAATATCTGAAAAAAACCCTGGACTCTGTGCAGAAACGGGCGGTCCGTTTAATAGATTCTCCTAACTTAACAAATGAACTGCAATCTTTAGAGCACAGGCATCTGGTGGGAAAGCTGTTCTTGTTCTACCGGTATTACAATGGAAGATGCTCCGAGGAACTAGCGTCATTGATCCCCTCGGTACCGGTGCGTAGTCGGGAAACACGCCAAACACGCGCTCAACATTTGTACGCGGTTGACATTAGTCACATGAGAACGGGTCGTTTCTTCGACTCGTTCTTGAATTCAACGGCTCGGCTGTGGAAAGATTTGCCGGCTCTGTGTTTCCTCCCTCCTACAACATGGGTCTCTTCAAGACCCATGTTCACTCCTTCCTCTCCTCAAAAACACCCTCCACACAGCATCTTCAAAGATGACATAGGCCCTGAGGGAAATTATTTTCCTCAGGGCCTCCTATGTGGAGTTAATGTAAAAAAAAAAAACTTCAAATACGCTGGGCAGCTAAATTATGTTTTTAAATGTGCAGCAAAATATTGCATTTCAGTACCAAATTATTTATTACAAACAATTCCTGCACAAAAATAAACCCTGTAGAATTGTTGTAATGTCTCTAACTTCTGACATTTATTTCCCATACATTCTCTGATGGCGGTATGCTTCGTTAGCGCCTCCCAGCGCCAGCAGCGCGAGTTCTGTGGGTTAGTTTGTTGTATTAAAATGAAATAGTTAAATATGATATAAGTCTGACGAGAGAATTATAAAGCATGAAATAAAGGAGTCAATCCCACAATAAAATGAAACTCGTAATGTAAATAGAGTATATAATTTTTTGCAACAAAGAGGTTGTACATTATATTAATTGTGCGGATTGTCCTTGACCCTAAGGGCCTCCGCTCATGGAGAAACTGAAAAAAAAACAGTTCTCAACACAATTGCAATCAACCCCTCCTTGATTATTGAGTTATTTTTGGCCATTTACATCGTGGGAGTGAGTTATTTTTCAAGTTTTTCTTAATTTTGCAATCGATTTAATTAATTATCTTCTTATCTTTTTTTAATACACAAGTTAATTTCGGAGCTTTTTTTATTACTTTAAACTTTTTTATTGGATTATTAATTATATTTGAACAAATTCAGTGGTTCTCATTATTTAAAAAAAAAAAATTCTCTCAATAAAGTCGTACGGCTGCACGCATGCGGCGATACTCTATCTGGATCGTCCAAGTGCCGCCGCATACGTGCGGCGATACTCCTCAAAGGGTTAACAAAATATATATACGATATTTTTCTGATCTGACATGTCAAAACTTGAAAGTTCGTAAGCAGCTACCTTAGCAACCAATCAACAATGCAACTGAAAAACCAGCACTGCTGGTCGCCGCGGCAGTGGCGTTGCAGTTGCATTGTTGACAGGTTGCCATGGTAGCGGCTCACAAACTGTCAAGTTTTGACATGTCAGATAAGGAAAATATCGATTTTCGTACATATGTTTATTGCAATTGTGTTGAGAAGTGATTTTTTCAGTTCCTCCATGAGCGAAGGCCCTAATAGTAATAAATAACTCAGGGCGTGCTAGAATCTCGAAGATGATTTCTAGAGTTAAATTTGAATGTCACATTGTTAAATGATTCTAATATAAATAATATCTAAGAAGGGTACCAGACAGTTTAAACATTACGACCAAACAAATTAATTGAATTTGTTTAATGGTAAACCGTAATACAGAATCTAGTAAGTTTAATGAAGGATTTACAATTCAGATTCAGATTTTCAAATTACTGTTAATAATTTCGTTACCAACATCGAATTTTTGTAATTTATTTTCGACGGTGGAAATTTAAAAAGTTTCCAACTAGTCCCGGTTTATTGTACTATTCGGCAGGATTAAAAAAAATACTGCGTTGTTTTTCAGGTAGTTTACTTGACGCTCCAGTGATTTAATCAGACAGGCTGGTGTGTGTTTTTTTTACCTCGCATGGTTCAATAACGCCGCACGACCAGTCAAAACGACTTCATCCAAACATGCAAGGAAATAAATGATTTTTTTCCAAAATGTTAAATTAAATCACAGGTAAACACGAAATTAGGCTGTCGCTTACTGAATTGTCTGAGAAACAACCTTGGATAATTCCCTTTTCTTTGATATGAAGAATTTTATTACGTCAAATTATATTGTTTGTATAAACACGCGACCTTAATGCAGAGTCTTTGTACAATAAAAGTAGCCTTTTTCACTTCATTAGGTTTACCCTAGACCGGAATCAATAGAGGGTCACTGATCCAGTTGCCAGTTGCCACCCCTTGCTACAGGGTGGAAAGGGACAAAAATATAATAAGAAAGAAAATTACTAAAACTAAACCTTCATGAAATTTTGTTTTTTTTGATTCGAAAAATCAGAAAAGAAAACTCCATAATATGTACGACGCTGAACCTGTTTTTTTTGCGGAGGCTCTCAAATGGCGTCATGATATTTGTACTTTTTCCATGTTGATTGTCTGTGTAAAAGTAACTAATACCCTCGCAAAGTCACGGCAGCATTAACCAACGATCTTTGAAAGAACCATTAAGGCTATGGCATTGCGAAGTAATGTAAAATCATGCGATTTCATTTTATTTTAATTATATTTGTCATTGACTAATAAAACAACGACAAATTGAAATTTAGAACCATAATATAAAAATACACAACAATACTTGAAATGTATAAACCAGTGTTCCGCAAACTTTTTGTTATCAAGGTACACCTACCAAAACAAAAAAATTTAGAGGTATGCCAAAGAAAAAACAATGATTATTTAATATTTATTATAAAAAAAAACAATATAATATGAAAGCATGTTTAATGAGAAATGTGAGCCTGCTTAACTGAGCACAGGAGATCAAAATTTGGAGCAATCGTTGATAATGCTTCTCTCATCTTTTTGACGATCCTCCCCTGAGGTTTTCTTTTTTTATATCGCAGTGGGAGCTGATAACCCTAATTTGCAAAATAGGTCGTGGCAAATGATAAGATAATTGCAATTTCACGCTTTGAAATCAGTGGATAATCTATGCGTATAATAATTTTATGCGTAGCCAAAAAGTGCTAGCTCTATTTTGGAAAAATTTATTTTTTAATGTCTGATCAGTTTTTTTCTTCAAAATTCTTCCTGCTCGTTCGGTAAGTGTCCAAGGGGTTATCTAAGAATGGATTTCGAACCCGGTCCATAGGTTTTAGGTCACACTTAGGAAAATACGAGTTCATTTTTTCTGCTGTGTTTCACTAGCCTGTACTACGAGTATTCCTCTATCAAAGCCTGCACTCTTTTTGTTGTTTCGGCAGCCATGACATTTGGGAACATTTCGTTACGATATACCATTGGGCGTGGCTGATCCATAACACCAACTTAGCTTTCAATATTCTCCGATGATGTTATGGTATTAAAATTCTTGCCTTGTTTTTTTGGTTGGGCTCATTTAAATGGGCGAATACGTCGCCTGGCCTATTTTACTACCGATTCGATAGTCGGATCGCCTAAGCCGATGCAGCGTCGCAATTTTATTTTATTACAATGTAGCATTGCGGTGAGGCACCCAGCTAACGACCACGGTACACCTCTGTGCCGCGGCACACACTTCCGGAACACTGGTATAAACAATTCTGATAAAGTGCATCTTCTTACTTACATCTACAAAAAGTGTAATGTGAAACTTTTCCAGGGTTTATATATAAATTTTAATGAATATCAATAATGTATTTCAGGAAGTGATTTTATTCGAATTCGAACTGCTAACTACTAAATGGACCTTACTAGGTGCTCAACCTGTCCTGGGCCCCCATTTTACAATTATTAATAATAGCTTTCTCTTTCTTCTTTTGTTTTGTTTAAATGAAGATTGAAATCAACTGAAACCGCTCGACGCGTATAATTCAAATAAATTGGTTTTAAACAAAGAACATTTTTTATTTGCATATTGTCAAGACACAAAGTGTTTGCTTAATTTTAAATTGAAATAAAATAAAATAAAACTAAGCTGAAATAAAATAAAAAACAACAATGAAAGCAATGGTAATGAACAAAATCGGCAAGTATTATGTGGTACGGTTGTTAAAGAAGTGTATATTGTAATTTTGTTGAGTATTGCAAATATATTGTACATATTAATTTTAATTTTGTAACATTTAAATTATTTTGCAGTATTGTATTTTTTCGTTCCATAATCCATCTTTTAATTTTGAATCTGAAATGATTTTTGTTGCCTTCATTTTTCGCTTCGAGTGAAAGATTGTTGAATGCTTTTATTGCCTGGTATTTGTAGTGACTTAGTCCAAAGCTTGTGCTTACCGTCGGAGTACAACGATTTCTCTGTCTTTTTCCATACTGCTGAGTTAATTTATGAAAATAGTTTACAGTACAGACCCCAGTATGTTTCCTTGTTGACAGTATATTAATTAAATATTAAATTTAAGGCACCACACTGCGGTAATTTTTTTTGTCATTTTTTATTTTTTATTTCATGTTCTCAAAGATGCATTTGTAAAAAATGCTCTCACTAAATGTTTTAAAGAAATTCGTAAAATTAAATGAATTGCTATGCATTTATGCCCTTGATCTAGTTTGTGTAATCTATTACATCTGGCAATCATTCTTTCGTACCTCTTTTGCTCTAATTCATTTTAATTATCCGAGATTAATTTATTTTCTTCCAGTTTAGAATTTCGTTTTTTGATTTGAAGATCTTTGATAGTTAGTCCAATGTGATTAATAAAAAGTTAGTTATTTCTATTTTATGAAGAGGGATCATCAGTTCTGGTATAAAAGTACTGGGAAAGCTGATATGTGTTTTACTAAGGCTGATTAAGTTTGTTATAAGTTTTAATATTTAGTTCAGAAGTAGCCACCAAAAAATTCTAAATATAAATACATAAATTGCAGAACTTTAAATTTGTAACATTTCCTAACAAACTAAATGGTATTTCAAAACAAAATTTCCGAAACAAAATTTTCTCAATCCCAGATAAAATTTCCAGAATATATGAAGGTTCCAACTACCTTTAAAGTTGTATATTTTAGATTATTTTCGCCTCACCCGGTGCAGTATTTATGTTCGCGTGTCACACACATATCGGCCAAAGCTAAACAAAATATCCAACCGGCAAAGTACTGAACTACTGACCTATGTAGGGTTGCTACTTGCTAACCAAACTTAAACCATTCGGAATAAATCGAATAAGAATCGTTGTTTGACAGAGTAGAAATGAAATGTGTGAAACATGCTTCCATTTTTCATAAGCAAACCCTTCTTTTAATTTTTATGTAACACCTCGCAAGAGCGCCCGTACCTTAACAGTGCAAAGGCAAGGGAACTGTGTCACCACCCGGTTGTGCAGGATTATATGAGCGAGGAAAATCGGACAAACCCCTTGTTTTGTAAGTCTCCTTCCTTGCTTCGATGCTCTACCATAAATCACGGTCTGTTGTTTCAGATTTTGTTTCCTTTTAGGTTATCAGTTAAAATAAATAGAATATAAGAAACCAATATGAAGTTTTGATCAATTTGGAGATAACGCTTTCAATTTGGACCGGAAATCAACTCATTTCTGAATGAATGCATTAAAAATTCAAGACTTATCTCTTATCAAATGATACATAATAATTAACATTTTTTACTTCGTGCTGAACGATATTTCTTAATGATAATCATTCAATTTAAAAATCTATGCTTTCATGTATCCAAATATTCAACTCATAAGTAGGTACTCCTTCCTCAAGTCAATTGATTAGTTGCATTTTGCTGTAATGTCTTTTTGGTTTTAATTTACTTTTCTAAAGAATTAGACCTTTGTAAATACTTAACAATTCTATAATTAAGTATGTGGGTACGTTACCATTATTTCCAAGCATTTTAATATTTCTGTTCTTTACAATTTTTCCAACAAATTTAACGTTTTCACAGCGCTCATTCCATACGAAAGTAAATTTCAGATTTAAATAATTTTAAAACACCTCGGTTAATTTTAAGCAATTTATGAAAATTAAAGATAATTTAACGATACTTCTGAGTTCGTACATAGCTTTGTAAGTCGAACATTTCCAGTAATATTTTTAAAAAGTAGCGCTGTGGAAATACAAAATCATTTTTAATTTTCTTCATCTCTTAAAATATCTGATAATTAAAAAAACATACATATCCGCCAAAAAAGGAAAGCAAAACACCGCATCGACAGATGTGAGTCAAACTATACATTTTGTTTTGTAATAAGTTTGCCTGATGAAATGTGTGATCGGTGTTTGGAAAACTAAATGACTTTTTCATACCAGATGCATATCTATACACCTACTACTGTAGTCAACATTTTGTATTTTTTTGTATATGTTTTTATGATTCTAGTGTGCCATTCCAAATATTTAAATATCGATGTAGAGAATTCAAATAACTCATATTAAAACTGACTGCGACAACTAAATTCCACATTTTCCTCTGTGTCTGCTTTTGCAAGTTGACTGTTATTAAGGCTGTATTCAGGGTTGCATAACGTGCTGATTTTAATTAATTAAAACATTGTTTATTTGCACCTCTTTTCAAAGAGAAAGATACAAGCAGCTTTGCTCTGGTGAGAGATCAGCATTCAGAATCGAAACGTAACGTTGTTTTACCCCCCAGGATAATTGGTTTTTGCTTTTAGGAACAGCTCAAATAGGTCTCACAGAAATCATGTTGCCCTTACTTTCATGGTGAGAAATATGATACATATATACTAATAACTATTTATATTCATTACATTATACCTGCAAAGCTACTACAAGTAGCTTGTCGGCAGGAAAACAGTGTGGCCAGAAACATAGTACAATTAAGTTATAAAACAATACAAGAAAAAATATTTCAATTTAATAAAAACATAAATTAGTATAAAAATAATAATAATACGTCTAAAAAAAAAAAAAAAATTTTTTACAGTGCACTAAACGGTTAAACGGTAAACCGGTTTAACGGTTAAACGGTTTAACGGTTAAACGGTTAACGGTTACAGTGTTCTAAACGGTTTTAGAAAGAGAAAACCCCACGCTTTATATTCAAATCTAAAAGTTAACCGCATGAAACCAAAATTACCGACCGCAATTTGACAAAAATTTATGGCACTTTCTGAATATCTTATTAATTATTTTTAAATGAAATGACTGACTTTAACGTTTGTTATACATTTGTCTAATATAATATGTATGTGTTTTTATTTCTTTCATTATTGGTAATTTTTGTTAGAAAAAATGCAACGAGAGCAATTTTTAAAACTTTTTTATGTTTGCATTAAAAAGTTTTGTTAATAGTAAATTATACAATTAATAATAAAATTTGAAACAGTATTTCATCACCCTATAAAATAAGTTTTTGGTTTTTGGATACGTTTCGAAATTTTCCATTTATTTGGATTAATTACACAGCGGAATCTTGATCGAGACCTGAGAGATTAAAATTGCTCTATTTTGGTTTGGTAAACATATTTGAAAAAATAGATTGTTCCCCTTCCACCTTCTTTGGCTCATTCCCATCCACAGTTGAAGAAAAGTGTATAAAAAATTCGAAGCGTTTATAGCTACTATTAAGGTTACGAAACTAATCGTGCGGAATATGAAACTTTCGAAAGCTTTTAAACTTCAAACACGTGTAAATGTTTAGAGTCCAACCATTGTTGTTCCCGAAATTTCCAATAGATATGTGGAGTTCAAACACATGTTAATGTTTAGAGTCCTAGCATAATTGGTTCGATGTCCACCCTCCCAGTCCAGAGTGGCGGCGGTAGGGCGGCGGGCGGTGCTGGTGGCGTTGGGGCGATGTGTGCGGATGCGATTTGCGGGAGCGGAATTTACTACCGGTGCGTGTAATTCGCATTGGCGATCATACCCGCACATTTAGCCCGGGGCCGGCATGTGAGTACGAGAATTGACAAACTCTGCGGTGCGATGCAGCTTTCTACCAAAGTGAAATTAGTATCCCATTACTGACTCAATCGAGAAGTTAAAATGTCTAATCGACAAAGCTAAGTACGAAATGTAAAGACTATTTAAAAAGTAAAAGACTTGTTTTGAAAGTTTCGAGTTAATATGACCAGTCAGTGGTTGAGTGGGCATCGCGTTTGGGTCTCACCCGGGCGTCCCGTGTTCGATTCCTCGGCTGGCTAAGTCTTCCATCACAATACAATCAACATTTTCGGCTTTCTGTGGTGGTAGTAGGAGATTTTCAAACATTGTTGGGTTATTCGTAACCCAGGAATATTTGCCTTTAAAAAAAAAATATGTCACAAATGAATTTTGTGAGGTGAGAGAAAATGACAAACATGGGAGAATGGAAGGAGTGGAATAAGGACGAATGGTAGAGTAAAAAACGACTTACCTACTTACTAATTGTAAAAAAATATATGTGCGGAATAAATCATTGCTTTTTACTGCCTATTCTATACATCTACTAATTTCTCTAAAAAATCAAGTTTAAGCTCTTATATTTACTATATAGTTTCCCTATCAAGATATTGAAAAAATAAACCAGCAAAATAAACGCAACAAGCCAAAGGTATTGTGTAAGCCTGGGGCGTATAAATAGCCCCAAAAAGTGTATGAATTTACTTCGCGGACAGAATAAAACAAAAAATGGTAATCCAAAGATGTCTAAATGTATAAAAATGGCATCATCTTGTAAAGCGTACGTCTTCGTGCAAAGGCGTCTTGCAGATGACATCCACACATTAAAAAACACCTCACACAACTACAAAATAATATTTCGTAAGAAAATAAATGAATTTCCAAGTTGACCCGACAAGAATTTAATTCACAATTTAATTTCTTAATGTCGCAATAGTAAAAATATTCGATAATTTTAATTATTTTCCAAACGGACACTTGCACGCCATCTGTGGTGCATTTAACGTTCACAATACATTTGATGCAACTTTGAATACATGGAAGCCAGACAACCATTTTCGATAATATTTAATTATTTCGAGACAAAAAAGCAGCACATATAATGCTGCTTAACCAGAAAATGATTACATATTTTGTCTATCAAAAAATATTTCTTTTAATAGATTCCACCAACATTTTTAACACCCGTACTTTTTAATTTGTACGTTTTGTATGGAAGGAGAAAGCGAATTACCCAATTGGGTGAGATTGCAGAGTCGGCCAAAAATTAGGAAAATCAAAGCTGGCACGAAAAAATGGAAACATGCGCCAATTACGGACACCGCTGTGGAAATGCAATAATAAGTTAAAAAAAATACGCTAAAATGTACAAATCTGTTAATTAACTAACAAATGTCTACCAGTGTCGTTCTCGATTTTCCAGAACGAAAAATTTTATTTGGTGTTATTCAATGATTTTCATAGAAAGGTTGTCTAGATATGACTCTCATTCTTCTGGTTTCTTATAGGAGGATAGATGTATCACGATGTTATTGAACTTTTACTTGCAATCCAGAGCATTAACCTCTCCACGAGTATGGATGAAACGGTTCGTCGAAGCGAAAAAGTGCTCAGAAGAGTATGGACGAAACGTTTCGTCCGCGGCTATTATTCAAATACCGTCATATTTAATAGAACTATTTGACTTGAAGTGGCTTATATTGATATCTGCGCGTAGTTTGTTGAAGTTTTGGAAGACATACCTACAATACCAACTTCAGTTGACATGTATTGTTGTAAAAATACAGTTTTAGTTTCAAAATTATTTTTGCGTCATTTAGCGGTCGTCAGAGGAAGGAAGCAGTTTTTTTGTAAGGACATATTTTTTTAGATGTTGGTTTATTTTTGCGGATTGATGTTAACGACGTTTTGATTAAAAATATAATATTATTTTAGTTAATCTACGATAATTTATAAAACAATATTAAAAAAAATAAGCAAAAAAAAACTCACTCCTCACGTACAGTTTTGTTCGCCAAAACTCACTCGCGGAGAGGTTAACTATTCTTTTTCCTGCCGTGTGAGCTGAAGACAAAGTACGAGTACATCATGGGTTCGAAATTACGTGTTTGCCATAAGAGTAGTGCCACTCATTTGTTCCAGGTTACGGTTTGAAGGGTGAAGAATAACCTGATTGTAACCTGCGATAAGCGAGGGAACTGTAAAAAGTGATAGGTTGTCATCATAAAAATGATAAAATATTTCCTGTTTTAATTTAATATTATTTTAAATATATTTGTATTTATAATAGTTATTATAATATTCGAAATGGAATGTTTGTATTATACGAAAAATGGAATTTGAATTGAAAAAATGTAATAGATGGCACGCGATGTTTGAAAATTGAATGTACTGGGACTGAATACATGGACCGCGGGAGGGGGTTGGTGGGACGGGAAGAGAGTAGGCGGGAAAGGTAGAAAGGGAACGCGGGAAGGGAAGGGGACGCGGGAGGGGAAAGGACATGCAGGGAAAAAAAATATTTATTTGAAAATGGCATTGCAACGCATGCCGGGATCCAGCTAGTATATTCATACACGAAATAAAAAACAGTCATCACCCTCCCTATTTTTCCAAAATTTATTGTTTGGAATTCGTATAAAATGAAAAATGAAATTCACGTAGAAATTAGTGTGAAAGTTGATAAAGTAGTATTGTATAAAAGTCTTACCGTATGGCCGGATATACGCGTATATATATAAAAAAATTCGAATGTTAAAAGCGCGTATAATTTTTGTGGGTGGATATTTGAATAACGAACGCCCACCAGACCGATGATTTACTGGGCCTATTACAAGAGTTTAGATATTCATGGCTACTGATGCAAAAAATATGGAAAATATCAAATGTTTTTATGCCAAACGCAGTGTGAAAAAGTGTTAAATAAATAACTAATTTACGGAACGAAAAAATGGCTTACATTTTATATTAATATATCGCTGGGTTTTATTTAACATTTTTGCGAATTTTATAGGAATATTCTTATAAATAATGCGTGTGTATGTCCATGAGAATATTGCCTGCGTTATATTGAAGTTGAGTTGTTTTAGGATTGTAGTTACTTGAAATTTTATTCTCCTATATCTATTTCAAGTTATTTATTTATTTATTAATAATTAACGCCCTTATGGGCTTTAACGTACATTCACATTTTTTAATGATTTAGTGCATACAGATGTGTTTAGATGGCGACGATAACATTAATAGGTTTTACACATGGTACATAGAAGTAAAGATGGTAGATTAAAAGTAAAGCATACAATAAGAGAGACAGAAAAAATCAGTTTTTGAACTGCAGATGGCATATATGTATACAACAAACAGTAATAATGAGTGGGCTTTTAAAATAAATATAATTTGTATGTGATGAATACAAAGCAAAGTTGAATAAAAACAAAAATACACACTACAGACTTTCCACTTTGACCAATTACATTATCGTCAGAACTTTTTCTTGAAGAATTATATGTGTACTTTAGTGTTGTCGCGCGACTTTTCATCCCGCGACAAAATATCCCCGACTAAATATCTTAGGGACAAAACATCCCCCAACAAAATATCTATTAAAACCTAACCTAACTACCAAAACCTAACCTAACTACTGAAACCTAACCTTACACCTAAAATCTAACCTAACCTAATAAAAGACATCCTGTAAAGACAATAAATTTATTTTGTTCAAAAATAGTAAAATAAGACAAAAATAATATAGACATCCTGTAAAGAAATAATACAGATATCCTGACCACACCGAACCCCAGATTCCTACCCACCCCTTAAACCCTTTTCCTTCCCAGAACTCTCCTATCCTTCCCTTGCTTAAAAAAAATCCTCCCAAAGATGACATAGGAAAATAATATCTCTCTGGGCCTCCTGTGCGAAGCTTATATAAAAAAAGACAATAAATCATTGTTATCTGTATTATTTTTGTGCCATTTTACTATTTTTAAACAATATATATAATAAAACAAATTATTGTCTTTACAGGATGTCTGTATTATTTTTGTCCCACTTTTTCGATATGTTAGGTTAGGTAGTTAGGTTTGGTTAATTTTTAGTAGATATTTTGTTGGGGGATGTTTTGTTGGAGATATTTTTTCGCGGAATGAAAACGCGCACTACCCTTTAATGTTATAATGAATACTGTTAAATTGACTTGCTGACAAACTTCTACAAATTTATTGACCTTCTTGGCAGTTTAGTGGGTGCTTATAATAAAAAAAAAAATAGAAAAACCATCGAGCGTAAAAATGTGGATTGTCTACTTATTGAAAAGCTCTGTTTACTCACTATTTTCTACTTCGGGTGTCATTTATAAGCTAGAGAGGTTACGATAAACCAATTTGTGTAACTTTATGTTTAATGAGTACCATTCTTTAAAGTGAATGTTCAAATAAATTTCCTTTAAAACTAGATTAATCTTTAAGTATTTTCCATTTCCATCTACCAATTCATTATTAGCGTTTCAACTACACATGTTGGAATCATTCTCAAAGGCTGTAACGTTACATTACTTAGGAAACAATATATTACGAATTTAGCAAAGGATAGCGCATAAATACCTAATAAAGGTTTAAATTCCTGTCCCTTGTGTCGTAGCACATTCCCCGCTACGTTCCATGAGGCTAAGGGTACTAACTGTCTATGCCGCAAAGAGCCTGTTTGCTAAATATAATGGTGTTCGTATAGGCATATCACATTATCATCCCGCGTACTGCGCGCCAATGAAGAGTTCATGTATGAACAATGACTATGGCTAATTATAATAAATTTTTTTTTTTTCGTATTAACTCTTCCGTACCAGACCGAGGGAACGCACTTACACTAACGAGAGTTTTATGTTGTATCTAAGTTGTTTTTTACCACATGCACAATAATTTAGGTAATCCTAGAAAAAAAATTAGGTTTTCGATTTGCATTTAAATAATGTATATCACATTACTACTTTTTTTAAAAATTCAATAATTTCTATCAAATTCCGGCGGAGTATCTGTCTCGCCTGCCCCACTGTGTCTCTGTTAGATTGCCTAGCGTTACCCCGTTCTAATCCCTTCCACCCTGTGCAACAAACGAGTCATGAACGCGCTTATCGCCAATCGCCAGTCGAGATTCGGAAACAAGGAGTCATGGTGGCTATCGACCCGCCTTCTCTGTTTTCTATGGAAAAAACCACTTATGGTCTTAATTCATAAGAATATTAATTATGACTTTATTTATCAAAAGATTTCGTTAATGACTACTGAAAAATTATAAATATGCTTCCCTCTAATTATTACCCAAACAATAAACAGAAAATATATTAACATAATTTTAACAAATTGGGGGACCTGAGTGACTCCCCTTCGGATCGTGTGTGTTTTGTTTCTTTCCGGGACAAAAAGGTTAAGCATTGATAATATCGATAACTTTTGGCAACTCCTCGTAGGTTCCTAGGACAACTGCAGATCGCTAATATACAAACAACATTTGGTGTCAAATATATTAAGAGCACTTAGTCTTTGTGAACTGTTATTTATTCGTTGGCGATCTGCAGTCATGCTACGGAAAGTTGAGAAGTTACCAAAAGTTATCGAATTCAAATTTTCTCGACGATTGACCGTGCTGGAGTCCTCGTGGTATTGAAAGTACAACTAAACACTTTTTTAATCTCCTTCGTTATTAACCAATGTAACAGAATAATTTTGTTGTTGTCATTGTTGTTAAAATAAAGACCTGATGAAGCTCAAATCAGCGGTTTTGAAAAATGAAATACTGCTTAATTTATTTTTTGATTTTTTTTCTTGGAACATACACAAAGAATAAGTAACATGAAAGCAAGAATAGCCCCTCTCTCTTCTACCTTACAATTTTCCTTTCCTGTCAAGATGGCAATGTTGTCAAGAAAACCTGTCACGTTGGTCGTGCGCATCTTCAGTGCGTATTTATAACCTTACATTATTGCCTTTTAGCCCCCGAGACAAATAGCAACATGTTAGGTTTTTTTCTGCGAATATCTCAAGTATCCTGTGAATAACCTGATGCACAAAGACAAGAAGTCCGTGGTACCTCCAATGTTTCCAAATGGTGTGAGGTAGATGGAAATGTAGGGAAATAATAAAGGGGGGGGGGAAAAATTTGACGGTGCCTGGTTACTGATACTAATACTGAATATAACTAAAACATCGAAGAAGTCTTCGATAGAATCTCTGGTCATCAATTGCAATACAAACTGGTATAATATTTTCAATAAAACACAACGCAATAAGCCGCAGCTTGCATTGCAAAGATTGCTTTGTCAGGATCCAACCTTCGAAAAAAAAATCACTATTTATCGACGGTTCCGAAGAACAGTAAAAGTTGTGCAATTTTGTAGTTTTGTGGAAACAACTGTTTAAAGTTTCGTTTTTGCTTTTTTACTGTGTTTTAGTGTCAAGAAATATTGTGATATTTTGATATTTTACATTTCATTTAATTTCATTAATAATTCCGGAAAATCAGGCGTTAAAATCAACAAAATAATCTAATACAGAAGCCAAAACGGCGATTTTCAATTTTTAGCAGATTCGAAATATTTTCGAGACCGTCGTTAGTGTTTTGAAATGGTATATTGCCGTTTTTAAACAGTGCATAAATCATATAAAAATTAAATATTTTAGGTAAACGCTTGTGTTTATATCCAGCGGGAATGTCATTGGATATGTGTACGATTTGAACAAAATATTAAAAAAATAGAGTGTGCAATTCACACGCGGTAGAAGTGAAACTAGAAAGTCGCTAGATGTCGCTTTATTTTCTTTTGACTTTTTATTTTAAAGTGGTTTGAAGATTGGATATTTATTTACAAAAATAAAATGTTTATTTTTTTGGATCTCGTAAGATTCGAACGCCGTTCGCTCGATGTCTGCCTCTCTGGCCGCTTAGCCGTTGCGGGAGGGTCGAGCCGAGACGCGAATTTAGCGCATTATATTAGAACCGACGACCCATCATAAAATAAATTTTAGTGACGTATTTCCGCTTCATTCGAAATTCTAATCACCAACGACGCTAAAGAAATTTCACTTAAAAAATGTCTGAAACATACACAGGGTTGCGAATGCTGACAATGATAAATATCGATCCTCGAAAGATAAAACGATTTTTATGCATACTTCAGAAAATTTTATTAAAGTTGGTGTGGTAAATAATGTATATGATACTATGTAGCCGGAGGAATGATTATAATACAATTTAAATATTAATTTCTAATAAGAGCCCTGCTTCCATTTGTTAAAGGTGTTTTTCACGATAATAATTTATTCTTGATGGATACAAGTACCAAAACTGGAAGCATTGAAACCTAATTATTGCAGATTTCACTTTGAAAAAATTACGTTTATTCTTTTTAAAGGCCTATCGCAAAAAAATGTTGTTGGGCACTTTAGCTAGAAATTTTACTTTAGTATCGTAGGCTTATAAATGAGAATTTTTTAATTTATTGTTATAAATTATAGTTTGTTTAACTCCATTATTGACTTTATTAAAAAATTGTTTATATATGTAATTTATTTTATTCTGTTCTGCCATGTAATATGTTATAAAGCGTGAGTTTGATAAGTATGATTTGATGCATCTGGCTTAATAAGTGATATTCATGTAGTTTAATAATGCCTTCAGAATGCGCAATAGTTGTTTCGGTAATAATAAATTACATAGCGGAACTTGTTTACAAAAAAATTGTTTTAATAAAAATGAATGATAATATTTTTGAATATATAAAAGAAATAAATAAATAAATGTGATGGTTAGAATTCTCCAAAGAGTTCCAATATTAAAAAAAATTCACCTTGGTGTACAAAAATGAAACCTTAATAATAAAATAACACACGAGAAAAGATCTTTTCCAATATTTATCGTAAAATGCTTGTTTCCATTTAAAAAGCATGTTTTCGCAATGATATTGTACCCACACATATCCGCCGGGATTCAAGTGGCCCGAAAACCTCGTCATACTTACACTTGGAATAACGCGTTCCGTAAACACACAGTAAGGGTAATCTAGAACTGAATGTTCAATAATGCAAGGTTAGGTACGGCGAGGACATAAAATATTCAGGAGGTGACATTCCCATCCATTGTTTCTCTCCATCCTTCATCCCAGCCCCGGCATCCCTCCTTTTCACCTCTCCTTCAACCTTCCCATACCTCCCGTGGTCCTGCTCGTTACAAGTCAAGATAAATAGGGAACATCTAGAACCGCGCGGCGGGTCTTGTCAACGTAAAAGAAAGCTTTAATTTAGCATAAATTTGACATGACAGAAGCCTTTGGATGTTGCGTCATAAAACGAACGTGTCCCGTACAATATTCTCCCTAAATAGAACCTACAACACGTACAGGTACAGTCAGGTTTGTAAATTTGCCAACATCAATAACTTTGCTAAATGAAGTATGAAATGTCTACGGCGGTTTTTCATCGGTTTAAAACATTTTTTTTCCGACAGATATGAATTTGAGCCCAACGTAAAACTATTGCGAAAATATTATTGCAAAATTGACTGAAAAAAAGAATCCATTGATAGAAAAAATAACTTGGGAATGGTGGACAATTAGTATTTTTTATTAACATTATATGGATTTTGCCTTATCGCATCGTTTTAACACTGGCAGCATTTCGTAAATTGTGAGAAAATGAGAGCCTTGTCATTGTTACTTGCAACAATTAAACAATATATCCTGTTAACAGCGAGTGTTTCTCTTTTTTTTTACATGAAATACCGCACAAGAGTCCCAACTGCTCCCGTCTGGAGCCAGTGAGACTATGGCATCCGCAATTGGGATATGTTGTGCGGCTGAAGGTAGTGAGGAGGGAAAGGAGATAGGGAAGATGAAGGTGGGGAAGTACCTGGCTATTCAGATTATTCAAATCTGGTCACTAAACACGGCTAAAGCCATTTCAAGCAACGTTTCAATTCTGAATGGTGGTCTTACACCAGGGCGATACTGATAATATCTTCCACTCTTTCTTTTTTTTTTAAATTCAAGTTTCTTGGAGAACAAACAATTACACATATATTGTAATTAATGGAAAAAGCTTTCAAGCTACTCCGCTAGATGTCAGCAGGGAAGTATTTCTCCGCTTGGCTGATAGAGGCGCCTGTGTCGCCAGGACCTCATAGACAAGCTCGCTCCGGGGAGCGACCAGATGTGGTTTGGTATATTTATGGATCAGATCAATTTCACGTCTCGTGTGGTTAGGTCGGCTACCTTGCAGCCTTATTATTATAAATAATTTATTTAAAAAAAAACATTTTATTTTTATTTATTGTGTTATTGAGAAGACGTACACAGTACTTAAGTGTTTTGGAGTATAAAGAAATACCCAACACAACACATATTTTACATTAAAAAAATATATGTTACATTGTTGCAGGAACAGTGAAATTTCTGCTTGAGATAAGTTTCGAAAAATACAAGAGAATATTGAGAGCCTAGTCAATGCTATTGCACCAATAAATTTATTAATCAAATAATACCGGCTATTTACCAAAATATGAGAGGAATTGGGAGCCCAGTCATTGTTTCCGGTAACAATTAATTTATTTATCGTATTAAAACTGGCTATTTATCAAAATATGAGGGGAATCGAGAGGCTTTGGCATTGTTTCCTGCAACCAAATTAAAATGTCTTTTTTTGGGAGCATTCACAAAAAAAAAGTTTAAAAATAGAATGAAGAATTATTCCCTGCTCTCTGTAGGTAGCATTATTGTCTTAATACACAAATAGATTTCGTAAACTGCGGAATTCTTGTGGAATTTAAATCCTACATTTAAATTCCACAAGTATTTAAATGTAGAATTATTAGGCCAATATTAAAAGGTGGAAAACACATTGAAATGGGAAATTATAGGCCTATTAGTATACTACCAGCATTAGAAAAAATTCTCGAATAAATTAAATAATTACATTGTGTCAAAAGCTTTAAAAAAAATTGGAATCAGAGAAAATGTGTTAAATTTATTTAAAGATTGTCTTAGAGATATAAAAATATGTACCAAAATAAATAAAAATATATCTGCAGGAGTTCCACAAGGTTCCATATTGAGACCTACACTATATACAATCTATGTAACTATAATGAAAAAACTTTTCTCTTTTGTTAAACATTTTGTATTTGCAGATGATACGGCATTGGTCATATCACATAAAGATCTAAAAATTGCAATTGAACTCTTAAAAATTCACTTTAATCAACTCTGTAAATTGTCACATTATGCAGGATTATTAATAAATGCTAAAAAACTAAAGTAATGCATATTAGATCACCTCATGTTAAATTTCAGTGTAATCCTAATATTATTTCTCATAATTTTAATTGCATCCATGAAAATATTCAAACTAATTGTAAATGTGAAAGCTTAGAATTAGTTACGGAATATGTGTATCTTGGTGTTACAGTAGATTGCTTTTTTAAATGGGACAAACACATTAAAAAAACCTGTAAAAGACTCAGATCAATTGCTAGCAGAATGTACACATAAAATTTTTTCCTATCAATTGAAACACTTAATTTATATGTCACTGGCAGAATGTATTATAAGATATGGATTAACAATATGGGGAAATACTACTGTAACCAATCTGAAACAAGTCCAAGTTGTACAAAACGCAATTGTAAAATTATTAGTTGTTCCTAATATTTTCAAACAGAGATACAATACTTCTTTGGTGTTTTAGAGTGCAAAATTTTTACCTGTTAAGGCAATACTATGGTACAAAATTATAATTCAGCATATATTTACCCCGCAGCATAAAGAGAAACTAGAACATAAATATAGCACTAGATTCACGCGAAACGACGCGTGACGGGTTAATAGTTCCGAAATTTAATAATAAGTACGGACAGAGAACGTTTGAATACAACATACCGAAGATATTAAATTTATTAACACTATAAAGCAGCACAATTCTATGAATAAGGTTAAATATGTGATGAAAAATTGGTTATTGGAAAAAAAAAATATTTTGATATTTATGAAAAAAATTATGAAAAAATGTTTAAGCTGTAGATATAAGATGTAAATTATAGCTTTAAAATACATATGTAAGTGAATTATAAGCACCTACGAATAACCCAACAATGTTTGAAAATCTCCTACTACCACCACGGAAAGCCGAAAATGTTGCTTGTGTTGTAATGGAGGACTTAGCCAGCCGAGGAATCAAACACAGGATGCCCGGGTGGGACCCAAACGCGATGCCCACTCAACCACTGACTGGTCGAATTGTTCACACTCTGTAAATGTTTCAAACAATAAATAAATAAATAGTAAATTAATAAAATTTTTCAATGTTAGCTAAGATATATTTTTTGTTGAACACACCACGGTTGTGAAGAACAAAACGAAGTAAATTAATCGAAACAAACTTTTTTTTTTGCTCACAAAAACATCACCCCTTTCAGCAAAATCAAAATATAAAAAAAGAGTGCATTGCAATCACAAATTCGTATGTACTAAGAAAACCTTCTAAATCAAGCACAGCGGTATGAAACCTGTTATCATGTTAAAGTGTCCTAGAAGAAAGATTGCCAGGTAATCTCCTCGCTCCTTACATCACCTTCCCAGAGAAAAAGGCAATATAAATACATCAACGCGCGAGAGCACAATGGTGTGCATCAACCGGCTTCTCGTGCCACTCGCGCATATTAATAAAGCTCACTGTATTCGAATAACAACTCCCACGACTCGACAGCGGGAGCAAAATGAGCGATGAAGATTCCTTTTGAGTTTTTTTTTCTATCCGTCTTTATTAACCTGCTGCCACTTCTGTGCTCCGGGCCGGGAAAACTAGCAAAAGCGAGATCGCGGGTCGCCTGGATACCAAATAGTACTATTTCTTTCAGTTTTACCCTGTGATCACAAAAGAAAACATTGATTTTACGTTTAAAACACCTACAACCTAACGTAACCTATTTAACCAATTTTTTTATACATTTTTTTCATAACTCAATGACTTTTCTTGAGGTGGTTCTGAGTTGGATTCATTCCGAGTTGTCCGGTCACCAAAAATGGTTCCATGATACAAACAACATCTAAAATCTAAAATGATGCCTAGCATGGTGGTCGAAAAATCCTAAAATTAATGTAACAAACAATTCAATGAATAAAGAAAACTTTAAAAAAAAATGCCTTTTTATGCTTCTTCAATGTTCGCAAAATCACTTGAGGCGTCATTTTATTTAAATAAAAACAAATCACTTTCTAAAACACCAATTAGGTCATTAAAATCATTAACCTGTTTCAAAACCTATAGTTTCTTTGTCAAAGTATGTACGTATAGTAAGTACGTCTAGATAAGTGTAAGCGCTACAGTAATTTTCCCTAATACCATGCGAGCAAAGCCGCGGGTAAAAGCTAGTATTTATACAAATAGTCTCCTAAAGCCAATCGAGCATAAAATCATTTCCATAAATTATAAAGGTATTATTTTTTTATTTGGACAGCGCTTGAAATGAGTACTCAACAAATAAAGTATTGCAACAATTTACGTTCGAAATATGAATTACGCTTTTAATAAAGTAGAATTCAACTGCGCGTAAAGATATGTGAAATTAAATAAAAAAGTACATGCGAAATATTCGTATAAATTTTTCATTAAGTAGATCCTACGCATTTATTCATATGAAACAGAGCAAAGATATTGCCAACGTAAAAAAATGATAACTACATTAATTTAAATACATCTGAAAAGGTTTTTAATGATAATTTTCTTTCTTTCTTGCTTCGTGCTTTTTAAAATACTGACTGTTAAATTGCAAAAAAAAAAAATCCCAAGTTTTGTAAAAACCAAATACTGTTGAGAAATTATTAACATTATTATCCAATATAGGTAAAAATCGTGTATAGCCTCTGGGCTGACAGTTTTGAAAATTAAAAAAAGACCAAATAGATCCCAAAAACATCTATGGTTATAGATCGTTAAAAATATTTGTAATCAAATGTAACCAATCAGGTAGTTGACGATATTATAAAAGAGGTAAGATCTTCAAAAAATTACGGAATTCGACTGTTGAAAAAATTACTTATATTCAAAAGATTGTGACAATTTTCGAAATCATTGATTTTTTTTTTATTATTGTGATTATCTTATTTGAGTTTAAACCTCATTGAATGTTTTATTTTTGAAAATAATATTATCATCTCTCGATGAAAATAGAATAAGACACCGAGAACCACGGTTTCTGCTCATTTTAATGCACTGAAAAGAAATCTTGAAAAGATGAAAATTAAGTCAACAGAATAAATGGATTCCAGGAATAAGAATCCACCCCCCGGTAGGGGTAGGATGACTAGAAGTTTATCAACAAAGTTCAACGAAGAACTCATCGATCTTCCAAAGACACTGCTAAAATAAACGTGATCGGCCGGGGCCAGGAGAAGAAGTTCAAACGAATAAAATTCAAAAGTAATTACGTATTTTACTCTCAATCGTGATCATTAGAGTAGGTCACGAATCGCGATATTTTTCGTTCTAAAAATTGAGAGTTATTGAAATATGATAATTTTGGCATCACCTTTCTTATAAATATGTTGAATGGTTGTATAAATAGATAGATCTTTACCTTTGAAGCCTGAAACGTACATCCTGTGAAGCCTGGGAAATATGAATGACGGTAATTATCTACATATAAACTGTTGTTAATATTTATTTTTATATGAAGTAAATAAACAGTACCTTGGTTACAGTGATAAAACAAATATATTGGTATTAAGTAATATTTCAGGTTGGTTACAATGTACATATAATATGATAAGTTTTTAGATTTTCACGGCCAAAAATATTTTCGTTATTTGTTTTTGTGGTGTTATGCCGTGTTGCGTTACCTCCTTCTTTAGCCAACGTTTCGTACTTTGTACCGGCGACTAGCGAGCGCTAGTCGACAATGGATTCGAGGGACAAGCTACTTTGGAACCAGTTCCTACGCCTTTGTTTGTCTCGGCTACTTTCTACCGGTGACTAGGGATCACTAGACGAGAGTGGTTTCGAGGAACAGGTTTATTGGAACCAGTTCCACACCGGATTACGGAGACAAGTGAAATCTACAACTATTATAAAGTGTACTGTAATGCCAGCTCGAAGTGGAGTGGAGCTGGCAACACGGTATTGCTTCCAAGTACATAAGCACACATTTCACTACTAACAATTACACAACTGCCCTGATGATGGGCACTGTAACGCTGTCCGAAACGTTGGCTAAAGAAGAAAGTAGCGCAACACGGCAAAACACCCCAAAAATCAAATAACGGAAGGTAAATATAATATGTTTCTTTGTAATGTCTTGTTTGTGGTATGTGTATTTAGTATTTAACGGGTGACGTTCGTAGCTTATAAGGGTGTGTATGTGTGAGAAGTGATAATCTGTGAAGGGATATGTATGCGCATTAAATAGTTTATATTATTGACATGACGCTCCTTTTAAATTTGGGCAGTGAATCCGAGAAAATGTCGATGTTAGAGTTTAGGCAAATATTATTGAATGAAAGAAGAGCACAGTTAATTGGCGAATTATTTGCTGCATTTGTTTTGTAATTAAGCGCGTGGAGTAGTGCTGTACGGCGTGTATCTCTTAAAGGTATATTGAAATTAATTAAATCCGTAAAGCCTCTCTTGTAGGTCTCGTAGAAATGGTCGATCTCCCTTACTAGCATAGCGATAAATATGATATAAACGGTGTTAGAAAGAAAAAAAACAAGCTTTATATTTGAATATAAAAACCACGAAATAGGTAAAATGTTAAACATTTATGAAACCAAAGTTTCGAATCGCATTTTAAAATAAATTTATGAAACTTTGGGAATTTAAAATTGTTTTTTTTTACATGGAACGACACAAAAGTGAGGCAAAAATAACATTAAATAATATGATTATTATACTCAATTATAATTTTTCGTTATCTGTAATTTTTTGTTATCGGTAATTTTAGAAAAAAACATAATGTGGGCCATTTTAAAATTTTTTTTGTGTTTGCGTGCATAATTTTAATATTAAAAAATGTATATTGTTATTTCCAATTACAAAATTTGTTAACATATTTTATCACATTTTTTAAAACAGTTTTTAGTTTTCGAATGCGTTCAAAACTGTTTAATTTATTTGGATTTTAATGTAAAGCGAAATTATTTCGACTCTCTGAAATAATAAGGTCGGGACCCAAGCAAATTCGTGTAAAATATGACACCTTCTTTAGTACTGTAACTATTGTAGTGTCATGTTTGATTGTATATTTCATACTTTCCAGCAAAGAAGGACAGCAGCTGATTAACATTTATACACTGAATTTCAAATAATAAAATCGACCACACGGAACTTTAACATTTGTAGAGATTTCAAAGTCTTCTTCATCTAAATGTACAAATGAAGACATGGAAATAATACGGGCTCTGTCTTGACAGCGGATGCTAAAAGAACTCTAATTCCACATCAAAATAATTTCAAATATCGTTATTATTTATTATCATCAACGAATGCACGAGTAAAAAGCTCACGAGACAGAACCTTTTTAATGATTTCGCCAAGAGAATTCGTTTAATATTCGTAAATAAGCTCAAGTTATTTCGAGAAAATATTCAAAAAATCATCTCATAATATATTTTACTTTGCGAGAGATCCAATGATCTGTACGGCTAGAAATAAAGCGTTTTTTGTGGAGGTCTTAAGACCATTAGTGAATAATGGTATTCACGTCCTGTTTGCATGTCTCCCCGGGAATATGGCAGGAATAATAATATATTATTACAACGTTGTCCAGGTCTGCATCGTTCATCAATGTACAAATCCCTTTGAGAATAGGCACGTTTCTTGGATGCTGCGAGGAATCTGCTGAATTCGTGAGTATTAGCGAGATATTACGGGAGTATGCGAACAACGCAAAAGGGAATCCGTTTTTACGTTGTAAGTCATATTTATAATACATCACATGAAACAAAAAGGCTTTCACTTCCCATCGTCATTTATCAGACTTTTTAAAAATTAAAAATTTATTTATATTTCTGAAATTATTATTACTTTTCTATTCATAAGCTCCCCCTGGAGGCCCGAAGAAAAAAAAATCAACAGGGCCTTCGTCATTTTTGGGGAGGTTGTGTTTGGGAGGGTCTTTTTAGGGAAAGGAAAGAGAGAAAATTCTGAGAAGGAAAACGTATGAAGAGTGGGTAGGAATCTGGGGGTTAATGTGACTAGGAGTGACGGACATAAAAATTCATTACTTCCATTAAGGTGCAAGACGATGGGTCGAGAGAGCCCGTCTGGAGAGGTCTCGGTTAGGTCTTCCTCATCCAGTCTCTCCCAATCCGCCTCATCAAGAAGTAGGTGGGTAAATGCATTTATCGCCAAGACCCGGACAAACCTTACCCCGTGAACCCAGGCACCCCCAGCCAAGTCGCCAAATGTAGCGAACCATTTGGGGTGACCTACGGCAGTAGTGTTGGTTATATCCGCCTCCCAATTTGAGCATTTGGAAGGCGGGTATGGCGAGTACCGCCCTTTTAAATATATATTTATTTTTAATTCAATTTAATAATTATAAAAAGAACTTGTGTTACTTCAAATTATGGTTTGTCAAAGTGAATAGAATATTGTGTGTCGGACTATATTTGGATTAGTGTTGTTAGTTTTATAATTAAAACACCTGCAAAAACCAAAAAAAAACCTATTCAAATCCTCCCTTTCAAGTTTTATTTATTTTATTAAGCCATTCGTTTAAAAAAAATTAAATTGTTTATTCTCTCCGTAGTCTTTATTGTTGTTTGAGATAATTCATGTAGTTTTGTGATCTTATTTTTTTATTTTATTTTATATAAACTGCATATTATTTATCAAAGGTACAGGTTTTATTTAAAAGTAGATAATGATAATTTTATTGCCATAATTATAAAGTTGATGGCGATTATTTCAATATATTGTTCCTTGTTACGCAGATAGTTTCACTATAAAACAATTAATTATTTATTAAAACTTCGCTGAAATTAGCGTTCTTGAACTAATATGGTTTTATGACACACGACAATATTAAGTTGCAATTTAAATAGACGAAAGAGAAATGAATGTATCAAGGAATATTAACTTTAAATAAACATAAATTTGTAAAATCATAATAAAAAATAAAAAAAATTATTTTTAACTATTTTATTATAATTTCTATTAATTTTGGTTATATCCTAACCTTCTTCAGGACAGTAAATACAAATCAACCTAAGTATGGACATTTAAATTACATATAAGATTAAAATGTAGAGCGAGGAATCATATACAGGAGGACAGAGCATAAGAGAGGAGGTGGGCGAGTGCTAGGGTGAGGATAGGGGTGATATGGGTAGAAAAGTAACAACTTTAATTAAACTTTTAAACTAAACTTAAATTAAACTTTTCGATAATTCCCTTTTTTATGAAATTTTTTTAATTAATTTACTTGATTTCGTTATTTCTAATGTTTACAAATTATTCAGGCGTCAACCTATTTTTTTATGCAGAACGTGCCCCCTTGTATTTTTATTAAAAGAAGTAGGTATGTACATATGGTCAGTATTATTCAAACGTTTGGCAAATTCTGAAAAACCTCGTTGATCATGTTAGTTTTGCTCTGAAATACCTTAAAGTATTTAACAGACATAAGTACAGAACATAATTGTCCGAAATCTTTTCGGTTAGAAAAAAATGTGGCAGAAATGAAGAAAATTTAAGTGGGTGAGATTAATAATTAGAATTAAAGACAAGAGTGGGGAGGCTTCTAAGCACCGCACAAAAAGAAGACCGATTTTCCTATGTCATTTTCTTGCAGGCTTAATCCTATAGATGTATGTGTTTGTCTCTTTTTAGTGTCTCTTTTTCGTTTCATCGAGTTTCAAATCATAACGGTGCTAAAGAAGTTTTCTCTTCTAAAACAAAAATCTAGAAAATCTTAATAAAATTGATCATAAGTATGTTACAAAAAGTTACTCAAGAAAGTTATTGTTATTAATTATTATTTGCCGTATTACTCTCGTGGTCACAGAAAGTAATACGGCAAACTATCAAAAAACGTATACATATCTGGGACCGAAATTGTATAATAAAATCCCCCCAGAATAAAATATTAAGACATGCAAATGGTCCTACTTGGTTCAATAATAACTAAATGGTTGTTAGACTCGGGTAGGGTCGAGTAGGAAAATATTAAATAATGTCACTTAAAATTAAACATGGTTACCTATTAATGGCACACTTAGTAAAACCTAAGTATACGTTAAATTAAAAAAAAAAAAAAAATTTTCACAGAGTAAATTTGGCTTGATTATACTGATTTTCACGAGAATTTGATTCCTTCGAACGGGCAATCTGCTTAGCTAGGAACTAATATCAGCCTAAAAGAAATAATAACTTGTACACATATCTAAACATTTTCAGTTATAACTAAATATTGTTTTTGTGTTATTTTGGCTACAATAATGTATGTAACGTAATAAATAAAGAAAGTTGAAAATTGGTTTCATTATACTTATTTCGATGGAATTCCACAAAACATTAACAGTTGAAAAAATAAATTTATTTAAAATAAATAATCATTTGCAGACAGTATAAACTGCCAAGAGGAGTTATGTAATTACATACGAATTTATTGAGTTGCGTAAAGTTCAGCTTGTGGGTTGCTACAGTTGAAATATCACAACCCACTCCCCCTTTCACAGCATGTTATTCAATAAAACAACACAAAAAAATAAAAATATGATGTTAACGTTTTTCATAAACAAAATTATCATAAATAAACCATTTTCCGTTCGCTAGAATAACATTTCTATTACCAAATTGCTGTAGAGCCTTATAAAATAAAGATTTATCAACGGAAGTCAACTAGAATCCTTGCAGTGAAAGCTCGCAGTTTCTCGCGCGCATTTTATTGCGCTGTCAAAAGTATTTTTCGCGGACAACACACAAGATGCGCGCTAAATCTCGCGCAGGTACGCCTCGTTATATTTATATATTATTTCTCATTCGGAGTTAAATAAAGTAGAAAGACAATGGCCCCGCTGGAGTGTCACGGCTCGCTGTTTACGAACCACTCTTCCCGCCAAAATAAATGTTTTCAGCGGGGACGAAGGCTTCGAAGAGGATGTTCTGAACGAGGCACATTTCATTTTTGATGTCAGCTTCATTCCAATTCCAAAATTTCGTAAAATACAGATCATTCCAGGATAAATTCGGTAAAATATCATTTCCTCTATTGGAAAGCAATTGCGTTGCGGCGTTTGTTTCACTTTTAATAATGATGGCTTGGGAACAAAAGCCACGTTTTTATGATTTTGTTTTGGAAAATATATTTTATCTACAAGATATATATAGATAATTTCTCAAACACTTTCCTTGAAATGATTTTATGGATAATTAAAGCAGTTGGTAGTTTGCGAGTATCAAGTTTCATCATGGAAATTATAACCCTATTATTCCAAGTACGAACGAGAACCCATTGCTTCAACAAAGCGCCTGGAGGTGTATGTAGTTCAATAATTCTATATTGGCCTGTGTTAATTAAAGGCAGTCTCTTCAAAAAATTTCTGAAAGTAATTTCTTCAGCTTTGGCCGGTCAACAAACACTCCCTCTGCAATTGCCGATGAGTTCTGTTCGTAAGATGTACTATTGGTAATTTGAGCCCATAGTATCTACAAGAGATGCTGTGAAAATAATGAATTTTGATCTTGAAAAAACTGATGTTGCAAGTTGCAAAGTAAGGAAACTCAAAAGGTGCAGCAAAGAAACGAGTTGAACAAAAAAAAACAAGGAGCATAAGAACGAGTTGAACAAAACAAAACAAGAAGCATAAGAACGAGTTGAAAAAAACAAAACAAGGAGCATAAGAACGAGTTGAACAAAACAAAACAAGGAGCATAAGAACGAGTTGAACAAAAAAAAAACAAGGAGCATAAGAACGAGTTGAACAAAATAAAACAAGAAGCATAAGAACGAGTTGAACAAAACAAAACAAGGAGCATAAAAACGAGTTGAACAAAACAAAACAAGGAGCACAAGAAAGAGTTGAACATGTTTTCGTGCGGCAAATATCGTGTCAAGTGTGTACTATTAGATATTGTTAAACCGAATGTTTGAAATATTCAAAATTAATTCCACCTATTTATCGTTTTTGATAGCATCTGGGCTATGGACGGAGCTACCCCGATGTCCCCCGACCCGAATGAAGACAAGAGATTAGATCATTATTTTATGTATTTTAAAAACATATAACGATTTTCGTTTATTTTTGGCGTGTTGCGCTACTTTCTTCTTTAGCCAGCTAGTGTTTTGAACAGCATTTTAGTGCCCAAAACGTTGGCTAAAGAAGGATGTAGCGCAATATGGCATAACACCTCAAAAATAAATAACAAAATTTTAAAAGAACTTTGATGTAAAGTTCTTAATTATTTGAATGCTCTGTGAAGTGCCCTTCTGATGATATTAAATTAAAATTGTGCTTATTATATACTAGCAGTTCCGTGAAAAGTAAACCTTTCATAATAAAACCAAAATTTCCTCTGAAAACATAAGATTTGTAAAAAGGTACTAGAATACCTACCTGCTTAATTATATTTTACATAAAAATAAAAATATTTTTTTCAAAATACGATATTAGACAGTTTATCCATAGAAATATCATTATCACAATGATAATTCCTTTTTCAAACTTAATTTAGGTCGGTAGGTAGGTACCATAATATTTCTTGATTAAAATGATTTTTTTAAATATTGATCACAGCTCGATGTAGAAACCATGATCGTGCGAACTCTAGCGGGATAATAATGTAGTACAGAACACGGCCACCATCTTAACATTACAAAAAAAATTACAGATAGATGTAATGCCAAATGGTTGAGTTAAAGGAATACTTCGTTACGCTCTTGCAATTAGCCAAGTTATTGTTTTGGCTAGTCTTCCTAGTATGTGCCGCTGACAAAGGGATCTTATTCCCCGTTGAAACACTGGCAGAACAAAGATAGAATTTGAACACGAAATCTATGTTCAAAAACTACAAACCATCATTTATGTGAGTTAGAAGAATCAAAGAGATTGCCCGCTTTTACTCAAGAGCTTTGAGTTAGGTTTTGCGAAAATATGGTTTTAACTCAATACCAAGAAATCACAAAAACAAGCATGAGATCATCACTATTCAAATAACCTATGTTATTTATAATGATAACAGTTGGTTTCTGGTTTTCGTTTCGTAATGCTGAATCCTACGCAGTTCTTGAATCCAGCCCACCCGTGCAAAAATATATGATTCCACGAAATGTGAGCCTTCCTTGTGGGTTCGCGAGTTGGCTTTGTCTAGTCTCCGGGCGATGTAGATGGAAATGAAATGTTCAGATAAATCACGCATTACGTAATGGGGGAAATCAAAAGTCGCGGAATTTTCCAAGAGCGGAGAAGCTGCTAGACTTTTATGGTCACGGAAATAGAAAATATAAGAATGGACATTTTTCGTATTTTCGCAATCGTATTGTGTAGTTGAAAATACCAGAACATTGTAAACAAAGGCATGTTAGCATCGTGTGTGCCACAATTTTTAAACAGAGTTATTTCTACCTCTTCCTGTGTCAACCGTTGGGGACATAATTTTCAAAAATGAGGAGATAATTTTCTACCCTATGACCGTCCTGCCTATTGTGACTAAAGGGTATTCCACCTTCTTTGATCCCCTTAGCTTTCCCGACACGTGCTTACATCCGAGTAATTTACACTGTTAGTAGCTTAGCGGGTAAATTCAAATTGTATGAAAATAATACTGTACAATTAAGAATTTTTTTTAATACGTACTTCAGCGTGACGACAGACACTTACCTAACTACGTTTTCTTGAAATGATTGACCACATCACTTTTATTCACTCCACTTTTAAAGAGTGCAAGAGATTTTATTATGTAGACATATTTTATTTTATCGTCTTCAAACACAGCAAACTTATTTTGTGGCACCATTTTAATTAAAAATTAAAAATAAACCTAGTTTTTACCACTTCTATTCTTTACAAAACCAACATGTTTCTTCAGTAAACCCTGAAGAAGTGATCTTAGCTCACGAAACATGTTGGTTTTGTAAACAATAAAAGTGGTAAAAACTAAGCTTATTATTGATTTTTAATTTTGTTTTATTTTTATATAATATTTTTTTTTACAGTTAATACGCATAAGAGTCCCAACTGCTCCCGTCTGAAGCCAGTGAGACTATGGCATCCCGAATTGAGGAATGTTGTGAGGCTGAAGGTAATGGGGAAGGGAAGGAGGTGGGGAGGAGGAAGTAGGGTAAGTACCTGGCTATTCAGACCTGATCACGAAACACGGTGGTCTTACACCTGGGCGATACTGAGAATGTCTTGCACTCAGGAACATGCCGCAAATATACTATAATATTATTGTGAAATAACAATTTATCAAATAAAATTTATTTGCTCAACCGGGATTCGATCCCGCGACCTTCGGATTACGAGTCAAAAGTATTACCCCTAAGCAACGGAGGCCGTCAAAATATTATCGCTGTCGTCTACATAATCGTCATCAATCATCAATATAGGCGTTCTAAAAATTTTTTTTTCACTTAAGCGGCGCTATACAAATTTTCCAATTGTCATTAAAATTCACACTCGTTTATTCAACTGTATTAATAAATATACATAATTCCATAAAAAAATTTAGCCCATGTGAATTTGAAGGTTTGCCAACATATATTGGCTGACTCTGACTGAGAAGACAAGGACATCGTAAATAAAATTTGGAAAAGTCAAGGAAGCGTTCTTTCACTTGTTGTTGTTGTTTTTTTTATTTATTTACTGAACTTTTATAGTAAAATAATTACAAATATTTCGCTTTACTCTATAAATATCATGCTATATAATATTTACAAAAAAAAAAATACATACTTTAACAAAAATACATAATTATCTTGTATTTAAGCGCACTTGAAGTGAAGTGACACAAAACTGCGCTATACAAATGTAATGTTATTATTATTATTATTATTAACATTAATCTGCATTCTGTCGTTATAATCGTGTTTTCACTGATTCTTCTACTTTTTTTACGACTTGACTTAAGTGGAACATTTGTGCGGCCTTTTTCGGCCCGTTTCGTACAAATCTTAAATTTGGAAAATACCCAACCAAACTGAAAAATTGTTTTTATAATCAAAAGGTAGGTTAAGGTATATCAAATATCTAGTACGGATGTGAGCTATTTTATTTATTTTAGCTTTAAATTATAAGATATAGGCCATTACAGATTTTAGTATTTCATGATTTTAGAGCCCTTTTCAATTCAGTTTACAATTATTTGTGAGTAAATGAGAAACAATAAAAAAATAATTTCACTATGTTTATCATAGAAATATAAAATAAAAAATAAAAATTAAGGAAAAAAATCATTTTGATAGGTGTTAATTTAAAATACAAAATACCCTTTTACAGGGGAACAAAAATTTGTCGTTTATACTCGTACATTGAAATTACTACCCAAAAAATGCATTTTAACGATGTTTTAATTAAAAAAAAAATTTTCATTGTATTTTTAAAATAAACGTAGAAAAGTTATTTTTTTTAAATGTATTTCATTTACTCACAAATAATTGCTCAAGTTGCCCCTAAAATCATGAAACACTGAGATCTTTAATGGCTTTTATTTTATAATTTAAAAGCAAAATTTAATAAAGTAGTTCACGACTGTAGATAAAGATATTTGATATACTTTTAATTACAAAAATAATTTTTCAGTTTGGTGGGTAATTTAATCTCAAATCCAAATTTAAGATTTGTATGAAACTGGCTGAAGTGGGCCGCGCATAATATGTTCCTCTTAAGTTATTAAGATTGAATAGGTAATTAATTTATTAGATTCTCCGTTTTCGGAAAAGAGATTGTAAATGGTCCAAGCATCTGAAACCACTGTTACTCTTTACCGTATACTTTGGTAGCCATTCTCCAATTTGCAGATAACACATCTCTCATCGCCTCCACTGAAGAAGAAATGAATCACCTCTTATCCAAAAGACTTGAAGAAAGCCGTAATCTAGGCCTAATGATCAACAAATCCAAAAAAAATGTTGATCGACAGGGTAAACTTTGTGAGAACAAATGGTCCCGCAAATTTAGAAAAAACTGACCAACTTCATATACCTAAGCTCATCTGTTTGTGATAAAAAATACTACGACACAGCAGTGAGAAGAAGGATTTGCATGATAAAAGACGCGTGCGCAAAATGCAGAAGAGTGAGAGATGTATGCTGAAGACAACCTAGATCCGTGGTCACAACCTTTTTATTGCCGCGGACCGGACAACGTTTGACAAATATCACCGCGGTCCGCTAAGAAGAGGGGGGGGGGGGGGGTTGATTGTTTTGAAATTACACGTTATTATGTCACCTAAAATGTAACTTATCTAACCAGTACACATCGCTTCAAAAATGTAAATATCTCTTAAAATATAGTATCTAAATGTAGGATTCAGATTTTAGATAATCCTACATTATACATTGACGAATTTATTAAAATAGTTATGAACACAATGATAAGCTCTCGTTGGTCGCAATAGAAGTATTTTGTTGAAAAATGGGCATAAATTCACCAATACATTCAAACGCGTGTTAGTACTTATGTCACGTATTTTCAATAAAACGATTCCACTTGCAATTGGGAAAGCAGAATTTAAGAGCGGTGACCCACGTCGTTGCGTCTCACTCGAGCTCTTTACGTTATATATTATGTGAGTGCGCATGATGGAAGCCCAGTTGTTTTTTTTACTTCGAAGGTATTGTCGTCCCCAACTTAGCGTGAAGAATCTCAACTGAATAATTATTTTTTGTCGATAATTATTTAATTTTTTAATGGGTATGTTCGATTTTTTACATAATTTTGATTTTTAAGATTGAAATATATTTGTGTGCAGTTCACACGTGGTAGAAGTAAAACTTTCAGAAAACTTAAGTAAAAAGTGGGGAGCCTACGAAGTAACGCACAAAGAGGAGACCGATAAGCCACGTAGCACCGCACAAAGAGAAGACCGATTATTCTCATTTTCTCGCAAGCTAAATCTTATATTTGTATATCGCTTTCTTTTCAGCGTCGCTTTTTCGCTTCATCGAGTTTCAAATCACAACGGTGCCAAAGATGTTTTCACTTCAAAAATATAAACATTCGCACTTCTTCGAGAAACATGTTTTAATAATTATTGAACTTGAATTTCAACGACCAACATATTATCTGATACGGAGCATTTTTTACAAATAATTGTTTTATTTTAAGTTAATTTTAAGTACCTACAGGCCTCACTCTTGTTTTTATTTCGATGGTTAGGGCTGAGATTTGTGGCGTAAATCTTTGGTCTTCTGGTATAATGGATAATGGGAACGGTGTTTATTAAATTCCCCCCATAAATTTCCTAGGGGTTCTTTAAAGATTGAAACCATAAGTCACGAAAATGATATGAAATGGAACACCGGCATTTCTTAGTATTTAGTATTTTTGGCCGTATATTTTTTTAAAACACGTAAAAAAATTCATTACTTGTATTAATGCTGGTAGATAATATCAAGTAAATTAGGTGATTGCACATAAAAATGGCATGTAGAAATATCTTTGACACATACTTTTGAAACTGCTCAAGTTTGTTTGCTACGCTTTCACGCATTAACCAATAAAAAGATTTAAAAAAAATTTTCACCAATAGAAAGCTAAATTATATGCAAAGACTATAGGCTATGTATGATGGTAAGTTCTGGCGTTATTAAATTATAAATATTAATATTTTATATTTGTTATACGTTTTCTGTCGCTAACAAAAGCGAGTTTTTGCTAACGTCAGAAAAAAAATCGTTTCCATGGAAACGATGTTGATATATTTGTGGGCTCTATGCTGATAGGTACTCGGCCCCCTACCTACTGGTCGGCTATTGCTCCAGAAAATTCAAATATTAGAATATGTTTTGTTTTTATGGACAAGCTTATGTTTTTGAATAAATGTCAGATGAGATGTCCTACATTAAAAATATAATTCGTAACGATTATAAAGACTGAAAAATAAATAGCGTAATTTTAATTGTTTTTACAAACCTCCGAAAATTTAAATAAAAATAAACATCCGAAATGTTTGTAGGCGCGTAAATTCCGAACGAATGTACAAAAATGGATAATTCTTTTTTTCTTTGAGCTCTAACATTATGAAATTTAGGAATGAATGTAAAGAATGCGGAAGGGAGTGGGGGAGGGGGGATAATTGATAAGTTCAAGCGCTACAGTAATTTCCCCTAATACCATGCGAGCGAAGCCGCCGATGAAAAGCTAGTACCTATAAGTAAGATAAATTGAAATCATTTTGAACACATCTTAGAAGAACGCTGTTAAAACTAAAATTTTTATGATTTTTGTGTGAAAATATTGTCTCTTGAAGTTATTTTCGTTATTTTATTAAGTACAGGACGTGTGGACAATGAATTATTTATTAGGTAATGTGAAGGGTGATGGATTACGATCGACGTACCATACGTGTTGAAATAATATTATTTTCTATCTAAGAAAAATAAAATTACGATCGCGAAAATTCTAACATGAGATAATTCTATTTTTATCTGCCCTCTATACTAATAGAATACCTGAGATGAGTATTTTTAAGCAAATATTGAATCAACGTTTACTATGAAATTATTCGCCTAAGAAAAACAATTGAGGAAAATATGTTCGTATGAATGTTTCGCTTACCACATGACTGTTTAAAATCACTTACTTAATAAATCGTGTAATTTGGATTTATAAATTAATGTACGAGTATTATCAGGTCTTGCTACTGGCTGTTTCACAAAATTTGAACAATTCATCAAATTACAAAGTTAATATTTGAGTTCTGTGAAAGTCCTATTTACGTTCTGTTTCCATCCATCTTTAACAACCGAGCCGTGATGAAATAATGACAGAAATTGAATAAAACTTTCATAGATCTTGAATTTCAGCATTGAAATTCGATGAATTGTTCTAATTTAAACAATTATCAGATTTCAAAGATTTTCGTGTTCTGTGTTACTTCGTTCATCGTTTTTGGTCAGTTGTTTCACAGAACTTCAATAATATCAGAACTTGAATAAAACTTTCACAGAGCTTGAAAATTTACTTCGGAATTTGTTAAATTGGCCAAATTCCTTTTTATGTTGAATAATAAATGATGTACCTGTGGTAAGCATTTTATATTCGTGGCTTTTCGCACAGTACACAGCCACTGAAACAGAGTTCCAATTTTTTTTAAGTGAAACTTCTTAACCCCGTTATGATTTGAAATTCGGATGAAACGGAAATGACGCATTGTAGTATCTACGGAGCATCAAATTGCGCTCATTAGCCGCTTTGATTATGACCTCACTTTTCAAGGCTCTTACTGGTTGAGAATGTGTGGGCGAAAGTTTCACTTCAACCACATGTGAGCTGCACTCGATTTTTTTAATCGATTTATGTGAAACAAGTGTGTTACAAGAGTCCCAATGTTGGGGTAGGTTACGAAGACGCAGATTGTGGGGAGGAGAAGGAGATGGAAGAGAGGAAGGTAAGGAAGTATCTAAGATGATGACCATTCACCTAAGTATTAAAATCTCGTCACTATACACGGAACGCAAGCACCTTTTCGATTCAGAATGGTGGATTTTCAACATGGCGATACGAAGAGCAGGTATCACATTTTACATTAATTGTGTTAAATATTTGATAATAAAAACGTTTTTTATATTCTAAAATTAAAATCAATTTAAAGATCCAATATCTTCTACACAAGCTTTGTGACGTCAAACTTTGGATAAAGACCACCCCAAATATTTTCATATTTTATGGATTCTTGGTGGCGTAGGTTGCATGTGATACGTGCAAAAATAAATTATAAATAAGTCAAATTTGTACACGCAATAAGTACCATAATCACATTTAAAAATAATAATTTGTAAAAGTCTTCAAAAAGATTAAGACACATTGTAGATTTTTTTTACATTAATTAAATGTTTTCTATTGAAAATTATAATTTCTTTAGTTCGATTTTTTATTAAAACTGTATCGATTTTTTAAAGTCAAAATCAGGCCAGTAAAAAGCATTGAGCAGACTTCTACGAAACATGAAGCCAGCAATGGGCATCAATTATGTGTTATTATTAATCACCAGATAACATAATGGATTACAATAGAGATAATACCAACTTAGAACCCGAACTAATGGCAGTATAATTAATTAATTGAAAATCTCTTGCAATGAATTATATTCACACATAATTAATAACTTCAGTCAGCAACAACTATTTTACCCTATTCATATTATACTGGCAGAGAAGCACAGCAATTATTACATGAATTTGATATACAAACCAAAAGGTTGATTTATTACTAACTACCTAACCAACCATGAAGCCGTTTCATTAAAATCTCTCTTGGCACACACTACTTGCTTCAATCACGTTCATACATCGTCTCGTCCAAATAATCACAATAAATGCGATGTGGGCATGTTTCCTGATCCAAAAGTCTGTTAGATCGAACCTTAAATTTCAAATTCAAAATCACGTTGAATGGCGACATCAGTGTAAGAGATATTTTTAGGTAGCCGGTATGGGTCCCGCCGCCCCGGGAATCATTTATTGGATAACAAACACCTCTTCAATAGGTCACCCCAAGTGGTTCACTACGTTCGGTGACTTAACAAAGCTGTCCGGGTTCATTAGGTGAGGTGTTCAGGTCTTTCAGGTTTTTCGAATGTGCCTGCCCATCAGCTGCATGGTGGGCCAGATCGGGAGAGACCGGTTTGGGGAGTCCCTTTGACCTCTCCAGCTAGTCTCTCTCGACCTATTGTCTCGCACCGCAGCGGGATGGATGGATTCAAAAGTCCTTAACTCCTGGAAACACTGACCCCTAATTTCTTATTCCACCTTCATACCTTTCCAGCTCTTCTTCTCCTTCCCTTTCTTAAAAGACCTTCCTCACATATGTCAACTATGTCAACTATAGGCCCTGGGGTAAATTATTTTCCTCCGGGCCTTTTGTACGGAGTTAAAATAAAAAAAAGAGAGACGGAGTACGAAACGTTGGTTGGTTGTCTCGATCTGATAGTCAAAAGATATTATGTCAGTGGTGATATTTATTTCCATTCAAATCTAGGCGTCAGTATACCATACTCATAGAAGGCATTTCTATTTGAAGGTGGGTGTTTTTTGGGAGGTGGGAATTTAAATTTGGGAGGCGGGAATGGGTACCGCCGCCCCGGGAACTTTAATTGGATAACCAACACCTCTGCCATAGGTCACCCCAAGTGGTTCGCTACGTTTGGTGATTTAGCAGGGATACCCGGGTTCATGGGGTGAGGTATGTCTGAGTCTTGGAGGCGGATGACCAGGACACACTGAACTCCAGATTCCTACCCACCCCTTAAACCCTTTTCCTTCCCAGAACCCTCCTCTCCTTCCTTTCCTTAAAAAACCCTCCACATAGCATCCCCAAAGATGACATAGGCCCTGAGGGAAATTATGTTTCTCAAGGCCTCCTGTGTGGAGCTCATGTAAAAAAAATCTGATCTCTTCGCAGGTCTCACACAAACGCTTCTATCATTCTAACTCTGAATATGGACTCAAGACTTCGACTCATTGTGGCTGATTAACTTGATTGTGGCTCGTCTTCTTCGGATGTCTCCAACTTCTTCCATCATTCAAATTAACTTATTATATTCACTTTTCTTAGTCCATTCGCTCTACATGCCCAAACCTAATCTAACCGTCCCTTTCGTAATATTAACCATTACACTAACATCAGCCATGCATTCTTGCAAAATCTCTTAAGCACGGTAATTCTTGTTTATCACACATACACATACATCCCAGAAATCTCATTGTCGGAATATTTAGTAATTATAAGAATTTGAAATACCAAAAGATTGATTTAAATTTATACAAAATTAAATAAAACCGCCATTTCCATCACGGAATTTGATCCAAATAACGCCAGTTGCAATACGCGCCATAAAACGTAAACTCTTTTTTTCATAAAGACGAAGAATAATGTCGTTCGGGTGTTTATTAAAAAAGTTCTCAAATAATTCTGCTTTCCTATTTCCTTGAAAATTTCAAGTCGTTGGAATACTTTTTTAATAGAACCTTCAACATTTTTTTGAATGAGTATATTTTTGGGAAGAACTTTATGAAATAAAATTACAAATAGTGAGAAAACAACGCATAAAAAAAGCGTTAAAATAAATTAAAAAAACGAGAGTTTTGAAAATTTGTCGTTCTCAAAAATCCCGTGTATTAACACAATTAATCCTTTAATGAGGAGAATGAAGAAAAAAATTAATATCTCTTGATTTTGTGAAACGAATTTTCCCACAAATTTTGGATATTGCTTCTGAAGGATGTTCCTCATGGCGTCAATTCTGCCTGATTCTACCAAAATCTTTGTTTTGGCGACAAATACCGTGAATATGATGACAGATCCCATTTTGGCTATTTTCCTTGAACTGAATTTCAATATCATTTTTGTTTTTAATTTAATTTTTTTTTATTCATGTTGATAAGTTAATATTTAAAAAAATTGTTTGTGTGAAAGGTATTTTTCCTTAGTAATTAAAAATAACCCTTTTTCTAAAAATAATAAAAATCATAATAGAAAAATTCAAAATCAGGTAACGAACAATAAAAATTTTACGCAGCAAAACTATTGAAATCTTGAAAAATGTGGTCTATATGTGGAAACAAAAGTGCGGTGCCAAAAAGGTTAAATTAAAAATGATGAGATGGGTTCAATAAATAGTGCACACAGATGTTAAAACAGACTAGACAGACTTAACACAGTTACTCGATTTTTTTTTAAATAAATAAATTAAGAACGACACGGCATATAAGTTTAAATTACATATGTTAAAAACAGAAAGTCATCCTAGTTGTTTTGTGTATGCTTAATTTGTTTATTATTGGGAATATTAATTAAAATTGATTTATTTGACCGGTCAGTGGCTGTGTTGGCATCGTGTTTGGGTCCCACCCTTTTGCCGTGAACTCAATACCTCGGCTGGCTAATCCTCCACAGAAGCAGCGTTTTCAGCTAACTATGAGGGTAGTAGGGATTTTTAAAATACAATACATCAATATAGGCTTAGTCCTAATAAGATTGATTATTGTTTTTAAAATTGTGCTTTATTTTCTGAGAAGCAATGAATAAATAAAGACAAATATGTACGAGATATACTAAAACAATAGTGTTTCGTTAGAAGAACCTGTGCTGAGTTTAATTAATTGAAAAACTGTTTCGATTTTCCCGTTTCTCCATTGGTTGTTTATTCGTTGAATGTTACATTTCGTTTCGTTTCATTTTGAAACTATTGTTTACGTAAAAGGGGATGTTTACGAAATCAACGACGTTTTATTGATCAGCTATATAGTTTGTTATCTTTTATTTACGTTGATGGCTCACGATTGGCAAATGCCGTTGAACAAATTTGAACGATTAAATAGAGCAAGGGAAGTTAAATAATTGACATAGTAACAAAAATATTGATAGATGTTTTGTATTCAGAAAGCTCGTTGGTATAATAAAATGTATAGATAAAAAAATCATGTCTCTAATTAACTGTACTAATTAGAAATTGAGAATATTATGCGATTTAGATGCATTGGAACTATACGACTAAATAACTTCTTAGCTTTTTTTAAAACTAACAATCCATAAAATACATAATAACCACAAGCAACTGAAATATTCAACTTTTGTTAGGCTTTTATGCCTTTAATTAATTAAATGAATAAATAAAAAAAATTGCCCGAAGCTGTGTGAAATCGGATTAGTAAAAATAAACACTTAAACAAAGTGTGAAGGTAATTTAATAATGAAATTTGTTTAAGAAGTTTCTCAAAGAAATAATTCGTGCTAAGATTTTTTTTAATCAAGCTTTCCATACCTTTGTGCAACTAATTTGACTAAAATAAACTACTTTCATTCCTTTTAAAATTCTTTTAATCTATAATTTACTTTATTATTTCAATTAAAACTATTAAAATTGATATATTACAATTATCATAAATAATTTCAGAAAAACGATTGTATAAAAATGTAAATTAAATTGTGAAAAAACGAATGTACAATTTGTGTAAAATTTTACAAGCTTAATGTAATATCATTGCAATTGGTTCCGCAACAGTTGATCCGCCGACATTTGACCCCTCGGCATACTTATACACAGTATGCAGGCGGTTTAGGAAAAAAACGATAACCCTAATTACACAAAAAATCTACTTGACTACATATAGTGTATACCTACGCACCAAGTAAAAAAAATTGACACTGTATTTAAATTCCTTAAATGCTGTATATAAAATCGACAGTGTATATAAATGCATACCAACTTATTGTTAAAGTACAAATATCTTATTTGTGACTATCTTTCGCAGACTGAAGACCTCTTAGCGCAAAATAGTTCACATCTTCAGTTTCATCTAAGACAAATTACAAAGACTTCACTGAAAAGAAAATAGTAAAGATTTTCAGAGATTCAAGAAACATTTCAAATTTGATTCGGAATAACCAATGACTATGGAATAATAATAAAAATGGGACCCACTCACATTTCTTGGAAAACGTTTTCATAATAATTTATTATATATGTCAGAACCTTGGCCAAAAACACAAAGAAGAAATGTGAAATATAGGTTTGTTTAGTAAAATATGCACCTATTTGGTTTCTTCTCCCTTTTTGTATGTCCTCAATATCTCATACCTACTGGTGCGTACATAATTCTCTACTTGAATTGAGTGGCCTTCCAAATATTATGTATGTATTCTCGAAAGAAAAAAATATACAAAGCTTGGATAAAAACCATTAGGGTTTGGATATGTTTCAAATATTATGATGGTTAAAAATAGAACGAAGTTTATTATTCCACAAATTAAATTAATTGTATTGTATACCGCATTAAGCCATCAATGAATATTAAACAATAAATTTATAAATTTTTAATTTTTTCATTTGTGAATCGAAAATGAATTGACGTAGGGGAAGATCATAACGATATAAAATATTTTACATAATATTAATATTATAAGTAAAAGACAAAAAACTAAATGTTATGTCGCGATTGGTTGCGATGGAGATTTGGAATAGGTAAAAAAATATATATACAAGGACGTATCTGACAAACATTAATAAGCTATTCTTAAGCTTATTTGGGGTCATTTTTTTTAGATATTATTTAAATTTCTGTAGTTTTATTTTTTCAAAGATATTTGCCAAACCCTGCTCATAAAAATGTCTAATATCTACTGATTTAAAAAAAGTTTTTAGGTTGAAAAGGTGACCGGAGACCAAAACGCCATCTACATTTTTACTCCAAACGAGCGCAGGAATCGCGGGTTTAAACGCCGTATATTTGCTCAAAAAGAAGAAAATGAAGAGATATGTAATTACAAATGTTGAAGAGAGCCCGCTTATATTTAAAACGATAAAATTGAAGCGAAAATTGTTAAAATGTTTAATAAAACACGACTCGTTTAAAATAGTGCCAAAATCTCGCGAGGGTTGTCTAAAACAGCGGGTAAAGAAACACTGTGATTTTTTTCATACGTATAACTTAAATAACTGAAACAAACGTGTTTATAATAATTTTTGGAGCATAATTTGCGATTTTTTTCTATCGAGAGAATTTCATATAATTCACGTTTCGGCGCGGGGAATGTCTATATATTATCTTCAAGAATACAAATATTTTTTTAAAAGTTTTAAAACTTTAAGTGTTTAAGGTAGATATGTAATAAATCGGTAGAAATGAGGTATGCCGTGGCTTTAATCGTGTCAGGTGTCGATGTCTATGTCTTATTTACACCCCATAACACATAATTAAACGAGCTTTGAGGAAGAAATCTGATCTGCGAAACAGAAAAAAGACGTTTAGTCATGAAGTTTGCATGTATTTTTCGGTCGGAGCTATCTCGTTTAGTGTAACATCAGCTATTCACTGAACCATCATGTAGTTGAACCATCATGAGCTGTTAAGTTTAGACATCTCAACCATTTGTCCAAAAATAATAAAAGAGGCCAAATTATCTGTTTCTATTGTTCTTTAAGAATCTGTCTTAGAACAAACATTGTTTTGTGAGACCTAAGACCTACCTACCTAAAATAGATACCTAAACGCACAAAGAAAATAAAATGAATCAAACTCCGTGTTACCGGCAACGAGTTATAAAAAAATCATTAAGAAATTAAGAAAAACAGTTTTATAATTCGGTAAACCCGGGTGGTACTTATTAGTGAATTGTGATAGTGATTTTGTGGTATGTGCTGTTATCAACCCATAATACAACATCAGCCATAATTCAATACGTATTGATTGTCAAAAGAGTTTTAGAAAGGCTTTGTAGTAATTTTGATTAAAGAGTAATCTGACTTGATTAAATAAGACCATGACTGGAGTGTAACTTGAATGCAAATGTTAATTGTATGCAATTAAGTCGCAACACGAGCCCGGAAACTCAGGATTACTAAGGCGGGCGATTAATTTATTTGCGGAATGGAGGACGGAGTTCAAATGTAAGTGACCAGCCAGTTACCAGTTCCCAGTTCCCAGTTCCTAGTTCCCAGTTCCCAGTTGCCCGCAACAAGGAAGCCGTGAGTTGGTGCATCACACGGTTTAATAAATATTATATAATACTGGTCTTACAGCATTGGTTCTTCAATTATCGCGGAACACTTTTGAGAATAAATTAAATTTGCAGAAATCGACAATGGATGTAAGTTCTCATCCCACAGTCCCCGGGCAGTCGGATCACACGGATTAATGAAAATAATATAATAATGCGATGTCCTAGAGCGTTGGTTCTTCAATTTTCGTGGAACACTTTTGCGTATAAATTATATTTGCGGAACATAACAACAAAACACTGGGTGTAAGTGACCAGCCTCAATCCCTGTTCGAAGTACCAAGGCAGTCAACAGTGGGTGCATGAAATGAAATTTCGGATTAACAAAAATTATAAAATATTGTGGATGCCTTATATAGAAGTTGTTCAACTAACAACAATAATTTGAATAAAAATAAAGTTCAATAACAGTTTGAATAACAATAAAGTTCAATACAGTTCGAATAACAATAAAGACTAATTTCCAAGGCCTGGAACACAAGTTGTATCTCCAAACAAAATTACTTTGAAAGAATTAAAGTTCTCTTTAATTTTATTATAACGAAAAGTATCTCGCTGACTTGAAGAAGCTACGAGAGTAGCGAAACCAGGTCGGCAATGAATTTTTACATTTTTTTATTTACTAGACATATATTTTTATTACAAGATTGTTTTGTGAAGTACGTTTTTGAGGGATAAATAATTGATACGGTAGAGTGGAAGATTTCAAAACTAAAAATGATTTCCTGGTTAAGGCCGGGCGCATACATCAGATTTTTCCATCTGATTGTCTGATCAGACAACCGGAAGGCCTTCGCGCCATACATTTCTTATGAAAGCCCGCACACATCCGATTCGAAAACGGCATCGGTAATAAAAATAGACCAGGCCCTTCCGTGCCGGCCATCCAATCCGGTCTGAAAAAGGGCATGACCCCGGTTGTATTACCTATCGGGTTTTCAAATCGGATGTGTGCGGTGTTTATCCGATCCGATTGTCTGATCAGACAATCGGAAAGCAAAATCTGATGTATGCGCCTAGCCTTAGGATGTGTGGGAGGCAAACGAGCCAGCGATCTTGAACCGCGAAGCATTCCTATTGGTTCCACACACGACAATAGCAATCGACAATTTCTCACGAGTTACCTCTTACTGTGACAAAATGAACGAACCTATTCTGTTCTAGATTGCCAAAGAATAAACATCTTTGTAAAATCGTTTCTTGTTCGCTCCCACTATTATGTACAAGTTATTTATAAATATTAAATTATGGTGCGGTTTTAATCTAAAATTATTTCAATAAACTTGTAAGTACTGCATCAAATACATATTTGATTTATACGACAAAACATCTCCATACGTTTCCTATAGATGTTTAGAACTGTAAGAAAAATCATTGTAAAGTCAGCAGAGTATTGTTATCAAGTTTAATTTGTAGAACTCCATTTTAATTTTAATTTATGTTATATATTCAATAATATTATTTGACGGATTTTATTACTATATTTTATTAAATTTAAGTTTTTTTTTTTTTAAATTTCCATTATTGTAAAACTGCACATCTCGAAACAGGAATGCCCTAGTGAGATGTGTAGCTTATTTTTTTATGTACACTTTATATTTCAATAAATAAATAAATAAAATTATACAGTTTATAAAAACAGTTTATTTATAAACAATTTCTGCTATGTAATTATTATTACGCGTGACAAGCTGATTCGTCTTCTGAAAGCATTAACTGTCTGACAATTATTAAAAACCTATTTTTATTACATGTTATTAGGAGCCTTGAAAAGTGAGATCATAATAAAAGAGGCCAATGAGCGCAGTTTAACGCTTCGTAGGTACTGTAATACGTCATTTCCGTTTCATCCGAGTTTTAAATCATGATGTGGGTAATCAAATTTCACTTCAAAAATATGTGTTTAAAATAATTGGCCATTATGTCAATCCGCCCAAGAAGAAACTTAAAACAAAACAATTGGCGACGCAATCGCTATACACAGGAAAGGATTGTGTGATTTTCATTGGCGCTCCGCACACAGGTCGTGAGTCGCTACCATGACAACCTGTCAATAAGGCAATGAAACGCGACGGCCGCGGTGACTGGTAAGCTGGTCGCCGCGGCTGTCGCGTTTCAGTAACCTTGTTGACAGATCGCTATGGTAGCGGCTCATGACTTGCCAAATTTTTGAGCAATCTGCTATATGTCAGATCAGAAAAATATCTTTTTTGCTCAGAAGGTTGATTGCGATTGCGTGGCCAACTTTTTTTTCAATTTTTCCATGAACAGATGGCCTAACGTTATTTCTAAAATTAAGTTAACGTCTTAATACTTTAAAAATTAAACGAAATAAAAGAAAAATAAATAAAAAAAGGTAACGGTTGCACATCTATACTAATATTATAAATGCGAAACTGCGTGTGTTTTTTTGTTACGCTTTCACGCATAAAACAATAAATCGATTTTAAAAATTCTTTCACCAATAGAAGGTTAAATTATACGCGAGCACTTTATGCTATATATAATGGTAAGCTCTGGCGTTATGAAATTATATTTTTTATACGTTTTCTGTCGCTAACAAAAGCGAGTTATTGCCAACGTCAGAAAATCAATCGTTGCCGTGGAAACGATGTTGATAATTTTTTTTTTTTATTTCAGGCGTCGTAGTTAATATTTATCTATCTATATAAATAAAAATGAATCTTCAAAATGTTGGTACGCGCATAACTTCCGAACGACTTAACCAAATTGGGTAATTCTTTTTCTACTACTGGTAAGCTCTGGTATTATGAAATTTAGATGACATGCGAGCTGTTTGAAAACTGAATGTATCGAGAATGAATGCATGGAATGCGGGAGGGGGAGGGGGAAGGTGAGGGGGGGGGATAATTGATAAGTACAGGCGCTACAGTAATTTCCCCTAATACCATGCGAGCGAAGCCGCGGGTAAAAAAGCTAGAAAGCTATAAAGCTATAAAAGCTATAAAGATAATAAATATAAAACAGATACTAGCTTTTCAAATAAAATTGAACAACAACTTTATTTTAGAACCAAAAGGATATTTTCCTTCTTTAAAACTTTTTTTTTTAAATATGTAGATACGTCATATTTGTCTAAACTCGCAATTTCCGACGTATTTTGAAAGAGAGATGGCTTTTCACAAATGTATTGAGTGTTCTTATTTTGCGTGCTTTTAAAGATTACCATAAAATATTGACCCCAATTGATTAATCACTTAAAACCGTAGCAGGAAAAGAGGTTTCGTAAATATTTCTCTTTGCACTAGAATTTCGCTAAACACCGTTTAACAATCACTGCCTATATCACTATTTCATTATTCGAAGTAGGTATTGATCTCAGAAATGATTAATTAAACAAAAAACTAGGTTGGTCCTTTGGTATTCCACACCTGCCTTTGTTTGTAGTTCTATCCCGAGTGGTATTGCTCATACATTAAGCTAGTTGATCTTGTGAAAGTTATTATTATTATATATACATAAAATAGTAAACACATAATATTATATGTCGAATTTCATATTTTAGTTCAGACCGAAAAACTTTTCAGGAACTCTAAACCGACATTGCTTAAAGTTTCATATTGCTATTTGTTTTGCCTGGGATTCAGCTAATATCCTGTTTTAATTATCTGCATTTTACCTCTACGTCAGTGGTCGGCAATTAGTTTTGGTGGCGGGCCGTATGAATACGTCAATTTTTTTAAGGAGGCAAACCCGACTGTCGACGACACTCACGCGTGTACGAGCGTGCTCAGTCGGCGAGGTGTGACTGCCCGTCTGATCGCCCGTCGTTATTGTGCTTCATGCTAAGCAGTGTCGTATAGCGTGGAGGTTCCAATCCTTATATTTTTCTGCAACACCCTTTTTCCCCTTTGCGTAAGACTGAATATACGGAAAAGACACACAAAAAAATACACAATCTTCACAAGTATTTTTTTTTATTGTTTTTGGGGTGTTATGCCGTGTTTCGCTACCTCCTTCTTTAGCCAACGTTTCGGACAGCGTTACAGTGTCCATCATCAGGGCAGATGAGTAAATGATATTGTCTAATATTCACAAAAACTACGTATGAAAAAAAAAAATAGAATGGATAGTGCGCCAAGTATAATAGGAAGGAAGGTCAACTACTGAGGGATTCTCCAGTTCTTCACTTCACTCCAGGCCGCCGATTGTTGATTGCTGCTTTATAATAAGAACTACTGTCTTGCTGAAACGACAATCGATAAAATAAATAATGTTATATCTCTACACATTATATATGTCTCTACATAAAGACAGGTAAAATTAATCACTGAAAAAAAATTATATTTTTTGATTTACAAGGCAAGGCAATAAAAGATTTTGGTTTTGGAAAGCGAGGTGATTAATTTGTGTTTTTTTGTCATCAAAACTAAGAATGACTACGACTCAAAAATGTGTTGTGAACCATGTTTAATTAGTTTAAAAAATATATTATGCGCTCTTTGTCTATTTGGTTGAATTGTCAGATTGTTGGATTGTTGCACTTTACGCTTGACAATTTAATCTTATTTATGCATGACAACTTTTTATCTTCTAAACTCTAAACCAACGATTTCATAGAAGCGAAAAAAACTGTTAGGACCCAGAGTAACATTGCGTCAAATAATGGTTGTAGGAAATGCGGGAGAATTTTATATTACATATTGATGAGTGTATGCATTTTCTTCAATTCACAAGTTATATCACAAGTGTCCAAAATTGGTTATTTATAAAGAATGTCTGACATCATTAAATTAACTTAATTTGCTCTATCATCAACTTCTTTAAGTTGTGAAGACACTGAGATTTATAATCAGAACAATCAAAGACTTCAATTCGTTGGAAGTTATAAAAAACCGATTAACTATCACTAATATGCAGCTTGTTAGAATTACAATTACAGAATTTATTTTCCTCAAATTACACACTCCTATTCAATACATCAACTGTGTTCTTACTAGATAAGCCTAAATTACATCCCCTAGAAAATAGAAGAACAATAAATTACTTAACTTTTCTGTTTAAAATTATGCATTCTGAATCAAACTGTTGTGAACTCCTGCATCTCATCGAATTCAAGGTACCGATCGAACAACAAGGCAAAATATATTATTCTGCAATAATAACTCTGGAACAAACTACCACATACACGCACCTGTTCCTCGCCTTCATACATTTAGAAACAAATGCATATCGACAAACTTACTCAAGTTAACCATTGTTTTATAAATACCTGAATAATATTTTCATGTACCATATTTTTATATTTAAGGATCTCCGCATGGGAGCTTCTGTTTATCTGCAATGTACAAACTTATTCATTTTTATATCTCTGTATCATGCACTTAGTCACTTATTATTTATTAATCGCAGTCAATCAGACCGTACCTGTAAAATTTATATTAATATGTCTACGCCACCTACGATTTAAAAACTTTTTCTTCTATTGTAATACATTATTTCCACGTATATTTATTTACCTTTATGCCTACCATCTATATCTATTATGTTCATTTCTTCAAGTTCATTTTTTTTTTTTTTTTATAAAAACCACGTTTCAGTATCACCTACTAATCATGCAAAAATCCATCTGGATACAGAACATTAGCTTAAATAAATAGAGAAAATAATTAAATGAATATTAAAATGAACAAGCATTCATAAAATTTATATAATTATATATATATTCTTCAACTACCATAATACGGGCATGTGTCTAGTGTGGTAGTCGAAAAACTTGTAAAAACTGTAAACCTATGATGTTTTTATGAATAAAGAATAATTAAAAAAACAAAAATCTTAAAAATATGTCAATTAACAGAAATCGAGAAAATTCAATTTTTCTATATACTAGATTAAAGCCAAGAAAATACATCTCCTCCACTGAATAACATCGTCCACAATGTCACTGCACACAACACACGTGAGCTTTCCCTAACTACCAAATAAATAGTTAAGCAGTCAAAAAGGCAAAATGAAGTGAATTAAGTCAACTGTGACCGTAATTATTTATTCGGGCTTTCCCATCAATCTCACAGAATTTATTAACTTAATTGCTAGTTAAGAACGGCTTACGTGCATTGTATGGAGTATCTGGACGAAGCTATTTGCAAAAATGAAATTGCACTAAAAAAGCTGAACCCAAATTTGTATGTAAAAAAATGGCATCTCTAACTCGTACGATTCCAGTATTTTTTTAAAAATATTTTTAAAAAAATTTTAAAAATATTTTTACGCACTTTTTAAAAAATATTTTTATGCGCTAAAATAAATTTTTCGAAGAGATTGATTTATTTAGAACTAACCACGATATATGATTTTATGGAGAGACAATATCTTGGCAAGGCATCGGTAAAAAAACAAGCTTCATTGCGACTTCATCAAGAACTTTAATCGTGGTTCCGTAAAATATTCTTCCAAGCACATACAAAAAAGCTCAACTGCCCCGTCAAAGAGGGACGGTTTAACCCCGTCAAAATGCTAATGCAAAGCAGGCCCAGCAGGACAAAGGCGGCAGAATGCACGCAGTGGAAATTCAGTCGCCAAGATTAATATGTAGGCATGTGGAAATTGTGGGATTCGAGTGGAATAATAATAGCGAGGAGAGAAGAAAGAATGCGTTTAGCCCGATGTCATGCCGGTCTGGAAATTATACGTCGTAGACGTAAAGACCTCAAGTTAACAGAAGGCATTGAGTGGAATATAATAAATTAATGAATGATAATGAATTCAAGTATAAAGCAATGGATTAGAAGACGTAATGAACTCGGGTTCTATTTTAAACTTTCGGCGTCATTCTTTATGTTTTTGAAGATTATTATTATTATTTGGCTTCTACATTTATTACTATTGTTTTTGTTTTTTTTACATTAACTCCACACAGGAGGCCCTGAGGAAAATAACTTCCCTGAGGAAAATAATTTAATCGGTTCGTTAAGGTGGGAGAACCGTGTTGTTACCGCTGTTGGTTTGCCGAATTTTCATCCCGCGACAAAATATCCCCGATAAAATATCCTCCGACAATATATCCTCTGACAAAATATCCTACGGAAAAAAAAAACCAATAAAATATCTACTAAAACCTAACCTATCTAAACCTAACGTAATACCTAACGTAACCTAACAAAAAATGGGACAAAAGTAGTACAGAAATCTTGTAAAGATGATAAATTATGGTTGTTTATATTATTTTTGTCCCATTTTACTATTTTTGAACATTAATTTACCGTCTTTACAGGATTTCTGTATTGTTTTTGTCACATTTTTTTATTAGGTTAGGTTAAGTTTAAGTAGATATTTTGTTGGAGGATGTTTTGTCCGTAGGATATTTTATCGGAGGATATTTTGTCGGAGATATTTTGTCGCGGGATAAAAACGCGCTTTACCATGTTTTACCTTGATTGGCCTATTATGGTGGTCAAGTCTAAAAAACAAAAATAAGTTGAAAAATTTATAAATAAAAAAAAACTACTGCGAACGATAAAACCATTTATTCACCAAAACACTAATTTAAATTTAAACCTGGATACAAAGAGTTGAAATAAAAGCATAATCATTAAAAGTCACGCTTCGAAATTGTATTTAAAAAAAATCTGGTAAAGGATTATAAATTCCAGAAAAACACAATGAATTAAAATGAAAATTATTGATGTCAAGCACAAAAATTTACCTTAAACATAAAAATATGAAGTAAAACATTATAATTCTTTTTTAACAGGATAAATGCTCTTTAAACGTTTAATGATCTTGTTATTTCAGTGAACCAGTCAAGATGTCTGGAAAAATGTGTATATTTGATTTACATGTTATTTCACAGTACAAATTGTTTAAATAACATACAATTCTGTGAAAAGACTTAAGGCAGTATTCTAGTCTAGAAAAAAAAACAATTTTATTTTTCATAATTTCCAAAGTTTAAATATTCAAAGATATCTCCTTAAAAGAATTTTTCGGAATTCGCATTATTTTAAAAATTATAACCATTTTAATAAACCGAGGTTTAGACGGAATCTAACCAGAATCTAAATACACCGAAATTTTAAACGCATTTTTTTCAAAACCACTTTTTTAGAAACGATTGACACGATATTTCAAGTTAAACTAAACCATTTACTTAAAATTTGGTGTACATTTACTATACATTACTCTATCGCGCTAACTAGAACCATAACAAAATTTCAATTTTTACTTTTCTTAAAAAAATTGGAAAGTCAAGAAAACTGGTAAAAAAATGTCTTTTTTATTTCAGACAGCCGCCATTTTGCGATTTTTTTTTATTTTTCCTTAGTTCGGGCCACAGCCGCATTTGTTTGGATTAAGAATTAATTTTTTTTTTTTTTAGATTACTAGAAGGGTTGCAATTGTGTCAACCTAGGCGTGCTATTTTTTTGAGACCGCCCAACTCAACACCCTGTAACTTTTTGCATTTTGAATTTTTTCGTTTGATTTTTTTATGTATTCTTAAATGTTTTATAAATATTTGGTTAAGTAATGGCTGATAAAAATATTATGGTTTTTTTATTGCACCTGAAAAAAACACCTACAATTCATGCTTCTAGCCTAGAAATAAGTATTAATACATTCTTGCAAATGCAAATGCATTGTACCATTTAGATTTTAATAGCCATTTTTAACAGCATTTCTAACATTCTCTCCTTCGTACCAAATCTCCCACTCATTTCGCTCGCTTGATTCTCAAAGTTCATATTTCCACAGACCCACTGGATTTGGTTAGATGAATTAAAATTTCATTTTACAACGAAATAAATCTAGAACACATAATGTTATCGTGATCAACTCAAATGTCTAACGACTAAAGTAATATAAGAGGCCGAGAGAGAAACAAAATACACAAAAAATCAATTGTTCAGTGAGTTTAAGTTTATTATTGATGGATGGCTATATGATTTGATATATGGAAATAAGTTATTAATAATACTGTGATATTTCATTACATTTTGGTGACTACCGATATTGAGAGCTGTGGAATCACAAAGCTACTGGAATAACTAAATTTGAATCGTAGTATATAGTAAAAACAGTACGACGCGTTTAAATATTAAGACGTGGATTTCAAATCGTAATTTTCTTTATCGTAATCAAGAATAATCCATACTTCCATACTAATATTATAAATGCGAAACTGCTCGAGTTTGTTTATGACCTTTTCACGCATAACACAATATAAAGACTTTAATATTTCTTTCACCAATATAAAGCTAAATTATATGCGCAGACTATATTATGTATATGATGGCAAGCTCTGGCGTTATGAAATTATAAATATTAATATATTATATTTGTTATACGTTTTCTGTCGCTACCAAAAGCGAGTTTTTGCTAACGTCAGAAAAAAATCGTTTCCATGGAAACGATGTTGATATATTTGTGGGCTCTAAGCTAGTAAGTACTCAGCCCCTGGTCAGCTACAGCTCCAGAAAATTCAAATATTAGAATATGTTTTGTGTTTTTTGGACACGCTTCTGTTTTGCAATAAATGTCAGAAGAGTTCCTACATTAAAAATATAATTCTTTAAGATTATAAAGACTGAATAATAAATAGTGTAATTTTTTTATTATATTAACAAACTTCTAAATATTTAATTAAAAATAAACACCCGAAATGTTTGTAAGCGCATAAATTCAGAACGAATGAACAAAATTGGATAATTCTTTTTTCTGTTTTATGAAATTTAGGTGGCAGGCGAGATGTTTGAAAACTGAATGTAAGGGAATGAATGTCTGGAATGCAGGAGGGGGTGGGGGTGGGTAGGAGGGGGATAATTAATAAGTTCAACCGCTACAGTAATTTCCCGTAATACCATGCGAGCGAAGCCGCGGGGAAAAGCTAGTAGTTAATATATTTCAAGGTAAAACTTGAAATTTCCTAACGAACGACGTCAAAAATTATTTTCCGATCGGAAACCCAATCAGTCTTTGGAACAGTTTATTATTTGACATTAGCGTCACATTCTCCGTCATAAAACAATGTCACAGATTGCCAAATGATTCACAAGGAATCACGTAAGTAATTTGTATTTGAGAGCCCATTGTACGATATTATTCCCGAAATATGAGTCGTCATTCTAACAAGGGTTGCTTGATACGTGCAATGAACATTTATCTTTGATTATGCTTTTACCGATTTACTCTCTGTAAATATGAGATGTTCAAATACTAGTTAAAAACCTTTGATATTCGAAAAATAATTTTGTCATAATTTTATTATTATTGTTCTCTGTCTTTTCTTCCCACAAGAGTTTAACCATCCACGATAAATTTTCTAGCACTATAAAAAAGAATTAAAGGTAGTTTTGTTAAATATTTTAATTCTTTATTAATTGACGTTTTAATCTAAATGATGACCAATCTTTACTGAAAAATTTTCTGATGTAAACTACCGAATATTTACAACATTTGGTACCATTCGAGCTACAAATTACAATACAACGGTAGTAAGAAGAGTTTTATGATGACCGATAATACTAATAATCGATTTTTTAAATGGACAACAAAATCGTTTTAAAATTCGGTTATGAAAATAGTGGTTGCAAAAATGTTTCCATTTTTGAAATTATGAAATAATGAACGGCACCGACTTTATCCATTAATCAATATTTTTTTTCTGGACCGTACCGGATTTTCAACCGAGCGCCGAAGTGCAAATTTATAAATAACTAGTATATTTATAGTTTGTGGCAGTCTATTGATGGCTATGCCAAGCTGAAACAGGTAGGAATGGTACAGTTGAGATTTTTATAGCCTCATAAAAAAATCACAAAGTGGTCCGCTACAATGATATTCCATGTTTTTTACAAATATATCACATTAAAAATGCGGAGGACAGTACTTTTTGAATTTTCGTAATATCACGAGGTACCATTGAATACCTTTTACCCAAGTTCAATTTGAATGCTCATAGCTTCGTCATTTTTGGAGATACCGAAAGCCCATTTATACAACCTTAAATAACTCTTTTCATAATCTCATTTCCTATGGTACATGTGAATTGAATCTACTGAAAGTAGGTCCTACATTTTTATTGTAGTTTATAGAATAATTGTGATTTATGGTCAACTGAGGTGTTGCTTTCAAAAATATTTTTGCACTCCAATAGACAAATTATATCCGCAACAAAAATCGTAACCCAAAAAACCACCATCACAAATTAGTTGCGGGTTTTACGCGAAACAGCGAAATAACTTTTGCTTTTAGCCTTTTCGTTACCGTGGCATTTCCTTCTATTTTACAACAGTTCCAAATTTGAGATCTCACTAGTTCAGAACAATTGAACTCACGTACAGAGATAGAATCAACACCACATGTAAAAAGAATATTAACTTTTCGATTTGATTCGAATAAAATTTTTTTTTTCAAATAAATGATTTATAAATGCCAGATTCATATTCCATACAGTCGTGATAATAATAATTGCCAAAGATGTGTGGAACTGATCACCCGAGTTTTCGGAAAGCGGCGTCCTTTTTGAAGTGGAAACTTATCGCAACATGAAAGGCGAGCTCAGAAGCTGTCTAGGATCGCTGAAAACTGCTATTTCAGGAATAAATTTTCGATTGGCGCTGATATTTAAATAAAATAAATCTCAAGTAGAATTTGTCGAGCATTGAACAATGTGGAAAGAGGTTTTACAATTATTCAAAAAGTCGGATCGATAATGACATAAAAATTGCTTAATCAAACAGGTACAGTATTTCTTTATTTATAAATAAAGAGAATTTAATACCTAATTACGTAAAAGCAGCGTATAATTAAGAAGTTGTAGCAATTTCCATTATTTTTTACTTACAATAACGTTAAAAAAGGCTTCGATGAATTGCATTGGTCAATAGGTTGACTTAACGAAATCGTTAATTCCGAATGCTGATATTTTGATCAACGAATAATAAATTTGTGACAGACAATTTCCCGAACACCGATTTAAAAAAAAAGATCAATTACAGCGTTTTATATTGCCATTAATAAATAAAATATTCACCAAATTTTATTTCATATGTGACCCTTTTTCACCACTCTTTATAATGTTTTTTTGTCTCTAGTGTCTTATTTGTCTATTCCAGAACTTCCTCTCTTTCCTTTCCTACAAAGACCCTCCATAGGCGTCACTTAAGATGACGTAAACCGTGAGGGGAATATTACTCTCCTCAAGGCTTCATGTGTAGAGCCAAAGTAAAAAAATCCTTACGAAGAAACCATTGGTTTTGAAACATGTAGACAATTTTAATTATATGCTTGTTGTTTTATAAAGTGATTGGTTTTTATTTAGTTAAAATGGCATTGCCAAGATTGAAGAAGAATATATTGACCACTCAAATTAACGTGAGAATTCGACAAATGAAAAAAAAAACTTTTGACGGATACGTTCTCTATTGGAATACTTGTAAAATTTTGCATTTCATGTTGAGAGTAGGGTAATTTAAATTTATATAGAAATTATATTATCACGAGATATTTTCGATACCAAACTGATAATACTGTAATTCGTTTAAAAATAGGTTGCTTTTTTATTATCTTTGTGTTAATTGATTTCCCGCACAAGCGTTTTCTAGCCCATTCTCGAATTGATCAGTAAAGTGGATAACACCACTTCAGATACTCGATAATGTACTGGCAGAAAGCTCTTCCTCGGATTCCGGGCAACTTGTGAGATTAATTATTTCAACCGAGCAGTGCAATTGAGACCATTTACTTCAATATTGGAGATGTCATTGATTTTATCTGGGTAGTGTTTGGTAGAATTTGGAGTACAGTTTATACTTTGTGCACTGTGTTTCACGCTCGTAACGCGAAACTTTGGGGGTTATCATGATTATCTTAGAAAAAAATCCTTACAATGTTTTAAGCAAAGCAATTCAAATTAATTATTTTTTTTTATTATCTAGCGTAATCATTGCTATACTTTTGCGAGTAGTGCCTATGTTCGGATAACAACAAAGCCACCCTCATTTTATACTTACTGAATAGAACATCTGACTGAGCGAGAAAAAAAAATTATTGTAACGGTATACGAACGCTTTGTAAAGGTTCCGCAACTTTTCATCCCGCGACAAAATATCCTCGACTAAATATACCTTGACAAAATATCCTACGGACAAAACATCCCCCAAAAAATATCTACTGAAACCTAACCTAACAAAAAACGGGACAAAAATAATACAGACATCCTAGTAAAGACAATAAATAATTGTTATCTGTATTATGAATTATTGTTCAAAAATAGTAAAATGAGACAAAAATAAGACAGATAACTTTGATTTATTGTCTTTACAGGATGTCTGTATTATTTTTGTCCCATTTTTTGTAAGGTTAGATCCTATATGATAGATATTTTGTTGGGGGATGTTTTGTTCGTTTGTCGAAGGATATTTTGTCGGGGATGTTTTGTCGAAGGACAAAAAATCGGCGAATTTTTTTTCCCATTTAACACACAAAACACACAAAAATTTGAAATTTATTAAACTTTGGGTTAGATTTATAGGTGGGAACATCCGTCACTCCTAGATTCTACACACCCTTCATACCTTTTCCTTAGCAGAACATTATTTCATTCCTTTCCTTAAAAACACCCCCCTCCCCCCCGTAACATCCCATGGGCTCTGAGGGAAATTATTTTAATTGTGAGCTAATGTAAAAAAAGCTATGGAAAGTTAAACATTATGCCCACATAAAAAACAAAAAAAAAATAAGAGTAATATTATCGTAATTAAATCAATCCCAAGGAAAAATATTATTACAGCAATAATTAAATAGGAAGCTCCTACCGCCAACAAAGAATGAATGCGAAAGATTATTTTATGAATGAATATTTCTTCGACTACGTACTTGCTTGAACTATCAAAGATTTCTTTACTGAAGAAATACTGATTCTGAAATAACATTCCACCAGCAAACTTCTGCTTCTCTAGAAAGATTCTGTTTTGGTAAACTTCAAATAATTCATAATCTGCCCAGTCATAGAAGGCCGTAGTTTAATTATTTTAGGAAAAAAACCGCTTCTCCAATTCATGTGTTTGTTTGGGTCCATGAATAACTACTCTATTACAATTAATTAACTTTAGACTCGATTCTTCCAAAAACGGCATGCAAATACAATATTGGATTGAATCAACAATATTGTATTTTTGTATATCATTCTTGAAAGAATTGGGTTACAAACATTCATCTTAATATTTTACAGCATAAGTTGCAAAAATAGTTTTTTGTTAAAATAATTAATTACCGCCATCTATGAACGAGCTGATGAAGAATTATTTTATGTTTACCCTTTTGCACGCTGAAATTACTTATCTTATTGTGGCGAGTTTTATAAGAAATATTCCAGAAAGCTTTTTTATCTGTAATCTGTCTGCACAAAATCGAAAATTTATAAAACAATGCATATATTTTGTTAGGAACTCGATTAGTCAACTTTTAAGGGTCGTTTGCATTTGGCGAGTATTTGAGTCAAGTAATCAGTATATTAGTAACTAAACGCGTCCGAACACCACAATTTTAGTGGAGTGGGTAAGTCAGTTCTTTAGTAGATTCAATCCATTTCGTTCTATTTTTCGGGCATGTAGGGACCCCCACCACGCGTCGTTGTGCACTAACATGCGCGATTCCGCCGTTTTAGCAGAATTCTTTTGTAAACGCGCGAAAATATTGTGGCGTTGGAGCAAAGATGCTACTCTAAAATTATTTATCTATGCTGCTATTAATCTCTTTTTGTGTCCATAGTTTATTTATTTTCATCTTACGAATTTATTATTCCACCTCTTCTAAGCATTACAATATGCTTAATTAGCGTAATTACTTTGTTTTGTAGCACCTCGTCATCTTGGGAAGGGCGGCGGGCAATAATGTATTCTACTTGAAAGTATAGCAATGGGAACGATTTTCGGCGAGTCAAGTAGTAAGTATACCTTCTCGCTACTTGACTGACTACTTGATAAATGCAAACAAGCCTTTATACACGGTTAAAGACTGTCACATTCTACGTTCCCGTTTAAATCATCAGAAAATATTTTACAGAGAAGTTTAAAACCAACTAACAAACAGGTAATTTCTCCGCAGGAGTTTGAAGAGAATATAGACCGCCACCTAATTCTGTCTTGGCGTACACTTTTTGCTTCATTCACATTCATGCATTGTCTCAAATGAACTCCTGCGTTATTTTGAATTTTGATATGGTATACATTCAAACATTTTATTCACTCGATCGCCCACGTCTTTGTTGAGCGTCCACGACTTCTTCTTCGTCAACTTCCGCTATTTATAAACAAATAATATTATTTATGTTGAACAAAAAGCAAAATGGATGCCTCTCACTGAAGTAATTTTAAACAATTTAAGTGATTTTTAAGAAACGCGTGCTTGACAAAAACGATGGAAAAAGGGATTCGATAGCGCATTCTGTAGCGTATTAAGGAATCGATTTTCGGTCGAACTCAAATATTTGCTTTTTCCATATGCTTTTCCATATCATATTGATTTGAATAATAACAACGGATAACCACAATTCCTCACAAAACTACCATAATGGTAAAAGTTTCTGGTTTCAAATTCCGGCTTTCATCGCCTAAAATTGACAAATTAATTATTTTAATTAAATAAAAATATTTTTCTTTCCTTAAAACACCATTTAAAAAAAAATTATAACCTCATTTCAGAACCAAAGCTCCTTTCATCAGTTTTTCAATAATCGATTATAAATTCACTTTGTGGCATTATTTTAATTAAATGTAAATCATTTTCTTTATTCAAACTACCACTCTAATTAAAATTATCTGAATGTTCCTGAACCAAAGATTCCTTCATCTAGATGAAAAGTTAACTAAAAACCTAAAATAATGTACATATAAGCATAGAGCAATAAGTTTAGACAAAGACATAAGAATGAGTAGTGGGAAAAGGAAATTAATTAGTTAGTATTGTAATAATTATGGTATTTACGTAAAAAATCTTTTGTAAATTCATAAATGCCAAAAAAAGATAAATTATTACGTATATCGGTCATCCAGTTGGTCAGATGTCTCCGAAAAATTGAAATCTGTGTCGAGTGTACAGTAATTTGTAAACGTGTACCCTCTGGTGCATAACTCTTAAACCTCACCAAATCAGAAAAGCCTGCAGAAGAACTTGAAGTGAAATTAACAAAAAAATGATGTTTTTGGGTTACTGGGAAATTTCAAAATACGGTAGAATCAGTTTATTATGACTCCGCCTATATTGACCAAACGCTTAATATGACGTTATTACACAGTGCAGTTTGGTTTTCTTATAAAATTCTTTATAACAAAGTCGGATATAATGACTTCGCTTATAGTGACATGTCGCTTATTATGACCCATTTTTAATAAATTATGTCCTAATTTCATTGAACATTATGTCGGTTATAGTGACCGATATGATTCCTAACACCTTCGGCAGTGTTTGTGACGCCCAACGACGTTAATATGCTAAGTTTCTCTCATCACGAATCTTAATATGCTCTTTTCTCACGTCATGAGTCTTAATATATTATGTTTCTCTCTATTGAAATAGATACATACATTTATAGCAAAAAAAATTAGGAGATAGTTTATTTTCTACAAAACGCTTTAGCATGACGTGTTTGTCTTTTCCCTTCGATGTCATTATATACGGTTTCCACTGTATAATGCTTCCTGGTGAAATTTTATATTGTTATTTAATGTTTAATAAAGACACGTGTAAATAATATTTGATTAATGATGAGCAATCGAATATTGCTTTCCTCATTATCTTAAATTTCCGCATTTGGAGATTTCTGACTGATCAATTGAAATACCGATATATATATTTAAATATAAATTCAGGAGACGACAATAAAAAAATGGTGTTTAATTGACAATTAAGGCCCGGTAGTTAGTGCTCGAAAAAAAGAAGAAGAGGTGATATGTAATTACGGTCGTTAGAGGGAGCGCGCTTATATAAGCGATGATATTTAACGATTAAGCGAAAATTGTTAGAACGTTTGATAAAACACGACTCGTTTAAAAAAGAGCAAAAATCTCTTGGGAAATGACTTAAATAGCATTTAAAGAAACACCGAATGTTTTCATACAAATAACTTTAAAAAAATTTTAAAACTGTATTTATGTCTTCTTCTTTTCTCATACCCTTTCCGTTCAACAGACGTTGGCTATCGTGATGGCATGGAACAGCTCTACAGTAGATTGGCCAAACCACAGGTTTTTCAGCCATGATGTTCTCCTTCTTCCAGGGCCCCGATTTCCGGAAATCTTTCAATTGAAGTTTTCGGATTTTTATTGTTTTATTAACTTATTTTTCTTTATTCATCCGAATCATAACATCGTATTTATGTCAAAAGAACAATTTGCTTCCAAAAATGTGGAATAATACAAGACAATAAAATTAATTTATTTTTCTATACTTCTTTAACTTTCTAACTTTAGGCATTAGCCATTCAAACATTGATATGAAAAATTCATCCTTTGTGTTTGATCTGAAAATTTACATTGATTGTTGTTTTACATGCCATGGATTCTTGTTCAAATTCGTCTTGTTTGACTCGGCACAATGTTAAGTTAGTTGTTTTTAGTTATTTATTACCTTAACCCTTGTAAGTCCTGGCCACATTTGGCTGAACCATTAAGTGCAATCTTGTACCTTTCCACTCAAACCACCTCTAGTCTGGAGCATCAAACATCAACTCCACACTGGAGTGCTTGTAGGCACAGCTAACCTTAAAAATTGGTCGTTAATTCTTGAGATTAACAATGTTCGATTGAATTATTTACGAGTTCAACTGTGGCGTGAATTCAACACGTTTAACAAACGTTTAACAAGTATTTTATGATGATCACATTTGTGTAAATATCAAATACGTATAGTTAAAATTCCCCAAAACAAACATTCGTTGATTACCTCTTGGAAGCACAGTAATGTCCGCCACTTTCAATGCACTGACATATTTGTGAAAAGCAACAAAACTTGCATACATTCAGAGGTCCCGATCCAATATTACAATCCCTAAGATGGACCTGACGGAAATTCTACAGGGCGTGTGTGGAGCAGGAATGATAAAAAAAAAAATCTTCCAATGGAACAAATGTGCCACTCTCAATGCACTGCCATCTTTGTGAAAAGTAACAAAACTTGCACACATTCAGAGGTCCCGATCCAATGTAACAATCTCTAAGATGGACCTGACGGAAATTTTACACATTTTTTTGTACTGACATCTTTGTGAAAAATATCAAAACTTGCACCCATTTAGAAGTCCCGATCCAATATAACAATCCCTAAGATGGACTTGACGGAAATTTTACAGGGCCTGTGTGGAGCAGGAATGATAAAAAACTTCTAATGTGGAATAAATGTGCCACTCTCAATGCACTGACATCTTTGTGAAAAGTAACAAAACTTGCACACATTCAGAGGTCCCGATCCAATATAACAATCTCTAAGATGGACCTGACGGAAATTTTACAGAGCCTGTGTGGAGCAGGAATGATAAAAAACTTCTAATGTGGAACAAAATGTGCCACTCTCAATGGACTGACATCTTTGTGAAAAGTAACAAAACTTGCACACATTCAGAGGTCCCGATCCAATATAACAATCCCTAAGATGGACCTGACGGAAATTTTACAGGGCCTGTGTGGAGCAGGAATGTAAAAAAAACTTCTAATGTGGAACAAAAAGATTCGATTCATTGTTTTAAAGCTTGAAACATTTAAATTGAGGAACTGACGACCGAACTTTTTTGAAAATTCAAGATTCTTACTTCAATAAAATCTTCGCTAGCGAAACAAACGATTGCATAAAGTGAATCTATGTATGCATACAGATAACTTTGTTATTTATTTTAAGCACCTCAATAAGCATAAAAGTATTTTCTCGGACATTAAAAGATTTCGGAAATCACTGTGATTTCTTCTTTTGAGACGATGACACATTTTCTCATAAATTACTCCTCAAAAGATTAAAAAAATATTGGTATTGTAGATATGCCCTACGAATGGTTAAAGAGTTACTTAACGGGTTGAAGCCAGCAACTCAAAACGGGTAAAACGGTCAGTAACTCACTAGACACTAATTTTGGGGTATAACAGGGAAGCACATTGGGACCTCTTCTATTTATAATTTATAACAATGGATTATGCGAGCTAACAATATGCGGAAAAATTAAAACGTTCGCTCAAGATACAGTTCCTATATTTAATAGAGAGGATTGGACTCAAACTAGGAAACGTGCTAAAACATAAAAGTGTGATGCATGAAAGTGTAAAAACTTACTTTGATAGTCATTTAATTCATTGGAATGTCGTTCTAATTTAATTTAATTTAATTTTGGTCCGGCAACACGTGTAGTTATTTTATATTATGCAATGGTTTTTTTTTCACATTCTTCTCACCCTATTTTCTCACAACTCTTTTTATTTTTCTATAAATTATTTATTTTTAAGTCACAGCATGTAATATCCCACGCTTTCACTCAGCCCAAGTCCCAATCAATACCGCCATGTAAATACAATACGGGTAGGTAGTTCACAAGGCTAGTCATAAAGCCTTAAGGTTAAACAATGTTTCAATCAAGTATCTCCGAAGCCGGTGGTGACGTGTTTCGACAATTTATAACACCATTGTCACGCGAGGCGCCACTACAAGACAGGGACCCAGGCCCTGGGACCAACTTGCGAAATCGATATAATGCGTCACGTTATAAGTTTAGCATCCAGAAACTTTGCTCTCGTGATGCAAACACTTAGATCGGTAATATAATCTAATCCAATATATAAAGTTGATTGTCTGTTTGTGGCGAGTGGTGTGGACTTGAATTGTTAACAAATCTATGGTTGTATTCCGAGATTGATGAATTTTTTTCACATTTGACGTACAAAATTAGAGGATAATTACTGTCTATATGTCATTTAGAAAAACTCTGAACAAAGCCCGGGCAACGCCGGGGACGTTACTCATAAATATATATCTATTAATACCTTTAAAGCAGGTAAGTGCCCCGAAGGGCTTTGTTTTTTTCAAAAATCCACAGATTTATTTTGAGATCGATGTAAAGTGATTATGATCAATGATCGATGTACGCACAATCAATTTTCAAAAAGACGACTATCTACATGAGATTTCAAAAAAAAATCACCCACTTTCCATTTTTCAAACCTTTAAAGCAGAATTTTGATACTGCATTATTGAACATCAGCAGTAACAGAAGTTATTTGTGGCGCGACGCATACGGCGTGGCTTCAACATGCACTCGAAACTGGGTTCTGAAATTCAACCACGCAGACATTACTGTAATAATACTGTTCGATTTGACTTACAAAATTAGATGATCATTAAGGTCTATAACTGATTTTTAAAAATTCTGCATAAAGCTTGGGCAACTCCTTCAGATATATATTTCTCTCTAAGTATATTAAGGAATAACCCAGATGTGCTTTAGTTTTTTTTATATAAATCTGAACTTTTATTTCGAGATTGATGAAAACAAAGATGACATAGGCCCTGAGGGAAATTATTTTCCTCAGGGCCTCCTGTGTGGAGCTCTCGTAAAAAAAAAAAAAAAACAAGCGTAGCGTCACAGTCTAATTTTGATAACTCTGGATAAAGCACGAGCAACGCCGGGGAGTTCAGCTAGCAAAATAATAAAATGTGTCCGGAAACGTGTTGTCACACGAAGTGCGATTTATACGTGCAAGTAAATAAAATTTCCACATGAAAATTTAGTGCAACACATTTATGTGAGCAAAAAAAATAAATTCAAATTTGCAAAATGTACATTGTACATGCTTCAATTCTGTAATTTATTAATTTATCGTTGATAGTTCCCTATAATGCTTTTATACTGCGAATATAATTTTTGCCGTGATGTATTTTTTGAAAATATTACATAAATTAAATAAATATGCAAGTGGTTGATTCCCGGTTTGCGGTAATTACAGAATGTCTGCTTTTGAATATCTCTTTGAATACATATTTGTTAATTTTTAAATGTGAATGGGTTGTTCTTCTTTTAAACCTACAAAACTTTACCATTCTGTCACATTTTCACCACTCTGTCACAGGTTGTTCTTATTATAAATTAATTCTCTCTGAATCTCAGAGGGGTAATTGTAGCAAGGGGGAAAGGAGGCCTAAAATGCCTATTGGGTTGACAAACACGAGCTGCGTGTATACCTATTTCGAATGACAACCCATGTGACAGAAATAACCCACGACATAAAAGTTGTTGGAGACAAGTTTTTGAGATTTTTAAAATTATTTTATTAAACATCATTAAAAATAATAATCGCAGTTACTTCAAAGGTTATACCTTTTCGAGTTTAAAAATAGTTTTAGGATGGGTTGTTTCAAAAAATTTGACGAATTCGTCAAATATTTGACATTAATTTTCACGTTCTGTGTAAGTTCTATTCAAGTTCTGTGATGATTTCAGTTTTATGAAGCAGCTGGCCTATGATGATAACATAACAGAACTCGAATAGAACTTACACAGAACGTGAAAATTAACTTCAAATATTTGATGAACTCATCAAATTTTTTGAAACAACCCGTCCTTAAATTTTAAATCGTCGTATCATTTTTTATAACATAATAGAATAAACGCAAATGGATGTGGACTGTGATTTGTATTAAATGCACTTCTGTCACGAAGATTTACAATTGTGTAACGTAATTTTTACTACAAAAATATAAACACATTTTTTTAAAACGCACACAGTCGTCACGTCCTTAGTACAGTAGATTTTAAAGGAATTATAAAATAATAATATTGGTAATTCTGTTGAATTTTTCTCCACTAACTGGTGGAGACAACTTTTATAAAGGTTAAAAAAAGAACAACCCGAATACCTACTAGAATCCAAACTAATCGAGAACAGTGGGATACCACGTTGTAGTTTCTTACTACTAAACCGAAGAGTGCGGAAAAAGGAAGGGAAAGGAAAAGAACGAAGTGGAAGGCTGGCTATTCACATTTAATTGGATAAAATTAATGTCAAGCAACGTATGGTGGATGGTCTTTCACCAGAACAATATTGAGAGCATCAATTACTACTCTGGATCGCGCCGCAAATATGCTAAGTAAATCTTTACCAATATTATAAATGCGAAACTGTGTGTGTTTGTTTAAACCAAAAAACCGATTTTAAAAATTCTTTCAACAAAAGAAAGCTAAATTATATGCAAAGACTATAGGCTGTATATGATGGTAAGCTCTGGCGTTATGAAATTATTAATATTAATATGTTATATTTCTTATACGTTTTCTGCAGCTAACAAAAGCGAGTTATTGCTAACGTCAGAAAACAAATCGTTGCCGTGGAAACGATGTTGATATATTTTATTTTATTTCAGGCGTCGTAGTTAATATCTATCTATGTAAATAAAAAAGGATCTTCAAAATGTTGGTACGTACGCGCGTAACTTCCGAACGACTGACCAAATTAGATAATTCTTTTTTTTACTGCTGGTGAGCTCTGGCATTATGAAATTTAGGTGACACGCGAGCTTTTTGAAAACTGAATGTACCGATAATGAATGTATGGAATGCGGGAGGTGGGGGGGGGGATAATTGAAAAGATAAATAATACTAATACCATGCGAGCGAAGCCGCGGGCAAAAAAGCTAGTATTATATAAAGTATTAAAGTAATGTTATATATATTCGATAAAAATAATAAAATAAAATAATAACAATTGCACACGACGGGTTTCGAACCGGAAACGAAGCCTGGGAAACTTAGCTTAACAACTCGGTCACGAGGACAGTTTTATGGTAAACAGTCATTTAGATTCAGTTCTTAAAAGCAAACATAGCGCTAATCTTCAAGTTGTTGAATAAACGTGCCTGTATTTTGTCTCTGAAATTGACGGAGAAGTTTTAGATGAAGTGATTCGATTAGAAGTTCTAAAACACTTTGGGTACATATTTCAAAAGGGGGTAGAAACAGCCCTGAGTGATAGTCAATTAAAAATGTAATTAAGCATTTACAGCCGAAATATTGCATATTTAATTAAATCTCTGCCATAATGACAGGCTGTATTTTACTCTGTTCATTTCAACAACCAAATGTTTAAACAGCGGAGGTTTTTAAAAACAAATTACTTTGAATTGGGTCGTAGCCTCATGTTATTTAATTTGCGGATGCATTTAATGTTATCTGGTTTATTATGTGAATTGAAGTGGCAAGTCTACCAATTTAACATTAATATTTATAATCAAAACGTTTTATTTTTAATTCAATCAATCTCTTTTGTTTGCTTAATAGTGTTACCTGCCAATTAAACACGGTTTTAGAATGTTTTAAGTTGAGAATTTTGATTCTTGAATTTATTGTTTGTTGATAAATTTTGTACGAATTTAAAAAAAATAAATATGTACCGTACCAGTAGAATGGTCACCTTAATATTAAAGATCCATAATGCACAATTGTGATAATAATAGGCTAAAGAAAACAAATCCAAAATTTATTTTTCGATATAATATGATTAATTGTATTTTAACTTTAACATGTTATTTTTATTGATTTTGTAATAGTTTTAGCTTACGGTTTCGGGCAGTGATCTCACAAAAAACCCTTCGCAACCCACATATTATTTTAAACTCGGTATTCCCATTGAAAACATAAACTATAATTACTTGATGAAAGATTAAAATTTATTAAGAGTCTCAGATCAAAGAATGATGTCCGACTTAATATTTATGTTCAAAATTGTAAATGGTAGAATAGAGACAGTCTTGATTTAACTAAGCTCATTGAATTTCATTTAAATTTTCACATGTAGCAAACACATTGTGGGAATACATTATAATAAACACGATGGTATAACTTTGTTTAATTCCACTTTTTATATTCTTATCCAACTAGTTTAACATTTCATTTACCCACGAGACCCACTCGTTCCAAAGTCCTGTTTAAATGCTACAATAACCGGACTGAGTATATGAAACACTCGCACAAGCGATTGGTAATTTCATGTTATCTAGGTACAAACCTAGATAATATGAAATTACCAATAGATATGATGAATAAATAAATTACTCATAGCAGATGTGACAGATCTATTTAACTGCACGGAAGGAGGTACAAGAAGGCTATGCTATCAAATCTTTTCAATCAATATTAATTTTATTTGTACTATAGATTTTTGTATGTTATGGCATCTCTGGTGTCATTTCTCTTTAAAACGCCACAATTGTCTGTTACAATCTTTTTGTACTGTTTCTAATATGTTTCTTATGGTTTTGTGACATATGTGCTTATGGTATATTTACGCCGTTGATATTAAATAAATAAACCCTATTTGTGCCAATCTTACCAATCTGTTTCATCAATTTCTGATACGTCATCTTTAGCCATCTTTAATTTGATTGCATCTTTCCGAGACGTACTCGTACATTACCTCTTACTCCATTAATTTGCATGTGGCTTATGTTTCAGGCCCTTATTTTGTTCAATTAGCAAGAACCATTTAAGCGCAGTTTTCTTTTCATTTTAATTACGCCTATGCTTCCAATATCATCCTTCAATCCATTTTAAGAACACCAATTCTACCAATTTATCTACTTAATATTCATGATTTCACGTTTTTTAATGAACAATTGTCAATTTAATGTCATTTTATGTTACATGAATTTTATCGTTAAAATATTTTTCAAACCTTTTTCCAAGCTCCTTTTGCAAACATTAGTCCAAAAAGAGAATTAATGACTGACAACGGATGAAAATATACATAAAGGAAGTCATACATAATGAAATACAAAATGAAAAAGTAATCAAGCGGCTTACCTGTAAAAGCAGACTGAAGTCCACATGACAAGAGTAGCAGGAAATGCAGGTAGCTCCCTGCGCAGGCGGATTGTCCAATTCCGGTTCTGGTTCTCGTCATGGCTAATCTCTTTCGTCCATAGCACACAACAATTAATGTCCCGCACAGATGATTAAAAATATTTCCAAGTTGTAATGTCTATTCGAGCTTTCGAACCGGTTTTAATCCGCCGAACATTTCAATAGTGTACGAAACAAAACGAAATTGCAGTTCGGAAGGACTGACGGTTGTTGTCTGTTTGCCTCATGACAATGAAAGCTTTGCAGCACTCAAATTAACTGAAATTTGTAATTTAACAAAGGAAATTGAAAACCATCGTATTTAAATTATGCAGATGCCAAATATATCGAAAGCGCACGGAATAATGAAAACCGATTTTCATTTGGCGTTTGATTTTTATAATAAGCTATCTTTTTAAACAATTCGTTTATTTTACATTTTGATAATGCTCAAATGAAGTTCTAATAATTCATAAAAGATATCAGTTATTTTTTTTTTCAATATTACATAGATTATTACATATCACAAATGAAAAAAATTCTAACGATATTTTAATTCGTAAGGAACTATTTTTCAGATGTAATATGATTTGAGCATATGAAAAAAACTCAATTATGAAGAGTGAACATCTGCCTGCAAACCTGTTATGTTTACAGTTTTATAAAGCTCTAAATTGTTATTTGTTCAAACAAGTAAAAAAAAAAATCAAATTTTGAGTTAAGCAAACAAAGATAAAAGCTCATTTCCGCGAGACACAAAATAGTTATAGCCGAGTACATTACTTTTGCTCTTGTGTTTTAAAAATGTAATTTATATTCGTGTGTATTTTATAGATTAAAAAATTGTGTTTTATAGTTTTGTTTTCATTTCATTCAAATTTAATATAATTGTATATGAAATATGTAAACAAACCATGTTTAGTATTATTTAATGTCATCAAGAAGGGCTGGGCGTTTTTTCAAATCCTATCCTGAAACAAAAAAAATAAATTAAAACATATACAAATACAATATAATACATATAAAATAAATTGATTGGAATATTCAAAGGGTACATTCAAACCCCACTAATCACGGTTCGCTCTTCTCAATTGTACCTTTAATACATTGACAAATCAAAGGGTTGAAGCAAAACATATATTTAATTATCGGATACCCTTTTATCTGGATAAATCCCAGATTGTCAATAAGGCTCGAAATATTCGTTTTACATTACCAACACACTGCGAAATTTTAATTGAAAATCAATTCGACAATGGCGCCCAATTTAGGTATTCAGGTTTGAAAGCGTGCCTCTAACCTTTCACCACCCGAGTCTTCCACTCGTCCAAACAAGGGCACCCACACAATACACACTTCTATCTTAAATAGATTTGTCGATAACCTAACTCTTTATCCTGCCATAATATATTAGAGATTCGTCTGGTTGGCTGCATCTTCAAAGCATTCAATTTACTAAATAAATCGGCCAGCATTTTCGACAGCCCACGTCAAGTGATATTATGGATCGGTTTAATGAAATTCCTTCAGTGAAATCATTTTCTTTGGTCACAAAAAATGTCTTTCCACTCACATAAATCTTTATTGTTTTATTCGTATTAATTTGTGAAAGAAACGTATTTTGGCCATACGAGGCTATCAAATTGTTTCCGCAATACTGAGAATAGTTTTACTTGATATTGAAGCAAAATAATAAAAAATTCCTGATTTGTTTTATAGAAAGACCTCCATAGCATCTATGTCTACAGACACAACATGTCTAAGGTAAGGGAAAGTCTAGGACAGACAATTGCCTCGTTTAATATTTGGGCTTTGTTAGGTCACTTCAAAGTTTGATGGAACACAAGTAAAAATCATAAATCATAAATAAAATATAAAATTTTAATTTCATTTCACATAAATTATTAAGGCGGTATATTCTAATATGGGGGCTTGCTCAAAGCTCACATTTTAAGAAATTCCGACGAATTCGAAAATATAAAAACTTTTTTTTTAAACCGCGACCCGGGGATGTAAGTTATTTATATTTAAGATTAATAAAAACAATACCTCACCATTATTATATTTTACGTAGAACTGTTTGAAAATTTTATTTCCCCTTATATAACTTTAAATTAAGCGGTCAGCATCAGATTTTATTTTTCTAGACAATTAATAACTATAGGAGGGATTCGTTTAGAAACATCTTAAATATTAGTAACACGTTCTTCAAAATTAATTAAAATGAACCCGGAGGAAAGGTCGAGTCTCCAGGCCTGCGAGGGCAAATTCGACCGTACGTCCGTCTAACACGCCGTGCCATGGGCGTATATCTGTTTACACGCTTTCTTCACTTACGATTCTAACATAATTTTTCTTCTTTCTTTTTTCTTTGATAGGGCAAATTCGACAGTAGGTCCGTCCAATACACGGGTCGCTGGTCGCAATTTGTATACACGGTTTCTTTACTTACGTTACTTTAGATTCTGAATATATTTTAGGGTATTGTGTCGTCTTAAGGATTCTCTCAATATTTTCATATCTCTGGCAAATATGGTGTAAGGTATGTAGATTTGTGGCCTTGTTCAAGTATCCGTATTTGATTTTTACGGGCAAGCAAATTAGACCACGCAAAATGATGATTTTTCGGTTTTAATTAATAAACCCACTCTCCTAGTAGCAGAAATAATATCACTGAATCATTTACAGCGCTGAATTACCAAATCTGGGCTCCAGCGAAATTATCGGCAAAGTTGTTAGCCGGCTGGGCGTGAGCGTGAGTGTATCATTTGGAAAGGGAAAATGTAAATTAGCGAACGGTTCCACTACGTTGGACAATAATTCAAATGCACTTGAAATAATTTATCTGCTTTATGAGTTCCGGATCTGGCGCGGGAATAATCTCATTGGTGGAACGTGGAACGTCCCTCGTACTTAAGTTTTGTTTCGGAAGTATTTAAATATATATAATAAACTCGAGACAATGGCCGAGTGGTTGTAGGCAGAGGAGGGAGGCTCGTGGGAGGAAAAGGAAAGACGAGGAAAGGGAGGTGTTGAAGGCGGAAAGGACACGGGGAAGGGACGCAGAAAGCGAAGTTTATAAGATAAACGGAAGAGAAGACTAAGTGGGAAACTTGTGGGAAAGGAAGGGGAGAATTTGTCAATGACGTTCGTTATAAGGAGACACACCGCTCACCGGGTACAGCGACGCTTGGGTGAAAATGTTGCCGGCGCTCACCGGTTACCGCGACGGTTTTCGGTTTTGTAGATGTTGCCAGCTGTAATTTTAAATCCACCACTAGGTTGCTATGCGCGCGGAGCTGGATGAAATATTTTCTCTTCGCGCGAGTTGTGTGGATTTTGTATGTGGCTTTTGGAAAATGTGTGGTTAACTTTGAGATGAATTGCGATATGCAGTGCCTTAAAATTCAGGACCGGAGATTAACAAATGCTCGTAATGTTGTATGGGCTTATGTTATTCAATTTTTTATGAGAAAAACTCTCTTTTTATAACTTTTGAAGGTTATTCCCATCAACGTTATATATCATTGAAGAAGAAGATAACACTTATAATCTAAATGAAAATATGAAAGAAAACAAGACACAGAAAAACAGAAAAAAACAATGGTCGCAACTGGGACTCGACTCGGACTCTGGGTTCGAGTCCCAGTTGCGACCATTGTTTTTTTCTGTTTTTCTGTGTCTTGTTTTCTTTCATATTTTCATTTAGATTATAAGTGTTATCTTCTTCTTCAATGATATATTATGTTATTCAGCTTATTATCAAATCGAGGTTTTTATACTTTCTAATACTGGCAGAGTATATTAAACCGTCATAAAATAAGTTTTGTATAATTTAAAGCTTTTAATTTTAAGGAAACATTTTTAAGTGGAACATTTTAACATTCTCTAACTGCCCAGTAAAATAATATTCTAAGAATCTTTTCAGAGCCCTTAGTTTCATTATAAATGCCTTTATATAAATAAATAAACCAACATATTTATACATATTATACAAACATATATGTATATATATATTAATGTTATAATCGCATTTTAGTTTTTAATAATAATAATATTTGTAGCAGGTTTTATAAAAATACCTTGTAAACCACACCACACATGGACAAAGACACTTTCAGTATTATGCAACCAAACTCTTTAATTGCATGCCCATTACTTTGAAACAAATACTATCTGCAAATACATCTACAAACATTCATAAAAATATATCACTGACTGGATTAAAAATCAAGATATTAACTTTATACAAAACATTATTATTCCCAACCAAACATAACAAAAGTATAAAATTAAATAAACCTAAAAATTAAGTAGTTTTTCAAGTATCCAACAACTATACATACGCCTACAATTTATATATGTGTGTACATATATGTATGTGTATGTGAATGTGTATGCGTATGTATACGTATGTATATATATATATTTATATGCATGTGTGCAGGTACATGTATTTATATGGATGTGTATGTATGTGTATGTTTATATATATATATATATATATATATATATATATATATATTTTTTTTTTTTTTTATATTCCTCTAATATATTTAAATACTTTTTTTCTCTCTTCTAAATAACCAATGTACAATAACTATTAAAATTTGAAAAAAAATAAAATACATATAAAACTTTCTATTACAACACATAAATACTTGTCATACATAAACATAAATAAACACGTAAACACCTCAGCACAGGTTCTCCTAGTGAGGTGTTCACGAAACATACAACAATACCTATCCACAGTTTCACCTTCACAAACCTACCTTACACCCAACATAATAAAATAACAATATATATTATTTAAAAATGTTTTTCAAAATTGATCTATAGGTAAATACTGTAATGCATAGAAATAAATAAATAAAATAAATAAATTACACCTACACTCTTTTTATGGATTTAATTGGAATATTTAAGCTAAAGGAATAATGTTTTCTGAAGGTTCTGATTTTTATTTTTTTGTCTATAGAAAGTATATTCCTCACTGAAGAAATATGATATCATCCACTTTTTTTTTTTTTTTACAATTAATACCGCACAAGAGTCCCAACTGCTCCTGTCTGGAGCCAGTGAGACTATGGCATCCCCAATCGGGGATGTTGTGAGGCTGAAGGTAGTGGGGAGGGGAAGGAGATAGGGAAGAGGAAGGTGGGGAAGTACCTGGCTATTCAGATCTGGTCACTAAACACGGCTAAAGCCATTTCAAGCAACGTTTCAATTCTGAATGGTGGTCTTACACCAGGGCTATTGATAGTATCTTCCACTCTGGAACGTGCCGCAAATATACTATTTATTATTTTAAATGAATAAATTGTGAAATAACACAAATTAATCAAATAAAATTTATTTGCGCACGCCGGGTTCGAACCCGCGACCTTCGGATTGTGAGTCGAGAATCTTGCCTCGGGACCACGAAGGCCGTCGAGGCCACTTAAAATAATCTTACAATAATTTGCAAAAAAGTTTGATGTTTATTGTGGAACCACTAAATGTGGAATTTTGTGTACATTTTCATTAAAATGCGCTTCAACTAGAATAATTCACATACTTAACTGGAATATAACATTATTTACTTTGTATGTAGGTACGCTTTATATAAAAGAGAAGCACTAGGAAAATTTTACACTTTTCTGAGAATGATATTATTGTGCCAGATGCCACTATAACTAGCGTGAAAACAGTTGTTATTCTATTGTAAAAATAACACACCGAGAATTTCATTTCGCGAAACTAGAAACTTTTTTCGTGTCGAAAAATCGTCGCCTCAGTTCTTATTTGTCCAACAGACCATTTTAGTTGTTGTTCAATCTCCACTTCAAAATTAAAAACAGAGTATTAAAAAGTATAGATAATCACTAAACTAAGAATTATTTAAACTTATGAGACCTTTACCTATACGGAACTAGCTTTATCTTAAACACCTTTCATGATGTTTCGTTGAAATAATGAAAGAAAACCTTTTCCTTCTGTAAAATTTTCTAATGGTCTGTTGGACAACGACGAAATATCATTCATAGAGTTTGTGTCATGAAATTCGTCAAGGTTAAGGACGGGTTGTTTCAAAACATTTGATGGATTCATCAGATATTTGAAGTTGATTTTCACGTTCTGTGTAAGTTCTATTCAAGTTCTGTGATTATTTCAGTTTTGTGAAGCAACTGTCCTATAACAATGTAATAACAGAACTTGAATAGAACTTACACAGAACGTGAAAATCAACTTCAAATATTTGATGAATCCATCAAATTTTTTGAAACAACCCATCCTTAGTGTTAAATTGTGAAATATCTTAACATTTTGAATTTGATTTCTGAAAACAAAATATTCATCGCTTTAACCGGGTAGTCTCTGTAACCGCTCGCGTTACAAGTGGGTTTGTTCTGCGAAGGAAATTCACTTTGTTGCGAATAATCGGATGATACCAGATGACATTCGTCATACTTCTGGTTTAACAGACGTAGCTCTACAATATTCCTACAGATTACTTAAACTTTATCATATTATTATTAAAATAGTAATTGCTTACCAAGGTCTGCCCGAGGAGCGGATACGAAAGTAATATCACTCTGTCGAACAATAAATTCAAAACAAAGTTTCTTGAATAATAAACAACGCCCAAGGTCGATTGTCCATCATGAGAAATATATACGTTTAATCGAATAAAAAGTTTTTCTTCAGCATTTTGTTGTTTAGTGGTTCAGTTAAATGTAGAAAAAACTTTTTCGTTCTCATTTTTGGCGAATTTCGAAACAAAACACTTTTTGTTTGGGAAAAAAGAAGTTAAGGCACGTCTTTGTCTACCAGACTAAGAAATTCATTCATACAAAATGTTTCTTAAATCAGTCGTTTTACAATTTTTAAAATGAATCTGCTGTATGTAGTGAACATCAACATCAGTTCACACAATTAGGGTTTGATTTCAGCGATAAATTATGCTACATAGAAAAAAATCTATGTAATGGGATTTGGGACTTCGGAAAGGAATATTTACGTTGTATTTTAGCCCTCGGAGCATAAAATAATCCAAAGCTATCAATTCCTGTCAATTCAATCCTCGAATTCCATTCAGAGTGATCGATTGAAAACGTACGTCAATATTTCCGTTTAACGCTAAAAACACTTAGGCCCGTTGTTGATTCGCCGTTCACCTTCAAGGGGCAATAAAGAACCTTTTAGAATAGATATTGCAATATCGAAATAGACTAAAATTGCCGTAAAAGCTTTGTTGTCGCCGAAATACATAACATATTTGATAGAAATCAATTAATTTTCTAGGAAAAGGTTGATTTAAATTTTAATAGTATTATACAAATACTTTTCATTATTAAAATTCAGAATATCTATTTCCTTTCTTGAAGCAAAAAAAGCTCTCGAGCGTTGAGATCTGACCTCAACACCTATAATTCAGCTCCCAACTTACTGGAATTTTAAACTTTGGACTAACAAATATTTATTTTTCTCACTTGTTATGTCGAAAGAGTCATGGTTAAATATTTATGATTTCTACAAAAGAGGTACTCGTATAAAATTATGCTGAAGAAATGATTGTTCAATTCAAACACGAATATATATATATTTTTTAACAACTTCCGTCTACCGCCTTTGTGCAAGTTTTTTGTCTTAAAAGAACGTCAGATTTATAAAAATTTTGTGCTATTTCCGCTTCGCAACTAAAGCTCAATAAATTAAGTACTTCTGAACGTAGTCAAAAACTAAAACTGTTTTTGAAAGGTGATAAAATAGCTTTAAAATTATATTATTACAAATAAATATTAAAATTTAGGACGCAAGCATAAAAAATTGTAAAAATGACTCTGTGAAGTTTTTAAGTGAAAATAATACTAAAATCACGGTTAAATTAAAAAACCCTCATTTTTTAGACAATGTATAAAAAACAATTTTATTACCTCATTTTTTACCATTTTATACAAAAATATTTAATAAAAATTAAGTCTGACGGCGCGTATACGTTATGGTGGGTGAAAACTGTTTCCACAAAATTAGTATTTCTTATCTATTTCTATGGACAACTTTGAATAGAAATGTGAAGTGTGGTTTATTATAAATATTTTTCTTTTTGTTTTAAGGTTGTTCCTAGAAGAAAAACGGAGTTATAACCATTTCTGTGGGAACACACGCGTTAGCTTGAAAACAAGCTTATTGTACTGCTATTGATATATTGTCTTGAAAACAAGCTTAGGGGTCGGAGTGGTTAAATTTATAGTATATGCGCGTCAAATTATAATAAATGTTTCATATTTATTTAAAAAAAATTGTTTATTTAAGTGTAAATAATATAATAGCACTCCGAATACAAAATACCATGACAGTAAGATTAAAAGTAGGTACCTCCCTAAAGGTATATTACGATCCTCCTTCGCAATTGCGTTCCTACTCTCCCCCAAACAAATGGGCTTCAAAGCAATATTATTATGAAATATTACGCATTTGGGAACGTTACAAATTCAATAAGCTATAAATGAAGCTGTTACGACGTCCCAAATACAAATATTGCACGCGGCGATGTAATCCAATGTATTTACAACAAAAATCCGAAACGGCCGAAAAGGCTTAGGCGCGGCGTAAAAGCGCTATACGTTTTACGTTCACGTTAATCTAATGAGGCAGATTAACGTTATTGAAGTGGGTTCATATTTAAAGTATCACGTGGGGGTGGGGTGGTTTGGGGTAGGTACAAACGAGTCGGGTAATTACGCAAGTAATGAAAACAACCCCTTTTAAAAGATTTTCTTTGGCAGTTACTTAAACGGTCTTCGAAACTAATGAGGGTCATTGTGTTGCTTCGATTACTTTATGAAAATAGCTGCTGTTGAAAACATTTTCAAAGTAGGTCATATTTCTAATGAACATGTTTATTTTAATATTCGGAATAGGTGGATTACGACAAGCATTTTTAATGTTAACGCCATAAAAAACTCTTTTATTATTCAAAGGTAATAGAGTTTGTTCTGTGTTGAATTATCTTTGTTTTCTAAATTATAAACAAATGTTTGGAAATATCGTCAATCAATGATTCGTGCTTCGTATAATAATATCTAATAAGGGAAAAATGTTTTTTTTGCGTATTTAATTAAAAAACAAAAGCTTCAGGTTAATATTTCTATGCAAAAAATAAAGAGTTTATTTCACCAAAAAAAATATTTTACATCTAGATACACGAAAGCAAAAGGTTTTGAGATGCAATCCTCTGCTTGCTTAGTTCTCCACCTTTACAAACAAGCTTTTTTAGCTTATAAAAATTTTCTGTTCGGATATTCGTAACTCGGTAATAGTAGTGTCAATTTTTAAAAGAAAAAGTATAAATAAAATTAACAAAATTTGGAGTTCACAAAACTTTTTTTAAATATAAAACTTTTACTCATTTATTGCGGTTTAGTTATTATTAAATCGTATTTTACGAACCATGATGCAAAGAGTAATAGAAGCTTTACGAGATTAATTGTAAAATAATGGTGTCTAGAAAAATTGCACAAAAATGTCGTTTGTAAAAGTCCAGCAATTGGGACATAAAACAAGTCGAAGCGCGGATTCTTGCCATTATCTTTCTGTTTCATTTGATGACTTTGGTATTGTTTTGGCGGGAAAAGCTTCTACGCTTGGGCAGAGCTTCCGTGTTTAAACAAACGGAAACCCTAACCATACAAAAGAAGAATTATCTCACATGTAGTACCTACCTAAAATACCTGATGGCTACGTACATACCGCCCCTGAACGGACAAACCATAAACCAATAGAATTACGCTGGGAGCGTATCTATGCACCCGAAGTAAGCTACCAAATTTTTGAAAAATCGTTGACTGTACAGAAACGGTGGTCCGTTTCATAAATTCCCCTTTTAGAGGAAAGGCGTCAGGTGAGAATGCTCTCCGTGTTTTATCGTTATTTCAATGGAATCTGCTCCGAAGGACCAGCGTCATTGATTCCCTCGGCACTGATACATTGTCAAGACCCACTCAATTAGGAAGTACACCAAGAAACATATATTATATTTAATTTTTTATAAGAAAAACTCTCTTTTTATAACTTTTGAAGGTTATTCCCATCAGCGTTATATATCATTGAAGAAGAGGATAACACTTATAATCTAAATGAAAATATGAAAAAAAAAACAAGACACAGAAAAATATAAAAAGACAATGGTCGCAACTGGGACACGAACCCAGACCTCTTGTCTAACCGGGACGTGCGCGTTATCCAATTTCGCTAATGCCACCTTCTGTCAAACCGTCATATTTGTCAATCTCATATTTCAAATATTTGAAAGAAGGTGGCAATAGCGAAATTGGATAACGCGCACGTCCCGGTTAGACGAGAGGTCTAGGTTCGTGTCCCAGTTGCGACCATGGTCTTTTTCTATTTTTCTGTGTCTTGTTTTCTTTCATATTGTCATTTAGATTATAAGTGTTATCTTCTTCTTCAATGATATATTATATACTTACCCCGTTAAAAAGATGGATGAAAGTGTGAAAATGAAGGAATGTTTGAGGGTGTGACAAATGTTATGCTTATTGAAGAAACCAATTTTTAATTGTGAATACCTCACAAGAGTCTCAGCTGCTCCTGTCTGGAGCCAGAGATACTATGGCATCCCCACCTGGGGTATATTGTGAGGCTGAAGGTAGTGGGAAGGGGAAGGAGATGGGAGAGAGAAAAGTGGAGAAGTATCTGGCTATTCAGATCTGGTCACCAAACACAGATTAAGTCATTTCAAACAACGTTTCAATTCTGAATGGTGGTCTTACACCAGGGCGATACTGATGATACTTCCAATCTGGAACGTGCGCAAATATACTAAATATATATTATTTGAAATGAATTAAGTGTGAAACAACAATAATTAATCAAATAAAATTTATTTGCCCACGCCGGGATTCGTTCCCGCAACCTTCGGATTGCGAATCAAGAGCCGTACCCCTAGACCACGCCGGTCGTCAATTTCATTTTATTAAATGTATGTTATTGAATTGATTAATATTAAATATGTATCCACACATTAGTTTACCTACCTACCACGTAATTTGAACTATCTCAAATAAATAATTACGTTTCTAGGCATTCCCCGTTCAGTGAATACCGGATTTTGGTGAATTGCCAGACCTAGGATATACTAATGGCCATAAAAGAGATACGAATGTATCGCCCGTAACTGAAATTTAATAAACGTTATTTATTTTGTACCGGCTTACAGAGCCCTGCGTTCCCGTTACCTACTCTGCTCGGGCTTTCTACGGTGCGTGTGCGCGAGATCTTTCGGCATTTATGTTGATTTACATACGGCGGCAGTGTAAATAAAAATACTGCTTAATTCCATAAATCTCGATAGTTTATTTCGATGGCGTTATGAGGTATACGGCAGCGAGCTTTTCGCCCACGGCCGGCGGTATATTTTTGCACATAAATTGCCTGGTGCCTACAATTTCGCAGCTTCAAGCTAATTGTGAAATCTGCATAATAACACACCGCAAAGCTGGAAAGTATTCCCACACACCGATGAACACTTTTATCCCTTGCTAACTAATGGTAAAATACTTCTTCAGCAAAGGAGTTGATTTAAATATTTACCTGGTTGGATTTTCTGATTTTTCCCGAATTCATTTGTCAGATTGTAGCAGCTCTGTTCTGTAGCTCAAAGAAGGCAAACCTCCTGTCCTCCGTGGCAAGGCAGTAAGGGGCCATCCATAAATTACGTCACACGAATTTCATGATTTTTTGACCCCCCATACCCCTTGTCATACTTCTCTACTCCCCCCCCCCCTTGAGGTGTGACGTAATTTATGGATGGCCCCTAAGCCCTGCAGACTTGGAACCCAATATGCCAAAAAATCTTTTCTATTTCAATTTTTATATTTTTTAAATATTGGATTCCAATTTGGGAGGCGTAAATTGGATAACCAACCTCTTCCAGAGGTCACCCCAAGTGGTTTGCTACGTTTGATGATTTAGCAGAGGTGCCCGTGTTTATGGGGTGAGGTTTGTCTAAGTCTTGAAGGCGGATGAACAGGACACACTGAACCCCAGATTTTTACACACCCCTTAAAACCTTTTCCTTCCCAGAACTCTCATCTCCTTCCTTTCCTTAAAAAAACCCTCCACACAGCATCTTCAAAGATGACATAGGCCTTGAGGGAAATTATTTTCCTCAAAGCCTCCTGTGTAGGTTCATGTTAACAAAATGGATTCCCTCCCTGGCATTCAAAATCAAAAAAATGAATTGTAATAGATGAAGTTGCGTTTACTGAGCAGACACGAATAGACAGTTATTTATAAAGCTCTCTTTCCTTTCCATTCCCCCATTTTCCAAAATGGGTGCAATAATGTTCCTCATAATTCCACTGACTCACACAAAACTCACATGATAATGTATAAATAAATAAACGCTAACAATAAGCAAACATTTCCAACGCTCAGAAGAAAGAATAACCCAGATGTTGCCATGTTAAATGCTTTTCTTCCAATGTATTTGATGTTTAAGTAGAAACATTCTTATTTTAAAGCATGGTGTGAAGAAAGAAACATTAAAAAACGTATTTTAGTGACCCGAAAGCTCATAGATATTTATTTCCGAAAAGCTTTACCTTCTTAAAACCGAACGCCATTAGCGGATATTGAAAAATATTAATATTGCAGATTGCACGTTCTCCCCATTCGTACGGAAACTTCCCACCGCGCCGTTCCGATAGCTGAACAAAGAAAGAGCAGAAAGAAGAACTAAAAACAACTTAAGAGGACACTTTGAATAATTTGGTATTGACAGGAGTTGAAAGGGAAGAATCTGACTTCAGAGCGGAACACCTATTGATTTTGCGAGAGATTAAAATGCGATACAAACCAAAGGCACAAAATGGCCGTAAAAGGTAAAGAAGAAATAACAAAATATGTGATTACTAACTTAATAATCAACACGCTTTTTTGTTGCATGGTAAGCGAAGGAGATGGCATGTAGAACAAATATTCATTTGCATACTTTTCCACACTCCTGCATACATCTCTCACATACATCTGATTGTTATTCCGACTCTTGTTGTGATGTTACCCTGTACTAATATTATTAGTATCGGGTATTTCGTCTATTTGATTGGACTTTGAGGGATGATTGGCATCCAGATACATCCGCCTGTCCTGCTTCTGGAGGGTCCGTTTGGCTGGGAGCCCATTCTCTGCAGCCCTGCTCTTCTCACAACGTGAGATTCTTTTCACAAAAGGAGGAGATTTTGTCATGCAGCATAATTTCTACATATAATGGTATCATCACAAACTTATTAACCTAAGCAAGATCTTGAAGCTAGACAGTCTTAGATTTCTGGAGGTCCTTTTATTTTTTTAGATACTTTTGTTTTCAGCAATACGAGACCATCTTGCTCAAAATATGTACATTGTTGCCACTTCTAACTCTGTTCTAACTTATTTATTGTTTATGTTTAATTTGTAGAACTCCATTTTTTTTAGATATATTTAATTAAAATTAAATTTGATAGTTTTATTATCAAGTTCTTCAAGTATTTTAGTATGTATTTAAGTTACAGCTGTTTCGGTTTTCAAAACTTTAACACTTAGTTGGGGAAACAGACTCCGAAACCTACATAATACACTCTAAATTAGTGTGTATCAGCAAATTGGGTTAACAGGTAATAAATCAATGTAGAAATCTTCGAAAATTAACATTTAAAATCCTATAAATAAGTCGCCTATCAGTGGATCTAGCCACAGTTTGAAAATGGTCTTGAAAACCGAAACAGCTGTAACTAAAATACATACTAAAATATTTGCAGAACCTGTTCTAACTTCACTTTGTTCTGAGATATGAGGTGTCAAAGTTCGCAAAAACGATTTTTCATGATCTTTTTACCGACTTCTGAGGTTCAGGTTGAATCTTGTAATGTTGAAGTTGTTGAATCTTGAAGAAATTAGATACCTTAATGATTAAGCTTGCAAAGACGAATTTCCATAATATATTTTACAATTTCTAATCATCAGGTTCAATCTTTTGTAAAGTATTTTAGTTCATTATATTTTAAAGGAAAATATTTAAATTGAATACGTACTTACCAATTAAAAACACACCTAAATGTGAAGATAGAACAATATGCAACCAGCCAGGGCATAATAAATACACTTGCTTTTTGCCATTTCAAGAGGGTCACATTCTCATTAAATATTTTCATTTAAAACATGTTAAACTAAAATACTTTACACAAGATTGAACCTGATGATTAGAAATTGTAAAATAGGTTATGGAAATTCGTCTTTGCAAGCTTAGATCATAAGGGCTTCTAATTTCTTTAGATAGCCGATTAAAAAATGTTTTTCCTTGGTAAGTATGTATAATCATGTTGGGCAAATTAAGTATTTAATGTTTATTGAATAGAAACAAAACATGTTTACAGTTGTCCTTCTTTTAGGAGACGAAAGCTTTACTTAGCTTGCAATATTTTGAAAGCTTCATTTAGAAATGGTGGACGAAATAAAACGTTTAAGATTAAGAGTGAAGTGAAGTATTTTTACAAGATTTTCATCGAAATTATTTGCCAAAACGAAGACGCAGATACATGATCTACTTTTTACAAGTAATCGAAAATATTATCAAAGGATTAAGATCCCCCGAAGAAAAGTATATTCATACATTTTAACATTGTAACTCTCTTTGGATTCATTGGAGGTGTTACGTCTTAAGCCACTGTAACTTTGATTTAGTTAACAGGGGGAGAAATAAATTTCTTTTTATTTTTCTTTCCTAACGAAAAATAACACAGTAATGATCTAATCAAGAACCCTCAGCAGCGGGGCCGACAGGACTGAAATAAAGGAAGAAAACATCTCAACTTCCAAATTTGATCTCCGTGTGGCGTTTTAAAGATGGAAAAAGGAACTCGTTTTACATTTTGCTGGGGTAGCGAACGAAGTTTCCTTTACTTTATTACGGACGTAATAAGGAGAAATTCTCCCGAAACCATAAATAAGACTACAAGGAGTACAAGTAGAGAACCCTCCAATTTTAAAGGCACTTTGAATGAATATTATAATGGGACGAATTAATTTTCATAAAGTGGCACTTGAAATTTTAAATAAAACCCCGTTTCAGTCAAATATTTATCAAAGAAATGCATTAAATTTCCTTTTTAATACTCCGCCCCAGTTTAAGTGTTTATGTTCGGGTCGGAATCTATAATTTTTGAATATTCAATTTACGACTAAAGTTTTAATTGATTCTATCGGATAAAGTGTGACCAAAAAATTTAACGGCCAAAATGTACATAAAACCAGTAAGATTTATCAATTTGCATGAGCCCCGTGTATTTGGACAGAACAGAAATATTTTAAGCAGAATTGAGTTTAGGCTCTCCGAGTTATAATCGGGTGCATATTGGATAAAATGGTTTTATAAAAATATATTGGTTCAAGAAACTTTGGTCAAAATATTTACGTATTTATTTCGCGAAAATCAGCTTTGCTTGTTTTGGCAAAAACTGTGGCTTGACATACTTAAACTGAATTGAGAACCTGCATGCTTTATTTCAATCAGTACATTTATCTTCACCTCGTCGGTGAAGACGAGACGAAAAAAATATTAGTTCATAAATTACTACAGTTCATATAAGCAGTATTACCACATCCAAATCGGTTAACGGTGGGGAAATAAATGAGTTGCTTAAAACAGAATTTTTCAAAACTTCTCTCCTTCTTTCCATTAAACGGAATATAAACGCTAGAAATATTTCGATTCTCATGCCGTCAAAATTTAAAATCGGGCGTTTTATTTGTACGAGGCAAGTGGTTTAAATTTATTTTGAGCATAATTTTAAAAGAATGGAAAAAAATAAGAACATACAAAACCTCAAAAATAGTCTTAGCCATAAAGGGGTATTTTTTAAAATTTGTTTGTTGTTATGCAAAAACACTTTTGTTGTCATGCAAAAACACTTTTGTTGTCATGCAAAAACACTTTTGTTGTCATGCAAAAACGCTTATATTTTGTGTAACGTAATAAATATATATTTTTTTTTAATTCCAAAACAAAGAAAAGCTTGTAAACGCTTCAATTTATCCATGGCGTATTTTTTTGATGTTCATAACGTAAACCAATTCATCGTAAAGATGGTATCTAAATAGGATTTCACGTACAGCTTCATCTTAACTCTCCACACAGAAACCCCAAAGATAACATATGCCTTGAGGGATTCTTTTTCCTCGGGGCCTCTTGCGTGGAGCTTATGTTCACTTTTATTATTACCGTGACGATCCACGGTAACGGTACCGTGACGGCATAAAAAGACAATAAACATACATTCCTTATCAGTCTTATCACCATAATGCTGTAGGTCTTTCAAAAGATGAGATACACAATCTACGTAACTCTGTTTCCTCCAAAGGAAAAAGTAATAATTTTCTTGCATCTCTCTCACACACCACACCGTGATGTCTCCGTAGATCCGGACAAAACTACTAGCCATGATTTTGAAATATGGAATTTTAAGGATGGGTTGTTTCAAAAAATTTGATGGATTCATCAAATATTTGAAGTTGATTTTCACGTTCTGTGTAAGTTCTATTCAAGTTCTGTGATTATTTCAGTTTTGTGAAGCAACTGTCCTATAACGATGTAATAACAGAACTTGAATAGAACTTACACAGAACGTGAAAATCAACTTCAAATATTTGATGAATCCATCAAATTTTTTGAAACAACCCATCCTTAGAGTATGGAATACAAGGATAATATTGAAATGTGAGCGAATTCCAAAAATTCAAAAACGTCGAATGTCAATGCTCTGATGGTTTTACTTTGGTTTGTTCTTAAACATAATATAATGTTGCAGCTCTTTCTTAGACACTAAACAACAACAGTTTAAACAGTCACTCGTATTTTGTATGTATCACCATTATTTAATGTGTAAGAAAGAGCTGCGTAGCGATAAGGAACGCATGTTTATTGGTAATAAAACGCTCAATGTAAGAAAACAGTTTGTTCAAAAAATATGAAGAACATAATGTCACACATTTGTAAAAACCATTATATATATTTGTATTTTACAAGGTAACAAAAGATTAATTAGTATTGAAAGTTTTTATGCCAAGTTCTAGTATTTAATGCAACGTCTTAATACTCTGTGCCTTGTACAGTTACCACCACAGAAGTTAAGTGGACATATTTTAATATTTTGGTCGTATTCGTTACAACGTTAGTATGCAAATCAACAAAAGCATACCCTATTACTCAGGATTATCCCCTTAAAATATTCCGGATAATAGAAAGCCCAAATGTATCACGGTATATTATAAATACCCCGCTCTAATATAATTAGTGATTATATCATGCTATTGCTCTTTATACTCATGTATTATAAACAAAATACACTTACGAGCTAGGTTTGGCTTTGAACAAGTCAGAGTAATCGATCATTCCGGGGCAAATAAGATTCTGACGCATGAAAAGCAATTTTATTTTGACAATAAAGCCATACTCCTTGCTTCGTGGAGCAACCTAATATATGCGTGTCAAGCTGGCAATAACTCAAACTTGGGCTCATAAACAATAAATTAATTTTCTAAATTATACCAAATGAGCAGGGAACTAATCTAGACACGTCAAAATGGCGACACATTCACGAATAAATCAATTCGAATGTAACATGTAATTAATTCAACGATTGCCATTTTTACCCCATTTACCCAACGACAATCTAGGAGAACGTGGTGCAAAATTTCGACCAATATATATTTTTGATTAAATGATTTTTACCTGCAAAAAATCACGAGCAATAAGTTGACTTGCCACGATAAAAAAGGAGAAAAGTTAATTCTACTTAAGAGGAAGATAGGATCAAAAGTTTACATAGGATTAAAAATTCGTGGTAACCAAGGTATCACGGAAATAGACATGTATTTTTTTATACATATTTTGAATTATAAATTGCAGGCCATTAAGTGGGTATTCTAGTCTAGAAAAAAAAACTTTTTTTTTCTTCGCATATCCATAGTTTAGATATTCAAAAACATTTCCTTAAAATGATTTGTCGAAATTCGAATTATTTTAAAATATATAACCATTTAAGTGTCGCGGTTTAGATCTTACTAGAATATGAATAGAACAAAATTTTAAACGCATTTTTCTCAAAACTACTTTTTTCGAGGCGGTCGACACGATATCTCAAGTTCTACGGAACCAATTAACTTTAAATTTATTGTGAGCCTTCTCTACACTTTATTCTATTGCTCCTACCAGAACTATAAGAAAATTAAAATTTTTACAATTTTTTAAAAATTCCAAAAAGTCAAAAAAACTGGTAAAAAATGTCTTTTTATTTCAGACAGCTGCCATTTTGCGAAAAAAAAATTTTTTTTACTTTTCCCAGGTACGGACCATAGCAGCATTTGTCTGGATTAATAATTTTTTTCTGATTACTAGGAGGGTTGCAATTGTGTCAACCAGGCCATTTTTTTGCCATTTTTTTGAATACCCTCCAATTCAACACCCTGTTACTTTTTGAATTTTTTTGTTAGGTTTTTTTAAAAAATATTCTTTAATGCTTCAACATTTGGTAAAGTAATGGCTAGTAAACATATTATTGTTTTTTTTATTGCACCTGAAAAAACACCTACATAATTCATGCTTCTAGACTAGAATACCTCCTTAAATAATTCATTTGTTATGGTTTTAGAGGCAATTTTGACAATTTTTTGTGAGTAATTAGAGTAAGATAAGTTTTTGGTAATTGTTAAAAAAATCTAGACCAAACTACTATTTAAATATAATTAAATACAAAATTTAAAAAAAATCTGAAAAGGCGTCTTTTGAGTCAAAATTTTTAATAATTATATGCGAGAAATTTGTGTTCTAACGTAACTCGATCGTATGTAATTTGGATTTTGCCCATCAAAAAGGTTATTCTATTAATTTTTTTTTTTTTATATTATATTTGTAAAGTAAATAGGGTTAAATTATTTTTTTTATGAATGAAGTTAACTCACAAATAATTTAAAAAGTTACCTCTGAAATCACGAAAAATCGAATTCTTTAATGGCGTATGTTTTATAATTTAAAGTATATAACAATAAAATAGCACACATTTGAAATAAATATTTGCCGTTTCTGTTTTTTACAAAAATAATTTTTCAGTTTGGTTTAGTATTATGATTAAATCCAAAATTAAGTTTTGTGTGAAAAGGACCGCACAGTCGTTCCCCCTAATCAAAAAGCCTTTAAAATATTTGGTGAAAAGAAACGTATTACAAAATCACTCGAGAAACACGTTTAATATAAGGTTTTTCAAAACGTGGACTCAAGAAGAAAGAGGAATCGCAAAACGAATCAACTCCCCTAAAGTTTAGTCAACGAATATGAGATTATTGGCCATGAAAATATGATTTTATATTCATATTGCTGCCGAACCTATATAAAAATAAACTTTCGGGACTTTCTTGTAAGTTTTAAACTTGTTATACGCGCATATAATCATCGGAAAACTTTTACTTACGAACATTAAATATAAATTACACTTGTAAATATAGAGGAAAGACATTTTAAATAAAAAGCAAATTATAATTATTTTGTTTTAAGCTGGCGTTTTTTGATTGTACTTTGTTATTTTGTTCTTTTTTCCATGTACTGTTTACTGGAAGAATAATTTATTTTATAGAATTCAGTTTTAATATTTATTTGAAGATTGCCTTTTCAAGCTTATAACTTTTAAAATAATTGGCATCTTGTTTATAAGGTAACTAATAATTTAACTTCTACAATTCTATTTCAAAACTATTCTAAGACTTCAACATATGTTGTACTTTAAGATCAGTATTAATAACAGCGATGCAAGTTCTCCACACAGCATCCCCAAAGACGACTTAGGTCCTGAGGGAAATTATTTTCTCCTGTGTGGAGCTCATGTAAAAAAAAAATCTTACAGGAAAAAGTCGAAACGCTAAAAATTTCAAATGTTGAAAAAAAAGTTTGTTGAAGGTCGGGCTAAGCCAGAAACTAATATGAGTAAGTCACCAAACGTGTGAAATTATGTATGCATGTATTCATGAAGGTTCATAAAATGAAAGAAGCATTTTATTATCACGATGTAAGTAAGGTGTAGGTAATTAATGAGTTACAAAATGAAACCATTGTCACAAACGAAAATAATATTTTATTTTTGCCTACAAAATTGTCTAGTCATCTGAAATATTATTTTGCAAATGTCATCCAATTTTTGAAAGGCTTCGTTTGCCCCTCTGAGAATTTAATTTTATTGTCTGACCGGAAAAATGTCCGGAAACTCCCACATGTAATAGGAATATTCGTTTGCCGCCGCGCCACACCGCATTGGAACAAAAACCCCAAATGAAAAAAATGTTTCCTTTGTTGAACGTATCATCTCTTAAAGGTATTTAAGGACCCCTTTGAAATATAAATGTTTTTAACAATTTTCGAAACAAGAAATACATATATGAAATAAGAAATAATGTTTTTTTTTCACGTATCCAATAACCACTCTATTTAAGAAGTATCTTTGGGATATGAGATACATTGGAATATTTTTGTTATTGTTTTTGGGGTGTTATGCCGTGTTTCGCTACCTCCTTCTTTAGCCAACGTTTCGGACAGCGTTACAGTGTCCATCATCAGGGCAGATGAGTAGTTACTACATTACTCATCTGCCCTGATGATGGACACTGTAACGCTGTCTGAAACGTTGGCTAAAGAAGGAGGTAGCGAAACACGGCATAACACCCCAAAAACAATAACAAAAATACTTTTTGGCCGTGAAAACCTAAAAACATACATTGGAATAGTCTAATTTGCTCAGCGCAATTAACTATAATAAAATGAAATGAAACTTTTACATGAAATTATAAAAGTTGAAATGTCAAGGTTTTCATTATTATTTGATTTAAAAAAAAAAACAGTTTATTCACGAACAGGTTCTGTTGCTAATTATAAAAGTTAATAATTGATTTTGCTGGAATCTGGGTATGATCTCCATGAACTTTCACAAACCGAGTGAGTGCTCAGAATCACTGAGTCATCGAGACAACCTTTAAATTAGACGATAATGGATAAAACGTAATTTAATTACTTAATAATTATTTTCAATTTATATTGTTTTTAGATTTGTGTATTATCACGAAATGACAAGAAGAAATCTACAATTGGTTGAATTTTTTGTAAATGTAATAAAATAAAATTCAACTTTTGTTTTCTCGATAAAAAAAATAAATAAATCGTTACTCGGAGGCGCAATGGCAATTTATCCCAGGGCTACCGGACTATATGCGGGCTTCCAATTTGACGACAATACGCATTTTTTTTTTATTTGAATACAATACTATTTTACATTATTATGTTCACTCACAGAAGATGTAAAAATAGAAAAAAATCTGAACAATTATTTTTTTAGCATTATCATCAATCAATGTTTTTGTAATAATAAAAAGATTTTTAAATTTATTTTTATTGTGTACTTTTCGTAGATCTCAATTAATTTGCTAAATAATTTAAAGTAAATGAAATTTTAAAAATATAAGCATTAGTGAGTTATGTAAACATATTATTTTTATTTATTTTGTCATATAAATAAGTCATACGTAAATCTTCTCAATATGGATATAAACCAACGTTTGATAATTCTACTTGAACGCCGAAACAGCAGTCACCATAATAAAAAATTTAACACTTCCAAAACTCATTAATACTCTCAATTGATTTATTTTAAATTTAAAAAAAAATTATATAGCTTAACCACTCGGACACATAAGCTTGTTTTCAAGACAATTTAACGTTGTTAGAAATACATATGACATAGGAGGCGTACTTGTCTTATTAAAATAATTTAAAATGATAAGATACGTCGTGCAAAGTGCGGTTAGCTTTTGTATTTAAAATCACAGAAAACTTTAAGTTAACTCCACGAGTTCATTTGGGATTTTAGTTTGTCTAAAAAGCCTATCTTTGAAATTACTTAAAGTACGAAACTTTGATCTCCCATTCACTAATTTGAGCCGTGAATTGAGTGAAAAGCAAAGGAAAGGTAAATACAAAAGTTCAAAGGATTCCAAATATAAGTAAAACTGACGAGAGTCAGGTAGTATCAGTTCTATCTTTGGTTAGTGGTAAAACCCCAGGGTCAAAGATAACTAAACTTATATAACTTTGCGTAAGCTAATTCAAGCAAACCCTGAAGAAGAAAATTATCAATAGGTATTTAGTAAAGATAAGGAATATTAGGCAAATTATATTTTAAAAGTCCATGGCGGAAATTTTAGTAAAAAACTTAGGTTTGTTTTTTTTATGTATTTGTCCATGGTTTGAAAATAATTAGAATTAGCGTAGTCAAACACTTGATAATGGATGAAAGTAGACTGAATGCTATATAAATGAGATCCCTGAGACGTATGTGTAGTAAAAACGTAATTAATAAGATTAAGAAAGGGACGCTCAGATGGTTTGGGCATGTAGAGCGAATGAATGAGGAAAGGAGCATAAGGAAAACATATGACGCAATGTGAATGGTAGACGTGAAGTCGGGGAAGCCCGAGGAAGACATGGCACGACCAAGTGAATCAGATACTTGAGTCGGGCGATGTCAAGAGTCAGAATAATAGAAGAGCATGTATGAGGCGATGTATGAATGTGAACGTGGCAAGGAGTGTATGCCAAGATTGAGTTGTTTGGCGGTCCGTCCTCTCTGCCTACCCCTGGGAAAACGGCGTGATGGTTAGTTAGTTAGTTAGTTAAATACTTAGAAAATATAAAAAATATCTTTTTTATTTATTCTAACGACATAAGGTACTCTGATGTTGCTGTATTTTTGTCAAAATTGTCAGGTAAATTTTGAGTTTAATTCAAGAGGAATAAAAAATAACATAAAAATAATCAAAATTATGAAATTAACCGTAGCTGGAGCTACGTTGTTTTATAACTTCCTTGTAGACTGTTCGGACAGTCTTGAAGTGTCCATCATCAGGGGGACAGAAGTGCCCAATTGCAAAACTGTTCAAAATATTTGCTTAGAAAGAAGGAGTTACCAAATTATGGCCAAACAACCAAATTATTTTCATGTTTATTGGCCACAGCAATAAAATAACCGCTTCCATAATAGCAAAATGTTCCAATAAAATCAATCGTTACAAAAAATACGACATATAATTAAAATTCATCGACTTAAATAGTTATTTGTCACGTCAAAACCTTTGTAAGCACAAAACGTCCAGTTAAAAATATATCCGGGGTGAAAGCCTTTAAATCCCTTGTAATCATTTAAGGGTAGGTCCCGGCAATATTACTCAGCTAAATGTTAACTTAACGATCCAGTATGTTTTGTTTTTAAACAATGTAAGCCATAATTCTGAATAAAAGTGTGTGTGTGTACCATCATCGTATATTCACATAAGCTCGACGTTCATTTAGTTGACAAACCGACCCGTGAAATGGCTTTGGCATTCAGTAAATTGTTTTTCACGGATTATAAGCTTTGTTGGTTTCTTGTTTCCTGCGATGGGATGTAAGAGGAATGAAAACTGGCAAAACGGCGAAAAAAATACACCCGCTACTTTTTGAAATAAATTAAGGCTTTTGATTTCGAATTGGAGTCTTGCAGAAGTAATTAATGTTTATGTACATCGTTTGAGTGTTGTGCAAATGTTTATTTTTTTGATGTCGGCAATCGCAATTTACATAAAGCTTTTTTTAAAGAAAACAATGTAAAAAAAGATTTTTAACCCTTCATTAGGCGCATTAAGAAAATCACACAATTAGTCGCGTGGGATCATTACTGACCCCAAAGAAATAAAGGAAAATGGAGTGGAAGAAATAAATAAAACGGAAGTATGTATTATCAAAAATTTTATTAACTTTATTATGGTTAACATTGAGGAACAAAAACATAATTTTGACTTAAAACAAAACAAAAAACAGCTTTTAATCAGCTGAAATAACGAATTTTTGGTGTAGCCGAGATCAACTTAAAAAAAATATATAATCATCAGCAGATTCATCAATTCTGCACCCAATGCAGTAAATCCTGAAATGTTGCTGACAAATAAATTTACCACACTTTTGGTACAAAAATTTGTTATCTAATTTGGTAAAAAAGTTGTTAAGTAATTATTGGTCGCGTGGGTCAGCACCAAAAAGAGCGGCGACACGTGCGTACGCGTTGGATTTATGACCGCGACTGCTATGCTTACCCTGCGGGAAGGTAGGAAGTTAGAAAGAGCGCTGTCGCATTCCAAACACTCAAAACATATTTTGTTTTCAGTTAGAAATGGTCTTGACCCCATGCGCCTAATTAAGGGTTAAGACAGATTTTTAGATTTGAGCGAATTTCATTAATTTTGTGTTTTGATGGTGAAGTTAGGACGGGTTGTTTCAAAAAAATTGATGGATTCATCAAATATTTGAAGTTAATTTTCACGTTCTGCGTAAGTTCTATTCAAGTTCTATTATTACATCATTATAGACTAGTTGATTCACAAAACTGAAATCATCACAGAACTTAAATAGAACTCACGCAGAACGTGAAAAATAACTTCAAATATTTGATGAATCCATCAAATTTTTTGAAACAACCCGTCCTTAGAGTTGTTCTGTTCGAGTTGAAAAAAAATAGGTAAACCGCATCAAATTCAAAAATAATAATATGAATGTATTAACTGGATCCTAAATAGTCTATTGTTTTATAGACATATCTCTTTCAAGCGAGATTTCATCACTTAGATAACCAACATATTTTTAACTATTGAAAATCAAACGCACAGTATGAACAACAGACTTGGCTTACCTTTATGTAGTTTTATTCAATAAATAGATATCGAGATATTTTTTGGTGATGGACCAAAACCAACACACTCATGTTAAATAACTTTAAGTTTATATTTTGTTGTAATTTACAATAGTCCTTAGAAAATTAAAGTTATTCAATTTTAACTAGCTTAATAATCCATCTCCTCGTGGGCAAAGGGGAAGGACCACCACACAACTCGACTCAAATTTATTAAAGCTATTTTTAAGTTCTGCAAGTATTTTAGTTTTTATTTCAGAAAATTATAACATTTAGCACTACTCAACAATAACTTTAAAAATGATTTAATTTGAATAAATTAAAAAAAAAAACTTTTGAAGATAAGTGTAACAAGTGTCACCACCTATACTAATATTATAGATGCGAAACTGCGTGAGTTTGTTTGTTACGCTTTCACGCATAAACCACTAAACCAATTTTAAAAATTCTTTCACCAATAGAAAGCTACATTATTTGCGAGTAATATTGGCTGTACATAATGGTAAGCTGGCGTTTTGAAATTTTAAAAATATCAATATTTTATATTTAATATACGTTTTCGGTCCCTAACAAAACGAATTATTGCTAACTTCAGAAGAAAAGCAAAACTAATCGTTGCCGTTGAACGATACTGATATATACATATGCGAGAAATGTGTGTACGCGCATAGCTTCCAAACGACTGCACCAAATTGGATAACTTTTTTTTATTACTGGTGAGCTCTGGAATAATAAAATTTGTATAAAAAAAATTGCAGTAGGTGGCACGCGAGCTGTTTGAAAACTGAATGTACCGGGAATGAATGTATGGAATGGAGGGGGATAGGGGTGCGGGAGAGGAAGAGGAGGAGTAAGGAAAACGGAAAGAATGGGAAAAGACACAGTGAGAAACAATTTCTTTATTAATATTATTATTATTTTTATTAATTGGCATAACAACGCATGCCGGGTACCAGCTAGTAGCAAATAAATGTTTTTGACATTTTTTGAAAATGATTAACTGCTTTGGCAGTTTAGCAGGTGCTTAAAATGAAGAATAAAAAAAATTACGTCAATTTCTAGAAAATAAGACTATCATTAAAAATGCACTGTGCACCTAAAATGAGATCGTTTTCATTAGACCCTGTTCTTGCGATAAAAAACCAAAACCTTTTTAAAATTAACTTTAGTCAGAATGTACAAATTAAATCATTTTCTTCATCACTTTACAAACAAGATTTTGTAAACAAAACATGTTTCTTTTCTACGTTAATGTTTGTGCTTTGATAGTTAGAATTGTTAATATAATGTTAACATATAAAATATATTACATATATAATGTTTTTTTCAACAACCATGCGTTTGTTCACGAGTTTTGTCGAAAGAACAGGATTTTTTTTTTGGAAAGACCTTCTAGACTTTCGATTATTATTAATTTAATTTTGCACAAGTTTCAAATATTTCTTTAGAGGTACCTTGAATTGAAGCTGTTTATAAATGACCCTCCTGAAAGGAAATCTGTAAAATATGAAATTCTAAACAAATATTAAATAAACACAAAAGCTCGGAGTGAAAAAATATCCTTTCTTTAGAAAAGAAGAACAAAGATATTTACCTGAAATTCCTTAAAAGAGTTCCTTCTCAATCATTAGGTAATCGGAATTTTCAATGAAAATACTAAAATACTTTCTAAAGGACATACATAAAAAAAAAATATTATAAAAAGATCATGTTTCTTAAGAAAATGAATGTAACTGTACGGTCATGATCTATACAGGTGAATTTTAACTTAACAGTTCGTAGAATCTTATCCTTTTTAAGATAAAGAGAAAAGTTGTTATAGAAGGAGGCGAAGCATTTTTACATAGTAAATTTAACTTGAAAAATTTTGATTTGCTAAATTTCGTAAGGTCGATACAATCTTATTGTACAAGGTGAAGAGGGAAAGCTCAGATGGGTTGTTTGGTGAAATGAGTGTCGGAAGAATATATTACACGTAAGTGGATGAAGAAGTTGAGAACGTTCCTAGAAAAAACAGCACGATCAAATGCTGGAGTCAGGAGTTGGAATAACAGAAGAATTGTGCGATTGTGTATGAAAATATTTGACGCAAATAGGCAAGTGTACCCTGTTTTTCCTTGTGGAGAAATGGCGTGATGTGAAGGTTAATTTCAAATTCGTTTTATATGAATAACTGCCAGTTGAAATATTTAATTAGAGGGTAATTAAAAATCCTTTGGCCTACATACGTAAGTACAAAATAAGCGGCCATTTGAATTTGTACTAAATAATTTTAGCCACTTCACGGCTCACCAAGCTCGCACGAAATACGAATTATTTCAAATCACACGAACTACCTGTGTAGGTAGATGGAAACAGTTGAACTTGATTATTGCACAAATCGACTCTTCGCAGTAAATACTAAAGATATTTTCTATAACAAAAATGATCACTATCACTTAACATGAGCAAGCGTCGTAAATTAATAGGTAGTTTTTATTTGATTTCAAAGCAAATTCTGTTTTGATTAAACGTGACAATAATTTCCGACGCCCAAGGTAATCTATATAAGAAGGACATTCTCAGTTGAGTGTTTTTTTTTTATTACATATTTTTTTCCAACAAACCAACTTTGAACGTTCATCGAAGTTTTACAACATCTTTTTATCGTGATTTTTACATGTTTTTTTTGACGTGACAACGTCTTATAAGTCGATGAACGCCGACCGCATGCACGAAAAAACATGACTCATTGTCACGTTCCGCCTGAGCCGAGCGTACAAGTGAGAATATGGAACATGCGTTCAGCCTAAGCGTTCGGCTTATGACGCATCTATCTCTCTTCCACTCTATCGTTATTATATGACGTTATCACGTAAAATTATCGTCCATAAACCGACTTTACAGACAACCATTTTTTTTTAAATAAAAAGAATTCGTAACTAGTATTCCAATATTTTCAATTACAAAAACGTTGGTTTTACTGCTCAGTCGAGTGATTATAATTTTTTCAGTGTGGGTTTTTCTTTTAAATTCTGTGATGTTCTCGAAAAAAAATTTTTTTTAATTTAATATTTTCTTTCCCAGGTGTTGAGGTTAGGTCATGATTATTGATCATTACCGTCAAATTTAAAAGAATCAGACAGCAAAAACATCCTCAAAATAATTCGGAAGTCCCATTTATTTCTTCTCAATAAAGTATCTCGGGAATTGCTTTAATTGTATAGGTTCAAAAAACCCGAAAAAATAACATTTTGTCGCTGGACGGCGAAAGTTTCGGGAGAAAATAACTTTTTCGTTTTTATTCATTTAGACTGTAAAAGTTCTTGTAGATCCTTATAATTCAACCATTTATTTTACAAGTATTTGTTGAGCTTACGTAATATGTTCCGATGAACTCAAACTTCGTAGAATTTCATCCAAAAACACTTTATTTTCAGAAAAAAGGTTATTTTTTTTTTTTTTTTCCCTTTTACCATCCCACTTGATGTTTTCATATCTCCCAAGTTTTAATATTCCAGCATCTTGATTATTCTGTTTCATGTTGTTCCTTTTAACATAAACAAATCTCGTACCATTCTGAATGATCAGTACTTCTAGAATTTCCTCTTTCAGATATACTTGTCCTCCCACTCCCTTAAGCCTCGCAACATTCTTCAATTGAGGATGCAGTAGTCCCACCAACTTTGAACGGCAACCCTTATGTGGTGTTTGCATTAAAAAACATTTACGTGGCTACTCTAAAATGATTTACAAAATTTACGAAAAAAAATTGCCTTTATTGTTTACTCAACACCTAATAACGTAATGCATCCTCTTAACGTATTAAAGTTTACTGTGTATGTTAACAATGAACTATGTAATGCGTTTTAACGCTCACCCGACAATTGATACGACGACAATTGGCCCGCCGACAATTGGCCCGCCGACAATTGGCCCGCCGAAATTTGATCCCCCGGACAACTGAACGCCGGTTGACAGTTGATCTCTCTGCCAATTGATCCCTGGACAGTTGATCCCCTAAAAGATTATTTATTTCTCGAGAAAAAATATATATAAAAGTGGATATACGACCGTACAAAAAAAGTTGATATTCTCATATATCAGGCGTCTTGAGTGAAAATCCACCATACAAATATTTTTGGTAATGGTAATTCCAACTCCCAAAGGAGCATGCGGTGACGTTGTACGGCCAAATAAAAAAATACTATAATAATTATACGTGGATATATAGATGTATAGACTATGGCATCCACATTTCGGTATGTTGTGAGACTAAAGTCGGCGGGCCAACTGTCGGCGGGTCAACTGCCGGCGGGCCAATTGTTGCCGGATCAATTGTCATGCAGCCGTTTTAATATAACGAGATAAAATTTATGTGAAACGCATCAAAATGATTTGTTTTGAACATCTTGATCGAGTTTCTTAAATAAAGCAAATAAAATGATGGCCATGACTGAAGCCTCTCAAATAGCTCCAAATTTCTATATACTTAACGGAACTCGTAAGCGTTAGGTTTTTTCAAATAACTTTTTGTTTTCCGACACCTTAGTTAATGGGACTTAGGCATTCCCAATTTAAGAAAATTTTATGTGAGGTGGAGAAGATGATTGGAAAGAGGAACGTTGGGTTGGATCTCGATATGCAAATAAACATAATTAAAGCCATATCTAGCAGCTGTAGCGTTTTGATTCTGAAAAACGATCCCTCACTAGAGCGATTGTGAGAGAACATCTAATCTAGAAAAAATACACATTTCAAATACATATTTAAAAAAATTACTTGAAAAATACGAACTAGATAGGTAGGTACTTAATCGCTTTCCTATTAAATAAAAGATTTTTTTTATAATCGCATTATTTTCACAACGGTTAAAACATTTTTTGAAAATGTCACACGTACGCTTGTTTAATTTGTAAAAAGTTTGAATAAATCGATTCAAATTTCATTTTCGTCTAGGTTCTATAATTTGAGAGGCGGGTACGGGTACCACCGCCCCGGGAACCATTTTTTGGATACCCAACACCTCTGCCATAGGTCACCCTAAGTAGTTCGCTACGTTTGGTAACTAAGCAGGAGTGCCCGGGTTCATGGGGTGAGGTTTGTCCAGGTTTTAGCGGCGGATGCGTCTGCCCACCTGCCGCGTGGCGGGCCGGATAGAGGAAGATTGAATAAAGGAAGCCTTTTGACCTTTCCAGCCGGACTTTCTCGACACATTGCCATGCACCGCAGTTGGAGGAATGGATTCATACGTCCATCACTCCTGGACACTGGACCACACTGAATCTCAGATTCCTACCCACTCCTCATTCCTTGTTCCTTTCCAGAACTTCTTATCCTTCCCTTCTTTAAAAGACCCTCCGTACATCATTCTCTAAGATAACAAAGTGAAAATATTTTCCTCAGGGCCTCCTAAATAGAGTTAATGTAAAAAAAAAGAAAAAAAGGGTTCCAGGTCAAGAGCAGAGGAAAATTTACCGTCACGCTCTGAAGGTCGTGAAAGTTAAAACAAAGTGCTGTACTGTTTTTTGGCAGAAAAGGTGTTAAGTAAGAACTATTCCGTTAAGGCTATTAATTTCAAACATCAAACACACTATTATAAAATAATTCTTAAACTTAAGACGGTAAGAAACAATAAATTCTGGGCAGAAAAAATGCTTCAAGTTATTCCCAGAAGTAATAAATCTAACATTTTTTGCACTTAGCATCGTTTCGATTACAATCCTTTAAAGTAGCACATTTATAAAAGGCCTGGTTACAAATGTACAGTCGGCGAAAAAAAATGGTTGATGGTTATGATAATCAAACAATACAGCGATATATGACTTGTTTCCGGAATTTTATTGACGCTGTTTCGTCATGTTGTACGCACCGTGCCATTCGCAGCACAAGACCTTTGGATAGAGGACTGGATGCAGCTTAACGATGAATTTAACATATTTCAAACCACATAAATTTGTTAAAGCAGAAAACATGGTCCTTAAAATTCTTTTTTTATCCAAATTACCACTTTTTAATTAACTATTTAAGCGGTGTCCATAATTAAATTTACCACACACAAAAAAAAAATTGCTAAACTGACTAACTAACACACCGTTTCCGACCCCCAAACAACTCGGTCTTGGCACACACTCTTTGCCTCATTCAAATTCATACATATTCTTCTATATTCTATTATTCTGACTCTTGACACGGCCCGACTCAAGTATCTGATTCAAGTACCATGTCTTCCTCGGACGTCCCCAATTTCTCTTAAATATTCTTCTCTATTCTCCTTACACCCTTTTCTTCATTAATTCGCTCCACATGCTCAAACCATCTGATGGTTCTTTTTTAAACTTACTCATTACGCTTACATCAGCCTGACATTCTTTGCGAATCTCCTTATTTCTCACTCGATCAATTATGGTTTTAAGACACATACGCCTTAAGGATCCCATTTCTACAACATTCAGTTTACTTTCATCCTTCTTCTGCCAGTCCATGCCTCATTGTCATACATTAGGATATATACCATCACTCCATTGTGGACTGCTAGCTTCGCTTATTTGGACAGGTTTTTTTAGCACCAACGGCATTCAGTCCTCCATTCATGGAGTTACCTGCATTTACCCTATGTGTTTATCTAAATTTGCGAAAATTCCCGCGCCCAAATTGTTGCTTTATTAAATTTGCAAAGTTTTATTTTTCTGTTATTTATCATTTTTAGTTTACCAATGTACTCCTAAAAGCCTTTATAAATGAAATTTGTGAAGCATTTGTCTTTTTTTTAAAAATTATCATTTTAATTATTAAATATAAAATTATCACTAAATCGTTCGTTTTCAATCAAATATTAAAATCTGATTGTAAAGCTCACATCTTTACAATATTAAAGGAGTATTTGAAACCTTCGCTTTATGGGTACTGCGCGTTTTCATCCTGTGATAAAATATCCCATACAAAATATCATATGGAAAAATCACCCAAGAAAGTACTAAAACCTAAACTAACCTTATTTTACATTTTACTATTTTTGAGCAATAATATATATATATTTTTTTCAATTATTTCTGGCTTTCACCCATCAAGGGTGTTCTAGGCCATCATTTCAAATTGTAGAAAAGGGAAAGGTAAATTTAAATATAAATGAAGAAGTAAATTTATATATTAATATTATTTAAATGTGCAAATTTCAGAATTATATGGAAGATTGGAATCGAGTTTAGACTTAGGAGAGATGAGATGTTGAATGGAGGGGAAGTAATTTTAGATAACGCTTGATAAAAGAGAGGATATTTATTTAGAGAGGGACAACCAAAAAATATGTGATCTAAAGTTCCCACATCTAGACCACAGAAAGTACAATCTGGGGAGTCAAGGACATGAATTTTAAACAAGTGAGGAAGGAACGGAACAATGTCCGATTCTCATTCGAATAAGAGAGGAAATTTCTTTTTTGGAAAAATGGGGGAATTTTTGAAACCACGGTTTTGATGGAATAGTCCTTTGTATTGAGGCATAGCAGGCTCCCTTGGATTGACTAGCAATGTTCCAATACTCTGAGCAATAATTGATTGTTCAATTTTTTTATAAGAAAAAATCTCCTTTCTTATAACTTTTGAAGGTTATTCCCATCAACGTAATATATCATTGAAGAAGAAGAAAACACTAATAATCTAAACGAAAATAAAAGAAAGAGAACAAGACAGAGAAAAAAAGACAATGGTCGCAACTGGGACTCGAACCCAGACCTCCCGTCCCTGTTAGACGAGAGGTTTGGGTTCGAGTCCCAGTTGCGACTATTGTCTTTTTCTATTGTTCTGTGTCTTGTTCTCTTTCATATTTTCGTTTAGATTATTAGTATTGATTTCTTCTTCAATGATAATTGATTGTTTTTAAAGGATGTCTGTATTATTTATGTCCCGTTTTACTATTTATGAACAATATTTTATTGTCTTTGCAAGATGTATGTATTATTTTTGTCCAATTTCTTTGTTAGGTTAGGTAAGGTTTTAATAGATATTTTTTTGGGGTTATTTTGTCTGTAGAATATTTTGTCGGGGATATTTTATCGCTTTATTAAGTTTCGAAATTGTCTATTTTTTAATATTAAAACTGTATATTATAAAGTGTAAAGGTATAATAAATGTCTGCACCTTCCTATATCGCTATTCGAAATGGAAATAACTCTTGAACAATGAACCTCAATACTGAAAAATTGCAGATGGTTTTTTGATTTGATGCCGGACTAATCAATGGAACCATATCTTGACATTTTAAAACATGAGAACGTAGAACCAACGAAAGAAAGGGATAAATGTCCTCGAAATGTGATGCGGGAGAAAAATAATAAGGAATCAATGGATAGCCAGGCGCACAAGTTTATTCATTCTGGATGAGCAAGGCTTTCAGCCATCTGCCTACATCGTATTAAGATATTTCGGACACGCTGCTCGCCAAACTGAGGACTCCAACCTGAAGAAACACATACAGCCTTACTAAAAAAACCCCGTGAAAATTTTATTGAATTGATAAACAAGCGTGTGTGTGAAAACATTACTAATTAAAAAATTGTTCATGGAAAGAAATATTTTTTTTTTTTTTAAAGAAAGACAAACATTCCCGGGTTACGAATAACCCAACAACGTTTGAAAATCTCCTACTACCACCACAGAAAGCCGAAAATGTTGCTTGTGTTGTGATGGAGGACTTAGCCAGCCGAGGAATCGAACACGCGACGCCCGGGTGGGACCCAAGCGCGATGCCCACTCAACCACTGACTGGTCAAACATTGCTTACACTGCCTGATAGGGTAGTTGATCTCTTATTTAGACTGTTTTGTTAATGATTTCTGAACAAATTTTGAAATTTTTCCAACGTATTTTAAATGTCTGTTATATTTCTTACTTTTAAAGATGTCGTAAAAACAAACATCATTTTAGAAACAAGATAAATTTGCCTTTTTAGATTTTTGTTCCTGAAATGTACAATCGTATTTGAGGTGTGTAGAAGCAATGCAGCAATCTCCACTTCCGTTTTTTTTAAAGGAAAAAAACACATTGATATCTTTACTTTTGATACATATTTTCAAACTCTGATTTTGATGGCAGAAAGCTGACAAACTCAGTTTTCTCCCATCAAAATCAGAATTTGAAAATATGTATCGAAGGCAAAGATATCAATGTGTTTTTTTGCCTTTTTTTCAAAAAATGAAAGTGGAGATTGCTGCCTTTGCTTCTACACACCTCATTTAAAAATTGCAGTATTTTAAGCTTCAACATGAAAAAAGTTGAAAAAAAAGCTGACCGTAAAAATATTCTATTAAACGGTCGAACGTTTTCCGAAAATTCAAAATTTAAAAAACTAAGTCTTCTTATTTAATGAATTTGGAAGAAAACTGTTACTTCACTTTTTATCTCGTTCATATAATTAAAAAATATAAAATAATTAATTGAATTCCGAAAAAAAAAAAAAACAAACTGACATCTTGGATTCATTTTTACGCAATTAAAACGTTGATTTCTCGAATGTGTTTTTATTTACACACGCATAAGGCTTTTACGTTATTAAATAATATTACTTTTATGGAAGTTTTATTAATACACGCGGTAAAGTCATTAAGTCGTTACATTTCAAAAATAGCCAAAAACCTATCACTAACAAAAATAAATTATCAACAAAACATTATTTAAAAGACTAAAACTGAAAAATAATAATTTCGGCATTTGTAATTACGCTGAATTACACTAATATCATAGTGAATTGATCATTTAAAGAGAACTTATATTCAAAAACAAAATATTAACTGCGATCACAATTCAACATGTCTAAAATCAAGTTTTACTGGGAAGCTATAAAACATATGGCCGCGACGTCTGCGCAGATCTAGGAAGATTCAATTTGACCAACATAAAAATCATAAAAAACGTGATGTTCTTATTAGTAAAGATATAAAAATGCCGTTCATCGAGCACCCATCACCCATCAGATACACCGTATAACAATCGTGAAGGCGTTTTTTTGTAAGACTGATAGTCTTTTTTCAAAGTGGACGACAGGAGAAGAAAAGGAAAGTCACTAATGTGCTGGAGTGACCAACTATCAATGGCGTTCGATACATCGGTGTTCTTGGCTCTCCACGCAGAATTGAGAGGAGTGAAAGCTCATTGTCTACCATGGAAATTGCAGTAGGTATCGCGATCCTCAGCAATGAGGAATCTTCTTATTAAAGAAATTCAATGGATGAATTTATTTCAAAAGTGCTCAACAAAACGATAATTTAATTTACATTAACATATTCTCTGTGATTATTCCGTCAGTTAACAAGCAATATATATCCCAGTGAAAACTGTTTGATTCTATTTCCTGTTCAGCTCGGCTATTTTGTATTTTGCCGGAAATGGGAGGAGTCCTTCCGATCCGACTGGAATACTGGAAATTTGAACAAAATGGCGTCGAACTCGAAAGGTTAAATATTTGAACGCGGAATCATCGCGTTAAATCCTATTCAAATGATTTTATTTCGGTGAAATTAATCTCTTAATTTATCACGGAAAATATAATTTAAATGTTTGATTTCTGTTTCAACACTCGTTATCACAGAACTAAAACATTTTAGTAATGAATATAATTTCTGGCTGCACGCTTTCATGGATACATTTAGTGGCTAAAATTATTATGAATCCAAAAAAAAACAACTTTGCTATGGCTTTTTTCTTAAGTCGGTTCGTCATTGCTGGGGATCGTGACCCCTACTCCAATATCAAGACTTATCCACTCCTCGCGGTTCTGCACTTCGAAAAAAGCTGCGGACATCGATGTAACGGGCGCCAGCGATCCTTGGTTCAAAGTGTCTTAAAATTCTGTGTACCCAAAAGGCGTTTTAAAAAAACTCCACCACCCAAATCAGTTTAATTCTCCCATGTAGGTCCCAAGTTAGTGTTCCGGTTATCATCTAATCTTTTTATTTACAGTTTATATTTTCATATTCTTCGAAGATTCTTTATATTATTTTAATAATCACCAAAACAACAAGCGCAAAGCTTTAAAAAGATTATTAAAATCTTAATTAGATAATGCATACGCCGCCGTATTTTTAAACACAGATTATGGAAATCACAATTCATTTCAACAATTTCTACAAGAAACAACTATTTACGTACACAACATAGGTTATTAGGTTTTTTTTCGCATATGTCAAATGCGTAAAAAAAATGGCGGCAATGGTAATATTTTATATTGGAAATTTTTAACTTTGATTGAATGAAAATCAAATTTTAGTGCATATTTTTATGTCTGTCCCGACTGAAACCGATGTTTTTTTTGGTAATTAGTTTAAAAGTCATTTACTTTTCGAAATCTATGCCCACTAAAAGTAAAGCGGCGGCTGGTAGATTATTTACCAAATTTAAAAATGCTTTTAAATTTCTTGAAATACTAGTTACACGGGATTATTTGGTTTTACACCGTTTTATTAAGTAGAATTCATATGTTTTCTTCATTTTGATGTCCTTCATAAATATTCCAATTCCATAAACAAAATTTACATAAAAAAATGTGTTTATCTTTTCCATTTAGTCTTTTGTTATTTTTTATGAATTCACGTAGGTACGCAGTAGCCATTTTCAATATAAATTTTCAAATATTCAAAGCTCAGGACGGCAACAATATTGAGAGCTGGAAATGCATTGACCTAAAAATTTGCAACAGAACGTTCCGTAAAAACATCACATCCCTCGAGTATTCCGTTTGCGAGCTTTTAGAGCGAACTACCAAAAAAAAAACACGTTGAAATTATAGAATTATAATATTGGAACAGGTAAAACACTTTTTTACTTGAGCTCCACACAAAAGACCCTGAGGAAAAAAAAAGTCTACGTCACTGGTAATGTTGTGTGGAAGGTATTTTATGGAAAGAAATGAGAGCTAGTTCTGGGAAGGAAAAAGGTGTGACGGGCGGGTAGGAATCTGGAGATCAATGTGTTCAGGAGTGACAGACGTATGAATCCATCCCTTCCACTGCGGTGGAAGGCGATAGGTGGAGAGAATCCGGCTGGAGAGGTCAAAAAGTCAAACCTTAAAGAGCCGTTCGCACACGCTAAGTATTTTATCTGAGTAGAAAGTATAGTGGTAACTGAAGGCGTCCGAACACCACAATTTTAGTGGAGTAGGTTAGTTAAATGAGTAGATACAATCCATTTCGTTTAATTTTTTCGAGCGAGTAAGGACCCCCACTACGCGTCCCTGCGCACTGACATGCTCAGTATGTTTACATTGTTCATTACTAAGACTCGCAAATTTGTCGTGACGTGAAAGCGAAGATGCTACTCTAAAATACTTTATTTATGCTGCTATTAATCTCTTTTCGTGTCCATAGTTTATTTATTTTCATCTCACTAATTTATTCTTCCACCTCTTCTAAAATAATGCATCTTCTAATGCAATCTTAATAAGCTTATTTACTTTAATGCACCGTGGCCTATTCATCTTCCAATGCGCCACATACTGATGTACTCTCTACTTGATTGTAATGCACCGTAAAGCGAACGGTTTTCGGCCAGTCAAGTAGCGTGTATACTCGCTACTCGACGAAACCCTTGCTTAATGCGAATTAGTCATAAGTGTCAAACCAGTCTCTAGCGATCCGGCCGCACATGCAGTAGGTGGACAAAGGCATCCGCCGCTAAGACGTAGACTCGCCCCATAAACCCGGGCACCCCTGCTAAGTCACCAAACGTAATTTAGAAATAAACAACAGTTTCAATATGGTTATTCAGTTTTAAAATGAAAAAAAAACTTTGAATTCATGCACTTTTTTTCATTAAAAATCCTTTATGTGTGTAAAAGCAGCATTCTCAGCGAAAAATGTTTTTGTCAACTAAGAAAACATTATTGTTGCTTTGATGATATTAAAAGTTGGTAAATACATCACATGTTCATGAGCTTAATTTTTTATGCTTCTATTTCATAGCACCAGGTGGTCCACGGGGAGAATTTCATATAGTCTTGTAGAGCTTAAAACAGATTGACTGCCGGAGCATATTAATAAAGCGATGTAATTTATCCAGAAGTTCACAACAAAGCTACGCGGCAGATTTGCGCGCTGAAACATTGGACTTTTGAAAAAATGCAGACTCAGATTCAACATAAATGTTGGTATTATTAATAACTCGTCAGCGTAGCGCGCACAATACACCCTCTACGGATTTCACAAACGGGTTTTGATACAGTTCCTAAAATGAGTATTTTCAGTGCGTACACGTCGCACTTACAAAGCGTTCTTATTATATTTTATGGTGTTATTTAAAAATATCACAATATCTGTAGTTTGCGTTAAGATAGTATTAATTTATCTGTTTTATGGTTTAAAAATATTTGAATAATAACGTCGTTTAAGCTGTTGTTATTATGTCAAAATATGCTGTTGACATAAAATAATTCACAGTACCTAGTCGTTACGTATCTGGTTTAACACCTCTGTTTTTGTCTAGGTTTGCCTTTGACTTCAGATTATGGGTTTAATCCAAAACTGGCCGACTAACTAATTATTTTTAAATAACGTTTTATCAAAACTATTTCAATTTTGAGTAATTTAGATAGCTTGTACCTAGATTGCATGCAGTTGGCAATATTTTCTCAAAAGTGCTAGATGTATTCAACTGCACGGAATATAAGAAGACTACTAATAACACAATAAGAATTATCAATTTTAGTATAATATTTTTCTTCTGTATGGGTTCTATGTAATTCAAATAGGATATTTTACAATTTATAATTAAATAAATAAACCAGGTGACCCGGCCACGTATTGCTGTGACATGAAACAAAACACAATGCCATCTACTAGATGGTTACTCGACCTAGAAAACCAAGTGTTGTATCGATAAATTAACTCATACCTCTATCTATCAGAAACTTATGGAACGTACAAATAATTACAGAGCATTTTCCCGTTATAAACATTTATTTCGCAATGATAAGTATTGAGGTCAAAAATCGAGATAAAAAAATTTCCAATCTTTTAAGTTGGACCAAATTTCACAGTAAGCCAAATTTCATCAAAAACTGTAAAGTAGTTTCAGAGTTTATCTCAAACAAACATCGTGACCCGAAATTTTATGTACATATAAAGATTAATAAAACTAGTTTTTTTTTGTACTTAAAACGTGGTTGTTTTGTATGCAAAAAAAACTTAGTTTTTGAATTGGGTAAACATGTTTATGGATATTTATTTTTCCAAAAATTATAATTTTCGCGTTTATAATGCTTAGTTTTTTTAGGTTTTTCTTGACCTCTTCCACCGTAGGATTACTTCGCTTCACATGGTCACATAGCTTTATAGCGGGCGGGAACTCCGTGGCTCAATAAAAACAAACTGTCCCATTTTATCGATACATACACTTTCACCTGTGTCGCCGTACAGGAAGATATGAGATATACGGCACTAAATATTGAACATTCAAAAGCTTCCTGTGCCCCACATTCCTATATTCTATTCTCTACCGGAAAACATTGTCATTTAAAATATTAATAGTGAATAAAAACGAATATTTTGAGGCGCACACCTTATGTTATTTGAAACTAGCTGACCCGAGCACGCATTGATGTGGCTAACGAAAAACAACGCCATCTTATAATTTTCATAAATTAACTCACACCGCCATCTGTTAATTTGCAAACAAATCAAATGCACACCATCCGCTTGCCAGCCTGCTCATTCTCCTTTATATATTTTATATTACAACCAATTTACACAAAGCCTTGACAAATTATATACCTAAACCTTCTTCGTGAATCACTCTACCTATTGGTGAAAAAACGCATGAAAATCAGTTCAGTAGTTTTTGAGTTTATCGCAAACAGAGAGAGAGAGAGAGAGACGCGGCGGAGGACTATAATTTGTAATATGTAGAGTTGAATATATTTATTGCTTACAATGAATTTTATAAAAAAAAAAAAATTATTAAAAAAAGAGTCACGCAAAAATACCACAAAGCAGCTTGTCTACAAGTTAAAATATAGTTATTTCACCTAAAATCTATACTAAACTATACTAAAAACTACAAAGTGAGCTAATCGATTGGTACTCATTAGAGTAGTTTTCATCCACCATGTGAAAAGACGTCAGAGAAAAACTTAAACTTTACGACTTTTGAAAATAAAAGTTTAATTTATTTATATATGTAACAAAAATATTGCGAATAAGGATTGAAGTTAAACGTTTTAAACAAATTAATTGAATTGATAAAATTTATTCAAGATTCATAAAAAATATAATAAAATAACAACACATTACACAACCTCATCACGAGAAAAAAATTGGAATTCTAGAGAGAGTTTCTAGTTTTGTGATATCCGGATAATAAAGCTTATCTATGGACAAGTTTTTTTTAATGTTAGAGTACTACCGTACAGGGTATGTCATAAGTTTTTGCACTTTTGATATCGTTCTTGCGGGGAATGAGGGACGACGGAATGGTGAGCGGCACCCAAAAGCTTGTTTCAGGAATTTTAACAGCATACTTTCTGTGCAAGACAGTTTGGAGCTTGTTCTGTGCTCTTTTTGAATTACGTAATTTAAATCAGTATTCCAGTGTAAATTTCATCAAATAGTTGATTAAGAAGTAAGAGGATATTTGTTAAATTGGTTAAAAACTTACATATCAGAAGTGAAAAGAAGAAAAGAGAACGTCGCACAAAGCGCTTCTATTTATGAAGATCCTGGCTCACCGAGGCTCAGACGATACCCAGGTCAACAAAGCGTGAAAATTGAATTAGATTTACAACAACAGGACTTCAGCAAAATAGGGCAACCTGCCACACATTCAATATAACTAAACCGCTGGACAAATAAGGACATCCCATGTTCCCTAATAACTGATTGCGCTAAGAAGCGAAATTTCATAGCCCTTCCGCAGCCAAGATTTGATATCGTCAGTTTTTTTTATAATGAGGTTTTCTCGAAAGTCGGGTACACTTGAATAAACCAGCCACCAATCCAATATCCCGCACGCTTTTTGTCAAAGAGTTTTGAAAAACTTTGGTGGTAGATTTGAGGACCGCCAGCTCGCAGCGGTGAAATAGTGAATATTAGGATGATATAATTTTTATTTATAAATTTCTCGTTTACATAACTACTTTTATACATTTAAATATGACTTGTAATTTTCTTTTTGTTGAATTTCGAAAAGTGTAAACACTTATGGCACCCCCATAGTAGTTATATGTTTGAAAAACAAGAATCTGAAAAACTGGGCGAGATAATGATATTTATGCTGTCATTCAGAGACAGAACGTTTATGGAGGTTAATTTGTTCTTCGCACTATTCTACTAGGACTATAAATTGAATCCACGACACGTCTGGCGTCGGCGGAAACCAGATGCACCTGTCTACAACATTACTATCAGGAGCACTAATAACCCGTCGTTTGATGAAAGTTTTATATACGAATCAAAATAGTTAACGAAGCAGAGATTCAGAAATGCCCCCCTTTCTACACTAGACATTTCACCCGTGAAGAAGCGAGTAACGAATCCAATTGGAAACAAAAGGAAAACCAATAGGAACATGAGTATTTTTTTCAAGGAGCCCACATTGAAAAAGAAACAATTATTACCACACCACACATTTGATCCCAGTCTTCGGAGCGTAAGTCGCTTTTACCGCGTCACGAAAAGAATTTCTTTCTATTTTATTTGCCTTTTCCCGGAAGCTTTTAAAAAAGGTATTTTTGTGTTTGAAATGAAGCTTTCCGCGATAGAAATGTCATTCAAAATATTTTGCTATTGTGATTTTAATGAATTTATTACAGAAATCAGATCGTGAAAACCCATTTCAATTTTGTCTGTTGGTGAGGCTAAAATAAAAGGTCATTCATTTTACTTATGTCAGAGCCTTTGAATGTTTTTATATATTTATGTTTTTATCGTACAATAAAAGGTAATTTTGAAGTTTTATTAGACTAAGACCTAAAAAAAGATCATGGAAACATCAAATAAATATAGTTTTTGTCATTTTCAACATTAATATATCAAAAAAGGTATTCAAATTAAAGGGAACGGCCGTGCAGCTTTTTTTATCCAAAGGTTTCGAGCAAAAGATCTGAGGCCAAAATAACCAACCAAACTTAAATATTATTTTTTACTCTAAAGGTATAGAAAACATCCAGTAATGCAATGGGCTTCTTTTTTATTTGCGTTATAAATTATAAAATATAGGCCTTTAAAAATCAGTTATTTGGACAGCCTTGGCAATTATGTGTGAGTTAATGATTAAAAAAAACTATTTTGCTTTATTTACTATCTTTTTAATATATTTCACTTAAAAATCTTGAACGGCGATCGAACCCACAATCTCCGATTTTCTACTCAAATGCGTGGACCACAATCTTCCATTTGGAAGATGTGGTCCACGCATTTGAGACAAATGTCTAAAAAATAAAACGTATTGTTTTATTTTTTAGACGTTTGTCTAAAAAATAAAGCAATACGTTGTATGTCTTATATTCTTATATATCTGTCAATCTTACATTTTAGACAAATGTCTAAAAAATAAAGCAATACGTTGTATGTCTTATATTCTTATATATCTGTCAATCTTACATTTTAGACAAATGTCTAAAAAATAAAGCAATACGTTGTATGTTTTATATTCTTATATATCTGTCAATCTTACATTTTAGACAAATGTCTAAAAAATAAAGCAATACGTTGTATGTCTTATATTCTTATATATCTGTCAATCTTACATTTTAGACAAATGTCTAAAAAATAAAACAATACGTTGTATGTCTTATTAATTTATTCCACGATTTTAAGAACTGTTAACTGGTTAATGTATATTTTTGAAGGTACTATATGAAAAAATAAATATCTTTATACCATTTAACATTTTTTATACCCCAATAAACTACGAAAATGATTTCGTGTATTTATTACTCCTTGGTAGCAGAAATGAAAGCACTAAGCATGGAAGAAAAAAAAACAAAATTTAACGAAGCTATGAAACCTGCTCGTAGCAAAAATGTTATGTTCCTCAAAGGAGTTTTAGTACCTTAATAAATCATTGTTACTAGGAAGAAAATTCTCTATCCGCTCTGCGTACCCTATCCGTGACATTGCGTGATGGTTTAAAAAAGGTGGGGGTAACCTTGCATGTTGTCAAGTGCGTTGTTTATGTTCGTGCGATATTTTATAAAAAAAGATCGGCAAATGATAAATTCAACTATACATCAAACTGGAAACTCTATTAAATAAATCACATTATTTTTTCTGTTCAACCGAATGAGTTATTAAGAAATAAATATGTCGTTTTGTTTTGTGTCGGATATTTCCATATCAATAAATTTTGGAATAAAAGGTCTGTTTTAACGGTTAAAATTTCGTGATGGTAGACCTCAGTCCTTTGAAATGTTTGATGTATATTTTTTTTAAACATCGATCCAATATGTTTTTTATTTGTTTAGCTAGGTTAAATAGCTTTTGTTATATTGAATATAATAATTCATGTCTGTTACATAAAATAAAAATATTTGCGTGAATTTTTTTTTGTTTTGAGATTCGATTGTTTTAGAAAACAAGTTTTAATTAAGTTTGTGCCTGATTGTGTAAATAAATGAATATCGCTTAATCAATTGATTATTTATAAATTGCTTGAATGTTTGATTGATTGATAACTGCTAACTTTCATTAAAAGATTAGTAATAATAACCTTTTTGAAATAATTAACTCAAAGCTTCTAACAGAAGATAAAAAAAATAGAGAAAGAATTTAAAACAATCGCGTTTTATTGGTTTAAGTGACTAGGTGACAATTAGATCAATACTAACATAAATACCAAATTAAAATTTAATCCTTTTAGTGAATTAGCTAGAAAATATAAAAAAATTATTATTGAAAAATCATAATTAAGGAAAAAAGTTAAGAATAATACGGAAAGTTCTGTTGGTAAAATTTTTTTCAAATTAATTACGAGGAAAATTGTATTTATAATAATAAATACAAATCGCGGTTTAATTAAAGCTAGCATTATAGAAATTTGCCTAAAATAAAATTATTAATTATACATAATAGATAACATTTCAAATACTTCTCTAAATTTCCATATAAAGGGTTGAAATTTGATACTTCCTTACACAAACAAAAACAGAAGACTGCAAGCACTTTTTATTTACGAATAATTCTCAAACACCGGCGAAAGGCAAACCACACGTCGAACAAGTGTCCATTACGGAATATAACACGTCATCTAATACAATGATTGTCCGAAAGCTTTCATGTAGTAAGGGCACAGTTTAAAGTTCGCGGGTGGGCAAGTAGGTACCTAGTGGCGCTAGGGGAAGGTGCGCGGCACGCCTCCGAACAGAGCCTGCTCGCGTCAGCCCTCTGCGGAGAGTCGAGGAGAACTGAGCCTGGATTGGCCGCCCAACCTGCTTCTACCCCCTCCCCCGTTTTCAAATCGCTCAAACGACGGACGTTTTCAGACTAACGCATAACGGCGCGATACCTGAAATTCCACCGCGGCCTGAAAGGATCGACGTCAAAAGCGATCCGTGATTCTTGAATACTTGCCCAATTAAGCGACAAGATTTGACTAAAAAACAAGGATTAAACATTGCCGGCTCGGGTAAGGGTTGGTGAAATACTCGTAACAAGAAACAGATTCTTTGCGGTTGCTAACATCAAACATAAGCTACCATGAAATATAATACAAAATTTCCACATATATAAAGTGTGTAAATGACATATTTTGCAAATCTTATTACCGTATTACGGATTCTAGTTTTAATAGCGTTAATTTTATCAAAAACAATTAATAAATACATGTTTTTCAAGAACGTTCTTGACTTAATTTAATCAGCGATTTCTGGTGAAGTAAAATATGTTTTTTTTTAATTATTTTTAGATGTAAAAAAACATCAAAAATGTCAACGAACCCCGAAATTTCATTTAAATTTTTTACTCCAAATAACGTCAGGAATCACTGGTTAAAGTATGTCAAGTACATTCCCTAACGTTTTGATATAGTTAAATATACTAAACGGTAAATATACTAAACATTTTTTATCCGCGAAAAATGCTTGTCATGCTATATGAAGTTCTTATAATTTCAGTGAAAGGTATATGGTTAAATATTTTAATAAAATAAAGCATTGATGACGATACATTGTAAAAATGTTGTCTAGAATTTATTTAGTCACGTACGGTTCTGATATTCTTTACAAAAATTAAGTTTTATTTTAGATATATCGAAGTTCATTTTTTAAATTGGTAAAAAACGTCAACTACATTTAAAAGTCATTTTTAAACTGTGATCACTGAAACAGTAAAATAAATATATAAAGGCTAAAATCCTTACCAAAATACATGTGAATATTTAATATAATTGATTAACGACTGAGTATATGAAATCCTTACTAATTAGAAACTGAGAAAAAATAATTCATGGAAAGATATAGCAGACAGATATAGATATAGACATTGCTTATTCAGCAAAAAAAGTTATTTATCTGTTGTAAACAACTGTTTTTGATAATAATTTCTCATCGAAATTTTGAATTTTTGCGAAGTATTTTAAATGTTCTAAATATTCCTTTGAAGATGTCGAATTCCTTTTTTATAAACAAGATAAAATAACCTTTTAGATTTTTATAGTTGGAAAATATTTTTTTGTGTAAAAATTGCAATATTTTATGCCTCGAATGCGAAAAAAGTTGAAAAAAAGCTTACTCCAAACATTTTAAAATAAAACGTTGAAAAATTGCAGAAAATTAAAAACTAAAAAACACAGTCCTTTTATTTAAGGAATTCGCAACAAATCTGACACTTCATTTTTCACCTCGTTGGTTCAATAAAAAAAAAAAAAAAACATTTCCCCAAGAATAATCGAAAAAATCTGATATTTTGAATAAATTTTTGCACAATTTAAGCGTTGATTTCTCGAATTTGAATTTATCGACCAGTGCAAAAGGCATTTATATTATCAAAAAACATTACTTTTGTAAAAATTTTATCATTTAATACAAGCGGCAAAAGTAAAATAAAAAAATGTGAGAAATAACCTAACTTTTTCACAACAAAACAAGATTGACAATATGACTTATTAATTGATTGAAACTGACAAAAATTACACAAATAGAATTACACCAATATAATAGTGCATTGGTTATTAGCGAAATAAATTATGAATAATATGTATAAGTCGCACTTCAAATATCGCAAATCAAAACTACAATTTTTGCTTGGATCAAAAACAAAGAAAACAAGTAAGTATTACCATAATTGTAAATTTTATCAATTAAGAAGTTGTGCGGTTGATTTTGCAGGCAGCAACCATTTGCCGCAGAGCTTTTTGAAGCACTGCAACGATGTTGATATTCGAACAGACAGTGGTATTTCATTTCTAAGTTTTGATGACAAATAACTAAAACTCCCCTCAAATAGAGCAGTTTAATGTCCGGGAAAAATGATTAAATGGTTCATTTGGCATGCTTGAGATTCACGGGACCACTACAGTAGTTCTTTTGCAGTCAAAAACTCACAAAAATTGTACGGAAAAATAAATCAGTACATAATATTATGTATTACATATAACACACGTCAGTGCAATAAATACTTATCCATACTAATATTATAAATGCGAAACTGCTCGAGTTTGTTTATGACATTTTCACGCATAACACAATATAAAGACTTTAATAATTCTTTCACCAATATAAAGCTAAATTATATGCGCAGACTACAGGTTGTATATGATGGTAAGCTCTGGCGTTATGAAATAATAAATATTAATATATTATATTTGTTATACGTTTTCTGTCGCTAACAAAAGCGAGTTTTTGCTAACGTCAGAAAAAAATCTTTTCTTTGGAAACTATGTTGATATATTTTCGGGCTCTATGCTGGTAGGTACTCAGTCTACTGGTCAGCTACTACTGCAGAAAATTCAAATATTAGAATTCGTTTTTTTTTTTTTTGGACAAGCTTGGAATAAATGTCAGATGAGAGTTCCTATATTAAAAATATAATTCGTAACGATTATAAAGACTGAATGATAAATAGAGTATTTTTTTATTATATTAACGAACTTAATATTTAAATAAAAATAAACATCCGAAATGTTTGTAAGCGCATAAATTCCGAACGAATGAACAAAATTGGATAAGTAATTCTTTTTGTCTTTGAGCTATAGCATTATGAAATTTAGGTGGTATGCGAGATGTTTGAAAACTGAATGTAAGGGAATGAATATACGGAATGCGGGAGGGGATGGGGGTGGGGTGGGGGGGGGGAGATAATTGATAAGTGCAAGCGCTACAGTAATTTCCCCTAATACCATGCGAGCGAAGCCGCGGGGAAAAGCTAGTCACTTTATAAAGAAATAAAGTAAATAAATAAATAAATACGTAAACACATGAGTTACATACATACACAACTTATTATTTTTGCTTTGTTGCGGAACGGAAAGATTTTGAAAATATTGAAAGGTCTAATTATTTTTTGGCAGTTAGGTGAAATCGCACCGGTTAATGATATGAATAGTTAGTGCTTTTGTTGGAACAGAGGAAAAAATAGTGGGGTCAAGTAAATTTAACGGAGACACGAATATTTATAACACCTAACATTATAGAAGAGCAGTCTGTGAGATTATTCAATAATTTAAAAAGTATAAGAATAATTTAAAAAGTATAAGAATATTATTCATTATTTTTCGGGTAGATAATAGAGGTAGTTTTAGATCAAACATTAACGTATTGAAGCAGATGTCAATTACAGGTTTCCAATTTGTATTGAACATATCTAAAAACTTCCTTTGTACTTTCTCTGAGTGGTGTACGAGTACAAGACCGGTCAGTAACTGAGTTGGCATCGCGTTTTAGTCCCACACAGGCATCGCGTGTTCTATTCCTCGGCTGGCTACTCCTTCATCACGACACAAACTAAATTTTCCGCTTACTGTGGTGGTAGTAGGATTCATATTGTTAGGTTATTCGTAACCCGGGTACGTTCTTTCTTTAAAAAAATAAAATTAAAATGATAAAAAAAAATTAATAGGAGACCGTACGGGAGATGTATATTCTAACTTGTTTCTCACAAGAGAGCAGTAAAGCAGTTTCATTGAATCACTGCTACAAAAAGTCCTTTTGTTAAAATTTGCGTGGCCTTATTGGAACAAAAATGTTTGATTGCTAATATTATTTCATTCAATAAATCACTATCCAAAATTTCAAATTTATCTGTTTTTCATACCGTTGGGTAAATTTTTTAACCCTTTATTTATTTAAAAAGAATGATCTGTTTCTAAAATGCGGTTAACAAATTCAGAATAATTATTATTACCCAAACACCTAAAGTGCTCTTTAACGGCCGGCGTAGTCCAGCGGTAAAGCTCTTGACTCGCATTCCGAAGGTCGCGGGATCGAATCCCGGCGTAGCAAAGAAATTTTATTTGATTAATTTGTGTTATTTCACAATATGTTCATTTAAAATAATATATAGTAATTTGCGGCATTTTCCTGAGTGGAAGATTCTCCCAGTACCGCCCTGATGTAAGACCATCATTCAGAATTGAAACGTTGCTTGAAATGGCTTTAGCCGTGTTTGGTGATCAGATTTGAATAGTCAGATACTTCTTCACCTTCCTCTTCCCCATCTCCTTCCCCTCCCCACTACCTACAGCCTCCCCACTCACAACATACCCCAATTGGGGATGCCATCATGCCATAGTTTCACTGGTTCCAGACAGGAGCAGTTGGGACTCTTGTGCGGTATTCATATAAAAAAAATCACAATTTGTAGAAATCCGACCTGCATAAAAAAAGTTGCAATTATTACAAAATAATTAATAGAATAATGTAGGCTAGTGTAAAAAGGAATTATTTAGTTGATTCTCAATAGTGAAAAAGCATCTTTCAGAATTGAAACGTCGATCGCTAAAACAGCATGAAGCGTGTGAGGTGACCAGATTTTAATAGCCATGTATTTTTCTACCTCAATTTTCTACATTTTCTTCGCTTCACCACGACCTTCAATCTAACTACTTACCACTACTTGGGATGACATAATGTCACTGACTCCACACAGTAGCAGACAAAGACTTTTATGCGGCATTCACAAAAAACCTTCAATGAAATAGTTTTTTTTTGTTGCAAATTATTATCAGTTGAAGAATTGTTAACTTAATTAATTAATTGTTAATTATTATCAGTTGAATTAAGTTGAAGAATTGTTAACCATTGGTTTTATATCGAGTTTATTAACTAAGGCACCGGGAAATGTTATTTACACAAAAAAATAATTTAGGTAAAAAAGCCGTTTGACAAAAGTTATTATGTTTCGTGAAAAGCTTTCAGAAAGCCGAAATCGAATCATAGAAACCTTGAAAAAATTGAACCGGACGCAATCTTTTGGTTTTTAATCTTCGGGGAAAACGGAGCGAATTCTTTCGGAAATTCCCATCTTTTCCTTTAATGGTAATGCAAAATCAAAAAGATTCGCCGAAAAACATAGAAAAAATCAACAAAATTTTGACGTTCGCAAAACCTAATTTGAGATTCATTTCCTCTATTCCCCGTGCGCCCTTGTCTCCGGTTGGAAAGAAGGAGTGATTCGATATCAGGTAATTGATTTACATTTGTTTCTGTTGGAGAAAGCGGGTTGGTAAGAAAAGTGAAATAAGGATCGATGTAAAACAGTTACGTACAGCACAAGAAATGCAATTTTTTGTACTCGTGTAACCAAAATCAAAATATTATTCCTACCCATTTACCAAAAAAATAAGGAATGAAATATAAATCTTATTCAATACAAAAAGTTTTTCGCACCTTTTAAATATTCTTATCTCCAAATGAAACAAATAGTCTGGCACTTTCAAATAAAGCGAATCGAAATTTCTCTAAATTATTCGCTTGCAAAAATGGATCGCAAATATTTCATTGAAACTCGATGTACTAACTGTTGTTTTACTCGTATCTTATTGAAATAACGAAAATGGAATGTCTTCAAAGCAAGCTCTGTATTTTTTCATCATGGGTCGTTATGGAACGATCGTTACATTCAGAGAGATGTTTTTGACGGCCTCTGTGGTCGAGGGTCCGAAATTCGTGGGTTCAAACCCCGGCGTGCGCAAGTCAATTGTATTAGAAAAATTTGTGTTATTTCACAATTTATCCATTTAATATAATAAGTGACACGTTCCAAAGTGGAAGATACTCACAGTATCTATCGCCCGGTGTAAGAACACCATTCAGAATTAAAAGTTGCTTGAAATGGCTTGAGCCGTGTTTGCTGATCATCTTTGGGGGTGCTGTGTGGAGGGCTTTCTGGGGAAAGGAAGGAGAGGAAGTTCTGGGAAGTAAAAAGGTATGAGGGGCGGGTAGGAATCTGCTCAATGATTCTAGATGGGTCTGCGATGAGTCGATAGAGCCCAGCTGGAGACTTCTAGGTTAGGATAAGCTTAACCATATCTCCCGATCCGGCCCGCCACGCAGTAGGTGGCCAACCGCATTGGCCGCCAAGTCATAGATAAACCTCACCCCATGAACCCGGGCACCCCTGCTAAGTCACCAAACGGCTCAACAGCAAGATCTTAATAGCCATGTACTATCCCACCTTCCTCTTTCCCATCTTTTTCCCATCCCAACTACCCTCTGCCTCACAACGTATCTCAATTGGGAATGCCATAGTGTCACTGGCTAGGGAGCAATTGAGAATCTTGTGTGGTATTCACACAAAAAAAGAGAAAATCGAAGTATTTTTCAAAATTATTTGAATAAATTATCTTTATTGGTGTATAAAAGCTCAAATAGTACAACAAAGTGGATGTTTATCTAAAAAATGTCGTCATATGATTTTCAGCAAAAAAATATTTTAAACTTTTTTTTTAAATTTATGAAAACGATACACATGGAAACGATAACGCAGTGAACACGGGGTAGTACGGTTCGAGCTACTCGAGTATTTTGGGTAAGTTCGCTACCACTTTAATTCCACTTTATTATATTTTTTAGCAAACCGGTTTCGGTTTGACCTGAACTTTCAACAGAGTGTGGTATTGCAAAACTGCGATTCCTCTATATTGTTTGGAGGTTAAGTGCTGCAGAGCAAGCAAGAAGCCCTATGCAACAGCCCGAAGAACCAGTCCCAAAATTACGTTGATCGCTAAGTTATATGGGACAATATGTATACACTCGCCAAAGTGATGGATAGTGTCTGTCGATGGTTCTGATCTGGGCTTCTAGAAAATAAAATAAGCCCAGATTGGATAAAAGGAAAAAACTTTCACTTCATAATCTTAAATTTAATTCGAAATCGTAATGATTTATAATCGTAATTCTTTGGAGATGTTATGTTGTATCCGCCCTGTCTGAGGTATTAATTTAAACTGAAGCTCCAATCTTTACAATAACTCTTGCAAAACTGTCGAAAATGTCACAATTTGAGAATGACATTTTGCAAGCCATTGATTATTTACTTGAAATTCAACTTTCGAATAAACTCTTTAAATTAATGAATGCACTTAGTGCTAAATAAGTAAGAATTATAGGCATTTTAAATAGGTTGTGCTTGGTATCAACTTTGATTGATTGTTTTTTTAATAAAAACGAATATTTGTAATACGACGAGGGAGTTGGAGAGGGGAGAGGGAAGGAGGGGAAGGTGGAGGGGAACGCGTAAAGGGAAAGGGACATGGGTGGTGAAGGGGCGGCGGAAGGGGCACGGGACGAATGGGAAAAGACACGCAGGGAGAAACAAATTCTCTATTAAGCGGCATTGCAATGCATGCCGGGAAATCACTAGAATTATTAAAACACGAGTTAGTATTTGTTAGCTAAACAAAATATTTGTTACAGTAAAAAAAAAAAATTACATTAATTTTTTAATCCACTCTCTTCATATCAATCAACGACGTGCCTACAATGAACACAAAATGCATGATGTGTTCGTGAATTAGAAGACCACTTTTGCTATTTCCTGCGATGTCAATTTTTCTACAAAATTAAACCAAGTGTAAGTCACCACAAATTTAAAAAAAAAATGTCAAACTCTGAAAAAAAAGTTGATATCCATGTGCTGCTCATGGGCCATCCAGTATAATATTATTTTAAAAATAATAATTTCCTGTAAGCACCAGTGCAAATTTCAACGCGGCGTGATTTTTTTTCTGTTGTTTATCTGTTTATGAATTCGTTTAGTAGGAACTTTTATTTATTTCCTTCTGAGATATTTTAAACGAAAAGTAAACAAAATGTTTTAAAATTTATTTTTTTATTTATCATGATTTTAAATATAATGTGAAGATTTTACATATTTCATACATTTATCATTCAAAAATGCCATTTCCGTTCCATTAAATAAAGAAAAAAAAAATTATTGAAATTTTTTATTTGGTATACCTGTGTGTAATGTAACTTAGGCATGTAACTTGACTTGCTTGGGGGCAGTCGTTTCACAGAATTTGAACTAGTTAATTGAATTTTAGTTAATTTTTAAATTTTATCCAATATCTGCTGTAAACAACTGGCCAATAAAGATCTTATAACAAAAACTAAAGTGGAACCTTTACGGAACATGAAACTAAAATTTGAAATTTGATGAATTGAACTCCAATTCTGTGAAACAACCCGTTTTATAGTCTTACTTTTAAAAAATGTTTGAAAAAGTAGATCAAATTACGCATATCTTTATATATAAAAATCAAAATATGCTTGCTTATAAATATGTATATAAGTGAGTTGTCTATGTATTGCTTTATTAACCCTCGACCCGTCGCATTTCTGTAAAACCCGTCAGCCTAGGTTTTACAGAAATGCTAACTAGGTACATTTCAAATGTTTCCACTGCTTCCTTACTTTAGGCAGCTTATCAAGGTAGTTGCGAGCTTTGATGGTGCAGTGGAAATCACCCATGAAGTTGTAAAAAGATGAACTTTTTATTTTAGAATTCAACGCGTCGTGGAATGAAGAACCACATAATTTTTCCCTTTCATAGTTCGCCAAATGTTCCGTGTAGGATTCTTGCAATACAGACCAGTTGACGAAACTTCGAAGCCTTTTTTCGTACCCTGGAATAATCTGTTTTGGAAAACCACATAAACTTGATTTTTCGCCAATCTGTGATGAAGAAGATGATTCATTTTTAGACTGCCCGTGCATTATTGGCTGTGCGATAAATTGAGTGATGGAGTTAACTCAATTTAATCAATTAGAAAAGCGTGTTTTTTATGTTTTTCTATTACAAATTTGACATAACTTCCTAAAAGGGACTATACTTGACGCTAGCGCCACCGACATTCAGCCTACGCATGTGCGCTGTGTGTTTCGGCATGAGGTTCAACAAAATAAAATCAACAACATACACTGAAAAACCATGTTAATATGCTCTTTCATTGTATTTTGTTGTTTTTTTTTGTAATAATAATTAGTTTGTATCAATTTCAAATAGTTATAAGTTTCATAGAAATTGTTTAGAATTTTTGTAAAGTTTACTATTAAAAAAAAACATGATTTAAAATTATAAAAAAACGTTCCTTGTTGATTTTTCAGCTTACACATTGAAAGTAAATATTTAATTTTTACTTATTTCTTTTTATTTTGATACAGCCCCCATCACCTGGTTAAAATAACAAATAAAATGTATGATTTAACAAAAATTTTATCAAATTTGTTTTTGGGGTCCTTGGCCACCCCGCGCGACAATTAACGTCAAAAAATACACGAAGGGCGGAGAGTTAAGCAAAGGAAATGTTTGAACTATGTGGATTTGAAAAAAAAAATTAGCACATTTTTTTATTGGTTTCATTTTTCAAAAATTTCGTACTCGTACTTACTTACCTACTTGAAAAGGAAAAATGTTGCAATAATCAAATATACAACGAATAATCCATTAAAACAAAAGTAGCAAAGTGTTGAAAACTTTTCGCAATCTTTAAATTGCACTTAAACCATACAGTCTTTGAGTTACTTCTTTTTGTTTTCGTACTGAAAATCAAACAGATTACTTCTTTTTCCGAAGACGTTTTCCGAAAGTTGGGGAACCATTAGTGGATGAAGCGTTGACATTTTGTTTGATCTTTTTCCAATCTTCGTTCAACTTTTCAATTACGTCAACAGTTTTGTTACCTGCATTTTTTTATTAGATTGCTTTTCTTTGTTTATCACATGTTTCTCAGAGCTCTCTCTCATATGCACCAATACCATAAAAATACTAATGTTAGTTTTGTTTTAATATTTTTTTTGCTTTTCATATTTTCAGCAGTTTCAACAGTTATCATTAAAAGCCTATTAAGGAATAGGATTTAGGCAAATCCCTAAAAAAACTATCCATTTTCAATTTGTTTGCGAGCCACAGGGGGTAGGCATTTTAAAATATGCATTCGATGAGGTCGCAAACCTTTTTGGGTTTTTATAAAATAAATTTTTGGCTTTTTCACGAGCATTTAGTTCCTAACAGTAGTAAATTCCTAGTAAGGCAATATGCCTAACTAGGAATTTACATCGATGTAATGACGCTTGTACACATGTTAAACATTTTCAGTTATTATGCAATATTATTACCATGCTATTTTTCCTTTATAAATCTAATGTAATGTAATAAATAAAAAAAATAAAAAAATTAATAATACAATTACGGAAAGCAAAAAAGGCGTCTCAGGCGAAAATTCTATATCCCTAAAGCCAAACTAATAAATGCTGTCAATTTTTATATAATGATGCTGTAATGATGATGTGCAATGAGGCGTTACATTTTTGTGTTGGAAATATACGAGGGCTGTCCTCAAAATAAGTTCTCCAAGAGGCTGCAGTCGCGAGAAACGATTTTACGCGCGATCCGTCAACATTTTCGTGTAGCCTAGTTTCCGACCCGCTATGCAACTGGTAAAAGACCCAGACAAACCTCACCCCATGAACCCGGGTACCCCTGCTAATTCACAAAACGTAGCGAAACATTTGGGATGACTTATGGCAGAGGTGTTGGTTATCCAATATAGTTGTGAAATATGTGATTAATTATTATTAATATGTTTATAGTTAGTAGTTGCATCAGTTTGAAAGTATGATCTATTTATTTTATTATAATCATTGTGACCTGCTGAAGTGAGTACGTACCTCGAATCAAAATGGTGGATAATAATAATAATAATAATAATAATAATAAAATGAATGAAATGAATGAAATGAAATGAAAAATGCACAAAATAATTTGCAAGGCAGATAGAAACATTACACCTTTAAATTTATACGACGATAATGCCAACATTCTTTTAAATACCAACCAGGAATTATTAGATTCCTGGTCAAATAAAATTATTCACGCCAAACACTTCAATTATCTCAACCAAACGTATGTTGACAAACTTTCGTCAAACAAATGGTTGAGTATTGGAGAATTGAGCGCAGAAATAGAAGGATTTATGCTTGCCATTCAGGATAGAGTCATTAATACTAAAAATTGTAGGAAGTATATAATCAAAGATAGAAATCAAATTGATGATTTATGTAGAAAATGTTTGGCTTTTCCGGAAACTATAGAACATATTATATCGGGATGTTCTATATTAGCGCCTTCCGAATATACTTTTAGACATAATCAGGTTTTAAAAATAATTCATCAAAGTTTGGTAATTAAACATAAATTGATTGATTGCCGTAATGTAGTACCATATTATGAATACGAACCAAATTCGTTTTTAGAAAATGAATTTTATAAAATATATTATGATAAAACTATACTAACAGACAGAACGATTCGTCATAATAGACCCGATATAGTTTTACATGACAAAATTAAAAAAATAACTTATATCATTGATGTCGCTATTCCAAATTCCTGTAATATTCAAAAATCTGTTTCTGAAAAAATTAGAAAATATACAGATTTAGGAAATGAGATTAAAAGAATTTGGCATTCTCGGACTATAAAAATATTACCATTTGTTATTTCGGCTACCGGCATTATACCTAGCTCTCTAATTAAAAATTTAGGCTTATTAGATTTGTCAAAGAATCTTTATATAAAAATGCAAAAATCAGTCATATTAAATACATGTAGGATTACGAAAGATTTTTTAAATATTTATATTGAGGGATCGGTAGGATTTATCGGTTCAGTTAGGAGTTCTATCGAGCCGAACCCTCTGATATGAAAATAACTGGAGTCGGTGAAGTATTTTCCCATATGGTCTCTGGTAGGTTGACGTGTTGTTCTTGTATAGTTTTGTATTTAGTATACATACAATGCAATTACATCGCGTGAATTGACTAGATTAGCATTTGTGGAAAAGTGTGTGAATGGATTAAGTTTTTCCTGTGAGGAAGATTTAACCCGGACATAAAATCTAGAGAACAAATTAAATATCTTTATTCAGTGAAATTTGGAACATTATAACTAAGAAAATACATATTCAGTGTAGTTTACAATAGATTATATCAGTACAAAAAGTTTACAAGTAGAAAGTAGTATACATATGAACAGTAGGTTAAAGGTTATAATACGAGTTCACGTTAAGTCTGAGTAATTTATACATAGCGTGATTTATTTTTGCATTTTAAAAAATACTTGCATTTATATACACCCCACTGATTAAAAAATGTTTAGGGTCCTTTATAAAAGCAACTCAATTTTTTTGTGGATTTCGCTCATTTAAATAACGAACCATTTTTGTTGTTGTTTTGAACTCCTTTATTATATGAATAGCGTAGACTCGTGAAAAGTCACGGGAAAGTCATAAAGGTGCTTTTGCGTACTAATATCTCGAAACGTGTTTCACCATTACCACGCGAGTGCGCGGGGGCCGGATTCGCTAATTTCCGGTTGTAGGGCGTCAGAGCGTTGGGAGCGTTGGAGGTCAAATTGGACTAATTGGAGGTAAAAAAAGTGGAACATTTTTCGCTTTGAGTCTCATCTAAACGGGTAGTCTGAATTCTCTGCAAATCTATTCGAATTTTGAAAATGATAATTAAAATAGTTTTCTGTTAAAAAAATTAAATTACTGGAAGATGTTTTCTTGATTTCTCCAAACACAAATTGATGACGAAATTCAAAGCAAAAGTTCTCGGGTTTGTTGATGCCGAGTTTTTTTTTACTCTACTCACGGTGCCCCGAGGAAAAATAATTCCTGAGGGCCTATGTCATCTTTAGGGATGCTGTGTAGAGGGTATTTTTATGGAGAGGAAGTTTTGGTAAGGAATAAGGTACGAGGGGTAGGTAGGAATCCGGGGGTCAATGTGTCCAAGAGTGAGAGACGTATTAATCCATCCCTTCCACTGCAACGGAAGGCAATGGGTCGAGAGAGTTCGGCTGGAGTGATCGTCATTATGTCTGCTTCAACAGTCTCTCCTGATCCGGCCCGCCACGCAGTAGGTGAGCAAACGCGTTCGCCACAAAGACCTAGACCTACATCCACACAGGGAACCATTTGGGGTGCACCATGGCAGGGGTATTTGTTATTCAATAAATGGTTCTCAGGGTGGTGGTATCCATATCCGCCTTCCAGATTGTTGCAGACAGAACCAAAAACGAAATCAGTATTCATATCTGATGTTCTGGTTCACTTGAGGGTTGTGAATAAAGCTCTCTTTTTATTTAACATCTCTTTATGTATTAACCCTAAATTTACCCAGTAGGTCCCTGGGACTCCATTGAAAACTTTCAGCGCTCGTAAAACCGTTAGTTTTTGGAATTTCAAATTGTGCGTTCCAGTAGCTTCACGCAGTGACGCGCTAAACGCAGGGAGAGCGGATGTTGAAGCTCGGTGCTCCAATCGATAAGTTATTAATTATTAAGTCCGTGGGACTCCACCGGGGTATTTATTTTATTTTATTTATTTATTATATTACATTATATACAATTAAATACCAAAATAACATAATAATATATTTCAAGATAACTGTAAATATTAAAAATGTGTACAAGTGTTATTATGTCTTGTAGGTCAACATAGTTCCTAGCTAGGCAGATTGCCTGTTCTAAGGAACCAATTGCTGATGAAAAAGTCAGACATGTATTTTGTAATAAAATGTTGTTTTTATTTATTTTTTCTAATAAAATATGTACTAAGTTTATTTTTATTGTGCCATTTTTAGGTATCTTTTGATACTTTGCCGTATTGCTCTCTGGGACCACGAGATCCTTTCTAGTGTGACTTCTTGTGATATATTTATGCTCAATTTTATGAAGATTTTCTAGTTTTTTGTGTACATGGATAATAACCCTTTTTATGTAGTTTTGACAAACATCAAGTACATTAAATTGTTTGTAGAGCTGATCGCTAGAAAACCTATAGGGTTTACGCAATATGACTCTAATTATGGATTTCTGGGCCTTCACAAGCGGATCTAAAATAGTTCTACCTGATGCTCCCCAACCAATACAACCATACGTTAAGATGAAGTTGCATAATCCGAAATATATTTTTCTTAGGTCTTGTTGATTAATTACATTTCGTAATACAAAGAATATGTGAATTAATTTTCTTACCCTTATTGCAAGGTTGTCAATGTGATATTTCCACTTAATATGATTGTCTATAATTAATGTTATAGTTTTAGCCTATTTACGGTATTGAACAAAAAAGCAAAAAAAAGAACGATGTTCTTTTTTTTGCTTTATATTGTTTTCGAATTGATTATGTTTTTATTATATTTCTTTAAAAAATTACTTTGAAAAATTGTTTTGTTTATGAAATGTTGAGACAAGAAGTTAGGTAATGTAATTTTGTTGCGAAAATTGCCATATTCTACAAGTTCCTTAATAAAAGGCTGTGATTCTATAATTTTCGGTAAAAACTTTTGCCATTGTAAAACCAAAAATAAAATAAATAAAAATAACTAGCATTTCATTTAAATTTAAAAAAGTTTTTTTTCCATGTAAAATTTACGATTTTATTTATTTATTTATTTATTAAAAGAAGTTTATACAATGAACAAAAAATTGTGTTAATTCATCCGCCATGCTAGGGATGTCCCTGTGTTATGGCGGATGAAGATTACAGATTGTGTAGGTACAGTGTACAGCTATTAACTTATGCAATTCATTTAAGTAGTTTAAGTAACATATTTAGTAACAAATTAAGTTAGTAATTTAATTAACACATTAAATTAATTTATGTTACAAGTTTTATCAATTATATTACAATTCAATTAAAATAGCAAATTTTTACTCATCATCGTTACTGAATGTAAGGATCCATTTTGATAATTTTTTTTTAAAGATATGAGTCCTGAGTATAGTATATTTCCGGGAGTCCTGAGGATTCCACCAGGTAAATTGCGTATGTATGAAGTCATCGGGTAAATCAAGTGTTAAATATAATAATATATTGATCACAAAATGCTCGAGGATTATTTATAAAACTACCTTATGTTGTTTTGAAACTTATTCTTGTCTTTGATTAATTTGTTTTAACAAGAAGATGTACGAGACTCCTTCAAAGTGTATCTTTAATCAATCGTAAGGGAGAAAAATGACAGATAATCAGAAAAAGAACGTCCCAGGAAAAATTAAAAGAGTACTTCCAACTGTCCTTTGCGTAATCCTGTCGTTGAAATAACTAGAGAGCAAGATTAGAAGTCAAAATACGCCTACTCGAAATCTCAGCTTGATAAATTTCTACGAAACAAACAGCTTTCCCCAATATTTTTATCTAAGGGTCTGACATGAAAGCGGTAAGGAGGGAGAAAGAGGAGGTCTCGGTTTGGCGATGTCTTACGCGAAATCTTAATTAAGATGAAATCTAAGGTAACCCAACCCTTCCCGACATCATCCCTAGTTTAAACATCTTTTAGAGGCAATAACTGACACGGCTTTATATTTATTTTAAATATCAAGGGATGAAATCGGGTTATTCAGAAATTGCCCACGTATATTTCCTTCAGGTAAACTTGAAACCTGCAACTGATATTAAGTTAGTACGATTTCGTGAAAATGTTTCGCGGATTACGTTTAATAAATGAAAATTATGTTATATAAAATAAATAGAAAAATGTTAAATAAATATAGGCTTATTGGTACTGACTAAAATACTGTTATGGCGTTAATTATTAAAAAAAAATTTAAAAAAAATTATATATATTTCGACACTCAAGGCCAAATATTGAAATTCATCTAGGTTTATATGTAACATGTTTCTGTTTGATGTACTTGCAAGGCAATACGTATAATTCTATTTTTTATAAGAAAAACTCTCTTTTTATAACTTTTGAACGTTATTCCCGTCGATGAAGAAGAAGATAACAATAATAATGTAAAAAAATGTATGAAAGAGAACAAGACACAGACAAAAAGATAATGGTCCTAACTGGGACTAATAGAATATGGCAACAGCGGAATTGGTAAACGCGCACGTCCCGGTTGGACGAGAGGTGCTGTGTTCGTGTCCCAGTTATCTTTTTCTATTATTTGTATTTTGTCTTGTTCTCTTTCATATTTTCGTTTAGATTATTATTGTTTTCTTCTTCTTCAATGTTATATATGTCTGTTTATTGATTTGATAGTAAATGAAGATTCGATGACCTCGAAGGCCTACTTTATGAATAGATTAATGTCTTTTGAAAATAGAATCATAGCTTTATTGAATCTGCGTGATTGTTTTTTATTGCAAAAAACCGACTGTGCTTCATTATTAGTACAAATTTTTATATTCTTTTATGAAAAAGTCCTGAATTATTGATATTAAAGAGGTGAATTGTAAATCAAATGGTAATGCGGGATCATAATAAAAATTCGGCCGCTCTGTTTAATGTGGTTTTAATTTAATTTCAGGTTGAAATTTTGCACGTATGCAAATACGGCTGGCACGATAGCGGTTCCAGTACCATAGATAATTATATGTAGTACCGATTAGCTCAGTAGCTTTACCACATCAGATCATTATTAGCGAATAGTACAAACATGAGTCCACAGGATTTTGGTGGCTAAATTGAAACAACGATTTCAGAATACATTCCAAATTTATAGGAATACGAATACACACATTGTTGGTTTTCGTTAGTACCTATTGACTTTCGTTATTTTCAGCCTGTTTGTATATTGTTTGTTTCTTTATGGGTTCAATTTGATACAAAGCCCATTTAGGTCAGTTTTAGCCACTAGTACAAACACGAGTTTGTACTAGTCGCTACCACATCAGATCATTATTAGCGAATAGTACAAACATGACAGGATTTTGGTGGTTAAATTGAAACAACGATTTCAGAAAACATCGCGAATTTGCAGGGATACAAATACACACTTACCGTCGGTTATCATTGGTTCTTACTGACTTTCAACATTTTCAGCCTCTTTATGTAATGTTTGTTTCTTCAATTTAATTTAAAGCTCACAGATTGTGTTCAACACATGAGACCATTATTAGCAAATAGCACAAAAATGAGTCTACAAGATTTTGATTTTAATTGAAACGATTACTGACAATGCATCGTGATTTTAAAGGGATACGAATATACACATGCTGTCGGTTTTTCGTTTTTTATGGATTTAATTTAATACAAAGCCCACATATTATATTTACCATATTAGTTCATTATTAGCGAATTGTACAAGCATAAGTCCGCGGAATTTTTGTGGTTAAATTGAAACAACGAATTGAGCTCATGAAAAAAATATATATATGCTACGGAAAAATTGAAGTTTTTACTGGCTTTTCTAAGTATTGGAATTGGAATTGCAATAAAATTATTAATTACACAACCAAAAATATAAGCGAAAACCACTAAAAAAATGTTTTTGAATGACTTAACTATGAAGTACAAGAATTTTTTTTTAAAAAATACCTCTTTATTGCTAAGATTTTTTTTGAGATTTTGTATGTTCTAACTTTTTTCATTCTTATAAAATTATGCACAAAATAAATAATAACCACTTTTTTGCTTACTTTCCTCGTGCAGATAAGACAATAGATTTTAGATTTTGAAGGCGTGAGAATCGAAATATATCTATATTATATACATGGTATTATTCATCTAGTATTTGCTCTAGATATCACGACTTCAGAAACAAAAAATTAAATATCATTTATATACGAATTTCTAACCTAACCTTACCTAATTTAACCTTCCTTGTATAAAATTATAAAGAAAACCTAAGAACCTATCTAGCACGGTCGTTGAAATGGTGACATTGAGTCGGGAGGTTGTGAATACGATTCCGAGTGTATGAATAAGATTTTCTTAAGGACAAAAGCAAACATATGACCACTGCCACACTTTCTTTCTTTCAATTCTTTGGCTAATTTTAGTAACATTACAAAAATTACTTTTTAGCTGTTGCACTCATTGAGGTCATTACATCGCTGGTTTTCCTAGATGTTTTCCTCCAAATAAATGAATTATTAAACATTTATTATAGTTTTCGAGTGTCTAAATGTATGCTTTAATAATATGTGAAATTATTTATAATTTCGGGTTAAAACGAAATAATAACTTGTGGTTCAATAAACGATAGTTTAATAACGGTTTGTGAAGTAACCCCAAAAACGTTTAAATCATATACTTATTATTTACATATAATACTAGTAGTTACTCTCCTTTTAAATATATCACTTTTCAGATTTAAAAAAATTAAAAATTATCAACTATAATTATTTTGGCAGTTTAAAATAAGTTTGGTTATTTTAAAAGCTCAATAGTTAATTTTGAATATGATTCTGAACTTATGTAAAAAATGTTGAACAGATTTCTTGTTGAATTACTTGGTTGCGTAAAAGTTAGTTAGAAAGCTCACTGCTCGAAACTGTTTGTTACTAACAAATCAACAAACAGATTTCCTGCTTCGTGGTTCAGTTACCTCACCTTTAACCTTCGGAAAAAGTCTTTGCAACTTACTATACAGTCGGATTAAGTTGATAAAGTCTCGTGTTTATTTGATTCGAATCGATCACTAATTCCTTGTGGCGTGTCACGAGCAGCCATGCGGATCAAGCACGATTATATTGTCCCTTCGTTGTATGAAGTAATAAAAGTATTTTAACAATTATTATTTTAACCACTGCACTGCTAGGGCGATTCAGAGAAAATTTATTGCAAAGTTACAACAATTTAAATAATTGACTCGTACGTTTGGAAACGTGAAATTATAGTAACATTACATGCGTGAAAAAAAACGAATGGGAAGTTTCACGAGCTTTGTGTTATTGCGAATATTAGTGATAATATAACAAGTAAACATTGAAACACGAAATATAAATCATATTTTAAAATATGGCAACAGGCCACCTTCTTGTAATTTGTTTGCAACTATGGGTCGAAATTATTTTGTCTGGAAAATCAACAGAACCCTTTGTTGCGTCTATAGTCCATAATCATTTTAGGTTTCTTCTGCTTTGAATCATGTAGTTTGATTTTGATGCGGTTTTTCCTAAACAAAATCGAAATACATGAAATGTTATATAAAAAACATGTTAATATAATGTTAATACATGTAAAATACATTTGTTAGGAAGTTTCTTAGAAGGTGGGAAATAAGGAAGCGTAAACTCACTGTAGACGATGTCCACGTAAATTCCACATAAAATGTTCTAACTGTGCACAGATTGTATGGTCACTGAAGAAGACTTTTAGTAAACTTGTGAAGACTTCCAGTAAACTCGTAATTTATCATTTGATACAAACAGAATACACATAGTCACTCAATCATGAAAATAATGCTCACTTGTTGAAGGCTGCCACTGCACTGGTTTCATATGTGCAGGTAGAAGGAATTATGTAGGTGGGTAGGAATTTTGGAAAAGGACAGAAATATTCTCAAAAAATTGCGTTTTTGTTTTTTTTCGGAATGTGTGAGATAAGAACCATCTTTGAATTGAGTGGACCTTTTTGTACTCGGGTAATATTGACCCGAGAAACCTAAAATAGAAAAAAAATTCATTTTCTTAACAAAACAGACTTATCCATAATTTTACAATGATATTAAGTAATGGATAATTAATAATCGTCATGAAATTGTTATATACCAAATTAATAATTGTGATAAGTTGACTTTTGTGATCAGTTGACTTTTGTGTTCAGTTGACTTCGGTGTTCAGTTGATTTTTGTGATCAGTTGACTTTTGTGATTAGTTAAATTTCAGTTTCGGGTCATAATAACCCTAAGCACCGAGGAAAGTTAATATATTATTGGTTCAACGTGGTTTTGGTTCAACCTGAACCTTTATCAAGAATATATAAAACAAAAACGTATTAAATAAATTACAGAGTTACAGAGTATTTAAAGGTAAAATAGAAGAGAGAAACAGATCATCAACGTAAAACTGGAAATAAAATTCGGGTTTAAAATAATGGTTTTCTGATAAATCTAATTGTTTATTTAGCAAATTGGTTTTATTCAAGAAATAATAAAGTACTAAAAATAAATCAAAATCAATTTATTAAATAAACAATAAGGTTTGTTAAAAAGCCACATTCTAAACACATTTCCTTTCCGCACATCTACTTTTACCCCATCTCACATACCTCCCCTCATCAACCCATCAAAGTCAACGTTCTCTCTCTTTCTCTTCTATTTTACTTTTTAACACTCAGTATCTCTGTAATTTATTAAATATGTTCTTCTATGATGATGGTTCAGGTTAAACTAAAACCGGTAGGTTAATGTATTTAAGATATATAATAAAATGATATTTAAATTTATTTTATTGTAATTACTATAAACATGTTTGGTTTGTTTTAGTTCTGTTTAAATAAAACTATTATTGACACATTTTTTATAGTTTTTCATAAAACAAGTAAAAGTTCATTGCCATTCAAGAGAGCTGTCTTGATGTTAAATATAATCACTTCGAATATTGATATGTTTAACATCAATAAAGCACAATTTAGACTGCAAGCTTTGTTGCTGTTAGACTGAACAAGTCAAATAAAAATCGTTGTACCTCCCTTACTGTAAATGGTGAGAAATATGATCAAAACGGTGTTACAAAGAGAAAATACCACTTTAAAGAAAATATTTTTTATGCGAATCAGAAAAATTAAAATGTGCACCTCCACGAAACCCAAATTTCCGTCCATAATTTGAGAAAAAATTATGAAACTTTGTGTTTCTTGTTAATTTTTTTATGAAAAATGTTTGCAATCAAAATTTAAATATTTCAAAAATGATTTGTTTATTTCTAAAATACACAATTAATACAATATTTACAGTTTTTGTTTAGATTCATTTAGAAATATTCCATTGATTTGGATTTTATAGCAAAGCGGGAATTTTCTGACCTGATGAGGGGATAAAGGCTGAAATGCGCAGTAAAACAAGAAGATTCATATTATAATAAATTTTACTTTGTAACAAAAGTTATTATCTTTTGACCAACAAGCTGAGGCCAGTTTTAAGGAATCACAATAAAAAGTTTTCTTAAAACGAAATAAACAATTTTTTGTCTTCCATGAAAAATTATCTTACACCAACGAGTACTTTCATACAAAATATAATATTTATTTGACGTTAAAACTTTACAGTTCATTCGACTCCTGGTGTTGGTTATAATATTATTTTCTCAGATAATTAGCTCTTACCAAATATATTATTATTATAGTAAACAAAATTTCTTATCAAAAACCGAAATTTTCTTAGCTGATAAACTTACATTCTCCGATTTACTAAGGAAATGAGCACTCGCATACTCGTATACAAATGATTATATTCCGTGTGTCTTCTAATGAACATTGTTTACGGGAATGTGAAGGTAAATTTCCGAGTTTCCTACCCTTGAAACTAAGTAAAGACCTCCCTGGATAAACTTCTCTTCTAGTTAGTAAAGCAAAACACGAAAGATACTTGTAATAATTATACAATAATTAACCAAAACCGTAATGATATGTAAATATTAAGCAAGTTATCAGTATTTCGTGGCTGCTCGGGATAATTTCACTGCTTGGAAGCCGGGTATATGTGCCATTTATATTTTATTTCTTTTTTAACAAATCAGGAGAATTTTAATTTTAACTTTTAGACCAAAATATCCAAACAACCTGAATGATATTTTTGATTGATCTTTAGTTGCAAATTGGTAATAAATATTTCAAAAAGTTATGTTGTATTTTTTATGAAAAAAGTTCAATGTAAGAAGTCTTTGTTTAGCAACCTTGTAAAATGAATTTTCAGAAAATTCGAAACCTTCTCGCCATTCATTAAAAAAATTAATTTATTGATTCTTGTGCTGAAAGGCGAAGTAAAGTAATCATATTTCTACGGGATGTAGAATACGTATTATTTTTGTATATTTTTTCAAATAGTTAATAAACAATATTTTATTTGAAAATGTAACCATTGCAAAGATTTAAGGCCAGTTGTTTCTAAAAATTTAAACAATTCTTCAATTATCGAAACAATTTTCAACTTCTGTGAAAGTTTCATTCAAGTTCTGTTATTATTCAATTTTGGGTTTGTTGTTTCACAGAACTGAAATAATCAAAGAATGTGTGTAGAGTTTTCACAGGACTTGAAATTTAACTTTGAAATATGATGAATTGTTCAAATTCTGGGAGAGAATCCTGTACCTATCCTTAGAGATGAATAAGAGATGTTGATAAACACTGTGAGTATCAATATCAATTCAAACAACTGCCAGTTAGGCGTCCTGTTCACCGAGATATCAATGACCATTTATTTCTACGAAGTTATTTTGGAATAATTTAAAAATCCAATCGTTTGATAATGGCGCGAAGCAGTAATCTGTGAGAAGTAATTAGGCTGCATGCAAATTTAATAAACAATGTTTTTTTATTGTGTGTTAACAACTATCTGTTTTTGTCACATCTTGAATAAAGAAAAAAAGTGAAGACCGCTAGCACCTGGGCTATAGGTTTGGCGATACATCAGAATCTAATAAATATATAAAAAAAAAAACATCAACAATTCACACGTGGTAGAAATCTTCAGAAAATTAAAGTAAACAAGAGCGAGGAGACCACGAAGCATTTTTTTTTTATCAATGTGAAGGATTATTTTTTCGTAATTTTTATCGTTGAATTCCAGTGCACCTTTTTCTATACATTTGGTCACCTTATTAGTAATTGTGTTTTCTTCTTCGAAGTCGGTTTTTTTTTGTTTTCTTTTGCCTGTTTAATTTGGAGTGGTTTGAAGATTGGATATTGATTTTACAAAAATAATTTTTTTTTTTTTGGATTTCGTATGATTCGATCCTTGGTCCACTGAATGTCTGGCTGCTGAAGTTCGTCAGGCACTTTATATCACTAAACCAAAAGAGACTCGCGGGAGACCGTGGATTTATCGTATTATAGTGGAATCGAGTATCCGTGAAATAAATAAATATTTTATTGCTATCTCTTTTTCTCACAGGCTAAATCCTATAGATGCACGTTTTGACTCTTGTTAATATGGCCCGTTTCCGTTTTATCCAGTTTCAAATGACAACGGTGCTAAAAAAGTTTTCACTTAAAAAACTTTTTGATGTTATTTGACTCAAAACATCGCCAACTTAGCTAACTGTAAATAATCTAACACCGTAATTTATTACAATAATGTACTTTGTTCACAACCCCCCCTAGGAAGTTGGATTTAGTATCAACAAGTAAATGATCTAGCCGTATTTTCCCCTGCGACTGCTAATCAATGCTTAACATGCAACGATATTATAAAAAAACAATATGCCGATAAAATTCGGTTCCATATTTGCTATTGTTTTCGATTACCCCGTAAAGTGTCGTTTTATAGAAAATATAGAGGATAAATCAAAAAGAAAACGCCTTCATTATTTAATGCCTAAAAGAGCGCAAAAGGTGTTTTGTAGGAAGTCAAAGTCAAAGGTTCAAAAGATGGACTGAAATGGATGTAAAATTTGATGGATCTGAAGTGTTAAAAAAATTCAAAACTCCATGTTGCTTTTGGATCAACATCAGAGGTATAATAAAAAAAATCGAGTGCAGTCCACATGCGGTAGAAGTGAAAGTTCACCCACACAATCTCAACCAATAGGAGCCTTGAAAAGTGAGCTCATAATCAAAGCAGCCAATGCGGCCAGCACGACGTTTCATAGGTACTATTCTTAGGTAAATCTCATTCTCCCGCAGGCTAAATCCTGTTTGTCTCTTTTTAGTGTCATTTCCGTTTCATTGAAATTCCAATCACAACGGTGCTAAAGAAGTTTCACGTCAGAAATCATACATTTGTTTGTTTGTTTGATAACCTCAAGTTATTACGGACAAAACTACACAACGTCTTACAATTACGTCGTTTCCCGGCAGGGATAGGCAGGAAGACAGAATGCCATAAAACGCTGTCTCGGAACTCGGAACACACTCCTTTTCACGTTAATTTATCGTCTGAAATCATATTTCGCTACAAACATTCTAACATTTCCACAAAGAGTAAAATATAACTAAGATTTAAATATAATTACTGTTTCTTTGTTTTCCTTGTCCAACAGAACTGCCGAAGATGTTTTGGGCGTGACCGCAAGCAAACAAGCAATTTCACTGGTCTGTATTGACACTGAAGTGTCGATATGTAAATTATCGACAGTCATTTTCTTTTATATTGCAACACACTTCTTGCGATAACATTCAGTGATTAGAACACAATTTGTTGTCATTTTTGATAGCATCTAGCAGGCGATTAAATACTTTGAGCCAAACCATGAAAAAAATATTAAAAAAACACTTTTGTTCTTCGCACTCTGGTCATTTGCGTTAACATGGATGTTACATATTTTTTTAATTTATATGTTAATCGAAAAATTATGTCACATTCAAGTCTCGGTTTCGAGCCAAAAGCACTAGTAAATCAGACAATTTAAAACGTGGTTATAATACAAATAGTCATGAGCAGCCTTTGAGACTCTTAGTACTTATAGAATGATACTTACCTAAAAACACCGGCATACGAGTAGATAAATGGCCCACCCTGTTTACTGACATCTTTTGTTTACGAAAACAATCGAGAAAAAAAATTTACCATTCAATGTATACATTTTCAATAATATATATTTTTTGGTCTTTCTTCAATTAATCAAAAAGTGTTTCAGGATTTTGAAAGCAAACGTTTGATATTTAGTTATGGCGGAATAAAATCACGGCACGTCCCTAATAGCCTCACTACAGGTTGTTAGTAATTTTTCATTTTTAAATTGTTTTGTTGTCAAGCTGCGATTTATGCCGTTCATTAACTAGAAAGTTTACGAAATAATTTCCTCGCATACAATATTTATTATGGAATATCAAAGACTGATGATAAGAACGTAACTTCGCAAAAGGTTTAGAGCGTTTGAATCAATTTTTGGATGGAACAAAGGGAGAGCTTTTAAGTCTTGAGGAAACCATAATGTATAAAACAAAAATATATTATTTGTGAAAATGTTAAGATTATTACATATTTCTAAATTTTATCGAATTGTAAACCATTTGAAACCATTGTTTATCATTACTAACCCCTGTAAAAACTTTATAACCATATGTACAAATTGTAAAAGTGCTATGGGCGTTTAAAAGTATACTAAATAAAATAAAAAAATAAATACTTGCCCCCGTAAAAAAAGATATAAAAGGTTTACGGGAATTGGGTTTTTATTTTTATTTTACATTATCTCAATACAGGAGGCTCTGAGAAAAAAAAAAACCCTCAGGACCTCTGATATCTTTCAGGTGAGGAAATTTTGGGAGAAAAAAAGGTACGAGGGGTGCTTAGGAATCTGTGGATCAGGACTGACAAACGTATGCATTTATCTCTTCCACTACGGTGGAAGGCGATTTAATTTAATAAAATTTATTTACCACGCCGGGATTCGATCCCGCGACCTTCCGATTGCGAGTCAAAAGTCTTACCGCTCAACTATGCCAGTAGTCAAGTGTCAAGAGTTCTACCAGTGTTTCAAAGGATTCTTCAAATAGCTGGGAACATGGTAAACGGTGCCCAGCATTTGTACGCGGTGGAAGTTTGTGCACAATGAACATTATTTGATTATCCGGGACGTGATTGATGGAAAAATTCATTTCAACGTTCGAAAAACGTTTCATTTCAAAAATTTTCACGTGAGAATTACTTCGAGAATTACTTCGTGAGAATTACCCCGAGAAACGTTTTTATTGGATTTCTCAAAGCAACATAGAATTTTGGAGATTGCTGCATTTGATTCTACACAACTCAATTCACGGCTTATATATATTATCTATGTGACTGGTACGCGTGCAGTCTGCAGATTGAACATTACCCGAATAATAGCTAAACACCGATAGTAAAGGGAATCTGAAGAAGAAGAACATTAACCACATAATCAACATTGGAGGGGACCCCACCACTTTCCCAACGGCGTTGTAAGGTCCTTCACCGCACACGCCAAGACTCTACTTTTTTATTGAACGAAGCTAAATTTATTTGAACGACTCTAGAATTCTAGACCTTCCAATATCCATGCATACGGGGTTAGTAAGCAGTATATAAGTACTTACATTAACATTATACAAAAGAGAAATAGAAATGATCAACTGGTAGACTATGTAATGATTTTACAGCTGTTATTATTATTATTTTTGAATACCGCACAAGGGTCCCAACTGCTCCTTTCTGCTGAGGCAGTGGCAGACTATTACATCCCCAAGTGGGGTATGTTATGAGGCTGAAGATGGGGACAGAAAGGAGATGTCGAAGAGGAAAATAGGAATGTACCAGTCTGTTCAGATCTAGTCACCAAACGGCTAAAACCATTTCAAGCAACGTTTCAATTTTGAATGGTGTATTTTAATGGTGGCAATACCGAAAGTACCTTCTACGCTGAAATGTACCGCAATTACACCTTGCATTTTTTTAAATGATTAAATTGTGTAATAACACAAATATTCCAATAAAATTTTCTTGCGCACGCCGGGATTTACACCCGTGACCTCTAATCGAGATCCATACCTAACCGAGAGTTTAATGTTTCCTTTTTCCTATCAGGGCCGAGGTATATTGCATTCTTACCTTAAAAACCCCTGCTTAATCATCAACAATAGATAAACTTTTGAATCTCGTGGGTGGTGTTTGATATAAAATATAATAAAATATTATAAAATAAAACATTCTACAAATGGTATTATTTTCCAGTTATGAATATCGAATTCGACCCGTCTGTCTAAAAACTGGTTGACTGTCTTATACTCCCACCCGCTGGATTTTGCACACCTTAACCATATCTACAACAATCGAGAATTTTGTAGATGGATCATTTATAAATAGTCCCTTTGCGTATAAATCCTACGATGTCATTGAAAAACTAAGGATTTTTTTTAAAAAGTAGCAGTCTAGACGAGTTAAAGAAAGTTATATTATTATATTAAATTTTAAATTCAGAGAACTCATATTATCCAGTATTCAATTCTTGCATTTTATTTATTTTTACATTAGCTCTACACGAGGAAAACGATTTCTCCCGAGACCTATATCATATTTGGGGATGCTATGTGGAGGGTCTTTTTAGAGAAAGGAAGGAAGCACAAAAGGTATGAGGGGTGGGTAGGAAACTGGGGATCAACGTTATACAACAGAAGTGACGGACGTATGGATACAACCCAAGGCAATGGATCGAGAGGGGTCCGGCTGGAGAGGTACAATGTCTCCATCAACCAGTCTCTCCCGATCAACTCGCCACGCAGTAGGTGGACAAACGCATGTGCCGCCAAGACCTAGACTAACTTCACCTAATGAACCCCTGCTAAGACAAACTTAGAGAATTACTTGAAACTACTTAAAATAATACATCTTAAATTTTGCATCATAACTCAAAGAAAGTGCCTTTTCCCATTACAATTAAATTAGCGCCATCCAAGAAAGAGCAGATAATTAATTATTTTTATTGAGAATTATATATTACGAGTACATATTTCATATCGATAAAAGCTTTAAGTGTACAGTTTACGTTTGTGGGAATTATAATCGGTGAACATCAAATTTGTGGAATCACAGAATGCTTAAATCTTATACCTAAATTATTGTAGATTCACAAAATGCTTAAATCTTATACCCAAATAATTGTAGAATCACAGAATGCTTAACACTAGAAAGACCGGGTACTGTTCCATACCTATAAAGACCACGACCGTCAATTTGACGGCTGATCATTTTTTTTCAAATTGGAAGGCCGATATGGGTACCGCCGCCCCGGGAATCATTTATTGGATAACCAACACCTCTGCCACAGGATATTCTAAGTAGTTTGCTACGTTTGATGACTTAGCAGGGGTGTCCGGGATCATTGGGGTAGGTTTGTCTGGTCTAGGTGGCGAATATATTTGCCCACCTACTGCGTAACGGACCGGGTCGGGAGATACTTGTTGAGGGAAACCTAATCTGAACCTCTCCAGCAGGACCTCTCTCGACCCGTCGCCTTGCACCGCAGTAGGAGGGATGGATTCATTTGTCCGTCACTCCTGGATACATGAACCAATTTTTCCTATTCAGCCCTAACACTTTTTTCCTTCCCAGAACTTCTCCTTCCTTTCCCTTAAAACACCAAAGTACACATTAATGTATACAGCATCCCCTAAGATGACATTGGCCCTGAGGGTGTTTTTTTTTTCAGGGCTTCCTGAAAAAAAACATGTGAGTGCAAAATGCTATAATTTTGGAATAAACTTGTGTTAAGGTTGTACAATATCAATTTACGTTACGTTTTTTTATAAAATCGAATGCACTTTCCGCAAACGGGTTTCTTACAATTATCACATGGTTTTTCTTATATTTTTTTATTAATTTGGCACTGTCGTCTTTCATAAGTTTTATTTTCCGGTATCATTCCTTTTTCATTAAAATAAACTCCACAAAAAAACCCTAAGGAAAATAATTCCCCTCAGGGCATTTGTCATCTTTGGGGATGCTGTGTGAAGGGTACCTATAGGGAAAGGAAGAATAATAAGTTCTGGGAAGAAAATGAGATATGAGAGGTGGGTAGGAAACTGGGGGCCAGTGTGCTCAAGAGTGGCGGTCGTATGAATCCATCCCCACCACTGCGGTGTAAGGCAATGTTCCGAGAGTCCTGCTAGCGAAGTCAAAAAATCATCTGTGCTGATCTGGTCTGCCACGCAGTTGTTTGGCAAACGCATCTAGCACCAAGATCCGGATAAACCTAACCCCACGAACCCGAGCGCCTCTGCTAAGTCATGAAACAAAGTCATGAAACAAGTCATGACCTATGGCGGACGTGTTTGCTATCCAATAAATGATTCTGTCAGTTCTTAAGGAGCTAACTCAGCTGGATCAGTTCTATTATTTGTATACTCTGTCCTTCTTCAACAAGCCACAAAAAAAATTTTAGCGAGAGATATATTTTTTTGGTCGTTTTATAAATTATGTGACAGTGACCAATCAACATGCAGATCGAGTTCGATTGATACGCGATACCGAAAGAAAGAGACAGACATATTAGTTCTATCATAAACGAGGAGGATTGGGTATGTTGTAAACCTTGGTAAAGAAGGTTGTAAACAAACTAAGCATAATGACCCAAACAGTCACATTGACGGCGGCGGTCTTCGTAGGTATAAGTCAATAAATCTCAAAAAGTATAAAAGACACGTACTTGTTTTTTTTACCATAGTTGTAAAACCATAAATCATGAAATGTTAAAAAAAAATCACAACAATACAATAATTATTAAGCATTATATCTTCAAATTACTTCGGGCTGCCGTCAAAATGACGGCTCCGGTCTTTCTAGTGTTAAATCTTATTCTTAAATAACTGTAGAATCACAGAATGCTTAAATCTTATACCTAAATAACTGTAGAATCACAGAATGCTTAAATCTAATATCTAAATAATTTGGGCATTAAAAGCTACGCAAATTCAAGGTGTCAAACTTGACGACTGCAAATTATTTTTGCCGCTATTTTAGGCTACATAAAACGACAATGTCTGTGTCAAATGTTAAACTAAAAAATGTACCCATTTGATTATAACGTAGAACTTTGGTGAATGCTGTTTAAGGGCTTAACTAGAAGTTTTCAAAAAGATCCTTAGAGAAATAGAAAAATAAATTTTTCTCATTAATGCAGAGCTTTCATCTCTTCTATTCATATTTCCGCACTTACAAATAAAGCAAAGGGATAAGTGCACCACTTATGAAATCACGTTTATTTTTCAAAATCCTCTACAGAGTCTTATAACATTTTTGAGAACCATATTTAAATTTATGTTTTCTTGAAATATCTTTAAAGCCTTTTTTTTTAAACAGCGCTGATATCTTTTTTAATGAATACCCCACAGAAGTCCCCACAGCTCCCAACTGCTCTCAACCGCCTGGAGCTAGTGAGACTGTGGAATTCCCAATTGGGGTATATTTGAGGTTGAAGGTACGTGGGGAGAGGACGAAGATGGGGAAGAGGAAGGTGGGGAAGAACCTGGATTCTCAGATCTAGTCACCAAACACGGCTAAAGCCATTTAAAGCAAAATTTCGTTTCTCAATGGTGGTCGTACTGATATTGAGTACTGGTACTATTTTTCATTTGGATTCTATTTTTTCCCATTAATATAAATTTATCGGCATTTGTGGGAGGAGAACAGAAAGACTCTAAATGTGATCTAAAAAAAATGTGGCTTCAGCTGGCTTATCAAGAAAAACATAAATTGTTTTTAAACTCTTACCTTTAGTAAATAACTAGAAAGCGTTTATCCTTAGTAAATAACTAGATAACTTTTATGTGAGTATTAAAAAAACTAGATTTCTACAAGTTAATGTGCTTGAATACAAAACTGTATATTGTTGCGAATATTAAAATATTTGACTCCTAACAAGAGATTTTCTCATTTATTTTAGTATTCCTGATTGAAAATATTTTTTTTCTTTATTATTTTTTATTTTTATTATTTTTATTTATTTTTTTACTTTTTTATTTTTATTTTTTTTTTTATTAGTTAAAAGAAATATAATATTTCGCTTTATTAACTTAAGTGTATATAGTAAAGTATTTTTTAATTTTGTTCCAACATCTTAAGTTTAAATAGTTTTTTTTTAAATGTTTTTATATTCTTTTCCGTTTTTAGATTATCTGGAAGGAGGTATGTTTTTAGGTTTTCACGGCCAAAAAGTATTTTTGTTATTGTTTTTGGGGTGTTATGCCGTGTTTCGCTACCTCCTTCTTTAGCCAACGTTTCGGACAGCGTTACAGTGTCCATCATCAGGGCAGATGAGCTCAGTGTCCATCATCAGGGCTCATCTGCCCTGATGATGGACACTGTAACGCTGTCCGAAACGTTGGCTAAAGAAGGAGGTAGCGAAACACGGCATAACACCCCAAAAACAATATCTGGAAGGAGGTTGTATATTTGAACTCCCTCGTGGCCAATACTTTTCTTGCCACTTTCAGTCTTGACTGTATTTGTGTACAATTTATTGTGTTGTCTAGTATAATGTTCGTGTACTTGTGATGTTTTTATAAATGTTGTGTTTGTGTGTATAAGTCCATTTTGTATTTTGTAGATTAAAAAACATATGTTATATTCGTACAATGTTCTTATTTTCAAAAGGTTCATTTCCTGGAATAGTTTTTTTGTAGGAGTGTCTAGTATATAGTTGAAGAGTTTTTTAATAACTTTGTTCTGTATTATTTGTAAGTCGTTTAAGTACGTAATGTATGTGTTTCCCCATATTTCTATTAAATAATTTAGGTGGGACTGGATTAAGCTAAAGTATAAGCCCCTCTTTACCTCTGTTGGTAGAAGATGAGCAATTCTACCAAATACACCAATTAATGGGATGATTTTTTTTTTTAGTTTTTCTACGTGTTGTTTAAATGTTAAATGTTTATCAATATATAAGCCCAGGAATTTTTCGCTATCTAGAATATGTAGGTCTCTTTCTTCTATTTGTAATGGTTTATGCGATGGTATTATTCTTTTAGGTGAGCTTAAGATCATGTAACCGGTTTTATTAATATTTATTGTTAATATATTTTTTATTAGCCAATCGTTTAGTACATTAAGATCCGTTTGAGATTGATTGATCTAATAGACTATCTAAGTTTTTGCCGAAGTAAAAAATTGCCGTGTCATCTGCGTATAAGAAGATTTTACCATGTAGTTTTAGCTGACAGATGTCATTTATGTATATTTGGAATAAAAGTGGCCCCAGTATTGATCCTTGTGGAACTCCGTAGTTTATACTCTCGAGTTGACTGTTTTTATCTCCTATGTTAACACATTGTTTTCTGTTGGACAGATAGGATTCAATAAGTTTGATAGCTGGACCGGTTACACCTGTTTTTTCTATTTTTTTAATCAGTATTTCATGACTTACGGTGTCAAAGGCTTTTTGAAGGTCTACGAGAATTGCTATGACATAGTTTTTATTATAGATGCTAGTTCTAAGTTTATTTATAAGATCATTAGTTGCAGAGAGAGTATTAGATTTTTTTCTGAAACCGTATTGTTTGGCATATATTGTTATATTTGAACTCTTGGTCAGATGCGTACGATGCTACGCATTTATAATCAATTCTAAAATTAGTATACTTGTTTCATACCAGTTTATATTGAATATATAAGATTATTTTTCGATTTTGATTATAAGTTAATAAAAAATTCTTGCCTAATAATCTACATTATAAGCAATATGCTCGCGAGGCAAAGTGGTGTAAATGACTAATATCTTCTTGTATGATAAAATCGATAATCACATGATAAAAATTAAATAAAGGTATAAAGATCTATATCATGTTTTTTTTTTCATTAAATTTTACAACATAGTACCGGAGTGCGTTCATTACGAGCTTTGTTTTTAAAATTTCTTTTTTAATCGCATCTCTTCTCTTACCAGCCACCGTTGCTTGAACATAGTTTGATGAAATGGTGTTTCTATCCATGTCCAGAAATAGAAGAAGTATTTTCAATTGATTACCAAACCACTTTCAAGGAATTTGCAATATCAAGTCAAGTCAATGCACACATGTCCAGGCTTAAGTTCAGTAATTCGACATGCTGAAGCCCGGCTAGATAGGAATTGGCGATTAAGAACTCTTCAACAAGGACAGCAGCACGAAAAAATCTCAATGAAGATTAAACCTTTTTTAAAAATTTAATTATTGCGGTTATTCCTAACTATGAGAGACTGAGTGAATCGACGTTTTATAAATTTTATACGCCATTTTTAAAAAGCGTTGTATTTTAGAAACTGATCGATGCAAATGAAAAGTATCATTATTTATATGGTGCACCGTCTTATCGAAAGTTTGATCATCTGGAAAATTTAATATATTTTTTTTTATTACTGTACAACAGAATAGTATTCCAATTACAGTAAAGTTTAGTCGCTATATCGAAAGTGTTATGCAGACTGGATGGCAATTGATAATAGAATAGGCTAGATAATTTCTGAGAAAAAATTGGCCGCCTGTTATTTTTGTAATACTAAAAATGGATATAAGATTCTCACGGCCAATAGTGGAAATATAAATTTTATGGATTTGTAGTGCTTAGTTAAATGATGTATGTATCGTTAGTAGTATAATACGTTATGTACATAAGTGCATGTGTAACACAGCCGAGGCGAAGTAAATATTGATTAACATTCTCCAGATTATTAAGCTTAATTTATTAATGCGTTTGAAACTGCTGGTGAATAACTAGAAATTTATTTCCGAATTTACGTTAAAGGTAGCGGTCCCCCGCTATTGAGTATTCCCTAACATAACTGATAACAGGGCTCTCGCCATCTCCTTCACACATCATTGTTCTATAACCCATAACTGAGACAGACTGACAGTATGACTTTTCATCTGTTTCCTACTCTGTCAATGCTGCGTTTGATAACGATCATTGGCTTGATAACAGAGCTCTCATCATCTCTTTCACACATTATTGTTCTATAACCTATAATAAAGTCAGAACGTATGACTTTTTGTCTATTTCCTACTCTATCTTAATGCTGCGCTTGACAACGATCATTGGCTTGATAACGGGGCTTCCATCATCTCTTTCACATATCATTGTTCTATAACCCATAAATAACTAAGTCAGAACGTATGACCTTTTGTCTATTTTATACTCTATATTAATGTTGCGCTTACTTACGACGCCAACGGTCGTTGGCGTCGTAAATAATATCTTTTTACATAATGACATATAAATAAACGCGTCATTCAATTTTTGTTGAAGAGTTCATAGTATTATTATGCACCTAACCCACACGAAACCGTAGTACGAGTACTAACGTATTTATTTATTTATTTAACGCCCAGAGGGCTTTTACATGATTTGTAGTGTAATTTTAATTTGACAGACACTTTGAAACTAAGGAAATAATAAAAATAAAACTACATTAGATAAACGTCATACAACAAGTCATACAAACACATAAATATAACAGCTATCTTTTAGGTTTACAAGATGTGTTTAGTAATAGTGTTGAAATAAATTTTTTAGAAGATCCACAAAACTCACCAAGTTGATATTGAAAATGTCAACATCACCCAAGTACTTATTTCCCATGGTGTGAAGTCGTTGTATCGGAGAGTGGGCAATGTAGTTACGCTTATGAGTTACGCTTTTATGTAACTACAATCACCTCATAAAAAAGTTTGTATACCTTTGAGTTGTGTTGAGTCTCTAACTGGCTATAGACGGTTGGGAGTAGTTGGTACTCTTGAGCGGTATTCATCTGATAAAAAATAAAATAAAATTTTACTAAAACGTCTACCCCATACCCCCCCCTCTCACAACCCCCCTCGCACTCCACCCCTTCAGCCTCCCCACCCCGTCTCATCTCAACGCTCCCTCAACCCTCTCTTCTACAAAAATGTCGCATACATGAAATGTAGTATATCTGTACTAATACACAAACACCTTGCCACCTCACGGTTCTAGTACAAAAACGTCGCTTACATGAAATGTAGTGCCACCACACCAACCTCCTTATACCTCGCCATCTCACGGCTCTAATACAAATACATTGCGCACACGAAAAGTAGTGCCAGTACACCAACCATCTCACACCTCGCCACCTCACGACTCTAATACAAATATGTCGCATACACAGAATGTAGAGCCACCACACCAACCACCTCATCCCTCACTACTTCCCACCTCATTTGTAGTAATACGAAGAAAAGTGTTGGTACAAATAAATTTTGTGAGGTGGCGGGACATTTTACGTATTTGTATGGGGCATTTGTAAAGCATCTTGTATGAGGTACTCAACACAATTACATCATTTGTCTCACCATTATTAAGTGTGTAAGAAAGAGCTGCAGCATTATTTTAATAAGAAAAGTTCGTTTTTTACTTTTTTGTGCCATTGCCGTGCCGTCGTCGTGAGTACATTAAAAAGCGCTCTTTATCTTTTCCAAACCGTACACTCATGGATAATCTGGTCGACATCGCCCGCTTTATTTATTAGAAAGGAATCATGTCTACGACGTAATGTCCACGCCAATATCAGTGAAAAAGTGAAACGGAAAAAATCGACCGAATGGAAAATTTGTAAAAGGTATTTAATTAATAATTATGTGACGACGGGGCAAGTTAGAACAACTAAAATTTTATGACTTTGTGATCGTAAAATTAATTATTTCACAATGTTCTGTATCAGATAAGTTCAAAGATGAGGCAGGCAAAGCCAGGTACAACATTGTCAGGTACAGCTGCTAGGTCGGTATGACCCACGTTTAGAGACCCAAGACCTAGGTTTACTGTCCAAACAAAAACTTTTGTTCGTAACTATCCCCAATATAAACACATCCGTCTTCTACTAGTTAATGTAGAAACATAAGCCATTATAAACTACACATAAGATTGTTGTTGTACTACTTACGTAAGACTTACCAACAATATGTGTACGTGTTTTGTGTCATCCGGCATAAGAGGAGCGGACACCAGAAGAACTAGAAGTACTTACGAACCAACGTTTCAATTATTTGGTGGTGCAACTTTATCAATGTGTGCAAGTTTGTAAATATAATAAAAAAAAAATATATTATACAGTCTTTGTATCGTTACGAATTATATTTTTTAATGTATGAACTCTCATCTGACCCTTTTTCCCAAACATAAGCTTGTCAAAAAAAAAAAAAAACAATCTAATAATTGAATTTCCTGGAGCAGCAGCCGACCAGTAGGTAGGGGGCTGAGCACCTCCCAGCATAGAGCCCACAGACCCCGTCCCAGTGACGAAGTCACGATACGGGAAGGGCTGCTGTCTCCTCAATAATATGTTTACAAATATGTAATAAACGTCTAAATGGTTGAAAAACAATTGTTAATGGTTAAACAATTAAATAAACAATGGTTATTTTTTTTTTAAAAGGCGGAGACGGTTTACAAGTAGTTCCCGTGAGCACTTAGGCCATAGGCCCATTGTGCTTTCTCCCATTTTACCTCAATCCTTTAGTTACAACCCAGTCCATTTAATAAAGTTCACTAGGGTTGTCACCGGATATGTGGCTATGTCTTCTGGTTCTAGTGTGTATCTCCCCAGGTATCTGAGCCTAGTTCCCACCAGGGCAGGACATTGGCACAATAAGTGAATTGGAGTCTCTTCATCCTTTTCACATTTCCTGCATCTATTGGTGTTTTTTTCACTCCCAATATCTGCATGTGTCTCCTGAGATAGCAGTGTCCCGTTAGTAGTCCTACCAGTTCCCTCAGCGAGTTTCTGTCCATATTGAGTAGTTTCCTGGTTCGTCTAGGGTCTGATCCTTTTATGAGTACTTTAGATTGTCTCATTCCAGGTGCCCTCTCCCATTTTTTACAGTGCTGGGATTCGACCCACCTATCAATATGTAGTTTTGTGTGGCAAGCTGCTACTCGTACAGCCCTTTCCTTGCTAGTTCATCAGCCCGCTCGTTGCCCTCAATACCTTTATGTCCTGGTACCCAGATCAGGGTTATTTTATTGATGGTAGCAAGTTCTGTAAGAATAGTCCTGCATTCCATCACCAGTCTAGAGTCGCATCGGTTACTTTCCAGTGCCATTAGGGCAGCCTGGCTATCAGAACATATGCTTATGTTCTTAGTCCTGTACCCGATACGTATATTCTCCGTGCGCAGGCCAAGATGGCTTCCATCTCAGCTTGAAACACAGTAAACAATGGTTAAGAAACAATCATAACAATAGTTAAGAAACAATCATATTAATTATACACATTATATTTTTGCGAAAAACGCATTCTTCTTCCGGATCTCGTATGTTTGTGATCTCGTTTACTTTCTTCCATTGTTCTTGCAGAGGGTATATTATTGTCGTTTACCTGGTCTCCGGCTGATTGAAAACTCCCTCTTCTATATTATTTGCCGGTTTCAGACGATCTACGGATATTGTCTTGTATTTATCATTTATTTTTAGGACATAATCTTTCTCTTTTCGCTTTATTACTTGATATGGTCCCCCGTAAGGAGATTGAAGAATTTTCTTTACTGTGTCTGTTTGTACAAAAACGTGAGTTGTAGTAGCTAATTCTTCAAAGATGAAAGTCGTCTTAACTCCGTGACATTTCATTGTTATCGGTCAAATTTCGTTAAAGTGTTGACGTAGGTTTGTCACAAAACCAATGACGTCATATTTCGTCTGCACATGTTGACTGAAAAATTCTCCTGTTAGGCGCAGCGTTTCACCGTAAACCATTTCAGCTAACGTGGTTTGCAGATCATCACGCCATGCTGCTCTTAAGCCCATCATACTGCCGGGAGAGATTCGGTCCATCGGTCGTTTTGATGACATCTGATGGCTGCTTTTAGCTGACGATGTAACCGTTCCATCATTCCATTTGCTTGTGGATGGTATGCTATTGTTCTTATGTGCATTGTCCTTGTCAAGTGGCTTAACTGTTTGAATAGTTGGGATTCAAATTGTCGGCCCTAATCTGGTGACATGCAAAGGTGTGCTAAAACGGGTAATCCATCCATCATAGAAGGTTCTAGCTAGTGTTTCTGTTTCCTAGTTTTCCATGGCAAAATCTTCTGGCTAATTTGAGAAACGGTCTACACGTGTCAAACAGTTTTGCTCTGCAATCAGCTTTGATGGATGGCCAAACGGAGGACTGTGCTACCAGTTTTGTCGTCGCCTTGATTCCTGGGTGAGATAGGCGGTAAACTGCATCGAAAGCTGTCTTTCTGAATTGCTTTGTGACGAAAGATCTAACAACGGGTGTTGACATTTCACAATAAACAGCTACGTTACTAGGGTTACCAGTAGGGTAGTGTTAATATTGTTACCAGGGATATATATCTTTTTGATTTGTAGAATAGAGCCTTTTTGTAAGTATTCTCGTAGCTCATCGCCGTCTTCTTGATCGGATACAAGGGCTTCAGAATCCATTGGTTTTTCTACGGCCTCCACCCTAAATAAGGTCACCACATTATATTTACCCGATATGTGGCGTAAGTGGCGCATTTGGTTGTATTTTGAATGAACTAACATGCACTCCAATTTACAGCTTAAAAAAAAAAAACAAAAATACAGGAGTACAAACCAAACACGGCCTCCGTGGTCCCGAGGCAAGACTCTCGACTCGGCGTGCGTAAATAAATTTTATTTGATTAATTTGTGTTATTTCACAATTTATTCATTTAAAATAATATATAGTATATTTGCGGCACGTTCCAGAGTGGAAGATACTATCAGTATCGCCCTGGTGTAAGACCACCATTCAGAAATGAAACGTTGCTTGAAATGGCTTTAGCCGTGTTTAGTGACCAGATCTGAGTAGCCAGGTACTTCCCCACCTTCCTCTCCCCTATCTCCTTCCCCTCCCCACTACCTTCAGCCTCACAACATACCCCGATTGGGGATGCCATAGTCTCACTGGCTTCAGATGGGAGCAGTTGGGACTCTTGTGCGGTATTAACTGTAAAAAAAAAAAAAAAATCCTCAGTAAGCGATCTGTGTAGATCGTAAAGGTTCTTGCTTCCACCGTAAGTCTAAAATGTTTGACTGCCAGGTAAATTGCCAGGAGCTCACGGTCGTATGCACCGTATTTCTGCTCGGTAGAACTTAGTATCTTATTGAAGAATGCTAAAGGCTCCCATTTGCCGTAAATTAACTGCTGTAGCGCTGCATTGTAATTGTTTGTAATTGCTGTTTTGTAATTCCTCCCACTGCGTGTGTGAGAACTTCCCACACAAGAAAAACACAAGTTACTTTTTTACGCTACTGCGTAGCGTTGAAAAGTAATGCAAGTGCGTATCCCACCTAAACAACGTTCGGTCACTTAGCAGCGCTCGGTTAGTGGCCGCACCGTGTTCAGCTGTTTTCTTTCATACTTTAATGTTTTTCCATACTGCAATGTTTAAAAAAAAATTAATACATTTTTTTGAGTAAAACTATAGAAAATGTGTATTAAAAAGTTATGTACTTAATTTGTCACTGTACCTACCACAAAAGAGACTCTCATGCTTGATGCGGAAACTTAAACGGTTCCATGCCGACTGAGAATAAAGTCAACTCAATACCTCTTTGAAAAGTCATTAAAAGCTATGAAAAAAAAAAATGAAAATAGCCCATAACCCCAACCTAAAGTAACCTATTAAAACGTTTTTTTATATATTTTTTTCATCACCAGCTGTTTTATAATTTAAGTGAAACTAGAAAATCTATATGGTAATCAGTCTGCTTCGAAAAAAATAATCCAGTAACGTTTTTAAAATATTAAATACGTGTCATATTACTTAACGATTGGTTGCTTGGCTAAGATGGGCGATGTTCCATAAACTAATATCCGAGTTTCCTTGTAAAGCGCAAAAGACACAATCGCTCCATAAAATGTGGGGGACCCTAGTGACTAGTGACCCACCTTCGGGTGATACACGAGTTTTAGTTCAGGTATGTAAAGATTAAGAAACTTTTATGTTTTTACGACCACGCAAAATAAATAAATTTGCCTCGATTGCTCGAGATTTCCAGAAGATCATTTCTTAAATTTTTCGCCAATATTAAAAAAATCATACCTTCGAATTTTAACGTGGAGAAATAAAAACCTATTATAGTGCTATATAGCCAATGAATTAAAATGTATTTTAATATTTATCACAAATTTTTAGGATGTACTAAAAAAATATAAAAAAAATGTCAAGTTCATAACAAAGCAAATTCCGCGTCTTTGTTATTTTGAAACTCGGTGACAGGTATTCTAATCAACATAGAATATTTTCGATTTCTGTACATTGTCGATGATGCACTTGATAATAATGTGTGCATATCTATGGAAAAAGGATTTAGTTTTAACCGTAAACAGCTGATCAGAAATTCTGCGTGAAAAAAAAATATTTTTAACATCGTTCTAAAACAGTCTACGAAGTTCAGATTTGCAATATCTATGATAGATAAAGTAGATATTGCATAAAAGATAAAGCATTTAAATAGCTTCATTTTAAAATAAATGGCTGGCCATGGAAAATTTTTAAATAATTACAATAAATGTTTTACGAACGGTAGGAAAATGTTGTCCAATTTTGGATCGCTATCAATCACAGAAAAATAAAAGTGGTTCATTTTTTTACCATAATCGCTTCAGTGGTTATGAATAGTTTTCTTAATCTTCTTAGCTAACTAAATCACCAAAAAATAACTGTATCTACTTTTCTTATATAAATGTTTAAAGCAGTTTCCTAAACAGTGTTAAAACATTGTTTTTTTATTAAATTATCTCCATGTAGGAGGCTCTGAGGAAAATAATTCCCCAAGGGCCTATATAATCTTTGGGAATGCTATGTGGAGGGTCTTTTTAGGAAAGAAAGGAGAAGAAGTTCTGGGAAAGAAAAAAGGTATGTGGGGTGAGTAGGAATCCGGGAGTCAGTGTGTCCTGCTGGAGAGGTCAAAACGTCTCCCTAATCCGGCATGCCACGTGGTTGGTGGGCAGATTTATCCACTACCGAGATCCGGACAAACCTAATCCCGTGAACCTGGGCACCCCTGCTAAGTCACCAAAGGTAGCGAACCACTTAGGGTGACCTATGGCAGAGGCGTTGGTTGTCCAATAAATGGTTCCTGGGGCGGCGGTACTCATACCTTCCTCCCAAATTGATGAGTTATTTAAAGTTTATATCTCACCCATAAACTGTTACGCATGCCCGAGCATTAGAAAATCTTTTCTGTCTAACACTAATATTATAAATACGAAAGTGCGTGGGTTTGTTTGTTACGCTTTCACGCCTAAGCCACTGAACCGATTTTAAAAACTCTTTCACCAATAGAAAGCTACATTATCAGTAAGTATCTATAATGGTAAGCTTTGGCGTTATGAAATTTGTATTAATAAAAATTTGTGGGTTTCATATATTTTAGCGGCAGGGAGGAAAGGTAGGGGGAAGGGGGGTTCGCGGAGAGTAAGTGAGTGAGTGAGTGAGTGAGTGAGTGAGTGAGTGAGTGAGTGAGTGAGTGAGTGAGTGAGTGAGTGAGTGAGTGAGTGAGTGAGTGAGTGAGTGAATTAATCAGTGGTATTTCCGCCTAATACTATGTGAGAGAAGCCGCGGGCAAAAGCTATATTTAATAAATAAAATAACATTTTTATAAACTAAACATCGCCGTCAGCCTATTATTATAATGCGATGTTGATGGTGGTGTTAACAGTAGGCATAAATGAATTCGCTTATCTCGTCACGGCATAATGAATCCGATCGTTCACTGATTAATTCTTGATATAACGAGTTAATGCTATTCACGGCTGTCGTTATGCCGCCTAACTGCCGACAATAAAACTTTATCGTTTTATTTTGACTTCCCGAAACCGCGGGTATGAAACAGATATTGGTAAAAATTAAATCCCAAAAAAATTAAGTGACTATTTGGATTATTTTTTTAACCCAAGAAAGATTATCTTATTATACCTAAATTAAAGATAATGATACGTTTTAAAGACGTGTTGAAATTTAAAAGTGTTTGTATGACATATTATCAAACATACACAGTTTAATGGTAATTGAATAATTTGATTTTGTACTTAAAACTAAACAAAAATAATTATAAAAAACATGTTGCAATTAAAAAAAATAATAAAATTCTGCAAACCTCTTACAAATCAACTACAAAATAAACGTATTTTTTAAATGAAAAATAATTTTTCGTTTTATGTCTAAGACGTACTTTTTATATGCCATGAAAGTTTAAATGCTCATCAGTCGTTATGCTTAAAAATTTTTTTTTTCGCTGCATCACATTTATACGAAAAAGTCCGAAAGTTACACAAAAGATAATCGTATGTCTTTCGGACGTATGGTGTATGTATTTCTACGTAATTATTATACTTACCGTGGAAACGTAGTCACCCCGCGCAAGCTCTGCTCGGCAACTTTTTTTTTTATTTTATTTTTTTTATGTGAAATACCGCACAAGAGTCCCAACTGCTCCCGTCTGGAGCCAGTGAGACTATGGCATCCCCGATTGGGGTATGTTGTGAGGCTGAAGGTAGTGGGGAGGGGAAGGAGATAGGGAATAGGAAGGTGGGGAAGTACCTGGCTATTCAGATCTGGTCACTAAACACGACTAAAGCCATTTCAAGCAACGTTTCAATTCTGAACTGATCTAACTGAGGTAGACAGCGTGCTACTTTGCGAAATAAAACAATGACAGCAGTTCTTGTGTCTCGTTTACGTCGCTAGGACGTAGATTATTTTTTTAGGGTTAAAAAAAAATATTCATAAACAAGATTTTTTATTACGATGCTTTTAATGCACTTAATATTTTTATTATTGCAAATTTTTGACAAATTAAATAAGAAATAATGAATGCGGCAGACTATAATTGTAGTTCAGGGAAATGATTTTTTTTTTTACATTGGCTACATACAGAAGGCCCTGAGGAAAATAATTTCGCTCAGGACCTGTCCACTTTGAAGATGCTGTGTGGGGGGGTCTTTTTGAGGAGAGGAAGGAGTGAACACGGGTCTTGAAGAAACCCATATTAAATAAGGTATGGAACACAGAGGCCGGCAAATAATTCTTTAGCTGAACTTAAAAATAAGTCGTAGAAGCGACCCGTTCTCACGTTATGACCCAGTCTCGCGTTCTCAACAATGGACTATGCACCGGTGCCGAAGGGGTCGATGACGCCATTTCCTCTGAGAATCTTCCATTGCAATACCGGTAGAATAAGGACAGCATACCTACCTGACGGCTGTGCTCTAAAGATTGCAATCCGCTTGTTAAGATAGAGCAACGGAGCGCCCGTTTCTACAGAGAATCAAGGTTTTTTTTTGGATTTTGGAGCTCCAGACCAGAAGTGACTGCAAAATTTAACAGTGGGGTGCACTTGCAATTTGTACGAGGTCAGTTACAAGTCTCTGGGGGTCCTGTACAGCACGCCCAGCGTCTTAGGCGCTGAATCGACTCTGACTTCAATTGAGCTATAATGATTCGAATTTTATGACTAATTTTGTCATTCTCCTACATGAAATACTCTATTAAAAGAAAAAGCTCCCTTTTAAAAATTTATAATAGGTAACCCAACTAATTATGTAGATTGATGGAAGATAATAATATGGAAAGGCGCCACACCTAATGACTTTTAAACTTCTGTGGCTAGAAAAGTTATTCTGGGCTGCAGGTAAACTTTCCATATTGTCAATCAATCTCTGATCGACGAAGGTACCAGAGACAACTAATACATAGGCGCCCTTTTTCCGTCATCTATAATCTCCTTTATTACTTATGGCACGGCGTTGGAACATTTCCAAAAATTGAGTTCGTGTTCTAAGGGTTCACACGTTTAGATATGAATTTTATACATTTGTCGGCATATTTCCCACTTGCCAATTACCCTCACGCTCCATGTGTTTCCTGAAAGCATCACATTTTCGTAAATTTCTTGTGCCCGATTTTCTTTACTTTAAAAACTCGAATCTGTTTTTTTATCATTCGTAAAATTGCTTAGAATTCTAATGCAATCATTTTAATTACACTTCAACGTACAAGTCTATTTATTTTTAACAGCAATCAGATAATATTAAAACCAAATTTAGTTCATATTATTTTGGGTTAACGTTGGTATATAATTTGTATCATGCAAAACCAGAATCCTTCCGGAAGCTCGTGCTTCTATTCTTAAAGTCAAGTCGGCGGGCTAATTACCTAATTCAAATTATAATAATGCTCTCCATTCCTGTTACAACTTGAATCCTCGGGCTAGAACTTGTTAATAAAAATTCTACCATATGCTAATGGAAAAATGCAAGAGTGTTTTTACCAGCCAAAAGATGCAAAAGTTTAATTAAGAAGCTTGTTCCTCCCTTGTTTAAGCGTAATTATGTTGGCCCTCGTTTTAAACTAAAATGCTTAATAGGTAAATAATTTAGAAAAAACTATTTTGCAACCGCGACCTAAAGCAAAATGAATGAGCATAACATCAAATGTTATGATTTCTCCATTGTTCTGTCTAGCATGGAACCTGTACATTTTATTATACACCCAACCTAGTACACGTATGATAAGAGATTATTAAGTGTGAATCTACATATTGTAGTTATTTATTTTTGGGGTGTTATGTCAGGTTGCGCTACCTCCTTCTTTAGCCAATGTTTCGAATAGCGTTACTGTTACTGAAACTACACCAAAAATAAATAAAAAAAAATAATTTTGGCCGTGAAAACCTGAAATCACACCTACATATTGTAGGTTTTACCATTCAAGGGACAACTGCATCTCAGGCTGATATTGCCTTAATAAAATCATCACAGTCGTGATTTTGTATTCTCCATTTTTCTAATGAAACGAATTTTTTTAACGATTTTTAAGATTTTTTTCCAACTATTTAAGAAGAAATGTAAGTACGTTTTGCTTTTTTAAAAAATACATTGTCCAGTTTGTATACTGAACGTTTGTTTGATGGCGTTCAAACCAAGAAATTTTAACGGTTACTGGAGGGTCCTAACTCCTATAAAAATATGGACCTAATAATATATACCTAATAATATGGACCTAAGAATGGATAATATAAGAAGTGACTCATCAAAAAAGCAAAACGTACCGATATCTTTACCTATGTGGTAGTCGATATCTACATCGATGTTAAAAATATTCGCCGTAGTGTCAAAATCCAGAGAGGAAATTGGGGTTTATATGGACAAAATGCCGCCCGGTTTCCATTCGAAAAAAAATTCTCACAACCAACATTTAAAAAAAAAGTAATTAAAAAAAGAAAGATGAACATTCCACTTCTGAGAATGGGCATGGATGATAGAACACCAAACAATTCGGTCTTGTCATACACTCCTTGTTTCATCCATATTTATACATCGTGTCACACATAGGTAGCCTTCTGTTATTCTGACACTTGACATGGCCCGACTCACGTAGTTGATTTACTTAGTCGTTCCTTATCTTCTTCAAATTAAAGTACCTATACATTCTCAAGAAATTTTAGTTACCACTAGCTACTCGACTAAATACTGGCAGCGTCTTGACACGACTTTAGTGACCAGTTCTACCACGAGATCTTCTGAAGCAAGAGTTAATTTTACCTCGCAGAAGCTTCCGCTCTGGGCATAATACTAGTATACAACTCTTGACTTTGTGCAAATCGAACCCTATTGCTGAGTTTGATACCTTCATCTGGTCTGGAGCTCTTAGATACGTGAACAGGAAATTCGACTGAATGATCCACTTAATTATTGGCTTCCAACCGTTAGATTACAGGCAAATGAATGGAACATACAATTGTATTGTTTGAAGTAGCAAGTAACTCCTTTGATCCCCATTGATCCCTTTAGGACCAGAGTACAGTTTAAGGACATTGGGAAATGTTTATCATTAGTTTGGAATTAGATCGAAATTTTGTTTCTTTACACATTTAATATTCAAGATTCAGGTTTTCTCTTTATCTTTCCTTTCTAAACTCTTTGCACGATAGCATTCCTAGATACAGAAAGGGACTGTAATTAAGCCTTCTGTATTCCAAAATTTAAAAAAAAATACGAGTACATTATATTGTAGATATAGAAATGCGTGTTTGCACGAAGATGCTATGAGTGTCTGGATGTATAAAAATGAAAGATTGTTTGTTCAAAAGATGACTTAGTTTATTGAAACATATTAATACACACGCGGTTCTATATCAGAAGAATAAAACACGAATTTAGATGTAGGAACTAGGATTTTACGAACTATTCGAAGCTGGTGGTTGACACGAAATGATTCCTCAAATTTCCGCTTGGCAGTCGTGCGCGTTTTTATCCAGTGCGCAGCAAAAATTATTATCAACTACAGTTCCTACCTTTCATACTGTCAATATCGCCATGGGGAAGGACCATCTGGAGCTAGCTATAAAATGATTAAATTGCGTTAAGTAATCAGTCTGGATAGTAAGGTACTTCCCGTTCACATATCTTCCGCACTTTCAACTCCACACTTTCAACAGCCACGAAAAATACCTTCATCGGTGAAGCAAAGTTCCACCTGCTTCTGACAATTCAGCAGTAAACATGTGTGGTAATTACAAAGAAAACAATAACACAGTACGCACACTGATCTGTGGGTTTCACGTAAATATTGACTTAACGTATTTTTAATACATTAAACACACGAAAAAACTGAGGGGGGATTAAAATTGCAGGATTTTTATGGCTTAAATTATTTTTAGCAACAATATTTGCCTCACGATCATTGCCTTTCAAAAACAAAAAGCTTCCATTTTAGTCACGAGTCAGAGATTTAACTTTAGAATAAACATCGTTAATAAACTTGAAAATTTACAACATCTATCAAAAATTTAAATAAAAGAAAAAAAGTTTAGTCGGTGCCTATTCTATAGCTTGCCTGAATTGTTTTCTAATCCAATCAGATCCATTTTTATAATGACGCCATGTTAATCCAAGATCCGTTCATTATTGAACCGGAGTTACAGAGTCACAATCGAAATTAAATAAATATAATAATTCATCTAAACCAGCGATTATCAACCTTTTTGAGCCTGCGTACCCCTTGACGCTTACTAAAATATGTTATCCCCTCTATCTATGATAGAAAGGATAACATATAGGGGATACATATCAGTAATGAAAGACATGTTTCTTTTGTAATTTTTTAATACTCTCATTATTACTTGAATTCAACAACCAAGTCAAGCAAATAAATTTAATGTAATTTTATAGGTACCGAGTGTAACATGACTTCGGGCCTGCTTAACCACGCGAAATTGAACAAATTTTATTCCACGTCTTATTTCGTCGCAAAAAAATCATGCTCTCCATACAAAAATCCAAACTCACAATGCGTTTTGAGAGGATGAATTTTTTTAACCTCAAAAAATTTTGTAAAAAAAGAGTTTTTCGTGTATCAGTAGTTAAAAGCCCGATTTCTTGTTACACCCTGTATAATCAATCATACAATGTTAACGTACAGTCAATGTTACCCTTGAACTTGCTCTGCAGAGCAAAGTTTGGCTCAATTTCACATAGGAAGAGTTGAGTTTTTATAACCTATATTCGTGCTACGATATTGTGTAACCCCATTTTTGCTTCGCGTAACCCAGGAGGTACGCGTACCACAGGTTGAAAACAAATGATCTAGACTAAAAACTAATTTACAATGCTCTGATAATAGTGCATTTTAAAGATAATATTGAAGATATAGTTTTTACAGCCACGAATGGGAATGTAACAAAACCTTTAATAAGGACCTCGAATTTCTGCCAACTATCCCAAATCACTTATTGAATAATCAAGAGCCGCAAAAAACATTTTTCTTGTATTCTCTAATGTATATAATTTGACACCAAATAATATTTCAATATTTCATACATAACAACAGTTAAAAGGGTAAAAGTTCAAGTCAATTTAAAATACATATTTAAGTATTTCATAATAATGTTTGTGCCAGTGTTTATTTTGTAAGCTCCTGTATGGACGTGTTAATGTGTTTCTACATTATGTTGTACTTTCACCGAGTGAAATTTGTTTTTCTTGTGTTTTATGAATTTGCCATACAGTGCTGTCATGACATTTCCTCAGCAGTATTTACTGTTGTTCTCACACATTGAATCACGCAATGTGATGTAGGCTGGGGGAGCTTTAAATTGTGATGGAAAACACAACATTGCGAATAATATTTCAACGATAAATGAGTTCGATCATTCGAATCATTTTCAACATTTTTATTGTCTGTTTTATTAATGGGTAGACCCAAAGATATTGAAATACAAGGTGGACCCTTACGATAAATGAAGCAAATAATATAAATATATATTTTTTATTATTTTAAGAAATATGAATATGTTAACGAGTGTCTTTAAGTGTTGTAGATTTTTTATTTGACCGGGTTTTAACTTTCGTTTTGAGAAAACGTTTTCGTACAAATAATGTCGCGTTTTGTATTATTTTATTTAGTTTACTTTTGATAATTATTGAAAATAGAAAGCTTCTTATCTCATAATGGATATTGACTAAACACGTTGTCGTTGAACTAAAAATTCAAGGCAGGCGAATTTGAGCTAATTTTATGGCGTTACGTTTAATGGCGCTCCGATACTTGACAAATTTTTACAATTATATTTTCGCATGCAGCAATCACTTTGTGGGAATACATCATTATAATAAACACAATGATATAACTTAGTTTTATTCCACTTTATTATATTCTTCTCCGACCGGTTTCGGTTTGACCTGAACCTTCATCAAGGATGAATAAAAATATACTAAACATAATACAGATATTACAGTGTATTTATAAGAAAATTAGAAGAGGGAAAAAGAACATCAACTTAAGTGGGGGCGTGGAGGGGAGGTGGCTATGAGTGAGGGGTGAAAGTGGGCGGGGTTAGTGGAAATATTTAAAAAAATGGGGCTATTAGACAAATCTAATTGTTTATTAAGTAAATTAATTTTATTTATTTTTAATGACTTTTTCATTTCTTCACAATCTTGAAGCCCTTGAAATAAAAAAGTCATTAAAAATAAATAAAATTAATTTACTTAATAAACAATTAGATTTGTCTAATAGCCCCATTTTTTTAAATATTTCTACTAACCCCGCCCACTTTCACCCCTCACTCATAGCCACCTCCCCTCCACGCCCTCACTTAAGTTGATGTTCTTTTTCCCTCTTCTAATTTTCTTATAAATACACTGTAATATCTGTATTATGTTTAGTATATTTTTATTCATCCCTGATGAAGGTTCAGGTCAAACCGAAACCGGTTGGAGAAGAATATAATAAATTGGAATAAAACTAAGTTATATCATTGTGTTTATTACTTTACAATTATGTTTGAGATTCACAACTAAGTTAAATACAGCCATCAAGTCTGTTAAATATTATATACATTAGAAAAATATTTGGGAATTGAGATCTTAAAATAATTATCAAGTGATTTACTAGTTACTAGTTAGTTTCTAGTAATTGTCAAGAGATTTTTTTGCCATCTGTTATTTTCACCTCATGTTCACCCATCTCTTTTCTTTAAAATTATCGTTTTGAAAAATAAATACGCACATAGATAAGGTACATCGGCTATAAGAGATATAACCTTTTTTAAATCTACAAAAACATTTAATAGAACAAAAACATTCCCTTAGAAAATCCTATTGCAATATATGTGTAAAGAATGTTTAAATAAAGAATATCTGTGACTTTCCAGGAATTGTGTTTTAGTGCACACTGCAAATTGTTATAACTTACCAACTGTTATTTTTCTTTGTTATACCTCACGTTTTAGATAGAAATAAATGTTTCCATTACACAGATCGTGAAAGTTTCCTAATGTAAATATAATGCTCCGTAAAATACCTATATTTCATTGCAACACTGAAATACGCGGTATTTCCGCCACTCAAATGTAAATAAAGCCAATGATAGTGCTGTATGAAGTATTGAGAATTTATTTCTCTATATTGAGCAATTAAACATTTTTGAACTGAAATATTTATGCATGAATTATTTCCTTTCACTTCATTGCAATATTGCTTACACGAGTGTAAGCAATATTGCTCGATTGGCAACTTATAAAGACTGTAAAAAACTTAACAAAAAACCAAAAAAAGTTCTACTAAACCAATTTACGTAAAATTTGGTGCGAATCTTTTCTTTACATTACTCTATTGCACTTACCAAAACTATAACAATATTTCAATTTTCAAAAAATTTGCAAAGTTAAGGTAAATCAATTACATCATTTGACACCCTGTATAACACGTATAGGAAAGCGATTTTGCGAGTATCAAATAACTGATGTGGTCACAATCGAGACAAAATTTTAACTGATGTGTAGGTACTCTTACCACAATTATTTGACATGTTATAACTGGCAAAGGTGGATAGTGTTTTTTGTCATCTTCTTTGATTTGGTTTTCCAAGTAAGACTTTGCAAGGAAAGGAGAGAAACAAATGAGAAGACAATATGACTTTGGGATATATGGAGTAGTCCCAAAGCTGTTACAATTCTAAACAACTAGTGTTTATTTTAATGAAAAACAAATACCTTTGTATAACACCACTATTTTATTAACTATATCAACATGTTTCGAAAACTATGTTTTCTTCGTCAGGATAATAAGTCAATAATAAATAACAAAAGACAAACAAGTATAGACTAATTAGAACATAGACAAAATATTAGAAAGGAGAGGTGATTAATTACCTAAAATATATCATAAAAAACAATTATATAAAATAAAATATAAAAATTATTTTAGAATGGAATGAATTTTACACACTAACACAACGGGTATACAATTAGATAATTTAGAAATTTTAGAAATTAGAAAAAGTGTTAATAGTAAATTAAATATTATAAATAACCAAACGTTTTTTAAAAATAGCCATCTTTTAAATTTATTTTCGTATTAATACTTATATTTATAATAATTTATTTTGTTATTTAGACTTCTTGTTTTCCTTTTAAAAGATTTTTTATTATGTTAATGTAATTTTTTACCCATTCTAAAATAATTTTTATATTTTATTTTATATAATTGTTTTTTATGATATATTTTAGGTAATTAATCACCTCTCCTTTCTAATATTTTGTCTATGTTCTAATTAGTCTATACTTGTTTGTCTTTTGTTATTTATTATTGACTTATTATCCTGACGAAGAAAACATAGTTTTCGAAACATGTTGATATAGTTAATAAAATAGTGGTGTTATACAAAGGTATTTGTTTTTCATTAAATTAATGATGACACCCCAAAGTAAATATGCCTATTTTGAAGAAACTAGTGTTTAACCTAGCTTTGACATTCCTATTTTTTCTTACACTTTCTTATTGACTTTGAATTCCTGATATATTTTAATATTGAATATCTTTCTTTACACATAGCATTAACATTGATTGTTTATTGTTTAACAGTTACTTTTATAAGTTTGGCAAATATACAAGGCAGATATTCTCTTTCCACTTTTAATTTATGCCATGTACCTATGTCGTTGATGAAATCACTTAAGACGAACGTCTGCGCGACTTTTTCATAGACATCTGAATGTTGAATTTGAGGCCAAAATGTCAAACAAAACTTTTTTTTAAATCAAAGAGTACAGCAATCTTGAACGTGTAAGATATTTTATTGTGTTTGAAAGTATAAAATATATCCCGGAAGGCTATTTAGTATAAGTAGAGCCTGATACAATTAATTTCTTTGACCAAAAAAAGATTAGGTTTGAATTGCCATAAAGTTCAGACCAAAGCCAATTCTAATATGCTACAAACTTGCTGTTTTCTTTCTGAAATATTAAAAATATTGAAATAACACAAATAAATAACTCACATCCGCACCAGACACCCTTTGATTTAAACAAAATATTTTAACATTGTGAAACGGTATTTTGGCCTCTAATCCAAAGTTGAATTATATTTTTCTCTATTTTAACAACAAAAAAGCAGATTGTTTTACATTTGTATCTACAAATGAAATATAATATTGTATTTTAATAACAAAAAAGCTCTTTTTTAGGTTTCAAATTTCAAGATCGGTTGTAATTCAAGAAAGAAAGATTATTTGAATCATAACTGTGTTACTTTTGAATCAAGAAGATAACGTTCTGCACGTGGCACAACAAATTAGATACTTAACTAAAATTATTGATAATAACACGAGAATTTCACAGTTAATTCTTGAAACCATCGTTTGGCCAATCTGCCATCTCAACTTCTCCTCTAGTTGAAGGGAATAGTGGGGTGAACGCTGCAATATTCGTAGAACCTTCATTAAAATATATCGATGAAATTTTCTGAAGAGATCAGTATTAAGTTTTGCTCCAAGTTTGCTACAAGTTTCAGGGCCTGCTCCTTTGAAAAAGCTCTCTTTTAACCAATTATCTGGAGTGCGTTTTGTTTTCTTTACACTTAACACGGAAAGCTTTTTGAGATAACGAAATAATTAAAATGATGTATTTATTAATAGGCTAGTAATTATCGTGAAACCACGTTAACAAATACAATTTTATTTTTAAAACCGTTTTTTTCATCAACCGCACCTGTTTATTAAAGTTACCTCATAACTTGATTATAAATATGTTATATTATAAATATGCAAGTATAAAAGAGTTGGGATTGGGTGCGAAATTGAATAATCTGAAAGTATGTTGTCTGTTGTACGCTGATGATGCGGTGCTGATTTATAACACTATGGAAGATTTACAGTTTCTAGGATGAACGAAGTATGTATGAAGAATGAGTAAATGATGAATGTAAGTAAGTCTAAAGTCATGGTGTTTGAAAGAGAAAGTACGAGAACAGTGTGTGATATAGTTGTGAACGATAAATACTTGGAGCAGGTGGATAAATTTGTGTATCTGGGTAGTATGTTTACGAGAGATGGGAAGGCTGATAGAGATATCGAAAGAAGGGCAAATGCCGGTAACTCCGTTAATGGAGGAATGAATGCCGTTGGCGCTAATAAAAAACTGTCAAAAAGAGCGAAACTAGCAGTCCACAATGGAGTCCTGGTACCTACCCTGATGTATGGCAGTGAGGCATGGAACTGGCAGAGGAAGGATGAAAGTAAACTGAATGCTGTAGAAATGAGATCCCTGAGGCATATGTGTGGTAAAACCATGTATGATCGTGTGAGAAATGTGGAGATCCGCAAAGAATGTAAGGCTGATGTAAGCATAATGAGTAAGATTAAGGATGGGTTGTTTCAAAAAATTTGATGGATTCATCAAATATTTGTTGATTTTCACGTTCTGTGTAGATTCTATTCAAGTTCTGTTATTATATCGTTATAGGACAGCTGCTTCACAAAACTGAAATAATCACAAAACTTCAATAGAACTTACACAGAATGTGAAAATTAACATCAAATATTTGATGAATCCATCAAATTTTTTGAAACAACCCGTCCTAAGAAAGAGACCCTCAGATGGTTTGGGCATGTAGAGCGAATGAACGAAGAAAGTAGTGTAAGAAGAATATATGACGCAAATGTGAATGGTAGAAGAAGTCGGGGACGTCCGAGGAAGACATGGCCCGATCAAGTGAATCAGATACTTGAGTCGGGCCATGTCAAAAGCCAGAATAATAGAAGAGTATGTATGAGACGATGTATGAATGTGAGTGAAGCAAAGAGTGTGTGCCAGGACCGAGTTGTTTGGCGGTCCGTCCTCTCTGCCTACCCCTGCGGGGAAACGGCGTGATGGTTAGTTAGTTAGTTAGTTAAATATGTTTAGGAAATTCAGTTTTTTTAATCCTAAAGATAAATTTTAGTAATATTACAAATTTTTAATGCTAAGGTTCATACAAATTACTCAGTAAAATCGTGATTCGTGAACTGTTTTTAATAAAGACGTTAAATTCAAACCGTTTTGTGGAACTTCTGAACTCAAAAAACAAGGGCGAATAGTTCAAGAATATCATTACACTGTGATTTATTATTTTCATTTCAACGGAATGTTTATCTTGATTTATAATCTTAAATACCACACCAAAACTCTCATTCTAAACTAATGGTCTAGCAACAAGTCACGGAGTTATAAAACTACCAATTTATTATGCAGTGAATTCCGAGTGCGCGCGCATGAGCGAGTTCCCATTTATTCGTGTTTATTGCTTAACTTGTGGTTGGGAATAAGGAACGAGCGGCAAATGTGGGACTTTTATATCAGTGACTTCGGAATATATGCACATATATGAAATAACTTTTTGGAGATAAATCACATATTTTGAGATGGGTGTCAAGATTTCTCTTTTCTGGAAACTCTCAGTTGGGTGTGAAGGGTGGAGGGTTTGTAAGTCAAGACAGAAATGACTTTATACATATGCTGTATAGAAAATACTGATGTTTTATTCTCGGCGAATCGCGGAGGAAACATGTAGTTTACCTTGATACGGGTTTGTATGTGAAGTTTATTTGATGTGTTTGGTTGCGAAAAACAAGCTTTTCTGCACTGAGAAAATGAGATTCTACGTTATTTTATTTTCATTAGTATTTTCATCGATTAGTATTTTCATTTGGAGGAAACAGACTTACGTACATTGTGTATCTCATTTATTGAAAGAGCTGAAACATTATTGTGATAAGGATCTAATGCTAATTGTCTTTTTATGCCGTCACGGAACCGTAATTGTGAATCGTCACGGTAAAAATAAACGCGCTCGTTCTTCGAAATCCTTTAGAACATCAATGTTTTGTGACGGCCGGCGTGGTCTAGCGGTAAGGCTCTTGACTCGCAATCCGAAGGTCGCGGGATCGAATCCCGGCGTGGCAAATAAATTTTGTTCGATTAATTGGTGTTATTTCACACATAATTTATTTAAAATAATATACAGTATATTTGCGGCACGTTCCAGAGTGGAAGATACTATCAGTATTGCCCTGGTGTAAGACCACCACTCGGAATTAAAACGTTGCTTGAAATGGCTTTTGCCGTGTTTGGTGACCAGATCTGAATAGCCAGGTACCTCCCCACCCTCATCTTTCCTATCTCCTTGCCCTCCCCACCACTTTCAGCCTCACAACACATCGCCATTGGGAATGCCATAGTCTCACTGGCTCCAGACGGGAGCAGCTGGGACTTTTGTGCGGTATTTAAAAAAAAAAAATCTTTGTTCAATTTTTGTAAATATGCCAGCGTAATAAACGCAACTGAAAGATAAATATGTTTATTTAAAATAAATATATATTTTTTTTAGAACCAAAACTAGAATAAGAACAGAAGACTAAAATTATTCCTAAAGGTAGTTCTCGCAATTATTTAGACACATATTTTGTTACTCCAGTCCCCTTGCTTTCGTGGGTTATATGTCATCACAAATCAGATTATCATTTGTACTAAAATGAAAAACTGCTCTACCAAAATATATAATTTTTGAACACGTTCAACATTAAACTATCAAATCACTTACAAACACTGAACATCTCCTTATCTTGAACTTGAATACATTATAACTTTTATGTGTCGGTATTTCAGTGTGCGTCATTATTGAAACACCTCCACGGAAAGACTCCGAATCCAAATAATAAAGCCTCCAAAATTATGTTTGGAAATTGGAGAAACGGAAGCGCACCAACAATGTTTACGGATCAACGATTGAACGGATTTCCCGGCGTGATGAGACACCGGGTCACAAGAGCAGGGATGGCATCCGAAAACACCGAGTGCTCTCTCAGGACCACTACTGACATCAATTTTAGCTATTTGATACAAATTCTAAATAAAGAACTACTGAGAATGACGTACTTCGCTTTCGGTCAATCCATAATCCAATCAAGTATAATAGGATGGGGGTGAGGGGGAGGGGGGGGGGGGGGGGGGGGGGGCTATAAAACTCACACACAATCTCTTTGAAAAGAGATGCGCAATGAATTGCGCAAAAACTAATAATTAAAATAATACTAAAGAAATTTATATCTATTTGAACTCATATTCAAAGAATTTAATGTCAGAAAATTAAATACTCTTATCCTGTATCACTCAACCTAACACGTTAACAAAGAGGATATCCTAAACAAAACCGTACCTTTCAAAAACACAGCAAATCTCAGGCAAAAATACATGTTATCAATTCTGTTTTGTAAAAAAACTTTGGGTCATCAAAACTACAAATACTTAGAACAAATTTCTTCAATAAATTATCAAAAATATAAGATCCTTTAATGAGAGATTCAAAGAATTCAAAATACATACAAAAATTTAAAAAAAAATTAGTATTTTTTTCTCTCTTATTCTTTATGAAAATAAATAAAAAAAAACACCAAATAAAAACAAAAAAATTCTAAACAACTAAACAAATAATACCTCCTCCCATACAAAAAGCATTTGCTTATTATGGGAAAACATTAACAAAAATTCATTACTAACCTGGAATTGAAATTAGTTAATTAAGATTGTAATGTATTATTTGATTTTATTGTATCTCTCATTATTCAATAATAATAAAAAATTATTTTATGTGTGCACCATATCATATTATTAATATACATAACTATATGGGACGTGGGGATTGCACCAAACATACTTCGGAAAAAATTATTATTATTATTATTAAATAAATATTCTCTTATAAATGTTAACATCCGCAATTATTACACTTGGAATCGATGCTTTCGAAGGGCGAGAGCCAAATACAAAAAGTCAGCACGAAAGCAAAAGTAATATTACTGGTGGGATATCTCACGATACAATAATAATATCTTCAGGGAAATTGGAAAGTTATCACGAGCCAAAGTCTGGCGAACTTTCTTAATAAATAATCCATGACTTGTCGAATTTTTGTACAATGGAGTTTGGCCGCTCCCGTGTCATATTGTACACAATGTACATGAACAAACTTGTTCAGTGTTACTATTCACATTGAGGCATTACCACCCCGCGGGCTTTGTGATTGTGTTTATTACATAGGAGACTACGTGCCGCGGGGTAGTTAAGTGGTGCGGGTAGGTCGCTTGTTTCCCTAACAGCACACAGCGCACAGCACACAGCATACAGCATGGATATTCTTAGATTATGAGACTGGTCATAAAATGAGGTCAGGTTGTATTAAACACTAGAAGCCTGCTTTGTACGTGGAGTGCAATTAAGTCAGTAGTAAGTAATGAACTGATTGGCAGAGAGGGAAGATCCTCAGTTGTGAGCATAGAGGATCAGGAGGTATCGGTACGAGTCAGTACTATTAAAGGAGTTATATGGTGTGGTAGCCCTCTTTTTTTACATTAGCTCCACACAGAAGGCCCTGAGGAAAATAATTCCCTTCAGGGCCTATATCATCTTTGGAGATGCTATGTGGGGGGGTCTTTTTAGGAAAAGAAGGAAAGAAAGTTCCGGGAAAGAAACGGCTATTAGAGGTGGGTAGGAATCTGGGGGTTAGTGTATACGTATGAATCCGTCCCTCTCGCTGCGGTGCAAGGCGACCCACCCTAATATCCTTTTTCTTCACAGAACTTCCTCTCCTTCCTTTCTATAAAAAAACCCTCCACACAGCATTCCCAAAGATGTAATAGGCCCTTATTAGGAGGGGAATTATTTTCCTTAAGGCCTCCAGTGAGGAGTTAATGTAGGAAAAAAAATTATTCCAAAAAAAAAAGGAACATAATTTCCATCGATTAGAATTTTTATTGAAGGCATGTCTGTTTTTTTTTCTTACTATGGGTTTTTCCATTACAAACATTTGTGGCTCAGAGAGAATAGTTGTTAAAAAATCACGTTACGAAGAAATCATTTTTGTTGTAAAATATACATTTTTATTTTTATTTTCATTTTTCGCTAGTAATAAACAACACCTGTTGAGTTAACAGCTCCATCATATGTATAGCCAGGCACCTTCAAATAACAATGCCATAATTCGAGTTTCAGTCCCACAATCTCTCGGAATCGGAAAGAAATAACAATTTACCAGAACACGGTTTGCTGTTTTTAATAAAATTGCTCAAATTTATACCGAACGAAGGTTATTTTTGTTGAAGAACAGGCAAAATTTACAGCCTATAAACTTATATATTTTCCTTTCCTATGTCACCCTTGAGGGAGGGTTTTACCTCATCAGCAAGCACCCAGTTGGAGTCTGTACCTCTTGACTGTTAAACTGCCAATGTCTACTGGTATGCATAGGAGTTCACATGTTGACCACACTCCAGTCATTACATCCGGTACGTGTACCTTTGCGGTAAGACGCCGGCGGAAGTAGGGTGGGTTTTAAATGTTTTACAACTCGGAAATTCCGGTCTTTTGAGAGCGTCACAATTTGCGCACCGCCCCGGAAACTGGGAAACTTTAAATTAATTACAGAACGAAACTGAAACATACAAAGCGAAGAGGTTTTAATTACTTACAATTTGTTTGGAGTGGAAATCCTCAACTTTAAACTGGAGAAAAAGATTTATTTTTAATTAAAAGGGAAAATATGTCCGATTGAACTCATTGTTGATAAATAAGACATCTGCCAATCTCTAAAAATGTGTTTCAATGATAAGTAATAATTATTTTTTCACATATGAATATCGTGAGGTCCAAAAACAGCTTCCAACCGTCTGGAGCCAGTGAGACTGTGTTATCCCTGATTACCATAAGTTGTGGGGTTGAAGTAGTGGGTTAGGAATGTGAATTGTGTGTATTGTGTAGATGGTAGTAGAACGAATGAATGGTGAAACGAATGGCAAGTGATTATATATGACAAACTAGTTAGGAAACCCCAGTAAGACCTGAAAGATATCACAAAAGAGTGTGGGCCAAGGTCAATTATTTGTGGTGTTTCATCCTGTTAAGACCTTAAAGATAACATAAAGGAGTGTATGACAATGCCAATTTGTGGTGCCATTTGTGGTTTCTACCCCTACGGAGAATTGGTGGTTAGTTATTTACAACGCGTTTTGTTTATTAGTATTACTGTAATTTCATTATATTTTTATTTTCCAAGGCAAACCAGCGTCAACTTTCCCCTTTTTCAATCTATTCAGAAAATATTGAGTTTAATATAGTGTTTCATAACGCTACATTGAATCTCGATGGGTTTGTTCTGTTTCACTTAGAGAAGGCCAGAATTCAAACCTATTGGTGAATTCGCACGGGGTACTAACACAGGCTGATAGCTGCCCAGCGGACAGCCGTCGCCAAGGAGACAAAAGTGTATTGTTCGGAAGTCTTCATATCGTATCGCTACTGTCAACATTCTAACGTTTTTATCGTGACATAAATTGAAACTCGCAAGGCGATAATGCCGCCGTATTTCCCTTAATCGCTACAAAACTGACCATCGTAATTACCTGTGGTTCATCTAGACGCAGAATAGCTAAATACCGACCATGAGGGACCTCAATTCGGGCAAGATCGCCAACTTATCGTGAGTACCCTTGTGATCCTACCTTTGCTATTTGATTCAGAAGATATACCATATCGAGAACCACAGGCGTCTCACATAGAGTGAACATCAGCTTCACTCTAACCCTAATAAGGTGGTGCCATCAGCGCGCCTGCCTTATTCATATAGTGATATTGAATATCAAAGGCGATTTGTTATTCAAGGCGGTTTTTGCATTTTAAGAGTATTCAATTTCCGTGTTCAGATGCAGGTTCGTCTTAAAACTGCTGGGAGCCATACGAAAATAATTTTGATGAATTTCCAGGTAAGTACCAAGTCAAAATATAATATTAAGGAAGAAAAATATTCAGTATTTTTGTACCTTCTTAGCAGGCAATATAACAGCAACTTAGTAAGCAATGCTTCTTACCATGCAATATGACAGAAACTAATTCTAAAACAATATTTGCTTTCAAAGATACATTGAACGCGTAACGCTTATTGTGATGCAACTGAACATAAAATTTGTGAAACGATATATTTCCATATCTTCCTCTGGTTGGGTTACGTAAGTTGAGGTTTGGTTAGTTTAAGTTTGGTTGGTTTAGATAAGGTGAGTTAAGGTTTGATCGGTTTATTTGGTCAGTTTACGTTTGGTTATTTTAGATTTGGTTAGTTTAAGTTTGGTAAGTTTAGGTTTGGTTACTTTAGGTTTCGTTAGTTTAGGTTTGGTCAGATTTGGTTAGGTTGCGTTGAGAGGGACCCACTGCGTCAAAAAGCTATCCTTACACTTTTTCAGTCTCTGTTTAACACCAGTCCACTTTAACACCAGTCTCTGTTTAACATTTCCCAAAATCTATTTTGTAAACTACTTTCCTCTCCCAAGAAGATATATCAGTGTTACCGTTTAAGTAATTCAGTGATTTGCCGAGTTTTTTCAATATTTGAATTAAATACCATTTGTCCTTAGATGAACTACGAAATTCTTGCCTCACTGAGGATAAGAAATTATTAATCTGTTCAATTTTTGGACACCGTGGATTATTGTTAACTGTTGCATTTCTATAAAACCTTTTTTACGTTATTTCCTTGACATAACTTTTTTTATCATTTTTATGTATAATACTTTATTATTTATTTTGAAAAATGTAAGTTAGAGAAATAAGTCAAAGAGTTAAAAGTTTTTATATTGAAATGTCTAAGTTAATTCAAAGAATGTAGTCATGGAAATATAATAATAAGATAAGTTTAATGTGCGTCAAGGATTAGCTTCAAGACAGGTGTAAGTATATTATGGCCCAGTCAACATTAGTTTCTAATTAGGTAGTGCCGAATGTATGAAATGAATCATGACGCGCGGAATCCTTTAAAATAAAAATAAAAAATCTTTCAAATAAAAAGTGTTATTGTTAAGTTTTTAAAATAAAAAAATATCAAATATGATTCAAATTAAATTTAAAAAATTAAATGGAGTTCTGCGAATTAAACACAAAGCAATCAAAGGAATATTGACATTAGCTCCCCGTAGAAGAGGAAGTTAAATGAAGTTGGGAAGGAAAATGTATGATGGGTGGGTACGGATATGGGGGCATTATGTTCAGGAGTGATAGACGTATGAATCCATCCCTGCAACTTCATTGAGAGAGACCAGCTAGAGAGGTCTTGGTTAGGTCTCCCTAGACCTAACTCTCAGAATAGTTTCTCCCTATCCGGCTTGCCATACAGTAGGTGCATTCGCCACCAAGTCCTGGACAAACCTTACCCATGTACCCGGAACCCCTGCTAAGTCATCAAACGCAGTGAACCACTTGCGCGACCTATGGCAAGGATGTTGGATATCTAACAAATGGTTCCCGTGGCTGCGTTACCCAACTCGCCTCCCAAATAACATCGAATGCCACCTCCACTAAAAAAAGGTTTCGATTGATTTTCTTCTATTTTATTGGGATACGTAATATACTCGTACGTGGTACATAATAACGTACATGAAAAAGAAATGTTGATAAAATCTAAGGAAGTATATTTTCCAACAAAATAATACAAAACATGGATTCTCCATTAACTCTTAACTAGAAAAGATTATCGGAGTGTTAGATTTATACAGCATTCAAAGCTCGTATCAACATCATACTCATAAGTTCGTGAAATAATTTCCAATACCGGAAACCCGACGTTTATTTAATTTTGAATTACGTAGAAGGTTTTCTTTACCCACCTCACTCGACAAAGTCTCTTCCGAGGTGGATAATTAACTCGTTGATGGGTAGTGAACTGAACACATGATATTTTTTTCAGTGTAACTGACGAATAAAACAGTAAAAATACTTATCATGTAATTATCTACATATGGATATTGCTGTTTTCCAATTTCAATTTTTTAACATTATGTTTTATTTATCGAGTTACACTCGAATTCGCATTATTTTTTTATTACTTAAATTAGGTAATTTGAACAAAAAATAATCATTATAATTTTTTTAGATCATTTGCTAGCATTTTAAAATCATTTTCGAAATGTATTAAAAACATTGTTAAAACAGGAGCGAAATATGAAAACCATACAAAATAATAAATATGTGAAAATTTTTATTCTCAGAAAACGTATTTTTTAAATTTACAATTGCGTTCGAGTTCTGTTAGAAGTGTTGTGCACCCTAACTACGAAATAGTTTTTTTACCAAGATTTTGAGCTTGGAACTTTGAAAGCGTGTTCTTCGAACCCTATCTCCGTAATTCAACCTTCCCATAAAAAATGAAATTGTTGATATAATGTTCCCGATTTTACGTTTGACAACCACCTCCTTCTTCTAAGACGATGACAATTTTCCTTTTTTTATATGTACACCGTACTAGAGTCCCAACTTATCCCGTCTGGAGCCAATGAGACTGTGGCATACCCAATTGGGGTATGTTGTAAGGCTGTGGGGAGGGGAAGGAGATGGGGAAAATGAAGGTGGGGAAGTGCCTGGCTATTCAGATCTGGTCACCAAACACAGCTAAAGCCATTTCAAGCAATGTTTCGATTCTGAATGCCGGTCTTACACCAGGGTGATACTGAAAGTATTTTCCACTCCGGAACGTGCCGCAAATATACTTTATATTATTTTAAATGAATTAAGTGTGAAGTAACACAAATTAATCAAATAAAATTTATTTGCCACGCCGGGATTCGATCCCTCCACCTTCGTATTGCGAGTCAAGAGCCTTACCGCTAGACCGCGCCGGCCGTCACAACTATTGTGTTATTTACACTTTTCTCTGATGATAATATAAAAAAAAATTAGCAAATAAATAAATAATCTAATTGAGCGGGTTGTGGCCGAATCGACAAATACGCCGGGCGTCTTATCGCCCATCATTACGCAAGCAACATCTTTTGCTTTTTTTTTAAGTGGTTGAGGTGGTAATAGGAGTTTTTCAAATATTCGAAAATTGGGAATGTTTGTAATTTTTAAAGAAAAAAAAATGTAGGCCCGTAACAAAATTTTTATTGACTTATTTTTGGATTCAAACTGGAGGATGGTTTAAAATTTAATTCTTAAGTTTTGTATTTGAACCCAGCAATTTCTTGTACCTACATCTGTTTAAGATCTCTACATCTGTTTACATACAGATACCCGGCTTTGGAAGGTATTTCCAGAGGGGACCACTGTACCAATTTTGAACTTCTAATACTGTGAAACGATAAACATTCCATACAATATACAGTATAAACACATTGCTGGATACTTGATACTTATAAAGATGCATAATAGGATTAGAAATGGAGAGCAAAATGCACTATTTTTTACTAGTCTGTTTCGTCCTATTCACAATAGCGTTGCATGTGTTCCTCTTAAACTAACCTAACCACACAGATTAAATGTATATTTTACAGGCCTAATGGGGCCAAAAGATAAGAGGAAAACTGTCGGGTTAGGTCAAAATAGTTCCAGAGAGGAATGCACAATGCGATACTATGTTAATACCAGCAAGCAAACCCATGCAGTTCTAATTTAGAAAAAAATCGTATATTCTACGGGGAGTTTTTCGTACTATTTGCAATTAACATACACCTTGCCCGGTGACGAACACTGTCCGAAAGCTTCAAATCAAGTAGCAAACGTGCTAAAAAATTTTGCTTTCACTAAATTCAAAATTTTGATGAGCGTTTTTATTTAAGTATTTTTAAGGGGGAGTCTGGTCAAGCCGATTAAAAAAACTAACATTGTTTTTGTCTAAAAATTTTCCCGTATATGTAGAGAATATATTCAAAGTTATAGCAACAAATTCGACATTGAAATAAAGATAAAAAGTAGGTAGGAGCGGTGAGCGCCAAGTAGGTACCACGTTCTTCAAATTAAAGAAAATTAAATTTATTTGAACCTCGACTTAGGAAAAATTATTATTGTAGGACGAAGTTATTCAAAATTAAGGTCGATTTTTCGTCAATTTTAATTTTATGTCCGCCATTTTTGAAATCAACATTTTTTTTGCAAACTTTGGTTCATGCACATTCTTCATTCATATTTTGCTGAAATGTTTTTGATTTTCATGTTTCAGATAATTTCCAAGGACTCCAGGATTCAAGCCAATTTGGTCGGACCCTCCTATATCTATACATAGATATTTAATAAAAAATTGAAAAGTGTTTTTTCTTGCTCAAATGTACCTTTATATGCGACAATATTATTATTATTATTTTAAATCATCAACGGATATTTGGATAGCCCTGAACTAGTGAATATGATAAATTATCAAGTATCCAATAATCACAACACTAGACTCCATGCTCCATTTAATATAGTTGCTTTTCGCATTAATTTTATGTTCAACTCTTGTCTTCGTCGTGTAGAGAATGAAACTTGCTCTGCTGACATATTTTTTATAAAAACATCGCTTCTTTTAAAAAGCTTATATGAATACAGATGCAATAATCCTTAAATGTTTCAGATTGTTAACAGTAACAAATTCAATACACACTGCTCTGTAACTACTTTCATAGTACCTATTTACTTCTTTTATATACGTAATTTTGTATTTAAAATAATAACCTTTTATTTTAAAAATAATAATACCAAACTTACGTACATTTATAATAGCAGAAAGAAAACTTTAAATTACATTTACAATTTCAGAAAATTACCGACTTTCATATTAATTGCTAAAAAATGTTTTATGCCACTGCCACCAATATGTTTCCAGTATATTTGGAATCATGTTTTGAATAATATACCTACTTGCGTTGTGCCTACTTACGTCTTTCATGCTCAGATTAATCTTGTTATGATGATATATTTGTTATGTTGCTCCTTTACAATACACGTGCTATGATTCTCATGTACTACTTAACCTTACATGTTAAAGACTTCAAGACGTAAATAAATAAACAAACTAATTTTATCTTTGAAAAAAATGCAACGAAAAAAACACTCAGCTGGACCAGACTCTCCCGTTAAGTCATAAGCTTTGATAAGGTCGTTATAGGAGATAACATATACCAAGCTTGAGAAGGATTTAATTAATCATCTTTAGCAATTGCACTTGGCACAAGTCAATTATTTGTTATGCCAGGAAACGTCAACACGTGTTAACATGAACATCCACAGAACAACGATTAATAATTAGAACGAACTAATCAACTAATTCTGTTGATCCGGTGACCAGACGTTTAACATGGAAAGGCCTATCTTGTATATTATGTAAATGTGATTAGAATATTTCAGAAGTAAGAATATGTTCAGATATGTTTAAAATTCTTCCTTTGGGAATATGATTTCGGAGAAATGGTCGCTTTTACATTACATGAAATAAATCATGTTTAAAAACGCTCTTTTTGAAATTTTTTAAATAAGTTTACATGTAAAATTTCGGAACAGATTCAAGCGAAATTTTAAAACTTTTTCAACAAGTTAACATTTTATACAAAACATCAAACAATTCATCAGAAAAAAATGTTTTATGTGAAATTGTTAATTTATTTGACAACAACTCGTATTTTTCGACGAAAAGAGAAGTTCGATGGTTAGTTTATCTTTAAATTGGAATAAAATAATATTTTATACATTTAAGAACGGAACAATTATCAATTTTGGAGGCGGGTATGGGTGCCGTCACCCCGGGAACCATTTTTTAGATAACCAACGCCTCTTGGGTCACCCCAAGTGACTCGCTACGTTTGGTGACTTAGCAGGTGTGCACAGAGTGAGGTTCGCTCAGGTGGTGGCCGATGCGCCTGTCTACCTGCTGCGTGGTGGGTAGGATGGAGAGAGACAGGTTGAGGAAGGTCTTTTATTTTCTCCAGCCAGAATCTCTCGACCCATCGCCTTTCACCGCAGTTGGAGGGATGGATTCATACGTCCGTCACTCCTGGAACATTGACCTCTACATTCCTAAATACTCCTCATATCTATTTCCTTCCCCGAACTTCTTATCCTTCCTTTCCTTTGAAAAAACCCTACATACAGCATTCCCTAACATGACAGGCTGTGAAGGAAATTATTTTCCTGAGAGCCTCTTGTATGGAGCTAATGTTAAAAAAGTATAAAACAAAGTTGACTTTAACTTTTACGAAAGAACAATTTTATTCTTACCTAATTCTTTTTTGATGCTGACTATTCATCAATAATTGTGGTAGAAATTCGTTTCATTAAGATATTTTTTTTAAATAAAAGTAAATTAATCTACAAATTCGAGGCAATCATAGGATGGGGTGGTGCTCTTGATACATTTATTAAGCCTCTACAAATAATTCAAAAACACATAATTAAAGTCATATATAACAAAAATAAAACATTCTCGACCAAATTATTATACAAAGAAACTAAAATATTTAATATACGTAAATTATTTATATTACAAACTTTGAAATATGTATTTAAAAACAAAAATAATTTCGAAATAAATGAAAACAGAATGAGCAAAAGAATAAATATTATATTTTACACCCCACAAACCAATACTAAATTATTGCAGACACATAGCAGTTTCATTGGTCCTCGTTCATTTAACCTTCTACCACTACAAACTCAAATGATAAATAAAATGATAAAATATGTAAAATAGGTAAAATTATGGTTGAATAATGTAAATATTGAAACACTTTTTCTATAAATTTATCCATCCTTCTACAACTCACTTTCTGTAACTTTCTAAACTTTAGTACAATGTGTTTTCTGTTTATTTTTTTTTTAAATAACAAAAAAAAAAAAAATAAAAAAATTAAAAATCATTATGTTTTTTTCAAATTTTTATTTTATTTTTATAATAGCTGAAAAAAAAAACTTTTTCACTTCTTTTACCAATGTATTACTAACTTTTTATACTAACTTTATATTTTATATGTTTTTTAAGTCTATTTTATACTTTGGGTACTTGGAAATATAGTATTTTGTTTTAATATTACCCACATTCAGGCAGTGCTTTAGTGGGTTTTCATTTCTTGTTCATATTATTTGTTATTATATGTGCTATTATACATTATATGTACAAAGAAATGAGAATAAATAAAGTTAAAAAAAAAAAAAAAAAAATTATGCTGACCGATAATAACCCAGATGTCGTCTTACCACCGTTCATTAGCGAGTGCGCAATCATTTGTCACTTCCTCCGTCAATATTGTTCAATACATCGCTCAAGACTGGTACATTTCCAGATATATAGAAGAGAGCCAACATCACACCAATACACTAATCGGGAACTAAGCGTGGAACAGATGATTTTCTTAAAGGTGACCGAAAACACGATCGGTGACCAGTTATTCCCTTTGGTAAAGAATTCGATCAATTTCGGCACGGATTCTTTGCAGGTCGCTCTGTGGATGGTTATTGCCGTTACAACTTTATAATCTTTTAAAATTTCTTGTCTGGCTGCATTGAAACCGTATATACCAATTATAGCAAGGCCTTTGACAATATCAACCACAGCGTTTTGCTTAGAAAACTTGCTATTCATGGTATTCATGGCGATCGCCTTCGTTGGATAATATCTTCATAAGCAACGAACAAGTCTGTCAGGGTGGGTGGATTGTCCTTATTATCCATTATTCATCTAGAAAATAATCACTTTTGGCGTGCCTCACGGTTCCATTCTGGGTCCCTTGTTTTTTGCTATCTTATATAATTGATATTACGACATGCTTTCATAACGCTCAAGTTTAACTATTTGCTGACGATATGAAATTATTTTTTTGTTGAATATTTATTTGTACAAAATAAAAAACATAATTGATAACAGAGTAATAATTACATGCATAATATGAAACATTTCATCATATATGAAACATTTCATCTTTATAATTTTGTACATATATTTTTCATTTAAAGATGTACTTCCGTAAAAAGCTAGCGGGATTTTTTTTTAGTTTTTAAGAATATATAAATACTCTTAATGTTTCTATTTTGTTGTCTTAGTTTCTAATTTTTTGTTTGGTTTTGAAGTGAAAACCTCTTTAGCACCGTTGTAATTTGAACTCGATGACACGAAGAATAGCGACGATAAAAAGAGACCATCACAAATATCTAAAGGATTTACGCTGCGAGAAAAATAAATAGTATAATCGGTCTTTTCTTTGTGCGATGCTTCGTAGCCTTCCCTACTTGTCCTTGTCTGCTTTAGTTTTAAGGTTTCACTTTTAACGCGTGTGAATTGTACACTCCGAATTTTTTTCATTTTTTTATTTAGATGAAGTGTTTAGTATATTTTATAAATTGTATTTTGAATTTCTTGAAGATATTAAGGAGAAATTTTCTATTTCAGGCAATTTATTAAAAAAATTTCTGCGACCCAAAGTTTTATCGGAATCAGTAACATCTTTTGTTGTCTCAGATTTGCCTTGTTATAAGCTTCCCGGATATGTGTGTCTGCAAACAGATCTTGACTGACTGACGGATTACTTTCTCAGAAATAAGCTTTTTATCAATATATCGTAATTTTGTAAAATCACATTCACATGCAATCGTGTGAAAATACTGGATGATCACATCATTTCTGGAGCGTTGCTAACAAATAATTGCTAACATATACGTGATCTTGGGGCTCTTTGGAATTTGAACTTTAAGAAACACGCTGATCATAATTTTCACCATAGCAACACAAACACTTTTCTAATTCTATACAATTTGCATGTTCGTTCACACCTGGAATACTGTTTGTTGTTTATGTTAACAGGTTTAAAAGAGATCTGGATATCTTAAATTCCTCATTTTTAAATCATTCTACGTACAAAAAAGTCTTACGAGGAAATCGAAAAACATTTTCGAATCATGAAACTAATAAACAGAGGCTTGTCGCTGATGAAATGCTCCTGTAGAAAATGATTATCTCAAAGTTTCACACACCGCTTTGATAAAGCAGACAGAACACCCTTTTTTACATTGATAGACGAAACACCAACTCCAGTAAAAATGAAAAAGACCTGTTACTGTTACGATAATATGCTTGCAAATAAAACGTATTGACATATACACTGTTAGTTTCAGAATTTCATGGTATCATATCTAGGTGCGAATAACACAAATTCATGATGACTATATGAATGAACCTAATATTTTCATTTCACTTGCACGGCAACATCTCCTCAACCTTCTCCCTTACCCTTTCCAACCTCAATACCTGTTGCCCAGTCTATCTGGGTATAACTATAATATATATAAATACTTAAATTATTGTTGCCAGATCTTATACACTACATCCCTAGGGATAAAATATGCGTCTATATAGAGCCTTTCTTAAAAAAATTAATCCACCTCCACTAATGTTTTTTTTTTTTATATTAACCACAGGAGGAACAATTTTGCAGTCTGAAGATAACCATGAAAAACGATGAAGGTTAATAAAATAAGTAGAAAAAAGTTTTAAATTGTTTTAATGTATAATTAAAATATTTATATCTATTAACTTAAGAAAGAAGCAGTTGTTTCATATATAAAATAATATTTGTGTGAAAAGCCAACTTTGGATTTAGCACTTTTTTATATCCTGCGAACACTGAAAAAAAATTTGTTTAGAGGTTTTCTAAATGAAAATAGTTTTATCATTTCATACCTAAGCTAAGCAGCCTTTCCTGAAACCATTTTTTTCGGATGTTCACTTCAGTGCGCATTCACAAACAAAAGATTGTATAAAATAGATGATTTTTCTTTCTTCATAATAACATATAATTTCCCGTAGACAATCTGCAATTCAAATTGGATAAAATCCAGGCAAACAGAAGATCAAAGGGGTAAAAAGTTGACGGAAGATGACAAACATGTTGTGCCATAGAGGAAGGAACATTCCGGTATGTTAATAAATCTCGATATTGGAATACTTCAGGCAACTACGCCTGGCAAGTATTCCAGAGGGACATTGTTACCTTTCCTGAAATATTATTACGGAGATTGTTGAAATTTAAAGACCATAGCACGATAATGACAACCGTGTATCGTTTTGATTGACATGTCATAACTTATATTTCTCACCATTACATTGCACTCTAAATCTAACATTAACTATTCAGAAGACTTAATGCAGGCATCTGGTGACCCAATAGAATAAAGAATATAGTATTAAATAAAATAAAGCTTATTAATTTAGCCATTTATTTAATAAATAAATAAAAAATAATTTAATAAATTGAAAAATCAAATAATTCAATTTATAAATAAAAGAATTCAATTTTGTAATAAATTAAATGAACGATATCTTCAAAAATTTTGTTCATTAAATTCCTTTTAATTAATTCATTAAATTTCTTTTAATTTAAACGCAAACCTTTTATAAAAATTCAATTCATTCATTAAATTTAATAACATCTTTGTCTTTTGATTAAGTTTATTTACTTAATTTATTAAATAATTTTATTAATTTTATTTTTAATGAAAAAAAATGTGATGCCGGCCTTCAGAGAGTTAAAATAAATTTAAAGAATAAGCTTTTAAATAAGAAATACAATAAATGGTTTGAAATAAATGATTATTGCAAAGTAATTAGTCCCCCTTTCCAGGTCGAACTACCGCTCTTGGGAAATATCAAAAATACCTACGACGGTAAAACCGCTAGGCAAAAATTGATCAGTTGAGGAAATAATGCACACCTTTTAGCACACCTTGTTCGATTCTTTACTATTGTGGCCAAATATGTATCCGACAAAATCTTTTCCACATGGCACCTCACCACAACTCCTAGCTTTTTAGGAGTGAGTCCAACCGCTCATGGAGAAACTGAAATAAAACCAGTTGGCGACGCAATCGCAATCAACCTCCTGAACAACTGATCTGACATATCGCAGATTACTTGAAAACTTGACAGGTCGTGAGCCGCTACCATAGCAGCAGTGATAGTTGCCGCGGCTGTCGCGTTTCAGTTGCCTTGTTGACAGGTTGCCATGGTAGCAGCTCACGACCTGTGTGCGGACCTCCAATGAAATTCACAAGTTCCTTTCCTGTGGATAGCGATTACGTCGCCAACTGTTTTTTTTTCACTTTCTCCATAAGCGGATGGCTTAAATGACACAACAGCAGCAACTACTACAAAACCTGGTGAGGCGTTTAAGAAAAGGTTGATAAAGTTTTCAACGACATTGGTTCAAATTACAAAGAAAAGATGAACGTTAGCAACTCGTTCCAAATACGCTAGCCATTAAACAAAATATCGAGCCGAAGGTACAACTTTACAACTCTATCTCAGGATCATCTATATCTAGCATAATTTGTGAACTATGGCGTGCCGTGAATAGGGGATTAATGATATAATTTTCTTTTAGGATACCTGTAAAACAGACTCAGCATACCTACGTTTCAAACGAGCACTCAGTTTTGTATATGGAATCTCCCTATCTAAGAATCTCCCACTTCTGCCCACAATCAAGCGGGTAATTCAAGTGTACTGATTGCACCCATGATCGACTCAGTAAAGAGCCAATTATTATTATTGGAAACGTGAGTATCTGCTCTCCCTGAACAGTATGCCCAGCTTTCGAAAAGCTGATTTATCTAAGCTTTAGCAAAGCCCCGATACTTGAGCAGATCTGAGAACCATACACTAACCAAAACTTCAATCAAGCAATCTGCTTTATTCCGTACATAATTTATGCGATGCATTTTAGAGCTTAAATTTATCCAGTCACCAACTGATCATGAGAACAAGATATAAATGCTGCCTAACTTTTTTATTTATTTTTTTATATGAATACCGCACAAGAGTCCCAACTGCTCTCGTCTGGAGCCATTGAGACTATGCAATCCCCAATCGGGGTATGTTGTGAGGCTGAAGGTAGTGGGGAGGGGAAGGAGATAGGAAGAGGAAGGTGAGAAGTACCTGGCTATTCAGATCTGGTCACCAAACACGGCTAAAGCCATTTCAAGCAACGTTTCAATTCTGTACGGTGGTCTTATACCAGAGCGATACTGAGAGTATCTTCCACTCTGAAACGTGCCGCTAATACACTATATATTATTTTAAATGAATTAATTGTGAAATAACATAAATTAATCAAATAAAATTTATTTTCAACGCTGGGATTCGATCTCGCGACCTTCGGAATGGGAGTCAAGAGCCTTACCGGCCGACTGCTAATGCAGCACAGATTAACTTAACATTAGTGGGTTTGAGACCGTCATAGGGCTTATAGCAGGTCCTACACATAAGTAACGGCATTTCGGAAGCCAAGCATCCATAGTCCTAATTCTTGGAGCCAGTCCAAAAAACATTTTTTGGTTTTTTCTCAAATCATCAAAAGACCGCCTTCATCTTTTCAGAAAAGCAGGTTATTAAATTATTTTACGGTTAACTTGCTTATTCTTGAGTTTTTAAATTATATCGGCGGTCACCTTGTGTTCAATATCTGAGATTTTTATGTTTTCACAGCAAGCATAGCTTTTCAGAAGCCAGATTTAATCTGGGTTCAATTGAATCAAGACATTAGCCATTTGAGATATTTTCGCAAGCTCAATATTATTCTAAACGATTAAAAAAGTAATACAGAGAAAGCTCTGGAAAATAATAATAATACTCTCAAGCTCTGTAAAGTCCATGGTTTTCCAAAGTTATTTCATCGATGGATTATTGTGTGTGTAGCGAATGAGATTACGGCCAGACTCTCGGATCCGATGCTGATGATTAAGAAAGTTCAGCAAACAGGGATCGGTAACTGTTGTTACCTTTGCAGATAACTTACAGCAAGAATGAGCAAACATTTATAATAATGCTGTATTCTCGGTTATTATTTCGTGCGAGATCGGAAAACTTTATTTTAAACGAGAGTTGGACGGAGAGTTTCTCCACGGTCTGGTAATATTATTTCGGCGACATTAAGCAGAAAGCTACCAGACCACAGTTTAAAAAATATATTTTGCATTAAAAAAAATTGTTGAAAAGGGAGAATATCGGCTAAATATACTTGTCATTCTCAGTGATCAACCAAGGCACCGGGGTTCCCAAACAAGATACAGTTTGGCTTCTGAGAAGCTAGGCGCACTTTTCAGAATCCATAAATACTATGTAAGGACGCAATTATTGACAATATTTTAAAAATTTCGAGTGTCTCCAAATGTTGAAATTATTAGTCACCTCTGGGCTATAGCAGCGGTTGTCAACCTTTTGAGCCTGCTTATCCCTTGACTCTTACTACAAATTTGTTGTACCCCTTACCCCGTATTTTGGGTACACATGCAATGAAATTAATTCATAACACGCATAATTCATTTGTATTTTTTTATACTCTCTTTACTTTATGAATTTAACAATCAAGCCACACAAACACAATTGATGCAATTTTATACAGAGTGTAACAGGACGTACCCGAGGGATTTTAAACAGCGATTCCTGGGCATATTCGGAGTAAAAATGTGGTTGTTATTTTGATCGAATGATATTTTTTTTCTATTAAAAGTAAAGAAAATATGTTTTTAAATTACACCGCGCTACTGTTCCCATCGCTACGCGGGATAGATCCTTTCGTGACGTGTTTGAGCGATACGCGCGGTTTCGTGTGGAATGCTGTTGGAACGCTAGACGCAACGCTTATCAACGCGTGTCCGCTAGGTTATAAACGCGCTTACTATTTTAACAGTTGCGGCGTAAGATGAAAAAATATTTTTAATGTTTTTAATAGAAAAAAATGTCATCGGACAGCAAAATGACAAATTCATTTTTTACTCCAAATATGCTCAGGAATCGCTGGTTAAAATCCTTCGGGTACGTTCTGTTACATCCAATAGAGTGTTTAACGATTTCAGGAATTTCCAACCATGCGAAATTGAACAAATTTTGTTCTACGTCTTTTTATTTTAATGAAAAAAATGTTCTCCATACAACACCAAATTCGCAAAGTGTATTGAGAGGATGAATTTTTTAATCTCCAAAAATTTTGTAGAAAAAAGTTTCTCATGTATCAGTAGTTCAATGTTAACATACAGTCAATGTGACACTTGAGCTTGCTTTGCAGAGCAAAGTTTGGCTCAATTTCACATAGGTACAGCATCAAGTCTGGTTCAGTATTCAGGCGATTGCGATATTTATTTTTAATAAAAGGTTAGGAAGAAAATGAATCGTCACAGTTTTAAAATCTACATTCGTTCCACGATATTGCATACCCCCAATTTTTGCTTCGCTTACCCCTTGGGGTAAGCGCCCCACAGGTTGAAAAACACAGGTCTAGAGCATTGAATTTTTTTTTACATGAGCTCCACACAGGAGGCCCTGAGGTAACCAACTTCCCTGAGGGCCTGTGTCATCTTTGGGGATGCTGTATGGAGGATTTTTTTTTTTAGGAAAAGGAGGAGAGGAGAGTTCTAGGAAGGAACAGGGTTTAATGTGTGGGTATGAATCTGGGATTCAGTGTGTCCTGATCATCCGCCTCCAAGACCTAGACAAACCTTACAAGTTTCTGGAAAAAAATGAAATTAATACATAAAAGTGTAATACCGGGCTATTAGTCATTGATGCCTCTTCTTTAACGGACGGTTGAAATATTAAAAACACGGACGACATGTAGAAATGTCGTGTTTACCATACCAGTATTTTAATGAAAGGTGCACGGGAAAACTGACGTTCTTTATCCATTAAAAGAACCGTTGAAAAGTTTTACGGCAGCACAAGTGTTTCCAATTTAGGCATTCGGGTGACATTTCCTTGAGAACGACATTTTGGCTGAAAAACTTGACTGTGGAACAACATGGCATGTTTCTTTCTCTTGTCAATCTCAGAACCTCCTGTTCGGAAGAAATATTAAAAAAAAATATTAAGATCTAACACGGTTCAAAAGGATACGTCTTACCAACTGCGATATTGTTCACAGCTTGGCAGGAACATAATGTGTCAGTGAATGATAGTTATATAATGCCAGTAAAAAAATATTTATTTGGAGTGCCAAGACAAGCGCCTAAGTCGTATAAATTGTGGAAAAAATTTCGTAATTATTATAATTTTTTAAATTGTTTTTGTTTTTAGCGATTAAAAACATAATTTATTTGCAAACATTGGCATACCTACGTAAAATATTTTATCCGAAAAATATATCGTTCCAAATTTTGGGGCAAAAAAACCTTTTCAAACGAAAATGTTTTTTCATTTATTTGTTGAGTAATTATTTTTAAAAGGCAAGTTAGAGGTTGGTGAGGACCCGGTAAGAGACAAATGTTTGGCTGCAAAATGTATACACAAGTGTGGACCAGTATTAGAAGTGTCAATGAGCTATTCCGGACAGCGCAAGATAGAGATACATTTTCCAGAGTGATCGCCAACGTCGCACATTTAGTAATTTTGAGCATATAGCGTAACTTAATTATTTAATTTTGTTTTTGGGACAAGACAAATTATCATTAAACGAAAAAAAATTGATAAAAAAATATATTGCGCGATTCAACCTGGTACAGTCGTTTTTGATACTTACAGCCATCTATATATATAAATAAACATTTAGGTTCCGTATGTTTGCGTTCGCAAATCTCGGAAAGTAATCGATAGGTTGAATCAAAATTTTTACAAAAAATTGCATTTTAGCAAAAGAGTGTTTCTATATATAATGGTAAGCTTTGGCGTTATGAAATTTGTATATGTCGATCTGTATATCAAAAATTGCCTTGGTTTTGAAAAAAAGTTGTTAAAGTAAACCCTGAAAACATCACAAAATTAAACTTAATTTGAAACATTAATATCCATTTAACACATAAAATGAAAAATTTTGCCGGATGCATTCGGATACATTTTTAAAAGTCGATGGATTCTAAACTTAAAGAAAAAATACGTTTTGAAAAATCGTTATTTCAATATTTTTTATCACACTAAAACACAAATTAATAGTTCTGATAATCACCTGATTTTCTAGATTCTATTATAAAAATTTAGAAAAACACAGTTAGTTAAAGTTGAATTATCACGATTACGTGCACACGTCGACCCGCGGAGAGATCCAAACTCGATAGACATAAAATGACTCTTTTTTTGTTATTTATTTTTGGGGTGTTATGCCATGTTGCGCTACCTCCTTCTTTAGCTAACGTTTTGGACAGCGTTGGCTATTGAAAGAGGTAGTGCAATACGGCATAACACCCCAAAAATAAATAACAAAAATACTTTTGGCCGAGAAAACCTAAAATCATACCCTTAACTTACTCGTTCGCGTTTCAAGTTAGTGAGTATTTGCTATGGCAAGTAGCTAAAATATTTGTTTTTTTTTAATTCTTAAAAGATTAGACATTTTAGTACACAATTAAAATAAAATAAAATTCAGAAAAAAACCTTGGGTTTTGTAATAAAGTTACCTCAAATTATAACTGTGCGTCGGGAGGACGAAGTTAATAAAGGAGAAGAAGGAATAGAAGTAACAGAATAAAATAAGGAGAAGAAGTAAAGTAATGGGTACAGTATTTGAAATGTAATTTTTAGTCAATGACATTCTTAAAAAGTATTTTTTTTAAATCAAAATGATGCAAATCAATACCAAAATATAATATTATTAAATGCTAGATGGATTATTTCAGCAAATTTATTCAATTTGAAATCGAGGCTTACGAAAAAAGCACAAATTATAAGTTGATTCCGTGATTTATTTTTGAGCGTGGCAGAATTTTTAATATTTTTAATGCTCGTTAATTATTTACTCATTTTTATTTATGCTCGTCCACGAAAGGATTGGCCTAAAAGCTTTTTATTCGAGTGAAAAATTATCTCGGCTTGTTATTGATAACATGAGTTGAAATTATTCCGAGGGAAAAACATGGGATGTTATTATATGAAATTCAAAGAATGTAAAGGAACGAGATGTCATTAAGTATTATTGAAGTACGTTATGTTTAATGACGGTGAATTCTACATCTGACGTCTAATACATTATTGATCTTTTCTAAAAATTATTAATAAAAAAAATACAAACTTGCTTATACATAAATACATTTTTGTGCGTAAACTTCTAAATTGAGCCTATTCCAAGACAAGTTGCCCAAGATTATGAGTAGAAATTCTGTAAAACAGTATACTTTTGTGAATAAGTACCGCACAAGAGTCCCAATTGCAAGGAGCCGTGGCCTATGGCATCCTCAGTTGGTATATGTTTTAAGACTGGAGGGAGCGGGGAGTGAAAGATTGGGAACTACCTTGCTATTCAGATCTGGTAATCAAACACAGATTAAGTTACAATAAAAAATATATAAAATTGTTAAAGACCACTTTAATCTTATTATATTCACACTGAGCTAGTGGTCTGTAACTAATTTATGTGCATTTATTGTAAATTATGGCGACCCACAAAGTTAAGCGTGTTATTTCAAGTAACGTTTCGAATGGTGGGTATAATTATTTTCAATTTTTTATTTAAAGAATTTCTGTTTTTCCTCGAATGGGGTGATCCTAAAGATATATATAAACCTTTCCAAAATGACACCCCTAACCTTGAATAACCTATTTTTAAAAACATTATTATCAAGGTTGCTAAGAATTTTAATTAAAAAAAGATTTTCATAGCCACTAGTACACTAATACATTTTTTGTACAGATTTTAAAATTTTCAATTTTGTTTAACAGGTACCTACCAAAGCATTGATTATCTAAATCTAAGATCTATAAAGAGCTATACAATTAGAGACAACATTGTGTACTATGTACTAATATCATTTCAAAACGTGTTCCACTAGCCATAATCGGTGCACAAGGAGCTTAGACTAGATTTTTGTATTTTCAGACGTTCTGCATTAGAAAAAAGAAAGCGTTGAAGGTCGAATCGGGCTAATTGTTCGGACTAAATTGGAACTTATTTTTTCACTTCACGTCTCATCTAAATATACATCAATGTCTCCAATACAAAACACTTTCATCGGTTGACATCGCTTTCAGATATCCTAATACATACATAATACAGTGTTTTTCCACACAAACTCTTCAATGACCTCTGTAAACACATTTCTACTATCTTGTGTACTGTACTGTGAGCGTGCGAACTATTTGAATATTTACTTTTGGCCGTGAAAATCTAAAATCATACCAAAAACAAGTAAATCTAAAAAAAAACATCTATTTTAAAAACATACGCCTCTGTAGCGTGTAGTTATCTTCATCGACGGCCTCCACGTTTGAGGGGTAGTGATCTCGACTTGTAATCCGAAGGTCGCAGGTTCAAATCCGCGGTGCGCTAATAAATTTTATATGATAAATTTTTGTTTTTTTCACAATTAATTAATTAAAGATATATACTTATATCATTGATGTCTCTATTCCAAATTCCTGTAATATTCAAAAATCTGTTTCTGAAAAAATTAGAAAAATACAGATTTAGGAAATGAGATTAAAAGAATTTGGCATTCTCAAACTATAAAAATATTACCATTTGTTATTTCGGCTACTGGCATTATACCTAGCTCTTTAATTAAAAATTTAGGCTTATTAGATTTATCAAAGAATCTTTATATAAAGATGCAAAAATCAGTCATATTAAACACATCTAGGATTACGAAAGATTTTTTTAAATATTTATATTAAGGGATCAGTAGGATTTAGTTAGGAGTTTTATTGAGCCGAACCCTCTGATATGAAAATATCTGGAGTCGGTGAAGTATTTTCCCGTATGGTCTCTGGTAGGTTGACGTGTTGTTCTTGTATAGTTTTGAATTTATTATACTTATACAATGCAATTACATCGCGTGGATTGACTAGATGATCATTTGTGGAAAAGTGTGTGGAAGGGTTAAATTTTTTCTGTGGGGAAGATTTAACCCGGACATAAAGTCTAGAGAACAAATTAAAAATATATAGTTTATTTGCAGCACGGCGCAAGATCGGAAGATACTCTCAGTATTGCCGAGGTGTATGTAAGACCACTATTCTGAATTGAAACGCTGCTTGAAATTGCTTTAAGCATATTTGGTGACCAGATCTGAACAGTCGGGTACTTCTCCACCTACCTCTTCCCTGTCTCCTTCTACTTCCATTACCTGTAGTTTCACAACTCACCCCAATTGAGGATGCCATAATCCCACTGGCTCCAAACAGTAGCAGTTGGGACTCTATTGCGGTATTTCTATAAAAAAACGTAGCCTGCAATAAGGTTATATATTTCCATTGTTCAGGATCTGATTTTTAATAATTAGAGGTTTTATTTATTTTCAAAATAATAAAAAAGCACACCCGACGAAATTAAAAAGTAAATACTCGAGTCGTTAAAGTAATTTAAGGGTTGGTGCTGAAGGATTTTTTCAATTATAATATGCTAATGATTTCAAACTGCCGACCTGATAAATGTTTACCCAAAGTCACGTGAAGCCCTGCGCAAAGCATTCCCAACTTAATAATATAGAGGAAACATTTACGGTGGAGAGTCATAAATATACTGGTTTTCGTATCTCCAGAATGAGTGAAAATTTATTATTAAAATTTTACTCCGTGTAAATTATTTCGTGGCCCGGCGCGAATTTTCCATATTTTGTATGATGTAAATATTAAACACGGATTGCACTATTGGCAAATTAAAAAAAAAAAAAACGATGAATTCTATTTCATAAATAATAATAGACCAACAGATGGGCACATTCCGAAATCAAGCAAAATTTGTCCTTAACAGGACTATTGAGGCGTGTTATGAAAAACCTCGAAAAACCTCGTATTACAACCATACATTTCTATTTAATTTAATACGGAATATTTCTTATTTAAATAGTAAGTTTTCGTTTTACTGAAAACAAATAATTTGGTAAACACCACTACATTATTAACATTATCGACATGTTTCAAAATCAATGTTTTCTTCGTCAGGATAATAGATTAATATTTTATCCTGACAAAGAAAACATTATTTTTGACACGTGTGGACAATGATAATAATATAGTGGTGTTCACAAAGTTATTTGTTTTCATTAAATCAATAATGACGCCACATAGTGTATCTGCGAAGTTAGATTTAGCTTTATAATTATGAAAATTGAGTATTTATGAAGGGGGACATGAAAAAATATACATTTTATATTTTAATTTTGCTAATGAAGTATTCAGTTGATCCGCCAACAATTGGCCCTCGGCCTTATATATAATAGGCAGTCGGTCTTGAGAAAATACCGTAAGTACACCTAATTACACAAAATATAACGAAGTGACCCAAACCGATGTTTCGCCGCAGAGAGGATGTGCCGCCAAATAACAAAGTATAAAACATATTTTCATTCAAATTCATTAGGGCGAAATGTGAAATCCTCTTGACTATGTACCGTCTATGGCAGCGCACAAGAAATCGCAAAATCGACAATGTATATAAATTCATTTGATATTCATGGCAACTTATTAATTATGTGTATTATCAGTCAATTTTACTGTTTAAAATTGTTAAAGAATGCATAAAAAATTATAATTATAGAGTAAATATCATTTCGGGGTCCAATTGCCGGCGGATCAACTGTCGGGTCACTGAAGTATTCGATGCCATGATTCATGGCCAAGTTAATTACTTATAATTCGATTACTTTACCTTTTATTCTTTACATATTACCAACTGTTTATACTCGTCTATCATTTGCTATTGTTAATTTTATGAAATTCTTAGTTTTTCTTTATTCAAAACTTTGATGGTTATAATTTGTGGAATATTTGACCACCATGCTAGGCACATGCCCGTGTTATGGTTATTTGATTACTAAACCAATGTACAGTATATAATATACTTAACATGTATTTTTAGTTAGTTACAATAAAGTTAGATTAATTTATTGATACGTCAATTTTCGATTACGTTTTCTCCAAAGATTTAAATTGTGACAACACAGCAACATTATATACCTTTCTTACAGTTTTTCTCATTTGTGAAAAATACACTACAATAAGGAAAATATGTTATGACTTCATTAATATTAAAGCTGCGTCTAATTTTACTTGTTAATCTATAATTAATTGTTTCAAATGCTGTATTTTGTCATACTATAGAGCCTTTAAATTTTTTATTGAATGACAGATAAATTCGGTATAATAAGTGGCCATCCATAAATTACGTCACACGAATTTCATGATTTTTTGACCCCCCCCCCCCCTGTCACATTTGTGAAACCCCCTCCCCCCCCCAGAATTTCATGATTTTTTGACCCCCCCATACCCCTTATCACACTTCTCTACTCCCCCCCCCCTTAAGGTGTGACGTAATTTATGGATGGCCCCTAACTTGAAGATTATTTAATTATTGGCTGAATAATATAATTGAAATTTTTATCGGAATAACTTTTGAGGGTTATAATACCCATGCATGTTTTTTTTTACCAATGCCAAATTGAGGCGTTTTGTACCGGTAAGATAAGAGATCCTGGGTTCGATTTCCAATTGTGACCATTATCGTTTTATTTTTCTGTGTCTTGTTCGTACTTTGTTTAGATTTATAAGGGTTAAATTCTTTAATAAAATGACTTTTAAACTTTAAGCAATCATAAAACCAAAAACATCACTTGAAGTAAGTATCTCGTCTAAATGTCAGCCTTCTGCCACCAAAACAGTGTAATTAATTAAACAGACTTGTTTGCAAACATTAACTGGGGCCCCTCAGAAAGTATAACAATGTAGGTGTAAAAATAGATGTATTTTTGAGATGCAATGAACTTGAAGAAATCAACTCGGACATGTTAAACTCTATGTTCTTATAAAAAAATATGGTGGGTATTGAGCCTAGACTTATAATATAGAACATCTTAACTAATATAGTGAGGTGTTCACGAAACATACAACAATACCTATCCACAGTTTCACCTTCACAAACCTACCTTCACAAACCTAATATTGCGCAAATACTGATTTAAGTTATATAAAAAAAATAGTTATAATAAATCTTATTTTAACTGAATGTAAAACGGCTGTACATCACACAGACACTTTGTAGATTTAAGAATAATATTATTTATATTTTAGAAAAAAACACAGCAAATTCGTACTACTGGAATTGGCTGTGGTGTGAACTTTGTGGCAATTCAAATATCTTGGCGAGGGAATTTATTTATTTCGGGCTCCACTTATATTTAATAGCCTTTCAGAATATATTAAGTCCTCTGTTTACTTTTAAAAAGATTGTTAAAACGTTTGTGTAAGCCGAGGATTGTCAAAATTTTTTTCATCTTTGTTTTCTTAAGTTAATAGCATAATATACAGTGGCCCTACATGTTTACTACGTTAGGTACAATATTTTCGCATACGACTTTACACATTTTTGTCTGTTTATTTGTACCACGTCGGCTTTAGTACATATTTTTAAGAAACATTAATGTAACATGATGTCCTTTCAACGTAATTCTGTGATATTTTTTAAAATAAAATCTTTTTACCTCAACACAGGATTTTACGAACGTTTGCTTAGTATTTCAGGACACATTAAGTTTAAAGGTTCTTAAAAAAATACATGTCATCTAAAGATAATCTCTATACATTTGCTTAGCCAAAAAGGGAATTATTTGAAATTGTTCCTTGGAAAAAACTCTTAAAGTAATAATATAACTCCAAAAACTATTAAAAATAAATTTAGTCTGTTATTTAACACGATGGGTATAAAAAAATCACAGTTTTTCTGTAAATGCTACTTCAAACAGATTTTTTTAAATATCGAGTTTGACTTAGAGAGGTTTTTATTCTATTTTCAATAAGTCCATGCTTTATTAAATCTTTTCGCTTACGCCTATTAATTAAATTCGTTTTTTTTATATTTGTGCGCCCCCTCCAACGTTCGAATTTACATTTCTGTCTTTCAAACCATCTTCTTCTTTTCGAACGCTTACTACAGAGTCTTAAGTAAAATGAACTAGAAATGCGGTTAAGTTTTACTATTTCGGCTTAGGTACGAAAACACGAGCAGAAACCTCATTCTAAAAAACAATTTAAAATGATACATCATCGTATTTTCGGATTTAATATACAAAGAAAAAGTAGATCATGAACATGGCACTAGATTTAGTAAAAGTGAGGGTTTGTCCGTTCTGAAAATTATAAATAAATACGGGCAACGGAAATTCACTTATCTTGTCCCCACCATATTTAATAAGATGCCAATGAACATAAAAATCGAATCCAATTGCACCACCGATCTCAAAAAAAAGTTTAAAAATGGCTGATGGATCAAAACTTTTTAAATTGTTATTGTTTGTAATCTTATGGACAAAAATGACTATCAGTAATTTGCCTGTGTTATATCTGTCCGTCTGTATATTTTATGCCTTTGTATTGTAGTTACTTAAAAGTTATTCTGTATCTATTTTGCTATTGTGGTTTCTTGTAATATTTTGTCTTTAGTGTTTTATATTGTTAAATTGACCTGCTAACAAACTGCTTTGGCAGTTTAGCGGGTGCTTAAAATGAAGAATAAAAAAAAAAAGATAACAATGTTTTCATTTACGAATAAGAAGAAAATCTTTCCAGAGTACCAGTGTAAAAAAATAGTGATATGATGTTAATGCTATGTATATATAAAATAGTGTAAATTTAAGTTTAGTGTATAAGTTTTTGAATAAAAACATCGCAATCATCTGTTAATGTTAATGGAGTGTATTGATGAACATGCGGGAATTAGAAACCTAATAAATTAATATAATGTCTCTCCCCAAGCCGCTTCCCCCCTTTATCGGTGCTATTACAAACGTCGCCACGTGTTCCCCCAACATGTTTTTTTCAACACTTCTGGGTAGGTACGTACGAGTACTTCAGAGGGTCCCTGAACTCTTACGTTTCCCAGGAGAAGCTTAATGTGAAATCACTTTGTTCGATAAAACTTTACTACGAATCAATCAGTAGCTATTATCAACTCCAAAAAATTAGTCATAGATAAATTGTGGCTTTTTCTATCATTTTGTTTGAGTAGAATTTAAATAAAATGATAGATAAGTGCTTAAAAAAAATAAGCGTAAACCGCAAAAAATGTATGAAACAACATCAAACCATTATTTTTTGTCCCTTAGAGTTTCTCTTGAGCAATTTTGTATATCTTATAAAATTTTTAAAAAATTATTAAAAACCATTTTTGCCGATTTGATTCGAATCAATGGTTTCTAGTCTCCGTTTGTCAAGCGATTTTTATGCCTACTAAGTACCAGTATTCGTGTTGTTGTAGGTACCCTAAAATATAAAAAAATTTGGGGGTGTGTTTTCCTCTAAAGACGTATTTTGTTCTACAATTGTCCACTCTTCGGGCAACGCAAGCAATTGATTTATTTGCTATATATTTAAGCTAAAAACATGGCAAATAAGACTGTATTTCTGATTAAAGTTTATTTGTTTTGGGAGTAGTTGAACTTGTTCTATTGGTATTAATATTAACTAACAACGTCGTTTAATCCTAACAACAATTTCAGGATTGTCTTTCAGATATTGGCTTAAAAGCCATATGACAAAGTTGATAATAATAATAATAATGTCAGGACGAAATTACATAGCCGAAAATTTCACGTACTAAAATTAACAAGAACGAAATTACACGTGGGGCCCATTACACAACTTAAATTACACCTGTCGGAGTTACACACGTCAACAACATTCATTTTTTGATAGGTTTAAATTTTGTGTGGTATGTGCTAAATAAATTAAATATTAACTAAAATTAGGTTAGCTTAAGTTCGGTTAGGTTCTTATGCCATAGATATAAAATGTTTTTGCTTTAAACGAAATTATACATCACGGGTGCCGAGTACTTTTTCGTACATTAGCTGCACACGAGGTGAATAATTACCACCAGAGGTAATAATTGGCCCTGAGGTAAATAATTACCACCAGAACCTACGTCGGACGTGTGAATCCATCCCTCCAACCGCGGTGCAAGGTTTTGGGACGAGAGATTCCGGCTGGAGAGGATATAATACCTCCCTTAACCAGTCTCTCTCGATCCTGCTCATCACGTGGCAGGTAAGCAGACGCATCGACTGTCAAGACCTGGGCAAACCTCACCCCATGAACCCAGACACCCTTCTTAAGTCACCAAATGTAGCGAACCACTTGAGTTGACCAATTGCAGAGGTGTTAGTTTTCCAATAAATGGTTTCTGGGGTGGCGGTACCTACCTGCCTCTCAAATTAACAGTACAGGACTCTTCTAATAAAATATCATTAACGCAAATTCTGGAACTAGAAATTTATACTATTCTTCGAAAGCAAAGAATGTTTGAATGGTTCCATGACAACTCAGAATCATGCAATTGAAACATCCGTTTGAAAAGTCGTTAAAAATTATATTTTTTTTTTTCAAAAATAACCCATAGCACAACCTAACGTTAACTACTTAACCAATTTTTTTTCATCGCTTTTAATGTCTTTTCGAAGGTGTTGAAGTTGAATAATTCTGAGTCGTCCTGTCAGCCCTTTGAATTGCACCAGCAGAGAATTTCACATCTTGAATTTTTACAACATGCTTAGAACATAATAAAATTGAATCTGCGTAAGAGTCCACGAGCTAAAATAATAGTTTCGCACTGGAAGAGAGTCAATTTCTCAGAATTATGGTGTGTAATTCAAATCTTCACTCGGTACTTTCTTCTGTGAATGAATCTGCAACTTGTTATTTAATTTATAGCTATATTCTGAACACAAAACTGATTTAAATTAATTCTGTATGCGGGAAACTAAAACTACACTCAGAACATGAAAATGGTTTTTCATTGATTATAGCAGCCCATACATTGTCTGTAAATAGAATATTATAATAGCACTCCGAATAAAAGATTGGTGTATTTTAAAATGTATCAACAACTGGAAGTTAATCGTTACATTCTGAACACAAAACTGGGTTTAAAAAAAGAGTGAATCTGTATCCGATCTGTCCTCAGCCTTAATTGATATTACATTCAAAACACAAAAACGGTTTTCCTTCGATTTTTGCATTGGAACACATGAAAACATGCTTCAACTGCAACAACTTCGAAATGCGTCAACAGATCTGATTCGCAATTGGAATATGCTTTTAATCACAAAGGTTGTTTTAACTTAGTTATGGATCTGCGTTAGAGTTCATCAGTCCATCAGCTCAAGCATCAGCTTTTATTATACTCAGAACAATGGTTTTCAGCTAATTTATTGACTGTAATATTGATGTCAGATCACATATTTGTTTGTGTGCAAACTGATTTCTAGTAACATACCTGTCAGCTCTGTTATAACTTTCTCTAGATTTCGTAACATAAATATGAATCTGAAACACCGTGAAAGAAAACCGTTCTAGATATCTGAGTGTAATTTTTTGTAATCAGCAGGCCGCCGTAAAAGTGCTCGCGGGCCGCACCAAAAAGCTTCGCGGGCCCCAGGTTCCCAATCCCTGCACTATAGAATGGAACAGCTAACAGCAGGTACCCAAAGGATCAATCAGTGATCCCTGAGAATATTTGAAGTAAAAAATGTGGATGTCATTTTGCGGTCCGATAACATTATTTTTCAATTAAAAATTATAAAAATATTTTACCGTGACACGTCACAACTGAGTAGTCGGGTACAGACAGGGAGTCACGTGATAAGCTATTCGTCCCGTTCCAGCAGCACGGTAACACACGCTTATTACGTGATCCCGTCACGACATAAAGCAGTAGCGACGCGTGATTGAAAAATAATAATAATAAATGAAAAATATCATCGGACAACAAAATGACATCTATATAATGTAAGTACTCCAAATATGATCAAATATTTTTTTTTCATTCATAATTTTTTTAATTTTATTTTCTACACAGGTTTTTCGTTATTTAAAAATTGAAGTAAATCACAATTAATAAAATAAAATATATAACATTTAATTATTTTGGCGTACAAGGCCATTATCGAAGCTTTTTAAATAGATACATAAGTTATAAATACGGTGCGTGTAGTTACAAAGAAAATAATTTTGAAAAACATCATCCAGAATTTTTATTTTGGCATCAACAATGACGAGGTAATATTTACATCGATCCTAACCGATGTGGGGTATTTTTGAAAGGGCGATCTTGTATACGCCATATCAATATAATACGGCGATTTATTTTCAGATTTGAACATGGTTGCTTTCATGGTCGGTCGACCCTTTTTTACATCCAAATTCATCTCATAAAATACCTATTTACCATTCTTTCTTTGGGAATATGATTCATAATACGAATGGTTTAAAGGTATAAGATTGTAAGATTTGAGGATCAAAAAGGTCGAGTAAATAATTAAATAATTCCAATGAAAATTGATCTTCAAAAATAGCACCTATCAAAAATATGCCCAAAAATATTAGATTCAGAATTTTTTTTATATTAATTTATTTATCTGTTTTTTCACATTAGCTCCACACAAGAGGTCATGAGAAAAATAATTCCCTTCAGAATCTACGTCTACTTTGGGTAAGCTGTACGGTGGGTCTTTTTAGAAAAGGAAGGAGAGGACGTTCTGGGAAAGAAAAAAAGTACAAAGGGTGAGTAGGAATCTGGGGATCATTGTGCCCAGGAGTAACGGAGTATGAATCCAACCCTCCCACTGCGGTGCAAAGCGGTGTCTGTCGGTGGACGACCGAGAGAGTCTTGCTAGAGAGATCAAAAGTCATCAATCAATCAACCAGTCTCTCCTGAACCGGCTTGCCACGCAGATGCCGGGCAGATACATCCGCCGCCACAAACAAACACAATTCTTACACCGTGAACCCGGGAACCCCTGCTAAGTCACCACATGTAGCAAACCTCTTGTGACGACCTGTGGCAGAGATGTTGGTTATCAAATAAATCCGGCGGCACCCATAACCGCCTCCTAAATTGAAAGTTACTAGTACTTAATATCAACAAAAAAATATTGCTACTATTATCAATATATATTAACTGTTCAGTGGTTTTAAGATACATAAAATGAACAAATTAATATAACAAAAATGTTCACATGTAACAAACACTGTGGGTATACATAATAAAAATGAAAATAAAATTACTTTTTTGCGCATTTTTTAACATATTTCCCTTCCCTACGCTTACTTTTACCCCCTTCCTTTTAGGTACCTCCACCCCACCCCCACCAAACTTGATGTTCTCTCTCCCTCTTCTGATTTTCATTTAAATACTATGTAATCATGTAATTTATTTAATATATTTTATTCACCCCGTAGAAGGTTCAGGTCGAACCGAAACCGGTTGGTCTTAAAAAATATAATAAAGTGGAATTAAACAAAGTTATAATATTACCGTTATAACTAACATTGCATATTTTGTAATAAAAATAGGAAATGTTAAGGTTTCTTGTAACCCGCCTTACTAAGCTAGCATGTGTTGCGGCAGTAATTTTGCAAAATATTTAATAATGCATATGAATATACACTTATAGTAAAATACGTTAACTGGATACTTTGAATTTGGGAGCACCAGCAAAAGCCATATTAAAATCATTTACTAGGCTGTCACTAAACTCCAGTACCTAATCAACTTACAAGTACCTTATCCAACTACTCGGAAAAATTTATTAATTTGTAATTTCCGGGATTAACTACCATATGCATGCACGTAATCGATATACACTTGTTAACTAATTATTCATCTCATGTATCAAAATAATAAAACATAATACTAGTGAGCACTCGGCATCAGTAGAAATGCCATTCAAAGAAAGAAAGTGTTTTAATTATGTCTATTGTAGAGCTTCTGTTTGAAAACTGTCCAACGCGTGAGCAGGTCATAGTCGGAAAGCTATCCAACGCGTGAGCAGATCACAGTCGGAAAGCTGTCCAACGCGTGAGCAGGTCAAAGTCGGAAAGCTGTCCAACGCGTGAGCAGATCACAGTCGGAAAGTTGTCTAACCAGTGAGCAGATCACAGTCGGAAAGCTGTCTAACCAGTGAGCAGGTCACAGTCGGAAAGCTGTCTAACCAGTGAGCAGGTCACAGTCAGAAAGCTGTCTAACCAGTGAGCAGGTCACAGTCGGAAAGCTATCCAACGCGTGAGCAGGTCACAGTCGGAAAGCTGTCCAACGCGTGAGCAGATCACAGTCGGAAAGTTGTCTAACCAGTGAGCAGATCACAGTCGGAAAGCTGTCTAACCAGTGAGCAGGTCACAGTCAGAAAGCTGTCTAACCAGTGAGCAGGTCACAGTCGGAAAGCTGTCCAACGCGTGAGCAGGTCACAGTTGGAAAGCTGTCCAACGCGTGAGCAGGTCACAGTCGGAAAGCTGTCCAACGCGTGAGCAGGTCACAGTAAGAAAGCTGTCCAACGCGTGAGCAGGTCACAGTCGGAAAGCTGTCCAACGCGTGAGCAGGTCACAGTAAGAAAGCTGTCCAACGCGTGAGCAGGTCACAGTCGGAAAGCTGTCCAACGCGTGAGCAGGTCACAGTCGGAAAGCTGTCCAACGCGTGAACAGGTCACAGTCGGAAAGTTGTCCGACGCGTGAGCAGATCACAGTCGGAAAGTTGTCTAACCAGTGAGCAGATCACAGTCGGAAAGTTGTCTAACCAGTGAGCAAATCACAGTCGGAAAGCTGTCTAACCAGTGAGCAGGTCACAGTCAGAAAGCTGTCTAACCAGTGAGCAGGTCACAGTCGGAAAGCTGTCCAACGCGTGAGCAGATCACAGTCGGAAAGTTGTCTAACCAGTGAGCAGATCACAGTCGGAAAGCTGTCTAACTAGTGAGCAGGTCACAGTCAGAAAGCTGTCTAACTAGTGAGCAGGTCACAGTCGGAAAGCTGTCCAACGCGTGAGCAGGTCACAGTCGGAAAGCTGTCCAACGCGTGAGCCGGTCACAGTCGGAAAGCTGTCCAACGCGTGAGCAGGTCACAGTAGGAAAGCTGACCATTACGAGAAAAATTATAGATAAGTTGTAAATAACATATAAGAATGATAAACAAAACATATTGTACGACAGCAAGTAAAAGTTTTGAGGTGGTACTACATCATTTTATTCGTATTTTTATCTAAAAATGTCATAGTTTTCTTCCGATTGTATTATCAGGGGTAATTTGACAAAACACTATTTTTACGGTTAATTGCCTATTTAAATAAAAGGTTAATTTATTGAATAATTTTATTCCCTTATATATATCGGGATGCTTTGCTTTTGTAGTTCATCAGTGTACGGTAATTCCACCAACAGAACTAATTCTTTTGCTTATATTTCTATTTGCTAATGGTGAATATGACTCGTTAAATACAGTGCAAAAATCTCGCAGGAAATGTCTTGAATAGCATTTAAAAAGACACTGTGAATTTTTACATATAAATTAACTTGTAAAATAACTGAAAAAAAAGAACAAGTTGAAGATAATATTGTTGATTCTAAATATTTGAAATATGAGATTGACAAATATGACAGTTTGACAGAAGGTGGCAATAGCGAAATTGGATAACGCGTACGTCCCGTTTAGACGAAAGGTCTGGGTTCGAGTCCCAGTTGCGACCATTGTCTTTTTCTATTTTTCTGCGTCTTGTTTTCTTTCATATTTTCATTTAGATTATTAGTGTTATCTTCTTCTACAATGAAAAAAAAGTGCTTATAATAATTTTTGGAGCATACATTGCGATATTTTTCTATCGATTATATAATTACGATTATGGCATGGAAAATGTAAAGACACTATTTTAAAAAATAACATATATTTAAAAAAAAATTTAAAGTGTTCGAGAGAAATATTTTATTAAGCGGTAAAAATTCGGAATGCTGCCGCTCTTTTTTTCATACACGTAACTAGTAAAATGTCAGAAAAAAACATGTTAATAATCATTTTCGGAGCGTACTTTGCGATATTTTTTCTATAGAGGGAATTTCATATAATTACCATATCGGCGTGGCAAATGAACAGATAATTTTTTTTTAAAATAACATAAAAATTTAAAGAAATGTATTATAAAACTGTAAAAATTTAGAATGCCGCGGCTTAAGCGATATTTTGTAAAATTTCTGGGACAGGCAAAAAAGCGTTTGTAATTTTGAACCTTAATTATTAGTGGTTCTTTTTAAATAGGCAACTCATTTTTCATTATGTGATCATTATTATGAACGATATGAACACAAATTTAAGAATGAAAAAAGGAAAAAATCTGTTATGTTACAACATTACTCAAACAATAAGAGATGACGCCACCAGTCCCGTGTACACGCGTTTCACCGCGCTACCGTCTCCAACGAACGCCACCAAACCACCTCCTCCCGCGAACCACAGAACTCGCCGGCACGTGCTTCCTACTAATCGTGTGTGTGTTAAATCTCCGGAAATGAAATGAAAAAAAAACCTCTACCGCCCACGCGCATGAGATTGCGCCCAGCGATAAACGTTCTCATGATGAGGTCCTGACCTCGTTTGTACGGAGTGACGACAAAACTCCTGTATCCAAAGATGCCGCCCCCCGCTTCACCCCTGTTGCGTAAGCTACACTCAATAATTCCTCCCATTAATGTGCTAACCTAACGACTTGCCCCCGCCGAGAGAGAGAATGTTTGTTCTAACCAGGATGTTTATTTATTGTTATCTTGTGACTGTCCTAAACATGTGCCCTCTACCTCAATAATTCTTGTATGCAAAGCCACTCTTTTTCATTGGATACAGTATAATTAGCCCTTACCAAAAGTTAAAAACAAAACTTGAAAAACTATATTTTACACTAAAACCTTGATTATTTGGCCTAATGTTGATGACCTCTAACACTTGTCAATATATAAGTATAGAGGTAGAGAGATTTAATCTTTTTAAAATCGAAATCGTGACAAAAAGCAACTGCGCTCGATGTACTCACTCAGAGAGCTTTTACACACAATACAATGTATCGGTATACCATACTTTAGAGTACCACGATTTAAACATTGATCTATACCAATTTTGTGATAAAACATGGCCAGGCGGAGGTTGTATCCACTTATCATGATGCATTCGAAAGAAACGTATTTTGTTACCTGCTTCTCATATGGGCGACAGTGATCATTTCAATACTTATACAATATTTACAATATAATACATTCACATTAATAACGTCGATGGTTCAGATGTTTCATATTTTCTTTGTAAAAAAATATTAATAAACTTGTTGAAAGGAAATAAAAACGCACGTTAGTACAAGAAATCTACTTATTTATAACACAATATTTACTTGTTCCGTCGGAAATTTGTGCCTGAATAAATAATTAAAAATATATATAAACATCAAATGTTACCGAAACAAAATTTAATTTGTTACTTTTCACAAATAGTTCCATGCCAACTCAGAGTCAACTCAACTTAAAAGCTCTTTTAAAAGTCGTTAAAAGCTATGAAAAAACAAATAAATATAAAATATAATTAAAAAATATAATCTTCCGGACAGGCTCTCCATTGATATGCTTAGTATAATTCTAAGCAACCGGCTCAGATATGGGGCTCTATCAAGCCAGAGTTAAGTTGGCCTCTCAAAAACTGGGCTTACCGTACAGGACCCGTAGATACTTTAATAGTACACAACTGTAACCCTGTACAACTCGCAAGTGCACCCCACAGTTGAATTTGGCAGCCACTCTGGTCTGGAGCCTCAAAATACCTGCAAAAAACCATCGACTCTGTGCAGAAACGGGCGGTCCGTTTGATAGGTTATCCTAATTTAACAAACGTATTACAATCTTTAAAGCATGGTTGTTGGGAATGCTATTCTTGTTCTACCGGAATTTCAATGGAAGATTCTCCGAGGAACTAGCGTCATTGATTCCTTCAGCGGCGTTGCGTAGTCGGGAAACACGCCAAACGCGCGCCAAACATATGTACATGGTTGACATTTGTCATACGACAGGTCGCTTCTTCCACTCATTCTCATCGGCAGCTCACAGCTCGGCAGTGAACGATTTTCCGGCCTCCGGGTCTCTTCAAGACCAATGTTCATTCCTTCCTCTCCTTAAAAAAACCTTTCAAACATTATCTCAGAAGACACAGGCCCTGAGGGAAATTATTTTCCTCGGGGCCTCCTGCGTGGATTTAATGTAAAAAAAATAGTATTTAACTTGCAAACCGCTTTTATGAGCGGGATTGAAATACAAAAAAAAGTTTTGAATAATAATGAGCGGTAGATAATTCTTCACCTTCCACTTCCCCATCTCCTTCCCCTCCTCGCTACCTTAAGACCCACAAAAACCACGATTGACGAAACCATAGTTCCTTTGACTTCAGATGGTTGGGAACAGCTGGGACTATGAAAAGGTCTTGTCTAGTTATTTTCCTGCTAAAATAAAATATTATTTCAGGTTTCAGCGTCTTTGTTATTTGATTCTAAACATCAGTAGAATTATCAGTACTTCCTGAATGGGTCTCAAAATGCTTAAATCATGACCCTTAATTCCTTTCTATTATTCCTTAAGCACTAATGTCGTGGTAAAGAATAATGTTTTAGGATAAAAGGAACGAACAGTAAAGCAAAAGACATGTTATGACATAAAAAGACCTGTTATCAGAAAATAAGGGGGGAAAATTTTTCTTTCGGTGAGCGATGTGATTGTTAGGATAATGTTAACAAAAAAAAAGTTGGGGACTGGGTAATAAAAATATAAACGAATAAATCGTGGTAAAAACAAAGCTATTGTGTTATTTCAATTTTTTTTGGATTTCATGTTTTAAATGATTTTCTAGGACTCCAGGATTCAGCCGATTTGGTCGGACCCCCCGCTTGTGGCCACTATACCTGTATATAAGGATATGTAAATCAAACTTTTGACGTGATAACGTCTTATAAATCGATGAACGCCGGTTGCGTGGTCGAAAAAGCATGACTCATTGTCACATTCCGCCTGAGCCGAGCGTACAAGCAAGAACGCGGAACAAGCGTTTGGCCTAAGCGTTTGGCTTTTGACGCATCTATCTCTCTTCCACTCCATCATTATTATATGACGTTATCACGTAAAATTATCGTCCGTAAACCGACTTTACAGACAACCAATTTTTTTTTTCAAATATACCTTTACAAGTAACAAAAGTTTCGTGGGTAATAGGTCAAATATATTATATCAGATAGGTCAAGAACGTGGACGTATAAATCATAAAATAAAAAATTTTAATGTTAAAATTTATTTCATATTTCAATTTGAGAGACGCGTATGGGTACCGTCGCCCTGAGGACCATTCATTGAATAACCAACACCTCTGCTATTGATCACCACAAATGGTTCGCTGCGTTTGGCGTCTCTTGACCCAGATTCATGGGGTGAGGATTGTCAAGGTCTTGGCGGCGGATGCGTCTGCCCACCACTACGGGTGGTGGATTGGATTTTGAGAGACTGGTTTAGAGCGACATTTTTACCTCACCAGCAGGACTCTCTCGACCCATCACCGTGCACCGCAGTGGGAGTGATGAATTCAAACGTCCGTCACTCCTGGACACACCGATCTCCAAATTCCTGGTTCACGCTAACTCAGAATGAAGTCAATTCTTTGAAAAGTCTTTAAAAACTATGAAAAAAATAATTTTAAAATAGCCCATAACCCTAACTAATAGCCCATATGCGTTTAGAAAATAAAGATAATGTTGTCAGTTTTTAGTCGAAGTATGAAACTATGGCGAACAGCCTTATAATTAACAAAAACAAATTTTACCGTCTGGCAACACCACGACCTACCGATAGGCCGAGTGCACAAAATTTGCAAGCTCATTCTGCTGCTTACCCCCCGACCTTCCGGGTGATATCAATATCCTCCAGTGTACCGTGACTTATCTAAATTTGTGCAAAGTTATTGTAAATAAAAAAGTGACTGAGTAAATCCGAAGTATTATTCACAAACATCTCCATTCACACGATTGCGGCTACGGCAATTGAAAAGGGCTAGCTGTCAATCTGAGGAGGTTAACATACAGCTCACCATAACAAACACCCCTTTTCTAAAAAACAGTTAAATATGACCGAATCAGATAGGGACACATTAGCTCAGTTGGTAGAGTTGCGCCCCGGCAAGTCGATGGTCCTGGGTCCGAGTCCCAGCTGTGACCGTATCTTTTTCCGATTTTTCTGTTTTTAGATTTTCGATTGAGTTTCGCTAATAAATTGTTTTCATTAGAAAAAAGATATATTTTTATAGGACGAAGTTATTGCAAGATTAAAACCGTTCTTTTTCGCCAATTTTCATTTTATGTCCGCCATTTTTGCAATCTACAACTTTTTTTGGAAACTGTGGTTCATTTTCATTCTACATTCGTAGAAAAATGTTTTTTTTTGATATTTTGGTAGGAAGCCGTCTCTTTGTGGTTTGACATGATAATTGAAATAACACAATACCTTTGTGTGTAACCACGATTTAGTCATTTATTTTTTTTTTTACTACCGTCCGGTTTCATTCTCTCTTTCACAATGTACATAAGATGTTGATTTCACTCTCTCACTCTTTCCTTATATTATGCTTTTGTCTTTCCTGTAGGTATATAAGCTAATGTATATTTTTGGTCAGTTTAATTTTTATACCTGTAGATGCTTGTATTAAGCGAAACCGGTCGGTAGTAAAAAAATGAATAAAAAGTGGTAACAAATAAAACTATTGTGTTATTTCAATTTTTTTTGGATTTCATGTTTCAAATGATTTTCTAGGACTCCAGGATTTCAGCCGATTTGGTTGGACCCCCCGCTTGTGGCCGCTATATGGTATATACGGATATGTAAATCAAACTTTTTTTTTTCAAATATACCTTTAAAAGTAACAAAAGTTTAGTGAACGAAAATAAATTTTAACCTTGAAAAAATACATTGAAAAAATAATACGGCTGGACCAGACTTCCCCCTTACAATAACGCGACGGGTAGGAGAGATCTCGATAAGGGACTGGCCTACAGAAGTGTTAGAATAAATTCTTCTTTCTTACAATTTGACCCCGTAATCCGAAGGTCGCGGGATCGAATCCCGATGTGCGCTAAGAAATTTTATTAAATTAATATGTATTATTTCACAATTAATTCATTTACATAATACATAATATATTTGCGGCACGTTCCAGAATGGAAGATACTCTCAGTATTGCCCTGGTGTAAGATCACCATTTAGAATTGAAACGTTGCTTGAAATGGCTTTAGCCGTGTTTGGTTACTATATCTGAAAAGATCTCAACTTCCTCTTCTCTATCTCTTTCCCCTCCCCTTTACCTTCAGCCTCACAACAAACTCCGATTGGGGATGCCACTGGCTCCAGAGGGGATCAGCCGGCATACTTGTGAGGTATTTATTCTCATTAAAAAAATCCAATGGTTAGAAAAACAATTGACGCAATTTTATGTAAAAACACACACTGTCTACACAGATCTGTTTAAACAGCAATTGTGTTAGATAGGATGAGACACACAAGTACTGTAATATAGACTGGAGGTTCCAATCCACGGAGGAGCAAAACGTCCCTGCTTTCACCACGTGTGAAAGGAGAATGTAGTCTCGGTTGCCGCTGAGAGCTGCTCAGATTTGCTCGAGAGGCTCCTATCATTTGACGTTGCCGGGTCTGGTCCAGACAGAGGTAGAGCAGTCCGTGGGCCAGGGTGAGGCGATGATCAGAAGAGAAAGAAGGCGCGTTAAGACCGAGTCGAAACGATATGGAGCGGATGAAGATGTGGATAATTAAATGTTTGACTACTTATTACTTACCGGTTTCACTTTCAAAAGAACAAACATACTTCGTCTTTACTAATTTTTTAAACAAAGCTCGCTTCGAAAAATTGCATGAAAAAGGTTTCGCAGCTTATTGGTGAGTTGTTTCATTAATTTCAATTTTGAGCCTATTAAGGAAAAATAACTTTAAGTTAATATTAAAGTTAAAAATATATAAGTTAGGTACCATTATAGTTTTAATAAGGTTTTGTAAACGTTGATGTTAAAAAAAAATTAAAATTTTAAATAAGTTAATATTATCATGCTTTTTTTGAGTTATTGGATTAAATAGATTGCCGTGAGGTGTGTGTTTACGTTATGTAGATATTTCTATTTTTATGTTTTATGTTAAGTATTCTTCTATGTACAAAAAGTGATGTGGTACCACAAAATAATCACCATAATCTATGTGTTAAGAATCAAATAAGTTAAAAATTATACTTTAATGAAAACAAATAACTTTGTGTACACCACTATTTAATTAACAATATCAACATGTTTCGAAAACTATGTTTTCTTCGTCAGGATAATAAGTCAATAAAAAATAACAAAATACAAACAAGTATAGACAAAATATTAGAAAAGAGAGGTGATTAATTTCTTAAGATATCACAAAAAACAATAAAATAAAATAAAATATAAAAATTATTAGTAGGTAAATAGTAAGTAGGTAGGTTACTCAATAAAATATAAATATAATTTAACAGTCATGTGGCAGCTTCGCGGGATTACCTATTTAATTGCCAATTCTAATTGTATTATGTTAAGTATGTTTTTGTTAGAAATAAAAAATATTTTTTTTTTGTTTTTTTTTAAATATAGAAAAACCAGCTTTTTACGCCAATAACAAATTAAAAAATTATATATTAAAAAACAAGGACAAAGGTGTTTTTCTGAAAAAATCTGGGGTTTATAAATTAATTTGTAATGATTGTAACTTTTTTATATTGGGAAGACTTCTAGAAATTTTAACATTAGAGTTAAGGAACATTTAAGATGTTTAAATAATAATAATTATTCAGAATTTGCCAACCACATTTTGGAAACAGGTCATTTTTTTGATAAAAATAAAAGTTTAAAAATTTTGCACACTAACACAACGGGTATAAAATTAGATAATTTAGAAATTTTAGAAATTAGGAAAAGTGTTAATAATAGTAAATTAAATATTATAAATAACCAAACGTTTTTTAAAAATAGCCATCTTTAAAACTTTATTTTCGTATTAAAACTTATATTTTTAATAATTTATTTTGTTATGTAGACTTCCTGTTTTTTTTAAAGATTTTTTATTACGTTAATGTAATTTTTTACCCATGCTAAAATAATTTTTATATTCTATTTTATATAATTGTTTTTTATGATATTTTAAGTAATTAATCACCTCTCCTTTCTAATATTTTGTCTATGTTCTAATTTGTCTATACTTGTTTGTCTTTTGTTATTTTTTATTAACTTATTATCCTGTCGAAGAAAACATAGTTTTCGAATTATGTTGATATTGTTAATTAAATAGTTGTGTACACAAAGTTATTTGTTTTCATTAAATTAATAATGACGCCACAAAGTGATTTTGCGAATTTTGAAGAAATAAAAATTATACTCTTTGATATTGTTACAAGTTATGGTACACGAGTTAGATGATTTCAAAAGTCGGAATTTAGAAGGGTATGTGTGTGTTATAAGAAGAATAATTAATTTCAACGGATAGTGTGTGGAGAGCGTTCCAACACAAAGCTTGGATCGCTTTGTAAAGTTCCATACCAAGTCTTTGTAAGGAAATGTAATAGTGGTTAATTAATTAATTTGCATCTGTTGTGTCACTATACTTTATCTAATGTACAGGTTAAAATAAGATTTTTTTAAAATTAGTTTTTTTTTTTTTTAATTAGTATTTTTTAAAAGAAGTATTTTTCAAAATAAGTATTTTTAAAAATTAGTTTTTTTAAAAATTAGTATTGGGAATTTAAATTCCTCGAGCTTCCAAAAAGAATGATGAGAAAAAATAACAGTAACACAGATATTTCAGCAGCCGCCTTCATTTTTTACATGGGTACTTTACCATTTTCAAAAACGCTGGACGAATACAAGTACGTATTATAAATCGAGTTTTTTTCTGTGTGAAACACCGGTCGATGCTGATTCTTAAAAAGATAATTGACATGACGGCCGATAAGCATTCAACTGCAATTGAGCATCGAGCGATATGTTACTATCAAATAAAATAAAAATCGTGGTAATGGCCATGGTTATTGATAGATTTTTATTAATGAATTTATTGGATTGATAAGTTCAAGCAATTAGTGATTAAAAATGATCTTGAGCATATAGGCGCCGCGATTAGCTCGAATAAAGCACAATCTGGAAGTCTTAATTTTTTCCCACCTTTTCAAGCAACTGGGGTCATAAATCAGCAATAACGCGGCAAAGTCGTTCGTCGTCTCAATGCCCACAGCATGCAAAGGTGGAAGCCAAATACTCGGTGCAGACAATCGAGCATAAAGCTGATGATGCACATTTCACGTATTCGGTGGCAGAATTTATGTGGTACTCGAAACTACGCCTTATCCCAGAGGATAGAGTTCCCAGGGCGGCGGTACCCGCCATACCCGTCATACCCGCCATACCCGCCATACCCGCCATACCCGCCATACCCGCCATACCCGCCATACCCGCCTTACCAGTCATACCCGTCATACCCGCCATACCCGCCATACCCGCCATACCCGCCATACCCGCCATACCCGCCATACCCGCCATACCCGCCATACCCGCCATACCCGCCATACCCGCCATACCCGCCATACCCGCCTCCCAAAATGCAAATAATTCTTAAAATGCATTTACCTAAAATGACTTTAATATTTGTGATATTGTTGATTTTTGAAAGATGGTTTATTTTTACATATTAATTTTTAAATAATAGCACATTCATTTAATATGAATAAACCTAAATAATGCTCAGTTTTTCGCAGTTTTCTCTGAAACATGAATTATACAATTTGAAATTGGTACAATTTGAAATTGGCATCAAATGCTGTAACTTTGTTGTTCTTTTGTGAATATTATTGTTGCGAACTATGTTAGTAACATTTTTTAAGGAATTGAATAATTACTTAAGATATTTTCTGAAAGACATACTACTAAGTTGGAAAACTCCATCGCTACAAACAATAAAAAAACTATCACGTGTAAATTAGAAACAACAGCGCATGACTTTTTAAGGAGCAAGCGTAAGCTAAGGAAATTTGCCACGCCACCCCTAACAAGCCACCTCTTTGTTGCAGCGCTCTTGTTTAAACCACTCTTTCAGTCATTCACCCTTTGTGTCGAACAATCACAATATGATCGCTTTGAGAATCGTCGGCGGCGATGTTCTTTGAAATCGCGCTGAAAGTCTCTGAACAAAAGTTCACTGGTGTTTGTAACTCGGTGTCAGGCGGATGGCGGAAAGTCGTATGTGACTGGAATGTGACTATTAACCACACCGGGCTACGAACGGGACAACACTATTACTGTGCTATCAGTTGCTGTTATAAAAATAAGAAAGGGAATTAATATGTTACGTGATTTTTCTTGCTGTAGTAGTTTGAAAATGTTTTGTACCAGCGTTCGTGCTCGGCATTGCCTGGGTCCCTATAATCGTCGACGATGGCCATTAATCTACAAATATTTCAATAATTTTTTTTCGTCTCACTGGTGGTAAAAATATACTCAATTTCAAAATTTTAAAATTTTGCAGAAATGACGTTCAAAGAAGAAGTAAATTAGCATCTCCGATTGATTTTTTAAATCTTTGAAGCAACGCCGCGGTTATAAAACTCTCTTCTACAGGTGCCAAAGACGCATCTTCAAACCCTTACACTCAGTTTGAATAGATTGAAAAGTTTACATTCTTGTGAAGTCAATACAAACTCCATATTATTTTGTATTGACTTCACCGATTTTACGAATTTGTGCAATAAAATATCTTTTCAATCTAATTTTGAAAGAGTGATTAAATAATATAATAATCCCTCACACACACAAACATAATGTATCCACAACACGTGAAAATCATATTATCTTCATACGGTCCTTTCCTCGCCTCATATAAAACAATAGCAAATGCTAAATTTCCCAACTTATAGCTGTACGCATTTTGTAAGCCTGATACGATGTAACAAATTATACTCAGAAATGGTGGGTGCTTCTAAATACAAGAAGTAACATTTTACGATTAGAATCTTATAAATAGACTTCTATCAAGGAATAAAATAAACAAAGTGAAGAAAATATTTCTTTGAATTAAGTATAGGTTTATCCTTTTCTTTCCTTTGAATATGATATGGATGAATTGGATTTTAGGAGATGATGATGAAATCATTTAATTGAAGGAATATAAAATTACTTAAATATGTCGTGCAACGACTTTAAATACTATAATAAATATTCATAGCTTGTCTAGAAGTTACAATGAATTTCTCGAGTTTTAAACCTCACATTGAAAAAAAACCACAAATATATATTCGAGTGGCATTAAAATTGATGGTTTAAAACTGTATCACGCTTGACAAAAAACACATTGCGAGCTGAAAGACAACCGTTCATAAAAGCAGTCTAGACAGGAGAAATTGTGCAAATTTAATGAAAGCAGAGATTAGTTCAAAAGCTTAAACATGACACACGTGAAAATTTTTTTTAAAAAAAGACAAACATTTTCGAATGACCTGAAAATAGTTTGAAAATCTAGAACTACCATCGCAGTGAGCGGAAACCGTTAATTGTGCCGTGATGGAGGACTTAGCCAGCAGAAGAATTGAGCTCATGGCGCCTGAGTGGGACTCGGACGAGTTGCCAATTCAGCCACTGGCTGGACTTAATTAATTTGTTGCATGACTAAGATAGATAGAATATATATGCTGAAATATTTTTTTTAATATTAATGCATATTTATTTATTTATTTTATTTTAGGGAAATCAACAGTGTACAACATGATTAATTTGTACAAGTTTAATTTACCTATCTGAAAACTTATTATAGATTTCCTCATTATACTCTTACATGATGTATCTATAAATAAAAATGTAATCTTACAATAGCCAAGAGAAATTACATTATTACAACAAGAGGCAGTACATAATATAAGTCGTTCCATAATTTTTCATACTTATTTGTATTCAAATCAAAAGATATTTACACACGAAAAATAAATAAGTGTCTGCAAGTTCACATTTTCAAAATTATGAGTCCAAAAATCATAAGTAACTTCGATCCAAATTGTTTCATTAAAAGCAATTTGACTTTCCGTTACTTGGTTAATTTAATAATTTTCTGATGCGATATAATTATGTTAAGTACTTATCAAATACAAATTACTGCCAAATGATTTTATCTTTTCATTTTCCCGAGAAAGGTTGGTCGGAAAGGAACGTTTTATTATACGTTTCTTGAACTTTTTCATGCTTAGGCAAAGTATCTCTTGAAAAGCTGCTTGAAATATTCCTCTCGAAAATTAAGAAACTCGCAACCGTTGAAATCAGGAATACTTCGTAAATATTCTGGAAATTTATACATGCAGCCATGCGGCAAATTTCACCTCAAATTCCAGCTCGTTAATTAAGCTGACCCGGCCTTTTTTAGGTGAAAACATTTGAAACCTTGGCGAGGCGCGTGTTAAATATTCCATTTCCTTAAGCATTTATTGTTCGGTACCGGAAGTTTCGATTATAAGTTTAAATTAAACCCGGTTGAGAATATTTCTAAGATTGATTTTGGGAAGCAAAATTTAATGAGTTGGTGAAAGCAATGTTGCCTTTGAAATACATGTGTTTTGCCTTATAGACACGTTAAATAAATATGCGTACGAGTATATATTTTTGTTTTGTGGACATATTGAAAAATATTTACTTTTTGCTTTATGAACACGTTAAAAAAATCCATGCGTTGTTGCCTTTTTTTTCACATTTCCAGACAGGAGGCCCTGAGAAAAATAATTTCCCTCAGGGCCTATGTCATCTTTGGGGATGCTGTGTGGAGGGTTTTTTAAGGAAAGAAAGGAGAAGAGAGTTCTGGGAAGGAAAAGGGTTTAAGGGGAGGGTAGGAATTTGGGGTTCAGCGTGTCCTGGTCATCCGCCTCCAAGACCTAGACAAACCTCACCCCATGAACCCGCGCACCCCTGCTAAACCACCAAACTGTAGCGAACCACTTGGGGTGCCTACGGCAGAGGTGTTGGTTATCCAATAAAGGTTCCCGGGGCAGCGGTACCCATTCCCGCCTCTCAAATTGTAGCCTTACAAACACATTAAATAAATATTTTAATAATTAATGTACCTTTATTTTTTTTTAATTCGTTCTTAGGAAACTTTTTAACTTGCGTTTTTTCGGCTCAAAAAAAGGAATATTAATTGCCGACTAACTCCTTTGAGTGGGAGTTACGATACTAAGCAAAGAGGAAACGATTAAAGAAGAACCACTAGGTAAAGCTATCAGAGGCCGTTAAATTTATTTTATTTATATTAATAATAAGAAATATCAACTGTGCACAAATGCTAACATTACAAAAGTGGAACTTTTAGAGCTTAGTTGGTAGTCTCTTGATCTCGTCCCATTTGATTTGCACCCTTTGTTTTCTGAATTCGTCTCTATAATTATTGCACTTTATTTCACAATTGGCTTAAATACACTACAACTCACCTCACGTCTAGACTGCCGAATTTCCACAACGCGACGTTAGGAGTCAATCGTAAACAATTCAACGGAATGTGATATATTTTTTAATTGGCTTAAGTTTACAAAGTGAGATTTTTTCTGGATATAACGCTATGACTGTATTAATGTAGGTGGTAACTTTTTAACATTTTATACAAGTTTACTCGAGATGTATGCTGAGAATTTTTTTTCTCAGAAGCAAAAAATATCACCCACGTAGATGATATACGGATAAACGAAGAAGATATCCGCGATTTTAAAATAAAATAACAACGTTTTCACACATAAAGGTGTACTAATTATTTATATACCAAAATACGAAACAAAACTAATTTATTTTTCATTACTTAAGCCCGGTACATCAGATGATTTTTGGCTCGGCTTGGTTGGAATGACGAGCTTAGCGCGGCTAGGAAATCCGTATGTAAGTCGCAAGCCTGGGTATCACCAGTATTACATGGATTGTCTATAATTTTAATAGAGGAACGTGTTTTTTTTAATTTGAAATGCCATACTACGAACTACTACATTCTACTGTCATCGAGAGATAGTGATATTTGACAATGTTTACGACGGCAGTTTATTTCATGATGCTTAAATATTTTTATGTGGGTTAATTTTTTACGAGTTGATTTTTGACAAAGCTCCCCACTTCAAACATCATGATGCTGTGTGCAACGATACTAATTTTTAAAAAGAATTTGTTTGCCGGTGTCGTGCAATAATCATAAAATTACCGGCTGAAAACAAACTGTCCTGACGATGAAACTTCTAAAATACCTTATCAGACTATTTCAGATTGATTAACAATTAAAAACGTCGAAATTCCTGATCGCTCGATGAATATAATAGTAAAATCCACATTTGTAAAATTAGTCAATTTACGTAAAATTAAATGAAAGTACTCAATATTATGTGTGTATATGTCTGATTGTACATGTGACTGCTAGCTTATCAAGGGCTGAGCGGCATATATAGCCCGCTTATATTTGAATGAGGAATGTCATACTTAGGGAGAAAACGTAGTAGCTGAAATACCGGGCCTAAGAAAATTTCGATATTTGCATTTACAAAATTTCTGTTTCACGGCAAACATCTAAGCGATTGTCAATCTCCCTCCATGTAGGCTGAATAACATCAAGAGTTACAGTCGTAATTGTTGCACATTTTATCTTCATTAAATGTTGCAAATCTCAGATTTTTTTTTACAATGTTCTCCATATATAATCCAAAAAGAAAAAGTGGCCACAAAAGTAGGACCATTCCTACCAATCCAAGAACCAGGGAATCTGTTGTTGAGCGTAAAGTTTGTTAGCGTAGGGTTAGGCGGTCCATCTTGCTGTTTTGTGGTCACCTAAAAGCCCTGATCTAACTCTATATAGTCTAAATAAATAGTATACCTTTTTATAATCACTTAATTACTTCAAATTTTATTTCAGCAACCTCTCAATGACCCCTGTAAAATAAGTTAACAGCGTTATATTTTTTTGATTTTGAAAGACAAAATTTTCCAGCTTACGCCTTGGTAAATCATATTAGACTGTAATTTTTAAAGGGTAACTGCTAGAACAAAAATACAATATTATAAAATTATTTATTCTACCTCACAAAATACATTTAATCTACCTAATGGAATTTAATATTTTAGATTCTAGAGCTAGCGGAGATTTGAACTTACGAGCTGCTGCACGATGCCGGGAAGCAAACCAGCACTTTGGACTACTTGGCGATAATCAAGTCATTCGAAATATTCACAATATTGAATTACATTTAACACAGGGGTCTGGAGAAAGTACAACCATCCATTTTCCACATAGAATCAGTGTGGCCGGCAACGTACATTTCAGGGGTGTAATAAAAAAAAATCGTATGTAGAATTTATGGATGAAATACATCCTACGATCTTGTGGGTGAGAGTTACATCGGTAATAAGGTGCTTAAATTCTGCAATATATAAAAATGGTGCAAATATTTCGCAAAATAATATATCACAACATTATGTTCACCAGACTATGGGTCTAAAAGGGCTATTTATAGAGATTTTTCTTTAATTTTTTATGTTGTTTTAATTATTTTTTTATGAAGTTTATTTAACATTCAATATGGCTTCATGGGAAATACAAAATATTTTAAACATTAATTTAACGCTTTCATTTATAACCCTATTTGAGAAATAAATCAAAATTCCTTCCGTAATGTTGTCCATTTTAGGAACGATTGCAAGCTATCTTCAGAACAACCGGTCCCCGTGGTCGAGGGGTAAGAATCTCGACTAGCAATCCGATGGTCGCGGGTTCACGAAGTTCAAATTCTCACTGGATCACGGCAGATGGAGCAGTTGGGTATAAACAGTAAAAAATAAATCGTTTTCGAAAGCGCACCAAAACTGAATGCTTGAGAACGAAAGAGGCCTCAACTCTAACTAACTAACTAACCATCACGCCAATTCCCCGCAGGGGTAGGCAGAGAGGACGAACCGCCAAACAACTCGATCTTGGCACTACTCTTTGCCTCACTCACATTCATACATCGTCCCATACCTAATCTTCTATTATTCTGACTTTTGACATGGCCCGACTCAAGTATCTGATTAGTTTGATCGTGCCGTGTCTTCTTCGGGCGTCCCCGACTTCTTCTTCCATTCACATTTGCGTCATATATTCTTCTCACACTATTTTCTTCATTCATTCGCTCTACTTGCTCAAAACATCTGAGGGTCCCTTTCTTAATGTTACTCATTATGCTTACATCGGCCTCACATTCTTTGAAAATATCTCGCACGATCATTCATGGTTTTACTACACATCCGCCGCGCGCCGCAGGGATCTAATTTCAACAGCATTCAGTTTACTTTAATCCTTCCTCTGCTAGTTCCATGCCTCACTGCCATATATCAGGGTAGGTATCAGGACTCCATTGTAGAGTGCTAGCGTTAAGTATTTGATTGGAACTAGCTGTTGATTTTTTCTAGGTCTCTGTGCATTTTCTAATAAGATGTCTAAATCCTCATCCCAGTAGAAAATTGCAGTATCATCTGCATATAAAAACATTTTAACCATTTAAATCTAATTGTGAAATATCATTGTAGTATATTTGGAACAGTAGTGGACCTAGTATGGATCCTTGCATAGTTTATTAAATAGTAGTTGCGATTTTGATTGTATATAGATTGTCCATAGTTTATTAAATAGTATTTGCTATTTTGATTGTTAATGCTAGCGGATTGCTTTCTATTGCTAGGATATGATTAGAATAGATTAAGAGCAGGACTAACTACACCAATTTTCTTAAGTTTCTTGAGAAGTATTTTTTATTTATTTTTATTTCTTTTTATTGAGGAAATAAACAGATACAGAAAAATGATTTAAACAATAAAATTCATATGTTGTAGACCAATTAAGTTCCGTTATGTAAAAAAATATTGGTTTAGTATTTTTACCTACTCAACTTATTAATAAGAACATAAAACATAATAAAGAAAAAATAAATTATTAACAAACATGGTTTTACTATTTAATATGGTAGATAATAATATAATTTTCACAAAAAAGAGAAAAAAAAAATATTTTAAGTTATTAATTTATTAAGCTGCATTTTATATGATTTCAAGTCATGGTTGAAAATGTCTACATCTCGTAAGGCATTGTAAGTTTCACAGATACGTACTATTACAGAGTTTTGCGCATATTTAGATTTACTGTGTGGTATTCTAAATAAGTCGTTCGATCTGGTGTTTTGTTTGGGGCAACGAAATGCAATATTTTCTAACAGATATGATGAATCAACAAGGCAGTTCACGATTTTGTGTAAGAATAATGCAATGTATGCCATGTATGCCATGGCGAACTGTATCAAAGGCGTTTTGAAGGTCAACTAATACAGATTAATATGATTTCTACCATCAATGTAACTCCTGAGTTTACTGATATTTAGTAATTTGTTGCCAAGTTTTTTAGTATCGTAAAGCCATATTGTTTTTTTTTTATGTAAGAATGATTTTTTTAACAGAAAATTGTTCAATCTTTCGTAAATTACACGTTCAAAGTTTGAGGTATTTGCGAATTGGTATCACTTTACTATTGGTTATAAATTTGCCTTATAAAAAAGTTGTTTTTATGTTTTTTAATTATCGGTAATTTGAGTTAGAAAAAATGTCAGGTGAGCCATTTTAAAAACTTTTTATGTTTTTTTTTTTTTTTTTTTTACAGTTAATACCGCACAAGAGTCTCAACTGCTCCCGTCTGGAGCCAGTGAGACTATGGCATCCCCAATCGGGGTATGTTGTGAGGCTGAAGGTAGTGGGGAGGAGAAGGAGATAGGGAAGAGGAAGGTAGGGAAGTACCTGGCTATTCAGATCTGGTCACTAAACACGGCTAAAGCCATTTCAAGCAACGTTTCAATTCTGAATGGTGGTCTTACACCAGGGCGATACTGATAGTATCTTCCACTCTGTTTGCATTAAAATTTTTCGTATTTCAAAAATTATATGTTTATAGTGCGCTTTTTTTGACAGTTTTTTTATTAACGCCAACGGCATTCAGTCTTCCATTTATGGAGTTACCTCGGTAATAAAAAGTTAAACATAAAAAAAATCTACCTACTACGTTATTTGATTTCATTGTCTTTGTGCATTGCCAATGAATTAAGTGCTTTATAGAAATTAGACTAAATTTATAATTTCACGGTCTAACATATTTTAAACTAGCTTTTCCCCGCGGCTTCGCTCGCATGGTATTACGGGAAATTACTGTAGCGGTTGAACTTATCAATTATACCCCCTCCTCCCCACCCCCACCCCCTCCCGAATTCCATACATTCATTCCCTTTCATTCAGTTTTCAAACATCTCGCCTGCCACCTAAATTTCATAAAGCTATAGCTCAAAGAAAAAAAGAATTATCCAATTTTGTTCATTCGTTCGGAATGTATGCGCTTACAAACATTTCGGATTTTTATTTTTAATTAAATATTTGAAAGTTTGTGAATATAATAAAAAATTACACTATTTATTCAGTTCATTTATTCAGTCTTTATAATCGTTACGAATTATATTTTTAATGTAGGAACTGACTTTTATTCCAAAACAGAAGCTTGTCCAAAAAAATAAAACATATTCTAATATTTGAATTTTCTGAAGCAGTAGCAATCGTTTCCATGGAAACGATTTTTTTCTGACGTTAGCAAAAATTTGCTTTAGTTAGCGACAGAAAACGTATAACAAATATAATATATTAATATTTATAATTTCATTACGCCAGAGCTTACCATCATATACAAAATATAGTCTGCGCATATAATTTAGCTTTCTATTGGTGAATGAATTTTTAAAGTCTTTATATTGTGTTATGCGTGAAAAGGTCATAAACAAACTCGAGCAGTTTCGCATTTATAATATTAGTATGGATGTCTCACTCTCCCATACAAAAACGAACATTGGCTATGCGAATATTAAAATTCATACCCCAAAACACAATGTGGCAAATAGATTTAAACAGTGCACCGCTCGATGTATCTTTTTGACTCCTAGCTAACTAGATACAGATGAAGTAATGACTCAGTGCGGGCAGCAATTTTGATTTTTCTATTCCGAGTTGTATTGAAAGTCCAATAGTCTTCAAAATATTTGGACGTGCGTTGCCCAATTTATTGATGGTGCAGTCAAGAAATTATGTTGTAAAGTTAGTTGTTTAAATGCAAACAGGTCTATTACAAAGTTTGTTATACACTTTAGTCATTTACAAAACCTGTAAAGTACGAAATTAATTTAATGTAATTTTTCGTTCTCTTTAAGAGGAGAAGGTTCAATGTCGTTCCAGAAAAAAAGTTTGCTTATGTGAACGGTATTCATGATGTAGAAGAATTTCTGCTTTGCTTTGCATCCAATGGTCACGGGTTTAAGAATTTATTTAATACTAGCGTCATGCGTTGCTATGCCACTTAACGTTCCCGTCATGCGTTGCTATGCACCTGGTACACGGAGGGTTAACACTAACACTACGATATGAATAAGTTTGTTTTAGGGCAAAGAATAACGAAGTTAGACCATGCCAAAAGAAATGACACTTTCAATATATTCAGAAGTCAAACATTATAAAAGGGTTAGATTTTTTATTCCATAATATTGTATGTGTGCATCCGAGGTATCAAAATAACCAATAAAAATATCGAAAACGACCAAAAACATTCTTACTAACTGAATATTAAAAGTTACATTAGACCTTTCTCTTCTAAAGTGCCTACAGAAAATATCCGTAAAAACTTTACGTGAAAACCTTTCGCCAGTAAAATTGTGAAGTTTATAGTAAACTAAAACGAGCAAAAAATGGGGGTTAAAAAGCACTTGAAAAATCTTTTCTGTGGAGGCTTAATCCTTTTCTCTGCCGGATTAGAATCACACAAACTTTTTTTCCCAAATCGAGAAGGTACTGTAAACTTAGAAATTCAATCAAGTTATCTTCAGTTTTCTTTAGTTTTTTGTCATAGTTTCTAAGTGCGAATTTTAGCAATTTATTTTTAGAAGCTTATCTCAGCATGTAGTGGATTGAAAATGGCAAAAAGGTAAAAATAATGCGTCTTACTTATTAGATTCGCAATCGCCGGCTTACAAGCATTGGTATAGTTAAGCCGCCGTACACAGCGTAGGGAGTGTGGCGAACCCATCGCTCAGGGTGTGGAAACACAAACCTGCAATAGCCATCCCAAGCCAAGGTGTTAGCTACCGTGCTCAGGCTGAATGTCCTGGGGAACAGTGTCACGAACGGTGCCTCCGAGAAACAAGGTCGCATCTCGGAGTATTTAGACCTTACTCCAGCATTCGGGGCTCTGCTGGAGTGGACCTTCTATTTCCCTGGTCACTCGTGGGACCAAAAAATTGGACCATTCGAAAACTAGGGGCCTTTTGGGAACCTAGGAGTGCTGAGGCCACTTCTGTGGACTTCCTTCCTGGGGCCCGTAGGAGGAACCAAGAGGAGAAGCCGTGGAGAGGAGAGCTGAGGCCACCTCCATGAACCCTTCCCTTGTGGAGCCTTCAGGGAACCAAGGGGAAGGGCACTCTTCCGGCGCGGGGCCTTTGGGGAACCAAGGAGGAGTGAAGTGGAGAGATGATGTCCTCTTCCCATGTGGGGCCTTCAGGGAACCATGTAGGAGTGAAGAGGAGAAACGAGGCCATCTCCGTGAACTCTCCTCGTATGGGGCCTTTGTGGAACCAAGGAGGAGTGAAGGGGAGAAACTAGGCCATCTCGGTGAACTCTTCTCTTATGGGGCCTTTGTGGAACCAAGGAGGAGTGAAGAGGAGAAAGGAGGCCATCTCCGTGAACTCTCCTCTTAAGGGGCCTTTGTGGAACCAAGGAGGAGTGAAGGGGAGAAACGAGGCCATCTCAGTGAACTCTTCTCTTATGGGGCCTTTGTGGAACCCAGGAGGAGTAAAGAGGAAAAAGGAAAAAAGAGGCCATCTCCGTGAACTCTTCTCTTATGGGGCCTTTGTGGAACCATGGAGGAGTGAAGGGGAGAAACGAGGCCATCTCCGCAAACTCTCCTCTTATGGGGCCTTTGTGGAACCAAGGAGGAGTGAAAGGGAGAAAGGAGGCCATCTCCGTGAACTCTCCTCTTATGGGGCCTTTGTGGAACCAAGGAGGAGTGAAGGGGAGAAACGAGGCCATCTCCGTGAACTCTTCTCTTATGGGGCCTTTGTGGAACCAAGGAGGAGTGAAGAGAAGAAAGGAGGCCATCTCCGTGAACTCTCCTCTTATGGGGCCTTTGTGGAACCAAGGAGGAGTGAAGGGGAGAAAGGAGGCCATCTCCGTGAACTCTTCTCTTATGGGGCCTTTGTGGAACCAAGGAGGAGTGAAGGGGAGAAACGAGGCCATCTCCGCAAACTCTCCTCTTATGGGGCCTTTGTGGAACCAAGGAGGAGTGAAGGGGAGAAAGGAGGCCATCTCCGTGAACTCTCCTCTTATGGGGCCTTTGTGGAACCAAGGAGGAGTGAAGGGGAGAAAGGAGGCCATCTCCGTGAACTCTTCTCTTATGGGGCCTATGTGGAACCAAGGAGGAGTGAAGGGGAGAAAGGAGGCCATCTCCGTGAACTCTCCCGTTATGGGGCCTTTGTGGCACCAAGGAGGAGTGAAGAGAAACTTCTCCGTGAACTCTTCTCTTATGGGGCCTTTGTGGAACCAAGGAGGAGTGAAGAGGAAAAAGGAGGCCATCTCCGTGAACTCTCCTCTTATGGGGCCTTTGTGGAACCAAGGAGGAGTGAAGAGGAGAAAGGAGGCCATCTCGGTGAACTCTCCTTTTATGGGGCCTTTGTGGAACCAAGGAGGAGTGAAGAGGAAAAAGGAGGCCATCTCCGTGAACTCTCCTCTTAGGGGCCTTTGTGGAACCAAGGAGGAGTGAAGGGGAGAAACGAGGCCATCTCCGTGAACTCTTCTCTTATGGGGCCTTTGTGGAACCAAGGAGGAGTGAAGAGGAGAAACGAGGCCATCTCCGTGAACTCTCCTCTTATGGGGCCTTTGTGGAACCAAGGAGGAGTGAAGGGGAAAAAGGAGGCCATCTCCGTGAACTCTCCTCTTATGGGGCCTTTGTGGAACCAAGGAGGAGTGAAGGGGAAAAAGGAGGCCATCTCCGTGAACTCTCCTCTTATGGGGCCTTTGTGGAACCAAGGAGGAGTGAAGAGGAGAAAGGAGGCCATCTCCGTGAACTCTCCTCTTATGGGGCCTTTGTGGAACCAAGGAGGAGTGAAGAGGAGAAAGGAGGCCATCTCCGTGAACTCTTCTCTTATGGGACCTTTGTGGAACCAAGGAGGAGTGAAGAGAAGAAAGGAGGCCATCTCCGTGAACTCTCCTCTTATGGGGCCTTCGTGGAACCAAGGAGGAGTGAAGGGGAGAAAGGAGGCCATCTCCGTGAACTCTTCTCTTATGGGGCCTTTGTGGAACCAAGGAGGAGTGAAGAGGAGAAAGGAGGCCATCTCGGTGAACTCTCCTTTTATGGGGCCTTTGTGGAACCAAGGAGGAGTGAAGAGGAGAAAGGAGGCCATCTCCGTGAACTCTCCTCTTATGGGGCCTTTGTGGAACCAAGGAGGAGTGAAGGGGAGAAAGGAGGCCATCTCCGTGAACTCTCCCGTTATGGGGCCTTTGTGGAACCAAGGAGGAGTGAAGAGAAACTTCTCCGTAATCTCTTCTCTTATAGGGCCTTTAGGGAACCAAGGAGGAGTGAAGGGGAGAGATAAATCCTCTTCCCTCCGGGGGCCCTCGGGGAGCCAAGGTGGGGTGGACTCTTCCCTTTTGGGGTCTTTAGGGAACCAAGGGGAGGGACCCTCTATTGTGGAGCCCTCAGGGAACTAAGGAGTGGAGAGGAGAGATGAAACCCTCGTGGGGCCTTCAGGGAACAAGGAGGAGTGAAGAGGAGAAATGAGACCTAGGAAGGCACATTGTCGAACCAGAAGATATGGCTCCATTTCCAATGACAATCCTGGTGAACTTTGTAAAAGGGACTGGGTTACTGTCAAAGGAATGAGGTAAAATGGGAGATAGCACAATGGGCCTATGGCCTAAGTGCTCACGGGAACTTTATATATGTAAACCGTCTCCGCTCTTCAATAAAAAAAAAAAAAAAAAATAAGCCGCCGTAGGTCAGGCTTAAGACTGTTTTTACCAAACATATATAATTTTATAAGACCGTTGTCAGAATACCTATACCACTCCGTAATAATAAGTAAAGTTTTCACTATTCCGACCATATGTGCCACGTTATATTTTCACCGCGTTTAAAAAACTAAAAGCTGTCGATATTTCTGATGGTATATTAAATTGGATCAAAAGTTCATACTCAAGAATAATCGGAGCAAAAAAATAGATTACATTTCAAAGCAATTTGTGGTTTCAAACAAAATTCCCCAGGGTTCTTATTTGTGACATGCAATATTTGTAATAATTTTCGATGTTATTGCAACAATATTTAGAATACATACACTTGTTTACCGATGATCTTGACATATACAAAATGCTTAAACCCATCAATGATCGTTTACAAGAGTGATGTACAATGAACTTTAAAAATAATAATAAATGTCAATTTATTTTTATTTTATATATAAGAATGCAATTCCTACTCAATCTCAATACAGTATCAATCATATTCCTTATAAAATGGATTATATCACAGATCTAGGTATCTCAGTTGATGAAAATTTAAAATTTATTCCACACATCAATGAAGTAACAAATAAGGCTATGAATTGTTTTGGTTTCGAATTCGTTCGAACAATAAAATAAAACAGTATAAGAAGTAATTAAAAATGCATTCCAACAAATTTGGTAACCATACTTTAATTTATGTCAATTAAAACTTGAGACAGTTCTACACAAATTAATAATTTCAAACTATTTCTACCCATTCAACAAATTAATTGTGTTAATTTAATAAGTCAGGTGTGCTCCGTACATGGGATGCCTAATCTTTACGCATGATTATGTGGTTACTGGTGATCCCGATCTGTTAATTATTCGGTGTGATATTGCCCAGCAGAGGTAATTTCCGTCCTTAGCCATCATAACGATATCCATTGGAGTGGATGAAAAATAAACCGACCGGTCAGTGGTTGAGTGGGCATCGCGTTTGGGCTCCACCCGGGCGTCCCGTGTTCGATTCCTCGGCTGGCTCCAGTCAAGTCCTCCATCTCAACACAAGCAACATTTTTGGCTTTCGGTGGTAGTAGGAAATTTTCAAACATTGTTGGGTTATTCGTAACCCGGGAATGTTTGTCTTTCTTTAAAAAAAAAAAATCAAAAGAGATTCTCCGACAAAACGGTTAGTAAAATAAATGTTATAACATATTTTGATAAAGTGCAATAAAAGAATATGATTTAATAAATGTGATTGCATAGAGTAAATTAATAGCGCAATATAATATTAAATATAATGTAGGTATGTATTGTTCAATACGTGCCCTGAAAGAAACTGAAAACAATAGAGCTTTGAGCCTAATTGAACCTTTTTATCCCGCGTGCAGTTCATCTAGGACGTAATCTGTCGGTACCTATATCTATAAGTGTGAACCTCAAATGTTTCCCTAAACGTCGGTTTACTCTTGGATGCGAGTATCTTCAAGTCATAAATCAAGAACTCAAGTGTTCTGTAAACATGCCCTATCTGTGTAGGTAATATGCGACTGAAAAATAGACACACGTTATATTTAAATTATGAAGGCATGAAAATAATTAAGTTGAAACAATCTTATCTCAGTTTCTCGTCTTCATGGTCCTGTTGACAGTTCAGAAAGCACTTTTAACATTGCACTGATACACTTTGAACCTTTTTTGTATAATTTCTCTGCTGTTACAGCGAAAAGCACCCGTACACTCAAACCGTATCGGAATGGAGACTAATATTGCATTAACGACCTTTCACACTTCAAAGGTTCAAACCGTTTGAAATATTGTCTTGTGATATCTTCTTTCTTTATATTGCCTTATTAGTTGTAGAGCCAAAATGGATAAATTCCATTCATAGAACTGGGAATAAATAATTATAATGTGTTGTATTATTATTATTTCAATTATAAAACACTAATGTAATTGAGACTTGATTAATGTGTCAGCCTTAGGGCTGGAGAGCGTAAATAAGAAAACATGTGAATTTGTTGAAGCAAAAGCTTTAAAATATTAAAGAACAACAATTCCAAGTTACGACTAACCTGACAATTTTTTAAAATCTCTGACTATCATCAACATAAGCGGAAAATGGTGTTTGTGTTATAATGGAGGACTGACTGGAGAATGACTAGCTGGTCATAATATTTTGAAACGTTAAAGTTAATTTGCAGATGATTATAATGCAATTCGGTAAGCGAGTATGGGTATCGCCGCCCGGGAACAATTTATTGGATAACCAACACCTCTGCCACAGGTCACTTCAAGTGGATCGTTACGTTTTGTGGCTTAGCGGGGGTGCCCAGGTTCATAGGGTAAGATGCTTTTGCACACCTACTGCATGGCGGAGAGGATCGGGAGAGACTGGCTTAGGGCGACCTTTTGACCCCCACGGCCGGAATCTCTCGACTCATCGCCTTTAGGGACAGATTATATAATATATTGACTCCCAGATTCTCACCAATCCCTCATAACTTTTTTCTTTCCTTCCTCCTCTTCTTTTTTTTCCAAAAAAAAGCCCCCACGTATCCCCAAGGATGATATAGAATCTGAGTGAATTTTCTACAGGTCCTCCTGAGCTTAAAATTTAACCGATTATTAGCCGATTATCGGGAATGGCGTCTCGATTGGCTAATACACACTTTGTTCAGTTGTGCATTTAAATTAATCGCATATTTTTCCTAAATGGCGTTTTATAATAGAGTAAGTTACCTTGAATTTTCTTAGCATTGTAAGTTGTAAGCCGTGAAATGAGTTTCGCATGAAACATGCTTAGTGTTTAGATCTAATTACATAATACCCCATATTCTGTGTTCGCTGAATAATTCTCCGAGTCGCTTATCCTTATTTTGATGAAGTGATAATAGTTAAGTTGATTTACGAGTAATTCAAAGTAAAACACTTGCTATGCAAGACGCGCCAGTGTTTATGTAAATGTGTTTATCTTTGTTCCACACAACATTATAAAATTTGTTTAATTACCATCATAACTTTCACGTAAGACTTTTATATACGACTATGCCGATGTATATATTACGAACGGCACACACTAAAGCAATAAAAATATATTATGGAGTTCATAGGCAACGATAATTTAGATAAATTACTCAATATCATTTGCTGTAAAAAACAGATCTAAACAGGTTGAAAAACGAAAATTTTAAAGGCTACCGCAACGTTAGCGTCCTTTTTATGACGGTTAATTTGACTTTTTGTTGTTAACTTCACGGTTTTTTACATTGATTAATTCTTATGCGAAATCATTAATTTTCTTAGAATTTAGGTGAGCAGGTCACATGGATAGCCAAGAGTGAAAATATCAAACCGAATTGAGAGAAAGTTAATGTGTGGGGTGGAATACTCAAAGAGATGTGAGGAAGCAAGGGCGAGGGTTGGAATGGCCAAACAAAAATACATTTGAGTTACTATCAACTTCTTGGCAGAATGGATTGATTCATTGATCCACAACTCTGCGTAGTCATGGCGGCTTCAAAACCCAGACAACTTTTAACACCCGATTAAGATTAAATTAAAACAACTTTACTCATGACAAGATCAAATTTTTTTTTACATACATCCATTTGAATTTGAATTTTATTTTCTTGAATGAATGAATAAACTGGAATCTTGGAAATGGAAATCGAGCGGAAACTCGACAGATAGATTTGTTGTTCTTCAACAACTTTACAATGATTCGACGACAATGCATCCTATCAACAACTTTAAGTTTGCATTCTATCACGCATTCAAGTGTGGACTTATACTCATATCTCTGAAATTGGATGACATTACAAAATTATTAAAACAAAATATACGAAATAATTGTCGGTCCCCCACCAATTGAGATTTGGCTCAGTTATTCTGAGGTGTTGACTCCAGTTCCTGGGGAAGATGGTTCAATCCTCAGTCAAACCAAAAAGCTTTTTTAAATTAAATATTAGCCGACCCAACAGATGGACAACTAGGTCGACAATTGAAAATATAGGTATTATAAACTTTGATTTTTACGTGTTCATTTTTTTCCTGTGTGGAAGACAAAGTATCGCCACGATGTCAAGAGTTTATCTGATTTTTAAGTACTCCCGAATATTTAAACATTTATTTATTTGACAGCGACCCTTTCAGATATTTGTTTTTGCAAACCTTAATATTCTTGTAAAAAGTCAAATAACGGTGACACCTATTGATTATTATCAGAAGTAAGATATTCAGCTTTCTTAAGACGTCTAGTATAGACCACGAAAATATTTTTAAAAATTTCAATTTTTTTTTAAAGAATCGAGGGAATATTTGTAAAAATTGGCAGCAAAGCAATCCGTGGTCTTTTAGATAGTGCCAGATTGTAACAAAAAGCGCTCGTGAAATATTATTATCTTGTTGGTCCACATTTTATAATTTAAAATACAAATAAATAAAATGGCACAAAACTAGATATTTGATATACCTTGAGATAACAAAAACTATTTTTCAGTTTGAATGGGTATTTTGGCCTCAAATTCAAAAAAAGATTTGTGTGTAACGGGCCGAAACGCGCATTTGTTCCCCTTAACACGTTCTACTATTCTTTTATTTTATTTCGTTGGTAGTAATAAAACTATTAAAGAAATAAGACTATTTTAAAGTTGACACATAAAAAAAAATAACACAGGTACAGGGAAGGTTAATCTGGTGTTTTTTTTATTGCCACTGAGTCTCGTTATAAATTAAAATCGCTTTTGTTCATAACTTGCTGACCCAGTTTTAAGCTCACGAGATGCCCCGATAAGAAATATTTTTACGACGTATGGCTTAGGAGCCTTAAATAAAAGTTAATGCAACCCTTTTAATAAGGTGATAAAAACATGCTTTAGAGTGGCTGTAAATATGCTATCCACTGAATATTTTTAATTTATATGAGCGAATAAAAATTAGGGAAATTATCAACAGATACCATCAAGATATTTTAAGTGGTAGAAAATGAATGCATTTAGACTAATGAAGTAATTTATTAAACAAATACTCGGGTGTTATTGCGATTTATTTTATGCCGTGGGTTCTTATGCCATGTTGCGCTATCTCCTTCATCAGACAGCATCACAGTGACCAACTTTTTTAGACAGTATTTCAGTGTCAATTTCGAGTGCGTCACAGTGTCCATCATCAGGGCAGACGTGTAATCCTGTTGTTACATTATATTATCCATCCGAAATTTGGTTAAAGAAGAAGGTAGGGCAATATGGCATAATAATCCAATATTAAATCACGGTAATAAAATCTAAAATCGTAACTAAAATTTCTTGTCAAACTTTTATATACAATGGTTTTGGTTCCACGCCAACTCGGAATGAAACCAACTCAGAACCATCTCAGATAAGTCATTAAGAGTGATAAAAAAATAATTTTAAATTAACCGGTAACCCTAACCTAACTTAACCTATTTAACCTATTTAACCAATTTTTTATTAATATTTTTTTATCACTCTAAATGACTTATCTGAGATGGTTCTGAGTTGGTTTCATTCCGAGTTGGCAGGTCACCAATGGTTTTCTTATAAATTCATAAAAAAAGGTAAAACCTTGTAGTATTTAAGTACAATATTTAATCGTTTTAATTGCTCCCCATCTCAGAACATATGTACATTTTTTAGTGAGTCAGTAAAAGTATAAGTAAAAGGGAAAAAATAACACTGGGGTTGTCGACAATAAATTCTCGATGCATTGACAATACTTTAAAAGAGACAAAAAATAAAATATCTACGTACATTTTATTTTATAATGATTCCTAACTGAGTGTAGTACCAAATGCCTGTAGTTGGTGATACCGGTTAATTCTGAAATGAGAAGAAATATTTTTGTTATTATTCGTTAATAAATGTGTTTTATTTAATAACTCTCATTAGTAAAAAGTTACTTGAACACGTAAACAAACAATAAAATTAAGACCGACGTATTTAAATGCTCCTTCTAACGCTCCAATGAGCTTTCTTAGAATAACCTTTGTTTTACAACAACAACAAAACCATAAATTTTATTAATGTGAATGAACCGCAACGATTTTGCAGGATTTCACATCGGTAACGTGAAATTAAAATATTTGCTTGAAATCATTTGAAAATAAACATGAATGTAGAAATAATGCCCTCCTATACGTGGCTACGAGTTTGTAAAATTATACTACCTGAGCCATTCGGGTAAATGCATTTTTTAATAAAAAATATCTTGTGGTAGGTTAATTATTACCTATTAACTATTTTGTATTACGTGTATCGCATATAACTGCAATAAATAAAAGTAACTGTTTGATGATGAACCGTTAATAACAAATACTCCAACCACCACTATTTTTTTAATAATATCTTGAAATAATATTTTATTTTTCAATTTAATTTTTCATAATTTTTTTAAAGTCTTCTATTGAGTCGTTTTACCGGCCTTCTTCTAAACTGAATTAAATTACTCCAACGTGACCTCCACTACACAGGTGAATGACTAGGTGTAGGAACACGTACAAACGCTGTAAATGAACAATATGTATTGTTTTGATGAAAAACAGGACTTTCTTCGCTGGGCAGGACATGTCAAGAGTAGAAGAGAGCCAATTGCATAAGAGACTTCTTTAAGAAGTCTATAGGGAAGACATGCCCGGGGACCAACCTTATCTCAGATGGTATGAATAAAAATCACAAAATTGGGCAAAAAAATACATGTATGTGATCATGAGTAGAGGAGGTGTTTTCCATCAACAAGGGCTCTTCAAACATTGTAGCACTGATGATGCTGACGATGATAGTCAACATCCAATAGGAAAGGTATCGGATGAAGGAGAAGAATCTTGACTTCAACACTCCGTTTACATGAAGAAATTACACTGGCATGAGAGAGAGACTGCCATTAACTTAAATTACACCTTCTGGAATTACACATTTAAAAAAAACTAATCCAACTTGACTTAACCCGACTAAAAAAAAAAATTCTAATTTTATGAACCTACTAGCAAATATCCGGCATGCGTTGCAATGCAACTGAAAGAATGAATTGTTTCTCCCGGTGATCTTTCCCATGTGCCCCTGTTCACGTTCCCATTACCATCCCGCGTTCCCTTTCCTTTCGGCGTTCCCCTTCTACCTTCCCCGCTTTCCCCTTTCCCTCGCCCCCCCTTCTTCGGTCCCCTACCTCTTTCCCTTCCTGCCGTTAAACTACATGAAATACAAACATTCTTCTAACAACTCGCACGCCACCTGTTTTTATACAAATTCCATAACGCCAGAGCACACTTTTATATATGCAAACTTTCAGAGGCGTACGCACAACATATCACTTAAATTTTATCGCAATCGGACGAATGGTATAGAAACGCATGCGGGACAAACAACTAAATATTCATTTTTGCATATAAAGATTAAAATAGATTATACTGACGTGAGTAATTCCAGTAAGTATAATTTTCTCCATATTAAATTCAGTTCATATGTAATTTGTGAACATTAAATTCATGCCTGTGTAATTTCACTCCGAAATTTATCACTTCATCAGATTATTTCCGAATGAATCAGTATTCGAGTTCGTTTGAAGTAATTAGTTATCATTACAATAATATCATAATATTCATTGTACTGAACTTGAAATATCAATACAATTCACTGTAGAATAATACTAATTAATTATTTATGGCATCTATTGTTCTGTACTTGAAACATCAATACAATTCACTGCAGAATAATAATTTCTGCATGTTTGTGATGTATCTTTAACTCTAATGTTTCGACGATATCCAATTGCTGAAAGGAAAATGCACTAAATAATAATAAGAAAAACATCAATATTTAAGAACTAGGCATAAATAATCAGAACCACAATTATGTACGTGCGATAATTTTAACGTGGTGACACTCATTAATATTACGATAACAACATTGTATATTATTATATTTGGAATGTCGATATGATCCACTCTAGAATAATTATTCGTAAAGCAAGTATCTAGAGTGCTCGAATAAAATCCTGGAAATCAGGTTGTGTGATTGATCTGAAACCTCCTTCAGTCGTGTTCGGATGCTGTACGAGTATTGAAAGCATTTGACATCGTATCCCCCAATATTTTATACAAACACAAATGAATGAAGGTATAGGGTGCACCAGTTGATCGGGAAAATATTTTATTTATTATTGAAACCCAAAGTTTCAAAAATTATTTGCCCAGCAGCATGGTAAAATCGATAACTTTACAATGTTGGATCGTTAGGAGTAACTTCCGAAGATTTTATATCAATATCCCTAGCGCAGTTGCACTGTTGATAGCCGAACCGATATTGGTGGGGAATAAATTAGAACTCGATGTACGCTGGCAACCTTGGCGGATCTCTTTATAAATTCACATCCAGAAACGTCAAACACCAGTCAAATACGCAAAAATATGAATAATTTAGTAATGTTGAATTGAAATGCAAATCTAAATATGCATTGAAAGCCCGCATTTAATTTTTGACCCTACACGGGAGTTAATTAGTTAATCATTTCTTTAGTCATATTTAAGCCACATTAGTTTGTCAAAATTCGAACGGAATAATTCAGTTGCCTCTTAGTTGAATTATAAAGTCTATGGATCGCTTATATGAATTCTTTCAATATAAAAATCTTTGTTAGTTCAAAACGTTCATTAAATAAGTCAGTAATTTTGATTAACGAACGACATAATTCAATAAATGCATATATTGACAGCTAACCGAAACTTATCTGATACTAAGGAGTTCAGGGCTAAAATTTGTCAATCGTCGGTTGGAATTTCTCTTACCAATTGTTGACCGTGATCGCAAATATTACTAACCGACCATAGATGACGGATTTGGGCAATATTGTATTGATATAGGGTTATATCGATCGACCATGCTAGATACCAAGAGCGGGTTTCCAAATCATCACCTCCGGGATCGGATCTAAGGACCTTACTTACCCATGGGGAAGTCTGTTAGAGAGTATTCCTGTCCTTAATTCATACCTACACCTAATCTCTTTACCTACATATGTGAAATAACAAGATCAGTGGATTGACAATCTTCATCGAGCAAGTTGTGTCACTATGAGTCAGGGTGTATTGTATTTTGACTGCGAACGAAAAATTACGAGTTGGTAAAAACCTTCAAAATTATAACTGGTAATGTAATATACAATCGGTGCACAGTGGAAAGTTTAATTTGGACAAGAGACGCCATCATCTTGTCTTCAGTGAGTCTTTGTGATTATTTTTCCTACCTTTCAAAAAGTTCTAAAAAAGTCAGTACATAAAACTTTGTTTTGTCTAGGATATAAATTAATAAAATATTTAAAAAAACTCTGATATCTTACTATCTATTCTATTACCGGAATATATAGTGAAGGTTAGAAAAAATCGCTCACATTGCTTAAATGATTTTAAAAATGTCAAAGGCAATTCCGATTTTTATTGCAGTCATACATCCAAACTAATATTATAAATGCGAAACAGCGTGTATTTTTTGTTACGCTTTCACGCATGAACCAATAAACCGATTTTAAAAATTCTTTTACCAATAGAAATCTACATTATATGGGAGTACTCAAGGTAACATATAATTCAATTTTATTTTTATTTATTCTAGGAAAAGTTGACAGCAAATCATAAATTATACAATAATATAATGATAACATAGTAAATTGTGCCAAATATGAACTTTCCACCGTTGAAAATTAATGATAAAGTGTGACATTATAAAGGTGTTTTCTTAATTAGTTTAATTTTTAGTTACAATATGTGAGAAGGGGGGGGGGGGTGAGGAGAAATATAGGATAAGGATCAAGAAGCTAAGGACGGGAATATGTAGGGGGAAGGGATAGATTGAACTTCTTAGTTTGAGTCAGTTGCTTAGTGAGTTTTCGTTTTATACCACGTAACGTCGAGTTAAAAATGTCAATGTGGTAATAATTTAAATTAAATGAATGTGTGGATCTGTCGATAAATGAGTTCTGTTTGGAGTTGGTCTTGAAGAGAGGGAGACTAAAAATAAGCGGCTGTCTACTGTTGCGATTTGGAACATGGAATGTTAGAAGTTGAAGAAGATCGGGACTATCGATTAAGTTATGTGTAATTTTAAAAAATATTACCGAATCTGCAATATTTCTTCGACAAGTTAACGTCTGTATTTTGAAGAGTCTTCATTACTAACATGAGATAGAAAAGAGCGGAAATTGAGGTACCTTTAAAATCTATTTTGAACGCTTTCAATTCTATTTTTGTGTACTGCATAGCCTGGATTCCACATATGTGATGCGTATTCAAGGATACTACGAACACATGAGAAATACAGTGTTTTGAAAGTAATGGTAAGCTCTGGCGTTATGAAATTATAAATATTTATATATTATATTTATTATATATGTTTTCTGTCCCTAAGAAAAGTGAGTTATTGCTCTAATATCTATCTCTAAAAATGGAGTGGGGAGAGGGAAAGTGGAGAAGGAGGAGAGGGAACGAGGACGCGAGAGGAAAAGGCATGAATGGGAAAAGACATGCAGGAAAAAATAAGGTATTTATTAAATGGCACAGCAACGCATGCCGGGTACCAGCTAGTAAACAATAAATAGAGAACAAAAACATTTTTCAACTTTGCTTTAAAACAATATTTTGCATGAAGTGTTTTACTGATTCACTCAGTATTTGTGGAAACACTGCAAATGTATTTTCTTGTACCTACGTTTGATTTGACGCAGTGGATTTGTTGGTCGTATCGTCTGAAAATAATTGAGATTCCAATGACGAATGCTTCATCTCGAAATTCTGAAATATATCATTTGATTTGACTTTCAGAATAATAAACCATGTAAAAAATGATTAAACTCGAGAAGTCATAATTCATCGTGTTTTTGCAGGTTTTGTAGGAACTACGGAAATATCGGTTGGTTTTTGATTGAAGGGAACAGTTCAAACAATTTAAATTGCGACACAAGCTGGAGGTCACCAAATAATATCTGGTTTTTTAAAAGTGAATATCACTGACTTGCAGGTTTTTTTTACAAAAATTACCTTTCTGTTAATCACGTGACTTTTTTGGATTTTGCACTGAAGTAGACAAAAAAATACTTAGCTCTTACAGAATAAAAAAGGTTCTCTTTTTCACTTCCTTGTTTAACAGTTTTTTGTTTTCAGATATCATTTCTTTAATTTTTTTAATCAATGAACCTTAATAAACAGAATTAAAAGCTCCATGTGGGATAAACGGTGAAATGTAGACAGATTCATTGGCTTTAAGCAGCAGTTAGCAGTCCATAGTTCGCGTATTAATATTTGGTAGTATGATATTTATGAAATAGAATGACCGAAGTGAAAACCGAACCAAAAATTCCCAACTAGTGGTTAGTGCAGATTTAAGAGTATTTAAATCAGTGTTAATAGAATTTTCACAAAACCAACGAAATAAAATACAGCTTTAAAAAATACAAAATAGCTTTCTTGCTTTATTGTGATGATAAATTTCCATGTGTTTTACGTAAGTTCTTTCCCGTATCAAATTATCCATATTCAGATTTTCATCAATTTTTTTGAAGTGAAACTTTCTTAGCCCCGTTAGCGATTCGAATGAAACGGAAATGACGCGTACAGCACCTGCGAAGCATTATACTCCTATCAAGGCTTCTTTTGGTAGAGATATAAAACGGAAACGACGTGAGGTCTGCGCTCATTGGCTGCTTTGATTATGACCTCACTTTACAAGGCTCCTTGGTTGAGATTGTTTTGGTGAAGTTTTGCTTCTGCCACGTGCACTCGAATTTTTTTAAATAATGATGAAATTTAATGATCTCATAAGACTGCAGTTTATTATTACATATATTTAAATATCAATTTCCTTTGTCTAAATTAGACAATTTACATTGATCACTTCGCAATCCTGTAGCTAGATTGTTTTTATTGGATATATTGTTTACATGAACAAGATTTTAACCCGTGTAAACACAGGAGATTAAATTTGTACCAGCTCACATAGGTCCCATATAAATCGCTGTATCTCTCTTATTGTCATGGCGAGAAATATAATCTAAACGGTGTTAGAAAGATAAAATTAACAACAGAAAAAAATAAAAGTGCATTAACAATATTAATAACGTAAATTTTTTATAGCGCAGTTTTCTGTCATTTACTTTCAAGTGCGCAAGTGAGCACCCCTATTTAAACAAAGTTTCCCATAGTAATTTGAGAAAAATGTATAAAAATATGATTTTTTTTTATGAAACGACAATTACTTGAGGTAATAAAAACGTTAACAATGCTTTGGCCTAATAAATAATGTGTTTGTTTTTCTTGTTTTTGGTTACCAGTTATTTTAGATAGAAAAACGTAAGCTGAGCCTTTTTAATACATTTTTAAATTTTAATAAAATATATGACTCAAAAATTCTAATATTTCAGAAATTATATGTTCGTTTCTTATAATAAAATTTGAAAGCAAATTTAATCACACTTAAAAAACATTTTTGGTTTCCGGATACGTTAGGAAATATTCAATTTATTTGGATTTTGTTGCAAAGCGGAAATTATCTCACCTTCTGATAGAATACGCCCGAAACCTGATGGGTTACGAAAATTACCCGAAAAACTGAAAATGACTAGTTCACCGACAAACTAAAAGAAGCTGAATATTGAATAGCACACATAGCTCAGTTCTCAATTCACGTGAACCATAAATTGGTACTGCACAATGAAAACCGTTCTTCTTTATTAGTTTTGTGAATAGTAGATACATAGATATCTCTTATTTATTTTCTCTTCATAAATCATAATCAAAATTTCTTCTGAAATCATACGACTGTAAGTAGTTACTTAACACTAGAGAGATAATCATATTTTGATGTACGGTAAAGATAATCATGCGTAAAATTGACGCATGAGTTTTACTTAGCTGTAATGTTATATTGTGTTTATTGATTTGAATAAACCAATCGGTATTTTATTTTTATTCACAGATGAAATTAGAAATAAAGCAATTTATGCATTTATATTTATTTGTTACATAATCTAAACTTCAAACTCCTTCAATAATTTTTTTAATGAAACTTAGGAACGATTTTTTTTTTCTCAATCGCTTCATTTTTACTAAAATTCAGACAATTTTTAAACTTATGTACTAAATAATTAAGATAAATTATATATTATAAGAACATATAGTTTTATAAAAAAAAAAATCAGATATAGTTTTGGCCCTTTATCAATATTTTGGTCTCAACATATAACTTTTTGCATTTATTGCACGTTGCATTTGCCTGTCGCTTCATTTTAGAGAGGCAACATGTACATATTTATGTATTATATTTTGATAAATTAGGGACATCTTTTGGCGAATCAGAAGTATAATCCTGCAAATATCGCTTCAAACGAGTTTCTAATCGCTTTCTCATAAACGACGATGACAGTGCCATGCTAAGGTTTTTAATTTTTTTTTGCAACTTAGAGTCTTATCACCTTTGCTACTAGCATTGTGGCTGCTTATAGTCATCTCCACTCTCGTGGTCTTATAAGTATCCTAACAGATAAGCTCGTCATCACACTCTAAAAAACGGCCAGGTGAGGGCCTTTTGCCAAATTTGGAATGCCCATTATAACATTTTTTAGTAAGGATATCTACAAAAATATACCATCAATATTAAATAGTATCACAAGCATTATCAGACAAAAAAACACGAATTTCCATTTAGATAAAAATCCTAGTCACTTTAAATATAATCGTGCGTTATTTTGACTCACGCTGTCATTATATTTCAAAACTGGTGAAACGTACCTTTGCAACGCGCGCGCCTCACGATAGGTCCAAGCAGTGAGCGAGATATCTGAAAAGCACAGCGACGGATTTGCACTAATTAGAACGGTATTGTAATACTTCTAACATCCATGCGTAAATTTTACGCACACTATTTTTTCAGGGTAAAATACCTTTCTAAATAATTATAAAAAATATTTTCTTTAACTAAGGGAGGGTTATGTAGGTTGCGAGCAGGTTCCATAATATTGAAAAAAAAAATCCAAAAAGAAAGTTTAAATAAACACGAGTATTTTGCATTAGAAAACAAAATCTTAGTGAACAAAAAAAAAACACCACTTTGAAACGGAAACAGAACGTAAAAACAAATTTACAGACAGACAAAATGTAAAACGCTCGAGATACAATAGACTGCTTTGCTCAGCCGATTAAGTGGAATTTCACAAAGCACTTATGTAAATAAAAAAACAATAAGTTAATAAACAGAATAACGTTTACCTAAATATATTATGATAATATTCAATTATGCATTCTATCCAATTAAAATAAACGATGATAACACTGAAAAAACCTTATTTTATTTAAAATCTACAGTTAATAAGTATCTAGGATTGCTCTTTGCACATTGCAAATTGCACAAAACTCTGTTCACAATTTATTCTAATTAACTATCATTATTGCTTAATGCGCGGTGCTCAGTTCTCAACTTCAAGGAACTAAGCAGCAATTATTTTTATTTATGCTTAATGTACAACAAACAAAATACATAATTAAATACTTCCATCGTACACGAGCATCTACTTTGTGGGCGGGAAAAGGGTCTTAAGTCATAAAATGGCCAAAATGATTTAAGAATATAGTCGCGAAACCAAATTTCTGACAAATCGTTTGAAAAATTTGTCTGCTTGATAAATATCCAGATATGAATGCTCAGTTTTTCTGTTTTTTTTTCTGGTATACTTACTTATGCTTTTTTTAAAGTTTTGCAAAAAAGTTACCATTCCTTACAAAATATGTTAGTCCTGATGTCATTTTTTGTCGACCTTTGGATCAGTCTTTGGTATTGGTTTGACGCGGTTTCAACGTTTGCTGTTTGTGTGGGTTATTCAATAAATTTACCTACTTAGATAAGACAGGCTTAGATTTATCTACAGAACTTGGTTACCAAAAACAACGAACGAAGGAAATAGTCTGTTGTTTATTCAAGGTAAAATATTAGTTTTTTAGGTGCACATGCAATTGAACATTGAAGCATGTGTATGATTAGTAACATTATTTACTATAACCGATAGATATTTTGAAAATCAAGCTAAAATATCTGAAATTTTAATACTCCGCTAAAAACACACATATACGAGGATCAAAATCAAATAAAATATAATTATTCTCTCTACCACTCGGAAATTACTCACTTCTTTTTAATGACTTTTTCAGGCAACGTGAATGCAACGACTTCCAAAATATGCGTCAAAGTAGTTATATTCAAAGATACTGTTTGTTTTTATATATTTTTGGACAGAGAAAAATAATAAATACAGTTTTTAAATTTCGCAAGACTTATGGTTATTTACAGTTTGTTTATAGTACATCAGTGTATGCTGATGTATTAAAACTACGTAAATATTCAAATTCTCATTTTATCCAAACATTTTGGGTTTCGTTGAGTATTAAGTAAATAAAACTGATGGGTATATCAAAATCGCGCCATTCCGAAATGTAGCTTTGGTCACGTGTTTTTTTTTTACTTCCTAAACATATATACATTTTTTTAAACATACATTTCGATAGGTATGATTTTAGGTTTTCACGGCCAAAAGTATTTTTGTTATTTATTAGGGCAGATTAGCAGAATGATGCAGATGAGCAGCAGATGGTGGACACTGTAACGCTGTACGAAACGTTGGCTAAATAAGGAGGTAGCACAACACGGCATAACACCCCAAAAATAAATAACAAAAATACATTTCGATAGTTTAAGCACAGTGACAGTTTAAGCACAGTTGAATTGTGACAGAAAATTTTCTGACAAAAATAATAAAAAAAAAAATAGTTATTTATTTTCAAAGATTGATGAAATATTATCGATTTCCTATATTTTACGGACAGTATAATAATTTGCAGAGACAATTAAATCTTAATTTTGCTTTCCTGAACAGTTAATGTTATTGACTTAAGATATTTTTCCCTTCCGTAAAATATATAATCCTTCGCGGTCTGCGGGCCTCATCATGGCCCGGGCGCTCCATATATCGGGCTAAAACAGTTTCCCAAGCGCTTTATCACCAGGCCCCAGAGGTGACATGCGGGCGATACGAAAAGTAATGGAAATTGTTTCGGAAAATGTAATGAGGCAACTTTCCCATTATCGCAATTTCCATTGTAATGATAATGGCCGTGGAGCGCCAACTTCGAGCGAGCAAAATAATAATAAAGAATTACACAACCCGCTGCCGTGAGTCCTCGGGAGTTGAGACGTTGTTCCGGGTATATGCTATTCCTATTTGTAGTGTATATTTTTTAACAAAGACGGGCGGAATAATAAACACGAAGTTCACACCTGTATATTTATGTAGAACTTAGACGAATTATTAATAACGGGAAAGGTTTGAGTTGGATGAATATTGTTAATAGGGTCGTGTTTGCTGCGAGCATAATGAAGCAGGATTCTTTGTTCTCTGGATGACGAGATATTATCTATTCAGCAAAAAGCTGAAGCTTAGCTTAGCTTACAATAATATGAAGCACTAAAAAAATATGTTCTGTTATGTCTAGGTGGGAATAAAGCTCGCTTTTATTAATATTTATATTTTTGTACTAAGCACGCTTTTATTAATGTGTAGTTTTTGTACTTTTATTAATGTTTATATGTGCTTTTATTAATGTTTATATTTTTGTACTACGCATGCTTTTATTAATGTGTAGTTTTTGTACTTTTATTAATGTTTATATGTGCTTTTATTAATGTTTATATTTTTGTACTACGCATGCTTTTATTAATGTGTAGTTTTTGTACTTTTATTAATGTTTATATGTGCTTTTATTAATGTTTATATTTTTGTACTACGCATGCTTTTAATAATGTTTTTATTTTGTACTAAGAACGCTTTTAATAATGTTTATGTTTTTGTAATAAACACGCTTTTATTAATGTTTATATTTTTGTACTACGCATGCTTTTAATAATGTTTTTATTTTGTACTAAGAACGCTTTTAATAATGTTTATGTTTTTGTAATAAACACGCTTTTATTAATGTTTATATTTTTGTACTATGCATGCTTTTATTAATGTTTATATTTTGTAACAGGAACGCTTTTAATAATGTTTATGTTTTTGTACTAAACACGCTTTTATTAATGTTCATATTTTTGTACGAAGCACGTTTTCATTAATGTTTATATTTTTGTACTAAGCACGTTTTTAATAATATTTATATTTATGTACTAAGCACGCTTTTAATGATGTTCAAATTTTTGTATTAGGCATTGAAATTTGCCTTGTTGGGAAAATTAGATTTCTTTTCTGGACCTGGACTGAGAGTAATTTTTGGTATTTAATATAAATGTAATTCATCATCAAATGGAAACTGTTCCTAAAATACCGTTTGATAAGATCAATGAAAGGCCCAGACAAAAAGAATTATGTAGTCAGAAATGGATCCCTACAAACCAAAAGCCGTAATAAAAATATATGTTATTACATAATATTATGGTAGTTAATTTGCGTCAAACAAAAATTGGGCAATTTAAAACTAAAATAAAAGAGTACTTGAAACTTACCTAGACATTTTTGTGTTTTTAATAAAATGGTACTTTTCGGAACATTTGCTCCACACAGGAGGCCTGGAGGAAAATAATTCCCCTCAGGAACTTAAATCTTTGAGGCTGGTGGAGGTTTTATTGGTGTTAAGAAGTTCTGGGAAGGAAAAGGGTATGAAGAGTGGTTAGAAATCTAGGGGTCAATTTATCCAGGAGTGACGGTCGTATGAATCCATCCCAACCACTGCGGTGCATAGGAGTTATGTTCCGTGAGAGACCTGCTGGAAATGTTAAAACGTCTCCCTAAAAGTCTGCCCGACCCGGCCTGCCAGACAGTTGGTGGGGAGACGCATCCGCTGCAAAGACTCGGACATACATAAACCCGGGCCCCCCTGCAAAATCACCAAACGTGGCGATCACATAGGTCACCACATTGAGATGACCTATGGCAGAGGTGTTGGTTATCCAATTAATGTTTCACGGGCCCATAATCGCCTCCCAAATTGATTCCACGCAAAGAATATTTTATAATAATACCGATTAGAATATACTTTTGCAAAGTAAATACTAAATGCAAAAAAGGTAAAAAAAATAATTTAATCGTTATTTTTTAATAAAAAATTAAATTATTTATTGGAGTTAATAGCCACCTCTCAGTTTGTATAAAACCTACTAAATAATTTATTTGAAAATCTATCCCACCGTGAGGCTAGAATCGCAAATGCTTGCAAGCTGGTTATTCCCCAGTCAATATAATAAACAAGGAGAGCGGGTCAGGTCAATAATTTTGTTGATGTCAGAAAAAACCTTGAATTCAAAGAGTTTATTTTGATCATGAATAAAACAACACGTTCCCTGACTTCCACGAAATAAACTGAACGTATTAAAATAAACAAGTGTACACCCAAATCTTGTTGACGCTAGTTTTTCACTTGGTCTAAGTGGATAGATACAAAAAATGAGTGTTTTCCTAAAAGGACCCTTTTGAAAAGCGGGGTGGTAAAATCACCCCATTTGATTAATTGAATAGTTTTCTAAATGAAAATCGATATCTTCGCAATGGTGCTTTTATTGAATTCAATTAGGTTGAGAGTTTCGCAGCACTTATTGCCTTATGGTATCTCTTATCGCAGAGTATTTAGCGTATCTTTGTTCAATAAACGGGGTTCAACTCGGTAATCGGGCGCTTTGCGTGGTGGATGACCGTTTTGTTTGTTTTATAAGCCAAGAAGAAATCTATGCCGAAAATTCACTGAAAAAACGGCTTAGCTCGATTGGAGTCTTTCAGGCATATTGAAAAAATAAGCGTGTATGGAATTACTGTAGTATTTACATAGTATATCATTTATGTATAGTGTGCATTAATTTATAAATCAACCGCACTGAGGAATAACAGTGGCACAAGTCTAAAAAACTGATTTTTATCGGTAAAAAAACTGATTCAACACACTCAAACGAAATATTCACTGCTCTCCTGAAAAAAGGAGTTTTTTGAGTTGCGCCATTGTTATCCCACGGGTGCGAAAAATAGATTTTTTATGATACCTATATATTGAATGACCGTGCAAGGGTCACGACTGCCCTCTTTTATGGAGCCAGTGAGGCAACGACTTCCCCAATTAGGGTTTGTTGTGAGGCTGAAAGTATGGAGGAGAAGAGATGGGGAAAAAGGAGGTAGGAAAGTATCTGGCTATTTAGATCTGGTCACCAAACATGGATAAATCCATTTCAAGCAATGTCTCAGCTCTAAATAGTGATCTTACACCAAGGCGACATTGATAGTTCCTTCCACTCTGGAAAGTGCCAAAAATAACCTATAAATATAATTTTAAATACATAAATTGTGAATTAACACAGATCATTCAAATACAAATTACTTGCGCATGCTGGGATTCGAAACCGCGATCATCGAATTGCTAGTCGAGATCCTTACCCCTCAAGCACGGGACCGCTGATCCGTTCTCGGATAAAAAACTGTCTAAATTATATCGACAATGTTTTTTTTTATTTTTTTTATCCCATTTCACCTGTAAACGAAAAGAGGTATAAAACTAAGAAGCATCACTGATATTATTTGTAACCTTTTCAAATTAAACTTTTTCTAAAGTTAAAATAACACGCGAAGAAGAAAAAAAATCATTTGTATCTGAATACTGTCAAGAGATAGAATGACAGAAAAGTATTTTTTGAAATAATTAGAAGCGTTTTCACACAGATTTTTCACAATCTACTAAAACTTCTTTATTGGTTGCATAGTTTTTGGCAAATAATCACTCTGAGTTAGTATTTTATGGTGATCTTTCAATGCTCTTTGAACTAATCATTAGAGAAGATGAATGATACAAAGTTATAAATGCCGTTAAAAATTGTAACATATCAAAAAGTAACTTAGGTATTTCGCTCTGTGTACTCTCAAGCAGATATTTCACTTTACGAAAATGTATAATTTTCCGGATTAAAAATACATATTTTGATTTATGAAAATCTGAGTTAACCCTTTCAAAAACTTTGTAGCCGTCGAATGCTGAAAACGAAACAAAAATCTTTTTGTAGAAATGTTTCTTTGTGATAACGCTGCTCTTAATATGATCTGGTGAATCGTGTTGCAATGCAGAAATGTGTGGCGTTAAATGTGGCGTTTTTGAGATTATGTGTTATGTTCCTGTGATGGTAAGTAAGGTAATAAGATAAACAAACGTAAATATTATTTTATTGCTTACGCACATTACCATAATAAAAATGTTGTAGAAAGAAAACATCGGTTTATTTCAGATTTTCTATTTAAAAAAATCACGCTATATCATGGACGCTCACGGGCGTGAATATATTACTATAAAAGTATTCTTAGGCTCCTGGTTTCCATGTCAAGCTTTGTAATTTCCATTATCTGCAAGCCAAGCTTCCCGTGTACGATGCATTGTAAATCCATTCTCATGCAACTAACAGTAGGTATGTAGTTTTTAAAAGCATTTTCATTTCCTTCTTTAGATAAATTGTGTCCAACACAAAATACCTACATCATGTACGTCTCATACTTGAATGTTTGGAGTTACTGTAGGGTAGTTATGAATACAAAGTAAATTCATTTCTGTAAATTAAGAATTTGTGACTCGTTTTTATAATATTTGTGTCATACAATAAATATTCAATTTGAAAAACAGTAAAGTAAACATTAAGGCAATAGACCTGGGTGGGTGGGTTTGAAGTTTGAATCTTTCGTAATTATTTTCAAGCAAAAGATTAATGGAATTTTTTTATTAATACTCATAGTCAATATATTTTTTTTATATTAACACCGCACAAGAGTCCCAAATCTCCCGTCTGGAGACAGTGAGACTACGGTATCCCCAATCGGGGTATGTTGTGAATCGGGGTAAGGTAGTGGGGTGAGGAAGGAGATAGAAAAGAGGAAGATGGGAAGTACCTGCTATTCAAATCGGGTTATCAAACAGAGCTAAAGCAAATTCTGAATGGTGGTCTTACACCAGGGCGATACTGAGAGTATCTTCCACTCCGTAACGTGCCGAAAATATACTACTTATTATTTTTAATTAATTAATTGTGAAACAACACAAATTAATGACAAAAAAAAATTATTTGCTCGCCGGGATTCGATCCCGCGATTTTCGGATTGCGAGTCAAGAGCCTTACCGCTGGACTACGCCAGCCGTTAACTTACAGATAAGAAGAATATATACAAATTTTTGTACACAAATCTAAATTATAGTTTGAGGTGTACGCCGCTTTCAACAGGACACTCCGATGAAATTGCTGCTCGGCGGTTGACAGCGATTAAGCCATACGGTTCATCAGAAAAATAAAATAAAAATATATTTATAAACTAGAAATAAGCGTTTACAGCACCACGTAGATACATTTTGAGATATTACAAAAAAATGGAGGACCAGCGAATTTCATTTCCACCGGAGGTGGAAAATTTTCATCGTTCATAAAAAAAAATGATTTTCGAACAATTTACAAAAAAATGTACAGTGGTCTGGTGCCACAGAACACACTTGGTTCACTTCATGAAAATCAGCGTGGAACGACATTCAGTATGATACAACTGCTTACCGCACGACACTCTAAAACTCCATTAGTTAATAATGGTAATATTGTTGCCAGCTCAAAGAGGTTGTATTGACCTAGAAATTCCAGACAGACAATTTCATGCCTGATGCAAAGATGAATTCGAAACGAGACAAACTGATTCTTTGCTTTTTATTAAGGACTAGCTTTTCCCCACGGCTTCGCTTGCATGGTATTACGGGAAATTACTGTAGTGGTTGAACTTATCAATTATCCCCCCTCTTCCCCACCCCCACCCCCTCCCGCATTCCATACATTCATTCCCTTACATTCAGTTTTCAAACATCTCGCCTGCCACCTAAATTTCATAACGCTATAGCTCAGAGAAAAAAAAATTATCCAATTTTGTTCATTCGTTCGGAATTTATGCGCTTACAAACATTTCGGATGTTTATTTTTAATTAAATATTTGGAAGTTTGTTAATATAATAAAAAATTACACTATTTATTAGTCTTTATAATCCTTACGAATTATATTTTTAATGTAGGAACTCTTATCTGACATTTATTCCATAACAGAAGCTTGTCCAAAAAAAACAAAACATATTTTAATATTTGAATTTTATGGAGCAGTAGCTGACCCGAGGGCTGAGTACCTACCAGCAAAAAATTGTTGACAAATATATCAACATCGTTTCCATGGTAACGATTTTTTTCTGACGTTAGCAAAAACTCGCTTTTATTAGCGACAGAAAACATATAACAAATATTATATATTAATATTTATAATTTCATAACGCCAGAGCTTACCATCATAAACAGAATATAGTCTTCGCATATAATTTAGCTTTCTATTGGTGAATGAATTTTCAAAGTCTTTTTATTGGTTAATGCGTGAAAGCGTCATAAACAAACTCGAGCAGTTTCGCATTTATAATATTAGTATGGATTAATATTAATAATTTCATAACGCCAGAGCTTACCATCATATACAGAATATAGTCTTCGCATATAATTTAGCTTTCTATTGGTTAATGAATTTTCAAAGTCTTTTTATTGGTTAATGCGTGAAAGCGTCATAAACAAACTCGAGCAGTTTCGCATTTATAATATAAGTATGGATTTATGAAATTGTTGTAATACGGAAATCGTAAGATTACATTACTGTCACTGTATCCCAAAATAAACATGTTATTGTTATTCAACTACAGAGAAATTATTTGAAAGCAAAAAAATGTCAAAACAAGAAGACCCACTTTTTCACGCAGTCGGGGGTTAAAAGGGGATTAGAAGGAGAACGATAACGAGGTTGGTTGATGTGTTATGATTGTTGAAATCATGTCACAAAAATATGAGCTTTTTCTTTCCTGAACGGCCTTTTTTCTATCCGACGAATTTGAAAGAATTGTTAAAAATATTTAGGAAACTCTTAACTTTGTGATGGTAACACTTGATGGAAATATGTAAATCACTTAAATGTAACGTTAGTAGGCCAACCGGTTTCGGCAATAAAAATATCCTCACATATATATCCTCGTGATCTAGTGGTAAAGTTCTTGACTCGCAATCCGAAGGTCGCGGGATCGTATCCTGGAGTGGCAAATAAATTTTATTTGATTAATTTGTGTTATTTCACAATTAAATCATTTAAAAATAATACATAGTGCATTTGTAGCACGTTCCAGAGTGGAAAACACTCTCAGTATCGCCCTGGTGTAAGACCACCATTCAGAATTGAAACGTTGCTTGATATGGCTCTAGCCGTATTTGGTGATAAGATCTGAATAGCCAGGTACTTCCCCACCTTCCACTTCTCCATCTCCTTCCCCTCTCGACTTCCTTCAGCCTCACAACATACTCCAATTGGGGATGCCATAGTCTCACAGGCTCCAGACAAGAGCAGTTGGGATTCTTGTGCGGTATTCATATAGAAAAATATAAAAAATAAAAAAAAATACCTACTTATAGTTACGGTGGGTAAGACGTTGCAAGAATTAGTGGAGTATATGCCAAATATAATAAATAAGAGAATACAAGAAATGATATAAAAATGAAACAATTACAAAACAAAAGTTCAATTCAATAAAAAAAATATTAAGGAAATTAGAAATATCATCATCTGATTGAGGTAATCCAGCTCGTGAGCATTACACTTTTTTCACTTTAACCGTACGAAAAAGAGAAATCAAACAAATCGATATTATGTTTATAACATCGATTTTTGCATATTTTATATGTGTGTATAAAACCGCACAGAAAAAAATCCCCGAAGAATCGATATAGAAAATAATAAATTTAAGTGGTCTTCACAAAGTTGCAATGTTTGATTTGAAAAAAAAAAATAACGCTTCTCAGTAGTTGCCCGGTAGGAGTCTGCAGCAGTTCCACAAATAAACTTAAAAATCAAATCCGCCTCTAAAAGATAGCAAATGGCTTGCATTGAAGGATCCGTAGTAGGTACTCGTGATATTTTCGATTCTAGCGCTCCAATTGTCGGTGCCCCCGAGGCGGTAGTCGAAATATACTTCGTTCTTCCTCCATACAGCTTTTATAATCACAAGACGAAAGTGTGCCCACGTTCAGGCCCCGGGGCCTTTCTCATTTCAATATTCAAGAGCGTCGCGTCGTTTCAGTGTTATATTAAAAAAGTTCAAGTTTCAAATTGTATGACGCTTGAATATTGTGTTATTCGTTCCGCCCTCATTTAAAAATGTGGATTATGGAAAGGGATTTGGGTGATAACAACGTCAAAGTTTAGAGTTTGTTTTTATTTTGTTAGGGTGTAAGCAAAATACCCGTTATGGGCGATGGTTGTTTAGTTTTGTTTTGACGTCACGCCATAAATAATATCGGAATAGTTTGAAGGGATGAAGGGCGGATGATCCAAAATATACTTTACTCATGTTTTCATCCGCTAATTAACCCTAAAACAAACTTTTTTTAAAGCAACATGAATCGTGTATAGTTCCTTAATATTGCAAGGCTCTTTGGTTTTATACATTATTCAATGTAAATATATCATAGAAGAAGAAGATAAAAATAATAATCTAACGGAAAATAAGAAAGACATTGTTTCCAATCGTGTGAAAGCTACTAAGAAAGTACTTTTTGGCTTTCTACATTATTCAATGTTTATGGAAATAAATTTCTCGATGAACGGAATCTTAAAGATCTCAAGTAAATATTATTGCCATATTACCAGGAAGCATTTTAAATGGGTACTCTGTGATGTCTAGCTTAATTGAGAATATTTTTTGTAAAAACTGTTGCTTAATCTGTCAGTACCCATTATAATCATGTTGTTTGCGTTTTCACAAAGAGACACATCATCCAAACGGTTTTTTTGGTTTCTCTTTTTCTTTGGAGGTGTCCACAAAATGGTGCATCTAGATTATCAAATATCGATGTATTTGCCTGCTTTAAATGTAATAGAAAATGATGTTTTTATGAAAGTAAAATATCGACGAGTACATATATCAACATTAATAGAATGAAAAACACAAAAATCACCACGTGCGTGGTTTCAAGATCCAAATAATTGTCCAATCGGGTTTTAAATTTCAAAAACAAAACTGTATTTACGAAATTCGAATGGGATGACGCAAAGTCTTCTAGATAGATGTTAAAACGATGCCAGGCACATGCAAGTAAGTAAATAGTGCCGGGCTAAATGGAACATTTGTTTCCATTCGAATTCGTATGAAAGGCACTCAAAGAAGTCCTTATATAAATTTGTGTATTTCTAGCATAGGAAGCTCAAGCGCACAGTGGTGTGTGTCAGGACACAAAATATGCGGAGTAAAAAATTGAGCCGCAGAAAATTACGACGCGTTTTGTTAGCAAAAATAGTCATATCCACGCATTCTTCTTCTCGTGCCCAGTCCGTTCAACGGACGTTGGCTATCGTGTTGGCTATGGCTATGGCTTTATTTACTTCGACCCGGAACAACTCTACAATAATAGACTGGCCAAACCACTGGCTCAGATTTTTCAGTCATGATGTCCTCCTTCTTCCAGGGTCCCGTCTTCCGGCAATCTTTCCCTGCATTACGAGATGCAAGATCTTCCCTGCTTTATGAGATGCAAAATCAACGCATTGTTATCCAATATTGATCAAAATCAATTTGAACTCGATTTTTTTTGCAATCTTTATATGAGGTGTAATTAGGTAGTAATTTAAATTTTGGTAGCCGATATGGGTACCGCCGCCCTGGGAACCATTTATTGGATAACCAATATAATAACACCTCTGCCATAGGTCACCACAAGTGATTCGCTAGGTTTGGTGACTTGACAAGGGTGCCCGGATTGTGGTTGTTACGAAATGAGGTTTATCCAGGTGTTGGCGGTGGATGAGTCTGTTCACCTAGCGCATGGAAGGCCGGACCGAGAGAGACTGGTTGAAGAAGGAAGGCCATTTGACCTCTCCAGCTGGAATCTTTCGACCCATCGCCTTCCACCGCAGTTTGAGAGATAGATTCATACGTCCGTCACTCCTGGACACACTGACCCCCACATTACCCATCTCTGATACTTTATTCCTTACCAGAGCTTCTTCTCATTCCTTTACTAAAAATACCTTCCACCCAACACCCCCAAAGGTGACAGGTCTCTCAGGGAATTATTTACCCCAAGGCCTACTGTTGGGAGGTTATATAAATAAAAAATATGATAATTAAAAAGTCATTCCAAAAGAAAAAATAATATCGCCAACTATGAAATGCAAAGCGTGATGTAAATTGAAAAAAAATTAAATATTATATGGATTACGTCAAATGATTCCCCAGCACGGAATATCCCAGTGGGGAAAACATTCTGAAATATAATTTGTTTTGGGATACGGTGGTCACTGTTGATCTCAACTGTCTCAATTATACGGTTTTTTTTTTTTTTTTTTATATGAATACCGCACAAGAGTCCCAACTGCTCCCGTCTGGAGCCAGTGAGACTATGGCATCCCCAATTGGGGTATGTTGTGAGGCTGAAGGTAGTGGGGAGGGGAAGGAGATAGGGAAGAGGAAGGTGGGGAAGTACCTGGCTATTCAGATCTGGTCACTAAACACGGCTAAAGCCATTTCAAGCAACGTTTCAATTCTGAATGGTGGTCTTGCACCAGGGCGATACTGATAGTATCTTCCACTCTTGAGACAGTTGAGTAACAGTATCTGTCTCAACAGTAACAGTAACTCTCTCAACATTAGTATACATCAACATTAGCCCCATATACAAAAATAAACTGGACCACACTTACAATACTCGTTTTACGTTAAATGAAGGACTAATTGTACCTAAGCATTTAAACAAATATGGACAAAGAACGCTGGACTATATGATACCTAATTGCTTAAACATGTTACGTGCCGAAATTAAAAAATGTACCAATGGTAAAACAAATATTTTGTTGAGAAATTGGCTTGCCGAAAGAAATAATTTGTATTAGACTAACACAAAAATTGTAAAATAAGTTTATATATATCTCCAAAGTAAAAGTACCCATCGACAAATAGCTAAAAAGTAGTTTATTGGGACTTTTCTTTTTTCTGTAAAATATTTTATGTCATATTGTATTACTTTGTATTTATAATAAATAAATTAAACCATGAAAAAAAAATACTGTACAGTTGAGAAAGTTACTGTTACTTTTTTTGTTATTTATTTTTGGGGTGTTATGCCGTGTTGCTCTACCTCCTTCTTTTACTGTTGATCCCAATCGTCTCATAAAATAAGTAGGTCATTTATTCCGCTTTTTAATTAAAATGTTCTCTTTTTAAAATGGACTTAGAATCTGGTACAAATATGGATTGATGCAAACAACGCGAAATGTGTTTGAACTTTGAACTAAAATGCGAACAACGCCAAACGTCGGATAAAGTGCAAATAGTTCTTCTAAAAAGCATAGCGACATGTAGGAAGCCAAATACCGTCAATTTTTTTATATCGACTGGAATGCGGGACTTATAGATAAGCCCGGCTTAAGGGCGATAGTATTCGTAGTAAAGCTTAGCTTAGAGAAGTTGATGAAAAGTCGGCTGAATAAATTGAAAATAGCTTCGTGGAATTCACGTTTCATCATCATCGAGAAAATCAGAAAAAAATGTTATCGATACATTTTAACATAATAAATAAGAGCGGTTATTACGAAATTATTTTAATTAGTACGCGTTCCACGAATTTCACACTTCTTCTTACTGCAAGTATTTTTGGTGCATTATTTAAACCTACTCAATTCCTTCCAATTATTCAAATAAAGCACAGGAGTAACATAAATACCAACGCTTAAGCTAGGTAGTTGTTGTGTGATTTTATACAATCATGATTTAATTATTTCTAAGGACCATTGATGAGGGTAATAAAATGTGTTCAACCACTTTACAAAGGAAGGAAGGAGGAAGGACAGCCCGCCAAACTCGGTATTGGCGAACACTTTTTGCGTCATTCGCATTCATACATTTTCCCATACATACTTTTTTTTATTATTTTGACTCTTGACATGGCCCAATTCAAGTAACCAATTCACTTGATCGTGCCATGTCTTCGGTCGTCCCCGACTTCTTCATTCACATTTGCATCATACATTCTCCTTACACTCACTTCTTCGTTCAGTCGGTCTACATATCCCAAACCAACTGAGGGTCTCTTTCTTAATTTTACTTATTACGTCTACATCAGTCTTGTAATCTTTTGAAATTGAGAAATATGATACATTCAGGTAACAGTTACTTTCAACTTGGGAGGAGGGTATGGTGAACCATTTATTGGATTACCAACATCTATGCCATAGGTCACCCCATAAATGATTTGCTATGTTTGGAGACTTAGCAAAGGTGCCCAGGTTCATGGGATGACGTTTGTCCGGATCCTGGCGGCGGATGCATCGATCTGTGTGGGTAGAAAGCTGGATGGGGAGAGACTGGTTGAGGGAGATTTTTTGATCTCTCCAGCAGAACTCTCTCAGAACACCGGCATGCACCGCATAGGAAGGGATACATTTATACGTCCGTCACTCATGGACACAGACCGCCAGATTCCTACCTACCCCTCAAACTTTTTCCTTCGTAGAACTTCCTCTCCTTCCTTACACAAAAACCCTTAACACAGCATTCACTTCATTCAATACGACATGCAAGGGGAATTATTCTCCTCAGGGCCTTCTGTGTTGGGCTAATGCAAAAAAAAAAACCGAACGAAATAAGACTCGCCCCTAAGTTTGGAACTTTCTGGTTGATTACACTGAACTTATTTAAGATTGCGGTCAGATTAAAGAGTATTTTTAAATGTAAATTTTAAATGGTGGTAAGACAGACAAAAACCTAAGGGTAGTAAGACAGACAAAAACTTTTGTTTACGCGTTTGTCACGGCTTGAGACTTGAGTGGTTCAGCGATGTACTTTTTCTATTTCCCCCAAGTACAGCGGTTTTGTGTGTGTGTGTGTGTGTGTGTGTGTGTGTGTGTGTGTGTGTGTGTGTGTGTGTGTGTGTGTGTGTGTGACTGTAGTCGCAGATTTATTGACTGCTAATCCTGCAAATCAGTGGCCTGTTATTAATATAAATAGTTTTACAAAGAGACAACTACGGGAATAGCTTAGTGGACCGTGGACATTGGGGAGGAATCTGATTTTACTTAATTTTGACATAGCACGTGTTTTTGTAAGCTTCATTATTATGGCACCAATGGATCACAGGGTTGATCACTGCACAAGTTTCCGTAAGAATCGATATCAATCAATATGTCACCGAGATATCACCTTTGGAGTTGATAATAAGGAACTCCAGTGAAAAATATAATGGCTTTAAAAAATATGTTCATATAGACCAATATACGTTGATTCTGAATATATAAGTTTTATTTCATAATATTTAATGTAGAGTTTTTAAAAAAATATTAAAAAGTCCATTTTAAAATGTGTCATTAAAACATCCTATTGCTGGATTTTGGCGGCGTGACGTCACCGCGCCGCGTCACCCGGGTCAAAGTTGTATAGAAATCAATAGAAATGTAAGACGCAAGCCGTTCGACATTCCGTGTTATTGGTTTATAGAGAATTGGACATATAATAGTTTTTGTTTTTATTGAAACATTATTTAGGCCTAAATAATTCAGTATCAAAAATGAAGTATCTCTATTAGTTTATCTATATTATTTAAAATATTCAAAAACTTTAACTGTACAAAAAACGATCGTATTGCCCAGTAATGTCTATGAAAACGCTCCAACGCTGAAATTCAAAATGGCAGGAGTCGAACAGCTGATTCCAATTTCCTACAAAATTCGTACTTCGGTTAGTCATGATGACGTCACACTAGATTCGGTGGTTTTCGGGGATCTTGAAAAATTAAAATTTTGACATTTATTTTAACTATTAAAAATAACTATAAAAATAAATATGCAGTTATTTATGTTAGAAGGTCATTATTCATAAAAAAAAAATAAAAAAATTGGACTGGAATTCTCTATTGCACGGTTTACTTCAATAGACACCAATTAAACACATTGAGAGATCACCATATTGGTGATCATTGCACAGGAGCTTCTTTAACATAGTCGGTATTGATGATCAATAAAAGAGTTGATCAAAGCAAGGGTTACTTCAAAAGACTTCGATCAGAAAGGAGGTGGTCATTGCACGGCGACTTCTTTAGCACAGTCGGTAATGATAAATATGAGATGATCATTGCACTGGTTACTTCAGTAGACTGCTTTTTCTTTGAGTTATTGTTCCAAGTGTCACATGTATGTCATATTAGCCACACAGATTTTCAAAAGGTAGATAGATACATGGGAAGTAGGTTGGATGGAGAAAGGGAGATGTACATAATTGCGTCAACATTTGACAGAAAGAGGTTTTTCAAAAACACTGCTTAAAGCCCGGGCAATGCAGAATGCTAGAACGGATAAATAAAATTAAGGACGTTCAATAAAAATATCGGCCGCTTTACCACCATACTCGTTAATTTACTAGCAAACATACGAGGTTTGTACAAAAGAAAAGGTGAATTTTGAATTTTCGCGGGCTTGATAATTCGATTATCGAATTTTTTTTTTAGTTATGTTTGTAAACATATGTTTATCATATTTTAGCATTATCAGCCATTTTGGATTGGTGGTTTGTTTTTGACAACTGGATAGGTTAGTCACGTTTTTGTGTGTTCTTTGATTTTTGCGAAGTTTGTTCTGAAATTGCTAAATTTTGAGCAAAAGCAACGTCGCATTAGTATCGCTCACGAGTTGTTGAATGACGTCAACGACTATCCAGATTTGCTCAAAAGGGTCATAACTGGTGATGAAACGTAGGGATTTGGTTATGACGTCGAAACCAAGGCCCAATCATCCCAATGGAAGCGGCCAGAAGAGCCAAGACCGATAAAAGCAGGCCAAGTTCGATCAAATGTGAAGGTTTTGCTCACTGTTTTCTTCGATTACAATGGCGTGGTGCATCATGAGTTCTTGCCAACAAGTTGTACGGTTAATAAGGAATACTACAAGGAAGTTATGCAACGTTTGCGTGAAGCAATACGGCTCAAACGATCGGAATTGTGGAAAAACAAATCATGGATTTTGCATCACGATAATGCACCAGCTCTCACATCAATGCTTGTTCGTAATTATTTGGCCAAAAACAACACCGTAATCATGCCTCAACCACTGTATTCACCAGATTTGGCTCCCTGCGACTTTTTCCTATTCCCGAAACTGAAGAGACCAATGAAAGGAAAGCGTTTTGCCACAATTGATGAGATAGAGTCAGAATCGAAGAACGAGCTGATGGCCATACCGAAAAGCGCATTCCAGAAGTGTTTACTGCTAACGATAATAATGCTCTGATAATGCCAACATATGATAAACATATGTGTACCAACATAACAAAAAAATCGATAATCGAATGTACACAGCCTGCGAAAATTCAAAATTCACCTTTTCTTTTGAACAAATCTCGTATAATAAAATAGTGACCATCTGGTCATGTCGACACATTTCGATTTACTAAATAAATTCACGATTGCGTGTTGAATGATTGATCAAACTTTAGATTTAAAAAAATGCATAAATTATTCAGTAAAAATACTTATATATCTTGTAATTTATAAAAACATATAAATACAAATTAGTTTCATTATTGATTTCATGAAAAAAAATCATTTCATTCAACTCTTTTTTAAATTGGAAATATCTTTTTTTGTATATTTGGTCAGAATTTATCTACCGTGAAAGGTACATAAAATTTGATGTTTTACACGGAAAGGCCAACGGGGCGCCCTCTACCTTTTCTGGTTAGTCAATATTTATGAAGTGTATAGACTTGAATAATCTTCACAGATGAAAAAAAGGGTAGATTTTTCCTTTAAAAATGTATTCCGCATAATTTGTCGGATTTCATAGGAAAATATTGGTAGAGAGATAAATTTCTTGTATTGACAGTTATTCAATATTAAGGTAATTTTAAACATCAATTAAGAGCCAAATTGGTTGTCAATTATAACCAAAATTCTTTTCTTTGAGCGTACTATCTACTCAATTGATATTTTTTGTGAAAACGTTGCGACACTGTCAGTGAGTTACTGACCAAATTGTGAAAAGTTTTTTGATAGAGACTCTCGACTAGCAAACCCGGCGTTCAATTTTACAATTTAATAATTCTGGAGGTCGAGTTCTATGCGTGCGCATGCAAATTTTATTTGACTGATTTGTGCAATTTTACAATTTAATCATTTAACATAATAAGTTCTAGGGTGGAAGATACTCTTAGTATCGCTCTAGTTTAATACCACTTTTCAGAATTGAAATGTGACTTGGGGTAAAGCCGTGTTTGGTGATTAGATATAAATAGCAAGACACTTCCCTACCCTCCTCTTTCCCATCTCCTTTCTCTCCCCACTATCTTCAGCCTCACAACATATCCTAATTAGAGATGCTGTCACTGTTTCCAGGCGGTTTTTTTTTTTACATTAACTCCACACAGGAGGCCCTGAGGAAAATAATTTCCCTCAGGGCATATGTCATCTTTGAGGATGCTGTGTGGAGGGTGTTCTTGAGGAGAGGAAGGAGTGAACATGGGTCTTGAAGAGACCCATGTTGTAGGAGGGAGGAAACACAGAGGCTGGGAGCCACTGGGACTCTAGTGCGGTACTATACGGTAACACAAAAAAATAATAATGTCGTATATTTCAATCCACCACTCTAGATAAAAAACCGTCTAGAATCGCCCCTAATAGGTACTCTACACTCTACAACAATTCTGAGTCACAATTTGAAGCCAGCGCAAGCTTTATTTCCATGCTCATGTGCACCCACGCCCTTCTTAAATGCTCTCAGCATCGCTCATTCAGAATCGAAACTATGGATTGTTTGAAGTGGCATTAGCCATAATTAGTGACTAGAGCTGAATATCCAAGTGCTTTCTGACCTTTCTCTTTACGGTCTACTTCTTCTACCCACTTTCTTAGCCAATAAAAAATAAAATGTATTGTGTTTAAGAAAGAAAAAATAAGTACTTATATTATTTTTACTTTCGCCTAGCTGTCCAATGCCTACTGATTATTTTTATATTATAAGTTATAAATTATTACTGCACACCATTGCTCAACATTTCCTGCATCTCTACAGCATTTATTTGGTTTATGTCGATTCCTTACCAACCCGTGAGACGACACGGCCTCAATCGTGTCATGCCTTTCTAGATTACTTAGGCGTTTCAGATTTATATTTTCATGGGCAAATATTTTGAATTGGAAAAAATATCGTCAATGGAACGAGTACCAATGCATTCAATATTTTTACTGAATAATTTAAATTTTCAAAGGAATCGTTTATTGGATAACCAACACCTCTGCCATGGATAACCCCAGGTGGCTCGCTACGTTTGGTTGGTGAGGATTGATGCCTATTGTGTGACGGACTGAATTTGGAGACACTTTTTACTTCCTCTCCAGACTCTCCAGACCAGCGTTTCTGGTCAAGAGCCACATAGGACAATTTGAGTTTGATACGGGGGAAACCGCGGTGATCCGCGGGCAGCATACTTTTGAATAGGATATTATGTACATTAGCAACGCAGGCTTACCTTTATGTGAATAGGGATGTTACACATGTATGTACATTGAATATAATAGTATATTCAAGATTTTTTTTAGAATCACAAACATATTATTTAGGTGATTTTATACTATCATCGTATTTAGATACTATTATGGTATTGTACTTTATATTTCTTCTATGTCGGCGGTTTCGGGACTACAAACATTTCTCTATGCGTCTTCTAAACGAGTGGAAACACGAAAGCAGTATTTGTTTTTCAAGAAACTCACTTTCGAAAATTAAGCTTCACAGAGACATGTCGAAGGAAATGTAGTCAAAAAATTGTGCGGTGTCTTTTAAACATTTATATTCGCTAGGCACATTTCTCCAAAATTCAAAGTACTCTTACTTTTCACGATGCTTAATGAAATGAGCTTTTTTTATTTTCGCTTACTGCAAAATCAGTTTTGGTAGTCACTGTCTACTAAAATTGTTTCACCACGACTCTATCGCCTTGCACCGCAGTGGGAGGGATGCATTCATACGCCTGCCACTCCTGACCCCCAGACTCCTACCAACCCCTCATTCTTTTTTCCTTCCCAGATCTTCTTCTTCTCCCTATCTGTAAAAAACTTCCACACAACATGCCTAAAAAAAGCAATATAATTTTTTTGACTTAAAAATTAATGACAATTTTCGATTTAGCATATTCCTGCTCTTTCCAATATATTTTACACCACCTTTTGCAAAATTTCAGGTGTCCTGGCACGGATTTTAAAGCGAAAATTGGTTTTCAGTTGCTGGCTTATTAACGTACATTATTCGTTTTTTTTTTTAAATTGGACCAATGGAAACAATCGGGGGCGGCTAAATTCGGTGAACGCGGCGGCCAACTGAAGTCGCTACTGCACGAAATAATACACTCGTCAAAAACGTCCAATTTTAGTTTTGTTAGTTATTCAGTTGTGCATCGTAAAACATAAAATTATCTTTTTTCTTTTTACCGAAATTCTGTTGCAAATATTTTTTTAAAATTATTAAAATAAATAAAAATGTTCTCAACAGATTTAAACCGTAAACGTAATTTCACGGGCCATCCTATAAAAAATTAAAAAAATACTCAAATTAAAATGGAGTTCTACAAATTTAGTTTGATAACAAAAATAAAAGAAATAATTTTGAGACTTTGAAGTTTGAATGTGAGTGAAGAGGGAAATTTGAGACCTGTAACAGATTTCAGCAGCTTTCCAGTATTTGAGTTTTAAATCGAATTATTTTCATTTTTATGAAAATGTCGCGCGAGAGTCATAACTATTCGAAACCAGAGACCAAAGGGAGTGGAGGGGGGAGGAGTTAGGTAGAGGAAGGTCGGATAGTATCGTAACTTCGTTCTTCCTCTCTCCTCTGCAACGGGGGTTGTAAATAATCCAAAAGGTGATATATTTATGTGTAAAAATTAAACGAATAACAAATACAAATTTAAATAGAGTTTTTTCTTTTCAAAACACTTCATAGAAATAAACGTAGAAATTAAAAGAATTCTTTTATTACAAATGAATGCAGCTCCTCATTATGTTTTTTTAATTTTTATTAGAGAAAAGCACAGCCCTGTTCGTCATGAGCACACAGCAGTAAAGTGGAGTACGGCCATAATGCCGGAAAAGTGGAATGTGTACTGGGGTAACTTGAAATTGCTAAAGGTACACAAAAAAAACACGAAACACAAAGGGTGAATGGGGTGGTGGATGCTACTGGAAAAAATATAAAGAAGCATTATTGCAGAAGCCTTGAATGAAAACTATATTCACAGAACTTATCATTAAGTCCAGAAAAGGAGGTAATGGGTGTAAAATTATACGTGAAAATTATAAAATTCTTTGTTTTGTGGAAAGTTTGCCCCTTGACAAGTCTTATGGCTGCGGTGCTGGTAAATAATATAGAAAAATATTAAGCAGTATTGTAAATATATTTTTTTGACGTGATGATAACGTCTTATAAATCAGTGAATGCCGGCTCAACTCACGAAAAAGCATGACTCATTTTCAAGTTCCGCCTGAGTTGAGCTTGCAAGCGAGAGCGCATAACAAGTGATAGTGTGGCACGATCGGCCTAAACGTTCGGCTTGTGACTGAAAATTCTATGTAAAAGTTTTTTTATGACTTTATCACGTAAAATTATCGTCCGTAAACCGACTTTACAGACAACCTTTTTTTTAGTTTTGCGCATGACAGCCGACGTTCAGTTAAATGTCATTTATTTACGCAAAATAATTGGCCATCGATCTTTCTTTTATTACACGATACTGAGAATGTACTATAATTTATATCAATGTACGAAAACACAAAGATTTGTAAAATAACTTATTCCAAATATTTTTTTTCGAAATTAGTAAACTTAATTTTTTTTTTGTGAAGAATTTAGGGTTTTTAAAAATTTAAGTAAGTATGAAAATACAAGCTCACTTAATAGGTGTATCATAAAAGGTGTTAGAAAAAAAACATCAAACAAGTAATCTAACCAAAGATGCTTGCCCATAAATTCACCTGAATAATTTTTTTTTCATTATAGATGGGAACGCACCTATGTCATATTAAATATCGAAATAAGTATATTAAATTATTTAACTCTTTTGAACGCTGAAAAAATCTGAAACTGTTATACTTACATATATAATATATATTGTTTACCCTTTGGATTCTTTTTCATAAAAAAAAAAATAATTAATTTAATTTCCATTTCAAGGTATAAAGAGACGAAAAACGGTAATTTTATTTAATCTTTAGAGTTCTCGGGAAGCAACCATAACACAAAATTAATTGAGTATTATGGTGATTAAAGTCAAATGATTAACTCTTAATTACAGCACTTATTGCGTTCATGCAAACCCGACCGAAAATGTATAACATTATACATTCTTCTCTTCAGCTACTATTGTGGATGCAAAACCATCGCCGCCCCCAGTACCCTCCTTACTTCTCAGCTCCGTTGGAACCGTACTGGGAGCACGACGCTTCTTGCTTTAGTTTTCAAAATATTTAACATATTGGGTCCGTACGAACCTAGTGTGTAGCAGTTTACTTTTGTCTTTTGGACTGCCTACCCCGATTCTATACTTTGCTTTGTTGAATCATCGACATCTCCAGACTTGCTAATTGTCAGGAGTAAAAACTGCGGGAGCTTGCAGCAATCTTCAGTTGAGATTTTGGGTTCCATGCCAACTGAAAATAAAGTTAACTCAACATCTCCTTGAAAATTCATTAAAAGCCATAAAAAAAATAATTTTAAATTAGCCGATAACCCTAACCTAACGTAACCTATTTAACCAATTTTACAAATATATTTTTTTATCACTCTAAATGACTTATTCTCTAATGGTTCTGAGTTGGTTTCATTCCGACTTGTTCGGTCACCGAGATTTTGATAGCAACAAGGGACGATATTTATTCACGATGCAGGATACACCAAGCAAAATGGCGGAACACAATTTCTCATCTTTAATTAATCTCCTTGGTTTAGTATTTAACTTATTCCTACATCTAGTACGTTACGATTAAATGTTCTGGCGCACTTGAATACTTTGCTTTAACATAAACAAACTAGAATTTAAATGATTATCATGTGACATATCGATGTAGCTGATGGAAGTTATCTCCGAGCTTCCATACACCCCTGAGAATATTAAAATTAGCTTAGTCTTAGTCAATCAATTCCCTTAATTTATTCTTGTAAGTTTAATAAATTCAATAAACATTTGATGTTATCAGAGAAGGAGTTTCATTTATATTTGTTGAAATTTATTTTCATGCACTGGATTTTATTTTAAACACCTTACATAATAATAATAATCTGTCTTTTAATCGTTACAAGTGTAGTATTGGTAGTGGTACGAATTACAAAGCAGTTTTTGCATTTTTTAAATTTAAATTTATTAAGTTTTGGAAAAGTGTTGCATACAGTTATCGTTTTTCTTAACAGATAAATATTTTGATGTAATTTGTCATTGGTTAGTCCATAGCTTATACTGATGGCTATTGAATCTCAACCTTCAACATCAAGTTTAGCTAAGAGCGGTCGGAGAGAATTTTGCAGAAAGGCTGAAAATAAACATCATGTAAGATGTGCGTCATACAAAGCGATTTTATGTAATGAGCACCGAGTTACAAAGTGCACGTTATGTTTTCAGAAAAAAGGTTCTATTTATTTTAAAGAAGACTGATTTTTGTCACATCATAAGGTCTTTGGTTTTGTTTTCGTAATTTAGTAGACTAAGAAAAAAAAGATTAAGTTGATTACTTTTTTTTGTAATGGTGCATAAATATAGGGCCTAATTTAGGAACTTTTAACAAAAATACTAATTTATATTAAGTAGCTAAACGTTTTGTTTTCGATTTCCATTTAAAAAAAAAGCCAGGCGCATAAGCATTGAGAATAATTGAAAAAAAAAATGCTTTACCACTCAGTGTAGTATTCGGTGAATTGAGTGAACAGGGTAGTACTTTAGGATTTTAGCAAGGGTTTCTGGAATATTTAAACATAAGCTTTATTTATTTCAGGCATTCCCGCGATTAAGTAATTAGACAAGTAACATCGATTTATAATTCTTGGAATGCAATATAATTTAACAGTGACTGACTGAAATACGTAAATAGTCAATTAATTAAAATTAAGAGCTTCTTGAAAACATAATATCGATGGCCCAAAGTCAAGATGTATATTTCCAAATATTCAATTTAAAAAAAAACTTTGCTGAATCTCATGTAAATACGTTTGGAATGGTGAAAGATATATTGACAATACACGAAATGCTACAAGCAGTCGAATTCGACAACTTCAAGCAGTGATAGAATAGTAATTACAAAAACATTAAAAAGCACGCTGCCGTCGGTGTATTCAAAATATTCCCCAGCCTCAGTGATGCCACATATTAAAACGTATACATTTGAATTCTGCTTACCTAGTAGACTTTAGATCACAATTCATTTGTTTACAATTTGGGGGCGGGTACTTCTAACCCACTCTTTATACCTTTTTTCTTCCCAGAACGTCCTCTCCTCCCCTTCCTTAAAAAGACCCACCGCATCCCAGAACATGTTATAAGCCTCGAGGGAATTTTTTGTAAAAAAAAATCCTCAAAACATGGAGGGCTTTTGTTGTCGATGTATACGTTGGTAGAATCTATTGTTAGCATTCTTAGAAGTACGTAGAGGTGGTATTCCACTATATAAAACAATTATTTATTTGAATTTCTCGGAAAGCAACCAAATTACGATGATTTGTAAAATACGTTTGAACTTCAAATCATTAGAATTGTATTAACAGTAAGTTCTAAGCATCCGTGGAAATAAACTGTAGTGAATTTGTTCTTCAGTTTCATATTATAATATGGAATTTCTGGAATGCAAACAAATCGCGTAGAAATTAAACGAAATACGTAGAAGTCAATTAATTGGAAGTTATTAGGCGAAGATATTATTTCTTTAGTAAGTTGGTACGTAATACTTGTTATCGCTTTAATTTTAGCTTTGAAAATCATGCCCTTTTCAAGAAAATGCAATCGTTTTTCAGTTATTGATTCTTTGATGGCCTGCTTGGAAGAGGTGTAAGGCTCTCGACTAGCAATCCGAAGATCACGGATTCAAATCCCGGCAATTGCAAGTAAATTTCGTTTGTATTATTTTATAATTCATCCAGCGAAAGACCACCATTCAGAATTTAAATGTTGCGTCAAATGGCTGTAGCTAAGTTTGATGACCAGATCTGAATAGCCAGGACGTACTTTTCCACCTTCGTCTTCCTCATCTCCTTCCCTCTCCTCTACTTTAATTTTTTACATTCCCCGATTGAGGATGACGTAGTCTTACTGGCTCACTGGTTAGGGGCAGTTGGAAATGTTGTGCTGTTGTGGGGTATTAACGTAATTATATATAAAAAGCAGTTATAAAATGTTAATTATTGTCTAATTGTTAAAAAGTAATGAAAGTAATTTTTTTTTTGTTATTTTTATTTTTAATTTAATGAGTAAAATCTCAAATTGTAATATTTAATTAATCATGACAATATAACAGACGGCCTCCGTGGTCCCGAGGTAAGACTCTCGACTCACAATCCGAAGGTCGCGGGTTCGAACCCGGCGTGCGCAAATAAATTTTATTTGATTAATTTGTGTTGTTTCACAATTTATTCATTTAAAAAAATATATAGTGTATTTGCGGCACGTTCCAGAGTTGAAGATACTATCAGTATCGCCCTGGTGTAAGACTACCATTCGGTATTGAAACGTTGCTTGAAATGGCTTTAGCCGTGTTTAGTGACCAGATCTGAATAGCCAGGTACTTCCCCACCTTCATCTACCCTATCTCCTTCCCCTCCCCACTACCTTCAGCCTCACAACATACCCCAGTTGGGGATGCCATAGTTTCACTGGCTCCAGACGGGAGCAGTTGGGACTCTTGTGCGGTATTTCATGTAAAAAAAAGACATTCAATCGAAAGAGAAAAATCACAAAAAATACGTTCTCATCTCGGAATCGAACCTTTTAATAAAGACTGTATGAGTGGCACTGAAATCAGGTTTCATTTCTAGATGCTATCGTATATTTTTCTGATTTATTTCTGTTTCAGATTTCGGTTGAGTGTCGCTCATATTGTCTTTATTAATTTAATAAAAAATATTTTTTTTAAACTAGCTAGTTTCCGGCATGCGTTGCGATGCCACAATCAAAGAAATAAATTGTTTCTCCCTGCACGTCCTTTCCCGTGCATCCCCGTTCCTCTTTCGCGTCTCCTTCCCCTCCCGTGTACACCTTCCACCTTCTCTGCCTTCCTTCTCCTCTCTCCCGCTCCTCCGTCCCTCCAACCTCCCTCTCGCATTCCATATATTCAGTCCCGGTACATTCAGTTTTCAAACAGACGCGTGCCAATTTTTTTTATTCAAATTTTCATTTTTCATATAAAACAAATATTAATTTTAATATTTTATAAGAATAATCAAATATTATGAGAATAATCAATCAATTTTCGTACCTATAACATTTAAAATATCTACAATTCTTGATTCGATTCAAATTATTGTGTAAGTTTTCCAATTAATTCACTAATTTCAACAATTTGAAAATATAATTTTGAATCATTGTTTTGCAAAATGTCATTCTAAAATTTTTTACAGTTTTGGAAGAATTTTTGTTTCATGTGGTTGTTCAGTATTATATAAATAATCCAGAAACCTTCGCTGGGGTTTAAAGAAAGAATGTTAGAATGTTTCAAACATTTACTGTGCTTAATGTAGCAATACATAGACATCTCACTTATCTCCAAACACATTTTGATTTTTATATATAAATATAGAAAGATAAACGTAGAAATAAAGTGGTGAATAGGATTTTTTTTCGAATTTTTTGGAATACAATAAAGCTCAAGTGATTGAGAAAAATGCTTCGAAAGAACGTAATCATCTCTTGAAAACAAGTAAGCACAATTTATTTTTAGAACTTGCAATCCTCTGGTTGCATCTTTGAATTTCTTGAAATGCCGCCAAATTCCACAAACGTTGGGCAAAATCTGATTGAGGTCAATGTATTAATGGATGCTACGGAAACTTTAAGAAATTATAGCAATTAAGTGAACGTTAGTAATTAATAATTAGTTAATTTTAATTAGTTAATTAGTTAACGTTAGCATTTTAATATTTATTTGCATTTGTGGAGTTCTTGAAATACAAAAAAAAAAATTAATAATTGAGAATAATATAGTTTAATCAATATTAATTAGTCAGTGGTTCAGGAATAAACCAACGTAACAATTGTGTATTGTTTTAAAACATTCGTGGAAATAACATTACAATTATGAAAGCTTTTCATGATTGCCTTTTGTTTGACAAGCCCCTATAAGGTACACAAACTACACCAACTTCAATGGTTTTGAAGCAGAGAATGAACGGTAACCTCTAGAGGGTTTCGTCTTGGAGGAAGAATAACCTGGTCGAATTTAATGTTTCAAACACCAAGTCATGTCTGATTACGTCTACAGAAATGATAATTTAGTTTCCTTCAACGGAAGCAATCTTCTATTGATATGTTTAGTGTAATTTCAAGTGGCCAGCTCAGGTACGGGACTCTACAGAAGCCAGAGTTAAGTTAGCCAGATTGGCGCACTGTAACGGGTCCCGCAGATACTCAATTGCTAACCCTGCATAAATCGGAAGTCCGCCCAGCGGTTGAACTAGCTTAGCCTGCCGGAGTCGCAAATACCTGAAAAACCTCCGACTATGTGCAGAAACGGGCCGTCCGTTTGATCTTAACAAATAGATTTGAATCTTTAGAGACAGGCGTCAAATAGAACGGAATGGAAGATGCTTTGAGCAACTAGCGTCATTGATCCCTTCGGCACCGGTGCACTGTCAGGAAGCATGCCAATCTCGCGTCCAACATTTGTACATAAATGATTTTTGGCACATGAGAACGGGTCATTTTTACCACTCGTTCTTGAGTTCAATATCTCGGCTGTGGAATGATTTGACGGCCTCTGTGATTCCTCCCTGCAACAACATGTTTACTCTTCGTTCCCTTTCTTTTTTATTCTAAGTCTTTTTCTCTCCTCCACATCATTCCCAAAGAACACAAAGGCTGTGTGTGGAGTTAATGTAAAAAGTAGTTATTTTAATTGCTTCCACCATTGATAGGTTTCTTGACAGAAAACGGACCTAACATTAAAGGTCATGTCTCCTAAATAGTATTCATAAATAGAAAAATGAATTATGGCAAAGCCTATTTTGCAAAGCCAAGATAGCCCAATTGTATCATACAACGTGTAAGTTTCATATGTAAAATTCAAATAAATAAAAGAAGAGTTTAATTTGCCATTCGATCACGTCCTGTTTGGGTGAATATTAACGATTTCTAATAATTAATAATGGTTTTGTTCTAAGTCCTCCCTTAATATGTAAAATAACGAAAGTAAGCGATTAATTTCGTGGTTAAAACAAAGCAATTGTTTAATTTCACTAATATGTGTCAAATCACAAATTAATGCTTTCTACCAAAATTTTAAATTACAGTTTTGTCAATAAAAGGGGAGACACGTTTTTTTTAACTTTTGAAATGCCTTGATTTCAGTTTAAGTATTTCTTTAAAGAAAAGTAGCTGTTTCACATATTTAATTACGTTTTTGTGACTGATAAGCGAACCATAAATTACTATGGGACTATCGCCTCGTGGCGTTTAGCATACTGTAACACTTTTGTATCTTAGTTTCTCCGAGATTTATTACATCCATAAGAAAAGTAAAAGTATGCAATTTGGGAATTCCAGGCGTGACTTTCCTAAGGAAAAGATTTGGCAGTATAATGTGACATTGAATAAATCACGGGAACTTTACATTGCCTTCAGACTCCGTATTCATTTATTTGATTCCGCTGGTACCTAATACTGCCACGACACAGATAAAATGTATTCGACACTGAAACAGAAGTGTTATGTTATATTTATGTGTTTTATTTTTTTAACAATAAGATTAGCGTGTTTTTATATATGGGAAATTTGGTTTCTTCCATTTGAAGAATTCTCACCAGTGTGCAGCGGTAAGGTCTAGAAACAAGATTTTTTTAAATATCTTTTCTGTCTCCTTACGAACATTTGAAATTCATTTTATTACAAGAACGTTCCCTAAATTCTAAAATTTTATAAGTTACGAGGACGACACCGGAAAGACACGCATACAAAATATGGGTACAATTGCCTTTTTCAATCTAAGTGTTAGCAAAACCACCACCTGCTAGTACAGTAGCAGATGAAATGAATTCAATAATGAATTCATTAAGATGACTTTTGTTAATTGGTCAGTGACGATATAACTGGAAACACAACGCGTTTAATCTCAGATAGGTCAGAAGACAAATGTTTTTTTGTAACATGCTTAACTAGCTGACTAACCAGCCCAACACATATTTCCGCAGGGGTAGGCGGAGAAGATAGAATTACTCACGACCATATCTTGGCGGTCTTTGCACGTTTCGTTCTCAGTAACACATACCTAAAAAAAACCCTCGACTCTGTGCATAAACGGGCGATTCGTTCGATAGATTCTCCTAACTTGACAAACAGATTGAAATCTTTAGAGCACAGGCGTCAGGTGGGAATGCTGTCCTTGTTCTACCAGTATTACAATGGAAGATGCTTCGAGGAACTAGCGTCATTGATCCCCTCGGCATCGGTGCATAGTCGGGAAACACGCCAAACACGCGCCCAATATTTGTAAACGGTTGACATTAGTCACGTGAGAACGGGTCTTCAACGACTCCTTCTTGAGTTCAACAGTTCGGCTGTGAAACGATTTGCCGGCCTCTGTGTTTCCTTCCTCTTACAACATGGGTCTCTCCAAGACCCAGGTTCACTGCTTCCTTTCCTCAACAACAACCTCCACACAGCATCTTCAAAGATGACATAGGCCCTGAGGGAAATTATTTTCCCCAGGGCCTCCTGTGTGGAGTTAATGTAAAAAAAAAAAACAAAGTTGCGGATGTAGGTATTCTCACATATCAAATATTTAATTGGCAAGAAATAGTACACCTAGACCTTATTTTTTTACCTGATTTGCTTGCTTTGTTTAGTAAACCCTTTGCGTTTGAAAAAACTTTCAGAGATTTGCCGTCTGATTTCCGCCATTATGTTCACCTTCAATGCCAAGCGTTGACACATGAAGGAGTCACGACTTTCCGCAAACTGGAGCGGCAACTGCAAACTTTAAGCTCCGCCTTGGGTGGAGAAAACTCGATGATTGCGCTCGATGGGGCTTTTACGACAGACTTCAGTGAACAGGGAGCTCTGCAGGAATCTAAACTTACGTTTTGGGTGGCTGAAACATTATTATAATCTAGACTGATGGCAGCCAAAATTTGCGTTTTGGTGCATCTAACTGAACAATTAATTAACAACCTATGTTTACTGTCAATTTGCACTATTATGAAAGAAATGCTTTGATAGAAGCTTCAATTTTTTATGTTTTTATTTTCATTATTCGTACAAATAATATAATACTTTGTTATTTTGATTATGACCTTTTACGAGATGAACGCTTGTCAATCATTTAGATAAGCAGAAATTTAGTTAGTACTCGTTGCCTTGAAACATGTTAATATAATTCTTATGCCACGCATATTTACAATTGTATTTACATTTTTCTGACTCTTAAATTGACCCAATTTACCTATTGATTAGTTTTATCGTGTTATGTCTTCCCAATGCCATCATAAGTTCCTTTCAACATTCGTCAATTTGTTTAACCAGTTTAAAAAATAGGTGTCCAGTTTTTTGACTCGACCATTTCACTTACACAGACTTGGCATTATTTTTGGATCTGTGTTTCAGAGTACAGTTTTATGATTTTAATAAACAAACTTCTAGGTGATCTTGTTAAAAATTAAATGCGTAACTATACGTATTCATGTATACTATACTAACATTATAAATGTGAAACTGCGTGTGTTTGTTTGTTACGCTTTCATGCATAAACCAATACACCGATTTTGAAAATTCCATCACCTATAGAAAGCTGCATTATATGCGAGTAATATAGGCTGTATGTAATGGTAAACTCTGGCATTATGAAATTATAAATATTAATATATTATATTTATTATACGTCTTCCGTCGTTAACAAAAGCGAGTTATTGATAACGTCTGAAAACAAATCGTTGCCGTGGAAACGATGTTGATATATTTAAATAAAACTAAATCTCCGAAATGTTTGTACGCTTGTAACTTCCAAGCGACTGCACAAAATTGGATAATTATTTTTTCTTTGAGCTCTGGCATTATGAAATTTAGGTGGCCCGCGATGGTTTGAAAGATGTTTGAAAAATTTTTTTGAAAAAATTAGGTCTTTGAAAACTGAATGTACCAGGAATGAATGCATGGAATGCGGGAGAGAGGGTGGGGGAGGGGGGAGGAGGGATAATTGATAAGTGCAAGCATTACAGTAATTTACCCCTAATGCCATGCGAGCGAAGACGCGGGTTAAAACTAGTTCCGAATAAACATCTTTCTTTACTAATCTAAATAGTATTTTTTGTGTTAACAAGATAAAAACATATTGTGATACAATTTGCAAAGATTTTTGGAGCGAATAGGTAGATACTTAACTTTAGACAGCATGGAGAGTGGAGTCTATTAAAAGTAATTTCAAATATCTCTGGTGATTCGTTTGGACGGCTCTTATCTCTTCCCGCCATTTGTCTCCGGCGCCCTTTCTCATTCAGACGAATAATGAAAAAGGCAAAAAAGTTATACAAAAAAGTCTTGTCTTTTGAAAACTGAAAGCAAGACGGGATCCAGGTAAAACAAACAAAATAAACTTAACGACCATCATAAAATTTCAACCCCCGCATTTCGAGGGGTGGGTAATCTCCCAGGGGATGAGAAGTCAAGGATAAAAGCACGGAATTTTTTTATGCTCCGGTCTTCATATTTGCGCGGAAAATATGTCTTGGGTGTCTTGGAAAATTGTGCACTAACCGTGCGAGTTTAGCGCTTTTCCAGATGCTTTTAAGCCCGAGAGACATTGCCGAAGAAAGGAACAGTGTTTTACTTATTTTAGAGTCGGTTTGTTGGACTATGTTGCTTTACATTTTATACAGGTGCATTGTACCGAGCCTCGCCCCACTTCGGGAGAACTCGTGAAAAGTAAACTGTTTTCTTAATAATGCGTCGATTCACATGCAAATTACTTCAAGTCTGTCGTTAGGGAGAAATGCACGAGTTCGCGGGACTGTGTATTCTAATGTTATGTGGAAAGCGTTGATTATAATTTGTTAGTACACAAATTGTTGTGTTTAGTTAGATAATATTATCAAAATGTAAAGCATTCCTTAAATATAATTTGAAAAAAACGCTAATTACAAAAAAAAACCTTTTTATTACAATACACACATTTCACATATGAAAGCTAACGTTTTCTAACATTTACCTAACCTTCCTGAGGGCAAATTATATCAAACTTTCTTAAAATATATTTTTTAAAATTTGAATACCGCATTAGAGTCCCAGCTGCTCCCGTCTGCAGCCAGTGAGACTATGGCACCCCCAAGTGGGATATGTTGTGACGCTGAAGGTAGTGAGGCGGGTAAGGAGATGGGAAGAGGAGGTTGGAACCTGGCTATTCAGATTTGGTCACCAAACACCGCTTAAGTCATTTCAAGCAACGTTTCAAATCTGAATGGTGGTCTTACACCAACGTGCCGCCATTATTCTATATATTATTTTAAATAAATTAATTGAGAAATAACACAAATTAATCAAATAAAATTTATTTGCCACGCATTGATTCGATCCTGTGACTTTCAGATTGCGAGTCAAGAGCATTACCACTCGACAATGCCGTCTTGTTATTTAATTTTTTTTTTATGTATTTGTAGGTTTCGAATATTACAAAAAATGGATAGTGGTGTACTTAAACCACGAAGTGAATGATTTCAAAGAAAAAATATTTTGAAAAGTTAAAAAACTCTGATTCCGATAAAAAAAACTATCGAATGACTTCTTGAAATTTAAACTGCTTTTTAAGATATTTTTTAAAGTCGGAAAAATTAGTTTTATTTCCAACAATAATTTTTTTAGCGAATTGTAAAATTCTTTTAACTGACAATAAATAAGAAGCCAAATTGTTTGTTTGCTCCGCAAAATCAGTAGTCAATAAGACAAAAAAGTGCAAATATTTTCTTTCATTTCTGCATCTAGTGTATAACAATCAATATAAAACTAAAATCAATAAAAAAATGCAAAAATAGCTTTCATTTCTGCATCAACGTGTATAACAATCATCATAAATATAAAACTAAAACTTAACACTCCATCTTTGAAAACCGATAAAATTTAAGTCTTACGCGAGAGCATTATTCGATGAAGTAATACATTAAATATGCGTTAATTTTAACGTGAAATACTTATGTGAATCGTTTAAACACTCACTTCATTATCGGGAGTTATTCTGAAAGCGATTAAATAACTTATGTTTCCGCTTCCGCTTGCTCCATTTTCATTATTTGCCCTTTTTCATTTATCGGGAACGCGAGAAGCAAACAAGCAGGCGGTTCTTCCATATAATGTGCAAATAAACTAGGGGAGACGAGACGGATTACTAAATAATCTAAAAAGATATTGTCAATAGAATATAAATGATAGATCGTTTTATTTTTTTTGTCGATATAAAGTAGATCGCGTGTAAATTATTTGCTCACATGTTATACTCACTTTTATTTTACTTAGTTGTAACCAATATTCATAAACTATCAGTTAAAAACAGCCGATTTAGTTTTTTCAGCTATGTACACCGGATTAGGTTTTGCAATCCCGCTGCTTTTATTGATCTGCTGGATTCCGCACCTTCAAAACGCGGATCAGTGGATCCCGCAAATTAAAAATTTGGCGCTAAAACTTTCGCGTAAATCGAGAGTAGCGCGACGTTGCCGTTCAGCACAGCGCGCCGCGCCGGCGACTAGCGGACGGTTGGCAGACTGTCCTGTCAGTTAGTCAGTTGTTCATAAATGGCACTGCGCTGCGCACGTAGGTGACGAGTGTTTTCGTTTTCACCGTCCGGCGTTTAACGTAAGTACCTAAATTTTAATGTTTCGTTTAATCTCATTGCTAACTTGCAGCCTTTTAAATTAGGAGTTGAGGCACTTTGTAGGCGAGAGTCAACGCTTGTAACCGCGACACAAAAGTTCGATTTATTTTGGGTAAATTACTACAACAAAACACGGTATTGAGTAACCAGTTGTCACAGACTCTACATGAACGTTTTCAAGAACGCCACACTGATTTAACAGAAGTTTTGTTTTATTTGCAAAATCCGCAAAAAAAATCGTACTTATGCATTCTTCATACCAAGAAAAGTTGCAATACGCCAAGAAATAAATAAAATAATAGAAAGAATCTTAGTTCAAGACAAAGAAACATATGCAGATGACGTCCTCGAAAATACACATATATCTGGAACATCTGCTACTGATACAGATCCTACTCGAACGCTAAAAAAAGAATTAGAAAAACAGCTTCAAGAAGAAAAATAAATATTTAAGAAAAAGCCAGACAACAAGCAAAAGAACTTTGAGAAAATTTTGAAGAAAGAAATGACGTTCTTTGAGTCCGATGGTATCAGAGGAGAGTACCTGACGCTTGCCTATGAATGTATCCTGATGGTTCAGCCTACCAGTGTAGAAGCCGAGAGAGCGTTTTCAGCATCAGGATATATTTGCAGTTCACTCAGAAGCAGGCTCGCAGATGATAAATGCCATTTGCTTCTTAAGAGTGTATTTTCAAAAGTTGTCACCAAAGGTTAATATTATAGTAATAGCATCTAAGAGATAGTTGTGATTTGATTATTAGTCATTACATGAATAAGAATGAATTAAAAATATAAAACTGTTAGGAGTTAGGGTAAAATTAAACAAAACGATTAAACTGGTGACCGGCCAACTCGGAATGAAACCAAATCAGAACCATCTCAGATAAGTCATTTAGAGTGTTAAAAAAATATATATTAAAAATTGGTTAAATAGGTTATGTTAGTTAAGGGTTATCGGCTAATTTAAAAATTATTTTTTTCATAGATTTTAATGACTTTTCAAGGAGGTGTTGAGTTGACATTATTCCCAGTTGGCATGGAACCGATTAAACTATGCCAAACATTTAAAGATGAGTCTAAGAAAACAGATTACTAATTACTTATACTTAATTAATGAAAAAAAGAAAAGAAATAATTTCTGTTGCTTAAATGTAAGATATGTTTAATAAAAGTTGATTTTCATAACATAATTTCAAAGATGCGGGATCCTGCGCGGGATTGAAAAATCCCGCGGGATGAATAAGCTGAGGGATTGCAATCCCTTCACCGAATCAATGCATAGTTATCTCATTGAAATTTAAATGTAACACTTTCATCAAACGGCTAATCAGTGCCATTTTTTAATTTATTTGAAAGGTTCCCATTAAACCTAGATTCTAGATCCAGCTTTTGAAAACCACAACTTTCGTGCCTGGCAGATGATCAAATTTTGATCGAAGACCAAAATGGTTGATGAATGACAATGAATAGAAAAAAACAAAAATGGCGCTGATTGGATTACAGCGTATGATGTGTATTTTTACGGAACAAAAGCGTTTAAAATATTTTCGACATTTCAACTTAAAATCGTTCTCTCACACGTTTGATCGTGAAGCTACTTTGACGAATATGCTATGCAAGTCAGGGAGAGTTTTCTGAAGCGATAACGCGTGACTCGACGTGATGTGTGCCTTAAACTAATAAGATCAAAGTATCATGTCAGCTTTTATGTTAAATAACGAGAAATGTTAAATAACGTAACAAAATAGTTTCAAAGATAAGAGAGCTTGTAAAAAATGTACTTCATATTTTTAAATAATCTACATACTTTTTGAACGGCTCGCTTTGAATATTTTACTTGTCCTCTTACTATTTCTGTAACCTCATTAGGTTAGAGTAGATCATTATCTAAGAATTTTATTTCGAGTCAGGGGTTGGTTGGTTCGTTTCCCAACTTTCATATTTTTATAATTACTTAAGCTTCGAGTCATGGTTGAAATTTCGATTGTTTAGCTGTTTGTCTCTTATTAACCAACACACCTGCCTTAGGTCACCCTAAGTAGTTTGCTACATTTGATCACTTAGCGGGGGTGCCCGAGACCAATGGGTGAGGTTTTTTTATGTGACTACCAAAGAAAAGTCCCAACTGCTCCCGTCTGGAGCCAGTGAGACTATCCAATTGGGGTATGTTGTAAGGCTGAAAGTAGGGGGGAGGAAAGGAGGGGGAAAGAGGAAATAGGGGAAAAATCGGGCTATTCAGATGTGGTCACCAAACACGGCTGAAGCCATTTCAAGCAACGTTTCAATTCTGAATGGTAGTCTTACACCAGCGCGTTACTGAAAGAATTGTCTACTGGCCGTCAAGGGATGAATTAATACTTCCGTCACTCTTGGACACATTGACCCTACGTTGTACGTGAGCATGCCATATATAACTTTACATTTTTCATATTATTTTAATTAATTCATTTTTTAATTTGATTTATTTTTACTCTAATTTATTCATTGCTTTGATGGTTACATAATTTGTGTATTTTTCAGCCACCATACACGTACCCGTATTATGGTGGTCAAAGTTTTATCTGAAATGTCTGTATTTTTTATATGTTCTGTTAATCCGCGGATGTGACATTAATAAACGACTCAAGTTAATCCACATGCGGAACCCCATCTTGTATGTTAAAGATATGAGTAGTTGTATCCTTTATAAAGGTACTAATTGTCTTTGTAGTAATATTTCTAATTTAAACTGATGTAAAAATATTTAGTTGTCCTCTCCTAAACACAATCAGCTGCTTTATCAGGAAGGTGATTTTAAAAATTCATGTTATATTTTGTTGAAAAATTGTAACCAAAAAAGTTTGTAATGTGTATTCTATGTGAGTGTAACGGTGTGAAATTTGTTCAAAATAAATAATGGTTCACTAGCAGGTAGTAGCTGCAGGACCCGGGCAAATTCGAAAGTACCGACAATAAAGGAGATTTGGCCAATCAGAGGCTTCGGGCGAGCGGCCTAAACCATTATTCGATCCTCTGACATAGCCGCGAACGGGCCGCCAAAAAGGTCGTTCAACTTCCGCCTGCTAGCTGCCGACTTCTTTCATTTCTGAACCAAACTTCCGTGGTGGGAAATCGCAACGTGCAGCGGCCTCAACAATAATACAACCGTCCTTTTCAGGGCGTCATTTTAAATATTTTTGCATACTGTGTCGCAAGGTCGTGTCGAAAACCAATCGCCCTTCTCAGACCGAGAGATTTCAATATTTGGCGTTTTTCAATATTTGTTTTTAACAACGATGTGTGCATGCGATGGCCCGTCATATACATACCAACATTCTGATATGTTATGCATCAATTAACACATACATTATGAACTATATTAAATATTTTTGCATACTGTGTCGCAAGGTCGTGTCGAAAACCAATCGCCCTTCTCAGACCGAGAGATTTCAATATTTGGCGTTTTTCAATATTTGTTTTTAACAACGATGTGTGCATGCGATGGCCCGTCATATACATACCAACATTCTGATATGTTATGCATCAATTAACACATACATTATGAACTATATTAAATATTTTTGCATACTGTGTCGCAAGGTCGTGTCGAAAACCAATCGCCCTTCTCAGACCGAGAGATTTCAATATTTGGCGTTTTTCAATATTTGTTTTTAACAACGATGTGTGCATGCGATGGCCCGTCATATACATACCAACATTCTGATATGTTATGCATCAATTAACACATACATTATGAACTATATTAAATATTTTTGCATACTGTGTCGCAAGGTCGTGTCGAAAACCAATCGCCCTTCTCAGACCGAGAGATTTCAATATTTGGCGTTTTTCAATATTTGTTTTTAACAACGATGTGTGCATGCGATGGCCCGTCATATACATACCAACATTCTGATATGTTATGCATCAATTAACACATACATTATGAACTATATTAAATATTTTTGCATACTGTGTCGCAAGGTCGTGTCGAAAACCAATCGCCCTTCTCAGACCGAGAGATTTCAATATTTGGCGTTTTTCAATATTTGTTTTTAACAACGATGTGTGCATGCGATGGCCCGTCATATACATACCAACATTCTGATATGTTATGCATCCATTAACACATACATTATGAACTATATTAAATATTTTTGCATACTGTGTCGCAAGGTCGTGTCGAAAACCAATCGCCCTTCTCAGACCGAGAGATTTCAATATTTGGCGTTTTTCAATATTTGTTTTTAACAACGATGTGTGCATGCGATGGCCCGTCATATACATACCAACATTCTGATATGTTATGCATCAATTAACACATACATTATGAACTATAGATTAAAAAAAATAGTTTTTTCATCTCTGTATTCATTAATATTATAAATTCATTCATAAATTTAACTATAAAATTACTTATTATGTAAAAGAAAATTTACAATTAAATCGTGGTTTTATAAATAAAACTAACAATTTTTCTACATATCTGTTTACATCAGTTTTGAACGCAAAGCTGTATTTTAACTACTTATTTATAACACATTTGCACAAGCATAAAAGGAAATGTTATGGTTAGTGTAAGAAGGCCAGCGTATGCCCTTTTAAATTAAAGATCACTTGCTTTCCATCACATAACCAAAACCCCTACTGCCTCAGAAACGCATAAGAAACACAAGTTAATAATTCACTTCCGCGATATTAATTCGACAAAACGCCAGTCTCTATCGTTGGCGATTGGCAACAACCACTGAATATGTATTACCATTGGAAGTAACGCTAACAGAAAATAATAATAAAAATCTTTTAATATTTTCACAGGCGTCGTGAGATGAATTTATCGGTTGGCAAAGTCCTCGATCACGACACAAACAATCAGAGCAAAGAGAGAATAGTGATTTTATGTAGATTAAATTACCGAAAAGTACAATATTATTAATTGCACCATCTCATTTATCATTGTGATGTAAATAATAAGGTGTGGTAAGTAAAGGTTCCTAAAAACATTCTACGAAATTTTTCACCTACCCCCCATTTCCTCACCTCATGTCTATCCCCTCCCTCATGTAAATGCTATAGATACACCATTAAGAGCGTACGTAAGGAGGTTTAGTTGAACCCCCCCCCCTCGTCATCAGCCTCAGTATTGGCTAGGAAAAAGAGAGAATGGTACTTGTAGTTTGCATTCCTGGAAAATACAACAATATTGTATGAACCACCTCTTTTATCAATTTGATGGAAGTAATAAGTTGTGATAAGTGGAGATCCCAAAAATCTTTCCAAAAAAATTCTGAACCCCCACCCCCCTTTTTCCCTTGACTCCACAGGATCGAAGCCGCCTATTTAAATGCTATAACTGCGTCCTAGAAAATCCACAAAGGAAACCAAAGGACGTTTCGACTACAATTCAGAGGTTCAAATCCCGACTCGCGCAATTTATTAACTTGAGTCGTTTCACATTAAATTAATTAAAAAAATGTTCGTTTGTATTGTACACTACTCTCGGTATCGCCTTGGCAAAAATCTACCACTTAGAACTAAAACGTTGCTTGCACGGTGATCAGATCTGAACAGGCAGCGTAATTCTCCAACCACCTTACTATCCTCACTTCCTTCAACTTCACAACATACCCCAATTGGGAAAGCCAGTCTCACTGAATCCAGACGGTTGTGAGCAATTGGGTCGCCGGTGAGGTATTTTCCTAAAAAAAACAATCGAAATTAACCCATAATATTATATCGTTCACCAAGCGTAAACGTTTATTTGATGCTAAGACTGCCAAAACAATACATAGTCATTCTTATACTGCATCGCGTTGTGTTGGATCATATTTATATGTAGTTACTGATGTTATCAAATCAACTGTTGCGCGTTGTCGCTACTTTTTTCAATAACGTAGGCTATTAATTTTAAGGGCTAGTTATATTTTGATTCAGTACAATTAGAACACCCTTGATATTCTGAATCCGTCTAGTAATTTGTATAGAAGAGCCAATAAACACGCCCTTTGACCGAGTCGATTTGTAATGCATCTATTTGTTAACAAACATTAACCGGAATAATAAGGGTTGGAGATGCTTTAAACGGTAAAGGTGCTTATTCTAACTGTTATGATAAAACGAACCCGTTGCGATATCTTTATAGTATATCTAGGGGTAGTATGGCAAACGAACATTAATATTATATTGCTACAAGGGTTGATTTCGATTATCAGGAGTATTAGACGAGTAAGGCGTATATTGAAGTTCAAAAACTGGACACCTGTTCTTCGATACATATTTTGGCGTCAGCAATATATTATGCAGCTAAATTATCTCTATAATTTTGTACCAGCTGTACACAAATCCATGCTAACTATATGAGTTCAGTTACATACATAGTGCGCTTATATTTAGTCCAAAAAAATAATCCACGTAATCATAATAAAAATAACTGTACTTTCGTTCGCAATCAGGGTAGGTACTCTAAGTATCTCCGTGCGTAAGAGGAACACAATCGCCGAGAAATTTGAGATATAGATATCTTACAAAACAAAGGGACAACTGCATCACAGGCTAATTATACCTAAATAATATCATCGAAATCGAGGTTTTGCATTCCTTTGTTTTCTCTTCCAACTGGACCAATTTGTAAATTTTTTTTACACCAATTGTATTAAAAGAAAATATTTTATATCTTGTGTTTACGTTCTTTATGCTTTGTTTTCTTCTTTTTAAATGTATTGTCAAATTTATATACTGAACGTCTGCTGCTGATAGCGTTCAAACTAGACAATTCAAAGGATTTTTGATTGCTCCTGTAAGCAGTAACTTATCAAAAAAAGCCAAACTTAGGAACAAATCAGTTATAATATTGAAAAAGAACATTTGCACTGGCGTCCAAATCTAAAGGAAATTGAAGAATGTGTCCCTGCGTTTCCTCCCAAAAACCGTCTTTTAGAATCGAAACGTTGCTTGAAATGGTAAAAGTCGTATTTACGTTTACTGACCAGATTTGAATCTAAATTATCTTTAGCAGTCTTTACAGCTTTACAACAAATCCCACTTTTATTGAAAATGCCATTTTCTTTCTGGTTTCAGTTGGTTGACCTAAGTTGGGACTCTTGTGAGGTATTTAAAAAATCAAAAAAATAATTATAGTTTTGAAATTTCATTTGGCGAGGTCTTTGTAACTGTGAACGAAATTGTTTTTGCGGAAGAGTTTTTTTGCCCTTTAAAACTTTTTATGGTTCTCGAATCTGTCAAAATAAAGTTTTTTTCGTGTTCATTATTATTATACCAAAAAACGTTTTTTTTTGCATATTATTTCTTAATCTTTGAAGATTGTGTTAGTAATATTCATCTAGAGACGTTTCCTTATTGCTGAGGTTATGATCCCACTACAATTTCCATGGTGGACAAGGTTCCTCCTTTCTCAAACTCCTTGCTGTCCTTCGCTGCGTGGAAAGCCAAGGATTTCGGTGATCTTTTCCTGTTTTTCCTGTCTACCGTGAGTTTGTTATATAAATAATTTTTTAAGTTAACGCAACTAAAAATTATTAATAATAGTAAAGATATCTTTTTTGAAATATTCAGTACAGACGTTGTTACGTTGAAAGCAATGTTTTGTTACATCTTACAAAAATATATCGACGGTCCCGAAGAACAGAGTCTTGTAGTTTTGCAGCAAAGCTATTAAAAGTTTCGTTTTTTTTTCATTTTTACTGTTTTTGAGATCAAGAAATACAGTATTTTTCGATATGCCTTTCATTTAATTTCATTCGAAATTCCGAAAATACTGGTCTTTAAATCGTCAAAAGGAAATTAAAATAAGCCAAAAAGACGTTGTGAATTTTTAGCAGACATTGTTCTTCATTGTTCGGAACCGTTAATGTCTTAAGCTTCTTAAGGATCCATGGTAAATGATTAATCAAACAAGTATATATCTTACTAACGTTCAAGTGTTCGAGTATTTTATGCATTAAGGATGGGTTGTTTCAAAAAATTTGACGAATTCGTCAAATATTTGACGATAATTTTCACGTTCTGTGTAAGTTCTATTCAAGTTCTGTGATGATTTCAGTTTTGTGAAGCAGCTGGCCTATGATGATAAAAAAACAGAACTCGAAAAGAACTTACACAGAACCTGAAAATTAACTTCAAATATTTGATGAACTCATCAAATTTTTTTAAACAACCCGTCCTAAGTCTCTCTTGAAAAAGGTTCTCTATTTAAAATCTAAGCATTAAAAAGCTGACTCTAATCTACATTTTACTCTCTTACCGCAAAGTAGAGTTTAATACAGAGAGCTTTGAAAGTAAACGGAAAAGGAATTGGTTTTCAATGTCTTCACACCTCCTTTGGAAAGGAAATCTAAAAAAGTTACTTTGGGAAACTATCAGTTTTTAAAACTTGTGGAAGTCTGTCGGAGCTTACCTGAAAAGTTGGTGTGTGCACACTTATTGCATATTATTATAATTATTTTTTACATTATTCATATTATCGTGCATGAAGTTTACTGTTTATTGTATAATAATAAGTACCAGAAATATAAAAAAAATATTCATAATCAGTAACTGTGTGTAAATGGGTTGGTATAAGTATTTTGTTGGCTTTACAATAGAAAAACCTGTGCTAAAGTTATCGCTTATCCAGTGTTTTTTGCATTCAAAATAAAGTAGAAACTTGAAGATTAAACAAATTATTGTGGCCACTTATATTTATATTACACCACACACATGGCACAACTTCCCGGAACTAGTGGGACTAATGCATCCACGATTTTTAAATAATCTTATTGAATTTAACTTTTGTTTTCTTGATTTAATTAATATATGCATGAATGAACGCTTGAAATGGAGTGTTAGAAGTTGAAAATAATTCATTTCCCGACATTTGATTGATCTGAAACTCAGCAGATAAACTAGCTGTGATAATGTTGTGGCTGGTTGTGACAATGCATTCTGTAAGCTTTTGGTGATACTAAGGCACACACACATGTGCACATACGCATTTTTCTGAAATTGGATCACATTATATGTAAAAATTTACAGCAGGTTTTTACGTAATAAATGTAGGTACCATCCAAATAGATTTTAGGTAAGCGGTGTTCACTCATTTTAGTCAGTATTCGGGAAGAAAGGTGTAATCGTCAGTCAAAAAAAATCCTTGAAATCGGCCCAATGCGAGCAGATCGAAAATTTAAAATAGATGCATTTAAATCAACCACCGTACCAGAGGCATGTGCCTAGCCCGGTGGTCGAAAAATGTCCAAATTATCTAATTATCAAAGCAATGAATAAAGATAAATAAAAAAAAAATATGCATAAAAATTTAAAAAAAAAACTTAGTTTCCACGAATTTATTCTTTTAATATTTGAAGAGGATGTAAGATAAGATGGTTAAAAAGAACTTAGCTCTTCAGACGTAATTTTTAAACGTAGCTTAGGCTAATTCGTATAACAACATTTCAATTTTTATTGGTGAATTCTAACCGAATCTATAATTGGGGAATTTTTGAGATGTAAGTATTTTCCCGAATTTGATCCCATCGTTTTTTGGCCCAGATTCCAGGATCTTATTGTTTTGTCACGTATATTGTCAAGAGGTTACTTTATATCTCATCTTAACTTTATATATATATTATATTACTCTACCAGCAAAATGCCAAGTCCAAGTCAAAATCTAATCATCTAAGTACTACCTAACTTTTATCTTCCCCATTACAACATAATATACACGCTGAGGGTGCCAAAGTCCCACTGGCTTCGGGCATCTGGGATTATTAGGCGGTATTCATGTTTTATATTAATCTGTTTTCTTTTCTTTTCTTGTTGAATCCCGAAATGCGCAAGTAAATTTTATTTATTTAAATTGTGTTATTCACAATTTGATCATTAAAATAATATAAGGCATACTTGCGGTACGTTCCAGAGTGAAAGATACACTCAGTAACGCCCTGCTGTAAGACCACTTAGAATTGAAACGTATTTGGTGAATAGATCTGAATAGCCAGGTATTTCCTCTGCCTTCCTCTCCGCCATCTCCTTCCCCTCCTAATTTAAATTCAGCCCATAATATACCCCGATTGGGGATGATACAGTCTGACTCCGCGGTATGGAGCAGATAGGTATTCAAACAAAAAAAATTTAATAACGCAATGGAGTCCCATTTGCTTCCAAGCGTCTGGAACCAGGGGAACTATGGCATCCCCATTTTATTGAGGCACATTGTAAGGCTGAAGGGAGTGTGAAGGGGAAATGTATTGAAAGAACGAGATAGAGAAATACCAGGCTTATCAGATTTGGCCACAAAATATGGCCATTTCAAGCAACGTTTTGATTCTGAATGGTATTCCCGGGCGACAGTCAAAGTACTCGTATCTACCACACTGAAACGGTTATAACATGGTTAAAACCAACTCTACTTAAAACCGAGTCATTGTCTCTCGGTAAAAACAGTTTAATGTTTTGAATAGAGTAGAAAGAATTTAAATTTTTCGATTTCTGTCAGAAACGATTTGCTTGTAACCACCATTGTAGCTCGGTTACTTTTCGTCCCTCCGTATTATTCGATTAACTTTTGCCTCATGAGAACAAGTCGTTATATTGGTTCAGCGATCTTTTAACGATCTTCCCGCGTCTGTGTGTTCTTCGATCCGCAACTTTTGTCTCTTTGGGTTCGTAGTTTCCCCTTCTTTTATTTCTCTTTCGAACCCTCGCTACAGTGCCCCCGGAAGGCAAACGGCGGTCACGTGTAAGAAAATAAATCTAGCAGATATCTATGCTAATATTATAAATGTGAAACTGCGTGTGTTTGTTTGTTACGCTTTCATGCATAAAACAATAAAACGATTTCAAAAATTCTTTCACCAATAGAAAGCTAAATTATATACGATTACTTAAGGCTGTATATAATGGTAAGCTCTGGCGTTATGGAAATTATAAATTGTAATATATTATATTTGTTTTACATTTTCTGTCGCTAACAAAAGCGAGTTAATGCTAACGTCAGAAAAAAAATTGTTGCTGTGGAAATGGTGTTGATATATTTGGCGTCGTAGTTAATATCTATCAATATAAATAAAAATGAATCTCCGAAATGTTTGTAAGCGTGTAACTTTTGAACGACTGCATCGAATTCGATAAATATTTTTTTTAACTACTGGTGAGCTCTGGTATTATAAAATTTAGGTGGCACGTGAGCTGTTTGATAACTGAACGCACCGGGAATGAATGTATGCAATGCGGGAGGAGGAAGGGGGAGGGAATGAGAGTAAGTACCATGCGAGCGAAGCCGCGGGTAAAAGCTAGTATTTTAATAATCGTATTTCATATACGTAACCCTTAAGTTAATACCCAATTTATCATATTCACTGACTAGATGATTCCTTATTACGAAAATAATTAAGAAATTTTATTTTGAGCTTCCACTTGGATATATCGATCGTTGTTGATAAGTCAAACATCTACAAATAGATACTAAGTTTTGAAGTTATGATGAAAGCAACATTCAAATGCTCGCCGTAAATCAAATATAATTTACAAGTGTCTGTGTTTTAAATATTAAATATGCTTTAAAATAATAACTGGGGGCATAAAAATACGGTACATTACTACGACATTTTGAAATATAGTACTTGTATAGTACTTGTCTCCACTATCTTAATGTTGCTTGTGTCGTGATAGAGGACTTAGCCAGCCGAGGAATCGAACACGGGACGCCTGCGTGGGACCCAAACGCGATGCTAACTCAGCTACCGACCGGTCATTTTTTTTTTTACATGAGCACCACACAGGAGGCCCTGAGGAAAATTATTTCCCTCAGGGCCTTTGTCATCTTTGGGGATGCTGTGTGGAAGGTTTTTTTTAAGGAAGGGAAAGGAGGAGTCGGGGAAGGAAAAGGGTTAAAAGGGTGGGTAGGAATCTGGGGTTCAGTGTGTCCTGGTCATCCGGCTCCAAGACCTAGACAAACCTAACCACATGAACCTGGGCACCCCTGCTAAATTACCAAACGTAGCGAACCACTTGGGGTGATCTATGGCAGAGGTGTTGGTTATCTAAATCCTCCCAAATTGTTTATAAAAAGTGTTATCTTCTTCTTGAATGCTATTACATTGATGGGAATAACCTTAAAATAATATAAAAAGAGAGTTGTTCTTATAAAAATTTAATATTAAAAAGCATTAAGTTAGGATACAAAACTCAAATGAAATTTCTTAATTCGTAATCATTTAAGTTGTTTCATCCAAGCATCCCTCTTTAAAAGAAAGCTCTTATTTTACTCATCCATCTCGAGCTTCCAGAGCTTCGTGTGTTGTATATTGTATCTGTTGCTATTTTTCAGTTCGGCGCTAGGGCGCGCGGCTTCGGCGTCGCGGCGCGGGAATCCCCCTCCTGATTGATGCCCCAGTCAGGCGATCGAATTCAATTTGATGTGTCGGCAGTAAAGAATAAGAGATCACGGGAGGCTGCCAGTTTATCTTGGGTACTGGGTGAACGGAAACACTTTGAAATTGAAACTTAAAATTCTACAAGTCGTCTCTTACTAACTAATACGATATAATTTTTTGCTATTTTCAGTTTATGTCGGGTACTGGGTGAATGGAAACAGTCAAAAATTGAAAACTAGTTTTCAGAACGTGTTACAAAAAATCGTTTAACTAACTTTATTTTGTATTTTTAAGATTTATTTCATTGAAACATTTTTTTACGTGAATACCGCAAAAAAGTTCCCAACCGCCTGGAGTCAGTGAGACTATGGATTTATTGCGATACCGAAGGGAAGAAGAATGGAAGAGGTTGGGAAATAGGAAGATGGGGAAGCACCTGGCTGTTCAGATCTGGTCACCAACTAAAACCATATCAAGCAACGTGTAATTTCTGAATGGTGGTCTTACACAATGGCAACACTGAGATAATCTTTCAATCTGGAAGATGTCGCAAAAATATCTTATGTTATTTTTAAATCTTAAATTGTGAAAAAAACACAAATCAATCAAATAATTTATTTTTATTTTTTATTATTATTAAAAAAAAAAAACATCACTTCTATTTACTTTTCTTGCGCACGCCGGGATTTGAAGTCGACATATAAATATTTCAATATATCGATAATTGAATAACACAATAACTTAGTTTGTAACCATGATATTTTTTCTTTTACTACCGACCGGTTTCGCTTAACACAAGTATCTTCAGGGTATAAAAATTAAACAGATCATAAATAACCATTTTGTGAGCTTATTTACACGTAGAAAAAGACAAAACATAATATAAGGAAAGAGACGGGAGAAAAACAAAAAAAAATCGATTTATTAATTTAGCTCTTAAAGAAGACGACATTTTCTCCAATTTTATTTATTTTTCCAAAAAAAACCTGCACCCCGGGAGTGTTTTAAATTTACACACATAATTACGTAGCTGCTCGTATGTATAAAATCTAATTTGGTGGGCATTGGCCTTCAATAATACAATTAACACGAGATGGAAATGTAAGGTGGGCTGGGGTCGATTTAGACGCATCGACCAAGACGTTGCACGGGAGTACTAATACGGTTAACTTACTGTAACTTACAGTGTGTACAATCCATATAATATTTAATTACTACTGCAGTCATACTAAGACTTGTATTTTGGCGAATCTAGTGGAAGACCGGTAAATATTTTGTGTGCAGGACAAGATGTGCATCGAATTTTGGATTTACAATTTGGGAGGCTGGTATGGGTATCGCCCCTCCGGGAACCATTTATTGGACAACCAACACCCCTGCCGTATGTCATTCTAAGTGGTTTGCTACGTTTGGTGACTTGCCCACCTACTGTGTAGCGGGACGGTAGGTGAAAATTAGTTGAGGGAAACCTTTTCACCTCTCCAGCCGGAATCTCTTGATTCAACGGCGAGGTCGAGGTTCGTTGAGATTACAAGGTGTTTTATTTACGTTTGTAGTAAAGTTTACAATAAACATTTAATTGGACGAGATGTTCTAAATAATTCTGTCAATGCGCGCTGCGAGATTGATGGCGTCTGCCCGACTAATAGATGCCTCATTAATACTATTATCGTAACCGTTTGTACATTAGACAGGAACGACGATAAATAATACTCTTCAAAAACAGTACTTAATGACATCTGTTGAGATACCACAAAACTTCATACAACTATCTGTACTATCGACATCTATTGAAGAATGTTCAAACTACATGATTAATCTATGCACTTCACTACCTCTCAGTATTTTCCAACGAAAAAAGCTATAAGTTTATTGATTTTAAAAAGTAGAACTAGTGAGAGTTTTCACTCATAGGCGTTGGATACCACGCTTAAAATCACCTAGGGCAATAATGACAAAAGCAACTACAGAAGGGTAAAAGTAAAGCAAATGATGATGTATGGTATTTGAACATTTTGATTCAATTATGTTCACTAATAAATAATCAAAATATTGTAGGTATCCAAGCAACATCAATACAATAATATTAAGCTTTTATCTTTATATATTCATAAATCAAAATGTGTTTGGGGATTCGTGATTAGTGTATTGCTGTATTAAGCATAGGTCGTTTAACGTTACGTTTGAAACTTTCAAAATACCTTCTTAAAATCCCGCGAAAGTTAGATTATTTCAACCACTTGACAATATATCTGAAAAATTTTTCAATCATCACGAAAATTCTTGCGAAACCGTAAAAAAATAAGAAAATTATATTTTGCAAAACAGTGATTGCCAAATCAGAATTCAATTTTCAAACCTCTTTAAATTAATGAATTAATTTGAAGTACCTACTCACATAATAATTTGAATCGAATCAAGAATTAAAAATATTTTAAGCAGGTACCTATGTTAGGTACTAAATTTGATTGATCGTTCTTATAATATTTGATTGCTCTTAGATAATATACAAAAATGAATATTTTTAATGCATGAAAAATTAAGATTTGATTAAAATAATTTGTAATAGGTGGCACGCGAGTTGTTTAAAAACTGAATGTACTAGGACTGAATATATGGAACGCGGGAGGGGGATTGGTAGGACAGGGAGCGGAAAACGGGAGAGAAAGCGGGGAAGATGGAAGGGAAACGCGGGTGGGGAAGGGGACGCGGGAAAGGACATGCAGGGAGAAACAATTTATTTCTTTGAATATGGCATTGCAACGCACGCTGGGAACAAGCTAGTTCATAATGTACAATGTTTTTGTTAAATATATAAACCTTCTAAAAATGTTAATGTTTTCTAAATAAACTCATTTTTATTGACAACCCTGTACGTGACAGAGTATTTTTTATATGAGGTTCCTTATAATATGTAAAACACCCGAGAGCAAATAATATGTTTACATAAGATTATGCCCTTTGTTTGAAAAAGGGAAGATAAAATATCTTCTGCTGTCTTAACAATAATCCATTTCGTACCCGAAGTCAATATTTGAATGTAGCGGCTTTTGATTTGTTAATAGAATTTGTATATCTCATGTGGAGTTCTCAAGTAAAAAATTCAAAGTAAAAAAAATAAGTTTCTGCACAAAACAACAATATCACTAACCTTCAGTCGTGATATGTTTATTTTATGTTGAGAATTAGCACATTATCAGATGACCATTCGATTGTAAATTGTCATCAGATGGCTAAAATATGTGCAGATCTTGATAATAAAGTTATTAAATTAAATTATAAAAAAAGTCTATATTCGTCAAAACTGGTGACATTTGAGGGAGGACGATGTCCAAAGCTAAAGCTAGAAAGCTCACAAAAAGTTTAAAAAGAATAATAAATGCGCTTAGAAGATGAGTAAATTAATAGGTACAAAATGATAAATATATTTGTGTCAGAAATATTTTTGACTTCAATTTTTGGTAGGTGGGATATTGCCGCCCAGGGAACCATTTATTGGATAAACAACACCTCTGTCATAGGTCTCTTTAAGTGAATGATGCTTGTGCAATGATAACTTGCAATGCAATGACGACTCGGCTATCAAGGGAATAGACCCACGATGTCCGGGCGGGAATCAGACGTATTTGTCAACTTAGCCACTACTAACAGGTCTAGATTTATCTATAGTTGTGTTGCCTTCTTCAATACCTCAATAAAAACCTAAATAAATGCAGATTTTTAATAACTTAATTTTTGTCCAATTACATATTATCTCATGAGTTAATAATATAAGGAAAAGTAAAAAAATGCATGATTAAAAAAAATTATAGCTTTGAATAAAATAGGGCACAAAAACAATAAAAATAATTTTTAATTTTTATTTTAATTTTTATGAGTAAAACCTCAAATTGAAATATTTTAATGAAATGAAGACAATATAAGCGAAACTCAATCGAAAATCTGAAAACAGAAAAATCAGAAAGAGATATTGACTCCTCTGGGACTCGAACCCAGGACCTCTCGCTTTCCGGGCAAAAAGCGAGAGGTCCTGGGTTCGAGTCCCAGAGGTGTTTTTTTTTTTTTTTTTTACATTAACTCCACACAGGAGGCCTTGAGGAAAATAATTCCCCTCAGGGCCTATGTCATCTGGGATGCTGTGTGGAGGGTCTTTTTGAGGAGAGGAAGGAATGAACATTGGTCTTGAAGAGACCCATGTTGTAGGAGGGAGGAAACACAGATGCCGGCAAATCGTTCCATAGCCGTGAATATCTTTTCTGATTTTTCTGTTTTCAGATTAAATAAAAAAAAAACCTACTTGAAAAACGAAATAAAAGTACGTAATCTACACATTACTGTTTAGGAGGCGAACAATTCCATTATCCCCAGCCACAATATTGTTAAAAAACTCATTTTATTACAATGGAAAATCCGGAAGCAAGGATAAAATAGTCACAAAAACAAAGCAATCATCATAAATTTTAAGGAATCAAGCTGACCATAAAACTACCTTCCGAACCTCCTTAAATTCCACGTTCAATTATGAAAGAAAATACAATGTACACGTACTTATTACATATAAATAAGATCATTGGTAACGGTTGGTACCATTCTAGACTTTTTTATCTGTCGTTCATCTATGAAATTACGTGAAAACGAATCTTTTGCTCGCGTTTTGATATTTGTTAATATTAGTAACAACTGAAGACGCATTTTTGTAAGGATCATATACGACAACTTAGGAGTATTTGTGGAGCTTTAGGAGATTATTTTGGAGATTATTGTAATTTATTAATGTGAATACTGCACAAGAGTGAATACTAACTAACTAAACCAAATACTCCCAACCGTCTGAAGTGAGATTATGGCATCTCCAATTGGAGTATGTTGTGAGACTAAAGGTAGTCGAGATATGGAAGAGATATGGAGGAAGAAGGTAGGGGGTATCTAGCTATTCAGATCTGATCACCAAACAAAGCTAAAGACTTTTCAATTCCGATCGGTGGACTTACACCAGGGCGACACTTGGAATATTTTCCACGGTCGAATATGCCGCGAATACAAAACATATTATGTATTTTGAATTTGAATGAATAGTTGTGAAATAACACAAGCTATGCTCTCACCGGGATTTGAACCCGCGAGAGCATAACCCGTCGTACACCAGGTCCCCTAGCACTTTGTTCGTTGGGGAGCTGTAGTAGTATTGGGACAAATCAACGATATTGACAATAAAACCTTTATGAATGCTTGTGTGGCTTGTATAGTTAGCAGTCGTTTAGCAGTTAGCAGTTCACAAATGCTGAAAAGCTCTACCTTTCCCGAGATGAACGAACAAAAATATAATAAGATTAAAAGAATACGAAGAATAAAATATAAAAAAAATTAAAAAGTGACGAAATTCTGATCAATGCGTAAAAATGTTATTTCATGAATTTGGTAAGGAATTTGTACGCTCATTTATTCAGTTGGTCATAACAACAATCAGCAGAAGGTGATAATTAAACAGCCGGTGTTAAAAAATATTCAATGCACATTTAATTCACTGCCAAACTTGAAAACCACTTACAACGCCTGCCTTTCGTCATAGAGCAATGGACGCCGCTGATTATAAAGGCTTTGATATAGTACGAAAACGGCGCTATGAAAAATTGCAAAGAAAAATAACAGACATGCTATAGTAAAATCTCTAGGTTATTATTGCTAACCGAATAGCGAAGAGATTTTTACCAAGTCATTTTTTATTATTTTTTATACGAATACCGCACAAGAGTTCCAACTGCTTCCGTCTGGAGCCAGTAAGACTATGGCATCCCCGATTAGGATATGTTGTGAGGCTGAAGGTGGTGGGGAGGGGAAGGAGATGGGGAAGAGAATGTTGGGGAAGTACCCGGCTATTCAGATCTGGTCACCAAACATGAACATGTTTGGTGACCAGATCATGAACAAATAGCTAAACCATTTCAGGCAACGTTTCAATTCTGAATGGCGGTCTTACATCAGGGCGATATTGAGAGTATCTTCTACTCTGAAACGTGTCGCAAATATGCTATATATTATTTTTAAATCATTTAATTATGAAATAACACAAATTAATCAAATAAAATTTGCTACGCCGGGATTAGATCCTGCGACCTTCGGATTGCGAGTAAAGAGCACTACCGCTAGACCACGCCAGCCGTACATATACAAATAAAAAAATATATTATTCAAACTTTTTAAAATACTGAATCCTCTACACTACTAATACTTAATTTGATTAATTTGTGTTATTTCACAATTAATTCATTTCAAATAATAAATAGTATATTTGCGGCACGTTCTAGAGTGGAAAATACTCTCAATATCGCCATAGTGTAAGACCACCATTCGGAAGTGAAACATTGCTTGACATGGCTTTAGCCGTTTTTGGTGACCAGATCTGAATAGCCGGGTACCTCCCCAGCTTCCTCTTTCCCATCTCCTTCCCCTCCCCTCCCTTCCACCTTCAGCCTCACGAACGTACCTAAATTGGGGGTGCCATAATCTCACTGGCTCCAGACGGGAGCAGTTGAGACTCATGTGCGGTATTCTTGTAAAAAAAATTCTGGAACGTACCGCAAATGTACCTTATATTATTTTTTTTAAATAACATATTTTTTAAAATAAAATAACACCGCCTAAAACGTTGGTTTACCGTAATAAATTTTTTTAAACATTACATATAAAAAATCATTTTTCTCCTAGAGATACTTCTGACGTTAATAAGTTTTTGCTTTCCATTTTTGAATATCAAACACAACTTTTAATGAAAACATGCTGTTACAAACAAAATTTGTTATTATTATTCAATAAGTAAGTGTATAAATTAAAGAGCTAAAAATAACACTGATAATATGGATAACTATCGTAATTCCGCAAGCGATTATACCCGTCTGCCCTCAAATCTGAGGATTAAGCAAATGTTTTTGCTACGAAGTTTTCCGATTGCCCCAATAATTACAGTCAACATTAACAACAAACTTAACGCAAAGCTAACAGCGCGGTTTATATAGTGATCAGCTGCTCGGCTTAGGAAAATTACGGAGAACCAATCGATACCACACTGTTCTAAAGGGTATTAAACGCAACACTGACTGAGGCGGTCTAGCGATACGACTTGCTCACTCAACCAAACAAACATTAAATTCATTCAAACTTAATTTGAGGGAAGTGTGGTGTTTGTTTTTTTTTTGTTATTTAAACGCCCAGAGGGCTCTTACACAACGCAATTTTGTCTTTTTTAAATTGCAACGAAAATAACAATAAAAATGCACAAGAATTTCTAAAATATAGGTAACATAAATTAAGTATTGATTGAGATATGAAATATCGTATATCTATGTAAATTTAGGTTCCATATGTTTGCGTTCGCAAATCTCTGAAAATAATCGATGGATTGACAACAATTTTTTTTACAGAACATTTCATATTAGCAGAAGAGTGTTTCTATATATAATGATAAGCTTTGGCGTTATGAAATTTTTATTAAAAAAAAATTAGGTTTCGTATGTTTGGGTCCGCAAATTTCGGAAAGTAATCGATGAGTTGACTCAATTTTTTTACAGAACATTGCATTTTAGCAGAAAAGTGTTTCTATAGATAATGGTAAGCTCTGGCGTTATGAAATTTGAACAAAAAGTTATAACAGATGGCGCGCGGGTGGTTTAAAAATGTGTGTATTTCATATATTTTAGCGGCAGGGAGGCAGGTGGAGGAGCATAATGAAGGAGATGGGGTTCACAGGAAGGGTGACGAGGGAGAGAAAAACGGGGAAGGTAGAAGGGGAACGTAGGAGGAAAAAAGGATGCGGGAGGGGAACGGGGACGCACGCGAAAGGACATGAAGGGGGAAACAATTTATTTCTTTGAATATGGCATTGCAACGCATGCCGGGACCCAGCTAGTGTTATATATTATTTTGCGTTGTTCACGAGATAGTTGAAGAACCATTTTCGCGTAATTATGACCTGTTTGCTTTACAATTCAACTCCATTACACTCCCATGGTTACAGAATTTTAGGTAAAAAATTTTGATCACCGTCAGATTTTAAATTTTTTACTTGACAATATTTGAAATTCTCCTACCACCACACCAATAATAAAAAAATGTTGCTTGCGTCGTGATTGGAGGTCTTAAGGAAATGAACATACGACGCCTGGGTGGAATCCAAACGCGATGCCAAATCGGTCATTGTATAGAATATAGATAAATGTATAGATACGCGTGCATTGCGTTTAAAAAAAATTAATTACTCGTAAACATCAGATTGTAATAAATTATTTTATGAAAACATTTTAACTGCTGATTTGGTGAAATATCACATAAAGCTGGAAAACCATATCAACCAAAATTTTAAAATATTTACTAAATGTGCTATGATATGATATGCTTGTGAATGAGGTGAGGAGTTTTTCTAAGACCGAGTTGTTTAACAGTCTATCCTCTCTGTCAATACCTTTGGGAAAAAATTTAGTTAAATAGTTAGCTAAGTAATCAAATAAAAAAATAGAATTAAAATATTTACAGACACGTGACGTGTAATAGTGTTTTTGTATTAGACTATTTAGAATAAAAAAAAACGTCTGTGAAACATAAAAAATTAACTAAATCAGCATTTTATTTCAAGTTTTGGAAACGATTTTCTTCATAAAAATAGTAGTAATACGGTAGTTTCACTCAGAGTATTGAAAATTGCTCACTATAATCAAAATAACAATCCTCAGTTGTAAATATAGATGCATTGAAATAAACGATAGGAAAATGTTAAAAGAAATCCAATGGAAAAGTAACGGAAAAAAGATTCGGTAAAAGACAAGCACCTTTCGGAAAAATTGAAAGTTGAAGCCGGAATAAAAATGATAAAAAACCGATAGAAACATTTTGATAAATTTGACAGTTTGCGTTTTGAAGTGACATCAAAAGTCAAGAGCCTGGAATGCTTTCAGAATATCTAACATAAGAGGGATTTCAAAAGATTATTTGTTTCATGTTTAAAAATTTTAAGAAAATTTTTCAAATCATAAAGCACATTCAACCATTCTTATAAAAAGAAAATGAATTGAAAAAAATGCGGTATGAAATATGCGATGTGCGGAATGCGGGATGTGGAAGGCGGTATAAATGTTTAAGCAGCGAGAGTCGATTAAAGACTGACTTGGGTAAAGCAAAATTGCCAGGTATATAGGGATGGGTATGAAGGAATATGTGACAATACTAACTATAAGTACAGGGTAATGATGTATAGATGTATGTATGTAGGTACGTGTAGCTATGTATTGTGTAAATGCCCAACCACATCCCTTATAGTTATAACAGATTATGTAAAGAAACAAGTGAACAGAAAAGAAAAAAAATTGTATTAAAAATAAAATAATTAATTATAAATTATTATGTATATTTTAATAAAAACTCCTACTCCTCTCCCTTGGCTCCTCGTACTTGCAAACATAACCCCTATAAATATCAGGAGAGAGATTGCAACACTAAGGAGTTCAAAAGAAGGCGCTGCAAAAAAGTGCTATACCTTTGCACGATGATGTCTCTCACCCGGCATGCCGCTTGAAGTCCCAAAAACCTTTCTAGACAGAAGGAAAAACACTTCCATTCCCCTCTCACCCCCAGAAGATAGGTGGAAGCTTGAGTGGCAATCGGCCAAGGTGAAAAATGCCCATATCGTACAAGACTCCACTGAGAGACAGCCTGGGTTCTCATTTCCTCGCAAACTCTGGTCCGACATCAATAGGATAAAATGCTCCCATAGCAGTTGTGCCCGTATGTATAGATGGGGCCTTAAAGAGTCGGAGGTGTGTGAATGCCGTGCGGTGTAGACCACCGAACATGTGGTGAACGAATGCTCGCTCCATTCATTCCCCGGCGGGATTGATGAGGTCCACAGGGCAACAAGAATGGCATCAAGAAGAATGTTTATTTTTATGTATTATGTTGTACTCATATTATGATCGTTATGTTTTCACCGTATTTCTTTGTCGTGATAATTCCTATTTTATACATTCTTTTATTATACATTATATATTTCTTGTAGTATGAACAATTTGCTAAGTAAGCGTAAACACGCAACCGAATAGATGTACCTATGTTTCGTATAAGTAAGGCTAAGGACGGGCGATTATTTTGCTTGAAAAATCACACATTTAACAGGATTACCCAAATTTGCAGAGAACATAATATAAATTCTTAAAATATGTGAGTATTTAACGTGACAGATGCTCGAGTAATTCCTTCATAAATGAGCCAATGTTTGGAAACTTGTTTTAGTAGTAAACTACAAAACAACACGTTTAATGTAAATCAATATTTCTTACATTCTTCAATTCCATTAATATTACGTGATCCAAAAAAGGAAGTTTACTAAAAGGTAGTTAATTAAAATTGGATAAAAATTTTATTGTTGGAGTATAATAATGTTTAAGACCGGTTTTAAAAGCCGGCCTCCGTGGTCCCGAGGCAAGACTCTCGACTCACAATCCGAAAGTCGCGGGTTCGATCTCGGCGTGCGCAAATAAATTTTATTTGATTAATTTGTGTTATTTCACAATTTATTCATTTAAAATAATAAATAGTATATTTGCGGCACGTTCCGGAGTGGAAGATACTATCAGTATCGCCCTGGTGTAAGACCACCATTCAGAATTGAAACGTTGCTTGAAATGGCTTTAGCCGTGTTTAGTGACCAGATCTGAATAGCCAGGTACTTCCCCACCTTCCTCTTCCCTATCTTCTTCCCCTCCCCACTACCTTCAGCCTCATAACATACCCCGATTGGGGATGCCATAGTCTCACTGGCTCCAGATGGGAGCAGTTGGGACTCTTGTGCGGTATTAACTGTAAAAAAAAAAAAGGAACCTTTTTTACCAGCGCGCCTTTCTTTACACTTTGGATTATAGTAAACCTATCTGTAAGTACCTACCTAAAGTAAACTTCTTTTTACGTTGGTCTTTACGAAGAACAATTTATGCTTAACCTGGTCGATGAATGAACGCAATTTTATATTGTTTTTGCAGTAGGAAATTTACTTAATTAAAGTGTGGTAACCATTATTAAAAGATTCATTAAAAACAACTCAAAAATTCGTCATCCAAGAAGAAGAAAAACAAAATATTTTATCTGTTGGTCTTTCCATTAAAAACCTACTTTTCGTTACCCACCCTTTACAATTTTAGTACTAAACACTTGGTTATAATACACCCCTTACAAAGGTATGATGAAAATCAACAACCAACCGGGCTGCAACATATGTTGTATGTTAAGAAATATTCTGAAAATACCTTTATACGTGAAATACCAAAATTCAAACAAGATAAAACGAAAATCCTGCAAATACCACATTAAAACAACCAATTAGTGTACAAAAGAAAAAATATGCAAAACTGCTGTTTACTCTTAAAAAAACATCTTCATTTGACCAAAGAAAATATTTACGCATTTTACTCGAATTCCCTTAATCAGAAATAATTTTATCACTGGGCCTAAGCTAAGTGCTAAAGTGCTGTTCGTTAGATTCTAGTAATAAACAATCTTTAGCATTACACAATCTGAAGCATCAAAGTAATAAAATGAACTTCATAATAACTTTTAATTCAGTTAACGATGTCCGAAAACTCCAAAAAATCCGTAAATAAATAACAATTCTAAATTAATAAACTCTCTGAATTTGGTATTTTAATTCGAGGTAGGAAAATTTCATGTAGCACCTCTGCGTTTATTTTTCCCTTCAAATTTAATCAAGTCTTATAATATTATGACGCTTATAACCCCTAGCAGAATATGAGCATAATCTGAAAGTGAGCTGTAAAACATTTTTTCCTGAAATAAGAATCCAATTAAAATCTTCATACTAGAAAAATCTAATTCAACTTTACACCAAAACTTTGTAATAGAGTTATAAAATGTACGGCCACGTATTTGAGTTTGGAAAAATATGCTAACAAGCTTGTTACTTATTTAGGATATTTGCCGTAGGACGAAACAAACACTTTGCGAGTTTCGCTGCACAGTCCCAGAGGGAACTTTAAGTATAAATAATTAATAAAACGTTTAAACTTCTTTCAGAGAGGTTAACTTTTTCGAAAAAAACTACTAACAAACTCACAACTTTTTCAACAGAGTCAAAATACGATATTTAGCACAAAAAATCTGATTCAATTTTATGTTTAACGAACGTAAAAAGATCGTTACACAAAAAGCGAGAAATGCTCAAATAGCCTTAATAAACTAAACGCCAGTGGTAAAAGGATTATAAAAAAGCACTTATAATATCCAGGCAATTAGGTACCTACCCCTTTCAAATTCCGCGGAAGAAATTTTATTCGGCGCGAAATTGGTTCGAGAATTATTACCGCAGTAAAACACCATCAGTAGCAGTAAGCAGGTGCAAGCTGCGGAGGAATAAAAGTATGCAGCAGGTGTATTCCAAAATAACGCATCGAAAATCAATGGTTCGCTAAAGTAGTGCCGGAGAAGGGGGAACGGAGAGAGAAAAGGTGAAGCGGAGATACAGTTACGGAAAGATTTAACTAACACCGTTTACAGCAGACAGCGGAAGCCGGCAGCTGCGAACCAACAGCCTAATGTGTTTCCGATATAGAAACTTGCAAATTAAAGGTGGCGTTAACATAACGAGCGGTAATTGGGATAAAGTCGTAACAAAGAACCAAGCTCCCTGCTTACAATAGTCCTCGTATTTGCACAGTTAGAATACTAATGCACGATCCGATGAAACACTTGTTGTTTTCAACACTGAAAATGCAATAATAATGCTTAGGTAATTTGTATAGCGTCAATTTAAAGAAAAATTACCTCCAAAGCGCTAAAAAGTAAAGATAAAAATTAATCAAAATTAATCAACCAAAGTTGTCCTGTTTTTATGTTTCTTTTTCTGAGATTGGTATGAATTTTTGAATGTTAATGTTTTTGTTGTTAATGTCAATAAAGTTACAAAACAAACAGTAAAATTAGTATGTGAAGAAGCTTTGCATATAAAACATGAATGTGAAACATTATTTTGCTGAGTGAAAATTTTCGCTCTTTGTTTTTTCTTGCAAATAATATACCTCGGAATGTGGAAATTGGACGGATCATCAAAAAAATCACGGAACAAGAAATAACCGCGAATAATAAAAAAGCGAATGATGAAAATGACACGAAATTGAAAAGAACAAAAGAGATTTGACATTTAGCACTCGTCTCTCGTCTCGTCTCGTCTCCTATCTGCGATCCTCCCGCGTTCTGAAGGGCGCGAGAGAAAATTGTTTTCACCGGAAAAAATGAAGCCAAACGAAATGCGGGGAAAAATTCACTTTTCACAATTTTGGAAGAGTTATCACTCTCTTTTCGCACTATCAGCTTTTCTTTCAGAAGTATGTTATGTACATTGTAGTGGTATAATCTCGTCGGTCCTATCGGCACGCTTTCAATTTATATGTATTTTATAGTTTTCTTAGGAGAGGAGTGTGAAGTTTTTGGGTTCCCGTTTGTTTTCAATCAGCAGAATGTGTCCCAGGGTGCCCCTCAGCTCCGTGCATGACTTGAGGACATCAAAACAGGATAAAGATCGATCCCCACCATTCCCAGCCACCCGATATCGAACAAGTAAAACAAGGCAATACACCAAAAAGAGTCACCGCACAATAGCAAGACATATCGCCGTTGTTTCTATTTTTGCTTTTGTACGAAGTATTGGAAAGTTGACGGGGCTTCTGGGTGATTGATAAGCGAACTTTTGCTCAGCTTCTGACTTGAAAGAGCAGAAATGAATTGAGTCCTTTAGCATTCAATGACACATTCCTTAAAAACTTCTCGTCAGCACACACAAAGAATACAAAAATATTGTTCCCTTTTATGATAATAGGAATAACAATATAATATTTGATGTATCGTGATTTATTTTGCTGTCCGAACCGTTGGCTAAGAAGGAGCTAGCGCAACACGACATAATTACCCGCAAATAAATCATAATACCTTTGGCCGAGAAAATCTAAAAAACAATAATTTATTTGTCAAAAATGCGAGTGTGAACTCAAATTGAAAAATCACAAAATCATAGGAAGTAAAAATGCAATTACACAACTCTGCTTTTTATTTGTTTTAATAATAAAACGTTAATACAAAGATAATAAATTTAAATAAAAATTAATGATACTGATAATAATAATACGAATAATAAATAATATTTTATTCAAATAAAAATGCAAAAGTCAGTCATTTTAAATACATGTGGGATTACGAAAGATTTTTTAAATAATTATATTGATTGATCAGTAGGGTTTATCGGTCCAGTTAGGAGTTCTACCGAGCCGAACCCTCTGAGACGAAAATATCTGGAGTCGGTGAATTATTTTCCCATTTGGTCTCTGGTAGATTGACATGTTGTTCTTGTATTGTTTTGTATTTATTATACTTATATAGTGCAATTGCAGAGCGTGGATTGACTAGATGATCATTTGTGGAAAAGAGTGTGGAAGGGTTTAGTTTTTCCTCTGGGGAAGATTTAACCCGGATATAAAGTAAAAAAAAAAAGCATAATGATAATATATATACAATACCTACGAGTTCTCTAAAGTCATCCAAGTGAAATTGCATTAGATACATTCTTATTTATTCTATTTAGTCTATGCTTTATTTATATATTTTGTAATATTTTTTTTATGGTTTTACTGTTGTTATAAATGAAATTTGTATCGTACATGTAAAAGCCCAATAGGGCGTCAATAAATAAATAATTTTTTTTTCCGTTTTACAATACGACGTAATAATAACAACACGATATTTTAATGCATACCTCATAATTTGTTAAAATGATAATTTTGATTTCTCAAAACATTTAAAATTTGTATTACCTCCTGATACCGTTTGATAAATTTCTCCCATTCCAAAATGAATTTTAGAACGCGCCGGGATTGCTTATAAGCAAGAAATGATTTTATACATATAAAAATAACCACAAATTTCCAGATTCCAGGTAAAAAAAACAATTTCTTCTTGCATGACGTCAAGCATCGTCACAAAACGGTAAGTTTACAATCTTTTGGTTCAGGAAATATAAGAGTTTATACGTAAAAAGAGGATAAAAAAGATGAACATGGAAAAAAAAAACCAAGTGTATTTTGACTTCACGCTTATTATATTGATAACAGGTAAGAATGAATTGTGGGTTATGTAAATTGATCGCTTTAGAAAATAATATCTCGAATTTGATATGCATTATGATCGTGCCAGTAATTGGCGAATTCCTTGCGTCATTTATTCGTTCGCTTCTACATGAAAGAGCACAGTATATCTAGTTCTAGAAATTCAATCCAGCGACGAACGGAAATTTGACAATCTATTTCATCTTTGTGAGTAGGTTATTATTTATTTTTCAAAAATCCCTCAGCAACTTTATCATCTTTAGGGATGCTGTGTGGAGGGTCTTTTTTATGGAAATGAAGGAGAAGAAGTTCTGGGAAAGTAAAGGTTGGGTAAGAAACTGGAGGTCAGTGTGTCCAGGAGTGACGGACATATGAATCCATCCCTCCCATCTTGGTGCAAGGCGATGGGTCGAGAAAGTTCGGCTGGAGTGGTCAAAAGGTATTCCTTTCTCAACCAGTCTCTCCAGATTCAGCTGCCACACAGTAGGCGGGTAAACTCTACCATTGCCAAGACCTAAACCAACCTCATCCCATGAATTCGGGCACTATTGCTAAGTCACCAACAGAACCACTTGAGGCGACCTGTGGTAGGGATGTTGGATAAAGTACGCTATTACAATTTTTTTTTTTTACGTGAGCTCCACACAGGAGGCCTTGAGGAAAATAATTTCCCTCAGGGCCTATGTCATCTTTGGGGATGATGTGTGGAGGGTTTTTTTAAGGAAAGGAAGGGTAGGAGAGTTCTGGGAAGGAAAAGGGTTAAAGGGGTGTGTAGGAATTTGGGGTTCAGTGTGTCCAGGTCATCCGCCTCAAAGATCTGGACAAACCTCACCCCATGAACCCGGGCACCCCTGCTAAATCACCAAACGTAGCGAACCACTTGGGGTGACCTATGGCAGAGGTGTTGGTTATCCAATTAAGGTTCCCGGGGCGGCGGTACCCATTCCCACCTCCCAAATTGAAATTAATAATTAATAAATAAACTAATGAGAATTATTTTACAAACCAATGAAAAATGGAAACCAACCTAATTTTAAAACAAAAATGCAAAATCATTATATTTTTCAAGCCAAAAAAAACTACAATAACCTCCCTTCTGAATTGCGCTGTATCATCAACCAATCAGAACAAATAAATAAAATTAAACAACTTATAGTAAAGAGTAGATATTTTATACAAAACATATTATCACTTACAACTTAAGTAATAATCGTGGCTCCCTTATCAGGCGTAAGAGCTCTTCTTTTCATGACAAGATCAAAAACGACCTTTAATATAATACTTTGAAAAATATGTATGTATTTATGTAACCCACATTTTTTTAATACAATAAAAAAATTCTAAATAGTTAGTTTATTCTTATATTTTAACTATGACTAAAATGGTGACCGTACAACTCAGAATGAAATCAACTCAGAACCTCCTTTGAAAAGTCTTTAAAAGTGAGGAAAAAAAAAATTAAATTGGTTACGTTAGGTTAGGTTATTAGCTATTTTTCAATCATTTTTTTTCATAGCTTTTAATGACTTTTCGAAGAGGTGTTGATTTGACATGATTCTGAGTTGGCATGGAACCGACAATATCCAGAGATATAGCTCGCGGTTCCATGCCAACTGAGACTTAAGTCAACTCCCTCTTTGAAAAGTAATCAAAGGCTACGAAGAAAATTAATTTAAAGTAGCCACTAACCCTAACCTAACGTAACCAATTTTTTATATATTTTTTACTCACTTTTCTGAGGTGGTTCTGAGTTGGTTTCTTTCTGACTTGTCCGGTCACCATAGTTCGCATTGTACTATAAATACAAACGAATTTTTAAATCAATCAAACAAAATGGTGAGACAGAGCGCATGCTTAATGGACCAGAACTAAAAGATAATAAGTCAGTGATGTCAGTTTCCTTATATGGAAGGTATTTCTTTGATATTCATTTCTGGGGCATGTTCCGTTATTTGTATGGTGACTTAAAGGAAATTAATTTTTTTTTTTAAACTAACGGGTTCCATTTGGCAAAAGCCTGTTATAGAACTTCTAAATGAAGAATTAGCCATTAATTTAAAGTCTGAAAGTAGAAATAATGTCGCTTTATGCGGGGGTGTGACGAACTTGACTTTCTTTTCGCATTGATCCTGACGTTATTTGGATTAAAAAATGTTGCTGAAATTTTGGCTCCGGTCACATTTTTGATGTTTTTTTTATGTCACTGGCCACTCAGCCGAATAACCACCCAACCCCTCACCATGACCCCGACTGTCCAATAACAAATGACAAATCAAAAAAGGCCAAAACTTAATATAAATTTTTTACTTCATATAATGTCACGAATCACTTGTTAGCAAGTCAAGTACGTCTCATGTATAGGGTTATAAGTGATTTATTGAAAATTAATTTAGTGCAAAAGAAAAACTTTTGATTTGCTTTCACCGCGAAATTTATTTCATTCATTACATGAACTGACCGGTATCGATTGACACAAGCATCATCAGGGTACAAATTGAACTGAATAATAATTTGATCGTAATAAATCACATAATTTTCGTGGTTAAAACACGTTAAACCACCAGCGATTCGTATGTGCAAGCCAATCGGAAGTGTAGTTTATTTAATATGTTGCCTACCAGGTTGAAAATTGTAATTTCGAAAAAAACGCGTTCAAAGTTTTGCTGGAGGATAATTCTAAATACAAACTGTTTCAAACGGCTTCACATAAAATGCTGTACCTCCAACAATTTTACGAATTTCTTTGAAAAAATTTCTTTGAAAAAATTTCATTTTAAACAAATGCATCTTTCAGAAAATTAAATTTAAAAAAAACTGATTTTTTTTTTACAGTACTTTGGGCTTGGACATTACTTTGAACTCAGTTTCAAATGATACACCACTTCACTGAAAATAAGAATCTGAAAAAAAAAAATTAACTACCGTCTTCCTTGATGGTGGATTTTGTAATGCTCTCCGAAACTTTAGCCCAAAAAGGAGGTAGTGCAACACGGCATAGTAATAATAATAACGTTAAATTTGTAAAGCGCAGTTTTGTGTCACTTCACTTCAAGTGCGCCTACAAATATCACGATAACAGGTACTTTTGACTGAGAAAATCAAAAACAACAATAATTGATTGGTCAAAAATGCGAGTGTGGACCGTTATATTTAAATTAAAGAATCACAAAACCATAGGAAGTAAATTGGGCAATTACACAAGCATGACGTAAAAATCCAAAAATAAATCGATAATACTTTTTACCGTAAAAATCTCAAATCATATCTTTATAATGAACAGCGAAATTCAATGTTTTAATTAAAACACTTCAGAAATATCCAACAATGGAACTCCTCGTTCGTAAGTCAGAATGAACAACGAGGAAATTTTCTTCACGGTCATACTCTTTGCATTCTAGAGAATTATTTTTAGCAAGGTTGAAATTTCATCAGAATGAACTGAACCTCGAAATATGATTATTATGTTGTTGTTTATAAATATAATTCAAATTTTTCCTTCGTAAATTAAGAGTTTCATAAGAATTTTCTGAGAGTCTTTTTATGTGGAGGTATGTTCTTGGTAGAAACGATTGAGATTTTTTGGATTGCTTTCTGTTTCGGAAGGAAATTTACCGTGATTTTATTGCGCATTAGGCTGCGTATACACCCGCCAGCCGAACAACATGAATTACGGAAAATGAACGAACAAAAGTGTAACCGCAAATGCCGTGAAACGCCCCTTGCAGTTGATTCATTTTTTGCCCTTAATTCTTGGTTAGCTTAGGTTAGGTTAGAAATCGTTACTCTTCGTGCGTCTATTTTGTACAATAATATTAGGAAAATGTACACATAACATTTTTGGTCATCATCAAACTCGGTGTATGGACACACACATTTCTCTGAAATTGGCTACCAACCGGCCGAAGAGATGGCTCGATAATTGAAAATAGATGTTTTCTGGTAGAAAGCGGTCAATTTGTCGTTTTGATTAACCTCGAAATTTATTTAATTTATTGCGACCGATCAGTTTCACTTAGGACAAGCATCATTAGGGTATAAATCAAACGAATCAAAAAATTCATTGTTTGTGCTAATTTTTATATAAAGAATGAGAAAAAAAAACAAAACATAGAATAAAGGAACAATGAGATGGTATGAAATTAAAATCTTACCTAGTAACAGAGGGAAGAAACAGATGTGTCATATTAAATCTACAGAGACAAAGCGTCACCTGAACAGACGATTAGGGATTTTTTTCAGTTAATGGGAAATATATGTAATGCTTGGCTCAAAGATATTGAAATACAAGAGATATGCTATGCCGCCCAACCATCGGCAGACTATTACCTAATGGGGATAATAATACGGAAAAAAATCGTTAATTTCGTTGATTTTTTGAAGGTGGGCAGTAGTATTGGTTACCAATATAGTTTGAATACGGGAAGAATTCGTTCCTTTTGTTGATTTTTTGAAGGTATGCAGTAGTATTGGTTAACAAAATCGGCGACGCCAGGAAACACAGCCTCACCCAGGAAAAACTGCGGATAGCACATTTCTTATATTACAATATCTTTGACTGGGCTGTTTGACAAATTTGATCAAATAAATTTAAAAAAAACGTCTAAACCCTCTTAACAGATTATATAAAAAAAGGAATTTCTTTAACAACAAAAGTATTTTCAATGATTACGACCTATTTTGAATTGTGCACACGCTCTTTCATGTAAAAAAAGTTTTAAGGATTATATATAATATATACATACATATTTTTTTTGTGAATACCTCATAAGAGTACCACTTACTCCCGTCTGGAACCAGTGAGATTATGGCATCCCCAATAAGGGTATGTTGTGAGGCTGAGGGTAACGGGGAGGGGAAGGAGATGGGATCAAGAGGTAGGTGGAGAAGGGCCTGGCTTTTCAGATCCGATCAAAAAACACGACTAAAGCAATTTCAAGCAACGTTTCAATTCTGAATCTTACACCAAGGCGATAATGAGAGTATCTTCCATTCTGGAACGTGCAGCAAATATACTACGAATTATTTTTAATCAATCAAATTATTAATTAATTAAATCTGAAATAACACAAATTAATCAAATAAAATTTATTTGCGCACGCTGGGATTCGATTCCGCGACCTACATATTATGAATCAAGAGCCTTACTCCTCATATAAAGTTATTTTTCAGTATTTACTCAATGTCGAAAAATTGGCAATCAAAAGTTTATCAGTTTGTACACGTGTTGAACTTTTAGCAAAAATACCCTTATTTTGGGAGAGTTCCATGAAAAACTCAACAAACATTCATATTTCTGAAATTATCGAATTTTTTCGCAATAAAGTAAATCGAATCTTTACTATCATTATGCAAACTAGTTCGAAAGTAGAGTCTGTAATGTGGCCTGGCCGCCTGCCTGAAAGGAAATCATTAAGAAGGCCTTATTCGAACCGGGTCATGCCGAAAAAAAGTGTTACAGTAATGCAGGTTGTTTGTTGATAAAACGCTTATAATAAACGACTCGACGTCGTTACATAAACTTATCTTTTGTAGTCGCTCGTCGGGTGATCATGCAATCCTCGTATTACGGTGCCATCCGGAGCGAATTAACTCTCCAGTTTTTACAGGCGTAAACAACGAAGTAAACATTCTCATTTGCCATAAAATCTGAGATTATTTTTACATCAACAGTATGTCGGATTCATAACGCGGCGCAGAAGCATAAAATGGCGAGGTGCCACCTTAAATCCTGGCACACTCGGGCGGGGTGAAGACTGAAGAGTCTAGCTGGGGTTTGAATTAGTGTTTGGGGATGGAAAAAAAGGGTTTGCGTTCTTGTCAGGCCTGACAAATCGTAGCACACTTATTAATAATGGATGTTTTCATCCAGATTTCGCTGACGATTTTTATTACGAGGCATCAATGTTTTGTGATTTGAGTATAATAAAGATATTGCACGTTGGTGTTATGGAAATAATAAATCAATTTTTTTTTAAATTGTTATGAATATTTCACAATAATAGTTAATCGGAAAACACCAAATTGCCAGAAGCGTTTGCTTTTAAATCTATAGTATCTCAATGTTAATGACAAGTTTTCCTATCAAAAAAATACACTAAGTAACGAATTTACTGAAAATCAGAAAACTGTGTGAATATAACATTTGCCAATTGAATTAAAAAAAATTCACTCTACACAAGACAACATACTAAATTATGCACTTATTCAGCAAAGGCTGAAAGCGATAAAAGAAGCAAGGGCCACGAGGTGCCCAAATATACAAACTCTTTCCCAATATTTAAGAAAAAACTGTTTAGTCTCAAGATTGGTGAACAAAATCAAAATTTACTTACGTATGACTACCACAAAAAGCGGAAAATATTGTTTGTCTTGATGGACGACTTAGCTAGTCGAGGAATTCACGACATGTGTATGGAACCCAGACGCGATGCCAACTCAACAACTACTGAATGGACATGTTAGTAAGGTTGTAAACAATCATATTGAGAAATTGTTAGTATTTACTTTAAAAAGCAAAATATATGTTTATTGCTCTAAATTTAATAAATTAAAAAGACATATTTTCTAATAAATGAAAAAAAAAATAACGGTGGTCATATATATTTTCGTATTCTTTTCAGTGAGTAAGGAAATAATCGTTTTAATTCATACATACTGTAGGGGAAAGAAAAAATTGATCCCATAAACGAGTAGTAAAAACAACCCGATCAAATGCTAATTTATGTTTTATTAGTCTCCCGACTGTACACCGTTGAGTTAAAGGAACAATGGTGATAGTTCAGCGGAACATCTTCCATTAGAAGTTACCACAGAATAAACATAGCTGTCCCATCGGATGTCATTAATCTAAAGATTGTAACTGACTACATTGATTATTCAAGGTGTTAAATTAAGTTAGGGAATCTCGAGGCTCCACACAAAAGATGGCTCAGAAATCCATGGCAGTTAGAGATAATGAATAAAGTTTGTACTGCCCGGACAATTATTTCAAGCAGCGACACCATTGCTTATTCAGAATTTCAATCTGCAGAACCAACCTGCTTAGGTCAAGCTAGTTGGAAGAGTTGTCTATGATTAGAACGGTGACCAGACAGTTAGATTCTCGAAATTATAATTACTGTAAAATAATATGTAAACAGTGGCCTTTCTCTTGTTTCGAAGGTCACATGTGCAAAATTTCATCAACCTCAGCATAAAACTGTAGATTTGCATACAAATTAAATCCACACCTCCCGCTTGCTATCCCGCTCGTCCAACACATACAGACATTCTCCTTTATGTATTATATATTTCAACCAATTTACACAAAACCTTGACAAATTATATATTTAAACCTTTCCTATGAATCATTTTATCTATTGGTGAAAACCGCATGAAAATCGCGAATAGACAGACTTTGTTTTGTCATGTGTAGAGATACGGTTAACTTTGTTTAACAATATGTAGAGGTACGCGGATATGTACACTTTGTAGATAAATAGTTTTGACATCAATGTATTTAAATGAAAATATGTTTTATAGTCATTGTTCATTGTACAAAATGCATTGTCTAATTGCACGTTATTTATAATAAATATTTATTATTAATAAGTTGTTTACATACAAACATATAAACATATTCAAAATTAATAAAATACTTAGTTTTTACCACTTTTGTTAGAAGTGAGCGTAGCTCACAAAAAATGTTGGTTTTGTAAACAATAAAAGTGATAAAAACAAAGTATTTTATTAATTTTAATTAAAACGGCGTCACAAAATAAGTTTGCTATGTTTGAAGAAGAGAAATAAACATATGTCAAAAATATTTTTTCAATCACGTCAGTAACAAGTCCCATTTGAAATGTAAAGTAGAAATTTCGCCTCAGGTGAATTTGTGTAGTTTTCAATCTCATTCACTACGATCGACTACGAGATCACATTTCCAAAATGACTTATTATTAATACCAGTCAATTAAGCCATATACCATACATAACACGTTTGAATATATTTGGTGAACATTTACAAAGAAATTACAATATTGTAATGCTATTTTAATTTAATTTACTTTAAAAGATAAAAACAATAAAAAACAGTAGTCGATGATTATTGCCATTGTAATGTTCACTGAAATTCTTCATTACGATACACATTATTTACTGACATTGTAAAACGACCAGCCACGTGTTCGTTAGACACACAAACATCTAATTTATTTTAATACCCTCGTTGATAATTTGAACGAGTAGCTACTCGTATTTACAAACTACATAATACGAAGGCACACAACCAGTTTGATTAAATCCAATAAGTTATGTAAATTCGATAAGTTTACTCAGGTCGGGATAGTTCGGGACGGGTGAGGTTACGGAAGGTAATGTTATGAACCTGTTTTAAAATATAGTAAAATAGGTTAACTAAACCTAAATTAGAACTCGGAAAGTAGGAAACTAACCGTAAACTAATATAGAGTAACAAAACACTCCCTAAGTAAGGAAAGGGATATTTTAGATTAGATAAGGTTTGGCATTATTATCTTGACCACAAAGCCGAAAATACTGCTTTGGAGTGATTTTAAAGTAATACAGTTATAAAGCATCGAAATGTGCATTTAATTAGCTACCATTAAATGAAAAAAGAGGCGAATCATAACTATGCAACCAAAACTGAAATTACCAAAATTTGATTTTTGTCACACGTACAATAAAAGCGTCTTTTTTATGTGATAATATCGCATGTTGTTAGATATCATAGACTTTGGTGTGGAATAAGCTCCCGAAGCCTTTCTTTCCTCCTTCATCGACTCCCGGCCTCTTCAAAACCAACAGTAATAAATTCCTTCCTACAACTCTCCGCCCCACAATATCGACATAGTTCTCCATAGTACTCGGTTGGAGTACACTAAATGAAAAAGAAAAGGAAATGCCGATAGCTTATTCAACACCAGGGTCGTTTAACTTCAAAACGAGTCTGAGAAATGACCCGTTCTCATGAAACAGTCATCAACGGCGAACGAGAGCTCGCTCGTGTCCGTAGAGTTTAGCTCCAATGCGTCCGATGCACGAGGATCAATGCTGCTGGTCATTGCCTCTTCAAGACCCATGATTTTCTACAGCTCCCTCCTGAACAAACCTCACGCAGCCCAACTTATGTTCCACAACACAGTGCAGACAGGCGGGTTCTTGTGAATCTAAGGGGTTTATATTAGTAATATATCATATTAAAATATAGATGGCAATTGTGTCTAGTTCCCCTGGCTGTAAGCAGAATATAGACAGTGTGAATCTTGTGAGGAATGTGAGGTTAAATAAAATAAAATATAATACATGGCGTCACATGAAATCAAAGGTTAACCTGAAGGAGCCTTCAAGAAATTCCTGAAATTTATAAGAAAAGGCTTCAAATAAAAGAGTTGTTCAGGCCCTACGTTGGGCGCCAACGCGGGTGAGATGGGAAGGGCGGGTGAGGGGTGGGTTAGGTGGATTGGAGGGGTCGGGCTGTGTTAGTTCCGGACGCCAGGGCCAGGGTTGGATTGGGAACCAACAGCCCGCGAAGAGCATCCCTTCCGCCCCTGGGAAATTGGTTTACGGTGATTTGGGAGCGGGTCCCGGCGTCGTTGTTTCGGAGGCAATTTCTCCACTCAATACCACCTACTACCACTGCCGCGGCCGCTGCGTCGTTCTTCTTGCGGTCCGTTCACACAATAACGCAACGGGTGTGTGTGTGTGTGTGTGTGTGTGTATATATATTTGAAAAATATTTTCTTCTGAAAAAAGCCTTTTTGGTGGAGAGCTTTTTAATCCCGTTGGTTGAAGTTTTATTAATTAAAAAATTAAGAAACATTCCTTCTGTAATTAATTAACAGATTGGTTTATTCAAATAGCTGACAGGAAATAAGCTAGCCTAAATTTTTTATTAAATTTATACAAGATGGCGCGAAAGCCCTCACTCAATTTCCCAAACTATTAAATTTGTGTATAAATAAAAATTAATTGATTTTTAATGATTATTCCGCGCTCTTTCATATTTACTCAGCATTTCTTTTGTCTCTGTTACTTCACAATGTCAAAATTGTGATGGTAAGATGTGGAGTTAATATAAAAAAAAAAAATTTAAAAAAACATTGGAAAAAATGAGAACATTTTCCGAAAGGTAAAGACTTTTGAGCCACCTTTTATCATGAAATGTAAAAAAAATCATTACCATTTCCTACAATATTGTTTCAAAATCAGTGTTTCAGGAGTTTATCATGACATGTTTCAGGAGTTTATTAATTCGTATATTACGACGTTTGGTAGATTAAGATTCAGATACTTTCGCTTAACGTAGGTTCACATTTATTGGTACTATATTTACAATGTTCTCAAGCAAAAATCATCTAAAATTTTAACAACTGAAATTTGAAAAGCTCTTTCTGTTACTTATGTCTAGGACCTCTAAGTCAACGCCACCATTTTAAGCTAATACATCACATCCACCACGAGTTAAAACAACTTTATCTCAATGTAATCAAAACGTCAAGTTGCCCATTTTATACTACTGAAAAGAAAACCATTTTTTCAATGTCACAACTCACATCGCTAATATTGTGTATTGTATATCAACAGAAATGATCTGGTTGTTATCTATGGTCCCTATCTAATAAGTCGTACGTTACAGTAATTATTAATAAAGTTGTTATTGTAAACCAATAAACAATGTTTCCATTAAGTCATCCACGTTAAATAACAAACAAAACCTGATGCCTGAAGTGGAATATTAATAGAAGAAAAAAAAAATTAACATATCAACCAAAAAATAATATGATGAAGGGTTCAACATCTTGCGGAATGATTTTAATGCTTTACAAAATTTGGAAATTTCAACGGCTAATATACCCACACAATGAAAGAATAAGGAAAAAATTGTGAAATTGTTTTCAAATATATTTGGTTGCGTCAAGTCTGGAAGAAGCTCCATAAAAATAAATAACCACCTGACAGGAAAATAATTTACTTCAGGGCCTTTGTCATCTTTGGAGAAACTGTGGGTAGGGTCTTTTTGAAAAAGGATGGAGAGGAAGTTCTGAGAAGAAAAAAGATATGAAAAATCTAATACATTAATTCAGGGGTCAGTGTATGTCCAGCTGTATGAATCCAACCCTCTCGCTGTGGCGCAAAGCGATGTCCCAAGAGAGTCCCGCTGGAGAGATTAAAAGATTTCCCTCGTCCAGTCTCTCGCGATCCGGCTTGCCACGCAGTTGGTGGGCCGCCAAGACCCGGACAAACCTCACTCCGTGAACCAGTGCACCCCTGCTATGTCATCAAACGCAGCGAACTAATTGGGGTGACCTATGGCAAAAGCGTTGGTTATCCGATAAATGGTTCCCAGGGTGGCGGTATCCAAACCCGCCTCCCAAATTGCAGAAGTCTCAAAAGTCTACGAAGGTAAGTGTTTTATTTACACGAAGTAAAATGTTGTTTCTGTTAGTTTTGCGTCTCCTTCCCGACAGCTCTGACTGTCGATACATTCAGTCTAACGTTCGGTAAATAATTATTTCAAAACACCACTCGTAAAATGCAAACTTTGCCTCCGGTATATTGAATAAGAAAGTTGAACCGACTCGAAATGATAGTAAAATTTACACGAGGGATTGACTGTACTGAGACAGACAGACCTTCATCTAAAATTTATTCCCGTTGTTATTTATCTTGACAATTTTATCGGAAAATCAATAAACGATACGCTAGAAGTATTTGTACCGTGTTGCAATGCTTATGAAGAAAATATCAAGGATTCTATTTTTTACTTTATTTCATCATGAAGTGCTTGTGGACAAAGTAAATAGAAGCATTTGCTTAAGAAAAATAAAGCTTAGGCACCTAGATAAAATTTATTAAAGAAAATGCAGGAAGGCATCGAAAAGCGAATAAAAAGTGTATTTAGTTCCCAAGTTTCCCAAGTGGGCGTTAAAGCTCAGAAAAGACTACCACGATCTTAGACTTATAAACGACGGCGAATCTTAAAACTCCAGCCTCTATATCAGTAAAAAATAACTTAATCTTTATTTCATCGCTCGTCTATTATATACTATATCTATTGTCTACTATATATAAATAAAAACTATTGGGGTAATTTAGATTTTACGTAATACAGGAATGTTTGATGTACCGACTAGCTGGTTCAAAGCATGCAATGCTATATTCAAAGAAATAAATTGTTTCTCCCTGCATGTCCTTTCCCACGCCACCCCGTTCCCCTCCCGCGTCTCCCTCCCCTCTCGCGTTCCCTTTCCATCTTCCCCGTCTTTCGTCTCCCCTCTCCTCCTCCCCCATCCCGCCAATCCCCCTGCCGCGTTCCATATATTCAGTTCCAGTACATTCAGTTTTTAATCAGCTCACGTGCCACCGATTTTAATGTTTTTAATTCAAATTTTAATTTTTCATATTTTACAAATATACATTTTTGTATACTACATAAGAACAATCTATCAAATTTCTCACCTAACATGGGTACCTATTAAAAATATCTATCATTCTTGATTCGATTCAAATTATTATGAAAGTACTTCAAATTAATTCATTAATTTATAGAATTTTGAGAATTGAATTCTGATTTGACAATCATTGTTTTGCAACATGTCATTCTCAAATTTTCAATAGTTTCGCAAGAAGTTTTGTGATGATTGAAACATTTTTCGGATGTATTGTCACGTGGTTAAAATAATCCAAAAACCTTCGCGAGGGTTTTAAGAAGGTACTTTAAAAGTTTCAAACATTTCCAATATGGAAATACACAATACACTTATTCCCACACACTTTTTTATTTTTATAAAAACATATAGATTCTTTACAGTTCATATCAAAATTTCAACTAATTCACAGCTTATTACAATGGTACTATTTTTATGCGATGTTTTTTTAAAATTAATTATTCAAAAATCCCTGTTCAAGCAATGTAAGTTTGCACCGATAAAATATCTTACCATTATTAAAGATAATTACTTCCTCTAGAATAGATAAATATTATAATGATAATTTGAACTATAACTTTAAAAAGCCCATATTGTTATTAAATATGGTCGTTGTTATTTAACGCCCATACAAAAATTATGTTGTCAAAACATAATTTAAAGATTTTTTATTTATTTTTATTAAAATAGACAATCTTAGCGAAACTCAATCATCTGAAAAACAAAAATCAGAAAAAGACACGGTCACAACTAAGAAACAAACCCAGGACTCTAAAAACAGTTGCACCATAGCAAAGTTAACATCCTGTTCATTAGAGTATTTTCCTAATTTTTATTGCTCGCTTGTAGATGAGAGGGGAAAGACACATTCCACAGGAATCAAATTAAAAAGTATAATGAATTTTAGCTTTATTCCAAATGTAGAATATTTGTGAAAACAACGGCTATAAATACATTTTCCTGAATTTTTAAGAAAGCTTTCCAGTGGGAGTATTTTTACTTGTATATTTTTTCTGCCTCCATCGTAATACACCGCTGTTTTTTAATAATGCGGGAAGGTATTTTATGAATCAAGATGAATCCCATGGAGATACTTTTATGATACATAAAATGAATAAACTTATTAAAAACACGTGTTTCGGTATAAATCCACTTTTACAGAACCCTTAAGCTGGATTGCCACGTATATTACTTTTTTTTCCTTGAAACCAGTGCTTGTTGACAAACAACACACATTTTTTCGATCATGATTGTAATCTATTCATTCCTATTAATATTAACGTTAAGGTTGACTTCTGTTAATTGTATCGTGAGGTATATATATTGTATTTGAGAAAATTGATACACCTTAAAATAAACACACGAAATATAAAAAAAATAGTGAATAATACCATTCGTGAATTTTCCTTCATTATGGAATTGAGGTTTATTTAGTTACTTAAGAAAATATTAATTATAATACTGAAAACTTATTTATAATATGAAGGGGGGGGGGGGGGGTGGCACAGAGACAAGAAGAAAGAGACAAAGGATTTTTTTTATATGAATACCGCACATGAGTCCCAATTGCATGGCGGGGGTATGTTGTGAGGCTGAAGGTAGTGGAGAGGAAAAGGAGATTGAGAAGAGGAAGGTGGGAAGTATCTGGCTATTCATATCTGGTCACCAAACACGGCTAAAGCCAATTCAAGCAACGTTTTAATTCTGAACGATGGTCTTACACCATGACGATACTGAGAGTATCTTCCACTTCGGAACGTACCGTAAATTTACTGCAAATTATTTTAAATGAATAAATTGTGAAATAACACAAATTAATCGAATAAAATTTATTTTCGATCCCGTGACCTTCGGAATGCGAGTCAAGAGCCTTACCGCTGGACTACGTCGGCTGTCCCGCAAAGGATGGAAGAAGATGAGAAGGTTGATAGAGTGATCATGATTGAGTACTGTTATGTAGTAAATTTTCATTTTATGTTCGAATGGTAGAGTTAAAAATGCCAACAAGATATAAATTTGCTAATGAATTTTTGAATCGTTGATAAAGGAGTTTTTCTCAAAATTGGTCTTGAAAAGAAATAAATGAAAGATAGGTCGTTTGTTTAATATTCAGACAATTACAAAATAAGCAGAAAATACTTAAAGGTAAAGGTTTGCAGGACATAAACATTAATTATGTGTATAATTTCTACGGGGTGAGAAAAAATGCCAAAATTTTTGTTCATTTTTTTTTTAATTAAGTAGATATAATGCAAAAAAATTGAACGGTGAGCTCTGACGTCATGAATTTTGCAAGTCTGTTTAGTTTGAAATATTAAGGTGGACCCAACTATTTGAAGATGGCTTTGATGATTTTTTCGTCATGAGCTGTGTAGTTTTAAGGGATTATGTTTTTTGAATTAACGATAACCGCTGATTTGTTCGTAAATTACCAAAAAAGCACATTAAAAGACAAGACAAAAGGCTGAGTAGTACCCATAAGTAAGTTTTTGTAATAAAACCTTTTTTTTAATTTAATGTTTTAAAGGTTTTCAATTTTGGCTCTCATTTTTTTTTTGAATCGTTGTAATGTACGTATTTGGCTCTTTGGCTAATAAGTTTGCCGACCACTGAGTTAAGTAATGAAAAATATTACTGCTTAAATGTTACTTTATTCGAGTATAATGAACTTTCAATTTTCAAAATTGAAACAATTTATTGTAAATACTTATCAAGTCATACTTATTCATTATATGTAATTTAGTGAAAAATTTCTGAGCAATAAAACACAAGCTCAACGAATGGAAATAATTCAGAACAGCGGCATGAAGTTTATATTGTGATTTAGCAGATATATCAGGATAAAAACAATGCAACGCCAATTCAATAACGCCAACTTAATAACACCAACTCAATAACGCCAACAGTGCGGAAAAGCTTAATCTCCCTTGTATTTCATTGAAAAATAAGATAACACTAATAAAAGAAAATATGAAAGAGAACGAGAACCAGAAAAATAGAAAAAGATAATGGTCGCAACTTGGACTCGAAACCAGAACCTCTCGTCTAACGGTGATGGGCGCTTTTACTAATTCAGCTATTGCTACCTTCCATCAAACCGGCATAAATGTCAATCTCAAATTTAAGAATTAACAAAATTATCTTCGACTAATTTTTCCATTTCATGGGCAACTACCTTTTTTATTGAAAACAATCGTTCTAAGAACTGCCCTGATGATGGACACTGTAACGCTGTCCGAAACGTTGGCTAAAGAAGGAGGTAGCGAAACACACCCCAAAAACAATAACAAAAATACTTTTTGGCCGTGAAAACCTAAAAACATACCCGTTCTAAGAACTGGTTTGTAACATAAATAGCGTCCTGAATAAAAATATCTGATTTTGTATACATGGAACATATATTGAACTTTTTATAAAAGTCTAAAATATTCAAATTTTTTATCAGAATAACTCTCTTTTTATAACTTTTGAAGGTAATTCCCATCAATCTTATATATCATTGAAGAAGAAGATAACACTAATATAAACGAAAATATGAAAGGGAACGAGACACAGAAAATAGAAAAAGATAATGATCGCAACTAAGACTCAAATACAGAACCTCTCGCCTAACTGGGATGGGCGCTTTTATTAATTTTATGTCATTGCCACCTTCCATTAAACCATCACAATTGTCAATATCGTATTTTCAAATTTTATAATTAACGATATTATCTACGACTAATTTTTCCATTGTATATATTTATAAGTTAAAAAATAAAATGTTACCAGATTTTGTGTTCAAAAGTTTTAGATAGTACAGTTCATGGCTATCCTACGAGAAGCTGAAACGATTTTTAATTTCTACGACAAATTCATCGGGAAAACGAAATAATATTATTTATTATGAAGGTTTTAAAATGTTCAATGAACTTTTTTTAAACGTCTTGCAATTTTTCGTGGGTTATGACTCAATGTAGTGAAGTTTAAATTTTAGTACGTAGATAAGAGAATACAATTATTGTTGTTTGGAATAGATATACGCTAGATAAAAGATATAAACAATTTATAGCTAAATAAAATATAATTATGTTAACATATCCATTAGAAAGGATTACATTTAGTTGTCCCGAACGCCACGCCAGATCGAATAATGTATTCAATTTATTTAATTTAACGAAAACAAATAACATTGTAAATACCACTATATTACTAACATTATAGACATGTTTCAATAACAATGTTTTCTTCGTCAAGATAAGAGATTAATAAATATTATTATTTTTATATTAATCTCTGATCCTGATAAAAAAATACATTATTTTTGAAACATGTCGATATAGTGATACAATGGTTTTACATTGGTTTTACAAAGTAATTTGTTTTCATTAAATCAATAATGACGCCACAAAGTTTGAAGAAGTAATTATTCAATTAAACCTATGCGCAAAATTTATTATTAGGACATATCTGCGAAACACCCTACGAGATGTAGACATTTTTAACTTTACCTTGAATACCTGTAAAATCCCACTGACTGAGTAATGCCCTTGATGCAAACATTTTTAATATATATTTTTAGTGTTATCATGTTCTCATTGTTTTTTTTTATTTATTTTTATATTAATCCTCACAAGAGTCCCAACTGCTCCTGTCTGAAGCCAGTGAGACTATGGCATCCCCAATTGGGGTATTTTGTGAAGCTGAAGGTAGCGGGTAGGGGAAGGAGATGGAGAAGAGGAAGGTGGGAAGTACCTGGCTATTCAGATCTGGTCACCAAACACGGCTAAAGCCATTTCAGGCAACGTTTCAATTCTAAATGGTGGTCTTACACCAGGGCGATACTGAAAGCATCTTCCACTCTGGAATTTTCTATTGTTTATTTGTTCTATCGCTTATTTTTTTTCTTTTGTCGTGTGTTTATATTAGAGACTTTGAAAAAATATCACTGACAAAATTATTTATTTTTTCTTATATTTAGATAATTCATAGAATTTAATTGGTTTAAAAGTTTTAATAATTTTTTACATTGTAATTATCTTATAAATAACTGTTTTTTTTTTAAATTTAACAAAATGTCAGACAAGCGGTAAATTTTTTTAAATTTTAAAAGGCATGCTTCCGTGGCAAATAGTTTTTCTTTTATTTGTACTGTGAGCTTCACAAATCCTACAATTATATTATACCGTAATATTTTATCCGTATCAATTTTATAAGCTGTTAAATCTGTATTGTTTGTCAAATAAATAGTTGGCTTGATCGACAGGCTGAACGTTGATTGATTTAATGAAAGCAAAGAATAATACATCGCTTTGGCAACATGACACGGCTCTGGCCCCAAGTGTCATGTTGGGAGGATAAATAATATTACGGGCTAAAAGCGGTTGAAACTTTTGCCTTTATTTCTTGGCGGTGAGTGGTTTTCCGTGTACCGATACGGCACTTCATAACCGTAATTATCGAGATAAAAATGGTACAAAAGCTTTGTTTAAAACCGTATCGATCATGCCGTGGCGTGTAAAAGGCGTGAAACTGTCCATTTTCTCGTCGTTGTGAATTTTAAATTAAATTACGGTTTTTGCTCAAACACTTTGCTGGGCATAAGTTAATACGGTACTTCGTTTGTTTGTGGCCGCCCAGAGAAACTCAGTCTTAGATGGGTTCAGCTTTAGCTTGTTTGAAGACATCCAACGAGTTATTGCTTCTAGGCATTCAGCTACACGAATTTTGAGACTGCTGACTTCGTTTGGAGTGCAGTAAAAATAAACTTGCTGATCGTCAGCGTAGCAGTGTGACAAGAGACCAAATGACTCGATTATTTCGGCGACATCATTTGTAAAAAGGATGAAAAGAAGTGGACCTAAAACGGAACCCTGGGGCACTCCTGAAGAAAGTTTTGCGAAGTTTGAGAGTTTATTTCCAACCTTCACGGCTTGCAAGCGATTGGATAAATATGACGCCAGCCAATTTTTGATATCGGAACTCAAACCAAATGTTTCCTCTAATCTCTTAATGAGGAAGTCGTGATCAATCGTGTCAAACGCTGCACTCATGTCTAAGAGTGAGATAAGTGCTAACTTACCTGATTCTATGGCTAGAGTTATATCTGACAGCATACGAAGAAGTCCGGTTTCCGGATGAGTGAAACCTTCTATATGCGGATTGTCGATTTGTTAATAATTTGTTTGAATTCAAGTGACTGGTTATTTGAGTAGCAGCAATTTTCTCCAGGATTTTTGACACGAAAGGTAGATTTGAGACGGGTCGATAATTACCTAAGTTATCAGGGTCTAGTTGTGACTTTTTTAATATTGGTGTAACTACAGCTGATTTTAGTGATTCAGGGAAATCACCTGTACTGAGAGATTTATTGAAAACATGAACTAGGAATGGAGCTAAGACATTGACACATTTTTTTTAATAACCAAGTTGGTATAGGATCAAGACTACACTGCTTATTTGGCGAACATGAAATTATCTTTTTTACTTCTTCAAGCGTTGTAGGTTTGAAGGAAGACAAATTTCCTTTAGAATTGATAGTGAATATTGGCAGAGGGGCGTGAGATGTGGAGGCACGAATGGTTTCAATTTTTTCCCGAAAAAACTTTGAGAAGGCATCCGGGGTAATATCTATTTTAGTTGGAACTGTGACTTCGGCAATAACAGTCTTTATTGAGTTCCAGAGACGCCGTGGATTGGCTCGCTCAGAGTCAACCTTTTCATTCCAGTATTCTGATATTTTGGAATTTATTTTGCTCATGTACTGTTTTTGAGCAAGGATCCACTCATCTCTCGAAGTTACTGCAGAGTTTTTCCTGTATGACCTCTCTAATTTCCGCATAAGTCTTTTCTGGTTTCGGCATTCGTCATCAAACCAGCCGTCAGACCTTCGAACTTTACGTGTTTTTGACGTTGTCGGAGCATATTTGTTTAATAAAAACAAAAGCGTTCTATTGTACGTCTCGACAAGTTCTGTTGGCGTCTTTGTTTCCCAAAAATTGGGTGTACATAATAGAGAGGTCTGAAGTTCTTCCAGAAAATCACAAAAACTAAATTGACGCCATTCCTTCGATATAATTGTTCTATACGGTATTTTAGGCGGATTAAAATCAATATGAGTGCAGACTAGCCGGTGGTCCGATAGTCCTATATCACGAATATCTGCTAAGACCGGCGAACCACTGTTCTTTGAAATAAGTACATCCAGTGTACCACCAGCGTCGTGAGTTGGGACGTCGACCCATTGGCAGCATCCGAAGCTGGCTAATAAATCTAAGAATTTAACGGTGTTTGGTGATGTAACGCGCTCGAGGCGAATATTAATGTCACCTCTAATAATGAGTGTATCAGAGAGTCCCACTAAGAGTTCCAAAAAGCGTGAAAACTCATTATAAAATTCTACAGAGATTGGTTTCGATCCGGGCCTGTACAAAGTACAGAGCATAAATGACGTTCCTGAAGAAGAAACCCTGCATCCAATATACTCAAACGTGCTAAAACTACCTAGAGCTACTTTAGTTAGCCGCAATCCTTGTTGGGCTATTATCGCGACACCGCCGTGGTTCACGTGCGAGATGTTATTTGATGGTTCCTCCGCACTTGGTCGGGCTTCCTCAAGCACCACATACCCCAAAGATTGGAGTCTCTTAATTGGGTACGAATCGCTGTTCTCATGCCAAGTTTCTGTAATGGTGAGGATATGAAGTTTTTCATCTCTAAAAACATCATCCACCGCCTCTAGTTTGTTATTGAGGGATCGCGCGTTCCAGGAACCAATCGCATACATACGCATACACATTCACACGTATACATACGCATACACATTCACATACACATACATATATGTACACTGTACACACATATACAAATTGTAAGTGTATGTACAGTTGTTGGATACTTGAAAAACTACTTCATTTTTAGGTTTATTCTACCAAATTTTTGCAATTCTTCAATACGTCCTATTTGGCAGTTAATAGAACATTAGTTAGTTTATCTTATTGCCATTGAGATTTTTGCAGATACCATTTGAAATTTTCACGGTCAAAGGTATTAGTGTGATTAATTTTTGAATTATTGTGCCGTGTTGCGCTAATTCCTTCTTTATCCAAAATCAGAGCAGATGTGTAAACGATGATTTTTTAAAAATCTTCTTTATTCTTCTCCATCAAATAGTGAATCATTTAAATTTACTGAATTGAAAGTAATTGTTCTTTATAGAAATAGAACGGCGACATGTATATGCAACTCGCAATTTTTTATTCGTATGGATATTTAAAATGTTACATGGCTACCATAGACTTAGAAGCCTTGTATTTTCACGGAAGGGAAAAATTGTTACTAAAATTGCATGTTTCATCATCAGTCCAACCATCAAGCATCAACCAGCGTCATACATATATTGTGTCTGTTTGTGTTATGTTAAGAATAGAAAAAAATCGACTTTTCATTTGGAATTCCTCCGCTTTCGTCTTTGAGAATAAGGAAACCCATGGAAAAACCTTAGGCAGGAGGAAGCAGCCGTCCACCAACTTGAAAGAGTCGATCTTTGTTTCTATCTTAATATATACCTTTGGGTAATCAATGATTATTGTGAAGTGTGTTTTTATCTATGTTTATTCATTGCCGTGTTTCAAGCATTGGTATTAATGTATAATTTAAAATGTTTTTCTGCGTTTATTTTTGTGTAGCCGTCAATTACCGGATAACTAGAACTATTGATTTAAGACTCGTCGTGTTTCACATTCACAAAAATCCAAATAATATTAAGACGACAGGACTAAAATTAATAATTCTTGGGAAAACTGTAATGGTGTTCCAAACCTTGGGTGAAGAAGGAGATACAATAAATCATGATAATGGTTAACGCAGTTCATAAACCAATTTTACTTGTTGATAATCCCAATGCAATGAACGCATGTATTCAATTCAAATATTTAAAAGAAATTTTCCAACACCAAATTGTAGTATTGGTACTAGGTAGGTACCTATCCAAGTAAAGAATTTTTATAAATAATATTTTTTGTCTCAGAAACAAATTTTTAACACACATAATATTTTTAAATAAAAAAACATATTTCATGGAATCACGATAATATTGCTAAAACAAGTGTTTTGCTGTTCGACCCACATTGAAGAAATTTGAACATAAACAATAAGGAACTCCAGTCCTATTTTTTTTTTTTTTTTTAAATGAATAATGGCCTTCTAACTTAAATAACTGCATTTTTATTTTTTAAGTTAGTTTTAATAGTTAAAATAAATGTCAACGTTTTAATTTTTTAAGATCCTCCGAAAACCACCGAATCTAGTGTGACGTCATCATGACCAACCGAAGTATGAATTTTGTAGGCAACTGGAATCAGCTGATCGTCACCGGCCATTTTGAATTTCAGCATTGGAGCGTTTTATGGACGCGGTGACGCCACGCCTCACAAATTCAATAATACCAACTTGACAGGGTGTTTTAATGATCTATTTAAAATGGACTTTTTAATATATTTTTTTTAAACTCTACGTTAAATATTATTTAATACAACTTATATATTCAGAATAAGCGTTTATTGGTCTATATGAACATATTTTTTTAAAGCCAAAATATTTTTCACTGGAGTTCCTTATTTCAGTTTTGGGTAAGTTGGAAAGTAAGGGCCTCCGCTGACGGAGAAACTGAATAAAACAATTCTCAACGCAATTGCAATCAACTTCATTAACAAAATAGAAATTTTTCTGATCTCACTCATCACTTTGTGAGCCGCTACCCTGGCAAACTGTCAAAAATGTAACTGAAACGCCAGTGCCGCGGCGATTCAGTTTTTCAGTTGCATTTATGACAGGTTGCCATGGTAGCGGCTCACGAACTGTCAAGTTTTGACATGTCAGATCAGAAAAATATCGATTTTGTTAAGGAGGTTGATTGCAGTTGCACTGAGAGCCGGTTTTCAGTTTCTCCGTGAGCGGAGGCCCTTAAGCGAAATATTCCTGCGTAATGCGTAACGTTACGTATTCAACTTTTAACTCAAACTACTTAATTGAAACTACATGTTGGAACCACTTTTCATATAAGACAAGCGGTAAGTAGGCAAATTAATTATTTTATGAATTGATAATAATTCCTTACTTGAAATGCGTAATTTATTTGTTCAAATGTTTGGCAGATGCTTAGATGTTTAGATGCCACAGATCCCACAATGACTAGAGTCCCCTTTGATTTTCACGGGTCTATCTATGCTAGTTATTTAATCGAATTCCCGTTAATGTATTCCTCAATCTGGACAAGTCTTAATTTTATTCTTGATTATGGTAAGAAAAGCGGAGAGAGAAAAGGAACAACCGAACAGAAACGTTGTCCCGCTAATTCTGCCATGTTTAATTGCTGGGCAAATTGCTTCTTCCGTGATTTCCGCCTTTTTGCCGCAGCCCGGAACGTCTATCCGACTGTCTGTTATGTGTTGTCGACAGACGTTTTCTATTGTTGTTCGTCGCACTGAATCTAGTCGAGACCCGAACCAATAATGGAAGTTTAATGAAGTCTGAGGGTCGGTTAGACGGGTATTTATAAAAGACATAGCCAATTATTCCTCCTTTGTTTGTAATTATTAAATTAAAAACAAAGGAGGCTTTGATTTGACCATTTTTTGTTTTTTAATCTCGGCAACATTCAAACACTCATTTTTTTTCATCACAGACGTCGTATGATAGTCGCACGCATTGATTGCAAATCAATGGACAGTAATCAATGATTTAATAAAAGACCTTTTTGTAAAGTTGACTCAACCATGGGAGTTGGATGACATTGGATACTGATATAGGACTGACTAACCCATTTATTACGACACGATATTATGGGGACTCATTATTATGGCACGAAGGGATCACTAGATTGATCATTGCACAAGTTTCCGTAAAAGATTCGAATAAAGCGCACGAAGAAATGAACTGAATGTTCACTCTACCGTTTTTTATTTTGAATGGTTGTTCCTATATTTACTGTTCCATATAGGTCCATGGAAAGCAGGTAGAAAGGAGATGTGTATAGTTAAGTCATGCAATATAGCATGTACAAACATAGAAAACAAAACCGATATTAAGTACCTGGGCATAACAATAGACCAACGTTTAAAATGGTCCCCACATGTAAATGTTCTAAACAACAGAGTAAGGAAACTTGCATACATGTTAAGATGTTTAAGAGATATTTTAAAAGAAAACTTACTTAGAACCACATACTTCGCTTTCGCTTTTTTAATCAATTATACAAAACGGCATTATAGGATGGGGCGGTACATATAAAAATCAAACACAAACAATGTACGTACCACAAAAACTAATAATAACAATTAAAAAAAACCCTATTCATATTCGTCAGAACTTTTATTCAGACAGTTTAAGGTCAAAAAATTAAATGCATTATACTTCTACCATGCAACATTACAAATTTATAAAGATGATATTCAAAATAAAGTAGTACCCTTAAAAAAAACAGAAATCTTAGACAAACGTCAATACTTCCAACTCTAAAATGTAAAAAAAAAATATAGGACAACCAAATCGTAATTATCTCGGTGTCAAATTTTTTTAATTCCTTACCAGAAAGAATTAGAAAGATGAACACTAACATAAAAGAATTTAAAACACACCTTAAAAATTATAGTGAAAATATGAAACGAGTTATACCAAATAAAACTATAACACCCCCCCCCCCCGTACACACAAGCCCTGCTTATTTATGGGGGTACATCAAATATATATATTATTTATTTAACACATGCATATGTTTTTTTGGTTATTTGGGTGACAGTTTTTGTACGCGCGAAAGTGGACAGAGAATCAGGATAATCGCGTATTAAGGTCATGAGATATTTTCCACCTGTCCACCGATTCATCTTCTACTCGTACATTTTTTTAATATTTCGATTGATTATCTTCGCCAGGAGGAAAAAATGGTAAAAAAGAAATTCCGATATTTTTCAATTTCAGCCTAGATAAAGTGTATTACAAAAAATTAAACATTGCTTACAAAATGAATCCGACCGTAAAATTGAGAAACAAAATGGAGAAGATAGGAGACATATCATCAAACAACGGTTTGGGTCCATATTAATTGGTGTAAGAGATGTACGGGGAAAAATATTACTTTCCTAACATCATTTTTGGATAAAAGTCAAGTAAAATAGGAATGCTTACAGAATTGAACCTTATTTGTGATTTTGGAGAACCGTGTTTGGACTAATCGTTTAAAAATTTCAATTTTTAATATTAATTTGTATATTATTTTTCATCTTTCAACAAAATAAATTCTATTTTATCCACAAACGCACGAAATCATTATATCTTTTTATATTAGGTATATAAATAAAGGGAGGGAAAATGAAATCTGCAGAGGAAAACCTACAATTTTCTGAATGGAGGGTGTACCCGACAAACACTCTACGAATCGCACTGCTCGTCTCGTGTAATGGGGTGAGTTTATTTAAACAAATATCACGGATTATCCAAACTTATTTGATTTCGGGACAATTTTCTCTTTTTCTCGTCTGCATCCTCAGAAAGTTGGCGCTATTTTCGTTTAGTGTTGGAAGGAAATTGCGGAGAACCCATCGCACCATATGGGAGCACGGACCGTCCCCGCGACACGCAGCATTCCCGCAAGTAAAATTCCCTCATCAAAAAGGAAAAACTCACGTTAATAAATATAAAATATCTTCATATTGATATTTTTTTCTTTTTGAGTCAGTTTTTGTATTTTGTTTTCGGGTTTTAATGGCGACAGGCTTGGGGATGGGAAACGAATGGTACAGACACAGATATGAGAAAGCGTTTTATTGCAATAAATGTATCTCTCAAGAGGCCGCCATGCTTTTATGTTTATTTAATATCCGAATGTCGGTGTGGCCATGGTGTTGGTGTCCCCACGTTCGGGAAAGCTCTAGGCATCCTTATTCCGGAGAAAGCTCACATCTGTTTGCAAAAGCTCGGGTATCGCGAAAGCGCCGACACATCGTGGGTTTCAGCTTATTGTGTCCATATTGTTTGTTCCTATGATTGGATCTCATTTCTGAAAACAGACTTTTTCCATTCAAATAGCTTGTACCCATATCGGCCCTATCTACTATCTCCATACTACGTTTATTTTCAAAATAACGTTAAACTGATGAAATTCGACATGTTTGCAAACGTGGCTGCTTTTCACATCGTACTTAATTCTGATGAAATCATATTTAAAAACGCTCACACATAAAGTGTTTGTTCTATTCATACCTGTAAAAAAACGCATCCATACTAATATTATAAATGCGAAACTGCTCGAGTTCGTTTATGACCTTTTCACGCATAACACAATATAAAGACTTTAATAATTCTTTCACCAATATAAAGCTAAATTATATGCGCAGACTACAGGTTGTATGTGATGGTAAGCTCTGGCGTTATGAAATTATAAATATTAATATATTATATTTGTTATACGTTTTCTGTCGCTAACTAAAGCAAATTTTTGCTAACGTCAGAAAAAAATCGTTTCTATGGAAACGATTGCTACTGCTTCAGAAAATTCAAATATTAGAATATGTTTTATTTTTTTGGTCAAGCTTCTGTTTTGGAATAAATGTCAGTTCCTACATTAAAAATATAATTCGTAACGATTATAAAGACTGAATAAATAGTGTAATTTTTTATTATATTCACAAACTTTCAAATATTTAATTAAAAATAAACATCCGAAATGTTTGTAAGCGCATAAATTCCGAACGAATGAACAAAATTGGATAATTCTTTTTTTCTTTGAGCTATAGCTTTATGAAATTTAGGTGGCAGGCGAGATGTTTGAAAACTGAATGTAAGGGAATGAATGTATGGAATTCGGGAGGGGGTGGGGGTGGGGAGGAGGGGGTATAATTGATAAGTTCAACCGCTACAGTAATTTCCCGTAATACCATGCGAGCGAAGCCGCGGGGAAAAGCTAGTATTATAATAAATGAAGGAATGAAATATTCTATGATAAGATATTATTCTATGTATATTTATTTGTAACATTAACGCCTTTCGGCTTTTTCATAATATAACATGGTACAGGGCCTAAACTACAACCCGAGAAATTAGAATTGCTTAAGTAATGGCCTCTCGACCCATCGCCTCGCATCGCAGTTGGAGGGATGTATTAATATGTCCATCACTGCTGAACACTCTGATCCCAGATTCCAACCAACATCTCATATCTTTTTCCTTCCCAGCACTTCCTCTCCTTAAAAAGACCCTCCGCATTGCATCCCTTAAGATGACAGAGGCTCTGAGGCAAATTATTTTGCTTGGGGTCTACTGTGTGGATCTAATGTAAATAAGCGTGAAACTACAAAAATCTACAGTAAATAAATTAGTTTGATATTCAAACCAACTTATTGGTAAATAATCCATAAAAATTATAAAAAAAAACAATTTCGGGGATCAACTGTCGGAGGATCAATTGTCGGGTTCCCATTTCATTTAACCTGTTTAATATAAAACAATGAATTATGTTTTGTTTTTGAAGAAAGCAATCACCTTGGGCTTTACACTTATGTAAAAAAGTTAATTTGTTTTTAACCACTTTGTTACAATAAATTTATATTTTTGTAAATCTTTTATATTTTTTTGTTTATATTTAAAGTTTTAACATTTTATTTATTATTATTATTTATTTTAATATTTTATGCATCACAATATGAAATAAAAATATGATTTATCATATCATATTTTTATACATCACATATCTTTATATCATACTAGCTGGTTCTCGGTATGAATTGCAATGCCATTTTCAAATAAATAAATTGTTTCTCCCTGCGTGTCCTTTCCCGTGCATCTCCGTTCCCCTCCCGCGTCCTCTTGCCTTCCCTCGTACCCCTTCCACCTTCCCCGCCATCCCTCCTCTCTCTCCCGCTCCCGCCATCCCGCTTACTTCCCTCCCGCGTTCCATATATTCAGTCCCAGTACATTTAGTTTTTGAACCAAATTTTCATACATTACAAATATTCATTTTTGTATATTATTATAAGAACAATCAAATATTATAAGAACTCAAGCAAATTTGGTAGCCAACATAAGTGCCTATTTAAAACATATATAATTCTTGATTCGATTCAAATTATAATATAAGTACTAATTCATTTATTCATTAATTTAAAGAGTTTTGAAAATAGAATTTTGATTTAACAATCTTTGTTTTGCAAAATGTCATTCTCAAATTTTTGAGAGTTTCTCAAGAATTTTTGTGATGATCAAAAAACTTTTTATATGAATTGTGGTGTATAAATTATACATATTATTTTAATTTAGCATCTTGTCATATGGAAAGACATTGATTTCGGCCCTGATGATAAATTAAGAGGCTCCATTAATAAAACATCGATTTAAGGATGTTTTATAGATTTACCGATTTTAATTTATTCTTACAATTTTCTAACAAGGTATATGTAATATATCGGAATATTAGTAATGATCAGTTCTATCATTGTTTCTGTTGTTTATGCTTTGCTCGGGTCACATGGTGTAGGTTACGACGTGTGCCGAACACAGCCGTTCAGAAAGAGGCAAGTCATTCCTTTTGCGAGAGCTCGCCAGACAAAATCTAGCTAGCGAGTTATAAGGACGTATGTTCTCTAAAGTCATATTTGTTTTGTGCATAATAACCATAAACAGTCACTGATATTTCAAAGAACAAACGTTTTTTAATCGAACAGCATAGTACTGAGATAAGGTTCAGTACTAAAAACAAAGACAATATACCCGTAAAAGATTTCAGAAAAAGATACATAATCGTATCCGTCAAAATCATAATATTGAATTTTATTCGGATAAAGTGACTAATAATACATCATAAATTTTAACGACTTGAACAAACCGAATTAAGTAGCTAATGATGCCAGAAGATGGCGCCACTTCCGTTCACAGTTGCTATATTGAATGTAGACTGCATTATGCACAATCGGATTTGTGTATTCATATATCTCTCCTGAGTACTCCGATATGGAATTCTGGATTTCTCGCCTATTAGCTAGGATGAATCTGTTCTTATCAGTTTTATTAATAACTAGCTTTTCCCCGCGGCTTCGCTCGCATGATATTGCGGGAAATTACTGTAGCGGTTGAACTTATCAATTATCCCCCCTCCTCCCCACCCCATCCCCTCCCGCATTCCATACATTCATTCCCTTACATTCAGTTTTCAAACATCTAGCCTGCCACCTAAATTTCACAAAGAAAAAAAGAATTATCCAATTTTGTTCATTCGTTCGGAATTTATGCGCTTACAAACATTCCGGATGTTTATTTTTATCGGGCCAATAATCATATAGTAACAGAACTTGAATAGAACCTTCACAAAACTTGCAAATTTACTTTGAAATTAGTCGAGTTAACATCGCGTTTGAGTCCCGCTTGGGCTTCTTGTGTTCCAATTCCTCCTGTTAAACATCTAACGCGTCCTTATAAACTAAAAATTTGAAGAATAGTTCTAATTTCCTGATTTTTGCTTCTGACGAAACTTCAAATGGACCAGCTCTTCGTTAAAGCAGATCTGCCAACAAGTTTCTTGTAAGAATGCTTCAAAGACACTTTTAAAATTAATTTAAATTCTCTAACACTTCCAACTTTGACGGCCTCCGTGGTCCCGAGGCAAGACTCTCGACTCACAATCCGAAGGTCGCGGGTTCGAACCCGGCGTGCGCAAATAAATTTTATTTGATTAATTTGTGTTATTTCACAATTTATTCATTTAAAATAATATATAGTATATTTGCGGCACGTTCCAGAGTGGAAGATACTATCAGTATCGCCCTGGTGTAAGACCACCATTCAGAATTGAAACGTTGCTTGAAATGGCTTTAGCCGTGTTTAGTGACCAGATCTGAATAGCCAGGTACTTCCCCACCTTCCTCTTCCCTATCTCCTTCCCCTCCCCACTACCTTCAGCCTCACAACATACCCCAATTGGGGATGCCATAGTCTCACTGGCTCCAGACGGGAGCAGTTGGGACTCTTGTGCGGTATTAACTGTAAAAAAAAAAAAAAAAAAACAACGTCAATAATCTTTGAGAGGTTTCAAAACTTTTTGCCATAGCTAAGTACAGGTCTGAGAGTTTTTCATAATATTTAATCAAAGCATTGGAAAAATAGGTATCATTAAAGAAAGGCACTTATTGTACATCATTTTCCGCTTACTTTCACAAGAACCTATAGAATAAAAAATATACTAAAATATTAATGAATTGTTGAAACCGGATATCCCTTGTTAATTAAATCTCTCTTGTGTTATCGATTCTCAGTTGAAGTTAAAGCTATTTACCCAAAATTAGAAATAATACATGAAAAGGTAAACAAACAACACAAAATCATTTTTAGTTTCTGAGAATCCAAAACTATGAGAGAGTATCCACCCGATTAAACAACAATTCAATATCTCAAACGAAATTCGTGGTTGTGGAGAATTTTAATACATTACGTTCAATTGTATTTCGACTGTGAAATATATCCATATACAAAGTCTGTCTTTTGCAGGAAACAATTCTTCAAATCATTTCCGGAGCATCCAAAATATGATAAGAAAATCGGTGAATTTATTAAAATTCTCTACCATTTTCAGTTCGCAAAATTTGTTTTTACAAGAGAATGTGACCTTTTTACCCGTATCTGTTACTTTGTTGTGAATTTGAAGTATTAGGGCGAGATTTCGTACATCTCATATTCCACCTACAATTTGTTTTGCCATCAATAGACGAGATCATGAAATGTCATATACATAAATGAGAATTTCGCAGGACGTCTTTTTTAAACCATTGGCAAAAGCACGACCTGATTCAAATATTGTTTTCTCTTTGTGTTTCCGTGTCTGTTCACCAAAAATAAATTCCACGAACCACATATATATATAATATTACACGACTTAATAGTATTTTTGTATGTTTCGAATGGGTTTTTTAAAGCAGCATTTATTTATGAATTTCTACAACACAACATACCGTATAAGTTAAAAGCATGAACGTTTTTAAAATGTTTAACTTTTTTCTCAATTGTTAGTCAAACAATATGAAAAAAGGGCATTCGGGATTAAAAAAACATTGTAATACTATTTTTTCTATCAAAACTGAGGTGGGTTGGAAGATCGAAAACAATCAAAAATAGAAGGCATGAATTAAGATGAATATAAACGCTAGAGATATTTTGATTCTGTTTAAATCTTAAAAATTTAAAATCGAGCGTCTTATTTGCGCGAGAAAAGTAAGCAAAAAGTGGTTTTTATTTATTTTGTGCATAATTTTATAAGAATGACAAAAAGTTAGAACATAAAAAACCTTAAAAATAGTCTTAGCCATAAAGGGGTATTTAAAAAAAAGATACTTACTCATAGTTAAGTCATGCAAGAACATTTTTTTTGCGGTTTACGCTTATATTTTTTGTTAAGTAATTGATAATTTTATTGTAATTCTAATACAAAGAAGAGTTAGTTAAAGCTTCAATTTATCCGTAGTATATTTTTTATGGTAAACCGATTCGTTTAAAGATTAATCTAAACAGGATTTCACGTAAAACTTCATGTTAAGAGCTTCAAAATTTCACATTTTAATCTCTATTTTAAAACCCAACATTTTGGAATGTTAACCCATATTCCGAATCTTGATTGAACGGTAATAACGATAACAGCTGAACGACCCAACGGGATTTTTTACCTTCTTACCTACAACATAGATCAAATAATTATTCGCACTAACCTCAAAATCAAAAAAAAAAGTACCTACCCACACTAAGGATCCCACATACTGCATGTGTTTGATATAGATAGAAAGATAAAATATGTCAAATCCCAATCGCGAATATCATTATTAACCTACGTTCTTGTTCATTTTTTAATAATTATTTTTTTTATAATTTTTAATTTGTTTAACTTGTTACAATATAATTCATGTTACAATTTAATTTATTCCGAATTTCCTTCAAATGAACGAGAATCGTAATGTTTCAGAATATTCACGAAAAAATTTAATTCATATATTCCTGAACTCATGAATTTAATTTTTAAAACATTATATTCTTCCCTTTTTTACTTAAACTTCGCAAAGCAGGCCCTGAAGAAAATACTTAACCTCAGCCCAATGTCATCTATAAGGATGCTGTAACAGAGGTCGGCAAATTGTTCCACTGCCGAGCTGTTGAACTCAAGATAGAGTCGAAGAAGCGAACAGTTATTATGTTAAAGGTTTGTGACAAATGTCAACCGTGTACATACGTTGGGCAAGCGTTTGGCGTGTTTCCTGTCTGTGCACCTACGCCGAAGGAATTAATGACACTAGTTCCTCGGAGCACCTTCCATTGTAATAAGGGTAGAAAAAGAACAGCGTACATATTATGTGACGCCTGCGCTTTAAAAATTGCAATTAGCGGGGCGCACTTGCGATTTGCACGGATAAATTGTTAAAGTATCTTGGGGCCCTGCACGGAATGCCCAACTTCTGAGAGGCTAACTGAACTCTAGCTTCGATGGAGCTCCCGTACCTGAGCTGATCACTTATAGTTACACCAAGCATATCAAATGCATCTGTTGAAGTAGATTAGATTGTTAGTTCGATCCCTTTTAGTTGTAATCCGACATGATTAGGTAACATTGAAACATAAAATTTGATTTTGAAAAGAAAATTTATTTTTTACAACAATCTGACTAACATAAAAAATAAAAGAACATCGTAGATGTTTTCTTTGAAAATGACATTATTTATTCAAAAAAATATTCAACAAATTTTGAAAACTTCAAACCTAGCTGAAAATTATAAATATTCGAGGTACGTAGGTAGGTACAACAATATCATTAAACATTCATGTTTAAAACTCGAGAAACTCTCGGGTATCAGATTTTATCTAAAACATTTAAAGGTTTCGATTTGCAGTTGGCACTTAGAGCTCTTTTAAATGAAAATGAAATATAAAAGCTGAAAATTCTACGAAATTTTCATAGTTTTCACGGGTCACAAACCTATTGCAAAACTTTGTAGCCATTTGATATTTGGTTATCGGAATTCCACTATGAATTTGAATTTAGCTGATGTGTTCGTATTTACCAACGCGTTATATACCCTACGTTATACCAGAAATTGAGGACCCATTGACCAAATATTATTGAAAGCATATCACAAAGATTTCACAGTTCTAGTAAGTTTTCGTTTGAAAGCTACCTATTCGTTTAACCCATTCGTGGTAAATTTCACGTTATTATTTAAACTTTTTTTTTGTCAAGTGAATAGCATTTTACAGATATTATATGAGCGTGAACCAGGGTAAGGGGAACGGGTTTACAAGTTAACATGGGATATGCTTTAGAAATGGTTCCAACTTCCTCTTTAGACGCATTTTGTATCAGTTAAAGTGGTATTCAAAAGTTATGACTCCCTCTAAAAAATACGTCCTTGCTTACCATTTTTACCGATGTTCATGACATTATTTTTTCTTTTCCAGAAGAAAACATGTGATTTAATACTAATTATTATAAATATACTCGCAAAATTCAGAGTTCCCAGAATTCACATTGTTAAAGGTTTTGTTGGATCTTTTAACAATTATTGCAAAGTGATTTAGTTAATCACATGAACATTTGCAAGTTGTGGTTAACAAACTAAATCACACTTCACTATGTTTTAAGTGTAAGTGCGTGCGTAGTACTGCATAATGTCGCAGTATGAAGTAGTTGATTATATTACGGGTCATTGTTTTTTATTTTTGTTATTGTTTTTGGGGTGTTATGCCGTGTTTTGCTACCTCCTTCTTTAACCAACGTTCCGGTCTGCGTTACAGTGTCCATCATCAGGGCAGATGAGCAATGATGATGGACACTGTAACGCTGTCCGAAACGTTGGCTAAAGAAGGAGGTAGCGAAACACGGCATAACACCCCAAAAATACTTTTTGGCCGTGAAAACCTAAAAACATAACTTTAGCCAATGTTTCGGACAGCGTTACAATGTCCATCATCAGGGCAGATGAGCAAATGATATTGGTGAAAGTGTGTGCTTATCTATGCAGAAGCGATACCGTGCTGCCAGCTCCATTTCTCTTCGAGCTGGTTGATTACCGCATACCAAGAACTATTGAGCTTAGTTCCATCGTCTCTATTAATGTTAATGGGGTTTTTATGTATTTCAATTGCCTCCGTAATTAGGAGTGCTCTGTAAGTTTTGGGTCTTTCTTCTTGTTGAAGATTACAACATAATTGAACATGCACTATTTATTTCTCATTCCTCATGTCTCTTAAAATAAATAAAAATAAATATTCAGCCATTGCGAGAATTGCAAAGGATTTGCTCTTCAATATTTTATTTTTTATCCATTATTTGAAATGTGATCAAATAAACCAAATTCGTGGAATTTATACCTAGCAATGTCTGGGACTGAAGAACAATAAGCTTTTTTTTAAATTTTGTAATTAGTATTGATAAAACTGTTTTCAATTTCAATCCGCGGTTTATCCTGGTAGAGAATAAATATTCTGATCCCTATTTGTGTAAGGCTGTCTGATTAAATATTCGATTTAATAAATTGCTTGTACAAACGATACCCTGTTCGCACTACAGACCTCTTGATATCGAATTGACAAAGGATTTAGAGAAATTATTTTCTGCACAAAGGGATTATGAAACTCTCTCCGAGAACGTTGTTCAAAAAATTAAATATTTTTAGTCATAAAAAATAAAATATTTTGCGTTAAAAATATCGGCACCTACCTTTCAATGTTTTACACCATTGACCTGAAGAAGTTATCCCGTATCTTACAGTAGATTCTGCAAGAGACAAATAAAATAATTTCAAAGTTTTTATAGGCACACAACATTTTATTTTATAAAGTCTACCTAAGATAGATCGAAGGCGCTTACAAAGATCAAATTAAAAATATTGAGGGTGATAATTCGTCAATAGTAAACACAGGTTATATTTGTTCCAAAATGAGATATACTTCCTATCTTATACGAGGACAAAACTAAGGTCATCATTTCTTCGGTAGGTACTTATCAATCTAGTAAGAACATTACACCATTTTTTTTACATTAGCTCCACAGAGGAGACCCTGAGCCTATTTCATCTTAGGGGATGCTGTGTGAAGGATTTTTTTAAGGAAAGGAAGAAGAGAAAGTTCTGAGAAGAAAATAGGTATGAGGGTTGGGTAGGAATCTGAGGGTCTGTGTGTCTAGGAGTGCCAATATTAATCCATCCCTTCAACTGCGGTGCAAAGCGATGGAACAAGGGATTCTGGCTGGAAAGGTCAAAAGACCTTGACCAGTCACGCAGCAGGTGGGCAGACACATCGGGCGCCAAGACCTTGACGAGGGCGGCGCGGGCGCCATACTCGCGTCCCAACTTTAACGAAATGTAAACAACTATAGCAGATATATTTTAACCAACTATATCTAATTAAAATTCCTGGGAACTGGAGGACGTTAACAATCAAATCCTTGTACGGAGCTTACAAACCAGTACGCGTTTTCAATTTGAATTTCATAATATGGCTGAATATATTTTTAAAAGTTCCTTGTTTTTACGCGGTAGAGAATTACTCATTTTTTTCAATCTATTGAATGCACAAATAACCACTGGAGCGATCGCGCGATAAAACATTTTTCCCTCCGATTGCTCGCTGTTTTTTTGTGACGATTTTGAAAATTTTCCGCCCACATTAAAAAAATCATACCTCCGAATTTTAATATGGAGACATAAAAACTGATTACAGTTCTACATAGCCAATAAATTTACCTATATTTTACTAATTTTCTTATATTTTTAGAATTGATAGATAAATAATTAAAAAATCTTTAACTTTATAAATGCGCAAAATTTGTGTTGTAGTGATTTGAAATCGCCGCCAGTGGCAGTTTTAAATATCTATTTTGAATATTTTCTACGTTTCTATGTTCTCTATGGCCTGTTCGATAACCACAGATGCAAAAATAAACTCAGAAAACGATTTTTTTACATGCTAATGTCCGATTAAAAGTTTACTTCGAAAATTATTTTAGAATTTTAGTGCGTGACGGTGTCAAAATTGAATTCACTAAATTATACTATTTAATAAATTTAACACAAAAAACTGTCATTACATTAGGAAGATACATCAATTGCCTACAATTAACGATGAGAATTATTGCCGTGTTTGGTTTATTTGAATCATTTGATGAATTATACAGATTACCTTTTTCACAATATTAAAATCATGGTGCTTCTTTTTGAACGATTGTGATTTAGAACTAGAAATTTTTATCCTTGTTTTTATATTACGTGATAAAACAAGAAACAAGGTTTAAAATAAAACATATATCATAGATATACACATTGCCAATATTTCAGCGTGATAGTTTGAAAGTTGATGAAATCGTGTCGCCATTTGTCAATTTTCGACAAAAATGTCATTGACAAGCGACATAATGGTCAATGCACACAGGGTCTCTCATGACCACGTAAAATGATGATGATGATAAAACCGTATATATCAAACCTTTTGTAGGAGTGTCTTTTGGCAAAATAAAACCATAATTATTATTTTATTTCTAAAAGCTGGATATCGAAAAAAATGGGGAGGAAAATAATTGATGTAACAAATTAATGATTTATTTATTTATTTAAGCCCTAATAGGCTTTTACAAATTAAATTAATATTAGAGTTGCATAGTTACATTGGAAAAACAGTATATTGATTGAAACATTGTTTACACCCTTCGTCATAATAAAAATGTATTCAATTTATATTGGTTTTTCTCATAATTAAAGTAAATCAATACATAATATCATTGTGCCTCGCTCTAGAATGATACTCTCAGTATCGCCCTGGTGAGACCACCATTCAGAATTGAACATTGCTTGAAATGACTTAGTTATATTTAGTGACTAGATCTGAAAAAGCCTCTTTACAGAATAATTGACAAAATATAATTAACTAACTAACTAACCATCACGCCGTTTCCCCGCAGGGGTAGGCAGAGAGGACAGACCGCCAAACAACTCGATCTTGGCACACACTCCTTGCTTCGTTCACATTCATACATCGTCTCATACATGCTCTTCTATTATTCTGACTCTTGACATCGCCCGACTCAAGCATCTGATTCACTTGGTCGTGCCATGTCTTCCTTGGGCGTCCCCGACTTCGTCTACCATTCACATTTGCGTCATACATTCTCCTTATACTCCTTTCCTCATTCATTCGCTCTACATGCCCAAACCATCTGAGCGTCCCTTTCTTAATCTTACACAACGCTTACATCAGCCTTGCATTCTTTGCGGATCTCCACATTTCTCACACGATCATACATGGTTTTACCACACATACGTCTCAGGGATCTCATTTCTACAGCATTCAGTCTACTTTCATCCTTTCTCTGCCAGTTCCATGCCTCACTGCCATACATCAGGGTAGGTACCAGCACTCCATTATGGACGGCTAGCTTCGCTTCTTTTGACAGATTTTTGTTGGCGCCTACGGCGTTCAGTCCTCCATTAATGGAGTTACCGGTATTTACCCGTCTTTCGATATCTCTATCAGTCTTTCCATCTCTCGTAAACATACTTCCCAAATATACTCATAAAACTCATCCACCTGCTCCAAGTATTCGTCATTCACAACTATGTGGCACATTGTTTTCGTACTCTCTCTTTCAAATACCATCACTTTAGACTTACTTACATTCATCATTAACTCATTCTTCATACATACTTCGTTCATCCTAGACACGAGCGACTGTAGATCTTCCATACTGTTAGAAATCAGCACCGCATCATCAGCATACAACAGGCAACATACTTCCAGATCACTCAATTTCGCAAAATATAATTAAGACATAAAAATAAAACAAGTTATTATTTAATGGGTACAATAAACAGGGAAAAATGAGAATACCTGTGCATTTTTTAACACGCACATTTCAATGATCAGAATTGAAATATACGTATTAAATGTCCACCGAACCTTATCAGATAGAAGCGAAAGTCGAACCTTTGAGGACAACTTAACATGAGGTGTGAGTATGCGGAAAGAAGGGTCTTGATGTTCAAACAAAGTTAATTAAATTTATTAATTAGAATTTCACAACTAAAAAACAAGAAAAGAAAAAAATTGAAATTAAAAAAAAACCCTCAGCAATTCAATACTGTAGTGTGATATGGCTTCATGCAATCATAGCATAAAGCCACATCACACACATCACACTTTGTGAGGGTCCTTTTAAAAATGTTATTTAAATTGCACCATGCACATTTCACTTTTTTCCCACTACGGACCACGAAGTGGTTGCCTTTCAGGATAGGTCGCAGAGCCTTTCCTTCAGCTATTAGGCTAATGGTCCTTACAGTCGTATCAATTCGACTACGACAGAACAGCTGGAGGAGATCCTCCGCAACCTCACTCCTGAAGTTTCGGTGCAAAATGCGTTTATTTTCCTTGTGGAGCTTTGAGCTGTACATTATATACGCATTCTGCACCGAAACATTTAGTAGTCTCCTGAAAAGTTTCTTGTACCAGACCAGGTTTCGCTGTCGTTCAATGGGGAAGCCTGCCAAAAGCTGATCTTTTCGGTCAACTCCCCCCATTAATCTGTTATAGTCAAGTACACGCTCGGGTTTGTATTTAGTGGTACCAAATTTTTGAGCTGACCCGATTTCTGCCGAATGGTAGGTAGACAACATACTTACCACGTTTTTGTCCACCCAAACCAAAATATTGATGTCCCCGCAGTTCGAGTATCCCATCTCACCTTCCCTCAGTGATTTTCGGATATTGGGCTTCAATGCAGAGGGCACAAATTCTCGGTTTAACCGCAATGTGCCCATACAGTCCATCCCATTTCTTTTGAGGCATCGCGCTAATAATGGACTATTATAAAAATTGTCCATTATTAGCGTATACCCCTTGTTAAACAGAGGGCTGGCCAGGTCGTATACTATCTTTGCAGTGGCCCCAACTGGGCAGATATCGTGACCGCCCGAAAAGTTGGCCCGTGTCATGTCTTTCGTCATGTCTTCCGTCATGTCTTCTGTCATGTCTTCCGTTATGTCATTAGAAGAAAACGATTATAATCGTTTTCTTCTAATGACATAATGGAAGACATGACAGCCAAGCCATGGATTATATGGCTTGGCTGAAATAAGGCATGGCGGTGATTGTTTTTGAAAAGAAGTAGCCTTTTTCGACGGGAAGGGGACAAATACCTTGATGCATTAAAATTGCCAAGAATACGTACACTTCGTGGGAGCCCATTTATTGGTACGCGCATGGCGCTGGAATTGTTTTTTGCAATGCATTGATCTGCATACCTGTTGGTCTCTCTCGCGATTAGTTCAACGAAATCTGCGTTGAAGATTTTTAAAAAGGCATCCACAGGTTTGCCCATTTCGTCGGTATTGAAGGTTGGTCCTGGCATCTGTGTACCTGTGAAAGTCTCCTTTATACCAGTAAAACGTGAGACCTCGCTGGACCAATCGAAAGAGTAACCATCAGGCGGCAGAATCGAACACATTGCCTCACGATCTTTTTTTTTTTTTTTTTTTTTTTTATATGAATACCGCACAAGAGTCCCAACTGCTCCCGTCTGGAGCCAGTGAGACTATGGCATCCCCAATTGGGGTATGTTGTGAGGCTGAAGGTAGTGGGGAGGGGAAGGAGATAGGGAAGAGGAAGGTGGGGAAGTACCTGGCTATTCAGATCTGGTCACTAAACACGGCTAAAGCCATTTCAAGCAACGTTTCAATTCTGAATGGTGGTCTTGCACCAGGGCGATACTGATAGTATCTTCCACTCTGGAACGTGCCGCAAATATACTATATATTATTTTAAATGAATAAATTGTGAAATAACACAAATTTATCAAATAAAATTTATTTGCGCACGCCGGGTTCGAACCCGCGACCTTCGGATTGTGAGTCGAGAGTCTTGCCTCGGGACCACGGAGGCCGTCTAACTGGTCTTGTCTACTAAAGTCTATGGCCGTTAGTGGAATAGGTGAAACGTTGTTAATATTATTATAAGGTATCGGTGGCATGCACAAGACATCCTCAACGCCCTCTTGGTGGTCGACGTCGCTTGCCTCGTCGTCCACGTCGCTCGTTCTGTCCATTTCTGAAACAACAGAAAACCCAAATTAATTTTAACGTGTCTGTATTACGATTACCTACTGCCTCTGGTAAAACGTTTCAAAATAATTAACTCTTGGTACGATCAAGTTAATCAAATACGAGGTTTGTTCAAAAAGTAACGGGAATTTTAAAATTTAAGATTGAAGATGACGAACGCCCCGGATGCCCCAGCGCATCAACAAACCGATGAAATCGTGGAAAAATAAAAGAAATGGTTATGAACGAAAAGAGTGTGTGTGCCAAGACCGAGTTGTCTGGCGGTTCGTCCTCTCTGAGAAATGGCGTGAAGGTAAGTTAGATAGTTTAATAACTCACGTTTCCCGGTACTGACTCTTCTTGATAGAGAGCTGCCTCGTCCACGTTGCTGGTTCTGCCCATGTCTGACTCTGAAATAATAGAAAACACAAATTTACAGTAGAATTCGGATATAATGACTTTGCATATAACTGCCTACCGTTTTAAGCGACGATAATGTAAACTCAAGTTAGGTTTCATAGCTTTTAGTAGGAAAACGTATACGTTTAGTATGACTCCGTTTTAAGCAACCCATTTTAATGACAATTCGTCAGGTTAGAATGACATGCAGTGTTTTGTTTACAAAACCCACGCACCAATACCTCACCGCCCCGCGCCTCGCTTGTGACTAGAAAGCTTGACACAATGATTTCCGTGAAGTGAAAGTGTTTTTTCAATTGAAGAAAAAAGTGCTGTATGAATCCAATGAATAGTACCCTTTACACACAGAGTTCGGAGCGGGACGTGCCCCGCGCCACTTCAGGCCGCCATGCATAAAAGTCTCACAGTGAACTGCGCTGTAAACCGTTATCTTACTTTCGGTCTTTACTTTTCTGTGCGGCGGCCTGAAGTGGCGCGGGGCACGTCCCGCTCCGAACTCTGTTTGTAAAGGGTACTTAACTTATTTAGCGAAGGAGTTTGGCGTGTCTCATTCTACAATATCCACCTGATCTTACTATCGCACAAAAATTGGCCAAAAACAAGGTCAAATTTCAGACTTTCTACGTTAGCAACTACATATTTGCTTGCATAGAATGTAGGTACATTGTATCGTTTCAGATTACAGTACATAATGTATGTTTTTTACGTGGAAAGTTTAAGTTCTACGCTTATTCCCTGCCAATATACCAACAGTGAAACTGTGCTAGGTATATTAATATTCAACCATTGGAAGTTACGCCTATCTATCCGATATTGTAAAGTTATGGATTTCACTATGCTAGAAGAGCCCCTGGTATAACATTTCAAAAAATAAACTCACTGTTCCCAAACGCAGACAATTCTTGGTAGAAAGGCACGTCCACCCACAGCACGCTGTTGTAGCCGGCCTCCGGAGAGAAGAGTTCTCCACACTGGAGTTCCCCACCCCACGATGTCCCAGGTAACGGTTCCCGAGATGCTGCCTGGAAAGGTGCAGCAGGCGGAATCGGTGCATAGGGAGCCGTTGCTTGGGTCTGTACGGGAGTGGACAGCAACGGTGGTGAAACAGGTGGTGGTAATGTTGAAGGTGTCCCTTGTGAAAAGTGACAAGCTATTCTCTTCGGAGATGGATTTCTGAAAACATTTACATAAATTATATGAATCTTTCTCATTCACGCGTGAAACATAATATTGTATCATGCATCTAGATACGATAACTTACTTTTGTTTATTTTTTCTTGGAGGTGCGGTGGGGAGCAAAATGGAAGGAAGCAGGCAGAGACCTAACGGCTTTAAAGGCCTTGGCGCGATCCTCCCTCACCAGGGTCACTGTTAAAATAAATAAAAAATATATAATGAGTTCAATATCTCCACAGCCGTAGCAAAGTACTTTCATAAAAAAAACATTAAAAAATACTTACACTCCGGGCCGAGCTGCAACAGCAGCTCTGCGTTGACGCCCACGTCCACATAGTCCGGCACCAGAAATTACTGCTTCTGCAGCTGGTACCCCACCTCTACCTCTCATTTCATATTTCACTTCCACTCTACATATTTCAAATTGAAAACACTTCATGTACTTTAATGTTAAAACTTTTTTTAAATACTGCACATTAATATTATAAAATTTAAAAAAAAATTAATCCTGGATCGTGGAGTGCTCCTTTTCCCTGAACAATTACTGTTTGAGCACACATTTGGTTAAAGTAAATAAATTAATTAAGTGTTTAACGAAATAACTGTTAAAATCATTGTGTGGCGGGAGCTTTAGACGAATTTACATCATAAAAAATGTCGAATTTTTGACATAGGACATTCATAATTGGATAGCTGATATCTGGATTAATAACGAACCAATTCAAATAAAACTTATATTTATCTCTTAGTTATGAATCACTCTGATTAAATAACTGCATTTCAAAAGCAAAAGTGCAGTAATTATGGATATTATTGTAAATCAAAAACTGATGGACGTTTTCAGTTGACGCTTGTTACTAAAAACTACCACAGAAACAATATATCATGAACAAACGAATTGAAAACACATTTCAAAGATAGATAATTCATTCACGATTACACTGATATATATTTTTGCGTTAAAAACTCAAAAAATCAATTCCTAACGGCATTTTAAGTCGAGAGCAAAATACGTCAGAATGTTCAAAAGTTTTATGTTGATTTTTGACAGGACGCTCTTAAAAAGCCGCGAAAACTTGCTGTTATTACTTCAAAGACAACCATAAGGTAACCGATAAGGTCATAGACTAAAAGAATATTATATTAACTATTCGAGAAATCAAACGGCTGGCCATGGAAATGTTTTAAATAATTACAATAAATGTTTTACGAGTGATAGAAAAATCGGTCGAAAAATCGACCGACATCAATCAAGGGGTAGGTACAAACGGTCGATTTTTCGACCGAATTCGCTCCAGTGGATAAGAACTTTTTGTGAATAATTTGTTCACAGCAATGAAACTCTTTTACGAAGGATCAGAAATATTCCTCAATGTCGACGCTGGCTGAGTTGAATGGTCTTTTCATGAATTCTTTTAATTATTAATGCATTGAATAAATTGAAATTACTACCGCTAATCTGAATTGTTAATCCAAACATAGAAAGTTTTTAGCTATTTTAGTATTTATTTTTTACAGATATTTTACCATTAGGTAAGTATCTGTAATACAATTGAGTGAAGTGATTACTTTGGAATAATACACCCTTTATATTATGTAAACCTGTATTTTTATTTTATAAATGCATCAAAATATCACGGTTAAGTTTGTATAATTACAAAAGGTTACTTTTAGGTGGTTCTTGTTATTTAACTAAAGGAATTATTAATTTAAATTTATTTATAACGGTTTCGCTTGGTAAATAAATTTAGTTGAACAATCAACCCTTTGGAATAACAAGGTTCCATCTAACGTGGTAACATCAAGCTCTAAAGGGATGTATAGTTATCTCATTTAGAGTTCATTATCGCATGACATTACCGCAACAGATGGAACCTTGTTATTCGAAAGGGTCGATATAAGTTAATAAATGCGTTCGTAAAGACATTCTTTGTTAAAAACGTAGTTCTTGTTTTTTTATTATTTATTTTTTTATTCTCAAAATATTTAAATTACAAAGGTAAAGTATATTGTCCTCCACGCAAAGTTCACCTGTATTTTGGAGGACATTTTTCAATTGTACATTATAAATTGTAAATAGTAAAATAAAAGGTGGACTGTGTTGCAGTATATAAAAAAAAAGAAACAATAAAAAATTATTTCTTCAAACTTCGTAAATTCACTTTGTGGCGTCATTATTAATTTAATGAAACAAATAACTTGGTGTACACCACTATTAAATTAACAATATCGACATGTTTCAAAAACAATGTTTTCTTCGTCAGGATAATAAGTAAATAAGTTTATTTTTGAAACATGTCGATATTGTTAATTAAATAGTAGTGTACACAAAGTTATTTGTTTCATTAAAAAAATAAATCAAAAATTAAATTAAAATATAATATCGACTTCTACATAGTTTTAAAAAAAGGGAGTTTTGTAAGTTTTGAGTAAGGTAAAAAAATATAAATTTAAATTTATAAGGATTGTAGCCAGTTCCATACGTGTTTCTTGAATTCTGTAAGATTAAATGTTTTATATTGTGTTGGAAGTGAATTGCATAGTTTTATAGCCTGGTATCTGTAGTGTTTTTGTCCAAAGGATGTTTGCTTTTGGTATTTGTAGTTGGTGTGCATATTTTGTTCTAGTATTTCGAGAATTTTGTGAAGGGTTAAATATGTTTAAGTTCTTATAAAGTCATTTAAATATTAATTCACCCATTCAATTTTTCCCGCGTATTATTTTAAGTATTACTTTTATTAAGGTTTGTTAGTGTATTTTTAGTGGCACAGCCCAACGAAATAATGCCTTTAATAATGTTTAATTTATTAATTTTTTAATGTTGACGAATATATATGTCAAAAAAATATCACGTTTAAGAATATATATATTCAAGATTGGTAAATTATAATTTTTAGGGGATGGTTTTTCTTGCATTAAAAGAATTAAACAGTGGTGTTTAAAAAAAAAATAGTATGCATAGACGAATAGTAATTATGCTATTTATTATATCATACGGTGCTACATATTAAATATTTTAAGTAGATAATAATTTAGGGCAAGCTTTAAAATGCATGACGTGAATATTCCATGAATATTTTTGTGTATTTTCTCCTTGCTGTCATTATTTCCTGCCTTATAATCCCTTAAAAGATGGAAGCCATTCACCTAATAGTTCGGAGCGTATGTGGTAGGCACAATAATATTTTATTTTTAAATGGGACCTACTGAACAGGATCCTTGACTGTTGAGCGGTAGTGAGACTGTGGAATTCATGAATTGGGGAATAATATTACGTAGTGGGTTGAAGGTAGTGGGGAATAAAAGAGGCGGGAGGAGAACTCTTGGCTGGTATTCATTTTTGTCAGTTAAATTTAAAGAAGTTGAGTTGATTGACAACATACCTCATTAATAATTGGTGGTCTCACCTTAAGGCGATATTCATTACCTTCAAGTATTCGATAATTTTATTTTATTCATTTTCCGTATAATAATAACCTCACTGAGCATTGTTACGTATCAATCAATTGTAGTAATTATCCCACGATATATAAATATATGTATACAACTAGGTAACTCCGAAATCAGCTCTTTTGAGTTGCACACAAAAAGCATAATTATTTTTCTTCGTCCATGAAAGCCACAAACAAAAAAGTCGTAACGCATTGGAATCATCAAGTTATTTAAAAATGTTTTTTTTTTATCTACAAAACACGGTATCATTTAGTTGATTGTAATTGGGTAACTCTAGTTACAACAACACTTAGGACGGGTTGTTTCAAAAAATTTGATGAGTTCATCAAATATTTGAAGTTAATTTTCACGTTCTGTGTAAGTTCTATTCGTGTTCTGTTATTTTATCATCATAGGCCAGCTGCTTCATAAAACTGAAATCATCACAGAATTTGAATAGAACTTACACAGAACGTGAAAATTAACGTCAAATATTTGACGAATTCGTCAAATTTTTTGAAACAACCCATCCTTAGTGTTTTCCATGTTTCTATTATGAAACTAGATTTAGCCGGTTGTAGCACTAAAATTTGTGGAATTGCTTAAGTTGCATTTTGTAGGCAAGTCATTCCATTTTTGCAAAGAAATACATAAAAAGTACATAACTATTTTCTTAGTTCCAAAATATAAATTTTACGGTTCCCAACCCACGAATCTACGAATTAACATACTTATCAATATAAATATACAACAACCGAGTTATCAGATTAATAACCATCTTAAAATTCAATTTCCAAACAAGGCTCATTTCAGAGTTACCTAGTTGTAGTAATTACCCCACGATATACCAGCATCTCTCTTGTGCAAGATTAAAGTGACGCGACGCATAGAAAGAAATTAATGATCAGTTCTGAATAGATTTCTTCCCAACATTTTCCTATTGCAAATTCTCACCCGACAGTAGTAAGCTCCGAACACTGTTCATTCTTTTCTAATTAGGTACATAAAAAGTTCTGGTACCTAATTAGGTATATAAAATAAAAAAATTTACTTGTTTTTTCTTCGCTGGATTTTAAAACATCGACCTCTGGTTCCAGAGCAAAGAACTTTATCCCCCTGCCACGGAGATCGTAAATATGAAGGAGAAAAATCACTAAAATCTATTATGTATTAAAATACCAGCACGCCCCTGCACAACGCAAACCACAACATTGTGGTTGCAATAGAACAATAAGCCTGAACAACGGAACTCTCCGGTGGCTCGGCTTTATGTAGGTTACAAAAATAGCTCCCTTTAACCAAACCAAAATATAATAAATCGCCAAACTACAAATTCCTGCAGCCAGCAATTCGCTTTGCTTTTCCTCCAAGAACCAGCTCACCCCAAACATTCATAATATCAATTCTATTACAAAAGACAAAAAGTTTTCTTTCAGTTTTGATAAAAAATAACAAAAATTCTCGGTTTTATTTTTTATTTCGGCGATGAGTTTCGGATGGGGGAGCTTTCAACGAGTTCTCGAGGGATTTTCTCTCAATAACGAAAAATTCTATCCCAAAAGTTTTCGTGTTTTACGATCCATGGGGTGCAAAGCGATGTAAGGGGACTTGAATTTTGGAAAATGATGTACTCGCGTAATAGTGATTTAAGCCGGTGATGGAGTGTATATATAAATAAAATAAAAATAATTTAAATTGTTGTTAAATCAAATCATGCTGAAATCAAATTATTTTAACAACATTTAATTTAAAATACTTTCATTAAAAACGCTCTCAGTATCTCTCCGGTGATAGAAGACATTTTGGAATCGATGCAAATTAGCTTGACCTATGTGATGTGATCTGAATTGCCCGTAAAACTGCTTTCCTTAATTTATCTCCAACTTTCCTTATATTGGTAATATCGTTACTTGAGCATTTTTTAACAATTTTCAGTTTTTTAAAGTTTCACATGAAACTTATTTAGTGCACAAAAATTAACCCAAAAATACCACGTATGATATACCGATCGTTAAGTTGGTTAGTCAGATATCTCCAAAAAATCAAAATTTGAGTTAAGTTTTCAGTTGTGTGTAAAAGCGTATTATCAAGCTGTTATAATAATCAGATTAGTCATGAACACCATCAATTCAATTATAATGCAGAAAAACTTATAATGAAATATTTAAAATGTTGATGTTTTCTGGGTGTAATGGTATTTTAAAATGTAATACTGATATACCCGACCCTTATGCTTCCCGGTGTTATTTTATTACGTATTTAATATATAAAACAGATATTTGCTTTCTGGTAAGCATTCAAAAATCGCTTTATCTCAAAATTTAGTTTTTAGAGATGTCTGACTAATCAACTGATTGATCGATATTTTAAAAAATAACTTTATTTTCTTCTTCGTGTGCCCTAGCAGGTCCCCCCGACGTTGGCGATTACTCTGTAAAATGTCTCTCTATTTTGTGCTGCCCGGAATAGCTCATCCGCACTTCTAATGCCGGTCCACTCTCGCATATTTTGCAGCCAAGACATTTGTCTCCTACCAAGCCCTCGGCGACCTTCTATTTTTCCTTTCAATATTAATTGGAGGAGGTGATACTTTTCCCCTCGAAGTATGTGACCCAGATATGAAATTTTCCTGACTTTTATTAATGTGAGCAGTTTCCTACTTGCTCTAGCCCGACTGAGAATTTCTATGTTGGTGATCATGTCGATCCATGGAACCTTGAGCATTCTCCGGTGAAGCCACATTTCAAAAGCCTCTAACCTGTTCACGGTTACTTTCAAGGTCCATGTCTCACATCCATCCATAGATTGACCACACATGACGCTTTAACATTCTCTGCCTTAGTTTTAAATTGAGGTTGTCATTGCAGAAGAGGAATTTCATTTTACTGATTTCGTTTAGTGGTTTCGTTTCATTCACGGATTTCTTTCATCTTTATTTTAACGAGTTTTATTTCCTCCAGGTGTAATTTATTCCATGTAGTATTTCATCGGCAAGTATTTTTTTACATAGGATATGTAATTTTCGGCGGGGTCACGTTATCATACAACTGATGTAATGCACATTGTGACAGAGTTCAGAAAAGTGATCAACAATTATCATATCAAAAAAGTTCTCACCAAATAAGCAAAATATATTCAAATTTAGCAAAATTCAGCTCTGGAACCACCTCAATCGAATGTTTTCTAGGCCACACGGTTTAACAAGGAACGAAATATATGGAATTCTCGACGTAAAAGCGAATACTTGTAAATAGGTATACGAGTTCTTAGTAGGAAGAAGATTTCGGCTATGCAGTCCAGATTTTAAAACGGCGCTCCTCTAGCATTCTGCGCTATCTCACATAACTACAAAGTTTGGGTATCCTTACAAAGAGATGTGTGGAATAAACTATATAACATTGAGTGCAATACAATCACGCCTTTCGCTCTCGTGCGATTTTTGGGGACCCTAGACATCACAGCAATTCATATCGAGTGTAGGTATACGATGTTCAGGGAAGGTCTAGTAATAGGATTTTCAGCACTTATAAGAGAGAGAGAGAGAGAGAGAGAGAGAGAGAGAGAGAGAGAGAGAGAGAGGAATGAGGCTAGATAACACATTTAATGATCTACTAGTGGGTGGTTAAGATCCTTGCCTCTGGACCCGTTGTTCCCACCAGATTTGAAAACCTGCGAAGTACATAAAAAAATTGTTTTTGAGATTGTTAATTCGCGTATTAGTAAAATAAAATAGTATGCATTATATTTATTTTACATTACCTCCGCACAGGACGCCCTGAGGAAAATAATTTGCCTCAGGGCCTATGTCATCTTAGGGGATGCTTTGTGGAGGGTTTTTTTTAAGCAAAAGAAGGTGAGGAGGTTCTGGGAAGGAAATAGTTATGAGAAATGGGCTGGAATCTGGGGGTCAGTGTGTTTAGGATTGACGGACGTATGAATCCATCCCTCCAATTGCGGTGCAAGGCGATGGGTCGAGGGATTCTGGCTAGAGAAGTGAAAAGATCTCCCTCAACCGGTCTTCCCCGATCCGGCCTGCCACGCAGCAGGTGGGCAGAAGTATCGGTCGCCAATACCTATACAAACTTCACCCCATACTAAGTCACCAAACGTAGCGAACCACTAGGGGTGACTTATGGCAGAGGTGTTGTTTGTCCAATAAATGTTTCCCGGCTCACTTAGGGTTAACAGCACTTAACATAGTAGTAGATACTCTCAGTATCGCCCTAGTGAAAGATCGGTGTTCAGAATCAAAACCTTGGTTGAAATTCCTCAACTGCGTTGAGCAAACAGTTCTGAATAAACAAGTTACCTATCTCTTTTTCTGCCTCTCCACCCCCACCAAATAAATTGCAGATACTGTAGTCGCACAATTTTCGGACGTTCGCTTTTTGATGGCAGTATTCCGTATACATTATTAAAAGTCATTAAAAATGTACATATCGTAGAATAATGATTTTATCAGGACGTTACGTCTCAATTATTCAGAAACGAACTTCCAAGAATACTGGCATTTTATATGTGCATCATTCAATTTCGAATTATCTTTTTTTTTTTTAAATCTTCAACTTCAACACATTATGTACAAGTTTATATATCTTTTTACAATTTGGAATGTGTGGGATTACACTTCTCGCATCTCGAAATACACACGTTTTATTAGTTTTTCAAAGAAATGAATGTGAGCGATATGTGTAAAAGAGACATTTGGATGCTTGTTTCTTGTCTCTGCCCACTTATCATTTAAAACCATGGCATTTATCTAAACTAAAGGAACTGATTGACATAGAGAGACATTGAAAGAAGGATCTTGGAGACATGACATTATACGTATTTGAGATTAAAAAACACGAGGATGAATTTATTCTTGACGAGTGGAGACACTAAACAGGCAAGAGAAATCAAGAAAATCAAAGTAAATTTACTTCCACATTAAACAATTTTTCTTAGTTCGAATTACTACATCTTTTACCAAAAAATTGTGTATCAAACAAAGGAAAATTGTTTAATTTATTTATATAATGAATAACCACAAAGTTACATATAACTACAATGAAAAGTATAAACTAATTTCAATTTTAAATTGTTTAGCAATATTTATAATCCTTTTGGCCGATACTTATATTTTGTGGAAATTATCCGAATAGCCAATAAATACTTGAATGATTTGCATAATTCATTGGTGCTTTTTCTTTAGGGTAGCGGAATTTTAAAAGATTCATTTTTGGAAAATTTTATTAAGAAGTTTCTACTTATATAATTCAATTGTGGGCATTTAAATTGCCTCTCATTGGCAAATGTTGACCATATAACGTACCCAGGTATAAAAAATCATCAAAATTTAAAATGAACAGAACAAATTAATTATTTAAATAAAAAAAACGAAGTTATTTTTTCATAACCATTGGGAATGTCCTCATTAAAAAAGATGTAATAAATATCTACACGGCTTTGGCCAATCACTCTTAGAATGCTGCATTAGCGGATAGGGCAGTGCAAAGGACAATATTCTAAAATCACTTATTAAAATTCAAACTAGCCATAAAGAAAACAATTCTGAAAATCCTCAGATTTCATATAAGAAAAGGTCAGAATGGCTGAGAGGTTAGAGACGATGTCCCGTTAAGATAGAGATCCTAGGTTCAATTCTTGTTCTGTTTCGTATTTCGCTTAAATTTATTAGCATTTGCTTCTTCTTAAGTGATTAATTATTAAATTGATGGGCAAAACCATCAAAAGTTATTCCAATAAAAAATACATGATTTATTGTCCAGGGTCCTAAAAATTGCACTCTCAATCTTTCTTCACTTAGGCATAGGCACCTATTGTAATTATAGTTTTACTGGGAAGGAAGCTTTCCGTTAAGGATTCAAATGCCATACCGACTCCAACAACATGTATGAGATTAATATGTTACCTTTAAAATTAAACAAGATTACGACTCTCCGGAGTCTTGAGATTTTATAAACTATATAAACATGCGATGTTTTGAACAATAAAACAAGTTTTACGGGAATTCATGTTCTTACCATTTTATCTTTACTGAAGCAATTTTAAAGCAAATTTGTATTAATGTTTTTGAATAATGATAAATTACGACATGGAAAACTAATTGAAATGTGCATTTCAACAAGTGTTGAGAACGAATACGAAGTACCGTCGCAAAACAGAAAGAATGGGGAAAAGTCAGGGATGACGACTTACCTTATTTCTTCTTCATCACATTCGCCACCACAAATTAGCGAGCCCACGATGGTTTTATCGATTTCGACACGGTCGAACAAGTGAGCTCCGTAAAACCACAGCCAAGGTGCTGTTAGGTAAATTTTTAATTTCTAATTGAATTCTTTCGCACATGATTACTCTTAGTCGACACATGTAAGTATTGGCCAAAAGTTTTTGTAGGTAGAAATTAAATTAGGAAAAGGTACAAGGATCAATGCCCGGTACACCAACAACAAGTGTATGAGGATATCCCGTTTTTGAATTTCTGGTCGTGGTATCAACACCAATAAATAAGCCTGATCACTTGAACGAAGTGAAACTGCAGGATCTAAAATTTGGGGAACGTTGTGAGACTGTAGGGAGTGGAGGAAAGGATATGGACAAGATAATGATACCTGGCTATTCCGATCCGGTCACAATACACGGTTTTCGCCATATTTGAAGACTTATTTTTCACCAGGGCGATACTGAGAGAAACTACTACTCTTACTTATACGTAAGTACCTACCGACATGTTTCAAAGCGAATGCGATTCAGTTCCTTTCGTAGTAATTACTGAAGTTATGCGAGGTATTAAGAACATATAGAAACGTTCATAAATATTCTTAACACGAAGAAACTAATGTAATAAAGCATCATCTTGGATTTAAATTAAAAAAATATATTCTATTCTATTTAGGTATGGACCTCTCAAACAAAGGAAATTCTCAGTGATGTAGTAAGCACTAACTACTGAATTAAATCCCAATGGTTAATGAGAAACCTTGCCCCACTCAAGAATGTACAGAGTGTTTTATTTGCAATGCAACCCTAAACAAAGGAGCAAATTAAATTCTGAAAATAGTCCGTATCTCTCCCATTACCATCCCTCACAGAAACCCGACTTCCCCTAGTCCATTCCTATTCCAGAGATTTAAACACAATAACGAACAAGAAATATATCTCCCTGCGATAATAAGAGCGTAAAAATACCCACCGGAGTAATATTCACAGCACTAAATACGCGCCAGCAGAACCTAGCAAAAAAAAACTCGACTTCTCAAGGGATGCCTCATTTCAAAACAATGCTGGAATAAACATTAATATCTCGCCCAACTTAACCCTTCCAGGTACCGTGTTATATTAAATAGAAAACAATGTGGATTGTAAATTATTTCTCTTGATTTTATACGCTTAAAGTGCTTTATGGGTCATTATCATCTGACGTGCGTTGCGATTAAAAGCTGTTTGGCTCTAAACGGTTGATCAAACGCCTGGAAAAGCCTGTTTATGCTACGAAAGAGAAATATTTTCAGTATTATTCAACGTAAACAAACTGCAAATCCTCCTTGCAAAAAAATATTTGTTCAATACAAATATTTTGATGTTTAAGAGATTTAAAAATCTTTTGGAAAATAGCCGTTCTATTAATACAGTGTATCTACAAGTGTGTACCGACATAATACCTTTGTTAGCTTTAGCTAAATTGCGGTAAAAGGGTTTACTACAATAAATATTCTCCACATTTTGAGACAAAAAGGACTTATAATCATGTTGCACCTACGAGGTTAATATTATATATTTCGTACAAAAGGTGTGTTCAGTGTCAAATGCTGGTGTCTTAATGATAATGTATGAAGGTGGAATGTTCGGTTGGGGAGCGATAGAACAAGAAGCCTTATTAACTTTTCAGGAGAATAATTTTGAGAGTCGATTGTTTCCCTTATTTTATATTTTAGCGTTTATCCTCGATAACGACACATTAACAAGTTGAATTCTCGAATAAAAAGCGTAAAAAAATCGCCAATAAAAAAGTTTCTGGCGGAAAGAAATGAAATAAACAGAGAGCACATTTTTTTACAATCTTAACTTTCTACATTCAAATTTGATGTTTCTAAATGTATTGTTTTATACTTGAATAAGGAATTAGGTACCAGGAAGCAGACTAAAATTGTTTTTAAATCCCTATTTGGCATAGGAACTCTATGTTTTAGCCAAATTTTGTCTGATTCAAACAATCTCTTTGTTTTTTGTTTGTGGAATGCTACACAAGAGACCCGTTTTGTAGGAAAAGAGTCTAAAAAATCACCCCGGTGAGATTGAATTGTGACAAATGCTAGCTTGAAAAGAGGATGTATTGTTCTAATTTAAGTAATGTCAATTCTGCAAGATATTCAGTTTGAGATAATCATCGCATACCAAACACTAGGTCAAGTTCAATAGATTAATAAAGCGAACAGATTTCCTTTTTTTCTCCAGAAATAGGTATTTGGTATACTCAGGGTTCAATGCATTCAAAATATTATGTTGATAGGAAGTATGAACAGATAAATTAAAGGAATTTATTCATTTCCAGAAAGTGGGTGTTTCTCGATCATTTTTGGAGGTGATTCGATGAAAAAAACCCTTCAAAGGTGTTTGATCTGATATCGCATTTCTCAAAAAATTATTGTGATTCGGGTAGGGGTAAAATCGGTAATTACTGCCCTTTTAACCGGCGGCCGGGAATTTAAATTTCATCGAACGATGATCTTACGATTGTACCCTTGCAACGGTACAGGGCGGTTCCGATGAGAAAGATTAATTATTTTCCATACCAGCATTTTAACATAATGACTCAATACCGATTTTATTTCATTCCAAATTTGCTTTGATAAATACCCACAATCAAAAAGGCTCAAACTCGTGACAATAAAACGATTAAAATTATGTACTTTATGAAATTATTGTTTGATCATAAGTATTTATAATTTTTTAATAATGTCTAAGCAAAATAAAAATGTTAATATTTTTTTAATACATTAGTTTGTACGACCGTAAGTAAATAGACAAACTGACGTATTTTCGACAAAGCAAGGGCGCAGATCTTTTGTAATGATTTTATTTGAACTAAAATTAAAATTCTGAAAAAGAATTTCCCAAATAATTTATTGATTTATTTTACTGAATGATTATATGATTTGAAATGTATATCGTATAATACAAATTTTTGTTTGAAAATTTAACAAATCTGCCAACGACCTACGGTAAAACCTTATTGTACTAAAAATAAACATATTTTCTTAAAATTTACAAAACATCTTCACTAGATAAAAAAACAATCTTTTGAAATCAATTTATAATTTTTTTGTGGAAAAGAGTCAATGCTTCTAAGTTGATTTTAAAATGGCATATTTCCGGTTTTGTCTGGTTATTCTCTCAAGGAAAAAATTAATTTGAATGGTGTAGATTTGGTTGTACATACCATACAACAAAACAATAAAATGTTACACAGTATTTCATTATTTAGGTACCCATCAAATACTTCCATCAATTATATTTAACCGTTACCACATAACTAGACAATTTTTTTAAATTAATGAAAAATTATACCTAAATGTACAGTTATTGCCCATTTTTTTCGTAGAGATTCTCACAAAAATGGTAGTGATTTCCCACTTTAGAGGTAAAATGATAAAAATCTTAATAAAAAAACAACTTTAAGATGGTACAAACTTATTTACTTCATTTCATTATCAATAATGAGAGGTAAACATTCAGATTATGTAAGAGAAACGCTTAACAAAATGTGACTTCACCCAACAACGCGATTGCTTCTGCCGATATGGCATTTTGTCGATTCACATTGAACTAATAAAGACGTCTGTTATGATTTCAGTGAAATACTTAGTACTTTTTCAGTGAAATAGTACTAAGTATTAAGATATGGTACTAAGTTTATTTCAGTGAAATACTTAGTACTTACTTCAGTGAAATACTTATACTGAAATACAGTTAGTGAGAAAACAAAATGAAAATGCGAATTCATTAGTTGCAGAAAAGTGTAGTCCAGTTTTCCTTGTCTTATTTACTCTTATGACAAATCACGTTCTCACAGAATGTAGCGGGTTAATTTTACCACCACAGGTACCATACAAGTAATACAAATGAAGTTTGTTGATTAGTGAGTGACGCATTACGTTAGTGATGAAAGTGCAAACAAAGTGAGAGTAGAAAATCATTAGTTGCGGGCAATCATAGTCCAGTTTTCCCTACCTACAATTTAACTCTTGTGAAAGATCTGGATCTCGCAAAATGTTATGGAGTGATTTCACCACCATAGGTATTATAAAAGTAACACACATGAACCGTTTGTTTATCCGTGAGTGACGCATTACGTTAGTAAGAAAAGTACAAAGAAATACAAATAACAACACAATATTGCATTTAAAATAACGGACATCATCATCGGTTTTGATAAAATCTTTGATGTTAGATCTGTCTTGGCTGATGATCCAAGACATAATGTCTGAAATAGGCCAAACTACATCTTTTATAACTGTGTGTGAACACGTTCTTATATTTAAAATAAGTTGCATTTTGTCTAATGGGTATTAGAAGTGCATTGTAGCTTTCTTGTAAATATCTAAAATTATTTTGGACAAAAGTTGTAGTGTGTTTGAAGTGGTAAGCTAGTATTTTTTGGCATAAAGTTGCCTAATGTCTAACACAAAGATTCTCCTAAAAATCTCATCCGAACTGCTTGCGATCGATAGTTTTTTATAATCTGGATTATTAGATTCTGAGCTTTAAAGATCTTGTCTATTATAAAGTTATCGTTATCGTAAATCGTGTACAGTTATCGTTAATCTATCGTTGTAACGTTAATTGTAATTTTTGTGATTGTTATTATTTTTTTAAGTTATTATTCACTGGGTTCCGAGATTCTATTTAATGTGAGGTAAGAAAAGAAGAAGTTCTTACCTCGGTGGAAAAATTAATATTATTGGTTCAAGATAGCTGTTTGTCTTTTGATACATTATGGAAGCACCCAAAAAAATCAGTTCTGCTACGGCTTTTGATTTAGTATGTGTTCAATTTTACTTTAAGATTCTTTATTTCACTAATTATACATAAAAATTTATCGAACATCCAGGACATTAAAATCTTTTTATACACAATCTTTATATAATAGAGCAATTCACTAGGACACCTGATTCTGAGTAGGCTTTCTATGCCTTAAACAGTTGGTAAATTATTCTAGCTCTTGCTCCCACCCGGCTAAAAATACCTTGGATTAGGGCGGAGTTACATTCAATGCGTAAAGATTTAAATTTACATGCTTGTTAAAATATGTCAAAGTTACGAGTGAGTAGCTACCTATCTATCGAGCCAAAATATGATATTTGAAAGAAGTCGTATAAAATAAATACGAACCAGCGCAGTCTACTAGCCTAGTTCAACATTGAATAAAAATAATTGCCAATTAGAGTAATATTAATGTTATTAAATCCGTACAAGAAACCCCAACAAAGAATATCTTACGTCGTCAATATCTGCGCGAAAAATATCAACAAACGAAAGTTACATGTTAAAACTTTCGGTAAGTATTGTCGGTCTTCAGGGACAATTATTTTTTTATCAAATATGTTCTTAAAAAAGACGTAACGTTCTCAACACACAAACAACTTTTTCTAACTTCGTACAGACGGGCCACACGACAGGCGTGAGCCGCTCCTATCCGGCAATTAAATAATTAACCGGATATAAGGCCAAATTAAGTGCATGAAATAAATTGTGACTACAATAGTACATTCAAGCCCTGTTTCCTTCCTCTTCAAGACCTCTTTTTTTACATTAACTCCACACTATGGGCCTATGTCATCTGGGATGCTGTGTTGAGGGTCTTTTTGAGGAGAGGAAGGAATGAACATTGGTCTTGAAGAGACTCATGTTGTAGGAGGGAGGAAACACAAATGCCGGCAAATCGTTCCATAGCCGAGCTGTGAACTCAAGAACAAGTCGAAAAAGCAACCCGTTCTCATGTGACAAATGTCAACCGTGTACATATGTTGGACGCGCGTTTGGCGTGTCTCCCGACTATGCACCGGTGCCGAAGAGATCAATGACGCTAGTTCCTCAGAGCATCTTCCATTGAAATACCGGTAGAACATGGATAGCATTCCCACCCGACGCCTGTGCTCTAAAGATTGCAATCCGTTCGTTAAGATGGGAGAATCTATCAAACGGACCGCCCGTTTCTGCACAGAGTCGAGGGTATTTTTCAAGTATTTTGGAGCTCCAGACCAGAGGTGGCTGCCAAATTCAACCGTTGGGCGCACTAGCGATTTGTGCGGGGTAAGCAGTTGTGTACTATTAAAGTATCTGCGGACCCTGTACAGTACGCCATGTTTTTGAGAAGCTAACTTTACTCTGGCTTCAATGGAGCCCCCATACCTGAGCTGGTCACTTATAGTTACACCAAGCATATCAATGGAAGGTCTGTTCGGAAGATTGCTTCCGTTGAAGGAGAAGGAACCTATGTTCACTCCTTTCTCTCCATTCTCTCCTCAAAACCCTCCACACAGTATCTTCAAAATTAGATAGGCCCTGAGGGAAATAATTTTCCTCCAGAGTCTTCTGGTGGAGTAAATCAAAAAATTAGTTAGGACTCTTGAGTAGTCTTCACTTAAAAATAAGGTTCTTTCTAACTTTCTTGCTAGTTGAAAGCAGCTCACGTGCGTTGTGTGGCTTGCCTGTACGAAGCTAAAGGCAAAAATTTAAAAGGCGGCTGTATTATTTTATAAATGTCTGCTATTTGAGATATATTTTTTCTGAATGTTTTCTATACATGGAACAGTTATTTTAAAAATAAAATACAAGGAAAAATGGGACAAAAACATCCCTCAAAGGTAAAACCAGTGCTTAGATAATATGATAGTATTTCTAAAACGTTTGAATTAAATATTAAGATATTCATTTTCATTTTAGAGAAAAAATGACAAGCTGAAATTGTGTAAAACAAACAACGTGAAATAATTATGGCATATTCAGTGGATATTCAGGTTATAGTTCGACCACGAACAGAAAAAAAGGTTCGACAGTATTGTCCGGAGAGATGCTGGGATGGGGTAGATATGCGACGACCACGTCACATCCACATAACTCGTCCGTTTTACGCGAACGAGCTCGTAATTATTTTGATGAATAAAACGATTGAAAATAATATTTTATTTTGGTGCATATTATTATCACATTACAATAAACTAGCTTTTTGCCCATTGCAGGCAACTAATCGGCTGAATGTGGATGAAGCGAGGAGTGTATGTCAAATAAATATTTGAAGAAAAAAAACGATGTTAGAATGTAGATGAATTTTTTAAGATGGAGACCAAACTACCGAGTTATATTCATTTAGGCTTCTAACTAGAGATATGTATAATAGTTGAATGTAGATGAATTTTGTAAGATGGAGACCAAACTACCAAGTTATATTCAATTAGGCTTTAAACTAGAGATATGTACAAAAGTTTAATGGTTTGTATGAAATTTAAGTTTTTAGTTGTTCTCAATACGAAGCCTAGTGTTTTGATACCTTTGATCACAATTTGTTGAAACATAATTTTTCATTCAAAATAATTCCAAGATCTTTCACTGCCTTGACTCTTTCTACAGTTGTGTTATTGATGGAGTATTCAAAACAGGATAAAGAATCTACTATTCATTGATTAAATCTGCACAAGGAGTTGGAGTATCTAAAAAGTGCTGAACACTAAATAAATGATTTTATAGATACAACGTCTTGTAAAAAGTCTTTATTAAAAAAAAAATTGAGGTGATTATTTTTGAGTATTCTTATGATGACGACAATTATCATAGACGCTCAAAAACAAAGATGAGGAGCATTTAGCAAATATCACAGTTACTCGTAATGACGGTGATAAAGATGAACTGATGGTTTTTTTTTGTCTATCTCTATAACAACTGATCAGCCAATAGGGGGCACCTCCAGCTCTCCAGGTTCTTTCAATTACTCAATATTTGATTTGACATTCACCTCTTCTGTTCCAGTCACATCGGCATTGATACCTGAGATTACGGTCACGCCTAAATAGAGTTGTTCATTCAAAATGTATTCTGTTGGTGAGTTTCAAAAAGAAATTGGACCGCATATTGGCTTTCTGACTGAAAAATCCCACGCCTTTGAAATTTGTTCTGCAATTTTGGTTACTCAGATTCATTGAAAATATCCACTTCAAAATCAATATGAACAGAAAGTAAGGAAACATTAAAAACCTACAAAAATTCCGTAAAGAAAAACTTTTATCGCGCTGAACCTAGTTATGTAATTAAAAAAAATTAGTAGACAGAAGAGTCAAAGATTTAAGGAGGCAAATCTACACAGGACTTTCAGCTGACGAGGTACTCAATTGTTTTAAAAGCGAAAGGTATGTATCTAATGAAGTGAACATCAAGAGACATAAGCCCAATGGATTCCGAAATACATCTGAAAAATAGCACCCACATATGTCGTTGTGTAAAATGTAGATCATAAATCGTAAAATGTAGGTCATAGTACCAGCTGGTTATGTTGTATATTATGTGAAGTACCACTTTGTGTAAAAATGGGGAAAACTTTATAAAAAAATTCGAAAGTTGTCCGATTGATGAAGCAGACCAATTTAATTATATTTGGCAAACTTCCTTTTTTATTTCCAATAAGCTTTTGATTTAAACCTGCAATTTTTAAATTAAATTTAATTTTTATAAAAAAAAATGTTTGTGCGCCCGGCTATAACGTAGATTATAAAAATGGAATATAATGTCGTCGAAAATTGTACAAAAGTTTTTTGAGAATACCTTTAAACTATTATTGTTTCCACTTAACTTTTGATTTGAACCTCAGAATTGTAATCCGTTTTGTATGGTGGTATAAAATATTGCCATTCCTAAAGTATTGAAAAAGTTTATGAAAAGAATGAAATTAATATAAAAGTACTTCAAATTCTAGCTTGCAAATTCTATTGAAAACCTGTCCGTGGAGGAGAATGTTAAACGAACGCTATCTTACGAGGAATGTAACAGTGTAAATAAATAAGTATTGAACACTTACAGAGAGAGTAAAAGAAAACCATTAAACTCGCGAATGACATTAGCAGATGCTCTTCCGATCGCTGTCAGGGGGCAGATTGAGGGAGAGCCAAAGGAAGAGGTGGTTGAAAACAAGGATTGCGAAGAGGAAGATATCAAAGTGCTTAAAGAGGTTCACTTATACTAAATCCGGATGTACTAACATGGATACAAAAGGAAAGTCTCGTGGGATATGGGAAATTATACGGGACGTGGGAAATTTAAGGAAGACGTGTACCACGGCTACATAGCCGGCTTTTGTTCCGCGGTTTCTTTTATCAAGATTTTGAAAGGAGATTACATAAAACCCTCAGAATTAAATGAACTCAAAGTGGATAAATGAAGTGTATATCTTTACATCTAACTGAAATTTTCCACTAGGCAGGTAACCCACGCACGGTTTCAACCTTTAAGGTTTTAATTTCTTTTTACATTTGAAATACAACATTTAAAACAAGAGACTTTGAGTTGTTTTCATCAAGTAAAAAACCTGTCTTCGTTTAGAGACTGAGTTTATGTTATTTAAATAAATATTATTTAAATGAATATTAAGTTAATAATATTATTCATCCAGAGAAAAACAAATATTTTATTAAATCCGCATTATGGGATTTGATAGTTTGAGCGAACGTTTAACGAAAATAATTTGTCTGTTTTGTTAAAAATAAACAAAAAATGTTATTTATTTTTTTGGTGATATGCTGTGTTTGCGCTACCTCCTTCTTTGTCCAAAGTTTTCGACAGCGCTGCAGTGTCCATCATCAGGGTAAATGTGGCTAAAGAAGGGGGTAGCTCAACACGGCATAACACCTCATAAAATGTCTGATAATACGTCAGGTCATTGAAAATAATTAAAAAAACAGAGAAAAACTTCACAATTCTTCAAATAAAAAGATTTCTTTGTTTTAACCACTTTTAATGTCTTTAAAACCAAGAGCTTCAAGAGCTTCAATAGTTTCAAAAGCAATGCTTTCTTTCTCAGGGTTTACTAAAAACATGTCGGTTTACTGAAACATGTCGGTTTTATGTACATTAAAAGTAGTTAAAACAAAGTTTTTTTATTATTTTGAATTATATATGGTGCCACAAAATAAATTTGCTGTTTTAGAAAATGTTAATTTTTTTCCCCAATATATTCGTCAATATATACAACTACTAATTCTTTAATAGGGGTTAGTTTTGTATCCTAATTAGATTCAAATATTCAACCTTCAATGGCCTTAACCCTTGATTTACCCGGTGACTTTATACATACACAATTTACCTAGTGGAGTCCCTAGGACTTTCAATAAAAACTTTGTAATTTTTTTGCTTTTTTTGTTCAATACCGTCAATAGGCAAAAAGTATAACACGGTGGAGTCCCACGGACTCCACTAGCGTGATTACTTACAATCAGAGCCTCGCTCGTCAACCCCCACTCACCCCCGCGCTTGGCGCGTCACTGCGTGAAGGTACTGGAAAGCAGAATTCGTAATTCCAAAAACTAACGGTTTTATGAGCGTTAAAAGTTTTCAATGGAGTCCCAGGGACCTACCGGGTAAATTAAGGGTTAACACAAATGTTGCTCCATAACTTTCGGGTTTTGCTACTGAGATCATGCGGATGCGCGACCCGTTTCATACAAATCTAAATTTTGGATATTAGCAAAATTTAAAAAATATTGAAGGGTAATCAAAAGTATTAATTTAAAACATCCAGTATAGATATGTACTACCGTAGTTATTTGTGTTTTAAATGATAAAATATAGGCTTTTAAAGATTTTTATATTTATTTGTGAGTTAATGGTAAACATTTAAAAAAATATATATTGTACTGTATTTATAACAAAAATATGATGAAATTTAATATTAATAGATGGCCATTTGATTGAATTACAATGGCATGTATTACGTCAGAATATAAATTTATTGTATATAAATTAAAATTACTACCCAAAAAAGCATTTTCAACAATGTTATTATATTTTTGTTATTGTTTTTGGGGTGTTATGCCGTGTTTTGCTACCTCCTTCTTTAGCCAACGTTTCGGACAGCGTTACAGTGTCCATCATCAGGGCAGATGAGTGAATCTGCCCTGATGATGGACACTGTAACGCTGTCTGAAACGTTGGCTAAAGAAAGAGGTAGCGAAACACGGCATAACACCCCAAAAACAATAACAAAAATACCTTTTGGCCGTGAAAACCTAAAAACATACATGTTATAATATTTATTCTATTTTTCATTATATAAATAAAGTAGATTTTTTTAACATTAACTTCACAGGAAAATTATTTCCCTCAGTGCCAATGTCATCTTTGAAGATGCTGTTGCCCCTGAGAAAAATAATTTCCCTTAAGTCCTATCCCATATTTGAAGATGCTATATGGAGGGTCTTTTTGATGAGAGGAAGGAGTGAACATGTTTCTTGAAGTGACCCAAGTTGTAGGAAGGAGAAAACACAGAGGCCGGCAAATCGTTCCCCAGCCGAGCTGCTGAACTTAAGAACGAGTCGTGGATACGACCCGTTCTCATGTGTCAAATGTCAACCGGTAATATTTTGGTAAACAATGGTGCAGTTTTTTTTAAATAATGTTAGTGATTTATTAAAGCAAAAAATTGATTATCAGTCGCCATAAATTTGTGAAACTCTATTTCAGATAGAAAGGTACATTAAAGAAGAGTTGTTTTCCAAAATTTCGCTGTTAATGCCAACTCAGAATTAAGTCAACTCAACACCTCTGAAAAGTCATTAAAAGCTTTGAATTTTTTTTTTTAAATAGCGCATAACCTAACTTTACGTTAATTATTTAAACAATTTTTATTTATTTTTTCATCGCTCTTAATAACTTTTCAAATGAGGATCTTACTTGATTTCATTCTGAGTTGTCCGGTCACCGTTCGATCAATATTTGTAGGTTTCTCGGCCCTTCTCGTGCAAAAGGCGTTGCGTGGGAGTAATGAAATATTAATTTTCGTTCATCAATCTTGTCATGTATGACAATACCAGAAGCATAATATTACAAACAAGTTTTCTAGCTATTAATTGAATCACATTATCCGAGACCTCAGCCGTCTGGGGAACATGTAGCAACGGAAGGAGTTAAAAAAACTGTTAATGGTATTAAAAAAAAAATAAAGCGCCAAGAAACAAAGTTACAGCAAGAATGTTTTGATTTCACTGAAAGCCACAAAACCCTCAAATTTATCCTAAAGACAATAATTTATAAGCATAATTTTATGTTTTGAAAACGGATGAAATTGGTTAATTTGAGTTATGAACTTGGTCGTCCAATCGCCAGTCAAGGATCAAATTTATTTAGCTCTCAATCGCTTCAATTTAAATGTACAACAAAAGCATTGTCATATTACGTGTATATCTTCCGAACAGATCCTCCGTTGATATGCTTAGTGTAACTAGATGACCAGCTCAGGTACGGGGGCTCCATCAAAGCCAGAGTGAAGCAAGCCTCCAAAAACTGGGCGTACTGTACAGGGCCCGCAGATAATTTAATAGCACACAAATGCTAACTCTGTACAAATTGTTAGTGCGCCCCACAGTTGAATTTGGCAATCACCTCTGGTCTGGAGCTCCAAAATACTTGAAAAATACCCTCGACTCTCTGCAGAAATGGGCGGTCCGTTTGATCGATCTCTCACAGGCGTCGGGTGGGAATGCTATCCCTGTTCTACCGGTATTTCAATGAAAAATGCTCTGAGGAACTAGCGTCGTTGATCCCTTCGGCACCGGTGCATAGTGGGGAGACACGACAAACGCGCGCCCAAATATTTACACGGTTGACTTTTGTCACATGAGAACGGGTCGTTTTTTCGATTCATTCTTGAGTTCAACAGCTCGACTGTGGAACGATTTGCTGGCCTCTGTGTTTCCTCCCTCCTACAACATGGTACTCTTCAAGACCAATGCTCATTCCTTCCTCTCCACACAGCATCCCAGATGACATAGGCCCTGAGGGAAATTATTTTCCTCAGGGCGCCCTGTGTGGAGTTAATGTAAAAAAAATATAAACATATAAATAGTACATCGTTTTTTATTTGATTGGTTTTAAGATATATTTTGATTAAAAGAGTTACTTAAAAAATTGTAATTTATTTAAGAAGAGTGGAGCTGATAGGTAACAAAACGACTTCTGATTTTTTTAAATCTTTGAGCTTTTTTCATCGCCTTTCTAAAAATGTTGGCAAGTAGGATTATGGCACCACGTGACAAAGTGATTGGCTATAAAATAATTATGGGGAAGAAAAAGAGGACGATAATTGTGTCCTCTGATCGGGTATCGAAACTGACACCACTAGGTAGTAGACTTTTTATTAATAATGGTAATTTATAACAAATAAGGAAAACTTGCACCTTTAGTGTGATTTTTTCACAAAAAAAAACCATCGCTGCAGAAATAATCTAATAAACATTTTTATTATTTACTTAACGAAACATGGAAAGATTTTAGATATAAAAGTTTGACAATATTATTTACTCATAATTGGTTTTGGTCGACACGTACAAATTCTTTCACCATACGCTTCAAATATGTTAGGATTACACCGTACTGAAAACTTTACAAGCCTTCAGAAAAGGAGCATTCTCAAATGTTAGAGAAGAAAAAGGGAAGAACAACTATTATTCGTTCGAAAAAGAACTGTAATCACCGCCGGCAAAAAATCGAAGATTTTCATTCACCGCTGCGTTGGTTGCCATCAAGATAATGTGCGTGGTGATAAGGCCGCTCCCGGGCCGTGAGAATTGTTGGGTTCGGTTAGAGTTTATCTCGAGTCATTAACCCAGCCTCTGGGAGTGCTTAAGCCATTCTTAATGAATATGGAGATTTATTAGGCGGGCACCCAGAGACCAAAACGCCTAACGGGGCTACGATTCCGAATAACTGTTCAAACGCGCAAACTTAATGTTTCAACTAATGTTTGAAGCGAATTTTACAAAATGCTTTTATTAAAAAAAAAAAAAAAACATTATTACCGAGATTAATAACGAAAAGGCCGAAAGTATAATGGAACACGATGAATGTAAGGTAATTGGATTCCAGAATGGACTAGAGGAAAAAAAAGGAACCACTTTAGCCTCTTGAGACCTGAGACTTAACTAGGCATAAAAACCTTTTTTATTTGGTTCCGTGTCTTTTTAAGGATGGATAAATGAGAATTTTCTTTTATTTTTACTAACGTTCACAAATACATGAAAAGCATACCCATATTATGTTACCCATGTTATGACAATCTAGAATAAAGATTTGCTTTAAAAACTTTAAAATGTGAACATGACTAATGTTTATTTGAATAAAAATTTGATATTTTAAGAACATTATAAGATAATATTTTAAGAATAACATAAGATAAAATTTTAAGAATATCGTAAGGTATAATGGCATCTCGTTTGAATTTTAAAACAAAAATCGCGGAAATAATTTCAATAAAGCGGAATTTTCGGTAAAAGTCAGTGGAGGAGAAATCTGTAAATAACTTAGAATAAACAGTAAAAAAGTGGCTTGGTTGAATAGGAAAAGAAAAATAAACACAAATATGTGTAATAAATTTTCTGGTTTGGTTGCGGATTTCCATGTTAAGAGAAACAAATTTGTGTATATTCTCAATATGCTTTCACCACTAACACTGGTAATAAGCAAAAAAAGTTTGGCAAACGAAGTCCAGAAACTGTCGATTTAAGTGCGAAAGCGATTTTTATTTATTTTGTGAATAATTTTACAAAAAAAAAAAAATTAATTAAATTAATCAATCAATAAAAATTTTATTCATTTAAAAAATGATTTATTTAAAGTTGTTTTTTATGTGCGTTCGTATATTTCTAATGAAAAAATACATTTTTATAAACACACTTATATTTTTTAAAAAGTTATTAACACTTTTATTTTATATTCTCAAGAGAAACGATGGGAAATGCTTTAATTTATTCAAAGCGTGTAATATTCAGAATGTAAACCGATTCAGAGTAAAAATTAATCGACAATAGTGATTGAGCATTAAGTTTCGCATTAATTGACACATGAGCAGAATTTCAAATTCATGAATTCTAGATTACAGCATCCGATTTATTTTAATATAGATAAATTACAAGATTTATTGCCAAATCAGGAATAAAAATGACACACCGAATGACATATTTCAAGTTTTTTTTTGATTCTCGTTTATTGGAAATATTTATATTTTTTAAGAATTAAGAATTAATTCTTAAAAATAATTAAATTATTATTAATCTTAATTCTGCGTCTTAAGAATATTTTTTTGTTAATGATCAAGTTTTTAATAGTTCGATTAAATTTTTAATCAATCTCTCATTACCCTTGCGATACATTCCTTTCAAGGAAGATATTTTTTTTGCGCAATAGGCTCTGAGGAAATAAAATTTCATCACTTAAAAGTATTTTTTAAAAAATACGGAAAGGCGGCAAAAAAAGGTCTGATTTCTGATTTGTTATGATAAACTAAATTTGTAAATTGAAAAAATATAATCCCATTAAAACATAATTTTTTATCGTATTGCGATGCAATATTTTCGTTCGATTTAATTAATCGTTACACTGCACCTTAACAACAAAAGGAATAAAATTTAACAAGCTTTTGTTTTTTATTCATTAAAAAAAAATCAATATAAAAAATATACCTATCCTCTTTGCCTGTGCAAATAAAGAGAGAATTTTAATAAATACAAACTAGGTCCGTAGTAAATACCAAACATTTCTTCCTGATGGTCATAGCAAGTTTGTCATCTACTGCTTTTGGTGGTTGAGGTGATGGAGGTTTGTCTTGACTTAGAACACTTTCGATTGAGTCTTCGTTCTCTTGGTAGCCTTTCATTGTAGATTGTTTTAAATATTTTAAAATAAGATTCCTTACCAGCTGTTTCATAATAAGGGGTTTTGAGTTTTTGCATGACTGATAACAACTTGATAATGTTCAGTTAAGTGTGACCATTGAGTTTCTACGAGAGAATTACACTAATACTGACAACCCCCCAGAGAGACGTCTAGTAATTTATTTATTTCGTTATAGCTGACCATCCGCCTACCAGACGAGTCGTCAAGCATGCAACGAACACAGTTACTGCATGGACAAATCAAGGCATACTGATCCATAGATCGAGATATTCTAGGAAGGTACTTAGAGGGTTGGAATGGTAAGATAGGGGCGGAAATATCTGATTAAGTGACGTTGTCTGATAGACGTCTGACAGACGCCGAAGTCAGCAATAAAGGTTAACCTTAAAAAAGTTATTTTTGTCCAATATTTAACGAACTTTTTGACGAGACTTTGTATTATAATCACTGGCTACATTTTAAGTATTGAATAAATGAAGCAGAAATAATGTAAATTTAATTTAGCAGGAGCATAGCGCAAGTTAACCAGACTAGAGCTTTTGGGAACAGCTCGTGTAGGTCTCAAAGAAATCGTTGTCTCCCTTATTGTCATGGTGAGAAATATGATCTGAACAGTGTTAGAAAGAGAAAATAATACGCTTTACATTCAAATCTAAAAGTTAACAACAGAAGAAATAAAAGGAACACAATAAGAAACCAAAGTTTCCATATGCAATTACAGAAAAGTTATGCAGCGTTGTGAAATTTTTATTATTTGTTTCTATATACATTGGGATTTCACTGTCATATATAAGTTTATAAATTTGTAATTTCTAAATACTTAGTAAATGTTTAAACATTTGTTACGTTACAAATTCGAGAATAGACTTCTCCACGGACTGGAGAATAAGGCGCCATATAGAGGCGCGCGCATTACCCCTTCCCGCGAGCAACAAACCGAGCGACCGCCAGACGCGCCGCTCACGGCAAGCCCGCCAGTCTTCAGCAAGCGAGCTTACAGGGCCCACGTTCGCGTGAACATGGGCGACACCAGTTCAGTTACGCCGTTTGTGCGCTTCCGTTCCCCGATGGACGGTGCGTAGACTGAGAGAATCAAGCGCGTGAAGCCGCTGTTGGCCCATAAACCAAACGTGAGTCAATTATCATGTTACCCTTTGTGTGCAATTAAATGTATTAGCCCTTACCACGCGTGATAGAGAAGAGAGACGGACATTCAAACTAACTTTCAGCTAGGATCGTTCCTTTTATATATTATTGTGTCTCCTAGAATTGAATAAACTGTTTATGTGATAACCTACCGTGTTTTGCTTGACGAGGGAGGCCCTGGGAGAATGGAGAAGCGTGAAGTTCCGGACCACAAGCACTAGCCTTGAGGTTACGAGATCCTGCTTGCACCGAATCCTGAGCTAGATTTTATTTGGGGCAGATACAGCAGCTAATTGTATTAAATATGTGGGAGCTTTCTCCAACCCTGCCGATAGCATCAGCACGCCCGTCGACGCTAACACTGGCGCTAAACGTGGGGCCATTTAAATTTTTTTTTCCGTTCCACCACGGCCTCGTTCCCAAGCAACAATTGTAAACTCTGAAATGTTATTATGATGTATTGTTTATTCCCAATTGTCTAGCACTTCCAACAGGAATCTCGGCGCGAACATAATTTCGAATCACAATTTAAATTATTACGGACGCGATTTTATCATTTGTGACTCGTCACTCGACAAAATATTACCGGTATTCCAACGCAAGGTGCCCAACCTAGGAAGTTGTCGCTGCGAATAATACAGTGATTACAAAGTGTCGGCCGATTAAAATTGCTATTTTCAATACAAGTGAATAGTGGAAATAAACACAAATTAAAGAAGAATGTATTCAACAATTAAAATCATGTACATGATAAACAAATCATCCGCTTGGTCTCGAAAGTGCTAAATATTTTTAATAATATACTAGTTTGCAGCACGCTGGTACGTTTCTTTAAACGGACATTTGCTGACACCTAGGGAACAAGTGGATTTAAATTCTTTCTGTCATTTGACAATTAAGTATTTTTGACTCTGTCGTCTGATGAAACCGGACCATGCCATGCCATGCCAAATCACATTCGAATAATGCAAAAAATACTAAATTCGCGTTGACGTGGATTCCTTGACATCTGACACTATAATACCTTGTCAATTGACAAAGAAGGTAATATCTTGTCGAAAAGACGAAGGGAATTCGCGGGTAAATACCAAAAAATTGGTGCTGTTTAAAGCCAGGCTATAGGAAGCCGCGTAATGAAACCATGCCCCCAAGATATTGTTGAATTCTCAAACAAATTACTTCCACGAAAACTTGTGAAAATTTTTTTTCGATTTTTTTTAATTTTCGAAATTTTTTTTTTTCCAAAACGCTTGGAGTTTTTCTAAAAAACGCATTGCCAGAGGAAAATCGCTGCGCAAATTTTCTCCAGTTTTCGGACTCTGAAAATTTTTCCGATTTTTCCTTTTTTCGATTTTTTTTAATTTTCGAAATATTTTTTTTTCCAAAACGCTTGGAGTTTTTCTTAAAAACGCATTGCCAGAGGAAAATCGCTGCGCAAATTTTCTCCAGTTTTCGGACTCTGAAAATTTTTCCGATTTTTCCTTTTTTCGATTTTTTTTAATTTTCGAAATATTTTTTTTCCAAAACGCTTGGAGTTTTTCTTAAAAACGCATTGCCAGAGGAAAATCGCTGCGCAAATTTTCTCCAGTTTTCGGACTCTGAAAATTTTTCCGATTTTTCCTTTTTTCGATTTTTTTTAATTTTCGAAATATTTTTTTTCCAAAACGCTTGGAGTTTTTCTTAAAAACGCATTGCCAGAGGAAAATCGCTGCGCAAATTTTCTCCAGTTTTCGGACTCTGAAAATTTTTCCGATTTTTCCTTTTTTCGATTTTTTTTAATTTTCGAAATATTTTTTTTCCAAAACGCTTGGAGTTTTTCTAAAAAACGCATTGCCAGAGGAAAATCGCTGCCCAAATTTTCTCCAGTTCTCGGACTCTGAAAATTTTTCCGATTTTTCCTTTTTTTCGATTTTTTTTAAATTTTCGAAATTTTTTTTTTCCAAAACGCTTGGATTTTTCCTAAAAAGCACGTGGCCAGAGGCAAACCTCTGCCCAAATTTTCAAATAACCCAAACACTTACAAATACGCGTTTTTTCGCAGAAGCATTTTAAAAAAAAAATATATATACGTCCCCAGTGGTCAATCCCTGGCAAAAAATTTCTTTCCAATTACGGATAAAGAGTCGAGTTCTCGTTTTTCTCCCAACGTAAGGTCACCCTGACACGACCCTATACACTATGGAAGTCCCTCAAGTCACGCTGGGTATAATCCCCCACATTTCTACGTCAAAAAAGGAAGAACTACTACAGGCCCTGAGAAGTAGAAAGATTTCTCCCAGGAATAAATCCAAAAAATGCCTTATTCAATATGCTTCTTTCTACAACAAAAAGTACATCAGGAAGTTGCAGTTTCAACAGGAAGACACCTCAGAAATCATCTCTACCTCCCTCACAGTCTCCGAAGCAAAACCCTTGGTGGTACAAGCCCAGGAACAGACGAAAATATATGATTTGACAACCTGGAAGACGAAATACAACGGACTCACGGATGTGGAGGATTTCATCAACAGAATAGAAGAAACAGCCCAAGTCAGAGGAATCCCCGAAAGTATTCTGCACAGGAACTTCATAGACCTCATCGCTCCTGAAATGCTTACCTGGCACAGGATACATAAGAGAAAAACAAACTCATGGAGGGAACTCAAGGTGGCACTTTTATCCAGTTTCGGAGAAAAAAAGGCCCAACATAGAGTCAGGCTATCCCTACTCGCTATCAAGCAGCACTCCGGAGAGCCTGTTGCTAGATTCACACAGAGGGCAGAGGCCATCAATATTAAGCTCACCCAACCTGTCCCTGAAGCGGAACTTCTCCCGGTTTTAATCGACGGTCTTCTCCCCAGATACGAAAACATCATTACTTCTCAGAAAATTGCCACGCTGGAGCAACTGAAAGATGTCTGCCAGCTACTAGAGGCATACCAGGATCGGAAGAAAGACGAAAGATTCCCCAAAGAAAACTTTCGCCCAAGCACTTCGTCCGGCATAAAACCGGAGCACAACGAGAAGAAATCCTGCTCCTTTTGCCACAAGATTGGTCACTCCCAAGCCGCCTGCTTTAAACAAGCAAAACTTTTATCCTCCAAAGACACCCACTCTAACAAAAGGCGATCCGTCGATCGTTCTCCAAGAAGAGATGAAGGGAGGAAGTTTGGCAAAAGACCACGCCAAGACAATACCGAAACGTCCATCCCGGATCTCAGATTCATCAAACCCCCTATGGATTTCTCCAGACCCCCTCCCAATTGGACAGCCAGGAAGACAAAAAACTAGACCCCAACCCCCCGGGCCATCCCTCCCATAGGCCAAAGGAATGGTCGGAGTGGTTGGAACACGTCAAATTTTTTAAACAGGCCTTACCCCTCTCTACAGTTTGCTGCAAACAGGCAATAGACGGTAGACCCTTCGCGCATTTTTCCATAAACAACGTGGTTTTTTCAGGTCTCCTAGACAGCGGCGCCTCTGTCAGCTGCCTGGGCGACAACGCCCACACCTTATTCACAAACTGTGGTTTTAAAATGGGAAAACATTCTTCACATGTTACCACGGCAGACAACACTTCACAACTCGTCATCGGTTCTCTAACCCTGCCGATCAATTGTGACCAAAAAACAGTTTGGATCAAGTTTCTAGTTGTACCTACAATCACACAGAAATTCATCTTGGGAGTGGATTTTTGGATGGCTTTCAAAATTGCCCCGCAACTGTTTAACAACCCCTCCGTCACTCCCCAAGTAAACGAAATCCGTACGGTAATACCCTACGAAAACTTGAACCCCTTACAAACAATACAATTAAATCAAATGATCAACAAGTATGAATCCATCTCCTTCGAAAGGTGCGGTTTAGGCTTAACCAACCTAGTACAACACCATATAAAAACAACAGGCCCCCCAATCAAACAAAGGTATTACAACCTAGCTCCACAAAAATTGAAAACGCTGGAAAAAGAATTGGACGATATGCTAAGACTGGGAGTGGTGGTACCCAGCCGCAGTGCATGGACCAACCCCACCTTATTAGTTTCAAAGAAAGACGGCTCAGCCCGTTTCTGCCTCGACAGCAGACGCCTCAACGCATGTACAATATCAGACGCCTACCCGCTCCCCTTGGTCAACTCCATCCTGGACAGACTTCGAAACGCTAAATACATCTCATCCATAGACTTAAGCAAAGCATTCTGGCAGATACCTTTGGATCCCAGCTCCTGCGAAAAGACTGCCTTCGTGGTGCCTGGCAGGGGTATGTTCCATTTCAAAAGACTACCCTTCGGTTTAAAAAACAGCCCAGCAGAACTACAAAGACTCATGGATAAATTGTTTGGCCCAGAGTTTGATAACAATTTATTTTGCTACCTGGATGACCTGATCATCATTAGCGATACCTTTGAAAAACATATACTTATTCTAGAAAAGGTTTTTCAACAACTCAAACAGGCCGGTTTGACTATCAACCTGAAGAAATCGGAATTCTGCAGGCACCGCCTACGGTACTTGGGTTTCATAGTAGACGAAGAAGGCCTAAGAACAGACCCCACAAAAGTAGCGGCTATGACAAATTTTCCCCGACCTACAAATGCAAAAGAGGTAAAAGCCTTCCTCGGACTCACCGGTTACTACAGAAGATTCATAAAAAACTTCTCAACTCTCGCGGCGCCGCTCAACAAAATCACGGGAATCCGTAAAGGTACCAGTAACTTTTCCTGGTCTGCAGAGACTGAGTCAGCATTCAACTCCCTGAAAGAGGCTCTTCAATCAGCCCCAGTACTGAATTGCCCCGACTTCAATCTTCCCTTTACGATCCATTCGGACGCATCAAACGTCGGAATCGGAGGAGTCCTCACTCAAAATTTTACGGACGGCGAACACCCCGTGGCATACTTCTCTCGTACCCTAAATAAACACGAAAAAAACTACGGGATTACCGAGAGAGAATTATTAGCAGTCATGGAATCCATTCAACATTTCCGCGGATACATTGAGGGCAGTAAGTTTACCGTCGTCACAGACCATAGCAGCCTAAAATGGCTGATCTCGCTAGACAACCCCTCTGGGAGATTGGCTCGCTGGTCGTCCCGCCTATCTCAATATACTTTCGATGTCATCCACCGTAAAGGCGCCGATAATATCGTCCCGGATGCCCTTTCTAGGATCGAGATAGCAACATTAAATGCCGAATTGCCCAATTCTAGTCTCCCCACAAAAGACGTATGGTATCAAAAAATCTTTAGAGGATGCAGTGACAACCCACAAAAGTTCCCGAATTTTATGATTAAGGACGGACAACTATATCGCAACTGCAAGCCTCCACTGTCAATCTTAGAGGACTATGCCTGGAAAAAGGTAGTCCCTCTCGAAAATAGAGAACAAGTTATTATTGATAACCACAGTGCCGTAGACTCCATACACCCTGGAACTTTCAAAACATTCAAAAAAATATCTTTAAGATATTATTGGCCGGGTCTATTCAAACAAGTACGTTTATACATCTCCAAGTGCGACATCTGTAAGGCATACAAGCACAGTACGGCACCACCGTCTGGTCTAATGGGCAACCCCAAGCGTGCCGATAGACCACTTCAATCCTTTTCTATGGACCTCATTGGACCCTTCCCTAGAAGCTACGCCGGTTACATGCATATACTCAGCGTAGTGGACATTTTTTCCAAATACTGCTGGTTGTTTCCTCTGAAAAGGGCAACTGCAGCAGCAATAACCAATCTATTGGAAAAACATATTTTCATACCCTACGGTACCCCTCGTACTATAATATGCGACAATGGTAAACAATTTATAGCTCTGGAATTTAAGGAGTTTTTGTCTAAATATGGTATAAGGGATGTATTCTATAACACCCTTTACACCCCACAGAACAACACCGTTGAACGATACAACCAAACCATAAACACGGCCCTGGCAATTTTGGTTGGCAAAGACCAACGCACATGGTGCAAAAAATTAGACAAAATACAAGCAGCCATGAACAACACGGTGAACCTCGCTACAGGCTATACACCATTTTTTCTCAAACACGGCATGGAACAAGTAGTTCACGGTTCACTACACCCTGACAATTGCCTTCCACCCGTCCCTTCCTCCACAGCAGACCCCGCAGCAAATTACGCCCACCGCTTGGAGGAACTCTCCGCTATCTATAGTGAAGTAACAGACGCTCTACTATTGGCCCACCAAAAGAGCGCCGACAGGTATAACCTTCGCAGGAGGCACGTCACATTCAAGGAAGAAGACATCGTCTGGAGGAGAAACAACACTCTGTCACAAGGTGCGCTGTACTTCTCTGCCAAATTGGCACCCCGTTTTGTAAAGACGAAAGTCCTAAAGAAAATCTCAGACCTGGTTTACCGATTGTCCGACATCTCTGGTAAACACATAGGTAACTACCACATAAAGGACATTGTAAAAAGTGGGAACATGGAAACAAACTCCATTGCCACGCCCGTATAACCCCAACGGTTATTCCTTGACTCCTAGCAACCATTCGTCTACACCGTGACATGGATCACTATGGAAGTCAACCCTTTTGTTTCGTCACTAATGAGCGGCCTCTCGTAAACGATTGTCACTCATTGAGACACTCAAACGAAACCCTTTCTAGCTCTGGCACAGTGTTGTCAACTGTAGCCAAAGTCATGGAAGAAATTATAATTCTCCCTTGTGGTTTCGTTTCATTTTATTTTATTTTTTTTTGTATAAATATCTCGTCATCATCAGTCATTCGCCTCTAATTGCTGCCCCAGGTGTCAAACCTTGGAAACATCGTTTTTTTTCTAAGCATGCACACCTCTACCTGAAATTGATCACTTCGGAGAAAGGAATTCCCTGTGGCTTACTGCAAGTAGTCAGAGACTACGTGCCCAAGGTTTTGTGCATCGTCACAACTAGCAGCATCATATTTTCACATCATCATGTCATACCTCGTCACCCCTTTCTAAATATTAGAAAATCTTTTTGTACATTAAATATCGGGTCCTCGCCAAAGTGCATCTAACCCTTATGTCATATGTAATTAAATTAGGTAAGCAAACCTGTGTAAACCCACGGCGGTATCAGATGTTTGCTACCCGTTCTAAGTTTTTTTTTTCTGTTTTTTAAGAAAATAGAATGGCGCTCAATAAATAACCCAAATTGCTCTAGCTCTCCCCAGAACTTGATGTGGAGTCTGGAAAGTATCGTTATAAAAGGGACAACTTTCAACGTGCCTCTTCATTAACGATAAATTTTTTTTACAACATTTCAGCAACATTGAGTCACCCTGGGTCTCAACTGCTCAAACTGAAATTTTGGGGTTGCCTTGTTGTGACTTATCACGTGCAAAGTACGAGGTCACAACAAGAAGCCAGGTCTCCAAGTGAACCACCCTGTGAACAACCCATCCCATTATTATAATTTTCATAACACCAAGGTGTGTCCATCGCAGTCTGTTTAAGTAAGTAAAACCTAGAAGGTCTTAAACACTCAAATCGGACCAATGTAAATAATTTGCCTTGTCAAACAACGATAAGCGCATGTCTTGTATTGTTGCTACCATCGTACGTGTAAGTACAACAAAAGTTGTACCATCACGATACGATACTCTGTGCGTAACCAAAAGGGTTGTACCACAAAGGATCTCTTTTGCGGTAAGCTTAGATGAAATTCACATTCCATCAGCACGCCAGAATTTTTTTTGTCCCTTAATTGTTGAAGTATAAAATCTTGGCCAGATCTTCAAATATGTTTTTGCCTTTGTGCAAGTCTTTAACGTACGCTAATATGGATTTATTATGCTACGGTATTGTTGTACTAAGTACATCAGTATGTCTCGCCGTCTGTATTGAATAGGTACCTTTATATGAACGTTAACCTTTGTTGCCATCATAGGTGGGAACCTTATAAAATCTGCCGTCATAGATGGGAATCTCAGAATATCTACTAAATGCGATACGGGGAGCCCGTTATAATTACTCTGTGGGTTTTTGTCAGAAATGTCATAAATACCTAGTCTTTTGCACCTCCCTTCAATACTGGGCAACCCAGTTGTAATTCGTTCATTGTTATCCGTGAAGACGTTATAAAACTTACTTGCAAATCCTTTGATTTTGCAATCTTGTACGCTATACGTGAAGACGTTATAATACTCACCATGAATCGTGCGAACGAAATAATATCAAACCTTTATGTGTGAACTACTCAATGTAGTCCACACCCCTTTTTTGTAATCATTAATATGCCCGTGGACTTCCTGTCACAAGAACCCAGGAACTATCTACTATCTCAAAAGGACTAATCATACGCTTCACTCATGATTATGGGGCATCGTGTCGTGGGAGTTAAGTTGATGGACACAAAAAATACCTAACTCGTTGTCTGGGAGACGAACAAAGAAAATCCCCAGGTTTGTGAGATTTGAGCAAGGGTCTGTCATTTCTCGCAAACAAGTAGGAGAATAAAACGACCCCTAATCTTCTGCCCAATACACGTAGAGGATTAGACTTTTATGTCAGTGTATTCTTTTGTCCAACACTACCAAATATTATTGTAATGTGCCAGGATGACTGCTGTAGACCTTGTTTCACCTCCACCCAGAGGTCGAATTTCGGAAATAGCCGAGTCCCCAGCAGTTTTCTTCGTTCAAATGTTCCCAATTATCACCCTCCCCCTTCCTCGAAATTATCCGTGAATGGGGATATATGCGTTACGCACTTGGCGTTTCGTTTGTCAAATGGGACAATCTTCATACGCGGATCCTTTCAACTTCCTACTCCTTTCCCACTTTGTTATAACTAATCTTGTACGCAATGTTTTGTTTTTCGAAAGTAGAAAAATGCTACCGTATAGACGTGAGCATAGGTCATGGAAGACCAACTTCTTTCGAATGGGGAATTTTGTTATACGTACAATCCCTCAACCACGTATTCTTGGAAATGTATTTGGTAAAGAAAAAAACCAAAAGGGGTTACACAGAACCTGTCCTTGAATACGTACCTTTGTAACATGTATTAGGAATTAGCCACATTTAGTTGGCTCTCTCTCCGTCTCTCTCTCTACACGCCAAACAAATCCAACTTTTTCTCAACATGCACACTTGTTTCTCTCCAAACTTTTTTCATCATTGGTCTACTAGGCAGGTAAACTTCAAGAATTTTGTTCTAATAATAATTTTTGCCGGATTTTAAAAAAAAAAAAACCAGCAGCTCTGCACCCTATCTACATCTGCGCCTCTTCATGCTGCCCTCGCTACCGTCACGGAGGTCCCTTGCCTTCAATCCCTGCGTACCAAAAGCACCCGACCGCATCTAACATAACCTAGTGTGAGTCGTGCGTGTAGTTGCGAATTGTATCACCACAAAGAACCGACACTCAAAACAAACCCGAGCACGCCAGCTCTAGGTTGGTTCCTGCTGCATAATGCAAATGCTCTGCTGCCATTATGCAAATATTCCTGCTGCATAATACAAATGTTCCTGTTGCCCTTGTGCAAATGCTCTGCTGCCATTATGCAAATATTCCTGCTGCATAATACAAATGTTCCTGTTGCCCTTGTGCAAATGCTCTGCTGCCATTATGCAAATATTCCTGCTGCATAATACAAATGTTCCTGTTGCCCTTGTGCAAATGTTCCTGCTGCCATTATGCAAATGTTCCTGCTGCATAATGCAAATGCCCTACTGCCATTGTGCTGATGCTCCTGTGCCCTTGCGCAAGTGACAATACCAACGATTGTTCACAAAACAATCCCACTACATACAAAAACCAGTGTACCAACCACCAATTGCGATTCCACTCTCCAGTACTTCAATGGTTTCGTACTGGCTCACCCACAGGATCCGGAAGCAGTTACCCTTTCGACCTCTGTGACAGGTAGAACTCTCCACACCACCTAGAAGCCTCATCATGTGTTCTCTTCCTCGTAATTTCTTAAAGGCCCTAGTGTCCCTTGAGTGTAATCTCAAATGGGCCAGGTTACTGTGACAAAGTAACCTTGTAACTTCAGTGAAACGTTCAACCACCCCAGACATCCTACGCAAACCACGTTCACAAACATTAGCTCACAGACCAATGATACAATTTTAGAGTTTTTTTTTCTATCACTGCATAACCCTTGTACCTTTCTTCAACAGATCCTTGTTCTTTGCAACTGTATTTATGTATGCCACTGCCTTTATATACTTTTATTGACAATTCCTTGTTACACCATGTATCTTCTCTTTTGTGTTCTGTTCATAACTATTCTCCAGCTAGGAATCTCTCTCTCTCTCTCTCTCTCTCCTCGTTTCTCTTAAATGTTTTTGGCACAAGTGCTGAAAAGGTAAGAGGATTTATTAGTCCTACAGCTCCATTACCACGTCGCTTTTATTGCGGCGAGGGGGGAAGTGTTACGTTACAAATTCGAGAATAGACTTCTCCACGGACTGGAGAATAAGGCGCCATATAGAGGCGCGCGCATTACCCCTTCCCGCGAGCAACAAACCGAGCGACCGCCAGACGCGCCGCTCACGGCAAGCCCGCCAGTCTTCAGCAAGCGAGCTTACAGGGCCCACGTTCGCGTGAACATGGGCGACACCAGTTCAGTTACGCCGTTTGTGCGCTTCCGTTCCCCGATGGACGGTGCGTAGACTGAGAGAATCAAGCGCGTGAAGCCGCTGTTGGCCCATAAACCAAACGTGAGTCAATTATCATGTTACCCTTTGTGTGCAATTAAATGTATTAGCCCTTACCACGCGTGATAGAGAAGAGAGACGGACATTCAAACTAACTTTCAGCTAGGATCGTTCCTTTTATATATTATTGTGTCTCCTAGAATTGAATAAACTGTTTATGTGATAACCTACCGTGTTTTGCTTGACGAGGGAGGCCCTGGGAGAATGGAGAAGCGTGAAGTTCCGGACCACAAGCACTAGCCTTGAGGTTACGAGATCCTGCTTGCACCGAATCCTGAGCTAGATTTTATTTGGGGCAGATACAGCAGCTAATTGTATTAAATATGTGGGAGCTTTCTCCAACCCTGCCGATAGCATCAGCACGCCCGTCGACGCTAACACATTTTAGTTAAAAACTATATTTTTTTAAATACTGTATTTTCAAATATAAAACTGTAAATGTTCTCCGAAATGACCTGGAAAGAGTCTCAACCTTGCGATTTCTCATAAGAAACCATTCACTTTCCTGAATGCAATTATTAATTTTCTCCAAATCAAACTTAGAATAATCGCAACTTTGCGACTCTTTCAAGGACATAAAGAATCTATTCCTACGCTCAGGATGCAATTTTTAATGTTCTCAATAGTTATTTGGACAGTTAAGAATATTATGAACTAAAAATGCAATTTGCCTATCCTGAAACGGGAATCCTTCCCAGTTGGATAGACAAAGGACCATTTTGTATTGTTTCATTTTGAAATATGTATGTTTATAAATAAATAAATAAATAAAATAAATAAATAAATAAATATGAAATAACAAAAAAGTGATGAGACAGTAACATTTACAACACATTTGTCTAATAAAAGGTATGTTTTTTAAGTTTTATCGTTATGAGCAATTTTAATTGGAAAAAAAGGTTAAGTTAGCCATTTTTAACCATGTTTATGTCTGCATTTTAGTTTTAATGTTTTTAAAATTATATGTTTATTTTTAATAATAAAATTTGAAAGCTTATTTTAAAAAACTTCTCGAACACGTTTGGAAACATTAAAGTTCTCGAATACGTTTGGAAACATTTATTAATATTGATTTTATTGTAAAGCTGAAATACTATTAACTAAACATGCGCCAGGAGTGAGAGATTAAATAAATTATTAATTAAAATTAAAATGCTTTTCAAAACAAGGTTGCGGTATCCCCAGTGATATTTAATGCATTTTTACTTAGCAGCGGCATTAAATATAACAAAGAAATCTGTTGTGGTGTGCTGGCAGGTCCCGGGGCGAGGAATAAGTGCATTGCTTTAATGCTTATTTCCCATGCGAGTTATCGGGAAACCCGCTTTCTCGGAAACAAGAAATAATATCACTAATATGGACTTCTTGCACATTTTAATTTGTGTGGAAGCGAGTAGTTATATTGCCGATATTTCTTTTTAATCCGCCACTTCAATGAAAAAGGTTGGATATTTGAAAAATTTAATTACACTTTAGTTTTTTTACTTAAAAGAAAAGAAATCACTTTTTATACACCACTCATTTAATCAAAATTATCAACATGTTTCGAAACCAATGGTGCCTTTGTCAAGATAAAATTAAGATAAAGTGACAAAATGTAAGGAAACCAACTAAACAAAAAACGTAACTAAAGACAAAAAAATAAATTGGTGATTAATTAGTTACGGGTATCGTATAATCTTTTTTTTTTTACATTAACTCCACACAGGAGGCCCTGAGGAAAATAACTTCTCTTAGGGCCTACGTCATCTGGGATGCTGGGTGGAGGGTCTTTTTGAGGAGAGTGAACATTGGTCTTGAAGAGACCCATGTTTTAGGAGGGGGGAAACACAGAAGCCGGCAAATCGTTCCATAGCCAAGCTGTTGAACTCAAGAACGAGTCGAAAAAACGACCCGTTCTCATGTGACAAATGTCAACCGTGTACATATGTTGGACGCGCGTTTGGCGTGTCTCTCGACTATGCACCGGTGCCAAAGGGATCAATGACGCTAGTTCCTCAGAGCGTCTTCCATTTAAATACCGGTAGAACATGGATAGCGTTCTCACCCGACGCCTGTGCTCTAAAGATTGCAATCTGTTCGTTAAGGTGGGGCAATCTATCAAACGGACCGCACGTTTCTACACAGAGTCGAGGGTATTTTTCAAATATTTTGGAGCTCCAGACCAGAGGTGGCTGCCAAATTCAAACGTGGGCCGCACTTGCGATTTGTACAGGGTTAGCGGTTGTGTACTATTAAAGTATCTGCGGGCCCTGTACCAGTTTTTGAGAGGCTAGCTTCACTCTGGCTTCGATGGAGCCCCCATACCTGAGCTGGTCACTTATAGTTACACCAAGCATATCAATGGAGGGTCTGTTCGGATCTGTTAATTACATAAAATAAGAAATAAAAAAAACATTTTAGAATGGGTAACATGTAATTGCATTTTTATATTGATAAAGTGAATTTGCGTATTTTGAAGAACAAACATTTTAGTTTATTTATGTAATTCTGTTATTGTTATGTATTTATTTATAATTTATTGACATCCAATTAACAACAAAGGGAAACGAAATTTTGGAAAATGGACATTGTAAGAATAAGGGATGGTAAATGAAAGCAAAGATAAAACATAAGAAAATAGAAGCGAAATGTCAAGAAGTCTGGTCAAGACTTTGCTAAAAATAGAGAAATATAAAATATTTTCAATTGTTTAGTGAGCAACAAAAATCATTTAGGTTTATGCCAAAAAAATCAAGGTCTTGACGTGATTTCATCATTCTGCATATTCAAGATGTTGAATTATAACCATAATTAGCCGAGTGTTGATTGAGGAAGAGCAGTTCGTTATTTTTGAGTGTAAGTGAAGGAATATTGAATGAGATGAGTTGTAATAATGTTGATGAGTCAATAAAATAGTTGATAAATTTGAAGAAACAAATATTATCAGATTTTTTCCGACGGTCTTCTAAAGGGACAAGGTTTAAAGTTTGTTCGATTTCATTATGTGAGTAATTGCCTCGTTCTAATCCTAGCCTCTTAGCAATCCCTTTTAGGAGCCGATGTTGAACGGAAAATATGCCGAGTATGGATAGCATTAAATGTTTTATAATAGTCCATGATTTAGTTTTTATTTTATTATAGGTCACATGGTCTCGAGTTGAGCCAAAGGTAAATAAATGTACGGAGTCATTAGGTTTTAGGAGCTCCGCAGAACTATCCTTCAGCCTGGAAGGACGTTTGTCTTCAGAATTATTCTTTTATTTACAATACGTCAATAAAAATCACTGTTAAGAACCTAAGTTTTTCAATAAGCATCCATTTATTAGTACTCTCTATACAAGAGTATAAGTACTCTCCATTTATACATAACCACCATGCAGAATTTACAGAATACAGATCCCAGTACGTACGATTTTAATATATTCTCTGAATAGAATAAAAAAGATACATTACAGTTACTCAAGATTATTGAAAATCTTCTCAACCGCTTCTGCCTCCGTTATGCAATGTGTGGTCTATGACAGCGATCGGCGATTGGGCGGTTCGCGGGCCAGATGTGGCTCGCGAAGCACACCCGTTCACGATTATTCCTTCCCACCATATTTATGCACCAACAGTCACAATCATCTATTTCTTTTTTGTATGAGAATCTAGTTCTTCTGAAGATTTTTTTTTGATTTTAAGAACGAGCAATGCTCGATTGGGATTTAATAACTATAAACAACGCTACCAATCAGTCAATCGTATTTTTTTAAAAATATGTATTTTTAAATAAAAAAAATTTGCAACGCTTTTGCCGTTTTTTCTGTTTTACCTTTTTTGATGCAGGGGTGCAAGAAAAATACACATCAGGTAATGTTGGAAACCTTTGCGTCACATGATGCCGCTGTCTACTAGGCACGAAACGATGTCAACGGGCGATCAAATGGATGGACACAAGCGCACCGCTGATCTGTAAGTATAGAATTAGATTCAATTTGAATCTGATTCTATACCATAACAATCGTTTTGATCAGAAATTGGTGGCCTTTTTAATTTTCACATCAGTACGCAGTAATTTCACAATTTTAGAGGCGGGTATGAGTACCGCCGCCCGGGAACCATTAATCGGATAACCAATACCCCTGCTATAGGTCGCCCCAGATAGTGCGCTACGCTTATCTAAGTCTTGGCGACGGATACGTTTGCGTTTGCGTGGCGGCCAGATCGAGAGAGACTGGTTGAGGAAGACTTTTTGACCTCTCCAATCGGATTTGTTCGATTGGACCGCAGTGGAAGAGATGGATTCATGCGTCCGTCACTCCTAGACACATTAACCACAGATTCCTACCAACCCTTCGTACCTTTTTCCTTTCCAGAATTTCCTCTTTCTTTTCCTAAGAACGTAGCATCCTCAAAGATGACATAGGCGTTGAGGAATTATTTTTTTCAGGATTTTTCAGACTGCGTTGACCGCACAGCACTGGTAGGTAGGTACCAACTTATTTACAAAAAAAAAAAAACTCTCGATCATTTTTAATATATCAATGAATGAAAACCTACTTAACAAATATACCTTGTATTACGTACCCTAGAGAAATATAAAAATTCTTGTACCACGACTCCAGGCAAGAGAGCACAATAACAACCGGATAATTTATTACAACTTCTTCTTATCTGCCTATCTTGTTTTATGCACTTCAGAATGTAGGCCTCTCGAAGATAACAGATTCTTCGAAATAATTTCAAGAACATTAAATTATACCTGTAGGGTTTCTGCGTACATGAAATTTTGAACCAAATTTGATGTTATAAAGTTAACTCTCGGAATTAAAATGTAATATTATAATAAAATTTCATTATTTAAACCCTCGGAGGGCGAATTAAATATGAAAACATAAATTTCATAATGGTTTAGATTCAATAACATTGAAAATGAGAAAGGTGCTAAATGATTTCAGAATTCATCAAACGAAGCTTCAAAGGTCAAAGAATTTATTATCCATTCCGTTAAAGTAAAATGTAAATTATTTTGATCGACGATTCCATCGCGGAAAATTATTACGACGAATAGTTTTTCTCTGAAACGAATCACTTTATATGTTGGTTGGAAAATTATGTAAATCTCTCTTTAATTTACCACAAAGCACGGTAAATTAATAAGGATTAATAGGATAACTTTCAGTAACTTCTCATTGTTTTTACGACATCTGCAGATCGCCAATGAATGAATAACAGTTCATAATGACTAAGTGTTCTCATATATACGACGTTAATACATTAGATATCTGCAGTTGTCCTAGGGAACGATGACAAGTTACCGAAAGTTATCCTATCGATCCTTATCGATTAACTGTACTAAGGGGCCGGAAGTGACGGACGTATGAATTCATTCCCTCTTCTGCGGCGGGTCGAGAGAGTCCGGCTGGAGAGGTCAAAAACGAATCAAAAGCGAATCACTTGGGGCGGCTTATGGCAGGAATGTTAGTTTTCCTAACCTAACATAACCTCCTCCCAAATTATAAGTACAGAGGCACATTCTGTAGCCATCAGATAGATCTGATGATTCAACACCAAACACTTGTTTTTCTCTCCATTCCTCACTTCAAAAGACAATTTACATTTATTAAAAAATAAAAAATAGGTCAGTCAGGAAAAATTTCCGCATTACACGATCGTGAACCATAAAAAAAACTCCGATGGTAAACACAAGTTTTCAATAAAGACACCACAAATACCAGGCATTAAAAGCAACCACAAATCTTTCACTCGATAAAAAATTGACGGAAACAAACAACATTTGGGATACAAATTTTAAAGATGGATTTAGACGAAGCACTAGTGATTATTCAAAATCAGGTGTTTTTGGTTTGAAAATTTAACCGCCTAGAAATGTTTTAGATTTAAATGCTTAAAAATAAAGTTCTTTAAAGAATGTTCATTAAAAATTTAAATATTTGTGCCTCAACTTCGCAAAACATTAAAAAACACGTGCTATTGGCGAAGTTTTTTTCGCGTATAAATCAAATAAGCGGATGGTGTTAAAAAAAAATTTCAGCGTTTCTTTCAGATGGTCAAAACATTTCCGCTTTACAATAAAATGCAAATAAATGGAATGTTTCTGATCATATCCCAAAACTAAAAACTGTTTTTGAAAGGTGATAGAATACAATTTCAAATTTCATAATTTAAAATAAACACATAATTTTTGAAATATAAAAATTTTGCGTGCAAAAATAAAAAGTTTTAAAAATGGCTCACCTCACGTTTTTTCCAACTAAAATTACTGATAACAAAAAAACAACACATTAATATTTTATTCGACAAATCTATTTTAAATGTTATTGTCACCTCACTTTTTTGAAAATAATTAATAAAAAATTATCAAAGTTAAAATTTTCTTTTTCAAATTGCGATTCAAAACTTTGGTTTTATAAACGTGTAGTTTTATTTTTTTGGTCGTTATTTTTTAGATTAGACTTTTCAGCGTGTTTTGCCCTTCTAACGCTGTTTAGAGCGTAATTCTCACTCTGATAACAAGAGAGTTACGGCGGTTTATATGTGACGCGTGTGAACTGGGACATATATGGTCACCAGTCATTTAAAGGGTTAAGCAGCAATTTAAATCGAAACGCTGTCTACATTAGGAGAGTTATTGTTAGCAACTCGATTCAAAATATTACAAGACGTGGCGCATCACATTAAAAAACGAAAAAAGAAAATACTACGAAAACTATATATATTTGTAATTTAATTTATAGAAATGCCCAGGAATCGCTGGTTTACCTACGGGCACGTGCTGTTACCCTGTACCTCATAATGCTTACCTTTTTTTCCCATTACATTGCATTTTATCAAATTTCAGCTCAATTTTATTTTATTTTATTTCAATTTATTATATTTTTATTGAATTTAATTTACTTTTTCAAAAACATTTTTACTTCAAACACCATTTTAATTCAAAATTAATAATATACTTAGTTTTTACCACTTTTATTGAAGAAGAAGATCCTGAAGAAGTGAGCTTAGCTCACGAAACATGTTGGTTTTGTGTGTGTATGTAAAACCATGTATGATCGTGTGAGAAATGTGGAGATCCGCAAAGAATGTAAGGCTGATGTAAGCATAATGAGTAAGATTAAGAAAGGGACCCTCAGATGGTTTGGGCATGTAGAGCAAATGAACGAAGAAAGTAGTGTAAGAAGAATATATGACGCAAATGTGAATGGTAGAAGAAGTCGGGGACGCCCGAGGAAGACATGGATCAAGTGAATCAGATACTCGAGTCGGGCCATGTCAAAAGTCAGAATAATAGAAGAGTATGTATGAGACGATGAATGAATGTGAGTGAAGCAAAGAATGTGTGCCAGGACCGAGTTGTTTGGCGGTCCGTCCTCTCTGCATACCCCTGCGGGGAAACGGCGTGATGGTTAGTTAGTAGATGATAGTAGTTAGTTATTTAGTTAAAAGTGGTAAAAACTAAGTATATTATTAATTTTGAATTTTATTTATCTGTAAAATGGGAGCCTCAGCACGGATTAGCGCACCCAGTGAGTCCGACATTATCAAATAATGTTGAAAAATTTGTAAAGATATTGTATCAAATCAAAGAGAAAAAAAAATAATAACTGTGTATAAATGAAGTTTTTTTTTTGTGAACATAGCATTTGCTTTCAAAAGTTTAGTATTTAATCGAGAATTCATAAATAGTTATCAATATTTTTCACAAAATATATCTTGATTACTCGTAATAACTGAAATAGTTCACGAAATTATTCAGAAATAGCGTTTAAAGTAAATCACTGTTTAATTTACGCTTAAGAGACGCACTGCTGTAGCGCCATTTCGTCGGAGAATGGTAGCAGAACATTCCACGAATAATGAGGTAACATTCTCCTAGGCCATATAACGGAGTTGGAAGCACCCCGGGAAGAAACGGTCATAAAAATGTAATTAACACCACATTTTAGGATGTAATACCTGAATTTAATTCAAATACCTTACCTATTTATTGAATTTCATGCAATTAATCTCTAATTATGGGAAATAACAAAAATTAATCACCGAACTCGATGAACAGAAAAGTTTTTTTTTTTAATTCATAAAATTTTTGTGTATTTTTTGCATGCTGCTACATTCTAGTTAGGTTAATAGTATTATTATTTGAAAAACATGATCACTTTGTATAAAACATTATTTTTTCATGTTTTTATTTGACTCATTTTTTATACTTACGTCTACCTACTAATTTTGGTGCTATCCATGTCTGACCGCATTTATGGGGACAATACAATATTTGATATTTTATGATAATAATAATAATTGGATAATTTATATAGCGCCGTTTTTGTGAAAAATCACCTCAAGGGCGCTGATGTTCCCATAAATTCGAGATAATTTTTTTTATAAACAACAGCTGTGAACGAAATATACAAATGAATGAAACTTCTACAATCTTTCGCGAAAATGTAATCACAGTTTGCGTAACCTTATATTAGCAATAATTCGTTAGTCTTTCACGATCATTTCTCAACTCTGTATTTGTTACTCAATGTAAATCTTTTCGATTAGTTATTTTCCCATATTCACACCCCTACTATGATCTCTGAGCTGTTATAACAACAATACGAAAACATATATTTAAACACAATACATACTTACCATGGATAGCAAGCCATTGGGTAAGATGGTGGAAATTTATATAATTGCCTTCGAAATAACATTCTTTAAATTTTTTTATCAAAGATATATAAATGAACAGTGGTGTTATATAAATTACATATCGGTATAGAAATTATTTCAAATTGCAATCTCACCAAAGAAGAAGCTAGTTCTTGTGCTTGATGAGCCAGTTACACTAATTATAACAGAAATAGAATAACATTATGCAATAGGTCAGTATATAATAGGAACGATTGAAACTTCTGGATCATCTATATGTGTAGGTGTACATACATAGGATACTGTTACATACTAAAATATTGAGCACTTAAGAAAAATTCGAAAAATCTAAATAAAATAGAGATGAATAATAAATAGAGAGAAAGAGAAAAACAGGTAATTATTTAGTTAATTATTCCTGATGAAGTGTAGCTTCAGTTTGAGTTTTAGTTTATTGATGTCTTTGTTTTTTTTTTATTTCAATCGAAAGGTTGTTGAAATACTTTATACCTAAATAGATATAATTGTTTTGCATTAGTTTGGTATTAATTTTTGGTATTTTGATGTTGTCTTGATATCTTTTTGATTGGTGGGTTTCAAATTTTTTGATGATATTATCGTTGTAAATTTGGATAATTGCATTTTTCTTGAAGATATTCTCTACTCGAGGCACAGTGGAATCTGCGAAATCTGCGTTTCTGTTGGATATGTGGAGGGTTTCTTTAGGATAACTTTAATGATTAGCTTCTGAATCACTTTGATTGGGGTTAGAATATTGTTGTTTAACCCCCCCATCCAATAATTCCATATTTAATTAAAGACTGGATTAGTGCATATTATACTCTTTTTAGATTGTTGAGTTTTAAAATATTTCTGAATCTTATGAATATATTATATATATATATACACTTTCTGATACGATTAACCAATTCACAGATATGGCTTTTCCACTTCGTATGTTGTTCTATTATCACTCTGAGATATTTAATAAAACATAAAAAATTTTAAAAGTCTACAAAAGTCTAGTCTACAGTCTAAAAAATTTAAAAAGTCTACGTACATTGAAATAATAATTTGTCATTTTTTGTTTAATCCACAAAATATTGAAGTTGAATAACATTATAACACAACGTATCTATATGTAATGTAATGTAAAATGTATTTATTTTAGCTATTTCCAGTTAAGTAAGTGAAAACGTAATTGTGGCGATTGTTGTGTGTACGATGATATGTGAGAGATCGTGTGCATGAAAGAGACAGCATACGTATGACTATATATAAAGGAGGTACTTTGTCCGTTGTGTCTCTTTGCGTGAAATCTCCTATTGATACAATTAGGCACTTGCTTGCACATTAAAACTCGGTAAGAAAAACCGAAATCTATTTTTGATCACCACCCATATAAAATCTGCGGAAGCCCTCAACCACGGGAACCCTGCACCACCCACAGTGCAAATCCATCACAGTTGGTGCAGTCGAAACCATCACAGTTATTTAATTTTTTCTGGAATGAAAACTTAAAAATAAAATTGTCACCCGTTACAATAAAAATGCACATCATTTTAACTAGCGCAAACCAGTGAAAAATCACAGGATCTTAGGGTTGTTTTTTTTATTTTTTTGATTTAAAAATAAAATACACGTAATTATTTAATTAAAAAAAAATGCCTGCGTAGAGAATCGAACCTCAATCAATTGCTTGGAAAGCGACCGTGTTGTCCATTTCTCCATTAACTATTGTATAAATGATGTATTTTAATGTTGCTTACCCTCAACACTCACAATTGAAAATATATTGTTTAATTATTATGTCGTTGTTTCTTCGAGTTGTCAGTTACGAATGCTTCTAAATGGCGTTATTTGTCCAACAGTTTTTCGTCTTCCAAGTGATATCCTGCCCACAGCCATTTGCTTTATTTGGCGTATAATTAGACTATGTGGGTCACTACTTTTGTTTGCATCGTTAGGATTTATAGTCAGCATTTAAGGTAACATTATGTTGAATGCAATAGCCATTTGGTTAGTTAAATGACCGTCTTCAGTTTATAGTACCAAATTAATTAGATGTAAGGCACCAAAAAATATAGTTTTTTGGACATTTTTAAGAACTTTTTTTTGTACGAATACTTATCCCAACCACCTGAAAAACCAACAGTTTATTTTTTTTTTAAACATGTATATTATTTATACATATTTTTAACCGGTTTTATTATTTTTAATAATTTTATTAATCATATTATGTTAATGTAGTGAAGTATTTTCAAGTGCTTTGACTTAAAATCAAGACTATTATCTGTGAATCACAAAACGTTACTCACAAGGAAAAACGAATATGAATCTTGATTCTGGCTATTTGTGTCCCAATGTGGAAGCTGTGTTTTTACTAAGTAATTACTGTATTTAATAAATTGTTTTTGCGTGTAATAAATATAAAATAATAATAAAACGTTTAAATGATAATAATATTACAGCAAAAGAGTGAGTGAAGGATCGTTTCAACTGAAGATTGACGAGATCCAGGATTCCCAAATGGGTATATTATTAGATTGAATGTATATTAGTAGGGAGGGCATAATATAAGATGAAGAAAATAAACGAAGTTACTAATTAAATCTGGTCACCTAATACTGCTGAATCCATTTCAAGCAACTTTTCGATTCTGATCTGATCGAGCGATACGCGGGTTGTTTCGTGCGTTACCATGCTGTTAGAATGAAACGGAGTGCTAATCAAGCAACCCGCCACTTTGCTGTACCGGATCACTAATTTGCGACGTGCGATGGAAAATATTTTTATTGTTTAATAGAAAAAAAAAACGATCGGACAGGAAAGTTGCATCTAAGTTTTTTACTTCAAATATGCTCGGGAATCGCTGGTTAAAATTCTTCAATTACGTGTTGTTACACCCTGTATATATATCTTTATATATAAAATCTTGCGTCGCGTTGTTTGTTCGAGATAAACTCCGAAACACTTCACCGATTTTGATAAATTTGATTTATTGTGTTTAATTTGGTCCAACTTAAAAGATAGATGATCTTAATACTTATGTACTCTAGGCCTGCACAAAAACTGTAAATAATAAGCGCCGGCACACAAAGACGCACGACTATTGCAATGTCTTAATAGAGATGTTTTCCCACCTTGACGGTTGTTGAAGTTCCGTAGCACGGTTACTGTAGAATGCATATTTGAATTGTAATGAGAGAGTATCTGGTTACTGAAGCATCTATGCTGAACGGACATCTTCCGCGGCGTTTTGAGAGTGCTATTGCGTATTCCACCGTGCATTGTGAGATGGAATGCTCTGCGTCGGAGCATGTAGGCTGCGGTGAACGCTGGTTGCTAGTAATCGCAACGGGCTGCGCTCTAGATGTTGTATGTTCTCAAGTTGTTGCGCATCCAAGGGAACAGCATTCGAGGCTGGCCTGCTCGTTTGGCGTCGAGTCAAAGCATTCAGGGCTGCAAGCAGGTCAGCAATCTGCTTGCATGACGATCAAGCAAACAAACAGCAAAGTGGTGTTTTTGCTGAAACACCACTTTGCCCAGTGGTGTTTCAGCGTTTTGTTCCATCGGGTGCATCGAGTAATAAAGCCTGGCGTCTTGGAGTTCCAACTGGTGACGGCGAGACTGGTATCTTGAATCGTCCAAGATTGTTCAGGTAGGCGAGTTGCAGAGATGTTTCTCCGATCGCTGATGGTAATTACTGAATATCGTTGCCTTCTTTGCAATCTTTGTAGGGGCAGCTTAGTTCATTGCATAATATTACACAAATCCAAAAATTGTGAAATAATCGCGATTCATTTGTAATTAAACATTGTGAAATTTCTGCTTTGGCGTGTGACTCATCTCCGTTAGCAATATCTCGATTGTGAAATTCAAATAATTTCTATTTCGGGAGCATGAATCATCTCACACTGAGTGCGCTCGATTGCGAAATTGATTTTTGGTGACGCACCGTTGCAAAAACAGATTATTTTGCCTTCGATAATAATTCACGACATGAAGTGTGGTATTTCTATAACAGATTCGATACACTTATTATTGCGAATTAAATGTTTGTTATAGAACGATGCTTTGTAATTATGTGTAAGTTTCATACGTTTTTAACAGATGGCAGTATGAGTTAATTTATCGATTAAATACTTGGTTATCTAGGTTGGGTAACCATCCAGTAGATGGCATTATATTTTGTTAGCAATACCAACGCGTGGCCGGGTCAACTAGTATCTTAATATATTTTAAACCAATTTTATTACTTTTTATGACATTAGTAGAATACGTACACAAACGTAGAATACGTAACTGCGAGCATTTTGGCATATCAATACTACTCCTGAATCACAAAATACTATGCTAAGAGAAAAAAACCTGACCGTCGATTCTGGCTATATAAATCTCAAAGTGGATGTTGAATTTTTACTAGAGACTAGTAGAGCAAACTGTGTTTAATAAAGGTGTTTGCACGTAATAAATATAAAATAATAATAAAAAGCTTTTGTGATAATAATATTACGGCAAAAAAGTGAGTGAAGGGTCGTTTCAACGACGTAAAGATTGACAAAAGAGAAAACGCCTCGTCACCTTAAATAAAAGCTTTTTTTAAGCAAACTTAATTTTAATCTCAGTCTTCCAGCACGCAAGGCGGTTTTAAAATGTATTCAATTTCACACTCACTTCATGTCCGTACAGTGAGGGGACATTCGCGCCAAACATAATATGAAAACTTCATGCCCAATTTTACTTTGTTGATGTGTGCTAAAATTCATATAAAAATTCCAATGTCTTATTACAACTTTTCCCAAATATTTTCTCTTACAATCGAATTATATACGTCACATTAATCTGCATACAAGCACGGTAAGTTATTATTTAAAAATATTTATTTTCATTTTGATAGCCGAAATTTCAAATGCAATAAAGTACAAAGCGTTAATTGTTCGGGAGAGCGAAAAGATTTTTTTTTCGTAGAATCATATCACTTGTTTATGTAAATAGTAACGAAAAAATAAAAACATTTTTTTACCAGAAAATTAAAATCGAATAGATCTTTTAGAATATGTGATATTTTTTTGTAAATTATTTAAAACAGAATTTAATTTATTTTTAATTTTTCAATCAAAAGTCGCAAAAATAAATGCAAATCGTAAAGGACACACTTATTATGCTAGAAATATTTCAACGATACAGATCGAAAAAGAAAAAACTGAGAAAAATAACAAATTTATCTTAATATTTTGATTTATTGACCTTTACTGCTATTCAAATTTCTGCTTTCGGGGTTCGGTAATTTTTAGCAAGAGGAATGGTTAAAAACAATATGGTCTTATGGTATAACACGTGTTGTTATATTATACCCTCCTTCTAATTATCGTTAATCATTGGAATTTTTCAACATAATTTTTTGAATTTTACTTTGTTTTTATTTAATTTTTAAACGAACTTTAATTACATTAACTTACTTCGCCATATAATAAATTGATACCAGCTCATCAGTTTTAATGTTGGCAATTTAAATTACAGTAGATAAGTTGAAAAAACACATTAGAGAAGAATGTCTTCTCTATTACTCTCCACTTTGACCTACACAAAAAGAATAAAAATACTGTCTCATCCAAATATTTCTGTTTTAATTTATTGATTGGCTTCTTCGACCAAGTAGACTTTATTGATCGATGATTGATTACTGTAATTCTTTTAATTCTGTAATTCTAATAATAATGTAAAATTAATCAAACTTAATACAATTAATTATTACCGTAAAAAAATATGTTTATAATCTGAAATACAATAAATTATTAAACACCATATAACGATATGTATACAAACATTTTGAAATAGAAATTATACACCACATAAAGATATGCATATAATTACTTTCTTCATTTGCAAATAATTTCCAACAGGTCATTTAAGGGATGCCGTAATATCACTATTTTTAAGGAAGGGAGAAAGAGGTTTTTCTGGAAAAAAATGTGTGAAGGATGGGTAGGAGTTTGAGGGTCAGTGTGTCCAGGAGTAACGGACCTATTATGAATCCATCCCTCCAACTGTGGTGGAAGGCGATGGGTCGAGAGAATCCGGCTGAACAGGTCAAAAAGCCTTCCTCAACCAGTCTCTCTCGATCGTGTGTGTCTGCCACGCAACAGACGCATTCGCCACCAAGACCCGGGCAAACTTGACCCCTACAAAGTCACCAAACGTAGTAAATCGCTTGAGGTAACCTATAGCAGATGTGTTGATTATCCAATAAATGGTTCCCCGGATGCAATACTCACACCCAAATCCCAAATAGGAATTTACGGATGATATGGCCGAAGAGAACAAAATATAATATAAGACAACAAAAATCAATCACGGTTACATATCGGACTTCTACATTTTTTTTTCACAACAGTTTTAAATAACCGGCTGGCCAGTTTTGGAAAATTTGGAACCAATTTTGGACCAGTCAGTGGGCATCGCATCCGGGCGTCGCGTGTTCGATTCCTCGGCTGGCTAAGTCCTCCAACACAACACAAGCAACATATTCGGCTTTTTGTGGTGGTAGTAGGAGATTTTCTAACATTGTTGGGTTATTCGTAACCCGGGAATGTTTGTTTTTCTTTAAAAAAAAATTTTTGAAAACCCCTTTTGCCCTGATATCGGGCTTAAAGTAGAATATTTAAATAAACATTTGAAAAAAAGGAAAACACTTATAAATTTTTAGTGATCAAAGTTAAAGAAAAACTGTGCGCAATCATATTTTGGAGAAACACACCCTGTTCAATAATTAATCTTTTAAATAATAAAGGTTATTTTTAATGGATATCGCACAATAGTTCCAACTGTTCTCGGCATCTCTAACTGGGGTACGTCGTGATGCTGAATAGAATGAGGAATACAGGAAGAATGGGAGGAAGGTTGGGATGTACCTGGTTATTCAGGTATGGTCACTAAAAAGGCTCAAACAATTGCAAGCAGCGCTTCAATTCAGAACGGCGGTCTTTCAGCAAGGTGATTCTCAGAGTATCTTGGTACCACTCTTTATTTATTTAACTTAATACATTTAAAATAAAAAAAAATTGTCTTTACACGTTCGTGAAATAAAACGATAATACCTTGTGTAACAATTTGCATTGTTTGGTTTGTCAGTCCCCACTCGATACCCACAGTAAGTAAATTTTACACACAACTCGTATTATTTATAATACAAGTGTAATGTGTTATGTGGCAAGTAGTGGAAGGCTAATGCTTCGGGGAATAGGAACAAGCGTCCTACCCCGGCGGGTGGAGGCACTAAACATTTTTATTAACTTGGGGCGGAAATTCAACCCCTTCAAATGTTAATTATTTTTTTATGTACGCGCCGGATCTAGATGTGAACTTTTATTCAATTAACTTATTTTTCACTTTTTGGAGACAATTTTAATGAAATATAAGCAGGAGTTGTAATTTATTTTTAGCACTAACAAATCTTTATTAAGTAGAGTTTCATGATTTTTATGAACATATGTATCTATCAAATTTCGTTGTTAAATAGATATTTGAAAAAAAAAATCACAAAGATGTTTTCGTGAATGTGTGGAATCTCTTAGTGTATTTAATTTGTAGAATTTGTAGAATTAAATTCATTTTGTTTATAGTATAAAATTAATAAAATTTTATAAAGCTACTAGCTGGGGAGTTGATATGAGTTCGAAATGATGTTCGAACCCACGACCGATCTTGCTTTATATGCCCCTACCAACGGGTACCCACTCATACAAAAGAGGCTTCGAATGGTCCAAAATGTTTCAGAACATTCCACAATATTCGAGTGTTCTGGAACGTTCCACAATGATGTTCCCGATCCCCTATTTCCGAACATTCCACAAAATTTTAGAATGTTCCGGGATGTTCTGGAATGTTATAGAATGCTCTCGAATACTCGTGAATGTTCTAGACTGTTTTAGAAATTTCGAAAGGGTGAAACTTCCTGCCAAAAATATCTTCAAAAGCACGCTTTTCAGGTAAACACAGGAACCTTCTTCATGAATAGGAGAGAGACGGCTACCACACCATAAACTCTTTTGATCGTACTGTGACTCGTTTCTGAGTTTTGGCGGGAAGCACACTTTTGTATACTTTCTTTTTTAAAATTTATTATATTGATTTATCAATCAAAGCCAAAATAAAATTATTGTCAACCAATTATAAACAAAAACTTTTTCTTGCAGTAGGTAAGTATTTAATAATAACACAATTAATTTCGATTTTTTTAAGATTTAATAAAAAGAAAAGTGAGGTGTCTAACTGCATGAACATGTTCTCTGCCATGGAGGATTCTTTACATTTTGGACGACAATTTTTATGGAAACCGATTAATTAACCCCGCTGGTTTGCCGCAGGGATAGACACAGAAGATGTACCGCAAAACAACTCGGTCAGAAGTAATAAATACAAATGTGATGTATTAATACCGATACAATTTAATATATCCGATAAAAACATGTTTCAAAATCAAAGTATATATTTATTTTAAAAAATGAGTATCAAAAACATTGCCAGAATATTGATCCACTATTCGTAGAAATTTATCAAATAATAACCATAATCCGTTAAAAAACAAACAGAATTATTTTTGTTTTTAGATTACCGTGGTTTTATTCAAATTTTAAATTGAATTTCAAAGTGAATTCATTCAATTCATAACGCGTGAAAATATTATCAGATGAAATCCAATGATAATGGGTGCTTTATTTGACGTATTTACAAAATTTAAATTACGGGGACAATACTGAATGATATCCGTATTGAAGTAATATTTTTATTACAATGAAAATGAAATCGCAATTTATGGAGGGTCACTGTTTAGTTCAAGTTTTAGTTATTACTAAATAAAAAAATTGATCGAAATACCCAGGAAAAATTGTTTTCTCAAATAAAGGAATTTGTTTTTGGTTACGCAAATTACGTTTTCTCCTTCGTGTTTTTTTGTTGTTAATGTATTATTAAAAAAACCTCAACATCCAAAAAAATAAATTCTTTACATTATTGAATTATTTTATTTATAATTATGAAAATTATTCCGAAAATAACGACAGATATTTAGTGTTTAGTAAATAAATAGACAGTTCACTTGCACAGGTCAGACAAAACAATTAAATGTTGAAATGATATTAAAAATACATATTTAAGAATAAAACGAGAATTCTTTTTCTTTACTTTATTATTTAGCATGAAAAGCACAATTGTCGTGAAATATTTTCTGCTAATTTTTCCATTTCAAATTATTATAATTTTACTGAAAACATATTAGTTTATTCCCATGTAAGATGTTCACCGTTACGATTGTTGTAATGTCGTGTACACATTACATCTATTTTCAATTCGGGGGGCGGGTATGGGTACCGCAGCCCCGAGAACTATTTATGAGATAACCAACACCTCTGCCATCGGTCACTCCACGTGGCTCGCTACGTTTGGTGACTTAGCAGAGGTTCCCGGGTTCATGGGGTGAGGTTTGTCCGGATCTTGGCGGCGGATGCGCCTGTCAACCAGCTGCATGGCAGGCCGGATCGGAAGAGAGTGGTTGAGGGATTCTCTTTGACTTCTCCAGCCGTACTCTCTCGTACATTGCGCCGCAATGGGAAGGATGAATACATACTCCCGTAACTCCTAGACACACTGACCCCCACATTCCTACCCACCCCTAATACCCATTTCCTGCCCAGAACTTCCTTTCCTTAAAAGACCCTCCACACAGCATCCCAAAAGATGACATTGGCCCTGAGTGGAATTATTTTCCTTAAGGCTTCCTGTGTAGAGCAAATGTAAAAAAATGTATATATTATATTACTGAATTTTCGACAAGGCTAGACTTCTATTTTATGCCATGATATCAAAACCTGCGGGGAACGACAATGCTAAATGTTAGAGTCAGCGTTAGCTATGTTAGCGTCATAAACAGTAAATATTGTAAAATCGATCAATCAATTTATTTATTTCATTATTATATAACTGAAGTTGTATGTATACTGCATAAAATGCTTCATAGCTTCAGTTAATTTCAATAATATTTCTGACATTTTATTTGACATTTATGCCAAAATGAAATCGATATAAGGAAAGGTTAATTGATGATAACTTTGCTGACATTTAGAAATTGCGTCGAAAAATATTTCTATAAAAATAGGTGGGTTTGTTGATCCATTGATATTCAAAATATTTGTTTCGTATTTTGTATTACTGAGTTATATATTTATCGAGGAAATGACAAAATTCCGATATCTGTATCACTAATAGGCTTCTGGCATCAGTAGATAGTTACATTGAAAACTGAAGCAATATACTCGTAACTGTGAAACATTGTGGCAATCATTTATGCATAAGTATTGATGTATTTATAACGAATCGTCCAAATAACGACGTTATATATCCAAATATCGTCCAAATATCCGGTGACGGCCTCCGTCGTCGAGAGCAAACTAGCAATTTGAAAATGGCAGGTTCAAAATCCAAAAAAAGTACGCAAGAAATTTTTATTTAACAAATATGTTTTGCTTCGTAGTTAATTCACGGAAAATAATAAATAACACATCTGTGGCACGTTCCAGCGTACAACATACTTTTGTTATCGTAATGGTGAAATTCAAGCAATTAGAATTGAAACGTTGCTTGAAATGGCTTTAATCCAGATACTTCCCAATTTCCCTTCTCCATCTACATCTCTTTCCCATCCCCATTACCTTCAGTCTTACGGAATACCCTAACTGGGTATGTCATAGTTAATTCCAGCGTAGAACATTCTTTTAGTTTCGTCCTAGTGAAATTCAAGCATTTTCAATTGAAACGTTGCTTGAAATGGCTTTAGTCGTATTTGGTAACCAGATATTTAAATATTCAGATCCTTCCCAACTTCCCTCCTCCATCTACATCTCTTTCCCGTCCCCACTACATTCAGCCTTACAGAATACCCTATTTTTGCATATCATAGCTAATTCTTGTATGTCACATGCTTTTAGTATCGTCCTGCTAAAATTCTACCATTTTGAATTGAAACATTGCTTGAAATGGCTTTGGCCGTATTTAGTGACCAGATGTAAATTTCCAGATAGTTCCCTTCTCCATCTACATCCCCATCCCAACCCTACTACCTTCAACCTTACAGAATACCCTAATTGGGTATGTTATAGTTTCACGGCTCCAGACGGTTGAGACCAGTTGGGAATTTTGTATAGTACCTACTCTCATAAAAAAACACAACCCATTTTTATCTCAGCAAAAAATTATTAGGTTTTAATTAATACTTTCTATTTCTCATAAAATTTCAATATTATCCTAAATGGCATCAATATTATCAAAAAAACATAGTGTTTTTAACAAGAACGGAATAGCGAAGTATTTCCCCGTTTTACTTTTCTCCCGCTCTTTTTATTTTCGTCATCTTTCCATCTCATAATCCAACTAAGTACGATTTAGTTCTAATGCCTCCAGGCTGTGAAATATCAATTTGTAACCAAAGCAAAAACTTGCAATACAAGACTACCTTACTTAACCTTATTTTCCCTCACATTACGAGAATTTGACGAAATTATTTCTTATTCCATTAAAATTTGATACGCCCAAAGTTTCGCTAAATTTCAATATCGTACATTGTCATAATTTTGAATGTTAGGTTTGAACCAACTGTATTTTATCCTTTTCAATTTCTAGATTGCAAAGATAAAATTGTTGAGGGGCTCTCAGGACCACGGGCCACAAGAAGAGGGTCCTCGAAAGATCACACAGTCGTAGAACAATAGGGACCGTATCTGGCTAGATACTGGCTAGTATCTGGGATGGTTGTATGTCGAGAGCAAACTGAAATAAACCGGGCTTTAATAGATGAATAAAACATTTTACGTTATACAGCACTAGCATGGATGTATTGTTGCAAATGAATGCAAATTATTTAGCCCATAGCTACTGGAGACGGATCTATTTAATACTTTTTTCTTGGATTACTTATGATTATAAGGTGCTAGACAGGAGTGCAGAGATTAAACTTAAAAAAATGTTTCCCTAAAAATATTTCGGCGGTCTTTTAAAACATCGTCGAAAAAGGATAATTTACTCGTGCTTATGAGGTATAATCGTGGGATATCCCGTGCGTTTTTTGTGCTCCGAAAACGAGGACGTCTGCCAATCGAAACGTGCCAATCATCGGAGTGCCCAACTATTTAAGGGGATCCGCCATTCTTTAAAAATTTCCTTGAATTTGTAATCTTCCCTAATACATCGGTGCCTAACCGGTTTATGGAGAAAGTGAATAAATAAATAGTATTTAGGTTCCAGGTCCTTTAGTTATTTTTCCCAACTAGTTATTTGTATGTTTCTCCAAATATCTTGTAGTAAACGGTGTTTTCATACATTAACTCCATACAGTAGCCCTGAAAAAAAATATAATACACAGTCTTTGTCATCTTTGCAAATGCTGTGCGAAGGGTCTTTTTAAGGGAAGGAAGGAGAGAAAGTTATGCGAACAAAAAAGGCATAAGGGGTGGGTAGGAATCTTTTGGTCTTTGTGTTCAGGAGTGTCGGACGTATAGATCCATCTCTCCAGCTGCGGTGCGGTCAAGAGAGACCAGCTGGAGAGGTCAAAGGGGTCCGCCATGGAGCTGATTGGCAGGCGCGTCCGCCGCCGAGACCTGAAACAAGCTCAAGAAGTCACTAGATGAAACAAGCCCCCTCGCTAAGTTACCAAACGTAGCAAGCTACTTGGTGTGACCATAGGTATTGGTTTTCCAATAAATTGTTCCCGGTGCGGCGGTACCCATAACAGCTCACTTAATTGTCTTTGTAAATATCGAAAGATAGCTTTATAGTAGTAAAATTGCCACACCCTACTCTTAGTTAAAATTGGCATTTTTGGAAATGTGTTATTCCTGTCCGCTACTAGCAAAAAATGTTGCTATGAAAAGAAAACCTTTCAATTTTTACTTAAAGTGGAAAATGTACGAGTGAACGCAAAAAAAATGAAAAACCTTATATTATGGTGATTACTTGATTATTGATTATTATTATTACTTGATTATTATTATCATTGTTTAAACCAGCTGCTTGGAAAGCGAGAAATACTATGGCAATGTTTTTTACCTCTCGTAAGAAACCCTTTTTACAATAAACCGTTTGCCGGTTTATGGTAAAAAATGACGCCATAAAATTTCATACCTGTTATTTTCGGTAACGAGTTACCTCATGTAAATTCCGGTAAATTATCACCAAGAAGTGAATCTTGCTATCAAAATCAAGTGGTATTACGCTGGACATGACACATAGAAGACAGGTGGCACTAAAGACATATTTGTCGGTGCTTTTGACAGGGGTATTCAAACAAAGGTCACCCACAAATCCGACGGATGGAAAGAATTGGGGTCCAAGATTCTGACAATCGGTAAAACAATGAGATATTTGATTGCAGCATATTTTAACGGTTTGACGCCAGATGAATGATGAAAATTTAAGTGAAGTATTTTAAATTTGAAAAAAATCAGTTAAAAGTGGTACCGCTAGAACTGTGATATCACCAACGTAAAAAAATGGAAAATAAAAACTTACCACTTTATTTTAAGTCAATATTATGATCATGGTTCGCCATTCACTTTCAGAAACTCAAATATTTTACTTCAGCAATTGGATAATATGACAAAGCCGTAATACTTGTAAATGATTCATTTCATTGTTAATCATTAATTCATTGCTAAAAACTTTTAATAGTTTACTCTGAAAAGTTTAATTGGTACTTTTCCTGTAAATATTTTATTACGTCACGTTGTGATCCAAGTTTGTAAAGCGCCCTTCAATGATTTTCCTAGAAAAAGACGTCATAGAGATCGGATATTTTCAAAACACTTTGAAAATTTTCTTATGCATTCAACGAAATTTTAATTTTGTTTTTAATTAATTCCTTGCTAAATTTAATATTATAGCATTTAATGGTTTTCGGCCTTATAACTTGAAATTTCTGATTGAATTTTAGAATATTTCCAAGGTATTTTAAATGTGCTGATTATTTCTTTTTTTCAGATATCGGAAAAACGAATACCTACCACTTTTAGAAACTTGATTAAATTATAGATTTTTTGTATTTGAAACATACTTTAGTATTTATAAATTAGAATATTTTAATTTCAAACGCGAAAAAAACCACATATATTATTACTCTAACTAAACGTGTAAAAATTGTAGAGAATACGAAAGAAAGTTACTTTTATTTAAGGATTAAAAGCTTGCTTTTATTTGAGAATTCAGCAAGAAAACTGTCACCTCACCTCGTCTGTACACGCCGCGCCAAAAAAAACATCTGCGTACATGAAATTTCAAACAAAGCTTATAATTCGGTTTTGAATTCAAACATTTGTCACAAGATATCGCCATTTCCGTCGGCAGGAGGCATTGGAACGTGCCCTTCCTAGGTAAAAATTCTACAAATTCGTGAATCTGGAGTATCTCTCCAGATATGGAAAGATTGACAGTAATAATCAGTTGTATCAAGCGGCTGTATTTTATATATGACATCATTGCTATCACTGGTTGACGGTGGATACTAGGAACGGGCTAATTTTTATAACCAGTTCCTATTGGATTTATAAAATTGTCACCAACACTAACTGGGCGAGGTCAAACCAAAAGCCGCCCGCAGGGCCTAGAAGTAAAAACGTACGGATCGGGTTTTTAACTGCTAATTTATATGAATAGGGTGGCGATAAACAAAATCATTTAAATAAGTTGCCTCAATGAGCCACAACCACAGTTTGTTAATGTCTTGAACACCGAAACAGCTGTAACAACAATAAAAACAAAAAAAACTCTTGCGGACCTCAAGACCTCAATAACAACATTATTAAATTCGATTTACTTAAAATAAATAAAAATAATAGTAATAATCGTAAATTTTGAAAACTGTACTCGCTTGATAAACAAATTAAATCTAACAAAATATTAAAGTACGTGTTTCAACGGAGATAAATTATTTTAAGCTGCGTCCAACTATTTTGTGTTATCTTTATACAAAAACTAGTAAATTAATATTGACAGTTTTGTTTATATGAAACATGAGATAAAGTTTCGACGAAAAATTTAGAACTGTTTTTATGAATAAAATAAGAGAATCCCAGCATTGGGGAATGACGTGAGTTATAAAGCTATATTTTTGGAAGTAGCGTTAAAAAATGCAGAAAGCACGAAAATAGTAAAAATGACAATGATTTTAAAAATGTTAATGCACAATGCATACACATAATTTAAAAAAAAAATCGTTTGTCGATTCAGTAATTCTCGTTTTATATGATATTTTGTACCAAACAAGCAAACAAAACCATGGATATTGGAACAGATAGGTACCAGATTTTGGGTATAAAGAAATAGAATCGACGATACAAATGCCTTGAAATATATCTCAGTTTTCACTAGGCACGATCTCACAATAAACATGTCAAAGTATTTCGCACATGTATCTGTATTTTTTGGGGCCAAGAGAAACAAGCACGCGCGACTTTTATTTGACCTTAGATTTGACAAGAAAAGACAAGCAAAGATAAAAGTATTATTTGAAATTTCGGAACATCTGCATACAAAGCTTTGGAATATATATTGCGGGTATCTGTGTTTAGTTAGCTTCATAGTTATTTTATTTATATTTTGTAAAAATACATACTTTTTTTTTTCATTAGCTCCACACAGGAGGTCCTAAAATAAATCCTTCAAGGCCTATATCATCTTTAGGGATGCTGTGTGAAGAGTATTTTAGGGAAAAAGAAAGAGAGGAAAATCTGGGGAGGAAAAAGGTATGAGGGGTGGGTAGGAAGGGTAGTAGGAGTTGCTACATGACGACTTATTTATGGTGGGAAAATGCATTCGCCGCCAAGACCAAGACAAACTTCACCCCATGAATCCGGGCACACCTGTTTTATACTATCAGTCCAAATAGTGATCGTCTTCTTCCAACAGCATAGCTCTTTTTAGAAGTGATAGCCGTTTCACCTTTTATTATAAAATTTATCAAACTGCTGGAGTTTCAAGGTTTTAAATGATCTATGTAAAAAGCCTACTACATAATTTCGTTTTTTTTTCTTGTTTTGCCATCTTCTATCGATGGTTAAATTCAGTCAGAACAATATTCACAGTTTTGATCCAAAACTCCACTTGTACCAGCGACAGAGGTTTTGCAGTCGTAATAATGACGTGAGTTTTGGAACAACTTCTTTTTCTGCATTTTATTTATTTTTTTAGTAAGAAATTATTTGAAGATGAACCTTGCATAAACGAATTTAATTTTCGCTGTTGCGCTTTTACTGAAACGAATAAAAGATTGTTAAGTATTTTGAAGAAAATAATTTATTTAATTTCGTCGATGTAAAGTGTAGGCGCTAATAATCTTATGTAATTAAAAAAAAAAAAAAAACCGAAAATCCACGAATTCTATTTTACGCTATGAACTCACTTAAATTTTTCGGAATTAATTTAAAGGCCTTTCAACTTGGTAATAAGATCAATTATTAATCAAATTTTCTGTAAAGGTTAAAATAGCCTTCCAAAAATATTCACACCATTCTAAATAAGGAAACTTTCCACAATTTCGAATTCTAATCCCTTAGTTTGAATCGGAAAACATAAATCTCGAGCAACAATCTAGATTCCCATTATTATTGAAAAAGATTTTGTTAAGTTTAGTTTCGGAGGAACGTCTATTAACCGGGGTATTTAATTGAACATTATTCGGAACAATGAGTCGTCAGTAATGAAGCAAGTTTCGGAATTGTTGTATTTGACTTTGGGAAATGTCGTGAACTGTTCCTCATTCCTGTTTACCAGAGGCTCTCACAGGCAAATTATTTCCAACTTGTTTCGCATTACGTGGCGTACTTGGTCATATTTTACTTTTTGAAAGAAAGCCGATTATATCGAAAGCATTGATCGATGAATTACGGAGGATCTGTTCGCTGTTCGCTGTCCACGAACAAAACTCTGTCGTTTAAATTTTTGAAGTGAAACGAAAATGACGCATTGCAGTACATACGAAACGTCAAATTTTTCGGTGCCTTGTTCTTTTTCATATTTCATTTAGATTTGTTAGTATTTATCATATTTTTCAGTGTTATATAAATGTTTTTATTTAATTATTTGAGGTTACGTTTACTACACTGTTAATCTATTATAATATTATTTAAAAAAAAAATTAATAAAATAATTAAGTTTATAGAAATATAAGCATTTCACTTTTTTAAACTTAAGAAGACATTAAAAATTTCCCACATTATTATTTACTACCGAAGTGACATATTATTCTTATGCTATTACCATATTGGTTTTTCTCATAAATCTTAATATGAAACGGTTTTATCATAAATCGTTTTATCGTTTTTTGTTTTCAAGCTATTATGTGGTGTTTTGGTATAGTGGTAGAAGACGCATAGGACACTTTCATGAACTATGCGTCTTTTATCACTTTCAATCTTTACTGTCATCATCATCTTCACTCTTGGCTCTACAACCACTGGTCTGGTGGTCTGGTCACCTTAAGAGTCTTCCTCCATCCATATTGGTTTTGTGCCAGATCTCTCCAGTTGGAAACTCCAAGGTAGATATGTTTTTTAGGACGTTGTCGTTCCAATTAATCTTGGCCTTCCAAGGCTCCTTCGCCCTATCGGACAATCTTTACTGAAAGAGTCCAAAATTTATTATGGTGTCTCGTATAGTGTTCATGTACTTGTGATATTTTTTTAAAGTGACGTATTAGATATATCTAGTCAACCTAGTGCATCGATTTTTTCTTTTCTCCCTCATATTTTCTTCTATCTTTATTTCTTGTATTCTAACTCTGTTCATTTAAGTCATTCAATTTCTGTTAACTTTGTTATTCTACTGTTTTCTTTACGAAATATCATTGTAGAAACCTATGTTTTTTTTATTATTATTATGCTTAATTTTTTGTGTGTATTATGCTTATTAACAACTATATTATGTTTCTCCCCTTTTTGACAAGAGCTTTTGCTATTAAAAAGGTTGTAATGCGCTCTGTAACAACAATAAATTGTCAAAATCGTCATGCATTTTGTATCTTAAAATTAATAAATAAATTTAAAAAAAAATTTATATGAACGTAATTGTACTCAAACTAAATTTAATGTTCATTAAACGCCTGGGTTGTTTGCAATAAAATGAACTGAAGAGGAAGGTTGGGAGGCACCTCATTATTTAGATTTGGTCACCAAAAACGACTTAAGTCATTTGAAGCAATAATGTTTGGAAGCTAAATCGTTTTCTTCGTTTGTTTAGGAAGTAACAAGAGGTCTCTTTGGTGGTTGTGCAATATTGTGCATGCACAAACTGCATAGTTTATACATAAGATATGATCATTCTGACACCACCCACAAACGCTTGGACAGACACCACCCACAAACAAAGAGATGGCAGAAAATATGCAAAAGATATGTTGATATGATATGTTAAACCAGTTCACTTGCAAAGCCACTGAAGAAAAATACAACAATTGTTTCCAAAATTGGGTATTAACATCAGAGCTGAAAAATTAAATTATTGCATAAAAAAAAATATTTAGCTGGCAAAGCGTTTTCTCAACAATTTAATTAATACAAACGAGAAGTAGAAACACTAGATTTTTTCCTTATTGTACCAAAGTAAACACTTTTGCTACAACAAGTTTTGATACACTTCCACAAATTTTAACATTTTTCTGTAATAAATGCAATTATAGTAAAATAATTGATTTTAAATATTCTTGGTGTGTAATCGTGTAATCGTTCATAATGAATCTATCGGCGTTAAACAAGGATCTTGGTGAAAAAAAGTTTTTTTTTTTTATTTTTTTTTTTTTTATTAAAAAAAAGACACACATTCCCGGGTTACGAATAACCCAACAATGTTTGAAAATCTCCTACTACCACCACAGAAAGCCGAAAATGTTGCTTGTGTTGTGATGGAGGACTTAGCCAGCCGGGTAATCGAACACGGTACGCCCGGGTGGAACCCAAACGCGATGCGCACTCAACCACTGACCGGTCATAACTATTTGCCCTTTGATAAGAGTGTCTCATTAATTTGAATTTCTGTGAAATTTCAAAAATTTCTGTGAAACATACCAAACTAAGTGAATGATGGTCGACAGTAAGTGGTCACTCCAGATACCTTTTATTCTAATGCGCACAATTTATATTTCCAAGTAAACCCTGAAGAGGAGACACTCGCTTCCAAAATCAGCCTCTAGCCGAGGCACTAAAAATATTGGCATAAAGATTCGGCTGGTGCTCTGCTATATTGAATATATATTTTGTTTGTATTTGAAGAGCACCCTTTGGATATACAATATAAGTAACACACAGTTTGTACGGTCGAGTAAAGAGTGTGGATTAAAATTTGTTTATGTTTAATGACAAGAATTTTAGTGTCCGGAATCAGTACGACAAAGGTGACAGCAACTTGAAATTGTCACGGAGCGGAAGGAATTGAGAAAGAGAAAGAAAAAAAATTATGAACTTGACTATTGATATTTTTTGGTGGCGGAGTATATAATAACTTTAAAAACAGATTTGATTCAGAAAAGTGGTCACCCAGCAGTCCTATTATGCTGAGAGCGTTTTCCATTCAGATGAAATGCGTAAATTGTTTTTTAACATTCAAGTAAGCAACAATACAAAAGCAAACATGCACAAAATCTGTATCTGAGGGTTTATACTTGAAGTTCCTATGTCAATTTTTAGTAATTTGATTTAAGTATCAGAAAATACTCTAAAATTTGTGCTGTTCTAAATTAGAAGTCAAATTTATTTTTAAGCATGTTTTTACACTAGGAAATCGATAAACAATCTTCATTTACAAAGGCACTTCTAACATTAAGTCCCATAAATACCAGCACGCATGCATAGAATTAATCTCGAAGAAAACTACAGGTTAATCTTATTAAAACCTAGTTTTTTTTCCTAAATTTGGTAAACTTTTTCCAATTATTAATAATTATTCACAATCATCGAAACGCAATCGACAGTAGTACAACAATTTATTTAAACCTCTAATGCAGTGGTTTCCAATTAGTGGTATGCGTTACCCCAGGGGTACGTATCGCCGCGTCCGCACGCTTGGCAAACCTCAACAAGCCTTCACAAATACAAACGTGTGGAAAAAGTGTTTGGCTTTGTTTGCGTAAGTTCGCAAGCGCTTGTAGCTGATCCGATTGAGTGTCGGTTTTTTGTCACAAATCAAAGGGAATTTGCCGCATTGTGCTTGCCTCTTCAGAACAAACCAATGCACTCGCAAGCGTGCGAATGGCGACGTTTGAATTCCAAAATCAAGCCAAACGTTTGTAGGGATTTGGAGTTTGCGGCCAGGGCCAACCCTGCGGATGCGGAATAAGGTTGCTTGTAGGCGTGCGCGCACGAAAAAAATCCACCGAAATATATTTTGAGTCAATCAACTGTGTATGACAGCGTTCCCGAAGGGCTACTCAGGAAATACAAATTGGGAACTATTGCTCTCAAACATGTATTTTTCTGATCTTATAAATTCTGTGTGGGGTGATTTATTCATCAGAAGTACGAATGCATTAGAATTTTTTTGTGAAGGTTGTTTATCATCAGTGCTATGTGGTAGTTCTTGGTTACTTTTACAAGCAACAAAAATAATGATCCTGTAAGGCTCATCTCAAGGCGGCAAAATGCATTACTGGGTAGGGATTGGCAGACGCAGAGGTTATTTGCAATAAAAAACATTTATATTTCCTTTTTAGGAGCTAGGTATGGGTACCCCGCTCCGAGAACCATTTATTGGATAACCGACACCTCTGCCATAGGTCAACCCAAGAGGTTCGCTGCTTTGGTAATTTAGCAGGGATGACCGGGTTCATGGGGTCGTATTTGCCTAGGTCTTGGCAGCGGAAGCGTTTGCCTACTTACTGCGTGGCGGGCCGGATCGAAAACTTGTTCTCATTTGACCTTTATTCATCAAACACATAGATTTTAATGCACGTCTTTGACTCACTTTAACCAGTGATTACTGACATTATTTGAAGTAAGAATGTGAGTGAAATTGTTGTCTCCGGTTACAGCTTTAAATTTCTTTTCAACTCTAAACATAAAAATATCTGTAGATATTGGACAGTCAGGGTCGGGGTAAGGGTTTATTTGGTTACTCGGCTGAATGACTATTATGAATTGAACCATTTGGCCTCACCAACTGCTCTCTCTCAATCCATTGCCTTGCACCGAAGTGGGAGGGATGGATTCATATGCACTTCACTCTTGGACCAACTGACCCCCAAAAAAATGATAAATAAAATAAAAGTGTTAATACCCCATAACGCTTTGCCACGGTTTTCTTTTGGACTTAGTTTATTTAAACCTTACTTGCGTATAGACTTCCACCATTTAACATCGCGTTTTAATACAATCATGAATAATAAAATTTATTCTGGGTTAATTTATTTAAAGATCACAGTCGTTTAATAATATATTTTAATAATTGATTACCCTTTTTTATTGTTTTTAAACTGCCATTTTTATGACTTTTTTTTAGTTCCACCAACATTCAAATCTACCTACCCGAAGCAGGTTAAACTTTTTTTTTTAATTTGAATACCGCACAAGAGTCCCAACTGCTCCCGTCTGGAGCCAGTGAGACTATGGCATACCCAATTGGGGTATATTGTGAGGCTGAAGGTAGTGGGGAGGGGAAGGAGATGGGAAAATGGAAGGTGTAAAGTGCCTGGCTATTCAGATCTGGTCACCAAACACGGTCAAAGCCATTTCAAGCAACTTTTCAATTCTGAATGGTGGTCTTACACCAGGGCAATACTGAGGGTATCTTCCACTCTGGAAAGTGCCGAAAATATACTTTATATTATTTTAAATGAATAAATTATGTAATAATACAAATTAATCAAATAAAATTTATTTGCCACGCCGGGATTCGATCCCGCGACCTTCAGAATGCTAGTCAAGAGCCTTACCGCTAGACTACGCCAGACGTCAACCTGTAATAAGTATTGCAAATACCTACCTGCCCGAAGATCTAGATTGGTCGTTCTTGAGCTGATGCTTTGCACTAATTGAATGTTAGAATTTTTTTACCCTGGTGTATCCTAGCCCCGTTACATTTAATCGCGCTGTAAATATTCCAATAAAGAATATTTAAAAAAATGACATTTCTAAAATAAACAGTCTTGTGTCTCTTATTGATTGTGTATCTTCATACTCCACAAATTTAAAATTCAAGCGACATTTGAAGGTAGGTAGTACAAAACTTTTCAGTAATAAATTTCAAGAGTTGAACGTTCCATGGATACGTTTATTAGAGTAGAATGACATAAAATAGATGGTCGTATTTCATTTTGTGAACAAACGGATTAAAAAGTTTGCTTTTAAATCATTGAAAGAACGATTTAATAAAAATCTGGGTACTTCAACGCATATTTTAGATAGAAAATTAATGTTCCTTTTCTGTGAATTGTTAATATAAGCAATTTTTATTATATTTTTGCGTTTATTAAACTATTGTATTGCCACTTTTTATCAATTTCAAAATCGATTGCTGATTTGACATGTTATTTTTATATTTTTTTTGTCTTATCAAGATACTGTCATAGTGTCGAAACTTATTTCCTTACCCCAAACAATAAAAAAATAGAGAGTGCAATTCACTCGCGGTAGAAGTGAAACTTTTAGCAAACTTAAATAACAAAGTGTGGGGAGGCTACGAAGCACCGCACAAAGAGAAGATCGATTATACTATCTCATTCTCTCGCAGGCTAAATCCTATAATGTTCGTTTCTTTTAAGGCCAGTTGCCCTAAATAAAGTTAAAGTTAATTTTTAGTTAAGTTTAAAAATATATAACTTTTTATCATTTCTTGCGAAAATGAGTTGTTTCAACTTCGTTTCAATTAAACTTAACTAAATAGTTCCAAATTGTTACTTTTATTTAATCCAGCAATGTTGAGGGTTTTAGGTTAGATTATGGTAAAGATTTCAGCTGTCGTCCATGACCAAAAAACGAAATATTGTTTGAATGGAAAATAATAACAAACATTTCTCGACAAACCGGATTTTGATAATCAATTGAAAAGAATATATAGGTAACATAAGGAATTAATTAATTAATCATTTTCTGTGGGACATGGATTTTAATATCATATTTTGTATGTCCAAAAGTATGGTTTTGCAATTAATTTTACTCGTTGTAAATGTCAAAACTTCATTATTTACAAACAAGTATTGATTCAAACTTAAGTACCTACCTACACTTCTCTTGATAATTGATACTAACATTGTTATATTTCAATAAATGCAACGGCATTGAAACAAGATAAAATTTTTGTCATACCAGAAATCATGATGTTTGTGCTGTGTGTGCTGTGGACCAGGTTTTAATAACATTACATTTTCATGCAACGGGAACGATGCAGAGATTTATAGAAAACATCTTTGGGGTGCATAAAAGTATTGTCTTGCGAATAATAAATAGGGTTAGCAGAGCAATAATAACTCGCCTTTGGCCACAATGTAATAACATCATCTTTTTACAAACTCTGTTAACGTTTTAAACCGCAACTGTGAAATAACAAACAATCATAAATAAACCATTCCTCAAATAACCCTCAAAAACTTCATAAACGTCAAACAAAGACAATCTAGAAATCGGTGTTGATACCCATAATAATAATTGTGTGTTTTTTTCACTTAAATATATCAAGAAAAACTTTTTAATGTTTGTGCAACTTAATTGTGTTGAATTGCAGCTTAACTTTACTTAGGGCAACTCAGTTTAAATATTTAAATTTAAACCTTACTTTAACTATTTGCAATGCTTTTGGGCCTTAGTGTTGATTTTTTTTTCATCAAGTTTAAAATCACAACGGTGCTAAAGAATTCTTTTCTTTAAAAAGAGAAAAAAAAATTTCAACTTACATAAAATTTGTCTTAGTTGATAGTGACCTGACACTGCTATTTTTTCGCAGAAATATTTTTTTGTATAAAATAAATAAATATCAATATTTGCTTAATATTTCTGAAATATCACTATTGAGACACACTCAATATCGCCCCTGTAACCTATACACATTTTAGATAAGTTATTTGAAATGGTCTTAAATATTTTTAATGACCAGAAGCTCTAGCACGGTGAAATCGATAACTCTACAATATAGGATCGATAGGAGTAACTTCCAATGATTTCATATCGATGTTCCGAAACATTAACAGGGAAATATAAGCTGGCAACACTGAAGATATGTTTTATGAATTGACAATACAAAATGTCTTATGAATTGACAATACAAAACGTCAAGCAATTAAGTAAAAATATTAATAAATCGGCAAATTGAAATACCAACCTAAATATGCATTGGCGGTCCGCATTTATTTTTTGATACTAAACTTGATTTCATTAGTTAATTAGTCAATTAGTCGTATTTCAACCACTGCATTTTCTCGAAGATTGAACTGAATAAATTGGTCGCGCCTGAGTCTGTAGATCACGTGTATGACTCCTTTCAATTCTAAAAGCTTCGTTAGGTGAATTCCGTTCATTATTAAGCCAGTAATTTTGCATAATTAACATGTTATCCAATAGGTATAATGTCAGTTAACCGAAACTTATCTGATACTGTCCATCGGAATATTTCTTGCCAACTGTTGACCGTGGTCGCAAATATTGATAACTGACAATAGATGACGGATTTTACTAATATCGTATTGATATATGGTTTTATCGATTGACCATGCTAGACCTCCTGGCAGAAAGATCCATTGCACCTTTTCCTCCGCCACTTCCTTCAGCAAAAAACCACAGTTTTACCTGCTCGGGATAGATTCGAATGTTGGTGTAACTAAGAATAAGTCATTCAAAACGGCAGTTCATGAACAATATAAAAGGTAATCGATTATTATACTTTATTTTTACTTGACTGTGATCTTTAAATAAATAAACAGTAAAAAGAATTAATTTTTATTATTTTTTGCGATTGTATTAAAACGCGATTTTTGTTTTTACCCCGTCAAAAAAAAAATGCGTCGATTTTGAATCAAAAGTAGAGTTGAGTTTGCGTGCTTGGAAATAGTGCACGTGAGCTTTCACATTCGCGATAACCCCAGTAAAGCCAGCTTAAGAGGAAAGTTTCGTATCTTGATTTTTAGCGCTAATACTTTTTTAAATGAAGATCGTACGAAGTGATTACAAGAAAAAATCTCGCATAGAACTTTCGTGTCGCTGTAAAGTCTGACGATAATCCAATCCAACTTAAGTTGTTTTTTTACTAATTTCAGTTGTTGGTGCATGTATTAGTAATGTGATCGTGCATGTATTAGTAACGTTTTCAAATTAAGCATACTAATTTCAGTTGTGGTTAAACGTGAAGGTAAAGTATTCCTACGTAAAGCGTAATATTATTCGAGTTCAACGAAGTTTTGATTTTCAAAATTAGAACTACTTATCAGACAAGCGACAAAGAAGGCATTAAAATTATTTTATAAATAAAAAAAATCCAATTCACAGATATAGTTGGGCGAGGCAACTCCAGAAATTGTGTGAGGAGAGGAAGAGACCGCCATGGACGGAGGGCGAACAATCAGCACAAGAGAGGGACGTATGGAGAAGCCTTGTCGATGCAGTGGGTCCGCGACCCGAATAGGAAAAGGGGAAGAAGATGATGATGATGAAATAATACAATTTTAATTGCTTAACGATTTATTCAAATGTTTGAGAGATGCTTAAATGAATTAATAAAGTGAAAGTACTTAACTGAGACAACACGAGTGGTTTTACTTAACTAAGTTAAGTGGAATATTATATGAATATGTACGGATTATTAAATTTGAATTGATAAAATATTAAATACCAGTATTTGTGGAGTAAAAAAGTAGACCTTCTCTACTTTTTCTTTTCGCCCATTTTCAATAAAGAAAATAAGAGCGAAGTAAGAAATTACAAGTCAATATGCACAATGTCTACTTACCCAAACCGTTTGAAAGCCTAATAGATAAGTTGATAATCCGAATTAATCGAATCATCTCACCTCTTCAAAATTTTTATTTATTTTTTATTTTTTTTACGCCTATTTATGCTTTTACATAACAATATTTAAGAAATTATACTTGTAAATAGTACCGTTTAAGACACTTGTAAAAAATATGTATACGACACTTGTACAAAAATAGAGTAAAAACATTATTAAATTTTATGCACACAGTATGTAAGGTACAAAATATAAAAAATATATAAAATATAAAAAATCCAAAACAGCTTTTTTTCTTTCAGCCGATAAAATACAATTTAATTGGCTTTATATTCTCCTACTTGATGAAAAAAAACTTTAATAAGGTATGCTTAAATATTAAAATTGATGAACTAAATATATCAACAATATCGGAGTATTTATTTCCTAGCTGTTGAATCCGTCGCATAGGAGTGTAATATTGGGAGGTTGAAGTAGAATTGTCACAATAATAAGGTAGGTACTGTCTTGTAACTGACCTGCCTGGAGTATGAAAAGAGATTACATACAATAAATCAGGGGTATCAAACATTGAATTTACGATTTAATACAAACAGGTTAAATCGGAAATGATTCTACGATCAGATAATTTTATTAAATTTAATGAACAAAGTACGTTATCATAATTTAGGCATTCTCTAGGAATGCCCATTTTAAAATTAACATACCTTAAAAAATTATTTTGGATTCTTTCAATCGCATGTGAATGAATCTTCTAATTTGGGGACCAAACCGTGGAATTATATTCTAAATGACTCCTTACTAGTGACATATATAATATTTTTACAGTATTGAAATTATTGAAATCACTAGATACCCTTAGAATAAATCCCAACATTTCTTTATAAATCCCAAAATTGATTTATTAAAGAAAGATTAACCCTTCTCATTTTTTATTATACAAATATGATTATGTTAATGCCCTGAATGCATAACATCAAACTGTTTCCATATATATTAACTTTAGTAAGGCTTTTGATAAAGTAAACCATATAATCTTATTACATAAACTAAATTTTGTTGGGAGTAAGAGGGAGTATGTTGGAATGGTTTAAGAGATATCATCTATTGGGAAGGTACTCAGCGGTAAAGGGATCTCATTAGGGTCTAATAATATGTTGTTTATTTATCAATGATATTGTTAATATTTTTAGTAAAGTTTAAGTTCTTCTAATTTGCTAATTTGACGCCATGTAGTTTAATTCATATTTTAGTTGAAGCCGTTAGTAAAACTGTTTTGAAAAGTACATGTCAAAGTTAATAGGATTTAGACAATGGAATTCTTTCGACATAAACCGCTTTATGAAGTTTCTGCTCCCTTGCTCTCTTTTAATATTTATATCTTATCTCCGAGGCAAAACAGGATACAACTTGACAATAGCTTAAAAAAGCAATTAAATCACCTTTTTTTATACTTTGCCAGCAATCGAATCGTCAAGTGTAAACCACTCCACCGCGGAGTTCGTTGAGAGCACTCTTGGTACAAAAAGTATCGAGAAATACACTCCAGTAATTTCATATTTCTAAACAAACTTCATTGGTCTAAGTTTCAGAAGCAAGATTAGAACCAACCTTCAGTCCCAGGCCATGAGATCGTATACTGAATTTGACGAAACGATGCAATTTTGAATTGAAAATTTAGAAGTTTTTCAGTTACTACTAACTTATAAGTTGTAAAGAGTTAAAATTCAATTTGTGAAGGTTTAGTGTTTTTGCAGTCACGAGCAATCGCGTGTCTCCGACTCGAGGGGTGCAATGGGAAAAGGACGGTTAGCTTTTCAATTGAGAAGGGTCGATTTGATTATCCGGGAAATATTAATTCAAACTTGTTTTGAGGACACGGAAAAGTCGATGAGTTTTTTTACTCATCTCTGGTTATAACTATGCCTTTCTAGGAATTTAATTACTTTTCATAATAATTTTATTACGATGAATGATCAGATAAGTATTTCATTTTATAAAGTAATCAATTCGCTTGAAATGTGAGGTAGTAAGATGATTGATATAGTGTTTGGAGTCGCTTTATATAGGATATTAATTGAATTGGAATGAGTGAATATATGTTTTAAAGACACTTATACGAGTATTTTTATAAGAAAGAATCACAAAAGCGGACAAGCTGTTCAACAGCCTAAAAAAGCGGGTGAATTGGCGAGTGAGATTGTCACAAAACTGTCTACTCGCGTAGTAGCGACAGTAGCAGCTAAAATAACGACTCTCGCGCGAACCAATTCGGTTGCAATTTTGTAAAAAACTTAAGCTCGCAGCTAGCGCCACACGCTTGCCAGTAGCGAGACTTACGGCTCCCGCGCAAACTAATTCTGACAGTTACGAAATCAACTGTTGGTAAGCCGCCATCTTGAACGAGTAGCACGTAAAGTTGACCACCTTTCAACTTTTTTCGTAGATTATCCGCAATCTGCTAGTTACCAAGTAATACGATGACACTGAGCGAGTTTAGTAACAGATAGTGAATTTCCCAGATGATAGCGTGTAAACCTGTGTACAGTATTGTAGGCCACATGTAATATCTTTTATAAACATTTGTTTAGGTATATCTCACATGGCTTGGATGGATATTGAATGACAAAGTAGAAGTATCAATATACTGTCTAATAAAATTGCCAAAAGATTCTTCCAAAAATTTTTTTTTTTCTTTACTTATTTTTTTTTTACATTGTTTTGATTTAGATGCATTGTTTTAGAAAAGATGCAAATCTTCCAATGCAACAATCATGTAAAAAAAATGTATTGTTTGCATCTGCCACTAGCCTATATATGTGTGAAATATTTTTTAGCTTCGCCGACGAAAAAACATTTCCTTCAGGGCTTATGTTATCTTTAGGGAAGCCGGATGGTATTTTTAAGGAAAAAAAGGAGAGGAAGTTCTGGGAAGGAAAAATGTGTGAAAATCAGGTAGGAATCAGGATGTTAAGGACGGTTCCATGCTTACTGAAAATAAAGTCAACTCAACACCTCTTTGTGAAATCATTAAAATTAATTTCAAAAATCATGAAAAAAATAATTTCCCTAACTTAACGTATAAACCCTAACTTAACGTAACCTACTTAACGAATTAAAAAAAAAACAAAATTTTATCACTTTCAATTACTTTTCTGAAGTGGTTCTGAGTTTGTTTCATTCTGAGTTGTCTGGTCACTGTCTAAGACGTATGAATCAATCTATACCAATGTGATGAATGGCGATGGATCGAGAGATTCCAGTTGAAGATTAAGTCTACGTCAACCAATCTCTCCTGATCCGACCTGCCACACAGAAAGTGGACAAACGCACTGGTCGCCAAGTCCTAGACACACCTCACCCCATGAACACGGGCTCCCCTGCTAAGTCACCAACGTATCGAACCACTTGGGATGACCTACGACAGGGGTGTTGGTTCGACTCCTGATCCAATATAATAACGATCGCAGAATTATATTTCGATACATAAGGTACAACAGCATATCAACAATATTTAAGGAACTAGGACAGAATGGAATTGCCGGCCTGATGAGCCACCGGTTCACTGAGCCAGGATGCGGCTAATGGTCTCCTACAACATGATTGATCAACAGACACCCCGGAGTGAACACTGGGACCGAGCTCGCTCAAGACGAGCTTCATAAATGATTATTTATTATTGTATTATTTATGTATTTTTTTAAATTCCAATTTTTTCCTTATTTACTTTTTTATTTTTGTTCACTGTTTTATCGTCTTATCATACAAACCTATTTACTAGCCTTTTTCACACATACATCATATTGTTTTATATCAGTTCTTATATAAAACTAGTGTGTATATTATTTAAACATTGTATAACTATTATATTTTCCCCCTTGTGTACCACTGTATCATGTAACACTTGAATGTGAAAGCCATTTTATGGCGTTGAAATAAATAAATAATTATGTTTAACTTATGGACGAAGGGACGTGTCTCATAATAAAACATTATTATTATTAAATCTAAATCAATGAACTCTCAAAAGTACCAAGTAATTTAGATCTTTACTATTGGTCACATATTCTGTACTTAATTTTAAACAAGTCAAAATTTTAAATTATTACCAAAAGGTTTTCATCCAAATTAAATACTTAACAAATACAGATAAAATTGGCAATTTAAATAGGTAATCCCGCGAAGCTGCCACATGGCTGCTTGTCTGCAGGTTCTACCTCAATACACATCCATTACCATTTGAAATAAATAAAAAACATATTTATAAAATTTAAAATTGTAAAGAAGAAAGCAAATAGAGACAATCAAATCCTAATGAACTGGTTGGTGCAACCTACTTTACAGTTAATAAAAATAAATACAGTAAAAAAAAAAAAAAAACAACATTTTATGTTTACAAAGGCATACAATATTTAACAGATTTGTATCTATCATTCAAGAAAAAGGTAATATATTCTTAATAATTAGAAACCATTACATCATCAATCTTTCTTTTTCATCTTTGAACATTTTTTTTACAGATATACTGATTTTTCACTCATAATCCACATCTTCACAATTTTTATATTTATACTCTCATTTTCCTAAATAACAAATCTATTTTTGATTTTATTAAAAATCACCGGTACACAGTACTGCAGCGTTCGGCTTCCATACTTATTTGATATTTTAGGTATATTTAGGCCTTTTTTTTCTGTGAGTCGTGTGCTGTGACTATGTACCAGTGGTTTTTTATAAGTACTATCTCCCCAGTTATCCTTAATGGTAAGTAACCAGAATATACCTTTTATTGGGAGTAGATTCTCAGCACAATATAAAAGCTGCACATTGTGTCTTTGTCTATATAAATTAGGTGATACAATATGTTTTATGATAGAGGTTTGCATAAAATGATAAATCTTATAAGAAACCAGATTTTCAATTAAACCAACTAATTGGAAGTGCGTCGTTCAGAGGTTGGCAAGAAAGCTGATATGTATTCCACGTTAGCTCTTCTTGCCAGATAAATACTTTAAAGTCAACATGGCAAAGGTTATATAGATAATAGGGTCGGTACAATTTGATTCCCTCTGTATCCCCGAAACAATTGAACAACGGATACGTGGTTCTACCAATCACGTGGTATCAGTTCAATCAATCAGTACAACACATGGTAATGTTGGAATTGGTACACAAAGTAGTGGATAAACATAATATCCAGAGTTGTTTTGAATTTTGAGTAACATGAAAATAATAATAAAAAAATAATTACAATTCATGAATAAATGTATTAGTTTAATGTAAAATTAGGTTAATCAAGGAATAACTACCATAAGTAATGCTTATACGTAAATGTGTATTATGTAGGTAGCTTTTTCATGGTGACCGGACAACTCTGAATGAAACCAAATCCGAACCACCTCAGAAAAGTAATTAAAAGTGATGAAAAAAAAATGGTTAAATACGTAACGTTAGGTTAAGGTTATGCGCTATTTTTAAACAATTTTTTTCATATCTTTTAAAGACTTTTCAAAGAAGTGTTGATTCGAACTTATTCTCAGTTGGCATGGAACCATTTTCATTGATTATCTTGGTAGTATCGGCTATATTTGATTTTGATATGAACGACAGAAAATACTCCTTGCAAAAAGATTTGACTTCTAGAAGTTTTGGAGATACTTATGTACGGAGAGAACATTTTAATTTTTGCTTGATGATGGACACTACAGCAGAGTTCGATCAAGTTTAAGGAAAAAGCCCTTTGCAAACAATAAAATCAATATCAAAAGTAATTAGGGTGGTTTAGATTTAATGCGAAGAGATTGTATAATAAAGAAATGGCATCGATAAATACAAAAAAAAACCTTATACGAATTTTATTTTCCACGTCTGCAAATGATTTATTTTTTAATGTGAGTATGGCACAGAGTCCCAACTTCTCCAAACCATCTGGAGCCAGTTAGACTGTGAGGCTGAAAGTACCTGGCAATTCAGATCTGGTCACCAAATACGACCAAAGCCATTGCAAGAAACGTTTCGATTCTGAATAGTGGTTATTCACCGGAGCGATGCTGAGAGTTCCTTCTACCCTGGTTGCCTTATATATCTAACACAAAATGTGCTGAAATGTTAAAAACAGGTACTATTTTTACAAAGTTTAAACAAATTTAGTTTTGTGCTATCCTTGCCATGGGGCGGTTTCAATAAAGCCTCTTGCAGGTTTCACGTCACCTGCAACACGCCACGTCACGCGTGCACGCCATGTCACGTCACGGGCCGTGGCACTGACAAGGTCCTCATGTTGCAATCGCAGCGCGAGGGGAAGTTTACATTATTCCAAGACGGAAAATGTTGAAAACCAACATTATGCCGCTGGTAATGTAATGATATTGTTTTGCCTCGCCTTGAAAACCGCATACAATTTTCCATAATATTTAAGGAACACGCCACCAACCGATAGAGTCTTACGTTTTGTGAGAATGGACATTATGCTTTTCATGGTTCAGTTCACACTTCTGCTTTTAAATAAATCTAGATTTCAGACTCAAATATTATTATGCCACCAATGAGCATTGCATTATCAGCCATCAATTAACTAAATAAATTCTTTCTTCAAACTTCGCAAATTCACTTTGTGGCGTCATTATTAATTTAAAGGGAACAAATAAATTTGTGTACACCACTATTTAATTAACAATATCAACATGTTTCAAAAACTATGTTTTCTTCGTCAGGGTAATAAGTTAATAAACTTATTAATTAATTAACTTATTATCCGGACGAAGAAAACATAGTTTTTGAAACATGTCGATATTGTTAATTAAATAGTGGGTACACAAAGTTATTTATTCTCATTAAATGAAAATAAAAAAATTTCTTCATTTTACTTCCTAGTTAAAACCTTCTAAGTAGATTGTATAAAATTCAAACCTGTACCTATAAAGTGGTGAAGATACACAAAGATTAGCTTTGTATAATTTTTAACATTATATTTTTATATATGCCACAAAATCATTCAAAGTACCTAATTTTCTTACATATTGCAGTATGAAGGCATCTAAAGGTCCCCTTTCAAACTTTTAAAATTCAAGACAAATAAAAACAATAAAAATAAATATGTAGGTAGGTACAACAAATACAATAAAAGCATTCCGAAAACTTTACAAATTAGTATTTTTTTGTAGGAATGCCACATTATTTTTTGTCTGTTCAAACCTGTTTTTTCTACTAGCGTGGTGTGAGAACACCGATGAAACGCTGGAGAACACTTTATCTTATTAATATCACTTATTAATTTTATTTGATTAATTTGTGTTATTTCACAATTTATTCATTTAAAATAATATATAGTATATTTGCGGCACGTTCCAGAGTGGAAGATACTATCAGTATCGCCCTGGTGTAAGACCACCATTCAGAATTGAAACGTTGCTTGAAATGGCTTTAGCCGTGTTTAGTGACCAGATCTGAATAGCCAGGTACTTCCTCCCCTTCCTCTTCCCTATCTCCTTCCCCTCCCTACTACCTTCAGCCTCACAACATACCTCGATTGGGGATGCCATAGTCTCACTGGCTCCAGACGGGAGCAGTTGGGACTCTTGTGCGGTATTTACTGTAAAAAAAAAAAAAATCACTTTATTAGAATACGAAACAAATATAAAGGTTCTAGTTTCCATTTGTCTTTATATTAGGTACGGATATACTTTAAAAACTATACATTAAGAAAATGAGTCTAATTTTTGTAGTCTTAAGGTATCTTTTAGGTATATACCCATCAGCTTTACAAAATCTCCACGATCACTGAACTCAGATTATCTAATTTCCCTTAGTCTTTAACTTTTGTTGATACAATTCTCATTGCTGTGTTGGTACATTGTGAATTGCATATTTTGTTTAATAACTTAACCGTACACATTACAGGAAATGACATAAAAAGGGGACGTATGTACAATAAATATTTGGATTGCTTTGGATGGATGCAATTTTAATTAGCGTTCAGTAATGGGTCAATATTAGCGTTTCATTTGTTGAAAGAGCATCCAATTATGGGCTCCGGTTGGGTCATACAAGCTGACAGCACTCTTTCTTATTTAGAGCTATCATACGTAATTTCTTTAGCTTGAAATGAACAAGGAGTTCGAGCAGTAAGTACATACATTTTTGTAGCACAAGGGTGATTGGTAAAATGTCACACAAATTAGAATATATTAAATTTACAATATTTGATTATTTTAATCCTATTAATCGTAACATACATAGTAAGACACGAGTAATCATGAAATACCTAGTCAGTTCATTCTAACAGAATCAGATCTTACTTTACTATAAAATGTGGGGGAAAAGCAATACTTTCACGCTAATTTTAAAAATAAAAATGGCCGAAAAATATAATTCTTATGACCAAATTGTTTGAAATAGGCAATGTCAAATTCTGAACACAACACCTTTGTTGTTCAATGTCGTTAATATTTGTGAACTTCTGGTGTATTCAATATTTTCCAATTATTCCCTGGTAAAACATGAAAAAGAAGCAGACAGGCTACTTAAAAATGTGTTTTCGTACAGTTACAGTATTTAGTTTGAAAATTATTTAAATCTTGCATATATTTACTAACATTTGTGTCAGATTTCATCTGCTTCACTTACATCAGATTAATTGTTTAGCGATAACTACCTAGTGAACGTTTTAAAAAAATGCGTATGTTCATTTTTAAATTCTGCCAAGTTGATTAAAATTAACAATGTGTTCTGGTATTCGAAGTACTGTTTACCTACAGTCTGCTAAAGCTCTTCCTATCGTCAACCAAACTAGAAAGTTCCCCCACACCTTAAACACCTGTCCACTAAGGAAAGTTCTTCAGCCATGTTAATCTCCCACGTTCTACACCCCTAGGGCTTTTCGCTCCTCATTTCATTACCAGTTGTGGTATGCATCACTACTTGTTGCTCAGTGGCATGTGCCCAGTTTAAACTTTTTCGTTTCTCTAAAGTTTTCAGAAGCTCTTATGTGGGATGTTCCGTTCATGGCTTCCTAAATCCTGCTATAACCATACTTCTCAAACTTGTTTCTTATGCATTGAGCACGTTTTTTTAAAGTTTCAAGTGCTTGTGTTTCAGAAACTGATAATATTAAATAATGATATATTGGTAATATATTTAATTTATATATATTACACAGCAGAAAACAAGCTGCATTCTGGATTCGGAACATGGTTGAGCGGTGACCTTATTGTCAAAATTGTCAAGACAAATATTATGATATATAACAAACTAATGATCCAATGACATATGAATGTTTTTTATGATTATTATTATAATTATTTATTCTCGACGTTAAAATGGCTGCTAGGTATAAACTATTGAAATTGCTTAAAATATGACTGCATTGCCGTGCATGTCCCACTTAATACAATATAACCTAACCTCACCGAACCCAACATATAAAGCTAATTTTGAAGGATCGGTTAAATAGGTTAATCCAAGTTATAAAATCATATTTGGACAAAGAAACTAAACTTACTTTGCAAAAAAACTCCACAAAATCCTTGCTAGAGACATAAAACTAATATAAAAAATTGAATGACTAAAAATTGAGAGTAAAAATCTGGCTGAAAGAGGTCAAAGGAAAAATCCCGAAAAGACATTAAAAACGACCTAGAAAACAAATAAACAAAATTTAATCATTTTAGTCCACCTTGGCGCAGGACCTCCCAGTGAGGAGAACTAATATCAAATCCTTACTTAAATTCAATATTGTATTTTGTACGTACAAAGCATTCTATAAAGCAGCTAAAACAAAAAAAAAATTTAAAAATTAAATTAAAATTAAGAAACAAGAGGAAAGTTTTGAGATCTTAGACTAGGGAGGGGAATGACCATGTCGATTTTTCGATTGTACTTTATTTTCTATACTTTTTGTGCACAAAATTTTGGGACCAATGTAATAATTTTATTTGTATTTGAAAGCAGTCATCGAAACAATATGAAAAATGGAAACGTTTCAACAGGTGCCCCTTTCAAATAGATTTCATATGCGATAAACTAGCTGAATCTGTCAGGATTTTCATGTAACTTTATACATTGCGCGTCAATCTTGTCAATTTCTCAAGTTGACAACCTACGTAGAACTTGTGGCTTGAAATTCCACAAAGCTCCAACACCAGCGGTTTGTATGACGAATATGCGGAAAATTCATTTCAACTAAATTGTGGTTTTGCTGCACTTTTGAACTTTCACTAATAAAGTCTTATTGCAAATATGGAGGTGCAAAATAAAGCTTTTTGTTTTCGAAAAATTATTTTTAGCAGTTTTAGGATGTGTATTTTCATTGAAGTATGTCTCATGGTTAGAGGTTTGTTTAGGTCTTGGTGGCGGACGTTTCTACCCACATACTGCGTGCCGGGGCAAATCGGGTGGCACTGGTTGGGGGAGACCTATTTTTCTCTCCTGCAGAATTTTCTCGACATATCGCTTTGCACCGCAGTAAAAGGGATGGTTTGATAAGACCCACTGACCTCCAGATTCCTACTCACACCTCATACCTTTTCCTTTCCCAGAACATCCTCCGCTTCCTTTCGTTTAAAAGACCCTACACACAGCATTCTCAAAGATGACTTATACCATCAGGGAAATTATTTTCCGGGGGGTCTCTTATGCGGTGAATTGTAAAAAAAATAATTACACATTGGTAATAACGTATGGTTTAATTTTTATATAAAAAAATATCACCTAGGTGTTCTAATTTATGCACCCAAACTGCAATCAGCTGAAAGGCATAGAATTGTGTACAAAATATTTTTATATAAAATCTGGAAACATTTTTAAAATTTAATTTTTTTTTATAAAAATTCTTAGAAAATTGTAGGATTATGGAATGGCACAAAACTCACATAACCTCAGCAGGATGGTGTCACTTTCCACATTGCACTGATTCTAACCGCTCAGTGCATTTAGATAGTTTTTAATAACACATCACAAAAACTCGTACATATATCAAAGAATTTAATCAAATAAATCAATCGAATAATTTAAATGATGAGAACAGTTGTCACTTTCAAGTTTGTCACGGCACTGAACTTGTGACTTCAAAGGTGTGGTGTGGGTACGACAGGTGTGGATAGAAATGAGGATTACAATAAGAATAATCCCTAACATTTTATTTTACTCTAATGAGTAAAACCTCCCATTATAATATTACTGAAGAAAATATTAGCGACTCTCATTCGAAAATTTTAAAGTTTTAAATAAACCAGAAAAAGATATGACCATATCTTTTTCTTATTCTTCTGTTTCAAATTTTTGATTGGAACTCACTGTTAACTTCAAAGCTTAAAAAATATAAAACCCAAATCATACCTTAGCTTTTCATATCAATATCTAAAAATCTATTTTATTGTCGTACAACGGAAGAAAGTTTTCATATTAATTTGTTACAATTTAAATTTTCTTCCATTTTCTACTGTTCTTAAATTTGGTTCTATAAAAAGTACCCCTTGAAATGTGTAAGCCGCTGGCGTGAAGGACTATAAACAACCTAATATATGAAAAAAATGTTTAGTTGAAATAAAAGTTAATAATAAATTAAAAATATTGACGAAAACGTAAGAGCCTTTTATATTTCGTAAAACAATATTCCCACCTGATTAAACAGATACATAATTGAATTCCCATCATGGCACAAAGCATGTTATGAATTACCACACAAGTACCTAAAAAACATACGGACCGCTTGTGGTTCAAATGGAAGCAATATCGTTATTAAATATTTAAACGCGATCGCCGTAACGAAATGAAATCTTGAAGAAAGATAGTGGCCTCGGCTACAATATGCCGTAACTTTGAAGTACACCGAATTGGATCTCGTCCTTTGAGGATTTCCAATGAAGGATATAAGATTACTAGGCGGCGTTTTTCCATTCTCCGGCTGAAGTAGCCCCTACTTTCCTTGAGGGCCTCAGCCTCTACGGTAAATATTGTATTAAACAAACAAGTTAGATCCTTTATCCGAATTTTATGGGGAATTGGCTCGGAATGACAAAACGGCCTCTGAAATGCTTTACTCAATCAGTTTTTGGGTTTAAGAGTAAAGAATATATCCTTTTTAGTGATGCGAAAATGATTGTTAAGATAACCACATAATGATGTTATGTTCATATCACGAACGACGTGTTTTATCATTTGTGCTAGGAATAATACATTTTAGACAAAGTGATATTTCTTCGTCTACTATCCACTGGCCAAGTATTTTATTTATGAAAACAATACATTGGCTAAAATAAAATTTTCTGAAAAACAAGAATAATATTTTTGTGCATTTCTTCAAATAGCGACACCAGTTTACATTAAACTTATATATAGACCAGATTCTTAAAATAATAAAAACCATCTGTTTTGTAGTTAATAATGATATTTTAAAGACGCTTGTCAAAATCTCTACATGATATATAATTTGAAAAAAAAAAGTTTTTTTATGTGAATACCTCCACAAGAGCCCCAACTGCTCTCGTCTGGAGCCAGTGAGATAATGGCATCCCAAATTGGGATATATTGTGCTGAAGGTAGTGCGAAGGGGAAGGAGATGTGGAAAAGGATATTAGTTCGAAGTATGCCGCTCAAAGTCTGGAGTGGGATTTAATTAGTTTCTTAAACCAATTTTCTTTCACATTAGCTCCATATATGAGACCCCGAGGAAAATAATTCCCCCAGGACCTATGCCATCTTTGGGGATGCTGTAAGGAGGGTATTTTTAGGAAAGAAAGGAATAGAAATTCTGGGAAGGAAAAAGTGTAGTCAATGTGTGAAAACAATGCAACTGAAAAACCAGAACTGCTGGTCGCCGCGGCAGTGGCGTTTCATTTGCATTGTTGACAGGTTGCCATGGTAGCGGCTCACGAACTGTCAAACTTTGACATGTCAAATGAGAAAAATATCGATTTTGTTAAGGAGGTTGATTGCAATTGCGTTGAGATTTGTTTTTTTTTCAGTTTTTCCATGAGCTGAGACCCTAACACATTCAAAACTGTTTAACAATTTTATAAATCAAAATAAATTTGAATGCAGTGAAATATTTCAAACACAAGAAAAATAAATTATTAATAATTCTACAATAATATCATACAGTCATGTTACAGTTTTTAGTTGTATCCAGATTTAACCTGTTTAGCGGCGTCATTCCTCCCAATTTGGACTGAAGCCAGCTCTCGTGCAAATTTAAACCGATGTTAACCAACGTAAATATTACACAGTTTGGTCCGTTAGTACTTATTATGCATTCACAAAATTACCACCGGTTAACCTTAAATATGTGGATTAATCAGTATTAGGAGTAGTTTATTGAATATTTTGTGTAGTTATTTTGGTCTGTTTAGAACAATCGGTTAACCAAGCTATTATTCACATTATGTAGTTCAGGGTTTCGCAATTAAGAGCCAAATGTTTCACAGAATTTAAAAACCATCAAATTTTAACGATAATTTAAAGTTTCTGAAGATTTTATTCAAAATCTCTTATTGTGTCATTATTGGCCAGTTGGTTCTCTTAAATGAAATAAAAATAGAACATTAATACAACTTTTACGGAACTTGAAAATTTGATTTATTTATTTATTTATTGACGCCCTATTGGGCTTTTACATATAATGTACAAATTTATTTTAACACAACAGTATAATATAAACAAAGAAGATTACAAAATATATAAATAAAGCACAAACTAAATATAATAAATAATAATATAACTAGTGTTAAATACATATGGATAACTTTATAGAATTCGTAGGTACAATTCATGTACCTACGAGCAGCAAAAACATTTAAAAAAAATCAAATTTTGACTAAATTACTCATTGTTAGCATCCATACTAATATTATAAATGCGAAACTGCTCGAGTTCGTTTATGACCTTTTCACGCATAACACAATATAAAGACTTTAATAATTCTTTCACCAATATAAAGCTAAATTATATGCGCAGACTACAGGTTGTATATGATGGTAAGCTCTGGCGTTATGAAATTATAAATATTAATATATTATATTTGTTATACGTTTTCTGTCGCTAACAAAAGCGAGTTTTTGCTAACGTCAGAAAAAAATCTTTTCTATGGAAACAATGTTGATATATTTTTGGGCTCTATGCTGGTAGATACTCAGTCCACTGGTCAGCTACTACTGCAGAAAATTCAAATATCAGAATTCAGTTTTTTTTTGGACAAGCTTCTGTTTTGCAATAAATGTCAGATAAGAGTTCCTACATTAAAAATATAATTCGTAACGATTATAAAGACTGAATAATAAATAGTGTAATTTTTTAATTATATTAACAAACTTCCAAATATTTAATTAAAAATAAACATCCGAAATGTTTGTAAGCGCATAAATTCCGAACGAATTAACAAAATTGGATAATTCTTTTTTTCTTTGAGCTATAGCTTTATGAAATTTAGGTGGCAGGCGAGATGTTTGAAAACTGAATGTAAGGGAATGAATGTATGGAATGCGGGAGGGGGTGGGGGTGAGGAGAAGGGGGGATAATTGATAAGTTCAACCGCTACAGTAATTTTCCGTAATACCATGCGAGCGAAGCCGCGGGGAAAAGCTAGTTTAAAATAAAGACAAACAAAAGAAAATCGAAATAAAATATAATGATTACTCATTCGTTATTTACATCTAAAAAGCGCTGGACTAATTTTGCCTTAAATGAGTCTTATGCCTTAAAGTTTAAATTTAATGTGTCAGCGAAATCTTAGCTCATGAATTAATTAATTATGCAAATTCTATGAAACAACTGGCCCTTATTTAACGTAGAGCTTTATTGACAAACCTTGATATGATCAAAAAACATTATACTATCCTAAGAACGGAAAATATGTTTTAACGTAAGTCCTATTTTCAATAATAATATTGACAATGCCTTCAAAAGGACTAACAGCTGTTATGCGTAGTAATAACTAGTAGAGCCTTTGGAGTCAGTTTTCTCATTAAATGAAATAAATGAGTTTCTTTTATTTCGTTAATAATTTATAATAAATATAACCACACTATAATTTCTAGATAGGTATCTAAGTAAGGATTTAACTAATTGATTTTCGTGAATTTCGTGAGAATCATTTGAGACCTTTCCAATGGACAATTGAATTTAATATCTAGTTAATAATAAAAATGTGTTTAATATTATTGACTTACTAGCAATTGTGACTTACTAGACTGTACAAAATTAATGGATGTTTTTTTCCTCTTTTGAAAAATTCTATTACAAATTGAAAAAAGTGGTCAAATGTTAATTTAAAAATTGTTCAGGAAAGCAAGAATAAGATATCAATAGAGTCCTCCACATTTGACCAATTTTCTCGTTTTAAACTAATTTATATAGCCCTTAAGTTTTTGTATAAAATGCTTTCAAAAATAATAATTTTTTTAATACAACGAAGATTTTTATTAAAATATTGCAAATGAGCTCTTTCGTCAGGAAATTATTTTAGGAAAAAAAAAACGCGTGGAAGGCGTACTTCAAAAAAGATGTCTTCTATTTTGGAGTATGCTTTCCATCCGATATGTTTATTGTACCTGGAATGGTTTTTTTTTCATTTAGCAGAATCTTTGATTTTCTATTTAATACCGATCTAATATCGATTATTTTGTAATAAATGTTCAAAAGTGTTTTCAAAATTTCCTAATCTGCGATTCTCAGTTGCAAGCCAGACTCCGCACAAAACAACAGTTTTTAGTTTAAAAATAATTTCATATAACTTTGTATTTTTTATAACAGTCCTCTTTTAAAATAAGTCGCACGTTAATTGAATTCACGAATACTTTCAACTGACAAGCACCGACAACAACAACCGTTGATAATCAAAACAATAGACTGTCCTTGACAAGATAGTCAGAAATCCTGCATAGAATTTTTTCAATTGTAAGTCATGCTTAATGCGACTTACAAGGTGCACAATATTATATCAGAATATGTACTGAGCTACTTGTAAAAATTCGTACTTTTTTCTTTGGCAAAAATAGCCTTTTGGCACATATCAACATTAAGTTATTACAAAAAAAAATAAAATCAACGTTTACTATCAAAAGAAAAAATAAGAATAAAATATGAATTGAGTCCCAGTTGCGACCATTATCAATATATTTTTTTGAGTCTTGTTCTCTTTAATATTTTCGTTTAGATTATAATTGTTATCTTCTTCTTCAAAAATTATAAAAAGAGAGTTGTTCTAATAAAAATGGAAAAATAAGAATTTATTTTGATTGCAGAAGTAAGAAACTATAAGTTTTTCTGCCACATGTATAATTCATTCGATTGCAGATGACTCTTTTAGAATTTTTGTTGTATCCTAGATAGATTATATTCTTTTGCAACAGTCGGGGATAGAGCATTTTAAAACTTTGGTAGAAGAAACCATAAAAACTGAAAAAATTGAAATGGGTACTTCTGCCATGACTTCCGAAGTGCTATTTAGATTTTCTGAATTTGTTCAAACAAACAGTTGACAAAACAAAATGACACTTAAATTCAAAGCAAATTCAAATTCTAGAGTTCACTGAAGTAACAGACACACAACCCAAATCAGCATTTTTGATGATGTGTTCTCATAATCGGTATTTTAAGAACTAAAATTGTAAGCAAAGGGTGTTGAGGTAAAATGGTAAAATAATATATACACATGTAGTAGATTTTTCTTATAAAATTCCTTTATTTGGAATGAAGTGAAATCAAAAAAAAAGAAACCGCACGTCGCATTGTAGGTACCTAGGTATAATTTGTTTCCGAAGATGAGAAACCAAAAAGCGATTCCGTTTTAATTGACCCTTACCGGGAGCAGGTGACGCCGGCCTAATTTGAATATCGGCCGCCCTAAATTTACATTTCAGACTGGCAATGCCCTAATTAATTTGCTTTTTGTCCCGATTTGTCTTTATTCTAAGCCAGAAATGTGTTGGGCCAATCCTCGGTGTGCCTACATTCTTATTAATCTTTCGCCGTCCGCTTTTTCCGGCAATTTGCCCAGGCGGGCCCAATAATCCTATAGACATTCAATACACCTACATAGAACAGGTCAGCTTTATGGGAACAGTGTGGGCTGGAATCACTACTGATTTATTTTAATTAAGGTAATAAGTATTCTGAGAAAATTCCGTGAAAATATAAATTCTAACAGATATCCAGTTTGTTAAAGGTAATATTAAAGTGTACATAGAAGACTCACGTACGCTTGCAAGTCTTTGTTCTGTTTGAACTAAAGGTTCGTTTATTTGCTCATTTGTTACTTGTAACTATAAACCTAGTGACTAGATATAGTAGTACAAACGTACCTCGTTTATGTAGAAAGACACGTCTGTAATGAATCCCCCCCCCCCCTACTAACTACTACAACTACTATTCGTCGTAGCTGTAACTGTACAGAGTGTTACCCCTCTACATTTTTTTTCTCTTCTACAAGGTAGTCCGTAGCGCGTGGTGCGCCCGTCGGTTCGCTTCGCGCCCCGGTGCCTTAATTTTATTTTGCCCATCTTCGCACCCCATTGCTCAATGCTTTTCAGGTACGCGCGACGAGATGTAGTTTAATTAATTAAGTGTAATCAACCCTGTTACGTTGTGATTTTTATTTTTGTTTCAACAGTTTGATATAGTTAATTCAATTTAATTAATAATTTGTTTGTGGTAAACCCTGGTTCTTTTGATGTGGTGGGTTTCACTTTGTTAGGCTTCAAATGACAATGACTGAATTTAATTATCCTAATAATAACTAACTTCCTACCCTTCGTTCAATTCCTCCCTAGCGTTCGAACTAATATTCAATATCACGCCCTTCACCTGGAATCCGGACACAATCAATGATTTACTTAAAGAGAAACATACCTGACGACATCTTGGACGCGGCGAGGAGTCGATACAACACACCGTCGGATTGCTAACATAAATTATTGCGCAAATCGGGAGAGTCCCGCAATCTACCATCACTCTACGGATGCAAGTTTTCTAGTGATTATTTTGTGCTACGGATTGTTAGTTTGTAAGTTATGCGGTTAGGTATTTTGGAATGGACATGAAACAAAATATGTCTTTTTTGCTACAATTGGACTCCTCCATTCCCAGCTGATTTTGGAGAAGCAATGAAGCTGTCAAAATCAGTTCCAATTCCATCTCCTCCGGAAGAAAGTATTAAAGGTCGCAAGCGACTAGTGAAAAGTTGACATGTTTTGCCTCCTGTCGGCGATAGGTATTCTTCGTGTTCCTGTCCGCTCTAAATGTGTGAATCCGTTGGCTTATAGCGTGGTAATGGGAATAATCTCTATCGTACTTCACTCCTGAATGATGATGAAATGATGTAAACTCCTTTAAGCGGGTTTCGGGAGGAATCTCTACCGGGCTTCGCTCATGAATGATGATGGAATGGGTCATCTCATACCATAAGGTACAAGGGCAGCTCGGGTTCGTTGGTATAATATCCGAAGTCCGGAACTATTCGGGAAAGCGTGGGTGGCGCGAGGTTTAGACCGGGGCACCTCCCCCCCCCGAATTGATGGTGATGATGTCAGCCGATGTCTGGAACTGGTTTAAAATAGATTTAACTCCCGATGTCTCCGGTCCTCGCCCCTGCAGTCACGAAATTCCCCAACAGCCCCGGGCTCCGTTCAACACACCTACTCGGTCCCGTAAGAATAATGGCTTACGTTTTTCATAAACACATTATAGAAACATACGTCGATCATCCTTCCGCAATCACGGTGGTCATCATGTCTTTGATTTGAATGAAAATACCTCCCCTCGCATAACGAAAACAAGCGTGACGGGAGACGGTACTCCAGATTAATGCCACGGGCATTCGCTCTACGAAAGGTGATATCCCAAGCTCAACTCAAATTTTTAGCGCAAAAGGGGAATGTCAATCTCGTTTTCCAGTGTGTTGGGTCCAGGAATGGATGGCACCAGGTCGTGAATCTGGCCTCCGTCCCTTCCATTTCCCCTACTACGCTTTCGTCCAGAGTACATTCCCAACCTGCCGCTGGCTGACCCCTAGTCCTAATTTTGGGGAAATCACAAACTTCCGCAATTACGATGGTCGTCATGTCCTTGATTTGAATGAAAATACCTCCCCTCGCATAACGAAAACAAGCGTGACGGGAGACGGTACTCCAGATTAATGCCACGGGCATTCGCTCTACGAAAGGTGATATCCCAAGCTCAACTCAAATTTTTAGCGCAAAAGGGGAATGTCAAACTCGTTTTCCAGTGTGTTGGGTCCAGGAATGGATGGCACCAGGTCGTGAATCTGGCCTCCGCCCCTTCCATTTTCCCTACTAAGCTTTCGTCCAGAGTACATTCCCGACCTGCCGCTGGCTGACTCCTAGTCCTAATTTTGGGGAAATTACAAAGTTTATCCGGGTTCTAACAGCGCACCGTCGGTCAATCGCCGAAACAACACCATATGTCACGTACCCATCGTTCCACCGACCAGGTGACTCTCCCAAGAGCGCAGCCAAAGGGTAGGGAAGCCAATGTTCATTTCGTCCCTTCGTTTCCTCGACAACAAGGTAGCCAGGCCAGTCCGTTATCTCCATCCTGTGGCTAATTGAATTCCCGCGACACTAACTCTTTCAGCTGACGTTTCGAGAGGAGGCCGTACTAGGGATGAGGTGAGACCACGTCCTCTGTCGTCCAGACCTCATCCAATGCCATTGGCGATACAAATTGTGGTATGTACACCGACATCATGAAAGGAGCTCAAATGCTACGCATCCAGCTAGACGGGGGCGTCCCGAGACACAGGTTTCCAAGACAATCTCACAAAGGACTCCAATTAAACAGAACCAAGATCGTGTCATCGCTTGCTTCGCCTTAAATCTAAGAAAATAGTGGAGCCGATTAGCATTTCGTTCCCTTCTCCCAAAGGCAACGCCACCTGAAGAATGCACCCGAACAGTAGCATAAGGATACTCGACAGGAAAATTCCTACGGCGATCAAGTCTCGACTCTGATGTCATAACCCGTTCACTTGATGTTGAAGAAAGTATTGGCTAATGATGGCATAATTGTTGAAATCGTATGGATTGGAGTTACCTACGTCTGGAGTTAACTACAGATGATTACCCGAAGTCTGGGCTTACGAAGGGCCCACACGGAACTCGATGCGTGTCGCGCGTAAAATTTGAACATCTATAGAGATACGTTTAATGGATATTATGAAGACGAGTTAAGTAAATTGTGCGAATAAGAAACTTTTGATTGTATGAAATATACCTAAAGTAGCGTAGTATGACCACCTCCTAACCTAAGTGTATAAAATGTATGTTACAATTTATCCGGCGGTTTCTAAAATTAGGAAAAGTATAAGGATGGGGATTTTCGGGAATTGGGAATTTCAAATTATATTAGTTTGCCAGCGCTCATGCTATATACTTTTCACATGCATATTATATTGTTTTGGGCCTGCTTCATAATCACAAACTCCTAGGTAAATTTTAAATATTATTGAAGAGCTCGAATAAGTACCCCATTGGCAGATAATGTGACCCAATATTTTCGAGTGACTTAATAACCTAATTTCCTATATCCAATATTTACCCGACGAAACACGTATAATGAATTTTATTACTGTCTTAGTGGTTTCATTGTTTCGCTTTAAAGGATGCCACTCGCCCAAATGTTCTATTTATGACCCACAATGTAAAGGGCTCCACTTTCAATTTTGTCCGTTTTATGACGGCTCGTCTCAAAACAACTTACACCCCTAAAAACCATTACTGTATAATTGCCGGGCGTTAAGGTACAATAATGAATCCACTTATTGGTAACGTATTCGGCTGACTTGACAAAACAAATACATTTTAACATGCCCTTCTCAAAGGGGCCGCATCTAGATTTATGACGTCCAGGTTTTGAACAATTGTTTACGCGGGCAGTCCCTCTTTATTAACGTTTTCACGCTTTATTCTTTATTATAGATCTCACCAAAGTGCCTTAACAATGATGCAAATTACGACAAAGTATTCTTTTCCTAAGTAGGTACATCTCCCTAAACTAGTATCAAACTTGAATGTTCATTATTACGCAAGGCCCGTACTAAATATGTTACTAAATTAATTTTTATAAAACTTACCGAATTTATCAGCATACGCAATCCAAATCAAGACACTAATTGAACACATGCGTCCACACTCCTCACCCAACTGCGCGATTCATGCAACTATTTATTTCAAAATGCTCGCGTCCGCCACAACTTCGCGCCGAGGAACAAATAGAACTTTCCGAAATTAATAAGATTATTCCCGACAATTTCAAAATTATATTATTCAAATTTTTACAGATAAGAACGCCCCGACGACCTTTCTTTGCCCACGTTTTAATCCCGACTCTCCCAAGACCGTCTTCCAACCACACCTCTACGTATCGAAACCCATATGGCAGATCCTTTTTTTTTTTGTCTTACCAAATATTTTGTACTTGTGTAACTTGCATTCGTCCAAAAAAGGACCTACCTATAAATCAATCTGACCCAAGTGCCAGAGTGTTCCGCTTTTAACGAATATTAGTTTTGTCAGGAATGTTAATGCTTACTCCTTCGGTGGTCGTTTATTTTTTTTTTTGTCAACTTTTAGTATTTTCGAATAAATTTTCGTCTTAAAATTAAATCAACACGCAACATTGACAGATATTTCCATTCTATGCCCTTCTTGTCAGACGTACCCCAAGTGTCTATAATAAATAACTCTATTTTGTGTTCCTGATATTTAAAATTGCTAAATATTTTTGTGTGTCCCACGACACTAAATCAATGTGCAAGTGATTCCTTCCATACGACATTTCTATTCCTTTGGCCAGATTTCAGAGAGGTCTGTGACAGATTTACGGCATCCCTTAGCTATAAATAATTATTTCATTAGTCCAAGGCGAGACCATCACAGTTCTCCCCTTTATGGAAACAATCGTGGGTGTAGATATAATACCCATCTACAAACATCTATTTTTTCCAGAACTCCAGTACTAGATCGTTTGGACTCGCCTTAAATCAATTTTTTTTTTTTCAAAATTATTACTGTAAATGCTTCCCAATCCGGCCCTGTCCCTGGCTTCTTTCTGTCCTCGGCCTTGCCCGTCGAACCTACGGTCACTGCATCTTGCGCTGCTCCCCCGTACTTCCAGGAATTTGTCACGGTTGCAAATTACAACTGTAGCTGGGTACCACTATCTCTTATCTCACTGTCTTCCATTGTAATCCTCACATAAAGCATGGTTTTTTTTTTTCCTAGACCAATTGACAATAACTTTAATTTCACACTCCTTTTTAACCGCTTTCCATTGTCTTCTCAAAACCACCAATTCATAATAAACTCTTTGTGCAAATTGCAAAAGCCTTTACGATCAACAATTTAAACTGCATTTAAATGATCCCCCGCATCGCATCCCGATGGTTTATTGTATTTATTTTATAGATTGTAACCCGACCATATAAATATTCACTTAATAATTAATTCAATCCTTTCATAGCGTTTTCCTACAGGTGCAAAACCCACCCGTGTGTAAGACTCATCTTCTCGTCAATTTACCCTTTCAAAAGTTATTTATTTATTTTACCGGGGGCGCATTATCATTATTATATTGTTCACTGCACATAACAACGTCTTCTTTTCACAATAGCACTCACTTGTTATATAATGTCCAACTACCACCCCGTAATTATCACATTCTGTATTATATTTTCAAACTTCACTTCTCGTCTTTCGTTAACGACATAATTTTCATTATATTGTTTATTCACTGCACCAAAACAATGTCTTTACGATAACCTATATCTTACGACATCTTCACTTGTGTTTTTGTATTTGGGCTCCGCTACTGTATTCTTATTTTTTTTTTTTTTTAAAACACCGCCAGTCGTCGGTTAGCATTATTACCATTTTGTACACCCGTTTTTATTTCCTTTTGTATTCTGCAACCATACGCCGACCTTGGGCATCGACTATTTGCTGTTATCTGATTTAAGAGGCGCTCGAGTGACGTCTCGCTACTCATTTTAGGCACTGGACCTTCCTTAGTTGTCTATCACTTAAATTTTTCACTTCACATCACTCGCACTTTAAGTTCAAGGACTTCGAGGTACGTGAATGTAATTTAACCCTGTTCGTTTCACTATTAATATTATTTTATCCAGTGAAATAGTTAGGATCCTCTTTTTTTTCTTCAACACTGCAACACGTATTTATATAATCGAGTGTAACTATATTTTTAACCCCTGGAAAGAGAATAAAATGCAATTATTATCATCCTTTTTTTCTGTCGTAATCTTAATTATCTCGGCTCGGTTACTGCAATTAAGTGTGACCTACCCGTACCTACAATTTGTTATTCAGTTTTAAGAGGGGACCAGGCGACGTCTCGTTAACACAACTTACCCAATTTTATTATTATCATTATGATTTGAGTTTTTTTTTTTTTGTTATGGCATTATTTATTTTTATTAACCTATTATTAACTATTATTTTATTATATATATACTCTATTATTATTTTTATTTTTTTATTTTTATTTTTTATACTCAAGTCCTGATGAGGTGAACATCGTTCACAAAACGTGTTAAGTGTGTATTAAATAACAGCGATGTATACAAAGGTATTTGTGTTTTAATAAAATAAATGTATTTTACTAAACGAGTTTGTCCGAAATCGTTAAAATTGCCCGCTCCGGACACCGTTAATAAATGCCCTGTACGCAACTTAGACAATGTATCCTTTCAATACCGAAACGTATTAACATAAAAAGCATTCTGAAAAAATACATTCTAACTCTGCCAGTAGTAAAATCGGAGATGCACAAATCTCAATATTTAGCCACTCATCCTAGCGAAACGTTTATTATACCCTGTACACGCTATTGAAAAAAGGTCCCAAATTCCGGTGCCGACCTTTTTCTTTTTTTTTTTTTCTTTTTGTCATTCGAGATGAATGATGAATGCGTTTTTATTTGTTTGTTTAAAGAACTTTCGCCAACTGAAGGTCTCCCCTAAAACGAAACAAACCTTATCGTAAATTTAACAATTACTACAGCTAACATTACCGTAAAAGATCGCTTTTAACTGGTAAGAAATGCAAACTGTTTACTGTAATTCATTGTCTTACAGATAACACATACTTAAGTAGGTACGTAATTATATATATTTTTTTTTCTTTTAACCTCGCGCCTAATTTTGAATTCAAATTTTCGGATACGTTTGTTCTGTAAAATAGGTTATCTGACACCTACCTGAACTTCGTTTAACCCTGTAAGGATTATTTTGAAATCACGTTTCCTCTAAAATGCACCCGCCTAGTTACCAGTGTATTAAAAAAAGGTAAGGCCTCTATTGTTTCTATTTTTAAAACCGCACCAACCCTTGGCTCATGCCCATTTTTTTGACAAACCTTTTTTTTTATTACCCTACGAGAGGACATCGTTACCTACCTATAGAAAGTATAATTTATTGCCGTGAGCCTGTTCAAATATAGCAACTAATGTTTATTTTTGTTTATTTGGTAAACATAACGTCTACTTGGCACGATTGTATTGTTATTCTTCCAACCGTCTTTACTCAAATCTAACAAACTTTTAAACCTTATCTATTTCTACGGCTAATGATATTGAATGGATTATTGAAGAACTATCTCCCCTAAACTGTAACACCCTTTTTCAATATTGCTTATCGAAGGTCGGATATCATTACCTAATTTTGATTATTTTTGTTCAAATACGCTTATTTACACTTCTTTTCCTTTGAATTTCTTTCTTGATTTCACTGACGCATGTTAAGAGACTGTTTACCGAGTTTTTCAAATGTAAATCTATTTTAATTATTCAAATTTGTATATTTAAATTTTTTTTCTATTGTCATTGTATTTAGCCCAACAAAATGCAACACCTTTTAAAACCACATCTCCTGGTCACTCGGCATCACTGTAATGAATCCCCCCCCCCCCTACTAACTACTACAACTACTATTCGTCGTAGCTGTAACTGTACAGAGTGTTACCCCTCTACATTTTTTTTCTCTTCTACAAGGTAGTCCGTAGCGCGTGGTGCGCCCGTCGGTTCGCTTCGCGCCCCGGTGCCTTAATTTTATTTTGCCCATCTTCGCACCCCATTGCTCAATGCTTTTCAGGTACGCGCGACGAGATGTAGTTTAATTAATTAAGTGTAATCAACCCTGTTACGTTGTGATTTTTATTTTTGTTTCAACAGTTTGATATAGTTAATTCAATTTAATTAATAATTTGTTTGTGGTAAACCCTGGTTCTTTTGATGTGGTGGGTTTCACTTTGTTAGGCTTCAAATGACAATGACTGAATTTAATTATCCTAATAATAACTAACTTCCTACCCTTCGTTCAATTCCTCCCTAGCGTTCGAACTAATATTCAATATCACGCCCTTCACCTGGAATCCGGACACAATCAATGATTTACTTAAAGAGAAACATACCTGACGACATCTTGGACGCGGCGAGGAGTCGATACAACACACCGTCGGATTGCTAACATAAATTATTGCGCAAATCGGGAGAGTCCCGCAATCTACCATCACTCTACGGATGCAAGTTTTCTAGTGATTATTTTGTGCTACGGATTGTTAGTTTGTAAGTTATGCGGTTAGGTATTTTGGAATGGACATGAAACAAAATATGTCTTTTTTGCTACAATTGGACTCCTCCATTCCCAGCTGATTTTGGAGAAGCAATGAAGCTGTCAAAATCAGTTCCAATTCCATCTCCTCCGGAAGAAAGTATTAAAGGTCGCAAGCGACTAGTGAAAAGTTGACATGTTTTGCCTCCTGTCGGCGATAGGTATTCTTCGTGTTCCTGTCCGCTCTAAATGTGTGAATCCGTTGGCTTATAGCGTGGTAATGGGAATAATCTCTATCGTACTTCACTCCTGAATGATGATGAAATGATGTAAACTCCTTTAAGCGGGTTTCGGGAGGAATCTCTACCGGGCTTCGCTCATGAATGATGATGGAATGGGTCATCTCATACCATAAGGTACAAGGGCAGCTCGGGTTCGTTGGTATAATATCCGAAGTCCGGAACTATTCGGGAAAGCGTGGGTGGCGCGAGGTTTAGACCGGGGCACCTCCCCCCCCCGAATTGATGGTGATGATGTCAGCCGATGTCTGGAACTGGTTTAAAATAGATTTAACTCCCGATGTCTCCGGTCCTCGCCCCTGCAGTCACGAAATTCCCCAACAGCCCCGGGCTCCGTTCAACACACCTACTCGGTCCCGTAAGAATAATGGCTTACGTTTTTCATAAACACATTATAGAAACATACGTCGATCATCCTTCCGCAATCACGGTGGTCATCATGTCTTTGATTTGAATGAAAATACCTCCCCTCGCATAACGAAAACAAGCGTGACGGGAGACGGTACTCCAGATTAATGCCACGGGCATTCGCTCTACGAAAGGTGATATCCCAAGCTCAACTCAAATTTTTAGCGCAAAAGGGGAATGTCAATCTCGTTTTCCAGTGTGTTGGGTCCAGGAATGGATGGCACCAGGTCGTGAATCTGGCCTCCGTCCCTTCCATTTCCCCTACTACGCTTTCGTCCAGAGTACATTCCCAACCTGCCGCTGGCTGACCCCTAGTCCTAATTTTGGGGAAATCACAAACTTCCGCAATTACGATGGTCGTCATGTCCTTGATTTGAATGAAAATACCTCCCCTCGCATAACGAAAACAAGCGTGACGGGAGACGGTACTCCAGATTAATGCCACGGGCATTCGCTCTACGAAAGGTGATATCCCAAGCTCAACTCAAATTTTTAGCGCAAAAGGGGAATGTCAAACTCGTTTTCCAGTGTGTTGGGTCCAGGAATGGATGGCACCAGGTCGTGAATCTGGCCTCCGCCCCTTCCATTTTCCCTACTAAGCTTTCGTCCAGAGTACATTCCCGACCTGCCGCTGGCTGACTCCTAGTCCTAATTTTGGGGAAATTACAAAGTTTATCCGGGTTCTAACAGCGCACCGTCGGTCAATCGCCGAAACAACACCATATGTCACGTACCCATCGTTCCGCCGACCAGGTGACTCTCCCAAGAGCGCAGCCAAAGGGTAGGGAAGCCAATGTTCATTTCGTCCCTTCGTTTCCTCGACAACAAGGTAGCCAGGCCAGTCCGTTATCTCCATCCTGTGGCTAATTGAATTCCCGCGACACTAACTCTTTCAGCTGACGTTTCGAGAGGAGGCCGTACTAGGGATGAGGTGAGACCACGTCCTCTGTCGTCCAGACCTCATCCAATGCCATTGGCGATACAAATTGTGGTATGTACACCGACATCATGAAAGGAGCTCAAATGCTACGCATCCAGCTAGACGGGGGCGTCCCGAGACACAGGTTTCCAAGACAATCTCACAAAGGACTCCAATTAAACAGAACCAAGATCGTGTCATCGCTTGCTTCGCCTTAAATCTAAGAAAATAGTGGAGCCGATTAGCATTTCGTTCCCTTCTCCCAAAGGCAACGCCACCTGAAGAATGCACCCGAACAGTAGCATAAGGATACTCGACAGGAAAATTCCTACGGCGATCAAGTCTCGACTCTGATGTCATAACCCGTTCACTTGATGTTGAAGAAAGTATTGGCTAATGATGGCATAATTGTTGAAATCGTATGGATTGGAGTTACCTACGTCTGGAGTTAACTACAGATGATTACCCGAAGTCTGGGCTTACGAAGGGCCCACACGGAACTCGATGCGTGTCGCGCGTAAAATTTGAACATCTATAGAGATACGTTTAATGGATATTATGAAGACGAGTTAAGTAAATTGTGCGAATAAGAAACTTTTGATTGTATGAAATATACCTAAAGTAGCGTAGTATGACCACCTCCTAACCTAAGTGTATAAAATGTATGTTACAATTTATCCGGCGGTTTCTAAAATTAGGAAAAGTATAAGGATGGGGATTTTCGGGAATTGGGAATTTCAAATTATATTAGTTTGCCAGCGCTCATGCTATATACTTTTCACATGCATATTATATTGTTTTGGGCCTGCTTCATAATCACAAACTCCTAGGTAAATTTTAAATATTATTGAAGAGCTCGAATAAGTACCCCATTGGCAGATAATGTGACCCAATATTTTCGAGTGACTTAATAACCTAATTTCCTATATCCAATATTTACCCGACGAAACACGTATAATGAATTTTATTACTGTCTTAGTGGTTTCATTGTTTCGCTTTAAAGGATGCCACTCGCCCAAATGTTCTATTTATGACCCACAATGTAAAGGGCTCCACTTTCAATTTTGTCCGTTTTATGACGGCTCGTCTCAAAACAACTTACACCCCTAAAAACCATTACTGTATAATTGCCGGGCGTTAAGGTACAATAATGAATCCACTTATTGGTAACGTATTCGGCTGACTTGACAAAACAAATACATTTTAACATGCCCTTCTCAAAGGGGCCGCATCTAGATTTATGACGTCCAGGTTTTGAACAATTGTTTACGCGGGCAGTCCCTCTTTATTAACGTTTTCACGCTTTATTCTTTATTATAGATCTCACCAAAGTGCCTTAACAATGATGCAAATTACGACAAAGTATTCTTTTCCTAAGTAGGTACATCTCCCTAAACTAGTATCAAACTTGAATGTTCATTATTACGCAAGGCCCGTACTAAATATGTTACTAAATTAATTTTTATAAAACTTACCGAATTTATCAGCATACGCAATCCAAATCAAGACACTAATTGAACACATGCGTCCACACTCCTCACCCAACTGCGCGATTCATGCAACTATTTATTTCAAAATGCTCGCGTCCGCCACAACTTCGCGCCGAGGAACAAATAGAACTTTCCGAAATTAATAAGATTATTCCCGACAATTTCAAAATTATATTATTCAAATTTTTACAGATAAGAACGCCCCGACGACCTTTCTTTGCCCACGTTTTAATCCCGACTCTCCCAAGACCGTCTTCCAACCACACCTCTACGTATCGAAACCCATATGGCAGATCCTTTTTTTTTTTGTCTTACCAAATATTTTGTACTTGTGTAACTTGCATTCATCCAAAAAAGGACCTACCTATAAATCAATCTGACCCAAGTGCCAGAGTGTTCCGCTTTTAACGAATATTAGTTTTGTCAGGAATGTTAATGCTTACTCCTTCGGTGGTCGTTTATTTTTTTTTTTGTCAACTTTTAGTATTTTCGAATAAATTTTCGTCTTAAAATTAAATCAACACGCAACATTGACAGATATTTCCATTCTATGCCCTTCTTGTCAGACGTACCCCAAGTGTCTATAATAAATAACTCTATTTTGTGTTCCTGATATTTAAAATTGCTAAATATTTTTGTGTGTCCCACGACACTAAATCAATGTGCAAGTGATTCCTTCCATACGACATTTCTATTCCTTTGGCCAGATTTCAGAGAGGTCTGTGACAGATTTACGGCATCCCTTAGCTATAAATAATTATTTCATTAGTCCAAGGCGAGACCATCACACGTCCTAGAACACCATCGTTAAGGGAATATCACAATAATCATATTCTTGTTTCCATTGCTATGGCGTTTAAAGTCCTGAAAACAATTGTATGTATATACAGATTTTACCGTGAATGCTTGAAATTTTGTTTGCGGTCTAACTTATTAAGTAAATTTTAGGATTCACCGGTAAATTCGGCAAATTCTAAAATTAACTTAGTAAATATACTTAGTAAATTTTAGAATTTGCGAATTATTATAAATTTTAGAATTTTAGAAATTGCTCATTAAAAATACGAAATGGCAGCAAAATATTTTGTCACGCTATATGTCATTATTTTTTAATCATTTATTTTTTCTGTAGTTTTTTTAAAATAAATATGATAAAATAAAGGTTTTTCCATTAGGGACTTCCGAACATTGACAGTTGATAGCGGCCATATTGTTGAAGCGACATCTGACAAATTGACTGTCATTTATTCAGCCTGTTTTGCCAAATCACCATGGACGGATATAGCGTTCAATAACACGTGCAAACGATACAATTGTTTAAAATAAGATAAATTATTTAAATTTTTTTATGATAAAATCTCACGTGGAGGTGATGTGAACTGGCCACCGAGATCGTGCGATTTGACCCCGTTAGACTTTTTCTTGCGGGGTTTTCTTAAGTCGCAGATCTATGCGAAGCCACGGAGGCCCTCAAAGCCAACACAACCATCGGTCAAATTCAACCCGATTTATGCGCCAGAGTCATGGAAAATTGAACATTTCGGATGCGCGCCTCCCAGAGAAGTCGCGGCGGATATTTGAACGAAGTTATTTTCCATCCATCATGGCATTGATAGGCCTTTCAAAAGAATAAAAAATTTCGATTATTTACCTTACGCACTTTGTTTTATTTAAATTTAAGGAAAGCAAGCGCTTCATGAAAGACCCCTATCTTATAAAAATTGAGTACCTACATCGTATAAATATGAGGCGTTAGGCGGTAGCAATACAGACGGAAGTTTGAAAAGCGGCAGGTGGTGAGTCAAAGTCTGTGGCTACATAGTGAAGGTCAGTACAGTGGAGTATAGGTCGTGTTGCTGAGGTGGTGAAGACCACGAGTATTTAATCCACCAGTGTGTTGCTCTTTACCCGAGATTGGTGGAGAAGTCCTGTTTCTCTACCCACCGACCTAGTACATCGTATAAATATGAGGTGTTAGGGAAATTTGAAAGGCGACAATTGGTGAGCCGAAGTCTGTGGCTACATAGTGAAAGTCAGAACAATGGAGTAGAGGTCGTGTTGCTGAGGCAGTGAAGATCACGGGTATTATTTTGCCAGCGTGTTGCTCTTTACAGTGATTGGTGGAGAAGACCTGTTCCTCCAGGCCGTTGCCCGACACCGGTGACTCCGGTGAGCTAGTGGTGGCAAAAACCTTATGAGACGAAGAGGATGGTTGCAATGGCTGCGAGGTGCGATGAAGCTGCTCAGTAGCTTGATACGGAGTTATTGAATTAGCATAATTCTAAGTTGTCCGGTCACCTGTACAACAAGATCTACGTGCTTTGAATTAGTTGGGTTTCTTATATTGCAACGTACACATTATAAATTTTTTTTAAAGTATTATGTACATAAAGGAAATTTTTCTGAAACTTAACGTAAAAAATTGGGTCTCGCAAATGGTGGCCATTTTCTGCTTTGCACATTCGTGCTCTTGCCAACACATTTTCCACGAAATGTATAGTGTAACGGCACGGATTTTATTGCGAATATTTTTTAATAATGTACATTCGTTTTTTTCAAACAGGCCAAATAAAATATCGGTAGCGGTTAAATCAGGTCTTAATGGCGGCCAAATGAAGTCGCTTATGCGTTTGTAATAAAAAGCGTAAATTTGAAGTTTGTCGACAACATCACGTATCAGAACCATTGAGTCCCTGGTGCTGTTGCTGTGGCTCTCATCTATTGGAACAAATGTTCCAAATACTAAAGTTCAAAAAATTCCTACATTCTCCTATATTGAGCAGCCTACAGCAGCTGATAGTAAATGCGGTATCTACTTCAATTTGAAAGAAAAGGGAGGCCAATGATCCTTTCGAACGATGCAACAAGAAGTAATAATAATAAAATGTTTGTTCATCAATAGATTTTTTATAACATCACAGATTTCATTATTTTATCGTTGATTCTATTGATGAAAAGATCACTGCTCAGCTACGATTCAAAATTTCTCCTGGAATGCAGCTGGTTTTCAGGAGTAACTCACGACTTCCACACACTTAAGTATATTTAAGTGTGTGTAAGTCGTTGATGTACTGCTATTCGCGAAGTAATGCACTTGTCAAAGATGTTACGTAACATAGCCACTGTGTCCGTGGCATTTAGTGCTAAGGCGACAACCCATTGAAAAAAACAGTTGCGGCTGGTTTAGGTGGGATGCTTCAAAAATATTCTAAAATCATCCCGTATTGAGCAGCATTGGTGGCAATTTGATACCGGCTTCATTTTGTAAGAAAAAACGAGGTGCTCAAACGATACCGCACCAGAAAGCAGACTAAATAGGATTTAATTGACGCTGATGCTTGGATTCTCCATAGCCCACATCCTACAGCAAAACATGGAAATATTCTGAAAAAAACGAGGTGCTCAAACGATACCGCACCAGAAAGCAGACTAAATAGGATTTAATTGACGCTGATGTTTGGATTCTCCATAGCCCACATCCTACAGCAAAACATGGAAATATTCTGAAAAAAACGAGGTGCTCAAACGATACCGCACCATAAAGCAGACTAAATAGGATTTAATTGACGCTGATGCTTGGATTCTCCATAGCCCACATCCTACAGCAAAACATAGAAATATTCTGAAAAAAACGAGGTGCTCAAACGATACCGCACCAGAAAGCAGACTAAATAGGATTTAATTGACGCTGATGTTTGGATTCTCCATAGCCCACATCCTACAGCAAAACATGGAAATATGCTTTATAGCTCAAACTGTGAATGAAATCAGGATTTTGCTTCACTTCTTGCCGAAACGAAATGGCACAATCAATCCATTGCTGGTAGCCTAACGGCTTTGATTCTTACATAATACGGACTTTATAAGGAACATGAGCAATGTAGCCATAATTTCGTGAACGAACTAACGCGAAAGTCTGAGTTGATCTGAACTTCTCTTTGTTGATGTTTTTGGACTATCCTGCACACCATTGAATATTTTCATTCGTGTGCGCCATTTGTGATCTTCCGGTATCGGGTAGGTTCTTTCTTGCTAAAAACGCGCAACCAGATGATTTATTATTGGCACTGTGAGTGTGAATAAAATATTGATGAAATGCACGCTGTGTTAAAAAATTGGTTTAGTAGGTAGGTTTTCAAATAAAATTTGATGCTTTTTGTTCATTATTCAGTTGTGTATTGTCCCATATTAAATTACCCAAGTCAATTCCATGTAAAATTCTGAATAAAAAAATAATGACAAATTTAAAGCGTAGAGGTCATTTGCGCTACCCTGTGACATAAACACAATTTTTGAGAAACAATCAACGATGGGAAACAATCTTCGTCCTGACTGCAAAGGGAACAAACTTTAGAGAAATTTAATTGTAATGACAGAAGTATTACGATTGTACTAATTATGTTAAGAAATAAATGCATATTGAAGTATAAAATTTTCACAGAAAATTTCAGTTTTCTAAGATTTATTATAATTTAATTAACAATCATTTTGGAATTGTAAGTGAATTGTATCTGTCAAAATTCTGGTTTTCCAATAAATTAGTTTCCGCTTTATCTCCTAAATGAGAAAAATTTCTGGATTTACCAAAAGTTTCATCAATCAATCCTAAACACTAACCATCTTCATTATTACGCTAAAGAAACAGAAAATCACAAGGAATGGGAGGAAATCAATAGAAAACTTAGCAGGATCTCTCTGCTGTGATCAGGCAAACAGATTCCCGAGATAAAATAACTGACATTAATTAGAAAGTCTGTAACTGCGTGAATTTTTTTGGCATTATTCCAAATATGTATTAATTTCTCTTTGGGTTTGTTTTCCGATTTAAAAAAAGTCTTTCATCTCTATTTCACATAATGTTTATGATAAGACACATTTTTTGAAAATCCCTTCAACAGATTTTTTTAATTATTACACTCGGCAGACTAAAATGTGGTGGGTATTTAGTAATAATATTTTATAACGTAACCGCAAATATATTGTTGGTATTAATTACATTAGCCAACTTAGAAGCAACTAGTGAAAATGTCACAATAATAAAAATATTTAAAAGGCGAATGATCTTTAAGGTGAAAAAAAAAATAAAAGTAATCTCTAAATTTTGTAATCAAAAATTGTTACACACCTCACCAGAGCTTAGTGTGAAATGTTTACAGTGACTTAATTCACGTATTTAGAAATCTTTTGGTATGGCGGTTGTACACATTGTACAGTGTGCACCGGTGACTTGTTGCTAAGAGCACATTATCTTATTTTATTTTGTAAATTAGCTCCATGACCTATGTAGAGGGTCTTTTAAAAGAAGTAAAGTAGAGGAAGTTCTGGAAAGGAAAAAAGTGTGAGGGGTGGGTAGGAATCTGGAAGTCAGTGTCCAGGAGTAACAGACGTAAAAGTCCATTCCTGCGGTGCAAGACGATGGATTGAGAACCCGGCTAGAAAAGTCAAAAGGCCCCTCTAAAACTCCTACTAAGATCATTATAAGATATTGCTTCGGCAATGACGCAGGAATTTTATCTTTTTATACATTACATCTGGAATTATTACTATCCACACGGGAGGTAAAAAGTTGCACAGCCGAGATGTTGAATAAAGAATGAGTTAAGGACTAAACCAACAGAGTAATTGAAACCATGCCGCATGGGTGCGAACCCAACCCCTTTGTCAATTCAGCTACTAACCGGTTCACTTCAACCATCGTCCTGCACCATCCACAGTTCCAAGATCCGCATCAGTTCCTAAAGCCTAGATGTCCCTTTGCGGAAAATTCGGGCAAACATAAAATAACCATCTGTCATCTCATTTCCTTTCAGGCGTGGGGCATAAATAAAACTGCTAAGCCCCGAACGGCGAGATAGGAAATTTTCTCGCTACTATCCTGAAAGGATGCCCCCGTTCGTTTCAAGAATAAAGGGAAGTGTAAACGAAAAGTCGGCCCACAATCGTATGGGCTCACCATGTTAATTTTCTCTCGTGTAAGATCTCTAATAGTTTGCCTGGTTCAGTGAAGTGAAATCTTTACATTAAATAGGCAGGAATTATTTTACAAATACCGTAGGTGAAGGTAACACAACTACCTAAACCCTTACATGGAATTCGATTTGAACATAGACTTTAAGATAAATACATTTTTTTTTGTAAAACATCAAATTATTCACCACACAAATAATTAAAAAAAAATTATTCAACTTTCCGACTTGATTTTTTTAAACGTGTGTAGTGTATGTTTCACTTGTAGTCACTACCCATCGTCGCCTGGCTTATGAAACTTGTTTTCAAAATATTTTTCGTTAAGAATCAAAATCAAAATTTTGTCATATATTTTTCTTCATTGTTGTCTGAATATTTTATGCCTTAAGATCAATTCGGCTATTCCACGTCATCAGAACGCAAATGGAGAGGTGAGAGAGCCTCTGCTATGTTCTGTTTCCTAATTAAGGCGGTATAATACCGTAATATTGGGGGTTTGCTCAAGGCTCACATTTTAATAAATTCCTATGAATTCGTAAATAAAATAACTTTTCTTTTCAAACCGCGACCTGGCGATGTAAGTTATTTATATTTAAGATTAATAAAAACAATACCTCACCATTAAAATGTTTTACGTAGAACGGTTTGAAAATTTTATTTTCCGTATATAACTTTAAATTTAGCGGTGAGCACCACGTCGTTAAGATTCTGAATATATTTTAGGGTATTGTATCGTCTAAAGATTCATGTTTTAAAATAAATAAAAAATAAAAAAAAACACCGGAAACTGAATCAGTTGCATCGCATTATAAAAACAAACAACTGAATGGAAGTTGAAACATAAATTATTATTCTAAAAATGTAGTCATATACCCAAGATAAGTTTTGATAAGATTTTAATCCCGTTGAGAAAAAATAACAAACAAACCTTAACGCTCGAACATTGTTCACTTCCCATTGTTGTGCTTTGTGCTTTTACTTTAAGAGGCGATTTTAAAAATTTGAATAAAGAAAACTAAACATTGTTGTCATTCCGTTGTTGTTACGTCTCCCATGTTTATCTCCGCTACAGCATCCCATTTCCAGAAACAAAAGACACCAAAGAGAAAGATTCTCAACCCCTGGTCGTGAGATACCATCAGCAATCAACATGGGATGGGAAGAGAGGGAAGACTGAAAGACCCGAAAATCTTCCTTGCGAACCTGAAAGGAGTCTTTCATGCAAAATCGCCGAGAATTTTCACACCTTCTTGTGTCTGAAAATGATTGCAGTTGAAAAATTGTACCTACATATAAACTCAGTACGAAAACGAATGCCTTAGGATTTGTGGCGGCCAGTGTTTTTTTATGTTTGGGTTATTTTATGAAATTTTATTACCTTAATGTTTCCGTAGTTGCCTCTTTGGTTTATGGGCTCTTTACGTATTCGTGCGCTTTTGGGCTTTATCATGATGACATTTAGCACAGCATGTTTAAATTGCGTGTTTGATAAAGACATATTTGTTATTATATCATTAACTTTGTGGTAAGCTTTGTGGTAGCTAAATGGTTTTTGCACAATCGTGCCTTTAAGAGAGTTGATATTTAAAAATATTTATTAAACATTTTTGAAAATTACGGAAATTTTTTATTAGTAACCTAACTAAAATGAGAGAAATAGAGCAATGTTATATTAAAAACTAATTATTTTATCATTTCTATTGCCATATTTTACTATTTAAACTACGTTGACGGCCTCTTTGGTCGATGAATAAGGTTTTTGACTAGCAATACGAAGGTCGCAGGTTCAAATCCCGGCGCGCGCAAATAAATTTTATTTGAATGATTTGTGTTTTTTCACAATTCAATCATTTAAAATAATTTAATTTATATAAGCGGCACGTTTCAAAGTGGAAGATGCTTTCAGTATGGCTCTGATGTAAGACCACAATTTAGAATTAAAGATTGTTTGAAATGTCTATGTTTGATGACAAGACTTAAAAAGCCAGGAACTTACCCACCCTTCTCCTTCCCATCTCTTTCTATTCCAGACCATGGACCATTGGGTTAAGGAGAAAACACATTGAAGGTGTTAGGCAAAATGGCGCTTACTAAAATGTATTATATTGGGTTTCATGACAACTCAACACAGTGGCATTACAACACCTCTTTGAAAAATCATTATAATAAAAAAAAACAAAAAAGCCCATAACCTAATCAAAGGCAACTTATTTAGCCAAGTTTGGTTTTTTTAATAATTTTTAATGACTTTTCAGAGGAGCGACGAAATGCGACTTTATTGAGTTGTGTGTTTTCGTCGCTTATGCACGAATTCTGCTATAATTTGGCCTTTCAATTATTAGACACATGTTACAGCAGCAAAGTCAAGCAGTAATAGGCTCTAGATAATATTAGTTTAGAGTTCAATTGAGTTTTTCTTTAATTATATTGAAAATATTTACAGTTATTTTTAAGATTTTTGTTTCTTTTATTTTTATTACATGTTTGTATGAATTTTTATCTACTGTTTTTCTTTTGTTATTTCTTTCTCAGGTTCACAATTATTTATCATTTTGAAGTTATAATACCGGTCAGTTGGTATCGCGTTTGGGTTCCACCTGGGCATCCTGTGTTCGATTCCTCAGCTGGCTAAGTCCTCTATCACGACACAAGCTACAATTTCTGCTTACCGTGGTGGTAAGCAGAAATTTTCAAATATTTCTTAGGTTAACCGGAAATGTTTGTCTTTTTTAAAAATTTTTTTAAATATATATATATTCGACCGGTCAGTGGCTGAGTTGGAGTTGCGTTTGGCAAGTGTCCCGTGTTCGATTCCTTGGCTGGCTAAGTCCTCCATCACGACAAAAGTAACATTTTCTGCTTACTGTGGTGGTAGGAGATTTTCTAACACTGTCGGGTTATTCGTAAGCTTTTTTTTTACATGAGCTTCACACAAGAGGCCCTGAGGAAAATAATTTCCCTCAGGGTCTATCATCTTTGGAAATGCTGTATGGAGGGTTTTTTTAGGAAATAAAGGGGAAGAGATTTCTGAGAAGGAAACGGGTTTAAGGGGTGGGTAGGAATCTGGGGTTCAGTGTGTTCTGGTAATCCGCCTCCAAGACCTAGACAAACCTTACCCCATGAACCCGAGCACTACTGCTAAATCGCCAAACGTTGCTCTTTCTTTAAAAAATTAAAAATTATATATGCACCACTTCGCACTTTTTTCGTCTCACGCACAGTTAATAATTTTAAGTATCTAGCGTAACTCTATTATAAAAACTAAGGTTTCTTTCTGGATTTCATTTTATTTAAATTGGGTACCTAAATGTCTAATCTTTTAAAATTAAAAACAAAACAAAAAAAAATGTTTTAACTGCTTGCGACGTATGGCACCATCGCAAATACTTACTACCCCGAAGCACGAACGAGTAATTTTATGTCTGTCGAGTTTGGATCTCTCCGCGGGTCGACGTACGCACGTCGTTGTGACAATTCAACTACAGTTACTATTTTTTTTTTCTGAACTTTGTGACGGAATCTAGGAAATTAGGTGAGTATCATAACTATTTAACTTGTGTTTTAGTTTGATGAAAAATATTAAAGTAACGATTTTTCAAAACTTATTATTTATTTTGGTTTAGAATTTATCTAGACCTTTAAAAATGTATCCGAATGTATTCGGCAAAATTTTACGTTTTCTATGTTCAGTGGATATTAATGTGTCAAATTAGTTTTAGTTTTGTGATGTATTCAGGGTTGTTTTAACGACTTTTAATTTTTTCAGCACCAAGGCGATTTTTGATAAACAGATCGATGTATACTAATTTCAAAACGCCAAAACTCTTCATTATATAAAAAGCATTTTTCTGCTAAAATGTTCTGTAAAAACTTTGAGTCAATCTATCGATTAGTTTCCGAGATTTGCGCAAACATACGGAACTTAAATTTGTACATATAAAGATTGCTGAATTATTAAAACGACCGCTCCAGGTTGAATCGCGCAATATATATTTTTTAACAATTTTTTTCATTTAATGATAATTTGTTTTGTCCCAAAAACATACTAAAATAATAAAGTTACGCTAGATACTCAAAATTACTAATTGTGCGGCGGCGTCAAAGCTGGGCGTGAGATGAAGAAAGTGCGAAGTGGTGCAGGCAGGAGACTTGGTAGGAGACTCGGCTAAAGGGCTTGAGCTGCTGAAGTGCAGTAATAGTTGCCATCGAGGACCTCGGCCTTACTAAGGCCCACGTAGAAACGAAGCTACTTTCGTTGTAAAGTTACAGTGAAATCAACAATGGCGATGTTAGAAATGGAAAAGCGACCCAAACCATATGACAACTAAGTTATGATTTAGATACTTTGCCAAATCTTAGTAAAATCCATACATGTAAAGAGATCTCTAAAATTAAATTCATCCCCTTGTCCCAACCCAAGCGACCCACATTGGTAAAAAGGCAGAGTGGAGAGAGTGCAAAGATACGTATAAAACTACATTTATTTAACTTGGCATCAATAATTATTTTTGAGTTAGTTTCCGGAGCAATGTGGAATGTTACATTTGTTATGTACCAGTTTTAAATGAAGTAACACTTTGAAGATTTATGATGTGGAGAACAGTTTATTAGTTTAATAGTTATATCGGAAACTTAGTGTAATACCGGAGATACAATATTCACAGTTAGAATTTAGTCTTGAACTGATGTCTAGTATAATCTGAAGAATAATACAATTGTGTTGGCTTATATATGCTAAATAAGTAATTGAAAGTTAATGTTGGTGACATTGGAGAAACTAGTAATTAAGCTTAAGGCATAATATAGTACATTAGTAAATAGATGCACAGATATGTGATGTCACAATGCAAAGTGACTTGCAATTAATAATTACACATTAATGGAGAGTTGCATTCTTGAAAGTGATATTCTGAAAGTGCACTAATAGGTGTCATAATGTGATTAGAGATCGTATTGTGCGGATGGCACATAACACCCCCATCGTTAATTTGAAATTATAGTTTGAAGAATTTAAAATATAATTTCACAATACAAAAAGGTATACAAGGAGTAGGTAATGAATTTCTTAATGGATAAATTTATATAATGTAAAGTACCTTTTACCATGAAATGTTCTTATGATCTAAGTTTATATAAGACAAAGTATATGTATATTGTAAAGTACCTTTTACCATGAAATATGATTATAAATTTCTTAATATCTAAGTTTATGTAATAAAGTATACGAAACATTTAAATAATTCTTTATTTGGGATAAGACAATATTAAAATTATTCTTAAAATTATATAATACCTTGTACCTTGATCTTAGTCTAAATGAATTGTTTTCATGATTCTATACAATTTTTAATATTTTCAGGAAGATTAAAGGATCTTCATATACAATTTTATGATTGATTTGAGGTTTGAAATCTTGCACTTCTGCGTAAAGGAGTTATGACAGGTGCTGATGGTACAATATTGTCTACAGTTGTCAATTCAATGTCACGTTCTCGTGAACATTGACGTGTTCTACAACAAGTTATCATATTTAGTATTGGATTTACATTTATTGCAGGATTTTGTGAATATTCTATTGGGTGAATATAATTATCATTTCTGTTGTTGAAATACAGATTTTTTAAGTATTTAAGGATTTTATATATTATAAAACAGAGAAGTATTTTTCCTAAAGAGAGTATTGTATATATAAAATAATTATTATTTAAAATTTTGTGAAAAATTGTGCCTTTTTGAGTATTTTCAATTTCCAATTGTATTTTCTTTAACCTCTCGCTCGAATGTTGTAATTCATCTAAGTTTATATTGGTAAGTCTTAGTAGGGGTACATGTGGAATAGTGTTATTAAAAATTGAATTGGATCGATTCTTTTTACAACACTCATCTTCAAGAATATTGAATGAAGGAAGAATGTGTTCGAATTCACTAATGAATGATTGGGCGGGAATTAGCCTAGTAGTTGATGTAAATAGTTTACAATTTCCGTTAAGTGATATGATACCTGTATTTTTTAAAATGACTGTTTCTCTGATTGTGTTATTGCAAATAACGTGTCCATTGTCGTCTTTGGATAGCATAAAAATCCAAGAATTAGATTTCTCGAGTTTGTGGTAAATTTCATATTTATGATTTTTGGTTATTTTCGTATTACAAAGGGGGATATATATGTGGATAATGGATTCAACATGCTTGTTTCACACGTTGGGTGAGTAGCACTTGTAAAGATGCCGTTAAATTTTTTGCAAATGTAGTTAGTATTATCAATAATACGACAGTTTTTTAGATCGTTCGTAGATGTATAAATGTCTTTTAAGTCAGTGATGAATAAATATTTGAACGTTGGTTCTATGAACACAAAATCATTTACGTTTTTTATTGGAAGAGGTATTATGTGAAAAATGTTAAATTTGTTTTCGCTCACAAGGGGATTAATTAGAAAAAACATGAGTTTATTGTTAAAATAGATGACATTCAAAGTTAAAAGATCTGTGATGTAAGGGAAATGTTTCATCTCCGGTTTAAACGGATATGAAGTACCAAGTGGTAAATGTGGTAGGGATTGTTGAAGGAGTTTTATTAGATTGGATGGTGAGATTACAGCTGGGTGTAAAATATTAGATTTGGAGAATAAAATTGCATCTGTATATGTAGAAATTTCGATTTCCACATTTGATACAAGTTGTGATAATGTTATATAATGTTCAGTAATCATATTTATTTCCGAATTGGTCAATTGTCTTCTTTCGATTTCTTTAGTGAAAAAGTGAATTTGTTCAATGTTCTCGTTGAACAGTTTTTCGTTTTGATTTAAGTTTTTAATAGATTTGTTAAATGTTGAAATTGTGGTTTGAACTATTTGTGTCTGTTCTTTAAATAAATTAAGGATATTGTTGTCGTCTTTGTTGAGTTGATTTATTAATGTATCATAATGTTCGACTTCATCTCTGTCAGCCGTGCCAAATAAGTATTTTAGGCTCGATCCTACAATGTTAAAAAGTCCGCGTTTTTCTCTAGTTTGAGATGGTGAAATGTAGTGTTTCATGTAATCAGCTAGAGTTGCATGACTGCGTTCTAACGCTCCATTTGTTTGCGGGTGGTAAGCCGATGTTTGTAGTTTTTCAATTTTAAATAACTTGCAAAGTTCCTTAATTAATTTAGATGTGAACTCTGCGCCTTGATCCGTTAATATTTTGTTAGGGAGGCCAAATAAGCTTATGAATTTTTCGAATAACTGTTTTGCTATTGTTTCCGCTTCATGATTAGGTATGGCTATTGCTCGAGAAAATTTTGTCAAATCATCTTGCATGGTGAGAATGTATTTGTTACCGGATTCTGTTAATGGTAATGGTCCTACTACATCAAGAGCTAACCTTTCAAAGGGTTTAGTAGAAGTACTGGTTAATTCTAATGGTTGTACATTTCTTTCTCTTGAAATCTTGTTTTTCTGACAATCGGTGCAATGCCTTATGTATGTTTTAATATCATTTTTCATTTTAGGCCACTTGTAATAATTGCGTAATCTGTTAAGTGTTCGATGCATCCCGGAATGACCACCGATTGGATTGTTGTGAAATTCATGGAGTATTTTAGGAATTTGATCTTCGCTTGGAATAATGATTTTATTATGACATATGGTCAATTTGATATCGGTGTTACCGAATATATAATTAATGATCAATTTTATTTTATTCCATTTCAAATTTTCTAAGCCTGCATAATGCGATGATGGTATTGTAATACTAGTTGTGTTATTTTCCAGGAGTATAGTCTTGAGATTTTGAAGAGCAGTGAAAAGATCTTTATAAGTTGACTTGTCCCAGAAATTATGCGTAAGTATTATGTGGTATATTTTTTTATCTTTATATTCTGATGTTAGGATGTCGAATAGTTTATTTTCTGTGGCGTTTATTTCATCGTAGTTTTTTATCAATTCTTTGATTTCTCTAGCTAATTCTTGACTCATTTCTTTATCATTACTTATAAAATGAGCTATGTTGTCTTTGTAAGTTAGTAAGTTGTGATCGATTTCTGTTATGTTAGAGATATCAGTATTTTTATCTGAATAATGAGATTTTATAAATTCTTCGTAAGAGTTGGGGTTAGGATTCGCTGATATGTTAAGTATTGTTTTTGGTTCTTCGAGGACAATGCGAGATAGTGCGTCTGCATTACTATTTAGTTTACCAGCTTTATATATAATTTCGTAATTATATTCTTCTAGTTTCAATCTCCAACGCGCGCGTAAGGGATCTTTTGCATTAACTAACCAAACCAAGGGTCTGTGGTCGGTAATTAATTTAAATTCTCTACCGTAAAGATAGGGTCGAAAGTGTTTCGTAGCCCATATTATGGCCAACAGTTCTTTGTCTATAGTTGCATAATTTTGTTCAGCTTTATTTAAAGTGCGTGAAGCGTAAGCTATCGGTAAGTCTTTACCTATTGGTCCTTGCGAGAGAACAGCTCCTATTGATGTATTTGATGCATCCGTAGTTAAGTTAAACGGCAATTCGAAGTTAGGGTATTGTAGAATTGGTTCTGTGGTAAGTTTTTGTCTTAGATTATCAAATGCGTTTTTTTGTTCATCGGTCCAATGAAAGTTAACGTTTTTTCTTAAAAGTTTTGTGAGAGGTTGAGATAATTTAGAAAAGTTATCAATAAATCGACGGTAATAACCTACTAGTCCTAAGAAAGCTTTTATATCGCGTTGATTTTTTGGAATTGGATAATTTATAATTGCGTTTATTTTTTCAGGATTAGCTTTAACGCCTTTGTCTGATATGATATGACCTAAATATGCAACTTCTTTTCTTAAGAATTCGCATTTATCCGGTTGCAATTTAAGATTGTGTAATCGAAGTTTTTTAAATATTTCGGTAAGTTTCGAATTATGATCTTGGAGTGATGATGCGTAAACGACAATGTCGTCAAGATAAACAAAACATTTTATTCCCTGTAATCCGCTCAAGACGTTGTTCATAAGCCTTTGGAAACAGGCTGGTCCATTTTTGAGACCAAATGGCATTCTTTTAAATTGATAATGTCCTAGTGGAATAGTAAAAGCAGTTTTATCAGAATCGAGTTTATCCAATGGGATTTGATGGAATCCTGATGCTAAATCTAATGTTGTGAAATATTTAGATTGACCAAGTTGATCCAGAATATCTGAAATATTGGGTAATGGGAAGGCGTCACCGACTGTAATGTCATTCAACTTTCTATAGTCCATGACAATACGCCACTTCTTCTTTCCAGAAGCGTCTGCTTTCTTTTCTACTACCCATACAGGAGAAGACCAAGGAGAACACGAAGGTTTAATTATATCATCTTTTAACATTTTATTTATTTGGGAATTAACTTCTTTTTTGTGGACTTCGGGGTATCGATACGTTTTAGTAAATATTGGGTGCGGTGACGTCACCGGAATTGTATGTCTAACGGAATCTGTGCATGTTAATTTATCTCCTTCTAGATGAAAAATATCATTATATTTTTGACAAATATCTAAGAGAGATTCGTGTTCTTCTTTATTGAGATGATCACTTCGGATTTGTGACTCTAATTTATTTTTTCTGGAATCGTTTGTATTATGGGTTTCTTGTGTATGATATATGTTATAAGAATTTGCAGGAAGAAGTGTTAATTTTATCTCCTCTATTTGGACAGGTTCGTCATTTGTGTTGACAATAGATGTTATGGCTTTATTTTTGCCATATATTGAAACTAATGACTTGCATATGTATATGCCATTGTTTACACGGGTTTCATTAATTAAACCTTCACCGATTTCTGGATTGTTTACTTTGATTTCGATAAACGTTTCAGATCTGGGGGGAATAATGACTTTTGTATTATGTTTAATTTTGAAATGAAGTGGTAATACGATTTTTTCAAATCTCAATTCATTAAATTCATAATCCACCTTTGCATTGAATTTAATTAGAAAGTCAAATCCTAATATTCCATCGAAGGGTATATTATTATTGTCATTTGGTATGGCATGAAATGTATGGTGAATTGATTTAGAATTAAAGTGAAGCGGAACTTCTATTGATCCAAGAGTATTTAGAGATTTTTCCTTAATGTCTAGGCCAATTAGCTTAATTGATTTTTCTTTATCAATGATTGGATTTTTATGTAAGGAGTTTAATTTTATCAGAGAGACATTTGCTCCAGTATCTAGGAGGAAAGTAAACTTTTTGTTTGGATTATTAGTTATCGTACTGTTAATAATAATATAAGATAAAGTATGCGGATTAGTTGAGAATATGCTACCTTTGGAAGGTGAATGTCTCGATGTACGGTAGTTTACATGAGATCTTGGTAGTTTAAATTATCGTTATCATTTGTACGAATTTCGCTCGTGGATGCCGCATTATAGTCACTTTCAATTTCTTCATTATTTATACTTTCGTCATGATCACTTGAATCATCACGATAGAAATGAACACGGTGGTCAGATTTATTATTATTTTTGTAATTATTCTGGTTTTGATTTCTTTCATAACCTTTGTTATTGGATGTATTGTTGCGATCATTAGGTTTTTCAAAATTTCTATTATTTTGTGTGTTCCGATCATTATGTCTTTCATAATTTCTATTGTTATACGTGTTTCGTTCATTATAATTACGTTGATCGTAATTTTTGTTAATGTTATTATTTCTGTTAAAATTTTTAAGTCGACACTCTTCTGTGGAGTGGCCTGTTTTTTTGCAATATCTACATGAGATTAATGGACGTGAATATTTTTGTCTTTCCATAAATGTATTATCATTAATTTCTGGATTAGTGTTTCTATCTAATCTTCTATAACAGTTCGTAGTTGTATGTCCGTTTGTTTTACAATACGTACAATAATTTGGTTTTTTGCCAAATAATTCTCTTTCATCATTTATTTTATTCTCGTTTTCTATCCGTTGACAGAATTCAGATGCTTCTAGATGTGTTTGCGGATCTTTAATTAATAAAAGTGAACGATATTCGCGTGAGACTCCTCCTAGAAAGGCTCTCAGACAAATGTCATCCTTCATTTTGAACATACCGACTAATAATTGAGGTTTATTTTCGTTTTCATATTTTATTGCCCGAACGAACTTATTATCTAAAATGTCTAGACGGAATGTAAAGTCGCTTATGCTTTCATCCGGTAATTGTTTGAATGTTTGTGCTTCTAAAATTAGTTGTGTTACAGATTGTGTAGGACAGAAGTAATCTTGTAGGATGTCTCTTAAAGATTCCCACGTTGGTGTTACTTTTATCTCCGATAGTATTTTTGCTTTTCCGGTAAGCTGTTTTTTTGTGTATTCTAATAAAATGTCGTATTGATCGGGTTTAGCAAGTCGAAACGCGGCGTTAACATTAATTATGAAGTCATCTAACTTCATTCTGGATCCGTCATATTTTTCTATCCAGTTAAATAATTCACTAGTAGTAAAAAGGGAAGAATTAACCTTGGATTCATTGCTATTTGAAGCTTCGGTCTTAGGTGTGTTAGGATACATTTTGTATTTAGTTGAAAGTACCGATTTTTATAAAAAATATATAGATTGCCTTAAAAAGGTTTCGACTTATTTGTCGTTATTATAATAATGGGCTTTATAAAAAAGACATAAAATTTATTTAATTTTATCTAGGAACTTATCCATCGGATATTTTAATATGATATTTTAATAGGCTTTGTAAAAAGCATAAATGATTTGATTGAGTGCTTTATAAAAAGTCACAAAATATTGATTACGCTTTGTAAAAAAGACATAAAATTTAATTAATTTTATCTAGGAACTTATCCATCAGATATTTTAATATGATATTTTAATAGGCTTTGTAAAAAAGCATAAAAGATTTGATTAAGCGCTTAATAAAAAGTCACATAATATTGATTACGCTTTGTAAAAAAGACATAAAAGATTGGTTACGTTTCGTAAAACAATTGACACAATAATAATACTGTTATAAAAAAATAATATCTTCTTACAGGACGTTCATCTTCTTCCAAGTGTTGAGGGCTTCTTCTTGATCCTTGCGCAGGTGAAAGTCCTCTTGAGGAAGATGATGAGTGCTGATCGTCTGGTGTGAGTGAAGGGTCCAATGTTGATTGAAGACTTCTGGTTGTGTTGTGATCCCGGGGTTTTGAGATGCCTCGTTTTGTAAGTTCTTCTTTTTGGCTGGTAACAATTTATTTTATTATTTGTTTAAGGGTTTTTCCTTCAGTTTAAACCGTTAGGGACCGACAAAGTTTAGTTCGCCGTTGGTCGAAGTTATCCCACCGCTGCCACCAAAATTGTTATGTACCAGTTTTAAATGAAGTAACACTTTGAAGATTTATGATGTGGAGAACAGTTTATTAGTTTAATAGTTATATCGGAAACTTAGTGTAATACCGGAGATACAATATTCACAGTTAGAATTTAGTCTTGAACTGATGTCTAGTATAATCTGAAGAATAATACAATTGTGTTGGCTTATATATGCTAAATAAGTAATTGAAAGTTAATGTTGGTGACATTGGAGAAACTAGTAATTAAGCTTAAGGCATAATATAGTACATTAGTAAATAGATGCACAGATATGTGATGTCACAATGCAAAGTGACTTGCAATTAATAATTACACATTAATGGAGAGTTGCATTCTTGAAAGTGATATTCTGAAAGTGCACTAATAGGTGTCATAATGTGATTAGAGATCGTATTGTGCGGATGGCACATAACACATTAAGTCCGGCAACGTTCTACGTACGGAATTGTTTATCGCTGTTATCGTTGTATGTATTCAATGAATCAATCAAGTTATATAAAATGTTTACTTAAGACTGAGAACACATTTCAACAACCGAGACGATTTTTTTAAATATAACGATCAATTGTATACCACTGATGAAACTTGACTAAAGCGAAACCAATAAGTAGCTTATTAAAAATGAATTCAATCTTTAATCTTTATCTGTTGACGTGGGTTAGTAAGGGCACTATTGCTGATGACCCGTCCGAGGGACAGGTTTTATCATGTACTTCTTACTGCCTTCAACATTTTGCAAAAACATAATCAAATCTGTTCAAAATGTTTTTCTGGATATCTTTATTAATTTTAGAAAAAAAAACAAACTCACACACTAAAAGTAAAATTCAGAATAAAAGGAACTTTGTAAATTTGCTCAAACAAAATATTGAAATCTAACAATTTTTCGTTTTTTTGTTCATTAAAAAAATATGTAATGAAAAAAAAATTAAAAAAGATACTTTTTTGTATGTGCAAGTAATTAGAGAATAAAACTAAATACCAAATAGTTCCATATATCTTAACAAAAAAACGTGCAAACGTGCGAGGTAAATTTTAGCTCCCTATGGCTTTGCATATTGGCTTTTTGTATGACCAATAGGCAAAGTGCATGTGTCTTTTGGGTTGATATGGACATGCCGAACAGTTCTTTTTGTCGGTCACAGCAAGTTTGTTGTGTATTACTTCTGGTAAAGGTAATGGAGTTTGTCTTAACTGAGAACCCTTTTGAAGGTCAGTCTAAGTTCTCTTGGAAGCCTTTCAATTCGAATTGTTTTTAATTATGGTAAAATAAGTTCCCTTGTCAGTTGTTGCATGAAGAGAGATTTTTTTGATAAAACTTGGAGGGATGGAATGGCAAGACAGAAATAGGCGCAAATATTTGATTAAATGTATGCATGCCGTCTGACAGACGCCCACGTCAGCAATTAAAGGTTAAAACAAAGTTATTGTTTCATTTCATCAATCAAAATTTTACTTGAATTCAAAACACGCCTGTTTTTGGTTTTTGCTTGAACTTTTCAGCGTAAGAAAAGTAATTACATTGTGGCAAGCGGTCGGGTTTAATTTAAAAGCGTTCTATTTAAAATCTTCCAGAGTGATCAAATGAAATTTCAGTATCATTAGTGAAACATGAGAATGACGGAGGTCAGATTGGAGCTCGATTTCCATTAGGATAATGAAAAGGTATTAAAATTCTTGGAACATTTCTGTGAAAGACTCTCTTGTTCCCTTTCGGATTAAAACATTTAAATTGAAATGAGGAGCCGGTTAAAGCGACAAAAAACAGGTTACATGAAAAACAGGTAAATTGAAAATGTTTGATGCCACAAAAGTGACATGCTTCGTTAAAATAAATTATTTGTTTTGGGTTTTCCTTAAATTTTTAACCGATAACAATTATTATTTTTTTATCAGTTTAAAAGTTTTCAATTTGAGAGGCGGATATGGATACCGTTTACCATTTTCTGTTTAACCAAAACCTCTGCCGTAGGTCACGCTAAATGATTCGCTACGTTTGGTGACCTAGCAGGGGTACGGGTTCAAGGGGTGAGGTTTTTCTGAATTTTGGCGGCGGACGCATCTGCCGGGCAACTGCGTGCCAGGTCGTATCGGTAGAGACTGGTTAAGTAACCCTTTTGACGTCTTCATCTCTACGCATCACTTAACATTGGCGCGCACCGCAGTGGGAGGGATAGATTCATATTCATCACTTGTGGCCACACTGACCCCCAGATTTCCACCCACCTCCTGTACCTTTTTCCTTCCTGGATCAAATGTAAAAAAAAATCAAAACAGTTAAGAAGAGTTTTAATGATTTTTAAAGATAATGTGACCATAAATAAACAAAAAAAATTATAAAAAGGATTGGGATTGTATACATTACGGGACACCCGGTGCAAACACGCAAAAGAAAGACTTCCTTTTAGAATCGAAACATTGCCTACAATGCATTTAGCCATTTTTGGTGACCAGATCTGAATAGACAGGTACTTCTTCACCCTCCTCTACTATGTTTCCTTACCCACTCCTTAAATCTGAAGTCCAGGGCTGCACCCCTTAGAAAAACCCCTTTACACCAAAAAATATCTTGTTTTGCTCCTCGTATGGAGGAATATTATCATACTCTTGAGTATTCTAAGTACGTACAACCTTTGGGTCGGTACTATTTTTTTCTTCTCATCTCATTATCTTCTTCTTAAGACGAGAGGTTCTGGGTTCGTATCCCAGTTGCGACCGTAATCTTTTTAATTTTCTGTGTCTTGTTCTTTTTCATGTTTTCATTTATATTAGTGTTATCTTCTTTAATAATATATTACATTGATGGGAATAACCTTCAAAAGTTATTATAAAAGAGAGTTATTCTAATAAAAAAAAAATATATTCATTTAGACTTTTAGAAGTAGGTGCTCCATTTAAATAAAATTGGATATATTTACCCGAAACACTATTTAGGATACAAACCAGTTCTTTGAACAATTGTTTCCATTTAAAAAGATTACTCTAAAATAATATTGTTAATTCTGAATTTGTAATATGAGATTGACAAAAATAACTGAAAAATAAGAGGTTTCGGTGGCCGATGTGGTTAAGGTGTTCGTCCCAGTAAGACGAGAGATCCTGGCTTTCAGTCCCAGATTTGACCGTTACCTTTTTATTTTTCTGTCTCTTGCTCTTTTCACATATCGCTTAGATTTGTAAATATTGTCTACTTCAATATGCTTGCTTGTTCACGAATGAGTAGTAAATACTAGAACTTAAGACGACAATATACCCTGAAATATATTCAGTATCTTAACGACGTAAGTACAGAAGCCGTGAATACAAATTGCGACTCATGACTCGTGTATTGGACGGAACTACCATCGAATTTGCCCTATCAAAGAAAAAAAGAAGAAGAAGATAAATAATGTGGGAATCTTAACGACGTAAGTGAAGAAAGCGCGTAAACAAATATACGCCCATCACGTCGCACGGTGGTTCCCTTAGAATAATCTAGCTAGATAAAAGATTTCAACGATGTTTTTATTTATTTACAAAAACATACTCACAGCATAGAAAACAGTCCATAGTATTATGTTCGGATCGATAAAAAAATTAAAACAATACCCGCTACACGTGGCAGCGATGTAAAAACAACACTTGTTTCTACATCGTTTGAATGTGCCAGGTGGCCTCCCTGGAGCCCATCTCTTTCGGGTATACGCGCTGTTCGGTCGTTAGTGGTGTTATTTAAAATCGGAGAGAAATTATGTCAAAAAAAAATTAAAGTCCATAGTATGTTCTTTCAAAATATTTTAAGTATTTAATAATTTGCTTCTTCCATACAAATTTTATTAGTCATTAAAAAATCGTGAAACTATTTATAATTATTTGCCAAAGTTTGATTGGACTTTCAAAATCGTGTACCAATTTGTACCACCAAACTAAACAATTTTCATATAAAACCATTCTTTATCTATATTTTCTAATAGAATTTGTCTACTCTTACGTGCTCTTTTGACTTTTACAGAACCTCTACCTTGATCTATATTTTTGATATTTTGGAGATGTTAGAAGAAAAAGGCGCATCAAAGTCGAGATATGCTGCAACACGGAAACAATTTGGTTGAGAAAAATAATTTTATAGGTCTCGAGAAAAATTTACTAAAGAAAAATAGTTTCATTTTTATTAAAATGTCATAGAAAATGGAAAAGAAGAATATCGCTTCATTTCTAATAATATTTCATAGGAAATGGTCGAAGATAAACTGTAAAATTCATGTAAAAAAAACAGAAATGGCTTAATACAGTTTTTTTTCTTCTGGTGATGGACGTGTAGTGATGGACTACGTGGTGAGCTAAAAAAATAATTTGGTTTTTGCTCGTTAAAAAGTAAATTAAGAAAAATTAAATGTCCCCTGAATTTTCGAAGTCTAAAAGAACTCTTTCATGCCGCTTAAGTCAGCTTGAGGTCAGATGGAACACAGGAAGCTGTAACATCCGAAATAACCACAATATCGAAAACACCTTAATTTCTTGTCTAGTGATGACTTAAAATTATCGATTTTGGAAGTACCAACGAAGAAACTGCAGAGGTCTGTTGACAGTGCCACATAGGAACATTATCATATAACAAAAGTGATGTTGGTGGCTCGACTATAAACAAATGTCATTCGGTTTTATTCTTATATTATGCCACAAATAATATTTGTAACTAATTACTTAAAATTTATTTCTAATTCATTAGGTGCGGGTAGTGATAAAATTCCAATTCCATTATATTATCTAATAAAAATCTATTTCTAACTCATTAGGTGCGGGTAGTGATAAAATTCCAGCATTCTTTATCAAAATGTGTATCAAGGTAATCTAGAAGCCCTTATTATTGCTCTTTCAATCCTCGTTGAAAGAAAGTATCTTTCCGGATCGTTGGAAGTGTGCGCTTATCACACCAGTATTTAAGTCTGGGGCTAAAAATGATGTCCAGAACTATCGTCCTATATCTAAGTTACCAATTTTCAGTAAAATTTTTGAAAAAATTGTTCACGAACAACTTTATAACTGCGTCCAGTCTGTAAAACTCGTAAACCAACATGGCTTTATGAAAAAAAGATCGGTTGTCTCTAATCTTGTCATATTCATTGAAAATATTACGAAATCAATGGATGATCAAATCCAAGTTGACGTAATCTATACAGACTTCTCGAAAGCGTTTGATAAAATTGATCACAATCTTCTTTTATCCAAATTACTGGCTTTGGGAATTCACGGGGATTTGTATCGATGGTTAGTCTCTTATCTTGATGGGCGCACTCAAGGAGTAACAATTAATGGTTTCATCTCTGAGTTCGTAAATATACCTTCCGGTGTACCCCAAGGATCTCACCTGGGACCGTTGCTATTTACAATTTTCATCAACGACATTATAAAATGCTTTAATTATGCAAAAGTTCTACTCTTCGCTGATGATATGAAAATATATCTTCCGATTAACTCTATCATCGACTGCATTAAATTACAGGAAGATCTTCATAGACTTAATGAGTACTGTATAATTAATCATCTCAACATGAACACTTCTAAATGTTGTGTGATTACCTTCACTAGAAATAAAATTAAATTTGACCATAACTACCTTATAGCGAACCAATCACTCAAAAGGGTTACTCAAATTCGTGATCTAGGTGTTCTACTTGATAGTAAACTCACATTCGAGGCACATATTAACATGATTGTGAAGAAAGCCCTTAGAATGTTAGGATTCTTATTCCGTATTGGAAAAGAATTCAAGAACATTCAAACTCTTAAAATATTGTATTTTTCATATGTTCGCAGTCATCTTGAATTTGCTTCTCAGATATGGAATCCTCAATATAATATTTATATTAAACGCATTGAAACCATACAAAGAAAAAAATTTTTATCATTTAAATTTCAAGTTTAATATTGGTTATCGTGACATAAACAGCTCGTTGGACCTTTATGGACTTAAACCATTAAAAATTAGAAGAGACTCTGCAGATATAATATATCTTCATAAAATTATCAATGGTTTTATTGATTGTTCGCCCCTTTTGGCTGAGATTAATTTTAGAGTCCCAGGTGTTAGAACCAGAGAAAAATCACTTTTTCATCTTCAAAAATGTTCTACTAATCTCAGACAAAATGCTTTTATATTCAGAACATGCAATGTATTTGATAAGAATTTTAATAATGTAGACATATTCTCATGTAATTTAAGTTCCTTAAAAAAGTATGTCATAGCCAACATTAAATGATTTTTTGACCGTGTTGCAAGTTACCATAATATTGCTGTGAATCCTTTCCAATTGCATACTTGTCATTCGACTTAACTATTGAGTTGTAGGTGTGTACAATGTACATATATTATTATTATTGCTGTTGTGGAGTGAGAATACTCCATGTTGAAATTTAGTAAGCAGGTTATTATAGTTTATATTGTGTTTTTATATCTTTTTTTTTAATAATTTTTATATTTTTAAGTTCTTACGGGTACAGGACCCTTACTTTTTTGTTTTACTTTTTAATTATAATTTTAATTATGTGAAAATCTATCATTGGATATTATGTATATTATTAAGGTTGTTATTATAAGTGTAATATATCTGTTGATTTTCCAAAATAAATAAAAATAAAAAAATAAAAATAAAATAAAATAAACATTACACTACACGCAATTTAAGTATTTGAATTTTATGTTACTTTGAAAATTCTGTAACAGTGGTTGAAATAAATGTAATTTTTTTTAATAATTTTTTTAATCATATTGTGACCCTTTTGCATCACATTCCGTAGAAAAATATTTTTGTCTAGCTAGAATGGGTTTTGGGACCACTGTGCGGCGTATTAGACGAACGTACGGTCGAATTCACCATAGCGGGCCTGTAGATTCGATCTTTCCGCCGCGTTAATTTTAATTAAGTCTGCAGAACGTGTTACAAATATTAAAGATGTTTCTAAATAAATACCTCCCAAAGTTATTAATTCATCATTTAGAAAAATAAAATCTGGTGCTTACCGTTAACTTTATGGTTGAAAAACTGGTAATAAGGTTTAAAATAGTTGTACTTGAAATATATTAATGTTAATGTATTGTTTTTATTAATTTTAAATATAAAGACCTTACATCCCCAGGTATCGGTTGGAGTAAAAAAGTTGTTTTAGTTACGAATTTACCGGAAATTATTAAAATGTGAGTTTTGAGCAAACAAAAATTATTAGGGTTGTGTATCGCCTTAATGGGAAAATTAAGAGAAATAAGGGGAATTCCTGCATACCTGATGTCGCTTACTATTCGAGGTTTTATCTACCAATGACCCTCGAGTGGGTAGTTCACAAATTACCTTCACTCAATGCCCAGTCAACTTGTCGGCACAATCCGAAGGTCGCGGGATCGAATCCCTACGTGCGCAAATAAATTTTATGTGATTAATTTGTGTTATTTCACAATTAATTCATTTAAAATATTAAACAGCATATTTGGGGCGCATTCCAGAGGGGTAGTTATTCACACGATCGCCATGGTGTAAGACCACCATTCAGAATTGAAATGTGGCTTGAAATAGCCTTTGCTGTGTTTGGTGACCCGACCTGAATAGCCAAGTACTTCCCCACCTTCTTCTCCCCACTATCTCCAGCCTCACAACGTACCCACCCCAATCGGGGATACCATAGTCTCACTGGCACCAGACGGGAGCAGCTGGAACTCTTGTGAGGTATTCACACAAAAAATCTACCGAATTATAACGTTAAAAATTGGTGACACAATAGTTTAACAGTTTCTATAAAACGTGTCTCAGGGATTTAGGTTTCCAGTATTGAGGGATCAGCAACAATGAAATATATTTTTTAATATATTTACGATAAAGAAATATTATTCAGATAACAAAAGTTACTCTTTCATAATATCAAGCAAAATATCCGCCCTCTTGGTTAAGTGGTCAAAATATTTTTCAGTATCACAAAGTTGTACGAATTATTAATATTTTCTCATCACTTTCGTTCGAAAAATTGTTTTAATTAAAAAATTAATTTAATCGCTTATTACTTTTTGAAATGTTCCATCACATTAGTACTAACTTATTTGATTGGTCGTTGCGAATGAATATTACTTCCAAGTTTTGGCATGATAATAATTAACGAAAAATATATCTTCTGATGTTTTAGAGTACTTTACCCAGGTACGTAAATCAAAATACCGCGACCTCCGGATAGCTAGTAAAAAGCTTTACTCGTATTTCACTTGCTTATATTTCAAAATAGTTTAAAATTTAGTATAAATGTCCCGAGACTTTGCGTTTGCGGCAACCACATTAAACCCCTGAGCCTTTTTGGGTCATATATGACCAGGCGTCCTTATATTATACAAGTTTTTTTAATCTTTTTTCTAACAAGCAGAACGAATATGTGAATCTTTCGACGTTTGAAAGGGAAATAATTATGATTCTCAGTTTGTCTCAAATACGTAAACTAGATGCCACGAATAAAATTAAAAAAATCATCAACGTGAATAATCTTCTAAGCACAAGCATCTTCTTTGTTAGGAGAGTCTATGAAATATTATGAAAAAAAAATATTGTGTTATAAAAAATATTGAGAAAAAAAAATGTTTAAATACTGTCTAAACGCTTTTTCATTTTTGTCCTGATAAATTATTTGTGTAATATTTAATGAACATAAGTTTTTTATTTTCATTTTAGTCACCTTTAAATAACTAGCATGTTTTATTTCAAATCAAATATCAAAACATGGTCACCCCGTATGTTAACATTATAATGTATTAGCGTCTTTAAGCTTAGAGGTTACTTAGTGGGTATCTATAATTTTGTTAATACGTACCAGGTTTAGTACGAGGTTACAAATTGAATTGCCAACTCACTGCTTTGGAGAGCGATTCCCGTTCTATCAGCCATAACTTTTTGTTTTGTTTTTAAAGAAAGATAAACTTCCTGGGTTACGAATAACCTGGAAATGTTTGAAAATCTTCTACTATCACCACAGTAAGCGGAAAATGTTGCTTGTGTCGTGGTGGAGGACTTAGCCAACCGAGGGATTGAATACATGACGCCTCCGTGGGACCCAAAAGGCGATGCCAACTTGGCCACAACTTAATTGAAACCATTCGCTAACGAGTGCCGTCGCTTGTAACAAATATTTCGTTTCTAAGGCCACCCGCTCTCGGAAAAACCGAAAACTGGTTGTCAACTCAACTCAAAAAACAGTGAACTCGAGAGTATAAACTACGGAGTTCCACAAGGATCAATACTGGGGCCACTTTTATTCCAAATATACATAAATGACATCTGTCAGCTAAAACTACATGGTGAAATCTTCTTATACGCAGATGATACGGCAATTTTTTACTTCGGCAAAAACTTAGAAAGTCTATTAGAACAATCTCAAACGGATCTTAATGTACTAAACGATTGGCTAATAAAAAATATATTAACAATAAATATTAATAAAACCGGTTACATGATCTTAAGCTCACCTAAAAGAATAATACCATCGCATAAACCATTACAAATAGAAGAAAGAGACCTACATATTCTAGATAGCGAAAAATACCTGGGCTTATATATTGATAAACATCTAACATTTAAACAACACGTAGAAAAACTAAAAACAAAAATCATCCCATTAATTGGTGTATTTGGTAGAATTGCTCATCTTCTACCAACAGAGGTAAAGAGGGGCTTATACTTTAGCTTAATCCAGTCCCACCTAAATTATTTAATAGAAATATGGGGAAACACATACATTACGTACTTAAACGACTTACAAATAATACAGAACAAAGTTATTAAGAAACTCTTCAACTATAACCCAGACACTCCCACAAAAAAACTATACCAGGAAATGAACCTTTTGAAAATAAGAACATTGTACGAATATAACATATGTCTTTTAATCTACAAAATACAAAATGGGCTTATACACACAAACACAACATTTATAAAAACATCACAAGTACACGAACATTATACAAGACAACACAATAAATTGTACACAAATACAGTCAAGACTGAAAGTGGCAAGAGAAGTATTGGCCACGAGGGAGTTCACATTTATAATCTCCTTCCAGATAATCTAAAAACGGAAGAGAATATAAAAACCTTTAAAAAAAAACTATTTAAACTTAAGATTTTGGAACAAAATTAAAAACTACTACATAATATGCTCTGTATTTAAGTTAAGAAAGTGAAATATTATATTTCTTTTAACTTAATAAATAAAAAAAAAAAAAAAAAAAAAAAAAAAAAAAAAAAAAAAAAAAAAAAAAAAAAACTCAATTAAGGGCGTAACTCAACTTTTTAATAATTATATCAACTTGATTAACAAAAATATAATTTATTAATAATTTATCATGTATCAACCTTTGTATAATAATAATAATTAATTAACCTCCTGAACAAAATGGATATTTTCCTGATCTGATTTATCGCAAATTATTCGAAAAATTGACAGGTCGTGAAGGTCACCATAGCAAACTGTCAACATGGCAGCTGAAACGCTACGGCCGCGGTGACTAGCGGCCCCAGTCGCCGCGGTGACTAGCAGCCCCAGTCGCCGCGTCACCCTTGCATACTGGTATTTAATAAGTAGCCTGTGTGCGGACCGCCAACGAAATTCGCAAGTTCCTTTCCTGTGGATAGCGATTGTGTCACTAACTGTTTTTTTCAGTTTTTCCATGAACGGGTGGCCTAACAGCCCAAGCCATCTAAAGATTCACGATCTTTATAGATTTCGGAGAAACCTACAAAAAAATCCTAAACGAACGTGATTAAGAGCTGTTAAAAGATTATTTAAAAATACAGATATATGATACCTACCATGTTCAGAAACAAAAAATATATATTTTTTTTATATATTTTTCCTATTTTTATTGCATGAAAAGGTAAAAACTGAAGTAATCGTTTCATTAGAAATTCGGTTAAATGTGTATTCCCAACTGCTTTCACATGGAGCTAGTATGACTATGGCATCCCCGATTGGGGTATGTTGTGAAGCTGGAGGTTGTGAGGAGGGGAAAGAGATGGAAAAGAGGAAGCTGGGAAGTACCTGGCTATTCAGATCTGATCACCAAATACGGCTAAAGCCATTTCAAGCAACGTTGCAATTCTGAATGGTGGTCTTATACAAGGGCGATACTAAGAGTATCTTTCGCTCTGGAACGTACCGCAAATGTAGTTTTTTCACTTTTAAATGACAATAACAAATTAATCAAATAAATTTTATTTGCGCATGCCGAGATTTGATCCTGCGACCTTCGGATCAAGAGCCTTGCCCTCGACCACGGATGCGTAACAGGAACGTGATTTTTCTGTTTTGGAATAAAAAATGACGTTTAAAATGGGTTATCGCTTATGTCAACATATTTTATCTAATCTTGATTTGTATTTTATCTTATATGTAAAAAAAATTAAAACATGCTTGCTTAAAAAGTATATGAATAGGTAAATGAGTTGTCTATGAATTGCTATATTAAGCGTAGGAAATGTTTGAAACTTTCAAAATACCTTCCAACCCCACAAATGTTTTTGGATTATTACAACCACATGAAATCAAATCTGAAACTTTTTTTAATCATTACAAAAACTCTTGCGAAACTGTCAAAATCGCACAATTTGAGAATGATATTCTGCAAAACAATGATTGTTCAAAAAAAATTCAATTTCCGAAACTCTTTAAAATAATGAATTTATTTGAAGTACTTCCCAATACCTTGAATCGAATCGAGAATTATAGATATTTTAAATAGGTACCAAATTTGATTGATCGATTTTCGAATAATCTTTTTATCAGGTTATAATGTTTCAAATCACAACGGTGCTCAGGAGGTTTTCCTTAAAACTTTCTTTATTTGAAAGGCATTACAACGCCCACCGGGTACTCGCTAGAATTTGATACAAGTTTTCCTTTCAAGAAGATTACAACATTCAGTGAGTAACATTTCTCCAGTGGATAAGAAAGCTTGTACGATTATTTGATTTCAGCACTAACTCCTTTGGTCCTTGACAAATTAATACACCCACGTAGTTAGTATGAGCTCATATTACAGGTGTGTTTGTGATCATAACACCTATGTTTGTTTCGAGTGTCGATTATTACTTTGAGGTATTAGACGTTCAACTATTATTCGGGGAACCCAAATTATCCAGGATGTATCAACCTTTCAAATCATATTTGAACAGCGCCCTTGAGAGTAAACAGCGCTATAAAAATGATCATTTGATTCTCAGAATGTACGTCATATTATAATAAACTCGCATAATTAATAAATCAGGCCATTTGAGCTAAAATAAAAAAATATCTTGTGTTAAGAATATTTTTATCTCTTTTTTTTTATTTACTCTTTTATAGGCCCATGGGGCCTATATTGGGCACATAATGTTTAATTTGTTTTACACAAGAGTTAGTAAAAAAAATAATAGGCTGCAAAAAAATAATTTCTTTCATTAGTGGTTTGCAATTGGATGAATTTAAAAAAAAATAATAACAACAATGTTTAAGTATGCTATGAATTTAGAAATTGTTAAATTGAAAATGTCGATATCATTTAATTGTTTGTTTGCTAAACCATATAAGTATATAAGGAATTGGCGAGTTTGCTACATAATTTGTTTGTGAATGGTACTATTTAAACGATTACACTCAAGAGTTCGCAACAGTCAATAAAAAAACTCTCTTTTTGGTGTTTGTTTCACTATTTTGTTGTTTTTTTAAGGTTCACTCTTTTTTTCGTTAGTTTTTGAGTTGGCAACGGTCAACAACTCCCTCTTTTTCGTATTTGTTGCACTTTTTTGTTGTTGTTTTTTTATGTTCACTCTTTTTTACGTTAGTTCTTGAGTTCGCAATGGTCAACAATTCCCTCTTTTTCGTATTCGTTGCACTTTTTTGTTGTTGTTTTTTTAGGTTCATTCTTTTTTACGTTAGTTTTTGAGTTCGCAATGGTCAACAATTCCCTCTTTTTCGTATTCGTTGCACTTTTTTGTTGTTGTTTTTTTAGGTTCACTCTTTTTTACGTTAGTTCTTGAGTTCGCAATGGTCAACAATTCCCTCTTTTTCGTATTCGTTGCACTTTTTTGTTGTTGTTTTTTTAGGTTCACTCTTTTTACGTTAGTTCTTGAGTTCGCAATGGTCAACAATTCCCTCTTTTTCGTATTCGTTGCACTTTTTTGTTGTTGTTTTTTTAGGTTCATTCTTTTTTACGTTAGTTCTTGAGTTCGCAATGGTCAACAATTCCCTCTTTTTCGTATTCGTTGCACTTTTTTGTTGTTGTTTTTTTAGGTTCACTCTTTTTACGTTAGTTCTTGAGTTCGCAATGGTCAACAATTCCCTCTTTTTCGTATTCGTTGCACTTTTTTGTTGTTGTTTTTTTAGGTTCATTCTTTTTTACGTTAGTTCTTGAGTTCGCAATGGTCAACAATTCCCTCTTTTTCGTATTCGTTGCACTTTTTTGTTGTTGTTTTTTTAGGTTCATTCTCTTTTACGTTAGTTCTTGAGTTCGCAATGGTCAACAATTCCCTGTTTTTCGTATTCGTTGCACTTTTTTGTTGTTGTTTTTTCGTCAATTCCACATAGGAAAGTTCCTTGAGGAAAGTTATTTTCCTCGGGCCTACGTCATCTTTGGGGACGCTATGTGGAGGATATTTTTGAGGAGAGAAAGCAAAGAGAGGCAAATCGTTCAAGTGCCGAATTCAAGTCATAGAAACACGAACATTACTTTGATTCGAATGGTAACTTTTTTGGTTTTTTTTATATTCTATAATTTTTTTAATACCAATGTGGATAAATTGAATTGCATATCCTATTCACGTAGCCGGTAGTAAAAATATTTTTATTTGTTTTATTATTATTAATGTACAATATTGAAAATAAATAGACTGTAATAAAATAATGTGGTTTTTCAAAGTGCAAATCAATAGACTGTAATAAAATAATGTGGTTTTTCAAAGTGATACAACTATGGGGATAGCTTGGTGAATAATGGACTTTGGGAATAATTTTTAACTACCTTAATTTTTTTGAGATTCGTTAGGCACGAGGAATAAATTGATCATTGCACAACTTTCCGTAAGAATTGATGTTATGGTCCTGATGGATCACCGCATCGATCACTGCACAAGTTTCCTAAAAACTATGGTAAGTACTTAACCACACATGGCAGTGAATACCTACATATGTATAAAAAAGTACAACTTACAGCTATTGTTTAACAGAATCTGATGGCAATGGATGTATAAAAGAAAAAAATAATTAAATTTATCTGATATAACGGAAAAGGGAAATAAAACATTGAGATTAAAAAATTTCGACCCGTTCACAAAATTCTTCACGACTCCAAGATCTTCAAACGAATGGAACCAGGACGTTTTGTCATCTGATTCAGATAATAATGAATAAATAACATTCAGCTTTTCAAACAAAAATGTGATGTACTAATAGTATCTCCCTCGATAGACCGCGATATGGTCCATCACTCCTGGACCGAGAGCCGCAAATTTAACGTCTTTGGCACTGAAATTCGTTTGCCTACAACAGACTGACGGCCTACGTGGTTGAGGGGTAAGCTCGCGACTAGCAATCGAAGAATTCAAGTAAATTTATTAAAAATAATAAATAGTAAATTTGACGCACGTTCCAGAGTGGAAGAACTCTCAGTATCACCTTTTAGAATTGAAACCATAGTTTTACTGGCTCCACGTGGTTGGGAGCAGTTGGAACTCTTGTGCGGTATTCATATAAAAAAGGTTGGCAATCTCTCAGTTAGGCATACGAATATTAGATTCGAAGTGTGACGTAATACAATAGGGACACTGACATGAATGTCGTGTAATATCGCATTATGTAGTACTATTTATTAACAGGAATAATATTTCCACTTTATCACTTCGATCACGAATCCTACTTTGATTGTCTTTGAATAATACGAATCTATTTCAAGCTTGCATAAGTGAGTCACATATCACACACACATTTAAATGATTATAACGAGTTTTTGGGAGTAATGATAAACGGACATTATTTATGTATGTAATATCCGTTTATCATTTATTTAGAAATTAAAAATTATCTTTTCTAAAATTATATTATCTTTTTAAATTTTTTTGAAGTGTTACTTCTTTAGCGCGAACGGAAGTGGGTCACTAAAATTGATTATTTGATGGGTCCTCGGTTCTAATATAATGCGGTAAATTCACGGCTCGGCGCGAACTTCCGATAATGCAGCGGGTAAGGCGTTTGACAAATTGCGGCCAGAGACAATCGAAAAAAATTAACAATTTTAATTTTTGTGAAATCAATATCCAATCTTCAAACCACTTTAAAATAAGCAGACAAAAGTTAATAACTTTATTATTATAATCTAACCACTTTCTAGTTTTACTTCTACGGCGTGTTAATTGCACACTCTGATTTGTTTTTTGTGAAACCTTACTGCTCCCGTCTGGAGCCAGTGAGACTACGGCATCCTCAATTGGGGTAGTTGTGAGGCTGAAGGTAGTGGGGAGGGGAAGGAGATGAAGAAGAGGAAGGTGGGAAGTACCTGACTATTAAGATCTGGTCACCAAACACGGTTAAAGACATTTCAAGTCTCGTTTCAATTCTGAATGGTGGTCTTACACCAGGGCGATACTGAGAGTATCTTCCACTCTGGAACCTGCCGCAAATACACTAAATTATTTTAAATTCTCACGTACAAGCTGTTAAAAGAATATAAAACAAATTCTTACGGTTCCTTAATTTAGAAATGGGTATTCCAGCAATTATGTTAAACTAGAGCACTCTGTTAAATGATATGAATATGCTCATCGGACAGAAGAGTTTTCACTGGTTTTGTATTTTTATATAAAATTCTAAATGATTCAGTTGATAGCGGTATTGCTTGAACTGATAAGTTTCCGGACACCACAATGTAATACCAGAAGTCAGGATTTATTTCAGTGCTGAAATTCTGGGACTAACTACTATATGGATTCCTCTTTGCCCAGAATACTAATGGAGGGAGTTAATTATATCAAGTCAGTGGACATCTTCAATTTATCTTTTAGTAAATATAAAGTATTGTTACTGAGGGAATTCAATTTTGTACAATGAATATTGTATTTCTTATTATTCATGTGTGAAAGCTCCTAAAAAGAGCGTTAATCAATAAATAAAAACAAAAAAATAACACAAATTAATCAAATAAAATTTATTTGCCAGGCCGGGATTCGATCCCGCGACCTTCGAAATGCGACTCAAGAGCCTTATCTCTGGACTACGCCGGCCATCAACCGTGACCATTTTATTTTTTTAAATATAATAGACAAACATTCCCTCCTGGGTTACAAAAACCCTGACAATATTTGAAAATATCCCCAGTAAGCAGGATGAAGGACATAGTCAGGCGAGGAATTCAACTCACGACGCCTGGCGTAAGGCCTAAAACGCGATTCCAACTCAGCCACTGGCCGGTTTTCAGCACTTACTTTGAAATTACTCAGACAAACCTGCTATTTACGCAGAATGAATGCAGAGTTTCTTAACGTGTACTCGTAAGTTACGAGTAAGAGTAGTCATTAATCGAGTAGAAATAAAAATAACTTTTAAGGTCACGTTTCAGAAGATTTTCCTCCTTTGATTCATACTTAAAATTCATGCCTTGAGATAAAACATATTATAAATAAACCCATCTCATAAACACCCACGAACTTCGCTCTGCAAAAGACCTTGAAAGTATTTTTTATTGAGTTTAAAATATGTGACGTATTTTCGACTATTTTCCCAGGCATCATTCAAATTCAGCGCGCCGCGTCGACTTCCATCGCGTTATTACTTTATTCAATTTATCATTTATATTTTATCGAAACGAAGTCATAAAAATAAAAGTTAATTCTTATTTCAGCTGAATATAAAATATCTCACGGCCCCGGGCGGGGAATAATGTATTTGAAGTGTGATCATCAATGAAAAAGGATGAATTTGTGTTGAAAACTTTTAATTTGTTATCCTTCTTTAAATTCTTGGAAAGATGGAATGTTAAACTTGAGCATAATGTTTAAATATTTCTACAGTGGGTTTTATTTTTTTGTTGCCTGAGGATTGAAAAAGTGTTTGATATTTTTTAAATTATAATTATTTTTCAAGTGAAAACTTCTTTAGCTGCGTTGTTATTTGAAACTCGGTGGAACGGAAACGATCGACACTAAACAGAGACAAACACATACGTTTGTAGGTTTAGCCTGCGAGAGAATGAGTTAGACTAATCGGTGTCCTCCTTGTGCGGTGATTCGTAGCCTATCGGCTTCCATTTTGTGCGGTTCTTCGTAGAATAAAAAGGAAAAATAATTTTTAAAGTGGGAAAAAAATATAAAATAAAAAACCCTACAATTATCTAACTCCTGATACTCTGCATTCGTCTTCTTCTCTAGAAGTTTATTTTTCTGAAGGTTTCACTTCTACCGCGTGTGAACTACACATTCCGATTTTTTTTTTAAATTTTGATCAATGTGTTAGCAATTAGGATTTTTTTGCCTTTTATGCATAAAGCAAGACTTGCAGTTTGCAGTAAATAATCGACATATAAAGATCGCTTTTTAACAACCTCCCATTAAATATAAAAATTATCGAAAATATACTTACATTTTGGTTTAAATTGAAAAATGACCTAAAACTACTGTGAAGTTCCATATCTTTAACTATTTTTACATATTTTTAAAATCTTCGAACCTGTTCTTGACGTGTCTATCGTTTTTCTTACTTATCTTTTTCTTATTATTTGCAATATAATAAATAATAAAATATTTGCAATATTTTATTATTTATTTACTTAAATTTTTTTTACATATTTCAGATATTCCTTCACCAGACACAAGAGTCTTGTCTCGTTACGGCGAGGAAATACTATTTTTATTTTCCTTTATAAAAATTTGTTTATTTATATTGTTTTAGTAAATTATTTGGCGTTATTATTTTTTTGAAATCGTTTAGTAAGAAACATACAAATATTAAATAAAATAAAACAAATCAATTTTGTTTTCTAGAAATCGTTGGTAAGTAGTCTATTATCAGAATACACTAACAGTTTTTGTAATATTTGATAATTCCTACGCTCGCTGCGTTGAAGGCAGACATGTTTCCTGCAAGTGTCACATTTTTATGCAGTCTTAACAGATGTGTTAGCGTTTTCTTCATTTCATTTTCTCCCTTATATTTTCCGGCGCATCTGAACTCTTTTTATCGACGAGCATTTGCATTTATGTTTTTACACTTAATTACTGTTTGCTTTCTAATTGTGCATCTATACTTATTTCCCCAACCCTAACCAAAGCCTACCGCCCGTAAAAATGATGATTTTTCCTTCAATGGTGATATATAGTCGATTCCGTGTGGGAGCTAATGTAAAGAAAAAAACAACATTTTTTCAGTGCTACAAAAGACAAGGGTGACAATATTTGTACGGTCTAGAACTAGCACGGTTTTGATGATGTGATGCTCCAAAGTAAAATTTTGGGAAGAAGACAATAAACAACTTTTGTTTCACCTAACTGATCATAATGTGCGAGTTTTATTTCAAGCTCTGTTGTAGGTACGGGTTCAAAAACAGACTAAACTTGTTTTTCATGTAAACATTTCTTTGAGTGGCAGACATTCCGATAGTGATTATCAAACAAACTACTTTTGAAACAACTGCCACTCAACTGGGATCACTTACCAGTACTTTGATATTAGAGTTCCTAACGATTGCCGAAACACGCGTTAATTAAAGAATCATTAACTATGTCTAGAATAATACGTATCCATAGGCATCGATTTTATTCCCCGGATGAGGTTTTTCAACGTTTTAAGAACCGATTAAAATAGAGCATTGAGATACATACAGAAACAGATTTTCAAAAGCTGCTTAAATATTACGGGAACTAAATTAGCTAACAAAAAAACCGAGGCTAACGTTAAATACAATGCTACATATGTACAAAATAATTTAAAAAAATCCATTACCAAAATCTTTTTGAAAAACAATTTTTTTATTTTACTTTTTTTATTTATTATAAATACGTATTATTTTTTTTACATTTTTTTATGAAACACGTTAGGTGTGTATATAAACATATGTAATAGAAATTATATTCGTTGTTCTCCTCACTCGGAGATCCTGTGCTGAGGGGGACTATATTTTGGATAATTTTTCACAGGCTTCTATGGTTTAACTTCATGGTTTGAATAAACTTTTCCATAAAATTTTACGGCGATGTTTTAAGTATATTGGTAATCGATAGTTGGTATCCAATAGTTCTTTAAGCCAACATTAAATGACACTATCTTTTGTTTTAATTTTTTTTTATACCAATTGGGAGTTTGTTTTATAACTTTACTGCTAAAAATTTAAAGCTTCTTTGTCCAAACGTACTTTGGGTATATTTAGTACCTATGTCTGTTTGTTTGGCTCTGGTTTTATGCGTATGTAAGGTCTGTGACTTTCTGTGGTTTTATGAGTATGTAAGCTCTGAATCATTTTTGAGGCGATGTACCAGAATATTTTTGGCAAAGATTTTCTGTATACTTAGAATAGTTTTAACTATCTAAAAATGTATGTTGTTGACGTCCTTATGGAGACCTTTAGTATGTTTTTTTATGATGCAATTCTGAGTTACATTCAGTTGTTTTACATGTGTTGATGCTACTGAGCTCCATCCTATTACTCCATATTCCATTTGAGAGTGGCATAAAGCATAACATATTCTCTTTAAATCCTTAGTTGACAAGATGTTTCGTAAATTTTTGAAGAAGTAGATGAGTTTTAGTAGTTTTTTGAGGTTAGATAAAAGTGTGAATTTAACTTTTCATCAATTTTAATCCCAGGATATTTAAAACTTTGGTTTGGGTTATATACGAACAGAATCATTGAGGCTAAATTGTTTTGAAATTCATGTAATTAAAGGGTTTGCTCATTCATTGGTTGTCCTCTTTTGTTTGTGGAGAAAGATGAATATATAGTTTTATTTATATTTAATGTAAGTTTACTTTTAACCAGTTTTGAAGAAGCCAGGTCTTGTTTCGCCTCCTTAAAGGTTCTTGTCCAATCTTGTTCGTGGAATATGATAACAGTGTCATATGCAAAACTCATTATGTTTCCATCGATGGGAAGATTCATAAGGTCATTTATATAAATCAGAAATAGTTTAGGTACTAATACACTTCCCTGAGGGACACTGAATTTAATTGGTAGAGTTTTGCTCTTTATTTTACCAATTTGTTCTCTTACTGTTAAGTGATTTATTAGTAGGTTTAGAGTTATTTCGGTTATTCCATTTTTTTTAAGTTTTAAGTACTTAAAGTTTTTCACGATCGATTGTATCGAAAGCTTTTTGAAGATCGATAAAAACTGCTAAGTGTTTTTTTTTTTTTCATTTTCATTTTTCATTTCATTTCAACCAGTTTTCTAATATTTGTATTTGTTATATTAGCTTTAGCGTCACCCGTACCCAGATTTTTCCTAAAACCATACTGCGTAAGTGATAATATTTTATTTATCCAAAAGTGTAAGCATTTGTTTCTTATTACTTTTTCCAATATTTTCGATAGAGGAGTAAAAATGCATTTCGATTGAGGAGTAAATCATTTTTGGGACCGTTTGACGCTTGGCATGATCGTAGCAATTTTAAGACAAGCGGGAAAAATAACTTTGGATATGGATAGATTAACAAGAAACTGCTACGTTTTGGTTGGGTTGCCAGCGTAGTAGTTTTCGTGGTTAGCTCAGTAGGTAGGGAAAGGTGACTTTGTTCTCCAGGGTCAGGGTCGGCGAGGGTGCCTTACGCTCTACCGGGCAAACAAGGGGCAATCATACTGTATCCAATGAAAAAGGGTCACCTGACATACAAGGTTTATTGAAGTAGTGGGCACATGACATGGTTAGGACAGTCACAAGATAACAATAGATAACATCCTGGCTAGAAAAAACTGTCCTCTCTCTCGGCGTGGGCAAAGCGGTAGGTTAGCACATTAATGGGAGGAATTATTGAGTGTGGCTTACGCAATCGGGGGCGAAGCGGGAGAGCGGCATCCTCGAATACGGGAGTTCTGTCGTCACCCCGTGTAAACGGAGTCAGGCCCTCATCATGAGAACGTATATTGTTGGCGTTATCCCATGCATGAGCGGGAGAAGCTCCGGAGATTTACACACACACAACTGGTAGCGAGCACGTGCCGGCAAATTCTGTGGTTCCCGGTAGGCGGGGGGAGGTGGTGCGGTGGGGGACGTTTGTTTGAAGACGGAAGCGTGGGGAAACGCGTGCACACGGGACTGGTGGCGTCATCTCTGATTGTTTGTGTAATGTTGTAACATAACATTACTTATTTCATCACTTGTTATTTTGACTATATTGAGGTTGTTTTCATAATTTACAAACTAAAATTAATATATTACATACTAATATTCTACAAAAATGAAAGGTATAAAAACAAAACCGCCATAATCCTTACTCTGACCTAAGTATTGATTATTAATCTATATCTCACTCTCTTCACCACACAATCTTCAAAACCAAAGCAAAAAAGTCTCTAAGTCATTCTTAAAATGGTGGTAAAATGCAAAACCGCCTCTCTTCCTCTTTTAGTGAGGGTCAAAAGCGTTACTTTTGATTTGCACCAATCACAAGCCAGAAAACACATAAGTACATAGTAAATCCAATATGACTACCGTGCTTGTTGAAGTAAAACGCCGCCACTCTGACGAATGTTAAGGTTCAAAAACGCCAATGAGTGCCTTCACTATTCAAAATAGATTTTTTTAGAGCAGAAACAAATCTTAAAATGATTGTTGATTGTGAAATCTGAAAATAAAAATCTAAAAATGCATAAACTTAAAATTCAAAAACAAAAATCTCAAAAAATTTAAGGGAAATATGCCAATGGTTTTTTTTATTTTGAACATTTTACATATGTGGAGAGTAGCGGTTTTTGCTTTTATATAAATAGTACATGCCAGGTACCATTCGGTGGCCCTGAAGAAAATAATTTCCCTTAGGGCCTATGTCATCTGAAATGCTGTGTGGGGGGTCTTTTTGAAGAGTGGAAGAAATGAACATTGGTCTTGAAGATACCCATGTTGTAGGAAGGAGTAAACACAAAGGCCAGCCACAGCTGAGCTGTTGAACACAAGAACGAGTTGAAGAAGCGACCCGTTTTCATGTGACAAATGTCAACCATGCACAATGTCAACCTTGTTGGGCACGCGTTTGGCATGTTTTGAAATATGTGAGACTGTTTGCGTAGAAATCTGTATGGTCACATTTAATTTTATGACGCATTCGCGACAGTGCTATGCATATTGTTGTTATATAACTTAAGATGGAATATATTATGACTCCTTAAATTACGAATATTAAGAACTTTAAATTAATATTGCTCACACAATTAGTGGTTCGAAGCAGAACATGAATTATTTGATGTAAGGCTTATGCAGGATTTTATTCTTTACCCTCTCGCTTAGGAGCTTTACTATTATTGACTTTGTTTGGTTGGATTCAAGTTTGACCTTAGGGACCCAGAATCAGCAATAGGGCGGAAATTACGGTTCCGAGTTGATAATAGATAACAAGTTCTCAGATCTATGTTCAGGTACACACTGAATCTCAATGTTAGTCTCTCTGGCCATTTGTTTCATTAGGAGTACGCGCGCGTCATTAGTAATACGCATTTCTGTGTGAAGCTTAGTGTTTTCCGCTTGCAGACTTTTGATGGTGGCCACAGAGAACAGAGAACATTTTCTTCAGGTACTCGTACTCAACGGAGGTGAGGACTTTTAACTCCGGTTGAATTTTGAGTTTAGCGTAGAAAACCTCGTACTCTGATGCAATACATCGTTGAACTATCTGCGTAAACTGCTCGACATCCGGATTCTGAGGCGACTTCAAATAGTGGGCAGTGGAAACAGTAGACACTTTTTTCCCGCTTGAAAATTGGTTCCCTCAAGATCATCTTTGCAGTCAGGTCCAGTTATCACACTTAGCACCCATAAGTTTGTTTTCTTCATGTTCACACAAAAAATAGTAATTTTGCAGCCATGTAGAACATTTAATGCCGTCAACGGCAAATGTTTCACTCTGACAGAGATCACGAATCATGTTTATTTGGAGTATTATTTTCAGGGGAAAAAAAAGAAGTTTATCTAAATAGATAAAATAAAATTTTCTTCTGTTGTCTTGTAGCGAGAATTCTTGATTTTCTTCAAATATTTTTGTTGTTTAGCTGCATCTGTTGTCGAGCAGTGAAAGTTAAGTTTTGATTAGGGAACATCAATAAATTACGTCAGACAAATTTCATGATTTTTTTACCCCCCCTCCTCGTCCCTGTCACACATTGTAACATTTGTGAGACCCTCTTCACCCTAGTGTGACATCACATATTTTGCAATTTTAGATCTTAAAATAATCAATACAAACGTGTGACGTCACAGTGCTGATGACCCTCCCGTACCCCTTGTGACACAAAGTCACACTTCTCTACACCCATCACCCCCCCTTAAGGTGTGATGTAATTTATGGATGGCCCCTTAGACATTGTAGGATTTTTTGTATTTCTTGGGCATAAACTATGTAACAATTTCTAGACATTTTGTTGTAAAGAGTTTTAATTTCCATGTAAATTTGTTACTTACATTTTAGTAAAAAATGTACATGGAAAGTAAAACTCTTGAAAACAAAATTGTGGGATTGATTATAAAATTTTATAGCATAGTTTTATATGTGGTCGAAAGTTCAAAAATAATAATTTAGCCGGATATCTTCATAAACTATTTAATAATTAATGCGGTTAAAATTGTTGAAAAATGACACTTAAAAGAATAGGCAAATAAAAAAGCACTTGCACTCCACTGCTTCGGTTTCATATGTCACTTTTTACATCACTTTAAAATATTCTTTATTCCAGGCACAGAGGAGGTATTGTCAAAGTGAGAAAAAAAAACATTATTTTGTCATAGTGTCAGATGAAGAAGCTATGTATAATCTACAACAAGATGTACAAGGGTATGGTTTTAGGATTAAACCCTTCTATAGTTTATTGCTTTAAAGTACTCAAAAGCTCACTTTTGTGTTTGTCAAGTTTTCTTCAAAATAATAACAGATGCTTGTAACAACAACTGTTGAACTCAAGAACGAGTTGATGAAATTAAAATAAAGTATGATCTACTTTTTGTCGATTTGAGAGAAAACCGTTATCGCCAACCTGAAACACTGAAATGGGTTTTACTGATATTTTATATATCAATTTAAATGCAAAATGATTGATTAATTTCATATGAAGTAGACGCACATGTTCACAGACAACTTCACAACACACATCTATCAGCACTTGGGAGTAATATTTAATTAAATAAATCGAATGCAGTTTACACGTGATAGAAGTGAAACCTTCGCCCACACAATATCAAGCAATGGGAGCCTTGAAAAGTAAGCTCATAATTAAAGCGGCCAATGAGGTAAGGTTTCATTCTATCTCATTCTCTCGCAGGCTAAGTGCCATAGATGTATGTGTTTGTTTCTTGTTAGTGTCTTTCCGTTTCATCGAGTTTCAAATCACAACAGTGCTAAAGAATTTTTACCTACAAAAACCGCAACATAAATTAATTAATCATTAATATTATTTTAACGGCTTAATAAATACCACTGTCAACGACAGCATGGATTTTATGACGCTGGTGACGTGCAAGTATAAATTATTTATGTAACAGACTCGTAAAAAATGTAACATTTTGTATTTCAAAGACCCCTCTAGTGCATTTTAAATCAGCAATTTTCGCAAAAGCCATTAAAAACGTTTTTTGAAAGTTGTTAGAAACTTTCACAATTACGTGCGCAGAGTTACTATTTTGATGGCGCTATGAAAATCACAAATTTGCATTGGGAATTATTAAAACACCACCCGTTAATTATAAAACTGTTAATTACAGCCTCCAGAACAGAGTTGTCTTCGAGTTTTATTATTAGTCAAGATATTGCGATTTTATTAAAAATGCAGCATTTAACTTTTATATTACACATTGGTAAAAATCCGATTTTTTATTTTCAGATTTTCGATTGAGTTTCACTAATATTGTCTTCATAACTCCTGCAAAACGGAAAATCAAAAATCTGATAAAAGATACGGTCACGTCTAGGACTCAAACCCGTCCAGGACCCATTGTCTTCATTAGTTAAAATATTTTAATTTGAGGTTTTGTTCATTGTTAAAAATAAAATAAAAAAACGTTTTTATAATTTTCCTGTCTGGGTTTCGTAGCTTCGCTCAGATTGACTTACGTCATTGAGTGGTTAAAATCTTTGACTTTATACCATATATCGCAGGTTAGAAATTTTTATTTATTTATATATAACTAGCTTTTCCCCGCGGCTTCGCTCGCATGGTATTACGGGAAATTACTGTAGCGGTTGAACTTATCAATTATACCCCCTCCTCCCCACCCCCACCCCCTCCCGAATTCCATACATTCATTCCCTTACATTCAGTTTTCAAACATCTCGCCTGCCACCTAAATTTCATAAAGCTATAGCTCAAAGAAAAAAAGAATTATCCAATTTTGTTCATTCGTTCGGAATTTATGCGCTTACAAACATTTCGGATGTTTATTTTTAATTAAATATTTGAAAGTTTGTGAATATAATAAAAAATTACAGTATTTATTCAGTCTTTATAATCGTTAGGAATTATATTTTTAATGTAGGAACTGACATTTATTCCAAAACAGAAGCTTGTCCAAAAAAATAAAACATATTCTAATATTTGAATTTTCTGAAGCAGTAGCAATCGTTTCCATGGAAACGATTTTTTTGTGACGTTAGCAAAAATTTGCTTTAGTTAGCGACAGAAAACGTATAACAAATATAATATATTAATATTTATAATTTCATTACGCCAGAGCTTACCATCATATACAAAATATAGTCTGCGCATATAATTTAGCTTTCTATTGGTGAATGAATTTTTAAAGTCTTTATATTGTGTTATGCGTGAAAAGGTCATAAACAAACTCGAGCAGTTTCGCATTTATAATATTAGTATGGATACTAAGTTTTACCCGCGGCTTCACTCGCGTGGTGTTTGGGGGAAACTACTGTAGCAAATAGCAATACATTATGTCCTTTCCCGTGCATCCCCGTTCCTTTCCACGTTCCCCGCCTTCACCCCCCCTCGTCTCTTCCCTCTCCGCGAACCCCACCTTCCCCCAGCCCTTCTCCCGTGCCGATAAAATATATGAAATACATCCATTTTCATTTATACAAATTTCATAACGAGCCTACCATTATATATAGCCTATATTACTCGCTGATAGTGTTGCTTTCTATTGGTAGAAGAATTTTTAAAATCAGTTTAGTGGGTTAGGCGTGAAAGCGTAACAAGCAAACACACTCACTTTCGCATTTAAAATATTAGTACAGATGTGTTATTTTAGATAAACAAATCAAATAATATATAGCATTATATACGTGATACTCTCGGTACATCCTGGTAAAAGACATCCATTCATAGTAGAACCGTTGGTGTTACTGTAAGAAACTATAACGTGTTTGGTCGCCTGATTTTGAATACCCACTTAACACAATACTTTTAATCTTCCTCTTTCTCGTGTCCTTTCCATCCCTTTTTCCTTAGGCCACACAATATAACTGCAATTGAGGGCAGTTGGGAGACGGGTATGGGTACCCTGGGAACCCTTATTGGATATCCCAAGTGGTTCACTACGTTTGGTAAGCAGGGGTGCCCGGGTTCACGGGTGAGAATTGTCTAGGTCTTGGCGGTCAATGCGTTTGTCCGCCTACTGCACGGCGGGCCAAATCGGGAGAGTTTGGTAGAGGGAGACCTAATCTGGACCTTTCCAGCCGGTCTCTCGCGATCCATCGCCTTGCACCGCAGTGGAACGAATAATTTTACACATCCATCACTCCTAGACAAATTGGCCCTCATTCCTAGCCAATCCTCGTACCTTTTTCTTTCTCAGAACTTTCCCTCTTTCCTTTCCTTAAAAATACCCTCCACACAGCATCTCCAAATATGGCATAGATTCCATAGCCCCGAGGGATTTTTTTACATCAGGGACTTCTGTGCGGAGCGAACGTAAAAAAAATAAAAGTGTAATAAAAAAAAAAATTTATGACTATTTGGTACCATGCCAACTGAGAATAAAGTCAACTCCATACCTCTTTGAAAACCCATTAAAAGCTATGAAAAAAATAATTTTAAAATAACCGGCTTGGGGTAACCTAACCTAACCTTACATAACCTATTTAACCAATTTTATTATATTTTTTTCCATTACTCTTAATGACTTTTCTGAGGTGATTCTGAGTTGGTTTTATTCTCAGTTGTCCTGTCGTCGACTGTTTATCGTGAGGTTGTTGTTTCGAATATCACAGTTTTTAAGAAACATCGACACTTTTAGGAAACCTCTAGTCTTCTGAACATTAATGTTGAATTTTTCTTCTGGTCTTAGACAAGCAAAAACAAATTATCAATACGAACGTTTTTCTACGGAAATTAGGGCGCAACCATGTTCGGTAACGATTTTTAAGTTTAATTTGGGTACATACCCAACAAAAAATGTTCAAAGGAGAGACGTTTGCAACATTGAACAATAATTGTTGCGATAAAACAAAAGCCTGACCCTTCTCTCATTTATTACATAATTTTGTTATTATTGCATAAAATCGTGATTGTAAGAATTGACTTTGTATTTCCAAGTTTCAAACGGACCCTCCGACAACAATGTTTTTATTTACCGTAACAAGAAAAAAATCATCCATAAATATTTGTACAGCCGAGAAAACTTGAAAACCACTGATCATCTTCGAAAATAATCTTGTTTTCGGTAACCGCTATTTATTTTCTTAACGTTTTGATTTTATGTTAAACGATTTTTCATAATAATAAATAAATACAAATAACTCAAATTGCTGTGAATATAATCAATAGTCGGTAACGTTAAATCATCTGGTGCGAGTAAATGTATATGCTAATATAATAATTGATGATTAAAAAATTCGTTATTTTTTTGTACTTTTTTAACTGGCTCATATATTAACTGGCACGATGATATTCGTCTACATGGCTTCTTTATCATAATTTACAACAGATTCCAAACTACTTACTTCATTTACATTAACTATCAGATAGAATCACAGTGATAGCTAATACATGTTTTATTTTATTCAAAATTATTATTTTTAAACCGAAATCAGTATATTAATACGCAAAGCAAAACTTTGTACCCCTTTTACGAAAATTGCGCGGACGGAGGAGTATGAATTTGCACACAATTTTGTATGAGTATGAAATTGCACACAATTTTTGCAATGCTAATATTTTTTTTAAATTATGCATAAAAAATAATGAAATCAATAAAAAACATTGCAATTATGGACGAATTTCGACCGTTGGGCGACTACTAGTAATTATTAAATCGCTAACTGACAGCCTTGAAATAACAGAGCTAATTAGCAATATGTAACCGTGCAGTCATTCCAAGCAAAGTTAACTCTGAAAGTAACAATAACCACAATACTGTGAATCACTCTATTTAAGCCAATTCCTAGAATCAAACGATATGCAAAAATAGAAGTAAAGAATATTATACAGGTTGCGGTAGCATAACTTCCTTTTTTAAAATGCGCGCCATTCAGTCGGTTGATGTCGTAGCGAAGCGCTAGTGATCTCGTTCGAGAGGCGAAACTATATAGTTTTGTCCTGACACAGTTTAGTTGCCATCATATGTTGGAACAGTATGGAGCGTGCGTTTGCCGTAGAGGCCTGCTTTTTGAACGGATGTTTTGTGATCGCAACACAGCGGGCCTTTAGGTTAAAAAAAGCCATGGTAAATAAATCCATTGAATGAAATTTTTTATTTGTTTTTTATAATGTAGGCACATACCGAAAGTATTGTTTTACTTAGTTTTTGAAGATCAAATCGTGATGTCCTAGGCGCATCGCTGGGTTGCGATCACAGAACATTCTTTCGATCCGATGGCGACTAAACTGTGTCGGGACAAAACTTTATTGTTCCGCCTCTCGAACGAGATCAGTAACCCTCCGCTACGACATCAACCGACTGAATGGCGCACATTTTAAAAATGGAAGTTATGCTGCCGCAACCTGTACTTTGTTGACAACTTTTCTAACAACTTTATTTACTTACTTTTATTCTGCTTTAATAAAATCTGTTATTTTAACAAAGTTTAACCCTCTAAATCTTGAGTGCTTATATTCTTTTTTTTTGGTTTTAACACAAAATATCTTATAAATAAATACTAGTTGTTATTATACATACTTGGTTTAACGTACATTCGTACTTTATTATTATTATAATTACCCTCCTGTGTACTACTGTAAAACCTAATGTATCCCTTTATTGAAAAAGGCATTTTATGAGGTTCAAATAAATAAATAAATATTATGATGACAACAATGATAAAAAAGTTATGTTAATAATTGCGTCATCTCTGGATGAGCAACGTACTCAACCCCAAAAGTAAATAGTGAATTTTATATCTTGACACCATAATATTCATAACTTTGGAGGAAATGAGTGACCCAGCGACAAAATGTTAACCCCCAGGCCTCGGGAATGATTTCCGCTTTGCAATAACATCCGAATAAATGGAATATTTCTAAACGTATCCGAAAACAAAAACTGTTCTCAAAGGTGTGTTGAAATAAGACATTTTCTAGATTCATAATTTTTTTCTAATTTCGGTCGGTAACTTTGGTTTCAAAAAGGTGAACATGTTAATTACTTTGTGGTTAACTTTCATAGATTCTGATTTGAATTTAAAACCTGGTGTTTTTTTCTTTTTAATACCGTCTGAATTATATGTTCATATCACTATGATAGTAAGGAAATTACAACAATTTCTACGAGACCTACATGAGTTTTTCCCAAAAGCGAACGAATCAGCCTGAGGGGCTACAGATATGGTTAGAACAATATAACACGTTTCTTTATAAAAAAAACTAAACTAGACAGGTTATTATGTTCTTATTATTCTTAATAATTGGGACTCTTGTACTTGGTAGAACCTGCAAACCAACTGCCGGCAGCTTACCATGTTCCTTTTTTTTTGTAAGAACTTCATTGTCATATGACTTAAAAAATTAAAATGTTGTCTTTATAAATTGTATTATATTAAAATAAAGGGATTTTATTTAAACATTTTAATGTTATTTAATTTAGCTGTATTTATTTTATTTTAATAAAATTATTTATTTTGTTTTTTATATTAGAGGCACTGCTGAAAACCAACAACATTTCAGGAAAAATCCTGAAATATAGCTGAACAGTGACCTTTATGTCAATAGAATCAATGGTAAATAAAAAAAAGTGTCTATTGTAAAACTTTTATTATTATTATTAAAAAAAATTTAAGATATTGCAAAATGAACGATTCCTAGTTAAAACTCGTCAGGGCAATTGTTTTAAATGCATCTGTGAAATTTTTTCGGGTTCTCGAAATCGGAGTCTAAATCTTCTCTTCTAAAATTTTTTGGTCAGAATGAAATTTTTTGTACATTCAACATCAACGCTCTTGATGTGATTGTTCATAAAAACGGCACTTTACAAATTATCCAATCATTATTATAGTTAAAATATTTCAATTAGAACACAACCATCATTCGGACCAAGAATATCATTTACCATTTTTTTCATTTCAATTTCAATTCATTTTTATTATTTAAAAAAAATTACAAAATTTTCAATTTAATTCGTTTTTAAAATACATTTGTAACGGTGGTAGATACAAACTATACAAGCATTGATAGAACTTGCCTTTTAAAGGCAGCTTCACTAACGCTAAATACGTCGATATCCGAATTAATTCTGTTTAACAGTAAAATTGCTCTCCCGACCGGCATGACCATTGGCAAGTTAGTCCTGCAGGCCGGAAGATAGAACAGTCTATGCTGTCGGTAGCAAAAATACCCATTGGGAACAAAAAAATGAATGCTCTCCATGATAGCTGAGTTTTCAAACCATCCGCGGATCAATCTGAAGAAATGCGTAGCAATGTGTACATCACTTCTGACCCGTAGATGGTTCATTCCAAGCATACCCAAAAGAAAGTCGGTAGGATAGAGCCACGGATAATTGCCATACGCCCTCATGTATAGAAATCTTAGAAATTTCTTCTGAACCCTCTCCAACATGAGGGAATATTTTACTTGGTGTGGACTCCAAATCACCGACCCACTTTCAAGTCTACTCCTTACTAAGGAATTGAATAAAATTTTGAGAACCCGGGTGTCTCTAAAATTCCTTGCAGTACGCAGAATAAAGTCCAGCATTCTCAATGAAGTGCTACAAGTCATCTGAATATGAGTATGAAATGTCAGCCTAATATCAAACATGATTCCAAGATCTTTCATGGTGGAGACAAGTTTTAAACTTCGAGCGTCCATCGTATACCGTATTTTGTTCGGCTTAGTTCGGTAACTCGATTTGAATAGTTGGACATATCTAACAAATACTTAATTATTTTAGTTCCTTTTTCTAAAATAATAAAACTTTACTCAGACGATTTTTGGACAGACAGGATAATATTTACGCCTTAGAAAAATGTATTTAATTGATAAAAACTTCATTAAAACAACAAAAAAAAACTATTTTTATCAAAGTTTCCTTGCGTTTAAATGTTGAGTTCTTCTTTCTCAAAGATTCCAACAAATGGATTTCAATGAATTTTATTTATAAAAATAAACTGAAAGTAAGATCACAAAGAAATATTCGGTCACGTTCGCAAAAGTCTGAATTAGTAAGGCTAATCAAACAATTAAATTAAATGAGAAATAAGGAAAACGATTAATATTGTGATCCAATCATCATTTAGGTACATTTGAAAAATGAAATAAAATTACGAGGAAAATTAAATTGTTAGGAATTTTACGATAAGATTAAAAGAAATTTGGGAGGCGAGTGTAGGTACCGCCTTTTATTGGATAACCAACATCCTTGCCATAGGTTACCTCAAAGGGTTCAATACGTTGGTGGAATGAGATTGGTCTAGGTCTTGGTGGTACATGCGTTTGCCAACCTACTGTGTGGCGGGTCGGATTGGGAGAGCCTGATTGTTGGAGAAACTTTACCTCTCCAGCAGAACACTCAACTCACGACCTTATTCTACAGTGGGAGGGTCCATTTAAACGTCCGTCACTTCTGGAAACATAAACTCCTAGATTCCCACCCACCCCTTATTCTTTTTTCCTTCTCAGAACTTCCTTTCCATAAAAATACCCTCCACACTGCATCCGCAAAGATAACGTAAGCCCAGAGGGAAATTGTTTTCCTCAAGGCCTTCTGTGTGGAGCTAACGTAAAAAAGCAATATTTTTTGAGGGAAATGACAAAAATCTGGTTATTTAAGGCAGGATATTTACGGGGAAACTGCATTCTGGATTCAATAATAGTGTATAATATGTAAACCAACCATAATACAAGGAAACATATACATAAATCGATACATCGATACAATGTTCTGAAACTTTTAATTTAGAATGTGGGGTAAGGATACATGAAAGATGAAAGTATAGTAAGCGAAGTACGTATCGAAATAAATATCGAATATCGAAGTACATATCGATATTTTTGGAAAAAATGTGTAATGAATTCTAAAACTTACCATTGCAGTCTTATGTTACGTCTTAAGTCACTGAAATCAAGAAAATAAAATATATGGTAAATACCAACAAATATCCAATTATCACTACAAATTATAAATTAAAGTCCTCCGCCGTTTCTGTCTGTCTGTTCGCAATAAACTCAAAAACTACTGGACGGATTTTCAAGCGGTTTTCACTTTTAGATATAGTAATTTGTGAAGAAGGTTTAAATATATAATTTGTCAAGCTTTTGTGTAAATTGGTTGAAATATATAATTAAAGGAGAATGTTTATATGAATGTTGTGGTGAATGAGTGGGCTGGCAAGCGGGCGGTGTGGATTTGATTTGTATGCAAATTAACCGATGGTGGTGTGAATTAAAAGGTTGGGTAACAATCTAGCAGATGGCGTTGTGTTTCGTTAGCCTGAGCAACGCGTGGCCGGGTCAGTTAGTAAAATACAACTTAATGAGAATTATAAAATCTTGAATACCAACACATATAATTTTATTCAAACAACACCAAAAGATTTATGAAATAAAATATTTCTTCTACGAATAAAATTGATAGTTTGTGATTAGTCGTCTAAAAATCCTCGCACACCTTGGATATTATTTTGTTTCAAATTTAAATTATAAACATAAATGGCATGAGCAAATTGTTTGTGTACCGAATGTGAAAAAAATTCAAAAGCTTTAATCATATCACGACATGTCACATTTATTTATTTTACAAAAAAAAAATACATATTTGATATTAATTTACCCATACGTATATATAATTGATATTTATTTAATTTTAAAAAAAAGAAGTTTATTTGTAACCGAAATTTGCTATGCATCTATTACTACGCATTGCAGCTAAAATTAAGCTTGACAATAATTAAAAAATAAAAGTTTTGAACAAAGTAAAGATGCGCATAGAAAATTTAGATATATATAGCAAATTAACGTAAAGAGGAGCGGCATAATGGTAGGTTTATTATATTCAATATAAATATAGGATCAACTGTCAGGGAGTTCAACTGTTGGGGGATCAACTGTCTGCGGGATCAAATGTCGGCGGATCAATTGTCGCCGGACCAACTCTCATGGAATCGTATTACATAACATTGACAATACAAAGCTAGTTACCCTGGTTGTGTAATCGGGTAAAACCATTGAATGTAGAATATGTCTTTGTGTAATACCCGCTGTGAGAAATCCTGGTTTCTCCAACTGGAATCGAACTAAACTAGTTCTGTTAGCGAGAGCTCGTACCGACGTCATCGGCGTTCGTCAGCATCATTTATTAAATATATTGTTTGAAAACGAAAAAGATAAAAGATACAAGCACACGACGTCATTCTAAACGAAAATTTTTATTGGCTTGTTATCTTTAAGTATGATTGCAAGATTCAAATTCAAATTCAAATTCAAAACCATTTATTGCACAAAAATACAAGTACAAAAGGTGTAGCTTACAGATTTTTTCTTCCAGCTAACCAAGAAATACAAATATTATACGATACATATATTATATATAAATTGCATGTTACATTATAATATGAGAAAATAAAAAAAAAAAATTAAAAAAAAAAACAGAGTTAATTTACATAAGGTATTCATTACGAGAATAATGACATTTGTTTAGAAGAAATGTTTTTAGTGATGATTTGAATTTAAGGGCATCTTGTGTTAGTTTAATGTTATGTAGAAGGTTGTTATACACTTTAATGGCCATGTAATATGGTCCTTTTTGGAACATTGTTGTAATAAGTTTTCCGTGAACCTTGTGGCGTATTTGTGTTGAGTTTTTTTGTGGGAACTTGACTGCAGATGATCGCACCAACATGCATAAATCCATTATATATTATATGTCTGTGGCTGTCAGAATTTTCAGTTTTCAGACCTAGTTCTACATTAATCCAGATGAGCAGAGTTAGCAATTTTTCTTATGGATCTCTTTTGGATGATTTTTCTCGAATTAAATGCTATCTGGATAGTGTCTTGGACAAATTTATCAATTAAAAAAATGATGATAATGCGGGTAGTTCTTGGTTGAAATATGATACAGTTAAGTATGAACGAGGCGGATATGGTACCATTAGCTCAGTCGACCCTGGCAAAGGTAAGATACTGGGTTCAATTTCTCTGTACGAGCGTATTTTTTTCTGATTTTTCTATTTCAAATTTTCGATTGTGAGTCGCTGATATTGCTTTCAGTGATTAAATAAATATTCTTTCCAGCATTTAATTGTAATGTGCCATTAAAAAAAAAATAAATGAGTAAAGTACTTTTTGTTTGGTTTTTATTACTGGCTGTGGCTTGGTGCGGTGCATTTATATTTCATTTTTCCGAAGTGGTTCGCCATCCATTAAATTCCCGCAGAAATAATTTAGCTAGTGAATATAAATTCGTTCCCCGGCAGACTACGGTAACACAGACGGTAATTCCGTTGGACGGCGTTTCAGAGATAGATCCATGGAGAATACTGAGAGACACATTATACTAAGGGCATTAGATACTGTAATGCATAGAGTCATGGATGCCAGAAGGCGGAAGGTTGCATTTCTCCACTTTAAATTATATCAAACTAACGAGTTCTCAGATATTTGCTTCGATCGTTGCAATGATATTTAAATAAAGGAATTGTTCCCTTGACATCTTCCCCTCCCGCGATCCCCCTCCACCTTCCCTGGCTTCATCCTCCACTCTTCCACACACATCCGTCCGGCGAAACCCCGAACCCCCGCAAAGCTTTCTTAAATTTGCTCAATTTGATCTATTAAGACGACATAATATCCTAAAATATAGTCAGAATCTTAATGACATAAGTAAAGTAGGCGCGTACACAAATATGCAACGCGCGACCTCGGTGTAGGGCTTGAATCTATATTCGAATTTGTCCTAGCAAACACTCGACGTAATTGAAGAAAGCTTGTATACAAATATACGCGCGCGGCCCGGCGTATTGGATGGACCTCCGGTCGAATTCGTTCTGACAGGTCTTGAAACTCTGATCTTTCCGCCGGTTTTATTTTAATTTATCCTTAAGAACGTGTTACTGATATTTCAGATATTATTATTTCTAAACAAATCCCTCCGAAAGTTATTAAGTCATCTAGAAAAAGAAAATCTGGTGCTTACGGCTAAATTTACAGTTAAAAAACGGGTAAAAAAATTATAAAACTATTTTATTTAAAATAAATTACAGATGAGGTATGGTTTTTTATTAATCTTAAAAATAAATAACTTATATTCCCAGGTGTTGGTTTGAAAAAAAAAGTTATTTTAGTTACGGATTCGTTGAAATTAATTAAAATGTTAGCCTTAAGTTTTTTTTTTTTTACATGAGCTCTACACAGGAGGCCCCAAGGAAAATAATTTCCCTCAGGGCCTACGTCATCTTTGAGGATGCTGTGTGGAGGGGCTTATTGGTATTATTAGGGTATTGTGCCGCCTTAATCGCTCAGGCTAATTAATTTGTTTGCTTTTGGGAACAACTCGTATAGATCTCATAGAAATCGTTGAGTCTCCCTTTGTGTTATGGTGATAAATGCGATCTAAGCGGTGTTAAAAAGAGAAAATACCACGCTTTATATAAACAATTAAAAATTAGTCAAATACTTCAAATGAACACCTTTATAAAACCAAAATATCCACTGAAAGTAATTCTTTTAACATGAAACAACAAAAAAGGGTGGGGACGATAAAAAATAAAAAAAATCGTAAGGTGAGCCATTTTCAAAACGTTTTAGGTTTTTGAAAAAGTTCAGATTTAAAAAATCATGTTAACCTTGATTTAAAAAAAATTAACCAATGAAGCGATTATGGTAAAAAAAAAATGTATCACTTTTTTTTCTGCGATTGATAAGCGGTCCAAATTGGACCACATTTTCCTACCATTCGTAAAACATTTATTGTAAATAATTAAAACATTTACATGGCCAGTCATTTATTTTAAAACGAAAATATTGAAATGATTTATTTATTATGGCCATAGATTTCCCAAATTTGAACTTCGTAGATTATTTTAGAACAAGGTTAAAAATAAAAATTTGAAATATTTTTTCCGGCAGAATTTCTGATCAGCTATTTATGGTTAAAATTAAGTCATTTTTCCATAGGTTTGCACATTTCATTTCAAGTATACCACAGATATAGAAATAAGTACCTCTCACGGAGTTTTAAAGTAACAAACACGCAAGATTCGCGCGGTTATAAACTTAACGATTTTTTTTAATAAATACAACAAATATGAGATAAACGGTAAAATACAGGTTTATTCATTGGCTACGTTGTAATACAATAAGATTTTTATGAATCTACGTTAAAATTCGAAGGTATGATTTTTTTAATGTTTGGTGAAAAATTCAAAAAAATATCTTCTGGAAATCTCGAGCAATCGAGGCAAAATTATTTTTTTCGTGTGGTCGCTCCAGTGGTTAAAGCAAATTTCAAAATCAGTTTTAAGTTTTTGAATACATTAAGAAATAATTATTTTATTTTATTGTAAGGCGGAAATATTTTGAACTTACAAAATATGCCCTAGGCCTGAGGGGTTAATTCTTAGTAAAAAAATTGTTTTAGTAGTGGCGGTACCATCGCACCATGACTCCATTGGAATACAGAGTAGAAGATAGAGTATGTTGATACAAGGTAGTTGGCACTTCATGCATTGTATAGCGAACACCTGCCGGTACTCGGTTTCTATTATTTCATACGATCATTTTGGAATTCATAATGAATTATTCAATTATAAACGGCGACAAAGATTGATAAGTACCTACTAAACGAATAAGCCCAACATACCTCTATTATTAGTTGTGGGATTGTTTGCGAAACACCATTTAGTAATACATGGAATTAGTACCCAGATTATATAATCTCCTTTATTACTTCCGAAAGCCAATATTATTTTTGCAAAACTAAATAAGGGAAGGAAACAATCTGACGGCAGAAAAAAATAACCAGTTAAAAACGAAGTTTTTTTTAGCATAATAACATAACATTACACCACGCCGTTTTGTGTTATTTAACTATAATAAATTCATTTTTAATTATCTTTTGAAACTTAAAAAAGATTAGTTTTGTTTCACTTAGGATTGAGCCTTCCTGCCCAGTGGTCGGAATCAACCGCAATACCGACATTCATTTCATATATTAAGTGCTGTAAGGCCCGATTGTGTACGTAATTTCCATATACATATAATACAATAATATAGTTGACGGAATGCATTGTCATCGATAACGATTCTATTTGCTGAGATTCAGTTTAATCGGGTGATGAGGAGTGGGTTTATTTGCCCTTCCAAGATTTCACTTCTTTCATACATTCATTTAACTGAATGAAATGAAATTCTAGTAGATGTATTTAAGAAAAAAAAATAACTTGCTAAATATTTCCCAATGCTTGGAATTCAGCCATCTCTACCAAGGTGATGGCAAAATTTTTTAAAAGCTTATTACCGAAGGTAGCTGGAAGATTTTGGAAATTTGTGTGAAAATATAATTATTTATAGACATTAATGTTTAAAGTACGTGAAAATGAGTGCAGATTCATACAATTTAAAGCTCTTTATAAAAAAATTAAAAAAAATATATTTTCAAAAATAACCTACAGATAGTTTTCAAGCTTGCAAATAATTATTGTGCTTAAAATCTTCATTCCTTTAACACGTAAAGAAGATAGTTGAAAATTTATTATCATTTGTTTACACCAAATTGTGAATTTTAATGATAATTCTTTATTTATACTTGTAAATCTTTTCTTTTGTTTTTACCAAAATATTATTTATTTAATTTTAGGGAAATCAAAAGTTGTTGTTTACAATGTGGTTCATTTATTCATTTTTAATTCACCTAACTGAGAAAGCAATTGTAGATTTTCTCATTATACAGATGTTATCATTTAAAAATTAAACAGTATACTTATAACGAGATATTCTCCATAATTTATGTCATTGAATAATAAATACATTATAACATTTTATGCAGTTCAATACATTTTTGATAGAGATTTTATATTTATTTTCGTTAAAATGGAAGATATCTACATCAGAGAGAATGTTATTACAAGTTGAAAACAATCTTATAAGGTACCTAAGCATTTGGTTTTACATTTATTTTAGAGTGTTTTTCTTCAAAAAGATTACATGAACGTGTATTATTTAGTGCTTGTGATTTTTTTTCCGTCTACTAGTGATGCTAATTCAAACTATATTTCTACTGCTAAAAGCTAAATCCGTACTTACTTTTACTTAGCAATTTTCAACAAAGACATAAAAAATTTCTATACGCTTTTCAAAAGAAATATTTCTCCCACACGTAAATATACCCTTACTTATTCTTAAGAAATATTAAATTCAACTTTTCTCCTTTTTAATATTGAATAATAATAATTTTAATAATGCTCATTATTGAAGTTCTTCGAAAAGTCTACCGTACTTGTCTGTTCATGATAGCCATTTAAAATAAGCCTTGGGTGAATAAGACATCATGCTTCCAAAAGTTTTAGCATTATTTTCAAGAGAATCGAATACAACCGACATCCAAAACGCAAGTCTTAAATTAAAGTTTGAAATATAAAGCAATAATGACTTAGGTAAGGAATAACCTAGGTGAGCTCTGGGCTTATGATAAAAGGTTTCTTAATAAATTCTTGCAGTAGTAGGTATTTAAAAACACTTTAAGGTTTCATCACAACAACACAACAATTGACACTGATTCAAATTGAAACAATCTACGAGTAGTTTTTTTTTAAATTTTTTAGATTCTGATATACCAGGAAGTGGTCGAATCATTTAAATTACTGAATTTAAATCCACCGATCTTTATACAAACAGCACGGCGTCATTGCGCCTCGCAATTTTTACCTCATGTGGGTATTCAAAATATAACCTGGCTATTATAGACTTGAGGTGTAGGCAGGTGTAGGTTTCTCTGGCATGCAGTCTTTTCAAATTCGTTTTGATTATAGTAGTGATTTTAATGCAGAGATTTTGTAGAGTAGGTAGTCTTACACGGTCAGAGTAAGAAATGCTGCTCCACAAGGGAATAGCATAAGTCAGTACCGGTCGAATAAGCGAATAGTAGACCAGGAGTTTGGTTCAAGGAAATAGCGGGCTTCTTCTGTTGAAGATTGGCTTTATCGCGCTGATTCTGGCTCTTGCGTGCGCCTTGGCTATGTTCGATTTCCAGTTGAGTCGTGAGTCCATTGACAGGCCCAGGCAGACGACTTCATCCCTCCATTTTATGACGTGTCCTCCCATTTCAAAGTTAACGTCAGGTTTTCTTCTTGTGCGTTTTCTCGAGTTTATGATGGCTTCAGTTTTAGCCTCATTTGGTTTGAGGCGCCATTTCTTGTAGTACGAGAGCGTCGAGCGCTCTCACTAGGTATATAACCGCCATGTCTGCTGTAAGCAAGAAAACGTAAAGTTTGACATCTTCTGCGTTTTTAGGCCGGCCGGTCGGCGTGGTCGAGCAGTAAGGCTCTTGAATCGCAATCCCAAGGCCGCGGGACTGAATCCCGGCATGGCAAATATTTTATTTGATTAATTCGTGTTATTTTACAATCAATTCATTTAAAATAATATATAGTATATTTGCGGCACGTTTCGGAATGGAAGATACTCTCAGTATCGCCCTGGTGTAAGACCACCATTCATAATTGAAACGTTGAGTGAAATGGCTTAAGCCGTGTTTGGTGACCAGATCTGAATGGCCAGGTACTTTCCCACCTTCCTGTTCCCCATCTCCTTCCCCTCCCCACTACCTTCAGCCTCACAACATACCCCAATAGGGATGCTATAGTCTCACTGGCTCTAGAAGAAAGCAGCTGGGACTCTTGTGCGGTATTCATATAAAAAAGAAGATAGATTTCTTGCATCTCTCGTCACGGGGGATATCGTGTGAAAAGTTGAGGTCCCAGTAGACTCCCTTATGTAATCTCACGTAGTGACGACAGCACATTCCTGATAAAAACTCTGAAGGATCTGTTGAGATATTTTTGGATCGCTTTCGTTAGGCATACGGGCGTTTTTGTTTTGTGCAGCTTGTGCAGGAGTCTTTTTATCCAATCGGTGTCGAATACCTTCTCCAAGACTGTGAGTGTAACGGCGATGTAGCGGTGTTCGTTCAAGATGACCCTGCACCGCAAAGGTGATCTGCGCGTGTTTCAGATTTCAGGTTATTTAAGGCTGGCCGCTTGTACCTGCGGAAGAAGAGTTAATGAATTAGTATGCGCCGCCGCCTTCGCTATCCTCCGGTAGTTCGTCGAACCGGTTACCTGCTACAACAAACCGAGATTCCTGTGGGGACAGTAGCTTCTTGATGGGGTTGGACAGCCTTTTCCAACCTTCCTTCTGGCGGTACGTTGTCACCAAGGGCTCTGGGGTCTGGTAGGGGGCCTGTAGGCAAACGGTGCGAGGAACATCCGCACGGCGGGCGTCTGGTTATTCCTCTTGACGATGGGTATGGTCCTGTGTTCTCTTCTCGGTAGGGCTAGGTCTCCTTTTTCTTTGCTTTAAAAAAAAACAGTTGGTGGCGCGGGCATCTTTGCAGAGAGCCGATCGGAGTCCAGCCGGCTAAAAGTTCGCAGTGGTCTGGCTGCGTTAGACACAATCCAGACAAAGGCGAACTTGGGGGCAAAAAATCCCTTGTCTCAAAAAGCGACTGTCGCAAGCGGTGGTTACTCGGCGTATCCAATCTATGATCGATCATCGAAATAATGTTAAATCTTATCTACCTTGCCTTAAACAAGACTGTACTGTGCGCATGACAATGCGCAAAAATATATATGTACGAGCCATATATATCAAAATTTCTATATTACCGGCATATGCTCAGCGCTACTACCAACAAAAAGCGCCAATACTTACTTCTTTCTCGGCCCCGAGTATTTCTGATTTTCTATTCGTATTTTGATATAAATTCGTGGAACAACTTTTCTATAACAATAATCTATCGGTGTTTCGTATTTTACCATGACATCAGATGACCAGTCAATTAAATATAAGGTGGGTTTGCTTTGTAAAATTACGTGCTTTTAGATCGTGGTAATAAAAATATAAATTAAGGTTTGAACCATTTGTGAGACATGCAAAATCTACGAAATCGACTCATAAGTATGTAGACATTTAATTTTTTTTTACTGATTTTCTTGATTGACTGTCTAGCTAACAATACATATTTTTTTAAATAACTGTATAAAACTGTAAAGTTTTATTTCAATGGCAAATGCATCATCGAAAACAATCCAAAAACTACAAAGTTATCGTTAAAGACTGATGACTAAAGAAGACAAAACGTTGGGTAGAGGAATACCACAAACTAGTTATTTTGTGATGAATGGTAGATGGGTCCAGATTGCGGACGGTGGCGAAAGACAAAAAAAGTTTTGTGTTAGGCTTAAGGAAGCTTATGTCCAACAACGGATGGCATAAAGCTCAAAAATTCTTTCATAAGGAAGTTTTGTTTTTTTAAAGAGTTGCAAACGTACATACATGAATAATGTTTATTAAATACATTAATAATGACTTTTGATAAATCAATATGTTTGGTTCATATCAATAAAAAACATTTAGTAGAATCTTTCGAATATCAAATATTGAACTTTGTGAGTATCCAGTTTTCATTAATTGACCAATCTTGTACACAGTATGTCGATTAATAAAGGTAATAGGTACCAAGCAAAAGTTTTGTGAAATTCTTGATTTACCAATTTTCATGTTGTTTGAAAGGAGGTGGGTGTTCGACGAACTAAGAGATTTCTCTATTCAAGCCCACAATAATTATTAGCAAAGTTTAGCAATAGCCTTCTTTTGTATTTCAAATAGCTGTTCTTTATTAGGACAGAAAATCGATAACCCAGCAATAGAAAGCACAAATGAGGTTTTGAATTTCATAACAAAGAAATTAATATTTCTTTGAAATAACAGATTTGTTGAGAGACGAGGGTGGTTTGGAATGATAGGAAATCAAGAAGGGTCGATAATAGGAGTTCGCATGCCGTCTCCAACAAAATATTAATTTATTGTAAATCCCACGTATTATTTACAAATAAGTGTCTCACTGATTTGGTAACTGGAACTGTTATAGTAACAGAGATTATACAATAATGTTAAAAAATCATTCGATAAAGTTGACGGTCGGATATTTTTCCGGTGAAAAAATAGATTTAAATTAAATTAACTCGTAAAAAAAGTTCTGAAAAACGATTTTCGGTAATATTTATATTCATGTACGAAATCATTAAATAACCTTACGTAATTTTTCGGTTCAATACTTTCGGTTAGTATACGTAGATAACAATATAGCTCAAATGCCTCCACGGAAAATATACGATTTTGTTATATTTTTCTGCAGTACATAAAACACGTATTATTAAATAATTTTAAATTTCTACTGAATAGAATAGTAAGCTCTCGTGCATGTGGGCATGTTTTAATTTCTCATTTCAAAAGCAATGAAAATGAACTAATTTCCTGCAGAACGAGCCAAAGGAAAAATTTTCTCGAATGCTTCCATGAAAATATTTTTTATACCAATGTAATGCTACATCCAAATTACTTTGATTCCTTTCATGGAGATGGAAAAATGCCTTTCATTTCGGGGCGTTTCCTTTTTAAAAAATATTTATTATTCATGTCAAATAATAATTGCTGTACCTATGTAAATATAATTACACACAGGCATAGAAGTTAATGACATTAGATTGGCTCAAATAAAAACACTACATTTATTTACTTATTCATTCATGCCTTGAAGGCTTTTACATGTTCGTACATGTTATTAAAGTTAGATAAGTTATTTAACTTTGTATTAAAAAATTATTAGCAGAATTAAAAAGTAATGACAATATTAGAATACTAGTAATAAAATTTATGTCAGAACTTTAAAAATTTCTGATATACATTTTGGTAAAGAATAAATGAAAATATCAACGGAACTGAATTTATTTCCAAGCCTATGTAGTAGGGTGGGTCACGACTGTATGGAGATTTTTTTTTCTTGTTTTGATTTGTCTAATAGTGATAAAAGGGTGTTAAATGGAGATATAAAATCACGTTATTTAAAAAAAAATATATTTTGATATCATCTTCTTCCTCCGGATAGACTTTGAAATTTCACATAATAGAGAAAAACCCACCCTCGTTAGATCTTTAAAAAATTAAAGATAAACCATTTAATATGAAATATTTTTAATAAAATACGAAAAAGGGGGAATGTTTACATTTATTTATTAAAAAATATATTTAAATATAATTCAAATTATCTCAAGGCAGTGTATTCAAATACCAGCAAAATCCTTCTTACTCTCGAATTTCGGCATTATTTTGCAATACTCAATTTTGGGACTTTTTGTAAATGATTTCGTCAAAATGTAATACTTTTATTTGCCATAGAAGATTACAAAAAATATGGTTTGGTAAAAAAAAAATTAAAATTAAAAAATTTTTTTTTTCAAAAAGTGTTAAAATTTTCAAATCTTTGAAGTGAATCCGGAGGAAGAAGATCGTATCAGAACTTTTTAAAATTTTAAACACATCGTTTTGAACCCTTTTGGCACCCTTTTATTGCTCTTAGAATCTAACAATGACATTTTTTGTTAAATGACCCACCTTACTATGTAGTCTTTGGATTGGGGAGTTATTGAAAAAGTTAGTTTTTGGCGGATAAACAAAGAAGTCTCGTGTCACGATTAAAAAACAATGCGAATTTCAACCTCTTTGTAATTAATTGTATACGTAGGTACTTCTACTGGTGATGACACATTAGATCATTAATTACCTGATGGTTATACTTGGATCCAAAGCATTTGGAAACAAAATTTACAAACACCGATTTCTCTTTGAAGACTATAACCGATTTCTCTTTAAGAGTTTAATGAGATAAAGAAAGGAAAGAAAGATTGAGGAACCTTATTTCAAAATTATTATCCCTCACCAGCCGAAATCTGAAAAATAGCTCGCAATCCAATGGCTAATGTTTTTTTGACAAAATTATGAAGTTGATTCTTGAAGATCTTTATACAAAATATGTCGTCGACCGTAGTTTATAATTTTTTTATTTTTTTTTTTATTTAACGACAATAAATTACAAAAATACACAATTAATTTGTTCGTTCACAGTGATCCTCACTAGGTATTCCTGTTCCAAGGCGGACTGTAGATTGTCGAATGGGTTATATCACTAATAAACAAATGTGAGAAAAATCATTATTGAAGGCCGGCTAGGCCGACGTGGTCTAGCAGTAAGGCTCTTGACTCGCAATCCGAAGGTCGCGGGATCGAATCCCGGCATGGCAAATAAATTTTGATTAATTTGTGTTATTTCAAAATTAATTTATTTACAATAATATACAGTATATTTGCGGCACGTGTCAGAGTGGCAGATACTCTCAGTATTGCCCTGGTGTAAGACATTCAGAAATGGAATGTTGCTTGAAATGGTTTTAGCCGTTGTTGGTGACCATATCTGAAAGATTTGAAACTTTGAACGCCTTAAAAATTTTTATGTTCTATTTATATTTAGTTTTCTATCTCTTTGCTTTCACCCTTTCTTCAATAATTGCTATCTGAGTTCCACGTTAATTTTGGATAAATATTTTATGAATTAATAACTTCGTTTACATTTTATAAAAAGCTTTTCAAATAATGCTCCTGGAAGAGAGCCTTGGGGCAGCTTCAAAATAATGCCCCCTCAGCGGGTCAAGTAATTTACGCTTAGCTTGCAGGCCTAGGGCTAACCTGTATTTATTTGTGTCGCTGCAAAATAACGTATTTCTGAATTCATCAAGGTAGCGCTTTTTGTTTGTTTTTTCCCTGACCGACCGGAAAAAGAAGGAAAAATTGGTGGAAAAACACAGAACAAGCGTCATTATCTGCTCAAATTGTAAACCACTATTTGTATTTCTTTTAGAGGGATGTTTAATGTATGCACCGTTTATTCTTTTAATGACTGGACTCTCTGTTGATGAAGCGTGATATGACTGAGAACATTAAAGGGTAGGACTGGAACTAATTCATGTCATTTAAGTTTACAGGTCAGGTAAAATAGGTCTACAAATGTTTTTTTTCTTTCAAATTATCCATTATTAGAAACATAAAGTAATGGGTGTTTGGTATAAGGTCATTGAAGTACACACATGTTAGCAAGTGTTTAGAGTTTTAGTAAATTGCCTAAAAATAGGTCAGTGGTCTAATATTGGTGGCATTGTCATTGGACAAAAAATAATAATGATATCTATTAGTTATATGTAAAAGCAAAGTATCCGATAAAAAAATGTATGCACGTACAGTAGAATCCGTTTATTACGACTCCGCCTTTATTGACCAACCGCTTAATATGACGTAATTACACAGCGAAGTTTGGTTTTCATATAAAATTCTTTATAACAAAGTCGGATATAATGACTTCGCTTATAGTGACATGTCGCTTATTATGACCCATTTAAAAAAAATAATGTCTTATTTCATGGAAAATTATGTCGGTTGTAGTGACCGACGTGATTCTCAACACCTTCGGCAGTGTTCGGTAGGGTCACGTGACGCCCGAAGATTATATGCTGTGTTTCTCTCGTCACGAGTCTTAATGTGCTGTGTTTATCTATCAAAATAAATACATACATTTATACCTTACAAAAACAGGAGGTTGTTTATTTTCTACAAAATGCTTTGTATTACGTCCGCTTAGTGTGACGTGTTTGTCATTTCCCTTCGCCGTCATTATACACGAATTCCACTGGACTAAGCTTCATTAATATCATACCGCTTATCTGAACTTTAATTGATTTAGGATAGCAAAATTCTGTTTTTACTAACTAAATCTGTTTGCAATTTTGTCTTTTACGATCCGTTTCCGGTCCAAAAACTCTTATATTCACATAAAAAAGATTATCTGTGGCAGGCGGGCGGGTGGACATCGTGAAAGAGGCTTTTGTTTGATTATGACATAAATCTAAAGTTTTATTCCGAGATTGATGAAATTTTGCATACCTGACCATCATAAAAAGAGTAATGTTAATGTCTAGGCCGATTCCGATAAACTCTGTGTAAAGTTCGAGTCATTCCGGGGACTTCAGATAGTTTTTTTTATAAGACCGATTTATTTTGTGCTTATACAAGTACATCAAGGTAGTTGTACTGAGAATAATAAAAATTAGTCACTAATGCTCCCAAACACTGGAGCCAGTAAAACAACGGCGTCCCAGTCGTCTCCAATTTTAAAATCCGATGAAAATGCGTTGTATTTAAAGAGTTATTAACGACAGTCACCGGCTGAGTCTGGTCAATTCCTCGGCTGGCTAGGTCCTCTACCACGACAAAAAAAAAACATTTTCCTTACTGTGGTTTTTGTAGGAGATTTTCAAATATTGTCGGGTCATTCGTAACCTGGGAATGTTTTTCTTTATTTAAAAAAAAAAAACAGTTATAATGGCTAGTAGGTTTTCACGGCCAAAAGTATTTTCTTTATTTGTTTTTGGGGTGTTATGCCATGTTGCGCTATCTACCTCTTTAGCCAACGTTTCGAACAGCGGACACTGTAACGCTGTCCGAAACGTTGGCTAAATAAGAAAGTAGCACAAAACGGCAAAACACCCCAAAAACAATCAACGAAAAGTAAAAATGTCGATGTCATGAGCTTTCAATGTGAGCAATGGTGCCCCGTGAAGTCAACGCAGTAAAATTCATAATTGGAATAGCAGTCTTGGAGTATCGCAACGCACGTTCCGTTGTGTCACACGCTTTTCGGCCGGCGTCATAATTCGGCCAGTCAGTCATTTAGTCATTTTTAGCCGGTTTGGCGCCATGGAAGTGAGAAATACCTAATAATCTTATCAGACAATTCATATAGTTGCTACCAAAATTATTTTAATAGGGCGAAATGATAAACTCATTTATAGCTTTCGAATTTTTTTCTTGAATGAATGCAAATCTTAAACCCCTGGTTTGCCGATTGCGCGCCCAGGACGCGCCATAAAAAAAATTTAAGATGCGATTTTAAACCTTATGTATAAAGAAAATGTATGAAGGACAAGGTCAGAATCGCTTGGGGCATTCTTGTTCTTGACGTAAAAGATATAAGGAACACACCTAGCCTCTCAAATAATCATCTTTGCACATATCTATGACTTTCGAAATGACATTTCTGCCGCGATTTGAACTGTCAAACTTTGAGCGTCGCATGTCATGAAAAGATCGATAAAACTATCAATTTGTCAAATAAACGCAAGTAATATTATTTGTAAGCATAGTTCATTGTTCAGGAAACGTGTTTCGGTAAATATTATATACGATAGCATAAAATAAATCCGCAAAATATTACGTCAAAGTCAAAAAATCGCGAAATTTTCGAGTTTCTTCCCTGGCATTTAAGAGGTAAAACAACGTTTTGATTTTGAATGGTGGTCTTTCACCAGGACGCTTCTAGAAGTATCTACAATTCTGATTACCGTCAAGAAGATTGAAAGACTTCCATAGCACCTACAAAAAAACGAATGTATAGTGCCAAAGACATTGCTCTGGGCGGAGTTTCGCTTAATAGTTTCGTGTTTAATAAAAGCGTAGTCGAGTTGAATGACACATTTTCAAATGACTCTGGAACGAATTGACGGTGGAAATTCACTTAATTCCGTAAAGTTCTATAATTATTATTTCTAAAATATCTCAAATTTCAAAAATGTCAATGTCATTGCAATTTTCCCAGATGCTATAATAATTATAATTGCAATTATTGCATTGTCATTTTATTTTAAACTTTAAATAAAGATAACAAGATACGCAAATAAAAAAAGTAGATCTCATACACAAAACAATGTTGAAGAATCTTACATGTATGTGTTTTTATAATGCGGTTGGGAATTTTCAAATATTTCATTACATTTACTTACTCACTAAATGATAATACTCGTATTATACGTGATAATTTCACAGTAAGAATAATTATTGTACATTCCCTTCGTGTTAAATTAACACATTTCAACCAATTACAAAAAAAAAATACAGCAAAAAATATTCTCATACATGTGCGATCATTAAAAAAGAGACGAACTTTTATAAATCTCTCCAAATTCTTTTCGTCTTCGTAGAATATAACCAGGGGAGCGTTTTTGATCACATTTTAGCTAATTCGCAAACACCCTGGAGCGTTCGCTGGCCAAAATGTGGTCAATTTGAAGAAATATTGTTACGAAAATAATTATTTCTAATTTAAAATAAATATCTTCCAAACCAAAGCTTTTGATAATGTGTCTTATCAACAAGCTCCTTATTAAACTAATGGAATTACCTGACCGGAAATTTTTTTTGGCAACTCTTCGTTATAATTTCCGATTTGTCACTTTTGCAAGTGAGATTTTGCACTGAGATTTTATTATTTAAATTAAGTTATCCTGTCGTGGAATACGGGTTATGAGCCATTAACCAGCGGCCGAGAATTTAAATTTCGTCGAACTATGATCTCGCGATTGTACCCTTGCAACTGTACAGGGCGGTTCCGATGAGAAAGATTAATTATTATCCATACCAGTATTTTAACATAATTACTCAATATCAATTTTATTTCATCCAAAATTTGCTTTGATAAATACCTACATTCAAAAATGATCAAACTCGTGACGATGAAATCATTAAAATTATGTACTTTTTGTTATTATTTTTTGATCACAAGTATTTATAATTTTTCAATAATGTCTAAGCAAAATAAGAATGACATTTTTTTTAAATATATTAGTTTGTAAGATCGTAAATAAACAGATAAACTGAAGTGTTTTCGTCACAAAACAATGGCGCGGATCTGTTTTTAATGATTTTATTCAAACTCTAATTAAAATTCTGAAAAGTAACTTTCTCAAATAATTTATTGATTTATTGTATTGCATGATATATGATTTTAAATTTATGTTGTATAATACAAAATTTAGTTTGAAAATTTAACAAATCTGCCAACGACCTACGGTAACACCTGATTGAACTAAAAATAAACATATTTTTTCAAAATTAAAATAAAAATTTCAAGATAAAATAACAGTCTTTCGAAATCAGTTTATAATTCTTTGTGGAAAAGAGTCAATAGGTCTAAAATTCGATTTAAAATTGACAGTTTTGTCTGGTTATTCCCTGTTAACATGCTGCGTGCCAGTAATTATTCTCGGTGTACTATGGGTTTTTTTATTTGTTTTTAAATGAGTGTGAGATATTATTTAAATTCACACGTGTTCGCTAGCGGGAACGATTTAAATTGAAGGCATCTGCTGTTAAGAATGTCTTTTAATGGAAGTACTAATTGCCCAGTCGCATTAATGTTCCTTTGGCCCTCCCGCGAATGTATTATTTGTTTGACAGCTTTTCAAAACCATGGTCATGAACCTTTGCCCATGTTTTGTAGATGAGTTTTCTACGGTACTGACTGCAAACAAATTTGAGTCCTTGTGAGAGCCCTGAAAAAGTAACCATCTATTATTTATACCGAGGCGGGTATGTGGCGGATAACCTCCAATGCACTGACTGAAGGCTCGGATTTTCTAAAGGAATCCGGCGCCTCTGTATTTAAATACACACAAACAAGGATTGAGCATTAAACTTAATAAATAGCCACAATGCTAGTTTCACCGTAATATTGACTTATTTTCTCTACGTGTTATTGGTACCCTTTTGCGGTGCCAATTGCTCAGTGTAATATTAGGCCCAACATAAAATTGATGCCCTCCGTGGCTTATTAATAATATTTTTAAACATTTATTGGAATTATTTCAAAAGCGACACGCTTTGTTTATCAGCAACTAATATTTATGTTCAAAATTTAACTAAGCTCATTGAATTTCATATACCCACGAGAGCCACTCGTTCTAAAATTCTGTTTTAATGCTACAATAACCGGACTGAGTATACGAAACACTCGATTGTACCTATATTATATGAAGTTACTAATAGATATGCTGATGTGGCAGATCTATTTAACTACACGGAAGCTAGTTACAAGAAGGCTATACTATCAAATATTTTCAATCAGGATAAACTTTATTTGCACTATAGAATTTTATACGTAATCGTATCTCAGTTGTCATTTCTTAATCAAAAGCCACAATTAACTGTTGTACTCTTTTTTATTATTTCTTATTTTATTATGATTTTGTGAAAGGTAATCCGTATTCATGGTATATGTATAACGTTTATATAAAATAAATAAATAACTAGCAGACATATATGCTTTCACCGTTAATCACGAAATGTCACCCATCTGTTTACGAGGAACTGGACAGTAGTCAATTGTTCTTGGGTTATGGCCCCATTATTTGTTCCGATATCCAAATACCTTAAAAATGCCACAGGTGCTTGTTTCTTATATGTTAAGTTCCATATTATATATCAGCGTGTTTGTTATTAAATTTAACTCTAGTTTTTTTTGAGAATCCTGAAAATAAAAAATAAGCCCTGAAAGTGCAGATAAAGTTGCAATCGCAAAAAAATTTGTATTTTCTGACAGCGTGTGTACTGTCAATACATCATTGGTGTGATATTGTGAAATATGGAGGTTTTAATATAAATTCAGTTAGAGTGATTCATAAAAAAGAAATATTTACCACTTTTATTTTACAAAGATACTATTAGGTCTGCTTAATTACGATTGAAAAAACATATGTTAAGTGAAAAAACGAACAAATTTTTTGTAATTTTGGAGAGCAAATTGTAAAAACTAGCGATGTTATGTACATCTATATCATTTAAAGGTTATTTACAATTCTACTGAACTGTCAATACATGTTCACAAACATCCTCTAATAAGTACAATTTAACAATTCATATTTAAAAACCGTCGAATTTAGTGCAATTGTGATTTTGATAATACATTTTTTTACGTAAAACCCACAAACTTAAGACAAATGATGAAAAAACGTAAATTCATTGACTTAAAACTACAGATAACATTTTGTTTTGAATTAATATTCGGGGGAAAGATTTTTTGAATGAGAGCGGGCAAATTCAAAACCAAACACAAAAATCTCCAGAACTCAACGCCGAAATTATTTAGCTCTTTTAGATAATATTGTGATTTGTTCTATATTTTTAAATTAATAAAAATGGTTAAAAGAAAGATTTGTAGGCAGAAAAAAATATTGATGGAATTTTACATATTTTTTTGGGAAACCGTTACTATGGACCTATGAAACTGGCTCTTCCTTCTGGATGGAAATAAATAAATAACTTTGTGCCGAGATCAATACTTAACCACGCTGCTTATGAAATAAGCTCGTTTATTTTAAGACGAGCCAGTTACAACCATGGCCGGAACGGGAAGGTAGTAATTTCAACCCTTTGTTTTCCACAACGTGTGGAAGAAAGAAGTATCTAACAACAATGAACACTTATGTTTGAATCATGAATTAAAAAAATATTAGAAGTATTTTTGTTGGTTTGTGTACACCAATTGTTATGTTTTAGACTACAGGGAGTAAGTATAACGTTTTACGTTGGGAGAAATCTTAATTCAATCATTTAGAACTACATTTGGAGAAATCTTAACTCAATCATACAGAACTACATTTATGACACTAGCGATTGGTGTTTATAAATTATTTTTTTTAGGTTGTGTACGCGACAAATCCTCACATACACATTGACTGTAAGGGGGTTATGTTTATGCTAAATATTGAGACCACTCGCCCTGATAGGGGCGGTTAGTTATCGACACAACTTTGCTACGGTATTCAAAATATTTGCAATGTTGTTCCGAAGACCGGTTGTATACGATTAGGTTTCAAAAGGTATTATTGTTTAGGCCTTTGTTCTGGTTGTTTCCGCCGTGGGAGCTTGGTCCAGACATTAAAGTCGCAGAAGTCAACAGGAAAAGCCAGTTAGCAAGCGGTAGGTGGCAGACCCGGGCAAGTCTGTAGCCTTGGAGATCCGATGAGTGAGAGAGTTGAAAGGCCATTTGTCATTTCTATCGCACATATTTTAAAATATTTGTCGTAACTTTATCTCCAGATCTCCCTTTATTCACACCCATTGCTTTATGGTAATATTATTAAATCATAAAATCAGAACCAGAAATTTTCAGAATTTATCATTAGATTCAATGACAAATTGATTAAAAAACTGAGACGTCAATAAAATATGTATCTGCGTGTATGTATGCATTCCATTGCTAATATGATCTGTCAAGCTTCAATATTCAGTAAATAAATTTTAATTATAAAGCAAGTGTATTTTTATAATTATTGTATTTTTATTTCCGCGTCTAACGCACCCACGTCTACAATTATCGTATTTTTATTTCCGTGTCTAACGCACCCGCGTCTACTCTGAACAGACGGTGAAATACAAGTGTTTGATTTCGTTCACACGTAGTTAAAATACCTAAATGCAGTGCGCCCGCCGTTTGAGACTGGAGCCTTAAGCAATCGAACATCAAAATTTCTTAGAAAATATGTAAATATGATATGTTGTGATTTTTTAAAACCTAAATCATGAGAGATTTTAACAATTATAAATCAAAGTTTTTTTTTAAACCAATTTTTTCCTTACGGAGGGTGGTTAATACAATTAAAACGTGATTTATCAAATGTTTCTGTGAGTGAGATCGAGATTAATTTAAACATTATTTATATTTTATATTACCTACATCCTAAATTAGTAGCCATCACGCAATTTCCCAGTAGAAGTAAGGATAAGCGTAAAGGATACTTAATCATGTAAAATCAACAAAAAGTCTGGGTTTCGTACTGAAAACATGCAAATTTTTCAAAAACACTAAGACATCTGATTCTCTACAATTCACATGTTCGTCCTCACCTGGAATACTGTTCACAGGTTTGGAACCCGCGCTATATTGTTTATGTTAACAGGTTAGAAAGAGTTCAGAAATTCCTCAATTTTAAATCATTCAACATTTACAACTCCTACGACGAAATCGAGAAACATTTTTGAATCACAAAACTACTCAACAGGAGGCTTGTCGCTGATCAGATGCTCCTGTACAAAATTATTAACTCAAAAGTTGACTGCCCGGATTTGCTAAACAAAATAAATTTCCACACGTCCATTCGATATAGTAGACAAAATACCCTTTTCCATATTGATAGATGCAACACCAATTCCAATCAAAATGAATTTATACAAAGGACATGTAACTACTATAACAACAAATTTGCAAATATAGACACACGTGCTGACGTATTTACTGCTAGTTACTGTCGCTACAGAACTTCACTGTATAACATTGTAGGTGCGAATAACACATGAATTAATTGTATCTAATATTTTTATATTACTTGCGTGGCAACTTTCCCTTATCCCTCTCCTCCCCTTACCCTTCCCAACCCAAATCCCTATTTTGCAGTCTGTTTCAGTTATAATCACACTTATTTTAATGTTGTGTATTAGTTTACCATTTGTTGAATTCACATTTGTACTCTTATTATTTTTTTTAAATATTCTAGTTTATATTCAGTTAGTCTTGTTTCTAAATACCTATCTGTGAACATTAATAATTGGTCTGTTTTTTTATCATCCTCTTATGTTTATTGTATTACTAAGACTGTTAATGTTCCTTTAATAAATAAATAAAATAAAATAAAGTTCCTCTGGGACCCAAACTTCTTCAAAAATGACTTTTTGCTAAGGTTTCTTCCTTCGCCCATTAACAAATCCAAAACTACTAAGCGTCCCTTCTATTTCGTTATTAGTAAGACATATGCTCATTTTTTTCCATATCTTACTCTAAAAAATTGATGTCATCTGACTTTCGTAATAAACAGCCATCCTTTTTCGCTTTTTAATGTGAAAGATTTAACATTCACAAACACAACCATATATTTCAGCTGTGCAAACGCGACACAAAACTCTAGTAACGAAGTTTTTTCACAATTAAATCCGACGAATTTGTACAAGGATGTAAGTTATTTATTTTTATTATTAATAAAAACAGTATCATACTATAAAAAATATTTTGCTTAAAATGGTTTTGATAATTTAATTTAACATTTTTCAAATATAAAATAAGTGGTGAGCAACAGATTTTATTTTTTTAGACGGTCAACTAATAACTTTTTTAGGTATTTGTTCAGAAGCATTTGAGATTTTAGTATAACGTTTATCAGAATTAAATAAAATAAACCCCGCGGAAAGATCAATTTTCTGGGCCTGTGTTCGTCCAATATGCCACGCGTCGAATATTTTTGAATACGGCTCCTTTATTAACGTCGTTGAGATTTATTTAAGAAGATTTATTTATTTAGAAAATTTGACGGTCCATCCTATGCTCCGGGGCCGAGCATCGTATATTTTTTAACACGCCTTCTTCACTTACGTAGTTGAGTTTCCGACATTATTTTAGGGTAGATATTGTGTAGTCCCGACATCGAATTAACATTCTAACTGTATACAGAATGAAATAATAATTATTGTATCCAATCATTTGGTTTAAGCTGAAACAATTTATTTCTCAGTCTTGGAAAGGGTTTAACTAATGATGGAATAACTTATTTTATAAATTGTGGTAATAATCAGTTAAAGTTTAATTTATTTTAATGATTTCGGCGAATCTAATTTTGTGGCTACAGATTTTTTTAACATTAATTCTACACAGGAGGCTCTGAGGAAAATATTTTTTTTTCTATTTCCTATATCATTTTTGGGGTTGCCATGTGGAGGTTTTTTTTAAAGGAAATGAAGAAGAGGAAGTTCTGGAAAGGAAATACGTATGACGGTAGGTAGGAATCTGGGGGTCAGTGTATCCAGGAGTGACGGACGTATGAATCCATCCATTCAACTCAACTACGGTGCATGGCGAAGGATTGAGGGATTTTGGCTGGAAAGGTCAAAAGACCACCTAAACCAGTCTCTCTTGATCCGGGCTGCTACGCAGCAGGTGGGCAGACACATCAGCCGCCAAGACCTTGACAAAACTTACCCCTTGAACCCGGGCACCCCTAACAACTATCAGATGTTCCCGGAGCGACGGTACCCATACCCGCCTACCAAAATGAATAAGTGAGTGGTTTAAATTCTAAATATTTTATTTAACAGTTTTAATGCCCCTCAAAGTCAAGGGGAAGTCAAGATCTTCAGTGCTGCTACTCCTGTTTTCCCAGGGGCCGCTCAATCCTACGTGCGGATTTAGCAAAATCACTTTTTTCGCCTACAATAAAGGTGGCGTACGGCAATCGTACACATTTAAAAACCGGCAGCGAGAGAATAACATGTTGCATGTTAACTATTTGTTCACTAAAATATGAACTAGTTTCATACATGTATGTAGCTCATGGTAAATAGATTAAAAAAACTACAAGAAGAGGTGGCATTCAATTTTTGAGGCGGTTACCGTTCATTGGGTAACCAACACTTCTGCCGCATATCAGCCTAAGTGGTTCGTTATGCTTGGTGATTTAGCAGGGGTGCCCAGGTTAATGGGGTAAGGTTTGCACAGTTTTTGGTGGCGGATGTGTGGTACCATGCAGTAAGAATAGGGCGTAACATAGTCAGTTAGAATAGTGCGTTGAGGTGTACTGTATGACTGAAACGCCTTATTCACGATTCGACAAGTACTGCCTACAGTACTGCATGCAGTCTCTGCAAATCAGATCGTTAGTGGGCTCAACGGCAGGCCGAATTATTATTATTCCCTTTGTCGAGCTGTCCGGCAGAATAATAGAATGGTGAGATAATTTGGCAAGGATAAAGGGTTTATTTCTCGGATTAAATGGTTATTCTTTAATAACTTCCGTAATTCTTTGTGGATCAAGATGACAATATTCTCATTTGTTAACTCCTCAGGCCTCGGAGCTATTTTGTAGGATGGTCAAAATATTTAAGCTTTTTACTCTATGCAATAAAATCCAAAAAAAATAATATTTCTAAACGCATGCAAAAACTAAAATCCGTTTTTGAAAGTAGATGAAATATGCTTTTGAATTTTATAATTCGAAATAAACATGTAATTTTTAAAACATAAAAATTTTAAATGCAAACAATTTTTTTTTTTTAAATAGCTCAGTACATTTTTTCTAACTAACTATTATGTCGTTTCATGCAAAAATAATTAATAAAATTTGATTCTCAAAATTTAATTCTTTTTAAGTGAAATTTCTTTAGCACCGTTGTGATTTGAAACTCGATGAAACGGAAACGACACTTAACAGAAACAAACACATATACCCATAGGTTTAAGCCTGTGAGAGAATGAGATATAATGAAACCTTACTGCGATGGCCGCTTTGATTATGAGCCCACTTTTCAAAGCTCTTATTGGTTGAGATTGTGTGTAAGTTATTGTGAAGGTTTCACTTCTACCGCGTGTAAACTGCACCCGATCTTTTTTCAAATTGCGGTAGGAATCTTCGGTTTCATATAGGTGCACATTTTTTGGTTAACTCTTAGATTTGAATGTATGTTGTGTTTTCTCTTTCCAATACTTAGATCATGTTTCTAACCATAATAGCAAGACTATTTCTATGAGTTGTTCCTTAAAGCGAACATTACCAGAGGGGATAAACACCAGTCCTTGTTTGCCCAGATATATATTTTTTATATTCATTCAAAAAACTCATTCACACTAGTTCTCCTTCTCCCCACAAAAATTATTCAATCAGTCCAATCGCGTTAGATCAGAGCTTCCTCTCTCTCTTCATTTCTTGTATTACCCTGAATTATAATATACTGCAAATCATAGGTATTATTCAGCACTTAACGATAAGATAAATTAAAGTTATAAATATAAATTATTCATGGATTCGTTTTATATATTTTTTACAGCATAAATTAATTCAATTTGACCATAATTGAACTTAGAAAACCGCAGTAACATGAACCCCTCAATTCAATTCTCAAATTTTAACACACCTTTATCGATGATTTAATTATTTAAATATATTTTCGTAATTTATCTTTGGCGTGTTGCGCTACCTCTTTCTTTAGTCAGCGTTTCGGACAGCGTTAATTGTCCATCACCTACCAGCGTTCCACACATCTGCCCTAATGATGGACCCTGTAACGCTGTCCGAAACGTTGTTTAAAGAAGGAGATAGCGCTACACGGCACGAAACCCCAAAAATTAGCAACGAAAATACATTTGGCCGTTAAAATCAAAAATTGTATATATGTTAATACAGATCCTAAACTAGCCTGATGAAAAAAAAAATCTAGTTTTTTTTTTTTTTTTTATGTGAATACCGATCTGTCAAAGAACTGACTCACAATTTAAGGCAATATGACTGTGGTATTTTATAAAGGTTTTTTTTTTTAATATTCGTAATAAATTTCTTGTACATTAAAAACTTGTATTAATCTAATTCAAAAATAAAATCGTGTATTATATGGAAAAAAGGGAGATTTACAAATACCAGTGGTCGCCCAATGGTTGAAATTCGACCATAATTAATTTTATTTAATGTGTAATTAAATTAATTATGAAATAAATTTAATGAAATAAAATTTTATGTGTAATGTTTTTTTTATTGATTTAATGTATTTTGTATGCATAATTTAAAAAAAATATATTAGCATTCTGCACTCCTTCTTTATATAAACTATAAGTGTGCGAAATTTCATACTCCTCCGTCTACGCAATTTTCGTAAAAAGGGGTACAAAGTTTTTGCTTTTATTGAAAAGGGTAGAAAAGTATTGGAAAAGGAAGAAAGAAGGTTGTGAAGTGACTGGTTACTCAGATAAGGTCACTTAACACCGAAAGTCATTTCAAGCAATTCCTAGTTACGTAGCGCACCCTACCGATTTCCATGAAAATTCCTTACATTCATTTACCCTAGATTATGCAGGTGGCGTCTTTTTGTATTTTTATGTTTGGTTCTATTTTGAACGACAACAAGAAAAACCAGACAATTTTATTTTAATAAATTATTTAGTATGCATCTTCCACAAATCTGTGATCAGAGATGCTGTAATCCTCGAAGTAGGTCGTCCATAGCTACACTCAAGCCAACAACCCAATACCGGGAGTAGGTAGACCATTTCTCACAGTAAACTATTTTCGGACCCGCCTTATCCTGCGGGTCTTAGCGAAGTCCCCAGTTATTAATTATGATTGTTGGAAACTCCGGTCGCCCCGCGCCGGAACAAAGATGGCACCTGATTCATATTCATCAAGCGGCGGCGGAGAATCGTTGTGCAATACTTCCCAACTCAATTATTTAGGGCGAATTCGCCTTGGAAACCCCTCGGGGCTTGGGAATAATTGATGAATTACTGTATTGATGGAATTATTGTTGTCGACCATTGAATTGGAATACATTAAATTGACATAAGTGCCGACGACCTAAAAGTCTTGGCTACTTGTTGGTAACATTGGTATCTCAATCTTAGTAGAAGAATATTTTTCTAATTGAATTAATACGTAGATACCAACAATAAATGAGGTATTATTCTCCTTGTGAAAGCTTTAAGGGAATTGATGAATTACTGTTTATTTATTTATAAAATACACGGTAGCTACTTGAGATATTTAAATAGAAGAGATTCAATCACCCTACTAGGCGGCCGTCTGTTTCATGGTGACCTAGCGAATTTAGTTATTTTTGATGTATAAACACGAATTATCAGCCTTACTAAAAAACGTACTAAATATTTTACAACATTGATAAACAAACATCTGTATGAAAACCTTTCTTATTTAGAAACTGATTAAAAAAACAGTTCATTGAAATATTAAGACATTGCTTATCCAGCCGAAGAGGGTTGTTAATCTGTTTTATACACTGTTATTAATAATAATTTTTAATAAATTTTTGAAATCAAAAGATAATTTAAATGTTGTATACATTTCAAATTTTCGAGGAATATGTAAAAACACAAAACTATTTTAGAAACCAGATAAACTTAGCATTAAGATTTTTGAATTTGATACACACTTAAATATTTAAAAATTTCCATTTTTTATTTTGCACATGAAAAAAGTTGAAAAAAAGCTAACCACAAACATTTCTAATTAATAAGATCTTAAAAATTTAAGAAATAAAAAAAAAAAACATTAATTTTATTTAAAGAATTTGCAACAAAACTGTCACTTAATTTTTTATCTTTTTCACAGAATTAAAAATTATTATAATAATTCCTTGAGAACAACATTTTGAATTCATTGGTACAACGTTGATTTATTGAATTTGTATTTTCTTACACAAGCATAAGGCATTATTTATGTTATTAAAAAATATCACTTTCATGGAAGTGTTATTAAATTTGCGCGGTAAAAGTCAATTAAAAAATAATGTATCAGCAATAATCTCGCTTTTTCTGACAAGATGACATTAAATTCACAACATGACATTATTAACGTATTTAAAGCGAAGAAAAATAACATTAATGTTAGCAAATATATTGATTTACACTAATACAACAAAACATGATATGAATTACGAATCAAATATCATAAATCAAAACTCTCATTTTGCCGGGAAAATTACGCGCATCGTACCAATCTTTAGTAGTACATACGCGCATCGTACCAATTACGCGTATGTACTACTAAAGTGTAATTAAACTTTTTAATCTTTGAAAAGTAATAACACTGTGGCGATGTCATTTTTATTATCGAGCATCCAATTATAATTTAAGGCTTTAAAATGATCGCAAATAAATATTGCTTTTTGATTTTCCTGTCTTACCCCAAAACTATAGCTTAAAAGTGCTTTTTAACGCCTAAAAATTCGCTTACCAGATGCCTTTGGGTAATGCCTTTATCAATAACTGTAATGAAAGTTTTATTCTGTAGGACTATTGATTTAGAAAAAAAAAATGTTTTTAGAATTTTTATCTACTTTCCAACCAAAAAACCTATAATAAATAAAAGAGATACCTAACATTCATAATAATATTACTCATTCTGCTGTTTGTCACATAACAACTAATTATATCTGTTAAGTAATCATCTTCCCCTAGCTCTCTAGACAATTAGAAATCTTTTATTAAAACGCTTTGTGAAACTTTTCCAAGCACGTGTTCCGCGTGTGAAAATAATTATGATACATTAGTTAAAGACGTGGAAAAACTTATGTCCATCAAAACTTACCATTTAGCCACTTGTTGGTCCTACGCCAAACATCTTTTTCTGCAGAGCTCGCGGAAAACTTGGAAAACTTTCACTACGCCCTCGCTATTAATTTCTTTTAAACGTATGTTTCGTACGTAAGCACATTGAGAATAAATAAGTTGAAGAAACGTTTTACATAGCCTGGAAAATTCTTATTTCTTCCATTGTTCAAAATGATTTTACATTTTTTAACATTACCTACTGTTAAAGTCTTCTTTTACAATAAATATGGTTTTATCAAAGTCATATATTATGTTGTGCATTTTTTGACTTATGCTTTAAAATAGTCACACATTTGCATAGTCAATCAAAAGTCGATTTTTTAAATCAATTGTCTTCTACTATTGAACAACAAAACAACCCGCAAAATAATCTCCACCATAACTACAAAAACAACCATCACAAAACCACGGCAACAACAACCATCTCAACAACAAAATTGAAATTGAGACGTTGCTTGTAACGATTTTATGATTTTAACGTCTTGTAATGATTTTAACCGTATTTGGAGACTAGATCTGAATGACCAGGCATTTTCCGAATGTCTCTTCCCTTCACTTCCCTTCTCCTTTCCCTTCCTATTCCATTCACTTCACAACAATCTCCAACCGGAGATGCCAAAGTCTTACTGGCTCGAAGTATTTACGACTCTTGTGCCATATTCACAATAAACTACTTTTACTTTTATTTTTTTATTTTAACTTTTTATGAGTAAAACCTCAAACTGTAATATTTAATTAAATGAAGACATTATGAGCGAAACTCAATCGAAAATCTAGAAACAGAAAAATCAGAAAAAGATATTTACACCTCTGGGACTCGAACCCAGGACCTCCCTACTTTCCGGGTTGGGGGCTCTTATCCACTGAGCTAAGGTGTCGATATCCAATTCGGTCACTTTTAACAGTACCATACTTCGACCAAGAACCACCCATATTATCTTCATTTTTCTTAACGCATATTTTTATTGGCTGCCATCTTTATGAACCCAACCCGGAAAGTAGGGAGGTCCTGGGTTCGAGTCCCAGAGGTGTAAATATCTTTTTCTGATTTTTCTGTTTCCAGATTTTCGATTGAGTTTCGCTCATAATGTCTTCATTTAATTAAAAACTACTTTTACCTACACTTATAGGCACTTCAAAAACGTTAACAGTTCAACAATAAGTAAAAACAGAAAACCGCATATTTTCAACAGATAACCTATAAATATATTTTAAAACTTTTTTTAAAAGATAATAAAGAAAAAGTGTCTACAAGTGTTATGATAAAAAAATATTACGTTAGACTTATTATAAAAAATATGCTTAAAGGTTTAACAAAACTGCAACAACTTGACCCTGATCCTGGAGAATGACTCCCATGTGAAAAACTGAGTAAAACTGAAAAATATTAAGAGGACAAGACATTTTAGTGATTATCAAAAGGATTCTTTAATGAAAACATATGTGAATAACAAATTTATTGAGGCCATTGAGGGCTTTACAAAAAAAAATCGAAACATGAAGTAAGTAAAACTTAATTAAAAATAATATAAATATATAATATTTTAAAATATTTTAAATAATATAAATATGTACATAGAAGTGTCCAAAAAGTTGACAAAGTATTGGCATAAATTATAATGTTGAAGATGAATAAAAAAACAAGTACTCAACGAACTAAAAAATCTCTCCAGCGGGGAATCGAACCCCGGTCTCCCGCGTGACAGGCGGGGATACTTACCACTATACTACTGAAGATACTTGATGAGCGCCAATCTTAACGTACACAAGAAACAAGCGTCAAATTTCCTTTATCATGACCCGTATTAAAAATAAATTATTGAAGGCAATTTTGTTTGTAGGATATTATCATTTTCTGATAAGTTGACCCAAGTGATTACACTCTTCAATACCTTCTTAGAATATTCCATATTCATAACAAGGTTTTAAATTAAATTTATTTTTACAGGTTTGTACTGACTTTTAATATAATACCTACTTGCCTTTTTTTTTGATTTGTAGTATTTATTGATTTATTTTCTTATTTTATTGAATTATTTGTAACATTAACTTAGTATTTTTTGAAATATGGTAGGTATTAAAAAAAAATCAAGAATTTTTTTTAACATGATAAAAAAAAATCCTTTTTTCGTACATAGGTATTTCTTCTAATTAAAGAAATTAAATGGTTTTTTGGAAAGAACCACACTTTATGCGATTATCGAATAGGTTACGAGAGCGTTATAATGTTTAGCCACGACACCATATACACCGCACACTATATTACTTAACCAGAAGATAACACCAACAACAGCCATGCATCCAGATCGTCTGATTATCAACTATATATAAATTGAACTAAGATGTCAACCATTGATAAAAGCAGCAAAGGAGATTGGCCATGAACCATTTTATATCGGACCCGAAATTTTTATTCAAAATAATCAATAACGTTGTTGACAACAACCAACTATCTTCTAGAAAACATTAATTTCCACTGTCCACTACGAAACACAAGATCAAATCAATTTTTCCACATCCCGCTTTAAAAAAACAAATTACACACAATATTCATTTCTCAGAAGGACGTGCACAAAATACAATAACATCTTTTCAGATGTCGATATTTTCTATTTGTGTTCTGAACAATTAACCAAACACGTAATAGAAAAAATTAAAACAAATTGTTAATTACGAACCCTCCACCCTTGCTGGGTGTTATTTTCTCGATATCATTATGTAATTTTTTCTTCTTTTTATTATTATAATATTTGGATGATTTGTATTGCGCCGCTTTTGGTGAAAAATCACGTCTAGGGCGCCGGAAAATGGCTAATCATGTTTATCCTTATTTTTATTAAGAAAAAATAAAGTTTTTTTTATGGTGAGAAAATGTGTTATTTTTATATACTCCTAGGTTAACATTTTCATTTTCATTTTATCTATCCTACATGCTTTTATCTGTGTTTTTTTATTTTGTTTATATTTTTTCATCTTTTTCTACCACTTTATGTTTTTTTTTATGTTTTAATCTTATATATAAACAATCATACATTTTTGCGGAAACTTCGCTGGTTCATGCAACCATGTAATATGTAATTACTATAATAAAATATGTATAGCTGTTAGTTTCACAAATAAACTAAAATAAAAAAAATTAAATGTGAAACAACGTTTGAAATGCACAAACGTTTCGTTAAAAACATTCACCCGTAATACTGCAAATCACATGTTATATCTTTGTTGTATCGACACATCAAATGAATAACAACAATATAGTTCTTGCAGTTTGGTCACGGTTCGGCGACAATCGGCAACCTTCAATCCCATATCTTTATTGTCTCTATTATCAGTTCTCCCGCCCTTCGAGCCTGTAGGACCAAATACGATCCTGTATATTTTTTTGCCTGCAGATAGAATCAATAAAACAATATAATATGTATATTTTTACATTGCATTGCGTTAACTGGTCAAAAGAATTGTACAAATCATGTTCCATATGTTCACACTAATCCTAATTTGACTGTTCTAAAACGGGAATCATCCTAGTTGAACAGTCAAAAAAATTCGTAAATAATGTATATAAATGTATTATGTTTTTATTTATTTATTTATTAATAAATAAATTATTTATTTATTTATTAATAATTTATTTTTCGGGGCTTTTACATATATAGCATAGAAAAAACATTTTATTGTACATAACTGAACTGCCTCAATAACAATATTTTATATTTATTCAAAGATAAATTGAATATGTCCACTGACTTGGTATAATTGTTTCCCTCCATTAGTATTCTGGGCAAAGAGGAATACATATGGTAGCTAGTTCCAGAATTTCTGCACTGAAATAAATCCTGACTTCTAGTATTACGAAGTGGAATTCGGAAGCTTATCAATTCAAGTAATACCGGACTATCAACTAAATCATTTAGAATTTTATATAAAAATACCAAGTCAGTGAAAATTCATCTGTCTGACAATTTAAGCATATTTATATCGTTTAAAATTGTATTGTAGTTTAACATATTTGCTGGAATACCCATTTTAAAATTTAGAAAACGTAAGAATTTGTTTTGTATTCTTTCAACAGCTTGTACGTGCATATTATAATGAGGATTCCAGACAGGAGAATTGTACTCAAGTTGGCTTCTAACATAAGCAAAATATAAAGTTAAATACACTTTATATTGCTAAAGTTTCTAGTTAGCCTAGTTATAAACCCCAACATTTTTAAGCCCTTATTACAGATTTCTGTTATGTGATTAACAAATGAAAGATTTGATTGAAAAGTGATGCCCAAGTCTTTAATTTGCATTAATGTCTGAAGAGCAATGTTATCAATGTTGTAATTAAATATCACTGGATTTTTTATTCTAGAAAATCTAACAATTTGACATTTTGAGATATTTAAATAAAGTCTATTTTCCATACACCAAATTAACAATTTGTTGATATTATCTTGAAGAATGTTGCAATGATAAATATTTTCAATAATTTTAAAAATTTTGAGGTCATCAGCAAAAAGTAAGATAGATACATCATGAAATATTTTTGTAAGATCATTTATAAATAAGATTGGGCCAAAAGGTGTGAACCCTGTGGAACTCCACTTGTTGCATTATTTTTTTCTGACAGGGAGGATTTAATTCTAACTATTTGTTGTCTTCCAGTAAGATAGCTTTTACTAAATGAATAAATAAATATAGATTTTTTTTCGGTGATCGACGAACAGGTGAATGCAATTTTAGCCATAAGTTGTTATAATGGTTTGTCTAGTCTGTAGTTAGAAGTAAGATTGAAAAAAAAAAATTTAATACTTGTAGAGCGTCCTTGAGATGACTTTTTATAAAAACGGCGTTATAAACGGCGTCGGGATTCTGTTGGGGAACGGAGACGCCTATGGGGAGTAGTTGCGTTAGGTCTGCGCACGCGATATGCTCGAGAGTTTGTGTGGATCTTGCGTCTACGCGCCAAATCGCGGCTGATTCAAATATAGGGCGAGCGTGTAACATAACAATAACCTACAAAAATTCTACAGGGGTAACACAATTTAAAAACATGTACTTTGCAGAAAAATTTGCCTTCAACCTGTACATTTTATAATGATTATGGGACTATGGTGACCCTAATTGGTGTAGTGTGAGACTGAATGTACCGATAAGTAGATGGAAAAGAGGATGGTGGTGAAGTAATTGGTGTTGTGCCTACAAGAGTAACAGAATTTTAAATTTAAAAGCTTATAAACACGTCGCGTATAACTAGTATGAAAAACGTATATTTTGAGGAAAAATTTGCGAATTTAATGAGAAGTGTTTTGACGGCGAGAGCAAAATGCGTGGTGCTTTATTCTATTTACAGAGACCCCTGTGATTGATGGCCTGCACAAATCAGCAAATAAAATAAATCTTTCACCGCCATTAAACTTGTGCTGTGTTTAACCCTCCTCCATCTCCCCTAATTGAATTCACTGTCTGATTGTTTTAACCCGATAAGTAAGTAGAATTACAGTTACACCATTTCAAAGAGATCCTTGCTTCTGTGTTAGTTACTGGATGGATCAAAATATTCTTTAAAACTTATATAATAATTTAGTTTTTTTTTAAGAAGCTTGGAAACTGAAGATTAAAACAAAAAATACATTGAAATAAATTTCTAATTGAATGACGAGTCTAAACTTAAACGGAATTGATAGACGTCAGTACGCATCCAGTATATTTGGGCATTTTACAGGGTACGTAAAAAAGATACTTACAAGGTACTGCGGGCGGGTGTTCTAGGTAAACTTTTGATGCTATTTTAATCTTTTCGTCCCGGAAAGAAAAAAAATCACAAATGATCTGAAGGGGGGTCACTCGGGGACCCCAATTTGTTTTGCTTATTAAACGATGTTAATGACATAATTTTTTGTAATTTGTTTTGGTAATAATTAAAGAAAAGTATATTCATTGTATTTCAGTAGTCTTTTTCAAAATCGTTTGATAATTAATATCATAATTAATATTCTAATAAATTTAGACCATAAAGTGTATTTTTCCAAAGAAAACAGAAAAAGCTGGCCGATAGTCAACATAACTCCTTGTTTCCGAATCTTGAATGGCAATTGGCGCTTACCCGAAACGACCCAGACCGAATGTTCTTTGACTGGCAAGCGAGCATTTTAGCATTGTAAAAAGAGCAAACGAGATGCGCAGTGTAAACGAATGGGTTCTAGTCCTTTCCACTAGCACTTACGTGCTATCGCTTAGAATTGTTCCGATACGTTCAGCAGTTAGGAACGGGGTAACGCTCGAATAAAGGGGTAGGGGGACGGGTGGGACAGATTCTCCACCGGAATTCGATAGAAATTATTTAATATTAAGACAAGTAGTAATGCGATATTATTTTTTTTAATGCAGATCGATAACCAAATAGTTTTTTTTCTATAATAACCCAAATTTTTGAGTATGTGATTTAAAACACAACTTAGATACAGTGTAAAACTCTCGTTAGTGTAAGTGCGTTCCCCCGGCCCGGTAAGGAAGTGTTAAAATGATTTGCATGAAGATACTACTTTCTAAGTAGGGAAAATAATACTTTTCTGTTCATATTGCCTCACTTGAAGTATTACCATTCAAAAACAATATTTTGTAGTAATAATTTCTGTTTTGACACAGAACTTGAATGGAACTTTCATAGAACTTGAAAATTAACTTAGACATATGATATATTGTTCAAATTCTGTGAAACAGCCCGTCCTTAGAGTAAATCAAGGTAACTCTAAGGAAGTTAAAGTAACTAACTCTAAACAAGTTATGTTTTTAGGTTTTCACGGCCAAAAAGTATTTTTGTTATTGTTTTTGGGGTGTTATGCCGTGTTTCGCTACCTCCTTCTTTAGCCAACGTTTCGGACAGCGTTACAGTGTCCATCATCAGGGCAGATGAGCAAATGATATTTTTTTTTTTTTTTTTTTTTTTTGATTTACTAGATTCTTATATTCCTTGAAGAGGTGAATCATTTAAATTTACTGAATTTAAAGTTAATGTTCTTTATACAAATAGAACGGCGTCATTTGCGCCTCGCAATCTTTACCTCATGTGGGTATTTAAAAATTTTACTTGTTTATTATAGACTTAAGGTCCTGAATTTAATCGGTAGGGAAAAATTGTTACCTAAAAACCCTACTAAAATTGCATCTTTTTTGGTCATCATTTACTCTTGATCGTCAGCAAACTGGAAAGCATAAATACATACGTGTGTGTTTGTGTTATGTTGGGAGTGGGAAGGAGGCGGTCATGTCCTTTTATTTGGAGTTCTTCCGCATTTGCCTTCGGGAATGAGGAAACCATGAAAAACCTCATCCAGGAAGATTCGGCCGGCGGTCAACATGAACCCGGTCGGCCTTCAGTGATATCGGTGTACGATATCCTGCATTGTGTGTGTGTGGGGTGTATGTCTGTTTTTATGTAGATATATACTTTATGGGACTATAGGGGATAAACATACATATACATACATACTATACAATATTATATAAATATATACATAGATATATAAACATAAGTTACGGGGGAGGGGTCTGGAGTTTGGGAATACCTACTGCTCGCTCACTCGTCGGCGTCTGAATCTGGTTCATGCCAGATGTGGTCAAGGTCCATCAGAATGTGTTTGGGTAGTCTGTGTACGTATTTGAATGTGAAGTCGCTGGGAGAATTGTATTGACCGATTTCCTGTATGAGTTTATTTTTACTGTGTCTTAAAGATTTGTAAAATCGGTCTGTCAGTCTGTGAGTGTATTCAAATAAGGTCGGAATGTCTTCTCTCGCATGTAGTCTTTTCAAATTTGTTCTGATTCTAGTGTTGTATGTGATTTTAATGATGTTTGGCAGGCCCTTGATGACCGCCTTCTTCAATTTTTCAGCCTCCGCTGTGTAGGTATGGAAGCCGCGCGCCTCCGCTCGCAGCCCGTTGGTGAGGGCGCGGTGGTCCGCCATGCTGCGTACAAAGATATTGGCGGTCCCGCCCCTGTTGTATCTGAAATTGAAATTGGCGTGACCAAGATGACCCTGCACTGCAGAGGTGATCTGGCTGTGTGTGAGGTTCCCCAGGGTCATCACGACCGGGGGAACGCGATCTCTCCTTGCCGCTGCTTGGCTGCTGGTACCTGCGGATGAGAAAGAGGGATTAGTTGTGTTGGCGCGTTTGGGTTGCGGAGCGCCGCCGCCTTCAGAAACCTCCTTGAGGTCGGAGAACCGGTTACCGACAATAACCGGTTCCGGTCCCTGCGGTGACAGGGGCCTCTTCACGGGGTTGGACGGCCTCGTCCAACCTTCCTCCTGGGTCGTCTCCATGTCCTGGGATGGCTGCTGGGGTCTGGGGGGCGGCACGTAGCCCGAAGCTGGGCCTACTGTGGGGCGGTTGCTGGGTCCGGGTGCGGGGGCGGGCTCGGGCATCACGGGGGACGGCATGGGGATGGCCGGCCTTGTCCTCGGGTCTGCGGGGTGGCTCTTCACTGGCTGCTGGGGCTGGATGGCGGGGATCGTGTACAGCACGGTCCCGGTCTTTGTCCTGCTGCGGTACTGGCGGGCGCCAGGGGGAATCACGATAGGAGATTCCTCCGGGTCTGCGGCTTCCAGCCGCGCGGAGTACATCCGCACGGCAGGAATGATATTCTTCCTCTTCTGGATTGGGATGACAGTCCTGTGGTCTCGTCTCTGTGGGGCCAGGTCGTCCTTCTTCTTCTTTGCCTTGAAAAAGGCAGTTGGTGGCGCGGGGGCCTGGGCAGTGAGCCAGTCGGGCCGGCTGGCTGCGAGGTGGCAGGTGTCTGGCCGTGTAAACACAAGCCAGACAAAAGCGAATCGGGGCGAAAGGGCGGTGGTCTCGAAAAGCGACTGTCGCAGGCGGCAGTCACAAAAGCTCCGATCGATCGATGATCTAGCAAATGATATTGGTGAGAGTGTTTGCTTATGTGTGTCGAAGCGATACCGTGCTGCCAGCTCCATTTCTCTACGAGCTGGTGTTAGAAAAAATTCAGCATAGTGCAATTCAAAAAGTTCAGCAGGGCAAAGACTAAGTTTCCTCTGAAAACAGATGGAGTATATAAACTCAGCTGTTCTGGATGTGACAAGGTCTATGTAGGCCAGACAGAGCGAACGATCTCCAAAAGGATTTCGGAACACTTTCGTGCTTGTAAACTTGGCCAACCTTGCAAATCGGCAATCGCCGAGCACTTAATCGAAACCGGCCATTACTTTGGATTTGTTCCTGAAGTCCTGGGAAGACTCAAAACTTACAGAGCACGCCTAATTACGGAGGCAATTGAAATCCATAAAAACCCCATCAATATTAACAGAGACGACGGAGCTAAGCTCAATAGTTCTTGGTATCCAGTAATTGACGGCTACACCAAAGCTAAACGAAAAAAACCATGCTGATTTTTTTCTAACACCAGCTCGTAGAGAAATGGAGCTGGCAGCACGGTATCGCTTCGACACACATAAGCAAACACTCTCACCAATATCATTTGCTCATCTGCCCTGATGATGGACACTGTAGTGCTGTCCGAAACGTTGGCTAAAGAAGGAGGTAGCGAAATACGGCATAACACCCCAAAAACAATAACACAACTCTAACCTAACTTGGAAGGAATGTTGGGACCATGGATTTGCTTAACAATGAGTTGGTGTACGAACAAATTCAGATACAGAACCGATTTCTGTGGAACGCCGGCATTTAATGTATTTACCGTTTGAATCGATCTCTCCCTTAAAAAGTTGTCAATTCGTCAATAAAGGATGCGGGATATTCATAACGAGCGGTTCGTTCATTCCCACAGGTTTCATCAACTTGGACGGAAAATAATCTGATGTGATCGCAATTGAAGTGGTCGCCCTTTTTAAAAAAAAGATGAATAACGACTTTTTTACAACCAGGAGAAGCAAAGCCACACTTCACAGATATTTTAAAGAGCTTTGTCAAAATTGAGTAATTTCTGCAGCACGCCTTTGAAATACCAGGGCAGGGATTCCGGCAGGCCCGCTAGCTTTATTAATTTCAAGCTCCCTAGACGTGGAGTATATCCAGATGCCGGATCCCCAGCTTTTCACATAGAAACCGCAGTGTCGAACCAGCGGCAGGATAGTACATTGACGATCGAGGGTCAGCGTTTTGGTCCGTCCGGTCCAAGTTTTCCGCAAATATTTTAAATAATGTTAGAGATTCTCAGGTTTTCGAGGAACATGGATGGCACAAAACAATGTTACTAACATCAAGCTTCAACAGGAGAATGTTAGCGCCATTTTTGACTATGTACCGATCCTAAGCGCTCAGTATATTCAGCTTTCAGCCAGTTTTTAATTAAACACAATTTAACGAACACATCACAAAAAATTCGTAATTTTACCAAATAGTGGTTAAAATAAACTGAAGCTATTCAAATGATAGAAACAATCTCACACGGTTGTCACTCGTCAAAAGTCTGTCACTGCCATAAATAATAACAATATAGTTTTTTATGAAATAAGGAGGTACAATTCCTAACACATTTTTTTTTTCAAAAGGAAACGTCTTTTTCTTGCCAGAATACCGATATTGTAAGAAATTAGAATCATCCCAATTTTTTCGTATTAAGTTTGTTCCGTCATTAATCTGGTTTTTACCTCTATAAAAAGAAAATAAGGTTTACATACTAATAACATAACACCAACGAGAAGCATCCATAACTGTTAAACGTGAACAAAAAATTATTTCATTTGTTGTAAATATAATTTGCCAACACTGCTTATCCATTTAATGCTTTTTATATATTTACAAAACTCAAACACGTGCACGTCACAATCTTGGCAGAAAAAAGTTTTATTATAATAATGATTAGGTTTTGACTATAAGTTATTTTCTATAGAATTCTCGGAGAATAATTTTTGGGGAATGTACGCACGTTCTATTAGAAAAAAAAATATTACGTAGTAAAATCTATTTAATTAAATTTTCTCACCCGTATAAGAACTAGTAAGATAATAGTTATTGTAATATTGTTTTGCGTTGATACAATACTGAAGGTCACCTTTATGAGATTCTTAACCATAAATTCATCATTCAGAAAATAAATTACCTTCCATAATTCCACATGTTCCCGTCGAGTTAAGGAGCATTACCTACAAACACGTGTACATAATGAGAATTGAATTAAATTCTATAACTCAATTCTCCTAACTACCACAGCTTAGCAAAACAAAGGAACGGGATTTTATTCTTGCTAATTTTGCTTAAATTAATTTATTTTATGCTGAAATTTTTGCTGTTTGTTTTATCGCATAATTTTCTTGTATGTTATTTCTATAAAACAATGAGAAGATTCCAGGAGAAATTTACAAACTTTTTACATTAGCTCTATACAGGAGGCCATGAGGAAAATAATTCCCCTATGTTATCTTTCAGAATGCTGCGTGGAGGGTGTTTTTGGGAAAGGAAGGAGATGAAGTTCTGGGAAGGAAAAGAGTAAGAGGAATGAGTAGGAATTTGGGGCTCAGTGTGTTTAGGAGTGACGGACGTATGAATCCATCCCTCACACTGCGGTGCAAGGTGATACTCTGGGAGGGTGCTGGAAAAGTCGAAGGGACTCCATCAACCATTCTCTTTCAATCAGGCCTAACATGCAGACGCATCCGCAACCATGAACCCGGGCACCCCTGCTAAGTAACCTAACGTAGCGAACCACTTAAGGCGACCTATGGCAGAAGTGTTGGTTATCCAATAAATGGTTCCCGGGGCGGCGGTACCCATGCCCGTCTCCCAAATTGAAAACTGTTGCTTTTACACGTTTGATACTCAGACATACATGTCAGATAAACAGAAAAAATATACATATATTTTTTTTTATTTTAAAACAATATTTAATGCTCAAATTAAATTTATAATGTCAATAGACAGCTTTGGAAAAAATAACATTAAATAATGCAACCTGTAATGTAACAAAGATCTTCCTCAAAAATAACGTAAAATTATTCATTACTTTTACAGGTAGATTAGAAAGATGTATTTTCATTGAGTTCCAAGATTTTTTTAATGTCTTTGTCAAACACATAATCATGTAAATAGTATGTGCGTCAGTAATCATTATAACATAAATTTAAAAAAAAATGACAATTCAATATTCAATTATGCCCCTTAAGTATAAATGAAACCAATCTCAAGTTAATTTGTTGTTTTAAACACACTTTATTTCATGCGTTAAGAAAAGTCACATAAAACATCGTAGTTTTTTACGAAAAAATCTTTTTCATAGCCATGAAGTGGCTCAAGCAATGGTTATGGAGGCTAATAACATGTAATTTTTTTGAAAAATCGATTTTCAGATCAAAAATGTGAATAAAAGTGAGAGAAAGCTTAAAGAAGGGTTTTGCTGTGAATTTTGGATTGATGCGTGAGGTAATATTTTAATGGATAATAATCCAACAATACGATTATATTGAATAGGTTCCTTTGTAAATATCTTATAGAAAGCGCACGAGCGAGATAATTTTTAAAGTTTAATGAAAACAAATAACTTTGTGTACACCACTATTTAATTAACAATATCAACATGTTTCGAAAACTATGTTTTCTTTGTCAGGATAATAAGTTAATAAAAAATAACAAAAGACAAACAAGTATAGACAAATTAGAACATAGACAAAATATTAGAAAGACAAAATATAATAATACATAGACAAAATATAATAATTATTAAGAATTTGACAATCTCATTTTGAAAAAAGGTCATTCTTTTGATATTAATAAAGGTTTAAAAATTTTACACACTTACACAACGGGTATACAATAAGATAATTTAGAAATTTTAGAAATTAGGAAAAGTGTTAATAGTAAATAAAATATTATAAATAACCAAACGTTTTTTAAAAATAGCCATCTCTTAAATTTATTTTCGTATTAATACTTATAATTATAATAATTTATTTTGTTATTTAGATTTCTTATTTTGTTTTAAAAGATTCTTTATCATTTTAATTTTTATTTTATATAATTGTTTTTTATGATATTTTAAGTAATTAATCACCTATCCTTTCTAATACTTTGTCTATGTTCTAATTTGTCTATTCTTGTTTGTCTTTTGTTATTTTTTATTAACTTATTATCCTGACGAAGAAAACATAGTTTTCGAAACATGTTGATATTGTTAATTAAATAGTGGTGCACACAAAGTTATTTGTTTTCTTTAAATTAATAATGACGCCACAAAGTGAATTTGCGAATTTTGAAGAAATTTTTAAAGTATTTAGTCAATCAAAAGAAACTCAAGAATCATTTTCTAGATTTTGGGTTTGTTTTGAACAAACTGCAATAAGATATGATTCGAGATTTTGATGGTCAAAAGTAATATCGTGATTTATTTTTGGGGTAATATTCTGTGTTGCACTACGTCTTTCGCCGACGTTTTGTACAGCATTACAGTGCCCGTCATCAGGGCAGACGTATTTAGTTGTAAGTAAGTCAGTTAGTAATTAAGTAAGTAATTAGTAAATAATTACACATTTGCCCAGTTGTGGGTGATTTAGTGACACACAAAAAAATCACCCACAATAACTAGTATCTTATTACATCATTATTTCAATGATACAATTTAGAACGTTTTTTAATTTGCACTGGATCCGAGTGGACCCGACCGAAAAATACATTCTTTTCTCCAGCTATTAATGTACATTCGAAACCACCCCTGCTCCCGATAGCTCGTTACTTCTCACTGCAGTTTGAACGGTATTGGGAGCATTTAACTTAGTTTCCGAGTATTTAACAAGTCGGGTCCAAACGGACCTAGGATAGTACCTAAGTGTCGTACGTATAACAAAGGTAAGATGTATTTATATTTCCAAAATTCCAGTAAGTGGTTTTGGTAAGGATTGTCCACTGTTATTTATATTATTGACTGACATTTGAAATTTGGCCAAAAGTACCTTTTTTTATTTCCATTTAATACAAATCCCGGTGTATAAAAAATGATAGGTAATAAAAGAATTTAAAACAAATTTTCTTGTGTACTGAAATAACCATCAAAATCACTAGTCTGCTTGAGTCCATTGCATCATTGACGTTTTACAAAATTAAGTACATTAAAGATAAAAGATAAAAATATTATCTTTTTCTATTCTGCTAGGAGCAATGGTTTACATACATGATACCCAAGGGCCTATGTCATCTTTGGGGATGCTGAGTGGAGGGTTTTTTTAAAGGAAAAGAAGGAGAGGAGAGTTCTGGGAAGGAAAAGGGTTTAAGGGATGGGTAGGAATCTGGGGTTCAGTGTGTCCTAATCATCCGCCTCCAAGACCTAGACAAACCTCACCCCATGAACCCGGGCTCCCCTGCTGAATCACCAAACGTAGCGAACTACTTGGGGTGACCTATGGCAGAGGTGTTGGTTATCCAATAAAGGTTCCCGGGGCGGCGGTACCCATTCCCGCCTCCCAAATTATTGTGGTATGGCAATTTTTATGAACATTTATCGATTGGTACTCTGGAAAACGTTCGTTATGCGAAGGAATGCAACGTGACATGTCAAATGTCATGCGAGATGTCAACCGTAAACGAGAAATTTTTTTCATGAAATGTAAATTTAAATGCTTAATTTTCCACTGAAACCGATGTTTTTTGTGGTAATCAAGAATAAAAGTACCTATTGCACTTTTCAAAATATGTGCCGATTAAAAGTGCGGCACCTAATGGATTATTTAATCAAATCTCTTCTAACAAATTCGCGGCATAAGAACATACAAATTTTTATGTGTGCATCTGTAAAAAGCTGTTCTTTTTCAAAATATTCTATCTATTTTTTACTACATTGACGAAATGCCAATGTCTCGTTATTAGCAAAAGTATTTTACCTTTCAAAAATAAAGACAATGTGAATGTTTCGTAAAATAATATTTTTTATTGAAAAATTAGAGATAAAAATTACCTTTCGAATGAACACCGTTAGTAAACTTTAAAATACACAAAATCTGTCAAAAAAATTATCAAAAGAATACACGCCTTTTAATCTTTCACATGGCTATGGATAGGGCCGGTGGGACCCTTCTCCTTTTTCGTGTACCCCATCAAGTCCCCCCGACGTTGGCGATCACTCTGGTAAATACATCTCTATCTTGCGCTGCCTGGAATAGGTCCTCCACACTTTTAGCTGTCACTCTCGTACATTTTGCAGCCAAAATATTTGTTCCTACCAGGCTCTGGGCGACCCTCTATCTTGCCTTTTAATATTAATTTAAGCAAGTGATTTTTCTCCCCTATAAGTGTGTGATCCAGATATGAAATTTTTCTAATGTGATCAGATCTGCTCCAGCCCCCCTGAAAATTTCTGTGTTGGTGATAATTGGGACTTTGAGCATTCTCTGGTAAAGCCACATTTCAAAAGCTTTTAACCTCTTCATGGCATTTACTTTCAAATTCCATGTCTCACATCCACACATAACATTTTAACATTCTCTGCATTAGTTTTAAATTGATATTGTCATTGCAGAAGTGTGATTTCATTTTGTTAAATGCAGTTTTTGCGGCTTAATTCTGGGTCAAGAGTCTCAGTAAAAATGCTACCGAGGTATCGTGAGACCCGGCAATTCTTAACCGATTATTAATTTTTTTTTGTGTACATTAATGTTTCCTCTTTTCAAGATTAATTAAATAAATGCAAAAAAATTTAGAAAATATACTTACCTTAAGCCAAAATCATAAATGTAACGCCTTTTTATAAATTTAATAATATGATGAAATGAAAAAACAAAATGTCGCGTCGTGTATCTAAATTTGTGATTATGCTTCACTAGAATTTTTGTTTCGGAAAATGGCACATTTTTGGCAGCAGAAAATTGAGCGTTCTAAACAAGACTTTAGTAACAAGAGTAACATTTATTATATGAATACCGCACAACCGTCGGCCGAGTCCCAACTGCTCCCGTCAGGAGACAGTGAGGCTATGGCATCCCCAATTGGGGTATGTTGTGGGGCTGAAGGTAGTGGAGAGGGGAAGGAATTAGGGAAGAGGAAGGTGGGGAAGTAGCTGGCTATTCAGATCTGGTCACCAAACACGGCTTAAGCCATTTCAAGCAACGTTTCAATTCTGAATGGTGGTCTTACACCAGGGCGATACTGTATCTTCCACTGTGGAAGGTGCAGCAAATATACTATATATTATGTTAAATGATCAAATTGTGAAATAATCCAAAAATAAAATATAATTTGTTTGCCACGCCTTATCGCTGGACTATGCCGGCTATATATATAATTTTTTCTTGCGATATTTTGTATATGAACAATTTGTACATATGTGATTAAGGTATATTTAGGAGGTGGTTGAAAATCATTAAGACAACATTTTAATTTGGGAGGCGGGTATGGGTACCGCAGCCCCAGGAACCATTTATTAGATAACCAACACCCCTGCCGTATGTAATTTCAAGTGACTCGCTACATTTGGTGACTTAGTAGGGGTGTCTGGGTTCATGGGGTGAAGTTTGTCTAGATCTTGTCGGCTCATCTCCTGCGGCCGGGAGATATTGATTGAGGGAAACTTTTTGACCTTTCACGCCGGGCTCTCGATTCATTGCCTTGCACCGCAGTGGGAGATATGGATTCAAACGTCCGTAATTTTTGGATACACTGACCTCCGGATTCCTATCTATCCCTATCTTTTTTCCCCAGAACATCCTCTCCTTCCTTTTGCTAAAAACCTTCTTCACCGCATCCTCAAAGATTACAACGGCCCCAAGAGAAATCACTTTGTTCAAGGCCTCCTGTGTCGAGCTGATAAAAAAAAATATCGGAATGTTAGTTAATCAAACTTCGGTTCATTCAGAATCAGGTTTTCTTCAATCGATAGTGTAAAAAAATGTATCGGAATGTTAGTTAATCAAACTTCGGTTCATTCAGAATCACGGCTTTCTTCAATTGATAGTGAATTTCTTCTGCGGTCAGTTACCAAGATATAATGAATAGTGTAAATCATAAAAAAAAACAAACTTAAGAAAACAATAAACATTGCTCAAAGAACACGACATAAAAAATGATGGCTACTCACAATACAGCTACTTCATACGCATGGTAGGCTACGTGAGACCCACGCGGAGTTAGCAAACGTATGATTCCAAGGGTAGCGTGGGTAGAATTAATGTATCTTCATTTAATGTTAGCGTGACTCATTAACGGCAGCTACTGAAAAGCATGACATTCACGCCCAAATTTTTAAACAGTTCACACCTGTTTTAAAATGTCCTGGTTCTGTCAGACCGTATCAGGCAAGCGAAGGGTTAATTATAATAAGAATTATTAATTTATAATTTTCCGATTGTCTAAAGGTTGTTAAAGAGAAGGGCTTGACTTTCTTTAAAAATAGAATCCTGATATTATTTGCAGTAAAAAATGTAAATGAAATGTAGGTCTACGGTGACATTAATGAAGTTTTTTTTTTCAACCATAAACCTAAAAAAAATAGCAGATACTGAACAGCAAGGGGTGGAGTGAGGGGTTAAGCGGTTACTAGGCCAAGTGACCAGTATAGATATGTGGAAGAAAAAAAAATTGTTTAGAAGAAAATTTTTAAAAAAATTACATCGAAAAGTCATCGAAGACCCAAACATTTTTTACTGCAAATTACTTCTCACCCAGTGTAGATACCTACCTACTCCTAACCTAACCTAAACTATCAAAACAATGGGACAAAAATAAAACAGACATCCTAGACAATAAATTATTGTTCAAAATTAGTAAAATGGGACAAAAATAAAACAGATAACTAATTTTGAACAAAAATTTTTGTCCTTATAGGATATCTATTTTATTTTTGTCCCGGTTTACTAATTTTGAACGATAATTTATTGTCTTTATAGGATGTCTGTATTATTTTTGCTCCTTTTGTGTTAGGTTAGAAAACGCGCATTACCACGGGCTCCGCACATAAAATACTAGTTCCGAGAAATTGATTTTATCTTACGACTTCAAAAACGTTGATTTTAATGAAGCGGCAAACAGAAATAAATTTGTCCGTGTTCCTGAAGTATCTCAGCTTTTCTTATTTTTTATTGAAATTGATTAAACCTTCACAAATATCGAAACTCTTCCAAGAGCAAAAAAATCGTGTATGTTGCCTAGGAGATGTCAGCAAGGAAGTACTTCTCCACATGACCGACAGAGGTGCCGGTGTCGCCTCTGTCCAACTCAACAAGACAGATCCAATCTTGCTGTCGCCCAGTTAGGTCGGCTAACCTGCAGCCTTGTTATTGTAAATACGTAAACATAAATAACCTAAATTGTTATTAAGGACCTTCTGATCATTATTTAAACCTCACAAAGTGTTTGGAGCATTTAAAAAGTACCGAACACTAGAGGTGGGAATCTAGCGGTCAATGAAGTGAAATGAAAAAGATAAAAACACTTGAAGCGAAATATTTAATATTAATCTGTTCAGAAGTGACAAACGTATGAATCCATCTCGGAAGGCTATGTTCCAAGAGATTTCTGCTGGAGAGGTCAAAAAGGTCTTCCTCAACCAGTGTCTCCCGATCCGGCCTACCACGCAGTAGAGGGCAAGCGCAACTGGCACCAAAACTTAATCCCATGAACCCGGGAACCCTTGCTAAGTCACCAAACGTAGGAATAATTGGGGTGGCCTGTGTCAGAGGTTCTTCTTCTTCTTCTTTCGTATGGTGGGGGGGTCAGAGGGGGACATCTAGGTCTGCGAGCCAGTCTAGGGCCTCAGGCGTTGCCCTGTGGACCTCATCAATCCCGCCGGGAAATGAATGGAGCGGGCATTCGTTGACCACATGTTCGGTGGTCTGCACCTCACCGCATTCACACATCTCCGACTCTTTAAGGCCCCATCTGTACATCATATGGGCACAACTTCTATGGGAGCACCTTATCCTATTGATGGTGGACCAGAGTTTGCGAGGCTATGAGAACCCAGGCTCCTGAACCTCGCACATTTTTTTTATTGCTTATATGTTAATGTAATATATAGAAAATCGACCACCACAACACGGGCATGTGCCTAGCATGGTGGTCGAAGAATTCTAAAATTTATGTAACAAACAATTCAATGAATAAAGAAAACTTAAAAAAAAAAAAAGGCTGTCTCTGAGCGGGGTCTTGTATGAGATGGGCATTTTTCACCTTGGCCGATTGCCACTTGTGACAGAGGTGTTAGTTATACAATAATTGTTTCTCGGCGGTACCCATGCCCGCCTACCAAATTGAGGATGCAAGCATTCGAATAACATTTCGATTCTCACCAATAAAATTTATCTTAAAGATTTCTCGATCAGGAAATTGAGAATATTATTGCAGACTTTTCAAATAAATATTTAACCACCTTCATCTCTATATTTATTAAGTTATACTCTTACATACAACATTTTAATAATAAAACCATTGCAGTCATGTCAAATATTTATCGTTGGCTTTGTGTGGCGTATTATTTATTATTATTATTATTGTGTGGCTTCCGTACGGGTAGATAGATATACCTACAGAAAACTCAGGCGGTGCTTAGGTCACTCGCTAGGAAGGAGCACTGCGAGCTCCATGTTATGAAAGCCTTAATATTACATAGCCAATTTATACGTACATATTATTTCGTTTTCATGCAATTATCCTAGCATGAACACCTAACAAAGGGTAACATGGTTCGAAAGTACACTTGCATGCAGCGAACCAAATAGCAGACAGTTTATTTTATTATTTTTTTAATATTTTTAACAAATTTGTAAACCATCTCCATCGTTAAAAATTAAAACTTATCCAACCAATGAAAGGTCAGAAACCAATAATAGTTCATTCGCAAAATTTATTAAAGTGAACGTAATATTACGTTTATTTCAAACCTTTACGCCCAAATATCTGCTCCTCGGTGCTTAGGATAGTAATTAGCTTAGGAAATAGTAAGTACTTCTTTGTATTTCCTTGCTAAGATAGTAGATATTTTAATATTTCTATTTTTGAAACTGACAATTAATGGTGGAATTCCATAATAATATCTTCTAATATATAAAATTCTCGCGTCACGGTGTTAGTTATCATACTCCTCCGAAGCGGCTGAACCGATTTTGATGAAATTTTGGGTGCTTATCAAGTAGGTCTGAGAATCGGCCAACATCTATTTTTCATACCCTCAAAAGTTAAGGGTGGTCCACCCCAAATTTAATTTTTTTATTTTTTGAACAAAATTTTTATTTTTTATTTTTTATGGTGAGGCATTAAACAATACATACAGTCCTTAATTTTCACCCTTTTACCATCAACCCCTATTTTTTAATAGCGATATTAGTAATTCAATCATTTTCAACCCCGGAATTAAAAAAATATTTCCTAGAAATAATGTTTATGGCAAAACAACGTTTGCTGGGTCAGCTAGTATTATAATAAAAACAAATATAAAACTTTTTTCCACTTTAATTTTATTGAACGTAACGTAAATATGAAACTTTTTCTCACTTTAATTATATTAAACGTAACGGTTTCAGCTCGCTAGAGCCATCTTCAGACTGGAACAAAATATTCTTAGTCTACGGATTATATTCACAACATATGAGGGAGGGGAAGCGGGGTAGTCTTAAGGATTTTAATCAATTATACCAATTGCATTTGTTAGAACATTACATAAGATATTTTGCTAAAAAATGTACAAATGGGTCCAAAAGCGATTTATAAAAAAGATCGAAAAATGATTTTCAAGTAGGTATCTAGTACCTTTCAGTCAAAGATTTCACATTAATATAGGTTTAATTATTTTTAAAAACCTCGGGCTAGTTAAAAAATGCCAAAAGTAAGGTTAACCTGGTTCGGAATAGAAATAAATAACACAAATGAAATGATTATTGAAAATAATTATTACAATGGATTTAAAAATAAATCTTGGTCATTTATAAACGAATATGTAGTTAAGCTCTTGAAAACCGCAGCACATGTCAAAGCACTCTACCGCTGGTTTTCCTTGTAACTCTCAAAAAATATAGTTTTCATGAAAATAGTACAAAGATAAATGTAAAAGAGGTTAAAAGAGGTCTCTGTGGTTTAAAATTATTCTTCACAATTTTTTGTCGATATTAATTGAAACAATATCTCCATCCTGAAAAATAAAACCTCAGGATATGGTGTTTTTCAATTTTTGCCTAAAGGCTTAAGCGCAAGAAAAATACCTTATTAAAAATACAATGCCATAATTATTTTATAATCTTGATAACCAGAAGCAATGTCACTGCACGGCACTGCCCATGTGAGACTATTCGAGAAATACACACACCGTCTTAGAAAAATAAAGCAATGTAAAATATCAAAACATTATCTAAAACCAGTTGAAAAATTATATTCCAACCCTTACTCCTGTTTTCCAAAAATCAAGTTTTCTACCACCACCGCCAATAATTATTTTTGTCCTCGGATAAAAACGCTTTTTTAAACGGAACTTTACACTAATTTATTATATTACTCGTAAAAATCAAAAGATGTTACTCAACTTGCGAATTTCTGCTTTCAAAAATGCTCCACAAAAATAGGCAACAAAAAACACGATAGAACATACGTAGGTTAATTCCAACTTATTCGATAGTCTGAATTTGAAAAGTTTTAGTAGGCATTTGAAAAGATTCCCAATAATAATGCTCCACCCCTTTTGCGCATCCCTAAAATCATGGATAACGCAATTCCTCCATGGCCAATAAATCTTAAGCCGTCGGATGAAAAATAGGTTATTTAAGCAGCACTTAATACATAATTTATCGCGTTAATGGGTTTAGATCGTGTACCGCCGCTTCTCATCCGAGATGTCGATCGTCTCTGAATGGATTAACCTAAACCGTGTCTCAGATACCGACTGCTCTATAGTCTCTCTATCTAGAGTATAAAGTTACTCTCACTATGGGCTTAATGCTTATGCAGGTTGTATAACTGCGAGGGATATTAAAGTGTAACGTCGGTGTCTTTTTGCAAAAACGATTGTGCCACTAGTTAACAAGGCTACTGAGAAAATATCATTTAAACTTTGGCCAAATTTTTTTATTTGCTGCTGAAAGTTTAAGGTCTAATGATGCAAATATGCGATGTATTGTAAGGAGTTAATTCCAAATTTAGTCGTTAATTTATTTACTATAAAACCATGAATGAAAATACTTGTAATGAGTCCATATTATTTTATTCCGGTTTTAATGGGGATTTTTCAAAAAAATATTTTTTCCCATAATTAAATTTTTCTATAAATAGAAGAAGTAGCTGAAGTAAGAAGTAAATCAGATTAAGTGAGTAAATTTCCTCTTTTTTATCGTCACATTTCATCGAGAATACTGATTTTAAGTGTGGGAAATGGGGACGCGGGTGATTATTCAAAATATCTTGTAAACAGTGACTTTATTTTTGTTTTAGACGGTAAAGTGTTCAAATTTCATAAATTATATACAGGTTGATTTATTTGTAAATCAAATGCACGCTGCCCGCCCGGTGTCTGACATGCGACAAAATATCCCCGACAAAATATCCTACGGACAAAACATACTCCTACCAAATATTCACTAAAACCTAACCAAACTCAACCTTATTTTACATTTTGCTATTTTAGAATAATAATTTATTGTCTGTATTATATTTATCCCATTTTACTTTTTTGTTAGGTTAAGTTAGGTTAGGTTAGGGTAGGTTAGGTTAGGCTAGGTTAGGTTTGAGTAGATATTTTGTTGGGGGATGTTTTGTCCGTAGGATATTTTGTTGGCGATATTTTGTTGCGTATTGAAAAGTCGGGGAACCGCCCGCGCCCGCCCGTCCTCTAAACATTATCCTATAAATTAATAGATTTTCCATTCTTGTTTACACGCGTAGTTGCTACATATTATTTCTTAAATCCCATTTTAAAAAAATAGTTATTACTGTATTTTTCAAGTTAAAAGTTGTTAACCTAGTGAATTTAGCCTGGTAGATTTTCTATCATAGTATTCAATACAGAATAAGTGTTAAAAGTTGCCTACCTTCATACTTCAAACCAAGAGAAAACGCTTGTAAGATTAGCTTACCTAACGATGAGATGAGACTCCCTAATTCTTTTTACAAATGTAACACGTTCTCTGAGGTTTGTAATCATCGGCTAAGCCGAATCGAGTAATTTATTGCCGATTAATGAAATAAAATTTATGTATTGTTACACTATGGAAATAATTCAACGGTGGATATTAATTAGGAATAGTACACACGTCGTATAATTATTAAATATATTTTTAATTTTTGTACTAGTGAAGTGAACGTCTGCAAAACACTTTGATTGTTAATTATTTACAAAATAAGTTAATGAGATAATGATTTTTCTGAATATGTCTCCAAAATAATACGAACTCCGTTATTTCGGTGACCCGACAGTTGATCTCCCGACAGCTGGCTTCCCAAAATTTTAATTATTATTAATTTTTCTGCATTACTTGCATTAATTTCAAATCAAAAATTGACTTCAAAAATACCCTTAATAATAAGTTGATGTCGACATAAAATAAATTTATGAGTCGATTTTTTGTACTCGTGCGCTGGTAAACATAATGGTTTAATCATTGATGCAGTTAAAGGAAAACATGTTTTACGGCCGGCGTGGTCTAGCAGTAAGGCTCTTGATTAAGGCTATCGAATCCCAGCGTGGCAAATAAATTTTATTTGATTGATTTGTGTTATTTCACAATAAATTCATTTAAAATAATATATATAGCGTATTTGCGGCACGTTCCAGAGTGGAAGATACTCTCAGTATCGCCCTGGTGTAAAACCACCATTCAGAATTGAAACGTCTCTTGAAATGGCTTTGGCCGTTTTTAGTGACCAGATCTGAATAGCGAGGTACTTCCCCATCTCATTACCCTCCCTACTACCTTCAGCCTCACAATATATGATAGATTCTCCTAACTTAACAAATGGACTGCAATCTTTACAGCACAGGCGTCAGGTGGGAATGCTGTCCTTGTTCTACCGGTATTACAATGGAAGATGCTCCGAGGAACTAGCGTCACTGATCCCCTCGGCACCGGTGCATAGTCGGGAAACACGCCAAACACGCGCTCAACATTTGTACACGGTTGACATTAGTCACATGAGAACGGGTCGTTTCTACGACTCGTTCTTGAGTTCAACAGCCCGGCTGTGGAACGATTTGCCGGCTTCTGTGTTTCCTCCCTCCTACAATATGGGTCTCTTCAAGACCCATGTTCACTCCTTCCTCTCCTCAACAGCACCCTCCACACAGCATCTTCAAAGATGACATAGGCCCTGAGGGAAATTATTTCCCTCAGGGCCTCCTGTGTGGAGTTAATATAAAAAAAAAAAAAATACCCCAATTGGGGATGCCATAGTCTCACTGGCTCCAAACATGAGAACGGGTCGTTTCTACGACTCGTTCTTGAGTTCAACAGCTCGGCTGTGGAACGATTTGCCGGCCTCTGTGTTTCCTCCCTCCTACAATATGGGTCTCTTCAAGACCCATGTTCACTCCTTCCTCTCCTCAAAAACACCCTCCACACAGCATCCTCAAAGATGACATAGGCCCTGAGGGAAATTATTTTTCCTGAGGGCCTCCTGTGTGGAGAAATGTAAAAAAAAAAAAAAAAGACGGGTGCAGTTGGGGACTCTTGTACGGTATTAATGTAAAAAATAAATAAATCAAAATTCTGTATGTACTTCCCCGCTGTCGTTTATTTTAAACTGTTTTAGAAACGTGTTAGAGGAAATAAGGTAAGTACCTACCTATTATTTAAATATATTCGTTCACGTGTTATGAAAAGTATCAAAGTACTTATTTTCTATAGGCAGCTTCTTCTTAATTCTTCTACCTTACCATATTTCTACTAAGCTATCAAGTTTATTTTTACTCATTCAAATTATTTTTTCCATTCTTCTGCATAAATTTGTAGACACTCAAGGCAAAGAGTTTCAGTGACTCAAAAAGAGAAGGAATCGCTAATAATTTGGTTTACAAAATTTAATCATTTTCTTCTGGAAATCCCTCTTCACAAAATCTCCCATTTCATTCAAGGCTCCCATTTCAAAAAACATCGAAAAAAAAATTTCATTCGATATGACAATATTTTTTCCATTCATCTGAAGTTATCAAGTTCTTAGGGCTGTTTCATACAGGGCGTTTGAGTCGCAGTTTTCCCGCTTGGAATATGGAAAGTGATGAATATAGTGATATATAATATAGTGATGAGTGAGAATAGATTTTTTAAAATTTGGGTTGATATCGTCTCAGTTTAGGATAAAGGACAACAAAATGCCCAGGTGTAATCTTTTCTCTTAAAATAGGATGCACCCAACGTAGCCTCTTTCTTGGCGTTATTCACTGGAAAAAATGCCATGGAGATGCTCCTCAACATCCATTTTTAAAATTAATTGAGGAGCAACTTCCACAGCCACAACGCTAAAATCAATCGGCGTTTCCCACCGTCGGCGTCGCACCGGCCATGTAGAAGCTCACGTCAAACCGCTCGTTTCCGAAAAAAGGCGTTTCAAACGCCCCGTCTGAAACAGCTCTTAAGAGGCTTTCTAATGATTTTAAAGACATCGATATGATATAACGCTAATATCTTCTAATATCTTTCCCTGTTTTTGTATTGGATATCAAAAAAAATAAATAATATTATAATAAAATGTAGGAGTTGTATTACTTTTTGGCGGTATTTTCTTGCAAATTAATTTTTTTAGGAACTGTGAAAATTCTTAGTAGCCTGCTCTCATTTTGTCGAGATATTTAATATCCAGCTCTTTGAGGTATCACTCTCATTTTTGCTGGAATCAGGCATGAATGGTTTATACTGAATGCTAATATCATTTTTATTACACGTGTTTGTCAAGAAGTTAAATCGGTCTGTCAGTTTATTTCCTGCTTCAAGATATATTGTGAATATCACTTTTTATTGAAAAAACCTAAAAAATGTATGAACTTTCAATTATTGTTAATTTAAATATTGTTAATAAAAATATAAATTTTTTTACAGTTCCAAGCAAACGGTTTCTTGTCGTGGCAAGAAGAGTGTAAAGAAAAGGGAAAGTGAATATCCATCAAACACAAAAAAAATAAAACCACGAAATTAACAATCAAAACAAAAGCAATCCCTAGCGAAATATTTTTATTTAAGACGACCCAATACTCTCAAATAGGGTCAGAATCTTAATGACGTAAATAAAGAAGGCGCGTACACAAGACGCGACGCGCGACCCCGGTGATTAGATAAATCTACTGTCAAATTTTTCCTAGCAAACACTCTAAAATAATTTGGAAATTTTAATGACGTAAATGAAGAAAGCGTGTACACAAATATACGCCCGCGGCCCGGCACATTAGACGATCCTACGGTTGAATTTATCCTGATAAGCCTGGAAACTTGATCTTTCCGCCAGGTTTATTTTAATTAATTCTGATGAACGTGTTTCTAATATTTCAGATGTTTCTAAACAAATCCCTCCGAAAGTTATAATTTCATCGTCTAGAAAAATAAAATCTGGTGCTTACTGCCAAATTGATGGTTGAAAAATGGATTATTAAATTTTTATATAGTTTTACGTAAAATATATTAAGGTTAAAGTATTGTTTTTATTGATCTTAAATATAAATAACTTTCATTCCGGTGATCAGTTTGAAAAAAAAAGTTATTATAGTGACGAATTCGTCAGAATTAATTAAAATGTGAGCCTTGAGCTTATTGGTATTATTAGGGTATTGTGCTGCCTTATATCATGTATTTTTAGATGTGATTCTTTGAACAAATGTAAAATATCTCAATTGTTGGTCAATTAATATTTTGAAGACTGGAAGCTTTTGATGTGACCGTAAGTTTTATGATCACAAAACTTATTTTAAGGGAAAAAATCATACTTCTTCATAAATTTATAAAGTTACAGCTTGTGGCAACATTATGACTTATTTCCTAATATATTCGAAATGGATAATTAAACAGGATGATATTAATATTATTTTAATTTGTTGAACCCAATAAGCACACATTTTTGATCCGGTTGTATAATTAGTTAGAAATTAATATTTGGGTATTTCTCATCAAATTTCTAAATTTGAGTCCCGAGTCATTGGTGCTGAGTCACATGCTTTAACTATGTACGTTTTTTTTATTTCAATGCACGCTGTCTGTACTACTTCTTTTGTTTAAAAATAAAATGTAACCGCTAAAGAAAAAAAAAGATCGTTTGTTACCGTAAAAATCATTCCCCCACCTTGTCCCTTAGTCCAAAAATATTTACTAAAAAGCTTGTTCATCTCAAATAAAACAATATTATTATAAATTAAATATTGCGAATAAATTAAAAAGATAGTGTTATTGTATATCAAAACTTTCACTGCACAACGACGAATTTATAAAAAAAAATTAGATTTTAAATACGTCCCGCCAAATAAAATCATTCCCTCACCGTATTCGATTTCTGAACATATCGAACGATATTTAAGAACGCAACCTTAAGTTTTTACAACCTGGCAACACTCTCAACTTTTTCAATATGGCGATTTCTTCTTAACTGTAGGTGGGTTTGTGCAAAAAAATATTACGTTGAAAATAGTTAAGAGTTACATTTATGGCGGTCATTCCCTCACGTTAAGTGTGTATAAGGTACTTTAGTATATATTTATATGTTTTGTTGTTTTTATGCTTTTTTGGGAGTAAAATGCATATTCTAAATGTTAAAAGCGAATTGAGGTTATACGCCGGTGTTTTTGTAGCTTTAGTTAAAATTCATCATTCCCTCACGGCATTTAGGAGTTGGGATGACGGTTGTATGAGTATATACATACAAATATGTTGTTACGCATTATATACACAAATATGGAAGACCAATACTCCTAAATAAATCTCTTATAGCTACATTTTTGATTTTTGCAAAAAAATATCAATTTTTACAAAAAAAAATTTTTACATCTGAAATTTCGAAATTTGATAAAAATTACCCATTTACTGAAAGTGTTAAGAGACCGTAGCTACTTAAAAACTGAAAAAGTGAAAGAAAATTTACAATTCTTGTATTTTTATTTATCATTCAGCGACTTAAATTTGAAGGCGGTATGTTTTTCAAAGAAATCGGAAGGGTTTTTCTCACAGCGTATTTTTAAGGAAAGAAACAGAGCTTCTGCATTTCGTGCTCTGGGAAAGCAGCCTAACCACCCTTCCCCCAGTTCAGACATTCAAAGCCTTATAAAATATACCTTCAATTATCCTACAGCAATGCTCTCTTTATCCCCCCTCAAAGGAGAATCTTGAAGCTTTAAAAACATAAGAGTACAATTCGTTAAAAATGAATTCGCTTTTGTATTGTGTAAGTTCACGTTGTTTGTGGTAACTTTGTAACTAAAACCATTGCAAGGTATTTTATTTTCAGATAAAATAATTTTATAAAATTTCACTATACACTAACTTCATATCGCATGGGAATTTTATTACGCAGCGGCGAACACGTAATTTTTAGTACAATACAATTTTTTTATGGCTTATTCATGTTATGCTCTTGGAGCAATCGGATAAAAAAAAATCGTATGTATATTTATATGTGCACGTAAGCTTACAGTGCGAGGTTGATGATTTTTTGTATGCCTGCGTAGGCAAGCGAAAGCTTAAACAGTCAAAGTTTAAAAAGATATTTCTTAAAAGATAAGATTTTAGATTTCCACTGCCAAAAGTATTATTGTTATTTACTTTTAGCATATTAGGCCGTGTTGCACTACCTCCATCTTTCGCCATCATTTCAGACATATGTACAGTGTCCGTCATCTGACACATCTGCCTGGCAGATGTATTGAAGGTCCGGCAGAAGAAGGAGGTGACGCCACACGGCATAGTATCGCAAAAATATAGAACGACAATTATGTTTCTTAAAACTTTTTACGATAAGTTTTTCCCCTTTTTTAATACAAGCGTGAACAAAAATAGAAAACACATTGAGGCAATCAATAAAAAAGCAATTATTTGTCTAATCTTTCGAAAACATTAAAGCATTAAGAGAAAAACGGACGGCGTTTTCCAAACAAACGTATTTCCCAATTTCCTCTGGATTTTGAAAAAGTTATCAAGGGCGGAAATATTTTTTGAATATAATATAGTTATCGACCACTAGCATGTCGCTACGTTTTGCTTTTTTGAATAGATTATTTCTTATAGGTAAAAGGAACCTCAAAAAATCATCGAAATTGCCTAGTTTGAACGCCATCCGCCATCGCCATCGCCAACGCCTTCCACACAAGGCTATCCCGTTTAGTATACAAACTAGAAAATGTTTTTTTAAGCATTGAATATATTCTTCTTAGACAGTTAGTAAAAAAAATATAAATTCGGTCCAGTTTTGGAGAAGAGAAAGGGCGAATACAAAACCTCGATTTTGGTGATTTTATTTAGGTATTATCAGTCTGAGGTATAATTGATCCTTTCGATCAATATTCGTTAGAGTAAGAGCGACAGTGACAGCAACAGTTTTTTATAATTTTCCGGAGATAGGGTTTCCTCTAAATTTGAAGAAGAAGCCACAATTAAGGAACTGGATAAACCAGGCCGAGCGTTATATCACTTCTTTCCATCGTGCTATAAATGACTACGTTATTGCCTATAAGAATTGCCTCATGTTCTATCGTTAAAGATAATTGCCCAACAATATTCCCCAACTTGAGTTTGCGTTGTTTTACTGGCTTTAAGAAAGATTATATACCTGCTCTTGAAAAGCATTTATGTATAAATAGTCTCATCTGTTAGACGACTCCACTAAATGAATTCACAACTATTCAACAAATCATGGTTAAACATCGACTTGAGTATCAAATTAACTTCTGTTAAGGTACTAAAAGCTTCTAAAGTTTTAGGACAAAAGATAAACAATGTTTTCATCTATTTTCTTAACTATTTTTTAACACCCGACGTAAAGGGTTTCATAGGTTCAACGCCACCAACCGCCAGTGCTGAGCTATATTCAGTAATATAAAAGAGTATTGATGGGAAGTGTAGGGGAAAAGGAAGGTTTATTTAAAACGTAACTTTCCACAACAAGTAGGTAGTAAAACTAACATACGATTTTGAAAGGTGGTGGTGGAGTTTCTATTTACGGGAAACTGTTTTATCTCCTCATAAATAAATAGATTACAGGAAGGTTTTAAACTTGGGATACTAACTTATTTACGGGGGTAATTCAAGGGTGTTAATAAATTAAACGTAAGTTTTTCCAAGAATTTGTGGTACATCTGAAATAAGTAGTAAATTAAAAAGCAATAAACAATCTTTCACTGGAAATAAGAAATGAGGGAAGCAAACAAAATACTTCTCATACAAATTAAAATATAGATTAAGGAATAAAAAGGCATAAAAAAAATTGTAGCAGTCAAGGCATTTTTGAAGTACAAACACAAACTCTGGATGGTTACCTCATAACCTAGAATAGGTACTATTTAACGCCTTTTGTACATCGCTGTATATGTCAGAACTGTGGGTAGATTACTCTACATCCCAATGGCACAGGCTAAAAGTCGCTTACATTAATGCTTATCGCCAACTATTCCGCCTATCGAGATACTGCAGCGCCATGGAAATGTTTACAGCACAGATTACGCCAGTGGAAGAATACCATCATCACTGCCATGGTTGCCGGGACGGTCACCCCTTATGGCCCTTTGGCGGCGGGAGACGGTCAAAATCCCCCGTAAATGGATCTTCCTGTGTCGCAGGTGACTCAAGCTCACCGGCAAGATCATGTCTATAACAAACCTCTTTATACAAGGCGAGAATTCTATACCTATCAAGATTGTTTTCCAATATTTTACAGTCCGTGACGTCACTGCAAAGGATTTAAATTTTTTTTTCTTTTTCGATTCATCTTTATTGATTCTATTTCAATTAGTATCTGTATCTGTCTCATTAGAAACTCCTATGTTAGGCAGTTTTTAACAAAATTCAAATAACACAACTTTACGTTCAAAATGAAAGACAATCAGCATCGTAGCATTGAAAATGAATGTTTTTAAGTGGAGGTCCAGCAAACATAATCAAATTATAACAAAATACAAATAACAACACAATTTTACGTTTAAAATAAAAAAAAAATAATCAGACCATTGGAAACGAATATCTAAATTGGTTTTGAAAAAATCTTTGTTATTAGGTCTGTCTTGGCTGATAATCCGAAGCTTGGTGTCTGATTAATATTATACTAGCCGATACCCGGCGTGCGTTGCTATGCCATTTAATAAAGAAATTTTTACTTCCTGCGTGTCCTTTACCAATCCGTCTCGTCCCCCTTCCACCTCCCCTTCCTTACCCCACTCCACTCCCCCACTCTCCCTCTCCCCCCTTCCCCTGTCCCGCGAACCCCCCTCCCGAGTTCCCCTCCCATCTCCCAGGTTTCCCTCCCTTCCCTCTCCTGCATTCTGTACATTCATTCCCGATACATTCAGTTTTCAAACAACTCGCGTGTCACCTAATGCAAATTTTATAATGCTTGAGCTCACCAGTAATTTTATACAAAATAACGAACACAAATAAAGAGAATTACCCAAAGTGTTGCAGTCGTTCGGAAGGTATGCGCGTACAAACATTTCGGCGATTCATTTTTAGAGATAGATATTAACTACGATAATAATAATAAAATTTTCCGCAAATATATCAACGTAGTTTCAACGGCAACGATTTATTTTGCCTTTCTTCTGCAATAACTCGCCTTTGTTAGGGACAGAAAACGTATAATAAATAAAATACATTGATATTTATTATTTCATAATGCCAGAGCTTACCATTTTATACAGCCAATATTACTGACATATAATGTAGCTTTCTATTGGTGAAAGAATTTTTAAAATCGGTTTTTTGAATTATGTGTGAAAGCGTAACAAACAAACACACGCAGTCTCGCATTTATAATTTTAAGTAAGTATAGATATACGTACATATATATATTCTGTCTAATGACCAGTAGAAGTGTAAATGGATATTGAATTGTTTATCAATTGTTTATACGACAAATGCTACTTAACCGTCTTGACCGCTTGGGAAAAGTTGATAAAAACAAAAACATTGTTGTGTGGGAGTTGAGACTTCTGTTATATTTGGGTAACAATATTGATAAAGCGGACGACGAGATGTTAAAAACACTTATAGCGAACCACTTGGGAGTAACATAGGCAAAGATGTTGGTTATTCAATAAATGATTCCCGGGGCGGCGATACCCACACCCGCCTCCCAAATTGAGAAACGATATGCGAAGCAAACGTTGATAGTCATGGGATGGACAATCATTGCCACTGGTATTTAGAGCAAATAAATGCCCGAAATTAAATATTAAGGGCATGTCGTCACTGATGATCTAAATAATAAAAATTAATAGGACGCCAAAAAAGTACTGAGCGTGCACATGCTCGCCAGGAGATTCAACATGCAGTCCTCCGGTGAAGACTAAATCAAGAACAAAAAACAAAAAAAACTAATCCAGACGTACTGTATGAGCTTTTTACTCTAGCGAACTATGGACAAGATACACACAAGGTGTCACGAGCACTCTAGTTCGGCATAACCACGCATACAGGGGGTTGTTCGGCCTACCTTGGTAATGCAGCGCCTCGCAGATGTTCGCAGAGGGAAGGGTGCACTAGTTTGCTGCTTTGATGCTCTACGAAATCGCCGGGATGAGTATTAAGTATGTAGACACTATCCGAAATCGGAAAACAATCTCGTCCAGACCGTCGGCCAATGGCATGGCGCGCCCCTACACCTTGTTTTAATATATAACAGAGAGTATTGCAACCACCGCTCTGTTCGGCTCAAATTTATTTTCTTTTAAAATGAAACCTTATTATTATATTGTTATAAACGGAAAATTTTATGTGGACGCTGATGGTCCGCGTGGTGTGATAATTATTTGTTATATTTAATGTTAGATGTTGTAGTGTCTCCCTTGGGCGTCCCCGACATTTTCTGCCATTAATATTTGCGCCATATATTATATTTATACCCCATTCCTTGTTCATTCACTATATATGCCCAAACCATCTGAGCGTCCCTTTATTAATATTACTCTTTATGCTTACATCATAATGCCTTGCATTATTTGCGGATCTCCACGTTTTTCACACGATCGTACTTGGTTTTACCACATACGCCTCAGAGATCTCATTTTTAAAGCATTCAGTCTACATTCATTCTTTCTCTGCCAGATCCATGCCTCACTGCCTCACCAGGGTAGGTACCAGCACTCCATTGTGGACGGCTAGCTTCGCTTCTTTAGACGGTTTTTGGCGTTCAGTCCTCCATTAATGGAGCTACCTTCATTTACCTTTCTTTCAATATCTCTGTCAGTCTTCCTTCCCATCTCTCGTAAACGTAAAACCCAAATTTTATATAATATTTTAATTAAATTATTTATTATTTTATATTTTTACTGCATTTAAAAGCAAAGACTTGTTAGGTGATATGTTAGTCGTCGGGTGTTTCATCCTCTAGGCCTAGTTACGTTCAATGTCCATCAGTAATGTTTCCCATACGCATAATTATATTAATTTGCCTAATAAAATTGTCTATGTTTAATAGACACAACGCTTAACTCATGCATTTGGTACACTTTCACATTAGTAGAATATCGAAAAACCTACCATTCTTGCAAAATAATGTGAGAAACTTTTAAGTAAAATGAAATGTAAACGTATCTATTTGGATATGAAAATATCAACTGTTAAATTTTTACCAAGCACAATTACAACAAAGAAAAAAGAAACTCTTCACCGATGTTTAACAGGTTATATGAGCAAAAATTTTGTAATGATGTAATACATGAAAGCAGAAAGGACCAGAAGTTCTAAATCAAAGAGAAATGCATCGGCACGTAAAGATTTATACATCCCATGTAAGGAGAAATATTTTCAGGGCAATGCATCACGAGAGGAATGTGACAGAAAATATTAAATCGATAGTTTCACGTTTTCATTTAGAAATCCTGCAGTGGCGGCTCATGGCCTATCTCCCCTGGATCGAAGATTAAATAAGGGATAAATAAATTCACGAATCTATAAATCCAAGGTTTATCTGCACCAAACTTATGTGTATTTTTTTTCTAAGACCTAAAGGAATTTCATTGTGTCACTACACCAGGGATAAGCGATCTAACATCAACATATAAGTTGTCGATTCATTAGGGCATCTTTGGCGAAAGAATATAACGTCGTAGAATCTAAAAGATGTTTTACACACAAACCACAACTAACGCAAGATACTGTTAGTTTTTTATGAAAGCGGTAATATTAGGAGTAATGAAATTAGTGTCATCATATTGAAATGCGATACTTGATAAAAATCTACTGATTCTTGTAAAATTCTATTTTGTGAAAATTCGGCGTTAAGAAATATCATACTCGCTGCGCTCCCGTGCAGCTAGCTAACAGTGCGAACCAAAACGCGAGCCGAACCACGAATTATAGGAAAGCTACAAATTAAATCCTCAGTCTAGTTTGTACGATTTTCGGAACGACTCATGGTAGGTCTCATAAAAATCGTTGTCTCCCTATCTTATCGGTGCATATTCAAATCTAAAAGTAAATCACAAAATATTTAAATGCACTTCAAAGTTTTCAACCGCAATTTGAAAAAAAAAATAAGAAACTGTAATGTTTACCTAATCCACGTGCAAACAGTACTTGTGCTGGGACTCTTCAAGAATTAATGGGTCCTTGTCACAATGAGGTTTATTATTGTTTTACGTGTTTACAATATATAATACTTCTGGGTCACACGACCGATCTAAGGCTACGAATTGTCTGACTGGCTGGTGAGCGCTGACCGTTCCTTGCAGGGGTTGCCAGCCGGGCACCCCAGACGATATTGGTCGGAACTTAAAAGAAGCTCTAAGCCTAACGACATCTATTGATATCAACAAAAAAACTCTTCAGAAACATAAACTACAGTTTAATTTCAAAACACTACAGAAACTTCGTGAATTTTTTTTTAAATTATTTATTATACCACAAAAAAATGACGTGATGATAACGCTTGTAATACATTTGTCTAATAAAAAATATAAGTATTTTTATGTTTTCCATTGCCAGTAATTTTTGTTAAAAAAAAAAACGTAGGGTGAGCCGTTTTTAAAACTTTTAAAGCTTGCATAAAACATGGTTATTTCTAATAATGAAATTTGAAAGCGTATTTCTAAAACAATTTTTAGTTTTTTGGTGCGTTTGCGAAAATTCCATTGATTGCAGAGCGGGAATATTTTGACCTACTGACAGAATATGTACGTACGTAACATGGGAAGCAACCGAAAACGGCTCTAATCGCCGCTTGCGGATGCTTCATTTGCAAGATGTGCGTGTTCGCACGGTGTAGGTTCAGCTACAGTACTAGATATATATTCGTAGAATAGAATATAGAAAGTCCCATAGTCGCTGAAAGCAAAACGCACGTAGGCATAGAATTCATTTCGGAATCGCTCTCATACAGTTTTCAGTAGTTCCGGAGGGGTTGAATTTTTTTGCACGGAATTGGCGCTGCGTTTAAAGTGTGATAAAATTATGGTAAAAGCTCATCTTATTTTCTTTTCTTTTTTATTGGAGTTCACTACACTAACGCACTTTAAAGAAACCCGCCACTGGTTTCTCGGGAAAGGTAAAAGAAATCTGAGATTTTATTCGCGGAATTCGGTCTTTGCTGGTGATATATTATTCCGGTTGAAGAATTTGTAGCCACGAAGAGCTGGTACGACGAAGTTGGACCGAGTCTGGTATCGTTCTTATGTTTAAGGACCGAGGAACTTACGTTCAAAGTATAAAGCTTCAAATAAAGTTACTTAACATTTTCATGTTCGTGTATTTTGTCAGGACCAAGAAGTATAAGTTGGGAACTCACCATCACGATGGATTGTGTCGACGTTCAAAATTTCGTCCTTTAAGTTATAAAGACAAGGAATATTACTTAAGTGAAGTTTTTTCGACTCGTTCTTGAGTTCACAGCTCGGCTATGGAACGATTTGCCGGCCTCTGCATTTCCTCTCTCTCACAACGTTGAGTCTCTCCAAGACCAATGTTTATTCCTTCCTCTCCTCAAAAAGTCCCTCCACACAGCATCCCAGATGACATAGGCCCTGAGGGAAATTATTTTCCTCAGGGCCTCCTGTGTGGAGTTAATGCAAAAAAAGATAAAAAGAATAATGTATGCTAACACAGATTTGTGTAGCAGTCTATCGTCTTTGCTTTCCCATCTGAGAAAACGATATAATTATTACTTAGTCACACTTTCGTAAAGTATTTATAATGATTTTCAATAACTCTCCACAACAACGATCACATACTACTACGCTAAAATTTGTAACAAAACATTGTCTCTTAAAGACAATCCTTCACTCCCTTTCATTTCCCAAAAAGACCCACCACACAGCAACCTCAAAGATGACCCCAAAGGCCCTGAGAAAAATTATTTGTGAAGTTAAAATGGTAAAAAAATACAGAATTTTTATGCGCAGACGAAATGAGTTTCCAAGTATCTTTGTTTGTTATTATTTTTTTTTAAATATCCCATTGCAGGCACACCACTCGAAAACTTGTTTTTTTGTTAATTATTATTGTGCTTTAATAAATAAAGCAGAACTCGTTGAATTAATAAACTCCAAATTAAAAGAAAATAAAACTTTTCTACAGCGGTAAAACAAAGTCAGACAAACGAATTAAGAACTCATATTACTAGGTAAAGAAAGTTTTAGTGCAAGTTAAACTATTCCTTGGAGCTGGTTTGAAAATGTTCTGAATCCAATTATAAGATTCATTTCACTTTTAGGTACCCTTCAGTGTAGCGTTGGACGATAAATTGTAATTGAAAATAAAAATTAAATTATAATTAGATTAAGAATCTTTAAAACATTAATTTTACAAACATTTAACTAAAAACGGCAAAAACTATGGGATTAGCATTTTTCAAACCGCTTTTAATTTCAGTTTATTAACTCTTTTACTATCTAATTCATTCGTAATATGAAATTTTAAGTGGGCTATATAAAAATAATGTGATATAGTAGATACCATTTGTGCGGGACGTTCTAGAGTGGTAGATATTCCCAGTATCGCCTCGGCAAAAACCTACCATTCAGATTCGAAACATTATTTGCAATTGTTTGAGTAGTGTTTGATGACCAGCTCTGAATAACAACGTACTTTATAACTTCCTCACTCCAGTCTCTTTTTGCCTTTTCGCACTCCTTTCAGAATCACAACACCCAAATTGGGGATACCTTAGTAACACTGGCTTTGGTTAGATGGGAGCAAATGTAGCTCTTGTGTGGAATTTACATATTAAGAATATTAGGATTGTAAAACGAATAAAAACGAAAGTTCTGATTACACAAATGAGCTCGAACATCGTTTTTGATTGTCAAACGCTCATTTAGCCTTTGGGAGTATTAGGGAAGGTTTTGCAATAAAATCCAAATTATTCGGAATTTTTCTGAATGTGTCCGAAAACTAAAAACTTTTTCGAAAGGTACTGAAATACGCTTTAAAAAATGTTATTGTAAATAAAGAAATATTTAAAAAAATATTAGAATTTTTAATGCAAATATAAAAAGATTTTAAAAATGGTTTTCCTTTTGTTTTTTCTATCTAAAAACACTTATGACAAAAACAAAAAACATGCACATGTTTTTTTAGACAAATTACATAACAACGTTATTGTCACCTCACTTTTAATCCTTTATAAAGTTTATAAAATCGAAGTTTTATAAATTTCTTACATCGATTACTTTCTACCACCGTTTAAATTATGTTTCTCACCGCTACTGGAGATAAAACGATTTCTACGTGAGTTGTTCCCAATAGCTAAAAAAATAGCTTGAAGGGTTAGATCAAAACGCGCCAATTAAGAAAGGGATTGAACCGCTTGGTCTTTAGCAATGTTGCATTGACTATTGAAATGCTCAACGTTACTTACAGACAGTTCAGAAAATATCTTTTGAAGCATGCCTCAAAATAGTGAAACTACCCAATGATCATTCCTCAGTTACTGTACCTTTTTAAATAAGTTCTAAATTTTGAATTTAAGTTAAAGTTTTAAAGAGCCCATGAAAAATAAACAAATAAATGTTTTACCGCATATTGTACACAAAAATGGTATGTTTCTTAAAACAAAGCTTCAGAGGGAAATTATAAGCGAAAGAATTTAATGGAATTTAGAAATGAATCCGTTTAAGCTTGGGCTTCATTACCGACCATTAGAATTATATTATTACAGTTGCATTTATCGCATTACACAATAACGTAAAACTTATCTTAGGTATCTATCTACTTCTGTTAAAAAAATTCTTTTAGGTATCTACTACTGCTTTTGATTACTTATGCTAATCATGTCCAGAATTTATCGTTCTTTCTCATGGAAGATAGCATCCGTCGCAACACAGAATCATAAAATCTTCTCCTAGTACTCTCATACATATTCCCTCATGGAGACAAAGTGAGGTCGCTATGGTTGGATCAAATCCTAGGCATGATGGATGGCCGAGTTTCATTTTAAACGTCCCAAACGATGTTGCCGTACAACGTTCTGTGCTATTGTGGGATTAAACCTAATGTGCGCCGCACAGATGAATTAAAGTTAGAGTGTTTATTGCATTGGACATATCAACGTGCTCATGGTGGGCTAAGAATACATTAGAACTTTCAGGGTAACGAAATGTAATCTTTTTATTATACTAACACTTTATCATAAGATATTATTTTTGTAGCATTTGGGAAGCTGAAACTTTGTGTTAGGGATACACCAGAACAAATATATATTCATTCATCCCGAAAATGTTCTAATTTTTTGATTGGTTCTTTGACACTTGTATTCTTGTCACATCAGTTACAAATAAAAAAATTTTTCACATTCACACAGGAGGCCCTGAGGAAAATAATTCCCCTCGGGGCCTTTTTGGGCTTACTGTGTAGAGGGAGTTGCAACCAGAACTGATTACAAATTACAGCTTCAGATTATAAGAAATAAACATATAATTTTTGAAAAATTTAAATTTTAAATTCACACATAAAAAAGTCTTAAAATTGGCTCATATTTCTTTTTTTTTATCTAAAATTACTGATAACGAAAAACCACAAACAATTGTTTTACCAGGCAATAAACGTTATTATCACCTCAGGTTTTTGTGGTTTCAAAAAAAAAATAATGAAAAAAAATTCTCGAAATATCGTACTTTTCTTCTCAAATTGCTATCGCAACTTTGGTTTCATAGAAGTGCACATTTAAATTTTTATATTTTTATTCTTTGGATATAAATATACAGCGTGGAGTTTTTTTCTTTCTAACACCGTTTAAATCATATTTTTCACAATGACAGTAACGATTTTTGTGAGACCTATGTATGTGAGCTGGGTACATTTCCACTGACTCCTGGTCTCCTGTGATTAAATTTGGTCCCGTGATTAAACGGATTAAAACAGCATTTTTTAGTAGTTTTCCAACATTTCTTGTGTGGTAAGAAAGCATTGATAGAACCAGAATTTTAGATTTTGATTTATCTGCCTTCACACCCCAACCCATGAATTATTTACCAGAAAGAGTAAAGAGTAGAGCTCTCAGTGCGAGTAGAAACTAGTGATTTATAAGCGTTCTAATTAGCATCCAGTGGAGTTAGTTATTATAATTTAGGTCTGCGTAATACATGATGATACGTGTTAGCGATTCAAACACGTTTCTATAGACAAATACTGTTAATCTTCAGAGAAAAATGTAAAATTTTCAATGCATCATTATAATTTTAGTTGGAGAAAGGAAAATAATATCATCACACAAGGAATACTCGTTACATATTTTTTATTATTAGAGGAAAAATACACACCATGAAGCGTACATTTCTACACTTTAAAAAAAAAAACAAAAAAATATCAGGGAAAATAAATGCAAACGCAATGTGAGAATTCTGTTGGAGATAGAAGCAGTTCGCTGAGATGGAGTGAGTGGATTGTTTCCACCTTTGTGTTGATTTAATTTAGCGCGAGCAGCTTGCGATATTACTTTTCTATAAAAATCCAGTCGCGTACAATGTCGTTTGAAAGGAAACGTGAACTAAATGATGTGCGTTCCGTGGATTACGCATTGTATCTACATTGGTATATTAAACAGGTTTTAAAATTAGTTCACCCAGACAGCACGAGTTCAGGTTTGTGTGTCGGTATAACATGATATATTCGGCGAGTAGCGACCCCCACAACGCGTCACTGCGCATTGACATGCGCAAGCTCGTCGTTTTAGCAGAGTTTATTTGCAGACGCGAGCGAAGATGTAACTCTAAAATTATTTATTGTTGTTGCTATTAATCTCTTTTTGTGTCTATAGTTTATTTATTTTCATTTTACTAATTTATTCTTCCATCTCTTCTAAGCATTATAATATGCTTAATAAGTGTATTTACTTTGCTTGCTCCCGTCAACCGCCGTCATCTTGCAACGGGCGGGGCTCAATAATACTACTTGAAACTAATGCGAACGATTTTCGGCGAGTCAAGTGGCGAGTTACTCGCCACTCGACTAAACTACTAGCTTAGTCTGAACAAGCCTTTGTGAGGAGTTCGTGCGGTACATCAAGTATAACTTCATTCAGAATGTATTTTACTATTGATGTAGAATTTATTTCAAGTCTCCATAGTACAAGTGTTAAATATGCTTACCTTTTTATTTTATTAATTTTATATATAATTTTATATCATGTAATTTATAAAGATGCAGCTTTTATATGATAAACGTATTGCCAACGCTTTTTTCAACTGAATAACGAAAATTATTATTATTAAGTAACTTTAAGCAGCGGAGGTAGATTTGAAGATTTTTTTGTCATACAAGGTGTCCGGTAGTGAAGTGCACTAAATTCAAGAGATGATTCTAACGTGATAGTACAAGTAAAAAATAGTAATTATGTCTTTTTTCTAAATTCCAATGTTCTGGGGTAGTTTTCAGGTTTAAAAAGATGAAATGTGCTTTAACGGCTGCTAACCTAATATACAATACTGTCGCCATGAGTAAGAACAACAGTATTCTTCCTGAGAATCTTTGGGATGATGCTGTGTTTTTACCTATGACAGTAGAATAACACGAATCAAAACAAGCAAACACCTCAGCGCGAATGAGGTGAGGTGTTCAAGAAACCCTACTTATAACCCATTTGCAGTACAGTTATCTATTAATTATTGTATTTGTGGAACTTATTATCTATATAAACTCTACTTATTCCCAAGTTACCGCTCGAAGTTAGTAGTGCTTTTACCCCGCACGCCATGTCAGTATTATTTTTGTATTTTAAAAAATATTTTTTCCATTCTTCACTTACTAGATACTCACTTAGTATAATATTTTAATATGAAAAATAGAAAGTTTTAGTCCTGCAAACGAAGTTTTGTAGAAACAGACCACTCCATACTTTAATTTTATTAATTTAAAAAAAAAATTATTCCACCTCTCCACACAGCATTTCAGATGACTTTGGCCTTGAGAATAATTTTATTTTTAGAGCCTCCTGTGTGAAGTTAATTAAAAAAAAAAAAAACGTTATCGTTGATTCTGAGGCATGAATCTATCAACTAGAATTAAAAGAATCGTTTCCTTGTTTCCACGCCTAAACCCTTTGAAGTTTACCCCTAGAGTACAGTACCTAGCATTCACTAAGTTATGGACTAAAACTATTACAATTCTTCTTTCTTGTTTTCCTTAGATTTATTCCGCAAATAGATTTGTAAGAAACGAGATTAGTGAGATGCTTAAGGAGCCGTTGGTGAAAACAAATGGAGCACCTTAGTGGAAAACAACCTGCCTTCGCATTAATCAGCGGCTTAATCGGAGTTCAGGATCGGAAATGACCAGGGGTTGCTCCCTGATCGTAAATCCTCGACCAGGCTCCGCATAGCAGATAACACTTTATATAAAGCACCGATAAACTCCAAATCATATTGTTACTTGCGGTCGGACCGCTTAAAACTTTACGGATAAAAATGCTCGGCTGAATAATTATTCGTAAACAAGTTTTAAGTGACTAACTTAATAACATCAACTAGAATACATAACCATTCACGACTGCGAGCTTGAAGAAACATGACAAAAAAATTTTAAGATTGCTTTATTTATTAAAATCATTTTTAACAATCTTTCATTAAGGCGCAGTATCCCCGCTCAAAAAGAAGAAAAGAGATATGTAATTCACGATTTCTATAACTAACATAACTTTACCGCTGTTATTTGCGGTGACTGGACAACTCGGAATGAAACCAACTCAGAACTATCTCAGATAAGTCATTTAGAGTGATCAATATACAAACATATAAAATTGGTTAAATAGGTTACGTTAGGTTGGGGTTATCGGCTAATTAAAATTTTTTTTTCATGGCTTTTAATGACTTTTCAAGGAGGTGTTGAGTTCACTTAATTCTCAGTTGGCATGTAACCGTTATTTGCAGTACAACGGGAAGAATGATTTCATTCCTTCATCACTCCTAAAAAAATTGACCTCCAGATTTCTACCCACCCCTCATACCATTTTCCTTTCTAAAAATTTCATCTCCTTCCTTTCCCTAAGAAGACCTTCTGTACAGCATCCCCAAATTTTATGTAGGCCCCGAGGGAAGTCGTTTTTCTCAGAGTCTGCTGTACGGAACTAATGTAAAAAAAATACTTATTATTATTTCAAATATTATGATATCTATGTACAGATATGTATGGCTTCAGGGAAAATATTAAAAATTATGAATTGAACACATATAATTTTTTCTAAGTTATACTTTGCCAAAAATGCGAGTGCTTACATTAATTTAGAGCCAAATTAAACGTAAATTAATACTTCTAAGGTACGTATTTTACAAAAGCCTCCAACATGTTGATATTTGCGTTGAATTAGACTTGTTATATTTGTTACTTGATCCTTACGTAAGTGATTGAGTTCTCCACTTTGATAAACATAATGAAAATTGATTTTCTAAGTAGGTAATTAAATACGTTTCTAAATATTGATCACTTTAGTGCTTAAACCATAATTATACATAACAATTAATATTTAATGGAGATAACGAAGTCGATCCTTAATATTGACATGGAATAACTGTAGGTACTTCTCGGCTTTGCTCGAGCTAAAAAACTATTTATTTAAAAACTTGTGTGTATATACATTATTTTAGAAAAAAATAGTAAAAAAATCAAGACAGACAAAAAAAAGTTATTCCAGGTCACAAAGCTCAAAACGAGAACAGGGACTACGAGATAAACATAGTTAAAATTATAAAAAATTTCAAATTTTAGGAAGTCAGAATTCACCTTTCAAAAGTTTTTTTCTGAGAGAATGTGGATTCGTCGTGATTTAAATTGAATTGGATATCTAGTTCTCTAGAAGCATAATACGCGTATTAATTCAAACCTGGTGGAAATGATGTCATGTCCAAAAATATACGTTGAAAATTAAACAGAAAAAGTTTTTCGAAATGCGTAACGCCAGAACTCATATTTAAGAGTTATCTTTGTTAAAATCACAACAGTTTTTATATTTTATTAAGGTTACCCGACAGTTGATCTACCGAAAAATGGTTCATTATTTACCTATTTCAAACCTTAAATCGATTTCAAAATTACATAAGATGGTATGGATATTAAACTAATTTATTTACAGTAACGATTTTTTGTACGTACTGGTATATATACAAATAGTTGTATCCTTGATGCATTTGAAAGAAAATATATTTTAAACTTTTGTTACCGGTTCATCCTCGCGGCACACTCCTTCGGGGATACTTAGTTGTTCTTTGTAAGTAGGTAGACCGTATTTTTCATAAACCGACTGCGTACTACCGGCCAACTGACGGGAGCTTATCTGTCTTACTACCTTTTATTTCTCATTTATAAAGTTTTCCATATGGAAAAAGGTATTGAAATACATAATATTAGTAATTTTACTGAGCACGTATAGTAAATATTTCATAACCTGATATCTAGGACTAGATTTGGTATTCGTAATGGGTGCAATCAATATCTCGATATTGGCAAAAGACTTACGACGGATAACGATAGAGCAATTCATATTCCTCTCCCAGCATCCATCATCTTCATAATAGACTAGACATCGTTCATATTAAGCCAGATTGATGCACAGATATGACTGCGTTGAAAAAAGTGATTGGAGAATGGAAATTCATATAGAAGAGAATAAGATATACGAAAAGCTTTCTGGCTTTGCTTTTATTATAATGTGCGTGTAGTAGCAGATAGATTGACTACAAATCAATTGAAGTGTAATCAATAAAATAATGGGTTTTCAAAATGAAATAACTATGAGAATAACTTGGTGAATAATGGACGTAGGGAAGGGATCTGATTTACCATAATCCTGACCGCTGCACAAGTTTCCGTAAGAATCGATATTAAAGTCATTGATATATCACCATAGGAAAAAATAACTGCACGGGTAACTTCAGTAGACACCAATCAAATACAATGAGAGATCAATAGATTGGTGATTAATGCACAGAGGCTTCCTAAGTCGATATTAAAAAACCGAGAAATCAGTTGATTATGGCACTGGTTACTTCAATAGACAGATTATTTCCTTTGTATTGGTCCAAAATGTCACAAATAAGTAATATTGGCACATACCTTTCAAAATAGGGTTGATACACGGGTAGTAATTGAGAAGGAAGGGATGTGTAGGTACCCAGTCAACAGTGCGTGTGGCTTGTACTAAAAGGTAGAAATTTCTCAATTAACATTAGCTTTTACGCTTTTATTTTAAATTTGTTGAATTACGGTAATAACTTTTCCAAGCTTTATTTTTGGATTTCAAAGCAATCAATGAAGTAATCGTTAACTACATATTTTCAAGTTGTAGATATACTTACCAAAAAATGTACTCATGCAGTTCGTAAATCTAGTTTCTAAGGTATAATTATATAATAAGATTTCGTAAAAAAATTGCAAAATTACCTATTTTCTTAAAATTTCTCAGATAACACTTAATTAGGTGACTTTTTGGACTTAGGGTAGGTAGTGATTAAATAATGTTTTTTTTTATCTCTTTGTAGATGCGAAAAACATGTTCAAATGATTTTCCAAAACTAAATACAAAAATATACCTTATCAAAGATATCGATTTATTTTGATTAAATAGAGTTGTGTGTACAAAGTTACTGATTTTCATTAAATTAAAATGAGCCACAAAATGAATTTCTAATTATTGTAGAAATAACCAACCATTCTTTTTTTATTGATTTAATTTGACTTTACCCCATTTGGGATTTTATATTAATATATTAATTTTTTAGTACTTTTATTAGAGCATAATTTCGTCGTTCAGTAATTTTATAACATTTTGATAATATGCCGATAAATTAAATTAAAAATGGTTTTTCAAATAATGCTACTGAAACAACTTTTGTACGTGAATGACATTTCAATTAATTGTACTCAAAACGGATCTTACAAAGAATTGTTTTGGATATAAATTGTAATTGATAGTATCCAAAATTATCACAAAAAACCCAATAGAAAGAAAAAAAAAAACAAAAAAAAAAAAAAAACATTTACAAAATCTACCATTATAAGTTTAATTTACAACTAGAAAGTCTTCGCATAGTTTGATATTTATGTATTTCGAATTTGTCAAAGTGACATCAAATACATATATAAGCAATGTGCACTGGATGAATAAAAAACATTCTTCACCACTGGCGCAGGTAGTTTTATTAAGCGATAGACCTGATGCTCAGATAAAGGATTACAGAAGTGCAGCGAAGCATAACAACTGTGCGCCGGGAGTTCAGCCCAATGTTGGGCATGTGAATTGAACCAAAACCTCACGTTCTTCAAAGTACGTGCTCAGCCAATAGCCGTGTCTCCAGGACGGATGACTGCTTATCCGACCTAAACTTTATAATTACACTTTTTATTCCACCCGCCGTGCCACAAGTGCAACGTATACAGAAGTAAATTAATTAAAAGCGAAGTTTGTTGGTCGCGTTCTTGTTTTTATTTTGATAAGGAATGAGTTGCGCAATACAAAGGCAAAACAGCTATAATGCATTGAGATATCTACCTACTACCTCCATACACGTAAAACATTCAGTTCTGTGAATATAATAATTTGCAGAGTGTACAGCATCGCGTACTTTAACTATTAATAAAATGTACGTAACTCCGTTTACGGTCCATGCTCCAAATTTACCAACACGCTTAAATGGCTAGCGTTTCTCGTTAATTTTCCGGAAATTCGAAACACGGTGATCAAAAATATGGAAGTTTAGCGGTTTATTCGCGATTTTTTTTTATTCTGTTTCATTTTCGTTTACCGGCTCGTGTTTTCATTTTGCGTCCGAGCGGTGCATGTTGTCTCCGATCCTTCAGGTAATTTGCATTGGTTTTATAAAACATTTTACGTTTAACTCATCGAAATGTAATTTTTTTGAATGAAATACAATATCGTTCATTCAGATTTTTTTTTCTATTTCGAAAAAATCCTTTAAACTTACATTTTATACAGTTTGTACCATTCATTAAAAAGCTTTACTGATCCTGGTCTGCTAGTCGATAGTCACGTTAAAACCCTAAAATATATAGATTAACAAAAAAATCAAAAAGGAAATTTTTCAAAAAATCTTAGTTTGCTTGCTTGATGCAGGCATTACAAAAAATACACTTTGACGGGTAGTAATACAGCGTCCGGATCCATTGTGATCCACTCAACAGGTGGTCCATCAACATTTTTAGGTCAACGTTTTAGGTCTCATATATTATACCTTACAATAGACACTTAATGTATCCGTGGGGACAATGATACTCCTCAATTGATGAAGGGGGGAAAATGAAAGCTAGGAAGTCCCTGACATCACTGATTGTTCAAAAAATAAAGTCATTGGAAACTAATACTTCCGTAAATACTACATACTAGAACCCGTAAATTTTATTTTGCTTGCATGAAGTATAAAATGGACGCATTAAATATAAGTATGAAATACCCGCGATTCTAAAAAAACTATTAGCATTGGCTTAAGAGGGAATAACCAGACGCAACTAGAATTAGGTAATTTTTAAATCAAATTTAAACGTATCGACTCTTTTCTACAAACAAATATAAATTGATTTCAAAAGATTGTTATTTTATTTGGTAGACCTATGTTTAAAATTTTGAAAAATTATGTTAATTTTTATTATAATAACGTTTTACCGTTGAACGTCGGCAAACTTGTTAAATTTTCAAAAATTATACAACACACATTTCAAATCATGTAATCATTCAGTAAAATAAATCAATAAATTATTTAAGAGAGCTGCTTTACAAAAAAATTATTTGAGTTCAAATAAAATCATTTGAAAAAATCGTGCACTTGTTTTGTGACGAAAATACTCTTTTTTTATCTTTTATCTAACAAATACAAATACAAATATTTCTAATTTTTTTACACGCTTATTTTGCTTAGACATAATTAAATACTTATGAAAAAAAATAATTACAAAAAGTAAATACAAGAAAACCAATTGAAAAGTTCAACACCAATTGAAAAGTTCAAAACCTATTGTAGGAGATACATAAAACAAGAAAAAAATATAGTTGAAATATGAAATGATATAATTAATTAGGAAATTGTAAACTTAAATGTACAATTTACTAAAATAAAACTAATAAATAAAATAAATAAAATAAAAATATGGTTTGGCCATGTAGAGCGAATGAACGAAGAAAGTAGTGAAAGAAGAATAAATGACGCAAATGTGAATGATAGAAGAAGTCGAGGACGCCAGAGAAAGACATGGCACGATCAAGTGAATCAGATACTTGAGTCGGGCCATGTCGAAAGTCAGAATAAAAGAAAAGTATGTATGCGACGATGTGTGAATGTGAGTGAGGCAAAGAGTGTGTGTCAAGACCGAGTTGTTTGGCGGTCCGTCCTTTCTGCCGACCCCTGCGAGGGAACGGCGTGATGGTTAGTTAGTTAGTTTACATACTTTTAATAATTTTCTCATCACGTGTTTGAACATTTTTTTGCTAACTTGAAAATCGGTATCGTAAATAAAATCAATATTGAGTTATTAACGCTGTTACAAAGAATAATCAATCAACCACCCTGTACAGTTGCAAGGGTACGATTGCAAGACCGACAATTTTCGACGAAATTTTAATTCTCGGCCGCTGTTAAATGGGCCTTAAACATTTTCGGAACTCTGATTAGTTGGTTTGCGTGAATAAGGGATCAATTAATAAATTTATCTTCTTACTATTTTTCTACAACGGTATCTTGATCATTTTCACTCAACGTTCGTTTTATGATACCGAGAAAAAAGTTTTTTAATGCCATTTTGCTGAGATCCTGTAATAAAAAAACCAATTTACTTACAAAGTGTCTATGGATGAAATACTAGCCCTTTTTGCTGAGTCCTCTATCATTACACAAGCCTCACCCATTACAAAATTATCAAATTTTAAAAATTTAAACATGTCTTTGCCTTAGTTCTTAATTGTCCAAACGACCATTTTAGTTTTTGTTCAATCTACCCCTTAAAATTAAAGTATGAAAAATGATAGTTCATCGTTTGACTAAGAATTATTTAAACTAATGAGACCTTTACATTAACGGAGATAACTTTATCTTAGACACCTATCATACTGTTGAAATAATGAGAGAAAACCTTTTTCTTCTATAAAATTTTCTGTTGGTCGTTTGGGAACTAAGGCGGCGATGTTTAAATTCATTCAAATTTTCATATCTAGTCATCAAATAGGCTAAAAAATATTTTACTCGACTTCTGAGTTATAGAAATAGAATCTTGAATTTAGAATACGTATGTAGGCATATTTCAAATCAACCTTCTGTTATTAATGCACGTCATTGAGATCTGCTTTGACTTCTTATTAATCAATAGTATTTTTATTACGTGGCTTGTTGACCCATTGATCAAATATTTGAATGTCCGCGCATTGTGTACAATCTGATCAACCCTAGGCCGCTCATGCACGGAATCAATTCTGAGAATTGGAATACCTTTGCATTTGTGGTGAGGTTTAGCCGGCGGTCGACCATTGAACAGATCCTATGATGTAGCTCCTTTGATTGTTTGAGAGTCCATTGGCTACCGTGAAACCATAATGCTTGTACGTTTTCTCCTATGCACTATTCACTACTACTTAGAGTACCATCAAGACATCCACTTGCATTCTGATGGTATTTAAAGGTACCTGCGTAGAGAAGAATTGTATTTTATTTGTAATTACATCAGCATGATGTGGTAGCCACGATGCTATTATATTATTATGAGATGATGAATGAATTGACAAAAACGTTTATATGGAACTTAAGAAATTTAAAATCAGGCACATGAAAGGAAAATTATAAGCTTGAAACCACAATATGTGAAAAAAGGACGTTATTTTTATCACTTATACCTACATAGTAAAAGCTCATTCCTTTTCACGTGGCAAAGTAACGATACATGACATTTGTGGAACAAAGTAAATACATTATTAGATTTCTTTTTTTATTTCAACAACTCTCTTTTTATAACTTTTGAAGATTATTCCCATCAATGTAATACACCATTGCAGAAGAAGAAAACACTAATCATCTAAACGAAAATATGCAAGAGAACAATATACCGAAAAATAGAAAGGTAACGGTTGCAACTGGGGCACACGCCTTTACCAATTCGGCTTCTGATTTAAACTTAATTTTTGTCAATTTCATATTTAAAATTTCAGAAATAATAATATTGTCTTCGACTAATTTTATAACTTATATTTCTTCAATGTGTCTTGTTCTATTTAATATTTCTTCAATGTGTCTTGTTCTATTTAATATTTCTTCAATGTGTCTTGTTCTATTTAATATTTCTTCAATGTGTCTTGTTCTATTTAATATTTTGGTTTAGATTTTTAGTGTTATCTTCTTCTTCAAAGATATATTATTAGGAACTAATGACAGCGTGTAGCACTCATTGACATCGATTTAATGCTACTCTTATAAGGAAGGCCTTTAGATAACCGAGATGTTTTTTTCAAGGTTTAATTTATTTATTATAAATACAAAGTAATACAATATGACATAAAAATATTATACAGAAAAAAGAAAAGTCCCAATAAACTACTTTTTAGCAGTTTGTCGATGGGTACTTTTACTTTGGAGATAAATATAAACTTATTTTACAATTTTTGTGTTAGTCTAATACAAATTATTTCTTTCGGCAAGCCAATTTCTCAACAAAATATTTGTTTTACCATTTGTATATTTTTTAATTTCGGCAGGTAACATATTTAAGCAATTAGGTGTCATATAGTCCAGCGTTCTTTGTCCATATTTGTTTAAATGCTTAGGTACAATTAGTCCTTCATTTAACGTAAAACAAGTATTGTAAGTGTGGTCCAGTTTATTTTTGTGTGTGGGGCTATTCATATGCGGAAATATAATTTTATACCACAGAATTGTTCTTACTGAGAAAATTTTGAGATTTTGGTAAAAGTACGGAACATTATGCCTTTGTTCATATAAACTTTTATGAGCTAATAATTTAACTAATGAATTTTGAACTGATTGAATACGATTTACATTTGTTTTACAGGAAAGTCCCCAAGCTATAATTCCATATCTTATAATAGATTCAGCTAATGATAAATAAATTATTCGAAGTGTGCAAATTGGAACATAAAATTTTAATTTATATAATCTGCTAACAACAGATCTGAGTCGTTCACAGACTTTATTTATTTGTAAATCCCATTTGAAAAAGCAATCAATAATTACACCTAAATAAACATATTCTTTGACTAGTTCAACATTTTCACATGTACACAAAGCAGAGATACCGACGTGTAAGCAATCTGAAGTATGTGTTTTTATTTCAGGTGTAATAATATTTGCCTTGGCATTGGGTGATCTTATATGTAACAATTTAGTTTTTTTTTGCATTATGAGTAAACCAGAGTCATGAGATCATTTCAAAAGTTCAATGTAATCTTTCTGTAAGAGTTCAATACATAATTGCAAATCACTGCTTGAAATTACCAATGCAGTATCATCCGAGTATTGACCAAGATAGTTTAGTAGCAGCTCGATATATGTTATGTCTCAAACCATGAAATAAAGTACAGAGTTGAGTTGGTCAATCATTATTTCATGAAACTAGTCAATCATTAATTCGAAAAGGCGCAAGCTATTTTGTTAATATACTGTACACTATATTAGTTTATATCAGGAAAGCACAGTAACCTCTCGTTACGGGCCGGACAAGCAATTTGGCAAGAGATCGCTCTTGTAACAATCCATTTATAACTTGCAGTAGTTGCGAGGGTGGGTGGTGTTGGGTCGAGTGGGGGGAGTGGGTAGGTACAGGAGGTGGAAAGGGGTGGGGGTCCAACAAAAGGCCGGGTGCGGCCGTCGTTATGGAGATTTGGCCACGTGTGTCGAATACTGCGGCGAAAACTATGCAGAAATGAAAATCGAAATATAATGGGAGATTTGGCATGGCAGATGCATTAGCTACATTTCGGTACGGTTCCGTGGATTAACCCATAAGCTCACGTTTCTGAATAATCGATGAGCTGGTACCTGCTTCGTCTAAAAACGAAATGGTAAAGAATTTGAAATGCAAGAAATAGTAAACACCGGAATTCGCGAACGAAAGTGGTAGAGGTAGTAATAAAACTTATGTTTAAACATTAAAAAAGTATTTAAATACGATTTTACAAAAAATAATAGTCACTTTTATCCTACTAATATAATAAAGGCGAAAGTTTGTATGTTTGTTTGTTACTCTTTCACGCAAAAACTACTGAATGGATTTTTATGAAACTTTACAATAATATAGCTCATACAGAATAACACATAGGCCATATGAGGTGGTAAGCTTTGGCGTTGTGAAATGTATGTATTTCATATATTTTAGTGGTAGGGAGGAATGGCAGGGGGATGGGGAACGGTGGACGTGGGGTTCACGGAGAAGGAAGAGATGAGGGAGGGGCAAGGCGGGGAAGGTGGAAGGGAACAGGAACGCACGGGAAAGGACATGCAGGGAGAATCAATTAATTGAAGTAAAACTTCTTTACGCACGCTTGACTTGGGGAGTAAGCTGGTGAATGCGTGACAAGAGCGTTACGAAAAGTGTGATCGGGCGAGGCGAACTAAGCATAAAGAAGTTTTACTTGAGTCGTGTGGTCTAAAGCACACTCGTTTTATTTATTTTTTTAATTGCTTTGCAACGCATGCCGGGGACCAGCTAATTCACAATAAAAAATGTCCCTTTTCATGCCTTATTTTGTAGAAAAATTCTGCTTTCCGGAGCACGAAAACATTCAAAACGATAATTTACAAGGAAATTTTTTGCATTCCATAATACATTTCATATATTATTGAACACATTTTAACATTTAAGATTTAATCTTTATTTTTATCGTAAAATGGATAATATGCATTTTTAAATATCTTTAATTTGAAAAAAAAAGTTTCGATAAAATAGAATGTGACAGCACAAATGTATTATTTGTTCCTTTGATTGTGGTTAAATTCGTGTATGACACGACAATACAAAACATGGCAGAGCCAGGTAGTAAAACTAGATGTAAAGCACTCACTAAAAAAGGTGGGTCCTATCGAAATAATACATTTTGAGAGTACAACATCTTCTGTCATCAGATTACAAAAATCGCCATAATCTCAAAAACTATGTAGCACAGAATGGTAATTACATTACATTTAGAATGGACACATTAGAACAGAATAGACAGAGTTCGTTACAGATACGGGGCCTACTGGCACGGGCGGGCCAGCAGTCAGTGTTTATTGAAAGATAAATGGCCTTGTCCATACCAGCGGCCCGACCAGACAGGCTGTAGTCTCCCCTTAAAGGATATTATCATGGCCCCGCGATTGATAGGGGGCTTACGGTGAGTTCAGTTTGTCTCGATGTTGCATCGCTGAGAAGAAATCGCTTTTCGGAAGTTCGTATGCGCCATTCATTGAGATGAATAAATATAATGTGTACTGTACGACGTAGCGTTCTTTTACCTGGTCTTACATCACAATTTTGTTTATCGTAAAATGATTAGCAGAAAGCTAAATGTTTAATAGATTTAGGGAGGACAGGAAATATTATTAAAAAACGTTTAATTAATGAAGTTAATATTTATAAATTTTGTTTATTTCGGCTGAAAAGAGGGGTGAGTGCAATACTCTGTAAAATTATATTATATTACATACAAGGTAGAAAATAAAATTAAATAAAATTGTAAGAGTTGAAAGTTTTATTTAATAAAGCTTTTATTTACTTTCCCTCAGTTTTTTCGATGATAGTTTAATTTTAATGCACCTTTTTGTGGTGAACTCAGAATGAAATCAACTCAGAACCTCATTTGAAAAGTCATTAAAAGTGATGTTAAAAATGTTAAAATAAATCACTTTATTTTAAGTTATGAGCTATTAAAAAAAAAAAACATAGCTTTTAATGACTTCAAAGAGGCGTTGAGTTGAGTTGATTCTGAGTTGACATGGAACCCTTTATTATGTACAAAAAAAATATTAAAATAAAATGAAATATATTTAACATTTAATAACAAAAATACAACAATACGCAAGTAAACTGTCACCTTGCAAGTCATAATTAACTTTTTTGTAATATTTCTTAGTTATAAACAAATGTTGACTGGGCCATAAAGAATTCATCCTCGACGAACTTTTACTTATCAAATTAATGAATATCCATTATCCATTGTGCATGTGTCCAATACTTATGTCTACATTATTTGGCTTAATTCCAAAAATTTTAATTTTCTGCACCAAATGGTTAAAAAAGAGAAGTAATAAATCTAATAACTTAGACACGGTTGAAGATCTTCCTAATTCGAGACGTGAATAAAAGTATCAAAAGAAAAGCATTTTCTGATTTAAAGAAATCCATCAAATGAAAACAACATTGAGAGACCGGTAAGACTAGCTGCAAACTATATTGTTATTTAATTAAATGAAGACAATATAAGCGAAACTCAATAAAAAATCTGAAAACAGAAAAATCAGAAAAAGATATTGACACCTCTGGGACTCGAACCCAGGACCTCTCGCTTTCCGGGCGAACGCGTCGATATCGACACCGTGGCGCAGTGGTTAGCGCGTTCGCCCGGAAAAGGAGAGGTCCTGGGTTCGAGTCCCAGAGGTGTCAATATCTTTTTCTGATTTTTCTGTTTTCAGATTTTCGATTGAGTTTCGCTTATATTGTCTTCATTTAATTAAATATTACAATTTTAAGTTTTACTCATAAAGTTAAAATGAAAAAAAAAAAAAAATTATTATTATTACTATTTGTACCATCTGAGTCTTAATTCTTATGAACCTATTTAGCAATTCCGGGTAAAACTTTAACATCGCCAAAAGAAAGTAATATTTTTATTTTTATAAAAGTATGTGGTTACAGGGGTAAATATATTACTATACGATTTAGATTGTTGCTGACGGTTTCACCTCTTAGTTTCGCATTCAAAAAATGTTGGTGTCCCATACAAATCGGTTCTGCCTTTGACTTTGTTTTTGTTGCATTTTAATGACCTTTTGACATAAGCACCAATTCATTGTTACGCGGATGATAGTACAGTTCATGATAGCTTTTTGTTTGACAAGCTCTCCTAGGGCACACAAACTCCAACGCCTCGAAGGGCTTTGAAGCAGATAATGGACGGTTGCCTTGAGAGAGTATCCTCTTGGGATAATAATAAACTCGTCAAATTTAATGTTTCAAATACCCAATCATGTCTGATTTCATCGTTAAGGGATCGAAATGAAAACCTATTCTCCTTCAAAGGAATCAACCTTCCCAACAGGCTTTCTATTGATATGCTTGGTCTAAGTGACCACCTAACGTACGGGGCTCCATCGAAGCCAGAGTCAAGTTAGCATCTCATACTGTACAGGGTCCGCAGATACTTAAATAGCGCACAACTGCTAACTCTGTACAAATCGCAAGTGTGCCTTATGGGTGAATTTGGCAGCCATCTCTGGTCTGGAGCCCCAAAATACAAAAAAAAACCCTTAGCTCAACGCGGAAATCTTCAAAACCTGGATTCTCTCCTTCCTTTCCACAGGAACACCCTCCGTACAGCATTCCCAAAGATGACATAGGCCCTGTTGAAAATTATTTTTGTGTTAGGTCCCCTGTGTGGAGTTAACGTATACAAAAATGTTAATTATTGCGAGTTATGAGAATATGTCTATATTAAAGTCTATTTATTAAAGGGGTATTCTAGTCTAGAAGCTTGAATTGTAGGTGTTTTTTCAGGTGCAATAAAAAAAACCAATAATATTTTTGCCAACTTTTATTTTATCAAATATTTATTAAAAATAATTAAAACACCTTGTATTGAATTTTATTATTGAATTTTAAAACACTTTGTATTCAAAATTCGTGGTTTCAATACAAAGTGTTTAAATTCTTTTAAATATAATGTCTAACCACAAAGTTATTGCTTCTTAAGAAAAAAAAAAATTATTAAACATTAAAAAATCCATTCAAAAAAGAATAAAACGAAAAAATTAAAAATTCAAAAGTGTGGGTGTTGAAGTGGGGGGTCTCAAAAAAATGTCGCGCCCTGGTTGACACGATTGCAACCCTCCCAGTTATCTAAAAAAAAAATAATTCTTAATCCAAACAAATGCGGCTATAGCCCGAACTAAGAAAAAAAAATTCTTTCGCAAAATGAAAAAAGAAGTCTGAAATAAAAAAAGTCGTGTTTGCACCAGTTTTCTTGACTTCCAAATTTAAAAAAAATAGTAATTGAAATTTTGTTATAGTTCTAGTCCCGCCATAGAGGAATGTAAAAAAAGCTCAAACCAAATTTTAAGTAAATTGGTTTAGTAGAACTTGAGATATCGTGTCAACCGGCTCGAAAAAAGTGGTTTGGAGAAAATGGGTTTAAAATTTTGTTCTATTTAGATTTAGGTTAGATTCCGTCTAAACCGCGACATTAAAATGGTTGTAACTTTTAAAATAATGCGAATTTCGAAAAATCCTTTTAAGAAGATATTTCTGAATGTTTTGTTTTTTAGACTAAGACAATTTTATACCAACTGAGTTTTAATTCTAATGCAACAATAAAATATATTTAATTGAAAAAAAAATTACGAGTATATCCAGCGCAATTGGTTAAAAATTTTTTTTTTTATTTGCTGGCTAAAATTCCAGATAAGGAATCCATGTCACTAAGGGGGTGTTCCACCATCCTCCTTATGAATTATCCATAAGATAACGTACATTTTCGATTAATTAACACTAATTATTTATTTAAAAAGTCTAAGTTTTCTATTCGGTACTTGAACCTACGAACAGAAGCTATTGATAAGATTAGCCGAGTTTTTTACCAGCTGTGAGAATTTATTTGTTTTTTTTTTTTATTAATACTTCATTTGGATAGGGTTCTAACTTCACTTCACCTTCTTCTGAGATACGAGGTGTCAAATATTACAAAGAAGATTTCTCATAATTTATTTACCAATTTCCAATATTGAGGTTGAATATTGTGAGTGTTTTAATTAACATATTTTAAAGAGATATATTTAAATAGGTCGCTTGCTTACCATTTTTGAACATACGTAAAAATGCAAATAGAACCATTTGCAACCAGCCAGAGCATTATAATTCACTGCACACGTTTTTAATTACATTTCTCTAATGCCTTTCCAAGCTAGGGCCTCAATATTTTCCATTGAAATATGATCAACTTAAATATTTTAACTAAAATTGTTAAAAAGATTACGAAAATTCATCTTTGCAAACTATGAAACATAAAAACATGGTGAGGCAGGGTTAGAACCCTCTTCAACCAAAATAGGGAACCATAATGCGCCTCGTAATAACGACGAACTGTTAGATACAAACAAAATAGAGAGTGTAAATGATGTTAGAACCTTGTAAAATGAATGATTATTTAAGAAGCTTAATGTGAGAACTTTGTCATAAATATATCTACGAAAATGCAACACAGATGGTCGTGCAAATTATTTTGGGTATAAAAATGAGCTAAATAAATGCATTTAAAGGTCATTTTTGGAAAAAAATGCCAGTTTGAACATTATCCAAATGAGGTGACGATTTTTGACGCTACGTTCTCCTTTAGCCAACGTTTCCGACAGCGTTACAGTATCCAAAACGTTGGTAAAATAACACTTTGGCTACGCAACACGGCATAACACCCCAAAAACAAATAACGAAAATGCTTTTGGCAGTGAAAATCTAAAAACTTATCTGAGGTGACAATTCGTTATCGTGTCGATAAGCTATTAGAGGGATGGTTAAATACCTATGGGCATTTACTATTTAACAATTTCTAGACGTTTTGTTTTGAAAAGTTTCATTTACGTGAATTTTTTTTTTTTGAGTTTTGAGTGACAAATGTAAATAGAAAATAAAACTTTTCTAAACAAAATGGTGTAATACCACCTATCTATTACATTTTTTATAATCATTTTGGTAAGTATTTTGCCGTCACAGTAAGATTAATTCCATTACAGCTAATATTCTCCACGTCAAAGTAAGCTAAGCCGCCTCTACAGAAATCCTATTAGAAGACCCGCTGAAAAACCACCGCCGCGCATATCATTAGTCGGTCTCGCGATTTATGGGTTACGATAACAGACCGGTTAAGGCTTACTTCATGTTGTAGCTTCATCCCCGTGGGGAAATTCCTTTCAGCGTGAGGTCAACTAACACCCCTAAGTAATGGCCATGATTTAATAGTGTGGTGATAGAGTTTCAATAATCAGAATCAATTCAATTTTTTTTTTATATTAGCTCCATAGAAAAATTATTCCCCTGCTGTGTGGATGGTATTTTTAGGGAAAAGAAGGAGAGGAAGTTTTGGGATAGAAAAAGTATGAGGTGTGGATAGGAATCCAGGGGTCAATGTATCCATCCCTCCCACTGCAGTGCAAGACGATGGGTCGAGATTGTCCGGCTGGAGAGGTAAAATGCCTCCATCAACCAGTCTCTCCCGATCCGACCCACCACGCAATAAGTGAACAAACGCATTTGCCAACAAGACCTAGAAAAATCTAACCCCGTGAACCCGGGCACCCCTGCTAAGTCACCAAACGTAGCGAACCACTTGGAGTTACCTATGGCAGGGGTGTTGGTTGTCCAATAAATAGTCGGTATCCATCGCCGACTCCTATCTAAAGTATACAACGTTCACAATATTATTGTAATTATAGAGAATTAACTCAAAATTGCGTTCTCAACCACCATTTTAAGTTTAATAGTAAGTTAAAAAGCGTTTTTAAATTTGTGTTATAAATATAAATACTTTGGTTTGAAAAATAAATCGATTAAGAAAAAATTATTCAAAGGGATTCACGTTGAAAAGCTAATTGCACTCACAAAACGCATTCAATTAAGTACGTGATGCGGGTATTTTGTACATATAGGTTTACGGTAAAATTATCCTGCATTGCGCATTTAATTATTTTAAAATTAATTTTAACAAACACACTTGAAAGCTTTGCAAATTATGATGCCAAGTGTCCTGAATTATATTCATTTTACAAATAGCGAGGTGAACGTCACTTCTTAATCTACGTTAAGAGAATAAAATGCAAAAATACTTTCGCGAATTGCAAGCTTACTTTAAAGTGTAGTTTCTTAAGTCCGTGGTGGAATTTTTATATCTTAATAAATTTTCTCGTAAACTCTTTACGATGTTAGACCAGGTTTAAGACAACTTTAATTTCACTCCTTGGCAATTTCTTTTATTGTCCGTGGAAGTCAAACTGGCAATTTCACGTGACTTAGTAAAAGGAATGAGCTTTCTAGGAAAACGCATAACTCAACTTTAACTCAAACTACATATTATATTACGTTGTTTTAATTTGCTATTTTTAACAAATGTATTCCGTCGAAATTGTTTCTTCGGCATCTGATAAGAATAAATATTTTTGGTAAAAAAGACAGAAAAAGTTTGCTTGTAACCGGACTATGGATTCGTTTTATAGTTAAAAAAGATTGTTTTATTTTACATATTTCTTAGTTCTGTTTTGTATTTGGTTTGAATTAATTTGCTGACCTTATGATTTCAATGTATTTTGATGAAAACGATAAGCTAAAAAAAACTGAAATAAACTTGAATACTGATTATTAATTTTTTTTATATATATATATTAGCTCCACACAGGAGGCCTTTGGGAAAACAATTTTCTTCAGGACCTATGTCATCTTAGGGGAGGGATTTTTTAAGAAAGGGAAGGATAGGAAGTTCTGGAAAAGAAAAAGGTATGAGGGGTGAATAGGAATCTGGGGGTCAGTGTGTCGAGAAGTGACGGACGTATGAATCCATCCCTTCAACTGCGGTGCAACCCGATCGAGAAAGTCCGGCTGGAAAATTCAAAACCGCTCCCTTAACTACTTAACAAGTGTCTCCTCCACCCAGCAGGTAGGCAGACGCATCCGCCACCAAGACCTGGACAAACCTCTCTCCATAAACTCGGGCACCTTAGCTAACCTCACCAAACGTAGCGAACCACTTGGGGTGACCTATGGCAGAAGCGTTGGTCATCCAATAAATGTTTCCCGGGGCGGCAGACCCATACCTGCCACCCTAATTGAATAATTGATAAAATACAGATAAAACTTCGGCGTACAATGCAAACTAACAAAATGGGATATTTTTTTCGTATTTTTATGTTCGCATAAGATGGCAACTACATTTTTTTTTAAATCCAAATAGTTACACACCCCACTCTGTTTTTGACAATTAGCATAATTCTTAATAACGTCGTTTTGTTATATAATAATCATTAAGGTAAAGTTTTGTTGGTATCGACAGTACAGTGTCATAGCCTTTCTCTATTTCAATTAAAAAAAAATATTTTTTATTTAGTGACTTCGATATAAATCAGCGTAGTAATTGAAAACATTCAAAACGCATTATACAATAATCAGGAACGTGGGTATTAAATTATTTTTGAATAATATTTAAAGAACTTTTTTATATTAATTTAATTAAATGAAGACATATTAGCGAGCTCAATCGATAATCTGCAAAAAAATATTAAAAAGATATCGGCATCTTTGGGACTCGAAATTGGATATCGACACCTTGGCGCAGTGGTTAGTGCAGTGACCCGGAAAGCAGAAGATCCTGGGTTGGTGTCTCAGAGGTGCCAATATCATTTTCTGATTTTTCTGTTTCCAGATTTTCGATTGAGTTTCGCTTATATTGTCTTAATTTAATTCAATATTACAATTTGAGGTTTCACTCGTAAAGTTAAAAATTAATATTCATCCTAGACTTACAGAAAAGTCAATAGATGTCACATATAAAAAATAAAATGGATACACATTTATCCAGACATTATTTAGATAGCATTTAATTCGGGTTTTAATCTGGCAATCATACATAAAGTAAGCAGCCAATAAAATATGCATTTAGAAAATGAAGATAATGTTGGTAGTTCTTGGTCAAAGTATGATACAGTTAAAAATGACCGAATCGGATACCGACACTTTGGCGCAGTTGTCAGCGCAGTAGCTCGGAAAGCCGAATGTCCTGGGTTTGAGTCCCTCAAGTGACAAAATCTTTTCCAGAGTTTTGATTGAGTTTCGCTAATATTGTCTTCATTTAATTAAATATTACAATTAGAGGTTTAACTCATAAAGTTAAAAATAAACAACTTTTTATATTTCACTTAATAAATACAGGGGGTTTTACAAGTTAGGGTGGAATTCCACAAAAAACACGTTTTTTCATATCACGTTCATTTTTATAACCAAAAGCGTTATAAAAAATGCGCTCCACGAAAACATAATACAGGTAATCTCACGATAAGCGGCTTTATTAAACTCCCGGCCCAGGTATTACAGAATGGTTGGTTGGTTGCCCCGTGATCTCCATTCTTCTCTTGCAAAGTTGGCCATATCCCTGCCGACCGAGGATTGATGGCGGAGGATTACTCCTTCATCACCTTGTAATGGGATCGACCTCAGCGCGGTGGATGCTGTGCTGGGGTGTCCACCGTGCTACGTGCATTGCTGATTCCCTTGTTTTATGTTTCCTCAAGAAATTCGTATCAATTTATTATAATTTAGTACATAAACTCAATTTTATTTATGTTAAATGAGATATTTTTTCTGCATCACAATAATTCACGCACATCGCACACAGAGAGCACTGATTTTTTTCAGTTTAAAAGACCTAATGTCAAATGTTGTATTAAAAATGGTAATACAAGGATGTTTTATTTTACAAGTAGTAAAGTCACTTCTCTACGTTTCTGAAGATAAATCTGGCACATATTGATTTATTGATTCATACTATCCATTTTTTTTTTCATAATCCGATCAACATTATTCCACGAATAATTAAATCATATCTATTCTGTTCTAGGAAAATAATTTATATATTAAACCGCATTAGTGATCAAAATCGTCTTTTTTGATTATTGTATTAGCCTGGTAGATCACAGAGATGAGTTCCTTTTCAGTTTTCTTGATAATATTTCTTATGGCTGAATTTATCACTCAACAAGTTTGCATAAGAAAACGCAAACTTTTATGTGAACTATACCGTCAACTAAACGTAATTAATTTTTCTATTGCAGCCTTTTTTATATACATATATTTGCCAAATTAGCTACATTCGCCTTAAAATAAAAAGGCTCCTAATTTTTAAATACGCAAACTCCTTTTGAAGTGAAATTTCTTTAGCACCATTGTGATTTGAAACACGGTGAAACGGAAACGACACTAAAAAGAGACAAACACATACATGTATACGATTTAGCCTGCAAGAGAATGAGATAGAATGAAACTTTACCGCATTGGCCGCTTTGATTATGAGCGCACTTTTCAAGACTCCTATTGATTGAGATTTTGTTAATCATTATCTGTGCCACCTACCTGTGCCAAAACAACACTGTTATTGTTCTCTCGGCATTGTTTTCTATATACTGTTTATTCTTTGTTTCATATTATTTGATAAATACTTTGTAAGGACTTGTAAGGAACACAAAAGGATTACTTTAAAGTTTATTATAGTTAAGCGCACGTGAAGTGAAATAACACAAAACTGCGTTATACAAATATTACGTTATTATTTTTATTTTCTGTGCGGTGCTGCGTAGCATTCCCACTCTTGTTTACTTTATTTTTCTGAAGGTTTCACTGCTACCACATGTTAATTGCACACACTTTTTAATATTTATTTTTTCATAACAAGTTCCTCCAATACTTTTTGAGTTTATGACGATTCCACTTTGAATATTAAACTCCTTAAGATAATATATTTCTTATCCTAGCTTTTTAGATGGCGGGAAACGCTCGTCCCACAGAGCAATACCAGCATAAAACAAATTGTGTTCGTGTTGCAATTAGAACGAGAAAAAAAACTTAACATTAAATTATGAAATTTTAACATATTTTGTTATTGCAATAACGCAAACAAGACATTTAGACATGGTCCACAAGAATATTATCAATTATTTAAAAACTTTACTTGAATAGGAGTGATGTTTTTTCAATTTTACTGGTAGAGCGGAAAAAACTGAAAGAAAATTGTGTACTCAAAAAACTAAAATTCTGGTTTGTGTTGATATTGTATTTACACTGCAATATGATTTAGGTACTCATAATTACCCAGAACACAAATGAAGGGGAACAGTTATGCCGAGTCAGTGGGGATTTTAAATTTAATTATTTGTGATTTTTAAATTTTCTTGCTTGCTGAATAACAGTTTTCTTGTTAAGAAAATACGAAATAAATGTTATTTTCCCTTGTCAAAGCCTTAAGAGAGTATTAATCAATAAAAACAAATAAAATTTGTATTAAGGCTTAGTAAATACAAATATACAACGTAATCTAGACGTGGGTATCTAATTCTATGGTATATAATTTTCTTAAAAATCTATCCTAGGTAGTAAGTAAAAAAGTAAGGGTTTAAGATTTTAACGGTATGCACCTAAAACGATTAAATTTAAGCTAGAAATCGTAAGTTTAAAGCACACATCTTTGACTTCTCGATAATCATTATTTTAAATTTAATCTGTACTTACATTCAGTTTTTCTCGTAATGTTTGGATAAAAAGTGAAAGTTTCTCATAAAATGTCCTAGTGTAAGCACCATTCAAAACCAAACTTTTTAAAAACTAGTTAAGCCTACAATTGGTTACCGAATATGGAAAGATATGTAAAAAATGGTACCAATGTACCTATTAATTGCCCAAATGAGGGGTGATTTTGTAATCAAAAAGTTATTAAAAAAAATTTTCAAAAATTGAATGGAGGTAACAAAATAAAATATTTAAAATGCAACAAAAACTTTTTAATTACCACTTTTACAACGTCATTGTTTTGTTCTAAATTATAAATAGTGTCATTTTACCAAGTATCTTGTTCATAGGAAATCTACAATAAAAAAATAGTAAACTCGTGCTTTTACATCTTTTAAAGCCTGTAGTGTGATCAAATGATGACGGTCCGAATGGAATGCAAAATGCGTTGTTAGAATAAGAATAAGCAACTTATATTTGACTCTGAAAATTTGTTCACATAGGTTTCTACCGGGAAAATGAATGCAGAAAAAAGGAAGAAGTTATTGAGGGATGCCGTATCAAAATTATTAGGAAGGTGCAGGTATAATATATGTAAAAAAAGTAAAAAGAATGGACAAAGAAGTAAGACAACGTTTTCTAAGGCAGGTGTGCGATAGTTCATTACTTAAGAAATACATTGAGTGTGATGATAGCGAATATAAACTGAAAATTGAGGGAAACCTTCATGGTGCCATGTTCACACAATAAAGTGAAGTCACCCCATTCAAAGCGGCAGATTAACTGGCAGATAAAGTTAAACCAAGATCAATGCACTGCGGGCCATGCTGAAACCCCGATGTGGAGTAGCATATCATTTCAGGAGCCACGGAACCTTGATGGACCAAATAACTTATGGTCATCGTTGTTTGGAAATAGGATCAAGGAACGCTTAACTGTAGACTGGTAGTTGATAGTTAATCTAAAGATAAAGGTAGTTAATCTAAAGATAAATTATGGCATAATATACATGCAACATTTGCAGAAATAGACACAAATTAATAAGGACTGTTTTGGATAAGCTCTTTTTGTGCCTACCCTCCAATCAATATACGAAGTTCGAACACACAGTTCTACTGCTAAAAGCTTCCTTGTGACATATTTATTTCACATACACGGTTTGTGAGCTTACAAATTAAACATATTCCTAAAATTCTCTTGCTCTCTCTCTCTCTCTCCGATTACGCTACAACCCATATCGAGCCTTGGCCTCCACCACACTCGCCTCCAACTCCGCTTGTCCTCAGCGGCTGCCTTCCAGTTTGTTAACTGGAAAAGCTGTGCTGCATCCCCTCATCCTAAATTCCTATAAGTCATTTATAATTATAAAGTTTTTTAAAATAATGAATTAATAAAGGCCAATAAATTATTTACTTATTGACGGTACAAAGACCTTTAAAAGGGGAAAAAATATTTATTCAAATAAAAATTCATTACAAATCAATTATACAGTGTTAACATATTTATGATTTAAATTAAATTCAAATTAACAACTTTGGAAACAAAATGCGTGCTAATAACTGCCTTAAAAAATATCTGAAATGCTTTTTTATAAGTTCTTTTGGTGTGTTGAAAATATATGCTATTTCTGCATATTGGTTACCTAAGCTGTTATGCGTGGTATAAGAGAGTTCATAAAAGAATTGGTATTGACATGATTGTCGCAGTGAAAGATATTTTTGACATGAAATCAATTGCAATAATGCAGGGCTGTCAATAAGAAAATTAATGATTTTAAAAAGAAAAATGACGTCAGATACCAATCTTCAGTCACACAGCTTTATTAATTTTAGGATCTTTATTAGACCTCCCAAATAGGATCTCCCAATTTGGGAGGCGGGAATGGGTACCGCCGCCCCGGGAACCTTTATTGGATAACCAACACCTCTGCCATAGGTCACCCCAAGTGGTTCGCTACGTTTGGTGATTTAGCAGGGGTGCCCGGGTTCATGGGGTGAGGTTTGTCTAGGTCTTGGAGGCGGATGACCAGGACACACTGAACCTCAGATTCCTACCCACCCCTTAAACCCTTTTCCTTCCAAGAACTCTCCTTCCCTTCCTCTCCTTAAAAAACCCTCCACACAGCATCCCCAAAGATGACATAGGCCCTGGGGGAAATTATTTTCCTCAGGGCGTCCTGTGTGGAGCTCATGTAAAAAAAAAAAAAAAAGACACCGGTCAGTGGCTGAGTGAGCGTCACGTTTAGGTCCCACCCGGGCGTCGCGTGTTTGGCTGGCTAAGTCTTCCATCACGACTCAAGCAATATTTTCAGCTTACTGTGGTGGTAGTAGGAAATTTTTTAAACACTGTTGGGTTATTCGTAACCCGGGAATGTTTGTATTGTTTAACCAATTTTATACATATAAATATAATTTTTTCGAAAAAAAACTTCTTCTGAAATGTTTTCAATTGTGATGGCATTATTTATTTTATTAAACGAAAAATAACTTTGTTAAAATCCCTTTATTTTGTTGTTTGTTTTATGTACACATTTTTTGAAAAATGTTCACTTGCATGTACACTGAATTTACAAATTAAATACAGATCACAGATACAGGGGAAGGAGTAGAGAAAAGGGGGGTTTGTTGAAAAAATTGGGGGAAGTAAAGACCGGTTAAGTGGGAAAATAATCAAAAGAGGGTTGATAAATTTTTTTGCTTATTAATTATATCCGTTATGGTATTAAAATTTTTTCCTTATTTATAGATTTCAAGACTCACGTAGCCCAGACGCAGGCAAAAGCCAGAAAGGCAGTTGGCGCGATGAAACCAATCTTCAACAGAAGAAGCCCGTTACTTTCTCGAACCAACTCCTGATCTATTACTCGCTTATTCGACCGGCACTGACCTATGCTTTTCCCGTGTGGAGCAGCATTTCATACTCTGACCACATAAAACTACAGACTACAAAATCTGCATTAAAATCACGTACAAAACAAGGATTAGAGCAAATTTGTAAAGACTGCATGCCAGAGAAGGCATACCGACCTTATTTGAAAAAACGCACAGACTGAAAGACCGATTATTCAGGTCATTAAGTCAGTAAAAATTAACTCGGTCAATACAATGCACCTAGTAACACTATTTTCAGATATAAATATAGACTTCCGAAATATAGTCCAAACTGCTCCCAAGCGTCTAGTGCCAGTTTGGGGCTCAACACAACTTATTCAACAGTTATACATTAATTTGTATGAAGTGACTACAGTCATTTTAATACCTGTACTACCGTTATTGGTTACGTGCATAATAATACTATGAACTCTCCAAAATAAATTGAAAGACGCGTTTATTTATGTGAAAGGTACCAATATTTTCTTCGTCTTGGCTATGTTCCCCACCCACTTATAGAATTTATTATACCACTTATAATATTTATCTAAACAATACAAACCCATAATATTTATAATGACACTCACTTGGCCTTGAGAATCTTATATGCATTTTTATTATTACAAAAATAACAAACAGTACATTCTAGTACCATTTTTTTCTCTGAAATTCTGCAACCACCCGACCTCTTCGCCCCCTCCCCCCGGGATACAAATATTTTGTCACACCTTACCTCAATTGAGGTGGGACTCATTTTAGTATTTGAGTACCTCATACAAACTTATCCTGATATCGTGTCCTACCAATTACTAATGCGGACATATGATTCTCCTAGTCCCGTCGATCAAGGAGTTGAGAATATTAATGTTATTGTGGGGTAATATAAGTCTCGCCATTAATTTTTAAATATCTTATGATAATACTGTTTTGCTGCTATTTTTGCATTTTTCTGATAATTCCTTCATGGGCGTAAATAATAATTATTTTTGCTTAAAAGTCGTTTAATCATTTAACACCCGTATGTGCCTACAACAATTTTAAGCCTTTAATTATGTGCCTACAATAAACCTACATTTTCTCGCGTCCCTAAATTATTTTGTTCTGCCGTAGGCATATCGTAAACATAATTTAAGACTTTTACATTTTTTCTTGGAAAACGGAAAAAAGATAATGTTGAGAATTCTAAGTTACTTGAAAAGTTCACTTACAAAATTATTACCAATTTCGAGTTGTGGGTTTAAAATTCAATTATTCACAATATTCCCACCATATTCTATTAATTTTAAGCTTCTTTAAATTTTGCATTATTGCAAAAGTTTTTATTAACTAATTATTTGGTTTTCCACGAAACCAAATATTGCCTATAAATAAATGCCTTGGGCAAAATTAGGATTTATTTTAACAAATTATTATTTTAAATTAATTAAATTTCATGAAATTAACAATGACGCCACAAAGTGAATTTGCGAATTTTTAAGAAATAATAATTATTTATTTATTTTAAGGGTGGTTTTTTTGGGTGGTCTAAGGAAACGGTGAATTGAAAACTGAAAACTATCATTTGTGCATTATATTTTGTTGAAATTTTTATTTTAAATAAAAGTTTAAGGTTTTTTTTTTTTAGTTAACGACCATATCAAGTAAAGTAAAAATACAATATAAGGTAAATTAAAAAATATAGAGTGAAGTAGTTTGTTCTCAGTCTTCCTCAGTAGGTTTTCCTGTTCCGAGGCGGCCTGTAGGTTGTTGTATGGGTGTAGGTGGTTGTATGGGTCATAAATTCCTCCTCATCTAGTTTGTTTGTTTCCACAAAATAGAAATAGACAAGGTAAAAAGTGTTTAGGTTTTTTTCTATAAGTTGCGTTGGTGTTACTTTATATTTTTTATGATTTTCTCATCTTCGTGTTTAAGTAGCCATAATTTGATATCTTTTTTGAACTTTAGTATTTCCATGGTGTTTTTAATTTCGATTGGAAGGGCATTATATAATTTTTTAGCATGGAACCGATGATTTTTCTGACCAAAAAATGTATTTATTTTGGAATGTTTAGTAGGTTTGAGGATTTTGTCCTTGTAGTATAAGTGTGTTGGTCATCAAGGTACTCTTTTTTTTCTTTAAATTTAAGTATGGCATTTTTGCGTACAGTTTTATAATGCTGAACACATTGAATTTAAAAAAAATTCCTTTTGATAAAATTAATGTAGGTACCTTCAGGATTATTTTTATTATTGCTTTTTGCGTTTTGACGAGCTGCTTCATGTGAATGTGTGAAGCAGATCCCCATCCAATAATTCCATATTCTATGCGTGATTGGCAAAGAGCGTAGTAGACTTTATATAGATCATTTTGGAAGACAAAGTTTTTTTTTATACCAATGCCTCGTGAGTCCCAACTGCCCCCAATTATTAGTATTCAGTGGGACTAAGGCATCCGTTATTGGTGTATGTTTTAAGGCTGAAGGAAATGGGGAAGACTCAGAAGGTCACCAAAACTTGTTAAAGCCATTTTAAGCAACGTTTCGATATTGAACAGTTGTCTTTAAGCAGGGATACTAAGCATGGATTCTATTACAGAATTTGAACGATTTAATAATTATCGAAGTTAATTTTCAAATTTTGTGAAAGTTCTATTAATGTTATTTAATAAATATATAATTATTTATAAAGTTAATTTTCAAATTCTGTGAAAGTTCTTTTAATGTTATTTATAAAAAATAAATTATTATTTCAGTTCTGTGAAACAATTGATCAAAAATAATAAAACAGAAATTTAAATGATCTTTCACAGAACTAGAAAATTAACTTACGTAATTTTAAAGTAATTTTATGAATTTTTCAAATTCTGTAAAACAACTCGACCTAAGGGTATTGCCACACTTGCTTACTTTTGAAGTTTAAATTTAATAGGCAACACGAATGTATGCATCAACCCATCTTCTGATAGTTATATTTAATACAAGCAGACATTTCGAAAACTAATGCTTTTGGGAATATATCTGCGCACCTCTTCTGTTTATGCTCGGGGGCTAATTTAATCTCCGTGAAACCTTCCCATCAAAAGTATGATGAATATATTTATGTATATGTAGATGAAAACTAGTCATGGTGTATAGTATACATAATGTACTTCATAATGTAGATGCAATTTGGTTAGGCATATCTAATGAAGTATCAGAGGCGGTTGAATAATTAAGCCTCCAGCTGTGGGTATTTCTACCTACGAACGCGATTTTTGCTGGGTTCGAATTATGAGTAGCGATGCTAATCTTGCTTCAAAAAGACATAATTACTAACGCTTATTGCGTAAAATATTTGGACTCTTACCAAAACGACCCAATAGATCAATTTCACAAAGAGCCGTGGATGGTGACATGTTAGGTATGGTCTTGAAAAAAAGGTTGAACAAGCAAGCATCTCCTTAAAATATGAATTATTGGATTAGGAGTAAAACAAAGGTACCCAATCATAATCGCCATATTCTTGAAGAACTATGCGAAGCGTGACTTTCAAAATCAGGAAAAGGTTAACAAATACCACTAAGAGATAAGGGAGCAGATGGTCTTAAGAGAATGAATGGGCAAGACTTCCAGTTATAGGAAAAAACGAGTATCCAATGTCTAAAACTGAATGTCAAAAGCTGAACAGCAAAAAAGATAAAAATGTTCTTTTGAAAAAAGTATTTGTGTATGCGAGAAGTTGCAAACGTCGATGCATTAAAATTGGTTTGTTTATGTTTTGAGTAGAAAATTGAATGTGTTTCTAAACTATTATTACTGAATATCATACAACTTAAATATTATACCTACTCAACATATAGGACCGTACACAAAAACGAGTATCATCTCTGAATCGGATTCAGTATTCCCTTTCGTGAATACATAAAATATTTTTGGTGCTTGGCAGGAAAATAACCAGCGAAAGGCAGCAAAATTATTGTACTCTAAAGGTTCACTAGTATAAATTAGTATGGTTATTTTATATTTTGGAAAGGGGGTTTGACATTATTCGTCTTTGAGAGCAGAGATGACACCATAAATATTTCATCGTGCATAACTTGGAATTTCAACAGATCGATTGACTCTCAAAGCAACCTCAGACTACATCATGGAAACATTGCTAAGAATAAGGCTTGTTTGACCTGTTTTATGTTCCAAATTTAATGCCCAATTACTATCCGAATTTAAATCAAAGGTTACTGCAAAAGCAGCATTGCTGTTTAACAAGGTGTGAAATAATTTTGCATTAATACTCCGGAATGAATTTCCATTGAAATTTGTGTGATTGAACTTCATGAGAATGTAGAGTAAAATAATGTATGCTTTCTGACATTTTTCATAAAAAAGTTGTGTTAAAATTATTTATTATTAATTTAAGTTTTAAAGATTTTTTTGTGTTGGTAAATAATTTCCCATCCAAATTAATCATGTTATTGTTACCAAAAATAAAATTGTTTTGAAGACGTCAAAGAGTAGATAAGATTAGGTTATGTTTAATTAGAGGTTTTTTATTGGCATACTAGTCAAAACAACCGGTGTTGCCGAGGCTATATTCTGTTTTGAGGGGGAAAAAAAGGAGCTGGGGTGGTTTTTCGAAAGTTCAAATAGACAGTCACCCTCATCTTGTTTTTTAAGTCAAGTGTGCAAAATTTCATCAATTTCGAAAAAACTGGACGTTCGTATAAAATACAAAACCGCGCCGTCCGCAACAACTAACACTCTTCTTTAAATATATCATAGATTGATAGGTCAAAAATCGAGATTATAGAGATTTGAGATTTCTTTTGCATGACCTGACAAGTTTAAAAATTGGTTTATTACCAAACAAATCAAAAAGGCAAGAAAACATATACACAGAACAATAACGCGCTGTTACACCACCGCAGCCCAACAATTCTATAAATATATTGGAGTTAAATGGTTTAACCAATTACCAGTAAATTTTAGATTGGAAACTAATAATAATAAAACATTTAAAAAATCAAATGTACTTATTTAAAACTAATTACAATCAACCAAACAAATACTTTATTTCTCAATACTATTGTGATATCAGATATCCTTTTTCTTTCTCTATTTTTCTCCTATTTTATTTGTATCTCTACTTCTTCATTCTGTTTTATTCCTTATCTATTATTTGTTTATAGAAAAAATATGTATATGATATATCTGTTTTTTTTGTTTCTGTTAATTATCTTTTTTTTTTAAATATAAAAAAATTATTATTTTTTCATTGTTAAATTATGGTTTACATTTGTTTTCTCCGCCTTTTTAACTCAAGCTTTGCTCTAAAAAATGGTGTAAAACAAATTAATTAATAAGTTTGTGAAAGAAAAACTTTACAAAACTATAAAATTTTTGTGCGATTATAATTTATACAAAAATAATAAATAAATAAAGAGAAATACAAGTCGGAAACAGATGCAAATTACGAAAATGTGTAGGTTTAAAATAATCTTGAGAAAGGGTATGAATTTCATAATTCTAGGTAGGTACATATAGTTTCTTTTAAAAATGGGTGTAGAAATGGTTTGTAAAATACATTTTCATTTTAGTAAAAATTTCTTACACTTATTTTTGCAACTCTGTAGGATTCTCAGGGGTCCTCCTTTTACATCAGTGCAGAACTTTGTATGAACGAAGTTTTAACCTCCCTTGAGATCGATCTCGAGTCTATGACAGAATTTCTATTTACTGTACGAGGCTTTCCAAGTTTTCTACAATATCCTACTACATCTAAAATGATTGATGATGGTGCGGTAGAGGTCCAAGCCCATTGAAAGGAGGTTAAGGAGTCGAACACTCCGATCTAACGTCGGTCAAGCGGTATCTTGATAGATGGTTTAATGTTGGCTTTGGCTAGACGAAAAATGAAAAGGTTTCCTATAGAAAACTTTCTATATGATTTAATTCTATTGGAGTTATTAAAAATTCTCAATCATCGATCTTCAAAGTCTTTCATTGGCAAATAATGTAATATAATGCATTTTTGCATCAGACTGGTCTCTTGATTTATGCATGCCCAAATCCTTGTTATTTCACCAACTTTTACTTTTACTTTAGGTTTTAAGAATATAATATCTCTAGCTGGGTTACCCGGCTTCGCTCAGGACAACATTCGAGAGTGTTCTGGAATGTTCCACAATTTATTTTATTTATTTATAGCGGACCCGACAGACGTTGTCCTGCACACAACTGTCGGGACAAACTAAAATTAAAATATAATAATATTGAATATTCGATACTGCGATGGTAGCGCAGTCTGCCGGATCCAATGTAAAAACATTCCAAAATCAACAACTCTTTAGAAATAAAAAAATAATTAAAATAACATTTTCCAGTGGACCAAATTGTGAATCTAAACCATTCTCGAATCCCCTTGAACCCACACAAAAAGTTTCATCTAAATCGGTCCAGCCGTTTAGTAGGAGTTCAGTGACATACACACGGACAGAAGAAATATATATATTAAGATATGACATGGCGTGATCGAACTTATCTAAAAATGTTTGTTATTGAATTTTTAGATTTCAGTGACAAATTTTTAAGGTAAATGAATGTACCAAAGCATTTAAAAAACCCGATCTTTACTATAGAATAGTTACTGATTTTATTCTAATAATTGTCTCAGTGAGATAAAATAGAAATAAATAGAGATACATAGGGATAAATGTAGCAACGAAATCATTTGCTTTATATTTCAAGAGACGTTATATTTTGTCGTCATAAAAGAAAGTTAGTGCTGATTTCAAGATGAGTTTTGAAATAATTGACATGTGGTTATTCTCACGACTGTTATTATTTTCCCTATGTAACAGCATCTTCTTTAAAATAGTAGAACTCTCAAAAGTAGTAAAACCTTAAGTTAATAAATTATTATTAAAACCTTAAAGATTTAAAAATATTAATTATATAAAGACAATAATAACGAAACTCAATCGAAAATCTGGACTGGTTCGAGAGCCAGATGTGCGCTTATCTTTTTTTGATTTTTTGTTTGCAAATTTTCGATTGAGTTTCGCTAATATTGTCATCATTTAATTAAATATTTGAAATCTTACTCACAAAAATAAAAGTTTATAATAAAAATAATTGTGAGCGATTTTAATTAGATCGTTACAATTTAAAATTAACGTACAGACAAACTAAAGGAAATGATAAACGATAAACATCTGTAAAGTTCATGTTAACTACTTTATAACATTATTATTTATTATTTTAACTTTATGAGTAAAGCCTCAAACTGTTATATTTAATTAAATGAAGACATTATGAGCGAAACTCAATCGAAAATCTGGAAACAGAAAAATCAGAAAAAGATTGAGTTTCGCTCATAATGTCTTCATTTAATTAAATATTACAGTTTGAGGCTTTACTCATAAAGTTAAAATAATAAATAATAATATTCATCCCAGACTTGCAGAAGAGTCAATAGATGTCGCACATTAAATAAAATAGATAATAATTTATCCAGACACCATCTAGATTGCATTTAGTTCGAGTTGAATCTTGCAATCATTCATAAAGATGGCAGCCAATAAAAATATGCGTTAAGAAAAATGAAGATAATATGGGTGGTTCTTAGTCGAAGTATGGTACAGTTAAAAGTGACCGAATTGGATATCGACACCTTAGCTCAGTGGATAAGAGCGCCCAACCTGGAAAGTAGGGAGGTCCTGGGTTCGAGTCCCAGAGGTGCCAATATCTTTTTCTGATTTTTCTGTTTCCAGATTTTCGATTGAGTTTCGCTCATAATGTCTTCATTTAATTAAATACTTTATAACATTTCATTCTCTAATTTTAATTAGGTTTAATTTGAATCAGTGCGCAATCGTATCTTAAGAGGTCGATTCAGAATATGGCCCTGTAGATTATGAATAGTATTTCTTGATTATAATTTCAAAAAAGCGAACTAGTTTACATGAAAAGAATTCAAAGTGAATAAAAAATAAATAAAAATATTCTACCGCATGGAATTCAACGAATTTCTCCGTTTCAAAGAATAAAACAAACTCTTTTCTTACAAGATATTTCCTTAAGACTTTTTAAGTGACTCCGCATAAGATTTCCAACTACCCGAACCTGATGGAACTTTAGAATTCTCATTCGGGGATTGTTGTTGAATAAATAGTGGAGTTAAATGAAATGATGAATTCTGGGAAATAATTTAAGATTCAGATAATCTCTCAAAACGATAACTAAATCTATTTTAATCAATGATTGATTTTAGTTAGAGGTTACCTTTTTTAAACACGAGGCCCTGAGGAAAATAATTTGCCTCAAGGCCTAGGTCACCTTTGAAGATGCTGCATGGAGTTTACTTTTACGGAAAGGAAGTTCTGGGAAGGAAAAAGGTTTGAGGGTTGGGGAGGAATCTGGGGGTCAGTGTATCAAGGAGTTTTTATCCATCCCTCCCATTGCGGTGCAAGGCAATGGGTCGAGAGAGTCCAATAGGTATCTCTCAACCAGACTCTCCCGATCCGGGCCACCTCGCATCCACAAACCTCACTTGAACCCATGAACTCCATGAACTCGGGCACCCCTGCTAAGTCACCAAACGTAAGACGAACCACTTGGGGTGACTCATGGGAGAGGTCCAATAAATGGTTCCTGGGGTGGCGGTCCCAATTCCCGCTCCCAAAATTATTCACTAGGACCAAAATGTGAGGATCTTTCACTCCGGAAAAAGTTTTTAGAAAAGGCATTAAAATTATTTTTATTAGTTTATTTTAGAGATAGGTATGCGAAATAAACCATTAAAAACTGATTCTGCGACGTTTGTACTGCTTTAAACCTTTGAAATCTAGGCAAAAATACACGGATTTTGCCACTCTTACAGGAAGGTGTCTAAGCTTGCAGCCTGCAGCATTAAAGTCAAAGCCGCTCACGACTGAACTAACAGACTGAAAAATTTATAAAAATCCGGTCAATACTAAACTGAGAGCCATTCTGCATTAAAATTTTGGCAGAACGTTTAATAAGATTGGCAATCAAAACAAAAAAAATTTCGCGGCAGAATATTACATTCAAGTCATAATTCTGCGTATTTCAAAAATCTCGTCGATAACTTTTTAACACCTGCGTCACCAATATCACAAATGTGAAAAGAAAACTCCCTTCTAAGTCACAGTTCCCAACAAATCAAGTATTGATAACTGCAACGCCTGTTATTCTCGTACTGTACGAGTATGGGGAAAGGTTGTTGTAAATGTTTATAGTACGGAGCCAAATTTGAATACTGGCGGAATCCAGCTCTGACATCTCATTTATTCAAAACTTAACTTGCAAGCTGTAAGGCTTCCGAGTTAGGAAAATGTGAAAAATGTTCCCCGTAGAGTTGTTTGCTATATTCCCGAAAAGGGGAGGAATGGGTCGGGGACGAGTTGATGCAATGCCACCCATCTGGTTTTACAAAACAAACGTAATTTAAAAGATTGCGGACATTTGACAAAATATTAGAAACACAAACATTAGTTATAGAGCATTAAATTGTTAGTTTTTGTCTGACCAAAAGACATTAAACCATATTGCTTATTATATATTTTCTATTACTTCAATAAAGAAGAAGATTTTGATTAAAAAAAGTTTATAAATTGATGTTTCAATCCAGGCTTTTGTCGTTGTTTAGTATTGTCTATGGTCATAATGCTGTACAAGAGCGCGTATCGACAATATATGAATGATACCAACAATGAAACTAAATAATGCCACTGCCAGCTCAAAGGAACTTCAGGTAAATAATTCCCCACAGGGGCCTTTGTCATCTATGGAGATGCTGCGTAGAAGTTTTAAGAAATGGAAGGCGATGAAATTCTGGGAAAGAAAATGGTATGAGGGGTTGATGAGAAACTGGGTGGGTAGTCCAGGTGAGGCGGACGTTTCTCAGGTTTCATCTCCCTTAGCAATACTGTAATTTTCTGATTACCTGGTTTTGTTTTTTTTTTTGCAAGTGTGTTAAACCGCATAAAACAATAAGTTCTTATGTAAAAATATGTTCTACTCAACGTTTAAATTATTGATTCTCTTAAAAAATAAAAAATATTTATTTTGTTGAATTTTTGGGATTGCCGTGCTGTGGTTCAAATAATACAATTGTTGTTGTTTAATAGTAAAAAAAAAAAATGTTTTATTTTCTTTATTTTTTGTTACAAGTAGAGATAATGATATCCTCGCTGGGATCTCCTGTGCTGAGGATTTTATCAGCATAATAAATTTTATTTTTATAAATAATAATCGGGTATAATTTTAAATACAGGGATCAGACTGCGCTACGGCAGAGATGGAATGTATTGAAATACAGCTATTGGTGAGTCGAATTCTTTATTTAGTTGCTAAGTAACGATGGTCAAAGTTGTCTGGTAACAGAGTGCAGACAGAGGCAATGGCATTGATGCTTGGTCGTGATGCATGATGGAGGCCGTGATTCTGAGGCGGTAAAGACCACAGGTCAGTATATTTTCTATTTCCGATTTATTTTTATTTTGGTATGTTTTTAGGTTTTCACGGCCAAAATGTATTTTTGTTATGATTTTTGGGGTGTTATGCCGTGTTTCGCTACCTCCTTCTTAACCAACGTTTCCAATCCATAAAAACCCCATCAATATTAACAGAGACGACGGAGCTTAGCTCAATAGTTCTTGGTTTACAGTAATTGACGGCTACACCAAAGCTAAACGCTAAAAACCATGCTGAATTTTTTCTAACACCAGCTCGTAGAGAATTGGAGCTGGCAGCACGGTATCGCTTCGACACACATAAGTAAACACTCTCACCTTTACCATTTACTCATCTGCCCTGATGATGGACACTGTAACGCTGTCCGAAACGTTGGCTAAAGAAAGAGGTAGCGAAACACGGCATAACACCCCAAAAATCATAACAAAAATACTTTTATTTTGTATCCAGCTTTGTAATTGAGATTAAATATAATTTTTTTTGTGTATTACGTTTAAATGCAGTGTGGCACATGTGTACACGCTTCAGATTAATATTCCAAAAATCAATTGTGTAAAAAAATAATGTTTTGACCGGTCAGTGGGTGAGTGGGCATCGCGTTAATATAAATGGTATATTAAATGTGATATAAATTTTTAAAATTTTTATATCTATTTCACTTTTTAAATGTAAATATCTAATTAAATTTTAAAATTTAATTACTTAGAGATAATCTATATAAATTTAAACCCACCCGGGCGTCCCGTGTTCGATTCCTTGGCTGGCTAAGTCCTCCATCACAACACAAGCAACATTTTCGGCGGCTTTCGGTGGTGGTAGTAGGAGATTTTTAAACATTGTTGGGTTATTCGTAACCCGGAAATGTTTGTCTTTCTTTTTAAAAAGAACAAAAAAAAATAATGAAATGTGTGCAAACCTAGAACAATATTAAACAATTACAGAATTGGTAGGTAAGTTGAAAATACTTCGGATTTCCACTCAGGTGCCGTGGTTCAATTTTTCTGCGTAAGCAATATTTTTCGATTACAATTATTATTGAAGATTTTTAGATATTGTCAGGTTATTAGTAAAACATTAATTAAAAATTTTTATATAAAAAAAAATAATTCATACTTATATGTATTTTAAGAATTCCTTAGCTGTGCAACTATTACTATTGAACGATTGCTCTAATAGTGCCTTTTTCATCTTTGGAGAAGCGTGTGATGGGTCTTTTTAGGAAAAATAAGGAGAAAAAATTCTGGGAAGGAAAAACGTACGAAGGATGGGTAAAAATCTGAGGGTCCAGGTTCATCAATGTGTCCAGGAGTGAGGGGCGGATGAAACCATCGCTCCTACTGCGGTGCAAGCCGATGGGTTGAGAGTGTCCAGTTGGGGAGATCAAGGGTAGGTCTTCCTTTAACCTTTCTTTCCCGATCCAGCGTGCCACGCAGTAGGCGGGCAAGTGTATTCACCCCCATGACCTAGTTAAACCTTACCAAATAAATCCGAACACCTCAGCTAAATCACCAAGCGTAGATACCACCTGGGGTGACCTACGACAGGGGTGTTGGTTAACCAAAAATGGTTTCCGGGGTGGTAGTACCCATACGCACCTCTCAAATTGTAAATTTGTGTTACTTATTTCTTGGCTTTGCAATTATTACTTAAACTGAAGTATTGACGTCTAGCAATATAACACGTTTTTTGTAGATAAACTTAAATTCAATAAAACCTTGCCTAGAGCAAATCGATTTTAATTTCGTTACAAGATTTTTGTAACCCCTGTTGTAAATCGTTCACACGTCGTTTCTACAAGATCGTGAATATTTGCAAGCTAGCTGCGCCGCCGTAGATATATGGTGTAGAAGTAGAGAGGGACGGAGAAGTACGGGAGGAGGTTGTTCGCCACATCTGTCTGGCGGTAAGTGTTGCGCATTTCTATTCATGATAAAATTACCATAAAATTTAAACGGCATCGAAGCAACGGAATGAATGTAAACTCGCAGACCTGCTACCTTGAAGCCATGGAGGTACCATTTCCGCACACAAACATCCGCAGTTCAGGATATTTCAGGCTCTTTCAGCTTTCAGGAATTCAGGAATGCCGCTACGGGTCCATTCAACTATAGCAAGACGGCGTTACGAGTCAAGAAACTAGCGGGATTACTTTGAACGCGGAAATAACGTCAAAGTACCCAAGTAATTTACGGCAGGTTTTGCAGAGAACAATTTTCTAAATTTTTATTTTCTTCGGCTTCATTTTTATCAAAAATTGATGTTTCAATACGTTATTGACTATTTTTAGATAAACTCCATACATTAAGGCAGTGTTCCGCAAAGTGTGAGCCGCGACATAGTGGTGTACCATAGTCTGGTGTACCTTAGTTAGTGTGCCTCACCGCAAGCGAGCTAAAAAAAAGAGACCCAGACGTTTTTAGATACCCAGAATTCAGATTTTGCTTCCCCGTTTAAAAAAGAAGAATGGGTAGCAAAACATAATTACTAGTAGATATATTCGCTCATTTGAATATAATCAACAAAAAAAGGCAGGAATTCTTAAATTTTAACATCATGGCACAAATTAATGTCATGGCTGCCGATTCAGAAAAAAAGGGCTGGCTTTTGATAGTGAAACACTTGGATCATTTAGCAGAAAAAATGAACTTATATTTTCCTAAGTGTGATCTGCAACCTATGGACTGGGAACTAAATCCATTCTCAGATAGCATTTCCCCTGGAAACAGAGCTAAAATCCGATCGGCAAAACTAAAATTTTCCGAAACAGGGCAAGCATATTTTTGGCTACATATAAAAAAATGAGTATCCATTGCTTTCAAAATGTGCTATTGCAATTCTATAACCATTTGTCACGACCTATTTATGTGAATCGGGGTTTTAATCAATACTAAAACTACGATTAAATTTTAAAAAGAAAACGCCTGAGGACAATCGACGAAGAGATGAGAGCAATCATTGATGCTCCAAATTTTGATCTCCTGTGCTCAGTTAATCAGGCTCACATTTCACATTAAACATTTTTTCATATTTAATAAACATTGGTGTACCTCTAAAATTTCTTGATTTGGTAGGTGTACCTTGAACACAAAACGTTTGCGGAACACTGCATTAAGGTACGAGTTTTACTTTGTGATGCTGTGTGGAAACTGTGTTACTATACAGGGCCCGCAGATTCTTTTTTAAAAAACAACTGCTAACCCTGTGCAAAATTTGCAACCATGGGGCGCAATTGCAATTTAATTGCAATTTAGCCGTAGAACGATTTGACTGCCTCTGTGTTTCCACCCTTCTACAACGTGGGTCTCTTCAAGACCAATGTTCACCACTTCCCCTCCTCAAAAAGAACCGCTACATGGCATTTTCAAAGATGATAAAAGCCCCAAGGGAAATCATTTCCTTAGAGTCTCCTGTGTGGAGCTAATCGTCGCCTTAGTTCTTAATTGTCCAAACGACCATTAGAAAATTTTATAAGAGGGGAAGGTTTTCTTTCATTATTTCAATGGAATATTATGATAGATGTAAAAGATAATGCTATTTCCGTAAAGGTAAAGGTCTCATTAGTTTAAATAATGTTTGTTTAAGTGATTAAACTACCATTTTTCTCACTTTATTTTTAATTTCAACGGGAGATTGAATAAAAACTTAAATGGCCATTTGGACGATTAAGAACTAAGGTGATGTAATGTAAACAAAGAAGGAGTTATTCTACATTTAATGTCATCAAGAGACATGGTGTTGGTTACATGTGTTGTAGTGAGTGTATGTTATGCTATCCTAAAATGCTATATTAACTGCCAAACCATTCTTTAGCCAAGTTGTCGGGCACAATATCAAATCTTTTAGGCCTAATCAACCTGCCGATCATGCAAAAATGAAGTGAAGAACATTTAGTAATGTATTATTTTGCTTTAGACAGGTTGGGTTATGTTACGATATGTTAAAAGCAAAATACAAATAACGGCCTAAATCTTCAGCTTCACAATATATCCAAATTGGGGATGTAATATTATCACTGGCTCTAAACGGTAGGGAGCAATTGGGAGTCTTGTGCGGTATTCACATAAAAAAATAGGGAGATTGGTGACGCCAGTATTTTACCATACTTTAACCTTGAAAGACACGTCAAAACTTCCAAGCGTTCATAGGCATATATTGGAATGCAGATATGTAAACTTACTTGGTGAATGCATAATTTAAACATTTTATTGCTTCAAACCTATATTGTCCCTATAATTTCCTTATATTTTGTAATAATTTGGTTAAATTTTTCAAATGATGATCAAAAGTAAGTGTAGTTTTTATCAAAATTCACTTTAAGCAAATTTTCCAAGCCCGATGTTATTTAACTTCTTATTCAAGTGATAAGTGAGAAAAAATGTTGAAGAATCTTTCTACTTTGAAAATGTATCTCTCTTGTTGGAAATTAAGTGGAGACTTCTTCGGTTAGAACTACTCGAGAAGACGTCACGTGAGACCATCTCAAAATGTTGAGTAAGTTGAAAACATAGGTACACCCACCTAAAAAGTTTCTAGCGGAAAGTAGGAACGTGCTCATATTAAATAATGTCTTTGTTCATTTTATACAAGGCCAGCATATTACTCCAAACGAAGTTAAAAACTGAGAAACTTACCATTCATTTTAAATGAAAAATTAATTATCAACTTTCATATATTTTACTCTTCTTTTGTAGGTATTGGTCGGTATTTATTTATGTATTTAAAGAAAGAACATTATAAATTGAAAGCATTGTTTTTCTTGGATATTGTATTTCCTGGAAACTCTTGACCGCTATATACAGACGTGAGGAGTTCTGTCATTTTGACTTCTTTCAAAAAGGAGATTTGTCATAGCCTTTTGCGTGTTTTCTTGCTTTGTTTATTAATATTTTTCGAAATATTTTTTTCTCTTTGAAATGTCTGTTTTATTCATTTTTAGTATTGAAGTGTTCAATATTTAAGTATGTAACCGAATCCAATGTATGTACACCTTCACATCGCTGCCCTAGTTCTTGTATGTTCAATAGACCATTTTAGTTTTTGTTCAATCTCCACTTTGAAATTAAAAATAGAGTATAAAAGGGATAGTTAATCACTTAACTAAGAATTATTTAAATTAAGGAGACCTTTACCTTTCCGAAAATAGCTTTATCTTAAACACCTTTCATAATGTTTCATTGAAATAATGAAAGAAAACCTTCTCTTCTGTAAAATTTTCTAATGGTCTATTGAACATACAAGAACTAAGGCGACGACATATAGATTACCTTTTGCATAATGGTATTCTATTTCCGTTATAATTAGTGTAACTAGCTCATCAAGAACAAGAACTAGCTTTTTTCTTTGATGAGATTGCAATTTTAAATAAATTCTGTACCGATATGTAATTTATATAACACCTCTGTAAACTTTTATATCTATATTAAATAAAAAAATAATATGAGATACATCGTCTATCACCATAATATATCTAGGCTTGTGTGTACGTAATATATAAGTGATCATTTTCGTAATTTCTCTATGTTAAATTATTCAGTTTATATTTTCTGTGTGTGTGTTTTAAGGTGAAATTTAAAATTAAAAAAATGCTTATTTATATTTCTGGTAATGTATTAAAAATCTGTGTTCTAAGAATTTTTTTAATTAAATTGATAGTAAATATGATTTCATAAAAACCAATCACTTTGTGATTTGCAAAATTATCTACATTTTGTTAAACATGTTTCCCCGTTCCGTTAAAATGTAAGATATTTCAGTGTCGCTATGCCATTGTTCTATTTTTTATTCTGTCCCTCTTCTCCATATATTATTATATATCCACTCATCGTATTTTTGTTTACATTAAACGGTTTATTGTTTAATTTTTTTATTAGATGTAAGCAAGGTTATTTGAACATATAGTAAGGAAAAATACAAAAAACACCAAAAAATAATAATAAAAATAAGAATACGTATAAATAAAAATTCTGTTTCAGAAATAATAGTTTTACTTTGGTATAAGAGTAAAATGTGCAAATCATAAATCAAATTGTGACCCTCATGACATAAGTCAAGCGAAATCGGTTGGTATTTTTTTTTTAATTTGTGGTTTGAAACAAATTGTGTGTTTAATTTATTTAACGAAAGTAGTATGTCTTGTTTGTTCATCAAGAGATGACGGTACAAATTTTGTATAAATATGTTACCAGAAAAATATAGTGGAAAAACATCCGATTCTGAGACAGGAAGAAAAGTGGTAGGAAGTTTAATCAGATAAAAAAAGAAAGCACATGTTTGTCCAATCTTTTGTGTAAAAAAATCTTTACTCTTACAAAAAGGTTTTGTTTGTGTAGGAATGTTAGTTTTAGGCTTCTTAGACCTTCATTTATGAGGTTGTATCTGCTCTGAGACGCTGGGGTCTGGTTTGACGTCTTTGTTTATCTAGGCAGGTCAGGCAATTCGGGGAGGGAGATTAACTAAACATGAGCTACAAGGAACATTAAACTCTAAGAAGGAATGCACGACCTTTTCGCAATATTTTATCCTCATGAGAATAAAAAAAGGAAATATTAAAATTCTCGGATTACGAATAACCTGACAGTTTTGGATCCTTCTTATAAAACAATTAAATTTGATTACGCTGTAAGGCGGATTATTTAGGACAATGTTATATTAAATAAAATTACTAACGATGATATTTTTATTTGGAAGGCGTGTACGGATTCCGCCACCCCGGGAACCATTTATTGGATAACCAAAACCCCTCCCATAGGTCACCTCAAGTGGTTCGCTACGTTTGGTGACTTGGAGTGCCCGGGTTCATTGGGTGAGATTTGTCTAGGTCTTGGTGGCGGATGCCTTTTCCCACCTATTACATTGCGAGCCGGATCGGGCTTGAGGGAATCCTTTTGACCTCTCTAGCTGGACTTTTTTGACCCATCAATTTTTATTTATTTTATTTAATAAATTATTTTACATTAAACTGATTGCCATTTAATTTTTGGAAATTTTGAAAAAATTGCTAATCTTTTTCTCATCGTAAAGAAATAGGTTTTCAATGTTTTTTCAAATGCTTTGTAACTTTACTTATTTTATAAATCTATACCATGTATACGCTTTACCATTGTTACCATATACAACATATAGTTAACTGCTCAGGCCCTGGACCTTTTTGGTCCAGTAATCAAAATATTTTATAATCCCAATAAATTGAATACTTCAGACTTCAGAACGCATTAAAAATTAAAAAGTGTTTTTCAAAAGCATTCGAATTTTATAATTCGAAATAAAAGTAGAATTGTTTATTATAATTTTTTTTAGGGTAAAACATAATAAGTTTTAAAAATGGCCTTTTTTCCAAATAAAATTATAAATAATGAAAAAAATAAAAAATAATGTTTTATAAGGAAAATGTTTTCTAAACATCATCGTCATCTCGCTTTTTGCCGTTTCATGTGAAAGTAATAAAAAAATCCCAAATTGTTTTTTTTTTTTTTTATTTGCGGTCGGACACTTTGATTTCATAGAAATGTTCTTGTATTCATTTTGGGGTTTGCTTTTAATGTTAGTAAAATTTAAAAACGTTTTTATTAAGATTTGAAAGAATAAGTTTTCTTATTATCGTGAGAGTTATTTGGCATTCAAAGCCATTTTCAAAATGTGATTAGATCACGTTAAGACTACTCATGTTAATTTTTCTATTTACCTTCGCCCATTTTCTATTTTTATGGTACTTATAACGAGGAATATTATATATTAAATATTTATTTAGTGGGCTTAATAGTGAAATAAGCAAACACGATAAGTAACATTGTAAGTAAATTAGCAACACGGTTGTGTCAGCCTCTCAGGCTAATTTTTTCGCTTTTGGGAACAACTTAAATAGGTTTCATAGAAATAAATGTGTCTCCCTTGATAAAGATAATCAAAACGGTGCTAGAAAGAAAAATTATACCCAAATTTAACTATAAAAAATGTATGTGCGTAACGTGTTCCCTGAAAGATTGAAGGATATGCTCTCGTCTATATTTTTTTTTACATGAGCTTCACACAGGAGGCTCTGAGGAAAATCATTTCCCTCAGGGTCTGTGTCATCTTTGGGGATGCTGTGTGGAGGGTTTTTTTTTAGGAAAAGGAGGAGAGGAGAGTTTTGGGAAGGAAAAAGGTTTAAGGGGTGGGTAGGAATATGAGGTTCAGTGTGTCCTGGTCATCCGCCTCCGAGACCTAGACAAACCTTACCCCATGAACCCGTTATAAAAAAATGCTGGTTACAAAATTTATTCAAAAAATTATTTGGTTGGATATCCCCTCGCCAAGGACATAAACCCCAATCTATAAGCTTTGTGTTAGTTCAACTCCCTCACCTTACAGAACATTTATAATAAACTCAGTTCGAACAACACCAAGTGACGTCCTCGACGAATGACATCAAATACATTTAAATAATCCAAAATTAGGAAATATTCATGCCAGTATTCATATTACCTACTGACAAAACATTAAAAAAATTAATTATCGTGGTACCTTATATGCATGAGATTTTGATTTTAAATAATTGACTAACTATATCGTTATTTCCCCGTAAAGAATATAAAATGAAAATCATATTTCTTTCGGCACATTCTACTTTTGTTCCTTAATACTGCTAATCACCAATGTTTTCATCTCCTCCCTATTTGTTTTTAGGTACTCCCATAGCTAGTAATCCTAACCGGGGTATATTGTGAAGCTGGAGGGAGTGGGTAGGGTAATCTTTCTCAATGTGGGATGCACGCCCTAGGTGGGTGCGTCCCGTCTTGTTTTTGTTAAAAATCAGGGCCTCATTATTGGGGAGGCTGTGTGGATAGTTTTTTTGAGGAAGAGGTAGAGGAGTGAACGTAGGTTATACTAGGTTATAGGAGGGAGGAAACACAGAGGCAGGCAAATTGACCCAGAGCCTAGTTGTTGAACTCAAGAACGATCGTAGAAACGATCCATTCTAATGTGATAAATTTCAACCGTGTTCAAATGTTTGACGCGAGTTTGGCGTGTTTTCCGACTAAGCACCGGTGCCGAAGGGATCAATGATGCTAGTTCCTCGGAACATCTTTCGTTTTAATATCGGTAAAACAGGGATAGCATTACCTATTGACGTCCGCGCCTTAAAGAAGTCCGTTTATTACGTTTGGGTAATCTATTAAAGGGACTGCCCGTTTCTGCGAGAGTCGAGAGTTTTGATTACTATTTTCATCAGCCTCGAAACATCCCCATATGGGAAGGTCAAAGTCCCATTGAGTCCCACGTTGAGCTCCGGACAGTAACAGCGGTGAAAATTTGATGTGTTTTTCTGCTATGTATTAACAGGTTTTTATTGGAAATTGATATATTTTTACGTGAATAAAGTTTAACTATTTCAGTGGAATTCGGCATCACTAATTGGGGTAAGTTGTGAGTAGAGGAAGTAGATAGGGAAGATGAAGGTTTGAGATAACCTGTAGTCATGATTATGTTCTATTAAAAAGCAAGCAAGCAAAGTCATTGTATTACAGTAGTTTCTTTTCTTTTAAAATGAAACTTCTTCTGGTATCCTCTTCAATCGAAGGTCGGCCATCACCTGGGAAATCTTAATCCCTTTGGCTGCAGCCCAGAACAAATCTACGGAATTGTGGTCGTACCAGTCATGTAGATTACACAACCATTAAGTGTAAAAAACAAGCCATAAGTTACCCATGACGAGAGCATTGTTTTTTTTTCTGCTTTACTGTTGTTTTATTAAAAAAAATTTAACATAAGTACCTATATTTAGCACAGAAATGATTTACATGTATATATATATATATATACATATATATGCTGTCTGTTAGAGGTCTAACCACAGTTTTATAATGCCTTCAGAAGGCGAAACTGTTTTTATAAATAAAAAAATAATAATATTGAATACATGCAAGGAATAAAAATAAATATGGAGTTGTATAAAATAATCATAATAACAATAAAATAATATAAAAGCGCTTACGGGTGTGTTTATAACTATCGTAGTACGAGAACACCTCAGGATGGAAGTTGCAGGAAAACTTCTTCTTCTTCTTCAGCACAATTTATTAAATGCAAAAAAATACAAATACAAATGGTCTATTTTCCCTTTGCTCGCGTTTTCAATTTCACAACTAACCTAACACTTTTGACTTTTGATTGAATTATTTACAGAGTTCCTAAACATGAGTTTACTGACTCTAACATAATTATATATTGATTATCTATAGATACTTTACTTTTATTTATTACTAACCTATTATTATCAACCTCACTGTATTTAAAATAAACCTACAAATAAACATGGTACATTAAAAATGGTGGGGAACAGAATCTTTAAGCAATTCCCACAACGAGGATTTTAAAATCTAACATAGAGAAAACAATAAAACCATTACTTACGTCGGCAGAAAGGGGCCACCAATAAAATTACCTTAAAATTATGGATTATGGGACAAGCACAATTTTCATTTTTTTTTATCATTAGGGAGGTTCCTAGTATTAGTTAAAAATGGCGGCAGCGTACATCTCCTTGGGGGTGCCATAAACATAAAACACTTTGAAAATAACAAAAAAAAAATTGTTAAAATTTGTAAAGGAATGTACGATATATTTATACGATACGAGCCAAAGACATATTATTTGAATTCAAGGTTCGGACCTTATTTGTCAAACGGTGCGAGAATTTTATTTGCATATTTTGTAAAGGAGAAAACTACTCGAATACATGAATGTTACCACTAATTTTACTTGAAATAGAAAAATTCGCATTCTGGAACAAACAGGGTGTAAAAATTGAAATCATTTCAATGGGAAGTAATTTAATTCCCCGGTTTATTGAATACTGTCGCTGATACTACTTATGAACATTCCTTGGAAATCCGCAATGAATAGCTGATGCACAATATCACCACATCGAGATAACGTTTTTAATAATTTCCCGTGGGAGCATTTATTTTTCAATTGATTAGATATTTTCAACTTCTACTGAAATGGTTCTTTGTTAATATTTAAATGTGTTTTTTGTTATTTCATCTTGGTTTTATTTTATTTGATTAACATGAATTTTTCCATATTTTATTAAATTGGAACATGGGGGCCTCAGTACGGGTAAAGCACTCACCGAGGTCCACATTATCAAATGTTTTAAAATATGAAAAGTTATTGAATCAAATAAAAAAAATGCAAATAATCATTGATGCCTCTGTTAATCTCAATGATTAAAACAAATTTTTGGTGTGTTGGAATGCTTCCAAATAAGTTAGAGGTTCGTAAGATTACTAGTTGATTTATTAAGTTATCGCAAAGATTACAATGAATATTAAACTTGGCTAGATGTCCTTACTTGAGTAGGCTTTAAGTAGTTCTGAGGCTGCCAGCTGCCAGATTGATAGCGTTCGCCCTATTCTCAGATGCCTTTGGCAATCATCGTAACCGTTCGTACATACGTCACGAACGACGATAGAAGGTACTTTTCTGATATCATACTTAACTACCATCTGTTGGGATAAAGCTTTGTATTACTAACTATACTAACGACATTTATTTAAGGATGTTGAAACTGCATGATTACCATACTCACCAATTATACACATGTGGGACGTACTTGATTTACTTTAACCAGTGATTCCTGACGTTATTTGGAGTAAAAAATGTTTATGAAATTTTGGATTACTAAAACATAAAAAAATATGTATTGGACAGTTGGGGGCTGTTACTCGGTTGAGTGAAAAGGAATGACATGCGAGAGAAAAAAATGTTTGTTTTTGAAAACAAAAAATTGAAAAAAAAAGTCGTTGAAAAAGTCAGCGGAGACCAAAAGTAGAAATAAGTAGCGGTGTGTGTCGGTGAGTCTAAAAAGATCCTGGAGGATATAATTGCCGAGTTTTCCGATAAAAACAAATGAGATTTATTTAAGTCATCACAAAATACCACATCTTTGTAACCGTAGATGCTGGATTTACACAATCGAATGGCAAAAACGAGGACTGCCTCACTCACACAATCTCATACGGCTACATGACAGAATTCATCTCACGGATATCGACAAAATCATCCAAGCTGAATTTCCCAATCCACAAGAAGATTCGGAACTGTACGACATAGTTGTGAACAACATAATTTACGGACCATGCGTGCCATTAAATTTCCAGATGGAAAATGTACAAAAAATTACCGAAAACTATACTTAGATCACCCAAAAATGGTGGTTTCACAGCAATATTCAAAATAAAATTCATGGTGAAGAGAGAATATACAAATCGATCAACACGATGGTTAACGTTGAAGAAAGTTTCAACTCCTTTACAGAATTTTTAAACTCTTTGCAAGTACCAGGAATGCCATTACACTGCCTTCGACTGAAAATTAGATCTCCGGTCATACTACTCAGAAATCTTAACTCACCAAAACTATGTAATGGAACAAGGATGGTCGTCAAACAGCTTTCAAACAACATTATCGAAGCCAAACTTGTGACTGGAAAGGATAAAGGACACACACTATTTATCCCCAGAATACCATTGATTGAGTGAAGTCTGCAATTTCCAATCAAATTAGCCTACAATTTTACAATTAATAAAGCGCAAGGACAAACTTTAAAATATTGCGACATCAACCTCCAAGAGTCAAGAGTCCTTCTTTTCTCATGGACCCAGCTATACGTAGCTTGCTGTCAAGTAGAATATTCAAAAAAATTGTTCATATAAACCCCTGATAACAAAATGAAAAATGTTGTTAATAAACAGGTATTGTAAATAGTTAGATATGTTTACAATTAAAAAAAATTATCTCTTATTCTTTAAAGTTTATCCTTTTATTCCAAATACCACACAATCTCATATCAACTTCCTGAGCAAAACCGGGTACCCTAGCTAGTATGTTTAAGAGCATTCCATAAAATTCCAGAACATCCTGGAAAATTCTGGAGTGCTGTGGAATGTTCGGAATTAGGGAAACAGAAACATCATTGTGGAACATTCCAGAACACTCTCGAATGTTGTCCTAAGCGAAGCCGGGTACCCCAGCTAGTAGCTTTACATATTCGAAATTTTTGCCATTCTGAATATTATTTGTTTTTGTAGGTTAGATCCCTTGTATAAACAAAACACATAAGACTAATTCGCCTATTTACTCAAGTATGAATATTTTACGTACCTACATGTCTATATAGTTGGCAGTTTAGAACATGTATACATACACAAGTCAGCCTTATCCTACAACCTTGTATATTCGTCTATATTATGTATAGCCATTTTCCGTATTTCTATGAGCGGTATTAGCAAGGAAACACGTTCAATTTGACGCCAACAATAACATCGTGAGTGGTTGATAAAAACAAGGTAAGTCTATTTCATTAAAATAAGTACAAATAAATACTTTATTTTCAAGTATTATATAAGTGTCTTAATACTTCAAAGTGGGTGTTAAGGGATGTACTTGACAAACTTTAGCCAGATATTTCTGACATTATGTGGAGTAAAAAATGCAACGAAATTTTGGTCACCGGTGATATTTTTTAAGTTTTTTTTTTCAACCCAGGTACCACAAACCCAAGGTAGCACAAAAATCAGCTGGTGTTGGACAGTTTGGTTGATAAGTTGGGTGATGGTTTGTTTGATTACTCGGCTGACTGACCAGTGTGGAAGGATTTTTTTTGTTAGGTTTTGAAACAAAAACATTTGAAAAAGAACATCAAAAAAGTAACAGAAAGCCAATTTTTTAACATTTTTTACTTCAAATAATATCATATATACGCGACGTATAATACGCCCCTTAATATTCTGTACAGCTTGAACAATAATTGATTCGTAATGTACTACTTGAATGTCTGCCAAATTTTTCAAAACTTTTAGTGCAATGGGACGAATTGTATGGATTTATTATGCTTAACCATTTGGCATTTTTTTTATCTCTCTATAAAATAATTTCCGGTTTTGAAAATCAGCTACATCTACTTTATTATTCAAGCAAGCTTTATTTCGACTAGGTGGCTAACTTTGACTCAGCTTTTAAATACTTTCACTATTTTTAACTGCCTGAAGAAAGCTTGGTAAATTAATTGTCATTGAATTAGACATATCTTTGGACCAAATTGTCCAATTCCATATTGTAATAAAAAAAATCGTACGTAAGATATTATATGTTTTTTGATAGATACTACAAACTAACAAATCTTATTATTTCAGAAATTGTTTTTTTTTATTTTTTACTAAAAAAACTGTTGTCAACTGTTACTGACTGAAAAAAACAGAACTACTAAATCTTACTGATATTTTAATTATTTTAAGTGAAACTCTCGTAAGGAGGATTTATTTAACAAAATTAATGTTTTTTAATGCAGGTTACAAGTGGATATAACATTGTTGGTGGGAACAATTGAAATAACAAGTATGTTTGCAAAAAAATGTTGAACGCAAGTTGCATTTAACTCACGGCTGTGTTGTGTGACCGAAGGAAGTGGTGATAAGAAATAAAAGACAAGATAATCAATATGGGTAAAAAATTACGACTAACACCATCTCAAGCAACCAGGAAGATTCTGAGAGATACCAACTACAATTTGGCGCAAATAATCATATAATTGTTTAGGTGTTTTTGTAATTTTTTGTGGTTTTCACGTATTTTTTTCAATATATTTGATAATTTTAAAGTATTATTTTACCTGCCATTCAACTCATCGTGCGCGTATTTAGTCAACACATTTGTAAAGGTGTCTTAGCTAAATAATGTAACCAAATATTAAATGTTGAAATTAAACTTTGCCCGATTTGAAATTTTCAAATTTGTGCATAACGTAGCAAGCAATTTGCCCACCATTGCAAAAAGGACATGAAATTCGTAAACAGATTTTATTTTCAAGAAATAAATGGTTTTAAAATGCGAGTTGCCTGCGTATTCTCAGATTCATTTATTGACGAATCACATAAAGGGATCCGCCCCACCTGCTCCGGCGTTCCACGTAACATGTTTTCTGCACCTTTCCGTGATCGGCTAGTCTCTCAATTTGAAAGTCCTTTGCTTATGTATGATGACAGTGCACCGAATTCATCAAAAGTCCAATGTCAGAGTGGGCTGCAGCTGCAGAGTTCAATAGTTGATGACCTATCAGCTGTGGTGGAGGGGACATTGATCTTACATTATTAAAGGAGGCACACCATTTTTGCTATAACGTTGCTCATATGGCACGGTCTATTTCAGGATATCATCGGCGACCGATTTGCTGAAATAGGCCAAGTCATGATAGCATAGCGCTAGTGTCACGGCAACATAAATCAGTCTATAATATGGAGTCAATATGCTCTGTCCCTAAAAACGGTCCCTATACTGGTCCCTAAAAATGTTAACTTTTGAGTGAGAAACGATTTTTTAGCATCCTGAATTCAGGGATGTAAATTTTAAGCTTCAGTACGGGTGCATACATTCACAATGTCTCTTTATTTTATGTGTCAATAAATAAAATGTTATCAAACGAATATAAAAATGCAGAAAAATGAGTTATTGGAGTTGTGGGGGAATTTCTTCTCCCTCATTCCACGGTTCTGAAGAAACTTAAAAGTTTTTATTATAATTGAATTGAAAAATGGAGTTCAACAAATATTAATCTTGATAAAAGAAAGAAAAAAAAATTAATCCTATAATTAAAACATTATAAAATGATAATTTTAATGAAGCATTATGGATAATTTACTCAGGTACTGTCGTTTTCTTATTTAAATTCTCAAAAAACATCTTACGAACAACATGATCTTTTGTTGTCTTTCAAAACATGGTAAAACGTTTTTTTTACCCCTGAATATGTATTTTTTATTATTTTTTTAGTTACAGCATTACTGCAGACTCACAGTGACATCTACACTCCTCTCATATTTTTTGTTTATTTCCATTTAAATTGTTAATTATGATATAATTGAATTTATATAATAATTTGATGCTTACAGCGTTCTGACGCTTGTCGGGTGCCGGTGTCACCGGGTAGAATGCCCTCCTCCCGGCAGAGCGTACGCCCGCGGATGTAATAATCAAAAGGGATACACAGACAAAGAGCGAAATAATCCGCTCGAGAAACAAGATGGCGCCACGTAATGGTGTCCCATGTCATAATCGCCTTATGACGTGTGTGCCACTAATTGATTAAGCCCCGACGACGTATGGATGGGATTCAATTCCCCGTGCCGAGACGGGGAAGAAATTATCCGAATTACGTATTATAATGTTCCAATTTGTCGGCGTAATGTTCAAGACGGTTTGTCTGCGTGGATATATATCAGAATCACGATGCTTTGGTTTGGTGTAAATTTATGATTTTTTAAGTAAATAATTCCGTCTCTATGTGAAGGAAGCGTTGCATGTATTAGGGTGAACGGCGATTTTACGGGGTGGTTTGACATTACAAAAGGTGTTAAACAAGGCTGCGTAATGCAACTATGGTTATTCAATCTATACATGGATAATTGTATGCAAGAATTGAAAGAAATGGGATTGGGCGCGAAACTGAGTAATCTGAATCAGTGTTGCCTATTGAATACTGATGATGCGGTGTTGATATCTTACAGTATGGAAGATCTACAGTCTCTCGTATCCAGGATGTACGAAGTTTGTACGAAGAATGAGTTAATGATGAATGCAAGTTAGTATAAAGTTATGGTATTTGAAAGAGAGAGTACGAAAACAATGTGCAACATAGTTGTGAATGATGAAACTTGTAGCAGGTGGATGAGTTTGTTTATTTGGCAAGTATATTTACGAGAGATGAGAAGGCTGATAGAGAAATTGAGATAAGAGTGAATTCAGGTAACTACTCTATTAATGGAGGACCGAACGCCGTTAGCACCAACAAAAAACTCCAAAGAAGCGAAGCTAGCCGTCCGGAGAACTGGTACCTTCCCTGATGTGTGGCAGTGAGGCATGGAACTGACAGAAGAAAGTAGACTGAATGCGTAGAATTCAGATCCCTGAGGCGTATAGGTGTTAAACAATGTACGATCGTGTGAGAAACGTGGAGATTCGCAAAGAATGCAAGGCTGATGTAAGCGTTATGAGTAAGATTAAGAAAGGGACGCTCAGATGGTTTGGGCATGTAGAGCGAATGAACGAGAAAAGGAGTGTAAGGAGAAAGGCACGATACGACCAGGAGAATCAGATACTTGAGTCGGGCCATGTCAAGATTCAGAATAATTGAAGAGTATGTACGAGACGATGTATGAATGTGAACGAGGCAAGGAGTGTGTGCCAAGACCGAGTCGTGTGGCGGTCTGTTCTCTTTTTCTACCCCTGCGGGGAAACGGCATGATGGTTAGTTAGTTAGTTAGTTAGTTAGTTAATTATGAATTTTATAGGAATAATTTTTTATAACATTTTAAGGTTGTACCCATCAATGTAATATATCATTGAAGAAAAAGACAATATACAAGAAATCTAAATAAAACATTAAACAGAACAAGACACAGAAAAGTAAACTGGTAACGGTCGCGACTGAGAGTCAAATCCAGGATCTCTTGTCTTACCGGAAACAACGCCTTAACGAACTCGGTCATTGGGATATATACTTTTTTCATGTTTGTCGATCTAAAATTTTAAACTCGGATTTAACAGTTTTATCTAAAAACGATTTCTTCCCATATTTTTTGGCTGCTATCTTTATAAATAATCACATAGTTCTAACGAGTTATTTGTAACCTAGAAATTGTCCAGAAAAAAACATATCCAATTTTACGAAAATATATATATTTTTTATTTGAATATCGCACAAGAGTTCCAACAGCCCCCGTCTGGAGCCAGTGAGACTATGGCATCCCCAATCGGGGTATGTTGTAGGGCTGAAGGTAGTGGGGTGGGGAAGGGTATGGGGATGAGGAAGGTGGGGAAGTACCTGGCTATTCAGATCCGGTCACCAAACACGGCTAAAGCCATTTCAAGCAACGTTTCAATTCTGAATGGTGGTCTTATACCAGGGCGATATTGAGAGCATCTTCCACTCTTGAACGTGCCACAAATATATTTTATATTATTTGTAAATGAATTAATTGTGAAATAACACAAATAAATAAAATAAAAATTATTTGCCACGCCGAGATTCGATCCCGTGACCTTCGAATTACGAGTCAAGAGCCTTACCGCTAGACAGCCGCTGCGATACCATATATACAGATGAAACAAAAGATCCAGGGCTCGATTTCCAGTTGCGATCGTTATCTGTTTATTTTTCCGTGTTATTTTCTCTTTCATGTTTCGTTTAAATTTTTTAGTATTACATTCGAAATTTAATAATCATTATCAGCAAAATTATATTATTATTTTACGATTAAATCTGAAAATGGTGGCCATATGTAGCGCGTTATAGCGGCAATTCACCCATAGTTGATACGTTCTGGGCACGTAATGCACCGCCCGCATTCCTCGATCCATCATGATTAGTTCCCTGCAGGTCAGCGCGGTCTGAATTGCATTACGGCGATCGGACTCAATACATCGCCAGATCAATAAGCCATTCCCTGTACTAGTCCAAGAGAGAGATCGTATGCACGTATCGACGATCATCCTAAAAGACGTCCATAAAAAGTTCTCCTTCTCACACGTTTTGTATGAAAACGAAAAAGATAGAAGATACTAGAATGTCAAATGTCTTTAACCTTTAATTAGGCGCATTAAGAAAATTACACAATTAGTCGCATGGGTTACAATTACACAATTAGTCACTACCGATCCCAAATATAAATAAAAATGGAGTGGAAAAATTAAATAAAATGATGTATGTATTTTCAAAAAAATTAAAATATTCTTATATATAAAAATCATTTTTTGCTTGTTTGTTTGTTTGTTTGTTTGTTTGTTCGTATGTTAAGCTCTGCCATACCGTACCATATCATAACATACCGTTCATCCGATTGCGATGAAACTTTGGTGATTTGTTGTGCGCACGCCCACGAAAGTTTTAGGCTATATATAATGTTAAGCTCTAGCATTATGAAATTTAAAAAAATGGAAATGAATGTATTTTATATATTTTAGCGGCAGAAGGGTAATGAAGGAGGTGGGGGTAGCGGGCGAGATGCCGTGGGAAGGGAAGGCGTGGAAGACGGAAGGGGAACGCGGGGGAAGGGGTCGCGGGAGGGGAACGGGGACGCATGGGAAAGGATATGCGGGGAGAAATAATTTATTTCTTTGCATTGCAACGCTAGCCGGGTACCAGCTAGTTTATTCTAAATTATAATTAACATCAAGGAGTCAAAACATGACTTTAATTTAAACGGTTTAAAAGATTAAACTGATTCTTATCTCTCTTAAACTACTAATTTTTGGTATAGCTGAGATCAACTTTAAAAAAAAATTATTAAGACTTATCAGTAGATTCATCAACAATTCTGCATCCAAAGCAGTACACCCTGAAGTGTTGCTGACAAATAAATTTACCTTTTACTTAAAACTTAGCTTTCGCCAAAAATTGTAACGTAGTTGGTCCCGTGGGGTGTGCACGCATGTTGCAGAACTAATGTTTCTTTCGAATCGTGGCTATTACGATATTGCCAGTTATAAAAACAAGCAAAAAAATTATGCTTTATTATATGAAACACACACAATGGTAATAATATTTGCACAGGATGCGATTTTTTTTTTTTAGATGAATACCGCACAAGAGTCCCAACTGCTCCCGTTTGGAGACTATGGCATCCCCAATTGGGGTATGTCGTGAGGCTGAAGGTGGGGAGGGGAAGGAGATGAGGAAGAGGAAGGTGGGAAGTACCTGGCTTTTCAGATCTGGTCACCAAACACGGCCAAAGCCATTTCAAGCAACTTTTCAATTCTGAATGGTGGTCTTACACCAGGGCGATACTGAGAGTATCTCTCACTCTGGAACGTGCCGCAAATATACTTTATATTATTTTAAATGAATAAATTTTGAAAAAACACAAATTAATCAAATAAAATTTATTTTCCACGCCGGGATTCGATCCCGCGACCTTCAGAATACTAGTCAAGAGTTTTACCGCTGGACTACGCCGGCCGTCAAACCAAATGAGGTAGATATATAATTTTAATTATAAAATTATTCGTTAATAATTTTACCGTAAACAAAAAAATTATACCATCGAAGTACAAAAGTTTCCATACGATTTTCAGTTGTGAATGAGGTTTTTTTCTTTCTTTTGTAATTTGTACGTTTGAATTTATTACAAATAAGTTTTCAAAAGGTTGGTATTGTGAATTCTTCGAATATGCATTCAGTGGGGTAGTCTGGAGGTTTTATAAGTATAATTTTTATTACGATATTTTGAACATGTCTATGGGGATCAGACTAGTTTAGTAAGCTGCTCCCCAACTGATAATGAAATATTGAAGAATAAATAGACTGTACTAACGCGTAGCACATTGAGTATAGATTTTTCGTTGATAAGGAGTTTCTGATTCGTAAGAATATATAAATTAATTTCCTAATCATTTTTTATTATATTGCCGATATGATCTTACCATTTTAGGTTTTTATCTATAATTATTCCAAGATATGTAATTTCATCCGCTTTTTTCAGAAGTGAACATTTTTGTCACAGTAATTAGGGTTGTATTGTGTGAGAGAGTGATTTTGTAAGATTATTTGAAGATTTAGATGTTTATTGTTAGTATTTGTTTCGAAAGGGATGACTGACATATGTTTTAACACTATTTAAGGACAGGAGGCTATCGTCAAACCATATTTTTAGATTATTTATGTCATCAATGTATGGCTTTTAAACGAATTTTTTCCCTGTTTTTTCTTTTGTCACAAACTGTATCTTCGACGTAAGAGATGAATTTTCCGTGGCTTAATAAATATGATGTTAACATAAAAAATGAACAATATTGGTCCCAGCACGGTGCCTTGTGGGATACCAAAATTTGATTGTTCCTTGGTCGCTAGTTTTGTAATTCATTTTAACAAATCGTAGACGATTGTTCAGTAACTTCCTATCCTTTGGACGGCTTTATCTTTGATGTTATTTTATTTAGCTTTTTTAATAAGCTTTACGTGTGAGATGCTATCGAATGCTTTTCTTAGGTCTAAGAATATTTCTGTGCATTTATTGCCTTTATCAAGTGCCGAGTCTATAAATGATGTTTCATTTGCTATAGCGTCTTTTGTGCTTTTCGTTTTTATGAATCCAAATTGATTGCAGTGTAACATTTTATTGTTCTCCAGAAAATCCACACTTCATTTTTTCGTAATCTTTTCAAATATTATATATTTTTGAAAAGATTGTGAATGTATCGCAAACTATTCCAATTTGAAAGGCGGGTACGGGTACTGCCGCCCCGGGAACCATTTATTAGATAAAAAACTGCCACAGGTCAGGTTCACTACATTTGGTGACTAAGCAGGAGCGCCCGGGTTCATGCGTTAAGGATAAGGTTTGTCCGGATCTTTGCGGCGTAAGTGTCTGCCCACCAGCTGCATGGCAGGACGGATCAGGAGATAATGGTTTTCTGTTACTGTTGTTTTCTATATCAGTCTGTATTTTGAGTACGTTTTCTGTTTCTGATCTCCGTATGTTTTAATTCAACTTTTTATTTAAGTTTTAAAAGTTATAGGTAATGTTTTTGTGATTTTTGAATGAGAGGGATTTTGTTATATTTTTATTGAAGAAGCTGAAGAAGAAGTATGCTGTTCCTAAAGAATACACACAATACGCACGAAGTGCGAAAATCATCTACAAACCAGATGAAGCTTAAATTGATTAGATGCCAAAAGTTCACAACGTAAAGTATTACTTTTATCTCGTCAGATCAGCCGCCTGACTTTTATGACGGTAATCAGGCTCAACACGTCGAGTGGTAAGAAAATTATTTGTACAAAAGTAAACCTAATTGATATCAGAGTATTAATTCCATGTGTAAATATCGATAGCAGAAATTTGAAATGCTGTAAAGGAAAATAAACCCAAAAATTATTTAAATTTGTCGCTTATCTCTTTATTTTTCTCTTTCAATCTGTGTCGTCGAAATATTTCTAGGAACGTAAGTAAGTACGTCTTTTACAACATTGCTCATTTAAGAGGATTTTTTCTGAAAAATTAAAATAATTAAATATTGTAATTAAACAAATTTACAGAAAACATAAGATCTATTCAATGTTATTTTATAAAAAAAAATCATAATTATACGTCTGCAAAAGTAGGAGATACGATTTTACGAGATGAACATTTTATCTTTTACAGCATTTCAAATTTCCGTAATCGATATAAAGCATTTCGTATTCATAATTTGGTATCAATTTTTTTTTTTTAAATTAATGGTGTGAAATAAACACTATGCATATGTGAAAGAGCTGAAGGTTTTGAATTCTTTGAAGCTATTATTAAAGGATCAATGCATTACAGACATATTATTCGATAAGCAGATATTGTAGGGAATAACTGTCAGATCGTCATTATACTGCGCCAGTCATCCATACATCACGTCGATTCAGGGTATGACGTGTCCATACATTTTTGTTTTAAAAATACTTTCTACCATTCATAAATCAAACCCCATCAGATATAGTACACCAGATAGATAGATACACAGCTTCAGTGATCAATGGGGCATTCAATTAGTACGGGAATTTAAATCTGTTGAACGAATTTATTATCCTATCCGTGCGTAATACATTAAGTATTATATAAAGTATAGAGTATAGATTTGCCGCGTTTTGCCAGATGTGTTCAATGAATTAATGCCCCCACGTTTTAATATTTAAATATTTTTTGACATGGTGGCACTTAATAATAAACTGAATGAATTCTTAATGGTTAGTATGTTTTGGAACCAGTTTCAATGGATTTTAAAAATTATATTGTACAACTCAAACAAAAACCGGCGAATGATCTATTCGGTACTGGTTCACAGCCAGGAGACAAGCAAACGCCCAACATTTAAATGGAGTTGACAGTTAGAGGAGACCAGAAGAGCCTTCATTTTGGACAAGACAGTTAGACAAACGCCTGTAAAACATTCCATAACCGAGATGTTGCTAACACGGAATAATCTCATTCGACAAAAAATATTAAATTTATCATTACTCAATTTATCAGTCAGGTAAAAAGCATGTAAGCATTTCGTCTAACTATCAAGTTCGTCAGTCGGTTAAATGGTTTTCACAAATAATAAAATAAATCAAGCACGAAAAGCTCCCCGTACTCGTAACCGAACAAAAATAAACTTTATTTTCAAACTACTCCGCTGAGATTCTGTTCATAAAAGGTTCAACGAAATGTACGAATTGCATGCAATACCGCAATTGAAACGTAAATAAAAATTCACATTTCAGAAATGCACAATCAACGCCGTGATGCAGAAAATAAATATAACATTTTTTCCTTTTCCCATAGAAATACACATACTTGAAAGCATTAAGTCAATACCGTTCGTGTTCAACTTCTCGATATACTAGCGATACACAGGGGAAGTACGGAAAACATCGAATCGGTTCCGAAACACATAACATGGCCGCGCTACTTTAACAAAGTTAGGCCTCTCCAAATTCATGCTATCCTATGAATAGAGTAGAATTTTTTCCACCCAATATATTGAACCTTGCGGCACCGGCAGCAAAGGTTGGGTCGACGACCTTGAGGTCAAGGCAGTTGCCTCGGAGCGAGTGCAAAATGTATTTGAATATTCATTACATGATGTAAGAAGTGTATATTACATTTGAATATTTATTATGCAATGTTCAGAGCAGGCAAACGTGTAGTTGATTGAATTTCTAGTTTGCGTTTTGGGGTGATTAAAATACATTTACGTGAAACAAGACGATTACTCGTAAATGTTTTCAGCCTGCCGGTTCAATTAATATTATTATAAGCTTTCTAAGGGCAGTTATTTGATGGAAAAATAACATTTATTTTATAGAATTTGCGACTGAACTGATTGAACTGCTTTCGTTAATTATTTTTAAAGCTTTATCGGGGCGGCGAGTTGATAATAAATAACAATATACCCGGAAGCTTGATTATAAAAAATACCGAAATGTTATAAATAAATAGCGGTTTGTATTGTCATTGTGAAAACCTAAAACACTCCCAAAAAAAGAACAGGAGTTTTTAAAGATATTGTACACGTAGATGAAATGTAAATAAACATGAAAAATAGAAGAAAAAACTCCTTGATACAATGTACGTACAATTGCAATTTCAAACTTCCAGACGTGATGCAAAAATGTGGTCATTAGAAATAAGTGTTTAATTCATGAAGTGAAAAGTTAAACGACTATAAATTTAAAAAAAATGTCCTGAATGTTTTGAATTATATCTACAACAAAACCATGCGGTTTTTTTTATTCTCAGATTGTAATACATATGTGAAATCATCCCCCAAAGTCTCGCGATACGAGCGTGAAAAACTGTATGTTATTATTTGTAATGGCGCGCGGTGGCGGTAGGCTTTACATTTGCCATCATGGGGGTTTGTTTTTTTTACGGTATGCCTTTAATTATTTTATGGTATGTCAAATAGGCTCGCGATTCGACACTTTCAACAGATACAAATACATTGGAAGAAAAATGTTCCCCAATTATACCACCTACAACAATCATCCAAACCTCTATGTCAACAAAATAAATGTTTTGCAGTGATAAAAATATACGATCATGGGCAAGTGCGGGTATTTCTACCTTTTTCACTAATAATTTTGTTGGTGGGCGGACAAGGGTACTTATTTACGAAATTATTTATAAATTTTTGCATAAATGACAGTTTTATTCTTGAAATATTTTATTTTTATTGTGTTTGACCTTCACGCTTTAAAAGCGATATTACGTATCGATCTAAATCGAAATGCTAGAAATAATTACGTAAATTTAAATATCAACTGTTAAGTTAGACGAGCAGATAAACCTATATTTTTAAATTAAAAAAAAATATTTTGTTGTCAGACTGGGAAGAGGTCAGTAAAAGCATGAAATAGTGCAGTTTTTATTGTGTTTGACCTTCACGCTTTAAAAGCGATATTACGTATCGATCTAAATCGAAATGCTAGAAATAATTACGTAAATTTAAATATAAACTGTTAAGTTAGACGAGCAGATAAACCTATATTTTTAAATTTAAAAAAAAATATTTTGTTGTCAGACTGGGAAGAGGTCAGTAAAAGCATGAAATAGTGCAGTTTTTATTGTGTTTGACCTTCACGCTTTAAAAGCGATATTACGTATCGATCTAAATCGAAATGCTAGAAATAATTACGTAAATTTAAATGTAAACTGTTAAGTTAGACGAGCAGATAAACCTATATTTTTAAATTTAAAAAAAAATATTTTGTTGTCAGACTGGGAAGAGGTCAGTAAAAGCATGAAATAGTGCAGTTTTATTGTGTTTGACCTTCACGCTTTAAAAGCGATATTACGTATCGATCTAAATCGAAATGCTAGAAATAATTACGTAAATTTAAATATAAACTATTAAGTTAGACGAGCAGATAAACCTATATTTTTAAATTTAAAAAAAAATATTTTGTTGTCAGACTGGGAAGAGGTCAGTAAAAGCATGAAATAGTGCAGTTTTTATTGTGTTTGACCTTCACGCTTTAAAAGCGATATTACGTATCGATCTAAATCGAAATGCTAGAAATAATTACGTAAATTTAAATATAAACTGTTAAGTTAGACGAGCAGATAAACATATATTTTTAAACTTAAAAAAAAAAATATTGTTGTCAGACTGGGAAGAGGTCAGTAAAAGCATGAAATAGTGCAGTTTTTATGTGGTTCTGACATGGGTGACTATCGAAAAAAAATTGGGAATTAGTGAGAGACTTTAAAATGCGTGGTAGAGAAAATTTGCAAGGTCCAATGGAGAGGATAAAGAAAAAAAATAATTGTAAGAATTTGTAGGAAAACTTATTTTTTGTCGCCGGTGGTCAAAATGTGTAGTACGAATATCATGGAACACATTTAAAATAAATTTAAAGTATTTGAGCTCAATTGGGAGTTGGGAGGAGTCTGGTTTTTCAAAAATGCATCCTTGTTATATAGTTTATCATCAAAATGATAATGGCGATTGCTTTTGTTTTGTGGAAAAGGGTAGTTATTTCGTAGATATGTTCAAAATTTGCATTTCCAATTCAACAAAAATGAAACAAATACCTGCCTACAATTTCAATATTGATTTATGTTTAAGCAAAATAACTATGAATTCTGTGATCAAATATTTGAGGCCAACGATGGACTTCTGTTTTCGTAGGGATTCCATGTAGAACACGATAAAAATTTCTCATAACCAGCGTATGTACTTTATAGGCTCCAAGACTACCGAAAGCTTTTTTCAAATGTTTTTTTACAGATATTCGATATCACCCCTCAGTTTTTCTCCTTTGGGAGAAAATTATGTTGTTTTGATCGAAGACAAACAAATTTTGAACTCACGGAGGCGGTTGGGTTATTCTTGTTTAGCCTTTTAGTGTAAACAGTGAAAAAAACACTGGATTTAACGGAAAACCTTTAATGGAGTGAACATTGGAGAAAGTAAAGAGAACACAAATAGTATAGCAAATAAAATATGATTTATCTTATATAATCTCAGGGTCTTACATGCGTGTTCCTAAATATTTTAAAGTCTGCTGCACTAGTTAAAAGACCACTTTTTTATTGAAGGTCAGGATTAAAAACCCGGTGATGGCAGACGCATGTGAGTGCTTACAACCTTATTCCTTCCAATTTCGTCAGAAATCACAATGGCAAAAAATAAAAAATCGATATCTGCAAAATGGATTATAAATACCTGAGACTTCCACAAAGAGAAATGGCTACAGGTCATTAAAAGTGAGAAGATTTCTCAACGGTGGTAAATGCAGGACATTCATTCACGATTATTGGGGAAAAGTACCTACTGGGGTGTGACGTGACAGTTCAAATGTATTGTTGCAATGATTGTGTCAGACAGTCGGGAAATTTCATGTTGTGTTTGGCGCTGAAACCTGTTCTCCTGATATTATTTTGTGGCGTTCATTGCACGTTAGAATTGAGAGTACTCAATATCGATGATTATAATTATTGAAGGGTCGGGGGGGGGGAAGTAATAGGAAAATTACAATTTTTACCATCAAACAGCAAGTATTTTCTTTTCAAATCTTAGCACCAATATGAAATAATAAAATTCGAATATGAAATAATAAAATTAATGTCTTGGCTGAGGGCGTTTAGCAATAAATAAAAAGTGTCAAAAAAATAGAAAGCCATGTTTTATGGGAAAGTTTAAGAAGGCCGCTGCGTATAATTGACTATGGCAAAGCAGTAAGCATATTATTTATTCTGGACCCTAAGTTTGCGGCATTACACAGAAATAAAATACAGTACTCACCTTTATTTGCAATCTGAGAGTCAAATTTTTGAAAAAATGTATTTTGCAATGGCATTAATTAAGTTATTCTTGTTTTAAGCGAATACCGCAAACGAGTTCCAAATGCTCCTGTCTGGAGCTAGTGAGATTATATCATCCCAAATGGGGTATGTTTTGAGGCAGAGTGTAGTGAGGAGGGGAAAGAGATAGGGAAGAGGAAGGTGGGGAGATACCTGGCTATTCAGATCTGGTCACCAAATACGGCTAAAGCCATTTCAAGCAACATTTCAACTCTGATGGTGGTCTCACACCGGGGCAATACTGAGAGTATCTTTCACTCTGGAACGTGCCACAAATACGATGCATATTATTTTTAAATAAATTTATGTAAAATAACACAAATTAATCAAATAAAATATAGTAAAATATATAGTAAGTATAACATACATAAACAGAAAGCTGGAGAAACGACAGTTGAGATGGTATGGACACATCAGACTACACAGTGAAGCAGGCAATGTCTATAGCGCTTTATCGACAGTCATCCAGAGGAAGATCAAATAACTCCTGGATGACTCAACGCTACAAAATACTAACGGCTTGGATGAAAGCTATACCCAGAACCGAAGACGATATAACCTGAGAACGAGATGAGCCGACTCCAGCAGCCTACCTAAGCAATGAGTTGGGACAGTGCAAGGAAGAAGAAGAACACAAATTAATCAAATAAAATATAGTAAAATATATAGCAAGTATAACAGACATTAGCAGAAAGCTGGACCAACGACAATTGAGATGGTATGGACACATTAGACGGAGACCAACAGACCACACAGTGAAGCAGGCAATGTTTATGGCGCTTCATCGACAGTCATCCAGAGGAAAACCTAAGAACTCCTGGATGACTCAATGCTACAAAATACTAGAAAAACGGCCTGGAGTATGAAAGCGATACCCAGGACCGAAGAAGTTATAACCTGAGAACGAAAAGAGCCGACTCCAACAGCCTACCTAAGCAATGAGTTGGGACAGTGCAAGAAAGAAGAAGAACAAATAAAATTTATTTTCGCATTTAAACCAGCGATCTTTCGGATGGGTAGTCGAGAGACTTACCCCTCGACCACAGAGGCCATCTTTTATTAGTAATATCCAATTAGTCAAGTTCAGAGCCCAGGATTTTTTATTCCACATTTCTCGCTTTCTCATTTTCTTCATTTCAATAACATTCTTCAAAAGAAGTTGTCATAGTTTCACTAGCTTCAGGAAGTTACAGAAGGTAGTTACAGAACCTAATTTTTATGTTTAAAGTAAAGTTAACAAAGTTTGTTACAAACAAAGATGATTGAAGTAAACAATTGTTTGAATGTTTGAAAACATCTTTTGGACAAAGAAATATGAAATTCAATGCGACAAAACTATACAACACTCTACCAACTCAAACAAAAAAATAACAGAAATAAATAAATTTAAAACAAAAGTAAAAATATGGTTGAGAGAACAAAGTGAAAATGAGCTATCAAACATACTGAAGACCATGTAAAGACAACTGGATACTAAATACAAATGTGGAAAAACTACAGGCCGCTTCAGAACAGGGAACCCTAGTGAGGACTGTGAAAAAAAAAACTTTGTAATACCTTAATATAATACAATTTTTAAATACATTATGTACAAATTTTGCTATAGATACTAATAAAAAAAATAAAAAATAAAAAAATGTTGTTTAGAGAGATTTATTAGAAAGGATATTTATGGAGAATATACGTTTACTTTTTATTTATACAAAATTTTAACATTTTTATGGAGAATACGTGTTTATTTGTTATTTATATAGGCCTAGCTGGTTCCCGGCATGCTTTGCAATGCCATATTCAAATAAATAAATTGTTTCTCCCTGGATGTCTTCTCCGGTGCGTCCCAGTTCCCCTCCAGCGCCCCCTTCTCCTCCCGCGTTCCCCTTCCACCTTCCCCGCCTTCCCTCTCTGGCCGCCCATATATTCAGTTCCAATACATTCAGTTTTCACACAGCTCGTGTATATCCTATAACAATTTTTTCAATTCAAATTTTAATTTTTCATATATTATAAAAATTATGTAAGAAATAGGCACCTATTTCAAGTATCTATAATTCTTGATTCGATTCAAATTATTATGGAAGTCCTTCAAATTAATTAATTATTTTAAAGAGTTTTGCAAATTGAATCATTTTTTTGCAAAATGTCATTCCCAAATTTTCAACATTCTGAGATTCAATATATTTACTTAATATTATCTTCCTATCTAGCATATTATTTTTTCTCCAATTTATATCGTTGAACACAAAAGCACCGCCAGAGGCTAAGAAAAAAAAATTAGGTGATCAATCTTCTGCTGTTATTGGTTGAATCAAACTTCCGGCACGGAGTAGTTTTCGTGCGAATTCATCCCCCATTTTCGATAAATAAATAAACACATGGGACGTTAATTTGTGAGCATGAAAAAATATGGTCCGGTAAATATTTTTAAAATTGTACAAACCAGCATGATATTTTTTGAAGACAATATTAGCGACTCTCAAACGAAAATTTGGAACAAAAAAGATAAGGTCGAATCATTGAATTGAATCCAGGACCTTTGCCTTGCCGGGGCTCTGCTTTAACTACTAAGCTAATTTTAACCTTTCCCTTTCGGTCACATTTATTTGTTTCATACTTCAAATAAGTATTACTTACATTGTCTTCATTTACTTAACACATTTTTTATCGGTTCCTTTTATTGAATTAAACGGTCAGTGGTTGAGTGGGCATCGCGTTTGGGTCCCACCCCGGCGTCCCGTGTTCGATTCCTCGGCTTTCTAAGTCCTCCATCACAACACAAGCAACATTTTCGGCTTTCTGTGGTGGTAGTAGGAGATTTTCAAACATTGTTGGGTTATTCGTAACCCGGGAATGTTTGTCTTTCTTAAAAAAATATATATTTTAATAAATAATGCAATTTAAGGTTTTACTCATTAAGATATTACAAAAATGAAAAATATTTATTCTTCTAGACTTGCAGAGAAGTTAATAGATATCAAAAAAATAGATATATGCATGCAATATACTACATACTTGCAATTACTTCAAGAAACATTTTGCAATCGTATTTAAAGATAGCAGCCAATAAAAATATGCGCTAAGAAAATGAAGATAATGGTGATAGTTCTTATACGAAGCATGATTCAGTTTAACATAACCTATGTAAATAGGGTCAAATTAGCTCGGTGGTTAGAGCAGAGCTCCAAGACGAGACTTAGGTCCTGGGTTCAATTCCTAAATGCGACCGTACATTTATCTGATTTTTTTGTTTCAAATTTTATTTTCGTTATTTGTTTTTGGGGTGTTATGCCGTATTGCGCTACCTCCTTCTTTAGCTAACATTTCGAACAGCGTAACACAATTACACATCTGCCCTGATGATGGACACTGTAACGCTGTTCGAAACGTTGGCTAAAGAAGGAGGTAGCGCAACACGGCATAACACCCCAAAAACAAATAACGAAAATACTTTTGGCCGTGAAAATTTAAAAACTTAACGAAATTTTATTTGTTTAATTTGAGAATCGCTAATATTGTTCTCAATGATAAAATGTAAGTTTTTAGGGTTTTACTTGTTATTCCAAAAACTTTTTTTTTATAGTTTAGATATATCGTAAAACAGCAATTCGGCCTTAAAACGTCAATGAAATTTGTGAAACAAATTTTCTAAGTTCTTAATAACATATCAAATTATTTCAAGCGTTATTTTCACTATTTGTTTCTCAACAATAAAATGTACATTATTAATAGCTTACGTCTGCCGTAGCCTATTTTAATTTTATTTTTTATTAATCCTCCAAAAATATCCACAAATCAATGTTAATTTATCTCTTTGGTAAAAAATAAATAATTATTTACCTTTTAAGCTTACCTTTAATTTTGTGGAATGTTTTAAATATAACATTCAGTTTTAGTTATAGGAGAGTTTTCCCTGATGGAGGATGTAGATACCCTTTTGATACCCAATAAACTAAAGTAGGTACCGAAAATATTACACGAAGACCCAAAAAGCCCTCCGTAAAGAAAAATTCTGTGCTGATGCTATCGCAAGTTATGAGGTATGATAATATTTGTAGGGAATACACAAGATACGTAGTTATAATAATTTGTCTCAGAACGAAAAAGGCTAGAAATCTGACGTAGGCGTTTCAAACTTAATAATATGCTTATAAATTTACTCTTATTTCTTCATTTGAATATGTAAAGTTTCCATAATATTTGAAATGTCAAGGTTTTTAATGATTATGTGGAAGGAGGGAATTATTTTTTTTTAAATTGGTAAAATCTGCATCACGTCCTTTTTAAAAAAGTCGCCTATTTTCAAATAAAAATCTGCATACTGCAAAAGCAGAGTGTAAAAAAAAATCATATTATCGTTAATAAGGTATCCAAATATTACCATTCTTAAAAAAAATAATTATAATCAATAAATATTATAAAAAAAATTGTATAAAAATGTGCGTTCCGCTAAAAATCAGAAACCAGTCTCGGTGTAATCAAGGGAGTTATATGGTGTGGAAGCCCTCCATCCCCCATCCATGAAGAAGGTTTCCGTTTTTATCTGAAGAGCGTACTTTGGAGAAAGAAGGGCTGGAATTTTACCTTCTAAATTTCTAGAACATTCCAGAACATTCAAAAGTATTCAAGAGCATTCAACAAAATTCCAGAGCATCCCGGAATATTTTGGAATGTTCTGAAATGTTCGGGAATAGTCTGGAACATCCCAGATCATTGTGGAACATCACAACACTCGAATATTCTGGAATGTTCTCGAACATTGTGGATCATTAGAAGACTTTTTGTACAGGCGGGGCTACCCGTTGGTAGGGGTAAACAAAGCAAATTACACGTGGGTTCGAACGTCAGTTCAATCTCATATCAACTCCCAGAGCGAAGCCGGCTACCCCCAGCTAGTGATAAAATGTGACACTCTCTGCGTCGCAAACTTCACGTTTTGTAAAATGGTCTCCATAGTCGAGGGATAAAGCCCTTGACTGGCAATCCGAAGCTAGCGGGTTCAAATCCCGACTCGCGAAAACAAATTTCATGTGATTAATTTGTGTTATTTCGCAGTCAATTAATTAAAAATAATATTTAGTATATTTGCTGCCGTTCCAGAGTGGAAGATACTCCCAGTATTAGAGCCCTGGCGTAAAACCACCATTCGATTTGAAACTGAAATTTTGAAATGATGTTGAAAATTTTGATGCTTGAAATGGCTTTAACCATGTTTGGTTAACTCGTAACCACCAATCGCCTTCCCATCTTCTTCCCATCCCCACTTCTATCAGCCTCACAACCTACTCGGGGATGCCATAGTCAACTAGTTCTAGACGGGAGAAGTTGGGACTGTTGTGCGGTATTCACATAAAAAATATTGTAAAAAAAAAGAATCATTGCATTAAGCATCAAAAATGGGAAAGTTTTAAAATAGTTCTAAAAAAGGTCACAATACACTGCATCTCTAAAGATGAGAAATATGTGAAGTTTGTGTAAACGTTTTTTTCAGTTTTTTTTTTTATATATACATTGAATGACTCATATTTTGTTGACAACATACCAGATATCACCATAATATTTTGTTGACAACATACCAGATATCACCATAATATTTTGTTGACAACATACCAGATATCACCATAATATTTTGTTGACAACATACCAGATATCACCATAATATTTTGTTGACAACATACCAGATATCACCATAATATTTTGTTGACAACATACCAGATATCACCATAATATTTTTAACCCGTTTAAAAGTAAATTTCACTGTTTTTACTCGTTCGATAATATAACCATAACCACGCAAATATTAAAATTTAAACTGTACATATTTATAACGTTATAATTTGGAAAGCGGATATGGGTACCGCCGCCCCGGAAACCAATTATTGGATAACCAACATCTCTGCTATAAGTCACCCAAAGTGATTTGCTATGTTTGGTGAAATAGCAGGGGTGCTCGGATTCATGGAGTGAGGTTTGTCCAGGTCATGGCGGCTGATGCATCTGCCCACATGCTAGTGTTGGGCAGGATCGAGGGAGACTGGTTGAGGGAGGTTTTCTATTCTCTCCAGTTGGAATTCCTCAACCCATTGGCTTGTACTGCAGTTGGAGGGATGAATTCAAACGTCTTTTGACCCCAGATTCCTACTCATACCTTTTTATTTCCCAAAACTTCTCCTTCCGTTCCTAAAAAAACCTCCCACACAGCATCCCCTATGATGACATAGGCTCTAAGGGAAATTATTTTTGCGTGGAGTTAATGTAAAAATAAGGGATGGATTTTTTTTTTTAATTTATAGATTAAACGTAGTTTATTAAATAAATTTTCAGAGAACGACGATTGTTGGTTTAATTAAACCAGTTCATTGAACCATCACCCCCGGAAACAAGCTGGTCAAAGTTACACCGCTTGGGTATGGAAGTACGTCTATCTTCAAAATACTCTCACAAAAGTTTGGTATCGAAAATTGATTTGGGCATAAATCCGTAAATATTAAAGCGAATTCATCAAAAATCAATCGCTTTGTGTTTTTGCTTTAAGAAAATGAGAGTTTCTTGAACCGGAAATAAGGTTGATTAATTTCAAGGCTTCAAACGGATGTGCAACAATCGAATCACGTTTCTCGTCAAACAATTTGATTAAGGGTGAAGAAAATCGATTTATAGGAAAAGTTACTGTCGTTAAAGAAAAAACAAGGGTGTTTCACAAAAATTAAAATTTCACATTGTCATCAAATGGCCAAATCATTCCAATTTGTTTGTTTTTTAGACACTGAAAGATGCCTGTTTATTAGATAAGTTTTTAGATTTTCACGGCCAAAAGTATTTTAGTTATTTTTGGGGTGCTTTGCCGTGTTGCGCTATCTCCTTCTTTAGCCAACGTTTCGGACAGCGTTACAGTGTCCATCATCAGGGCAGATGTGTAATTGTGTACTTGTTAGTTGTGAAATGTGTGCTTAAGCACTTGGAAGCAATACCGTGTTGCCAGCTGCACTCCACTACGAGCTGGTATAACAGTATACTTTAGAATAGTTGTAGATTTCACTTGACAAAATCAAATGAATTAATCGAAAGATATTACACTAAAATACATTTTTTTATTAAAATACTATTCATTCAAAGATTAGCTGTCAGTAATATTAGTCAATCTCATATTTCATATTTTAGAATTATCAATATTATTCAACAAACTTCATATGCTAACTTCCCTTTTTAAGTGGGGGGTAAGGTTTTAAAATTTCAAGTAAACCGGAGCAAAACTAACGAAGAAACAGCATTTCAAGCGACCGATCCTCTTGTTCGTTTCAAATTTATTTCGAGTATAAAAAAACTTTAAATCGATTTTCTCGCAAACAAATTTTTAAGTTCATGAACGTTATAACTCAAAATCTGCTTTTTGAAATTTGTACACTATTTTTTAACATTAATCTACAGGTAGTGACAAAAGTTTTTTTTTTTAACAATTTTTTTCATTTTAAAATAATAAATTCACCGAAAATTTCAGCAAAAATCGCATTTTTGACTTCAACATGCTGCAAAAAAAAATCGAAAAAAACCCTTCGTAAAACCGTTCTTTTAGGAAAACATATCACCCTTAAAACGCATTTCGACTTTCTTGTTTCGGATGATCTGTTAAGGAGTTATAATGTTCACCGCATAACAACTTTTTATCAAAGCGCCTCCGGAGATTCGCTTTCACGGACTTATTTATTGATATTTTTAATAATTTTTTTTTTTAAAGATACTTCATATGTCATACTATAACTTGTATATAAAATAAATAACTAACAATATTCATATCTCAAAAAAAAATTATGAAAATATGCTTTTTTTTCGCCTTAACCTTAACCCCCCCCCCCCCCCCCTCCCCCAATGGAAACAATCATTCTAAGAATTATTGGTTTGTTACCTAGATAGCCTAACAGATAAATATATCCGATTTGTTTTATACGGAACTACTGACTTTATTAAAGTCTAAATTAATATACAATTTTTATAAGAAAAACTCTATTTTTATAACTTTTGAATATTATTCCCATCATTGAAGAAATAAGGAAACGCAGGCCCCGGGAGACGAGAGGTTCTGCGTTCGAGTCCCAATTGCGACTCACTGCATTTATCTTTTTCTGTTTTTCTGTGTCCTGTTCTCTTTCATATTTTCGTTTAGAATACTATTGATTATCTTCAACGAAAAATAGATTTTTTTTATATACATGTTATGCCTGTGTAAAGATAGCATAAAATGTTTTATAACCATAATACTTCTGTAATACAGAAAGCGATGATGTAAAAGCACTTAGCTCAAAATTTAATAAACTTTTAATGATTCAATTAATTTGAATAAGCAATTCGGTAATGTTATCAAATTAATCTAAATTTAAAATGTTGTATAATAAATTCGAGGAGTGACATTGATCGAATGTGACATTTTAACGACCTTTATTACTCAGTTGAACGACCTCACGTAACTCCTACATATTTCCACCTTAAAATTACAAAGAAACAATAATCGATAACTGATTAATTTCTCAAATAAAAACCTGCACAATAGCTATTGTTTTAAAATCGTTATCGAGAAAAAAATGTTGGTTTGATATTTAACAGGTCTGTTTGAGTAACCTGTTCGTATTTTTCCTAACAAAAGCAACAACACAATTTCTCAACAGACGATGAAAAATGATGTTGTTAATAATCTTCCTTGGTAACTTAATTAGGGGTGCGGTTTTGTAAATGTGGGGGAAAAAATGGCAAGGTTTTGCTGCGGGGATGGGGCACTATGAGGGGTGTGAGTAGAGGGTGGTCATTGAGGGTGGCTGGGGCGTCGTATCCTTTTTGTTTCAGTTTTCCCGATGGAGACGGAAATTAATACAGGCGCGAGCTGATTTATTATTATTTTATATAATGGCGAGAGGAGCTTCACGCCGTGTAATGGGAGCGATGGGAAATCACAAGGAGAAGAAGCAACATTGCTTTCTCGCAAGGAATAACAATATTTTATTCGTATTACGTGCATTTTGTTAGTTGATTGTGATTCGTTGATGAAATTTTTTAATCAAAACTAATTAAAAATTGTGCCGTTTTCCAGGAAGGGTCGCATTGACGAATGGCATTCGTCCCAGTATTCGCATTAAGGCATCGTTGCATACGTTGACTACTAATTATTTTTCTGCCTCTTGACATGACTAGACTCAAACATTTGTTTAACTTGGTAATGGCACGTATTCCTTGTGCATTCACACGCATTTGATTTCAAAGTTGAGAGAAAACTTAACGACCATAAAATAAATAACCTAGTGGTTTAATTAAAAAAAAACTAACGTTTTTTCTTTAGTTATTAGGTATAATGTGGAAGGTGGGTATGGGTACCGCCATTCCGGGAACCATTTATTGGATAACCAACACTGCTGCCATAGGTCACCCCATTTGGTTCGATGACTTAACAGGGGTGACAAACATACTTTTGGTGACTTAGCATGGGTGCCCGGGTTCATGGGGTGAGGTTTGTGCGATTGGAGGCGATTGCGTCTGCCCACCAGCTGCATGGCAGGCCGGATCGGAAGAGAATGGTAGAGGGAGTCGCTTTGACTTCTCTAGTCGTACTCTCTCGGAACATCGTCTTGCACTGCAGTGGGAGAGACGAATTCATTCGCCCGTCAACTGCTGGACCCTGGATCTGACCCCCAGATTCCTATCCACCTCTCACACCTTTTTCCTTCTCAGAACTTCCTCTCCTTCCTTTACTAAAAAGATCCTCCACACAGCATCTCCAAAGATGACATAGACCCCGAGATGAATTATTCTCCTTAGGGCCTGCTGTATGGAGATAAGTGTTAAAAAAAAACAAAATAAAGTCTTTTCACAAAAACGACAGTTTTTTTTCAAACTATTTTTTCCTTTATTTCATAAGATTACGGTTTAAAAAATTAGGCCAGATTTATTTTAATCACTTAAAATTTTTTGTTTTTTTTACTCTTCTTGAGGTTTAGTTTGAAATAGTTTGAAACTTTGACTTCTTAATCGACAAAACTTCGATAGGCGGAACCTTTAACAAATGCTATGAAAAAATTGATAAAAAACTTTAATTATTCGTAAGAAGTTTGTAACCTTGCCAAAGGGAGGGTTCATTTCTGTAGGTGATGATCGATATAAAAATCATAATATTAAACTTTTTTTTTCCCTTACAACTTTCTTCATCTATATTTATAAGAAATTGGGCATAAATAATGAATAAGAATCACGAGACAGCGCTATTTCGCGAGGCGCTAGTTTTGACGCGTTAACGACGTAGGTACGTGTACTTGTATTTATTATTCTATTTTCATAAACTTCTCTGTTGGTTAAAAAAAAAAATGATGATTTAGGACAAATTTAAGAATCCCAGTTAACGTGAGATTTTTTGAAGTATGAAATTTCAGATGAACTATTTTTAGGTTGTTAGCAATCCATGGAGTTAGGAGTATTGTTTTTTTCTGAAATATTGCATCGGCGTTTGTGTTGGTACTATTTTGAAAGACGTCTATTTTTATAAAGCTTAGTACATACGTGTTTTTTTGACAAATGTTCATTATGGAATAGAAAAAAATCGCCGTCTAGAAGGGTGTACCAGCACGGAAAAAATAAGGTACAGAAAGGATTAACATTATTTGGGATTGCAGAATACGTCGTAGAAATATCATGATGGGTATTTTTAACATTAGCTTCACATAGGAGGCCCTGAGGATAATAATTTCCCTCAAGGCCTATTTCATCTTTGGAGATGCTTTTGGAGAAATTTTTTAGGGAAAAGAAGGAGGAGAAGTTCTGAGAAGGAAAAAGATTAAAGGGATTGATAGGAATCTGGGAGTCAGTGTGTCCAAACGTGACGGACGAATAAATTCATCTACATAATGCATTCTTTGGTGGTCAAAGATCTCTGTAAAAGGATAATTTTGGAGTAATCTGTCGTCTGAGCATCAGAGGGAGATATTTCCTGAAACTATTAGTCATTTCACTCTTGTTTTTGATAAGATTTAAAAGTTAAAACGTTATTGTTTTTAAAAAAATAACGGGTATTGTTTGAACAGAGGACTCAACGATGTTGAAGACCCTTTTTAATTTATTGTGGCTTAGGAAGCGAAGCTGGAAGTCCATAAATGCATCGTGATAATGTATCGGGAAGAACATCGCGGTGAGTGTAAATAAATACATCACCAAGGAAACGGAAAATAATAAAGTGGGTACAAATATAATCTGTGTAATTGATCGAACACTGCAAAATAAACAAAACTGTAATAATGTTAATGAAATGCAAATAAATAGTGTCGCTGATAATAAATAGAGTTGTTTTTAGTAGTTTTATTTTAATAGTTTGTGAACTTAGTCATTGCTTCAAAAACTATGGTCAGAGCATGTTAAATGCTGTGTGAATATTGATGACGCAATAAATGCTTATTTTTTTTCTTTTATATAATCAAAATATTATTATTTATTTATAAAAACAGTTTATTTATAAACAAATTATGCTACGTAATTATTACTATGCGTGGCAGCAGTTTCGCATTCTGAAGGCATTAAACTGCAGTTATACCACCTACATACGTTTTATTTATATTATTTCTAGATAGGTACTAATGACAAAAAACTTATTGTTTCTGTTTATATTATTTATGCCCTTATTGATTCCGAGTAAAATGTTAAAAAAATTTAATGGTTAATACAGTTCAATAGTTTTCCCAAATACCGAATAGTTTTAATTTGACTGAAAGTCGTTAGTCGTAAGTGAGTTATTCCCAAATGATGACTCAGAGGTTTCTTTTTCCAGCATAATTAAATATTTTAAAGGTCTTGTTAGCGTCGGCGTGCGTGCTGACGCTAGCGGCAGGGTTGGAGAAAGCTCCCACATATTTAATACAATTAGATGCTGGATTTGCCCCAAATAAACTAGCTCAGGTTTGCGGCTCAAGTATGGTTTCTCTTAACCCCAAGGCTAGTGCCTGTGGTTCGGAGCTTCACGCTTCTCATCCTCCCAGGGCCTCTTTCGACAAGCAAAACACGGTAGGTTATCACATAAATAGTTTATTCAATTCTAGGAGTCACAATAGTACATAAGGAGGAACAATAGTACATAAGGAGGAACAGTCGTACATAAGGAGGAACAATCCTAGCTGAAAGTTAGTTTGAACGTCAATCTCTGCTCTCTACACGCTTTTTTAGGGGCTTTAAAACATTATTTGCACACAAAGGGTAAACATTGTATTGACTCACGTTTGGTTTATGGGCTAGCAGCGTCCATACGCGGACACGCGGAGGGCGCACCCGGCGAAACTGAACTCGTCTCACACATGTTCACAAGAGACGTGGGGTCGGGAAGCTTGCCGGCTGATAACTGGCGGGCTCGCCGGCGAGGCGCTCTCGCGACTCGTCGGTTTTTGTCGCTCGCGGGAGGGGGTAATGCGCGCGCCTCTATATTGGAGGTCTATTCTCCAATATGCAAAGAGGTCTATTCTCGAATATGCAACGTAATAATTTGTAACGTAACAGTCTCTAATATTTGCACTTTGCTTAAATATACTTAAGAGGGGTGAACGAATTATGTATATTTTTTTGTATTTATCAAACTAGCTTTCGGATTATTAAATTTTTTGTTAAATTCCAATCGCTCTAAAAGATTGAACTACCCATTATCAATATGAGACTAATTTTTATCTAGGAGATGTTTTGCGAATTGTCACTGTATTTTATTATTATTTTTAAACAATCGCATATGTTTCTAGAATCTATTATAAAAGGCTACAAATCTTCTTTATAAAAATCACTCATTATTTTAAGTTCTTTCAATTGAAAGGATATTAGCGTAAATTCCCAAAATTTATCTACATCTCCTTTTTATCAATCATTCTTCTCCTCGCTTGCTCACTACCAAAAATTTTGTATTCATATTCGTAAAATAGGGACTGGACAGTTGTATAAAGAGATTTTAATAAGCTTTTCCAAAAAAAAAACCAAAAATAATTTCGGTCAAAAAGAATGTCACCATGTTCTTGATACGACCTTGTCTACTGTGCTTTAGCACAAAACTTCTATACACATGTTAATTTTATGAATTATAATAATAGGATGTGGATTTAAACTTGTACCAACTATATTTTAATTACAGGGCAACAAAAAATGGGTGCCATATTATTAAGCACTCAAAAATATAGCCATTCGTTCATTTAAAAATCTTGCTCTTGCTTATTCACGTTTTTAAATACTTTAATAAAGAAGAAATAAAAACAACATTTCTTATGTTCTTGTAGGATAAACAGAATTTTTTAAAAAAAAAAACCTATTAAAAGTTAAACATTTTAAAATCACTAACTTAGGTCATGTAGTGAAGGCAGATCTGGAAATTTGCGAAATAGCTCTATCACTAAGTTTTTGTAAAATAAAATGTAAAATGATTTTACGGTAATTTTTATGTTGTTTGCATATTTTTGACGCTCACGTAAAAATGTGTCTATCTTCATACGCATAATCTCCACTTGGGGAGGCAGGTATAGGTACCGCCAACCCGGGAACCATTTGTTGGATAACCAACACTCTTGCTTACTACCCCCAAGTGGTTTGCTAGGTTTGGTGAGGAGTGCCCGGGTTCACGGGGTAAGGTTTGTCTAAGTCATGGCGGCAGATACTGCGTGGGGGGCCGGATCGTATGAGACTGGTTGAGAGAGACCTTTTGATTTCTCCAGCTGGAATCTCTTGCCCATCGACTTTCGCCGCAGTGGGAGGAATGGATCCATGCCTCCATCACTCCTGAACACATCGACCTCCAGATTCCAACCCACCTCTCATACCTTTTTCCTTCCCAGAACTTTCCCTACTTCCTTTCCCTAAAAAGACCCCCCACACGGCATCCCCAAAGATGAAATAGGCCCCGAGGAAAATTGTTTTCTTCGGGAACTCCTGTGTGGAAATCTGTACATTTGTGATTTCAAAACATGATTTTAATAGGGTAGAGTAGAGAAATCCATTCAAAAAGTAACTTAATTGTAAAAATGTTCATTCTGAATTTAAAATATGAGATCGATAAAAATTACAGAGAAAATTACGGTCCCAATGACCGAGTTGGTCAGAATCGTGCATTCTTATTTATTACTGATTCATAACAAAATTCCCTTAAGCACTTTAAGTACATAATAAAGGGAATTTAGGAAAGGGAACTTTCTTAAAAAACATGTTATTTTCTTAAGACAACATCTGTACATTTGCCGAGCCTATTCCTCGATTATTAAAAAAATATTCAAAACATATTTTAATTTATTATTCAACATGTTAAAAGTATAAAAAAGCACAGTGTATATTTATGTGTTACTTTAGACATTAAACAAGATATTTTCAATCTATTTTTCAAGAGCCGTGTTTTTTATTTATTTGTTTTTGGTGTGTTATGCCATGATGCGCTACCTTCTTCTTTAGCCAACTTTCAAACAGCGTTACAGTGTCCATCATCAGGGCAGATAGGTAATTGTGTTGATACTGAATCCTGATGACGGACACTGTAACGCTGTCCGAAACATTGGCTAAAGAAGGAGGTAGCGCAACACGGCATAACACCCCAAAAACAAATAACGAAAATACTTTTGGCCGTTAAAATCTAAAAACTGAGCCGTGTTCTATTAAATATTTTATCATTCCAATCTCAAACCCGACAACAGGTAAAACCCAGGAATAGAAAAAAAAGAAAAAAACTTATAATATAAATTTTCCGTTCCGTGCAATTTGAGCCTATCCGATGCGTTATCTACACCGTTTTGCTACAGGGGTAGACACAATGTCGACTCGCTCTTCGTGCTTTATTTGCATTCATGCATCGTCTCATACTATCCATTTTTCTAACTCTCGATATCCCAACTCAAGAATTTCATTCGCTTAGTCGTGTCGTGTCGTGTCGTGTCGTGTCGTGTCGTGTTCGGGCATCCCTGTCCTCTTCTTATTCATTTTCGTGTATTTTTATATTTGCATCACATTTTTGTATATTTACCAGCCCTGAAAAGCCATGGTTCAAAACTCAGTCGGTGTGAATATATTTTTAATTATTGTTGTTTTTTCTAATTATTGTTACTGTGTTAAGATTTATGATTTTAATTTTTTTAAAAGCACGAACATGTGAGTACGACACAGTATAAGTCCAGTTGAAATTTCGTTATAAGCTTTTATTTTTTATCAATTGTTAAAAATTTTAAAAAAATACGTCAGGAATTCATAAACTAATTTTGTCATTTTGATGTCAGGTATTTGAGAGTTGATTCTGCGAAAAATGTGTTTTACTGAAAGCTTTTATTTTGACAAAGCAACACATAATGCCATAAAAATATAACGGGCATGGCGTACTCTGAAACATCCCTGTTACGGATATTGGCATCCGCATCCGCAAATGCGGAAAATTCGCATTAATTCATGTGAACCTCTAATAATCTGCATCCGCGGATGTCAATTTTTTTGCATCCGTAACCAGCCAGCTCTGAACATAAAGTAAGGGGTGACCGGACAACTCAGAAACATGTTACCTCAACACTTCCTTTGAAATTCATCAAAAATTATGATTTTTTTTAAATTGATTAAGTATGGTTGTGGGCTATTAAAAAGAATCTTTACTTTTAACTACTTTTCAAATAGGTATTGAGTTACATGATTGATAGTTGTTGTGTAACCGAAGTACGTGCCGCCAACGCAGATTTCACCTTTGATTTGTGATAATTTGTATGCTTCCTACCCTTCCGAGCCTCGCCCATCACCCTTTTACAGAGCCCAGTTTAACCGTCTTCTTGGGGTGAGCTAACAAACCGTAGTCCAGTTGGGGGAAGCTTTTTTTTCGTTTAATTAATTGTAACTGACTCTCGCCACTCAACTAAAAACCAAGATTTTTTTTTAAATAACTCCACACGGGAAAACCTGAGGACAACAATTTCTCTCGGGGCCTACGTCATCTTTGGGGATGTTTTTTTAGGGAAAGGAAGGGGAGGAAGTTCTGGGAAGGAAAAAGGTATGTTGAATGTAGGAATTTGGGGGCCGATGTGTTCAGGAGTGATGGACGTAAGGATCCATTCCTCCCACTGCGGCGCAAGGCGATGGGTCAAGAGAGTCCGGCTGGAGAAATCAAAAGGTCTCCCTCAACCAGTTTCATCCGATCCGGCTCGCCACGCGAGTATCCGCCACCAAGACTTAGACAAACCTCACCCCGTGAGCCCGGGCACCCTTCACCAAACGTAGCGAACCACTTGGGGTGACATATGACAAGGGTGTTGGTTGTCCAATAATTGAAGATTATGAGTATGAAGAGAAACATTTTTTCACGTGAGAGTTATAAACAAAAATTACCGCCAAATCATTTTATACATTTCTTTAACAAAAACTTGTTGAAGAAGCTATTTCACAAATTTCAAGATCTGCCTTTACCGTATAACTTAAGTTAGTGGTTCGAAAATGTTTAACGTTTTATGGGTTTTTAATTTTTTTTCCTGTTCCTACATGATCCTACATGAAACAATTCAGCAAGAGCAAGACTGAAAAACAAATGGCCGAATTTTTAAAAGTTCAGTCAATAAATTAGTTTCAGGAAATATTTTTTTAAATTTAAACATAAATATTTAATTTTTTTCGCATGTGTTGCATTCGTAGGAAGAAAACAGGAATTTTCACTTAAAACATAAAACTCATTAACTTTAAGCTTAAATATACAATAATAAGTAAATTATACATTGAATGGAATTCATTGGTAGCATATGACTGGATCAAGAGAAACATTGAAAAAAGTCCATAAAAATTTCATAATTTGCTTACAAAATAACTCTAAAATTGGTTGTTCACGAAGTAAAACCAACATTATTTTAATATATTTTATTTTACCTAAAAAAATTCTATGACTGAAGCGATTATGGTCGGAAAATAGACCTTTTCAATGAACTTTAATTTTTCTGTGATTGAAAGCGGTCCAAAATTCGACCACATTTTTCTACCAATTGTAAAACATTTATTGTAATTTTTTAAACATTTCCAGGGCCAGCCATTTATTTTAAAACGAAGCTTTTGAAATGATTTATCTATTACTAGTCTTTTCCCGCGGCTTCGCTCGCATCGTATTACGGGAAATTACTGTAGCGGTTGAACTTATCAATTATCCCCCTCCTCCCCACCCCCACCCCCTCCCGCATTCCATACATTCATTCCTTTACATTCAGTTTTCAAACATCTCGCCTGCCACCTACATTTCATAATGCTACAGCTCCAATTATTATCCAATTTTGTTCATTCGTTCGGAATTTATGCGCTTACAAACATTTCGGATGTTTATTTGTAATTAAATATTTGGAAGTTAGTTAATATAATAAAAAATTACACTTTTTATTATTCAGTCTTTATAATCGTTACGAATTATATTTTTAATTTAATTTTCACATTTATTCCAAGCTTGTCCAAAAAAAAACGAATTCCAATATTTGAATTTTCTGCAGTAGTAGCTGACCAGTAGACTGAGTACCTACCAGCATAGAGCCCACAAATATATCAACATCGTTTCCATGGAAACGATTTTTTTCTGACTTTAGCAAAAACTCGCTATTGTTAGCGACAGAAAACGTATTAAAAATATAATATATTAATATTTATAATTTCATAACGCCAGAGCTTGCCATCATATACAGACTATAATTTAGCTGTCTTCGCATATAATTTAGCTTTCTATTAGTGAATGAATTTTTAAAGTCTTTTTGTTGGTTAATGTGCGAAAGCGTCATAAACGAACTCGAGCAGTTTCGAATTTATAATATTAGTATGGATGACCATCGAAGACCCAAATCCGAACTTAAGACTATTTTGATATAAAAATAAATTTTTTAAATATATTTTTTCACGCCGAATTTCTGATTAGCTGATTACGGTTAAAATTAAATATTTTTTCCATAGCAGTGCACCTTTCGTGATGAAGTTTATGAAAGGCAACGTACAGATATCGAAAATATTCTATTTTGACTCGAATAAGTACATCTCACAGAGTTTCAAAGTAACAAACACGCAGTTTTTGCGCGGTTATAAACTTAATGATTTTTTAATATTTTTTTATAAATTTTACAAATATGAAATAAACGATATAAGATAGGTTAATATATTAGCTTTATAGCACTATAATAAGTTTTTATGTTTTTGTGTTAAAATTCGAAGGTATGATTGTTTTAATGTTGGCGAAAAATTTAAAAAATGAAATTTTGAAAATCTTGAGAAATCAAGGCAAATGTATTTATTTCGCGTGTTTACTCCAGTGGATGTGTTGGTAGGTGTAAGTTCCCAATGAGTGAGCTAAAACATTGAATTAGCCTGACAATTCACTGACCTAGTTCTCGTATGTTCAATATACCATTTTAGTTTTTGTTCAATCTCCACTTTAAAATTAAAAATAGAGTATAAAATAGTATAGTTAATCACTTAACTAAGAACTATTTAAATTAAGGAGACCTTTACCTTTACGAAAAAAGCTTTACTTAAACACCTTTATTAAGAACTTAACTAAGAACTATTTAAATTAAGGAGACCTTTACCTTTACGAAAAAAGCTTAACTTAAACACCTTTATAATGTTTCATTGAAATAATGAAAGAAAACCTTCTCTTCCTGTAAAATTTTCTAATGATCTATTGAACATACAAGAACTGAGGCGACGAATTGTGAAAATAACAGGAGAGTAATTCTCTAAACTGTGGTAAACGGTAAATGTACCTTTAATTATTATAAAATCCCAGAACACTATCCAAAGAAATAACCTTTCACTAAATTTGCTAAATTCTCAAATCGGATTAATTAAATAATATAATAGATTTGACGTACTGCAAGATACTTACATGTGTGTTCTAAAGACATATATCAGCCGATAAATCTATTTATTTATATAAAAGGTTTCGAAAAAGACAGATTAAAAGCAATGAATTAGTAGAATAACAAATAATAGAGCAAGTTAAGCAAAAATAAAAGTTATTAAATTACGTTGTTACGTGAAATTGCTTTAAATTTTTGAGTTGAAAATGAGTAAGCTATATTTAATTAAATACAATTTTAATGTATAATTTATCCAAGAATTGACTTTAAATATGCTGTTCCATTAAAAACGAAGGTTTGTTAGGTCACCCTTACCTTTGTGGAGAATGTTACACCTTGTTCCTGATTTACAATTCATTCATTTACATTCATACCGGTGATGTTTCAAACATTTCTGTGAATTATTCGTCAAGCTACAGAGCGAAGCTGTGTAATTACAAACATAGATAGACCGCTTGTAAAAAGTGATCATTTTTGTTTAATTTTTGTTATGTATGTTGTGCTTTTGTTAAGAAAGTTACTCTTCTTAACACCGATGTTTGCGGCAATGATTATTGAAAAACGTGTCTCTTAATTTGAAATGACGTGCAAAACAACCTAAAAATACAAGATCCTTGCAGAAAATGTGTACATTTATTAAGTGATTTCAAAACATGATGTTAATAGGTGAGAAAAAAGAAATCCAGTCAAAATATAACTTAATTATAAAATTTTTCATTCTAAATTTAAAATATTAGATCGAAAAAATTAAAAAAGAAATTTAGGCCCCAAAGGCCGAGTTGGTTAGAGGACACAACATTCCGATTTTTACCGATTTATAACAAAACTCCCTTAAGCACTATAAGTTTTTAAGATCTTAAAAAAAACTTGTTATTTTGTACATTTGCTGAGCCAAAACGGTTATTATATGAAATTCCCTCGATAGAAAAAAATCGCAAAGTATGCTTCGAAAATTATAAAAACAGATTTTGTTATTTAACACGCTAAAGAAATTTAAAAGGACAGTGTTTCTTTATGTGCTACTTAAGAAATTTAAAAATATACTTTTACCCTATTTTAAATGAGCCGTGTTTTATTTAATATTTACACAACTTTCGCTTAATTATAATCGATTTTTAACATTAGCGCACTTCCTCTTAGATTCGTATTTACCAATAAAATATCTTTGCCTTCTTTTTGAACGCTTACTACCGGGGCCTTGAGGTGCTATATCCTGGTAAAACAAGAGATACTGGTTCAAGTTCCAGTTAAAGCGGTTACCATTTTGATATTGTTAATTTTGTCCCAAGTATTCCAATTGAAGAATGTAAACCTATTATTAAAGAACTTTTATTTTCATCAATTTTATCTTATGACTTATCCCAAGATTTAAATGTATTATTTAATGTAGTTTTAAAACAAAATTATTTTCAATTTAATGCAATATCTTTAAAAAAAAATGGTGGTAGTATCAGCTCTTTGGTCGAGGATATATTTATAAATATGTAATCTGGAAAATAAGATGTTTAACAGCTGTGCCTTGTTATTAAAATATGTGCATTGTTGGAAGAGTTACGTGGATGATGTGTTCTGTGTATGGACAGGTATATTGAGATAACTTAATATTATTCTTAATTTCTTGAACAAACTCCATAAAAAAATAAAATTTACTTTAGAGATTGGCCGAAATTTGAATAAAAGCTTTTTGGATTTATATATTTCAATAATTAATAATAAATTTGAATTCAAAATTTTTCGATAGATACACAGAGAAAAAATAATCCACAACATTTCAAATCATCCAATTTCACAAAAAATGTCAGCTTTCCATTTTATGATTTATAGATTAGTTAATGTTCCTCTACCTCCCAGAAATTTCTCAATAGTGACATTTTTAAACAAATTGCTATCAATAATGGGTATAACGCCAATTAAATTGAAAACATTCTAAATAAAAAATACAAGAACAAATTCCTCAAATCATATTTTTACCCTGTACAAAAGGATCAGGAAAGGAAAAAATGGAGTAAATCAAGTTTTTTAATAATAAAATTTCTAATTCCTTAAAAAATAACGTACCCACCAAATGAAATAATTCCCGAATTTTAGGCAAATAACAAACTAAAAAATTACTTTTACTTACTTAGAATCTATAAATTAAAGCGAAATGGATGTGGTTTCTTTTATATACGTAAAACTGCGAGAAATTTTGAAATAAGGATTAAAGAACATATAAAATGTTTAAAACAAAAACAGTTTTTCGGAGTTTGCCAATCGTTTGTTGGATACTAGTTTGACTTCACTAGTGAAATTGAATTGTTAGATTGTAATTTTAATGGCATTCAGATGAATAAATTAGAAATATTAGAGATCATAAAGAGCGTGAATGGGAATTTGAATATTTTTAATAACCAAAAATTTTTTTAAATGACCCAATATTAAACCTGTTCACTTTGTTAATTGTTCCCTATTGCCCCTCTTCCCTCTACCCATTCTCACCTTTCCATTGACTATGTCTACAATTTATAATTATGTTATCTATGTCTTTGACCATTGTCTTTATCTATTATTTATAATTAGTAAACCATGAAGAGGTGCGCATAGCTCACGAAGCATGTTGGTTTTGTAAACAATAAAAGTGGTAAAAACTAAGTATTTTACTAATTTTGAATTTTTTTTGGTAAAGTTTCGCTTCTACCGCGTGTAAACTGCACTCGAATTTTTTTAGTTTGATTTCTTTTACGAGTTTAAAATCATCTTTATGCCAATTTTGTAAATCCTCATTTTGCTGAATTATGCCTAGGACAATTTCATCCCCTGACAAATTCGATTCTAATCTTTTTGTTTTCTCTTTTTTGTTTCTTCAGCTTTAATGTCTTCGCTGAATGTTCCATTTATTTTTGTGACCAATTTTTGTGCGTATTCTTTTTTTACACATGAGATTATGAGATTTTGGTCCCCATTTTTTTTTTTTTAATTCAGTTATACCAACGTGTATTTTGGTTACATCTGTGTTTTTTCTCATTTCTTCAGCCTTCTAGTTTTTGCTCGTTGATATTATTGTGATGGCGTGTTTTTGATTTTATTAATTAATTCCACAAAAACACGACTTTTTGATTTTATTAATTGTTGTTGTGGCTTGCGCATATGTTTTTATATTTTTTGTCATAAAACTCTCGAATTTCTCATTAAAGTGTTCATTGTTTTTATAATTAGCTCTTGTAGATTCATACATTTTTTTTTGAGGGATAAGATTTCCTATTTTAATTTGTTCTTCTAGTTTCTTTGTGGTTCTCCAAGCTCAGTTTTAATCTTGAATCTTTAACAGAGGTGATCTTTGCGATATCGCTCTTAATATCTTCGAGAATATCATCCATTTTTTTATTACATACCCGCCTGTCCGGGCGAGGTACTTTGGGTACGAAGTCCAGAACAATACTCGATACTCGAGGCAGTGCTCTATACGAAACTGTGTACGACCGCACTATTGAAACTGAAATGCTACTTCATTATTCAACATAAATATTAAGCTATATCAAATTGTTTTCTTTTTATTTTTTTATTTAAGTTCCGCTTATATTCGGTGGCTCGAAATAACCTTCGTGATAGGGAATCCATGATATTTTTACTTTGTACATGTTTTTCCTCTTGATGCAAATATTACAAATCACGGCAACAAGCAACTCTGAAATGCTTCCCACACCCGTCACTTGTCTAAACTTTCTTAGTTAAGGACATAATTATTAATTATTCAGAAGTATAATGTCAATCATCCAACTATTTTTGCTATGGCGTGACGTCCATTCAAGAAATAGCATGAAATATACCCCGATTAGCTTTCGTTTCCCTCAAATATATTTTTGATTATTCAAGCTTTTGTTAGTTGTTTTTGACGGTGTTGTTCATTTACAGAAAGAATTACAGAGTGGAAGATACTCTTAGTATCATCCTGGTGTAAGACCACCATTCTGAATTGAAACGTTGCTTGAAATGGCTTTGGCCGTGTTTGGTAACTATATCTGAATAGCCAGGTAATTCCCACCTTCCTCTTCCTCATATCCTTCCCCTCCCCACTACCTTCAGCCTCACAACATATCTCAATTGGGGATGCCCAAGTCTCACTGGCTCCAAACGGGAGCAGTTGGGACTCTTGTGGGGTATTCATATAAAAAAAAATCATGTACATATATAAGATTTGTTTAGAAATAACTATTGTTCTTAAAATAAATAAAAATACTTATACATTTTAAAATATATAAAAAATATTTTAATTTATACAGTTAAATATTTGTCATTAAACTTTTTATACAGTTTAGTTCTTAGTTTTCGGAAAGCTTTAGAAAAAGGAAACAGTACGCCCTTCCAGAAGCTTGTTCGAAGTTGGCAGCATGAACTATCCCGACGTTTGTTCCTGGACTATGAAATCATTTAACAACCTTTTGTGAATCTTGTCGTTTAAATTACTTACTATTGCCACTGCAAGAAGCCGGCTACGTTAAGATAAGCCGGCTACGTTATAGCTGGGGTGCCCGGATTATGGGGTGAGATTTGTCTAGATCTTAGCGGTGAACACGTTTGGCTTCCTACTGCATGGCGGGCCGGATGATGGAGAGACTGGTTAAGGGGGACCTCGCCAAGACATCTCCAGCCGGTCTCTATCAACCCACCGCCTTCCATCGCAATGGGAGAGATGGATTCATACATCCGTCAAGTCCTGGAACGTTTGTGATGAATCGTAATGCCTACCTACACCTAATAATAATAATAAAATTTCGAATTTTATATCTAAAATAAAGTTTTGATTACGACTAAGAAGTCCGGCTGAAATAAATTATAGAGTATTAACGAAATATTAAACAATTAAAACTTTGGTTTTAAAACAAATAAAATAACATCACTGAAATAAATAAATAAAAATAACGAATTGCTCGAAAGCGATGATGATTTAATAAGATGGTCAAATTTTCATTACAAATTAAATACCGAGTTTATTATGAGAGATGATAATAAATCAATGATAGGAGAAAATAAGAGGTTTTAACATAATCTAATAATACTCGAGTGAAAATTTAAATAAAATTGTTTTTTATAATTCAACAATAGCAGGAGAAGGTTCTAGACATAGTCTTAAATATCCAAGTAAAAGATTTTTTTATAGTATCGAATCAAAAAAATCTAATATTAAAGAATACGATTAAAATTTTTAAACACCAAAAGGGTAATTTGCAGAATTTTTGGTAAGTACCTTATCACTAAACTATTTTCAGGTCCTTGGAGATAATGCAGAGCAAGCAGTCACACTTATTTATAAAATTTGCGAACAGAGCATGTCGGTAACTAACAATTTTAATAACAGCATGATACTTACTAATAGCTGTGCGTGAGAGTAATGAAATAAACACCTATCCAAGAAGTCAGATCAATCCATGACTTAGGTGTGTAGGAAGCCCTCCTCATGAAGTAGTAGGTATTCCTACTACTTCATGAGGAGGGCTTCCTCAATAAAAATAAAGCCAAACCAAAAACTCACTTCTCCATTTATACCTACCTAATAGGATAGGTATGCCCTATCCTTTCATACCTAAACACGTGGACTCAGTGACCACATTAAAAAGCACTGGTAGTCAATGAAGACATACAGTCCAAATCTAAAAACTTTACCCACGCAGTAAACTTCCGGATTGTTGTATGCAATTATGTGTCTCTGGGGAAGGTTAGTGTCAAACTTTCCCTGAGGGAGAGAGAAGCTTTAGGCCCTGTGACGGTATTGCCAAGGCGGGGGCATGCGGAGGCAGGAGGAGACGTATGCGAGGAATACGCTGGCGCGGCGCTTAAAGAAAACTCTAAGTCATTTGCATATCATAGTCTTGTCGACCTTTGATTTGATGCGAGCCAGCTGGAACGCTCCCTTGGCGCAATCGCAGCAGGTCTAAGAGGTGGCAGGAGTGCGATTCTGTCGGATTACGTGGGAGAATGGATACGACAAAAACAGTCGCACACCACATTCAACGCGAGTAGAGTCGTGATAAGGGATGCAATGAAATACCTCTTCTGGAATCAGTCGAGTTAAACTACCTGGAAGTGAGGAGGTTGGGATAGTTCTGAGATACGATGGAAGACCTGGTACTTATCTCTGGTACGTAAAGCTCCCATCGAAGCAAGGAAGCCCGCAGAAGAGGGTAAAATCCGGTCTTTGGGTATGTGTAGCCGTGCATTGACAGAGGCCTTTTCGGAAGTTGGTCACCAGAATCTATTTGGTTAGTGGAGGAGCCAACCTTTGCAGAAAACAATTTTTTTTTATCCTTGACCCAATCCCTACACACATCCCATCCCCAAACAATCTAGTGTTTACTAACCATGAAAATAAAATTCATGTTAGGTGGAGGTTTGCAGACTTCGGGTGAAAAAACTGAGACCTAGAATTAGGTCATATTACGCAGGTAAAGTAAATACTTTTCATGAAATGTTTGTTATAAACTGTTAACTGTTATTCTCTTTTATTTGTATTTTAAATATAGCTGTGTTAGGGAGGAAATAAACAAAACGAATATCAGGTGTAGACAAAATCTAGGACGGGGTTAGTTTATCAAACGCGTTAGAAGATATTTAAATCAATTAATTTAGAATTCTTTCACTCTTACTCTAAAGAACCGAAGTTACCACAAAACCATACATTATACTCTTTACATTTGTATGCTTTTTATTACGCGTATGGGTGTAAATCCTAAAACAAAAAATTACACAACGCAGGATACGGAGATAATGTAAACAAAAATTCAAAAATCTTGATTACTGTGTGAAATTATCACAGGGATTACGAAAAATAGGGTTTGATTAGCTCAAAATAATGTAGAAGTTTGAAAAACAGGTTGAGAGAAGAGGTCCTCACAAAAGTGCGAATGACCTAAGGATAGGCTAGAAGTACCCTAAATGATAGGTTAGGTATATCATGATAGAAAGCTACGAAAAATGAAGCTACGAGACAGGAGCTTAGATTGAGATTATGTAAATATTTATAGCTACGAAGGTAGGCGCGACACAGCGCATTCGGTGCCGTGATCGTATATAGGGGTAGAATCTCAGAACATTTGATACAGCGTAGCCAGGGTAGATTCATCACAATAGGTGCGCGTAGTCAGGGTGTTTTGTCACACGTTGACTCCTAGATTCCTAACCACTCCTAATACCTTTCTCTTTTCCAGATCTTCCTCTCTAACTTTTCCCTAAATAAACCCTCCATACAGCTTCCCTGTAGATGAAATACGCCTGAGTGAATTTTTTTCCTTGGGGTCAAACAAAGAGTAACAATTCTTGTTAAACTTCTAATAAGTCGCGTATGAATGAATAAATAATACAAAATTATCGAGAACTCCATGTTTTCATTGACGGTCATTAGGATATGTGGTCGATATCCACGAGCGTGGAATGGCACAAATGGACCGCATCAGGTAGTTAATGTTGTTGTAGTTAGCAGTAGTTGCTATGAGAATCAAACTTGCCGGGTCGGTAATAAAATAACAATTGTTATTATTCCACATGTGCGGCGGCGGACGCTTGGGTCCAATTTAGTGGGATAATTGAGCGTCGCTCCGCCAACTCACAACTGAATCGCAAACAGTCAATTTGGGAAAAATGCCTAAAATCACAATAATATTACACGATCAATGTTTTGGAAAGTTGTTCGCTCTTTTTTTGTGAAACACAAGCAAATAATATTTTTTTTAATATTGCATCAGGCTGGTGGTTTCGTAAAATAACATGATCGGTTAACAAACGATTTCTTGAATGGAAACGTGATTTGAAATCTACACAAATTAGAAAAAATACTTGAGACCCGGACTACACATTAAGACAGGCCAATGAACATGAAAATCCATTCAAGAAATAATTTCTGCATTTGAAAATGTTTGATTAATTTCACCAAAACTAAGGAAGAACACACTTCATAACCCATTTTTCTATGCAGTGAAAATGCCTCAATCGTATTTTGTTTTGGATTTTTTTTTTAAATATTAAGGATGGTGGTGGGGCTTGACATTCCTACCGAGCTTTAGAAATTTTAGTTGTCGAAGTGCCGCAATGCCACTTATCCTCGGAAAACTAAAACAATACATAGGAAAAATCTTTCTGGTAAATGAAAAAGTGGGACAAAGGGTTATTGGTTCATTTTATTATAAAAAACCTTTTATAAATCAGTTAGACAACAGTGAGAAACAACTTTTTTAGTAATCTAAAAAGAAAAATTATGCATTTTAATAGGAACGTCTGCGCAGCCTGTTTCATACAAAGTTTAGTTTCGGATTTACGGCTAAAATACCACATAAATTAGATTTATTTTATTTTAACTCAAAGGTTCGACAAATATAAATTACGGATGAGAAACCGATTTTCTATTTTTCTTTAAATTATAAAATAAGGCAACAAAAGATGACGATCTGTCCATGAATTTATGAGACGTTGGAATTTTTTTCTGACCAAATGATGCTATTTTTGAAAAATACACTCATATTGTGCCTTGGGATTATGAAACGATAAAATTTTATTCTGCAATCTAAAAAGTTTAATTAGCGTCAAAAACCGAAATTAGTTACGCGCAAATTTATCGTATAGTTACAATTAGGCAAAAATTAAATTGTTTGTTCAAGAAACAGATAATTTCAGCCTATTCTTCGTCACGTTTTGACCTAATAATATTGCAATAGTTCTTTAGGCTATTTTTTGTTTTTTTAATTAAAAGAAAAACTAAAAACAAACAAACTCAAAACGTAAGAATCCTTTTTAAGTTCTTAGATTCATGGTTAGGGTTTAAATAAGACACAAAAAACTAACCTGAAAACCTTCTTATCAATAACAATGCCCAAGAGAAAATCGATTTTAATTTTAACGAAATAACCATATTTTTTTTTTTTTAACTTGTAAAATGTATTTTTTTCCATTTTTGCATTTTATTTTGAAAATAAAATTTTGCCTGATAACCGTGTCCCACTTTTCCATATATTTAACTGTTTTTGTTTGTTTCCATCTTCAGTAATTACTATTAACACAAATTTATAAGAAATTGAACAGATGAAGACGGTTATATAAATAATTGATGTCATTAAGAATCTATCCAGATGCCGGCTTCCTTGGCTGGCTAAGTCCTCCATCACGACTCAAGCATAATTTCCGCAAAATGTGGTGGTATTAGGAGATTTTCAAATATTATCGTGTTATTCGCGACCAGGGATTGTTTGTCGTTCTCTAAAAAAAATACGTTTAATAAACATTCAAATATTTCATACATTTTTTATCCAGTGAATATTTTAACCGGTTAAACGTTAATTTAAATGCTAATTTTATAATATAATCGTATTAAAGCTCTGTAAATGTCTCTAATTAATAAATAAATAAATAATCAATACAAGAAAAAATTTTATACATCCCTAGAAACACGTTTAGAAATTTAGGATTATATACAACGTTTTTTGACATTCGCGTCTTTTTTTTTATTGAAGTCAGCAAAAAAAGTTTTCAATTTATCGTATTAGATATAACTAACAATTGAATTCTTCTAAGTAAGTAAATACTCTACGAGGGAGTAATATCAATATTATTGAAACCAAACCATTAAAAGCATGGAAATTTGATATCTTCGAATAAATCTCAATAATCTTTGATAGAACGAAGCGGAAAATGCCCATGCGAATAGCGAAAATCCTTATTATTTTTGAGAACTCATTATAATTCTGAAATTCAAATAATATCTTTCAAAGAAAAAAACATCTTCCGAATAATCAGATATTTCTTAAAACCATCGTTTCGTGAAATTATTTGCAAAAAAATTGTTATCAGTATTGTCGTATTTTAATTAAAAGTATTTTAACTAGGTAGGAAAAATAACTGCCAGTTGTTTCGCAGAATTTGAACAATTCGTCATAATAAGTAATTATAAAGAACTTGTCAAGTTCTGTTGTTTTTCAGATTCCAATGAATTTGGGAGGTGGGTATGGGTATCGCCGCCCCGTGAACTATTAGGCAACCAACACCTCTGTCATATGTCATCCCAAGTGGTTTGCTACCAGGAGTGCCCGGGTCGGTTTGTCGGTTTGTGTCGGGTCTTGGTGGAGGTTGCTTCTGTTCGGGAGAGATTGGTTGAAGGAGACCTTTTGACCTCTACAGCAGGTCTCTTGGGACATCGCCTTGCAGTGAAATGGGAGGGATATATTCATTTTCCGTCACTCTCGGTGACATCGATCCCCAGATTCCTACCCACCCCTCATAACTTTTTCCTTCCTTTCCTTTTGAAATCCCTCATGCACCATCCCCAAAGATGTTATGGGCCATGAGTGGAATTATTTTTTCAGGACCTAGGTGTGTAGCTAATGTAAAAAAAAAGTGGAATAACTGGCCAATAATGACATAATAAAAGAACTTGAATAGAACCTTTAAGGAACTTTAAAATTACCTTTTAAATTTGATGAATTGCTTAAATTCTGTAAAACAGCTGGCCCTAACCTTTTCTAATTCTATTATAATGTTTAAACGCACTTATCACCTCACAATCAGTTTTGCAGCGTGAGTTAAAAACTATCGAATTTCGAAGCCATCCCTAGCCTAGAACCCCAAGCACTTGACTCTGCACAGAAACGGGCGGTCCGTTTGATAGATTCCCCTCTCTTAACAATTGCAATCTTTAGACCACAAGCGTCAAGTGGAAATGCAACCCTTATTCTACCGGTACACAAATGGAAGATGTTCTGAGGAACTGGCATCTTTTATCCATTCAGCACCGATGGATAATCAAGAATTACGCCAAACGCGCGCCTAACATTTGTACTTGATTGACATTATTTATCTCACGGGTACAACTTGTTCTTGAGTTCAAAAGATTGCTTCCTTTTTTTTACAACATGGGTTTTTTTAAGACCTATGTTTACTATATCACAAACTCATCTTATCAAAAAGACTCTTCACACAGCATCCCTTAATATGACAAAGGCCTTGAAGGAAATCATTTAATTTTTTTTTGCACTCGTTCAAGCTTGGCATATTTGTATATTATTATTTTATTTTATTTATTTATTATGAAAAACAGTACATCCTACTATATTTTACAATTTACAGTTAATAACTTACAAACATTTAATTAAATAGGTAAAATTATTAAAAGAAAGACAAACATTCCCGTGTTACGAATAAGCCGACAATATTTGATAATCTCTAACTTTCATCATAGTAAGCGAAAACTCCTACTACCAAACAGTTGCTTGTGTCAAGGAATCGAGACGCCTGGTGGGACCCAAATGCAATGCCAACTCAGTCACTGACGGTCATAATATCATATGAGATGCAGCCTAATGTTAAAAAAATGTTACACTGTTAATAAAGGTAAAAAAAAATGTTATTTGTTTTTGGTGTGTTATGCCGTGTTTCAGGGTGTCCATCATCTGTCCGAAACGTTGGCTAAAGAAGGAGGTAGCGAAACACGGCACTCCAAAAACAAATAACAAAAATACTTTTGGCCTTGAAAACCTAAAAATATAAGGTAAAACATGTTAATGTTAATAAAGGGTATGGTTCCGTATAGCTGTGATAAAAAGAGTTTGGGCTAGAAAGGGAACGGGAAGGAAGTGGGAAAGAGGAAGGATGTGAAATATCTGGCTATTCAAATAATGGTATCCAAATACGGTTTAAGCCATTTCAAGCAATGTTTTGAATCCGAATGGTGGACTTTTACTAGCGCAAAACTGAGAGCATACATAGTCCAGTCCTGGTAGGAGGTGTGGAGTGCGTGAGCAGGTACCGAAGCGATTCCTTCAGAAATTTGTTCAGGGTGCTTAGGGTATGAACATATTGGTTCTGCAGTGCTTCCACGATGTTCACCGAGGGGAGGGTGCACTCATTCCCAGCCTTACTTCGCCACCGCACAGCCAGCTTCTGGGGCAGGATACTGAAATCAAACAACATCATTGTCGTGGCTGCATCCGAGAGGCTTAGTTCCCCCCTAAATGAGCGATGAATGCAGACAATGAGGCGACTTCCCTGATGGACGATCCCAAAAATTAAATTTATTTTTTATTTTTTTTAGTCTGTTTTATTTTTGCTTAATTTTATTTTAATTTTATGCTTAATTTTTATTTCATTATTTTATTTTATCTTTTTGTTATTTATGTGATGAATCTCGTCTTCATTTTATGTTTTAATTAGGTAGGTACCTAATATGTTATCATATTTTATTTATTTTTTCTTCTTTTAGATCTTTTAATTTACTCTCTTATGTTATTGTATGTATTAGATTTGTTATGAAATATGGCAGACTGGGATTGCACACCCCTCCCAGTCCTGCTGGAATAAAACCTTAAATAAAAAAAAATAAAAAAATAAAATATCAAAAGTCCTTACGTCTAAGTAGCGAGCAAGGGGGGAAGGGGAGGGGGGGAGAGCTCCCAATTTTCGGGTTTCCGCATATATTTCAAAAATGGTGCGTCGCAGAGAAAAAAATTCTTAAAATAAATGAAAGCTCATAAAATTATCTACAACTTTTATGTCGGTTGAATTTGGTCTAATATTTTGTTGGACAATGCTTTCGTTACAAAAAGACAACATTTTATAAAAAAAAATTAAATTGCTGTAAATGTTGACTGGTTGGAGATTAATTTGAAAATCTGTACATATTCTAAAAGAAAATTCAATTCTTTAAAACTTATTTTCAATAAATTTCTTTCTCTAATGAATATTTTAGACGATATGAAGGAATGTTTCATGAAAAACGTGAGGTAAAATGCCTTTTTAGAAAATATCTAGTTTTTTGGAGCGTGTAACTCAGAACGGCTGGGAATTCGTAAATTACGTATAGAATAAAACTTGTTGATTTTTATTTGAGCTTTCATTTATTGCAAGTAAATTATTCCCTCTGATGAACCGTTTTTGAGATATAAAAGTGGAAACCCGAAAATAAAGACCTTCCACCCCACTCCTCCCTTATGGCTGACCGGCTAGATGTCAGGACTTTTGATATGTTCACACCCTAAGCACCCTGAACAAGTTTCCGAAGGAATCGCTTAGTTACCTGCTCACGTACTCTACATCTCCTATTGAACCATTCTTTGACTGGACTTACCCTCTGTTACCTGCTCACGCACTCTACATCTCCTTTTGAACCATTCTTTGACTGGACAACTCTGTGCGACTCTTTGTCTGAGTAAAATTATTTTCAACACTTTTCCTGTCATATTCTTGCCATGATAGTTTGCTAATGAGACATTCAATTTGAACAATTAAATGTCTATAAAGGCGTTTAAGACATCGATTCTACATCTACATCAACGTAGAAGTAACAATGCAAATAATGTTCAGGAGATTTTTCTTCTTTATTCCGAATATTTGTGTTAATAAATAAAAGTCAGTATGATAATTACCAATAAATTCGTAAATTCGAGTATTCGTAAATCAGAGTCCTTTGACGCCCCTTGTATTGCAGTAAATTCAAATCATCCAGTGAAAAGTGGACTTCTAGTTACGTCACGACATTCACGTCAGACGTTCACCACTCTACCCTCTCGATGAGTGAACCTTGTTAAGTTTTTTTTTTTTCCCTTGGATTTAGCTCGCTTTAATTTTAACGAGGAATGTCGTACATAGCGGGGATTCGGACCAACTGATATACCGGGCCTCATACCAGTCGTCAGTTGCACATTTGTTACTCTTAAGAGCCATTAAGCAGCGGCCGAGAATTTAAATTTCGTCGAACGATAATCTTGCGAGCGTACCCTTGCACACGGTACAGAGCGGTTCCGATGAGAAAGATTAATTATTCTAAATACCAGAATTTTAACATACTAACTCAATATCGATTTTATTTCATTCCAAATTTGCTTTGATAAAACATACATTAAAAAATGCTCAAACTCGTGATTATAAAACAATTAAAATTATTTGCTTTTTGTTATTATTTTTTGATCACAAGTATTTATTATTTTTCAATAATGTCTAAGCTAAATAGAACGATAATTTTTTAAAATTATATTGGTTTGTAAGACCGTAAATAAATAGACAATCTGAAGTATTTTCGTCACAAAACACAATAGCTGAAGTTAATAATTGAAGTTTGAATAACTGAAGTTTTAACTTTTAAGGGCGCGGATCTTTTTTTGGTTTTATTTGAAATGTGTGTTGTGTAATACAAAGTTTTGTTTGAAAATTTAACACATCTGCCAATGAACTATGGTAAAACCATATTGAACTAAAAATAAACATATTTTCTCAAAATTAAAATTTTTTTTTACTAGATTAAAGAACAGTCTTTCGAAATCAATTTATAATTTTTTTCTAAAAAAAGAGTTAATACGTCTAAAATTTGATTTAAAAATGACATATTTGCGGTTTTTTCTGGTTATTCCCTTTGAAGTAATCGAGAGAAGTGAAATTAAGGTGAAAAGGGACATAGAGAAGGAGATACCTGACCATTTTAGATTTTTTTTACATTTCTGTTTAGCAGTAACGTTTATAAAAGCTCTTAAAGCGGCGCTATTCGGCTGAAAAAGAAGAAAATGAAGAGATGTGTAATTACGAACGTTGGACAGAGCGCGCTAATATTTGAAGTCATAAAATCGCAGCAAAAATGGCGAAAAAGCTTAATAAAAGATGACTCGTTTAAAATAGAGCAAAAATCTCGTAGAACGTATCTTAAGTATCATTTAAAGAAACATTGTGATTTTTTTCACAAATATAACTTGTAAAATAATAGAAATAGACTTGTTTTAAATAATTTTATGATTTTTACTTTGCGATTTTTTTCTATCGAGGGAATTTCATATAATTTGAGTTTCGGCGTGGAACGTATCTAGATATTATCTTAAAAAATAACTTATATTTTTTTAAGAGCTTAAAAACTTCAAATGTTTAAGGGAGATATGTAAAAAATCGGTCGAAATTCGAATAGTGGACCCTTAAATGTACTCAATTCAATTTTCGAAGTTGCCATGTAACTTAACCCGAACAACGTTAGCATGTAAGTAAGAAGGCACTTGAATATTAAAACCACGCTACTCCGAGCAGGAATCTAGTTCAAATAGAGACTTAGGAAACACTGTTCTTTAAGGCTCCGTTTTAAGCTTTCAAAAAGATGAAGAAGATTACCGATGATGATGGTTTGAAAAAAAGATTTGTAATAAAAAAGATTGAGGATCCTATATATACCTATTATAAAAAACGATTTAACTAATAGGCGTAAGCGACTGAGTTAGGTAGCAAAGAAAAAAAAAAAAAATTCATGCCTGTAACACATGTAACATTTTAAAACATAAAAATATATCACGTTAAGTAACAGAACCAAATGTTAAGAGCTTAAACGTTTGTTCAAGAAAGTACCCGTGCCACAATGTCGGTAATATTTAGTATTTACATTCGGTTCGGGGTCATTCCTCTAGTTCGTAGTTGATAATTTCATCAAATATAAACAACTCTTTAGTTGTTTATATTTGATGAAATTATCAAGTTGTTTATATTTGAGACATTCGGAAAAAAAATAAGATGGTGAGAATTTGATTGAAACGATTGTGAAAACGTACAAGTTTCGTAGATTTAAGTGCAACAACCAAAAACTTATTCTAAATCAGTACACATTTAATGCTTAAAATATCAAAGTATTTTTATCGATACAAAAATAGTTCTACATTCAAAAAGAATTAAAATTATTCGATTAGTCTCTTTGCTTTTATTTTTTTTAAAGCTCTCCAAAGTGGATATTTTTCTTCGGTTTTAGTTACCTTGCATTCTGCTAAATAGCATTAGAATTACAGAAATGAAAGTGAAGAGTGATACGGGATACAAGCTTCTACGTATACCTCAAAGATATCTAGTATAATTAGTTGACAATTTATTAGAACGGTCAGTAGCTGAGTGGACATAGCGTTTGGGTCCCACCCGGGCGTCGCATATTCGATTCCTCGGCTGACAAAGTCCTCCATCACAACTCAAGCAACATTTCTGGCATACTGTGGTGATAGTAGGAGATTTTCAAACATTGTTGGGTTATTTGCAAGCCGGGAATGTTTGTCCTTATTTTGTTAAAATTAAAAAAAAAAAAAAATTATTTCGATATTGTACAATCTGTAAAAGATGCGAAAGCTATTCTATACGATTTCAGGGACTGTTATTAGATTTATTTATTTAGTAAGATGTTTTACATTTAAATACATTATTCATGAAATGTTTTGACTGTCCAACTAGGATGATTCCCGTTTTAGAACAGTCAAATTAGGATTAGTGTGAACATATGGAAAATGATTTGTACAAAAAAAGAAGGAAAATCGAGGAAATGAAAAGAAGAGAAATAATAAACAATAAAGTTGGAAAGTTTGTAACGATGTTTCTGATAAATGCTTTTTGCGTTGACTGTTGGATCGACCTTTCATGGCAAATTTTAGCTAATTACTGCCATGCGTAATCTCAACTAAATTGTTCTAGGTAATATAACAGTGATTGAATAAGTTTTATTACATGTGGGATGGAGAGTGGAGAATGTACTTTTTTACTTTTTTACGTGAATTTTTTATGTGAATACAGTACAAGAGTCGCAACTGCTCCCGTCTGGAAACAGTGAGATGACATTCCCAATTGGGGTATAATGTGTGGTTGAACGTTTCGATTCCATAAAATATACGACCTGGTGTTATCTACCTAATAAGTGTGGTAAACGTAGGTCTAAGGGTATGAAAGAGACAACGTTTTGCAACATACAAAAGGGCATGTCTGCTTTGTCTTTTGTCTTTATCATGAACTTCCTACTAGTAACTTATAAACCCGTGTCAATAAATACTTATAATCTTTAACCGACTCGGATTATTGTCTTCCACCCCATTATTTTAATTTTACTTAGAGATCCTGTTCATCTCCTACACGAGATTACAATAATTACTATTATCAAACAATAATTAGCGTAATTCTACAGAGCCGTTTTCTACGTAATTCTACGTAAGGATCTTTTGATCTTTGCCTTGCTGTCTTGAACCTTACCTTGCACCGCAGTGGAAGGTTGAATTTATACATCCGTAATTTCAGTATTTCTGTCTTTTTAAATCGGGAAAGTATCCACAATAATAATCTGCACATTATAATTCGTGTTTCAAACAAAGAAACCTTGCATTCAAATAATTTGGGAGGGGGGTATAGGTTCCTCCTCCCCAGGACACATTTTTTTAGATAAAAACACTTCAACCCAAGTGGTTTGCTACGTTTGGAAGCTATTTAGCAGCAGTGCCAGAGTTCATGGGGTGAGATTTGTCCAGGTCTTGGCGAAGGATGCGTCTACCTACCCGCTGCTTGGCGCCCAGATAGAGAGAGACTGTTTGAGAGATACCATTAAACCTCTCCAGCAGGACTGTCTCGACCCATCGCCTTGCACTGCTGTGGGAGGGATGAATTCACACACCTTTCACTCCTGGACCCAATGATCTCCAGATTCCTACCCACCCTTCATGGCATAGCATTCCCAAAAATGACATGTGCCCTGGATCCCCCGTGTGGAGCTTATGATAAAAAAGCTAAATATGTTTACTTTTTTTATAAGTACACATACAAAGTAATTTAAATAATATAAATTTGTATTTGAAAACATACACATGAAAGACAAACGTATTTGAATATTGTGATTTTTTTAAACCATAACGATTTAAAAAAAAAAAGAAACTTAACCCACCCACATAGTCTCAACAAATTAAAGCCTTGAAAAGTGAGCTCATAACCAAAGCGGCCAATGCGGTAAGATCTCATTCTCTCGCAGGCAAAATCCTAAGATGTATTTATCTCTTTTTAGTGTCGTTTCCGTCTCTTCGAGTTTCAAATCGCAACGGTGCTAAAGAAATTTCACTTCAAAAATCTATTTTGAGAAACCATACTAATTAAATAATTCCTTAATAGCAAATTTTTCTATGTTCAAAGAACACAATGTTTCTACCACTTCCGGTTCAAAACACGTTAGATTCAATTCTCGGAAGTCCGGCTACGGTTTGTGATCACAGGAATGTCTGTATTATTCGTGTAAATGTTGGTACCTGTCCTGAATTGCTTCTCGGAATTTTGTTTGTAGTTCCATATTTTTATTAAATTACATTTTAGCCTTTCTTTCCCAGTGGGTTCACAGTTTCCTTTGAAATAATCTACATATACTTAGCAGACAGAATGATTAAAAACAATTCTCAATCATTCATAATATTAAATTATATTCTAAAAAAACTTTCATGTTTTGTCGTTTATTCTGCGAACTAACTTAAAACGGAGACATTAAACACGTACACAGTTTTTTTGAATATTGATACCAAATTGCTACGAACAATAAGTCTGGTTTATATAAGTAAACATTATACCTACTAGGTACCTTAAAACATTATTCATGTTATTTAAATTGTTTATTTGGCCCCTCACAGAATAATATCAGGTCATCAAACAGTCCCATTCGTTGGCATTCAATTTAAAAATATTCGCTATTTATAATGCGAGAAGCGGATGAAACATACTTTGAGGTTTCGATTTTACATATTATCCATTGATGGAGATATTATGTAATAAAATATATTTAAATGTTGAACGCAAACATACTAAAAATTAACAAATCGTATACCTGTGGGTTTTTTTATTTGCTAACTGTATTTACTGCGCTAACTTAGTAGATCTGATTAGCTAAATACTTCTTAAAATTACTCATAACATTTTTTACTAATTGTTTTATATTTATTTATTTTATTTTTACCACTTGGAAAAGCTTTTATTAACAATATTAAATTGGTAGACATACGTATGACATATGAGGCGTGCCTGACTTATTAAATATACATTTACAGTTAACATAACAAATAACAAGTATGTGCCATTAATTTATAACAACATTTTAAAATTTTTGAAAGTTCAGTTAAAAAATATCTATGCAAGGGGACAAGTTATTTAATAGCAGAAACTTTTCCGAGTGGAATTACTAATGGCAAGTTAGCTCTTCACCTCGGAACAGTAAAAATCCTGTACCTACGCGCTCTTGTAAAGCTATAGAGAACAACAAAACTAAACTTTTTTTTATCAGGAAAGCACATATGACCATTCAGATATTATGAGTTGTTATCAGCAAAGCAGTTTTCCTTTTATCGGTGAGATTAATTCTCAGCATACCGGACAGAGAGGCTGATGGGTATAATCCGGGACAAAACCCGAAGTCTCTAAAATATAAATACTTCAAGAACTTCTGTTGTTCTTTTTCTACCATTAGAGAGTAAGTAAAATCCAATGGTTCACAAACTATTGAGTCGTTTTCCAAAATGCTACGTACACTAGCAAAGCACCAGAATCGCGGCCAATCTGAAAACTTTCCTTGAGTTGCTTAGCACAAACCCTTGCACTCAGGTTTGCTGCATATCGTTTCTATATGGACGTTACTAGGTGCATACCAAACGTGATTCCTAAATCTTTCGAAAAAACAAAGTGCTTAAGAGAAGTCATTTTGTAGCTATAGTAAAAAGTTCTGTTTGCTTTGGTGTAGTAATCCAATTTATTGGTATGACTCCATTCAACAAGATAATTTAAATCACTTTGTAGCTGCAAACAATTTAACAAAGTTGTTATGGTTATTATAATTTTTTATTTGGTATAATAATTTATACTTTACAATATAATTTGATAATGTTGGCCTTATTGGGTGGCCTACCCACGCTGCCACGCAGGCCCCTATTTTATAACACGAAATTCATTAAGATAAAGTATACAATTACTATAAAGTCGGTAATGGAAAAAAAAATGGCAATATTATTACTTACGATTGTGCATAATGATGCGTGTTTTATATTGGTATCGTGTATTATGTAGGTATATGTTTTTAATCTTTAACGTTAAATTTTTTTTGAATTATTGCATTATAAACTGAATACTTTAATGCAATGCAAATAAGAGAAATTAATAAAATTTAATGCGATGGTAAATGTCGTTCACAAACAGCGAGAATAGTAAAGGTCCAAGATTAGACCCCTGTGGAACTCCAGAGTTTGTGATAATATTGGTAGAAAGGAATACCATACGTTACGTCTCGCTGTCTGTTTGAGAAAAAAATGGAAAAATTTCAAAATTCTAAAACACTGCAAATTCAATTTGGTCGAGTTAATTTAAGAGAACAACCGAATTTACAAAGGCTTTTGCGAAGTCGTTATATGATACGTCTACTTGATTAGACACAGTAGATATTATATGCCAGATCTAAAATCATGCAGCTGATCAACTATGAACGATTCAACTTGGGTATAAATATGGGGATGAATTATAAGTTGATGAATAAACAATTTAGCAGGAGAAAGCAATTTTTGGATCGCCATTAGCCTGGAATTAGAGACCGAAGCTTTATCACCAATTTTATGTAATGGTGTGACTTAAGAGATCTTTCACAAATCTGGAAATATTCTGGAGCCAAAAGAAAGATTAAAAATATACACAAACGGTGTTAATATAGGCTTAAAACTGCCTTTTAATACGAAAGACGGAATAAGATCCGGTCCAAAAGAGTTTTTGCATTTAGTTTTTAACAGCCGCTGTCGGGACAATTCTTTTGATATTTGGAATATCTTTTGCGAATTTAATGGTGTATTGTTCCCAGGCATAAACGAATTCGAGTCCGCAGCTTCTTAACTTTAAGTTGATTTGGAATATTTTGCGAATGCTTCTGGAATAGCTCCCGAGAAAGACTGATCATTCCAAATAACAAATCCGCAATCACTTCTTCCGGACGTGATGCATTGTTTTAAAGATTTGGTATCATATTTGATTTGGTGTGCTTATCAAACACTGCATTTTACTTTTGTTCTAAGGGGACAAAACGTGTCGCGTTTTCTCACCTTTCCAGTATTCTCCCACCATCTGACATGATTTATTTTTGGGTTTTTATACCGTGTTGCGATTCTTCCTTCTTTAGACAACGTTTTGAACGGCGTCACCGTGTCCATCACTAGGACAGGTGAAGTGTGTGTTCACGAATGTAGAAGCGATACCAGCGCGCTTAAATCTTCTTGGGGCTGGAATTTCAAGCAACTCGGCAAAATAACCCAAAAATAAACCACGATAATCCCTTTGGTGATAAGATTCTGAAATAATAAACGTAATAAAATTTGCATTCTCATTCACGAGTCTTCTTCATTACCAATGTATAAAGCAGCAACTGAAAACAATGGTCAAGTACCGATTTTTCTTAGGTTTGTAGAGGTTTTCTGGCTATCTCTATTCAGCATTTATTAATGTGGCGGATTACCATATTTTTTTTTTACATGAGCTCCACACAGGAGGCCCTGAGGAAAATAATTTCCCTCAGAGCCTATGTCATCTTTGGGGATGCTGTGTGAAGGTTTTTTTTTATGGAAAGGAAGGAGAGGAGAGTTCAGGGAAGGAAAAGGGTTTAAGGGGTGGGTAGGAATCTGGGGTTCAGTGTGTCCAGGTCATCCGCCTCCAAGACCCAGACAAACCTCACCCCGTGAACCCGGGCACCCCTGCTAAATCATCAAACGTAGCGAACCGCTTGGGGTGACCTATGGCAGAGGTGTTGGTTATCCAATAAAGGTTCCCGGGGCGGCGGTACCCATTCCCGCCACCCAAATTAAAATATGATATGTATATAATATGAACTCTACTCGCCTACTAACGCTACTCACTCAAAGATAACCTAGCAATTTCCAGAAGAAAAATCCCTTCTGTCTACGGATGAACAAACCTTCTAAGAAGTCTAACAATTGCAGATAAGTACGAAAATTAATAAAATTGAAGTAGTAAAAGCTTTATTAAGGAAAACCGACAAACGTCAAGAATACCCACTCACCGTAATAATTACGATGAAGAAGGGGGAAATTATAGACACGAACCTTCATTGGCATTGCAGGTAGCTACTAATAACTTACTCGCTTCCAAGAATCAGGTATCTTGTTTCTGAAGTATTACTTAGTCAGTTCTGTGATGTTTTTAAAAGCTCCAGCAGCCTTTGAGAAGTGTAAGATGATGAGTGGTAGTTGTTAATCCCTACTGTGAGCAGTAAACAGTAAAAACAGTAAACCCCTACGCGAACTAATAAAGGGTTTTAGTCCTCCGTTTTACGTCCTGCGCGCCGCCGTTCGGGCGATGACATCATTGGAATTTATGTCAAGTTTACACATTCTTAACCCCTCAAGAATCTGGAGAAGGGTTTTGGGGTGCAGGAAGCCGGCGTTCTTTATGGTTGCAGTGTTATTTAGCGTGTTTATAAAAATGGTATACATGGATTTAACTGGAGGATTTTTATTATTGTTGATGGCCGACCTTTCAAATTAAAAGGCACGTGAATGTAAGGGTTTCATGAATTTATTGTTAATCATTGTTTAATGTCACACTCGATGTTAGCTCTAATTTTGTGAAGTCGTATCTCTTATTTAAAATTTTAGCTTTTGGTCATATTAAATATTCAAAAGTTTCTTAGCTTTTAATGTCGATTTTCCAGTTGATTAGTCAGATATCTACGAGCAATCGAAATTTAAGATGAGTATGCAGTTACACGTTTACCTTCTTATGATTACCTTCTTTCTGATACATTACTCAGATTACTCATAAACGCAACTAAATCAATTACAATGCATAAGAACTTGTAGTGACTTAAAAATAATGAAGTTTTCTGGGTGACTAGCAAGATATTTTAGGATATCGTAATGTAGCGGACCGTTCTGCCTCCCGATATAATTTTATAGCATATTCAATTTATTATTTGTACACAGGTTTGTACAAATAATATTTTAATTTATGGAGAACATTCGAATATTGCTTTCATCATTATCACAAAACGTAGTATTTTGAGATGTCTGACTAATCAATTGGTGTTGTTGCTAGCTAATAAAATTTGGTTGTAAATTTTAAACAAAAAAGGCTTTGCAAACTTCATAGTTCAATATTTTTTCCGTGATGGTTTTTTTTCTGTGTTGTAGTTATTTACAAGTGTTAACATACATTTTGTTACTGATTTTGCATTACTTAGCTCGCTAGGTAATAATATTGCAACCAGTTTAAAAATAAACACTTTTGTTTCAGCATGCGGGCACCTCACCCACATTTCCACTTCAAATACCAATAAATAGACCATAACACCATTGAGAGAGTCTGTCAAAATATCTGACTCTCTGTAAGCGTTTAGTTGAATGGTTTTAAAGAACGACGTAGAAATATATGGAACCACATAATACTAAATTTACAAACCATATCTAACGTAATTCTACTAAATCATTAAATCGTTCATTATAGTTTTTTTTAAACTGAAAACTTCTTTAGCACCGTTGTGATTTGAAACTCAAAAAAGAAACAAACACATACATCTATAAGATTTAGCCTGCGAGAGAATGAGATAGCAGTAAAATATTTATCTTATTCACGGGTTCTCGATTCCAATATAATACCATAAATCCACTGTCCAACGTAAGTCCCCTTTAGTGAAGCGCCCAAAATGTATTTTTATTTTTGTAAATTCAATATCCAATCTTCAAACCACTTCAAAATTAACAGGCAAAAGAAAGTGACATCTAGCGACGCAACAACTCGACAACACAAATACTAATAAGACGAAAAATTGTATAGGAAAAGGTTAACTGCATTCGACGATGGAAAAAATCATCCGTCTCATTGATAAAAAAATCGAGTGCAGTTCACACGCGGTTGAAGTGAAACTTTCGCCCACACATTCTCAACCAATAGGAGCCTTGAAAAGTGAGGACATAGTTAAAGCGGCCAACGAGCGCAATTTGACGCTTAGTAGGAACTGTAATGCGTCATTTCCGTTTCATATCTCAACTAGCACTAGATCACGCGCAACGACGGGTTAATAGTTCCGAAATTGAATAATACGTACGGACAGAGAATTTTGTTTTTGAATAGTTTTATTTTCCAATGTACTGTTACTTAAATTTAAATAACCAATGTACATTGGAAAATAAAACTGTTCAAAAACAAAATCTATAAATTGTTATATTTAATGCCCAAGAAATACAAAAAACGGACAGAGAACTTTGAATACAACATACCGAAGATATTTCATTTATTACCTGACACTATAAAGCAACACAATTCTATGAATAAGGTTAAATATATGGTGAAAAATTGGTAATCAGAAAAAAAAAATTAAAATTGATATTTACGAAAAAATTTATGAAATAATGTGAATCTGTAGATGTAAGATGGAAATTTTAACTCTTAAAATACATATGTAAGTGAATCATAATCACCTGCTGACAAGCCAATGCAATTGGCTTAGCAGGACTTCTTTTTTGATGTATGAAATAAAATAAAATAAATTAAAAAATGCCTTGAAAAGCGAGGTTTTAATCAAAGCAGCCAATGAGCGCTTCGTAGAAACTGCAATGCGTCATTTTAATTTCATCCAAATTTCAAATCACAACGGGGCTAAAGAAGTTTCACTTCAAAAAAAGATTTTCGTAGTCTCCCCATTCTTGTCCACTTTAGTTTATTTCTTCCACGTGTCAATTGTACACAATGATTTTTAAAAATTAAAATGATATAACAGAATATCATAAAATGAGATAAATACGCTTTTAATAAAATTATTACGGAGCAACCGATTGATCACAAGATTACATTCTGCCTTACGTAAAGTTCTCGCACAAGTTTACTTGAATTCGATTCACGATGAAACATAAGAGCTTTCAGCGTACAGTTTCAAAGCCCCTTTATTGCAGAATGTGCATTCAAAAGCTCCTATGCCAATAAAGCAATAAATCAATTCGCATACTTATTTGATTCAAGTATAGTTACTTTTCAATGGATGCGAAATAAATAAAAAAAAAACACCGCAAATGTATTTTCCTGCTTATGACGTGGATTCATACAAAAGCAATCAATGGAATATCGAATGTACGTATTCTACCAGTAAAAAATTCCGCTGAACTCATTATTCCATAATAGAAATATCTGTTCAGTTTGTATTTTTTCTACTGTATGTAAAACTTAAGTCGGGTACTTCGTTCCATATTGATTACTATTTTTTCGAAACATTTTTTCTAATATAAGCAATTGAAAACATACTTTATTATATTACTAGCGAGTTCCCGGCATGCGATGCTATGCCACTTAAAATGTAAATTTTGTCTCTCTGCGTGTCCTTTCCCATTCGTCCCGTTCCTTTTCCGCCTCCCCTTCCTCCCCGCGTCCCCTTCCCCTCTTGCGTTCCCACTCCGCCTTCTCCGCCTTCCCTCTGCCCGCTCCCCTTGTCCTCTTCCCCCGTCCCGCGAACCCCCCTCCCGAGTTCTCCACCCCTCTCCCAAGTTCCCCTTCCCCTTCCCCCTCCCGCAAATAAGTCTCCCGAGTTCACCTCTCCTCTCCAGAGTTCCCCTCCCCCCACCCGCAATTCACACTTTCATTCCCGGTACATTCAGTTTTCAAACAGCTCGCGTGCCACCTATTGCGATATTTTATACAAATTTCGTAATGCCAGAGCCCACCAGCATATATAAAAACCATCGCTGGAAGGCACACATCAAATCCCCAAAGTTTCATCACAATCGGATCACATCACAACTGTGTTAGCAACGCATAACTTCATGATGCCAGAACTCTCTATTGTATATAGTAAGAATCGCGGGCGAAGCAAAATTTTTTTCATTTTTAAATATATATCTTAATATATATATTTCTTCTGTCCGTGTGTATGTCACTGAACTCCTGCTAAACGGCTGGACCAATTTTGATGAAATTTTTTGTGTGGGTTCAAGGGGATTCGAGAATGGTCTAGGCTTACAATTTTATCCACTGGAAAATTTTCTTTTAATTAATTTTTTATTTCTAAGGAGTTGTTGATTTTGGAATATTTTACATTGGATCCGGCAGACTGCGCTACCATCGCAGTATCGAATATTCAATATTATTATATTTTAATTTTAGTTTGTCCCGACAGTTGTGTACAGGACAACGTCTATCGGGTCCGCTATAAATAAATAAAATAAATTGTGAAACATTCCAGAACACTCTCGAATGTTGTCCTGAGCAAAACCGGGTAACCCAGCTAGTATATATATATATAGATGTGGTTTTTTGAGCTATTCCATGATTACATGAGTCACGTTGACCTATTTAATAGATAATTTAATTAATAGGTTAATCTGTTCAAAGGTATCGAAGAAACAATTTTTCTGTTTAATTTTCAGGTAAGGTGTTGATAACGTTGTTGACTACATAAGTAATTTCAAGTAGAAACCATTTGCTCTTTTTCATTTCAAGAAACGTGAAAATTTATATCGCGTGATTACCGATTTTGATATTATGTTTAGTATTTTGTAGGTAGAGGTGAACTTCGTTTGTACCAAAACGAGACGACTTTGTACATGAAAAGTAAACAAAAGATTAAAATAAAACAAGTACGCAGATCTGCAATTTATTTTTACCGCTACATTGTGTAAAATTGTTTTAAATCAAATTAAAAACTTGAAGAAGAAGATAACACTTATAATCTAAATGAAAATGTAAATATATATATAAAATATCTTCTTCTTCAATGATATATTACCTTGATGGGAATAACCTTCAAAAGTTATAAAAAGAGAGTTTTTCTTATAAAAAATTGAAAAATCAAATTAAAAACGCTTATGATGCTAATTTACAATGTAAAAAGTACCTTAGAAAGAAGACTTGATTAGAAAAAAGTAGTATTGAAATCGCACGAGAAAAAAGGTTTTCCTAGACGAGATAAAAAACCCCTTTCTCGAATGTTTTTCTAAATTGAATATACCTTTTTTAATATATTTAATAGGTAAGCAGAAAATAAAGTCACTTCAGTTCGAATTAATTTTTACAAAGAAATTGTTAGCATCTACATTGGTTTTTATTTATTTATTTATAAAATTAATGGTTGTCTGAAACGAGATTACAATTTTCGAATCTCGTCATAATCAAATGAAAAACTGTGAAAAACTGAAATAATCGTTGCCTGAGTAAACATAATACCTGTTGTTTTTTTCAAGACGACCCTTTGTTTTCAAAAATCCGTTATTTTTGTTCAAATGTGTTCTTACCCTCTAGGACATAATTATACAGTTTCTAGAAGAGGTATGACATGTTCTTGGAAGAAATCACTAACAATATTATTATTAATCAAATATTTTTACCAGGTTATGGAAGGCGCCAGACCTGTGTAGACTACATATGAATAGAATGCACACTATGAACTAAACACGTAAAGGAGCTCCGGCCCGCAAAATTTTATTGTACCTCGTATCCAAGAAAGGCGATTATGTCATTCAGATTCTATGAAAGCAGACTTTTTTGAGATAAAATGAAAAGCGTAATTGAAATGAGTCATTAAAATTTTTTTAATAAATCATTACGGAACATTAAAAGTAACGAAATTTCTAAATTAAACGACCAATTGATTATTATTTTTCTTCCTAAAGCAGCCCCATTTAAGAATAGTGAGTTCTCTCATCGTGGTATTTGCACTCTATTGCTGAAATCTATAGGACCATGGCACTTCGTAACGTATTTTCAATCATCTGTAATAGAACTTTCAAACATCCCCTCATCTACCAAAAAATTAGATGGGAACCATTTTACAAGAACCATAATCAATCGTTTAACAAGATTCGAAAGAACCATTAGACAAGAACCATAGTCAATCGTTTGACAAGATTCGAAAGAACCATTAGACAAGAAACATAGTCAATCGTTTGACAAGATTCGAAAGAACCATTAGACAAGAACCATAGTCAATCGTTTGACAAGATTCGAAAGAACCATTAGACAAGAACCATAGTCAATCGTTTGACAAGATTCGAAAGAACCATTAAATAAGAACCATAGTCAATCGTTTGACAGGATTCGAAAGTTTTGTAATTCGAATGAAACAATATGTAAAAAAAACCCTACTTTTCTAGTACTTTTTTATTATGACGGAAATTTGTTTAATAAATAAAAACGCCCTGCGCCGAGGGGTTGACATTGCCTTTATGCGTTCCACCTTAGCAGGAACGGATTTTCCTTGAAATATTTTATATTTGCTTTGTTATTTCGTCAGCAGGAAACTCGGAATAAACCCTAATGGTTTAAAGCACTAAGCCCGCATTTGCATGATGGCGACAGGTACGGGAATCCGGGATTATCTCGCAATACGTACAATGTTTTAATATAATTTAGTGGGTACAAATTACAAATATACGTTCAGAGTTTAACGATTTCAACAAAGGGAACCGTATAATTAGATTGACTCGGATTTTTATCCGATTAATCAACTAATTTATTTTTAATAAAATTATACATTTTGTTGGATTGTTTCAATCAACAAACAGTATTAATAGCCTTCGATCTGCGTGGTTGAATTTCAGAACCCCACTTCGATAGCATATCTGAGGCCACGCCTTACTCGCCGCGCCAAAATACCATCTGTGTTGGTGAAATTTGAGGCAAAGCTACCGTTGTAATTCGGCTTTTAATTCAAAAATCTGTCACAAGATGTCACTTCCGCAGCTCGCATGTGGAAAATTCCCCTCTAGATATGTGTACTACAGATTTATAAAAATAATGCATCTTTCCGGATATGGAAAAGTTAACAGTATACATAGTTGTATCGTGCAGCTATATATTACATATGACGTCCTTTTCAAAAACCTTCACTGGCTCAAGTGTCCCGAAAGAATCCAGTTCAAGCTCTTCTGGATGATATTTAAGTCCCTTAACGGAATGGCTCCGGCTTATTTATCGGAAATGTGTATTCCAGAAAATTCCAATCTTCGACAATTAACCCTTAGGTCAGCAGCAACATCAGCAACCGGAAGGTTGAAAGAACCAAAACGCACACCAGATACTAAATTCGGTGAACGTGCTTTCGGAGTGTCAGGACCTAAAGTCTGGAATGGACTGACACACGAGTTAAGAATGATCACAGATTCAGCGGAATTTAGATCTAAACTTAAAACTCATCTTTTCAGACAGTCGTATCCATAAGTTAAAAAAACCTTTCATCTTCGCCTTCAAGGCCTAATTGTGTAAAATATAACCAAATTCTTATTTTAAGCTTTTTTAAAGGTCATTTTATGAAAATTTCCAGTCCCTAAGAGCTCTAAATTCATTAGTCTTTCAAAATAAATATTAATTCAATTTTGGCATTTATCTTCTTATAAATGTAAAATCAACAGTGATGTACACAATCAATATCAGATGATCAACAGATAGCAAAGGTAAATTCATGCAATGTCCAGTGTTTTCAATATAATGTCCTCCACGTGCAAAGTCGTATCGTCCCCAGGCATAAACTTTTTAAAAAGTGTGTTTATCGGAAGTGACCTGCCAGGTAAGTATGTCTCTGTATCTATTTGTAAATAATAAAATTAGATAGATCCTAAGAATTTAAAAGAAAAAAAAATAAATTGTAAAGCGCCCGTGAGGTGATTTTTCACAAAAACGGCGCTCTAAAAATTGTCCAATTATTATTATTATTATTGACGTCCTAGCCTCTCTCGGTTACTTTGTACCGGTAAATATCACTCGATGACAGTGGGTCAGAGGAACAGGCTATTTTTGAAACCAGTTCTTAATGGAATAAATGGTCAAACACTAACTGAGCGAAGCCCAAGCTAAAGACGCCCGCAGGGCCTAGCAGCAAAAACTTGTGGCGCGGGTTTTTAACTGCTAGTTTGAGTATTATTGGGTTTCCGACTTACATGTATTGAGATTCAAAGTTAACAATTGAAAATGTGGATAAAATAATAAATAAATGCGCCAATATTGTGAACTCACGTTATTAATAGTTCTTTGGCAGTTGATCTCCTGACAGTTGGCCCGCCAGCAAATTTATGTACAATGTACGGTCGATTTAGGGAAAGTAACATAGCTAAGTGTCCCCGAAGCGGTGTTCTGAGGGAATGGATCGCCGAATAATAAAAATAAATAACGCAATTTTAAATGCTTCAAGAATAAACTACTTATCTTACTGTGTACACCAATAATAACAAAAAATCTACTCTGTAACGTTGTCCCCAACGTTGGCTAAAGAAAGAGTTAAATCATAGTTTAAAAATTTCGAAGAAACCGGCAGGAAAACAATAAGGCCACGTCCGCATAGGCAGGTGGCTTACTTAGCGCCTAGAGCTTAGCGAGTCGCCTAGCTAGTCGTCTAGCGAGTCGCCTAGCGTGTCGCCTAGCGACGTGCCGACAAGCAAATGAGCAAGGCACCTAGCGACCCACCAGGCAAACCACCGACAGTGCGGCCACCGTGTATCCTAGCGAGTAGCCAGGGTGCAAGCCACTAGGCACTAGGCGCTAAGTAAGCCACTTGCCTATGCGGACGTGGCCTAAGGGTGGCCATGGAGCAAAAAAAATGGTTAAAGAAATTTTCCATAATAAACTGATCTCGCGCAGAGGAGATATTCCATGGCTTCGTCGCAGGCCGGATCTAACCCCAGCTGATTTTTTTTAATGGGATATATTTGTGTATAATACAAACACAAATATATCTCATTAAATCATTATCAGTTGGGGCTGTATAATATATACAATCTCTTAAAGATTGTACAATATCGAATTTAATTTAATTTTTTTTTTTTTTTTTTTAATTTTTAAAAAGAAAGACAAACTTTCCCGGGTTACGAATAACCCAATGTTTGAAGATCTCCGACTACCACCACAGAAAGCCAAGACTGTTGCTTGTGTTGTGATGGGGGACTTAGCCAGCCGAGGGATCAAACACGGGGCGCCCGGGTGGGACCAAACGCGATGCCCACTCAACTACTGACCGGATATATTTTGTGTTTTTTTTTTTTTTACATTAACTCCACACAGGAGGCCCTGAGGAAAATAATTCCCCTCAGGGCCTATGTCATCTGGGATGCTGTTTGTACCTTTTCATGTGTCGTTTATAAGTACACCGAGGATCTTTATTTCAACATCTATACTTAAATTATAAATGCGAAACTGCGTGTGCTTGTTTGTAACGCTTTCACGCATAAAACAATAAAACGATTTTAAAAATTCTTTCACCAATAGAAATCTTAATTATATGCGAATACAATAGGCTTTATATAATTGTAAGCCTGGCGTTACGAAGTTATAAATATTAATATGTTATATTTTTTAAACGTTTTCTGTCGCTAACAAAAGCTAACGTCAGAAAACAAATCGTTGCCGTGGAAACCATGTTGATATATTTGTTTATTTCAGGCGTCATAGTAAATATCTATCTATCTACATAAATAAAAATGAATCTTCGAAATGTTGGTACGCGCACAGCTTCCGAACGACTGAAACAAATTTATTGAAATTTAGGTGAAATACGAGCTTTTTGAAAACTGAATGTATGGAATGCGGAAGGGGGGGGGGGATAATTGATAAGTACAAGCGTTACAGTATTTTCCCCCTAATACCATGCGAGTGAAACCGCGGGTAAAAAAAATATTGTATTATATAAAGTGTCGTTTACATCAAATTACTAAACAAACAAACGTGAATTCAATAAGGTTCCATAAAATTAAATTTGGATTCGTTGGCTGCGATTATTATTATTAAAGGTCAATAATTATGTAAAGTACCCGGATAGATGATATCGAGTGGAAGGCCAGAGTGTCATTAGAGTAACCAAAACCATGCCATGGATGACTGGTAAGGGATCAGTTTACTAATCTCCTAAATTCAATACAAAGGCTTCACCTATTATAAATTTTATGATTAATTGTGCTCACTTAACGTAACAAAATATTTTGTATAATTTTTTCTTTTTTCGCTTTTATTTTTGCAATGGTAAGAAAGTATATTATTATTTTTTTAACATTCCAGCATATAAATATAACACTAGCGAGTTCTCGGCATGCGTTGCAATGCCACTTGAAAAGGAAATGGTTTCTCCCTGTGTCGTTTTCCATTTCCTTCCCATCCTTTGCCATTCGTCCCGTTCCCCTTCCGACTCCTTTTCCTCTCCCGCGTCCCCTTCCCTCCACGTGTTCGCACTCCACCTTCTCCGCCTTCCCTCTTCCTACTCTCCTCTCCCGCTTCCCTCGTCCCGCGAATCCCTCTCCCGCGTTCCCCTCTCCCTCCAGCGTTCCAAACATTTCAGTTTTCACTTATTGCAATTTTTTTATACAAATTTCAAAATGTCAGAGCTCATCAGTATATTATATAGAAACCTTCGCGGGCGTGCTTAAAACAACTCACTAAAGATTCATCGCAATCGGATGGACAGCTTAGGAAAAAAATTAATAACGCCAGAGCTCACCACTTTACAATGAAATCATCGCAAGCGTGCGCATAATTCACTCAAGTTTCATCGCAACAGGATGAAAGGTGTAGGAAAAATTTCATGACGCCAGAGCTCACTATAATTTATAGCAAATTTTATGTGCGCATGCCCATCGCGGGCAGGTGCACATCATATCCCCAAAGTTTTGTCGGGCATGCGCACATCCAATCCTCAAAGGATAGCAACGCAAATTTCATGACGCCAGAGCTCACTTTTATACATAGAAATCATTGCGGGCATGCGCACATCAAATCCCCAAAGTTTCATCGCAATCGGATGAATGATTTAGCAACTCATAAGGAACAAGCATACATACATACAAACAAACAAATATCCATTCATATATGTTTATACAGATAAAAAAATAAAAATAAATAAAACATTGTTAAGTGAATGAAGAGCTGTAATGCAACGCTGAAGCTAAGCCCTACGTACGAGGATCGTCGGTCCAGCTCATCAGCGCTACGTCGTCGGTCGACCGACGCTCTTACCATCTATATTATATGAGTGTTAAATGAATATTGACGGAGCGGGTTCGATATAAATAAAAATAAATTTAAAATCACAGAATTCATTGATTCATCATTGCACTCGGGCGACGCGACGCCGGCCGCTTCGCCCAAGTACCTACTTGAGTACCCGAGTAGTCTAGCGCCGTGACGGCGTGCCCGGCGACTACTCGGGTACATGCGACCGATGTTAAAGATAATGACTGGATTTGGAAAACAGGAAGGCATAAAATAACGTTGCTACTTACATTCAGCTTTCAGCTGGCTCTGAATTGATAATAACGCATAACAACACCATTTAAACACTTTAAAACATAAGCGTGGTTCTTTATCGAACTGAAGATTTATCGTAGGTAAACCATTCAAGTTTTCAAATAAGAAGACGAATGATACGACCGGGCCGTCACTCGTTTGAAGGTTATTTTTGCACTAAAGTATTGTGACACTTGACACAGGTGTGAAAGTGTAGTTTTTTGCAACAACATTCTCCGTGGGAATGTACGCCGAAGGTTTTAAATAGGTACAAGGGGGGATAATTCCTAACAATTGATGTTTTACGCATCGGTCTAGGGCTCTTTTTTTACATGAATACCGCACAAGAGTCCCACAACTGCTCCCGTCTGGAGCCAGTGAGACTATGGCATCCCCAATTGGGGTATGTTGTGAGGCTGAATGTAAGAAGGTAGGAAGTACCTGGCTATTCAGATCTGGTCACCAAACACGACTAAAGCCATTTCAAGCAACGTTTCAATTCTGAACTGTGGTCTTACACCAGGGCGCTACTGAGAGTATCTTCCATTCTGGAACGTGCCGCAAATATACTATATATTATTTTAAATGAATAAATTGTGAAACAACACAAATTAATCAAATAAAATTTATTTGCCAAGCTGGGATTCGATCCCGCGACCTTCGGAATAGGAGCCAAGAGCCTTACCGCTGGGCTACACCGGCCGCCTGCCAGGGTGTGGAAATATTAAACAAAAATAAGTATGTAACATGATAAATATTTATTTATTTACTTTAACCTTTTCGTCCCGGAAAGAAAAAAATCACACGTGATCCGAAGGGGGGTCACTCGGGGACCCCAATTTGTTTTGCTTATTAAAGGGTGTTAATGACATATTTTTTTGTAATTTGTTTTGGTAATAATTAGAGCGAAGTATATTCATTGTATTTCAGTAGTCATTTTCAAAATCGTTTGATGAATAAAGTCATAATTAATATTCTAATGAATTTAGACCATAACGTATATTTTTCCATAGAAAACAGAGAAGGTGGGCCGATAACCAACATAACTCCATGTTTCCGAATGTTGACTGGCGATTGGCGCGTAGCGGAAACGATCCAGACCGAATGATCTTTGACCGGCAAGCGAACATTATAGCATTGTAAAAAGAGCAAACTAGATGCGCAGTGTAAACAAACGGGATCTAGTCCTTTCCACTAACAACTCAGAAATTACTTGCTATCGCTTAGAATCGTCCCGATACTTCCAGCGGATGGGTACGGGGTAACGTCCGAACAGAGGGGAAGGGGGCGGGCTGGACAGATTCTCGACCGGAATTTGATAGAAATGAATTAATATTAAGAAAAGTAGAAATGCGATATTAATTTTTTTAATGCAAATCGATTGGCAAATATTTTTTCTAGGATTACTCAAATTATTGAGTACATGGTTTAGAAAACAACTTAGATACAGCGTAAAACTCTCTTTAGTGTAAGTGCGTTCCCCTGGTCCGGTACGGAAGTGTTAAAATCACCAACAAATGTTAATATAAAATTACCCCAAACAACTTTTTACGAAAAAGTAGTAAACATGTCCAAGGTACAGTTTAATGTGATGAAATAAAAATACTAGATAAAGGATTAAAACATTGCCCTGATTTACCAATTCACATAAAAGATTATTAGAATTTCGCATTAGACGTAGACATTGCAATTCATTCAGATTACGGTAAAAAATATTTATGTTAAAAAATAATTAAAAAAGCTACAACTAATAGTAAGTTTTCAAGCGAAGCTCGTACAATAAAATTAATTAAAAATAAAATTAAAGATAATAACATAATTACTTCAAAAGCTGATAAGGGGAATAGCACAGTAATTCTACCAAAAAATATTTATATTGAAAAAGTCCAAAATGTGCTTGACTCTGTTATGTAATTTTGTTAAAAAAGGATCCCACCCCAAAATTTACTGCAGAAATAAATTCAATTCTTAGTACTTGCCAAACACTTGTTAAAGATAAATACCAAAAAGCAAACCTCACTGTCATGAACCCCCAATGTCCATGGCTGCATGGACAACCTAAAGTTCATAAATTAGATATACCAGTGAGACCCGTCGTAGCATATAACTCAGCACCAGCCTACAAGTTAGCAAAATACGCCAATAGAATCATTAAAAACACTTTAAATTTCAAACCAAAATATGGAATAAAAAAATTCTTTACAACTAATAGACCTCATCAAGGATATACACATACCAAACAATGCCTCTCTGGTGTCATTTGACGTTGTGAGTCTATTTACAAGCGTACCTACAGATGAATTAAAAATAATAATCAATAACTACATGGAGAAATTCAATATAAATATAATAAAAAAGAGAGAAATTAATCAAGTAATAAATACGTGCATAGAACAAAACTTTTTTAGATTTGATAATAAATTCTATTTAAAATCAAAAGGGTTGGCCATGGGGAGTCCTATCTCTCCAATATTAGCAGAGCTATGATGGACCACTTAGAAGAGACCATCGAAAAGTTAAAATCATTTAAAAATGTTATGTTCTATCGGAGATATGTAGATGACATTTTGGTCGTATGGACCGGTACGCAGAGGCAACTAGATATCTTCATCAAAGAAATAAATCAAATCAATAAGTCAATTCAATTCACGATGGAGATAGGAGGAGAAAAAATCAACTTTTTAGATATTGGAATTAAAATCGTTAATAAAAAATTAGAATTTTCAATATACAGGAGACCGACTTAGAGCGATAATATCATTCACAACTCCTCAAGACATCACATTTCACACAAATTGTCGGTATTCCATTCTCTAATCCATAGACTATTACATGTACCATTAAACGATATAAATTACAGTAATGAATTAAAGGTTATCAAAACTATTGCAAAAAATAATGGTTACGATAGCAGAATAATTGATAATTTAATAAAAAAGAAGAATAAAAACTCACGTTAGCTTCAATTACATTTGGCCTTACGCCAGACAAGGAGATAGAAACAAAACAATGGACTAAAATACCTTACCTTGGCAAAATATCGAATAAAATTTCAAAATTAATAGACAGTGACAAAAAATGTAAGACAGCCTTTTATAACGTAAATTCTTTGGGTAAAATGTTTATAAACAATAAAATAAACGATATAATCTACAAAACTCGGGAGACTACCAAGTGAATTGCTCGAACTGAACAGGAAGAGCAGTATCAACCCGTGTAAAAGAACATTTCGCTAGTTGGGTTAGTAAAAAAGGGGATTTATCGAACGTCACCTTGCATTTATTTACTAGAAAACCAACATACTTTTGACAAAGATAGAGATGTCAAAATCCTTCATGTTTGCAACAAAGGACCAAAATTAGACGGATTAGAGTCCCAAGAAATTAATCGCCTAACAAAGAAAATTGATCGCAAATATGTTATGAATAAACAGTTAGAACATAATGCCCAATCACCACTAATATACCCATTATAATTCCTTAGAATAATTTTACTTCAGATTATAATTTTAAAAATATAAAAATTAGGTATGCAAATAATGAAAGTTTTGAACATGGATCGGCTTTCGTTTTTTTCTAACTAAAATTACTGTTAACAATTGTTATATTATCTAAAAATAATTTAGGAAAAACTCCCAAGGTTTCAAAATTATGTTTCAAATTAGGGACGTTGGAAAATTTTAGAATCTTAAGGGAACATTTTGATTTTTTTTTAGATTTGATAAAGAGCGTGGCGTTTGCTCTTTCTAACACCATTTATGCCATATTTGTATCCATTAAAGTAAGGGAATTTTCTATAAGACCTTTATGAATAATTCCGAAAACCCAACAAATATACCTGACTGGTTAATAACAAATTTATTCTCTGATGGAGGATTTTTTCGAACATCAAAGAAACTCTCAGAGACCATAAAAATACAAATTGCAGCAAGCTTCCTCGGTACAAGTCTCTTTGAATGAAATATTGAGAGCAAGAGGCTTACAAAAGAGTACCCACATGACTCGGAAATCATAATGCAAAGTAAAAAAATCACTGTCACAGTAATTAATTGTTATGAAAGAATATTCTGCTCAGAACATAAGACTCAAATATCATTTATTTTAATAATTTATTATGTCGTCACACAATTGTTATGCAAGTACTAAATTGAAAATATTATTTATTATTTTAACTTTATGAGTAAAACCTCAAACTGTAATATTTAATTAAATGAAGACATTATGAGCGAAACTCAATCGAAAATCTGGAAACAGAAAAATCAGAAAAAGATATTGGCACCTCTGGGACTCGAACCCATGGTCCAGGTCCTGGGTTCGAGTCCCAGAGGTGCCAATATCTTTTTCTGATTTTTCTGTTTCCAGATTTTCGATTGAGTTTCGCTCATAATGTCTTCATTTAATTAAATTGAAAATATATTTTTTCCCCTGTTTTTTAAAGGATAGCAATACCGCGGCGAGGGAGTGCGACAATTTCCAGTTTCCGTTTGCTCTTACTGAGCTCCGGTGCAAATCTGACTGTTACAAGATTTACATTGCAACATTGTCCGAAATGTTGGCTAAAGAAGAAGGTACCGCAACATGGCATAACACCCCAAAAATATATAACTGTAATACTTTTGACCGTGAAATTTAAAAACCTAACAACGACCACCTTACATTCACTTTCAAAGCTCGTTCACAAGAGCTATAAATCTGCGAGCAGATATCTGTTGAACCGCGAGCGTTTATCTTTTGTACTTTCACACGACGCTATCAAATATTTCTTCCTGTGGTAGGAGAGGGGGTCAGTTGAATTAGGGAGCGGCAACGGAATGCACATTTTTTGTACTGAAATCTTTCAACTTAACATCTGTCATCTACCGGTCTAGGCAGCTTCGTAATTACAATGACCCCCTCTCCTGTTTTCGTTGAAGAAAGAGAGGCTTATCTTTTGGTATATTGCCTCTGGAGCGGTAAGATGTGTATTGTCTATGATTGATCTGCGCTTAAAACCGTTAGGTGTGAACTATCTGAAGGGATTGTATGGAGAGCGTTATTTGGCGTGCTATGATCTTTTATATTTGATAGCTGTGTGTGAACCAGCTCTTAAGAACCTGTAATTTTTATTTTTTTTATTTATTGTTTGAAACATTTTCAGTGTTTACAATTTTATATAAAAGATAATATTTCATACACTCTCCTAATAAAATAGACGCTTGTGCTTAGGAAAGGCAACTGTGTATTCTTACATTTATATGAATATCGAATATTATTACAACTATAAGCAATGAAAAAAAAAATTATCTGAATATAATTCACAAAAGCACATTATAGCTGTTATCGAATGTTAAATTAAATTTCCTATATCTTATGTTATCTTAATTTTGTTTCTTATATTTATATTATGTTTATATTATATTATGTTATTTCCTATACTTTACAAAAAATATGTACTGCACTTTATGTAAAAGCCCTATGGGCGTTTAAATAAATAAATTATTTTAATGGTTATATTAGCTGGGGCAAAACAGGGCACTAAAAAACTTGTTTCAATATTATGGAGTAGTGATGTAGGGTAATTATTATTGTATCGTGGAGAATCTCATTATAAAAAAAATATTGAACCTGACCTCATTAAACTAGATAGCGTACGCGTACACTCCGTCAAATGGCAATATAATTACCGTGCGGTAGGATTGTTAGCACTGTACTCACATTTGTAGAAAAAATATTATTGAAAATAATAGTTTAATTATTGTCTACCGAGCGACACCTAAACACGAAGGTTTCCGCTAAATATACTGTAAGGACACGCGACTCTAGGTACAAGTAGTCGATAACTACTGTTATTATTTATGTTTCTGTTATTGTTGTTCATACAGCACGCATTAGTTACAATGTGATTGTGAGTCTACAATCACGGGAAATAATGTGGGGTGCTTTTAAAGTACTTACCTACCTATTTATTTATTTACCTACTCACGAGTGGGAAGTCAAAGCACATTTTTAGAACCAACAAAACAAAAGAGCCAACAATAAAATCAAATAAAATATAGAAAATATGTCCAATCTAATATGCAATGTTCACAAAAAAAGAATAAAAAAATCATTTCATATTATTATAAGAAGACATTGGATTACATATTTTATCAAAATATGCATTCAATAATGCCCTATCAGTGGCCAAATATTGGCCGTTACAAAATTTGCCGTTACAAACAGGAATAATATCTACGCTTTTTTTGGGTGAATCCAAACAACAACAAAGTTCCAACAACTCCCGTCTGTGGCCAGTGAGACTATGGCATCCCCAATCGGGGTATTTTGTGAGGCTGAAGTTAGTAGAAAAGGGATAGGGAAGTGAAAGGTGGGGAAGTATCTGATTATTTAAATATTGTCACTAAACACGGCAATATTTATTTATCATTTCAAGCAACGCTTCAATTCCAAGGAGTTCTGGATGTGAGGCAACTATTTATAAGAAAAGTTATATTATACACACAAAAATATCGTCACCTCTTCCCCCCCGTAGAACATTATCACAACACCCGACATGCAGGGAGGAATCCAATAGTTCCACTTGCTACTATGACATCCCTTGCTCAAAGACAATATTCTTACCTAGGTCCAAAAATGTTCAACCTTATACCCGGTTCTTGGAAATTGAAAAGTGCAAGCGTCTTGCGTAAATTAGTCAATGATTGGATTCTGAACTTAGGGAGAGTCGAAAGTGAACGTATGCTGTATAACTGGTAAACAAAATCACCTAACTTTCCTGATCACTAGACCAAAATTCCTACCACACTTCATTGAGTTCTGATATTGCTTTGCAATGTTTCGACATCCATTCTGATGTTTTTATACCTTCTGATGTTTTTATACCTAAGATTTATGGTTATGCGCCCCTGAAGCCTGTCTGCTCAGTTTAGGTACATCACTGCTGTAAAGCGTATCACGTGTAAGTCGCGCGCTAACTCTGTGTGAAACTTGGTACGTTACTACTGTAATGATTTATGATTTATAATAAATAAATATACATAACACAATATGGCGTACGAAGTAATGCACCAATTTCACCAAAGTAGCACTAAATCAGGTACTATGTAATTATATTCATAGTTTATATTTCTATCTATATTAATTTATAGTTATTGTTTTTATATTTTAGCAGGAGTAGTTCAAGACATGAGCGCGGTGTATATTCGTATTGTCGCATAATATAATATGTTCTGAATTCATGTTTTAATTCAGAGAAAATATCATGTTTGACATAATTTATTATGCATTATAGTTACAACGCTCAAAAAAACATATGGATAATTACATACATAAATTATATCTAATATTGTAAATTTTAATATAGTTTCTCCTATAAGTGTACTATGTATTAAAAGTTCAAACTTCTAAACGCATAACCTAACATAATTTCATATCTTTATTTTGTAAATCTTATTGTAATTCCTCCATCTTGTTATCAGGTACATGTTACACCTCTCAATGCTACTAACATACCTACTTATCTCATACTCTGTAAATCTTAATATATTATATGTTACCAGGTTAATTCGGTAAATCCGATTATAATATGCTGCCAGATTACCTTTTCTACTTTGTCACAAAAAAAATGTATGTGTACCTACTTATATTTATATATATTATATACATTTTCTTTATTACACACCTTAGTTTCAGAGAAAAATTAAACTTTTTTTTGTTTTCGTTATGTAATTATGTACATTTCAGGAATAATGTGAACTAAACATGTCAATTTGTCTGTCCTGGAACGGGAAACCTTCCTAGTTGGACAGGCAAAACTCCTAATATGTAATTTGTTCTTTCATTTGTATCTATCTATAAATAAATAAATAAATGAAAAATAAATAAATTCTGAATTGTGTTCTTACACCAAGACGATTCTGGGCGAATCTTCCACTTTGAAACTTGCCGTAAATAAACTAAAGTGTTTTAAATTAATTGTGAAATAGCACAAATAAATGAAATAAAATTTATTTGTGCACGCCGGGTTTTGAACCCGTGACTTTTGTATTGCTAGTCGAGAACTTACCCCTCGACCGCAGAGGCCAACACAATTTTAAATTTGAAACCGTTTTGGAATTCCCAATTGTTCTCCTCCAAAACTGAGCTGATTTTATACTAAATAAAATTCTCATGTTTGTACGTTTTGCTTTTTTGAAAATACATTTTTTAGTTTATATTTATACGTCTGTTGATAGCATTTAAACCAAGCAATTTTAGAGCCACCCCTAACTCCTATAAGAATAACCCACAAAAGCAACACATACCGACGCGTTTGTGGGTTAAAATATTTGCAATAGTGTCAAAATCCAGAGAGGAAATTGGAGAATATGTTCGTATGGACAAAACGCTGTCCGTTTTCCTCATAATTAATTGTATAAAATGTATCGCCTATTTAATTGTTGCCAAGCGGTTATCCTGAAACACAAACATGGCTACTTCAAATTTCTTTTTCTTTTTAATTTTCAAGAACAACCCGTTTCCCCAAAAAAGACAAAATTGTTTTTACTTTTCATGTTTTGAAGAACTGACGAATAAAATGGTAGATATACTATGTAAATAAGCATTATTGACAAATAAAGCTGAAATATGCACTAACAATAAGTGACCAAATATACACTAATGACCAAAAAGATTCAAATATGCACATGCAAATATAAAATCACGTGGGGTAACTTTGTGCGGTGGGTCAGTGTCGATGGCGATATTTTTGTGCTCGTTTCACCATTCATCGCTTCACCGCTCATTTCTTAATTCTGCAATGCTTTTGGTCACCTTGAAGCAGGTCGTGTTTAGTGAGAACTACGTAGAAAATAAAAATTGACGTGTAATTTACGTTTTGCATTATTTTTATTATTATTTCGCCTGTGTTTCCGAGGGTTCTATTGTGTTTCCCATTATATCAGAACAGTGTGGTATAAACAGTTTTTGGTAAAATAATGTTAGTTCCACAGGTGCCATAAGTCAATTCTTTTTTAACTTTCCAGTTTTTTTTTTTATTAAGTTAGTGTAGTGTATTGATTATTCGTGTAGTTTAAGCTTCTTTCAATACATGTCAATAGCTTAATTTGTAATACGAAGTTTTGCTGAATAAGTATCAACAAATGGCAGTTGAGTAGGATTATCAGAAGAGTATCGTCTATCGTTGTTCGTGTCTTAGGTACGAATGTTTATGATGATGGCCGAAGGCATCAGTGAGATTGAGCAAGGTTCCACAGTTGTCTCACCAAAGCAGCAGAACTAGTTAGAGCCTAGCTTAGTATGTGCGTTTTTCCAGTTTATTATTAATTATTCATAATATATCTTAGTAAAAAAACTTGTAATCGCTCGAACCTATGACTTATTTGGAAGATTCCCAACACATTTTAAGTTTTATTTTTACTTGAAATTAAGAGACATAACTATGCACGCGTACTCTACAAAAAAATACTTTGAAGCGTACGCATATTATTTCATCTATTGTTAATTTTTTGCGTATTCGTTTTTTATATAAGAAAATATTCCGATTGGTCTTTTTGCGCACGAGAGCAGATTTAATTTTTTTTATTTGAATAGATTCAATATAAAAATACAGATGTAAGCCAAATAATATAAACATGGTTATATTATTTGGATAACATATATACGCAAAGTAAATAACACAATAAATAAATTACCTACATACCGTATATTCGTGTCCTCACGTGATAAGATATGCCCATTATGTTACTTTTAAATCTAACCAAGAAAGTTTTCATCTGTGTTGAAAATTTGTTAGCACTAGGTAAAGTAAGTAATTCATTCCTACAAGAGAACTATGCAAATCACGTCATTTGTATTAATGCTGCAACGCGGAGAAGTAATTCTGAATAATATAGCGTGACATAATGATATTTGTAATATAAATGCGAGGTAGATAAATTCCATTCGTCTACCATTTCACAATCATTTTGTAAATGCAATGATTCAACACTGGCGTAAAACGCTTTATTTACATTTGACAACCAGAAGTCCGTATGCAATATTTAAACGACTTTATTAATATTTTTAAAAGCATTATATTTGTGATGAAACGTTTTAAATTGATAGACAGATTGAAATCTGTCACTATAACAAAATTTATGCAATGTATTTGTGATTTAATTTATAACATTATATTGTGTACCCGTTAATTACTTTATTTTATGCATTACATACATCAATTAAATAAACAGTTCCACCAAAACTGCCAAATGAACTGTGTTCATAATTATTTTATGGATTAAGAATTCTAGATTCATTCGCGCATTTTAATTCTTAGAGTCAGTTCTGAGATTTTTTTATTTTTTTATTTATTAATTAATATTGGTTTCATTTACATTTTCATAATATAACATAATATTGCTTACATATTTTATATACTCTCCTAAGAAAGCAGATGCTTGAGTTTAGGAGAGAACAACTTGTTAATAACTTAAGAATTATTTAAAAAAAGAAAAAGATCCTTATCACAAACTTAACAGTAATTAAACAAGAAATGTATATAGGATGTACATAAAACATTAGGAATAACAAACAGTCAAAAATATATCTAAGAGAAAATTAAAATATGGTGGTACTACCAAATTAAGATTTAATATTTCAAAACTGTTTAAATTTCTACTAACATAATGATGTACTTCTTTGAACCCTAAGTTTTTAATCTCTTATAAAAAATAAATATTATTTTTTTAAGATAATCTCTACTGGGATGCCAACTAGAGTAAGAAATACTCATGTCCCCCAATAGAAAAACATTGCAAAAATGCTCCGAAAATGCGTAAAAAACACAACTGGTTCTGTTATTTAACATGTCATACGAATACAATAAACCACAGTGTTCCTTTCAACACTACTCGGAGGTCTAGAGATTTTTGCTCCATTTGAAATATGTCATCCTTTATTCAATATTTTTATTTACGTCTGTTAATTAAAACCTTTTTTAATATTAGCGCGCCTCTCCATTGTTAGAGCACAGAGTATCCTACGTGGATTATGAAACATTGAGAGATAATTTAAAAAAAAACTTAACATTTTTTATTAATTGTGGAGCTATATTTGACACTTTTTTTATTAATACAGAGTGGAAATTATACAAAATTTTCATTAAAACCGTCTAATTTTTCATAAATTTTGCGCACTCTTTACTGCATATAGGATATTTTGTGTAGCAAACGCAGGAACGGTTGCGCGGCCTTTTTCACACGAATCTTAAAATTGGATTTGAGGTCAGAATATCCAACCAAAAAGAAACAAAAATTTAATCAAAATGTTCACCAATATTTTTATTTTAAATTACTATGGTCATTAAAAATTCAATTTGTCATGATGTTGGGGGCAGCTTTGTTATTTTTAATTATAATAAATTATTCTATCGTCTTGCACTACCTACTGAGTTAAAAAAAATGGAACAAAAAACATTACTTTTGATGGAACTTTTAATGTTATTTAATAAAATTTCGGGATAAAAACGTACATAGGTCGTTTGCACAAAAAAAAATATTTTTTTAAGATTTTTTATTTAAAAATTTTAAACCTTATCATATTTAGGTGAAGAGTAAATAGAGCAAATCTACATTTATTTTAATCATTAAAAATAAAACAAGAAAATGATATTAATTTTTCGTTGGGTAGGTATATATACCAGAGTAGCTTAACATTTTTTTTTAGATTTTGCTGGTAGCTTAGATTAAATAAGATTTAATAATAGCGTAGATCTTCAATTGATTCATAGAATTCGTAAATTTTTGTAGAAAAAAATGGTCGTCAGTATAGGGTGCCGCTTACAAAACCTTTGCTATTTTTTTAAACCATTTTTATGATTTTTATATGATTCTGAAATAATATTTGAAATAATATCTAATCGTTACACGATTTTATATTATTTTATAATACAATAGCGTACTAAATCCTGAATCTCAGTCATCGTCGCGGATAATGCATACATGCAATACTTGCATAATGTTACGTTAGCGCATTGCCACTAAAACAAAACGAAATGCGCTTCTCACACATGTGACGCGTGTGATTCATTACTGCAGCGACGGAACTTGCAATAATTGATTGCGCGCATTTATTCCGCATATTTACACGAACTTGCACCCATAATGTTGTGTTCACTGCTGTTGGTGGCTCGTTCCTCCCGGTGCATACTGTACAGTGTACAGCACACCATACTGTACAGTACAGTAGACTGTACAGTACAGCATAATGGACAGTACAGCACACTTTATACGGGAAGTGGGGCGGAATTACAAAAAACCCATTTAGCATGGGGGTTATTTTGACGAGCAGACGTTTGACGTGCGAGCAAAGTCAAAGCGCTGTATGCGTCACAACATAGTAATATTATAACTTTGGAAACACTTAAATTAGAAAATTCTCATAAATATTTTAAAAAATTACTTTTTTATAAAATGATTTGCGACAATGTAAACTGTTGGGTGACCGGACAACTCGAAATGAAACCAACTCAAACCATCTCGGATAAGTCATTTAGAGTGATAAAAAAATATATTTAAAAACTTGGTTAAATAGGTTACGTTAGGTTAGGGTTATCGGCTAATTAAAAATTATTTTTTCATACCTGTTAATGACTTTTATAGGAGGTGTTGAGTTGACTTTATTCTCAGTTAGCATGGAACCATTCCTACCCACCCCTCAAACTCAAACTTTTTCCTTCCCAAAACTTCATATGCTTTCCTTCCGTAAACATAACCACCACACATCATCCCCTAAGATTACACATACTCTGAGGGAAATTGTTTTCCTCAGGGCCTCCTGTGTGGAGCTAATATAAAAAAATTAAAGTAATAAAAAAAAGGTAATAACTCTATCTAACAACTAGAAAAGCTAAGTGAGTGCTCTACAGCAGAAAGTAAATACAAGAAAGTTGAGCTGTTGCGTTAAAAAAGTTTGCAGTGCTTTGTTTGTCAGGAAAATTATTGCGCCTTGCTGTCTACCTATTTGTTTATAACCACAAAGAAAGTTAAGTTTGTTTATACTTTTTATAAAAATACAGCTGTTTAATTTTTTGAACAATGTGTACCTACGTAGGAATTATTTTTAAAAACCGTTTCGTGCTGCGTTTTGTTATTCGAGAATCTGGTAGTAATATGACAGAGCGCTTTGTATTGATCTACAATATGTCGGTTATGTTGACTCTGTGTTGTTTGATTTGCAGGAAGTTGAACATTTTTAATGTTCGTAATCCATTAACTACCCTACCGGAAGCAAATTTATCAAAATAAATCAAATAATTTAATGACGCTCATAAAAAATAAACGAATGGCGAGGATCAATCATTTTGTAGGAAAAAAAACAAAAAGTTTGTTTGTTTTTCTCCATCGGGAAAGTATTTTGAAAACTGAAAAATGAAGCCGTCAATATTATTTATTGGTTGGTCATTGTTGTGTAAACCAGAAAGTGATAGCTTAGCTTCTTTTGGTGAAGATTACTGCAATGAATTTGAATTGATTTGCAAAGTCGAAATGATTTGGAAATGATGTTTGAAATCATTTGAAAAAAGGTCAGATATACCAAAAAGTTAAAAGTCTTCACCCGGATGTCTCGCTTTGGCCTTCCCTCGCCTCGGATCTTTCTGTGTGGTTCCGGCGTGTTCGCGTTTGCTCGATTACGAATTAGAGCTTCAGATGCACTTGAAAATGTATACAGGGTGTGAAGGGACGTACTTGATTTACTTTAACTAGTAATTCATGACATTATTTGGATTAAAAAATGTAAATACAATTTTGGTCTCCGGTGACATTTTTGTTATGGTTTTCTACAAAAAAAGACGGATTGTTGGAGGCAGGATTAGGAGTTGGTCAGTTACTCGGCTAGGTCACCAGCAATCACACGCGGAAGAAATTTTTTTGTTTGTTTTTGAAGAAAACAAATTTAAAAAAAATATATAAAAATTGTCATCGAAAAAATCACCCGAGACCAAAATTCCATTTACATTTTCATTCCAAATAATGTCAGGGATCACTGGTTAAAGTAAGTCTAGTACGTCCCTTAACACCATGTATACATAAATACTGTGATTGCTGGAATAGCAAAGCATTTCTAAATTACACCGATTCTATTAAATTTCATCAGTTCAACTCCCTTCATACACGACGATTAATTTTTGATCAAATTTTATTATTTAAAATTTTAAACAATGGCCTGGACTCACCAGAGCTTACCAATTTAATAAAACTCCATATTCCTTCAAGATTAACCCGACAATCGAATTTACTTCATTTTCCCACTTGTAGAACAAACTTTAGAAAAAATTCCACGATTCCTCGAATATGTGCGCAATACAACGAATTGTTTCACAACGTAGACATTTTTAATTTAAACCTTCAGAAGTATCGAATAGAAGTAACGCGTGCGATATTGGATTGATACGGAGTGTGGAAGGTATCGAGAGCATCTCATATCCTTATCCTATATTCTCCCTCCCCTCTCCCTCCTCTCCCCTTCCTCTCCCTAAGTAGCCTACTTTAGCTTAAGATAAATTAAAACTCCTAGAAAATATATTAGCATAAGAAACTCTTTTGGCTTCACTGCAGTTAACATGTATAATTTTTTTGTGTATTGTATGTATATAAGCGGTTTGTTTCTTACAAATAAAATAAAATAAAAATAAAATAAAAAAAAAATAAGTAGTAAAGTACAAGATATGAAAGAAAAAAGGGTCTAATTATCGCCACAACTAAACTAATGAGTACAAAACGATACCATATACTTCCAAGATTGTCAAATTCTTTCTTTTCACTGAAAAAAAGAGATTTTGAATATGGAAAACACCAACAATTTGCTTCCATGGTGGTCGCAACTTTTATTCCGTTTTCAAAACAAATTCATTCAAATTTGGGTTATTTTTTTGCCATTGTTCTAAATTTAAAATAGTTTTCCGGTAATTTAAAAAAATATATAATTGTAGAATACTCCAAGTAAAAGTATAAACAAATGATAAACCATGTAATGGTATTTATGCCATACGCCCCCACCGTCCCTTAAAACATCGAGTGGAACACTTAGCTAGCTGTTAGCTTAGGTAGCTAGGGGATTAAGTTCGGTACTCTAAGATTGGACTATTTCATAGAATTTGAACAATTCTTGAAATTTAAATATTAATTTTCAAGTTCTGTTACATAAAACTTTGAAATTTGAATAATATAATACAGAAATATAACTTTGAAAATTGAATAATTGTTCAAATTCTGAGGAACAACCCGTCCTAAGTGAGTCAGACTTTGCAAAACGATTTGTGATTCAATGAAAAGGTGTTTTCTCTAAGTTATCATTTTTTTAAGTTTAAATTTATGGTACGGAATCAGATTTATTATTAGTTATATATCTGAAAAAAAAATCACTCATGGCCTTTTTGTTAGAATTATATTGTCAACTATTCCGATTATCAAAAAACGCCAATTCTAATTCAAAATGTCTTTCTTATTCCTAAAAGTTCACTCTGCGTATAAATATTAATGACTTTGTTTTTTTTCACAAGTGATTGATTGTTAATAAAAGCGTATTTCCTCCAAAAAATATCTCACACTACCAATCATAACTAAAAGTACAGATATCAATCATCATCAAAAAACTATCGAAAGGTTTTCGCCAAGATGACAGTTTGATTTTATATTTTAGAATTCAATTCTCATTTATCTACTTGAGTAAATATTTATTATATTCTAGATTGATTACTTTTACTTCGGACATCGTCCGTTGGGCCGTTCGAATTAAAAATTGATATGCCTGTAATTTAGCAACGTGCTTGTTAGCGTCGGCGGGCGTGCTGATGCTATCGGCAGGGTTGGAGAAAGCTCCCACATATTTAATACAAATTAGTTGCTGTATCTGCCCCAAATAAAAACTAGCTCAGGTTCGGTGCAAGCAGGGTTTCTCTTAACCTCAAGGCTAGTGCTTGTGGTTCGGAACTTCACGCTTCTCCGTCCCCCCAGGGCCTCTCTCGACAAGCAAAACACGGTAGGTTATCACATAAATAGTTTATTCAATTCTAGGAGACACAATAATACATAAGAGGAACGATCCTAGCTGAAAGTTAGTTTGAACGTCAGTCTCTGCTCTCTACACGCGTGGTTAGGGCTTCAAAACATTTAATTGCACACAAAGGGTAACATGGTAATTGACTCACGTTTGGTTTATGGGCCAGCAGCGGCTTTACGCGCTTGTTCTCCCGGTCTCAGCAGCGTCCAAGCGCGGACACCGGAAGTGCGCAACCGGCGAAACTGAACTCGTGTCGCACATGTTCACGCGGGACGTGGGCTCGGGAAGCTCGCTCGCTGAAGACTGGCGAGCTTGCCGCTCGAGATGGTCTGGCGACAGCTCGGTTTGTCGCTCGCGGGAGGGGGTAGTGCGCGCGCCTCTATATTGGCGGTCTATTTGTAACGTAACACTTCCCCCCTCGCCGCAATAAAAGCGACGTGGCAATGGAGCTGTAGGACTAATAAATCCTCTTACCTTTTCAGCACTTGTGCCAAAAACATTTAAGAGAAACGAGGAGAGAGAGAGAGAGAGATTCCTAGCTGGAGAATAGTTATGAACAGAACACAAAAGAGATGATACATGGTGTAACAAGGAATTGTCAATAAATGTATATAAAGGCAGTGGCATACATAAATACAGTTGCAAAGAACAAGGATCTGTTGAAGAAAGGTACAAGGGTTATGCAGTGATAGAAAAAAAAACTCTACAATTGTATCATTGGTCTGTGAGCTAATGTTTGCGAACGTGGTTTGCGTAGGATGTCTGGGGTGGTTGAACGTTTCACTGAAGTTACAAGGTTACTTTGTCACAGTAACCTGGCCCATTTGAGATTACACTCAAGGGACACTAGGGCCTTTAAGAAAATACGAGGAAGAGAACACATGATGAGGCTTCTAGGTGGTGTGGAGAGTTCTACCTGTCACAGAGGTCGAAAGGGTAACTGCTTCCGGATCCTGTGGGTGAGCCAGTACGAAACCATTGAAGTATTGGAGAGTGGAATCGTAATTGGTGGTTGGTACACTGGTTCTTGTATGTAGTGGGATTGTTTTGTGAACAATCGTTGGTATTGTTATTTGCGCAAGGGCACAGGAGCATCAGCACAATGGCAGTAGGGCATTTGCATTATGCAGCAGGAACATTTGCATAATGGCAGCAGAAACATTTGCACAAGGGCAACAGGAACATTTGTATTATGCAGCAGGAATATTTGCATAATGGCAGCAGAGCATTTGCATTATGCAGCAGGAACATTTGCATAATGGCAGCAGGAACATTTGCACAAGGGCAACAGGAACATTTGTATTATGCAGCAGGAATATTTGCATAATGGCAGCAGAGCATTTGCACAATGGCAACAGGAACAGGAACCAACCTAGAGCTGGCGTGCTCGGGTTTGTTTTGAGTGTCGGTTCTTTGTGGTGATACAATTCGCAACTACACGCACGACTCACACTAGGTTATGTTAGATGCGGTCGGGTGCTTTTGGTACGCAGGGATTGAAGGCAAGGGACCTCCGTGACGGTAGCGAGGGCAGCATGAAGAGGCGCAGATGTAGATAGGGTGCAGAGCTGCTGGTTTTTTTTTTTTTTTTTTTAATCCGGCAAAAATTATTATTAGAACAAAATTCTTGAAGTTTACCTGCCTAGTAGACCAATGATGAAAAAGTTTGGAGAGAAACAAGTGTGCATGTTGAGGAAAAGTTGGATTTGTTTGGCGTGTAGAGAGAGAGACGGAGAGAGAGCTAACTAAATGTGGCTAATGCCTAATACATGTTACAAAGGTACGTATTCAAGGACAGGTTCTGTGTAACCCCTTTTGGTTTTTTTTCTTTACCAAATACATTTCCAAGAATACGTGGTTGAGGGATTGTACGTATAACAAAATTCCCCATTCGAAAGAAGTTGGTCTTCCATGACCTATGCTCACGTCTATACGGTAGCATTTTTTCTACTTTCGAAAAACAAAACATTGCGTACAAGATTAGTTATAACAAAGTGGGAAAGGAGTAGGAAGTTGAAAGGATCCGCGTATGAAGATTGTCCCATTTGACAAACGAAACGCCAAGTGCGTAACGCATATATCCCCATTCACGGATAATTACGAGGAAGGGGGAGGGTGATAATTGGGAACATTTGAACGAAGAAAACTGCTGGGGACTCGGCTATTTCCGAAATTCGACCTCTGGGTGGAGGTGAAACAAGGTCTACAGCAGTCATCCTGGCACATTACAATAATGACAACTGGGAAAGGAGTAGGAAGTTGAAAGGATCCGCGTATGAAGATTGTCCCATTTGACAAACGAAACGCCAAGTGCGTAACGCATATATCCCCATTCACGGATAATTTCGAGGAAGGGGAGGGGTGATAATTGGGAACATTTGAACGAAGAAAACTGCTGGGGACTCGGCTATTTCCGAAATTCGACCTCTGGGTGGAGGTGAAACAAGGTCTACAGCAGTCATCTTGGCACATTACAATAATATTTGGTAGTGTTGGACAAAAGAATACACTGACATAAAAGTCTAATCCTCTACGTGTATTGGGCAGAAGATTAGGGGTCGTTTTATTCTCCTACTTGTTTGCGAGAAATGACAGACCCTTGCTCAAATCTCACAAACCTGGGGATTTTCTTTGTTCGCCTCCCAGACAACGAGTTAGGTGTTTTTGTGTCCATCAACTTAACTCCCACGACACGATGCCCCATAATCATGAGTGAAGCGTATGATTAGTCCTTTTGAGATAGTAGATAGTTCCTGGGTTCTTGTGACAGGAAGTCCACGGGCATATTAATGATTACAAAAAAGGGGTGTGGACTACATTGAGTAGTTCACACATAAAGGTTTGATATTATTTCGTTCGCACGATTCATGGTGAGTATTATAACGTCTTCACGTATAGCGTACAAGATTGCAAAATCAAAGGATTTGCAAGTAAGTTTTATAACGTCTTCACGGATAACAATGAACGAATTACAACTGGGTTGCCCAGTATTGAAGGGAGGTGCAAAAGACTAGGTATTTATGACATTTCTGACAAAAACCCACAGAGTAATTATAACGGGCTCCCCGTATCGCATTTAGTAGATATTCTGAGATTCCCATCTATGACGGCAGATTTTATAAGGTTCCCACCTATGATGGCAACAAAGGTTAACGTTCATATAAAGGTACCTATTCAATACAGACGGCGAGACATACTGATGTACTTAGTACAACAATACCGTAGCATAATAAATCCATATTAGCGTACGTTAAAGACTTGCACAAAGGCAAAAACATATTTGAAGATCTGGCCAAGATTTTATACTTCAACAATTAAGGGACAAAAAAAAATTCTGGCGTGCTGATGGAATGTGAATTTCATCTAAGCTTACCGCAAAAGAGATCCTTTGTGGTACAACCCTTTTGGTTACGCACAGAGTATCGTATCGTGATGGTACAACTTTTGTTGTACTTACACGTACGATGGTAGCAACAATACAAGACATGCGCTTATCGTTGTTTGACAAGGAAAATTATTTACATTGATCCGATTTGAGTGTTTAAGACCTTCTAGGTTTTACTTACTTAAACAGACTGTGATGGGCACACCTTGGTGTTATGAAAATTATAATAATGGGATGGGTTGTTCACAGGGTGGTTCACTTGGAGACCTGGCTTCTTGTTGTGACCTCGTACTTTGCACGTGATAAGTCACAACAAGGCAACCCCAAAATTTCAGTTTGAGCAGTTGAGACCCAGGGTGACTCAATGTTGCTGAAATGTTGTAAAAAAATTTATCGTTAATGAAGAGGCACGTTGAAAGTTGTCCCTTTTATAACGATACTTTCCAGACTCCACATCCAGTTCTGGGGAGAGCTAGAGCAATTTGGGTTATTTATTGAGCGCCATTCTATTTTCTTAAAAAACAGAAAAAAACTTAGAACGGGTAGCAAACATCTGATACCGCCGTGGGTTTACACAGGTTTGCTTACCTAATTTAACTACATATGACATAAGGGTTAGATGCACTTTGGCGAGGACCCGATATTTAATGTACAAAAAAGATTTTCTAACATTTAGAAAGGGGTGACGAGGTATGACATGATGATGTGAAAATATGATGCTGCTAGTTGTGACGATGCACAAAACCTTGGGCACGTACTTGCAGTAAGCCACAGGGAATTCCTTTCTCCGAAGTGATCAATTTCAGGTAGAGGTGTGCATGCTTAGAAAAAACGATGTTTCCAAGGTTTGACACCTGGGGCAGCAATTAGAGGCGAATGACTGATGATGACGAGATATTTATACAAACAAAAATAAAATAAAATAAAATGAAACGAAACCACAAGGGAGAATTATAATTTCTTCCATGACTTTGGCTACAGTTGACACCACTGTGCCAGAGCTAGAAAGGTTTCGTTTGAGTGTCCTAATGAGTGACAATCGTTTACGAGAGGCCGCTCATTAGTGACGAAACAAAAGGGTTGACTTCCATAGTGATCCATGTCACGGTGTAGACGAATGGTTGCTAGGAGTCAAGGAATAACCGTTGGGGTTATACGGGCGTGGCAATGGAGTTTGTTTCCATGTTACCACTTTTTACAATGTCCTTTATATGGTAGTTACCTATGTGTTTACCAGAGATGTCGGACAATCGGTAAACCAGGTCTGAGATTTTCTTTAGGACTTTCGTCTTTACAAAACGGGGTGCCAATTTGGCAGAGAAGTACAGCGCACCTTGTGACAGAGTGTTGTTTCTCCTCCAGACGATGTCTTCTTCCTTGAATGTGACGTGCTTCCTGCGAAGGTTATACCTGTCGGCGCTCTTTTGGTGGGCCAATAGTAGAGCGTCTGTTACTTCACTATAGATAGCGGAGAGTTCCTCCAAGCGGTGGGCGTAATTTGCTGCGGGGTCTGCTGTGGAGGAAGGGACGGGTGGAAGGCAATTGTCAGGGTGTAGTGAACCGTGAACTACTTGTTCCATGCCGTGTTTGAGAAAAAATGGTGTATAGCCTGTAGCGAGGTTCACCGTGTTGTTCATGGCTGCTTGTATTCTGTCTAATTTTTTGCACCATGTGCGTTGATCTTTGCCAACCAAAATTGCCAGGGCCGTGTTTATGGTTTGGTTGTATCGTTCAACGGTGTTGTTCTGTGGGGTGTAAAGGGTGTTATAGAATACATCCTTTATACCATATTTAGACAAAAACTCTTTAAATTCCAGAGCTATAAATTGTTTACCATTGTCGCATATTATAGTACGAGGGGTACCGTAGGGTATGAAAATATGTTTTTCCAATAGATTGGTTATTGCTGCTGCAGTTGCCCTTTTCAGAGGAAACAACCAGCAGTATTTGGAAAAGATGTCCACTACGCTGAGTATATGCATGTAACCGGCGTAGCTTCTAGGGAAGGGTCCAATGAGGTCCATAGAAAAGGATTGAAGTGGTCTATCGGCACGCTTGGGGTTGCCCATTAGACCAGACGGTGGTGCCGTACTGTGCTTGTATGCCTTACAGATGTCGCACTTGGAGATGTATAAACGTACTTGTTTGAATAGACCCGGCCAATAATATCTTAAGGATATTTTTTTGAATGTTTTGAAAGTTCCAGGGTGTATGGAGTCTACGGCACTGTGGTTATCAATAATAACTTGTTCTCTATTTTCGAGAGGGACTACCTTTTTCCAGGCATAGTCCTCTAAGATTGACAGTGGAGGCTTGCAGTTGCGATATAGTTGTCCGTTCTTAATTATAAAATTCGGGAACTTTTGTGGGTTGTCACTGCATCCTCTAAAGATTTTTTGATACCATACGTCTTTTGTGGGGAGACTAGAATTGGGTAATTCGGCATTTAATGTTGCTATCTCGATCCTAGAAAGGGCATCTGGGACGATATTATCCGCGCCTTTACGGTGGATGACATCGAAAGTATATTGAGATAGGCGGGACGACCAGCGAGCCAATCTCCCGGAGGGGTTGTCTAGCGAGATCAGCCATTTTAGGCTGCTATGGTCTGTGACGACGGTAAACTTACTGCCCTCAATGTATCCGCGGAAATGTTGAATGGATTCCATGACTGCTAACAATTCTCTCTCGGTAATCCCGTAGTTTTTTTCGTGTTTATTTAGGGTACGAGAGAAGTATGCCACGGGGTGTTCGCCGTCCGTAAAATTTTGAGTGAGGACTCCTCCGATTCCGACGTTTGATGCGTCCGAATGGATCGTAAAGGGAAGATTGAAGTCGGGGCAATTCAGTACTGGGGCTGATTGAAGAGCCTCTTTCAGGGAGTTGAATGCTGACTCAGTCTCTGCAGACCAGGAAAAGTTACTGGTACCTTTACGGATTCCCGTGATTTTGTTGAGCGGCGCCGCGAGAGTTGAGAAGTTTTTTATGAATCTTCTGTAGTAACCGGTGAGTCCGAGGAAGGCTTTTACCTCTTTTGCATTTGTAGGTCGGGGAAAATTTGTCATAGCCGCTACTTTTGTGGGGTCTGTTCTTAGGCCTTCTTCGTCTACTATGAAACCCAAGTATCGTAGGCGGTGCCTGCAGAATTCCGATTTCTTCAGGTTGATAGTCAAACCGGCCTGTTTGAGTTGTTGAAAAACCTTCTCTAGAATAAGTATATGTTTTTCAAAGGTATCGCTAATGATGATCAGGTCATCCAGGTAGCAAAATAAATTGTTATCAAACTCTGGGCCAAACAATTTATCCATGAGTCTTTGTAGTTCTGCTGGGCTGTTTTTTAAACCGAAGGGTAGTCTTTTGAAATGGAACATACCCCTGCCAGGCACCACGAAGGCAGTCTTTTCGCAGGAGCTGGGATCCAAAGGTATCTGCCAGAATGCTTTGCTTAAGTCTATGGATGAGATGTATTTAGCGTTTCGAAGTCTGTCCAGGATGGAGTTGACCAAGGGGAGCGGGTAGGCGTCTGATATTGTACATGCGTTGAGGCGTCTGCTGTCGAGGCAGAAACGGGCTGAGCCGTCTTTCTTTGAAACTAATAAGGTGGGGTTGGTCCATGCACTGCGGCTGGGTACCACCACTCCCAGTCTTAACATATCGTCCAATTCTTTTTCCAGCGTTTTCAATTTTTGTGGAGCTAGGTTGTAATACCTTTGTTTGATTGGGGGGCCTGTTGTTTTTATATGGTGTTGTACTAGGTTGGTTAAGCCTAAACCGCACCTTTCGAAGGAGATGGATTCATACTTGTTGATCATTTGATTTAATTGTATTGTCTGTAAGGGGTTCAAGTTTTCGTAGGGTATTACCGTACGGATTTCGTTTACTTGGGGAGTGACGGAGGGGTTGTTAAACAGTTGCGGGGCAATTTTGAAAGCCATCCAAAAATCCACTCCCAAGATGAATTTCTGTGTGATTGTAGGTACAACTAGAAACTTGATCCAAACTGTTTTTTGGTCGCAATTGATCGGCAGGGTTAGAGAACCGATGACGAGTTGTGAAGTGTTGTCTGCCGTGGTAACATGTGAAGAATATTTTCCCATTTTAAAACCACAGTTTGTGAATAAGGTGTGGGCGTTGTCGCCCAGGCAGCTGACAGAGGCGCCGCTGTCTAGGAGACCTGAAAAAACCACGTTGTTTATGGAAAAATGCGCGAAGGGTCTACCGTCTATTGCCTGTTTGCAGCAAACTGTAGAGAGGGGTAAGGCCTGTTTAAAAAATTTGACGTGTTCCAACCACTCCGACCATTCCTTTGGCCTATGGGAGGGATGGCCCGGGGGGTTGGGGTCTAGTTTTTTGTCTTCCTGGCTGTCCAATTGGGAGGGGGTCTGGAGAAATCCATAGGGGGTTTGATGAATCTGAGATCCGGGATGGACGTTTCGGTATTGTCTTGGCGTGGTCTTTTGCCAAACTTCCTCCCTTCATCTCTTCTTGGAGAACGATCGACGGATCGCCTTTTGTTAGAATGGGTGTCTTTGGAGGATAAAAGTTTTGCTTGTTTAAAGCAGGCGGCTTGGGAGTGACCAATCTTGTGGCAAAAAGAGCAGGATTTCTTTTCGTTGTGCTCCGGTTTTATGCCGGACGAAGTGCTTGGGCGAAAGTTTTCTTTGGGGAATCTTTCGTCTCTCTTCCGATCCTGGTATGCCTCTAGTAGCTGGCAGACATCTTTCAGTTGCTCCAGCGTGGCAATTTTCTGAGAAGTAATGATGTTTTCGTATCTGGGGAGAAGACCGTCGATTAAAACCGGGAGAAGTTCCGCTTCAGGGACAGGTTGGGTGAGCTTTATATTGATGGCCTCTGCCCTCTGTGTGAATCTAGCAACAGGCTCTCCGGAGTGCTGCTTGATAGCGAGTAGGGATAGCCTGACTCTATGTTGGGCCTTTTTTTCTCCGAAACTGGATAAAAGTGCCACCTTGAGTTCCCTCCATGAGTTTGTTTTTCTCTTATGTATCCTGTGCCAGGTAAGCATTTCAGGAGCGATGAGGTCTATGAAGTTCCTGTGTAGAATACTTTCGGGGATTCCTCTGACTTGGGCTGTTTCTTCTATTCTGTTGATGAAATCCTCCACATCCGTGAGTCCGTTGTATTTCGTCTTCCAGGTTGTCAAATCATATATTTTCGTCTGTTCCTGGGCTTGTACCACCAAGGGTTTTGCTTCGGAGACTGTGAGGGAGGTAGAGATGATTTCTGAGGTGTCTTCCTGTTGAAACTGCAACTTCCTGATGTACTTTTTGTTGTAGAAAGAAGCATATTGAATAAGGCATTTTTTGGATTTATTCCTGGGAGAAATCTTTCTACTTCTCAGGGCCTGTAGTAGTTCTTCCTTTTTTGACGTAGAAATGTGGGGGATTATACCCAGCGTGACTTGAGGGACTTCCATAGTGTATAGGGTCGTGTCAGGGTGACCTTACGTTGGGAGAAAAACGAGAACTCGACTCTTTGTCCGTAATTGGAAAGAAATTTTTGCCAGGGATTGACCACTGGGGACGTATATATATATTTTTTTTTTTACAAAATGCTTCTGCGAAAAAACGCGTATTTGTAAGTGTTTGGGTTATTTGAAAATTTGGGCAGAGATTTGCCTCTGGCCACGTGCTTTTTAGGAAAAATCCAAGCGTTTTGGAAAAAAAATTTCGAAAATTAAAAAATCGAAAAAAGGAAAAAATCGAAAAAAAATTTTCAGAGTCCGAAACTGGAGAAAATTTGGGCAGCGATTTTCCTCTGTCCATGCGTTTTTAAGAAAAAATCCAAGCGTTTTGGAAAAAAAAATTTCGAAAATTAAAAAAATCGAAAAAAGGAAAAAATCGAAAAAATTTTCAGTCCGAAACTGGAGAAAATTTGAGCAGCGATTTTCCTCTGGCCATGCGTTTTTAAGAAAAAATCCAAGCGTTTTGGAAAAAAAAAAAAAATTTCGAAAATTAAAAAATCGAAAAAAGGAAAAAATCGAAAAAATTTTCAGTCCGAAACTGGAGAAAATTTGGGCAGCGATTTTCCTCTGTCCATGCGTTTTTAAGAAAAAATCCAAGCGTTTTGGAAAAAAAAAATTTCGAAAATTAAAAAAATCGAAAAAAGGAAAAAATCGAAAAAATTTTCAGAGTCCGAAACTGGAGAAAATTTGGGCAGCGATTTTCCTCTGGCCATGCGTTTTTAAGAAAGAATCCAAGCGTTTTGGAAAAAAAATTTCGAAAATTAAAAAAATCGAAAAAAGGAAAAAATCGAAAAAATTTTCAGAGTCCGAAACTGGAGAAAATTTGGGCAGCGATTTTCCTCTGTCCATGCGTTTTTAAGAAAAACTCCAAGCGTTTTGGAAAAAAATTTCGAAAATTAAAAAATCGAAAAAAGGAAAAAATCGGAAAAATTTTCAGAGTCCGAAACTGGAGAAAATTTGAGCAGCGATTTTCCTCTGGCCATGCGTTTTTAAGAAAAAATCCAAGCGTTTTGGAAAAAAAAAATTTCGAAAATTAAAAAAATCGAAAAAAGGAAAAAATCGAAAAAATTTTCAGAGTCTGAAACTGGAGAAAATTTGAGCAGCGATTTTCCTCTGGCCATGCGTTTTTAAGAAAAACTCCAAGCGTTTTGGAAAAAAAAAATTTCGAAAATTAAAAAAATCGAAAAAAAGGAAAAATCGAAAAAATTTTCAGAGTCTGAAACTGGAGAAAATTTGAGCAGCGATTTTCCTCTGGCCATGCGTTTTTAAGAAAAACTCCAAGCGTTTTGGAAAAAAAAATTTCGAAAATTAAAAAAATTGAAAAAAGGAAAAAATCGGAAAAATTTTCACAAGTTTTCGTGGAAGTAATTTGTTTGAGAATTCAACAATATCTTGGGGGCATGGTTTCATTACGCGGCTTCCTATAGCCTGATTTTATACAGCACCAATTTTTCTGGTATTTACACGCGAATTCCCTTCGTCTTTTCGACAAGATATTACCTTCTTTGTCAATTGACAAGGTATTATAGTGTCAGATGTCAAGGAATCCACGTCAACGCGAATTTAGTATTTTTTGCATTATTCGAATGTGATTCGGCATGACCCGGTTTCAGCAGACGACAGAGTCAAAAATACTTAATTGTCAAATGACAGAAAGAATTTAAATCCACTTGTTCCCTAGGTGTCAGCAAGTGTCCGTTTAAGAGACGTACCAGCGTGCTGCAGTATAGTATATTATTAAAAATATTTAGCACTTTCGAGACCAAGCGGATGATTTGTTTATCATGTACATGATTTTAATTGTTGAATAAATTCTTCTTTAATTTGTGTTTATTTCCACTATTCACTTGTATTGAAAATAGCAATTTTAATCGGCCGACACTTTGTAATCACTGTATTATTCGCAGCGACAACTTCCTAGGTTGGGCACCTTGCGTTGGAATACCGGTAATATTTTGTCGAGTGACGAGTCACAAATGATAAAATCGCGCCCGTAATAATTTAAATTGTGATTCGAAATTACGTTCGCGCCGAGATTCCTGTTGGAAGTGCTAGACAATTGGGAATAAACAATACATCATAATAACATTTCAGAGTTTACAATTGTTGCTTGGGAACGAGGCCGTGGTGGAACAGAAAAAAAATTTAAATGGCCCCACGTTTAGCGCCAGTGTTAGCGTCGGCGGGCGTGCTGATGCTATCGGCAGGGTTGGAGAAAGCTCCCACATATTTAATACAAATTAGTTGCTGTATCTGCCCCAAATAAAAACTAGCTCAGGTTCGGTGCAAGCAGGGTTTCTCTTAACCTCAAGGCTAGTGCTTGTGGTTCGGAACTTCACGCTTCTCCGTCCCCCCAGGGCCTCTCTCGACAAGCAAAACACGGTAGGTTATCACATAAATAGTTTATTCAATTCTAGGAGACACAATAATACATAAGAGGAACGATCCTAGCTGAAAGTTAGTTTGAACGTCAGTCTCTGCTCTCTACACGCGTGGTTAGGGCTTCAAAACATTTAATTGCACACAAAGGGTAACATGGTAATTGACTCACGTTTGGTTTATGGGCCAGCAGCGGCTTTACGCGCTTGTTCTCCCGGTCTCAGCAGCGTCCAAGCGCGGACACCGGAAGTGCGCAACCGGCGAAACTGAACTCGTGTCGCACATGTTCACGCGGGACGTGGGCTCGGGAAGCTCGCTCGCTGAAGACTGGCGAGCTTGCCGCTCGAGATGGTCTGGCGACAGCTCGGTTTGTCGCTCGCGGGAGGGGGTAGTGCGCGCGCCTCTATATTGGCGGTCTATTTGTAACGTAACATGCTATATATTCGTACAGGCTTCTTATTTATTAACCCTCAGCATGCTTGGTAGGGTCCAATGAAAAAAGCGGATGTAAATTATTTAAAATTTGGCGCTCGAATGTCATGTTGTGTTTCTGTAGTTACCGCTAATGAGTCACGCAAGCATTACATGAAGAGAAGTTGTCCACGGAAGCAAAGTCAAAGTCCGCGGAGGTCTCACATACCCTAACAAGTATCCGTTTTGTTAGCAGTAGTTGTTTTGTAAGAAGTTGTCATTTTTATTTAGTTTTCTTTTAGGAATATTAAATGCTTTCTTAAGATTTTTTTTTTTAAGATTCACAATATCTTCGAGACCAACCGTAGAGGGTCTTAAAACATTATTAACAGAAGAATATTGCTATGATTCCAAATAAATTTAACAGTACATTCGGATATAAATGTTTTTTTTTTTAGTTTTCTTAATGATTCTCCACCAGCTCCCTAATGTAAATTACATGTTTACAACATGTCCAAATATAAAATATCGCAAGCAAAAGCACGAACGTCAATCTTTTTGTTTCTCAAATATGAGTACAGCAATTCAATTTTCTCCTGCCAAAAATGTCAATTGAAGCTTAATCACAAATATTATTTTCCAAGTTAAATATTGAAAAATGGTTCGTTGCAACGTATAACGCATCTTTTTGTTTAGGTTTTTAGTATATTTTACGTGATTATAAAAAAAACGTTACATTTTTGTTAAACAAAAATTAGAGGGTTTGATTTTGGCTCACGTAGGATTTATAAATTTTCAAATGTTTTGTGTTTGTAATAAACTTTAAAAAGAAATGAAAAACATAAACAATTACTTTTACAAATAAATAAAAAAGATTTAGTATTGCCTGGTCCCACAGACCCTACCAGGCGAAACCAGTGGTACAATATTACCAGCCAAGCGGAGGGTTAACTGTTAACCTCAGAAAATGTTAGTAAATTTACTGATTTAAGTGTATTTCAGGCGTGTATTGTGAAGACATTTATCAATAAATTTATAAAATTAAACCAACCATAAAATGCATTGCGTTGATTCTAACCTATGAATAATCAAAACTTAACCCATTTAATCAATACAAATATTTAAAGACTGTATAATAATATCAGAAAGACTGTTAGATTTAGATTTGAGATTTTTACGGCCAAAAGTATTATCGTGATTTATTTTTGGGGTTTCGTGTCGTGTTGCGCTCTCTTCTAATTTAGCCAACGATTCTGACAGCGTTACAATGTCCACCATCGCGGCAGATGTGTAATGTTACATTTACACTTCTGCCCATGTAACGCAATTAGAAACGTTATTGGCTGAATAACGAGGCAGTGCAAAACTGCATTAACGTGCAGTGTTGCGCTGTTATTACGATTTTTTTTTGATAATCCAAACTAAAAATTCCTGCCTGAAATATAATAAGACCTCTAAATGCTAATAGGTATCACTTTCACTTTTTTAAACGGTTTGTATTTAATGTATAAAGGCTCGTTCATGTTTTATCTTTTATTTTGGAAATAAATAACTGTTCAGGATTTAAGGAAATCCCCCTTGTGGCATGTGGCCTTCGAAATCGGGCGAAATCATGCTCTCCTTTCGCAGACGGCGATAAGATTTAAATTGCCGGCTGATTTGATTCATGCAGAAAAAATTACCGATATGCATGTTTTATTTTCTTTTCTGAAGTTTAGGCACACATTTCATAATAATTTGCCATATCGTACAATAAAACCACATCCGAAAAGGGGGTTCTTAAGTAGAATATTTTTCACATTAAAACTTTTTTATGGTTTATTTAAATCAATGGAAAGATGTTTTCTACTCGCAGTATTTAAAAAAGCATCGGTAATATCTCTAAGCACGACAAATCATGGTTTTGTACGATTTTTCATAAGTACGCTTTTCACTGAAGGGATTATATTTAATTATATCTTTATTAGATTTCTTGTATGTACGTCGTCTTCTGCGGAATCAAACTATTACTACGTCTGCCTAGACACGAGAACCCATCAATTGAAACAGATATAGGAAAAACCATTTTAAAATGTGCTTTCAAGTTAAATATAAATAAATAAAAACTAACCACCAAGTAAGACAGTTCTAATATAGATAACTTTATTCTCAACGAAGTCATTAGATCACATTCCTACAATTGAAACCGAGTATAAAATATGATTACTTTCTTCTTATATACGGCGCTAAAGCAGAGCCATCTGTTTGCCTTGACATCCCTTGGGACGGAACCTTCTTTGCGGATGTAATCTCGCCGTAAGCTTGATGTTTGTTACTTCTCCATCTTCATGTTAAAAGTAGTTTAGATGGCCTCTTCTTTTACGTTGTAGCCTTAGCAGTCTCGATGCATTTTGGAATATAAATATAAGTCCACTGTTACTTTTTCATTACCAATGTTAACATTGAAGGCAATATGGTGACATCATGAAATTATTTATAAAATTTTTCAACCCCTTTTTATTGATTTACTATTTATTAAAACCAATAAAAATAGTTTTTCCAAAAAGATTAAGGCCAATTGTACACGGATTAGTAGCGTACGCATCGCTCATGAGTATCCGCTAAACAATTTTGCTGGTTACACGCTACGCTAGTCTTTATACATCTGCTACTTGTTTGACGAAAATGTTGTCCAAACAAGAATAATAAATTATGTTCTGGATGTTGGAAAATGTACATGTTTATTCAATTATAGTTTATCGGAATACATATGGAATGGATTGAGGTTGGAAAAAAGTCTATTTGAAATCATACTCAAATAGTTCCATGGCGGCGGCGAATGCCCTATAATATTTATTTCGTTGTGGTTGAACCCAAAAATTTCATTGATCGTTTTTTATGCTTACAAAAAAACAAAATTGTCTTCATAGCTAGTCACTTGACATCATATTAACTTCACGGCTGTACGCAAAAAAAATATTAAGTCCAGTAAGTATAATTCGGGTAGCGCCGTGTACGAAATCCATCTTTAAAGTGAAGCATATCAGTAAGCGACTTGTGCTTGCATCGCAGTCACGTATCTTAAGTATTTCTAAAAAGGGCCTAAGAAGGAAATTTTTTTTCAAAATAAACTGGTAGAGTTTTTATTTTCTCAACATTTAGTATTTTTTGTGAAGACTGACAGGATTCTAATGAAAAAAATATCGGAACGATCTGCAACAACTTATATAAAACAAACCGCCAAGAATAAATATATGCGTACGTTTTCGATACATAATGATGAAAATTGCAATTATATTAAGTTTTTATTACTCAACTTAATGTTTTTTTTTATGTTCTTAGCGAGTTTTTGTTTTATGAACATTCGGTAATTTTTGTAAAGACATTCACAGGATTCTAATGAAAAATACCGGAACGGTCGAAAAGCATCTTATATAAACGAGATTCGAGACCTCGGCGTAATTTTTGAAGCAAATCTCTCCTTCAAATCCCACATATCTGACATTATCTCCCACGCCAACAAAATGCTTGGATTTGTTCTTCATAATGCAAGATCATTTACTAATGGAAATGCAATACGGAGAACATATGAAGCACTTGTCATCCTGGAATATAACTTAATTATTTGGGCCCCATCTGAATACATATCCTAGAAATATAAAAAGTGCAAAAAGGTTTATGCGTTACCTGTATATGAGGGTATGCACATACTACCCATTCCTGTATCCATCATTTTCTTAACAGGAATGCTCGATTTTATTACCTTAGAAGCCCACCGAAAAATATTTTTAGGCAAACATCTTTTTAAGTTAATCTTAATTAATTTAATGAAAACAAATAACTTTGTGTACACCACTATTTATTAACAATATCAACATGTTTCGAAAACTATGTTTTATTCGTCAGGATAATAAGTTAATAAAAATAACAAAAGACAAAAAAGTATAGACAAATTAGAACATAAACAATATTAGAAAGGAGAGGTGATAAATTAGTTTTATAGTTATTATAGTTTTCGAAACGTGTTGATATTGTTAATTAAATAGTGGTGTACACAAAGTTATTTGTTTTCATTAAATAAATAATGACGCCACAAAGTGAATTTGCGAATTTTTAAGAAATAATCTTAATTAATTTAAGCTAATTCCGGTTCCATACTAAATCCGCCATGTTGAAAGAGATCGACTTAAATGACCTTAACGCGTATACTCGTGGGAGATCGCACACACGTTTATATGCTCCGAAAGCGAGAACTTCTGACTATCAGAATGCACTGTTAAACAGAGCGACTCTCCTGCTTAACGATTCTACATTGAGCATCGACATCTTCAATGTCACTTACATAGAATTCAGTAACGATCTCTTGACATACGTCACAACATAGTTAGCGCCTCCGTACATGGAGCTACTTACAAGCTATTCGAGCCTGATACGCGTAGCACGCGCACCACTCGTGGGTACCCGCCATACAATTTTGCTGGTGTTCGTACACGGCGCTACGCGACGGATGTCGGGTTGAAGTCGGTAGCGCGCTACCGACGGTGCTGATAGCACGCTACGCGTTGCAGCATTCGTGTCTACTACTTTTGTTTGACGTTTGACAGAAATGGCGTCTGAACATGAAAGTAATGTTATATTTGTTCTGGAAGTGGAAAAAAATGCGTGTTTATATAACTTTACATTACCAGAATACGCAAGAAAGGATTTAGTGGAGAAGGCATAGACTAATGTTGGAAAAAAGGTCATTTGACATCGTTTGACATCTTGTTAACTCCACGGCTGCACGTGAAAAATGGTCAAGTTCAGTATAATTTGGGTAGCGCCATGTACGGAAACCAGCTTTAAAAAGTAGTATATCTGCAGGGTACTTGTGGTTGTGTCACAATCACGTAGTTTGTAAGTATCTCCATGACCGGAGGGCCTTACTGCCCCCACGCATTTTTTTTTTAATTTTGTAATCTTCCCCATAATTTTTTTAATGTATAACTGTTTTACGGAGAACCTTAAAAAAATAATAAATAAAACTCCTCCAGACTTCAAAAACAATGATACGAATCAGCCTTTGCTTCATATATATGATAAATATAACAATATATTATGTAATTTGTTTTCACTTATGCAAGCAGGTAATAACTCGTATAATAGAGCCTCACGAAATTACGCAATATCTACTTTTGCTTAGATTAGTTTTCGACTTGAAAATAAATTTTTTTTACCCTTTTTTAAAATTTAAAAACCATATGTCTCACTGTATCACTTAACCTAACAGACTATCAAAGATCTGCTTAATTCTTATTTAGGAAAAAGTATTTTTATTTAATTTCGACTGTATCTCAAAATTCACTATTTTAATCAAATTATATTATCACCGAAAACCTCTTAACGTCATTGTTCTCCGCCGAATTGTTACAGTGCAAAGTTTCCAGGGCATGATTCAGCCAAGATCAGCATGCACGTATTATTCAGCCAAGAATTTTGCTCATAAGCAAAACAATACAAGTTCCTAGCAAACAATCTGCGTAGGTACCTACCTATATATACTATAAACATTCACAATACATTATCTTGGTATAATATTGTTCAGAATTATATTGCAGCATACCAGGCAGGCAGGAAGGCATACGTACCACTAGGATTCCGGGAATTCGTCGAGATGCATTATTAGTGGAGTCTCAGAAAACAGGTCGGTGATAGTAGCCTACGTACAGGATGCACGGTGGAATAAGGTTAGGAAAGCTGAAAAATATTTAAGCTAAATAAAATAAAATAAATTAATTTTGACCAATAAATACTGATTGATGAACAAGATTAATTTATTACATAAATATAATTTTGTGTATAATTAACAAATAGTTATTTAACCCTCGACCCGTCGCGTGGGGTCTTTAAAAGCCTAGGTTTTACAGAAATGCTAATTATGTACATTTTAAATGTTCCCACTGATTCCATACTTCAGGTAGCTTCCCAAAAGGGACTATACTTGACGCTAGCTCCGCCGACATTCAGGCTGCGCATGTGCGCTTTGAGATACAGACGTGTGTTTCGGCGTGAGGCTCAACAAAAAACAACAAAATACAATGAAAAACCAAGTTTATATGTTTATTCTTTGTATTTGTTGATTTTTCGTGGTAATAATAATAAGTCTGTATTATTCTCAAATAGTTATAAATTTCATAGAAATTGGTTAGATTTTTTTTAAAGTTTACTATTAAAAAAGTATGATTCAAAATTATAAAAAAATGTCCCTTGTTGATTTTTAAGCATTTGCATTGAAAATAAATATCTTATTTTTAATTATTTCTTTTAATTTCAATGCAGCCCCTATCACCTGACTATTATCAGTTAAAATAACGTATAAAATGTATGCTATAACAATAATTTTATCATATTTATTTTTGGGGTCCTAGGTGACCCCGCGCGACGCCTCGCGTTAAAAAAAAAGACGCGACGGGCCGAGGGTTAAATGAATGAAACACCGTCCCATTGAAATGCTTGGTTGGTAAAAGTGAATCGGAAGATTTTTGTTTTGTATGAACGTTTTTATGTGTAAGTTTTGTTTTGATATTGATATGAAATATTATGTATCTTCAGTTTTCACTACATTGAAAATTTATTTGTGTTATTTTAATCCCTGTTAAATTGTTGTTATACAAAAAACTAATATTAATATTTTTATTTATTATTCAAACACCCATAGGGCTTTTACATAGAGTGCAGCACATGTTTTTGAAAAAATATAGGAAATAACATAAAATATAAGAAACAAAATATAAGATTTGACACAGAGTAGGTAGTAAAAATAGAAATAAAAATAGTTTATGAAGTAGGTAAAAATAGTTGGCACATACGTCGTTTGAAGTTTGCCAAGTTCAAATTGTTGTCAAATACATCCATATTCTTTAAATATTTGTCACCAATAGCATGTAGGCGCTGTATTGGAGAATGCAAACTATAGTTGGAATGAGATGTATGCATATAAAATGTTAATATTTGTCTAGTCGTTCGTGTAGGCACATGAAGATTTATTAATTGCAGGGGTTCACAACAATCGAACTTAGAGTTTAATAATTTAAATTAAGAGGTTAGGTCGTTTATTTTTTGTCTGTTTGCTAAAGTTGGAATATTTAAAATATTCATTAACAACGGGTAATTTATACGCTCTTAAGGGATATTGAATCAATAAATCCGAAAAATCTACCACCGAATTAATGGTATACAAATAACATTTTCCTTGGAATTGTTTCTAAATAATTACATCACACGTTTGGATGTAGGTACATATTTGTGCACACTGATAGTTTAGATAATTTCGAAAAAGTTTTTCGAACGCCAGTCGGCAGTCCCTTCTTACTCCCCAGTGGCCCAAAAAGGCTGAGTGCGTGGCGACATTTAAAATCCTTATTTTCACATATCATCAGTTCTTCAGTAACTAAGTATTTTTTAGAAGTAAACCATTTATTAAGACCCGTAAGTAGTTATACATCAACTTAATAATGTCCACTTTATAAATAAGCAATTGCGTATTTTTTACTTATTGTTTACTGGGCTAACTGCAAGAAATAGGGCGAATCTGTAATCATTTATTTTTCTTCATTATTCTGTGGCCTATAAGCTATTATACCTTTTGTACTTTATATTTAATTTGTGCAATAAAGATTTCAATAAATTCAAGTACAGTTATTATCTGCATCCAGACGTCAAGCGGTAAAGAGATAAATATAAACCTATAAATATTATCTTTCCGTTACACTTTTTCATTAGCAACAATTTCTTTAAAATGATTTACCTGTGCCTACCTACTTGTGTTTTCTAAGTCTAGTTGAAGGTGAAAAAGTGTGGGTAATTTTTTAAACAATCTCTAAAACTTGAAAATGATGAAATTTTGCACATTTGACCTTCAAAACAGGTAGACAATGGTATATCAAGGTTTAGATGAGATTTCAAAAAACTACTCTTACCCCTATTCTCACCCTTAAAGTGGAATTTCGATACTTACGAAAGTGCACACTTGAGATTCAAGATAAATGAAAAATTACTTTCTCAATCTGATTTCGAACATCTCTCTTTCGAAAAGCCTAAGCAATGCCATTAATTTGTACAAAATATCGAAACATCCATACAAAATATCGATAATTGTCAAAATATTCGATGCCTGAGAAAAAAATACCCTTAAACTAATGCCCTTGCTAATAAATCTTAATTAAAATTTTCACAACTGATTAACAGCCATTTACCATGTTTTTCAGTTGTTCAATTTAAAACCCTTTTATTAGTAAGACCCCTAGGGCCTTAGGGTTTTAAATTTCCAGCTAAACTTTGTATATGAAGCTTGTTTTTAGAATATCTACAATAAACTAAATATTAATTCCACGGTGGAAACTTTGTGAGGAAAAAGAGAATTTAAGGTGTACAGGAAAGTTGAACCAAAGTTTTCATCAAATGAAAGACAATAGCTCTCTTTCATTTAGGTCTTGACAGTAGTTCCCAAAACGACTATATTAAATAAGTTTTTCAAGCAATATTTAATTTAAACTTAGGAGCCATTCTACGCCATCAAAATTTGAAGAATTAAAACACTTTGTATTTAAACCACGAATTTATTATTTTGTATATCTACCGGTTTCGCTTCGACCAAGCTTCATCAGGATATAATATAATAATAACTAACTACTAAGGCAGAGATATCGGTTATATATAAGTGGAATGACATAGGGAGAAAGAAAATCACAAAAGAAAATAATTAGACAGAGACAAAATTAATATGCAAGGGATACAAAGGGTAAACAATTAGTGGGAGGGAGACAACAATGTACATTATACAGAAAAAGATAAGTTATAATACAAAAGAACATAATTAGACGGGAGCAAATTAATTTAACAGAGGTACGATGAATATCAATTAGGGGGAAGGAGACAACAGTGTATATATGAGCATAAGTAAATGGGCAACAGTATTCAATAATATGATAAAAAGTCTGATGCATCTTACATTTTAACATAAAGAACAATATTTAGATATGGATGAAATAAATAATTAAGGGACTCAGAATAACAATATAACACAAACATAATATCATGGGGTGGGATGGATGGCCGGAAACAAGTTAAAGATAGGACTATAGGGTGTATTTTTTTGATTTGATAGATTAACTTGGTTATTGAGTAGGAATTCTGACTTATTTGTATTTAACGTTTTTCTAATCTCTAGAGCTTCTAAATTGTCTAATTTAAGACCTATACTGTTTTTATGTAGCATTCGAGTTCCTGATATTTTATTAAAATTATGGTCTGTTGCGATTAAATGGTTTGCAAGTTCAGAGAAACCTTTACCGTTTAGACAGCGTAGATGTTCTTTGACTCTAATATTGACGTTTCGTGCTGTTTTTCCTATATAGAATGCAGGACAATCACTGCAGCTAAGTTGATATATGCCCGAGTGACTTAACTTATCGTCTTTATCTTTAGTATTGATTAAGAATTTGCCAAGATTGTTATTTGTGTAGAAGGCCGGTTTAATTTCTAGAGGAAGGTTTCTAACACTTAGGTTAGAAAAATTATTTATAAATAGAATCCTACGCCAATTGTATTTTTGAGTGTTATTTGTTATCGGCGCACTTTTGTAAAGGAATTTATTTGTAGATATTTGTTTTAGTTTTTTATTGAGTATTTTATTAACTAAGTCAGGATCGAAGCCATTATTCGACGCTATTTGTTTAATAGTCGATAATTCTTTTGAATAATTAGTGTTAGACAGGGGCACGGAAACTAATCTATGTACCATTGAGTGAAAAGCCGAGTGTTTATGTGAGATTGGGTGATTAGATGTATTGTGTATAGTTATGTCTGTCTATGTTTTAATTCTTTTAAATATAATGTCTAACCACAAAGTAATTGCTTCTTACGAAAAAAAAAAAAAAAAAAAAAAAAAAAAAAAAAAAAAAAAAAAAAAAAAAAATTTGAAGATATTGGATAATATTATGTTTCACGACTTAAACCTAAATCTATGAATCCACAAATTCATCTATGAATTCTTAGCCCAATGTGGTTTCATAAGCTTTTAACCACTCAGGCCTCGACAAAAATTTGTCAGAGAGTCGACAATATTTTGTCAGAAGTATACTTTTTTTTTTTATTTTACCGCCAACCCGGGCGTTTAATGAATTAAAGTATTGTATACAAATAAGTAAGTAACCCGCCTCAATAGACAATGTTTGTTCTGAGACGGGTACTTATATATGCATGTAGATGCACGTACACACATTATAAACATATACATTTTAATTATTTTTAGGGTAACTTTTAGAATTGAATATAATGCATATTTTTTTTGTAACACCGTTTAGATCATTTTCTAACAATGATTAAAATTATGATATTCTAGGCGCCAGGCCATTTAAACATTACGATCAAGTATTAAGGCGGCGCTTCCACGCTCAAAAAGAAGAATATGGAGAAATATGTAATTATGAATGTTGAACAGAGCGCGCTAATATTTTAAGTGATAAGATTGGAGCGAAAATTGTTTAATAAAACATGAATCGTTTAAAATAGAGCAAAAATTTCGTGGAAGGAGTCTTAAATATCATGTAAAAAAACATTATGATTTTTTTTATTTCTTTTGTGTATTAAATAATAATATTATTGAATATATAAAAGAAATAAAAATGGAGTTCTACAAATTAAACTTGATAACAATAAATAAACATGTGATTTTTTTTCACAACTTTAACTTGTAAAATAATAGAAACGGACGTGTTTTTAATGATTTTCGGAGCACACTTTGCGATTTTTTTTTCTATCGAGGGAATTTCATATAATTTGCGTTTTGGCGTAGAACGCGTCCAGGTATTATCTTAAAAAATAATATATTTTTAAGAGCTTAAAAACTTCAAATGTTTAAGGGAGATATGTAAGAAATTGGTAGAAATTCGGGTAACGGCGGCTTAAAGCAAGACGTTATTTAGTAAACCATAACTGAAAGAACTAAATAAGTATTAACATAATTTGGATCACGTATTACGATTGTCTACTAGTTTATTCGTGAACTGTATGTCCGTCCTTGACTATGTTAAATCCCAATTGAGCGTGGAAATTTGTTCCAAGCTGCTGAATGTCATACTGGCCAAGTACCGTGCGCCAGGGAATTGATGTGATCAACGGGAATCAGGGTCAGGTGTTTTACTTTGCTACAAATAATACTCAGTAAAATTATTTTTTTCAAAAATTGAGAAAATTTTACATGTATTGTCATTCTAGAATAGATGACTTTTAAGAAAATTAAGATGATAAACACGAAGAGCCAAATTTCTAACATAATATATCCCCGAATTCCTTTGATCCATCTTCTTTCTCGCACTCACTTCTTTCGGCCTTACAACATTCACATAATAATTTCACTGGCCCCTGCCGCAGCTGACTGGGCATCACCTTCCAGAGTAGACCTCAGAATAAGAAATTTCGTTACCTATTTGAACTGATGAAAGAAGTTGAATCATAACACATGTTTAGTTATCTTGTCCATTTTCCATTTAGATTTTGTCCCTGAGTTGTGGCTAATATACACATGAAAAGTTTTTCAATCATCCCAAAAATTCTTGCGAAACTGTCAAAAATTTGAGAATGACATTTTGCAAAACAATGATTGTTAAATTAAAATTTAATTTTCAAGACTCTTTAAATTAATGAAATAGTTTTAAGGCCTTACATAATAATTTGAGTCGAATCAAGAATTATAGATATTTTAAATAGATACCTATGTTAGGTACCGAATTTGATTAATTGTTCTTAAAATATTATTTGATTTTTCTCGTTATATATAAAAATGAACATTTGTAATAAATGAAAAGTGAAAATTTGAATATAAAAATAGTAATAGGTGGCATGTGAGCTGTTTGAAAACTGAATGCACTGGGATTGAATACATAGAACGCGGGAGGGTGGTTGATGGGGCGGGGGAACGGGAGAGGGGAGAGGGAAGGCTGGGAAGATGGAAGGGGCACGCGGGAGGGGAAGGTGACGCGGGAGGGGAACGGGGACGCACGGGAAAGGACGTGCAGGGAGAAACAATGTATTTCTTTGAATATGGCGTTGCAACGCATGCCGAGAACCAGCTAGTAATGAAATGAAATGAACGAATTCCATTTTAAAGAAGACTCCATACCTTGATTAGACTGGACTACATCTGCATAATTGCCATGTATGCAGATTAAGTGTTAAATTACCTTACATAAAATCCACTCTTACAGACTAAGTTTATTGCATATCGGTACCTGGCTGGCAGAGCTAGCAGGGCTACCAGTATATAGCGGAGAGCGGGTTACGCTAAGTGAAAAGCCTTTGTTTGTGTTTGGGCGAGCATTGGTTAATTACGAGTCGTTCAATCGGAATTAAACCTATTACGCTTAATGCAAGTCTGTGTTTGGTTTAGCAGCGGCCATAAACCAACTTAATGAGAGCTTAATTGTAGAGCCGAGTTTGGCTTTAATTGCGTAAATTTAAATAGCTTTTCAATGTGAAACTGTTGATTCACATGCGCTGGTTTCACGGAATACTTTTTTTAATTGTACCTCCTGATAACGAAAGTAGTATGAATGGAAAAGTATGATATTAGTAGACCTATTGCTTTGCTTACCAAGTATATTATTATTTAAATTATAAAAATCTTTTTTATGACAAATTAACACGAAGTACGTGTTTTATTCAGATTTCCTAGAGTCAACATTTTCGCGGGTTAAAATGGTTTAATCACATTTGTAAATCCGTTATGACTTAAATCATAAATATTGCTGAAAATTACTATTATTAGACACACCAATTCTCGTAAAATAATTGCGAAATCTGAGGTGTGATTGAAAGTTATACCAATAAAATCAAGGGGCTTATATTATCCTTTTCCTATATTCCTCTTCCTTTCCTATTTACCTACCAATTAGTTTACCTCCGATCTCTAAGCAACTATAGCATACAAATTTTTTGTAGCTAAACAATGACTGGCTAGACAAAAATGTAAAGATCTTCGTGTTATAAATGAGCTGTTGGTTTCTCTTAAATGTGTAAAATTAAATAAATTAAAATGAAAATTTAATACACATCTGGAACTCACAACAAATCACAACATACCCCAATTGGGAAGCCACAGCCTCGAGCGCCACAGCTCCATGCGATTCTGAGTAAGTTGATACTCTTGTGCAGACCCTAAGAATGCACGTTACAAATGATTTCCATACCTTAAATCCTAATTTATGTTCGATAATTATCTTGTATTCAAATAAATAAATTGTTTCTCCCTGCATGTCCTTTTCCCTCCTTCCCTATTCACTATCCCCCGTCCCGCCAACCCCCCTCATGCGTTCCATATATTCAGTCTCAGTACCTTCAGTTTTCTAATAGCTCACGTGTCACCAATTACAATTTTTTTTTTTCAAATTTTCATTTTTCATGTATTAAAAATACCTAATTATTTTTGTATATTATAAGAACAATCAAATATTATCAGAAAAATCAATCAAATTTGATACCTAAAAAAGGTACCTATTTAAATCTATAATTCTTGATTCGATTAAAATTATAATGTAAGTACTTCAAATAAATTCAGCAATTTAAAAAGTTTTGAAAACTGAATTTTTTATTTTTATTTTAACTTTATGAGTAAAACTTCAAATTGTAATATTTAATTAAATGAAGACAATTTAAACGAAACTCAATCGAAAATCTGGAAATCGAAAAATCAGAAAAAGATATTGGCATTTCTCGTCCAATATCTTTTTCTGGACCAAAAGGTTTTGGGTTCGAGTCCCGTCTTTGCTTCCTTCGCTTATATTGTCTTCATTTAATTAAATCGAATTTTAATTTAACAATCATTCTTTTTCAAAATGACATTTTCAAATAGTTGACAGTTTTGCAAGAATTTTTGTGATGATTAAAAAACTTTTCAAATGTATTGTCAAGTGGTTGTAATAATCCAGAAACCTTCGCGGGGGCTTGAAGAGGCTATTTTGAAGTTTTCAAACATTTCCAATGCTTTATATAACAATACATAGACATCTCACTAATCCCAAAACACATTTTGTATTATACATATGCAGATTTTTATTTTTCGCTTTTCGTTTAATTTTCGTTTTTCCGAGGTAACCAATAAATATAAGTATCAAAAAATATCTATAAACACCTAAAACTTCCTTTTTTTCAATAACATATCTTAAATCTTCAAAACACCTTACTGATTAGCAAACTTTCCCCTACATTAAATTTTTTCACCAGTTGTGTCAAATTTAGAAAACACTTATTAGTAAGGTGCAAAAATATAATCTTTTAAGAACCATGATAATATTTCAGAATGTGTGCAGGGGTAATGCAATTCAATTCATTCCATATTTCGAAATAACAAAAGAAAGACATAAAAAGATCAGGTAAAAAGTAAATAATAACACATAAATTAAATAAAAAAAACGAATAAGCATTAGAAATAAAATTGAAAAAAAAAAATTCAAAATTAAAAAGAGAAAAACACTTTATTAAGAAATAGTGTTTGTTGAGGAGGGCCGTTAAAGTTCTTGAGTTCTCTTCAATCTCAAGTCCGTGCGCATTCTAACAGAAAATCTAAAAAACAGATCCCAATAAATCCCTATCGGGATGGGCAAATTACAAAAAGAAATGTAAAATTTTTCTGCATAAACCCACATTTTTATAAATTGCTAGAAACCGAACTGTCATCATTGATAATAAAACACAAAACAAAGTTAGTGCTGTTCATCATAAAATGCATTGTAGTTACAACGAACACAGACCTGACATTCGTAATAAATCGTCTGCACCGATTTGGAAATTAATATACAACCTCATGCAAAAATATTATCATGGACATTTCTATGGTAAGTAGTATTTAATCAATTTTACTGATCAACTTATAAACAAAAACTGTACACGTATATTAGGGGGTTGCAAATGAATTACGCATTGGTTTTTATCGCATTGGTTATTACGCATTGGAATTAATATACAACCTCATGCAAAAATATTATCATGGACATTTCTATGGTAAGTAGTATTTAATCAATTTTACTGATCAACTTATAAACAAAAACTGTACACGTATATTAGGGGGTTGCAAATGAATTACGCATTGGTTTTTATCGCATTGGTTATTACGCATTGGAATTAATATACAACCTCATGCAAAAATATTATCATGGACATTTCTATGGTAAGTAGTATTTAATCAATTTTACTGATCAACTTATAAACAAAAACTGTACACGTATATTAGGGGGTTGCAAATGAATTACGCATTGGTTTTTATCGCATTGGTTATTACGCATTGGAATTAATATACAACCTCATGCAAAAATATTATCATGGACATTTCTATGGTAAGTAGTATTTAATCAATTTTACTGATCAACTTATAAACAAAAACTGTACACGTATATTAGGGGGTTGCAAATGAATTACGCATTGGTTTTTATCGCATTGGTTATTACGCATTGGAATTAATATACAACCTCATGCAAAAATATTATCATGGACATTTCTATGGTAAGTAGTATTTAATCAATTTTACTGATCAACTTATAAACAAAAACTGTACACGTATATTAGGGGGTTGCAAATGAATTACGCATTGGTTTTTATCGCATTGGTTATTACGCATTGGAATTAATATACAACCTCATGCAAAAATATTATCATGGACATTTCTATGGTAAGTAGTATTTAATCAATTTTACTGATCAACTTATAAACAAAAACTGTACACGTATATTAGGGGGTTGCAAATGAATTACGCATTGGTTTTTATCGCATTGGTTATTACGCATTGGAATTAATATACAACCTCATGCAAAAATATTATCATGGACATTTCTATGGTAAGTAGTATTTAATCAATTTTACTGATCAACTTATAAACAAAAACTGTACACGTATATTAGGGGGTTGTAAATGAATTACGCATTGGTTTTTATCGCATTGGTTATTACGCATTGGAATTAATATACAACCTCATGCAAAAATATTATCATGGACATTTCTATGGTAAGTAGTATTTAATCAATTTTACTGATCAACTTATAAACAAAAACTGTACACGTATATTAGGGGGTTGCAAATGAATTACGCATTGGTTTTTATCGCATTGGTTATTACGCATTGGAATTAATATACAACCTCATGCAAAAATATTATCATGGACATTTCTATGGTAAGTAGTATTTAATCAATTTTACTGATCAACTTATAAACAAAAACTGTACACGTATATTAGGGGGTTGCAAATGAATTACGCATTGGTTTTTATCGCATTGGTTATTACGCATTGGAATTAATATACAACCTCATGCAAAAATATTATCATGGACATTTCTATGGTAAGTAGTATTTAATCAATTTTACTGATCAACTTATAAACAAAAACTGTACACGTATATTAGGGGGTTGCAAATGAATTACGCATTGGTTTTTATCGCATTGGTTATTACGCATTGGAATTAATATACAACCTCATGCAAAAATATTATCATGGACATTTCTATGGTAAGTAGTATTTAATCAATTTTACTGATCAACTTATAAACAAAAACTGTACACGTATATTAGGGGGTTGCAAATGAATTACGCATTGGTTTTTATCGCATTGGTTATTACGCATTGGAATTAATATACAACCTCATGCAAAAATATTATCATGGACATTTCTATGGTAAGTAGTATTTAATCAATTTTACTGATCAACTTATAAACAAAAACTGTACACGTATATTAGGGGGTTGCAAATGAATTACGCATTGGTTTTTATCGTTTTCATTCTGATAAAAAAATATTTTACCCCTTTCACAAATATTTATTTACCTAATGTATTGAGAAATGAGTGTTATTGTCTGAGAAATAGAATAAGACCAACTTTGATAATCATACAGTTACAAATTTGGGTAAGGGTACCGCCACTCCAGGAACCATTTATTTAATAACCAACACTCTTGCCATAGGTCACCCAGGTGGTTCGCTACTTTTGGTATTTGGCAGGGGTGCAGAGGTTTGTCCAAGTCTTAGTAGTGAATGCGTTTGCTCACATACTGTGTGGCAGGCCGGATGGGAAGAGATTTTTTGTAATAATCTAGACCTCTTCAGTCGACTCTTTCGACCCATCGCCTTGCACTGCAGTGGGAGGGATGGATTCACACGTCTCTCACTCCTGGACACACTGACCCGCAGATTCCTATCCGCCCCTCATACCCTTTTCTTCCCCAGAACTTCCTTTCTTTTCTTTCCCTAAAGAGACCCCCCACACAGCATCATTAAGGTGACATAGACCAGAGGGAATTTTTTCCCTCTGAGCCTCCCGTATGGAACTATTGAAAAAATTTGCCTATTATCACAGAGCATTTAAATCGCTTATGATTAGATATATGGCTTACGTTTTAGGTATGTTGGTAACGACTTATTATTATTTCGAAAGTCGACCGTAATTAATTTAATTTGTAATGTTTTTTCTATGATTTTTTATGCATAATATTAAAAAAATATTAGCATTCTGCACTCATTCGCTATATTAACTATTAGTGTTTCATACTCATAGAAATTTCATACTCCTACGTCGGCGCAATTTTTGTCGGAGCTCTTGATACAAGCGAGTATATTTAATGGTGGAGAAATAAATGGTGGCTCTCAAAAACGTTAGTTTTTAATTAAACGATTTTCTTATGAAGTAAATTAATTTATTTACCAAGTAGCCATACGAGAATCCATGAAGTAAGTGGAGTCCAAAAAAGTTATTTCATTCAAATTATACTCATGTTCAGCCACAAATTGATTGCTAGCTGTGAAAGTTTCATAAAATAAGGGTTGCAAATAAAACCACACGGCTGCAAAACCTATTTTATATTGACCCATGTCGTACCCGTGTCAAAAAGGAGGTCAACTTTTTTCGGACTTCCAAATAGGTACAATGCTCCGACGATAGACATCAATTTGCAGATTAGAAACATTCCGTTTCCCTTTATCTACTTTTAATATTATGGGAATCGAATTCCAATAATTCATAAACTTGTGCTTTGCTCACCTGACAATGAGCGAAAAAACTTTTTACCTAAATATTTTCAAATCAACACTCGATTTAAATTTGCTTTGCTATTTTTTTACGGAAAAAATTGTCAGAAACGAATTATCCACTATACCCAACCAGAAAAGTCTTTATTTTTGTGGCCTGGTTTGACGACGTCGTGGGGCGGATTAAGGCAGGGCTTTGAAAATAGATGCCCGAAATAAAAGAAGGACGAAAGACACATGTGATTTTGTTTTACAGAAGAACCCAAATTCTGGCAAAATAGTGCCGAACTACTCGTTTGTAGTTTTACTCGTCACCAACTCGTGTAGTTATGAATGTTGGTAGTGTAGTTAAATGTAGAGGGTGCCATATTGACGGCAGCTATTCCAGAGTCAGTGCTAGCGTCGCTGTTACCGCGTGTTTGTGTGCTGATCCAGTCAAATTTTCAGTACTCTGGTGGGCCTCTTTGTCGTATATTACCCATGTTTTGTTTTAATTTATGCACGATTACACGTGAGTTGTAAAAATACATCATTTTTCATTGAAATGACTCGTACTCTTGGTGCCAACCCCAATATGAACAGTAGTTTCCGTTCTTCTACCAGAATTTTTTCACATATCATCAAAAGAAAAACTACTTATATTCATTATCTAAAGTACAACTGAGAATCTTTTCGTAGAATCTTTTTAATTTGGGAGGCGGCAATATGCACCTCTGCCATAGTCACCCCAAGGGGATTACTATGCTTGGCGACTTAGCAGGGATGCCCGGGTTCATGGAATAAGGTTTATTCCGATCTTGGCGGCCGATGTACCTGCCCACCAACTGCGTAGTGAGCCGGATTGGGAGAGACTGGTTTGAAGATATTTTAATCCCTAGAGCAGGACTGCCGGCCGGCGTAGTTCAGAGGTAAAGCTCTTAACTAGCATTCCAAAGGTTGCGGGATCGAATCCCTGCGTGGCAAATAAATTTTATTTGATTAATTTGTGTTATTTCACAACTTATTCATTTAAAATAATATATAAAATAAAGTAATATATTTGCGGCACGTTCCAGAGTGGAAGATACTCTAAGTATCGCCCTGGTGCAGTACCACCATTCAGAATTGAAAAGTTGCTCTAAATGGCTTTGGCCGCGTTTGGTGACCAGATCTGAATAGCCAGGTACTTCCCACCTTCTTTTTTCCCATCTCCTTCTCCTCCTCACTACCTTCAGCCTCACACATACCCCAATTAGGGATGCCATAGTCTCACTGGCTCCAGACGGGAGCAGTTGGGACTCTTGCGCGGTATTCATATAAAAAAAAAACTCTCTCAAACATATTGCCTTACCGCATTGGGAGGGTTAGATTCATATGTCCGTCACTCCTGGACAAACTGACCCCCCCCCTATTCCTACCCACCCTCATACATTTTTCCTTGCAAAAACTTCCTCTCCTTCTTTTCCTAAAACGATCCTCCATACAGCATCCCCAAAGACGTCATAGGCCCTGACGGAAATTTTTCCTCAGGACCCCTTTGTGGGTTATTGTAAAAAAAGATAATTACTCAAAATATTGCCCTGGTGGAAGATCATTAATCATACTCCTCGTTTAAACAGGCTTTAACCGTATTTAATGATCTCCCCCTTTTTCATTTCATATTCTTACCAATTACCTTCAACCTCACAATAATTGGGAGTGTAGTAGTCTTACTAGCTCCGAACCATTGTGAGCAATTGGAACCCATTTGCGTTGATCACAAACGAACTTAATGAATTTTTTAAAACCATTGCAATATGGTTGCATTTGCGATTTGTTAAGACTTTATTGGTAGACAATTGAAATAAAAGTCACTGTACAACAAAATGCAATGCCATCTTAATTTTTGATGTTGTTGGTTACTACCGTGTATTTTTTTAGTGGATAATAGCGTCGGCTCTAAATCATTGTAGCGCTTTGCTCATTGTATGACGCGGAAAGAACTCGGCTGAACAAATCGTAGAATCTTGGCACTGCACAGAACTTACATTTTCAGTTCATAAATCAGCCCGCTTTTCTAAGCTATCTCAGTAAATATTTTACACAGGCACGACTTGCCTTAGGTATTTTCCTTGCGTTCCGTAAAAGAAGTCGGATATAAGATACATAGCTATCTCAATAAAGTAAACTGAAAAGGTTTATTCTCATTACAATGCCTCCTTATAAACAAAATTTATTTTTTTCTTTTGTGACACAGAAGTAAATTTTTATGCGAATTCCGCACAAGAGTTCCAACTAAAACCTAAAGCCCGTGAGACCACAGCATCCCCAATTGGGATATGTTGTGCGGCTTAAGGTAGATGGGACGGTTAGGAGTTTTTTTTTTACATTAGCTCTCCTCAAGAAGCTCCAAGAAAAATAATAACATTCAGGGCCTGTGTCATCTGTGAAAGGTCTTTTTATAGATAAGAAGGAGGGAAAGTTTTGGAAAGGAAACAGGCGTAAGGGGTGGGTAAGGATCTGGTATTCAGGTCATACACCGCCAAAACCTAGACAAACCTCACCTCAAGAACCCGGGCACCCTAGCTCAGTCACCAAAGGAAGCGAACCACTTGGCATGACCTATGGCAGAGGTATTAGTTATCCAATAAATGGTTCTCGGGGCGGCGGTACCCATTCCCGCCTCCCAAATTGATTGGGAAGAAGAAGGTGGGGTAGCTAAAACCCATTTCAAACAACCTTCTTTTCTGAAGGGCGGTCTTACACCAGGGCGATACTGAGTATATCTTCCACTGCGAAACGTGCCGCGGTTGGTTTACCTTCCCCTCTTCCTCCCCAACATGTTATGTATATAAACCGAAGTTTAAAAAAGAATTGTACCAGTCTAAAGATGACCTTAACAGGCTGAAACGGGTTACGGTCACAAATAAATTAAAGTGAAAAATGTTTTAAATTGATTTAATATATTATTATAATTAATTCCTCTACGAATTGTCACTATAAACAAAAATTAAACCTTTTGCATTATTTTAAATGATTAAATTGTTAAATATTAGAAATCCAATCAAATTAACGTGACTTTTATTTACGGGATTTGAGCCCGCGACTATCGGATTGCTAATCGAGAGCCTTACCTCTCGACCGCGGAGGCCATCTGACGTGTGTGAGCATACATAGCATATACATAGCACAAAACTCAAAAAGGGTATACTCCGGCTAATTTAAATTTTCACGCCGCTTTCTGCTTGTCATGACAATAGTCATGTCTTTAGTACGAAACAACTGAAGCCAAACAGTTTCGAATTTTTTTTTTTTCAAAAGATAAGACTCTACGTATGTATAAATCGTTTTTAATCCTAACCTTTGGCAAAACCTGGAAGGAAAACTAGTAATTCACAAAATTCGGTGTCTTTGTTTAAACAACACAGTATCAACCATTTGTCAATGTATGTACTCTTGAGGGTGCTTGAATACAAGCGGAGCCTGGTCAAAAAATAATAGCCGTGTAACAATTATTTTATTCATTTTATTTATTGTTTCTTTACACTGCAAGGTAATTTTTTTATAATACAATTTGCAACCTCACTAAGACAAGCCTGTGTTGAGGTTAACAATTTTACAAATTAACAAAATAACACAAAATTATACAGATATTGAAAGAACAATAAAGGTCGTATTTCTTAGAGATTGAGATTATAGGTACCTACTGAACTGATGGCGCTAGGTAGTACGTTAATGTAAACATGTAGACTTTTAGGGTGACCATAGTTTTGAGATCTGATTTAAAATAAATAATAAGTGTTTTTTTTAAAGATTAAGTTGTAAATAATAAATATATGTAAATAATATTATATGCTTTAAATTTGGCAGGAGCAAGATAAAGATATAATACATTTAGCTTGTTATTATTATAAACATAGTCATAAACGTAATTAAATTAAATAATTTAAAAAAAAAAAAACATTAGTTTAATGCATACGTGATGACGTCATACTGCAATAGAATAATTATGCATTTATAAGTCAGTGTCAGTGCCATAGTAGTTGTAAATTAAGTTTATTTACAATGGCTTAACTAAATTGTGCAATACATAGTCTTAAAGTGTTTCTATGCAAAAGAAGAGTGTACGAGTGTACAAATAATATAATATCTTAAATAGTTTTACTCAAACTTTTTTACTCCAACCGATACCTGGGGATGTAAGTTTTTTATATTTAAAATTAATAAAAACAATACCTTACCATTAATATATTTTACGTACCACTATTTTAAAACTTTTTAACCAGTTTTTCAACTATAAAGTTGGCGGTAAGCACCAGATTTTATTTTTCTAAACGATGAATTAATAACTTCGGGAGGTATTCATTGAATTAAAATGAACGCGGCGGAAAGGTCGAATCTCAAGGCCCACTACTGCGAATTCGACCGTAGTTCGTCTAACACGCCGTGCCGCGAGCGTATATTTGTTTCCACGCTTTTTTTTTTTTTTACAGTTAATACCGCACAAGAGTCCCAACTGCTCCCGTCTGGAGCCAGTGAGACTATGGCATCCCCAATCGGGGTATGTTGTGAGGCTGAAGGTAGTGGGGAGGGGAAGGAGATAGGGAAGAGGAAGGTGGGGAAGTACCTGGCTATTCAGATCTGGTCACTAAACACGGCTAAAGCCATTTCAAGCAACGTTTCAATTCTGAATGGTGGTCTTACACCAGGGCGATACTGATAGTATCTTCCACTCTGGAACGTGCCGCAAATGTACTATTTATTATTTTAAATGAATAAATTGTGAAATAACACAAATTAATCAAATAAAATTTATTTGCGCACGCCGGGTTCGAACCCGCGACCTTCGGATTGTGAGTCGAGAGTCTTGCCTCGGGACCACGGAGGCCGACGCTTCCTTCACTTACGTTGTAAAGATTCGTACATTATTTGTCTTCTTCTTCTTTTCTTTGATAGGGCAAATTCGACAGTAGGTCCGTCCAATACATGATGAGACGCAATTTATATACGCAGCTTCTCTCCTTACGTGCGTCGTCAAGATTCTGAATATATTTTCTTAGGACGGGTTGTTTCAAAAAATTTGATGGATTCATCAAATATTTGAAGTTAATTTTCACGTTCTGCGTAAGTTCTATTCAAGTTCTATTATTACATCATTATAGACCAGTTGATTCACAAAACTGAAATCATCACAGAACTTGAATAGAACTTACGCAGAACGTGAAAATTAACTTCAAATATTTGATGAATCCATCAAATTTTTTGAAACAACCCGTCCTTAGTATATTGTCTTATCTCGTCTTAACGGAGACAATTAGTTTTGATTATTGGTCCGGAGAGAAAATAATTCACACAATAATGCCTAGACATTAGAAAAAACAAAGGCTGCCGAAACACTCCGGCAATAACGATTTTCGTAAGGTGTCAAATCAAATTTGAAACATTCGAATATTCATCCAGTTATATTATTCGATTCAGTTCTTGTTTGCAATCCATTGCTCAGTTTTTTGCAAACAATACAAACCAGTGATCTAAGCACACAACAGATTTTGCCATGAATGTCACCAATGCGATATATTTTTATTTTATAGTCGAGATCAAAGAAAAACATTGAAATATTATGATGCTTAATCAGGTTTATTAACTAATGAACGAGCTCACGCCTTAATAAATAAAAGTAATTATTCTTATATAATTTTTATATCAATTCTAAAAAAATGGTGTAAACGGTCAAATAGTGCAGGCGCTAGAGGTAGTTGAGTTTGCAAAATGTGAGGACCGAATTCCACCAATGGATTTGTGTTAAAAAAAATCAAAAATTAATAATGTGGATCTTGCCGGTCAATTTCTTGGTCTATTTTTTTTTACCCCCTCTCCTCTTATTTGTAAAGGGAATGTATTGAGTAAATGATATTAAATCATTTTAATGATTATTTCAGTTATAATTTATAGTTTTTTCTAATAGTAAAGATGAGGAAGGATTCTTGAATGAAAAAGAAAACGATAATAAAAATAAAATATACGTTAACAATTAGCAAACAATTACTAATTTTTATTTAGACATAGTATATTTCTGTTTTTTGCTGATTTTTACATATATGTATATATTTTTTTAAATTAAAAAATATGATTTTATTACTTTTATTTTCGTTTTCTTTTTCATTCAAGAATCTGTCTTCTCTTTTACCAAAAAAACTATAAATTATAAATGAAATAATCATTAAAATGATTTAATATCATGTACTCAATACATTCCATTTACAAATAAGAGTAGAGGGGGTAAAAAAATGGACCAAAAAATTGACCGGCAAGATCCACATTATTAATCTTTGATCTTTTTTTAACTCAAATCCATTGGTGGAATTCGGTCCTCACATTTTGTATACTCAACTACCTCTAGCGCCCGGTCTAAAATATATGTTCATTTAATTGCTCTCCGACACTATAAGTAGTTTACGTTTGCACATTAAAATTCGGAAGTATGATTTTTTGAAAGGGGTGCGAATTTCCCAACCCGAATGCTTAAAAATTTCCGAACACTCAAGGCTGAAATTTATTATATTTATGTAAGTATAAGATTGTGTAGTAAGAATATGAGGTAATTAATAAATTCACAATAGATTGTAAAATCACCTAAAGCAATAAAAATGTAATAGTACGAAAGTTATAAGTAGTAATTTGAAAACATACGTAAATATGCGTTTTTCTAAAATGAGATAAATATGTCGTCATGACACCCTATCATCGACCAAGTATAATATAGATGCATCCTAGGTTCTTACCTACTGATTACTTCCATTCTATGACTACATAAATTGTGTTTTGTTCACTACTTGTACCGACGAAGTGTGGGTAGTAATAATACATAGATGTTCATATATTATGTTCAGCACCCCGGTACTTGGGATGATGATCCGTAGTGAGAGAGATCTTGTAACATGCAATGTCTTCTAACCCACATGCCTTATCTAAATGAACTGCCAACCCACGTGTTGCCTCTCAGTAGCGCATTGTCTCATTCACTCTTGCATTCGTTACATACGTACATTAGAACAGTGGTCCCCAACCCACGGTCCGCGGACAGATACCTGTCCGTGGATTAATGGTACCGGGCCGCGTATTTCCAAACCCTATACCGGTTTAGTCGCGGTACATTTTCAATATCGATAGTTTAAAATAAGAAATAAAATGATTAATTTCTAATATGCACATTAGAAAGATGATTCTAGATTCTATAACAATTTTTGTTTTTGCAAAGTGATAAAAAATAACCAATGTAGAGGTGTATTTACAATATATGGGAATAATATCAAAATTTAAATATTTAGAAATAAAACTATTAAAACTTAACTAAAAACACACACTGGAAAAATTATTTTATCTTCACTATAGAACATTTTTTTTTTGCAAAGTGATCAAAAATGACCAACATAGAGGTGTATTTAAAATTTAAAATGTCGCTACCGCGACTTAACCGGTATAGGGTTTGGAAATACGCTACCAGGCCGCCCAAGACCCTGATTAAAAATCAAAATAACGTAAAAAAATCGAACATACCCAATCAAAAATATAATAATTATCGACAAAAAATAATTATTCATTTGAGAACCCTTTCACGCCAAGTTGCCGACGACACAATACCTTCGAAGCAAAAAACACGATACGGCTTCCATTTTACGCACTCGCATGTATAACGTAAAGAGCTTGAGTGAGACGCAGATGTAGACGATGTGAGTCACCGCTTTTATATATTCTGCTTGCCCAAATGCAAGTGGAATCGTTTTATATTAAGTTTTTCAACATAATATGTACTTATTGTTTATTTAAAGGCGATGTATACTAGTTATACATTTTAGGTGATATAATAATGTGTAATATCAAACAATCAACCCCCCCCCCCCCCCCCCACCCCTAGCGGGCCATGATGAAACGTTGTCCACGGTGATAAAAAGGTGGGGAATCACTGCAATAGAGCGCGGCTCTTATGTTTGAAATGAGACCCTGCCTGGAGTTTACGTAGTTCTACCGATGCCAGAGTTTTCGCTCGCAGCTTCTCTCGCTCTATACGTTGTAATTATCTCAAGAAGCTGAGATACTAAACGGTAATTGTCTGGCACCGGGAGTGAAACTGATAGTATTAACAATAAAAGTACAATGTGGAAACTTGCACATTTTTGTAAATGTAAAAGAAAACACATATACACGATTTTTGAGTGAACACTTATTTCAAAATAAAATTCAAATGTTGAAATTGATTTTTTTACGTTGTACTCCAATTTATAGCAGCATTTTATAAAGCACGTTCCCGTACTAAAAAGTTTGTGAGAACGGTCGAATCTGAAGTCTTAAGTAGTACCAAATGAATTTGTATCAGATGACATCTTAAAGTTTTTTTTATATTTGTCCACGATGGCCTTCCAATGGCGGTATTAACGACGTCAAAGCCGAGCCGAAGCTTTTACTTAAAGTAGATTGGTTGTTATATTGAGGGTAAACTTAAAATTAATCACAAACTGCTCGTTACAGGTGGTGCTAATGTTATTTTATGTAATAACACTTTCCGCAATTGTGCTTTAAAATAATAAATTAGTATGTTTGCGCTTGAACGTACGGAATATGAATAAAAATGCAGTATAAAAACTCAATTTTTTCAAGAAAGGCTTAAAAATACAATTTATAATTGAATCACCGATGCATTGTGGTAAATGTATGCCTTTTTTGAAAGAATCGAGTTTTCATGCGGACAAAACTATTTATTCATATTCATATTCCGTAAAAAGACACATGTGCAAACAAACGTAGATTAAGGCACAATTTGCAAAATGTGTTCTTTCTAATGACTACATAAAATCTTTTAGGTATTTTGTATATTCATTGTTTTTTTTTTCTAAAATAATATTATATTAGCGTCATCTATGATGTTTACTCTTAAAAGTTTTTTTGGTTCAATCAATGAATTTATACATTTTCTATAAACTTTGATTCAACCTATCTTTAGAACAGATTTTTTTTCCATACCAATTAATAAATAATGTGTCTTTGAATTAATTTGAGCTCCACTACTGGTAGGTAGCTACATAGATTTATTACATTGAAATGTCAATTGAAGAGAAGCTTCTACGTTGTTTTTGCAACTTGAAAGAAGAAAATTACGTGCATCTAGTTTTTTGGTTATTTTCTATGTCCGTCCAATTATTAAAAGAGATTGTTGAATTCTAGAAGCTACTTAGTTCTTAGCATATTGCACAGGAAATTATGCAGTGCATTAAAATTTCCTTACAAGAATTTCAGAGTAACGTCGGAAGCATTCAGCATGACTGATGACTTAGCTGGTCGAAATAATAAATGCTACAGGGAAAATCCTACTGCATTTTGTTACAGAAATACATAAATCCCATCTACGGTAAAAGATTCAAAGACTATGGTCCTACTACCGACCAAAATTTGTGAACACTGGAGTTAGTGGAAAAAACATAATAATTTAAAAAAAAAAATGTGTGCCCGGGAATCTGTGAATTTATGGAACAGTAACACCCAAATAACACGATAAAATCAAACGCGTTATAGCAAAATACAACTTTAAAAAAAGACAATGCCTTTAAAAATGGTGAAAATTGGCACTGTACATAATTTTAATTGAATAATACTCAGGTAACTTCTGCTTAAAATAGTAGGTGTGTTTAAGTGTTTAATAAAGGACAGGTAATTGAAATAAGGAAGATTTTCAGAGTGAGAGGGCTTTTTAAATATTTTTTTCTTTTGTTGTTTGTTTGAAAAAGAAAACCAAGATATTTATGTTCGATTGCAAGAAAAAGTTGATTTATTTATTTAAGTGCATTTTATTTAGCCGGCGTGATGTCAGCTGATTTCACAAAATACCAAAGCAATAGTATGTATTATATTATTTATTTTTTAATTAATTTAAATGTACGTATTTTTTTATATATAGACATATGTTTATATATAAAGAGAAATAAAACATCACAACAGGTACTTTATATTTATAATACTCAATAGAAAATATTTATTTTTTATTTATTCTGATTTTCATTATTTTGCTATTACATGTAATTTGAGATTTACAATTTGGAAGCGGGAATGGGTACCGCTGCCCCGGGAACCTTTATTGAATAACCAACACCTCTGCCATAGGTCACCCCAAGTGGTTCGTTTCGTTTGGTGATTTAGCAGGGGTGCCCGGATTCATGGGGGGATAAGGTTTATCTAGATCAGAGGTTCCCAAACTTTTTTTTCTCGTGGACCCCTTTCAAAATTTTACTGGTTTCGGTGGACCCCCTGCTGCAACATATCTACCATATTCCCAAAACTCAACGTGCGTTGTACTGAATATTGAATATAACGCTGGAAGTTGTGGTCTGTCACAACGGGGGGGGGGGGGGGGAGGAAGGTGGGGAAGTACCTGGCTATTCAAATCTGGTCACCAAATACGGCTAAAGGCATTTCAAGCAACGTTTCAATTCTGAATGGTGGTCTTACGCCAGGGCGATACTGATCTTTCACTCCCTCTTCCACTCTGGAACGTGCCGCAAATACACTATATATTATTTCAAATGAATAAATTGTGATATAACACAAATTAATAAAATAAAATTTATTTGCCAAGCCGGGATTCGATCCCGCGACCTTCGGACTGCGAGTCAAGAGCCTTACCGCCGTCAAGGTAAAGCAAAGCCAACATTTTTGTTCTTTACTATCGCAACCAGATAAATTTTCGTGGACCCCCAATTACAACTTGTGGACCCCCATTTTTTATCACGCCTACGTGGACCCCCGTAGAGTCTCCCGTGGACCCCTGGGGGTCCACCTGGACCACTTTGGGAATCACTGATCTAGATCTTGGAGGCGGATGACCAGGACATACCGAACCCCAGATTTCTACCCATTCCTTAAACCCTTTTCCTTTCCAGAACTCTCCTTTCCTCCTTTTCCTTAAAGAAATCCTCCATATATCATCTCCAAAGATGATATAAGCCCTGAAGGGCCCTTATATTCCTCAGGGCCGCCAGTGTGGAGCTCATGTAAAAAAAAAATACTGTATTGACGGTTTGCACACTAGAAGATTAAGACGAAATGAGAAAAATTTTGAAGCAATTAAATTTCAGTTTGGCAAAAAGGCTATGCCTGATAACAAATGATAAGAAAAAAAGGTAAGTGAACCTTAGTTAAGTGTACATATATGAAGTACGTAGTATCCATATAAATATATATCGTGAATATCTTCAATGTGAACTTGGAAAAAACGTTTACCCGTGACGTCGCAAGGTAAATTTAAGGTTAATTCCCAATTCAAATGGCATACTGCCGCGCCTGTGAGTTATCTGTAGCTGCGCCAGTCATTATTTAATGACCCGCGATGTCACACTCCTATCGTCAGCGGTTTGCGAGATTTTCAACATTTTGACTGCTTTCCTCGGTATTTTTCAAAAAATCAAAAAGTTCTGTCCTCGGCAAGGTCCAATTAAGGCGGTACACAGCCCTAATAATTTTTTTTGCTCAAAACTCACATTCTAATCATTTCCGGCGAATTCGTAACTAAAATAACTTTTTAATTCCAACAGACCCCTCAATGTGTAAGTTTTTTTATATTTAAAATTATTAAAAACAATACCTTACCATTAATATATTTTAAGTACAACTATTTTAAAACTTTATAACAAGTTTTTCAATTACAAAGTTAGCGGTGAACACCAATTTTTATTTTTCTAGACCATGAATTAATAACTTCGGGAGGGATTCATAAAAAACATCTAAAATATTTGTAACACGTTCTTCAGTATTAATTAAAATGAAATATCGAATCTTCAGGCCCGCTTCGGTGAATTCGACCGTACGTTCATCTAATACGCCGTGCCACGGGCGTATATTTGTTTACACGCCTTCTTCACTTATGTCATTGAGATTCCCACATTATTTATCCTCTTTTCTTCTTTGATACAGCAAATTCGACAGTAGGTCCGTCCAATACACGGGTCGCGAGTCGCAATTTGTGTACACGGCTCCTTTACTTACGCCATTAAGATTCTGAATATATTTTAGGGTATATTGTCGTCTTAATATAAAACATTTGTAACAATCGTGGAATTCTACTGTAAGAAATAACCACTTTGTATTTCTTCTATCCCAAGTATATCATTACTCATAGTTTCTATTTCTTGGGAAAAGAAAAAACAAGACGAAACGTCGTTGAAGTAATTTCAAAAGAAAGTTTGTCCAATTTTGATATGAATATAAAACGTCCATCTGTTGAAGGTGGAATTGCACAAATTCATTTCCTTTGTACCAGCGCCAGGTTAGAGTTCTCAAAGGAAAGTTAGAGCACTTTTCTTTGAATTCTTCGTGAACTTCCTCGCCATAAATAGCGATGTTCGTCCAAGAACGTAGCAGCGATGTTTTATCCTAACCTATGGAGCTTGGATCATGGAGAACGCGGGACTTGCACCACAATTTTAAAATAATAAAACAATAAAGTGTAAGAAATACTGAAAAAAATACGACCCTAGAAAAGCCACTCAGACATTTTTGTGCTGTAATTAAAAAAATAAAAATTTAATTTAAAACGCCATTCATGTACAATTTCGCCGGCGTGGCGCAAAACTTGAAATCTTATTACAAACAAAGCGTCCCTTTTCGCCTTTTTTGTGTCATTCCGATGAAACAATTCAAAAAAATCATATCCACAACTAATACCAAAATTTAATACCAAACTAATGCAAAACAATTACATCTATTTAGGAATAAAGTATTTCATCAATCTTCCGATTGAAATAAAAAAAAATCAAAGACATCAATAAACTGAAACCCAAACTGAAGCAACACTTCATTAGGAATAATTAATTAAATAATTACCTGTTTTTCTCTTTCTTTCTATTTATTGTCAATCTATATTTATTTCTATATAATTTAGATTTTTCGAATTTCTCTAAAGTGCACAATATTTTAGTATGTAACCATATCCCATTGTATGTACATCTTCACATATAGATGATCCAGAAGTTTCAATTGTTCCCATTATGTATTACATAATGTTATTCTATTTCTGTCATAATTAGTGTAACTCGCTCATCAAGCACAAGAACTAGCTTCTTCTTTGGTGAGATTGCAATTTTAAAGAATTTCTGAACCAATATGTAATTTATATTAACCCACTGTAAACTTATATATCTATATTAAATAAAAATAAAAAAAATAAAAAAAAAACATCTCCTTCCCCTTTCCGCTACCTTCAGCATCACACCATATCGAAATTGGGGATGCCATAGTCTCACAGGCTCCAGACGGTTGGGAGCAGTTAAGACTTTTGTGGTTTATTCAGATTAAAAAGTTATATTATATGCAAGTAGGAATCTTTAACGTTTTTTAGAATCATTAGGTTTTTTGCTAAGCCAACTGCACTTATAAGTATGTCGTATTTTGTTATTGCCGCATGCTTCTTCGGAGTGTCGAAATTATTGTTAGTAAAAATATTTTTACAGCGTATTTTCACTAAAGATGCCTTCAGATATAAGTATATCGATTTTGGTTGTAGGGCCGAATATCCTCTTTGCATACTTACTTGAAGAAAAATCTTTAATTAACTATCGGAAGGATCAATTGTCGGGGGGATTAACTGTCGGCCGGATGAACTGTCGGAAGTATCAACTGCCGGAAAGATCAACTGTCGGCGGACCGATTGTCGCAGGACCAACTGTCATGGAAACCTCATCTACATAAATAATCACGCACTTCACCATAATCTTGAATAATAAACCATAGACTTTTTAGCAAATATTGCTTTGTATTTAGAGTTTGTCGTGTTCCTTTAAGAAATTTAACAAAAAATATTATTACCATGATATATTCTTTTTACATTATCTCAACTCTTATATTTGGTGTTATCTATATTTTGTTTCTGATATCTTATGTTATCTTTATTTTGTTTCTTATATTTATATTATGTTTATATTTTATTATGTTATTTCCTATACTTTACTAAAAACATGTACTGCACTTTATGTTAAAGCCTTATGGGCGTTTAAATAAATAAATTAATTAAATAAATGATTGAACTGATCATTGAAAAAATCCAAGACGAAAAAATTTTAAAGTTAATGAACTTTGTTGTATCGATAGTCAAGATTTATCCGTTGAGATATTCAATATTGCTAAACTTGAAAACATATCACTTAACTTTTTCATAAAGTTTTGTACGTTATTTAGAAATTTCTGCATCCTGCTACCATGCAACAAGTTATTCCATCATCACCCAAAGAGATGTTTTATCGAAACCCTACTACTTCCATCGGTCGGCTGGATTTATGGTATTAATTTTTCATAGGATACATTGATAAACTATTTGACATGAGGAAGGGACCCACCCAGGAAATAGATTTCATTGGAAACGTGTCGTAAAATAATGGGCACTTGCACACCGTAAAACAACCCGCGATTTTATCGGATTCGCTGGTATTTTATGCTTTGCCATTCTGCCGACCTTAAGGCATGTTTATTTGGTGGTCGATGAAATAATTTTCAGCGTCCATTATTAAAGCTATGGAGAAAGTTTGATAGGATTTGTGCTAGAGGGAGTTTAATAAAATTATGCGAGTTGGTTAAGAAATATTTGGAAACATTTTGTTAAAATTGCGGATTTAAAGTATTGTTTGAAATGTATTTTTCGAACATGAAAAAATAAATTTTTATAAGAAAAACTCTCTTTTTATAACTTTTGATAGTTATTTCCATCACTGTATTATATCATTGAAGACGAAGATAACAATAATAATCTAAACGAAAATATGAAAGAGAACAAGACAAAGAAAATAGAAAAGGACAATAATCGCAACTAGGACTCGAGCCCAGAAGAGCTATTCTCGTAGAAAATCACACAAATCTGACAGGACATCTCGCGGAAGAACGAGATCTTTTAGAGAATAGCTCTTCTGACCTCTCGTCTAACCGAGACGTGCGCGTTAACCAATTTCGCCCATTTCACCTTCTGTCAAACCGTCATATTTCAATATTATCAATATATTTCTTCAATATTATTATCAATATTATCTTCACACAATTATTATCTTCAACTATTTTTTTTTCCATATTATGGGCAACTATCATTTTTATTGGAAACAATCATTCTAAGAATTGGTTTGTCACCTGGACAGCGTCTCGGATAAATATATCCGAATCTATTCATATGGAACTATTGATATTTTATAGAAGTCTAAATGAATATTCAATTTTTTAAAAGAAAACCTTAGATATTTTTTTTATTAAATGAAAACTTTCCTTTTACGTTTATTAACTTATTGTTATTATTACGTTTATTAAATTTTTATTTAGCAACTTAAAGCAATTTTTAATTAAATTTCCAACCAAAATATAAAAATATATAGTACCTACGTAGTACGTACTTATCTTCCTCTACTATAACCATGTAAAAATATTCTTTTGGTACAATGACTTGTTTCTCTATTTTTACTTATGTTTGATTGGTTATTTTTTGACTTGTAACTAAACATGTTTTAGAAAACGTCATGAAATAAAAATAAAACACTCTAGGGTAATTATCTATTTCATGTGTGTAGTGTATAGATACTGTGATCTGTTACTGGTTTAATTAAGATTTCAGTATGTAATCACTGGCGGTAATGACGGACATAGTTTCGAGTAAGCATGCAATTACCCGATGACGCGTGAACTGCTGACAAGGCAGAACAAACGCCTTGAATCTGAGATCTGATTACCTGAGAGCTGTGAGGGTCTCTACTCTCTAGTTCTCTGGTTCTCTTGTGCTTACGGTTGAATTATTATGCATAGTGAGTTGGCTTTGAGTGGCTAGTTCTTGGTAGACTCAGCATTGGATTTACGGTCCTCATATTAGAGACTAGACACCAAATTTACATTATGGTAGGTATTAGGATATCCCCAGAAAATCAGAAATGCAACTCTACTGCATTAATAAAAACGCATTTAAGCCGATTCTCTTGTCCTAATTTTTAATTGATGTTCGCTTAATATTTTTAATCGAAACGTCTTATTATTTACCTTAGTACATCAGTTAAGATCATGATAAGGTACTTATTATATGGATCAAATATTGAAAATTAAAGCATTGGTATATTTAGGCTTCATCGAACACAATTTCTGAAACAATTTTTGAGGTTACACGGTTAAAATTAATTGAAAGCGAATCAGCGTCATGAAACAATTAAAGCTTGGTAATTGCTGGCAGCTTGATATAATGTTTTTTTTGGTATTGAACGATAAAGAGTCATAGTTTTCACACAAACATGAAATTCTGTTTAAATTCAATTACACTAAGTTTATCACGTTATGATCCAAACGATTTAGTATGGCTTATTAAATTCTTATCATAAATTAAATTAGCTCCCGATAATCCTAGTATTTGTCGACTCCATTAAACTGAGAAGGTATCACGGAGGTATAATGAATAATTCAAATAATGAAGTAAAATGATGCCTAGGAAAATGAAAGTTTTTACCCAGCATCGCTGTCAAAACCAAAAGTCAAAGATATGAAAATGAATCTATGAAAAAAAATCCTTGTACATATGAGATACGAAGAAATATCTTTAACTATGAACCCTCAATAACCAGCAGAGTGAGAGATAGTAGGCTGGCGTTCATTAGTTCGGTTTACTGAGCGAAGAGGGATAGAGCCAATACGTTGGTGCATGAAGTAAAGCTATCTTACACAAGGCTTTCAGGCAAAACAAGACAATTAGTAACGGAAAACCAGCTTCCAGACTTGGAGAGAAGGAAGGATTGTTGAGAGAAAAAGCGATGCATATTCAGAAGTGGGATCACATAATTATGAAAGCAAGAGTTTTACAGATCTGTGAAGTTGTTGGAAATAAATATATAGGACAATAAAAGAGATGGGAGAAAATCAGTTGGAGAGAACACAATTTGAACAGCATTTGGTGGATTTGTCAGTAACAGCGAAAAATCTGGTGATGCTCTGCAACAAGGTATATATTCGAAACTTTAACGCTTCTACTTATATGTGACTATGAATAAACAATTCACCATCATCCTAAAACATCAGGTGCATTTTAGTTCCAAGATAACCTGAAACGGAACTTCGCAATAATTAAACCGTAAAGCTCGCCGCCCGAATTTCGCCGAAGGATGTAGGTAAATTGTTTCATTTCGAGAGCGAGAAGTGACCGGCAACTAGGAGTGCAATATATATTATGTAGAACGGTGTAACAACGAGTCTACACTGCTAAGTATACAAGTTACGATGTCCAGCACCGGAACAAGTACATGGATGATATAATCTACTACGTAGGACTAAGACACATGTAGGTTCTCATTCACAATCATTTAAGCCCAAGTATTTCAGTGATATTAGATCTGCTCGATATCATCTTCAATGGATAGAGTTTTCCTTTACCTGCTTCAGAGCGGTTTTTTCAGTTTGTTTCAAAGTTTTTTTTTAATACTTCTGTGATTGGTAAAAGTTGTAAGGCGTAAAGAATTTGGCGTAGGAGGCCCGCCTTCTCTAAAGAAAGTTAACCAACTGATATTATTGTCATCTTATAACGACAAAAATACGTAGGAAAGAGCGGGGCAAGACCGGGTGGGGGTGAAAGCTAGAAACAGCCAAAAAAAAACTGAGAGAAGTCAAGCGGTTGAAAAAAACTTCTGTTTTCTGAAGACACAAAACACACATTTTGCCTTTATTGTAAGAGGAGATATTTTGAGTCAGTGAGAGGACGGATTGCCTGCCAAATGTGTCGAGTTGACTCACTGTTTCTGTGCAGGTGTTGAAGACAAAGACTAGGAGTCAATACTTCTTTACTCCAAGTGTGAACTTACCCTTCTGTAGGGGCAAGACGGAGCAAGCGATAGTTTTATATAACACTTTTTATAGCTTTTTGAAATATATTCTAGCATTTAATTTGACGGAATATTTCAGCTACACGACCAAAATTTATTTGCATAAAATGTAGATTTTGTAATATTTGAAGAAGATTTATTCATCGTTAAACGTTAACTACCCTATCTTGACAAACCCTCCCCTATTAGGACAAATGAAAAACTATATTGTTTTGCTGAAATAAATAATACATCTTTTTAAAAGAAGTATTGGCAAAAGTCTCCGGGTCGACCGGGTTTTATACATATTGTTTTCGAAATATAATGTAAAAATTCTTTTGTTTTGAAGGTCAGGTTTGCGAAATTTCATCAGTCTCGGAATAAAAGTGTAATATTTAATGCAAATCAAGTCCACGCCGTGTGCTGCCCACCCTGTTTCGGCCACATATACTTTTCTTTGTAAATAGATAGAGTAGATAAATTGCATTTGAAAGTTGTGAAGAGCGAAAGCCCATTCACGGATGATTTTTATCTGCAGTTTTTCGTATCTTTCTTTCTTTCTGTGAGGAGCAAACATTAATTTTTTTTCCGCTATCATTAACCTGTACCCTTTCAAGACCTGCATTGTTCCGTTTAAGTAGGTTTACGAGAAGACAAATAAATTATTTTTATTATTGTTTTTAAAGTTCATTCTACTATATCACTCGTGACCTGCAATAGGGTAGCACCGTATGAAAGAACAAGAACATTCTTCTATTTTATTTGTATACCCACGCCTATTTTTTTTTAAATAACAGATAAATATTTTATCAAAGGTATTTACCGTAGTGTTTACCAAACTAATTTATCATTAATCTGTAAGATAAAAATATTGTTTTTTTATTTTGGCTCCATACAGGAGGCCCTAAGAAAAAATAATTTGCCTTAAGGCCTATGTTAGGGGATGCTGTGTGAAGGGTCGTTTTAAAGAAAGGGAGTTCTAGGAAGGAAAAAGGGACGGGGGGGATGAATATTGGGGTCAGTGTCCAGGAGTGACAGACGAATGAATCCATCCCTCCAATTGCGGCGCATGGTGATGGGTTGAGAGAGTCCGGTTGGAGAAGTCAAAAGGCTTCCCTCAATCAGTCTCTCTCATTCCGGCCCGCCACGCAGTAGATGGGCAGACGCTTCTGCCACCAAGACCCGGATAACCTCACCCCATGAACCCGGATGCGTACTTCCAAACCCTATACCGGTTCAGTCGCGGTAGCGGCATTTTACATTTTAAATACACCTCTATATTGGTTATTTTGATCACTTTGCAAAAATTTTTTTTCTAAAATTAAGATAAAATAATTCTTTCCAATGTGTGTATTAGAAATTAATAATTTTATTTCTTAATATTAAAATTTTAACATTGAAAATGTACCATGACTGAATCGGTATAGGGTTTGGAAATACGCAACCCGGATACCCTTGCTAAGTCATCAAACGTGACGATGGGGTGTCCTATGGCGGAGGTAATGGTTATCCAATAACTGGTTCCCGAGGCGACGGTACCCATACCCACCTCAAATTGAGACCGAATTCATACGAGTGAGAGAAATCCATTAAACGTAGCAGAGGCGAAATTTCCCTTTTCAATTTAAATTGTTTGATGTTAGAATCCAAATACGTTAAGACATTTATGTATTCATGAATAATTTGTAATTTTAGTTAGCACCGCATCCTGAAGGTAATACATACATTATCACGTACCTACTACCATATTCATTGTATTGTATTACATATGATGTTTGTATCACACACTGCAGTATCTAGTTCAGCATGTAATAGTAAACACTTCCGTTATCAGACGGTCAGTTAGAGTCATTAGAAGCATATTGTATGGGGCCTTTTAACTCACAATGCGAGATTCAGTGGCGTAATATCAAAAAGGATCAGTGTAAGGATGAACGTTGATTTCTGAATAAATTATAACTGAGAGAGACCAACAAGATTCATATGTAAAAACTTTGAAAGGTTTTGTTTGTAATGTAAAATTATAAATTTATCTTAAAATTTTTTTTTATTTATTTATTTATTTATTAGTAAAAACAGCATTACACCAATATATTGCAAAAACGGTTGTACAAGATACATAATCATTACGTTTACAGTTAAAACATTTATTTAATAAGTGCTATTTCACGCTTAAAATCATTGCAAGAAATGTGGAAAATATCCACAAGGCAGTTAATTAACCTAGTAAGTCTTCCCAGGGGCATCACCATTGGTAAGTTAGTTCTGCACCTGGGAAGAATCAAAAGCCTGTGATGGCGACCTCGCGTGAAATTATCCGGGACATAGAATCCTATTTCAGCCAGAATATCTGGTACCGATATAAAACCATTTAGAAGCTTATATGCCATCAGCAGTAATGCGACATCTCTTCTGGAACTAAGGCTGCAGATACCCAGCATTCCCGAGATAAATGCTGTTGGAAACAGCCATGGGTAAAAACCGAACTCGAGGTATCGTAAAATTTTTTTTGTATTTTCTCAACCATTAGTACATAGACGATGTCCTCAGGTCCCCTTATCTGAGATCCACTCTCGAGAATGCTACGCACTAAGCTGAAGTAAAGCAGCCTTATTACTGTAAGGTTAGTCAAATCCTTAGAATTGTGTATGACAAAACCCAGCATCTATTTCTAATTTTATGCGACCGAATCGTTTTCTGATTATTTTGTTTCACATTTTTTGTTTGGGAGTTTTTGATATTCTTCATCCCCCATAATCTTATATATAAAAATCAATTTTTGTTTCTTTGTTTGTTTGTTTGTTCGTATGTTGTGTGCTGCCATACCGTTCATCCGATTGCAATGAAACTTTGATGATTTGTTGTGCGCATGCCTGTGAAGGTTATATATAATGGTAAGCTCTGGCGTTATGAAATTTGTATAAATGAAAATGAGTTAAAAAAAATATTTTAGCGGCAGGAAGGGAAGGCGTGAGGGGAAGGGTAGTGAAGGAGGTGGGGTTAGTGGGAGGGATGATGAGGGAGGGGAAGGCGTGGAAGGTGGAAGGGGAACGTGGGGGGAAGGGGACGCGGGGAGAAACAATTTATTTCTTTGCATTGCAACGCATGCCGGGTACCAGCTAGTTAAATATAAATAACAACTTTAAGTATGACTCAATAAGCTATTCCACTATTAGAAAATTCACCTGAGACGCGAGAAAGTCAATATATGTCGTTCTAAATTAAAAAAAATAAAGTTTTTCTTTTAATTTCATTAAAATTAAATTTGAAAGTTTTATTATCAAGTTCTGCAATTTTGTTAACCGAAACAGCTGTAACAAAAAACATACAGAAATACTTGCAGAACTTGATAATAAAACAATCAAATTTAATTTTTATTAAATATTTCAAAAAATTATATGGAGTTACTACTACTAATTAAACAAAAAACAATTAATAAATATAATTGTTTTTATCAAAGACGCTATCTTTTTTTTTTTGAGCTCCACACAGGGAGCCATGAGGAAAATAATTTCCCTCAGGGCCTATGTCATCTTTGGGGTGATGTGTGGAGGGTTTATTTTTAAGGAAAGGAAGGAGGGGAGGGTTCTGGGAAGGAGAAGAGTTTAAAGGGTGGGTAGGAATCTGGGGTTCAGTATGTCTTGGTCATCCGTCTCCAACACCTAGAAAAACCTCACCCTATGAACCCGGGCACCCCTGCTAAATCACCAAATGTAGCGAACCATTTGGGGTGACCTATGGCAGAGGTGTTGGTTATCCAATAAAGGTTCCCTAGATTGCAATTAAAATTCGAATAGAATCTTACAATCACGTACGATCACGTAAGAAAAAAGCCATGTTTGTAGTTCTTAGGCGAAGTATAACACAGTTAAACATGACCGAAGGGGATAGGGTCGGATCAGCTTAGTGGTGGAGCAAAGCCCTGGTAAAGCCTAGGTACTGGATTCAATTCCCAAATGCGACTAAATATTTTTCTGATTTTTACCATTTAAAATTTTTTGTTTGAGAGTTGATAACATTATCTATTATCAAATACTTGAAACTTTATTTTATAAAACACCGAAAAGGGAATGTACCACAAAGCCCACTTTGAGTGAATTATCACTTCATTTGGCGAAAGTTCCCAATCCGGTGGAGCCATTGGAACTTTAACTTATTTTGCCAATTCGGGGAATGTCATTAAGCTGAAAAAGGTGGGGTAGGGTAATTGGGAAGAATCTGACTATTCAGAGATGGTCACATAACATATAAATAAGCAAATTTTAGTATCTGTATGGTGACACAGTACAGGATGACACTGAAAGTTTTCATTTTTTTATTACTCCCTTTTATAACATATTCTGTACTATAATTACCAATCTGTTTTTGAAGTAAAATTATAAAAACGATTTTTTTTTAATAAAACCCGAAGAGCGCTTTACAAAGTTACAATTTATTAACGCACTTGAAAAACTGAGAAAATGTTTATTAAGATTAATAAAAATAATAATATTTAATAAAATACTAAGATGGATTCACAGTACCGTAAAAGTTTAAAAAATACATTTTTCTAGAAGTCGCAAGAAGTACAAAAGACCACCAAAATTTATTAATTATTGCTTCTCACAGATCACAAATAATTTTTCGTGTAAATACTTCACCTCACTAGCTAGGAGTAGGACTAAGCCCGCATCGAGGTAAAGAAATTACACATCTGATTTAAGAAACATAAAGATAATCAATGGAGTAGGAGAGATTTCTAGAAGGTTTACGTTAAATCCACAAATAATATTTTACATTCCACGAATAGCAAGATAATTTGGTTAACTAAGATAATTTAGTTTTCATATACTGCCAGAAAATACTAGAAATTTAAGAACGTAATCTGTATAATAAGATGTGTAATTAAGAATTATTTTATTAAAGGCTTTCTTCTCAAAAATCACCATCCCTACACAAATTGTTATCATAAAATACTTATTAATTAACACATCCTTTTTTTGTTAACGCAGTGATTTCTAAATTCAGCGGTACCCTGATTTATGGCAGTGAGGCATGAAACTGGCAGAGGAAGGATGAAAGTTGACTGAATGCTGTAGAAATGAGATCCCTGAGGCGCATGTGCATGTACCATTGTGTGAGAAACGTGGAGATCCGAAAATAAAGCAAGGCTGATGTAAGCGTAATGAGTAAACATAAGAAAGGGATGCTCAGGTGGTTTAGGCATGTAGAGCGAATGAACGAGAAAGGGAGTGAAAGGAGAATAAATGACCATGTGAATGGTAAAAGAAGTTAGGGACGCCCGAAGAAAACATGGCACGACCAAGAGAATCGGATACTTGAGCCGGGCCACGTCAAGAGTCAGAATAATAGAAGAGCATGTATGAGACTATGTATGAATATGAAAAGCAAGGAGTGTGTGCCAAGATAGAGTTATTTGGAAACGGTGTGATGGTTAGTTTAGTTAGTTTGTTAGGGAGGTGTTTCCACTCCCATCGCTCAGGGAGTGGAAACACAAACCTGCAATAGCCATCCCAAGCCAAGGTGTGAGCTACCGTGCTCAGGCTGAATGTCCTGGGGAACAGTGTCAAGAACGGTGCCTCTGAGAAACAAGGTCGCATCTCGGAGTATTTAGACCTTACTCCAACATTCGGGGCTCTGCTGGAGTGGACCTTCTATTTCCCTGGTCACTCGTGGGACAAAAAAATTGGACCATTCGAAAACTAGGGGCCTTTTGGGAACCTAGGAGTGCTGAGGCCACCTCTGTGGACTTTCTTCCTGGGGCCCTTAGGAGGAACCAAGAAGAGAAGCCGTGGAGAGGAGAGCTGAGGCCACCTACATGAACCCTTCCCTTGTGGGGTCTTCACGGAACCAAGGGGAAGTGAAGTGGAGAGATGATGTCCTCTTCCCATGTGGGGCCTTCAGGGAACCATGTAGGAGTGAAGAGGAGAAATGAGGCCAGCTCCGTGAACTCTTTCTTATGGGGCCTTTAGGGAACCAAGGAAGAGTGAAGAGGAGAAATAAGTCCTCTTCCCTCCTGGGGCCCTCGGGGAGCCAAGGTGGAGTGGGCTCTTTTCTTGTGGGGCCTTTAGGGAACCAAGGAGAGGTGAACTCTCCGTCGTGGAGCCTTCATGGAACTAAGGAGTGGAGAGGAGAGATGAAGCCCTCTTCCCTCGTGGGGCCTTCAGGGAACCGCGGAGGAGTGAAGAGGAGAAATGAGACCTGGGAAGACACATTGTCGAACCAGAAGATATAGCTTCATTTCCAATGACAATCCTGGTGAACTTTGTAAAAGGGACTGGATTACTGTCAAAGGAATGAGGTAAAATGGGATATAGCACAATGGGCCTACGGCCTAAGTGCTCACGGGAACTTTATTTATGTAAACCGTCTCCGCTCTTGAAAAAAAAAAAAAAAATAGTTAGTTAGCGGTACCGCCCCGGGGCTTTGAAGAAACATCGGAACGACAGCTTTGCGGAAAAACATATTTTCATCTCTATTATAAAACATATCTATAACCACGTAAATCACGTTTGATTTTGAAATTGACCTTTTTAAATAATACTGCGCATAAAAAAACGTGGCTACTTATGTATGCGTGTTACATACGGATCATACCGTCATTTCAATTATATATGTAAAAAGAAAATGAAACTGAAATGTTTTTTTGTTGTGCACACCTGGTTTCGAGTCTGGAGCAAGCAACGCTCGTACTCATTTAAAATTAAAAATTGCTTGGTTCAAATATTTTGTGGAGGGGGACGTGAATGAAAAATGATGCTGAAAAAGGGGGCTGTGGGCTCCAATAAGTTTGAGAAACAGTTGTGTAATGTACATCGCATGTTGTTTGATGAAATATAGTTATTATTATGCATAACAATGAAACGGCGTGGCTTTTATGCAACGCAACGCTACGTTATAAAATATGTTAATGGCATGATTAAGACGGTAATGAGGTAACATTATTGTGAGATGGAAAACAATGATGTAATGAAACTGAATACACATAATTTAAGGTAGGTAATTCTGGAAATACTTTCTTCTTCGCGCCCTGGTTAACACCATTGCAACCCTCTTAGTAATCAGAAAAAAAATTATTCTTAATTCAGACAAGTGCTGCTATGGTTCGAAGAAAAGTAAAAAAAAAAAATTCGCAAAATGGCAGCTGTCTGAAATAATTTTTTTTTTTTACCAGTTTTTTTTAAATTTATGTTTTAATTCTGAAAGAGTAATGTTTAGAGAAGGCTCACACCAAATTTCAAATAAATTGGTTCAGTAGAACTTGAGATATCTTGTCAACCGTCTCTAAAACAGTAGTTTTGAGAAAAATACGTAGAAAATTTTGTTTTACTTAGATTCTAGTTAGATTCCGTCTAAACCGCGATACCAAAATGGTTATAACTTTTAAAATGATGCTAATTTTGAAAAATCTTTTAAAATATATATTATTGAATAAGTATCTTAAATATGGAAATACGATTTTTTTTCTAGACTAGAATACCCCTTTATCTTTCCCTTTTAGGACCTTTAAAATCAATAAACATATAAATATAGGGTACCTGAGAATAAGGTGCGTGAACTACGAAAGGTGATTCAGTTTGATGGTAGAATAAAAAACATAAATACTTTCTTCCAAACTCGAATTTTTTTTCGAATTTTTTTTTTTGAACAAACTCTTTAACTTGAAACAAATGCCAGAATTTTTACGTAAGACGGTTTTATGGTATTTAATGTGGATTTTTCATTGATCAAATATTTTATTGTAGGTACCAAAAAGGCGTTGAAAAAAATCATTGCATATTTTTCGAACCCCCATTTGGTTACGCCAATGACCGCCTCACGTACGAACTAGCCCCGTGGCACGCATCTGAACCTGACAAATATTTACCGGCCGTTTTCTTTGTGCGCATGTTTCACTGCCATTAACCGTGGCTCGTGGGGTCTGTTTGGCCAGAAAGCTCGCTGCTACCCTCCGCTGTCCGCCACCACCCCTTATCCAGACTTACTCCGTCGCTATCTGTACGCTACTGTTTGCGGGCAGCAAACAGCGGTGCGGGCGCAGCCTTAGTATCGGAGACGGCCGAGAGGCCAGATTGAAAGGGGATAAAGTAACTACTGCTTCATCCAGTGAAGATAAACGCTTACACTGTTTGTGCGCCAATAATTAAAATGGTCATTTCGTACTGGCATTTGAAAGGACAGGTCAGATTGGAATGTGGTGATGGGAAACGTTACAAAAATAGCGTTGTTTTTATTTGACATAAAATACATCAACAAGAAAAAATTATTAAAACATTTCAAAGTGAATATAAATTTTTTACTTTTTAATTTATTCTTTTGTAGTGTTCTTCCAACAACGTCAACAATTTGTAGCACAATTTGTATCAAATATTGAAAAATGTGTGACGGAAGATAAATGGGTAGCATGTTGATAAGGGTTAGAGAATGGTTAAATAGTTAGAGACTCTTTACATTTTTTATTATTCTTTATACGAATATCACACAAGAGTCCCAACTGCTCCCGTCTGAAGCCATTGAGACTATCGCATCCCCAATTGGGGTACGTTGTGAGGCTGAAGGTGGGGAAGACGTTGGGGAAGAGGAAGGTACCTGACTATTTTAATCTGGTCACCAAACACGGCTAAAGCCATTTCAAGCAACGTTTCAATTCTGAATGGTGGTCTTACACCAGTGCGATACTGAGAGTATTTTCCACTCTGGAACGTGCTGCAAATATCTATATATTATTTTAGATGAACAAATTGTAAAATAACACAAATTAATAACAAAAAATATTTGCCACTCCGGGATTCGATCCCGAGACCTTTGGATTGCTAGTCAAGAGCCTTACCCCTCGACCACGCCAGCCGCGGTCGAGCGGTAAGGTAAAGTCACATCTCGTTATTAAACAATTAAAGTCATATCAAGAAACTCTTTGATTTTTGAAAAATGGTCGCTCGGCATGAAGAATACGTTAATTAAGGCTAATCTAATAATATTTAAGTCTAATAATATCTATTAATTATATCTAAATCTAATAATATTTAATAACGAAATACCCACTTTAATTTCCTAAATATTAGTTTAAGATGTAACCAATAGATGGCACATAGCTATCGATAATGCAGGGATTGAGATTATAATAAATACTGTTGCAACCTCAAGGTCGAGGCCCAGAATTTTATACACCGCCTCGAAATTAAAGCCATTTGAGCTTATTGTGATTATTCACTAAATAAATGTTCAAAGCGTATTATTTAATTTTGATTTAAATTTTTAAATTTAATTCATAGTGAAATAATACTATAAATGTTATTTTCTTAGCACGGAAAAATCTCCCTGAAATTTATTGGGTTTTAAGACCGTTAAACTGTGACGATAAATTGACATTAATTGAAACGAAATTAATTTGTATTGTTCAACAAAATATTTTCAACAAATCTCCAAAAACGTTATTCGAAAAAGTTTCCGGGTTGTTCCTAGAATAATTTAATACAACATAGTGATGATACACAGTGTCATATTCACCCCAGAGAATGGCAATAGTTTCTACGTACGGCGAAATAATATCGCGTTACGATAGTTGGTTTCACTCGAACCTCCTTGCGGGGTGATTATACCCCCCGGCAGCGAAACGGGGTGGTGAGGTGACCCCACAGGACAAACAGTGGTGGGCTGATCCAACCAGCCCAGTGCAACCCTCCACCCGACTCTCCATACACGATTATTATGTATAATGTATGTATGGAGCAATGCCAGTGGAGCAGTGCTCTTGCACGCAAGCGTCTAGTGGGGTTCTTCCAGGCTTAGTCAGTTTCCCGTAATATTGAAAAAATGACTTAAACTTCAATAAAAAAAAAATATATATATGCACAATATTATAATGTATGTGTGTGTAATCGTGATAAAAAAAGCTTAATTTCAGAAACAGAAAAAAAAACAAAGACAAAATCATTTGAATTATGAAAAGGCGCAATTTTAAAGGGTTCTGGACACCTAGCACGGTCGATCGACTAATATTGATTTTTTTTCCACTTCCACACAGGAAGCCCCAAGGAAAATAATTTTAACGGGGCCTTTGTCATCTTAGGGGATTTTTTTTAAGGAAAGGAAGAAGAGGAAGTTCTGGGAAGGAAATAGTTATGAGGGGTGGGTAGGAATGTGAGGGTGACGGGAGGATCAGGAGTGACGGATGTATGAATCCATCCCTTCAACTGCGGTGCAAGGCGATGGGTCGAGGGATCCTGGCTGGAAAAGTCAAAAGACCTCCTGAACAAGTCTCGATCCAGGTGGATAGACATATCGACCGCCAAAACCTTGACAAACCTCACCCCATGAGTAGCGAACCACATAGGGTGATCCGTGGCAGAGATTTTGAGAGAGAGATGCGGGTAGCCATACCCATATCCCAAAATTGTATCGATAACTTTCGATAACTTCACATCGTTTCCTAGAGTGCTGCAGATCACAAACAAATAAATAAGATCTTACAATAACTAATCGTTCTTAATATAATCGAGGTTGTTTGTAGGTTGGCGATCTGCAGTTGTTCTAGGGAACGCTGAGATGTTACCCTTATCGATAAACCAGAGAAAAATGGACCAAAGACGTGATAGAGGGGAACGGTCGCGACTGTCACAAATGCCTTTCCAAGCTGCTGCGTAGCTAACCTTCTGTAGAAGAGGAAAACAGAAGAAATCAAGAAGTAAGGTTCGCCAAAATCTTAGCAAAGTCTAACTCTAGTTTTTTAAAAGTCCATTCAGTTAAAATACTTCGATCAATTCACTGAGTTTTATTTTACGTGGAACAAACACATAATGAATTTAATACCAACACTAAAAAGGTCTTATGCCTCCTTGGTAGTCTAAAAGATCCTGATCGCTCTGCAGATGTAATGGAGGAATAAAATTCTCAGTAAAAACATTGTTTTACAAATAATAGGAAATGATTTTAACCTCAGAGCTAGAGTAGACTAGAGACCTCTATTGGTTTTCAGACTAACCATTAATACGCAAATTTTGTCAAGTCCAAAATCTTGCAAACAATATCTTAAGAATTCAACCAACAGACGGCGGCTGTTAACCTTAACACATGTAATGATTATTATTGGCGAATAAACTTAAAACTTATTCAATAAGTCTATAATATTCTTAAAAACCATTTAAAAAATCTTCTTAGTTTATCTCGGTTATCCAATTATCTAGTAATTTTATGTTTGGATCTCACCAAGCCTTCATAAATTTGTATTTTCGCCAAATATGAAATTATTAGTTATCCTTAGAAGAAATCCATCAATAGACTTACTTCCTTGTCTAATCCATCACTTCCCCTTTGTTAGAGATTGATACAACGCCATACATATCTGTCCAGCCGAGCAGCCTTCAATTATTCTCATGTACCTACTGACACACCCTCGTCAGTTTTTAAGGCTCTAGACTCTAGACATTGGCCTCCATTGTTAGGCTACTAGTGCTTCCCAATTTCTTTAGCCATCTTCTTTTGTTAATGACATAAACACTTCATAAGGCATCTTTCAGACATGCTTTCATAATAGAATAGGGTTTGAATATTTGAGAACCAGCAGTTCATAAGTCACACAACTCGACCCAAAATCTTTGAAAACAATTTTATCAAAGAATGCATTTTTGAGGGAGCATATCTATCATAAATCAAATAATAAATATTACGTGTATATTTACCAGCAACATTAAAACATTAATAGCAATTACATCAAACTACAAACATTTCATAACACAACATTTAAATTCGCAGAATTATAACACAATTACAGAATAAATTTATAACTTCAACAATTTTCTCAAAAAAATACCCAGAACATCACCAGCTCGGAAATGAATGAATTTACACCATAGTTTGTTGAATTAATTACATTTTTACACCGAAATGAAAGATTTCAAATAGCTTATTCCCTTTTCGGTGATTTTTTTAAGGGTCCACTATTCGAATTTCTACCGATTTCTTACATATCTCCCCTAAACATTTGAAGTTTTTAAGCTCTTAAAAAATATATGTTATTTTTGAAGATAATATCTAGATACGTTCTACACCGAAACGCAAATTATATGAAATTCCCTCGATAGAAAAAAATCGCAAATTATGCTCCGAAAATTATTTAAAACAAGTCTATTTCTATTATTTTACAAGTTATAATTGTGAAAAAATTCACAATGTTTTTTTAAATGATACTTAAGATACGTTCCACGAGATTTTTGCTCTATTTTAAACGAGTCATGTTTTATTAATCTTTTTCGCCATTTTTGCTGCGATTTCATCACATAATATTATAGTGCTCTGTCCAAGATTCGTAATTACATATCTCTCCATCTTCTTCTCTTTCCGCCGAGAAGTGCCGCCTTAAGCACTGTGCTATCTGTCAACTTCTAAATTCTAACTTGATCTAACCCAGTCTTACTAATTCAAGGTGTTAAAACTTTGTCTTCCTTGACTTTGGAAAACGAGTCGCAATCTAAATGCTAACTTTTACCAAATGTAACCCATTTTCATTAGTTAACTGCAATCCTGTTCTGTGTAAATTGTGGCGCAATCAACAAACTAACTACCGTGATCCAACTCAACCTCGCCCAATTAGTTTATCGCCATGTTACATAAAAATGCAAATAAATTGTTGACTGCTTCGGTATAGATGAATTTATCTTAAAAAACATTAGTTTAAAAATATAGTTTACTCATCCTATATCAATAATTTTACCAGCATATGCTTGGTGACAGCGGTCTTGGTAAAAACTAACTTACCTACTCCTACAGTAATCTGTTTATAATCCGACTCCACTCAATTTATATCGCTTCATTTTCCACGTTTTGTGACATATCCACTAGGACTAGGATAAAATATCCTCACCTCACGCAAATAGTGTGTTGCACCGTGCAAATTATTGCCATGCAATGACAAATTTACACTAATAACCATCGAACTCAAGGACACAGACGCCGCCGCAGCGAGTCGCTGATTTTGTCAATCGTCTTGACTTCGGTCGTCGACGTTAAAATTATAATACGCGCTCACAGAAAAATGTAAGTTTTGTAGTAAATTAACTGTTATTTTCTTTGATTATTTTTACTCCTCATTGGTTTAGATGGATTTGCTATGGTGCTAAAGAAAAAAAATTACTTTATATCCATTTTAGTTAACGTATCTGTAGTGTTCCTACGAAATCCAATGGTTCCTTGTAAAGCAGATCAAAACATTGACAGTCGGCCTTGTTAGGGCACAAGGGCCTTACTAGGAACATCCAAGAATCACGAATATATTAATACTTAATTCTTAGTTGTATATAGGAAAGGTAAAACAATGTATTAACTAGTTCCTAATATTATTACTTCCAATCATGATTTAAATATTTTTATTTTAAGAACATTTTGGTCTTACAAGAAACGGATCTACAAGAAGACCATTTTGGTCGTTTTGCATATTTTTTAATTTTATTATAGGTTATTGGCAACTTATTTGATATCGATATAATACTCATTAAAATTATTTTTAAAACATTTTCACGAATACTTTCTTAGCTTTACGATAGTGTTCAAGATCTGTTCGTTGAGTATTTTAATGTGAATTTAATATGGGAAGTGCTTAATGTTTCATTTTAATTAAAAACCTTTTTTATGTAGTGTAAGTAAAAGTAGATATTTTCTTTGTCACAACGTAAGTTTTGAGTTAAATGACTGATTTATTATATCGGCCTTGTATGGAGCCTTGTTCCTTGCAAGGCCGTTTTAGAAGAGCTTAATAAAACTTTAATTTAATATTTAATCATAAGTTCTGCAATTAAAACAAAGTATTACTAATTATTTCTTACTTACAAATATAATTCTTCTTAAATGATAAATTACTTTATAATTTGTATGTTTCATTTAATCAGTAAGTAAAGGAAAACTATCTGTTTTTTTGTTAGTGTTGCCTTCCATGGTTCACATTTCTTAACTCCACTACTTATTTTTGTACCTAATCTAAGTCCACCATACTCAATAAGTTTATGTTAAGGTGAAACAATCTAACTATTCGCTTCTATAATCTCCCCCAATCTTAATAAGACAACTTATACACGTTCTGCGATCTTTGTCGGTAGTTATATGTGGCGCAATTTAACATACTTACTGTTCCATAATCACTTAACCTCACTCAATTCACGTCAAAGTTTAGCAATTTCATATCTAGATTCTTTAATCAGACCAAACTTCATTTTAAATTTATTACTTTAATAATGAGACTTTGTCCATGCTTTGTGTAAAATACCTGTTAACCAGTTAGCCATACTAACCTCACTTACCCCACACCAATCAATAAAATAAATGCAACTGCTTCCCAAGTTATACCACATCATAGTGGTATTATTATTTGATGATAGCAATGTCGCAAATCATTCTATCATTTCATTTTTCTCGAGAAATGTCAACGAACGGAAAACAATGCGACAAAATGACCAAGACACGCTATTCTGGATCATACATTAAACTCCTTAACATTTGATATAAGAAAAAAATGTTAGGTGTGATAAATGTCCAGTAGTGGCTCGCTGTCTGCAAGTAAATTAAAATATTAATAAAAATATGACAAACGTCTCATCAAAACACATCATTAAGACTTTGGAAAGGAACTTGTACGCTTCTTTAGAGAGAAGATGATTTTTAGAAAGTGATTTTTAAAAGGCCATTTCCCAATATTCAATGAACAATAATTCATACACGTAGCCAACGTTTAGAGCAATGCACGCCAACAACATATAGTTGTAACTTACGGTAACCAATTTCCATTTTTAATAAACTAGAGTTTAAATAAAGTTTATTTATTGTGAAGCTCAGCAAACGGTTAAAAATTGGATGGATCAAACTTAATTATTGTAAAGCTTGGCAAGCAGTTAGAAGTTAGAGGATCAAATTTAATTTTTGTGAAGCTCGGCAAGCAGTTTTAAGTTAGATGTACCGAGCTTAATTATTGTGAAAGTTGGCAAGCGATTAGAAGTAGAAGGATCAAGTTTAATTTTTGTAAAACTCGGCTGGAAGCTAGATGGATCAAATTTAACTATTGTGAAGCTCGGCCAGCAGTTGGAAGTTAGATGGATCAAGTTTAATATTTGTAAACCTCGGTAAGCAGTTGGAAGCTAGATGGATCAAATTTAACTATTGTGAAGCTCAAAAAGCAGTTGGAAGTTAGATGGATCAAGTTATATATTTGTAAAGCTCGGCAAGCAGTTGGAAGCTAGATGGATCAAATTTAGCTATTGTGAAGCTCGGCAAGCAGTTGGAAGTTCAATGGATCAAGTATATTTATTGTCAGCTCGGCAAGTGGTTGAAAGTTTCATGGATCAAGTTTGATTATTGTGAAGCTCGGGAAGCAGTCACATGAATCATGTTTGAATCCAAATATAATATCTCTATTTAAAAGTTCCCATATTCATTGGCAAAGTAATGGAGTCGTTATATTATAAACATTTCTACAATAAATCGTTGGCGACCTTATGTTTATTTATTTTCCTTGCGGTATCGCATTCTACGTCATTTATATCACTGAACACTATGTTCTTTCTATAATTATAAATATTTTTATTTAGAAAGAATACGTTAATTAGCAAAAATCTAATGTTTTGGAATCATTTTGCATAATTTAAACGTTGTTTTCTCGAATTTGTTATTTATTTACACACGTACAAGCCATTAATATTATTGAATAACATATTTTTATACATAAACTCACACGGATAAATATTTTTTTTTCCAAAAAGCCCATGTTTTTACGTTAACCAAATTAAATAAACATCTGAAACTGACGAAAAGCCCATGTTTTTATGTTAACCAAATTAAATAAACGTCTGAAAAGTCTGAAATAACACATTTATTGAATTGGTCATTCCAAAAGAGGTTATGTTTAAGAAATTATATGATTCACGAGTAAAATATCGCATGTCATAAATGGAATTTTATCGCGAATGAAAAAAAAAACATGGCGGCCGCGCACATGCTAATCTACCGAAATTCAATTCTGTCAACATAATAATGATATTTTATTAGTAACTTTCCAAAAAAAAAAAAATTTACGGCCTTCATATTATCGTCAAACAAAAACATCCTTCAACGGTCGTGAAATATTTGTTATATGTAAGGCTGTGAGCGTTTCTAGTTATTTCATAAAAACCCACCCTGATCTACATCAACCGTGCATTTGACTCGCAAAACTCTCTCAAAAAATATTTTTTAAATAAATTACCATTTCGCGCACACGGCTGAGCCCCTCGTTAAGTCGGCCTACCGCACCTGAAATGTTTGCGACCTGTACCTATGCACTCGAATGCGTCTGACGTCACGGATCAGCGGCTATGCCAGTGCGCCCAACGTGTCGGTTTATAAAATGGAAATTTCCGAATTCATACTGCCGGAGCGCGCTGTCTCCAGGCGTGCACATACTGCACATTATTGGAGTGTGTTCGTAATCCGCACCGCGAACTGAGACAAATTCTTCCAGGGGAATAGTGTATTATCTACCCGAGTGTATTGGTGCTTCATGTTTGATACAAATAGAAGGATAGAATATTCCAATACGTTTTTGGCGGATATTATTTATGCCTTGAAAACTCTGAAATAATGTTACAAGGGTGAAAATAACATGGTCCATTTTTTTCCCTGAATGGAAGTGTATTTATTTTGTTTATTTATATCTATCATTTCTCGTATACACACCATGTTTACAGTTTACAGAGATAATACGTTCCATCAATACAACAAATGTGTTAGTAATTAAGAACTGTTTGGGAGGCGGATATGGGTGCAGCTGCCCCGGAAACCATTTACTGAATAACCAACACTCCTTCCGTAGTCATTCTCAGTGGCTCGCTGCGTTTGGTGAGTTAGCAGGGTTCATGGTGAGCATATTACAGTTATTATTAAAAAAAATTACGTGAATACTGCACAAGAGTCCCAACTGCTCCCAACTTGACTATTCAGATTTGGTCACCAAGCACAGTTGAAGCCATTTCAAGTAACGTTTCGACTCTGAATAGTGTTCTGACACCAGGGCGTATCTTCCACACTGGAATTTGCCGTAAATATACAATTTTTTTTTTTAATGAGTAGGAAGCCGTCAAAAATACACAACAATCCTGTTCATTTATGTAGGTATGTATGTACACAAAGTGTCAGGGGGTAAAGTGCACAAATTTTGGGAGGTGACTCTACTTGATAATATAAATAAAAAAGATAAATATTTTTTTTTTTCAAAATACCAACGTTTTAAGGTAGTTTTCGGGTTAAAAAGTTGAATTGTTACATGAAAAAAATAATATTCTTTATGGAAAATATTTTTATTCGGAAAAAAAGTTCAATTTTCGAAAAAGTTATTTACCTTTTTTACTATCAAGTAGAATCACCTCCCGAAGTTTGTGCACACTACCCCCGGACACCCTTTATATCAGCTAAATCAAAAAGTTTTAAGACTGGCCGCCGTGTGATGCTGTCAGTCACCCGACTGAATTTTTTTTTAAAGTTAGCACATCTATCATGACACTTCCCTCCAAATTTCAGCATCATATCTTGAAGTTTGTAAAAGTTACGCTGTGCTGAGTACCTTTGTGCGTGTTTTAGATTTTTTACAAGCCTGGAAATGGCATAAATTTTTCACCACAATTTATTTTTTTATGATATATCAACGGACTAACGTCCAATTTACAACAAATTGAAACGACAAAAATTTTTGGAAAAAATACATTGTAAGAATATGGGATGGTACATAAAAGCAAGGACGAACAGATAAAACATAAGAAAAAAGAGGTGAAATAGAAGTGTCAAGTCAAGTCAAGACTTTGCTAAAAAAGAGTAATATAAAATATTTTACTTCTTCAAACTTCGCAAATCCACTTTAGATTAATATAAAATATCTTCAATTGTTTAGTGAGCGACCAAAATCATTTAGGCTTAAGCCAAAAAAATCAAGATCTTGACATGAGTTGTCCATTCTACACTGTCTGGATAGTGGTGAATACAACTATAATTAGTCTAGTGTTGATTAAGGAAGAGCAGTTCTTTATTTCTGAGTCTATGGGAAGGTATGTTGAATGAGATGAGTTTTAATAAGTAACTAGCTTTGCCTGTTGCAGAAGCAACCAAGGGGTTAAACACTACGCGATTTGACGTGTGAACGCGGATGAACCGAGGAGTGTGTGTTTCATAAAATAGGTGAAGAAAAAAACGATGTTTGTAATTTGTTACCCGTAACGTATAATAAAGTGTTGCAAAGACTCCTACCATTGTGCCACTTTGGTCGCCGACACTTCTAAAACGTCCCAGGTGCTTACCGCTCAATTCAGTACTGAACCAATCCAGCCGCCCGACTCAGGGCGTTGAGTATTTCATTTAATTTAAATTAGAAAAACAAATAAAGCCTTATCTCGAAAAAGGGTCCTCGGAGTTTATCGTTCAAGTTTTTCACTCAACCCTTCGGATTGTGTAGATCAAGACGTGTAATTTGATACCCATCTAGAGTACTGTAAGGTGTAATTTAAAAAACAAATTTTTTTTGGATTTTGGACATTTTTTAATTTTGGGAAAAAAAAATTGGATTTTGGAAATTTTTGAATTTAGGAAAAAAAAATTTTGGTTTTAGGAAATTCTTGAATTTTGAAAAAAAAAATTTTAGATTTTGGAAATTTTCGAATTATGGAAAAAAAAATTTTTTAAGGATTTTGGAAATTTTTTAATTTTGGGAAAAAAAAATTGGATTTTGGAAATTTTTGAATTTTGGAAAAAAAAATTTTGGGTTTAGGAAATTCTTGAATTTTGAAAAAAAAAAATTTAGATTTTGGAAATTTTCGAATTATGGAAAAATAATTTTTTTTGGATTTTGAAATTTTTTGGATTTTGAAATTTTTCGGATTTCAAAATTTTTTGGATTTTTATTTTTTTTGATTTTTAAATTTATGGATTTTTAAATTTATAATTTTTCGGATCAAGAAGATTTTTAAAATTAAACAATATTGAAATTGGTAATAAAAATAACGTAACATTTAACGTTGCATAATTTACGGCCTCCGTAGTCAAAGGGTAAGACTCTCGACTCGCAATCCGAAGGTTGCGAGTTCGGCCCGACCGAATTTTTGTTTCATTAATTTGTGTTATTTCGCGACTGGTCAACTAAAAATAATGTTTAGTATATTTGCGAAACTTTCCAGAGTGGAAGATACTCTCAGTATCGCCCTGGTGTAAGACCACCATTTTATTGCAGTAAAAAAGTTATAGAAAAAATATTATTTCTTAGTGCGCGGATAGATACTTAGTGCATTTGTAGTAAATTTTCTAAAAACAGCGCTATGAAAATGTAATATTCAGAATTTTTTGTGAGGTGTTGGTCACTCATTGAAAGGTTCCCGGGGCGGCGGTACCAATGCCCGCCTCCAACGTTGAATAATTATCATAAAGAAGCAAAATACAAAAAAAAGCGCTAGGTAAATTTAATATTTTTGGAAAAAATTATCACTTAATTATCTTCACTAAAGACGGAGGAAGCGCAACACGGCATAACACCCCAAAAATAAATAACAAAAAAAATTATACCATTAAGTAAATTCATTACAAATTTACAAAAAAAAAAACATATGCAAAATCATCAGACGATTCCGAGTTGTTATGTGCAGATTCAAATTCTGGGTAGGTACCTGCACATACGTAAAAAAAATCATAAAAAAATTGTGAAATTCCTACATACATCCTAGTACATCCGAATGTGAATGAAGCATTATCTACGTTTTTTTCAATACGTCAATCAAAAACTTTACCATTTCATTTGGACAGAAAAAAAGAAAAAAGGTTCCTCATGCCTAGTACCTACTAACACACATAGTATATCCGTGTACTTAATTTCACTAAAATGTACAGAATAAATAGTTCCAATACATATCAGTACTCAGGCATTTTGCAAAAATCCATCTTTGATTACTTTATTTCATTTTATTATCATAATTTTTGTGATTTTAAAGTAAATAAGTTCCTACTTATGGTGAATATCGTCATTTGAATTCATCAGCTTTCCCATCTCTATGCGGCCAATCAGGAGAGATTGGAACATCAGCCAATCCTCTTTCCTGATTGGCTGAACGCTAAAAAAGTAGGGTCCGCCAAAATTTCCTTACTCCTTTTTTAGAAAACACAATTTGATAAAAAAAAAATATTTGTTTTTTTAAATCGACTACAATTTTTTTTTTGGTAATGACATCTATGAATTGTCCTTCTTTCAGATTTACCAATGCCAATATATTTTTTTCGTAATAAATAATTATTCATAACGAAAAATGTATAGAAAATTTAAAAAAAATCTACGTATTTATCTTGTTTTGAAAAAAAATTATAGGCCGCGCAAGCCTTAGTCGCAACCGCCCGACGCCATTTTCTAAAAAAGAAATAAGAAAACATTATTAATACTATATAAAAATTAATCAATATATTCCAAGCGGTATTTTTTTTTACCATCCTGCACTCACATTCGTAAACTGGCAATCGGCAATCGGCAATCGGCATTTTTTTAAGTATAAACGACTTTAGTACTTACAAAGGAATTTAGAATTAAAAAGGATATTAGTACCTACTCCACCACTGATTTTTACTGGCTACGAATTTTCACATTGTCAATGAGTGTTTTCCCCGGTAAATGTTCGTAAAAGTCAAAAGTTGACATGTTGGCATGTTGTATGATTACCATTAAGATGTTCCCGGGGCAGCGGTACCTTTACCCGCCTTCCAAATTGTAATTAATCAAATGTGCAAAGGAAAACCTACACTACCTACCCAAAAGTACCCCAATGTACTCTTGACTTAAAATATCCGTTTATATTCCTACGTAATTTTGCAAAAAATTGTATCGAACAACAAATTAACCTAATGCTAATAATACATTACCTCATGCATTATTCTGTGCTCCTGATACATTTATATGGTAGTACATAGTTTTTAGGTGATTTTTCACAAAAACGGCGCGCTATTATTATGTTTTATTATTTAGGAAAAATAATTATACGAAACTTAACTGTATTGCAATAAAAAAATTACAAATAATAATTCTTTTACTTTGTGTAGGTAGGTATTATCATTAAAACACGGGTTTTATCATAAAAAAATTGTGTCAACAAATATTTAATTTAATTCAAAACATTTTGATTATATTGTAACTCCTCGTTTTTCTGTGCTCCTGTTTATTTAATTTCTTTACAAATCACGCAATAAATAATACGCCAAAAATGTCACCAACTATACCTGAGGAAAAAATAATTATATCGACTTTACTTAATTTCATAAAAAATGCATAGAAAAAATTATTTCAGTACAATGTTCAAGTAGGTACCTCCACCGTTTGGCAAAAAAAAACGATCTTCAGTTATTTTAATAAACTATTTTATTAATTTCCCGATGTTTGAACAATTAGTTCCCACGTGAGTAGGTACTGGCCCATTTGCAATTATATTCAAATTCGGTAACATAAAGTTTTTCACAAACATGTGGATGCAGCATTAAGAACATAAGCATTTTATTTGATTTTCAAAGGAATTACGTAGGTACCGATCTGCTTTGAAATCAACGTCATAAAACATTCTATCGGTATTGTGAATGCAGCCTTACCTGAATATTTTCAAACGGCATTTTCAATGTTTTTAGTACTTGCCGGTACCTACCTCGATTTTATTTTACGTGGCCACAGATTTTTTCACTTTCGAAGAAACGATTTTCACGTTGATTTTTGCCTAGATGTCAAAAGTTTAGCACGAAATCGTGGAATATTTTAAATGGATTGCCGCCGTTATTTTGTGATAATAAAGTTGCAACACTTCCAGTCTTGGAAATAATTAAAAAACATCTCCGCCAGAATGCGTATTTTTGACGGTATCTTCGACGGTGCAATGTGCCTCCGAAATGTCATATCCAGTGTTCCCAGGTGTGAGAAAATTTACCCAACCTGAATTTATTTGTAAGAAAATTAGGTGTTTTACTGGCTAGCTAAATTATGCACTCTCGGGAAAGGGTCAAATTTTGCGAAACGTCAGAAAATATCATTTTTCCGCGCGCTATTGTGTAACATTTTGAATGGTGACCGACATATTTGTCGATTTTAAAAGCTTCCTTAACTTCTATTCTTCATATTTATCGAAAAACATCTCCGCCAGAATGCGAATTTTCGACGATATCTCGAACCGCGTGTCGTACCTATAAAATGCCATTTTATATCAGAATCGCCATTAAAATAATATGAATAAATTTCTAGCAAATTCGTTTCGCGTAAAGGAAATAGTGATAATGTTGGTGATAATTTTGAAGAAACAAATGAGATCAGATTTTTTTCCGACTGTCTTCTAAAGGAGCAAGTTAGAGATTGTTCGATTTCATTATATGAGTAATGCCTCGTTCTTATCCTAGCTTCTTAGCAGTTCCCTTTTTGGAACCGATGTTGAACGGACTCAATAAGACAAATATGGACAGCATAAAAAAGAGACTATATAAAACAAGCATATTCAAGATGGGGGCGGACCAAGGAGCAGTAAAGAGCTCTTAAGGTATTTATGTTTTTGAAGTCAGAAGTGATTCTAGTAATGAAACCAAGTAGTTTGGGAGATTTAATAACAATCACATTTACATAGGTATATGTTCCCGAAAAGAAAGCTTGCTATCAAAAAAACACAAAGGTTTGATAGATTGAACAGTTGTTAAGCAATTATTACTTACTTTTGTATTCAAAACAATCGGACTTGTAGCTCTTAATAAGGACATAATTTTGCACTTATCGACATTTAGTTTCAAGCAATTAATTTTACACCAGTCACTGAATGAGTCAATATCTGATTGGAAAAGAAGGCAGTCGTGTTAATTTTTGATTATTTTTAGGATCTTCAACAGCAAAAAGCCAAAATCGTGTGTGAGAGAAAATACTAAAAATGTCGTTTATAAATAAGTTGAAAAGAAACGGGGCCAGATGTGCTCCTTGTGGTACGCCGGATGTTACTTTAATAATAATAGACTCAATGTTATTAATTTTAGCTCTTTGTTTTCTATTGCTTAAATAAGAAATAAAGAAGGATAACAATGGGTTTCGTATACTTACAGCTTGAAGCTTAGCCACGAGGATTGAATGGTTTACTTTGTCAAAAGCTTTTAAAAAAGTCGGTGTATAGAACATCTACTTGTGATTTATCTTCTAGACCGTTGATTATGGTGTTGATGAAGGAGACTTAGTTTGTAATGGTAGATTTTGCAGATCTAAAGCCAAGCTGTTCCTCAATCAGTAAATTTTTGAAAAAGATGTTATTTTCTTTGTGATTATAGACTCAAAGATTTTAGAAATATGAAATAATTTCGATATAGGTCTATAGTTCTCAACGTTCGATTTATCACCCGATTTAAAAATAAGTCTAAGATAGGAAATCTTTCAGGAATCCAGAAAAGTGGTAGATGATAGTGATAAGTTGTATAAGTAACAAATTGGCTTACATACAATAGATTTACATTATTTCAATAATATTTCAGGTATACCATCCGGACCAGTGTTTGTTTTGCTGGGAAGATTTTTTAAGAAGTTGAAGACATCAATGAGTGTAACTTGACAATTATTAAGGTCAATAGTATTAGTAAAGTTAAGTGAAGGGATGGTGCAAATGCTGTTTGAATAGACGAAGGAGAAGTGTTCAGCAAAAAGGTTGGCAATATCGTTGATATCGTTGGTAGAGCGAGTTTCAGAATAAACTTGAGGGGAGATCATTTCCAATAGAATTTTGATGGATAAACTTGTATTTTCGATTTTATGAATAAACTCCTAAAACTTTTTGATCAAGGTGTTATGTATATAATTTTATCTTGTTAAGTGTACCTTTTTGAAACCTTTTCGTATAATCATGTAATAATTTCCTGTTAAAATGAAAGGTTCAAAGGCAGTCTCAATATCACACGACGCCATACCAGAGAAAGGCTCCTATCAAAATAGGTAACTTTCAGACGTCAATCAGCTACGATTACCTAATTTAATTAATTACAGAAGACTTTCAAAACGCGACACGAATCACTCAATTAAAATCTATTCTGTAAAGCCTCATTATTAATTGGGAAGGAGTAGGCACGAAACTTGAGAAGCAAAATATTACAACTATGACTACAAAGGCATTGTAAAGAATTTGATTAAGCGTCCGATACAATAAATAAACTTTTTCGGCTCGTAAAGTTAATAACGTCCCGCTATGGATTAAAGAAAAACACAAGAAATGCGTTGTGGGCGTGATTCGTGATTCGTGATTCGTGATTCGTGATTCGAGATTCGTGATTCGTGATTTGTGATCTATCCTCTGCCGTGGGTCACCCCGAATTGTTTGCTACATTTAGTGACTTAGCAGGGGTGCCCAGGTTCAAGGGGTGAAGTTTGTCCGTATCTTGGCGGCGGATGCGTCTGTCAACCAATTGCATGGTAGGCCGAGATCAAAATGTCTCCCTCAACCAGAGAGACTGGTGGCCTGCAGGACTCTCTCGGAACATCGCCTTACCGCAGTAGGAGGGATGGTTTCATAAGTCCGTCACTTTTGGACGTTGTGATCCCTAGATTCCTACCCACCCCTCATACATTTTCCTTACCAGAACTCTCTCTTTCTTCTCTATTCCCCTCTTTCCTTTCCCAAAAACACAATCCACATAACATTCTCAAAGACGACGTAGACTTTGAAGGTTTTTTCCTCACGGCCTGATGGAACTGATGTAAAAAAATACCAATCTGAACTGTATTTCATCATAATTGTAAAATTTTCTTGCGATCAAAAATTGTATTTGCATGTTTGATGTCAGGCAATGTAGAAGTACAGAGCGCGAGCAAAATTGATTAAATAGGTACTAAGTTAGAGGTGCTATGTTTTTCCATTCTAATCTACGTGTAATACATATCTAGTGTGTAATAACTGTTCAGCGCTCCCCGCCTTACCTTCTATTTTGCCTGTAAATCACATTCAAATAAGTGTTTCACAACTTTGCCAAACAATGAATCCATTTAAATTAAATATTTCAGTATCAAACTTACCAGCGGGTGATTTGGAATTTATTGCGAAAAACGCGCACAATATTTTGCGTTTCAGAATTATTACTACGAGTGAAATTTATTCGCCTCTCGGTGAATGGTTTTTTTTCACACATTTTCCAAAGCTTTGTGTTTGCGTATAATGTTTGTGACAGTGCCGTTTTATTGTTGAAAATGGAAGGATTTTTTTTTCAATAATAGTCATATAAAATCTTTATTGTACGAGTACGACAAAGAATAACGAAAAATATTCACTTTTATTTTAGTAAAACGGCAAGCTTTTAAAAACCTTAAAAGAAAATACAGGAAAATCATTATTAAGAGCGCACGTATTATTTATGTTAGTTTGATCAAGTTTGTATAACTCGTTTTTTATTACCTCGTAATAGTCCTACGATAAAGTACATAATAACCCCGGAAATAATGTCTTCATAATTATATACCGTTCGTTTATAATTATAAATCGTTCCGTTTTCTATACAATTCCAATGTTTTCGATAATTTTGATCTCGAAACTGCCCAGGCACGTACAAAAACATCTTATCTCTTTATAAAGTAACTCAATTCTGTATGGTCATACTGGCAAATTTATTTTTTTATTTTATTTTGTTTTTAATTTTTTATTTTAGCGACTATATAAAATAATTGTATATACACAATAAAATGGTGAATTTAAGTAAGTAAACATATTGTATTTCTTAGTCCTCCTCACTAGGGGGTCCTGTGTCGAGGTGGACTAAAGTTGTTTAAATGTAGTCTATTTGTCTTCCATGTCGTTTTTAGTTTCTTCATCAGGGTTTTTTCATTGACCTCTTTTAGCCATATTTTTATTCTAGATTTGCACTCATTAGAATTTTTTATTAATTTTTTATCCTGGGGAAGGATCTTATATTTTAACGCTTTATCAGGAAATCGTATCTTGTATCTCCACACGTGTAGAAAAAATGCCTAAATAACTGAAATAGTTTTTTAAATTTTTTTTTATAATTTATGAAAATGCAGAAAATCATTTTAAATTGTACTGCAATGCCAGCTCTTAGAGGTTTAGAACTGGCAACACAGCGTCATACATAAAAAATCCTTCAATTTTAGAATGGTTTTTAAGTATCAAGTCTCTTACTTTATAAATTGCAAAGTACCTAACGTTTTAAACACCCATATTAGGTAAAAATTGCGAGGCGCGTATAACACTTAGGTATTTACAAAGAATATTAACTTTTAATTCATTAAATTAAATGATTCGCTACTTCTTCGAAAATAAGATCCTATAAAATGAAAGAAATAATAATCTTCGATTATACATCCGCCCTGATTATGAACACTGTCGCGTAGTCCGAAACGTTGGATACAGAGTGAGGTAGTACAAAAAGGCATAATATCCCACAAATAAATACGATATTACTTTTGGCATAAGTCAGTAGTTATATAATATGTAAGCTAAGTGACAAGCTATTAGTTAAAAACATTATGTTCAAAAGCGCCCTTTAAGTGATTTTTCCCATGCAAATGGCGCTATATAAAAAATCCAGATCAAATATCCGTTTAATAAATTTTAATGATTTCATTTTTTTCAGAAAAGTTTGACGTATTTGGGGCATGTCTGTATTTCCGTGTCTCCTTGAGTTGAAGTTGTTTCATTCCTGTTACGGTGAGAAACAAACCCCGCAGCTCGCAGCTGATGGCGTATCAAGATATGAGGTCCATAACACGGTTCCCCGCCCCGCCCCCGCCCTCGCCTCCGCCCCGCCCCGCCTTTGCATCCGATACCGGAGCCGCCCTCCCTCACTGAGCCGGGGTTAAGCGGCTGATCCTATACAAATGAAGCCGACGTATTGCGTTTTTCACTTTATCGAGTAGGGTGGCGATGCTTCAAATGTTGCAAGGTAGTAAATGTTTTAAAATGAAAAAATATGTTATTTTATCATGATTGATTTTATTTATTTATTAATTATCGCCCGTTTTAGGGGCCCTTTTTGTGTTTAAACCTTTATTTTGGCATTCTTAATGTTGTCTCAAAAGTCTCATAAGGTCACGTGTGAGCATCCTTAGATATTCAAGGTAAAAGGTTACGAAAATCAGTTTTTGGAAATATCTCTTTGGACCGGTCAATGGGCATTGATACATATGAACATTAAATATAATACAGTTTTTATTATACATCACTGAATTGTTTCAGTAACGACATTTTGTATTCGTTTAGTGATAAATTGAAGATGTCCACTGACTTGATATAATTATTTCCCTCCATCAGTATTCTGGACAAATAGAAATACGTATGGTAGTTAGTCCCAGAATTCCTGCTCTGAAATAAATCCCGACTTCTAGTATTTAATTACGTATTGGAATCCGAAAGCTTATCAATGCTAGCAAATCTGAACTATCAATTATATCATTTAAATAATTGTTAGTCAGTAAAAAACGCTACTGTCTGAACATTGTAATGTACGCGCCGATGCAATGGCTGCGCCAAATGTAGTGTATGCGTGTCGGTAGTGTCGGAGGGTAGTACACAATAATTAATATACGTAGTATTGTACTGGTATTTATTAGGGAGCTGCTTGTAGCAAAAAAGACCTACTGCTGTCACGCATAACTTTTTATAGCCTCTCGCAAGGCACACATACACCACAAAATTTAAGGGTATAGCGTTATAAGCATTGTTTGGGGTATTATGGCATGTTGCGCTTTTTTATCGTGCAGAGTCCATCACCAGGGCAGGAGTGTAGATTGTGGTGAAAAGAATGTTTTTGTTTTTGAAGAAATAAATTTTCACGGGTTACGAAAAACCTGATAATATTTGAAAATTTGATAAATCCGACAATCTTGACCTTGACTCATGACTTATTAACCCTTGTTTTTTGGAGAAGAGATACCCTTTTGCCTTCGTAATTCATTAATTATCTAAAGAATTAATGTTTTCGTAAACACCTGCCTTGTGTTTTCTGGTCTAATTCAAACCTATTTAATAATTAAGGTCTACCCACTTCAACCACCATAAACTCCCCATTAACACTTTTTTTTTTGTTATTTGTTTTTGGGGTGTTATGCCTTGTGCGCTACCTCCTTCTTTAGCCAACGTTTCGGACAGCGTTACAGTGTCCACAATCTGCCCTGATGATGGACATTTTAACGCTGCCCCATCAACAAATTACAACGGTATTACAACACATTTGTGAATGTTAGGGACACGAAACTGTGATCCTCGTAATGTCGGCATCTCAGAATCTGTTTCAAACTTATTTGATGGGAAGTGGTTTCTTATTTATCTTTTTTAATTGACCTAGTTCACTTTGCAGCTTTTAAGGCTAATGGTTTAGGCATCATAATATTTTAATGTTTTCTTTGATCTCGACTATAAAATAATAATATATCGCAAGGGTGATATTTATGGCGAAACCTGTGGTGTGTTTAGATCACTGGTTTGTATTGTTTGCAAAAAACTGAGCATGGATTGCAAGCAAGAACTGGATCAAATAATATAACTGGATGAATATTATTATGAATGTTAAGAATTTGGTTTGACACCTTACGTAAATCGTTATTGCCGAAGTGTTTTGGACGTTTTTGTTTTTTCTTATGTCAAGGCATTATTGTGTGAATTATTTTCTCTATGGATTAATAACCAAACCTAATTGTCTCCGTTAAATAATGCATTTGTGCGTGGCGAACATTTACATTTTGGACAAAAAATACATCAAGGAGGCTACTTGGGCTTACGCAGAACAAAGCGACAAATAAGGTTAGTGTTTATTTGTATACTTGCAGTTTTTTTCCTGAGAGTCATTTTATGCTTATATTTGGTCCGCGAGTAGATTTCAACAATCTTAATTAATTTTTACGGATATTACGTCCCAGAGGGTTAGGGATTATTAACAAGTCCCAAACTCATAAATGATGCAGCTAATAATATTAATTAGGTAGATACGTCGTAGTTCACAGTGTTTATAAAAATAGATTTATTTTTCGGCATACTGTAAATTCATTTGGTAAAATTGTATAAGCCCACCTCACGGATAATACGGAACGTTCGTGTTGTTGAAGTTCGATATACGGATAATACGGAATATTCATTTTTACTAATAGACAAGCAAATATGACATTTGTCGGAAGTACCAATCTTATAAAATAAATTCTTGTCAAAGTAAAAACAGAAAAGTACCTACTTCGAATTATTCCTGGGTTGAGTTCAAGCTGCAAAAGATGAATGTCTTCATAATTTAGATATACATCCCAGGTTTTGAATGGTGTGTTTGGCAAAACAGGGTTTGTCTAACGGGTATGTGTAATTATTCTATTGGCAGCATTGATTGATGATTAATTGTCTATGTAAACCAAAAACGACGAAAATACAAATGGCGTATACCGCGCGAGTGAAATAATTTTAACTAAATTTAAATGTAACATGCATGTTTTATGCATAGTTTTTCATCTCCCCCGACGTAAATACTCACTTTTCGTGATAATAAAGCTAAATATAACTGTTTGAATAAGAAATATTGCGTATTAACTAGTAAGCGGAGTAAGACAAAAATAATATTCATTTACATTTAACAAAATCACTTATTTGTTACAATTTTGATATATTTTACAAAATGTACTATGGAAAAACACCATGAGATAACCGTAAAAGATATAAGGCTACAAGTTCCACGCACGCATGAAGTTACCATAAAAATGTTATAAAGAAACCATGAAAGCATCATCAGGCTCTACGAAGGCTTTGAATTGTGCACTAAAAAAAATATTACCTCATCAGAGAGCCTCAGATTTATACCCGTGTGATGAATTTATATTCAAACATTGTATTTTTCATTATGTTATAAGCATCATATGCCCATTTGTGTATTCAATGGTTTCGACAGTTGTTAAATATTCCTATAACAATATAACACTGTTTATAAATCGTAGTCGAGGTATTTATTACATTATCTATCAGTCAGAATTTGAGTTCGATGGTTTTAAAATTTGGCAAAGACGTTCCGACGTTCAGAATAATAAATTTATAGAAAATTAAAAATTCTTCCGTAATGAAAAGGGTCACTTTTTTTATTAATTCGTATAATTTAAAATTTAATTCTAGATTTTGAAAGTGAACTTTCTTCAATAACAAAGCTTAAATATTGAATATCAAACAAAATGGTTTATTGGATGTTTTTTCATGAAATAACTGAGAATCTGTAAATATCAGTATCAGCGTAAATATTGTAATTCAAATAAAAATAATCGTAGTTAGTTTTGCAACTTAATTAAAGTTATTTTAACGCAACTCATATTTATAAACAAAATAAAAAAATAAAAATTAATATTAAACTTTTTCAGAAAAATGATGATTCTTAGATGAAAATTATTATGTTTTCTGAGTGTTTTTTTTTTTGTATTAACTGCTTTATGAAATTTTATTACGATTTTGAGAAAACAGTAACGAATAACCGTAAAGAAAGCCGCGTTGTTTTGAAGATATTTGGTAAAATAATTTTCAATTGTGATGTGATGTGCATAGGTATATAACATTCTAAAATTCAAAAGAACATAATTCTTATTATTTTCAAAACCCTTTTTTTAATGTGAATATCTCGCAAGAGTCCCAGCTGCTCCCGTCTGAAGCCAGTAAGACTATGGCTTCCCCAGTTGGGGTATGTTGTGACCTGAAGGTAGTGGGGAGGGGAAGGAAAGGAAGGTTGGGAAGTTTCTGGCTATTCAGATCTGGTCACCAAACACGGCTAAAGCCATTTAAAACAACGTTTCAATAGTGAATGATGGTCTTACACCAGAGCGATACTGAGAGTATCTTCCGCACTGATAATTACAATGAATTTATGTCCTAAAATAGTTGATGTTGTAAAGGTCAACATAGTTATTCGGGGTCGGATTTTCGGTCGTGGAAATTTTAAATGTTAATTTTCATTTTTATGTTTTTTTTAAGATAAATTATATTGACTATTTTTTTTATTAAATATTATATCCCGTAATTATTTATTTGTTTTAAATAATAATTAGAATGCCTTGATGAACATCCACAATATTGTAGACATTTATACTTTGTAATAAGATGTAATATTTTTCAATAATAATATTACACATTTTTTTCTTCTTCTTTTTTCTTCTCTCTTCTATGTCTTCTGTTTGTAAAAATGTTGTTTTTTTATCTCTTTTTTTAACCCTCCGAAAAGTTTCTGAAAACTTGAAGTAAAAACGTTAATTATTTAAGCATTTTTTAATTTCGTTCCTCTAAAAAAGGTGTAACACGATTATTATTGTATAATTTTTTTTAATATATCTTATTTTATTGTACTTATCATTCAAATTAATATTTTTTTAACTAAATAAGTTAGCGCAAAGGCTTGTATTGTTTTAGAATAACTATGCTAACACAATATACTTAACTATTTTGGTCTGAGCAAACAACACCAATTTAAATACGTTTATTAGGGTAAATCAAAGATATTGAAATACAAAAGATATGCTATGACAGTACGACCGTCGGCGGACTACCACCTAATGGGCATAGTTCGAATACGGAAAGAATTCGTTCATTTAGTTGATTTTTCGAAGATGTGCAATAATATTGGTTAAAAATATCGGCGACGCCAGGAAAAACAGTCCCACCCAGTAAAAACTGCCAATAGCACATTTTTTATATTTCAATATCTTTGGGGAAACGAATTCGCGAGTTTGGAATGCGAATTTAGTTTAATCACATAACCACCAAGGAACTCCAACAATTTCGGAGTATTAAGTTGAAAATTCCTAAATCTATAATCTTATTCCATAACTCATTGAGCATTAATATTCATAATGCCTTCAAATTTCACAAATAACATTACTTATAAAGGCACGAAACCGCATTGCATTCAACCAAATTCATATAACAGCTTTCTCAGACTCGTATGAAGATATAATAACCCGCTTATATGAATGAGAATCCTATACGAACAAGCTAATAATAAATATGAAGCCTTCCACTGGAGTGACTTTTGGATATGAAAATGATATAATATTATTTGAATTTTCAATCACGCCAGATTATTAACTGGCGAAATTGCACATTCATAACTGAATACAAAAGCAAAACTTGCTAGACATATTAAGTATCAAATACAAATATTCAAGGGGAACTTAATATAAAACTTAACGGGTATCAGCATTGTTGGTGAGTCAAACTGTGTGTCGGAGAACCCGGGGTCGATTCCAGGTGACTTTTGGGTGACTTATTGTGCGTTTGGAATGTACGAGATGTATGTGTACATTGTTTTTATCGTGATGAAAAGTGATTCGAGGTTTTGACGGCCAAAAGTAGTATTGTGATTTATTTTTCGGGTTTCACACGCCTGTGCTACCTCCTTCCTTAGCTCGCGTTTCGGTCAGCACTACAGTGTCCATCAGCTGGGCAGATATGTAATGGAATATTATATTTTTAAACTGTTACACACATTTTCTTTGAGGTTAAATAAAGATTTTAAAAGGGAGGTCAGAAAATCAATTTTACCGGAATTTGCCTGAAGTTAAGTTTAAAGGTGTTATATTTAGGCGCATTAATTATGGAGGTGAGGTTTTGTGTATTTTTTTACAATAGTTCCAAGCCCTAAAGAAAACGATTTCCCTCGTGGCCTATTTCATCTTTGGGGATTCTTTTTGGGGCAAAAGAGGAGTGGAAGTTCTGGGAAGGAGAAAGGTATGAAGGGTGGGTAGGAATCTGGGGTTCAATAGGTTCAGGAGTGATGGGCGTATGAATTCATTCCGCCCGCTGCGGCGTAAGGCGATGAGTCAAGAGAGTCCGAATGGAAAAATCAAAACGTCTCCTTCAACCAGTCTCACCCAATCCGGCCCACCACGCAGTAGGTGCGTAAACGCATCCGCCGCCAAGACCTAGACAAACCACAACTCTTGATTCCGGGTACCCCTGCTAAGTCACCAAACATAAGGGTGACTTACGGCAGGGGTGTAGTTAATCCAATAAATGGTTCCCGGGAAGGGGGCTATACCCATACCTGCCTTCCGAATTAGGAGGCGGGTACATATTATGTTTTGGAAGTTCTATAATCTATATAAACAATCATATTAAAATTTTAATTTTAATCTTTTGTATTTGCCTACACCAAACATTTTTTAAGCAACTTAATTTCTTTGTCAATAGATTCTTACAAATTTATATATCTTGTTTAGTTAACATTGATTCTATTGACAAAGGGATCACTGCTCAGCTGTACATTCAGGATTTCTCCAGGAATGCAGCTGGTTTTCAGCAATGCCTTGTAAAGGGTGGAACATTATGTTTCCAAGTATGCTATATTATGCTGTATCCTAATAATACGTGCAAATACTGTAGGAAGTTTTATTTAAATTACGATAATATCGTCAGTCTTACTCATGGGAGAAATGCAAAGAGTGGTGTCGTCTGTCAGAATGCAAGTTAACTCAACGTTACCACATCACAAGGTTTCATGCATATAATTTGATCGTTACTGTGAAAGTGCCTGGGTACAAAATTGTATGACCAAAAATTATTATTGCTTAAATATCAAATTTTAACCCGAGCCGGGATAACCTCAGAATTAATAATAGCACGGTCGATAGAAAAACTTATTATCGATATTGTCGGTAACTTGTCATCGCTTCCGAGCATGACTGCAAATCTCCAACGCACAAAAAACAGTTCTCGACGTCGAAGTGTGCTTAATGTATTTGATGTGAACTGTTCTTTGTTCTTTGGATATCTGCATTCGCGCTCGATAACAATGATAGTTTAACGACAAAATCAATGAATTCTTTATTAAATTCAATTTATTATTTTAAAAACATCACAAAATTAAAATTTTAAAGCGTTTTTCAAAGAGAGTACAAATTAATACAATATTTTAGATAGATGAGAAGATTTAAACCAGCAACAACAAAGCTTGCCGTTTAAGTTGTGCTTCATTGACGTTAAATATATCGATATTCAAAGTGATTCTATTTAACAACAAGACAGCTCTCCCGACTGGCATGACCATTGGCAAATTAGTTCTGCAAGCCGGAGATGAAACAGTCTATGCCATCGGTGACGGAGATAACCATCGGTAACATAGAAACTAATGCTATCCATGAATGTTGAGTTTTCGAACCATTCACGAATCAGTCTGAATAAATGTGTTACAGTGAGTCAGTGTCCCTTCTGACCCTTAGATATGGATTATAATTAAGTTGATATCGATCGACCGTGCTAAACACCCAGGAATCTTACCGCTCCGCTAGTGGATGGAGCTAAAAACATATCTCTAAACGAAACCTACGTGTTGTATTTACGATTTAAATAAATATTCGTAGTAAATGAAAACAAATAACTTTGTGTACACCACTATTTAATTAACAAATCGACATGTTTTGAAAACTATGTTTTCTACGTCAGGATAATAAGTTAATAAAAAATAACAAAAGACAAACAAGTATAGACAAATATTAATACAAATACAAATATTCGTAGCTTTGATTTCATTACAAAGGTAATAAATTCCTGCCCGTCGCAGTCACGAAAGTTGTTAATCTTTTTATGAAAGAATCATTTTATTAGTTACTTAATATTATTTTTTCCCAGTAACCTAATATCTACCAAAAACACAATTTAACAGTTTCCAAGGAATTTAAAAATAATAAGATTTCTCGGTGACTTAAATTAATTCAGATTTCTTAAACGAAATATGATATCAGGCGATAAATAACAAACACGAGTAAATTTCTTTTCAGCGAAGACAGCCGTTGTGATAAAAACTCCTTTGTTTCCATTAGGTCTTTATCTTTTTATGGCAACATTTTAACAATTGGATTCTAGGGTGTTTACTTTAACAAATAATGTAACTTTAATTTTTGATTATTCGACTTTGTCTTCTTTTTTTGTACGCAATGCGAAAACTTGGATGCTATTTATTATTAAGATGTAATTATTCACACTTGCCGACGTAAAAGGGTTAATGTAAGGAAATTTTCAATATTATTTATAATATTTTATTTTTTGATGTCATTTATTACTTTTAATAGATATTTTGTCGGTTAAAGTGGATCCCCGCTTTTTTTTAATACCGCACTAGAGTCCCAACTGCTCCATGCTCACCGGAGCCAGTGAGTTTACTGAATCTCCAATTAGGATATTTTATGAGGCTGAAGGGTAAGGAATACAAAGGAGATGGAGAGGAGGAAGATGGGGAAGTACCTAACTATTTAGATGTGATAACCAAACATGGCTAAAGCTATTTCAAGCAACTTTTTAATTCCGTATGGTGGTCATTCACCAGAGTGATACTGAGAGTATTTACCACTACAGAACTTGCCACAGGCATATTTTATATTATTTTTGAAGTGAAAACTTCCTTAGCACAGTTGTGATTTGAAACTCGACGAAACGAAAAATAACGACACTGAAAAAAGAAAAATACGTACACCGGGTTTGGCACCGAGGACTTGTCAACAAACTGCCTTCTTACGGACTTCCTGCATCCATGTCTTGGATTGCCGACTTTTTGAGGCAGAGGTCAATTCAGACGGTAGCCGATGGTTTCACCCATTCTCACACTTGATAAATGCAGGCGTCCCACAGGGATCGGTTCTGTCCCCGACTTTGTTTTTGTCTCCTCTTCGTGCGGTGCTTCGTAGTTTATCGGTCTCTTCTTTGTGCGTAGTCTGGCCACTCTCAACTATTTTGGTTTTCTGAAGGTTTCACTTTTACCGCGTGTGAATTGCAGACTGAATTTTTTTCAAATTAAATATGAAATAACTCAATTTAAATAAATAAAATTTCTTGGGATTTGAAATCGTGACCTCTAGATTTGTAGACGAGAATCTTTCACCACGGAGGTCGAGATTAAAGTGATTGAAGAAACGCTTAAATTAATAATCTTACCACACACACTGTATTTTATGGCTTATTGCCAGTTCATACTGTGGTAAAGAAGAATTTAAAAAGAGTTTAGTATCGAATACATCACATTAGTACTAATAAATCAATTTTGTACTGTTTATTAAAGAGCCTGCAGATTTAGTGAGAACTTTTAGAATGATTTTTTTTAGTCTATTTTGAGAAACAGATTAATTAATTTTGATAATTAACTTGCCCGTAATTATTCACATTTTCACAATCCCATCGTGTTTATTTAAATTTTAAATTAAATAGATCAATCCTAGCTGGTAAGACAGAAATAGTCATCTGCAAGAAGTAAGCCCAATTTTATATTACGTGTGAAAGTAAAATAATAAATCAAAGAAATAAGCAATGCGGTCTCAAACTACTCATTTCGTTAGAAAATTTAAATATAAACTTTAGAAAGTTTGCACCTCGTTTGCCAGCGTAAGACACCCCAGCATAGCAATACAGAGATAATTCCATTCGGTATTGAATCACTGCTTAAAATTGCTGCGTAAAATTGCTTCCAGGCAATTGTGGGCTCTTCAAGAATGATAATGTCCTTGTTACAATATGGTTTATTATTTATATTTACGTGTTTAAAATATATTATACTTCTGGGTCACACGACCGACTCTAACTTTTTTACGATTTAAATCTGGGCTTCTTAGCTGTCGCCGTCCGTCACCGGACGCGGCAACCGTTCGGTAAATTTCGGCAGCGTTCGTGTTTACTACTAGTACAGCGCTGGGATCTGGATACTGGATACTGGACATCTCTGAACTTGACAGAATCTCTAAATCTAACGGCATCTATTGATATCGACTGAAACTACGTACTTATCAAGGACACTACACTTACCAACCTACTCCTACCTTTTACCTTCCCACCTCTCCGCTTCCCCCGACCCATCTTTTCTCACTCACCTTCAATTTCCATGCTAATTAATGTTTAATTGGTTAGCATTTGCATTTTGAAATATTAAAATATCGAAGACTTTTCAGTGAATGGAGAATTCTTTTTCCTCATTTCGAAATCCGAATAAACCCCCATGACTGGCTACAAACCACCAGAACTTTTATCCTCACACGAATAAGGAATACCGATTGTTGGTTTGTAATAATAAAGACACCAGAAATGTATTCCTTCAACAATATTATTTTATTTAAAAAATGAAGAAAACAAAAAACATTTCACTTTCAAAAATTAAAGATGGATTAAAAAACATAAAAGACAATATTACAAAAATAAAAAAATAATAAACACACATGTTCGTAATACTATGCAATACGCAATTCACCACAAACAATCATACCTCATAATTATAACCCTTTTTTTACTAATGCCTTAATTAGTATGCTTTGTTTTATTTCCCATAATCTTATTCATTTTTTTCATTTTATCTCTTTAATGAATTTAGAAACGGGGGCCTCTGCACGGGCAAACCACCAAGTGGTGAGACCCACATTTTAATGTTTGATAGTAAATGGCACGTCCAAAAAATGTAAAAAAAAAACTATTTAAAAAAAGGGAGTTCAAACCTGTTTATTGTTGGTGTTATGGATAAAATGATAGATACTGGTGTAAACATTATTTATTGACACTATTGAAGTATCACTTAGTATAAAATAGAGAGCGCAGAAAGGACGAGTCTGTTATAATGTCCAACTTAAAAAAAACTATAAAGAAAAGACTACTTAAAAACGTTATCAAAATCAAAACTCTTTCCTTTTCAGAACTTCCTCTCCTTCCTTTGCCTAAAACGACCATTCCCAAAGATGACATAGGCTTTGAGGAACCTAATTTTTCTCAAGGCCTCCTGTATTTAAATACATATTGTTCTTAAAAATATATATCTAATATATAAAATTCTCATGTCACGGTGTTTGTTATCATAATCCTCCGAAACGGCTAGACCGATTTTGATGAAATTTGTGTGCTTATCGAGCAAGTCTGAGAATTGGCCAACATTTATTTTTCATACCCCTAAAAGCTAAGGGTGGTCCACAACGAATTTTTATTTTTTTTATTTTTTGGACAAAATTTTTTATTTTTATTTTTTTTAAAATACATACAGCCCTCAATTTTCATCCTCCTAACATAAACTCCTAAAAAAAATATATATTTTCTAGAAATAATGTATTTGGCAAAACAACGTTTGCCGGGTCATCTAGTCTTCTAATATATAAAATTCTCGTGTCACGGTGTTAGTTATCATACTCCTCCGAGACGGCTGAACCGATTTTGATGAAATTTTGTGTGCTTATCGGGTAGGTCTGAGAATCGGCCAACATCTATTTTTCATACCCCTTAACGTTAAGGGTGGTCCACCCCGAATATTATTATTTTTTTTTTGGACAAAAATTTTAATTTTAATTTTTTTATGTTGAGACATTAAAAAGTACGTACAATCCAAAACTTTCACTATTCTACCATCAACCCTTATTTTTTAATAGCGATATTAGTAATTCAATCATTTTCAACCCCGGTCAATAGAAATAACTCGCAAATAGTAAAAAAAGAATTTTCAAATTTGGTGCAGTCGTTCGGAAGATTTTTATATAGATAGATAGATATTAACTACGACGCCTTAAATAAAAATATATCAACATCGTTTCCACGGCAACGATTTGTTTTTTGACATTAGTAATAACTCGCTTTTGTTAGCGAAAGAAAAAGTATAATAAATACAATACATTAATATTTATAATTTCATTACGCCAGAGCTTACCATTATAGTCTCCGCATATAATGTAGCGTTCTATTGGTGAAAGAATTTTTAAAATCATTTTCTTGGTTAATGCATGAAAGTATAAGAAACAAACTCGAGCAGTTTCGCATTTTAAAGTCAGTTTTCCCTTTTAATTGATTAAGCAATCTGATATAAATCAACCCGTGTTGTGAGCTGTGAAAGGTAAGTCAAATAATAAGCAAACGAACACAATATTGCATGCCTTAAGCGCGAACGCAAATAGGTAAGCTCTACTGGGGCCTAAAAAAACTATGCTCTACTGGGGCCTTAAAATATCTTTTTAACTAACAATTTTTTTTTAAAATAAATTTATCGCTTTTTTCATATTAAAAATGTGATTTAAAGATATTATCATGTGGATTTTTTGATGCGGGATGTGTTGCTCATCAGGAACAGTGCAACTAACGGAAATTGAAACACCACCTGAACCATTGCACGGCTTACTTATCGGTACAGATCCAGATTCTAGCCTGTTCCTAAAGTCAATTCGCACATTCAATTTATGTTTTTAAATGACATCATTCGGAGCAACAGAAATTGATCGCATTATGCTGGCAGTTTCGGCAGGGCAAGGGGGATTCTTTTTTTTGGATGCACCAGGTGGAACTGGCAAAACATTCCTTATTTTGCTACTTAATTATTGGTAGAAATATGAATAACTATTTTCAATGTATAGATGATAGCTAACAAAAATTGTAATTTAATATATATTTGTTACTTTAATAAAGAATAATTTATTAACTTGAATAAAATATACTTTAATTATCTACAACGCTTCATCCCTCTTTCAATTATAATTACATCCCCACAAACTTATAGTGTTAGTTATTTTTTATTGAACTAAATTTTTTTTTCTAGAAATAATGTACACGGCAAAACAAAGTTTTCCGGGTCAGCTAGTATACATATATATTTCATTCCCATCCTTTTTATTTCAATATCCAAGTAATTGTGATGTTGAAATAAAAGAGCGCTCGTTATTTTCCACGGGTTTGTTCATTGTTATTAACAAAAATCAGAACACAATGTTATGTACATAAAATGTTGGTGTAATATTCCCAGCATTTCGTGCCTTTATATGGAATATACAAAAAGTCAGCTAGTATTATTGCCTTGGGGGAAGCCAGGGTCGGCAAGTCGCAGTGCGAGATTGCTCCTGTTCAACTGAAACCAGCTATTTGTAGTTCTGGGGAACAAACAGTGGTGGTGTTTGCATTATAATGTAGTGTAGTTATCTAGTCGCAAGTTGAAAACAAACAGTACAGTTGACCCGAGCCAAATTACTATTGTTTGACGCCATTACGGAAGCGAGGGAATCCGACCGAATAATAACGGTACTAATTCGTTACATTATATTGAAATCAAATTGACCATTAAAATTGTGATTAAATTTGAAATTAAGTGTGTTGATATTGATCAAAGCTCATTCTCAGAAGTAGTAAATATTGTGACTTTTGGGCAGTTTGTTTTTTCAAATTTAATTTTTTTTAGGTTTTAGCTTTTGTTTGGAAAATGTTTTTTTGCACAAAATAATTGTAAAAAAACAGACAGAAAACAGTTTTTGGTAAATATCCAGATATATGACATCCTGAAAGAGCAAAAAATATTTTGAAAACACTTCGCATTAGTTCAATTATAGTGAAGAGCATCGATGTGTTTAACACGAACTTCACTAATTCACAGCATTCATAAAAAAAAACACTCAATCGAATCCCACATGTTTAACTAAAAACTTAGTATTTCATTGATTTCTGTATTTCTCTTTTTTTTAGTTCACCACATTTTCTCTCCTACTTTTAGCAGTTCGAATTTAAATAAAATCTCTTCATGAAAGATATTATTGATATCCATTAAAATTTAAATGTAAAACTTCGAAAATTTTCATTTAACACTTTTTGTGGATTTAAGTAAGAAGATGCACTTTATCAGAATTGTTTATATCAGTTACAGGTAGATTGTTGTGTATTTTTGTATTACGGTTCTAAATTTAAATTTGTCGCTTTTTTATTGATCAATGACATATACATTCATATCGCTATAATATGAGTTTTAGTCTTAGAACGATAATAAATAAAATAAAATAAAATCTATTTCAGTTTCCGATGAAGAAAAATACTGGATATACTAAATTTAAAAAAAACTTTGAAATACATAGGGCTTTTTATATGCACTGAGGTGGAAAAGCGTGATATATTTATATATTTTTTTATATTAATACCGCACAAGAGTCCCAACTGCTCCCGTCTGGAGCAAGTGAGACTACGGTATCCCCGATTGGGGTATGTTGTGAGGCTGAAGATAGTGCGGAGGGGAAGGAGATAGGGAAGAGGAAGGTGGGAAAGTACCTGGCTATTCAAATCTGGTCACCAAACACGGCTAAAGCCATTCAAGCAACGTTTTAATTCTGAATGGTGGTTTTACACCAGGGCGATATTAATAGTATCTTCCACTAAAATGTGCCCCAAATATAATATCTACATATTATTTTTTAAATTAATAAATTATGAAATAACACAAATTGATCAAATGAAATTTATTTGCCGCGCCGGGATTCGATCCCACAACCTTCGGATTGCGAGTCAAGAGCCTTACCGCTGGACTGCGCCGGCCATCAATGATTTTTTTTTTCATCTTCAAAAATTAAAAATCAGTAGATTTGGACAGGAAGGGTCAAGACGAAGAGTTGGCGGTTTCTTGACATAGTGACCAGTGATGGACAATTGGAAAAAAATAAAAAAAGAAGAAATTAAAAAAAAAAGCATCACAATGGCCGAGTTGTTGTTCGAGGGAAAAGGGATCGATGCCCAGTTGCGTCCTTTACCTTTTAATCTGTCTGTGTCTTGTCTTATTTCATGTTTGGTTTAGGTTTATTTGTATCATTTTCTACTTTAATAATACCTTACATTAATGAGCACTATCTTTAAAAATTATTCCAATAAAATTGACTCCTTTAAATTAAATACTTTTAATTTAAAATTTTATTAAAAAATGGGTTAACCCGTAAAATTTGCTAAGTACTTACTTCCTCAACTTCCTCCACCTTATCTTCTTCTCCTTACTACAACCCACCGCCTCGCAACATACCTCGAATATTAGAGATGACATAGTCTCACTGGCTCCGCTTAGCAGGGAATAGTTGGAACTCTTGGGCGGTACCACATGGAAATGAATAAAAGACCAAATGGATAAAAGAAAAAATTCAAACAAATTGTTAATTATGAACCATCTACCCCTGCTGTGTGTTTTTTTCTCAAATTTTATTATGTTGTTTTTTCTCTTTTTATAATAATAATAATATATGGATGATTTATACAGCGCCTTTTTTGTGATAAATCACCTCAAAGACGCTGGTAAATGGTTAATAATGTTTATTCTATGATGTGAAATTGTATTATTTTTATAAAGGTTCACATACCTAAATCTGTGTTTTTTATTCCCTTTTTAAATATTCTTTTTTCTTCTTCTATTACTTTATGTTTTCTTTATTGTTTTAATCTATATTTTTTATGTATACATACTATGAAATTTTGCGGAAACTTCGCTGGTTTATGCAACCTTGTAATATGTAATTATCTTAATATAATATGTATAACTGTTTGTTTCCCCAATAAACTAAAATAAAAAAAAAATAAAAAATAAAATCAACATTTTAAAAATTCTCCTTTTTTCAAGCTAAAGCTAACGATATTCATTATACATTAATGCAGTGGTTTATTTAACTTGAATCAATGATGCATTTCAGTAACACAATAAAAGAATCGTTCCGGTTTTCAGCAATACCGAACAAAGTTATATTTTAACTGTTTTGTGCCTGTAAGTAAAGTGTGGTATTTAATGACCTAATTAAACCAATCAAAAAATACCACTATACCCGTGACATGCACTTAGAGAAAGAACACCGTCGCGTTGTAACTATTTATTTCGTGGAACGAATGGTCGACACGGTGCAGTCAACTAAAGTAAACTTCTAATTGCTTCGGTAAAGTCGAAACGTCAATGTTCAATAAAGCATAGTCGATTTCGAGAGCCAATCGATGAAGCACAAAAGCAGAGGCGGTGGAATTTCAGATGACAATTTGGGAGGAGAATATCGCCTCCCCGAGAATCATTTGTTAGATTGGACCTCTTCAGCTGGTCTCTCTCGACATACTGACCCCTGGATTCCTAGTCTAACTTCTTTTAGTCTTCCCAGAACTTCCTCTCCTTCAATTCCTTGAAACGACCTTGAACGATAATTTAAAAAAGTAAACATCCAGATGCCCTGGCCACGGTTAATAGGCATATTTTATTAAAATAAAACACTACATATCAGTAAGATAACAATGAGAAACAACTATTTCAATAACCGGAAATTAAAAATACTGCATTTTGAAAGCTATTTCGTTAAAAACACGCAGAAATCGACGTCTTTTCATAATCTGGAAAAATTATATGAAGTGATGAAAAAAACTATGTTTAATACGTTAGATTATTTTAATGTAAACAAAACACTTATAAAACACCATTTATTTAATCAAAATTTACAACATGTTTCAAAACCAATGGTTTCTTTATCAATTGAAAATAGTTTTACATTTTTTAAAATTATTTTATTTTTATCCTGACAAAGAAACCATCGATTTTGAAACACGTTGATAATTTTGTTTTAACAAAGTGATTTGTTTTCATTCAATTAAAATGCCATCACAGAGTTAATTTCAAAAGATTAAAGAAGTGATCTGTCAGTGGCTGAGTCGGCATCGCGGTTGGGTCCCACCCGGACGTCGATTCCTCAGCTACAACACGAAATAAGCAACATTTACCGCTTACTGTGGTGGTAGTAAGAGAATTTCAAATTCATTTGTTGGGTTAATCGTAGCCCAGAAATGTTTGTATTTCTTAAAAAAAAAGTTAGGTTGGCAATGGGCTATTTTTTTGTCACTTTTAGTGACTTTGGTTCGGTTAGGTTAGGTTAGGTTAGGTTAGGTTTCAAATACTTTTTGAGCGAGTTTTAATATTTACTTTTGACTAACCAAAACTTAGAACCTCAAGTTTTTAGATATATGGTTAGGTTTACATAAGAGAAAAAATAAACTAACGTTTAAACTTTCACATCAATGGCTGCCAAGTGAACAATTCATTTTTTAGCCTATATATTATATATAGGCTATATATATTTTTAAATTTATAATATATTTTTAGCCTAATAACCATTGAAATGCATTATTTTTCGTTTCCGGAAATATTTGTTTCTCGTTTTTAAATAGTTTTAAAAATAATTTATTCGTGTTAAACACAGACAAAGAAACCGTATCCAGTGCATCTTGATGATTACCGAATTTTATTAGATGTGATAAATTTTGATTCGCTAGTGTTATGAACAAATAAAAAATTCAAGCTGAATGTGCATTTCACACGCGGTAGAAGTAAAACATTCAGAAAACTAGACAAGATTGGGGAGACTACGAAGCACCAAAGAGGAGAGAGATTATACTATCTCATTCTCTCGTAGGCTAAATCCTAGAGATTTAAGGGTTTGTCTTTCATTTAGATAAGAATTAGTATCTCTCTCTCTCCGATTGCGCTACCGCCCATATCGTACCTTTGCCCCCGCAACATTCGCCTCCAATTCCTCCTGTCCTCAGCGGCTGACTTCCAGTTTGTTACCTGGAGAAGCTGTGTTGCATCCCCTCTTAACTCGTCTTCCCACCTCAGACTGGGTCTTCCCACTTATCTTCTTCCACCTGGGTATCCAGTCATAATTCTTTTTGAGACGCGTGTGTCCGGCATTCTTTGTACATGCCCAGCCCATCACAACCTGAGGAGTCTCGTATGGACTGAGATGTTAGGGGCCTGATATATATCATTCAGTTCTTTGGTTGACCGGATGCGCCACTGTTCTCTCTCTTTCTTAAATACTTTGTCATAATATTTGTTGTAAAACTATTAATAATTGTAATAAGAAATAACGTTTTGTCACATTCATCGTACTATTTATTTCTGCTTCATAGAAAGCTGTTATTATAACAGTTTATTCTAAAAGGGATGAAATATTATAATGTGCTGCCGGAAACAAAAAAAATGTACCGATTGGTATATTTCAAGTGGATTCTACAAGCCAAATCAAGCAAGAGAAAACGTACTGCAAACTTAATAAAATTCTTAGTTTTAACCACTTTTTAAAAAACGCCTCTTTTGAAAGGCCAACATTGTTTTTTCAGGTTCTCCATAAAACAGTTATACACTGAAAATTATGTTTCGTAAGCAAATAAGCTTCTTATTCAAGCCTTGCAAATATACTTTGTGGCATCACTTTAATAAAATTAAAACAAATAACTTTATATAATTAATATAATAAATTAAACTATATTGAGATAAATAAAAAAAATTAAATTTTAATTCATTTAATTGTTTTTTTTTATGATATTGTAATTATTTACCTCTCCCTTTAATATTTTGCCTATAGTTCTTATTTGTCTATGCTTGAATGTTTTTTTTTTTAATTTCAAATAAATCTTATCTTGACGAATAAAACTTTGTTTTTCAAACATGTTGATAATATCGATTATACAGTGGTATTTATAACAAAGCCATTTGTTTTAATTTAAATAAACTTCGTCAGGGTTTACTTAACCCCAGAAAGACAATCTTATTTTGACGTATGTTAAAGATAATGATACATCTTAAAGACTTTCTGAAGTTTAAAAGTATATATTTGACATATTATCATATTTAAACAGTTTAAAGGCAGTTGAATAATTAGTTAAGGGTTTTGTACTTCAAATACCAAAATATTTATAAATAATATATTGTAATTATTAAAAATAACAAAATGCTGTTAAACGATAAAAAAACTATAAACTATGAAGTCTTTTTCAAATGAAAAATAATGTTTTATTTTTTGTTTAAATCAAATTTCATTTATATTTATTTATTTCATTATATTAATAATACTTTTGATTATAATAATGACGTATTGCCCATCTCACTAGGTGTGAAACGCCTGTTTTAAAATGGCAATGGAAGTGGAAGTTTAAATGCTAATCAGTCGTTATGCTAAAAAATAATAACATTTTTTAAAAATTCGTAGACTTATAGAAGAACCCCGAAAGTTACACAAAAATAATCATACGTCTTTCCAACATGTATATCCCCGTAATTATTGTACTTAACGGGGTGAAACAGCTGCCCCTCGCAAGCTCTGCTCGGCAACTGAGCTAACTGAGATAGACAGCGCAAAAAAAGACAGCAATACTGTTTCTCGCAAAGACGTAGATTATTTTTCAAACGTTTAAATATAAGAGTATAAGTTTCAATAAATTTGTCTTTTGTAAACTTTGATGTACAAATATCTAAAATAAAATGAATAAATAAGAAATAAAAATAACTTCATATTATTTTCTAAAATATAAGAATTCCACGGCAAACGAAATTCAAAGAACCAATATAAACGATATATTTTTCCATTTTACCTTTTTCTATAAATGGTCAACCAATTAAAAGTTAATCTGTTGGGTTCAACAAATTGAAAAATAGCCGGCATCTCTTGAGTAAACCGATCGAGAGATTTTTCTGATTCGATTCCTTAACTCAATAATAGATGAAAATTAACGTAATTGGATGCTGATCCCAGGGACGATGAGATTTTCTCTGATCATTTTAGGTCACCTAGATTTGTGAGCTTTAAATTTATTATTCGGATAAACTGCGACTTAAAATGGAATATCCAGTAAAAAACTGTGTAGAATTTTAAGAAGCCAGATCTCAGTATTTTAGTTTTTCTTATTTCAGAAGTCTCACAAACAAATTTTTTGGTTTCCTATGTCAAAAGCTTTAAACATATTGACACGTTAATTAAAATTTCACCAAAACGTTTATTTTCAGTATTGATGAAAAGAAAAAGCTTAAATTTGTTGATACAAATAACTCATTCTCTTCATTTGACTTCCTCAATGGCTACATAAAATTTCATGAAATAAATTTAATTTGTAACTTATTTAGCACCTTTGTTATTTGAAACTCGATGTAACGAAAAAGCGACACTAAAAAGAGACAAACACATACATCTATAGGATTTTGCCTGCGAGAGAATGAGATAGACTAATCTCCTCTTTGTGCGGCGCTTTGTAGCATACCCACTCTCATCTACTTTGGTGTTTTCTGAAGGTTTCACTTCCAACACTGAACTGCTGTGAACTTCCTCCTCTCTTCTAAAAGACGCTCCACACAGTATCCACAAATACGACACTCCTGTGTTGAGTTAATGAAAATAAATTTTAAAAAAGATTTTTTGTATCATGATTTGCAAGTCAATTTTTTTAATTTTTAAGAGTACACAAGGAGGAGTTATTTTACGGGTTGAGTTTAAAATCATGTCTCTCTTTTAAATTTATTGTTGAGATATATGATTGGAGCCAACTGTTATTTTTTTTCTACGTCTCTTTGTACATTTTCTGGTACTATGTCTAAGTCTTTACCAGTATCATTGCAGTATCATCTGCATATCAAATCTGTTGCAAAATATCAATGAAATCAATTTCGAACAGAAGTGTTCTTAGAGTGGATTTTTCATTGCTTGAATTTGCTGTAAGAATAACAGCATCCACGTCTGCAATATCTAATAAGATTAGCCCCACAAAGTACGACTACAAATCCCTAGAGCCAAGTCTGATCATTCCATCAATTTACTTTTCATGTGTTACTAATACTTCATAGCCAGGAAAAGCTTTTAGTTAATTATTTTATCAGGTAGGTATTTTAAATTTAAACAAAAGTTTGTCCGATAATGCAACGATCATTCATTCACAAAAGCGTTTTGGGCAGATTCATCCCTAAAGCTCTATCACTGGGGGATGATAAATTAATCTAGCTTCAATAATACCGTGCATCGAGGGAGGTTTATATTTTCATGGATAAATGAAAATAGTTAAATCAAAAAATTTATCCCATTTATCTCTCCGTGATTTTTTTACGTTACGGGTATAAATACATAGATTTTTTTTTTAAATTAGCTCCACATGGTAGGCTTTGGGGATGCGGTATGGAGGATCTTTTTAGGAAAATGAATAGAAGAAATTTTGGGAAGGAAAAGAGGTATGAAGATGGGTAGGAATCTGGGGGTCAGTATGTCCAGGAGTGACATATGAATCCATTTAATCCACTGCGTTCAGGCGAGATTCTGAGAGAGAGTCCTGTTGGAAAGATTAAAATTTCTCTCTCAACCAGTCTCTCCCGACACGGCCTATCCAGCCAGTTGGTGAACAGACGCATCCGCTGCCAAGATAGAGTAGGTACTTAGGTAATAATCAGTTCAATTTTGAGATGTGTGGGTATTTCATTTGTGAAAGTTTTTTTCCAAAAAAAATATATTTTAAAGAAAATTGACAGCACACGTTTTTTTCGAAATGATTCTGAGGAAATTATATTATAAATAATTTCAGTCTCACAAATCCCGTGATTTTTTACGGGTCTACCAAGTAATACATATCGTAATAAAACGTAAGGTTCCGAGTTGTTGATTCAATTTAATACAATGTTATGTTTGTGCTTCTACTAGTGGCATTAAAATATTGCGTACACAGGCATTTTTTTAATTAATTTTAGTCGTTGTCAAAAGATTATTAAAAAAACTAAACTATATACCACTCCGTTTTTCGCAGGGTAGGCAGTGAGGTGAGATTGTCACACATCCCTGACTTGGCACACACTCATAGCTTTATTTAGATTCATGCATCGATTCATGAATCCCCAATTGCCCATATATGTGGGCAATATAACATAAAATTTCACAATGTAGACATTTTAAGCAATATCCTTCAGAAATACCGAATAGAAGTAACGCGTATGATCGAAAATTAAAGACACAATAAAACTCCATCTCCAAGCAACAAAAGCAGAAGACACTTTTTTCTTTTGTAAAATCGTATCGTTTCTTGATATAAAAAAAAAATAGCTGACCCGGCCACGCGTTGCTGTGGCTAACGAAACACAACGCCATCTGTTAATTTGCATGCAAATCAAATCCACACCTCCCGTTTGCCAGCCCGCTCATTCTTATATATGACATTCTTATATTTTTCAACCAATTTACATAAAACCTTTACAAATTAAATACTTTCAGCTACCTCATAAATCACTATCTATTAGTAGTATAATCTATCTATTAGTGAAAACCGCATGAAAATCCGTTCAGTAGTTTTTGAGTTTATCGCGAACAGACGGACAGACAGACAGACGCGCCGGAGGACTTTTATTTATAATAAGTAGAGATAATAAAATAAATAACAATATTTGGCTTAAGTCTGCATACTTATAAATGTTGTAAAAATGTATTCAATTCAATGAATACATATTGTGTGACATAATGATTGTAAGAAAAACATTCTGAATAAATGGAATTACTTATTAATTAATAACTTATTATTGATGAATTAAATTAAATTACCCATATAAATCGGTGGCAGGTAAAAAAAATCATTCTCAATTACTACAGGAGTATAAGTATTAATTAGTAATTATAGGTATGAGGCCTTTTTTTTTAATATCAACATCAAATCATCAAACATACTAAATCATGCAAACATACTAAATTCTGGCTATGGTTTAGGTTTTCCGTGATGTGAGTTATTCCTGCGTGAATTTTCTCATGTTCAAAAAGGCGTGTCTATTGTCTATTCGATGTTTCTTATTTTACAAGTTTCCTAGAAGCAACGCTTTGTGCAGCTCTCAGTACAAATCTTATTATTGTCTATTTAAACAGAAAATATCTTATTGAGTACAGAATGGGCCATTGGGACCACATAAAAATATTATAAAGAAATAAATATCTACACAATAAGTTATGAGGGATTATTGCGTAACAAATATTATCATGTATGTTGGCTGCGCAAATCAATTGACAATCCGTTTGCATACGGGTTCGGTGCGAATCTAAAACAACAATTTCACTAAAAAACTGCACAAAGGAAAGGAGGGTAATGGAGCCAAGACTCACCAAGTCCACTTTCGAATGGTCATTTGCCGCTGGTTCTTTATATAACAGTTCATTGCAATACGTAGCAAGATAGATTCACACGCGACGGCGTGATGAGTGGTTTCATAACACAAAATGTAATTTACACTGTTTCATAACTCTGTATTTCACAGCCGCTGCGGATAAAATAGTAAGATCACAAATTGAACTTATTGCTTTATTCCAAATCATGTAAAATGCATAAATTTTACAACACACGAATCAGTTAGCGTGTGCGACGAGTGAAACACAAAACACATGCGGCAAAGAAGGAAGCTATTTTGTTCTATTTTTTTGTCTTGTCATGGGATGGATGAAAGGTAGGTACTGGATGGTAGGAACAAGGTAAAGAAATAAATAGTTTTCCAGTAACTAAATCATAAACAAAGGAACACTGATTGGCGCATACATATGTTATTGAAAATCATTAAATAAACTGAGCCTGTTTCCTGCCCCGTACAATGCAAATTCTGTGAACAAGAATATTACATACAATTAGTGCGAGAAGCAACTGCATGAAATGAAGCATGGTGTCCCGTGTTATACTTATTGGGTGCGCGATAATAATGAATCGTGCTCTTCAGGTCAGGGCTGTCTAGCTGTCAATTTTTATGTTACACTCTGCGCAGTGTAAAGACAGGCAGGGCCGGCCCTATGCAGCCGCAATTGGAGTAGTCCACACCGAGCGCCAACTTGCCAGGACGCCAAGGCTCCAAGGAGCCAAGGCACTGCTAATACCTATCACCAAGTAATTATAATACCAGATGCCATGCCGAGTGGTTCAGAGCAGGCCCCGAAGACAGGGGAACTGTATTGCCACAAATGAGGCAGCGATGTAAAGCGGGCCAAGATAGGAGCCATGGGAAGGGTTATTAACGCGGATCTTGATAAGGCCCGGATTATACAAAGAAGGAAAAAAAGAAGCCTATGACTCTTTCTACAAACGAACCGACTTACACAAAAACGAGTCGAAGAAACGACCCGTTCTCATGAAGCCAACATCAAATGTGAAACGCTCGTGACCATCGAAGTGAACTGGTGCACAATGGATCAATGCTGCTAGCTCATTCGAGCAGGCTCCATTTAAATACCTGTAGAACTGAATCTCGCACACCCATGCACATGCACAGTGATCAATGCTGCAGGCTCTTTCGAACAGTTCCGTTGAAATAAATGTAAATGTATCGGTTTGCCTACATTGCGTATCTGCATTTATTAAAGATAGCAATCGGCCTGTTAACAACGGATTTTCAATTAGACAAATCGCCTTCCTTTGCACGAATTCAAGTGGGTTTGTCAAGTATGGCTTGTTTCAGGGCTCCAACCTACAAGTGGCTCAAGGTATTTATTAATGAAAAAAATATCACAAATTTAAACTAAACTGTTAAAATTTGTAACCCTGTTAAAATTTGGGTCATTTAATTATGGGAAAAAAAATTGTATAAAGGTGACCAAAGAGTGGAATTATATTGAAGAACGCTTCTGACTAGCGTAACATTCAGAGTTTTAAGTGTATTGATATTGGTCCTATAGCAAAAATGGTCCTTTTATAACCCCAATAGCATAATAATTGGTACGTTCACAAAACTTTGAACATAACTTCAATTTATAATTCAGTTTGAATCCGGAGAGTCCATGAATGGGGGGTGGAAAGTGGTTTTGGGGGTAGGAGAATGGGGGAATACACGCATATGAAAAATTTAGTTCTTCAAAAACTGGAGTGTGGGATATCAATTTATATATTTTCTTGCATGCTCTGTATTGGTGATCCAATCCAATGTTGTATGTGTATTCTTTTCTCGAAAATAAATTGTTTTTATACCCGCAACCGAACAATAAAATTCATTTTAATGTCTTAAAGCAAGAAGTATACTTTTTTTTCTTTTCTAAAATCTTTTAATTAACGTCAGAACTACGCATGAACGCGAACTTGTGCTTCGTTTGCCTTTAATCAAGTCAGTTAAACAAATCTGAGTGACAAATTAGTAAAAGGGAACTGATGTTGCCAATTCACCCTGAAGAGGAAGGAGAACAAGGAAGATAAGAAACATAAATAGTTGAGCCACTCACCTGTTGACTGTAGTGAATATTCTTTTGTTTTGTGGCAGGCAAAGAACCGCACTATGATATTCATTGATTTTATGGGGAAATCTAGTTGCGCCATTCGCATTCGGACATTCATTTGGCATCGCTCGACGAAATGGTGTTTGCGGTGGGTTGGCTATTGAATTATTCTCTGGTTGGCGGAGCAGTAAGACAAAATGTTACCTGGATTGTAAGCAGGTAGTGGAAAGTGATTGATTTTGAAAGAAGGTAGCCGATCTTCACAGCTTTCAGAAAAGGTGAAAGGAAAAAGCAAGGTGCTGACACATTTCTTGAACCAAGGTCAATACCTGCAGAAGATGGTTGTGAGAATAGGATCTGATAGTGTTGTGCCATAGACTATTTTATAGGAAAATAAATTACAAACTTAAAAAATTGAGAGGATGAGATCTTAGGAATCGCATTTCTTTTTTTGTAATGATCAGAGGAATTTCAGCAACCACCTTCTAAAATACATCATCATGATTTTTACATAAATAAGTGCCAGAGCAGTAGATACTCTCGTTTAAGATTATTTGGATATTATCGGTATTTGGTCACAGTCTCCAATGAAAAAAAAAGTTTTTTGATGCAATATTTTACATTTTATAGTATAATTTAATAATGTTGGCCTCGCTGGGTGGGCCACCCAGTTTTATTACCAAACATTATTGTTATGCTGAGGTACCCGAGAGGCCCGTGCTACAATAGTCCACACAAGCTAAAATACCTCACCATGTTTAGTCGACGTGAATTGTTGTTTCCTCATTGGCAATCTGCAGTCGTAAATACTCGCGAACGATGACAAGTTATCGACATTGCCTTTAATAAAGCCTTTATCTATCTGTGGTTGTGAGCTTATCTAAGGGCTCTGTTAATATTTCACCTTCTGATCTCCTTTCTCCGCCTCTTTCCATCCACCTTACATCATCACCACTTACCTCAACATGGGGTTGCCGTAGTCCCATTGACTTAGCGTATTTATCTTTTTTTTTTAATCCAGTAAAAAGAAACTTACGTGTTCACTCATTTAACTAGAGTTAACTAAACACATTAAACTTAACTAAAAATTATAGTACAGCGCTTTATATTCCATTATTTTGTTTTCAAGAATAAAAATTAATAATTTTTTTTTAAATTTACCAAGCCTTTTTTCGTTTCTAATGTCGTTTGGGAGGCAATTATATAAGTTGCCCCCCTCGTAACCAATGGATTGTTTACCATGGTTAGTGTGGATGCTGTTTAAATGTATGCTATCGTGTAAAGTGCTTGTGTACTTGGGATGTTTTAATGAATTCTGTGTTTGTATGTGCGAGTTTATTGTTTATTTTGTATATAAGGAGACATGTAATGAATTTATATAGTTTTCTTAATTTAAATAGTTTTGTTTCCATATATAATTTTTTTGTGGATGTTCTGAACTTGAAGTGAAAAAGTTTTTTGATTACTACGTTTTGTATTATCTGTAATTCATTTATGTATGTTTCAAAATTTCAATCAAATAATTTAAATGTGAGTATACGAGACTATAATATAAACCTTTTTAAATTTTATTTGACAACATTTATGATAGCTGGCTAAGTACGCTAATTAAGGAAATGATTGTATCTGTAATACCTTGTATTTGCTGTTTGAATGTCAAATGCTGATCAAAACACAGCCCAAGATATTTTTTCCTGGATCAGGATTTGCAGGTCGTAATTACTCTGCATTTAGTACTCTGATGTGGGGAAGACGTAATGAACCTCTCTGAATGTGTACATAAAATTATTTTAATAACATAAAGTTATTTTAGAATCAGAGATTACAATGACAGTATTTTGAATAAGTCCACAGTTCAACCGTATTATCATTGAGCCTTTCAGTAAGCATCGATTTTTTTCCGTTCGAGATAAATACATGGCTAAGTCGATTTCGGAATATAAATCTCTTCCTTTACTTGCCATTGTGGCGGCTTTCCCAGATAATGTCGCAGTAACTCGTACGGTCAGAGTAAGACGCCAACCCCCTTGGAATATATGAAGAGGTACGTAGTCGGTATTAAATTGATTGCAGTTGACTTGCATTAATAAACTTGTCGACATGCAAACTCATCTACTAAGGATAACAGTATAATATTGTGGAGGTAATTGAATGAAATGGATACTTTAATCAAATGTTTTAAAAAATGAAAAATAGTTGTTTTGATGTCCGAAATACAGATAAATAATTTGAAAAGAGTTGAATACGATTTTTTGAAAGATTGGCAGGATGCGCAATTTTACAAAATTAAAAGATTAAAAAATAAAAAAGACAACAACACAAACAATTAATGATGTAAAATAATAAAAAATATACATATACTACACAAAACCATTCATTATTTTACGTTAGCTCCACACAGCAGAGCCTGAGGAAAAAATCTCCAAGGGCTTATATTATCTATGAGTGGAGGGTCTTTTTAGGGAAAGAAAGTTCTGGAAAGGAAAAAGGTATGAGGGGTGGGTAAAAATCTGGAGATCAGTGTATCCAGGAGTGACAGACACATGAATCCATTATTCCCACTGCGGTGGAAGGCGATGAGTCCAAGGACTCTCGCGACCCATCTTTCCAGCCTCTCCCTGTCTGATCCGCCATGCAGTAGGTGAGAAAACGCATCCGCCGCCAAAACCTAGAAAACCTCACCCCAACTAAGTCATCAAACGTAGCGAACCTCTCGGAGAAACCTATGGCAGACCCGGGACAGTGGTATCCATATCTGTCTCCCAAATTGTCAATACACACAAAATTATTTTCAATCTTACCTTTATGTATAGTATTTTATTTTATCATACTTTATTTTATTGTAATAAATTTTAATTTTTCAATGTCATTGAATTTTTAAAAATTACAATGAAAACTTCCGCACAGGTAAAGCAACCAGTGAGACCCACGTTTTCAAGTATTGTTTTAAAATGTGCAATAATGAATTAAATAAAAAAATAGTTCCATTTAAAATATTTTAGAAATAAGAAACGCTTTCTGCACGTTGTGCTATAATTTTATTTTTTCGTGGATGCACATATATTAAATGCTTTTGTCCGTACAAAAACTCAACTCCCTCAGGAAAATAATACAAATACAAATTGGAATGAATCACCAACACAGAGTCTATCACTTCCCCATTTGGAGTACGTTGGTAGTGAAACCTACGGTAGTGAGAAGGGAGGAAGACGTAGAGAAGGTACTTGACTAATCAGATTTGGTGAACAAACACGGTTATTGCCATCACATAAATTGTTTCACCATTTCAACAGGGCGATAGTGAGGAGTATCTAATTCTCTACAGTACCTACACTTTAATTGTAATGTTTATTCATTGCATTGATTAAGATTACTTGTATTGTGTTGGTAAACTTCCAAACCAGACCGGTCGGTGGCTAAGTTGGCATCGCGTTTGGGTCCTACCCAGGTGTAGCGTGTTCGATTCCTCGGCTGGCTTAGTCCTAATCACGACACAAATAACATTTTCCGTTGTGGTGGTAGCAGGAGATTCTAACATATTTATATGCATTTACATATACTTTATTTGCATTTATCTTAATGCTTACAATAAATATTTGACTGGACCAGACGTCTTTACTGAAGGAGGCTCCAATTTATTTTGCATCTGCGGACTCGCGGCACTGATGGAATCTAGCCGTCTACCATATGTCGTTGGCTAAATTGTCGGAACCGTTCGAACAAAAGAATACACCACACATTATAATCATTACAATAATTTACAATTTTAACATGGTTACGGAGATGATTCCCATTAAATGTGAGCATACCATCATCTTAAATTTTTTACTTGTGATACATAATTAAAGTACGAATAGTGGCACTACGAACCTTTGATTAATATTTTCGGAAAGTAACACTACGTAACGTACATAAATATGTAGGAGCAATAGTGTATTGATTGAAATTATTGAGAAGTCCAGTCGCGTAGTTCAGGCGCTTGACTTGGTTGGATGAAGCCGTTTTGGCGCTAGGTTTGTGACTGACTTATTCCCAAGGTGACGGAACAGTCAGCCTAAATATCACTGGGATGGGATGTAGGCAGCTGGAAATGATATACGAATTTGGACCGAACTGAAATTTGGGCATTGTGGGGAAACGTTAGGAGCGGTGGTTCGAGCCTGTTTTCAATATTTTGAGTTACTAAAGAGGTAAACGTTAACAAACAAATTTCCGTACTTTTGGTGAAATTGATCTTCAAATATCGAAATCCTTTCCGTATTGATGGGAATAATAAAAATTTTTAGATTAATTAATTTCAAATTAGGATTTCCCGCGGATGACATGTCATGAACTATGATTATCTGTTACAAAAAATGCGACTCTTTTCGTTAAAAGATAGAAGAATACTTAATGATCTTATTATTTATTTAAAATAAAAAAAAACTGGTTTGACTCCCCTGAATTGGTCCCGTTAATAAACTATCATGTGCCTTGTAGACCAATTTGACTCAATTCATCTTTACATTGTAACAATTCTCGGACCACTTTGTAGAACAAAATTCAACAATAAATTACTTGCATACTTTTGGCAATGAATACGCTAATATCGATCACGCCAATAATCTGGCCTTGTACAAAAGATAAAGCTAAATTTGTCTGCTGGTACCACGTAAATACAATAGATCATCTAAACATAATATGCCTACTAGTACTTGCACTCTAAAATTATGAATGCATCAGAAATCAAAGGTACTATTTACAATATCGGTTGATATTTATAATCCACAACACCTACCAATAATTTATTTTTATTTTTTATTAATTTTTTCTTTTGCTCTCTCACTTTTTATTTTTTATATTTAAATCCTTGTACCCTTTAAAGAGATCTTTTATTTCTACATTTAACATTCTTTATTATTTTATTTCTTACTTTTAACTTTTTATTTTTACTTAATACTTTATAATTTGTACTTATTATTTTATATTTTATACTTAACACTTTAAACTTATATTTTATACCACATTTTCACTTTATGTTTATATTTTATCTTTTATTTACCACTTGTTACTTAACTTACATTTATATCTACTGTTATTTTTCATGTTGTTGTACTATTTATGTTATGTCAATAATGTTGATGGTTGTTGTATATGTGTAAGTCTATACTAATATTATAAATGCGAAACTGCGTGTGTTTTTTTGTTACGCTTTCACGCACAAACCAATAAACCGATTTTAATTTTTTTTTCACCAATGGAAAGCTACGTTATATGCAAGTATTATAGACTGAATATAATGGTAAGCTCTGGCGTTATGAAATTATAAATATAATTATATTCTGTTTATTACACATTTTCTGTCGCTAACAAAAGCGAGTTATTTATAACGCCAGAAAACAAATCGTTGCCGTGGAAACGATATTGATATATTTAAATAAAAATGAATCTCCGAAATGTTTGTACACGCAAAACTTTCAAACGACGGCACCAAATTGGATATTCTTTTTTTCTTTGAGCTCTGGCATTATGAAATTTAGATGGCACGCGAGCTGTTTGAAAACTGAATGTACCGGGAATGAAAGTATGGAATTCGGGAGGGGGAAAGGGGGTTAGGGGCAGGGGAGAGGGTGGGAGGGGGAGATATGGAGGCGGGGAAGGGGGAGGGGGAACAATTGATAAGTGCAAGCACTACAGTAATTTTCCCCTAATATCATGCCAGCGAAGCCGCCGGTAAAAACAAGTAAATAAATAAATACCTAATAAGATTTCCGTCCGCTCCCAACTGTCCGGATATAATAAATGGGACTCTGATATTCCCAATCGGCATATTTTGTGGGTAGGGAAGAGAAGGGGATGAGACAGAGGAAAGTTAGGAATTATAATAACCATTCAGGTCCCGTCATAAAACACTGATAAATCCATTTAAAACAAGATTTCAATTTTGAATGATCATCGCTGAACTCGGTCTTGAACTGACTACCATCTTCATCAGCCCATCTGGTGTCTAGGAGTACAAAGTCTTTTGTAATTTGGCGATATCAGTTTTCTTTCAAGACAGGATAGATCATAATTTTTAGATTTTTCAATTTGGTTTAATCTTAAAACCTCACTTGTACAATTTTTATAAGCTTAACTCAGACCTACACTGTAAAAATAATGCAGTTTATATTCATAATTAAATTAGCTACATATGGTTATATATATGATTCACAAGATATGTAAGTATACATGCTATAGATTATGTTGTAACTGAAGATGAAGTGAAATGCATTTGCGTTTGATTAACACCCAATTCTCCACTAACAACAACTCACCTCATCTCTGCGAAGTTCCTGCAAATGACATCCTCACTCAATTGTGAAATTTCCAGCCACTTTAATTTATTCCGTACACGTGTCGGACAGAATAAACACACCTTGACGTTTCCTTTTTCCACGTGTCGGGTTGATATTTACCAACGGCAGAATAAACAAAGAAAATACGTTACTTCGGTCACTTGGTTATTCGATTTTCAAAGAGAACTTTAACATAAAAATACATTTGATAACTGTCGCCGTCCGGTGGCGTATTTTTACTACGCAAAGAATTTTTACAACACTATGCCCCTTTATAATTCTGACGGTTACGGCACGAAAACGGTACAAAAATAGCATAAAACGTACTTTCTTTATCTTTACAATACTCTAGCTCTTTCTTACATATTAAATAATTGTGAGACAAAAGATGAGACACAAATTACGTATGACTGTTTTTTTTTTCCAAAGGAAAAATAAATCATTTTCTTGAATCTCTCTCACTCACCGCACCGTGGAGGTTTGTTCGCACATTATTTGAAGGTTTGTGGTGATGAATTGTGCCGATATAAGTTCCCCATGTAAAGGCTCAACTGAGCTATTGAGCATCATGCCATACCTAGGCCGAATGCTGCCGTTGACAAGGCCTCTTCAATGTGGAGCCCTATTTTTCCTACCCGTTGCAATTCCTCCTCACTAGGGGATCGGTGTATATTTTATGGTTTTTTAATTGATCGTTTTCAGCCAGATTTTTATTCTTGATTCGTACTCATTAAATTTATTTATTAGTTTTATGTCTTGGAAAAGGATATTGTTGAGTTTTGTTGCAAAGTAAGTGTAGTTTCTTTGTTCTAATGCCGTTTTATGACTCTGAATGTTTTTATATCATTTTTATTCGATGTTGTGTGATGTTTACACGGTCTAGTAGAGAATTTAGTATTTTGGAATAGTTTCAATAATTTATTTTTGGCATATATTCGTTGTATATTTGGTACGTCAAAGTTATTGAAAATTTAAATTCAAGGCGTTCTAATGGGTACTTTCAGTATGGTCTTCATGATACATTTTTGAATTGTCTTCAGGTTGTGTTTGTACTTATGTGAAGCAAATCCCCATTTTATTATTCCATATTTAATTTGAGAATGACACAACGCATTTCAGATTTTTTTTCATATCCTTTTTATTTACCACATTTCTTAGATTTCTAAAAAATGTAAGACTTGTGAGTTTTTCCGTCATAACTTTGACGTATAGGTCCTATCTAAAATTTTCATCAATTATTACTCCGATACATTCTATATTTTTTCTAAAACTGGTCGGTGACATTGAACACTTTTTATATGGTATTTTTAGTTTTAGTGATTTTACTGGTTGGCTTCTTGCGTTAATTGAAAAAGTTTATAGATTTAGTTTTGCTTATATTAAGGATAAGCGAGTTGCTTTTAAGCCAATTTTGAAGAACATTGAGCTCTTTTTCAGCCAGATAAAATATTTCCGTCCAGTTTTCTTATTGAAATAATATTACGGTGTCATCAGCAGAACTGATTATGTTTCTTTGAATGGAAAGGTTAGTTGTATCATTTATATAGATAATAAATAGAATTGGTCCTCGTACATTGATAAAGTAGGTTCATGGAAAGGTAAGTTCATTTTGTAATTGTTTTATTTGCGATTTTATAACATTTTCCGACGATTTATTAGAATTAAGGGTTGAAATTACTTTTCTGATTTCAGTATTGGTTATTTCGTATTGAAGATCATATTTCAAAATTTTACTTTTATATTGCAAAATACAAACAAAATACGCATCAGCGCTATGACGTTTGACGTTTAGCGAGTTATGGAGCAGACGTGGAGCGGTTGGAACTCACTCCCACATCAATGTTATCCTTGTAACTCTATCGCACGCTCTCAAAATTATCGTCGCAGCTCCGCAAGGAGTGTAGGGGTCCACGGAGACATCATGGTGCCTGTGTGAGAGAGATGCAAGAAAGTGTTTACTTTTTTCTTTTGGAGGAACGAGACTTATGTGTATTGTGTGTCTCATCTTTCGTCTCACCATCATTAAATATATTAGAAAGAGCTGCAGCATTATATCCTTTTTTATACCGTCACCGTTCCGTAAACGTGGGAATATCAAAAGCGCACATTAGAATAATGAAAAAAAATATTATAAAAAAAATCACACATTGTAAAAAAAAATAATATTTTGTATATGTCGACATTTTTATAATAAACTAATAATATTATCATTAAAAAAAAACTTCTTTAGTTAATTTCGGACAGAACATATGAATGTATACCCACACCTCCTCTTACGGGCGTAAAATCAACTCGACGCCCTATCTCGGGAACATTGTTTTTTTCCTGAAATTTTCTTATATAAGAAATTTAACGTTTCTACGTCTTCCTAAAAAAATATCACAATTTAACGTTAACGTGATCACAAACAACGGTTAAATATATATTCAGAGATTCTGAGCATCGTGTTTGTATTTGGTCTTTTGTCTCTATTTTTATGAAACATGTAAGAGACCTTGAATGATTTTATACTGTTAAGAATATTTTGGATTTATTTTACATGAAAATAAAGGGTTTTGTAGTGATCATTGAAGGTTTCTAGGAAAAATGTAGAAAATTCGTAACGATCGAAGTCCTTATTCGACTTTTGATAGTTTTCTTCTACCGTGATATATCTCTGATAGCTCCTTCCAAGAAACTTTAATTCAATGTAGAGAAAACATGCAAGAACCGATTCCCACCGGTAGACTTTGAGTTTCAAGATAAAACTACTATTGTCGTAGACAAAATTATTTTCCTTTGGGGGTTTCAAAAGCGCAGATCAAATGCTTTGGTCAACGATCTCATATCTGATCATCCTTTGCGTTTTTTTTAATACTGTGTTCTAATTCAATTGTATTATGTCAATAAGTTTAAACCTACCAATGATCTTAAAAAAAAAATTAAGTAGGTGAAAAATAAAGGCAAGATGGTTTAGCAAAACAAAAATTAACTAGGTAAGTATCAGTGCCTCTAATGAAATAAGTACTCGGAAATACGGGAAGTTAACAACGTTTTCAGAGTTAATTTATTTTGAAACAAGTGCTGCTTAATAGATATCCACTCAATACTTTAAAAATTTTGCTTGATTTAAAGAACAGCTCGTTTTAGTTTTCATATCTGCTTCCAAAAGAGGCAGAATAACATTTATAAGGTGCTTTATAGCCAAATTCATAAAAGGAAAGAAAAGACAAAATATACGAATTTGAAATAGAAAAGAATTTTATTTTGACTTTAAAAATTTGGGAAACGTAATTTAAACAAAAATTACGCTAAGTTTGCACGAAGGGGACTACTTTTTTAAAAATATTACTGCTTGAAATAACTTTTTAATTACTTTTTTATGTAAATACCACACATGAGTTCCAACTCAAGGTAGAGGGGAAAGGAAGGAGATGGGGGAGAGGACGGTACCCGGCTATTCAGATCTAGTCACCAAACGGCTAAAGCCATTCCAGGCAACGTTTCAATTCTGAATGGTGGTTTTACACCAAGACGATACTGAGAGTATCTTCCGCTCTTGAACGTGCCGCTGATATACTTATTACGTTGTATTTTTAATTAATTAATCGTGAAATAACACAAATTAATCAAATAAAATTTATTTGCGCACGCCGGGATTAGGTCCCGTGACCTTCGGATTGCGAGTCAAGAGCCTTACCCCTCGACCACGGAGGCCGTCAATAAATATATGACATACCGTTATTCTGATCAAATATGAGAACCAACAATCGACCAAATATCCTCCAGGCTAGCGGCCACCGCAAAGGTGACATTAACTAACTCAAGGAAACGCTCATGTTGTTATCATGATTTATTTTTGGGGTAATATGCGGTATTTCGCCGCTTGCTTTGACAGCCTTATTGTAGTCATCATCAAGTCAGATTTTTAATTGATTACATATAATGCCATAATGGTGGATTCGTTGGCCAAATAAGGACTTTCGGTCGTGAATATCTCAAATCAGAACCAGCTCATTGATACTGCAATTCGTTGTTTTTCTTCTGACAAGTGACAAATTAGATTATCCATGGTGAAACCATCTTAAGAAATAACAAATTGTCATTTGATGTTTAGTTATATTATTATTTTTCTTAGACAAACGAAGTTTTGATACGAAATTAAGATTAAAAAAATTGAATACTTGTCCATCAAAATAACAAAATACTTCTTTTTAAATTACGGCCTATTGCACAATTAATGACGTTATAATGTTTGTCACTATATTATTATAAGTGATCCGCTCATATTGACAAACTTTTGATAGTTTCCGTAGCTTCCATAGTTTTATAATCTCTGGTATTTGCATATTCCAGAGAATAACCCATATGTACATTATAAACAATAATACAGGAATGTATAAATTACCATCTTATGAATACGTTATTGAAGTTCAACATGAAATGGAATAGAACTGTGGAAAATAGGAGACAAGAAGACAGACTGGACTGTCAACTGCCACTCTATTTAGTGTTGTTAGATCTGGCCAAATGATATTATTTTGGTCAATATTTATTTAATGAACTAGAATGATGTCAATTGATTTTACGAAAACAAAATAACGTTATCGCTTGAAAAAAATATAGATTTTGGAAATTAAGAAAAAAAAAATTGAAAAAAGAGTGATTAACTAAACATAAAAAGTTTTCGAGATTTATAATATCGTATATTTAACTTAGCGTGATAGATACGTTTTTCAGAGGTAAGCGTTAATAGTACGTAGGTAATTTTTCATAAGAAAACCATTTATAATTAATCTCAATAAAATTTTAATCTGTAAGAATGTAACTTTGTATAGAAACATTTAATATTTAAGTAGAATTCATTAAATCGTATTGAAATTTGCCTACTGGAAGTTTCAAAAAGTAAAGAGCAGTTTAATTTATTTATTAAATCTATTTTTTACAAAACTTGAAGTTTTTAAATTTTTTGCGATTGATTGATTTGTTTTATAAATAATATTTACTTGATGTTTTTGGTTAGCTTAATGTTATTTTAGCAGTCTAATAACTTTAGAGTCAGTATTTCTCGAATGCGGTTGGAGAAAAACCCTCACCTACACACTACTTAATAATTTTTAGGGTCTTAGACTAGATAATACCGCCATCTATTATTTAGGATTAGAGTTTTAGCCGAGACGCAACCGAATATTCCATTTAATTTGCAGCCAAATTCAGCCAACGTAAAGAGTGAGTAGATACATTATTTTATACTTTTGGTCCCTACCTACTGTATTGCAGAAACATTCTTAGTTATATTAATTTTATCCTAAGTATCCCAGAAAAACAAATAAAAATATGTGCTGGCCTCCTGACGAATGCTCATATTGCAATAGATTATGCCTAGCGTGTGGGCGCCACGGTAAGGACCTAGGCCTCCACAGGAGTAACTGGGGGATCCGGGCCCTAACATAGTATGTTAGGGCCCGGATACTTAATAGCAACTGGCACAGAGTTAAAAAAATGCTCGTTTGGTTGCCACTGTAAAACAACCCCTCGTGGGGCATCATAGGAAGCACTGGGCGGCACTGTAGGAGGCCTGGGGCCCCCACGGGGGTAGCCACTATAGGCCCCGCAACACATGGTAAGATAGCTAAAATACACAGGATAGTTACAATTCTGGAGATAGCTCAGGTTCGTGGGTGGGCGGAAACTTATCGTCCCCCGCCAACTTAGCAGCAGGCCGTGGTAGAATCAGCTTGGTTAGAACAAGAGGCTCTATATCTAGGAGTGGAGGTTTATGGACCGATAACAGTCTACGGTTCTAAAGATACTCTCCTCACCACAAATGAACAACACTTGTAAAAAGCATGATCTCGTATATTTAACGGTAATTTACAAATATACAAAACATGAACATAGCAAGGGGCAATTTTTTTCATTATAGTTTTATGAACAGCTTAGAAAGGCACGATTAAGGGAAAAAAGGCAATCGGAGCTTACACGAGATTGTCCAGAATCGTAGCATCCAGGAAACTACCTGAGGGCGGTACGGAAATAATAGTCTCCACAAAGAGACGAGCATTTCAAAGACCACCGTTGGGAGGAAGCCCCACTCTACACATGGTTCGCTTCTGGTGCGATCGATGCGCGGGTATATTGACGGCCAGTTTTGTAAAGTGCATACTGGGAGTGTCAACGGTTGGACCCTGGGTTCTCGAATGTCAACAGTTGGACCCTGCGCACGTCAACTCGGGGTGCGCAAGTCGACCGTTAGTCGACGCTAGTTCCATTCTGCGGGGAATTTACACTTTTAACGTTGCGGTTTCGTAACAATATATTGACGATTGACTTTTCCTAAAACAAGTCACTAAAATCGGATAATTCAGATAAAATCGGATACTGCAGTATTAATTTTGACAATAATTTAAAGTGAACTTGAATCATGTCAAAGGAATTTACTTTGAAGCACTGTCACTCTTTAATCGAGTACGGTGTTACAGCCTCGGGAAGAACAAACGCCGGTGCCGCGCCGTCACCATTGCACCGATCTTTGAAGCTAAGAAACTAATGGGGTATTTCCACAAACCAGGTTTACCGCTAAAAACATGTGGAAGACTTAAAGATTATTTTTCTGAACATTATTATTGCATTAAAAATGTTTAATTTTTATATTTTCATTCATAATTGTTGATTTCAAAATACGCATAAGCGGAACGAAACGTAAACGGCCCATGACTGCTTGTACGCATCATGACGTCACTAGAGTCACCGTTCCGAGGTTTGTCACCGTGGTACTATCAAACATCTAAACATTCTCTATTCGTTCGGGGTTATGGACGGTTTTATTTCATATTTAAGATGATTGTGTTATGTTTCTACAGTTTTATATAATATTGTCCAGTTGTAATGACTGACAGTAGTATTTTTAACGGCGTAATCCGACAACTTGCCTAAAATAGACGCTACAATGAGTAACAGTAATTTTCTAAGCCCTAAATTTCGGGATTCTAAGACGATATGGTAATGAAAACATTTTATTAACACAAACTCTCATATTATATACGTTATATACTGGTTTCAATATTTTGACAAAATAGAGTTAATTCCGGCCCTTTTAAAATTAAATTGGAACAAAACAGCAAGTGTCAGTTCGTTACATAACTTTCCTGTCATAAAATGACGTTTAAAACTTTGGCCATTCTACAAGTAAATTTCCTTATTTTAAGTGAATACCGCACAAAAGTCCCAACTGCTCCCAAACATATGGAGCCAGTGAGACTATGGCATCCCATTTGGGATATTTTGTGAGGTTGAAGATAGTGGGGAGGGAAAAAGATGCGGTAGAGGACGGTGGTGAAGTACCTGGCTATTCAGATCTGGTCACTAACCACGGCTAAAGACTTTAAAGCAATGTTTCAATTCTGAAAGGTGGTCTTACACCAGGGCGATACTGAAAGTATCGTCCACTCTGGAATGTGCCGCAAATATAGCACATATTTTTTTAAACGAATAAATTGTGAAATGCAAAAAAACTTATTCAAAGACCGGTCAGTGGCTGATTTGGCATCGCGTTTGGGTTCTCCATCACGAAACAAGCAACATTATCCTGTTTCCTGTGTGGTGGTAGTAGGAGATTTTCACATATTGTCAGATCATTCGTAACTCAGGAATGTATGTCTTGATTTAAATTAAATAAAAAAATATATTTTTTAAACGTTTATTATAAAATTTATATTGTGTATTATATACATATTAACGCCGGGATTGCTAGTCGAGAGCCATACCCCTCGACCACGGAGACAGTCATTATTGTGTAGATATCCATCTTACGACTGTATATAAAGGTGTTTCCACGTTTAAATTATGAATTTAAATAGTCGAAAATTTAAATAAACGAAATGTTTTTTTTTGTAGTTTAAAATTTAAATCTGAAAAAAAAGGCACGGGGGTTCCATCGAAGCCTCCTTCTTCTTCTTCTTACTGTACTAAGGGCCAATATATACTGCAGATAGTACACACCTGCGACCCTGTACAAATCGCAAGTCCACCTGTTGAATTTGGCAGCCACCTTTGGCCTAGAGTCCCAAAATACTTGAAAATTCAGAAAGCACAAACGGATGGTCCGTTCGATAGATTTCCCCCTCTAACAAACGGATTGCAATGTTTAGCGCGCAGGTTTCAGATGGGAATGGTGTCCTTGTTCTACCGGTATTTCAATAGAAGATGCTCCGAGGACCTAGCGTCATTGAACCCTTCGGCGCACACATTAAACGCACGCTCAACATTTGTACACGGTCAACATTTTTTGTCGCCTTAGAAAGGGTCGTTTAAACATCTTATTTTGGGTTTTTCTTGTAGTATTTGTAAACATGTGTACCAAACTATACATGTTTTGCAAGTGGAAAAATATAGGATAAATATAAAGTTATAATTCGAGCAAACTGGAAGTCAATAAATAACACCAAGTACAATTTACGGACTCACTACAGTCACCTACGGGCGGCGATCGCCTGATGAGAGGCGCCTGTGACGTCACAGAGTGAATGGTGGCAAAAACATCGTTTTGGGGGCATTTTAAAACGTTATAGAAAGTTAAGTCGTCGTCATAAAAATAAAATGAAAATTCCGTTAACATCGTAATTTTTTGCTTAATTTTTTTCAATAATAAAAAAAATTGTGGAAATACCCCATTATGAAGATTATTCTAAGACTAACAATCACCAGCAATTTGGTTGAAATCGTTAAGAGAACCTGTGTACTGGACACACCTAAGTCAACTTTATGACAAACATATTTTAGCAAACCAATTGACAATAGATATACAAACTGCAAGTGAAACTAGAACCAAGGGCATAATCTCTCCCTTTCCCTAAAACAACTTTTGGTCAAAGAAAATTTAGATTCAAATATTGCGACAAACTTATTGAATGCACTTTCACTGGTCATCAGACAGAATACACAATATTTGAAATATAACTCTGTCATCAATTCTTGGATCATCAGCCAAAGCAGATCGAACATCAAAAAAATTATTGAAACCTTTTTATAAGTATATCATGCCAAATACCGTTCAATTTTTATTAGAATCACTCTCTTTTTATAACTTTTGAAGGTTATTCCCATCAATGTAAAATATCAAACACAGGAACAAGACACAGAAAAAATAATAATAGTCGCAACCGGGATACGAACCCAGAACCTCTCGTCTTAGCGGGAAAAACTCCTTAACAATTCGGCTACTGCCACCTCTTATTTGAACGTCGTACTTGTCAATCTTATAAAATAAATTTTAGAATTAACAATATAAAAAAAGATAGCGGCCAGATGCGACCGTCATCTTTTTTATTTTTTTGTGTCTAATTCTCTTTCATATTTCGTGGAGGTTTTTAGTGTTATCTTCTTCTTTAATAAAATATTGATGATCTTATTGTTATTTTGTGGTAAACTGCTTATCATTTATGTTAAACAGTAGAGGAGTTCCAGGTGAGATAGGCACAGCACATCACCGAAGTAATCTAATTAATGAAGATGAATAAAAAAATAATACATTTATGGTTCGATCGTTATAATTGATCGCTTACGTTTTAAAATTTAATCATTTTTTATTTTATTTCTAGAGCCTAATTATAGGCATTGAATGAATTTGATAAGACAGTAATGTTCAAAAAAAAAAAATCATCTTGAACGTCAAATTATTTTTCACTTGCTTACAATTACAACACGGGATTACAGGATAATTGCCCCGGACAAGAGGGTACATTCTTAAATACTAAAAAGTTTACTGCATTACGGTTTTAAGAAAGACGGCGGTCAAAAATCTCAAACGAATTAAACTGGAAATTATTTCGATGGCTTTTATAGAATTTCTTTCAAGCCACCGTGGTTCAAGTCCTAATAATGTTTACCATTTTATTTTATATATTTTTTATTCAATATCATAACATGTGTTTTATTTAAATGTAATCTTTTATGTGGCAGACAGAAAATTGCACTCAACCGAAATTCAGCTGAAATAAACAAACATTATTATTATTATTTACTTTGAATAGATAAACCTATTCAAAATATACCGGGTATATAGGTAAGTAAACAGGGATATACCTCCGTTTTGATATAATTGTATATATAACATAAATCCGTGATAACGACTTCCTTCCTTCTACCAATATTTCATCTTTAATTGATGACAAATTATTGGCTGTGATTTTGGGTTTTAAACAAGAGGTTATTGTTTCTGTTGACCTACTCCAGAAACAATTCAATAGAACCAAGAATACCCTAAATGCCTTGGCGATCTATAAAGGGTCCGAAAATTGCAACATAACGCCACAGGATCGCTTTCAGTGTAAAAAGAAAATAAATGAAATAGCTTCTCTACATTGAAACAACCGGATCGGAAAAGGTAATGTTAGGAGAGGCATCATTATCTAGGTAAAGGATGAGTCATTAAAAAAATAGTCAACCCCTTAAATAACGTTTCGTTGAGGAATACATTTTCTACGCAAAAGCATGTATAAAAAATGTTCAACAATTGACCCGTTCACTTAAAAAAAAAATTATTTTACAAATGTCATGTTTTGTAATTTTTTACATTTAAATCGATGAAATTTAAAAACTTTTCAATCATTCATTTACAAGCCAAGCTTTTGAATCCTCTTGCCAGTTTAATGGTTTAATCTATAGAAAAGTAATCCTCCACAAAAAGCCCAAAAATTGTAATATGTGTGATCAACAAGCGACCGACATTCATCAATTCATCAGGTATAATATCTTAAATACCTATACGTTAATTCCATCTAAAAAGTATGCAAACACATTTCATGTACAAAAAAACAGTCTTACAAAGTAATCACACCGCCAAAAATATGACCAACCGACTCTAAAACTACCTAAACTATACACCACGACAGCACAAAAACAATTCATCTTCCTAGCTCCTAAAATCTTCAACCATCTTCCTAATAACATAAAAACCGAATCTCAACTCCTTGTTTTCAAAACACAAATTACGCTATGGATCCTTACATCTACAATGCATTTCAATCTACCCAAACATTTTACACTCTTAACTACCTGATCTCCCCTCATACATTTATCGTAATCCCTATCCAGTTTTCCTAATTTAATTATTTAATTACGATATAAGATATTTATTACTTCATCTGAATTGTTAAATCTTATTTCTATAATTATTGTCAAACGTGTAATGTATAATTTGATCTGTAAACTTCACCCGGCATAACTCGGGAACATCCCTAGCGTGGCGGGTGAAATAATACGTAAGACTGTATCAATTATACAACTTTTGTTTGGCATGAAATACATATAAAAAAGCTTGCTTTACTTTGAGTGAACTCCTGAGAAAATTTGTCTTTAAAGTAATATATTAGTGTTATTTGAACTGAGTGGATTAAATTTATTAATTTAATTAATACTTCAAATTAATTGGTAAAACGTCCTTTCATATAACATTCTTTCGTGTTAGGTACTGCTTCATACTACGCGTAAAGCTATATAATGATTTTTATATTATACAACCATCAAAATGTTTTATTTTACAATATGTTTAGTAAAAGAACCATTGTTAGCGATATCACAAGATATCAGTTATATAGTTAACTCTTTGAATTATACCCATTTCTCATGAAACTTCTATAAACACTTCTTCACAGAGCAAGTTTAATAATATTTTTTCTCAGTTTTAATTACTTTAATTGGCCATCTAACGGATTTAACAACGAGACCAGGGGCGCGCTGCTTCGGGCATTCCGCCGGCTTGTAGTTTCTTATTGTCATTCGGGCCATTAAAACTTTCCCCGAAGCCATCTGATGGTACGCCACTGGATTCCGATCAGGGGGCGTACTTCAATCGTAATTAAAATTATCAACCTGCAAATTTGGAGAAATAAATTATCTTTGGTGTCAATGCCTCATTCGAGTTTCAATAATAAATATATTTTTTTAATTAAATGAAGACATTATGAGCGAAACTCAATCGAAAATCTGGAAACAGAAAAATCAGAAAAAGATATTGGCACCTCTGGGACTCGAACCCAGGACCTCCCTACTTTCCGGGTTGGGCGCTCTTATCCTCTGAGCTAAGGTGTCGATATCCAATTCGGTCACTTTTAACTGTACCATACTTCGACTAAGAACCACCCATATTATCTTCATTTTTCTTAACGCATATTTTTATTGGCTGCCATCTTTATGAATGATTGCAAGATTCAACTCGAACTAAATGCAATCTAGATGGTGTCTGGATAAATTATTATCCATTTTATTTAATGTGCGACATCTATTGACTCTTCTCCAAGTCTGGGATGAATATTATTATTTATTATTTTAACTTTATGAGTAAAACCTCAAACTGTAATATTTAATTAAATGAAAACATTATGAGCGAAACTCAATCGAAAATCTGGAAACAGAAAAATCAGAAAAAGATATTGGCACCTCTGGGACTCGAACCCAGGACCTCCCTACTTTCCGGGTTGGGCGCTCTTATCCTCTGAGCTAAGGTGTCGATATCCAATTCGGTCACTTTTAACTGTACCATACTTCGACTAAGAACCACCCATATTATCTTCATTTTTCTTAACGCATATTTTTATTGGCTGCCATCTTTATGAATGATTGCAAGATTCAACTCGAACTAAATGCAATCTAGATGGTGTCTGGATAAATTATTATCCATTTTTATTTAATGTGCGACATCTATTGACTCTTCAGCAAGTCTGGGATGAATATTATTATTTATTATTTTAACTTTATGAGTAAAACCTCAAACTGTAATATTTAATTAAATGAAGACATTATGAGCGAAACTCAATCGAAAATCTGGAAACAGAAAAATCAGAAAAAGATATTGGCACCTCTGGGTCTCGAACCCAGGACCTGCCTACTTTCCGGGTTGGGCGCTCTTATCCACTGAGCTAAGGTGTCGATATCCAATTCGGTCACTTTTAACTGTACCATACTTTGACTAAGAACCACCCATATTATCTTCATTTTTCTTAACGCATATTTTTATTGGCTGCCATCTTTATGAATGATTGATGGGTAAATCATATAATATATTGAATGATAAATGGGCAAATATAGGTAATATTCCCTGCCTATTAAACGGACAAATAACACAAAAAATAAAAGAAAAAGGGATTTCTGTTGCTTAAATGCTCATAAAACGAGTTATCGGCCGATCCATATGGTTGCGGACGTTATGTTTGGCATCTTGGCCTGTCGAGAGTTAAATAAGAGGAAATGCAATTTTCTTTCTTCTAGAATGAAAACTTAAAAAAAAACATTATTTACAAGGTAGGATAATGTGTTACCACTGTTACAGTAATGAAATATGAAAAAAATTCTTAGGTAATTAAAAAATTGATAGGTACACCTAATCTCTTTAAATGTATGTCATATCTTTGTTTATATGAAAAATATTTCTCATATAAACGTAGATATTACGTTTACGAATTTACAGTTTTGTGATCTTTGACTACGCATAAAATAAATTACGATGATTGTTTTTTTCTTAGAAATATAATGTTTTAAAACACTCTTTTTTCTAAATGTCGTGAATAAAAATCGTATTCCAACTTAATTATAAATACTGATTACGCCGTACGTACACATTTTGTGAAGCTTTTTTTTAGTTTTGTCTTCTAAATATTATTACGATATCATTCGATAATATTGTATAGCATAATAAAATGGTATTCGTGATTTTTTTTGCACTAAAAAAAACTTTAAAATAATTAAGTAACAGTTTTTTGTGTCAAAAACATACTCCTGAAAATTTTTAACTAACATTTTTTTAAAAGTGAAAGAATTTTTCTTTAAAATAAAATAAACCTAATGATGCGAAGACCCGTTACATTAACGAAAAGGTTCAACAACCGCTTGTCGTAATCATAAGGGCCTGGATTGGGAAGCATTTACTATTATTGTATTTAAAGCAAAGGTTTAGGAGAGTGTTTTCAAATATTGTTAGTGATAAAAGTTCTTGTTGGCTATTTTATCTCCAACTCCTGCTGTCTCTGTGATTGCCAAGCAGTTTTCTCAGTCAATATGTCCCCATTTGATTTTATCTGTGAATAAAGAATAGACCAATAAAATTCAACAGCCGTATAAAGGAACCGACTTGCTCCGTTCATACCGCTTCTTTTAGCTCACAACTTTTACACTGAGAAAGCTAGAAGACACAGTTTAATTTATAAACAATGTCCTTTTATTATTGGTTATCTCTTCGGTGCAGGCAGAATCATTAAGAAAAGCAATCCATTAAAAAACTTATTTAAAGTAATGAAGTAAGCAGCTTGTACGGACGGAGACTTGAAACCGTGCCACATTATTTAGTTCGCGGGGTATACGTTGCGGAGAGGGAACTCTCGCGTTCAACAGCCAAACTTATGCTCATGGACCATGCCGAAATTAAGGCCTATCCATATTTAGGCGATATTCGCTGCCGCCGTGGACAGGGAGAAAACTAAAAGGGAATGCGGTATTCTCGCTGTTCAAACTTAGGCGGATTTTGCTTTTGCTATGGGTAGTGAAACGTTGTTGATTTTTGCCTGTTTAGTCATTCACTTTCGTGCCGTCCCCGAATAAATACATTTTATATCGAGAAAACAATTCGTAATTTCGAAATTAGAAACAAAGAACATTCAAGGGGTCTTAATAACAATAATTTTTCCGATTTCGCTAACCAAATCATTGAAAATAACCGTAGTTTTGAAAAAATTACGTTGATAAAAATTCTTTAAATAAATAATAAAGTAAAACGCTTAGATAACTTAGAGGCCTTAGAAATAAAACATAAAAACATTCCTTAAAAGTAAGGAGTCCATTATCAATAAACAAAAAATATTATCTTGTAGTCCTATCTTAGATGTGTTCCCATTCAATGTCCGTTTTGTTTCCCACACCCACACTTCATTTATCTCTAGCCATGTCCCCATCCCCATACCACAACACTAAGTAATAATACATTGAACTCACCAACGGTTTTGCAATTTTCAAATCATTATATGTTTGCCATGAGGAAGGAACGATCGTTCCGAAACCGGTCGACGTTAATAAAATATATAAGTAGTTCTAACAAAGATATGTTGTTTCATTTACAAAAAAGTTTTTTCTGAAATGAATGAACGCTTTTTCGCAAAACAAAAGATACCTTCTACCCAGGTGATATGGCAGAGTTGGCGGGGTTCTAGTTTTGCGCTTGCCGCGAAAGCTCATACCCGGCGGAAGCCAGCTTGATTCACAGTGGCAGCGAATAATTTTATATCTGAATTGACCTTTAGTAAACGTTACAGTTGGGTTATGTTAATCAAATTTAAGGCAAAACATATTCTCGCTTAAGCGAGATAACTACTGCTTATTAATAAGCAGTAGTTATTTGTATACCTATCATTAAAATAACTACTGCTTATTAAGCGAGAATATTTTTTTGCCTTAAATTGTAATAACTTATTACTTACGACGTCGGCTGTTTTGTTTCGTTTTTGCAGTACAGAAGGATATCGATGTGTATGCATACGTCATGTACAAACGGTGTTTGTCGGTCGACATTAGTAGTGGCACAGTAGGTGGATGTATAAAATTTTATTTTTTTGCTACTTATTTTGCTAAGTGTAATACGAAAGTTGCGTACGATGACAAAAACTCGTATTCCTATCACATAAATGACAGGAATTTATTTGCGTTTCATCATTATAATACATAACTACGGAGAAAAATGCTTCAACAAATTACCGGAAAATACCAGAACAATTTCGATACGATAAATGAAAATAAATGAGAGTAAAGGAAATGAGAGATTAATTAAAAAAAAACTTACTTAATTTAATTCAAATTAAATTACTTTCCTAACAACATGATAAAAATTTCTGATAAATTTCCTTAAAAATCTAATTAAGGATTCAATTAAACTAATCGTTGTGACGCAAACTCCTCTCACAAATATTTGCATAAAATGAAACATTAAAGAACAACTAAACTATCGTGAAAACAAGTCCAAACGTTATCGTGCATGATTAAAATTATTTTATCTCTGTAACTGTATAAATAATTTTTAAAAAAAACTTCCGTTATCGACACATACAGTTGTTCTCAGCGTCCATTATTTTTGAAAAGAAAATAGATCGCATGCCTTTCAACGTATTGTGCGTCACGGATAACTAAAAGTATCTGATAACCATCGTAAATAAAATTGCGTTTTAGTATGAAAGCATTGCACACACATTGGTTTTATCAAGCACAGGAAAAAACTTACTTGGTCGGAGTCAACTCCAATTCTTCAAGGATGTTCAAATGGGTCGGACGAAATTTAACACCCCTCCTTACATTATTTATACGGAAAGTACTTCCCCATATCCCTACATCCCAAGGAAACACCAAAAATAGAATGGTTGAGTGATAGAAAGCGAAAACAGGTCAAATTACCGGTTACATAATAGAATTCATAATCTTTTCTTTAATAGATGGCGCGAGTGTATTTTACGGAAAACTGCCTTTTACATGTTCATCTCTCAAACTAAATTGTGTTAATCGTTATCAACTGTAATATTTTAATTATTAGAGTTAACATTTGAAGTCTTAACCTCATCTTAACATTTAAATATTGGAAGTAATAACTTTAATAACTGTCAATTAAAATATTAAAATTAAATACTTCGCTGAGAATAAACAGATAAACGCCGCAACCAGAATTTGAACCGGGATCCTCTAGCCTTCCGGGACGCGTATTTCCAAACCCTATACCGGTTCAGTCGCAGGAGCGACGATTTACATTTTAAATATGAAAATTTAAATATTTAGAAACAAAATTATCAATTTTTAATAAACAAATTGGAAAGATTATTTTATTTAGATTATAGAGCAATTTTTATTTTTGCAAAGTGATAAAAAATAACCAAAATGGAGGTGGATTTACAATATGTGGGAATAATATTAATTTAAATATTGAGAAATAAAATTATAAATTTCTAATATACACATTGAAAAGATTATTTTATCAAAATTTAGAACAATTTTTGTTTTTGATAAGTGATAAAAAAAAACCAATTTAGAGGTGTATTTAAAATGTAAATCGCCGCCACCGCGATTGAAACGGTATAGGTTTTGGAAATACGCTTCCGGGACCAACTGTTAATACCAATAATTGAGCTACTGAGAACTGAGACTTTATTAAAATCTCTCATTTTATCGACCATATTTCAATTTAAAAAAATAACTTACAGTTAAAAAAAGGAAAAATATATCCTCAATTACTTTTTATAAACTGCCACCTTTGAAATTATTGCCAAGCTTTTGCTACATTATATTTTCGCACTCGAGCTCTTTACGTTATATACACGAGTGCGCAAGATGGAAGCCCAGTCGTTTTTTATACTTCGAAGGTATTGTGTCGGTGATAACTTGGCGTGAAGGCATTCTCAACTGAATAATTATTTTTAATCGATAATTATTTAATTTTTTTATTGGATATGTTCGATTTTGGTACGTAATTTACATGGACCGGTACCGATACTGGTCCGCGGTCCAGGGGCTGGGGACCACTGGGCTAGAAGATCTGGGTTCGAGTTTTTGTTGCAACCGTTATCTTTTTATTTTAGGTGTCTTATTCTGTTAACATATTTTTACAGAGAGTTAAAACTGTTATTTTCAAAAATATTTAACATATTATAACCATGTTTGACATTTTTTTAATCTTGACAAAAGAAACATAATAATTATTAAATATCATAAATAATTCGAAACCTCTTGCTGCAGTTCAACTGCGATAGTTACATGTTTAAAAAGTTGTTCCGTTTTCTAAAGGTTGAGATACATTTCTGTAGTAGCGAGGGTAATCATATTTTTAATTGTTACTTAAAACTACTTACTTCACGATATTTTAATGATAGAGGCTTAAATCAATATGCCAGGTGGGATGCTTCATTATTTGTGGAATTATTTCAAAGAAAAATTAGCAAATAAAAATATAAGTAAGTAAAAAAATGTAATTAAACCAAATCTAATCGCGCTAAGATTCTACTTAATGATATACTTACTACCCGAAGTGAGAGGCAAGAGTTGTAGCGTGAGAGGTGATCGCGTGCGAAGCAACTTTACCTACAAGAGGTGAAACTCACGAAAATAAAACAAAACTTTTATCACTTTACTGTGCATGAAAACACTGTTTTAATTTTTTAAGTATATACTGTGGAATAGTTGTACTGCAACGAGGCAGTAGGAATGTGGCACCATCTGTTGGGGAATGTTGTAAGTGTGAGAAAATGGAGGAAGGTAAAGGAAAACGGTGGTGAGGATGCTTTAGAAGTACCTCGCAATTGTAGTGTTAAAGCTAGATCTAAATTTCGTGAAGCGTTTTGATAACTGTTGTTGTATTACTAACTTTTTGGCAACATACGTATGTTGCATAGTAGTTCCTTGACTCTTGGCGTGCAGGTCAGTGCTTCAAATGTTTTGTGAAATGCCGTACAATATAATTATTAATAATATCCAGAATTGCGGCAATGGGTATTTTTTTTTATTTTTTTTTATTTATGTCTATACTTGAATACACAATTTTACAATTGATTACAGAGGTTTACACAGGAGTACAAAACGTTAATTTTCAGTAGCAGTAAGCAAAAAGATTTTTTTTTTTTTAGTATTATGTTGGGTGTAAGGTAGGTTTGAGAAGGTAAAACTGGTTACAAATGTTATTAAAAATGTAATTATTCGTATTGTTTTAAAAATTTTACTCATACATGAGGGGTACTAATTTTTAAGTAAGGTGGGGGGTGAAGAAACGTTTTTCTTCACCCTTTTAGAAAGGCTTAGCGGGAATCTTGTTACATATATAGATTTATTTAATTTTACTCTGCGGTGGATATCGAATCCGTGATATTCTAGAGAATATTTTGAGTTTTTAATCATCAATGGCACTTGATAGTCGCTAAAAAGTTTCCATGGATGGTACACAGCTGTCGATAATGTAGGGATTGAGACTTAAATAAATACTATTGCATCATTACGGTCGAGATCCCGAGTAATAGTATCTGCCTCCTGCTAAATAAGCTGTCAGAGCTCTTTTTATCTATTATAATAAAGTCCGAAGTATTTAGTTTACTTTGGAGTTTTATTTATATAAATTTATTTTTGTGACAACCCGGAATACAACAGAATCCATATCCTACCGATTGATATTTAGGTTCCAAAGTTAAGTGACTTGTTTATTTAATATGGACTGCTTTGTGATTTCACAGTGATTTAAATTTAATTTCAACCAATAGTTAAACAATAAGGTTTGCTTTTGTACAACATACTTGAAAACTGAAAGAAATAAATGTTTGGTGTTTTTTCCTATTCTCGAAAAAAAACATCTAAGCCGTCGTTATGCGAGTAGGTGTTGGACGAAAAATTCCTTTTTGTTTCCTGAAGACCTTTTCTTTCTCTAAATATCTGTTTTTGCCACCGTTTTCAGCGTGATGCCTTTGTTTTTTGTAACAGAGAATGGGACGATAACGAGCCAATTTAGATATACCCACTGGAGATTCCTATGAAGGCTCTCAAACTATTCAACGTGAGAAACATGATTGGATATTAAAAAATAATATTATTTTAAATATTTGTTTTACTGAAATTTAAATTTAATAAATATCGTTTTCGCGGAGAATGTACAGTAGGCATAATATAATTTTTAACATCAGAAATTCTCTTCACTCTCTCCTTATTGTATGATAATAAGTAATATTTTGTTCCGATGTAATTATCATAAATATTCAAGATAGCTTCATTGATACCTAAGTGAATAGACAAAGAGGCAATGTACTGAAAAAAAGCAATGATGTTGAAATTTTGCCTCGTGAGACAAAGTTTAATTCGGTGATGAATTCAAATGAATGAATCGCAATCCTAAAAGAAAATTTCTTTTTTTTAAATGACCACGTTTAGGTTTCTACTTATTTATAAATACAGTACTAGCTGCCATGGAAAAAAATATTTTGATTGAGTTGCAAGTGTTCAATTTGTACCACAAGATTTCCACAGAATTGTGTTATTATGTACCAGCAGTATACCTAGTTATTAATTTTATTGGATTACTAGCTGACACGGCAAACGTTGTTTTGCCTGAATCACTTTTTAAAATTTTTATTGAACTACTAATATCGCTATAAATAGGGGTTGATGGTAGAAGGGTGAAAATTTAGGACTGTATGTATTTTTTAATGCCTCAGTATAAAAAAATAAAAATTTGTCCAAAAAATTAATAATAAAAATTCGGGCTGGACCACCCTTAACTTTTGAGGGTATGAAAAATAGATGTTGGCCGATTCTCAGACCTACCCAATAAGCACACAAAATTTCATCAAAATCGGTCCAGCCGTTTTGGAGGAGTATGATAACTAACACCGTGACACGAGAATTTTATATATTAGATTTTAAACGAACACTAATTTCACGTTTCCTTTTTTTTATTATATTCAAATAATACATAATTTTTTATTGCTAATAATTGGTCTCAAAAGAATTAATCTGATCTTCAGTCAATCTTAAACCCCGCACTAAATATATTGCTATCCCATCTATAACCCTATTTTAATTTATGTTTCCGCAAAACCTTTCTAAGAGGTTTTGGTTTCCGCTATGTTGTCGCAGGTAGCTTGCGAATCAAATGGATTGTAATCAATGTTTTAATATTTTATTAAAAAAATATGTCGTTTCAATATGACACAACTATGGAGATATGTGAACAGAGAACACTGGAAGGGAATCTGACTCACCTGGATTTCTCACAGCACGTTCTTCTTGTGTGATTATTTCACCGACAAAACACTTGGTTGAGCACATGCACAAGTCTCCGTTTGAATTGAAATGAAAGAACCGATAGATCAACTCCTATATGAGTTGATCATTGCACTAGTTCCTAAAAGAGTTTTTTATATGTCAATATTGAAGGCATCGAGAGACCACCGTGGATCATTGCACAGCACATAACAGACTAATTCTTCCTTGAGAATTATTGTTCCAGAGGTAAGTAATATTGGCACAGGTAGTATCAATGTCAGACTGGATAGGTTTTGAAAGAAGGCTGGATAAAGAAAGGTGTGTAATATATACCTAGTTGCGTCAACAGGCTCAAAAACATATAAATCTGGCGTAGTCCAGCGGTAAGGCTCTTGATTCACATTCCGAAGGTAGGCTTTATCAAATGCCGGCGAAAATTTGATTAATTTGTGTTATTTCACAATTTATTCATTTAAAATAATATAAAGTTTATTTGCGGCACGTTCCAGAGTGGAAGATACTCTCAGTATCGCCCTGGTTTAAGACTATCATTCAGAATTGAAACGTTGCTTGAAAAGGCTTTAGCCTTGTTTGGTGACCAGATCTGAATAGCCAGGTACTTTCCTACTTTCTGCTTCTCCATCTCCTTCCCTATACCACTGCCTTCAGCCTCACAACATACCCCAGTTGGGGTATGTTGTGAGGCTGAAGGTAGGCCCACCTTCCTCTTCCCCATCTTTTTCCCTTCCTCAACCTTTAGCCTCACAACGTACACCATTTGGGCATGCCATAGTCTCACTGGTTCCAGAGGGGAGCAGTTGGGACTCTTGTGCGGTATTCATATTAAAAAAAAAAATTAAATCAATTACCAACCGATCTTTGTACTTTAAATGGTAACAATTTTCAATAGTCAAAATTATTCGAATGTGGATAAATGTAAATTATATAAAAGATCATAAAGCAAAAAAAAAATAACTCGTTTTAAAAAAATAATCTCACGAACACATTGAAGAACGCTGCTCTATACGAACCTTCAGATTTTTATCATACTAAGCGTAATCGCCCTATCTATCAGTTTCCTTCTTGTTTCTGCGAGAAACGCGAGATGATATCTTTCATTTTTATAGCGATACATTTTTGTCGACGTCAATAAATCGTGTTGTGATTTGAGCTGAGTGTAATGTATCTCGTGGTTAATGGATTTCACATCTTGCTCCTGTTTTGAAACGCCAGCAATACGAAATGATACCTGTTCTCGTACATTCTGATGGTTTTAATATTTAAGCTAACATACACTATATTTGTCTTATTTATGTTAGAGATTTTCTTTTTAAATTGCAAACGATTTATTGCACCCGGAAGACTTACATGTTGTTAGTTTGTGATTTTATTTATTATTTATTTACTTTGTTCATCTACACCATATAACAAAAGGTGACCGGACAACTCGGAATGAAACCAACTCATTTAGAGCGATAAAAAATATATACAATAAATTGGTTAAATAGGTTACGTTAGGTTAGGGTTATCGGCTAATTTAAATAAGTTTTTCATAGCTTTTAATGACTTGTCAAGGAGGTGTTGAGTAGAATTTATTCTCAGTTAGCATGGAACCATCACGAAATTAGAGGTAACGTTACATTACCTAACTTGTTAATGTGAGAGAATAAGACATATAATATATTCGTCAGGCTTCAATAGTTTATGTTCGATTTGATGCCGAATACAAAATAAAAATAACAAATATTACAGTTTTGTGACAACTAAAATTATTTATAACCAAATGTTCACTCACAATGACTTGGGATTTTTACCATTTTTTCCTCGGCTTCGTTTTGCATAATTTGCGCAACAAGGAATATGATTTGGTCGCGTTTAGTGACTGGGCCTTAATAACCAGGTACTTTCCAACCTACCTTTTCCCATCACTATTTGGGAAACGGAACCATTTATTGGATAACCAACACCGCTGCCATATGAAATCACAAGCGGTTCATTACGTTTGGTTACTTAGCAGGGGTGCCGGGGTTCATGGTTTGTTTAAATCTTGACGGCGGATGCATTTGTCCAGCCACTTCATAGGCCCACGCCGTATCAGGAGAGACTGGAGAAAGACCTTTTGACCTCTACAGCCGTACTCTCAACTTATCGCCTTGTACCGCAGTGGAATGAATGGACCGTCACTCCTAGATACTCTGACCTCCAGATTTCTGTCCACCCATCGTACCCTTTCCTTAAAGGAACTTTCCCTAAAATCACTCTTTCATATTAACAGATCAAAATGTAGTGAATAATACAATTCCAAAAAAATCCCACATAGGCATCGCCAGTTCGTGGGTATATTTGAGTGTTTTTAAAACAGTTAAAATTTTACTCATAAACATAGATATCTTTTTAGAAGATTTAAAAATAAAATTAAAGTATGTTTTATGCTTTCGAATTCCATCGACAAAACTCATCTTACGATTTTGAAATAATATTTTTGGATTTTATTACGATTCATATTATTAAAATTTTAATTATTTTTTTTCTCACCATTGTTCAAGAGCTTTCAATAAAGATGAGAAAACAATAATAAGTTACATACACATAAGCCATATTCTCGTGTAAATAAAATCGCGCCGAGTATTCGGTGTAGAATAATTAAGTTGGTACTTTCCATGGTATCGTGTAGGTAATGAATTTTACACTTTGTTTCAGTGGAAGCACAAATGAAAACCGCAACACGTTACGGTTGTTGCTTGACGGTTTAGTACTAGCTTGATAATAATTTCAGTCATTTCGTTGCAAATCTACATACTTCAATAAAGGTGAAAGGGTGTTTCGTGTTCCATTGTACCCGTGTAATGAGGTTCGTGAGTTTCGAAGACTTGCTTTAACAAAAACAATAATTATTTACATTACCTTCCTACACACCCATCTGTCACAAAACGTTATTAGACGTGCCATCTGTTATAAAAGATTATATTTTAGAAGAAGGCTTTGACTTATTAATATTAAAGATTATGAGAAAATGAATGTAGATTGACAAAATAATCTGGACCTTGAAATAGATTTGTTTTCAGGAAAAATATCACGAAATAATAATTTTTATATAAAATAGCGAGTGCTATTTTATAAAATGCCAGGCTATGCCACTGAATAAAGAAATTGTTTCTCTCTGGGTGTTTTTCCCATTCGTCCCGTTCCCCTTCCGTCTTCCCTTCCTTTCCCGCGCCCCCTTCCCCTCTCGCGTTCCCACTCCGCCTTCTCCGCATTCCCTCTCCCCACTCTCCTCTCCCGCTTCCCCCGTCCATAGAAAAAAGCTCGCGTGCCACCTATTGCAATTTTTTTATACAAATTTCATAATGCCAGAACTCACCAGTATATATAGAAACCTTCGCGGGCATGCACACATCAAATACCTAGAATGGTTAGCAACGCCTAATTTCATGACACCAGAGCTCACTATTATATACAGAAACCATCGCGGGCATGCGCGCATTATATCCCCAAAGTTTTAACTCAATAGTTGAGCAACGCATAGACATCTCATACATCAGCAAACACATTTTGATTTTTATATATATACTCGTATATATATGCAAATCTAAAACAAAAATTCAAAATAGCTTAACATTTACACTGGCTGAACACTTGTGCGACATCTTCTTTGTTAATTTGATAAACTTTTTTATGCTTTTATCTTAATTGTAGAGGCCAATATGGGTTCCGCCGCCTCGAGAACCATTTATTGAATATCCAAAACCTCTGCCGTATGTCATTCGAAGTGGCTCGCTTTTGGTGACTTATCAGGAGCGCAGGAGCGCTTACCAGATTCACAAGTGAGACGAGGTCTTGGCGGCAGATGCATCTGCCAACCTCGATCGCGGATCGGGAGAGGCCGGTTGAGATAGACCATTTCACTTCTTCAGCCGGACACTCTTGACCCATCGCAATAGGGGGATGGATTCATAAGCTCATCACTTCTGGACACAGAGACCGCTGGATTCTACCCACTCCTCCTACCTTTCCTTTAAAAAGACCCTCCACACAGCTTCCCCAAAGATGACATGAGCCCTGAGGGATATTATTGTACTACTCACTACCACCTGGGAGAACATGATCTAAAAAAAATTAGTGAATATTGGAAATAAGCGCTATCTGACAGTATAACGAAATTGACAGGTCAAGAAAAGAAGTTAGAAATTTTTCTGTATAGTTTGAAGCAAGACCGTACGCAATAATCATATTATTGCGTGTGTCTGTCTAACAAGGAGAACGCAGTAGCCAGATGAGAGCGACATTGCGATGAAAATGTGAAAATTACTTCCTTGTATTATTTGGGAATTAGATCACACCCTTTCTTATTCTATTCTAAATATTGCTGTAATGGCTTTAGCAGTGTTTGGTGACCAGATCTGGTACTTCCTATTCCTCACATCCTCCCACCCCACTTCCTCCGTCCTCACAATAAACCCCGATTTGGGATGCCAGTCTCACTGGCTCCAGACGGTTGGTAGAGGTTGACGGACTCTTGATATTCAGATATAAAAAAATCTTAGAGATCAAAGCAAAATATTATGTAGATACATACTCTTGAAATATTACATGATGGACGTGGAATGTTTGAATATTCATGAACGCATTTGGAAACGGACCCTTGTTAGAGCGGAATAAATTTTAAGTTACATAAGTGCAATCTAATGGAATTTTGATATTCTGCCGGTAGATTTTAGGCTGAGGCCTACCTCGGCGGGAATGTAGGAAAGTTGCTAATGGATTTTTCTTGGAACGAAAGTTTTGTGTACAACATGTATTTCTTCTTCAAAATTGTAAATTAAAGGGAGATGTGTTATTTGAAACGACATTTTGTCATAAACTTCTAACTATATTCACTGTTTGATGAAGGCACTACTTAAGTTTTTTGAAGTGCGGTCCGGTTTTCTCAAATTCTTTTTTGTGATTTTTGTGATCTAATTGGGACTTCGTTGTTTATTTTGTAATGCATCTTTAGATTCAATTAGTTTCATTCTGGGGAAAGACAGTCATAATCAAATGTTTTAAGTGGCTTTAGCTATTTTTGGTGACCAGATCTGAAAATAATGATTTCCCGTATCCCCACCTTCCTCTTCATCACCTCCTTCTTCTCCTCATACCATTCAGCCCCGGAACATAGCCCTTTTAGGAACAGATGAAATTCTTTTGCGGTGTTCATATTAAATATGCTTGTAAGAATGTATATAAATATGGCACCTGACTATTCCGAAATTTCATATCTTTTGCTGGATTGCTTTACATTCATATTTCAATATTATACATTTGTAGCGATCGTTAATTTCCCCTAATGAATCTAAATATATATATTACAACAACGTATTTGAAAATACTTACTTCACATTCTATATAGTCATTTTAATGTATAACTGTTATGTCTGCACTATCCACATTCAGACATTCGTAATTGTGTTGGGCACTTCAAATAATAATAGGTCCTCGGTTACAATCTGGGGTGTTATTTATCGTACGTGTTTACTATATATTATTCACGACAGAACACTACGAGCCAGGAATTTAGTCTGAGGTAGGGGGGTATAACTCCGATCCAAAATTTCAACCGAATCTTTGTGTGACGTCACAAGTCCCTAACTACCACTCCACCTCTTTGAAATTCTATGAAAAAAAAAACTTGTTTTATTTCTTTGGTTTATTTACGTGAGACCCTTTTTCAATGTTCCTTGCGAGTTGTATACCTGTTTTCGTTTTCAGTCCGTTTCCAACAGTTCCCATGCTCAACAACAATCATAACGCTTGCTTTTTCTCTTTTGTAATTTCAATATTTAATATTTTTATTAGTATTAATGAATTTATTCCCTTGTTTCAAAGGAGTCCGAACCGACAAAATCAAAAGGCTACTCTCAACTTGTAACATTATTTTCGCTTAAGTAATAAAGTAAGTTGGCTTCGATTTTCTGGAGATGATTACACGAGGTTTAGGGAAATACTGTCAGTCGTGGTGAACTTTGCAGAGGTAATTATATTTAATAATTTCGTTTTACAATAACCTAAAAATTTTAGATAAATTTAACGCATTTGAGTAGGTTTCTTTATATAAGTAGATTTCCCGTAAGCTGGTTTAATATGTTAATTATCATAACTCCCGTAGTAATAAAAAAAAACAGTAAAAATTGCATTTTTTAACCAATTTCCATCACTAAACCAATATAATTTTTAGAAAATTAAACTTCTCAAGGCTCAATTTTTAAGGTTTTAGGACATATGATAGCTGACCTTGACTAAATTTCAAATACAAATATTATGTATTTATGGGACCCATATTAAGCATCAGACATCTTGTGCAAACGAATGTCTCCATGGACCTTCATATTGGTAATATGGTACATTTATTTTAGACCTAATGAAAGATATAATACGTTCAAAAGAAAAATTTATCTTTAAATCAACGCCTTCGTATAGTAACTTGCTACTTCAATACAACCTGCTTATATTTTTGTCTTGTTAAAATATTTGAACGTGTTATTACGATATTTTTCATTTGTCTGTTTGAAGCTAACAAAAAATTTAGATTCAATACTTTTTTTTGGGACGCATTCAATACTTTGTTGGGACGCACAATCTTATTTTTTTATTGTTTATTTTTGTATTTTCTGTTTCTACCTGTTTATAATAAAATACTTAATCATGTTATTATTAGTTTTTCATTTTTCTCTTAAGGTTTAAAGGAATTGAAATTTTACGTTATTTTTACGACAGTTGACTTGTTCACAGGGCAACGAATTTCTATCTAACAAAGCGCCATCTTGAGAATGTGCGCAGTAAAGAAAGTTATCGTAAAGCTCATTTTCTCAGAACAGTGCTTTGTCAAATGTAGCCTTATTTCTATAAGAAAATATTTTGGCATTTCAAACATTTTTTTTTTTATATAGTATTTTAGGCTAATGAATTTGGAAGGCTCCGAAAGAAAGGTACATTGTCTATGGTTGCGCCTTTTTTCGTATTTTCCTCTATCCTCGTATCAGATGTGAGACGTCACTTGTCCCCGTAGAAAAAATGACGTCAAATATTTGCCTAACCGTGATTAAATAGTGTAGAAAATTGCCCCATACAAAAAATCCGAAGTTATCGATTTAGAGAGTGGTTTGGTTTATTTATGATCTGAGGATTTTCTCCGGCTGCCAACCGGCTCACTCTACTGGACGCTTCGGTAAACCTCAGCAGCCTTCGTGTTTATACAGCGCTGCGATGTACCGCTTCAGCTGGTTCCATGACGGTTGATCCGCCGACAATTGGTCCCCCGGCGTACTTACATACAATCTGCGGTCGGTTTAGGGAAAATACTTTATATCTAATTACACAAAACATAACTGAGTGACCCTGTATGGATGTGCAGAGAGGATGTACAAGAAAAAAACATATTTTCATTCAAATGCATCAAGGAAAAATCTGCTTCCCTATTTACTGAATGTACCAGCGCATAAGTACAACAAAATCGACACTGTATGTAAATTCCCTTGATATTCTATAAACCAATTATAGGGTATTTTTGAAGTCAAACTGAATATATTTTATGGTTAAAATTGGTAAAGAATACACAAAAGAATATAATTTTGCAGTAAATATCAATTTATTGTCAGGGGATCAACTGTCGGGTCACCGCTCCAACTACTACTGCTCTACACTGTTAAACAATCGAGAAAATGCAGCAAATGTACATTTTACGGACAATGTTCAATGTTTAATCATGAAAAATGGTATGGCAAAAACTCATGTGTCATAAATTATCTTAAAAATGTTTTAATCTCAGGCGCTGCGTTGTTTTTGTATTTCTAATTAATCAAGTACAATTTATTATTGGTAAGAAGGTATTGAATTGGTATAATTGCTTTGAGATTTTGTACGGTTTTGATGTGTATTTCTTGTACTGTTACATAAAGGTTTTGGCTCGGTATTCAGATTTGATCGAGATCTCAAAATAAACGCCCTCGTAACGAATGGCCAAGATTAACTGTTATTAAAACGCTACGTAATTATTTTGCATAATTATTTCTAAAATCGTAATATTTAATGGGAACTTAAACATGAACCTTAAACAGTATTGCATATTCTCGTTATTTGTTTTTGCGGTGTTATGCCGTGTTGACTTTTCGGACAGGGTTACAGTGTCCATCATCAGGGCAGATGTGTAATTGTGTAGTATTGCATATCTATGGATTTAAATAGATTAGGTACTCTTCAATCGCTTATTATTGTGAGGTGGAATGTTACGTTATACAACGGAGAAATTGTCACGATGACACATAATAAATAACTTTTTTATTATTTATTATTTTAACTTTATGATTAAAACCTCAAACTGTAATATATAATTAAATGAAGACATTATGAGCGAAACTCAATCGAAAATCTGGAAACAGAAAAATCAGAAAAAGATATTGGCACCTCTGGGACTCGAACCCAGGACCTCCCAACCCGGAAAGTAGGGAGGTCCTGGGTTCGAGTCCCAGAGGTGCCAATATCTTTTTCTGATTTTTCTGTTTCCAGATTTTCGATTGAGTTTCGCTCATAATGTCTTCATTTAATTAAAAAATAACTTTTTTGATGTAGGAAAGGAGTTCCTCAAGATTCACAAGACCACCACTAAAAGTATTTTAAATTTATTAATAGCGTAACAAAATCTTTAAAAAGTCGAAAGTTGTTCGTTTTACCAGGACACTACGATTAAAAGAAGAAATTTCAAAGTCTGTTATTTGATGCAAAATTATTATTTTACATTTAGCGAATTTTATAATTGCGCATAATTTTTTAAAAAACATGTCATGTGAACATCCAAAGTACACACTTCCCAATAACATGTCGTAATTCATTGTTCGATAAATTAACGATGTATGTACGCAAATATATTCATAACTAGTGCCTGAAAGCTTATGAAAACAAAACTTTTTTGTTTCGATCATTACGTCTTTATGGTAGATTTGCAAGATCATCAGTGTTTCAGAACTGAACCCAGATGCTTAATGAAGTGACGAGTAAATTAATTATAAAAAATGATAATTTATTTTAAAATTAATGTATGCATTGACTTAATGACTGAAACCTCCAAAATGTAATCATTGAAGACAATATTAGTGACTCTCAGACAAAAAAATTAAAATTTCAGAATTTTGAATATTTCAAATTTTCATTTGAGAATCGCTAATTCAGTCTTCGTTGACTAAATATACTAAAAATTAAAATAAATACTCATCTCCGACTTGTTAAAAAGTTGATAGATGTCGCACAATTTAAAATTAATATATTTTTCCAAGACATTAACTGGATTGCATTTAGTTCGGCTAGAATCTTGCAACAATGCATAAAGACAAGTGTCAGTTCTTAGTCGAAGAATGACCCAGTTAAATAATGCCGAAGGAGATAGGGTCAAATGTACTCAGTGATAAAGTCCCGGCAAGGCTGAGGTCGTGGGTTCAATTCCTAGATGCGACCGAATGTTTTTCTGATTTATCTCTATATTTTCTTCGATGATTAATTAAAGTAAATCCTCATTTCAGAATGTGGTGAGAATAGTGTAATCCTTGACATCCTATTAATAAACACAAGCATTCATACAAAAAAATCGTGTTATTGTCATATTTCTACATAAGAAATAAGAGAAGAAGACAGTTACACTGAGATGGTTTTGACGTGTAGAACGGATACTCAAAGAACGGAGTCTAAAAATAATATTCTCATGAGGCCCGGCTAAAAAACATGACGCGGTAGTGCATAGAGTAGATTATTTTTTCGCCACCAAAAACACACTAGAATTATCTAAAAACCGCTAAGTACTTGCCCTTTACATATCCGCGCGGTGCCGGCTAGGAACCTACCTACCTACTTACGCTGTACACGGCCGCGATGTACTTTGACCGCTGGCCGTCTTGATAAATAATAATTTTGCCACCTCCTGGAAAGTTCGCTACTCCATCAGGCATCTATGAAAACAGCACCGAGTACATTCTAGCACCTTCTAGCGTACAAATTGCCTGCGTACTGAAAATTACTCGACCGGTCACGCCTATATAAAGTGAAGTGGCTCACCGCCACGCTAGTCCAGTTCAGTCCAGCCCAGTCTATCTCAACGGTCGGCTCACACACAAGTAAGTGATAATAGTGGTACAGTGTAGTAACGGGGTTAAAAGCCCTCGCCGGGCTAACTCCTGTACAAAAATCAGTCAGTTCTATTACGTTCATTTCATCATGTGATTTACGTAAACAATCCAGTGTAACATCAGGACAGGGTAACACTTTTGAGGCCCTCATCTTCAACCACCATCTCGCTGTCCGGCCCATCGCGCCACGACATGAGATGTCATCTGACCTGCAACTACAAAGCCCGCAGCGCTTTCTGTTCAGGATGCAACCTGATCTCTGAATACCGGGGCCCATCGTGCTCCGCTTCAGAGTTCATCCTCATCACTTTACAAGGTTCCTGCGACACATGTGACTTCAACTCACCAGACTCACAGCCGCCATATTTGCGTTCTTACAACGTCTATCGACTGCCTGAATTAGGTCATCCTCCACCACACTCGGTGTAGAGCAATACGCTGGTGTCCTGGAGATGTGTCCGTGTTCTTCACCGCCGCAGCATTTCGACCCTATCACTCATCACGACCGAGCATTACTGACTACGCACCGACTACAACTCTCTCTCTTCACTCCGCATTGACCTCCGCTACGTAGCTCAAAAAATACTCGACTCACAACTCAATTGATGCCTTTCATTTATCACCCGTCTCTACCGACACGGAGTCAGTTTCCCTCACAGTGGTTAAATACATTAAAACATCATCAGATTCATTGAGGCTAGAAGAAGATCGTTGAAACAAATAAGAATTGTGGGTTCAATCCAATAAATGAGAATAATTATAAAAATATTAATTTGCTGGTTCTTATAAGAATTCAACCCTGGTTCTTATTAGAATTTGCAGCTCTAATAAGAACCAGGGTTGTAAGACTGAGGGGAAGAATTTACAACTCCAGAAATATCAGATATGCCATTTTCATTGACGCTTTTGACAAAAATCATTAAGGCTTAAATCAAAAAAATCAAGGTCTTGACACATCAAATTGGAGGAGATATTACAACTACTGGAAAGTCAATTAATTTGTTTTCCTTGTAATATCATGAATATTATTTTAGATCATTTATTTTTAAATTTGCATTCAAATATTTTTATAGGAACAAAGCTACTATATGATAAGACGCTAAACTAATATAGCCGGATACTTTGAGAGTTGTTCTGATTTTCAAATTTTTATGGTGTGGCCTCACCAAGAAATAATGCGGTGCGTTTTTTCACATAAGTTCGAGCAATATTCTGCTTTTTAGACTGGCCACAAAAACAATAATTACTTTAGCAACAGTACCCTGTTTAACATCATTGTTACTTTAATTGATTTTAAAATTGAAATTTAATTCATGATTTAGCTTTCTGTTTAGACAGTCCGACATAATATATTTAATTTCTTCACAGGACTCTGTTGACAAAGTTGAAAATAAAACAAAAAATCAACAGTTATAATCGATTTTATTTTACATTTTGGTCAAAAACATTCAAACCAAATCAAAGCAGGAAAATTATATTTGTGTAGAGAATGAAATTACAATCATTTTACCAAGTTAAGATTTTAACATTATGTATATTATTATTACAATCAGATCAAGGTTTTTAATAAATAATGTTCATTTTTTTATTTATTGATATAACAATACTATTATAGCGTACATAACATTATTCATATCATAAGACTGTGAGAGAAGATTGCCTGTAAAATTATTAGTTTAGTTTATCTAAAAATAATCTTAAAATAAGTAAGACCTTAAAATAATTAAAACATTTAAGTACAAGATAACTATCATGAGTCGATAACAATCCGAATCAAAGATATTCATGGGGAACAATTACGTATTCAAACAAATTATTTTCTATTTAGATTTTACAGTTTTTACGAGTATTATTGTTGCTTGGTTTTGAGTAGGAATAAGTATTAGAAAGGGAAAAAATTGACATTCAGAGTGTGAGAAGATTGTTCTAGCATTGATCGAAATAAGTTAATTTTCGAGAAAAGTGATGTATGTTCGTAGCATAGATACAATACATAATAATACATAGAAAATAGAAATATTAATAATACGCGGATATAATATTTATGTTAGGTCCTGCCTTTTAACAATGTATTATTTTAACAATAGTCAACTCATGCCAACATTACTCTAAACAAGATCGATTTATTTTGGATTGAAACACCTTCACAACTTTCTTCCGCTTTTTAAAAAAGTGGAAGAAAATAATACAGATGTTTTAATGCATAAAAAATGGAATTTCACAATTAATGGTTTCAAGTTAGAAATAAGAACAATAAAGGTAGTATTTAATTTCAATGAGGTAAAGTGTTTCCTACTGTTTGAAATTATTTTAATAATAATCCCTACATTACTTCTAATATTATTGACCCCTAATAATTTCATAATAAAATCTATAAAATTCTCAGTTTGCTGACCTCAATTTGATCTAAAGTGCATAGTATTCATATTTTGGCAAATGTATATATTCCTTATTCATACGCTTCAAGAGGATTGGAAAATTGAAAGATATTTGTCAACAATTTCAATCTATTACTTAGCAACGATTTTATAATAAGCTATAATGTTAATTTGTTCATAAGTAATACAATAACATTTTATTTCTCATTATACATTGTATCTCTGCAATCTTTAGTTTATCTTAATCGTAGTTTCACTATAAATCACATTTGTGCAGTCATAAAAAGCACTTTACTTAAATGTACTCACATTTAATACAATAAAACAGTGAATAAAGTCTTTTGAAGAGTAAAATTCGAAAGTGCGCAAATTGACTGCTGCATAATTACCTATTTTATGGTTACCAGAGACGTGATTGCCATATATTTATAATAGCCGGGAAACCTATTAGATATTCTTAAACAAACCGTAACACGAGATTTTTCATACTAAAAAATAATTACGGTACCCCGAGCTGCTGGGAAACGATTTAAGATACATATGGAACCACGATCTGCACATTTTAAAAATAACAAAGTTCAAGTATCAGTAAGTTAATCTTTCCGTATGTGAATATTCCTTTTTTTCCATTCTCGTGCCATATTTAGCAGCAGCCAATACCAAACTTTATTTATAAATAGTTGAACTTGCATCGTGCACGCAAAAACGTGTTTAAAATATTCGGATGCAGAAATATTTTTAGAATACGTTTTTATTGTAATAATTAGAAAACGCATAGCAGATTAAACGCAAAAATAATACTATGAAGTATATAAGATTGTCGTGAGCAAGTTTGTACAGAGATAATTTATTCATTAAGTTCGACTTATAAGGAATAGATATTGAAAAATTTCTCACTTTGTTCCATCGCCGATAATTTCGGATTTGATAGATAATTACGTACCCTGACACATTCGTATGCCTAAAATAAAACTAAAATGATAAAAGCACCCGTTGTGCCGAAAATAAACTTTCGTTATAGAAAAAGTTTTGAACGGTTCTTATTTCGAACGGCTTCTGGGTTAAAAAAAATCAAAATTATTTCGTTAGAACCGCCTATCGTGAAATGTGAACTTTATTATTATTTCAAGCCGATAACTCTTCCAATATCCTTCAATCACCCAGCTCCATTCTATTTGTTAATTTTTTCAGCAGTTTTGATATTTAGGGTGAAAAAACAGAGTTTTATGGCAAGATTCATGGAATAGAAAAATAAGTGATTTTCAAAATTACAGTTCGTTACAATAATTATTTACGAGACGACCATAAGAATAGAATTATAAAGAGCTTAAAATGATTTATTGACGTAGTTTTTTATAAAAACGTGGTTGCGAAAGGTCTGCATGTAATAATAATTATGATGAATTGACCACTACCATCTTACATTTCGTAGGTATGTGAAGAAAATACTTTCAGTTACATTAAAAACGTACATGTGATTATACGTTATCATATTATTTACTTTATAGAAAATATTTTTTTAGCAGATATCCTGTAATGTTAATTATGTCTAGCAATTGAAAATGTTTGCTTAATAACTTTAAAAATATTTTGTTATGGATAAGTGTTTTAAAATTCTTATATTGTTTTTCTTAACCTATGTTTGTGCACGCAAGATGGAGCAAGGAAGTCTTAAATCTCCTAAGTGGGGTGAATACAGAATACAACACATGAAAACTATACTAAGAAATCTGACTCTTTTAACAGAATTCAGTCACTAATTTCTCTAATTTAAATAACAAGTATAATACCTCAGTGAGTATATTAAATAAAATGTGGTTTTGACGTAAAAAAATAAAAAAAACATCAATGTATGTAATTATTTCTCGCGTTATTTCGAATATCAAAAAATGAAGAGAGGTAATTTAGTTTCGAGGTATCAACACAAATCGCCATTTTATAAATCATTTAGGTATTGACGAAAGCATATTTTTTTTGTTTACAAAAAGGTGTTATTCATTTATTGTGAGTAGCAATAATTTTCTTTTTTATATTTTGATCGCAAATTTTTGTTTCTAATTCATTTTTCAATAATCGAAATATTCGAAAGTATCTTTATCTTGTTCGAAGTAAGTATTGAAGGGTGGTTTTGGTTAATACAAAAAGATAGGTTTACCTAAGAATAACATTTTGCCCGCATTCAGCAAAGAGTAACGATAACGAATGAGATTATTACATTCAACAGTTTATGTACATACACGATCTGATATGTGACATTAATAATTTAACAATTTTAGATAATTTAATCTAGGTTCAATTTTTACCATAATAATGTTTTAAAAATATACAGCAATTTTTCTTTGGCCATTATGACAGAAGGTTTTAGCGCTGGCCTTTGGAAATAAACTACATATAAATATTTAAACCCTATTTCGACAGATTTCTAACAGCTTCAAGGCATTATCATAATAAAATATTAATTCTAAATGGGATTTTGATTTCTTTTTCATTTGCACCCTTTAAATATATTACGTGTTTTTAATTCATTTACTTTTCTGTGGTGAAAAGTAAAATTTATTTCTATGAATATTTTATGATAGTTTTGCTACGTTTATCCTTGTAACTTCTCTGTGATTGTCTTTTCCCTGAAAACCTTATTAGCGCATGTTTTGTACTATTCACAACGAGAAAAAAAACAAACCACTGACCCTACTATTTCTATGGTGTGTATTACTGATTAAAAACGTTTTTTTTTAATTTCCCCATTTTTAGGTACATTAATGAACTTGTGACCATTTTTATATGCGGTTAAATGGACATATTTATCATCTTTTCTTTTATATTTGATACATTTGTTGAAATACATTATTTACGTAAAAATAATAAAATGCTTTAGTCCTCTTTGTTCAAATCAACGTACATATTAGGTATCCAATCATTATATTTGTCTGCATCATTTACCTATCTTAGTAAGGTCATTTCCCTAGATATGAAGATAGGATTATAATCAATACGACATATCTCTCTCTTTTTTTAAATTATCGTACTGCCAAATTAGAAATAAGAGATTAAAGTGGTGATGTTTTAAGTATTGTTTCACATAATAGGATTTGGTTGGTTAGAAATTTCTGATGTTAGAAGGACACAAGGTTTGGAAGTTTATTAAACTAAGTGAATATTATACGTAATGCTCTGTCTCTGAAACTATATTTAACCATAAAGAGAAACATTATTGCATCTTTACATAATACTGTTACAGTAGTACCTACTACAATGATATAGACTGTTAATCTTATTTTTTAATTCAACTCAATCGCAAAATATGCAGAAATGAGGAGTTGAGATCTCCAAAAAGGCGTTATGTTTTCCATGTTTTAATTTGAGGTTTCTTTAATATTTCGTACGTCTGAGTTTACGAGAAACCCCTGATGTTTAATAACGGCACGAAAAAATACATCTTTACTATTTTTTAGGTATAATGAATTTAAGTAATGACTTTGTTGTGAAAAGTGGGGAAAAATACATCTTTGTGTACACCACAATAAGTCTTCTTATCTTCTTCATCTTCTACTTCTTTCTTCTTCTTCTTTGACAGCTTCAGACGTTGATTAAGAGTTTGTATTTTTCATGTAAAGGGAGTACAGTTGACATTTACTAACTTTATTTGTAATTTATGTGATGTTTACTTTATCAATTCAATTATTCAATGTACGACATTTTTAACATACAATCAATGTTTTGTTACCATGTACATAACTTTTGTTTAGAGTTGAAATTTGTCGGCTACAAACTCAAATGAAGTGGTGTAGGTATACACACAAGATTATTTGAAGAAAAAAACACTCTTCTTAGAATGTAGCTATTCCAGGGGCATTTATAGAGGTGTTTATAGTTATTTTATTGGCATAAATTTATTTGGGTAGGTAGTAGGCGTATAGATCATCGGGGGCATTCTTTCAACATTTTAATTTTACGTGTTCTGTGCAAGTGGTACCCTGGCTGTTCTGGGTTCCAGCTCCAGACTCAGTCGGTACTGTCTCTCCTCTTCCAGGTGCAATGTGGGGTCCAGCAAATAGCCGCAGACCTTGGGGATGTGCTCTATCTTGTAAGCCGTCTGCTGGAAGTGGCGAATTTCACGGATCACGTGGGCAATCTGGAAAAGGAACAAAATATTTAAAAATTGGTAAATCACAACTAACACATCTTTGCATGTTTGTAAAGGATCTTTTGCAACAATTGAAAACTTTAACCCTGAACCTGAACTAATAGCTTTACTCTTGAAATGTGAACCAAAGTGAATACCCAACAAATCTTGAACTTAATACATGATTAAAAAGGATAAAGGAAGTTTAGTGATGTGATTTGAATAAAAGTATTTTCGTAACTGATTTCTGACGAAAGGAGAAGGAAACTATTACACTTTATATTTTTACTTTACATGATATCATCGTTAAAATTTTTTTTTTAATTTTCGTATCGCTGATTAAATTGTTGATTATAAAGTTCGGGAGAGCTCTCCAACTAAAATATTGCTAACTGCCTCTAATTCACGTTTGAAGAATGATCTTCAGAAAGCTCTCTATTTTGGGTGAATTGCCTATTTAAAAAAAAAATGATCTTCACAACTTATGGGACGAACATGCTGGAAGACAAATTTGCTGCATGCAGACCAACAAAGGGTAAAAAGCAATTCTACTTTCGATCCTTCAACCACAAGATATATTCTTTTGATAAATTTTTTCTTAAACCGATATTTTTTGGTTTTGGTGTTTATTTTCACACGGCCTGTCTAGAGAATACTTGGTCGATGGAAGACGACAATAATTACCATGGCTAAGGAACTTCATAAATATGACCAGAATGTATTCACTTCTTCACTTTGACTTTATTAATAGTAGCTACTTCAGAATTAAGAAACATATGTAAGAACTAACCATGCGCATTTTTGAGAAATTCAGTAGTCCCTCCGGCGTGAAATTTGGAGTTCCTTCTTCGATGAATGAGAGATCGCTCAAATAAAGACCCAGGTAAGGAATGCAGGGTGGGTCACATCTGAAAACAAAAACATTTTTAATCATATTGCATACTTTTAAACTAACATTAAATTAAATATCACAATTATTTTAAAAAACATATTTACCTATGCAGGGCATCACGGAGTGCTCTAAATCGACCATCCGATGACACGAGGGCTTGGAGTTTCTCGATGGTTTGTTTGCTCTGAAAATTATAAGATTTATTTTTTACAAGATCTATCGTTCAGTATTCGACCAGTCAGTGGCTGAGGGATCGCATTTGGGTCCCACAAATGCGTCGGTCGCGTGTTCTATTCCTCGGCTGGCTAAGTCCTCCATTAAGACCCAAGCAACATTTTCCGCTAACTCTAAAGATAGCAGATTTTTAAAAATTGTCAGGTTATTCGTAACCGGGAAGTTTTTAAAGAATCTTTTTTTTTTTAATTAAAAAAAAATATATCTTCAAATTTCACATAATACTCTTTCAATATCTATATAAAATATGTACTTTACTGTAATAAAAAAAAATGTATACGGAGTAATTAGTGCACTGGTGATGTACTATGACTGTCTCGCTAGGAAATCCTGTGCTTGGAGCAGACACAAAATAATACAATGTGTTTTTGAAGAATCACCAATGAGGCCAACTTTTCTTCTTTTTTATACTTCTATAATTACTGCTTCTCATTTAAAATGCAAGCTGTTTAACATTTCATAAAACGATACTTGTTGTTGAAAACTACTTACAGTTTTAGACACCTTCTCCCAAGTTTTCTTAAGCCGAAATACAGACGTATTGGTGAAAGCCGCGCAGATCTGCAGCGTTCCGTTGAAGTTGTGCAGACAGCGTGATATGTCGGCCACCGCGGCCCATTTCTCTATTGCTGCCACTCGACCTGCAATCGTAAAAACTCACTAACTAACCATCACAAGAGGCTGTAGATGCGTAGACCTTCCTACTTTAAAAAATCAGCCCCACGTCATCAACAGGCATTCTCTTGGTTTACATTCTTTCAGATAACTCATTTTCGCGCCAATGCCTTCAAGCATAAAATTAAAAAATATAAAATTACCCAAGCCTTCAAGCATAAAGTAAAAAAAATACAAAGTTACCCATGTACAAATTGAATAACCACGGTTCATTGGCTGCCTTGTTAAACATCTTATGAGATATCAAACCCCCTCATAAAACATCCGTTCACACTAATGCATGCAAAGCTTTCCTCATACAGAGACGCAATTGCCTGTATGAGATTCGTATTTCGTATTCACTCCATACTTGGACAACAACATCAACAGATGTTTTCTACCAAACCGATTATCGTAAAGTCGACATCATTACAAACCTAAAATGAAAACTACAACATTTTGATAACGTTGCGCTGATAACATTTATTTATTTATTAGTGATAATATATTACATAACATTTATAATATATTACTCACAATGAGTTTAATAAAACTCATTTCGAAATCATACCACCAACATCATACTGATAAATCATAATAACAACATTGTTATGAAAAAATCTAGAAAAATTATTTCAAAAGTTCTGAGTATGACCTTCAAAGGAACATAACACAAGGCTAAGGCAAACCGAGAAAAAATATAGATACTAGGTATGTGAATTCGACTGGAGATAAAAATTCCAAAAGAAAAAGGTTTGCAGTAGGACGTGTTCACTTGAAATAATTTTATCACCTTTTTCCTAAGGTCAGGATATCCAATACGAATAAAGCATGCAAAGAACATAAAAAAGTATGGGAATTTAAAGGGTAAGGTAATAATAGTGTCTAGAGACGCAACGACCTTTGACACGAGTTTCGATAATAATAAAAAAAAATCATGTGCTAAATGTTTTTTTATGTGAATTTTTACCAAACTAAAAACATATTAATATGCTTTTTGTAAATACATGTTCAAGTGTAAGGAGGCATCAGGTGCACTGAAAAGATTATTTGATTAGAAGAAAGTTGTGCGTTTGTCTGTGTTTCGAAGGTCAGATCTGTGGATTTTCTACCTGACATTTTATATTTTGCCTTATTTCAATTTCACGTTTTTGTTACATTTTATCTTTCTTTTTATCCATCAAAATTGTCTTCATAATATTTTTTCTGAAAATGCTTCAACGAGAAGAAAAAGTGTCAAATCATTGAAAAATATTGTAATCAATTCCTTGCTTATTCATTCATTCCTTAAATTCAAACATTTCATTTCTAAAAGTCTTTCCTGCATCTAAAATCAATTCACCTTTATTACAAGTTCATCCGAAGTAATTTATACGCAATTCATCATTATACAAGTAATTAACACAAGTGTTTTATTATTCGCCAAACCTACAAACAACACTGTAACGACAACACCTTCTATATAAGACAAAAAAAAATCATCATTGGAGCTCGATTTACGCCTCACTCCAGGCCTCCAGCGACCTACTAGGGATCGTACAAGGTCAATTTTTTCTCAAGGTCAATCTCCGGGTGAAATTGTTTACATATTTTGAATAGACAATCATTTTAATTAGCTTGACTACGCAAGAGCGAATGAGATTGTCATTTGTAAATTGAAAAATTAAATTAAAGGTGTTTCGTAAATTAATAAATACAATCTCACCGGCCAGTGTTGTCTTTCGCAGGATTTCCGACACTACAAGTGTGGACAGCTGGTTGAAGTGTCTCGTCATAGCTAGTATGTGGGGCGCTCGTTCTGCTTTATCAGCTTTCATCCATGCTTGGCCAAGAAACTCCCTGGAAATAATACGTAAGTTGAAAGATAGATGAACCTATTAAGAAGCATTTAGAACCTTTTCAGACGAACTGATAACTGATACGGGGACATAATAATTGTAAGACCCTCGACTCATAAATTAGAGTTTATTCGAGGCACGTTCAAGTGTGGCAGATGCTTTCACTATGCTTTGGTGAAAGAACACTTTTCACAATTAAAACGTTGCTTGAAATGGCTTTTACAGTGCTTGGTGACCAGATCTAAATAGCGAGGTACTTTCCCACCTTCCTCTCCTCCATTTATTTTCCCCTCTCAAATTCCATTTAGCCTTACAACATCCCCAACACGAGATGCCACAGTCTCATTGACACCCAGTTGTTCACACAAAAATTAAAATTAACTTAGGCCTAAGAGGGTAACTAACTTCCCTAGTCTGAAAATAAATTAAAATGTTTTAGATAAAACGTTTTCTCTGTGGGTATGGATAGTATCAGTACGATCTATGACAGACAACCGCCTACTTCTCAAAATAATACTCATATGACATACGTTTTTATGTGGTGTTATGTGTTTTGAATAGCTGCAATTAATTGGATACAGGGTTATAACGGTGGTTCTATGTAGACTTACTCGCTTCGAATAGATACAAATATCTGATGGTCCAGAAACGTCATCTGTTCTGCTATCTCTAGTGCAGAAAGTGTTTCGATGCTCTCCTTACTAGGGCACTGCAAAATATAAACTACTATCGTTAATGATTATTTGCTGAAAATAAAAATATTCCAAAACATTAAGAAAGATTTAAAAAAATGGAAGCATCAGAAAGCGGTGTGTATCAGGATTGCAGAAAGAAAAGAAGCAGAAAAAATTACACTTGCAAGAGGTGGTGAAAGCAGGGCGCGCAAATCGGGTCTTCGTTCTTCTTCTCTGGCTAGCAGTCTCAGAAGGTGTGCGGCAGCCCTGTGCTCTGCTGGCAGCAGATTAGGACTGCATACAATGTCTTCCAAAAAGCTTGCCACGGATACGCGTAGTCTGCCCTCAGCCCAGAAGTCAGCGGAATGTTTCGATACCCAATGTCTAAAAAAATATAAATAAGAAAATAGCGTTTGTTAGGTTTTCAAGTTCTCGTCAATAAAAACACTCCGATCATTTTATCGCGTTTACTTTTTCACGGAACAATCACATAGATTTTAATATCTGCACTAAAAAGGCCCAGTGCCTCCTTGGTAGTCACCTGAAGGACCCTGCTTACCCTGCGGTTATAATAGAAGAAAACTTAGGACGGTTGTTTCACAGAATTTGAACAATTCAAACAATTTTAAAGTTTATTTTCAAGTTCTGTAAGAGCTCTTTTCAACTTCTATTGTTGGGCAGTTTGCATTATTCCCCCAATAATATTTATCTTTTCCAAGTCAATTAGATGCTGTTCACACTCGTCGCCGCAACGGAACGTTAAGAAAATGTATACAAACAGAAAGAACGCGGATTTTGGCTTTCAGATTACCGGCGCTCAAAGGCACGTCAAAAGTTATATGTGCTACAACATGACATGTTTATGAACGTATAAACATTTTGTGAAGAAAAGCAATTTCACAAGTGTCGAGGAGCACATTGCTTAATTTTTATTAATATTTCATAGAAAATGGATTTAAGTCGGGAGAAGATTAAACTCAAGTCAATTATGGGACGTCATTTGTTCTTGCATTATTCCGATAGAACAAATATCAGAAAAAGCTCCGAAATCTAAGAAAGATTTTTTTTATTTTTTTTATTTCTATTCTTGTACATACACTTTACACATTATTAAGTAGTTTACATAGATAATAGGTTGAGTAATAAGAAAAAAATGTTAATGATCCGTAACTGTATGTAAATAGATTAGTCGTAGTATTTTGTGAACACCTCACTAGGCGAACCTGTGCTGAGGTGTTCCCATGTTTGGGATTAAGTGCTATTCTGTCGCCCTAAGTAGAAACACCGTATCCTCCTTGATATTGTCAAGAAGGGCACTGTGGGTCGACCCATGGCGGCAGTATCATACACATAAATTAAAAGATTAGTTTCGGTGGGGATCTATAAACAGTTGTTCTTAGAATCTAGATTATGAATAAGATAAATAATTGTCTTGATAAACGGTAAATATATTTTTTCTATGGACCACGCGCCAATGGTATAATCACGGATATTGTGGTACTATAAAAAACATATATATACACGGTATTATAAAAAACTCAGGGGATTTCATACTCGAAAAACTTCGCCTTCCAACACAAATGAAGATTTGTTTCAAACGCTACTTATAAGTTCAGATCCTATAATATCCGGAATTACCACAAGATAAAGAAAACATCCCGATCTCTTACCCGGTGATGTCTTAAAATTATTGTCGATTTTAGAAGTGCCAATGAATAAACCGCAGAAAACTGTTAACAGTGCCACTATAGGAATATAACCATTTGTGACGGTTGTGACTTAGCCAGTAATTCATAAACAAATGTCATTCGGTTTTATTACGCTATAAATAATATTTTGAACTACTTACTAAGAATAAGCACAATATTATTGACTTATTTGAACCATATTACTACTATACGCTGTATTAGTATTTTATTTTGATTTGAAAATTCTGTTAATAAACGCACATTTTTTAAGTTTTTTTTTATTGTACTGTGACTTTTTGGCATCATATGAAAAATATTTTTGTCTAACTGGATTGGGTTTTGGGACCCCGGTGCGGCAGTTTGCACCGGGTTGCGGACATCTGGACCTGGCTTGTTCTTTCCGGCACACCCGCACCAGTCAGCCGCCTATGCGCTGACTGATCAGAAAGCCGAACCCGAAAGAAGAAGCATGTTCTTATAGACCAAGAACATGCTTCAGAACATGTTTCACCGCGTTCAAACTAAATTCAAAGTTAACTCCTTCAAGGAATATGGTCCTATGATTAAATTATTTAAGTATTCCCTTTCGTCAAATTTCCTGCATTCGTTTTCGACGATCTTGAAATTTGGCAGCCATTTTTGGTAAGGAATCCCAAAATACTTGAAAAACCCTTGACTCCGTGCAGAAAAGGGCGGTTCGTTTGATAGATTTCCATATCTTAATCATTATCATTAAATCGTAATCATTAAAGTTTTGGAGCACAGGCGTCAGGTGGGAATGTTTTGTTTTACTGGTATTTTGCTGAAGGTGCATAGTCAAACGCACACCCAACGTTTGTACATGGTTGACATGGGAACGCATCGTTTCTGCGACTCGTTCTTGAGTTCAGGCTGTGGAACGATTTGCCAGCCTCTGTTTCCTCCTTCCTCTATGTTTCCTTCTGAAAGGTCTCTTCAATACCCATGATTGGTTCTTACTTCCCTCAAAAAGACATCCTGAGTAAAATTACTTATCTCAGGGCCTCATGTGCGGAGTTTATTAAAAAAAAAACTTTTTGTATTAACCCCCGATCGACATACAAATTCCACGAATAAACACCGAATTGAAATGCATGTGGTAATTTTTTCACATAAGTTATGCACAAGAAGCTCTGAGGAAAATAACTCAGGTCTCAAAGCTGAAGGTATCCAGCGAAGGTATCCTCGAAACATCGATGTTTCTAGAGGGTCCTACTGGAGAGGTCAGAAGGTCACCCTCGGTCAGTCTCTCTTGACTCAGCCCGCCACCCATTAGGTAGATAGGTGCAACAGCCTCCAAGACTCGGACAAGCCTCACTCCATGAACACGGGTAACTTGCTAACTCACCAAAAATAGCGAACCACTTGGGGTGATCTATTGCACAGTTGTTGATTACTCAGTAAATGCTGGAGGGGCGGTACCAATACCCGCCTCTCAAATTTACTGTCATTAAGGTGCTATTACATGCTTTGACGGTGCTACGTGCTTTGCTTCAAAAACCGTTACGACACCGATTACACCCTGCATTCTATATGGGTATAATAACACGTAACCGAAGGATTTTAATCAGCGATTCTTGAGCATATTACCATGAGCATTTTATCTTGCTGCTAGAACGAGACGTAATGCTTATCGAGTGACCTGCTAGGCTATAAACAAGCTATTCTCCTGAAATTATGGACGTGTGATGGAAAAAAGTTTTTAATTGAAAAAATGTCACCCGACAACAAAAATACATCAACATTTTTACTCCAAATATGCTCAAGAATCACTGGTTAAAATACTTTGAGTACCTGCTGTTAAGCCCTGCATACCTCCTGAACTTGCTTCAAGAACCCTCAAATCAATTGTAACCTAGAAAAGACTCTTTGGATATACTCTATTAAAGGCCAACTGGAGACCTCTCAATTATTTCCGGAGTGCTTCAATTTCGGACACTTGACGGTAAAGACTGCAGAGAAGAAAATACGGACTAGGATATGTGGTCACGTGAAACCTTTTACCTAAAATCCTGGTAGGGTTAACTTGTTCACGATGCGACGATGTGACAAGAGAAACATTCAAAATTCAAGTTACATAATTTTTTGAAAGTAATTAAAGTTTCTTATTTACCAAAATTTAATATTTTTTTAAACTTTACATATAATCATACCAGAACAGTATGTATGATGGTGTAATTATGAAATAAAATAAATAATTTATAAAGAACTTAACGGATGTAACCGAATCTAATAAATAGGTTCATGTAGATTGCAGGAGCAGAAATACCATTGGAAAGGGTACGCCGGTACATTGTAATTATATGTTGAAATAAAATGATCATTGAAATAATTTGTTCCACATTTGTCCACAGTTCATTCCCTAGCTGAGAACGGGTCGCTTCTACTTCTCTTCGACTCGTTTTGGAATTCAATAGTTTTATTGTGGAATGATTAACGGGCCTGTGAGTTTCTTCCATCATGGATTTCTTCAATACCCAAGTTCACTCCATACTTTTCTCAAAAAGACATACCCGACATGCAACAAACAAAACATCCCCAAAGATGAGAAAGCCTTAATTATTTATTCTACTGTTTTTAGTATGTTTACAAAACCTAAACAATATATTTCACTGAACGGAAGCAGTCTTCCTAACAGGCCCTCCATTGATTACTTCGTATAACTCTAAGAGACCAGCTCAGATATGGGGGCTCCATCGAAGCCAGAGTTAAGTTAGCCCTTCAAAAACTGGGCGTACTGTACAGAGCTCACAGATACTTTAATATTACACGGCTGTTAACCATGTACAAATCACAAGTGGGCCTCACGTTTGAATTTGGCAGCCATTTCTGGTCTGGAGCCCCAAAATACCTGAAAAAGAACCATCGCCTCTGCGCAGAAAAGGGCGGTCCGTTTGATAGATTCTCCTAACTTAAACGGATTGCAATCTTTAGAGCACAGGCGTCGCACAGTTAATAAATTTGAGGTATCTAGCGCAACTTTATTATTAAACCCAACGTTTGTTTCTGAATTTCATTTAATTTTAATTGGGTACCTAAATGTCTTATCTTTTTAGAATTAGAAAAAACACAAATATTTTAGCTGCTTGCGATGTATGGCACCATCGCAAATACTCACTACCTCGAAACGCGAACAAGTAAGTTTATGTCTGTCAAGTTTGGATCTTTCAGCGGGACGACGCGACGTGTGCGCGCAATTACGATAATTCAATTATAACTACTGAGTTTTTTCTGAATCTTTATGATGGAATCTAAGAAATCAGGTGATTATCATAACTATTAAACTTGTTTTTTAGTGTGATAAAAAATATTAAAATAACGAATTTTAGGTTAAGTTTAGAATTCATCGAGACTCTTAAAAATGTATCCGAATGTATCCGGCAAAATTTTTGTTACCTGTGTTTAATGGATATTAATGTGTCAAATTAACTTAAGTTTTGTAATGTATTCAGGGTTTACTTCAACAACTTTTAATTTTTTCAGCACCAAGGCGATTTTTGAAATACAAATTAATACAAATTTCATAACTCCAGATCTTACCATTATAAAAAGAAACACTCTTCTGCTACAATGCAATGTTCTGTAAAAAAAATGAGTCAATCTATCGATTAGTTTCCGAGATTTGCGAATGCAAACATACGGAACCTACATTTTTTTATATATATGTTTATAGATTGCTGTAAGTATTAAAACGACTGTACCAGGTTGAATTACGCAATATTTTTTTTAACAATTTTTTCATATAATGATATTTTGTACTGTCCCAAAAACATACTAAATGATAAAGTTACGCTAGATACTCAAAATTACTAACTGCGAGTCGGATGGAAAAGCTAAACCGAAAAAAACTTTCGAGTCTGCACAGAAACGGGCGGTAAGTTTGACAGATTCCCCTAACTTAACAAATGAATTGCAATCTTTAGAGCACAGGTATCGGGTAGGAAAGCTATTCTTTTTCTACCGGTATTTCAATGGAAGATGCTCCGAAGGAGCTAGCGTCATTGATTCCTTCGGGGCCGGTGCATAGTCGGGAAACACGCCAAACATATGTACACGGTTGACATTTTTCATGTCACATGAGAACGGGTCGCTTCTTCGACTCGTTCTTGAGTTCAAAGCTCGGTTGTGCCTCTGTGTTTCCTCCTTTCTACAACATGCGTGTCTTCAAGACCAATGTTCATTCCTTCCTCTCCTCAAAAAGACCCTCCACACAGCAACTCGGATGACAGCAACTCATATGACACAGGATGAAATTATTTTTCTCAGGGCACCCTGTGTGAAGTTAACGAAAAAAATGAAGATTTTTTTAATTAATGATAATTAAAATGAGTACAACGTACTGGAAGTAGTTTATTTAGTTATGTTGGTGTTATACTAGGAAGAAAACACATTACACAAGTTAGTATTATATCATGATTTCCTCATTTTCATGTTTGTTGATTTCGTCATCTTTTTGTTTGTTGACTATCTTTGTTTATTTCCTCATCTTCATGTTTCTTAACCGTAGAAATGGTTGGTTGTGTAGTAATAGGTTGTATCGGTGTAACTTTATATTTTTCGATTTGGTGTTGTGAAGTTATGAAAAACTACTATTCTTTTTGATTTTATCCAGACCGAAACTTTATGTTGTTTGTAATATTATGGGTTTATGTATTTTGTGTTTCATTGTGCGATAATCTATTAAATCAGTGATTATTATTAAATTGTTTTGTACCTTAGAACATTGAGCACTCTCATTGTAGCAGCAGTGGAAGTAACGGAATCTCTCGGTGCCGCGGGGGCTCTACGGGGTTCACGTGGATTGCTGGAGGCCGATGTTGCTATAGCAAAAGCTGCGGCTGCCGTAGATGTGCTACTCCTGCAAACACCACGAAACAAACAAGAATTAGATGCCTTGAAGAGAAAAAAATATTATTTCCAACTCTGATTTCGATTCATTTTGTGTGCTATCTGAAATTTTTTTGTTTGCTTTGTATTTAATTGATTTGTGTATCCCTTCAGTGATGTTTAGCCAAGGTTACTGGATTTAACACAGTGACTTTATGAATACCAGTAACGTTGTGGTGTTTCAAACTCCATGACATTATTTCATTACCATATAATCTACGAAACCACCAAATTGAGGATTTTTATTTTTAACGATCCTCGCTAAACGCCAATTCACGAAACGTTTTAGTTTTTTTTTCGTTAGTTAGCCTGCGGGCATAATAACATGACTATGCTAGACAGCTCATCACAATTTGAATAAAAACTGAAAAATTTATTTACTATGCTAGACAGCTCATCACAATTTGAATAAAAACTGAAAAATTTATTTTTTTAAAAAGAAAGACATACATTCTCGAGTTACGAATCACCCGCCAATATTTGAAAATTTCCTGCACCACGGTAAGCCGAAAATGTTGCTTGAGTCGTGATTGAGGACTAGCCAGTCGAGGAATTGAATACGGGACGCCTGGGTGAGACCTAAACGCGATGCCAACTCAGCCGCCGTGTGAAATGTACCGAGAAAGGGAAGAGCCAAAAAACCATTAATGATCATCAAATGCAATGGAGTTGGAGACACCGCAATCTCAATCTTTATAAATTAATAATAACATGCCAAACAATTTCGATAAAACCGTGCCTTCACCAGTGGAGACGTATTTATCTACCCTGAAGAGGGCGTAGTTATACCAAAACCGGCTTGCATACTTACAGGGCCTTACTAATAAGTAAACAACAATTAATGTAGGGTAAAGTGTTATTCATTAGTAAGACAATGTTTCGCTCAAAGTTGACTAATTTTCGATATATAAGATTAACGTTTGAAAGAGTGGTCGGATTAATATTTTGAAGTTGATTCAATTCTATTCAAATGTTGATATGTGATTTGAAATTATTAAGTTGAGCATAAAACCAACTTGTGTAGAGAAGCAAAATAAAAGAATGAAAGGTAATTTGAAGTTATGGTCGATGGAAAATGGGTTTTTGGGTTGGATTAGGTCTGCTAATAATAATAATATTTTGTATTTCGAATAGAATTACAAATTTAAGTTTAATAAATAAGAAATTACACAATGTCAAAATATATGTATTTTATAATTTCAAAAAAAAAAACTTCAGGCCGTGGTGAAGATCTCGTCAATAAGGATACATTTTTCCAAGACTTAAAGGAACTTCCATTTTGAATCTCTCTTTGATGACGCTAAATATATCGATCTTGTTCTTCGTATTTTCTGAATGCGTTGAAATATTTTGTTAGTTTTGTTTTATATAATTAATAATGGTAACATATCATAAAATGGGTATCTATTTACTGTCTCATAGCAAATACCTACCTAAAGGAATGTCACAATATAAATTTGGATTTTCATTAAGCCAATAGGATCCGAGGGCATTCCTACCTACAAAATTGTAAATACAAAATAACCAACCAGGCAGTAATTTAAAATGTATTTTCAAGGATTAAGGAACAAAATCAGGAGTCGCAATACACATAAAGATACGCAAATTTACTGACAAATTATTACCATGCCTTGACAGGGTTACAAAAAAAATTGTGGTATTTGCTTTATGTAAAGGAAGGGTTAATGATTCAATTTTAATTATTAATTTTACTCTCATACACTTACGTTAGTATATTTTGTTAATAACCGTCAGGTTTTCGCTTCTGTCCAAGCAATGTAAATCTGGGCTGTGTTAAACGCATACCTACCTACAATGACGGAAACATAGGACTTATATAGGACAGGTTGGTTCTAGAGATCATATAAAAGGGAAATTTGTTCACAATAAAAAGATTTTGAATATATAATTGCAGGGTTTATGGACAACATCAGATTGTTAATGATTTTTTGTTTTTGTTTTTGAAGAATTTTGTTAATTTGCTTAATTTTAGTTTATCTGCAGATAAATTGTAATGTAGAGCAGATAAATAAAATTAAGTGACAAATGTACATGTAAAATAAAAATCTTCCAAACAAAATGCTTTGACATTATCACATAGCTAAATGCCAAGAAATACAAAAAAAATTGTTAAAAATTTAATGGAAAATAAAGACTTTTGGTAAAATAATGCTAATTTCTCAATCTTTTTTCTACACAAACACGAAAGTTTATTATTCTTAAATATTAAGATGTTTTTTTATTTTTTTCTGTAAAGTTTTTTATTTTTAATGAGAACGTTAAAAAGATTATTAAAGAGGATATATTTATGAGGTCAATACATTTTATTTGGTTAAAATAAACATATTTAATAATTTTTGTTATTTTAAAGTTCAATTAAGAAATATTTTTAAAATGAACAATATTTTTTTATAAAATTTGTGTTTCTGTAAATTTCACTGTTGAGATTTTATTTGCATCAAACTATTAAAATAGTGTCAAAAATAGGTGGCGAAAGCATTCAAAATACTGAATATTGTACCGAGGTAAAAGTGCTTAAAAATAATTATTGCGAAAGCTTCAAAGTGTATTAGTCTATTTCTAATCTTGTGCTGTTGAATCCTAGTGTACTGAAAAGTGTTTTTAAACAGAGTGTATTGAGAATTTTTAAAAATTACTTAATTATTTCTTACTTAAAATTATAAAAAAAATGCAAACAAAACTAAAATAAAACTATTTCGGTTACAAAACATTTTTTTCTTTTTGCATTGGTAAATGAAAGTGTCTGATTTGAAAATCGTAAAATTTTAACCGGGACAATGAGGGTAATAAAAAACAAAAAGTTTGTAGCTTTAGCTGAATTAGCACAAACTAAAGCATCTGTCTGAAAGGCCAAAAATACCATGATTTAAAAAACTAGGACGTAGTTTATATTTGGGTTTTTTGGAGAAGATAGCCGGCTTTGTGTGATGTGATTCCATACAGTAAAAATAATTGGAAAGTTGAACGTTTGTTACGAGGTTTCAACGTAGTTTGCTAAATGGAATAAAGAAACACCGCATCAGTATAAAGCTGCATCTGAGCGAATAGAAGATAAGGTAGATATTTACTTAGGCATATGGAACTAGAAAAGATACTGGCACGATAAGAAGCGTTTTAGACTCTTCAAGGGTTGTAGCGTCGATGATGATGAATTGATTTATTTCCTATACGAGGTAATAAAATTAGATGATTACTTGAGGGTCTTTTTTATTTATCACGCTTGGGTAAGCTTGTTTATTTTAGTGCCATCAAAGCCACTTGCTGAGGTAGTTTGGTAAAATCTGGTTTATTTTCTTACAAGACGGGAAGGTCTTTTTGATATACATGTAGGCTACTTTAGTACTTATGCAATCTATTGTCACTAGCTTCATGCTTCTATGTAACTAAAGGTGAGGTGGGTAGTATGCATATTTACATATCTTCTGATCCGCTATTTCTAAGCTTCTAGTAGGGTTTGTTTAAGGGCCTTCTAGAGCCCTCGTGTTTACCACTTACCAATGGTCATCCGCAAAGCTGTTAGGAAAATAAATATTTCCATATCGTATTACTAACTGAATTATGGTAATCCCAGCATTCAATAATATTACATTCAGTTGTAGTAAACACACTTCATTTGGCAAGTATTTGTGTCAGTCTGTGCAAACTTGTTAACAATATTGAATTGTTTGTTTACCCAAGTGAAATATTTACAAGCTTGATTTAAAAACAGTAAAAGATCTTCAAATAATGACTTGGTATTTATGAAATTACGTTCACGAAAACTTTTTTCCGTAACAAATAAAAAATATATGATAGATTTGACGTGAATGATTCTGTTTATAATGTGTGGGGTTATCTTTATTCGATAGAGAAAGTATGATTTTGTAAACAGCAAGTAAATAAATTCAGAGACAAAAATATTACATACCTTCTATGAGACTGACGAAACGAAGTGATGACAACTCCAGCTCTGGGTTGACTAGCTTCCCTGCGGCAGGTCTGAAACCAAGAAAATTAACATGCAAATCTTCCATTAAATAATGTTTTATCTTATTATTCTTATAAAGGGTGTTTTTTTAGAGGATACAAATTCAAAATGAAAAAAAACGCATTAAAATAATTTTAATATCTATGATATTGGCTTTATTTAATAGATAATTTTATGCCATTTATGTTTAAATACGATTTTGGGCATATGAGCGCCACGGCTGGCTCGAATGAAGCGCAGTCGTGAAGTCCAATTTTTGACAACTTTATCGAGGAACTGGGGCCATATATCGGCAACAACACGGCGAATGTTGACTTCCAGATGGTCCAACGTCTCTGGTTTATCAGCATAGACTAGTGACTTCACATACTCCCAAAGAAAGTAATCTAATGGTGTGAGATCACACGATCGTGAAGGCCAGTACACAGGCCCATTACGTGAAATTATACGCTCACCAAATGACGCAATTTCACGCGTTTTGGTGAGCGCATAATTTCACGCAATGGTCTTCACGATCGTGTGATCTCACACCATAAGATTACTTTCTTTGGGGGTACGTGAAGTCACTAGTCTATGCTGATAAACCAGAGACGTTGGACCATCTGGAAGTCAACATTCGTCTTGTTGTTGCCGATATATGGCCCCAGTTCCTCGATAAAGTTGTCGAAAATTTTGCGCTTCATTCGAGCCAGCCGTGGCGCTTGTATGCCCAAAATTGTATTTAAACAACAATGGCATAAAATTATCTATTAAATAGAGCCAATATCATAGACATTGACATTATTTTAATACGTCTTTTTTCATTTTGAATGAATTTTCACCTCTAAAAAACAACCTTTATAATCAAAGAGGTAGAATACGTTGGAATAATGTGACCGTACAGTTACTGATGCTAACCTGTAGTAAGTGGTGAGATAATGACGATCTGTGTGACGCTGCAGACGCCCTCCTGTCGATGGATGCCCTTCTTCCAGCGCTCCACCAACTGGTGCATCCGGATACTGAACCTTCTCTGACTTCCCTATGTTCACTGGGAAATAAAACATCGAGTCAAATAATGGTTTCCTACCATTAAAATTTTTCTACCATTTATATTTGAGCGAAAATAAAGTTCACATAATGCAGATAACACTTTACATTACCTCGAAGCTCTTCTCGGTGTTGATTGTTCTTCAGAAGCACGACGACTTCCTGAATCAATCTGGAATGTAAAGTAAATTGCATTTTTTTAAATAATACCCAACTCTTGAGAAGGCCAACACCCACCTGGGGTTGTAAAGCCAAGAGTGATTATGATGATGATGAAACAACAGAATGAGTTTCTAACTCTAATCCATATCCATAAATGAACGCAAATGGAACCAAAATGCAATATTTATACGATTGGAATGAACTCGGCTATTAACTGCCTTTATTATTTTGTCTGGATAGCAATAATTTTGTCATTTATAGTGTCTATTATAAAAAATATACTATTTACTTACAGGAAAATGCTGTTGTGAGGTTGGCAATAGATCTGGTTCCCTTTTCATCATCGGCCTTGGCTTTGTTTCTTGTTCATAACTATCAATCCGCTTATATTCAACTATAGGAGTCTTAAATGGGCTATACTGTTCCATAGGCTCTTTCTTAAGATGATGCTCTGATGATTTGTAAACCTCTTTGTAGGGACTCCCGGGCTTGTACTGTTCTTTGTACTGAGTTTCTTGCTTGTGTACCTCTGTTTGGGTATATTGTTCTGACAGTTTATGTCCGTCACTCAGTTTGAAGTATTCTGGTTGCTTTTGGTGCTTTTCAGGATCTGATGGACTTCCGACCAGGGTGACGGAACTAAGGTTACTTGGTGAAGATGGAGAAGGACCTGCAAAAAACAAAAAAAAAATGTGGAAACGAGGGCTTTTTGTGAACCATTAGATCGCAAAAAAATTGTATTTTGTACCTTTAAGAGTCTCGGAGCTGGAAGATGATGCCATTATTTTCGGGATAGTCAACAATGTACTATCTTCTTCAGATGTCTAAAACAAAACAGACACATTTATGTATGTATAAGCTGTTTTGCAAATAATCTTAGAATGCTTATAGATCACTTTTTATTAAAAGTATCCGATTTATTTATTGTACTTAAAAAAAACGAATCACAGGAAGAACCAATGTTTTTTTTTTTTTAATTCACTAAAATATATTTTATTCTAGAAAGCAATCATTTTCTGGTTTGACATATTTAATAAAAATAAAACGCTTATTTTGTGTAAAATTACGAGTTTTCAATAATAATATATAATTAATTTTTATTTTAAGCTTTATGAGTAAAACCTCAAATTGCAATATTTAATTCAACGGAGATTATATTAGCGAAACTCAATCGAAAATCTGGAAACAGAAAAATCAGAAAAAGATATTGGCACCTCTGGTACTCGAACCCAGGACCTCCGGTTTTCCGGACCGCAGCTCTACCAACTGAGCTAAGGTATTCCTAACCGATTCGGTCATCTTTGAATTTATCATGGATACTTCGACTAAGAAGATAAGAAGACAAGAACTGAATAATTTAAAATGTAGTATCTATTTAAAATGTATGGTAAATTAAACGATTAATACCATACCTTCGCATTAGATGAACGTCTCGAGCGAGGGGTAGATGGCCCAGGAGAGAGCCGTTGCTCCCTCAACTCCTCGTCAACTGAAATAAATACTTAAAGATTACGAGTATATTATGAGTGAATCTTTAAATTAAATAACGAGTCTCCCTGGATCTATCTACGTTTAATTTAGAACTGTCTGTTAATATTAAAATTGGAAGTATGGTGTACATCAGTGAAAACTTATTATTGGTTGAATAATTTACACACATTTTACCATACATTATAAAATATTATAAGTGTTGGTTTTCCAAAATAAAAAAATCATAAATTTGATAAAATGTATTTTTTATTATTATTATAATTTAGGAAAACCTACATTTTTTTAAACTGCATCTCCAGTTTCTAGTTGAATAGTCCCGATCGCTTTGTTCGGAACCATAACCTGAAAAAAAATGCTGCGTAATAATTATTTGTACATAATTTTGTCTGTTGTTAAATAAATAAAACCATCAAGAGATGGCTTCCGTGGTCAAGGGGTTAGCCCTCGACTATGAATCCGGAGGTCGTGATTTCAAACGAGGGCGCTTTCCGCGAAATGAAATAGCACCATTCAGAATTGAAACGTTGCTTGAAATGACTTAAGCCATGTTTTGTGACCTCGTTAGAATATAACCTTGCTCTTTCACCTATCCTTTTTCTCCCTATAATTTCGGTCTCACAACATACCCCGATTGAGGATGCCATAGTCTCACTGCCTCCAGATGGTTTGGAATATTTGGGACCCTTTTGGCGTATTCACAAAAAAATAAACCTGGACAAATATTTTTTTCTGTACATAAAATTCCATTTTTTACAAATTCCAGACTTTGAATAAGCAAGATAATTCTGTTCAGTATTGTTTATTTTATTTTAGTTATTTGTTATTTAATTTTACAAATTACTAATTATAAATTATAACTCACATACTTGTATGGTTTACCTTCCTTAATGCGGTTTTTACAATCTATTTTGAATTTACACATTTGTTGTGTACTTCAAAGGTTTCCGGCAATGCAATATAAATACTTCATAGCTTTGTAGACTGTTTTGCGTATGGGTTTTGCCCTTTTTTGGTTGTCTAATGTCATTGTTCTTGCTTGTGTTATATTTGTGATGGTTTTTTTTGTACAAAATTTTAATTATAGTGAATTACTCAACCAATAAAAATTTCTGCGCTTAGAATGTTTAATTATAATATTTTGAAAAAATCTCACAAAGCGAAGAAAATATTTTAACAACACAATAGCTAACCAGAATGACATAACTCAATTAAACAAAAAAAAATTAAATTAAAATTTTTGGATAAACGAACTGCAATAATTTGTCTTCACTAAACACCTTAGTTCATTTCCAACAACATGTTTGTAAAAAACTAATCTAAGCCTTGCAATAAATGAAATCAGAGAAGAGGAATTACTTATGGATAAAAACGTTAAACATTCGAAATAAACAGTATTTAAACAAAATCCAGTCTGCCTCAGCACCGAAACCCCTAGTGAAGAAGATCAATTTTTAATAAAAAATACACAAATGTATTGAATCTTTTTTTCAACTTTTAACGTGATTTTTTGTTTGTTCCAATTTTATGTCACTAGCTGAAGTTCTTGATGTTGCCTGGGCTTGGTTAAGATTTTGTGACCTTTCTCTTGTTTTGAAAGTCAAGTGTGCGCAATTTCATCAATCAGAATAAAACTGTAGATTTGCCTAAAAGTCAAACAAACGCCCATGTTCACCACAGACATCTTTCTTTGTGTAAGAAAAAAATTAGTAATTCACTGCAGATATTAATATACAGTTTTGTTCGTTCCCGTTTTACATGACACTCACTGAAGTTCTCGTCATTACCCGTACGTAACACAGGTTGTTCAAAATTAGACTAAAAAGTGACGTTTATTCTGTTTGTAGGTCAGGTGTGCAAATTTTCATCAATCTCGGTAAAAAATCGGGATGGACGCCCGCCAACACCCTTCTTTGTAAAAAATAGTTCGTCTTAGCGAAGGCTCTTTGAAAGAAGAAAAATTCCTACCTGAAACTGAACTCGCAGCACTCGCTTTCCGGCTAGCGCTCGCCTCGGGCGAAGGCGCTCTCAGCTCACATGTCGCCGCGATAGCATCGGGCGCCTCCCCGTCCGCCGCGTTCCCGTCCGTCCCGACGCTGATGACGCTCGGGCGCGGCGTGAAGCCAACGCCCGCGGTGACGCTGGCTATCGGGTCACCGCTCTCGGCGTAGAAGACGCGCCGCAGCGCTTCGAGCACGGTCTCGCCGTCCGTGAACACGCGGTACGTCAGCAGGAATGTGTTGAGGAAGTCGACGGAGAGGAAGCGTAGATCTGAAATTTAAAAAAAATCGTGAAAGATCTGGAGAATTTATTATGTTTTACCCACTTTTATAAAACTCAAATTAAGTTGACGGTAATAAAAAATGATCTCTGCTCAGGGTTATCTTCAAAGAAACTACAACTTTAACCCCCGCCCCCTCAAATGTACCTAACCCCCTTCATTGCGGCAACCATCGCTTAAGAGCGCCAAATTCAAAAAGAAAGTATCTCTGCCCCACCCTGAATTACGCATAATACATATTTTTAATATAATATTTTTAGCATTGCACAGAAATAAATTATTTTTATATGACGGGGCTTCATTGTATACTAGGCTAAGACACATTATAAAAATAAAAGGAGGATATAGATATCTTCATAAACGGTCTCGTAAATTTATAACAAAACATGTGCTGATTCTAATAGGTATAAAATAATATGACTTCTATGTAAATAGAAGTAGTTATTTGAACTAAAAATGGTAATTATATATATATATTAATGCACAGTTTTCGAAAACTCACTTTTTTTTCGTCATTTAGGCAAAAGACGACCTTGCCGCCCCTTAAGTTTTACCCGTTTCGAGGTTCAGTTTCGCTCGAAACACAGGGCTTTTTTTTTCAGTGCAGGCCTCCCACGCCAAAATGACCTCTCCGCTCTTCGAGTTTGACCGACCTCAGAGACCACTATCGCAAGACAGGAAACTCACACGAAATTCTTATTTTAGAAACGCCAAAAGTCAACGGAAAAAACTGATACAAAATCAGCGGCGATAACTGGAACCTCCGGCTGAATCTCTCATCGACGAAGAAATCGGCCTGGTTATATTTCCCGCCGACAGGTTCGCATTTGCAAAAAAGATAAGAAATCTTAATCACTATTTCCTTTACGCGAAACGAATTTGCTAGAAATTTATTCTTTTATTTTAATGGCGATGCTGCTAAAAAATGACATTTTATAGGTACGACACGCGGTACGAGATATCGTCGAAAAAGCGCATTCTGGTGGAGATGTTTTCCCACATATTGGAAGTAGAGGGTTTTATCAAACTTTTAAAACTGCGACATGTAACGCATTTCATCCAAAATGTTCTGCAATATTCCAAAATACCTTGCATTATTTTTGACATTCGCTAAGATTTCACTACCGTCGAAAGTGAAAAATTTGGCGGCCAGTAGAATAAGTCGTCGAGTAGGTACTTAAATTCGATTAAATTGACTAATAATTGATAATTAAAAACCATCCCGAATTTCAAAGAAGATCACTACGATTTAGCCTTATAAAATAACGGCTTCAAGCCTGTTTCGGAGTCGACAATTTGAAAACGCCTCTGCGGCTCGAAAACCGATTCTGGCTGTAATGTTTTTGAATATTATGGAGGTCGAGAGATTAAAAAAACATTTTCAACGGTCGTAACATACGCAAACCATTAAAAATATTTCACTATACGCTACGGAAAATATGACGTTTGAGAAAAATAACGTGCTTTGAAAATCCCACAGAAGAGAATATATTGCTGGCCATATAAAAAGAACACGTTTAATTACAGGGTAGGTACTTTTCCGTTTTTTTTTTTTTTTTTTTTTTTCCATGGCTTTTCACCCCAATGGAGTGTTCTGGCCAGTGTCAAGTGAATAATTTTATGAGTGTAATTTTGTGAGTGTAATTTTGGGTTAATATTTACAAATTTAGTTTCAATAACAAGAACCTATCTACATTATATAATAATACTATACAAATAATAATAATACGCTAAATTCTTACAATACGAGATGATTATAATTACATTTAACAACGAGGAAGCAACAGGAAATTGATAAGTATGTTGATATAATTTATTATGGATAAAAAATTAAATAAATAAATACATGGAACTAAACTTACAGTTACAAATTGATGCTGTTAATATTCAGGAAATTAGCCAAGACTTTATAAACGCGTTTATTTACAGAAGATAACAGACATGCAATGTTATAGGGGGGCAATATGCCTGAACTGATTAGGTGAGGGATGAAATTTTTGTATGAATTATTTAAAGGGCAACTGAAAAAAATATGATTGAGGTCCTCTTCACCAAGACGACATTCACACATCGCAGAATTCTTAACATGAATTTTTGTCAGGTGAACATTGTGGCAGCAATGCCCTATCCGCATGCGGCAAATGGAGGATGTAGAGAATTTGTTTAAAGAGAGTCTAGAAAACCACGGTTTTGAAGGAATCGTTGGCTGTATTGTGAAAAAGTTGTACCCTTTTGTTTTACTAGATTCAACCCAATGATTCTGCCACGTGGAAATCATGTTTTCTTTTAATTTTATGAGAACGTCATCGGGGTTTAAAAATTTATATAAAATATCACCGGAAATAATAGCATCTTTCGCCAATGAATCGGCCTTTTCATTTCCAGGGATACCGCAGTGACTAGGTATCCAAGCCAACACGGTTTCTTTGCCAGAGTCGGTTAATTTATGAATTAAGGTGCGGATTCCAACACAAAGATCGTCTTCTGGGTAATGGAAGGGTGAAGAGTTTAATTTTTGAAGTGCACTTAGGGAATCGGAGAGAATTAAGAAGTTTCCTATGTGATCATCGTCAATGTATTTGAGGGATTCAAAAATGGCTATACATTCAGCAGTGAAAACGGAAGCCTCTTTTGGAAGTTTAATTTTTTTATTGACTTGATCTGATGGACAATGGAATGCCGCTCCCACATGGTTTGATAAGTGAGATTTGGAACCATCTGTGTAAATAATTTTCCAGTCGGAATATTTCGAATTTAAAATTTGGATAAGCTTTCTTGGAGCTTCGTGGTTGTTAGTTATGCCGAGAGAAAGAAGAATATTTGGTTTACGTAAATGAATACGAAAGGGGTTAGCATATAAAGGAAGTCTATCAGATGGATTTAAGAGGGGTTTATATGCACTGTACGTATGGAGACTTTTAACAAGAAGAGGGATTGATTTGTTCCTCCAATATGGAAGTGATTGCACTTGAGCAGAGAGTGAGGTAATTTTGTCCATCAATGGGTGATTGGAGAGCCTAAAGCATTTAAATAAAAACTTGTCAGCCAAGAACTGTCTTCTGAAATGAAGAGGAGCCTCCACAGCCTCCACTTGTAAAGCGTTAATTGGGGAAGAACGCATTGCTCCGATAATCAATCTTAAGCTTTGAAATTGGATACGGTCCAACCTCGCGAGGTTCTTTTTAGAAGTGGGTTCGATGAGGAATGACGCGTAATCCAAATGACTCCTAACATATGCATTATAAAAAAGTTTTTGGGTGAATGGGTGACTTCCCCACCAGACCCTTGAAACGGCACGTAAAGTGTTGAGGCCAGCTTGACATTTGTTAATTATAAAATTAACATACGGGTTCCATGTTAACTTAGAGTCTAAAATTACCCCAAGGAATCTTATCTGTGCCTGGATAGGGAGAATTGAATTATTTATTTGGACTGTTACACGCGGAGTAACACGTTTTCTGGAAAAAACGATAACATTACTTTTGGACGGAGAAATTTCTAAGCCGTGATTCATTAACCAGATGTCAAGGTTTTTCATGCAAATGTTAATCACTTCCTCCAGAATAGTAATAATTCGTCCTGAAATATATATAAAAAGATCATCTGCATACTGAAGTATTTTACAAGATGGATGCATACTCCGATGCAGGTCAAAGGTATATATATTAAAAAGGATAGGACTAAGGACGGAGCCCTGAGGCAAACCCTTGTTTACTATTCTTTCCAGCGGAGGAGAATCCAGCACCTGGATTTGAATTTTCCTGGTAAGAAGGAGGTTAATTATAAAACTGGAAAGCTTACGAGGGATGCCAATTTTTAATAATTTACTAAATAAAACATCTAATAAAACATTGTCAAAAGCTCCGCACACATCAAGGCAAACACCGACAAGAAATTCATTATCAGCCAGGGCCAACTGGATATCAGAAGTCAGGATGGACACACTTTCGATCGTACTTTTTCGTTTTCGAAATCCAAACTGAGAGCTGGGAAGAATTTTTTCATTTTCTACATACCAGTCTAGGCGTCTTTTGATCATATGTTCAGCTATTTTAATTAAGGAAGATGACAAAGCAATAGGTCTGTAAGAAAGTCCAGAGTTAGGGTCTTTCTGGGGTTTCAGAATGGGAACAATTATTTGTGTTTTCCAGGATGATGGAATTTTGCCGGAGTCAAAGATCAGATTTATAACTGAAAGAAAATAGTTTAGTGTGGTAACATCGCAGTTTTTAATAAAGCTATATGGAATTCCATCTACACCAGGGGATGAGTCTGTGAGATCGTTTAAGACCTCCCTAAGCTCTGTTAAATTGAAGTGGGTGTCCATCCAACCCCGTGTTTTAAATGAGTACGTGAATTCAGTTTCATTCCAATTACTCGCAGTTTGTGGAGCTAGTTTATCAGCAAATTCCTTCACCCACTCCGAAGAGAGTGGCCGAGTCACCGTTGGGATGTGAGACCCCTTAAATCGACGAATTGAATTCCAAACTACTGAAAGAGGAACTTCGGGAGATAACGATGAGCAAAATTTTTTCCAGCCTTGACGTTTTTTGTTTTTTAGAAGACGTTTGGTTTTAGCTTCAATCTGTTTATACTGAAGGAAATTCTCCATATTCATATTTGTTGAATAAATTTTCGCATATTTTTTCCTCATATCTACTGCATCTGAGCATTCAATGTCCCACCAAGGAGCTGGGGGAGGTTTCCCTTTGTTACGTGTCGTTTTAATGGGGATAAATTTTTCTGCGGCCGTAATGACTGCAGACACCAATAAATCGTAACATTCCGCAACATTTTCTGTAGTTGGAGAGGGTAGACTTTGCACGGAGAACTTTGCATGATTTGAATAATCATTCCAGTTGGCATTGGCAGTTAAGAACCTCGGTTTTCGACTACTGCACTTGACATTTTTGTTGGGGTGATAAATATTTGAGAATTCTATGAGGATAGGGTAATGATCACTCCCATGCGGGTCATCCAAAACCTCCCATAACAGGGATGCGGCTATGCTGGAATTGCAAATAGTAAGATCAACCATGCTGGGTCGTTGACCAGGTACCTGAAGACGCGTAGGAGAGCCATCATTGATGATACAAAAATCTAGTTCATCGAGTAGATCAACAATATCTCTGCCCATTCTGTCACAATTGTGAGCTCCCCATAATCCGTGATGGGCATTAAAATCTCCCAGAATAAGAGAAGGGGGATTGACCTTTGAAAACATTGCTTTCAGAACTGATTTTGAAGGTTTGTTAGATGGTGATATATACAAAGAAATGATTGTAGTGTCAAAAACCTTTGCGGCCGTCACTTGAAAAGGACAACCAATTGGTTTTACATCTACTGGGGTGAAGGGTAATGATTTTTTAATGAAAAGGGCGGAGCCGCCCTTCCCATCTTGACGGTCGTCTCGAAGACAGTGGTATCCCCTGACTCTGAAATCAGAATCCGGTTCCAGCCATGTCTCCGAGACGGCAGCCACTGCAATAGAGTTCGAATTTAATATATTTGAAAATTCTTCAGTTTTGTTTTTAATACTATGACAATTCCACTGAAGAATCCTCATCAGAGGAGCCATTTCTGGTTGAGTTAATAATATTGGTAATTTGTTTAGCAACGTGGGACGGTATTTGGATGTTGTTTTTATTTAAAGTTTGTAAAATATGTAAAAATGAGGTGATTAGTGTAGCGTTAAGGTCTATATTATAATTGTTTTCTTTACTAGATGACTTTGGGTAAGCATTGAAATTTGAACTGGAAGGGAGTTGTCCATTGGGGAACCACAGAAGGGATTCGTGATTGGCATTATTTTTTTTTGTTGGTAATCTAGGTGTCACGACCTTTTGAACGGTTTTTCTAAATGAAGAAGAAGTAGGTTGAGAAGTGGTGGAATTTTTTGAATTTTTGGAAGTTACTTCAGAATAAGATGGAATGGATTTGTTAAACATTCTTGATGCTTCCGCATAAGAAATGCTTTTCTCGGCCATTGTATGTTTTATATTGCGCTGTCTCGACAGTTCAGGGCAAGTTTTGCTAATGGACATGTGAGTTCCGGAGCAGTTTAAGCATTTATAATTTTCCTCGGTTTTATCACAGGAATCGCCACTATGAGACGAACTGCACTTGAAGCAACGAGGTTCAGATCTGCAGAGGTTCTTAGTGTGTCCAAATCTGCAGCACTTGTAGCACTGCACAGTTGGGAACACATAGAGCTCTACTGGAAGAGAGACGTTAAACATGCTAACATTTTGCGGAAGATCTTTGCTGTCAAAGGTTAAAACAACGGATTGGGAGGGTCTCCATTCTACAGAGTTTCCCGTATTAAATCTGTAATTTAGACGTCGCGCTTTTAATACTTTTCCGAAACCCTGGGGAACAGTAATATTATCCAAGATATCCTCTATCGACCAGTGCGGTGGAATTCCTTTTGTGACACCTAGCCTTGTTACCTGATATGTAGGAATGAAAACGTTATACGAGTTTTTTTTGGCAACATCAGATTTAACAAAGCTATTGGCCTCAGCCGCTGTCCTGAATTCGACAGAAAGACGGTTGCGGCCAACCGACTTAACTCCATTCCAGACAGGGTGGATTTTATTTTTAAACATAAAATGTCCAAAGTCAACATCATATAAATTGGATTGTTTTCCATCATTTGACATTTTAGTTACGTGTGTTATATATGGTGGTCTATCAAGATTATTGTATAAACGCGACATATTTAAAGGTGTAGTGGTTTCTGATGGGGCGAGTGTGGTGGAAGGACTAATTGGACTAATTGGGTGAATTGAAGTCGAGGAAGAAGTGGACGGAGATGGAATTACATCCTGTTGTTCAGGTAAAACAGAAGAATTGTTTTGAAGGGAGTCATTTTTTTTTTTAGTGGAAGGTATTTTGCGATGCATCTGTTCAAAATCTGTTGTACAGTTATGAGCTGATTTAGCGATTTTCCTTTTTTTAGATGTAATCAATACGAAGTCGGAAGCTTCCGGAATATTAACCGCGATCATTTTTTTCGTAACACCCGAGGATTCAGATAGTAAACCATCATCTGGGGGGTCAGGAGGTTTTTCTTGATCCATTTTCTAAAAAATTTAAATGATGCTAACCAAAAAAAAAAAAAAAAAACTTACCTGAATTGCTTCGAGAAACTAATTATACAACACTTACTTACTTACTGTAAAAATCAAATATACAAGTTAAAACTATATTACACCAATTTACAATACTATTTTAAAGCTATTATCTGTTAAAAATGATTAATTTTGTAAAGAGGAGTGAAATGACACTGGCACAGTTGACGGTAGCCTTTGTTTTTTTTCGACCGTACTTTTCCGTTGAATTATTACAAATTTGTTCGTAAGATGAACGGATTTTTTTAAGGAAATGCTTAGGTACCTACATCAATATTGTTTGTCTGCGTAAGAACCGGGTATGTACCGGCTTACGCATCGGTTCTTTCCTTCAGATATCAAATAAAAAATTAATGATTTGAAATAAAAGAAATCACTCGGGATGGTCGCAATTTATGCCAAAATGCATTATTTCAGGTATGTAGACTTTTGTAGTTATGAAGGAAATTAGTACTAAATAAATAAAGTATGATGGGTCCAAATACAATGCTAAACACTTTTCTTTTATGATTGTGTGAGTAAAAATTCGAACTAAAAATGACAATGAGGGCGCTGTACAATATTGAGTTTCCATCAGGAATACACATTTTGCAAGAGTAAAATATTGAATAAAATATGCTTATTTCCTAGACAAGGTAGGTACTTAAATACCTAGGGACTTTTTTCTTTTAAAAATAAAAAAAAACATGATATCAAATAAACAGAAACAAACAAAGATGGTCGTATTTTTTTGCCAAAGTCGATAGGTACCTATCATTTCAAAACCAAATTTCAAAATTAAAAAATTAGGATTCGTAATATTTATTCAAAAAATATGTAGGTACTCATGTGCACCTGCCCTGATTTATTTTTTATATGAACGATTTTGCATTAAAATTATTATTTGTTAAATAATTTTGAAAAATACATTTTTATGGCGCCATTTTTGTGAAAAATGACAAAAAAGATGACGTACAATATTGAAAATCTACCAGGAGCACATGATGTATCACTATAGAGTTCAAGTGGGGTGGGTCGCGAACTCACATGTCAAACTTTTGTCAACAAACCGGACCTCTCAGCGGTTTCGGTTGTTGTTTTACGACAAACGGCATTACGGCCGAAAAATCGATCCTTGCTAAAATGTTTTTGAAAAATATTATAGTCTAGATGTCTCCTCAACTAATTCGATCGTCATTACATACGCATCGCATGTGAAATATTTCAGGGCAAGCTAAACAAAATCAGATTTTTCCACGAAAAACACGTGCTTAGAAATTTTTAGTTTTTCATTCCTGGGTAGGTACTTATTTGACGACGACGTACTTCATTGAAAAAAATTGAAAAGAAATGCGTAGGTACTTTCACGAATAGGTAGCTTCACAATAAATTAGGTTTTAATGCAATACTAAGGTAAAGTTGTTTCAATAAAGAAAGTTGAATAATTCAACAATGTTTTTAAAGTTAATTTTCACGTTCTGTGTAAGTTCTATTCGAGTTCTGTTGTTTTATCGTTATAGGCCAGTCGCATCATAAAACTGAAATAATTACAGAACTTTAATAGAATTTGAACAGAACTTTCACAGAAGGCTAAAATTAACTCGATTAGTACATATTTTCTACACAAAATTGTAGAATATATGTACAGGGAGACATCTAGCGGTGAAGAATGTAAGTACTGATTATTTTCATAAGAAAAATTCACACGAATTTATTCTTTTTTTATTTTATGGCGAGGGGGACGGAAATTTGACATTTCGAACGTACGTGGTCGAAGATATCGTCAAAAATACGCATTCTGGCCAAGATGTTTTTGAATTAATCTTAAGTAGAGAGTTACTACAAGCAGTTAAAACTGTGACATGGTTCGCTTTCCATTCAAAATGTTACACAAGAGTGCATTTCACAATGACATGTTTTGACACTTTACGTAAAAAGCATTTTCCTCTAAAATATCTTTTGGCTTTCTAGCCAGTATAAAACCTAATTTTCTTACAAATAAAATCAGGTTGGGTAAATTTTCTCCAATATTGCAACACCGAAAATGAAAATTTTTCCATAACCCTCTTGAACTTACGAAATCACCCCATAATACGTTTTTGTATGAAGATTTTTTTTTAAAGATGGCGGATTTCAATTTTTACGGCTTGGTGCGGTTAAAATTCAAGCGGGATTAGTCCAAGTTTGTGAGTTGGTCTTGCATGTGTAAAAAATATAAATACAGAATATTGTAAAACTGCAAATTATGAACTAGGTAGGTACCCGATAAACGGATTTAACTGATAAATTGGGCTCCAATATAGCTCAACATTAGGATTCGTATTATTTATAAAAATAAATACTTCTGCGAACTTTTTTTCATTGAAGTGATTATTTGACAAAAAATTCTGAATATACATTTAAATGGCGCCGTTTTTTTTTAATTACTGTAGGGAAACTTAGTACCTACTCGCGCACTATGAAATAATATTTTCTCTGTAATTTTTTTACTGGAATAAAAATAAGTTTAAGTTTCTAAAAAATTCTGAATAACACATTTTAATAGCGCCGTTTTTTGAAAAAATACTACAAGGGCCCCAAGTACCTACCCGTGCACTCATGTGTAGGTACCTACCCTGATTTATTTTTTATATGAACGATTTTGCATTAAAATTATTATTTAAGAAATAATTTTGAAAAATACATTTTAATGGCGCCGTTTTTGTGAAAAATGACAAAAAGGGTGACGAACAATATTGAAAATCTACCAGGAGCACATAATACGCAGGAGTAATATATTACAGACGATACATTTATTTACTAGACCAGGGAGGCAATTCTTTCATTGACAAAAATGATTAATTTAAATAAAAAGAAACATCCGAAGACGGGAGTTTTGAAGTGATACTTCTATAGCACTGCTGTGATTTGGATTTCGGATGAAACGGAAATTACGATTACTCCACCTGCGACAATGGTCAAATTTTTTTTGCCAAATGGTGTAGGTACCTTTTGAATACTGTAGGGGTTCATACATTTTAAATTAAATTTCAATGTGAATATCGCACAAGAGTCCCACCTACTGCCGTCTGGAGTCAGTGAGACTACGGCATCCCCAGTTGTGCTTAGTTAAAGTTTCTAAAATATTCTGAATAATACATTTTTAAAGCGCCGATTTTTTTAAATTAGTGCAAGGGCAAAATTTTTTTTTTTATATCCAAAATCCATTTTTTTTTTCCAAAATTAATTTTTTTTTTTTAAAATTCAAAAATTTCCAAATCCAAATTTTTTTTTTCCACAATTAAAAAATTTCCAAAATCCAATTTTTTTTTCCAAAATTCAAAAATTTCCTAAATCCAAAATTTTTTTTTCCAAAATTAAAAAAATTCCAAAATCCATTTTTTTTTTCAATATCCAAAATTTTTTTTTTTTTTAACTACACCTTACAGTACCCGAGATGGGTATCAAATTACGCGTCTCAATCTACACAATCCGAAGGGCTGAGTGAAAAAAATAAGCGATAAACTCCTAGGACCATTTTTTGAGATAAAGCTCTAATGGTTTTTTCTAATTTAAATTAAATGAAATACTGAACGCCCTGAGTCGGGCGGCAGGATTGGTTCAGTACTGAATTGAGCGGTAAGCTCCTGGGCCGTTTTAAAAGTATCGGTGACCAAAGTGGCACTGTGGTAAGAGTCTTTTCAACAGTAAACTATACGTTTCGGGTAACAAATTACGCGTATCGACCTGCATAACCCAAATGGCGCAGTGAAAATTTGAGCAGGAAGCTACTTGGCCTCCTTTTGCGAGAAAAGGCCCGTACTGAACGCCTTGAATCGGGTGACCGAAGCAGCCCGAGAGCGGATGTACGAAATTGGGCTGTCAACTGCCTGTGCCCTTTGTAGGCGCACACTCCTTGCTTTATCCACATTCAAACATCGTTTTTTCTTCACCTATTTTATTTTACACACACTTTTCGCTTCATCCGCGTTCACACGTCATATCGTGTAGTGTTTAATCCCTTGGTTGCCTCTGCAACAGGCAAAGCTAGTATATATATTAATGCACAGTTTTTCGAAAAACTCACATGGGTCATACAGTCAAAAGACGACCTTGCCGCCCCTTAAGTTCGCCCACCCTAAGGATCGCTTTCGCTTGAAATGCGATTCAGTACCCCCCCCCCGCCTCAAGCGAAAATCGACCTCTCTGCCTATCCAGTTTCACCGACCGCAGAGACCATTTTGGCAAGACTTCTGCGAAGGAATCCGCGGAGTTTTTTTTCCATACAAAATGCAATTTGCTAGAAATTTATTCTTTTATTTTAATGGCGATGCTGCTAAAAAATGACATTTTATAGGTACGACACGCGGTTCGAGATATCGTCGAAAATACGCATTCTGGTGGAGATGTTTTACGACAGATTCGTAGTAGAGAGTATTATTAAGATTTTAAAACCGCGACATGTAACGCATTTCATCCAAAATGTTCTGCAATATTGCATAATACCTTGCATTATTTTTGACATTTGCTAAGATTTCACTAGCGTCGAAAGTGAAAAATTTGGCGGCCAGTAGAATAAGTCGTCGAGTAGGTACTTAAATTCGATTAAATTGACTAATAATTGATAATAAAAAACAATCTTGAGTTTCAAGACACGTCAGTTAGGAGAAAATTATGATTTAGCCGTATAAAATAACGGCTTCAAGCCTGTTTCGGAGTCGACAATTTGAAAACGCCTCTGCGGCTCGAAAACCGATTCTGGCTGTAATGTTTTTGAATATTATGGAGGTCGAGAGATTAAAAAAACATTTTCAACGGCCGTAACATACGCAAACCATTAAAAATATTTCACTATACGCTACGGAAAATATGACGTTTGAGAAAAATAACGTGCTTTGAAAATCCCACAGAAGAGAATATATTGCTGGCCATATAAAAAGAACACATTTAATTACAGGGTAGGTACTTTTCCGTTGAATTATTACAAATTTGTTCGTAAGATGAACGGATTTTTTTAAGGAAATGCTTAGGTACCTACATCAATATTGTTTGTCTGCGTAAGAACCGGGTAGGTACCGGCTTACGCATCGGTTCTTTCCTTCAGATATCAAATAAAAAATTAATGATTTGAAATAAAAGAAATCACTCGGGATGGTCGCAATTTTTGCCAAAATGCATTATTTCAGGTATGTAGACTTTTGTAGTTATGAAGGAAATTAGTACTAAATAAATCGGAACGTTTTTGAAGTAAGATGGGTCCAAATACAATGCTAAACACTTTTCTTTTATGATTGTGTGAGTAAAAATTCGAACTAAAAATGACAATGAGGGCGCTGTACAATATTGAGTTTCCATCAGGAATACACATTTTGCAAGAGTAAAATATTGAATAAAATATGCTTATTTCCTAGACAAGGTAGGTACTTAAATACCTAGGGACTTTTTTCTTTTAAAAATAAAAAAAAACATGATATCAAATAAACAGAAACAAACAAAGATGGTCGTATTTTTTTGCCAAAGTCGATAGGTACCTATCATTTCAAAACCAAATTTCAAAATTAAAAAAATAGGATTTTTTTTTTTTTTTTTATTTTTTTTTATAATTTATTTATTTAATTTAATTTTTAAATATCAACAAACAAGTCCTGCTAAGCCAATAGCATTGGCTTGTCAGCAGGTGCTTATGGTTCCATTACAAATATATTTTAAGAGTTATAATTAACATCTTATTTCTACAGATTCAACATTTTTTTCATACATTTTTTCATAAATATAAATATTCTTTTTGCGATAACCAATTTTTCAGCATATATTTAACCTTATTCATAGAATTAAGTTGCTTTATATTGTCAGGTAATAAATTAAATATCTTCGGTATGTTGTATTCAAACGTTCTCTGTCCGTACTTATTATTGAATTTCGGAACTATTAACCCGTCGTTACGCGTGAATCTAGTGCTATATTTATGATCTAGTTTCTCTTTATGCTGCGGGGTAAATATATGCTGAATTATAATTTTATACCATAGTATTGCCTTCACAGGTAAAATTTTTGCACTCTGAAACAGCAACGGAGTATTGTGTCTTTGTTTGAAAATGTTAGGGACAACTAATAATTTTACAATTGCGTTTTGTGCAACTTGTACCTGTTTCAGGTTGGTTACAGTAGTATTTCCCCATATTGTTAACCCATATCTTATTATTGATTCTGCTAGTGACATATAAATTATTTTAAGTGTATCAATTGATAGGAAAAAATTTAATGTGTACATTCTGCTAGCAATTGATCTGAGTCTTTTACAGGTTATTTTAATATGTTTGTCCCATTTAAAAAAACAATCTACTGTAACACCAAGATACACATATTCAGTAACTAATTCTAAGCTTTCACAATTACAGTTAATTTGAATATTTTTGTGGATGCAATTAAAGTTATGAGAAATAATATTAGGATTAAATTGAAATTTGGCATTTGGTGATCTTATATGCATTACTTTAGTTTTTTTAGCATTTATTAAAAGCCCTGCATCATGTGACCATTTACAGAGTTGATTAAAGTCAATTTGTAAGAGTTCAATTGCAATTTTTAGATCTTTGTGTGATATGACCAATGCCGTATCATCTGCGAATACAAAATGTTTTACAAAAGAGAAAAGTTTTTTCATTATAGTTACATAGATTATATATAGTGTAGGTCCCAATATGGAACCTTGTGGAACTCCTGCAGATATATTTTTTGTTTTACTAAATGTATTATTTATTTTGGTACATATTTTTCTATCTGTAAGATAATCTTTAAATAAATTTAACAAATTTCCTCTTATTCCAATTTTTTCTAGAGTTTTTAGCATTTTTAAAGAGTTTATTGTGTCAAAAGCTTTAGAGTTGTCGATAAATAAAACAATAACATGTAATTTATTATTTAACTGATTATTTATATAATTGGAAAAATCTTGCAGTAGTTTTTCAGTGTTTTTTTTTCTTTGGAAGCCATATTGATTTGGATCTATGATAGCGAATTTTTCAATGTAATTATTTAATTTATTTGATAAAAATTTTTCAAGAATTTTTTCTAATGCTGGTAGAATACTAATTGGCCTATAATTTCCCAGTTCAATGTGTTTTCCACCTTTAAATATTGGTCTAGTGATACTACATTTAAATTCTTGTGGAATTTTTGCTTGCTTTATTATCATATTGATTAAATGAGTTATTATTGGCCCAAGAGTTTTTATATTTCTTTTTAAATCAAACATTCTTATATTGTCAATACCTGTGCTTTTAGAGTTTTTCATTTTTTTAACGATATTTTCAATATCAGTTATAGTTGCTCTTGGTATATATAAACTATGAGGTAGTTCTTCCAGTACTATATTAGAAGCTTTGTGATTGCATTTATGTAACATGTTGCTGATGCTATCCGAGAAGTAATTCACAAAATCATTTGACACAGAATCCTCAGTTCTATCTTTTAACATGTATCGTATTATAGTTTCATCACAATCGTTTTTGGGTTTACGTCCTAAAATATTATTTATCTCATCCCAGGTTTTTTTTGTATCATTAAAACAGGTTTTAAATTTATTATTATAGAATTTAGTTTTATCTTTATTTATAAGTTTATTGACAAGGTTTCGTGTTTTTTTGTATTCTGTTTCATATGTTTTGTTTGTTGGTGTACTTTTCCATTTTTTATATAGTTTATCCCTTTTATTTATATTACATAATAATTCACTGCTTACCCATTCATTTATTGCATAAGGTCGTGTTTTCGGTTTTTGCACTATCGTTTTTGAACTACTATTGTAAAAATTTTTAAATAAAGATTTTATTTTTTCATATAATAGAATACAATCCTTCTCCTCTATAAGTTTACTCCAGTTATAATCTCTGATATATCTATCAATAGCCTTTTGTGAGATGATTTGAACATACTTATTTGCAAAGTTTATCGGACGTTTATGAGATTTTATATTAATAGCAGTGATAAAATGATCAGCAATATTATTTTCGCAGACGCAAGCAGTTATTTTCTTGCCTCTAAATTTAGCAAATATATGGTCAATACAAGTGCGAGTTATTTGTCCATTTAATACAGCTTCTCTGGTTACTATATTGATGCATTTAGTTAAATAATGGTTAGTAAGTAAGTTTTCATACGAAGTTATGATATAATCTTGGTCATTTAGTAAATTTAGATTTAGATCTCCGAGTAAGATAATATTTTCCTTACTATTAATTGTATCAAGATGTGCTGATAATTCCGTTAGAAATGAAGATTTACTGAGATTAGGAGGTCTATAGATGGCTATTATATTAACTTTAGTTTCGTCCTGGAGTATGAGCTTTCCTGTTATATTTTCAAAATGTTGTGATTGGAACGATTTTGGTCTAAATTCAAATTTGTTTCTTATATACAATATAATACCTCCTCCTGACTTATCAGTCCTGCAGTAGTTATATGCATTATATCCGGGAATATTGTACATACTCGTACTTTCAGTTTGAACAGATGTTTCACATAGCATTAGAATGTCAATATGCTTCAAACTATTTAATAAATATACATGCAATACATCCCAATATTTTTGTATAGATCTTATATTTAATTGAATACAAACAAGATTATCAGAAGCATTTATGCTTTGTTTTTTTATCCAAACTTCTAAATTATTTACTGTACTACATTCTATTTCGTTATCATTATCAATATACGAAAAATTATTCTGCGCCATTTAATTCGTAGTTAAATTTGATGCAATACAATAAGTTTCTAATACGGGTTTGGTTGATTTTACACATTGAAATATTTCTATAATAAATATATCTATATAATGCAGTGTGAGGTTCAAATTTGTACTTGATATAATTACATACTTGTTTTTATCAGAGATACCACAATTATTTTTCTTAATGTAATAGCAGATGGTATAATATATTGATACAAAATGGTTTTCCATGCATTTAGCATTAAATAATATTACATATATTTCATTTTTGTGTAAAACAATAAAATTTAATATTTTTATTAGGTTCATTAAATCCCGTACATAAATAATACAATTAACACGTATTCTTATTATCTGTCCAGTAAACATGAAAAGAGAGCAATATAAAATGACTCCATTTGAGAAACCTGAACAATAATTAATATCTTTTGCAGTTTTCAGCCCTTGAGAATAGATTATTTTCTGGTTTTGTTTAACAACAGAAGTATTGTGATTATAGATTGAAGAGTTTAATTTTAAATATTTAACAATATAAAAGTGATTGAATCTAGAACTAATTGCTACAAATACTTTTTTATAAAGACTTAATAAATATAAAATAAACTGTATGTTCACATCTAGTGTTATTTCAGAATATTTATCATATTTTAAGATTTTTTTAAAAACTGTTTTTATATTTATGAATGTGAGATATAGTACACAGTAATATGCATGTTTAAGTAAACAAAAAAATGTTATTGAAGGTGTGGTTATGAAATTATTGTTAAAAACATAATGTAATATAATAATGTTGTTTTTGTTTATTATTTTGTGATCTTTTATAATGTTTATAACAATATTTATGCAATAAAATGAATATTCAATAATAGAAAATGACGACGTTTGGAAATTTAGAATCTTATTACAATGTTTTTTTTCTTTAATATAATATAGAAATATAAATGTGTAATGTTTGGCAACATTCGTAATATTTATTCAAAAAATATGTCGGTACTCATGTGCACCTGTCCTGATTTATTTTTTATATGAACGATTTTGCATTAAAATTATTATTTGTTAAATAATTTTGAAAAATACATTTTTATGGCGCCATTTTTGTGAAAAATGACAAAAAAGATGACGTACAATATTGAAAATCTACCAGGAGCACATGATGTATCACTATAGAGTTCAAGTGGGGTGGGTCGCGAACTCACATGTCAAACTTTTGTCAACAAACCGGACCTCTCAGCGGTTTCGGTTGTTGTTTTACGACAAACGGCATTACGGCCGAAAAATCGATCCTGGCTAAAATGTTTTTGAAAAATATTATAGTCTAGATGTCTCCTCAACTAATTCGATCGTCATTACATACGCATCGCATGTGAAATATTTCAGGGCAAGCTAAACAAAATCAGATTTTTCCACGAAAAACACGTGCTTAGAAATTTTTAGTTTTTCATTCCTGGGTAGGTACTTATTTGACGACGACGTACTTCATTGAAAAAATTTGAAAAGAAATGCGTAGGTACTTTCACGAATAGGTAGCTTCACAATAAATTAGGTTTTAATGCAATACTAAGGTAAAGTTGTTTCAATAAAGTTGAATAATTCAACAATGTTTTTAAAGTTAATTTTCACGTTCTGTGTAAGTTCTATTCGAGTTCTGTTGTTTTATCGTTATAGGCCAGTCGCATCATAAAACTGAAATAATTACAGAACTTTAATAGAATTTGAACTGAACTTTCACAGAAGGCTAAAATTAACTCGATTAGTACATATTTTCTACACAAAATTGTAGAAAATATGTACAGGGAGACATCTAGCGGTGAAGAATGTAAGTACTGATTATTTTCATAAGAAAAATTCACACGAATTTATTCTATTTTTATTTTATGGCGAGGGGGGCGGAAATTTGACATTTCGAACGTACATTGCGTGGTCGAAGATATCGTCAAAAATACGCATTCTGGCCGAGATGTTTTTGAATTAATCTTAAGTAGAGAGTTACTACAAGCAGTTAAAACTGTGACATGGTTCGCTTTCCATTCAAAATGTTACACAAGAGTGCATTTCACAATGACATGTTTTGACACTTTACGTAAAAAGCATTTTCCTCTAAAATATCTTTTGGCTTTCTAGCCAGTATAAAACCTAATTTTCTTACAAATAAAATCAGGTTGGGTAAATTTTCTCCAATATTGCAACACCGAAAATGAAAATTTTTCCATAACCCTCTTGAACTTACGAAATCACCCCATAATACGTTTTTGTATGAAGATTTTTTTTTAAAGATGGCGGATTTCAATTTTTACGGCTTGGTGCGGTTAAAATTCAAGCGGGATTAGTCCAAGTTTGTGAGTTGGTCTTGCATGTGTAAAAAATATAAATACAGAATATTGTAAAACTGCAAATTATGAACTAGGTGGGTACCCGATAAACGGATTTAACTGATAAATTGGGCTCCAATATAGCTCAACATTAGGATTCGTATTATTTATAAAAATAAATACTTCTGCGAACTTTTTTTCATTGGAGTGATTACTTGACAAAAAATTCTGAATATACATTTAAATGGCGCCGTTTTTTTTTAATTACTGTAGGGAAACTTAGTACCTACTCGCGCACTATGAAATAATATTTTCTCTGCAATTTTTTTACTGGAATAAAAATAAGTTTAAGTTTCTAAAAAATTCTGAATAACACATTTTTATAGCGCCGTTTTTTGAAAAAATACTACAAGGGCCCCAAGTACCTACCCGTGCACTCATGTGTAGGTACCTACCCTGATTTATTTTTTATATGAACGATTTTGCATTAAAATTATTATTTAAGAAATAATTTTGAAAAATACATTTTAATGGCGCCGTTTTTGTGAAAAATGACAAAAAGGGTGACGAACAATATTGAAAATCTACCAGGAGCACATAATACGCAGGAGTAAAATATTACAGAAGATACATTTATTTACTAGACCAGGGAGGCAATTCTTTCATTGACAAAAATGATTAATTTAAATAAAAAGAAACATCCGAAGACGGGAGTTTTGAAGTGATACTTCTATAGCACTGCTGTGATTTGGATTTCGGATGAAACGGAAATGACGATTACTCCACCTGCGACAATGGTCAAATTTTTTTTGCCAAATGGTGTAGGTACCTTTTGAATACTGTAGGGGTTCATACATTTTAAATTAAATTTCAATGTGAATATCGCACAAGAGTCCCACCTACTGCCGTCTGGAGTCAGTGAGACTACGGCATCCCCAGTTGTGCTTAGTTAAAGTTTCTAAAATATTCTGAATAATACATTTTTATAGCGCCGATTTTTTTTAATTAGTGCAAGGGCAAATTTTTTTTTTTTATATCCAAAATCCATTTTTTTTTTCCAAAATTAATTTTTTTTTTTTAAAATTCAAAAATTTCCAAATCCAATTTTTTTTTTCCACAATTAAAAAATTTCCAAAATCCAATTTTTTTTTCCAAAATTCAAAAATTTCCTAAATCCAAATTTTTTTTTCATTAAAAAATTTCCAAAATCCAATTTTTTTTTCAAAATCCAAAATTTTTTTTTTTAAATTACACCTTACAGTATCCGAGATGGGTATCAAATTACGCGTCTCGATCTACACAATCCGAAGGGCTGAGTGAAAAAAATAAGCGATAAACTCCTAGGACCATTTTTTGAGATTAAGCTCTAATGGTTTTTTCTAATTTAAATTAAATTAAATACTGAACGCCCTGAGTCGGGCGGCAGGATTGGTTCAGTACTGAATTGAGCGGTAAGCTCCTGGGCCGTTTTAAAAGTATCGGCGACCAAAGTGGCACTGTGGTAAGAGTCTTTTCAACAGTAAACTATACGTTTCGGGTAACAAATTACGCGTATCGACCTGCATAACCCAAATGGCGCAGTGAAAATTTGAGCAGGAAGCTACTTGGCCTCCTTTTGCGAGAAAAGGCCCGTACTGAACGCCTTGAACCGGGTGACCGAAGCAGCCCGAGAGCGGATGTACGAAATTGGGCTGTCAACTGCCTGTGCCCTTTGTAGGCGCACACTCCTTGCTTTATCCACATTCAAACATCGTTTTTTCTTCACCTATTTTATTTTACACACACTCTTCGCTTCATCCGCGTTCACACGTCAAATCGCGTAGTGTTTAACCCCTTGGTTGCCTCTGCAACAGGCAAAGCTAGTATTATAATAATATACAGTAATTGCTTTATTATTTTTCTTTATCGTCAATTTTCTTTCTTGTCTTTTTTTCTCTGTACTGTTTACTTATTAGATTTTATATTTTATTTCCGTTATTTCACTAGAAGCATCTCCACTAGTAACAGAAACCTTGATTTGCTGCCCAAAATTGCCTTTTGTGAACACTTTTTGATTGGAGTGTTATTTATGCACATTCCAAAAGCAATTTTATCATTGTCATATTTGTTACTCTTAAATATTTCAAACATTAAATAAATAGCAATTTTGAACTATCCAATCAATTTGTTCGTGACTCAGATGTAGGTGCTTTGATATGATAGACATATCTTACAACGAATATCTTTCCAAATAAAAGCTCCTCAGCACAAGTTCTCCTGGTGAGATGTTCAAACACCATATACTTTTAAAAATCATTTATATTACCTACACATTATCACACTTACACGTAATTAATCTGTATCTTTTTTGGTAGTTCTTATAATTGATACCTTATTTTACTATTCTTCAACATACTATATAACCGATGCGCAACAATACTATTTACGAAAACACGTAAATATCTCAACGCAGGTTCTTCTAGTGAGTCTGTCTAGTCTCCTAGTTCTCTTACGAAACATTAACAGCTTTACTGATAAAAAATCCTTTCCCAAACGTTAAACGCTTACAAGTTAAACGGTTACGAGTTACACATTGTACGAAGACCGTGCAATTTTATATTCGATTTGGTACTAATAAAAAAATCTCTAACTATATTATCAAACCTGGCAACATTGATGACGCATTGATTTACCGTGCGCCGGGTGCCCTGTGCAGAATTGGATTGTAGATGTTAATATTTATAATCTCTACACGAATCGTGTTTTTGTTTCATAAAAAAGTCAATTTATTATTTTATTCATACAATTCAATATTTTTACAATTCATTTCTGTTAGGTTTCGTCAGTTTTGATAATGAAATTTTGCAAATTGGACTTTCGTGTTACGTCAAAAATGGGGTCGTATCCTTATTCCAATATTTGAATCGAATTTTATGGTCATAACTTTATAATAATTTTATGAACGTTATATTTTTTTATAATAAAAATTTCTAAAACATGTTCATAGGAAATAAAATACTTATTTTGAACCATTTTTATTATTTAAAACCAATATGTTTCGTAAGCAATGCTTACATCACAAGGGTTTACTTTAAAAAGTTTTAAGTGTTTTTTTTTCATTACTTTGGACAGTGGTTATTTTTACCAATAAATATAATTACGTAACACCCCGATGTCGAGTAGTTGAACATTTAATACAAAATTATATAAAATCGACGAAATATGATAAACATAAAATAAAAAAAAATTAAAACTCATCGTGAAGGCTGGAATCACTGATATCATAAAATTACCTGTAAGTCTTTCAAGTAGTCTGCTGGGTGTCGCGTATCTGATTTGCGGCACCTTGCACGAGTTGAGAGCGCGCGAGAAGCGGATGTCGACGTCGTCGGTGAAGAGGCGCGGGTCGCTGCGCACGCCCGCCCCGCCCGGCACGCTGAGCGAGGCGCCGTCCCCGCCCCCCGGCCCGCCCCCGCCCACCCCCACGCCCGCCTCCGTCCACTGCGCGTTCTCCATGCACTGCGCGATGTCGCTGCACCAGGCGGCTTTTTCTTGCACGCTTGCTGCCACTGAATATAACAAAAAATACATCAGTTGCCACTTTCTGTTTTAATTCTTGTTTGTACGTTCCGTTTTAAGATAGTGACCATTTTAAGCCGCCGCTATCCGAATTCGACCGATTTCTTACATATCTCCATTAAACATTTGAAGTTTTTAAGCGCTTAAAAAAACATATGTTAATTTTGAAGATAATATCTTGATACGTTCCACGCCGAAACGCAAATTATATGAAATTCCTTCGATAGAAAAAAATCGCAAAGTATGCTCCGAAAATTATTTTAAACAAGTCTATTTCTATTATTTTACAAGTTATATTTGTGAAAAAATTCACAATGTTTCTTTAAATGATTCTTAAGATACGTCCCACTAATTTTTGCTCTATTTTAAACGAGTCATGTTTTATTAAGCTTTTTCTCAATTTTCGCTGCAATTTTATCACTTAAAAAATTAGCGCGCTCTGTCCAACATTCGTAATTACATATCTCTCCATCTTCTTCTTTTTCAGCCGAGAAGCGCCGCCTTAATGGTTCAGTACAGATTATTCTTTTTAAAAAAGAAATTGTGGTGTTATTTATTATACAGGGTGCGGCAGAGAGGACGGACGGTTTTAAAAAAATCATAAAATAGTTAATTTTTACTCAAAAACAAATTTATTGATGGAATCAGGTTCGCAAGGAAATAGAATTTGAGACAGTCAAGTGTGGAACATTACATCAGGCATGTGGTGGCCGAAATCGTTGATGCAGTGCTGGAGGCGTTCTTGGAAGTTCGCGTAGACTCTCTCCAACATCGCTCTCTCAACTTGGGCGACTTCCACGCAAATTGCGTCCTTCAATTCGTCCAGAGTTCGGGGCTTGTTTTCGTATACTCTAGCCTTGAGGTGTACCCATAAGAAAATTATTCACGTTGTTTTTGAGTAAAAATTAACTATTTTATGATTTTTTTAAAACCGTCCGTCCTCTCTGCCGCAACCTGTACCTGCATCTAGGCTTGCTTGAAAAAAGAAATAACATTAAGGTAGGGACGTTTCTTTGGACAAATTGTATGTAGCCTTGTTTTGAAATTTAAACAAAATATATAGTGAAAATATTATGTTTTATAATTAGGTATGGATATAGGTATCTTCTTACTTACAAATCTTATGATTTCAAAGGAATTTTTTTTTGGTTTATTAAATATGAGAAAATTTTAAACATGATACTTTTTTAGATGCAAGTTCTACTGTTCACTGAGTGTAAGAATATTCACTAAAGAATGTTAAGGGATGTACTTCACTTACTTTAACCAGTGATTCCTGACATTATTTGGAGAAAAAAATATGTTATTGAAATTTTGATCTCCAATGACGTAATTTTTTTTTTGTGCAAAGGTAAACAAAAATATCTTTCGTATTTCGTCACTGGTCACTCTGTCGTGCAACCGCCAAACCCTGCTTACGACTTTTACTATTGATTACATTCTGATTTTTAAAAGTTTAAAAAAATATAAATATTCAAAAATATCACCGGAAGCCAATTTTGCACTTTACATTTTTTTCAACACCTTGTGTTTTGCATAATCGATATTTATGATTTTCATGAATTGTAGAATTTTAATGTTGCAGTCCCATAACCTAACATAAAACATAACCTAGTTGACAATTTATGATTTTTGTCAACACTTATAACGACTTTTCAAAGGAGGTATTGAAGTTTTATGTTGTTGAGTTATCCGGTCACCCTAAAATACATGGGACAATACACCGATGGCTATGTACCTATTATCTCTCATACAAGTATCTAATTGTAATTGTAAATCTAATTGTAACAGAAAACACAGAGAAACTTATTGACTATGACGTTTGTGGATTGGATGCAACTTTCTGGGACTGGCACACACGTTTTAAAGAAATGTAATTTTTGAGTTTTGGTAGAAGTTTTTGGGTTTTTTGCTCTGGAAATAGTCAATTAAAAGTCAGTTAAAATTGAGTAATTAAAAAAAATAATTAAATTATTACTTGTCAGTTAAATATATATTTTTTTAAATTGTTAAAACTTAATTATTTTTTATAAATTATATACTGACATTCAACAATATTATTGTTTAATTTATAAAAAAAAACAGTCTTGAAACGAGTTAAGAGAAAAACTTACCCAAGTGTACAGATAGCTGTGTGCCTTTATTGTCGAATAATATTTTGAAGTCTTTATTTTGGTAATTTTCTGCAGTAGATGTAGATGAACAAACTGATGACGAATCTGAAATCAACATGGAAAACGTATTAATAAAAAAAGAAAGTTGACCAGCATTTAAAAAAAAAAGTGTAATGAAGTGGGTACTAATAATTTTTCGTAATCGTATTTCCTAAAAATTACCGAAAAAATTCGCTGACTCTTATTAAAACTCATACTGGATATTAAATAACGTCTCCAGGCACGCTCTTCGGTTTTCTTACTACTGACCAGATCTAAAAAAATGATTGATATATGACAGATCTACGCCATCGTCGTATCTTTCTAATTTCTCTTATTACTGCATTTTCCAAAAAAAAATGACGATGCTGTGCGACGAATCACTTTAAAGTACAACGCCATTAAACTTTATGATATACCTACCTCTTTTAAAATTCACCAATGAAAAAAATTATGTGGTCATAAGTTGGGTTTAAGTTTGATCACATTTTAAAGTAAAAATGTAAAACATATTGTCAGACTTCGTGTCCAAGATCAGGTGGTGGCTGAACAGGAAGGCTGTCAGAGTAGCATACCATCGTCCATACTGTTGGGCTCCTCGATCATCAGCATGGCGTCCGCAAGCGGCACCCTGCCCGCGTCCGGAAGGTGCAGGCGGCCGCCCGCCGCCCGTGTGCCGAGGATCAGGTGATGGCTGAACAGGAAGACTGTGAGGTAGTAATAAATTGTTCTAGTAGCATACCATCGTCCATGTTGTTGGGCTCCTCGACCAGCATGGCGTCCGCAAGCGGCACCCTGCCCGCGTCCGGAAGGTGCAGGCGGCCGCCCGCCGCCCGTGTGCCGAGGATCAGGTGATGGCTGAACAGGAAGACTGTGAGGTAGTAATAAATTGCTCTAGTAGCATACCATCGTCCATGTTGTTGGGCTCCTCGATCAGCATGGCGTCCGCAAGCGGCACCCTGCCCGCGCCCGGAAGGTGCAGGCGGCCGCCCGCCGCCCGTGTGCCGAGGATCAGGTGATGGCTGAACAGGAAGACTGTGAGGTAGTAATAAATTGCTCTAGTAGCATACCATCGTCCATGTTGTTGGGCTCCTCGACCAGCATGGCGTCCGCAAGCGGCACCCTGCCCGCGTCCGGAAGGTGCAGGCGGCCGCCCGCCGCCCGTGTGCCGAGGATCAGGTGATGGCTGAACAGGAAGACTGTGAGGTAGTAATAAATTGCTCTAGTAGCATACCATCGTCCATGTTGTTGGGCTCCTCGATCAGCATGGCGTCCGCAAGCGGCACCCTGCCCGCGTCCGGAAGGTGCAGGCGGCCGCCCGCCGCCCGTGTGCCGAGGATCAGGTGATGGCTGAACAGGAAGACTGTGAGGTAGTAATAAATTGCTCTAGTAGCATACCATCGTCCATGTTGTTGGGCTCCTCGACCAGCATGGCGTCCGCAAGCGGCACCCTGCCCGCGTCCGGAAGGTGCAGGCGGCCGCCCGCCGCCCGTGTGCCGAGGATCAGGTGATGGCTGAACAGGAAGACTGTGAGGTAGTAATAAATTGCTCTAGTAGCATACCATCGTCCATGTTGTTGGGCTCCTCGACCAGCATGGCGTCCGCAAGCGGCACCCTGCCCGCGTCCGGAAGGTGCAGGCGGCCGCCCGCCGCCCGTGTGCCGAGGATCAGGTGATGGCTGAACAGGAAGACTGTGAGGTAGTAATAAATTGCTCTAGTAGCATACCATCGTCCATGTTGTTGGGCTCCTCGACCAGCATGGCGTCCGCAAGCGGCACCCTGCCCGCGTCCGGAAGCAGGTGCAGGCGGCCGCCCGCCGCCCGCGTGCCCAGGATCAGGTGGTGGCTGAACAGGAAGGCTTGCCGGGGCTGCAGCTGGGGGCGGCGCCCTCGCGCTCCCCCGCCCCCGCCGCCACACACCTGGCTCAGGCTGCCTAAAAAAAACAATCAATCTTTGAAACAAAATATATTTTGAAACTTGTTTATTTATTTCTGACATGCAATATAGACAAAAACGCATCTCCACTGAAATTCTGTTACAAGCAATTTAGACAAAATAAATAATTTTAATAAGAAAAGGAAGCAAAACGATTATAAACAGTCAAATGATTTAAATTATCCAACGGGCGCTAGACTACTTGCGGAGGCAGTTGGGTTGCAACAGTTGCGACCATAAAATTCCTCTGCCGTTTATGGAGGTACGCGCGAGAGACTTTTTAGTTGGGAGACTTTTTTGAATTTGGAATAGTTTCCCGCAACTAAAGTCCCTTAGGATCCATCTTAGGATCTATCTAGGATAAAAACTAAATGTAAACAAATGTTTTCAAAAAATTAAGATTTTTGTTGCTGTTAGATATCTGCTACTTCTGCATTTCGTATTAGTTACCTTAGTTGTGTAGAATTCTTTAAGTTACATATATTAAAGATGAGTTACAAAAGTCTCTTGGAGATCTTTTTGTAAAACCGAGTACGTTCATTGGCTTATTTGTAATAATATAAGCATTGTTCGCGCAATTTTATATGGGATTGGTTGGGTATTGCATTCGCGGACTTGATGGGTAGATATGTCAAAATCCTGAATTTATCCCACCTACCTAATCTTTCCCTCCTAAACGTCACCATAAAAATTGTTGCAAAAAAGTACTAAACTTTGGAGAGGTGCCAGTACAAAATAACATCTCAGACAGGGCGCATACAGGGCGCATGTATTGTAACCTGTTGTTATAAGAATATTGCGAATTTTAAACAGTGAGAAGTGTACACCAAAACTGGAGATCAGCGAGGCCCCGTTTGCAACGGTGAGTCCTATTTTCCTTATTCCAATCTGGGCTTATCTAACTTTCCAAAAGCCCAGATCTGAACTATCGACTGACTATCCATCGGGTTTTGCGAGTGTATGCTATCTAATCGTCCCGTATAACTTAGCGATTTCATGTAGTTTCGGGACTGGTCCTTCGAGGGCTGCATAGGCTTTGCTTTGCAGCATTTATCGCCAATTAACAGTGGAGTCGCAGTTTCGCGACACCAAGCATAAATGATGTAGGAATAGTATTTTACCAAAAATTGTATTTTTTCACACATATATTTTCACACATATATATAAATTTATTGTCAAATACTATAATCAAATATTTTTTTTAAAATTTATTGACTGAAATGAGTGGGTTTACTAAAATCTTAAAGAATGACGTTTTCGTAAATTGAAATTCAATTTTTATTGAAGATAATTTGAAGGTATTTCAGATTTTTCTATAAACAAAAGCAGTCTTATACGAGATACTTTTTAAAATTTTACAAATCTTTAGATCTTTAGATCATCGGCAAAAAGCAAAATATTATCATCGCAAAATAAAGTAACATTGTTTTCAAAACGAGCAGATTTACAAAAGAATATTATTACCATTTAAGTTGTTGATTACAAAAAGTTACAAAAAAAATTCAAAGTTTTTGGAAATTTATTATGAATATTGCAAAAAGTTACAAAGTTAATTTCATGACATTTAACACGAGTTTTGATTCAGATTTACATATAAAAGTATATTGTGTTAAAAAATAATTCATTGTTTACATTAATTTCTCAAGTTTAGGCAGAATCAATTAAATTTTTGTATAATTTTTTTAAAGTTTATTTACATTTACGTTTATCATAATCTCAAAATCTCTAAACCCGAGAAAGAAAAACTAAAACTGAGTAGGTACCTCCTACCTATTCAGTCCGATTGTAAGAAATCTCTCATTTTACACATACGAGTAAATTAAAGTACAAGAGTTACGAAGTTTTAATTTTCAATGTACATTTGTTACTTTAATTTTAAATTTTCTGCAATCAGTTTCGACACATTCGTGATAACTGTAGTATTGAAATTAACATTATAAAACAGATAGCCCTAAACAATGGATATACACCTGAAATAATTAACCGTTTAGTTAGTAAGACACAAGCAAATTTTTAACAAAAAAGTAAATTTGTAGTGGTAATAATAACAGCAAACCTAGTAACAACTTAATATATTAAAAAAAAACTTCCCTATTCAGGCGATTTATCTTTAAAAATATTTCGCATAATATCAGTTCATATTTTCGAGCTTTCTCCACATATTCCAAAATCAATAAAAAAATGGATGAATAACTAGGATGTTTCTAATAAATTGGAAAAAACGGTGTATACACTTTGGAATATAACGATTGTTACGCACAGTATGTAGGTATGACGTATGACTATTAGAAATTTTAAAACAAGAATCAGGGATCAGGTACTTTGTTTACGAAATAATAACGACTCCGAGTTTGCTACCATTTAATTCAGACAGGCCATAGCTTCAACAAATAAAAAACCAAGTTTAAACATTGCAATTTAAATTCATATATTAATTTATGCGCTTTAGAAACCTTAGAAATAAACAACAAAATTAAATCGAATAGTAATTTAGATAATAAAATAATAACACCCTTACTAACAATGTAAATCACCTTTACTAACAAAGTTTCCATGTAATGTTGACTCCTCCCACCATTCTCCCCCTACCCCAAAATCACCCCTCCCACTGGGGGGCAATGGGCGGGGGGCCTAATTAAATTTAATTCATTTTTGTAATTGTATAGAATTTTTAAGTTAGTTTTAAAATTAGCTAGTAAATGACACGGATGTGTCGAAACCGGTAGCAAAAATTTAAAATAAAAGTAACAAATGTACGTTGAAAATTAAAACTCTTCAAAACAAAACGTCTTAACATAGTTAATTTGTACAATATGTCTAAAAAGTTTGAAGTGAAGTTTCAGATGCCTGTAAAAATATTCTTAAGGTGTAAATATTGGAATGAAGTCATGCAAAAGCGGAAATGAAGGATAAAGCGGCAAGTACAATTAAAATAAACATGCTTCTTAGAATAAAATAATAGGTATAATTTCGGGAAGAAATATTATATTTCAAATCCTACCTGACAAATCCGAAAAGATAACAAAACTAAATTAAATTTTTTAAAGTAAATAGGAGAACTGCATGCACAAATAGATTGTCCTACTAAAACATATTTTAACGTATATTTTATTGTAGGTACTTCGATCATATATGAATTCGATGACCGTGATTATACGGGACGGCAGAAACAGGCAGAGTGAAGAACCGCATAGAAGAATGGAACATGAATAGTTTGAGTAAAATTCACGTTTCTCTCACCTTGCCTCACAAAAACCTGGTTGACGTCCAACAGGATATCACATCCTTCTATGATCATCCTTTCTACTGCCAAGTTCTTCCGAAGGTTCTCTGTTTCGCTTACCTGTGTAAAGGCACAATTTTTAGTACAATACATGAATTTTGACCATTTATACCGCCTAGCGTCTTGACTTTCAAAAATTATTTTTAATAAAATCATAAAATTTATAAAAATTGTTAAAATTTTTTTTTCTGTTTCGTGGGTGGACTTTTATTGATATTTTTACCTATGTTTATTTTTAAGACCTAAAATGCAGGAAAGATCATCTACAAGCATAGCTGCCTATAATTACCTACGTTGATGCTAAGTTAAGACTAGAAAAGTTCACGTAAAGCAGAAAATTATGTGTGCATTTTCTAAGGTTTGAGGTAAAATCTACTGCTAGTTCTACGATAAAATATTGATAGTATTTTTAAACAAATTTTAAAAATACTATCAAAATGTGTGAATAATATTTTTCTAGCGAAGTCAAAATTAAGGATGTATTATTAAAGTTGTGGAAAAATGCAAATTAATTAAAAAAAAAACATCGAAATATTGACTATTGAAAGGACAATAGAGATACACAAAAGAGAAGCGGTGAAGTTGTGGGGGAATTAGCAAAAAAGTTTATTTATTTAGGAAGATTGAGGCAGAATTGTAAAATTCAGAATGGTTAATCAAAGGCGTAAATACATATATTTATAGCAAAAAGCACAGGGGTAGGTAGATAATATGATATTGACATAAGATTTTAAGATTTAAAAATAAGCACAGTTTTATCTTAGTAAAAATAATGCGTATTGAAATAATCACTTCATGGTTTTCCTACCAATCTGCAATATGAAAATCCTTTAATTTAAGGTATTACGTATTTATCAGTATTTTAAAAATCATAAAAAAATTATCAATCAGTTGAATTTACTCGTTCAAGAAAAAGATACCGAATTAAATAAATTGAAGACTTTTTAGAGAAGCAATATTCATATTTTATTATGTCAAGCTGTGCCTTATCTCAAGTAACTAAACATGTAGGTACAGCGCATTCGTGTGATGTGTAAAAAGAAAATTTCCACTATTGAGTCGTTGGTTTTAAAGACACAACTACAGCACACCGTGATACTGTGGCAATACCATTTATCAAATCAATAATAAATGTATTATACTGACTTGAAAAGCAACCTAAATTCGTAAATCCAAAATGGTTCAAATTTGGTTAATGTGTAGACGACACTATTGGCTGCTAAGACAGCTTTAACCGGGACTGCCCTTACAAACGTTTACCGGTGTGACGTCACTAACGCCTTACGTACGAACAGATTGTTTTGGCGGCAAATCAAAAAGGCATTTTTAAAAACCTTTCCAAAATTTATTTGAACAAAAAATTAAATAGACACGCACTTAGTATCGTATTTTTTACACATTCTTTCAAAAACCAAAAAAAAAAACTGAAAATACCAATGATATTTTTAATGTATGTATAGTTAACTCTAATAATGTCTTAAATTGAAAAATAAATAGTTAGTGAAATTAGTGAGGATGTACTAGCAATGGGGACAGACCTCGTCGTGCATCTGCCTGGAGAGGTCCTCCAGCTGCTGGCGCGCGTGCTGAAGACTCTTCCTCTCCACGTGGTCGTGCGGCGTGTGCGCGAGTAGCTCGTGCAGGGTTATTATGTAGCGAGGGACCTACGAATCATTAAAATTTTTGTAAGTAAGGTTAGAAAATTTTGTCGACTGAGACAGTATATAAAAACCATAAAGACATAATACAACGCCATGCTGAACCAATAATCAGCTCTCTAAATTAACATCAAAATTGATTTTGACAAGAATTATTAGTAAGTGTGTGTTGGAGTTTTGAGTAGAAAAGGGGGCAAACACTTCAATTGTGAAATAATAACACAAAGTTAGTTTTATTTTATTTATTAAGTTAAAAGAAATATAATATTTCGCTTTCTTAACTTAAATACAGAGCATATTATGTAGTAGTTTTTAATTTTGTTCCAAAATCTTAAGTTTAAATAGTTTTTTTTTAAAGGTTTTTATATTCTCTTCCGTTTTTAGATTATCTGGAAGGAGATTATAAATGTGAACTCCCTCGTGGCCAATACTTCTCTTGCCACTTTCAGTCTTGACTGTATTTGTGTACAATTTATTGTGTTGTCTTGTATAATGTTCGTGTACTTGTGATGTTTTTATAAATGTTGTGTTTGTGTGTATAAGTCCATTTTGTATTTTGTAGATTAAAAGACATATGTTATATTCGTACAATGTTCTTATTTTCAAAAGGTTCATTTCCTGGTATAGTTTTTTTGTGGGAGTGTCTGGGTTATAGTTGAAGAGTTTCTTAATAACTTTGTTCTGTATTATTTGTAAGTCGTTTAAGTACGTAATGTATGTGTTTCCCCATATTTCTATTAAATAATTTAGGTGGGACTGGATTAAGCTAAAGTATAAGCCCCTCTTTACCTCTGTTGGTAGAAGATGAGCAATTCTACCAAATACACCAATTAATGGGATGATTTTTGTTTTTAGTTTTTCTACGTGTTGTTTAAATGTTAGATGTTTATCAATATATAAGCCCAGGTATTTTTCGCTATCTAGAATATGTAGGTCTCTTTCTTCTATTTGTAATGGTTTATGCGATGGTATTATTCTTTTAGGTTAGCTTAAGATCATGTAACCGGTTTTATTAATATTTATTGTTAATATATTTTTTATTAGCCAATCGTTTAGTACATTAAGATCAGTTAACTCCTCTCAGCAAACATATTATTAAATAGTGGATCCATTAGTTTTTGTCAAATTCATTAATATTCCGAGAAATCGCGATAATTTCTGGCCTTAAAAATGGAAATTTTTGGATAACCAACACCTATGTCACAGGCCACTCCAGTGGGGCCACCCTCTATGTTTGGTGACTTAACAAGAGTTCCCGGGTTCATGGGGTGAGGTTTATCCGGGAGTTGGTGGCGGATGCCCCCTTTACAGTATCTCCAAATACGATATAGGCCGTTAGGAAATTTATTTCTCTTAGAACTTATTATTATACCGAGCTTTTTTTCAAAAAAACCTTAGGTACTGTGGACATTTTTTATGATCTTCATAAATTATTTATTACAGACTTTTCCTATCATCGTAAAAAAATTGTATTCTCCTAATACTACACAACTAAAATAAATTTAAAACAAATATATAATGTGAATGTGAATATATTACTTGATGCATGGGATAGGTCAGGAACGTCTCCAGCGACCTTCCTTGGCAAGCCGGTTTCGCCTCCAGCCTCGAAAGCAGAGCAGCAAACTGCGCACCCTGCTTGCACTCCGTCAACACCTGCAGCGAGTAGTGGTGGCTCCTGACGTACTCCTGGTAGATGGACAGCATCGGCAGCAGCATGTCGAAGAGGTCACCTGCACCGGACAGTTTTTCTATTCACAGATTTAAAGGGTCTTCTGAACGAGGATAATATGAACCATCACTACTTTGGGTTTGGGAGAGTTGTGACCTTTGGTGAGTTAATTTCAAATTTATTTTTAAGCTAATGACTTCCAATATCTTGGAAAAATATTACAGTTTGAAATCAGCGTTAGATTTAACCGGAAAGTACAGTTTAAATGGTTAAGGTCACGACTATCCCAAAAAATAATATTAAAGGCGGCGTTGAGCAAAAAATATTTTTTTATGTCTTCGTTTAAGTAATTAGTACTGTTTTTCTTATAAAGTATTCTTAATCTTTGTTTGAATTGTTCCGGACTCAATTATGCGGATAGATGTAGGTTACTTGGAGTACAGAAGAGAAGTGACATTTAAAAGCATGCTTCATCTATAATATAGTTTTGTTGTGTTTTTTATCTTCCAATAGTAAGACAATTTGAAATGTGTCTTCTATGTGTCTGTATCTTCCAAATAAATTAAAGGTTCGAATGATTAATAGATAAGTTGGTTTATTTGGTTACCGTGGATATTTTATAATTAATTTTAAACGAGACAGACATCCTTACTAGGCTAGACTATAAGTAGTTCTGTTTCTTCGGCGGGAGGACTGAGGGAGCCCAATCTCACTGAAGCCTTCGGCCATCATCGTAACCGTTTTGATATCCAACTTAACTGCCATCTCTTGGGATATAGCAGAGTTTCGTTTTACAAACTAACCTATCGAAAGCTATTGAGGGAAGCTGAATCTATGTATGTAAATATTCAATTTACCGCAGTTTTGTTTTAGATAATTTGACTTAATGATAATATAACTTTTGATAATGCGCCTTAATGTATTACATACAGATTCAACTTTTCGTTTAAAACTCGAACTTAAAATATATCAACAAAAACATACTTTGTATTTGATTTTTCTTGTTTTTAGTTGAAAATTTTATCCACTATTTTCTCAACGGCTCGGTGAGGAAGCCGGACTCAAATTTTATTTTGTAAAATGAAAGTTACATTTATTACTTTACATGGAAGTTACATTATAACGATATAGACCCTCCAATGTCACTGTCTGCATGATTGTTAGTGAGAACGAAAAATGAAGGCATACTTACATTTATACTTATTCATAATATAAAAACACATCAGAGACGTGTTCGCCAAGTAAGTAACTTACGTAACGACAGTAGAGACAATCAATTTTATGCTGTATCTAATGTAAACATTTTATATTGTGCAAGATAAGCATCCAACTGCAAACCCCGCTGTAAAAATTAAATTAATTTGTATGAATTCTTGCTTCTTTGTCTTGCATTTGAACTTCAATTGGAATCACAGATATTTAAGGCGGAAATGAAATACAACATTTGCTGAAAACGCTTGCTTAAAATGATCGCGACTGTGGCGTAATGTTGAAAAAGTACAACTTACAGTAAACATGCGCATTCATATGCTTCAGGATCCATTTGCCTAAACTTTCTCAAAACAATTGTTAGATATTGGCAATGGAAAAGTTGCTGTACACGAAAATACTGGATGCATAAAATTACCGACAGATTTCTGCACCATCATCAAATCGCAAAATACTCTCGACAACATATTTCCCGATGCACACACACAATACAAAATCTTGAGTGGCTGACAGAAAGAAAGATTTTGGCAGCAAAAAATGTGAACGTCAGTAAACTAAATTCCAAGATACAACAGTTGTTGCCAGGGGACTTGGTGTCATATAAATCTATCGATGCAGTTTGCGATGCCAACGAAGCTGTGAATTATCCAATTGAGTTTTTGAATTCATTGGAAATGCCGGGCATGCCACAGCACCATTTACAATTGAAGGTTGGATCTCCGGTTATTTTGCTTTTTAATTTGAACCCACCACGGCTTTGCAATGGCACACGATTAGTCATTGAAAAATTAATGAAAAACGTTATCAAAGCCAGCATTTTGAATGGCAAGTTCCGAAGCGAAAATTTGTTGCTGCCACGAATCCCTTTGATTCCTACAGATGTGCCAATTGAATTCAAACGCATTCAATGCCAGATTGGCATTAACAATGACGATCAATAAGGCAATAATCAGCAAGGCAAAAGGTTGTCTGTTTGTGGCTCAGATTTGGGTACACCATGCTTTTCCCACGGACATATGTGGCATGTTCATATGTGGCATGTTCTCGCGTGGGAAAACCATCCAGTTTGTTTGTATTGGCTAAAGACCGACTGACCAAAAATATTGTACATTCCATTGCGCTGAGAGATTAATCTTTGTTTATTTTTTAATTGCCAAAATTAGTAGTAGAAATATGAATAACTATTTTCAATTTATAGAAAGCTATCAAGAATTGTTGTTCGATATATATTTGTCACCTTTATAAAGAATAGTTTATTAACTTAAATAAAATATACTTTTGTCTACAACGCTTCATTCTTCTTTCAATTATAATTACATCCCCGCGCACTGATAAGTGTTAGTTATTTTATATTGAACTTAAAAAAATATTTCCTAGAAATAATGTTTATGGCAAAACAACGTTTGCCGGGTCAGCTAGTAAGTATAATATTATTATCAACACGTATCAAAACCTTCAAAAAAAATTAGTCATTAGTTCTTTTATTGATTTCCAGCTTGTGGTAAATGTTTTTTCTTTAAAATACTGTTTTAAATTTACAATGACAACTGCTGTAGAACTTCAATCATTGCGCTGTCAAAAAGACTTAGGTATTTTGGTTTTATTTATATTTTTAAAATTTATTCACTTACAGAAGCTCTATCTACGAGTTTGCTTACCGAGTACCAGCGTGGGCCACGACTCCATTCTCGAGGTCAGACCTTTGAGGAATATTTGATGTAGAAACAAAACTGTTTCACTGTTGAGGAAGATGGAGTTAACGTCTTCGTGAGAACAGGGAGGTTTCTTGGAGCTGGCGGCCATCTTAAAAGGTCGCAGGAAACATGACACCTGAAAATGAACAGAAACCTTATTTATGAAGGATTAAAAAAATTGTTTAATTAACAATTTTATTATTTATAATTTTGAAATCTTTAATAATGCATTGTAGAATTCCATTTTAATATTTGGCGGATACCTTTGGTTCGGAACAACGATTTGTTATTGATTGCAAATGTAATTTTTTATATCTGTTACGTGTCCTTTAACTAAGTTTTTGTCAGTGGATTAAAATTATATAAAAACCCACAAAATATTGACTGAAAATAGTTATTAATAGAAAATACTTTGTTTATACAACTATTTTGTTAAATATTGTATACGAGTATCAGAACAAAACATTTAGATATTTTAAATAGTGGCGTAAACAAAATCAAATTGATTATTAAAATAAACAAAATTTTCATTTTATCCTGAGAAAAAAACTATGATAATTTTGATTAATAAATGGTTTGTATTAATTTAATTTAAATTTTTCCACAAACTGAATTTGGGATTATTGAAATATAGCTTACTATTTTCGTCTCAAAGTGAATTTGCAATTATTGAAGAAGTGATATTATTATTTTTAACAATTGTAAGTAAAAAGAAAATATTTAAAAAGTTTTCCAAATAAAACGAAGTTTGAAGCAACTTACAAAAAGAGAAGTACTGACTAAGTTTAAAAAAAAAATTGACCACCTGTTGATGAACAATTAACAAGATGATAAATATCTATAATCAATGAAAAGGATTAAATATATAATAAAAAATATTGTTAAAACAGCATAAAAAATGTTTGTAGAATTATCAAATAAGTAATAATTTAATTAATAAAAAGCTCTAATTTATAATATTTTATCTATTTTATGAAAGGTAACATATTTTTTCCCCAATTAAAAAAGATGAAGACAAACCAATATTTCCATTTGTTCCACATATTCTTCTTCAGCTTCCACCATCCGAAAAACAAGGCTGCATTAAAATAATTAATATCATCGTTAGCAACTACACAACGCTGAATAACACTAACATATCAAAATCACTTTTCAAATTTAAAAAAGTTACCATCGCTTGCATTTGACTTAAAAAAACGAAGGTTAAATACATCCTTACATGATTTAGTCAAGTGTACAGCAATGGTCAAAAGAAACCATCAATACAATTTTGAATTATTTTTGAAAAAAGGTGTAAATAAGCGTTTAATTATGTTCCGTGCTAATGTTTTTTTTTTATTTTTATATTGACTCGTCACTTTTTAATATTGACTCATGTTTTACAATAAAAATCCTATTAAGGAAATAGACCACAATATTACTGTGGTAAAACGTAACAAGCTTTTAGGCAAATTATCGGAGAGATAAGTGAATTATAACCTGTTCCTCTTGCGCATGCTCTCTGCGTGAGGGCTCTTTATATACTGCTCCACTATTTGCTTCCAGCGGCGACGGCATAGCCACCCACGGAAGAAGCTCTGAGGAAAATGACAAACGTTGAACAATATAATTTTTTAATTAATCATTTATCACAGCAATTTTTATTTTACCGCCAGGTGGGCGATAAAATATGCACTAATATAAAAAAAATAAAAATAAAAAATTTTCATAAATTAAATTTTCGGACGAACTTTGTGCATTGTGCACAAAAATAAATACACCGAGATAAACCAGCAATATCCATTGTTGTCAAATTATCATTTCCATTGGTTTTTGGTTGGTAAATGTAAAAGAAGAGATTTTTTTTAAATACATCTTATTGATCATTGAAGAAGCAGATCACTTATAATCTGAACGATAACATAAAAGCGAACAAGACGCAGAAAAATAGAAAAAAATAATGGTCGCAACTGGGACTCGAACCCGTAACTTCTCGTCTAACCGGGTCGTGCGCTTATACGAATTTAGCCATTGCCACCTTCCCCAAATCTATCATAATTGTTAATCTCATATTTTCAAATTTTAGAATTAACAATATTATTTTCGCCTAATTTTAAAGGTAACCTTATAGCATCTCGGATAAATATTTCCGATTTTATTTTTATAAACCAGTTCTTAGAACGACTGTTTCCAATGTAAAAGGTAGTTGCTCATGATATGGAAAAAAATTGTCGAATATAATTTTGTGAATTCTAAAATTTTAAGGGTTTGGTTTTAATCATACTTAAATCTGTAAATATTTTCATTTTTCTTTATTATTTTACTCTAACTAGATGCTGCACCAACAGGCGAACACATCTATGATGTGTCTTTATGTTGCTAATTACTGCATATTTAAGCATGCATTCATTTTTTTTTCTTACTAACAATAATGCATGCAGAGACATTGGAGGGTCTAGATTCGTTCTAAAATTTTAAGATTTAGGTACTGGTTAGACGACAGGTTCTGGGTTCGAGTCCAAGTTGCGAACATTAACTTTTTTCTTTTTTTCTGTATCTTGTTCTCTTTCATATTTTTGTTTAGATTAGTAGTGTTATCTTCTTCAATGATGTATTACATTGTTGGGAGTAACCTTCAAAAGTTATGAAAAGAGAGTTTTTCTTATAAAAAAATTAATATTCATTTACACTTTTATAAGTTCCAAATAAACAAAAACGGATATATTTATTTGAGACGCTACCTAGGTTACAAAACAATTCTTAGAATGATTGATCAATTCTTATAAAAAATGAACATCTAATTGATTTCACTTTTATTTTTTTTTGAATGAATGTTTTAAGTAGAATCTTGTAAGTAGAAAATATTATTTAATTTCCGACATCCGATTGTGCCGAAACTTTTTCAAATAGACCCTTTGTCTATGTCAGCTTTTGGTGGCAATTGCGCACACACATGCGGTCATATTTGCATTTATCTAAAATTCAATAACATCAGATAGCAGCAATAAACAAATAAATGTTGATCTTATCCAACCAGGACTTGGCTCAGTTAGAAGCATTGTTGACTCTGGTTCCTCGGCAGGAAGTTTCAAACTTCAAACGAAACAAAAAGGTTTTTAAAGACATTTTAAATTAAGCGTCTTGTAGTAAAAATACATTGTTTTTTACGGATTTATTTTCTTTGGTAATTGTTTGCGTCATGCACATTACATGGTAGGTATGTAGGACTTTACGACTATTAAACTAGACCAGTGGTTCCCAATTAGTAACTCTAGGGATACGAGAGGTCGCCATGATAGCATATGTACCTATACAGATGGCGTCATTGAACATTATCAAAGGGGTTGCGCTACTGTAGTGAAGAATGTTGTGATTCCGTGTTATGTAATTTAATACTTTATTTATTTATCATTTTGACTACAAGAAATATGTGATCACGAAAGGATAATCAAAAAAAAAATTAATTGGATACCACTGAACTAGATTAATGTCCGACTCATGATATTATATTTGTAATACAAGAGATGCTTCACAACATTATTCCGATATGTTTCCGAATACTATTTTCTGTCTTGAATAATCGTCTTTAAAATGAATAATTAATATTAGATTACCTGCACTTTCTTGATTTTCTTCAATTCTAGGGCGTCTAGTTGCTGGTGGGAGGACGGGGTGGGGGCTGAGCGCCCTCCTGGGCCCCATTCTCGTTTCAATGCACATAACTACAATTAAAAAGACAACGATTTTTTTTATTGTGCTGGTCAGTACATCTGAACACTAAAACATCACGATATTTAAAAAAAACAATAACAACCAATAAGATGGTACCCATATAAATTTTGTATTTTTCTTGATTTGTTTGCGTAGTTGGAATCGAAAGGTAAACGCTGATTGCTTGGTAGTGAAACGATTTCCAGCTAACGAAATATTGAAAACATAATAAATATTAATGTTATTATATGATTTTTGTTAAATAATAGTGTTGACTATTAAAAATTATAAAAAAATAACGAAGATCTTCAAATTAAACTTGAAAAAAATAAACGAAATCTTTAATTTAGGTACTAATCAATGGATCCTAAATCAACGCTGATGCGACGTAGTATTAATGTTTTGACGTGGAAGTGATATACATTACGAAAGACAAGGTGATTGCGTCATTCTTTAGATATCTACGCAATGAAGAAATCTCAAGGGCTTCGGAAATTCAATCTAATTAATTAACCCCCTTTCCTTTCCTACGAATCGTAAGTGCACCTTACTGTTCGAGAGTTTGAAACTGCGTATTGTCTGAAGCCCAAAGACACCTGGAAAAACCCCTCGCCTCCATCAGATGAATCCCCATATCTTTACTAGGGGATTGCAATCGACTGGACTTCTGGACTAAGGTTATCAATACAATGTATTATTTGGTTTACTGGTGTATCAACGGACGCTGCTCTGAAGCCTATAAGTTCATTAGGTCCATTTACATATCGTAAGTTAGTTTCACACAATATTTTAGTGTGCTTGTCTCACCAGGGATGTGCTGTGTCGAGACAGGTTAGTTTATTAATATTTTATTTTAATTAAATGTGTATAAATTTAACAATAAGTTTATTTTCAAAATTTAATTTAAAATTAGCGCCATTGATCGCTTTACCATCGATACTTTTTATAATCATTTTTAAACGTATTTTTTAAACTGTAAGATAAATAAAATAAAATAAATTGTTATATATAAAACACATTTTACTCGTTTGTGAATAATGTAAGTAATTTACCAAAATAATCTATATAGGCAAAGCTAGTGCGTACATATACCTATTCATCTCAAGGGGTAGGTCATAAGCCGTTTAATATTCACTCATTATGGTATGTGCCTACCCATATCATAAATTTTTACATGCTTTTTAGAGTTTATTAAGTTTAGTTTATTTAAATGAATAACAGCTTAATTAAAATACAAAATATATAAATATTTGTAGGACATATTCGGAAGACACACCAACAACTGAATTTTACCGGGTAAGATTGGGCGTTTTTTTTATGATAACATGGGTTACAAATGGTCAGCGATGAAGTAATGCGCTATAGAATAGACTAACGGATACAATAGTCTGTTCTGGCTAACCTTCGAGGCCCTAAAGAAGCTAAGATACTTCGATGCTTCCCACTGATTTAACGAATAATTTTTATAGTCAGCTGTGGAACAGCTTGCCGTATGTGGTCTCCCTCCAAAATGTTGATCCCACCCGCCCCAGATAAAATCTACCTTTTCTTTAATATATCATCTGCCATACATGACATCAACCCTTGGAGAAATTTGTGCATCTTGATATGGCCTGAGTATTAAAACATCTATCGTCAGTTCATATAAAATGAGACAAACATAATATGGCTGACCTCTGCTCTCAGCTTGGCTACCTCAGCAGCAAGATCCTCGCAGGTCTGGGCGTACTGCTCCCTGGCGGTCCTCTCGCTCTCTACCACTTGAAGCAGGTGCAGATGACGCTGCTCCAACTCTTCCCTCTGCAGAACCACTTTGTTAAAGCTGGAAGAAAGGGCAAACATATCCTTAAATGCTGTGGCGATTCGTGGCCTATCTTGTAGGGAGTTCAATTAGAGATTAAAACAAAAGAAATGGAAAAAAAATTCTACAACTCTTTCCCATAATTATTAAACATTTTTTAATTTTCCCTATTTTTCTTTGTGACTATAATATTGTTTGTTTCAAAGAATAATTTAAAAAACGAAAGTCGCAAATATATAAACAAACATATCAAAGTTATAACCTTTTTTAACACCTTAAATATGAAAATTATATTAAAAAACCCTTTATTTATTGCAGAATACTATTTTGTACAAATTAAACAAATCTTTTAGGCCATCTGCTCATGGAGAGACCGAAAACTGGTTGGCAACTCAGTTCAGGGCGTAACTTAACTTTACGTTTTAAAGTAATTATTTCAGCTTTTTTAACAAAAATGTGATTAATTAATAATTTTTCAATGATCAATCTTAATGAATAATAATAATGTATCAACCTCCTTAACAAAATCGATATTTTCTGATTTGACATATCGCAAATTACTCGATAACTCGACAGGTCGTGAGGCGCTATCACGGCAACCTGTCAACATGCAATTGAAACGTGGCCGCGGCGACTAGCAACGCTAGTCAATTGGTCTTTAACAATTTGCCCGCGTGCAGACTGCAAATGAAATTCGCAAGTTTCTTTCCTGTGGATAGCGATTGAGTAGCCAACTGTTTTTTTTTTCAGTTTCTTTATGAGCGGATGGGCTCAGTCTCCGCGCATACGGTTAGTTGGAAGATTCCCAAGGTTTACACGCACATTTGCTGCTTACGCATCGAAAGCATTGTGATTTTACGTACTATTTCTTAGATCAGAAAGTTCCGTAGTTGCTGAATTTATAATGCACATATTACGGGATTCATCTCGTACTCGCTCTCGGGCAGTATCACGTGAAAAGATTGGATTTTCTAGCACGCAATTTGAATAGCGCGCTGTTAAAAGTATGCATTATAATGTTATTTATCTTATTTCATTTTCATCGATTTCTAAATTTAAACTCAGTATATCAGAACATTTAAAATAAAGCTATAAATATCATGCACTATATAGCACCTTTATCGATATATTATTGTAGCTATGTTTCGATAAACACGTACTAAATATGTATAACAAAGATTGCTAATTATAAACATAAATAATGACAATCTTGTCTTATTTCTCTTTATAATTAAAATAACCATCTCACATTAATTTACGTGACCATATATTCTATTTTACCTGCTTTGTGTCATATCTAGTGTTATCTATGTTTTGTTTCTTATATCTTATGTTATCTTTTTTTTCTTACAGTTATATTATGTTTATATTATATTTTGTTATTTCCTATACTTTACCAAAAACATGTACTGCACTTTATGTAAAAGCCCTATGGGCGTTTAAATAAATAAATAAATAAATAAATTTTCATGTAGGAAACCACCACTGCAAATATGATAAGATATCAATAATTATCTCTTCTACGTCTTTGGCTTAAGTTTCAATTAGTCACCTGGGTTTTTGTTACAAGTAAGCTGCTTTTGAGTACTTTTGTTAACATAAGTATGACGTAATATTTTATTAACTTTAAGTTATATCAAGATTCAGAATAATAGAAGAGTATGTACGAGATGAGTATGAATGTGAATGAGGCAAAGAGCGTGTGCCAGGACCGAGTTATTTAGTGGTCCGTCCTCCGTGCGTATCCCTGCAGAGAAACTAGTGAAACAAAATCTGCGTTATGTTTGCGTTTGTCGGTTAGTTCAGTTATGTTAATAGAGAAATGATAGGTTTAATAGTACTCGTATACGATAAACATGTTCTCGTTTTAAATTAGTTCTCTGAGTTGACAATATCTTTGAGTTAAAGCAACATTCAAAGCATAAGATTCTCCACGCATTCATATTTTATTGTTTTCTGTTGTGCGCTTTTATATCGCGTATCCAAATTTTACAAAAATCTGACGACGGGAACTGGTAGTTGCAAAATACGGGCTTAGTGACAAAAACTTATCAACTAGGGTATGAGAAGCTTTCAAAATCGCTTGGTGAAAGGCCACCACTTATTTGCTCGAAATGCCATTATTCTTTTTGATGACGAGATCTGAATAACCGGATACTTCACTTTTTGCTTCACAGTCTCATTCCTCTTCCATCTACAGCCTCACAACGCACTAAAATTGTAGATGCAAAAGTTCCGCCGACTCATGACTGTTCGGAGCAATAATTAGAACCCTTGTAACCCTTCACATAAAAATTATGTATGTTAATGATAAAAATATTTGCGTAATAATTGGTGTAACCTTAAGTGACTAGCTCAGACATGAAGGCTCTATCGAAGTCAGAGTCAAGTTAACCACTAAAAAACTGGGCGTAGTGCACAGTGCCACAGCTGTACAAATCGCAAGTGCTGTTGAATTTGGCTGCAACATCCGGTCTGAAGACCCAACATACTTAAAAACCCATGACTATGTGCAGAAACAGGCTGTTCGTTTGACAGATTTCCCTATCTTAACAAATGGATTGCAACCTTTTGAAACTGGCGCGCGGCGCCAGGTAGAAATGCTGTCCTTTTGTTTAACCGGTATTTTTATTTAATTTGTTCCGAGAAACTAGTTTCCTTCTCTTTGGAACTGTTTGAAAACACATCCCATAAGAAAGGATCGTTTCTACGACTTGTTCCTGAATTCAACCGCTCGGCTGTGGAACGGTTTTTCAGCCCCTTTGTTTCCTTCCTACTACAACATGGGTCTCTTCAAGACCCCAGTTCATCCCTTCTTCGCCTAAATAAAATCCTCCAAAGAACATACCCAAAGATTAAATTGAATACGAGAAAAATTATTTTTCTCCCGACCTGTGTGGAGTTAATGTAAAAAAATCAAAATAAGATATTCAATATCTACCATAACATATTTGCACCCCGCTGTTCTCACAATAATCGGTCCGTCCAGTAATATCCACTCGTCGCGTCGCGTCGCCTAGAATTTGCAGGCCGAAGTCAAATTCTATAAAGTTTGACGACACCCTTGGGAAGTCTTACGTTTCCAATTCCCAGTAACCGAAAAATAACAAGTTCAATCTACACTTCGAGAGGATCCAATATCACGTGGAATTCACAAATCTGACCCTACTGCTTATTATGCAAAATAAAATGTTTTTGGATTCATAATCTCGAGATCAAGAAAATGAAAAATTTACATTATATTTTAAGCAGAAATCAGTTTTTTTTTTAACTATTACAAGCATAAATTGTGCTAGTGAAATGATGAACGACGTTGGTAGGAGAGAATTAAACCCGACGCATTTGTCCATTTAGCTACTAACTGGTTTATCCAATGAGCAAACAACTTGATACGGTGAATTTTGGCAGCGCAGTTTTCAAGCTGTTAACTTTTGAGACCATTTGTTTACTTTTGTTGAATTTTTTAAGTCAGAAAATAACGAATCGAAATAAAATTTCTGAAAGAGTACGTTCACGCAGTGGCTAATTGAAACAGTGATTGTATTAAGAGATTATGTTTTTCACAATATTATTTAATCTTATGACACTTGGGATGATATTAAAAAAAAACGGTGCCTACTATAAAAATTTGCAAAATTTTATCAAGTTCTTGTTGAATCCAGACTTTTTAACATTTAAAAAAAATAATAAATTTACACAGCTTTTCAACCCTTATTTGTTCGTTTATAGAAATCATTGTGTCTCCATTACTTTTATAGTGAGAAATATGATCTAAACGGTGTTAGAAAGCGAAAACACCAAACTTTAAATTCAAATCTAAAAAGAAACCACTAAAGTTGTAAAATGTACGTACATCTTTTTGAAACTTAAGTTTCGGATCGCAATTCGGAAAAAAAATATTAAACTTTCAGAATTTTGCATTTATTACTTTTACATGGAACGACAAAAAGTGAGGTGACAGTAATATTTTTAACAAATTTATCCAATAAAATGTTAACGTGTTTTTATTTTGTTTTGTTATCAATAATTTTTGTTGTAAAAAACGTGAGGTGAGCCTTTTTTAAAACTTTTTTGTGTGTGAATGCAAAATTTTTGTATTTCGAAAAGCAAAAATTCATTAAAAATTATAAAGCCTACTTCAAAAAATCTATCACCTTTCAAAAAAAATTCCAGTTTTCGGATATGTTCAGAATATTCAATTTATTTGGATTTTATTGCCAAGCGGAAATATTTTGACCCTCTGACAAAATATTACCAAAACCTGAGGAGTTAAGTTAAATGATAGTAAATAACTCGTATACACCATTATTTAAATACTGGTTGTTCATTTTCATTAAATTAAAATGAAGCCACAAAATGAATTTACGATTATTGAAGATGCTTTTTAAGATGAAGCTATACGTGAAATCATATTTAGATACTATTTAGAATCATCTTTACGACGAATCGGTTTACAATTTGAACATCAAAAAATACGCTACGGATAAATTGAAGCTTTTATTAGCTTTTCTATGTGTTGGAATTACAATAAAATTATTATCCTTTTGAATGTAGCTATAACTTTGAGGTTATCCATTACAAATAAATGAAACAATTAAAACCGCTTTATATTTTATCTACGCCGACCGGTTTCGAAACGACCATTCCTTCCTCTGGGCACACATACAATGAGTTAACAATTACAAAACAGTGGGTGGGTACAATAGATTATTACAAAGTGTTGTGGTAGGGGTGGGGGCGTGGCCAGGGATTAAAGAAGAGTGGGTGGAAGAAAAGGAACGGACATTGATTGGAAACATATCCAGGACTGGGTGGTATCTTCTTCTTCAATGATATATTACATTGATGGGAATAACCTTCAAAAGTTATGAAAATAGAGTTTTTCTTATAAAAAATTGAATATTCATTTAGACCTTCATAAAGTCAATAGTTCCATATGAATAAATTCGGATACATTTATCCGAGACGCTATTCAGGTAACAAACCAATTCTTAGAATGATTGTTCCAATAAAAAGAGTAGTTGCCCATAATATGGAAAAAAGAACTAGTTGAAGATAATATTGTTGATTCTAAATATTTGAAATATGAGACTGACAAATATGACGGTTTGACAGAAGGTGGCAATAGCGAAATTGGTTAGCGCGCACGTCCCGGTTAGACGGGAGGTCTGGGTTCGAGTTCCAGTTGCGACCATTGTCTTTTTCTATTTTTCTGTGTCTTGTTTTCTTTCATATCTTCATTTAGATTATAAGTGTTATCTTCTTTTTCAATGATATACAACGTTGCTGGGAATAACCTTCAAAAGTTATAAAAAAAGAGTTTTTCTTATAAAAAATTATATTGTTTCATTTATTAATTAAATTATTATTTAAGTAACAAAAAATATAAGCGTAAACCACTAAAAAAATGTTTTTTCATGACTTAACTATGAAACAACGAAACAATTTTTACAAAATACCCCTTTATGGCTAAGACTATTTTTGAGGTTTTGTATGTTCCAACTTTTTTTGCATTCTTATAAAATTATACACAAAATAAATAAAAACCACTTTTTCGCTTACTTGCTTCGTGCAAATCCGACGCGCGATTTCAAATTTTGTATGGCATGAGAATCTAAATATTTCTAGCGTTTATATTCCTCTTATGTGTTTGCTTGTTTGGTGAGTGTTTTTCTAATTAAAATGAGTCTTGGAAAAAAACGAGATGCGGAGGTATGATGATTTAGCCGGTGCCTGTGTAAAATTCATGGCGTAAGAAGGCGGGATAAGACTTGTAAATATTACAGTACCTACTCGGGATTGCTACATGCATAAAGTACGTATACAACGTACACAGTATACAGGCCCTGTGCCTTTAGGATGCGAAGGTTCCATCCGCACTCAGGTTCGTACAGCGCGTAGCGGCGTTTACGAAGTTTATATAAAGGTCTGCGGGAGTGAATAAAACAATCTAGTGGAACCTGTTTTTATAGACACCCAGAAAATGAGATTAAAGCAGGAAAAAAACAAGGAAAATGGTTGCCTAATAAATTCATTGTGCATATCAAAATAAAAACGTTGTCACGCTAATATAAACAAGTTATTTACCAACAACAAAAATAAGGCATTAAAATAAAATAAAAAAATGAAGTTTGTACTAACGTGACCGCTCGGACAAAATTGGGGAAAAATTTGTCTGCGTCATCAATTGCCTACAAGACGATCATGGGTTTTCAATAGATCGTTTTAATATCAAAGAAAAAAGCAGGAGTCCAAGGTGAGGTTTCTTGTAGGAGTCTTGCGGATAAAATTATTTATATTTCAAATAGTTTTAGGTTCCCAAAATGAACTAAGTATTACGTTTCAATTAAAACATAAACGAAAATTGAATGTCTTTTACGGAAAGTCAGACTAAACATCAAAATATTATTAAACTATAACTCCGAACATAACAATTTATTGAGTACGTGTTTTTATGCTGATATTAATTAACGGTCAGTACTTTTTGATGATGTCTGTGAACAGAAGATAACTTTTTCAATACGAACCTACGTTGTACACTCCACCTGCATTGCTGATGTATTGCGTTGATATACAATTAATCCGAAACGAGAAATGTTTTGATTTACCCTGTTACGCAATCCCCCGTGTGTATTTTGTTCATTTTTTTTAACATATTTTTTAGTGTTTCAATTTGGCGTTTTAATATTTTTTGATAATATATATTTTTTTTAATTTCTTTAAATAGTCTATTTAAGGCGGCGCTTCTCGGCTGAAAAGGAAGAAGATGGAGAGAAATGTAATCACAAATGTTGGACAGAGTCCGCCAATAGAAATAGACTTGTTTTAAATAATTTTCGGAGCAAACTTTGCGATTTTTTTCTATCGAGGGAATTTCATATAATTTGCGTTTCGGCGAGAAACGTATCTAGATATTATCTTCAAAAATAACATTTATTTTTTTAAGAGCTTAAAAACTTCAAATGCTTGAGGAAGATTTGTAAGAAATCGGTCGAAATTCGAATAGCGGCGGCTTAATCAATAAATTTAATTTGAGTTTTGATTTTGGTACTGCTAGTATTGTTTTTATTTTTATGTCTACGTGTACTATCTTATTATCATATGGTAATATAGCCTGACTTCTACGACACGAGCATAAGCCTAGGATGGTGGTCAAGATACAGCAAATGAATTGCAAAGCGAAAATTGTATGAAAAATTTAAAAAAAAATTAGTTTCTTAGTAGTATTATGTAAAATAATTGGGATGAATGAATTAGGATGGCGTTAATTCGGATTCTAGATCTAGAGTAGCAGGTGACGGAGAAGATCCGTCTTTTTCGGGCTTGCGGAATTTGCTACACAACTATTATTCTGCCTTAAACTGTTACTTTTGACTCACATTTATTAGTAATATGTTTTTAATTAGTTTTATGACTCTTTTTGTGTTTTTAGCTGTTTGTTTCTATGTAAATATTTTTTCTTTTTCTCTTTTATGTTACATTGATTTGTTGTTGAGAACAACTTATTTTCCGACTTTTTTGATTTTACTATGGTACTAACATCTCAATTTATGATTAGGTTGCCGTACTGTACTCCATTATATTGTATTGTACATCTCCCATCATGTCCAGTAAGGTGACAGTACTCGGGTGCGGTTGCTCCACGAATCGCCATCATGAGCGGTGTGAGACCTGACCGATGTTTGCTCTTGTCCATAACCCTTCCATATGCCTCCGGTGAGCTGAGGCGTACTTTCTTCCCCAGGGTCTTTGGTCGACTTTCCCCCACCCTACAATCACTTCTTGACAGGTACTCTTGGGAAACAGGCTAATGGTATAATTGATGGATTCGTCACACGTATCTTCTTACCCCGCTTTCTGATACATTTTTTTTCACATTTTGACAGACGCGTATACATAAACTTGCATACATTTTTTATTCTTTTTACATATTCTGACTTTCATTTCAATTATAGATTGACATTATTATTTCTTGCTTAATCGCTTCATATACACTTTTATCACTAACATTTTATTATATTACGCAACAAAGGACGCAGTTTTTTGAGCTCGTTGCGACCAGTGGCTTGTGAGAAAAACTGCCCTCGAAACCTGGCGTGCGTATTTTCTTTTATTTTAATCATACTCACATCATCATCATCCTCACAAAGGATGGGAATTTTATCATCTTTACATACCTAGATGTTGAGCCATTAGGCAAACACTCTGATATGTTTTAATCTTAAATTATTTCTCTTACTAACAATCATGCATGCAGGGACATTGGAAGGTCTAGAATATTTTTTTAAATAAATTGAGCTTCCGTTTTATAAAAGAAAAAAATAGATTCCTCAGTTAAGCAATCAGTTTATCACACAATCGTTGGAAAAGTAGTGGGTTCCTCCAATATACGCACTATGCTCTTATGGGAGGTCAACTTGACTCTGGCTTCGATGAAGCTCCCGTGCCTGAGTCGTCGCTTAGAGTTAAATTCCAAGCACGTCAATGGAAGGCACGTTGGGAAAAATACTGTTTTGGGAGCTACCGCTAATGTGTCCGAGATATTGCCCTTAAAGTGTGGATGTTATACAGTCGACACTAGCCTTGGGAGAAGGTTAGGTTTGTTCTTTGGAAAGGATTGATTTTAAAAGATTGATTGATTTTATGAGGGTAGATTCTATGCCGTTATTTAAGATTTTTAATGATGTCATTTTAATTAATACTTTAATAATTTGAAATATTTCGGGCGTTTCTTATAAGCTTGTAGACAATGTGTGTTCTATAGGATCTAGGATAATGTCCGAATTAGTCTCTTTTGAACATTTTTTTAATCTTATATATTGGATCCCAAACTGTATAACCAAACTCAAGAATGCTGCAAATTATAGAAATGTATAAAGGCCAGTTATTTCACAGAATTCAATCAATTCAAAATATTTCAAAAAATTATATTCAAGCTTTGTAAAGGTTCTATTCAAGTTCTGTTATTATAACTGGCCAACTGGGACTTGAATACAACTGTGACAGAACTCCAAAACTTTCAAATCATCAGCGTATAGATGATGACTTAAGCTAAGACTGTTAGGAAGGTCATTAATAAATATTAGAAAAAAGAGTGGGCTACAATTAGATCCTTGGAGAACGCCGGAAATAACTAAAGTGGGAATTGACGTAAACTCATTTAATAGATAAAGGACTCTAGTCACCACGGTCGATTTCTTGTCCTACATTTTGTAAAGAAAATGCTAGTCATAACATTTTCTATTTCTTCGAAGAGATTAAAACTTATTTTATAAAGGATAAAATGACAGAAAGGATTTCTACTCTACCACACTGATGTAGTTAAAACCCCGACGCAACATGGAAACTCAGTGAACTGAATAATCTAGGTCCTACTCAGAGCTGAGGGTAAGGGGACTTTGAATAAACTATGGGAAACTGGAACTACCCGGTAGCAGCAGGTTATGAATTTTACTAGATTATATTTTCTAGGGTGTTGGAACACAAAAATACGCATTTTGGGATCAATTTTACAAAGCTTAAAAAACGTGTTATTTTAACTGCAAAAAATGCACAAAATTTATTTCCATAATGCGGGGATACAATACATGAAAAGTAACCTTAAGAGAAGTACATAATATCTTAATCGTACGAATTTGTATTTTGTATATTATAATACACAAAAAAATATACGTGGAAGCACCGATTGGATAATGTCTTGATATACACGGGTCTGAAACGGGGTCAGAGGACTACCTTGTTGGCGCGCTCAGGCACTTACAGGACGATGGTCGCACAGGCATTGCCGGCTCTGGCTGGCGCTTGTCGATTGATTTGGACATAAGGGAAATTTCGTCAAAAAGGTGAAATTAATCTGTCGGCTGCCGTCCACTTGGGCTTCGAGCTGACACCGGGAGGAGCAGAATATAGACAGGATGCTGAACGTCTGGCAAAAGTGATGTGATAGTTCGACGAAGGGCAGTTGGACCTTCAGCTCTTCTCTTCAGTTATAATCAGAGTGGAAGGGGCACACATCAATCAGGATTATTACATGATGAAGGTGTATTCCGAGCACGGGGAATTCAGGGGCCGGCTTCACAGCTTGACCAATTCTCCTTACCCAAATTGCGCATAATTGCGCAATTGGTGAACAACTAGGATGCAAGGGGCATTCTTTGGCACTACTAGAGAAAAGTTGTACGGTTTGCGAGGAATAACAAGACCAGCCTGGAACGCTGACCTTGTATCGAACAAGGAGAACTTTGAGTGCCTGAAGAAGTTCATCGTCCTGTGTACAGAGATGGCGTGTGCGCAAAGTAGCTAATTTAGACTAAACTCATCATTGTTTCGGGTGACCCGTGTGCTCCCATCTTCCCCGAAATATCCTCTGTCAATTTTTTTTTACTTAATGTATATGTTTTGATTTGTCAAAGTTATTATTTACTTATATGTTTATCCTCCATCACGACACAAGCAACATTTTTTGTTTACTGTAGCGGTAGCAGGAGATTTTCAAATATTGTCAGGATATTCGTAACAAGGGAATGTTTGTCTTTCCTTAAAAAAAACCTCTTACATTTATTTTCTATTGTTTTTATAGCTTACCATTATAACCCCATTTTGCTGTCAACTGATTACATTGCTTTACAGGTAATGTTCTTAAATTGATATATTATTTTTGCTGTTTTCTAAAGGTCTTGCAGTATCCAATTCGTTGATGAGCAAATAATAAATTCAATTTTTATGAGAGCAACCTTTTTTTCATAACTTTTGAAGGTTATTCCCATCAACGTAATATATCATTGCAGAAGAAGATAACACTTAAAATCTAAACGATAATTTGAAAGAAAACAAGACATAGAAAAATAACAAGACAACTCGTCACCTCTCGTCAAAAAAATAGTTGAAGATGATATTGTTAATTCTGAAATTTTAAATGTGAGATTGACAAATATGACAGTTTGATAAGAGGTGGCAGAGGCCTAATTGGAAGACGTCTTTGTCCCGGTAAGTAGAGAGGTTTTAAGTTCGTGTCCCAGTTGCAAGTTTTATTTTTTTTGTGTCTTGTTGTCTTTCATATTTTCTATTAGATTATAAGCGTTATTTTTTCTTCAAAAATAAGTAGGATATTGTACAACTTTGATTGTCTTTAATTTGTTATAAGTTAGTTTTTATTTTATTTTGTATTTTGTTCAACAGGGTACGACAACCGAATCTAGATTGATCAATACACAATTTACTCTGTTTATCCTATAGTTAGGCTAAAACTGAATTTTATTATGTCATTCAACACCAGAAGATGGGAAGACCAGTCTCTTCATTAACCCAGGTGATGAATCCCCAAGAAAGCTGTCCCGCGAGCCGCCTGTGCTTCCCCCGTCGCGCGTCGCCATGAGCTGGCCTGAGGTAGGGCGGCGCAAACACGGTGCCCTTCCACCATACCTCTGGTGACCTATTTCTCACACTTTTTCGGAGCCTTCTGGCATCTTTTCTCTTTTTTCTCATCACAATTTGTCAAAAGCCGATCGGAAAGCCGGTTAAAGGGCCAAGGAAACTGGGTCTCGCTGTCGGTTAGGCTGACTGCTGAGTTCATTCTCGGTAGGACTTCCCAGCGGAAGCGATTTAGCTATCTTCGGTACGTGATGACACTAGTTCATAACTTTATTTGCATAATTGATTTCAGATCTTCTTCTTTGTATTTTACATTATCTCATATATATATAACTTTTATCTTTTCAGATTGCGGTGCCCATAATATTAAACTTACTATATTAGTAATTGCATACTTCTTGATTTCCCTTAAAAAGGAACATTGGAGGATCTGGAGTCAGTAAAAGTATAGCTTCGTTTAATAAATAAAATCAGAGTCTGCGGAAAGAATGCGGTGAAGGAAGAAATCTCTTGTTTCCTTATAATGATGATGGGGAAAGTGGTGGAGCCCTCTCTAATTCTATAATTTGTGTACACTGTTACGTTACAATTCGAGAATTAGACTTCGCCACGGACTGCAGAATAACGCGCCATATAGATGCGCGCGCACCATCCCCTCCCGCGCGCGCACTCTACCCTTTCCCGCGAGCAACAAACCGAACGGCCGCCAGACGCGCTCGCTCACCGCTGCCCGCGTCAGTCTCCAGCAAGCCGGCTTAGAGGGCCCACGTACCGCCCGAACATGGGCGACACCAGTTTCGCCGTTCGTGCGCTTCCGGTGTCCGATGGACGCTGTCTAGCTTGATAGAATCAAGCGCGTGGAGTCGCTGTTGGCCCAAAACCAAACGTGAGTCAATTACCATGTTATCCCTTGTGTGCAATTAAATGTATTAACCCTAGCCACGCGTGTTAGAGAAGAGAGACGGACATTCAAACTAAACTTTCAGCTAGGCTCGTTCCTTATGTATTATTGTGTCTCCTAGAATTGAATAAACTGTTTATGTGATAACCTACCGTGTTTTGCTTGACGAGGGAGGCCCTGGGACAATGGAGAAACGTGAAGTTCCGAACCATAAGCACTAGCCCTGAGTTTACGAGGAATCCTGCTTGTGCCAAATCTTGAGCTAGTTATAATTTGGGGCAGATACAGCAGCTAATTGTATTAAATATGTGGGAGCTTTCTCCAACCCTGCCGTTGGCATCAGCACCCACGCTGGACGCCAACACTGGCGCTAAACGTGGGGCCATTTAAATTTTTTTCTGTTCTACCACGGCCTCGTTCCCAAGCAACAATTGTAAACTCTGAAATGTTATTATGATGTATTGTTTATTCCCAATTGTATAGCACTTCCAACAGGAATCTCGGCGCGAACATAATTTCGAATCACAATTTAAATTATTACGGACGCGATTTTATCATTTGTGACTCGTCACTCGACAAAATATTACCGGTATTCCAACGCAAGGTGCCCAACCTAGGAAGTTGTCGCTGCGAATAATACAGTGATTACAAAGTGTCGGCCGATTAAAAGTGCTATTTTCAATACAAGTGAATAGTGGAAATAAACACAAATTAAAGAAGAATTTATTCAACAATTAAAATCATGTACATGATAAACAAATCATCCGCTTGGTCTCGAAAGTGCTAAATATTTTTAATAATATACTAGTTTGCAGCTCGCTGGTATCGTTTCTTTAATCGAGACACTTGCTGACACCTAGGGAACAAGTGGATTTAAATTCTTTCTGTCATTTGACAATTAAGTATTTTTGACTCTGTCGTCTGATGAAACCGGACCATGCCATGCCATGCCAAAATCACATTCGAATATTGCAAAAAATACTAAATTCGCGTTGACGTGGATTCCTTGACATCTGACACTATAATACCTTGTCAATTGACAATGAAGGTAATATCTTGTCGAAAAGACGAAGGGAATTCGCGGGTAAATACCAAAAAATTGGTGCTGTTTAAAGCCAGGCTATAGGAAGCCGCGTAATGAAACCATGCCCCCAAGATATTGTTGAATTCTCAAACAAATTACTTCCACGAAAACTTGTGAAAATTTTTTTTTTCGATTTTTTAATTTTCGAAATATTTTTTTTTCCAAACGCTTGGAGTTTTTCTTAAAAACGCATTGCCAGAGGAAAATCGCTGCGCAAATTTTCTCCAGTTTTCGGACTCTGAAAATTTTTCCGATTTTTCCTTTTTTCGATTTTTTAATTTTCGAAATATTTTTTTTCCAAACGCTTGGAGTTTTTCTTAAAAACGCATTGCCAGAGGAAAATCGCTGCGCAAATTTTCTCCAGTTTTCGGACTCTGAAAATTTTTCCGATTTTTTCCTTTTTTCGATTTTTTAATTTTCGAAATATTTTTTTTTCCAAACGCTTGGAGTTTTTCTTAAAAACGCATTGCCAGAGGAAAATCGCTGCGCAAATTTTCTCCAGTTTTCGGACTCTGAAAATTTTTCCGATTTTTCCTTTTTTCGATTTTTTTAATTTTCGAAATATTTTTTTTCCAAACGCTTGGAGTTTTTCTTAAAAACGCATTGCCAGAGGAAAATCGCTGCGCAAATTTTCTCCAGTTTTCGGACTCTGAAAATTTTTCCGATTTTTCCTTTTTTCGATTTTTTTAATTTTCGAAAATTTTTTTTCAAAACGCTTGGATTTTTCCTAAAAAGCACGCGGCCAGAGGCAAACCTCTGCCCAAATTTTCAAATAACCCAAACACTTACAAATACGCGTTTTTTCGCAGAAGCATTTTCTTAAAAAAAAATATATATATATACGTCCCCAGTGGTCAATCCCTGGCAAAAATTTCTTTCCAATTACGGATAAAGAGTCGAGTTCTCGTTTTTCTCCCAACGTAAGGTCACCCTGACACGACCCTATACACTATGGAAGTCCCTCAAGTCACGCTGGGTATAATCCCCCACATTTCTACGTCAAAAAAGGAAGAACTACTACAGGCCCTGAGAAGTAGAAAGATTTCTCCCAGGAATAAATCCAAAAAATGCCTTATTCAATATGCTTCTTTCTACAACAAAAAGTACATCAGGAAGCACGTCACGTTCAAGGAAGAACGTCTAGAGAAGAAACAACACTCTGTCGCAAGGTGCGCTGTACTTCTCTGCCAAATTGGCACCCCGTTTTGTAAAAACGAAAGATTCCCCAAAGAAAACTTTCGCCCAAGCCTTTCGTCCGGCATAAAACCGGAGCACAACGAAAGGAAATGTTTTTTAAGAAACCTTTCTAGCTCTGGCACAGTGTTGTCAACTGTAGCCAAAGTCATGGAAGAAATATAATTCTCCCTTGTGGTTTCGTTTCATTTTATTTTATTTTTGTTTGTATAAATATCTCCTCATCATCAGTCATTCGCCTCTAATCGCTGCCCCAGGTGTCAAACCTTGGAAACATCGTTTTTTCTAAGCATGCACACCTCTACCTGAAATTGATCACTTCGGAGAAAGGAATTCCCTGTGGCTTACTGCAAGTAGTCAGAGACTACGTGCCCAAGGTTTTGTGCATCGTCACAACTGGCAGCATCATATTTTCACATCATCATGTCATACCTCGTCACCCCTTTCTAAATATTAGAAAATCTTTTTGTACATTAAATATCGGGTCCTCGCCAAAGTGCATCTAACCCTTATGTCATATGTAATTAAATTAGGTAAGCAAACCTGTGTAAACCCACGACGGTATCAGATGTTTGCTACCAGTTCTAAGTTTTTTTCTGTTTTTTTAAGAAAATAGAATGGCGCTCAATAAATAACCCTAATTGCTCTAGCTCTCCCCAGAACTGAATGTGGAGTCTGGAAAGTATCGTTATAAAAGGGACAACTTTTAACGTGCCTCTTCATTAACGATAAATTTTTTTTTACAACATTTCAGCAACATTGAGTCACCCTGGGTCTCAACTGTTCAAACTGAAATTTTGGGGTTGCCTTGTTGTGACTTATCACGTGCAAAGTACGAGGTCACAACAAGAAGCCAGGTCTCCAAGTGAACACCCTGCGAACAACCCATCCCATTATTATAATTTTCATAACACCAAGGTGTGTCCATCGCAGTCTGTTTAAGTAAGTAAAACCTAGAAGGTCTTAAACACTCAAATCGGACCTTTGTAAATAATTTTCCTTGTCAAACAACGATAAGCGCATGTCTTGTATTGTTGCTACCATCGTACGTGTAAGTACAACAAAAGTTGTACCATCACGATACGATACTCTGTGCGTAACCAAAAGGGTTTATACCACAAAGGATCTCTTTTGCGGTAAGCTTAGATGAAATTCACATTCCATCAGCACGCCAGAAATTTTTTTTTGTCCCTTAATTGTTGAAGTATAAAATCTTGGCCAGATCTTCAAATATGTTTTGCCTTTGTGCAAGTCTTTAACGTACGCTAATATGGATTTATTATGCTACGGTATTGTTGTACTAAGTACATCAGTATGTCTCGCCGTCTGTATTGAATAGGTACTTTTATATGAACGTTAACCTTTTGTTGCCATCATAGGTGGGAACCTTATAAAATCTGCCATCATAGGTGGGAACCTTATAAAATCTGCCGTCATAGATGGGAATCTCAGAATATCTACTAAATGCGATACGGGGAGCCCGTTATAATTACTCTGTGGGTTTTTGTCAGAAATGTCATAAATACCTAGTCTTTTGCACCTCCCTTCAATACTGGGCAACCCAGTTGTAATTCGTTCATTGTTATCCGTGAAGACGTTATAAAACTTACTTGCAAATCTTTTGATTTTGCAATCTCATTGTTATCCGTGAAGACGTTATAAAACTTACTTGCAAATCTTTTGATTTTGCAATCTTGTACGCTATACGTGAAGACGTTACAATACTCACCATGTCCAACATTACCAAATATTATTGTAATGTGCCAGGATAACTGCTGTAGACCTTGTTTCACCTCCACCCAGAGGTCGAATTTCGGAAATAGCCGAATCCCCAGCAGTTTTCTTCGTTCAAATGTTCCCAATTACCACCCTCCCCCTTCCTCGAAATTATCCGTGAATGGGGATATATGCGTTACGCACTTGGCGTTTCGTTTGTCAAATGGGACAATCTTCATACGCGGATCCTTTCAACTTCCTACTCCTTTCCCAGTTGTCATTATTGTAATGTGCCAGGATGACTGCTGTAGACCTTGTTTCACCTCCACCCAGAGGTCGAATTTCGGAAATAGCCGAGTCCCCAGCAGTTTTCTTCGTTCAAATGTTCCCAATTATCACCCTTCCCCTTCCTCGAAATTATCCGTGAATGGGGATATATGCGTTACGCACTTGGCGTTTCGTTTGTCAAATGGGACAATCTTCATACGCGGATCCTTTCAACTTCCTACTCCTTTCCCACTTTGTTATAACTAATCTTGTACGCAATGTTTTGTTTTTCGAAAGTAGAAAAAATGCTACCGTATAGACGTGAGCATAGGTCATGGAAGACCAACTTCTTTCGAATGGGAATTTTGTTACACGTACAATCCCTCAACCACGTATTCTTGGAAATGTATTTGGTAAAGAAAAAAACCAAAAGGGGTTACACAGAACCTGTCCTTGAATACGTACCTTTGTAACATGTATTAGGAATTAGCCACATTTAGTTAGCTCTCTCTCCGTCTCTCTCTCTACACGCCAAACAAATCCAACTTTTTCTCAACATGCACACTTGTTTCTCTCCAAACTTTTTCATCATTGGTCTACTAGGCAGGTAAACTTCAAGAATTTTGTTCTAATAATAATTTTTGCCGGATTTTAAAAAAAAAGAAAACCAGCAGCTCTGCACCCTATCTACATCTGCGCCTCTTCATGCTGCCCTCGCTACCGTCACGGAGGTCCCTTGCCTTCAATCCCTGCGTACCAAAAGCACCCGACCGCATCTAACATAACCTAGTGTGAGTCGTGCGTGTAGTTGCGAATCGTATCACCACAAAGAACCGACACTCAAAACAAACCCGAGCACGCCAGCTCTAGGTTGGTTCCTGTTCCTGTTGCCCTTGTGCTAATGCTCTGCTGCCATTATGCAAATGTTCCTGCTGCATAATGCAAATGCCCTACTGCCATTGTGCGGATGCTCCTGTGCCCTTGCGCAAATAACAATACCAACGATTGTTCACAAAACAATCCCACTACATACAAAAACCAGTGTACCAACCACCAATTGCGATTCCACTCTCCAGTACTTCAATGGTTTCGTACTGGCTCACCCACAGGATCCGGAAGCAGTTACCCTTTCGACCTCTGTGACAGGTAGAACTCTCCACACCACCTAGAAGCCTCATCATGTGTTCTCTTCCTCGTATTTTCTTAAAGGCCCTAGTGTCCCTTGAGTGTAATCTCAAATGGGCCAGGTTACTGTGACAAAGTAACCTTGTAACTTCAGTGAAACGTTCAACCACCCCAGACATCCTACGCAAACCACGTTCGCAAACATTAGCTCACAGACCAATGATACAATTTTAGAGTTTTTTTTTTCTATCACTGCATAACCCTTGTACCTTTCTTCAACAGATCCTTGTTCTTTGCAACTGTATTTATGTATGCCACTGCCTTTATATACATTTATTGACAATTCCTTGTTACACCATGTATCTTCTCTTTTGTGTTCTGTTCATAACTATTCTCCAGCTAGGAATCTCTCTCTCTCTCTCTCTCTCCTCGTTTCTCTTAAATATTTTTGGCACAAGTGCTGAAAAGGTAAGAGGATTTATTAGTCCTACAGCTCCATTACCACGTCGCTTTTATTGCGGCGAGGGGGGAAGTGTTACGTTACAATTCGAGAATTAGACTTCGCCACGGACTGCAGAATAACGCGCCATATAGATGCGCGCGCACCATCCCCTCCCGCGCGCGCACTCTACCCTTTCCCGCGAGCAACAAACCGAACGGCCGCCAGACGCGCTCGCTCACCGCTGCCCGCGTCAGTCTCCAGCAAGCCGGCTTAGAGGGCCCACGTACCGCCCGAACATGGGCGACACCAGTTTCGCCGTTCGTGCGCTTCCGGTGTCCGATGGACGCTGTCTAGCTTGATAGAATCAAGCGCGTGGAGTCGCTGTTGGCCCAAAACCAAACGTGAGTCAATTACCATGTTATCCCTTGTGTGCAATTAAATGTATTAACCCTAGCCACGCGTGTTAGAGAAGAGAGACGGACATTCAAACTAAACTTTCAGCTAGGCTCGTTCCTTATGTATTATTGTGTCTCCTAGAATTGAATAAACTGTTTATGTGATAACCTACCGTGTTTTGCTTGACGAGGGAGGCCCTGGGACAATGGAGAAACGTGAAGTTCCGAACCATAAGCACTAGCCCTGAGTTTACGAGGAATCCTGCTTGTGCCAAATCTTGAGCTAGTTATAATTTGGGGCAGATACAGCAGCTAATTGTATTAAATATGTGGGAGCTTTCTCCAACCCTGCCGTTGGCATCAGCACCCACGCTGGACGCCAACAACACGTTTGCAGAAAATATATCATGGCTGAAAAATTATGGCTCATACAGTACGCAAGACCAAGTCTATTATGCAAAACATAATAAAAAAGTAATAACTAACCTCGCATCCCTAATGGCATCTATCCAATGAACGCAGTCGGCTTCAGAAGCTGCTCTTAATTCATACTGACGTTGGTTTTCTCTGCGGTAGGAGATTGTGAAACAGTGCTGAAAGAAAAACGGGGTCCAATAAGTAAAAACGTGGTACAGTTTTAATAACAAGTTTCACCAGTAGACGAAGAACTTCCCTCAAAGTGTCCGGTGCAGTGCTGGTGAGAGCATTGCTCCTCTTTATATCAGGTATATTCGTTACGATAAACTTGCACCAATTATTAAAGAAGAAGGTATTTTCAATTTGGGAGGTGGGAATGGGTACCGCCATCCCGAGAATCATTTAATGGATAACTCAAACCTCACTGTCATAACTCACCCCAACTAGTTTGCTACGTTTGGTCCAAGTGGTGGATGGCAGGGGTGCCCGGATTCATGGGGTGACGCCTGTCTACATCTTGGCAGTACACTGAACCCCTGACTCCTTCCCACCGCTCCTAAATTTTTCTTCTAAAAACTTATAGCAAAAGGGTATTCACGATTGGTAGAATCTGGGGGTCAGTGTGCTCAGAGTGACGGAAAAGAAACCATCCCTCCCACTGCAGTGCAAGACGATGTTCCGAGAGAGGACGGCTGGAAAAGCGAAGAGATTCCTTCAACCACTATCTTCCGATCCGGCCTGCCATGCAGCTGGTGCGCAGACGCATCCATCGCTAAGACCCAGACAAACCTCAACTCACGAACCCGCTAAGATACCAAACGTAGCAAACCACTTAAAACTGGCGAACCAATGTATAACAATATAACGAAACATACAACAATACCTATCCACAGTTTCACCTTCACAAACCTACCTTACTCCCAACATAATAAAATTGCATAATATATTATGTAAAAACGTTTTCAAAATTGATCTTTTATGTAAAAATGTTAATTAATAGGTAAATACTGTAATACATAGAAATAAAAAAAAATAAATAAATAAATAAAAAAATAAAAAATGTAATGTAGTTTTGTGTTTTCTTTTAAAAGTTTTAAATTATAACATTTCAATGTTCAAAAACGGATGGTTTTTACATACACGAATTATCAATTGTATAAAATTTACCCACGTTTATTGGTCAGGCAATACTCAAATAAATTATCGTCTTGGTAAGAGCTAATGTTTCATCATCGAAACGATTCTAGATAACACATAAGAAACATATGATTCTTTAGCTATTTGCAACATACAACTTCCTTTTCTTCACCCTTCAGGAATTTCTATCCACTTCATAACATTCTACAATTATTGGGGATGACACGCTTTGACTGCAAAAATTTCGCCTGGCATTCAGATAAAAACCTTAATTTATTTTATTTGACAGTTCAAGCTAGAGTGGAGTCTTGCACGCGTGTTATTAGAAGACAAAAAAACACATTCTGCGTACCGGAAAAGGGTGAGATCTTGTTAGGGAAGAAGAGGTAATTTAAAGGTACTTACCGCCAGTTGTCTGTCAGAGTTTCTTAAGCCCAGTCGTTCACAATAACTTCCTTCCAACAGAATGACTCCAGAAGGTCGGCTGCTACTCTCATTGTCGTAGTAAAACAATATATTCTGAAAATAAACAGAGGGAGTTATTTTCAATTTGGTTTAGTAAAAAAAAAAAACTGGTGCGTTTAGATCATAAATACTAATTATTCATCAGGATTATAAGTATTAGGCGGCTGGCGAAGGCAAAAACATTGTGAATGTATGGCGAGCGCTAAGCTGAAATAGGCCAAAACCAAATGATCTTTTATAGCTAAGTCTGTTGGCCCCATAAAATAAATTAGACCGGTCAAATAACGATTTATTTATTTATTTCTATGCATTAGAGTATTTACCTATAGATCAATTTTGAAAAACATTTTTACATAATATATATTGTAATTTTATTATGTTGGGTGTAAGGTAGGTTTGTGAAGGTGAAACTGTGACTAGGTATTGTTGTATGTTTCGTGAACACCTCACTAGGAGAACCTGTGCTGAGATGTTTACGTGTTTATTTATAATTATGTATGACAAGTATTTATGTGTTGTAATAGAAAGTTTTATATGTATTTTTTTTTTCAAATTTTAATAGTTATTGTATATTGGTTATTTAGAAGAGAAAAAAAAAGTATTTAAATATATTAGAGGAATATAACAAAAATAATATATATATACATATAAATATACACATACATACACATCCATATAAATACATGTACCTGCACACATGCATATAAATATATATATATATATATATATATATATATATATATATATATATATATATATATATACATACGTATACATACGCATACACATTCACATACACATACATATATGTACACACATATATAATTTGTAAGTGTATGTATAGTTGTTGGATACTTGAAAAACTACTTAATTTTTAGGTTTATTTAATTTTATACTTTTGTTATGTTTGGTTGGGAATAATAATGTTTTGTATAAAGTTAATTTCTTGATTTTTAATCCAGTCAGTGATATGTTTTTTATGAATATAGCTTAATAGTTATGTTTAATTTTTTATGAACGATAGTTTAATAGTTTTGCCTTTTATAATTTGCGGCTCTGGAATTTTCGTTTTGCCTTCGTATTCCGCCTCCTAATTAAAAGTTTTAGAATTGTGATACTATTGCTAAGGGATGTACATCTAAATTAAAAAATATAAGAATTTAATGTTTTAAAGGCCTAATCATGTCTGATTACGTCTAAAAGGGATCGAAACGGGAAATGAAAATCTGGTCTCCTTAAACGGAAGCACTCTTCAGAACAGGCCCTCCATTGATATGCTTGGTGTAACTCTAAGTGACCAGCTCAGATACGGGGGCTCCATCGAAACAAGAGTTAAGTTAGCCTTTCAAAAACTGGGCGTACTGTACAGGGCCCGCAGATACTTTAATAGTACACAACTGCTAACCCTGTACAAATCGCAAGTGCGCCCCATGGTTGAGTTTGGCAGCCACCTCTGGTCTGGGGCCCTAAAATACCTTACAAAAACTCGACTCTGTGCAGAAACGGGCGGTCCGTTTGTTAGATTCTCCTAACTTAACAAACGGATTGCAATCTTTAGAGCACATGCGTCAGGTGGGAATGATGCCCTTGTTCTACTGGTATTACAATGGAAATTGATCCCCTCGGCACCGGTGCATAGTCGGGAAACACGCCAAACACGCGCCCAACATTTGTACACGGTTAACAATAGTCACATGAAAACGGATCATTTCTACGACTCGTTCTTGAGTTCAACAGCTCAGCTGTGGAACGATTTGCGGGCCTCTGTGTTTACTCCCTCCTACAACATAGGTTTCTTCAGGACCCATGTTCACTCTTTTCTCTCCTCAAAACGACCCTCCAAAGCGTCTTCAAAGATGACACAGGCCTCCTGTGTGGAGTTAATGTAAAAAAAAATTCACATGCATAAATTTTATGTACCTATAATAATACAATGCAAGAATTACGCACAAACGGAATTACACATGAACGAAATCACACAATGGAGAAGATTACACCTTCTAAAATTACACTTACTATAACACACTTCAAAAAACCTACCCTAGCAAAAAAAAATTTTATGTGAATTTACTTGGCACAGACACTTTAAAAATTAAATTAATTTTAAAAATTAATTAATAAAAAAAAAATTTAAAATAAAATTGTATTAAATACAGATTTAATTGTGAAGGCGGATTTAATTATCTCAATACATAATTTAGTTCATGTGTAATTTCGTTCGTGCATAATTAAGGCATTGTATTTAGTGGTACGTGAAATACACAACTGCGTAATCTCGCCCTGATACCAACGTAACGGATTCGAAGATTGCAATGGCATGATTTAAAACATTTTAATTCGTCGAGGCAATATCTATACTAGGTAATTATTTCGAGTTTGAGTTTTGAAAACCGAAAAGACGCTCAATTAGTAGGTCGTTGTGTTTATTTAAAAGAGTTTTTCTTAAAATATCTTTTCCGTAACTATCCGTGTTGAAAATTCATACACCGTGTAACTAATATGGAATCGTCGTGGAACTAATATGATTGCATCAGGAAGCAGCTACGTGCATAGGGCAGTCGACCAACTCATGCACAAAATTGTGGAGGCCTTATAACCACATAGATTCGTGTGCACTATCAGTGGGGTGCATGCTAGGGCCTAGTTATAGGATTCACATGGGGGGGGCGTTCGACCCCAAGGGGGGTTCGATTCTCGATGGCAGCAAGGAGATTGAGTGGATGGGATTAGAAAATTTATAAAAAAGGTTTTTGGACGTCTACTTGACACAACTTATTATTTACATAACATTTATAAAAGAGACGGAGCAAATATTATTGTGGTGTTTTCCAGGAATGTAATGTAAGAGTACTATTCTTTTTTTATGGCCGGTGGGGGGTCGAACCTCCTTAATCCTCCCTCTTTCTCTTATATATGCCCTTGGGTGCATAGAAATGAACAAAATGCGTGACTCGTGTTTACAAATAAAATATAAACAAAATTAACACACTGCATTTTAAATTGAATGTGTGTAAATCTACGTCTTAAACGTTTGATGTGTGTAAATCTACGTCTTAAACGTTTGATGTAATACCAAAAACATACCAGTCAACCTCTTCAAACTCTTTTTTTTTTTTTTACATTAACTCAACACAGGAGGCCCTGAGGAAAATAATTCCCCTCAGGGCCTATGTCATCTGGGATGCTGTATGGAGGGTCTTTTTGAGGAGAGGAAGGAATGAACATTGGTCTTGAAGAGACCCATGTTGTAGGAGGGAGGAAACACAGATGCCGGCAAATCGTTCCATAGCCGAGCTGTTGAACTCAAAAACGAGTCGAAAAAACGACCCGTTCTCATGTGACAAATGTCAACCGTGTACATATGTTGGGCGCGCGTTTGGCGTGTCTCCCGACTATGCACCGGTGCCGAAGGGATCAATGACGCTAGTTCCTCAGAGCATCTTCCATTGAAATACCGGTAGAACATGGATAGCATTCCCACCCGACGCCTGTGCTCTAAAGATTGCAACCCGTTCGTTAAGATGGGAGAATCTATCAAACGGACCGCCCGTTTCTGCACAGAGTCGAGGGTATTTTTCAAGTATTTTGGAGCTCCAGACCAGAGGTGGCTGTACAGGGTAAGCAGTTGTGTACTATTAAAGTATCTGCGGTTCCTGTACAGTACGCCCAGTTTTTGAGAAGCTAACTTTACTCTGGCTTCGATGGAGCCCCCATACCTGAGCTGGTCACTTATAGTTACACCAAGCATATCAATGGAAGGTCTGTTCGGAAGATTGCTTCCGTTGAAGGAGACTAGATTTTCATTTCGATCCCTTTTATACGTACTCAGACATGATTGGGTCTTTGAAATATTGAATTCGACGAGGTTATTCTTACCCCAAGATAAAACACTCTCGAGGTAACCATCCATTCATTGCTTCAAAGCCCTCCGAGCCGTTGGAGTTTGTGTGCCCTATGGGGGCTTGTCAAACGAAAAGCTGTCATGGACTGTACTGTCATCCGCGTAACGATGAATTGGTGCACATGACAAAAGGTCGTTGATGTGCAACAAAAACAAAGTCGTGGACAGAACCGATCCCTGTGGGATGCCAGCATTTATTGGATGCGAGGAAGAGGTGAAACCATCAGCAACCGTCTGAATTGACCTCTCCCTCAAAAAGTCGGCAATCTACGTATACAGGGATACGGGAAGTCCGTAAGATGGCAGTTTGTTGTCAAGTCCTCAATGCCAAACCCGGTCAAAACTCAATACTGTTTTAGAAAATATCCAAATTACTCGAGATTCTAGAATCAAAGGGCATATTTTCTTGTTTCCTTTTTGCTAAAATAACTTTGGCCAAAGAAATACTTCATCAGCCAAGACAGATCTAATATAAAAGATTTTATCATAACCGATTTATAAGTTCTTATTTTTTCAATGACATGAGAACGATCATGATTGTCTGATATTTTAATTATAATGTTGTGTTGTTTTTTATTTTTTTTAAATTATAAACTGTCTACGTTTTAGAGTGCCTGCTCTCAACATAATGTATCACATGACTAATTGTGAGTTTAGAATTAATAAAGATAAATTAAAAAAAAAAAAAAACAAAAATTAAAATCTTTGATGGAAAATTTTGTCACGGCCGTATAAAGTATATTTCATTTATAACAAATTGAGTCGTAGAGTTGCAAAACCGCTCTGAAAATTTTCGGAAATGTGGAGATGTCACAAAAATCTGTTACAACACTTTGAAAAAAAATGTACCTAAGTTACCATTTTCGCAAAAGATGAACGTAATTTTATATTGTTCTTTTGATAAGCAAAGAAAAAAATAATATTTAGTTTATTTTAAATTTATTTGAAATACTGTTTGTGATTTTTGTTTCTTTTACGTATTCAATATTCGATCTGCTGCAGCTGATTGAGACAGAATGGTTTAGAGAGCTCCCTTGACTTCTCCAGTCTTACTCTCTCGAAATATCGCCTTGCACCGCAGTGGGAGGGATGAATTCATACCTCCATCACTTCTGGACACACTGACCCCCAGATTCTTACCCACCCCTCATACCCTTTCTTTCCCCTCTCCTTCCTTTCCTAAAAAGACCCTCCACACAAAGATGACATAGGCCCTGGGGGAAATTACTTTCCTCAGGGCCTCGTGAGTGGATCTAATGTTAAAAAAAGTTTCTAAGCGCATTGCTGTGTCTTCAAAATAATGCATCATCCGCAAGAAAGAAAACATTGTCTTCCATAATCCTACAGCAATATGAAGGAATTACTTTATGTGACAGAATAATTCATTACTTGGATGGTTTAATTTTTTTTTTCAAATTTGACGTGAATTTCTTGAGCTAAAGTTGTTAAATTGGGTTCTTTCAGTTAGGGAATAGAAAAGGCATATTTTTTAGCATTAGTTCATCAAAATTTCACAAAAAACCTTCACTGCCCCTTTAAAAAAGGGTATCATTAAAACAATTTTTTTTTCGCAACATTTGTAAATCTTGTAATTTAGGATGCGGGAACCATTTATTTAGTAACCAACACATCTGCCATATATCACCTCAAGTTGTTTGCTACTTAGCAGGAGGTCCCGGGTTCATGGGGTTCGGTTTGTCTAGGTCTTGGCGGAGGATGTGTTCATCCATTTACTGCATGGCATGCCTCCTGCAGGATTCTTTCGACCCATCGCCTGGTCGAGATAATGGTTGAGATTTTTTAACCTCTTCAGCAGGACTCTCTCGGAACATCGCCTTTCACCGCAGTGGGAAGAATGGATACAAACGTCTGTTACTACTGAGCCCACTGACTCCCAGATTTCTACGCACACCTCATTTATTTATTTTTTCCATCCCGGAATATCGTCTACTTCCTTTCTTTTAAAATAATCACCACACATCCCCCTCAAAGATAAGCAGGCCCTGAAGGAAATTATTTTCCTCAAGCCCTGTGTTGGGTTATTGTAAATAAAAAAAAAAATTTAAAAAAAACTATCAGGGAACGGCAGTGTGCACAAAAAAAAATCTACGGTTTTTACACTATTTCCGCAAAATAATTTAGACAAATAAATCCAGTAAGCAGCGTCGATATAGGAATATGAGATTTCCAAAACATTGAACGATGATTGCAGTCAGAATTTTTTTCAACTCTTTTCACATTTTACGTTCAAATATTGCCTTTTCAAAATAAGTATTTTTAAATGTGATAGTATATTTCAAATATTAAAAAAAATTAAATTACCTTGAGAACTTCCAAATTTCATTGAGAAATAATTATAAAAAAACATTTGTATACAGCAGATAAACAATCAATCCTTTTTTGCTGGATGAGCAATCTATATAGCAGTGGACAGCGCGTTCGACCGTAAAGCAAGAGGTTCTAGGTTCGAGTCCCAGAGGTGCCAATATCTTTTTCTGATTTTACTGTTTACAGATTTTCGATTGAGTTTCGCTCGTATTGTCTTCATTTGATTAAATATTATAATTTGAGGTTTAACTCGTAAAGTCAAAATTAGAATAAAAATATTCATCGTAGACTTACAGAAAAGTCAAAAGATGTCGCATATAAAAAAAAATTATAAAAATTTATCCAGACACTATCTAGATTGCATTTAGTTCGGGTTTGAATCTTGCAATCATACATAAAGATAGCAGCCAATAAAATATGCGTTGAGAAAATGAAGATAATATGGGTGGGTCTTAGCCGAAGTATGATACAGTTAAAAATAACTAAATTAGATATCGACACCTTGGCGCAGTGGACAACGCGTTCGCCCAGAAAGCGAGTGGTCCTGTGTTCGAGTCGCAGAGGTACCAATATCTTTTTCTGATTTTAATGTTTCCAGATTTTCGATTGAGTCTCGCGCGTATTGTCTTCATTTAATTAAATATACTTCAATTTGATTTTACTCATAAAGTTAAAATATATATATATTTTTTTAAAGTTTCTAATTAGTAAGATTTTCACGTACACGATCATTTAACAATAACATAAAATATTGACGACGTTTTTTAGTAAGGCTGAATGTTTTTTTCCAGTCAATTTATCATTCGCCTCTCTAATTGTCAGCATAACCTTAAATGGAACAATACAAATGAAGTCAGTGATGAAAAAAGAGGTTTACTAAAAATGTCAAGCGACCGTATGATTCCAAAATTCGTTTGTAACATGGAGTAACGTATTTTAATGATTTCATAATTATTCATTTTTTGCACATCGTAAAGCTACATTCCTTGACAAAACCACTCCTTTATTCGGATCAAGTTCCGTGATATATTACTTGAATTTTCACACGCAATGCTTGTTGCATGCGAAGTTGGACTTTTGGGAAGGGATTGTAGGCACTTTACTTTTGTTACTGGCTACAAACAGATGTACTTTAAATGGGATTTATTTAATACTTTACCTGCAATTATGCGAGTCTGACAAAAAATATATATTTTTTTTAATATGTTATTGCCATTATAGAGATGTATGGCATACATGTTGTATCAAAATGGTTTAGTAAAATATTTTACATGAAGGAGACGCGGTCAAAACGTTAATGGAAAAAAAACAATATAACGAATTAAAATATTTATATTTCATGATATCGTTTGTATTGGAAATTAAATCCTTTGTGTGACTCGTAGGTAAATCTTAAGCAAATTAGACTATAGGTAGGTATAAAAAATGCTTAAATCTATTGATATAATTGTACATCAATGGCTGAAAACGATTTCAAACAAACATTTTTAAAACGCTTCTGCTGAGTAGTTCAATGTTTAATATTTAAATGTTTTGCTTCAAAGAACCGTTTTCCAATAACGTTAGCATGTTTGATGTCGAAACTAAAATTAATTATTTTAATTTATTTAAAATTATAGCATAAACTGAATTAACAATAACTGTAGAAGACTTTTTTTTCTTTTTTTTTTAAATTTCGTTTTGAAAATAAAAAAAAGTACTTATCAAAGCTTTTCATTGCAGAAAAAGACGGAAAAGAAAAAAATAGTAGGTTGCAACTAAGACGCATACTCAAAACCTTTCCTAAAAGGAGAGAGGGATACACTAACCTATTTTTATTTATTTTATTTTATTTATTAAATTTAATTAGATACATTTATGAAGCAATAAATAACTTAGTACTAATATTGCATAATAAAGTGTTATAATATTATATAAGTCAATATTTGACAGATTGCCTTTTGCGAGTAACAAATGCTCGTGAAAATGTAACAAAAATGTGTGTAAATTAAATTGTGCAACAGTAACCAATTTAACTACATAAAGCCATTTTTTATCAATCGTATAATATTTCGTTGGAAATAATTAATTTTCATCTCTTATTTAAGTTTTCGGCATCATCTTATAACTTCATTAATCAACAAGCTGAAGTTCCTGGCATTTACGCAGAGTTTTTTGAGATTAGATACAGACAAACCATTCTTGTTTGATTTTGCAATGAGAATATGCTAAGTTTCTACCGGGATTCGTTTATACAGTTCCTACGTCTCTTTAACCATCATTTGCTGGAAATTTTTTTAAAATTTGGAATAATGGCAAAAAAAATAATGAAATTCGAGAGCTTTTGTTTTGAATTCTAGTTTTATTTCTTTTGAAAGCAAGTTGTTGGTGTTTTTCGTGTACACAATCTAATTTTAAGGTAAAATATAGGAATTTGACCATCTCAGAAATACATGATAATCTTTTGCACTCATTCGTTTTATGGCAATAATAACCTCAATTTATCGCAGTAGAACGTTGCAGAGTGTTAGGAATGTACTTGACTTACTTTAACTAGTGATTCCTGACATTATCTGGAGTAAAAACTGTAAACGAAATTTGGATCTGCGGTGAATTTTTTATGTTTTGTTTTTTATTCATTTTTTTTTTCTTCAAAACCAAACTACAAAAATCATTCACTGTCATCACTGGTCACTCAGTCGAGGTACCAACCAACCCCTCATCCCGCCCCCAACTGTCCATAACCTAATTTTTTTATGTTTTTGTAGAAAAAAAAAACTTCCAAAATGTCAGCGAAGACCAAATTTTCACATACATTTTTTACTCCAAATAATTTATTTTTATTTAAGTACATAAAACAGGCATGTTGCCCAAAAATTTATAAACATGGATGATTTCAATACAGTGTATAACAGAAATTATAAAAAAAATAGTAACAAAAATATTTGGCTAAATTTGCTAAAGTGAATGACAAACAAGAATGAGTAAAAGGTAGAATACAAAAGTATCACAAACAATTTATTCAATGTCAGGAATCACTGGTTAAAGTAAGTCAAGTACGTCCGTTAATACCCCGTGTAACTTTATTGTGGTTTTGTTTTGTGTTTCTTTGTAGAGATATAGTGATAAGTGATTGGTTATCCATTTTCCTTCCTTCTTTGTTTTACTACACGTATATTTTCAACCAATTCGGACAAATACGATTTCTTCTAGCATTTACAAGTGCATCTGAAGCTATAATTCTTATAAGTTTTGGATGTAAAAATCCTCTTGTATTGAAACTCGTGTCTGAAAAAATTAAAATCTTCGAATAAAGCTGTAGATTTGTAAAATCAAATCCCTGCCATCACGCCCGCCCGGTGTACGCCCGGTGTCCGCCCGGTATCCGCCCGTTATCCGCCCGTTATCCGCCCGTTTCCATAGACATTCTTCTTTTTGTAAATAGATTATTTTTTCTTTGCACGTGACATTTTAATAGAGTAAGGAGAACCAATCCGAAAGAGCTTACCTGATATAAAACGAACCACCGCAACTGCCATTTGTTGCTGTCTGCAGTTCGTTTGTGCAAGTAACCAGCCTGAAACAAACATTAAAATAAATATCACGTAATATTTATATTACACGTAAATAAAGCATATGTAGTCAGAGGTGTACAATACATTAAACTGCACGGCTTTTGAGCATATAAAGGTTATCATAGTATCATCAAACCTTTCAAATTAATATTAATTTAAACTAACATGGTAGCCGCTACGTTAATGAGGCCCACTATTCACGGAGGCGTGTCCTTCATAGACGTTTCAAAATGCATCGTGCTGTTTATGCAACCAGGTGTACTGAGGCTTATTCATGAAGCGAAGGTACCAACTTTTCTCTTATTTGTGTTTTTTTTTTACATGAACTCCACATAAAAAAATAATTTCCCTCAGGGCTTATGTCTGCTTTGAAGATGCTGAATGGAGGGTGTTTTTGAGGAGAAGAATCAGTGAACATGGATCTTGAAGAGATTCATAGGAGAGAGGAAACACAAAGGCAAATCACACAAATCCACAGCCGAGCTGTTGAACTCAAGAACGAGTCGTAGAAACGATCCATTCTCATGTGACATACAAATGTTGGGCGCGTGTTTGGTGTGTTTTCCGAAAGTGCAACGGTGCCGAAGGGATCAATGACGCTAGTTTCTGTTAGTTTCTCTGAGGCCCTGAGAAAAAAATCCTTCTTTGGAGATGTTTTGTGGAGGGTTTTTTTTATGGAAATAAAGAAGGTATCAGATGTAATGTGGAGGGTCTTTTTTGTAGGGAAATGAAGAAGGTATCATCAGAAAATTCTGCGAAGGAAAAGGTATAAGAAGTGGGTAAGAATCTGGGGGTCAAAGTATCCAGGAGTGGCGGACGTATGAAATCATTCATCACACCCGCAAGGCGATGGTTGTAATCCGGCTGGAGAGGTCTAGGTTAATTTTCCTTCAACCAGTCAGATGATATTATTTTGACGTGATATTTCAGCCCTGTTGTAGGCGAGTACAGATACCACCGCCTCGGGAACAATTCATTGGATAACCAAAACCTCTGCTGTAGGTCATCCCAAGTGGTTTGCCACTTTGGTGCGCGGGTTCATAGGGTATTGTTGGTCCAGGATTTGGTAGTGGATGCGTCTACTCGTCAGATACGTGGCGGGTGGAATCGAGAGATGCCAGTTGAGCAAGACGCTTTGACTTATCCGGCTGGTCTCCCTAGACTCATTACCTTGCAATGCAACGGGAGAATTCAAACGTCACTCCCAGACACACTGACCGCCCACTCTTCATACCCTTTTTTCCCCCGGAACTTCCTCTCCTTCCTTTACTTTAAAATGTTAAATGCTGCTTAATTTGTTCAAATCGTCGAAAAGTACCCGTATCTATTTAGGAGCAATCCTGCAGATTATTCACCGAAATAGAATATCCTTATTCTTTTACTCATTCTATAAAACGAACTTATCATTTAACATACATGAATATTAATTCTCTTGCGACTATGAATTAAATCTACAATAAATAATAAACGACCGGTCAGTGGTTGAGTGGCAAAACAGTACGATACATTTTGAAGTATCTATGAAGCTAAGGCTCAGTAGAAAAATGGGCCTTACTGATCGCCTATAAGCAAAATATTTATATCTGCATCGCTATAATATGATGTATATTTATTTTAAAATTCATTTGAACTCATACAAATAAATTAATAAACATGTTAAAAGGTAGAGTACAAATATTTTCAATTTTTTTTTATCATCTTACCTGTGTGTGATCGTACTGAGCCCTGTCAGCCAGGTGTAGCAGTTGCGCATCATTGACGCGCACTGCACGCTGCATTTTCGGGCTCAACATTTTGTCTGTAACAAAATACAACACTATCTACAACTTATTCGATTTTATAAATGAGATTCGTTATTCAAGCCGTGAACACTGATCAGATCTGCAGTGAAAACGAGGAAAATAATTCACAATTTCACTTAATGAAATATTATTTAAAACTCATTCCCATTAATGAACTTAAAATTAATTTATTTTACACAACTGATCATCAACCATTTACCACATAGTAATGGTTATTAGTAAGGTGGTTAGTCAGTATGTGACGCCTAATAATAATAATAACTTATTGCTAGTTAGTGCTACGTGGAAACTTCTTGAGGGCGAAATTGTACAAACGAGTCCAATAAATTTACATAAAACATTGTATTTGTAGAGTGTATTTGACACTGGAGTTGATGGAACTGGTGTGATAGTTTGGTGTGATAGTTATTTTGATAGTTATAGTGATAGTTATTGATATTTATTTCTGGTTTGATAGTTATTTTTAGTATGCTTGTTTCGATTGACTAACTTTATATCAATCTCCTTAGCGTCAATTTTCTGTCTAACCATAGAGGGTTAAAATATAACACTTACGATAGACATTATCTATGTAAATAAGTATGGAGCTGAAAAAATGTTATTCATAGGTATGAGCACGGTCGATATTTTTATTTTGCCTAATTCATAATTATTGTGCTATTTACGACGTTTCACTTTATTTATTTGACACCACATAGTAGTCTCTTTGTAAAACTATCGACAGGGTTGTCATTGGGTAACGGAGTCTTTCACAAATCAAGGCGGAACATTGGAACCGTAGGAAAAACGGTGTTTATTGGCCGTCTTCTCATTTTCTACAGTGCATTTTCTGGTGCTTTCTGTTCATAATATCAATATTTATCTCCTGAGTGTCCTCATAGTAGTCTTGCTACCAAGTGTGTTAAGTGTGTTAAAGGTCAAAAAGGCTTTTTTTCACCATAAAAAAAATAAAAATTACTAATACTTAAATGTTTCACAGAAAATAAATTTGGTGACTAAATTTATGCTACAAATGTCATGACGAATGGTTCCGCGACTTTTCATCCCACAAAAAGATATCCCCGACAAAATATCCTCCGAAAAAATATCTATAAATTAACCTAACCTAACCTATCCTAACCTGACCTAATCTAACCTAAAGTAACCTTATAAAAAAATGAACCAAAAATAATATAGACATCCTGTAAAAACGATAAATTATTGTTCAAAAGTAGTAAAATAGGGCGAAAATAATTCAGACATTCTGTAAAGACAATAAATTATTGTTCAAAAATAGTCGAGGTAAAGAAGGTAATGCTAGGTTAGGTAGGGACAAGGACAGGGAATCGGATAGGGACGCATTAGCTCAGTAGGTAGAATTGCGACCCGGAGAGCCGAAGGTCCTGGGTTCGAGTCCCTGATGTGCCCATATATTTTTCTGTTTCCAGATTTCGATTGAGTTTCGCTAATATTTTCTTCATTTAATTAAACAAAATAATTATTATTTTTGGACACTGATAAAATTCCTGGTGAAGTTCCATTATTACGACCGTTATCGGTTTCAGCGTCATGGCCATCTTCATACTGGTACAATTTGTCGTAAAACAAGGATATATATGTGTTGTGTCTGTTAATCTCAAAGATAATACAACTTTTAATGTGTTAGGAAATTTCCAAGTAAGTTTAAGGTTCGTTGTGATCACTAGTTGATTTATTAAGTTATCGTTAAAATCGCAATGGATTTTAAGCTGAGTAGGCTCTAAATAGTTCTAATGCTACCGGCTGCGGACATATTTATGTGATATTGCATGAAAGTTTATTGCCTAATTGGGAAAACCCTATACAAATAATGAAAAATTAATTTAAGGCCATAAGTTTTAAGTGCCCACCTACCTATGTATTTAAATTTTATCTTTAGAACAGCTCTTTATATAAAGTGTGTTAACATGAAACTTTATATGCATTTAATCAATATATAGTTATCCTATAATTCAATCAAAGATATTAAAATTCTAGAGATATGCTTTGATGGCCGCCCGATCGTCGGTGGGCGGCCATCAAATAATGGGCATAGCTTGAATACGGAAAGAATTCGTTTATTTAGTTGATTTTCTGAAAGTGTGCATTAGTATTGGGTAACAAAATCGGTGACGCCAGGAAACACAGTATCACCCAGGAAAAACTGCGGATGGCACATCACTTATATTTCAATATCTTTGACTTCACGCAGTTAGATGCACCATCTAAACTGTATCTTATTTTCGAAAGCATTAATGTTAGATCTGTTGTCTTAAAAAGAGAACAACTCGTACTTCATATTCCAAATGGTTCGCGTTGATATCAATTCGTTGGCCGTCCGCGCCACCCTTATCAACAATTCCACTCTTTCATGCATTATGTAGTATTTCTCGGAAGCTTTATTAGGAAAATAAATTTTGGGGTTCATGCATATATTGTGAAAACGGATCCGATTTGCCTGCGCAGTGTAAATGGTTAGTGATTTTAAAATGGACTGTAAATGGTGGAAAGTTGTAGATTTTATGTATTCATAAACTTTAAAAGGTGTAAAGTTTATTTTTTTTCTCACAGTTTCCTACAATTCAAAGAGTCACTAGTTAATTATAAAGGATATATCAATGACCATTCAAATGAGCGTAGCGTTTGAAAATTAATTACTTTTTTTTCTTGAAACTTATTCAATTGGATTCCAATATATGGATGGGCATTAAAAGTAACACGAAGACTAGTTTGCTGCTAGTTTTAGATGAAAGTTTTTTGCCTGAACTTTTACTTCAAATAATGATTATCTACTCAAATAATGGGTTAATATGCAAATTGGTTTATTACATTTGATTTTTTAAGTATTCTAATGAAGACACAGAAAAGTTGATTACTTTACTACCCATAGTTCCAACAGTAGAAGAGCTTTGGATCCATTCATTGGTTCTGGATTGTAAGAACTATTAAGCGATATAAAATAAGTTTACAAGTAGGTATGTTTTTAGGTTTTCACGGCCAAAAGTATTTTTGTTATTTATTTTTGGAGTGTTATGCCGTGTTTCGCTACCTCCTTCTTTAGCCAACGTTTCGGACAAGGTTACAGTGTCCATCATCAGGGCAGATGAGCAAATGATATTGGTGAAAGTGTTTACTAATGTATGTCGAAGCGATACCGTGCTGCCAGCTCCATTTCTCTACGAGCTGGTGTTAGAAAAAAATTCAGCATGGTTTTTTGCATTTAGCTTTGAAAAAAAGTTTACTAGTAGTTTTGTAAACAGTAGACCTTGCGTCCAAAAAAGTATGTTTCTAATTTGCTATTTTCTAATAAATCAAACCAAAATTTCCTCTTAAACCGTTTGATTTGTAAGTATGTACTTAAATACCTAGCTTGGTTTTTTTTTATTTTAAATAAAGAAATAAACAATTTGTCCAAAGAAACGTCACTATATTAATAACCATACTTTTTTAAAACCGTTTTTGCGCGCGTATATGAATAAGAAAGTTCAAACAAACATACAAAAAAATACGGATAGACGAAACGCAAAACGGTTGAGATAAAACACAATTTTGCTACCGTCAAAAAAAAGTGGACCCTGGAATCTAGAAATTATCGTGGCATAAAAATATCACTGTATTTACAACCCAACAAAAATAAATTTCGTTTTTTCTTTTGAAAAGTTTAAAGCAAACAATATTGTGGCGTTGAAACGAGTGAACTTTATCAAACGACCAATTTCTCTTAGTTCATTAACATTTTAAATAAACTTATCGATTGTTACGAATAAATTATACATTTGGTAAAACTCACATTTCCGCCGAATCGCGATCAATATAACCAAATAATACATATACCGACAATCGGCTGTAAGTGTATTGGTGCATTGTGTCCTTACGCACACCAACAATAACAAATTACAAAGGCAAGAGAATTTTTTTAACATTCGGTCGGTTTTACAAAATGGGACGTGTTGCGCACCAAATGAATAAAAAAATAAAATAAGCATGTGAAGATTTGCTAAAATAATTCCATTTTCAAGAAATAACACTGAATATCGAGAGGCAAAAACATAATGAAATGAAAAAGGTATCGATCGCAAATGGGAATCGATTCCTGGATCTTTCTGCCCTTCCGGGACATAGTGCCTTAATTAATTCAGCCAATTTAATAAACCGAGTTGGTTAAGTTGGTAAAGTCGCTGGGCTCTGGTAAATCCTGTGTTCGATTCCCAATTGCGATTCTTACCTTTTTTGTATAATGTTCTGTTTCATATTTCATTTAGATTTGTCAGTATTATCTTCTACTTCAATGATATATTTGAACGGTATAACCTTCAAAAGATATAAAAAAAGTTATTCCAATAAAATTAAATACTATATCCTAATTTTAATTTTTCCAGTCGTTGTGACATGCCAACATTTATTGAAGTGACAATTTCTATAGCACCGTTGTCATTTGAAACTCGATGAAACGAAAAAGCGACACTAAAAAGAGACAAACACATACACCTATAGGATTTAGCCTGCGAGAGAATGATATAAACATTATAAACTAATCAGTCTTCTCTTTGTGCGGTGCCTTGTAGCCTCCCTATTCCTGTCTTCTTTAGTTATCTGAAGGTTTCACTTCTACCGCGTGTGAACTACATAGATTTTTTTTATATCTGTGAACAGACATTTTACTATCCTTAAATCATCTTTATTTGAATTTTGTGTAGAAAATCGGACAGAAAAATTAATTTCTCTGAATAAATGAACCTAATCTGGGGAAACTACTTGCGATCGACAACGTTAAAAATATATAAACACGTTATCTGGTAAGACTTCAGCTTACAAAAATAAGATTTTATAAAAAGCAAGCAAGTTATGAAACAAGGCGGGCCGCGCACAGAACATAACCCGGAATAATCCAGAGTATTCGGTTGCGGAAGCTCGATGTTCCAAAAGCTAACGCGATGTCTGATATAATCAATATATTCTAAAGCAAATATAATAGGTTTTGTGAAATTTTCTTGCAGGTTTTAAAAAATCATTATACGAGAACAATATTTTGGACTACTAGATCAGTAGGGAGATAAAGCAAAACATGCAGAGCTAACTTGTGCATGATCCCCGTGAAAACAATTTGCTGCACCTAAGCTTTGAGTCGACCATTTAGCTTTTTATAATTCCTTGCTTCTGTTACTTCTGTTCAAGCACTTGCATACTGCTGCCTAACAACGTATGCGGGCACAATGGAGGTCTAATTTTGTTTATTAAATGGAGAGTCGTTTTTATTAAAAAAAATTACAATCCTTGCAAGAGCCTTGAAGGGGTAACCATCTGTTACCTATACCAGGGCGGGTAAGTGGTGGGTCCTCCAATGTTACTTCTATTTCCCAAAGACTTAAGTCTTACAATCAGTTATTTTTGATCGAAAATGATCTTTCACACGACATTCCACAGTTGATATGTTCGAATTGAATATACAAATAAAACTACTCCAAAATAATGTAGCAAACGGAAGCATAAAGTATATATATATATAGTAGTCAACAATTGAATCGTGACACGCATCGCAGGTTACAATAATGATAGTATCTGTAAATTGTGCTCCATATAGGTCAAGGATTCTGGGTCACCTGTAGGTAGCCTATATTCCCAGTTTTCTGGATTCGGGAGCAGAGTGACCCATATTCGGGAGGATTCCCTTCGAAAGGGGGGCGAGCTGCCGGTTGATCAATTTCCCGCGTTGATTAACCTCGAGGTTTGCTCTTGTTTAACGGTTAGAACGTGATTCTTTTGAATGATTTTATTCAAAGTGACGAAGAATTTTCTATGCTCAGAAAAAGGAATTCGGTTCTAATCGTGCGACATGTTTTAATCTTTCAACAAAAATTTGTTGAGAACTTGTTGAATTTACTTAATATAAGAAGTCATTATATTAAGGATTGAAAACTTATAACTACAATACGCGTGGCTTATATTGGAACCATTGAAAAATTAAACATGATTAAAACCAATCAATGAAAATTTTCGTTGTGCATTTTTGTATTAGCAGCACGTAGGCCACAAGTGTATCCAGACGATTATGAAATAGACACACGAAATGTTTTTTCTTTAAAAAATTGTCTTTATCTATGTAATGCGGGGTCACCAAATAATTTTTAAATATAATCAAGTAGGGACCCACTTGCAAATAAAATAGAAGATGTTACGCGAAAAAGGGAATGAAAAAAAGGAGGTGTTTACTAACAAGGAAAATGAGAAACCAAGGAAAGTTGCCTTCCTGTTGATATTGGCTGTCGCCAAGGATACAGAAAAGCTGAGCTAATTTATGAAGGTTTAATAAAGGGTAAAATTCTTGATACGATTTTCCTGTATGTTATTTGAAAAAAATGTTCTTAGTATGTAACAATATTTGAAGACATTTTATCTTTATTTCTTCTCTCTTTCTCAAGTTTTCTAATCTTACCTTACGTACAAAAAAAATATTCGATTTTCGCGATATAATAAAAATCAGAGAATATGTTTCACGATAAATAACATAACCTATTGCATTCATGTTATAAAATAAAACTAAATCAACATAATTGGCCTACGCCTAGCATGGTGGCCAAAAAATCCTCAAATACGTAATTAACAATACGATAAATTAACAAAAGGGTCTTTGTATGTCCAAAGTAAGAGCAAATTTAAGCGTTCCGTTGAATTTCAAGCAAAAACATGTTATTGACATAAAATATATAATAAATACAAATGTGTTGTTTGTGTTTTATGTAAACGTAGTGATAATATACGATAAGTGAACTGAGAAAGATGTACAAAAACAAAAAAAGATCACGAAAACTTTTTGAAAGACAAATTATTTGTTATTCAATTATTGTATTTGTTTCACTTTTACAAAAAAAACATTTTTCAAATTTTTTTACGTGATTTGTATGGTTTCCAATGTTCACTCCGAGCCACCATGGGGCTCCCGAAAGCATATATATATATATATATTTTTTTTTTTGCGTAAAAAGTAGTTTGCATTAACAACTTACGGTTTTTTTGAGTGGGAGAAAATTAATCAATTATCAGGCAAGTTAGCACCAACATTATTTCGGTTGCTGTGGTCATTTTCAGTCAAAATAATTTTTAATGGGACGGGTCTAAAGCGAACAAATGTTTTCAAAATAATGGACAAAAAAACACTGGGTTGGGGGCCACAACGTTTTTTTTTGTTGTTTTGAATTGGCCATGGATAACAAAAAAAAATGTAGCCCTGCCCCAATGTTTCATAATTGCACAAACATTTGGTTCAATATTTGCAGAAATATTGTCTCTAGAGACTCAGACTAATATTTAACTCGTTATATCTTTACTCGGTATAAGGAAATTAATTAACTACATAAAATCTGGAGGAAATTTTTTTTATAACTATTACTCTAATAATAAAAATCTTTTTTAGTTCTTATTTTAAGAGGCAACACAATTAGATTGAACAATGTAAACTTGACTCTAATCCAGTCACAATATATTCTGATGAAATTGATTGATGATCCCTTAAAAGAGCAAAAAACTTAAGGAACGTGTCAAATATTAAAATTTTTTGTGTGTAATTTGGCAGTAATTTGACGGAAAAAAATAATGGTATAACGATGTATGCAAACAAAAAAATATATAATAATGGTATATGATTACAGGTACTGTCTACTTGCTTATCCGAGTTAATTTAAAAATATAAAAATTTATATTTAAATTACTCGAAGTTATATTTAAATTACGTGGGCATAAAAGTTCCTATTGAAAGCAATGTTAAACGTAATCTAATTATCAATAAGTATTAATTTACCTAGTTTGGAATCAAGTTACATAAAATAATTATAAACATAGATTGTGGATCACTATACTTGGAAAAACTTGATTCACAATACTTGGAAATAATCATTACACATTTAAACGATTTTGATCTTTTTTTCACTAATATGAAAAGTTTTAGAAAGAAGTTTAAAATGGTTATTATATATTATTACAATGGAAATCCGTCATGAATTATCTGCATCAAAAACAGAAATATTAAAAATTATTATCGTAATTTCTTCGACGTAGGATGACTGGAATTAGCTTGAAATGTGTTGATCGGTTATATTAAATGTTACAAGTATGCAGAAGTAAAGAATGCTATCAAAATACTCACTTGTTGTTGTGTTGAACATCGCGCCCGTCAAGTTAGCACTTTGTTTTGGGAAAGTCGCTAATCTCGCAAAAGCTCAGCGCTCGCCACATTCTACAGGTCTTCATTACCCGAAAGCTCTCGATACTCTGCTCTGATACTGGAAAGCTCCCGGCCCTGTTGATTGCGGGGCCCGCTGTGCGTATATAGGTAGACTCGTACTTCGATCCGAGGCTGTACGGAGGGCCGTACGTCATCGTTCGTCATTTACAAATACACAGGTCTTGTAGTCATCTTGAAATCCTGGAATCAAGGGGCATGTTGTAATTTATTTGGTCCGTATGACGTAGGTACATCTCTCGATCGTTTAAGGGTCGTCATTTGATGACAAAATGAGGATGTTAAGAATTATAACGTAGCGTCAGGATAACATAAAATGGCATTTGAATAAAATGTTGACTTCATTCTTAGATCAAATAATTTCACAAAATAAATTTTTTAAACCCTTTTTCAATCTTTTGTAATATTCAAAGGGTTTTTGATTTGATATTATCATTATTATTTGATACTGTATGAAAAACATTTTAGATAACTGATTTGGTTTCTAAGTATAAATTATTATTTAATTTAAAATGCAACTTTTATTTTTGAATTAGAAAGAAGGTGTTTTGTTTAATCCTTAAATTGAGTTCAATTATGAACACAATGCGATTTTGTGTGAAACATCAAAAGTATTCTTAAAACTAAGATATATATACTACACACCACTACAAAAAAATAAGCTCTTATATACCCAGTTTCTTATACCATTAAATGAAGGCGGAGAATCAAGTGTTACAATTTAATTTTTCAGTGATTTTCAAAAGCTTGGATGAATATTAAAAGATATTCCTAAAATGGAACATAACGTGGTGAAAAAAAACTATTAAAATTAAATTAAGTACATACAACAAACTTTTAAGTTTTCAGCAAAAAAACGGAGGTCAAGTTCATATAGTAAATATAAATCAGGTTTAATAGGTACGTAGTACCTTAAAGTAAAATGTCATACATAAATGTGGTAATTTTAGAGTACTTACATTATATTATTCATTAACACCAGAACTGCAGTTAATTAAACTATTCACAAATAACTTAAAACATCGTACAATAAAGAGTTTACCAAGTCAAAAACGAACAGTTACGATCTTTAACATCGATCGATAACAACAAAAGCCCGGGAATTTCTCAAAATTTTCATATTAAAACGCGCTCAGCACGTGTTTAGCATTAAGATTCCCGTTTAGAATCCGCCTGCAATGTTACATGATTTTCTCAGCGGGCGATTGACATATTTTTGATGGTTGAGTTTATTGAGCAGGATCGCGACATTTTGTTTCTTTTTGTTTTGGTCGACATTGTGACGTATTTGCTTGAGGAGCTGTTCGACCTTGACTTGGACCCGCGTACCGCAAACTGTTGAACCCTCACGGTAGATGTGTTGATTCCAGCCTGCGATCCGTGCGATGCTGTGTTGCCACAGTGGAAGAAATCATTTTCCAGAAAGGATTTTAATAAAGGTCCTTTTAAAAAATTGATTATAAAATGAGGTATTATTAATCGATTAGATTTTGTGTTGTCAAAACATATTTTCAACGCTCTTTAAGCGTGAACTACTGATACAAACGCGATTTTTTAAAACACAAACAAGAGCAATACTAAATTATTATGCAACAGATAATTTTATCTTTTTTAATGAATTTATTTCTTATTTCTTTGAAGAAAAAGATAATACTAATAAATCCAAACGATATTATGTAAAAGACCAAGACACAGAAAAAACTGGATATTCATTTTGAAAAATGTCAAATTGATGTACCATTAAAATAAAATCAGATCTGTTTATCCGAGAATTACTATTAAGGTTACAAATAACCAGTTCTTTGAACATTTGTTATTATTTAAAAAAAGGTAGCTGCCAAAAAATGGGAAAATTGTCAAAGATAATAGTGTTAATTCTGAATTTAAAATATGAGATTTAATAAAATTAATTAAAAATAAGAAGCACCAGTGGCTGAATTGGTTTAGGCGCTTGGTAAGATGAGAGATTCTAGGTTTGAGTCTCAGTTGCGACCGTTAGCTTTTTTATTTTTCTGTGTTTCACGTTTTAGTTTAGATTTATTAGTATCACCTTCGTCTTTAATGATACATTACGTTGGTGGAAATTACCTTCAAAAGTCATTTTAAAAGAGAGTATTCTAGTAAAAAAATTACTTATTATTTCTTCACGAATTTCAAAACTGTCCAATTTAATAAACTGAAGTCATAATATTACGATGTAGACCCGAGAGAATAACGCGTTATTAGGGAAATACAAGCAGAAAGCAATGCATTTTCCAGATAAATTTGTCGTAAAAATTATTATTTTTCCACCATTTATTATTTTCTGATTATCGTAAAAGCATAATATTTACCCCCGGCTCTGCATAAATAAGACACGATCCGTAAAATAAAAATCCGTATGAGTGACAAGGTTTATTATATAGAATGTTGTTAAAGTATCTGGTTAAGCATCATAATATTCCAACGTTTTTCTTTGATCTCGACTATAAAATAAAAAAAAATATCGCAAAATTGATATTTATGGCAAAATGTGTGTTGTGCTTAGATTAAGGGTTTGTATTGTTCGTGAAAAACTGAGCAATGGCTTGCAAGCAAGAACTGGATCGAATAATATAACTGGATGAATATTCGAATATTTCAAATTTGGTTTGACACCTAACGTAAATCGTTATTGCCGAAGTGTTTCGGCCGCTTTTGTTTTATCTCGTGTCAAGGCATTATTTTTTAACTATTTCTCTCGGGAATAATAACCAAACGCAATTTTCTCCGTTAAATATTGCATTTGTGCGTGGTGAACATTTACATTTTGGACTAAAAATACATCAAGGAGGCTGCTTGGGCTTACGCAGAACGAAGCAACATTAAGGTTATTTTTTCCTTGTAAACTGACAGTTTTTTCCTGATTGCTTTTTTTTGCCTATATTTGGTCCGCGAGTAAATTTCATCAATCATATCACAGGATTATTCACACACCCCAAACTTATATTATGATGCAGTACCTCTTACGTATGTCCAAACAATATCTTGGTAATTTCTCCTGGATAAGACCGGTTCTTGATCTTAACTTATAAATATACGAAAGAAAGTATGTGGAAGAGAAATTTTGAAATCGAGAATTAATTAAATGAAAATAAATCATATCAATATGTTTCAATCCCAAAGTTTTTTCTTTCTTCAAACGAAGATTCCTTTGGTTTCGAAGCGTGTTGACAGTTTTGATTAAATAGTGGTGTTTTACAAAGTGATTTGTTTTAATTTAATTAAAAATGATGCCAAAAATTGAATTTGCAAAGATTGAATAAGCAAGAATTATTTGCTGAGGAATTTTAAATGACTGTTAACGTTTAACTGCTGACGTATTTTTTTTTTTACATACACTCTGACTTGGGGGCCTGGGCGGCTTGTTACTTTAAGGACAGGTTGTTTCAAAAAATTTGATGGATTCATCAAATATTTGAAGTTGATTTTCACGTTCTGTGTAGATTTTGTTCAAGTTCTGTTATTATATCGTTATAGGACAGCTGCTTCACAAAACCGAAATAATCACAGAACTTGAATAGAACTTACACAGAACGTGAAAATTAACATCAAATATTTGATGAATCCATCAAATTTTTTGAAACAACCCGTCCTAAATGTTTATATATTACAGATGCATGAAATTTTCGAGGTTCAAATTACTATTTATCGAAGAATTTAAATGTGTTTAAATAAAATAAAATAGGTTTTTTAGTATTAAGTAACTTATATTTGACAATTTGGAAATAATATAATATTTTTTTGGCAAAAATCACCTCAGTATTATCTATTAAACTAAATAAAAGCAATGAACTCATTTTCATTTTAATATTTCAATAATGTCTCGAATAAATTATGTACAATAAACTTTAGTGAAGTTGTTCTTATATTTTTTTTTTACATGAGCTCCACACAGGAAGCCCAGGGAAAAATAATTTCCCTCAGGGCCTATCTCATCTTTGGAGATGCTGTGTGGAGGGTTTTTTAAAGAAAAGAAGGGGAGGAGAGTTCTGGGAAGAAAAAGTGTTTAAGGGGTGGGTAGGAATCTGGGGTTCAGTGTATCCTGGTCATCCGCCTTCAAGACCTAGACAAACCTCACCCCATGAACCCGGGTACCCCTACTAAATCACCAAACGTAGCGGACCACTTAGGGTGACCTATGTTATCCAATAAAGGTTCCCGGGCGGCGGTACGCATTCCCGCCTCCCAAGTTGAAGTATGTTTATTTATATATAGTAAAAATCAACTTTAAAAAAGTCAAGTAAGTACTGTACTGACGATGGGTCAAAGAGGCCCGCAAAAAATTTAAATGAATTTTATGTCAGAAATTTAACTTTAAAAATCAAAATTTAAAACTAACTGCTCTGGCGTCACTAAATTCGAAGTTACTGGAAGCGGCGTATGCGTCACGCGCGCGGAGGGGAGTATTTCGATATTATTTTTGTCGCTACGATGGAGCGGCCCCCACGTCAGCAGTTAAAGTTTAAAAAAAAGAAATTAAGCAGCTTTAAAGTTTTATAATCGTATGGTGAAGTTTTTGTAGTTTATAAATATTTTCCGGAAATACTAGACATACTACAGGTGTTTTTTTTTTAAGGCACCTTTGTGAAGAAAGTGTTTTGACATTTTATTTGTTGTCGCTATTTTCCATACAGAATCTCTTAGAAATTCAAAACAACAATGAAATTCAGTACGTAAATAAATATACGGGATAGATTTAACAAGGATATGACTTTATTTAATAAAAATAAGAATATTAACTTTCCCCACAAACAGGTAAAACTTTCACGCATCCCAACACTCTATCTACGTAATACCTCGTCTCACCGTTCGGTCGTCCTCGGCAATCTCCGACTGTCTACGGTGGCTTTCGGCCGGGAATTCCCCCTCCCCACCGCCAGCTGCAATCCCTCCGCCGGGCACCTGTGGCGCTAAATCGACCCGGTGCGCGCGCGCCCTAACAACCCCGCCCCTGGGAAAGCTCGCACGAAGGGAAACTGCCAAATTATTGAACAAAAGTAACGGTCGTGTGGAGCAAATTGAAAAAAAACTACGGAGAAGAAGTTCGACACATCTTGGACCAGTTAAAAAATACACAACTATTTTCTTAGACACATTTTTTTTCATGCAAGGAGCCTAACTTCTGAAAACAAACAAAATTCACAATTTCATGGATGTCCTTGGACGTTATAATTTTGTGTAACAAATTTAATTGATTTATTACATTGCTTGGGACTAACGCCATGCATCATACCGATTTACGAGTAATTTATAAATATTTATTTTTCAAATAAGTCAACGCTTTTCTAGAAGAACAAAAAATTGTAGTTTAAGGAGGCAATAATTTAAACCCCCCGTATCTGTCTATTCGGGTTATGAAATATATATTCTCCGTGATATCTTATTTTCAAGTTATGAAAGATATTTTTGCCGTGATATCTTATTTTCAAGTAATGAAAGATATATTCACCGTGGTATATTATTTTTAAGTAAATATTATTTATTTATTTTTATGGGGTGAATTTATGGGTTGAATTTATGGGTTGAAATACTTTTGCTTGATTGCAGTATGATGTATGAATGACATTTATTTTAAATCATTTGTGACGATAAACACTCTGGTAAAAAAATAGGAGGCCTTATTGGATGCCTGAAATCTAGTTTTAGATAAATAATGATCAGTTCTGGTTGAATCTCTTAAATCAGAGAAACAGATATTTTGACAATTTTGTATTTGTCTAAAAAGCCGGTTTGAATACAAACCTTTCAAAATAAAAATCATAAAAAATAATTATGAAACAAACCCATTATGTATTTATTTAAAGTATTGCTGAGGAATTTCATTCTATTTAAGAGGTGCTGTTCCTATAGTTTAATTAAGTTTCTCTTTGATTTTTATTTTCCTTAAATTATTTCTAAAGTCTTAATGGCACACGATAAAGCATAATAGGTCTTTTTGAATATCTTTATTTACAAATTTTAATTAAATAACCGCTAATAATATTAAAGCAATATCTACCAATTTTCTTTACAACTTCATCAAAATATTATTGTCAAATTGATGCGGAGCTTTCATAAAATACTGCCATCTATTGACTGTGCATAAAAGGTACACTAGAGGGGTTGTAGGAAACCTCAATGCTTGTAAGGTTCTGTTTTTATTAGTTTGCCGAATATTCTACAGAGGTGAAATAACATTAAAACGAAATCTAAGAAACACGGTTTCTAAAAAACGTTAAATATTTTTATAAATAATTAAATTTCCATACGAAGGTACTTATTTACAATAAAAACAATACATACCGATAATAATGCCTGTAAAATTAATTGGTTTCGGTAAAATGACAACACTTATATTATTTGCAAATAAAATGTAACGAAACAAATATTTTAAATTCATGAAAAATGCTATAAGCAAAAACTTTCGTTTCCAAATAAAATTTTTTTCAAATTTAGAAATTTTTTTATGTGATATGAAGTGATTTATGTGATGTTTCAGTGTGTCATATATGATTAAAAGTTATTTGATATAAGTAATAAAAATAAGGTGAAATAAATTTCCGAAAAGAAAAAAATCTATCAATAAAGGAATTTTACTTGTTCTATTAGTTTCACACGACAAAACCCATATATAATCATTTTAAAACTGTGAAACAAGTTTTTAGAGATAATCGATTCGACTTTTTCCACTATTTCTCGAGTAGGTACCAACTACTAAAATCGTTGGTTCCAGTGGTGAAATTGTATGCCCATACCCTTGCCTATATCGTATACCGTCTATACCACCTTCGTATGCCGGCGTAGTATACCTATGTACCGACCCTTGGAATAAGAATACGCCATCCGACAAGGCAATGTTATGCGATATTGAACTTTAAAGTATTTCTCTCTGGACCCATTTTCGCGTGGCATTGCTATGTCAGATAGAATCTTGTTATTCCGAGGGGTACATAGAATGAAATACCGTTGATCCGCATACTTACTACGGGAGTAACCTAATGCGTCTGCTTACGGCATTGGAAAGAGATGATACGACTCTGACGTCATCGCCCACCCTTTCACGTGGAAAATAACCGAGGATTATGTAGTAATGGTGAGATTGTGCAAATTGGATTTTCACTATTGTGTCATATAAGTTGTGTTTTTATTACAAAATAAAAATCAGCATGCATTTTCGGAAATAATAGAGGAATGTTTTCTTCGTGCTGAGTACTAAAGCAAAGTTGCAATATGGTTCTTTGCTCAACTTAAAACAATAAAGACGGACTTAATGTTTGCTATTATTTTTCAAATTATTACTTCTTCCCTCCGTCGATATTCGCGGCAGAGCAATTAATATCCCTAGCCCCAGATTTGAAACCCAACTTTCATTTAATTTACATGTACTACAATGTTAAACCAATTCAAAGTAATTCACAAAATAAAACAATAAGTATGTATATTTGCGACATATTTCAGACGTGTACATATTTTCAGTATCGCTTTGGTAACAATACCCTTTCAGAATAGAAGCAATGCTTTTTACCATACACCTGGCAACAATAACTGACACCGCGTGGTTAGATAAAAATATATTCATTGTGCTGTTTGTTATCAATCTTAAAAATTACGAAACGAGTATGTTACCTTTGAGACATTAATTTGCACAAAAAAACTGCTTTCAAATTCTTCCGAATGCTAATTTTAAGTTATTATTATTATAATAAGTCGAATCCTTAAAAAATCTTCTTAACAATAACAGAACATTTTATTTACGTAAAATATTTACCCCCAAATGATTCCAATCAGATAAATTTTGTTCTTGAGGCAAGGAAAGTTTAAAAAAGGGAAAAGGGTCCTCCAAATCATGGCTGCTTAGTGCGTTCCCAGTTCAGATGTAACTATTTAAAAAAGGGAAAAGGGTCCTCCAAATCATGGCTGCTTAGTGCGTTCCCAGTTCAGATGTAACTATTTTTTTCAGAAAGCTTAATACGGAAAATATTGTTGCCCACGAGCTTACGTGCACCTCCGTGAAAATGTTTACGGGCGGTACGCATGCGCAAGATGGCGTCCAAGATGGCGCCGCACACCGGGGCGCGGCGGGGCGGGAAACCAGACGGCTAGTCACAGTCCAATCCGCCTCTCAGCGGGCACCGCCATGCCGCGCGCGATGGGGGCGCTCTGATGTCCCGGCCGCGGCCCGACGGGGGCTCGCCACCGCAGCCCCGACCCGCGACCTGCCCTACAGCGGAGCCCTAACCCCTAAACTCTGCGAAGCAGGCGACCTCTGACAGCACCAGCTGAAACCAGCTACCAGCCAATAACACATCTACGTTGTACGGACCAAAATTTAGCTGACGTTAATGCGCTATTATACATTGAAAAAATTGAGACAATCGATGCTGTTTTAGTGGACTGTGTTAAATTTTCTTGTGTTCAGTGTTAATACATTGTAGTTTTGTGTCATACAATAATAATAATAATATTAATTCTACGATTGATGAATATCTATCAACCCTCGAGTGCAGTGGCGTTGTTTATCTTATCGCTAGATAAAAGATACCGGTGTCGTTTCGAGGTAACAGTGCAAGTTTTTGATTGTATTATTCAGAACGTTGACAATATACACTGCTGGAGTGTTCAATTGTGCCGTGGATTTTTGGTGGGAAAAGTGCGGTCAGGTTGCCGCCATGTCACTGCTTAGTGTTACAGGTGAGCCACTATAAGAATTAAGCTTTTTGCGGGAAGCTTTACGTTTGGTTTGTAATGTCAACGTTTATCGCTGTTTTCAGTCTAAATCAATGAAAATTACAATTTTGAAATAAAGAATGATTTGATATGCACACTTAACAATCTGATATACATGCTGATGTCAAATGAAAATCAAGTCATCTAATCGAACGTCAAAAAAAAATTGTTCCTTTGAGACTTATCAGATTTGAGTAATTATGAAAAATTAAAGTTTTCTTTCTTTAAATTTTCTCAAAATAAAATTTTATACAATTTCTTTTTTTTTTAATTTTCACACATATATTTTTTAATCCTAATAAATTTGTGGATATTCGTTGACATTATAACCAAATTAAAGCGCACAAAGATTTTTAATTGACAATATTCTTAAAAATTCTTATAGGATTTGTAAATAATAATTTGGGGTTGATATTATTTGACTTGTGAGAACACGATGATTCTACAAATCGTTCTTATGTTCAATAGCTCGGCTTGTCTTCTAAAGCGTTGGTCCCTCGAGGACTTCCTATTTCCTTAAAAAGAGCCTCCACAAAGCATCCCCAAATATGACACAATGACAAGGTGGACTTTTTTCCTTGATGTGGATGTTGTTAAATTGATTTATATTGAAAACCCTGTGAGGCTTTTACATTTGTTGTCATTTTCATAATAAAACAGACGGCAGTACTTGCCACAATTTTGGTGCCAAGATCCATCGTAAAAATAAACCGCTGCTTTCCGGGATTTTGCGATTGAATATTACGATAAACCAAATTGTAAGAAAATAAACCAATAAGTGGAATAAACAGAATACACAAATAAACTGGGATGTACGCGAAAATTGGATGGCAAACGAAATCAATTTAGAACGAGAAGTAAATCAGTAGAAGTTTAAAAAAAAAATTAAAGTACTGAGAAAAGTTAATGTACTCGAAGAAAATTTCGTCGTTCACGAAAACGATTACTTAGATTATTTATTGGAAGAATAATTTAGAATTATGCACATCTTTATGTCACTGTGTACAGGGTGTTAAAGGACGTACTTTACTTATTTACTTGTACTTAAAATTTTTTGAAGTAAAAGTTTAAATGAAATTTTGATCTCTGAAGATTTGTTCATGCCATTTTTTCAATTTTTGTTTTTCAAAACCAGACATTTTTTTTTCCTCAAAACCATTTTTTTTTCTTCTGCATGTCATCACTGGTAATTCAGCTGAGTAAGCACCCAATTCCTCACCTCTATCCTTACTGTCCAATATTTAAAGATTCTATTTTGTTTTAAGTTGAAAAAAAAAACGCCAAAAATGTCACCGGAGATCAAATTTAATTCACACTTTTTACTCCAAATAATGTAAGGAATCACCAGAACAAGTCAAGTGGGTTCCTTAACACCCTGTAGGGTAAAATTATTTTTGAAAATTGCACTTGATGTCGTAGTACAGGGTGGGCCGTAAACATTTGCACTTTTGAACTATGAAAAAAAAACAGATAGAAAATCATTTCGTAAAATTAATTTTGTCTAAATGGCCGTCATCTCTCCGCTGCAATCTTCAAATCTGGCCCTTAGGTCTTCGAAAACTTTTCGAAACAAATCTCTCTAATTGGAGTATATAGTAGCTGGTTTATTTACGTTTACTTGGCTTGTAATATAAAATATTAATTTACAAATATATCCCATTAAAACTCAGTTGGGGTTAGATCTGAACTGCGGGGAGGCCATGGAATACCTCCTCTGCGCAAGATCAGTTTAGGGAAAATTTCTTTAACCATGTGTATACACTCATTGGAAGTGTGGCAGGTTGCACCATCTTACTGCATCCAAGTATATTATTGTAATTAACGAACTTCTGCAACGGTGGTTGAAAAAACTCTATCGCCGAAGCATATGAATGCTTCCGCGTCGACATATTTGGAACGTCTCGTACAGAGGCATGTTTACTTGCGTCATATTTTCTTTGCCCCTCATGCTCCAAGGCCGCCCTGTTTGTTTTCGATTGAGAGTCGTGCTGGAATTTTTGAAGTTTTTAAACTATGACTTAATTAAATTAACACTTGGGCACTGATTAATACTCTGTAATTGGTGATGCGAACAAAATAAGCAGGGTACATCATTCTTTTGTAAAACAGAATTGAATCATTGTTGAACAGAAAAGAACAAAACAAGTTCTGTAAAAATGTTTCACCCAGAAAGCGTGTTACTCTCCCGTAAAGCGATCCATCGTGACTAAATTTCCAAAACACGAGGAACCGCGCATAAGTGGTCCACTCTCCTCCCCCATTTGAAATACCCGTAAGCATGATTACAAAAATGCAAATGTTTATGGCCCACCCTATATTTATTTGAAATACACAGTTATATTTTTCTTTATGAGAATACCATACGGCGGTCAAAGGTAACAGAAAAATTTTAAATGAAAAAAAAAGGATAAAGAAAGAAAGAAAGGATGTGTTTGAGATACCAGCTCCCTCCATCTTTGCACAAATAAATGCTTGCCAATCGTATTTATGGCAAGTCGGATAAATTAAAATATTGTCAGAATATTCATAAATCCGGGAAAACTTGTCAACGTTCTAACGTAGTGTTGTTTATATTAATATTTTTAATAAAGTTGAACATAATACGAAAAAAACAAGAATATAGTAAAAGCTGAATTTAATATATTTGCTTCCTCTCAGCGTCACCCTAGTCGGACAAACAATAAATTGCAAGGGGTGTTTGCTTATCACAATCAAACTTAAAAGCAATAAATTTAGTTATTACGCGTGAAAAAACATAATTCATAATCGAGAAAAATAGTATTATTAGAATAATTGGCTGCGTCTAGTGACCAGATCTCAAAAGTCAGATAAATCATTTCCCCATTCCTAGCCCTACTTCTTTCAGACTAGTAACATTCTTAAAATTAGAATGCCAAATTTCACAGCTGGCACGATATCACACAAAAATAAAATAAAACCTGATTTTGCCAACTCATTTCGGATCAATATTAACGATTTTCGCAACATTCCGCTAAAAACGTTATCAATGATGACCGATACACCAGAAGTTATACGTTGTAGATAAAGTAGGTATGCAATGAAGCTCATAAATGTTTTTATCATGGAGCTTATATCAAATTTGCTTTTAATCTAAATCGCATTATTTTTCATGAGAATAATATTATTCCAGATCGGCTCCGTATGTCTGCCAGATAATGGAGTACACATAATAATGAAAAAGCTATGTAAATATTCCACAGAAATTATTGGCATTGTCGTTATGGCAACGCTTATCGTAATAATTGACATAAACCTGAACTCATGCATCGCATTCAAGACAAATAGGAACCAATTATAATGGCATTTGGTCTATGCTCCATTGAAAATTATTTCACTAGGTGAGCTTTCTGATTATTCTAAATAAAATTAATGAATTGAAAATTATAACAGACCTCCTTTTCCTAAATTTCGGTCCCTTTGTTGTCCATAAAGCGTTTTTGGTCCTCACTTACGGTGGTATTAAAGGAAACAAAAATATTTTAAAGAGTGCTATTTTAAATAAACGATTTACCTACCTAATTGAAAAGATCATTCTTCCATCTATTGATGAAACGAGTACCTTTCACGTGTAATGAATGATATTTTACAATTAAGAGAATGGAGAATTTTTATTATTTCTACAACTAATTTAGACAAACAAAGGTTGAATTTGGCAGACACCTCTGGTCTGGAGCCCCAAAATACCTAAAAAAAAAGCCTCGACTCTGTGCGTAAACGGGCGGTCCGTTTGATAGATTCTCCTAACTTAACAAACGGATTGATATCTTTAGAGCACAGGCGTCAGGTGGGAATGCTGCCCTTGTTCTACCGGTATTACAATGGAAGATGCTCCGAGAAACTAGCGTCATTGATCCCCTCGGCACCGGTGCATAGCCGGAAAACACGCCAAACACTCACCCAACATTTGTACACGGTTGACATTAGTCATACGAGAACGGGTCGTTTCTAGGACTCGTTATTGAGTTCAACAGCTCAGCTGCGGAACGATTTGCCGGCCTCTGTGTTTCCTCCCTCCTACAACACGGGTTTCTTCAAGACAAATCACCCTCCACACAGCATCTTCAAAGATGACATAGCCCCTGAGGGAAATTATTTTCCTCAGGGTCTCCTGTGTGGAGTTAATGAAAAAAAAAATAGGTTGTCAATGTGTGCATCATTTTTTTGGGTAGCAACCACCCTTTTAAACCAATTGGTTTAGCGGTACACAAGTTAGTTCCTTCAAGAAGTTCTTTCCAAGAAGACGGTTTTTGGTTGGTCGCAAACATTTTTGCACCACTTCTTGCAAGTCTGTGGAAAATCAGCTACCTCGCCAAGTATCTTTGAGCGACCCTAACAGGTGAAAATCGAAGGAAACAAGATCTGAGCTTAAAGGAGAGTGTTCCAAAATTCTCAAAATTGATACACCGTGACTAATAACGACGCTATCTCACCGATGGTGACTCACCTATTTGCTAGAATCATCTCTCAAACTGCTAAATCTTAACGTCTGTTGTGATGGTTGATACTTGTGTTCCTTTTTCGTGCATTACAATCGACCGGCCACTTTTAAACTTCTCCATTCACAAAAAAACACTTATAAATGATAAAATATATCTACGTATGATGATAAAAGGCTTTCCGAATTTTAGCGACCTTAATCAAAAGAAAAGGGGTCACCGTTCGCTGCTCTTCCTTGGCCGAAACTGCTAGCGCAGCGAGTAATGTTTGCACTGTAAAAGTCGGAACGTAAATGACGCAATTGGGATCAAATTTCGCACTCCTGACCACAGTTGCATAATTCTAAGCACGCACAAAGCAGTGTGTTATTATGAAGGTGTCCAATCTTTTCGACTCGCCCATATCTCGTGTATGTCGCACATGACAGCTGATTCATCTTCAAAAAGTACAGTTAAATTTTGCTTGGTTTAGTTGACTATTTTCGACCTTTCCTACACGCTCTACCTAGCAGACCTTTTCTGATTCTGTTATTCTTGCCTCACCTTTGAATTTAGCAGCCACCTCTTGTTAGAGTCCCAAAACATCCTTAACCACGCACAGAAACAGGCGGTTTGTTTGATAGAGCCTTATGTATAGATAGATCTTAACAAACAATTTGGATTGCAATCTTTAGAGCACAGCAACAGGCGCTGTTAGAATGGGAAAGCTATCCTCGTCCTAACAGTACTTCAAACGAAAGTGCTCCGAAGAACTAACATTATTGATCCTAGTCATTGATCCCTTTGCCACCTAACGAAAGTGCTCCGAAGAACTAACATTATTGAACTAGTCATTGATCCCTTTGCCACCTAATAGTTAAGCGGCACGCCGAACTGGCGCCCAACATCTGTATACAGTTGACATTTGTCATAAGAAAACGGGTCGTTTCTTCGACTTTTTTTTAGTTCGACTCTCGGCTGTGGAATGATTTGCCGGTTTCTGTGTTTCTCCCTTTCAACAATATCGGTTCCTTGAAAATACAAGTTCACTCATTAAAATTATTTTCCATCCTTTCCCCAAAAAAGTCTTTCACACAGCATTCTCAAAGGTAATGTAGATCCTTAATGAATTAATTTTCCTGAAGGCCTCCTGTGTAGAGTTACTGTTATTTATAAAATCATGCAATTGACGAATCTTCAAATGGATGGGACAGTTATGTAGTTAAATATCAAATCCAAAAAATATCATTTGGGTACAGCACATTCAATTCTGAAGTATGTATATTGAGATTCATTTTGTTCCTCAAATAAAAGCTATCATTAGCATAGAGATACTTATCATCCAATTTCTCCGCTTCTGTCTTTTCATGGTACATGGACGAAGTATGTGCATGTAAGAGATCCGTTGTAAAAAACTGTTCCTTATGCATTTGTTTCTATTTGTATGTTGCATATCTTGACGTAAATCATTTTGGGGCCCAGTTTCTTAACAACATGCATCTTTGAAGGCTTGTTCCAATCTGAATAATTTATTTTTTCACCTGCGAATACACATTTTAGTAGTTGAAAACTTGTTTGTCAGGATTGTTAGTTATCCTTATTAAAAGTGCTTACTATGTTAAAGATTTAGCAGACATTTTAATGGTTTTTTTGATCCCATCATAGTTATGTACGTTGTGAGTAAGATAGCTGTAATAATTGACGTATCCCAAAACGACATTCGTTTTTTGACAACGTAATAATGTTTTGACCAAAATTAAACACATTGTTTATATTTTGTAATAATTAGCACTTCATGATACAATGCGATTTGGATATTTATGTATCAAATAAATAAATAATTCAGTAATACAAACTTAATTTAAATAACATGATTTTATGAAAGAAAATTATAAGACAACAAGCGCTGCCTCAAAATGTTTGATATTTAAAATTTGAAAAATTCACGACGAACTTTCATAAAAAATGTTTACTTTACTGTATTTTTTACCGCGTATCATTTTGATATTATTTTGTTTTCTTTTTTATTTTATCGGTTTTGTATTTTTAACATTATTAAATTGGTATAAATATCAAACCACTCAAGTGACTTAGAGTATAACATAACAAGGTTATTAAATTAAAGACAACAGCCTCTTTTTTTGTTTTACTTGAAAGGATGTTTTTATGATTCGGGGGTAACTTTGTTAACCACGCGTGCTCATCTAGGATAATCTTTCTCAATAAAGCTATCATCTCGTATCTCTATGCGAAATTGATTGATTTTGATGAATATCATTATACCAATAGAGCGAAGGTCATTATTGGAAAAATACGGGAAACGCGAGAAAATGTATTCAGTTAGATTTTACGATCATTCAACGAAGGAATAAAAGTTATAATTTTATCTTAGCATTTCTGGAGCGAAAAAGATATTCTACCCACAATATAAATAGAGCATCTTAATTCGCGGAATGTCCAATAGAAGAGTAAGAAATCTTTTATTAATTTTTCAAAATTATATATACAGTGTTCCATGTTCAAATCGCAAAACTTTGGAAGGTTGTCCATAGAAAACTTATCAAACGATGTTACAGATATTTCTTTTCATTCGTGCTCAAATAAAAAAGTTTATTTTTATTTTTAAGTGATTTACGAAGCATTCGTATGAATAATCCTGTTTAATTATTATTCCTTCGCGCTCGGACTTTTTAAATATTTAATTTAGTGTTCTTATGAAAAAACACTGATTTAAATTTACTTCTTATCATTGAAGAAGAAGATAACAATAATAATCTAAAAGAAATATCTTATTCTTCAATGATATATTAAATTCATGGGAATAACCTTCAAAAGTTATAAACAGAAAGTTTTTCTTATAAAAAAATTGAATTTACTTCTAGTCGTCTATTTTTTATATTTCTCGGGCATTCACTATGTTACAATTTCTTGACATTTTGTTTTGAAAAGTTTTTATTTTAGTTACCGGTAGCAGGTAAATAAAATAATAAACTAACAAATTTACATAGAAATTAAACTTTAAATCATCGTTTAAATAATGACTGAAACATTTCTTCAAATTAAAAACAGTTCTTTCTAGGCCTAGCACCTAACACTTTCATGAGGTCTAGCGCGAAAGAATGGATAACTTTACAATATTGGATTGAAAGGCTTAAAGTAACTTCCGATGATTTTATAACGATATCTTTAGCAATGTTTCACCATTGGCAGCCAGTTGATATGCATAAGAAATCGATAAACGCTGGGCCACACTGGAGGTGTTTTCTACGAATTGCATTTCGAAAGGCCGAACGCCAATCAATTAGAAGACAGAGATATCGACATCAAAGTTGATTAAAACCCCATTTTTCAGTTATCCAGCACTCAATCAGTGGACTGGACGCGTTTTGTCCGCACAAGCATAGTTGAGAAGAAGGACTTTAATCTTTAGGCCCTCCGCTCATAGAGCAACTGAAAAAATAAATAGTTGGCAACAGGTATGATTTTAGGTTTTCACGGCCAAAAGTATTTTTGTTATTTATTTTGGGGTGTTAAACCGAATTGCGCTACCTCCTTCTTTAGCCAACGTTTCGGACAGCGTTACAGTGTCCATCTTCAAGGCAGACGACTCATCTGTCCTGATAATGGACACTGTAATGCTGTCCGAAACTTTTGCTAAAGAAGGAGGCAGCGCAACACGGCATGACACCCCAAAAATAAATAACGAAAAGTAGGCAACTGAATCGTTGTCCACAGGAAAGGACTACGCGGCAACTCGAAGCGCTAATCACTGCGGCCAGCGCGTTTCAATTGTCAGGTTGATAAGTTGCCACGGTAGCGCCTCACGACCTGAGTTTTCGAATAATTTGCAAGTTTTTAGTAATTTTCGAGGAATATCAGAGCAGGAAACCTGAAATATTGATTTTTTCCAGGAGGTTGAAAAGTTATTCATATATATTAAGGTTGATAATTGATAAATTATTAATAAATTATCTCTTCTTCTTTTTCTTCTTCTTCATTTCGAGCCTTGGCCTCGTTCAGGATAAGCCTCCACCGCTCTCTGTCCTCGGCCGTCGTCTTCCAATCTGCAACACGGAGTAATTCCCTTGTATCCTTCCTGACATTATCCTCTCATCTCAGCCTACCCGTCTACTAGGTTTACCCGTCTTTCGTTTACCTCCCGGGTGTCCTGTTAGTTATTAATAATTTATATATTTGTTAAACAATCTGATATAAATACTGAAGTCGTAAAGTTGAGTTGCGTCGTGAATTGAGTTGCCAACCAGTTTTCGATTTCTCTATGAGCGAATACCCTTAATCTTCTAATGTGTTACGGTTGTAGCATCCTTTGATTCGATGAAATCTCATATACATTTTTAGATAGGATTTGCTTCTCTCTGCCACGAATGGTTATTGAGAATATTTTTCCACCAACAACCCACTTCTTCAAAATTTGGCCTTGCATCCGCATGCTTATCAGGAACAGTTATATTTTCAAGGTTTCGTAACCTTGCACATTAAATATTGTTTCTATTCGCACCTGTGGATGGCAGGGCGTAGTCCAACGGTAAGGCTCTTGATTCGCATTCCGAAGATCGCGGGATCGAATCTCGGCGTGGCAAATAAATTTCATTTGATTAATTTGTGTTATTTCACAATTTATTCATTAAAATAATATATAGTATATTTTCGGCACGTTCCAGAATGGAAGATACTCTCAGCATCGCCCTGGTGTATGACCACCATTCAAAATTGAAACGTCGCTTGAAATGACTTTAGCCGTGTTTGTTGACAAGATCTGAATAGCCAGGTACTTACCACCTCCCTCTTCTCCATTTCCTTCCCCCCTCCCCACTACCTTCAGCCTCACAACATACCCCAATTGACGGGAGCAGTTGGGGCTCTTGTGTGGTATTCATATAAAAAAAAATTAAAAAAGAACCTCCACATTTTAAAAGTAGTGCGTTTGTAATACATCATTGAAGAAGAAGATAACAATAATAATCTAAACGAAAATATGAAAGAGAACAAGACAGAAAAAGATAATGGTCGCAACTGGGACCAAGAACGAACGAGAAATTCTGGGTTCGTGTCCCAGTTGCGACCATTATCTGTTTCTGTTTTTCTGTATCTTGTTTTTTTTTTAATATTTTCGTTTTCATTATCATTGTTATCTTCTTCTTTAATAATATTCTTTATTAATGGGGATAACCTTAACAAGTTATAAAAAGATAGTTTTTCTTATAACAAAACTTATTGCATTTGTGTTTCAAGGTAGACAATGGGTACTTACAGCATCGTTCTGTAGAAAAACAATAAAAACTTTCCTCGATGTTTTAAGACATTTCGTCGTAGTTCTTAATTGTCCAAACGAACATTTTAGTTTTGTTTAATCTCCACTTTAAAATTAAGAATTAAGTATAAAAAATGATAGTTAATCACGTAACAAGAATTATTCAAACTAATGAGACCTTTATTTTTACGGAAATAGCTTTATCTAAAACCCTTGTCATAATGTTTCATTGAAATAATAAAAAAGAAATCCTTCTCCTCCTGTAAAATTTTCCAATGATCGTTTGGATAATTAAGAACTAAGGCGACGATGTAACTAAATCCAACTATCGCCTTTAATCTGAATCAAATATTAAAGAAAATTTCACGGAAAATGAATGATAATTACATAAACCCAACATTTTTCAGAACGAATGTAGCCGAAATGGAGATATTCGCCGTATAAAATCCATAAAAACCTAAGTTTATGAGAGCCTGCAAACTCCGTTTTAACTTATTATGTTTTGCATAAACACGGTTCGTGTCAACATTGAGTTCCTTAACTTCACGCGGCAGTTCTGAACACAAGTCTACTTACAAGTAGACTTTCTGAAACATATAATGCACACTATTGGAATAAAAACGTTTTATGTTTTGTGCGTTTCGGAGAACTTAATTATTTGGTGTTTCATTGAGCAATGACTGTGAAAATGTTTGCCTCATGAATATTTAAGTATTTGTGTGAATATCATTTTTAAAACGAATTTGTGAGAATAATTTAAAAATGTTGATTGTTTGCATGCACATTATTTTGAATGTAGCTTATGTATTTGGTTTTGTTAGATTATCTTAATACTATGTATCTGTGTTCATTTTACATGGGACTGGATATAATAATATAATTTTTTTTTAAATAAATCAATAACCTTTTTTTTTCAAAAAGGAACACTCAACCGATAGTTTTTTCAGCCCCCTTCTTAGTTTAACCTTATTTATTTCATTGAATCATAACTGAGTCGTTCAATTTCTTAATCCGCTATTTCAACTTTCGTTGGTTTGGAGAAAACCGCAAAAAACTGTCACTAGCGTAAATAAATATTTGGTTTTTAAATTTTTTGATTAATGAAATGCAGTAATATAATTTCGAAAAGTGTTCATTTTTTAAGGTCGTCCAGCATAATTTAAGAAATTTCGATAAATAAGTGGATGTAGCGGATTTTGATACTCTTTTCGTGATTTACTCACGATATAGATGGTTTTGAAACTCAACTGACCTGACGCGCGAGTTTCTAAACCAGCCATCTTGGCTCGTGATTGGTTGAATTCCGATAAAGCGGGTTTTGATAGTAACTTGTTCAATATTATAGCGGGTTCTGTTTCTCACTCGCAGTTTTAATATGGTTTTTGATCGTGAAAAGGGAGGTTTTGAAACTCAATTTTAGATTCCTCTTGTTTCTCGCAAAAATGTGAAAAGATGTCGTACTCAGATCAATTTGTCAATAAATCGGGTTTTTTAATTTTTTTTTATATGAATTTCGCACAAGAGTCCCAAGTGCTCCCGTCTGGAGCCAGTGAGACTATGGCATCCCCGATCGGGGTATGTTGTGAGGCTGAAGGTAGTGGAGAGGAGAAGGAGATAGGGAAGAGGAAGGTGGGGAAATACCTGGCTATTCAGATCTGGTCACCAATCATGACCAAAGCCTTTTCAAGCAACGTTTCAATTCTGAATGGTGGTCTTACACCAGGGCGATACTGAGAGTATTTACCACTCTTAATCAAATAAAATTTACTGCCACGCCGGGATCCGATCCCGCGACCTTCGTATTGCAAGTCAAGAGCCATACCACTGGACTACGCTGGCCGTCAAGATATAGCGGGTTTTGAAATTATAGGTCTTAACTGTATTTAAACTGTACCAGCAAAGTTACAAACAGTCGTTTGCAAATACTTTCAAACAATTTCAATAATTTTTCCTTTCAGAACTGTAATTTATAATTAATAAGAATAAAATAATTTAGTATGAATACCAATTTATTAGATATATCTGTAACGTATGAAACCAACCGGTTTCGATTCCACCTGAACCTTCATTAGGGTTATGTAAATACATATTTTATTAATTACTGAATTACAGTTTCAGTTTCAAGAAAAATAGAGAGAGGGATAGATGAAGGAAAGCGAGAAAGAAAATCAACTATGGTGGTGGGCTAGGGGGAGGTGGGTATAAGAGAGTTCGTAAAATAGGAAAGGGGAATATGTTAAAAATGGAGCTATTTGATAAATCTAATTGTTTTCTTATTAAATTAGTTATAAATATTTTTTTTAAATTTCAAGAGCTTTTAGATTATCAAGACGTGCACCTGTCCCTTTTTTGTTCAGTACATTTATGAAATTTATATGCTAATCCAGAACATTTTGCTTTTGTTCAATCTGAATTCAAACTATTGCTCAAATCAGACTATAAAATTTTTATTTCAAAAATTGCTCAATCAATCCATCATCCACAATCTGTCCTCTCATTCACCAACATAAAATATTGTACAACAAAAGTTTAATAATATAACTAAAGGTCATTATCGCATAACACAGAGTAGCCGCCACGATGGGCCAGATTTGTGCCGGATACAAGAATATGAATCAAACATGTTTCATCGAACAGAAAACGTGTTTAATGAAACGTAGCCCCTACTGGGCCGCCCGCGCCCCTGTGATAACTTGCGCCGGCTAAAAGGTCGCGTAATCAGAATCTTTCCACGGGAAATTCAAAGCCCCGCAAAGGTGCTTTGAAGGACTCGCCATTGAAAACTGAACCCTAACATTTATTGTGTTCTGTTTATGCTAGAAACGGGCAACATCGAGATTAATTTTTAATTCATAATCGAAATTTTGCGTTTTTTTTTTTTTAAATTAGCATATAAATTATACTCAATCCTGAAGAAAATAATACCAATATCTTCTGTCTTACCGTAACATTCTTTTTATTGAAATTTATTAATGTTGTTTTCTTAAACGCGTCGCCTTAGTTTGTATTTGTCCAACATACCATTAGAAAATTTTACGGGAGTTGAAGGTTTTCTTTCATTATTTCAAAGAAACATTATGAAAAGTGTTTAAGATGAAGCTATTTTCGTAAAGTTAAAGGTCTCATTAGTTGAAATAATTCTTAGTTAAGTGATTAACTATACTTTTTTATACTCTATTTGTTATTATAAAGTGGAGATTGAACAAATTGATGGTCTGTTGGACAAATGAGAACTGAGACGACGAACGATAAAATACCACTATTAGTTTAAAAGATTCTACAAATGATTGTTAGTAGTGAAAAAAAATCAGTAGTTAATATAATAAAATATAAATTAGTATCTAGTAATAGTCGAAACCAGATAGCAGATGGAGTAGAGATGCTTGTTGGTTTGAAACAGCTAAAGATTTTAAAGAAAGATATCTGTCGTCACGAAAATTGCACAACTTTTCAGACAATGTTTTGCAGATTAACTCAAATATCTACAGCTCGCAATATCATTTCTATCACAAGAAGTGAAGAGGTGTAATATTTATTTAATAGTGTTTTCTTAAGAAAGAAGGAATATTGTTGGTTCCACATTATTAAGTCCAAATAACGGTAGAAATAGGAAGAATATTTGAAATTAAGGAAATTGATTTTTCAAATTATATTCGCCGCTATAGGCCGCTACATTGCTTTGTCTTAGCATGCACTTTGTTTTGTTCACATTCATATATTGTCTCATATAAAGACTTCTGTTTTTCTGACTCTTGTATTTGATTCTCCTGATCGTGCTGTCATCCTCGGGCTACTCCGACTTCTCTTACCATTAACTTTCACGTATGCACTATCCTTATATTACTGTCTTTATCCATCCGCTCTGTGTACCCAAACCAAAGCGTCCAATTTTTATCTGGATCAACCTTGCATTCTTTTCAGATGTCATAATTTTTTAACAAGGTCAAAGAAAATTTTGCCACACATATTGTTACAAGTTATATTAAAAAAAAATGATAATCTCGCTTAAGGGGACCCGGTGGTCTAGACCCCCTAAATTCGACGAGTTTTTAGGATTCTTTTTTAAATGCAAACAGTGAACAATGCCATTCAAACTTTTTAGATAAAATTAAATGACTCTAATAGTATACAAAAATATTGTTACAAAAAAAAAAGTAGTTAAGGAATTGCGCTGAAGTTGCCCTCCTCATAAATACGGACCTTGGTGGTGGGTCCAGTTTTGGCTCTTTCGCTTATCCGTCAACAAAAACAAAAACAAAAAATGATCAGTATGATTGTAGTTATTGCAGGAACTAGAATAAAAAATAAATAAAATAAATTGACAAAATGGCGTGATGTTGAAATTTAAAGACATAATGTTTTTTCATTATATTTTGTATGTAAAAAAAGAAGTATTCAACGTAAAAACTTTGTTTTAGTTCCTGCAATAGGTACTGGTGTACGAAATAACATAGTCAAATTTGAGACAAATCAGCTTAGTAGATTTTCTTTGCCTCACCTGCAGAAAAAAGTAGTTTTTAATTAAATGCCTTTGAAGTTTCGCCTGCTTCTGCGCTGACCTGCTAAATGGGCTGTAGGACTTTAAATGTCGTCAACACCATTGCAAAAATCTTACAGTATATTTAAAAAAAATCGTACTTTCGAAATATTGAGTAAAAAATTATTTTTTGAAAATTGGTTTTGAAATAAATGAGTTTGAACTTTCGCCCGGCCCTTTTACCTGCTTCTGCGCTGACCTGTTAAATGGGCTGTAGAACTTTACATAAATATCACTACGAAAAATGTACAGAATATTTTTAAAGGATTTTTCTTTTAAAATATTGAATTTTTTTTTTAATTCTTGACCACCGAGTCGCTTTATGTTTTCGACGTGTATGAACAAATATTTTTAAAATCTTATGGAATTTGGCAAAAATCAAAATATTCCCAATCCTCTGAATCCATTTAGGTTTACCTGTCACTTTGCAACTTTTTTGCTGCTGGCCTTAATCGTCAAGTATTTTTTTCGAAATTCTTTAGTGTCATTTATCGTTTTAAGAAAAAGATTTTGGTCGTCAGTTTTTATTCGAACTTCGATTTTTTTAAATGATTGATTACCGATATTTCCCCATCACCACAACACTAGTTCACGCTCATTTTTCATGAAAGTTTACTTTTATCGTATAAAGCTCATTGGTATCTAAAATATCAGAAGTTACCCAATTTTACTTAAAATAAATATTTTATAACAACTTCTTTCACTTATTGATACTTTAGAAATAATTAGTTCCCTTTGAGCTTTTATTCTTTCTGAAAAAAAATTTACAAGAATTTTGATTAATTAATTTGCGACTTAAATTTTATAAGCTTACTATCGCAGACCCGTGGAAAATTTAAGAAAAATTAGAAAAAATCTCTATCTTATTAAAAATTTTAAAACTTTTAAAAAATGCACAGCCAAGAATCAAATCCCAATCAACCGCTTGAAAGTCAATTAGGCTGACAAAATATTACATCACCATCTTTTTTAGGAACGGCGACATAGTAAAAAAATCGAGTGCAGTTCAAACGCAATTGAAGTGAAACCACCACCCACACAATCTCAACCAATAGGAGTCTTGAAAAGTGATCTCATAAATAAAGCGGCCAATGCGGTAAGGTTTCATTCTTTCACATCCGTTTCAATGATCTTCAAATCACAACGGTGCTAAAGAAGTTTCACTTCAAAAAAATTTATATCGACGACCGGCGTAGTCCAGCGGTAAGACTCTTGAATCGCAACCCGAAGGTCGCGGGATCGAATCCCGGCGTGGCAAATAAATTTTATTGATTAGTTTGTGTTATTTCACAATTTATTCATTTAAAATAATAAAAAGTATATTTGCGCCACGTTCCAGAGAGGAAGCTACTCTCAGTATCGCCCTTGTACGACCACCATTCAGAATCGAAACGTTCTTTGAAATGGCTTTGGCCGTGTTTGATGACCAGATCTGAATAGCCAGGTACTTCCCCATCTTCTTCTTCCCTATCTCCTTCCCCTCCCCACTACCTACAGCCTCACAACATACCCCAATTGGGGATGCCATAGTTTCACTGGCTCCAGACGGGAGCAGCTGGGACTTTTGTGCGGTATTCATATTAAAAAAAATAATAATACTTGCTGATAATATAAAAAAAAAAACAATGTTCATGTATTTTTCAAAATTTTGAAAATTAAAATATTACATTACCTTCACATCCAAAATGTTGCTGTTACAATATGCCATTGAAATTAAATAGCTTATTACAGGCACAAATTCACAAAACATCACGGGATATTATAAATCCAATTTTGAAAATAACAATTAAAATTATTTTCTGTCAAAAGTATTATATTATTTTAATCCAAGAATCTTCGCCTGGGTTACATGCCAACTGAGAATAAAGTCAACTCAAGTCAAGTTTTAATTTTTACGAAAAATAGGACGTAAGTGGACTATTGAATATTCTATAGAGTGGGTGGGACTGTCATTTATATTTGCTTGCCTCTGAAACGTATGTCAAGGCTGTATGTAACTTTAAAATAGATAAGCTTCTAGGGTTAAACGGATAAATGTATGCAGATCGCTTGTCTAAATTTTTTACATAATCTGTTCCAATTTTGAAAATGGCAATTAAATTCAAAGCAAAATTTTATTTTTTGATAATAATAGTATTTGACCTTTAGAAAGGACTTGTAGATCAGCTACATCCTATAAAGATTGGTTTTGAGAGCTCTTACGCCTAATTTCCGATTATTTTCGTAACAAAGCGGTTTAAGTCGAGTTACTAAACCAAAACTTTAAGCGTTTTAGACAGTTCGATAATATCTTCAAAAGGCCGCCATTAATTTTCATTAAAAAAACTAAGCGAAATTTTCCAGTTAGCATTTTAAAACGAGCAAAATCTTAACGTTATCTTATACCATTAGAATGAGAAAGAAAACTTATTTAAAATTACCTGAAATTGTTTGCTCTTTTTGGTTATTTATACATATTAATATTTTGTTGGGAATGTTTAATCAAATTCCATAACAACCTAGGTAGGCCTGTATATTCCGAAAGATTTCATAAAAATCGGCTATGAGCGAATTTCAGCAAAGGGAGCTGTTAACTAGGGAAGAGCTCTGAGAAAATAGCACCAGGCTGTAATAATAGACTAAAACGAAGGAAACGGTTAGATGGGTCTACCTGCAGGCTAGATAATAGAGGTGTTTAATCGGGTAGACGGGTTTAAGACCTTACCAAGATAAAGTCGGGGACTTAAGATCGTGGGATCCTATCTTATAGGCCAAATTGGCAGAGTTAAGTCCTTGTAATCCCCGTTCCCGAAGATCTGACGATGATTATTTGAGATGCGTTGGGGAGCGTAATATTTGGTTTACACGATCTAGAACTGTATTTTATCAATTCTACCTGCGTATATGATTTTTATTGACGGTAATTTAAGCTATTTTTTAGGTTTATTCAAATATTATTATTAAAGTTGATGTTAGAATCTATAATATTGGATTGTTATTTCGTTCAAAATAACATGTGTATTATTGCGATGAATATCTAGAAAATCAGAAGAGATGCAAACAAGTTGTACACCACATGCCTGCAGATCTGTCCTGATGGTTTTTGATGATTTAATTCTTTTTCATTTCACAAAACTTTCCCTTCTTCCTAAACTTTCTGACTTTCTACAAAAGTCTCCCTGAAATATAATGTATCCAGTAGTTAGATTAAATCGGAATGATTTGAATCACTCATATCCATCTCAAAAAAATTGACCATCAAAGTATTCAGTTATTTCTAAGCTTCATTGAATGCAGGCACATAATCCATATAAATTGAGATACATTAACACAGCTTAAAGATAGGTACTAATTTTTAGGTTTTAAAGTTAATGGTATGACAGTTTCAGATTCTCCAATTTTGGCAATTTTGACACACAAACTAATAATTTTACCAACAAAAATTATCAACATTTAAGCTCATGGAGCAAAGCATCCTCGTGTTTGAAATATTTAAGCTGAATTTTCGCTTAAAGCTTGTAGATAATATATTTATTTCTCCGCCAGAAATTACGTAAATTGTTACAATAACTACACTGACTAAGCTGCTTAAGAGCTTAACATACTGTTTGCAAGCTGTCAGGCAGAATATTTTTCGTGGTTGTCGAAACATAAAAGAAAATGTATAACTCTCTCTCGTTTGCTTACGTAAAATTATAAAGTTGGAAAGCTTGTTTAAATTTTTTTTTAGTCTGCAAAGTTTGTACAACAATTTTCATTATTTTTAAAAACATATGTCCTTCTACGAAGGTTAGGGAAAAAAATAATGTTGTATAAAATCATAATATGAACCTATGAAAACTTAACGTTTTTAATATTATTTTATGAATAAATTATATACTAGTTGGTTCCCGGCATGCGTTGCAATGGAAAATTCAGAAATAAATTGTTTCTCCCTGCATGTCGTTTCACGTTCCCCTCCCGCGTCCCCTTCCCTTCCCGCGTCCCCTTTCCTTTCCTCTACCTTCTTCCCTCTCCCACTCCCCACTCCCCCGTCCCGCCAACCCCCGTCCCGCGTTTTATATATTCAGTCCCAGTATATTCAGTTTTCAAACAGCTCGCGTGCCACTAATTACAATTTTTCTAATTCAAATTTTCATTTTTCATTAACATATAACAAATATTCACTTTTGTATATTGTATAAAATCAATCAAATATTATAAGAACAATCAATCAGATTTGGTACCTAACACAGGTACCTATATGTGGTATATCGTAAAAACTTCCGCCTTGTAGAGACAGATGGCGGTGACATCAGCTATCGGTAGAATCCCGCTAAATGGCAAGCCGTAGTGCTTAAGCTCTCCGGCAGGGGATCAGGGGGGCTCAGAGGCTGTGTTTCAATGATCACTGGCCAGAACCATTATAGCTAGCTCCTAGTTAGGTAGACTACCGCAGTCCCAATTGTATACGCGAAGTATAAATAAATCCAGATAACGAACCAGATTCTATTTATTCCGAGAAGTTATCTCCATCCAAGTGTGTTGGAGAATCTGCTAGTGTGTCTTCAATTAACAGAACATTACACTATATAAAATATCTGTAATTCTTCATTCGGTTCAAATTATTTTGCAAGTATTTTGTAATTCATCAATTTAAAGATTTTTGAAAATTGAATTCTGATTTGACAATCATTGTTTTGCAAAATGTCATTCTAAATTTTTAAACAGTTTTGCAAGAATTTTTGTGATGATTGAAAAACTTTTCAGATGAATTGTCATCTGGTTGAAATAATCCAAAAACCTTCGCGTGGGTTTTAAGATATTTTGAAAATTTCAAACATTTCCTAAGCTTAATACAGCAATACACAATACACTAATCCCCAAAATTTTTTCAAGGTGTAATCCCGTTAAACCGCAATTAAGCAATGTCAATAAGTTGTTCATCTTCAATTACAATTTAAATAAACGTAAATAATATTATTACTATAACTTAACAAATTGTCACAATTAACATACTTGACTTAATATTTTTCTTTTTCATATTTAAAATGAGATAAATTAAGAAAAAGTGCTGACTTGACCTTGAGGAAAATAATTTTCCTCGACTTGCAATCTGAAAGTGGCAGGTTCAAATCCCGGTGTGAGTTGGTAAATTTTATTTGATTAAATTGTGTTATTTCACAATTTAATGATTTTAAATAAAACAAGGTATATTTTGGGGGTGTTTCAGAGTGGACGATATTCTCAATATCGCCCTCATTCAGAATTTAAACCAAATGATTTTAGCCGTGTTTGGTGACCAGATCTGAATAGCCAGGTACTTGCCCATCTTCTTTTTACACATAACATTCCCCGCCCCACCACCTTAAGCCTCCCAATATACCTCATTTGGGGATTCCATATTCTCACCGGCTCCAGGCGGTTGGGGCAGTTGGGACTTTTGTACGGAATTCACATAAAAAAAAACAAGTTATATGAAAGAAGACAACATAAACGTTTGTTCGTTCAGCATCTTTTTTTTTTTTTTTTTTTTTTTTACAGTTAATACCGCACAAGAGTCCCAACTGCTCCCGTCTGGAGCCAGTGAGACTATGGCATCCCCAATTGGGGTATGTTGTGAGGCTGAAGGTAGTGGGGAGGGGAAGGAGATAGGGAAGAGGAAGTGGGGAAGTACCTGGCTATTCAGATCTGGTCACTAAACACGGCTAAAGCCATTTCAAGCAACGTTTCAATTCTGAATGGTGGTCTTACACCAGGGCGATACTGATAGTATCTTCCACTCTGGAACGTGCCGCAAATATACTATATATTATTTTAAATGAATAAATTGTGAAATAACACAAATTAATCAAATAAAATTTATTTGCGCACGCCGGGTTCGAACCCGCGACCTTCGGATTGTGAGTCGAGAGTCTTGCCTCGGGACCACGGAGGCCGTCAAAACATTAACATTCGTTCAACATCTAACCGTTGTAAACTTTAGACTTTCATTAATTTATTTCTAACAATATTGATATTTGCATACATGTCCGTATGTACAATGTCCGTAAATTGATCACAACAAAAGAAAGAATAAAGGGATTGTCTAACGATGGTATAAACAAATCTGATTTTTTAAAATTTAATTTAATTATTTCTAATTTACTCGTATTATTTTTTTTTATTATTATTTACAAGACGTACCTACATCATTAGATATTTCCAGATAAATAATTCATTCGATTTGCAAACTTTTGTAAAAAAAAATCATAAATAAACAATTTATATCAGTGAAAATTTTATTGCCTGGAAAAAACCCCAAGGAGCGAATTCAAAGCAAGGATGCTACGTTATCAAAAAAATATGCAGATGAGAACTATTTCACCATACGAGTAGCTTTTTCTAAAAATAAACGTCACCATGAATGTATGGATGAAGTGAAATTCGAAGTCTAAAGCGAATTTTATAACATAACCTACTCATAAGCACTGAAAAGACAAATCGTTTGAAGTGTTTTGTGGGCGTGTGTGTGTGCTCAAACTTTTTAAAAGTGAATAAATTTGAATTTCTTGCATGATTTTTTTTTAAATACTATAAGTTCTAACTGCTCCCAATATTAGCTAGAGGGAGGAAGGCCACAACAATTTGGGTTTGTTGTGAGGCTAAGGGAAGTGGGTAAGAGAGAGGGAGATTAAGAGGAGAATGGTTGTGTTGTACCAGGCTATTTAGATCTGGTCTTCAAACGCGTCTTTTGCGATTTCAAGCAACCTTTTTGATTCAGAATAATGATTTTGTCAGAATAGTGAATAATGTCTTCCGCACTTGATCGCTCCGAAAATATACTGTAAAAGCGAATAATATTAAACCATTTATATAAAATGTGAAAATATAAAAGTTTTTTATTATTATACAACTTTACAATTACACTACAATCTTCTCTTTCTGACACTCCTGACACTCGAAAGATAATTACACAATTCTTAAAGCTATTTAAAAAGGAATTAAATATATCTAGTATTTCAGAATTGTCATTCAACAGCAATGTTCCTCTGGTCATAGGTACTATGCTGGAACTTCTGTTCTGCTGTGTGGTATTTTGAAAAAGTAAAAGCGTCGTCTATGGCTGAAGTTTTTAGGCTCATACAGCATTCCACATTTTATTAATACTTAGAGGAACGGGCTATCAATAGAGGTATGAATTTTATTAAAATTAAGTATTGCAAGATTTGAATAAAGTCTAGTTACTAGGCTAATCTACCTCTTTTTCTGGATTTGTTCTAGCATATTAACATATTTAGTTTGGTGCGGAGTCCACACACCACTAGCATACTCCAGCTTACTTTTTACGACGCTATCAAACATGGTTATCATTGCACTTCAAAGTATCTTACGTAAATTGGTGACTGCCATTTTATTTCTACCCTAGTTTTAGAACAGACGTCGTCTAGCGAGGCGCATAGTTAAAAGTATTTTCATTGAGCACCCGGATTGCCAACAATGAAATAAAGTGAAATTCAAATCGGTATAGTCATACTTCTAAAGATTTTCTTTCCAGTGTTCACGATCGTTGAAAGCGGGAAATTCCCCCATTTATAATGCGGAAGTCCAACTCGCATAAAAGAAAAGCATGTCCTCGCAACACTTGACGCCGTACCAGAGCAAGGGTTTATTCCAAACTTGTGAGTTTTTCCTTTTTATTTTCAAGGAATAAATCTTTATGCCCGGATACGCCCGAAAACTTCAATGTGCTTGATTCGACCAGCTAAAGTTTATTTTGTTTAAGATGTTGAGTGCAAAGTTTTTTATTATATTTTCTCATGATTTAAGCAAGGTGCTTTATTTTATTTTTATTTTAGGAGAACAAAATTAATTTATTACCAAAGTTAAAGTAAAAAAAAAACACTTAAAACATATATTTTCATAGTTACAGTATGCTTAACCTACAAGACCTCATGAACAACACAACGTTTAGCCATGTTTCTAGACGAAACGAAGTAGAAAATGTAGGAACTATTTTCATAAAGTATACAATAAAAACAAATTATAAACAAAGTTTTCAATGGTTTCTGAAATTTCGACGAACCATAAAAACACTGCCAGATTTACACACGAACGGAACTGCTAGATTTATATACTTCAAAAAATCTAAGCTAACTTTTTTTTTCCAATACGAAATTCATTTGACCCAGATCAAAACACTCGAAAAATTAAACCCATTAACAATATATTTTCTTGACACTTAGTAGTTTTTTTAACTAGGTGTAAAATATGAGTAGGTGTAATTCTCTGCATGCGTTATTTTGTCCACCTGTTTGTGCAATTCCGTCCTTGTGTTTGTTCCATTAGGTGTAAAATATGGGTAGGTGTAATTCTCTGCATGTGCAATTTCGTCCATCTGTGTGTGCAATTCTGTCCGTGTGTTTGTTCTATTAGGTGTAAAATATGAGTAGGTGAAATTTTCTGCTGAACAAATTCGTCCATCTGTATGTGCAATTCCGTCCGAGTGTTTGTTCTATTAGGTGTAAAATATGAGTAGGTGTAATTCTCTGCATGTGCCTTTTCGTCCATCTGTATGTGCAATTCCGTCCGTATGTAATTCTGATAATGTTTGATTTGGTAAGTGTAAACAACGCCTGAGCCATTTCGCCCTTGCACCATTTTAATAAAGTTAAAAAAACACACAATTTTAAAATACGTTTTCAAGACTAGATCAATTTCATAAAAGTACACCAGCGTTATAATGCCAACATCCAGGGAATAAGATTTTATTATATTGTGACAATAAAATAATAACAATCATAAATATATAAAAGATAGTATATAAAAAAAATATTTTATAACATTCAATGGTACGTATTTAATGAATATGGCAGACATACCTACGTATAAATATGTTTAAATCAAACATTTCATTAAATATCAAAAAATATTGTTTTCAACTTAATTTGGTAATATCTTTAGGAATTTTAATATGCGTTTTTGAGATTTCAGTAAGCTTGATTTTTACTTCGCTCACAATCTATTGTGTTGAATAACTCGCCCGACACCTCGACATCTTTTTTTTAATATTTAGTTTTCATGTATTTAGTTTGAGTCATTTTTACGCGTAAATAACATTTAAGTTGTGGACAATAATTTTCAGAATAAAAATAAAGTAAATGTTTCAAATTTTCACAAATAATAGTAAAAACCGTGCATGGCAAAAGTTTGCAGTTTTTAAAAATAAAGCAATAACTTTGTAAAAAACCACTTTTATTTTTTATATACTTTATGCCGACCGGGTTTCGCTACAACCGTAGCTTCTTCAGGGCAGTAAAATACTCTACTAAAATTTAACAGTGTTGTACATGTGTTATTAATAATGTATTCTGTTTTCACAGTGGGTTGAAAAAATGGGATGAGCTCTTCCAGTAAAGAAAGTAGTAGGAATAAGGGTAGATGGAGAATAGGAAAGTAAATGTTCTTTATCAACGGGGGACAACCTAAATATTGGACTTTTATATAGATTTATTTGGTTGTTAAATACTTTCCTATAAATGTGTTTGGCTTCCCTTAGCTCTAGCTTATCCAATCTGATACCTATTTCGTTTTTATGCAATAAGCTGACGCTTGTGTTTTTAATAAATTAATGGTAGTTTTTATTGATAGTTTTTAAGCGCTTTACATTTAAAATGTGTCGAATTTAAAGCGTTGCTACTATAAATTTAAAGTAACTTACAACTGCCAACAATATTTGCATGTCTCCCTTACCGTATGCAGATTTCGTGTTGTTGCGGAAATTCGTGGCTTCATGCTCCCGTAAATGACCAAATAAGGTATGGCGGACACGATTCATATGCATTTACAAAATCCCGCGGGAAGGAAGCGAGGAAAATTTAGATTTTCCCGTCGTAACTCACTTTTAACATGAAACACTTGTTTTTGTTGCAATACATCAAACGAGAAAGCGGCAAATTTTTTAAACATTCTGTAAAAGAATTCCGTATTTAACAAACTTCATAATATTTATAAACGGCTTTGCACCATTTCGTTCGTAATTTTCATTCCCAGGGAGGAATCAATCATAATTTGATTTTTTCAATACCATGCTTTTATACACACGTCTTTACCTACATGACATATTAATGATGTATAATTGTGTGAGAACCTTTTACCAAAGTGACACATCATTGCATTCGTTCAAATTGCAAATTGATATAACCTAACCGGTTTTTGGATTAGTGGTTTGAAGCATCGGGTTTAGACACAGGCGTCGCGAGAGAATATCTTAATATATAGTAACTTTTGATGATAGGAGTAGGTACAAATCAACCGTTGTCGATTTATTGGTAAACTGGGAATGCTTATTTTTTAACAACAAAACTGCCAAATTTCGCGCACGGTCGAGTGATTGAACATATGCATTGCATTCCATACCGCAAGTGTGCATTATAACATAAGCTCCGTTATTGCATTTTGTGTGCTTAGATGGAAATGTGATAGAAACAAAACAAGCTTGTCTTACTTATTTTACGATCACTTATCTCAAAATCAAAATGTCTGAAAAAAATTATTTTCTGGACATAAATAACCTACCATTACAAAATCGAAACACAATGTTCATATCTCAAGGAAAGTTACTTAACCATGTCACGAAATTGCTTTCATAGTTTGTATTTTATTATACGACCTGGATGAAGAGTTTTTCAGTTCACGTAAGACATAGACAAAGACAGAAAGTTTAAAATATTCCAGCCACAGAAAGCCTAATTTGGTAGCATGGCAGTATGCCGGTATCAATTTCAGTCGTTGAATATCGCATAAATGCACCTAGGAAATTCAATTCCATTTTTCCATATTATTGTCATTCACCGAATGAGCTACCTATTACTATAATGGGTTTCTTGTCTGTAGAGATTATAACGTTGCTTTGCTCTGATTTCCGGAAGCTCCAATGTAGAACATGGCTTTAAGCTTTCATGCACGGTTACCCTCAGTCAAAGTCTGTGTTTACGGGGAAATCTATTATGGATAAACGTGTGAAGGGGAAATATGTTCCATGCTTATCAATGCAAACAATCGGAGTAAAATAAAGCCTTTCACCCTAATTTTTGTAGTATTATCAATATGTAATAATTGTATTTTTCGTTTTCCATGTTATTTTGGGTCTGAAAATAGTGTTGCAAGAACACACAAAGTGATTTACAGAAAATTAATTAGGAGGCCTCAAAAATGTCACAATTCAAGTAACTGAAAAATGATAATATTTTTTTTGAAAAGTATTATTTCACATGCACAAGTTATTTATTCTCTGATACCGTTTTCGACACATCCGTGTCACTCACTAGTAATCTTAAAACAGACTTAAAATTTATGCAATAACAGATTTTAATTCATACAAGTAGATTTTATTAGATTAAGGTAGTGGGTGGGGTGATTTTTGGGGGGAGGGGAAGAACGGTGGGAGGAGTCAACATAACAGGGGAACATTGTCAATAATGGTGATTTACAGAGTGCTATTATTATGTCACGTGTTATTATGTGTCGTGAAAAGTCCAAACCTAACGCTTAAAAATTTACAAGCCCTCAATGGCTGAAATTGATTATACAGCGAATTGCTTCAGTGGCTTATTTTAAAATATCGTTTAGATTATAGTAAATGTTAAAATATTTTAATAAACCCGTTTAATCACAGGATCCGGACCGTTTAATCAAATTTATCTCAGATTACGTAGGTCTCATACAAAGCGTTGTATAATGTTATGGTAAGAAATATGAATTAAACGGTGTGATGTTAGAAAGAGAAAACTCAACGTTTTATATTCAAATCTAGAATTTAACCATAGAAATTTTTAAATTCACCTCTACGAAACAAAAGTTCCCGATTGCAATTTAAGAAAAATGCTTAAAATTTCGAGAATTTTTTAAATATATATTTTTTTTATTTGATCGTTTCTAAATCGTGAGGTGATAATAACTTTCATAATACGAAGCTTAATAAAATATCTGTATGTTTTTTTTTCGTTTTCAGTATTTTAAGATAGAAAAAACGTAGGTCAGCCATTTTAAATCCTTTTTTATGTGTGATACATTTTTAGATTTTCACGGCCAAAAGTATTTTGGTTTTTTGTTTTTGGGGTATTATGCCGTGTTGCGTTACCCCCTTCTTTAGCCAACGCTTCGGAGAGCGTTACAGTGTCCATCATCACAGTTACACATCTGCCCTGATGATGGACATTGTAACGTGAAAAACAAATAATGAAAAAAATTTATGAGCGTATTCAAAATTTTTTTCATTATTTGTTTTTCAAATAATGAAAAAAATTTTTTATTTTTTAAATATTTTTTTATTTCTTGTAATGACATTTGTAATCGTATTTTAACATCTTAAAAAAGAGTTTTTGGTTTTTGTATATGTTCAAAAAGCTTTAATTTATTTGGATTTTTTTGAAAAGCGGAAATATTTTGACCTTCTACAAAATATGCGTGATTTCTGAGGGGAAGCAAACATTTTGAGAAACAATCTGTTCAAATTATGCTCTCCGATTTTTAAAGTTATATTTTTTCTAATATTCTTAAATTTAAAAAAATTATGTAAGAAATAATTTCCTTAGACACGAGACATTCTGTTCACTAGAACCTGTTTGTTACAATGTCTTAAAGTACCTAAAACAGAATTCTGCTTTAATTAGGTGACGTGTTACTTAAACTTTTTATAATGGAAAAAGTTTGACGGGGACAAATGCTACCAATTAGACATACAAAAGGTTTCTACGGCCTTTAAAAGTCTTTTTTTTACCCGAAAACGTTGTAAATTTCCAAGTAAAATTTATCATGTGATTTTAATAATATTTTGCTGTGAAAACACAAACATTTTTTGTTTGTGTTTTCAAAAACTTACTTAGTAATTATTATAAAATATTCTGCGTTGTTTCATTCCGATCTTCCAATTTTTCAGGATTTTTTTTTTTAAATAAGCTCCACACATAGATGATATAGGCCCTGAGGAAAACATTTTCCTTCAGGGCCTATGTCATCTTGAGGATGCTGTGTGGAGGGTATTTTTAAGGAAGAGAAGGATAGAAAGTTCCGCGAAGGAAAAAATATGAGGGGTGGACAGGAATATGGGGGTCAGTGTGTCCAGGAGTAACGGACGTACGAATCCATCCCAACTGCAGTGCTAGGCGGTGGATCGCGAGAGTCCGTCTGAAAAGGTTAAAAGGCCTCCCTCAACCAGTCTCTCTCGATCCGACCCGCCACCCAGAAGGTGGACAAATGCATCCACCGCCAAGACCTGGAAAAACCTCATCCCATTAACCCGAGTACCTCATTCAATAGTACGTGATTTCTTCCGCACATCTTTTTTAACCAAAGTATCAAATAAAATTCAAATAATTTTATAAACCCAGCATTAGTAAGATGAAAAATCGGAGGGTTTTTGAGAGGTGGGGCTTAAGAAACCCATTCTATCACGTATTTCTTCTTAAAAAGGAAATTTGATAACTTTTTGTATATTCGAACAATATTATTTATTATTCATCATTATTCTTGCTTTGTTGAAACATTGTCCAATATTTAAAAAAAAAACATTCAAACCATTTCGGAGATATTTGCAAAAAACATTTCGTTGGGGTTTGTCATATCCCACACCACTAAAGCCGGATTCAACAACACGTCATCTCCATGAAAAAGTTATTTTCGTTCACAAAAGGTAATATTTTGTTGAAGTATTTAACTTGACCTTTTGACGTTCTTGTAATTTACTGCCAGGGATCATAAGACTGTGGCTTATTTACTCACGCGATTATCTCTTTGATCACATATTTATTTATTTATTTATTCATTTATAAATAAACGCCCTTTTTCGGGGCTTTTACATATATAGCATAGAAAAAACATTTTATTGTACATAACTGAACTGCCTCAATAACAATATTTTAAATTTATTCAAAGATAAATTGAGATGTCCACTGACTTGGTATAATTGTTTCCCTCCATTTGTATTCTGGGCAAAGAAGAATACATATGGTAGTTAGTCCCAGAATTTCTGCACTGAAATAAATCCTGACTTTTAGTATTACGAAGTGGAATTCGGAAGCTTATCAATTCAAGTAATACCGGACTATCAACTAAATCATTTAGAATTTTATATAAAAATACCAAGTCACTATTATTATATCCACTATGAAAAATTAATTCGCTTTTCATGGTTCACCAAATGATATAATATTGTGAAACTTATTTTTTGTGTACATGCAAAACGAATTTATTTTTAAATGTGATTTAAAATACTTACTTATTTTAAAGCCGCTTTGTGGCATCATTTTTATAAAATTATAATAATTCATCATTGAAGAAGAAATAATAATTTATTTTAATAAGACACAGAATTAAGTTTAATAAGGACTCGAACCCAGAACCTCTCGTCTAACCGGGACGTGCGCGTTTAGCAATTCCGCCATTGCCACCTGTTATCAAACTGTCATCATTACAAAGGTTGAATCTAGTATTTCAAATTTTAGAATTAAAAATATTATCTTACACTTTTTTTTTCTATATTATAGGCAACTACCCATTTTATTGGAAATAATCATTCTGCGAATTGGTTTGTAATCTAGATTGCGTCTCGGATAAATACATCCGATTTTATTTTTTTGAATTATTGACCTTTTTTATAAAAGTCTATAATAATTCAGTTTGTGGCATCATTTTAATTAAGTGAAAATAATTCAATTTCAATTTTTAATGAGAAAAACTCTGTTTTTATATTTTTTAATGTTATTCCCGTCAATTAATTATTATTATATTCTTCGATGATATAATTCTTTTGGTTTAAACTATTATTTTAATGTTTTTCAATATACTTCGTAACCTGATAAAAAACCATTGGTTCTAGAACAGGTATATTCTCACCCCCGACTCAATTACAAAGATACTGTGTAGACTTACGTAATAGGTAGTTAAACTATGTAAAATTAAATATACCAACCTTTTCACCTCTAATAAAATGTTCGGTATATATTTGATTTTATTTATACAGATTCATTTCATTAAAAATTATGAGGTAGGTGTATTAAATTTTACAAATTAAAGAACCTATTATGTAAGTCCACATAATAATAGCTTTGAAATTTTGTATGGGATGCAAATAATTCTCAATATGAATTAATAATGAATGTGGGATGAACGGTCAAATATGCATTCAATTACTCACTAACACCAAATGCAGTTTTTGTCTCTATATTGAAAATCGGAGGTTATAACGTAAATTTATATTTAAACACTTCGTGAGTTCAAACAGAGAGCTTTTATTAACGAAAAAGTATAACAAAAATAATAAAACCAAAATAATAAGTACACGGGTATAAAGATACTTCGTAAATACACGCGGCGCGTAATCTCCGACTGTAGGTTTGAAGGCTGACTATCTCTAAAGGTTCCTCTACCGATCAATGTGGACAAACATTATCTCACAGTTGATCCTTGGTATTGAGCCTTTAGGACTGTTTGCTGGATCTCTGCTCGTTCAAGGCCGTGCAATCGTTTAAATAGGCGGCTGGAGGTACATCTTTTGGTAATTAGGTGGCCGGGAGCGGGGAGCTGCACGCTGATTAGCCGTTAATTTGAATTGTGCAACCAATACAAGTCCTCAGACGCAGACAAGGGTGCCATATTATGTATGAGCAAGAAAGTATTCGGATCCGCGCGGTGTATCTCGTTACAAGGTTTGATTTTTTGAAAGAGAAATGAGTAGATAATAATAATAAAAAGGGAAGAAAGCATGTGGAGAGAAAACGAAATGCGTAGTGTAGCGATTCAGAATTCAAAACGAAGCTGACAGTTATGTTCGAGTTGCGTTAACATTTAATATTAATAACAAAAATAATATTTTATTTCAGGATGTGGGGAGAATAGTGCAATCCCACACATCCTATATAGTTATAGATATTTACACAATAGATTTTAAATAAAGAAACAAGTAGGTAGAGTGCATAGAAAAAATAGTAATAAAAAAGAAAATAAATAATCAATTATTATATAGCTCGGGCCCAGCGCTCACTCAAGAGTGGCGCTTGGTCTTGGAAAGCCTTAGTCACCACTGACGGAGATCATTAGACCCATCTTGCACACTTATATATTTTTCGTTATTTCTATATCAATTTTTTTCTTGGATTTGGTCAATACATTGAAGTTTTGTATTAGCTCCAGGGTGGCAGGAATGAGGGAAAGGATAAGCAGGCCTGGAAATATCCCCAACATGGAAGCCTGTCTCAGTCCATCCTCTAGCATTGACGTACCCTGGAGAAAAATACTTGCTCCTAATGTAATCACAGTACCTACCCTGAGGGCTTATTATTTTATTTTTTTTTACAATCATTTTTATTTAATTATCTTTTCTGTGCCTTCTGCTGCACAATCACCTGTTTTTTTTTTAAATAAATTTATGAATGTATATATTTATGGAATTAGTAGGACTGCACTAACCTCCACACATACCGGATTAAACATTTTTCAATTATTATTTATTATTATTATTATTATATTGGGATCCGGAGTCGTTTCATCAAGGTTATTCGATAGTGACACCATGTTTAATGTAAACATAATATATGAAAGACTTATTAGAAATATAATTATTTTAAAATACCACATTAAAACCCGCCCGTGCTGGAATCTTGAGAATACTCGCGAATTCATTATTTGATCGGTGATAAATTCTGTTCTCCTCTACAAGCATATTTATTTTATAATATTATTACCGTGGGTAGAAGGTTAATGTAAATGTACCAACATGCGTTGGAATCTCATTAGCTTATCAAAATGTTTTTGAAAATATTAAAATTAGGTCAGGTCTGTTTATTTGAGAGCTCTCAAGTGTCAAATGAAATTCAAAATGGTATACTTAAATATTCAGTAGGTGTAAAAACATGTCATTGCGCGTTACCCACAGTCCAATGATTCGGGCTGTAGGAAAATATGACACCCGCGGGAAAGCAAGTAAGCAATTTTGAGAAATTTGTCACTTATTATTAACATTTAAGTATTTTCAAATACACAGATGAGTGCGTGGAAAAAACCCATGTTTATGTGTTCTTGTTGTTAATTAACTTAGTCACGTTAATTTTTGATAGTCGTAAAAATAAAAATAATTCAAGAATTTTTACAAGTCTTGTAAATCAAATAAAGATCCTTTTAAACTATCAAATACCTCGTGACTCCTCCTCCGTCCTCTGTTTTAAAAATATTTAAAAATTTCAATAAATTTCATTTTAAGATATGAAAACGTTTTAATAAACTTTTATATTTTTACATTGTAATATTAATAATAATGGTATAATATATCGATTTATTATCGAAAAACCATAAATTACAATGCGGGTATCAAAAGATTCGTCAAATAGGGTTCTTCCCAATTTTAACAGCCACAAAATTAATAAAATAATTTCTCTCCTTTAGACTCAAAAACCCGTTTAATATCCAAACATTCAGATGTACTCAGTTTTATACAAACTATTTCGATTTTTAATTTCATTTAAAACTGACGAGTTTGTTTTAAAAACAAGGGTACGAAGTGAATTGGAAATTGAGCAAAAAATATATATTGATTATCTCAAAACAACAGATTTTGTCTGGCGCTGTATGGTGTATAAATATGACTTCCTAGAACCGATTAAATTATTTACAAACAGATACAAAAAAATTATTTACTTGATAAACAGTTCAGATAAACAGTTTCATAAGGGAGCCGTTTTTGGTGGGTGCTGTGTGGAGGGTCTTTTAAAAGAAAAGAACGGCAGAAGAAGTTCTGGGAAAGAAAAAGGTAAGAGGGTGATTAGGAATATTAAGGTCAGCGTCCAGGAATGTCACACGTAAGAATCTATCTCTCCTATTGCTGTGCAAGGCGATGGGTTGAGAGAGTCCGGCTGGAGAAGTCAAAAGGCTTCACTTAATCAGTCTCTCTCGATTCGGCCCACCACGCCAGCAGGCAGACGTATATGTTGCAAAGACCCGGTCAAACCTCACCCCATGAACCCGGGCGCCCTGCTAATTCACCAAACGTAGCGAACCACTTGGAGTGACCTGTGACAAGGATGATTGTTATTCAATTCTAAAATTTTTAATCCTTTTAATAGGACTTCCATTTCTATGCATCACTAATGATATTGCATTTATTAGGAGATTAGTGGCACAAGTGGAATTTATTTTTATTTAAAATGTTGATCGATTTTAGGATTGAAGAATGTATTATTAAATTACCTTAAAAACTTAAGAACTCTACGTCGCATCGTCGGTTAAAACACGAAATTGTCAAAAAAAATTCAAGCATTTTTTACACATTTAGGTATTTACAATATCGAGGACTGCGAAGGTGAAAGATTACTGACTTCATGGATGTGAAAGTCTGAAAAATTTGTTTGAAGTTTTGCTCTAAATTTTAACGAGTCTGTGATATATGGCTACCACAAAATGGTAGTTTATTCCAGGCTCCGAAAGCACCTTACTTAGTATCTAGTGTGCGCTTTGGTTTCTTCAACTTCCAATAGCTGATGTTGCCGCTGATCTATGGGTTGACTGTCATGAATTGACATTTTCAAGAATGCTCAGTTCCGCAGTAAGCCAGTGGCATTCCGTTTGCAACGGGTAATACTTACCGTTTCATCCTGTTACTTGTCCGCCATCCAAAGTAATACATATATTCTCATAATTAAAATACATAATTGATCCCTTTCGGAATGTGGGTAGTTCAATGAAAGAAGACGGAATTTCCAAGTAACTAGATGCAAATTTATTAAGACTCAATTTATAAAAGGTAGAGCATGAAATTATATAATGAATCTACAGGGGTGGTTGATCATCTATGATGAATCAATTAATGTTTAAGCTCGAATCTCGGAAACATGTGGTATACCCAAAAGGTAGCAATACAATAAAAATCCAGAAGGGCGCCTGTATAATAATTATACATATTTAGAAAAGGATTATTGAAACGCTAATACTAAACTAAACAAAGTTAGGAATTATCTCATGCTGATTAATAAAATTATTCGCTCCCGCGTAATTATGACCATGACCTTCGACGGCTTGAAGTCCAGCTGCTCAAACACGAACTCCCAGGAACCAACTGACAAAACTTCACGACACTAATCTCCTGCCTGTAACATAACGGCCGGCTGTAAAAATTCTCAGGCAAACGCGTGGCTAGAACACTAGAATCAAATCGCTAAAAAGCAGGTACTGGCCCCAAACTGCTGCATTACCCCCATGGCCAAAAGAATTTTTTTTTGCCAAAAAAAAAAATTCCACCACGCCACCTGGCGTCAGAGACACGAAGAGAGATGGTACTGCTGCCACCAAGAAATTCCGAGTGCTTATGAAGATTTGTAGTGAATGAGTTAGAACTTCCAGTGCCTTCCCAGCTGAGTCACTTCTCGTAATGTTCTTCCCAAATATGAACAGGTGAATTATCCTCAATGAGACGTTGTGAAAAAGTAAGTCCTCTTTCGATGATGAATAGTGAGCCACCATCTGTAGGTTGATGTTAATATAGTGCTGATCCTTGCATTTGAAGAAATCCATTTTGACACCGACCAAAAGCTTGGGTTAAAACTTCTGCCTATTCAAGGGCAACTGAAAGTGGGTTGACATAAATAAGTGATGTCACATGTTGTTGTGGAATTTCCATTTGACGCAATCCAAATGCTTGAGTTAAAACTTCTGCCTATTCAAGAGCAACTGAAAGTGGGTTGACATAAATAAGTGATGTCACATGTTGTTGTGGAATTTCCATTTGACGCAGTCCAAATGCTTGAGTTAAAACTTCTGCCTATTCAAGAGCAACTGAAAGTGGGTTGATATAAATAAGCGATGTTCCATGTTGTTGTAGAATTTCCATTTGACGCAGTCCAAATGCTTGGGTTAAACTTCTTCGAAGAACGTAAAGGAACACGTGAGCGAAAAAAAAATTATAGCTAAGCTATTGTTAAAAGATGCCATCACTACGTAATAAGGATGAAATGAAATTTTTTATACAATACAATATTAAACTGCGCTAATAAATATTGATCTAAACCTGAAAATATTTAAAGAAAAAAAGCTTGACTCTAAAACCACATTTCCATTAAAACCTATATAATCATTTATCCAAAATGCTGTTATAAAACATTGAAGTTTAAGAACCTCTAAAATCTTGACACCTACCAAGATTGAAAATAGATAAAAAAACCAACCCCTCAATAAAATAATATATAGTTAAGATAATGAAACAACCACTGACATCTGTTGAAGAGCGGAGAAAAATGAATGATCCTACCAATATATAAATGTTTGAGATCCCGGAAAATAACTCTGAAAGTTGTGTATGAAAATTTTATGAATTAAATCTGTCACACAGTTCCTCTTTAAAAGACCAACATGTGCCTTCAAATGAGTTCCGAGCTCTAGAACCAACCCAAAGTCACATGCCGTGCTTGCAAAACGGAACTATGCAAGGATGTTAAAATAAACTGCAAAACCATACATCTAATATCAGGTACTCACTTTATAGAGATACAACTGAATTTTCATTAAACATAAATAATTCAAACGTATGAAATATGAATTGTTATTATTTTCTGTGTTAACCGAAGTAAATTTAAACATATAATATGACTCAAGAAAACTTGTTCCTGACAATTCGAAAATTAACATGCAATGGAGCTTCCTAAAACTCAAAATAGATAGTTGCCGTGAACTTCTGAGATTATGCGCAAGTATCAAAAGATTGTATGTCTATGAACACGAATAATTCGTATAGTTTTCTCAATAGAAAATTTAAAATAATTTATGTAAAATTAACAAAATATTTAAATCTTATAAAATCTAAAATCTGTTTTAACTATATTTCATGAAGAAAGCTTGCACCGAGCTAACATCACTTTACAAATAGGTACATGTAAATTAAACTCATTTTCTCTTAACTTGGAAAATTCCAATGTAGAGAAGCTTCCTAAAGCTCCCAAAATAGATTACTGTCAGCTTCTGAGGCTATTGATTATGTATAAATATAACCAAGAAATTACATGTGGAATTCACCAAGGTAGAAACCGTAAGTCCAAACACCAATCAAGCAATAATCTCTACATATAACTATATTTAACCATCATGCACAAAACAATGCACATAGTATCATTTTAAACACAATTCATATTTTACTAAAGTTAATAGCAAGGTTTACCTACAGGGAATGGAAACCGCTAATTTTTCAGTTCAAAACATGAACGTAATGGCCAATTACCCCCATGCTCCGAAGGAAAATTACCCTTTTAAATTACAATATACATATAAGTACGAAACTAACTGTGACAATTACAAAGGACTGACAACCACCAACAATTAACATATAGCACTCAATGTGTGGACACAAGTTTCATACCAAAGTCATGTCATCACATTGAATGTATTTTGCAAACATAAGGTCAAAATGAATGCAAATTTTACTAACTATCGGTACTATAGACCGAATTAAATCCCATTACTAGAAAACAATTATCAGCACCATGTTGAACAAACAACTGTCGAACAACACAATTTGAACACCATTCCCATTTAAATCCTCAAAATGAGATGGAAAACCCGGAAAAATCCCAAAAAAAACATAACCATCATATAAACTCCCAAAACGACTATTTTGCCGTAACAAGAAAGATAAGGACAACAGGCCTCCTACCTCCACAGGTAAATCATCTGCAGCAATAGGTCCCCTGCCTTCCTGCGATTGAAAGGAAAAAGAAAACCTAAATCCATTTCGGCGAAACGATTCAATTAAAAAAAGAAATCGCGTCCGGGAACTCAGAGGTTAGAAGAACATAGAACCCAAAACTAAAAACTAACGCACACAGAGGTTAAAAAAACATGTTACGCTCGTAATCATTCGCATCGCTAGCAAAATAAGAAACTTTTCCCACCGTAAGAAAAGTTATCCAAAAGGAAAAAAAAAAAAAAAAAAAAAAAATTGTTGACCCGAAACACATGATGTAAAAACAACAACAATATCAGATATATTATTGTTATAGAATCTTCCTTATACATCCAACATTAATAGTTGATGAATTTTGAAAAATGCAAAAAATATATATATCTTAAATTTCCATATAAATCCAACATGAAGAGTTGATGAATATTTAATTTTCGCAAACTTGACTTGCCGAAGTAAAGACAAAATTATTAAAGAGTTAAGTATGTCAACTTAACTAAATTTGAAAGAACGATTTAAGTATGAAACATTTCCAAAGGTAAGTACCTTGTGTTGCCGAAAGATGCTTTAGAATAAAGTTAGCGATGACACAAACCAAAATTGTGAACATTGAAATACGTAAATGGCATTTACGTTAAATAGTTAAGTTTACAAGAAAGCTGAAATAAAATTTGAATATAAAAAAAAAATAAATTACCGAAGATAAAATAACGGTTCGAACTGACATTTAATTGACATTTTAAATCCCATAAAGGTATGTACAAAAAACAAACGAAAGCTAGATCCGAAATAATACTTGAGTGAAAATGAACGTTAGCCAAATGTATAATTTGTAATAATAATGTTTAACCAACCATTCTTGTAATGATCGGACCGAAGGAAAAAAAAAAAAAAATTATGAAAATTTTCATTCAAAAATAAATAAAATTCGCTGTTCAGACAAAGAACTTGTACAACCATTTAAATCCCTTTTACAGGTAGGTTAATACAAATACGTGTATGACCCACAAAATTCACTTATATAAAGAACTGAAAGTTAAAATTCTCATTCCCCGAACAAAATATTACCTATATGATGTTGTTAAAAATTTATTATTATTATTATTTTTTTTTTTATTTTTTTTTTAAACAACCCTACTGATAATAGCTCATCCCAATTTCACATTGTGTATACTTATAAAACCCTAACAAGAGGAAGACACACAAAAAAAAAACTGATAATGACCCAAAATAGCAAAATCGATTAACCTGTCAAATGCCTCACATATTTCGAAAAACTGCGCGGAAATTACCTTCCTGACTTTTGCTCAAATATCCGTATAAAAACAAAGAAATTGTTTTTTTTTAGATTGTTTTCTGTTTGACAGATAATGTTTCTTATTATTCATATATATTACATAATTATTTCTTTGCAAGTTTTCCCAGAATATCTAACTTTAAAAAAAAATGTATAAAAATTTTCCTACAAAAAAAAAAAAATATATCCATACAAAAATGAACTAATTATTTTATTTCTACACAAACCTGAATAGACACCCTACGTGAAAAAAAACAATCCGAAGGTGTTTTTGAAGATATAATGACATTGATACTTCTTTGAAAATGTAAAATATTTTCATTTTATCAAAAAAAATTCAAACGCCAAGTGTGCACTTTAGAATTTTTTTGTGACGCATTTCATAAGTTTATTATAACAATTCTTTCAGATTTTGGTAGTTTATACAACTGTTGTTTTTAATAATATTATTTTGTAATAGAAACCCGTAAATAGATAATGCTAAAAATATAATTGTTCATTATGACGTAAAAAATTTGACATTTCTACGACAATCTTACGAAGCTAACTTTAGTAACTTTTCTTTTGTGAAATGTTATAAAAATTACATCAAAATGATGTAAATAAAACTATCTTTCTGATGATATCTCAAATCTATTCTTTCCATAATGAATTTATATAAAAAACAATGAAAGTATGTACAGTTTACCTTACCAAATTCTGCCACTTTGTGGCATCGATATGAACTGACTTCATCCAAGATGGCCGCCGTGGCCTTATACAGATAAGGTCCATAGTACAGGGTGACACAATCATGACAATATAAATAAAATTTGCTTATATTTTTAATTATATTTATTTTAATTTTATGTACAATGAAAATACGTGAAATACATTTTTTTAAATTCAGATACTGTGTGGTTCAGTAAAAATAAAAGTTCAAGATATTTTTTTCATCATACTGTTTTCAGTTTTATAATACATGAAACACGTTTTTCAAACTTTGGTCGAGAGGTAAGGCTCCGGACTACGAGAAAAATCATTTTACACATACATAAATTTATTATTATAATATTCAAATTTTTAGACATTGTTTCTGTCCTCAACAAAAGTGGAAGATACAATGAATGGACACGAAACTTCAAAGATGCACAATGCACTTGTTTCAGTAAACATTTTTATTCAATAAATAATAAAAACCATAAATGACAACAACCAGTATCAAATTACAATCACAGATAACAAAATCCAAGTAACGAACGCAATACCCATTCAACAAATAACAAAAAGTAAGCCTCCGGACTATGAAAAAAATCATTTTACACATACATAAATTTATTATTATAATATGTATTCAAATTTTTAGATATTGTTTCTGTCCTCCACAAAAGTGGAAGATAAAATGAATGGACACGAAACTTCAACCGATGCAAAGACGCACTTGTTTCAGTAAACATTTGTATTCAAATGATGCACAAATACCCATGCAATAAATAATAAAAACCATAAATGACAACAACCAGTATCAAATTACAATCACAAATAACAAAATCCAAGTAACGAATGCAACACCCATTCAACAAATAACAAAAACCATAAATAACAAAACCCATAAAACCATAAAACCCAAAATAACATGATAACGAACAACATAAAAAAACACCGATCCAACAAATAGCGGCACGCTCCCTGAACTGTAATTGTGGGACTGCCACTATTAGGTATAATGAATTTCCTCTTCATGGCAATTTTTTAGGTTTTGTAACAAAAAATAAAAAAAGGTAATCTAAATTGTAAAAAAAACGATTTGAAAATAAAAAAAAAATGGAAAAAAAATTATAAATGTTCTAATTTGTGGTAATCCATAAAACACCCAATGCAAAGGAAAACTTTGCACTGGTAGCACACCGTACTAACATCCTTTCGTTTTTTACGTATTGTGCACAGTACGCACCTTTTGCGAATGCGTCGATTCCCACTGTTCATGTCAATGGATTCTTTTGGATAATGGTCAAGTGCATGATTTAATCTTGGATCCACGGGAAGAGCGTGTTCGGCAGAGTAAGTCCACGGTCTGGGTACAGTCAAAGAGGGATAGTGACGCGCTAAAATCTCAGATGCCAATTGCTTCCTGAATACACGATGAAGAATTGGCTTACCTGGGTCTTCTTGGTGAAGGTGCCTAAAAATCACCATGCTATTCAAGACGCTGACATTGAGCAGGCGACGAAATACCTTAATGTACCATTTGTTACCCCGCGTCCTCTCCATGCGGTAAGAGGATAACAGCGAATCTTTGTTATCCACTCCCCCCATGAAGCGATTGTATTGGACCACAGATAGAGGCATTTGGTATTTCTCTAACCCTCTTTGACCTTCGACCGTGTCGGTGTTGTGGTAGGTAGACACCATGGTGACAATTTTAATGTCATTCCAAGCAACGACTGACATGTCACCACAGTGTCTGCCAATAATGGTATGCCGTGGCACTCTCTTCTTCATGTCCTTAACAATATCAGGTACCATCTTTCGGTTGCGATTGAGGGTACCGATAAGATCGGTATTCCTCTGTTTCAGGTACCTAGTCAATGGCATGCTATTATAAAAATTGTCCATGTAGAGGCAGTACCCTTTGTCAAAGAGCCCCTCCATGAGTTTGAGTACAACTTTAGAAGTTTTACTAGAAAACCCAAGATGGTTCTCTTCGACTTCTGTATTCTTCCCTGCATACATTATAAAGCGGTACAAATACCCTGTTGCCGATTCGCACAGCTCGTAGGTCTTAATGCCGAACCGAGCCGCCTTAGTTCGGATGCACTGCTTGAACCCTAGGCGACCCTTCCAGAGCAACAGGGACTCGTCTATGCTAATGTCTTCATGGGGAGTATACAGACTGGAAAACTTTTCATTCATCATATCCAATAGTGGTTTAACTTTTGCAAGCTTGTTTTGGTAACCGACTCTAGAAATTTTATCACTATCAACAAAGTGTAGGAACCGAATTATCAGAAGAAACCTATTACGAGACATTATAGATCTGAATTTAGGCATCTCTAAAATGTCTGTTGTCCAGTATTCTGATAAGCAGGCTCTGTAACATATGGACATGTACATAAACAAAGCGAAAACTACGTACAGTTCAGGGACCGTAACATCCTGCCACCCCTTCAACCTGGAGTGGGTGGACAGATTCAAAAGACCATCCTCGGTATTCACTTCGTCCAGTGCGCTCCATGCATACTTATTCGTCTGCTCCACGATATAGGTCATGGTTTCCATGTCCCATATTTTGGAGAAGACATCATATGGAGATGTAGCGACTGACGGAGGGAACACCTCTGCTGATGGGCCAGGCTGAAGGACGGCAAAATGCTCACGCTGGCCCGGGAATGTGGAGAAATCTTCGGACCAGGCGAAGACCTGCTCCTCCGGGTTTTCCTCTTCCTCCTCCTCCAACGGCTCCAACTCGTCCTCAGGTACCCCTGCTTCCACCAACGGTGGAAGCTCATCGCCTTCGAGCCAGTCGTCTTTAGTAAAATCAATATACTCGAACTCGATGCCGGGTGCCTATAGACAGAAAGAAAATAAAAAATTTATATAGCTATGTAAAGCGCCCTTGAGATAATGCAAGACAAAAATGGCACTGTAGAAGTTAGCCAAGTGTTATTATAATTACCTGAGTCGTCGGAGCCAGATACGTGGAGGATGTTGAGGGTGTCAGATCGGGCTCTGCATTATCCACGTGGATGGTCCTCGCCCGCCTCCCCCCAGGAAGCTGAAACTATAAACATTAATTGTTACACTAATTTCTCTCAATTTTGGAATTTCTCTCAATTTTTCTCTCAACGGCGTACAACCATCCTAATAGAACTATTACTAATACACAACATACCGTAGCGAGGACCCCACACCCTTCCGTCACCTTTCGTTTTTTGACAATTCGTCGGTCTGCCATTCTATAACAATAGAAACAATCATGTATATCACATCATATAATCATCAATACGCTTGTATTTATAAATATTTTACAATTTTTGAAGAAAGTTCTTCGAAAGAAAAACTTCGTAATTTTTCTTTTCTTCATAATATAATATAAACAAAAAAAAAATTTTAGCATACCTAACTGATATTATTTTGTGATATTTATTACTATTTATGAATAATTGAAAAATTTATAAACATTGAAAAATTAATTATAAAAAACAATTATTATAATTATAACATATTATCGTATCCACCCAGTATGATCTTGTAAAAACGTTCATGAATAATTCAAATTCGACACATTACCACGAGAGGGCAGCACAGGTGTTCATAATTCCAAGAATCGTCCGTTCACGCATACATTCAAAGAACAACCAATACACGTGAGCGATCGGCCGGCGTGGTTCATTTATTTATTTAGAATATTTTTACTAAATATTGATGAAACAAAGGCTTTGATACATAATCTAAATAGATTTCTCTACATAATGATGTACAAATCTTTATAACATTACGCTATTTACACGTAAACATCAACCTACAAAGTCAAAAATTTTTATTTAGCCGTATTTGAAGTGCCTGTGGCCCGGAATTTCATTTTTCGTAAAATAAAAACTAAATATGAACAGATCAAAGGCGTTGATATATTATCTCAATTGATTTTTCTACCAAATGAAAGACAAAACATTGCAAACTATACGAAATATCACACACAAAACTGAAGACAAAACTAAAAACTTTGTCGAACAAAAAATGGCATTTACTTTGACGTAATATATTGTCGGTATATTTTCACTTACCGTATTTTATATTTACTGTAACACATTTTATAGACAATAAACTATACGTATAAACAACTTTACTTACGTTTATTTGTTGAATTTGATTAATTTCGGAGCTTTTTCTGTAGCTGTTGCGCACTGTATTCACTTTATCGTCGGCGGTTGAAAAGGACGCTTCCAGAAGCCATAGAAAAATTCAAAACAATTATTTGGAAGGGACTAGACGTACTGTAGGTTCTGGCATCGTGAAGTAAGAGAATAGCGCAAGCGATTCTGACCTTGTCTTTCATACGTTTTCTTTATAATAAAGGGTGAAAATCGCATCTCAAAATTTTTACTTTTAATTTTATTATTCGGCTGTAGAGTGCGCACATGTGCGCGAACGGCACACGACTTGTTAAAATTCTGAATACATCCCTGAAAATTATTGATTGTGAAAGCCTTTAATTCTCGTTTACGATTTGTAAAGAGTGAAGCTAAAAAAAAAGTAACTCATGAGCAACATAATATTGCTGCTATTGTAACGAGAGTCATATGTAACGAGATTATTCCACGAGCTGGGTTCAACCACTCCCAAAGCTAACAGTCTGTCTAATTCCTTATGTACTTGCGGAAGTACTTAAATTTTTATAAAAATTTCTTACTACAGCCAGCCAGGCAACCCATTCCTCGGAAGTCTCCTCGGCGAGCGTCGACGTCTTAACGCCCGCTGTCTGGAACTCCGGGGTATTCAGTTTTTTGGACGGCGGCAGCCGCAAGCTGGAGATTTGACTCCAGGTCTCCCGCAGCGGAAACAATGCACCTCCCTGGAAATGTTATTTGATGGGCTAAGATTATCATGGTTCACAAAACGACGGTTATTTCTAAAATTGGGATTGACATTTCCTGAATTGTAATTCCTACTATTGTTCCTGTTATGTGAATTGTTATTTCTGCCAGAATTTTGAATATTAGATGTAACAGTAGCAGAAGGAACTCTGTCACTCGAACGACTGTCCGCTAACTCAATCATCTTACCAAGTTTCTTAAGTGTATTAATATCAGGAATTATAGATAGCGATAACTTTTGTATATACCTTGGCAACATGTTACATTGTAAAATCTCCAATAATTCATCATCAGATAACATCGATGACAGACGATTATTTAAAATGAGAATGCGAGTAATAAAAGAGTTTAAATTCTCCTTCGGCATTTGAACGGTCGCTCTCAATTGAGCCAATAAACGTCTCTCCTGATCCAGAAGCTCATATTCCTCTCTCAGAGCCACGACGATGTCTGACCATGATGCAAAAGAGGAGCGATTAACTCTGTACCATAAAAGTGCCTCACCAGAAAACAATTCCACAGCAGAAGTGAAAAGTGAAACTTTACTCACATTCCGAGCTAGTGCGAGCTCTTCGATCCTCTCTATGAAATCGCGTACGCCAGCTGAGCCATCAAAAGTAATGTTCCACTTGTGAACCGGAACCGACAAAGGAGACGAAACGGGGATCGACGCCGCTGAAGTTTCACCAACCTTCGCCATGTTGATTGATTCCGCCTTACTCCTTGTGACAATCGTAAATTCCATAACCTAACTACCAAGGATTATAAAACAAAGTTATTAGAACAATGTGACAACACAAAATGTTACACCAATACTCGGAAATGTTTCCCATGCAAGTCAAGATAAATTATAATTAAAATGTCGCCAGATAACTGGGGACGTTTGAAAAGCGCAAAACGCCGGTGAGTTGGTTCCTTCAAAGCAAAATTATAAACTATAAACTAATGGGAGACACGTGTCTGTGCAGGTGTACGACAAGCCGCCGTTGACCACAACACACGTCACGAAACAAACAACCATCACGAGATAATTCCAACAATGACCACAATAAAATTCACTATCACATGTCCGAGACGCCACATTAAGTTCTTTTTTAAACGTTGGGTGCCAAATTGCAACGGGTAATACTTACCGTTTCATCCTGTTACTTGTCCGCCATCCAAAGTAATACATATATTCTCATAATTAAAATACATAATTGATCCCTTTCGGAATGTGGGTAGTTCAATGAAAGAAGACGGAATTTCCAAGTAACTAGATGCAAATTTATTAAGACTCAATTTATAAAAGGTAGAGCATGAAATTATATAATGAATCTACAGGGGTGGTTGATCATCTATGATGAATCAATTAATGTTTAAGCTCGAATCTCGGAAACATGTGGTATACCCAAAAGGTAGCAATACAATAAAAATCCAGAAGGGCGCCTGTATAATAATTATACATATTTAGAAAAGGATTATTGAAACGCTAATACTAAACTAAACAAAGTTAGGAATTATCTCATGCTGATTAATAAAATTATTCGCTCCCGCGTAATTATGACCATGACCTTCGACGGCTTGAAGTCCAGCTGCTCAAACACGAACTCCCAGGAACCAACTGACAAAACTTCACGACACTAATCTCCTGCCTGTAACATAACGGCCGGCTGTAAAAATTCTCAGGCAAACGCGTGGCTAGAACACTAGAATCAAATCGCTAAAAAGCAGGTACTGGCCCCAAACTGCTGCACGTTAAGTGACTTAAATTTGATATAACTTAGCTTGAACTGGATTATTTGTATGAACTTGTCCCAAGAGACTTTGATATTGTATTTATAATTCTCTTTATGATTTATTTATTTCAAAGCATTTTGATGGACGTGAGCGATGTTTTAGCGAAGCCGCACACCAGACATACATTTGTGTTACGATAATTGTGGCGCCACATTTGTAACGCACACATTCAACGCCCCCCCCCCTGTATTTGCGCGCAAGCACGCACACCAAGGACACGTTTGTAGCGGGTGCAGTTTGTGGCGAGACGTTGGCCGCGCCACATTCCAGATTGAACGCGTTCGTTTTTTGTGGCGCAGTGGTTTGCAAAAATGAAAGACAATGTTGAATTTTAAGTGGAGTTTATTGCAGAGGTTGGAAAAAAACCTACATTATAAAACCATGGACTCACTGATTATAGCAATAAACGGATTACAGAAATCATCTGAACCAACATTCAATGAAAGTGGTTATAAGGGATAAATGTAACTTTTATTCGTCGAACTGTAACTCTTGCGAAATTTTGAAATTACCGTAAATTGCAGAATCTTGATTAAACGGGTGAACCCAATAACGTGTTTTTTTCTCATTAATTGCCACATAATTTTATGTCTTTTATCACAGTAGTATGAAAAACAAATATCAATTTGTATTGGAAGCTTAAAATATTATTTTACTTGTACCTGAAATACCTTTGTACCTATAACACGTAAAAGCTCGGTCGGGTTTTCTTAATAAATAACTGGAAATTTTAGAAATCAGGTCTTTGTAAATAAATTATATCTTAGATGCAAAATTTAAATGCACGCAACATTTACGTTGCCACATTTTTGTTTGGTGTATATAGCAATGGAACCCTTTGCAAACCCATAAATTTTAATTTTTTTAACACTCGGCTTGTTTTTTAGATTCGACAATTTCTAATAGCAAAAATGAAAAAAAATGTTATTAAGTACATTTATATATTTTATTTATCCTTAATATTCCATTTTCTTGTTTAAATATAAATTAACTCAAATTATTTATATTCCATTTTTGTATTAAAGGAAATTATAAACGAAAAAATGGAATACAAACAAACAAAAAAAAATTAAATAAATAAAGCACTTAACGAGTTTGATGATTTTGAGTCCTTGAATTGCATTTTTTCTTAGGCACAATATTGGTAAGTTGGATTCTAATATCTGGTGTGGCGTCGAGCCTGTTCCTGCACTTTGATTTCATTGCAATAATTAGAAAATCCCTTTTCACATAAATAGGTTGTAGAAATCGGAAGTAAAACAATGATTATTTTGATAAATTGGGGTACTCTTCTGACAAACTGTTGCAAAATTTATTAAAGGTTGATCTTCTACCTTGAAGGATCTACTTTATAAATTAAGAACTATTGGAAAAAAAATTAAACAAATACTACTTTCTTGTGAATAATATCAGAAGTGTCCCAATTTGATACTAAAATAAAAACACACTGATAATAAAACATTAATTGAAATTCTTCCGACAAATTGTCGCGGAACCCCTCTCCGGGTTCAACGGAACACTGGAGTTCCGTGGAACACTGGAGTTCCGCGGAACACAGCCTGGGAAACCTTGGAATACACGTTCAAACTTTGGTATCGTAAGTGGTTATCGTCTAAAAGTGGGGGTTTTCCAAGAAATAAAGTCTTGGATTATTTTAAAAAAATCGGTAAATTTTTTGTTTTTTTAACGATTTTTAATTTTTAACTTAAGTTTTATTTTTATAACAAAAGCGTATGTAAATCACTATTTTTCGAAATAGTCGCCGTTACTACTAATGTACTTGGTGAGTCGTGGCACTAGGCCCTTGATTCTCTTGTCAAAGAAGCCTCGTCTTGTTTGGAAAAACGGTTCAAAAAGATCCGAGTGCTTTCCGCACAATTTCGCTCGTGAGCTTTTGTCTATTTTGGGCACCCAAAGAGCACGCATTTTGCATACTCCAATTTTCATCTCAAAATCGTTCGTATGGTAGACTAACTAACATTTTGGACCAAAATTGTGATCTTACGCGCTTCAGCCGGGCGGACTCCCTCCTGGTTTGAAAAAGGGATAATTGAACGCACCTCTCAAGCGGCGGTATTTGACAGTGGAGCGTCCGTATCAAACAAACGCAAAGGTCGCACTGAAGCAGATACCAAGCAGGATCATAGCTTGTTTTGGTGGGAAAAATCTGAGCTACACGTAATGCTGCCATGTTTTGCGTACCAAATTGTTAGCAAAAATTGTTATGTTTATGCTTCATTCTTTGAAGTAAAGTTTTATTATTTATGTTACTACATTTATTACGCTTTTTCGTCTACTTTTTAAACCATTTCACGAGTAAGGTCTACAAAATATTCTCAGATGAAACTGGGTTTTTCACCTCTTTTGAGAGGTAATGAAATAAATACTCAATACCAAGGCAACAGATTTAATCTACTTTTTATCTGATGGTTAAGTGAGGTCGCTTTAGAAATGTGTTTCAGCCACAAAATCTTTACTGGCATTGCTTGGCTTGTGTAGAACCTTTATTTTTTAATCCTGAAAATATAATGTGCCTATTTTAAAATCTTTTCTTTGAAAATCTAATGGACGAATCTTAGAAATTGAATACATGAGGGCTCAACCTAAGGGAGAAAAATCAGTGTTTTGACAAAATAAAATAATATATAAAGTTATTAGACCGTTCAGTAGCCGAGTAAGCAACTGTGACGTGTTGACGTCGTGTCATGGGTTCTTTTATTTTATTTTTTTATTTTTTTTGGAAAATTAACAGATATTTTACACTTATAATAATAACAATAATAATAAACATAATATCCAATGATAGATTTTCACATAATTAAAATTATAATTAAAAAGTAAAACAAAAAAGTTAGGGTCCTGTACCCGTAAGAACTTAACAAAAATATAAAAATTATTCAAAAAAAAGATATAAAAACACAATATAAACTATAATAACCTGCTTACTAAATTTCAACATGAAGCATTCTCACTCCACAACAGCAATAATAATAATATGTACATTGTACACACCTACAACTCAATAGTTAAGTCGAATGACAAGTATGCAACTAGAAAGGATTCACAGCAATAACATGGTAACTTGCAACACGGTCAAACAATTATTTAATGTTGGCTATGACATACTTTTTTAAGGTACTTAAATTACATGAGAATATGTCTATATTATTAAAATTCTTATCAAATACATTGCATGTTCTGAATATAAAAGCATTTTGTCTGAGATTAGTAGAACATTTTTGAAGATGAAAAAGTGATTTTTCTCTGGTTGTAACACCTGGGACTCTAAAATTAATCTCAGCCAAAAGGGACGAACAATCAATAAAACCATTGATAATTTTATGAAGATATATTATATCTGCAGAGTCTCTTCTAATTTTTAATGGTTTAAGTCCATAAAGGTCCAACGAGCTGTTTATGTCACGATAACCAATATTAAACTTGAAATTTAAATGATAAACAAATTTTCTTTGTATGGCTTCAATGCGTTTAATTTAAATATTATATTGAGGATTCCATATCTGAGAAGCAAATTCAAGATGACATATGAAAAATACAATATTTAAAGAGTTTGAATGTTCTTGAATTCTTTTCCAATACGGAATAAGAATCCTAACATTCTAAGGGCTTTCTTCACAATCATGTTAATATGTGCCTCGAATGTGAGTTTACTATCAAGTAGAACACCTAGATCACGAATTTGAGTAACCCTTTTGAATGATTGGTTCGCTGTAAGGTAGTTATGGTCATATTTAATTTTATTTCTAGTGAAGGTAATCACATAACATTTAGAAGTGTTCATGTTGAGATGATTAATTATACATTAGTCATTAAGTCTATGAAGATCTTCCTGTAATTTAAAGTCGATGATAGAGTTAATCGTTAATAGTTAAATAAGTTTCTAACCTCAATCATTGCACGAATATAATTTTCCACTTGTAATGGTGGAAATCTGAGGAATTTCAATAATGTCGGGTTATTCGTAGCGCGGGAATGTTTCTAAAAATGCTGATGATATACTACCTACATACTGCTGTCAGCAAACTTTGCTAATAAGACCATAAATTGTCACATACATTGATATTGATATGGTCACCTATTAAGTGACGTCATGGTGTAGGTATTTTTTACAGAAAGTAGAAAATCATTTTTTATTTTTACCAATGCTTTGTACGAGCAGGTTTTTGTTGAATTATAAAGAAAAGTCGAACTCCTTTCAAATATCTGATTACATTTAACTATCGTATTATGATCAACATATGTATGGGATTAAAGAAACCCGAAATGCTTTTTAAGCTTATTTAAAAATAAAAAATAAATCGTAACGCAAAATTGCAATAAATAGATTGATATTAGTTAACAAAAAAAAATTAAAAGGAGGAATAAATATGCTAAATAAAAAAAAGTTAAAGGAAAATTGTGTTTTAATTTGTTTTAAATTCATTAGCCAAGAAAATAAGTATGGTTAGGTATTATTTAATTACGCATGTTGAAGGCTATATATAAATTTAAATACTTTATATAATTTATTCATGAACAATGCAATAGATAAGCATGACTGATGTTAACATTAAAAAAAAATGATATTATGCAAAAGAAAGAAGAAAAAAAATTCATTCGGCACATAATATACAGAGTGTAACAGCTTTTGTACCCGAAGGTTTTGAACCAGCGTTTCCTGAGCAAATTTGGAGTAAAAATTGTAATGTCATTTTGCTGTCCGATGATATTTTTTATCCCTTGAAAACAATAAAAATACATTTCTTTTACAAGAAATGAGTAGTCAGGTATAGCCTAGCGAGTTACGTGATACGCACGGCGTAATGCGTCTCATTCCAGCAGCACGAATTAGTGCGCGTATCACGTGATCCTGTCGCGACGTGTAGAAGTGCGATCAGTGGCGAAGTTTGATAAAAAATATGTATTGTTTTTAATAGAAAAAAATAGATCATCTAACAGCAAAACGACAATAATTTTTTTCTCCAAATATGCACAAGGATTGTTGGTTAAAATCCTTCGATAACATGCTCTCACACCCTGTACGTAAGAAATAATATATCATTTTATCAATATAATATGACGTTTTTAACTATCGAACTAACATTTATTTTACACAACCAAAGTTAGTTAGGTATGATTTTAGGTTTTCACGGCAAAGTATTTTTGTAATTTATTTTTGGGGTGTTACGCCGTGTTACGCTACCTCCTCCTTTAGTCAACGTTTCGGACAGCGTTGCAGTGTCCATCATCAGCCCTGACAGCGTTACAGTGTCCCTCATCTGCCTTGATGATGGACACTGTAACGCTGCCCGAAACGTTGGCTAAAGAAGGAGGTTGCGTAACATGGCATAACACCCCAAAAGCAAATTACAAAAAAATTAGTTAGCTTCATCAAATAATTTAGTATTATCATATACTAGCTTTTTCCTGCGGCTTCGCTCGCATGGTATTACGGGAAATTACTGTAGCGCTTGAACTTATCAATTATCCCCCTTCCCCCCACCCCTACTCCCTCCCGCATTCCATACATTCATTCCATTACATTCAGTTTTCAAACATCTCGCCTGCCACCTAAATTTCATAATGCTAGAGCTCAAAAAAAAAGAATTATCCAATTTTGTTCATTCGTTTGAAATTTATGCGCTTACAAACATTTCGGATGTTTATTTTTATTTAAATATTTGGAAGTTTGTAAATATAATAAAAATTACGCTATTTATTATTCAGTCTTTATTATGGTTACGAAAAATATTTTAATGTATGACATCTCATCTGACATTTATTCAAAAACATAAGCTTGTCCAAAAAAAACAAAACATATTCTAATATTTGAATTTTCTGGAGCAGTAGCCGACCAGTAGGTAGGGGGCCGAGTACCTACCAGCATAGAGCCCATAAATATATCAATATCGTTTTCATGGAAACGATTGGTTTTCTGACGTTAGCAAAAACTCCATTTTATTAGCGACAGAAAACGTATAACAAATATAATATATTAATAGTTATAATTTCTTAACGCCAGATCTTACCATTACATACAGCCTATAGTCTTCGCATATAATTTAGCTTTCTATTGGTGATAGAAATTTTTAAAGTCTTTTTATTGGATAATGAGTGAAAGCGTAGCAAACAAAACTCGAGCAGTTTCGCATTTATAATATTATCATAAATATAATTCATAATTTTGTAGTATTCGAGAATTTGTTCCATAAAAATTATCATGCAAATATTTTAAATTGATGCCACTACTTCCGCCAAACGTAATATCAGCAAAGATTGAATCACGATAATTATTCACCATCGTCAGTATAAATTTATTGCTGGACAAAGCCTCCCAAAGTTCGTCCAACCCTTCTTGGTTCTATGCCCCACGCTGCCACGTGTTCCGCCTATCTTATATCGTCGATCTAAGCTAGTTTTAGGGTGGCCTTGAACCGATACGTACCGAAATTTTAAGGGCAACCGAATTTAGAGATTCGTTCAACAGTATCGTTGCCATAATTTTGTCTGCTCTAAATATCCTTAGGGCCTTACCAATAAACGTGCTCTAAATTTTACATGACTGAATCCGTGGTCGAGCGATTAAGATCTTAAACCACGAATCCTGAAGTTGGAGTTCAAATCCGGACGCGACGCACGACGGAAAATGTTTTGTAGTTATGAATTTGTTTAAATAGTACAAAATAAAATATTACCTATTGTATTTGAGGCAGTTTTAAAGTGTTAAAACTCTTAGTATCGCCATAGTGAAAGGCGACTATTAAGTTTGCTTGAAATAGCTTTAACCATGTTTTGGTGACCAAAACTAAACAACCGTTTACCGTTTCTTATCTCTTTCCATTCCCCAATCCTTTCTGCCTCGCTACATACCCCAGTTAGGGATGCCATAGTTCTCGTTTTTCTGAACAACAAGGGCTATTAGATCTCTTGGGCGGTGTTCGCGTTCACAAAAATATGTATTTAATCTATCTTTTTCCTAAATATGTGCTTTTTCAATTATTCAACTTTTTTCTTTTTTTTTACATTAGCGTCAAAAAGGAGGCCCTGAGCAATTTTTTTTCCCTCAGGGACTATGTCATCTTTGGGGATGCTGTGTGGAGGAATTTTTTTAGGATAGGAAGGAGTGGAAGATCTTGGAAGGAAAAGGGTATAAGGGGTTGGTAGGAATCTGGGGGTCGATTTTTTCAGGAGTGATGAACGTTTGAATTCGTGGTTCAAGGCGATGCATATGTGTTGAGATAATCTTACTGGAGAGGTAAAAAGGTCTCCTTCAACCAGTCTCTCCGAATTCGGCCCGCCTCATAGTAGGAGGGCAGACTCATCCGCCACCTGGAAAACCCTCACCCCATGAACCCGGGCACCTTTGCTAGCTCACCAAAGGCAGCAAACCACTTGGGTGACCTATGGCGGAGGTGTTGGTGATTCACTTATTTTATTGTTGTGTATTGGTTTATCATTTGTTGAATTCAGATTTGTACTATTATTATTTTTTTATAATTACTGCTAAGTTCTGTTTTTTTTTTCATTTTTGTTTAATATTCTAGTTTACATTCGGTCTTATGTCTAAATACCTGTCTGTGAACATTTATAATTGGTCTGTTTTTATCATCCTCTTATGTTTATTATATTACTAAGACTGTTTATGTTCCTTAAATAAATAAATAAATTCAATTAATAGTTCTTGCGATGGCAGTGCCCATACCACCTCCCAAATTGAATTTTCTATAAAATTTTCTACACTAAATAAATGTTTAATATCAATGTTTTATTATTGTGTTACTGATTTGTTGTTTTTCTGTTTTCAGTAAAAAAGGCGCATTTTGTTGGACCACAATGTAAGTATTTTTTCCTTCATGAATCTCTTAAAATGATTTTTTTATAATCCATTAATTTTCTGTCACTTGATCTACAGCGCGATTTAAAACTTTTTCACAGCGATCATTTTGAATACTTTCCGCCCACATTAAAAAAACCATACCTCCAAATTTTATTATAGAGACATACAAATGGATTGTAGTTTTATATAGCCAATGGATTTACCTATCTTTTGTCGATAAAAAATATTATAAATACGTAAATTTTAAAACCGTAAAAATCGTCAAAAAAATGTGGTCCTTTTTGGATCTCTGTCATTTGGAGAAAATTAAAAACGGTCTATATTTTGACCTTATTCGCTCCAGTGGTCCTAGGTATTTCATTGTTTAATGAGAACATTCGTTTATCCGCGCTTGTGGGAAGTGGCGGGAATAAAACTGAACACAATCGTCAGTAGTAAAACTAATCCTCTTAAGAGCTTTATAGTGCGCAGCGCGCTTTGTAATGTTTTATTATTGTTGTGCAAGAATACATCAATTCGTATGAATTCGCAATAATTCTCGAGAGAAGAAAAATTGTGGGTTCACATACCTGAACTTATCCACCCCGCTTATGTTGGGCTGTTTTTAATTGATGTATTGATGTACGTGGTTGAAGTGTATCTATTAAGGTTACCAGTTTTATTTTTCTTTACAAACTAAATAAATTTATAATGATGTATATATATAATTAACAACCGAATACCAATGTCCGTTTTTTGTAAATTTCCACTTGTGAAGAAATTCGATTTTTTGGAAAACTATTTTTTTTAAAAGCTTGGTCTTTTAAAAAAATTTCTGGCAGATTTATTGAATTCGAAGTGCAATTAAAAAATCAGGAGAAAGGAGCTAAAGTGGATAAGCAACCCGATCGAATTCTTTAATAAGCACTTTAATGATGTCAGCAATCTGACGCCGTTTTTTTCTTCTGTAAAACTAAACAATCATAACGTTTTTTTTTCAAAGCCAGCTTTGATTAATTTATTAACTCACTGATTAGCACTAAGTAAAAATCGCAATAATGCCTTGGGAATCAAAAGCATTATTAACTTACACATTACAATTTTCATTTTCAATATTTTACAATTTTTATTCACCTAGTGAAAAATTATTAGCTTCAAAATGTAGAAATTATGCACGTAGGCATCTATGAATATAATATTCACAGTAAATTTTGTTCTCGATTCTAGACTACATAATTCAGTAGCATTTCATCTTGAAGTAATTTGAAAGTTTGTAATTATTATTTTAATAAGATAATAAATTAGAGTGTTTTGTAGAAACATAATTATAATATAGTGGTTAGCATTAGTCCATTAGACATTAATATTTTTACTGATTTTACTTAAGGATTATTTATACGTGTTTAACTTACTTTAACCAGTTATTCCTGACATGTTTATTAAATGTTAATTAAACTTCTGTATCAGTTGACTTTATAAAGAGTATTATTTTTCAAATTATTTTTATCGAAACACAACAAAAATAAAAATTCTTCCACATGTCATCACTGGTCGCTCAATCGAGTAATCTCCAAACTCCTCACCCTAATCCCAAATATCTACTGTTTTTTAATGTTTTAAGTTAAAAAAAAACAACAACAAAAAAGTCACCGTAGACTAAAATTTCAATTGCATTTTTTACTCCAAATAATGTCAGGAATCACTTGTTAAAGTAAGTCAAATACGTTTCTTAATACTCCGTATATAAGTCAAGGTATATTAAAAAGCAACAATGTATTATTAAGAGCAGATTTTTTTATTATCTTTTTTTTCATGTTAGTAAAATATATTGTGACCTACTATGAAAGCAAACAAATAGTTCACATTGTCGCAGATTATTTTTTAGTTATCGAGAGGTGTAACAATCTTGAAACATGTAAAATTTTACAGTATTCGTCATAGACCTTTGCAAACCAGTATAATTAATATTATGGTTAAAAGTAACGATACTATTAACAAGTGTGTTTTCAACATAATTTGATGAAATGGCAGACGGCGGACAATCGAGATTAAATATCGCAGAATATGCCTACTTATATTCTATTTACATTAAGAGTAATGAATAGTAGAGATGATTTTTTTTTTAAATCGTTGACGTTTTGGATGAATAACGTGATATCAGAGCTGACATTAGTTCGGAATGAATACATTATTTATAAGGTTTTCTTTTCATCTTTTTCATGTAGAAGTGTGTTAATATGTGTATTTTTGTATTTCAGCGGCTCAATTTAACACTTACGTTACCTTGAAACTTCAAAACGTCAAATCAACAACGGTTGTAGTGAAAGGAGCCGATCCTTGCTGGGAACAAGACTTTCTTTTGTAAGTATAAGTAATATCCTTTTTACTTACGACCCCCGCGTCAAAACTCTTTTCCGTTCACTGGAGAAATGTTTTAAAAAATAACACAGTTACAGTACTCCACAGATTCTGAATACCTACTATTTTTTTCCTTTCGACAACTTCCATTAATTAAAAACATATTTTTGTACAATGTGAAATCGGTATAACATATTATTATAATGACTATTATAACATGAAATAGGTAGTAGTGGTAAGTATTGGTGAATGAATAATGACAGTGTTTAATTAATGTGTAGCGTGTGTGCATGTAGGTACTATATATTATTGAAAAGTAATGATACAAAATTTTTATTTAATTTAAATGTGCGTTTTTGCCAAATGTAGATACATATAATATTTATGTAATTCTTTTAAACACATTCAAAGAAAAAAAATTGTCAAATTACTGACAATATTATCATTTCGTTTGTTTAGAATGTACGTAGATAATCCATAGTTATTATGTTGTAATGTTAATAATGTATCAAACTTTTACCTATAATATCAAACTACACGATAAAATAATTACACCCTATGTAACTTCGCAATGTTTTTTGACGTGTTGAAACTTGTTAATAATAATAATGCTTGGATCATTTCTAAAGCGCGGTTTTCGTAAGGAAATCACCTCAAGGACGCATTACAACTTTATTTTTACATAACTACTCGTGTATATATACCTACTGTTTATATGTTCGAGTATACATAACTATTGGTATATAAATAATAACTCGTGTATATTTACATAACTTCTCGTATAATAATTATTATATTATTAATATTGAAATGATTTGTATCATTTTAATATTAATAATAATCATTTTCATTGAAAGAGCCGTTTGAAAATGTGAATAGGTATACCATATCCCAGACTTACAACTTCGATTTATTACTAGAGGCTTGTAACTATGATTGATAACTATTCATTTACTACTAAAACTAATAGCTAGTGACTTAAAACTACACACATTTTTATAACTGAGTGGATATGTAAACAATTTTAAGTATCTTAAAACTAGAAACGTACGACTAACGTATTAACAAACGCATATTGATAGGATTAGCCCGTTTTGTCAGACAATATTATTATTATAAAAAGTGTACGCATAGAAAATTGTAATAACCTCTTTTGTTAGTCATAATATTGCTGTTTGATGGGTTAGCATATTTACAAACGCATATTGATGGTATTACTACCCGTGTTGTCAGATAATAATATTACTAAAAAAAAGTGTACGCAAAACGAATTGTAACGACCTCTTTTGTTAGTCTTAATGTTGCTGTTTGACGGGTTTTCAATGGTTTTAGTATTAAAGATAATGTTCGTGTTATCATTCGTATAAATACTTTTTTCAATGCACCGTAAAGGGACCCCACCCAAGGGCTCATAGTTTTGAGAAGGTGCTACAATTCTAAGATTCAAGTCGTTAATCGCAAAAAAAAGTTTCATTTGGCAAACCGCTTTGCTTTTCTTGTCTTAATTACTAACTTAAATTCGCTTTATACCATGCAATGAACATCCTAATTCGGTCGGCTCTTCGGGGTTGCGGGAAGGTTAAGATATTCATTATTGTATTTATAGCCAGAGATTTTAAAAAAAATCACGATTTCATTGTTATAGCTATATTAACCTACATTTCATTTTTATATTGATATTTGAAAAAAATTTAAAAACTTTTCAAGAATTTAAAAATTGACACATTAAATTTTTTTATTGGTTTTCGATCGAGTGCATTTACTCTATCCGGTAGTAACGAATCCACCAGCTGAATTGTCCATCCTTGTTGACGTGTTTTGTGATTCAGAAATCGGACCGATCGGACATAAATTTCTAGTTCAGAAACTCGGTCACCCAGAAAAAAATTTAAATCAATTGAATTGGCAATGTACGATGTCGGGCAGAGTAAGAGGGACAGAGTGCGTAATGACGGCTCTCTCGATATAACAATCAAAGTGTAGCCGGTTTAATGCATTCAAATCTATTTGGCTAGTATTTCCATTCCATTTGAAGGTGTATGTGTGTATGTATGTGTGTGTGTATGTATGTGTGTATAAGTGTGTGTATGTGTGTGCATATATACGTATGTGTGTATGTGTGTGTGTGTGTGTGTGTTCCCGGCCAATTATGAATTTCTCAAAATTCACTAACGGGCTTTAATTATCATTTTTCGTTAGTTAGTTAGGGGGTTGAGCCTGCTACTCCTAGGTGCAAAAACGGCGTATCTTTCCACTTGGATGCCAAACGGTCAGTTCATATTTCATATTGTCAAATGATATGCCTTCTGCATGTTTATCCTGTGCTCTTTACCAAGTTGCATGAAATTTAATGTTAGCTGGAAATGAATGATTTTTTTTTTCAATTATTTCTGGGTTTCACCCTACAAGGGTGTTCTAGGCCATCATTTAAAATTATGGAGAAATGAAAGGTGAATTTGTGTACAAGTTTTATTAAAATTGGCTTTTCTGACTATTCCGATCTCGTTACTGAAAATGACTTACGTAATTAAAAGCTTTTTTTCTGGAATGGGTGCAAACGTACTTACTATATTATATTTAACGACAAGATAAATCTATAAAAGTGCATTGTGGGCGTGTTCCTGTACCAGGTGTAAGTTCAATTTTTCTCACTTGTGGTAAAATTGATTAAACAATTTTACATAATATGAAACTATCGAAAATGATTGGTCATGAGCAGATATTTATTCATTGGATTGTGACAAGGAGTCGAAAATCCATCGTAGTAGTTTTATTTATATCCTGTAAAATTCACATTTCTAGGAATAAACTCGTTATATTTATTCAGTGTTCGCATTATATTTCTTTAAAAAAAATCAAAATTCGCCCACTTCAGTTAATGTAGGGGTGTTGAGCACACAAACCGGTAATCATTTAAAATGCTACCAAATGTCCGCAAATCTCATTATTTTTTCATTGCCACTGCTCAAATAATCAAGTGAATACATTGTCTACGGATATATATTATGTACATCACGACAACAAGGGTAAGACAAGAAAAAAGAAAATTCATATTGGCTTTTTCCAGGAAGCGTTCTGTATGCAAATGCATCAACGCAATTCAACAATAAACTTCAAATGAGTTCCCGAGAACTCCTCAATATCACTTTATTTCAAACATTCGCCTTGGGTGACTCTGCATTCTGCAATGAAAGCGTTCAAAAATGCACTTAGAAAATTTCTTTCGGATAACATGTACGTTCTTACTTCCAAGAAGAAATATTATCATCATTTATAATCATCATATTTGTGAATAGCGGCGCTCTACAATTATCACAAAATACGACTCAATTCTAATGAAAATATAAATAATTCTAGTATCTACTCAATCGAAGATCAGAGCTTGAAAACCTTTTGAATTTTGTTCGAATAATTACATTATTCGATGAATTTAAATATCGAAACAAACACAGAGAGTAAAGAAATTACCTTGTAACCGAGGCTCGCATACTGGACATTAATTTAATCTACGCGGGAATATCTAACGCATCTTTCAACTCTGACCTCCCGAACAATTCATTTACTACAAAATTAATGCTTCCTCAAAGCGTAACCCCTGCCTACTAATCATAATTTTTTTAATTTATTAATTCCGGGTTTTTACAGATGTTCTTACGTGAGAGTAATCCAGTTCTAAAAATTCAGTTAATACCCAAAATGGTACAAACAATTACATTGGTACAAACATTAAATATAATCAGACAATTTTTTCATTTTTATACTACAAAATAAAGATTAAAAAAAAAATCAAAATATGAAATTATAACAAACAAAATGGAAAATTAAATTTGCTTATCTACACTTAATAACAACGTAACTAAATTTTTTTTTATGAATTTTAAGTAGCTCATCAATAGTCTAAAATACATTCTTACCACCATAAACCTACTCGTATATAACGTTATTAGAGAAAATGAAATTGTTTATTTTACTTTAAAATAACTTATGAAAAAGGGATTGAGATAAATTTTAATATTATTACGAGCTTTTCTTAGTAATATTTATTTGCCCCAACGTAAACATTCAGTATAATGATGTAACTAAAGCGAATATGTTTTTCTAATTTGTTATTTGTTCTAAGATTTTTTTTTTGTATTTGATAACGGTTTCAAATAATAAGATACAATAACAATTGTGATACATGTAATACACATTTTATATAACGATCTATCCTCGACGAAATCTTTTGATGACCTTTGTCATAGAATTACTAGCTCTTTGGTTCTAAACCCAATCCCCAATGACTTTGTTACCTTATTTTTCCTTTTCCTCTTTCCAGCTTTATCAGCTCTATACAGATGAAATTCTTGCATGACTTTACATAAAAGGAAAACATTTCAAAAAATATCACGGTCGATGAAGGTGCTGTAACTTGTAAATCTAAATATTTCAAATTTTAACACATTATTAACACGAAACCTTATTTTTAGAATACGAGTACATTCTTCATTTTGCGAAAGTTTTTATGAAAGGAATTCTTTTTGAATTATTTCAGATATTTTGTTGTTCTAATTTTTAAATATTCCTGGTATTTGTGGTTTAAAAATCAATATTGTTTTATCAGAATTTATTAATATATATACTTTCTTTAGTTGATCTTTCCCTTAAAATAATACTGATTTAAATATAAGAAAAAGGGTTTAAACGTGTCCGTAATTTATTTTTATAACAAAATTTAAATACCCTGGATTTTTTCTGACTTTTTTCCGAAAACCGTTATTTTTACAACAAAAATTTTCGAAGTTTGTATTTTTATATCAGGATAGATTTAAAAAATCTAAGAATGGTAATATCCTTCATGGAAGAATAATCTCCCGAAAGCTTTCCGATACAAAAAGTTGAAATTAGAAAAAAAAATGTTTTCTGTGTTAAAATGCCAACCAAACACTGTTCTGATAATTCACGAAAATTTGAAGCAAAGTGAACGAACGCCTACATACTTTTCTTTCATCGATTTTTGTTTTTTTTTTATATTCCGCCTGGCCTTAAAATAATATTTTTGGATTGGTTGAAACCGAATTAAAAAAACAACCAATTAAGCTAATAAACTTTTTCAAATAATTAGAAAATTATCAAATTTAAAGAAACTTTTCAAATCCGGACAAACGATAAAATACCGTTACGTTATATATTTCATCAGACAATAAGGAACTCCAGTGAAAAATATTATGGCTTTAAAAAAATATGTTCATATAGACCAAAAAACGCTGTTTCTGAATATATAAGTTGTATTTAATAATATTTAACGTAGAGTTTAAAAAAATATTAAAAAGTCCATTTTAAAACAGTTCAATAAAAAATCCTGTCAAGTTGGTATTATTGAATTTGTGAGGCGTGACGTCACCGCGTCCATAAAACGCTCCAATGCTGAAATTCAAAACGGCCGGCGACGATCAGCTAATTCCAGTTGCCTACAAAATTCATACTTCGGTTGGTCATGATGACGTCACACTAGATTCGGTGGTTTTCGGGGATCTTGAAAAATGAAAACTTTGACATTTATTTTAACTATAAAAATAAAAATAAATATGCAGTTATTTAAGTTAGAAGGTCATTATTCATTAAAAAAATAAAAAAATTGGACTGGAGTTCCTTATTATTACATTTATTACACGGTGCATCTCTGTGGCTTACTTTTGCAGACCAGTGATATTCAAAAGCAACAACAGAAGATTATTAAACATACCTGCCACCTCTGACATTTCCCGTACATTCTGATGACAGTACGCTATAATATAAGAGCGGGTTAGTTTTCTTTCATACGTATGAATGAAATGTTTTTTTTATTTGACATTAGTAAATTATAGAAATCCAAAATATAAAAAAATAATGCCAATATTTCACAAGAGTTGGGATTATTATTGTTTCGTGACGCTGATTTGGTTTTCCGCGAGTTTGTGTTCCGTTTCAGCCAATAGGATCGGCAGGATTCAGAGTTTTTGAATTCCGCACTTTATGTTGTACCTACCCGATGCATCGCTGCATTACGGTCGGTAATAATCGCTAGTCAGTTAGCAACCATCGTAGCGTGATATTTCGCTCTACATTGAAATGTCAATCAATCGGAAGTGTAATATGAAGCATAACCCCTATTGTTGTGTATCGTATGCTTTGTGTGACCTTCTTTTGTGAAACGACTCAAGACAAGTGTTATCGAGGGTTAAGAATAACCCAAACCAATATCGCGCGCTTATGGTTATATCTGGGACAGTTACAAGTGTTTGTATCACCGAACAGAAATCAAGCAAGAAGACACAATAGCAGTGAGTACAACTTAATTGTGTATACCGTATCTTGTTTGGTGATCGGGCACGACTCGTATGGAGGTCCATAAGCGTTTAATTGCAAGAGTGACCAGTGTCATTTTGACCCCGTGATTCGTCACGATTCAATTATTCTAGATGAGTTATCAGATATAAAATAAGCTGGAAACTTCATTAGAGTTAATCATCCTGTTACATTTTGTCACGGGTAACAACCAAGTGTTAATGTAATCTTTTTTTGTTAATACTAAACTAAACTTCAAAAAAATAGTATAGTGGTTGTAGTAAATGTGCTGAACTATTATTGACCTACGTCAGAAAAGGGCGGCAGCACTTAATGTTCTCGTGTTAAGTAGTCTCTACATAATTTTGCATAATAATAAGAAAGTGGTACAAAGTTTAAAAATAAATTATACTGCTAGTGGAATAATCGGATATTACATAGCCGCTACCATCCGGTTATTGAAATTACCCTCAGAGTAGTAATAATGTGTAGCGCCTTTGAGGTAATTTTTTTATGAAAGTGGCGCTAAGAAATATAAAATTATTTTTATTTACTTGAATTAAACTGGTAATTAACAATAGTTTTTGATAATTTAAGTTACCTTTTTTTCTTTTAAAAATAGGTATGTGTTGGGTAAAAATATTGAATATAAGGAATCAAATTTTATTCTATTGTGCGTCTTATGCATCACTGATACATTTAAATGTATAAAAATGCCTTCAATGTAAATTTGAATGAAATCAATATTATCACTGATTTGGTCCTTTTTCACTATTATATCGGGAAAGCCAATCTACAATGCAAACTCTCTCCCTCTCTCTTTTAGATTAACCAACATCGTATATAGCCATTTCACTAAAAAGTTGAATTTGCACTTGGGGACAGAAATTCTGAATTTTAAACTTATAGCTCTACCGAATAGATTTTATAATTACGAAACACTTCCTCGTTGAGTAATTTCTTTAGTTTCCATCAAATATAGTATATGCGTAAGTTATAAGCTGCATTTCTCCGCAGAGGCAAGCAGAGAAAAAGAACCGCCATACAATTCTGTTTTAGGACACAACTCTTTGCGTTTTTCACATAATGACAAAGACGAAACATGCTCTTCTGCTGACTCTTGACATCGTCCGACTTCAGTAACGTAAGATAAAGGAGTTGTTATTATAAAATAGCTACTGTGATTGCACGTATGGAATATCCAAAAAATATTGCCTTGTTGCTCTTTTATTACAACAATAAATAATTATGTACCTGGTTAAATTTTTGAGTACTTGAGACCTTTGCTTAATTGAGTTTGAAGTTTTTTTAAAGTTTCAGAAAAGTAGGAAAAGTCCAAATTTGAACAATTTTTATTTCATTTTTATCTACATAATCCTGTACTAAAAAAACATATGTAAAATTTTGCACAACTGATAAACAACACTTTATCCTACACAAAAGGTGGTTTATCAGTTGAATAAAATTTTAAACTCGTTCATTGATACGGGGGGTATTATATGCAGGCTTTGAATTGGAGTTGTAAAGAGATTTTTTTTTTAATAAAAAGATGTGCTTTAAAGTATAAATATATTGTTTTAATAAAAATGTTGGCTGTGTTATTATATGTTATACGAGACTACGGGGTTCTTAGAACTTTTTAAAAGTTTTTTCCAAAAAAAAAAAATAAAAATTACATTCAATTAGAAATAACCAAAATATACACATTTTACCTTACATTATAATAAATACTAAGCAATTTCATTATTCTGTTGACAAAACATGAAAAAGATTAATTAATTTTTTTAAGATTACCCTGAATCTTGTAAGGCAATAACTATCTAATTAATTATTTGGCTTGAAGCCTTAGCTTTTATCTGATATACAATTTACTCTTGTTGAACTTCAGCATTAAAAATAATTTAGAATATTGAATGAAAACAACATATTTATAATATTTTAAAGCCATTTTTTGGGTATAACAGCGCGGGCTTGCTCTGAAGCAAACAATCTTTTCATCTTACGAACCTTTCTCATTCTACAAATATTTCTTCCGTATTTCTGAGCTTTTATATCTTCAAATCTTGTTCAAGTCATAAACTAAAAGCAAATTAATGACATCAGAATATTTAGTTCTGGTTTTACTGGAGTAAACTTTTTCAGTAACGGTGAACTGGAGGACTTCAATGTTTTTAGCATTTACCAAATGTAAATTATATAAACAAAATGATTTAAAGTGATTTATTTTTTATGTATTATACCGTTTTATATTACCTCTTTCTTAAACTAACATTTCAGACTGCATTACAGTGTCCATCATTAGAGCAGATGTGTTGTGTTAGCAGTACCTCTGTGGCCAATATTTCGGACAGCATTACCCGTCCACCTTCAGGACAGATAACACATCTTCCCTGATGATGGACACTGTAATGCTGTCCAAAACGTTGGCTAAAGAAAGTAGTAGCGCAACATATAATAGTATGCCAAAAAAAATAACTAAAATACTTTTGAATTAAATGAAGATATTATGAGCGAAACTCAATCGAAAATCTGGAAACAGAAAAATCAGAAAAAGATATTTACACCTCTGGGACTCGAATCCAGGACCTGCCTACTTTCCGGGTCGGGTGCTCAGGTGTAAATATCTTTTTCTGATATTTCTGTTTCCAGATTTTCGATTGAGTTTCGCTCATACTATCTTCATTAAATTAAATATTACAGTTTGAGGTTTTAGTCATAAAAAGTTAAAATAAAAAATAATAATAAAATACTTTTGGCCGAAGAATCTTAAATCATTTCGAACAAAGGGATATCTTATTCAATTTCGCAAATAAATTTGATTTCCATCCTCTTATTTGTAAGATACAAATGCGTTTATTAGCAAAATTTAAAAAATAATAACATTCAAGGGGAGCGTAATGTTTTCATTTCGCTTTAACGTGCGATGAAGTAGTATCACTAAACAAGTAATCTTTAATAGAGGCTTTAAATTGATTGTCATTATTCAACTCAAGGCCTAATCGATACGTTGTAGATCTTTGTTGGCAAAAAAAACTTTTACAATAAAGCAGGAACCTCCCCAAATGTTACCACAATGTGGGTTCGAAATGGCCGTACATTCTGCTCTCGCGGCCTTGCGAAAGCTTCGTGCTGGTGTCGGAAACGTTCTGCGTGTAGAAACACGTGAGACTTCACAGTAAAGTCGGGAGCGTTCCGTCAAACAAGTACGTCAGCCAAGCCCTTTGTTGTAAAGTGTGCCGTGAATTTCGACGGGGAAAGGTCTTGAAAAACGCGTCGAATATTTTGCGCGGAGGCAACAACCTTGGAGAACCCGTCTTTCTCATTTTAAGAAATAAAATATAAAACAATCTTTACAAAATCTTCTGATTAATGATTTTAAACTTACAAGAAAGAAATGCATTAAAATGTGTACCTTTTAATGGAAACAAGACACGTTTTTTTTTAGCTTTAGAGAAATTATTTGAAAATCTTTTGAAGGATTCTCTGGAACCAAATCAATGTTTGTTAAACTCTCGAGTTACTTCTACGAAAACACAAAAAATCCACTGGATTCATCCAGTAATTATTATATTCCTCCATTACACCATAACGCAAGGAAGGATATCATTAAAACAATTTAACAATTTTAATTTAATATACGGTTTTACTTTATTAAAAATTTAACAATCTTAATTTTAATTTACTGGTAATTTCTATGGCTCGTTTATGAGTTCAACAGCTCGGCTGTGAAACGATTTGCTAGCCTCTGTGTTTCCAACCTCCTACAATATGAGTCTCTTCAAGACCCACGTTCAATTCTTCCCCTCTTTAGAAAAACCCTCCACACGCATCTTCAAAGATGACGTAGGCACTGACAAAGGAAGTTATTTCCCTCAGGACCTCCTGAAAATAACCCCTTAGGAATTACGTATTCTTTTGGGATGCTGTGTGGAGGGCTTTTTATGGAAAGAAAGGAGAGGAAGTTAAGGACTTGCGTATTCTTTGGGAATGCTGTGTGGGAGGTTTTTTTATGGAAAAAAAGAAGAGGAAGTTCTAGGAAGGGTAAAAGTATGATAGGTGTGTAGGAATCAGGGGTCAATGTGGCCAGGAGTGACGGAAATATGAATCCATCCCTCCCACTGCGGTGTGAGGTGATGATCCGGCTGGAGTGATCCAAAGGTCAACCAGTATACACCGATCCAGCCCGCCACGCAGTAGCAGGTGGGCTACAAGGTGGGAAACGCACCCGCCGCCAAGACTTAGACAAACCTGAACCCATGTGCCCGGGCACCTCTGCTAAGTTACCAAACGTGTCGAACCACTTGGGGCTACCTACGGCAGGGGTGTTATCCAATAAATGGTTCCCTAGGTTGCAGTACCCATATACGGCTCCCAAATTGAAAGGAAAATATTTCTTGGCCGAAAATATTATTTTTACTTGGTGAAAAATATTTTTTAAAAACAAAATTAAACGAGAATCAATCGGCAAACTACAATCTGAAATTATCAATTCTCTATTGTTAGTGAACACATAAAATGTTTATACGATTTTAATCGAGTGATTTTATTATCTTTCATGGAAAACTTTATTTAATTGCGTTCAAATCAAAAACGAATTTTATTTCAATTTGTAGGCTTTGTACCTACTGGCCGTGCTGCTCGAAATGTCATGTAGAATTTAAGTATATATTTCTATGCTAACATGTATAAAAATAATAATGGAGAACACGGAATAATATTTGAATCACGAAAGCAAAATTAAATTTAATATGTTGATAATCCATACTAATATTATAAACGCGAAACTGCTCGAGTTTGCTTGCTACGCTTTCACGCATTATCCAATAAAAAGACTTTGAAAATTCATTCACCAATAGAAAGCTAAATTATATGCAAAGATTTTAGTCTGTATATGATGGCAAGCTCTGGCGTTATGAAATTATAATTATTAATATATTATATTTGTTATACGTTTTCTGTCGCCAACAAAAGCGAGTTATTTCTAGCGTCAGAAAAAAATCTTTTCCATGGAAACGATGTTGACATATTTGTGGGCTCTAAGCTGGTAGGTACTCAGCCCCCTGGTCAGGTACTGCTCCAGAAAATTCAAATATTAGAATATGTTTTGTTTTTTTGGACAAGCTTCTGTTTTGCAATAAATGTCAGATAAGAGTTCCTACATTAAAAATATAATTCGTAACGATTATAAAGACTGAATAATAAATAGTGTAATTTTTAATTATATTAACAAACTTCCAAATATTTAATTAAAAATAAACATCCGAAATGTTTGTAAGCGCATAAATTCCGAACTAATGAACAAAGTTGGATAATTCTTTTTTCTTTGAGCTATAACTTTATGAAATTTAAGAGATGTCAGGCGAGATGTTTGAAAACTGAATGTAAGGGAATGAATGTGTGGAATGCGGGAGGGGGTGGGGGTGGGGAGAAGGGGGGATAATTGATAAGTTCAACCGCTACAGTAATTTCCCGTAATACCATGCAAGCGAAGCCGCGGGGAAAAGCTAGTAAATAAATAAATAAGGGAAAACTAGCTACGTTAAATGTGGTTTTTTTAATGGAATGTATTTTTTTTAATTTCAGTTCGTACTAATTAAAGCTTTTTAGGTAACTGCCTACAAAGGTACATGTTTTATTTGTCAAGAACTAAAACTAATTAAATTGATTTATTTCTATAATGCATCCCGTATAACAAGCTTAAACTTCTTCTTCAATGACACTACAGCCCATTTCAAGCCTTCACCCCCTTCAAGGTCCTTTTTCACCGCCTTCCTCCTCCTCCACAAGCCTCCAAAGGTCCTTCTCCACAAGCCTTCACCGCTCTCCGTCCTCGGCCGTCGTCTTCCAATCTGCAACATGGAGTAGTTCTCTTGCATCCTTCCTGACATCATCCTTCTATCTCAGCCTAGTCCTGCTTGCCTTTCGTTTGCCTCTCGTGTGTCCTGTTAAAACCTTATAATATTATGCTAACCGTGATATTTGTTACACGTAAAGTATCACTTGTTATCCTCTCCAGAGACATTCGTTATTTATAAATACTGGGAGCAATATTTTCCCGTACTAAAATAATAATAGTATTTACATGATTTGTAAAGCGCCATATTTGGAACCTCAAGAGCTCAGTGATTTGCTTATTAAAAGACTAAAGGTTTTTTGACAACAGTGACTGTATATTGATTTGTCTTAATTTAGGAGAACCGACGTCCTTACTAACTGGAAGCCAGGTTTTGTATCGCATTATGCTGACTGAACACACGTGCTTTCGGTGTGACCCAAGGAGGCTGTAGACGACTAAAGCAACATGAGAACTAATCATAGATTAATTATGATACATTACATTCCGCTATACAATGGAATGGTCGAATAATTTTACAAATCACCTTGACCTAAAAGCTTAAACACACCGCGAAGTATTAAAGTTGCTTTTTCTGACAGTTAATTATAGAAAAGATCATTAAAAGATCTTTATTGAATGGCTAAAAATTGCAAAAATGTAAATACTAGTGTAAATAGAAGAAAACTCACTTACCCATTTACTTACATGGTTTTGCTCACCGTGTAGAGCGGTAAATTCGTGAATACCCTACTGACAAGCAAGGCTTCATAATATACGTGACAGAATAGAGTGCAGTTCCGTTGAGTTGTTCCGGGTCGCAGTCTGCAGGGTGAAGATTGCCCTTGCAATGGCTTTCCTTCATCAGGAGAGAATAAAATCTTCGAAACGTTTAACGATTCGTGTAGTTCAAGGCGTGAAAAGAAGACAAAAATTTACGAAGCGTATCACTCCAAGCGTAAAATCATCCGTATAATAAATAAATTTGATAATTTTTTTTTTACATTAACTCCACACAGGAGGCCCGGAGGAAAATAATTTCCCTCAGGGCCTATGTCATCTTTGGAGATGCTGTGTGGAGGGTGTTTTTGAGGAGAGGAAGGAGTGAACATGGGTATTGAAGAGACTCATGTTGTAGGAGGCAGGAAACACAGAGGCCGGCAAATCGTTCCACAGCCAAGCTGTTGAACTCAATAACGAGTCGTAGAAACGACCCGTTCTTATGTGATTAATGTCAACCGTGTACACATGTTGGGCGCGTGTTTGGCGTGTTTCCCGACTATGCACCGGTGCCGAAGGGATCAATGACGCTAGTTCCTCGGAGCATCTTCCATTGTAATACCGGTAGAACAAGGACAGCATTCCCACCTGATGCCTATGCTCTAAAGATTGCAATCCGTTTGTTAGGTTAGGAGAGTCTATCAATCGGACCGAAATTTGGGTTATTTCACAATTAATTCATTTAAAGTAATATAAAGCATATTTTTCAGCACGTTGCAAATTGAAGATGATCTCAGTATTACCCTGGTGTAAGACCACCGTTCAGAATTGAAACATTGCTTATAATGGTTTAAGCCGTGACTGGTAACCTGATCTGAACAGCCAATTACGTTTACACATTCCTTTCCTCATCTCCATTCCCTCCCCTCACAATATACCCAAATTAGGGATGCCATAGTCTCACTGGCTCCAAGCGGGAGAGTTAAGACTTTCTGAGGAATTCACAAAAAAAATACATAACTAATTCAATTTTTATTGGAATAAGTGTTTAATGAATATTGAATGTTTTACCCATCAATGTAATGTATCATTGAAAAAAAGATTAAACTTAAAAATCAATACGAACGTGAAACAAAATAACATCCAGAAAGATATAAGGTAACGGTCACAACTGAAACTCGAACCCAGGATCTAATTTCTCATAAAAAAAAAGATAGCTGCCAGGAATGTTGAACTAAAAATATAATATAGTAATAAAATTTTTAATAAAAACTTAAAATATTATTATTAATTATTTTTTAAATTTAATTATTAATTTATTCTATTTTTTTTATTTTATCAGATTATCATATTTTTATTTATTCTTCAATAGATTATTACAAATTCATACATCTTTTTTCATTGATTCTAGTAACAAATGGGGCGCTGCTCAGCTATACATTGAGGATTTCTTATATCTTATATTTATTTATATATTACATGATAACACATTAAATAAACTTTAGCCGTGTTTGGTGACCAGATCTGAATAGTCAGGTACTTCCCTACCTCTCTCTTCCCCGTCTCTTTCCCTTCCCTACTACCTTCAGCCTCACAACATACCCCGATTAGATTTGTAATAGAATCACTGGCTCCAGACGGAACCAGTTGGGACTCTTGTGAGGGATTCATATAAAAAAATCGAGTGCAGTTAACACGCGGTAGAAGCGAAACTTTACCAAAAAAATCTCAAAATATGAAGAACCAAGGAGCCTTGAATAATGAAGTCATAATCACAGCGCAGTGAGCAGGCCAATGAGCGCAGACCTCGCGTCGTTTCCGTTTTATATTTCAACCAATAGGAGCTTTGATAGGAGTATAATGCTTGCAGGTGCTATACGCGTCATTTCCGAATCGCTAACGGGGCTAAGGAAGTTTCACTTCAAAAACATTTTCATATATATGATACATTACATCATCCTACTAGGCGGCTGCCTGTTTCATGGTGACCAATAGAATATAGTTACTTTGTGGTGTCTAGTGTGAACAAATTGATTAAATATATAAACTTGTTTAAAATTGGAAAAATTATAGTAGAAAGTTCAAATTGAGAATGCGATTATATATAAATATCCATAAAAAGACTTATAGAGTGATTTTTTTTCTCAAACAAAGCCTGTAGATGTTGCGAAGGACTCTTTAAATGATTGGATGTATAAAAATGATAAATTGTTTGTTCAAAAGATGATTAAGTTTATTGTAACAATTTATCGCACACGCGGTTTCTAAGTCTAAGTTTCGAAGAATAAAACACTGATTAAAAATGTAGGAACTATGATTTTACGAACTATTCGAAGTCGGTAGCTGTTACGGAATCATCCCAAAATTTTCCGCTTGGCGGTCGTGAGCGTTTTGATCTAGTGCCCAGGTGTTGCCATAGGGTAAATGCTTAAAGCATTGAAAAATCATTTAACTACATACAGTACCTAATCGTAGTTCCTACGCCTGATATATGGAGCTAATGTAAAAAAAAAATAAAAAAAAAGTCATGACACTATCAAGTGAAGCAATTACTTGAAAAAGTTACGCGTCAAAAATATGAATACAAAATGAAGAAATTAGTGTTATTCATGCGATTAAATTTCCGTTTCATTTCAATTATTTATTATGTTTGCACGTAATTATTATAATTTATATATTTATATGTCATTCAGTTTACTTTCACCCTTCCTCTGCCAGTTCCATGCCTCACCGCCGTACATCATGATTTGTATCCGTAGAAGAATAAATACCATAAAACGTTTAACAGTTCATGCAGGGATCCGAGCGTAAAAACCCGTGCCCGTCCATAACATTCTTAAATCCGTGTTTTTGCGCCCTCGACGTTCAGAGAGGCAGGCCCACCCCGTGCATCATAAATCATACGACTTATTTCCCGGGTATTACGGCACGGCCCTTACTTGATATTGTAATAAAGAGACGTAAGGAACAGATCTATTTGAGTTATTACGGCCACTAAGCAACACAGTGGAAGGACCTAATGTTTAAAGCTGGCGTTACACCCATTAGAAAAGCGGTTTACTATTTTTTCAGTGATTACCTTCGTATAACCCACTCACAGGCAGTGCCTTAGTGGTTCCTGTTACTTACTTTTTTTACTTATATTTTTATAAATATTTATCCAAATTATTTTTAGTATTTAATTTCACCCCAACCTTCAATCAAACATATTTATTACCTGTTAAATCAATGCAACCTTCCCAACACGCCTTCATTGATATGCCAAACTCTAAGTGACCAGCTTAGGCACCGGGGCACCAACGAAGTCAATTTATCCTCTCAAAAGCGGGTCGTATTGTACAGGGCCCGCAGATTCTTTAATATTACATAACTGTACAAACACCCCGTACAAATTGCAAGTGTGCCCCCGAGGTCTGGAGCCCAAAAATACCTGAAAAATCCTTGACTGCAGAAACGGGCGATCCGTTCGAGAGATTTTCCTATCTTAACAATCGAATTGCAATCTTTAGAGCACGTCTGTAGGTATGCTGTCCTTGTTCTACCTATATCGATGTTCCGAGGAACAAAAATTATTGATCTTCTTGGGCATCAGTGCTTGGTCGGGAAGCAGGCTAAATGCGCGACCAACATAAATATATGGTTCACATTAATTTGTCACATGAGAACGGGTCGCTTCTACGACTCATTTTTGAGTTGCACAGATGAGGTGTAGAATGATTTGCCAGACTCGTTTCGTTCCTGCGACAACATGGGTTTCTTCTAAACTCATATTCAATCCTTCATCTACTTAAAAATACCCTCCACACAGCATCTTCAAAGATGACATAGGTTGTGAGGGAAATTATTTTCCCTGGGGCCTCTTGTATGGAGTAAATGTAAAAAAAAAACATTCTCCTCGACAAACTTACTTCTACAGTCTTCAGAAATATATTTGAAAATGAAAAATTCTTATATAAATAACCAAGAATCTTTTAAAAAACTTTAGTCTTCCAAAGAACAATAAAGTTAAATTTTAATTTAAAAACTGATTAGGCAAATTTATGACAATGTAGTTTGAGTCATAAGCCTCGATACTATACATGATGATATTTGGAGGGGCCCACCACTTTCCCGCCTTGGTATATGTAACTCATGGTTAATCCTTCAAGACTCTTGCTAGGACTCCCATTTGGGCACTGGAATAGACCTCGTCCCGTAATTGGTGGACATGACAAAATGTTTTTCAGTTCGTAGCCCCCAGGTCCGTATCCTATAAATTTAATGAGGACAATAAATAAATGAAAATCAAATATAAAAGTTCAAGGTTAATCATATGAGACGATTCAGTATTAGTTGTCACAAGTTGAACTTTGAGCGACGGCTTCATCACGGCCGTTGGACACAGTTCGGTGAATACATGATCCAAAATACAATAAAAATTCCGTGCATTGCTATTGTAAAATGAAAATAGTAGAGAAAACCGTGGACGTCGGAGCAACACAATTTGGATTCGTCTTATTCGTCGGTGATTTTAACCTACTCGGCGACTCTAAGATTATACCATCTCTCCACCCAGATCTTTGTATACTTCCTCAGGAACTTGAAGTTCACCTCGTTCTTTACTAGATCAGCATTCCATACTGGTCTAGTGATTACATCTAAACCATTTCCTCTCGTGCGTCCGTCATGATCTCACAATGCCACAGAATGTGTTCGGCTGTTTGGTCCGTGCAGCCACAGGCGCAGTTTGGATGGGGAGAAAGGGAAAGGCGGTGCGGTCTACTCCCGACTTTCCCATGTACCATATAGTGGTAAAAAATTAGGAAAGCCACTTTCATTCTGAGTTTAACCGATGGAAAGAAGGAAAAAAGTCCATCTGCCTAAGTTCAATCTATCCCAAAGCTTTTGCCATTCTTCTAATGACAATAGGAGTTAAGTGAATCCCTATGTTAGTAGCAGGACGCCCTCTTGTTAGTCTCTTCTTAGTCAGAAACTTCCTTGATCTATTGGCTAAATGCCAACCAAGACAGACAGAGCGTCTGAAGCAACGGTTATATAAGCCCCGGAAAGCGCCTGCAGGGGGGTTCACTTTTTGAGAGCCTGAGCAAATTCTCCAGGCGATGCTCCCACTCAGAAGCCGCATATGAGACTTGCGCCACATATATTCCCCTTTGCAGCTGTAGAAATTCTCTTCAGTTTCAAGAAGAGCGCCTGGGTCTTACTAGAAACTTCTTTTAAAGAAAAGAGAAAGATCGATCTAGAGTGAGTCCTAAGTATTTCGCATTCTTAACAAAATGGATATTTGAATCTCCCATTTTAATGGTAGGGTTTCTTTCTCTGCTGAGAGAGCCCTTCATTAGGAAACCCATGGTCTTAACAATGAGACTAATTTATTTTTCTAAATTCATGATTTATAAGTGATCTGGGGAGTAGTTTAGTTGATCACTACGAGTCAAGTATTGTGGATCTGTAACCAATAAAAGCTGCCAATATCTCAATAGAAGCCAAAATCAACGGGAATCAAACGTGAAAACGAAACCGCATTTTCTAAACGTAGCCTCACAAAGCATTCTAAACTAATTCCACTACATTATTTTAAAAACAGGAAGTTAAAGGTTGTACTTAATTTACTCTAACCAGTGATTCCTGACATTATTTGGAGCAAAGAATGTGAATTAAATTTCGGTCTCCAGTGACTCATTTTGATGTTTTTTTTTCAACTTAAATCATTAAAAAATCAATAGATATTGGACAGTTAGGATCAAGGTGAGGAATTGGGAAATGGTTTTCTACAAAACCAAACAAACAAAAAATCACTCAGCCCAACCCTTCACCTCGATTATTTATTGTCCAATACGTACTGTGTTTTTATTAAAGTTAACCCTTCGAATAATGAGAAAATAATATCTATGAACTTTTGCCTGTCAAGATTTACGCGCAAAATTTCCGGTTCTTCCCGTGCATTTTAAATGTTCCTTTTTATTGGTTATTTTTTAATTTTTTTGCAAAAACGAAAATTGTTCTAAGATTTGGATAAAATAATCTTTCCGATGTGTTTATTAGAAATCAACATTTTTGTTTTTAAATATTAAAATTTTGATATTGAAAATGTAAATTGGCTTAAAAATACGTTTCTGGGGATTCCTCAAAAAAAAGGTCCTTAAATTAAAATAAACTGTAAATTTTAAAAGATTCACTTTTTTAAGAAAATTTGTAATAAAACTGTCACCTCACTTTTTATGACATTCATACAATTTTATTTTAATATTAAGTGTTTGCTACGTCACAAATTGGCACAAAATAAAATCGTCACTTACAATCGGGTGTGTAAAATATCTAACCAACATAGCTCGTATATTTCTATGGCAATAAGAAGCATCATTTCTTTCGCTTTCTAACATAAAAGAAATTACAAACTTTTGAACAACAGGAAGAGAGATATCTAACTTTTAATAATGCACGTTCGCTCTGGGACAATCTGGGTCTCCTGTTATTATAACGGCATATGATTTTTTGGGACAACTTGGGTCTCCTGTGATTAGACGGGTTAAAAAAAAACATAAAAAAGTCACCGGAAACAAATTTTTTTTTTCACTCTAAATAATATTAGGAATCACTGGTTAAAGTTAGTCAAGTCGGTCTCTTAACATCCTGTTTATCCACGTACAGGAAAAATTCTGGGGTACAGAAATCTTTTCCCAGCTCGCGCGTAATGACGTATTTTGTCAACTCTGTTATCAAGATTAGTATTGCTGAATTATGCGTAAAAAGCAAATCGTTTCAGTAAATAAAAACTTGGTGCTTTAAAGGAATTTACTAAATATGATCTTAACGCCAATTGTTAGCTTAATTTACCGGTTAGAAGGAAGCGACCACTAGCTTTATTTAACGTAGAAATGTCTTCCAACTGTGGAAATGTTTTCTTCTAGGTGTTACAGTATTCGTACCAGTTTAGGAAACCACACCCTGCAACCCATTATTTAGTTTTGTTCGCGGTAGAAGAATCAATTTGGGAGTTGCGTGTGGGTACCACCGCGTCGAGAACCATTCAGTGGATAACCAACACGTCTGCCATAAGTCACCCCAAGTGGTTCGCTACGTTTGGTGACTTTTTAGTGTCAGGGTTCATCGGGTGAGGAGTGTTCGGATCTTGGCGGTGAATGCGCTTGTTCATCAGCCACGTGACAGGTCAGATCAAGAGGGACCTGTTTGGGGAGACCCTTTGACCTCTCCAGCTGGTCTCTCTCGATCCAATGTTTTGCGCCGCAGCGCGATGGATGGATTCAAATGTCCGTCACTCCTGGACACACTGATCTCCAGATCCTTACCCACCCCCCATACTTATTTACTGGAAATTCAACTCCTTCATTTTCTTAAAAAATCCACCACACGGCATTCTCCAAAGATGTGTAGGATTAATGAAAAAAAAAAAAAAAAATGTGGGTACTTTTATTTTGATGTAACAAGGTAGGTTTTCATCGCAATGTAAGCGATATAACCCGAATACACAATGTCTTTTTCTATTCTTGTTCGTATCATCTACAGCCAAATACCTACGTAATACATACAAAACGTCCCATTTACCGTTCACATGACAAGCGTTGTTTTTTTAACCCCTTTTCTTCATTTCTCTAAGTGAAAAGGCTGAATGTCGGGAAATAGGCAGTCGTGCAGTTATAAGTCTTCTATTTTATCATACGTGACAAAAGGAAGTCTTCTTTATTTTTAAAACGTTAATGTAATCTTCGAAAGTAACGTTTATATGACACAGTATTCTTTTATTTCAAAACGAACGTAATTTTTTAACAATGAACATATTATCCGCTTCTCAGATTGTCTCTTTTTTGAATTAAATATATTTTAAAATAATTTTTTTTTTACTTAGGTGTGAAATAAATTATCTTAATTCTTTTCTTCAATTTATTGTTATTGCATTTTAAGACTTGGAGTATAATTTGAAATCTTTTTCGAGACAATAGTCTTCTGGATTTCCTACGAAAAGAAAATAAATTTTATTGGAGTATTTTTTTTATAAATAATAATAAGTTTAATGAAAACAAATAACTTTGTGTACACCACTATTTAATTAACAATATCAACATGTTTCGAAAACTATGTTTTCTTCGTCAGGATAATAAGTTAATAAAAAATAACAAAAGACAAACAAGTATTTACTAATTAGAACACAGACAAAATATTAGAAAGGAGAGGTGATTAATTACTTAAAATATCATAAAAAACCAGTAAATAAAATAAAATATTAAAATTATTTTAGGATGGGTAAAAAATAACATTAACATAATAAAAATTCTTTTAAAACAAAACAGGAAGTCTAAATAACAAAATAAATTATTATAAATATAAGTATTAATACTAAAATAAATTTAAAAGATGGCTCTTTTTAAAAAACGTTTGATTATTTATAATATTTAATTTAATATTAACACTTTTACTAATTTCTAAACTTTCTAAATTATCTGAGGTTGAAGGGAATAGAGAAGGGAAAGATGTGAGGAAGTTGAAGCTTGTGTATTACTCACTATTACTTACAATTCAGATCTTCAAGCAACATTTCGATCCGTACATAAAATCTAATTATCATTTTAATATTAACGGATAGATGAAACTGCAAGTGTGCAATAAGCCTACATTAACCCTAGAAAGAAAATCTTCTTTTGACCAACGTTAAAGATAATGATACGTCTTAAAGACTTACTGAAGTTTAAAAGTGTCTATTTGACATATTATAATACTAAAACAGTTTAAAGAAAGTTGAATAATTATTTAAGAGTTGTATACTTTAAATAAAACCAAAATTTATATAAAAAATATATTGTAATTATAAAAAATAACGAAATGCTGGGAATCGATAAAAATCAACTATTAACTACTCTGTCTTTTTTCAAGAAAAATAAATCATGTCTTAATTGTATGTTATTTATTTGCTATGATAGTTTAAATCAGTCAATCAGTTGTTGTGCATAGAAATAATTTTATTGAAAAAAAAGTTATAAAATTATTAGTGGTAAGGAATGTGTACGGGTCCTTTTTAAAAATTAAAAACATTCTGATAGATTTTTCTCAGTTATTTAAAACTTTTTTAGGTTAAACATGATCAAAGAGACACTAAAATATGCTACAATAATACCCAGCCCGGTTCCCCGATCCCTAGCTAAAAAAGGCTAGAACGGCCTTGTTGTTATTTGTACGATCGTCAGAAAAAAGGAAGAACAAATAAACAGAGATCACTTTTTTTTATGTTAAAACATATGAATCCCTTCCAAAGAAACAAAAGTTTTGTCATTTCAAATGTCAACAAGACCTAAGTGTCCTCTGCTCGGGCAGTAGTGACCTGCATTACCGTCATACGATTTGTAGGTAATCAACTTAGAAAAAAAAAAAAAAAAAACTACAGGTGTCACTAACTGTATTAACTTATAGCTTTTAACAATTGGAAGACGTCTGAAAGTTACACAAAAGACAAGCATACGTCTTTTAAACTTGTATGTATATCTCTGTAATTAGTGTACTTACCGTGCAACTCTGCAAGCTCTCCTTGGCTACTGAGCTAACTGAGATAGACAGCGCGCTATGCAAATTAAAAAAGTCAACATCAGACATACTTGTGTCTCGCTTACGTCCCAAAGACGTAGATTATCTTTCTAGGGTTAATAGAGACGTGATTACATGTACACATATGAAGTTATGTAGAAATAATCGTAGTTTAAATGTTATGCTCTTTGTTCGAGAAAATGACAAAATTCTGTGTTTATAATATCTATACAGTAGAACAGTATAAATATGTACGTAAAAATTTTAGAATCAATAACTCATGGTGGTTCTATTACGAGATAAATTCTACCCGTGAGTAGAAAAACGGCTCACGTAGAACGTGAATTGAATGACAGTTTTGACCGTAAATTCATTAAAAAATTTTAACATTGTGAAGTTGTAAAAAACCGGATTCATCCGTGAAAAGCCAACAATAATTTTTAATTTATTCGTAATCTTTGTTTATTTTGTTGATTATTTTAACGCCACTGTAATGTTTTTATTTATTTTTAAAATTTTAGGCAATTATTCTACCCCCTAGGAAAATCTTACAGCCCTTTAGAGACGCGGTTCCCAGTTTTTTGTAATATCCATAAACCACTCTGGCAGCTCGAACAACCTAAATACTTATTTGCGTTCCTTCTCAAGGGCTCCATAACATTAAACATTATGATTGTACCATCATTGTACCTTCGCGCTACCTTATTATTATGAAAATAATCTAATGTTTTACTCTCAAACTCTCCCATGCCCTTAAATTTTAATGTTCTATTTGTCGGGCCTGCTTTTATACTTTAGTATTCTGACGTTTTCTATATTATGCTTTTGGTTAGATGCTTGAGTTTGGGTCCCTTCATTATAGTAAAGGAAAACGGAATAACAAAAAATAAGTTATTAAGGACCTAAGAAGACAGATAATAACGTTTCTTGTTAACCCTTTCAAACCGCACGTACATTTAAAAATAAACAGTTTTCAACCAAAAAATTCTCACTATCTAGAGCGCGTTAAAATCGCGGTTTACGTTTTTCTATTGCATGCTATTATTTATTATATTTAGGTACTATTTTAGATGATAACCAGTTTGACAATTTTTGTTTTTGATAATGGCCGAATGTTTTTTCACAATTTTTGTGGGTGTAAGTTTTGAAGGTATTTTTTTCCTGTATTTTTTTATGCATATTTAATATTTAATTGAATAAAATGATATATGTTTGTTGTGCAGAGAAAAAATTGTCATTTTATGTGAAACACGCCCTCTGAGGCCTAATGTTTTGTAGTATTTTGGTTTTTTTTAAATAGTGTTTGCACAAGTCAAAGAAAAAAAATTCCTTCAATTGTTTTTGAACCACTTGTGGAGTGTTTGCGTTGTGATAAAACCACTTTTTTGACTTACGTCAAACGTCAATTTTTACTAGCAACGAAACCTCCTCAATGCGCGCAACCTTGTATCGTAATAACGTACTTTGTGTGTCTACTTAAAAGTAACTGGAATATCTCTATCTATGGCTCAGAAACAACAAGAACTTTCTTAGGGTCAGCCAGTTGATCTGTAATTATTACTCTCCTAGAATATGCCTTTTCATTGTAAATGAATTCGTTCTGAGCATCTGAAAAAAACAGATAGAATTCAGGCGGTCGTGTTTGTACACTATAAAAATATCGTAAAGTATACGTAGGGGACCGCAAAGTCAGCGCATTCTACCCTCTTAGCGCTCAGTTTAAATGGATACTGCAGAGAAATAACATTTTCAGGTTTCAAAGCGAGTTATTTCTGAACAACACATAGACACCGTGTATTAGAGTGTACCGCAAAACTTTAAGGGGTGATTTTTACGATATTCTAGAAATAATCCTAATAAAGTTTTCCTAACAGAACCAAAAAATTGTTTGAAATAAAATGTGTTGTGCTCGTAGCTTAACACTAGAGTACACGCGTGGGCTACATATGTAGCCCAGGGTATTGTTTTTGTTCATAACTTCGTGAAATCGCGTGATTTAACTTCGAGTCTCTAGCTAAGCTCCGATTGGTTGGTACTAGACGCATTCAGTGTGGCGTGAGCAATCGACATTGGCGCACGTGCGAAAAATAACGATTTAAAGTTGTTGGGCTACGTATGTTGCCCACGGGTGCACTAGCGGAACTCAAAAAGTCCGAAATTATAACGTTTTATAATCAAAAAGTGTGGGGTGGATATTGTGGACAGGATTTGTCGCCAATATGACGTGTCTAGAAATAGTAGGCGTTGACCATTTGCATTATTTTTCATTTTTTTTAAATATTGCCGGTATAAACGGTCTAGTTATTCACCAGTTGAATAATTCATATGAAAAAATTATCAGACGCATTTTTCTTCGGTCTTTGTGGTTTGAGCTTGTGAAACCATTAATTTTAGAACATATTCATCAGGATAGTATTCCAAGAAGCATAAAATCAAAAGAAAAATTATAATTTAATGTGTCAGAAGCTCCTCAACAAGGAAATATACCAATTCGTGAGGGGGTTGCACGCTGTGCGTTTTGTAGCAGAATGCGCGATCGCAGCACAAGGAAAACTTTCTCGAAATACTACAGGCGTATGTAATGATCACCAAATTTTAATTTGTCTTTCGTGTAATGAACATTTAAAAAAAGTTTTAAAAATGTAAGAATTAAACCAAAAGATGATTGATCTCAAATAATTAAAAATTGTGTAATTTTTTGAGAAGTCTGAAGTTTTGTTAATATTTTAAGTTTAAGAAATTGAAGATATATTTTTTTTCGGTTTATTTAATAAATGTAATTTATAATAATAAATGTGTTTTATTTAAAAATTAAACGATTATCTTTCAGTATATTTCAATTTAAAATGGGCTTCAAAGAAGCCCACGCGAGCTCTCATGAACGTTTAAGAGGTGCGCGTACCTTAGTGTTAATAATACAATGCATACCCGATATATATACCTGCCCTTTGCAAACCAAGGAACAGCCAATCAGTGGTTAGATTATGGTCAAACAGATTTCACATTCGAGCCAGCGGCGATCCATAGCGGGTGGTATAAACGTGTTAACCGATCATTATCTGAAAATATGGAATTCAAGCATTGTATGATGGTAAGTGTGTCTAGGAGATTATTCTACATTGTCGACGTCAAAAGTTTAAATATTTTGTAATATTTAATGCTTCCAGCCACTTTCACTTGTTTTACAATTACTTTACACAGGAGACCCTGAGAAAAAAAAATTCCCTCAGGACCTATGTCAACTTTGCGGTCTATTGTATAAAAGGTCTTTTTGAGGAAAAGATTTAATGAACCTGGGTATTAAAGAGACCCACGTCGTGGGAGGGAGGAAACAAAATAACACTGAACAATAAAACACCCCATCAAGCGTAATTGGAAAACTGCAAATAGATAATTTCTAACTTAACTTAAATAACTAGAACTTTCTTAAAGTCAGTGCGTTTAGTACCTAGACCGAAAAATGTACGGACTTTATGTCTTGTATCTACGAGCAGTACAACACTCTACCTGGTTTTAGGAACTAAATTCATGAAGTTTGCCTAGTGATGTCAAGCTTGATTGGTCGTTATTCGTATTTTTTATATGCCGTTAAGTCATCATGGCTAAGTCAACAGGGATCTTAACAAAAGTTTATGTTTCAACTTTCGTACCTGGATCCGTTTTTCTGGATTTATTGTCTACTTTTCCGTCGAGTTTCATTTCTCTTATTTGCTTGGTTGAACGTTAAAAAAATTTGCTAATTTTAAAAGCTTTTTTTTTCACTTCGCCTAGATTTTTCTATGCAGTTTTTAATTAAATGCGTTATTATTAAAACGTTAACTTCAAAACCGACTTAGTTACATCAACTTTAATGTATTTATTTTAAGAGTTACTAACAAAATTAAACAGGCTTAATTTTTACGTCTTTACCAAAATTACAATAAAAGCAATACACGCAGACGAAAATTACACATGGATTGAAACTGCGATTCAAATATAATAAAATAACCAATATACTATTACACGAAAACTTAACTTTTTTTAAATTTCCAAAGCTTGACTCTCCAAGATTTTTTGACGTGTGTAATAATTATTTCAAAATGTAATACATCCTTTAACATAATGATCCTCCACCTAACCTGTTATCCAAGAATCTTTCCCTGTCTTACATTATTTAGCTATATATCTACATTTGTGATTTTTTTTTTCAAAAATGAATTTTGTCAAAATCAGTCTGTTAAATCGACCTGTGCAATGATCATGATAGTGATCTTTCAGTGCATTTAATTTTGACTCTATTAAGCTTCATGTGCAATGATCAACCATAATAATCTCTCGCTGCATTTAATATCGAATCTGTTATTAGTTTGTTCAGTGATTATCGCCAAAAGTGCCTCTTAAGATCAAAATAACATGTATTCACCATAATAATGTAATCAGGAAATTAAAGGGGCATTATATTTGTATGTAATTTATATTGGTAAAACAGTTATAATGTATTTATTGGACGCCCGTAAGGCTCTTACAAACCTGATAAAAGTTTAATTTGTACATAATGCAGATATTATAAAATATATAATATGTACTAAGTATCATTAGAAGCCATAAATTTTTTACTTGTTACTTGGTACATAAATTATAGTAGAAGTTTCTATGGAGGAGTTTCTACAATTGTACAATATAATTTATTTATTTTTTATCTTTTTACGTCTTTTAGTTCCTTGCACTGTCCCAACTCATTGCTCCTCATGGGATTCAATCAGGTAACTTAAATCAGGAATGTCTATACTACCATTTACAATTTTGAACTTAAATATTAAGTCGGTTATAATTCTTGGATCTGAGAGTTTTAATAAATTTAATTCTTTCATCCAGTGATTAAAGTTTTTCTTTTCAAAAGGAATACCTAGTTTAAAATTAATGTGTCTTGGGAATTTATGTTGAATTTTCTTTATTGAATCTGAATGTATTTCCAAATGGGGGGACCAATTCAAACAGTTATATTCGACTTGATTACGAACTAAGGGATGTATACAAAATTTTCAATGTTGAAATATTCCTAAAACCTCTGGACTTGCGGTGTAAGAACAAGGGTTGTTTCATCCTACTCACCCTCGTGAGTGAACTATGTTTACTTTAGATTGTTAGTACGACTGGATATATTGAGGTGCCAATCACGATACTGCCTTATGATAAATGCTTGTGTATTTGTTTCAAGGTGGTCCAATGCGTTCACGTTGTTATTTGACATGAAGAGAAATCTAAATATGGATTAGTTACATTGAGACGGAAAGAGATTCCTCTCATCAAATAATTAAATAATTAATCCATTTGGACGTCTGTAACGTCTTTCTATTTTATTGTGCCTCTATGGTATTATTTTACTAATAATACAATAAAATTATCACTAATTGTTTTGTTTTAGTAATGGCAGTAATGAAAAAGATGGGAAGACGATCTAAAAGAGGTGGCTGGTCCAGAATGGATCAGAGTTGCAAAGGATAGAGAAAATTGGAAATCTTTAGAGGAGGCCTATGTCGAAAGACAAGCTGTTTCTAAAAATAATGACCCGAGCGCTAATTATTTAGAATAAAATAAAAAAAAATATTAATTAGATTAGAAGAATGTTTTTAAGTTGAACAGCATTAAAGGCTAAATTTTATTTTATTTTATTTTAGTAATGACAGCGTAGTTATATTGATTATCTTTGAATTCTGGTGATATGGGACCGTTTTTGTTAATGAGAACTACAATGTTAGCGTTTCTGCTTCCTAAATGAAACCTTTGATAGGTTTTATAGGGTCTTAACAGTCTTGTCACACTAACTTAACAGCCTTGTCCTAACCATTCATAACGCTGTTTACAAAATATTTTCATCAACAGAAATGATGATATATTTTTAAAATATACGGTCACTTCCAAAAGATTAATTCGTTCTTAAAAATAAATAATAATTTAAATTTTATTAGAAGTGAATAATCTGAAGCTTTATATTACGCAGAAATTTTCAGATGCGCAATAATAAAAGCAAAAGAAATACACATTTCCAAAAGAATAAATATTAAAGTAACATAATACTTTTGATACCTGCTTTACTACTTGGTTCCACTATTGAAAATTAAAAATTCTTTAAAAATTAATAATTTTATGCTACGCATTACGCACAAGTATTTAAAATCACACACATCAACACAGACAACATAAATTAGTATTTTGAAAGATAGAAATTGATCAAACTTAAATGGGAATCTTTTTATACAATCGTAATATTACCAGCAACTGTAAAGTTCTTGGTTCAGCTTTTGTCCGTTTTTTTTCTAAATCTTAACCTTTTGATTCAACTAAAATTTTTATTTTAATAATCCAATTTGTTTTATTTTATTTTTTAGCTTTAGATTTTATTTAACTTTTATGGTCCATATTATGAAAATATGTGTTTTTCGAAGTAACAATTAGTTTGTTTGTGATTCACAGTGAAACGAACGACGTGACAGCCGGCTTGTTGGTAGAAGTGTGGAACAAGGGAATGCTTTGGGACAAAGCCATTGGATATCACTGGTTACCCCTTCCGTCAGTTCACGTTTCGAACGAGGTAAGTCATTTTTGATTGTCATAATTAAATTGCGATTGTTACTAAAAACTCTGAAGTTATTTTGGAGAACAAGTAGTTACTTAAGATTTGTCCAAAGAAACCTTATTTTATCAATTAAATTTTTTTTTTCAAACTTTCTTCTGGCAAATAGGTACTATGGAATAATATTTAAAAAACGCTAAAAGGAAGGTATAAATAAACATGATTATTACACGTACAAGAAAAAATCTTTACTGAACGATTAAAACGGCCACCATTTTGAAATGGAAATGAAACATACACACTTAATTACAGATAGATGAAATCACTATGCTCAGTCAATAATAAGAACCCAAGAAAAAAATAGCTGGAGTCAATGCCAGCATGTATGAATGTCTTTTGCCGACGGTAAATTGAAAAAAGGAAAAAGTGCCATTCTTTCATCCGGTCGTGGCTAACGCGTGTCCAACATCAGTACGCAGGTTGATTTACCAAAAAAAAATCAGCTGTTTTTTTGGCAGCAAGTGGAATAATTAATTTATAGTATTTTGTGAATTAGACTTTGATTTGTCTTAATTCTTAAGTGATGATGTTTGAAAGAAAGAGTACTAAAACGGTGTGCAATATAGTTGTGAATTATGGATAGTTGGAGCAGGTGGATGAGTTTGTGTATTTGTGAAGTATGTTTACTAGAGATGGGAAGACTGATAAAGATATTAAAAGAAGGGTTAATGCAGGTAACTCCGGAAGAATGAATGTGGTTGGCCCTAACAAAACATTCCACAAAGGTGTGTGTGTATATAGCAATCAATAATGCAGTGTATAGTATATACCCTGATGTATGTCAGTTCGGCATTAATCAAACTTCAAAGTTAAAAATTCAATTTTTCTGAAAGTTTTATTTAAGTTCTGTTATTGTTTTATTGTGGGTCGGTCGCTTCACACTTGAATAATAAAAAAACTTGAATGGGACAGAATTATCCTTGAAATTTGATTGATTCTTCATATTTTGTTTATGAATCCGTCCCGTTCCCATCCTTGACATCACTCGCGGGGGAGTAGAGTCCCCCACCAAGCATGTTATTGGAAACAATTATTTTATTTTAAGCCTTACGCGTTTGCAACTCCTTGTATTCTTAGTATCGCCCGAGAGGTCGACATTAAGAATATCGCCCGGGCTGACCTGGGACCTAGGACCTAGAACCTAGAACCTGGGAACTAGGTCCCACACGAATGTAGTTTCGTAAGTAAAATTTCTTAAATCCATATTTTTCCTTTATTGACTCGGAAAATGATAGGCTGGATAATGCAAATCTGAGTGACAGTAGCTCTAATGCATTTTATGGCAAAAACAGGTACAAATAGGGAAAAACACCATCGTGGTCACGAGTTCGAGATCATAACATTTGCCTGGCCCATGATCCTGTTCGATCGTAAAATAACATGTCACCGCTTAAAATTCCAATAAATGTCACATTTTTGTTCAAAAACTGTTTTGTTTAAGGTAGTTTTCTTAGATTTATTATACGTCCTTCATTACTTTTTAATAAATGAATCCCAAAAAGTAATTATATCTATTTTTATGAAGCAAAAATTCATGGGGGACCTAGGTCCCCCACAAGTGAATTTATTTACGCTGAAAATAAAGAGTATTGCTAAGGGTTAATATTATGCTGTTATTATAATAAAATCGAAGTCAACGGTTGCCTTTACATAAAGCCGATTTGTGATTCAACTCTCTGAAGGGCACCTTCAATGTTGCACCGTTGGTAGACTTTTCTAAAAAAGTATTCCAACAATTACTCCATAACTTTTTAAAACATGTTTAAAATTCTATATTTTAAATTTGAAAGACTTCGAAAAGTGACACCATAACTGTGGTAAGGAACATTGATTAATATTTTACTCCTTTAAGAAAATTAGAGAATTAAAAATGATCTTCTTTATTTACAAATTGGTTGCCAATAATGTCCTTTCGCCGTGTGGTTTTTGCAGATATTGTTTTGTCTTCAATTATTATTTCATGAATTTATCAGATGCACTAAACATACACACACGTTCGCTACATTTCAATAGCTTAGCTTCGTGACTTTATATTTGTGATATTTAAACAAATATTGAAAGAACATTGTTTACGAACAAAATTATTCCAATAAGAACCATGTTTAAATACATTTTTCGTTCGATCGAGCATGTGAAAAATCCCTTTAGGTTGGTTTGGCACGCTTAAGCCAGCCGTACCGGATGTCTGGGTTTATTTAAGGTAGTTATGATGTCGATCAGGCCGATATCGGGGCATCAATCATCCCCACGTCAAATCCACCACGACTGTGGGTCAAACCTCATTTGCATAACAACCCCTAGCTGCGGAAACATGTTATAAATACATAACTCGTTTTTTAAACCCATTTAACCTAAACGTTATATTATAACTGGCATTTGTAGGCATTTTGAAAGACTTAAGTCATCTGTGGTAAAATTATTAAGATTATGTGATTTATGTTGTTAAGATATCATTTTTGGATTGGAAAAAAAAATTACACACTTTTTTCAATCATCTTAATTTTATAAACTGGTATTTGTGGATATTTCAAGGGATCTGAGGTAAAAGTGTAAATATTGTGTTATATTAATTTAAGATTTTATAATATAATTTAGGATAAGGGGATAAAGATGATGATGATATAATTTTCCAGTTCGAGTGGTATTAAAATTATACTGTTTTTTAAAACCCATTTCATCTGAATATTTGAACACCGGCATTATTATGTTATAATTTTGCTGATATAATATATATTGATAATAAAACATTTCTCTTATCTGCGTACGTGATTTATTTTATATTTCTACGTATGAACAAAATAAATACTTAGAACGGAAACGACTATTCTTGTATTTTCGTAGCGTTTCAAAACATTAAAATTTCAGCACTGACAAAATAGAGGGTAAGAAAGTTGGCTTTAATATTACTTCAATTCCTGAAATGAACTTGACTGTGAAAAATGAAGAAGGAAAATAAAAAAAACACATTTTTGTTAAAAAGACTAAAAACTAGTATATTTCTAAAAATATGAAACGTTGCATCTTATCTTTAAAAAATAAACAAACTAAGTAGATTTTGACAGCAATCTTCTTTGCAGTTAATTGCACTGTTGCTGTTTGAAAATGTGACAAAAGATATATAGGTACGTTTGATGTACCGTGAACTACAACATAAAAATTTGCATCAATTCACTGAAAATGCGTGTTTTCAAAGGTTAAAATCGATTACAATCGATGTTTTGATAGATTGCCAAATGAAAGAATGCCAAAGTTAAATTTAATACTTTTACAGAAAAATCTTCGATCAGACTGAGGAAGACTGGAGTAGGACGAAAAGACCTTGGAATTAAGGAAAAATAGATGAAAACGAGACAGATGCTGGTAGATAGCATTGTAGCCTTATTGAATAAATTTTTAAAACAGTTGTTGCTTTTAAATAAATTGAAAATTGCGTTCGGTTTTATTTACGAAATATATTCCAAAACATTTTTTTTCATGAGAAATTTGCACGTAAATAAATTTAATATGAACGTTCATTTTAATTTTTTGTGTTGATTATTATTGTGGTTATTTCTGAAAAATGTTTACAAAAATACTCATATACGTATACGTAATATCTACTTATTCTATTTACGTTATAATCAGGTTTATTGTGTCTCTGAATAAGCAGAAAAAAAAACACTCAAAATATATTTTTATGTCGAGCTGTTACGTCTCTCGTAATTTTCTAAGGGTAATTCGAAAGTAGGTACCGTGTACCCGTCTCCGCAACAAAAGAAAATCTTTTCAAAAGATCACATTGTACAATGGATCAAATTTATTCGTATTTTTGAGGCGAAATTATTTTTTTCTTTATATCAACTTAGACAGCTGAAATGAAAACTTTGAAAAGTTTCAGTCATTGTCGTACTAAATTATTGAAAAATAATATTTTAGCCCCACCCTTGTCTTTATCGCTTTTACCGAGTTTATCAAAATAGATTATAAAATTTTGTGGGCGTCTATCAAAATAAACAGTTTTATTAAGTCTGTTCGTAGACTTGGATGATTCTGGAAATAACAAACTGTCACTATGAAGTATATATTCTAAATTTAGAGACAGAATCGCAGTGGTTTCATGCTAAAGTAAACAAATTATCTTACTGTTTGATAGTATCTCGTCGGTTACCTCGGTAATCTTTTTTTGTAGGAATACGCTTTAGGTCAAAACAATTCTCTCCCACTTAAGATTAAATAATTTATCTAGATTCGGAAAGATCCCATTATGACTTTATTCAAAGTAAATATTTACATTACGAAACATTTAACTTCAAATAATCTAACGGAGTGATTTCTGTATTTAACTAAACTCTGAATAACTAAATGTATTTATTTATAGATTTAAAAAGGTTAAGTTTGCGAATCGGAATTATTATCAAAAGGAGAAAGGGTGGATTAAGTGTATACAGAGGGGGTCTTGCACAAGAAAATCGAAGACTTTCAATTCAATTCAAATAAAAATATTACTGTTTTATATATTTTGACGTATTTTAATGGAGAATTTATTCATTATATGAAGATTTGAATCATGCTGAAAGTGACTCTTCAGGGCTGAAAATATCTGCAAAACCTTCAAAATATTTATTTAAATAATATTACATGTTAATGTGTATTTTTAAGCAGACGTCTCAGAGGAGCAATAATGATACTTTGCTAATGTTTTGATTACACAATATCACGGTACGTTAGTACGTTTTTATTACGTACGTACGTTACATGCGTTTTTAAAGGAGAGAAAATATAAGGGAGATTTAAGCAATTTAAATTTAAACATCAATGAAGCACAACTAGACTAACAGCAACAAAGCTTGCCGTTTAAATTGTGCTTCATCGATGTTAAACATATCGATATTCCATTTAACAGCAAGACCGCTCTCCCTACTGGTGTGACCATTGCCAAGTTAGTTCTGTAAGCCGGGATATAAAACGATCTGTGCTGTCGGTGATGGAGATAATCATTGGGAACATAGATACTAATGCTCTCCAAGATAATTGAGTTTTCGAACCATTCACGAATAAGTCTGAATAAATGTGTTACAATGAGCACATCCCTCCTGACCCGTAGATGGTTCATACCGAGGATGCCCAGAGAAAGTCGCTAGGGTAAAGCCACGGGTAGTAGCCATATTCCCTCAGGTGGAGAAATCTCAGAAATTTCTTCTGAATTCTCTCCAACATGAGGAAATACTCCAATTGTTGCGGGTTCTAAACCAACGATCCATTTTCAAGCCTACTCCTAACCAAAGCATTGTAAGCACTCTGAAAACCTAAAATTTGACCTCTGAAATTTATCGCAGTACGTAAGACAAAACCCAGCATTCTTGGTGAAGTACTATAAGTCATTACGATATGAGCATGAATATCGAATATCGGAAATTCAACTTTAGAATATCGGATTGATAGGCGTAACTACCGACAATTTTATACTGTTTTTCCAAGCACGGCCGCACATGTTGATAGTCAAACCGATATTGAAAGGGAATAAATAAGAAATCGATTTACGCTGGCAACATTGACGGACTTTTTTATGGATGTTTATTCCTAGTCATCCAAGCGCTACTTAAAAAATAAAAATACTAATATAAAGACCATTTCGATTGAAATACTTACTTAAGTATATATTGGCCATTGGGAGTAAATTTGATAATAAGGTGTTGAGTCATAATTGAACCAATTTGTTTCTCCAAAATCGAACCCAATAAATTGATCACGTCTTAGATGGATTAATTAAATACATGGGTCACGTCTACGATTTATTTCATTGTAAGAGCTTCGTTAGTTATTCATTTAATTATTTTTTTTTTAAAGAAAGACAAATATTTCCGAATTCCAAATAACCTGACAATATTTGAAAATCTCCTACTACCACCACAGTAAGCGGAAAATGTTGCTTATGTCGTGATGGAGGACTTAGCCAGCCGAGGAATCGAACACCGAACGCCTGGGTGGAACTCAAACGCGATGCTAACACAGTCACCGACCGGTGATAAGCCAGCTATTTTGCGTAACGAACGATATTATTCAAAATCCTAATAATTATTGCCAGCTTAATTGACCTGAGGAGGCCGCGATAAAATTCATCAACAATCTGTTGAAATATCGCTTATCAATTATTGACCGTGCTCAAAAATATAGATAACTGATCTTAGATGACGTTTTTAGTTAAAATCGTAGTGATATAGTAATTTATTGACCGTGCTAGCCCTCCAGATCGACTAGCTGGGAAAGAAAGGCATGGGTCGAAGAAAACGATTTCGTACCCCAAAATAATGAATATTAATTAACTAATAACTTTTTTAAAATTCTTCAAATCCGGTGAACGATATTTATTCTTTGTGGAAGTTCCGAATATAATATACTTTTTGATTATAATATCGTATCACCGCAGGTATATTATTATAATGTAAATAGGTTGTCAATAAGGGTGATGTAATACAAAAAAAAAACGCTAAGCAGCTATTGGCAGTATGAAAAAATACTGGTTAATATATATTTTTTAATTTGCAGGCATCCAGGCTTTTATATTTATACGTATTAAACCCGTTGGTCTGGCACAATACACCGGATCCGCTGAAAAATGTTCCCATTAATCCGCCTGATCAATTGCTTATTCAAGATGATAAGGGCGGAGAATAGGGGGCCATAATTGGCTGTAAATAATAACGGCGGGGTTGCAAAGAGAAAATAAATTGATGAACTCTCGTCTCAATGGAATTATGGCTGAACTGGAGATTTAAGGGAGTAACGATGGACGAACAACTTTTAAAGAAAATGTTGTAAAAAAATCAGAATTGTAATTCACACGCGATAGACGTGAAATTAGACAGTCGCCAGATGTCGCTTTCTTTTCTTTTGCCTGTTTATTTTAAATTGGTTTGAAGATTGGATTGGATTTTACAAAAATAAAAATGTTTAATTTTTTTGGATTTCGCAGGATTTGAACCTCCGTTCGCTGAATGTCTGTCTCTCTGGCCTCGATTTGTTTGGCGCCTTACCCGCTGTGCTATGGGAGGCTCGCGCTGAGGCGCGAATTATCCGCATTATATTAGAACCGACGATCTGTCAAATAATACATTTTAGTGACGCACTTCCGTTTCATCCGAATTTCAAATCACTAACGGGGCTAAAAAAGTTTCAATAAAAAAAAAAAATTTTTTTTTGGACATACCGTTGCGAAATCGTTTTTGGTCGGTACGCATTAATCTAATGAATGTCAGCTGTTTTGCCTTACATCCGTGTAATAATCAAAGAATTTTATTTAGTAAGAAACAATTAACCATACTCGTGTAATATTTATGCGACCGGTTTTGGAACCACCGTTCTTTCACATAATCAAATACACGGGTGCTAACTTTATGTTACTAAAAAATTATGGCCAATACATTTTAATTTGAAGAGTTTTACTGTCCATGTACATTTTTACGTAAATTTTAATTTTTCTGCTACTGCTTTCGACACATTCAGAAAGGTGGCAGAAAAATTTAAATTTTAGTAACAAAGGTACAATTAAAGTAAAACTCTTTATAACAAAATGTCTAGAAATTGATTCATATTTAATGCCCAAAAAATAAATTATATGCATTAGATGTTGAAGTAATGTTTGCGACTGACGGGAGGGAAAGTAGGGGTGGGGGAGTGAGATAAATTGCGAAGACAGAGAAAACAAAACGGAATAAAATACCTATGATTGTGATTATTATTTATGCTTTCATTGCTATTTACGGATTGATTTTCTTTTATGATGAACAACCACAAAGTATTTGCTGAGTGCAATACTATACAGAATGTTTTTGTTTTATTTTTTAAATTACTTTTTAAAGTTCTGCCAAGTATAGTTTCGTTTTACTCACGGATAGTAGAAAATGGGAAATGAGCGATGGACTGTTATTTGAATGAAACCGTGCGCACAAAAGTGTCACCAATATCGTTCACCCACACTACTGCAAATCGCATAAACCACACCGGCATCTCGCCTTTGTTTCTACCTACACACTAACATAAAGTCCATTGGCTCCACAAAGCCTCTTTGATAGTCTAAGCAATTTGGTCATACTTAATCGACACTCAGCACGACAGTCAGTACTCCTGAAAGCCATTTACCTTTGTTTCCGTTAGCTTTGCTATCACGAGGGACACCTGTTTTGCCTAAATATTTAAGAAAATACGGATGCCATTTTACAAAATTACCATTACATAAACAAAAATCATTGTTAATTTAATTTACTTTTGGGGTATTATGTGGCGTTGTGTTATCTCCTTCTTAAACCAACGTTTTATTTTACCCTGATGATGGACAGTGTAATGTTATACGAAACGTTGGCAACAGAAAGAGAAAACTACAAATATAAATCACTGTCATAGAGATTGTTGCTTGCATATTGATAATTATGTAAAATGCCATTAAATGTTCAGGCAAAATCCTTTTTCCAAATTGTGCTAATTTTAATTTGTTTCAAAAACACATTTGTATCCCAACAAACGATTAATAAGATCATATTTCGATGAATAATCTAATTGATGCTTTTGAATACTTGTTTCTAATACTTATTTGCTTTTCCCATTTAGACACCTATTTATTTATAAGAAATAAACATTATACGTCAACTGCACTTGTTTAATATAAGACAATTAAGCAAATGGAATTTTTATATAATTACGTTTCTGGAATGTGTTTTTATAAAAATAGGTTAAGTTACTTCGGTAAAATTCAATCTTATCCCAAAATTACACGGAATAAGGATTTTTCTATATGACGACCTAATAATAAAATCTCGTTTTGGTCTCTCCGCTTTTATAATCCCAGGGGAATTACGCCAGAACTAAAGATTCAGGGGAACAAGTAATTTGATGATCGGCAGTGAAAGAGACAATGGAAGTGGTCGACGGACAAAATGCGAGCCTCGAAAAGAGTGGAGGCTGTAGTACTACTCTGTAGGCAGGGGTAGATGGACCAAAAGATCGTCATCAATTTGCAAAGCACTCGAGTAGTCTCTCTTTGAGTCTGGAAACTTAAAATAATGATTTGTTTTGAACATTTCGAGACGGAAGCCTTTTTAAATTATTTAATAAATTCTCTTTATCGTGTAACGTTTGTTTACTAGTTGTTTCAGTGACACAAATCCGTGGTGTAATAGAGCTTGTCTTTAGATTTGGGAAGTGCTCGTTTGAAAACCGTAGTAGGTAGGTACTATAGGTCGTTTTATTTTTACGAGTATGTTGCCATATTTATTCGTACATTTTATGTAAGTATGGCAGGATTACATATAATAAGAGCAATGTAAAACTCCAAAAAGTGTCGATGGTATTTAAATCTTTTAAATTATGATTATACTCAGAACTAAGAGCCTTTTGTAACAATTATTGAAATTGAAATAATTAACACGAGAAAGAATAAAGATAAGCCATTTAAATCCAACTTCAAGGTTTGATTTGAAGTTATCTTCTATAATCTGTAGTTTTATATTATATTTTGTCAATGCTCTTCATTTATATATGTATATATATATATATATATACTCTCCTTTCGGTGTCATCTTTGTTTCCGTGTTACTGGTATATTTTTAATGGACTATTTGTGCGTAAATAAATAAACAAATAAGATTTCCCAGGCTTCACCTAGGTGCACTCAGGCGTCGTGTGTTCAATACTTTGGATGGCTAAGTCGTCCATCACGACACAAGCAACATTTTACAACCTTTTGTTGTGGTTGTAGGAGATTTTCAAATATTTTCAGGTTATTCGTAATCCTGGTATGTTTGTCTTTCTTTACAAATAAATTAAAATGGATTAATTAGACATAGGTTTTGGGTTCATGTATTGTATTTATTATATAAGAATATATAATTACTAAAAAGTAGAAAAAAAAGTTAAATTGTAAGTTTTACTATCGATTATTTTCATACGGCGACAGTTTTTTCATTACCTGCAACGTTTTTCCGGGTCATAGAAAACTTTAAATGGAAATCGCTTTTCCATAACAGCTTTAGATTAGCACTTATTTTTATTATTTTCACCGTCGTTAATTGCCAATTGACCGCAAACATGCGATTCAGCGGCGAGGCGTGTGCTATAAACGCCACTTCAAAAGGCGAATAAAACATCCCGCAGAGATCAATATATCAATGCTATGTAGAACTATTGGTTTCATGGATTCTTTCGCTAAAAAAACGGATTGTAGATTAACTTATCCCCTTTTTGAGTTTAATAATCTATCTCTGCGGAAATCGTGTAGATTTAGCGGTGATAATATTTCCCAAACAAGATTTTCAATTTCTCTGAACCAACGGAACTATTGCAACCCCATTTATAAAATGGCTTGAGTGTGATGGAAGTGTAGAAGCGAAGAAAAAGATATTACGAGGAATGTCGGGCGCCAAGGCGCCATATCCTCGCTCGAAAAGAAGAAGATGGAGAGATTTGTAATTACGAATGTCAAAGAGAGTGCGCTAATATTTAAAACTATAAAATTGAAGCGAAAATTGTGAAAATGTTAAATAAAACACGACTCGTTTGGAATAAAGCCAAAATCTCGTGGAAGTTGTCTAAAACAACATTCAAAGAAACACTGTAAATTTTTCATACATATTATAACTTGTTAAATAATAGAGACAGACGCGAAAATAAAAATTTTCGGAGCATACTTTGCGATTTTTAACTATCGAGGGAATTTCATATAATTTGCGTTTCGGCGTAGAAAATGTATACATAATATCTTCATAAATAACTATATTTTTTTAAGAGCTTAAAAACTTCAAATGTTCATAAGAGATATGCAAGAAATCGGTAGAAATCCGGGTAGCGGCGGCTTAAGGCTCTTGGGCTTATTTTGTGCGGCTGAAAAAATAGAAAGGAAATGATCAGGAAAAGAAAGAAGCAATACCTGATTAACCAGATATTCTTAGATACTAAAAATTTTAAACACCCCTGCCATGGGTCACCCCAACTGGTTCGTTCGTCACCCTAACGCTGTGTTCGTTGACTTAGTATGGGTTCCCGGGATATTGGAGAGTCATCTAGGTCTTGGCGGCGGATGACCTGGATTCCTATTCACCCCTTATACCTTTTCCTTCCCAGAACTTGATCTCGTTCCTTTCTAAAAAGATCCTTCAAGTAGGCCTTGAAGGAAATTATTTTCTTTGGGTCTACTGTATGGAGCCATAATAAAAAAATGCCTGAAATCGTAGATCTCCTTCCTATTTAAATTTCAAAACCTAAAATGGATTATTATATAATTGTATCACTAAACACGCTGTTGGCGTCCAGCGAGCGTGCTGACGCTAACGGCAGGGTTGGAGAAAGCTCTCACATATTTAATAAAATTAGCTGCTGCATCTGCCCCAAATAATAACTAGCTCAAGATTTGGCACAAGCAGGGTTCCTCGTAAACTCAGGGCTAGTGCTTGTGGTTCGGAACTTCACGTTTCTCCATTGTCCCAGGGCCTCCCTCGTCAAGCAAAACACGGTAGGTTATCACATAAACAGTTTATTCAATTCTAGGAGACACAATAATACATAAGGAACGATCCTAGCTGAAAGTTTAGTTTGAATGTCCGTCTCTCTTCTCTAACACGCGTGGCTAGGGTTAATACATTTAATTGCACACAAGGGATAACATGGTAATTGACTCACGTTTGGTTTTGGGCCAACAGCGGCTCCACGCGCTTGATTCTATCAAGCTACGCAGCGTCCATCGGAGACCGGAAACGCACACGGCGAAACTGAACTGGTGTCGCCCATGTTCGGGCGGTACGTGGGCCCTCTAAGCCGGCTTGCTGGAGACTGAGGAGCTTGCGGTCGGCGGCGCGTCTCGCGGCCGCCCCGTTTGTCGCTCGCGGGAGGGGATGGTGCGCGCGCATCTATATGGCGCCTTATTCTCCAGTCCGTGGAGAAGCCTAATTCTCGAATTTGTAACGTAACACTTCCCCCCTCGCCGCAATAAAAGCGACGTGGTAATGGAGCTGTAGGACTAATAAATCCTCTTACCTTTTCAGCACTTGTGCCAAAAACATTTAAGAGAAACGAGGAGAGAGAGAGAGAGAGAGAGAGATTCCTAGCTGGAGAATAGTTATGAACAGAACACAAAAGAGAAGATACATGGTGTAACAAGGAATTGTCAATAAATGTATATAAAGGCAGTGGCATACATAAATACAGTTGCAAAGAACAAGGATCTGTTGAAGAAAGGTACAAGGGTTATGCAGTGATAGAAAAAAAAACTCTAAAATTGTATCATTGGTCTGTGAGCTAATGTTTGCGAACGTGGTTTGCGTAGGATGTCTGGGGTGGTTGAACGTTTCACTGAAGTTACAAGGTTACTTTGTCACAGTAACCTGGCCCATTTGAGATTACACTCAAGGGACACTAGGGCCTTTAAGAAAATACGAGGAAGAGAACACATGATGAGGCTTCTAGGTGGTGTGGAGAGTTCTACCTGTCACAGAGGTCGAAAGGGTAACTGCTTCCGGATCCTGTGGGTGAGCCAGTACGAAACCATTGAAGTACTGGAGAGTGGAATCGCAATTGGTGGTTGGTACACTGGTTTTTGTATGTAGTGGGATTGTTTTGTGAACAATCGTTGGTATTGTTATTTGCGCAAGGGCACAGGAGCATCCGCACAATGGCAGTAGGGCATTTGCATTATGCAGCAGGAACATTTGCATAATGGCAGCAGAAACATTTGCACAAGGGCAACAGGAACATTTGTATTATGCAGCAGGAATATTTGCATAATGGCAGCAGAGCATTTGCACAAGGGCAACAGGAACATTTGTATTATGCAGCAGGAATATTTGCATAATGGCAGCAGAGCATTTGCACAAGGGCAACAGGAACATTTGTATTATGCAGCAGGAATATTTGCATAATGGCAGCAGAGCATTTGCACAAGGGCAACAGGAACATTTGTATTATGCAGCAGGAATATTTGCATAATGGCAGCAGAGCATTTGCACAAGGGCAACAGGAACATTTGTATTATGCAGCAGGAATATTTGCATAATGGCAGCAGAGCATTTGCACAAGGGCAACAGGAACATTTGTATTATGCAGCAGGAATATTTGCATAATGGCAGCAGAGCATTTGCACAAGGGCAACAGGAACAGGAACCAACCTAGAGCTGGCGTGCTCGGGTTTGTTTTGAGTGTCGGTTCTTTGTGGTGATACGATTCGCAACTACACGCACGACTCACACTAGGTTATGTTAGATGCGGTCGGGTGCTTTTGGTACGCAGGGATTGAAGGCAAGGGACCTCCGTGACGGTAGCGAGGGCAGCATGAAGAGGCGCAGATGTAGATAGGGTGCAGAGCTGCTGGTTTTTTTTTAAATCCGGCAAAAATTATTATTAGAACAAAATTCTTGAAGTTTACCTGCCTAGTAGACCAATGATGAAAAAAGTTTGGAGAGAAACAAGTGTGCATGTTGAGAAAAAGTTGGATTTGTTTGGCGTGTAGAGAGAGAGACGGAGAGAGAGCTAACTAAATGTGGCTAATTCCTAATACATGTTACAAAGGTACGTATTCAAGGACAGGTTCTGTGTAACCCCTTTTGGTTTTTTTCTTTACCAAATACATTTCCAAGAATACGTGGTTGAGGGATTGTACGTATAACAAAATTCCCATTCGAAAGAAGTTGGTCTTCCATGACCTATGCTCACGTCTATACGGTAGCATTTTTTCTACTTTCGAAAAACAAAACATTGCGTACAAGATTAGTTATAACAAAGTGGGAAAGGAGTAGGAAGTTGAAAGGATCCGCGTATGAAGATTGTCCCATTTGACAAACGAAACGCCAAGTGCGTAACGCATATATCCCCATTCACGGATAATTTCGAGGAAGGGGGAGGGTGATAATTGGGAACATTTGAACGAAGAAAACTGCTGGGGACTCGGCTATTTCCGAAATTCGACCTCTGGGTGGAGGTGAAACAAGGTCTACAGCAGTCATCCTGGCACATTACAATAATATTTGGTAGTGTTGGACAAAAGAATACACTGACATAAAAGTCTAATCCTCTACGTGTATTGGGCAGAAGATTAGGGGTCGTTTTATTCTCCTACTTGTTTGCGAGAAATGACAGACCCTTGCTCAAATCTCACAAACCTGGGGATTTTCTTTGTTCGTCTCCCAGACAACGAGTTAGGTGTGTTTGTGTCCATCAACTTAACTCCCACGACACGATGCCCCATAATCATGCGTGAAGCGTATGATTAGTCCTTTTGAGATAGTAGATAGTTCCTGGGTTCTTGTGACAGGAAGTCCACGGGCATATTAATGATTACAAAAAAGGGGTGTGGACTACATTGAGTAGTTCACACATAAAGGTTTGATATTATTTCGTTCGCACGATTCATGGTGAGTATTGTAACGTCTTCACGTATAGCGTACAAGATTGCAAAATCAAAAGATTTGCAAGTAAGTTTTATAACGTCTTCACGGATAACAATGAACGAATTACAACTGGGTTGCCCAGTATTGAAGGGAGGTGCAAAAGACTAGGTGTTTATGACATTTCTGACAAAAACCCACAGAGTAATTATAACGGGCTCCCCGTATCGCATTTAGTAGATATTCTGAGATTCCCATCTATGACGGCAGATTTTATAAGGTTCCCACCTATGATGGCAACAAAAGGTTAACGTTCATATAAAAGTACCTATTCAATACAGACGGCGAGACATACTGATGTACTTAGTACAACAATACCGTAGCATAATAAATCCATATTAGCGTACGTTAAAGACTTGCACAAAGGCAAAAACATATTTGAAGATCTGGCCAAGATTTTATACTTCAACAATTAAGGGACGAAAAATTCTGGCGTGCTGATGGAATGTGAATTTCATCTAAGCTTACCGCAAAAGAGATCCTTTGTGGTACAACCTTTTTGGTTACGCACAGAGTATCGTATCGTGATGGTACAACTTTTGTTGTACTTACACGTACGATGGTAGCAACAATACAAGACATGCGCTTATCGTTGTTTGACAAGGCAAATTATTTACAAAGGTCCGATTTGAGTGTTTAAGACCTTCTAGGTTTTACTTACTTAAACAGACTGCGATGGACACACCTTGGTGTTATGAAAATTATAATAATGGGATGGGTTGTTCGCAGGGTGTTCACTTGGAGACCTGGCTTCTTGTTGTGACCTCGTACTTTGCACGTGATAAGTCACAACAAGGCAACCCCAAAATTTCAGTTTGAGCAGTTGAGACCCAGGGTGACTCAATGTTGCTGAAATGTTGTAAAAAAAAAAATTTTATCGTTAATGAAGAGGCACGTTAAAAGTTGTCCCTTTTATAACGATACTTTCCAGACTCCACATTCAGTTCTGGGGAGAGCTAGAGCAATTAGGGTTATTTATTGAGCGCCATTCTATTTTCTTGAAAAACAGAAAAAAAACTTAGAACTGGTAGCAAACATCTGATACCGCCGTGGGTTTACACAGGTTTGCTTACCTAATTTAATTACATATGACATAAGGGTTAGATGCACTTTGGCGAGGACCCGATATTTAATGTACAAAAAGATTTTCTAATATTTAGAAAGGGGTGACGAGGTATGACATGATGATGTGAAAATATGATGCTGCGAGTTGTGACGATGCACAAAACCTTGGGCACGTAGTCTCTGACTACTTGCAGTAAGCCACAGGGAATTCCTTTCTCCGAAGTGATCAATTTCAGGTAGAGGTGTGCATGCTTAGAAAAAACGATGTTTCCAAGGTTTGACACCTGGGGCCGCAATTAGAGGCGAATGACTGATGATGACGAGGTATTTATACAAACAAAAATAAAATAAAATGAAACGAAACCACAAGGGAGAATTATATTTTCTTCCATGACTTTGGCTACAGTTGACAACACTGTGCCAGAGCTAGAAAGGGTTTCGTTTGAGTGTCCCAATGAGTGACAATCGTTTACGAGAGGCCGCTCATTAGTGACGAAACAAAAGGGTTGACTTCCATAGTGATCCATGTCACGGTGTAGACGAATGGTTGCTAGGAGTCGAGGAATAACCGTTGGGGTTATACGGGCGTGGCAATGGAGTTTGTTTCCATGTTCCCACTTTTTACAATGTCCTTTATGTGGTAGTTACCTATGTGTTTACCAGAGATGTCGGACAATCGGTAAACCAGGTCTGAGATTTTCTTTAGGACTTTCGTCTTTACAAAACGGGGTGCCAATTTGGCAGAGAAGTACAGCGCACCTTGTGACAGAGTGTTGTTTCTCCTCCAGACGATGTCTTCTTCCTTGAATGTGACGTGCCTCCTACGAAGGTTATACCTGTCGGCGCTCTTTTGGTGGGCCAATAGTAGAGCGTCTGTTACTTCACTATAGATAGCGGAGAGTTCCTCCAAGCGGTGGGCGTAATTTGCTGCGGGGTCTGCTGTGGAGGAAGGGACGGGTGGAAGGCAATTGTCAGGGTGTAGTGAACCGTGAACTACTTGTTCCATGCCGTGTTTGAGAAAAAATGGTGTATAGCCTGTAGCGAGGTTCACCGTGTTGTTCATGGCTGCTTGTATTTTGTCTAATTTTTTGCACCATGTGCGTTGGTCTTTGCCAACCAAAATTGCCAGGGCCGTGTTTATGGTTTGGTTGTATCGTTCAACGGTGTTGTTCTGTGGGGTGTAAAGGGTGTTATAGAATACATCCTTTATACCATATTTAGACAAAAACTCCTTAAATTCCAGAGCTATAAATTGTTTACCATTGTCGCATATTATAGTACGAGGGGTACCGTAGGGTATGAAAATATGTTTTTCCAATAGATTGGTTATTGCTGCTGCAGTTGCCCTTTTCAGAGGAAACAACCAGCAGTATTTGGAAAAGATGTCCACTACGCTGAGTATATGCATGTAACCGGCGTAGCTTCTAGGGAAGGGTCCAATGAGGTCCATAGAAAAGGATTGAAGTGGTCTATCGGCACGCTTGGGGTTGCCCATTAGACCAGACGGTGGTGCCGTACTGTGCTTGTATGCCTTACAGATGTCGCACTTGGAGATGTATAAACGTACTTGTTTGAATAGACCCGGCCAATAATATCTTAAAGATATTTTTTTGAATGTTTTGAAGGTTCCAGGGTGTATGGAGTCTACGGCACTGTGGTTATCAATAATAACTTGTTCTCTATTTTCGAGAGGGACTACCTTTTTCCAGGCATAGTCCTCTAAGATTGACAGTGGAGGCTTGCAGTTGCGATATAGTTGTCCGTCCTTAATCATAAAATTCGGGAACTTTTGTGGGTTGTCACTGCATCCTCTAAAGGTTTTTTGGTACCATACGTCTTTTGTGGGGAGACTAGAATTGGGCAATTCGGCATTTAATGTTGCTATCTCGATCCTAGAAAGGGCATCCGGGACGATATTATCGGCGCCTTTACGGTGGATGACATCGAAAGTATATTGAGATAGGCGGGACGACCAGCGAGCCAATCTCCCAGAGGGGTTGTCTAGCGAGATCAGCCATTTTAGGCTGCTATGGTCTGTGACGACGGTAAACTTACTGCCCTCAATGTATCCGCGGAAATGTTGAATGGATTCCATGACTGCTAACAATTCTCTCTCGGTAATCCCGTAGTTTTTTTCGTGTTTATTTAGGGTACGAGAGAAGTATGCCACGGGGTGTTCGCCGTCCGTAAAATTTTGAGTGAGGACTCCTCCGATTCCGACGTTTGATGCGTCCGAATGGATCGTAAAGGGAAGATTGAAGTCGGGGCAATTCAGTACTGGGGCTGATTGAAGAGCCTCTTTCAGGGAGTTGAATGCTGACTCAGTCTCCGCAGACCAGGAAAAGTTACTGGTACCTTTACGGATTCCCGTGATTTTGTTGAGCGGCGCCGCGAGAGTTGAGAAGTTTTTTATGAATCTTCTGTAGTAACCGGTGAGTCCGAGGAAGGCTTTTACCTCTTTTGCATTTGTAGGTCGGGGAAAATTTGTCATAGCCGCTACTTTTGTGGGGTCTGTTCTTAGGCCTTCTTCGTCTACTATGAAACCCAAGTATCGTAGGCGGTGCCTGCAGAATTCCGATTTCTTCAGGTTGATAGTCAAACCGGCCTGTTTGAGTTGTTGAAAAACCTTTTCTAGAATAAGTATATGTTTTTCAAAGGTATCGCTAATGATGATCAGGTCATCCAGGTAGCAAAATAAATTGTTATCAAACTCTGGGCCAAACAATTTATCCATGAGTCTTTGTAGTTCTGCTGGGCTGTTTCTTCTATTCTGTTGATGAAATCCTCCACATCCGTGAGTCCGTTGTATTTCGTCTTCCAGGTTGTCAAATCATATATTTTCGTCTGTTCCTGGGCTTGTACCACCAAGGGTTTTGCTTCGGAGACTGTGAGGGAGGTAGAGATGATTTCTGAGGTGTCTTCCTGTTGGAACTGCAACTTCCTGATGTACTTCTTATTGTAGAAAGAAGCATATTGAATAAGGCATTTTTTGGATTTATTCCTGGGAGAAATCTTTCTACTTCTCAGGGCCTGTAGTAGTTCTTCCTTTTTTGACGTAGAAATGTGGGGGATTATACCCAGCGTGACTTGAGGGACTTCCATAGTGTATAGGGTCGTGTCAGGGTGACCTTACGTTGGGAGAAAAACGAGAACTCGACTCTTTATCCGTAATTGGAAAGAAATTTTTGCCAGGGATTGACCACTGGGGATGTATATATATTTTTTTTTTTTTTAAAAAAAATGCTTCTGCGAAAAACGCGTATTTGTAAGTGTTTGGGTTATTTGAAAATTTGGGCAGAGGTTTGCCTCTGGCCGCGTGCTTTTTAGGAAAAATCCAAGCGTTTTGAAAAAAAATTTTCGAAAATTTAAAAAAATCGAAAAAAGGAAAAATCGGAAAAATTTTCAGAGTCCGAGAACTGGAGAAAATTTGCGCAGCGATTTTCCTCTGGCAATGCGTTTTTAAGAAAAACTCCAAGCGTTTGGAAAAAAAAATATTTCGAAAATTTAAAAAAAATCGAAAATAGGAAAAATCGGAAAAATTTTCAGAGTCCGAAAACTGGAGAAAATTTGCGCAGCGATTTTCCTCTGGCAATGCGTTTTTAAGAAAAACTCCAAGCGTTTGGAAAAAAAAATATTTCGAAAATTTAAAAAAAATCGAAAATAGGAAAAATCGGAAAAATTTTCAGAGTCCGAAAACTGGAGAAAATTTGCGCAGCGATTTTCCTCTGGCAATGCGTTTTTAAGAAAAACTCCAAGCGTTTGGAAAAAAAATATTTCGAAAATTAAAAAAAATCGAAAATAGGAAAAATCGGAAAAATTTTCAGAGTCCGAAAACTGGAGAAAATTTGCGCAGCGATTTTCCTCTGGCAATGCGTTTTTAAGAAAAACTCCAAGCGTTTGGAAAAAAAATATTTCGAAAATTAAAAAAAATCGAAAATAGGAAAAATCGGAAAAATTTTCAGAGTCCGAAAACTGGAGAAAATTTGCGCAGCGATTTTCCTCTGGCAATGCGTTTTTAAGAAAAACTCCAAGCGTTTGGAAAAAAAATATTTCGAAAATTAAAAAAAATCGAAAATAGGAAAAATCGGAAAAATTTTCAGAGTCCGAAAACTGGAGAAAATTTGCGCAGCGATTTTCCTCTGGCAATGCGTTTTTAAGAAAAACTCCAAGCGTTTGGAAAAAAAATATTTCGAAAATTAAAAAAAATCGAAAATAGGAAAAATCGGAAAAATTTTCAGAGTCCGAAAACTGGAGAAAATTTGCGCAGCGATTTTCCTCTGGCAATGCGTTTTTAAGAAAAACTCCAAGCGTTTTTTGGAAAAAAAATATTTCGAAAATTAAAAAAAATCGAAAAAAAATTTTCACAAGTTTTCGTGGAAGTAATTTGTTTGAGAATTCAACAATATCTTGGGGGCATGGTTTCATTACGCGGCTTCCTATAGCCTGGCTTTAAACAGCACCAATTTTTGGTATTTACCCGCGAATTCCCTTCGTCTTTTCGACAAGATATTACCTTCATTGTCAATTGACAAGGTATTATAGTGTCAGATGTCAAGGAATCCACGTCAACGCGAATTTAGTATTTTTTGCAATATTCGAATGTGATTTTGGCATGGCATGGCATGATCCGGTTTCATCAGACGACAGAGTCAAAAATACTTAATTGTCAAATGACAGAAAGAATTTAAATCCACTTGTTCCCTAGGTGTCAGCAAGTGTCTCGATTAAAGAAACGATACCAGCGAGCTGCAAACTAGTATATTATTAAAAATATTTAGCACTTTCGAGACCAAGCGGATGATTTGTTTATCATGTACATGATTTTAATTGTTGAATAAATTCTTCTTTAATTTGTGTTTATTTCCACTATTCACTTGTATTGAAAATAGCAATTTTAATCGGCCGACACTTTGTAATCACTGTATTATTCGCAGCGACAACTTCCTAGGTTGGGCACCTTGCGTTGGAATACCGGTAATATTTTGTCGAGTGACGAGTCACAAATGATAAAATCGCGTCCGTAATAATTTAAATTGTGATTCGAAATTATGTTCGCGCCGAGATTCCTGTTGGAAGTGCTAGACAATTGGGAATAAACAATACATCATAATAACATTTCAGAGTTTACAATTGTTGCTTGGGAACGAGGCCGTGGTGGGACAGAAAAAATTTAAATGGCCCCACGTTTAGCGCCAGTGTTGGCGTCCAGCGAGCGTGCTGACGCTAACGGCAGGGTTGGAGAAAGCTCTCACATATTTAATAAAATTAGCTGCTGCATCTGCCCCAAATAATAACTAGCTCAAGATTTGGCACAAGCAGGGTTCCTCGTAAACTCAGGGCTAGTGCTTGTGGTTCGGAACTTCACGTTTCTCCATTGTCCCAGGGCCTCCCTCGTCAAGCAAAACACGGTAGGTTATCACATAAACAGTTTATTCAATTCTAGGAGACACAATAATACATAAGGAACGATCCTAGCTGAAAGTTTAGTTTGAATGTCCGTCTCTCTTCTCTAACACGCGTGGCTAGGGTTAATACATTTAATTGCACACAAGGGATAACATGGTAATTGACTCACGTTTGGTTTTGGGCCAACAGCGGCTCCACGCGCTTGATTCTATCAAGCTACGCAGCGTCCATCGGAGACCGGAAACGCACACGGCGAAACTGAACTGGTGTCGCCCATGTTCGGGCGGTACGTGGGCCCTCTAAGCCGGCTTGCTGGAGACTGAGGAGCTTGCGGTCGGCGGCGCGTCTCGCGGCCGCCCCGTTTGTCGCTCGCGGGAGGGGATGGTGCGCGCGCATCTATATGGCGCCTTATTCTCCAGTCCGTGGAGAAGCCTAATTCTCGAATTTGTAACGTAACAACGCCCATAAAGCTCTTCTGGTATTATTCTTTATTCTATGTCTACAGTCAAGTTAATTGCCATTCTATCACAGATGGTTGATTTTGTTTATGAAAATACAATTAAACAATTTTAAACCATAATATGTTAGCTTTGGGTTTGTAAATAACCCCTAACTCGCTGGACGTAATACCCTAAAAATTGACGACTATATAAAAAAAGAGTAAGCAACAGATCTAAATGTATGTACATCAAAGACACCTACCTTTTAGAGTGACGTCTGCTGCAAAGGCGTCCCTTTAGGTATTTTCCAGGTAAAGTTTTCCCTTAGATATTTTCCAGTTCAAAAAATCACCACGCATAATTTAACAATATTTTGTCGTAGACACCGAAGAGGTTTTCAAGTTAATCCGGAGACAGTAAAATCCACAAAGATTCAAAATTACACTCATTTGGCAATTGCAGTTTTTCATGCCATAATAAAATTTAAATAGTTCACATTCATATTCAAAAGAACACATCATCGATGACCATGATCCGTGGTGGTCCCTTCGAAGTTCAAACGGGAACAATTTATTTTAATATCCCTGAAAGCACATAGAGACCGCCAAACAACCACTTTGCTGATAAAAATATTTTTGATATATCCGTTTTTGAAACTGATATTGTGGTGGTATTCCATTGTTAAATTTTTTAAAATTTTTATTTAAATATTTGTTGTCAGGAAGAGGAGAAACCAATCATGTTACAAAAGGGAGACAGTGAAAATCAGCTGACATCTTTTTTAACCCCAGATTATTATCAGGGAATTTTTTTATAACCCCTGGTTCATTTTCAAGGTAAAAAGGCCTTAAAATATTATATTTTTGTGGTTATAAACTCGTATTTTTTACAAATTTCACACTTATGGAACACTCTTTGTTTTAATCTCCAATATTTACATTTTATCCTTGTACAATAGCTCTATTTTCAAGGCAGATATGGGCATGTTTCACAGACAATTCATTGAATTCAATAAAAACTCGCCTAACGTAATTTAAATAACTTGTAAAGTTGAGAATAGCGCCTACATTTGTATTGTTTGCCTTAGTGGGTGTTCGTGATTCACCGAAGCTGGCATAGAAGTCTTTTCGTAAACCATATTTTCATTAAAGTCTAAACGTCATGCGCTTTGGATATATGGTGATGTAATACGCAGGTTCCAAGGCAATGAAAAATCAATTTGCTATGAATCGCTTGTTCTTCAGTTTTTTTCTAAAATTTTTTTAGAAGCATCTGTCCTTAATTTAATGTTTTTTCTTGTAAAAACTATGAACGTTTAAGTTCACATCTGGTTACTAAGCCTTAGTTAGTGTTATTTCGGTTTGTTCGAACATCGATAGACCAATACTGAGAGAGTCCTCTAAGTGCAAATGCAAAAAATAATTATTCTTTATGGTGATTAATGTTTGGCTTATTGCGCTTTTTACTTATTTAGTCACCCCGTGGCCTCCGTGGTCCCGAGGCAAGACTCTCGACTCACAATCCGAAGGTCGCGGGTTCGAACCCGGCGTGCGCAAATAAGTTTTATTTGATTAATTTGTGTTATTTCACAATTTATTCATTTAAAATAATATATAGTATATTTGCGGGACGTTCCAGAGTGGAAGATACTATCAGTATCGCCCTGGTGTAAGACCACCATTCAGAATTGAAACGTTGCTTGAAATGGCTTTCGCCGTGTTTAGTGACCAGATCTGAATAGTCAGGTACTTCCCCACCTTTCTCTTCCCTATCTCCTTCCCCTCCCCACTACCTTCAGCCTCACAACATACCCCGATTGGGGATGCCATAGTCTCACTGGCTCCAGACGGGAGCAGTTGGGACTCTTGTGCGGTATTAACTATAAAAAAAAAAAAAAAAAAGTTAACGCTTCGGACAGTCTCCGGAACGCTGGCTAAAGAATGAGGAATCAAAACATGGCTTTATAATTCAAAAGTTAAACACGACATAATTTTTAAAATTCAGCCAAAATATGCAATTGAATCTGAATATGATATTGATGTAAACAAAGTTGGTTATTTTAATTTATTTTTAAATTTTCGTTATTTGTTTTTGGGTGTTATTGCGCTACCTCCTTCTTTAGCCAAAGAAGGAGCGCAACACGGCATAACACCCCAAAAACAAATAACGAAAATACTTTTGGCCGTGAAAATCTTAAAACTTATTTTTAAATTATTTTAAAAATTTATGTTAAAAACATAAATATTTTACCTGAGCAAGACGGTGGCTTCTTTAAAATATAATGATGAATGTGATAATGAAGAAAAAAGGAAGAGATTGAGAACACCGAATATTTAGGTAGGACCAATTCAGATCTAGTAGTTTATAACAAAAAAGCCTTCGCTTTTTATTATTTTTTCGTTTTTTCTGCACTAGGCTGATGTTAAAAAAAGTTTTTACTCACTTAATTCTAAAAAGATATATTTTATAAATAATTTGACATCAAATTTAAAATACATCAGTAAAATTACTACCACATGTAATGTTACAGTCAATGCTCTGAAACAACGCAATTGAGTCGTAGGGAGCACCATTGTTCACGTGTTATCAAATTGGGAACATTCGCATTCGATTCATTAATTTAAGTAGCCCCTGTTGGCAAAATACGATTATTATTCAAAAATTTGAGGCATTATTCTAAATTAATTTATGCAAACTCTCAAATTGATTTACTTATCAAACGTACTGCATACTGTACGTCAGACTGATCCGAAAAGTGTTATTTATTTTTCGGCTTAAAGCATATGCGTCAAAAAACCATCAAATCTGTTGTCAAAAAAAATTATGTTTATCTAAAGATTGAAGATCGTCTTCCAGTTTTTACTATAAGTGCCAGTTTTAAAGTATGCCATAAAATATCACGATACAAAATCTGAATATATTTTTGTTAATAGGCGCGATTTAAACCACGACTTTCAAATCCATGTACCTTTACAGCGAAGGTAGCCGATAACCAAGAGAAAAGAAAACGTTATAAATTCTGAATGCAATGGTAAATCAATAACCTCAGTTATCTTATAACATATTTAAGAATATTAAAAAAAATTATGTTTCAGGAGATAAAATATAGCGTCGAAAATATTTCACTGAAAGATCCTCATCTGGAGTCCTCATTTGAATTTCAAAAGGATTGCAAGATATTAGGTATCCAACCACAGAATCTGTACCCGTCAAAAGTGAGCCTGAAATACTAAAGATGAATTCTCTGAAGTTTCAACTCTAATACTTATTTTAAAGTAGAGTACAAGAAGATTATACGTACTCCAATTATACTTATTCAATACTGATTCTGTGGTCTGAAAACTAAGCGGGAAGAAAGTCTAGCTATTTCAAAAATTTGAACAATTTCATCGATAGCCCACTATTATTGGGATGCTATGATTTATATGTACCAGACTTCTATAGCTGTGACGCGCGACGTGCTGGCAAAGCATGGTATGACTAGGGGAGTGTTGCTCTTAAATAAACTTGCAAACCGTTGATTTTATTTTATTATATTTATTTATGTATATAAAGTTCCGATGCAGATGAAGATGCGATTTTTCGATGCCTGTATGAGTGAGCATATATACCTGTATTGATAAAAGAGTGTAAGTCAATATACCTTTGACAGAGTATGTAAGTCACAGTTCTCTGAATGTCTTAAAACTGTTTTTGATGAGCCACCTGTCTACATAATGATATTGGGACTAAATTGTACTGTAATTGGGATAATATTATGTCGTTCAATTCAAAAATAAAGTAAAAAGTAGAACACAAGGGCGTGTTTCGCTTTTAAAAAATCTGTGAGATTCTTTGCGATCCACCTCAACATGGAACATTAGGAGTCGGCAAAACCACGTACTCTTTATGCGAATGGCGATGAGGTTGAAATTATATCTTGAAGCTCTGTTAACTGTATGCAAAAAATTGTGAAAACGAATGTTTAATTTAATTTTATGAAGTTCCTACCAAATAATAAAATGTTTTCCGATCATAAACTAAAGTACGTAATTTGAAAATAATAAAATAAAACCATACCCGAAAAAGATTCGTAAGTAGAAGTTGCACTTCAAAGCATTTTTAATAGGTCTAACACTCCATTTTTTTGCAGGCTTATAAAAATGCTCGATTACAGCACCTGCCAAGGTTTATTTTACTAACAGAATTTAATTAAAGCATCTGAAATATTTCTAGGCAATCAAATTCTCTAAACAAAAACACACGATTATGCATTAACTTACATTGCTTCGTCTTGCTCCAGACGTTCATTCCTAGGAGGCTCTAAGTTATTCCGCTGCTGAGCGCATAACACTGTCAAAGCCCAGCCGTCTATCATTTGTCTTCGGCTCTTTCTGTAACATGCATTAGACACGAACGACGTTAGATGATACTCTTATAAAGTACTACTTAACTGACATCTGTTGAGATACCTAAAAGCCTTATGTAACTAAATATACCAACGACATTATCCAATATCCATTAAAATATACACGGAAGGCGTATAAGAACATAACACACTTATGTCTAATCAGTAAAAATCTACAAAATTTAAAAAAAGGGACTAACGTATGAACACAACATACATTAAGACGTCAAAAGTACATGAACACTATTTTTATACATGACAATAATACTCGATAGACTGAAAGCAGAAATAGTAGACTGAAAGCAGTGTGAGAAACATCGGACATGAAGGTGTACACATTTATAATCTCCTTCAAAATCAGAAAATCGAATAATCAAATTTAAAAACAAAAACTGTTGTAAAAGAAGACAAGCGGAGAAAATTATTATGTACTGTTATTTGGAATAATTATTAAGATAATAATAATAAATGTTACTTGGAGAGGAAAAATAAATATGTTAGACAGGAAATAACAAATTTTTGGGTGATTAGTTAGTTAATTAATGAAATAATTAAATAAAAACACAATTCTATTGAAATAGTGTATATTTCTATTATCTATTCAGAGTTTTTAAAACAGTTTAAAGTATGTTTTAAAACAGTTCAGTTAATCCGGACTAGTCCAATCGGAAGGCCACGGGTTTAAATCCCAGCGTGCGCACGTAAATTTTATATATAAATTAAACAATATTTATTTGTTAGAACCGCATTTTTTTAATATGCTGATTGGTTACAGAACAAACACTCCTTCCTCAAAATATACTCTTACGTTCGAAAGTATTATTTTTATTTGAATAATTGTGGTATTTCACAATTTAACCATTAAAACTAATATAAGATATATTTGCTGCATGTTCCAGAGTAGAAAATATTATCAGTATCACCCTGGCGTAAGATCACCGTTCAGGATTGAAATGACTTTTGCCAGGTACTCCCCACCTTCTACCCATCATCTCCTTCCCTTCCCCACTATCTTAAGCCTCACAACTTAACCCAATTAGGGATGCCGTAGCCTCACTGGCTCCATACGGGAGCAGTTGAGACTTTTGTGCGATATTCATGGAAAAAATGCGCTTAAAATAAGCCGTTAGGAAGAGTTGGAACTTGTGAGGTTTTCACATTAAAATAAAAACTTTATCTCATAATAATAAAACCTATTGGGTAAACACTGAGTAGTCCAAACAAGTACCTTGATAAGTTTTATAATTCACAAGAGGCAAGTTTTCTTAAGTAGGAAGACAACATTGCAAAGCTTCTCTTTAGTTTGAGGAAAGTTTGTGAATCCCTTTACAGACTGCGAGCTACTTGCGTGCAGTAGTAGGCCGCTGGTTCCGCCGTAAAATCAATAGCGTTGCACCCTCCTGCCTCCCTTACTACCCTTCTAGAAATGCTCACTCCAACAGCCTTCACCCACCTTCTCCTCCCCTTGGAGACTTCCCACCACCCAACTGCTACCTTCTTTCGCGCCGGTAATACCCTACCGGCCCACAACTGCAGATCCAATGTAAAAATACTATTCGGTTAAGTGATAAAACAATGCGATACGTACTTCCCCTTTTGACTGCGCTTCGAGAATATCGTCGGTTTACTACCCGAGACATTAAGTCAAAACTCTGTCAAAACTGGGTTTCAAGTCACAAAATACCAGTTGTTTAATGCTAATTGAGCACCCTTATAATCACTAAGCGCACATAATAGTAATAAATTATTATTAATACAAAATCACCTAAATATTTTATCTTTTATTAGGACACTTGTTTATTTTACTCTTGTAAATTTCTTTATTGAGTGGCATGCGTTGCTATGCCACTTAATAAAGAAATTAATCTCCCTGCGTGTCCTTTCCCGTTCGTCCCGTTCCCCTTCCGCCTCCCGCGTCCCCTTCCCCTCTCGCGTCCCCACTCCGCCTTCCCTCATCCCATTCCCCCCGCTCTCTTCCCCCGTCCCGCGAACCCGCCTCCCGAGATCCCTTCCCTCCTCTCAAGTCCCCTCCCCCTTCCCGCGAAGCCCCCTCCCAAGTTCTTCTCCCCCCTCCCGAGTTCCTTTCTCCCTCCCGCATTCCTCATACATTCATTTTTCATAAAGCCAGAGTTCACCAGTATATATAGAAACCATCGCTGGTAGGCACACATCAAATTCCCAAAGTGTCATCGCAATCGAATGAACTGTTTGCAACGCATAATTCCATGATGCCAGAACTCACTATTGTAAACAGTAAGAATTGCGGACTTGCGCACATCAAATCCTCAAAGTTTCATTGCAATCGTATGAATAGTTTGACAACGCATCGCATACATACATACATATATATACACATAGACAGAAGCAAACATATTTTCATTTTTACATACATAGATTAAGATTGAAGGTACACCTCTAAGATGAATGCGTACAAGTCAAAGTTTATTATCCTAGTCAAAAAACATGATACTCAAAAATTATCTAATTCAACGATAATAGGAGGTCTTCCTTACTGTCTTTGCGAAGTTGGAAGAATAACATCTTTCATTCAATCAAGGAAAACAAAAAAGAATAACTGTTAAAATTTCCATATCATTAGTCGTGTCTAACCTCTCTATTTTTATCTATTTTTTTTATTCGAACGGTTAGGGAAACACGTGTGCTGGGAAAACAGCTGCCATTATTGATATAGTAACTTAAAAAACTGTAATGGTTGGAATCCTCTCTCGCAGAGTCAGTGATACGGATTTTGCCAACAGAAGAAAAATATTACGTAAATTATCAAGATTTCAGTGTCGTCCTGATGAAAGACTTCCATTATGAAAAATGTTGCTGAAAATGGCTTGTTTTGTATTGTCCACATCTGATAGCCAAGTACATTCCAACCATTCTCTTTCCCATCTGGTTTCCTTCCCAAATTGGTCATCCCCACAACTTACCCCAATTGAGGTGATCAAAGTCCCGCGGGTTTGGAACAGTCAGAAACAGTTGTCTCTTGTGCGAGTTGTCTCTTGTTGAATTCACATTTAAAACTCACATTTCTGATATATAAATTAAATTATTCAGTATCTTATTAACCATTCCTTTGTCCAAAGCTAGGAATTTCAACACTTCGAAACCATAATAAAATATTATGTTCATCCGTTGAAAATTCTCATGGCAACACATAACCACCGACTTATTTTTAAATGGGGTTTCTTCCCCTACTTGTTCTCCGATGAACCCTTTGGATTTTTCTTTGGCTGCATTCCAAAGAGGCTTTGCTACCAGAGAGCATGAATGTTGTCTGGATTTTGGAGAGCCACCAGGCCTGAGGAAGAAATCAATGATTTCGAAACAAGGTCAGTGTCTCAAGCGCACAAAATATTGTACGTATTCATCTCAATTCAAAAACTTCTGAGTTTCAATGCTAAAACTTTTATCATCAATCATAAAATATTTTGAAGTTGTTCTCTTCATATTTAATTTTTTCGAAAAAATTTATTTTTGTAATGTTAAATAATAACCAAATAAACACTTTTTATAAATGAATAACATTTTTTTATTTCTCAATGTAATTCATTTTACTTTTTATAAATAGTAACCAAATAAACACTTTTTATATCTGATTAACATTTTTTTTATTTTTTTATGTGAGTACCACACAGGTTCCATGCCAACTGAGAATAAAGTCAACTCAATACCTCTTTGAAAAGTCATTAAAAGCTATGAAAAAAAAAATATTTCAAAACAGCCCATAACCCTAACCTAACTCAACCTATTTAACCAATTTTGTATATATTTTTATCATCACTCTAAATTACTTTTCTGAGGTGGTTCTGAGTTGGTTTCATTCTGAGTTGTTCGGTCACCACCACGCACAAGAGGGTCGTCACCACTTAATCACGGAGACTCTCAATATTGCCCTGTTTAAAGACCACCATTCAGATTCAAAACTTTGCTTGAAATGGCTTTAGCTGTGTTCGTTGAATAGCCACGAACTTTCCTGCTTTCCTCTGCCTCATCTCCTTCCCCCGCCCACCGTCTTTAGTAACGCAAGATACCCCATTTTGGAATTTTTTTTATTTATTTTTTTTATTAATGTATTATTTTCATTATTTTATAAAATAAAATGGAATTTATATTCGCTAAGTTACTGGAAGTATGTCAAGTACTACAAGTGTGTCAACAGGAGATTATTAAGAAAAGAATATTACAACAATAAGGGGGTTTTTCACCATCAAAATTTCACCATCCCCAATGACGTACATATTATGAAATTCTACTCTTGTGCAGTATTCACACAAAAAACTCATTTAATTTAAATTAATGCACCACAGTAATAAGCCGATTTGAAAAAAGTGTAAATAATATATTTTTTTCAAATATTCTATATTTATGTGATATTGTTGTCATATAATACAGCTCAAACCAAATGAAACAATTCCATTTACAAACCAAAGTCGGTAACAAGATAATATTGAGATTATTTTCTACTCTGATGAGTTCATTCCGCATTCGAACTATACAAAATTACGTAAAATATCACAACGATAACACAAACATACAGAGGAAACGGTGGAAGTGGAATATAAAAGGCTTTGTTTCGCATAAGTTACAGGGATGGTGAAGATGTAGTGCCAAAAGTTAAGGGTTGTTATGTCTGCAGGCACTGTAGTGTTCAGGAAGGCAGCAGAAAAAAACATGGGTTTTAGCTACATATTTCCTTCATCACAACGCTCTCAGTAAGCATCGTGGAAACACAAGTCATTTTAATAAGAGCCAAACAATTTTTCAGAGTGCTGTTATTTTAAGACTTACTAAACAAAGTGGCAATTTTTTGTGAAATGATAATTTTCAAAGCAGAATCAAATTATTTCACACCGACAAGATTTTTCGCGATCTTTGATTAGGAACCTAAGTGAATGAGTTATAATGTTCAAATAATTGGGAATTTAACAACGTGTTCGTGTCTGTTTAATAGCAACATTTTTTTTAAGAAATAAAAACTGAGAACGTACACGTCAAAGTTTGTTTTTTTGTTTTTTTTTAATGTGTATTCAAACAAATTCCTAAAAATCAAACCTTTATTTGATAAAAATAGGAAAAAAAAATTAAAAGTAATTTTTTCATAGTTAATCAAATAATTTAAAATAAAGCATTCACTAACCAAAATAAAACAATTTAATTTTTTTTATCAGATAAAGCTTGATTTCATTCAAAATATTTAATACCGTCAGTGGTTTTTTCGGAAAGATAATTACGAGTGTTTGTAAAGTAAAAAAAAAACTGTTTTCATTTATGAAATAACTATTTTTGTGTCCCAAAGCTTAAAAAGAGGAGTTGGAGGGATGAAAATGGGGGAGAGAAAGGTTAAGATTTATTAGGAAGAACCTTACCGTGACCGTTGAGATATTATTGTCAATTAACACTTCAAACCAAATGAAACATTTCCATTTCTATACCAAAAATCGGTACCAGGATGATGCTGACATTATTTTCTACTCTAATGAGTTTATTCTGCATTCTTAGTATGCAAATTGAAAATTACGTGGCACTTTATGTTCCGTAACAAAATGTTGGTATATGTTGTGAAATCGATACTAATTCCGGTAATAAAAATAACAACCAAAACAGCCTGCGGGTATGGTGGCATGACGGCCGAAACTTAAATTACCACAAGTCTCTCGGTAAATTTTTTTCCACCCTTGTCTTGCAAAGTATATGGGAGACATTAAACGGAATTAGAGCCTTGTAGAGTTGCCCCTCAATAAAAATGCTATATTCTTCATTTCTATAATATATGTGGGACGAAATTGTTTTTTTCATTTCGCTTAATTATTCCATCAGTTTGTTAACATGAGTCCACATCAAATCTAGAATAAAATATAAAAATCGATATTTGTAGCTGAAAAATATTCACAAAAAACTCGCAAACGGCGAGCTATGGTAAAGTTAAATTTTCACATTTCGGGAAATACTTACGTTAATACATATATTTGTTTTCAGCTCACAGGGTAATTTTCATCATCACTCACATACGAGAGATGATTTATAATACTGTTCTACTAGCAGATGAGAACTCGCTCCGCAGGTTTTTGCTACTAGGCCCTGCGGGCGGCATTTCGATCGACTTTGCCTAGTTTGAGAATTGGTGACCATTTTATAAATCCGATAGGAACCTGTCTTTTTGGAACCGGTTCCAAAAAGACCGATTCCTCGGATCCACTGTAATTCAGGGACAGCTAGTCACCGGGACAAGTAACCGCGATAGGCAATGACGTCATATGTAAAATATAGCCGCATGATACTTTTATACACCGCTATAAGTATTACCGTCAATTTTTCCATATCCGGAAAGATACTCAAGTTCGCTAATCCTTAGTATTATACCTGCCTGGGGCACGTCTTCATGCGATCTGCTAACGTAAGTAGCGCCACCTTTGACGAATTCTTGAATTCGAAACCGAATTACAACGGTAGCTTTGTTTGAAACTTCACGTACACAAATATTTATGTGGCGCGGCGCGTACGGTACGGCGTCAGACATGCATTCGCAGCCGGGTTCTTTAATTTCAACCGCGCACACGCAAGCCTATTAATACTGTTTGATATTTTTCAAATGACCAATATGAAAAAAATGTCGAAAAAATTGATTTAACATTTTGACAAAAATGTTTATTATACTGATCAAAATCAAGTAAATAATCGACTTGATCATGCCACTTTTGCCTGAGATGTCACCATCTTCTTTTTCATCAACCCCGTATTTGTCTGACATCCTTTTCTTTTCCATCCTAGTCCCGAGAAATCTTGTTATCATGGATCGTTGCAATAAGAAATAATAAAGAAACTATTAAAAAAAGTTTGTGGAACAATCATGAAAGGAGGCTTTCCTTAGAAAAAGTGTCGACTACTGTCTTTTAACTTGGGACGAGCAAAGTTTCCCATAAAGTAGCTTGTTCTACGGACCGATATAGCCTTGTAAAGAGAATCAGGGAAGTGTCAGGCTCATCCATAAGTAATGTCAGATTCTCGGCAATGCGGGGAGTTTTTTCTGTACACGGTACACGGAAAGGAATAAACTTAAACACTGAATCAATATTTTTCTTCCCAAATTATGCATATAAGGAAATCACACAAGGAAAATGGTAATTTCCGCAACTGGGATTTCCGGGAACATGTGAATGTTTCTATAACCGTGCTTCCGAGATATGGAGGCAACCCTTGAACCCTTACTTATATCCAGATTTATTTAAATAGAATTGTGCGCCATAAAATGTCTTATAAATAATGTAGACTTTATAAGGGATTAAAACGATAACGACCGGTCGGGGAGGCCAAGCAATTGTCTTATAAATGGTTTTATTATTTTTCAGGAAAAATACTTTCGTTATGGGCGTGGTTTCACTCTAAATAATATAATATAAGATGCAAAACGAAAAATTGCACTTTGTTATTTTATTTAAACAAATTAAATGTTGTAGTCTGTTAATTTGTGTTTGGGTGTTTAGTGTGACAAGTTGAGTTTTTTTTACAACCATTGAAGAGCAATTTGGAAAAGGCTAAATTTATATCAACAAACAACAAAACCAAACTTGTGGCAATCTGGAAACATAAAGATTTTATAAAGATTGATTTTGAAGAAAGATTTAACTCTCAAATTTCAAGAATACCTTACCATAACGACAACCTTTTAAGCGTATTATTCATATATTACGTACTCATATATTCTAAAATTTCATCAAAAAATCAGAAGAGATTACATGATAGTCTGACATTAATGTCTGCTTTGTTGTTCTAATGGCACGTGTATTGACGTAGAACACACAGCGTACTGTACAACGTACCCGTTATTGTGTGATCAACAATCGACGATGTATTTATTATCCATAGTTAAAAGAAACTTAATTTACCGTTAAACTTATTGTGAAACCGATTTTAGCAGATGATCAAAATGCTGCTTGGTCATTTATATATTTTTTTTCATTAAATATATGTTACTTAATTAAATTATATACATTAAATAGAACAATCAACACACCATACAGGCGGCTGCCTGTTTCATGGTGACCAATGGAGTACAGTTACTTTTTATAAAGTCAAGTGTAAACATTTGGATATACAGCCTTACTAAGAAACGTCGTGAATATTTTATTCAATTGATAAACGACCGTGTACGTAAAAACCTTACTTATTAGAAACTTAAAAAATAGTTAATAAAAAGATATATACATTGCTTAACAAATTTCGGGTTTTTTTAATGTTATTTTTAATATTTTACATAATTCTTATATTTTAAGAAGTCGTAAAAACAAATACCATTTTGGAAACTTGATTATATAACCTTTTAAATTTTTGTATTTGGTTAATACTAAAGTGTTTAAGTAATTGCAGAATTGTAGGCGTCAAACATGAAAAAAATAGAAAAAAAGCTTACCCTAAACATTTCCTATTAAAACATCGAAACATTTCGGAAAATTCAAAATTACAAAAATCCATTCCTTTTATTTAAAGAATTTGCAAATTTATATTTAAATAACACTTGTTATTAAAACGTCGAAAAATTTCGAAAAATTCAATATTAAAAAAAACCCAGCCCTTTTATTTAAAGAATTTGCAAAATATTAGTGGCTTCAGCACAAGCAAGATACTCAGTGAAGTCAACATTATCATGTAATGTTTAAAAATACATAACTTATATTGTGCCAATTAAAAAAAAATAAAAATATTATAATTATCAAATGGGGACGGACATAAGCCATAAACCATATTTGGCAAAAAAAACCGTGCGTACTAAAATATTAAAAAATATTTCACCGACACTTCTTAAAAAATTTCAGGATTTCCAATTTAAATTTTTTAGGAAAAAAATGTAATAACGTATTTCGGACACTCTTGTGATTATGTAAGGCAGTTTTAGGAATATCCGCTTAAATAACATTGAATTTGAATTCATAAAAGTTGATAAAATATTGAATAAGGGATGCTTCACAGTCTATAACAGAAAAGTAACCCAGTTCACAGAGGAATCTCCGTTTATGAATGATTTTCACGGCAAAAAGTATTTTCGTTATTTGTTTTTGGAGTGTTATGCCGTGTTGCGCTACCTCCTTCTTAAGCCAAAGAAGGAGGTAGCGCAACACGGCATAACATCCCTAAAACAAATAACGAAAGTTCCGTAGATTAATAAACAAAGACAAACGAAAGTTGCCTGTAGCAGATCTTGACAAATCGTATATTAGCGTGACTTACTTTTTACTAAATGCACGCTCTCTATCATGTTGCTCTGTAAAAAATCATTTTTTCTAATTTTTCCTGGCCTAACACGAGTGGCCTGACCTGACCTAGAATTATAGTATTATGTAATTTAAAAAAATATAAATAAAGTATGACCTTTCTTGAATGTTGATTAAGTATCCTGTCAGAACCTTTAAGGATTTATAACAATTTTTTAATTAATTCAAAAGTGTTTCAATAGTTTCTGCAGTGCACACAAAGTGGTTTTGTGGAAACCCATCCACAAATAGTATGTTTCTAAAAGTTTATTCGGTAAACTGTATTTCGGTGATCGTTAACAAATTAAAAAATAATATAATGATAATATCATCAAATTTAAATGACCGTTTAAACAAGAAATAATTGTCTTAATGTTCAGAATCAAATTTTTAAATTGTGTGGTTGTCAAATACAATAATTAAAAGACATGCCTTATAATTTTATGTATAGTTTTCATAGATTTATTCCCTTTTGCTGAATTTTTCAAAAAAATTTGGCGTGTGATGCACATATGCATTGAAATTACTTTGTATTTTGCTGAAAAGATCAATACGATTTACTGTAAAAATAACACGTCATATTGAATTCACCATATATTGACAATGCTTTTGAAAGGTGAGAAAGCTACCGAGCCTAAAAGTCAATACAGCCTTATGAACCTTGTGAATTCTACATATTTTAACAACAACAACAACAAAAAGAAACCCAAAAACAATTACACTTTTTAGGCTGTTAATTCATTGGGAAGCGTCCTTGATCTGATTCACAACTGAAATGTGCGGGTGAATAGCTTATAAAATGAACGAATAATGTAACAAAATTGACAACATATCGTGAATTAGAAACCTTGACATAATACATATACATACATGAATACATATTTATTAAACACAACCTGACTTTCGGTATCCCTACAACACACTAATGGGTGGAAGGGGTGGGTGGTTCGTTGCAGCGGTTGACGACCTGTTCTACCCCCTGGAAACCTCCCCCCAGCGAGCCTCCAACTAACCACCCCCAACCCCACAGCCCCACTTCGTGGATGGCCCGCTTTCCGTTCGATCTATGCCACTGGATGGGATATAAATATCATTAACAGCAATCAATTCCGGGGGTTAGCGTGAATGCATGTCTACAATCCGTGCTATTTTTAGACGTTTTTGTTACCGATTCATCATTTTACTGTCTTGTTCAATTGCGTTTTTAAAACAAATTATGGTTGTTTTTGGTGTCCTTTGTAAACGTTTCTTAGTTATATAACCTGAACTATTAATATTCTTGTTGCATGCTTACTAAGCTGAACGTAAATCTTTGATATTTCACGTTAAGGATCGGGAAAGGTGAAAAACTTAAATAATTTTTCCAGCAGTATTTTTCGACATCATCTTTTTTGAAGAGAAAACTTCTTTAGCACCGAGTGATTTGAAACTCGATGAAACGGAAACAAGCGACATTAAAAAGAGACAAACAAATACATCTATAGTATTTAGCTTGCAAGAGAATGAGAAAGCAATAAAATATTTATTTAATTCTTGGATACTCAGTTCTAATATAATACAATAAATCCACGGTCCCACGCAAGTCTTCCTTGGTGCAGTGGTTTAAAGCGCCCGACGAATCTCTGGAGACATTTAACGGACATTGAAAAAATCATCCTTCACATTGATTTAAAAAAAGTGTTCCACCGCGTGTGAATTGCGCACTCTGATTTTTTAATTCACGTAAAACATGCAAAATACAAAGTATAGTGACAGACATTTTTCAATGGAAATGTTCATTTTTTTTATTTTTCCCATTGTCGTCCTCCAATTACCCAAGAATGTAATTTTTCTCAGCAAGTTAATCTAGCAACCAACAAATCACAAGACTCGTTGTTTTGTTTCCGTAACTCGTTTTCCTTGCTAAACTGTGCTTTCCCGCCTGTAATCAACCTGTCAAAACCAACTCTCGTTTTTATTTAGTACACGTTAAAAATGAAACAAAGTCTTATTCGAAGCAAGAATGAACAATAAAACTAAGTACCTGCTCTTATATACTATATTTATACTACTTATATTTTTATGGGCACCGAGTTATAACGCACCTAGATGCTTATATTAACGCTTAATAAATATTGATTTCTGCTAACCTAAAATCTGCTAAGAATAATTGAATTATGAGACGGTGCATGAACATGAATGAAGCAAAGCAGAGTTGTGTGACAGTCCTTTCTCTCTGCCTACCCCTCTGGGGAAACGGTCTGATGAAATAAATTAGTTAAGTCAGCTTATGTGAGTAATGAGTTTTATTGCGATTGAACAAATGTGCGTATAGAATTTTTGACTAGATTTTTAACGTCTTGTAAGTGATTGACCTTTTATTGACATTCTGCCGAAACTCCATTTTGCTTCTAAAAACTGTTATTACACCTTTGTACAGCCTTAACGATATTAATTTTTTTTTATGCATAACCCACAAGAGCCCCGACTGCTCCCGTCTGGATCCAGTGAGACTACGGCATCCCCAACTAGGATACGTTGTGAGGCGAAGGGAAGTGGGGAGGGGAAGGAGATGGGGAAGAGGAAAGTGTGTATGTTTCTGGCTATTCAGGTCTGGTAACCAAACACGGCTAAAGCCATTTCAAGCAACGTTTCAATTCTGAACGGTGGTCTTACACTAGGGCGATACTAAGAGTATCTTTCACTCTGGAACGGCGCAAATATACTAAATGTTATTTTAAATGAATTAATTGTGAAATAACACAAATTGATCAAATAAAATTAATTTGCTACGCCGTGATTCAATCTTTTGATCTCCGGAATGCGAGTCAAGAGCCCTACCGCTGGACCACGCTGGCCATCGTGTAGGTAAGACAATTAGTCGTAATTATTGTTCCATACTTTAACTTGTTTGTTCAAAAACTATTTTTACACAGTGTTGAAACTCGGGTGTACCTATTACAACTAAATAAATATTTATTTGATTTTTTTGTGCTTCGAGTGTGTCAGTTCAAATTAAATTCGCTTTATACATAAGTGGCGGATGATTGTCAAATTTGAAGGGCAAGGAAATACAGATCCTTAATGTTTCGTGTGCTACCCAGTCTTTCAATAACACGAGAGAAAGCAATTTTGTGCGCCTGCAAAAAAGTGAAATTTGGGAAACTTCTAAAAAATAACATGATTTTCGAGACGTGGAATCGTTTTAATACATCGAAACATCAGCCGAAAAAGCAAATATCTTTTATCTGAAAATCTTTTTTCTTTATGGATCGAGAGCAAACAGCAAAATACTTTTTGATCGCAAAAAATATCGCGGAGAAATAAACTGAATTACATTTTCAAATGGAATCCTCGGAAGGCTGTTGACACAATGATCCAAGGCAAGCAGAACATCTGGGTGATTGCATTTCTACGGGTAAACGAATGTTTATGGGGCGGTTAGATTACGCGTTGACTTACAAGTACGACTCATGCCTTTGGAGTCACGTTATACTGCCATCATAGACCCATTTCATGATTTAAATGAAATTTCCTCCTATGTTTTCAGGCTGTGATGAAAGAATCGTGGTTGTAATGTGATTTGAAGAATTTGTCAAAACAAACAACAATCGATACAATGAATATAGATGACCTTTAATGCTTTTTGAACTGTTTGTGTTTTGTCAGCAAATGTATATTTTTAAGCCGCTGACATGTTGCAATAAAATTTGTTTGTAAAACATCGTATGTTTTATTCACTTTATACATAACACTTCATAATCCTGGTAGAGCATTAGAGTTGTACGGACACGAACTGAGAGTTGTTTTGAAGGAATCCTTTTTAAGAGATCTCATTCTTTTGGTTTATTAATGTGGAAAAGGATGATATTTTGAAATCAATCGCTTACATGAGCAGTATTTGTGTCGGTAATATGGTTAGTAAATTCATACATTTTTTTATTATTTTTTTTTTTTTATTTCTTTTTATTGAGGAAACAATGGAAACATACATGTAAAACTGCTGTTGGTTTGAGGCATTGCTAATTATTGATCCGTACCTAAACGATCAAACGAATTTTAACAATAGACATAGGTCAGAGATTTTAACCAACCTCTATACTAAAGTTAAAAGTTCTGAATCCAGATATTACGAATTATGTGGAAAATAAAAATGCACGTATAGTTTTGGCATAAGCATATCTACCTAAGAAAATAAACTGTAAAAATTTGCCCAATTACAAATAAACGTGTTTTAATTTTTAACAAAACTGATAAAAAAACATTTTTGTGGGGTAAACGGTTGTGTAAAATTTAAAAAAACCTTTTATTAGGAAGGTCGTTAAACTTTAAATGGTTGCACTCGTAGAAGAAGATTGGTGCAGGTCGGGAAGGACGGAGAGCTGGAGGGGAATGGCGAGGAACCGCAGCCTGTGGAAGATTGTAAAGTAGGCCAAATCCCATCCTGGGAACTAGCGCGGTAATTTATTTATTAAGACAGTATATTTACTTCAAGTGCTAAGATTGGTATATTAAATATTACTTAGTTAAAACTCTAGAACGTAATGTATCCATACATTATCTTAATTTTTTTTTTTGGGATGAGAATAGCTATTAGTCTTTACTAAAGAATTTAGGTGTGAGTAATAACAACAACAAAAATAAATAGGAAGAAAGCGTGTGGAGAGATAAAGAGAAATTTTGAAATCAAGAATTACATGCTCACGGTGATGATGAAATGGTTCCACTCATTAAATACGATCGTAATGCTTTGTCACACGTTCCACTTTGAATTAGAACTAAGCGCAAACAGTTTATAGAATTATCCCTAATACGAAAAAAAAGCTTTATTTTTCTCTTCCGTTGGCTTTCAACTCCAGGGCATAAAGAATTAATTACTTTATGCCAACAACCAGTAAGAACCAACAAGAACTTTGTAAACTATAGAATCATCTTCAAACTTTCATAACAATTCTCTTTGAAGATATTCTTGGTGTAGTTGTCTATTAATTTCTTTGCTGGGATTAGAATTAAATTAGACTGAAAACATTTTCTCGTAAATGTTTATGTGAGCCGGGTAAAAATAATTTATATCATAGTTCATCATTCCGAGCCACCGTCTAAAGCTTTATAATTTTGTTGCCATGCTTAGAAAATTACTGATATATTTTCACAAATATTGATCGAACGCTGGGCCGATTTTCTTTGTCATTTAAGTGGCAGAGAGTTATTATATTGTACTAAAGAGCATTTAGGAACTCGCCGAGAAATAAACTGAATTTTCATAAGTTCTATTTGTGTGCTTGAGCGGGAGGTGCCTACTCAATTAATACTAAGTATATTATGCTTTATTTCTGTTCTTCCAAAGTGGTTCCTATTTTATGTAGAGCAGATATTTAGAAGATATAATAATCATCATGCGGATTTCTTTGATGTGCCTTTGTCGATTTAGTTTATTTAGGTAGGCAAAGAATCTTGGTACTAAACCAAACATCGGCAACAAAGATAGAAGCTTTTGATATGTGAAACCTAAACAAGATACTAATGTTAATATTCTCAGAGTATCCTGAACAGATAGAGTGTCTTACATAGTTGTTCTTCAAAGAAATGAATAAAAAGGCGAAAATTTAGATAAATGATTTTACAAAAATGCATAAACGTCTTGCCACATACGTGGGTAAGTAGTATGCGTAGTCAATAAAGTGATTATTACCCTTACCCTTATTATTTGCCAATCCAGAAGAATATGGACGATTATAAATTTACACGCAGAATTTTTGGTTTTTCTCATTTTACAGAGCTTTTAAAAAGTTTTGGAGGTTTCATGGCTAAAAAGTCATTTTTGGCAGTCCCGACCTCAAACATCTCCATAATCGAGAAAAAAGCAAAAAACAAAAAACATTGTGTATTTTCTTTAAAAACATAAATTTACTGATTATTTTTTATTGTACAAACCTTACTCTCGTAGCTTATTGATGATTAACAAATTACACAAATTTGTTTGTACCTCAAATATCAAAATACGGTCACGAGTCGCACCCAAATAATAAAATCTTGTAACGAGAGACACCGCGCGGACGCGTATACTTTCTCGCTCATGCATAATACAGCATCCTTGTCTGCCGTCACAGCGTGCCGCAGGACTTGCGTTGGTTGTACTATTCAAACCAACGGCTTATCAGCGAGCAGTTCCCCGGTTCCGGCCACCTAATTACCAAAGGATGTACCTCCAGCCAGCCTATATAAACGACTGCACGGCCTTGAGCCGCCATAGATCCAGCACACAGTCCTAGGGCTTAATACCAAGGAACCAACTGTGAGATATTGTTTTGTCTACTTTGGTTCGGTAGAGGAGTCACTAGAGATAGTCATAAATTTACCTTATAATCTTGAAATAATGTTTGTTTTGGGTTGTCGGCGTGTTTGTGACTATCAACAATAAACTCTTAATGTGAAAGATTTTTTTAATGAAAAATTATAATTTTCTTACATTAAATACAAACAACTAAACCCCAAAGTGAAATAATTTTTGATAACTTTTAGAATTGTTACCTATCTGTAAATCTTATCCTCCAGCATAAACTTAATCGAGGAACAAATTCACTCTCTAGAAATTTTGTAAAATTCATTCATTGACTTCAGTAAGCGTGAGATACACTCTTTGAACCTTGACCTAGATCGTCAAGAAATACGATTTTTTATTTTACGTTATATTGCACCAATTTTTTTAATAACACAGATAACATTATATCGTATATTCCAGAGTGGTAGATACTTTCAAATTCATCCCGATGAGAAGCCACCAATCGGAATCAAAACTTTCAGATAAATTTGTTAAGCAACAATATCTGAAGAGCCAGGTACTTACTTACCTATCCTTCGTCTTTCCTATATATTCCCCCCTATCATCCATAATTTTTCGGCATTTAATATTCAATCAAAATAAAAAATAAAAATCAATTGAGATGGGTTTGATATTTTTTCGAGAGCCAGTTTTAGAAATAAATACTATTAGTTTTAGTAAGAAATTTAGGTGCAAAAATTGTGAGCTGGATTCAACTTCAAGATAGTAACCAAAAAAACTTTTGCCAATCCAAATAAAGATTTTATTTTCTGAATCTGTCCAAAAACTAAAAATTGGTATTGAAAGTGATGAAATGTGCTTTTACTTTATAATTTGAAATAAACACGTAATTTTTGATATATAATACTTTTAAATGCAAACAAAAACAAGTTTAAAAACGGCTAACCGTACACTTTTTCTTTTTAAAAAAATCCCAAAGTTTCAATTTTTTTTTCAAATTGCGGTCTGAAACTTTTTTAACGTGTAGGTACATTTTAATTATTTTGTGGTTAACTTTTAAATTTGAATACAAAGCGTGGTGTTTTCTCTTTTCTATTACCGTTTAGACCATTTGTCTCAAGTGATGATAGTAAGGGAGATACGATTTCCATGAGACCTATATAAGTTGCCCCCAAAAGCAAAAAAATTAACTTGAGAGGTTAACTGAGCAATTAAGTAATGAAATAACCCCTTGGGCACGTTACATAGCTTTTATTGCATATTGTACACTTTAAAAGAACCTTTTTTATCTTTCCAGTAAAACATCTTATATCATATGACAGTCCTTTCCAAGAAAATGACCCACATAAGATTCAACATTCCTTTTACTTTTCAAATCATGCCCTGGTCGACATTTTATTAGGATAACATTCTTGATGTCATATTGATTGATTGGTCAAGTATTGTTATTAAGCGAAGATAAATCGAATATCATAATCAAATTTGAATTTAACTTTAAAACTTGTATTTTTGTTTCACCAGGATTATCCCGGCTTAACCCTCCGCATGTCTGGTGAAATTATATCACAAATTATGCCTGGTAGGGTCTGCGGGATCTGGCGATACTTAATCGATTTTTTTAATTTGCATTCCTAAATTTCCATTCGTGAAAATCGATACTTAATCGATTTTTTAATTTACAATCGTAAATTTGCACTCGTAAAAATCCATACGTAATCGATTTTTTATTTGCATTTCGTAAAAATCGATACATAATCGATTTTTGTTTATTTGCATTTGTAAATGTTGTTTTTTTCTTCTTTTTCTCTTGTTTTTAAATTTTTGTTCTAATGAATAAAACATTTCATAAATTTTAGCTCTTTTATTCACCGTGAGCTAAAATCAAACTCAACTAACAAAAATTAATGTTTTTTTTTTATTATCTTTCAAATTATTTTTTTTTAATTTAACTTGAAAAATAATATTTGTGATAAGGCTTCTTTGCAATTACAATTTTAAGCTTGGAAAATGGCAGGAGAATAAAGAGCGATCTAAAAAATATAAGAACTGCGTAAGTGACTTAAATATATTTCAATAAAGATATTAAATATATTCTGGCATTACAGTAATAATAATGATAACATTTATTTGTCAATAGATTTTTAGAAATTTTTGAAGTGACACTAAAAAGAGAAACATCATGGGATTTAGTCTGCAAAAGAATAAGATAGAATGAAACCTTACCGCATTGGCCACTTTGATTATCTGCCCACTTTTCAAGGCTTTTATTGGTTGAGATTTTTTTATTATTATCTGTGCCACCCATCTGTGCCAAAACGGGCATTGTTATGGTTAATTTTGTTCTCTTGGCAATGTTTTGAATGTACTGTATGTTCTTTGTTTCAAATTATTTGATCATATTTTGTAAGGACTCGTAAGGAACACTATAGGACTACTTTTAAGTTTATTATATTTAAGCGCATTTGAAGTGAAATGACACAAAAATGCACTGCACAAATATAACGTTATTATTATTATTTGTGCGATGCTTCGTATCCTCCCCATTCTTGTTTACTTTAGTGCTCTGAAGAATTCACCTCTACCGCGTGTGAATTGCACACTCTAATTTTTTATACATCTTGTTTTTTTTTATAACATTGATTTTATTATAAAAATATGCTGCCGTACAAATAAACATTCTTTATATTGTTTGCCGATGATTTATATTAGAGAGATGATTAAGAAAAAAAATATTTGCATCGGAATCAAACTTAACAGTTAAATCGGTTTTCTTCCGTTAGTAGTGCTCTGCCGTTGGTCCCAAAGACATTGTGTATAAATATGTGATATAGTGCAAACCTTAATTAAAAACAAAACAAAAGAAAACAAGAACTACTTCGAATGCCTGGTAGGGAATGTGAGACCCGGTTTTGACGAGGTTCCGAGGGCAGAGAGAGTAGAACTAAGTTCTCTTCATGTAATGCTAGCGTGACTCATTAGTGGTTGCTATTGAAACGCGTGGCATTCACACGCAAAATGTTAATAGTTACAGCCGTTTTGAAATGCCTTAGGTCTGTCGGACCCTACCAGGCATGCGGTGGGTTAAACAAATAAAAGCCTGCCTAATTTTTAGGGTTGCTAGGGTTAATAATTTAATACTATCCGATAGCTGAATAGCTATATTGATAGCTGTTAAGGATCTACGAGAAATGAAAAATAATAAGACTAAAATCAAAAATTAACTATTCAATGGTGTTTAGGATCGACCATTTTATTTAGATACCTGCTAAAACAATGAAGAGTTGCACAGAATTCCGATAAATTATGTTGAGAGGATTCTTTACATTAATAAGGTTTTTGATTGGAAAAAAGAATAAGAAAGTGCAGTAAGCGTTTTTTAATTCCGCTCACGCGTTTCAGCGGGGGTGATCCGGTTCATGGGGTGAGTTTTGTCTAGGTCTTGGCGGCGGACGCATTTGCCCACATCCTGCGTTGCAGACCAGCCAGGAGATTATTGTTGCTGGAGACCCTTTGATCTCACCAGCAGGACTCTCTCGATCCATCGCCTTGCACCCCAGTGAGATGGATGCTTTCAAACGATCGTCATTCTTGGACACATTGATCTTCAGTTTCCTACCCACAAACATTTTCCTTCCCAGAATTTCTTTTACTTCCTATTTGTAAAGAGACCCTCCATATAGAATCCCCAAAGATGACACGGCCTCCTATTTGGAGCTCATGTAAAAAAAAAAAAACCGTAGAGTTCATTCGCTGAAAAATATTTATTACCATTTCTTAAATAGGTTCGCATCAAAGATATTAAAATATAAGTAGATATGACTTTTTTTTTCTTCAAAATTTGCAATTTCACTTTGTGGCATCATTCCATTCAATAACTCCTTTCTAATATTTTTTCTATGTTCTAATTAGTCTATACTTGTTTGTCTTTTTTTATTTTTTATTAACTTATTATCCTGTCGAAGAAAACATAGTTTTCGAAACATGTTGATATTGTTAATTAAATAGTGGTGTACACAAAGTTATTTGTATTCATTAAATTAGATAGAACTTTCGCTGGAACTACTACTTAATGGAAATAGTTTGATTACGGAATTTAGTTGATTTTTCAAAGTTGCGCAGTAGTATTGGTTAATAATGTAGTTAGAATATGAAAGAATTGGTTCATTTATTTGATTTTTGAACGTGTGCTTTAGTATTGGTTAAAATATTGGCGACACCAGGAAGCACAGTCCCACCCATTAAAAACTGCCTATAGCCATCTCCTTATATTTCACTATCTTTGGTTCGCACCATCATCATATTATTGATTTGTGCAGGTTTTTTTTCGATTCCCTGGTTATTGAAATTTGTTGCTTTTTCTATTTAAAAAATGTAGAATATTGTGCACGAGAAGGTAAACTTGAAAACGGAATTCTCTTTTTGACTCAAAATCAGTACAGGCAATCGAACGGAATGATTTCATGATGTGGAATGATTTGACAATGTCTGAGGGTGCCGCATTTCTACCTGGCTGCTATTTTATTCAATCCTCCTGGCGGGCGGTCTGTTCCAACGTGCATTTTTCTGACAATCACATAAATTATTTTAACAGTTCAGTCTGATGGCTACAGGGACATCACTTAACGGCAAAATAAAATAATATTGACTGTCTCCCCAGTTATCTCGTTCCGGTGTAGATATATTTTTTACTGTTGTATATATATTATGTAGTAATAGGTACGCTATTTTTTAAATAAATATAAAAATTACCGTAAATCAATTTGCTTGACAAATTTTGAAAACACCTGCCAGCGTAATTTTCTGTGGAAAATATTGCTTGTGCAATGATAGAGGACTTATCTTGCAGGGGAATTGAATCCACAACGTTAGTGTGGGACCCCAACACATGACAACGGGTAAAATTTTGGATAGGTGGGTTATTCCAAGTTGAACAATTTTTTTTTTAATAAATAAATAAAATGCGTATAAATCTTCAACGTATAAATACATGTGCATAATGTTTTTATATAACTAGCACATACCCGTGAAAAATCACGTGATATTAAAATTGCTGGATTATTGACGACGGAAGCATTTATAAAATATTAGACATAGGATCTTATCTTATCTTTGCTTACCACAAAAATATTAGACGATCAGAAATTTTTATTTCGAATAACACCGTTAGGAAGCTTTAAAAATCATTAGTGTTTCAGATTGAGATTTGTCAAAAATTTATAGATAATTAATGCAGATTTCAAAAATATAATTTTAAAATCAAACATTTTTGGTACTTAATTTGTAGCTTGGCTTTGGTTCCCGCAATCATTTCCAATTTTGAAAATATATATATTAAACTTGAATCGTTTTGCGCATTACATTACATTAGAAATATAATTTGAATATTTCATATCACACACACCATCTCATACATCCAAAGGTAATCTAAGTGGAAACCTGTTATTATTAAAATTAATGTCACCTATATAATATTATCATGCTTCATTTCAATATTATACTGTTGGTATCCTGGTGTGGTAAAATTTCACCGCAGGAGCGATTTTGGTAAAAAAATGGACCACATTTATTTTTTCTGCGATTGATAGCGGTCCAAAATTCGATCACATTTTCCGACCATTCCTAAAACGTTTATTTTAATTATTTAAAACATTTATTGTAATTATTTAAAATATTTTCATGGCCAGCCATTTATTTTAAAGCAATACTTTTGAAATTCTTTATCTATTATGACCATACATGTTGCAAGTTTGAACTTCGTAGACTACTTTAGAACGACGTTAAAAATATTTTTTTAACGTCGTATCGTCGTAACGCAGAATTTCTGATCAGCTGTTTAAGGTTGATTAAGTCGTTTTTCCATAAAAATGCACCTTTCATTATCAAGTATACCACAGACAACATACAGAATTTGAAAATATTCTATGTTAACTCGAATAAGTACCTCTCGCGGAGCTTCAAAGTGACAAACACGCAGGATTCGCGCAGTTACAAACTTAACAATTTTTTTTTTAAATATTAAACCTACAAATATGAGATAAACATTAAAATAAAGGTTTATTCATTGGCTATAGTAAGTTTTTATGTCTCCATGTTAAAATTCGAAGGTATGATTTTTTTAATGTTTGCGAAAAATTTCAATAATGATCTTCTGGAAATCTCGCGCAATCGAGGCAAATTTATTTATTTCGCGTGATCGCTCCAGTGGCCATGCAAGCCGGTGCCTTTAGTGATTTTAAGAAAATGTTAAACGAAAATAATATAAAAAAATATTCACTAATTAATAAAAAAATGCACGTTCTATTAGATAATTGTAATAAAACAGGTTGTGAATTTTTCTCTTATAAAAATCGCGAAGCGAATTGTTAATTCTATTACTTACGGTGCAACTTTGGTCATTACTCTACATTCGAGCCGCTTGTAACACTTGAACATTTGCGGGAGGAAATACTAATAATAATAATAATCTGGCAACCTCTGGGGATTGCGGTTTTAGAGACCCACCGTTACAAGTTGGCGCGTGCTTGTTTCGCCAATTGCGAATTGGAAGACGTTTTATAAAATAAAAAGTCTTATTTCTTCAAAATTCGCAAATTCACTTTGTGGCGTCATTATTAATTTAATGAAAACAAATAACTTTGTGTACACCACTATTTAATTAACAATATTAACATGTTTCGAAAACAATATTAACTTATTATCCTGACGAAGAAAACATAGTTTTCGAAACATGTTGATATTGTTAATTAAATAATGGTGTACACAAAGTTATTTGTTTTCATTAAATTAAAGTCTTATTTCAACCTCGTGGATCGGTAAAGGGGATGCAACATAAAACAATCCTATCCTGAAATGAGCTCTGTATCATTCAATATTAACAAACATATAACCGGAAATCTATGAAAAATGAGTACCTATATAACCATAATGATTCTTCATGTTTGGGTACCGATGTCTCGGGAACGATTTATTGGATAATCAACACCCCTGCTATAGTTCACTCCAGTTAGTTTGCTACATTTAGTGACTTAGCAGGGATTCCCGAGTTCATGCGGCAAACCCGACATTGTCGTTGAGGTTGTTTTTTTTCCACCAGGGCCAGGAGGAATATGTGCTGGAAAGCGATCCCCCTGACATCTCTGAAGTCTCATTGGACTTTTCCCATTGTAGATCGCCCAACTGAACTTTGAGTAAGAAGAGATACCCTATCCAAAATCTGTTCTGCCACGTTGACCCTAAATTCATTGCAGTGCAGAGAACCAGAACTTACTTTGTTATAAACTTGATGTGCATTTATTTTACCTTGTCAACGTATTTAGTTCTAATCAGTTTTTATGTTTTTTTCCAATAAATTTTTCTCGGTACCAATATTATATGTTTCTTGTTTTTGTAATTTTTTTTTTCTTTTTCAAAAATAAAAAATTTGTATATTATTTTTTTCTAAAAATGTATTTTATGCGCAAACTTCATTAGATTACACAACTCAGTAAACGTGCGATATGTAAAATATGTTAATAGAATTTGACCGGTTGGTGGCTGAGTTGGTATCGCGTTTGGGTTCCTACTTTACTCGGCTGGCTCAGTCTTCCATTACGTTAACTGCAACATTTCCATCTAACTGTGGTTGTAGAATGAGATTTTCAAATATCGTCAGGTAATTCGTAACCCGCGAATATTTGTCTTTATTTAAAAAAAAAAGAACCATTTGTTCCAAAATAAATAAAACTTCGTACAAAAATAGGTACATGGATGCACGACTGTTTAAAACCTATATTCTTATCTGCAGCGCAACAAGGCTTCCACCTCAATTATTTCTCACTTTCGGCTTTACATACCCATGCATGCACGTAGGTGACAAAATTCTACAAGCACGCGAACAACATGACAAAGCATACAACTCTACATACATTGTCGGGTCACGCGACTAAAATGATATTAATTTTGCACTTCAGAAAAAACTGTACATTGTGCAAACAGTTATTACACAAAATATTTTAATTATTAACTTAAACGGTAATATTTTGAAAAAAATAATGTTCCTGAAATTTAGTGAAATCATAATCTAATACGAAGATCACTTTCAAGACAGAATTACTCCTAATGATCTTAGCTTTAACAGTCACTTACGATTTACTCAAAGCAACTTGTTCCATTTGTCTACGGAAATATAAAATATTTTTAATTTTTTCCAGGGTTTAACTTATTACGGTCGGACTTCGTGACCCCGTGCATCCTCGAACTGGAATAAACAACATACCCTTACGTAAATATGTATAGACGAGTATAGAACAACCCTTATAAGCGTCCAATTGCATTATGTTCTATTCTTGGCTGCTGTTTTTCTTGGGTTATTTAATCAATTCCATGTCCAACGGAACTCTGCTGCAAAAATAAGACCATATTAAATAAACCACTCTATTTCTTCTGATTAAAACGGTTGTCTTTAGTGAGTGTTTTATTAGTAGAAGAAGTGCTGGTACTGTCTTGTTATAGGGGAGAAATTAACCAGCACCTTTTTTTATGTAAGGAACCTTTTGTTTTATTATTATTTACCAGAGAAGAACGAGTTTTGATGTGTTTTTGTACCTACACAAATATATTATTTATTTAGCAAATGATTTAACAACACAACACGTGGCTCACTTTTATGAAATTGAAATACTTAATAATAATAATAATAATTGGATAATTTGTAGAGCGCCGTTTTTGTGAAAAATCACCTCAAGGGCGCTGTACAGCTTATAATTAATTCCTAGGTTCTATCTAATTTAACTATTTACAAACAAATACAGAAACATACTTACCTGGCAGGTCACTTCCGAGAAATTAGAAAGTTAATAGATACGTTAAGATAGTTGCAGAAGATACGGTTTTGCACGCGGAGGGCATTATATTTAAAACACTGGACATTGCATGAATTTACATTAAAAGATTAATGGCAAAAGTAGAGTTGTATTTATTTTGAGAGACTGGAGAATTTAGGAGTCTTTAGGGAATCTTCATGAAATGACCCTTACATAAAGCTTACAACTGAGTTTTTTTTTTTTTTTTTTTAATTTTTTTTTTTTTTTAACAAATGAGTTATTTTTACAATGTCGCGGGCATTGAAGGTTAAGGTGAAAGGTTTTTGAATTTAAGGGTATGACTGTCTGAAAAGGTGGGTTTTAAGTTTAGTTCTAAATTCCGCTGAATTTGTGATCATCCTTAAGTCGTGTGGCAGTCCATTCCAGGCTTTAGGTCCTTTAGGTACTTAATACTAATAAAACAAATATAATTTCTACTGAAAATGGTTGACTTCTAAAAGCTTAACCGAGATGATATTTCAAAAAATTGAGGTTCATAAAAATAGTGTAATATAATTATAAATTTACTTTGGTAATAGAAATATTTATTATAAATATTTAGACATATTTTCACAATGATTTTTCGGCTGACTGTAGCTTTCGTGCGGTTAAAAATAATCAGAAACCCCAATTTCTATCGTGAAAATAATATTTTAGAGCGCGTGATTTCATTATTGTTAATATACTATTAAAACCTTTTACTTATACAAGCGGTCAGGTAGATACGCTTTTCTTATTCTATCGGTATTGCAATGGAAAAAGCTCCGGAGAACTAGTGTTATTGATCCCTTCAACACCGGCGCACAGAGTACGAAATGGAGGAAAAACCCGAATTAAGTGGTTCTTGCAAACTTTAATGTTTTTAATTCAACTATTGTTTTTAGTGTAGCATAATAGTTTCTGCATTTAATGCGTTTATTTAAATTTCTCAAAAACGCTTGACGGATGTTTGGCAACGCCTCAAAGTGTGTCGAAATTTGATGTTCGGCATCGCGTTTTCCGATTCGCTCCTACGCGTGGGCACAGACGGTTGTGTATTAAGTGACGTTTCGATGTATATACAAAAGTTTGTTATGTATGACAGTCTTCAAGGTATTTTTTATTTAATTTACTAAACTATATATCAATATCACATGTGTGTGAGATTTGAACTAACATCTAATGTTCCACTCTTATTGTATTTATTTTTTTGCTGTTAAAATGCTTATTTCATTTAGCATTTAGAAAGAAAACATCGTTTGCTCCCATTTATGAATATATACATATTGTAGACTAAAATCTCACCTTTAATATCATATATAAGTTGTAATCATTTTTTGTCCTACCTTGAACAATTTTGTTATTTTCAGAAAGGTTCATTTGCACTCCCCGGAGAGAATTATTCGAGGCATTAAAAGAACGGGGTATATTAAATGCCACTTCTGTGAAATCAATAGAGTTTTTAATTAATTACATAACACAAACATACCACATAGCAGGTTCGAACATTTTGAGCCCTACATTTTACAAAACCGTAAAGAATTTTTCACTAAAGTTTATGAAGAAATGGAGAAAAAGCCGCAGTTGCATTGTGAGGTTTGAAAAACAACTTTTTGACAAACAGCAAAAAAAATTTTTTACTTCAAAATAGTTATAATTGATTAAAAAGATCAAAAAGGATAAAATTGCACTAATATTTAGTCAGCAAACAATTAATTCGTGTTTTTTCTTCATTTCGCACACTGTGCGGCGCATAGTTGGTAAATACATCATAATATGTACAGAGTGACATTAATCACATGAGAATGGATCGCTTCGAGTTCGAGTTCGAAATCTCGGCTGTGGAACAATTTGCCGGCCTCTGTTGGATCTGTTCAAGACCGAGGTTCACTCCTTCCTCTGAGAAGAGGAAGAGAGCACCGCAAACATCAAATGTCAATTAATTTTTTTTTTTATGAATGTTGGATTGTTTTGCCGAACCTGTCTTTAAGAAATTGTGATAAATATATTTGCCTGCATTAGTGTGACTAAACAAAAAAAAATAATAAAGCCAAGTAAAAACATCTTTGCAGACCCGCTCGCAGAAATACTATTCAGAACAAAAGTAAGAGAAAAATAAGTGGAAAACAATTTTCACAGATTGAAAAAGGACTATGGAAGGAAAATATTTCTTAAAAATCTGATGCTTTGATTTATTGGGTTCCTTTTAGGAAAATTATAATTTTGACGTGGAGAATATTTTATAATAACGCTTCTAATAACAAACAAATACTCTTAAGATCGTGATTTACTTTCCTGGAAAAATAACATTTTTTCATACCAAAAAGTTTGCTCCATAAAGTAAAATAAAAAAAACAATCGCCATTTCTTTTATTTAGAATTCTCATACAGATTTTTCAAATGCTTAAATAATTTCATTAATTGAAATAATTTTATACATTTTTGATATCGCAATTTCCAAATGTTGTGTTCTTATTACCATAGAATGCGCAAAACCTCTCGCTTCAGTGCAGCTTTTTTCGGTTTACCTACGCAGTTTTTTATTAAATTCGCAAAACCAGTTGATTAAGCAGTTTTCTGCGTTTTGCGTTACCGCAAATTGCTGTTTTGCAAATTCGAAAAACACAAAAAAAATTGGATTCAAGCTCAGCAATCAATTTAAGTTATTTTTTTAAATGTATTATTTTACCGTACTACCTGGAGCCGGTTTGTAATTGTAATTCAATCAGAAAATAGATAGTGTAAGGAAAGGGAAAGAAGAAGGTTGGAAAGTTATATGATTTTCGTATGTGATCAATTAACAAAGCCAAATTTCAATTTTCTTATTTAATTTTTGCCTCGCTAAAAAAAATCATCATTTGATTTCTCCCAACCAATCTTAAAAACTCATAAATGACTTATGTATTTAATTAATTCCCATCAAATTGCTTTTTTCTTGAAAATTAGATAGAATAACAAAAATTGCTAATGTTGAGATTGTTTTTGATGTACGTACTCTAATTTATAATGAAACATTATTAATGCTAATGCACATTTAATGTAGAAGGCTAATGGGCACGAAACTCTTCATAAATTAAAATAAATGCCCTATGCAAATGTTACTCAAAATAGAACGTGGTAATTTTCATGAACGTTGGTGTTCCAGCTAACTAAATATAGACCAGGCTCGTGTTTCAAATGAACCACACAGTCTGCGAGGAAGTAACTACGGACGATGGAGGGATGTCGTTACAGTGTTATTTTTTCTTTTTAGTTGTATTTTTATTTCGTTTGAGAGAAAAAATATATATTTAAATACTGTTATGCGAAAAAAAATTAAAATCATTGGTTGAAGAAATATGAGATTTGCTTACATTTGAGAAAGAATCATTTTTCCAGTCTTCTAGCCAAAATGAACGAGAAATCTGTTTACAATCAGTTTACTTTTATTTATCTGGTTTTTTTTTTACATGTGTAGCTATTCTCTCAAAACCAAAAATAATAAAAAATAATGCTTAGTATTGTTAACTCTCTAAATGGTTTTGCTTGACTAAACTTAAAAAAAAACACAAGCTTGGAGGTTCGGGGAAAAAAAAGTGGTTGAAAAAGCCACAAGAGACTAAAACTTCATTTAAATTTATGGCTCCAAATAATGTCTGAATTACTGGTTATCCTGTATATCCACATACAGGAAAAATTCTGGTGTACAGGAATCTTTTTCCAGCTCGCGCGTAACGACGTATTTTGTTAACTCTGTTATCAAGATTAGTATTGTTGAATTATGCGTAAAACGCTAATCCTTTCAGTAAATACAAACTTGATGCTTTAAAAGAATCTACTAAATATTACCTTAACGCCAGTTGAAAGCTTAATTTACCGGTTTGAAGGAAACGACCACTAGCTTTACTTAGCACAGAAATGTCTTAAGTCAAATACGTCCCTTAACACCCTTTAAAAAAAAAAAAAATATATATATATATATATATATAATATGTATTTTTTTGGATGTTGCGGAACTGAAGGGTAATCTATATGTTTAAAAAATATATACTTTTTTATCTTTTAAAGTTAAGTAAATTAATTTTGATCAAGTATTTCGGCCACAAATCCAAAATTAAATTTAATCTGAAAAAGCCCGCGCAACCGTTATCCGGAAATTTATAAATTGCGTGACCTAACATATTATCGGAGACCCCCCGTTCTTCCGATGAATTCTCTTCCGTTTTATGATCTTGAGTTCGAGAGTTCAGTAGGCGATGCATGGTTGCAATACTTTATGCAGCAGTATCTATTTATGAACACTCGTAGCGACGTAGACCATTGGCATAAACGCTCTACGTAGGTACTTCTGACTACGGTTGCAGGCTCATAGCGCCGCGCGGCATCCCGTCGTAGAGGCGTAGTGATGTGAAATTGTGATGCTCGTAGTAACGTAACGATAGATTCAAAGGGATCCATTGTTCATAGGCTATGACCCACCGAGGCGGGATAATAACCCCATGGGGGAATGAGTCAGCTGTATTGTTAAGGATTTCTCTTCAAGTTTGTGTGCAAGTTATTGATTTATGGTATGTTATATTATGATTACTAGCGCAAACCCGTCAAAAATCATGGAAAAAACACGAATTTAAAAAAATACAAGTGGTTTCCCAGTTATTTGATTTTTAACAACTTTTTATGTGGCACCTTACAAGAGCGCCCTGACCATATAGTAAAGACAAGGAACTATGCCACCACCCAGTTTTGAAGCGTTGTGGGGCGGTTTAATTTAGGGGTGTGAGAACGAGATTTATTAATACGGGTCTTGAGTGTCCTGGATTATGCGAAAGAAGAAAACAGATAATATGAGATGATTTACACAAAATCGAGTTGAAAAAATGACCCATTTTCATGAAGCGTATGTCAACTGTGGACGGGTGTTCCACTCGTGTCCGTTGAGTTTCACTTACGAGCATCGGTGCAACCGATGGGTGCACCGATGATCCCATATGATCCTAACTTCTCGACAACCTCCCGGTGCTAGATCCTACCAAAAAGTTTGGAGATATTCAACCCGACGGTTTGGGTTTCTCCAAAATGCTCCAGGTACCGCCCCCAGGTGTGTGTCATATTTCCGAGTAAATCGGGCCATACAATTGATTTCGTTGAAATCCATATTACCGGTTGCTTAGGATGTTGTTATTCTCGAGGTTTGTGAGCAACTTGTTATTAATCACCTTTTCCAATACTTTTAAGAGCGTGGAAGTGATAGCTAAGGGGTGGTAGTTGGAGGGGTCCATCGCTAATGTGATTACCTCTCCCACCTTGCGTGCACAGATTGATGGGTCCTCTAAGTTAAAGCAGACGACACACAAGGAAAGAGCTACAGACTGATTGCATACCGTTCCATTTTGCTGACCTGTAGTACCATTTCTTCCTCTTTACATGTTTGTCAGTTTGACTGTTGGTGAGGACGGGACAGAGGTGGTTATCAGGCAGTTGTCAGAGGATTCTAGAGCCACATAACCTCCACTCTGTACCTTATTTATAGACAAGTTCTGCTGTGAAATTAAAATTACGTGTGACAGATTTTTCGCCTTCTCAGCCTAGCATTAAAAAAGGGTATTTTGTTCTTGTCAAGGGATTTACATTTTCACGTTTATTATTTGTATCCCCAGTTTGAACCTGTACACCCAGTGCAAATCTGCACTGGGTTAATCACCCACAAAAAATTGCGGATAGTCCTATTTTAAAAATGGTAATTAATAATTTTCTATTAAAAATACTATATTTCTAGAAGGATATTACATAAAAGATTCTAAATCAGATGAAGACAGTAATTTTATTGTCCTCTTATCGTGAATCTAAAGTGTCAAAAATTTCATCAAAAATTTTGACATTGGGATAGGAAAAGAGAACATATTTTTAAAATTTCATGTAGACGGTTATCTTCCTCTGATTTTGAAGGTCAAGAGTACGAAATGTCATAAATCTCAAAATAAAACTATAGATTTGTAAAACGATCAAATTCATGTCATCCGTCACGCCCCAAAAGATAATACAATAGGCAGTTATTATTTTTATAAATTTTCTGGTAATAAGGACGCTTGATTAGCAGAAACAGGCAGAATTCTATTCACATATTGCATATTATATAAAAAAACTCCGCTTATCACACGAGTTATGTTTTATAAAACGGGGTCTGTACTACAAGAACTATTTTTCGTACGACTTTTTTTAATGTTTTTTTGTTTATTTTTAAAATTCCTATTGTATCATTTTCTTCTTATTTTGCCTATTTCAAAATAATCTAAATATGAAATAATAATAATACAAATGGGTACTGGTATTTCGTCTATAGGCTTCATTTTCGTCTAATAAGCCGTGCCGCGGGCGTATATTTGTTTACACGCTTTCTTCACTTACGCCGTTAAGATTCCCACATTATTTTTTTCTTCTTCTTTTCTTTGATAAAGCGAATTCAACAGTAGGTCCGTCCAATACACGGGTCGCGAGTCGCAATTCGTGTACACGGCTCCTTTGCTTACGTCATTAAGATTCTGAATATATTTTAGGGTATATTGTCGTCTTAACAAACCCTTGTGCGAAGCTACCTATGCGCTTTATTTCAACAATTACACAAACGTTCACCATTAATGCATATTTTCCGACAAATACTAAACATAACAATGTATCAATACAAAGTAAAAATACCTTCTTTGATTATTTTGTTTCAAAAATTTATTGGTTTGACTAATATCTGTATTACCAAATCATTTACCTCACAGCATAATGTACAAACAACTTTACGTTCGTAGGTAATCACCGGTTTAGTGATTTGCTTTGTGAGCAAATATATTTCACACATCACGTACGCCAATACTAAACTATATCGCTTGTTGACATTTACCTACAGCATATTACAAAGATATTGGCACGCCTGCTGCCAATGGGAGATTTGCTTAACACATATACAACTAATTATTCATTCCACCTGAATCCGACTAGAACTTTGACTAAATTGGTATTAGGTAAGTACAAATATGTTCATGCATCGAGTTTATCAACCTTAAGATTATTCTTTTAGTTTATTAAAACTAAAGAGTATTAACTCTCAATTAAAGAGTATTGACTCTCAATCTTGACCTTTATTTTGATATCGCTCCTTTTTAACATGTTAGATTCCAAATAGATTTCGATTTTACCTAAACTTCAGTAAAGGTTAGTCATGTGAAACGTTTTTATTAGAACACTGGAGAAAATTCTCAACTGATCCCAACTGGAAGTGAGCCTATGGCATTCTCAAGTAGGTAAGAATGTTGTAAAGTTGAAGGTAGTGGGGACGGGAAAAAAATAGGAAAGTGGACGGTGGGGAAATACCTGGAAGTACATTTTACAAAATTATATACAACAAGGACAAAAATTGAACTGAATTCAATTAAACACTGACTGTGCGATACACAGTTAAAAATCCTCTGAAACATATATACATAATATGGTACCTAGAGAGTGATGTGTACGCTCATTATTACCCGACGAGAAACCGTCATTCAGATTCGTAATGTTGCTAAAAGTGGCTAAGTAAATCAGTATTTAGTAACACGATCATTTTTAAAAATTATCCAAAATTTCAATTAGCTAGATAGTTTAAAAATGTTTTCTTTTCTCTTTATCTTTTAATGTAATGGCACGACTCACCAATTTAACTCGAGAAATGTTTTCTCTACAAAAAAAAATACTTAATTGTAATTAGTTTTTAAGAACAACATATTTTGTGTTTGTAAATCTGTTTGTATTTCTAACTTTTTAAACTTTCTACTTACCCACTGTTTTGTCTTTCTCTATTTCTTCTGCTTTATACCTGGCGATTTCATGATTCTACTAGCTCCAAATTGTTGGGAAAAAATTTAAAAACGTTCTTCTAAAATAATATAATATGAATTGAAATGAAACAATAACTTTGTTTGTAACCACGATTTTTTTTTTTTTATTATTTTTTTTTTTTTATACCAACCGGTTTCGCTTAACATAAGCATCTTCATGGTATAAAATTAAACCGATCTGGTTAGACCTTTGAGTCAATTGATATTATGTAAGTACAAATATTTTCTCTATCGATCTCTACAATATTTGAAAAACTACTATTCCCCTTGTACTTTACTCAAAGTTTACATTTTTTTTGTAACCACACAATAGCGGTCGATGTCGGGATTGAATCACGCCATTTGCAGATCAAATTTAAGTTCCACATTATTGTGGAATTAGGTAGGTACACCCAATTATCGATCTCCCTGCCAATTCGTGGGGCCATTTCACGCTATAACCCCGGTAAATTATTTATTCACGTGGCACAAAGGGTTAAACAAACTTTCATGTAGGGTGGAGGGTAGTTGGAACCCGTTCGGTATTTATTTTGTTGTACGTCGGTGCCCGGAGGGATTTCAGTACCGAAATGATTTATTTTTAATGTGGTTTGATTTTAAGCAAATGTCTGGCCTTTTAATACGGGTTTTAACACGTTCAGACAGACACTAAACTAACAGGTTGATTTAAATAACAATGTTATCGAATATTTTATGATGTGTAAAAATATTTTATAATATGTAAATAAAGTAAAAATATCTTGAGTATGTGATGACCCCGACGACTAGCAGATTTCAAACGTGAAAAATGGAAATAGAACAAGAATAATTGAACAGAGGATTTTCAGAAAAAATGGAAGTCGATATGAATACTTCGGTCAAACTCCGGGTGGAGGATAGTTAGTGATAGTCGAAAGAAAATGAAGCTTTTTGAGAGAAGCCTTTCAATGTTGGATGAAGAGGTGAAGAGTCTTTTCTCAGCCCGTTAAATCTTAACGAGCTTAAGAAGAAACCTCTTCATTTGATTAAAAAAAAACCTTTTATCGGATTCATTTCATCATAAACAATGGGTGTTAAAGAAAAAAAAAAACGAGATATATGTTAAGTTTTCCAGTACGTGCCAAAAATATTCGTTGCGTTAATAATTATAATAATCTCAAAATGGGCTAAGAATAAATAATTTAAACCATAGTAAGAGTTGAGAGCAAAATATACTTACCGGAAAATCAAAACCCTATTTTGCTGCATATTTACAATAATTTATTCTGGAGAAGGATATTTTAGAAATTTTACCACATTTTTATTTTTTATTTAAACTGTTATTTATGCATCTAAGTTTACAAATGACTAATTTATTATACCTTACATGTCATTTCATTTTCTCTTGCTTAATGTGGCTCCCACAATCCATTTTTAATCTATCAATTGATGCAGACTTGAAGCGCATCAAAATATTTTATCCCTTTGTGAAAATAAACTGTTTTGCGTACCGGTTTTATTCTTTTTCGGTTGTATGATTTCATTGTACGTCCTTGTGTTATGCCTATAATGTCCTTGTTGAACATTATTTTGTGGGACAAGTATTTTTAAAAAAATAAAACAATAACTTTGTAAACATAACTTTTATTTTATGTACTTAATGCCGACCGGGTTTCGCTACAACCGTAGTTCTTCAGGGCAGTACAATACTCTACTAAAAGCAACTATCTACTACTCTACTCCGAAGAAGCTACGGTTGTAGCGAAACCCGGTCGGCATTAAGTACATAAAAAATAAAAGTGATGTTTACAAAGTTATTGTTTTATTTTTTAAAATTATAATGTCACATCACAAAGTATTTGCTTCATATGAACGAAAGGTATTTTACAACACGCTGTTTATAATTTCAATTGTTTATAAGATCAAGGTCACCATTTATTTCTCCGTTAGCCAATTAATGTTTTTTTAACATTTTAGTTACTTTTAAACGTCTGTTTCTTCTAAGAATTATTATCATTGCTTTATTTTAGAGATTTGATGCTAATTTTATTCTTTTTACACAATTATAATATGGAGCAATAATAGAGCTGTATGGTAATCGTTTTTTTCTGGTGAAATTCTTGACGATTTCTTTTCTAAAAAAGGGTTTTCTTACTTTTTTTGTGTTTACTCAGCTGCTTGTCAAAGGTTAGTTTGGAATCTAGTAAAATTATTAAGTATTTCATATTGGAAACATTTTCAATAATTTCACCATAAATTGTAATTTTGCTTTAACAAACGTGCATTCAGGAAAATCCTTGAAATGCATTGATTTGGAGTTGTTGTTGATCGTAAATAAATAAAACATTTCCAACTTGAAAAACACGCAAATGAATCAATTCATTTAAAAATGACATGCTTTCACGTAAACGAAACGCAGCTTTCGAACATGCGAGAGAGCAGGTTTATCTAGTTAAAACTAGGATGAATATGTATTTTTATCCCTGCAATGAAGTAAATAGAAGATTGGTTACTTTAATGTTATTTCTAATAGATTCCGATTTATCTAATCGTTCGATTATCTCAAAAGTTTAAATGGTACCGCCATACCGGAGCAATTGTTTCAGTAAAACCATAGTAGATTACATTGTTTCAAAAAACAATTAATTAAATATATTGTTTGTAATCGCTGGTAAGAAAATGACGCAGGTATTTGGTTCGAATATTGCCTTGAAGAACGGTGATAATTTAAAAAATAAAGTAATAAGATTAGTTAAAACCATTAGACTCTAAATCGAATTTCCTAATAGTTAACACTATTTTAATAAATAGTCATTACACGTCAAGGTTTCACTGAAAATTTGGTTCGAATATTCCTTTATTTAAATAATAATAATTTCTTCCAGGATTTGTGCAGGGGTATTGAAATGCAATGCGTTCCATGTTTTGAAATAACAAAAAAGAAATAAGACAAATAATAAGAAAAAGTAATAAAATAACAATTCACACATGAAATAAAAATGAAAGAGAAAATAAAATTATGAAAAATGAAACTGCAAAACATTATGAACCATACAAATGGTAAGCACGATTTTGACAAATAGCCATTACACATTTTATTATCAGGGTGATATTAAAAGTTTATTTGATTCTGATTCGACGGAAGTTATTTTTTTACATCAACAAATGGAAAATGTTTTTAAAATTTGTTTTTTTTTATGAAGGAATCAAACCCAAGACATCCTCAGCAGAAAACAGTGATTTTTACATTATTATTTTTTCTTTGTATTTCATTCAGGCAGAAACTTTTAGTTTGATTTTACTTCTGAATAAGAACTTTGGTTTAGATATGGTAAACTCTAGGGATATAAACTCGTAAACAGGGTGTTAAGAAATGTTCTTGACTTATTTTAAACAGTTATTTCTGATTTTTTATAAAAAGAACTCTCTTTTTATAACTTTTGAAGGTTATTCCCATCAACGTTATATATCATTGAAGAAGAAGATAACACTTAAAATCTAAATGAAAATATGAAAGAAAACAAGACACAGAAAAATAGAAAAAGACAATGGTCGCAACTGGAACTCATCATTTTTCATAATATGGAAAAAAGAACTAGTTGAAGATAATATTGTTGATTCTAAATATTTAAAATATGAGATTGACAAATATGACGGTTTGACAGAAGGTGGCAATAGCGAAATTGGATAACGCGCACGTCCCGGTTAGACGAGAGGTCTGGGTTCGAGTCCCAGTTGCGACCATTGTCTTTTTCTATTTTTCTGTGTCTTGTTATCTTTCATATTTTTATTTAGATTAAAAGTGTTATCTTCTTCTTCAATGAGTTATTTCTGATATTATTTTGAGTAAAAAAAATAATTACAATTTCGGTCTCCGATGACTTTTGTTTTTTTTTCAAAACCAACACTAGGCCGAGTAAATGCTCATTTCCACCCTTCGTGTCCAATACTTACTGTTTTTTTATTAATGTTTTTAGTTGAAAAAATCTTAGACCAAAAGCTTTATTTATATTTTTGACTCCAAATAATGTCCTGATTCACTGGTTAAAATAAATCACGAACGTCCCTTAACACCCTATATATTTGAAAGTTTCAGTTAAGTTTAACCATAAAATGAACAAGAGAATAAAAATAATCATAGCGTTTGCATACAACTAGGAAAACATTTCGCGTTTCAATTATTTTTCAATTCCCTGATGTTTTATTGAGTTTATGCAATCAAGAGACTAAAGTTAGTGCTTTGCTAAACAGGTTATTTTTTTGTCGATATTCATCAGAGCTTTTTACCTTCTTTATCCAGAATGTGAATTATCTTTTAATGGAAAATTAGTGTGCTTTATTACATTCTTCCAAAAAGCCTAAAAATAATACCATCTTTTCTTCTTTCGTATGGTCTATTAGAAATTTACTAGATATTGTGCTAACGGGTGCAATTTGACCCACGATTCCATATTACCTCCATGTTTGTCGCAATGACGTTTCCGGTTACGAGATTTTTTTACGTTAACTCCACTATCCATTTCATTCAGGACCTACGCCATCTTTGCGGTTGCTGTTGGGATGGTCTTTTTAGGGAAATGAAGGGAAAATGTATAAGGAGTTGGTAGTAATCTCGGAGTCAGTGTGTCCAGAAGTAACGGACGTATGAATCCATTACTCCCACTACAGTGCAAGGCGATGGGTCTAGAGCAGAGGTTCCCAAAATTTTTTTCTCGTAGACCACTTTCAAAATTTTACTATATTTGACAAGTTAAATTTTTTTTTAAGTAGGAAATACTTAATAATATACTTTCCTGACGAGAATTGAAAAGCAAATAATGCAATTAAACAGTCTATCAAAATATTTAAAAAATCAACATCGCAGTGCAAAGGCAGTTGTTCATTTTTTAATTTAATGAAAAACAAATAGTTTTGTGTAACAACCACTATTTAATTAACAATATAAACATGTTTCGAAAACTATGTTTTCTTCGTCAGGATAATAAGTTTACTTATTATCCTGACAATACTTTTCTTCGCCAGGATGATAAGTTAACTTATTATCCTGACGAAGAAAACATAGTTTTCGAAACATGTTGATAGTGTTAATTAAATAGTGAATGTTACACAAAGTTATTTGTTTTTCATTAAATTAATGATGACGCCACAAAGTAAATTTACCAAGGAGAGGTCAAAAGGTCTCCACAAACCGACCTCTCCTGATCCGGTCCTCCACGCATCTGGTGAGCAGGCGCGTCCGCCGCCAAGGCCTGTACACACCGCACCCAATGAACCCGGGCACCAAATCTAACGAACCACTTGGGCTGTCCAGTAAATGATCCCGGGGTGGCGATACCCAAACCCTCTTCCTAATTTGTGACATGTTAACCCTATGAGGAGTATCGCCGCACGAATGCGGCGGCACTCGAACGATCTATTTAGAGTATCGCCGCATACGTCCGGCCGTACGACTTTATTCAATTTTTTCTACTGGTAAATTGTTGAGAGCCACTGAATTTGTCCAACTATAATTTATAATGCAATAAAAAAAGGTCCAAAATTTACTTGTTTAGTAAAAAAGGTAAGAAGATAATTAATCAAATCGATTACTTAAAATTATGAAAAACTTAAAAATTAACTCGCTCTCACGGTGTAAATGATAAAAAAATAACTCACAAATCAAACTAATGTAAAATGAAGTGGAAAATAATATCGAATAAAATTTGGACTATTGGACTTTACATCCAAAGCATAGATTTTGAGTCCAATTGAATGAGTTCAATGACACTGAATACATGGATTTATTAACAGCGTCTTTGGGCTTGCCTTTTTTCACAAAAACGGCAATATACACGTTATACAATTATCATGTTATTATTTGTAGTCTACATGACTACCACCATTCTATCTGGTATAAAATGCATATAAAAGAAGCGCAATATAAATTTGCGATATAGTACACTTTTCTTTTTGTCCAACTTATTTTAAAATATAAAAGTACTCGTATCAAGCATTTCAATAACCTTTTACAATTCTAATACCTGTTGAACTGCCTAACGGTCTCTACTAAGTGTTTCATAAAATATGAAATCATTTAGATAATGTCATGCTCGTAACAATTTTTAATAAATCTTAAAATACTGTCATTAAATAACCTTGATCACAAAAAAGTGACGAATATAACAAACATTGCGTTTGCCAAACAAAAGCAACTAAACGAGCGTCCGTTATTGAGCTAATCCAGCAAATACATTCCATTGTTCGTAATTTGAGATTCGTGGAAATCGTTTAGTTTTATTTGTTTCGACCAAATAAGTTAAAGCTTTCATGGAAAAGCTAAAATTACAAATAAAAGGCACAAGTCCATTGACCCTTGAGAACACCGTGAAACATTGACTAAAGTGCAAGTCTTGGAAGAATCTTCCTCCAAGGTAGAAATTATTAATGGAATTCTTAAAAATTTCGAAATTTTTACAGATCCTCAGGGCCTCCTGTGTGGAGTTAATGTAAAAAAAAAAAATTGATTCACAAAAACTATCATGTATCATAACAGAGCTACGCATTATGTGATTGCATAATATCACATCCTTCAACACTAGCGACCATAAAACGTAATGGGTGTGATCCCGGCTTTACATTTCACCGTTTCATTCCAAATCTCCTGGATGCTAATCTAAGCTTCTGTTAAAATGTCAAACAAAACATTAGAGTATTTTTTGGACATATTTTTCATTTGATTTTAGCCACCATATATAATATATGTGAACATTCTAAAATGGTGTATTTAAGTATAACAATTGTATTTCTTAGTCGTCCCCGGTAGGAGGTTTTGTGGTAAGGCGGATTAATGTTGTTTAATTTCATTTACTAGGTTCATCTTCCTTGTCGTTTTTAGTGTATTTTATGGTTTTTTCATTGACCTCTTTCAGTCATATATTATGATCGTTTCATGATGAATAGCGTATTAGTCGTGGCATAACTTGATAACTTGCTGAGATTTGAACAGTATCAATAATCAGTCTGCATTCCGAAGCGCAGGCGGAATTTTGTGAATTCGGTCTAGGAAAACGTGGGAGGAATAAATTTACGTTACAAGGATTTATTCATACGCTTGGAGGCTGCCCAATTCTTCTATGGGTCAAAGTAATAAAACGTTGGTAGCGCAGTTATATCTCAACGCTCCAATATATGACACTACGAAGTACTCAGCATCGGGGAAATAAATGGCACGCACATTTATGCTAACTTGAATTTATTTAACATGAAAAAACTGCTTAGAGATGAAAAACATTTAATATTTGGAATTAATAAAATTGGATATCTTGCTGATCTCATGACAATGACAAATTTATATTATGATAATAAAAACATTTATTCATCAATAGACTTTTTCAGTTTTATACATTTTGTTCAATTTCATTTATTCAATTGACAAAAAGGTCATTGCTCAGCTATATATTCAGGATTTTTCTTGGAATGTGGCTGGTTTTTAGCAGTGCCTCTAATATTATACACAAAACAAATTATTAAATTAAATTAAAATAAAATAAAATTACATTATAAATAAAAAAAAAAATATTAAATCAAATCTTCAATTTAATGCAAATATTAAAAAATACATAACAAATATATAATAAGTTATAATTGAATAATGTTAATCAGAATTCAAAATAAAGCAAATATAAAAATTCAAATATAAAATATCATGAAGTCAAATATAAAATATAATCAATCAAAATATAAAATATTATCAATTAAAATATAAAATAGAATAAATTCACATTCAAAATGTAATCAAACAAAAGACAATAAAAAAAAAACCATTTTAATCAAATCAAAAACACAAGTAGGCATTCTTTTAATTGCAAATTATATCAATTAAAATGTTGTGCGGTGGTTGACTGTGAAGTCAGCAACCATTCGCTACAGAGCTTCTTGAAGCACAGCAATGATGTCGATATTCGAGTAGACAGTGGTATTTTATTCCTAAGTTTTGATGACGAATAGCTGAAACTACCCTCAAATACAGCAGTTTTATATCTCGGGAAAATAAGTAAATGGTCCTTTTGGCGTGTACTGTGTGCATGAGAGTCACGGGACCGCTGCAGTCTGTCAAACAGATGTAGATAAAGATTATTATTATTATTTTAGTTGTGTATATTTTTTTTTTAAACGAAAGACAAACATTCCAGGGTTACAAATAAACCAATAATGTTTGAAAATTTCCTACTACCACCACAGAAAGCCGAAAATATTGATCGTGTTGTGATGGAGGACTTAGCCAGCCGAGGAATCGAACACGCGACGCCCAGATGAGACCCAAACGCGATGCCCACTCAACCACTGACCGGTCTTATATACTTTACATCGGTCGGTATACTTTATTATAGTGCCTACTAGTTATCACCGGTGGAAAATCACGGGATGTTACTTGATTGCCAATATGAAAAAGTCAAATTTTGGGGACACAAAATTAAAAAAAAAAAAACGCAATTCAAAATATAACGTTGATGCAAAATACGTGAGTAAAGGTGTACTGCATCGGATATCAGGTATAATGTAAAGGTAAATTTTATAATTCATCAATTCCAATTTTGAATTTGTCACACAAATTTCTTTAAATAATTTTGTTTTAAAATGTGTAACGACGGGCTTATTATCAGACCATTTTTTCCAAACAGACCAAGATTTTTAGTTGGGAATAATAAATTTGTATTATATATTTTATATGTTGTTATTCAGCTAACATAATGGATTTAATTAAACATATAAATGTTATAAAAAACAAATGTCAGATACTTAAGTTTAATGAATCTACCTACGTATCTAAAAAAAACACTGAATTCCTCGAATGTCTTTAATGGTAGCTTATAGATCTCTGGATCGAAAAAAGATCAATTAGTTGGAAAGGAAACCAATGTGACCTATCACTTAAATTGATGGCCGTTCTGCAGAGTAACCCCAGCCAACATTTGTAAATGTAGTGTTAAGTGGTAAAGTGTTAAAATTAAGCAAGTTCAAATTATGCAAGATTCAGAAATAATTTGACAAAATAGAAGCTTGTACTATACACAAATACATGACGGAAATACCAAAAAAATTCAATTTTTTTAATTTCTATATTTTTTTTACATGAGCTCCACACAGGAGGCCACGAGAAAAATAATTTTCCTCAGGGCCTATGTCATCTTTGGGGATGCTGTGTGGAGGGTTTTTTTGGGGAAAGGAAAGGAAGGGAGAGTTCTGGGAAGGAAAGGGGTTTAAGGGAATTTTGGGTTCAGAATGTCCTGGTCATCCGCCTAGACAAACCTCCCCCCATAAACCCGGGAACCCCTTCTAAATCACCAAACATAGCGAACCACTTGGGGTGACCTATGGCAGAGGTGTTGGTTATCCAATAAAGGTTCCCGGGGCGGCGGTACCCATTCCCGCCTATCAAATTGAATAAACAGGTTTTTATTCCAGAGAGAAAACGAAAATCATCTAGTTATAGTAGGAACTAAAGTGAACAGAATGCTGTAGAAAAGTTCCTTAGAGTGTAAATGTGGCTCTTTATTAAGGTAGGTCATTTAACAAAAAATATCATTTTTAAATTCAAAGAGCGATAAAAGGGTGCCAAATGGGTTAAAAATGACATGTTTAAAATTTTTCAAATTTCTGATACGATCTTCTTCTTCCGGATTCACCTCAAAGTTTTGAAAATTTTAATTGTTTTAAATTTTTTTTTAAATTTTTTTTTTACCAAACCATATTTTTTGTAATCTTGAATAGCAAATGTAATATATTTTGACGAAATCATTTACAAAAAATCCCAAAATTGAGTCTCGCAAAATTATACCAAAATTTGAGAGTAAGAAGGATTTTGCTGGTGTTTGAATACAATGCCTTGAGATAATTTGAATTATATTCAAATGTTTTTTTAATGAAAATATAAAAATATTCCTTCTTTTTCGTGTTTTATTGAAAAAAATTCTTTTTAATGGTTTATCTAACATTTTTTAAAGATTTAACAAGGGTGGTTTTTTCCCTATTACTTGAAATTTCAATGTCAATCTGGAGGAAGAAGATGATTTCCAAAATTTATTTAAAAAATTACGTGATTTTATATCTCCATTTTATAACTTTAAGACAAATCAAAACAATATTTTTTTTCCCCATACAGTCGTGACCCACCCTACACTTTATTTAGTGTGACGAATATGAATTAAATAATGTTTGATAAGACAACCTATAACGTTAACAAAGTTTTCAAATATTCAATATTACCCACCGTTGGCTGCACGACAAACATCTAATCGGCAGCTGAACTCGTTCCACACCCGAAGTTCACCGCACACTGAGTTGAGCGTAGTAACGTTGAGCAGATATGATATGGTTCCAAAGGTCGCTTGGCCAGAGTTGTTGGTAGATGTGTTTCTTTTACGAACTCCCGTTATAACAAGTCGCAACGTTAGAGATAATTTGAATTTGGAGAGCATGCATAGCATGACGGCCGGCGTAGTCCAGCGGTAAGGCTCTTGACTAGCATTCCGAAGGTCGCGGGATCGAATCCCGGCGTGGCAAATAAATTTTATTTGATTAATTTGTGTTATTTCACAATTTATTCATTTAAAATAATATATAGCATATTTGCGGCACGTTCCCGAGTAGAAGATACTCTCAGTATCGCCCTGGTGTAAGACCACCATTCAGAATTGAAAAGTTGCTTGAAATGTAGCATGTAATTATTAACCCTAGTGGGGTTAATAATTACACGCTAAAATGAATAAACTTGTGAAGAAGCAATACATAAATAAATGGCTTTGGCCGTGTTTGGTGACAAGATCTGAATAGCCAGGTGCTTCCCACCTTCCTCTTCCCCATCTCCTTCCCATCTCCACTACCTTCAGCCTCACAACATACTCCAAGTGGGGATGCTCACTGGCTCCAGACGGGAGCAGTTGGGACTCTTGTGCGGTACTCATATAAAAAATAGCACAAACAATGTTACTCACATTAAGCTTCAGCGGGATGGTGGGGTCGTCATCTTGCATGGATTATTTCTGCTTAAGAAAAAAGTAGTTTTGAACAATTGCATTTTTAGACAAAAAAAAAGTACTCCGCCGATTAGTCTCAAATTTAAATTTATTATTTTGTACGTCAGTACCTATCGCAGGAACTTAAACAACGTTTTTACGTTGAATACTTCTTATTTTTTACAAACAAAATACGATTAAAAAACTGTTTTTTGTATTTAAATTTCATCAACGCGCCATTTTGTCAATTTGTTTTTATTTATTTTTTATTTAGTTCCTGCGATAACTACACTCATACTGATCATAAATATTTTTTGTTTTTGTTTACGGATAAGTGAAAGCGCCAAAACTGGACACACCACCAAGATCCGTATTTATGAGGAGGGTAACTTCAGCGCAGTTCCTGCTTAGAATTTTATTTTTTTTAATAACAATATATTTGTATACTATTAAAGTCATTTAATATAACTATAAAGTTTAAATCCTATTGTTCACTGTTTTCATTTTTTAAAAAAATTCTAAAAATTCGTCGAATTTATGGAGGCCAGACCACCGGGTCTCCTTAAGCCAAAAATAGTTAAAATAAACTGAAGCTACTCAATAAACATGATTTCAACGGTGCTCCCTCGTTTCAGTAGTTTGAAGTCTGCCATCTCACTGAATTTTGTGACATAATATTTTTTATGTCAAAGGTTTTGGTTAGAAAATAAGGGATAATACCTCACACAATAACCCCTTCAATTATCTCAATCGTCTAACAAATAATTTTGTGAAACGGAAATAACACAAGCTCGGAGAAATCGAGATGAGCAAAAATAAAAAAAGGGACACTTAGTTCGTTGGAAAATGTGCGAAGGATGAATGGAGAAGGGAGTGCCAGAAAGCGAATGGTAGAAGAAGTCAGGATGCCCGAGGAACGCATGGCACGATCAAGTGAATCAACTAGTGGTCAATCAAGAGTCTGAGTAACAGAAGAGTACTGATGAGATGATGCATGAATGTGAATGTAAAAAGAGTTCATTCCTAGACAGAATTATGTAGCGGTCTGTCCTATCTGTCTACCTCTTCGGGAACGGCGTGAACGTTGAATGGTTAGGCAGTATTAATTTAGTTGGGAAAAATGTATCTTTCTGCGAGGAAGTGATAGTGTTATATTTTTAACAAGATATTGCACAATATTGCTAATTAGTGGATGTTTTGCAGAAAACTATCATTTCGGGAACGTTTTTCTAAATTTGATAGAATGAACAAAAACAAAAAAGGTACACAATTTAAACTTTGTTTAATAACATGGGTATATTATGTATATATATATTATATAAACAATAATGAAAAGAATGCATATAAAATTTTCTACAAGCAAAATACGTCAAAAAATAAAACAAGTTGCTATTATCGCGCATACAATTTAAGAAATTTCAAAATATACAAAACTTTTACGATCGAATTAACATTATACGAACAGAATGAAAGTTTGTTAATGTAATAAATTATGTTTTTTCTAAAAAAATAGCTCAAGTTATGCGTATTTTACTTTACCGTTCCCGAAATGATAAAAATGTTGGCGAAATGATGATATTGATATCATAAGGTACAGTAAGGAAATATTTAAATTATGAACAACGGTTTAAATAAAAAAAAGTTATTTATTTATATTGCCATATTGTTTGCGCTTAATAAAAATTACTCTTACTATTAACCACAGGAGCAACCACGCGAAATAAATAAATTTGCCTCGATTGCTCGAGATTTCCGGAATGTCATTTTTAAAATTTTTGCCAACTTTAAAAAAAATTATACCTTCGAATTTTAACAAATATCCATGTTAAAAAAAGTATTGTAGTGCTATCTAGCCAATGAATTAACCTGTATTTTACCGTTTATTTGGTATTTGTAGGATTTATTTAACACAAAGATTGGTTTTGATTTTTGTAAAAATTACTTGTTTCATTCCATTCGTTCTATTCCGGAAAAACATAAAGCACTTAAAATGTTAGAAATAACACCTTCATTTTCCACCAAGAGCAGTGAGATTTCTACTTTACGAAATAATCGAAAAATGTTGCCAACAAAATTGATATCACATAAAACGAGCCAGGGTCGCATTGCTTTATAACCTTTACAAAATACAATTATGGGACAATTTTACCTAGAACAGTTTGATGATAATCTGTTGCCGCATTAGAAAATTTAGTTGTCAAACCCACAAAGGAGTCTGTAACGCCCACTGAGCATAAATAACTATGTGGGAAGGTTTCCTCCGAGAAACAACAAGATTGGTTACTATGCGCTCAAACAATCTCTTATAATATTCCAGGGATATAAATATTTTGTACTACGCACAAAAGGAAAACAGAAGTAACTCGTGTAAATATAAGACATCATGTAAAGTTCTCATTTCTTGTATTTTTTTTGCTGGTCACTTGAATATTTCTTTAACATTTACAAAATTCTAATTTTTAGAAAATAGCATTGCGAGTGGTATCATCGCAAGAAAATTATTCAGACAAAATGAAAAAATGGGTTCATTCTTATTAGTAGAGCAGTTTTAAAAAGCATATTTTTGTAAATCCTTGAACTTCTTTCGTTGTTAACATAATTTTAAAGTAAAGCTTTACGAATAATTTTAAATATACCCTTAAGAATTAAACTTTTTAAGCGCCGTTGTGATTTGAAACTCAATGAAACAGAAATGACGCTAAAAAGAGACAACACTTACGCCTATAGGATTTTGCCTGTGAGAGAATGAGATAGAATGAAACCTTACTGCATTGGGCCGCTTTGATTATGAAGTCACTTTTCAAGGCTCCAATTGTTTGATTGAGATTGTGTGGGTTTCAACAGCGTGTGAACTGCACTCATTTTTAAAATTTTTTATTTGTGCGTTGCTCCGGAGACTCCCGTCTACTTTAGTTTTCTGAAGGTTTCACTTCTACCGCGTGTGAATTGCACTTTTTTTTAATTTTTAAAAAATTTTGTCGTGTAATTACTTAAAAAAATAACTGTAATCTAAAGACCTAAATAAACTTAATAAACTTACGTATTTAAAGTTCAAAAGCAAATAATAACAATCAATATCTAAAAAAATATATTATAGTAAAAAATTGCAAGAATCAGTTTTTTATTGACTATTATTTGTATTGATGCTTACTATAAGATGAAAGATGACTTGCAACCTAAACATGTTATATGTATCAGTACTTACCTAAGCAATATCCGGTTTAATAGGAATAACTTATTGAAGCTTAAAAACCCCATTAAAATATTTAATCGACGACGAAATCTGAATGAAACATGAAATGAAGAGAAACGAAAAAAAATAAAACTAACGGGTCGCACCTGGAACTTAAACTCAGATCCTCTAAGATTTAAGGACCTTCGTCCTTATTCTTCATGATCTAGAATAAGTTCCAGTGGCGATCGTCAACTACGAATTTTTATGTCTTTTTTGTATTTCATTTTTCATTGAGAGTAGTTGATACTACCTACCTTCTTTGTTGATTAAATGTCATATCCAGACAGATTGCATAACCAAAATATAAAATACCATATTTTTTCTGCATAAAGGTAGTAAAATATTAACTAACATAATTTGAATTGTAAACAGAATACAAACAACTTTCCATCCTAAAATCACTGTATGAGGCCTTTTATAGAAGTAAAATGTTTTAAAAGTTACAGCTTTCTTCCTCGGGAGTGGAATGCAGTTTGTTTACAACAATGTATGATACTTGTAGAGCAGGTAACTAGAGTTTACATAGGCAAATAATCCCTTTGAGCACATTGCTCAGCGCTGAGCCTTTTCGAAAGTCTCAGCGCTGAACAATGGTTCAACTCAAAACCTTAGCTGGTCAAAAATATTTGCGAACAAAATAGACACCATTAAAAAACTATATTTTTTATGATTTGGTTCAACGCTGCATTAAGATATTTAAAATCTATCTATCACATAAAAAAGCAGCTAAATTTATTTTCTAGAGCAATAAAAGATTTCGTTTATGTCAAAATTAGGTACTTGAAATAAACATTTCTATAAGCATAATAAGTTAAACTGTATTTTTTTATCTTGATATTTCACGTCTTATCAAGTGCGATTAATTTTTTTTTTTTTGATGAAGGCCTGAAATTAACAGATTTTTCTTTCTTTACGAAAACTTTGTAGGTATAAAAATAATTTGATATCTGTTGAACAAATTATTGCAGCACTGATCAAAGTGAAAATATTTTAGTGGGTCACATTTCCCTATCCTTAAAAAAACAATATTACCTTCATAATAAGAAAAAAAGTGCATTAAGAGCAGAAAATAAAGTCAGGCCAATCACGAAAACGGTTGTTCCCGAAGTGCACATGTCTACTCGTAAAATCAACTGTCAGGCCGTATTAAACATAAGTATTTTGCAAACGACGATTTATAGGAATTTTTAATAAAATTTTATCGATATAGTTGCGCTAGGGGCCCAAGAGTCACATGAAGTTGCGCGCTTGCGGTTGCGAACTTTACTGTCTTTATAAAAAAAACTGATACTGTTCTTATTTGTGGAAAAATAATACATTTTTGTCCAAATAATGCTGCAATTCTCGGTTTTGAAGCACCTAGAGCCTAGTGCCTAGAGCCTAGCCTAGCGTCAGACAAGTGGGCGGAGGCGCCTTGTAGTATAGACAACGGACGTCAAAGAGTAGTGGGGCAGTAATGGGAAAAGCTTTTTTAGTGCTATTTTTAACTTGTATTAATTGTGATTTCGAAGTAGCTGCGTCTTTTCCCTAATATTCTTTTAGGGTAAAGTGGTGCAAACTGGCCAAACATAACGATTTTTTTTTTAATGATACAGTATTATTCCTTCGAGACCATACATTATCAAAACCAGGATAATCGACCATTTGCGTGAGTTTTTTTTATTTTTATTTTAATACCGCACAGTCCCCTGTCAGGGGTCTATGGCATCCCCAATTTGGTATGTTAGGTAGTGATAAGGAAAGAAGACAGGGAAGAGGAACGTTAAGAAGTACCTGGCTATTCAGATTTTGAACCAAACACAGCTAAAGCATTTCAAGCAACGTTCCAATTCTCAACTTTGTGGACTGTCAGGAATCTCTGAAAATAAATAATAACTGAAGAGGATGCATTGAGACAATGATACATTCCTAATGAAAATGATGACGATTGTAAAATGACAAAACACTTCAAAATAGAAGAGCCTAAGAGCCTAAATTTATGAATCACCCAGGAATGAAGATTGTTCATCGATATCTTGGGGTAAAAATGCTGAAACAATATTTTGTTTCTAAATTAGACAGGGAGCAATTTCATTAATCTAGAGATCCTGAAATACGTACTGAAAGCATTCAAATAAGTGAAAATTTATAATACCTACTTCAAATATTTGAAAACATTATTTCGAAAACTTTTTATTCATCTCATCATCTTATTCCTCTTGTTCTATTCGGGTCAGGGACTCACTGCATCGACAAATACCTCCATTCTCATCACTCCAGTCTTGCTCTGATTGTTTAGCCTCCGTCCATGGCAGTCCCATCCTCTCCTCACATATTTTCTGGTGTTGTATCGCCCAACTTTGTCTGGGGCGGCTCACTGAACGTCTACCCTCTGGAATCGCTCTCAGTATTTTCCTAGGAAATCGATCGTCAGACATTCTTAGTACGTGTCCAAGCTATCTCAGTTGCGATTTTTCTACAAAGAGGTTCAAAGTTTTCTACAATGGTTTAATGTTTAGATCGTCTCGGGTCGTCGAGTTTCTTATTTGATCCTATTTTGTAACCCCTGCCACTCCTCTCAAGTATCTAATTTCGTCAACTTGTAGTCTAGAGCGTGTTCGTTCGTGTAGCATCCATATCTGGTGACCGTTTGTAAGCGTTGGGTGATATATAGTTTTGAATACTGCCATCTTTGTTTTGATACGAAGCTCGGCTTTCCTTATAACTGAGCTATAGAGAGGACGGAGCACACCGCTTGCCGCAGTTATTCTACTGTTTGTTTTTTTTGGATCATTCATTCATTCCCTCTTTCTACCTGATTTTCTTAGAGAGAGAAATTTTTTGAGATTGAGTAATTTTTTTAGAAATCACACCATACATATTATTCCCCCAAGAATGGCAGAGTTACAAAATTGTTTGCAATGTTCGCAACCATATAAAAACAATGTCTTTTCTTCGTGAATATCGTTAATTTTAATAGCTTAAAATTGGGTGAAGAGTCATCTCGAGATCAGTTTTGGCTGGCAAGTTGTTTAATTCCATAAAAGAAAAAACTTACACAGCAAATAATTATTTCAAACGGATTTTATATAGTGCCAAAATGGCAAGCGTGGAGATCATAACATTGATTTAAGGGCCTATTTGTGATGAAAGCTCCATAAAATTCAAACTCTATGGGCAGATAAATCAGAATAAAGATTCTTGATGGCCTTGTTGTGTTTTATATATTAGGACTATTGTAGAGAAAGAGGGGACCTAGTGTAGGTGTTGATTAACATTGATTTAAGGGGTTATTTATAATGAAAGATCCCAAATTCAAAATCAATATGCAAATAAATCAGGTTAAAAAGATTATTCTTTGTCTTGTTGTGTACTGCATCTTAGGACTACTGCAGGGTAAGAAGGGACTGCAGGCAGGTGTTCCAAATTAGTTCAAACCATTTTCGTTGTGCACCAATATATTCAAACCATTTAAAACGATTTGCCTAAACGATACTTTAAAATTTCACGTTATTGCACCATTTAAAATATCCCAAATATTCAAACTATTTAAAACAATTTTCCTTAACGATATTTCAAAATTTCATGTTATTTTACCATTTAAAAACTGTAGAATTGTTAGAGCCATTTGCTAATTATCCTCGAATTTAAAAATTTTCTTTTATTAAATTTAATATACAAAACAAACCAACAACCTTTTTGTTTCGAGTTTTGTGAAATTGAAGGAATTTTTAAAGAAAAAAATCCGTAGCTCATGATGGAAAATTAAACTTTCAGCTAAAATTTTGCTTATCGTTTAATCAAACTTTTGAAAATTTCAAAAAAAAAAACCTTTTTTTGTAGCTCATTTTGAGTAGGGAGAGTTTAAAATAGGGAGTAGGGAGAGGCTAAAATTTAGCCACAAGATCACAACGATTGCGTTGTATTTGAAAAGCGAATCGTTATTTTTTTACCCTTATTTACAATTTTAACTTAACCGCGTTGTTTCGTAACAAGCGCGAGTGAAAAATTACTCAAGCTTTTGAATAAACGACAATTTAAATGACTCGCTCTCCCCGATCCTCCCGACAGCCCCGTCGTACTCTAGGCTCGCAGATGCTAAGCACTTCAACCAACAATGGACCATGCGTCACTGATTGCCGCAGACTCCAGCAGCCTGTTGCCACGCAACTGTTGGTACTATTACTTACTTTTTGTAATCTCACGCCACTCTATTACTTCTATTTATCGCGGTTTCTGTGCATACTCTGAAAATAAGTTGTGAAATATGAATGTAAAAAATGCTTTCCAAAAAATTTATTAAGTGTTTGAAATTTCTTTCAATGCCACTCAAATATACCACTTTTGAATAACCAAATATTCAAGAATCGCTTGAGCCCGATATTGTACAAAATAATTTGTTTTTAAATGATGTTTTTTTTTAATTCATTTGAGGCAAGAGTTTTAACACTCTGAAGCCAATGTTACTGTGATATTTTCTCTGTTGAAATAATTGAAGAAAAGGGGAGAAGAAAATAAGACGGTTAATTAGTTCCTGCATGAATTTTCTATTCAGTTTGGATTATGAACGGCGAGATACTGAGAGTATCTTCCACTCTGGAATGAAATACAAATAGAGCAATGTATGTAATTCATTAGTTAATTACAAAAAAACTGGTTTTTCGCAAAGAAAAAAATTGTTTAATTAAATGAAGACGTTATGAGCAAAACGCAATCAAAAATCTGGAAACAGAAAAATCAGAAAAAGATATCTGCACCTCTGGGACTCGAACCCAGCACCTCCCTACTTTCCGGGTGGGTGCTCTTATCCACTGAGCTAAGGTGACACCTTTACTAACATCAATTTTATTAATTTCAGTTACCTGTGATTCACGATTACATGAAATTTTTCGGGGTAAAATTATTTATGTTCAATCATTTTTCAATTTTCAAACTTTTGTATTTATTTATTATTTCTTTGCGTGGTAGGTAATATTGTTTACAATTCAATTTTTAACCTCACCAAGATAACCCTGTGATGAGGACAATTATTTTATAAACTAATGAAAATAACACAAAATGGTACAGGTATTAATAGATCGGTATTTTAACATTGTTGTTTCATACGGATAATGGGTTAAGCTGTAAAAACTGTATATTGTTAGAAAAGATATGTCGATCATATATTTTGCATTTGATTGCAGATATTTTTGTTAATCATATAGAAAATAAGATTTTAATCGCAGTGCGCTTTTACTTAAAAAATGTTGGAAAATATATGCAGACGACATATTTTGCATTTGGCTAGGTGCAGAAAGACAACAGAACATGATCTTAAAATTGTTAATTAATTATATAAAAACATTCAATTCACACTAGAAATAGGTTCATAGGGATAAGGATAAGAGTTTAAATTTCTAAGATTTAAATTTAACATTAATACAAAATAAAATAGTTTTAAATGGTATCCGTAAAGATACGTACTATTGTTATTCGCAATTCAACAAATCTTTTTTTCTCAAAAGCTTGTGGCCATCAACTCTGTGATTTATAGATTAATTACGATTCCTTTAATTAAATCTCATAAGAAAATAACTATCAATAATGATTATTTCACTAAATTATTCGATCAAATACTAAATAAAAAAAAATATACAGAACTTCTTTAAACGGTACATTTCACTAAATACATAAATAAACAATGGCGTAGAATTCTATTTGTTGATAACGATACCAAAATAATAATAACAACAAAGATAGCGACATTAAAATTAATTGAAAAATCAGGCGTTTATAAACTCAATTGTAAAGATTGTTATTGCTTTTACGTAGGTAAAACTAACAAAAATTTTGAGGTAAGACTTAAAGAACATCTTAGGTAATAGCGATGGTAAAGCGAATCTGAGTTTGCAGATCATTTATTAAATAATGATCATGCATTTGGTATACACTTAGGTCTAAAAATACTTCAAACGGGTTATAAGGCATCGCAAATAAATAGTTTTAAAATCTTAGAAATACGAAAAAATGTTAATACCAAAGCAAGATATATGGGTGAGATATGCGGTTGTGCAGAGTGGAATTGTTATGTCTGTGTATTAAAAATTCACTGGCGAAGGACCTTGATTGTGTTTACTATCACTGCCTGAAAAAATGGTAAAAATAATGGCATGGAAAGGAAAGGACTCACCGAAAAGGAATTTGTAGGCTGGCCCTCGTCTGCTTTCTCTCCATCCAATATGCACACACAGTGATAGGCGCGAATTATTTTATTTTTATAAAACACAGCGGAATTAGTTTAAAGGCGGAGCGGAGCACAAAATGGCTAGTTGTTGCGGCGGGCGTTTAATTACAGACTACTGAAATAAGGATTGACGGGTAGGCAATGGATAGGTAGGAAAAAGAATTGGCAACAATATTACTACCAAATCCCTAGCAGAGACAGTATGTATGTGTGCTATTTAGGTATATATAAGTGTAGGTGTGTGTATGGGCCTAACCAATATAATTAATAAACAATAATTTTTTATAAGCCCTCTTTTGAACATTTTCCTACTTAACCGATCTTTTACTTCTAAATACATTGTAATCCTTAATTCTAATAAACTTCCCCACTCTTAGCCCTCTCAATTCCCTCTACCCCTACCTCTTTGTAGGTGATCTGTATTTAATTTTTAACTTCAATGTACATTTTACTGATGATGTGAACATTGTTCACGAAACATGTAGATTGTGTTAATATAAATAAAGTGTTGTAAATTAAGTTATTTCTCCTTTTAATAAAATTAAGTTTAACTGACAGAAACCCTTTTTATCCGAGAGCCACGGAATTATTACATTTAAATAACTTTATCGGATAAAGCCGGACTTGTCAGACACTAACCAAATGAAAAATTTTTAAAAACTTTTCTTATCGCGAAAATTTGCTGTAATGTTACAGAATCTACCAGTTGTCAAATAAATAGTCCTGAAACCCGTGAATAAAAAATGTATTCAAGATTCTTTATATTGTTTCTTGCAACCGATTTTCTATAGGTTATGTGAACTTTACCATCCGCTTTACTCCTTTCCATATTATTATTCGTTTTCTACTCGAATACTTTCGATTCCTATAGTCATTTAATCAACCGTAACGGAAAATATTTCTGCTTCTATTTTCCAGGCGGTTGACTAGACAAAAGATTGACATATTATGTGTGTGTTTATTCTACTAAACTTTTTGATTATGTTACAAAGTTCTTACGCCGTATTCATATCTCATTTTTAACACCTTTTTCGAGCTGAAACCTTTTAAGACTTGTAACTTTACAGGTGAATGGTGTAAAACAACGATCAAGGACGGGTTGTTTCACAAAATTTGAATTCATCAAATTTGAAAGTTAATTTTCAAGTTCTTTTAATTTCCAAGTATTATGAAATAACCAGCGCACGATGAAATAATAACAGAACTTGATTCTTAATATTGAAAATTGATGAATTATTACGATTCCTTGAAACAACCCGCCTTTGATCGTTGTTATACACAATTTATCTGCAATGCAATGAAGTTACAAGTCTCAAAAGGTTCTGGAAAATGATTAAGTTAAACAGAGCGTATTTTAATATATCGATCATAGATGAACCGTGCGGTTAAATAACTTATTATAATGAGAGTGAATTATAAAAACAGTATCAAAGGGATAAAATTTTTATGTAATAAATGCATGGAAGAATTGAAGAGTAAATTAATAACATAATGAATGACTGAATAAAAGAAGTCCAAGTCAACGGGATGCCCAAATAAAACGTTGCAAGATCAAGTGAATTATTGAGTTCGATTATGTTAAGAATCGTTTTATAAAAATGTATGCTTAAGACAGTATCTGAATATTTTGTGGCGGTTTATCCAACCTGCCTACTCATATGATGAAATGACATATATTTTATTTTTATTTATTTATTTAAAGAACTTTATACATTGAAAATTATTTTGTGTTAATTCATCAGCCATGCTAGGGTTGTCCCTGCGTTACGGCGGATGAAGTTAACAGATTGGGTACAGTTATAAAACTATGCGATTCAATTTTATAATGATAGTTATTAAAAATATTGTTTGGTAAGTTAGTTATGTTAATTATAATATTCTTAGGTATTCGAAAATTCAAGGCCATTTTTTTTGTATTTACTCCATATTTGGGAGGCGGGAATGGGTACCACCACACCGGGTACCATTAACTGAATAATCAACCACTTTGCCGTAGGTGCCAATTGGTTCGCTACGTTTAGTGACCTAGCGGGGGTGGCCGGTTTCATGGGTGAGGTTCACGGGGGAGGCTCCCAGATTTCTGCCATCCTCTCATACCTTTTCCTTATTAGAAATTCCTTTTCTTTTAAAGACCCTCCACACAGCATCTCTAAAGATGGCATAGGCCCTGGGGGAAATAATTTTTCTCAGGGCCTACGGTGTGGAGCTAGAATTAAAAAAAAAAACACCGCAGCTGTTGCAGTTACCCAAACAGTGGACGTTCTCCACATGCGAATCCCGGTTGTGGGAATAATAAGCTTTTAATTTTTTTTAATGAGAATACCACAAAATTGTCCTAACTGCTCGGAGTAAGCCAGGCAATGACATCCCCCCCCCCCCCTTCCTCCTCTCTATTGTGAGAATTAAAGTTTGTAAGGAAGGGGAAAGATATTGGGAAAAGAGAGGTGGGAGAAGTATCAAAGAAAAAATCTGATGTAAATATTTTGTTGATGAGGTAGGTAATTCTATGTTTAGGTACTACACAAAAGCACTGAACGTTGTATGAAAAATAAAATAAAATAAAACTGTTGTAAATTATGTGATAAGTAATTATGTTGAAGATAACAAATTAGTGACGAATTTAGACCCCAGTGTGCCTGCTCAGACACCGCAATTATTAACTAGAAATTACTCAAGTAGTACTGGTTTAGTATGACACGTGTAAGATCATCACAGCCTGTTAAATGCCCAGGCAGAAACTTGATTAAAATTCCTAAGTGAAGGAGACGGGTGCCGGTTTCCTTCTACTATACAGCCCAGTGACGTCTCAAATTTCTCGAGAAGGCCTTCAATTATTTAATTAGATTTTTTTGTTTAATATACAAATAATTTTGCTAAGTTAATCACTATCCACTGAGCGTGCCTGCTCCAGGAGACTGTTTTAAATTGTACAAGCATAATTTTCATCACTTTTTCTTGTAATTTCAGTACCTCTTCGCAAAGTATTTGCATCCATTATTAAAACTTTGTCTGGTAGGAGACGTAATGATGGAGAACGAATGGTGGACAATATCGGGAACGCCCCAAGAAGACGTGCTAAAATAAATTTAATCAAATCTTGAGTCGGGTCACATCAAGAGTCAAAGTAATGGAAGGTATGCATGAGAGGTTCCATCAATGTCATTGAAACAAGAAGAGCGTGCCAATACAGTAATGTGCTGCATTTTATCCTCTCTGCACACCTTTCCAAAAAATGGCGTATTGGTTAATTAATTAGTTAAATGAAAATAAATAACTTTGAAGAAGTAATTAATTAATTGCCTACGGTAACAAACTTGACGCTTTCTAATTACCTAGTGTTGGGGCTCCGTCACTACATTAGAATAACTCCAGTCGTCATTATGTTGCTTTACTTTGGTGGCAATAGTTCTTCATTTGAGGCTCGGTCTCTATATCAAGAGTGACTAAATAGTAGACTTTTTCAAAAATATTTATACTTTATATACATTATTTTTGACTACTAAACGAGGCACATGGTTATGCGCGTTTTCATCCCGCAACAAAATATCCACTACAAAATATCCTCCGACAAACCATCCTACGGACAAAACATCCTAAACAAAATATCTACTAAAAACTGAACCTAACCTTATTTTACATTTTACTATTTTTGATCTATAATTTATTGTCTTTACGTGATATCTGTATTATTTTAATCCCATTTTACTATTTTTAAACAATAATTTATTGTTTTAACAGGATGTTTGTATTATTATTGTCCCATTATTTTTTGTTAGGTTAGTGTAGGTTAGGTTGGGTTAAGTTAGGATAGGTAAGGTTAAGTTAGGCTAGGTTTTAGTAAATATTTTGTCGCGGGATGAAAAGTTGCGGAACCGAAACACATACCCGTATTACGGAAAGTGGTCGAAATAGTAATACCTGGTTAGCCGAAAAATTTCTGCACAGTGGTCCTTTACATACGTTTTCCTTATTTGAAACTTTTTCCGTATATGTCGAAACCTCTACTCATCCAATGTCTCATTTCACGTAACTTAACTTAGTCATTGCTAGGTTCTGGTCGGATTTGCAATATTATTAGAACAAGAATACTGAAACCAAAGTATGTATAAAACAAAACATTAAAATATTTTAAAAAAAATTTTAAAAGGCAAGGATAAGCCGGGAAAAGTATGCGTTGACGTTTATCAAATTTTCACACAGATTACGGTATTGAAAAAAAAAACAACAAAATAATAGGTACATACCTATAGAACAACAAAACGACTGGCGAAGATTGTGTTAAGTACCCCTTTGTTATAAAAGCGATTGGATTTCTTTCTGGAACGATGCAAGTTAAACCACATTATTAAAAAAAAAATTTACGCGCTTTCTGATTTATCAGAAAACTGAGGAATTTCTCATAAAATATTCAGATTCATTGTACCCACTTTTTTGCCAAATGAATTTTTTATTTAAAAATTAAATTTTTTTACCGTTCTTAAATAATTGATAAAATATGTAATTCACTTATGCTAACTGTATCGTAATGCGTAACTTTTGAGCATATAACTTTTCTCTGCAGAATACCGAAACTGATTTTGATATTGGATTTTTTTTTTTATTAATGTTTAATATAAGACAACTCACCTTATAATATTTATAAATCACGGCTACGTTTACACTAATTCGTTAAAGAGAAAGACAGTAAAAATGAAAACAATTCAAAGAAAAAACATATGGTGGCATTTTCAAGGCAAACTAATAAAAAAAAACCGACAGTTACAACACTTTAGGTGTTCTGTATATTAATGGTGAAGTTTTGAAATTTCGATTTTAACAACCGGACATCGCTGGGAATGGTTTTTTAAATTGATATTTCAAAACTTAAAAGCAGAAAATGAAAATCACATTTCAAGCTCAAATTAACCAAGAAATTAAAAACACAAAAAAACAATAGATCTCACCGTTTGGTATTTTTTGCTGTTCCAGACAAAAAATTTACACCACTGTTAAAATTTTTACTCCATATCAAAACTATCGGACAACTCAGAATGAAATCAACTAAGAGCCTCTTATGAAAATTCATTAAAAATGGTTATAAAGGTTACGTTAGGTTAGGTTATGGGCTATTTCTATTTTTTCATAGCTTTTAATGACTTTTCAAAGAATTGTTGAGTTGAGAAGATTCTGATTTGTAATGGAACCATTATATTTTTCCACAAAATTTTTACTTAGGTAACACCAAACTTTAAGGAAATCTTTGCCAAAGTAGATTTTCAATGCTTCATTGAGTTTTACACAGTATTTATTATTTTCATACAACAAATGAATTATAATTGCTCTCAGCGGAGCAATTCGGCTAAAAAAATCCCTTCACAACCGTGCCCCAAAAACAAGACGTTCATGAATCATTTTTATGAAACCACATAAATCCAAATATAATTATGAGAGCAAGCTCAGGCTGAAATGCAAATTGCGGGTAAAATAGCGCCCACAGCGCGGAAATGTCAAACCACCATCTTTATTCATGTTAACTCTATTTTACAGTCGACATTATAAAAAAAATAGGCAGGTATTTTGCTACCGTAGCCACGCAAGAATGGTTAATGATTAACCCCCCGGGTCTACCCAAAAGATATGATGTCATCAGATATTCCCGCTTGACATTATTTTTCCAACAGGATCGCTGGTTTGAAGGTCTTTAAAAAGATATGCGCTTTGAAAGCTGATAAAAGACTCTCAAGATCTAAATATTTCAAATGGACATGAAAAAATTAAGCAATTAAATATATTTAATAATTTTACTAGAATACAACACTTTGAAGTTTTTTTTTAATATTGCTCAAATGATGTTTTTTTCTAAAGTATTTAATAATTTACCTACTGTGACGAATCAAATTTCGTCACAAATAAATTTGAATTAGTCTCGCTGGCAAAGACAAAGAAAGTGTTGACAGATATGTGGGTCGCAAGGACCAAGACGGAAGAAGTGAGAAGTGCGGGGTAGGGCCACGGTTCCTACGAGTGCATAGGGCACGCCGGGACAAGGACAGTCAAGACTGAGACCAGGGAGAGGGAGGAACGCAAGAAGAGTTGATATCGCGAGTTAACGTGTGTAATGACAATTGCGTAAAAGACAATATTAGAAAAACGTTTTATAAAGTGCCGTCCTGACAAACAATAAAATAGTGCAAAACGACTTCCCGCCGCACACTGCCTGCTGCCCACTGCCCGCTGCCCACTGCCCACCCCACAGCTCCGCTGCCGCATCCTGACACTGTGCCTGGAGAGGCTCCCGCAGATTGCCAACGAGATTAAACGTCGCAAAGTTGGTTATCCCCGAACCATATGACAATCAGCTGAGTTTAGATATAAGTAGATCTAAGTAAAGTTAGGATTTTGTTTACACTTAGCCAACCCTTAATAAATTCCATTCATTTAAAATCTTTATAATTATATTCATCCCCTTTTGTTCCGATCCAAGCGACCCGAACCGGTGAGAAGGCAGAGTGGAGAAAGGACAGTACAGAGGTATGTAATAAAAATGCATTTATTTAAATATTCAATGATTATTTCTGAGCTAGTTACCGGAGCAAAACGTTATGTTACAATGTCGCCCGACGTGTGGCAGTTTTAGGTATTTTACAATACCTATTACTAATGTTATCGACATTCACATACCCCGTCCCTGAAAATAAGGTAAATATTTGCATGTTTTTATTATAGCGAATTTATTGTATTTTTTCTCGATATCCATAAGAGTACCCTTTGTCATATTTTGTGTCGTGCGTTATTGCGTTGTCTCAAAATAGAAAATTAAATGTGTATCTCATAAGATTATTAAATAAAGATGAGAGTTGTTTTATGTTGAAAAGAATTCTTCTGCGTTTAGTTTGTTATTATAAACAAATGTACTGCGGCGAGGTCGGGTGCGTAATAAAATTGACGGCTGGGTTTGTCAAGTGTCATTTTTTTGTTGAAAGACAGTTAATCATTCGGCAGTTTGGCGTTTTGACTTATTCGGGATTGTAGGTAGGTACCTGGAGTTCAAACCCTATATCCATCTATCGACTGAATAATCATTTGAAGAGAGTTTAATATTTTCGTAGAAAATAAGTAAGACGGGTGATGTAAAGTGTTATTTTTTGGTTGCCTAAATTTATGTGTTTAGGATAGATAATTTTAGGGTACCTATTCGGGGTTATTTTTTGTTGATATTTAGGCAGGGGTATTTGACCCCCGAGTAAGGAATCGTCTTTGTCCCGTTGACAAAGGTCATCGAACCAAATATATCAGCGGCGAGATAATTTATCAACATGTCTTCCGATAGCTACGAGTTAAATTCCAAGGAGATCCATGACCCAAATGGCCTCTCTAAGGACGATCTGATTGCCGAATTAAAAATTAGAAATTTAACCCCTCAGAAAACCATCCGAAAAATGAGGCAACAAGCTTTAAAATTTAATCAGGATATTCCAAAAAACACAAAAGAGTACACAGAAACGGAAGATGTATGCAAAGCAATATCGAAAATTGGAATCAAGGAGACAAAATCAATAAATTTGAGCACACTCTTAATTAAATACAATGGGAGAACATGCGTTAGAGATTTCATTCAGAGACTAGAAGAAATCAGTTCTGCCCGAGGATTTTCGGAAACCGATATCACTCAAGGGTTTGTTGAGTTAGTGGAAGGAGTCGCTCTTATCTGGTACAGAACTATCAAGTCTTCAGAACTGACATGGGAAAATTTGAAAACTAAACTGCTGCAGCAATTTGAAAGAGCCGATTCTCAAATTACTGCACGTTTGAAGCTATACGATTCACGTCAGGCAGACGAAGAAAGCGCTGCGGAGTTTGTGCTCATCACGAAAGCTAAAAATTACCGCCTTGACAACCCGTTATCTGAGTCTGAACTCATATACATTCTGAAAAAAGGCTTACATTCAGCATACGCCGGCACGGTAGCGGGAGCACGCGTCAATAGTATAGACGATTTGGTACAGGTGTGCAACGATCTCGAAACTTTCTCCCCTAATCTTAAAGAAAAGAGAGGATCTCACGTGGTGGGAATGTACTCACAGAGAACAGATATTGCACCACGTAGGGAAAATCCAAGAATTCCACGAACTTATGGATCGGCACCGCCACGCACAAACTGGAGGAGAAGGGAGAATAGTCCGAAGTGCTATAACTGCGACGAAGTAGGCCACATTAGCAGGGAATGTAGAAAACCGAGAAGAAATTCATACAGGACTACTAACGCACCCCGCTACGAGTTGCAAGCTCTCGAATTCAGTGAGTCAGTGCCAATCAATGCAACCCCTTGCGACGCGTCCCAAGGGATTATAAAAAACGAGTAACCGATCGGCCCGGAGCAGCACAAGCCGATCGGGAGTGGAAAAGCTGGCTAGAATTCGTAAAATTGTTTTATTTAAATTCACGATGTGAACCTATACGGTGTACCAGAGAAAATGACAACCGTCCACATGTTGAGATTGAAATAGATGGTAAAAAATTTACCGGACTATTAGACAGCGGAGCCTCAGTAAACTGCATGAACAATAGTACATATATGAGTTTGAACATTAATAAATACCAAAGAAATGAATCGCACCATAAGATATTTACTGCTGACGGAAAAGAACAAAAAATCGATGGGTGTGTTACACTTCCAGTCTCATGCGAAGGCGTTACCAAAACAATGATATTTTACGTTATTCCCACATTAACTTCCAAACTTATACTGGGAGTAGATTTTTGGGTTGAATTCAACGTTGCACCTGACTTGTTCAAGGATATTAAGTACTCGCAAAAAGAAAATGCGGTTAATACCGTGATTCACGGCGGTAACGGAGTCGAATTAACACCAGATCAGGCAAGGAGGATGAAGTTGATTACTGAAAAAGCACGAGACATATCATTTGAAGAAAAGGGACTAGGACGAACACATCTTATTGCACATGCGATTCACACGGAAGGACCACCCATCAAGCAGAGATACTTTCCACTATCACCGGTCAGACAAAAACAATTGGAGGAGGAATTAGAAAAAATGCTAAAGATGGGAGTGGTTCAACCATCACGTTCACCATGGTCGAGTCCTGTTGTAATGGTGGCTAAGAAGGATGGATCTACCCGACTTTGCTTAGATTCTCGCTTACTTAACTCAGCCACGCGTCGTGATTCCTACCCACTTCCCCACACTAAGCAAATTCTCGATAATCTGCGCAACGCGAAATACATATCGTCAATAGACCTGTCAAAAGCATACTGGCAGATACCACTCACTCCAGAGTCAAGAGAAAAAACCGCGTTTGTAGTGCCGAGGAGGGGATTGTTTGAGTTTAAACGCATGCCATTTGGACTCAAAAACGCAGGGGCTGAATTGCAAAGGCTATCTGATCAGTTGTTTGGACCTCAGTGGGATGATCACGTTTTTTGTTTCGTGGACGACCTCATAATCATTTCACCAGACTTTGAACATCACGAAAGGCTACTACACAAAACCATCGACCGGATCAAAGAAGCGGGATTAACTATTAATCTGGGCAAATCCGAATTCTGTAAAAAAGAATTGCGTTTTTTAGGTTACGTGGTAGATGCTAACGGACTTAAGACGGACCCAGCTAAGATAAAAAGTGTACAAGACTACCCCACCCCCAAAAATTCAAAGCAATTGAAGAGCTTCCTTGGTCTCTGTGGTTATTACAGAAGATTTATAAAAAATTTCTCCACTATAGCGTCGCCATTGACTAAAATAACGGGTGATAAAAACGGAAAAACTAAATTTAAATGGACTACTGAAACCGAGAGTGCGTTTCAAATACTTAAAAATATGTTGACATCTGCACCGATTTTGCGATGCCCTGACTTCGAGAAACCATTTTTCATACACACAGATGCCAGCAATTTAGGGATAGGAGGCGTGTTGACCCAGACCTTTGAAGACGGAGAACACCCTATAAGTTATTACTCTAGATCCCTAAATAAACACGAAGAAAATTACGGTACCACCGAAAAAGAATTGCTCGCGGCATTGGATTCAGTATATCATTTTAGGTCCTACATAGAGGGCAAAGAATTTACATTGGTGACAGATCATTCGAGTCTTAAATGGCTGCACAGCCTCCAAAATCCTTCTGGCCGATTAGCTCGATGGGCCACCAGACTTTCACAGTATGAATTTAACGTTATACATCGGAAAGGATCCCAGCATGTTGTGCCTGACGTTTTATCTCGGATTGAAGTCGGCGAACTACAAGAAAAGTCGTCTCAGAAAAATGAGGACCATTGGTATGCAAAGTTATTCGAAAAGTGTTCAACCGATCCGGCGACAAATTCACGTTATCGAATTGAAAATGATATTCTTTATTATCATGTCGAAAGTGAAACACCCCTGACGGGGAATTTCGAGTGGAAAAAGGTTGTGCCCTATGACCAGCGAGAAGAAATAATAAGAGAATGTCATGATTCTCCTACAATGGGTCATCCGGGAACATTTAAAACATTCAAAAACGCGCGACTAAGATTTCATTGGCCAGGGATGTACAGAGACATTAAAAAGTATGTAAGAAAATGCGTAACTTGCAAGGCATACAAACCATCAACAGGGGCGCCTTTAGGTCAAATGTCCACCCCGGTCAACGCTCCCATGGAGATGATTTCTATAGACTTAGTTGGTCCATTACCTCGCAGCCGGTCTGTGCACGCATATATATTGAGTTGTGTCGACGTATTTACAAAGTACTGTTGGTTATTTCCCCTACGCAAAGCTACCTCTGCGTCCATCATAAAGTGTCTAGAGTTTGGTATATTCTTGCCATTAGGGACTCCGAGAGTGCTACAAATGGACAATGGGAAACAATTTATATCTCGGGAGTTAAAAGAATTCACGAAAAAATATAATGTACCCATTCTTTTCTATAACGCGTATTACGCTCCACAGTCAAATGTAGTCGAAGCTTATAATAAAACAATTGAAACGACACTGAGCATAATGATCCAAGAAGATCAGCGAGCGTGGACCACCCACTTACCAATGGTACAGACCTCAATGAATAACACAGTAAATTTTTCCACTGGATTTACACGGTATTTTCTATTTCATGGCAGAGAACAAATGCTAAACGGGGGTTTCCACCCGCACAATAATAATGTGACATCAGAATCTAAAACTGGGCTTAGAATAAACGATACACAATCCTATGGATCATCCTTGAAAGAACTCCAAACTGTTTTCGATATAGTTCGAGATAACTTGCTGGTAGCGTTCCAACGCAATGCAGGTGCATATAACTTACGTAGAAGAAATGTTATTTATAACCAAGGGGATGTCGTGTGGAGAAAAAACTTCGTACATTCTGATGCATCTGTGTACTTTTCAAACAAATTAGCTCCACGATTCATTCAAAATGTCGTAAAAGAAAAAATTTCTGACGTCTTGTATCTTCTAGCGGATGCAAATGGAAAGGAGACAGGTAGATATCACATTAAAGACCTAGTGAAATCGGAGCTACCTGCGATTGTGATGTGACACAATGGAGATCAGTCAAAATAGGTTCGAGTAAGTTATCAATGTTTAGTCTATTTTACACACTTTAGGTTTGGTTAGATTAAATTTATATTACGTGTTTTTTTTTAGGTCGACAAGTTGTAAAGTACAACGCCATTCTCTGTAACATCTCACCCGTAAAATAGAGCAATTGTGAAGGAGGATTGTAACTAGAGGAATTGTGGCACATTCATATCGCGTGAGTTGAGGAAAATAAATATCTGCGTTTGGCGAAACGAACATTATCTTGCACCTAACGTCTCGTGATGTTTCGGACAAGTAGCCTGCGCAGATGAGAAAATAAGGGGGCGTGCGTGAGTGTGCAAACGAATTGCGTAAGGTAATTTATGAGAGCGATAGATGGAGCACCTACCACTGACACGATTTGAGAGGGACAAATACGAACGTTTGATGAAATTAGTATGCTAGTACCTAAATGTCTCATATCTGAAAGTAATCTGCGTGAGTGATAAAAGGCCGGTGTTGGTGGTGGTGCGTCCTCAAGTGAAAGAATGCGAAAACGAAAGCGAGCACCGAATGTCCCACGATTTGTGTGGTACAAATATGCAAGTTTGACAAAATTAGTATGAAAAGTAGTCTGCTTGCGTGAGAAAAGACCGGTGTTGGTGTTGTCGTCAAACGAATGTGAGCACTGAACTTTGCACGATTTGAGTGGTACAAATGCGCGTGTTCGATGAAAAGTAATATGTGTGTACTTAAATGTCTTCATAGTTGAGTAGTATTCTGCGCGCGTGAGAAAAGACCGTAAATTGTGTAAAAGTGCGAAAAAGTGGAATAAAATGAGATGATGCGCGATGGACGCATTGGCCAGCAGGATTGAAAAATGCGGCAGGTAGAGGTTGCATCTTGAAAGCGGGAGAGTGAAAGACAGAGAATCCGGTTTTGGTGGTTTCTCCGTGTAATAGAAATTACCTGGCGCCTAATTTTCATTGTGTATCGCGTCGGGAGGTACACTACAACTCTGTCTTATTTTGTTTAATTTTTTCATCCATTTCAACTCAGACGTACTATGGCATGTACACCAGATTTCTTGTTTTGTGTTATCGATGATGTAGACGTTTATAGATTTAGGTTTAGGTAATTGAGGAGTTTATAAATATTAGTAACGGCTTCTTTTGCGATACAACATGTTTGATTAAGAGTAAAATTAAGAAGATCTACGCGTAAGCAGGTATAAAATTTTATTATACTCCAGACATGTCAGCGAAAATAATGGGAGATTGAACTAAAATGGTAGGTATGCAATCTCCATTCCCTCTCCTATCCCGATACATTGGATTTTTTATGTAAAATGTTACGTTGTCATAGTTTTTTGTCGTATGGTTGGGAAAAACTTCGTAAATAAACAGTGTAAAATTCCAATCCTCAAGTGTCTGGAGAGAAGAAGACCGCTTTGTTAATATAAGAAGTGTTTAGGTTAGTCGAGGGTTGTCGTTTATCTTTAATTTTGTTGTGTTTTATTGTATCTTATTGTTTTCATGTATTTTGTAAAATTTTGGGCCACATATTAAGATGTGAGTCTTGATGTTTTAAAAAGAGTGGTGTTTTTGATGTTTTGAAAGAGTGTGAAGCGAAAAGGATTGTCGTTCAATATTGGGAAATGATGAAAGAGTTTAGGATATATGTCGAATGAGTAAATTTTGTTGAAGATTATTAATGTTTATGTGTGTTTTAATTTTAATTGTTATACATATAAGTTTTGTTTAGAACGTAATTTTCATTCCGGATACGAGAATTGTTAATAATTTTAGCTTTTCCATGTTTAGATGTAAGAAGTTTGTCATACGGGAAAAGGGGAAAAGAAAATTTTATTTCTAGGAAATAAAAATTTTCTTTTGTGACGAAGGGGGAATTGTGACGAATCAAATTTCGTCACAAATAAATTTGAATTAGTCTCGCTGGCAAAGACAAAGAAAGTGTTGACAGATATGTGGGTCGCAAGGACCAAGACGGAAGAAGTGAGAAGTGCGGGGTAGGGCCACGGTTCCTACGAGTGCATAGGGCACGCCGGGACAAGGACAGTCAAGACTGAGACCAGGGAGAGGGAGGAACGCAAGAAGAGTTGATATCGCGAGTTAACGTGTGTAATGACAATTGCGTAAAAGACAATATTAGAAAAACGTTTTATAAAGTGCCGTCCTGACAAACAATAAAATAGTGCAAAACGACTTCCCGCCGCACACTGCCTGCTGCCCACTGCCCGCTGCCCACTGCCCACCCCACAGCTCCGCTGCCGCATCCTGACACTGTGCCTGGAGAGGCTCCCGCAGATTGCCAACGAGATTAAACGTCGCAAAGTTGGTTATCCCCGAACCATATGACAATCAGCTGAGTTTAGATATAAGTAGATCTAAGTAAAGTTAGGATTTTGTTTACACTTAGCCAACCCTTAATAAATTCCATTCATTTAAAATCTTTATAATTATATTCATCCCCTTTTGTTCCGATCCAAGCGACCCGAACCGGTGAGAAGGCAGAGTGGAGAAAGGACAGTACAGAGGTTTGTAATAAAAATGCATTTATTTAAATATTCAATGATTATTTCTGAGCTAGTTACCGGAGCAAAACGTTATGTTACACTACCACTTTTAACGAAACTCAAAAAACAGCACTTGTATGTGCCTTACAGCTATAAGGCACACACAATTGGACATGTAGGTATTTCTTTGAAATTCGATGAGATTACAGAATTTTTTTTAAATTTAAATTTATTTAGGAAACACAGTATAAAATCGTTCTGTTAATAATATTTTTTGTTTGGTTACAGATTAGAAAGCAGGTAGAAGTGAGCGCTTAAAATACAAAATAAACATCTTATCTATTTTATCCATTGTCTTATCTATTCGCTGTTTGTATCCGCCGGGAACGTGGTAGGCTCCAGTTCCTAACTAAGAAGGTTCAGTCCTGTGAAACTAAACAAAGTGAAGTTTAGGAGACATTTTAAAATTAGTGTATTACGTGTGTGTTATTACGTTTTTTTTCATAAAAGTTACTATAATGAAGATTTAAAAAACCTTTTTATTGCATCCTATGTTCTTATATAGTCCAGCCCACTTTATGATTTACATGGAACAGTAGTTCCTGCGAGTCATCGAGAAATTCCTTTGTGAGGAGTTAATTGGAGCACGAGTTTAAATTGAAATGTTCACCGATAACTTCACAACAGGAACCGGCGAGTGGGAAAAATAAATCAAGTCAAATTACCCACTCCTCGCAGTCTATTACCGGAGGAGCTTCTACCCTGTTAAATACTGGTGGCACATAATATAGAACCTCTTCAACGGTATGATTCTGTAAATGATTAAAAAAATTAATTAACGAAAGCTAAAGCTGTTTTTTCATAGGAATATTTTTTATTTTTCGATTTCCAAACTGTTTTAAAGGTGTTAGAGGTTGTTTTGGAAGAAGTGAAAATGTGATATGATTAGTGCAAAGCACTTTTTTACGTTAATTCTACACAAGAGGAAAATAACCTTTGTTATCTTTGGGGATGCTGTGTGGAGGGTATTTAAGGAAAAGAAGGTGATGAAGTTCTGGGAAGGATTAATGTATGAGGGGTGGTAGGAATCTGAGGGTCATTGTCTCCAGGTGTGACGGATGTATGAATCCATTCCGGACTAGCGGTGCAAGGCGTTGTTCCGAGAGAACATATGCTGGAGAGTTCTAAAGGTCTCCCTTATCCAATCTCTTCCGATCTGGCCTGTCACGCAGCTGTTGGGTAGATGCATCCATTGCCAAGACCCGAACAACCTCACTCCATAAAGCCAGATTTCCTACTAAGTCACCAAACGTAACAAACCAGTTGGGGTGACCAATGGCAGAGATTTTAACAAACATATTAATATGACTTATAAAATATGAGAGCTTCTCTCTGAAAATTTCCTGTTGAATTGATATTTTATGGGTAATGTAATTTCACATCGAACATGATCTATTTATTGTCATCACGTTAAATTTCTTAAACTCCACTTTAATTGAAGGTTTTTCTTTCGTGTATTCAATAATAATAATTGATATATTTGTACTTAAATTTTAAAATGATAATTTACATTTACATAATAACATTTAAATTTAGTTTATTCATAAACAAGTTATGGTGTGTCATTTGCGACATTTTACTTGGAAGGCAATAAGGGCATAGGTAATAAAAATAAAAGCTGCTAAGTTAATTCACCATAGTTTGGTAATGCATTCAGAAAGCGAAATAGCTGTTACGCTTTATAATAATTACACAGCAGAACTTATTTACAAAAAGCCTTTTTTTAAAGTTAATTGAATAGTCAAATTGTCAAATATATGAGAGAAAAACTTTAAATTCAATTGGATTTTAAATGGAAATTTACAATAATATTGTGTATTTGAATTGCAAACGTTTTCTAATAAACTTCTTGTAAAGAAATGTAATTCCCGGAATGATAAAAGCATCGATAAATCCGCATTAATAATTAGTGGAAAGCTTGTCGAGGGGGCCAAATAATCTGGGTAGTATAAAGTAGTTTAACCGAGGGTTTAAACCCGTACGCGCTATCGACCATCCCATGAAATAATACTGTACAGAAAAATAAATGTGATTTAATTTTTTTTAATATATTTAGCTTGCACATTAAATTAGAATCGAGTCTACTCAAAATGCTACAATTTTCGTTAATTTGAAAGGTCGATTTATTTTTTGATGAAGAGGACGAATGATAGATTCTATACATGTTGTGGCATAATATGTGTCAATTTGTATCAGAATCACCTAAATGAGAGACGAAAAATTAAAAACTTGTATATTACTAACATAGGTGATGGTTTTCCTCTATCTCTTCCCTTTCTTCAGCCTGACAACATTCCTAAATAATCTTACTATCGAGCAATAGTATTACGGTTTTTTACGTGAAATTTGAAACTTCTGAATATCTGAACTTCAATACAATTATCATGTGTTTTTTTACTATTCAATAGAAAAACGACTTTGTTTAAATTACTTTATTGTGATTTTCGGAAAAAGAAAATATGACATTTTTTTGGATTTCTTCTGCTTCAGCTAATTAATTTGTACTTTTTCTCGGAATTTTCTTTTAGGGGAGGTTTCTTCTTCCCTGTCTCTCCCTCTCATTTTAGCCTTACGACACTCCACTTAAGCAATTGCGAACATTAAAAAAAGTATAAAATCCCACAGAAAGTGGAAAAATCCCTTTTTTAATGTAAAATTATATTCATTTGACTGGCTAGCCTCATTTATTCTACAAACAACCCAATTGTTTATTCATGCGTCTCTATTGACCCGGACTAGCTGTGTTTCTCCGTAACGTTAACTTGACATGATGTAAATAGAGTCTTGGCCACACTTGCTGGCGCCCGGTTAGGGAAGGGGTTGTTTTCGACTGCTCTAGAGAAGCAGAAATGCAAGACAAAACGTTACATGGAATATGTTGTGGTTAATCCTTTGTAAATATGTAGGTCTAACCTGGCGTTGATACCTTTGAAGGAGAGGTCAGTAGATAGGTTGGTCTAAAAACAGACAATGTAGCTCTCTGATTTTGTACGAATCTGAAAGAAATATTTTTTTCAACTACTTAAAAGCTATTACCACTGCATCGAATTCAACTAATACTTAGGTATAAATAATAAAAGTCTTAAAAATTAATTAAATGAAGACATTATGAGCGAAACTCAATCGAAAATCTGGAAACAGAAAAATCAGAAAAGGATATTGGCACCTCTGGGACTCGAGCCCAGGACCTCCCTACTTTCCGGGTTGGGCGCTCTTATCCACTGAGCTAAGGTGTCGATATCCAATTCGGTCGCTTTTTAACTGTACCATACTTCGACTAAGAACCACCCATATTATCTTCATTTTTCTTAACGCATATTTTTATTGGCTGCCATCTTTATGAATGATTGCAAGATTCAACTCGAACTAAATGCAATCTAGATGGTGTCTGGATAAATTATTATCCATTTTTATTTAATGTGCGACATCTATTGACTCTTCTGCAAGTCTGGGATGAATATTATTATTTATTATTTTAACTTTATGAGTAAAACCTCAAACTGTAATATTTAATTAAATGAAGACATTATGAGCGAAACTCAATCGAAAATCTGGTTAAGAAAAATGAAGATAATATGGGTGGTTCTTAGTCGAAGTATGGTACAGTTAAAAAGTTACCGAATTGGATATCGACACCTTAGCTCAGTGGATAAGAGCGCCCAACCCGGAAAGTAGGGAGGTCCTGGGTTCGAGTCCCAGAGGTGCCAATATCCTTTTCTGATTTTTCTGTTTCCAGATTTTCGATTGAGTTTCGCTCATAATGTCTTCATTTTATTAAATATTACAGTTTGAGGTTTTACTCATAAAGTTAAAATAATAAATAATAATCTTAAAAATGACTTTCTTGTCATGACTCGTAAAATGAAATATTCTAAAAAAATAGTGAAAACTTTATTGATCTATTGAAGACATTGACATTTGCATGGTTTGAACAAGTGCAACTAATATAACTTACTGATATACTAAGAAAAAACCATCAGTAAAGGGCAATGTCGCGAGCAAGTAGTTGGAAAGAAACAATAGAGCAATCTGTGAAAACTTGGCAAGATCAAATAGATCTAGATGCCTACACTTGATGGCCCACTCGTTATTTCTTCCTCTACCAAATTGTTTACAGTAAGAGGGATTAAATCTCGGGTCACCAACCAACTGATATTTAATGTTGATAAAAAGCTCTTTATAATAAATAAAGTAGTAGGTGTCCAGCAAACAAAACGGTTGATTATTTAAATATTGTTCAAAAATATGTTTTGACAAGTGACGGGGTTTAGAGCAGTCACGCAAATAACGGAAAATTGCGTAGTTTGCCGGCCACAGAAAAAACCTTTTTAGCCCGTGTGATATTTTACCGTCCGAAATAAGATTTTTTACAATATTTGTTTAAATATTATTTTTTTGGATGTATATTGTGTATGCCATTGTTATATTGACCATATGATATGTAGATTGAAGTGAAAAACCTTTAAGTTATTGTCTATTGTATTTTTTTTGAAGTCCCCTTTTCATTTTTCTAAAAAATTAAAATAAATACATTAAAAATAACGCAAACTGGCAATTATGGTATTTTATCGAACTTGTCTTACAGATGTAATGATATTTTAAAGCTCCTAAGCTTAAGATAGAGATGACTTTGTGAGCTTGAAATACTGTTAGATTTTACTGATTCGCACAATCAAATGATGTCGGCTTTATAGTCTTTCTAATTATCTTTTATTATTTATTTACACCCTTAGGGCCTTGACAAAAAACAAATTTTTAAATATTACATTATAGTATTGAATCCAACAATCAAGCAGTTTCCAGGTAAGGGTAGGCAAAGGAGTAACGCCACCTAACTCTCTTTTGGCGTACATTGTTTGCTTTGTTGTATTGGAGAGTGATTAAATAATATAAATTCTTTTTATAACTGCTGGAAAACATAAATTTATATATTTAAATTACTTCAAAACAAATAATGGATTCTTCGAACTGTTTTGACGGGTTGTTTTACTCAAAAAGGATAATATTATTTCTCAAAATTTCGTAAATACTTTTTGACCTTCCTTTATTTAATTAAAACCCTTAATCCGTTATCTGTATATAATACACAAATAATATTACCGTTAAAAGCGAGTAAAGAAAAGATTGTGTCCCTTGTAAAATTGTTTGTTTAAAAATGCCATTCTAATATTATTTATTCATTTCAATATTGTTTGGCTGGTTCCAACACACAAAAATGTGTCTTGTACTCTTCTTCTATGAAGGTAAAAGTGACAATTCGGAGAATATTTATCGTTTAGCTTTGTTTTCTTTTTAACTCAGATTTCCAATGTTTTTTCAGACATTGCCCTCTTTTTGAAATGCCAAATTGCACCCCTCGATCAAGAAAAAAAACATTTTTTATACATACGGCATTAAAAAGTTAAGTGAAACTTCTTTGGCACCGTTGTGATTGAAACTCGATGAAACGGAAACGTCACTAAAAAGAGACAAACATATACACTATACTATAGGATTAAGCCTGCAAGAGAATGAAAAAGAATGAAACTTTACCGCGTTGGCTTTGATTATGAGCTCACTTTTGAAGGATCCTATTGGTTGGGATTGTGTGGGCTTTTACTGCGTGTGAACGTTTTTTTTAATGTTTTCTTTATTCGTTGAATAGTTAGTTACACAAATTGGGGATTTTTCGACCACATGGCACATGCCCAACTGCACTCGATTTTTAATTTTTATTTGTGCGGTCCCCGTAGTCTCCGCACTTTTGTCTACTTTAGTTTTACTTCTACCGCGTGTGAATTGCGTACTTTCTTTTTTATTAAGATTATTATGAACACAATCGAAAACCACAAAACGGGCATATGCTAGTGAGGTAGTAAAAAGCCTTTAAAAAACTAAAAACAAAATTATAATACGAATAAACAAAAAAATAATAAAAAATGCTCCAAAATACAGAAAAACGATTTAATGCAAAAATATTTTGTTTTTAACTACAGGGTGGGCCATATTTTGTGTACTTTTAAAATAACCATAAAAAAACAGATTGTACTCAAATAAATGTTTATTGAAAAGAACAAAATATATTGGAAAATCATTTCTAAAAAATAATGCCCTCCAAATATGGCATTGGCATACTGGCATTCCTCAGATCTCAAAACAAGATTTTCGAAAACTTTTCGGCACCAAGTTCGGGGTATTTAAATCATTTTGTGACGCGCGTTCTTCTGTATTCGGACTCAACTATAAGGATAACCCATGACAAAAAAACAGTTGGAGTTAGATCCGGGCCGCGGGGAGGTCATGGAATATTTGCTTGCTATGCTATCATGATAAATTTAAAAAAAAAACGGAAATATGTCATTTTTAAATCAAATTTTAGCATTGTTTTGAAACGAAAATACTTCAGTTTGTCTATTTATTTACGGTCTTACGAAATAATATGTATCGTGACGAATCACGGGGTCAAAGTGGTGTGGTGGAGCCACTCTGTGTGCTCTGCGCCCATGGATATCAAGGCGTCAACTACATACCAAACGCACGATATAGTCACATTGAGTACTTGCCTTGTTTCCTCCGCTATGCATTCGGTAACGCTGTATGGCGCTCTTTCCACAGGCAACGACACTTTATAAAAGTCTGATACACATTACACATACACTATGGTACGATAAAAAACACGATATGATTCGGTACGAGATGAAGCACGATATCGATATATGAACCGTAAATGTGCGCGTGCGATGCGCATAATACGAACGCTAACTTTTTACACACTGCCGATACGTTATTGTTGCGCCGGGCGGTAGATTTGACGTCATGTACTCATGTGCGCGTCCAACGACACATGGAACGCTAGTCGGCCCTCAGCAAGCAGAAACACATCGACAACCATTGAGCATTACGGCACATTCCGCCCACCAAAATACAGAAACTTGTATTTTTTTAAAATAAAATTGAACCTTAACCGAAGCGCAAAATGCCATGAAATGTTAAAGGAACGAAGAGAATACGAATAAGAACTAAACTAGATGATGATAAACTTAGAGGTAACTTAAAACTAAGACGGATCGCGATGTCGATTAGCCGCAACGTTGAATAAGTTGCAAACGACCCACACGGTTGATCTTCAGATCGGTATAACCCTCGTCTGGCACGGAAGTTAAGGGTTCCAAAGTCAAAAAATGACCTGGAGTTGATACGCTCAAATCGTTGGGGTCTGAACTCAATGGGTAGAGAGGCCGAGAATTTAACGTGGCCTCAATCTGCACGAAAAGCGTAGTCAGTTCCTCGAAAGTCAACGTTTGGTTACCAATTAAGCGATAAGGATGAGTTTTGACCGATTTAACCTGAATCTCCCATACGCCACCGAAATGGGGACTAGATGGGGGATTGAAGCCGAAAACGATTTGTTCCGAATTTGAAGCAGTCTGCATGAACGAATTAAGCTGAGTTTTAGCTCCGACGAGATTCGTTCCGCAATCTGAGTGTATGATATTTACACGACCTCTCCTACCTACAATTCGACGTAGCGCTGCAATGAAAGATTCGGTAGACAAATCCGAAGCTACTTTAAGGTGTAGAGCCTTGGTAGTAAAACATACGAATAAGCAAAGATAAGCTTTGTCTATCTTAGCGCCGCGGTATTTACCAGTTTTGATGTGAAACGGACCACCGTAATCAAAGCCCACGATCGGGAATGGTTTAACTTGATTAATACGAGCAGCGGGTAGGTCACTCATGAAAGATTCTAGAGGGGCTGGATTTATGCGATAACAATGAATACACTTTGACAAGCAGTGGCGGATGGCGCGTTTTGGCGACAGAATCCAAAACTGCTGCGTCAGCAGATATTGCATCGTGTTAATACCTGGATGACAATATTCTTGATGGAGAGCGTCTATCACAAGAAAAGTGAGCTTGGATTCACGAGGAAGTAGGGCAGGATGTTTATGCTCGAATTCGAGCTCAGAACGAGATAACCTGCCGCCCACCCTGAGCACACCATGGTCGTCAATGAATGGATTGAGCTTCCGCATTTGTTTCGAAAGAAGTTTGCCCTCATTCAAGCGCGTGATATCATCGTTGAAATTTACAGATTGAATGTGTTTAACCACTGCCAACAGCGAAACGTGAACTTCGGCACGGTTTAATGGAAGGTCTGAACGACGAGACTCTTTGTTACGTAGGTTGTAAATGAATCTGTGACAATAACCGAGAACGCGTTGAATCTTTCGGAGAGAAGAAAATTTAACTAGTAGTAGGTCCACCAAATTTTCATCCTGTTGGACTAATAACGATTGACTTGGTTTCTCAGAGTGAAGTTCAGTTTCGTCGACATTGCTATCAAGGGTTGGGCAAGAATTGACTGGTTGGATTAACCATGGAGGCCCCGCCCACCATAACGTGTTATCGGGCAGGAACCGACCACGCGAAGCAACGTTGGTTTGATTATCGCCGGATGATATGTGATGCCAAGGAGTATCTTCGAAAGCATCCTGGATGTAACTGACATGGTTAGCCACGAAAGTTTTCCAGCGATAAGAAGGAGATCGTAACCATGCAAGAACGATAGTTGAATCGGACCACGCAAACGTATTGGGGATTGGAAGCAACGGTTCGTATGATTCCTTGACAAATTTTAATAGATCCGCTGGAAGAACTGCCGCACAAAGTTCGAGGCGAGGCAATGAAATCCTTTTGGTGCGGGCGACTTGGTTCGACTCAAGGTAAGAGATATCCCGGTCCTTTTCTCGAAAAGGCAAAGCTACGATGTATCGTCCCGGAGTATCAGGGGTGTGGTCCATGCAGTACATTTGTTCATAAAGTTGTTCCTCAGGGGTAAGCTGTAAAGACTGGGGAATTGGGGTGTCTAACTCCCATACTTGCTGAACCTCTTCGTGGAGCCGGTCCTCGCTAATTAACATGAACGATTTTGTTTCGTGACCGGCGTCAGAACCAACAGAACCCAGAAGAAGCCAACCAAATACAGAATTAAAAGCTGATGGCTGATTAGGACCACCCTTCACATTACCAGGTCTCAGAAGAGAAGTGAAGACCTCAGCACCCAGAAGAAGGTCAATTGGTCCTGGTTTGTGATAGTCAGGGTCCGCAAGACGTAAGTTTTGCAAATGATGCCATGATGACTTGTCTAGTTGAACCGTTGGCATGTTGCCGCAGATAGTAGGCAGCGTGAGTGCTTTGATATTAAAAAGAACCCGCCCCTTAACACCGACTTCTAATTGAATGACTGCTGACGCAGTGGCGGAAGATTGGCCTAAGCCACAAATTCTTCGAGCACTGGCCGTACGATGGATACCTAGACGCTCTGCAGCACGATCGGTGATAAAGTGAGCTTGACTGCCCGAATCGATTAGTGCACGTAAAGTTTGACACCTGCCGGAGGAATCGCGAATGCTTACCTTGGCAGTAGACAAAAGAACTCCGGACCTGTCACCTAAATTAGTGAGGACATTAATTTGAGGGTTGGAAGCAGGGGCCTCACGGTCCGTAGACGTCGTGGAGTGATGACCCCCTTCTTCAGAAGATAAAATTTCATCACGATGGAGGAGAGTGTGGTGTTTTTGTTTACATTTCCGACATTTAAATAAAGATTTGCAATCCTTAAGAAAATGCGAAGAATGCAGACAATTAAAACACCAACGGTGTGCTTTGGCGAACTGGATGCGATCAGGAACCGATTTTAGCGCGAACGCCTTGCATTTGGAAATGGAATGTTCTTCCTCGCAACAAGAGCACATCGGATAATTGGTCGAGATCGAGGACCCGTTGGATTCAGGTCGCATCTTCGTTACATCGCAAAGAAACGATGAAGTATGTTTTTTGGGAGCCTGATCCGATTTACGCACGGGAGGTTTGTACGCTGATCGTACACCGTGATGATCCGGAGGCGAAAAGTGCAAGTCTCGTACACGAGCTTCACACTGGTTATATAAAAACTCCTTTAGTTTTGAATATGATGGCAACTCAGTAGGAGACTGCATTTGTTCGAATGCGCATCTTGTTAGTGAATCCAATTTTGACAGGATCAGGTAACACAACACGAAGTCCCAATTGTCAGTTGGGAGATCCAATTCTCTTAGGATTGTTAAATCTTCGTTAAATACGTCGAATACGCGGCGAAATTCATACGGATCGTTGGGTGGAAAATTTACATTTAGCATTTCCCGCCAACACGTAAATGCTAGTTCGCGCGCGTTACGGTAGCGCGTTACCAGTCTTTGATATGCATCCAAGTAATGAGCTCCCTGAACCGGGAACGTTCGAATTAAACCCAGTGCCTCACCAGACACACTTGAAAACAAATACTGCATACGTTCGATGTTTGACAACGATTTGTTTTCATGAATCAAAGCATTGAACATATCGTAGAACTCGGGCCATTTCTTGATATCGCCAGAAAATGTAGGAATGTTTATCTTTGGTAACTTGACGTTCGCGCACGCACTCGCGGCCTTGGATTCGCCAGATTGAGTAGTCAACTCCTGATAAATTTCAATAATTTGGTAGTACATCTCATCAAAAGATTCTCGAATCTTATCTTCCTCTATTTCGTTAGAATCGTCTAAGTCCAGCATTTCTGCGTGTGCTGTCCCAAATTCCAGCACTATCCTATCAAGGGTCGTATAATGAGCTAACAGTAGATTGCACTTGGATGCATCGTGCAAAGCGATTTTCGCAATCTCATATGTTTTAATTAATCTATTATTCGCTAATGTCCGTTTCCGGCGCAATGCTTGCACCGTTGGGGCCATTTTGACAATAAACACGTTTGAAAACGCTTAAAATAAAGAATAGGAATAACCCGCAAAACGTAAAGAAATAATAATTTTAAGCTATTTTAATTTAGATGTGCGGTCAATGATTCACGTTTTTCGATATAATTCACATATAAATTAACAATTCATAGCATTTTACGCTTTGCATGGAACGAATTTAATACAAAGATGAACATCTAAATGTCCCTGGTTTCTTTTCGGCACCAATGTATCGTGACGAATCACGGGGTCAAAGTGGTGTGGTGGAGCCACTCTGTGTGCTCTGCGCCCATGGATATCAAGGCGTCAACTACATACCAAACGCACGATATAGTCACATTGAGTACTTGCCTTGTTTCCTCCGCTATGCATTCGGTAACGCTGTATGGCGCTCTTTCCACAGGCAACGACACTTTATAAAAGTCTGATACACATTACACATACACTATGGTACGATAAAAAACACGATATGATTCGGTACGAGATGAAGCACGATATCGATATATGAACCGTAAATATGCGCGTGCGATGCGCATAATACGAACGCTAACTTTTTACACACTGCCGATACGTTATTGTTGCGCCGGGCGGTAGATTTGACGTCATGTACTCATGTGCGCGTCCAACGACACATGGAACGCTAGTCGGCCCTCAGCAAGCAGAAACACATCGACAACCATTGAGCATTACGGCACATAATATATTTAAAAAAAATTACATTATATTATTGTTTAGACATTATTGAAAAATTAAAAATACTTTCTATCAAAAAATAATTACAAAAAGTACATAATTTTAATTGTTTTATCATCACGAGATGAATGTGGGTATTTATCAATGCATATTTGGAAGGAAATAAAATCTATTTTGAGTTCTGTTAAAATGCTGGTATGGGGAATAATTTATCTTTCTCATCGAAACCGCCTTTTACCATTGCAAAGGTACAATCTCAAGATCATCGTTCGGTGAAATTTAAATTCTTGGTCGCTGGTTAATGGCTCTTATTATAATATCAACCCACAAAGTGACTCCTGTCGAGGATAATACAATATTAGTTTGAAAATTATTTTCATATAAACTTAACGTTTTGACTAAGAAAAATAAATGAAAAGTATTACGATATAATGGAGGCAAGTTTGAACTTTATGATTTAAAAAAAAAGTCAATCTTGTTGATCTCATAACTTAAAAAAAAAACTCCCTGAAACTTAGGGCGTGAAATGATCATTGACCTGTTAACGTTGGAAAATAACTTTTTATAGTACAAATAAAAATCATAAAATGTTCGAAATTCTTACTAAATATGTACCTATTTGATGGAACGACGGAGAAAAAAATATTTTTCGGATATCCAAACCTCTATAACAAAAAAATGTTCAAAGTTTGTTTATTAGTACGGTTGAAATTTCCAAAGCTGGAAACCAAAAATATTGAAATATAAGAAATTTGTCATCCGCAGTTTTACTGGGTGGGACTGTGTTTCCCGGCATCGCTGATTTGTTAACCAATACTACTGCACACCTTCAAAAAATCAATTAAGTTAACGAATTCCTTCTGGATTCAAAGTATGCCCATTCGGTGGCAGTCCACCGAAGGCGGCCATAATACTACTGCACACCTTCAAAAAACAAATTAATTGAACGAATTCATTCCATATTCAAACTATGCCCATAAAATAGTAGTCCACCGACGATCAGGCGGCCACTATAGCAAATTTCTTGTATTTCAATATCTTTGCTGGAAACCCACGTTTTGTACTGAAAGGATTTCCTCAAAGATGTTGTTTTATAAATTATATCAAGTTCTCATCGAATTTCGGAATATTCACAAAATATTTTAAATGCCCTGCGTATTTTTTCTTTTTGAAAATGTTATAATAAATACCTTTTTAGAAACAAAATAAAATTATCTTTCAGATTTTTGTATTTGATATAAAGATAATATCTTATTTTTAAAATAAAAATAATTTCATACATAAAAAAAGTTGAAAAAAAGCTAACTCCAAACATTTTTACGTAAAAAAAATTCTCAAATTACAAAATTTAAAAAAAAGCAGTTCTTATATCTAAAGAATTTGCAAGAAAGCTGGCACTTTAGTTTTTTATCTTGTTTATATAATTTAAACAATGTAAGTCCCAAAAATAACCAAAAAAACAATTATTTCTTTGAATCACGTTAACCAACATACGCCTTAGAAATATATGTTATAAAAAAACATTACTTTCGGGAAATACTTATAAAATAAATACCTAATTTGTTATTTACTTTAAATATTATTATTTACGTATTGTAGTATTGATTTGTAATCTTTCACGTCTTTTTCAACGTCTGTTTTCTATTTTTTGCTGTTTTTCAAGCTCACTAGGGCTGTCTTTATCATGTTGTATTACGTAAAATCTAAAAGGCGTTAATATTTTAAATAAATTACCATGTAGCCCCATTTTCTGACATAAAATTAGAGTTCACTAGACTAGCGGTAAATATATTGAATTATTCTAAAGTAATTTTGAATGGACCGCTTTATGAACCAAAGAACGATTTTTGGAAACAACAGAAACTGTCACCCTGAATAATTATAATGCATATATAGCGAGAAAAAATGAACACCATTTCGAATGCGGTGCATGCAAAATCCAATGTTGCCGGATCTAAAATCAGAATTTGTAGAATATGCAACTAAAACACCGTTTAACGATTGGAAAGTGATTTTTATAAAAGTTATAAACCTTTACTATAAGAAAGAGGGCTTTACCCACTATTTAAAACCATATACTATAATACCCACACATATTGAATAAACCACCATTAATATCTTCATACTACAATACCCACCCGGCTTCGCCTTTGTGGGACTTTTTTTTGTTACTTTATTATATTTTATGTTACGAGTATTTTGTGTCTTTGCCGAAAAAAAAATCAATTGATATAATGGTATCGAGATTAGAGATCACACGTTCTGATATATCATTTTGCAAATTGCATAACGATTTTCCTTTTTTTTAAGGATTTCAGTCCGAAATTCCCTCCCTGGAAAAATTCACCAATTTAACTGTATTCACCCTAAAAAAAATAAGAGCTCTACCGTATAATACGATAACGTTCTTATTCTGAAAAAAGGCGTTATTTTGTTGAAATTAACGATTTCAGCCCGCACAAGGACGATTTAGAAAGAGTTTTTTTTTTCACTGGCGAAGCGTACTCGGGAAAAATCTGTAAATCATAATATTTGCTTAGTAAAATATGTTTACACGGGCCAAAATCTATTCGCGTTTTATACATAATAATGTACTGTATTCTGAACGAATCTCGATACATTTCAATTCTCAAGTAAGATTTATGTTGAATAAAAAGTTTTTCTTCGTCTCAAGAGTATTACAACATAGAAGTACATTAAAGACAATATTATAATGTAAATATATAGTCACCTGGGAATATATTTATTTCCACCGAGAAGTTGTTGCTGAATTAATTCACTTGCGGGAGATTAAAGTTGAAAAATTATATCACAGAAATTATCTTTCAAAGGTCATTTGTAAATCGAAATAAGATAAACTCAAAAAAGCTTACATCCGAAGACTGTTATTTTAAAAGTGTACGGGGGGTAAAAAAGGAGCGAATTTATTTGTAATCACAAAGGTGAACCTTTCCCTATGACTGTTAACAGGTTCTAACCGATCTGTTACCGAGTACAATTCTTACGTATAATATTCCTTCGTGATATCTCCTACTCTAATACTTGTTTCTTTCTTAGTTTGTTTTAGTTTAACCTTTATTATGTATAAGTAAGAGTTCCTCTTGAAGAATTTAAAAATTTCGGATAGAAAATAAAGATTTTTTTTTTGTTCCATTGCCCGTGTGTTAATGATTTTTATCAATTTTCCTGTACTTGTTATTCAAAATGGTTAAACTGTATCAACTAGAAAATATTCGGCCTATTATAATGTATCATTGAAGAAGAAGAAAATACTAATATTTGAAATATGAAAAAGAATAAGACACAGAAAAATAAAAAGCTAACGGTTACAACTGGGACTCGAACCCAGGATCTCTTGTCTTACAGAATTGGTTAAGGCGTTCGTTCCGGTAAGATGAGAGATCCTGGATTCAATTTTCAGTTGCATCCGTCCGCTTTTAATTTTTCTTTATCTTGTCCTTTTTTTATTTAGATATTTTATTTAGATTTTTTAGTATGATCTTCTTCTTCAATTCTTCTTTCGTATGGTGGGGAGGTCATAGGGGGACATCTAGTTCTGCGAGCCAGTCTAGGGCCTCAGGCGTTGCCCTGTGAACCTCATCAATCCCGCCGGGGAATGAATGGAGCGGGCACTCGTTGACCACATGACTGCACCTCACCGCATTCGCACATCTCCGACTCTTTAAGGCCCTATCTATATATCATATGGGCACAACGGCTATGGGAGCACCTTATTCTATTGATGAAGGACCAGAGTTTGCGAGGCAATGAGAACCCAGACTGTCTTCTTCAATGATATATTACGTTAGTGGGAATAACCTTCGAAAGTTATTACAAAAGCGAGTTATTCTAATAAGAATTGTTATAATACATAATTTTAATATAATACATTTTTGTAAGCTTTTTTCTCGGTGCTAAAAACCTGTAAGTCATAGAGATTTAAAAAAATATATTTTTGTTAAAAAAAATATAACCCTCCCTCGAACGACTTCCCAGAGAGAGAACTGAAAATTACCTAATGCATGACGAACGGAAAGAGCATTACCATAAAAAAATACATTTTTGGTTTTTAATGTCATATCCATCATAAGCAAAGAGAAATCCGTTTTTCTTTCTATCCGTCAAAATTGTAAAATTTTCTTGGAATACAGTATAAAATCATCCAAACAAGGATTATAAATTGTAGTGTAAAGATAAGGCTAAAGAGTGGAATTAATTTGATAGAAAATGAAAATGGAAACGAAAAAACTAATTAGGTTCGTAAAATAATTTTTCAATAAAATGCCTACCTTTCAAACTCACAACTTTTTAGACTACGCAATTTTTTAACCTTCATAAAAATATTATTGCCAAGTGCCTTACACAAATTTTAATAATATGTTATTAAAAAAAGCTAACGTATGCTTGATCTCATAAAACGGTTTCATTAAATCATCACACTTTGTAAAACTTTACTAACAGCACGCTGGAAGTTGAAATAATTCATTCGAAATCAGAAAAATAAGCACCAACTTATGGAAGATTAACGTACGTTGATACTTACAAAGAGTAGGGCAAACACATAAAATACAATTTTACTACCCTTTCTATGTCCATAAACTTAAGCCACTGTTTGGCCATAAATAATAAGCACTAAAACTTATACATTATTAGTATAATAAATTTCCGTGATTCTATCACTGGGTATATTATTCTGTACCTTTCTTTGAACGGCTTCATGTGGCTCACAGCGGGAGTAGATACTTAGAAAATAGCATGATGCCAATGCCAATGTCAGAAGAACAAACAACGTCCAATATTATGTTTGTCTTTGGATTATTATTACTTTTCTACAGATTTGACTAAAAACTTTTATTTTAATAAAATGTTAGCACTGGCAATACAATATTCGAATCAAAAATCTGAAATCAGGATAGCCAGAAATCGATAAGGAATCGATAAGAAATCGATACTCTCTAACTCGAACCCCAGGACTCAAACCAGGACCTTCTCCTTGCCGGGGCACAGCTCTACCAACTGAGCTAATCATATTCAACTGAATCATACTTCGAATAAGAACGACTAACATGCAATAAAATTTTTATCTACAGGGTGTGGCAGAGAGCCACACCGCCAGCAATACCGCCGCCGAAAAGGCTAACTTATTAGGCAAAATGTTCGCGGAAAACTCGACCCTCGATGACCAAGGTGCTATCCCGCCGTCGGTTCCTCACTGCGGTTTTCGTATGAAAAAGCTGAGGATTCGGCATCGGGATGTACTCCAAGTCTTACGAGGGCTTGATGTTAATAAAGCTAGTGGGCCTGACGGAATACCTGCCCTGGTATTGAAGAGGTGCGCTGCAGAAATAGCTCCAATTTTGACGAAGCTTTTCAAAATGTCCCTGAAGTCTGGGTCTGTGCCCTCTGGTTGGAAAAAAGCGATCATTCACCCTATTCCAAAGAAAGGTGACCGCTCTAACCCGGCCAACTACCGCCCCATAGCGATCACATCTGTTCTGTCAAAAGTGATGGAACGTGTGGTCAACGACAAACTACTCACATACCTCGAGAAGAACAAAATTATTAACGACCGTCAATACGGATTCCGGCGGAACCGCTCGTGCGGTGATCTTCTCGCGTATGTGACACATGTTTGGGGGCGGTGCCTGGAACGCTTTGGTGAGACCCAAACCGTTGCACTGGATATTTCCAAGGCCTTTGACCGGGTTTGGCACCGAGGGCTTGTCAACAAACTGCCTTCTTACGGACTTCCCGCTTCCTTGTGTACGTGGATTGCCGACTTTTTGAGGGAGAGGTCGATTCAGGCGGTTGCTGATGGTTTCACCTCTTCCTCGCATTCGATAAATGCTGGCGTCCCACAGGGATCGGTTCTGTCTCCGACTTTGTTTCTGTTGCACATCAATGACCTCTTGACATGTGCACCGATTCATTGTTACGCGGATGACAGTACAGTCCATGATAGCTTTTTGTTTGACAAGCCTCCAAAGGGCTCACAAATCCCAATGGCTCGGAGGGCTTTGAAACAAAGAATGGACGGTTACCTTGAGAGTGTTTTCTCTTGGGGTAAGAATAACCTCGTCGAATTTAATGTTTCAAAGACCCAATCATGTCTGATTACGTCTAAAAGGGATCGGAATGATAATCTAGTCTCCTTCAACGGAAGCAATCTCCCGAACAGGCCTTCCATTGATATGCTTGGTGTAACTCTAAGTGACCAGCTCAGGTACGGGGGCTCCATCGAGGCCAGAGTTAAGTTAGCCTCTCAGAAACTGAGCGTACTGTACAGGGCCCGCAGATACTTTAATAGTACACAACTGCTAACCCTGTACAAATCCCAAGTGCGCCCCACGGTTGAATTTGGCAGCCACCTCTGGTCTGGAGTCCCAAAATACCTGAAAAAAACCCTCGACTCTGTGCAGAAACGGGCGGTCCGTTTGATAGATTCTCCTAACTTAACAAATGGACTGCAATCTTTAGAGCACAGGCGTCAGGTGGGAATGCTGTCCTTGTTCTACCGGTATTACAATGGAAGATGCTCCGAGGAACTAGCGTCACTGATCCCCTCGGCACCGGTGCATAGTCGGGAAACACGCCAAACACGCGCTCAACATTTGTACACGGTTGACATTAGTCACATGAGAACGGGTCGTTTCTACGACTCGTTCTTGAGTTCAACAGCCCGGCTGTGGAACGATTTGCCGGCTTCTGTGTTTCCTCCCTCCTACAATATGGGTCTCTTCAAGACCCATGTTCACTCTTTCCTCTCCTCAACAGCACCCTCCACACAGCATCTTCAAAGATGACATAGGCCCTGAGGGAAATTATTTCCCTCAGGGCCTCCTGTGTGGAGTTAATATAAAAAAAAAAAAAAAAAAAAGAGAGGACGGACGGTTTTAAAAAAATCATAAAATAGTTAATTTTTACTCAAAAACAAATTTCTTGATGGAATCAGGTTCGCAAGGAAATAGCATTTGAGACAATCAAGTGTGGAAAATCACATCAGGCATGTGGTGGCCGAAATCGTTGATGCAGTGCTGGAGGCGTTCTTAGAAGTTCGCGTAGACTCTCTCCAACATCGCTCTCTCAACTTAATTTAAAACAAAAATATTTATCCTTTTGAGTAATTAATAACTTTGTGGTTTAATTATATTATATACTAGCGAGTTACCGCATGCGTTGCTACGCAACTTAATAAAGAAATTTTTTCTCCCTGCGGGTCCTTTCCTCATTCGTCCCATTCCCTTTTCGTCTCTCCTTCCTCATCCACGTCTCCTTCTCCGCCTTCCCTCTCCCCACTCCCCTCGCCCGCTTCCCCCGTCTCGCAAAACCCCCTCCCGAGTTCGCTACTCCCTCCCCCCAACCCCTTTCTACATTTGACAAACATCACGTAATGTAAAAACTAGAACAAAAGAACGCTTAAGATACTTCAGTTTTTTAGTTCAGGTTTTTTAGTTCAGGTTTTTCAGAGTTCTTGGGTCATTTAATTGATAAAAATCATACTTTTGACCGCGATACAGAAGTTTAAGTCCTTCATAAAAATGTAAAAGGTTTAAGACTTAACAATAACGAAGTTTTGGAGTTTGAAAAAATCGGTAAATTCAATAACCAATTAAATTTAACCTTTAGCCCTATTTTAAGTATGTTCCCCGTTACTTCACTTATCCCCCACTCCCCACCCCCACTTCCCTCTAACACAACTGTCTCACTGTCCCTCTCTAATATACTTTCTCTTACTTACTTGACAATATGTATACATATGTGTACTTCTGTATTTGATAGCATTATTTTTATAACAGTCCTGATGATGGTACGGAGGTATCGAAACTGTAAAAATACTAGTTTATCAGTAAAGTGACTTAAAACCAAGTATTTTCTTTTCATTTATTTTAAATGTCAAGTCAGAAATTGTTTGTTTCTTTTGAAAAATCAAAATATTCTAATAGACATTACAAAATATTGGGTGGACATAACATATAACTAAGTGTTAAGATGGGAGTGGGGATGTGACTAAGGATTAGTGAAGAGTGGGAAAGGAGATAGAACGGACGCTGATAGGGAACATGCCCAAGATGGGACTGTAAATAATTTAAATATTTTTAATTGAAAGGTGAATACTCCAAATATTTTTATTTGAAACAATGCAATGTGTCGAACAGAATTCACGATTGAGAAATTTTGGGTTAAAGTACTTAGAACAAAGCAGGGGCTACAATATAAATTATAGATAACACTATCTTTTTTTTTAAATGCTTAATCATGGTCTTATGCTAATTATGCCGATTTCTTCAACTTCATGCAAAATCACCCACTAATCTTCCTGACGTTAAAGTTTTATTTTATATTTTGTGACATTTAAATATCAAGACATTTTACTTTAAAGAAAAAACACCGAGAAAAGAGAGGGCTTTTTAATGACTAAATTAAAAATTCATTTATTAAAAAAAATTCGAGGTGTACCTTGTCTACTAGGTATTCTATTTTATTCATGCTCTTACCTGTTCGTCAGTTTCCAGGAATTATAAGAAGCTTGTAAAAAATTCTGGAAAATGAAAGTTATTTAAAAATGTTTTTACTGTAAGTCTGGCGCTAGGTAGGTTAATTAATATGCACTTTAAATTAATTTGCAAATTATTTATTACTTGGAATCTCTCCGTTCGAAATTACTTTGTTAAATTAAATAATGATGTTAGTGCTGGGGGCCTAATGAAGGGCCTGTTCAATCGATTTTTGAGATTTCGCTGCAGAAAAGATTTTTGGTACACAATCTATGTACGACTACCACAATTTGGGAGGCGGGAATGGGTACTTTTATTGGATAACCAACACCTCTGCCATAGGTCGCCATAAGTGGTTCACTACATTTGGTGATTTAGCAGGGGTGCCCGGATTCATGGGGTGAGGTTTGTCTAAGACTTGGAGGCGGATGACCAAGACACACTGAACCTCAGATTTCTACCCACCCCTTAAACCCTTTTCCTTCCCAGAACTCTTCTCTCCTCCTTTATTTAAAAAAAATCCTCCACACAGCATCCCCAAAGATGACATAGGCCCTGAGGGAAATTATTTTTCTCAGGGCCTCCTGTGTGGAGCTCAGGTAAAAAAAGTACAGGCTATAATTTCAATTGATTATATTTAAAAAAAAAATTGTGGCCGGACAACTAACCCAAGTGGCACTTCATCAGTCCTTTGTAAAGTCTGTAAAAGTGATGAATAAAAAACTATGTACAAGGTTAGGTTAGATTATGGGCTATTTTAATATTAATTTTCAAAGGGGAGTTGAAATGCCACTTTGATGAGTTGTTATGGAACCAAAAAAAATTATTGGTTAGTAAAATTTGACAAGTGCAATTCTGATTAAAAAAATACCAAGCAGAATAATAAACTTTATTTTTATAAATTAAACTCTATATTTATCATGAATTTTTCGCTACGCACTTCAAGTTGGCAAGGAAGTTAGTTTGTTCAATTTCAAATTATTAAAGTACTCGTAAAAAAAAAAACACATCTTAATGTCACATTTAGTTCATGCAGAACTTCTTGTAACAGTCTTAAAATCGGAAATCAAAACACGTTAATAATAGGCAACATTACCAGGCTGCCGTAACTGCACCGTAGTCACCGGAACCGGGATGTCGTCTCGTCTCAGAGCTCCACAGAAGGTAAAGCCCGGGGGCTGCTAGGCTGTTATTACGCCTCTGGTTTTTGCCTACATTATTAGCATACACGTGCCTTTGTGAATGAAAGGAAAGTGGGTGTTGGGTGTGGGGCGATGTTGGCAATAATATATATTAGCGTATCACCAGCAGGATACTTTGTTCGGGCTTGACAAGAAAATAAATGATGGTTTCAAATGGTGATATTATATCCAACTCAGCCACGAAACTGCTAACAATGACATTGCTGAGTGTTTGTCTTTAGGTATGAAATATACGCCATAATGTCTAAAGCTGGACCGCGCAAGAACTACCCGTGTTACTTGGAATGATTTGAAGTATTTTCTGCATGAAATTTAAATCTTTATTCTTATAAATTATTTTTAAGTACACATATAAGTATTTTAAAAATAAATAAGAAATGTACCTTCTTGTGTCTCTCCGCTGTATCTTTTAGAGAGTATTATAGTCTAGAATTTTTTTTTTTCATATTTCGATACCTTAGATATTGAAAAATATCTCCTTAAAAGGACTTTTTGAAATTCGAATTATTTTAATGTCGTGGCAGCAGATGGAATCTAACTAGAATCTAAATAGAACAAAACCTTACACACATTTTTATCGAAACTACTTTTTTCGAAACATCTCAAGTTCTAATTGACCGATTTTCTTAAAATTTAGCATGCTTTTTTATTTATTCTTATATGATAAGACCAACCAAAAATTTAAAAATTTAAACTTTTATTATTTTTAAAAATTCGGGAAAGTTAAAAAATAACTGAAAAACATACATTTTATTTTTGAGTAGCTGCCATTTTGCGACAAAAAACTTTTTTAAAAGAATTAAAACACTTCGTATTTAAACCACGAAATTTATTATTTTATATATCTACCGGTTTCGCTTCGACCAAGCTTCATCAGGATAAAATAATAACTAACTACTAAGGCAGAGATATCTGTTATATATAAGTGGAATGACAGAGGGAGAAAGAATATTACAAAAGAAAATAATTAGACAGAGACATAATGAATACGAAAGGGATACAAAGGATAATCAATTAGTGGGAGGGAGACAACAATGTACATTATACAGAAAAAGATAAATTATAATACAAAAGAACATAATTAGACGGGAGCAAAAAACTTTTTTCAAATTTTTCTTGGTGCATACTATAATGACTTTTGTCTTGATAAAGAAACCGCATTTTTATTTTTTTTCGGATGACCAGAAGGGTGGGAATCGTGACAAGATGGACACCAACTTATTTTCCCCTCTACTTCAACAGCGTGTGATAAATATTACAAATTTTCGGATTTTTTTTTTGTTAATTATTAAAATATAAATAAACAAACTATAAAAAATGTTAACTAAAAATATTATTGTTTTTTTTTTATCGACCGTCGAAAAATGCCTAAAATTCGGACTTCTAGACTAGAATACCCCTTAAGCTAAAGAAAGCACGGACATATGCAAAAAACCGAGTAAAATCTATACGTTCTACCAATAGCGTGATCATCAGGGCTCGTGTGTTATCAAAACCCACAGTAACTATCTTCATGTGTGTCTTATCCACGTCTTAACACAAATTAAATTTTAGCCCACCTTCATTTTCGCGTAAAATTGCGCAGTAATTTGTTAAAAGTATATTATCTGTGATCATTTTAGGCGTATTTTGGCGTGTAATTTTAATAAGTACAGGTTTTGTAAATGGGTACCGATTGCCACCTAAACGATAAACATTGTTCAGTGTCCATGCATAAACGTTTTGAAAAAAAAGTGTTAATTTTATGAGTATTTGCTAATGGATTTGTCAGGTCCTCTGGTGACGAGTGTTCGTCGCTTTAGCTCCTGGGAGACCAACGCTGTAACTGAATCTCGCAATTTTGCATAAAACATGACCTGATTGCTGTCTTTAGGAGAGCCCAAGTCTAATAGATTCACATTTTGCATTGGAGAATTCATAATTCCCTGAAGTCATTGTGAGATCCTATTCTGTCGGATGGAAGATTGAACTGGAAAGTTAGTAGGCGATTCGATTGTAAGACCTGTGAGGCAATATCTATCAAAGCTTTAAGGTAAGCAAATTTCCTAGTTGATACTTCTACGGTGAATTGACTCTTGTAAAAGAAAAGTTTGGAAAGTAATTTCAAATCAATAATTTTTATGGCTTCCGAAAAGTAGTGCTCGGCATGCCTGCGGCACCAGGACAGGAGTTCTCTTGGTAATGATATATAACTAGTTGTATCTAACGATTATTTTCACATTTTTTAGTATTCATTGGTTTAAGCAAAACGTTTGTGGGTTGTTCTTTTTAACCTACACAACTTTTACCACTCTGTCACATTTCTACCACTCCGTTACATTTTGTTTTTACTATAAATGAATCTCTCTGGATCTCAGAGAGGAAATTGTAGCAAGGGGGGAAGGAGGCCTAAAAAGCCTTTTGGGGGTGACAAACACAAGCTGTGTGTATACCTATTTCGAATGACAACCCACGTGACAGAAGTGTCGTATGACATAAAAATTTTATTAAAAATCATTAAAAATAATAATTGCTGTTACTTCATAGGTTATACCTTTTGGAGTTAGAAAATAGTTTTATATTTTATGTAGACATATAATTTTTTGTGACATTATAGAATACACGCAAGTCAAGGTGGCACAAGACAACTGTGTTTTGTATGAAATACACTTCTACCACGAGGAGTTACACCTTTGTTACGTATTTTATACTACCAAAATATAAACACATATATTTTTTTAAATACACACAGTTACGTCTTTAGTACAGTAGATTTTAAAGTAATTATAAAATAATAATATTGGTAATTCTGTTGAATTTTTCTCCACTAACCGGTGGAGACAACTTTATGTAGGTTAAAAAGAAGAACGACACTTGTACCAAACAAAAATCTGAGTTTATCTGAAAGGTTATAATATTTTATTAGTTAACCTGACGTGACCGGGGTAAATAAAGAAATTATTTCATTATTTTGTTGGTTTGTTTCTTTTTTTTTTTTAAAGAAAGAAAAACATTTTCGGGTTACGAATGACCTGACAACATTAAAGAATCTTCTACTTCTACCACACTAAGCGGAAAAGTATGGAGGATTTAGCCAGCCGAGAAATTGAACACATGATGCCTGGGTGAGACCCAACCGCGGTGCCAACTCAGCCACTGACCGGTCAGTAGTCAGTTTTTGTTGAAAATACTATCATGATGAATTTCGTCGTCACTATTAGATTTTTCTACACGAGTACAAGCTATTAAAGCGCCAACCAAAAATCTTTTCTACTGCAAAATCTCAAAAATCGATTGAACAGGCACTCCATTAGGCCCCCAGCACTGACATCATTATTTAATTTAACAAAGTAATTTCGAACGGAGAGATTCCAAGTAATAAATATCTAAGAGAGTTCTATCAGATTGTTCTATGTATTAAGAAAGACATGTTTTTCTTTGTCATTTAAAAATAATGTTGCATCCATTACATCGGTCATCATTTGTTCTCCATTTGAAGGGGGGGGGGGGGGATTAATTTTATTATTTCTGATACTTTAATTTATTAGATTTCAGAGTTGTTTTTAATTAACACGTGAAAAGGTTTATTTTTGTTATAAAAGTAAGAGTACACTTAATTTTGTTATTTTAAAGAGGCTGATTTAAAAGTTTGTTTCTACCAAATAAAGTAAAAGTTTTAATTTACATATATTTTTTAATTCAATTATACCCCCTTCTATGTGATAAATACCATTAATGCTTAAAAATAATGTAATTAAAATAATACAGACGAGATGAAATCTCGGTTTGAGACACCGTGCGCAAATATACGAGTCGTTTAGTTTCTACACCCGCTATATCAACATTCATTGATTTGGAGAAAAAAAAACTGTCACATCTAGCGTAAATAAGTAAATTCTTTTCAATTTTTCGAAAAATTGAATGGAATAATGTAATTTCGAAAAGTGTTATTTTTTATGAATATCTTGTATAATTTAATAAGTAGATACTTAAACTAATCTAGCATAAGTAATTTCGATATATAAAATGTATATAGCGGATTTTTATATTCGCCTCGTAATTTACTCACGTGGAGGCTTTTGAAACTCAAATAACCTGACGCGCGAGTTTCTAAACCCTCCATCTTAGCAATATATCGCTCGTGATTGGTTTAATTCTGATATAGCGGGTTTTGATAGTAACTTCTTGAATGATTTAGCGGGTTTCGTTTCTCACTCGCAGTTTAAACATGGTTTTTGAGGGTGGTAAGGGAGGTTATGAAACTCAATCTTAGGTTTCGCAAAAATGTGAACAAGATGTCATACTCAGATCATTTTGTCAAAAAATTGGATATAGCGGGTATTGAAATTATAGGACTCATAAGTGTTTTGCCGTTGGGCGCGAGTATACGAAGGTTAAATACGATTTACTCTCCTTTGTTGTTTTACATACTCATAAGGGCCCCTTATTACATACCCAATTATCATTTATAAATCATAATATATTTATAAATCATGATATAAATTTTGCCTTATACCGTAAGTTATGTTATGTAAAAGCCGAAAGGCGTTAATGATATAAATAAATAGATTGAGTCAGTGAAGGCCCCAACTCTCATTCAATACAAATTTGGTGGATACGACAAGCGAAAAACTTTTTGGAAATTAATGGGATATTTCACCACCTTCTTAATAGATAATCCACAGGATAACGTACACTAATACATAAGCGAATAAGCGCTTGCAATAGGTAGACAACTTGCTAACTTATCCGATACATAGCCACTATTCATATTCGACTACCGAATAGCACACTCGTATTTATAAATAAATAAATAAAATCATACATCAAAAATATGTTATCCTACGGATAAGCTTACGAGAGGATGGTAAATTACGCCCTGAGAAAGGTAAAACTTTTATTATCCTGATTTTTTGGCATTTTAGGCGTGTTGAAGACATACCGGCTGCGTGCAGTAATTTTTTCTCGTTAATGGCAGCACATAAAAAAACAAAGGCATTGCTCGATCAAGAAAAGCATTTTATACTGTAGCTTTTTGACGCGAATAACCGATGTATTATAACATAGTTGTCACGAAGATATGCCATCAAAATTTTCCATACCAAACGCTGGGGTGTGAAAGCGACAATTTTATTTTATTTTATTTGATTGTATTTATTTTATGGAGAGTCAGCAAATCTCCGATTACACAATAAAAATATAGTTAATTATGCCAATTATGAACGTTCCATTGGTGATAGTGAATCATAAAGTGTGACATTGTAAGAATGTTTTCTTCATTAATTTATTTTTTAGTTGCAATATGTGAAAGGGGGAGGGAGGAGGAACATAGGATTAGTATTAAGAGTTAAAAGACGGGAATATACAGGGATCGAACTTTTTGGTTTGAATCATGTTGCTTAGTGAGTTTTCGTTTAATGTCACGTAAAGTCGAGTTAAAAATGTCAATATGGTAATAATTTAAGTTAAATGAATGTGTGGAACTTTAGATAAACGAGTTCTGTTTGGAGTTGAACTTGCAAAAAGGGAGATAAAAGTAAGCGACTGTCTGCTGTCGCGATTTGGAACATGGAATGATAGGCGTTGAAGAAGATCGGTACTATCGTTTAAGTTAGGTGTAATTTTAAAAAACATTACCGAATCTGCTATGTTTCTTCGGCGAGCTAACGTCTGTGTATTGAAGAACTTTGCGGAGTCTTTATTACTAACATGAGATCGAAAAGAGCGGAAGTTAAGGTAGCTAAAAATTATTATAAAGTTTAGCTTTTATATTTATTTGGGAAAATCAACAGATTATTTACATTTAAAATAATACAATTAATAATTCACATAAAATCCAATAATATATTTTCACATAACTTAAAACTTTAATTAGAAACTAAGGGTCCTGTACCCGTGAGCTAACAAATTTACAAAAATGTAATATTGTAATTATTAAATAAAGAATAAAAAAGATGTAAGAACACAAATATAAACTAAAAACCTGCTTAATAAAAATGAGAAAACATATTTTTTTCAGAAATTTATCCTCACTACACAACAGCAATACCTACAACTCAAAGTGAACACATTACAGTAAATCTAATGGCAAGTAACTAAAAAGGATTCACAGCAATAACATGATAACTTGCAAAAGGGTATTTAAAATTATCTAACGTTAGCTGTTAGCTGTATGAAATATTTTTAAAGGTTCTTAAATTACACGATAATATGTCTACATCATTAAAATTCTTATCAAATATATTGCATGCTCTGAATATAAAAGCATTTTGTCTGAGATTGGTAGAACGTTTTTGAAGCTGAAAAGGTGATTTTTCTCTAGTTATAGCGCCTGGGACTCTAAAATTAATCTCAGACAAAAGGGGCGAACAATCAATAAAGTCATTGATACTTTTATGGAGATATATTATTTATGTCTGCGGAGTTTCTTCTAATTTTTAATTATTTAAGCCCATAAAATCCATCAAGCTGTTTATGTCATGGAAAAAATATTGAAATTTAAACACTGGAAATATTGACAAGCTGATAATTATATTATATTATAATTTATTATAACTACGATATTATGATGTGCAATACAAAAAGCACTGCCTATAAGTAAAGGTGTCGTAGACGCGTTTACCTAAGTCTTGATTTGTCATAGGGATGTTTTGTGACTTAAAACCATTTAGTCATATTGTGTGTGGCAGGCAGGGTGGGTGTAAGCCTCAAGTAAAATTATTTAAATTTATAATTGCCGCAAACCTTTCTGCTAGATGGGTGGTTCCATTATTATCTTACGAACGAAATGGAATAGGATTAAAGGAGAATTCTAGGAAGTCCCCTCATTATAGAAGTGGAAGGTTCTAGACAAGTTTATGAGATTAAGTTAATACGTACTTGCGCATCAGATTTATACACGTAATTTAATTGTACCAGCTTAATAATTACACGTAACTCTGTATGAAAATCTTGCATCATAACTCTTCACATTCTTATGCTCCGGTAAAAGCAAAATACTGAAAACACGTAATAAGAATGTGCAATTCCGTACATCCCGCATCCCGCAATCCCTCGGGATTCAAACGATATTTGATCACGCGGATTTGCGGAATTACCGTGTGCGGGAGTTGTCGGTTTGAAAAAAGATACAAGTTTGCTCAATTAACACGCTATTTTGATTTTTAAATGCTTGCGATTTGCAAAATATTATATGCAAGCGCCGGAATATTCAGAAGTCAGTACCTACGTAGTTTGTGGGATCATATTTTTTATCAAAGTCTTCGTAAATACCTCGTTTATGTTTTCTGTTAGTGGTCCATAGATGACTCACCTCGAATGACTATGAGGAGTCCTCTATGTATGTGACGGTTATGAATTATTATTTCTGATTATGATTTTTTTATCAGTCTTTTTAAAATACTTATAAAGTTGCCTTTTCTAAATTCTCTGGTGATACAAAAGTTCCTCTTAAATGCTTTTTTTTAAATAGCGGAGACGGTTTACGACTAGTTCCCTACTTCGACGACTTGGGCCATAGGCCCGTTGTGCTATCTCCCAGTTTGCCTCTATCCTTTAACAATAACAGTCCCTTTAATAAAGTTCACCGGGGTTATCATTGGAAATGTGGCTATGTTTTCTGGTTCTACAGTGTGTCTCTCCAGGTATCTGAGCCTAGTTCCCACCAGGGCAGGACATTGGCATCATAAGTGAATTAGGGTCTCTTCATCTTCACATTTTCTACATCTATTGGTGCTTTTTATTCTCAATAGCTGATTAAATGACTTACTACGTTGGCTTTTCAATTTTTTTAACATTGTACTAGTGCCAAAGATAAATTCTATCAAATAATAAAAAATTGTTAATAAAATATTGGTATTATTTAAATTTAATAACCTTTAATAAAAATCACGCGCATCCGTGGGATTTTTTAATTCTATCCAGCAATCCTGCAGGATTTGCAAACCGTACACGTAATACGCCTCGATTGCGTAATGCGTGAATCACATTACCTGTTGGCAAGATTATCCATAATATTCCTTACTGACTAAAATATATTGTATATTCCTACGTAATATTTTATATGATCCGCGTTGCTAGTTTCATTTTGACCTCCGTCATCATCTTCCCATCCTTTTATTTTTTTAGGTAGTCGATCTGACTGATAAGTCTTATAAATAATAAAAATTAATCTTTTATTATCTTTCATTTTTGTAACAAGATGAGATTATGATACTTTACTGGGATCTCCCGTGCTGAAGATTTCATTTTTTGAAATTTAATTATTGAAATGGAATGGCCAAGGTATCATATTATATTAATTTTTATTTACAGAAAATCAAATTTAAAAATTGGGTTATAAACTTCTGCAAGTATTTAAGTTTTTGGTTATTATGACAAGCGTTTCGACATCCGAGTAAAATTAAATTGTTCAACATAATTTCATTACAATTTATAAAATAGTAAAATATCCTTTTTTTAATCAACCATTTATGCATTATTTTTAATAAATACTGTTTAGGAAATCTGAATGTAGAGCTCATTTTATTTATTAATTATTATCTTTCTTAGATTCTACTCTATGAAAATGAATGACATTGACATATATTATTATGAATCCATAAACACGAAACTAAACTCATGTTTTTTTCTATCAAAATAAAAAAAAAACTCTGGTGCAAAACTTTAAAAATGTGCTTATGTAGATCAGCAAACGCTAATTCTGATTTTATAAGTTTAATTATATTACATTTTCTTAACTCCATATCATTCTTAACCCCAAACAAGGCTGTGTAACACGTCAACTGTTATACAAAAAACGATTAAAACCGTAGCAATCATGGATTATGAACACTTGGAGCAGGTTTAAAGAATGGTTCTTGGAAGGTGCTGATTTCATACCGACCGGTAAAGGAACGCCTTTACTGTCAAACGATAAAACTGCGTATCTACGTACGTATGACGTCACGGTACGTATTTAAGTAAGAAGGTGAATATTCATTTAGCATAGGCTGGAGTTATTGTAACCCAAAACTCCTTTTGAAACAAGCTTATATTTGTCTTCTGAACCACTTTCGTGAAAGATGACTATAAATTGGTTAGCGTTTATCTACTATAAAATAAATTTTGTATACGAGTGGTATTTATTTTCACTTTAAAAATAGCTAAAATGTTAGACATTTCGAATTTATAACAAAGGGTATCAAATTTTCTCTGTACTTCATTCGTTCAACTTAATCAGATTAATTTACAAGTCGTGAATTTGGGTTTCGTTCCATTCATTACAATTGCCTTCAGACCACGTCTCACGACCTTATATTTCTATTTTTAAATGAAACGAATGGTTTTAATTTCAGAGGTGTAACTTAAGTAAGAGTTAGTAAAACGCAATTGTATGCAGATTTCCGTACTAAATAATCATGCCGGCGACGGCCATCGAAAAAGGCGCGAAGTACGAAGAAGAATTAAAGCAATTAGTCCAGACAGTGACACGGGAATACTAAAACCTTGGAATAATTACTCTCTCTCCCAGAATAAAACTATGCTGAAAGAAAGATTTGGTGTAATTACCAGTTTTACGGTTCGAGATTTGAGCACTGTTTCTTGGCAAACATTTATCTTTTTAAACAATTGAAATAAAATATCATTTTGATCACCTAAAATTTCAACGCTGAAAATGTTGCCCAAATTTCAATTTTTCACAGCTCAACGTTCAAGTATTTTACATGCTTGGAAAAATAATTTTTTCGCAATACATAATCGAATGCGGAAAAATGTATGTATGTCCAACGGTGACCGGACAACTTAGAACCTCCTCAGAAAAGTCAATTAGAGTGATGATAAAAAAATGGTAAAATAGGTTATGTTAGGTTAGGGTTATGGGCTATTTACACATTATTTTTTTCATAGCTTTTAATGACGTTTCAAAAAGGTGTTGAGTTGACTTGTTTCTGAGTTGGCGTGGAACAATATGTCCAACGTCAGGACAGATATGTTGGTGCTGACGCATTTATGCATGAAGAAGTGATGCTTCGTAGCAAGCGTTAATTCTCTTAACGCATTTATGCATGAAGAAGTGATGCTTCGTAGCAAGCGTTAATTCTCTTAGTGTGGTTTGCTGCAATTAGTTTTTGTGTAGCCGTCTAACTCAGGATAAAAAAACCATTAAACTTAGCCCCACCGAGAAGTTTCAAATCAGATATCGTTTTTTTTTCTTTTCTTCTTTCTTATGTGTTGTTAATTATTTCTGCAAAAAAAAATCTAGCTCCTCCATTATAATTAAAATCATGCATAACTACCATAACATAAACAGCATGGGCCTAGTTTGGTAATTAAGGAAATCATTTTTTTTTTAAATCATTTTATAGCTTTTATTTCAAATTTTCAGCCGGTTTCCATCTTACTTTCATTAAAGCTATTGGATGTTTTAAAACTTTACGTTTATTTGTTTTGTCCTAGAAATAAATCTTAAATTCTATCTGCATTTGCTGCATTCGATGCCAGCCAACAGTATATGAAACCAAAATAAAACACTTGCAAACATACAATATAATTTTAGGGCTTTTTCTCTTGGCCAAGATGTGCGATTTGCGATCTTATCGGATAATAAAAAAAAACAGATCAAAAATAAAGTTCTTCACAAACATAGTAATATCGTATGCAATATATTGAGATGCACGCTTTTCTGCTTTAATCTTTTGTCCGATTCTTTAAAATCTTTGAAAACATTCATTCACTCACAAATTTTTCTTTTGCATCTATAAAATAATGTTTTAAAAAAAAAATTTTTAACGAAATTATTTGATAAATTCACTTCACTTCCATTTATTCCAACTTGATAACAGAAATATGCATACGTTTGGCGGGTAGCGAATAATGAGCGAGGCGATAAATTTCCCTTAATGGGATCATTTTAGAAATTGCTAAAGTCGAACATTTACATTCACATCATAGGTCAGTTACAAAGTTCTGGATATTTTCGCACAAGGGCGGAATATTTTATCTCACAACTTTGAGTTACCTATTAGTAGATGCTTAATAATTACATATATATTTTTTAATTAATTTTTGTTTTTATTGAATTGTTCATCAAATTGACATAAACGTGTTTTAAAACGAAATAATATAGAAACCAAAATTAAATATTTAATTAATGAAGACAATATTTGCGACCCTCAATCGAAAATTTCTGACAGAAAAATCAAAAAAACCCACGACCTTAGCCTTGCCGTGCGGAGAGCGCCGTTCTGCAAAGCTAAGGTCCTGAGTTTTTTTACTTTTCTGTTTCAAATTTTTGGTTGAGAGTTGCTAATATTGTCTTCATTAATTTAATATTATAATTTGAGGTTTAACTCATTAAGTAAAAATAAAAATAAGTTTACAATTTAAATGGTTTGACAAAATAAAATCCTTGTAAACATGAAATTTTTTTTAAAGCATTATTGTGAATTAAAGAATTATATTTTAAAAAGTGCATTATAAATAACCCCTTAAAATTTGAGCAAAAAAACACTTTGTATTTGAAAAAATCTAATTAAGAGATGTAAAAAAATATTTTTCTTGGATTTTTTCGGTGATCGGATAACTCGAATGCGGAAATGTATGTGTATCCAACGGTGATCGGATAACTCAGAATGAAATCAACTCAGAACCTCCTCAAAAAATCATTAAAAGTGAGGATAAAAATTAGTTAAATAGATTACGTTAGGTAAGGTTAAGGGTTATTTTAAAACTATTTTTTTCATAGCTTAAGGACTTTCCAAAGAGATGTTGAGTTGATTCTGAGATGGCATGTAACCGATTTTTCACCGCTTCTTGTACCCACACAGATGTAACAAATTAACTTACTTTAAATATGTATAGATTTATATCTATAGCTGCGCAGATAGGTGCTTCTTACTCTGGTTAATGCTCTGGGATTGTATTAACCCCAGCCATAACATAAAATTGAACTCGTTAACGTTTATAATACTAATTTACTTCCCAACTTCGCTACTTTCAATAAAGCGCTTCCCACGGATGGGCGTTCTTGTTAAGTCGATTTCTACAATGAGGAGCAATGTGCTACAGAATATTATATGTGTTTCGTTTTATAAAACATTTATTGTTTTATTTATCATAAAATAAACAAAAAGCTACCATTTGTAAATGAAAACAACGATTTATTGTTATTTTTTATTAAACTGGAAGTTATGCCCGAGCCACATGACACTAGTATTTCTAGCCAGTACAGCAAGCTATTGGGAGTAACCTGACAAGTTTGTAGCTCTAGCTACATGTAAACAGAACTAGTTTTGTTTTTAACGTAGTAAACTAGCAAGATAACCTGTAGTCTAGCATCTCAAACCAGGATAGTTTAATAGTATGCGGTAACATTATGTTAGCTAGTAGCGCCCCTAACCGCTGAAGTTACTATCCTTGATTTGTATTTAGCTTCGTGTGGCTGGCAGCTAGTGCATGATTGGCTAGTGTGTTGCGATGAATTGTTTTTGCCTTTGTCACTGTAATTTTACTGGCTTAAAATTTTGTCTTCTTAAAACATCGTGTACCGCTATAGCTTAGCCAAGCTAGGAGAGGAAAGTTGCTAGAAAATTAAATCTTAAAATACTAGCCTCGTTTGGCTCGGGCATAAAGCCACGTAGATAGTTGTTCAAGTTAATTCCATATGATTGTATTAACTCCAGCCATAGAATTGAAATCGTTAATGCTTATCATACTAATTTACTTCACTACTATCAATAAAGCAGTTCCCACGAAGGGGCAAATCTTGTTCTGTCGATTTCTACCATGGGGAGCAATGTGCTTGATATATTTATAACGCAATGAACGAGAAACTGCTGTTTGTGAAGAAAAATAACAATTTATTAATTCTTATGAATGGCTGAATGAACAATCTTAGGTTCTTCTACTTTAATTTTTAAACTCACGATGTATACATATTAGCATTATTATTTTGAATCATAGGTATAAAATAATAAAATAAAAGTTAATGATACAGAGTAAATAAAATAATAAAAAAAAAAACAGAAACACCCAAAGATTAATATGGAATTAGATAAAAATAAAAAGAACTGGGAAAATCAGAGAGAAAAATAGATTGGCACAAAAAGGCTTTTTTACGTAACCGTTTTTTTCAGCTTGCATCTCCTTCTGAAAATGTATTCACAATTTTTTTTTTTGAATATGGCATAACATTTAAAGAACAACAAAAAAATTTAAAAGATATTGTATTCTTAGGTTATTCGTTTTTATTTCGGCATAACAAGTCAATCGTTTGTAGTCAGATAGTCTTGTATTTTGAGGATGTTCCATTATTGTGTGATATCCAGATTGCAACAACTGCGGCAAAAACTCTCTAACGTGGAACTCCGGCGTCATTAGAATGTACACATACTTTTTAATTTTATTTCTATGTCAACGCATATGTTATCAGCCAGCATCATAAATTTCACCAGAAAGTAAATTTTCTGAGATTTTCAGAAAAGAAAATTTTATGTTATTACTGTGTAACTAACAAGTTAAATGGAGTTTTGAAAGCCAAGTTGTAAAACTAATCTCATAGAAATTATATTACCGTCTTTTCTTAAATAATCACGTCTTACTTTGATGACACTTTAAAATTTTACAGCACGCCTATGATCTGTCAAATGTGCTTTATTTTTCTTTTAATTTATTTAAGGTTTTTGAATTACGTCTTGTAATATGATCAGATCTGTTTTAAACACCCCATTTGTGTGTAAATAAAGATTAATATTTTTGCAATAACATTTATTGAGAAAGACACCTGACTGCTTTGACTCTGTAAGAAGTGCATCAGGAATACTACAGAGAAAATTGATAATTTCACAAGTTCTTCTTAAATAATGTGATACAAGATGATAAGTATAATAATCACTTTGTATTAAATATGGAGTTCCAATAAGAACACGTTATTTGCTGGAACCATAAACTATTAAATATTCAGTAAGGACGCGTATTGAAAATCGAACCGAAGATAGTTCTGTGATCTAGTTGTCTCTATTGGCAATAGAGAGCCTGAAAGCTTCGCAACAGTTATTACCTACTTGCCATGCAACCAGCTTCCGAAGCTCTCGCTGCATTTGGCCATTCAAGAGAGTATTATTGAATTCGAGCGAGCTCATAATGGCCGCTCTCGACAAACTCTGTTTTGCGAACAGAAGTTTATGAAACAAGTGCATTTTCATGAGCGAATTAACAAATATCTCGATACAAACTGCAACGACTTTTGGTTTTTCAATATAATTTTGAAAAACACTTTTTTATTGTTTTTACCTTAGTCATACGTAAAAACATAAATTAAATAATTATTGTTCTTGATTTATTTAAAGTTTTGAAAGGATGTATTTATTTTATTTACTTTTTGCGATGGGGCTTTCACATTGGGGATATAATATTAACATTTTTTTACACGTAAGTTAGTTATAAACAATGGGTTGCAAATCATATTTTTTACATTACAGTGGTTTACAATAATGTGATTTGATTTGGAAATTAATAAAATTTAAAGGAAAAATAATAACAGTAAAAATAAACTGAAAATTTCGGTAAAAATATGATGATTTAAAAAAATGTTACATTAAAATGTCCATACCAATTTTATTTATTTTATCACCATGTCGTATATTATTGTTTGCTATACTATTTATTTATTTATTTTATCGGGTCCTCCATAAAACAGTTATACATCAGAATATTATGGAGAAGATTACAAAATTTAAAGAAAAAAGTGTATGGGGGCAGTCTCACTATCTTGTGACGTATATCAGAAGATAGTTACTGAACTCTCTGAATGTGACATTGAAGATATCGATGCTCAATACAGATTCATTTAGCAGTTGAATTGCTCTATTTAATGACGCATTTTGATATGAAGAAGTTCTCGCTTTCGGAGCATAAAAAAGTGCGTGGAATCTCCCACAAGTGTACGCATTTGGGACATATAAGTTAATCTTCTTCAACATGGGCAGATTCAATATAATGCCGGAGATTAGCTTAAAAAGTGTTTACCCAAAAATATTTTTCGGCGGGCTTTTAATGTATTAAGATTGAGCATTCATGTTAAGAACAACGATGGATACAGAAATAAGTAGTATGTATATTCCCTCATATAAAGTTCATTGAAATAACATAGAGCTCTATACAGAAAACGTGTAAAGTTATACCTATTAGTTCATTCGCACTCTTATTAAAAGTGGAGAGTATTCTCAGCATTGCACGAAACCACCTTTCAGAATCAAAACTGTTCTAAAAATGGGTTTACGCTATGCTGTGCTATTAGAAAGTTAACTTTTAATTTTACAATAAACTCTATACTAAATTTCTCTATTTTATAACCAATTCCTAGATTTGCAAATAAATGTGAATGTATGAATAGGTAAACTTACTTGATTTTGCTCGATTCTTCGATTCTACTTGCTAACAAGTCACCTTTATGTACATATTTTTATTCGGCGTAAATATAATGTTTTGTTATTTTAGCATGTTCTATTCTCTTCCTTAGGTTTCCACATAATTATTTTTTTTTGGTTGTAACACATAATTGTATCACATACCTATTTACTAGCCTTTACCACACATACGTCATATTGTTTTATATTAGTTCTTATATAAACCTAGTGTGTTTATTATTTAAATATTGTTTAACTATTATATTTTCGTTATTATTAAAATACTTTTACCCCCCTGTGTACCACTGTATCATGTAACACTTGAATGTAAAAGCCATTTTATGGCGTTGAAATAAATAAATAAATATTGTTTGTAAAAAAGCACTTTTAAACTTTCCGTTTCCATATGAAGAACCTTTGTATTTACATGAAAAACAAGTCAAATGCAATTTTCTTAGCGTAATGAACATTCTTTAAATTTTCAAATGAGATAGAATTTTTCGGCTTTTTGTAGAGAAATTTACCTGTTCTCAATAATATGCTGCCTATCCTTTGAAGTCAAAATTCGTGTGACTGTCGCATTTCTCAACAGACCACATACATAAATATATCTTTTTTCTTATTCTTTGCAGGTCTTTTTACTTATTTTTCGTCTCTATTCTACATCACATTGTATTTTTACAAAGCTTTATTGTCCTGTATTTTAACATTGTTATGTAAATTCTTTTCACGTTTTAACATTATTTGTCAAGCAGTGGGAACTATTTTTTTAAGAGTTTTTTTTTTATTTATATATAATGTTTCGGGGTGACCCGACAGCTGATACAGAGAATTCAGCAACTATCTTCTGACAGTCAAAAGATAGTGAACTACCCCCATACATTATTTTTTTTAAATTTTGGTATCTTCTTCATAATATTCTGGTGTATAACTGTTTTATGGATAACTTGATTAAAAAAAAATATAATCTAATATGCAAAGAGGAATATACGGCCGTATATTCAAAGTCGCTGTTACTATTTATAACTGCAGGCGGCTTAATGGAAATCCGCCATACGAAATTTTTTTAATAATTATAATGCCACGTCTCCGAATGACGAATACAACGAATAACAAACAACGATATTTTATAAAATATTTCACTAAACAGACTGCATGTATGAGTAAGTCGTATTTTGTTTTTCGGCCGTATATCCTAGTTGCATACTTACTTTACCAATGAGGATGTACAGCAGAAATAATCCTTTTGGGGATCAAGTGAAACAAGTGATTAAATGGCAGAGGGATCAATTGTCCAGGGGTTCAACTGTCCGGTAGGTCAACTGTCCGAAGGATCAACTTTAGGGTCAACTGTCGGGAAGACAACTGCCATGGAATCTCTTATGGCATTCGGGATTTGGGAATCGGGATTCGAAAGCTAGGCACGTAGGTAGGTAGGCATCTACCTCTTTCACTAGACTGAGAGTATAATTGTTAATAATTCGAATAATCAAACCTCACCTTCAGAACTGACTTTAAGCGCACAAATATATATTATTTATTTATTTATTTATGCCCGAGAGGGCTTTTATAAGATAAGTAAACAAGCAATACAGTTGTGTTAGGTATATAGTATACAGTATGTAATAATTAATGATTAAATTAACCCAAATTACAATGAAAAGTGTGTAGAATGCAAGCGAAATAAGTTTAACGAAACATAGAAATATTCAAAAAATGAGTATTCACTACGGAGTCGTAAAATCATATATCTCAGTAAAGTGATTGTAAAGACTTCGTTTTAAAACTAATACGGAATCTTTAAACATGTCTACTATATAAATATATATATATATATTTTTTATATTCCTCTAATATATATAAATACTTTTTTTTTCTCTTCTAAATAACCAATGTACAATTACTATTAAAATTTAAAAAAAAATAAAATACATTTAAAACTTTCTATTACAACACATAAATACTTGTCACACATAAACATAAATAAACACGTAAACACCTCAGCACAGGTTCTCCTAGTGGTTCACGAAACATACAACAATACCTATCCACAGTTTCACCTTCATAAACCTACCTTACACCCAACATAATAAAATTGCAAAATATAAAATGTAAAAATGTTTTCAAAATTGATCTATTATGTAAAAATGTTAATTAATAGGTAAATACTGTAATACATAGAAATAAATAAATAAATAAATATTCCAAAATTTATTACCAAAATGATGTAGTCTGTTTATAGGTGTATGAGCTTCATAGTTAGTTTTAAAATTGTCACAGAAAAGGTAGCACTTTGCCTCGTGTTTCTGGTTGGTATGTAAAATTTTATTTCGGCGAGAATTTCAGGGTTGTCAATGTAACTATAAATAATTTTATTCAATAGTTCCAGGCCAAACAATGATCAACCTATCTGATGGCGTAATTTAATTTAAGTTGTTTCATCGAAAGGACATACTTAATATTTTTAATTGGAATATTCAGCTTAAAGATAATAAATCTTAGAAATTTGTGTTATACCCTTTCTATATTGTCGGAATGTATTTTATGCTATGGGGACCAAATAAGCGAATTATACTCTACCTGGCTTCTTACTAAAGAAGTGTACAATGTTTTCAAACATTCTAGTGACTTGAAAACACTTGCTGTTCTGTATTTGAAACCAAGCATTATTGTTGTTCTCTTTGTTATTTCATTTATGTGTAGAGTAAATGTTAACTTTCCATCAAATATAACACCTAAGTCTCTGATATGATCCACCCAAATTCAATTCTATTTTGGGGGTATTTCACTATCCTTGCTTGAAGCTGTCAAAAGCACTATCCATGGGATAACGTTTATTTTCGATTTGTATAATGAATTGTTTGTTTTCAAAGTTTGGGTTTACTTTTCGGTACTTACTTTGAGTTTACTTTGGTACTGTACATTGGCTACATTATTATAACATATCGAATACCTTAGCTGAGATTTCTACCCATGGCAAACATGTCTTTATTATAAAGAAATGTTTTGACAATCGAAGTTAAAATGATCATAAAATTATATTAATTCGTATTGATTAAAACCACATAAATATATATTGTTTGCTTTAGAATATAAGCCCAACATTAATTTTTGTTATCCTTCATGTGAACTGGGTTAAACTATGAACAATGCTTGAAAGCTGCTACAATTGAAAGCAAGTATTGAATTTCACGAAGGCATTTAATTTTAATACTCGTGGTATAGGGTTCAGGTTAAATAACCCATTAATCACAAATTTAATAAACCAAGTTTAAAAGCCCACATTGTATTGTTTGGAATATCTATTGTGTACGTAAAATTTTAACATTAACAACAAACTTTTGTTAAAATTACACATTCTCAAAAATTTATAAATATTGAACAGCATTTTACGGTAAATGATATTATAGACTTGGTTAGGAGGCAAGTTTTGCAGCTTGAAATTCTTTGATTTGATCTTTTTTTAAGTCCAATGGCTTTGGGTTTGATTCTCGCTGGCAGTAAAAAATACACGGCTTTTTAAATTTGTTGCGTAAATAGGAACCGCAAATTGTATTTAATTTTAATGTACTTCTCAAAATATGCTTAACCGTCATTCTCTCATATTTTAAAACAAATTAAATGGAATTCTTGGTAAATTATTATTCAAATAACCCGATTCGGAGAATTTTGTGTGGTTGTAGAAGTGGAGAGAGAAAGGAGACGCGTAGAGGAAGATTTTTATCATATCATTACCTACTTGACTCGGTTGCGGCCAAACCAAGTGTACCATTTTTTAAAAAAGAAAGACAAATATTTTCGTGTTACGAATAACCTGACAATATTTGAAAATCTACTACCATCACAGAAAGCGGGAAATGTTGTTTGTGTCGTGATGGAGGACTTAACCAGCCGAGTAATTGAATACGGGACTCCTGGATGGGACCCAAATGCGATGCCAACTAAGCCACCGAACGCTAAAAACCTAATATTCGGAAAAATTAAAAAAAAACTCTTTAAATATTTTTGTAGGTACGTACGTTTTAAACTTGAAGCTTTGGAAAAAATTGAGTAGACTTTTAAGATGCATTTAACATTTGCATTTTCTGCAAAGAAACCGTATTGCATCACATACTGAAATATTTCATCGGTTCACGGCATTTTCTGTGAAACTTTTTGAAAGCTGTATTTCCATTTTTGGTACGTTCCCCGCCATACGGCGACACACGCGGAAAACTTTTTCAATTTCAAAGAGATTTGGTTTACGAGTCCGAAATCTTCACACCACGCGGCCAAAGAAATCTTAATTAAAAATTCACCATCGAGAACAAAAGTTATTACGATAGAAAAGGTAAAATAGAAAAAGACAACGGAAATCGTATATCTCTGCCTTTTTCATTTAATATTTTGTCTTTTTGTTCGCTCATTATACTTTTGTGTAGCATTTTTTTAGAACAATATTTGTGAAAAGAATGAACGAGCTTGTTAAGCAACCGTTTTGAATTTTCAGGTACAGAATTGCATTCATCAATTAAGATATTAAATTATCATTACAATACAATGCGTTAGCGATAATAACATAATTTGTGGAGCGCCATTTCTGTGAATAATCAATCACCTCAACGGCGCTCCATAAATTTTATTTTTTAACAGAACAGATTTGATCAGTTTAATGAAGTTAGTGAATCCTAAGGAGTCAATAAAAATTAAATAATGTAAATTTCGTATTTACGTAATTGGTTATTATTTCCTGGTCTCTGAAAGCTTTCACACTTTTTGTACTTCATTATTATTAATTACATCTCTTATTGTATAACAACCTACCAATAGTCAATTTCATTGGGAACATAAAACCTCAATCTGCTTAATGCTCAGTGAAGAATTATTTTAAAACGGTTACAACCAACCATTTATTTAATTAATTCATTCACATTTATTCTCCTATAAATCCAGTTAACCCATTAATATCATTTTTGCACTCCTGTTCTAAACAAATTGTGAAATATGTAAAAGAGCTTCCTTCTTCTTCTGGTGATAATATCATTAAAAAAGAGAATGTAATATATATTATGAATAAAGGTGTAGAGTACAATATGTATGTAATTTTAATTAACTACTTTCAATTGCCTGTAAATATAAACATAGAAGTAAGTTATTAATGCGAGTCGATTATATGCATGTATATAATTCTCAAATTGCTTCGACTCGCATCAATAACTTACTTCTTTGTTTTTATTTATCGGAAATTGAAATTAGTTAATTTAGATTGTTATGTATTATTTTATTATATTGTATCTTTTATTATTCAATAAAAAATAAAAAATAAATAAATGTTATCTGTTTGTACCTACACCTACAAAGTTTCATTTGCTGTTCGGTTTTTAATGTTATTTATTTATTTAAAAGGCTAAAAATGGTTTTCATTTTAAAGTAATACGTGAGATAATAACTATAGTGTTATACGGGAGGGTTTCAGTGTTATTTTAAAAACAAAATAAGAATGTTTATAAGTACACCAAAATAATTATAAAATTTGACAATTATGACGGTTTGATGGAAGGTGGCCATGGATGATTTGGTGAAAGCGCCCGTCCCGGTTAAATGAGAGGTTCTGGGTTCGTTTCCCAGTTACGACTAATATCTTTTTCTAGTTTTCTGTGTCTTGTTCTCTTTCATATTTTCGTTTAGATTATTAGTGTTATCTTCTTCTTGAATGATAAAAAAATTATTATTATTATTTAAAGTAAGATTTTCTTATACGTAATACTTTGCCTATCTCAGTAGGGATATACTGTGTCGAGGCAGATTAATTAACGAATATTTAATTTTAACAATATGTTACAAGCTTAATTCCAAAATGAGAAAAAAAAATGTTTTGATAAATTGGAAGCAAAAATATTTACAAGCAGAATTAAATGAGGCTAGTTTTGGTAACATAAATGGGATTGGTTATATAACGTTTTTGTTATAACTTTTTTTTTAAACATGGTTGAGTTAACTAATCCACGACGATTGTAGATGATACAATGTTTAGTCAAGACTTCAAATTTATTTCGATTTTTTAATCGTCTTGTTTTTGTAAGACACCTTTTTTTTGTTAGCATGAGATCGACGCACTTGTATGAAAAACATAATATATCATTTAATTGGTATTAAGTTGGTTCTAACTGGTTAGCGTAGTTATGGTTTTCTGGATAGATTAGTTATTAAACGTATTACAAAACCACAATATAGTTTGACTTATTTTATTCCATTTTTTTTTTAATTTCTGTGTATAAAAATAAAAACGATGTGTTCGTAAAAAAAAATAATATAATTGAAACGTTGGATATTCGTGCGTTACATACTTTTACCTTATTTAAAAAAATAAATATCAATTTAATCTGATCAAAAATTAGACAATTCTCATGGATTTAATAAATATATCATCATAAAGAAAATTTTTGTTTTTTGTTGCTAAGTAAAAAGATTTTGACATTTCAGAGACGTTTAGGATGAATAGTGTTGAGCTTATAATATTATGGGGTCCGTAGAATGTATGGGGAAATAGTCACACTTACCCTAATTCAGATGGCGGTTTATTATAATGTATGTGACATTGCACAGCTAAGATCCAAATAAATGTAAAATTTGCATATTATCGGATGCATGAAATGAATAAGCAAACACGATGAAGTATTGTCCGAGTGGAGAGTTGCGAAAGCAATTGTTTTTTAATTAACAGCGTATAGGATGGTTTTATTGTAGTGTTAGAGACACTAGTGTTTGTTAGGCCCCACGTTTTCGAATTTCTTCAGACATAATATACTTCCCTTGAAAAAGTTTTTAATAAGTCAGGTACGCCTCATACGTCATACAAATGTCTGGTAATGTTGTATTATCGTGAAAATAAGCTTATGTGTTCGAGTGATTATGCTCTTTAAAAAAATAAATTATGTATAGTTTGAATCTCTATTCATTAACTGAGTAGAAAGAATAATTATATCTGTGAAATCGCCTCGATAGAAAAAATCTCAAAGTAGGTTTGCTCCAAAAATTAATAAAAATACACCTGGTTCAGTTATTTTACTTGGACGTATTGCAGTTTTCCCTCTAATACTTAAGAAATTTGTTGTAGACTCTAGTTTAAATAAGTCGTTTTGTTAAATATTTTCACAACAGTTGCTTACCTATTATGTTAATAAAAATCATTTTTATACTACCGCACTCCCTCTAATATTCGTATTTACATATCTTTTTTTCAACCCCTCTTCAGTAATCTACTTTTTTTTTTTTGAACGCCTTTAACGGAGCTTTGCGTGTCTTCGTCCATGGTCAGGAGTGCCTGAGAGCATCCACCACCAAGGTAATATTAATTGGCATAATGTCTTACTGGTTGTTTTCTTGTTGTGTCCAGGAGGGTTGCGGCCGCTGGTTTCCCCTGGCTGGAGAGCTAGTGGTAAGAGGTTCAGAGATAGTGGGCACAGCCGGGGCCACCGGACACGCCATTTTACTAGACTGCAGATTCGAGCTTCCATTTGGTGAGTTGATACACATTTGTTAACTTTGTGCTAATTTTGTGTGTAATGGCTTTGTAGAGCTTATTTAAAAATAATTCTATATCCCATTTAAAGGGCTACCTAACTCTAACACTTAAAACATCTGTTCTATTTCCTCATTTTAATATACCTTTAAGCTTACCTAACTGCCCTCTACAATATAATAATCTACAATAAATTAATTTTGACTGTTTTTTAAATTTACTTGTTCAAACAATGCATGTTGAATATCTATTTTATCAGAATAAAACCCTTCATTCAGCAACCCAATAAATATGTAGATCAGGAGGAAAACTCAGTTACCTTATCAGTTTTTTTTTTAAATGAGTTGCACCTTTTAGAAAATGTCATTTTGCAGCATTTGAGAAACGTAGGCGGAATTTGCATAATCGAAGAAATTAGAAGATTTTATAAATTTAAATGAAAGAATTATCACATCTTTCTTTAAGTTTAAAAGCTTTATTCGTAATTTCTCTCATATCCTTCATAAAAATACAGATTATAGATAGAGAGTTCGTGTGAGATTGCACCTTTTACAAAATGTCATCCTGAAGCATTTATATACTTTTTTTTTTTTTTTTATTGTTTTTGGGGTGTTTTCTGCCTTACGTCCATAATGTAACAGACAGAATTGCCAGGCTGTTGAGAAAAGAGAACATCAAGACGGTCTTCGGAACGACAACTAAAATCCAAGACCTACTGAGGTCGGCAAAGACTAAGTTTCCTCTGGAAACAGATGGAGTATATAAACTTAGCTGTTCCGGATGTGACAAGGTCTATGTAGGCCAGACAGAGCGAACGATCTCCAAAAGGATTTCCGAACACTTTCGTGCTTGTAAACTTGGCCACCCTGACAAATCGGCAATCGCCGAGCACTTAATCGAAACCGGCCATTACTTTGGATTTGTTCCTGAAGTCCTGGGAAGACCCAAAACTTACAGAGCACGCCTAATTACGGAGGCAATTGAAATCCATAAAAACCCCATCAATATTAACAGAGACGACGGAGCTAAGCTCAATAGTTCTTGGTATCCAGTAATTGACGGCTACACCAAAGCTAAACGCAAAAAACCATGCTGAATTTTTTCTAACACCAGCTCGTAGAGAAATGGAGCTGGCAGCACGGTATCGCTTCGACACACATAAGTAAACACTCTCACCAATATCATTTGGTCATCTGCCCTGATGATGGACACTGTAACGCTGTCCGAAACGTTGGCTAAAGAAGGAGGTAGCAAAACACGGCATAACACCCCAAAAACAATAACAAAAATACTTTTTGGCCGTGAAAACCCATAAACATACCATTTATATACTGGTAAGCGGAATTTGCATAACCGAAAAAATTAGATTTAAAATATAATTTAAATGCAAGAATTATAGTATCTTTAAATTGTTTCAAAAGCTTTATTCGTTTTTCTCATTTCCTTCTTAAAAAGACAGGCTTGAGAGTTTGGGTTAGCGTTATACAGTTAGTCAATGGATTTTAATATTTATATTTTCACAGTTGTTTTCAAAAACACGCGTAAAAAGTAATATAACATAAATAAATGTTTGTTAGCGAATTCTCAAACAAAATAAAATATCTTCGCGATTAATCTTGGTCAACCTTCTGAAATATTATTTTACTTTTGGCTAATTTATACCCCGCTTTCACGATCGGCCAATATAATTCTTAATTCGGGCAGTGCGTGTATTAAAAGGTCAACATTATAATATTTCCAACCTTTAAAGTTATCCGTGTATTAAATCTATCATATTTCCACGATTACCATCGGAGACCTCAATCACGGGGATTTGTTCGGAATATATTTATACTATTAGTCTTTATTGGTTTAGTAGTGTCACGCTATTGTTAACATAGAAAACAGCGTTATCAAAATTACTTATTGTTGAAACAATGATTTTTGTTCGAATTGAATGCAAAAATTTTACAATTAAAACTCTTTTTAATTTCAATGAAAATATATATATTTTAATCTTTTTTATGGAATGTGATGTGTCAATCTGATGTTTAAAATGCTTAATTTTGACTTGCAACTAAATTATCGAATAAGTAATGAAAATGTCGTTGTTTATTCACGTAAATTATTGTCCAATAATCGTTACGCTAATAATGTTGCACTTGAACTTTTGTGTTGTTGTACAAATTACATTTAAACTTTGTCATTTCTGATGTTTATACCAAAGAAATTTCAATTTTTCTGATTAAATTATTGCTTTTTTTTTCAAAAGTAATACATATTCTCGTAAAAGTCAATAGCTTTTAGAGAATTAAGGGGTTTTTAGAGGGCGAAGAAAATATTTTGTACCTAAAAGGGTAATAGTCTATGACGAACGTAGATTTGGGTCTATTTTTTTATGAGAGTAGGTAAAAAGGTGAACTAACAATGAGAACCTAATTGAGGTTAAAACACTAACGATAGAAACGTAATATTGAGCTCCATTTACGGAAACACAACAGCGACTTACAGTTTGACTTGTTATGAGCAAATGAAGCAAGTTATATATTGGTTTTTGTTCGATTAATTACACAAAGAGTCACATTCAAAACTTCCTCATAGCGTATGTGTGGATACATTACATAGTGTAGGAGGACACTCGGCCATGGCACTGGTACTTAAAAATCTTCGTGACGTGTGAAAATAAACTAAGAATTTAATAAATTCCACAGAAAGTGGTGAGTAGTGCGGTGACGTAACGATGAGTGAATGATTAATCTTGTGAGAATTTCTAGCACACCAATGACATTCGTGAATGACGTATGACGCAGGGTCCCATCCACGCGTAGGCGGAGTGTGGCGGTCCGACTCGCTGACATCCACCCTGCGCTGGGCGGGGGTGCCCCCGTCTCCCTATGGAGCCTTCAGGCCCGTCAAGTCCTACAAGCCCTTCGAGTCCTACAGGATCTCTCGCGAGCCCTACAAGCTCTCCTACCCGCCCTACCCGCCCTACAGGACGGGTCCCGCCCTGGCCTCCGCCTACGGTAAAAGCCTTACCGCCCAACTTAAAGCAAACAACCTACCGAACACGCAGCCTCCGCTGTACATGCATCCACCGCACGTGTGAATGTTGCAATGCAAACAATCCACCCTTAGTTATAACATGTAACTGTGTCAGACAGTATGATGCGACTGCTAATTCGCACCAGAATCAACCATTTCACGTGTTTCTGTTTCAAACGATCCTTTAACATCGACATCATTATTCATTCATGTCATTGCAATTATTGTTGCCTGGTTGTATCACAATTCATTCCACAGCGCACATTCGTCCATTAACTGTCAAAGCGACTATTTTAGTACCCCATTAAAGGCGAGACTTAAATTAAAAACAAATTATTCACCCATAAAACATTAAGAAATTGACTTTTAAAAACTTCAAAAAAATTCAAATGTCTTCAACCTTGTGTAACAAATAATAGAAACTTATACAGAATTACAGAAAATTATACCATTCTGGTTTAAAATAATGAACTTTTAATATTTCTACGTTAATTCAGCTTCAAATGGCAACCATAAATAATGTTTCATAACGCTTTCGTATAATTCATGTGTGCCGACGGATTGCATGTTTTGGTTTGAAAGTCAAAATTTCGCCCCTGATTACATTCATAGTTTTGTGTCTAGTCTAGAATAATATTAAATATCACGAAATATATAATAGATTTCAAATAAGTAAATAGCATGATTTAAAATATTTTTTGTTGAGAATGCGCTTCTGTTCTCAGCTATTTTGACGTTTTAATGTGAAATGTTTACTTTTGTTTAATGCATCAAACTTAATAAAATCTTGTACTTTTCAGCAGAACTATTTTCAACCGATGTTCGACAGAACTGATTTTATTTATCCAAAATTTTGTGAAAAGATCGACAAAATGAAATCAAGATTTTTTCTGAATGTGTTCTGCATGCTACGTATCCCACCTGTGACATTAAGACCAAGTCTACGAAACCTGCGGCTTTTTAAAATATTTACAAAAATTAATAGTTTACTGTGTTAAAAAATAACACAAAATTTTCAAATATACTTTTACAGTTTTTTTTTCAACATAAAGAAAAAAAGGAATACGCACGAAGAAAATATCCCAAACTAGTGATGTTCTAATATTTTAATGAAATTAATAATTTATAGGCACCAAAAGAGAAATACCACAAGTTATACGGCAAACCAATCAATAATGCTTCGTTTATGCACGATGAATTTTTTTGTTGTTGTTATTTTGAGGTCAATGGGTAAATTAAAACATGATTTACGATAGTTTTGTATTAGGTATCTACAGGGTTTTAACGTCTATTAGAAGTGTATTGTTTTTTGGGTTCCACAACAGAGGGGAAATCTAGGAACAGAATGAAAATGGAAAGCTGTATAAGTCAACTTTTACTTACTGTATAATATGAGCTACTTTAAACAAATACAAATACATTATTTGTTAATAATATTATGTCTATTATGCCGTAAAACATTGCAACGAAAAATGTGGATAACGAGGACTACGATTTTAGATAACTTTTAAGTACTGAATTCCCTCAATAGAAAAAATGTTTGCTCCGAAACTTATGAATAACACCTGAAAAAATTTGCAGTGTTTCCTCAAATGTTACTTAATAAGTCAGGTACGCTTGGTACGTCATTACATAATAAATCTGGTTATATTGATTTTAAATCATTTGGTTTGTGTAACATAATTTTCAGTTTATTACTCCAAAAAAAATTGTAATGTTTAATATTAGCGAAAATCAAATGAAAATTTAAAATGGAAAATCAGAAAACGATACGGTTGCACCTTAAAATTGAACTCAGAACCTTAGCCTTGCTGGGCCTGTGATCCAGAGATCGGTAAGTTCTGCATTTTGCCGGAGGCCTCCAAGACCTTAAAAAGTTTCCTTAAAAAAGTACTTGAGTTCTTGGAGCAGGTTCCGGGAGCTACTCCCGACTCGCGAATGGCTCGGACCGAGACGCGCAAGTTCAACCGGAGCCGGACCTTGGTGCCGGAGCATGCAAAAGAACTCGAACCCGCGACCCGTTTCCGCCTAGCAAGTGGCTCGGACTGAAACGCAGGGTTCTACCGGAGTCGGAGCCCGCAAAAGAACTCGAACGCGCGACTTGCTCCCGACCGTGGCTCAGACCGAGACGCACGGGTTTGAGGGTAAACGGCGAACCTGGGACTCGAGTGCGAGTGGCTCGGACCGCCGAGTCCGAGTACTGGATCGGGTTTTCTGGGAGTAGTCGATTTGAAAAAGGAGTAGGAGTAGGATCCGGTTCCCGCGAAGAACTCGAGTTTAAGAGCTCACTCCAGCTGAACCTTCACATCGCTACTGTGATCTAGGCACTTAGCTAATTCGAGCCTGTCTCTTTCAGTCATATTTAACTGTGTCATTCTTGACTTAAAACTACCAACAATATCTTTATTATTTTTCTGAGCGCATATTTTTATTTTGCTGCTTTATATGTTTTTATTTTGATGTTTGCAAGATTTTTTCAAAACCAAAAAATGCATTCCATTTAATGTCTTTGATAAATACATCCAATTTTGTATTTTAATTTGGGACATCCATTAACTTTTCTGCAAATCGAGGTTTAATATAGTTGCAAATAGTGTATTTAATGATTAAATATTTAATGTTTTAATTCTTCAAATTTCATTTATTTAATGTTTCATTATCAAGTTATCCTAAAAATATATTGTATTTGAAACCGATCTCTAGCAACTAGACAACATAGACAACTAATATTCAGTCGAATTAACAATTGTCTATGTATTTTTTTTAAATCGGATTTGGGTATCCATATACCTTTTCTACCTACCAATGCCTTTAAATTCGTGCTGGGTTTTATTCCGTTGCAATTTTTCCAACGTTTTTTTTTCCATAAATTGACGCGCCGAGCTCTAAAAGTGACAAATTAAATAAGTGAGGTTAAAATATGTAGTGTCGCGTATCTCGTATGTCCATCGGCATGCGGGCTGTTCGAGGGATATTCGGGGAAATTCTGGAAATATTCGAGGCATAATATTTATTTATTTATCGAGAATAAACAGTAAATTCAATTTTATTTTACAATTTAACATTACGTTTATAATACCAGTTGAATAGCAGCTATAATGCAGTTTAAAAAATATGTACCAATTGCAATCTACACAAATGTTAACTTTAAAATGTCTACGTTAGAAGAAAGGCGGTTAAAGGGTGTTGTAGTTGTTCTCCACAAAGGAAAACTATTTTTATTCGAGGGGTACTCGGCTGCTTCCAAATCTAGTAAATACTAAGCATGTCGCGCCGACGTTTATTATCCAATTATTCAAAGCTTTTCGACTTCAAATCGCTTATACAATGATTGAGAGTTCAATTCTGGGAATGGAAAGATTTGAAAATATTATTAATCTTTTTGTTAAACAAAGTTATTTAAATCGATAGATTATTTTAATCTTTTGAAACAATACATTCCGAGTAGAATTACATTAATTTCATACCTACATAATATTTTTAAGTGAATCAAAAAGTATAATCTCAAATTTTCCTAACAAAAAAACTTTGAAAAATTTTACACAATAACAATATGGGTTTTTCAGGAATAATGTTTTACTGTGTTTGTCAGCGGCAGCCGGCCGGTTGTCGCCTCAACAAACTTGAGGAGTGGAAAATACAACACGTTTGTATGGCAAGGAGGTCTGTTTATGTGTTTACAGAGAATACTTGTGCAAGAAAACGCGACGTCACAAATAACATCAAATACAAGACTTTTTTTTATTATGGCACATCATTTTGAATGTTTAGATTTTAATTTAACAAATTTCGGATAAAATGTAAGCGTTATAAAACAAGCTTGGTAGTTGTGAAATATCGAAATTTTTTATTGAAATGTTGGTAATAAAACAATTATTTTATTATTATTAGAACATACACAAAAAATTTTTAAAACTAAAAATTCGATATCATTTAGAATAGATCGAGTGCTAATTTTAGCGAGATTAGAAGCAAATATACCGCACAGAGTTTTGGCGGCTGCACACAAGGAGGGCAAAAGGGAATTACTGAGCCAAAAATAGGAAAAAGCATTGTCTTCAAACTAATCATAAATATTTTTTAAATGTTCTCCATAAACCAGTTCAAAATGAATCACAAGAATTTATTTTGTGAATGCCACCTAACAGCCTCCGCGTGCGCCCAAAGTTGAGATATGTATTGCGCTGCGAATATTTCTCATCTTTGCCTGATTTTTTGACGGGGTAGCTACGCTCGCCCTGTTTACCCTATATAAAAATCTGAAAGTTTACAACATGAATATTGTTAAAATTGTTAGGATCCTTTTAATAAAACTATTTTTGCTAGAATTTTCACTTATATTTTAAAATCACAGGTAACATGTTTTAAATGTGTAAATAACGGTGATAATACTGAATACACCGGGCCAACATCTGGCAGTTGTTTTACTAACTGAACTTTCGAAGAAAAGAAAGCGGTGAACCATAAAATCTAGCCTTTTTATAGAGTAAAAAAATGCACACATTGACACACTATAAACATAACCGTTAATATCTGACGTTTGTATGAAGTGGTGGTCAAAACAGATTGCTACTTGATCAGACCGGCCAAAGCCACTAGCCAAGGTTCGCGCCATTTGTTCAGGTAGAAAAACCATAGGTGTTTGCTCCAGCAACCCATAGATGCCCGTAGTATGTCAATTTTTAACAAATATTAAAGCTTTAAGTATGAAGGTACTTTATTCTGTAATTATTTTTAGCATAAGAGATTTAATGTAATGTAGATATAGTATACGTTTTTTGAAAAATTATTTTTGTTAAAAAAAATTGTTTACTTCAACTAGAGAGTTTAGAAAAAAGTTTCACCAAGTTCCACGACATTATTTTACTAGTTCAAAAATAAACCTTTTAAGCTATGTAAAAATGTAAAATGTATGTCACCTTTTTTCCCCGTTTCTTAAATCGATCGCATTTTTTCAGGTAGTTTTTGAGACCCGCTCTGAAGGGAATGAGGATTGAGAGAAAAGAATAACATATTAATAATGTTAAAAACAATTTTACAAGATTTTGTCATTTTACAGTTTACTTATATTTTTGTGTTTAATTTGCCTATATCACTGATTTAAAATACAGAAATAAGTAAATAATAATTTATATTTTTTATTAGAATACTATGACCACCTTGACCCCAACTAACCCCAATTAGGTATTTTTTGAAAGATTTTTTTATATTATTTTACTATACGTATTTTTGGTCAGAATTCCAAATAAAAAAATTTTGGCTTCGCAAATTGAGAATTCGGCCTTATGTGGGCCGGGCAGAAAGAGTCGTCGAATCGTGAGGCTGGCGTCATCCCGTCTGGCTACGCTAGAGTTGGCTTCACCTCCTTATGCGCGCCACAAGATTTTTCACATCAAAATATAACAGAAGAGTGCCTTAGCAAATAGGGTAGTAAAAGTATTATTAATTTCGAATAGTTTACCTTTTCACTAAATCATCCCTTTCCTTTCAATATCAATCAAATAAAAATTTTGTCCGTTTTAAATATTCAAATTTTCGTTCCGTTAAACGCCGTTCTCGGCCGGTTTCAGACTTCGGTCAAATTTTTTTCAGCCGTCAAGCATAAAATAAATGCTTAATAAAAAAATTATAAAAATTGGTTGTTTACAAATTAAATACTAACAGATAGTTACATTTGCATCTCCCGTCTTTCTGGCCTCAAATGAAATGGCGAATAATAAGTACAAACCGCTTGTCATGAGTTATGAACATTTTTTAACTTGTGAAATTTCGTATGACATTGCGTATGAAATTTCAAATTTCAAACTTTTCAATTTTGTACGACGCTTTTAATGAGTGTTTCAACGATTTTGTTGGGTTGTTTGCAACAAAGTATCACTGAAATGTGCCGAAATATTGTGCCAAAATTCTTGCATCCGAAGTATCATATAATGATGAAGTCTACAGCACACACAAAGATTTTTTTTTTAAATATTGAGAAAAAATTTCTTGCAAGTACATGGTTTTTCACGGTCTTTCTCTCCCCAATATCTTTCTCCTACTCACTATCTTAAGCCTCCAAACATACTGAAAATGGGGATGCCATAGTCCCGCCGGCTCAGTTACGGTTGGTAACCTGCAATTGGGACTCTTGAGAGGTATTCGCGTAAAAAAAACACAAATAGATGAACTTTTTAATGCAGATTTATAAAATGAACATAAACACGTAATTTTGTCTACTTATTTTAAGAATGAGACAAGTCTTAGTGAATGAAAAATAACAGAATAAGTTCCATGAGGGCGTGTTCCGTGATTCACTTTTAGACCCAATTTCGGCCTATATTTCCATGGAAAACTGTGTTTCACCATGATTACGAAATTTTTAGGGATGTCGATATACAATTTCAACAAGTTTAAGAGGGGCAGACCGCATGCTAAATGGTCTACAATAAAAAGATACTAAGTCAGTGGCACATTGGTTACTAATCAAATTTGTGCGGAAGACATTTCAAGCGTTATATTCTTCATTCTGTGGATGCGACGGGCTATAGGGTCAGTGTGATATGAACCATCAAAAAGACGAATAGATTTACAATCGTACAACATAGGTGCCTAAATGGAAAATATTATATTAAACGCTGCAATTAGAGAATCAAAAAAGATGTACAAGGTGTATAATATTGTTTATTAAACGTGGAATGTAAGTATATACTTTGTGTTAAAGTAGCTCCTGAAAGACGGCTGAAAAGGACATTGAAATATAAAAATTTTGATATATCCACCTAAGAAAGACGTTATCATATAAAAGTATGGAGATTATCGTTTCTCCTTTTTTAACCAACATTTCGGACAGCGTTACAGTGTCCATTATCAGGGCAGATCAACATCACAAATCTAATGATAGATATTGTAAAGCTATCCGAAACCTTGGCTAACAAAGGAGGTAGCGCAATGCGCACCAAAAATAAATAACGAAAATACTTTTTTCCGCGAAAAACTAAAATCATATCCAAGTATAGAGAAATAAAAAAAAAATACATGATTTAAGGCTCAGCAGTAAGTGCTCAAAAAGAAAAATAAGGGAGATATGTAAATAGCAATGTTAGAGGAAGCGGGCTAATATTAAAAACGATAATAATACTCGTGGACTGAAAATTTTGAAACTGTTAAAAAAAACACGACTCGTTTAAAACCGAGCAAAAATTTCGTGGGAAATGACTTAAGTAGCACTTTGAACTTCTAAAATAACAGAAAAAACGAGTTTATAATAATTTTTGGAATATACCTCGCCATTTTTTTTCTATCTAGGAAATTTCATATAAATACAGTTTCAGTATGGCAAATGTATAGACATTACTTTACGAAAAACATGTTTTTTAAGAGCTTAAAAACTTAGAGTGTTCAAGGAAAGTATGTTATAAATAGGTAGAAATTCGGGATACCGAGTCTTAAAACCGTACCAAGAGATTACATAATTCCGCATTAGATGATTTTTTACAAAAAACTATACAATTTATACAATTATTATTATTAAGACTCCCAACTAGGTTACGGCATCCCCTCTTCTAGTTTATTATGGGGCTAAATGGAGTGGTAAATTAAAGGAAATGCGTAAGAGAAGAATTAGGTAGTATCTGACTTACTGGACCTGATTATCAAACACGACTTAAGTCATATGGAGCAACGTTTCTATTTTGAATGGTAGCCTATCATGAGGGTGATCTGCGAGCATCTTATACTCTTGAAAATGTTTAGTTCAAGTCTTAATTTAATTAGGAAATTAAATCGAAACAAAGCACAAAGAAAAAATATGACCTACGGTTCCAGCAGATGGCATCAGTAGAAGTGGTAATTTTTAGCTGCTTTTATAATTCCCGCGGTAACGGCATGCTACGCGGCGACTCATTTCTTTAATACGAGTGAGGGAGATGTATGATAATGATCGCATTTTTCCAATGGGGGAAGAGGATCTACGTTCATCGTTTGTCTGCCTATTATTTGAGGTGTGTAAAAGCAAATGCAGCAATCTCCACTTTCATTTTTTTTTTTTAAAGGCTGACAACTCAGCTTTCTTCCATCAAAATCAGAGTTTGAAAATATGTATCGAAGGCAAGGATATCAATGTGTTTTTTTGCCTTTTTTTCAAAAAACGAAAGTGGAGATTTCTGCCTTTGATTCACCTCATTTGGTGTGTAAAAATGAATAGTGGTAAAGAACATTTTTTGGTTTTTTTGTGCCGTTGGCCGTGCCGTCGCCGTAGGAAAACTAAAAGCGCCCATTAGATTAGCTTGTCGTGAGCTGCCATCTGATAATGTACGCTTGTTGTACGCCGATGCAGAATTACTGAGAAAATTGCCAGTACCCGCTTTAAACATCTGTTATATATTTATAAGTAATATGTATTATCAATATTATGAGCAGTATTTTACAAGCAGGCGCCTGCCACATTTTTTAAAAGAACAAGCCACAAAATTAAAATGTAAAATAAGAATAAGATAGATGTACCTAAGAAGTAATGTTTTAGCAATAAATCATTTATTCCCAGTATTTTGATAAACTGTTGGATGACATTTACAACTTTAGTTGTTTTATATCAGGAGACATTAGATTTGCGTTTAAAGTGCGGCCTCGGTTAAAACAATATAAGGTACATATGCCAAGTATGTAGAATTATATTTAACTGTAGGAAAAGCTTTCGACGTTGAAAACAGGCTTCGAACATATTGAAATATTTAGGTCGAGGCAATTTTTCATGCCGTTTATATAATATTGCGTGTGAACACTCGCCGTTTAAATTTGTTTTTTTTCCTCTCTCAATGTTTAGTGTATACTTGGAAAGATTTTTACAGCGTTAATAAGGAACTCCAGTGAAAAATATTATGGCTTTAAAAAAATATGTTCATATAGACCAATAAACGCTGGTTCTGAATATGTAAGTTTTATTAAATAATATTTAAAGTAGAGTTTTTAAAAAAATGTTAAAAAGTCCATTTTAAAACAGTTCATTAAAACACCCTGTCATGTTGGTATTATTGAATTTGTGAGGCGTGACGTCACCGCTTCCATAAAACGCTCCAATGCTGAAATTCAAAATGGCGGCGTTCGAACAGCTGATTCCAGTTCCCTACGAAATTCATGTTTCGGTTTCCTTAATATTGATTTCGATTCGTAAAGCTAAAAAAATAATAATTTCAAACAATTTTTATACCAATCTCCCGTAATAATATTGAAAAATATAATGATATAATAAATAAATAATTACACCTACATAACGTTTTACTTATTGAATAGTTTCATCACTTCTTCCATACAAAATGACAACATCTGTTGAAAATAACTAAAACTTTTGGCCAGATGACGTCACAGGGCCAGATGACGTCACGGTGGTTTTCGGGGGATCTTAAAAAATTAAAACTTTGACATTTATTTTAACTATTAAAACTAACTATAAAAATAAAAATAAATATGCAGTTATTTAAGTTAGAAGGTCATTATTCATAAAAAAAATTTTAAAAATGGACTGGAGTTCTCTATTGCGCAATTAACATATTTAAAGAAATAATTAGAGGCTCTACACGATATTGTTAGTTGAATCAGTTTAAAAACTTAACGGATGAGATATCTGAGGCGAATGTATCTTAAACAAATTAGAATTCGAATCAGAATATCTACAATTTAAGGCCGATGCCAGCGTAAAACTAAGAAAAACGATCTTTTTAAAATATAATACACGATACGTGTTAAGTCAATGAGTCAGAAAAAAGCAAGGGATGTGCCGTCACAGATTAAGGTGGAGTTGCTTGCTTCTGTAGAAGAATAGTTTAATGCTTAGTCAGTGAGTCACAAATTACGAGCATGTTATTGACATTCAAAACCTTAAAAAAATACCTTATGCATGACGAATATTACCAAACTTGTAGCTAATCTCTTATTAAATCATTAAACACAACGACCTTAAAGAACTAAGGACAGGTTGTTTCGTGACGGCAATGGTTCTTGATAGGTTGCTCTGCTTTCCGCCAATGTTGACCCCAAGATTCAACCAATGAGGGGAAAATGGTGCTGCTCGCCAGCCAGTCAGTTATGTAAGTACTTCCTGTTCCGTTATGCCGTAACACTGCCGACGTGGATAATTGCCTACGAGGTTCTCACCGTCATAAAATGCTTGACATATCATCCGTTAACTAGTTCATAGTTATTTAATCCGTGACGTCCGATATTAATAACCAGTGGGCTAGAATGTTAAAGTGAACTATCGACTTTGGATGAATCAACCACTCCAAGAATACGTCTCATACAAACGATGTATGTCTATGAAAAAGCATTATATATAGCAATTATTTGAGTACAAACCATGCGCGAGCCCCAGAAATAACTATCGCAAGATCTATCGGTAAGTACCATTGTGAGATACTCTACTATTTGTTTGGTGACATTCAATGCTTTGGCGAGCACAAGCAGTCAGTAAGGACACTACGCTCCTACACGGGTCGTTTTACAAAATTTGACCAATCAATTAAATTTCAAGTTAAAATTTAATTTTTGTAAAATCCCGTTCAATTTCTATTCTTATCGAAGAACTGAAAAACAATTGGCCCATTATGTAATATTAACAGAACTTGAATAGAACTTTTGTGGACCTGAATGTTATCATTGTAATTTGATGATTTGTGTTCAAATTGTGTGAAACGACCCACCCTTCTCGTATTTATAGTTATATAAAAAAAATTATATTTCATTGCAGAACTGCATTAAAATTTAAAGTTTTTGAAGTGAAAACTTCTTTAGCACCATCGTAATTTGAAACTCGATGAAACGAAAACGAGTGACACTAAAAAGAGACAAACACATACATCTATGAGACAGCAATAAAATATTTATTTTATTCACGGGTACTCAGTTCTAATATAATACGAAAAATCCACGGTGCCACGCAAGTCACTGAAGTGGTATAAAACGCCTGGCGAACCTTTGCAAACATTCAGCCGATAAGGGATCGAATCGTACGAAATCAAAAAAAAAGTCTATTTTTGTAAAATCAATATCCAATCCAAAATGAATAGGCAATACAACAGAAAACACAAAAGAAGGCGACATCTAGCGACTTCGAAGAATAAACCACAAATATTAATAAGATTACCAAATGTCACGGAAAGGTGCACTGAAATTCGACAACAAAAATATGGAAAAATTCTTCACATTGATAAAAAAAGTGCTTCGTAGTCTCACCTTGTTTACTTTAGTTTTTTGAAGGTTTTAATTCTGTGTGAATTGCAAACTCTGTTTTTTTTGTTATATTTCAACTCTGTTTTTTTTGTTATATTTCAACTGTTTTTTTATATATTAATTTATTCTTGGTTTTATAGATGTTGAAATAAGGTGGTGAGAATAATCCAATTTATACACAATTAGATAAAATTAAAATTATAAAAATCTACACAATCAAAGGATACAAAATATCCACAAAAAAATTAAAAGATATTAAATTATATAAGCGCTCACTCAAATAACAAATAAAACAAAGATAGGCAAGAGTCATAAGAGACACAAAGAGAGACAGAAGTGATACATTATATTATAATTAACACAACATATTTTTAGCAACAGCAGAAAATTTTAAAACAAACAATTTCCCGCTGTGCAATTTGTTATTATTACGAATGACAGCTGTTTTGTCTTCCAAAGGCATTATCACACTGGGGTGAAGCCACCTACAGATGACTTATTTATATTTTTTCTTTACAATTCATAATGAAAATCTTTTGACAAATTGTTTTTATTTTTATTACCAAAACCCTTTTTATTTGTGTATTTATTTATTTAATATAAACGGTATACACACACCATAAACACGGATTACCTATCACAAAATCATATTTAAATAAGAAATAATAAAAAAGAGTCCTAATTTTGGCTTTTGATTAAGAAATGACACCAGAGATACAATTACATAAATAAGAATCGTGGCTCCCGTTGACCAAAAATGGCCTTTAATTTTATATTTTGTAAAATATATATGTTTACATGTAACCCATATGTTTCATACAACAATAAAAAAAATAATAAATAAATAAAATTCTATATTTGCAAATAAAGTTAATACTGATTGAAAATATTTGATAGTATAGCCTTCTTGTATCTAGCATCCGTGCATTTAAATAGATATGCCACATCAGCATATCTATTAGTAACTTCATGTAATGTAGGTACAAGCGAATGTTTCGTATACTTAGTCCGGTTATTGTAGCATTTAAACAGATTCAAGTCGTAAGAAATTAACGCGAAAATTCAATGAGCTTAGTTTAATCAGGACTGTCTATTCTACCATTTACAATTTTTAACATAAATATTAAGTTGGATATAATTCTTCGATCGGAGAGTCTTAATAAATTTAATTTCTTCATCAAGAAATTAAAGTTTATGTTTTCAATGGGAATGCCGAGTTTAAAATTAATATGTCTTAGAAATGTTTGTTGAATTTTCTCGATAAAATCTGAATGTGTATTTTAAAATAGGGAGACCAGATCGAGAAGTTATATTCGACTTGAGTACGTACTAAGATGTATACAAAAATTTTAAAGTTAAAATATTCCTAAATTGATGTCTGAATAAAACAGCGGTTCGAGTTTATTGTCCAGTAAAATGTCCCTCCGTATTATCAAAATTATATACAAAAGGTATAATAAATATGCTTAAAAAAAACTTTTTTTTTAATTTCTCGGCGTTCATATAATATGAAAACGCATAGGTATGTTTTTAGGTTTTCACGGCCAAAAAGTATTTTTGTTATTGTTTTTGGGGTGTTATGCCGTGTTTCGCTACCTCCTTCTTTAGCCAACGTTTCGGACAGCGTTACAGTGTCCATCATCAGGGCAGATGAGTAAATGATATTGGTGAGAGTGTTTACTTATGTGTGTCAAAGCGATACCGTGCTGCCAGCTCCATTTCTCTACGAGCTGGTGTTAGAAAAAATTCAGCATGGTTTTTTGCGTTTAGCTTTGGTGTAGCCGTCAATTACTGGATACCAAGAACTATTGAGCTTAGCTCCGTCGTCTCTGTTAATATTGATGGGGTTTTTATGGATTTCGATTGCCTCCGTAATTAGGCGTGCTCTGTAAGTTTTGGGTCTTCCCAGGACTTCAGGAACAAATCCAAAGTAATGGCCGGTTTCGATTAAGTGCTCGGCGATTGCCGATTTGTCAGGGTGGCCAAGTTTACAAGCACGAAAGTGTTCCGAAATCCTTTTGGAGATCGTCCGCTCTGTCTGGCCTACATAGACCTTGTCACATCCGGAACAGCTGAGTTTATATACTCCATCTGTTTCCAGAGGAAACTTAGTCTTTGCCGACCTCAGTAGGTCTTGGATTTTTGTCGTGGTTCCGAAGACCGTCTTGATGTTCTCTTTTCTCAACAGCCTGGCAATTCTGTCTGTTACATTATGGACGTAAGGCAGGAAAGCGCAGCCTTTTGACTCTTGTTCACCCCTGTCTTCGTTTCGTGCTGATTTGGCTCTTATGATCTGCCTTGTCTGCCTTGCTGGGTAGCCGTTGCGCTCCAGTGCATCGGTGAGTTTGGTCAGTTAAGTAACTCGGATTAGAATTAAGTAACTCGGATTAAGTCAGTTAGTAACTCGGATTAGAACTGTCCGAAACGTTGGCTAAAGAAGGAGGTAGCGAAACACGGCATAACACCCCAAAAACAATAACTGAAAACGCATAGGTTTATAAGTTCACTGACCCTTGGTTATTTGTGCTGGAATTAGAATTCAAAAGTTTAAAAGCATATATCTTATAGCTTTTCGCAGTTTGAGTGTTAAAGCCACCTCGCATAAAAGCTTTGTAGCTTTTATAATTGAAATTACAAAACATTTTTATTGAAATTCCCGAAACCGACATTGAAAATGTCCAAATAACATCGGTTAGAGTCATGAATACGAAATTTATTCACGGCGATATTCAAATTGTCTTTCTCATGTGAAATAAAATACAATGGTATCAGTGTTAGGGTATTACAGAGGTTATGAAATCCGATATGGTGGATCGAATGCGTTAGTGTTGGGTTGCGCTACATGATCGCTTAATGTTTTATATTATTGTCATTGGATTTAAAAAGGTTCCCTAAACGAGTTTTCAGTACACCCTTGAATGGAAGGAACTTTTTTTAATAACAATACTTTTAACAAATAATATGTTATCCCATATTTACCTAATTACGCTTTCTGATTTTCTATCATATTACCTTCTCGAAAAATTATTGCTAAAAGGAACACTTTCAAATTACACGGTCTAATTTTTTTTTTCGTTATACTTGGTTACTTATGTGTACATGATATATCTTTTAATAACAGTAACACTTTTTAAACAAAGTGCAAAAACTCTAAATTATTGACATTTTTTAACTGTATTGCTTCTAAACTTTCAGGAAATATAACTAGGCACCTACTTCCTTGATTTGTCACCATAAAAAAGAGCTTTATTTTGCATAACATACCTACATCACACTGCTGAATCGTCGCATCCCCAATTGGCGCAGTAGTGTATTAATTAGGTTACCCCAAGTACCTTTTATACCTAATTGAGAATCAACTGTAACAATTATTTTCTCAGTAAATAATTACATTTAAATTAAAATTGGGCGGGGATAAATAAAATCATATAAATTAGTCTTCTCAAAGTAGCCTAACCATAGTTTGAAAACGGCCATGTAAGCCGAAAAAGCTGTCATTAAACTTGATAATAACATTGAATAATCAACGCAGCAATCGATCATTTAGAAATCACGCAGAAAACTATTTTAAAGGTAATACTTAAAAAATATAGACTGACCGATACAGACCAAATATTCAACAATTGTGACGTACTAGATATACGCCAAATGTACGTAAAAACACTATTTAACTACATATTTGACCAAAAAACAAATTTCAACAAACACAAAATATCACTAACAGACCACTTAGAAAAACGTACAAAGAAAACATAAAAACTCCGACGGTAAATACAAGCTTTGAAAAAAGACACTATAAATATCATGCTATTAAAGCATTCAACAGTTACACTTGAAAATAAAATTGAGGAAAACAAAAATAAATTCAGATACAAAATTTCAAAATGGATTTAAGAACAAAAAAGATAACAATACCGATATTTCATAACATGAAAGAATAAAATATTTGAAAATAATAACACGCAACAAACAACGACAATATAAAACACACATCACTCACAAGCACACAACACAAAATATACGCCGATGTTTTTATTTAATTTTATATTTTTAATTTTACTTTAATGTTCACTTTAATATTACTTTTATCTTTATTTAGAATTTATTATAATTTTATGTTTTTATAGTCACCAGCATTATATTTTTTCTTATCAAAAGTCTTGTATTATAAAATAGGGGCCTCAGCACGGGTAAGCCACCCAGTGAGGTCAACATTACTGGATTTTACGTTGAAATGTAAAATATTGCATCAAATAAATAAATTTGATTTAAATTAAATTTAAAAAAAGAAGTGTTTCATACACCTACAATTTAATTTATATTAGTTATATGAATAGTTATATTACCGTTATTTTTCAAGTAATGCTATGTAATTGCTTTCGTTTCCATGTTATATTTCCGAGTAAAAGCTTTTAAAATGAAATCAATTAGTTGATTATTTATTCATTGGGGCGAATTTATTAATAAATTCCACGAAATAACACATGCCATAGGCAGCAATCTGGTCAACTGCGTGACTTGTCGTTAATTTATAATTGAGCGGTAAAATTATAATGTTACTTATTAAAAGCATTAAAATGAAATATGAAATGCAATCAATGTTTTGCATAACATACAACGTGTGTTTATTTCTTTTCTGATATTATGACGTGAATCTTATTGATTGATTAATTATCCGATTTGACAGCTCGTAACGCTTATGCGATAAAAAGGTACCATCCACCACGGCCACCATTTTGAACCGAAACGGAATACGCAAATAAATTTATAAACAGACGAATTGCAAAACGGTCGAATTAAAACAAGACTGACTTCGATACAATTAGTCAATCATGTCATTTGATTTTCACCGTCAAAAGCATTATGATAAGCCAGGGTAATAAGCCATGATGCGTTTCCTCCTTCTTAAACCAACTTTTCAGTTAGTCTTGCAGAGTTTATCATCAGAGCAGATGTGTGGATTTATTTGGTTAGAAATGATATGTGATCTAATCACACAAACACTCTTCACAACAATCTACACAACTGCTTTGACGGAGTTGATGATCTTTTTTTTTTTACAGTTAATACCGCACAAGAGTCCCAACTGCTCCCGTCTGGAGCCAGTGAGACTATGGCATCCCCAATCGGGGTATGTTGTGAGGCTGAAAGTAGTTGGGAGGGGAAGGAGACAGGGAAGAGGAAGGTGGGGAAGTACCTGGCTACTCAGATCTGGTCACTAAACACGGCTAAAGCATGATCTAAGCTAAACACGATCTACACAAGACTCTCTGAAACGTTGAAACTGAAGAAGGGAAAAGGCAACATGGCTTCATATCCCAAAAATTAATCATCATAAGACTCTTATAAAGATCGTAAATATTCACAAATTCCTAATGGACTACTCTGAAATTAAGTGCTGTATGAGATAGGGTGCACTCACTACCGTAGTTTGTAATCTGATTTTGTGGCTTACAAAGTGTGCTGAAAATTATCCAACCACGTAAAAGGCGTCATTATTATACGCTGGTAGGTAAATGTGCCTGCAGGACAAGAATTGTTGATCTACACTACACAGGAAAGCGAAAAGATGAACGCTTGTTATTCAGTATGAGGAATAGAAGATATATAGTAGGAGGCATTCTTTTATGCGAATATCGCTTGAAAGACCAAACTTTTCCCAGCGGTCCAGATCAGGGGACTGAGACGTTATCAATTTTGAGACTTAAAGAAGTACGGAAGGGAAACAGTTAGTAAGATAAAGGAAAAACATGGCTCAGCTGACGCGACTGGCCAGCGCCACTTCAATGGGTCAAAAAGAACATAATGTCCCCTCTGCGCAATGTAATTTAATAATCACCTGTGGTTCCCCAACGATATTGAACGTCACACACGTAACAATAGAAAAGTATATCACAATACGTACTTACAGAAACGTGTCTTTTGTGGGCTAAATGGGTCGCGCACAATGTTGATTTGAAAAAAACAAACTCGATTCAAAAACAAACAAAACGGATTCTTCAGAGATGTAAAGTATTTAAACGTTTTGCACATCGTGGAATGTAAGCATTTGTATAAACAATTGATAGTATATTTCACACTTCACAAAACACTGATTATCCTCGTCGGCCCACATACCATTTTACAGCGTCATTTGTCGAACCTAATATTATGATGGGGCAAGGTATTGATACATTTTTCACAGCGAAATATATCGTATCCTTATGCTGATATGACCGAGTATGGGAGTAGTTTGCAGCGGTGAGAATAATCGTCAGCATTAGCACGCGGTAGATTGTTGCGGCAGAACAGAACGAGAAATACTTCTAAGGGTCCTCGCACGGTCGATCGATTAGGATTGAAAGGATAACTTTCAGTAACTTCTCATCGATCCCTGGGACAACTGCAGATCGCTAACGCAGAAACAACGATCGACTGCGCTAGGGAGCCAGACCATACGAATATGCAACTTTATGGTTAAATCTTGGCTCTACCATTGGTGGAAAGCAGAAGAAAGCCGTCAAAAACCAAGGACGTCACGGAATACCTTTTTTTTGTACATGAGTTCCACACAGGAGGCCCTGAGAAAAATAATTTCCCTCAGGGCCTATGTCCATGTTTTTTGTGGAAAGGAAAGAGAGGAGAGTTCTGGGAAGGAAAATGGTTTAAGGGGTGGGTAGGAATCTGGGGTTTAGTGTGTCCTGGTCATCTGCCTAGACAAACCTCCCCCATGAACCCGGGCACCCCTGCTAAATCACCAAACGTAGCAAACCACTAAGAGGTATTGGTTCCCTGGGTGGCGGTACCCATTCCCGCCTCCCAAATTTGATTCTAAATGTTTGTATTTAACCAGAGTGTCATTGAGAATAGGTACGTGGCAAAACCACAGAAACTCGCTGAGGGAACTGGTAGGACTACTAACGGGACACTGCCATCTCAGGAGACACATGCAGATATTGGGAGTGGAAAACACCAATAGATGCAGGAAATGTGAAGAGGACAAAGAAACTCCAATTCACTTATGGTGCCAATGTCCTGCCCTGGTGGGAACTAGGCTCAGATACCTGGGGAGACACACAGTAGAACCAGAAGACATAGCCACATATCCGGTGACAACCCTGGTGAACTTTATTAAAGGGACTGGGTTGTTACTAAATGATTGAGGTAAAATGGGAGATAGCACAATGGGCCTATGGCCTAAGTGCTCACGGGAACATATACTTGTAAACCGTCTCCGCCTTTTATAAAAATAAAAAAAAAGGTACGTGGCAAGGCAGTAACAGTGCCCTTGAGGTGATTTTTTCACAAAAACGGTGCCTTACGTATCATCCAATAATCATTATTATTATTTATTAGATTGGAAGACTGAAGGAAGTGGGTAAAGGAAGTTAGGGAAGTACATGGCTATTCATATCTGGTCACCAAACATGGTTTTTGCCGTTTTAAGGAATGTCTCGATTTGATCGGTGATCTTTTGCTATGGCGATACTGGGAGTAGGTATCTACCACATTGGAGTCGGACCTGCAGGAGCGGAAGCATCTTTTATAGATGCGGCCAGGGCTCTCCAAGAGTTATATAGTGATATATGTATTAACTAACGTGAGTAAGTGACCATGATGATGTTGATTAAACGAATGCTTTAAATTTACAATAAACACTATATATTACTTACTTTTATGTAAAATCCTGAAAAAAAGCGTTGATTAATAAATAAATTACTGCAATATAGGTACAGATTTTTTTTTCATAGTACGCCGTTGACATAGGTATAACGCGTGAGACTTTAAAAAGGGAAACCCTAAACTTAAAATTGGAACGGCAAATAGAGGTCTCCAAAACTAATTACATGGTCAACGGTCAGGGTGTATCGTGTTCAAGAGATCCCTCAGACGTCCCTGTAGGCCAACAAGCGTGAGGAAGGGTAGATATTTTTAACACCTGACTTCTAACTTGGGCATACTAAACGAGACAACTGAATAATAAAAACTACTACTAGAAATTGCGCCTCTATTTATGTAAGAGAATACTTGGGATTAAAATAGTCTTGTAGAAACTGCTTCTAATTAACGTAATTTATTTTTTTTTAAATCCGATATCTTGTTCTGTAATAAACAACCATTAAAACTAGTGAAGAGATGTAATTACAGAGGGTATAAATCTGATTCTTTGTCATGTTACCCTTTTTTTTATAAATGTAGAGGGAAACAACAGAAAGGTTTATTTTTAAATATTCCTAAACAGGGCATCAATAATTTTTTTTAAATCAGCTTTTGCAATATGCGCAAACTCACACTTTCGTGGTGAGAAAAGGCGTTTCAGTTTTTTAAAACTACTAAAAGATTAAATTAATGCTTTGTTAACGTAATGCAATTTTTGCCTTCATTACGTATGGATGTAATCCCGCTCGTAGAATCAAATTCTGCACAGGAACAATACTTTTGGAGAAATCAATTCAAAAAAATTCTATTTTAATTACCCTCAAATAATATGGCGTGAGATTCCGTCAGAAAATAGAACCTTCAGTCAGTTATAAACAAACTATGGTTCACGCGATTTCGTGCTCATATTTTGCGGCCCACCCCTTCGATAACATGAATGGGAATAAACTATCCACCCTTTATGTAAAACATTTCAGATGTGTGCGATAAATTGGCTGTATTTTGGGCAAAATGTTTTCCCGAACGATAAACATTCCACTGGATTCACGTATCCCAGCAACTCTGAATTTGACCAAATAATCATTGGATTTATTTAAGAGTTGGTCCATTTTAAATAAAAGTCTTCTATCCCGTGAGTGGGAGTCTGACTATTAAGTATGAATAATACATCTAACTGAAATCAATTTCATGACTCTGTTTACAACTTTTAAATAGATTGTCGAATAAACAGTTAACTAGTTAAAATATCAAATGGAGGTGTTAGAAACAATTTTGCTCGGCATTTATTTTAATTTTATGCCAGTGACACCGTCTAGGTTGCAAATTGATAAATTCGTGTAGAACCTTGCAATCAATCCCAAAGATTAGAATATGTGAATTAAGTGAAGCTATTCTAGTCATTCTGAAATTGAAGTAAGAGATTGTTCGAATTTGTCAATTTAACTAAGTCTCAGCAGCTTAATTGGGAAAGAGTTGTTCTGGTAAGACAGATAATATGGGTACAATTCCCAGTTGCTATGGGTATCTTTTTATTTTTTGTGCCTTTTTTGGTTTCATTTTTACTTAAGGTTAGTAAATATTATGATTAAAGATTAACTTAGCTTCTAAAACAAGCGTAGGTATAAAAAAACTTTTGTCTAATGAACAAAAGAGGATAAAAACCGAATAGTTACTCCACTTTTCAAAAAAGCTCAATTATTTTTAAAAAATGTACTATTTAAGAATAATGCAACATGTATATGACCTCTCAAAAAAGTATAGTTGCCTACTGTGGCGGATAGCCTAACGTTAAAAATGCGGATAGGGAGATAGACTATAAAAATACAACATTATAACTTTTAGTTACGTTACGTTGTTACTAATTATGTTAAGATAGAACAATATGGCGATTAGCTTTGGCATTAGCTTTAATTATCAAAAGGAACCAATTTCTTCAACAGTCCACATCTCATGGAATGATTTTCGAATGTTGTAAGTTTCACTCAACCACATTCGACACATCTCACATTGAATCCAATCTGATTTTGATTTAGTAAAATAGTAATTCTCAAAACATTCTGCGCAATAATTATCAACTGAAACTTTTTTATTCGTATTAGCGTTTTTTACTTATCATAATTCAAGATTACTCTAGAACGACTATCCACAAAAGTAAACAAGGTTATCCTTTTGATAATAAAACGTAATAAACAGTGTAATTAAAACTCTAATGCATCTAACGAAACAAAAAGTTGACCAAAACAACAATCAGTTATAAAAATATTCAATTCACTTTTAAAAATATTCAATAGAAATTACTCGCCAATATAGTGTCGACGCCCGTCAAAGTTTCGCCGCGGATTTTATAAATGAATTTGTTGATTTTGTACAGAGCTATGATAAAATATATATATTTTTAAAGGAGAGCGTAAATAGTGAAGGCCTTAAGATGTTATTGAATAAGTATTTAACATGGTTCACAACCTTCATCGTCGAATTTATGGGTCGTGGGTTCAAATCCTGGCATGTGCAACTAAATTTTCACAATTATTATTTTTTTTAAATGTACATAATATACTTTACTTATAACATTAGAGGCACTTTCCAGAATTGAATATACTATCAGTATTGTCTTGGTTAAAGACAACCATTAAGAATTGAAATCTTAAACCTTGCCTGAAATAGCTTAAACCGTGTTTGGTGACTTCCCCACCTGCCTCTTCCCTATCGCTTTCCCCTACGCACTACCGTCAACCTTACGACACCCTCCAATTGAGGAGTCTCCATAGTTTCACTGGCTCCAGACGGTTGAGAGCATTTAGGACCTTTGTGCGGTAAAGAAAATAATGGAGACCGTTTCATTTTTCTTACGTAATGCCGGCGAAACTGAAGCTAAGGGGAGCATACTAAGCCCAAGAGTGTTAAAGGACTTTGTCTGTTGAATAATGCATGAGCCTTCGTTTTGTATTACAAAGATATGCATAGGTGCTACCATAAGACAATTTCACCAGAAACTTTACGTTAACTGCATTATTTAATCCCAGTACTGTACGCACATTTTTAAAGATAAATAGGGTACGTATTTTGTAAATAACGTTTCACTCCATGTTCGAATGTGTTCCACTTTAAACGCGCACTTAACAAATTCTGTGGGGTTGATTTATGTAGATAGATGGATTATTTGAGAAAGAAAACAAAATTTCAGGGTCGAAAACAAGTTGGAAATACAGAGGTAGGTTGAGATTGGTTGGGGTTTGAAGTAGTGTTTTGTGGAAACCAAGCAATAAATATTTGAGGTTACCATCGTAAATAGAATATAAAAGTGGTAATGCAATGAATTTTTGTATTTTACGAAATGAACGTTTAACGATTCTTCTCGTAATTTCTAAGGACATTGTTCCACATTTAAAAAATACAGAATGCTACACCAACATAATCCATCTTTACTTACATAGGAACCTATCGAAATCAATCACTAGCTTTGATTCGTTATATAATAAATGAATAAGTTTGCCGGTGAAATGACTACTTTGTTGTGGTTCCGAGGACTTAATGATTCCAAAAATGTCTTTTCTGGCATTTTTCCTGACATCTTCAACGTATCTTCTGTATCTTTTCAAAAGCTCATTTGGTAAAATAAAGAATGTGGACATTTAAAAATTATTAAACCCTTCATATTTTTTTCCTAGATATACATACCTATATACAAAACACAATTGAAAAACCAGTTGTTACTTAGCAAAAACATTTAACAAATCCCACCAGGATTTTCTCAAAAATAAAGGATTGCTGTATAAAAAAGGGGGCCATTTCCCCACCCAATCAATCTACATCGCTTTCTTCTCAGATCTGCTTCTGTTCTCCTTCCCCTCTTCTAATTCTGTACTTCCTCTGCCTTTCCTGTCTCCATCACTGTCACTTGACGTCACGCCGTCCGTTTCCTGCACAGGTAATTTAAACTTAAGCTACCAAAGCGCTGTAAATGGATTTTGAACAGAATGTATTGTGTGTGGTGCGAATTATGAGAATTTCAAAGTGTTAGGGAATTCACGTTACATTAAAGGTTTTATTCAGATCGACCGATGTTTAAAGTAGGTACTAAGTAGGTAGTTACTGAAATAAATTATTTTGTTCACCTAAAAATAACAATTATATATTTTTTAAATTCTCTATAAATGTTTTTGCAGGTACGTTTTACAAGTAAGTCTGGAATTAAAAGCTGCTAACGTATTTTGTGTACACATCCATTACTATTTTTTAATTTATCTTATTTTTATTATTTATTTATTACAACAGCTTAATTTGGAAAAAATATATATGGTTAATTTATTTCCAAAAGTGCAATACACTAGTGATTTTTTTCCCTTAGTATTTATTATAAAATATTATTATCTATTTTTACATGCACGTCTACTGTACTTCTGTTTCTGGTTTATAAAAATCTTATTTTTTTGTTTTTTCCAACTAAAAGTATTTTATTTGTTCATGTAGTGCTTACAGCACATCGACCACCATAGATATTCTTAATCATTTGCTAGAAGGAAACAATTTTATTTACTTTTAAAATAGATTTCTAAAAAAACGTATTTCATAAGACAATATCAATGGATGTTAATCAAATAAAAAAAACTCATTCATAAAACAAATTTAAATAAAACATGTTAATATACTGTTTCAATACAACACATTGTGTAAAAATATTTTATTTTGTAAAGCCATAACTTCTTAAATTAATTACTGTTGCCACATTTTTCATTCGTCCTTATTTATATATTTATAATATTTTTTTCGGTTTACCTGCGTAAAGTAATCTTTGAAAGGACTTTTTAAAGCTTGACGTTTCGGACAGATCTCACTGTCCATCTTCAGAGATTTATGTCTTGATTTTCGTCTCAAACTGATCGCTTTTGCGTGTCTGTTCGGTTCAGAAATCAAAACCTAAGTGAGTGCTTATCAATTCTATACCTAGGACGGAGTACACGAGTTGAAAGTGATTTGACGGTGGAGGGGGTAGGGGCGGGGCCGGAATTTCAAAAACATCATTCATTTTAGGAATCAAGATAACAACAGTAGGTACTTAGCAACATAAAGTTTCAATGTTTTTTTTTTACGAGAATACCTCGCAAGAGTCCCAGCTGCCCTCGTCTGGAGCCAGCGAGACTATGGCATCCCCAATTTGAGTATGTTGTGAGGCTATTCAGATCTTATCACCAAACACGGTTAAAGGGATTTCGAGCAACTTTTCAATTCCGAATGGTGTTCTTACACCAGGACAATACTGAGAGTATCTTCCACTCTGACAGAGATTTAAAAGCATTTATTACGATAATTCTAAATTACTGTTATAGTCTTCATATGTTTTCAACAGCAGTAGTTAATTCTTATTTTCTATTGGTGTAAGTTATCTTTTCGTATTATTAATTAACACAATTATGATACTTATATATTATCATTACCACTGTCATGAATCTTTGAATAAGTGCTTTATTAAAAGGGGTGTTATTATGAGAAAATCTGAAAGTTTCCCACCCAATCACGTTCCTTCTAATGAAAGCCGGAAGTTTCGATTCCAAGATAAAACTTTGGTAGGTATGTGTTTTAACAAACTCACTTTAAAAGAAGGGACCAAAATCAATGCTAAAGGAGATTCCAAGAAAACCAAAGAAGATAATAACTTCATTTTGCACTTGAATTGCTGTGAAGTTTCCATTTTTGAAATCTTTTATTTTCTAACAAATAAAAAACAGAAAATCTTGCTTTTAAAAACATTTTGAATAGTTGTTAGGTAACTTTTTGAGGTTTTCAGACTTTTTGATACCTAAAATAAATTATTCACAGAATGTTCAGGATCCTACCTGGCTGCCAAACCCTTCTGGTAGCCACATTCTGGACTCGTAACCACATATTCAAAAAGATTTCATTTTGAGCATACTCAAAACACGTATTTTGGGAAACATAACCATGGGTTACAGAATATTATTTGAACACGAATAGTACACAAATAATAATATTTGGGTGATTTGTACATTTCCATTTTTTGTTAAAAATCACCTCAAGGACGCTGCTAAAATATATATGCATATCTATGCAGGATGTTAGGGACGTACTTGACATATTTTAATGTGTGATTCCTGAAGAATTGAGGAGTGGGGAGGTAAGGAAATGAGAAATATGAAGGTTGGGAAGACTTAGGTATTTAAATATAATATTAATAATGTTTGTTTTTAATAATTCAGCTAAACAGAGCAATGAGAGTAATAATACACTGTCTGCTATCTGTATATCTGCCTGTATTAATACGTGAAGCAAAAACTGTGTACCCCTTTTTACGAAAATTGCGCGGAAGGAGGAGTATGAAATTTTGCACACTTTTAGTTTATATAGAGAAGGAGCACAGAATGCAATATTTGTTTAAAAATTATGCATAAAAAATACATTAAATCAATAAAAAAAAAAACATTACAATTATGGTCGAATTTGGACCATTGGGCGACCACTAATATAAATAAATATGAATGCGGTCACTTAAAATGGCTAAAGTAATTTAAACCACCTTTCAACTTTGGATGGTGATCTTTATAAAGGCTGTATGAGAGTGTCTCCTGCTCTTAACACCGTATCCAAAATATTTTTAAAAATAACTTGCAAATTTAAACAATTGTTCATCAATCGAATTTGACCTAGTTACTCTTGTGGGCCTGGGCAAAGTACGGGCCTCCATATTTCCAACCCTCAGCCCATAAATTATATTAAATGCCATCAGCTACAAATTTCGGTCAGTTGCACTCCAGGATACCGGGAAAATATTACCACCTCCCTCCGTAAATTTCACCCACCCCTAAATCAAGTTTGCATATTTTGTAAATGTAACCATCTCCTTGGGACTTACATAAGTTAAACTTTTTGTTGTTTTAAAACTTATTTAATATAATTACTAGCTGAAACACCTGGCGTTGCCCGGGCTTCATTTTGCTTTAAGTGCTGGGAAAATTTGATGGGGTGGTTTTTGGAAATCTCACGTAGACAGTCACGTTTTTCACGTCTTGAAGTTCAAATTCGCAAAATGTCATCGATCTCGGAAAAAGACTACAGATTTGTATAAAAATCAAATCCACACCGCCCTCCCACCACAGACGCTCTTTTTTATATTTTAGAAGATTAAGCAACTCGGCGTTACTCGGAAATGTAAATAGTTTGTTTAAACGTAACACGTTTGTTTTTGGTGTGAAAAAGTTTGTTTGTTTTATCAAACTAGGAGAAGTTTAAATGAAATAATATTAATTCAACCAATAATTGAAAAGGGTTTTTTTTAAATTCGATTCACTTCATCGTATCATGTCTTTCTCGGGCATCCCCGACTTCTTCTACCGTTCACCATCAGGTCATATAATCTCACAACCCACCTTTCAATCGAATCTTTCTTAATATTATCCATTTTGCTTACATCAGCATTATGCATACAACATACTTTACTACAGCCGAGCACACGTTTCGTGTCTTCCTCGACGACCTCGACTTATTCTTCTATTCACTTCCACGTCCTGCTTGCACCCCTTTCTTCTTTCATCACATACGCTATATGATACGACACTTAATTATTTAATCCACTTGATCGTGCCAAGTCTTCCTCAGGCGTCGCACGATAACAAAGGAGAGAGAGCGCTATCCCGTTACCACGCATAGCAGTCTTATCAGTGGTAACATTTTTTTGTTTGTTTTTAATTGAATAAATGATCATCGGACACCAAAATGATATTTTTGTTTTGGCTCAGGAATCATGGTTAAAATTTTTAGGGTACACGTTATATATATATACCTATTTTCTATATTTATTCTTGGTCCTCTTTGTTTACGTACTTACTTGTAGTTTAAGCCCATAGTTGCACAAAGAATATTGTAATGAATAGTGTGTTCTCTTTAAATGCACCTACAATGCTAATTAGCATTGCTGAAAATGTATTTTATTTCTGTAATAATTATGTGATGTGTTCTACTGGTGACAACTGGATTTTGAAGAGAGGAAACCGAGAGATTTGGAGAGACTGTCTAAGGAATTTTTTTTTTACCTCTCCAATGGTACTCTCTCGATTTATCTATCACATTGCAATGCAGTGAGAGTGTTTTTGTGCTGAGTGGAAGGCTTTTCCTTGATACAAACCCTCCTTTCAGTATCCCTAAAGATGAAAGAAATTATTTTCTTCTAGGCTTTCTGTGTGGATTTAATGTAAAAATACATTTTTTTACGTTGTTCAATTCCATTTAACGTCTGTTATTGATGAACTTAAATACATATTGTTGTATTTCTGACTGTCTTAAAATTCATCAATAGTTTCATGAAAGTATATTGACAATATTTGTGTGTGATCGGATAAATTTATTACTGTTTATATTATTGATTGTTCTGCGCAGTTTCTGTGAGCACTCAGGACGTAGGTTCACTACGCTGTTTCCCTTATTCCCTTGACAATAGTCCAGTCCCTTCGATAAATTTCACCAGAGTTGTCATTGTGTATTCTGCTGTCTCCTAGTTCCACAATGCGGCCAGGTATCTGGCCTATTCCCACCAAGAAGGAGTTTTAGGGTCTTCTGTACATTTCCTACAGAGATTGGCCTTTTCTAATTCCTACAGTTGCGTGTGCCTCCTGATGTGGTAGTATCATGGTATTAGTTCCATGTTCCACTAACTCTATAATCGAGTTACTTTGTACCATCCGTCCCAAGCCAGTGGGGGTAATGCATCCACATTTGTCATTTGTGGTACGTTATGCAGCTGAAAGGAGTGGGAAAGGTAAGGGTATGGCGAAGAGGAATGTTGGGAAATATCTGGCTATTCAGATTCGTTCACCAAACACAAGTAAGGCCAAAGAGACGATTCTAATTCAAAGGGTGGACTTTCACCTCGGTGATACTGAGATAATCAAACACTCTCAAGTGATATATAACATTTACACCTACCTATTATGAATATTTGGAATTTCTTTTGTTCGGAAATTTTAAATTTACTTACGCTACCAAAAAAAAATTCCCAATTAAAAAACGTTTGGGTTACCTACAAGAGGCCTAAAATTTATAATTTTCCATACTTAATCAACCCAAAAAAATGTTTTTAAATAATGTCTTTAGATTGTGGTTTATTTTCGTCGTTCCCAGCACTACACTAAAAATTTACAGAAGCAAACTAAATCAATTAAAATTACTCAATTTTAGGCCAAGTACCTCCATTAGAGCTTTTTTATATTAGCTCCTTAGCTAGAAGGTCTTTTTAGGAAAGAAAGGAGAGGAAGTTTTGGGAAAGAAAACGGTATTAGGTTTGGGTAGGAATCTGGGAGTAGATGTGTCCATGAGTGACGGCGTATGAATCCATTCCTCCCACGGCGCTCCATTCTCCCTCCATTGCATTGCTATATTACGAAAGATTGCGCTAGAAAAATCAAAGGGACTTCCTTAACTCCACTTTCCTGGTTTCTTTTCATTCGGCCTGCTATGCAGCGGGTGGGCAGACGCGTCCGCCACCAAGATCTGGACAAACCTCACCCCATGAACCCGGACACTCCTGCTCAGTCACCAAACGTAGCGAACCACTTGGGGTGATCTATGGCAGAGGTGTTGGTTATCCAATAAATGGTTCCCGGGGCGGTGATACCCATACCCGCCTCCCAGATTTTATACTTTCATTTTACATCCGATTACCTGAAATTTTTATCTTGGAAAATAAGTCATTCTTTTCAAAATTTAGGCTTCTTGCTAGAGACCGACATGTTTTAAAATTGGGCCAAAAATTTTGTGGTTCCGTAGAAATAGCTTTTTATCAACTTGAAATTTTATAGTAGGATTAAAAATATGAAGATTACTTTATCAAAATTGAAAACTTAAAAAAAAAAAACTATTTCGGAAGGGTTAAATAAAATAATCTCCATCATCAAAAGGACGCTAATGTTCTACAAAAGTGACACTACATTTCCTGTTTAGGCACTTGTCAAATCCGGAAAACGTTATTTTCCCAGGGACTTCCGTTTCACCTCGCGTAAAAGGCTTTGGCAAAGTAAAATATTCAAAACACGCACAGTATGCTCATACATATTCTTCCTGCAACATGATTGTATTATTTACGATGCTCGGTTTTCGATACTCCGATACACTCAATTTCCATCATACCTACCTAAATTATCGACTGTGAAAAAAACATCACAAAGATTATAGATATTCCCTGGGAAACTGTTATAAAAAGCGTTTTAAAATGGATTGCACGTACGTATTTTTTTTGTCATTATAATGTTATTCGCCTACAAGTAGGGATCACTCATAAATACTAATTAACAATGTGTGACATTTTCAAAATAAGAAGTGATGCTGAAGATTATAAAGAGGGTAGTGCAGAGTTTTAATTGGAGTAGGCGGTAGGAAAAATATATAATATTGATTTGAATAACAAAACAAAAGAAAACCAACGTACCTAATATGATTTTTATCTCGTTATTAAGTTGTACCAATTTGACGCACCAATTAGACGTACCAACATTTGGCACTGATTGTTTTATTTGTGATTTTTACCGAAAGGCACTGCCTTTTTCAGTACAAACACAAACGAGTTTTCAATTGAGTGTGTATAACGCATACATGTTTTTTGTATACAGCCAACATTTGAAAAAGACATGTGCGTCATTTTGCACAATTAGTTTCTGCTTTTGATTCGTTATTACAGGGCTGTCAGTATGGCCCACAGTGCTTCGAAAAAATTGTGGTTTGGATATTGATCGCAGGTTGATTTTTGGCTATAATTTTTATTTTTGTGTATTTTTTAATCAGAGCACGGTTGTGTAAGCAGTATTTTTGTTCCTACACGAAATGCGCCCCATTGAGTTATAAGTATCTATTGTAGAATACATTTAATCAGATTAATTTTATTTTCTTTAAGAGGCAAACATTTCCAGTCAATAAGGCCTGACAATATATGAATTTCTCCTCCTACTTTCATTATTATTGATATTGTTTTTTTATGCAATCGTTGCCTCAGTTCTTATTTGTCCAACAGACCATTTTAGTTTTTGTTCAATCTATACTTTAAAAATTAATGATAAAGTATCAAAAATGATAGTTAATTATTTAACTAAGAATTATTTAAACTAATGAGACCTTTACCTTGACGGAAATTGCTTCATTTCAACACCTATCATAATGTTTCATTGAAATAATGAAAGAAAATTTTCTCCTCCTGTAAAATTTTTTAATGGTCTGTTGGATAAAAACGAACTGAAGCGACGCAATGCTGAAAGACTTAGCGAGAAGAAGATTTGAACCCGTATCACAGGATTTGAATTAGTCCACCGAGTTACGAACAAGTCTATGCTTGCATTATTAACCTTCGTATACACGCGCCCAACAGCATAACACGTATGGTGTATAAGACCGAGATTTCATCTTGTCTGTATTATTTTTAATATACAATTTTTAAGCTTTTTTTTTTATTTATTATTTAGAAGTGAGTAAATTTAATTAAAAAAATTAAAACCTTTACTTTATTTGGTAGAAACAGACTTTAACTCAGCCTTTAAAAAAAAGCATTTTTTTTTACACTTACTTTAAAAACAAAAATAAACTTTTTCGTTTTTTAATGACAATAAAAACTCTGAAATCTACTAAATGAAAGTATCAAGAATAAAATATTTAAAAAAAAGAATTTATCGTTATTAGAACTTTTGGGTAGTTATTGATACTTCCCTAAAGGACCGATAACAAGTGAATGTGTATGAAGTGTCACACGTCTACTCGGCACCAATTTGCACGCCGCACAACCCAACAACAAATTAAGAAGCTACTAAAATCCTCCTAGTCCCATTGTTGTTAATTTTTGAGAGAACAACGAATTAGCGAGTTGTTGGTCTGAGAGACCAATGCGCGAGTATAGGAAGGTTAAATTCTGGGGATAATGCCCAGGTTTTTATGCCGTACAAAAGAATTAATAAAATATATCCTCAAACTATTCTGATTCTTGTATCAAATTAATAAAGTAGGAAACTTTTCAACGCGTCAAGCTTAAAAGCGACAGAAGAACTTACGTCAATACATCATAACTCCCACTAATTTATAATGATACACTTTATCAAGTTGCCGTAGCCAAATCTCTATATTATCCTTTGACTTTCAACCTGTGTTTTATTATCACCCGACATGCAATGGCGTCAATGAAGTTTGCCTATCTATTAGTCCGGTAGCAGATATCATAACTGTTACCTAAACGAGATTATGGAAGTTCCGCAATGGCTGCTTACATCAATCCATTTCCAGGAAATAAGTGTTATTTGTTTAACTTGCATATTAATAAGCTGAATGGAAAAAATGTGACGGATTACCACCCTGGAGTCGTAGGTCCGATTACTCTGCTAGACCTCCGCTGACCGTGACCGTGACACAGGAAACATTTTCATTTTCAACAGCTTAGCCTGATGGAAAATCAATAAATAAAGGATAATAAATCCAAAAATGAGTTACGACATACTTGTCATTTTTCTATAGTTTTCTATTTTTAGGAAAATAGGTGTGTCCTTTACCACGTGAATTTTAAGAGGTTTTTTTTTTAAAAATATAAAATAGATTAAATGCTGTCATTAGAAATTTTAAGTATTTGAAAGATCTATTCAATGTTATTTTGTATTAAAAAATAATAAGGTCTACGAAAACAGGAGGTATGATTTATTGAAATATAAAAATCTTTCTTTTCGCTCTTCTGAATAATTAACATTTTGTCTCTTACAGCATTTCAAATTTTCATGATCGATATATTATGTAATTTTTTTTAACTGAGCGGAAAAAGACGTTTTCAACATCAGTAAAATTATATTTAGCGAATATAATTAAAAGGCTAAAATAAATCAAAATATATAGTTTTTATATTTTTTCCTTTTTTTACTGAGCCGGTGAAACATTATAACATTCCCAATTTGGGAAATATTTTGAGTCTGAATGAAAGAGTTCAGAGTATGAGACGGAAAGACGACAGTTGTGTAAAGTACCAGATTATTCAGACTTAGGCCATTCGAGTGATATTTTCTTTATGAATGGTGGTCTCTCAACAGGGTGATACTGATTGTATTTAATCCTCTGGAACGAGGCGGAAATGTAAAAAAATTAATTTAACGGATTGCAAGGTTGTTTTTTTGCCTAAACCGGTATTTGAACCTAAGCCGAAGAGCATCCTGCTGTACCACAGACAAACGTCACCATAGCGGTTAAATCAGTCCAATTCAACGAAATAAATATTTGTTTAACTCCGGATATCCTATCCGACCCCGAAAGTCAGGCATTATTTTAATTTTACTCCATGAAAGACGATAGCTTGTTGATTCTGTAAAACTTTACAAGAATAAATTTTACTTTTTGTTAGTGAGATTATTTTCATGCTTTACATTCGACCTTTAAGTGTTTTCTAAAGTAAGATTATCCACGTTCCAAGGCAGTTTCAAACCATTGGTTTGTGCCTTGCGGGCGGTGCGAGTGTAAATATTCCTATATTATATTTTCATTTCGGTAATGGTATCACAAATAAAAGTCTTTTTTCGGTATCTCTGAAAAGGCATAGTCCCAAAGGCTTCACTTTAAATTATTCCCAGCTAGAAGATTTCCATTGAAATAAGTGATGACTTGTTGAAAAATAATATTGAGTGAAATATCGTATTGAATTATTTGTGTTTTTTTTTATCAATCTGTCTTTTCGTATTATGCGGTCATCAATAATTTCTCTTTAGAAAACAATGAGGCATTCAAGACTACAACACTCACACATCAACATAGGTTGATCGCATTAGCTTTAAATGGGCTATCAATTGTTACATTATTATTTTTTGTGATCAAATATATGTCAATTTTCTTTTTTAATGTGAGTACCGCACAAGAGTCCGAGCTGCTACCGTCCGGCTAGAGCCAGTGAGACTATAGCATCTTCAATAATTGGAGCACGTTGTGAGGCTGATGGACTGGTAGAACTGATATGCTGAATAGGAAAATGGGGAAGTACCTGGCTATTTAGTAAATGATGGTCGTTCGTCAGAGCCGTACTTAAAGCATATATCACTCTGGAACGTGTTGCATGTGCGTTGTGTATGCGAAGTATAATAATACATTATTTAAAATGAATAAATTGTAAAATAACACTATTTCGTAAATTATTATTTACTTGCGCTCGCTGGGATTTGAGCCCGCCGTTTTCGGATTTTTAGTCAAGGGTCGCTTAACCACTCAACTACTCAACTACAGAGGCTGTCAAATCATTTGGGAATAAATTAATTAAAGGTAGTTTACGAAGGATATTGAGAAAGGGAGATAAAGGTTGGGAAGCACTCTTACGACCTGGTAACTAAACATAGTTAAAGCCATTTTAATTTGGGAGGCGGTAAGGGGTACCATTTATTAACACCTCTGCCGTGGGTCACCCAAAGTGGTTTGATACATTTGGTGACTAAGCAGGAATGCCTGGGTCCACGGGGTGAAGTTTGCCTACGTTTTTGCGGAAGATGGGTCTGCCAATCTACTGCGTGGCGGGCCGGATCGGAAGAGGTTGAATGGGAGACCTCTTTGATTTCTTCAGCCGAACTCTCGACCCATCGTCAAGCACCGCAGTGGGAGAGATGGATTCAAACGTCCGTCGCTCCTTGATATACTAACCCTCCAGATTCCTGCCCACCTCTCATCCCTTTTTTCTTCCCAGAATTTCCTCTCCTTCCTTTTCTTAAAAAGACCCTCCACAGAGCATCTCCAAATTATTCTTCTCCTGTGAGGAGCTTATAAAAAAAGCAACCATGAGATTTTGAATGGTGGTTGATTCTGAGATTAGGAAACTTGGCGCTAATATATTACATATATTACACTGGGTCCTGGTCCAAAGAACTTATCATATAGCCACAGAGGTATTATAACATTAATGTCATATGTGATTCCTCAATAAAGACAAGCAATATCTGGCATTCCTCTAAAAGTTTGTCTTGTCTCATTTAACAATAATTGTAACACTTCTACCCATATATTTTTTAGTAAGTATCTGAAACTAAAATTTTGATATATTAATTATCAATTGTTTACATAGTTTGGAAATGGTCTTGTAAACCAGCTAAATGATAAAAATACATATTAAAATACTTGCAGACCTCGATAATAAAACTATCAAATTTAATTATAAATTAATTTTAAAAAATGAAATATTAAGTTTTTAAATTATTGAGCGAACGCCCATTGGGCAATGATCTTAGCTAAATTTTCGTTAAGGAATATTCGTTTACTTTACTTAGCAATAGCACTTCCCTTACCCACTGGTCGAGGTGTAAGGCTCTCGACTCACAATTCGAAGGTCGCGAGATTCAATAAAATATTTTTTTTTTATTAATTCGTGCTCTTTCACAATAAATTCATTTAAAAAATTAATTTTGTGTATTTGCGACACTTTTCCGAGTGGAAGATACTCTCAGTATCACCCTGGTGTAAGACCACCATTCAGAATTGAAATGTTGCGTGAAATGGCTTTAGCCGTATTTGGTGACCAGATCTGAAAAACCAGATTATTTCCCACCCTCCTCTTTCCCATCTCCTTCCCCTCCTCACTACCTTCAGCCTCACAATGTACCCAATCGGGGATGCCATAGTCTCACTGGCTCCAGATGGGAGCTGGGACTCTTATCAGTCTATGTCTTCAAATAAAAAAAAACGCTTTTACTTTGAAAACTTATCTTCCAGCCGTCTTTATTTTTATAACTGCTAGTTAATCCAAGTTTTTATAGAAAATTTCCTTTTATGGAAAATATGCCAAAAGTAGTTTTATTTATTTTTCTGTATAATGTCCTGGCGTTAAGAATTAAAGACGGCTCCTACGTCGCTCTAAAAAATTGGTTTATTTCAGTAAAAAGCTATTAAGCCGCATAGCTAAACAAAGAACCACAATTGTAATGACACGAGGTAGAAAGGAGACGAAAGAGCGATACATTTATTTCAATAAACCCTTTTAATAAATAATCCTTTTTGTGATTTGGCCCTAGTTGAACGCTTGAATTAGCAATGTGTGTCATCGATGGCCAACCTTGACAATTTTATTTTTGAAGGAATAAAATTCAAACACATGCAACCCATATTTATGACGCAAATATACTGCGACTAGGAGTCGTCCACGATCCGTTGTATTATTAATACCGCCATAATTTCCGTTGCCGATTTCCAGTTTAATTTTTTTATGGTGAATTTGACCGAGTTTTTGAAATTTTGCTTTGACTTGTTGAATTTTTTTTTAAATATTTTTTTTAAACAGCCCGCCACCATATAAAACAAAAGAGTTTGTAATAATTTATCTAGGAGAGTTTTCTAAAGGCCAATGTATATTTTTTTCCTTTTCATCCATTAGTTCTTATATTTATGAAGGACAAAAAACTCGGATTTCTAAATAAAATTCATTAAATTACTTCAATCCGCATCCGTTAAGAATAATATTTATGCAAGCAAAGATCCATGGCCTCGATAGTTAACACGTGTATGTTATAAAATTACAAATAGGCACTAAATAACTACCGAAAGAAAAAAAAAACTTTGTCGTATTCTAACACAAATAATATATCCACCATCAATTTAATGAGCATATATATATAATCTTGTTTTTACTCAACCGTTTTGCATTTCATCTGCCGAAAAGGGGGTTCGGGTTCAAAATGGTGGCCTTTTTAATGGTTCAGTAAAAAAATTATTTTTAAATGTGAAAACGTCTTTATTATTTGGAATTTTCTATTCGCATTTTTTCAGTATTACAGTACCAGGTTGGCACTGATCTTTCACTATTTGGTACTAATATTTTCCAATATAATGGGACTTAAGAAGGTTAAAATTGTACTATCTACCTGCCTGAAGAAAGTTTAGAGAAAGAATTGTCATTGAGAAAGTTACTTTTCTTTGGACAAATTGTGTGATTCCATATTTAAATTATAAAAAATTAATGTAAATACGAGTATATTATAAATCTTAAGATTATTGGGATAATTTTGGTTTTGATTCAATAAATAAGAGAAAATTTGACTCTTTTCACAAAAAGTAATAATTTGATAAGTCCTTGTAAAAAAACATTTTTACTAAGTATGAGATCTGTATATTTATACTAAATGATATTTTAATAATTAATTTGAAAAAAAAAACTGTGTTGCATAAAATAATCCCGTAATGAGTGTCTTAACTTGGATGCACAATGCAAAAATATTGTGTTAGGTTTTTTGCTTTTTAATTTTTTTTTTATTTTTTATAATGAATCATAAATAGATACACGTATTTTTTATTGATTCTGTACAATAATTAGTTACATAATATATATATTTTATGTACCCCCATAAATAAGCAGGGCTTGTGTGTATGGGGGGGTATTATCAAAATAGTTTTATTTGGTATAACTCATTTCATATTTTCACTATAAATTTTAAGGTGTGTTTTAAATTCTTTTATGTTAGTGTTCATGTTTCTATTTTTTTCTGGTAGGGAATTAAAAAATTTGACACCGAGATATTTATGATTTTGCTGTCCTATTGTTTTTTTACATTTAAGAGTTGGAAGTATTGACGTTTGTCTGAGATTTCTGTTATTTTTAAAGGGTGCTACTTTATTTTGAATATCATCTTTATAAATTTGTAATGTTGCATGGTAGAAGTAAAATGCATTTAATTTTCTGACCTTAAATTGTCTGAATAAAAGTTCTGGCGAATATGAATAGGGTTTTTTTTAATTGTTTTTATTGTTAGTTTTTGTGATACGTAAATTGTTTGTGTTTGATTTTTATATGTACCGCCCCATCCTATAATGCCGTTTTGTATAATTGATTGACAGAAAGCAAAGTATGTGGTTCTAATAAGTAATTTTTCTTTTAAAATATCTCTTAAACATCTAAATATGTATGTAAGTTTCCTTACTCTGTTGTTCAGAATATTTATATGTGGGGACCATTTTAAACGTTGGTCTATTGTTATGCCCAGGTACTTAATATCGTTTTTGCTTTCTATGTTTGTACATGCTATATTGCATTTGTGGTTTTCTGTATTTGCCACTGAGTGGATTGTTATATTTATTTCTTTAGGGGATTCTTGTCTTCTAATGAAAAAAGGTAAATAATAAGTTTTTTTAGAATTTAAAGTCAACAGATTTTTATCAAACCATAATTTTAATTCATTAATGTCTGTATTTGCCATGTTATTTAATTCAGATCAAGTGTTCGCTTTTAGTAGTAGGACTGTATCGTCAGCGTGGGAGACAATGTCTCCATATTTGGAAACATGGAATATATTATTGACATATATAATAAATAACAATGGTCCCAAAACAGTACCTTGGGGTATTGAAAAGTCGCTTTATTTTGAATCACTAACTTGACTGAGTAATTTTACTTGTTGAGGTCTTTTGTGTAAATAACTACTTATCCATGCTAAGACTTTTCCACTAATTCCTATTGATTTTTATTTAATTATTAATTTTTGATGTGATATGCTGTCGAAAGCTTTTTTAAGGTCTATAAATATTCCGATACATTTTTTATCGGAATCTAGGGCCTTATATAAATAATTGGTTATTTTTGCTATCGCATCATGAGTACTTGTATTTTTTTTGAATCCCAATTGGTTATTATTAATCATTTTATTTTCTTCTAAGAATGTCCATATTTGTTTTTTTACAATTTTTTCATATATTTTTGATATATTTGATAGAAGGGAAATCGGGCGGTAATTTTGTGGATCTTTACGACAGTCTGTTTTATAAATGGGGGTTATAATTGCTCTTTTATAATTATTGGGAAATTCGCCATTTGCTAGACTAAGGTTTATTATATGCGTTATGTGGAGAATCAAGTATTTTTTCATCGATTTTATTGTCTTAGCATCTACGTTATCAAAGCTGGGGGCAGCATCTCCTTTTAGTTCCGAAATAGTTCTGTCTTGGGTGAAATTTATCAATTTGACATTGTGTTATTTGTTGTGGATTAGATATATTAGTCGTGTTTATGGATTTTGCTGGGTTTTTTTCCCACGTTATTAAAATAGTTATTTAAAATATTACAACATTTTTTTGTGTCATTTTGTACGTTATATGTTATTTTCCCGTCTGCGATTTCTGATATGTGTTTATATGTTTTATTTATTTATTATTTCATTTATTGTTGACCATATTTTTTATTATTATTGTCTTTAGCCTTTGTTATAATTTTTGAGTAATAATCGTTTTTCGTTTTTCTAATTAGAGTAGTTAGTATATTTTTATACTTTTTATAATATAATAAAAATTTGTTGTTAACTTACGCCTTTGTGTTATCTTATAAAGTTTGTTTTTTTTCTAATGGCTTTTATTAATCCTAGTGAAATCCAAGGTTTAATTTTTCTTGTTTTTGTATTGGGGACGATCTGTGTTGTTTTTGTTGCTTCTAAAATGTGTTTAGTTAAAGTGTTTTCAAATAGTAAGGCACTTTGGTTGGGGCATTGGTCATGAACAAATATAATTATACCACTATTTTTGTTAATCGGTGTTTTTGTTGCGATGCCTTTGTAGTTGGGTATCGCATTAATGTATTGGTCGTTATTACAGTGCGTTTCTGTTAAAACTATGCAGGCGGGCGATGAACAAAATAGATAAGCAAATAAAATAATCGTGTTAGTGGAAAAGGTACCCAACCCCTGTTAGGTTTACCCAATAATTAGCGCGTATAGCCACCAACCTCCGCGGCAGAGGCGCTTCGCATTAACGAAAGCCTTCGTAAGCCTGGATATAATTCTTAAAAGCTTTCCAATTCCGTAACTTTTAAACCTTTTCTTGTGCATGGTACATTAGTTTCAATACAAAAGGATAAAGCTCTACAGACCGCCAACGAATGCCGTGAATTGCCTTTGCCTCAAAAATGTCGAGCTTTGTTCATTTGGCCAAAGAGTATCTGTGGCCGGGTGGGAGGCGAGGATTTGATATTTATATGAAACTAAAGTTTTATTCGGATTTTGATGAAATTTTGCGCACTTGACTTTCAAAACAGGACAAAGGTTACTGTCTAAAAGAGATTAAAAAAATCACCTCACCCCCTTTTTCCACCCCGTAAAGAAGATCGTTGACACTTCTTGGTGAAATTTTTCACACTTGACATTCAAAATATAAGGAAAATTTCTATCTAAACTTCATTTAGAAAACTGTATGTAAAGCTTGGGCACTGCTTTTTGAAATAGCTTTAGCCGTGTTAGTAGCCCTTTCTTACTCCCTTACGTCTTGCCCCTTAGTTCGATCACTAGCGCTGAACAGTTAGAACTATTCTCGACCAGTGCCTTCGCGATTAATTTTATTTAAAAACGCTTCCTGTATACTTGTATACCGTAATACAAGTTTTTTCGAACTGAAAACTTATTTAGCACCGTTGTGATTTTGAAACTCGATAAAATGAAAAAGCGACACTGAAAAGAGACAAGCACATACATCTGTAGGATTTAGACTGCGAGAGAATAATATAGATTAGTAAGGAACTTCAGCTAGAATTTTATATAAAAAAAGTTAATGTGGAATTATTGAAGTGAGAAAATCTCATTTTATGAGTAATTTTGATGAAAAATAAATAATTGTAGAAAAAACGGATAAATTAAATATATTGGGAGTAAAAGTATCATTTAGGGTAAGTAAGGTTTCATTCTTCAATAAACTATAAATATTTATTATTAAACACGAAATCAGAAATAATGTTAATAAAATGTTACAAAAAATTTTGTAAGAAAAAAAATAAAGTTATTACTTAACAGTACAAGTACAAACATTTATTAGATACATTTTACTATGAATTATACCGTTAAATGGGGTTATTCTGCCTTCCCGTGGGTGTCTTTGCCTAGCCCACTTTATTATTATAAAACTGCTAACAAAGTAGTATTTTAATGTATTTAAAAATGTTCATGTATGGTATCACAAGGGATTGTATGTTGACACCACTCAATACAGAAAATTGTTTTTAACATCACTTCTTACTAACAGAACTTCGGAAATCCAAAGTCGATCGTGATTTCTCTAAACTTGTTGCATCTTTTTTTTTACATGAACTCCACCCAGGAGGCCCTGAGGAAAATAATTTTCCTGTGTCATCTGAGATTCTGTGTGGAGGGTGTTATTGAGGAGAGGAAGGAGCGAACATTGGTATTAAAGAGACTCATGTTGTAGGAAGGAGGAAACTCAGAGGCCAGCAAATCGTTCCATAGCCGAGCTTTTGAACTAAAAAATGAGTCGAAGAAGCGACCCGTTCTCATTTAACAAATGTCAACCGTTTACGTATGTTGGGCACACGATTGGCATGCTTCCCGACTACGCACCGGTGCCTTGCCAGCCGCCAATTGGTGTAGGCAGAGAATCTCCTACCGTGAGGTAGCTTCCCTTTTATATTTTGATAATAAATTGTCCCGTTTTTTTGGTTTAACATTTATAAACTAAAGATAGTACTATTTTCAATCCTACCAAATAAATTCTATACATTTCAACATTATTCTTCCTGCAAAAAACCTACATTTTGGTTCACTACGTTTGGTGACTTAACAGAGGTGCCCGGGCTCATGACCCTCCGCTGATCCTGAAAAGATCCCCAAAGCTGCCATAGGCATAGATTTTTTCTCTTTTCCTTCTGTACTCCCTCCTGTCCATTTAAAAAAAAGTACCACGTGCAAATTAAATTTTATTTTACACAGTTTATTTACTTCACACTGCTTAGCTAGAAAACAAGACTTATTTGGTAAAAGATTTATGTAATCAAAGTTTATTAAAAAAAAATTCGTGTTAAAAATTATTGTTAGTTGAAAAGTATAAGAATTTTTTTTGCAGAAATTTTACGTTGCTTAGCTACATGTCTTAAAATAATTTTCGAGCAAGCAATATTCCACATGGTTATCAGTTAACATAAACTTATAATTATTAAGTAGAGAGCCATTGTCTGACTAATGCATAGGTACCATATTAATTACTCTTACACAGTAGCATAATTAGGTTGCGCACTTTGAGGCTAACACCATCACGTGTTGACTTTCAAAGCGCAATTTTCATATTAACATGTTTCCATAGTACATAATAACCGAGCCAGTAGCAAAATATGATAAATCGTGGAACTTTAACAATGTCACATAGGAGAAGTATAAATAAGTGACAGTTTCACAACATTATTTCTAAGATGGCTTTTAGAAAGCGACGAAAGTAAATCTCGTGAAATTATTAATGTTGAATTAAATATCTTGCGATGCAGGATATGTTATTGCTTTAATGAGATCGCAAGGCTAACTTTTTTCCACGAGAGCCTACGAGATGCGGAAAGAGAGAACCTACCTTATTATTTTATAATGAGGTTGCAAGACTAACATAGTTCCACGGGAATCTACGAGATGCGAAACGATAGAATGTTATTGTTTTTCAATGAGATTACAAGACTAATTAGTTCCACGAGTGCCTACGAAATGCGAAAAAATGTTATTTTCTTCTTCTTTTTTTTTACTTGAGCTCCACACAAGGGACCCTCGGGAAAATAATCTCCCTCAGGGCCTATGTCATCTTTGGGGATGCTGTGTGGAGGGTTTTTTAAGGAAAGGAAATGGAGGAGAATTCTGGGGAGGAAAAGGGTTTAAGGGGTGGGTAGGAACCTGGTCATCCGCCTCCAAGACCTAGAAAAACCTCGCCCCATGAACCCGGGCACCGGGTATTGTATTGTATTGTATGAGATTGCAAAAGTCAAACTATCTTCACGAGAGCCTACAAGGTGTTAGTAAATTATTTTAACGAAAAGTGTACGGTGGCAGGAATTAGCACTTCTAACACGAGAATCACGGCTGGGAAGACACCAAACACAGTACTACCTCTCAGTAACTCTGGCAGTTTAGGTACCCTTATTCTCATGTGATGGCCGATCACAAAGAGAAATCGACCGTGGATTAGGTACTGCAAGTATTGCGCCGCGTCCTTTATACAGCAAAATGCTGATATTAAGTTAACGAAGTTCGCAGAGATTAACAAGTTGGTGCGTTTCAGACCACCGACATTATTGATTGGAGAGTCACACAAATGGACTAAGTAAGAAAATGCATTATTTGAGAAGCGCTGAAGTGAGAATGAAAATATTTAAGTTCGAAAATTGTAATAAAGAAATTAATTAACTCCCTTTCTTGTTTTCGTCAATATAATATTAACTTTTATTTTTGAATATCAATAAGGTATGTAAGAGATCGCACTGGGGCTTCTGGGGGCACTCCTGGCTCTGTAGATACCCAAAAGATCCCCGAATTACTTCAAGGGCAATCAGGTGACTTAATCAGTAAAGGAAACTCAATAATCTAAGGAAGGTCGGCCGCAGCCTTATTCGGTCAGGATCGGGATTGTTCAGTAACGACTCGAACATTAAAATACAGTTTATTGCAGATCGGTATATACACATAATTTATTCTAACTAAAAAAGGCTATCTCTCTCTCTCTCTGTACTCGGAGGAGCACAGGAAGTTAAATATTCAATTTAAATGCACATTTTAAAAGGAGGAATGAAGATAAGTTTACTGCAATCGTAGATGTTCCCTCAACGATTCCGGAAGCGTGGCAGGACAAGAACGTCACTTTTGACATTACGCATAATAAAGGGCTAAGGCTCTCCACGCGGGAAGCTCACAAAAATGACCACAAAATAGCATCGTGTGCACCGTGCGTAGTTCACTTGCCCAGGGGAAGCGACTCGCTCAGGTCAGTGGCCAAAAACCATACTCTGAGCAAGCAAGCATTGTGCGCGGGCGGTTTGTATGCTATCTAGTGCTGACTCGGCTAGGCCGCACAATAGGTTCAGTAGCGGCAGATTTTAATGCACATTGTGGAGCGTGTAATATAACAGTAACAACGGAATATCTTTACTTCAAAGATTTTTTAATAATATTATAGCAGCAAATGGAGTTAATAACACCCGCTTCTGTTCACTTCTGTAAGTTCCCAAACTTTAGAAAATTACTTACAATATTAAAAAGTATTTTATTTATAAGTAATTTTTATTGAAGCCTGATATAAATATTCATCTTGAAATTACAGATCAAAAAGACTTTTTATTATTTAATTTAATTAAAAGATATATGATTTAATAACATTAACGGAAAACTTTATTACTAAGCTTACCAAGAATCACTTCACTTGAAAAAAGTACTTGTTCCTAGGAAGTTTTAGGGAAATCATTATGATTCTCTCTCTTGGTGTTAGCATTTCTTGAAAATGAATTGATAGCGTCAATCAATTAATATTAAGTTACTTTTCGTGTATTCATCTTGGAAATAAAAATAACAGATGTCTAATATTATAGTTATACTTACTTGGTTGAAAGAGATGAGTTTTATTCTGGTAGACTCACGTTACTCTTAATGAGTCTCTTTGAGGTTGATCTAATACCGTTTAACTTTCCACAGAAATGCCAAGAACTTAATATAAAACAGTATAATATATCAACTGTGGTTTTGTTAAATCCTTTAAGCCAAAAATTGCAAAATTTTACAAACAAATATTAAAAAAAATTTAAAAATTATTCAAAATCTTAAATCTTAAAAGTAGTTACATGTTTTTGTATAATATATTATTGTATATTTATATTTTGTATATATATATATTTATTTTTGTATATATATAATTTTGAGAAATTTGACGTTTCAGTTATTTGATCCATGGTTTTAAATTAATTTAGTTTTTAGTATTAAAAGTGCCCAATAACAAAAAATTGCCATGTCATACTTTCAGGGTTATTCTATAAAACCACTGAAAAGTAACATTACCAAAATACAATGGATGAGAAACAGCTCATTCTTCTTCGTGATTTTTTCTTACTTTTCGGTTTCAGATTTTCGATTGAATTTTGCATATATTGTTTTCATTAATTAAATATTACAATTTGAGGCTTTTATGCTAAGTTGAAAATAAAAATAAACGAATAAAATTTTTGGATAAACATTGTGATGCAAAGAAACCTTAAAGACATTTAAAATTCCTGGGTAATCAGTGCTACTTATTTTTGTATTTATTTTTGTATTACACCACTATTACAGCCTTTACATGAAAATAATGTAAAAAGGTCTATTAATTTTACTTTGATACAGTTATCTTAGTTTGTAAAATTCTCTTCGTGAATACCAAAACTCCGTTGAAAGCATTTTCCAATGTCAAAAAGTTGTACTTGCGGATTGTTCTCTTCCGCCTTCGCAGTCATTTCATAAATAAATCCAATAAAGCATTTTAATCCCTGCAAAACTCCCACAAAAAAAACTATTATTACGATCCATGTCCGGTTGCGACGAATCCCCATCAAGGGCGGATTAGAGAACTCAAACAGTGGCAGTCGGTTCGAGCGTTTAGCGGCGGGGAAATCCGCTGAAGCACGTGTGACGTTTTACTCGCTGGGTTTTATACCAGAATATAACATAAATATATTACGCCATTCTACTGTGTTTCATATCCGATATGGCAGTGATTCGCAACCCGAATACCACGAAGCTATACCAGGTGCACCGCACACGTTTCAATATTAATTTATTAAAATTTTAACTATGCACGTTTTAATCGGGTCATTTTTTTTTCATTAGAGGTAGTTGTCGCCTGTATTGTGTGGGATGTTTATCCTGTTGAGGCTGGTTAGCAGCCGAGGCGAAGACAAATGCCTCAGTTTCCCACCCACGTTTCATGGGTTTATTTCCTCTATTAGTCAATTCTTTCATTAAATTTCCGCTTTCATTGATATCAGTAGGTAGGAGTTTTACATATTTTCAGGCTATTTGTAACCCCGGAATGTTATTCTTTCCTTATAAAAATGAATTTCCAAATCTCATTGAGATTTGAATTAACACCTCTGTAGTCTGGTTTCACACCGGATTGTCTGAATTCTACCAACCTGTCTGGACTTTTGCCTGTAATTATCTTTTTTGCCAATATTTCATATGATGTTTTACTTCTTCAAAAAGATTCTACAATTGAAACATTATTCGTAAAAAATAAATTTTAGTCTGTAGAACCACATTTTAATGAAAGATCTCTCTTTTAAATAATATTATTATTTTCGTCTTTAAACATGTATAAAACCCACCTGATGTGAATGTTTTATACTATGATTTAAACAGTATTACATTTCGATCAAAATATAACTAGTTTCCAATTACGCATATTACATGTAAGATCAAATTTGTCATGTTTATCAAAAATGAACCATAAATAAGTCTGTGATTACAATATTTTATGTTGTGGTCATTGTATTGTCCCAATTTGTAGATTGATTTTTCGCTTTAGGTTTACCGCAAAATTGTGGGAAGAAATTTGGTGCGTCTTGGATGATAAAAGGTTGCATTGCACTACATATGGCATTCGAGGGTCTGTGTATAGTATATTAAATAGTGCAAGGTTTATTGAAATCTATTGACATCAAACGGTTTTAATTCGATTGTTTGCTAGCTGGTTTTGTCGCATTGCTAGATTATAATTTGATTTGAGTGTTTTTAATCAACGTTAGCGTAGTTTATTGTCAATACGGTTGATGCAGTTTAGCTTGCTGTTTACATTGTTGTCGTATGTATTATTTATAAAGCTCCAAGAACGGTCTGCTTTGAAAATTATAACTATTGTAGAAATTGGTTTTCCCCTTGTCATTATGTCAGAGTTAAATAACTGATGATTCTAGTAATCCTAACATTAGAGAAGAATGTTTCGGAGACCAGCTAAAATAAGTTAACAGTATATTATTTTTTTTAATTGCTGCTGAGTTCTGTTTTTTTTTCTTCTTAAATATTCTAGTTTACATTCAGTTAGTCTTGTTTCTAAATACCTATCTGTGAACATTAATAATTGGTCTGTGTTTTCATCATCCTCTCATGTGCATTATATTACCAAGACTGTTTATGTTCCTTAAATAAATAAATAATAAAAAAATTTACTCATGTCATGGCATATGCATACATATGCATTTTAGGCTTTTAAAAATCTTTGTTTACCAAATGATTTTCTAGTTGCAATATCAATTTCATTATAAACAATAGAATTTAGAAATGCATATTTATTTAACCACAAAAAAAATAACAATACATAAAACAAAATAGTGTTTATTGACATTCTGAAAAGCATAACAACGTCAGAATGGGCAAACCACAATAATCTAGAGCTGATATCGGGAATTTTAACCATTCAAATCTAAAAAAATGGATGAATTGGTAATTTAATGACAATGCAATATTGGAATTTCTGCGATTTACCCTAAACTAACTTTTTATTGTTACATTAGTTACATTTCTTTACATTAGCTCTGCACAGGAGGCCCTGAGAAATATATTTTCCCTAAGGTTCTTTGTCATTTTTGGGGATGCTGTGTAGAGTTTTCTAAAAGATAGGAAGCGAAATATCTGGGAAGGAAAAGGGTATGTGGTGTCGGTAGAAATCTAGGGGTGAAACTAATCCATCCCTCCCACTGGATGAGAGGTTCGAGAGAGTCCTGCTGGAGAGGTAAAAAGATCTCCCTTGATCAAGTTTCTTCAAATCCAGCCCGCCACACATTAGGTGAGTGGACGCCGTCATCGCTAAGACTTATATAATCCTAAACTCATGAAATCGGGCACCCCTGCTAAGTCACCAAACCTATCGCAGAGGTGTTAGTTATCCAATTGATGGTTCCCATACCCACCTCGCAAATTGAAAATTTGTTTATAAAAATTATTATAAATGCTGATTATGAAGAATGGAAAAAAATACTTCATTTATACTTTAAGGTTACCTACACATTTTACCAAACCCGTTACCATAAAATAATAATAAACATGTATGTATAATGTTGAATGTATATTTATATTAACTTAACAGAAAACGATGAAATTTTTTTTTTCTCAGAGCCGATGCCATTTTTGAGGATGCTGTGTGGAGGGTTTTTTCAGGGGAGGAAAGAGTGAACAGACTCACGTTACTTGAAATAGAAAACACAGTCGGCAAATCGTTTCGGGTTGTTGATCTCAAGATCGAGTCGTACAATCGACCCGTTCTCATGTGACAAATATCAACTGTCTACAAATGTTGGACTCGCGTTTTTGACAATGCACGACGCTTTATTCTCAAATACTGTTAGAATAAGTAGAGTATTCCGACCTGACGCTTGCAAAGATTGAAATCCTTTAGCTAAGATAAGAAAATCTATCAACAAACGGCACGTTTTTGCACTGAGTCAAGGGTTTTTTTTTCAAGTATTCTGGGGCTCGTACAGATTTAGCAGTTGTGTGATTTTAATCTATTTGCGGTCCTTGTACAGTGTACAGTATTCCCAACTTTCAAAATTTAAATAAACACTATACACAACATTAAACAGCCTCACTTTACCCCAAACGCTGAACAATTATAATGTTTTATTTATTTATTTTGTTGACAAAACTTCTGGTGTGACAAAAGAACAAAATAAATGCAAATCTGTATGAGTCAGTGTATAACCGGGCTTCCGGTTGATACCTACAATAAAGCTTTGCGTACAACCTTAACGTCGTCCCTTCCGGCCACGGGCCTTAGAGCCTTTAAAGCTTTGAATGGACAAGGGATTAATACAGATTGAGGAAATTAAATATTTTCGTTTTCACTTACAAAATGGTGAATGATATTAGATAATATAATACGTAATGTTTAATTGATGTTTCTTCATATCTGTAAAGTGATTTTTGCATCATTATACAAGGGTATTTCCGGCCTGGAAAGTTATATTATATACTAGTCCCAGGGAGGGGTCGTCTTGAAAGCCGTTCATCCTTCTCACACGACTTGTGTGAAAACAAAAAAATTCAGAAAATATTAAAACATCGAAAGTCTAATTCCTATAGACATTTCGCGAACGTATGTTTCTTTCGAATTGTAAAACTATTACGATATTGCCAGTTTTAAAAACAAGCCAATAAAATTAAATGCTTTATTTCATGAAACGCACACTATGATAATAAAATTCGTATGGGATTAGATAGACATTTAACGTACTTATTATCAAATACTTATTCATTCATCATTTTACCGTACAAATAATACAGGGTGCGACAGCATAACTTCCTTTTTTTAAACGTGCGCCATTCAGTCGGTTGATGTCATAGCGGAGCGCTGGTGATCTCGTTCGAGATGCGGAACTATAAAGTTTTGTCCCAACACAGTTTAGTCGCCATCATGCGTTAGAACAGTGGTTTCGTTTGTCGTTGAGGCCTACTTTTTGAATGGATGTTCCTTGATCTTCCTTATATTTCTTCCTTTCTTTTCACTGACGATCTAACGAATAACAAGGCAGTTCTAGCCTTTTTTAACTAGGGATCGGCGAACCGGGATGTGAAATATTGTAGTATGTTTATGTGTCTCTTTGATCATGTTCAACCTAAATAACTCAGTGAAAAATCTATCAGAATGTTTTTAAATTAAAAAAAGTATCCATACAAATTCCCTAACAGTTATAAAGTATAAAAGATCTTTTTCGGGTCGACTTATTTTGAGATTTGTAACACTTCGAATTTAAATTACACGTAATGAAATGATAAGGTTACCACCCAATATTGAATATTGGATATTTTAAAACCTTTATACGTGAAAACAATTAATATACCTACCTCTCGTTTTCTTTTTGTGAAAATGTTAATTAACGATTCAATGTAATAATTAATTAAAATTAGCACTTCTACACTTTAAAAAAAATATGCCTGCCTCTTGTTTTACTTTTGTGAAATTGTTATATAACGAAGTTTTCTTTGTTATTTTTAAAAAGTAACTAAATAAATTTCAATTCCATACAATATTATGAAAATTCATTCAGATAAACATTTTCAACGGAACAAGTAAGTTTATTTGTTTATAAATAAATAAAATGCTTATACTAACTCGGGTTTTAATATCAATTCCACAAATGTTATGAATGTAAGCATACAAATAAATAAAATACATCTAAATTATCAATGTAGGTAGTTATTTATACTACTTAATTAATATATATTATATTGTGAAGATCCCGTCAATTATGGAAGAATAATCATTGTCACCAATCAGTATTATAAGAAGTTACCACATATATTCCTCTCCAATGCTCCATGATGATGTAAACCGTGACGTGATATTATTTTTTCAAAATAATGAATATGTAGGTACATCTCAACTACATACGGTGGCTCTTGCTGGTGGTGAATTTCACCCTTTTTGCTGTTTAATAATAATAAAGTTTCAATATTAGTTTGTATTCCAAAGGTTTTGTGTCATGTTTCTCGTCCTGTATACAGTTTGTGTTATTTTATAAGAATAAAAAAACATAGGAGGGCACCACTGTTGTTCAAATGGCAATATTAAACATATAACTAATGGTGTTAATGTAAAGCTGTAATAACCTACATTTTTATAAAAAATTAAAAGGCATAAATGTGAAATAAATATTTTTCATTGCAATAAAGATAGCTACTGATCTCAAAATTAGAATTTCGTATAGGCATATTATTATTATATATTCGCAATTTTGTGGTAACATAATGAAGAATAACGATATTGTAAAAAAATATAAAGCACATTTTAGAAATTGATCCCAATTATTTAATACTAATTTAATTACCTAGCATTGCCCAAGCTTTAGATCATGTCTCTAATTTATTTTTAATTATATGAATATATTTAACTCATTCAGGTTTAAAAGTAGTGTAACTAAACTCACCATTAGTGATTCTTCCTTCTGTAAAATTGTAATGTAAAATTAAAATTTATGTTAAATTAAATTAAAGTAAATTTTTATCATTAAGAAGGTACCTTAACAACAGTGCTTCTTCTATTTTATTTTTTTTCTGAACAAAAAATATGATTTACTGTATTCTAAACATTCAGTGTCATTGCACTTTAAAAGGATATGTGAAAGTTAAATTGCTGTTGCCAGCCCACAAATTTTGTAGTTCCATTTTTAATATTTTCTGCTCTTATTTGACAGACTATAAATATACATGTATGGTACTGCATTCAAATAATCATACGTGTAAAAAGAAAAACAATAAAAGAGAACGTTGAAGAAAATAAATAGAATGGAATTAGAATTAATTTTGAATTTTGAAGTATTCTCAAACTTTTCGAGTTCACTTTATATTTCTATCAAATGCAAAGGAGCCTAAAAATGCTTATTTGTCATTGTATAGGTACATAAAATATGCCAATATTTTTGGATCAATATATTAAATTGTTAACAAGATAGAACAGTACAATGAAATCTTTATATTTTGGATTTTGTAAATCGATTGACCCCAAAAGTAGTCCACAGATAATAACCCCTTTTGAGCTTTAATTTAGTATAAACTTAAGCTCAATGGAACGTAGTTAATCGGAAAGTTTTTTTTTCTTCTGGTTGGTTTTTCGTTGGCCAAATTAGGTGAACGTGACTCGCTGAACTTGCTTTAAATTAGCGGTCTATTGGGACAACCGAAACTCAACGTAATCAGGTGGTCATTTTTTTTATGTGAGTACCTCATAAAAGTTCTAACTGCTCCCGTCTGGAGCCAGTAAGACTATGGCATCCCCAATTGGGGAATTTTGTGAGGCTAAATGTAATAGGGAGGGGAAGAAGATGAGAAAAAGGAAGGTCAGGAAATACCTAGCTATTCAGTTCTGGTCACCAAATACGGTTAAAGCCAGTTTAGGCAACGTTTTAATTCTGAATGGTGGTGTTACGCCAAGGCAATACTGAGTGCATTTTCCACTGGAACGTGCCGCAAAAACACAAAAATGATTAAATCGTTAAATAACGCTAATCAATAAATTAAAATTTAGTTGGCACGCCGGGATTTGAACCCGCGATCTTTGGATTGCTGGTCGAGAGCCTTACCTTTCGACCACGGCGGCCATCGAGGGGTAAGACATACATTAACTTTGATTGATACATGACTGGATCCTTGCTATTTCAATTGGCGCCATGAAAAATACATTTATATATTTTCCACAGTAAAGCAAAACGGTATCCATGGCGGAGTGGTTACAATTGTTTGTATTAATCCGGAGGTCGTGGGCTCTGATCCCGGCGTGCGCAGCTAAATTTCATTCGATTAATGTGCGATATTTCTCAATTTTAATCGTTCAAAATAAAATATATTTGTAGCGCGCTCCAGAATGACAGCTTTTTTCGATCGAAACGTTGCTTGAAATGTCTTAAGTCTTGTTTGGTGATCAGATGTGAATAGCCAGGAACTTCACCACCTTTCTTTTGCCCATCTCTTTTCACTCCCCACGAATTTCAGTTTCACAATTAGTCCTATTGTGGATGCCGCAGTCTCACTGGCTCTACTGGTGGAAGCAGTTGAGCCAGTGAGCGAGTAACGTTTAACAAGGTTTTTTCGGTATGTATTTACTGCATTCTACCTACACTGCATATAAAATTATAAATAACTAGCTTTTCCCCGCAGCTTCGCTCGCATGGTATTACGGGAAATTACTGTAGCGCTTGCACTTATCAATTATCTCCCCCCCCACCCCACTCCCATCCCCTCCCGCATTCCATATATTCATTCCCTTACATTCAGTTTTCAAACATCTCGCCTACCACCTAAATTTCATAATGCTATAGCTCAAAGAAAAAAAAAATTACTTATCCAATTTTGTTCATTCGTTCGGAATTTATGCGCTTACAAACATTTCGGATGTTTATTTTTATTTAAATATTTGGAAGTTCGTTAATATAATAAAAAAATACTCTATTTATCATTCAGTCTTTATAATCGTTACGAATTATATTTTTAATATATGAACTCTTATCTGACATTTATTCCAATCTTGTCCAAAAAAAAAACGAATTCTAATATTTGAATTTTCTGCAGTAGTAGCTGACCAGTAGACTGAGTACCTACCAGCATATAGCCCAAAAATATATCAACATTGTTTCCATGGAAAAGATTTATTTCTGACGTTAGCAAAAACTCGCTTTTGTTAGCGACAGAAAACGTATAACAAATATAATATATTAATATTTATAATTTCATAACGCCAGAGCTTACCATCATATACAACCTGTAGTCTGCGCATATAATTTAGCTTTATATTGGTGAAAGAATTATTAAATTCTTTATATTGTGTTATGCTTGAAAAGGTCATAAACAAACTCGAGCAGTTTCGCATTTATAATATTAGTATAGTCTGCGCATAAAATTTAGCTTTATATTGGTGAAAGAATTATTAAATTCTTTATATTGTGTTATGCGTGAATAGGTCATAAACAAACTCGAGCAGTTTCGCATTTATAATATTAGTATGGATTATTATATTTTAAGTGGAGTAGAAAATTGAAATAAAAACACAGATTATTACGTTTATACAAAATTGTTCTAAACATTTGCAATTTTGGAAAAAAAATAAAATGGTAAAGGTGCCATCTTACGTCACCATTAAGATGAAATTAAGAATATGTAATACTCTCATTAACGATCACTCTGGTGAAAGACTTTACTTGAAATGACGTTGCTTGAAATGGTTTTACTCGCGTTTGGTGACTTGAATAGGTAGGTACTAATTTGGGAGGCGGGTATGGGTATCGCCGGGAACCATTTATTGGATGCCTCTGCCAAAGATCATCTCAAATGATTTGCTTCATCTGGTGACTTAGCAAGGTGGGGTGAGATATGTCCACGTCTTGGCGGTGGATGCGTCCGCCCACCTGGCCAGGATCGGGAGAAACTGGTTGAAGGAGGCCTTTTAAGCTCTCTAGCCGGACTCTCGACCAATTGCCTTGCATCGCAGTTTGAGGGACATACTGACCCCAGATTCTTACCCACCCCCCACCCCCATACCTTTTTCTTTCCCAGAGCTTCCTCTCCTTAATTTCCTTAAAATGACCGTCCACACAGCATCCCACAAGATGATAAAGGCTCTAATGGAAATTATCTTCTTCAGGGTCTCTCTTGAGAGTTGGGACTCTTTTGCGGTTCACACAATTAAATATAACTATGTAAATAAAGTATTTTCTAAAGAATTAAGACTTAACTGACTGCGGAACCTCGTGGTGCATATATGCCTTTGTATCATATATGTAATAAGGCGTAAAGGTCCCAAAGTAAAATAGTCGCTTCTCTCAAGTTAAAACTTAACCTTCCTCGCTACTTCGGGTCATTTTGACCCGCAACTGAAATTTAACTGATCATAAAAGTCATAATTATATATATTATTTATAACGACTTCATGACAATTATTAATTATCCATTCACTTATCATCAGTATTGTGAAATAAAAAATAGAAAAAAAGTTTTTTCTATCTTAAGTTCCTTGGGTCATTATGATCCGAAACTGAAATTTAACTGATAATAAAAGTCAAAAGTATTAATATAATTTATGATGACTTTGTGACAATTATAAATTATCCATTCACTTATTTTCAGTATTGTAAAATTATGGATGTCTCTTACGTTAATAAAATTAAGTTTATTTTCTTTCTTGGGTTCCTCGGGTCAATAATACCCGAGTATGAAAAAGGTCCTCGTATCAGAAATGCCCGTCGCTTTTAAATAAAAATGCTTTGTTACTACGATAAGGTTTCTAAGAATACACAATTACTTACACTTTACGCTTCCTAATTTTTATTTAAGAACGAATAATTTCTTCTTCAAACACAGCAAATTTATTTTGTGGCACCATTTTAATTCAAAATTAATAATATACTTAGTTTTTTACCTCTTTTATTGTTTACAAAACCAACATGTTTCGTGAGCTAGGCTCACTTCTTCGGGGTTTACAAACTAATTATTATTAATTATAATGCGTTATAACTAATTATTATTAATCATAATTCTTTATAACTCATTATTATTAATTATAATTCGTTAGCAAACCCTGAAGAAGTGAGCTTAACTCACAAAACATGTTGGTTTTGTAAACAATAAAAGTGGTATAAACTAAGTATATTATTAATTTTGAACAAATAATTTAATTTAAAACCATTACTACGTTTTTTGAAATCGGGTCAACATGACCCGAAAGCCTTAAGTGTGCATAGTTTTTGAGGAACTGATGAAGGTTAATGTGATCCTGCCGCTTAGAGCTCTGTTGTGAAAGATTTTTCTTTTAAATTTTAAAAATTGTATGTTTTGAAAAATTGAGTGGCTACGTCGAAGCTGTTAGTGGTACGTCTTTAGTATGGAACATGATTTCTTTCACGAAAGTGATTCTTGCAAAACATTCATTTACTGATGTAATATAAATATAAATTGTGAAAATACTTTTTTTATTTTAAAATAGGTATGTGGGTTTTGTGTGAGTTTTAATTCGTAATAATTGGTGCCAGTCCCTACTTGTCTTGTTTTGTCCCATTCATTTAAATTGATTTTAATTTTTGTGCCAACTCATTCTTTTTAAATTCGTGACGTGGGTAAATTAAGTGGTGCGGGTTATACGTCAAAGTTATATTTCTAAAGAATCTACAAGAATCGTCAATTCCGCAAATCACAATAGTGACATCTATGGAGCTTGACAAAGGAATTATAACAAAACAAGTAGAACCATCGGATAAAGCGATACGGAACAATCAAACCCACCCCAGCTTTGATAAGTATCAAAACGGAAATATCATCGAGTTAAATGGCTGTATTTGAATTTTATGTGTCTAAACGTGAAAATGTGTTCATTAGATAGAAAGAGTTAAAAGATTACAAAAGACATTAAGGTTCACGAATTTTGTTTTAATCGGTTAATTGTACATTACAACCAATTTTATTAATTTAAGAGTTAGTTAGATAGTAATTAAATCACATTTAACAAAATAACTACCATGGAGGCAGACAGGACGCACCGCCAAATAACTGTGTCTTGCCACACACTTCTTGCTTCGTTCGCATTCATACATTGTCAGCACCAACTCAAAGATATCCTTTTGTTATTTTGACTCTTGACACGGCCTGACTCGAGTATTTTGTTCACTCGATCGTGCCATATCTTGCATAGGCGTCTCTGACTTCTTCTTCAATTACTCATAACGCTCACATCAGGCTTGCATTATTTGCAAATCTTCACATTACTCGTACGATCATGTACGGTTTTAACACACATACGCTTCAGAGATCTCATTTCTACAGTATTCAGTCCTAAAAGTTCCGTGCCTCACTGCCATGAGGCACGGATGTCTATTACTTTAAATCTGTTTTCGGAGCACCTTTAAAATCTTTTTTTTTGTTATTTTAAAGCTGGTTATATAATATACTAGCGGCTTTTCATTTTTTAAATGTGAATACCGCACAAATGATCCCAACTGCTCCCAATCGTGTAGCGATATTGAGGCTGTGACATCCCCTGTTGGGGTACGTTGTGAGGCTGTAGGTAGTGATAAGGAGAAAGACACGCGGAAAAAGAAGGTGGGAAAGTACCTGAAGATTCAGATCTGGTCACCAAACCCGGATAAAACCTTTTCAAGCAACGATTTATTTCTGAATACGGTCTTTCACCAGGAAGTGTATTTTCCACCGTATTAGAAGAATGTGGACACATCTCGTTATGTATATTTATTGTATTGTGAATGATTAGCATTCGACATTGAGAATTTTTATATCCTGAATTAAATTTACATAATCCTGCAGGAAGTATTTGCTTTGTACCCAGGATTTTTTTCGATTTTCCTGCTGCTAAACTAGACGAGCTTCTAGTTGAAATAGTTGATAAATACTCAATCAAATAAATAAGGCAATTTAACCGCAATGGAAAAATAAACCACTTATTCAACTGAAAAAAAAAACTACAAAATAGTAGGTGGGCAGAGGAGTTGTGTGGTTTTTGAAGTGAAACTTCTCTAGCCCCGTTGTGATTTTAAATTAGGGTGAAACGGAAATGACGCATTAGAGTACCTACAAACCATCAAATTGCGCTAATTGCCCGCTTTGATTGTGATATCACGTTTCAAGGCTCCTATTGTTTGAGTTATGAAACAGAAATGACGCATTACAATAGGTACCTACAAAGCGTCAAACTGAACTGGCCGCTGTGACTATGACATCACTTTTCAAGGCTCCTATTGGTTGAGATTGTTTTCGTGAAGTTTTGCTTCTACCGCGTGGGAACTGCACTCGATTTATTGATACGAGCGTTTTCTGTTGAATAATAGTGCAATTTCTGTTTTAAATATAACCAAAAATTATAAATCACTCAACTTGAAACGATCCTGGCAATTCTGTTAAAGTTATTTTAGAAAATTACTGCCATTAAAACACTCGATTTGAAAGCGTTTCTGAATTCTTTTCATTGTCATTGTATTGTCATTCACAATTCAATCTCAAAATTTAACATTGTTCAATTCATTTTGTTTCACCGTGTTCACAGGAATGTTGAATGTTCGGCAGGGAGGTTTTATGACGGAGTAGTCGTTGTTTTGCCATTTATACGAGCGTTACGCCGATCATTGCTACAAGCGCGCTCTCAGTAGTTATCACTTGTTCATACGCTTGGCGTATTCATACACGTATGTACCTGTAAATACACAAAGCAAAAGATACTAATGCTTTTGTCATGCATTTTTTAACAGTTACTTTAGCAATGCAGTCAAAACTGAACAAGTTAAAAAATAAAAATTATATAATACTTTCATTAAATCAATTCTGTACCTTAAAGGATAAACCACGCGTAGCTAAAGATTTTGCTATGGACTTACGTGGTTTATCATTTTAGGTACAGAGCTAGTATTTCTTTCATATTATTTCACACAATAAAACTTTTAATGCAGTACAATACAAAAGACACGAGACAAGTTAATATCACCAAAGTAAAAATATGGCGGGATATGCAATGAATTAAATTCATAACAGAATTTCAGGTTTTACTCATTGAGTTAGTCCAATAATTAGTTTTATAGTAATTTCAATTTGGGAGGCGGGTATGGGTTTGGGCTATGGGCTTATGTGTTATGGGCAGGCCATTTATTGGATAACCAACACTTCTACCATAGACATCCCAAGACGTTCGCTATGTTTTAACAGGGCTGCCTGGGTTCATCGGGTCAGATTTGTCCAGATCTTGGCGGCGGATGTGTCTGCCCATCAACGATCGCGGATCGGGAGAGACCGGTTGAGGGAAATCTTTTGTGGAAAGGATGGATTCATTCGTCCGTCACTCCTGGACAAACTGATCCCCAGATTTCTAGCCACCCCTCATACCTTTTTCCTTCACAAAACTTTCTCTCCTTCCTTCTCCCAAAAAGACCCTCCACACAGCATCTCCAAAGATGACATGGGCCCTGAGTGGAATTATTTTTCTTGCAGCTTCTTGTGTGCACCAAATAAAAAAAAATTAAATTAAAATATTTATCGTACACTAGTAGAAAAAGTCAATAGATGTCGCAAATTAAAATAAATAGTTGAATATCTGTACAGAGTGTTAAGGGACGTACTTGACTTACTTGGACCAGTGGTTCCTGACGTTATTTGGATTAAAAAAATTTAAAAGAAATTTTGGTCTCCGGTGACCTTTTTGACGCCTTTTTTTTACAAAAACATAAAAAATAGTAGGTATTGGATCGTTGGTGACGGGGTGAGATTGGGCGGTTACTCGTCTGATTGACCAGTGACGACATGCGGAAGAATATTTATTTTCTTTGTTTTTGATGAAATAAAAAGTCATCGAAAAAGTTACCGGATACCAAAATTTCATTTTTATGTTTTATTCCATATAGGTCAGAAATCGTTGGTTAAAGCAAATACAGTACGTCTCTTAACCCTGCGTAATGGTCTACCCTCTCTGCTACTCCTGTAGTAAAGAGTCTAATGTTTAGTTAGTTAGTCTGTTGAATTTACTATAAAGCGGAACTCTGTTGTGTATATCACTAAAAAAACTCTGGAATTGTGAAATTTGACAATTGATTTACCTTTTCCTCTCATTAATATTTAGATTAACGCTAATATTTTAAATCAATAATATTAACTTCAATCACGAGCTGTGAATCGGTAAAAGAGTCGTTTAATAATTGTAAAAAAAATTAAAAAGAACATTTTTTTTTGCTATATTTTTAATAAATGTTCATTCAAAAGGGGCTGAGGGGCCTGGTTGTATCTACTAGTTATAAATAAATCCATGCCATTTACATCATGTTTTAAGGTGTATTTCGAACGGTATCCACCTACTCCCAGTAATGAAGGTTAAATGATGTTGTACAAATTGACCTTTCCTCCTTTTCAGTCGGGTAAAAATAGCATCCTTTGCCCGGATTTCGTCCTTCATTACCTTCATTAGAACAAATTTCGCGAGTGAAGTGAAGCAATTGAAGCGGTGCGGAGGATGTGTTTTATAAACCTTTCAATCCTTACAAATATCAAAGTAGGTTTGTATTGCACGAATATGGTTTATGGTTATATGTTTCTTCTTAATAACTATTTTGGTTTTTAAAAAGCAAAATAAATACATATTAAATAAGCAAATAAAATGTTTAACAAAAAACAAAATGGCTCGGACAAGCCACCGGATGACCTTGTTAAATTTTGATTTCCGGAAACACCTCAACCAGTAGATATTTATTTTTGATGTATTATGCCGTGTTGCTACCTCTTCTTGAGCAAACATTCTACTTTCTTCTTGAGCAAACATTTTGGACAGCATTACAGTGTCCTTCATCAGGGCAAATGTAAATAATCAACCTGAACCTAAGTTTTTCCAGAAATCATACATGAAAACTTCTTTAACGCATAAAGCGATAACTGAAAATTATGTTAACAATCAAAAAATTCCAAATTAAGTCGAATAACACGTTTTTATTCTATCTTTATTTTACCGTATCCTCCACAGTTCCACAAAAATCTAACTAATACTGAATCTACCGTTCAACGTTCTACCTAAACACTTACCTATTGGAAAGTTTGAAGCGAGCTACTGTTTTAGAATTAAGCCACTCATGTTGATCAATTTTTAGTACTCTGAAGATGTTCTTTTTTCTATTAATGTGCCAGACTTGGCCTTTTAAGGTTGAAAATAACATGGATAATTAAAAATGATGGTTAGTTTTAGTTAGATACTTATAATACCTATCATCGTCATCGTGGTGCTTTTTCCCTGGTTGGTATTATTAATTGTCGTTTGTGTGAATACAAAACTGTTCCAACTGCTGGCCAGTGAGTCCATCCACAATTATTGGAGTATGTTGTGAGATTGAAGAGTATATGAAGGGGAAGTACCTGATATTTATATCTGGTCTCCAAACACGGCTAAAGCCTTTTCTGAGAGTATCTTCAGTTCTGGAACACGCCGCAAATATGAATACCATAAATTATTTTAAATGAATAAATCGTATTATCAAAATCGTCAATAAAATTAATTTTACTTGCGCTCGCCGGTATTTTACCAGTGACTTTCGGATCGCTAGTGAAGGGCCTTACCCCTGGACTATGGAGGCCGTCTACGTCTATGTACAACATATTTGTTAGTTAGGTAGTTTATTTTACGCTTCTGGAAAGTGGTTTATATTAATAATTAAATGATCGGTTCAGTGTCACAATGTCTGTTCAAAAGTATCTATTGGCTTAGCCATAGAATAAACTGTCAAACCTTTTTACGGACTTTACGGTGAAAAATTGGTACACGCAATCAAACAATACACTTTAAACTCGACGTAATCTTTTAATAAATCTTAAAATCATAACATTAGAACGTCTTATCCATCCTTGAAATAAAATGGTTTCAATTAGCAAACCAACGATAATGAGCTCAAGAAGATGCTTGGGAGGACATTATTTCATGGTTTAACGGTGTCAAATGGACCATTGTGATTCTAAAGACTCTTTTTCTGAAAAGAAGAAATACTCACATTAAAACAATACAAATGGTTTTTAAAAATACCTTCTCGTTGTTCTCAGAAATATTTCACCTTGTTATTACCTAAAAATTAATTCTTGATAAAAATGACTTTGTTCTCGAATATTCTAGATGCTGAAGGAACGGAAGCTGCCGAACTGCAGAGAAAACTCGACCTTCTGAACTGCCTCGCAGGCCAGGAGAGAGCTGACCAGGCGAGAAGGCAGCGACAGTACACGGCGCACTGTAAGTTAAACTTGACAAATACTTAAAAATGTAAGAAGCTAATCAGGATAATTATATAGTGAAAACAAAAAAAAACCTTTTCCTATACTTACTCAGTGATCTGTTAAAGTTTTTTTTTTTAATTAATTTTTGTTTTCGCATGTCGTTTCACAGTTATTACAAAATAAATAAAAGTAGTGATGAGTAATTTTTATACAAAAATATTCACAATCGTTAACCAAATTGCATACAACCTTAATAGGTGCTGCCTGTTTTTGGGTAATATATATTTTGTAAGTACCTAACTTAAGAGTAATAAATAAATTACTTATTTAATTAATTATACTAGTTAGAGAATAACATTTTTGTGGCTTGACATTATAATTTTAATGAAAAAATACTTAGTTAGATAAGTCTCTTATGTTAAAAAAATTCAGTTTTTTATGTTCCTCGGCTCAATAATACTCGAGTGTGAAAAAGGTCCATTCAATTCAAAGATGGTTTTTGTCTCATATATTCCAAAAAAAAACAAAAACTGCGTTTTGTTGAGAACAAATCACCCGAAATACATGATTCAGAGCCGAAGAAACCTAAAATGATTATGGACAGTAATCAAAGATATTGAAATACTGTAATGCAGCAAAGGGTGCTGTTGATTTGCTAGACAAAATGGTTTCGACCAACGAATGACAAGAAGATGGCCTATAGCCATATTTCATTATATGATTTATATTTCATGTTTCAATGCTTACATATTATACTGTGACACTAGTACAGATTGATAACATTTTTATTTAATAAATATGTTCTACAAATAATTACATTTTGTATTTTTTTTAAAACCATTTTTTGAAATCGGGTCAACATGACCCGAAGACCTTAAGTGTATTTAGCATTTGAGGAACCGAGGAAGGTTACGTTAGAAATTTATTGTTTTTTACGAAATTTTAAAATAACATAATTAAAGCAGATATAATTAAATTCAATAAAATATTGTCTGGTTGTCGAAATTTCAGACACAACTAAAAAAATGGCAATCACATTATAGATCGTCTGACGAATTCTTTCGAAACGAGATTGTCACGTACGTATCGCATTTCACAATTTTTTTACATTGTTTGATAAATAATTACTTTTTCGATAATTTTATAAGCATAAGCATAGGTTTTTTCAATACCGTGATGAAAAAGCCATTGGTTCAGAGGCAGGTTGCTATTTATTGTTAAATATCGGTATTAACAAAGTTATTTATGATAATTTGATTAATTGTTTACTAAAAATGCGTCGTGAAAAATCTGCTATTCTGCTTTAAGAACTTCTAAACTTATAAGTTTGACTATTGTTATTTATTCTGATTTATTTATATAAAAAATAGTGGTAACTATTTTTAGATGCGTTGAAATCCGAAATGATCAAAGTAATAACAATAATCCGTGTTTTTTAACAATTATTTGAAAACAAATTTCGGAAAGAAAAGTTTTACTCTTAATATTTCAAATTCTTCCTTAAATAGGAGGATCAGAAAATACTTCACAATTAAAACAAGACAGAATTGTTTATTTAAGTTTTCGTATTAATTAACTGGGTAAATATTTTTCTTTGAACAGCTTTAATGAGGAATTTAATTTGTTTAGGACCAAGGTTGGAATTTAGGAAAACCAACTAAATTTATTAACGGGTAATCATAAATTAAATTGGCTTTATCATTTTACGTAAAGAAAGAGACAAATTTATTTTTTAAAAGTTCAAAAGATCTTTGTTTAACTCTACAAGAAAATATTTAATTTTGTGTATTTCTTAATATTTGTTATTTAACATATTTATTTACCCAATTTTTCAATTTATCTGAAAATTTGAGTCATTAATATTTGAGTGATATTTCAATCTATAATTCAAGTAAATGTCTTATAATATTTTTTACATTAGCTGCACATGGGAGGCCCTGAGAAAAATAATTTCTCTTATAGCCTTTGTCATCTAAAGGCGTGCTATGTGGAGGATCTTTAAAAAAAAAGAAAGGAAAGGAAGATCCAGGAAGAAAAAGGGTATAAGGGATGGGTAGGAATCTGGGGACAGTGTATCCAGGAGTAACGAATATGTGAATCCAACCCTTCCACTGCGGTGCAATGCGATACTTGCGGTGCAAGATAGTCCGTCTGGAGAAGTCAAAAGATTGCCCTCAACCAGTCTCTCCAAATCCGGCCAGTCACATAGGCAGCCGCAGCCGCCGTCAAGACCTTGCCAATCCTCACCCCATGAACCCGGGCACCCATGTTAAGTCACCCAACGTAGGTGAATTATAGCAAAGGTGTTGGTTATTCGATTAATGGTTCCCGTGGAGGCGGGAGTAACCGTACATCAACACACCTATAATATTCCTTACATACCAAATCCGCCAAATAAATTGAATTCACTATTAAATTTTCTACACTAAATAAATGTCTCTCCCGACCCTGTGTGCGACGCAGCATCCGCCGCCAAACAAACTCCACCCTAACAAACCTGGGCACCCCTGCTAAGTCTAAAACTTAGCAAATCGCTTGGGGTGACCTGGGGCAGAAGTTTTGGTTATCCAAAAAATTGTTCAAGTGGCTGCCTTGAACGATTTGTTGGTACCGGCCCCAAAAATTGTTTACGTAACACTTTATGACATCATAACTATTTGCGTCACACATGATATTGTTATTTACTCCTTATAAACATACCGATTAAAACGATTTTATTGGGTTAATAAAGGTTTTTATTCCACTTATTGTTTACGCTTAGATTAGAGGTTCCCAAACTTTTTTTCTCGTGGACCACTTTCAAAATTTTTCCCGGTTTCGTTGGACCCCCTACTGCAACATTTCTACTATATTCCCAAAACACGACACGCGTTGTACTGACTATTGAATATAACGCTGGAGTTGTGTTCTGTCACAACGGGGGGGTAGTAATGTGATATGAGACAGGAGGCGGGATGGGATATGGGCACGGGATGGGTCTCAATATGACAATTTTTCACCGAAATTCGAGTAGATTTAGGCAGATAGGCTACATTGACAGTCTGTTCTGAATATCGAAAGTGCAAGTTTTTACAAGTAACATTCGCTGACCTTCTTAAAATACACTACTCAAAAAAATAAGGGAGGGTTTAAAAAAAGGAATTAAAAAAGAAATGAATGCTAAACAAACAAGCTATCTGATCCATATGCCGGCCGAACTGAAATTTTTTTTTTTTTTTTTCAAAATTATTTTTTCGCGCTTTCTGTTAGGATTGCATGAGAACCTTATCACCTAAAAAATTATAGCCAGAAATCCGAAAATTAGAATCTTAAAGCTTCAAAATGCTTTTTTAATGTCTCAATATGACCATTTTTCACCAAAAAAAAATCACCGAAAAGTTTGGAATTTTTTTTTGCTCCCTTATTTTTTTTTGGGTAGTGTATTATCTGCCTTTATTGATAAGTAAAGCCAAGCCAACATTTTTGTTCTTTACTATCGAAACCAGATTTTTTTTCGTGGACCCCCATTTTTCTCTCTCGCCTTCGTGGACCCCCGTGGAGTCTCCCGTGGACCCCTGGGGGTCTACCTGGACCACTTTGGGAATCACTGGCTTAGATAAATGTAGAAAACGAATTCATTATAAATGACTCACCTTTGTCAATAGAAATAAAATAAATTAATTTCCCTGGCTTTCATTTGACGTTGTTCTTTATATAATTTTATTGACAGTCTAAAAACACATGCTTAACCAAATAACCATTATTTTCTAGCCGGATACTCTGAAGACTCTGACTATACATCAGACTTGAACTACCCTGTTGGACAGCATCCCAACTCCAGTGCATCCCAATTTAAGGCCGCGGCCCATCAGTTGAACACACCACAAGTATGTATAAATACTTTAAAAATATATAATTTACTTAGTCCTTCCGAAAACAACAAAAAACTTCTAAAAACATATAATATCTCTCCAGAGATATTTAATTGTATTTGTAGTAGGACAGTATTATCTCCAGTACTATTCTTTTTTTTATATATGAACACCGCACAAGCGTCCCAACTCTGGAGTCAGTGAGACTATGGCATCCCCAATTGGGGTATGTCGTGAGGCTGAATGTAATGGGGAGGAGAAGGAGATGGGAAGAGGAAAGTGAGAAGTACCTGGCTATTCAGATCTGGTCATCAAACACGGCTAAAGCCATTTCAAGCAACTTTTCAATTCTGGATGGTGGTGACCACCACCATCACCAGGGCGATACTGAGAGTATCTTCCTCTCTGGAACGTGCTGCAAATATACTATACATAATTTTAAATGAATAAATTGTGAAATAACACAAATTAATCAAATTAAATTTATTTGCCACGCCGGGATTCAATCCCGCGACCTTCGGAATGCTAGTCAAGAGCCTTACCGCTGGACTACGCCGGCCGTCAAATATTCTGTGAAGATTAAGACTTAAAGGAATGACATCACGATGACTGCTTATTGTTGTTCCATACTTTACAAATATAGTACAAGGTCGTATGTCCTTATAACTGGGAAGCTTTCTTTTGGCTGGCGAGCTGCCGCAATACAATGACAGCGCAGAATCGCCTTTGGATTCTTTCGGCACGTCTTGTAAAATGATACCATATGACTCAAGTGGCCTGACTCGAGACAGCTTAACTGATTACTGATTACTAAACATAGATTACGAATTATTAAAATTAAAAAAATACTACTCGTGTGCAAAAGAAGTTTTGAGCGATATTTTATGAACCATAATAACCAAAATACATTCATAATACGCTTCTACTCAATTGCTCTGGTGATGGATACTGTAATTCCAACGTTGGTTAAAGAAGGGGGTAGCGCAATACGGCGTTATATCCAGTTAAATCACTTTAACATTCGTAATATGTTTAATTTAATTTCCAGGCAAATCATTTTAAAGAATGTTTTGTGTACACAGTAGTATCGAAACTTTCATAAAAGTTTTAAGACCTAGTTTGTTTCAGACCTTACTCCGCGGAATCCCAAAATTTTGGATGCGTAGCGACTTAAATCAATTTTTTTTTTTTTTATCTAAGATTTTATTCCAGCAGACTAGGATAGTGCAATCCCAGACTGCCATATTACATAGACTATAATATAATAATATTTTACAGAGTAAACAAAAAATAAATAAGAAATTAAAATTAATCGTAAAAATAAAATAAAATTATTCAAAAATATAACGATTGAATTGAACATTATTATTATTTCCACCAAGCATGCCATAGATAGACCTGTGCCACACGTAGATTTAAAAACCATTTGGCTTGGCCTGTTTCAGCATATCGCTCGCCATATAATCCTTATTGGTATATAGCTATGTGTGGCAAATTATTTGCAATCGCGACTTAGGTATATTTACACTTAATAATGTCCACATTAAGATCATATGTATGTTTTTTTAACTTAATTTTTACTGCATTCATACATCCGAAAGATGAAGAAGTTCTGAAGAAGTTCTAAAGAAGAAGTTCTAAAGAAGAAGTTCTAAAGAAGAAGTTCTAAATTTTATAAACATTTTTTTTTTTTTTTTTATAGTTAATACCGCACAAGAGTCTCAACTGCTCCCGTCTGGAGCCAGTGAGACTATGGCATCCCCAATCAGGGTATGTTGTGAGGCTGAAGGTAGTGGGGAGGGGAAGGAGATAGGGAAGAGGAAGGTTGGGAAGTACCTGGCTATTCAGATCTGGTCACTAAACACGGCTAAAGCCATTTTCAAGCAACGTGTCAATTCTGAATGGTGGTCTTACACCAGGGCGATACTGATAGTATCTTCCACTCTGGAACGTGCCGCAAATATACTATATATTATTTTAAATGAATAAATTGTGAAATAACACAAATATCAAATAAAATTTATTTGCGCACGCCGGGTTCGAACCCGCAACCTTCGGATTGTGAGTCCAGAGTCTTACCTCGGGACCACGGAGGCCGTTTGAAATTTGATTAGCATCTATTAGGAGAGCATTGATAATCTCGTAAAAACTATTTTTTTTTCCAATGATACATTTGTTTTCAAATATCTTTTAAAACTTTAAAATATATATATAAAAAAAAATAGTTTGACTGAGGTTTGAACCTTGCTCTTAATCATCCGAATCAACCGCGCTAATTTCGACCGAAATTAATTTCGGATATTTAGTGCTGTAATGTCACCAAAGTTTTCAAAGAAATATTTGTCCGCGTGTAGAAATATATGGGGACGTAATTGCCACCATAGTTGATAAAATGCATTATTATCGACAACGAGTCTTTCTGCCGAGTTTCAGTTCGATCGGATATCGGAAAGTTGATTATCACTTCCAAGATTTAATTACAGCTTATTTTGCATTAGCTCCACACAAGAGGCCCTGTGAATAATTTCCTTCGGGATCCATGTCTCCTTTTAGAATATTGTGTGTGAGTCATTTTAAGGGAATGCAGGAGAAAATATTCTGTAAAGGAAAGGGGTATGCGGGGTGGATAGGAATCTGGGCGTCGATGTGTCCAGGAGTGACAAGGCGATGGGTAAAGAGAGTCCGGCAGGAGATGTCAAGGGTAAGCTATCCTCTCCCAATCCGGTCTGCCAAATAGATAGTAGGCAAACTCATCCGCTGCCAAGACCTGGACAAACCTGGACAAACCCAGAATCCGAGTACCTCTGCTAAGTTGCCAAACTTAACTTACCACTTGGAGTGACCTATGGTAGAATTACAAATTAAGAACATATAAAGGCACTGTAGATGAGAAATAGTCATTGGACAGTTTCAATATTTTGTAAAATGCTTCAAAAGAAAGTTGCTAAACTAAATTTAAGTCTGTAAATGATATTGAAAGTGTCAATGATGATCAATGCAGCATCTTCCACGAGTATAGATGTTAGGTACGCTTTATTTAATCTCTCTCAACTAAGGTGGATTAACCCGGCGAGAGTGTGGTGAAAAAATGTAACAAAAGTATGTGACAGGGTATGACATACCCGTTTACAAATTTGACCGAAAAACTTGATTCTTAAGAAAGAGCATTATATAATTAATTTGAATTAAAGCAAGACTATACTATAACGTATTGGAAAAAATCATTCATTTTAATAATTTTTATATTTTACTTAAATGGAAACAAGTCATGAATTTTCAACAAAAAATTTCACTCTCAAAAAAAAATTACAAAGGAACTGAAGAAAACAAGTTTTATGATAAAAAAAATTAAAGAAATGATAAAACGTAAAACAAGTAACTATATGAACTAAAACAAATAACCTTAAAAAAATTAGGAACATCTTAGGAAATGGAGTTCAAATCAGTATAGTTTTTACTTAGAAAATACTTTTTTCCATCATTGACCGAAGTCTGGTTTCTTCCCTGCCAAAGTCCATTTTCTATTAAAATCTACAATGTAAGTTAAAATAGCAGAAAAAGTAATGTTAGCTTTTGTCACGAAATATATACACCAGCTATGTATATATCGACCACCACAACACGGGCATGTGACATGCATAAAATTCATGTAACAAACATTTTAATGAATAAAGAAAATTTAAAAAAAAAATAAAATAAAAAAAATGTGGCAGGGTATCACATGCCATAACGCAGGTTGCAAGCATATAACTCGAGCGCAGGCTGCCGCGAGACTGCGATCACGCCATTATCCCTTCCCGCGTCCCTTTAACTTCAGCTACTCAAGGTTTGAAGGTCACAAACAAAAAATGCACCCAAATAAGTAAAATGGTGGGTATGACATACCCTGCCACACTCTCGCCGGGTTAAATATAGTTCCAGCAAGTTATCCAATGAATGGTACCCTTATCAGCCTCCCAAAATAATTGTTTAAAGCTTGCATTTCTACAAGCGTTTGACACACAAAAATTCTCTAAAATGAAAAAAATAAAAAAATATGTTGAACCCTTCTAGGCTTGAAACTACGTGATTCACTTTTTTACACCCGTTGCATCAGTGAATGTATAATTACGTTATTTTATTATTTTATCATTACGAACAAAATTAACTTCGAAATTTGATGGATTGTTCAAATATTGTGAAATTGAACCATCTCTAGTCTGTTACAATATAATGTAATAAAATGTTATTTTGTCATTTCCAGCGTTCGCTGGAGACGTCTCGCGAGAACTCGTACGAGCGCGATGAGGTGATGTACGGCCACGGCCAAGGGGGCGGGGGCGGAGGCGGGGGCGGCATGAGAGGGGTGCACGACGATGGGTACGGGGGTGGAGGACCAGGGGGGCCCCGCTGGGACCCCGACCCGGAGCCGCTCTACTACAACAGCCGACCGAGGTACACGCAGGAACATAGCAGGTGATTAATTTCTACTAAGACAATAATTAGTACCAACATAACAATGTGGTTTTTTTTTGCATGAAATTACAGATTTATTAATTGACCGGTCAGTGGCGTAGTTGACATCGCGTCTGGATTGCACCCAGGCGGCGTGAGTTCAATTCCTCGGATGGCTGAGTCCACCATTATTACACAAGCATTATTTTTCGCTTACTGATTTTTTTCGTAAACCGGAAATGTTCATCTTTCTAAAAAATAATGATTAAATGTATTAATAATAAAATATCATTTCTAGGAAATCAAATCGTTTTAACTTACAAAATCAATATGATACTAAATGAAGCTCCCTTTTAGTTTTAATTATTGTAACAAGTAAAAACAATTCGTTTCAATTTAAAAATATTACGACGTGTGAAGCAATGCGTTCAGAAATTGTAATAGAGCTATTAAGAGGAAACCGGCCGGCGTTTTGTCGATACAAACGTATTTCCCAATTTGCTCTCTGGATTTTACTGTCAATATTTTTTTAATATAATATAAATATCGGCCTCCAGCGTGTCGGCACGTTTTACTTTTTTTGATAAGTTGCTTCTTATGGGAGTTATCCTACAAAATTGCCTGGTTTGAACGCCGTCAGCAGACGTTCGGGATACAAACTAGACAGACTACAGTTTTGGAGGGAAAAAATGGGGAACACAAAACCTCAATTTTTATTACTTTATTTAGGTATTATGAGCCTGAGGTAGATAGATGTCCCTTTCGCTCAGTATTCGAAGGAGTAAGAGCAAAAGTGACAGCATCAGTTTGGTAAACGAACCATTGTTCAAATTTCTCTGCGATCGGATTTTCACTTAAACACAAACAATAAGTTTTAATTATTTTCAGAAAATATCTATCTAAATAATAATTATACAATGTACGTAAGAAAACATACTGTGTAAATATGTAAAAGTGATACCAGACAATGTCATTTTTCTTATGCTAATTAACGGTAAAAGAATTCAAGTTTTCTCATGAACCGAATGCGGGGGTTTTGAAAAGCAAAGCAAGCATCTTAATTTAATTTAATTTATTTATTTTCTGGAAATCGACAGTTTACATTTTTTTTAGTTTGTACTTTTTTGTACAGCCAAAATAAAACCAATTAAGGATTTCCTCCTTGTGACTTTACCTCTGATTAAACAGCATAATAAAAAAATAGAAATAATAAAATTTGGAATAAATGAACACGAAACCAAAAATTATATAAAACAAAAGATTGTATAAAACTAAAATTTACATAAAACATAAAAATATCAATACATTGGTATCCATTAAAAGCCAGGTTGTACATATAAATCAAACCATAACAGAATTAAAAATATAAACGATATGATATTAATGTATCGAATAATTTATTTACCTCTGGACTCATGTCAATTATTTATTACAATATTACTGCTGACAAATATTCCTGCTAACAAAGGTGATTTTTTTTTGTCTAAACATTAATGAGTCAGAATATTAAATCCCCTCATGTCAACCTGGGTTTTTCGTAGTGACGTCAGCAGTAATGAGAAAGTCTTTATTTTAAATTGTACAATATTTTTTGTTTAAAAAATAAGGCTCGTAGTCTGGGAACGCTCTAGGCAGCCAAAATTTTGCGGTATTAATGCTCAAAGCTTTTTGTAAACGCACGACGCCGGCGGTTTTCCATTCTGGATATTTCGACAGCACTCGGGCGCCCGGTAAATGCCCCACGTGATACGTTAGCTGTTCACCTCTGTCATTCACTTTTGTTATTGTTATCAAAATGAGTATTGGTTTAAAATTCAAAGTCGTGCATTAACGGAAAAAAGAAAATTTTAAAAATGCGTGATGTAAGCGATCTACCCTGAAAACTACGAATTTAAACCAACAGTACAATTGTGCCAACAGTGCATTGAATTTTGACAAAATTTAAATCAGCAAATGTTGAAGTAATTAAAAAAAAATCATTTAAACATTTTTTTGTGCACGCACGAGAATATAATCACATTTTATCTGAAACATGAGAATTGCTTCCATGTATATGCAACGTGATGTTGCATATACATGGAAGCAAATTTCACGTCTGGCTTCATGCTCGGACGCTGCCAAATTTCCAGAATGGATAACGCGTCGGCTATTTACGAATATTCCAGCCACATACTTAATGGCTGCTCGTGGCTATGACTGCTTTGCAAAATATCCATGTATTGATGGCTTCCGCAGCCGACGATCTTTGGTTGCAGAGTGCGAAGGCTTGAATACATTTTCCAAACAAATTTGAAATTGGTGTTGGTTAATCTGAGTACCTAGTGCGTTCCAAGTCCAATCCTAACAAAAAAAAACTGAGTACGTATCCAATTTACCTGTAAATGTGCAAATAAAAACAAATAACCATAAAAGTGTTGGTACATACTGATGGAATTAAAGAGAAATTCAGAGATCACTTAGATAACTTCTTCTTTGGTTTGCTTACCACAAAAACAATATAGATTCGTTTAGTTCTATTTTGTATTTGTTGATTCTCTTTTTCAAATAGTCTATAGTTTTTATTTAAGCTAGTGAAAAAAATCAAACAATTTTTACACAATCGTTTGAAAATATTGTAAATATTATTTGGTTTTTCTTTTTACTCAGAATATGTAGATAATGTGTAATATACTATAGTGTTTTAGAACCTAATAGTTAAACACCACAAATAACAAACCACAACTGATGAAGATACTAGTTTAGTATTTTTTTATTCTCATATTTATTGTTTGAAAATGCAGACGAAGGAAATATGACTGGGAAAATGAAGACAGGTGAATCTTAACCCTAAAAAGCTCCTCTGTTGTGCTTCCACATGTTGACATCAAAATATCACACTAGCTTTGTTGTTCATGGTTATGCTTGAAATCAGCCAAGCCTCAATACGTACATTATTACTACAACACATGTAACCGTTCCATTACATTTTTCACATTCATTATACTATATTTATAATACTTGTAAAAATGTGAAAATCATTAGTAGTGAGAATCCATTAATTCATTTTCATAATATGTGTTTGCAGTGCTTTGAGTTCATTTTTGCAACTAACCCGGCGAGCGTAAGGTTGAGTAAAATTTACCCGAGGCAATTTGCGATGCTCGATAATTTTAGTTTGCCGCCCTCAACTGTTCCGTGCCCCTCAGTAGCTGCATCTGCGCGGGGGAGGTAAGGAAGCGACAAGAAATGAGAATTTCATCGAGATGGTTAGACGTCGTCAAAGTTGTCGGCGGGTGAGTTTTACCCATATAACGCTCGGTGTTATTATTTTTCACAAGTACTAAGATTAGTTGTAAAAGGAAAAACTACTATAAATTGTTTTTCTTATGGTTAAAACTGTAGAAGATGTCACTTTTTTATTTAGTTTTATATATAATAAACAATTAAGTGCCATAAATTGAATTCAGTAAGAAAAATGTTGATTCAAATAAAAATGATTAAATAATAAAAACATTTTTATTCCTTTTTTCTTATATCAAATACTAAGGGAACAGAAAAAAAAGTTAACTGTTTAATTAGATATAGTAATAAGTCGAGAATAAAAAAACGATCTAAGTAAGAATTTCGGGTGAAAATTACCCAACCTTACGCTCGGTGCTACAAATTTGAACCTGACACTCGCCGGGTTAAGATGATAAAGGCTTCATTTTATTGGCATGCAAAGTTAAAATAGGCAAAATAATTGTCATTTTATTACACCAAAGCCATAAGTAGAAATAAACGTCATATTATTATTATCAGCGTATTATAATTAATCAGCTTCCACTTACCATTCTCCGTTTCACTTTGCTTGCAGAAGTATTATAAAAATTAAGAATTTCATGAAATATAGTTAGAAATATTTCATTCGGCACAAAAATTTCACTTACTAACTCAAACTCAATGTTATTCACGAAATACAGCAATATAAAAAATATGTACTATTTCCCGTTCAATTTGGGTGGCGGTTATGGGTACCGCCGAACCATTTATTGGATAACCAACACCCCTGCTATAGGTCCCACCGAGTACTTCGGTACGTTTGGTGACCTAGCAGGGGTGCCCGGATTCATGGGGGTGAGGTATGTCTACTTACCTATGCGTGGAGGGCCGGATCGGGAGAGCCTGGTTAAGGGAGACCTTTTAAATCCTCAAGTCAGACTCTCTCAAACCTTCGCCTTGCACCGCAACGAGATGGATGGATTCATACATCACTCCCAAAGTTCGATCCTTGCTTTCCTTAAAAAAAACCCTCCACACAGCATCCCTAAAGATGAAATACGCTATTGGCGATTTTTTTACTCAGGGCCACCTGTGTGGAGTTAATGTAAAAAAAAACTCGCATTAGAAAAGCATTCTAAAGTCAATTGTTTACAATGCTGTCAAAAAAGATTATCACTTACTAATATAATTACGAAAAAATTTCAAGCAAAAGAAAATTATTATAAATATATTGTAATTTTAGGTTAAATAATTACTCACTACATGGAGTGGAAAGTCACTCCAAAAATAATTAATTCAATGTATATTTTAAATATTATATTACACGAATGTATTGTTCGAATTTCCAGGATGGAGGGCTGGCGACAGAATCAGTTGCTGGGCCAGCATAGTATGGAATCCGAAGCCTCGTTTCATTCTGCCCTCGAACCTCCGTCACGTAGAACTAGACGTAAGGAACTTATTATCATTAAAATGAAAACAGTTACAAAGTTTTGTTTACATTGTAATGCCTTTTTTACATTATTTTATACGTAAATATAATTATACTCAGTGTAATGAGACAAAATCGCGCGAGCTCAAATACTTGCTCCCCGCACCTAATGTGGTGTCCTTATCTATGAATGGAGAATAACGTAGTTGCCTTATCCAGATTATGCCCTATGCTCAGTAATTGATCTTAATAGCGAGATGATCCGTTTTAGTAAGGTGAAAGAGTTCCTAGTGAAATTCTTCATCTCTCTAACAAAGATCCAGATCAATTCCTAGGGCTCAGCTCCTAAAACTAATAATGAGATGTGTCGTCCGAAATTGAAAATTGAAAGGGTACCTGGTGGTATTCTTTATCTCACGTACAGAGATCCAGATCAAGTCCTAGGGCTCAGTATGTGAACTAATAATGAGATGTGTCGTCCGTATTGGTAAGGTGAAAGAGTACCTAGTGGAGTTCTTTATCTCTCGTACAGAGATCCAGATCAAGTTCTTAGGCTCAGTACCTGAAACTAATAATGAGATGTGTTATCCTCCTAGAGGAATATAGTCCGAAATAACGCGCGGTGTCAGAGTAGTTAAATTTGTTGATTTATAAATTTATATTATTTTATCACGTTACCTACAATAAAAGTCTTTATTTCTAACTCACTCTAAACAAGTTATATTTTTGCAAAAAAATGCCTTTTCTCCAGTTAATAACCGTTTTGAGAATGATTTCTATACAGATAATTCTGGATCGAAAATGCATCCATTTTAATGAACTGATAATTTATTTGACTGTGACTAGGCAACTCAGAATGAAATCAATTAACCACTTCCTTTGAAAAGACATTAAAAGTGATGAAAAAAATACATAACAATTGGATAATTAGGTTACGTAGCTTAGGATATGGGCTACTTTTCGAAAAATAAATTAAAAGCTTTTAATGACTTTTTAAAGAGGTGTTCAGTTGACTTAATTCTGAGTTTGCGTGGAACATTATTTGATATTGAATTTATTTATTGTTTCTGTTTTCAATTCACTAAACTTCTTTTAATTTTTACAATCAAATTTAATAATGTTATTATAAAGTATAGCGAGTATTTAGTAAAGGATAGTACCTTATTAGGAGATCGGCTATCGTCATTAAAAGGGGAATCAACCCACAGAAAAAAAATGAATTTCAATGATCTTCTTAATAAATCAATTATTACCAAAAATAGTAATCCAGCCCACGAAAAAAATAATATGCCTGATTGATGTTAGCATTGAACGCCAAAATAGCCAGCAGTCTCAATATTAAAAAAAAAAAAAATACATTCAAAACTTTATTAGAACATTATTAAATTTGATTAAAGTGCTTCAGTTTTTTTTTTTTTTTAATTATCTGACTCTTAAATTTTCTTATTTAATGCCGTTAGAATTTGAAAGGCCACATGGTGGTCTTTCTAACCACTTTTGATCTGATTTTTTTATCGCATGTGCTGATTTTATGAGTTGAGTTGTGAGCACCTGTCAGAAATAAAAAAAAATCAATGTGATATTTCGTATTATATAAATATGACAACTCTTGACTCACACTCCTAAGGTCGCAGGTTCAAACCCGGCGTGCGCAAATAAATATGATTTTATTTATTGGTGGTATTTCACAACTAATTAATTAAAAATAATATAAAGTATATTTGCGGCACGTTCCAGAGTGGAAGTTACTCTCAGTGTCGTCCTGGTGTTAGACCACCATTTAGAATTGAAACTTTGCTTAAAATGGCTTTAGCCTGGTTTGGGTGACCAGCTCTGAAGAGCCAAGTACTTCCCCCTTCCTTTTCTTCATCTCCTTCCCCTCCCCACTACTTTCAGCCTATGTTTGTTTCTTCATTTTCCGGCCGTACTATTAAATTAAGTTAATATCCGATATTTAAGTTACTAAGGCTTGATAAAAATTTTTGATTTCAGTTTCACCTAGTAGAAAACCAAGTCTAGAAAGACAGAACACTTCCTATGATGACACGTGTGATCTTACCCCGACTTACACAGCAAGGTTTGTATTTTTTTACAAACATTATTGTTCTAACAAACATCATGTAGGTAGGTAAAAATTAAATGTATCACAAAGCTGCAATTATTACGCCTGTAACTTTGAATAAGGCAGTTGGAATGATTTAATCATAAACACATTGTATAAAATACGAAAATCCATAAAACATTATGATATTAGTGTTTGTGAATATTTTTTTGTCAATCTTTATGTAAATATTAAAATGGGTATGTAAATTAACTACTACCATTTTTAAAATTTAAGCATTAATAATAATTGAGCGCTTGCCCGGAATAATGTTGAATCCAAAAATATTATTTTTCGAGCAAAACGGAAAAGTTGATTCATAATTTTTTTTATATTTCAAATGCAAAAAACACATTTATGAAAACTAATACAGCAGAAAACAATATTTAACACGAGTGTGGAGGCCAATGCGAGTTCACAATGCGAGTTCACAATGCGAGTTCACAATGCGAGTTCACAATGCGAGTTCACAATTGGAGCGGTTGAATTGCCAGCAGTCAAGAAGGGAATGATCCCGGTTAGATAGCTCGGATGAGAGCTGATTATAAAATGAATGATAGCTTCTGTTCTCAAATGTATTTGCCTTAGTTATTATTCCTACTTTCAATGACTTGTTTTGGTAAAAAAAATCATCTTATTATTCCAGACAGCCGCAGTTCCCCAAGCAAGCCAGCTACGAGGAGTTCTACGACACCTCCAGCTACCCCTACCTGGGCGAGGAGAGCTTCACGGTGAATGAAGAGGACCGCACCTGGGACAGCGGGGGGTACTACTTCGGACAGGACTATACTGCCGCCGACAGGTCCTCCGTCACCACCACCGTGGACTATGAGAACACGGTTAATAAAAGACGGTCATCGGTGATACAACTACCTCAAATACCTCCTAAGGTTATTATTATAACTCAAAAAAGTTAAATGTTTTTCGGCGTCATGTGAGTGTTTAAAAGAAACAGAAGTTGGTAGAGAAATAGAATGTCTGAAGTCATTCAGAGGGTGCAATTGTTTGATGGTGGCTATTGAAAGGACATCTCGATCAAAATGCACTTTGCTTGCCGTCTATGGATAATGTAACCGTTGGACAGTTTATGTTTGTTTCGTTTTTTTATGTATACATTTGTTTTGGAATTTGAATTTATTTATTTACTAGCGAGTTCCCGGCGTGCGTTGCTATGCCACTTAATAACGAAATTGTTTCTCCCTGCGTGTCCTTTCCCATTCGTCCGGTTCCCGTTCCCCTTCCACCTCCCCTTCCTCTCCCGCGTCCCCTCCCCCTCACGCGTTCCCACTTCGCCTTCTCCACCTTCCCCCTCCCCTCTCCGCCAACCTCGCTCCCACGATCCCATCCCCTCTCCCGCGTTCAATATATTCAGTCCCGGTACATTCAGATTTTCAAGCAGCTCGCGTGCCACCTATTGTAATTTTTTTTACAAATTTTCTGTCAAATTTTCTACCTAATATAGGTACCTATTTAAAATAAATACAAACTCTGATAAGCTTCAAAGTATTCGATTTTGGTTAGTACCATAGGTGACGATAAATTCGTTTATAAACATTTTTGAAAATTTTAACAATCGATGGTATGCAAATTGTGGAGAACAATTTGAGAAATCATTTTGCGTCAATGTGAACAACAATTTGAGAATGTCATTTTGCAAGATTGACGGGAAAGCAAGAGTTTTTGGATTGATTAAAAAAACTTTTCAGATATATTGTCACGTGGTTTTAATAATCCAGAAACCTTCGCGAGGACGAACAGAAGGTATTCTGATACTACAAATCATCCACATCATATCCCCAAAGTTTCATCGCAATCGTTTGAATGGTTTAGCAACGCATAACATTTTTAAGGCGATACCCCTCGTTACATGTAACGTTTGAATCCATTCCCTGTGTTGATAATAATAATAATAACGTATTAACATTTGTGTAGCGATGTTTTGTGTTATTTCACTTCAACTGCGCAATAATGGCGATAATAATTTTTAATTTTCCCCTTAACACCTGCCGCCTGTTTTGATTTGTGCAGGAAAAAATATCGCAAATAATGTGTTACTTTATTTTGCGAACTTCAGGCTCAAATATTAATATATTTTACGAACAATTTTCACAGATTTGATACGTTATACGTTAAAGCCATAACCATAAAGGGGTTTGTTAGCAGGAAATTTTGAATTTAAAGGAATATGTATAAAGGCCTGGTACTTTATTTTTTCTGGTCTTATGAAAAGACTTAACAAAAAAATGCTCGATTTCTTCCAAGGCCAATACATGTTCTACTCGCAGTGTTTAAATAAAGCACCTGAAATATTTCTAAGAGATCATATTTTCAAACCAAACACACGTGATTTTGCATTACTTCGTTATGTTTCGCCTTAACATCTACACTATTTATATCATTACTCATCCATATTTTTTAATCCTCTGAATCAATCGTCTTTCATATTACAATTATTATATTATCGTTTGCATTATCAATGCCATTGTTTGGTGTAATGGTGAATGGATAAAATTTATAAAAACTTTTAATTTTTTTAGTTTCCATTTTTTATTTTCTTACACTACATTAAAATATATAAAAGGTAACATTTTATTGCATAAATTTATATATTTTTACGGTAAGCATAAAATTTCTATTTAAATACTTTCATTCTTTCTTCATTCTTCATACTTTCAGGCATTTCATCATGCATCTTTAGTTCTCAATACATATTATGTAGATAATTCCTGAAAATGATTTTCTGAGTGACATACATAATCTGCATTATTTGTTAGGAGCGTTATCGAATTCCGAGATTAAGTATTCCAAAGCTTGCAATTTGTTGAGAGATCGTTTTCAAAACAGACGGATAATTGCGTAGAGACACGTAGAAAACACTATTTCGTGCCCGTAATAGAAAAGAAATCGCTCAGCTCTGTCATTAATGTTTGTCGGAAAATGTTCAGGCATTAAACGCCTTAGGATTTTCAACTAATCAGTGGTCATATTTATTACTATATATATATACATATTTTATCTATCTAATATATAAAATTCTCGTGTCACGGTGTTAGTTATCATACTCCTCCGAAACGGCTGAACCGATTTTGATGAAATTTTGTGTGCTTATCGGGTAGGTCTGAGAATCGGCCAACATTTATTTTTCATACCCCTAAAAGTTAAGGGTGGTCCACCCCAAATTTTTTTTTTTTTGACAAAGTGTTTTATTTTTATTTTTTATGGTAAGGCATTGGAAAATACATACAGTCCTAAATTTTCACTGTTCTACCATCTACCCCTATTTTTTAATAGAGATATTAGTAGTTCAATCAAAATTTTAAAAAGTAATTCATGCAAAACAACGTTTGCCGGGTCAGCTAGTATATATATATATATAATTCTTTAAAAAAATCTAATAACCTAGTGGGCCACAGGGAATAAATTCCACATTGTTTTAAGTTATTGTCATTTTTGGAATCGCAATCTAAAATTTATGTTCATGGTATGTGTGTAAGAAATTATTTGTCACGCTTTAAATGTTTCAGGTGTCATAAAAATCACAATTCATTATTGCATTTTTCTCATGTCGCAAACAGGAAAATACATGCGTCAAGTAACAAAAATTTCGATAACTTATCTAGATAACAAGTACTTTATTATTCACTTGATACAATCAACTAAATCGTATCGGCCATTGCGGTAACCACACCTCATCTGAGGATTAATAATTCCAAGATTTTAGCGAGCTCTATCCAATTGTCAGTTTTTTACGGCTATTGTAGAAATGTAGCCAATAAAATTTTATTTTAAATGATTTTGCAGTTTTCTTGGGCCTTGACTGTTCTAATGATCAAATTTCCAGTCGAGGAATTGGACAGATGTCGACCATTGCGCAGAAGGGACCGGTCAAATGTAGGACACATCCTTTATATTCAAATGAGTTTCTTAACGGGGATTTCGTTGTGTTATCATATGTTCTCCTATTCGTCGGGGAGACTGGAGTCATTTGAGAAATTTATCTTTGGCAGATCTAAATTCCGATTATCACTTTTCAATAGATTGGGTGCCAGGAGGCATAATATTATTGGGTGCCAGGTTGTTTTCGTCCGGTTTTCATTCGGGGCAGGTGGTAAAAAAGCGTAGCGTAAAAAACAGCAACACAACCTTCAACGTTATCTTCAGAAGAGTTGCTTTGTGATAAAATATTTTCTACTTACATTATAGAGACGTTACATTGGATCTTGTTTTTTTATCAATCAGCAGTATCTCATTTGCTTCACCTTGATTGCCATTTTTCTTGATATCTTGAAATAAAAAAACTTACTATATTCGAATCATGAGAAAATATGAATATTTAAGACACATGATAAATGTGATAAGTTTATAAGCTTTAGCTGAGAAAAATTTAATGCTCATTATTGTGTAATTAAGCATACTGAATACATTAAAAAACGAGTTGTTTTTAAACAAAAAAATCAACTTTTTACCAGTCTTACTAACTTACTTTTACCTTTATAATTTTTATGGGGCCTCAACTTCGAAAAGATATTGTGAGTTAATAACAAATTTTAGAGCTTACAGAATTGCCTTTAATTTAATTGCGAAAGAGTTTCGTCTCGCTCTAAACTTCTCCTTCCTTTAGAGCGGAACTCACCTTCCTTTCCTAAAAAGACCCTCCACACAGCATCCCCAACGATGACGTAAGCCCCGAGGGCAATTATTTTCCTCAGGGCCTCCTGTGTGGAGCTAGAAAACTTGTCAAATTTTGTTGCATGTTTGAATAATTTCAAAGGTGGCGGGCGACTTTAACTTGCCCGAAATTTTTTTCTCCAATTTTCAACACCCCATACTTTTCCAAAAGAATGATTACTTTACTAACCTGGATTACTCATATCATAAGTCTTATTTGAATTTGGGGCCTAGGACGTTATTGTCATTTTTACAATCAATATATTAGATTGTTTATTTGGTCGCGTCTTAGTAAATGCAAAACATGTTTTATGACTTATTTGTTGGTGTACTCATATGATGAGAGATTCGCCCGAAATTAGATTTCTGAATTTAATAAAAAAATCTAAATATGTAAGTTATATGCATCAAATTGATCATAAAAAATCATTTTGCAATTCATGATATCACGTTAATGACTTTATATAATCTATTTTTGTTATAGAAGAAAATCGTTTTTGCCAGAAGCACTTCAAGTTCATATCACATTTTAAATTTGAAAATTGAAAATTGGAAATTTCAGGCTCGTCCTCAATCTGTGATATCGGAGGCGTACGGGGGCACTCCACGAAGGAATCTGCGCAGGACGGCGAGCAGGGCGCAGGGGAGGATCACTCCTGAACTGACTTCTAGAGGAGCTAGTTTACCTGGTAATTACACCTTCCAAACAATTTTCTACGCGTCTTGGAGGAAACTGTGCAAATTTCTTAGAATAATGCATTAGAATATCTTGTCAACTTAATTTTTTATGATGATATCTTGTAGGTTAACTATTGTATTGTGCGCTATTTAGTTGGAAGTAATCTACATAGAACAAGCGTGGTACATAGAAGGGCCATATACGAATTTACTTTTGGGATATATAATGTTTGTTTCTGGACATAAGCCAACTTAACATTATGTGGCATTCGAGGGATAAAGAGGCATGAGAAAATATATTGACAACAAAATGAAGCAGTGAAAGGACTATGCAATTGATTTGAAGACATGCGGCGTCTATTTGAACTAAGCATCAATACCCTTCTGTTTTGATATGAAGATTGCAAGATCGCACTGTCACTGAGTATTTCCTTCGAAACACGAATTACTCTTGTCTAAACTGTCCTGTTTATGTTATGTCTTTTATTTTGTCCAGAAAGTCATTTAAAATACATCTTTTCATTGTTGCTGTAACGATTTCAAAATAAAAATAAAAATCTAAAAATCTTTTTTCACAGCATGTATTGAAGTAATGAACTTGTTTTAATTTTTTTTTTATTTTGCCATTATTCTTTAAATTCTGTTTTCTCAGTTTGCTATTTTGAAATTTCACTGAACTTTTGAAAAAATACCATTAACATATTCCTCGGAGCGGGGAGGCGGATCTCCCTTGATTTATGAATAAAGAAATCTGATAGTCTACAGGCAAATCGTATTGTAAGATCACTATTTAGTCCACGTAAATAAAATCGGCTTACGAGTTACAAACCAGTCCTTTTTAGAATGGATTGCGAATTGCTGGCTGTGTAAAAATAACAAATCCCAAATCGACTGAACAAAAGTGCCGGCTTGATTAAAAAATAAAATATTTTTTTGCTCAATTTAGTTAAACACTTTAACAAATGTGCTATAATCTAATCATCTTTGGCATCGCTACGCCAGGCAGTTCGGTTAAAAACAAACAATCGGATATTGCGCAGAAAAATCCCACAATGGAAAATACTGCAAACCGTTGCCTTTGCTTTTGTCGCGAACTTTACTTTTCTGCGCAGGATCTGGTTATTTCAATGTTCACTTTTCGGCAGTCAAACAACCGATGTAGTAGTACCTTATTCAAAGCATTCTCCTGGTGTCAAAACGATGATCACGTGAATTGCTTTCAGCTTGTCAAAATGGTACCCAGATTTCAAGTTTATTTCATGTTTCAAATCTATCAATTTGGATTTTTGATGAATCTTACCAATAATGAACGTGTATGTGTTGCAGCAACCCCTCCTGGCACCCCCCGCGCCCCCCGCCAGTTGCCGCGTCCCCCCGCCCCCGCCAGCCTGCCCCCCGTCCCCACCACGCCGAGGATGCTGCCCAGACCTCCCACCGCCACATCGCAACTCAATGGTAAACACTTTTTTATACACGACAAAAATCCGCGAACCGAGCTACGAATTTCGAAAGACGTGGAACGTTGCTTGCGGTTGCTTCGTTCCTTTCCCATAATTTGTGGTTCGACTCGCGATGTTTTTGCTATGTTTACACGCAGGATAAATACCAAGTGATTGTCAAGAACCAACCAATATTATGAGAGAATTACTCATAATCAAATTACACCTACTAGAAATGCACGCTTTGAAAAACCTATCGTACTTTTTAAATGAATTTATTTGTATTTCGATTTTGTTTTTTTGAATGAAGGAATGCAAATCTTAAGAGAGAAAATTACCAACCTTTCCGACACCTAATCGAGCTGAAACTCCGCAGATAGACCGGTTATCAGTGTCAATGCATTCTATCAAACTTTGGGAGACACACGCACACACGTATTTTTCTAGATGTTTATACGAAATATATCTCGGTACCATCGAGTTAGGATTTTTCTAGATGTTTATACGAAATATATCTCGGTACCATCGAGTTAGGATTTTTCTAGATGTTTATACGAAATATATCTCGGTACCATCGAGTTAGGATTTTTCTAGATGTTTATACGAAATATATCTCGGTACCATCGAGTTAGGATTTTTCTAGATGTTTATACGAAATATATCTCGGTACCATCGAGTTAGGATTTTTCTAGATGTTTATACGAAATATATCTCGGTACCATCGAGTTAGGATTTTTTGTTTTATTTTTTTTTGTTAGCGGTGTTCACTTATTTAGTCCGTCCCTGGAGGAAGGTTCAAACCGTGATCATTTTTTTTTAACTTTAAGGGACATTTTAAAAGTTCACAGCAGTTAAGAACCAGTCCTTGAGAAGGAAAGTTCAATCCTAAGTCAAACCTAAAAAAAATTCCTTGAAATTGGCTACTAGCGGGCCTTAGGAATTGCGCAACTAGGTCGGAGATTAGAAAATAATGTTTTATGGTAAAAAACTTTGTTTTTTAAGGGTAGATTTTTGCATGTAAATTATATTTATAAAACACAAACAATTTTTATTTTACATAGCTCCACACAGGAGGCCCCGAGGCCTATGTCATCTTGAAAATGCTCTGTGGAGGGTTTTGTTAAGGAAGGGAAGGATAGGAAGTTCTGGGAAGGAAAAGGGTATGAGGAGTGGGTAGTAAGTAATCTGGGGGTCAGTGTGTCCAGAAGTGACGGACGTATGAATCCATCCCTCCGACTGCGAAAGAGTCTGGCTGGAAAGGTCAAAAGTCCTCCCTGAACCAGTGTCTCTCGATCCGGCTCGCCACCTAGCTGGTGGGGTGACGCATCCGCCGCCAAGACCTGGACAAATCTCACCCCATGAACCTCGGCACCCCCTGGCACTCGGCTAAGTCACCAAACGTGGCGAACCACTTGGGGTGAATTATGGCCGAGGTGCTATTCAATAAATGGTTCCCGGGGCAGCGGTACCCGTACCCGCCTCCCAAATCCAATTGAACATTTGACATTCAAATTTTATTTCCTTAATTAATATTTTTTTTACATACACGGATATAAATTACACAACAATTATAAAAATTAAATAACAATACAATTTCAGAGTAATTACAAAAATGGCTAATTCCATTCGTGTTAAATTTTGGCAGTGTAATACATCTTGGTAGGAGTAAAACTCACGCTCTTCTAATTTCTTCCGGACATCGCATTTTGAATTTGTAACTTGTAACTGCAATTGGATTTTCTCAATAGAGAATTTTATTAGTCCATTTTTTTTATTTTTTTTATGAATAATGACCTTCTAACTTAAATAACTGAATATTTTTTTTATTTTTAAAGTTAGTTTTAATAGTTAAAATAAATGCCAAAGATTAAATTTTTCAAGATCCCCCGAAAACCACCGAATCTAGTGTGATGTCATCATGACTAACCGAAGTATGAATCTTGTAGCGAACTGGAATCAGCTGTTCGACTCCAACCATTTTGAATTTCAGCATTGGAGCGTTTTATTGGGCATTATGATCGTTTTTGTACAGTTAGAGTTTTTGAATATTTTAAACAATATAGATAAACTAATAGAGATACTTTATTTTTAATACTGAATTATTTAGGCCTAAATAATGTTTCAATAAAAACAAAAAATTTATATGTCCAATTCTCTATAAACCAATAACACGAAATGCCAAACGGCTTGCGTCTTCATTTCTATTGATTTCTATACAACTTTGACCCAGGTGACGCGGCGGGGTGACGTCACGCCGCCAAAATCCAGCAATAGGGTGTTTTAATGACACGTTTTAAAATGGACTTTTTAATATTTTTTTAAAAACTCTACGTTAAATATTATGTTATATTTAACTTATATATTCAGAATCAGCGTATATTGGTCTATATGAACATATTTTTTTAAAGCCATAATATTTTTCACTGGAGTTCCTTATTCCTGGAGCTTGTTTGTAATTCAGCACCAGCGACAAAGTGTATCGCTATACAACTCAAAATTCAAATCATAGTTCACGCGAACACACACATACAAATACACACACGCACACACATACGCAAACCCATAATTCAAATAATAAGGGAAAATTAATATTTGTTTTTAAAAAATAACTGTTTCAAAGAAGGATAAATTAATAAAATTCAGAAAGATTTATCAATTTCATTCTCAAACACTATTTGTAACTTTTCCGAAAAAAAAAATTATTCTATTTACTTTCCAGTTGATTTACATTACTTGGTGTCCTAGCATAGACAATCGATGAGGATTGATAGGATAACTTTCGGTAACTTCTCATCGTTCTCCAGGACAACTGCAGATAAACTTACAAAACTAACAAAACAACTTACAAAAAAACAGTTGATGTCGAATATCGAAAGTTATCCTGAAAAACCTTATCGATCGCCCTTGCCAGGACCCCTGATTGAGTTTGATTGTGCTTAGGTTTTAATTTTATTGACTGATTCTTTGCTTTCTTCAAAGTTCACGAAGACAAAAGCAAAAAGATATCAATCTATTTGTGTCGAAGTCTAAGGAATAATTATTCCATAGGATTTGAACAATTTGTCTAATTTCAAAATTATTGTTCAAGTTCTGTAAAAGTCCCATTTGAGTTCTGTTCCTACACAAGCACTGTGAAATAATCGGTCTGTTATGGAATAATAACAGTATTTTTATCGAACCTTTACAGACCTTGAATTTTAAATTTTAAATTTTGATGAATTGTTTTTCTGTGAATCAACCTGACCTTGGAGACAATAGTCACTTGGGGACATCACCACAATCTCTTTGAATTATCAAGCCAGTTGTTAAAATCTGCATTTGATTTCGCCAAAAAAAAAAAGATGTTATACTGATTTAACAAAGATTTTTGGCATTACATGCTAAACGTATCAACGGGACTTTTACAACAAATTAGGCAATTTTATATAACCTTTAATTGTCTTATATTATGAACATGAATATAAAATAAAAATAGGAGATCTTGTAGAGCGTCAGACAAAACAATGGCATAAGTAGTACCCCTATTTAAAATTGCATTAAGTCAGTACAGTCAAGGGTGGTTAAGTACCAACACAGTTTTCCAACGTGGAAGAAGAGAGATTTTCAATATTTTTTTCATGGAGTCATTAAAAATTATTCTTGTAAATTTCAGATGGCATCTCAAAATTTTACCCGAAACCATATAATGAAGACTATAACTACGGTTACGACAGCCTTGAGGACCAAAGCCAGTCAAATATTATTGATAGCACGGATACTAGCGACTATATCTGGCCTCGCAAAAGGTAAACTATTAATTATAACTATTCATACATAACATTATGTTTATTTTATTTATTTCATCAAATACCTAAGAAATAAATGACATGCAATCTTGTTCATCAAGCATGAGGAAAATCTGTGTGCTCTATCGTTGACCCCAATTTTTTTTAAACTTTTTTGGGACAATATCAAAATACCAAACTTCATAAGGTAGAAGCAAATTCTTTTTTTATTGGTTAATTAACCTTTTTTGTTTAACCTGCGCATGTTTTGAGTTACAATAAGAAATGATTTAATAATATTAAACAATGTTTTTATGTAACAAAACAACGAATTTTTAATTCAATTTTTTCAATTCAATTCAATTTATTAACTTTAAAAATACAACAAAATAAAAATTTCAAATCGTTTTTAAAATAGAGAAAATATTAAGATTAAAGAATATTTAAGCAATTTAATGAACAATTTTAAAATCAATGAAGCACAATCAAACTAACAGTAATAAAGCTTGCTGTCTAAATTCTGCTTCATTGATGCTAAACATGTCGATATTCAAAGTGACTCTATTTAACAACAAGACTGCTCTCCCGACTGGCATAACCATTGGCAAGTTAGTTTTGCAAGCCGGGAGATAAAACAGTCTATGCTGTCGGTGACGGAGATAACCATCGGGAACATAAAAACTAATGCTCTCCATAATAGCCGAGTTTTCGAACCGTCCACAAATCAGTCTGAAGAAATGTATTATAATGAGCACATCCCTTCTGATCGTAGACGGTTCATACCAAGCATGCCTAAGAGAAAGTCGGTAGGGTAGAGCCATGGGTAGTAATTTAATCTCTCTGTGGACCCTTACATGAATAAGATAGATTTTAAACTTATTATTATAATTTATTTTTTATAGATTACCTTCAGTGACCGAATCGTCCAGAAAACTCCCCGCCCCTCCCCTCTCCAGAACAAGCAATAGCAATATTTACCAAACTGACTTACAGCAGGACCAAAAATCTATTATTCAAACCCCCCAGGCTTACAGTCAGACCTCTTTGTTCAACAATCAAGCTTTCAACAATCTAGATCAAAACGACTACATCACAAATGGGATATCATATAATTTAATTAACCAAAATAAGTTCACAACAGATACCATAATGCCAAGTAGTTTCATGTCAGACCCTCCAGTAAGTATTTTAAACAAAAAACCAATGATCCAAAAACAGATATCATACAATGAAGATAAACCATACAGTATCACAGACAAGCCATACATAGAAAACCAGCAACCCTACGTGGATGACCAAATGAGTTATAATATGAATGATAGCTTCTACTCGGCTGATAGTCAACCATACGTTGAAGAAACAGAGCAATACTTTGAAGACCAAAAACCGTATACGGAAACCCAGGAATTTATCCAAGACCAGTCCACATACCCAACGGACCAAACCTATTCCTTCAACAAGCAGCCGTTCCAGGAGCCGGATCAGACGGTTTATGGTCAAGAACAGATGCCTTACTACGATGAATCATCCCAGCCTTATTATGAAGATCGGACGCCTTATACCAAAGACTTATCGCCATATCAAACAGACATCACTAATTCATATCAGCAAGACGCACAACAGTATCACACTCCGGTTACTACAAGCATGCAAAATACTAGGTGAGTTCTAAAATCCAAAATGACATGAATAAAAATAAAGATACTTTTACTATTTAGCTTATTGCGTGACGGTTTCAACCGTTTCAACCATTTCGGCCTTTGAAGCCAAATTTATTTAAAAATGAGTTATTTTATATTCAGAAACGTTTACAAGGTACTTATTATTGGCTGTGATGTAATGAAGGAATCATCAGTGCTGCGTTGGTCACGTGGGTTCTATGTTTTCTTTTAAGGGGTCAAAGACGTGGTTGCGTTATATTTGAATATTCATAGGTGTCGCCCTAACAGACGAAGAGAAAAACTTTGGAACGTTTCGAGTGGGAATCAGTATGATATTGACACCTGTCGTTTAAATTTGAAGCTTGCAATGTAGACTGCTTAAAACAAAAGAAGAGTTATTAGACGATAGAGATAGGGCATAGGGTTACGCCCATCAGGGAGTAACACCAATAACGGACTCGAGGACCGGAACAAAGGGATTTCGGACTTTGGACTGGGCAATAAAACGTTTAATTAATGATCCTGATGTTCTCACAAAGTATGGAGAGCAATGAACTTTAGATAAACAACCGGTGCATTGCGGCCATTGACTCGAATTTGAATGTAAACATTCAGGGCATTACGGAGTTGACAACCATAGAAAACGAGTGGAAATGTTAACTTTAAATATAAAAAAATGCAAGCTTACGTAAATGAAAGAATTATATAATTAGAAATGAGGGTAGGGAACACAAAAAAAAAGTTATGACGGAAGAATTTCACTGAATTAGTGTTTATATAAAATTACAAATGATTTAATTGATAGTCCGGTATTATTTGGATTGATAAGCTTCCGAATTCCACTTCGTAATACTAGAAGTCAGGATTTATATTAGTGCAGGAGTCTTGGGACTAACTACCATATGTATTCCTCATTGCCCAGAATACTAATGGAGGGAAACGATTATACCAAGTCGGTGGATATCTTCAATTTATCTTTGAATAAATATAGATTATTTTATTAAGGCAGTTCGGTTATGTGCAATAAATACGAAATAATAACCATGCACTATTTGTAAAAGCTCAGGAAGGGGGCGTTTAGTAACAAAATGACTTTATACCGTAGGCACTTCAGACAAAGCATATTGTGCGTGGTGACTAACAGTCGCTGATCTGAAGGAAATGAACAAATTGAACGAGAAGGGGCGTGGGTGCAAGTTGACCATAATTATTAAAGCTGTGAAAACAAGGCTGGTGAAAAGAAAAAAAAAAAAGAAAAAGGGGCGAATTTCAAAATAAAATTCTATTAAAATTAATATATCGTTGCTCGGAGAGGAGGGTCTAGGATCTAGCATCTCGGAAACATTTAGAGACAAAAAAAAGGGGATTAACAGCCACGTCTGGGGCCAAGGGATCATATGTCACGTAGCAACTTATTAGCGAGAGAAAAAAAAGGGAATTTTGCGCAACATTAGACTAGGAAAGTACAGTGGGACAGAGGAACGATCACGTTGAAATGAGCTTAGATAAATGGTTGTCGAGCTCTTGCACTTTATTGTGTTTATAACAACAATTTTTCTGACATGGTTTTTAGGCAATTAGGAGATTTTATTGCCCTAAAGGGTGATCAAGAAATACATGTGGCTTATGGATTATTTACTCTAAGAAAAAACAATTAAAACTAACGACCGAGATATAAAACATGATTAATTGCTTGGACTTATTTAATTTTCGAAATGTAAATAACGATTAGACGAAATTGATGGCTTTTCCTGCAAGAATGAGATGCATTTTAGGCGGGGCCCCGAGGATGCAATAAAATTGACGGATATTCGAGGGTCGGACTTTGGTAGTGAGCAAAAGAAAAACGGAGATTATATATAAAATTCGAGTAGCTGGTAAGATAGATTTTATGTTGAAAGGCTTGGTGGGAAAACATGTGTAGAGAAAACAAAATTGCGAGTGTTAAATGCGAAATTGCGCAATCAGGGGTGTCATCAGAGCGTTGCGAGGAAGATACCATCTCGGATCAGGCTTTGACTAATCATAAAGTTATAAAGGAAAGAGGAATACTCTGGGAAGGGGAGAGCAGACAAAGATAGTAATAAAGGAAACTTTGGGGAACAGAAAATTGTGAAGATTGGGTGGAAAAGTAAAAGAAGTGGGTGTAAACGACGAAAAAAAGCGTAAATACGGTCTAGAAATGTAATGGATATACATTCAAGGAGAACGTAGGTGCTTAGAGAAAGAGATAATTATAGAAATCCCATAATCAAGTCGGAAAAGTAGCGGTATCTACGTTTTGCAAACGCCTGTGCAAATTCGAGATCTAGATTCAGTACGTCACGGACGGACACTTTCCAAATTGAAGGAAAACGGGAAAAAAAAACAGTCTCATATGAATAATAATTTTGTATTCTGAAACAAAGGGAAGAAGTGGGCGATCTATAGTACAATCTCTAAGTTCGGATCTGGTAACTATCTTAAGAGGAGTGCGTCCGATGGGTAGTGGCTAATTATTGATTTAGCATTGTAGTGAATTGAATGTTCCGATTCTCGAGTTGATATAGCTTATTATCTCAGACCATTGAAATTACGATTAAGCTCTTTTGGAGCTGAGGGACCTATTTAAAGCCTTGCAGGAGCTGTTTTAGTCAGTCGGTTTTCGAGTACGGGAAGGATCCTGAAGTGTCCTAGTGTGTCGCGAGAATTGTCTTTGTTAGTATTTTTGAGTTTATCAGTTAATTTTCCAGGACTTAGAAAATATCTGAAAAGATACTTACTAATAACTTCAGTGTCTTCAGGACTTAGAAAATTTCTGAAAAGATAATAGTAAATTCAGTGTCTTCAGGACTTAGAAAATTTCAAGGAAGTGCTTCATTTACTTTGAAATATCTCTATCTTAAAGCAGTGAAATTCTATAAAAATTTAAATTTAAATTCAGTGAATAAATAAATTTAGATCTAAAACTTAGCGTAAAAATTTAAAATAAAAATTTACTTTCTTTATCAATCCGGTTTAAACAATGGTGGTTTATTGTAGTAACTTATCCGTGTTAAATCCAGTGCTAAATAACAACATCGTTAAATTCAATTTATCAAGTTAACCGTTATTGGAATAATTTATATATTACTAAATTAATATACGGCACCTTAGATAACGTAATCAACTATACTTTTATCGGGTTATAAATATTATACATCAGAGGTGTTTATAAAAAGTTATTAAAAATTTTGAAATGTTTTAAGTAATAATAAAAAAATAAAAATCGAATGATCAAGTTAATCACGTTTGATATAGTTTAAAAAATAATAACGTCGTCAGAAATAATAACATAAAATAAATTGTGGCGTGAAGTGTTTATATAAGTTATTAAAAACTTTGAAGTGTTTAAAGTAATAATAAATAATAAAAATTGGACGATCAAATTAATCACGTTTAATATAGCTTAAAATAATAACATCGTCGGATATAATAAATTCAGTTAAATAATTTAATAGTAATAAATAAATGTAAAGATTGAATGACCAAATTAATCACGTTTTGAGATAGGTAAAACCTTGTATCGTCCGAAGTAATGAGAAATTGTTGTTTTAGTAATGAAGATTTCAGGTTGGATTCCGATTTTTCAAAGAGCAGTGTTATACCCTGTGGAGCTTTGAATAACAAGTCGGAGAAAAGTGAGTCAGTTTTCCTTTAAAATTTTCCAGGAGCATGACCAGCGAGAGACGGAGAGCAGGGTGGTGCCAACTCGATTTTCAGAGCTCGTCTCTGGATAAAACAGACTATTTGTTTGTGTGTATATGTGACCGTATTTATGAACTAATATCTATGTATATCTAATATTATTACACTTAATTTTACAGGAGGAAATGGGATAATCAAGATGTAGTTTACTATCAACTTAGGTGGCGTATAGAAAGCCGTGCTCGTGTATATTTTAGCGTGTTTGGGGGAATAAATAAATGAAATCAGGTCGCTCGGGAACCACCGAACAGATAATTAAACTACTTTTCTATAATGTTCGTAAGTTGAACCAAAATCAAGTAACTTAGGTATTTTTAGAAGGTATATAAAATACCTAACTATAGCAATCATATGTTGAAGGGGGATAAAAACAAACAATTAACTGTGTCACTGGGTCAGCTATAAATACAAGGTCGTGTTTACTTAACTGAGAGTACATACTTGTTGAAATAAAAGTGCATACCGATGCTCATTCACCAGGGTAGTAGGTCGAAGCGTTATATAAACAAACAATTAACTATGTCACTGGGTCAACTATAAATACAAGGTCGTGCTACATAACTGGGAAGTACCCGTTGCTTAGTGGGTTAGTGGTGTCATAAGTGGGGACGTTTTACCAATGATATTTTAACATTGTATATGTTTTGGATTATTTAAAGAAGGGCGGTTATTTATTATATTAGACAATGGACGTGACAAGTGTCAGGGACGACCAAATGTAGGGTCGGTCGATTAATGAAGTCAATCAATTGCATGATTGATTAATTCTTTTATGTACCCAATTAAATTAATTACCTTCAAAACTTTATATGGAAAAAAAAAAAATCAAGTTGTAAGTTTTCAAGCATATTCTATACTTTACTATTAGACGGTTGATAAATCACGGGAAAGCAACTTTGTCGAAGAAACTTTTAAATCTTTGGGATAATTGCAAGTCGAGTCAAACATGGGAGTTGACCTTTCATGATAAGGGTCTCAAAAGAAAAATGAAACAGAGTTAATGAACTCTAAAATAAAATCATTAAAACAAAACAAATCAATCCTGGAGTTCGGTAGCTCTCCAAAATCAAACTACCAGTATAAGATCTTAATTTATTGGTTATTTATTGTTATACTCCAATATTATTAAGTATATATCTGATCATTGGCTGGAAACTCACAACTTCCTTCACGAAATTCAGGTCCCCAATGCGGTGTACATAATGTCGCATTGTGGATTATAAACCTCACCCAAAGTATGTTTACATATATATCTTTCTATGTATTGTCCATTGAATAGTGCAAATTCGTTTTAAAGTTAAACGCCTAAGGCCTGGAGGTCGTGTTGCACCTTTTCTGGACGTGATAAAAGGCCTAGGAAACCTCGTTATCACAAAACACCGTGAGTATATGATTGTACCGAGGACGAAACCGGTTCGCCTTCAGTAAAAATTAAATCCCAGGAGGAGTCGGAATCTGGGGGTCATCGGGCTCTTGGGGAGACTTGAAAGTACCGCACGAGGGTGAGGAGTCACTAAAACGCGATAACTGTAGGTATCAATTAGTGACAGCATCTGTGACTGTGGGATATTCTTGTTGAACTGGGATCACCTGGTGTACTTGTTGGAGGATACGGAGCCAGATTATGCCAGAAAAGGGTTTGTTCCTGATTCGTCCGCTGTACAATAACTGGGGTACTAACCAACTAAATCATGATTGTATTTTATAAACTTATAGCTTATAAACTTGGAGCCGAAGGATGTGGACTAAATGATCGGAGTAAACATTGTACTAAACATCACTAACTGATTCATTGTCTTGTATACTTGTTTTGAAATTGCTTGTAATTTGGGGTACTGGCAGGTAATATGTAGGCCATACAAAATGGGTAGGGACTCCATATTGGGGTTTAGGTCATTCAATCGCGTTTGGAAAAGGAAATCAAAATTAAATTAGTCTCGTAATTAAATAATCAATTCAGTCTCTCTCGATTCAACGCTTCACTAGAACCAGGGTTACCACAAACAATAAAAATAATTAGATTTCTATATCATGAAACAAAAATCAATCACAACGTATGATGAAGTCTACTTATAAAAATTTATACGTGTAATTTTATGTTCATGTCATAAAGGACGTATACAAAGTTAAGTACACATTTTATTCAAATGTAAAGTACTGGGGATTAAAAGGAGCATCCTATAGTTATCGGAGGGGTCGGGAGAAAATTTCATGAAGGCTTATGTGGATTAGGGGAGGAATTTTCCATCCCCATACTCCGCATATAGAAAGCCTTAAAAGAGTAAATTATTTGATCACAGTCAGAAGAAGGGTTTAGGAAAGCTCCAACTCTTTAGCTATCAAGCATGAAAGAGGGGAAAAGCGAGGATATTACATGGCGATAGCAGAAAAAAACTCCCACCAACGAATCAACGAATCTACGGCGAAATGTTGCCAATATTGCGAATAAAAGTCCTACTAATATGTTGATACTCCCAACCTCTTTCCTTCAATGTTTTTTCTTCCCCCTTCTTTTGTCTTTGCACTAACACCGACTTCAAACATTTTAAACTCTAATTAGGTAAAACATAGACCTGCATTCATAATATGCTAATATTATTTGAAATGTCAGAAATTGGTTCAAATTTAAACTTTTTTTTATGCCTTATTAGATTACACCGTACGAATTATCTTTTTTCCCTGCATTCCAGTTACATATCGGAAGACAATCGAATCCCTTACGGAAGTTCGCAATGGAAGCCATCAGAGCCAACGCAGCAAGTCCCTGTTACAATGGCAGCTACCTCAATTTACACACCCGAAGTCACAAAGAGTCTGCCAAAAAGCCAATCTTCCGCAACACAATTGCAAGCAGGTAAGAACATAGTACTTTTAAAACCCAACCCAACCTGACTCTCCAGCCCAACTGCCCTTGTTTGTTAATAATAAAACTACTTTTTTATGGATCGTCAATTTACTTGGACAATTTTCTAACAGACTTTTTTCAAAAATTACCTTTGAATGTAAAACCATTTCTTTTGCTCATTTATATAACCAAAATTGGCCGGTCAGTGAGTGAGTGGGCATCGCGTTTAGATCGTCAAACGGACGTCGCGTGTTAGATCACTCCATCACGACACAAGCTACATTTTCGCTACAAGCTACAGTTTAGTGTGGCAGTAGTTGCAGATTTTCAAACATTGTTGGGTTATTCGTAACCCGGGAATGTTTGTTTTTCTTTTAAAAAATAAATTATTGTTATAATTTAATTGGCCATCCGAGTTATACTTCCGTAGGTTAGTACCTATAGTTTTTTAAAACTTCCATTTGTTTTAGGTTCAAATATCAATTTGAATCTCTTGCAATTGCCATTTTGTTTGTATCTGACAGTTGATTGTGAGGCGCAGTGTAGTTCGTCACATAGTCAGATAGATCTAATTTTGCCTTAGTTTATGAAAACGATTATGAGAAATCGTCTTTGCAAACATTGACACCTCATGACATTGGCACCGTGTCTCAGATCAAAGTGGGGGTAAGAACCCTGTCCAACTAAAGTGAGGATTTCCATACCGTCATAAGTCATCATTCTTGGTACAGTACCACAACACGGGCATGTGCCTAGTATGGCGGTCGAAAAATCCCCAATTCATGTAACAAACAATTCAAAGAATAAAGAAACTTTTAACTTTTTTTAACTTTTTAGTTCCTTAATTTTCTTATTCTTAATCACGAATCACATTATGTCATCATTGTTGATACAATTTATGTATATATTTCTTTAATTTTTGGGAACCATGGGGCCAGAGAATCTAATGAACTTTCGTCTCTCTGAGTCTGAATTTGGCTAAACGTGCAGACAATAAATTACCTATATAAAATGATATATATTTCTGTGAACGCAGTGCTAATGTTGATACGTGATTTTTGGTTATTAACGCTTGGTAATTTGATTTCGTTTCCAGGAATAGCCGGTGCACCCGTAGCAGCAGCTGCAGCTGCCCAGACTTTTGGTCGTTTCATGGCAAGTGGAGCAATGAAACTCGGAAGTCTTCTATCTGCTGCAGCCCCAAAGATGCCACCAGTCACCACAGCAACAACAACTGTCACTCCAGCTCCTAGACCCCAGTTGAGACAGCAAATATCAGTTACTGAACCAGAATCAGCATATTCCTACCCTCCTACATCCTACCCTTCAACAACATACCCTCAAACTACTTACGCCGAAAGCACATACCCTCAAACCACTTATGCAGAAAGTACGTACCCGCAAACTACTTATCCAGAAAGTACATACCCTCAAACTACTTATCCAGAAAGTACGTACCCAGAAACAACCTATCCTCAAACAACTTACGCTGATAGTTCTTACCCACAAACCACTTATCCTGATTCTACTTACCCAGAAACAACGTACCCTCAAACAACTTATCCTCAAAGCACATATCCAGAATCAACATACCCAGCAATTAGTTCAGTGACTACACCTAGTTACAAGGATCCTCATGCAAGTGGCGATCCAAATTACAGTTACGGTGTTCAAGGTAGAGACTTGAGTAAACAAGACTCTTTAGACTACAGTGTTCAAGATGACAATTTATCAGAAAGTGAATATTCGCGAAAACAGAGTCAAGAGCGTGGCTACCTCCAGAATCAAGATTCCATGGAAGACTATGCAATAGACGACCATGGCATGCATACAGACTACAACAGCAAAGCCCACGCGAATCAAGATTCTCCAGTTTCTGTGATCCACGTTGATAGACTTGAACCTATATCGGGGTCATTTGAAGATGAGAACGATAGGGATAGAAGAATTGAAAATTCCTTAGTGGAGCCTTACAGACCAAAGCCAATGTCACCTGCGGGAGGATCAAGAAAGGCTTCCGTGGAGGCTCAGTACAGGGGGTCTCCAGCTCTGGATGGTCTTCAATTGTCTGCTCTTTCTGGTCTGACACCGGGGATGAAAGATTTGCTTCCTGAACCGCTTGGCAGTCCACCACCAGATACAAGACTACCGCTAAGTCATGTCGGTAAGTGATTTTATGAAAAATTGTCTTCATTAATTTACCGATTGGAAACATATCTATAAAGTATTTTTGTTATTGTTTTTGGGGTGTTATGCCGTGTTTAGCTACCTCCTTCTTTAGCCAACGTTTCGGACAGCGTTACAGTGGGTTTCCATCATCAGGGCAGATGACCCTGATGGTGGACACTGTAACGCTGTCCGAAACGTTGGCTAAAGAAGGAGGTAGCGAAACACGGCATAACACCCCAAAAACAATAACAAAAATACTTTTTGGCCGTGAAAACCTAAAAACATACCATATCTATAAAGGCTTGTCAAAAGAACGCCTAACGAAAAACATGTTTTTTAATTCGACAACATTTTTTCGATACAAATTTTTCATTTGCATCACCTTCAGAAGCGGTGCCCGAATGCACAGAAAAATGTTTTCAAGTTTTTTTTCTGGAGCAACAATGTATTATTTTAAAGTGTTTTTTTTAATGTCAAGTTCACACGAGAAGCTCTCTGCAAAATAATTTCCCTTGGCCCTATGTCTTCTAAGGAAGTTCTTTCCGGGGAAAAGAAGGAATGAGCCTGGCTCTAGAAAAACATCATGTTACAGACGGTTCCATGCCAACTCAGAACCAAGTCAAATCAACAACTCTTTGAAAAGTCATCAAATGCTCTGAAAAGTTTATTTTTTAAATAACCATTAACCCCAACTTAACGTAACCTATTTAACCAATTTTTTTTATCATCACTCTTTACGACCTTTCTGGGGAGGTTCTAAGTTGGTTTCATTCTGAGTTGACCGGTCACCGATGCAGACATATTATATTAGATACAGCTATCTTCCAAACTTACTGTTATTATTAATGTCAAAATCCATTTCATAATAGTAGTCTTCTCCAAATTTTGATGTTTTGTGTGATTCTAAAAAAACTACCTGCCTCTGAAATTGTCAATGTGTATTTGACGAAACGAGCTTGAGTGTAAAATAATTTTACTCATTTCCTCCCTCTCTTACAAATACATATTTTGCCGCAATGCTGACACCATCTTTCGTCTACTATAGTCACTAGTTTAGCACTGGCGTTTTTCACGTAGCAGAGAAACACACCTGAAAATACGGAAAATATTTTGCAAAGCGATATCTACCGACAATTTTCTAAAACATAACAAAATATTTCGATAGATTTTTCTGGTTCAGAACATGGATAGTTTTCTGACGACCGACGACTGGAATAATTTGTAAAATAAATTTATTTTATCATTTTATGCTGAAACCTTAATCTTCGCTTCCAGGGGAACCGGAGACGGGCAGCCTGGTAGGGTCGGGTTCAGAGGGAAAGGCGAAGAGCGTCTCTTTTGAGGAAGAAGAAACCGCTCGAAAGCCTGCTGGACCAAGGCAAAGATGGCACTGGGCGTATGCGAAGATTCTTATGCAGCTAAATGTAAGTTTTATTAATTTATTTCTACATTAAATCTATTAATTGGTTATGTGACAAAACAAAATACTGAAAAAAGTGAAGACAAGTGGAGCAAAAAAACAACTTACAAAATCCAACCTTTTATTTGGTGACTGGACAATTCAACAAGATGCAACTTAATGAACTTCCCCTGAAAAGTGTAAAAAAATGGTTGCATCGGTTAGGTTAGGATATGGGCTATATATATATATATATATATATATTTTTCAACTTTTAATGACTTTTTAAGGGGTATTGAAATGCCACTTTGTTGAGTTGTCGTGGAACCCTTTTATTCTGACAAAGTCTGTTTTATCCGATTACCCTATTAGTCCAGTCTATAAAAGCAAAAATAACGATTCCTTGTAAAACGTCCGGTAGTTTTGAAAATCTGATATATCATTTGAGCTGCAACAGAAACGTAAAAAAACATGTTATCGACGCGCTCTGCCGTATCCCGAAAAAACTGCAAAATTTAGACACATATTTTTGTTTTTCCAAAAGATATTAAAAAATTTTGTCGAAAAAATCGTTAATGCTTTTAAAAGTAGACTAAATTTGCTACAATTCGAGCATAAGATAAGCTGTGTAAGTATGACGATTATCATGACATAACTTTAAAAAATGCGATTAAAAAAAGTGATATAATTATCAAATTTCACGGAATATGTTAAATATTTCCCGAACTACTTACTACATATAATTTGAGTATATAAATGATCTTTGTATGTGATATTGGTTCTTTTTACTATTTTTTTAATGTTCAAAGTTATCTTATCTTAATCGTATTCGTATTATTATTAGTACGAATGCGCAAGGAGTACATATGTATGGTAGAATATGAAATATAATATAACTCTCGAAGTGCCTTCCCTTCAAATTTGAATAGAAACTAACATGCCACTCTCTCAGTTCTTTATGGTTCTAGACCACAGCACACGGTCTGTCTCTCTGACACTAGCTTGAAATTGTTCATCGCCATCGCATTTAAATTTCTTATTCTGGCGAAACACTGTTTTGAATCGAAATTAGACATAATTAGATCACGAAACACCCAGATCACAGAAGCCACTTCTTGTGCTATTTTGTTTGCTCTATAAATATGCTAGGTGTAAACAAATATGTAGGTAATTTCGTACTTTCGCAATTCTGAAAAAAGTTTGTTTTATTGAAGGGTTGCAGGGTAATTAGAAATTAAACAATTTAAAAATTAATGTTAAACGAATAGAACAAATATCTGCCCTGATGATGGACACTGTAACGCTGTCCGAAACGTTAGCTAAAGGAGGAGGTAGCGAAACACGGCATAACACACCAAAAATAATTAACAAAAATACGTATGGCCGTAAAAACCTAAAAACATACCTGAATAGAACAAACTTTATTTACACCGCTAAAATAAATAATTTGGTTTTGGCTCATTTTCGTTTGCTACGCGTTTTCGTTTTCTATCGTTTAGATAGGTTTCGTGGAATCATTTACTTAGCGCTGTTAATTTAACTTAAATTAAACAATTTCGTAGGTACATAATTAGATAAAACAAAGTTAAAATAATACCTTTTTACAGTTTTATGTGGTGATACAGACGGAAAAAAGTGTTTGTTTTTTAAATTCTGCAAAATACAGAATAAATTGTCATACTTGGGAAAGTGTCCCGCATTATATTCTTGGCTTGAAATCATACTTTAGTATGAGTTTTATTTTATTTGAAACCTGATTCAAATAAAATGATAAATAAATCATTTCTAATAATCATTATAATAAATAAATGATAACGGTTCTTATTTTTTTTAATCACATTAAATTGTAATTTCACCGTGAATTTTTGAGTATTAGAAATAATAATATCGTGGGTTTTATTAACATTTACACAATTATCCATTTATTTACAATAATATATTTAAGTTAACATTTTCTCCATTTGTATATTTATAAATAATAAAGACATTACCATTACTAATTAAAATTTCAGTATAATTTAATTCAGCAAATTAATATTATTTTCTGCTCTTGGAACTTCTTTTTACAGTTATTTCGGTTATATCTCCGCACGAGAAAGCTAAAATAAAATAATGCGGTTCTTTTTATTCCAGTATATATGTGGATCACTCGGTGCGGAATGAAAACGGTCTACCTGCGATTTACGAAATTTTCGTATTGTTTTTTTTACGCTATTTTTATAGAATTCTGAATGCGAATAAAAACAATAAGCTTTGTATTTTGTTGTATTTCATAATGTTTGTTTTTCTTACATCGAAGCTCTTACCAACACAATAAACAATTATCTTAAATCAAAGGTTAGAGTTGAAGAAAAGTTTATTTCTTTAGATTTCGAATGTGGTTTGATTCTACATTATTTCCCAATTGGTTTATTGGTTTTAGTTAGTTACAGACAATACAAAAGAGATTTTGGGAGAAATAGATGGGATCTTTGGATGGAAGAACCGGTTTGCGGTAAACCCGAATAGTGTAAAGGTTCCGAGTTCAAGTCTCGGTCACAATCTAATATAATCGTGTTATTTTCTGTGTCTTTTTTCATTTTGACATTTTCGGGAAATTGTGTTCTTTTGAAAATTTATAAATAATCATATCTTACCAATCTAACAGGGCTGAAGTTAAGGGGGGGGGGTAAGGTTTTAAAGGCTGAAAAGGGCATGTTTTTATGTTTTTTTTTTGGAGATATGAATAATGTTGATTTATTTATTTTATATACACGTTATAGTATAATATCTGAAGTATCTTTGAAATTTTTTTAATTAAAAACATCAATAAATAGGTCCGCTAGAGTGAATCTCCGGAGGCGCCTTGAAAATGCGGTGAACATCATAACTTGTTAACAGATCATTTTAAACAAAAAAATTGAAATGTGTTAAAAGGATGAAATGTTTTCTTAGGTAGTGACAAAGCGTTGTTTTTTTTTTGCAGCATGTTGAAGTCAAAAATGCGATTTTTGCTAAAATTTTTGGTGAATTTGTTATTATAAAATGAAAAAAAAAATGGTAAAAAAAACACATTGTCACTACCTGTTGATTTATGTGTAAAAATAGTGTACAAAATTTCAAAAAGATCGGTTAAGCAGATATTGAGTTATGAGTTCACGAATTTAAAAAAATTTTTTGCGAGAAAATCGAATTAGCGTTTTTTTATACTCGAAATATACTAACTTGAATCGAGCAATCGAGGACCGGTCGCTTGAAACGCTGTATCTTCGTTAGTTTTGCTTTGATTTACTTGAAATTTTGACACAATACTCTCGATATGTTTTACAAATAGAAAAAAATTTAAAATGAGTTTTAAAACCGTACCCCACCCCCCCTTAATTTATTTAAGAAGCTAAATAATAATTATACTCGTATCAAGTTTGAATTTGTACATAGATACAAAAGCGATTATTATATCCCAAGTATCAACTGCAAAACATATTAATGGTTCTAAAAAATGTACATACTCATGCTCTGTTATTTTCACTAATCAGTATCAACCTATGTTAACACAGCACTGTAGTAAACACTGGCGATAGAATTTTTTTACTATTCGAAAGATTTCCTGTTAGATGTAAAAGGCTAAAAGTCAACCTACGTCGTATCATGAAGGATAAATGTCCATATATATATCCTTAAATAACATTCCGTGGCCTATTGTGAAGTGGAAATCTTCTTCCCCCGAATAGGGTATTTTCAATGACTTTTATCGGTTTGGAAATATTCCTGAGATCAAGTTTTATTACTAAACTAACTTGTGCGTTGTTTTTATCGTCATAAAATAACCAAAGTTTTCTGTAGATCATTTTTTTTGTAATAAAATAATACACCATAAACACGATATGTATGTAGATTATATAAGATTGAAAGTCGTGAAAATATCCCAGATATTTTTGAAAAGAAGATTTGTAAAGAATTATTAGAAAATCTGTTTTTTTTCATTAACAAACGGGAGATAAAATTTATGCCGTGACAACTGCAGTGGTTTCCTCTGATTTATTTGCTTTTAGTCAGAGGGGAGATAAACCAAAAATAACTCTATCATAATGGTCAGTAACTGAGAAGGCATCGTGTTCGGGTCCCATCCGGGCGACGCGTGTTCGTTTCCTTGCCTGGCTAAGTCCTCCATCACAACACAAGTAACATTTTCCGCTTAGTGTGGCGGTAGTACAAGATTTTCAAAAATTGTTGGGTTATTCGTGGATGTTTGTCTTTCTTTTTAAAATAAAAAAATGTATGAAAGCAATTACCCTATACCTATGAGGAATCTATGAAGATTCAGAAAAAAAGTCCCACTTTTCTTTTCCTTTCCGACATCGCATCACTAGGGCTTGTTTTAACCTAATTATTTATAAATGGTGCTTTGCTAATAGAGTTTTGGTTTGGGTTGTGGCCTTCGATCAAGAAAAATCTAACGGAGTTAGATCAGGGTTTCGAGGTGACTAAAAAACACTACCGTTCCTATCAGTCCAACGGACAGGGAATCTGTTGTTGAGAGCATGTTGCACTTTAAGGCTGTAGTGAGGCGGCGCTCCGTCCTGCTGTTTTGTGGCCACCTAGACGCCCTGAACCAAATCTCGTGGACTTTTTCTTATAGGGCTATCTTAAGAATATTGATTACCGGGATCTGGAACTTAGAGAGAATCCGCGCGGCAATTGAAACTGCGACACCTGATGCGATTCAGCATACCTGGAGGAAGGTCGATTTTTGCTATGGTGTTTGCCGTGCAACAGAGGGAACTCATTTCGAAATTATAACCTAAGTAATGTACAAAAAGAAAGTGTTCTGCGGGCGTGTATTGTGGCTGAAAGTGTATTTACGGGCGTAGTCGAGTTAAAAGTTTTTTTTTTTGGTTTTTCTTGGTTTTTCTCTTTTCTTCTGTGCAACAATTTTTAAATACTTGTTTTGAAGAGTTTCAATTTCCAATATACATCTATTACTTAAAATTTTAAATTTTCTGCTGCCGGTTTCGACACATCCGTGCCATTCACTAGTAAACTTAAAACTGACTTAAAAATTCTATACAAGTACAAAAATGAATTACATTTAATAAGTGGGGGTAGTGCGAGGAATGATTGTGGGGGAGCGGGAGAATGTAAGAGGAGTCAACATTACACGGAAACATTGTTAGTAAGGGTTATTTACAGGGTGCTTTAATGTTATTAACTAAATTATTTTTTTATTTAATTTTATTGTTTATTTCTAAGGTTAGTGCACAAATTAAAAAAAATGAATGTAAATTGTAATGTTTAACCTTGTTTTTTTTCTTTTCTTGAAGGTATTTTTTTTTCTTAAAAAGAAAGACAAACATTTCCCGGTTACGAATAATCCAACAATGTTTGAAAATCTCCTACTACCACCACCGAAAGCCGAAAATGTTGCTTGTATTGTGATGGAGGACAAAGCCAGCCGAGGAATCTAATATGGGACGCCCGGGTTTGACCTAAACGCGATGCCCACTCAACCACTGATTGGTCGGACTATGGCCTCTCTCTATTAAAAGCATCCGTCTCTCGGGTTAAAAGTAATTAAAAGACCTGTTGGAAGAATAAAATCTGAATAAATTATTTTTATTTTCAAAATCAAAGATATTACCGTGGGTTTAACATTATTATGGTTCTTCTTTGTTCTTCAGCGTTCTTTGTTGTTCTAAGGGCCTTCTGAAAATCCTGCGCATTAATTTAAACCTTCTAATTAAACGATACGGTGACTTTGTCAGCTTTCTGACATTGGCCTAGTTAACTCTGCACTGTCTACCTTTGGTAATAATTAGTAAAAGGCAGAAGGCGATTCGTATGCAGGTACCAGTATCATCGTTATCGCATTACGTTTCGTTGAGCTTATCAATGCTACATTTTTCAATGTCTATGGCAAAATGCAATACTCGTTCGGTCACATTAAACTTATCTTAATATTTTATTTGCGTGTTTTACATTATTTGTGAAATATTATGAAAGCAATAGTTATCACACAAATTGTTTATTATATTGTGTGCATTTCAGAAGTTTAAAGGGATATTTAATTTTTGGTCGAGCTCTATGTTTTAAGTTATTATTAAGAAAATAATATTGGGGCATTATCATTTGTGGTAATATGTTAGTTGCGAGATTAGGATAGGTTAGGTTATAGATATCTTTATTTTAAAATGCTAGCCTTGACGTTAGAATATACAACTGATAAATTAGAATGAGGGGCTATTTCACCAATCTCTTAAAATGTTGATGTTAACTACGGGTCACATAACTTTATAGGCAGGAGAATCATGCGTGCGCATTTCACCACAGAAAATCCGGTCCCAGTAGCGTCTACAGCCACGCCTGTCTAAAATGGAATTTTTTCTAAGGAATCACAAACGTCAACACCATAAATAAAACAATACACAGTATTCGATTTAATTCGTACAATCATTCGTTATTGTTATTATTATTATTCGTTTATTATTATTGTACCAACAAAATCCCCGGCAGTCATCAGGTAGGACCCAGTTGCGAAGTATCGCAAGGTCAATAATAATTGTTGGTACAGCATTTTTCCTGGAAACAATGAAATATTATTATGGAACATCTGGTTGGTTTTAAGTTGGAAAATGTCATTTTGTATGGGGTGTACAATGACCTCAGAAACGCAATACACTCTTATGTTTGTTAAAATATGATGCAAGTACAACAATTCTGTATTATTCTTCAATATATATATTAAAATAACACACCGTTAGTCCTTTGAGCGGTTTGTCGTTGACCTGGTCATGGACTACATTTACGGCATTTTTTAGAGTAAATCTCGATTTGAAATCCACGTCGTCCAAAACTTTTAAAAAATTTACGCGAGCTCGTAGAACTCGCGGCCTCCTCTTCGCTGCCGCCCTTTCACGTATTTCCGCATCTTCAAACGCTTCAATAATCTCAAAATCTTCAATCAAATCCATAATTAAAACTGAATTCGTGAAAAATTTGGGTCTCCGAAACATCAACTGTCAAATGATTGTGTTGACATATGGTAGAAAATTTTGCTGATCAATCATGAAAACAAAGTTTTCTACCAAATTTTGGTAAAAACTTTGTAATCATGTACCCGATAAACTTTATTGGCTGGTCAGAGTACCCATTTGTAAAGATAAACTTTATCTACCCACATAAGCGTTTTTGAGGGATGGTGAAATCGAAAAAATACTTTATCTTATGGGTAGTGCTGTTGGAAGCTTGTGTGCAAGATGGTGAAACACCTTCCGAAAGTAGTTTGAATGTAGTCAATCGCAGTGAGATTGTAATCTGAATGTTATAAACGTATCTGAAAAAAAATGTATTTTCGAATTGTGATTGAAAATAAATAGAAATAGCGCTAACTAACTAACCATCACGTCGTTTCTCCTCGGTAATAGGCGAAGAGGATTGACCGCCCTACAAATCTGTTCCGGCACACATTCTTTCTAGCACGAAGTAAAAAAAGACCCCTCAGGTACGTAAGAATTATGAATAAAGTTAACAAAGGCACGCTTCGAGGTTTTCAACATGAAGGTGGAGTGAGAAATAATTATACGTGATATATGATGTACGTAGGTGAAGTGAGAAATGATTATATGTGATATATGATGTACGTAGGTGGAGTGAGAAATGATTATACGTGATATATGATGTGAGTAGGTGGAGTGAGAAAGGATTAAAAATAATATATGATGTACGTAGGTGAAGAAATGATTAAACGTCATATATTATGTACGAAGGTGGAGTGAGAAATGATTATACGTGATATAATATGATGTAAAAAAGTGGAGTGAGAAATGATTATACGTGATATATGATGTACGTAGGTGGAGTAAGAAATAATCACACCTGATATATGATATATTTGAGTGGTATACTTATTATAGGTGAAGTGAGAAATTATTATATTTTTTGATATATATACGCAGGTAAAGTGAGAAATTATTATACGTGATATATGATGTACGTAGGTGAAGTGAGAAATGATTATACGTGATATATGATGTACGCAGGTGGAGTAAGAAATGATTATACGTGATAAAGGACGTACTTAGTTGGAGTGAGAAATGATTATACATGGTATATGATGTACATAGGTGGAGTGAGAAATGATTATACTTGATATACGCAGGGAAGCGAGAAATAATTATACGTGATATATGAGGTGTGTAGAAGCAAAGACAGCAATCTCCACTTTCGTTTTTTGAAAAAAAGTCAAAAAATACATTGATATATTTGCCTTCGATACATATTTTCAAAATCAGAGTTTGAAAATATGTATCAAAGGCAAAGATATCAATGTGTTTTTTGCCTTTAAAAAAAACGAAAGTGGAGATTGCTGCCTTTGCTTCTACACACCTCATATGATGTACGTAGGTGGAGTGAGAAATGATTCTACGTGATATGTGATGTACGTAGGTGGAGTGAGAAATTATTATACGTTTTCACCATTTGATAAGTTTTACTGATTGTATGGAAATACATCGCTTTAAGATAATACATATTATTCTAGTAACATACTGTTGATTGCAAAAAATTATAAATTAACAAAAAATGGCTTCACAACTGTCGCAAGGAGCATTGAACAATTATTAAATTAGCCCGGAGAGTTTTCCAGTGAAGTGCATACGAGTTTGTTAGAGTCGACTAGGGAGATGAAATTTTAATCTTATTAGCAGGTTCGAGGTCTTCAAGATTCCTAGAACACGTTTTTTTAATTTTCTATCTCCCTTTTCATAATACCACATTTTATATATATTCTACAGGTGTGTTGGTATTATTACGTAGTTATCTTTGTGTATTTTAAATATAATTTTTATTTAACTTAGAGTGCAAATTATTAAAAAAAAATATAGAAATTAATTTTTGAAAAGTTATTTATTTTTGAAATATATGTCAAAAATGTCAGAATTTCAGAATGACATGAATTTCAGAATTGTTAAATCAAAATTCAATTTTCGAATAAATTCTTTAAATTAATGAATTAAACCGAAGTACTTACTCACTTATGGTACTAACCAAATTCGAATACCTGGAATCTAATCAAAAATTATATTTATTTTAAATAGTTAAGTACCTACGTTGGGTAATAAATTTGATTGATTGTTCTTATAAGTTACAAAAATTAATGTTTGTAATATATGAAAAATGAAATTATTAAAAAAAAATGCAATAGAAGGCACGAGAGCTGTTTGAAAGTCTGAATGTACCGGAACTGAAAATATAATATACAGGGGAGGTCGGTTTGCGAGGGAGGGGAAAGGGAAAGCGGGGAAGGTGAAGGGGGAATGGATGAGGGGAAGGGGAGGCGGAAGGGGAACGGGACGAATTGGAAAAGACACGCAGGGAGAAACATTTTCTTTATTAGTGGCATTGCAATACATGCCGGGAACTCGCTAATGGATTTATAAAATAGAATTGCAAACAAAATGCGGTCTTCGGTGCAAAATAATTTCGTGATTAATTTCCCCGCCCTCAAATTATAAGGAATCGATCCAAAAACCACTTTCATTCAAATCATGTAAGACAGCAATTGGTACTTACTCTTTTGTTTTCGCATATAAAAAAATATTTTATTCTGTTTGTTAACATTAAGCAAATTTCACCACCTTCAATTATTTTTAATGTTTTCATTAGAAAATGAAATTTACAAAAAAAAACATGAATGAATTAGACAAAAGGTACCTTTGTTCTGAAAAATAAATTGTGCGAATTTTTAAAATAAGAAGAGTTGAGCTACAAAGTAGGCTCGAGGCATTACAAAATAGAAGCTCTTCGTATGATGAAGTAACAAGGTTAGGAGGGTGTTAAGTCTTGCAGTCAATAACCGTCGACGTGAGAATATACCTTAGCTAGGGGAGGAATGTGAGAGGGATGTTGTAAGAAAATACAGGAGTATTTTGTAGAAAGATACAGCGTGATTAATTGAAATTAACACAATTTAATTAACGCATATTAAATAAAATAATGTTAGTGTTTAATTAAGTACGCCGAATTTTACAACATAACGCAGTAAAAATAAAAATAAAATCGTTTTCGAAAATTCTTTGAAAAGTTTTAAAAGTAATGCAGATTATTAACAACCTTACTAAAAAACTTGTGAATATTTTATACGATTGATAAACGATCGTAATGTGAAAAATTAGAAACTTATAAAAAAATGGTTCAATAAAAGATTATACATTGCTTATCCATAAGGGTTGTTTATATCCAGTTTTAATATCAATAATAATTTCACAATGAATTCCGAAAATTTTCAAAAAATTTTTAATGTCTTATATATATATATCGTATTTACAAAGATGTCGTAAAAACAAATATCATTTTAGAAACTAGATGAAATGACGTTTTAGATTTTTGTATTTCAAATATACTTTAGTGTTTAAAAATTGCAATATTTTAAGCTTCATACACGAAAAAAATGAAAAAAAGCTTACACCAAACATTTTTAAGTAAAACGTCAAAATATTTTAGAAAATTCAAAAATTGAAAAATATGTTCCTTTTATTTAAAGAATTTGCAATAAAATTGTCACGTCACGTTTTGTCTCGTTTAAACAATTAAAAATTAAAATAATTAATCTCCAAAAATAGCCAAAAAAATCTTTCCTATCAGATTCATTCTTGCACAATTTAGACGTTGATTTCTCAAATTAGTATTTATTTGCCTTATGCATGCATGCATTATTAAAATAACATTACTTTCACGGAAGTTTTGTTCAAATCTTGCGATGAAAGTCAATTAAAAAATATGGTGTCGAAATAACCTCACTATTTCCCGATAAGAAACTAAATCAACAACGTGGTATTAATGGATTAAAAATGACGAAAAATAGCACAAATAATAGTAAATATATTGATTAAACGAATGTAAGAGTGAATTATTCATTAGAATAGATTTTATAAACTAAAAAATTATCTAAAACACAACGACAATTTGCGACAGAATATTCTTCACGGCAAAGATATTTGCGGCGGGAAAGATAAAAGCATGCACAGTAATGGCCGCCACGGTGTCAGTATTAATGAAAACTCAACGTTGCCAAATTGACAGAAACATTTTTTTAGTAACAATTCAAATAAGAAAATGTACAGTCTTTATTCAACGTGGAACAAAAACACAGTTAAACGATTGGGAAGTTTTTAGTTTATAAGTAAGAATGTCAATGTTTATTGGCTATTTTTTTTTGCGCATCTACTTTCTACAATCAAAACAATTGGTGATTTAATTGCACTACGTAATTTTTTGTTTGTTTATATAATCGTAATCTTAATAACATATATTTACACAAAATAGTGTTTCTGTTTTTGGTGGGCCGCATGGGCAGGTGAATCGATGAAATTTTGAAAACTTGACCTTCTAAACAAGAGAGAGGTCACTGTATATATATCTGGTTTCAATTAACTCCGGTTAATGTCCAGGCAACGCCAGGGAATTCAGGCCGTAATAATGTAAATGTTTTGGTAATAAACATTAATTTTGATTTTTCAAAATTCATTACATTTATATTTCACTTTTTTAATGTTTTCTAGTGATTTTTCATTACGGAAAAAAATGAATAAAACAATACTAAATTCTGCGTTTCTATTTTCTCAGCAAGTTGTCCCAAAAAAGCAATTCACCCTTACGGCTGAACAAAGTGATAAACTCTACCCTCACCATCCCTTAATTGATTCATTCCGATACATCCGATCCTTCACCCTCTTCACTACATCTATTCCCACCAACTAGACTGCCAGCAATATGTTCTAGGAAACGACATACAACTACTTTGTCAACAAGAAATTTAATACAATAAATTATTCGTAACATCAGTGTTTTCGTGTTATTTTCACCTCTTCGACAGGCCGCGGCGCCTTCAGGAGTCTGCGTTACTTCAGGAGTCTCTGTGCATTGTTTTTTTTTTCATTAACCTTTTTGCATCTTGTTTTAATTTATTGATCGATAAAGTGCATTATGTTTTAATTGTGACTGATTATGGTGTTGATCTAACGTGTTTTCCCGGTGGCCTGTTCTATGATTATGGTGTTGATCTAACGTGTTTTCCCGGTGGCCTGTTCTATGATTATGGTGTTGATCTAACGTGTTTTCCCGGTGGCCTGTTCTATGATTATGGTGTTGATCTAACGTGTTTTCCCGGTGGCCTGTTCTATGATTATGGTGTTGATCTAACGTGTTTTCCCGGTGGCCTGTTCTATGATTATGGTGTTGATCTAACGTGTTTTCCCGGTGGCCTGTTCTATGATTATGGTGTTGATCTAACGTGTTTTCCCGGTGGCCTGTTCTATGGGGGGTACCAGATAAAAAAATTGAAGGTCATTGCTAATTTACCGATTTTACGTAACGTGATATGATACGAATAATCAAACAACTTGCAAGGAAATCAGACTACAAAAAAAGGACAAAACGAATACGCAGAACAGTTTACTATACAAAGGGATGAAGTTATACAACACTCTACCAGAAACTTTAAAGGCCGCACCAATTGGAAAATTCAAAATGTATTGTAGGAGATACATAGAACAAGAAAAAATATAGTTTGAAATATGAAATGATATAATTAATTAGGAAATTGTAAACTTGAATGTTCAATTTACTAAAATAAAACAAATAAATAAATAAACAACTAAGTTTATGTCTGTTAAAAATACGGAGATGCATTTTATTCGAAACTAGGGAGTTCCGGCATGCGTTGCTATGCCACTTAATACAGAAATTGTTTCTCCCTGCGTGTCCTTTCCCATTAATCCCGTTCCCCTTCCGCCACCCCTTCTTCTCCCGCGTCCCCTACCCCTCTCGCGTTCCTACTCCACCTTCTCCACTTTCCCTCTCCCCACACCCCTCGCCCTCTTCCACCATCCCGCGAACCCCCCATCCCGAGTTCCCCTCCCTCTTCCCAAGTTCCCCTCCCCCCTCCCGGATTCGCCTCCCCTCTCACCCCTCCCGCGAATCCCCCTCCTGAATTCCCCTCCCCCCTCTCGGGTTCCTCTCCCCCCTCCTGCATTCCATACATTAATTCCCGGTACTTTCAGTTTTCAATTTTTTAAACAAATTTCGTAATGCCAGGACTCACCAGTATTTAAATAAACCATCGCTGACAGGCACACATCAAATCTCCAGAGTTTCATCGCAATCGGATGTACTGTTAGCAACGCATAATTTCATGATAACAGAACTCACTATTGTAAACAGTAAGAATCGCGAGCATGCGCAAATCAAATTCCGAAAGCTTCATCGCAATCGGATGAATGGTTTAGCAACGCATAGCATATATATACATAGATAGAAGCAAACATATTTTCATATTTGACATTTCATGACTTGCAGTACTTGCTTCAAGTCTCTTCACTCAAATATGTAAATTGTCAAACCTTAGGGCTTAGTCCTAGTGAGTTAATTATTAAATTTAAAAAATTGCTTTGTATTCTGTGATAAAGCAATTAATAAAAAAGGAGCAGATAAAAATTGTGTATTCTACGTCAAGGTGTATTTTTACTATTACAACTGTACTGCTTGTACCTAAACCGAAATCGACAATTCAAAACCTCGTGGAAGTTACAAGAACCCAATAAATGAATTTTCTAAAATTATCTTATCCACTTTTCTGATTTAAAACAAATCTCTTGTCTCTAAACTGAGACGCGAAATCAATTTCATTATAATATTGGTATTAATGTTGAAAGTTAGACTGTGTGGGGCGTCGTAAAGGGTATATTAAGATGAAAAGTTAAATTAATGAAGCGAATACTGTGTTTACAGGCTATAAATTATTGTTTTCCTTTGATACAATATTTCCAAGTTTGTATTTGCAAGTCTTTTTAATAAAACAACCCTGAGCTGAACTGTTTGGCGCTTTGACCCTATAAATTATGAATCTTAAATGAGTTTCTTATTTCTTCAGCTGTTAATTAAAAAGTTGTAAAGTTTTTCTATTCTGTCGGCGTCGTTTAAAAATGCAGTTTAGTTACTCACTTAGTTTCAAAATACCCAAATCTTTAGAAATATTGAGTCACCGAAAAGATGTTAAAACGTTACAAATAATGAAATGATTATTTATGAGATCAAAGTAGATCATGGTTTCAAAATGTCTACTTTTCCCCAGAACCACGTTTTTCATCAATCTGGAAGCAAAACGCTTTTACTCACCACGTGCCGAGTTTGACTGGGTTAAATAACCATAAATATAAATAAATAATGTTTAATTGAATGTGGTGAAGGAATGTTCTATTTATTTATTTAGTATGTGACTCACTTGATCGTATCATATCTTCAGAGAACATTGAGTCTGAGATATCGTGAGGAGTTTAAAATAAAAAAAACAATGATTTTGTAGACAAATTATTTAATTATAAAATAAATCTGATTTAAGAGTTTAAATCCGTTTTTATTTTAACTTGGATTTGGAAATGAGTCTAACTTTTCGATATTCAAATTGTTCACGATAACGTATAAAAAAACACTTCTCGGAGATAAAAAAAATATCATTATACCTAATGCTTTTTTTTGTTTTATTTTCTCTTAACTTAATTGCGGTCTCTCAGATAATATTATGCTTTGAAGATTTCAGAATGGCCTACAAATGAGGCGAAAAACATAAACCATATTATTAGAGTGGGTAGAAAAAATATCTACACTAGCTAATGAATTCCGCTAACGTAGGCTCGAATATAGGATATAGACAAACACAATAATTGTAAACCTTTATCCATCTCTTGACAACAAGTTACAGAATGATATGAATCCACGATGAGTCATTTTTTAAAATACAGTCACCATTGTAAAATACAGTTTTGAAAGAGATTTTGCTTATTGGCTGTTAACTACCATGCTATCTTCTCACTCACTATATTGGCATTCCTGAAGGAGCTTGCACCCGAATATTAAACAAATATAAAAATGTTAATTTTACGCGAATGAAATTTTTTAAAATTACCTGTTGCTCTCTTTTTTTTAGGCCCGGCAAACTTTTATTTTCGAAGTTGCGAAATTTATTCCCACCGCAGGAAAAAATGTTTTGAGTAGATAATTTCATTTCACAAATTAGTGTGCGCTTCTAGTCTCCAGGTATTTTATGTTTTTTGATGAACCTTATGGTAATGCGATAACCTACGATGTTTTGTTTTGTTGAAAATGTAATTTTAATTAGAATAACGGAGAGTGTTTCCCGTTAATATGTAGATTTACATATTAACTAATTAACTAACCTCGAGTAACAGACTTGCCCGGAGGCTTAAATTTTGTCATAATAACACTGAATTTGGGTAATTTTCATTATCACAAGTTTCATCAACTTGTGGTAGACAAGGCGGCTCTTACCGTCTCTATCTTACGCGTATTCGTTGGCCTGGGTATTTCAATTTATCTCAGTCTGAAAGATTTTGTCTTGATTTTTGCTCAGCTGGCATCTTGAATATATGTCCAATCCATCACTTGGGATTTTTATAATTAAATTAATAGCAAGGATTCCTTGCCAACCATTTCTGGAAAAGTAGTATTTTGCTGAAGATGGGCACTATCATAAAATCATATAAACATAATATGTTATTATGTTAATATGATTTTATTACATAACACATATTATGTGTAACCGTAGACGTGCCTTGGCTATTATTTTAAAATTTTATATCGCCAAGTGGAGTTGGAGGGTTTTATGCTTCTAACATCACATAAAACTTAGTGTAAACTGTAGATTTGTAAAATCGTGGGAGGTGCAAACCCTCATTTTTTTTTAAATGCACTTTTGATAGGTTAAAAACCGCCCTTTTACCTAGTGCTTTCACACAAAGTATAAAATTCCGTAAGTTCGAGCTTTAATTTTAGGGCACACTATTTATAACTGCGCTGTGCAAGCAAGTTTCCTATAAAACGTCGGACCATCAATGAATATGTTAACTGGAACTTACTAGTAAAAATAATATATTGTTTCAATCAAAAACACAACAAACATATTCATTTGATATTGAATTATACATTAATACATTCAAAAACACAAGAAACATATTCATTTGATATTGAATTATATATTAATACAATCAAAAACACAACAAACATATTCATTTGATATTGAATTATATATTAATACAATCAAAAACACAACAAACATATTCATTTGATATTGAATTATATTATTAATATTATATCCTTTTGTGCTAATTTTTTTTACCCCGCTGTGCGTCATGTTATAGAAACATATTTATTTTCAATAAATGAAAACAAAAAACTTTGTATACACCACTATTTAATTAACAATATCGACATGTTTCGAAAACTATGTATTAGGGGCCAACCATAAATTACGTCACACGAATTTCATGATTTTTCGACCTCCCCCCCCCCCCCCCCCCCCCTCCCGTCCCTGTCACACATCGTCACATTTGTGAGACCCCCTCCCCCCTAGTGTCAGATTTTTACATGTGACATCACAGAGCTGATGACCCCCCCATACCCCTTATCACATAACGTCACACTTTTTTACTCCCCCCCCCCCTTAAGGTGTGATGTTATTTATGGATGGCCCTTAACAATAATATCTTTTAATTAATAATGGCGCCACAAAGTGAATTTGCAAAGTTTGAAGAAAATATTTATTTTTTATTTAATATAGATATATAAGTGTACAGTGGTGTTATATAAATTACATATCGGTACAGAAATTATTTAAAATTGCAATCTCACCAAAGAAGAAGCTAGTTCTTGTGCTTGATGCGCGAATTACACTAATTATAACAGAAATAGAATATCATTATGCAATAGGTAAGTATATAATAGGAACAATTGAAACTTCTGGATCATCTATACGTGTAGGTGTACATACATAAGATACGGTTACATACTAAAATATTGTGCACTTACGAGAAATTCTAAAAATCTAAATAAAATAGAGATGAATATAGATTGACAATAAATTGAAAGAAAGAGAAAAGCAGGTAATTATTTAGTTAATTATTCCTGATGAAGTGTAGCTTCAGTTTGAGTTTCAGTTTATTGATGTCTTTGGTTTTTTTTTATTTCAATCGGAAGGTTGTTGAAATACTTTATTCCTAAATACCTAGATATAATTGTTTTGCATTAGTTTGGTATTAAATTTTGGTATTGTGATGTTGTCTTGATATCTTCGATCATCCATGAATATTATAATTTTCCAGGAATTAGTTTTTAGGTACGTAGATCATTAATTTAATATTGGAGATCTTTTATCATAAAATACAAAAGAAAATAATACCATAATTTAATTACAATAACACCTGTTAACCAAACCCCAAAGGGATTACCGATCAAAACTTAATCCCCCTAACGGAGGAAATATTAGGGGATGGCTTATAGGGAACATTAGACCTTAACCACCCCGTCTATTAAGAAAATTGATCGTTACAATTGAGTGGATTCGTGAGTCTATTGGTTGAAACAAGACCCCCAAACAGCCTCCTTACACTCCACACCACCTGCGTCGAGGCTCTAGGTCACGCATGATACGTACTTGTACTTATCGACCAGCCCATTTTGGTATATATTGGTGGGAAGTGTTGCAATAAAATTAATATTTATACAGAATTTATTCGTTCCGTATTGACAGTTTATTGTTATTCAATCTTTATCACATCTTCTTGATAGTATGCACTTTATGTGTAATCTGGTAACACTTTGTTAAAGCGGTGAACATGAACGTCCATTTTGAGAACAGACGGTTTATTTGTACGACTGTTTCCCCAAATTAAATCATCTCGGATGAATAATTTTGCTGAGCACATCGTATTTTCTATTCACAACATAATTACTAAGCAATTCAAAATTAGCAATTTAGCAATGTTAACCTGCATTATGACTTTTTTATTGTTTGTCAATCAGTGTATCGTGGAATAGAAGCGCTACCATCTATAATTTTCAAAGAGAATTGTGGAAGTCAAAATGAAACAAATTGCAAAATGAAATAAATATTTCGCACATTGGAATTTTCTGTTGGACAAAGAATCATCTAAATAGACAAGTATTGTTTTTCTCATTTATTGAAATTGGTGGACAAAGAGTAATTAAGACGTTTTGCGTACCAAAAGCAAATGTTTTCCTCCACAAAATTATTACCCTCAGGGGCTAGATCATTTTTGGAGATGCTGTGTGGAGGATCTTGTTAAGGAAGCAGAGGAAGTTTTGGAAAGGAAAAAGATATCAGGTGTGGGTAGGAATCTGGGGTTCAGTATGTCCAGTCATCCACCGTCAAAACTTAGACAAACCCCACTTCAAGAACCCGGGCACCCCTGCCGATAAGATCTATTCACATGGCTTTCAGGTAATGTTATTCTATTTTTTTATAGTAGAATAACTTTCTGTATAAAACCTCAAATTGTAATATTTAATCAATTAAGACAACTTTAAGTTACCGACTATCATACAAGAATGGGAACAAACTCTACTTAAAAAAGAGTGGCTGTTATGTAATGATATGTATTTAAAAAGAAGGCATTATGGATAATATAAGAGTGTAGTCTTAAACAAATAAAACGGTGATACACGTGAAAATTATTTAAGACATACCTGTGGAATATGACTGTAAAACTAGCTACACGCTCCGTACAGAACACAAAAATGCACCGAAAAGAATCCAGAAGACAGGGAGGTCCAAACCAGGTCCTTAGATAAACTTTCCGCATTAATCTCGTGCAAACTCGTGCAAGCATCCTTGTACCCCACGCACAAGCTCGTCCAGGACAAGGGCCTCCATGGAGATCCCGGGCTCGTGAATCGAATCCGTGAAAGACGCCATTCGTCAAAGGGGCCACATATAAAGACTTCGGAAGTAAAGCGATATCAAAAATTGAGTCCGCACGTTTACTACAACGCGAGGATTACTGATAAGTACTTTAATCTCGCGTAAACTTTCTCCACACAAGTTACGGGTGACACTTTTGATCTCCGAGTAATTTAATCGACTTACGGCACAATATCCTTCAATAAAAATATTCCCCGATTTAGTCAAATGCCTCAGCATCAAAATTGGTCCAGCCAAAAAGGCGGCCATCTAAAAAGTGGCCTGCCCGAAAATCGACAGAATAGTGTTGCCAATCCATCAATTAGGCTAAGTAAAATCAGCTTATTAATTATAACAATAATTTATTAAAGGTTTTAAGGTTAGCAAAATAATTATTTCTGTTGGGAATAATTATTTCATTATCTTCATTTTACATGTTTTTTGGCTGCTATGTCTTTATGTATGATTTCAAGATTCTATGCGAATTAAATTGCAATCTAGTAAGTGCCTTGGATAAACATATCCATTTTTTCTATTGGAATAACTAAATGAGCTCTGGAATCGTGAAATTTGTCTAAAAAAATTACAATAGTTGGCACGCGAGCTGTTTGAAAACTGAATGTACCGGGAATAAATGTATGGAATGCGGGAGGGAGAGGGGAACCCGGGAGAGGGGGGAACTCGGGAGGGGAGAAGGGAACTCGAGAGGGTGATTCGCGGGAAGGGGGGGGAGGGGAACTTGGGAGGGGGTTCGCGGGACGGGAGAAGAGAGCGAGGGGAGTGGGGAGAGGGAAGGCAGAGAAGGCGGAGTGGGAACGCGAGAAGGGAAGGGGATGCGGGAGAAGAAAGGGAGGTGGAAGGGAAACGGGATGAATCGGAAAGGACACGCAGGAAAAAACAATTTCATTGATAAGTGGCATCGAACGCATGCTGGGAACTCTTGTTTATGAAAATGTCAAAGTTTTTAGTGGTATTATTTGTGCATTGCAAATAGAAAGACAATTGTTTTATCCATATTTAGTGATAATTAACTAATGTCGAAGAAATTCTTAAGAGTATTTATATCTTCGGTGGCTTTAAATGTTACGTTTTCCCAAGATTTTTCGCTCATTATTAGTACTGTGTCGTCGGCATGTGATGTAATTTAGCCATGTAGTGGTTGAAAAAAAAATGTCGTTATCAAACATGGTAAAAAAATTTGGTCGCTACGAGCCTGATTTATTTTTTACGACTCGCGATCTATTTTTAAGGTAGTTCGAAATCGATTTAATCGCATTGTCTTTTATACCTATATTAATCCATTTTCTCAGTAGAATTTCATAGGATATGTTATTAAAAGCTTTTCTGAGATCAATAAATATACCCGTACATTTTTCACCTTTATTAAAGATTCGTTGATGTTTGAAGTTAAATTAGCAAAAGCATCTTGTGTGCTGAGTGACTTTATAAAACCGAACTGGTTTTTGTAAAGAATTGTATTACTTTTTAGAAAATTGACCAATTGGTTTTCCAAAATTTAAAAAAAAATGAGTTTCGACAGATTGGGCAATAATTTGTTACCTGTTGTGGAACTCTTGATTTACAAATAGATGAAATTACTGTTTTGTTTGAGGGAAAAATTCCCTTTGTTCAAACAAACCAAACGAGTAATTGGTTTTATCAAATGAATTTTCATGGATTTTAGAATATATACCGTAAAATAATTATATAATTTAAAAAAAAAAAAAAAACATATTATGCAATAAAAATATTGTTACCTACATTGATAATCAAAGTTTATATTTTTACATCTGTATGTATAACCTTTATGTACCACTTTCGCTTATCATGATTTTTCATGATAGTAATAGAACCTACATTATGTCTCCTTAATCTAACTTCACTTGACCTTCCTCGCAATTCCTATTACCCAAATCAAAATGACGTTTTTAATCTGTTTCTTATATCAAACGCAATAATATTATCTCTTATAGAATATTATCTCTTATAGATAATTATCTTTTGAAGCATGTTGACGAAAGCTTTGAGTTTGTCTTCGTCTGAATGAACAAAGCGATAAAACTTTAAAAGGGTTAATATCTACCATGTTTAAGTACCCGGAATAATATCGTTTATATTAAACACCCTTTTCAGGTCTGAACAGTGTAAACCCGACCTACCCCATAATTCAATCAGGGTGTATAATAATCTGAACTAATTATTAACAAATTTTATTTAAAAATAGAACACCTTTATCTATTAATCAAATCGTATCTATTTCGTGGTACTAAGCAATTACTAACGTAGAGATCAATATTACCAATACCATTTTATGAACGTTTTAATGTGTGGAGTTGGTATAGTTGGTTGCAAGGTATTTGATTCACCTGATTGGTTGTGTTCATAGAGAGTTGGATTCCAAGATGCAAGTATCATACGCCCTTAAATTCTTGATCTAACAGGTTGAAAGAAAAAGTTACAGATAATTGCCCTGGTAATAAACCACCGCCCAGAATTGAAATCTTGGTTGACCATTCGGACGCGAAACGTTTTGTTTGGCTCTGACGAAAAAAAATCACTCAGGGCCAAACAAAACGTTTCGGATATCCGGTGTGGAGGGTCTTTTTTATGGAAAAGAGGGAGAGGAAGTTCTAGGAATTAAAAAAGTTATAATGGGTGGGTAAGAATCTGGGGGTCAATGTGTCCTGGAGTAACGGACGTGTGAATCCATCCCTCCTACTGCGGTGCATGGCAATCGGTCGAGAGAGTCCGGCTGGAGAGATCAAAAGTTCTCCCTCAATAGCCCGCCCCACACTAGGTGGGCAAATCTACCCGCCCCCAAGATCTTGACAAACCTCACTCCGTGAACCTGAGCAGCCCTTCTAAGTCACCAAAAGTAGGTAATCACTTGGGGTGACCTATGGTAGAGGTTTTGTTTATTGTTTGTTTTGTTTTATTTATTTTATTTATTATTATTTATTTTATTTATTATTGTTTTATTCAATAAATGGTTGCCGCGGCGGCGGTAAAACGGGGGCTTTGACTCAAATTCTCATTTGGTATATAAAATCTGATTAGCCAAAAACTTCCCAACCTTCCTCTCTACTTCTCCTTTTACTTTTATGCTCTCTGCCCCGACAAATTCCAAATGAGTATGCCGTTGTCTCCAGCCGGCTCCAGAATATTGGGATTCTTGTGTAGTATTTACATAAAACTAAATTTCCAAGCTTCCTCTTCTTAAAGAGAGGAAAGACGACTTCCATTCCCGTCTTTCATTAGCCCGATAGCATTCCTTAAATCGGAGATGCCGTAATCCCATTGGTTATTGGCTGTTACATCACACGAAAATTATTTAAATTGGAAGCCCACCTAAAAGTCATTTATCTTAAATTTATCATTCATCATTTGTTAGACACCAGGCGCGATTTATAACAATAATTGCACAATGGGGACTACCAAAAAGACATAATATTTTAAAAGTTTGGTGGAGATTATCTATGTAATGAGACAAGTTATTTGAAAGCAGAATCATTTTTCCGAGCGGCATTCCTAATGGTAGGTTAGTTCTGCATCTCGGGACAACAAAAGTCCTGTGCCTGCGTTAAGTTGTCGGGGACGTAAAATTCAAAATCTTGAATTATTTATTTATTTATTATGAATTAACGCCGATTAACGGCATTTACATAGGAATTACAATCATTTGAAATGGATACAGTATATGCATAGTTAAGAAAAAATAGTCATATGCCAAAAAAATAAAAAGTACATATTGAAGTGACAGCATAAAGTAGAAAAAGAAAACCTCATATACAGGTTTACCTACAAGATATTTTGAACTAAAAAAATAACTAAGTAAAGAACGTAACGAAAATAAATTTAGAAATTCAAATCCAAAACAATAATAAATTTAAAAAAGAAGTAAGCATTGATGAAGATTATAAACATTCATAGTACCTATATTTGATTATAATCCAACTGAGAAGCGCTGACAAACAGCTGTAATTGAATAATGTTTGTATGTTGATAATCTTTCAATATTTATCACATCATCAACAGCATATTTATTACCAAGCATATGCAGGCAATTTATTATTGAATATAATTCAGCATTAGATCCTATATTATTACAATGATAAGGTAATTTGTGACAAACTGATCTACTCGGTACATGAAAACATATCAACGAAATAAGTTCAAAGGAGTTCAAATATGTCATTATATCAGGAAAACAGATATATATGACTGTTCAGAAGATGATATGTTGTTATCAGCAAAGCAATTTTTGTTCTATCGGTGAGGCTATCAATACCCAGCATACCGGACAGAAAGGCTAATGGATGTAACCATGGAAAATATCCAAATTCTCTAAGATAAAAATATCTAAGAAACTTTTGTAATTCATAAGAGAGTAAGTTTAATTTCAGTTTAAAAAATTATTCCTTCAAAAAGACGTACGATCTTGTAAAAAAACATAATCATGACACATTTCTAAAAGCGCTAAAGAAAACACATGTTTTACATTCTTATCATTTTCCCAATAATTTCTTCGCATTTTTCGCATCCACTCATTTTTCAGTAAACTACATCATGCCAAACCATCTAAGCGATGATTCTTTTCCCTGGTCTGGTGAATAGTAATCCTTGGATTAATAAAGAGGGTATTGATATGCAGGATATAGTAATTATATCCTTGGATACGGTATCATTTTATTGACAGTAACTAATCACGTAGGTTAAACCGGACTCAATGAAAATATTTGTTTTGTAGAATCAATACTTGTTCGTACTATTATAATGCCATCATTAACACGCGGCGCACGATTATAATCAGTAGATTTTGCAACAAATAAAACGGAAACCTACATTGTTATCATAATTTTGTTGATAAATGATTGTTTCCACAGTTTTCCTTAGTAAAAAAATGAAACAAAAAATTAAATACGTGTGGCGTTTTGTTACAATTGTCTTACAGTTTCTAACCTCTGCATCAAATGATGTAAATGGCCTTGCACATTTCAAATAGTCATATTGTCCTGATCATTTGAGTTTCTAAAGAGCTCTGTAAATTTCATGACCGTAGAGCTGACAGTTAAGGGCCGGCTTTTCGCATTTCTACCGATTTATTATATATTTTCCTAAAATACTTTTAAGTTTTAAAGCTTTTCAAAAAATATATGTTATTCTTGAAGATAATATCTATAATTTCTTCCGGATTCCACAACGTAATACAAGAAGTCAGGATTTATTTCAGTGCAGAAATTCTGCGACTAACTACCATATGTATTCCTCTTTACCCAGAATACTAATGGAATGAAACAATTACACCAAGTCAATGGACATCTTCAGTTTATCTTTAAACAAATATAAAATATTGTTAATGAGGCAGTTCAGTTATGTACAAAAAATATTGTATATATTACCATTCATATGTGAAAGCCCTGAAAAGGAGCGTTGACCAACAAATAAGTATCCCATGCCAAAACGCCAATTATATTAAATTCCGTTGGTAGAAAAAAATCTCAAGGTATGCTCCGAAAATTATTAAACCCGCATTTTTAGCTATTTTACAAGTTATATTTATGAAAAAATTCACAGTGTTTTTAAATGCTGTTTTAGACAATCCCCATAATATTTTTGCTCTATTTTAAACGAGTCGTGTTATACTAAACTATTTTCGCTTTAATATTATTGTTTTTAATATTGGCGCGCTCTCTCTAACATTCATATTTACATATCTCTCCATCTTCTTCTAATTGAGCGGTACACCGCGCCTTAAAGAGCTTTTGGTGTTTTGTGCAAATCAGATGTCTGTTTCAAATTTATTCGAGTTACAAATTTATTTATTTTTTTATTTTAATAATTCTTTTTTCCAAACTCACAATAAGTTAATAATAGTACACAACTGCTAGCCCTGTTCAAATCGCAAGTGCGCCCCACGGTTGAATTTGGCAGCCACCTCTGGTCTGGAGCCCCAAAATACCTGAAAAAAACCCTTGACTCTGTGCAGAAACGGGCGGTCCGTTTGATAGATTCTCCTAATTTAACTAACGGATTGCAATCTTTAGAGCACAGGCGCCAGGTGGGAATGCTGTCCTTGTTCTACCGGTATTACAATGGAAGATGCTCCGAGGAACTAGCGTCATTGATCCCCTCGGCACCGGTGCATAGTCGGGAAACACGCCAAACGCGCGCTCAACATTTGTACACGGTTGACATTAGTCACATGAGAACGGGTCGTTTCTACGACTCGTTCTTGAGTTCAACAGCTCGGCTGTGGAACGATTTGCCGGCCTCTGTGTTTCCTCCCTCCTACAATATGGGTCTCTTCAAGACCCATGTTCACTCCTTCCTCTCCTCAAAAACACCCTCCACACAGCATCCTCAAAGATGACATAGGCCCTGAGGGAAATTATTTTTTCCTCAGGGCCTCCTGTGTGGAGTTAATGTAAAAAAAAAAAAAAAAAAGTACAATTTTCTCCTAAATCAATATATTAAATTTCTATAAACACAACAAATTTTTTTATCACATTTTAAAGGGACAACTTTTAGGGATAACATTTTAGGGACAACTATAATGCACTAAACCTGTTGCAGTTTACTAGTGCTAGATGGCTCAGTGCGCGCCAATTTTATTCCTACGAGAACGTAGTTTACTAAACCGTATATTTTATAAGTTTTAGTTAATTTTCTGCAATTCTCATTCTTTCAGACAAATAACCATAATAAAGCACTTATATGGTAGGTACGGGTATATTCAACATGTGATTCCTTTTCAAATATTGAGCGCTTGCGTAGTTTTTAACTATGCATTAAACGATAATCGCTTTTACAATACGACCATAATAATATCATGATTTATTTATCGTCATTTCACGAGCTTTACGATACTATCTCGTACGTTTTCGCGCGTTCCGTCTGTTTCCGCCGTAAAAACCGCGCCAAACGTCCGCTTCGCAATTCTGCCAGCCAAGTCAGTTTACGTCCTACCCCAGCCGTCACTTATCGTGCCACAGGTGGCGCTCTATTCTCATCTCGTACTCGTATTAACTCGTAACAATTCGCAGTGTTAACACGTGTCCAATGTATTACTCGTTTTTGATAACTTGTCGAATTTATACGTACGTGCAAAAGTGTTACTAATAGTAATAGGTCTCTTGGATTCACGAACACTAATTCAATTGGAAGTTACTTCACTGTGGCGACAAGAAGTGGCGAAATTTTTAGTGATTACTCGTACTAATAAAATTGATAACGGTGTCTTAAAGTTACTTATAGGGTGTCCAGACATTTAAATCAAACGAAAAAGTATTATATTTCAGATGATTCTTTTGAAAGTCAAAGTGCAAAATTTTTCACTCGCTTGTGAAAGTTGTGTTTTCTGTGTAAATTGTTGTTAATATTCGATGTCTTGGAGTTAAAAATTCAGTGTCAGAACATTTAACTAAAGTGAAAGTTACTTATAACTATAATACTTGGTATCTTAGATATTAAACATGATTAAATTAAATTTTAATTATAACTATAAATATAACTACTTTGTTATCTCATGTTCATAGACTTTTGGTAGTTTGTAGAATTTTCTTCTTCAATCTTTGCAAATTCACTTTGTGGTGTCATTTTTAATAAAATGAAAACAAATCTCTTTGTCAATGTTAATGTTATCCTGATAAAGAAATCTCTGGTTTTGAAACATGTTGATAATATTAATTAAAGCTGTGATGGTGGTGTTTTACAAAGTGATTTGTTTTCATTTAATGCAAAATTTTCACTTGAATGTTGAAATTGGTTACAAGTTTGATTTGTCATTTTTTTCCGTTATTTAGTGTTATGCATTCTTTCGATAAGTGTATAGAAAATATTTTATTATTTTTATTACTCCACTTAAACAGTTAGATTTAGATTTATTATCACGAAAATTTACTGTTTATGTCGGAGGAGACGAAAAAATATGCATTTAATATTTTAATTTTGTTAAAATTATTTCACTTGCGCGGTATACGAACTTCGCTACGCCATTTTTATTTACATCATTTTTTGTATTTCATTTCATAGACCATCAATGATCAATCAATTCTGCCAATCAAAGAAAAAATATTATTGCCATATAAAACAATAATTTATTCATGTAATGAAGTGAATGCATTATCACAAGTTTGTATCTGTATTTATAACAGAAGAACATGGAAAGAAAAATATTACAATAATACACATACCCGTTAGACAAACCCAGCTTGCCAAACAAACCATTCAAAACTTGGAACGTTTATCTAAATTATGATGACTTTCGTAGCTTGAACCTTAATAGTTTGAAGTAGGTACTTCTTTTTTATATTTTGTCGAGAATTTATTTAATAAGGTTGGTACTTCCGACAAATGTCATATTTGATTGTCTATTAATTAAAAAAAAAACGCTCCGTATTGTGTATCGAATTCGACAACACGAACGTTCCGTATTATCCGTGAGGGGGGCTTATTCATTTTTACCAATATTTTATACCAACTAATAAAAGTAACTTACAATATTTCATTGTGAACACGTATCGAATGTTCAACACATTTTTTATAACTCCTTGATATTTTTCTCATTTTTATTAATTCATGCAAGCTTTGACATTTAGTATGTCATTGTATGAATGTTTATTGATATTAATAATTGATGTCTTATTGTAATCACTCAGAACTCTTAACAAAATAATAAGGTGTATTTTAGATATTTATTTAAATAAATTGAAAATTACTCGTAACACTTCCCGGAAATTTTAACCCTTCAGTGAAAAATTGTTCTACTTCTACATAACTTATTATGTTGTATTATCTATGAATCAATGTTATTCATTACTAACTGACATTTTTGAATCATTAATTTGGTTTCAGAACGTAACAAAAAAGTGTTACAAAGAACGTAACAAATGAAGTTTTCAACTTTATAAATTACATTAGTACGTGGGTAATGTACTGTTCCTCTCTAATGATCCTGTATTTATGCTGGCGCAGTTTACAACACAATCAGTTTACATAAATAAAATAAAATTAAAACAAAGTTTCAAAGTAATCGAAGTATATCACAAAATATTATCAAAAGACAACAATTCAGTTGAACGCTTCTCATCTCCGTTATAATTTCGCTAATGCTACATGAAGATACACTTGGTACACTAATTTATCCCCAATCTGTTGATCTCAGACTATGTCTGTTTACACTACGAGAAAATAGGATGATTGGTAGTGATAAGGGCATGTGATTGTGATCTGTTCAATCAATCTGCACACATCGAATAGTATTAGACATAAGAGGTTTTGGTTGTTTGCTAACGTTTACTTTGACCTTGTTTTAAGGGTCATTTCACCAAATTGGTATTTTGATAAATGTCTTCATTTCTTAATGATATTAAGTCGCTTAAAATGCATTTTTTAAACCTTTTTTGAATATTTTTATCATCGAAATTTTTATTTCGGAATTCTGCGAAATATTAAAACATACTTCTTTCGAAAACACGTTTTTCAAGCTCAAAAATATATATCATATATAAGATAATCCCTAATCATTAGTCGAGTTGTGAAAGTAATTATACGAAATGTCATCGATAGAAAAAATTATCGAAAAATATATAAAAAAAAACACAAATCTAGTTCTGTTATTTAACATGTTATAGGTAAAAAAAATTTAACAGCGTTTCTTTAAATGCTACTTTAGACATTTGGATTTGCTCTTTTTTTAATAAATAAGTCGTGTTTTATTAAATGTTTTCACAATAACTTATTATTTATATTTAAACACCCTCTCTAAAACTTATTTTACATATTGCCGTTTCAAACCAAATTCAGCAATCTTCTTCTTTTTTTAAACGCTTACAGCGGAGCCTTAACTATAAATCTGTTTCTGAAACACCTAAAAACTACGTAAAGATATGGATCTGGCATCGTAAAAATTTCACCCTTTTTTCTGATCAGGTATTTCTAATGTAACTTTTCATAATACACTTTTCGTCACCAACCAATTGGAATGTCCGTTTGACAGTCAAAAATAAAATAATAATAAATTCAAACATGCATAAGTTTGTCCCAATATGCTTAAATCCATTATCAAACGAGGCAATAGATTGGAATACGGAACATCAATTAAGTTCGTCAAAAAAATTGTTCCAAATAATAAGTATGTTTAAGCAACAAATTGATAAATATTAAACAGTTTCGTGAAAACTCGGGCAAAGTCGGGTACTTAAGCTGTTAAGACATTAAATAGTGTTTAACTCGCGAGGAACAGAAAAACTATCACGATAAAGTATTGTATTGAAAAACTCTGTATTGTTTTGTTTCCATCATCCAAGCAGAAATAATTCATTAAATGATTTGAAGTAACCATAATCGCAATCCTTAAATGGCGCTTTTGTTATTTATGAAACATCAAAACATTACTTACAACTTTTAATTGGTTTTATTTTTCACTGAAAAGACGAAATTTCACTCCTCGTCTCACATAAATAGACCACCTTTCCCCGTTTTGCAAGTTCAAAGTTCGATCAAAGTATCATACGTTTACATTGAAAATCTTTGCTGTTAAGGTTGCAACGATCGATTTGAGTTTCCCCAAGTTATAATTAGAACTAACCCTCAAGAAGGAATTTGAAGGTTATCAATCTATGGATATATTTCAAATGGATTTGCAAAATGAGAATGTGATTTAATTTTTTAGAAAACAGAGCATTTTAGAGCATTTTTAGAGCATGGTGCGAATTGAAAATCGAAAACTTGAAAGATTGATCTCTCAAGTATAAACACACCAGAATTTGAATAATCACAATCTTTCAAATCAGTAAAAACCACGGATTTAAAAAATAGAATAGAAGAGGTCGACGGTGTTCAAATTTATCAACAAAATTAGCTTACATAGAAGAGAGGTTGACATCAAATTCAGCAAAAAAGAACTAGCAAATCCTTAATTCTTTTAATTATTCTTATCAAGTACTTAGAATTTATTTTATTAAATTTTATTAATTTTTACATCTACGTAATATATATATATTGAATAATATAAATCAATTAAAAACAAATATATTAATAAACAAGATCAGCTTTCGGAAGACCTTATCAAACGGTCGGTCCATAAGGCAAAATAGCTGTCACGGGTAATAATAATAAAATTAGACAGCTCGACTTGTTTATAAAAGAACTGAAAAAAAAACTTTGTAATAAAATCTCTTTTTCACTCACAAGGCGAATATGAAACAAGATATTAAAAGTACCTACTACTAATTTACTCCCAAAAGCGTGCAACTATATTCGACACATAAATTTGAGAAATTACAATAATGTTTTTCGGGTAGTGTTTCGGATATACATAATTTGCAATGATTTAACATACGAGATGGATGTTTTACGATTTTTTTTAAATTTTCGTGAAATTACATGCCTCTTGAAATGTGTTTTTATCTAATCAAATTTTATTGGCGCGTACTCCTTTTTCTATATGCTTATACAGCTCGTATCAAATTCACAGCTTAGATCTCATATTCGTTGTTTTCTGTAGTTATCTTCCCCTAGCGACCAATAATTTTTTAGGTTTTTTAAATAAAAAAATCTCTCCAAAGCATCCCCAAAGGACTTATTATTTTGTAGCATGCAGATTTTGAGTCTCATCCTTCCACATTATTCTGGCATGATTTCACATAAAACTAAGCCTTCCAATGCTTCCATTCACTTAACCCACCTCAAATTAAATTAATTAAAACGTCAGACTCAATTGAATACCAAAAACGTTAGTGAAAGATTTTCGCATAATGCCCTTCCATAAACTTAAAGTACATATAATATTTTAATTTTAGATGAACTAATTTTATTGCGTGTTGCTTCGGTTTGTTTTCAAGTTTCAAAAGCATTAAAAAATACAAATTTCCAGTAATTCTGCTTTAAAACTGGCTATTATAATGCATTTTGATAATATGGCTCTTCGCTCATGGAGAAACCGAAACCAAACTAAAACTGATTGGCAGCTTTAAAAAGATTCTCTCACGGCGCAACTCAACTTTACGATTTTAGTATTTATGTCAGCTTGTTGATCAAAAATATAATTTATTAATTATCAACCTAAAAATTTATCAATAATCAACCTTTATTTATAATAATAATAATTAATTATTTTTCAACCTCTTGAACAAAATCCGTATTTTCCAGCTCGGACATATCGTAATTTTCTCGATCGTAAATCGGTCACGAGACGCAACTATGGCAACCTGGCAAATGAAACGCGCCGGTCGCGGCGACTAGCACGGCGAGTTGCGATTGGATGGTTGCTTCGTTGCTGAGTTGCCAACTGGCATTTTCAGTTGTCTCGTGAGAGGATAGGCTAAGTGTCATTCAGTAAATGTATAAAACTTTAGATACTAAGTTGGGTAGTTCATGGAAGTTCCTTAATATCAAAGTTAGTATCAAACATGGCAATCATCTAGACGAATTGATTTGGAAAGTGGTCGAGGCAAAACAGGACTTCGCTACACGCTCAGTCAATAATGTTTTCTATGAATGATATGTGTAAGAAAGTGCTTTATAAGTATTGAACCTTTTATGTTATGTCGGTTTGAAAAGCACAAGTCCTCAAACAATTTTGCTAAATAGATTAAAGATTTCGTCACATTGTCTCAAAATAAGATGTGACAACTTTTTTTTTTATCTATTGGAGACTGATAACAAAAACTATTAGAAGCATATGACGCATATAAAAACTTAAATAAAGGCTTTACTATTTCAGCAGAAAAAAATAACTTTTTTACTACAGTCCAAAGTAATATTGGCTGTGTTCTGGTAAAATTCTTCAAGCCCCATTTTTTGGTACAGTTACTTTTCAGTGGTTGCATGTTGTAAGTCGTACAAGTACAAAATGGTATAATATTTTATTACCAGAGAACCAAAGATAGAAGAAGAACCAAACAATTGCTTACCCCTCAAATCTTCCATAATTATAAATAGAATTGCATTATTTTATATCAAAATTTTGAAAAACAAATAACTACTTTCATTTAAATTTCAGGAATTTGAATCAGCTTTTTTTGTTGGTAAATATTCGTTTTTATCGTCTCCTGTAAAGTTTTCATTTTGTGGCTTGAAGGTTTTACCAAACCGCAGTCGATATGCAACTGGTGTAAAGTATTATTTTCTAAAACGACCGAAAGCACGCAACAGCATGAGAGCAATATTTATGCGGCACAATTTGCTTTGATTATCTGTGCCACAATTAGTATGTATCGTTTAGTACTATGTGTATGTATGTATAGGGACATTTATTTTTAGTAACATTTAATGAATTGAGTCCATTCTCTTGTAATGAAATGCCATATAATTTCGGGTAACTGAAACTAAAGGCGTAAATTTATAAGAAATTTCATGAGAAAAAGCAATAATATTCTAGAAAAGCATTTGTTTGATTCCAAAGCAGTTTAGCCTCCAACAATTGTCCTCTGGCATCTATTTACAATATGCAGTCGGTTTGGGGAAAATACAGTGTACCTACTAACACAAAATATAACTAAGGGTCCTCGAAGGGGTAAGCACGTAAGAAGTTCTACCGAATAACATAAGTTTATTACATATTTTGATTCGAATGCATCAAAGATAAAACTATTTGTATATATACTGTATATACCAGCATCCATACTAATATTATAAATGCGAAACTGTTCGAGTTTGTTTATGACCTTTTCACGCATAACACAATATAAAGACTTTAATAATTCATTCACCAATAGAAAGCTAAATTATATGCGCAGACTATATTTTGTATATGATGGTAAGCTCTGGTGTAATGAAATTATAAATATTAATATATTATATTTGTTATACGTTTTCTGTCGCTAACTAAAGCAAATTTTTGCTAACGTCAGAAAAAAATCGTTTCCATGGAAACGATTGCTACTGCTTCAGAAAATTCAAATATTAGAATATGTTCTATTTTTTTGGACAGGCTTCTGTTTTGGAATAAATGTCAGTTCCTACATTAAAAATATAATTCGTAACGATTATAAAGACTGAATAAATGAACTGAATAAATAATGTATTTTTTTATTATATTCACAAACTTTCAAATATTTAATTAAAAATAAACATCCGAAATGTTTGTAAGCGCATAAATTCCGAACGAATGAACAAAATTGGATAATTCTTTTTTTCTTTGAGCTTTATGAAATTTAGGTTGCAGGCGAGATGTTTTAAAACTGAATGTAAGGGAATGAATGTATGGAATTCGGGAGGGGGTGGGGGTGGGGAGGAGGGGGTATAATTGATATATATAACCGCTACAGTAATTTCCCGTAATACCATGCGAGCGAAGCCGCGGGGAAAAGCTAGTATGTAAATAAATTCGTTTGATATCCAAACCAACTGTTGAATATATTTTTTTTTAAATCGATTTTAGATTTAAAATTGATAAATAATAATGCAAAAAAAAAAATATTTTATTATAATTATAATTTCGGGGTCCAACGGGCAGGAGATCAACTGTCAGGTCATCCAAAAAATTAAACGCTCTTGTGGTGGTGTATTTGATGATAAACGACGGCTCATCCATTAATATTTCGGGAAATAAGAGGTAAATACGGTATAAAAAAAAATTTCACTGATACACCGGAACTTTGTTGTCACTCACAAACCTACCTTTTTTATAATACGCCAATGGGTTCACGCGGTAGTGACTACGTTGTATTATATTCACGCTGAATAGTTCCAAACTTTTGTTTAATTTAACAACGATCAAATCGTCCAACAACGCTAGTTTGAATTGTTACGCTCGTCGTTCAACGTCGATTTCAAGGACGGTTGTTTCGTGAATTTGAAAAATTCATCAAATTTCATGTTCTGTGATGGTCTTATTAAAGTTCTGTTACTACCCAAGTACTGTGAAACAACCGGCCCGTGATGAAATAATAACAGAACTTGAATATAACTTTCACAGAAATTTCACTATGAAATTTGATTAATTGTTCAAATTCTGTAAAACTACCCGTATTAAGAAAGGGTTGCCCGGTAAAGGTACGACTGTGCTGAAATTGGTCGACGTGTAACAATGGATGTACGCGAAGTTTTAACAAAATTTTCTGAAAGCTTTTAAAGTGCAGAATATTAGAGTGGACATCATTGTATCAGAACACAGAATATCAATATTAATTAGTGGTTTACCATCTTCCCGCTACGGTTTATTTCCGCATCCTGCGCGCGTTAGTGATCGCTTTAAGCTCATGCAGGTGTGAAAGGCTCTACTATACTCCATTATGAACTTAATGAAGTATGAGTTCACGTTTCGCTTACTTGCGTAGTCTCCCCAAGCCAATCGGAGCTTCAGCATGCTTATTCGTTTCATAGGCATCATAAAAAATCTATAAACTCACTGAAGTTTTAAATTTAGGCCTAAATTTTGTGTTTTTGGGGAATAAATATGCAATTTAAGCGCTTCACGTTGACTTAAGCATTGTGTTATTAAAAAGTTTTAATATTCGTTTTACCATTTGAGTTTCTTTACTTCAAGCCATATATTATGCGATGATCCGCCACCTTAATAAGTTAGTGTTTTCCTAGAATTTTAATTAATAATTTAATTAGGCTCTTAGCCCTACAAAAATTGGGCGTATTTTGACAGGAGGTAAAAATGCTTCCTCTTTGCATTATAATCCAAATATATGGAATATTCGTAAACGTATCCGAAAACAAAACTTTGTTTTTGAAAGGCGATAAAATACGTTTTAGTAATATTAGTAATAAAAATAAGTTTGTTTATTTCAGCCAGAACGGTTAGTGCAACACTGTCAGCAATATAAAAGTATACAAATATAAAAATAAATTAAATAATTACATTAAATAGAATACACAAGATAAAATATAATAGTCAATTTATTTAGTACTTGTTTACAAAGGAAGCTTTAGGTAAATTCTCCATGTTTGGTGTAGAGGTGCGCCCTGCCACTGGGCCACGGCCTGGAGGAGAGTATTTTCCGATCTTCGCTAGCGCTGACTCGTCCCGGCTATTACGGAATGAATGTATGGAATGCGGGAGGGGTTGGGGAGAGAGGGGGAGGGGAGATAATTGATAAGTGCAAGCGCTACAGTAATTTCCCGTAATACCATGCGAGCGAAGCCGCGGGGAAGAGCTAGTATTTAAATAAATAGAACACACAGTTGAATGCTGAAGTGGGGAGGAAAACGACTAGATCTGGACAAGAGAAAATTAATTAATTTTGCAATGAATGAATGAAGGTTGATGGTAGGTACCGTAGCAGGCCGCTAAGCTATTTTTTCTAAAATAATTATTGTTAATTGTTTTTAATGAGATGGAATTTCTTTAAATAATTTCATAGATTGACTGATTTCTTAGGAAGAACCACATTTTCCATTTGTGGTTCTTCCGTCCGACAACAACAAACAAACATTATTAAAGTTGCTCCAAAATAAGCTCTACCCACCTTTAGTAAAACTTTTAAGTGATTTCCTAAAAAACATATGTGTTCTAGTTAAATATTAAAATTAATTGGTACATAATTTTAATCACAACAGTTTTATTTTAACATTGTTTTGACCTTGATTTATTTTTAATGCTTTCAATTTTGCCCTTCCCGGAATGAAATCACTTCAAAAGATACGAGTGGATATATTTTAATTTAGTTAATTTATATGAAAATATTCAAGTAAATAAACACCAATTCATGAAACATTTATTAAGTGCATAGATTATCTCATTATTAGTAATCTCCGGGAGTTCCCACACATAATATGATATCATTGACTTCAGGCGACCGATAAAAATGATTTAAACATTTTGAATCTGATGGAAGTTTTATGTAACGTACTGTAAGTTAACCGGTTTAGAAGTAATATCAGCGATGCGATATGCTCTTCTACTAAGCATCATTGATTCTGAGCAAGAGTTATTTGGATAGATCGCCGAAAAGATTTATATTTTCACAAGGAAATGAGAGAACTAAAAATATATATATGTGTTGCTTCTTAGTTCGCGTGTGGCTGTTTTAGTCACAATTAAGTTAAACTTTTCTAAATAGATAGCCCCGCTTTAGAAAACAAAAATATGTACTTTGGTAATGATAAGGTTTTTTCGAAAATAACGGTTTTATACTCTTTATTTATTGATTTTCCGCTTGTAACATTGAGCTAAAAATAATTAAGATTCTTGCATTAAGTTCAGTCGATTGCCCTCAAGAAGTATTATTTCCGATTTGTTATTTACCAGAGTTCCATCCGTATATCAAATAAGATTGCGTTTTCATATTTTGGATTACCTATTAATATTTTTGACAAGGAAATATTTTTATTCATGTAAAAAACGTCAATAATGTGGTATGGAGTCTTTTTTTTACTCTAGTCCTTGCCCATTTGAAACTACACTCTGGTTCGTTCGCAGATTCACAAAATATATAATAACGTTAGCAACGCGTACGTCAGAATTCAAAGGATAATGTTTTGTTTCTACTTTTGAAAACCTTTAATAATTATGTTGAGATCCTATTTTAATATGACTTTTTATGGATTGAAACAGCTACGTACAAAATTATCTTTCACTTTTTATGAATGACCGGACCTGTTTTATCTTATGGCGGACATCTTCAGAAATGCCACAATTTAAAACAAATCTATCTTTATTTATTTTTATAAAGTTTAATTTGTGGAACTACATTTGGATTAAATGTAAGTGAATGCATAGAAGAAAAACTTAAAACTTAAATTTATGGTGTATTTTATTAACAATCAAATTAACAATTTTATTTGGAGATTGTTGGAAATTTACAATAATGACGTTAAAATAAGAGAAAAATTTCTCTCTAAATCTGATTTTTTAAACCTCTGCCAATTAAAAAATAGAGTCAATAGCGCTTATTCTTGACATAATGCAACATTTTTCAAGGATTGTACCAATCTGAAGATGCCATTCCGGTTAATATTGAAAACTTGGAAGAAAATTATAAAGGTGTTTTAATCTGTAAAAAGTCAAGCTTAGCGTAGGAGTTTATTTATTTTTCTTTCATGATATATATATTAAGTATTATGGGGGGCGATAATTGCATTATAGGACAAGATTAAATAAAAACATTTGAAATCAAGAAAGCTTTTCCCCGTTCAATAAATTATGAAAGGTTTTACGTAGAATGTAAACAGCAATTTCATTTACAAACATGTTGTGTTATCATTGTCACATAATGCATTTTTATCTCGACCCTTCATTTATAAGTATATCAGATTTATATGCGATTATTATGTATGATTAAAGTGATTAACGAGGGATGTACTCGTACCAACAATTACAATGTGTTATTTCGGTCACAGAACGGCAATACTCCACAAACATTATAAAACTTAAATTCATGTAAAAGCTATGTATATTTCGTATTTTTTATTATTAAATATAAAAAAGGTTAATATAAAAATGAAGTTCTACAAATTAAACTTCCAAACAATAAATAAATTCGTTAAGGATTTTTAGTTTTGTTTAGAGAGCAGAAGTTCTTGCTACGTTGCAAGAACTTCTATCATTTGAGTACAAGAATATACAAGGATAATGATATCCTTTTGTTTCAATATAATCTTCTTTTAATTGTTTCTCTACCGCAATTTCCAGAAAAAGGTTTTACGCAACTAGGCGTAATCCTTTGTGGTAGTCTCTGCTGTACATCATTACGTTCCATCTAGATCCCAATATTTCGACATTTTATTGTGTAGTCTTGTTTGTTCAGATTTTGGTAGTAGTTTAGAGAACAAAACAATAACTATTTCATTATGTTCTACAAAAATAAAATAAAATTTTCAAGTCTTCGTCTTTAATTTTTCTAAAATGTCTGTACGACAACGGCTACGTAAGTTTTTAATTTTGTTTGATTCGTTAAGTATCAATCTACTTATCGAAAATCAACCTAATAAGATCATTACGAATGAGGGGATTCAAAAAAATCAAATTGTATGTGTAATAAACAAGAAAGGGACTGAACAAAAAACGTAAAAAAGTGCCGTAAAGTTGGTTTCGATGTAAGAGAGGGTGATTTTTTTTTAAAATTTTTCATTATTCACTGTCTTGATGGTTACATAATTTGTGGACTTTTCGACCACCGTGCTAAACACATGCCCATGTTACGGTGGTCGATGCAGAGATTGTAGAGAAGTTCGTCGGGAAAATACAGTGAGATCACAGAAATATTGAAAGAAATCTGAGACGCCCTATGATAAAGTTGCAAGATCAAGTTTTACAGGGGTGTAACAGGACGTAGCCGAGGGATTTTAACCAGCGATTCCTGAGCATGTTTGGAGTAATAATTGTAAATGTCTTTTTGCTGTCCGATAAGGATCCCAAACTTTTTTTCTAGTAGACTACTTTCAAAATTTTACTGGTTTTGGTGGACCCCCTGCTGCAACATTTCTACCATATTCCCAAAACTCGACAGGCGTTGTACTGAATACTGAATACAACGCTGGAGTTGTGGTCTGTCACCACGGAGGGGGGGCGTAATGTGATATGAGACGGGGGGCGGGATGGGATATGGGCACGGGATAGGTCTTCGTATGTCCATTTTTCACCGAAATACTAGTGTACTATCTGCCTTCAGTGACAGGTAAAGCCAAGCCAACATTTTTCTTTATCGAAACCAGATAAATTTTCGTGGAACCCCACTTACTGGTGAATCCCCATTTTTTATCACGCCAACGTGGACCCCCGTCGACCTAGACCACTTTGGGAATCACTGGTCTAGATCTTAACCCACCTATTGCACGACGGGCCGAATCGGGAGAGACTGGTCTAGGGTGACCTTTTTACCATTTCGGCCGGACTCTCTCGACTTTGTACCGCTGTGGGAGGGTTGGATTCAAACTTCCGCCACTCCTAGACACATTGACTTCCAGTTTTTTTTCTCGGAAGTTTTTATTTTTTTTTTATTTATTTGTTTTATTTTAGTAAATTGTACATTTAAGTTTACAATTTCCTAATTAATTATATCATTTCATATTTCAAACTATATTTTTTCTTGTTCTATGTATCTCCTACAATAAATTTTGAACTTTCCAATTGGTGCGGCCTTTAAAGTTTCTGGTAGAGTGTTGTATAACTTCATCCCTTTGTATAGTAAACTGTTCTGCGTATTCGTTTTGTCCTTTTTTTGTAGTCTGATTTCCTTGCAAGTCCTTGTATTATGTCTGTGAATGTCCTTGTTGTATATAATTTTGTTTGAGAAGTATTTTGGTAACATGTTGTTCACTATTTTATGGATAAATATCATCGTGTGCAGGGTCAACATCTGTTTCACGGTTAGCCAATTTAGTTCCTTCAACATTTTATTTACTTTCGAGAATCTATTTCGTCGAAGTATTATTCTCATTGCCCTGTTTTGGAGAATTTGAAACTTATTTTGTTCTCGTTCATTACACAGGAAAAGGATAGTTGAGCAGTAGTTAAAGTGTGGAGCAATAATTGAATTATAAATAGTGACTGCAGTTTTTCTAGAAAGTTTTTGCCGTATTCTTCCCAAAAAAGATACTTTTTTTCCAATTTTCTTTTGGGTATATTCAGCATGTTTGTTAAAAGTTAGTTTGGAATCTAATATAACTCCTAGGTATTTCATTTCAGTCACACTTTCAATAATTTCACCGTCAATTTTAATTTTGCTCTCACTGGATGTCTTCTTATACCCAATTACCATACATTTTGTTTTTTTTGTATTTAATTTAAGCTTATTTATTTTTAGCCATCTTGATACATTATTTAGTTCATTATTAAAAATATTTATTAGTTCTTCGTAGTTATCACCAATTAAGTATATTAGTGTATCATCGGCAAATAATCGTACTTTGCATTTTGAAAATATTTTCACCATGTCATTAATATAGAGTATGAACAATAGAGGTCCAAGGACCGATCCCTGTGGTACTCCTAATTTATTTTCCATTGGTTTAGAAAACTGATTATTTATTTTTGTTACCTGTTTTCTGTCTTTCAAATACTCTTCTATTAATTTAATGGATACAGATGAGAAACCAATTTCTTTAAGCTTTCTTATCAGTATATCACGATCTATAGTTTCGAATGCCCTTTGAAAATCCAAAAATATTGCTAAGATAAATTTATTACTATTCATTCCTTCCTTCCATTCTTCGACAATTACGTTTAGTGCTGTTTCACATGAGTTGTTGGATCTGAATCCTGATTGCTCTTGGTATAAAATATTATGTTTATCTAAGTATTGCAAAATTTGTTCTTTTATTATCACTTCAAGAATCTGTTCATATTTTGGTAAGGTGTTGATTGGTCGAAATTCTTCACATTTTCTGGTATTTTTAACCTTTGGGACCGGTATAATAGTAGATAGTTTCCATGACTGTGGAAATTTTCCCTCTTCAATTGTCTCATTAATAATATTTTAAAGAGTAGATCCAATTACTGGAAAAGCATCTCTTATTAAGCCAATAGTTAATCCATCTGAACTATTCTTTGATTTAATTTTGTTTAAAATGTTAAATAAATATTCTGCATTTATTTTTCTGAAGACAAATAATTCTTTGTTTGAGTCATTACTGTCATTTGTGGGGTTAACATCAATGTTGGGGATTAATTTGTTAATTTGAGTGATGCTTTCAATAAAATATTTATTAAAGCTATTAGCCATGTTTTCTTCATTTATCTCTTTTGGAAATATTACTATTTTTATGTCGTCTTTGTTTTCGCCATGTACTAATTCCTTTATGCTTTTCCAAATTTTTTTGGGATCACCTTCTTCTGAGTTTATTTTATTTTTTATACACTCATTATGCGTTCTTTTTATGTCTTTAGAGTATTTGTTTCTTGCTTTTTTGTAGATATCCCAATCCATAGTACTATTAGTAAGGCATGCTCTTTTGTAAAATGTATCTCTATCATGTTACATTATGCGAAGTTCTCTTGTATACCATTTATTATTGTTTATTTTATGTATTTTCTGTTCTGGAACTACTTCATCAATATATTTTTTTAAGTTTAATATCATCTGATCAGTTTTTTTGTTATATTCCATTTGATTTATTTTATTCCAATTAACAGTCTCTAAGGTCTGAATGAAATTTTCTTTATTGTATTTTTTGTAATTTTTAAATGATATTACTTGTGTTTCTTTACTGGACTTGTATTTTTCTCTGTCATTTAGTATAATTTGAATGATGCTATGGTCGCTAATTTTAGGGCTATCTAGTACATTAATGTTTAAGTTGAATTTATTTGACATTACCAGATCAATCGCTGTTTTTGACGTATTAGTAATTCGTGTAAAATCTTTGACTAATTGTTTCATCCCTGCAGCTTGAATAATAGATTTCAGTTTTTTTGTGTATATGTCTGCATTTGCTTTGACATTTATATTAAAATCTCCAGCTATAATGTTAATATTTTCATCTTGTAAATTTTCCATGCACCATCTTTGAAAATATGTTAAAAATTCGCTCTTACTTGTGTTTGGCGATCTATAAACAACAGTGTATACACCTTTCTTATTTCCTGGTTTAATGGTGATGGCTAAGATCCAACACTGTTTTTCAAATTGGTGATTTGATATTACTTCATATGGAACTTTCTTACTCAAGAGAATCATCACTCCACCCGTATGTCGACTATGTGAGTCGCAGCGGATGGTATTATAATTTTCAAATTTAATTTCACTATCTTGGATATCTTCAGTCACATGTGTTTCACTCATCATAAGCATAAAATGTTTCTTTTCCTCTAAAAGTATTTTGACCTCTTCGTAATGTGCTATGATGCTTTGTATATTCAGGTATATAATTTCATCTTTATCGTAATATTTTTTTATAAAAAAGAGATTCTGCTCATTTTTGTTTCTAGTTTTCTTTTATAAATTGGGCAGTCCTTACTCATGGCTGAGTGACTTCTATTTAGTTTCAGTCCTAATCTTTTACTTGTCATTATACAATTGATGCACTGGAGATCTTCATCGGTGCACTCTTTTACATCGTGATGTTTTGCGCATTTTTGACAAGATTGTAGGTTTCTGCAATCTATAGCCTTGTGATTAAACCCATTACATTTAAAACATCTCATGACATTAATATTATCGAAAACTCTACATCTGTCCCAACCAATATTTATTTTTCCTTCTTCAGTTCTTCTCCTTCCTTTCTCTAAAAAGACCCTCCACACAGCATCCCCAAAGATGATACAGGCCTCGAGGAAAACTGTTTGGCTCAGGGCCTCCTGTGCGGAGCTAATGTATTAATAACGGATGCTAATGTATTAATAATGGAAATCTTTGCAGTTGTACACTATATCTACATGGTAAGCATCACACTTACATGAGGCAAAGCGTGAAAACTTTAATTTGCGTTATTGTAGAACGCTTCTACTCACCGAAAGCTTCTTACGACTCGCATATCGCTGTGAAGAATAGGTGATATGTATATATATTAACATGATTATTTTGTGACGTGGTAGTAACCTACCTATGATACATAGTAACCGATGAGAGGCTATTAAGAATGTTAAGATAAAACACTGTACTTAGCGAAGCATGTACGGTCTCCCTCTGCGAGCGGCGGGGGCTCTGAAAGCCTTTCTTGTACTACTACGGTACACCTTAGATGTAGACGTGTGTACTGTACACGTCAAAGTTATATATAAATGTTATAGTAGATGTATGCATAAGTAAGTATTCAATTTCGACACACGTAAATCAAATTTTGAAATATTTTCATTCTCTCTAATCTAGCCCCCATTCCAGTAAAAGTAAGATACCTTTACTACTTATTATAATATGATTGAGTAAATACGATTTTAGCTTTATAAAATAGTGATATTTTCTACCCGCTTTGCCCGAGTTTGGTGGTTTCATAGCTATGATCAAACTATTTGTTTTGTCTATGTTTGTCAATTACAGTTACATTAGTGTTATAATAAAAAACTACATCTCATGGTCCAAATTAGAAAAAGCTGTACAGCTTTTAATTGTGCCAAGTCCTTACTATTTGATTTTTTTTGCTAATTGAGAACAGTCAAATAAAGAGAAGTCCTGCTGTGTTGTTAAATACACTGGAGCGACCACGCGAAATAAATTAATTTGCCTCGATTACTCGAGATTTCACGAAAATAATTTTTTGCCAACATTAAAAAAATCATATATTCGAATTTTAACATGGAGACATAAAAATTTATTACAGTGCTATATAGCCAATGAAATAACCTATTTTTTATCGTTTGTTTCATTTTTGCAGAATTTATGAAAAAAAATTAAAAAATCGTAAAGTTTATAACCGCTCGAATCCTGCTTGTTTGTTACTTTGAAACGCCGTGAGAGATAACATAGAATATTTTCGATTTCTGTATGTTGTCTGTGGGATACATTACTTGATAATGAAAGGTGCATATCTATGGGAAGCGGGCTAAATTTGAACCGTAAACGGCTGATCAGAAATTCTGCGTGAAAAAAATATTTTTTTAAATTATTTTTATCGTCGTTTTAAATAGTCTACGAAGTTCGGATTTGTGACATCTATTGTCTAAAGCATTTCAATAGCTTCGTTTTAAATCAAATGGCTGGCCAGGGAAATTTTTTAAATAATGACAATAAATGTTTTACGAATGGTAGGAAAATGTGATCCAATTTTGGACCGCTATCAATCGCAGAAAAATAAAAGTTATCCATTTTTCGACCATAATCGCTAGTGGAGATTCAATTTTAAAAATATATTATCATGTCGTGGTTATGTTGGGGATACTATGCCGTGTTGCGCCTACCTACTTCTTTAGCCAACGTTTCGGACAGCGTTACAGTATCCATCATCAAGGCAGTGAGTGTTTGCATTGTAACGAAGACTATTACGCTGTCCGTAACGTTCGCTAAAGATGGAGGAGGTAACGCAACACGACATAATATCCCAAAAACAAATCAAGATATATATATTATTATATTGAATATATACACCATGAAATCTCAAATCAAATTATATGAAGTTGTATAATAATATATAATTTTTATTAGAACACTTTTTTTTAAATCTTTTGAAGGTTATTCCCATCAATGTAATATATCATTGAAGAAGAAGATAACAATAATAATCTAAACGAAAATATGAAAGAGAAAAAGACACAGAAAAATAAAAAGATAACGGTTGCAATTGAGACTCGAACCCAGAACTTCTAGTTTTATCGGGACAACCGACTCTACCAATTCGGCTACTGCCACCTTCTATCAAACCATCGTATTTCAAATTTTAGAATTAACAATATTATCTTCGACAATTTTTTGTTTTCATTTTCTTCTTTTTTTTAAAATTTGTCGAAGATTATATTCTTAATTTTAAAATTTTAAATATGAGATTGACAAATATTACGGTTTGATAGAATGTGGCAGTAGCCGAATTGGTAGAGGCATTCGTCCCCATAAGACGGTTCTGGATTCGAGTCCCATTTGCGACCGTAATCTTGTTATTTTCTGTGTCTTGTTCTCTTTCATATTTTCGTTTAAATTATTAATGTTATCTTCTTCGTCAATGACGTATAATTTATTATTTTTTGTTTACAAAAATGATACGTAGCGTCTCAAGTTGTTTTAATTTATACCAATTACACCACAAGCACAAGCAATTATTGTTCATTACTTTACCTCTTATAATGGCGTTTTAAATAATTAATGAACCCTGTGGAGTTATCAGTATACCTAATTAGCATTTGTAACCGCGATTATTAAACTTCCGATAGATAATGGACTTTTTTGTGGGCAGCTTATCGCGTTATTTAGTAAACTCGTAGAAGATCTTTTGTATGGATTTTCGAGCGAAAATTAATATTAAATTCGTTTACTAGATTGATAACGACTTTCTCAAGGATCGTAAAATTTTAAAATCTATGTAGCAGCCCCTTAAAAGCAGTAAATTTAAATCCCCACGTCATTAAAATATTAAACTGGTAGCAGGAATAGATCCCGCAACCTCCCCACGTAGGGTCAAATGTCGGACATAAATACTTCCTCATTAGTTCTTAAGGTTCTAATATTCTTTGCATAAGGTTTCTAATATGTTGGGACAACAGGACCACGTTTTTCATTAGTTTTGTTTATGGAATATAATATGCATTATCTTTGTCGTCACAAATCTATTTTTCGGCGAACATTAATTATTATCATTTAACAAGTTTATGAATTTAAAACGAATACAATTATATATAGCATCTATCAAAAAACATGAACATTATCACAACTTAATTCAAGTATTTTTTTGCTTGTGGTGGAGTACCATCGATAATAATATCATTGTGATTAAAGACATTTGATTGCTTTTCGCCACATCGATTCCTCCTATAGACATACAAATTGATAGACTTACCCTAACACGAAATCTGATTATTATTTTCGTTCATTTTCTGATTATCATTTTGGAGGCAAACCACGTGACCATATTTTTAGCACCAGGGGGTTTTGAGATCGCTTTGATTAAACTATGACATCAATCGTACATTGACCACCAAAGAGCGCCAAAACCAAACATTGAAATAACCAGAACCTGCACAGAAAAGAAGTAAAGTTGGGTTAAGTTAGGTAAAGGTTTGCAGCGTTGTCCATTGTTGGACTTTTCTGCGCAAAATCTGTATGTTTGTTTTTAAACAAGCCACCTGACATAGCGACTCAAAACTTAAGTGAGGTGGGTAAATTATAAAAAAAACATTTGTAAAAGTGTCTAACTAAATAGTGTAACAAAATGGTAAATTTTGAAAACAAGCCAAAACTTTTGTTTACGAAATTTTAGGGTTGTAGTTTATTACGCAGCCAGCAATTTGCGCTCCATTGTTAAAATGACTAGTAATTCGTAAGAAGATTTATTTTCGAGGACTGAACTTGCAATGTGAGTTACCTCGTTGCCTGTACATTATCAGATACATTTATTGACAAATCACAGAAACGTGGACAATCACGCCGCCTACCGAGCTCCCCGCAATTTGGTTTGTTCCCCTTTCCCTGATCAGGTGATATTCATTTACATGTCCATGGTATTAAAGGAATTACCAGATGAAGAGTTTTACCATCTCACATCAAATCATTGAAACGATTAAGTTAGCAATGGTTGTCTGTGCAAGTTTAAGATTTCGTTAAGCCCATATTTTAGCAATAATATTTCAGAAAGTTCAAAACTTTTCAAAATTTAGTTTAGAGATCTAACAGAATTCAAGCAAACTTTTGTGAAGGTTTGTAAAAAGAAAGCCTAAAATTACAACATTTAGATTTTTTAAAGCCGTTTTAAATGTTTTATAATTATACAAAAATGAACGAAATATTTGGATATTATAGATTATTATTTTTGTTTCTTCAGTGAAAGCTCTGCCAAATTGAGTTTTATTTTAGAACGACCCACCTGTCACAAGATGGTTACTTTTAATTTAGCTTTCAGTGGTACCTAAACCTTTTTTTAAATTTGACTCATAGGATAGATGCAAAAAATTATAATACAATATCAATTAAAAAAAATTCAGCAAAGGATTTTTTAAACAGGTTGTCACATGGTAAACGAATTGATTTGTTTGAAATATTTCTCTGAATTTATTAAAACACGGTTAAAACATTTCTGTTCTTTGTCAATGTTCTTACCAAAATTTTTGATTGCAAAACCATTTCTTTTGCTCATTTCTAAAACCAAATTAATTTTTATAGTCATTTGCGTTTCATTTTGTACAACGTTCTAACATTAAGCTTTGAAAGATTTAATTTATTTTACAAGGTTCCAGCACCACTTTGAACCTTTTGCACCTGCCATTCTGTTTGTATTTGATAGTTGGTCGGAACGATGCACAGTTTATACTTTGGATGGATAGGGTTCTAACTTGCCTTACCGTGTTCGGAGGTGCCAAAATTGGCAAAGGCGAAATTTCATAATCTATTTAACAATTTTTGATTTTGAGGTTGAATATTGTGTATGGTAATTTAATTTCAATATTTTAAAGGAAATTGGTGAATAGATTATGAGAAAACTTCTTTGTAAACATCACCTCATATTTCAGAACAATGTAAAGTCAGGTTAGAATCCTGTTCAACCAAAGTGACGTTAGGATAAATCACTTCTTTTTCACTTGGAAGGTCTATTTGTGTCCCTATAGAGTTGCATTTAGCGACGTTGCCGGAAGGGTTTCTTTTATTCCATCTGTTGATCCAATTTTTATGTGGAAACCTTATTGAGGATAATGGGATCTTTATCGTGAAATATACTCAAGTTTAAGACAGATGTGACATGTTATGTGACATGTTATGTGACATTTCATTTATCATTGTCCCAACCCTTAAAAAATACCATTAGCTTTGTGCCGCTTTGCATTGTATTCGAATGTATAATGTCTGTACTGATGCATAAAATATTAATTCAATTTAGGGAAAATATCTGGAATTATTGCATACGATTAATAGGCAAAAAGTATTAAAAAACACTTGGCATCAGTTTAATAACAAAGAGAAACAATTATTATTTTATTCACCGGAAATTAAAAATTATGCATTATTTTTAATCGTCATTTCGTTCAAAGTACTAAAAATTTGATGTCTTTTGTTCCCGTAATGTTTTGACATAGGCAATAATATGAAAATAAATATTCAAATTTGGAAACAGATTGTGTGAAGAATCAGGCACGCGGTAAAGTACTAACTTTAGGTAAATAAAATTTAGCAACAGAAAATTATTTAAATTACCATTTTTAAAATTGGAACAGATTATGTGAAGATTTCAGACGCTACATATAAATTAGGTACCTACCAATTAGGTATATAAAATTTTTTGCAGAAAATTGTAATTTTTTTTTTCAAAATTATTGACAATGATTATTCGAGAATTCAGAAACTCAGGTTGTGCTAAGCAGTAAAAAAAACCTGTTAGAATTAGAAATCAAGAAATTGCCCAGTAAATATGACGCCATATACAATAACATCATGAAAGAATATTCAAATTAAACCGTTCTTTTTCCGTTGCGTACTCCTTATGTCTCAATGTACCTACCATTTTACAAAACAAATACTTACATTGATATTACTAACGTTATTAGCTATTACTTTAGTATTTATCTTTACTAATGAAAGATTCTTCTGTAACCCGTTGAAAGTAGTTAAGAAAGATAGATTTTATTTATTTATTTATTTATTTCTATTCTTGTACATACACTTTACAAATAATTACATAGTTTACATAGATAATAGGTTAGTAATAAGAAAAAAACATGTTAAAGATCCGTAACTGTATGTAAATAGGTTAGTCGTAGTGTTTTGTGAACACCTCACTAGGCGAACCTGTGCTGAGGTGTTCCCATGTTTGGGATTAAGTGCTATTCTGTCGACTTAACAAGAAGGGCACTGTGGGTCGACCCATGGCGGCAGTATCCTACACATAAGCTAAAAGATTAGTTTCGGTGGGGGATCTATATATACAGTTGTTCTTAGAATCTAGATTATGAGTAAGATAAATAATTGTCTTGATAAACGGTAGATATATTTTTCTATGGACCACGCGCCAATGGTATAATCACGGATATTGTGGTAATATTTTCTGTCTCGAAACAAAGTTTATTTAATTATATTTTTTATATTTGGGATGGGTTATGTTTGGTTAGGTGTTATAATTTTTTGAGTAAATTGAATACCTTGTTGTTTGATCCAGTCTTTTATGTGTTTTTTCAGAACTATGGTAGATGAACTTGTAGTTAGTAGTTGCTTCAGTGTGGTAGATAGAAAGATAGTCTGTCAAATAAGAGTAGAAACTATTAAAAATGGAACTTTAAAATTTGTAGGTTGGCAACAATAATTTAACTGTCAAATATTATTTTAAAGTGCAATGACACTGAATGTATAGAACACAGTAAACCATATTTTAAAAAGCATGTTTTGTTCTTAAAGAAAAAAAAATAAAATCGAAGAAGCACTATTAAGGTACCTACTTAATGACATAAATTTGATTTAATGGTGTTTTACAAAGTGATTTGCTTTCATTTAATTTAAAATGAATTTGAATTTAACAGTAGATAGAAAGGAAGAATCACTAATGAGTTTAGTTACCCTACTTTTAAAAGCCCGGGCAACGCTAGATACTTACAAAGCTAGGATTAAATAAATGTGAGCAATTTCTAAACTATTTTATTACAATATCGTTCTTCATTATGTTAACACAAAATTGCGAAGGTATAATATACCTTTATGCAATTCTAATTTCGAGATCAGTGGGTATCTATATTGCAATGAAAAAATATTTTTTTCACATTTATGACCTTTTAATTTTTTTATAAAAATGTAGGTTACACAGCTTTACATTAACACCATGAGTTACATGTTTAGTATTGCCATTTGAACAACAGTGGCGCCCTCCTATGTTTTCTACTCTTATTTGACAAACTATATCTGCTTTAAAAAAAAACACACACACACAAATAAACGGTTAACAATACGTGGTTCTAAATTAAAACGAGAGCGTATCGCTTATTATTTCACGTGTATGCAACCTAATCATTATGATTCACTCTATTCCGGTTTGTAATCAGGAAACGCACTTGCCCTCAATCGATATCCTATCGAATTAGGCTAATGTGACGACCTTCGCATTATTCAAACTACACTTAACATTGGGGTGTCATTATCGGATGCGGTCGGAGACAGTATACACATTTGCATTTTCCTTGAGTGACGTTTTGCTTACAATTTAATATGTATTTAGTATAAATGACAAAAAATACGTTCACAAAACTGACTGGCTTAAGAGAAATAAGTCTAAGACTCGTAATAATGATATATCCTTAGGCTGGCTTTACATTCGTAATTTTTTTCCCGTAATTCGCTCGTGTAAGTGAATTATGGCCAAATTACCAATGTAAACGACACCAAAAGTCACTTAACGTAATTTAAAGCATGTTACAGAACTTCTTCTCCCGGAAGTTTTTTGACAGGTCTAATCGCGTCCGCGTGAAATTACAGCCTTCTCACAGCTTATAAAATCAATTTGATAAGCTGAGGGACTTTTTGTAAGAAATAGTACCAAAATGCGCCGTTGCGAAATGTCAAAAACCAAAAGACATTTGTTTTTATTGGATTTTTTTCTTATAAAACTAGTATTTATTTCCACCTATTTGAGTTTTCTGAAAATGAGCATCCTTCTATTCAATTATCGGTCCAAACCTTTCTAATCTCAATGTTTCTGTTTTTTAAATTACGTATTTGAATACGAAGTCGGTTGCAGTCGGCAGCTGTCAGGTAGCTGTCATTCGAATAAAATGAAAGAAATCCATTAATTTTCGCCTTTGACGGCACTAAAGTGCGTGGAGAATTGTTTAATTAAAGCCAAAATCTATTTCAGCACTTTATTTGGTCCTTTTCGTCTTTATTGACAAAATCGCGTAAATTTGACAGTAGCATGTCGTTGTTGAAAGAAAGCCATCTTACCGCAAATACATTTACAGATGTAAACGGTCGCATGCGCAGTTACACAGGTCGAACTTCCGAAAAACTTCCGTGATCATTAATTGCCACAAGTCAGATTCATATGTAAACGCTCCTGGGAGTGACCTGTCAAAATATTACGTAATCCGTAATTTTTAATTACGAGTGTAAAGCTAGCCTTACAATATTATGTGAGTGTAAACCCACAACCCCCTACAGCAGCGGCTTTCAACTTGTGGTACGCGTACCCCTTGGGGTAAAAAATTGGGGGTGCGTAATATCGTGGCACAAATGTAAGATTTAAAACTCTGCTCAAAGTTTTCATATTTCGGCAGTTCCATGACAGTTGAACCGCCGACAATTGGTCCCCCGGCGTTCTTACCCACAATGGGCTGTCGGTTTAGGGAAAATACGGTATACCTAGTTACACTAAATATAACTAACTGATCCCGGAGGAATGTACAGACAGGATGTACCGCCGAATAACAAAACTATAAAACATATTTTCATTCAAATGCATCAAGGGAAAATCTGCTTCTCTTTGTACTGTGTATTCCGACGCATAAGTATAAAAATATCGACACTGTGTATAAATTCGTTTGATATTCATACCAACTTATAATTAAGGGTATTTTTGGAGTCGATTTTATGTTTGAAATTGGTAAAATGTGCACAAAAAATTATAATTTTGTATTAAATATCAACCAGTCATGGTTTACTCATCAGTTAGTGAGTGAGTACTTGTGTGTATTTTAATTCCTGTAATAATGAGAGTAGGTATTGAAAAATTACGAATGAAACATGTCTTTCATTACACGTGTACACAAGATAGGTAGAGGATACGGCGTACAACAAATTTGTAGTAAGACTCAAAAAGTTTAACAACCACAGCCCTGCAGTATCACAATCGTTCTTTGATTAGTTTTATGATACTCTGTGTGAGGAAAATTGAGAGCATTTTTTTAGATTTACTCTGAAGTTAGCCACGGTAGAACTATCGTCACGAAAGTTATTGGAAAAACACGTGTATGAATGAAATTGGCAGAGTGAATCAAATACTTATAATAATCGAGATATGTCAAGAATCAGAAAAACAAGAAATATGATTGTACGTGTGAGACGATGTATGAATGTGCATAAAGCAGAGTGGATGTCAATGCTGAGTTTTTGGACGGTTCATACCTACCTCTGCAAAGAATTTGGAAACGGCGTGATGGAGTTAATGTATTTAATAATACATTTTCCAAGAACCTTTGGCGTGATTGATAATTAGCCTACAAAAAATTCTGACTATTCCAACGTTATTTTTTTCAACTTTTTCTCATCATTTTTTAAATTTGTATCATTTTTCTTTTTTTTAAATTTACTATCAAAACCTCTATAATATGAAAGAATAGAAACAAATCTTTATCATTGTGTCTCTCTATGTTATGGATTCGAACCGTAAAACAAAAACTTTAAATTCTTGTTTGTGAATATTTAAAAATATGGCGGATGAAGACGTTGCACGAACGACAGAGTGGGCACTTTTGTTTCCGTTGAAAGCTGGCCTGTTTGCCGTTAAATCATCAACAATGTCCAGAGCCGAGAGCAGGAAAGCCATACACTACCTAAGTGGGGTGTGTGCAAACAAAAATCCTAAAAAGAAGTCAGCGGAGGCTGAACCAGACTTCGAAGGACCACCGACAGGTCAAAGGATGCGAATGAGAAGAGGAAGCAGTATGTCAGAATTGGATAAATTTCAAATTAGCACTACAACTTTGCCTGAGTTGATCCGATCATCAACAAATCAAAGCTGTCTTTCTGCAGCACAATCAACAACAGCGATGAAGGGTTATGGATCGGTCCCACATAGTCCAGCTTTAGCACGTAACTTCAACAATGTAATAAGCACAAACCATGGAAGCATCGGAGATCTAATGAACCTCAAGAAGTTTGGAGGAAGTTCTTGGTCAGTTCGTAGTGAAACACTCGTTGCTAAGGCTGTCCCTTTGTCCACTGTGACTTGGAGGAACTCTCCTAATAGTCCACTAATTTGTTCTCCGATCGGGTCTCCTCCTTCGTCTCCGCTGTTGAAGAGTGTTGTTACAATACCAGTGAAGTGCACGAAGAATACAGCTGCCATGACCGCTGCGCAGAGAACTCAGAGACTTTCGAGGCTTTTGAGGGATACTCGTCAACCTGCTACACCACCGCGAAGAAAGGTAAGACTGAAGACGTGATCAAAACAAAACTAGCTACAAAAAAATCCATACTAACTCTTCTGGTACCTTGGTACTGTCATAAACTATCTGTCTGAACTAACCTTTTATTAGGTAAGTACCTTTATTTGAATTATCCGTCACAGGGCCGGTCTATGCGCAATTTAAGCAGTTCGCTCCGGGCGCCGACTTGCTAAGGGGTCAAAAAGATAGGGAGCCAAGGAACTGGTAACCTAGCACATCGACCTTGAGATTTTTACTAGCGCCCGGCACCACGTTTCGCTCAGGGCCATCCCTGCTCCGTCAAAACATATTTTGGCTTTTGTTTATCAGTTGAACATTGATAATGTTTTTTTTTATGATAGTTTATTCCAGATTGAAAACATGATTTGCTTTTTGGTGGTGGTTCTAGCGATAGTTGATTTAATTTATAATAAGATTGATGATGTAGTATTTTCAACGCAATCCAATAAACTATACAAACTCATGGCCTATTAAGTAAAAGTAATTTTTCTCGTTTTCACAAATCGACCCTACGTAATAACAAGGTTCCAAATGACGATTTGAGCTGATTTGAGTTATTGAATAAATAATGTTCCTACTGTACTATTATTTATTTCTTCTATAGACATCAACATAAAATAATGCATATTAAACGAAATAGAGTGTGTTAAAAGTTCCAACTGCCTCAGATATTTACTGTTATTTGATGAACAAGGTTTCAACTGCTCATGGAACCTTGTAACTCCAACTTTTATATCTATTTTGAAACGTCACTTTCATCTGACAAATGTCAAATTTCCGCGTGTTGCTATTTGAAATTTTAAATAGAGTGATTAAACATAATTCTTGATTAACATATTTGTACACGATGATTAACTACAGTGATTTTGGAATACTGACAGTATATGGAATCGACTCTTTAAAAAAAAGAATAAGCTTCACATAGGAGGCTCTCAAGAAAATCACTTCCATCGGGGCCTATGACACCTTTGGGGTTGCTGTGTAAAAGGTATTTTTGAGGAGAGAAAGGAGAGAGCATGGGTCTTGAAGCGACCCTCTTGTAGGAAAGAGGCTGGCAAATCATTCGATAGCCGAGTTGTTTATCTCAAAAATCTGGACTCAGTTAAAATGTACGATTTGTTCAATGGTACTTTTTGGTTATTAAAAGTATTAAAATTAGTTATTATTAGTGTAGAGTAAAATACAACGGCGGGGAAATTAAGCACTCGCTATTTAAGCCTTCGCTCACAGAGAAATTGAAATGAAGCCAGTTGTCAACGCTACTCAAAATTCGTGAGCGCTACCATGGCAACCTGATAACAAGGCAACTGAAAAGCAATTGCCACACAAGCAAAAAAGTTGGTGCATTGAAAACTGGTTTCATTTTAGTTTCTCCATGAGTGAAAGCCTTTAGAGGTAGAGGCATATTTTTATGACCGAATGTAATTTAGGTCCACGTGAAAAAATCTGATATACCTATACATAAATGATCTTCACAAAAATCATCTCGTTGCAAAAGATAAGCATCTCTTAACTGAACACCTTTGTCATTAAAGTATGAAAACCATATTAAACATAAGATAGCGATTGGAGAGGAAAAGAGTGCCGATACCAAATATGATATACCTACCAGTCCTTTGTTTTGTAATTTGTCTGAGAGCGTAAGTTCCTTCTATTTCAGAAAAAAAGTGAATGTGTACAATTTAACAACACGCTACTAGTAATTAAACCATATATTGGGCGAAATGGAATCAAAGTATGTTAGGAAATGACTTAGCGAGCGATTTAAAAACCATTTAGATAAATTGCTTGTTTGCTGAAAATAATTTGACTAAATTAATAAAATGTAGTGGTCATGCATTCCCAAAATAAAAATTAATTTTTAAATAAACTTCCTTGGAGAAAATTCCCAAATAATTTCGGTTACTCAACACTCGAAACCTGGCCATTCCTGCAAATAAGACGTTGACAGTGCTCACAGTGCCACTGAGAGGGTTTACTTTTTCCATGGTCATGTCCATTCAGTCTCTTGAGAGTACTGAACTATCAACACGATATTACTTCTATACAAACACTACCTTTGTACTCACTACACTACAATCTACAAATCTGCCATGATGACGGACACTGTAACGCTATCCGATAGGTTTTAGGAGGAGACGCAACATGGCGTAATACCCCTAATTGTTTTTATTTATTTTACAAGTCCACACTGGAGGCCCTCAGGAAATTATTTTCCCTCAGGGCCTATGTCGTGGGTTTTTTAAGGTGAGGAAGGAGTGGAGTTCTAGAAAGGAAAAGGTTAAGAGGGGTGGTACGAATCGCGGGGGTCAGTGCATCCAGGAGTGACTGACGTACGAATCATCCCTCCCACTGCGGGTAAGGCGATGGGTCGAGAGACTCCGGCTGCAGAGGTCAAAGGGTCTTCGTCAACCGACCTCTCCCAATCCGGCCTGCCACGCAGTTAGTGGGTAGACGCTTTCGCCGCCAAGACCTGGTCAAACCTCAACCCCATGTACTCGGGCATTCCTGCTAAGTCAGCAAATTTAGGCCACCATTTGGGGAGACCTACGGCAGATTTACAAATATCCTTAAAAAATAAATTTCATTTCAAATTTACGAAAAATGGATCACAACAAAATGTTTCATCCCTGTTATTATTTTTGCTATTAATTAATCGATTCTTGTTATTATTAATAATTTGTTGGATTTCATTCCTAAATTTCCTAAAAGTGGAATATTAACATAATTTTATAAAGAGATGACGTGCAAAAAACTTACATATTGTAAAAAATGTTAGATAAGTTCCACCTGGTGATGGAACCATGTTCACTTACCTGAAGTCACTAAACTGCGTAACAAGGTTTCAATTGATATAATTGCTTTTCCAGATTTCATATTTCAAACTTTAAATGATTATTAATTGGAAAGTCGTAAAGTGATAAAAAAAATTGACTAAATTGGTTATGTTACGTTAGGTAACGGTATTTTAAAATGATTAGGAAGGTATTTTGTTTTGTTGACTCTTCAAAGAGGTGTTAATGCATGGAACCGGGTCGGCATCAGATGGAACCTTATTATTCCATAAAGTCGAAATGCAAACGACATAATCTTTTCTAAAACATGTATTATAATTTTATTTGTAACTTTTGTAAACACTCTTGCACTTTGGGATGAGAAATAAATTTCTATTTTAAAGTCATCCGAGTCTCAAACCATTTTTATGGAAAGGCATTTTTAGTAAAGCTGTGTGTTTTAAGGCTGCGATCATAGATGTCTCTCGCGTGCTGCTTTCTATACGAAAACTTTTAATAACGTATAATATTGAGCACATTTATTATCTCGCCGTCCTCCTTCAGTAGGATAACGTGTATTTGTTGATTTACGACTTATTTATTTATAAAATACAAGATTACTATTCGCTAGTCAAACCTTTGAATAATATTAGATAAGTTAGTCGAGTTTTCTACCTATTTAAGTATTTATACACGCCTTATCCTATGTACAAACTCAAGTATCAAAATTAATGGTAAAATACCTCTTTAATCCTTTAACTTTTTACGCCAAAAAAATAAAAACTTTTTTCTTCTTTAAGACGAATTGCATATTATTTAAAACAAAACATTTGTTTCTTTCAAGATCACTTATTCAATTTTCGTATCCATGATTCTAACAAAACATCTTAGGTATTATACATAATAAATAAAAATAACGCCCTGATTTTATTAACATTTTTTTAATTACTTACTACGCTAAGAAATAGCAAAATAATTTTCGCCGGTTTTATCAAGGCTCTTCTTCGTTCGGTATCTTTGGTTAAAGGCGATTTTTTTTAATCTATTTTAACCTACATCTGTTTTGTCTTCTTCCTGAGATGTTTAATTATCGTATTTGTATATTAGGGATGTTACTATGCCGTGTTGTGTTATCTTCTTTTTAGCCCTCAACACGGCATAATACCCCAAAAATAAATCACGATAATATTTTTGGCGGTCTCAAATTATATCCCTAAATATTCAGTTTTTTAAACCCATAATATTGGAAAATCGAGAATTTGTAATGTAAAAAAGGAAAGCGATTTATTTTCCACTCAGATATCTTATATTTTATTCTAACTATCCGTCGTTTCATAAGATTGGTGAATTCTTTCAGCAAACTTTGTTTTCGGAAAAAATCTTTTTAGCAATATATAAAAAATTGCTATATCTTGAAAAAGTTGAATTTTTCTTTGATCTTTGCTTCTATCTTTATTATTCATAGGATACGCATTTCTCTCACATTTGTTTTACATTTCAAAAGTTTCACAAATCATATTGCTCTATAACGGAGATCCTATTGATTAATTTTTTAAATGGTACTAGAAATTGCTTTAGCAGTGTTTTGTGGACAGATCTGAATGGCTAGATACTAACAAACCTCCTCTTTCTCGTCGCCTTCCTTTCCCCTCACCAATTAACTGCCTCCGGAAAGTTGAGAATTGTTGGAGTAGTTTGGACAGTGGAGGTTATCCACCACATCTGCCCTGGTATAAGTAACAGATGGTTACTCCTTCAAGGCTCTCGCAAGGACTCTATTTTTTTTTTAAAGAACGAAGCTACATTTAATTAAGAACGAATGTAGACCTCCAGTGTCCCTGCATACGTTGTTTGTAAGCAGTATGCAAGTGCTTGCGGGAAATACAAGATACAATATGTGTTTGTATGACAAAATACAGACAAGACAATGGGGCAGGTTGGTGACAGTCCACGAGGCAGCGAGCGCTGGGTGATTGCATCCAGTGTATTCTACAAGTACCTGTTTGGTAGGAAGACACAGTACACAAATAATAAGGGCATGACAAATGGGTGGGAGTTCTTTCCAATCGATTGTAGAGGAATACCACCAGCAAGAATGCATACCACTAGCCGTAAACCACACTCAGTTTCTTCTTTATTTCTTCCTTAGCCGGTTCCTCGGTGATGACGACCCTAAGGAATTCAGTGTTGAGTAGCCGGAGGTAGGGCGAAGGAGAGCCGAGGTCGCCCGACCAAACCTCAAGCCTGCTCATGTTGCTGGGGTTAGCAGTTGGGACAGTAATAATTAAAAAATAATGGTTATCACTATGAAGGCGCTGCACTTTCTTTCAAACAATTTGGGAGGCGAGAATGGGTGCCGCCGCCTGAGAACCATTTATTGGATAACCAACACCTCTGCCATGGATTTGCGTTTGGTCCTGGGATGCCCGAGTTCATGGGTTGAGGTTTGCACAAGCCTTGGCGGCAGATGCATCTGCCCACCTGCTGTGTGGGCAGGCAGGCAGGATTGGGGGAGATTGTTGATCGAGAGAGAACTTTGACTTCTTCAACCAAACTCTATATACCTATTGCTTTGCACCGCGGGAGAGGAAGGATTCTTACGTCCGTCACTTCCTAACACAATGACCCCAAGATATTCACTCATCATATATTTTTTCTTCCAAGAACTTCCTCTTTTTGTTTCCTCAAAAGTATCCCCCACAAAACATCCCCAAAAAAATTACAGGCCCTGAGGGAAAAAAATTTCCTTAGGATTTCCCATTTGAAGCTAATTTATAAAAAGAAGCAAACAACCACATTTAAATCAGATTTTTACCACTGCGCACTATTTCTTAGTTATGTAATTTACCAAATATTTAATCCTAATTTTCATCTTTCTTCTTCAAGAAAAGTTATTGCTTCTTCGTCACACCGAGGGAACACTTTATTAAGACTCATCGTAAATGTAAAACCCATCGATCCAATCAACACTTCAAACGAGTTATCCTCCAAACTGCGAAGAATATTTTATCTTCGCTCCACAGAAGTATTCAGTATTCAACAATTCATTCTGACGAGGGTCGGTATTTTAACCAAATAATAATATAAGAAGAAAAGATGATAGAGAGACTGTAAGATATCTTCGTTGATGAAACCTTAATGACCTTCCATATTAGCGACCAAATTCACTTTCGACTTAAAATAATTAATGTTGGCTAAGTACCTAATAATAATTATCTTAATATAAACTATTGTTTACGACTAAATAATGATCATTGTAAGGTACCTACATATTTAGCGACTATAAATAATAAGAATATAGAATATATCGAAAAATATATTTGTGAGAGGCGGAGTAAAAAATAATTATTTGGCTTAAATCTTGTTGTTTTAATCATTTTTTTTTGAGGAGGCCCTGAGGAAAATAATTTCCCACAGGGCCTATGTCATCTTTGGGGATGCTGTGTGGAGGGTTTTTTTAAGGAAGTTTAAGGGTTTTAAGGTTTAAGGAAAAGAGTTTAAGGGGTGGGTAGGAAGGAAAGGGGTTTAAGGGGTGGGTAGGAAGGAAAGAGGTTTAAGGGGTGGGTAGGAATCTGGGGTTCAGTGTGTCCTGGTCATCCACCTTCGAGACCTAGACAAACTTCACTCCATGAACCCGGGCACCCCTGCTAAATCACCAAACGTAGCGAACCATTTGGGGTGAACCATTTGAATCATAAGCAATAATTTTACTTGTATATGCCGCTACCACAGAGGACCGTTAAGAGGAATACAACAGCCAAAATATATCTATTCTTAGTGAGGCTTACTGAGACTAGAAACGGTCAATTTAAGCGTAAAAGTTATTTTTATTTATTTTGCGAATAATTTTATAAGAAATTCAATTTATGTTAGAAAAAACTCTTTTTTTTTACTTTTGAAGGTTATTCCCATCAATAAGATAAGAGGTGCTAGTAGCCGAAGTGGCAAGGCCTTTGTCTCCGTAAGATGAGAGGTTCTAGGTTTGAGTCTCAGTTGCGACCGTCATTTTTTTTATTTTTCCGTGTCTTGTTCTCTTTCATATTTTCGTTTAGATTATTAGTGTTATCTTTTTCTTCGATGATAATTTTATAAGTAGTCATAAATAGACAGTATTTTATTAAGTTCCTCGTGCATCATAATTTTCTAATTAAGAAGAATTTTATTTTCTTTTCTACGGTTATATTTTTTATGAAATAATTGAAGTCTTTATTTTATTTCTTGTCACGAAATGATAGGAAAACTTTCAGTTCATTCAAATCATATTTTTATGATATTCATAATGCAAACTCAGTTGTAGCAAAGATCGTTCGAAAAAAGTGATTTCACTGATAGCTTCACCTTGTAAGGGTACTATGTTTTTTAGATAAACATGGAATTGTTACGACTCTTAATAAAGTTCAATCAATTTGCAACGCTACTCCGCAAGTAATATCAGTGCCTCTACATTATTATCAAATTTGAGAAACATTCATAAAACTTCACATTAAATTTAAAAAACGAATGTGTGCTAAATAGGTATTTAAAATCTAATCGAATGAAACATAATTTATTGAAGATTTTTGGAGAGGAAAATTTATTTATTGGAGCAATGATCTCTTCGTGTGAACATTTTCGATATCAGCAAAATCGAATACACCCTACCAACCACCCTTATCTCGCTGCCTTCTCGGACACAGCCCAAAATCACCGATCTGGATCTTTAACGTTTCCCACCTCGAGATATTCACCCCTGTCGCCGATGTTCGCAATTAAAATTTCTCTCTCCGTTGTCATTTTCAATCGCCCCGCAAAAGTTTTGACAATAGAACCACCACCAAATAGGAGAAGGAATTGCGTGGGATAGGAAAGGAACATGGTTAGTACCTACAGCCTGGTACCTAAAACCTTATTTCCACTTCCTTCGTTAATACCGTAAACATATATTATATTATGTGCCATTCCACAAAGGGGAGAAATGTAATAGTGTCACGTAACAACTCTTTTCTTTGTGGTAACGCTAAAATTAGATATTAACATTTTTTAATTGAGCTTGTTCGTTGGAACGTTTTTGTAATTACTTAAATTTTATTTATTTCACATTGTAGCTACTTTAAAATGTATCATAGCCTCTTAGTTGAATTTAGGATAAACCCTTTCTTTCATATATTAGATAAGGAATGATATTATTAACTTTTCACAAAAACATTAATTTGCAACGAACTGCTAAGAAGGAAAAATAATCCTGTGTTTTTAACATAATAATGGTACATCAATAAATATATATCTAAACTATAAGTTTTATTTTGTCTTGATAGAGGAAAGGGGTTTCCATAAATTGTTGGCAGTAATAAATACCTGTTGGTTTTTGTGTACTTCTGGAAAGATTTGTTTTTAATGGATTTTTTTTTTTTAATTTTGATGTTTCAGTCAAATGAGGTTTTTTCAATGTTTTGTATCTGGCACAAATAAAACCGGCAGCATTGACTTATTTCTAATTTGTAAGAGCCTATAATCAACACTGATATTGATAAAAAAAGTTACAGGCGAATACAGTATCAAAAAGGCACTATACTATCGACTACGTCCGAGGTTTGTCACAGTCAAACCCTTCAACCCCCTCCTTGTCCAATAAGATGGGAATTCCTTCCTCGACTGAAGTTTTATTGCGGGACGGGAAGTTACAAAGAGCTGACTTCCTGATAGTGAAGAATTTTTCTGAACAGAATTGATTAATGCTTGCTAAGCACAAGTCAGAAAAACGAACTTTTAATTGCAAACAATAACACAGCAAAATATACTTGATAAGATTTAACGAAACAATGATTTGTTTTAAAACTTTAACAAACAGCGTATTTTTCTTTGCGGATACGAATGAGGAAGCGTTAACTTAATTGGGTTTGATGTAATATGTCGAAATAAATATAAAAATGATTTTAAAATCAAATACGCGATACCGCTTACGTACCGATATTATATCTTAGCAGAAAGTTATTTATTCTATAAATAAATAAAATAGGCACACACATAATTACTTTGACAGGCTATTCTTTAGAGTTGAAGTATCAAGTTATATTTCATAATTTTTCATGGGTAACAACTAGTGAAAGTTAAATTCCGTCAAAAACGGGTATATTTCATTATTTTCGATGCTTTAACATTTTTTCTCATTCGCAAATGCTTTGTCTTCTAACCATTTATTTCTTTCCGTATTTTCTCCTCTTTTTTGGCGATTTCTAATAATTATCCCTCTAAGATGAATGTCTTCGGTGGAAGTATTCCCGTACAAGGAAATAACTTTACTCTACATATGTAAAAATCAGAATATGCTTGCCTGGGTATATGTAAGAGTTATGAGTTGTATATATTGCTATATAAAGCATAGGAAATTGTTGAAACTTTCAAATACCTTCTTTACATCCTCGCGAAAGTTTCTGGATTATTACAACCACATGACAGTACATCTGAAAAGTTTGTTTATTCATTACAAAAACTCTTACAAAACTGTCAAAAATTTCACAATTTGAGAATGACATTTTGCAAACCATAGATTGTTAATTCAAAATTCAATTTTCGACTCTTTAAATCAATGAATTTATTTGAAGTACTCACCTGTGGCGCTAACCAACTTGAGCTGTTTAAAAATCTGAATGTACCGGGCCTGAATAAATTGAACTCGGGAGAGAGGATGGGATCGCGGAAGGGGGATTCTCGAGAGAGGGGAGAGTGAAGGCGGGGAAGATGGAGGGGGAACGCGTGAGGGGAAGGGAATATAGGAGGGGAAGGGAAGGCGGAAGGGGAACGGAACGAATGGGAAAAGACATGCAGGGAGAAACATTTTCTTTGTTAGTGGCATTGCAACGCCCTTCCTTCCCCTCCCCTCCTTCCCCTCCCCGCCTTCTCCTCCCCACTACCTCCTGCCTCACAACATACCCCAATTGGAGATGCCATAGTCTCACTGGCTCCAGACGGGAGGAGTTGAGAATCTTGTGCGGTATTCATATAAAAATAAAAATAAAATGCTTGCTGGGAACTCGCTAATAACAAAATATAAAGCAACGAATTTATAACCACGTAAATGATTTTTTGAGTCAATAAAATGAACGATAACGTGTTCCACTAGCGAAAATTTCAAACAGTTTCGTATTTGTTTTTAGATTTTCATGCCAAAAGTATTTTTGTTATTTGTTTTTGGGATGTTATGCCGTGTTGTGCTACCTTCTTTAGCCAACGGTTCGGACAGCGTCACAGTATCCGTCATCAGTATCACAATTACACATCTGCCCTGATGATGGACACTGTAACGCTGTCCGAAACGTTGGCTAAAGAAGGAGGTAGCGCAACAAGGAGTAACACCCCAAAAACAAATAACGAAAAGTTTTGTATTTTTTGAAAATCAACATTTAAAGAAATTATTCGAATATTGGAAATGAAAATAGGAAGTACATAGAAATCTGAAAAATGATTATTTTGTAAACATATTTTGATTGAAAAAAATGTACTTAATTTCTGAGCCATTTCCATGTCGTTAGGGATGAAACTTATATTACTCTACCTTCATTATTACTGAGACATTAAATTATTTTTTTGAATTTCCATGATATTTTCAATGGAACATCTCCCACAACAATGCGACGTTCTTCTCCAATTATAAATAATGTGAACTCAATTATCCTTTCTTAATTTCCACTGATCATATTTCTGCGGAATAGATTATTCCCATTCCTAAAAAAATGCTCAGTCTACGAAACGAGTCAAGAATAGGGAAGCAGAAAGGAATTCCGAATGAATTAACTTCTTGACGTGTTTTACTTTTATTTAATATATTACGTATTACGCAGAGAATTTCATTTCATGGTTCGGAACCGTAAATAAAGACGTTCGCAACTTATTCACGAACTATCCATTTATTTTATGACGCCCGGTTCATACAAATAAGACGAGGAATGCTTCAATTTGCATGCTGGTTTATTAAAATAAATACAATGCTTGCGATCGTTAACATTCTAAAACACACAATCACATACATATCGAAATTAGATGAGATATATTAGGGAACTCATTATTTCGATACTGAACTTTTTTGTTCTCTTGATCCAGAATTGCGACAGCCGCATTATGACTACGTTACAGCCATGTCTATTTGAAGGTTTAATCTTCCAAAAATTATTTTAGTTCCAGTTCATTGGGCAAAAGTATAAAAGGACCTAAGTATGTTATCAACAACTGCCAAAGGTATTCAGAATGTATACCAAAGCCAGTCAGGGGCATATTAATCTAATTCTGGATCAAACGTGGAAGAGACGAAGAAATAATTTGTATTTCGTTTCAATTTTCTTAAAATATTCTGAAAACAACCTTTGCTGTATTTGCTAATGATACGCTTGTGCAGCTCGCGGCTGTTTTTCGAATTTTACGCTTCACAAAATCTCAATATCCAAAAATGTTTATCAAATCTGCTTAAACAATTTTCTCGCGAATTAAGATTAGGAAACCTTTAGAATTTCGTAATATCCGCCCGTTTACATACCGCGGTAAATGTTTTTTTGTTTTTTTTTTCATTTAAATCATAGCATCCCAAGAGTAATGGGGTTTCGATAAAATTGAACCAAATTTTGGAGGATATAATAGCTAGACTTGCTTTCCGCCTAGTTTTCAGACTCTCAAAATCAGTTTCCTCAAATAATTCAATATGGTGCATGAATAGTGTATAGTTTTCTTGCGTCCGCATATAGACATACCTGACGAATTTCTTCTGGATTTGCTCCGACATATCAATGTACTTCCGGTGGTACAGTACCCAAACATTGCTCGTATGTTCCAGCTTGCTTTACAGTATGCCGTCGAACAATGCATATACCCATACAAAACCTTTAAGGTATTTTGGAAATGTGCATAAATTATTGTCCATGTAAACTATGAACGATTATGGACACAGTCCGTACACTATTTATAAAAGGCATTTAACAATTTTAATAACTATTTATAAAAGACATTTAACTATTGATTTTTGCTTTTCTTGACTATATATTTTGTATATATATATTGATGTCCGCATATTCCTTATTAATGCATGATTGTATAAAAAAATATGTAAAAAAACATTGAATTCTGAGGGTTGTATTTCTTAACTCTTACCTTCTGAATGGAGTTCTGAAGTAATGCAAACTCTAAAAACCTTCCTTCTTTCTTTGAAGTCGTCCGCCCTTTCGAGTGTAAAAATGCTACATGGTCCTTTAATCAGATTTTTTGTTTTTTTAAGATTTCAATTTTTTTTTTAATTTTTTGAAAAAAACCTTTCATTCTTGTAATGTCATGTTTAAAAATTAATAAAATTGGACGCAAATGCAAATATTACTTGATGGAAAACTTCCATGCAATGTTTCATGGTGAGCTTTTTTTTATACATATATAATATATTTTAATAATGTAAAAATTACATAATTTGTTAAAAACAGTCTATTTTAAATAAATTATTAATTATTTTTACGCGTGTAATTTCTTTTTTAAATGAAAAACGAATTTAATTAAAAAATTTAAAAAAAAACACCAATTAAAAATAAAGTCAATTAGAAATGTGCATAACTCAAAAATAAAATCTAATTCCTGTTCTGACAATGTTTTCGAAAAATTTCGTTTATACCGATTTAAAGAAGCTTTAGGCAAAAATTATTGGAAAAATAAATTTTGTCTTATTCTAAGTAAATAAAATATTTATTTAAATCTATCTACATTCTGTAAAATTCAAAATGTCTTTGAGGATTAGTGAGATGTCTATGTTTTGCTATATTAAGCGTAGGAAATGTTTGAAACATTCAAAATACCTTCTTAAAATCTCTGCAAAGGTTTCTGGATTATTACAACAACATGATAATAATACATCTGAAAAGTTTTTTAATCATCACTAAAATTGTTGCGAATCTGTCAAAAATTTGAGAATGACAATTTGCTAAACAATGATTGTTTAATCAAAATTCAATTTTCAAAACTTCTTAAATTAATGAATTAATTGGAAGTACTTACGTAATAATAATTTGAACCGAATCAGTAATTGTAGATAATTTAAAAGGTACCTTGATTGTTCTTTTTAACATACTCGTATATAACTTATACCACTCTGTCACGTTTCCACCTAAAGTGAGTATTTTTTTTTTATATAAATATTCTCTCTGAATTTCAGAGGGAAAATTGTTGCAAGGGGGGGAAGGAGGCCTAAAATGCCTATCGGGGTGACGAGCACGAGTTGCGTGTATACCTAATTCGAATGACAACCCACGTGACATAATTAATGTAATAAAACATCACTTGTAAGAGACAAGTTTTTGAGATTTTCATAAATATTTTTTTAAACATCATAAATAATTATAATCGCCGTTACTTGATAGGTTACACCTTTTGGAGATTAAAAATAATTTTATGTTTTATGTCGTCATATAATTTTTTTGTTAAATCCATATTAAAATTTAAATTTATATGTCGTCATATAATTTTTTTGTAGAATCCATATTAAAATTTAATTGCTCGAGTTTGTTTGTTAAGCTTTCACGCGTAAAACAATATAACGATTTTAAAAACTCTTTCACCAATAGAAAGCTTAATTATATGCAAGGACTATAGGCTGTATATAATGGAAAGCTTTGGCGTAATGAAATTATAAATATTAATGTATTATATTCGTTACACGTTTCTGTCGCTAAAAAAGCGAGTTATTGCTAACGTCAGAAAATAAATCGTTACCATGGAAACGATGCTGATATATTTGTGGGCTTTATGCTGGTAGGTACTCAGCCACCTGGTCGGCTGCTGCTCCAGAAAATTCAAATATTAGAATATGTTTTGTTTTTTTTGGACAAGCTTTTGTTTTGGAATAAATGTCAGATGAGAGATCCTACATTAAAAATATAATTCGTAACGATTATAAAGACTGTATAATAAATAGTGTTTTTTTATTATATTTACAAACTTCCACATATTTAAATAAAAATAAATCTCCGAAATGTTTGTAAGCACATAAATTCCGGACGACTGCACCAAATTGGATAACTCTTTTTCTTTGAGCTCTAGCATTATGAAATTTAGATGGCACGTGAGCTGTTTGAAAACTGAATGTACCGGGAATGAATGTATGGAATGCGGGAGGGGTTGGGGAGAGAGGGGGAGGGGAGATAATTGATAAGTGCAAGCGCTACAGTAATTTCCCGTAATACCATGCGTGCGAATCCGCAGGGAATAGCTTGTTATAGAATATACGCAAGTCGAGGTGGCGGGAGACAACTGTGATTTGTATGAAATACACACTTCAATCACGAGGATTTACAACTCTGTAACGTTATTTTTGTCATAAAAATATAAGCACATATTTTTTTTTTTTTTTTTTCACAGTCGTTACTTCTTTAGTACAGTAGATTTTAAAATAATAATATTGGTTTTTCTGCTGAATTTTTCTCTACTAACTGGTGAAGACAACTTTTTGTAGGTTTAAAAGAAGAATAACCCACCTGTGTTAGGTACCAAATTTGAAAAATTGTTCTTATAATACAAAAAAATGAAAATTTGAAATAAAAAATTGTAATAAGTGGCAAGCGAGCTGTTTGAAAACTGAATGTACTGGGAATGAATATACGGAATGCGGGAAGGGGGTTGGCAGGACGGAGAAAGGTGGAAAGGGTGCGCGGTAGGAGAAGGGAAAAGAACATGCAGGGAGAAACAATTTATTTTTATTTTTAATATGGCGTTCAACGCACACCGGGAACCAGATAGTTATAAATATTTAAAGGTGTAATTACAATAAAATAATCTAATATTTATGCATAAATCAACACGATTTCGATTCGACCGGAACCACATCACATTTTTATGCTACTCTGATGAAGGTTCGGGTTGAAATCGAAACCGGTTGGTTTATATAGATATATGCTCAATAAAGTGGTATTAATACTAAGTTATTTTATTCCAACTGTAATAATGTAAACCAACTACATATTTAAAACAAGTGCAGATATTTATAGATAATATCATCCTAGGGTTTTTTGCTATGGTAAAACGAACATAGAAAATTCGTTAGTATTTGCGCTGCCTGGATATCCTCTGCCTCAAGCTTCTCCTTCGCAAACGAAACAAAATGTAAAACATGATTGCAATTGGTTTATTAAAAATATAAAAACATTTTTGAAGCCAATTTTGCTTTCATTTGAATTTTGAATTACAAAGCCAACTGGAAACAAAACCACGCCCAACAAATAATTAATCCTTTGAAGATAATGCTCCCGGTTTTATTTCGTTGTATTCAATGAGCTCATTAAACCAAATACGGAATAATTTCGTTTGTGTTACCATAAAAGGTAAGGCAATTATATATTATAAACCTGTATACATGTTTTTTAATTATTTTAGAGGAATTTGAATTATTTTAGAAGTCAAACAATTGACTAGATTGGAAGACACGCTGTGAAACCTGATAGTAAAATGACGATTCGTTAATATCTATTTAGTTTTGGGCGTCAAACAATAAACATTTTTTTTGCCTTCTTTATACAAATAAACTTAAGTGTATTGTTTAAAACAAATGATGGCCACCATATTATAATGTTTGATTCCTTGTTACCTTTATAATAATGTCATAATAATGAAAATATTTATTTGTCAATTGATTTTTACAAATTTGTACATTTTGTTTATTGAACATTGATTCTATTGATATTCGGGTCGCTGCTCAGCCATACATTCAGGATTTCTCCCGACAACATTTACATAATGACACAATGCGAAAGATGTGAAAATCTAGCATGCTATTTTCCAGTACAAAACGTATCTGGAGGTCAAGAACACTAACTTTGAGAGGTGTTTCTACGTAATACTAGAAGTAAAAAAGATAAATAACTTGATTCGAAACTCCATTGTTTTCTTTTTCGATACAAATATATTTTTCCGTGGAAGAATAATTTTTTTTCCATAAAATTTTATTTTTTTACCTGAAAACAGTAACTGCCTAAAAACGTTGGAATTTCGATAAAGGTGTTTATCTTTTTTCTACTTGTTGGTACAATCATTAATGTAATATCACCCCTAGAACTTAGTGCACTTTATCCCCCGGATACTTTGCATATTTGTTTTTTTTTTTTTACATTGGTTCCACACAGGAAGCCCTGGGGAAAATAATTCCCCTCCGGGCCTATGTCATATTTAGGAATGCTGTGTGTAGGGTCTTTTTGAGAAAGGAAGTTTTGGGAAGGAAGAGTGTATGAGGGGTTGGTAGAAATCTGAGGGTCAGCGTATCCAGGAGTGACGGACTTATAAATCCATTCTTCCCACTGCAATGCAAAGCGATATTCCGAGAGAGTTCGGCTGGAAAAGTAAAGGGAGCTCTCTCAACAATTATCTCCCGATCCGGCCTACCATTCAACTGGTGGGTAGACGCATCCGCCTCCAAAATTCGCACAAAACTCCCCCCATGAACCCGGACACCCCTGCTAATTCTCCAAACGTAGCAAACTACTTGGGGTGACCTATGGCAGAGGTGTTGGTTACCCAATAAATGATTTTTGGGGCGGCCGTACCCGAACCCGCCTCCCAAATATTCCGCTATCCAGCTATCGATTCTCCAACATTATGAATGATGCCTAATCGTTGCCTTGCCTAATAATTTTGAATTATTTCAATTAACAAACTTTCTTTTGAATTTTCACCAATTTGCACACACCTATCTATTTAAAGGCTGATTTTAATCAGTAATGTATTATATTATTCGCATTTTACAAAATAATGCAATGTGTCATCATCACAATCAGCGCCACAACATACGAGTAGGAGAATCGTGGCCGCGTCTAAGAAACGCTTACACACTTTTTCTCCATCTATTTCCTTATGCATAAGGATATTACGGTTGTCGCCTCCCACCCTCCCTCATGCCACCTAAGCGCGTCATCCGATTGGGTCGGTAACGGTAAAGAATCGACATAAGCTGAAGACCCTGCGCAGAAAAGTCCCACAACGGCTGGGCTCCAAACAGTGGCAAACTTTACTTTTCTGCGCAGGACTTATAGTGCTCGATTTATGTCGATTCCTTACCGGAACACAGCGGGCTAAATTTAGACCTTCCAATTAATAATCTTCGTACTTTAGGCTTATTAATATAGAAGCCTCTGAGGTGGTCGGCTATTTCCACCCTTGCTATAATAATGTCCTATTTAGAATGTTTTTCAATTGCGTAACATGCATACTTTTTCTATAAACATCTTGTACATATTCATGTTTTTAATTCAATTTTTTTGTTCTTTGCAGGTGAGTACAAGACAATTAATCAGCAGAATCATTTGCTGAAACCCTTATTTTGGTTGGTAAGTTTACCAAACTATTGTTTTGTTTTACTTTTGCAACAATTATTTTATATTATCCCATATATGGTTTTTACACATTTTTTTGTTTATTTGTGTTACTCGTAACCTGATTGCTTTTATAAAAAAATCGTATCACGTCTACCCAAAATAATGTAACGTCGTAAAACGTAGGTTTTGCTAGAAACACACCGCGTAAAATTTTATATAAAAATCTTTACTGTGATGTTTTAATAAATTGAATTCATGTGTCTAAATTGATATTGTTTCAATAGAATTGTTTTTCTTACAAATTACTAGGATTTAGCAAATGTATTTTTATTGTGTATTTATACATTCTACCTAGAAGATAACGATAAAGGTAAGTGCATTATCAATTTATTTTATTACTTATACTTTTTTACACCCATTGTTGAAAATTTAACGTGTTATGTATTTAACGCCGAAAATCAAGTAAAACCTTTTCACGACGTATTGTTTACAAATACCAACGTTAAATCATAACTCATTGAGTAATGTGAATCAGATTCTCAAAATGATTTTAAAAACGTATTAAAAACATTTTTTTTTTTAAATTGTGGAATAAATATTTTTTTTAATTCTCTGGATCACAAGTTTAGACTTAGGGTATCGGGAGTTTTTTCAATCTTCATTTCCTCTATTAGTGATATTTGTTTAGGACGATTTTACCAAACACTGAAATATATAAAACAAACTAAATCTAAAAATTTGTAGTAACATAGCATATTGTCAAAGATGCTTCTGTCCTATTTATTTCAAATAATTGTAAGAAAAATGCTTACAAATATCTGAGAGTGCATGACAAGACGTAAAGCAGAAATAAAATAAGTTTATTAGTATCTATGGTAGGTCAACTGAATTCAAACGTGAACTTATGGTTATTTAAAGAAACAACGTACGGAAATGAAAAGTATTTAAATATAGATGAAAGTTCAACACAAAATTAGAATGTTGGAAAAATAATTCTATTCTCAGGTTATCACTGATTTATTTGCTGAAATCTGGTTAAACATAACCTTTTGCATGACTCCATACAGGAGGCCCCAAGGAAAATAATTTCCCTCATTCGTCTTTTGAGATGCTGTGTGAAGGGTCTTTTTGTGGAAAGGGGGAAGAAAATACAGAAACCAGCAATTCATTCCACAGCCGAGCTATTTAACTCAATAATAAGTTGTAGAAACGACCCGTTTTCATTTGACAATTGCGAATTGTCTGTAAATTTTGACCTACTCTTCGTTTAACACTAGAGAAGGAACGTGAAGGTATTTAACATAACATATATAAAAATACTGTAAGCGAACATTAAAAGGGTTTTAGGTTTCGTTAATTTTTAAAATATTTTTATTTACAACATATTTTCCCTACGTGAAACTGAAAATATTTCACATCTTTGAGTTTTTAGAAATAAAATAATCATGTTTCGTTTTTATTCATCTTCCCGCCCAGAAATGTAAATGAATTTCAATATAATAAGGAAATATGTTTCCATGGATTTTTTCTCCTAGTGCCCAAGAAAATTTTAAGCGTTGACTTTTTTTATTCTGGATTTTCAAAGCGCACTTATTAGCGATGTGTCGTTCACATGTGAAACGCTTCGTACAGATCATTCCACAATCTACATGTCACAGATCGTTCCGATTCTCGCGAATAAATTCACCATTAAGATGGATTTAGACTAAAGCCATGATTGCGTATTGTGGTACAGAATGCGCAAATGCAAAATTAATATCTTTTATGAATACACTTAATGAGTATTTCTAAGTTAAAAAAATATGTAAATCAGTTTTCCCATTTTGTTTACTGTGTTTATAGAGCATACTTTCGGTGCTCCGAGTGTGTTCGCCAAAATTTAGTAGAGTGCTCTAAAAATGCTCGTTCGTTTGAAGTTAACGCCGCCAGTGCTCCCGAACAGTTGCATAGAGCACTCCTTCATGTTCGGATGTGATCGCTCGACGAAGCGGCCTGTTTAAAGTGTTTTTTAACTTGATTGAACTTGTTTTTGGAACTTGATTGAAGTAATAAAAAATGTCTACACTAACGCTTCCGTCACACTAAATAAATAATAAAAGCACACACAAATTTGAATGGTTTGTGGGATCCAACTTATGGAAACATTAATATAATTAAAAGATGCTTGACGGGAAATCGCAACCATAATTATTTAATTAAATTTGTCGCCCACCAACGTATTTTCCTTCTTTTGTGATAAATGTAGCACTTGCAATCAGAATATTGCTCTCATTGCCACGATAGTACACTTCGTCGAGTTTTAGTTCGCAACTCGCGACTTAGGATATTATAATTAGGTACATATTAGATGTTATTACCTACACGGAGGCTACTTCAAATAAAATTAAATTTTCAAATAAAATAAAATTTTCAAAAACTTTTTTTCAAAAAATTTCAAATACCAAAAATATTCTTATTTAAAATATTAAAAAAAAAAAATATTTCAAAAACTATGAAATTTAAAAAAAAAGAAATTTCCAAAAGTTAACAAGGAAGGTGCATATCAGATAATATGAATGAGTCCATGTAAACGAGTCCGAGACTCTCGTGAATCGTTTACAAGGAATGTGAAGGCTTCACGAAAAATGAACGATTTACCTTAGCTTATACTTAGGTTATGTCTCATGAGAAGATCAATAATGTGTACCAATTCATTAGCAAAATATGTTTCAATAATAACACCACTGATAATATGAATTTGATACCGATACATTACGTATCATTATAAATACATTGTACGTACTTTATAGTGCATATCGTTAGTTTTCCTTGTTCAAAATCGGAAATAAATTTTGAATTTCCTTAGGTATGTTGTGAGGCTGAAGGCAGCGTAAAATGGGAGACGTGGGGGAGGAAAGCGGGGAAGTTTTTTTCTCTTCATATCAGGTCACCAAACACGAAGAGTCATTTCAAGCTACGTTTCGATTCTAAATGGTTGTTTTTCGTCAGAGAGAAAGATCAACTGTCTTCGGTCAGCTGAAACTCTCGTCCAACATCACATAAATTGAATTTTTGTAATGTAACTATTTTATTTTACGCGCGAGCTATTTATCTCTTTGTGAGTAGATAAATAATAGCTAACATTTTATTAGTAAAACATGTTTTAATAAAAATATCTACTGCTAAACGATAAATTCCTGTCCGAAGTTTTTGATTTATGGTGGGAATATATTTCCCTCAGTCGGGACAGTCCATCCCAGGCTCCGAGGCCCGAGTACGTAGTAGTAAGGCGTAGGCTTCACGTTTTTGGGATTAATATGAATAATTTACTAGGGAAAGCTTTCAAGGGATCGCGCTAGAGGGAGCAAGGACACTTTGAATTTTTCTTCTCACTCTACTGATATTTTATCGGGGAAATTGTGTATATCTGCCACACGACGCGATCGATGATTTGTACATAAATACGCATATCTGAAAGGATTTTATATATGGCCAAATGTGAAAAAACACGGTTTAATTTACTTGTCATCAAAATCTTTGAATCAACGTTTAAAAACGGTTTCATAAAAGAATCAGTAAGAACACATCACAGAAAATCTGTATTTAATGGCAAAGAAATTTAAGCAGTTGGCAAACTCCGGAGTACTGAAATTTACACAGCACTTTTGTCTGAAATTTCTACGTATGGACACATGTTTCAACGCGCATCGGCATGCCTCTGTGACATGTTTTTTATCATGGGATACCTATAAGCCGTAAATTTATTGGCTTTTAGAAATAGTGTTAAAACTCATCCAAAACCGGCTAAAAACTACCAAATTAAAAATGTTTATAAAATTTCTCTTGGACAAACATATTTTTTTATTTTTTGTAACCAAAAACCTAGCTTCATTCCTTTTTTTCCCGATGAAAATTAATTCATTTTCATCGGGAAAATCGAACGCATTTTTATCTGTCGCTAGTGAATATATTTTTGGCTTCAGGGGGTTAAAAGTCATATATTATTTACTGTCACTCCCCATCTTTCCTACCGTTCGAAAGAAAATAAGAAGAACAACCATTCGTTGTGAGAAAAAAAAAAACAGTGTATAAATTGAATAAAATGCATATCAGATGACATCGACTTCGGAAACTCGATTCAAATCCATAAATTAAATTCATATCCGGTCAGTGAATGAGCTGGGCTTTGTTCAGAATCGTGGAAGAGAATCCGGGGTTTGTTGATGATCCACAATTCTCGACTGGGGAAGTAAGCCGCAGCCATACTGTCAATGTTGATAATTCTATCTGTGCCTTTCACGTTTCACTGTATTCTTACTATGCCTTTCATAGGCTACCATATTCTCTATATGCCTTTCATAGTTTACAGTTCCACTACGCTTTCCGCTATCGATCCGGAGTTCACTTCTCAACAGGTGTTCCGTTCCATTTGGCCTAACTACGGCGGTTAGAAAGCCGAGGAAAAAGGGTATTCGTTTAATCGTGTGAATTTCAATTCTAACTGATTTTAGAGATTAGAAAAATCTTGGAAAGAAAGAATTTTTATTTGTATGTGTAAAGTTGTTTACGTATTGTCTCTCAAATAAAAATAATTTCATTCTCTGTCAGGCGAAACTTTAAAAAAATTATTGATATATATTTGGCATTTTTTTTTTCATTTTATACATCAACAAACAAGTCCTGCTAGGCCAATTGCATTGGTTTGTCCACAGGTGCTTATGATTCAATTACATATGTATTTTAAGATTTATAATTTCCATCTCACATCTACAGATTGACATTTTTTCATACACTTTTTCATAAATATCAATATAAATATTTTTTTTCTGATAACCAATTTTTCACCATATATTTCACCTTATTCATAGAATTGTATTGCTTTATAGTATCAGATAATAAATTAAATATCTTTGGTATGTTGTATTCAAACGTTCTCTGTCCGTACTGTCCGTATTAATGATGAATTAATTATTCGAAGTGTACATTATTGGATCAAAAAGTTTCATTTACTTTAAAATGTTAAAGACACTACGATTGAATTTGCATGATATTCTCGTTTGAATATCCATTATATTTTCATTTGAAACCCACATTTCAATATTCATGAAAAAGCTATTGATAAAACACAAAGTAATTTCTTACTTTTTCTAAGTTGAAAAATTGGTATACCAAGAAAATTGCTGAACTATAACACTCTTTTAAATAATATTAATAAGGTTAAATTGTCAGACAGAAAGATTTTCATTGATTTGATATTTCTATTCAAAATTTTAAACTATTTACTTTATAGTCCAGAATTGCTTGCATTGATAAGCTTTCGGATTCCACTACGTAATACTAGAAGTCAGGATTTACTTCAGTGCAGAAATCTTGTAACAAACTACCAAATGTAATTCTCTTTGCCCAGAATAATAATAGTGGGAAATAATTGTACCAAGTCAGTGGACATCTTCAATTTATCACTCAACAAGTACAAATTGTTGTTACTGAGGCAGTTCAGTTATGTAAAATAAGAATTGTTTAATTTTACTGTGTGTGTATAAAAGGAAACAAGGCTGATATAAGTAAGATAAAGAAGGGGTCGCATAGATAGTTTGGTCATGTAAAGCATATGAACAAAGTAAAGAGAATGTACAAGACGACTAAATAGTAGAAGAAGTGGGGGACGTCCGAGGAAAAGTTGACACTATACAAATGGACGTATAAGACGATGTATGAAAGTGAATCAAGCAAGAAGTAGGCATTGACCAAGTGGTGTGTCGGTCTATTCCCTCCGCCTACTCCTGCACAGAAACGGTGAAGATGGTTGGTTGGTTATAGAGATTTTAAGTCTCATCAATTAAATCCCATTGTTAACGCCAATTTACGACCGAAATTACATTTCGTGCATCTTAATTAATTGTTGGCATGCACCAACCAAAATTATGATTGCAAGTTCAAGAGGCGGGTTCATAATAACCTCGCGTGCAATAGAATTATAGGATAATGAACCTGACCAGAATTTCAAGTTGAAACTTTGCCAGCATAGACACACTTGTCTAACAAACCATTCAACTAGAATTATTATCATTTTTAATGTATTTTAGCCAAAGTTTTCAGTTTGAACATAATTTGTAGATAAACATGGAAACTATTCAATTAAATACTTTTTACGGAGTTATGATTTGAAAGGATTATTTTGAAGGAATTCCGGAAGGTAGATAATTCGTTAGGTTTGCGTTTTTTTTTTTACATAAAAATAGAGAATATCATTAGGATAACTGTACCTAGTCAATAATAACAGGAAATGAGTATTTCTAAGGACCGCATATAATCTTTTATTACACCAATTTAATGGACCAAATTTTGGAGATGATTTGAGAACATCTTGGCCAAAAGTACTGTCGTGATTTATTTCAGGGGTATTTTTTTTTTTGTTTTTTTTACATTAACTCCACCACAGTATCCCAACGATGACATAGGCCCTGTGGTGGAGTTAATGTAAAAAAACAAAAAAAAAATACCCCTGAAATAAATCACGACAGTACTTTTGGCCAAGATGTTCTCAAATCATCTCCAAAATTTGGTCCATTAAATTGGTGTAATAAAAGATTATATGCGGTCCTTAGAAATACTCATTTCCTGTTATTATTGACTAGGTACAGTTATCCTATGGCCTATGTCATCGTTGGGGATGCTATGTTGAGGGTCTTATTAGGGAAAAGAAGGAGAGGAAATTATAGGAAGGAAAAAGGTATGAAGGGTGGGTAAGAATCTTGGGTTCAATGTATCTAGAAGTGACGGATGTATGAATCCATCCCTCCCTCTGCAGTGCAAAGCGTGGGTCGAGAGAGTCTGACTGGAGAAGTCTAGGTTGGGTCTCTCTCAACCTGTCTCTCCCGATCCGGCCCACCACGCATTTGCCACAGAGGCCTAAACAAATCTCACCCCATGAACCCGGGCATCCCTGCTAAGTCACCAAACGTAGCGAACCACTTAGGATGACCTGCGGCAGGGGTGTTGGTTGTCCGAAAAATGGTTTCCGGGGCGGCGGTACCCATTCCCGCCTCCCAAATTGAATTGCACCGTGTTGCACCTCCTCCTCCTTGAGCCAACGTTTCAGATAGCCTTACAGTGTACATTATCAGGGTAGATGAGATATAATGACGATAATGACAAAGACGAAGGTATAACTGATAGATACTACTATTAATTTATTTTCTTTATTTGGTTTTTAAATAAAATATTTATTTACTACGTTATTCATTACGGACATCATTTATAGGGACTATTCATCAATGTTTCCCGAGGTGATTTTTTATTAAAACGGTGCTCTACAAATTATCCGATTATTATTCTAAACATTTGAAAATCGAATGCTTTTAATTTATATTGTACTTCCTGGAATGAGTTAAGCTCAGATTAATATGAGCAGATAACTAAATAATATTTAGAATGATTTTTCCGTGTTCACTCTTAAAGCTAATTTGTTTGCTTTTGAATACAACTCCTATGGGTCTCATAAAAATCGTTTTATGTCTCTAAGTATCATAGTGAGAAATATAATATGGTGATAGAAAGACAAAGTAAAACGCTTTGTATTCAAATGTAAAAGATAACACAAAATAATTAAAATATACACCTTTATGAAACCATATTATCTGACCGCAATTTGAAAAATAAAGATTTTTTTATTAATTATTTTTACATTAAATGATAAAAAAAGTGAAGCGAAGACAACGTTTACAACATATTTATCTAATAAAACATTATTTGTTTTTCTGTTCGTTATCAGTAGTTTAGTCAGAAAAAATGTAAGGTGCGCCATTTGTAAAACTTTTTTGTGTTTGCGTTAATAAAAATACATGTTTATTTCATCACCTTTCAAACACAGTTTTTAGTTTTCAGATATGTTCAGAAATATTCCATTTATTTGTATGTTATTGCAAATCAGAAATATTCTGAACTTCTGACGGAATATATCAGAGGCATGAAAGGTTGATACAAATATCAACGTTCGAAATTATCGTACCCGCAAATAAAATAAATTTGCATTGTATCCAAGCTTTGCTTGTAATTCAAAGGAAGGGTATGTTTCGATATTACTATAGCAATAACAGTCTGGGAGAATGCATGTAAAAGCAAAACTACGCCTTGGGGAATTTTAATCATAGTATTGGTTTGCGCGTTGGCTTAACGATTATTAAAGTTTATTGATGAACCGGGAAAACGGTAATTTCCCGCTGTTAAGTATTTATCCCTTGGCGCATTTAACGGCAGCAGAAACCTTAGAAATAACAAAGAGCAACTACAATAATGGTAGGGTTGTCCAAATGTGTATTACACGGATTTTATTATAAAATTACATATTAATTTTTTTTGATAAAATACTTATTTCTGGTCCCACCTAAACGATTCTGTGAAACGGTTTAGGTACCTACTAATGTCTAATCTGCATCCCTTGAGCCGTAGTTCACTGGTAATGTATCACTGTGGGGATGAATAAAGAAAAAATAGTGTGTGAGTACAACTCTATGTTGTCTCGAACGAAAGAAAATAAAAATTTAAAAAATGTGATCTTCACCGATTTCAAAGAAAAATATTGTCATCAACTTATATTATAAGAACTTTTGACTTCCAATCCATTGATTAGCAAATAAAATCGGATTTACGATATTCAATTTTTTTCAATCGAACCCAATTGAAGAAAACTTATTTGACTTCGAGTATACCCTTTAAGTAAGTCTTTCGGACTTATTTCGGACAAATAAGTCCGAAAGACACCAACCAATATTTTATTATTACTGTTGTAGGTTTTTGTTTAATATTTGGTCTTCATCACGCCCATCACAAACAATTTTTTAGCTACGAATGACTAGGCGGTGTTAAATTTACAAATAACTGCTTCATTTATGCATATTGCAAGCCAATCACTGGAATTACAAAATTTCTATATTTTTCGACCGCACATTTGCTTGAAAGAAAGTCAACAAAATGCAGGATGGGGGTAAGTAATGTCGTAATATGAATTGGCTGCCATTTTGTTAGAAATTATAAAAAATGGGCTCCGTCTTCACAGAAACTTTATTCGAAGGTATAGAATTGATGACATTAAGTTGAAAAAATTATATTGGACCATTTCCTGAGTTGATGCACGTTTGTGCTTGTTTTACGGCAATTTGAATTGTTACTCGCAAAACATCTGACTCCAGATTGGTGATTTCTTCAATGTTGGCTTCCAAGACTTGCAAGACCCGTGGTTTGTTGTGATTAATGGGAGATAATCATTGGAAAAGGTACAAAACAAATTCCTTCGGTACATAAATTTTAAAATGAAAATTCCAATCGAATTTATAAATTGTAATTACTTACCCGCTGAAACCAGACTTCTTAAATTATCAGATAGAAGAGTGTTAATTGATTTATTACTTTTATTCAAAATTTTAAAATCTTTAATTGACAGCCCTAATTAGTTAGAACTAATTTGCATTAACATACCTGCCAGACAAACTCGTAGTAAAGATATTTTTAAATGCAACAATAAACTCAATACTAATTATTCTATTTACTCACCAATTTCAAGAATCCATAACCTTGCGAATAAATACTTCGAATTTATAGATATATTTAGTGTTGAAAGTTTTGAATGTTTCAAAAGTCAACTAATCTCGATTTTATCTGCTAATAATTAACTTTTATTAAAATATTTTCTCATCCAAACCTTACCAGTAAAATATATACCTATTTTTTTATTTTTCCTGTTCTATCTGCAGTAATAAACACATTTTTTTTTGTTTATACCCTAATACTAACTTACTCTTAAACATTACACTTTGTTTTATTTCAGGTCTTATAATTAATAATGTGTATAAATATTTTAAGCTGAATGTATTACTTTTTTTGTTAGTACAACTTGTACGTCAAATATAATCGTATGTCAAATATTCTATACCTAACGTGTTGATTGCATTCTTATTTATTCTGTTTTATTGATTATGTAACACATGTAATTAATATTGTGAATATAAATTTCCTTCTATTCATTTAAAAGCCCACTAGGGCGTAAATAAATATAAATAAATAAATTTCAAAAAGCCCAAAGGAAGAAATCTGCGATCTGTGTCTCATCAAATCTCCAAAACGAGAGATTACGCAGCCCGGAAATTGGCCATTAGTAAAGTTGGTCATTAGAAATTGGTCATTAGTATTGTTACAAGCAGTAACAACAATTCCGCGTTCTTCAGGTGTGTATCGCTCCATTGCTTGTTGTCAACTTATTCTCTATCTGCCTACAACATGTCAAAGAACAATGACGTTTGATGCCATTAGGAAAAATTATGGCATTCAGATTATGATATTACTTTTGCCCCATATTGAATGATAAAAATGTCGTTAATAAAGTAGTTAGTAAACCTAATTTTTACTAACTGATGGCACTGATTGCTACATTCTTGTGTACCGAAAGGCATGGCCTTTTTTGGCAGTAACACAAACGAATCGTCTCCTGAATGAGGGAATTTTATAAATTTAATACCATGTAGATTTTTAAGCTAGTAAACTAGGTTAAACTGTACTTCTGTGCATATATGGACGAATACGATTAAGAAATCGTATTTTTAGATGTCATTTAGTATCCTTTCCACATTGCCAGCCAATATCCTGAACAATATGATTCAAAAGTTCAATGTTTATTTTTTAATCCGTGTTATCCAACTTCTGAAGTGGGAAAAAAATATATAGCCTTCAACAACTGCTCATCTGATTTCCAAATGAATATTAGGACTAAAAACAAATATGATAAAACACGACAACCCACTTAAGACACCGTTGCCAATTAGTCGAAAACTCCCCCATTTTATGCCACTTATTCATTAAGCATTTAACATGTTTTTCTTTCCTTGTGAAACAACTTTAATAAACCCACGCAAAATTTGTAAAAGTCATATCTTCCAGAAAAAAATATTATTAATGGGCTTATGCCTTGTTTTGGTAGCAGCCCTTAAATGAGGGGAGAATAGAAGTATTTACCTTAAAATCGACCCCCTTCCGCGGAGGAAGTTAATATTTAGCTAGGGGTTTCATAATGACCTTACAAACGCGAATCTTACATTTTTTTATACCATGAAGATTTAGATTGATGACTGAAAATATATTATCCGTGTCATTTTCTATTTGAATGCTTTTTTATATTGGAAATACGTGTAGCATAAAAAAATTTAACTATGAAACAAATTAGGCTCTCCGCTTTATACTTTAAAGTTTAAAGCATTGCGTCATTCGAATACCAAGCTCTGGTGGCATGAAATTTATCTTTTTTTTTCTTTAAGCGGCGATATTACTTGATTGTAAATGATTAATCTTTATATATATAAATCTCGCGTCACGATGTTTGTTGGAGATAAACGCTTACTGTGTGTAATTCTCGTTCTTAAGTTCAACAGCTTTGGAACGATTTGCCGGCCTCTGTGTTTATCCCTCCTACAACATGGGTCTTTTCAAGACCAATGTTCATTCCTTCCTCTCCTCAAAAATACCCTCCACACACCATTCCAGATGACATAGGCCCTGAGGGAAATTATTTTCCTCAGGGCCTCCTGTGTGGAGTAAATGAAAAAAAAATTGCTACTTATTAAAAGATTTGGTAGTTTTTAACTCGACTTTTGACCTCGATATTTATTATTGCGAATTTTATGTTGATTAAATTTTTGTTAAAGGACAATGCTTTGAAATTATTTGTAAGTTCCATAAGTTTCTAACGAATGGCGGTGTTAGTTAATTTATCGATACACCACTTGGTTATCTAGATTGAGTAACCACCTAGTAGATGGCGTTGTGTTTTGATTTCACGTCACGCATGGCCGGGTCAGCTAGTATTATATTTAATATTTAATATAAAGACAAGATTCCCTTCTTTATTTTTCAGTTTAAGTTTTTTAAATCTAATTTAGCATTCATCTTAATAAGTTTTACGATTTTGTTCAGAAAAAATTAAACTACTCACATGCAAATCAGAAAATGCAAAATAACGTGTAAAGTTTTACTATTACTACTATTTTCAAAAGATTTAAGACTAAAAAGACTAATCAATTATTTTTAATTTGCTAACCATAAAAAATGTTACAAACATTTGGAAACAGATTTAAAAAAGATTGATTTGATAGTTCACAAAGTAATACCTAAGTATCCGTGTACAGCTTTAGATACTTAAAAGAATCAGCGAAATAATTTTTGCTGATCAATTTTAAATTATGTTTTATGGATTTATATAACAGTATTGTCCAAAAAGAAATATAAACATGTGTCTACCCTCCAGGTCCCCTAGCACGGTCAAACCATAAGGATTGACAGGATATCTTTCGGTAACTTCTCATCGTTCCCTAGGATAACTGCAGATCGTTAACTACCAAACAACAGTTGACGTGGAATATTTAAAGAAAACTTATTACGTCGAATATTTTAAGAACAAGTCTTTGTGAACTGTAACTAATTTGTTGGCAATCTGCAGTCATCCGTAGAGAAGTTATCGAAAGTTATTCTATCAATCCTTTTCGATAGGAGGTCAGATCGGAAATGCTTTCAATATGGCTCTGGTGATATCAGTCCAACATAAAAGCGAGAAAAGTGGTAGAAATGAAAAATAAAATAATCAAATGCATTTTTAATTTCACAACTTCTCCCCTGTCATTTAACTCCACTTCACAAAATATTACACCTCACAAGAGTACCTATCGTTGTTTCTTCGGCTCTCTGTGAGACTCACACAAACATTAAAACAATCGTAAAAGTGTGCTCTTTTAAAAAAATAGCATTTTCTAGAGAAAATTATGTGACTAACGTCACTTATGTTTTATTTCGAACATAAAATTTTAAATGGCCGATAAATTTTTATTACGCAATATTAATTACAGGCATATGGGGCTATCTAATTAGGAAGAACGTCCGTGGAGTCAGGGTTTTTAATTAAAATTTTATTCGTAATGGTCATCCGTAAACCCATCCGTTGTCCTTTCTTCAGCTCCAACGCAACAAGTTCCAACAGCGTGACCCCAAAATCCTTTCCCCCTAACAGACCAATAAAAGGGGTTAAATATTTCCGGAGCATTCAGTGGATACGAAAGAGACACTATGAATAATACAAGGAGAAATTTTAGAACTTGTGATGGTTGCGAGCGAGACAGATCTACGCACAAGACTGGAGGTTCGTCCGGACAATACCAAAGCCCAAATCAGCAAAAGCGGTGTCATTAGTATAAAATTAATGTCGAACGTTATGGTAAATCTATTTAAGTGAGCCTTTATTTTACTTACTGCTTTCCTATCGATTCAAAGTCGTCCGTCTGAGCACCGAGAGAGAAAAGGCCAGGACTATGTACGTGTTGATACGAGCGAGGGGGATGGCGCCGTACGCCGAAAATCAATAAGCCCTTGTTGCCTTCTTTGGTGGTGTTTGCCAGGGGTTGGAGGGAGAAAGGGCTTTCGTTTCGGGGCCCTCCGGTTCTTTACCCCTTTGCTTCCTTTCCTCCCCTGGCACTCCGCCCTCAGACCCCAGCCCTGGGAGGGTTGCTTTGAGGTCTGGTTACTGTAGGTACAGGGTGTAACGACGCGATAGACGTATATTCAAGGGAATCTTTAGATACGCCGCTTGAAACAAATTTGTGGTAAACTAATGTCGACGTTTTAAAGTAAGATTGCTTATTTCAACGCCGAAAGTGTTTCAGAATTTTAAAGTTTTGTTGTGTTTTCAATTTTCATTACGATGAAAACATGTTTATTCGTTTTACGGTCTTTCATCTTTTAAAAATATTCGTAACATTTATAAAATCTTCAACTAATATATTTTTTAAAGATTTTACTTAATTAACGTCTTATGTAAAATCTATATTTGCATTTCATAAGCCGTTTGTTTAATACGAATAAAAATAAACATTTTATTCATGTGTTGAAACGCACGGAGGACTTTTACATTACAGTTCCTAAATTTTTAAAGTGAAATCACGGTTGCATGAGAAATAAATGTACATAAAAAGAGGAATTTCTGTTATGCGACTTAACATGCCTTCACAGTTCAAAGTTTAAAAAAAGCGTAATCGATTACGGCTCGATAGAAAATTATTTATTACTTGAAATATAACCAATGGAGCGACAAATAAAACTTTTTTCTCTGATTGCTCGACATTTTTTGGTGATTATTTTGAATATTTTCCGCCCAAATTAAAAAAAAATCTTCCCTGCGAATTTTAATATGGAGACTTTAAACTTATTTAAGTTCTAGATAGCTAATGAATTCACCTATCTTTGGTCGATTATCACATATTCGTGGAATTAAATAAAATATGTTAAAAAACCGTAAATTTATTTTTAATTATATCATTGAAGAAGAAGATAACACTTATAATCTAAATGATAATATGAAAGAAAACAAGACACAAAAAAACAGAAAAAAACAATGGTCGCAACTGGGACTCGAACTCAGACCTCTCGTCTAACCGGGACGTGCGCGTTTTCCAATTTCGCTGTTGCCACCTTCTGTCAAACCGTCATATTTGTCAATCTCATATTTCAAATATTTAGAATCATTAATATTATCTTCAACTAGTTCTTTTTATATAACGTTGATGGGAATAACCTTCAAAAGTTATAAAAAGAGAGTTTTTCTCATAAAAAATTATTTTTAATTACTTATAAATCAGGGAAAATTTGCCAAAATTGGCAGCAAAGCAATACGAGGTATTTTAAATAGTGCCATATTATGGCAAAAAGCGCTCCAGTTATATCCTTTTTGGTATTGCTTATGGCCTGATTCTGAAGGCCAATCATTATTTTTATTATTTTTTATTTGCTTAAAAATTAATATCCCAATACGTCCGAAAGAAAAAAAAAACATATGGAAAAAATGAGCCCCTTTAAAAAAATTGACAAAACACCTTTTGACAACACTTGGATTTAAATAGAGTAATGGGAGCATGGAACAAACTTTTACAACATGTTATAGATGCTTCTAATATAAACAAAATTAAAGCTTGATTGGATTTTTATTTGGAGAGATGAAATTTTAATGCTTGCTCATTTAATAATATAATAACAAAATAGAAAATTATTATTTCATCCTGTATAAATCGCCCATGTGCAGCTTTCTATCCTAGTACGCACAACACGTGGCCTGTTATTTGTCACTAAGTGACTGCCTAACTGCTTGTTATTTTATCACTTTGTAACTCACTTCCCAATAACCACGCGACAAAATTGCCGAACATATTGGGGGCTGGTCGCAGGAACTCCAGAATTCCCCACAGTTACTGACCGTTTACTTAACGCAAGCCGTTCGAAGAAGCGTGATATGATTATTAATTAAAAGTTAATTTTGTAATGATAAATGAAAAACTTTTATATATGACGTTAAATGATTATACAACAAAAATGGTGGAATTAGAATGATATTTTTATTATTATAAACTTCGCTTTCTGTCAATTCATTATCCAATATGGTATAATAGGATGGGGGGCCGCCTTTAAAACTCACACACAATCTCTTGCTATTGCTCAAAATCTAATAATTAAAATAAAATTGAAGAAATCATTTATATATCCACCTGAACTCGTATTCAAAGAATTTAAAGTCAAAAATTAAATACTCTTTTCCTATATCACTCAACCTTACAAGTTTACAAAGAAGATATCCTAAACAAAACCGTACCTTTCAAAAACACAGTAAATCTCGGGCAAAAATACATGTTACCAATTCGATTTGTAAAAAAACTTTGGGTCAACAAAACTACAAATTCTTAGGAACAAATTTCTTCAATAAATTGCCAGAAAATATAAGATTCCTTAATGATAGATTCAAAGAATTCAAAACGCAATAAAAAAAATATACTGAAAACCTTAAAAAAAATTAACAAATAAATAATTTTTAAAAAAAATCTCTTTTTCTTTAAATAAATAAATTTAAAAAATACCTGAAAAATAAAAACAGTAATAAAAAATAAAAAAATCTAAATAACTAAACAAACAATACCTTCTCCCAAACACACAAGCATTTGCTTATTTTGGGAGAACTTTAAAAAAAAAAAATTCTCTGTGTACCGGGAATTGAAATTAGTTAATTGAGATTGTTATGTATTTTTTTATTATATTGAATCTTTTATTATTCAATAAAAACAAAACAATTTAAAAAAAAAATTGTAAGAATTTATATTATTTGCGAATTATTGCGCAATCCAATATATATATATTCTATCAAATTTACTAAAAGCTTACAAGCATAAAATATTTTGTGTGAAGGGGAATGGCAATATAAAGGTCAAATTGCATAATAAGTTACCACCGGTTACGGATATACTTGTTTCCTGAATCGTAATGCAATGCAGGAGGCGAATATGCGGTGAGATTCAATGATGGGGCATTTTCCCTTGAGATAGCAAGTACCAAGGCACTACCAACATTTATATTATGTTGTGAATATTGCAGGTAACCTGTTGAATAAAACATCAGATCACCTAGTATTAATACAATTCTTCAATTGATTCTCCAATAAATATATATATTAAAGTAGGTCAGGAATGCAAACATCTCTATTTAAATCATTTTAATGGTGTGTAATATATCTCTGCTAAAATAAACTCTTTTCTAAGATCACTGTCAAATTGTAATAAAATGAAGTCATAACCATAATTTTCAATCCCTATTTCAAGTTGGTTTGGGGACAGCAGACCCTTCAAGAATGTGCATTTGAACATTCCTATCAGCATCTTGGTCCATTTGTTTTATCCTATTTTGTCGGAGGCAACTAACTAGACATCCACCGTCTGGAATCTTCTGTAAATTTCTCCACTGTTGTTGCTTGCATCCTGAGCATATGATCGAAATATTAAAATGGTTTTTTAAGAGGGTATTCTAGTCCAGCAGCATGAATTTTAGGTATTTTTTCAGGTGCTAAAAAAAACCATCATTTCTTTACAAGCCATTATTTTACCAAATATTTATGAAACATAAAAAAAAAATCGAACGAAAAAATTCAAAAAGTTACATGTGTTGAAGTGGTGGGTCTAAAAAAATGGCGCGCCCTGGTTGACAGATTGCAACCCTCCTAGTATTCTAAAAGAATAACAAATTAATTCTTAATCCAAACAAATGTGGCTATAGCCCGAACTAATAAAAAGTTTAAAAAAATATATTTTCCGCAAAATGGCGGCTGTCTGAAATAAAAAAGACATTTTTTTTAACAGTTTTTTTGGCTTTCAAATTTTTTTAAAAATAGTGAAAATTGAAATTTTGTTATAATTTTAGTTCTCGCCATAGACTAATGTATAGAAAAGGCTCACACCAAATATCAAGCAAATTGGTTCCATAGAACTTGAGATGTCGTGTCAACCGTCTCGAAAAAAGTGATTTTTGATAAAAATGCGTTTAAAATTTTGTTCTATTTAGATTCTGGTTAGATTCCGTCTAAACCGCGACATTAAAATGGTTATTACTTTTAAAATAATGCTTATTTCGAAAAAAAAAATTTAAAGAGATATTTTTGAATACTTTGGAAATGTGAAGAAAAAAAAAATTTTTTTTTTCTAGACTAGAATACTGCCTCAAATAAAACGCTTTAGGGATAGACGCACAGATTTTCTGAAAAAGCTTTTGGCTAAGTCATTTAAAGTGACGTCACCACCCTTACCGAAAATTAACGATCTCGAAACCTGTACTCATAACACTGCATTGTTATTCATCAAAATTTGATATCTCATTTGTGAGTCAGTTGCTACTACTGCTAATTTAGATCAGACTCCTAGTACTAGTGCTACAATTTGATAAGTTTGTGTTACTTGACAATTAATTCATTTAAAATAATATATACTGTATTTGCGGCACATTCCAGAGTGGAAGATACTCTCAGTATCGCCCTGGTGTAAGACCACCTTTCAGAATTGAAACGTTGCTTGAAATGGCTTTAGCCGTGTTTAGTGACCAGATCTCGAGAGCCAAGTACTTCCACGTTCCTCTCCCCATCTTTTTCCCCTCCCCACTACCTTCAGCCTCACAACATCCAATTGGGGATGCCATAGTCCAACAGGCTCCAGACGGGAGCGCTGGGGCTGTTGTGCGGTAACAATATAAAAAATAAAAATAAAAACTCACTTTACAAATGAGCTTTTATTATAAATTGGTTTTAAAAAAATTCCAAGAAAAATATCTGATTAAAAAAAATAAAATAAATGCTCTTGATTTTTTTGCAACGCTGTTTATTGTATTAATTCACTCAACAAAAATCATTGATAAAGCAGTTGAATTTGTAACGTAAATGAATAAACTGCAAAGAAACCAAAACACGTTTTCGTTTAAATATGTAAGTTTTTTTTTTTAAATATTTACGACGACAAAGAATTTCGTGCTCCTGGTGGACGTATAACCGGGGAGGGCCGTAGAGTATTTTCGGGATTTTTCTGATGAAGAAAAAATTGTTTTCTGTGTCGATCGGTTGGATACATTTGATCGCATTTTGCGTACCGTCAAGTATACTTTAAAATTCTGTAAATCCTTCAATAAATATGTAAATATGTACCTATGTACTTTACAGCATGCTCAATATTTAAGAAAAATCTTTGAAAAATATAACGTGAGTACCAACAATATATTCTGTTTATCCGTAACTGAACATTAAAAAGATATTGAACAACCATTACGAAATATTTTCTTTCATTTTTTCGGTAAAACGAAAAATATACTGTAGAATGTAAGCTGATGAAAATGAAAATGCGTCAACCTAGAAAATCAAGAGAGAACAGCTCTTTCATGGAAACCTCAAATACATCTCATGTTTATTTTTATAACACGGGGATTCTGAGCTATTCCGAAACACTTACCAGAGGCGAGTACATTGTACCGCTGCTCCGGGAACCATTTGATCATTTGGATAACCAACACCTTTGCCGTGGTTTGCTTCATTTGGTGACTTAGCAAGGGTACCCTTAGTTTAGCAAGAATTCAAAGAGGTTTTGGCAATGGGTCTTGGCAACGAATGCATCTGTCCGACAACTACGTGGCAGGCTGGATCGGAAGAGACCTTTTGACCTCTTCCGCTGGGTTCTTCCGGAACACGGCCTTGCACCTCTGCCATAGGTCCCAAGTGGTTCGCTACGTTTGGTGCTTAACAGGGGTGCCCGGGTTTATGGGGTGACGTTGTTCCAGATTTAAGCGGTTTATGTGTCTGCCCACCAGCTGCATGACAGGCTGAATCGGGAGAGAATGGTTAAGGGAGTCCCTTTGACTTCTCCAACCGTTCTCTCTCGGAACATCGCCTTTCACCGCAGTGAGAGGGATAAATTCATGCGTCCATTACTCCTGGAAACACTGACCTACAGATTCCTACCTACCCCTAATACCCTTTTTTCCCAGAACTTACTCTCCTTCCTTTCCTAAAAAGGAAGGAGAGTAAGTTTTCCCTCCACACATTCCCAAAGATGACATAGGCCTTGAGGGGAATTTTTTCTCAGGGCCTCCTGTGTGGAGCTCATGTTAAAAAAGTGGGAGGGATGGATTAGTACGTCCGTCACTCCTGAACACACTGGCCCCCAGATTTCTGCCTGCCCCTCACCTTTTTCTTCCCAGAACTACCTCTCTTTTCTTGCCTAAAAAGACTGTCCGCGCGGCATCTTCAAAGATGACACAGGCTCAAAGGGGAATTATTTTTCTTCGGGCTTTCTGTACGAAGTAAACGTGAAAAAAAAATAATGATCATTTTTGTTTTTTTCACTCCACAATTGTACGTATTTTACCTTAAAAGGAGCCAATTGCAAGATGGATAATTATTCCGATAAACCTATGCGTAGTGTATATATAAATAATAAAAAAATATTTCAAAATATGCTACGTCATATTCCACGTAGTGATGGTTGGTAGCAAAAATATTCTAAATAAGTAAGTATATCTGTTTTGTAGTTTGAAAATATATTTTGATTCTATTTCATATTTCACTGTGAAGAATGACGATCACGATTGTAGTACGCTTTGTACACCACCTGAGTCCCGCACGATTCAAACCTTCGCTTCTATGAATGATTTGACTATAAATGTACAGAATTTAGCTAGTCTACGCTGAATAACAGTTATTTGTGAACGCATGATTAGTGAACGATTGGATTAGATTAGATAGATTACGAATGAAATAACTTATCTTTTCTCTTTAAAGTCTTCCGATGTATTATGTTGAATATTTACAATATTCCGAATATATATACGATCCCATTGAAAAATTCCTAAGATTCATTAACTATAAACTTGGTCTAACAAAAGTATTAATAAATTACAATCACTTAATTAAAGAATTTAACTTACTCAAACTCTCAGATAGAAGACTTATTTCCGTCTTGACTTTTATTTTTTTAATTTTTAATGGTAATATAGACAGCCCTGATTTATTAAGCCTAATTACCTTTCATATACCTTCAAGAACTACTCGATCCAATATCGGGACTGAGTCATTTAGATATCGCTTATACCTAGATTGCATGCAGTTGGCAATGTTTCCTCAGAATAACCTAGTAGATGTATTCAATCGCACGGAATATAGTTATAAGAAGACTTTAATAACATACTTCAATACTCAATGTTCGGCATGATACTATTCTCCTGCATGGCTACTATATCACATTTTACTTCAGATTCTAAACGGTTTACTTCAGATATCTTGGCTCTCAGTCAAAAGGAGTCAACTAATAAATGTGTTGTCTTATTCAAAATTATTGTCTAGCTGACGACAGCCCTGAATTGAGAGAGCTAACTTTCAGAACCAATAATTCAAGCAAATATAATTTTTATGTTAATTTGAAATGTTAATTTCAATCCTAAATTAATTTATTTACAAGCCAAAGCCAATTTACCTAGAACTCAAAGATTTGCAAATAACAATGCTAATTTTTGAAAACATATTCATGTTGACTATTTTGCACGATTGTACTTGCTATCAAGTTACCTTTCTTTACATATTTTCAATCTGTTACTATAGAATTTTATCTGTTATTATAATTTTTTCACGAGTACACATTTATTTTTATGTTTCTTCTCAACTCTATTTTTTTTAAAAAAACCAGCAGTTGAGATAAAAAAAAAACATCTGCATCTTTTAAATTTTAATTTTGTCTCATTCATTCTTATTTTGTTCTCTAACGTAGTACTACTGATACCCTCCTTTGCGCCACTGTTACTTAAAATCTTATGTGTCACTGTAAAATAAAAATATCGGACAAATTTATAAGTTTTGTTCGTAACTATCTATTATATTAATACTAACAACTGCGTTTTATATAAAATTTATTTTGCAATGATTTATGCTTAGTTCACACTGAGCTATATATCTGCGAGCAGATATCTGTTGATTCGCGAGCGCTTATCTTTTGTCCTTTCACACGAGGCTATCAAATATTTCTTCCTGTGGTAGGAGAGGGGGTCAATCGAATTAGGGAGCGGCGACGGAACGCATATTTTTTGTACTGAAATCTGTCAACTTGACATCTGTCATCCACGGGTCTAGGCAGCTCCGTAATTACAATGAGTTTTAGTCGGAGAAGGGGAGAGTTATCTTCTGGGATATCGTGGCTGGAGTGGTTAAGTCTGAGATGTGAATTGTCTATGATTGATCTGCGCTTAAAAACGCTTAGGTGTGAACGGTCTGAAGGGATTGTATGGAGAGCGTTATTTGGCGTGCTATGATCTTTTATATTTGATAGCTGAGTGTGAACCAGCTCTAAATACCACTCACTGAATGAAAAAATAGATCCGACTAGTAGCCGAGATAACAAATGCGTTCAGTTCAATTTTTCTACAATCTATGTTCGCCATTTGCACAAGCTACGTTTTTCAAATATTCCATTGTAATGACGGTTTAGAAATTGACACATGTGAAATTATTTTTTTAAGGTCTATTTTATATTTGGGTATGCTGTGGGAAGAAGAAGTTCTGGGAAAGAAATGGGTGAAAAAGATGGGTAAGAATCTAGGAGTCATTGTGTTCATGAGTGACGGACGTATGGATCCATCCCTCCCTCTCTGGTTATTCATAGCCCGGTTATGTTTGAAAAACAGTTATGTTCTTAAAAGACTTTTTTTATTTTACATTAGCTCAAAACAATTAAGCAATTCCACTCAGGGCCTGTGGCTTCTTTGGGGATGCTGCATGAAAAATCTTTTTAGGAAAGATAGAAGAAGTTCTGGGAGGAAAAAGTTATGAGGATTGGGCAGAATTCTGGTGGTCAATGTGTTCATGAGTGACGAACTTTTGAATCCATCCCTCCCACTGTGTGAATTCTTAGCCCGGTAATGTTTGTCTAATAACTACAAAATGTTTCAACCCTTATTCGGTAAATTGCTACAATCGAGATAAAATCAATTTTTGAAAAACTGTCATGAAAAATAATTTATATAAGTTCAATTGGGGGTAAATTAATAGATCTCCTTCGAGTCTGAACCTGGTTCGGTAGTTATACGCGGTGTCTTGATACTCGTAGAACAAGCGGAATGTGGTGATCAGATTTGATATCGATTTTGTGGTGTAACTTTTTTGATATTAGACTTGATTTTCGATTAAATAGAGTTTAAAGTAAATTTTTTATCAAATTAAAAAAAAAAACGGTTACTGAGAGATTATTGTCAGATGTTTAATGCTTTTTAAAATGAGTTGAAGCGAAGACCCGATTCCGAAAGTTTTTTTAACCGTATAGTTTCCAGATCTCACAGGAGGTTTCTGTATGCTGTACATTCATTAGTTTTTCGCTTGTACTTCCAGTTTTCGGACACCGCGTATTATCATTCAAAGTTTAAGCATTTCAAAAATATATGTCTTTACTAGATGCAGCATCTGCGGCTATCAAAAATTTTGTTTTTTAAAGTTGTATTGTAATTTTTAAATAAAACATTCTCAGATACCTCTCTGTTAGAAACGAATTTTTTCCTCGACAGAGGCTTGACTTTTTCAATTTAAGAACTATTTAATCTGCTAAGTGGTCTCTGATAAAAACCTAACAAAAAAAAATATTCTTTGCATCAAAAAAATATTTTTCTGATTATTTGAAAGATATTAAAAAAGGTGGAATTTCTTTATTTTAAATCTAAGCACATTCCTTCTTACCGTATTGGTTTCCCACTTTGTTTATGTTTATACGAAATAACGACACTAGGGCTACAAAAAATGCGTGCAGCCGCTACGGCCGCGGCAGGTGGCTACAGGCTACGGCGCGTGAGGCCGGTCCGTAGACGCTCTACGATTATTCGTAGCACTCTCGTGGCGTGCTTGCAAGCGAGAAGCTCCACTCACAAGAGACGGGAGGTCTCGAAAATGGCGGCTCACCTGCGCGCGCAATAGACTCAAACAGAAAGAGCGAACCGTCGTCCAAGCAGTGAATAAAACACATCCACAGAGTAGAAATGAACAAATCGTTCTCGAGTTAGTAGTTACAGGGTCGCGGGGAGAATTAAACATCCTTGCTTATTGCCATTCGGCTTTCGTTGTTAAATGCCATGGGTAGGATGGATTTTAGGATTCGCTCCCTTGGTCAGTATCCGTCGAGCTGCGGCCTCGAGCGGTGCATAGAAGGAAAATTTAAACAATATAATGGCGCGCTCGTGTCACTTGATAGATCAAAAAAATATTTGAAATATACCACCCTTCGAGTAGAATTGTTTCTTAGGTACATTAGAACATCCGCGAATTTGAAGTGGCAGCAGGTGTTTGAGTGGATATTTGCATATCATCTGCAGGGATCACGCTGTCTCGAACCGGAGCTACATGATATTTGGTGTAGAGATGATCTTAAACTATGTGTGTAGTGTCACAGCAAGTGTAATTTCGTTAGTTGTCGCTGAAAAAAGTGAAGATTCCGTTAAAACAGCGTATATTATTTCTTGTAATTGTTTGTGCGTATGATTTATTTTTTATTTGTATTTTGAACACATAATGAAAAACGCTAAATATTTTTAATTAACCTGTGAAATCACACATGGCACCCAATATTACTAAAAAATATTTTCAAAACAGAACACTAGAAATGGTTTTATTTGACAAGTGGAATAATCACTTGATAAGGCTTACTCTCAACATATTTGATTTAGTGACAGAAAAACGTGTTATGTTGGGGTCATTCTTAAACCAGAAATCCAAGCCTTTTAGCGCTTATAAATTTAGCAACATATTTTTTCTTATCCTTTTATTAATTTTTATTTTAAATATTAACATTTATTTATTTCAATTACCTTGTACTATATTATATTTGAAATCAATATTTACTTCCATAAAGCTTATTATCAGTGTTTGTTACTCGGTAACAGGTTCAATATTTTACTGTACTGAACAATTTGCACGATCAAATGTGTTGAATATAAATTATTCAATCTCAATTGAAGATAGCTGCACACGCGAGTTTGTAACCGATATCATGTTTAATATATTATAACCTTTCGTGCAATACACGCCATTCTCTGCTCCGATCTGAAACTGTAAAAAAAAAACTCCAATCTATTTCAAATATAATGGAAAAAAATATTAACAACCATTAAAATTTTTGGTTAATATTTAAATAATATTTCAATTTCAAAATAAACTCTCTCTCCCAGAATATTATCATTTTAGAAGCATAATGCCGCACCGCCAAAACAGCGAATATTTTAGACGAAATGCTGCTGAAGTAATAGAATTTTTTTCTGTACATTAATTTTGGCTTCTCTTTTTCGGAACTTCGTAGACCTTTTTTGAGCGTATTTTTATATCTATATGTATTATGAGTCAGATATTTGACCTACATCTTGCAACTATTTTGATCACGCTTCTAAATAGATGTCTTTATTTATTTAGCAAATAAAACAGCCACTCCAGTTACTTTCCCATTCTCTTCCACTCCGTATAAAAGTCATAAACATTGAAAGTCAATTTAAAAGCTATTTCTCGCAGTGATTTTGCTGAATGGGGTTCCATTTTATCCCAACCTTTTCTGGTTTTGCAAGGTTGCTTTTATTCCGGCATTCTACGTTTGCCTAAATACAATAATTAAAGATTTATCGATTTGTACTAATGATGTGGCTTGGTTCATAAATTAAAGCGTTACCCCATTAAAGGTTGCTATTTTCTTGATAAAAAAATAAACGAGCTCTAAATTGCAGATATCAGATTGAGTTATGTCGCAATAATTATGTTTTGCAAATAATGAGTTAATTTCTATTTTTAATTAATACAGAATTGACTGTGTATTTCAATATTGACAATTAATGGAGTTAAATTTTTATTTTCATAACCTTATCCATTTTCTTTTGGTATCATTCTTACCAGCTTTCAGTTGAAATAACACGTCACTCTAATTAGCAAGGGAAGAATATTTCAGTTAGAGTATATATAACGTCCATTAAAAGCTTACTTATAGATTCCTGCTTTTGTTGAACCCAAATATGTATTGGGTGTACCAACGAATGTGACCAGAACGAATAAAATACGATCATTTAATTGCTACACCGTAGATCTATACATAATAAGCTTACAATTAATTAAACGTGTCCTACTCACTTTTAATTAACGTTTAGCTTACACTAAATTCCATCAGAATAATAGAATATTACTTTAAATGAGTAGAGTGATAATGTAGCGTGTCATTTGTTTTAATTTGGAGGACAAAATGGTGTTTATTTCAGCATTATACGTTTATTAGTACTTCAACACAAAAATTATTTGCAAAAAAGAAAAGAATCAGGTACTCGTAAAAGTTTTAAATAAAGAGTACATATTCAACTGTTGAAAGTCTTCATAAACCACTTGAAGGATTTAAACTTTCTTATTTAAAAGCTTTTCATTTCAATTTTTCAAAGGTCACTTGAGCGAGTGCCAACACAACCCGTTTCTGAATGAATGAAATTTTCTTATTCATTTTGACGTAACATACTCGTGCAGACTCCTATAGTAGAATGCACAAGTGGCTCTGTTCCAAATACAGACTTAAAGATTACTTCGACCATATAAACCTACCGAAGCAAATTAACGGTCTGCGAGCATACTTCAACAAGTATTTTGTATAAAATTCCTTTCCACGTAAAGATTGAAAACGTGTGTATTTTTATGAAAACATTTTATTATTTACGGGGCATTGTTAAAGTATCAAACTCATTATTACTAGCTTTATACACAACCATTGGGTAGTATATACATAGTGGTTGTATTTTTTTATTAAAAACTTTGTTTATTTATTTATAAACCCCTTTTTGTGGATAGTAAAAATGTTTCAGTATTTATTATAAAAAAAAACTGATCTGCTTCGGTAAAAACATATTGTATATGCTTAGTAAAGATGCCCACAGACTTGGTTTAATTATTTCCCTCCATTAGTATTCTGAGCAAAGAGGAATACAAATGGTATTAAGTCCCAGAATTTCTGCATTGAAATAAATCCCGACTTCTAGTATTACGTACGGGAATCCAAAAGCTTATCAATGCAAGCAATTTTGGACTATCAACTACATCAATTAATACACTTAATACACTAGACTTTGCAAGACAATGTAGAATGGGAAAAATCAGTTAATAAAACACGTATGCACAATATATAAGTATATAAAATACGTTAATTAGTTTTATAAGCAACTTAAGGAGTTTAAATCCAGTTAATGTGTATTGCAAATACGGCAAGCCAAAAGTAAAAGCTTTTTAACTGGAAACAATTTTTTTTCTTACTAATTTAACCGAACACAGAAGCGCTTAACCCGTTTTCATTCAATTCATTAGATTATGCGTTATTATTTAACGTATATGGTATCTTGAGGTTTTCCATTTGACTTTTAATTTTTTTAGTAGAACATGCTTTCACTTGAACTGATGCTTTCACTTGAATTGATGCAATAATCCTCATTGACAACTTGTTATTCTTACGTGTCAACGGTTGTGTCCTAATAACCTATATTTTAAAATCTAGATTGAACTAAACGTGTGAATATTGAAACCAATCAAATCATTTTAAAAAGCTCCTGCTTGAATAGCATTAATTATAATTATCGTTAAACTCAAATTTGTGCTTTTCAATAAATTACCGTTTGTACAACAATGCATTGAAAGTTTTATGATATTTCTGAATATAATATTAATAATTGCCTTGTATTCCTATCACGTATTTTTGTTTTCGTGTTTATTGAACCCACTGCATTGCATTACTATAAAATGCGATTTGTTTGTTTGGCAACACGTTTCAAAAGTGTTCATCTTATTTTATACGTGTTCGCACATTTTACCGATTATTTAACATATGCGGTCTACTCTGTGAAAATCAGTAATTGCATATTTTTTTGAAAAGGTCATGTTTAAACCCTCACTTTTTAAATGCATTATTGACTAATCACTGAACAAAATCTACTCTTCGTGATCTTGAGCATAAAATAAAAATAAAATATATAGCTATCTAATGGTGAAATAATAGAAAAATACCTTTTCTAAGCAGGCTTTTTGTTCGAGAATTATAAGGTCGATTGTTGTTTTCGGCTTGCAACGTAATTTATATCTTGATGCACAAATCTTTATCATATATATTTTTTATGTAACGAAATAGAACATGATTTGATACTCTTCCATCGTCGTTTTAATTAAGTTTGATACTTAGGCGAGACCGCTTATAAAACTAGTTTAATTGCTAACGTAATTCGTTTTCTTATTTAATAAGAGCTTCGTTCAAAATGAATTCTTAAAATGCTCTATCAAACGTAGCACACTATCACATGCATACTAATTCATTAGTATGCGGACCATACAGAAGCGGGGAACAAAGGAAACTTTGCTATTAAATAACATTCGTGAAGCAAGATAAAGCATTCCACTCGCTCCGTATTTCAATTTCATGTTCCGGATTCATTTTTCATCCCCTGGACCAACCCTCTCCGAAGGCATTAGCGAAAGTAAAATCAACTTTTCACTATCTTTTCAGCCCAAACAGAAAGGCAGTGCGGGAAACGAATGAGATTGATTGACAAATTGGAAGATTGTTTTATTGTGGAGAGGGTCTTGTTTTTCGATGTACATCCCGGTTTATGTCTCTACAAATACTTGCATCGGACAATCGTTTCGTGAATTCGAAAAACGGTTGCATGAAGCAGTAAATAGTTTGTAAGTGGTGTAAAAAAATTGGCAACGATGGAATTTTTGTTCATCTTTTACAGCTTGCAACGTGAGTTAGATCGATCGCAAACTTTGCGCGTTAGAAAATTACACCTAAAAGAACATAAAAATTACACAAAGCAGTGTTATTAATCCCGATCATCTTTGGGTCGTGATCGGTGGAAAAAAAATATTTAAATCTGATTCAATATTGACAGCAATAAATGAAATAATATAATCGTAATTGGCACAAAATTTTTACAATAAAATAAAATTATTATTATTTAATAATAATTTTATTTTATTGTAAAATAAAATAAAATTATGTTATTACATAATTTATTATGTAATAACATTATTTCACGTCATTACAACGAGTTCTTTCACAGAATTTGAACAACTCATCAAATTTCAACGTTTTTTTTCAGGTTCTGTGAAAGTTCTATTCAAGATCTGTTATTATTTAAGTTTTTTGAAGCAGCTGGCCCGTACTGATACACTAACAGAATCTGTTTGGATTTTCATTCAAATTTTGTGAAACAACCCGACCTAACATACGGTTAGGCAGTAAAATCGCATCAAATCATTTTAATCCGAATTTATAAATATGTAATACAGTGCATCTGCGTCGTATTTCTGTAGAACATTGAGGAACGTATACAAGTAACGGCGAGAGATCGTACGTGGTGCCATCATTGGTAACGTGCCTTTTCATCCGGTGACAAAATATTTCCGACAAAATATTCTCCGACAAAATGTCCTACGAACAAAACATCCCCCAACAAAACACCTACTAAAACCTAATCTATGCTTACATAAACTTGGGGTTAAAACAATACAGACATTATGTAAATTACAAACAATAAATTATTATTCAAAAATAATAAAATTGGACAAAATTATACAGATAACAATAATTTATTGACTTTACAGGATGTCTGTATGATTTTTTATTCCATTTTTTGTAAGGTTAGGTTAGGTTAGGTTGTATTAGGTTTGTTTAGGTTAGGTTTTTAGTAAATATTTTTTTGGGGATGTTTTGTCCATAGGATAAACGCGCGGAACCGCCATCATTCTAGTATCATCTATATTTTTAGTTTTCAAACAAAACGCATGAAAAAGAAGAGGACGAATATTGATGACGTCGTACGAGTTATCGTGTACGTAAAAAAATACGTTTTTAATATGGGGAATGCGTATAACAAGCGCTGTCATTTGATTTTTTTTTGTTTAATTTCTGGCTCATAAAAAATCATCCCAAAATACACACTGATTATAATTCAGTACCAGGAGCGTAGATGGCGCAAGTAGGTCGACAATAATACGCCCGGGAGTTTTCAGGCTTCGAGTGTTTCATTAGGCGGGGCGCGGGAAAGAATTTCGCGGCTCGTGCGCTCCTCATTCGTATGCATAGGACGGGACACTTTCGACCTATCGCGCCTTTCTGTCACCCTGGTACCCTTCCTCCGATCACCTTCTGTGACTCACCGCTCGTTGGCTCCTCTCTCTCTTCGTATGAGGAAATACATAATAATGGCGACCCGCTTGCTTTTATCCACTTATAAACGAGATGCTACCAAAATGCTTCCGTAATCCACTTTGAAATTCAAAATACGTCGATCTACTTAGTATTTTGTTCTAAGCAGTTCTTTTTGGAGAAAGTTAAATTACTTTTTTGTGTGTTTTTTCAATTATGCTTCAAACGAAATTGACTGTGCAACAAAGGCGAATACTCAAAGTTCGTTAAGTAAATTGATAAAAAATGCTCATGGCTGATCAAGGAATACATGTTATTTGCCCTAAAATGAACTGAATGTCGTTTTTAATTCACGAAACTGGTTTGTTTGTTTTCCTGAAACTCCCTTACGTCAGATATTTAGACCTGTTTTTCTGTTACGAGTATTCTAACAATATTTAACATTTAATTAAAAAACGGTTCTTTTCATTATTTTTATGTTCCGAGAATAGTTGAACTGTCTTGTCACTTTGTCACTTAGTCACTTCTTACATTATTCAAATTTTGAAAGTGCTCCGTATTTTTGGTCTCTGATAAGATTAAACCAATCTCAAGCGTCGTCGAGTAGCAAAACAAGATAGTATTCTAATATAAAAATCTTATTTGATTAGTGCTAGTACGAAATTATGTTTATTCGCTTTATTTGAACAACGATGTAATTAATTCTTCGTCGGCATTCTGTAATAATTAAATACAGTTCACGAGCGAGTAATTCAAACATTTCGCTAATTTTATTTCCACGCCAGTCACAGCTGTAACGCTGATATTTCGGGAAACTATAGCGTATCCATGTGAAGCATTATCGACTCGCCCAAACAATATTGTCCTGGACAAATTGAGGTTCGACTAAAAGCCAAAAGTGCCGATTTAGCAGCGGGGGCTTAACTTTAAACCGCCATCACGTTAATCCGTCAATTTTGATGGGTCTGAATATTTCTCTTACGGCGTCAATTTTGGTTAAACAGCAACGTTTTTAATTACAGCCGATAGTGAAAATAGCCGTGTTATTTGGAGAATTTCAACACGAACAATATCTTGATGAAAAGGTTGAATGCTTTTTTTTACGTTTCTCACTTAAACTCGCAAATGCTTATTGCTTAAAGCTCTTGAATTTTTAGTTCATTAAAACTATATGAAACCCATAAAATTTCACTAAAATGAGCTTTGAGCTTGGTTTTTATCATAAAACTTTCGAAAAATATATTTCTTATTTAACAAATATCAAAAAAGAATTTAAAATGTGGAAGTAAATTGAAATTAGGATTTGTTAATACCACAATAATTACAAATCTTATTATTTTGATTTAGTATTTATGTATGTATATATCGTATGTTTTGTCTTTATATATTTTATCATAACTCTTATCTTGTGAAACCATAAAAAAACTTTCCAATCTTCTTTATTAATAGACAAAAAGTGTTTAGGTACATAACTGAAACTCTTTAACTTACAAATCTGAGTGTTTAAATTATTATCGTTAAAATAAGTGAAAATAAAAATATATTATAAAGTTAAGTGTTTTAAATTGAGAAGAGGGTGAACCATAACGGATAATAAATTATCACATTTGGATACCGGACTACAAAAATTCAGGTCAGATTTTTCCATTATATTATTTTTTTATTTATGTACCTTGACAATATTATGAGATCAAACGTAAAATTTATGACATGTGGTTTCATTTCACAGTACAAGTTTGATATTTTCAATATGTAAATTTGTGAAAGTAAATCTCATAAAATTGTACCAAGTGATCAATACATTTATGATACCTAATATAAACGTTGTTTCTGAAATTCTAGATTGTTTCAATGTGTGAAAATTATGTATGTTTTTAAAGCTCTAAAAAAGCTTTGGTAAAATTTGTGTGAACTTTAAGTATGCTTAGAGGAAACATGAGAAGTTTGAACATTTTAATATTCGACGGAAGGCAATTTCGAAACCTGCAAAGCTCGAGTTAAGGGAGCTCAAAAATTATACGGAAATATTCATGTTGTTCGCGAGATTTGCATTTTTATAATAAATGTGGCAATTATGACAACCGAAATATTTCAACTCCATTCGGTTTATGTCCTTAGATAAGAACAAGAGACTTGAATTTCGTGGTGAGACTCTAAAGATAGCTGGTTTGCAGAAGTAGCCTAGTGTCATCTACAACGTGCACTATTTAATCAAATATTTGATAATGATAACATTTAATTTGTAGAACGCAATGTATTTAATTATTAATTTTATTTATTTATTTGTTTAAGCGCCCGTAGGGCTTTTACTCATAGTGCAATACATGTTTTTGACAAAATGCAGGAAATAACATAAAATATTTAAAAAAAAATATAGCTAACACAAAATATAAGAGTTGACACAAAGTAGGTAACATAGAATATATGATACGTAAAAATAGTGCAATACATGTTTTTGACAAAATACAGGAAATAACATAAAATACAAGAAAACAAAATATAGCTAACACAAAATATAAGAGTTGATACAAAGTAGGTAACATAGAATATAATATGGTAAGTAAAAATAGAGTTAAAGATGATTTATGAAGTAAGAATAAATAGTTGGCGCATTCGTTGTTTGAAGTTTGACAAATTTAATTTATTATGAAATACATCCATATTGTTTAAATATTTGTTACCAAGACAGTGTAAACGCTGTATTGGAGAATGCAAACTATAGTTTGAATGAGATGTGTGTATATATATATTTTTTTTTTAAAGAAAGTAAAACATTCCCGGGTTACGAATAACCCAACAATGTTTGAAAATCTCCTACTACCACCACAGAAAGCCGAAAAGGTCGCTTGTGTTGTGAAGGAGGACTTAGCCAGTCGAGGAATCGAACACGGAACGCCCGGGCGGGACCCAAATGCGATGTCCACTCAACCACTGACCGGTAAAATGTTAATATCTGTCTAGTCGTTCATGTAGGTACATGAAGATTTATCAATTGCAGGAGTTCACGTCGAATTTTGAATTTAATAATTTTAATAAAAAGGTTAGGTCGTTAATTTTTCGTCTGTTTTCTAAAGTTGGAATAATTACAATATTCATTAACAACGGGGATTTATGTTCTCTAAACGGATGTTAACTTTAAAATTTACGAAACGTAAAAAAAAAAATTAAATATATATTTTTTTTTTATATGAAATACCGCGCTCCCAACTGCTCTCGTCTGGAGCCAGTGAGACTATGGCATCCCCAATTGGGGTATGTTGTGAGGCTGAAGGTAGTGGGGAGGGGAAGGAGATGGGGAAGAGGAAGATGGGGAAGTACTTGGCTATTCAGATCTGGTCATTAAACACGGCTAAAGCCATTTCAAGTAACGTTTCAATTCTGAATGGTGGTCTTACACCAGGGCGATACTGATAGTATCTTCCACTCTGGAACGTACCGCAAATATACTATATATTATTTTAAATGAATAAATTGTGAAATAACACAAATTAATCAAATAAAATTTATTTGCGCACGCCGGGTTTGAACCCGCGACCTTCGGATTGTGAGTCGAGAGTCTTACCTCGGGACCACGGAGGCCGTCAAATAATTTATTAACGTAATATCAAACGTATTGTTTGATATTTCGCCCAAAACGCACCCTGCATTTAATAGCTCCGTACAGGAGTACTCTACTCATCTGAAATTTCTCCCATCGCTGTGAGGAAAAATTTTAATATTATACAGTCACACTACAGCGTCATTTTTGGTATTCATTAGAAATAGATCACGCTATATTATATTGTATAAAAAACGAAATGCATTAAATCATCGCAGTGTATTACGTATGCGAACTCATTGAGGTGTCGCGCGGTTCAACTAGTCACCGGCAAATATTGGAAGTATTTGACATGTATGAGACATACAAATAATACGCGACAATACATACTCGTATGCAAATAACACGCGACGAGCGAAGCGTGAGATGCGGCGCGGGACTTCGGCGAAGCGAATGGTGACCGGACAACTCATAATGAAATCATCTCATCACCTCCTTTGAAAAGACGTTAAAAGTGATGAAAAAAAAATTTAAAAATTGGTTAAATTGGTGAAGTTAGGTTTGGTTATGGGCTATTTTTTAAAAATGAAACTTCTTTAGCACCGTTGTTATTTGAAACTCGATGAAACGGAAATGACACTAAAAAGAGACAAACACATACATCTACAGGATTTAGCCTGCGAGAGTGAGATATAATGAAACCTTACATTCGGATAGTACCTACGAAGCATCACGCTGGCCCCATTGGCCGCTTTGATTATGAGCTCACTTTTCAAGGCTCCTATTTGATATTGTGTGGGTTACAAGTTACACCGCGTGTAAACTGCACCGATTTTTTTTCATAGCTTTTAATGACTTTTCAAGGAGGTGTTGAGTTGACTTGATTCGAATTTGGCATGCAACAAAAAAAAATTTAAAATTGTTCACCATAATTTTTAAAAAATACGTGCACCTTTATGATCATGCAAAACAAGTTTATTAAATTGGCGTTCTGGTACTTGAATAAATAGCAATATGTTTAAAATATATTTATTATCGATGTCTAAAATTTATTCTGGATTTTTGTTAAGTGGAGAAAAATTGTACGGTAATTGTAATCGCAACTAAATAATGTAATCTAGATTCACTGCGATTCAAAGAGTGGACTGTATTTATTTTTGTTTTGTGGACTTGATGCTGACACAAATATACGGGATAGTAAATGTGGAATTGGACAGGATCTGACTCTCCCAACGTTGTTCGGCTGTGACGATAAATCCTTCGTCTTGGTCAATCTCATGGTCCTGAAGAACACCACTAGTGGTTATCACTGCACAAGCACTTGAGAAAACAATAGAATTCCTACATGAATGTCCAATGATGGTCGATGTAATTAAGTACTCAGGGAGCAAGGTCACAGCCTAGCAATTAACAATAGACTGACATTGTAATTTTGTTCACTTGTCCGGGTATTGTCGTCAGCTCGGGAAAGGTTTATGTGGGTAGATAGGATAGGTAGGAGTTTGAAGGTATACATAGGGTAAAGTTTGTATACTTACCCTATGTATACCTAGTTGATGATTGTTATTTTTTTCAGTTTGGAAACGTTTAAACCTATTTATTTAATAAATATGTTATATCGTAAATAATATATTATTGTTTATTTAAAATCTTGACGCCGTTTACGCACTCAGTAAAAGCCTTCACTTCTTAAATATGCCTTCAAAGGGGATCTTTTATATTTTTTTCGAACTAATCCGATATTATATCAAAATTCTCGAATATAAAGCAAATCACTCGAGTTGAATGAAACATGATGCGTGAATTCCATTTCCGCAGATATTCCATAAAACAGCCCAACCTGACAACATGCCTGAAATAAGCGCGATGAAACGAAAAACATGAATATTTCTGTTGTCACGCATGGAAAATGTTTTTTAGAAAATCTTTGTTTCCGTCGTTCCAGTACTATCAACGAATACAATATTGAAGGGTATTATTATAACGTGGGCGCACGCTCATGGGCATAATTATAAAAAAGAAATTAAATAAATAATATTTTAATTATTAGTTAATATTTTCCCACGGATTTAAAAAAAATTATTTATTATATTTTTTAATTTATCTTAAAATAGTACAAACTGGTGTGAAAAATCAAAAGCAGCAATCTCCACATTTTTCAAAAGTGGACTAGTAATGCAACTTTGTTAATGATTCACTTTTTTACCTAGCAAAGCAGTTATTTGGCATTAAAACCAGCTCTTAATGCTTTTATCACTTTGTGAATATAATTATTAACTTGTGAATGCGTCAGAATAACTGAAATGAAACTTTCTTATTGGTTTTCTCAAAACACGTATTTCGTTACATTGTTTTAAAAGTTTAGCACACTTTCCTCTCCTTTTATATTGGTCGGTATTTTTTGGAAGATCATGCTCTATAATACAGTAATTATTTCTGTAATTTTGACTATGTTAGAAAATTCACAAACTTTGTAAACTTTGTCCAACAAGGATATATTGATAGAATAAATATCTCAAATGTATGAAGCCCAGAAGTGGGAACTTTATATCCCATGTTTATGGTTGTCGTTATCTAAACAAATAATATTTTGAGCCATTTCGAAAATTGCCTCCCCTCCATTCAACAATTATTTATCTCTTCAATTCTGATCTCGAATCCGACATTTCAAATAATTACAAAATGTATCCATTTATTGCCCCCTGAAGAGGGCGGCGGGGGGCTCAAAGGCAATAACCACTCGAATCCATAAGCTTGTTTACAAGGCAATGTAACATTACAAGACATACGAATGACGGGTTATTAAATAAAATTGGTACATCAATTGACCACATACACATTATTGCGATTTTATTTGCATTTTGAACATTTTCAACATTTTTATTTCACTCGTGACAAATAGATACAGAAATGAAATACAATATTTGAAGAGACTTCGTGGGTCTTTAGATTGCCTCAATTGTTCAATGTTTCAACAAATATCCATTTTTATTTTATTTTCTTTGTTATAACCCTGTTTGCTTGAAATAAAACGGCCATAGACCCCCCTTCAAATAATGTGGGATGAACGTGGGTATGAATATAAATTACGTTTATATCAAATTTGTTTATTTTGACAGACTGCATAAATTAAGCAACATCCTACTTACATAATTACTCTAAAAATAGTGCTTGATGGTGTGTGGCATTAATAAAACCAGAAAATTATCTACGTATTTAAGCACATTGCTGCTAAATCCTCTGCTGTATATTGTGTGCAATTTATGGTGATTTGCGGTATTCTTTACCATCGTATTAACGGTTAATGCATCCCATAATTCACTTCGGTGAGAGTCCAGACGTGTTCGACTCAAATATCATTTGCGAAGCCTCAAAACTCACGCTTAGTGCTCGCTTAAAAGCTTTCTAGTTAAGGATGTTTATGGAAAAAAATCTGTAAAACTGGGCGAACGATGTTTTTACAGCAAACATATGTAAATACAAACCAACCACACTAATAAAGTAAACTTTTTTGAAAACACTTGAATTGCGTATCAAGCTTTTAAAATAGCAAAACAATTTTGTGTGCTATAACCGAATGGTCGAAAATAGGTTTCCGTGATTGGTAAATTGCTAAATTATCCACTCCTATCAATTGGTCCCTGTAATTATTTGACCAGGGTGAACGAATTAACCGTATTATTACGTTTAATTTCATGCTAATTATTGTTCTGCATTTACACTTGAAACCAAAATTTGTAAAATTCTCGCGGTATGCCGAATTTTTTTCTAAATCATTTTACAAATTTAGTTCACAGTTCCGTTTCCATGACAAATAGTATTTCTTTGAAGTTTTCTTTCAATTTTGCCAATAATTAACGTTAATATGTTAAATAACAATTTGGGAGGCGGGAATGGGTACCGCCCCCCCCTTTATTGGATAACCAACACCCCTGCCATAGGTCATCCCAAGTGGTTCACTACGTTTGGAGATTTAGCAGGGGTCCCCGGGTTCACGGGGCGAGGTTTGTCTAAGTCTTGGAGGTGTATGACCAGGATACACTGAACCCCAGATTCCTACCCACCCCTTAAACCTTTTTCCTTCACAGAACTCTCCTCTCCTTACTTTCCTAAAAAAAAACCTCCACAAAGCATCCCCAAATATGACATAGACCCTGAGGGAAATTATTTTCTCGGGGGCCTCCTGTGTGGAGCTCATGTAAAAAAAACGCTGCTTTAGTTAGGATAAAACTAATCTTCAACCAAAATGTATTTTCACTTTCATTTGATGTAGGTATATCGACTGTAGCTTAAAATCAGACCATCTCGTTTCATGTTCTTCCTTACATTTTGTACAATGCTAAAGTGGCACTACAGTTAGTCATATTATTTGAATTTGTGGTGTGGAAATGATTAATTGTTCATCTTCACAATTATGTATTCGTTTATAAGCCGTCTTAAAGATAAAGAAGCTCTGCATTTGATCTGCAGGCAAACACAAAAATGTGAGATATTTCACAAGTATAAATAACAATATTTCTGTTTCAGCGTTTTACCTGAACGTAATATTTCACGGTATCAGACACTCCACAAATTTATATTTAAATAACCTTAATCTGCTTACCCACTTTTAAACCAAGATGATAATAAAGCTTTTACGGTTTTAAATGGAACACGTTGTAATGGAATTTTAGTGGAATCTTCTTAATTAACCTTTTTGCCGCTCCGGCTAAATGCCGCCATTAATTATTTTCAAATTAACTCTGAGAGCGTCTTTTAATAAAAATCTACATGGTAAATAGTAAGAGCATTAAATATGTGATTTAAATTATCTACTCCTTGTTTTTATCGAGACGGGTTAAATAAAAATATACCAGTTTTTGCGATGTTTTAACACCCGAAGCGTGTGATACAAGTTCTCATAAATTTTATTTGCCAGTTGCAAAATTTTCTCGGGTGTAGAACACTATTTTTTTATATTTTTTACCATAATTTCGTGAAAAATGTATATTCGTGAATTATATTTCTAATAATTGTGTGAGAACCCTTCGGGGCATATGCGTATCCTCTTCGTGAGAATCAAAAATCAAAAAACAACACAAGAAATCACAACAAACTTCATATACCAAAAATCAAATCAACAAAATATGGACTAAGATCCCTAGAATACATAGCTCACACAAAATATAATCAACTACCCAACGAGATCAAACGTGCAAGTCAATGTAAAAAGACCCAAACTAACATGCTCAAACTTCATCTTATTAATGACTATCTGAAATAATAATGTTGTGTATGTCCCCATCATATTTTTTTTTTTTTTTTTTTTTTTTTATTTTTTTTTTTTTATTTATTTTTTTTTAACAATAATAATTACATTTATAATATAATTACCTAGGTATACATAAGAATTAATTTTATGGTTCTACTACTCCATAAATTGAGCTCTAGGAGCTCGTGTTTATGGGAGGAGTATTTAAACGCATAAAAAAAAACATATTGTTCTGAAAAGTGTGAATACAATGATCAAAGACTTAAATGTCTTGAATGAAATAAATATACAAATACTTTTTGACATAGATATAAAAATAAAATAAAAAACAATAACAATAATACATTTTTTTTAATTAGATGTTAATTAGTTAAGGGTACAATATATCATTATCCAATTTCAGGGACTTAATTTGATTTTTAAATTGTTCATATTTCATTGTTTCTGTTACATTTATTTTGTTTTTGGATAATAATATATTGTACCATCTCACACCTAAATATAAATAGTGGTGTTGAGCCGTGGTCGTTCTAAGCATAGGAATGGCTATTAAGCCATTAGTTTTGAATCTATTGCTTATGCTATCTGAGGGATGAATTTTTTGGATGAAATATTCTTTGTAGATTTGATATAATGCGTTTCTCTTATACAATTCTGTGATAGTTGGCACATTAAATTCTCGAAATATCTCTAAAGTAGGGAAGTCATATGGTTTCCTAAGGATGATTTTAATAATTATTCTTTGTATTATAATTATGGGCTGTAAGGAAATCTTAAAGGCCCCTCCCCAACCAATAATGCCGTACTGTAATAAGGACTGAATTAGCGCATAATAGACAATTTTGATAGTTTTCTTGTTTAAAATGTTTCGTATGTTGTAGAATACATAGATAAGTTTTCTTATTCTTTCCACAGTGAGATCTATATGATCTTTCCATTTAACATTTTTATCTATTAAGATTCCAAGATATTTTACATTAGATTTATGATTTAGCTTAGCGCAGTCCGTATTACATGTACCGTCATTTGCACAATTTTTGGAATGGATTATTATGTTAATTAAATTAATTGGCACATCTTCTTGAAGAGAAAATGGAATATAGTATGTTTTTTCTGTGTTGAGTGATAATAAATTGTTATCGAACCATTTTTTTATAACCTTCATGTCCTGATTGGCTGCATTTGTAATATCGTTCCAAGTCTTTTTTTCGATAATTATTGCAGTGTCGTCAGCAAAAGATATAAGTTTACCATTAAGTGTTAATTTAAACATTTGGTTAACGTAAATTATAAATAAAATCGGTCCAATAACAGTCCCCTGGGGAATTCCAAATGCTAAAGTTTCATCTGCACTTAGTGAGTTATTTAATTTTACTTTTTGACTTCTTTGAGTTAGGTAGCTTTGTAGCCAATACCTAACCTTACCAATAATACCGATATCATTTAATTTATTAATTAGTTTTGTATGGGAGATACTATCAAAAGCCTTGCGTAAATCAATGAAAATGCCCAGGCATTTATTTTTTTTATCCAATGCATTGTATATAGTTGAGGTTAGTTCAGCAATGGCATCATGAGTGCCTAGTTTCTCTCTAAATCCAAATTGACTAGGACTAAGTATTTTATTATTTTCAATATAGTACATGAGTTGCTTTTTTACGATCTTTTCAAAAATTTTTGCAATGTTTGAGACGAGAGATATAGGTCGATAATTTGATATTTCTTCAGAGCTGCCCGCTTTAAAAACGGGTGTTACGATGGATTTTTTATAAATGGAAGGGAATATTCCACTATTCAAACTAATATTTATAATGTGTGTAATAGGAAAGCTTAATAAGTTGTTGTATTTTTTCAATATTTCCACTGTGACTCCATCAAATCCTGGTGCAGATCCACCTTTTAATTCGTTTATAATATTTTTTATGTCATTTGTTGTTACCGGTTGGAAAACTGATAGATTATTTTGTGTAAGACAGTCCTTTTCGAAATTATCTACTTTATAATTTTCATCAATCCGTGTAGCTAGATTTTGACCGACATTAGCGAAATATTTATTAAAGGCATTAGCACATTTTGTCGGTTCTCTTATGGCATCAACAGAGTTTTTTTCGATATAAATTTTTTTAATTAGAGTTTTTTTGTTTTTTCTACTATTAATTTCATTTATTGTTTTCCAAATGTGCTTAACATTTTGTTTAGCCAGGTCAATTTCATTTTTGTAATAGTTTTCTTTAGTAATTTTTATTAAAGAGGTTAATTTGTTCCTATATTTTTTGTAAAATGTAAATATTTTTTTATCTAAGGGAAATTTCTTTGTCAGGCGATAAAACTCTTCTTTTTTTCTAATAGACACGACTAAGCCATGTGAGATCCATGGTTTTATTTTTTTGAATTTTGCTTTAATATGTATAGTTTTAATATCAGTCGATGCTGTAATATAATTGCAGAGAATATTATCAAATATATTTGCGCATGTTTCAGCACATGTTGATTCTAATACGGGTCGCCACGTTTCCGTACTTATTTTTATACTTAATTTATTATGGTTTAGTGTCTTTTTTATAAAAGCATTGTTTTCTGAGATTTTGTGATTATTAATATTAAGTTGTTGTATAGAGATGCAGGTGTGATGGTCAGTAATATTATTTTTTAATATTATCGTAAGTAATTTATCGGTACATTTAGAGTTGCACCATATGTGATCAATACATGATGGGCGTTGACCAGTAATTTCTCTAGTATAATTTTTTATACATAAAATAAAATTCATTTCAGACATAAGATTGATAAAATCAGATTTAATTTTGTTATTATTTTCGTTAGAAACATCTATGTTAAAATCCCCACATATTGTTATGTTCTGTTTATGTTTTTTGGATAAAATAATGTTTCTTAATTCATCCATGAATATATATTCATTGGATCCGTGCGTTCGGTAAATAGCGATAATATTAAAACATACTTTATTTACATTCACATTAATATCTAAGCAATTAACTCGCTGCATAGGTACTTCTTCCACTGTGATGTTTGAATAACAGGATTTAACAAATACAACAATACCACTATTTCTGTTAATAGTATAGTGTGTCATAAAGTAACTATAACCAGGTATACAAAATTTATTGTACTCTTTGGTGAACGCTTCCGTTAACACTATAACGTCCGGTTTATGATTTAGTAAATTAATTGAAAGTAAGAATTCATTGAAATTTCGTTTCATTGATCTGATATTAAGATGTAATGTTGAAAATGAATTCGGTATTTTGTCTACAATGTTATTACAATCATTTAAAGTGTGACAAATGTGTTCCGCAATATTGTGAGAATTATCTAATTCTTTAGTGAAAAAATTATTCATTTTTACGGGGATTAAAAAATAAGTATGCAAAATGCAAACTTACTCGTATTCAATTCGCATTTGTGCATTTTTTAACATTTTCTTGCGGAATTCACATAAGTAACTGTTACCTGAATGTTCGTTTTGGTAACCCTTTCTGTTAGTGCAGTTGTGGCATTTGGCAGGCTCTTGTTTCTTGGGGCAGTCTTGTATTTTGTGCTCTCCTGCGCAGTGAAGGCATCTGGGACTCTTCATGTTTTCAAGGCATCTTAGTGATGTATGTCCATATCCAAGACAATGGAAACATTGCATGAGTGGATCGCAGTCTTCTACGTGTGCTTTTGTGTATCCAATGTTGATCCTTTCTTTCGATATAATTATTTTTCTTAGTTTTGGTGTTGTTTGGATAATGAAATTTGATAATTTATCTGATTTTTTATTCTTGAGCTTTTTTTTAACAATAATGGGTTCATTATCAGTTTCTGAGGTCATGGCGTTTTTTATGTCTTCATTTTGATTGATCAAATCTATTAGAAGTTCTTCTTCCTTGTAGCAAACATCAACTCCCTTAATGATAATGCAAGGCTTTTTTTTCTTTATTTCATCAGCGTGTATTCCGATATCTGGGTTTTTGTTGATTTCATTTATTATTTTTTCGGTATCATTTTGTTTCTCACATGTAAGTATTATTTTGTTTTGATATGTTTTTTTTAGTCCAGAAATTCCTATTCCTAGTTTGGAAACTTTTATTTTGTCTTTTAATATTTTTTCGATTTCATCTGCAGGTTTGTCTTTTTTTGATGAAATTAGTAGTGCAAAATTTGCTTTTGGTATTGGGTGTGATTTTTCCCTTACCACCATAGCATAAGTTTTTTCTTCATTTTTTTTCTCTTCATTTGACGCTTTTTTTATTAATGTTTCTAATTTGTCTATGTATTCTTCTTGATTTTGAATAACTTTATTTTGTAGACTAATTATTGTGTTTTGTAGTGATGTTATTTCAAACTTCCATAAGTCTTCGATATTGTTTAATATTGTTTCAATTTCGGTTTTAGCTTCTTTAGCAGCTTTTGTACTGCCAATTTTGTTAAGTTCCGTAAGTATTTTTTCGATATTTGTTTTGAGTTCCATTTTGGAACATGGTCCCGAAGGTGTTAAATTTATGTTTGTAGGCAGTTTACTTTTGCAGTGTCAGTCTCGTTAAACGACCGCTCGTCGCGAGACATGCGACAATACTGATACAATATGTCCATTTAATACATACAGCAAGTTTCATGTAATGCGTATCATTCCCGCAATGAGTTTATTAACTCCTGGGAGTACAATGCAAAATAAAATTATCATTTCAATAACTATGCAAAAAAAAACCACAAAAAAAAAAAAAAAAAGCTTTTAGTAGGTTAACGTTTATTTTTCTTTAAAAAACCTTCAGGTTTTTATTATAATGATGTTATTATCGGTTGTTTTAAGGTTTGATATATTTGTTTAATTTAACGTTTTTATATATTTTCCAGCTAACTAAGCATTCTTCACAATGAAATTATGTTATACTAGCTTTTCCCCGCGGCTTCGCTCGCATGGTATTACGGGAAATTACTGTAGCGCTTGCACTTATTAATTATCCCCCCTCCCGCATTCCATACATTCATTCCCTTAAATTCAGTTTTCAAACATCTCGCCTGCCACCTAAATTTCATAATGCTTATAGCTCAAAGAAAAAAAGAATTATCTAATTTTGATCACTCGTCGGGAATGTATGCGCTTACAAACGTTTCGGATGTTTATTTTTATTTAAATATTTGTAAATATAATAAAAAATTACACTATTAATTTTTCAGTATTTATAATCGTTACTAATAATATTTTTAATGTACGAACTCTCATTTGACTTTCTCATGTCAACTCTCATTCCAAAACATAAGCTTTTCCAAAAAAAAAAAAAAAAACATATTCTAATATTTGAATTTTCTGGATTAGTAGCCAGTAGGTAGGGGGCCGAGTGGGATCTATGCTGGTAGGTAGGTACCTACCAGCATAGATCCCATAAATATATCAACATCGTTTCCATGGAAACTATTTTTTTTCTGACGTTAGCAAAAACTCACTTTTGTTAGCGACAGAAAACGTATAACAAATATAATATTTTAATATTTATAATTTCATAACGCCAGAGCTTACCATCATATACAAAATATAGTCTTCGCATATAATTTAGCTTTCTATTGGTGAAAGAATTTTCAACGTCTTTTTTTGGTTAATGCGTGAAAGCGTCATAAACAAACTCGAGCAGTTTCGCATTTATAATATTAAGTATGGATGAGGCCTTCCTATAAATATAAATAAATACAGAACTACGATTATATAACTACGAACTAAGATTATAATAATATCAGAAATCCACGGTGGATTCACCGGCACACAACTGGTACAAATATCAGAAATCCACGGTGGATTCACCGGCACACAACTGGTACAAATATCAGAAATCCACGGTGGATTCACCGGCACACAACTGGTACAAATATCAGAAATCCACGGTGGATTCACCGGCACACAACTGGTACAAATATCAGAAATCCACGGTGGATTCACAAGCACACAACTGGTACAAATATCAGAAATCCACGGTGGATTCACCGGCACACAACTGGTACAAATATCAGAAATCCACGGTGGATTCACAAGCACACAACTGGTACAAATATCAGAAATCCACGGTGGATTCACCGGCACACAACTGGTACAAATATCAGAAATCCACGGTGGATTCACAAGCACACAACTGGTACAAATATCAGAAATCCACGGTGGATTCACAAGCACACAACTGGTACAAATATCAGAAATCCACGGTGGATTCACAAGCACACAACTGGTACAAATATCAGAAATCCACGGTGGATTCACAAGCACACAACTGGTACAAATATCAGAAATTCACGGTGGATTTCTTGGCACACTATTGTCTTGGAAGAGTAATAATTTTCCTCCAAGAGTATTATTATGAGTGTAATTTTAAGAGAATTATTTTTAAGGTCAAGTTATTTTCTTCGCATTTATTTAATGAACTAAAATAATTGGTTTTATCATGAGGGATGTAATTTTTTTACATTAGCCTTACACAGGAGGTCCTGAGGAAAACCGTTTTCTTTTGGGGCCTATATCATCTTTGAGGATGCTGTGTGGAGGTTTTTTTGGCAAAGAAAAGAGAGGAAGTTCTGGGAAGGAAAAGGGTATGAGAGATGGGTAGGAATCTGGGGGTCATCGTGTCTAGGAGTGATGGATGAATATTGCATTCTTCCTACTGCGGTGCAAGGCAATGTTCCGAGAGAGTCCGGCTGGAGAGGTCGAAAAATCTCCCTCAACAAATATCTTCCGATCTGGTCCGCCACGCAGTAGGCGGACGGACACATCCGCCGCCAAGGCCTGGACAAACCTCACTCCTTGAACCCGGGCACCCCTGCTAAGTCACCAAATGTAGCGAAAAACTTGGGGTGATCTATGTTAGTTATCCAATAAATGGTTTCCGGAGAGGCGTTGCCCGTATCCGCCTCCCTAATTGCAGGATTTTATTTTTTATTCGGTAATTGAGGCAAGCTCATCGGAATATGACTATACCTTATGTTTAAATTAAACCTAACTTAAAATTTAAAAACAAACCATGGAGTTCGCAGATGACCGATATTGAAAAATATATTTTTTATCAATGTCGAGAAAAATACGTCACTCCTTTGGCTGAAAATGATTTTTCTAGTCTATCCGCATTTTTAGTCGTCTTGCGTTTGGATGCAAATTGTTCTTTCAGAAGCATCTGGTCCGGATGTTTGAATACCTTCTTAGTCTTGCTTATTCTATCTTATTCCATAGTCTTCTCTGTGCCTCAACCCCCCTTGTTGTTTCTCTTTAGAGATGCCACAGCTTTACGTGAGCTGTTTCTAGAATGTCACAAAGGCTAATGTGACAGAGCTTTTCCTCGGTGCAATGTCAGACCACCGCCTTGCTTGCGCTACGAGAGCTAAACTAGAAGCTCGAATACCGCCACCGGAATGTTGCATAAACGCATTAATGAGCCTCAATAACGTAATACTCTCAGTATGCTAAAACAATAAAGTTTTCAAGCGGTAAATAAAAATCCTTGTATTATGAAATTTGCGCAGCGTCTTTACGAATATTAAACAATTTTCGCCTTCATACCACCGCAATGCACATGCACCTTTACTCATTAATGTAGGCCCATAACCGGATTGATCGGTGACTGAGTTAACAAATGCCTCAGGTTCCCACTCAGGTATCGTGGGCTTAATTTCTTTACTAGCTATGTCCTCCATTATAACAAAAGCAACATCTTCCGCTTATTTCAAACATTTTCAGGTCATTTGAAAAGCGGGAAAGTTTTTCTTTCTTTAGATAAACTAATTGTCAGGAACTTTCTTAGAAGGGGGAATTAGGAAGTGTAAAACTCACTGTACTGTTAATGTAGCAGGCTGGATTGATGGTGTCCACATAAGAATTTACATTCCACATAAAATGTTCCAAACTGTGCACAGATTGTATGATCACCATAAGTTATAATTTCAAGCCTTTACATACACAGGTAATTGCATTTGCATTCGAAAATACGAACTTAATAAATTTTCATAATAAGACACTGCTTGCTTGTTGAAGGTTGCCACTGCACTGATTTGCATGTGTAGGTAGAGGGAGGGAGGTAGGAATTTTGGAAAAGGACAGATATATTCCAAACACTGATCACAGTCGCAATTGATTGCAATAAACAAAACTATTATTTCACTTTACACAATATAAACGTGAGTCGTACTGTATTACGAAATATCTTGATAGCGTGACTTCGATGTTTTTACAATATCGATCTGAAGTGAAAATCACGTTCCTAATTTTTCTTCTCTAGTTTCACAATATCTCTCGAGTTTTTCATTTCTTGCGTTGCTTTTAACGGGAAATGCTTTTTATTTTATTTTATCAGGTTCTCGTGAGTATTTTCTAGCTTATAAGGGTTATAGCTTAGTGACAGTAGATGAGAGGGTATAAACTTATCAACTGACTAAAAGGTCAACCGTTCAACGCACGTATGAGCTTTATTATAATATGGAGTGGCTTTACAGGATGCTTGATGACATTTATTATATGCATTTAATTCATAGTTTTATCTAAATTTTGTAGTTAATATTTGTGTAAAAAAAATAAATGTAAAAGTATAACTGAACTGCAGTCTCAAATCATTCTTTGCACATCAGCGAAACGTACCCGCAATACCATACTATTTTGCATATAAAACAACTGCAACAAGCTCACCCGTGTTCTCCAAGCTTTCAATTATTTTTGTCCTAACTCAACTCTCGACATATTATTTACTCTTTGCCGCCGTTTAAGGAAAATTTTACTGGTAATTTAATCAATGCGCACTCCCAACTCGCCACTACTTAACACAATTCAGACACATGCACTCTTACAGTACACACACATACACTTAATGCCACTTTTTTCGTACACCGTTTATCTTTACCTCAAACCAATCCCTAGCCCGGATTCACATTCCATTCAACAGCCTGTGTTCTCTCTGCCTCGTAAACTCCATGGTTTACCATCAATAGAATAAGGTGTCCCCACAGCCGCTGTGACCACATGATGAATAGGTTGGGCCTTAAAGAGCCAGCTTAGTTTGAATGCGGTGCGCTGCCGACCACCGAACATGTGGTCAACGAATGCCCGCTCCATTCATTCCCGGCCGGATTGATGAGGTCCACAGGTGACGCCTGAGGCTTAGACTTGTTCGTCTAGATCCTAAAAAAGACCCAATGACCCTAAAAGAATGTAATAATCACTCACTTGAATTTCGTGGAGATACGTCATTGGTACAGATCGATCTTTGAAATTATTTGTAAACTGTTCACCACTCATTCCATCAATGGTATTTAACACAATAACTCGAATAACGGCAAATGTTTTATTGTCGTTCTGATTAAATAATGTCTAAAGGCAACAAAATATCATCTAAGATATAGTAAGTTCTGGCATCTTAAAATTTCCATACCTTTTTGTGTACAAAATCATAATATTAAAGCAACTCTTTTCAGCTCGCAATATCATGGAGCATTTAGATTTCACTTCCTAGGGCATCTTTTTGTGTAGTTTGTTTATCATTTTCAAGTTTTCAAATAGAAAATGAGTGTTGTGTACTGGATATTTCACGTCTTTCTAAGTATGCTAAAAACAGCTTGCTCATGTTTCATAATAACCGATTTGAATTTTATTCGTGGGATTTGAAAAGGCTTTATACTCCGAAGGGTGCGAGTTATTCCATTAAATCAGATATAATGTTTGAAACTCACAAGTAGTAATAGTTGTATTGTATGTTTTGATGTATTTCTTATCTTGCCGAAACAGGCGTATTTTATAGCTTTGTTGGAATGGTATTTTCTAAGTTTAATACCACTGCACCGTACGGAAGGCTTAGGACTGTCACACGGGGTAACGGGTAACGGCGTAAAGCTTTATCCGGAATCTCACGTATTTTTGTTATATCCCATTTCCAGTTGTAGGACTACGGTCTTCCATGGGAAAATGTAGCATGTACCTAAAGCTACATTAAATCTGGCTTTTAGTTTAGATTATATAAAAATATTTATGTTGGTAATACTTTTCCAATGGATAAAATGCTTTAAAGAAAATAATCTACAAAAATGTTATCCTTTAAAAGGTTAAAGAATTTGTCAAAAATGTTGAGAGGCCAGGTATTTTACCGACATTTATAAATGCCATTACAATTCTACGTCCATTTCGACTTTTGAACAACAACCGAACCATATTTCTACCGGTCAGTGGTTAAGTAGGCATCGCGTTTGAGTCCCACCCGGGCGTCGCGTGTTCGATTCCTCGGCTGGCCTCTATCACGACTCGAGCAACATTTTCGGCTTACTGTGGTGGTAATAGGAGATTTACAAACATTGTTGCGTTATTCGTAACCCGGGAATGTTTGTCTTTTTTTTTAATAAAAAATAATTTTTAAAAATATATTTTTTTATTTAGAAAAAAATAACGACATAAATACGAAACTTAAATATACGTTTCATTTCCAAATTTTATCATGGCAATTTAAGGTTGTTATTTAAATGAAGTTCCATAAATTAAAAATTAATAACAATTAACAAATGGTTTCGTGTCACCAAAGTGGAACTTAAATACACATTAGGAAATCAATTAAAAGTGATTAAAAATACATATACAACCTAACCTATAAAAATATATAACCTAACCTTACTATTTTTCATCATTTCAATGAATTTTCAAATGTATGTTGAAGTGCCATTGTATTTAGTCGTCCAGATCACTAAAAAAATATATCCCTGTATTTTAAATCATTTTAATTTTGTGTCAACAAAATGTTTTTTTACGAGTATAAAAACCAATTAAATACACTATTTCCGAAAACATAATTTGTTAGACCTTGTTAGATTTTTCCTAACAAAAAGATATAAAAACTCGTCCGAAAGAAATTCGAAACCCATTAAAAGCAACAGTTTACTAAGTGGTCTAGTTTAAAAATGCCTGGGGTGATTATCATTGGAACTTTACGTAGTTATTATTCGATTAAAGGACACTTATTTTTCTTCAGGTAATAATTTTAGATTATCATCTATTACATATAGGTACATAATCACATTTATTAGTGAATCGACGTTAACTATTTAACGTAACTTCTCAGTAATTCTGTATATTCAGATGTATTTGAGAACGTGTTACATACTGTCGTTCATTATTAATTTGACGCCCAAATATCACGATCAAAACATCCACAACCAATGACCTGGGAGATGAAAATTAATCAACTGTAATCGTCGTTCATCGGGAAATGATGTAACCAGTATCAAAATACGGGTGAAATCGATAAGAAGCCAAGTTGTTATTTGAATGAAACAACTTGAAATTAATTGTATTTCATTTTTTTTTTACATTTTCTCCACACTGGAGGCCCTGAGGTAAATATTTCCCCTCAGGGCCTATATCATCTTTGACCATGCTGTGTGGGGGGGTCTTTTTATAAAAGGAAGGAGAGGAAGTTCTGGGAAAGAAAGGGATATTAGCGGTGAGTACGAATCTGGGGTAAGTGTATCCAGGAGTGATGGACTTATGAATCCATCCCTCCCACCGCGGTAAAAGGCGATGTTCCGGATGGAGAAGTCAAAAGGACTCCCTCAACCGTTCTCTCCCGATTCGGCCTGCCGTGCGGCTGGTGGGCAGATGCATCCGCCACCAAGACCCATAGATAAACCTTACCCCATGAACTCTGGCACCTTTGCTAAGTCAAAAACGTAGCAAACCACTTGGGGTGATCTACAGCAGAGGAGTTGGTTATCCAATAAATGGTTCCCTTGGCGGCGGTACCCATAATCGCCTCCCAAATTGTATAATTTAATTATTTAGTGCATTCGCCTTCGAAGAAAAATTCGTTGCCTGCACAATTCCGTTCTATTAAATCGTTTATTTATGAAACACCGATCCTAAAGAGAAAATGCAAAGTTAGAAAAATGAAGTGAGGTAAAGTGAAAAATGCACTCAGACATTCTCGCGCACGTAATTTTCATACATATTCTTTTCTCTGTAGAAGATTTGATAAATATCTCTGGTTGTTATTTCCATGAACTCGCAATATATATTCATAAATTTTTGTTCTCCGCGTCATTGATTTTATACAAAAACATATTTATGCCAGAACATTTTTCAATTTCAATGCAGTGATTGTCACTGGTTTATTGCGGGAACTAATATAATGAGCTTTCTAACCGGAATAATTTTATGTTTGCTTTTATAAAGCAGTTTTCATTCAATTAAAATCCAAGATAAACGTTTTAGCTAACAAATTTATGAATCATAATTAAAATTAGAAAACTTTAAATTACATTTTCAACTTTTTTTTTTACATGAGCTCCACACAGGAGGCCCTGAGGAAAATAATCTCCCTCAACGCCTATGTCATGCTCTACTGCAGATGATTAACTATTTTTATTTTAATTGCTAAAAAATGTTTTACACTACTGCCACTGGTATGTTTCTAGTACTTGAGCTGCACTGGAATCGTGTTTTGAGTAGTATTGTGACAATAATTGCTGAATCGTATACTGTAAGCTTGAGCCCAAATACGAATCTATTGTTGAACTCCTTTGTACAAATTACTTATAGAATACTTATATCTACTTGTGTTGTGCCTGCTTATGTCTTTCATGCTCAGTTTATTATATGTTATGTACTTTATACTGGTTATGATGCTTCTGTACAACTGACCAATGTTACAAGTAAAAATTTTCAATGCGTAATTTTTATTTAGTGACTCGGTGCAACTTTTCCATTTATTTTATTTAATTTTTCCTTTTAATTTAATAAAAAAGTAAAAGAATATATCTACCTTAGTACCTAAAAATTACTGATCTTTGTGTCTAGCTGAAGTTCCTGGCTTTGCCCGAGCTCTCTACATATTTTTTCTAAATTAGACGTAGACAGAAATTTTCTCTCTTGTCAAGAATATTATGCAAAATTTCTTAAATTTTGGAATAAAACTGAAGATTTTATAACAGATACTCTTCTTTATGTAGGTAGATATATTAGATAGCGGTTGTAAAATAGTTTTTTTATTGTCTAGACTCTAGACTCTAGTGATAAGTAGATAATTACCTTCCTTTGCAAATGCCATGAAAAACCATATCTCTCATTTTCACTGGAAATAACTTTCAATGATTGACTTCAATTTTGCTTGAAACAATTAATTATGCTTGTTCATGTGAAGCAGATACTTTGTGAAGGTAATTAATTATCAAATCAATTTGAGTAATTTATTTATTTATTTATTAATAAACGCCCTTTTTCGGGGCTTTTACATTTAAAACATGGTTAGAAAAATACATATTTATTGTAGATAACTGAACTGTCTCAATAATAATAATAATTTATATTTATTCAAAGATAAATTGAAGATGTCCACTGACTTGGTATGATTGTTTCTCTCCATTAGTATTCTGGGCAAAGAAGAATACATATGGTAGTTAGTCCAAGAATTTCTGCACTGAAATAAATCCTGACTTCTAGTATTACGAAAATAATAGTAATAATAGTAATAGTCCAATACTAAGGTTGTTCCCTATTGACAAAAAACATTCCCTTTCATTTCCCAATTCTCCATCTACACTTATCCCTACTTCCTCCTTCACTTGAGTAGTCCAGCCCATTTTGCTTTAAACCATATGTATATTATCTATAACACATCTAACTTAATTTTAGTAGAATATTGTACCGCCCTGAAGAAGCTACGGTTGTAGCGAAATCCGGTCGGCATTAAGTACATAAAAAATAAAAGTGATGTTTACAAAATTATTGTTTTATTTTAAATTAATTTTGCAGTTGTCATATTATTTTGATTATTATTCGGACACACAGGCGGTAATTAATTTGAAATTTTAGTCATCATCAAATGTTGCAATTGGTGAGGCAACTTCCTCGCTTTGGATAGGTTTCTAAGTAGATATTACGGGAAACAGTCGTTTGACTTATAGTTCAATCCAACTCATATACCATTACCTTAATTATGTTACATAATATCCTCAATACATTGTTGTTCTCCCTTCCCTGCACCTCCGTAAGAATAAAAGCGAAGCATTACTTTAAGCCTGAAATCTGCCTAAGATTACTCAAGCCCGACTAAAGCCATAAAACTGCCTACAAAAACGTGAATAGATTCTGAACCTTGCTGGAGTGTTTTCTTTATTCTCAGCAAGATAAGCCTAGTCTTATTATTTATAATTCCTTTGAAAATTTGCAACCTACGCTTCGTCGAGATTCCATTACTTATATTGAGAAAACATATTTATATAAAAACCCGATTTCTGAAATGAAGATACATATTTCAAAGTGACGTTTTCTTTATGTGAAATAATCAAATCATTTTTTTTTCTTCGAGAATCTTCTATTTTCACATTTTGAAATTTAAATTATTGAAGTAATGTATGAAAAAAAAACATGTGGGCATACGTGATGTATTGTTTGTATCTCCAATTTCCTAATATCTTTTGACTCCGATGTTATTCAAAACATGAAAAATAAAATTATTTCATGAAGTGCGAAGGTTAGTGCAATCTCACACGTCCCATATAGGTTTACATATTGATAATGAGTTTCCAACATAATTAACGATATTTAAAATATTTAAATTAGATAATATCAACAATTTTATAAACGAAAAAAGACAAAAAGTCTTATAATTCTATACGTTCGAAAATTACTGAAATTTATTTAAAAACACATTTAAATGAAAAAATTTATATTCAACCCTTCCTGGTGCATTTAAGTTGCATGCAAAAATTTTCAGCTATTATAGTAAATATAATTTTTTTATCAAATGCCGCATACTTATATGAATTCGAGCGATCCCTTCGTTTACGTATTTTAAGTAGAAAATAATAAATTTTGTATTTTATTTATATGATTTTAGTTTACGAGTATATTTACTTAAAATAAATACTTTTATTAAATACTCGAAACAATAATGAAGACTTACTACAAATTCCCATAATACTTATGGTCAACAAAACTTTAGATACCTTGCAACAAGACTTTATAACATTCTTCCAGACTTAATAAAAAAAATGCGACTCACAAAAAAATTTCAAAGAAAACATAAAAATTTGGATTAAAAGTAATGATAAGGCCTTTACCGGTGCACTCACCCAAATTCGCAATTACTAAAGATACCAATATACTGGTTGGTACTATTTGAGCTTATCATTAAAGTAACCATTATATTATTAATACAAATGTAGGTATGTTAGTAAGTATTTTAGATTGATGTACAAAATAACTGCCTCAACACAGGCTAGCCTAGTGAGGCAGATTATAAGAATCTTCAACTATATAACTAACTACACATTAGTATTCTTTCATTTACCTTTAACCTACCGTTCATATGTATATTACTTTTTACTTGTAAACTTTTTGCACTGATATAATATATTGTAAACTACACTGAATACGTATTTCCTTAGTTATAATGTTCCAAATTTCATTGAATAAAGATATTTTTTTTATTATTATTATTAAACCAGTACAAAGAAAAGCTTTATTACTCATTCAGTATCACAGTTTAATATTAATTTATTTTATTTATTTTTTAGATTCTCCGTAAGACGGTTATACACCAACAAATTATGGAAAAGATAACAAAATTTCAAAAAAAGAAGTGCATGGGGGCAGTCTCACTATGTTGTGACGTATGTCAAAAGATAGTTACTGAACTCTCTGTAGGTAACATTGAAGATGTCGATGTTCAATGCAGAAACGTTAAGCAGTTTAATTGCTCTGTTTAATGGCGCATTCTGATCTTACAAGTTTTTTTTAAATGTTTATGAAAATATTTATTTCTGTCGCAATAAATCTTAAATACTTCAGGCCTCTATTAATGAGGTAAACTTTAAACAATCCAAAAAGTGGAAAAGTGGTCGCTAGCTCGTAAGGACACGGTTGAACTTTCTTTCTTTCATGTTTGATAATTATTATTCCAAAGAATAATACGAGAATTGCATCGCAGAGTTTGCAGTTTTGTCCAATTTTTTGCGCGGAAACTCTCGAGAGATTTTCTCGAGAATACATAATATAGCTGGAAATAAATTAGAACCATTTTGTGGACTGAAAAACGGCGCAAAGTAACGAAGAAATGCAAATTCACATGTTTTTTTTGTTAGTTAGTTTATCTCTGTTGTTTGCAAGTACAAACCTTTATATAAAATAGGATTACAAGAATGAATTTGACAATAACATTATTAAAGCGTAAATTTCATGTACCACTATTATACTGTCAGATTTACAAACAGATAGAAATTACACATGGAGAGAATTACTCCTACTGGAAGTACACACGATAAAAACTGAACTAAATTAACCCAACCTAACTATTGTTTTTTTTTTAAAGGATATTTAAACACACTCTTATAAAACGTTTTTTCGTACTTCCAGTAAGTGTAATTCTCTCCATGTGTAATAATTATCTTGTTGGTACATCAATATTGATAATTCTTCATTGATCATTCAATACTTAAAATTCGCGCCTGTATAATTTCGTCTCAACACCTTATAACAAGGCAACACTTATCATTATGTAATTCGATAGATTTTATTTTATGTAAGCGGGTTTAATTCGTAAACGTCGGTAATTCATCAAAACAAACTTAATTGATGTGCCGTTATAAAAGGAGAAGATCTTTTTTATGAAAATATCTCACAAGTCTCAACTGCCTGAAGCCAGTGGGACTGTTAAGTTCATCCCCAATCTCGGTGTGTCATGAGGTTGAAGGGAGTGGGGAGGGGAAAGAAATAGGAACAAGAAAGTCAAGAAGAATCAGGCTAACCAAATCAAGTTACCAAACACAGCATAATGATTCCGATTAGTGGTTTTGTTTGTCAATAGATGACTGATTGTATATCTCTCTGGAACATGCCGCAAGTACACTATATTATATTTTAAATGTTTATGAAAGTGTTATATATAGTAACATACATTATTGAAACCATTTTTTTTGCGCACTGGATTCGTATTCTAGAATTGATCAGTCGTCCACGGTGTTTGAGTTTTCCATAGAAATGCATATTAACCATAAATTCGTAAAAAAAGTATTTGTGATTATTATTGTAATTAAATATTAAATCATTTTGCGTCCTGTTCAAGCCTTCAGTAACCTACTACATAAAATACGTTTCCTGGCTATGTGTTTTTCTAGACATTATCCTTGCATGACGTATAAGTTTTCTTCAACAGCGCCGTCGAAAAGTGCTCTAAAGACTATCGATAATGGCAGGTGAGGTAAATTGAACCAACGATGCGTGTTAAAATACTACTTGCGATTCAACGTACCTACCAACAAACAACGTATTTTCGCTGTAAAAATTGCCTTCACTTGCAGTAATTAACGAATAAAGGAAAAAATAAACAATTTTTTTTTAACGAATTAACGATTCTTTCGTGTTTGAGTTAGTGAGAATATGGTATTATCCACCAGAGCGATTTTTAGCCTATTAAAGTAAGTTCACAAAATGTCTGAATATCAATAAACTGAAATTTTATTAATTTTACCGTGATTATTCCTAACGCTTTTTGTTCAATTTATTTCCGTGATGAAAAACCATCTATCTCCTTCAGAAATAAAACGTTTATGCTTAAGACAGCCTTAATCGTGTTTGTTTATAACATCTGAATAGCCAGATACCTTTCACCTTCCTCTTTCCTATCTCCTACTCCTCCCTTCTTTGGCTGTACAACATGAAAATATATTAACAAAATAGTTCAAACACTTTACAATCAATTTGGTTAAATTAAGTGTATAAGTAAATTAATGATTATGGGAGTTCATAATTAATAACCTTATTTTTTTATGTGAATACCTCAAAAGAGTTCCAGCGGCTCTTGTATAGAGCCAGTGAGACTACGGCATCCTTAGGTGGGGTATGTTGTGAGGCTGAAGGTAGTAGAGAGGGGAAAGAGAAGTGGTAGAGGAAGATGGGGAAGTAACTAACTTACTATTAAGATCTGTTCACCAAACACTGCCAATATTTTGTCTGTTCGTAAAATCAGTTTTATAAAAGTTCGTCAAAACAGTTTTACAAAACGAATACATTTAATTATGATGTTTACAAGTTTGCAAATCAAAAAACATATTTTGTTTTTTCCAAAATTGATTATATTCCTTTCAGAAATCGGGTGTAAATATTTCTTTTGTTTTTAAATAAAAAAAAAAAGAAATATTTATGAATGTATCCAAAAACTAAAAACTTATTTTTAAAGGTAATAAAATACGTTTACAAATGTCATTATTAGAAATAAAAATTTAATTTTGGCAATATGATTTTTTTTTAAACAAACTTAAAAATTTTAAAAATTGCTTATCTAAAGTTTTTTTCTGTCTAAAATTATTGGTAATGAAAAAAAACACAAACATGATATTCCTCAAATGTAATATAAACTTTACTGTCAATAAAAATTTCTCGATTTTTTTTTTCCTTTCGGAAACTCGTTTACATTCTAGATTTTAATATAAAGCCTTAAGTTTTTTCTTTCTAAAACCGTTTAAAAACATTTATCTCACCACGACAGTGAGGGAGATACAATGATTTATCTGAGACCTATAAGAGAGCTGGCACAAATTTGGTCTCCTGTGATTAAACGGGTCAATGACCCAAGGGTCGTTTGTTCTAAGGCTATCAATAAGCACACGTGAAATTAATTCTGCTTAGTTGTCGATATGATTGTGCTAGCCCCCTTAACGATTACAATACAATCGAAAGTGCTTAGATATAAAAGCATTCTTAGTGAAGCGGTTCCAGGAGAACAGAAGCTAAGAGACGATCTATTTATAACTATTTTCAACTGGTAAATTCAGGTACCAGATGTGTGTACCTAAATTATAATTATTCCGGCGTCTTTGTTTTCTCGTTTGCATCTAATAAAGTTCGTAATGAATAAACTTTCCCGGCCCACTCGGGTAACATAAAGGAGCGGCTCCGCCTGACGGTTCCAGTTGGAATTATTAAACTGATATTATCCTTCTGAAATGTGGGTACTTAACTGAAGTCGTTTTCATTTGGATCCTACCACAGATTACGGATGCAATCAAATGTTGTTATGTTTTCTTTATCTTGTAGAATTTTAATAAAATAAATAGCAATTTTTTCTTAATTTTCCGAAAATTCTTTCAGTGTTTCAACTTAATTTCAATTTGGGAGGTGGTTATGGGTACCGCCACCCCTGAAATCATTTATTGCATAACCAACACCGCTGCCATAAGTTTCTTAAGTGGTTAGCTACGTTTGGTGCCTGCGGATCATCTAGTGCGTCGCGGGCCGGATCGAGAGAGACTAGTTGATGGAGATCTATTTACCTCTCCAGCCGAATTTTCTCAACTCTTCGCCTTGTATAGCGTGGGAGGAATGGATGGACGTCCGTCACTCCCAGGCACGTTGACCTCGGATTCCTACCCAGCTCGCGTACTTTTTTCCTTTCCGAAACTTCCTCTCCACCTTTCCTTAAAAAGCCCCTCCCACAGCGTTCCCAAAGATGACATACGTCCTTGTTTGGAGCTTATGTTATAAAAAATAAAAAAATTCTCCTTGGGCAATTTTGGAAGATGTTCTTCACAGACAACAAACAATTGTTTTTGGGAGGGTTCCACGCCAACTCAGAAGCACGTGAACTCAACACCTCTTTGAAAAGTCATTGAAAGCTAAGAAAAAAATATTTTAAAATTATTAATACGATAAAAACCTTTGGTAAGCCACTTTGTCAAATTTTCATATTTTATTCTCATGTTGTCGATTTGTAATCCTAAAAGCTAAAAGAACCTTTCATCTGCTTTCAGGAACAGTATTTCATTTTGAAATACGTTCAAAAACAGCGATTTTATTTGGAATCAAATATAATGCGAACATATTTTCTGCGGAGGCAGTTTTCTGGCAGTTTGCTTAAGAGCTAACATTGCAAAATATTACGAGGCATTAGAGAAACCCTTCAAGTTTTTCAGAAATAGTTGGAGTGGCATAATTATTTTCAAAACCAATTTATTTATATTTATCTAATTACAAAAAAAAAATGTGTGAAAGTTGCCTATATAATAAATGAAAAATCGAGATCTGTTTTTTCTTTGCCCCAGACCACATTATGATTGATTTAATGGTGTAATAAAATCATAACTTTTATACAAATTTAAAAGAATATCTTACCCATTCTTAAGTTTAAAAAACTTTTTTTTAAAGACGGGCCCTGAAGTCGTATCTCTTAATTATGTTTGTTAAATAAATTATATATTATTATATTTCTAAAAATTAATATTTAAGAACTTTTATATATTTAGTTTTTTTTCTGACAATAATCCTAATATCTACCCTCATTTATTCAATTTGGGAGGCGGGTATGTGTACCGCCCCGAGAACCATTTATTGGATAACGAACTCTGCCATAGGTCACCCCAAGGGGTTCGCTGCGTTTGGTGTCTTGGCGACGGATGCGTCTACCCACTAGCTGCATGGCAGGCCGGATCGAGAGAGAGTGGTCGAGAGAGTCCCTTCGACTCCTCCAGCCGTACTCTCTCGGAACATAACCTTGCACCGCAGTGGGAGGGATGAATTCATATGTCCGTCTCTCCTGAACACACTGACCCCCAGATTCCTACCCACCCCTAATACGCTTTTCCTTCCTAGAACTTCGTTTCCTAAAAAGACCCATCACACAGCATCCCCAAAAATGACAAAGGTCCCGAGGGGAATTATTTTTCTCAGGGCCTCCTGTGTGGACCTATGTAAAAAAAAGTCTAATTATTTCAATTTGTTTAAGATCTTTAAAAAGTTGTCACAAATTATTAAAATGATTACACTTATCATATAATTATCACTTATCATACACTTATCACTTACATGCATCTATAAACATTCACAAAAAAAAATATTACGGCCTGGATAAAAAATCAAAATATTCACTTTATTCAAAAAATCATAAATCCTAACCAAACTACAAAAAGTAAAAGAAAACAATTAAACACGTCTTTCATGAATTTTCCTACTACACACACACTTACATTAATAAATATGTGTAGGTGTGTGTAACTTTATATGTATGTATGTCTATAAATATAAACATGTGCATATATTTGTATATATGGATTTGTATTTTATACATATTTTTTCATTCTAAATAATCAGTCTATGCGATAATAAAATGTATAAAAAAAAATTATAAAAATTAAATAACTAATTTTAACAACCACACATAAATACTTGTCACACTTAATCATAAGCACGTCAACACCTCAGCACAGGTTCTCCTAGTGAGGTGTTCACGAAACATACAATATTACCCACACACAGTTTTACCTTCTCAAACCTACCTTACACCCAACATAATACTTAAAAAAAAAAATCTTTATGCTTACTGCTACTGAAAATTAACGTTTTTTTTGTACTCCTGTGTAAACCTCTGTAATTAATTGTAAAATTGTGTATTCAAGAATAGACATAAATAAATAAATAAATAAAAATAAATATAACTCCTGCCTAAATAATTGGTAGCCGAAAAATAGCTTTTTATTGGTTTTCATTCAGAAATAACATGCGATATAATCTAGCAAAATCTGGATCGAGATAAGCTTCCAATTATTGTATTGTGTGATAACTGTGCCGCCCTTAATTCTGCTTTTTGGGTGGAATCCCTTAGGACGAGCCCAGTAGCAAGCAGTGTGAATATGGGGCAAACTTTTAAAGGTTTGCTCGGTTTTAAAATATACATTTAAGCCATGGCAGGGCAAGTTTACACTCGCAATAACTACAGCAAGAATAAAGGCACGCTTAAAAGACCGGAGAAAAAGGAGAAGCATACGGCCTTTACCCTTCGTAGTTCCAATTGCAGCATCCATTGAAAATAATCTTACACGCGGTGCATAGATGAGAAAATAAAAAAATTATTTATTTTAATTTTAAAGAGTAAAACCTCAAATTGTAATATTCAATTCATGAAAAAAATATGCGCGATACTCAATCAAAAATCTGAAGCGGAAAAATAAAAAAAAAATACGGTCACATCTAGGAATCGAACCCAGGAACTTTTTGTCTGATTTTCGATTGAGTGTCGCTAATATTGCTTACATTAAATAAATATGTTTTTCATTTAGAGGTTTTACTCAATAAATTAAAATAAATATTTATCTAAGACTTGCAGAAAGGTCAATAGATGTCGCATATAAAATAATGAAAATGGATAAATTTATCCAAGACACTATCTAGGTAGCATTTAGTTCGAGTTGAATCTTGCAAATTACACAAAGATAGAAGCCAATAAAAAACGTGCGTTAAGAAAATTAAGATAATGTTGGTAGTTCTAGTCGAAGTATGATACAGTTAAAAGTGAACGAATTAGATAGGGTCACGTCAGCTTAGTGGTAGAGCTCCGGGGCAGCAAGGCAAAATCCTGAGTTCGATTCCTAGATGTGAACGTATCTTTTTCAGATTTTTCTGTTAAAGATTTTCGATTGAGTGTCGCTTATATTGTCTTTATTATTTAAAAATTAATAATTTAAAAAAACTGCGAAGAACATGCGACTGATGTCTTGTATGAGAGAGACAATAATGTAGGTAGGTACCTACATAAGAGCAAGCAAGGTTGTCTAGAATCTCTTTTTTATCACTGTCACCCGAGATACGTTGACTATGACTCTTACTTTCCAATATTCCAATTAAATATGAAATGTAAAATATAGTACTCCATTACAGAAACTGATTCCTTAACTTTTCTAATTTACTTAAACAAATTTAATGTAAAATTTTGAAGCCTTGTTAGTTGGGTTTTCTCATTTGAACTCCTACTTTGTCATTACCCCATTTTCACTTTGAATCTCACGTACATAATCTAGGTCGCTTTTTTCGTTCATATAATCCGCTTAGCCTCGTCCGCAGAACGCTTGTAATGCTCCTCTACTGACTCGACGGACATTTTTATTACAACAACCCACGTCTCGCCTGGTAGGATTCTTTTTCACCTATATACCTCTGCGCTCCTGGTGTACACACTTAGTTTTGATGACAAGAAGAAAGGATAGTATTAAAAAAGTAACAAGACCCAAAGCTTTTTTAATTAGTTTTTATTAAAGAAGTGATTACGTCAACTTGCAGCTACATATTACATGACCATTACAGATTAAATAACTAATTGGGAAAGAGGCAAAAATGGCATTATGCTTCTATAAATAGATTGATAAAGACATTTGGATGATAATAATTGAATAATGATATTTTTACTTTACGCCATTTTATTTTTCAGTCATGTTGCTTTTTATAAAATGATTTAAGTGTAATTAACATCTTCAAAATCAGTCGCTTGAAACGATTCTTTCCCTTTTTTACATTATCTCTACACAGGAGTCCCTAAAGAAAAATAAATCCGTTATGGCCTATGTCATCTTTGGGGATGAGAAGTTTGGTAGGAATCTGGGACCTATGTGTTCTGAAGTGACGATTGTATGAATCCATCTTTCTCAATGCGGTGCAAGGCATTTTAGAGATACCCGGATTCTCATAATTTTATTCAATTCCTTAGTAAGGAGTAGACTTGAAAGTGGGTCGGTAATTTGGAGTACACACCAAGTAAAATATTTCCCCATGTTGGAAAGAGTTCAGAAGAAATTTCTAAGATTTCTATACATAAAGAAGTGTGGCTATTATCCGTGGCTCTATCCTACCGACTTTCTTTTGGGTATGCTCGGAATGAACCGTCTACGGGTCAGAAGGGATGTACACATTGCTACGCATTTCTTCAGATTGATACGAGGATGGTTTGAAAACTCAGCTGTCATGGAGAGCATTCATTTCTATATTCTCGATGGGTATCTTTGCCACCGACAGCATAGATTGTTCTATATTTTGGCCTGCAGGACTAACTTGCCAATGGTCATGCCGGTCTGGAGAGTAATTTTACTGTTTAATAGAATTAATTCGGATATCGACTTATTTAGCGTAAGTGAAGCTGCCTTTAAAAGGCAAACTCTATTAATTCTTGTATAATTCGTATGCCTACGTGTTCATTGTAATACTCTTACAAATCTATTTTGAAAACGCATTAAAATTTAAATTTTGTAATGTTTTTGAAATAATAAATTGAATTGAATTGAAAAAATTGGGTTGAGAGAGTTTGGCTAGGGAGGTCAAAATATCTCCCTCAACCAGCTTCTCCCAATCCGGCCTGCCACACAGGAGGTGTCAAATCACCAAACGTAGCGAACCATTTGGAGTAACCTACATTTGGCAGGGGTTCTAGTTATCCAATAACTCTTCTGAAGTGAGAATATTATAGTTCATAGTGTGTATTTGCCTCGTGTGACCTTATTGCGCCCTTCTATTCGTACCCTTATCATCCCAAATAACATCCTAAAAATATCTTAAGGTGTCCTTCAACAAGGATAATAATTTCTTTCCCGTCTTTTCAATACTGCCAAATTCAGGATTATTGCATTCCCCGGTGACTTGCCGAAGCCGGATTAGTGAGTAATTCTAAGAAAACCGAAGATTCTTGAACTCGGACGGTCTCAGAAAATCCGTGTGGGCATGTACGTCTTTTTACTTAAGTTTACCACTAAAATGTCAGAAGATTACATTTGCGCGCTGAGATTACGAATTTAAAATCAGATATTATATAATAGGACTTTGCGTCAGAAATAAATTTTAATGCAAGTTATAAATCTTTTTCAAGAGAAAAATTGAATGTAGCTTTTATAAATTAAGCTCAACTTAAATGATTTAAAAGCCCTGAAAAGCACAGATGTGCTTTAAACGCTAGCCCTCGCTATCCAGGATAAACAGCGAACATTTTCAACCCGGAAAACATTTTATTTAGCCCATTTTTGTAACTTTAACTTAACCCCTTTGGAATTCACCATGAAAAGGGAGAGAAAAGGAGCACATGGATATTGATGGAGGTTTTGCACTTGCGTGAGATGAGTTTGGTTAAGAAAGATAACGTTTTTCCCATCGTCCGGACTTTCTGTCCAAATAACGAAATAAATTTCATTCCTTTTAAAAATATACGTAATATTTTGTTCAATTTTTCTTCGTTTGTAAGTTCAAATCTTATGGGTAGGTACATAAGTTTACAAATTGTCCGCGTTTATTTAGAAGACCTCTGTCGTAGAGCGGTAAGAATCTTCACTCTGGAACGAGAGAATCAGTGAAGGTCTATGTAGCGAAAAGCCTGCTTCCAAATCACCCTCGACTATACCTACCTGATTATCTACCTCACTTTTTTAGTCTTAACTGCAATAAATACATCTTTATATATAAAAATCTCGCGTCACTATGCTTGTTCGAGGTAAACTCCGAAACTACTTAACCGATTTTGATGAATTTTGGCTTGACCTCAATATTTATTATTGCAAGTTATATGTTTGTTATAGGACAATACTTCGTAATTATTTGTTAGTTCCCTAAGTTTCTAAAAGATGGTAGTGTGGGTTAATTTATATAAAAAAAACAATTCGTTATATAGTTGGATAACCATTCAGTATATGGCGTTGTGTTTCGTTAGCCACAGCATCGCGTGGCCGGGTCAGCTAGTATATATATTTACATATCAGTCACATCCTCACACGTTCCAGACAACTGAGACTCTTGTGCGGCGTAACATAAATAAAGATTTTTTCAGGATTTTAAATATATATATAGGTTTAATTATAATAATTGTTCTTTCTGAGAGCTATAATTTTTTTCTCACTAATATATAAACACACTTCGTTACTAGCGCATACTCGTAGAAAATCACAGAACAGGATGAATTATTCACACAATCATTTCCAATTTTAAAAATTATATTAAAAATCAAGGCAAATTTGAGCTCCTTGAACCAAAGTTACACGGGACAGACACATAACCGAAGTAAGTACATTGACAAGTGCCTACCTATCAATCGTATGTTTTGTTGATATTTTCAAACGAAATTTTTATGTAATCCATCCGTGTTTATTTTTAAAACAAAATCTAAAACAAACCACCCAAAAATAATCCGCCATGTAATTCCAAAAATCTAACAATTTCCACAAGACAGCTGTATCAGGATATCAGGAGTATCAGGGTGGCTTACGAAACGGGGTGATTAATGATTCATCCCAGTGAGCCGTGACCGGGTCGCTTCAAAGTGATAGTGTTAGGCAGATAGATGACACGCCGCGGCACGCTTGCTCTCTTGGTACCCTGGTACTCTGGTAGGCCGAGGGCTCTGAGCCTAACATGCATCTAGAATCTAGAGTGATCTCATCGCTAAGCAACAAGCGCTGCCGCATTAATCTTCTTGCTTCGATAAACAATATGTTTTATAATGACGATGAATATTTCATTTTCTTTTTAATATAACATTACATACTACAAAATGTCTGGTATTGTAATATAAAAAATATTTCTAGTAACCAACTAATTGGAGGCAATTGAACTATGATTTTCCTTAATTGAGATATGTTATTAGTTGAGATAAACATGAATTACACAACATTTTAACCATTTTCTTCCCCCTTTCGATTTCAGTCTTGAAGGATAAGGTAATATACATACTTTTGTTAAGAATCTTTTTTTTAATATTAACCTTTCGTCGTGTATCCAAGAAACTTAGCGCACAATAGAGCACCTATAGCTTGACAAAAACCCTTTTGTTTAAAACTCCTTTAAAAACACACCCTTAAATCGCATAGGTATTATTGACTGCCTGTATTATTTCTGTGGGATTCCCTCGGTGCTTATATCATAAACCGTATATCGACAACAGTGAAAATTAAATTAAGCAGTTTTTAAAGTAAACTCCAAACAACATCGGTTTTATGATAATAAAGTACCAATTCAGATTGTTTTACTTTCGCGTTATTCAGTTTTCATTCAATAATCAATTTATTAGGTTCATTTTAAAAGGTATCAACCTAACCTTGGCGATACAATTAATAGATTTCCGACTAAAGGATTAATTTATATTCATCAACACTTTTCTATGTGTTTAATCTGACGACATTAAATATTCGCTTGAACTCGAGACAGCTTCAGGCAAACTGATAAATTGATCATTCTTCTTGACAGCCAAATTAATCATCATTCTGATACCCGAAAACCATTCACAAGTACCTTCTTGTAGCTTACAATTTAATGAATTGTAGCTTACAATTCAGTCAGTGGGAGATACTTGTAAAATAAAAGTGAAAGAGCCTTGACAATTTGAACAAAAATAATCAATATTCTAATTTTATCTTCAATAAAAGTCAATACATTTTAGGAGGAAGAGAAAATTTAAAGACTATAATTTGTAAGTTTGATAGCTTGCAGAGATAGTAAAAAGCAAGCTCACGTTACGAAAAAAGTTAAGCTTTCTCGCTAATTGGATTTATTTAGGGATGGGAATGAATTACATTGGTTATAAAAGGGTAGGTAAGGTGGCAAAATACACTTCCCATGAAAGCTAATAGACTTTGATGGCTATGAAATGTTAATTTAAATTCACCCTATTTTTTTTTTATTCGACGCATATTAAAAACCGTAAATTTTTTAAGATAATGATTTTTAAAGTATGAATAGTTAACTCTCAAATTAACAGATCGAAAGTAGGTTATTCACGTCTAAACAGAGTGGTCATATAAATATTATGGGTAAACAAATCTTTGAATTGACGACTCTGTTATACAGACATATCAAAAAAGTCTGCTTGGCAGAATTAGCGTCAGATGTACTGGCGAGAAATACGATGGACAAGTGTGGCAAACGTTTGAAGCATCAGAAAGGGTCGATTTTCCTGTTCGTTCTTTTATAAATCAGCACGTATGTGGAATGAGCTATCAGCATTATTCATCTTTCCTCCCCTAGTTAATTCTCTTAAAGAAAAGAACCTCTTCGAAAAATTAATTTTTTTCAGCCCTTTTCTTATTCTACATCATTAGTATAGATACTCAATAAAGTGGAAATATAAACATTTCTTCCCTTGCTTTTGTTGAGTTGAGCCTGGTAATTTTTGCGATGTATTATTAAAAAACAGAAAAAATATTGTAACAAGACTCTGCATTCTCTAAATTGGCTACTTTACTCAAGCGTGAGCCGAAGTCAAGTGATAATATTAGATTATTTCTTATTTTAACTTTATGAGTAAAACCTCAAACTGTAATATTTAATTAAATGAAGACATTATGAGCGAAACTCAATCGAAAATCTGGAAACAGAAAAATCAGAAAAAGATATTGGCACCTCTGGGACTCGAACCCCGAAAAAAAAAAAAAAAGATAATATTAGAGTTTATCACAATTTCGTATGTTTACAAACATATCTGGATGATCATTACAATATTTTTATAACCATATCAGATACCTTATCAAATGTAAATAACAAAGGGAACTACTACTAGAAGTAAAAAAATCTATCTTTGCAATTGGTAATGTTCCGAAATCTAACGATTAATTAAATTAGAGCCTTCAATATTCCACGCTACCTACCACGGAGCCTGCCTTCTCGAATAAACCCATTTACCTGGTTGAATATTCAATTTGCCTTCGAATCACGTTTTTCCTCGGGTAGGACTTAATGTAGGGGGGCTGCAAGAGGCCTCCTACATTTCTAACTCTAATTGCACACAAATACGTGATTATTTACTTGGGATCGGGAATAGATAGTTTTAGAGGTATCTTCTGTTTGATATAATGCTTGAAACTAGATTTAAGATAAATGAAACGTTTATTCCCATCTGTTATCCCAACAACCATAACAATGTTTTTTTGTGATTTTGTGTAGAGGCAGTTGATATTAAATTTTTCATTATTCCAAATCGTGTTTCAAGATCTTTAGCTTTTACAGATGTAAATCTATTAATAAATGTGTAATGATGTAAATCTACTTATATTATAAATGTGAAACTGCATGTGTTTGTTTGTTACGCTTTCACGCATAAACCAAAAAATCGATTTAAAAAATTCTTTCACCTTTAAAAAGTAATAATTATATACGAATAATATAGGATGTTTACAATGGTAAGCTCTAGCATTATGAAATTATATAAATATTTATTTATTATACGTTTTCTGTCGCTAATAAAAGCGAGTTATTGCTAACGTCAGAAAACAAATCGTTGCCGTGGAAACGATGTCGATATATTTGCGGGAAATCGTAGTTAATATCTATCTATATATATAAATAAAAATGAATCTCCGAAATGTATGGAATGTGGGTATGAGGGAGGGGGGTATAATTGCGGGCGAAGCCGCGGGTAATAGCTAGTATTATAATAAAATAATGTTTGTACTCGTAGGTACCTATAATACAATTTTTCCCGTTATTGAGTTTTTTATTAAGTAAGTAAAGAGTTCTTCAGTGTGGGTTCTTTTTCTTTTGATTCTGTAATATTAATCTTGCATTCTTTTCGGCAGTTGTTTTGCTTCAAATTTAAACAATCTCTTTCTAACTCAAGGCTTTAATTAGTAGACGATAGTAAAATATTGTCGAAGCTAGCATTCCGTAATAGATTTCTAACACCAATCCTATGTAGGTATGGCATGGAGGTATCATTATTATATCAGATTATGGATAAACATGTGAGAAAGTGAAAACGCGATTCCTGAAGTGTCCGACTATTCTACACATTTTTACTTTATAATTTTTTTTCTACCCCAGCGGTAAAACAGCATTATTGTATATTGTTTGGTTTTTTGTATTGGTTGGGAGCAGTTGGGACTCTTGTGCGGTGTTCACATAAAAAAAAAAATTATATATGACGTGCGTTCCCTTTTATAACATAGAATCCAACCTACGTTTGTTACAGATAGTATCCATTTTATTAAAGCAAACACAATTTTTTGCTTTGTCTTTACTTATTTTTCTGTAGCGTACTGCAAAAATCCTAGCATTCTTATAATAAACTAGTTTTTTGCCCATTGCAGGCAACTAATCGGTTAAAATACTAAGCGAATTGACGTTTGAACGTATATGAAGCGAGGAGTGTGTGTCAAATTAAACATATGACGAAAAAAAAATTATGTTTGAATGAAGACGAAGCAAGGAGTGTGCGCCTTCATGGAAGACACAGGTAGTTGACCGTTCAATTTTGTACACCTGCTCTTGTTCTTATAATAAATAATCATTTTTATTATCGATATTATTCTTTTAAAATATTACGTAAAAATTATTTTGTTGCCTAAGAATTGATCAGAGTAATATTATGTTTTCGAGCAGGATAATTATTAATTGAAATAAAACAATAACTTTGTTTGTAACCACGATTTTTTTTAATACCGACCTTTTTCGCTTAACATAAGCGTCTTCAGAGTATAAAATTAAACTGATCAAAATATCATATCTCTATCACTGTGTACATAAGATGTTGATTTCACTCTCTCACGTTATGTTCACTCTCTTCTTGTGTTATGTTTTGTCTCTCTCTGTATGTATACATGCTCACGTATTGTATATTTTTGATCAGTTTAATTTTATACCCTGAAGATGGTTGTGTTAAGCGAAACCGGTCGGTATTAAAAAAATTAAATAAATTAATCGTGGTTACAAACAAAGTTATTGTTCTTTTTCAATTAATGTTATGTCAAACCACAAAATGACAGCTTTCTACCAAAACATAAAAAAAGGACAATTATTATTATAACGCGATAACTCATCGTTTTTTCCACCACCAAAAAGATTTCAGGAAAAATATTATATCCTGAAATGAGTCATAAAATCCATAAACATACGCAGTGCCGTTTTTTATTCGAAGTAATATGGTTATCTGCGATGGTTTCGTAAAGTTTGAAGATTAATGATAAAATCGTGAATCTGAACATTATTGACCTGATTTGACGCTTTCTGAACGCAGATCAAAGTTTATTTTCGTAAATTTTATTTAAACGTCATCATTAATATTAAGTTTGATATAATAGTATATCGATGAAGACAAATAATTTTCATCGGTGGACTTTAAGAGGAACGGCTGGAATTAATGATAATTGTCTTTTAAAAAATTGCCTTACCTACTATTTTTTTGCATTAACTTCACACAGAAGGACATGAGAAAAATAATGTCCCTTAGGGCCTTTGTTATCTTTGGAGATGTTGTGTGGAGGGTCTTTTTGAGGAGAGGAAGAAGAAACATGGGTCTTGGGAATAAACCTATGTTGTAGTAGAGAGGAAACACAGAGACCGACAAATCATTACACAGCCATGCTGTTGAACTCAAGAACGAGTTGAGCGACCCGCTCTGATGTAACAAATGTCAACCGTGTTCATATGTTGGGCGCGTATTTGGCGTGTTTCCCGACAATGCACCGGTGCCGAAGGGACACATGACGCTAATTCCTCGGAGTATCTTTCATTGTAGTACCGGTAGAATAAGGATAGCGTAATGGAAGGCCCAGTTGCTTCCGTTAAAGTGAAATTGTTTACTATGTAGATATAACGACAAAAAAAAAAAACAAAAATTGTAGATTAAAAATTATTATAAAAGCTATTTAAGAACTTAAATTTAAATTTACTTTGAAACACAAATTTGTCGCACATAAATTTAAAAATTTCGTCCCAAAAAACGCTTTTTTACGATGTTTTACATTTTTTTTAAATATGTTTAGGTGGTATGTTAGACACGATAATTATTTTACTAATTACCATTAAATTACATAGAACTGTCAAAGTTGCCCCCAAAAACAGGAAAAATTGAATACTTTAATGGTCTATATTTTATAATTAAAAACAAATAAAGAAAGTAATAGATATTTGCTACACCGTTTGATTAAAAAACATATTATTCTGTTTTGACTGAGTTTTTTGGCCTCAAATCAAAATTTAAGTTTTGTGTGATAAAGGTCGCCCAGCCGTTCGCCTTAAGCACTCCATAAATTGATTATCCTTAAATTTATTAACGTACTTATTTCTATCTCAATTTATTCACGTGTATCTCGGATCGGTGATTTATCGATGTTTAATACTTAACGGAAAGTTCGCGGTGCGAAAATTCGATATTTCACCGCCTAATAAATGTTTCCGAATATTAAAATAACATTTTTTAATTTGAAGTAAGTTATTAATAATGCAACATCTGGCTCCTCAGGCATGGTATCTTATGTGAGTACTGCACAAGGGTCCCAACTGCTCCCAACCGTTTGGATCCAGTGAGACTGCGGCATCCCCAATTGGGGTATGCTAATTATCATAATCGACGAGTAAGGCTCTCGACTAGCAATCCAAAAGTCGCTGAGTACGTAAATTATATTTGATTAATTTGAGCTATTTCACGATTGGTTCATTTAAAATAATATATATTTTAGTATGGAAGATACTCTCAGTTTTGCTCTGGTGAAATGCTATCTTACAGAATTGAAATATTGCTTAAAATGGCTGTTTGGAGACCAGATCTGAACTGTCAGGTACATCCTCACCTTCCTCTTTATCATCTCTTTCCTTCCCCACTATCTTCAGCCTTACAACATAACCCAGTCGTATATATAAGCCAGTTATGCCATAGTCTCACTAGCTCCAGACGGTTGAGAGCAGTTGGGAATCATGTGCGGTATTCACATGAAAAAATAATTTTGTGAAGCTTCAAGTAGGGGAGATGGGAAGGATGTGATGACGAGAAAGGTGGAGCGCCTGACTATTCAGATCTGGTCATCAAAAACGGTTAAAACCAAGCGACGATTCAATTATGAATGGTGGTCTTTTTTATCAGGGCGAAACTAAGTATCTTCCGCTCTGAAATCTTCGAAAAATCATAAAATTATTATATTTAAATATATTATTTCAATTTAAAGTTTTCCTTGAAATTCAAAAGGAAAATTTAAAATCATAATTTTTAAAATTAATTAAAATAATCAAAAACATTTCTATCGTGTAGTTTTAACCGGAGCAATTATTGTCTTCTCTTGTGTGTAATGTGTATCATAATACATGTAATTTTATTTGTGGATTTAGTCGCGCAAATTTCCTCAGATAAATTACACACTTGTTTTTTGTCAGCTTTGGTTAGATATTTCACCTTGATGCGGCGCGTGTCGATATTCATTGTTAGTAAATTGATGTTGATGCCTGCAGATATTGTTATAGGAGCCTTCGCAACTTTATAAGAGCAATGAAATTAAACCCAGTGAGATAGTCTCTCGTTAATAAATTAAAATAATGTTAAGAGTTTTCACAACGCGAAAGCACTGCGGAATTTAATAAAGGGTAATCAGGGAGAGTTTTGGAAAGTTTTCAAATGAAAAATAAAATACCATAGCGTCTGTCCTCCCTCTTTGATAAAAAGACAATTAATTATATCTCAAGCAAGTGCCGAGATTCTTATTATTACTGCAATAACCATTGTAATGATTTTTCTATTAACAATTTAAGGCGTATTGTTCTTTAAGAGGCCATCACAAATTTACGCTCTGTTATTTCGAACAAATTTTGAAGATTAAAAATTAATTACTTCATCCCGATGAAACTCTGGCAAAATAGTAGGTAGGTTACGGTAGGTTACATTTTAACTTTTTGGAAACATTGTTTACACTAAAAGTCTTTACAGGAACCATGTTGTATGATCTCAAAATCATACTTTTGTTTTGTGACTTTTTTGAAAGTGTACTAAAAGACTTGCTTTTGTACACTGTGATGCTTTTCGAATCATGAGTGTGTGAAAAAAATGCTATGGTTTTCACTGTGACTTTTTCAAAACATGAGTAGATGATCAAAAACTTGCTTTTTTACAATGTGACGTTTTCGCACAACCAGAGTGTATAAAACATGTTGGTATTTAGGCACTGACTTTTTCCACCACTTTTGAACCACTTTTCTTTAGATTTTTAAATTTCGTGAATTACTCTTTAGGAACATTTATTAAGTAAATTGTCAGTCGTTGATATAAAGCCTGGCTATTTTGATTTCATTACTGTGATTATTTCGACTAGTCCGCTTGCATAATTTAAGTGGAAATAATTTTTAATTAATAATCAAGAATATCCATTTTAACACAGTGTCAAGTAACCAACAACCACGACCATTTAATGGTATTCTGGACTTTAGAAGTATAATTAAAAAGAGGATAGTAACTACTGCAAATAGTAAGTAGTAGTTGGTAACGTTCGGTGGGTTGTACAATGTACAGTGCGCAAACTTGTTCGGTAAACGTGTAACCAATTATCTCGTTAGCAATCCTACGTACCTAGCGCACTGTTTAACACTATGTACAGCGGATTTTCCAGAACCATTATTCATTAACAAGAGAGAACCCTCAATTCTGGCAGCATGTTTGCCTTTTATTAATGTGTACAACAAGTTCTCGTGCCATTTATCAATTGTATTCTCCGTGTACAAACGACAACTGGTTTTGTTTTCATATATATACGTGAAAACGATTTAATTTTTTTTTCTGTTGTGTAAAACACGTTCAGAAGCGCTGTTTCCAAAAACACTCGTTTATAGCAAATTTCATTAAAATTTGGAAATAAGCAAAACATTCATGATAAAATTCAATATTGTATGTATTTACCTGCTGTAATACGGCTTCTCGCGCTATTTTTGATTGAAAAATGAAAAAAATGGTGTTTTGTGTTAAGTAGTTTAACTGAAATTTCAAAGCTCCACAGCTCATGAAAATAATCGCAAGCTGTTGACATAATAGAATTGAAAGGATTTTTTTTTCAAATTTCTGTGTTTTTTTTATTTTTTATATGAAAACCGTACAAGAGTCCCAACTGCTCCCGTCTGGAGCCAGTGAGACTATAGCAGCCCAATTGAAGTATGTTGTGAGGCTGAAGGTAGTGCGGAGGGGAAAGAGAAGGGGAAGAGGAAGGTGGGAAATACCTGGCTATTCAGATCTGGTCACCAAACACGGCCGAAGCCATTTCAAGCAACGTTTCAATTCTGAATGGTGATCTTACACCAGAACGATACTGAGAGTATCTTCCACTCGAACGTGCCGCAAATATACTTTATATTATTTTAAATTAATAAATTGTGAAATAACACAAATGAATCAAATAACATTTATAAGCCACGCCGGGATTCGATCCCGCGACCTTCGGAATGCGAGTCAAGAGCCTTACCTCTCGACTACGCCGGCCGTCAAAACTTCAAAACATTCCACTTTCACTCTGGAGGAATACATACTTTTTTCCAATCGTGTCGGGGAAACATTGCTTCTAATATCAAAATAAAAATATTCACCTCGAGATTATCAAAAAAAATTGACCGTTAAGATCTTTTTCCATCTGGAAGCGAATCACGCAATATTCTGGTCGTTTTACACAGTTTTTTCCCACATGAATTTTTCGTACTTGGCGGTTTTCGAGTCGCCCCAATTATTTTATGAAACTTTTAGAAAAATTATTCTAAATGCACTTACATCCGATGCGGCTGAATGCATTTTGTCGTTGATGAGAAAAGTTTACGACGAAGCACGTTTTCACACTTTAGGCAGTTTTGTACATGGTTTTCTTTGGAGTTAAAACTTCTTCTTGCCAAGTATCCAAAAACCTTAAGTTTAATTAGAATTTCCTTGAAAAACTACCTTCAAATGGGAAATTAAATTACTTAGTCCAGCGATTGACTCAGTAGTGAACTAAAAATGTAGAACACTTCAAGTAATTTTGTTACAAATGTCTGATTCCATTTCTAAATACGGTTAGGTTGTTTCAAACTCTCGTCACATCTGATGATATATTTTTGGTCCGTTTCAACTTTTAAACAAAATGCGATCAGCTGAGAAGCATTTCAGCATGACCGTTAAATTTTACAGTTTATTTGATTTGAACAGAGAGTCGGCATTTAAGAACGATCATAGATATTGATTATTCCAACATTTCTGATCATAGATATTTGTAGAAGTCCAGGTAACTACTAGATAATATTATATTACACTATATTTTACCCGCGGCTTCGCTTGCATGGTATTTGGGGGAAATTACTGTGGTAATTTGCAATACATAATGTCCTTTCCCGTGTTTTCCCGTTTCCTTCCACCTTCCCCGCCTTCCCCCTCCCTCATCTCTTCCCTCTCCGCGAAGCCCTGCCTTTCCTCCTGGCCGCTAAAATATATGAAATGCACACATTTTCATTTATACAAATTTCATTACGCCAGAACATACCAGTATATACAGCCTATGTTACTCGCTAATAATATAGCTTACAGTTAGTGAAAGAATTTAAAAAATCGGTTTAGTGGTTTAGGCGTAAAAGCGTTAACACACTCAGTTTCGCATTTATAATATTATTAGCTGGTAACCAGCATGCGTTGCTATGCCATTTAATAAAGAAATTGTTTCTCTTTTCGTGTCTTTTCCCCTTTTCCGTTTCCTTTCCGCCTCCCCCTCCTCTCCCGCGTCCCCTTCCCCTCTCGCGTTCCCACTCCGCCTCCTCCACTTTCCCTCTCCCCACTCCACTCCCCCCTTCTCCCGTCCCGCGAACCCCCCTTTCGAGTTCCCCTCCCCCCCTCCCAGGTTCCTCTCCCACCCCTCCCACGAACCCCCGACCCAAGTTTCTCTCCTCCCTCTCACATTCCATACATGCAGTACCGGTACATTCAGTTTTCAAAAAGCTCGCATGATTGATGAAAGAATTTTTAAAATCGGTTTACTGGTTTATGCGTGAAAGAGTAACAAACAAAGACGTGCAGTTTCCCATTCAAAATATTAGTAAAGAGGTATAGATTATATTACATTCCAAAAAAAATCATCTGAAATTATCAAATATTAACTTCTTTTTTTCAATTAGCTGTACTTTTACTCGGATTATGACTCGTGTCACCGTCATTATCCAGTTTGGCTACTTTTGGTTCCGGCCAAAGTAAACCCATAAATTGTGCAGTCTCGTTGCAGTTTGCAGTTTGCAAACTACCCTCCATCCTGCGCGTTTTCCATACCAAGCTAAACTTGGGGAGTTGCTCTCCTGGACCGTTTACTGGCACTCTCAGCTTTGCTATTATTTGGTGAAAGTGTTATAAATCTATCGCATTTATATCACGTGAGGTTTATGTGATATTCAAGAGAATTTCATGTGCGCCATTAAAGTAGTATGTGATATAAGATACATATCCTACTCTTCGGACACTAAAGTAGGTATTAAAATTAAAACATTAAAAAAAATCTTTTTTTGACTTGGTGACCGAAACCAATATCCAAATTCAAAAGTCTGCTTCTGTTCAACATACATTTTTGCTCATGCCCTTTTGTTAAACATGTATTGATTTCATTGAAGAAGAAGATAACACTAATAATCTAAAAGAAAATACGAAAAAGAACAAGACACAGAAAATTAAAAAAATAAAATTTAAAAAAATTGTGATACTTAATATTGTTAATTCGGAAATATTAGATTGACAAAAAAGATGGCATTTAAATAAAAGGTCTCAGTAGCCGAATTGGCAGTGGCGTTTTTCCCGATAAGACGAGTGGTTCTAGGTTCGAGTCCCAGTTGCGACGGTTAACTTTTTTATTTTTCCATGTGTTGTTCTTTTGTTATTTTTTCGTTTAGATTATTCGTGTTGTCTTCTTCAGTGATATATTACATTGTTGGGAAGAACTTTCAAAAGTTGTAAAAAGGGAGTTGTTCGAATAAAAAATATATTTATTTATTAAAAATAGACACAATTATTCAAATCAAGCTGATATTTTGATGGAGTTGGTTAAATAACCACTCGGACCCATAAGCTTGATTTCACGACAACATAACATTACAAGACGTATTGAATCTTACAAACATTTTAAAATTCTCTCTTCACATCTCTTTCAACAAAAATCCAAGAAGATACATTTAAAGATTTAAAAAAATTCTCATTTTTCATTTCTTAAATATGTGTCAATATTTTAAAACTGCATTAGCGGATATTTTATGTGTACCGAGTCCCGTATTACTTATGCTTCAAATAGAAAATTGATGAATTTCTTTCCTACGTTTTACAGTTCAATGAAACTCGGATCAATACGCTGTGTAATTAAGTACGTGGGTGTCATGTTTCCAATTTCGATTTTTCGGTATATGAGATCTCGACAGCTGCTGTCGGCATTTCCACTTAGCGAGTTCAATTACACATTGTCGCCGCAATTCTATTATATTCTATTCTTTCTCACAATGGCTAGACATATACCGCTCAACTATTCTTTACGGAAACTTTAAATCCTTCCATCTCTTACTTTATTTCCTTCCTCAACTTCCCTTGCTTGGAACAAGACAATGCTTTTACATTCTTTTCTGCTCAATAGTGGTTGTACAAGTATAAAATTCTTTGTTAAATACTTGATGTGCGGTTAATACTTCACAAGAATTAACACATCTTATACAAATATTCGTTGTTTCCCACTTAGAAAAAAAACACCACCAACTTATTCTGTTTATCTTGATCGAGTACTTTTGCTACAAACCAAGCCTAAAAGTACAACCTAATGATTTCAATATTACAATTATAACAAGCAACGATGATTGTAAAGCTCACTGAATATATTATACACCCTGGAAATGTCTTCCATGAAGTTGAGTGGAAACCGATGTTCTCTTTTAACCAAAGAATACGTCCATATCGCAATTCTTGCGCTCTTCATTCTATTGTTAAACCCAAAAATACGTCCACATCGCATTTTTTGTGTTCTTCTTTCAATTGTAAAACCCACAAAATACGTCCACATCGCATTTTTTGAGCTCCTCATTTAATTGTTAAACCCAAAAAAAAACGTCCACATCGCATTTTTTGAGCTCCTCATTTAATTGTTAAACCCAAAAAATACGTCCACATCGCATTTATTGCGCTCTTCGTTCAATTGTTAAACCAAAAAAATATGTCGACATCGCATTTTTTGCGCTCTTCATTCAATTTTTAAACCCAAAAAATACGTCGACATTGCATTTATTGCGCTCTTCATTCAATTGTAAAACCCCAAAAATACGTCCACATCGCATTTCTTGCATTCTTTATTCAATTGTAAAACCCAAAAAAATACGCACATCGCATTTCTTGTGCTATTCATTCAATCGTAAAACCCAACAGTGTTAGATATTCATCTCTATTAATTTTTTTTTTAAATCAACGGTTTTATCTTCATAAAGCGATTCATACTCGCAGTATCATTTCATAAGTGACAACTCATTGGGTGAGGTTTGTCTAGGTCTTGGAGGCGGATGATCAGGATACACTGAACCCTCAAACCTTTTTCCTTCCCAAAACTCCCCTCTTCTTCCTTTCCTAAAAAAAAACCTCCACACAGCATCCCTAAGGATGACATAGGCCCTGAGGGAAATTATTTTCCTCAGGGTCTTTTGTGTGGAGCTCATGTAAAAAAAACTGATTTCTTCCAATTTTTGGTACTTTTTGCTCAATGCGAACAAAAAAGACTCCTGAAACTCGGATGAAGTTGGTTAATATTATATCGGTGTTCGATGTTTCTAAACTCTTTAGTATAAAGTACTCCGTCTTGACTGAATAAAGCTAATAAATTACCATTATAATATAACGAGCTTCATCTCTTACCGTCATAATAGATGTCAAAGCATTACATATTTTTATCGAACGCAATCAGAAGGTTAAGGTCTTACAAAATATCGTAAAAAGATCATTTTAAGGTCCAAGGAAAATTAATTTGTTCCTCGACTCTTGGCTTTTATTTCTTTTACTTCGCCCTTCATCAAAGAACACCGGTGTTTCAGCCCGGAAAATAATTTTCAATAAATCCGGTCTCATCTTAGTTTAAAGCCAATCCTGTTGGTAGAAGGGGGTGGGGTGGGGGAGAGCGTGGCTGGGGGCTCGGTAAAGGGGGGAGATCGGGATGAGGTAAGTGAGAAAGCAGGGGTAAAATAGGACACGGTGGAATAGAATGTTCTGAGACGAAGGGGAATGAAACTGTACTGCGATGCGAACGGTTTTCTCATCCTACTTTAACCCCAATCCACAGTACTAAAGTCTAACTAGTCTATTCATAGCGGTGAAGCGTTGCCAAAATATATATCTCACAATTTACTACTGAATGTTTATCGACACTTCTATCGACAATTTAACCTCAGTTTATTAGCATAGCAAATCTTTTCTCCATTAATACGGATAGGAAAATTGTAAACAACGGCCCCGAACGCTGAAACAGCTGCTACATTTATAAAAACTAAAACATGTTATTAAATTAGTTTTTTTTTTAAATATTTTAAAAAAGAATGGTGTTCTTTGAATTAACAAAATAACAATAAATTAATACTCTAGTTGTTGAAATAAGTACCTAGATTTTCAAATCTAGCCACCAAACATGGTTAAACAATAATTTCCGGCAACGTTTGTTGAGAGATTTTTCCGCTCTAAAATGAAACGGAAACACGATATGTTTTTTTCAAAATTCGTTTGTTATTTCCGATTTATTGAAAAATATTTCCTTTATATTAATTGTGTTTATCTACATCACGATTCAAATTTAAGCAAGCTCATGAATAATTGTAAAACTGTTTGCAAATAATACGCAACCGTAATTGAATAATATTGGAGAGAACAACAAATAATAGTTGTTTTGCCTCAAAAATACAAAGGAATTCTCGAAAATAATTTCCATTCGAGAGTAAAGCTTTATTGAAATTTGATGAGAGTTTTACATACCGGTATGTTTTGTCTACCAATTGATGAAATTTATTAAAAAATGCGAATAAAAAAAAAATATTAGAAATTAAATTAAGCTAATTTTATCACCTGCCAATAATATTTTAGGAAAAAGAAAACAAAATTTTTCCTGATTTGAATTTTTCATAAAAAAATAAGAGTCATTCACTCTTATGGGTCTATAGTGAAAATAGTTGCTCTAGCATTTATGAGTTGAGAGAATTGTTAAATTTTCGAAATCACTGGTCACAGGATTCTCTCTCTTAGAAAAAATCTTTTTGATTTATCATAATTACTGTAAAAGACAACTTTTTGCATTCGGGGCGATAGAAAATAATGCATTCAAAATTTTAATTACTAGTCGCGGCCGCAAATGGCGCGAACTCATACTTGTAATTTAAATTTTGAATGCAAATGCTTGCCTTTTACAGTAATTAAGGTGAATCTAAATACATTATTCTAAAAATATCTGGTGATTTCGAACGTTTACTAGAGAATTTATTGTATAGATTTTACAACGCCTTTCTGTTTCAAGAAAACACGTTTTCTCTCTTACTTATAACAGATAATATAAATTGAAATAAGGTTTATTCGCACTAAATTAATGACATTCGTTTTCAATTGAACATTTTCAAATATAATAATTTAACTCATATTTCAAACATCTAATACCGAAAGAATAAGTTGCATCTTAATTTTGAAGAATAACCAACTTTGTTTACTTTTCGTAACTTCTCTTTGGTCGTATTTTTTGATAAATACCTATCATTAAGGTTGAAAATTTATTTCAAACACATTTTTGAGAACAAAATCAAAAATATAACTTGGGTAATTAAAAATCTGAAATTCATTAAAAATAAGTGTTAATTAATGTTGCATCCGGATAGAATTTTTCTAAAGCTCTCAAAGGCTTTCAGAACTTTTATATATGAAGAAAGATAAGAGCGTGAAAGGCGGAAAGTAGAATCAAGTAGACATTTAAAATGTAAGCAAGATATGGAAAACCCATTCAAAACTGTCAGTCTAGTGGCCTGAATACATGTAAATTTTAAAAAACATTCACATGAAATGCCCGCACTATAAGTGTCCGCATTTGTTTTTTTGTTGAAGGCTTTTTTCCGTCTCGTGTTATAAACGTCGCTGAGTTGACAGTTGTTCGTTTTCGTGATTACATTTAACGCTTTTCTGAAGTGAAACAAAATGCTTGAGAAATGATGGAACGACCAATTTATCACTTGGGTGAACATTTATCCTGAAAATAAATATTTCTCGTGTAGATAGGCGATAGATTAGTTTCGCCTAGGTGATATTCTGATGTAAAATAATACCATTATGATCAAAACCCTTTGTATCGATTCACTCATTATTTATTCTGAACCGAACTAGTTTCACTCTGTATTGGGCGTTTTCAGACTGGTCTGCATTTCCATTTATTTATATTGTGCAAATTAATTGCGTTAAACTGTATCTTTATATGGCGATGCGAAATGTGGTTCTTTTATAACTATTCTTATGAGATTACTTTATGTATTAGAGAAACAAATACTTCAAGATATTATTGTGCTTTAATTATTTTTATTTATTATCCAAAAATACATTCCTAATACTTTTTTCGTATAAAAACACCTCACTAGGCTGAGCTTGTTCCGAGGTGGAATGAATTCAAAAATGTATGACACTAAAATGAATTATAATTAACAATCACAGATACGCATGCGTAAAATACCACCTCCAAAAAAGTTTAAAAATTAAAAACTTAGTTATTTCAAATTATCATTCGTGTTATTCACTGGTAAAAATATTTAAATGAGAATATTTCGATTATTTTACGGTACTGCCTCAATTCTAAAAAAAAATATTTTGAATCTTTACGATTAACGGCCTCCGTGGTCCCGAGGCAAGACTCTCGACTCACAATCCGAAGGTCGCGGGTTCGAACCCGGCGTGCGCAAATAAATTTTATTTGATAAATTTGTGTTATTTCACAATTTATTCATTTAAAATAATATATAGTATATTTGCGGCACGTTCCAGAGTGGAAGATACTATCAGTATCGCCCTGGTGTAAGACCACCATTCAGAATTGAAACGTTGCTTAAAAATGGCTTTAGCCGTGTTTAGTGACCAGATCTGAATAGCCAGGTACTTCCCAACCTTCCTCTTCCCTATCTCCTTCCCCTCCCCACTACCTTCAGCCTCACAACATACCCCGATTGGGGATGCCATAGTCTCACTGGCTCCAGACGGGAGCAGTTGGGACTCTTGTGCGGTATTAACTGTAAAAAAAAAAAAAAAAGTAAAAAATATGTATATTATATTAGATGTCGTATATTATTCTGTTGTTTTTCTGTACACATAAGAAAATCAGGCTTCCACAAAGAAAGCAGAACACCGTGTTTGGATTTCTGCTTACAACCGCGCGTTTGTTAGTAAATCCTCATGTATTATACATTCTTTCAAATTTTCCATTGGCACTCTATGAAAGGACAGGCGTGCAGGCGACGGGGGTCCAAAAAAAGCGCCAAAATCGGTTTCCGGCGACACCAAAGCTCGAAAATCGTGTGTTATCGGAAAGGAATGGGACTTATTGACTCAGAATCTATAGAGGATGAAGTCTTATTTTGAAAAAATTTTATTGAATCTGAAGTGACTTTTGTTGCGTGGTTTACACGTTTAATCGATCCGGGGTGTTACGGATTCGATTCTCACTGGAGTGAAAAATAAGTGATTTTCATATAAATTTGAATGTCCACGATGATTTTGAATTTTGTATCAAGTAACATTTACTGGAACTCGAGCAGGATTTTCAATACGTAAAGAATAATTAAATATTGGAAGAAAAGGGTGTTAAAATTGTGTGAAATCTAGTTTTTGTAGCGAATGATTGTCTCAACAATTTTTTCAGCAAAGTGGTGCTTATTTCACGGTTATTTACCTTCATTGTCATGTATTATATAACATTAGGTGAACTGGTAAATTTTTTCCAAAAAACTTCGTTTTTAAACTAAAATGTATGCTCCTTATCATCAGGGTCATCCAACTTAAATAGAGATTTCATTTTATTTTATTTTAATTTGCAGAAACAAACAGTACATAATTGCATAGTAGAAAATAGTTACAAAGTTATAGAATTTAATACAATAATTGGTACCAATGACATGTCGCTGTTACATGTATGTTTTTGTGTGATAAATTATACATTCACCTAAATTGAGTTAGTAAATAATTGAAGGAGAGGGGTGTGTGTGTGCATGTGTGGGTGTGGATGTGTGTGTTATGTGTGCGAATTCGGTGTGCTAGAAATGTTTTTTTATTACATAGAGGGAGATAATCAAAAAATATATCGGTATTTGGGCTTGTTTGAATTGAGTTGAATGTTTGAAGGATGCGGGAAGTGTGGGAATTGGCCGCAGCGTTTGTATTATTACTAGATGTGTAAAAAAGGTTAGTGTGGCGAGTTCTTTTAGATGGGATGTTAAAATTTATTTGGGATAGAAGTTCTGGACAGTCTATTTCGTTATGTATTATTTTATGGAGAAATGTCATATCAGCTACCGTTCGCCTGGATTTCAGGGATTGAAGAGTGCAGATATAATTATTGTTGTTTTTATAACCGAGATACTTAATAACTTTATTTTGTATGCGCTCTATATTATTGAAGTATTGGGTGTATTTGCGATTCCAGACAGGCGATGCGAATTCCAGTGTACTTCTGACTAGTGAGGAATAAAGCATTACTAGCGTATGTGGATTTTTAAATAATTTACTTAGACCTAGTATGAAACCCAACATTTTGTAAGCTCTATCAGTAGATACATTTTAATATACCGGTGTGATTTGTGGTGGTCGCCCAATGTATCTAACACTCAAATTTAACAAATACGTTTTTTACAAACATGTTTTCGTGATGAAGTTTTTTTTTAGTATGGTATTATATTTTAAACATTGCTCTATCTTCTTCAATCAATTGGGTGGAATGGGACGATTATCCGGGAATATTACAATATTGGATTCTGTATTCTAAGGCGAAAAGGCTGCGGATAAAATGAATCCTGTGCTGGTGCTATTTGTAACATCTTTGCCACTGGGTCGTAAAAAAAACGATAGAACTGATATCCGTTTCCTACCTAAACCAAATAAAGCTTCTGTAAAATAATATTATTTCGGTTTTGTGCCAAAAATATTTATTTTTTCGTTGGGTCAGTTTTTTTGTATTTATATAAAATGAGTTAAAAGCGTGTGAATGTAATTGGAAAATAAATATTGTTTTAATGCTTTAAGTGGGTATCACACATATAAATTATCTACAATTCATTCCGGCAAAAAAGACTATCTTGTACAATACGCTACCTGCCTCCTACCTGACTAGATAACAAGGTGGTAAAAATTAAAAAAAATTGTAACAATTGTAATATTGTAGTTGTAAAAGCCGTAAAATTTGTAAGTTATAAAAACTGTAAAGTTTTTTTTACATTAGGTCCACAAAGGAGGTCCTACGGAAAATGATTCCCTATGTCATATTTGGGGATGCTGGGTGGAGGGTCTTTAAAGGGAAGGAAGGAGAGGAAGTTCTGAGAAGGAGAAAGGTATGAGGGGTGGATAGGAATATGGGGGGTTAGTGCGTGCAGGTGTGGCAGACATATGAATATATCCCTCCCACTACGGTGCAAGGTGATATTTCGAAAGCGTCCTGGTGGAGAGATCAAAAAGTCTCCCTCAACCAGTCTCTCCCGATCCGGTCTGTCACGCAGTTGGTGGGCAGAAGCATCCGCCGCCAAGATCCACTCTTACTAAGTCATCAAACGTTGCCACTTCTGGCGATCTATGGGAGAGGTGTTGGTTATCCAATAAATGGTTCCCGGGGCGGCGGTACCCATACCCAACTCCAAATTTTATTTTTTATTTTTTAATATGTTTTTGTAATTTTTATTTATTCATTTATTCAACGCCCAAGGCTTTTTATGATTTCTAGTATAATTTTTATTTGACGGATACCTTGAAACTAAAGAAATAATAAAAATAAAATTACATTTGATAAAAGTCATACAACAAATCATACAAACAAAGAAACAAAAACAGAAACATATAGCTATTTTGTAGGTTTACAAGATGTGTTTAGTAATAGTGTTGAAACAAATATTCATATGTCTATGGTTTTAGATGAACCACCAAACTCGCAACGTTGATATTGAATTTGTCAACATTACCCAAGTTCTGATTTCCTATGGTGTGAAGTCGTTGTATCGGAGAGTGGGCAATGTAGTTACGCTTATGAGTGCTGCTGTAGAATATTGTATTTTATCGTTAATTGAAAGATTATGATCGCATCGAGGCTGATTTTCCGTCCATATTAATGTACTTATTTTCAAATTTTTATTGCAACTCGTGGTGTCGTCGCACATAATGCTATAAAGGTTATCGTCACGCCCAGTGGTTGGTCCCACACATTAACGCAAGATATATTTATATAGCTGATTGTATTCACCTAACTAAGTCTATGCTCTAGTGACCTGGGGTAAACGAGTGTCCCTCCATTGCTTGGTTATGAAAAATTACGTGTGAACCTGTAGCGGTGTGATATTAAAAATGGAACAAACATGATATGTTTTTCAACGAACAGCCTCGTGACTGTCAATACTTTTTATATATAAACCAGTAATTATGTCATTCTTAGAACCTTACTCGAGCACCTACGGCTTTATTAATGTATGATTTGAAATTTCTGATTCGTAGAATTCCACGATTCAATTATGTATCTTTGCAGGGCGAGGGTTTATAACATTACTTAAAAAAATGATAAAACCTCTTATTGAATTACGTAGGTATTATATTGCTCGACTATATACATTAAAAGAAAAAATTTATCCATGTACATTGAATATTTATGTTAATCAGTTAAATATTAAATTTTCTTAGGGGAAGATACATCTAATAAAAAAATCGTAAAAAACCCGCATCTCTTTGGATTTATGAATAAAAAGTTTGATATGCAAGGTTTTCTTCGTCGTGCAACGTAATTCTCGATGAAATTTTATCCAAATCGTAAAGATTACCTTACGAGTAATATTAAATTCCGATTTTCAGATGGGAGCAATTTTTATGTACATGTATTTTTATGTCTTCAATTTTGTGGATTTTCATTTAATAGAGAGTATGACAGTTTATATCGCATTAAATTTTGCCATTTTTTCATATAAATGGAGTTTTATATAATACGTTTCACGTTTACCGATAAATCTGGTCTCCGGGCAACGATTTTTTGATATATTAAAGCTAAACATTTTTTTTAATTAAATGAAGACATTATGAGCGAAACTCAATCGAAAATCTGGAAACAGAAAAATCAGAAAAAGATATTGGCACCTCTGGGACTCGAACCCAGGACCTCCCTTCTTTCCGGGTTGGGCGCTCTTACCCACTGAGCTAAGGTGTCGATATCCAATTCGGTCACTTTTAACTGTACCATACTTCGACTAAGAACCACCCATATTATCTACATTTTTCTTAACGCATATTTTTATTGGCTGCCATCTTTATGAATGATTGCAAGATTCAACTCGAACTAAATGCAATCTAGATGGTGTCTGGATAAATTATTATCCATTTTATTAAATGTGCGACATTGGGTTCGAGTGGTTCCTGGGTTCGAGTCCCAGAGGTGCCAATATCTTTTTCTGATTTTTCTGTTTCCAGATTTTCGATTGAGTTTCGCTCATAATGTCTTCATTTAATTAAATATTACAGTTTGAGGTTTTACTCATAAAGTTAAAATAATAAATAATAATAAACATTTTTTTTCCAAAATATCGCATTTTAAACATATTTACTCGAAATGTATTATCACATTGAAAATCCTCCTTATAAAAGTTTTGATTGTGACCTGCTTATGTGACTTTAATATTTAAATCAACCTAACAGTTGTTATCAATAATATATTTAAATAACCTGAAATGGATATCAAAAATAAAATACAAAGTGATTTTTGTATCTGTTGAAAAATGATGCGCAAATATACGATAAATTATTTTAAAAATATAATTTTAAGGGAAAAATAAATTTCTGAGACCTTTTTTATTTTGACCTGGTACTTTGGAATATTGAAATTAATCTTACGGCAAGTAGATACCAACAATTAAACACAAAATGCTTTTGGCAGCTATTGCAGAGTGATTTTTTTTTTTTAAATATTAGTTAAGGAAAATAATTCCCCTCAGGGCCTGTGTCATCTTTGGGGATGCTATGTAGGGGGTCTTTTAAAGAAAGTAAGGAGAGAAAGTTCTGAAAAGGAAAAGGGTATTAGGGGTGGGTAGAAATCTAGGGGTCAGTGTATCCAGAAGTGACGGACGTATGAATCCATCCCTCCCACTGCGGTGCAGGACGATGTTCCGAGAAAGTATGGCTGCAGAAGTCAAAAGGACTCCCTCATCCATTCTCTCCAAATCCGGCCTGCCATGCAGCTGGTGGGCAGACATTACTCGGACAAACCTAACCCCATGAACCCGGGCACCCCTGCTAAGACCCCAAACGTAGCGAACACTTGGGGTGGCCTATGGCAGAGGTGTTATTTACCCAATAAATGGTTCGCGGGGTGGCGGTACCCATAACCGCCTCTCCAATTGGAAACAAAGTTATGATTTATTATGGAAAAAAACTAAGTATTAAGGGATTAACAAAAAAGTATGTGAGACCTTTTTTATTGTAAATACTGCGCAAGATCCCCAATAGTGGTATGTTGTGAAGCTTTATGAAGTGGAAAAGGGAAGAAGATGCGAAGAAAGGAGGTTTGGAAGTACCAGGCGATTCAAAATATTGTCATCGATTTTTTATGAGAAAAACTCTCTTTTTATAACTTTTGAAGGTTATTCCCATCAACGTAATATATCATTGAAGAAGAAGATAACACTTATAATCTAAATGAAAATATGAAAGAAAACAAGACAGAAAAACAGAAAAAAACAATGGTCGCAACTGGGACTCGAACCCAGACCTCTCGTCTAAACGGGACGTGCGCGTTTTCCAATTTTTATAATATGGAAAAAGAACTAGTTGAAGATAATATTAATGATTCTAAATGTTTGAAATATGAGATTGGCAATAGCGAAATTGGAAAACGCGCACGTCCCGGTTAGACGAGAGGTCTGGGTTCGAGTCCCAGTTGCGACCATTGTTTTTTTCTGTTTTCTGTGTCTTGTTTTCTTTCATATTTTCATTTAGATTATAAGTGTTATCTTCTTCTTCAATGATATTGTCATCGATCTTACTGAGAGTATCTGCCACTGGCTAATTTTTTTCCTAGAATTGTTGTGTCGAATTGTTAGAATCCAAAACAAAGTTAATGTGTACAAATAAAGAGATTTGTACGTATGCCATATTTTGCAAATCTCTTTATTTGTACAGTTTTTTTTAGTTATTTATTATAATTGTTATTTTACAAGTCAGTGAATACTTCTATTTTATTATATCCAGATATAAACTGATACAAATTTCATCGTTTCTTTTTATATGATCATCTCTGGAACAACACAACCATTCAAACGCGATGAAACGGGCGATTATTTTTATTAAAACGTCCCAAATAAAGTCTTAATTGTTCGTTACGACCGAGTTTTTAATCAAGGCTCCTATCAAATAAATAGTTGAACCATTAAAAGTCATTGTTACGATCGTACTTATTTAATAATATGTTGGAGTAAACCTTGGTTAAAATTGGAACTGACGCGACGAAATATGAAAATAATCCATTACTTACAACGACTTCACATAACACGCAAGAAAAGTTGATGTTCGAGATTGAATATAATTGCTTCCTAAAAGAAATAGCGTTCATGGCCATTTGTAAAGACAATTTAAAACAGAAAGAATTGTCTTCAGTTCACACGCGGTAGAAGTAAAACCTTCAGAAAACTAAAGTAGACAAGAAGGGGAAGACGAAGCACCGCACACAGAGAAGACCATTTATTCTACCTCATTCTCTCGCAGGCTAAATCCTATAGAGATTTATGCGTTAGTCTCTTTTTAGTGTCGCTTTTCGTTTCATCAAGATTCAAATCATAACGTTGCTAAAGAAGTTATTTCTTCAAAAATCCGTGTACACATTTTGGAAAATCACTATGGGTCTAAATTTCTATATACCTCCATTACCTATATGTTATCTAAGTGGTTTAGCGCAGTCACTAACACCACACAGGAGGCCCTGAGGAAAATAATTTCCCTCAGGTCCTACCTCATCTTTGGGGATGCTGTGTGGAGGAGAGGAAGTTCTGGGAAGGAAAAAAGTATGAGGGATGGATCGGAATCAGTGTGTCCAGGAGTGACGGACGTATGAATCTATCCCTCTCACTGCGGTGCAAGGCCATGTTCCCAGTCCATCCGAAGAGTTCAAAGGTCTCCCTTAACCTGTCTCTCCCAATCCGACCAGCCCTGCGGTTAGTTGGTGATCAGACGCATTCGCAAGATCCGGACAAACCTCACCCCATGAACCCGGGCACCCCTGCTAAGTCACCAAACGTGGCGAATCATTTGGGTGACCTGGTAGAGGTTTTAATCCAGTAAATGGTTTCCAGGTGGCGGTACCCGTACCAGCCTCCCAAGTTGACTATCTTTTTTTTTTTTTTTACATGAGCTCCACAAAGGAGGCCCTGAGGAAAATAATTTCCCTCAGGGCCTATGTTATCTTTGGGGATGCTGTGTGGAGGGTTTTTTTAAGGAAAAATAGGAGAGGAGAGTTCTGGGAAGGAAAAGGGTTTAAGGGGTGGGTAGGAATCTGGGTCTTATGAGTACATTTAAAATATATAATTAAAGAAATTATTTTTCGCAAAGAAAAGTTTCAGTGATGAAAACATGTATATACACACACAGTTTTTTCGTTAACAATTATTGTATTTAACAATGACTTATAAAACTGAATATTGTTCAATTGGTTGCAAGAAGTATATATGTTATTATGTATTATTGGGTATAAAATTAGGTTTTATTCTAACAATTATTTTCTACCGGTTGTGAGTATGCATGTTGCAAAACATTCATGTACATAGGTATTTGTTTCGTTGTGATCTAATAAAAAAATGTAAGAAGCTGATGATGTATGTATAAAAATTAATCAAACAAGGAGTGTGTTCCAATACAGCGTTGTGTTGCAATACATGCCCTGATGCCTTGTTATTTTCAGTTGTGAGAAATAAATATTACTAATTAACGATCCTTTAACTCATACGACAATTTTTCAAAATGGAAATGATTCTTCTTTTTACGTTCATTTACCGATCAAACAATGCTACATCTTTCTTGTTTAAGCACACCATCAGTATGTATACATTTCCTCGACTAAACCTCGCTTTCCTAATCGCATTACTCAGCGTGTCATGTGAGGCCAGAACACGACAAACAACAGCCTGTCCACTTACAACATGCACCCTCAAAATGGCGTCTCCCACACTCGATCCGTGCATAATCCATAAACACTATAAACAGTATAACGCACAGTAACGAGGCTTCACGCAAAAAAATGAATTCATTCAAACCCTTTTGCATACACTGGCAAGCGGATGTTTCAGAGTTTTTTATGATGTGCCTTGGGTTTAAACTGTCAACTTGCATTACCGCGACTAGGCTTAATGGACAACCACCCCTGGGGGTTGTTAATCAGCCGCGTGACGTCACTGGACACGGAAACGAGCCCTTTGAGGAATAACAGGGAAAGGTTTTAACTACCCTCCGCCTTGCTTTTCTATAGGTAGTCCTACTTTATGTTATATTCTGACTAGGGTAAGCAATCTTAACTTTTACGATTTTTCTCGTAAATCATTACTGTTACGATGAACACAATAATAAAGTTATAAAGCGAATTTTGGTTTTAATGTGCGCATTATAATGTTATTATTATCTTCGACCTAAAAAATAACGTATTATTTGTTTAACTTGTCGAAAAAATCATGATTCTGAAAGAAGTCAATAATTTTGATTAAATGGTTGCGTGTACAAAGTAATTTGTTTTTTTTTTTTAAACTTTGTGGCGTCATTTTTAATTAAACGAAAACAAACAAATTTGTAAGATTATTAAATTTTTTATTTAATTAAATTTGTCACAAGAACAACAGATGTCAAAACACATATTTTCGGAGTGAAACCTGTTAATATATACTCCTAAGGAGAACATTTTCGTCTGGTATCTATAGAGATTCGGTGAAGATATTTTTTGAAAGACCGACGTCTAGAGTTATGGCTATCGTTTTGAGGGAACGATCTAATATGATCTTAAATATAATTTTTCGTCACAAAAGATGTCTTATTTTTTGGAGTACCTTTGTCTTCCACGCGTATCCGAAATGGTAATTTTACCTGTTTTGTATATCATGTATCATATCGGTCATATTACGTAATCTTTTTTTTCTTCTTACTTATACCAAATGTGGCTATAAAAAATAACGTCAAAACCGACCTTTTTAAACACTATTTTTTTTACTTTATAAAAGAAGTAGAGGAAGTTCTGGAAAGGAAAAATGTATGAGGAGAGGGTAGGAATCGGTGTGAGGGGTGGGTAGGGGGTCACTGTATCCAGGTGTGACGAACGTATGTTTCCATCCTTCTTTCATTGGTCTAGAGAATCCGGCTGGAGAGTTCAAAAAGTCTCCCTCAACCAGTCTCTTCCGCTATACAGTAGGTGGGTTAACGCATCCGCCGCAAAAACCTAGACATATCTCACCTCCATAAAACCAGGCATCTTTGTTAAGTCATCAAACATAGCAAACCTCTTGGGTTAACCCATGACAAGGGTTTTCCATAAAATGGTTCCCAGGACGGCGTTAACCATACCCGCCTTCCAAATTGAATTAACGTTATTTTATAATTAACTGAAAAATTTTAATCTGTTTCAACGTCAGAGGTTGGAATCTGCACTTGGTATATCTGTCACATTTATAATTCAATCAATTGCAGATGGCTCTTTTAGAACTTTTATTGTAGGTTATTGATAGATGTGTCCTTTTGCCACAATCGAGATAAGAGCTTTTTTGAAACTTTTGTATAAAAAAACTTGTAAACTGAAACAAACTGCAGATGGGTTCTTCTGCCTTATGACTACAGAATACCAAACTATGGACAATTTATTAAAACGACTTATAACTTAAGACAGACAGATTGCATCCACCAGCTCATCTATCTACAACATTTACAATGTATTACCATTGCTGCGTTAATAAGAGCATTTTATTTATTTTAAGTACATGTAGTAAACAGTATTATGCAAGCCCATACTTACTGGCAGGTCATTTTAGTTATTATTAAAGATTGTTTTATACAGTTTTGCATTATCTTGTAAATGCTGCGCATTGAATGTTGTATTATTCTTAAAATTGCTATTTTTAAGGAAAGGAAAATCAAATTTTACAATGGACGATACAGGTATGTGATTAGAATTTATCTTCCTAAATGTGATCCGTCGCTCAATAAGAAACTAATTGATATGAGAAGCCTTCAAAATGGTAATGTCAATCCAATAAGTTAATGTGTACCTATTGTATGTGAGAAATACAGGAAAGATACTCTCAGGCATATTGAATTTAAGGATATGAATGTTTAAAAAGGATTGGACCGAAATCCTTTTAGGCTTGAACAATAAGTAATGTATGCGTTAAACACTACAAATTAAAGGTGATAAAAATTTTACTGTTCCTTTCCGGGAAAATTTTAAAAATATTTAAACAAAACCTGAAATTAAATATTATTGTGCCGGAATTTATTTCATAGATTTTTTTACTCCTGCAAACGTGGCTCATGCTCCAAATAGGAGGCCCTGAGGAAAATAATTTCCCTCAGGGCCTATGTCATCTGGGATGCTGTGTGGAGGGTCTTTTTGAGGAGAGGCAGGAATGAACATTGGTCTTGAAGAGACCCATGTTGTAGGAGGGACGAAACACAGAAGCTGGTAAATCGTTCCATAGCCAAGCTGTTGAACTCAAGAACGAGACGAAAAAACGACCCGTTCATGTGACAAATTTCAACCGTGTACATATGTTGGGCGCGCGTTTGGCGTGTCTCCCGACTATGCACCGGTGCCGAAGGGATCAATGACGCTAGTTCCTCAGAGCATCTTCCATTGAAGTACCGGTAGAACGTGGATAGCATTCCCACCTGACACCTGTGCTCTAAAAATTGCAATCCGTTCGTTAAGGTGGGAGAATCTATCAAATGGACTGCCCGTTTCTGCACAAAGTCGAGGGCAAATGCTTCATGGCGAAAATAATTTTAAAAATCTCAATCATTTTACAACGTTATAAACTATTGCTAATAACAACGTGATGAAAGGGGGAAAACCTTAGGCTAAAATACGTGTTCTAAAATTTCAATAAATCACTCAGTGAAAAACCAACTTTTTTTACAGAAGAATGGATGAAAATGTCATATTATTACAGTCGTTCCAATGCATGTTTTCAAATCTAATTTATTTCTGCTACTTATTGTTTGAAAGCTTTTTAATTGCTCAATGTTATGCTGTCGTGAGTTTCCAGAGGGGTGAGCGGTGAGGTGTTAGCGAATGTAGGAGAAGATGTAATTGGGGATAATGATTGACCCTTGTTAATTATCGTTTCAACTAATGAAATTCGTACGTTTTTTCGGATCGACGCTCATTATTTCACGTTCAAAGAAAAGCTTTTCGTCGATCCTTTATATTACAAATCTATCTTACTAATATTATAAACGCGAAATGTATCGATGTATGAGTGTTTATTACTATATCACGCAAAACTACCAAATGGATTTTAATGAAACTTTACAGTAAGATATCTCATAGATCAGAATAACATAAAGGCTGTAAATAATGGTAAACTCTGGCGTTATGACATTCGTATAAATGAAGTATATTCGTATATAGTCAGGATTTATTTCAGTTATGTATTCCTCTTTGCCCAGAATACTAATGGAGGGAAATAATTATACCAAGTCAGTGGACATCTTCAATTTATCTTTGAATAAATATAAAATATTGTTATTGAGGCAGTTCAGTTATGTACAATAAAATGTTTTTCTACGCTATATATGTAAAAGCCCCGAAAAAGGGCGTTTATTTATAAATAAATAAATTATAAATAAATAAATAAATATTTAAGCGGCAGGGAGGAAAGGCAAGGGGAAGGGGAACGGAAGAGGTCAGGTTCGCGGAGAGGGAGTGACGAGGGAGGGCGAAGGCGGGGAATGTGAAAGGAACTTTAATATTATAAATGTGAAAGTGAGTGTGTTTTTTTGTTACGCTTTCACGCCTAAGCCACTAAGCCGATTTTAAAAATTCTTTCACCATTAGAAAGTTAAATTATCAGCAAGTCATATAGACTATATATAATGGTAAACTCTGGGGTTATGAAATTTGTATAAATGAAAATGTGCGTATTTCATAAATTTTTGCGGCAAGGAGGAAAGGCGGGGGGAAGATGGGGTTCGAGGAGAGGGAAGAGACGAGAGAAGGGGAAGGCAAGGAAGTTAGAAGGGAACGGGGATGCATGGGAAAGGACATGCAGGGAGAATAAATTTATTTCTTTGAACGGCATTGCAACGCATGCCGGGTACCAGCTAGATGAGGTGCCTGTGTATTGCTAAACCATTCCAAAGAATGAATGAATTAATTAGTTAGTGAGTGAGTGAGTGAGTGAGTGAAAGAGTGAATGAACGAATGAACGAATGAACGAATGAACGAATAAACGAATGAACGAATGAACGAATTAATGAATTAATGAATGAATGAATGAATGAGTGAATGAATCAGTGATATCTCCACCTAATACCATGCGAGCGAAGCCGCGGATAATTTTTTTTTTTTTGGATAAGGCAATTCACCCTAAAAAGAGTGCCAATTCACCCTAAAGATGTGCGGATAAAAGTTAGTAAAATATAAAATTTAGTTGGTTTGAAAATTAAAAGACCAATATTAGTTTTAAAAAAGTAACACTTATAAATATACACATTTTTACTTTTAGATTACATTTTACTTGGAATCTATTATCATGATTAATGAATATTTACATTTTACTTAGAATCTCTTATCATGATTAATTAATACACCATCAGTAGAAACCAGTACTTCGGTTTAAAGTTTCCTTTGTCTTTGTCTCTTGCATTACTTCGTTCTCCCTTGCACGTGACCTAACTATCTTTTAAATACTTTACTGACTATGCTCATCATAACTTTCCTTACTTATTAAGACTTAATGTAAGAACTATTTTACTATAACGCAAAAACAGAAAAAATCACCTTCGGTTAATAGATGAAAGAGAAATTAGTGTAATTGCATTTGACAAAAGAGACGTGTCAATTATACGACTTCAGGTATTCAACATGTTACCAGTGGCGGTTGGTGTTCTATCTTACTTTCGTATTTTTTGCAATGTTTTTTTCCTGGATCGTACAGATTTTTTTTCACACCCACCAGACATTATTTTAATTTTTTTATGTGAACACCTAACAAGAATCTCAGCTGCTCTCGTCTGGAGCCAGTTGGGGATGAAGGTAAGTGGGGAGGGGAAGGAAATGGGGAAGAGGAAGGTAGGGAAGTACCTGGCTATTCAGATCTGGTCACCGGGCTAAAACCATTTCAAGCAACGTTTCAATTCTGAATGGTGGTCTTACACCAGGGCGATACTGAAAATGTCTTCCACTCTGGAACGTGCCGCAAACATACTACACATTATTTTTAAATGAATTTATTGTTAAATATCACAAATTAATCAAAAAAAAATGTATTTGCCCACGCTGCGATTCGATCCCGCGACCTTCGAATTGCGAGTCAAGAGCCTTACCGCTAGACCACGCCGGCTGTCATTAACGAGCTAGGAAGAATAATATACAATTCCGCAATTCATTAAACTTTTGTGGCTTTTTATAATAATATTCTAATATTCATTAATATTATAATGTGTCACGAAAATAATTATTCTCTTCAGAAATAATTATTTTCCTCGCGTAAAAACCTTTAATATATTATTTTTAATTAATTTTCCGTTTTCACTTAATGTTACTTACCTGACCAGGAAACAATTGAATAATCGCCTTGGCTTTTCGTTGATGGATTGGCAACACTGTTTTGTCTATTTCTGGGCAAGACAGTTCTTGGACCTCCGCCCTATTGTTGAGGACGGTGATTTAATTATGTCTTAAAAATGGAGTGGTTGGCTCTTTTAAAATCGAGGAATCCTTTTGTACAAGGATGTTTGTGTCAAAATGTGTGATCCGTTAATTTGTATTGAGTAAGTTTACGCGTTGTTAGTGCACTTATCAAAATTCCCGCGTGGTGCCAGCGGCCGAATTTATTGATAATCGAAGCCATCCACTGTCTGTTAAGTTTCGGATTAATAAATAGTTAACGCGCGGATGCCATTTTTGGCATTGCTTTACTCCTGAAGCATTTATTTGCCGCCTTTGATGGATGGCGTACGGATTTTACGGATTCAATCCAGTCCGAGTTCGGGAACTCCAAAAAAAGCTATTCCTGGACGGGCTTGCACGTAGAGTTTCAAGCTCGATTGTTGCGAGGTAGCACGAGATTGCATGAAATGCTGTGTAGAGTTTTGTAAGGTCTTTGGCTTCAGGTTTATTTTCGATGTGTTCTTTGTGCTCATTTGAAGTAGCGTTGTAGTTTAGCTAGCTTTACAAACAAGGTCCACTGGTATGTTTTCCATAATTCTTATGTTTATCACCTTTTTTTATTTGGTTCCTCAAAACTAAGAGAACATTCTTGTAACACTCATAATTTTTTGTTAAAACGCTTTTTTGTTAAAATACATATTTCTACCAAGTAACCATTATTCTTTAAGCAGAGCTTAACACGGGCGTGTGCCTAGCATGGTGATCGAAAAATCTCCAATTTATGTAACAAACTATTAAACGAATAAAGAAAACTTAAGAAAAAAAAAAAGTTTATAACCCCTTCTTCAGCAAAAACATTCCCATAATCCTGAGTTGAGTCTCATATTTTTACATTTAATGCCAACAGCGTCATTTGTACATTACATTTTAGCGCTCAGCGCTTTTTAATATTACATTTAGCGCTCATCGAAGAATAATCAACGCTGTAACATTACAAATATCGTAGGTTAAAAAAATTTGTTTTAAACACGAAAATCATAAATTTTGCTGAAAACGTTTGTTTCAAATATAACAAAAATTACATCTTGAGTAATTAAGTTATTTTTAATATCTTCAAAGACGATTATCACAGCAAAAAATCTGTTGATTCTCGCAAAATACTATTCAGTAGAAAATTTGGTGATAACAAATCTCATAGGTGCTGCGCACCCAGGCAGCTTATCGATTCCAACACAAGTCCACCGCTCTGGTGCCATTAATATGTTTTTTATGACCCTTAGAAACATAATGAAGGTTCAATACGTGGTGATAGTCATAACGCCTCCATTGGTTTTGGGATTCATTTGGGACTATTTTGAACTTTAAGACAGTACGAATAACATTCGGACGGGTGGTTTTTTATGGTTTGAATGGGGCGTTGTTTAAAAATTGGTAAAATTATAATACAAATTTGTCTTATTTCCTTTTATTTTCATGGGTCTTCATTATACAAACAAAAACCCTGTTTATCGAAAACCGCCACTGTTTACGACCGCGTATGAATAGCTAGACACTTCCCGTTCTGGATTTTCCCATTTTTCTTCTGCTTTCCCTCTCCTTCCTTACTTACCCTTCAACCTAACACAGCTCTTATTTTGGTCCTTTCATCGGCCAAGGAGATTTAAAAACAATTATGCTGCATCACATTTAGATTTTTATCGTTTCCAGATTTTAAAGATTGACTTTGTGACCCATTTTATTTTTAATATCTTAATAATTTGAAATATCACAATTCTCCTGCATATGTTTTTCTTTTTAATTAAAGTGATGTTCTCCTTGCTCGGTAAACTGGTTAACTCGATAAAAAAATTGTTTCAAGTGCTTCATTAACTTATTCGTACCGTATCATTCTGTTACTAACATAATATTGTCTGAACAATAAAACCTCAAATTTCATTTTTCAAGGTACAACTTCTCATCCAGTTTATTTGTAAAATCTCCAACCGCATATTCGTGTTTGTTAACAATTGAAACATTGGACAAAACTTATTTTACAACGCATTTCAGAGTCGGTATTTTACGCCCCGGAACGATGAAAAACGCTGAACGAGTAGTTATTGTAATTCAATGGGATGCGACGGGGTGACGTATCCAAAAGAACCGAGCTACTCCTATTGGAAATTGAATTTCGAATACGCTCCTTGGATTGTAAAACCAGACAGAATTCAGTGTGAACATGGAGAAAAATTAAACGCACCTTTTTTATGTTAGCTCTTATTTATTGTTTGAAACATTTACAGATAATCGCCATTGGGATGTACATAGGTATTGACATTCCAATTATAAATTTTCACAGCATGCGTAATCAATGTTAAGCTGTTACTACAAAATGAAATATAAAACATAGAAGTATTAAATATTTAAAATAACCTGCAGAGAAAGAAAAGAAAGATAATAAAAATAAAATGAAAATAAAATAATTTCTCTTAGGGCTTGTGCCATCTTAGGGAATCCTTTGTGGAGGGTCTTTGTAAGAAAATAAGAAGACGAAATTCTGGATAGGAAAAAGGTATGAGGGGTGGATAGGAATATGGGAGTCAGTGTCCAGGAGTGAAAGACGTATGAATCCATCTCTCCAATTGCGGTGCAAGATGATCGGTTAAGAGAGAAGTCAAAAAGTTTCCTCAACCAGTCTTTCGCAATCCGGCCCGCCACGCAGCAGGCGGACAGACGCATCTGTCATCAAAACCCGTACAAACTGCACCCCTGCTCTTTCACCAAATGTAGCAAACCACTTGGGGTGACCTATGACAGAGGTGTTAGTTATATAATAAATGGTTTCCGGGCGGCTGTACCCATACCTGCCCCCAAAATTAGAGAACTAATACTATTTGTCTTGAATTCAGGTGATTTTTAAACATATTCTGCGAGGTTGGGCGTGTTAGGGCAGTTCAGAGCAGGCATTCATTTATAGTATTGACAAAATGCTATAAGGGATAAAGTAATTGAGATTTAAAGCCGTGATGAATGTCATTTCGTCCTCCGATTCTTGCCACATTTTGAATCTGTATGTCCTTTGGTTAAATAGAATTTATCAATTATAGGCATCATCACTTTTAAGGAAATTGGTGGAGTCTCAATGAGCTGGGGAATAGAAACACATGGAAAAGAGGATGGTTGATAAGTACCTAGCTATTCCCATAATTAATTTTCTAGATGACGGTTTAACACAATTCAAAAAGCTATCTCTTATCGAAATGATGATGAAAGTATCTTCCACTTTAGATTAAAAACCAAATTTTTTTTTAGCTCTGAGCTCATGTCTTTTTGACATCAAGGCTCCAATGGTGAGACGTATTCTCAAATTCTTACATCGTCGGTTCCCATATTATGAAATGAAATTGAATCAGAGTGGCACGGTCTCGCGCCAACATTGGCGACCGCCCGCACGTTGGTGGCTAGTTACCAATTTTAGATTTCAGTTCCACCGAAGGTTTTAGCAAAACTGAAAAGCCTATCAAACGGAACATACGAGGAAAGAATATAAAGTTAATAAGCTGACAAGTTGTTGCTCTAAAAACGTTTGTATTTTAATAAGAAGCCAACTCGCTTCAATATTGTCTTTTAAAACTATTCACGCGTCTTCTTTTCTAAATCTTTTGCCTCTGATATATGCTATTTTATTTATTTGTGTTAAATTGCGAAATATGTGCCTTTATAGAATTGGATTTTTCTTGGTTTAAGGTGCAACTTTAGCTTTTTTTGAGTTAGTGATAACTTTTAAAAATAATGATGTTACCCTACTTACTATGTAATGGGGATGCCATAGTCTCACTGACTTCAGACTGGAGCAGTTGGAACTCTGATGATGTATTCATATTAAAACTTGATAAAATATAGAATATGAATACAAATAATAAAAAAACAATGCGCTCGTTCAATATTTCAATATATTAAACCGTTCCCAAAATCAACTCTGTCATCTTTCTTCAAAACATTTTCAATTTTTCATTATCAAAATAATTAAATTTCATCAAAAGAGTCAAAAACTTAAAAATTGAAAACATTTTTCTCAAGTTTTTGTTGTTGTTGTGATATTTTGCTGCTTTTCCCAAGACAAACATTGTCTCTTGAACAAACATTTCCATTCCTGCGACCGACTGAACCTTCAATTTGCCAGGTGTTGAAAGAACATCTGAACATCGGAAACAATTACTGGGCGGTTGGTGCCAACTTCCCATGGAAGGTTGCCAAAGTTCATTTGTCTTGCGTTAAGCTGTTTATTCCATCCGAGATCGAATAAACCGGCCGTTTTTTCACCCCTTTGGTCTATTAATGTCGGCAAACTGCTAAGTGAATAAAAATAAATGTGCTAGTTAATAACACAGATCAAGTCAGTCATGAAGTGAGATTGTGACTTTTGTTTTTCTGTGAAATGTATAGCCAAAACTTCTTACCTTTTTTCTTCTAGTGTCCAATCGGATATTGGATACTATCGTCAGGTCGCTCTTCAGACAGCAGCTCTCAATAACTGTATAACAACTGCACTCGTACCAGTCACATAGATACGTCTTCCATCAACCTTTCGTACTTACAGGGATCGAATGACTTTTTTATTTAATTTTTTTTGAAAACTCACTAGAATTTCTCTTTAATCACATTTTTCCTGATCTTGAAAAAATTTCTAATGAAAAACCATTATCAGCGTTTTCGTGGGTTAATGTTTATTTGATCAGGTAAAAGTTTCAATCTAATGTATTTATTGATTTTTATTACCAATGATTATTGACATACGACTGATTAATGATTTGTGACTTTTTAATTTTTGAACATGTTGCCAATATGTCAACAATAAATTGCCAACAATTATTGCAAACAAATTGTCAACAACAAATAATTACCAGCATTTGCACAAATTGTGAATTTGAAGAAAATAAATTGCCAACCATCGCAATTAAATTGTTTATTTGTTAACAATAAATTGCCATCCATTGCAAATAAATTGTTTATTAGTTAACAATTAATTGCCAACCATTGCAAATAAATTGTTTATTAGTTAACAATTAATTGCCAACCATTGCAAATAAATTGTTAATTCGTTAACAATAAATTGCCATTTATTGCAAATAAATTTTTAATTTGTTAGCAATAATTTGTCAACAACTTCTGAAGGGATTTTAATTGTAAGTAGGCACCTAAAAATAATATAAATAGAGGGTCTAAAAGTGTATTCTGTATTTCCAGAAGTTTTATTATGCCTTCGGAGGGCGAAACAGTTGTTACGCATAATAATAAGAAAGTACCTTGCAAAACATTTTTTTTAATTAACGTTTTTTTCACAAATTAATGCTCATCAAAAAAAAATTTTTTTTAAACTTTTTTTAAAAGCATCCACAGTGCTTCAAATCCAATTATTAAAGTTACTGGAGTATTTTTTAATCTTTAAAGTTATTCCAATTAATAAGTAATAATACAATTTCAAATGTATGAAAAGGGTTTAAGGATAGGAAAAGCTTTCAATGGAAAAAAATTATTGTGCTCAAATTGCGTTTCTACATTTCCAGCAAACGTGCCGACAAAGCTAGCTAATACAGTTGTATTGTGCAGGTTTACAGGTATGTTTTTCATTTAACAAAGTTAAAAGGTCAAAAGAAACGCTGAAGATTAAAGCACTACCAACAACACAAAGTAAATAAAATATTAAAGTCACATTTTTCTTTGGAGTAGTGCCTGCCTGAAACTTCTTAATACAATACGCGTGTTTCATTGCACCGATCTTAACCTTCCTGTTATTATGATCAAAAACTTGTTTTCACTCCCAGGATAATACGTCGATGCAATAATTACGCCAACGTCGCGTAATATTTGAGTATATTGCACAAGATTTGAATGGAATTAATAATAAGATTACTCATATAAATGTGATTCTAAACAACAACACTCCCCCCCATTCCTATTCCCGGTATGAAAATCATAATAAGTTTACGCATTTTAAAATGAGTAATTTATAAATATTTTTATAAATTTCATTTAAACCAGAAGTAAAGACAATGTCTTCTCTAAGCCATTTCCAAGTGACTGTACTCCTGAACAACAAAATTCACGCCCCATTCCTATTCCCTTACAAGAACTGAAATTTGCTTACCACTCATTGTCGAAACATATTATTTTTAATATTTTCACTAGATTGGTTTCTAATTACAGTAAGGCGGGTGACAATTCCACACAAATTTCAAAATATAATGCCTTATTGCCGCACCTATATATTACATATTTTAGCAACGTAAGGATCAAAGAAATAACAAAAATCCTATATTGTTTAATTTGCTATAAAATCAGTTTTTTGAACAAACGTGATTTTTTAGACAGTCGGTGTTGCACGCCGGCCGACGATACACCAGATCATATAAATCATTCATTTGTTGACAAATGAAAGATTAATACGCTTTTTTTAATTATTAAATGTTTGGTCTACTTTGTTTAAAACATGGGTCACATTTCTCATGGCTTTCTAAAAAATATGTGCGAAAAATAATTGTTTTGTTTTTTCACGACGTATCATAAAATTTAAAATATGTTATATTTTGTTGAATATCTAAAGTTTAAAGCTAGTGTTTTGCAAGTTTACGAAATGAAATACTTACGAAGCCAAATATTTACGAAGCTAACCCCCGTCGCTTGCTTGGGTGCGGGAAGGTTATTCAAAATTCTGAGGTAGCTTTTGGTTACCTCTAAATGCTGATCTCACCCTTGTTTATGGCTAATATATTTCCGATACTCCATAACATCAAATATGGTGGGCGGAAGTTTAGTTCTGGACCCAAATGCCATTCTTGATCCGGTAGTTGTTTAATATGGGAGACGTGCCAGGAAATTTAAATTAATTGCTAAACGTCAATCAGACACTCGATCTATTGATCGGGGTGATAATTTATTGCTGACAGTTTTATACCACGTCTTGAAAGCTCAAATCTGTTCCTTAGAGGAAAATTAATTAGTAGGGGCAGATTCTACATAATCACTATTAAAGATGGCAGGACAAAAATTATTCGTATATTGAACTTGTTAACGAAACTTATCAAATTATAATAAAGTTAACCATGAAAGTATCCACTTTGTTGACGATAAAATGAAATGAACTGTAAAAAAATTTTACGACAAATTCCATAAATGTTTTTGATCTGGTTTGTAAAAAAATATGGTAGACAGAGGTTATATTGATACGCTGGGGCGGCTCTAACCGTCTGACTGCCTCTCTCCCAGCTATCAACGAAATTCATGCAAACACCTTTATTTTTTATCTGGTAAATAACTAGAATTAATTTATCTGGTAAATAAGTAGAACTAATTTATCTGGCAAATAACTAGAACTAATTGAGGTATTATTAAATTTCTCCGAGTAAGGTATTATTTTTGCGACGGATTTCACTGAAAACTGAGAAAAACAAAGATAAAATTATTTTCTCCCCTTAAAAAATATCATCTTACAATTCCCGTGATATTTTACAGAATTCCTAGTTTAACTTATTATTAAAAAGGGTATTTAAAGGACTAAAAAGGTTTTTGTCTTAAATACGTATTAATTTAAGTTGATTAGCTTTCCAGAATATGATGGGTTTAAACAATATTGAAACAAATCGGTTCAAGTTCGTTTCAATGATATATTATGAAAAAGAAGTAATTAAAATAAGTCAGGTTTTCTTTTCTTTTGCTGAAACAAAAGTGTCGTATTTTTTCAAACACAAGAACGAATCTATTCATGGTATGTAATTTAAAACCTACGCATCTTTTCTTTGTGAAAGGGGTTCAGTTTTACGACAATGCCCATTAAATGAGATGGTAAAATCTCATATCAAATAGGAAAAAGTTTCAAAGCCATTTCGGATAAGGCAATTTGGATACAAAATAGAACAATGTGATTTTTTGACGTCATTTATCAATTTCACTAACGATTAGTTATCGATTTCTATTAATCATTTTTGTCCAGGTCCTCGAAGGATAACAATTGACATCCCAACTGAAACTTTAAAGATAATGCATTTCATTACCAGCATTTATTAGGCCTAACAGGCCAAAACCAGAACCTCTTAGTGGAAACATACTTACTTATTAGACACACCCGATTACATGAATAAACTTATCGTGATTCCTCCATATGAAAGTATTTAACTCGTTCAAATTATTTACAAAAAACAAAAACTTTTGTACTCGTGCGTACGCGAACGAGAATGTAAGATGATAATGCATAGCTGAAAAGATAAGCGAAGAAAGTAATTGAAGAAAAGTTCAGCCTAACCAAATAAAATAATATCTTTGGATTAGCTTGAACTCACAAGCCTATGTCTACCAAATTAATATACTTACTGTAGGTATAACTTATAAATATTTATACTCGTAGGTAATTCCTTTGAGAATTTGAGAAGGTCCATTTTTCTTTTCAATGTCATTCTCTACTGAGATAAAGACGAGGGTCGTAAATTTAATTTCCAACTTTACAGTTTTTGGTTTTCTATCTTGAATTTATAAAGTTTCACTTTTTCTTTTGCGTATTTTTTGATGTGGTTTATTAAATGTATATAATTTTTTTTGTAGTAAATTCCGTGTATTTTTTTATTATTATTTTAGCATTTAAATAATTGTTTCGGTTCTCTGAAATTTTACGCAATTCTTTTGATTTGTAAATTTGTTTATTTTTTATCGTTTGGAGAGGTTAATCAGAATAATAAACTTGTTTTTTCGTTTTTCGTGAATCAAAAGATGTAAAAAGGAATTTTAATGAAGGAACCATCTGAAACATCCCCGAATGTATTTTAAATTGTCCACACAAAATAAGAAATTGGTTTTTCATACGCTCTCTGAAAATGCTATAGAAATAAGATCGGTGTGGCGCATCTGTGTGAAACTAAGCTTGATAATGTTACAAATATGGAGATGAGGAAATAAAACTAGGCTGAAGGAAGAGTGCGAATAAGATAGGGACGCTTAGATGGTTTGTGCATGTGGTTCGGATGAAGAAGAAAGGAGTGTAAGCGGAATACACGACGCAAAATTGAATAGTAGTAGAAGTCGGGGACGCAAAATGATAACGTGGCACGACCGAGCAAATCAAATATTTGAATAGGGTTATGTCAAGAGTCAGAATAACGAAAAAATATGCGTAAGATGAATCATTTGCACTTGCTTGACAGAATTGCTATTCTTTCGTGTAAACGATTTGATCATCAATTACCTAGTTAGTAAGTTAGGTATCTATTACAAACACCATGTTAAGTGGAAACATTTCTTTGATGTTTAAAGCAAAAACTTCTATATCTGTGTGTCCTACAATATCAAAGTGGCTTGATGTTTGTCATGTATTGCTTTATGTTTTTGTGCCAAAAAAGTTGTGCTTGTGAACAAAAAATAGGCTTACTTCGGGAATTAGTTTTTTTGCTACATCTCCCACGAGATAGAACGACTTCGAATTGTTTTAAGGCCTGTGCCGTGGGAATAAAATTCAAATAGGATTTGAATAGATAAATAAACCAATTTAGCAACCTTGCAACATGATCAGTGTTATATTAAGGAGAGGAGACTTTAGAAACAAAATAGTTTAATCTCGTAAATCGAATCTCGTTCAGAAACCTAAATGTCAAAAGGTTTTTTTCAGTAACTACATAATACTGAATGGTATGGAAGTTTTTTACATTGTAATGGCTCTCTGCGAAATTGTACATATCAAAAATTTCCTCCACTTATTCTGATACTAAAAAAGGTTGTGTTTTGTTATGTAATTGTTTAAAATTTGACAGCCAATATTTCCATTCGTAGTATTAAATATATCGTAAGAAGTGGCATGATCAAATAAGTCAAAAACTTGAATCGGAATAACAGAAGAGTACGTTTTGTACCATGAATTAAATGTGAATGAAGAAAGGATTGTACGCCAACATAGAATTTTGTAACGATCTGTCTTATCTGCCTACCCCTGCAGAGAAACGGCATTATAGTTAAATAGTAAGCTAAATGCATAATGTATTAAATTATTATTTTTAGGTAGGTAGGTGTAGGTTCAAACTTTGTTTTTGGTGTACCTGCATAAGTGATTACATACATCAGCAAGAAATGATTTTCAAAAGTTTTACAGTAAAACCATTGATTGACTTCAATTTTGGTGAAAGGAAGCAATAAATTGACATTTCACTACGTAAGTACCGGGGTAACATGCAAGGGCCAGATAATATTAATCATCCTTTGGATCTGTCCGATTTCTGTAATCGCTCCAACAATTGCCTATCTACAATGTCAAATTGCCGCTTTTTGTATATCCTCTCATGGTATCCGGTGCCTATTTATAAGTACCCACCGTGATGTTCCTATACAGGATGATCAAGCTACAAATCAAATTAGTTTGCATTGTTCTAGTGGGTGTCAATCTAGATGCTGATTTTTCCCTTAACTCAAATAAACAGAACTAAGAAGGTGCTTTCAGTTGAGGCAAAAGAAAGCAGTGTGGAGAAACCTGCCAACAGGGGCGACTAAATTGCTAGTTAATTTGTACGTTGTTTTATGTCTAGACTACCACGATGGAATATTATGCAAGTCTCCACACAAAAGAAACAAATTATAATCCGTTTTCAACGCTGCGGCAAGACTAACTGCGTATCAAAATATTCCATATTTCGGAGAATTTCAAAACTTTTAAGTTTTTTTTTCAAAAGAATACAGAGCGAAGAGTAAAACCCAACTCTTCAGAATTTCGTATCAATAAATAGGTACTATATTTACATAGCTAGGCTAGGCGGGTATCTAATTAAAGTAATTTATAGAAAATTTTATTTCATGCTCTTGTGAACGAATGCGTCTATCTACTGTCGTACAAAAAGCTGACACCTTGCACAGTCATTGAATTTTTGTGACATTGAAAATAACTAAGAATGAAATGTAAAAATATCGTTGATAATCACTTTTTCAATTTTTCTTCCATTGCAAATTATTATGCTAGAGAAAATTTAATATCAAAATCAAAACATGCGTGCTACGGTTTCGACTTTCCGCTCACAACTGAAACTAAGGACGGGTTGTTTCAAAAAATTTGATGGATTCATCAAACATTTGATGTTGATTTTCACGTTCAGTGTAAGTTCTATTCAAGTTCTGTTATTATTTCAGTTTTGTGAAGCAGCTTTTCTATCACGATATAATAACAGAACTTGAATGGAACCTACACAGAACGTGAAAATCAACTTCAAATATTTGATGAATCCATCAAATTTTTTGAAACAACCCATCCTAAGTGAAACAGTGAATTCACTGAATGAATGTACTTAATGGTATTTTTCAATAGGGCGAGCGGCTAGAAATATTTCATTCATTTTAATACGGCGGAAAGGAACTGAAAAATTCTGAAAATTTTTGTGAATTACAATAATAAATTAAATACATTGAAGCGTTTTAATTCTGTACCTTATTTGCACTTAGATTACGGAAGAACTACAAATGTTTATTATATGCCCAGGGAGCGCATCCGCGAAGGCATTTTCGTACGTTTTACCTAAAAATGCAGTATGTATATTATGTACAATTTAAAAGATTGCGGGTTTCATTCACCAGTAATTTTAGACGTTTTTCTAACTAGCTGTACCAAATTTTTACATAAATTATTTGAATTATTGCTTAAATGCGAACTTTACAGAGTAAAGTTTTGCGCCATTTTAATACCAAACCCTAAAGCGTAAATATTAAAATAAGTATTTATACTACAAATGCACTTCTCCCTATAAAATATGCTCTCAGCACTTCACTAGTAATTTATGAACATTAGGAAGTAATTTTTTTTACTACCTTCCTCTCCTCATTTTCGATCGTCGTCAAAATATTGTTGACATAAAAGTGTGCTATCGGTCGAGGCTCTGAAGAGTGGGATTTTTGAGTGGCATTTTTTAATTTCGGTAATTTCAAAAAATTCATTCAACTTTTCATTCATTAAACCTTTTCCCTTTAAAGATCGGGACCCATCACATTTATACTACAAATGCACTTCTCCCTATAAAATATGCTCTCAGCACTTCACTAGTAATTTATGAACATTAGGAAGTAATTTTTTTTACTACCTTCCTCTCCTCATTTTCGATCGTCGTCAAAATATTGTTGACATAAAAGTGTGCTATCGGTCGAGGCTCTGAAGAGTGGGATTTTTGAGTGGCATTTTTTAATTTCGGTAATTTCAAAAAATTCATTCAACTTTTCATTCATTAAACCTTTTCCCTTTAAAGATCGGGACCCATCACTATGCCGAGGCATTTGAATGTGCACATCGAAGCTCAGTCCACTTTCAGCCATTCAACATGAGTGACAAGCACATTGTTAATACCTTGAGTTCAATAATGATCAAATCAGTTGTCTTTTACAAAGAACTGGTATTATAATGGGTGTCCCAACACTCAAGCCTATTGATATATTTTAATAGAAGATGCAGTATAAAGTGATAAAAAAGAATCGTTTATCTATCGTCCTTTCATAAAATTAGTATATTCCCATTTAGCTCGTAGATAAAGTCTTTCCAAACATAGTCACAAGGCAACGTGCAGGTAGGCTCAATTGTTAGTGAAATCTAAAAATGATAATGCTTACAAACATATCATCCGTAAAACGTACTTGTGAGAAATTTTACAAATATTACCGCTGTCTGAAAAGTGTTTCTTTCGTGGAAACCTTAAGCAGCGTTTTCATTAATTAAGTAGTTTGCGTGTAGGTTACAAGTTGCAAGAAGCTTGCATTAAAACATCCACCTGCGTTATACGTGCAGGTTGCGTGCAGGTGATTTTTAACTTGACTTTTTGACATTTCGCGGTTTGAACCCGTATGCTACTAGCCTATTGGAAACACGCAACACAACGAACGTCATAACTTGGAGACAAATCACTGAGGTGTGTGCGTTTGAGGTGCGTTTTGTATTTTTTGTTTTTAAAAACTCTATTTGGTGCCATGATAGTAACTGCCAACCTGCGTGCAAGACGATTTGCGGTTTTCTATGTCCTTGTTATTTCAAAAAACCTGCATTCAGATGTAACATTGCACTTTTACACAGGTTACTTGCCTAATGAACACCACTTCAACCTTTAACTACATTATTTTATTGTCATTCTAATCTGATGAATCATCTACCAAATTTTTAATTTCAAATAAAATTTATAGATTTATCTGTTAAAAAACGTTCAATTGTTTTAAGAGTGGCAAATATTTTCAATTTTGACCAAAACAAATGCCGATTTATATGAATTTTACTAAAAGCCGTATGAAAGAAACCCTACATAGTTCTACATGACACAACAGAAACAAAATGATTTTTAACACGACGTGTTTCTTACGAGATTTAGTAAACTTACCACAAGAATATCATAAAATTTTTATCTGACCATTTCATTCAAAAAGTGTTCTAACAAGCAGTTTTATGACCATTATATTGGGACATCCTGTGTTTGCCACGCCTATTTATATGGGGATTATATGGGAGTCAACCGTTTTTGTCCTTGATTAAAATGCGCCATTGGCTGAACTACAAATTGAAAATTGATCAATTTTCAACTACAATAAATGCTGATACGTTGAGCTTTTTTTGTTCGGAGGATTTGGATAATAAATTATGTTCGTCGAGCAATTTGTCATTCGAATTAATTTTTAACTACCTAATTTGTATGCACAAAAGATTAGCGGTAATTAATCTATTTACTTTATGTCCTCTTTCTTTTTTAAGGAGAATTTATCAAATCCTTCAGTTCAAATTTCATTTTTAAAATATGATGGTCTGAAACCAGCCGTGACTATGAAATTCTTTTCCTCGCCATTAAAATCTATTAGCTTTTCGTTAGTGCGCCAGTCATCTCTTTGATATTTTATAGCTAAGTAATATTTATAATTGAAATGTGACCTTTGTGTCATACTCTTCCTTACCAAAGGAATAAGTAATTAGAGGCCAAATGAACGCAGAAGTTTAAAAAAAAAGTCCATTAGTAGAGCTTTCATTAAACAAATTGTCGATTGCAAACTTCATATTATAAATCAAAAGAAAAAACTCGAACTGGAATATTTAGTTAAATTTTTATTGATGTTTTCCGATCACTAATTTAGTTGAAAATGATTTTTTTTGATCTTTTTGGTAATTTGAAGGAAAAATAAAATAATAGGCCATAAAATTGCCGCGTCGTAAATTTTTACAACTTGTTTTATCATGGTTTTGCGGATTTACGTAAAGCAATCATTTTGAGTTGATTAAATTTATAAATCGCGTAATATTTATGAATCAGTTTCGCTTAAGCCTCATCAGGACAGGGTGTTATATATTACCAACTGAAAAACATTAAGATGTTGATAATACACAGCCATTACGAAACTAATGTGTTCGCCAATTAAGTAGTAGACAATTTTTTTTATAATTAGTTTTTGATTCCAACATTTTTTGTGTATACAGATGTGAAAACTCTATTTCCCCACTATATTATGAAAAGCATACTCAGAGTTTATTATATAATGCGGTTTATATAAGGTTTAATCCCACATACTCCGGAAACCTGGGAAACGCAAAATATCTCAGAGAAATGTTAAATATAAGCTACCCGGGGAAACGTAGCCGCTATTTGGGAGAAACGTAAAATATCTCGCGGCCCGGACCATATTGCCTGTACCATACGAACGATTTTGTCGCTGCTAAGTTTGCGTGGCGAATGATCTTCGCTGACTTCTTGTAGCTAGTGAAATGTACCAAGCCTGTGCTGAAAGTAAATTGACAAACCGACCATCGATTTGATATGTCAAACGAGGCAACAGTAGCGTAGTGTTTCGGCCACCAGTTGATGCGACCGTGAAATTCGTACATTTCGAGCGACTAGAATCATAATTGAACATGATTATGCTAGTCTGGTCACTGCGCTGCGTTTGATAGGTTGCTATCTAGAGTCACTCGCAGCAAGTACCTTGTCACACGAAGCTATTTTGTCGCTACTATTCAAGTAGCAGCGACACACTGCGATACAGGCTTTAGTGCTGATAATGCCCGCCCGACCGACAGATCTAGTTTAACTGTCAAATCTCGACAACTAGCGCCCCGCCATGCCTGCTCCTTAAACCAACAATGGACCGGGCGATAATTGCTTCAACCTCCGATGTGATTTATACGCCGGTTCTCGTAATTTAAATGCAAATTGTTCACGTTTAAAGGTAGTTTCCCGGCGTCCCGCCACCCCTTTGAGCAGATAATTAGAAAGTCCCGCACATTTGCGCTCACCAAGACGGGTGTAAAGGGCTGCAATCATAATAATACGAAACAATGTATGGATACGAGAGGAATGGATGAGCATCAGTGTTAGGTGATGATAAGCATTTTGCGCTAACAGTGATCAGCATAACTACTTACTAACTCAAGTTCCTAAACAAATACTCTCAAATTTACTAGTGTTATTTTATAAACCATGAACCACGTCTCTAATCTAAAACCACCTGTTTATTCACAGAGCTCGGAGTGTGGCAATTACTTTTGAACAAATTAACGTTTTTTATTATGTTTTATTATTAGCTCCACACAGGAGATAATTACACATAGACCTGATTTTAAAGATGCTGTGTTGAGGGTGTACTTCTCTTACACAATATGTTCTACTTCTCCAACGTACACGAATTTTATCTATATAAATTTTAAGTTATTGAAGATAGTACCATTATATATATATTTTTTAAATTAGCTCTACAGAGGAGGTCCCGAGGAAAATATTTCCCTCCACAATGTCATATTTGGGTATGCTGTGTGGAGGATCTTTTTAAGAAAGGTAAGGAGAGGAAGTTCTGGGAAGGAAAAAGGTATGAGTGTTAGGTAGGAATCTGAGAATCAATGTGTCTAGGAGTGAAGGACATATGAATCCATCCCCTACACTGCGGTGCAAGGCAATGGGTCGAGAGAGTCCAGCTGCAGAGTTCAAAAGGCCTCCTGAACCAGTCTCTCCTTTATTACCTTCGTTGAATATAATACCTTTTTTTTTAAATTGGATCCACAGAGGAGGCCCTGGGGAAAATAATTCCCCACACCATGTCATCTTTGGGAATGCTGTGTGGAGGGTCCTTTTTGATAGTAACTATAGAAAGATGTGGAGAAGAATGTTCATGCCCCAATTTAAGAAGAAAACAAATCTTATGTTTTGTTTTATTGCATAATGTAAAGGTTATCATTTTATCATAGGTCGTAAGAAACATGGTGGCGTTAACAAAGTAGTTATTTATTTGCATTTAATTAAATTACACCATGAAGTGAATTTGCAATTATTGAAGAAGAAATCATTAACGATTTGTTTCCTCTTTAATAAGGTTCATTATTTTCAACACAATCTTTCTTTTTCAACACAGAGCTTTCAAGAAAATCTTGTGCCCCAAAATCTAGTAACTAATAACTAATTATTTTTTCTATTTTTCGGCCATTAACTAAGAAAAAATTTCATTACATTTTGTATTGAAAGGTTTTATTTTTTTATGTACATTTATAACTTAATTTTTTTTATTTTTTGCTGCTGGTTTCGACACATCCGTGTCATTCACATTAGCGAAATTACTAGCTTTAAACTTTAAATTTTCTGTTGAATGACACGGATAAGTCGAAACCGGTAGCAAAAATCAAAAATTTTAAGTAACAAATGTACATCGAAAATATAACTTTTCATAACAAAATTACTAATAATTATTTTTTTAAACTTTTGAAATTTTAAAATTTCTACTTTGAAACCGACAATTCGTGGTGGAATTCCGTTATAATATATTTTAATAAAATAAATATAATAGCGATTTGACAACAATAAAATTAGGTCATTAATAAGGTTTTCCCCCTAACAGTATTGAAGTGAGCTACAAACTCGAAGTAGTTAGCCTATTGGAATAACCAAAATAATTAGATATTCGAGTAACAAATGTAATTAATATAATTGATTAAAATCCCTGCAGACCATTCCTCTCCCTCACCCCATATGCTAAGTGTAATAACCGTAGGAAAAGAATAATTTTTACCAGTCTAAAGATGGCTTTAACGAGCTGAAACCGGTTACGGTCAAAGAAATCAAAGTGGAAGTATGCTTTATATTTCTTTTATTATAATAAATTTTGAATCGAAATTCTATTTTTATCAAATATCTTAACACTTTTGCTCAGCATTCAGCATTTTTCATAATACAAATATTATTATAAGTCATAAAGTTTGGATACTTATTTCACTTGAGTACAATGAACGTCAGATCTTTTTAGGTAAAATGCTTTAATGATGTCTGGACAATAAATTCAGTGTTTTATTACTACCTATGTTTCTTTGGTATTTTAGACAAAGAACAGAGGTTAATTCGCGAGCTGGAATTAGTCCGGGTAATTTTTCATTTCAACAAGTCGTTTGTGAGATCAAGCGGGGTGGAAGAAGGCTTAATTACACGGGTGGGTTGTTTAATTGGCCTTATTTTTACCATTTTCTGTTTTCATAAATATTTTTGAAACTTGTAAGACGATATCTGATTAATACTACATATCCATTTACTCTGTCTTGGTCATGAGAGATTTTGCGTGAAATCCAATCCCATAAAGGTAATTAATATTAAGAAAGTTTAATATTGAAAAATACAAAGCATATTGCTCATAGAAATATTTTTATTAAATACAACAATTGTTCTCATTAATCAGTTTTGCTGAAAACTTTAAATTATGAGCTTCCTCAGTTAAAAAATATACATAATCAAAGCTATGGTTCATGTTTAATTTGGTATAATAAAGACGTGTTATTCGATTTGTTCCTAAAATATGAAAAAAGGATGTTGATATTCGTAAATAGCCCCAAACTGCCATAGCCTTTGTAAGAGCAGGTAAAAGATAGTTTCTTTAAGAGGAATATAAACGCCAGAAATATTTCGATTCTCATGACATCAAAATTCAAAATAGAGCGTCTTATTTGCAAGAGGCAAATAAACGAAAAAGTGTTTTTTTTTATTTATTTTTTGCAAAATTTTATAAGAATGTTAGAACATACAAAACCTCAAAAATAGTCTTAGCCATAAAGGAGTATTTTTTTTAATTGTTTCTTGTATTAATGGTTAAGTCATGCAAAAATATTATTTTAGTGGTTTACTTATATTTTTTATGTAAATAATAAGTTTATTGTAATTTCTAATAAAAGCTTCAATTTATCCGTAGCATATTTTTTGATGTTCATAATGTAAACCGATTCGTTGTAAAGATTAATCTAAATAGTATATAATAGGATTTCACGTATAGTTTTATATATAGCTCCTTAGAACCGAAATTTATCGCCACTAATGGCAACGCATAATTACAGTCTTGTATATCACAAAGCAGTGATTTTTCAAGACATCTTAAATTTTTTTTTTAATCAAAATGTGTTTTATTTTTTTTACAACAATATTCTTTTTAAAAAAAAATTTACAAATGGTATGCGTATATATTTTACTCATTTTCAATGAATCACTAAAATTATAGTCTATCTTTGAATGTAACCATTGCGCTAGTGCTTGTGTATCGAAAAGGCTTTTTATTAATCTTTAGGGAGAACATAGATCTTTAATATTATACAATCTATAATATATGGATACCTATCTACTGTAAAAACACAGTAATAGTAATAAATAAGATTCATCGAGAAAAATGATTGTGGAAGTAACTCCATTAAATTACCGCAACACAAATAACGCAGGCTTGTAACGAGACTAAACCGCGCGAGCTCGAATGCTTGCTCGCTAATACCTAAGACGGCGTCCATTTCTACTAACGTAGAATAACGTAGATGTCTTATTGGTTACGCATCTGATAAATCAGCTAATCAGTGGGCGGCTCCCCGCTACCTAAGGAAGGATGACCCACAACTGGCCCTACATAAGCCGTCGCACGGCCTTGAACCAGCAGAGATTCAGAACAAGCCCCAGGCTCAGTCCCTGAAACTAATAATGAGATGTGTCGTCCAAATTCGTAAAGAGAAGGGTTTCTAGAGATTTTCGTCCTCCGAGAACAGTCAGAAATAACGCGCCGTGTCGATCACGCAAACTATATTGTGTTGATGTATAACATATATAGTATGTTTGTTGATGTATAACTTTACATTGTTTATTATTATTTTGTAACTTTACCTTCAATAAAAGTATTTGTTCCGAACTCACTTCAAGTGTTTACAATATTTAATGTATTATAGGCTATCTATACTTCTATAATTAATACTATAAATGTGAAACTGGGTGAGATTGTTTGTTACGCTTTCACGCATAAACAGATAAACCGATTTTAAAAAAATTTCACCAATAGAAAGCTACATTATATGCGAGTAATACAGGTTGTATATTATGGTAAGCTCTGGCGTTATGAAATTATAAATATTAATATATAATATTTATTATACGTTTTCTGTCGCAAACAAACGGGAGTTATCGCTAACGTCAGAAAACAAATCGTTGCCGTGGAAACAATGTTGATATATTTGTCAGATATCGTAGTTAATATCTTTTTCTATCTATGTAAATAAAAATCTCCGAAATATTTGTACGCGTTTATCTTCCGAACGACTGTACTAAATTGGATAAATATTACTGTTACTAATGGTGAGCTCTGGCATTATAAAATTTAGGTGGCACGCGAGCTGTTTGAAAACTGAATGTACCGGCAATGAATCTATGGAATGCAGGAGGGGAAAGGGGGGAGGGAGGGGAGGGGGTAGGGAGGGAGGGGGGGTAATTGATAAGTGCAAGCGCTACAGCAATTCCTTCCTAATACCATGCGAGCGAAGCCGCGGGTAAACATAGAATTTCCGAATAAACTAAACATCTGATAACAGTCATCCTTAAAATATTCGATTTAATTTGTTATTTCGTTGCAAATTACGTGAATTGAATATTACTGGTCCTCGTTTTAATTGCTATTTTTGCCCCCACTTGCCACCAATTTCTCCAACAACTTGTTCGGATTATCCCGAATTTCATAATTATTAATACCCTTATCGTTTTGAAGACGTAACGGGTAACTTTAGCGAGGCACGCAGAATTCCATCGTGTTAACGCAAAGTAAAGCACAAGGATACACGTTAATATTTCGCAAGCGCAATATCTCATATAATTTGTTGATGCATAAGTTGGCATCATCTTCAATAAATTCTCAAAATTGTTTCAAAATAAATGAAATACGTTAACTCGTCAATAATATTTACATAATTCTGCATTGTTTACGGTCCACTTCCAACATAACAGTTTTTCAATTTCACGTCTGCAGCAATTCAGTGGTTTAGAATTGACCAATATTTTTGAAGGGTACTTAAAGAAGTTGCGTCCAATATTATTAGATGGTGTATGAAAATATTATATTTCGGATGGAGAAAAGTTAATAAAATCGGGTGGTTGTTGAATAACCTCCCGACCGACCCCTTGAATTGTCACTTTTGTAATTGTAGCAGTCCAAAGCTTTCTCTCTGCAATCGACAAAAGGGTTAGTGGCCCCGAAAACCTTCGGTTAAAATAAAAGGATGTCACAAATTTTCAATTTAGGTCTCTCCCATTTTAATATCATAGTAATATGGACAAACACAAACGTAATATATATCTGATGCTTATGCTAGGAGTGACTATGTCAAATTTGTTAATCGCTTAGGAATAAAGATTGTATCGTTTTTCTGTTATAAAAAAACCTCAACCAATATTTTGCCTTCTACATTGTATAGGTCACAATTTCATCTCTAGAACACTTAGGATGGGTTGTTTCAAAAAATTTGATGGATTCATCAAATATTTGAAGTTGATTTTCACGTTCTGAGTAAGTTTTATTCAAGTTCTGTTATTACATCGTTATAGGACAGTTGCTTCACAAAACTGAAATAATCACAGAACTTGAATAGAACTTACACATAACGTGAAAATTAACTTCAAATATTTGATGAATCCATCATTTTTTTTTAAACAACCCGTCCTTAGAGCTATTCGGGAGATGGATATGGGTACCGCCGCCACGGGAATCATTTATTTTATAACCAACTTCTTTGCCATAGGTCTCCACAAGTGGTTTGCTACATTTGGTTACTTAGCAGGGGTGCCCGGTTTCAGTGATGAGGTTTGGCTAGGTCTTGATGGCGTTTATGCGTTCTACGCATTTGACCACACACTGCGTGACAGGCCGGATCAGCCGAGACTGGTTTAGGAGACCTTTTGTACTCTCCAGCTGGAATCTCTCCACCTATCGTCGTGCACCGCAGTTTTTGATATGGATTCATATTTCCTTCATTCCTGGACACTTTGATTCCCAGATTCTTACCCAAAACTCGTACCTTTTTTCTTACCAGAACTTCTTCTCCTTACTTTCCCTAAAAAGATCCTTCACACAGCAACTCCAAATATGACAGAGGCTCTGAGGGATTTTTTTCTTCAGGGTCTCTTGTATGGAGCTAATATAAAAAAAAAATTTAAAAAACTTATGTGGGTATTCATGATTCCATGACAAATTTGGCACTCCTTCGAAAAGTCGTTAAAAATTACGAAAAAAATAAATATTACACCATAACCAAACCTAACGTAACCTAACGTAACCATTTTAAATGACTTTTCAAAGGAGTTGTTGAAGATGCGTGGTTCTGAATTGTCCGTTCACCGGTATTCGTAGCACTCAAGGGGACATTTAATAGTGCTTTCTAGTACTTAAATCTAATGACAAAAACTGACACATCTAGCATCAACCCCCAGGTATAAAAACATTTTTTAGGGAGACATGAAATAAGAGCGATTTACGCTTCTTCTTCGTTGTAACTGATAAAACAACGAATATTACATTATGTCTTCTATTATTTTAAGCCGGGATGTAGGACGTAAGAGTTCATTAGGAAAAATCCAAAAGTTAAATATATCTCAATGTAGCGTCGGGGGACCCGTGCGGTAATAAAAATAAAATTGATAGTACATTGAGAAGTAGTGAAGGGAAGGTTGTCAAGAGTTTCAGGCTATTTATATCACTAAGTTACGATCTTCCACCTCTGGAGTAATCGTAGATTAGAACTCATTTATGATGTGACGAAAATTATACGTCTTTCATGTCAACCTAAACACAACCAAATAAACCCTAGTTATATTTTGATGGATGAAATTTAATTCCCAGATGAATACCAGAATACCGCACGGCTTTATTAGTCACAACATGACAGTTGACAGCTCTTTTCAAACTGTTCATTTGACATGGACCTTTACTAACACTAAGATTTCATCAAGTGAAAATTCTAACGATATAGCTGCGTATATCAATGGTGCCTACGGAGATTTATTTGATCTGGAAATAGATTTGATATTTTGGAAGGGTGTTATCATTCAGATTTGAAATTCTGAAATAAACTCATCAATCGATTGTCAAAAGATGAATGCTCTGGTTATATTTAAGGCTTCATGATAAATCTTGTGGAGTAAAATTTTATAATAATTAATTCATACTCTGGTATTATTTATAGCTTTATAGTAAATCTTGTGGCAGAAAAATTTTATAATAATTCATTCATGCTCTGGTATTATTTATAGCTTCTTGATAAATCTTGTGGAGTAAAATTTTATAATAATTAATTCATGCTTTGGTATTATTTATAGCTTCGTGATTAATCTTGTGAAGTAAAATTTTATAATAATTAAAACATGCTCTGGTATATATATGTATATAGCTTCATGATAAATCTTGTGGAGTAAAATTTTATAATAATTAATTCATGATCTGGTATTATTTATACTTCATGATAAATCTTGTGGAGTAAAATTTTATAATCAATTTATCCTTAACTACATCGCTAGAAACTTCTATTTTGTAAGTAATTAATTTTGCTTGTAAAACATACGTATAATTTCATGAATAAATTTTTTTGTTTCAAAAAAATTTTTTACGGCCTCCGACCTCCAAGGATAGGGCTCTCGACTAGCAATCTGAAGGTTGGAGGTTCAAATACCGGCGTAAGCAAGTAAATTTTATTTGGTTAATTTGTGTTATTTGCGGCACGTTCCAGAGCGGAAGATATTCTCAATATCGCCCTGGTGTATGACCACCTTTCAAATTTCAGAATCAGAATTCCAATCGAAGAATTGGTGGCCAAATCTGAACTTCCAGGTACTTTCCAATCTTGCCCATATTTTTCCCTTCTCCTTTCAGACTCACAACATACTACTATTGGTAATTCCATAGACTCACTGGCTCCAGATGGTTGGGAGCAGTCGGGACTCTTTTGCGGTATTCACATAAAAATAATAGTATCAATAAATTTATATAACACAGCAAAGCAATGATAAATTCGATTCATTATAAAGTCATGATAAACTATGATAGTCATGATAAAATCATGATCAAGCCGTGTTTCGTTTTCGTATTCGTTTAGTCAGTCATTCTAAACTACTTAACAACAACTTTGTTTAGCGTGATTTATTTAAGTTATTAAAAATTATTTACTAATTAATTCTCTAAAATTAAATTAAAACATCTACCTTTTTGATTGAAAGCAATTTTGCTTTCTTAGAAGTTGCCGTTCCGTGCCACAAGTACTACGCTTACTGTGGGTATAAATTAATATGCAAATTTAATAACACATTGCAGGTTTATTTTTTAATTTCTGCACAGACCAAGAAAGCGACAGTGGTCATTAGCACGCCAGCCGCCATATTTTACCTGCCTTATATCTTAAACTGGCATCTCAACACACCTAGAAAATAAAACTCCGAGCAAACACTTTATATTTAAACTTGGAAGCACTTGGACGGACTCCTTAGCATTATTACACCTGTGGAAAATACTTACGATGAACATGAAATAATAACAAAGCAATGCTTCAAACAAACGCACGTTTGTAATTTGATATTAATCTGACAGAAATTAATGATTTGAAAAAGTTTGTATATTTTAAATTATTAACTTTATGATTAAAGATTTCATTTTGCATTTTAAAAAAGTTTCGGGTTTTATTAGAAGAGTTTTCTCTTTAACTATTTAGTACAATGTATTGCTTTAAAAATATTACCTAGTAGCAAGTTCCCATCATGCGTTGCAATGTCACTAATAAAGATTTTTTCTCCCTGCGCGTTTTTTCCCATTCTTCCCGTTCCCTTTCCGCCTCCCCTTCCCCTCCCATGTCCCCTTCCTCTCACGCATTCTCGAATATTATTAGATTTAAAAACAAAAATTAAATTCAATTCAAGTCTGTCATGCGTACATAGGTACACTGAAAACAAACTGTAGGTAAAAATTCATTTATTTATTTATAGAACACATGTAACATATTAGTGACACTTACATAAATAATATTAGATCACCATACTAGGCGGCTGCCTGTCTCATGGTGACCATTAACTTGAAGAGTTTATTCAAAAATTGATCAATTGATCAATCCTTTTTAAAATATTTATTATTCTTGATTCGATTCAAAGTATGAGGTGTGTATTTCAAATAAATTCATTTATTTAAAGAGTTTGGAAAATTGAATTTTGATTGAACTTGATTGTTTTGCAAAATGTCATTCTCAAATTAAGTCATTTTTGGCAGTTTGCAAGATTTGTATAGTGATTAAAAAAAATTTCAGATGTATTGTCATATGGTTTTAATAATTCAGAAACCTTCAAGGGGATAGAGAAAGGGTATTTTGAATGTTTCAAATATTTCTTATGCTTAATGTAGCAATGCATAGACATCTCATGACATATTTTGATTTTTATATTTATTGATGTTAAAAATCGATGATTTGGACACTATTCTGACTTGTGTACAATGCCAGCAATGTCATGAATTTATTAATTTTTTGTTATACTTTTTGTTTTCTTCATCTGTCTAGAACAAAATTCTGCCTTACAACGAAGCAAGACTTTCTGATTTGTTTGCTAAACACATATTTGTATTAGTGTTTTGTAAAAATTCGCTTTTTTATTTATTTTTTTAACATCACATTTGGAATTATCAAAGTCCCATGATCTGTTATGTGTAGCAATTGTGCTACACGATACAACAATAATTAGTCTACTCATATGTTAGAGTTTACGTTCCTATTTTTTCTTGATCTAACAAAACACCAATTTGGGAGGCAGGTATAGGTACCGCCACCCGGAACCATTTATTGGATCAACAACATCCCTGAAATACGTCACCCCAAATGGTTAACTACGCTTGGTAACTTAGCAGGGATGCCAGGCATCAAGGGGTCAGGTTTGTCTAGCTCTTGGTAGCGAATGCGTTTGCCTACCTACCGCGCGGCGGGCAGGATCGGGAGAGACTGGTTGATAGAGACCTAACCTACACCTCTACTGCCGGACTCTCTCGACCCATCGACCTTGCATCGCATGCATATACATTAAGTAGATGAATTCGAACTTCAGTCACTCCTGGACACATTGAACACCGGACTCCTAACCACATGTCATACATTTTTCCTTCCAAGATCTTCCTCTCCTTTTTTCCCTAAAAATACCCTCCGCTAAGCATACCCAAAGATGACAAAAATGTTTCGATTCATCTGAGCCACGTTCATACAAAAATGTGTTTTTTACACATACGATATTTAACACCTTTGTTACCGCCCAAAATAGGACCAAGAATTTAATTTATTTCGCGTTGCTCCTTTCTTTGATGTCTTAAAATACTTTTAAACCTTCCTGATCCTGAGTGCCTCATGCAAACTGCCTTTACAAGTTGTTTTTTCATCGATTTCAATACTTTTTCAGTTAGAAGCAAGCACCGTATTAGCCAACCATTTCCACCGCCAAACCTTCGCCATTCAGTTTTATTTAAGCATGCCACCCCGTGGAACGCCTGAAGAATCCAATTCAGTATAGTCAGAACATCAAATAAAATAAAAAATGACAACGAAAGCGATAGCGATAATGTTTTTATGCTAAAAGATAGGAACCGATAAAAGATACGTTTTAGAAAAGATTTCCGTAGGCAATTTTTTGTTCTTTAAATCACCATTGTAAATAATATCGTAATTTTATTACCATCTATCTAAATAAAGAAATGATATTTGAATTAGGTTTTTTCATTTCTCACTAAACTCAAATAATACCCACTATCAAAAAAAAATATTTGTTTTTATGTTTGTTTCCTGAAATATTATGAATTTAAATTAAAAATGCTTATTGTTCATAAGATTGCCTTTGACTTTCTCCCTTAAAATCAGTTAAAAAGAAAACTTTCAGAGCATTTTTTTCACAGAACTTGAACAATTCATCATAATACATTTCGAGGATAATTTTCAAATTCTGTGAAAGTTCTATTCAAGTTTTATGATTATTTCCTTTTTTGTGATGCAACTTGCACGTAATGATACAATAACAGAACTAAAATAGATATTTTATAGAACTTGTGTCGACGCAAATACGCATAAATTTCCCTATACGCATAAATTTTCCTATACGAGGGTGTGTTTTTAAGTTCGTGGAATGGGGGGTAAGGAGTGAAAATAAAAATCCATAATTATTTTTCCTTTTCAGTGTATACATCTGCTACCCTAATACATTTTTCGAATCTTTCAATTAACTTATGTATACCCTCAAAAAAAAAAGATTTGTCTTTGTCTAAAAAATACGCGGAAATAGCATCCTTCACTTTTTCATTACTTTAAAAAATTTTCGCACGAGGTTTTTTTTTCATGTTTGGAAATAGGTAATAATCACTGGGAGCCGGTCAGTACTGTAGAGTGGATGTAGCAAAATTTTGAAGCCCACCTTGTGCAGGGCAGCCTTCGCAACAGGGTTCGGGCTCTTGTGAACAGGCGCGTTGTCGTGCAGGAAGACTTTTTTGGTCAATTTTCCCCTTCATTTCTCCTTGATGGCTTCCTTCAATTAGTCTAGGATTGAAGCGAAATAATTTCCGGTTATGAAAACATCTTTATCTTTGTAATCGATCAACAGGACTCCTTCCGAATCCCAAAAGACTGTCGCTATGATTTTCCCAGCCGATTGTGACACCTTAAACTTCGCGGTGGTGGTGTGCCTTTCTGTACCACTGCATTGAGTGCAATTTAGACTCAAGTTCATAATGATTAACGCAAAATTAATCACCAGTAACAATTTGAGCAAACACTTCATCTTTGTCTTCCCTACAGATGTCCAAAAATGCACGAGAACACTCCACACGCTGTAGTTTTTCGCGGCGTGAGCATTCCCGGCACCCATCTTGCGCTGACTTTAGTCATGCCAAGATGGTCGTGAAGAATTTTGAAAATGGTTGTATCTGATACTGCAACCATTTTTGCGAACTGTTTCTTCTTTGATCGGGCATCGTCTAATAATAATTTTTCGACTTTTTGAATGATATCTGAAACGGTCACATCGATGGATCTTCCTGGCCGTGGGTCGTCTTCAAGTGACTCTCTGCCTTGTTTAAAGAGGGTATGCCACTTGTAAACCATGGTTTTACTTGGACAAGAGTCCCTGTAAACGGATGACATCTCTTTCAGTATGGTCTGAACTGATTTTCCTTGCTTGGTAAGAAAGTTTATTACAGCGCGTAACTCGTTTTTCTTGATATTTCACCATTTCTTCCCGATTGACTTGTTTGGTCAACGATCAAAGACTAATGACCTAATTTCAATAAAACCCGGTGTTTGTACTAATAATGAGTTGTTCAATTAGCCCCTAGTTCAGCGACACCCTCACTAGTCACCTTCTTACCCATTCCGCGAACTTAAAAACCCAGCCTCATATGTACCTTTGCATTCCTACCTATTTTATTTACCCACCTAAACCTTTACCCGAGCTGACGACAATACGACTAGCCACAAATGACAATAACAATTGATGTCAGTCCTATCTGCGTTATGTACTTGCAATGATCCACAGTGATCTCTTGGTGCATTCATAACTGTCCTGAATTAATAAAAGTTAAAGAAGTCTGTGATGTGCTGTGCAACGGTCCATAGTAACCACTCGGTGCATTCAACATTTACATTAAGAATCCTATCGTATTTTATGTGCTTGCAATGATCTAAAGTGATCTCTCGGTGCATTCAACATCAATTATTAATGAAATCTATTATTAATTGCTGTGCTGTGACCTTTTCTCTCAGTTCGTAATTATATCGACCTTATATACAACTGAATAATGTTTGATGAGTCAGATCCTGCCCAATTCCATATTATTTATTATCTAGTATATTTTATGTCAGCATCAAAGTCCACAAAACAAATTTAAAACAGTCCACTATTTGAATCGCAGTAAATCTAGATAACATTATTTATTTGCGATTACAGCTTGAAAATAATCTTTGAAATTTGATGAATTGTTCAAATTTTGTGTAACAACTAACCCTTAGGACGGGTTGTTTCAAAAAATTTGATGGATTCATCAAATATTTGATGTTAATTTTCACGTTCTGTGTAAGTTCTATTCAAGTTCTGTTATTATTTCAGTTTTGTGAAGCAGCTGTCCTATAACGATAACTTGAATAGAACCTACACAGAACGTGAAAATCAACTTCAAATATTTGATGAATCCATCAAATTTTTTGAAACAACCCGTCCTTAGAGTTACATTATATTATGAATATTCTGAGCTTGACAAATAGTACTTTATTTAACAACATGTACTTTGGTTTTCACCATTTTGATATTTCTCAATGTTTCCTCCTGTATTTTATGTAAATAATGAAACATAAGAAATTTTCAGAAATATCAGCTTTACACCTAGCAAATGTTCTAATCCAAGAATTGAAATGGTGATAAAAACATAACTTTCATTATCTTGACATTTTTCTTTATACCAAGAGTGATAAAAATATCATGTTCATGATAAGTCTGCTACTAACAATTTTCAATTAATATTTGGCTAACGTAAAATTAACGTTTGCAGATACATTCAGGTAGGTACTTGGCAAAGGTCCCAATATATATTTTTGCCTTCTGAACGGAGGATTCAGGATATTAGTCAATATATCAAGAGCAAAATTGTAACCATAATACATCAATATTACGTAATCATTATAAGAAAGTAGCTGATTTACGCGTGCTTTTTCCCTTTAATATATTTAACAATGATAATTATTCTACCCTTATTTCACTTGTAATTACGTTGGCAGTATGTTTCTCAGAAAATTAACGATTCATTCAAAATCGCTTGTTACACGCGTTGGCACCCTCGGAGCTAGTTTGCGTGCTCGGAAAAGTGTGCATTTAATTTCATCAAAATAGAGCACATAATGCCTTGTATGTGTTCGGGAGCTTATCTAGTTTCGCCAGAGTTCGTAAAATCGTTTGCCAAGCTTTGCTCAAGACGTCCCCCGCTTTGCGATAAATTCACAAGTCACTTTGAAAACCCTGTTGCATGAGGTTTATTACTGGAGCACCAGTAATTTATATACTAACAATCTATAAATCTGCAGATACGCTTGGATCCACTAAAGCATTGAATGTCTATTCATTTACTTACGAAGCACTGGATATCTATAAATTCCTGTTAGATATGTTATTAATGGAGCTTATTTTGCGGGTTCCACAAAGACAGATCTTACCTGCAAAAGACGACAAGTCTATCATGCCTATAGGCCAATATTATTGAAATCGCTTAATCACCAGTTTTTTTCTTATTATAGTTTACTAAGATCACTTTTGTCATGATGGATACTGTTTATACATCCATCCCAGTCCCTAGATAATCGTACCTGATAATCTTTTGACTTCGCACCAAAACGGATCAACCCGTTTAATATATGCATCTGTTTTATTCTCCCCACGAAGTGCAAGCCGCAAGACATAGATGACATATAAAAATAATAAGTGTCTGGTAATATTTCAAATCTGCAGAAGAGTGCCGAAGATCCCATTCAGACCAGCGTACAGCTAAGAAAACATGACAAGCCCATGTCTTGCTGCTAAGGGTTAAAATTTTCCTAAATATTCTTAAATGATCCCCTACAGCATCCCCAAATAAGATATAATGCTCTGAGTGAAACCTTATATTTGACAACCATCAGGGGAGACGTAATGTGCAATTTTACGCCAATCAAATACATGATCAAAGAAACGTTATATTTTGATTGAAAAATTCACACTCCACGAACAAAGGTACCTAATTCAGGCGAATTTATAACAGCATTAAGCACAAATCCTTTTCCAATGCTTGGTAATAAGACGTTCAGTATGAGAATCTCCCCGATAACTTTTATGCTATAAATAAAACATATTACGTATTTTATTAACCAGTAAGCTAACAAATACTTTTTCACATCTTTTTATGATTACTGAAAATTTGACCAAAGCTCAAATGTATCTGCGGACCCTGTACGCCCAGCAGTACGCCCAGCAGTACGCCCAGCAGTACGCCCAGCAGTACGCCCAGCAGTACGCCCAGCAGTACGCCCAGCAGTACGCCCAGCTTGGGGAGAGGCTAAATTGACTTTAGCTTTGATGAAGCATCCGTACCCGAGCTGGCCACTTCTCACAGATACATCAAGCACATCAATGCAAGGCTTGTTAGGAAGATTACTTCCGCTGATTGTCATTTTGATTCCATTTAGACAAAATCAAACGATTGGGTCTTTGAAACATTACATTCGATAGGTTATTTTTACCCCTAGAGAAAACCTTCTGGAGGTAACCATTCATTCTCTACCTCATAGCGCTCTAAGCGTTCCCTGTTCCCTGTTCCCTGTGGAGGCTTATCAAACAAAAACCTATCATAGACTTTACTGTCATCCGCGTAACGATGAATTGGTGCATGACAAAAAAGTTATTGATGTGCAACAACAAAAAAGTCGGAGACAGAACAGCATTTATTGAATGTGAGGAAGAGGTGAAACCGTCTTTATCCGTCTCAATCGACCACCCTTTCAAAAATTCGCCAATCCAAGTACACAAAGATGCGGGAAGTCCGTGACAGTTTGTTAAACAAGTCATCGATGCCACACCCGGTCAAAGGTGTTGAAAATGTCCAGTGCGTTCATTTGGGTTTCATCGTAACATTCCAAGCACAACCGCCAAATCCAAAGACGACCGACACAATGAGCGGTTCACCGTAACTCATATTGACGGTCTTTTAAGCAAATCACTTCTTTAAAAAATAACTTTTCCTAGAATCCGCACTTATAATGAATCGAAAAAATGAAAAAAGAAGAAGCATTTGAATATTTGAATATCATTACCAGTCAACGTTGGACAGCATTCAAAATTATAGAAATTATTTGAATGAATCCCTCTGGGTAAAACCAGAGACTATACGTCACCATCAATATTGGAGAATGCTTATGACAAGACTAGATAATGAAATAAGATAATATGAAATATGCTGCCTGTTCAGAGTTTGTTTTTGTAAACACATTCTTAACGCAAATGAAAGCCTAACATTCCCGGGCTACAAATAACCTGATCATATTTGAAAATCTTTTACTACCGCCACATTAAGTTTAAAATGTTTCTTGTTTAATGATGAAGGAATAAGCCAGCCGAGGAATTGACTCACTTCACCTGAGTGGGAACCAAAGTAATGTCAACTCAGCCACAGACCGGTTGGAGATAAATATCCATTTAATGTGGCTTAATTCATTTCAAATGACCATTCATTTATAAGGTATCAGTATCGATATCTAATTATGGTTTCATGCGGTTAAGTAGTATAACATTCTTTGTACATATTTTTATGTTGCTTATTGATGGGTTTTCAATACCGGAAAACATTGGATTAAATATATGAAATAATACTGCCTCCGCGGCTGCTAGGTAAGAATTCACTCGCTAGTGGAAAATGATAAATTCTAGAGATCGCTTTGCGCGGGCAACGAGCAAAAGTTTTAAAAATAAATAAAAAAGCGAAATGTTAAAAATTGACGTTATGAAAGAATGTTCCAACCTAAAGCAATTTTCTGGGCTAAATTCAGAATGTTGGAAATTTCTTTGGGATGATAATTTCATTTAACATTTCGGTTTCCACAAGTTGGGATGAAAAAACTGCTGCCGGCGGGAAACGTATTTGTAATTTCTCTAACGCCAAAGTATTGCCAAATCAACTCACATTTTAAAATAACTGTATTTTTATTTCGCAAATTCTCCGCAAGGGTTGGCAGAGAAGATGGAACTTCCACAACAAATAGTTGTTTGTTTTTACATAAGCTTAAAATAATTCCCCTTGGGGCTTGGCCTATGTCATCTTCGGGGATGCTTTTTGGAGGATCTTTTTGGAAAATGAAGGAGAGGAAGTACTGGGAAGGGAAGTGGTGTGAGAGGTTGGTAGGAATCTAGGGGTCTCCAGGAGTAACGGACGAATGAATCCAACCCTCCCACTGCAAGAGAGTCCTGCTGGAGAGATCAAGGGGTCTTTCTTAACCAGTGCCATGCAGTTGGTTGGTAGACGCATCCGCCAACTAGACCCGGACAAACCTCATCTTGCAAATCCATCCGGGTGCCCCTGCTAAATTTCAAAACGTAGCGAATCACTTGGGGTGACTTTTGCCAAAGGTGTTGGTTATCCAATAAATGGTTCCCGGGGCGGCGGTATCTATACCCTCCTCCCAAATTGAAAATTTTGTGATTCAGCCCCATTGCCTCATTCACATTCACTGACTCGATATCACCCGCTATGATCCGATATGACCCGATATAACACGACTCGTGCCACATCTTTCTGTTGTGTCTCCAACTTCATAACTATACAAGAACAGATTAATGTTGGTACCAAAACCAGGCCTTAAACCATAATTTCTGGGTTCCACCACTAGGCTAACCGCTCTGCCGCTGTTTTAACTTAAGCTTCCCGACTTCATTTTCCACCAACTTGGCACATTTTTTTTTCCGTTAAAAACTTTTTAGAATATTTTAAAAAATTCTAAAATGGAATACATTCTTAATACTTTAGTCAATTGTAAACCACTTTATCTACACGGTAAGTCGTAATCTTAATTTACGTCCTTTATCGAAATTCCTAATCGAATTTTGCTGGAAGCAGGCCTTATTTTCCATCTGGGTGTACTTTAACATCTGGTCGTTGCTACATAGGTACTTGAATATACATTATGAATATGGTATCCCGTATACTTGTATACGCACTCGTGTTGGTCCCAGGCAAGTATCGTGAATAATCTACTTATTTTTACGGTTGAAATAATTCGATAAATTCATATATTTCCCGGAATCAAATAACAAGTACGCCATCCTGCTTTGAAGCGCAGCTTCATTTTTAGTGTGATTCGAAGCCAAATTATTGGTATACAACACGAAAATTGTCAATTTCCTTTGAAGAAAAAAAAATAAAACTGATCAAAGTAATGTGTAATGACAAACCCGCATTCTAATCATGCGTCGTCCAGGAACAACAAAAATATTAAATAAGTATATTCACCCCTAATTCTATTACTATTCACAGATTTCGGGTGCCTTCCAATATAAGACCATATTTTGAACCGACTCATTGTTTGAAACATTTAGTGACTAGTTGGTAAAACGCAAGTAGTTCATATCTTTCTTCCCCGTCTCCTTTTCCTTTCCCTCCCATACTTAGATCACATAAACGTTAGTAATTCTGCCACTTAAACAAAGAAAATGCTCTTCAACTATATATAAAAGTACCTTCGTTACCTTTATATCTAATACTTACAAAATACTCGTCATTACTTTACCGTGTAAAAAGATAATTATCCACCATGAAAAAATCGTCAACACTTGGAACTAACCTCCGTAAAGAACAATTTAACAGGTAGTCCGGCGGCAACGTTTTCCAGGCGATCGATCAGTACCTAAAGCGTTGTTGTCACGCATTATTCACCAGCTATTTACGTGAAAAGCTTTCACATGTTACGGGCTAACTGGTCAACTAGAAGGCACTTCACAAAAACTATAGAAGCTCAACACAGTATCCAATCATTTTAAGTAATTTACCGTTGTTGGTTTGTCTATGTGCCCACCTTCGTGGTTGTTTTGTTGAAGGGTAACGGAATATTATTATAATCGCAGGTAATATAAAAGCACCCTCACGAACCGTAATTATCGAAATTTGATTTCGATCTGGGCACTCAATTATTCAATCTGTGTCAGCAGTCGGAGTGAAACATACATTTTGTATGTTTTCATTACTTTCTCAATTTATTTCGGGACTTCAGCATCAACGTGTTTGGGGTGACTACATCAAAACTGAATTATTTCAAACAATAACTTTAAAGGTGTGACCTTTACTTCGTAAACAGCGTTTAAAGTTGTCATAAACAATGGTTTAATCAACCTTACTCAAGGAATAACCTGCTGTTTTCTGGGTGATTTATGATCCCTTAATACTGTTTTACAACGTTCAGCGAAGGTCGGCAAATATAACTCTACTTTATCAAACATTTTAAATTATTAAAAAGCGTGATATGATTCCGACCGTATTTTAGTCTATCAATTTATGTTTATTTTTCCTTCTGTTTTAAAGACTTTTGAGTAAATACAAACACATCTCATCTTTGGTAATTTCATTGAGATTAGCAACATCTCATTTGGTTTCACCTGTAATGGACATTAGAGATAGACAAACATATAAATTTTTATTTGTATTTATAAATTTATATATTTCTCAATCAATTAGTTCAGAACTTGCCTAAGCATTGAAATACATATAAATACTCGTATTAAGCCTTGACCGAACAACTCGGAATGAACTCAACTCCACACCTTCTTTGAAAAGTCATTCAAATAAATGAAAAAAATATATGAAAAATTGGTTTAATTTGTTAATTTAGGTTAGGTTATGGAATATTTTTTTTAAATTCCTAGAGGTGTTGAGTTGAGTCGATTCTAAGTTGGCAAGAAACCAAAGTAATTTTGAAAAAACAACCGACATTATCACATCATTATCGGCATTAAGACATCTATAAAAAAGTCTCAATGATACAATTATTTGAAATAATAAATTGACATAATTAAAACTTAATTCGTCATTAAGACATAAATATAACATCCAAATTCATTATCTACTTTCTACACAACAAATGCACAATAGTTATATTTTCAAAGGGATACAATATTTTGATGGACTTCCCGAAGAAATAAATTGGTGTTTAGACGTAATCTATCAAATCTATTCTCGTTATATTCAAGAAAAAGGTTAAAATTATTTTTAAAAAACTGAACACTCGTAACATCATGAATTAAAAACAGTTACTTTATTTCAAATAAAATTATTTTTTTTCTATGTAATCACAGATTGTACACTCCAAAATATAATTAATTAATTTCAAAATATAACTCCTACAGAAAACTCATTCATTCCAACGTCAGGTAGTTTTCAGGCAAGTAAAATATATTGTTAGATAAATATGTTAATTTCAATGTTTTTATTTTGTAACTGAACTGAGCCACAAATTTCAACACTTACCTTGAGACAACACAGTCCCTAATGAAGGGGTTTGCTCGAGGCACACATTTTAATGAATTCCGACGAATTCATAACTGTAATATCTTGTTTTCACAGAGATGCCCAAGGAATGTGAGTTATTTTCCTTAAGGTTAATAAAAACAGAACATGCCTTACCATTAAATTATTCCACGTAAAACGGTTTGAAAAATTTGCAAAACGTTGTTCAACTATAAAATTAGAGGTTAGCGCTAGATTTTATTCTCCTTGACGGTGAATAAGTGGCTTCCCGAAGGATGTAGTTAGAAATACCAGTTTAATTCCTTTACCAAAATTAATTAAAATATCCTCCTCGGAATGATTCAGTTTCCAGACCTGCTTGGGAAAATTCGGCCTTCGGTCTATCCGTACGCCGATCAGCATGCCGAATACTTTTCTCCACGCCTTCATACGTCGTTAAGATTCTGAATTTATTTTACAGTATTGGGTCCTCTTATTTATTTATTTATTTCAAAAACATACAGCACAACATGTGCCATTAACATAAATTATATTATATATGTATTATAAAACAATAACAAAACGAAAGTAACAACATAAATTGAAGTTAAATATAAAAACAAAAGGTAAAAAAAGGAGTTGAGGTAGTAAGCTGTAAGTAAAAAGTAAGATAGATAAATGAAAGTATAAAGTAAAAGCATAAAATTATAAAATATAAAGTACAATGAAAAGTTACAATTGAGATAGAAAGTTAAAAGGTAGGAAATAAAAAGTGTAAAGTTATAAATATTAAAAAAAAGTGTAACAAGTAAAGAGTAAGAAATGCTCTTAGGAGCCAAAAATTGAAGATAATATAAATTTACCAAATATAAAAGGTATCACTGATTATGATATGTTTCTAATCATAGATATTGGGAACGCTCATACAATTGCGTATACATACATCTGTTTACAAAGTTAATAATAGCGAGTGCGTACTGGTAGGACTTGATTAATGATTATATTATGATTACGTCGTAGTAATAGCAGACAAATTCTGTTTTATGCATCTTTTGTATGATGACAGACTTCCGGCATTATCGATATGAGCAAATTCATTACCTAAAGAGTGTAGACGATGTATTATTGAATTTTGTTCAGCATTACTGAGAGTATTGTTGCAATAATAAGGTGTTTTGAGTCGAGTTATTCTACTAGGTACGTGATAATTCACCAGCGAAACTAGTTCAGGGGAGTCAAACCAGTTATTATTTATTTTAAATAAAAAAATTAGATCATTAAATATTCTTCTATCTTTTAACGATAACAGTCGCATTTTTCGTAGTAGAGAATCATAGTTCATTTCGTCCGCGGGAATTCCTAACTTAAAATTTAATGATCTAAGAAATTTGCGTTCGATTCTTTCAATGGACATTTCATGACTTTTGTAAAAAGGGTTCCATAAGGGGGAATTATATTCCAAATGACTTCTTACTAGAGTCGTATAAAGTATATTAAATGTGTTGATGTTTTTGAAATCCTTAGATATTCTTATAATGAAGCCCAACATTTTCATTGCTTTACTAGTTAAAATATTAATGTGATTATTAAATGATAGTTTCGTATCAAAGATTATACCGAGGTCCCTTATTTCAGATACTGACAATAAACTCTGGTTGTTGAGTGAATAACTGTATTTTATAGGGTTTTTTATTCTAAAGAAACTCATGGTTTGACATTTTTTAATATTAAGTGTAAGCTTGTTTATGGTACACCGTTCTGCGAATTTTAAAAAATTGGATTGTAGGGACAAGCAGTCGTACATATTTTTTATGATTTTATATATTTTCATGTCATCAGCAAATAATAATACATTAACATCAGAAAATACGGAAGTGACATCGTTTATAAATAGAATAAACAATTTAATTAAATGAAGACATTATGAGCGAAACTCAATCGAAAATCTGGAAACAGAAAAATCAGAAAAAGATATTGGCACCTCTGGGACTCGAACCCAGGACCTCCCTACTTTCCGGGTTGGGCGCTCTTATCCACTGAGCTAAGGTGTCGATATCCAATTCGGTCACTTTTAACTGTACCATACTTCGACTAAGAACCACCCATATTATCTTCATTTTTCTCAACGCATATTTTTATTGGCTGCCATCTTTATGAATGATTGCAAGATTCAACTCGAACTAAATGCAATCTAGATGGTGTCTGGATAAATTATTATCCATTTTATTTAATGTGTGACATCTATTGACTCTTCTGCAAGTCTGGGATGAATATTATTATTTATTATTTTAACTTTATGAGTAAAACCTCAAACTGTAATATTTAATTAAATGAAGACATTATGAGCGAAACTCAATCGAAAATCTGAAAACAGAAAAATCAGAAAAAGATATTGGCACCTCTGGGACTCGAACCCAGGACCTCCCTACTTTCCGGGTTGGGCGCTCTTATCCACTGAGCTAAGGTGTCGAAATCCAATTCGGTCACTTTTAACTGTACCATACTTCGACTAAGAACCACCCATATTATCTTCATTTTTTTCAACGCATATTTTTATTGGCTGCCATCTTTATGAATGATTGCAAGATTCAACTCGAACTAAATGCAATCTAGATGGTGTCTGGATAAATTATTATCCATATTATTTAATGTGCGACATCTATTGACTCTTCTGCAAGTCTGGGATGAATGGAAAATAATTTGAAATGGATGGATAATGTGGATAAGAGCGCCCAACCCGGAAAGTAGGGAGGTCCTGGGTTCGAGTCCCAGAGGTGCCAATATCTTTTTCTGATTTTTCTGTTTCCAGATTTTCGATTGAGTTTCGCTCATAATGTCTTCATTTAATTAAATATTACAGTTTGAGGTTTTACTCATAAAGTTAAAATAATAAATAAGAATAAACAATATTGGACCAAGGTGCGAACCCTGAGGCACGTCACTGTTAAAATTGTTAGGATCCTTAATAAAACTCTTTTTGCTAGAATTTCACTTGTATTATAAAATCACAGGTAACATTTTTTAAATGTGAAAATAACGGTGATAATATTGACTACACCGGGCCAACATCTGGCAGTTGTTTTACTACTGAACTTGCGAAGGAAAGAAAGGGCGCTGAACTATAAAATTCAGCCTTTTTATAAGAGTAACAAAACACACACCTTTACAAAAACAATAAACATAACCTTTAATATCTGACGTTTGTATGAAGTGGTGGTCAAAACAGAAAGCTACTTGCTAAAACCGGACAAGCCACTAGCCAAGGTTCGCACCATTTGTCCAGGTAAAAAAACCATAGGTGTTTGCTCCAGCAACCCATAGGTGCCGGTAGTATGTCAATTTTTAACAGTCACTAGTGGCTTCAAATTCGTAAGACAAGTGATCTTTGATAGAGACAGTTAGTAAACGTTTTGATAAATAATCTTTAATCCAGTATAATAAGTTGCCACTTATACCAAGTTTTGACAATTTATTTAGAAGAATTTTATGGCACACCTTATCAAAAGCCTTACTAAAATCTGTATATAGAGTCAACTTGTTCTCTATTAGCAAGGGCACCTGAAATAAAACTTTCGTACAATGTAAGGTTAAGAAAGTTTCTTAAGAAAGCTTAAAAACCGTTTTAGAATATATCTGTATAAAGCTTAAGGAGCCCGTATCACTTTTTTTATAATTACCCATGTGAGATAGTAAATAATGTTACGCTGGCGTGCAGACAAAATAAAAGCTCGCAGAGTTACGAGAACGGTCAGCGGTGACATGAAAGGTTTTTCAGTTCCGAGTAAGCTTTTCGGTAACATCAAAGAGAAATAAAAAAAAAATGTTATGCCTGTGCACGGCTTTATCCACGGACGCTACGCATATATCATAAACTATACAACCTATAAAAAACAATTTTACGTTTAGCATATTTGTCATCTGGCAATACTGAATAACTGCCATTTCTTTTCTGTCAAGACTAGAAACGCGCGATCGAATACAAAATTTTTCAAAAAAAGTAAATAATGTATCATATTCAAACGGTTTTTCCTGATATTTGAATTACAAATTCAGTGGTGTATTTAGTTTTATTCGAGAAATGACACACGATCCATCCATTTGTTCTTGGCTTTCTATCCATTTTTTCAAGCTCTCTTAGGCGATAATGTCAAAATTTTACCTACGGACAACACATTGATTTTACTCGTGGACTTTCCACAAGTACAAAATATAACTTTAAGATTTTAAATTTGTTTTTGTTTCTATTTTCAGTGAAGACATGCCCAGCAAAAGCTAGATTCAAATAATAAGCAATGTTGAACTTGTTATGTGCACAGTTTGTAGGTAATATGAAAACAAAAATAATCCTGACGTGTATATTATGCCCATGTTATTATCATTTTCAATGCGTATCTAGAGCCCACAAAGAGAAATTTTCAGTTTTAGATGACGAGAATAATTTAATATGCCAAAAGTGTTATGAAAGCTGAAGACACTGACAGAAATCAGGACAGTATTAACGCAATCAAACAATAACGTACCATTAAACTTTTGCTAATATCTGTACTGTCCCATTGTTGTTATTATCTTTTCACTATTAAGGTACAATTAAGTTTTCGTTGTTATATTTGTTTAATTGTGTTGGTTGTATACTTTCAATGGCATCCACAGATACGTTGATTTGTATCAATCGATACATTGGGTGGTCTCAACAATGGTGGTCTCAATCTTTAAGACCTTCATTTATATGTACTTTCCTTTCACTGTCATCTCTTTTTTATTCGTGCTATTATTATGTTATCAATGGACAGTTTGTCCGTAAATAAATAAATAAATCTCGATACTTGATCAAATTTAATGGCAACATTAAAATATTATTTTAGCTTCGATTTAACTTTCTTTAAAGTTGATTTTGGTATAGTGAGAGACAATCAAAACACTTAAAAGTGTAAGTATTCATCTTCACAACAGTCTAGGTAGATAGTGTATATACTTACGACTTACTCCGTAAACAAGCAAACCATGAGCTCTACATAGTATGTGGTATGTTTGTTTTCTAAGACTTCTAGGTCAACCCAACTATTTGTAGCTGTAAAGGTCACCGTTATCATCATGAGCTATGGTGATATGAAATTAAGTGGATTAAAATGTGAAAAATGAGACAAGAAAATTTTTTGATTGTTAATTACGAAAATAGATTGTTGAAACTCAGGCGAAGCCGGGTAGTGACAACGTGTATCACTTTATTCATAAATTATATACTAATTATTTGTATTTTTACACAATAAATTCTTAAAGTGATCTATTTCAGTTGATACTCATCACGGCGAGAGATATCACGGCACTCATCTATTTTGTATATTACTCATCACGAGATATATATGCCCTCATCTTTTTTATATATTACTCATCACGAGAGATATCACTGTCGTCGTCCATTTTAGATTATGCTTATCACGAGAGATATTGCGCCCCATAACTGTTTTAGATGATACTCATCATCAGTTATCACGGAACCAATGAGTTAATTGACCAATTATAATATGAAAATACATTTCGGAATTACGCCTGCTTTACTTCAATTACATAATTTTCAATATTTTATAAGTTTAAGAAAAAACTTTATTTAGATTAAATTCAATGTTTTATCCCTCGTCTTGTGCTTCAATTCAGGAAAGCCTCCCTCTATATGACAAAAAATATTGAAAGGGAACCTGGTAATTGCCTCTGTTATTCCTCTGTTTAATCCTCCCTTATACGAAAGCTTATACGGTGTTACGTGAAACATAGCCTTTCGGATTTGGTGATTCCCAATTTCATTTGAGCTGACCAATCGAACAGGAAAGGGTTTTTTACGACAAAGAGAGCATTATTTGCATGAAAAGAATTTGTCATTGAAGAAGAAGATAACACTTATAATCTAAATGAAAATATGAAAGAAAACAAAAATATTGTTTTCTTTCATATTTTCATTTAGATTATAAGTGTTATCTTCTTCTTCAATGATATATTACGTTGATGGGAATAACCTTCAAAAGTTATTAAAAAAAAGAGTTTTTCTCATAAAAAATTGAAAAGAATTTGGTTTAATTTAATATTTTTCAAGAACTAATTAATTGAGAGTGCTAGACGATCAGTAGGACATTTGGCTAGGCTTTGTCTATTTTTATTCAAGGTTCAATTTTAGTTATCTAAACATGTATTTATACTGCAAAAAGAATCACACATCAGAAGGAGGGTTTTTTTTTGGATGAAAAGACATTGACTGCACATAAAGGGATGGTACAAAGGTGGTTGAGTTAATGACAGAAAAATATCTTCCCCAAAATTGTTGACAAAACCGGGTGAACCAAAATTTGTAACAGGTAGCGGCAAGACTTTACTTCTCAGACCTTAAGCCAACAAACGTGTGTGTTGATAAGTTTATTTTGGTGAGGCTGTTTACTTAAGTGATGTTGGGTAAGATATAAAATTATCAGTCTCTCCTACTGTACTCGTATCTACAGGCACCATATCATTAATAGAATATGTGATTTTCCATCGTAACAAAATTCTAACCAACAAACCGACATGTCGTTTCTCCTCGGGGGTAGGTAAAAAGGATTGACCACCACGTCTTAGCGCACACTCATAGCTTCAATCACATTCATACGTGGTTTCATAAGGAAATGAGAAGCATAAAATATTGCAATAGTCTAGAAATACCAAGCAAAGGGGTACCAAATTCACGATGCCGGAGGTAACCGTTAGAGATTTATTGTTGCTTTGGCTTACAGATTTTCTACTTCGTAGTGTAGATTCCATGACCAATATCAATATAATGTATTTTACGTTGTGTATTTAAGATTATTTCCCTAGCAACTAATATTGGCAAATAATTTTTCAATGCCAGTTCGTGAAGATAGATGCGTTGGAAAATAAGATATCACCTCATGTAAGATGAACTGATATCTATTAAAAATAGCTGAACTGACGGTAAGATCACGATGATTTCTCCGCAGGGGTAAGGGGCCATCCATAAATTACGTCACACCTTAAGGGGGGAGGGGGGTGAAGATAAGTGTGACATTGTGTGACAAGGGGTATGGGGGGTTATCAGCTCTGTGACGTCACATATAAAAATCTGAATTTTCATTATTTTTAGAAGTAAAATTGTACAATCTGTGACGTCACACTAAGGGGGAGGAGGTCTCACAAATGTGACGATGTGTGACAGGGACGGGGGGGGGGGGGTCAAAAATATCATGAAATTCGTGTGACGTAAATTGTGGATGGTCCCCTATAAGTAGAGAAAATGGACCGCCACAAGACTCAGTTTTGGCACACACTTGTAGTCAAAAACAGCTGTAATCGGCGATTAATTCAGAGTTGTTTTTCTTCTTTGGCCTATCTCAAAACATTTCCCAATCGGGTGACGATTTTTCTTTCTCTATAAAGTCAATATATTATATTTAAGCCGTGTAAAGATCAAATAATAATAAAATTAATAAATCTCTGTTCAATGTCATACACTAGCGTTATGTCAAGTTTATCGAATAAAAAATAACTGATATAACGTAGTATCCGGCTTAGCACATTCGGCAGTTGTACCAACATTCGGGGAATGTGTGCTCGCTTATTTAAATAATCCCTCGCTTCTCCCGGGACACGTGAGGCGGCGTTCTTGTTCTCCTGTAGCGCCTCACTGCTTCCGGGAGGAATGATGTGCCCAACTAGTACAGGACGTGCCATCTGACAGGATAGGTGCCTGAAAGCATCGCTAAAAATGTTAAGGACACAATAACATAACAACTGAATGTATTATAAAAACATATAAATAATAGTACGATAGTATCCGAAACTAGTGAGTGTATCACTTTCAATTTAATGTGTGTATAAGTATTTTCTTTATAATAAATTCTTAATCAATTTATTTTATTTAAATCTCACACAAGAGTTCAAGCAACTCCCGTCTGTCCGAAGCCGTTGGAACTTTGGCATCCCCAATTTTATGTACTTAATTTCATTCAACTCATTACATTTAAATGGTCTTAAACAGGATTAAGCACATAAATTAGAATAACGATCACATTGGAATGTGGAAAAGGCCGTTGTAATGCTTAACAATAATTTGTTCGAAAGCATCTATAAATCGGAAGTACCATTATTTCCAAAACATTATCTTTTTGCGATACTATCACGGCCTGTATGTTTTCATCATCAAAACTAAAAGCTTACACATTTTTTTCTAATATTAAAAGCAGCATCGATCGCAGTAGTCCTTTTTCGCACGATATTTCATACGCGAGAGTATCTTTAAAAGGGCGATAAAAAATCTACGAAAATAACAGCTAAACAAGATACTTTCACATGCCCCACTTATACGCTAACGCATGTGTTTTATATTCATGAAGAAAAGTACTAGTTCATCGGCAAAAACCGCGTTAAAAATACGCGAAATAAAATATGGCAGGAAACAGGATGGCTCGGCAGACATCTCAGATAATCATTACGATTTTGGGGGTAGAAGGTTTCGCTTCCGGTTGGTTGAGTTATTACTACGGCTAGAGGCGACATCTGGTGGCACGCTTTTGCACTCCATATTCCGTCCGCTTTAAGCTGCTGTATATCGTATGTATTTATCTTCATTCCATACGCCCGATATGCGTTAAGAATATTATTAATCCTCGATTTGGAAGACCCGTGAAGTGCGAATTTTTGATATCATACATCTCGATAAAACCAATATATATATCGTCAAAATTCCGGATAAAATCACCATCTTTATGTAGAGAATGCTTAAGATTTAAGTAGGCGATAATCACAAGTTCCAATTTATTTTCTTCTAATCTGATTTGGCATCATCGCAATTCTATAAACCATTCCTCGTTTAATTAACATTTCTGATATAAAATCTTTTACTTTTATGTCGTTCACTCATTTTACTATCTATTAAAAAATCGCCGAGATAAAAATGAACTATTTTTGATGGCTTAACGTTTAAATAACTTTAGTAATGCTAACTCAAGTTTTATTCCTAAAATACTGTTTAAATTATCTCCTTTATCTTTCAATTCTCGAAATGATTGTCCTAATGTCTCTATTTTGTGATCGAAAATCAAATTTGCGTTTGTAACTAAAAACGTATTTTCTTTTACTCAAATATTTGCCATTACTTTAAATAAAAATTATTTTTAATATAAAATTTATCAGGGTAATTTTTACAGATTAACCTATTTATAAAAGACCATTTATTTTTATCATTATCTCTCAACTTTGGCCTTTTTAAATTAATGATAGTTCAGTGGGGTCGAAGTTATTGGTAATGCAATTTTTCTTATCAGAGTAAGAGTAAAACTTTTTTTTTCAAAGAAAACTTATTTTAACAGGTTTTCACTTTGTAATGGCATTATTTATTTTTATTAAAAGATAATTGACTTAGTTAACATCACTTTATTTATATATGCATAAGCTACATATTTCGTGAACGATGTTCACATCGTCGGGAGTAAATGTACTCTTAATTTAAAAGTTAAATATAGATCGCCTACGGAGAGGAACAGGGAGAAGAAAGTGAATTTTTGAAATTTTAGAAATAAGAAAAAGTGTTAATATCAAAGCAGAAAAATTAAATTAAATTAAATATAAACCCTCTTTTCAACATTTTCTCACATAACCTGTCTTTCCTTTCTAGTAAAATAGTAATCCTAATGAACTTCCCCCCATTCTTACCCCTCTCCCTTCCTTCTACCCTTTCCTCTCCAAGGGTGATCTATATTTAATTTTTAATTTTACTGTGTATGATGTGAACATCGTTCACGAAGATGAAGATTGTGTATAAGATTGGATATTGATTTTACAAAAATAATATTTTTTTTTATATCGAAGGATTCTATCCCTGGTCGGCTGAATGTCTGAGAAGGTTCGTCAGACGCTTTAAACCATTATACTTTTCGCGCAGGCTAAATCCTATAGATGTATGTGTTTGTCTCGTTTTAGTGTCGGTCCTTTCCGTTTCATCGAGTTTCAAATCACAACGGTGTTAAAGAAGTTTTCACTTAAAAAATCAGAATGCAATTCAGACGCGGTGGAAGTGAAAACGAATGTAAACAAGAGTGGGGAAGCTACGAAGCACCGCACAAAGAGGAGACCGATTATACATAAATAAAGTTCTCGTGAGCACTTAGGCCGTAGGCCCATTGTGCTATCTCCCATTTTACCTCATTCCTTTGACAGTAATCCAGCCCCTTTTATACAGTAATAGAGACCGATTATACTACCACATTCTCTTGCTAACTAAATCGTATAGATGTTGTGTATTTCTCTTTTTGGTGTCACTATTTTTCGTTTCGTCGACTTTAATATCACCACGGTGCTAAAGAAGTTTTCCCTTCGAAAACATGATCGTTTCTTTGAGGCTTAAAATTGGTAAGGAACGAATCCAAAGGCGAAACATTTATCACGCCACAACGTGTAATCTCCTCCCGTTCAAATGGGATATATTCGAATTATATGGATGAATGATAAATAATATAAGGGCTAACAAATAAGAGCAAATTCATATCATGTTTCTTGCCACGAGCTTTTAGTAAAACGCGCAAAAACACGATTGAATCAACATGAACAAATCTCTTTACCCTTTAAGGAGTGTATTATTTCATATTCTTATTTCTAGAAAGATCTCATGCCTTGTGTTGCTTGATATTCCATTTGGGTATAAAATGAATTAAGGTCTCGCGTTCTTACTCTTTATCCCTGTCCCCACTCTCCCAGCATTCCCCTATCCCGCGGGGAGAGTCTGCGCTCACTTGGTATGGCAGATAAGGGGAGGAAGGGATTACGGGGCAAACGGGGCAAAGGGGCAAGCGGAGCGTGTAGTGAAGCTTAAAGTTTAATGACTTTATACTGTCGATATGAATACATGCTCAAAAAGCGTGGTTCAAAAATATTGTTTCATTATATTAAGCTAATCGTCAAATTGATTGTTAAACCGTTTGTCGTTGTGTTTATTGGAAAAAAATGAAGGCCAATTTATTTAACAAGTTTAGTATATAGTTAAACGCGCTTTTTTATACGAAACAACACAAAAGATTCCAATTGTAGGAGATGGACGATGGACAACTCGATCGTAACGACTTCAAACAAGTCGTTCACTTGCTGCCGATCCATACGTATATTATAAATGCAAAACTGCTCGAGTTCGTTTGTTACGCTTTCGCGCATAAAACAATAAAACGATTTTAATTTTTTTCACCGATAGAAAGCTAAATTATATGCGAGGACTCTAGGCTATATATAGTGGTAAGCTCTGGCTTCTGTTATGAAATTATAAATATTAATATATTATATTTGTTTTACGTTTCCTGTCGCTAACAAATTCGAGTTATTGCAAACGTCAGAAAACAAATCGTTGCCATGGAAACGATGTTGATGTTCTCTTTGTGGGCTTTATGCTGGTAGGTGCTCAGCCCCCTACCTACTGGTCGGCTGCTGCTCCAGAAAATTTAATTATTAGAATATGTTTTGTTTTTTTTTGCACAAGCTTATGTTTTGGAATAAATGTCAGATGAGAGTTCCTACATTAAAAATATAATTTGTGACGATTTTAAAGACAGTATAATAAAAAGTGTTATTTTTTTATTATATTAACAAACTTCGACATATTTAAATAAAAATAAATCTCTGAAAAATGTTTGTAAGCGCATAAATTCCGAACGACTGAAGCATATTGGATAATTCTTTTTTTCTTTGAGCTCTAGCATTATGAAATTTAGGTGGCATTATGAAATTTAGGTAGCATTATGAAATTTAGGTGGCACGCCAGCTATTTGAAAACAGAATGTACGGGGAATGAATGTATAGAATGCGGGAGGGGGTGGGGGGAGGGGGATAATTGATAAATGGAAGCGTTACAGTAATTTCCTCTAATACCATGCAAGCGAAGCCGCGGGGAAAAGCTAGTTAATATAAATAGCGGAACATCATATAATATAAGTTTATATGTTAGGGAGTGTCCGATCTTTTCAATGGTTACATAATGAAACATAAAAAACAAATAAATAAAGTCTTGTCATATTATTTTGGGATATCGATTTGGGAGGCGGTTATGGGTACAGCCGCCTTAGGAATCATTTATTGTATAACCAACATCCCTCTCTTAGTTGACCCCAAATGATTCGCTACGTTTGGTGACGCCCGGGTTCGAGGGGTAAGGTTTGAAGCATATGCGTTTGCCCACCCGGATCGAGAGATACTGGTTGAGGGCGACCTAACACAAACCTCTCCAGCCGGACTCTCTCGACCCATCGCCTTGCACCGCAATGTGAGGGATGCATTCATACGTTGGTCACTCCTGGACACAAAAACCTCCAGATTCCTACCCATTTTTTTTCTGCCCATAACTTCCTGTCATTCCTTTCACTCAAAAGACCCTCCACACAGCATCACCAAAGATGACATGGGCCTTGAGGAAATTTCCTCAGGGCCTCAGGTGTGAAGCTAATGTAAAAAAAAAACACTTTATCAGAGAGCAAAGTTTTTGTCAAAACGCGTACAAGAGATGTACACGTTTTCTAATCTTAAATGGTTTGCACGGTCCGGCAGAGCGATTTTTGACATAGCTATTATCTGTAACATATTCAGTGACACCCCAAGGACTATGATTTTTATTTTTTACGTGGTTTAAATCATAATTTTAATACCGAAAAAGGTTTTGTTACCAAGTGTTCTATGAATTTCGCTTGCTTGTTTTTTTAAAACAATTCATTTTATGTGTGATTTATCGTTTTGGTTTGACTTTATTCCGTCTTATAAAACATGACAAACGATCTTTTCACTTTGTGACAGAATATAACCTTTCAAAATAATAAATGATTTGTTTTACATACCGAAAAATGCTTTATCTATTATATTGGTACGACAGCATGTACCCTGTTGGAAATTACGAACTCCAGTGAAAAATATTATGGCTTTAAAAAAATATGTTCATATAGACCAATAAACGCTGATTCTGAATATATAAGTTGTATTAAATAATATTTAACGTAGAGTTTTTAAAAATATATTTAAAAGTCGATTTTAAAACAGTTCATTAAAACACTCTGTCAAGTTGGTATTATTGAATTTGTGAGGCGTGACGTCACCGCGTCCATAAAACGCTCCACTGCTGAAATTTAAAATGGCCGGCGACGATTAGCTGACTCCAGTTGCCTACAAAATTCATACTTCGGTTGGTCATGATGACGTCACACTATATTCAATGGTTTTCGGGGGATCTTGAAAAATTAAAACTTTGAAATTTATTTTAACTATTAAAACTAACTATAAAAATAAATATGCAGTTATTTAAGTAAGAAGGTCATTATTCATTTAAAAAAATTTTAAAAATTGGACTGGAGTTCCTTATTATAAAATAATGTATTTACTTAAATATAAAACTGGTTTTTCTTTTACGTAAGTAATTTTATTGACCTTGGATTGACTATAATTTATTAATTCAACGACTTTGGAAAGACCATTAAACGCTCAATATATCTCCTCTTTGCTGATGATATCAAATTTTACAGAGCTATTAAAACTCACATCGATTCCATTATTCAGCTGGATGATTTTTATTGTCTTGTCAAATGGTCGAAACCGAACAACTTGTCCTTCAGCATCCAGAATTGCAGTGTCGTCATGTTTACAAGGTAGAAAGACGGTGGTTCAAAACCGTTGGTCCATTAACAATTATTCAACACGCCAAAATTGAATTCGAGACCTTGGCATGATTTTCGAAGCTTATCCCACATGATATCCGACAATGCCTCCTGGGTTTAACAGAATGCTTGCATTTGTTCTCCATAAAGTAAGATCATTTACTAGTGGGTCTTAATACAGAGAACATACGAAGCACTTGTTCGCAGTATCCTGAACTACAGCTTCATTATTTGGTCCCTTTCTAAATAAAACATATCCTAGAAATAGAAAAAGTACAAAAGAGGTTTATGCGTTACCTGTACATGAGGGAATATACATATTATCCATTCCAGTATCCATCGTTATTCTTGACAGAAATGCTGGATTTCAACACCCTAGAAGCCCGCCGAAAATATTTTTTATGTAAAAAATTTTTGGAGTTAATCTTTTGAACAATACTTAATCCATCTTAGCTGAAAGAGTCTTATATATATAAATCGCTAACAACAATTCTCGTGATAGATTACTTTTTCAAGCCCTGAAAAGGCCCTTTTTCGGGGCCTTCTGCCTATCCACCAATCAACACAGCGATTCAACTGTTTAAAGGGCTGCATTGACCATCGACTTTTTCAACGTCTCTTACGAACAATTTAGCAACTAACTTTTGGCGATTGTCACAAAATAGTAATGCCCCCATGGCCTTCTTATTTTTATACTTGTGAACCTTAAATTTGTTATCTTCTCCGTCATACATTGATTATAACTGTTTTATGGATGCCATGAAAAAAAATGTACGTGTATATATATAAAATTATGTACATGAACGTGTTAACACAAACGGTGTAGTATTCTACGTAAGTAATAAAATAAATATGGAAATGTACACTGCATGTTTGGTGGTTTTCTCTAACGAGCGGTTGTAAACTCTCGGAGAAAAACTACCTCGACAAGACTCACTTGGATATAATATTACTAGAATTTGAACTGCGCGCCACTATTTCGTAGTGTTAGCCAGTGTGAATAAATACCGCGCCAAGACTTAAAAGGTGTTATATTAAAAGTTTTCGCGTTATAAGAAAAACATGATTTTTTCAATTATATCCGTTTTTTTTAGTTAATGTTGTGGCAAAAGACATCCTGTCACAAATACTATGAACTTATGCCTCTACTGAAATTATTGAACACAAGTGGTTGTCATATAATAATTTTATTATTTTAATGCTAACCTCTCCACACCAACTTTTGAAATGAAAAAAATTAATTTTTTCAAAGTGCGATAAAAAATAAAAGTTGCCGAATTCTTTCAATTTTTAAATCGCTTTAGTTGAACTCCCAATGATTTAGGCCACGAACAGCTACCGACTACGAAAATAGATTTTCGATATTTATTTTTAACTCACCAACCATTGCGCTGATTCTTACAGGGAGAGGCAGAGAGGGTAGACCACCACACAATTCTGTCTCGGCGCACACTACTCGCTTCACGCTTCACTTACAGTCAATATCGTTTTGATATCCGAATACAACATTATTTTAACAAATATGTTATTGGGTTCACAGTACCTTACTGCATAAAAAATAACGATTTCAGATTTAGAAAATGTTCTTATCATTTTTTTTCTGTAAAACGACACGAGCGCAATATTCTTACTGTTAGTCGTACGGTCCAAGGCGTCAAGTTCCCGCCCAGATGTCCATCACGGTTCGGTGCTTTGCAGTTAAATCCTCCATCACTACGCAAGCCACATTTTTCGTTTATTTTAAAGGCAGTAAGAGCAGGTAAAATATAACCAGGTTATGTAATATATACATAAATTCCAAATTAAATTGAAAAATTACCTGAAACAACTGTAAGAATCCATTTCTACTGTTAATATTTCATTTAAATCTTGAAATTTATTTATTTGTATATCTCGAGCTTTCTTACATATCTTTTGTTATTAGATGCAATATTATTATTTACTTACTAAATGATACATATACTTGAGCTTTAATTCCCTCACCAAACACCAGAGCCTTGTCTCTTAATGATGAGGAAATGCTATTATTATATTTATTTTACAACTCTGTTTTAGCGTGTAAAAAAATGTATACTTATTGTAAAAACATATAAATATTTTTAAAAAAAATAAAAAATAAAAAAAAATTATTATTTCAAAGTAATCTTGGAACATTTTGCCACTCTTTTAAAACAATTGTGCAATTTGTGCATTATTATACGACACAAATAAATATAACGTTTACATCTAAACATCATAACGCACTAGATACTAGACGATAGCTGCATTATGTGGTTTTATTTGCTCCAAATTCTTTCTTAAAGCGCCAGGACTGGCGTTGTACACTCTAGCGGCTTTCTGTTGGGATCGTAACGCTGTGATTATTTTGGGCCGGAGCATTCAGACATGGTACAAAATCATAATCTGCGGCAATTTTTTTAAAAGGTTTGGGATAGTTTGTAAATGTGATTTTGAGGAGGCATCGAAAATGCTTTTTAGTTTCAGATATCTATCAAGACAACTTCTACGATGCATTTAATCTACCTCTCATATCAACATCCTATTAGGAAATTTAATATCAACAATTTTAACATTTATATTGGTAAATTGATATGAAATAAACAGTATGGCTTCATGAAATGTTGTTTAAAATTGTCATTCAGATAGTGACGTTTCTTTGAATCAATTGTAAAATTCCTCTATTAAAATAAGTATGTATAATGGTTTATAATTAAGTTGGTAGGATTTATGTATCTGCTCCCTAAAATTTTGATTTGGTTTTATTAAATAAGAGAAAATTAGGTAAATACTTTTCGGACGCAACGTCTTCTGTTCACAGAACTACTAGTATACAAAATAACAAAAAAACACGTAATTATTTCCAAAGAAGTAATAAACATTATTTCTGAGATTATGTTTCCGGCAATATTTCACAAAGACAATAATAATTAGATCATTATCGTAGCTTGCCCTATCTGATATTATTTGTATTAGGAGTCTCGAAAGTATCATACAAATAATTCCTAGTAATATCTTAATAATGATTACCGTTTGTACGTGTTAAAGAGATATATCTTGAATTCGAGATTAATAAGAGAATCTCTTGATTTTCGTTAAGGCACATCTTATGTATATTATTATTATTTACCGATTTCATATATCGCTGTTTAGTAATAAAATAACTCCACTGGTACCTGAGTTCTTACACTAAACATATAAATTATGTATTATTTACAGGGAAGATAAAAAATACTTTTTTATTGTTAAAACCACCTCTCTAGACTGATCCTGATCCGAGGTGGAGAAATTTAATAACTTTAAAATAAGTTTCCACGGTAGCGATACGATGAAACAGGTCAAACTCACTTGTATTATGAGAGTACAGCGCTCATGTGAAACTAGCATTAGGGAAATGCAAGCATTAATTTAATTAAAATAGTTCATTTTTGATAATAATTTTAAAAAAACTCCACGTCCATTCAGGTCCCAACAGCTGAAACCGGCCTATAGTACGGAATCGATCATTAAAGTTTAAATAAATGGCCTAAATTCAACCTACTCTTTGATAACTTTCATCGTATCAGAATTTCAAAGGCTTTCCAAGGCTTAATAGAACATTAATTCTCACATATTATGGGTTTACAGCGTAACAAAAGGTTCAATAACCGAGATAGGAACCTTTCAAATGTTGTTCCTAGTTAACCTAGTCTTATTCAATAGCTCACAAAACCATTTACAAATGTGATTTTTATAAACATCGAAATAGGTCAAGTAGTATGGAATAAATAGAATGAAATAACTTCCGTATCAGGATTGATATTGATCGCGTAATGTTGCATACTTCATTATGTACATACAGAATGTGCTTCTATACATGTTCAGCAAATAAAAGTTACCCAACAAACACGAGTTATACAACAGTGTTCCCCTGGGATTGCCATACAATACCTCTCTAGTTATAATGTTCATTTCAATTATAGTTCAAGCGTACCGTATATTATATAAAATGGTCAGGAAATAAAAAAATAAAAATACTCGTCCTTTACACCTTTACATTATACAGGTGTTTTGTCTCGTTTATTTGAACCAATTACGTCTTGAATTTATTTTTTCTTTTACTAATACGTTAATATTGTTGTTTTGTAGGGGTTATTTTGGGAGTCTTTTTTTAATTCAATTTTTCTTTTTGAAATCTTGTACACGTATTTATTATACCTTTTAGAAAGGCGGAAATATTTTGTAGAAAAAAAATCATTAACTTATTATAGTTTCGTTTATTTGAAAACCAGCTAGCCAACCAGTAGGTACTCAAAAACGCCTCAACATGGCAATCAATTTCCGGACGACATACATGCCTGAAAATATTTTTTTGTTAATCTGTGTGAATTTTCTGTTTGTTGCTAGAAGATTCGAATTCGAAGAATTATTTTTTTACAAAATAAGCTAAATTTTTTTTTATTCTGCTCTTAAGAACTTGAATAAGAAGAGGAAAAAAGTTTTATTATTACTCAGGTTATAAAAAGTACAATAAGAATGTTACTGATCCAATTCTGCTACCAGCATTTAAAAACAGTTCACTGAAGGGATATATCGAATTTCAGTAAGTCGACCAATTTTTATCATAAATATTATCAGAGGGAGGCAGGAATGGGTACCAATACCTCTGCCATAGGTCACCCCAAGTGATTCGCTACGTTTGGTGATTTAGGAGGGTTGCCCGGGTTCATGGGGTTTATCTAGGTCTTGGAGGCGGATGACCAGGACACACTGAAACCCAGATTCCTATCCACCCCTTAAACCATTCTCCTTTCCAGATATCTCCTCTCCTACTTTTCCTTAAAACGCTCCACACAGCATCCCTAAATATGCCTCCTGTGTAGAACTCATGTAAAAAAAGTTATCATTTTTCAAACACAGTTTTAAGAAACTACATTTCAAATTTTTGTTTCAATAAATTGTTGAGGTTTAAATAAAATGATCGATGCTACCGAATTAATCACACGATTTTAGGTTTTATTATAAAATTTAAAAAAACATTAAATTTACAAATCTTTTTAATGTATAGAAAACACATACCTAAATTTGGGTAGCTATCGCTCGAGTGGTTATCAGCCAATTCAGGGACATAAACAGCTTCATTCTCTCTCGAAACATATAATATCATCAAATAGGGCTTCTCTCCTTAGTCCTTTCTTCTTTTTACCTCTTGTTCCCTTTACGTTACATTTGTTTATTTTCTTCTCACTACTTCACAGTAGGAACACCTGCGTATCGGCCACACTCCCCTACATTAGGTACTTCTTATAAATTCTCAGCTATTTCTATGAATATTGTTGTTCGGTTTAGACAGGCTTAACTAGAAAAGTATATGATAATGATATCAATGTAGTATCAAGTATTTTTTAAAATAATTTCAATATAACAATTTATTTATTCAATAACCAGCACTCCAAAGTGATTCCCACGTTTACTGACTTAGCAGGGGTGCCCGGGTTTACGCGGTATGTTTGTCTAGGTCTAAGCGTTTGCCCACCTACTGCCTGGCGGATCGGGGGATACTGGTTGAGGGAGACCCAAACTAGACCACCCCAGCCAGACTCTCTCAACCTGTCGCCTTGCACCGCGGTGTGTGGGATGGATTCATGCATCCATCACTCGTGGACACGTTGACCCCCAGATTACTACCTAACCGTCATATCTTTTCCTCCCAGAACTTGTTCTCCTTCATTTCCCTAAAGATGACACAGGCCCTGAGGGAATTTTTTTCCTGTATGTAGCTAATGTATAAAATGTCTTAACCAAATTCCGACATAGACCTCCCTCAAATGTATTCAGTTTTGACAGCTCTCACCTGCCAGAAGCCAGCAGTTCTTTTTTGTCGCTCTCAGATCGCCAGCCCTTTTCATATTTGAGAGACCATTCACCTCACCTGATGATCTGTCACTACCACGCGAACCAAATAATCAAAGCCAATCATGTCCAGATACATAAGTCAATGAAACAAGTCATTTTTCTCATACATGCGAGAAGTGGATGTCTTCCAATATTCTAGCCAAAAGAGAAGTCTGTAATAAACTTTCCATAAAAAAATTCCCACTTTTTATTTGTAAGTTCTTTATTTTTATTTTGTTAACTAATTAATGATTTGTGTAAGATAGTTCATCGTTTCAATAATAACTACAAACAATTCTCACTCAAAAATACAAAGCACACAGTAACGTAAACGATAGCAAAATATAAGTAACGATTGAAGCAGAAACAACAACATCCTTATTACCTTCGTTTCAGAGTGAAATAAAAAAAAAATTCTCAATATTTTTAGCATGGCATAATAAAAATACAAAAATGTATACATCCAATATTTTCACAAAGAGATGGACAGTTTTTATCAAACGCACAAATCTTTTGTTCTCGCTTCAATTTATTGGTTTTTTATAGTCGTTTTACGATGCTTGACCTGGTGAACCTCGATTGGTTGGTTGATCGTGTAATCGATTGTACGTATTTTTTTTTATTTTCACATTCACCCTCTAAAACTCTTTGAAAAGACTACAATTATTTTCTGCAACAAGCGGCTTGATTTAAATTGCGCTTTTATAACGAATATTCGCGAGAAATTCGCTTAAAAAACTCTAAAGATTGAAAATTTATTAGATTGATTTGTGTTATTTCACAATTTAAACATTTCAAAATGATAGGCTTTGTGTAACTCTAAGTGACCAGCTCAGGCACGGGGGCTCCATGGAAGCCAGAGTCAAGTAAGCCTCTCGGAAGCTGGGCGTACTGCACAGGGCCCGCAGGTTCTTTAATAGTACAGAACTGCTGAACCTGAAAAAGATTGTGCAGAAACGGGCGGTCCGTTTGATGGTTGCTCCTATCTTTACAATCAGATTACAATCTTTAGAGCGTCAGGTAAGTATTCTTATTGCGTCATGTTTGTTCTAACGATATTGCAATGGAAGATGCTCGGTGGAACTAGTGATGATCCCTTCGGCACCGGTGCTTAGTCGCGAAACACGCCATACGATCGCCCAACGTACGTACACGATCGACATTCATCACACGAGAACGGGTCGCTTCTGCGACTCGCTTCAATAGCTCGGCTGTGGAATGATAAGACGATTTCTGTGTTTCCTCTTATGAGATGATTTTTGGCACTTAGATCAGTTTTTTTAATATTGGAATCATATTTATTTATTTATTTATGTCAACGGTGTTTACAATAAGCAATAATAATTGCATGTTGCAATTAAATACTTTGTTAATTACACGAGACATTAGATCGTACAAAGATATTAGAAAGTATAAAATTAATACAAGCTCTAGGATGATATAAAAAGTAAGACATAAAAGTACATACTTAAAATATATGTAGGTATATTGGTTATTTTTTTTAATATTATAGAATGATAATCTTCACAACGTAATACCGGAGAAGATAGAAATTTTAGTCGCCCACAGACATATTTATTTGAAAACATAAATTTACCCATCTTCAAAACAGTGCATTATTTGGGAAAATCACCTGAAGGGCATTTATTAAAAATGATGTACTTACATATTGTATTGGAAACAAAACATACATAAAATTAATTAACTAATTGTATTAACATTTGAATGTTGGATCTAGTTAAGAGATTTTCTAATTTAAATTAACGTTTTTTCAATTTATTTTGCAGAACCTTATCTTTTTATTTTTGTTCTATTTAACTATTTACTTCCACTCCCCTCTCACTGCCAAATAATCTTATATAATAATTTTGTAAAAATTCTGTCACACCTAAAACTTATTTATAAGCACCAACGCACCCGACAAGTAGTTTAATAAGAAACGATCGCAATAAAAAAAAACCTCACTATTCATGTTTTACAAAGTTTAAAAGCGACGTCAAAACTGTTTAATAAAATTACAAGTTCACATAGCGTATCCCGAATTCTCCTTGTACTCCAAACCTCACGATATGTCAGGCATCCCATCCGAGGGCAGATGGGAGAGAGGTTTTATGGGAGGGGAGAGGAGGCTTTTGGGCTGTGAGGCGATCGATAACAACCCCTAACCGCCCATCCTTCCCACTACCTCCGTCCCCCCACCCTCTGTGCCCCGGGCGTGACCTAGGGGATGAAAATATTTTGACAATTAAGGTATTGTATGTTGTTTGGCGCGCGTTACGGTTGCTTCGTTTAATCCACAGTAATTTCATGTTAAACTTTTGCTGCTGCCACGGGAATGATTCAACGTTATAAATAGGAAAAAAATAATTAAAGGGAAGTATCTCGACTATCGTGAGATCTTTACTTTTACGCCAGATGGATAAGCAATTTAAAATGTGTTTACTTAACCTTCGAGCATACGAAAATCAGGATTTTGAACATAATTTACAGAATAAAATGAAGAATCATTTAGTTATTGTGTTAAATGTTGTCCTACACACGTAATTTAAAAAAAAATTATTTTAAAATATTTTAGATCGTTTTATATCGTTAAAGCTTACTATATATACATCATCAATATTACATAAAATATTGAAGATATAATTTCACTTCAAATAATCATGGCTAATTACATTTTCTTATCTACTTTCACGTTACGACAAGAATGAAATTCTACAGCACCGACTTGTTAGAATTCTTGCTCTGAAATTATTAGTTATGTAAACAATAAAACAATTAAGTGCAATTTCTTGTAAGGCTTTTGTTGAGAATAACCAGAAAGTAAATAAACCGACAAACAAAGTCGCTACCTCTTTACAAAACTTATGAATTACATTCAAAACTTCTGGTATTTGTTCAGAAGCGTTTGTTTTGTCTAGAACGGGCTGATGTTTTTTAATTAATTTAGAAGTTTTTGATTGGTTTATGTTATTACATATTCAAGCGTTTTTACAAATACTTTTCACACATTTGTAACTATTAACTAATAATGAATCTAATAAATTACTAACGCAGAGACGTGAGTAATTATATTTCTATTTTGAAAAAGGAAGATTTAAATAATTTTCTATACAAATAATATATTGTATATATAACGGTTCCATACGAACTGAGAATAAAGCCAACTCAACACCTCTTTGAAAAGTCATTAAAAGCTATGAAAAAAATAATTTTAAAATAGCCAATAACCCTTATTTAACGTAACCTATTTTTTAATTTATTTTTTTCATCACTCTCAATGATTTTTCTGAGGTGGTTCTGAGTTGATTTCATTCTGAGTTATCCGGTCACCATGTATAACAGTTCCAATTTTAAAAATTACACTTAAATTCAAAGCAAATCCGAGTCACATCTAGAAATGATTATCCGGAGACACGGACACATCCGATATTAGTTTTGTAATAATCTGAGTTTTGTCAGGTTTTTTCTTACATTTTTTAATTTCCTAATTTTTTGCTCAGGATGAATTGTATGGAAAAAATCTGTAATAATATAACCTTTCTAAACAGGGATGACTGTCAGAAGTAGCTGATTTTCTCTGGAAAAAAATGTCTAACTCTATTTACAGTTGTACATAAAACAATGTATAATTCAAAAGTCGGTAATGAAGGTTTGGTCTATGGAAAACATCTGTTTATGCGATTGGAAACTTTTAAATCAGGTTCAACTGGGTAACTTTCTTTAAACGTGAATACATTAAATGGAAAAAGGGCTGATTTTGAACATGGCAAATTTATATTGGACTTTTGAACAATCCCTAATCCAGTTGCGACTAATTTATTTTCTATTTTTCTGTGTCTTGTTCTCTTTCATTATTTCGTTTAGATTATTAATGTTATCTTCTTCAATGATGAATCCTTAAAAGGGTTAAAAAATTATATATGAAAAAAAAGTGCATTTGAAAACGTTTAATTTTATTGTGAATTCCCAACTGTTCCCTACAGTCAGATGTCAATGGAACTAAGGCATTTTCAAATGAGATACTTAGGGAGGCTAAAGGGAGTGGGGAACTGAGGAAATTAGGGATGTTTGAGAAGTACCTAACTATTCGATCTGGTCGATCTCGATTTTGAATATTTAATTGTCTGTCACAGGTTCATAGTGAGACTAATTTCTACAACTATAACATATAAGAGATCTTTGTTGTTGATTTTTTTCATGTACGTTAGATGTGAAAATCGCCTAATTGCTCTTAATTGAATTTCCATCAATCAATGTTTTATTTATCATCCTTGTTATATTTAGTGCCCCTTCTCTTCCACCAAAATGTCCTTGTCAACAAAATATTCGTCGAAATTCGATACTCGACAAAATCGACCGGCCCTCTACTCGGACATTTGTAATGACGGGAGATGTCGGGGGCACTTGATGTTTTCCTCCCGGCGAAACTCGTGGTTAACTTGAGTGGTGAGTCTTCAAACTTGTCGTAATTGTAAACAAAAGTTTCGAAGGCTTAGTCGCACACGCAAACCTTCCAGCTCTCTTTCTATCTCCTTCGCCCGCTGGGTCCCGCCAAGAAAACATTAAAAAATATTAAAATCACACCCATTTCTTAAAGTTTTTTTATATTATAAAATGTTTAATTGAATTGAATTTTGGTACTATTCTAAAACATGTTCCAAAACACACTCGTTCACTGAAAAGGTAAGAAGAATAATTTTTCATAAATATAGCCCATTTACCGGCGGCCGAGAATTCAAATTTCATAGAAAGATGGTATTGGGATCCTACCCTTGCAACTATACAGGGCGGTTCCGATGAGAAAGTTTGTTCCAGCATTTTTAACCAATAACTCAATAACGATTTTATTTCTTTCAAAATTAGCTTTAATATATACCTACATTCAAATTGGGAATAAAAATGCACAAACGTATGATGGCAAAATTTAAAAAAAGATTATAAGTAGGTACGTTTTGTAATTATTTTTTTATCAAAGTAATTTATAATTTTCAATAACGTGTAAGCAAAATTTGTAAAGCAGTAAATAAAAAGACAAACTGAAATATTTTCGTCACAAAACACGTAGATACGCGTTTTAGTGATTTTATTTGAACTAAAATTAAAATTTTAAAAAGATTCTTTCAAAGATAATTTATTGATTTATTTTTTCTGTTTGATTATATGATTTCAAATGTTTGTAGTATAATAAATCATTTCGTTTAAAAATTGAGCAAATCTACCAACCTTCAACGGCATAACCTAATTATAATAAAAATATTTTTTTTAAATTTAAATATAGCTCTTCTTGATAATATAACAATCTTTCAAAATAAATTTATATTTTTTGTGGAAAAGAGTCGATACGTCTAGAATTTGTTTTAAAAATGGTACAAATTGTGTCTGGTTACAACCTTTTGATCAAAGAAGCTTCAAAGTGAATCTATAGACTGGTTTTGTCATTTTTGAGGATGCTGTATGGATTTTGAGAGAAAGGGATGCTAAATCTTGGTTATAAACAAAGTAATTGTTTTATTTCATTACAGGAATATTTAAATCCGTGTCATGGAGACCCATAATATTCGAGGAATGAAGCACTAAAGTAGACAAGTATTCACAGATGAGAAACTCACATGTAGTAGACAAGTTTATTTACAGATGAGATGTTCACTGTATGTGGTAGACAAATTTAATAATTAGTTAATAATAATAATACTTCTTCCAAGAATCTTTCATTAGAATGTCGATAGAACAAACAGCATTCACACATGAAATCTTTGAAAAGTTTGCAATTCGACTGAAAACTTGGCCAAATCTACACCACGGTAATTCTTTATTTTTAGATAATTTCATATAAAAAATCAGACATTCAAAATGGAGCTGGGCCATTATTGAAACTTTTTCAATTTAATGATTTCATCGTTTTCCTTCATCTCCTTCGTTTCAAACTCCGAGGACCTTTCACAATTTTACATGCCACTCATAGGAGACAGTTGTCCAAACGAAATTTTCGTTCCAGGAGGGATGTTCACTTCAAAGAGAAGGCTTAAAATGTTACACAACCCACATTTAATGTGGTAACAGTTCAATGTACGTAAGAATTAAATTGTGATCGAGGTACTTTCCGAGTTTTCTTGTGATGTGCCGTGCCGTTCGACATGAGCACTTCGACCGGGCAGTGGTTGAATGGGCATCGCGTTTGGGCGTCGCGTGTTCGATTCCTCGGCTGGCTAAGTACTCCATCACAACACAAGCAACATTTTCGGCTTTCTGTGGTGGTGGTAGGAGATTTTCAAGCATTGTTGGGTTATTCGTAACCCGGGAATGTTCGTCTTTCCTTTAAAAAAAAAAAAAAATTTGGTAGGAATCTGTGGATCAGTGTGTCCAGGAAAAACGCACGTACGAATCCATCCCTACCCCTGCGGTACAAGGCGATGGGTCGATAGAGTTCTGCTAGAGAGGTAAAAAAGTCTCCCACAAACAGTCTCTCGAAAACCGCTCCGCCGCGCCGCACGATGGGTGGACAGACGCATCCGCCACCAAGACACAGACAGTCCTCACCCATGAACCTGGGCACCCCTACTAAGTCACCAAACATTGTCACAAACCACTTGTGGTGAACTATTGCAGACGTGTCGGTTATCCAATAAATGGTTCCCGTGGCGGCTGTACCCACACCCGTCTTCCAAATTGTATGTTTACGTCTTACGTACCAAAAGGATTGCAGTTTTTATTTGTAATAATAATAATCATTTCATCAGTTATTGTCTATACACTTCCGTTCGTAGGCCATCCCTAGTTGCCACGTATTTCGATTGAACTTCCGCGTACCTATCGATAGAACGATTTTTAAGAAGGCCTTGAACTCTATTGGTTTTTCTTAGGTACAACTGGATGACAAAATTTATGTATTGATTGTTCAACTTCACAGTGATATTTAATTATCTCTTAGGGCGTGTTCAATTAACCTGGTTATTTTCCAATGCCTGCCGGAAAATATCTTGCATTTTTTTCATTTGCTGTTGCTTTCATTCCGTTCAATTATCTTACTGAAGATATATTCGGCTTCCTAATATTAATATTGTTTTTATGGGTAGGTTATTGTTTACTTATTTTTAGCGGTGGGTAATCACTTTGGATTGCATAAACAATTTATTCACTAAACATATATTGCATGACATATTTCCAGGTTACGAATAAATGACAATATTTGAAAAGTTCTTAGTACCATCATTATCAGTGGAAATTTTTCTTGTGCAATGATGGGGAAACCCGATGCATTTGTCCATTCAGCTGCTACCCGATTTTTCTTTTTTATGTGCGACATCCGTGCAAGAGTTCCTAATTGTTTCCCAGCCTTCTGGAGTCAGTGAGACTATGGAATCCAATTTGGGGTATGTTTTGAGAGAGAAGGTATTGGGAAGGAAAGAGATGGGGAAGAGAAAGTTGGGGAAGTACCTGGCTTTTCAAATATGGTTCCCGAACACTACTACTTATTTCAAGTAATTTTTAATTCTAAATACTGGTCTTTCAAAGAAATAGAGCAGTTTAATAATGCGATAAACACTGAACACTAAATTATTTCACGATATCACTATACTTTTACCAACTAATTTTTTTTGGTTTGTGTTCGGTTTACACTTAAGACAAAATATTCCCTGGGCGAAATTACAATATTACCTTTTTAAACGCGTCTGAATTTCGACGTTCAAAAATGTATGCAAAAATAGGTCTTTTTTACAGAAGCATGTTTTGTGGTTCTTCTCAAAATGTTATTTTATATGAAGCAATGTGACGACGCCAATGTGTCAAATCCTCTGGGATTTTCAAAGCATGTGTAACAAATTATTTTCCGAATTACATTCTAATAAATTTCATTGAATTGAAACCGGAATTCGCATTCCCTCCCTCGTAAGCAACTAAGGTTTCTCAAAGAATAAATTCCTTCTATACAAGTCTGAATAACAGTCTTAATTAAATGGCCATGTTTATTCGACTATACATAAGTATCTGAAGAAGACTACATCAGGTTACAGCGGATAATTATTGTGGTTAGTATTTATAATATAGAACCTTACTTAACATTTACATAGGATTTTCAAAGACTATTGTTTTATTCGAAGATTTTTAATTCATTGAACATTTTCTTCTGAACATTGTTGGGTTCATTTTATGACTAGCAGCGATTCTAACCGTCCAATTTAGCCTTTGTCTCGATTTTTACTTTACCTCCAAGTATTTAACAATAATGATAACATTGGAACAAACAATATTTTGCCTCCGTCTTGTTTTTAGAAGGCGGCGTGTTTTATGGTGGAAATAATTATGCAAGTTTTTAATTATTTAAACCTAGAAATGAGTTCACAATGTTTATGGCTTATTTTTACATTGAGAAGATTGTACATATAAAGCTGTACTATTTTTATGGTAGTAGAATACACCGTTAGACGCTTATCGTTGTACGTGTAAATAAAAAGTCAAGATTGATATTAGCTTTTTCTTGTGAAGAACATTTTGCTTCTTATTTGCAGACAAATGCAAATTTATTGTATCTAAGCGACTTTTTTTAATTAGAATATCTTTATTTTGGTTCCACGACAGATCAACAAAGTGGCATTTCAACACCCTTTTCAAAAGTCATCAAAAGTGACGATTTTTTTAAATAGTCCATAACCTAACCTAAAGAACACAATTTTTTTCATCACGTTTAATGACTTTTTAAAGGGCTTATGAAGTTGCACGTTGATGAGTTGTCTGGTCCCCCTTTATTTCACTTTCTTGAAAATGGATACGAGAAAAATGGCTTATTTTCAAAAATCTATTGAATTATATTTCATCACTGAAAATAGTTTTGAGTGGACAACATTTGTCATCAATCAGTTATTTACAAAAATGTAGTAACATATCCTGTCGGTAAGTATCGTTAGATAATTTTTGGAATGATAAACGTAATTACATAATACCTGCATTATTTGTAATACGTTAATATATTGAATTTTCAGTTTTGATACCATGGTCGTTGTTGTTACTGGTCGTTAAATCCATACATTTGTTCTACCGTGAACTTCGTAACAGCTTTCAGAAACTCTCTGCGAAACTTTGACTCTCTAATATTGAATTTTCGTTGCTTATGAGACAGGCTTCCTAAAATTCGTTTTATACTGGTGGATGCTTACCGAAAATACCTTTTAAGTGTTTGCCATGTTACACATACCAAAAAATGTCAAAATCTGCACTTCTCACTTAAGATTCAGTAGACCAAAACATAATATTTTTATGTATCAACATTTATAACAAAATCATTTATGACATTTTATGATGTGTCATGCATAGGCTAGGCTCAGACTTAGAATTTTAAAGAGCCTTAATTTTTTTTTTAAATGCGAGAAAAACGCAAATAAAGCATCGTGTGTTTATAATTAGATCTATTAAAAAAATTAAAGAGAATGCGTCTACGATTAATTGATCAATATTTGACGTTCATTCGAAGCTAAGAGTCTTTAAAATGTTGAGTATTGCTGTGTACTGAGCAAATGATGAGTACTTATATTATTTTTTTTACTTCCACGCATACAAATTACTACTTCACAAAATTCAAGTTTGGGAATTCCACAGTCGCAATAGCTGTAGTGGGTGGTATTCTTTTGTAATATTAACATTTTATACGCATTTTGATTGTTTGAAAATTAAACGAATCAATGAAAAAATTATTAATAATTCGTTTGCCAACTTCTATTAAAGCCCTTGCGTACTCTAACGCCCTTAAAACATCACTTGTGCTTTTTTCTTGGCGGTGGAGGTAACAGGTAGGTATAGAGAGGCCCTGGAAAAGTCTCGTAGGCTCTGGCGGGTTCAGGATTGTGGGTTGGGGTTGAGGGTTGGAGTGGAGGTGAGGTTTGAAGGCTGTCGGGGGGACAAAGGGTCAAGAGGCTCGAGGACCCGTGAAAACTGTTCAAACGGAAATGGTTGAACAACATTCTCGTTTTTGATATCCGCCACGTATTCGATACGTATAACTTTAGAGGAGTGAGGGTTTATTAGTTGACAATATATTTCCAACAAGTCAAAGAGCAACATTTAATGGTTAAATTTCCTTTTTTTCTTTGTTATTAGAACGTTGTTAATGTGATGAAATCACAACAGTCCCAACTGCCCAGAGTTAGTAATTCTGTGGCTTTACAAAACAAAAAGAAATATCGCGAAGTTATTGAATATTAGGGACGAAAGAAGAAAGGAAAAATTAAAGTTTAAAGTACCTGCCATTCGGATTTATATACCTAATGTAAAATTTTCGTTTTCGCAAATTTCATGATGCTAAACTCATTTCCACACAGTAAGTGAAACATAAAAGTAGATTATTCGCTTTTCCATTGGAATTCAACGTATTGGAGAAAGTCGATTTTTTATTTATTTTTTTAATTCCTCGGTCTGGAGCCAGTGAGACTATGGCATCCCCAATTGGGTTATGTTGTGAGGCTGAAGGTAGGAGGGAGGGGAAGGAGATGGGGAAGAGGAATGTGGGGAAGTATCTGGCTATTCAGATCTGGTCACCAAACACAGCTAAAGCCATTTTATTTATTTATTTCTATGTTATGTTTCTATGTTATTACAGTATTTACCTATTAATTAACATTTTTACATAATAGATCAATTTTGAAAACATTTTTACATAATATATTTTGCAATTTTATTATGTTGAGTGTAAGGTAGGTTTGTGAAGGTGAAACTGTGAATAGGTATTGTCGTATATTTCGTGAACACCTCACTAGGAGAACCTGTGCTGAGGTGTTTACGTGTTTATTTATGATTATGTGTGACAAGTATTTATGTGATATAATAGAAAGTTTTATATGTATTTTATTTTTATTTTTTAATTTTAATAGTATTGTACATTGGTTATTTAGAAGAGAGAAAAAAATTATTTTTATATATTAGAGGAATATAAAAAAATATATATATATAAACATACACATACATACACATCCATATAAATACATAACATTTCAAGCAACGTTTCAATTCTGAATGTTGGCTTTACACCAAAGCGATACCGAGAGTATCTTCCACTATGGAATGTGCCGCACACATACTTTATATTATTTTCAAATGAAATTATGAAAAATAATAAATTAATCAATAAAATTTATTTTCCAACGATTGGATTCGATCCAGCGATCTTCGGATTGTGAGTCAAGAGCTTTACCCCCGACGTAAAATCGGTATCTTTAAAGAAAATGAAATAGTGTTTTTGACTCCAGACTCAGGGACCTCTCTTGCACCTCTTTTAAGGAGCATGTTAAAAGATTTCGTATTTTTTAATCATCATAGTAAGCTACATAGTATTATTTTAGTGAGATTATCACATAAAGTCAGTTACTACTTTGATGTGAAATTTTTTTAATACATTAAAATGAACCAGAAAATGAGGTCACACGTACGATTTTCATATACATTCGTCAGTATTCCATAAAAGTACATGTATTTGTTATTTTTAGTACGCCATAAAAATACATATTATGCTTTCAATGCAGCTTTATACCATTCTTTTGCCATTTCATTCGTGCTTTGAAAGTCTTTACATTTACAGTCACAATAGCAACAAAATATCGTTTCGATTAAATGTAAAATACTTACCCTGATTTCAATTATTAAAGTAATTGAATTGAGTTTTAAAGCTTTATAATTGTATAACTTTATGGTTCCAAATATGCTTTGTTATTAAAGCGTGTGTTACTGACTTTGATTTTAAACGATAAATAATAATTAACTTGAACCTTACCATTTTCCAGCAATAAAAATCGAGCCATAACTACGTTTCAACACTATTAAATTCTCATTGAAAAATTGAAAAGTATAAAGTTAATTAAAATATCGAGCGAATTAAATTGACGCTCAAAGATCTGTAGATCTTGAGGGAAACTTTTTTAGTAGCTGAAAATAGTTTCTCTGACATAAAAAAACAAACAAAATCTGAATAGGTATGTTTCACATTAGCTCTCTGTTTGTGAATATTCAAATCATCGAAATCCAGCTTTGCTTTTATAAGAGTCATAACATTTCTAAATCCTGAGTATCTATGGTATCCTCATTGGTTGAATATTTTGAAACTGGAGAGGTATAAAAAATGAATGCACCTGACTATCAAGATCTTGTCACTAAATATGGACAAACCATTTTCAAGCTAATTTTTGACACGTTGTTATCTTTCAACAAGCTGATACAGATTATATCAATCATCCTGGAAGGAGGTGAAAGGTGAAAATCCTTATTTGTAATAATTTTAAACCCATCATTTATTTATAGCCAAAGCACGGAGCGTACTCTACCTAACTGTCAAAATTAAATCGTCGTACGAAATTTTCAGCATATCGGCGTATTTGTATTTATACATTCATCTGGCTCATAAATAAAACAGGTGTAATATTTTATGAGAAACAAAATGTAATAAGGCTTTTTGTTCCTAAAACATGTATGTTAATGGTGTTATAGAATATCTAGTCAATGGATAGCAGCAAATAAATACCGTAGGGGTTACCCACTCTATCGAAACAATAGGCAAAATATACGGAAGGCTTATTATTAGTACGGTATGAACTTAAGTGATGACAACAAAATGCCCACGAAGATTGTGACAGCAACCCTAGTAAGGAAATCCTCTTAGTTACATAACTTCACTCTTCCATTCCTACCCTTACATTATACAAGCCTTAAAACAACCAACAATCCATCTTCCTCCCCCTTTTTGTCTTGCTCTCACTAAAAAGGGTTTACGACGTCCTGTCCACTCTTTCTTCCATTTCTTTTCTTTCTTCCCTTACTTCTCTTTGGTCTCTTATAGGTGCATCATAATTTTTTATTTTTTTATTTATTTATATACAGTATGTTTACATTGGGTTTTTCGATGCCTGTCTCACTAGGTTATACCTGTGTCGAGACAGGCTTAGAGGTACACAAATGAACATATTTAAGGAACATATTTGGTAGTTACAAGAATATTTAAGGTTACATACATATTCATTTGAAAACAATAAAAATAGAAAGGTGATTGGAAGTGTGGGTAAATACTTTAGAGAGAGTTATCATATAAATGAAGGAAGAGATGAAGTACAGTAAATAGTAAATCCTGTCAAATCTATTTATGGAATTAAATTTGACATGAATCTATTTTTTTATTTATTTTATATGGATTAGGTCGTACGCAAATTGTTTTGTGTCTATGTGCGATTTATTTTACAGATGTTTGTAGTAGTGTGGCGTCCAATACTTACAATCTATTTCTTTACATCTTATTTGAATTTTGTCAAGGATTCAGTTTGTCTGATCGTAACTGGTAGTGTATTGTATAGTTTGCAAGCTATGTATTTGAAGTGTCTTTGTCCCAAGGTAGTTTTGGAAAAAAGAATTTGGAGAAGTTTTTTGTTTTATGGCTCCGGTATTTTGCATTGTTTGTGTTGCTTTGTATGATATTTTGTTGTTTTTGTGTAACTTAACTAATATGGATCTTGCGTGGAGTTGTTTTATATCCATAGCATTGAAAGTATTGAAAATTGTATGAGTGCTGGTAGTAAGAGGCAGTTAAAGAATTATTTTAATGATTATTTTTTGTGCTTTAATGATCGGGTCGAAGGCACTGGAATAAGTATTACCCCAAGCTAAAATTCCGTATTCGATGTGAGATTTGCACAGTGATTGTACACTGTTTTTAAAAGTTTTAAGTTAAGTAAATTGCGTGTTTGTTTGAAAAAGTATATATATACATATAATTAAAAAAAAATACAGTTAGTATATTGTGTTAACTCATTTTTATAAGCTTAGAAATATTAAATACAATAATACAGCAAACTTTTGTTGAAAAATATTTTTGAAATAGATAAATGAATCACTATATCACTGGGTGATTAATTGAAATGACTACCTTATGCAAAATTAACCTTTTTAAAGCACCAGGATAAGAAAATATTTATCACCGCAACGACGGGGTTAAGTTGCAGGGTGAGGAAAAAATAATGAAGGAACAAAGGAAGTAGGAGATGGAAGTATTTAAAAAATAAATAATATACTTTTTTAGCGCTCATAAAAACCTTTTTAATATTCTGCCGTCAAGCAACTAAATATGCGCTGAATTCAGAAAAATTATTACGCATTAGGAACACTTGAAATACTGTATAATACAGGTATCAAATCCATACCCGACACCGAAAATATTTGGCATGATAAAAAACGTATTAATGTTGAATCTATCTTCCAGAAAACTTTTAAAATGACAGATGAGAAAATCGAGTTAAATTCAGCCATGATTGATGTTCGATTTAGAAAAAAAATGTGTAAACGCTCAATAAAGTTTGCAATATAATTTTCGACTTAAAACTTATTTTAATCGATCGGCAGAAATCATACTTAAAGCAAACGATCAAATAACACATTTGCTTTCTTCAATTTGCCAAGTACGCCGTAATGCTTATTATGAGCATTTCAAACCATATATTTAAAAGAAGTTTAGTGATGTTAACAAACTGATAACATTTAACCAAATCAACACAAAATGAAGTAATGAATTCGTTAATTCCATTTCATTTTTTTATATTTAATTAAAATTAAATTTGATAGTTTTAATATCAAGTTCTGCAAGTATTTTTGTTACAGCTGTTTCGGTTTACAAGACCATTTACAAACTGAAAATTTTCTTCTAAATCGAAGCAGCTGTAACCAAAATACATAATTAAATACTTGCAGAACTTGATAATAAAACTTATGATAAAAAATAATGAAAAACGCTTTAAAAAAATAATATAATAAATTTTATTATTATAGTGTACCATGTGACCGTAAGGTCAACAAAATTAAAAGTGCTCTTAGGTCATAAATAAAAACAAATTGTAACCAATTAATTTAAATGGGTTAACATCGCGATATTTATTTGGTAGCATATTAAATTAATTAAATAGCGAACCCAGCTAGAACTAATGAATTTATTCCCTGGTCACCGACCCTCCCATTAAAATATCACTATAACATACGTAATTTCTTCAGAGCCGACTGTTCAATTCATATATTTACCACTAATTAACTTTATATACCTGCAACCTTATTCTATTTGTACCCATTCACGATATTTTGATATTTTACCACGTGCTGCAAATTGTATATTATTTGTAAAGCTGAAATGTTATATATTTGATTACTTGGCGTCTTTGGTGTTTTATAATGCTTTTTTATCATTTAAATGTAACTACGATGTTGGGAAGGCATAATAATAGTCAACTAATAATTAACACAGCGTATTATCTCAGATTACAGGTGATAATGTAGAGATATACTTTTAGTTGGCTCGCTGTCTTATAAGATTTCAGATGTACGTAAAATACAGTAGTTAAAGAAAGTCTTTCAAAATAAACATGCTATTTTCTATTAAGTAAAAAGGAAGATTTCACCATTTCTGCTCTAAAACCTACTCATTATTACAGAGCATTTCATAAGTTTTCTTCTATTTATCTATTCTATTCTTGTGTCGGAAAAGCAACGTGGCAAAGACAGGTCAATCTTAAAGTAAAGTTCAGAACTCATGTCAAGAACTTAAGTTCAAAACTTCAGATCAATTTTTTACTTTCCGTAGCTAGAAGAGTTTCCAATCTTGTAATAATATGATATTTATACAAGATGTATGCATATCTAACAATACCTAACATTTTTTTTTTTTTACATTAACTCCACACAGGAGGCCCTGAGGAAAATAATTTCCCTCAGGGCCTATGTCATCTTAGAGGATGCTGTGTGGAGAGTGTTTTTGAGGAGAGGAAGGAGTGAACATGGGTCTTGAAGAGACCCATGTTGTAGGAGGGAGGAAACACAGAGGCCGGCAAACGAGTCGTAGAAACGACCCGTTCTCATGTGACTAATGTCAACAGTGTACAAATGTTGAGCGCGCGTTTGGCGTGTTTCACGACTATGCACCGGTGCCGAGGGGATCAATGACGCTAGTTCCTCGGAGCATCTTCCATTGTAATACCGGTAGAACAAGGACAGCATTCCCACCTGGCGTCTGTGCTCTAAAGATTGAAATCCGTTTGTTAAATTAGGAGAATCTATCAAACGGACCGCCCGTTTCTGCACAGAGTCGAGGGTTTTTTTCCGGTATTTTAGGGCTCCAGACCAGAGGTGGCTGCCAAATTCAACCGTGCGGCGCACTTGCGATTTGTACAGGGCTAGCAGTTGTGTACTATTAAAGTATCTGCGTGCCCTGTACAGTATGCCCAGTTTCTGAGAGGCTAACTTAACTCTGGCCTCGATGGAGCCCCCGTACCTGAGCTGGTCACTTAGAGTTACACCAAGCGTATCAATGGAAGGCCTGTTCGGGAGAATGCTTCCGTTGAAGGAGACTAGCCATAAACTAGACATAACCTAGTTTATCTAGTTTTCCATCATATTCATGACTTTATATCAATTTTTAAAAGTGTTCTGCTTTGCCACTATTTTATGTGGTCCAGTTACTTGGAAGTTTGACACCCAATAACTCATAAATCGCATGAGTGGCGTTCGTTTCAGTGAATAGGCACATTAAAGGTACGATTGTATCATTACCAAATTGAATAGTAATGTAGAAGTGGAATAACTTTCGTCTCACTATCTCTCTTAATTTCGTAGTCATTTTCCATCAGAACAATTTGAGACCCATTACGTGAACCTTTGTTATTTTTACTTATTCCAAGCATTTGAGGCAGGAACTTTGACAAAACACGTGTATATTTTATTGGGTGGTTAGAGTTTTGTGAGGGGGATACTCGTGGGACATGTCGTATTAGATTACAGGAAAGGTATTAACCATTATTACCTTACACAGCTGCGTTCGAAAACAAATGCTTAGGAGGTGCCTACGTAGAGTTGAGCTCTACGCATTAAACTTTCCAATAGAAAAATTACGGGTCCTGTTGCCACGCAGTAAAATACATGATAACATTAATATGACTTTTTATTAATATGATTTCTATGCTTTCGGGGATGAAATTTTTTTGTAAGGTTGGTTGAGAATTTTAATAGACCTTACTCAAAGACTTTTTAGCTATTGTAAAGCCTCGATTACATTAAGCGAGTTTACAAGATACTAGCATGATGACACACAAAACTGTCTACTCGCTCAGTAGCGACAGTAGTAGCTAAAATAACGACTCTCGCGCGAACCAATTCGGTCGACATTTTGTAAAAAACTTGAGCCCGCAGCTAGCGCTACACGCTAGCCAGTAGCGACAGTTACGAAATCAGCTGTTGGTATGCCGCCATCTTGAGCGAGTAGCGAGTACAGTTGACCACCTTTCATTTTTTTTCGCAGATTGTCCACAATCTGCTAGTTAGCTAGTAATACGATTACACTGAGCGAGTTTAATAACAGATAGTGAATTTCCCAGATAATAGCTTGTAAACTCGCTCAATGTCATCGAGGCTTAAGGAACTGTAATAAAATAAATCTTGTTGGTTTAAAAAAAATTAAAACGTGACGTATTTGAAAATTCGTCTAGTCTAGGCTAGTCCAAACAACTGCCTTAAATTCTCTCCATCCATTTCGCAGTTATGCTTTTTTCCACTTTTCGAAATTCCCCCATTTAGAATACTATAGTCCCAACTTTATATTACAACACATAAATACTTGTCACACATAAACATAAATAAACACGTAAACACCTCAGCACAGGTTCTCCTAGTGAGGTGTTCACGAAACATACAACAATACCTACCCACAGTTTCACCTTCACAAACCTACCTTACACCCAACATAATAAAATTATAAAGGTAAATACTGTAATGTATAGAAATAAATAAATAAAATAAATAAAGGCTCCATGAAATGAAACACATTACAAAGCAATTAAGGCAAAACGTTAACACATCTAACACACACCAAAATATCGATAGAATTTTTTTTTTTACAATTTCCATTTTTTTCCCCTCACAGTAATGAAAAATTCCATCGAAAATTGTTGGAATCGGTTGTTATTTCCATACTAAATATTGAAGGCAGCACTATCGTCTGAGAAAATAAAGTCTTTATTTTAAAGAATTGCAAGTCATTTAATGGAAATTTTCAATCAACGTTTAGAGAGAGCCTTCAAAACCTCGCTAGAATGGGGTGGAAGGGGCGCGAGAGGTCGGGGTGTGATTTCGCCAACGATAAACCTAATAATTCAACCAAGGAGAATAAAAGCTTCTCTACATTTTTAAAATGAGAGCAACAAATGGAAATATCTAGTCTAATGTTTTATGGAGATCAAAAAAAATAGCTTTCAATACTAAGGAAAAATTTATAACACGAAAATAATAGTTATAGTAATAATAATAGAAAATCAAAATATAATTTGCTTCGAATCTTCCTACTAGTATTATTTTTTATCTTCGTTGTTCAAAAATTTTTTAGAATAAATTATCTTATTTTAGAATGTAAATATTTTGCTTCATAATTTTTTTTTTTTTTAATACTATCCGGTTCATCTTCGCTTTGAAACTTACATACGTGACTGGCAAAAGTTCACTTCCTGGGTGCAGTCTGCTAGGTAAAGTTGTCCTGATGATAGCTTACATCCGATAGAAGAGCACAGGAAACAAAAGAACAGAAGGCGATTCCGGCTTTTTATTATGTGAATACCGCACAAGAGTACAACTGCTCCCAACCCCCTGGATCCAGTGAGACTGGTATTCCCGATTAGGATATGTTATAAGGCTGGAGGTAGTGGGGAGGGAAAAGAGATGTGAAGTACCTAACTATACAGATCTAGTCAGCGTTCTATTTGAGAATAAAGAATTATCCTTCACTTTAAAATTAACGATTTTTTCACTGTTATCCGGGCAGTTAATGTAAATGTCGCTAACAATTCCTTATCTTTAAGGCACACTACTTTTTTTCTTTCGGTCAAGGGAATCTTTCATTCTATTCGTTTCGAAAATTAATAAGTTGGTTATGTTCGAATAAACCTTAGGTACTTGCAAATAATATCTTCAATGTGTGCATTTAATCATGAAAATGAATTTTCCATTGAGTAAAATGTACCTGCAATGTATGTACATTGTAAATTAATTGTTTTCGTTGAAATCGTGCAGTTTAAAGTCAATAATTGAAAATTGAACTTTACACAAACAACTACTTTAAAAGTAATATATGTCTTCTTTACAATGTTACACTTCCACAAAGTTTGGAAAGTGAAGTTAAGTCCAACATTTTCATCACGCCAATTTCCACCGTATCCCTATATAAATAAGAAACATTATCCCTTGCAGCTCGAATGTAAGTTACATTATTTATTTTGTTTACCTTGGAGCATAATATCGTGAAATGCCGATTCAAGGAACAGAATAGTTCCATAATTCTTACGTTTGTTTCATTTTCCTCAATAAAACTACTTTCCTTTTGAATAAAGAATGTGAAAATATGCCACAGTGAAAATTAATTTCTTAGAAAACTACCATTATGTGAAATTTTATCGTGAATTTCACTTCGAACTTTTAATGTTACATTTACACAAATTAGTTTTAGCAGGTTGTGGATGGAAAAAAGCGAACCAAGTCTGAAAACGGAAATGAAAATAAAAACACTATTTTGATACGGAATCAGTTGATTGTAACTAGGTTATTTTGATGAATTTGACATATCGTGTACTGCATAGAATAATAACACAAGAAGTGGCTTGTGGACATGTTTCGTGATATTATTGTAGGCCTAATTTCAGCCAATATTTCCATAAAAAAATGGTTATGAAAATCAAATGGGATAGCTTTGTACAATTTCAGGCGATGTAAGGGGGTTGGAGAGCGTGCAAATTTGTATGAAAGGCACTTCTAGTATTATATTTTTTATTTTATGTCGTAACAAATGTTATACTGTCAGTTTTTTTACACAAATTAGAATGTTACATAAACTGTATTTTGAACGTTTTTGATGGTTAAAAATATTATATCAGTTACTGCGTTTAGTTGTACCATCACGAACATGTTTACACGGTGTCCAGAAACTAGTGGTACAATGGGGAAACTGGTGAATCTATATCACATAGAGAACAAAAAAAATGTTTTTTTTCGATCAGGGCGTTTCGATTTTTTTTACTTTTTTCCATTTTTGCGTTAACTTTAGAGTTGAGAGATTATTGAAGCCGATATTATGTTTTGATTCATTTTGAAAGACGAATATCAGCAGATAACATAGAATATGGAAAATACTCTCAGTATCGCCCTGGTGTAGGGCCACCATTCAGAATTGAAACGGTGCTTGAAATGGCTTAAGTCATGTTTGGTGACCAGATCCGAATAGCCAGGTACATCCCAACCTTCCTCTTCTTCATCTCCTTTCCCTCCCTACTTCACCCTCACAACATACTCCAATTGGGGATGCCATAGTCTTACTTGTTTCAGACGGGAGCAGTAGCAGGGACTAGTGCAGCATTCACATAAAAAAATCTACTTTTTTGTGGCATCATTTTAATTCAAAATTAATAGAATATTTAGTTTTCAAAACTTTTCTTGTTTAAAAACCAACATGTTTCGTCAGCAATGCTTACTTCATCGGGGTTTACTTAAAACTAACTACGTCAATGGACTTAAGGATGTCAATGATGGACAGGAGAGGGAAGGGGGGGGGAGCGTAAGAGGGCGTTTTTAACAAAGGAAATAAATTTAATGATGGGTCAATTAATTATTTTTTTTTAATTCATAATATTTAAACTCCTCTTTACACCCTTTCTAATTTTACCTACGTAAATAAAATCCACAATCTTAATAATTTATCATTGAAAAAATTGAATTCATTTAAACTTTTATAATAAAGTCATCGGATAATTAAAATCGGATATATTTATCCGATTTTTTTTTTTTTTTTTACAGTTAATACCGCACAAGAGTCCCAACTGCTCCCGCCTGGAGCCAGTGAGACTATGGCATCCCCAATCGGGGTATGTTGTGAGGCTGAAGGTAGTGGGGAGGGGAAGGAGATAGGGAAGAGGAAGGTGGGGAAGTACCTGGCTATTCAGATCTGGTCACTAAACACGGCTAAAGCCATTTCAAGCAACGTTTCAATTCGGAATGGTTTATATAAGTTATCTGGGTTACAAATTCTTATAATGATTGTTTCCAATAAAAAGGGTAATGGCCTATAATATGGGAAAAAATACTTGAAGATAATATTGTTAATTCTAAAATTTGAATTATGAGATTGACTAATATGATTAGACATTAGAGAGGTTCTGGGTTCTAGTCCCAGTTGCTACCATTACCTTTTTCTATTTTTCTGTGTCTTGTTTTCTTTTATATTTTCGTTTAGATTATTATTGATATCTTCTTCTTACGTGGATAGGAATAACCTTCAAAACTTATAAAAAGTAAAATATTCATTCACATTCTTATAAAAAACTAGCGGATACCCGACATGCATTGCAATGCCATTCAAAGAAATAAATTGTTTCTCCCTGCAAGTTCTTTCCCATGCATCCCCGTTTCACCTTTCCCGCCTTCTCCCTCGGAACCCCTACCGCGAACCCCACCACCTTCGTTACCCTCCCCTCCTGCTCTCCCTCCCTGCCGCTAAAATATTTGAAATACACACATTTACAAACCACTCGCACACCATCTGTATAGTATTTTTTTTATACAAATTTCATAGTGTCAGAGCTTACCATTGTATATAGCCTATAACCTTTGCGGACGTGCGCACAACAAATCACCAAAGTTTCATCGAAATTGGATGAACGGTATGGCAGTGGATAAAATACGAACAAACAAATATTGATTTTTATATATATAAGATTGAATATTCATTTAAACTCTTATAAAAAGGTAAATAGTTCCATATAAATAAAATCGTATATATTTATCCGAGACGCTCTCTAGGTAACAAACCAATTCTTAGAATGTTTCGAACAAAAAGGGTAGTTGCCTGAAATACGGAAAAAAATTAGTTTGAAAAATGAATATTTTTAATTCCCAGATTAGAAATATGAGATTGAGAAATAGAACGGTTTGACAGAAGGTGGCAATATCGGAATTGGTAAACGCCGGTTAGGCGGGAGGTTCTGAGTTCAAGACCCAGTTGCGACCATTAACTTTTCCTATTTTTTTGTGTCTTATTCTCTTCCATATTTTCATTAAGATATTATTGTTATCTTCTTCTTCAATGATATAGGTATTACATTGATGGGAATAACCTTCAAAAGTTACAAAAAGAGAGTTTTTCTTATAAAAAATTGACTTTACATTTTAATTCATAGACTCCAGATTTTTTTCCAACTTTGGACTCGATTTACTCAAAACGAAAGCTCAAATCGAAAAAAGTTATAGTAAGAAATTGACTTCAAATGGAAGAGGTAGATTCCTCGATTTCTCGCTTGTACCATGATTTTCGAGATACACAATCAATTTTCTAAGCATTTAGGTTTCCATTTGTAATTGTGCATTGGCACGTTATGCACAATAGCTGCTAGATTGCGTTAAAAAAATTATTTCTTCTTACTTTTTCAAACGCAGCAACCACAAGCAAAATTCTAAAGATTTATTGGGTTGAATTCACACTGCAGTGATGTGATAGCAAACCGGCCCCGATCCGATCACGTATCTTAACTGCCAACAAATCTTCAGACATTAGCCGCGTTCCGGTGGAACCATGTTCCGGGCATTTGTCACTCGGACAACACCATCCTTGTTCTTGTTTTCCCTTGTCCCCTTCTCCGCCGATGCCTCAACCGATAAGTTATCGTCCGCGCGGTCAATGTATGTCTGAATGTAGTGTGAAAATTCCTGGCAATTGACGATTTTAATTCGTTTTTAGGTGTTATTACAGTCTCTTGCAACGTTTTCACCGACAACCTTGCTTTCGAGAGAGAGTTAATTGTATGATACTATAAGCGAAATAAGTGGCAAGAAAAACCCTGTTTAGCGGAATGCTAAACAGGGTTAATACATACATACACTATATAGGCTTAATACCATAAAATATTTTATAATTCACTCATTTAAAGTGCAAATTCGAAAATGTAAACATGTGGTTATGACTTGTCGTTTTAAACTTTAAAGCAAGGAATGATTTTATAAAAACGATTACAGAGTAAATTAATTTTGTTCGTTTATCTTAATAATTACTCCACAAAACATATTTTTTCCGAATATGCATGGGTTGAAAAAAGCGAACTTCAAAAAAACAAACTATGCCTTATAATTGGAACTTTATTTTACATCTTACTTGTTTGGCGATTGAACTATTTCGTTTTAAGTAGCTTGCAAATTATAATATTTGAGTATGTTTTCACCCACATTAAATTGCAAGGAACTTCTTAATTCACACTTTTAACTAAAATATTTCTTACGTCTTAAAGTAACTGCCAGAGTGTCAGTGTTCGAGCAAGATTATTATGCATAATATATTCTCTTCCATTCACCAGCAAATGTTTTAAAGGGGAAAGCAGCATATGTATATCGTAAGATACAAAAGAACCCATTTCATAACCTGAATTTTTATAATATTAACAAAATTTCATTAATAAAAAATATTCAAAAATATATTAAAAAAAATGTGCACTAATGTATTACAATATTTGTCTTCAACTTGGGAACATGTTATTTATCTCTAAAAAGGAATAAGATTCTGATATTATTTTCGCTAGTGTAGGCAATTAATTTTGAAATGAAGACCTTTTAAAGAACTATCCTAATAAATAATTCCACCTTTTGAACTTCGGTCTAGAATTGCTCCATCCGACCCCTCCCGCCAAAGCGAGGAACTGTTTGACAAAGCAGACAAGAACATTTCTCAGACACGGGTAAATTGCTGATGTTACAGTCATAATTACAACGGGAGAAAAAACATCAAAGGGTTTCCTGGCTTCACACGTTTAGTCACTGGCTTAACGATTTTCTCGGTTTCAGTGAAATAATATTGATCGTGTACATCTGAAACCCTTTTTAACGACGGGTGGTTTTTATCGCGGAAGAGTTCGAATGATTTAATAAAAGATTAAAAAACAATAGCAATGCAGTGTTTAGATTGCATTTGGTGGCCTTTCACCAGAGCAACAAAGCTAATGATAAGAAAATCTTCCACTCTGAAACGTGATGCAAATGTTATTCTTCTTTTTGAGTCGTCTTATTGCTGAGAATCATGATCACCACTTTAATTGCTTTTATGAACAGACTCCTTACCGCCCCATGCAGTATGTAGAGCCGCGGACCCCGATGTCATATTTTATCATTGGTTGTCTTTCTGCTAACCATTTAATCAATGACCATGAGTTTTTCCATGTTCGAGTTGTCAGTTTATCGAGATACATAGTTTATTAGATACGTTGTTGGCAAAGAGTTGATAGCCTTTTTATGACGGTTAGGCTTTTCAAAATGGATACATAATTAATACGCCTGGCAAATCACGTACCGTATTCTTTTTTTATTGTTTAAATTATAACATTGTTACAGTTTTAACATATTATGGCAAAAAAAAATAGTGAAATACAAATTTTAAAGGATTTCTATGCCAATTAAGAAAACTGTAGGCTTAAGCTTAAGCTTGGTGTAGGGGTTATTTCATAATTATATAAAAGAGTGTACAACAAATATGATCTTGAGTATTAGGATTCTATTCTAACATTTTCCTAGGAAGTGTACCATTTTCAAGATACCAAAATACGTTGTTACATTTCTTCATTGTCAAACCTCACAATTATTTATATGAAAAGTCCAGATTCAATATGCTTACAAATCTGCCATAAATGTCACTATGGATGTCAATTAAAATAAAAATATTAAAAAATAGTTGTACATGTTCATTGTTCATTTTTTTTTTTAAGTTTCTTTATTCTTTGAATTGTTTGTTACATGAATCGGAGATTTTTCATAATACAAGACTGACTGTAAACGGTGAACTTGTAATTCTCAGGTACCTAAATAAATACGGTCAACGAACTGTAGAATAAATACCTCGTTTCAATAATTTACAACATATTACCTAATTCGATACAACGCTGTGAACTGATTTTAAGAAGGAAATTAAAAAAAGTACGCTAAAATAATGGTTACGTGAAAGATTACATGTATTTATTAATTTTTTTTGTTATTTATTTTTGGGGTGTTATGCCATGTTGCGCTACCTCCTTCTTTAGTCAACGTTTTGGACAGCGTTACAGTGTCCATGATCAGGGCAGATGAGTGATGATCTCATGGACACTGTAATTCTGTCCGAAACGTTGGCTAAAGAAGGAGGTAGCGCAACACGGCAGAACACCCCAAAAATACTTTTGGCCTTGAAAACCTAAAGTCAATATATTTTTTGGTATGTTTTTAGGTTTTCACGGCCAAAAAGTATTTTTGTTATTGTTTTTGGGGTGTTATGCCGTGTTTCGCTACCTCCTTCTTTAGCCAACGTTTCGGACAGCGTTACAGTGTCCATCATCAGGGCAGATGAGTAAATGATATTGGTGAGAGTGTTTACTTATGTGTGTCGAATCGATACCGTGCTGCCAGCTCCATTTCTCTACGAGCTGGTGTTAGAAAACATTCAGCATGGTTTTTTGCGTTTAGCTTTGGTGTAGCCGTCAATTACTGGATACCAAGAACTATTGAGCTTAGCTCCGTCGTCTCTGTTAATATTGATGGGGTTTTTATGGATTTCAATTGCCTCCGTAATTAGGCGTGCTCTATAAGTTTTTTTATGGAGAAGTTTGAAGAAGTGGCACTCGACACAGCTTCGGCTGTTCCTAAAGTATGGTGGCGCTATGTCGATGATGTCTTCGCCATCTGGCCTCACGGAACAGAGAAACTGAACGAATTCCTGGACCATCTCAACTCACTACACAGCAAAATTAAATTCACGATGGAGCTGGAAAATAACCAAAAAGTCCTGCCTTTTCTGGATGTGGAGGTGATGCGAAAAGAGGATGGTAGCCTAGGACACACAGTTTATAGGAAACCAACACATACAAATAGGTATCTCCACGCTGATTCGCATCATCACCCCGCTCAGAAGAGAGGTCTCATCCATACTTTGGTAACCCGAGCGACCAGAATATGTGAGGAGCCAAAACTCGGATTAGAACTGACCAAACTCACCGATGCACTGGAGCGTAACGGCTACCCAGCAAGGCAGACAAGGCAAATCATAAGAGCCAAATCAGCACGAAACGAAGACAGGGGTGAACTAGAGTCAAAAGGCTGCGCTTTCCTGCCTTACGTCCATAATGTAACAGACAGAATTGCCAGGCTGTTGAGAAAAGAGAACATCAAGACGGTCTTCGGAACCACGACAAAAATCCAAGACCTACTGAGGTCGGCAAAGACTAAGTTTCCTCTGGAAACAGATGGAGTATATAAACTCAGCTGTTCCGGATGTGACAAGGTCTATGTAGGCCAGACAGAGCGGACGATCTCCAAAAGGATTTCGGAACACTTTCGTGCTTGTAAACTTGGCCACCCTGACAAATCGGCAATCGCCGAGCACTTAATCGAAACCGGCCATTACTTTGGATTTGTTCCTGAAGTCCTGGGAAGACCCAAAACTTATAGAGCACGCCTAATTACGGAGGCAATTGAAATCCATAAAAACCCCATCAATATTAACAGAGACGACGGAGCTAAGCTCAATAGTTCTTGGTATCCAGTAATTGACGGCTACACCAAAGCTAAACGCAAAAAACCATGCTGAATGTTTTCTAACACCAGCTCGTAGAGAAATGGAGCTGGCAGCACGGTATCGATTCGACACACATAAGTAAACACTCTCACCAATATCATTTACTCATCTGCCCTGATGATGGACACTGTAACGCTGTCCGAAACGTTGGCTAAAGAAGGAGGTAGCGAAACACGGCATAACACCCCAAAAACAATAACAAAAATATATTTTTTGTTTCTTTAATCGTCTCTGTTGTTTATTTTTATAAATGTTATTAACAATATTTTTTTATAAAAACCTACTTAATGCAATAACATTTTTATTTTATAAACCTGTCTCAATTTAAACGAAATTCATATTAAAATAACAAACTGATATCAATCAGTTACCATAAAATTTATTTATTTATCCTCACTGGTAGTCAAGAAATAAATCAGTAACGTGGATATATCCTCTTATATATGATAAAACTTAATGATAACATGCTAATAGGACTAATCACAATAATGTAAAGTGTGTTACTTTTTTTTTAAATATCCTCATAAATAATTCCATCTTTTGAGTTTCGGGTCTAGAATCCAACTCCTCCCGCTTAAACAAGGAACCGTTCGACAAAGCAGGCAAGAACATTTCTCGGACTTGGGTAAATTGCTGATGTTACAGTCATAATTACAGCGGGAGAAAAAACATACATTATTATGATAGTCCTATTAGCATGTTATCATTAAATTTTCTTCGAAAATTAAACCTTTTGCAGTGTATTACGGAACTCTGAAAGTTTAATTTCGGAACACAATTACAACAATCCCCTGTACTTGTACTTGTTCTTCAATTTTGTACTTCATCTTGAATTATTTTGATCGGAAAAATCTTGCATCCCGTTTCGGCAGAGTTTCAAGATTTTCAATGCCAGTTAATCTGATTTATGAGGGATGGATTCTGAAGTTCTCACCCTTACGACCTCCAGGAATTTGGGGCGAATCACCCCTCAGTATCCGGTGCTTCTCAATTTAACTTCTCTGGAATGAAACGTGATTCAAATTATAGTCTATTATTACTTAATGGCCAATAAAGCTCGTATCGCCAATCACCTGCTTCATATTTTTTATGAATAAAGGCTGTTTACGAAGGAGTTTGATAAGTTAATTACAAATCAAGGATTTTTTTTGAAAATGACAAAAGGCTAAGTTGTACACCAAGTAAATAGAGCTCTAATCCGAAATAAGGCTGATCATCAAAGATTGTTAATCTTTTGGCATGATTTGTCCTCTCCTAAGCGTTAACCTGTCAGAGTGACGTCTTAATTTTTTTATGCGAGTCGGCTGATGAAAATGGAATTTCTACGATCATCACTACGCCACGCTTCGTCATGATCGGCAATGCTACCCTAGGAGAGTTCTAACCGTGCTCTAAGAAATGTATCCTCCTGTTTTCTGACTGTTTTCTCTCCAGTTTATTTTGTCTTGCGGTATTAATTTCTCCCCTATACCTAATTCTAGACTTCCCGATACTGTACAACAATGAATTTTTTTTTTTAAAGAAATATTTTTAATCAAATTCATAAGAAGAAAATATTAAATCGTTTGTTTATAGAACATGGGCGTAGGAAAATATTATACAAAGAATTAATTATTTTATGAAAACAGATTTTAAAGGATGATTTGTGAATTAACAAGGATTAAATTAATAAATGTATATTTAAGTAACAGGTGGAACAACGAACTTGTCTAATTTACAAAATTTCAAGCCTTCCCACTCGCAATATACAGCACTGTAGTTTCATTCATTACATCTTTAGTTTCAGGAGTATGAAAATTTTGTACACCTGAATGCTAGTGTCAGATAAAGAAGCGATGATACCAGGAGAAGCATAATGATACCGAAAGAGACTGAACAAGTCATTGGCGTTCGTTAACAGAACATGACGGTATAGCGTAACGACGGGCGTAACGGAATATAACGAACCGGGTGACGCTCGTTATGCAAATCGGAAATCTGATGAATTTGGCGGGCTTTTAGTTGCGCCACGTGACTGTTGAGAATGCAGGATGCAACGGCTCTGATTCCGAGGTACTCGGCTTAATCACACACTGGAATTTTAATTAAATTGTTAATGAAGATGGCATTGTTCCACGATCGAGGTGTACTTATTGTGGCGGAGTATTTGAATGTAGTTTGAATAGGGTGGATGTGAATCTCCTCTTTGAATCCACCTTCTTGTTTCCATAGTCTGGATCACGGGTTTTAAACTCGGCGAGCTCTCATCTGGACACGGGATTGCCTTAGTGAGATAATTATATCGTAACATCATTCCGATATGGACGATTCTTTCAGTTACGCTCTATCGAGAGATCACGAATCGTAATCGTAACAATGCGATGCTTGTAATTAATTGCTAAGGCCGTGTTTAGTATCCTAATCGGAATAACCCAGTTTAACCAAACTTTCTTTCTCCACATACCATTGTCTCTAGAGATTCATTTAATTTCCTTCGGTTGCTCGTGATTTTTTTTAATGTTTTCTACCCACATTAAAAAAAATCATATCTCTTAATTTTAATATGGAGACATATAAACTAATTATTGTTCTGTATAGCCAATGAATTGACCTATCTTTTTTTGATTATTACATGTTTGTAGGATTTATAAAAAAATATTATAAAATCATAAACTTTGGTCAAAAAAAAAATGGTTCCAATTGTGGACCGCTGTCAATCGCAGAAAAATAAAAACGGTCCATATTTTGACCTTAATGGCTGGTTAACATAGAGACGTTTGTATCGTCGATCGCTGATGATAATACTTATTTTAGGTGTCGGATGTTTGGACATAATAAATTCAATTTCTACACAGTGCTAATATTGAAGTTTGGCGGTATCTACACTCCAGTGAAGATTTTTCCAGAAACATAGCAATCTGCACACATAATTTCTCTAATGTGTTATTTTGTTTAGCGTTACACTGATAAATAATTCGTAGTTGTCTTATGAAAAATCAGCTTCTCTTGATTTGGTACCATACTCAGTGTTTTTGTGGCACCGAAAAATCTTGTGGTTTGTAAAACCAAGTTCTGGAGACTTTATTTCTGGAAGCCACGTTACGGTAAGGATAATTATATTAAGGGGGTATTTCACCATCCTCCTCTTAGCTTATCCACACACATAATGAATATTAATAAATAAACAAATAAATACTTGCAACTGGTAAAAAATTCAGCTAACTTATCCTACATGAAGTCATTATTCATAGGTTTATGTTCCGAATAGTAAACACAGACTTTTTAAATAAATAAATCCTGTATAATTAATCTAAAATGTACGCCATCGTTTGAATAATCTACGAGGAGGTTGGTGAAATACCCCCTATGTCTGTTTAGAGGTACCTACAATTCTTTATAAAATCATGTAGTTTCATCGGGGAGTCATCGTGTTTCTTTGTTACATATTTCAATCAAAGGGCATTTTTGGCCAATTGACCGCATCCAATGATGAATTTAGATTTTGGGAAAATTTTCAACTTTTTCGATTGATTAATCAATTAAATTATTAAAATAATTAATTAAGTAAATAAATGAATTTTATGGTAAGTTTAGAAAATTTAACAATAATATGTAATGAAACTGGAATGACTTTAGCCGTGTTTTGTGACCAAATCTGAATAGCCAGGTACTACCCCATCTTCCTCTTCCCCATCTCTTTCTTCTCACTACGTTAAGCCAAACCAAATGCCACAATTGGGGATATCATAGTCTCACTGGCTCCAGATGAGAGCAGATGGGACTCTTGTGCGGTATTCATATAAAAATAAAAACGTCACATAATGGTTTGGAAAATCTAACTTTTCGATTTGTCTTTTGAAGCTTCGTTTCAATTTCGACAGGTTGCATTTTTTCCAGGGCTATAATGTAAGTTTTTCCTCTCCCAATAATAATTTCATTTTTAAAAAATAAGGTTAAATAACACAAATAAACATTTTTCACGTCAAGACAAATATTTAACCAGGGTGGAATCCCCCAGTCCAAGTCTAAATGATAAATTGAAAGTGCGTGTATCCCAGAGGCACGAAATACCACAAATAGTTAAAAATAGTATGTCACCTAATTACACGGGGAGTTAATCTAATGTTATTAGTTTCCTAATGTCTTCCTGACAGAGCCTCATTAAAGTTACGTCGACCAGAACGAAGGGTTTTCGAGACAGATAATTTTTAGGGGAAACAATTTGAAAAGAAACATTTGTACACATATATGTCCTACTTAATCACTCAAATTCAGTGTGCCATTTGTCATTTAATGTGTTTTTTGTAATTATTGTAGATAAATGTGAGTTTGTTTTAATTTAGCTTCACACAAGAGACCCTGAGGAAAATAATTTACCTGATTAGTTAATCAGGTCTTAAGTCGTATTTCAATCGCTTTCGTTTCTCAAAGATCAAATCGAATAAATTGGTCGCGTCTTAGTTGAAGTATTTAAGTCTATGGAGAGCGTATAACACTTCTTTCAATTCTATGAGCTTCGCTAGTTGAACTCCGTTCATTAATAAGCCGGTAATTTTGCATAACGAACGACATTATCCTAATAACCGAAGCTTCTCTGATATGGTGCTAAAATTTATCAATCGTCGTAGGTCGGAATATCTCTTCCCAATTGTTGACAATTGATAACTTTTTATTTTGTTTATATGAACACCTCACAAGAGTTCCAGCTGCTCCCTTCAGGAGCCAGTGAGACTATGTCATCTCCAATCGGAGTGTGAGGCTAAAGGTAGTGGCGAGGGGAAGGAGATGGAGAAGAGGAAGGTAGGGAAGTACCTGGCCATTCAGATCTGGTCTCCAAACACGGCCAAAGCCATTTTAAGCAACATTTCAATTAAAAATGGTGGTCTTACACAAGGGCGATACTGAGAGTATCTTTCAATCTGAGACTTACCGCAAATATACTATATATTGTGGTAAATGAAATAATGGTTAAACGACACATATTAATCAAATAAAATTTATTTGCCTACGCCGGGATTCGATCCCGCGACCTTCGGATTACGAGTCAAGAGCCTTGCCGCTCGATCACGCCGGCCGTTAAACTGATCATAGATGACGGATTTGTCAATATCGTTATTGACGTGTTTTATAGATCGTCTGTGCTAGCCGTCCTGGGCAGTTTCTCTACAGTTCAAGTTATATTATTATTTTGGTAAGTAGAAAACGACTTTTATTTTCAGAAATTTCCAAATTCGCAGACTAAAAAAAAGTGTCATTTTTGGCTTTTCCATGTGACATGTGACTTAATTATTATTCTGACACGTTCCAGTTATCCCTACTCAGCGAGATACCGTCGTAAATCTACTAACAAAATAATAACCTCCATTCAGACGCAGCGGTGGGAGACTTTATGATATCGTTAATATGACGAAGATTGTAAATATTAGCTTTTGCCCTTTTGACCCGAGAGGGTTTAGTGGGATATAAAATAAAAGGGTTTTCGGTTTTCTATGACCTAGCAAATTATGTTGTAAATTTTACTACATTGTTTTTATTTTGTTGGCTTCGTACGACTGAAAAAACTCGTATTGTTACAATTGGAAAAGTTTGCAAACGTGCTCCAGACTTGCATAGTGATTTCCCGCAAGGGTGGGCATAGAGGATAGACTGCCATACGACTGTATCATCGAACAAACTTTCTGCTTCGTTCACGTTCATATTACTCTTATATGCATTTTTTTTTAAATAAAAATAAGCAAAGTTTGTTTTTTTCTTACAATAGCTCCAGACAGGAGGACAGAGGAAACCAATTTCCCTCAAGGCCTATGTCATCTTTGGGGATGCTTTGTGAAGGATCCTTTTAGGGGAAAGGAAGGAGAGGAAGTTCTGGGAAGGAAAAGGGTATGAGGGGTGGATAGAAACCTGAGGGTCAGGAGTGACGGACATATGAACCCATTCCTCCCTCTGCCGTAGGTCGAGAGAGTCCGGGTGGAGAAATTAAAAGGTCTCTTTCAAACAGCCTCACCTGATCCGGCCCGCCACGTAATAGATAGCCAACGCATCCACTGCCAAGACCTAGACAAACCTCACCATGAATCCCTGCTAATTAACCAAACGTACCGAGCCACTTGGGGTGACAGGGATGTTAGTTATCCAATAAATAGTTCTCGGATCGGCGGTATCCATCCCCGCCTCCAAAATTATGTTTATATCTCTTTCCAGATAGAAAAATTGAGATAGCCTTGGTGAAAGACCATCTTACCGATCGAAACGTTGAGTTGCTTGAGAGGGTTTTAGCTTTATTTAGTGATCAAATCTAAATACCTGGCTACTCAGATTTGGTTTTTCTAAAAAACTACTAAATCATGATTGGCTGGCACCGTGCTGTTAAAGTTTCAATAAATAAAATCAATAAACAAATTTTTCTCGATTTCATTTAAAAAATGCTGCTTTCACCTAGAGTTGTATTTGAAGAACTAGTTCGTACCAAACTAAGGTAATATTATTTTCAGGTATTTACTGTGTAAAAGAACTGAGTCAGCGTTAAACATTATTGCACACCCACAAAATGCTGACAATCACATAATGCAAATAGTAAAACCAGAATCAACAATAACTTTAACTATAACCGTAGCTGGTATCAAATAATAGTACAACTAAGCCTGTAAACAAAGCACTTAAAAAGTTTACCAGTCGTGTTATATCAAGAAGGTTCTGAAAGGTAAATATCTCTTTGAAAATATATTACGAGGCTTTATCGATTGTTTGGAATTCAAAGCGAGACCCAATGAATATAAAATCGACACTTGGCTGTGGAGTCAAAAATAATCCATCAACCTGTCATTGGTGTCAACCATATAGCTAAAGTATTGAATAAAAGTATGACAAAACATGTTTTGTAGAAAATATTATGATACAAACGAAATGCTAACTTATATTATCATAAAGCTTTTCGCGGACGCTTGAAGGTTAAACATCAATGAATGAAATATGGACGATGATTCAAATTATCAAACACTTAGGATGGGTTGTTTCAAAAAATTTGACGAATTCGTCAAATATTTGACGTTAATTTTCACGTTTTGTGTGAGTTCGATTCAAGTTCTGTGATGATTTCAGTTTTGTGAAGCAGCTGGCCTATGACGATAAAAAAACAGAACTCGAAAAGAACTTACACAGAACCTGAAAATTAACTTCAAATATTTGATGAACTCATCAAATTTTTTGAAACAACCCGTCCTTATAAAATACGGAACGATGTTCTAACGTACAAATATAAGAAACAGGGTACTAAGGATGGAATGCTAGACTCTATCCGTGACTCTCCTCAAATATTTAATTGTTCTCCAATGACATCCCTAGACAGTGGCGTAGCGTGGGTGTCATGGGTGGGTGTCGTGAGTGGATGTGGGTGCCTGGGGCGGATGGCAATTTGAACGCCCCCTTATTTAGGTACTTCAATTTAAAAGACTAAAATATTTAGTAATTCAAAAGAATTTTTCGGCATGAACAATCATCATTATTGTGTATTGCACAGGTTACAAAATAAATAAAAAAAAGTCACGTTCATATTTATATGTTTTACAATATAATAAACACATTTGTAATAAAAATTCTTACACGTATAATTGTCAAAGTATCACTCACGGACTTCACTTCTTTGAAGTCATTTTGTCTGAATATTAGTCATTAACAATCCAAGCACAAAATAAAATAGGGGAAATCTTGCAATTAAGTACGGATGGTGTTGCCAGTCGCTACAATGAGCGTCATGTCATTATTATGTATTCATTTAAAGAAAGGGGATTCCCCGGTTTCATCACAGAATAAGTAATGAAAAATTCCGTGCTCATTTCAATCGGTCCGAATCGCAGGTGGAAAAAAATATGAAATGAGATGGATGCAAGATATTATTATTATTTATTGTGAAATTTTGCCCCCCCTTAAAAGTGCCACCCGGACGGACGCCCCCCCCCCCCCCCCCCCCCCTCCTACGCTAGGCCATTGACCCTTGAATGGTACAAAAAGTAACTTCTTCATAAGCAAGCTTTGAACTTAGGATTCCCTCAAATTTCTGTACTCTTTTTTGTTGTTTTTTGTCGTTTTTTATGCACCCAAAGCCAGAAGTTATTTTTTTTCTTGATCTCAACTAAAAGCATATTCTTGTGATATTTGAAATTCGTGATATATTTTTATATTAAGCATTGTGCGACGTATTAATTTTTCATTCATAGTTCAAGATTTCTTATTTTAACTATTTTAACATTTTGAAAGACGGTAAGTAAAAATGTTTTAAGATTATTTAAAGAGCATGTGTCTTCTGTTATCACCGGTATTGTTATTGTTATCACTTAAGCATAAAGATGCATGCTGTAAGATAATCTTAACAATTAACTAAACCAATGGTAAGTGAATCTCATTGAACACACCGCTTGAATTTGATAGCAACGACTTTGATGACATTTCCAAACGGAGAGCACAGTGTTTTTAATTCCCCTAATTAAGTATTTTACTCAAGTATTCGCTTGTCCAGTGTCATGCGGTGAGCTTGCAAGGAGTCTTGTTTTCGTTATCGTTCACGACGATAACGAAAACGACCGTTAATTGAGAGTTTGCACCAGCGGTGGCCGGTCGCCGTTAGCTTTCCACGTTACGCTAACGAATGGAGCGCTATATCCGTTTCCACCGACGCGCGACGCCGGCGTTTTGTTCAAACAATCGCATCGTAATCTTGGAAGCTTGTAGCTCGTAGCAGTATGTAAACCGTAGCTTACCGTAGAACAAAGACGTTTAAAAAACTCCGCCTTATAAAGACGGCTCCAAATATTACATACTGCTTTTAAAGAACTTCTGATACTTTAGTTAAGGGGTTTCTCACAATGTTGTAAAATTATTATTTTTACAAGAACTCCATACTGCCTGAGTAAAATAATTTCTCTCAGGGCCTAAATCATCTTTGGAAATAGCACGTAGAGGTTCTTGTGACGGACGTACGAATGTATCTGTATCCAACCGGCCCGCCACACATTTTTTTTACAAGAACTCCACACAGGAGGCACTGAAAAAAATAATTTCTCTCAGGGCCTATGTCATCTTTGGGGATGCTGTGTGGAGGGCTTTTTTAGGAAAAGAAGGAAAGGAGAATTCTGTGAAGGAAAAGGGTTTAAGGAGTGGGTAGGAATCATCCGCCTCCAAGACCTAGACAAACCTCACCCCCATGAACCCGGGCACCCCTGGTAAATCACCAAACGTAGCGAATCACTAGGAGTGACTTATGGCAGAGGTGTTGGTTATCCATTAAAGGTTCCCTGGGCGGCGGTACCCATCCCCGCCTCCCACAAAGTCACAAGCGTAGCGATCTTTGGGTGACCTATGGCAAAGATGTGGGCTATCAAGTGAATGGTTCCTGTTGCAGAAATCATCCACCTCCCAAATTTTATTTTCGTTAGTGTTAATTTGCTAATGGTATATTAAAACCGTTGATATTAAATAAATAAATTTCGTTCCGTTCCTAGGATTAGATATTGAGTAGAAATATTCATTGTTAGTTCATATCATTTCTGCAAATGTATTTTATTTTTATTATGCATACATATGCTTGTGTTGTTTACAGTTTGTTTTTTTTTCATTATATTATATTTTCTTTATTGTTTTAATTTTCAAGTACTTAAAATAAATGTGTACTCAACTTATAAATTAGAATGTAAAAGCCCATTAGGGCGTGTTATAAATAAATAAATAAATAATTAACTTTTTTTAATTCATAATATCGACATATTTGATTTTGTCGTCTGTAATACCAGAAGTTATTTAGAACGCATCGTGGATTGCGATTTTTGTTAAAATCACAGAATAAAAAATATTCCCAAAGCAACCTGAAAATGTTAAAAATTGAAATTTGTGTTGTGATACTCGACGCAAACGTTACAAATGGTTCTAGTGCCTTTGTCCGTGCCCTATCCTCTTAGTCAAACACAAACAAAGTGGAATACCTAGGTGTTGCAAAAGCTCGTTTTTGTACATGAAACGTTTGCTAATTCAACAATCTTTCAGTATCTCAATAACAAAAGCAAGGTGTATTCAAAAAGTCATCATGGGGCTCAAAATAATTCGGCGAATGATCTTGTTTTGGAAAAAAAAGGTTATGAACTCCTGAACCTCCCCATTAATTCCACAGTTCACAGTGTCCTCAGTTAGGAAAGATACCCATCTAACAGTAACAAAAACCAGAACGGAGCGAAATAGACATACCTATACTAAATAACCCTAGCAGTACCCGTATCAGTCGAGTAGAACATTTCCTTGGTTAATTACGGAGAAAGAAGTGTTTCTGTATTTCGGAGTTTAGGGGTCTAAGTGTTATTCCTAAAGCTATCCACTTCCTCCTACAAACGCAAGAATGGGTCATTTAAGTCCGGCGGATCACAGCCGAGATAGTGCTTGGAACATTAACTGGATAAGCGTTTATCATTTGTTGCTGAAATTTCTACTATTTCCTATTGCTCGTTGGTGAATTAGGTACATGAGTTTTGTAAGGAAATAAAATTTACTTTAAAGACAAATTGAAATAAAAACCCTCATTCTTAATCCCTCGGGCCTCGGGCCTATTTTGTCAGAAGGTCAAAATATTTCCATTTTGCAATAAAACCAAACAAATGGAATATTTCTGAACGCATCCCAAATTCTTAAACTGTTTTTGAAATGTGAAAAAATATGCTTAAATTTTTTACAATTCGAAATAAATATATAATTTTTGAAATATAAAAATTTTGAATGCAAACTTAATAAAATTTTAAAAATTGCTCATTAAAAATAATGAATTAAAATTGCCAGAGTTTCAAAATTTTTTTCAAATTGAGGTCGGCAACTTTGGATAAAGGTGTACATTTTAATCATTATATGGTTAACTTTTGGTTGATTTGAGTGTAATGCGTGGTATTTTCTCTTTTTAACACCGCTTAGACCACATCTCTAACCATGATAGTAAGGGAGATACAACAATTTCTATGAGACGTATATGAATTCTAAAACCAAACAAATAAGCCTGAGAGGTTAAGATCAGTTTATACACTTACATACCTAGAACCTATGTAAATAATTCACAAAATAAAACAAATCTGAAAGGAACCTTCATTTTTTCAATAATTTGTTTATCTTCATCGAATGGCTAAAAATATAAAACACAACGATGAGCTGCAAATTCAACCATAAGAGTGAGTACCTAATATTCTAGAGAAAGACTCTGAAACTTATGTCGTTGATACTAATGAAGTACTTCTCGGTTGATCCGAGCTGCTATCTGCAGATGCAGATGATGATAAAAATTGCGTGACGATTGCCAACCTCTAATACTAGTAAAAAAGTCATATCTGGAAAATGTGCTGTTGATGATACCCGTTGGAAACAAATGTTATTTAATTAAGTTTTACAAAAAACTGTGCAGTTAACACGCCGTTGAGTGAAATTTTCAGAAAACTAAAGTAGTTTGGAGGCTACGAAGAGTTACAAGAGGAGCCTACAAGAGTTGGGAGGCTACGAAGCACCGCACAAAGAGGAGACCCGATTACACTATCTCATTCTCTCAGACCAAAATCTATAGATATATGTTTGTCTCTTTTAAGTGTCGCTATTTTTCATTTCATCGAGTTTCACATCACAACGCTGCCAAAGAAGTTTTCACTTCAAAAAATCCTTTCCGATAGTTTTTTTTTTTTTTTACATTTAATACCGCACAAGAGTCCCAACTGCTCCCGTCTGGAGCCAGTGAGACTATGGCATCCCCAATCGGGGTATGTTGTGAGGCTGAAGGTAGTGGGGAGTGGAAGGAGCTAGGGAGGAGGAAGGTGGGGGAAGTACCTGGCTATTCAGATCTGGTCACTAAACACGGCTAAAGCCATTTCAAGCAACGTTTCAATTCTGAATGGTGGTCTTACACCAGGGCGATACTGATAGTATCTTCCACTCTGGAACGTGCCGCAAATATACTATTTATTATTTTTTAAATGAATAAATTGTGAAAATAACACAAATTAATCAAATAAAATTTATTTGCGCACGCCGGGTTCGAACCCGCGACCTTCGGATTGTGAGTCGAGAGTCTTGCCTCGGGACCACGGAGGCCGTCAAAAGTTAAGCGTATAAGTAAGCAGTTTAGCGTATCGCCATTTACTTACTTTGACTGTGAACTTAACTATATGCAATGTCATAATAGTAAAAAGTAGAAAGGATTTAGGCTCAATCCACCGGGTTTATCCTGTAGACAAATGTACACACACACCCCAAAATGTTCTTTCCATAAACTTAAATGCCCAACCCTTAGACGTAATGTTACAACCGACTTCCATTGAAACATTTTTTTCAACCGTAACTTCTTTATGTATTTTCTATCTCCACAAACAAAGACATGCCCTGAAAGTCGGGATGCGTGAGAAAAGAGCAAGTAAAATAATATATTTTGTCATTATAAAAACATTTCAAGCTTGCTCAATATTTTCGAAAATTTTCGCGCAAACTTCAAGCGTAATTTTTTGTCCGGAAATTTTCTGTCTGGGTCTTCTTGGCCGATATTTTAATATTTATTCAGGACGCGGCCCGTGAAAGCTTTCAAGATAACGTAGGACACTCCGTGGTGAAATGCCCGTACACTCGAAGGTAGGTACTACGTCCAAGAACTAAATCGACTATTATTGGGAAAATCAGCAAGAAATAAAACCTTTGGCACCTTTATTGTAAAATCTGAGAAATTCTTGCGCAAAACTAGTTTTTTCTGAAAGCTTTTCAGGAGTCCTCTTTGGAAATGCTGTGTAAAGATTTTTTAAGAAAGGAAACGAATAAAGTTGGGTCTTAAAACTTAAGTGTGGAAAGGAAGAAATATTTTTAAGCAATTCTTGCGAATAAACTATTCATTCTACAAAACATCAACTGTGTGCACGTCAAGTGTTAATTTGATTTTTATTCATTTCTCGTTGAATTTAACAGTATTTCGAAAACTCCCAAAAATCGAAACGTGTATTAGTTTCATTAATCTGTCAAATGCCAAGGAGGAAACCTTGTAAATATCGCAAAGTTTTGACTTTGACGTAATATTTTATGGGTTTATTTTGTGCTATCGTAAATTATATTTAACCAAACACATTTCTTGAACGATAAACTATGCATAAAAATAATATTAATTGCATTTATTTGATAAATTAGATAGTTTTTTCGATGTTTTTCGCTACCTGCCACGCTCGGAGTTTGACAGTTCAAATCGCGGCAATAAATGACTCCGAGGCCATAGATTATTTAATACAAAGTATTCCGAGTGGCTAGGCGTATTTCGGGTATCTGTTACGTCAAGAACGAGAATGGCCCAAGCGATTCTGACCTTGTCCTTCATACTGTTTCTTTATACATTAGGGTTAAAATAGCATTTAAAAATAAAAATAATTGAAAATTTTTCCTTGTAAACAAAAGTGTACTTGGGATATTATGCTTCGGTGGTGGCAGAATGTAATCAAATCTATGAATAATATTTACTTCATTCTTGTGGCAGCCTGGCAAACTTTAGAACAAAACAGGTTTAGATGCATATTTTATAATCGAGGTGAATGAATTAACAACAAAATTTTAAACATTTCGCATGATTTATTACTTTAGTTTTCTTCCAGTCGATTTTCTTTCTACTTCCCAACCTTTTCCTTCTTCGTCTCCGTGCCTTCCTTTAATTTCTTTCCGCCTCATAACATTGTTAAAACTGCCTCCCTAGCAACTTATTACCACCACAAATACAAGTTGTCACTTCATTTGTCACACCAAGTCTTAAACTTGAACAACCTCTGGTTATATTAATTTTTTTATTTATTTTCACAGTCAATACTGCTTATCAACCACATTCTTTATTTTTACAGTATATATCATCCACTTTCTCGCAGTGGCCAATATTAAATAGGATTCACAACTATGACTTGAAGTGATTGTATTTACACTGAGAAATTAACATTTGCACATTATCCCTAATATCAGCTAAAGACCGCTCTGAAATTACGACAAATAAGAATTTATTGGCAAGCTCAATTGTTTTTTTTTTTTTTTTTTACATTAACTCCACATAGGATACCCCGAGGAAAATAATTTCCCTTAGGGCCTATGTCATCTGGGATGCTGTGCGGAGGGTTTTTTGAGGAGAGTGAACATTGGTCTTGATGAGACCCATGTTGTAGGAGGAAGGAAACACAGAGGCCGGCAAATCGTTCCAAAGCAGAGCTGTTGAACTCAAGAACGAGTCGAAAAAACGACCCGTTCTCATGTGACAAACGCCAACCGTGTACATATGTTGGGCGCGCGTTTGGCGTGTTTCCCGACCATACACCGGTGCCGAAGGGATCAATGACGCTAGTTCCTCAGAGCATCTTCATGATAGCATTCCCACCCGAAGCTTGTGCTCTAAAGATTGCAATCCGTTCGTTAAGGTGGGAAAATCTATCAAACGGACCGCCCGTTTCTGCCCGTCACTGCTTTGGCATCCACCTGTAGACCAGAGGTGGCTGCCAAATTCAACCGCAGGGCGCACTTGCGATTTGTACAGGGTTAGCAGTTGTGTACTATTAATGTATCTTCTGGCCCCTCTACAGTACTCCTAGTTTTTGGGAGGCTAGTTTAACTCTGGCTTCGATGGAGCCCCCATATCTGAGCTGGTCCCTTATAGTTACACCAAGCAAACTCTTCTTGGTATATCAAAATGGATTCAATAATAGTTCTCTGTGTTTCTGTTTTTGAAATTAAGATTTTGCATTCCATTATTTTACAGAGGATAAACATTAACATTTTAAAAATTAACACAAGTTTATAATTAAGACAGCGCTGCTGATTATTTGGTAGGGCAATTCAATTTTAATGCTATGATGAAATAAACTCTGCGCCGCCAATTTTCAGGCATGGCATTTATTTACATGTCATTCGATTAACATGTGCTGAAGAACCCTTTTGAAATTTTCAACAATTTACAATCGCTTTCTATTCAGAGCACGTAGAATAACCAATAATTACTACATCAACAAAATTGCCGCTGACCGGCGTCACTGGCGCTAATATTCCCGTAAAAAATAAATTTTATTATCAGTGGAATTTTGTTTAAGACTGCTGTTTTCTTTTTGTCGCATTGGCGTAATTTTTTTTTTTCAAGCAAGCGATTCGGTGAAAAATTCGCCTAAATTATAATTTCTGTTTAACCTTGTGTAACCTAGCTCCTGTTTGATTTTGGAAGGGTTTTTTTTTTGTAATTATAGTATTTTTTTTTTTAAGAGTGGAGAGGCTACGAAGCACCGCACAAAGAGGAGACCGATTATTGTATCTCATTCTCTTGCAGGCTAAATCTTATAAATATATGTGTTTGTCTCTTTTTCATCGAGTTTCAAATCAAAACAGTGCTAAAGAAATATTCTAGAAAGAAGTTTTTCAAATCTAGAAAGATTTGCGATAGTAGTTGAAAAGGTAAAAAATAAGTACCTCTTTCAACAAAACGAATGTAGTATAAGTTATTTACGCAAACGAAGATGTGAACTAACTTAAGATTAACCATTCGGACCCATAAACTTGGTTTCACGATAATATAACATTACCAGACATATGTTTGACGTACGAGGCGTACTTGGCTTATTAATAAATAAATAATATTATAAAAAAAGGAACCTCTTTTTATAACTTTTGAAGATTATTCCCATCTTTGTAATACAGCATTAAAGAAGAAGATAATAATTATCTCAATGAAAATATGAAAGAGAACAAGACACAGAAAAACAGAAAAAGATAATGGTCGCAACTCTTTCACGAACCCAAAACCTCTCGTTTACCAATTTCGCCATTGCCACCCACTGTCAAACTGTCATATTGTCAATCTCGTATTTCAAATTTTAGAAATAACATTATTATCTTCAACTAATTTTTTCCCCGTATTATAAGGCACCCTTATTTAACCCTTTTTATTGGAAACAATCATTCTAAGAATTGATTTGTAATCTAGATAGCGTCACGGATAAATAAATCCGATTTTATTTTATATGGAACCATTGACTTTATAAAAGTGTAAATTAATACTAAATTTTTTATAAGAAGAACTCTCTTTATATAACGTTTGAAGGTTATTCCCATCAATGTTATTTATCATTGAAGAAGATAATTATAATAATTTAAATGAATTTATGAAAGAGAACAAGACACGAAAAAACAGAAAAGATAATGTTTGCAACTGGGACGAGAGGTTCTGGATTCGTGTCCTAATTGCGACCATTATCTTTTCTGTTTTTCTGTGTCTCGTTCTCTTTCATATTTTCATTTCGATTATTATTATTATCTTCTTCTTCAATGAAATAATAGTCATGTGACCATGTCGTCCATTGACTTTAAACAATGTAGGAAACTGTCACAGATTTTCTAAGCCATTAAATTATATATTTTTAAGTTGTCTTTTTCGACCGTTTACAAATACGTATCTAATGAAAAAATAAATTATTTATTAGTTTATGCTCATAATGTATATAAAGTTATTAACAATTATATGTTTATTTTTCTCAAGCGAAATAGTAGAGAAAACTTTAATTTACGCAAACCATTTTTTTTGTCTTTATTATGTAAACCAATTCTTGATAAAGATTGATCGAACATAGTGATTTCAAATTTAGCTTCATCTTAAGGAAGCATTTTAACGAGTACATAATTAATGTATGAGATTATTCACTACTCATTTCTGGGATAGCTAATTCATATTACTGAAGTAGATACTTAATTGAAATATTATTTGAGACAAATTCTCTCATTTTCTAACCACATCTCACAGTCATTGAAACTAACATTTCTCGTTAGCGGGCGGATATCCTCCACCGTCATAAATATTCTTCCGTTCATATCGTGATATCTTCACTGCTCACCCCGCAGTTAATCTCCACAGATAGATTATTTATCTGAGTAACAACTATTCTACATACGATTATGTTCTGCTGAAATATGTTTTATGTAATGATGTACTGCTAAATGTTTATACGAAAATCAAAGAGATTCTTTACAAGATGCTCAGATTTAGCCAGTAGAACTCCAATATCAATAATTAACAATAATTTATTGGAATATTTTCAGACTAAACGAAAAACAGAAGGGGTAGCGAGTGGCAAGATGTTAAGAAGTACCGGGCTATTCATGTTTTTATTACTTGACATACCTAAAACCACCACACACAATGCGATTTTTCGATTTTGAAATGTGTTTCCACATCATAGGGACTCTAAGAGAGAACCACTTCAAAACGCGATGCAAAAAAACTTCGTGATGTAAAACAATCTATCGACAGTATAATATTATAATTGCGAAAGTTAGTGTGTGTTTGTTTGTAACGCTTTCACACCTAAAAGATAACACCGATTTTAAAAATTCTTTCACCAATAGAAAGCTACATTATCAGCAAGTAACATAGACTGTATATAATAGTCTGCTAAATGAATCTGTATTGTATATCGACATCTTCAATGTCACCTACAGAGAATTCGGTAATTATCTTCATACATACGTCACAAGATAGTGAAACTGCCCCCCATACACATTTTTTTCTTTAAATTTTGTAATCTTCCCCATAATATTCTGGTGTATAACTGTTTTATGGAGAACTTGATAAAATAAATAAATAATGTGTGTTTTTCATATTTTATTCATATTTTAGCGACAGAAGGGAACGGCAGGGGGAGGGTGGAGTTTGCGGAAAGTGAGTACGTGAGTGAGTGAATGAGTGAATTAATCAGTGGAATTTCCACCTAATACCATGCAAGCGAAGCCGCGGGTTAAAGCTAGTAATTAAAAAAAAATATTAAAAACTTGTGTGGAATTACTGACGCACTCAAAAAATAAGGAAATGAATGTCACAAAAGAGTGCTAGGAGTACAACACGTCGCGGAGATAAATTAGTAAATTTTGATGTGTTAACTGCTTTTAGTCTTCCGTTGAGCTGAAATTGCGCTCAAATGAATTAGTGACACCGAGACTGCGTATTTGAGCAGAATTTCAACTTTACGACCACCATGTTTGATTGGCGAAAGTAGTCGTCAGTTCCAATATTAACCCATGTATAAATCAAGTTTAAAGTAATTGTTTGAATGCTGGGAATTGGGGAGTTCGAGAGTTAGCAAGGGGATGAACTTGTTTGCTAAATGCGCTTGTAAATACCTACATAAATAATTCGACCGTGGCATGTAAACAATTCCGTGTTGTTCTCTGCAATAAAACAATTGATCGCAATCCAGGAACGTATGACTAATGAAAATAAACCTTTGCGCTTCCGGGTACTAAATAGCATTTTATAGTATAAATCCTTTTTAGTATAAAAAATATTAAAATTTATGGACATAGTTTAATTAACATAATAATGACCGAAAATAGCTGTTAAAAAAGGTAATACATGCAATAAATTCAGAAAAGCTCGACCAAAACTGCTGTAAAACTGACATATTAAAGCACATTAAAAATAATTGATATGCGATTTTTACACTCTGGTGGAAATAGAACCTTAATTTTGAGGTGAGTTTTAAATTTTTTTATCTACAATCATTAGTGAGTTTATTTCATGATTGATATTATGATCCGAAGTCGGACATCATTTTGAATCAAAATTGTTAATTCAGCACAAGTTGTAAACGTTTATCATTCATTATTTCAAATCTTATTAATGGTACATGTCACAAAGTCGCACTTCAACGCACACTTAAAAAGTGATAAAACAGTCATTAATAGGGATGAATATCAACATATAGTCCGTAACCTAACCTAATGTAATCCATTTAACAGGGTTTATTCACTTTTCATGACTTTATGTCACTTTTCAAAGGAGTTTTGTAGTGCCACTCTATTGAGATGTCCGGTCACCAGTTTTTTCAGACCACCATCTATTAAATTCATTCAATAACTTCAATAAATTTGCACACACCACGATTTAATCAAAATAATCGACACGATTCGGAAAAATGATTTCTAAGTCAAAATAAATTCCTTGTATTATTTTAATTTAGTAGTTGTATTTTTTTACAATAAGTTTACATTTTTATACGTTATAAAGTGTTTTAAAGGAGTATAAAATAGCCTTACCTCACCATAAAGAGGCAAGACTCTTGTGTTTGGTAAGGGAATCCATGCTCATGAAAATTTAAAAATGTAATAAATAATATTATGTTAATGTAATTAAAATTATTTTACTGCCTATTTTCCTCCTTGTTTATTGGATAAAACCTTCAAAACTCATTAATAACATTTTTTGACCAACACAAAGCACCCTTCAAAAGGTTTGCAAAATCCCTCTTAATATGCACACATTACTTTGAAATATTTTGTAATATGTACATCTATATAAAGATTATGTAACTTTGGTTTATTTTGTACATAAAAGAACTACAGACATATTAACTAGATAATATTAACTATTATTTTTACAAGAAAAATTGTGTGGATTATCCTTATGCACTATTTTCCGCTCTCTTCAGCTCAACGTTTGGTTGAGTTGTAAAGGATTCTGACTTTGCATGAAGTTGGGGGTTGTGTTCTTGACAGGAAAGCACAATGTTTGATAATAAAAACTAACCCAATCTGACGTGACTCGTTTAATAAATTGCACAAGTTTTGTAAAATCATTTATGTATTTGTTTATTAATTTATCATTGGTTGAATATTATTGAACCAATTGTTGGCAATGAGTCGTGGAATTGTTCGAAATGGTAAACATTGGGTATAATTAAAGCATTTTATCGTAATGAGCCATTTACACTGGTTTAATTTGGTAACAGGCGTTGAATGATTTTAAAAGCACACCCTTTTAACATAATTAGGTCAGTTGAGATCAATTGTCAACCTTATACAGCTTTTGAAATAAATACGTTTTAAATTTTACACAACTGATAAACAACTGTTCATGTTACATAATCAGTTGTGTTAAACTTAAATAGTAAGAAGTAATGAATATAAGTCTTTATTTTTGTAGTTCAAATTCTAAAATCCTAAACAACAACTAACTAAACATTAAAGCTTTGAAATTGCTGGGATTTATTTTAAGGGTATCTAATGATTTCAATAATGTCAATACTGTAAAAGTATTGTATATGTCACTAGTAAGGAGTCAATAGAATACAAGCCCACGGTTTGGTCCCCAAATTATGACTTTCATTCACATGCGATTGAAAGAATCGAAAACAAATTTTTAAGATACGTAAATTTTAAATTGGGCATACCTCGTTAATGTCTGTTACGATAAAGTACTTTGTTCATTAAATGTAATAAAATTATCTGATCGTCGAATCATTTTCGATTTAACCTGTTTGTATAAAATCGTAAATTCAATGTTAGATACCCCTGATTTATTATATGTAATCTCTTTTCATACTCCAAGCAGGTCAGTTACAAGACAGTACTTACCGTATTATTGTGACAATTCTACAACAACGACCCAGTATTACACTCCTAGGCGACGGATTCAACAGCTATGAAACAAATACTCCAAACATAGTTGTTGAAATATTTAGTACATCAATTTTAATATATAAGCATACCTTATTGAAGTTTTTTTTCATCAAGTAGGGGAATATTTTGATAAAGCTATTTAAATTGACTAACACATCAACAGTATTTTGTCGGCTGTAAGAAAAAAAACTATTTTGGATTTTTTATATTTTGTACCTACATACTGTGTGGATCAAATTCAATAATATTTTTACTTTATATATATTTTTGTGCAAGTGTTTTAAATAGTCAGTTTAGGAGTAAAATTTTGTAAATATCGTTATATATATATGTAAAAGCGTAAATAGGCGTAAATAAATAAATAAATTAAGATCCAGCCATTTTTCCGCAGAGTGTGCATAAAGCATGTAATGACACAATTTTGGCTTCTTTCGGTGGATTTTAACAGATATTCTAATAAGGGCGAATTAAAAGTAGATACTCGTTTGAATGGTTGTCGTTACCATATAGTACGTTAAAATCTAACTTTCAATGATTTTTTTGAATGAATGGTTTCAATATTTCGAAAAAGGGCTGGTTTTTTTCTTAGTTGCGTTTTAAGCTGGGAAAATTTGCATTTGGTAACGAACTGTCGCAATGAGCTTAAATGACGCAATAAAAGGTCCATTAGCAGCTTGCGTAGAAAGCTCTCGGACTGTAATGTATGGCGAGGTTTCCCAAGTACAGGCGAGTGCTGCTGAATATATTAATTTTAAGATGACCCCAGGGAATATATGGTACCCGAAGCAGAGCTTTAAATTTATATTAAATTCTTTCGAACTCCTACGCAATTTTTATCATTAAAAGCTCTCCACTTAAAAACGAAAAACGTGGCTTATTTATTTTAACGAAATGAGTTTCTTGATTTCGTTTACGTATATGAATAAAGCATCGATTAAGTTTTTTATTACCGCTTTTTAATTAGATATTTTTATTTTTATTTTTTTTTTATTTTTTTTTTTTTTTTTATTCTTCATTTTAATCACCCGCTAAACTGCCAAGGCAGTTTGTCAGCAGGTCAATTTGACAATTTTAATAAAACACTAAAACATAAAATATTATAAGAAAACACTATATTATTTAGTTGTTTGGTTGTTTAAAATGATTCAAAATTTTTTAATCATTCGTTTTAAGTAATTTTCTTACGAAGTTAATTAAAAAGTTTAATATTAAGCTTTTTTCTTGAAATCTGTCTCGTATAATTGACGTTTGAATTATTAAATATTTCTACTAAAGTACAGTCATTCCGCCTGCAATTGAATGCATGAAAATAATGTACTATATCTACTACATATATAAAAGTATAAATGTATGTTTTTTGCTTGCGTGTGTGCATATATGTACGTATGTTGTTCAAGTATTGCTATTTTAAGCTTAGGAGATGTTTGAAATTTTCAAAATATCTTTCCACCCTCGCAAAAGTTTCTGGATTGTAACGATACGACAAAACATCTGAAAATTTTTTTATCATTACAAAAACTTACGAAACTGCCAAAAATGTCACAATTTGAGATTGACATTTTGTGAACCATCGATTTTGTCCAATCAAAATTCAATTTTCGAATTGAATTAATGAATTTATTTGAAGTACTCACCTACGATACTAACCAAAATCAAATACTTTGATCTAATTAAGAATTGTAGGTATTTTAAATAGGTGCTTATTTTAGGTACAAAATTTTATTGATTGTTCTTATAATACAAAAATGAATGTTTGTAAAATATGAAAATTTGTATAAAAAAATTTACATAGACAGCACGTGGGCTGTTTGAAAACTGAATGTACCGAGACTGAATATATGGAACGCGGGAGAGGGGAAGGGAAGGTGGGAGGGGGTCTGCGGGATGGTGGAGCGGAAGAGGCGGAAGGGTAAGGGGAATGGGCTGAATGGGAAAGGACACGCAGGGAGAAACCATTTCTTTATTAAGTGGCCTTGCAACGCATGCCGGGAACTCGCTAGTCTCAAAAGAAAAAAGTTTAATCAGTTCGACATTTGAAAATAATTAAAATCCGACAGTTATTATGGTTGGTTAAATTAAAACTAAATCGGAATAAGGTCAACAACAATTCGCCATTCAGTGAAATTCGTTCTGTGCGATATACTCACTTATTTTCTTAAAAATAGAACATTTTCTGAATCCCAAATAAAGTTCAGTTCTCCAAAGAGAGTAGTTAAGGATTCAGTATATCCGAATGGAACAATGAAAACTTTCAGATTTCTTCAGTCGCTGAACTTTCGGCTCTTTACATTCAGAAAATTTATGGAATCCGGTTGACCCAATTGCAAATAGTGCGACACGTGAAAGAAAACGCGCTTACTCTAACGAACTCTCCTAGTAGAAAATACACTCGTTTTATAAAATGTTATTTTTATTCAAAATATTTAATTATTTGCTTATTTTTTCGAAAAATAAATTCATTGAATAAATTTAAAGGAGGTAAAAACTAAGCTTAAATAGAAAACATTAAATTATTATTCCGATTTTCTCAATTTCCCTAAAAATTTGGGGATTCTGTGTGGTGAAAGGTTGTTCTAGCAAGGTAAAGCGTTAGAAAGGTGGGTAGGAATCTGGGTGTCAGGCGTCCAAGAGTGACAGACAATCTCTCCCATTGCGGTGTAAGACAATGGGTCGAGAGAGTCCGGCTGAAGAGATCAAAGGGTCTCCCGCAACGGGCCTTTTCCGATCTGGCCAGGATGGATCCATCCGCTGCCAAGATTTATCTCACCCCATGATCCCGGGCACCCCTGCTAAATCGTCAAACTTAGCGAACTACTCGTTGTGACCTATGGTCAGGTGAACAAGCGATGTTCATTTTCAGGTAGGTTCTTAGCGAATATAAATAAGACAACACTGTTGAAATGAATATTAAAATTTAAGTTTAACTATCTCCCTTAAATAATTCACTTGCTCAATGGAAAATGGCATCTAGAGATCATAATAAAATGTTAAAGGCTCATTTTGTTATTTTTTTTAAAGGTCTTTAAAACAAGCAATTTTTCGCAATGGCTAGATTTCATTGCGTCATTTTCTAACTCAAAACACTTTTATTATTCTTCAATTACAATGACTTAATTAAAGCCAGAATCATGGACATAATAAGTTTTCTTATTATTCCATTCAAAGCGAAGGCTGTCACGGTATTCCCATAACAATGGAAGTGTTTGCCTAATAAAGCTAAACCAATTTGCCTTTTTTTCTTTTGCCGTTCGGGGATTTACTTTGAGTTATTATTTCGCTGGCACCATTGCGACGCGTTGACTTAAATTATTACTAAGCTGTGAATTTTATTTATGAATATTGCCATAACTTGTAGTGATAATAAAAAACAGGATAGTGATAGAAATAAACGTTACAGTGAAAAATGTGAAACAATTACACTCCTTGGAAAAATTCGCTTTTAAATCTCATTCAAAACATCCATATTTGTAAGTAAAAATTAGCATATGAATTTTTGGTGACCGAAATGATATTTTGCATAAAATTAAAATTAAAAATATTCAGTTCAACTTCAAAAATACCCTTAATAATAAGTTGGTCTGAATATCAAAGGAATTTATACACAGTTTTTGTACTTACGCGCTGGTACCAAAGATATTTAAATATAAGGAGATGAGCTATCGGCAGTTTTTATTGACTGTGCTTCCCGGTGTCACCGATATTTTTAACCAATACTAAATACTGGACAACTTCGATAAATAAACTAAATTCCGTATTCAAACTAGCACCGTTAGTTCGTAATCCGCCGATAATCGAGCAGACATCATAGGATATCTCCTTGTATTCAATATACAGTAAATAGAGAAGCAGATTTTTCTTTAATGCATTTGAATGAACATATGTTTTATTATATTGTTATTTGGCGGTACATCCTCTCTGCACATCCCTACGGGGTCACTCAGTTATATTAACGAACATCCTTACGGGGTCACTTAATTATATATTGTGTTATAGGTATAACATATTTTTCCTAAGGCAGCTGCACATTGTACATAAGTATGCCGTGGGACGAATTTTCGGGGAACCAATTGTCATGGAAACGAATCTTTAGGTTATGATTCTTCTTGTATATATATTTAGGAGGTCAACTTATAAAGCATTTTTAGCATATTCATGAATTAAAGCTTTCGATTCGATTTCGACTCCTTTTGACTCCATTATGTTTAAACCACTCGGACCCATGAGCTTGTTTTCGCAATAATATAACATTACCAGACATGTATGACGTACGAGGCGTACCTGACTAATTAAGTCATGTATCGTTCGAGCATTTCGTGATAAAATATTCATTACAAGTTGTTTTGTTTTGGAAGAAGGAACTTCATAAAATAATAAGGCCGCTTCAGGAAACTTTCAAAGGACTCGTGACATTTTATTTTGCTTTATTCCCAATTACATTGTGAATAATTTCGGAGACCCAAACTACCCAAGACAGACCAAGGATTTTACTGTTACTTATTAAGAAGTTAGGATGGTGAAAAGAGAAGGAAAAAACCTAAACACAGGCCTTTTATATCGGTCTTGTCTGAAGAGAGTTTGCGTCTCCTGACATCTATTGATAAGTTCATTTGTTAATTAATTGACTTTAAACAAACCAACAAATCGAAATGTCTGGAGAGGTGTGAGCCTTAGCTAATTTAAATTAAACATATTCCCGCCCAAAAAACGGTAAAGGCCAGAGTTTTTTTTACACAAATAGAATATAATAATTAAAATATCTCACTTATACTACTAAAGATAACTCAAACAACTTTAACTGCTTCACACCAGATTAAATTAACTAACCATTTCATATTTTACATGCTCCAGTTAAACATTAAAGCTAAAGATTAAGTTAACGATTAACATTAAAAATCAATAAGTTCTACAATTATTAAACATTTAATTTTAGGACAAACACAATGCCATGCGGATTGGACCAGGTCTTCCTTCCAGGACAGCTAATTTTATTATATACATTTAAATGGGCACTTGCAGTTCTTTCATTTTCCTTTGGCTAGATTATGACCTTTAATTTTCATATGAGTTTTCACAAGAGGTCACGACCTCCACCATCTTTATTTATTTTGCACCTTTTTTTTTTAATTGTTTTTTCCACTTTTCTACAAGCGAATTTATTATTGTTTTTCACTTTTATTCACAAAAGCGAATTTATCATTTAAGTCTGATTATAAAAAACAAACACCCAGCTCCATCCATTTATTTTCCTTTGCTTGTGGGCGCCGCACTGTGCACAGGCGCTGCCGGGTCGCTTCTTATACTCCTTGGTCCATCTCGGGTAGATGGTCTCCGCATTTGTTGTCCTCAATTGGCAGCAGGCATAGTTTTGATATTGCCCTCTGAACCGTTCCCTGTCCTGTGATGATGGTAGCTACTCGTACTCTTCCATCGGGCCCCGGGTGTACAGCGTGCACTCGTCCTAGCCTCCAAAAGCAAGGAGGCTCATTATCTTCCTTCAAAATGACCATTTGGCCTGGTTGCAGCTGCCTTTGGTGGTTGCCAGTCCATTTCGTCCGGGTCTGCAGCTCAGCCAAGTACTCCTTGCGCCACCTCGACCAAAACGACTGTATTAGTTGATTTAATTTTTGGTAATGATTCAATCTATTGACTGCCACATTCTGCAAATTCTGCTCCGGGATCGCTGCTAAACTCGTTCCAATGAGAAAGTGACCAGGAGTCAGAGGATTTAGGTCTTGGGGGTCATTGGACAGCGGACAGAGAGGACGGGAGTTCAAGCATGATTCAATTTGACATAACACAGTGCTGAATTCCTCATATGTTAGTAATGAAGCATTTGCCACCCTCTTCAAGTGGTATTTTACTGATTTGACCCCTGCTTCCCACAGTCCCCCAAAGTGCGGAGCCCTTGCGGGTATAAAATGCCACCGAATGGATAAATTGGCTAAGTATTTATCGATTTTTTCATTTGAATTCTTCAAAAATTCATAGATTTCCCTCAATTCGTTATTCGCGCCCCGAAAGTTCGTGGCGTTATCTGAAAACATTTTACTGGGTTTCCCTCTTCGCGAGATGAAACGCTTAAACGCATTTAGGAAGCTATCAGTGCTTAAAGACATTACTACTTCTAGATGTATAGCTTTGGTTACCATACATATAAATAGACATATATAAGATTTTACGCTGTGAGTCTTACGGCTGACACCTGATTTAATCATAATGGGTCCGCAGTAGTCCACGCCGGATAATTGAAACGGGCGACCTTCCGTTATTCTTTCGGTCGGTAAGTCCGCCATCAGCTGTTGCTCTGTTTTCGGGTTACACCTAAAACATACAATACAGTATTTCAGAACCTTTTTAATTAAGTTTTTACCCATAATTGGCCAGTATTTCATTCTTATTAACGCTAACAATGCCTGCGTTCCTGCATGTAAATATGAGTAATGGTAGTGCCTGACAATAAGTTCACTTAGTTTATGATGTGAAGGTAGTACTATGGGGTGTTGTTGACTTTCCGATATCATTTTTCCGTTGGACAACCTACCCCCCACCCGGATTAAATCCTTAAACAAATAAGGATTTAATGACTTTAATCTACTACAATTTCTCACATTTACCCCGGTTTTCAATGCCCTCGTCTCCTCCGGGAATGCAAAACATTGTGCGCGAGATATTAATATGTGAAGTGAATTCTCCAATTCGTAAACAGTTAACGCTCCGTCACGCCTTGACAAAGGATTTCTGCAATTAAAAATAAATCTTAAAATATAAGCTGTCACCCTTTGCAATTTGGTTAAGCAAGAGTATCTGGAGAATATTTCCCAATCCTGTTTTACTGCTGAAATTAACGTTAGTTTCAATCTTTCTTCTGGTAAATCCAACGGCGTAATTTCACTGCAAGTAATCGGGTAATCGCCTGAAGTCAACCAGGTGGGCCCATGCCACCAAATGTCAGATTTAAGTAGTTGCGAGACTGTGGTGCCTCTGGATAAAACGTCCGCCGCATTATCCTCCGATCTTACGTGCTTCCATTGTGCGGGTTGACTGGATTCCTGGATTTCAGCCACCCTATTGGCCACAAATGTGTTCCACCTGGCTGGTTGTCCACGAATCCAGAAAATCGTTATCATGGAATCGCACCAGTAGGTTGTATCTATTTCATTTAAGTTCATAGCTATTTTGACATAGTTTACTAATTTTGTGAGTAAAACAGCACCACAAAGCTCCAGCTTTGGTAGTGATATGCTTTTCAACGGTGCCACCCTTGATTTTGATGTGACTAAATTAGAAGTAGTGTTTCCTGATTCATCAGTAGACACTATATATATACAAGCTGCATAGGCCTTTTCTGACGAGTCACAAAATCCATGCAGATGCAGTTTAACTTGATGTTTGCAAATTATTTTTCTCGGTATTTTTAACTTGTTCAAAATAGGTAATTCATTTATATACGAATTCCATGCATTCATCTGCTCAGATGGAACATCCTCGTCCCACTGAATTTTAGTTTGCCACAAACCTTGCATTATCAGTTTTGCGACTAAAGTTATTGGGCCTATCAGTCCCAATGGGTCAAAGGTAGAGGCGATACATGATAGCATTTGGCGTTTGCTTTTAACGCACGCTTCTAAGGGCTCTACAATGTACTGAAAATAGTCTTGCTGGTTATTCCATGACAACCCTAAAATTTTCTTTTCCTTGGGGTTATCAGTAATAATCATATCTGCATCATTCTCTGATTTCGAACCTATAGAGGGTAGATTCGATCGCTATTTTCGTAAATTCATCCCAGCAGATGCCAAAATGCTGCTTAACTGATGCTTAATAGTGAGACAATCTGCCTCATTTTCGTCGCCAGTTATCAAATCATCCATATAAAAATTGTATTTTAGGATTTGACTGACCTTTCTGTATGCTTCCTGATTTTCCGTTCCTAACTGCTCCAAGCATCTGGTAGCCAGAAAGGATGATGGTCCCAAACCGTAGGTGACAGTATTGAGTTGGTAGTGTCGGATTTCTTCCTCCGGAGAGTCCCTCCAGACTATGCGCTGCAAATCTCTATCCTCAGGTTGCACCAATATTTGACGATACATCTTCTCGATGTCGGCGGTTAATGCATACTGGTGCTTTCTGAAAAATAACAGTTGTGCACATAAATCCTTTTGTAAAACTGGCCCTACCATGAGGGCGTCGTTTAATGATATACCGGTTGATGACTTGGCTGATCCGTCAAACACGACCCTGGTTTTGGTTGTCGTGCTAGACTCCTTCATCACTGCATGGTGTGGCAAATAATAACAAATTTTATCTTTTGGTGGTGCTTCGCACAGCGTCATGTGCCCCAATTCCTGATACTCTTTCATGAATTTTTTATAATCTAGCATCAGGTCTTGATTGGCAAGGAATTTCTTCTCCATATTATAGAATCTTTTTTCAGCCACCTTTAGGGTTTCACCCATTTGATTAATATTAGGCCGCAGCGGTAATCTTACCGCAAAACGTCCTTTCTCATCTCTTTTGTGCGTGTGTAAGAAGCTCTCTTCACATGCTCTTTCTTCGTGGCTTCTATGTTTTACAGGAGCTAGTTCCTCTATTTTCCAAAAGTTTTCTAATTGCTTATGCAATAAATTTAAAGATAAATGACAGGAATTTACTGGCCTTTTTGGTTTCGGAGTGGAGATAGGCCCGGATACAAGCCATCCTAGCTCGGTCCTTTGCAGCGTGAGTCCCGCATCTCCAATCCTCATTCGATCGTTATGCAAGACTTCCCAAAATACCTCCGCTCCTAGTAGTAGATCTATCGGGCTGGTAATGTTGAAGTTTGGATCTGCTAATTGGAGACCGCTGGGGATCTCCGCTTCTTTTCTCTGAAAGGAAATTTGGGGCAGATTACTGGTCACCTCAGGTATAATCAGGCATTCTATCTTCTTTTCGTACTCAGAGTAGCCTGAAGTTATATTTAATCCCACTTTAGATCTTATATTTAAAATTTTATTGTGGATTCCCGTGACAGGAATGTTGACTTTTTTCGTTTTTGAATTTAATTTCTTGACGAATGCCTTACTTATGAAATTCGTTTGAGCTCCAGAATCTAATAGAGCTCTTGCTTGAATTGAGTTTCCTGCATCATCCTTTATGTTGATGATGGCAGTTGACAATAACACGAAATTTTGTTCTACCTTCGCGGCATGATTTGATACTAAAGGCGCTTCCTTCGCGGAAGATGTTGATGCCCTTTCGTGTTTTGATTCCTCCTCCTTCTTAACATGAAGTAAAGTATTATGATTTTCACCATCGCATTTACGGCAATTGAATTTAGACCTGCAATCCTTCAATTTATGACCGGGGTTTAAACATTTTAAACAAGCGCCTAATTTGTGTATTTTATCAATTCGTTCTTTCGGTTTTAATTCCAAAAATTTGCGGCAATAATAAATTTTATGATTATCGTTGCAATGTAAACATTTTAATTTTTGTGCGGACAACGACACCAAAACTTCCTTTTTATAATTATGCGGATTCGTTTTTCCCGGATTAATTCTTTTTTCGTTATTTGCCGAGGCTTCTAGTACTTGGGCCCTTGTATACAAACAACTAATAAATTCTTCGTAGGTAGGTAAATTATTCTTTGTTGGGTATTGTTCCCAATGAGCCCTTGTATTTGAATCTAATTTGCTTGATAACAAATAAATTAATATTACATCCCAATTTTTCGTAGCTATATTTAAGTTATTTAGTGATTTTAAATGTAATTGCGCCTCGTCCAATAGATTCCTTATTGCGACGTGATTTTCTGCCTTTACGTCCGGTAATTTAAACAATGCGTTTACATGATTATTTATAATTATTTTTGAGTTTTCGTATCTATCCGTAAGCATCTCCCATGCCGTAACGTAGTTATCCGCGTATATCGGTAACGCTGTTATGAGTTTAAACGCTTCCCCTTTCAGACAAGACCGCAGATAATAAAATTTTTGAACGGCATCCAGGTTATGATTGCTGTCTACTAAAGATATGAACGCATCCCGGAACTGCATCCATTCGCAGTAATCCCCTTTAAATTTCGGTAATTCAATTATCGGTAATTTAATATTGTTATTCGCCGTGATTGCAGAATCCTTTTTAGCTAACCTCTCTTTTGCGCTGGCCAATATACAAAAATAATCATTTTCAAAGCTCGCTCGGTCGCCTTCAACATCGTCTGGAGATAATGCCTCTATTCTATCTTGAATTTTTTCAAAATTATCTAGCAAAGGTTCGAAACGCTTTATACGCAATTCTAGTTCGCTTTGCGTCAGTGAATCTTTGTTTAAAAATTCTCTGAACCTTGTCATCTTGCCTTTACAAACGCCCCGTTGAGCGATCAGCGTTTTTAAATCCATTTTGATTAATCAGATGTGTACTTACAATTTACAGAGTTATCCAATTATTTTATCGCAATCACCGTTTAATCACTATTAATCATATAATATACGCACTGATAACTTCCCAAATTTTAGTTATTTACTTCACGAACTGTCACGAGACAACAATAACAATAATAATAATTTACCAACGTCGTTAATCATAGATGAATCCCGTTGATTTTTATTCAATCGCCCATAGAGCATTTCCAACAAAAACTGCTTTATTGACTTCGCGGCTAATTTAAAATAAAAATTTCAAACAAACTTTATAAATCTCGAAATTTAAAACATTGCTGTAGTTTTTGTCAATAATCAATAATTTTGTCAATAATTTTGTCATACCGGCTTGCAACAATTTTTTTTGAGTAATGCACAATATTGATGTCATTGATTTTTTTTGCTTTTAAGGATTTTAATGGTAAGGTAGATAGTATGGATATGGATTGGTCACTTGCCCTTTTTTATCGCTGATGGCCTCTGCTGCTTGCTGGATGCTGGAAACTGCATGTTGGCTGTTCCTTTTTTCAGTGCTGGTTCTTCTTTACTAATTTAATCACTCGCGTTAAATTATCCGACTCGTAGGATCATATGTTTTGTTTTGGAAGAAGGAACTTCATAAAATAATAAGGCCGCTTCAGGAAACTTTCAAAGGACTCGTGACATTTTATTTTGCTTTATTCCCAATTACATTGTGAATAATTTCGGAGACCCAAACTACCCAAGACAGACCAAGGATTTTACTGTTACTTATTAAGAAGTTAGGATGGTGAAAAGAGAAGGAAAAAACCTAAACACAGGCCTTTTATATCGGTCTTGTCTGAAGAGAGTTTGCGTCTCCTGACATCTATTGATAAGTTCATTTGTTAATTAATTGACTTTAAACAAACCAACAAATCGAAATGTCTGGAGAGGTGTGAGCCTTAGCTAATTTAAATTAAACACAAGTAGTTGAAAAACATCACACTTAATTTACGACGCACGCAAATTAAACTCGAATGCAAACATTAAAGGTCTGTGGGACTTCATCTAAACTTCCATCCGCCGGAAATAGGCTCTGGATCCACCGAGGAGAGCCTGCCGTAATGAAGCCCCTCATATATACATTGGAGGCTGTACCTGGCGTACTCTCCCACCAACTGTGGTGTGTGTTGTATTGGTGTGCACCTATATGTGTGTAACTGTGTATACTACATAGAAAGTTTGCTATATACAGGAAAGGCGCTTAAGGAACAGCTTTAAGCATGACCGATACAAGGATACTCAAGAAAGTAAAAAATGTTTTTTTTCTAATATGTAGGTAAAATACCATATAAAAACTTTTAGCTTGGAAGACGTGGCACTGTCAGCTAATCAAATACTCTGGGATTATCATGTGAACAGACGGTGTAACAGAAAAGACAACGACGAGATGATGCAGTGCATGACTCGACGAGTTTATGTCATGACAGAGTTACGTGTGTAACCTTATTATTAAGTGAAATAATTCTGACAACATTTTATCATACACATATATTATTTGGGATTCGTCAGCATCTCTGCAGACATTCCTTTAGTGAGCTTCTTACGACACATGGCAACAAAAATGCAGTGAATTCGCTCGTCTATTTTACGCTATACAACAATGCATATATTTTCTCGTACCATTGTAGCTGTGTAGTATCATTAAAATAAATGCTTTTATTATTTCAATTTACCAATCAAATACATCTGCTTGAATTTCGCTTTTATTTTTTTGATTGAATGAATGTTAGAATGAAGTGCAATCTTGCAAGTGTAAATTAACCCACTTCCTGACATCTAATCGAGCTTAAACTCGGCAAATAGACTCTTAGCCAATTACTTTGCATTCTATCAGTAATTGCTGGAAATTACGCATACACGTAGACATTTTCTTTTAAATTCGATGACATTACGGCCCTTAATAAAAGAAACGAAATAAATTACGGACCAATCTGTTCGGCGTTTGGATCAGTTGGAAGCGTGGTTGACTCCAGTTTCTAGGTAGGAAGCTTCAATTCTCAGTCAAATTAAAAACTTTTTTTTTTAGTTTTAAAATACAATTGAAAATAAATGTGTTAAAGTGTAAAAAAATCTTTGTTTTTTTACGGGATTAATTTTTTTATAATTTTAATGTATCATAATATCAGTTCTTATATTGTTTCCCGTTGTCTTTGCTGTATTCGGGTCACATGGTGTCGTTTACGATGTTTGTCGAACATAGTGGAATAAAGGCATGCAAGTCATTATTTTGCGAGAGCTCTTCAGAAAAAATCTAGCTTCCGAGTTACACGGACGTGTGTTCTCTTAAACCATGTATTTTTAGTATGAAATAACAGTAAACAGTCGGTTTGATCTTAAATAACTTTAATTCTTTCACTAAATACAAAATAGTACTGAGAAACCGCCTAGTACTAATAAAATATAATATTTCGTAGAGGACTCCAAAAAAGACTTTACAATAATGCAGCTACCTATATAAACGTAACAATTCGTTATCTGGGGTCAGTTTGAAAATCGCAAGTCAATATCACCGCGTTTGCAAAAATAATGTAATACCTCTCGAACTCCTTGTGAAAAGATGATAAAACGTCCAAACACTTACATATAGCAAGGGAAACGACTGCATCATTTTTCTTATATCGTACGTAGGAACGGTTGGCTGACTCTGCATGGTATTCTGAAAGTGCAGTACATTAATGCAAGCATTTTCGCAGCCGGAAAATGGTTCTATTTTTCTTAGTAGACGATTTAATAGTCAACCACCGCAGGCGTTCAATATGCGCACATATAAAATATTCGCTTTTAGAGCGAACAAACATGGTCCCGATCTTCTATTGTGGAGTAGGTACTTCTTCCAAGTACATTATTGTAAATTCTAAGGTAAAAATAAAGTCCACATTACTCGTGGATAACGATATTATAATATTCATAACTGCGCATGGTAACTCTGGCGACCAAATGCGTGAAAAATCTTTGCTTCGTTCATCTTTATCGTCATACTCGAATAATAATATGTATTTTCTCACTTTCGCTACCAATTTAACCAGAATTTAATACTTCGATGCTGGAAAGGAAAATTTGCTAAAGCGCCATACAACTGTGACATTAATAATGAACCTACATAATAAGTTGTATTGTTTTTTGTTCTTTTGTTAATTAAATCAAGTTTTCTAGATTTTCCCACATGCCCTGCGAAACTCTAAACTTGAGGTTCATGTAATTTGGTTTCTTCTTCGTTACATCTTTACTTCTGTACTAATATTATAAATGCAAAACTGCGTATGTTTGTTTGTTACCCTTTCACGCACAAAACAATAAAATGATTTTTAAAATTCTTACACCAATAGAAAGCTAAATTATATGCGAGTACTATAAGCTATATAATTGTAAGTTCCGGTGTTATGAAATTATAAATATTAATTTATTATATTTATCATACATTTTCTGTCCCAAAGAAAAGCGAGTTATTGCTAAGCAAAACAAATCGTTGCCGTGGAAACGATGTTGATATATTTGCGGGAAATTTGATAGGGAAAAAAAATGTCTTTATTATGGCAAAGCAAAGCATGCCGGGTAACATATAAGTGGTGTCATATACCGGGTCTATATAAGTGGTGTCAAGATAAAAAGTCGCCACTGTCTGTCTCGGCTACTTTGTACCGGTGACTAGGGATCACTAGATGACTGTGGATTCGAGGAACAAGCTACTTTGGAACCAGTTCCTACGCCATTGCCTGTCTCGGCTACGTTTTACCGGTGACTAGGGATCACTAGATGACTGCGGATTCGAGGAACACGTTTATTGGAACCAGTTCCTATTGGAGCACGCCTGATTACGGAGACTCTGAAGTATACTGTAATATCAGCTCGTAACGGAGTGGAGCTGGAAATACGGTTTTGCTTCCAAGTACATACGCACACATTTCACAACTAACAATTACAATTCTGCCCTGATGATGGACACTGTAACGCTGTTCGAAACGTTGGCTCAAGAAGGAGGTAGCGCAACAGGGCATAACACCCCAAAAACAAATAACGAAAGTAACTGTATATATCTAAATGGTTAAGAAGTAATTTTTTGTGGACACTTCACTAGAAGGACCGGTGCTGGGGTGTTTGTCGCATATTTTGTATAAAATTTTATTATATTTTAGGCTCGTATAATAGCAGTTAAAGTACGATATCTTATACAATAGATACATAGTAACGATGTAGTAATAGTGGATTAATAATAACTAACAACAGAAAATGATGTTTTCATTGTTCCACACTGTTTGTTCCTTTGTTTTATTGAAATCGATTTGGAGTATTCGTACAAAAATTGGTTTGTGGCAAATACACAGGGTGTCATTCAAAAATAAAAATATGTATAATTATTTTTTAATTATTATAAACAATGTAGAGGTTATTTTGACCCATCCCGTTGTATTGGGTAAGTCTAGCAAGTTAACACACAATGCACACACTCGCGGTACCGGGCTAAGCTCCCATTCGTAAATTCTCCCGGGCACGAGCAGGTGTTCGATAAATTGCGGAATAAATAGTCGATGAATAAGTTACACATCCGAGATTTTACGGTGGATGTGTTCGCATTATGTAATTACATTCGCCGCCTGAATTTAATTGAAAACATGAACCAGGTTCAGTATGTGGGAGGGATGTTACTTTTCTCATTTTCCAGTACACAAAACAATACGTGGTTGGTTATCGAATTATTATTTATACTGCCTTTTTAGTATTTAACTCCCAGCGCAGAGCCACGAAAATGAATTATAATTATAGGAGTTGTGATACTGACAGTTGTTACACCGTTAGTAAGCTTGTGAAAAATAATGTTAACAAAATAAATAATTTTAACAAAGAAATACAATTCAAATCTATGTATCTATATATATCATACAATATTTTATACTGCCTTATTGTTTTTATTTAACTCCCAGAGCAGAGCCACGAAAATGAATTATAATGATAGGAGTTGTGGTACTGATAGTATTTACACCGTTAAATTTTTAACAAAAGAAATACAATTCAAAATATATCATACAATTTTTAATTTGTTTTTTTTTTTACTTACTTTAATGCTTGTCCGATATGGTATTTATTTTAGATTACTGCGTTATAATTATGCAAACATGGGGTCTGTAAACTCCCCAGGCTCTCTAAGATTAATGCTCTGAGCTATATTACTGATCCATGAATCTGACTTTGTGCGAAAAAAAATATCACAAGCAATGGCGGCCGACACATATCTCAACGAAAAAATCAGTTTCACTGACCTTAATGGTTTGGTAGTTGGTTTCTGGATTTATCGGAGGCCTCCGGAACATTCCATCCACACTTGGTTTAATTTCAGTAATTTTCGTAACTCGCACAAATCCGTTGTCAAAGTTTACACAACCAGATGTAAATTCAGAAAAAATTAGCAAATTCAAAAACCACAGAATGGTATAAATCGATTCACATTGTCACTATTATGTATATTATTAAAAACAGTTTGAACTGCATTATTTATGCAAAAACGACAAGCGAAAGCCATCTATATCTTGCAGTCGATAGTGATAATTAGCAGTTACTGGAACCACATTGTAGTGTTGCCAACAAATCAAAGAGGGCGTGCCAAACACCATCATTGTTATATGTGATATTAATAATTATTAATTTTGAATGGGAAAAAGTCTATAAAATACAACCTTTTACACGAAATTGCTATAACGAAAAACGGTGGTACTTTTACTAACCGTGCTCATTTTATATTCTACATAATATTAATTATTAATTAATGTTTTGCAGTTTTTTTCGACTTAATTTAACGCAATTTTTAAAAGAAGTAACTTGATGAAATGCTTAGTTGATAAAAAAAAGTACCTTAGAGTGAAGGTAATGTATTTCATGAAAAATGAAAATGTCTTCAGTGTTTATTTAAAATATTTAAGCCTTGCAGAAAACGCAAAATCTTTAACTTCATTAAACCGTCCTTAAAAAGACACTCAAGTTGCGCTGGAAAAAACGGTCAAAGAAACTCAAAGGCCCTGAAAACATGTAACGTATATCGTACAGAACTGAAAATACGCCCAGCTGCACTAAGCCCGGGACCATTTTTCACAATTCTCGCCCTTTCGTGTACTTGTTTCAGGGGTACAAAATCCGCATAAGGAATTGCAATGAAAAATATCAATACTGAAACATAAAAGTTTTCAAAAAACACACTCATCGTTTTAGAACGCACAAGTTTTATTAAATAATACTGTAAGGTTAGCAGCAAAAATTGATCTTGAAATTCTTAAATTCCTATGAATATCTACAACTCTAACCCTCGAAATGGGGTCTGACATCGCATCGCCTGTACCATCACAGGCGATGCGAGATCCGAGAAAGAGTTAGACGGTGTCAAGAGGTTCGAAACTGTAGCACGGTGCTCACAATTTCAAAGTAAACGATTTATGCATTTCATTATTACATTAAATTTAAACAAAAAAAATACCGAGAAAATGTGTTTTAAAATATGAGTGAATTGTTAATAAATTACTGCTGTTCAGTATACCTAAAAAATATTAATTAACTATTATTTCATTTTTGTTTTTAAAAATTCTTAACTCTCATAAAACACAAATTGGTAGCTCTATAAATAGTTACAGCCATTATCAAATCAAATGTAATTAAAATAATACTTGTTGCAACTTAATATTTTGGTATGTGCCACAAAAATCCTAAGAATAAGTGATTGCACAAATCAATTTACTTTCGTTCGCAGGCGGGTGCGGTGCGAATCTCAAACAACAATTTTACGGAAAACTGCCTAAAGGAAAGGAAGAATATGGATAAGGATATAGCCAAGACTTACCGAGTTCACTTTCGAATGGACATTTGCCGCTGGTTCTGTGGTCCTTTTAACAATTCAATAGTTCCATTTTGTCTTTATAATAGTTCAATAGTTCACTTATAACAGTAGCCTTTAAAACAGTTCACACACTGGTGGTTAAATGCCGTTGGGCACACATTGACCGGCAATTGTACTTTGTAGCAAGATAGATTTACTCGCAACGACATGACGATTGGTTTCAGAACACAATACAAACAAGCACGGTTACATCTGCAGCCGCGGCGGGTATAATAATAAGTTCACAAATTTAACTTATTGCGTTACTTCAAATAAAGTAAGATGCACAAATTTTACCGAAACACTCGAATCGGTTGCGTTTTCAGCAAGTGAAGAAAACAAAAGAATGCGGCAATAGAACGTTGCGATTTTGTTTTGTCTTGGCGTGGGATGGGTGATAGGTAGGCACTTGGTGGTAGAAACTGGGTAAAAGAATAAGCAGTTCTCCAGTACTAAATCTTAAACAAAAAAATAACACTGATTGGCGCAAACAATAAGTCATGTATTATGTTTTACTAAGAATTAATATCGATCATTCAAACGTGGTGCCAACTTCAACTTACGTGTAGGTACCTCAATTTATAATTAATAATTATTTTTATTTTGCAAATTCAACACAATGTTAGTGTCAATGTAAAATAAAAGTATTGAAGAAAAATTAATAACTTTTACAAGCGGAGAGGTTCGTTATTGTAATCGAGCATTTTATAAAAGGTTATGCATCTCTGATATAGATACTCCCCGCATAACGTACAACTATTTGTTTTGTCACGTTTTTTCACCCCACCTATGATTTTTTTGCGCCTGTAGCAAATGACGTGTTTACATTAATGATACCTCGTAATAAATAATTTGCTTACTCCGCAGGCTCATGTTTTCACGTGTTTCTTGAACAAACAATGTTGAGCCGGTCATAAAATTACTGGCGATGAAGTGGGGTTGCTATTTTTCATAAAAATCCATGTTATTTTAACCGACGTAATAAAAATCGATAACCTTCCCTGACAAGTCTTCTATCTGAAGCCTGTTTTATGATGTATGCCGCCATGTGTTTTAATTCATTTTTTACCATTTGTACACGCTTTTCCGTAATTATCGATGAAAACTCAAGGAACGTGTAGCGTAATGGACTCAGATTATATTGAGGGGTGTATTTAAGCTACATTACACAATATTTCGTACAAGTAATATCGTTCAAGTATCCCAACTGCTAAAAACAAATTAATCGATAGCATTCCCAATTGAACAGGGAATTTTGTTAAGCTAATGAAAGTGGATCTGTAATGGAATGTGAGTTAAGAAGGTTAAGAAGTACTTACCTAGTTATTGAACGCCTTTCTACTGTGCATTTCGTGCAACTTTTTAATTTAAATGGTAATCACTTACTTAGGTTATGTTTAGAGTATGAAAGAGAATATTTAGGAAATGTGGCTCTAACTTTCTGTGCAAATGCTTATATATTCATTTTGTACGTAAAGTAGGTAGACCAACGATTGCTTAAAAAACTACTGTTAAAAAACTAAGTTATTTTTCAAAACCATCAGAGTTGTTCTCAAAGAAAAAAAACCTAATCAAGATCTATAGGACTATAGTGTAAATTTCTGCTAGAATACTGTATTACCATATGACGCAGTCCAAATGACAATATACTAAATTCTCTAATTAAAACCACAAAAGTCCTATAGAAAATTATATAGAAAACCCCTGCAACAATGACGAAATATTCAACAATCTTAACATCATTTAAATTAAACAATTCTGTTAAAAAAAAAATTCCTTTACATTCATAAATACAAAACACTAGAATTCACAACTAAAATGCTTTAAAATTGGTTCCATGCTAACTCAGAATTAATTCAACTCAACTCCTCTTTAAAAAGTCATTAAAAGCTTTAAAAAAAATAATTTAAAAATAGACCATAACCTAACCAAACGTAACCTATTTAATATTTTTTATATATTTTTTTCATCAATCTGATGACTTTTCAAAGAAGGTACAGGGTTGATTTCATTCTGAGTTGTTTGGTTCCCATTAATATTATAAACACTGGATCTCATGGTCAAAAACAAATTCAACAAGTAACTATAAATAAAATTTTGGCAATATCTTAAACTATGTTATTAAACTCTGCAATAAAATCCCACTCGCATTCAAAAACCACATTGGAACATTTAAATCAGTAATAAAAAGCTGGATTCAAAATATACGAAGAAAATAATAGAAAATATACTGACCCCAAATACAGACTGAAACTAAAACTACTCGATAAGTTTAAACAAAAAATAAAGTTTGGTTTGAAAGTTTCTTGGAAGAGCTCCAAAAGGCAGATAGATCAAATCTGAGCACGTTGTCATTTCTAATAAAATACCGAATAGAATTAACAATCTTTGACAGCATTTTTGTGTAAATCAGCTCGTCTTTTTTATATTAGCTCCACACGGGAAAATAATTACCCTCAGGGCCTATGTCAAGTTTGGGGTTGCTGTGTGGAGGATTTTATTAGAAAAAATAAGGTGTAGATGTTCTGGAAAGAAAAAAGATATGAGAGGTTGGTTGGAATCTGGGGGCAATAAGTCCAAGAGTGACGGACAATGAATCCATCCCTCACTTTCCGTTGCAAGGCGATGGACGAGAGAGTCGGCTGGAGAGGTCAAAAGCTTTCCTTCAACCAGTCTGCCGATCCAGTCCGCCACATAGTTTGGCAAATGCATATTCCGCCAAACAGACTGTAATTTTTTACTATTGGGGGAGGAAGGTCCTTTTGGATGGAAATGTTACCTTTTAATAATTACGCGCGTGGTCGAGTAACAGATTAAATTTGTACAACGAGATTAACAATACGTGTGGAGTAACTAAAACTAGCTTAAGAGAGAACGAGTGCTATCATGATATATTTTTATACCCCGGCATCTACCGTCTCCCTCTTGTATCTTAGTGATCAGGTTGACCACTAAAACATTCTCACACAGACAAACCTCACTCCACGGACTCGGACACCCCTGCTTAGCCACCAAATGAAGCGATGGGCGGTGTATGTATCTTTTTGGAATTATCTACCTGCATCGTTGCTATTCTTTTCACTACTCGTGTTAATAAATCCCCCTCCCCTAACCCGCCTCTCAAAACTACCCAACCGGGCGACGGTATGATTCCCGCGCTCTCGTAAGGTGTCAATAAAAACCGTAAAAAAGAATCCCCACAGAATCAATCTAATAATCCATCAACTCCAACTTTCTATACAAAATCGTTTGAACTATGGTTTATTCCCGAGCTCCTTGAGTGCTGTTCTCTGCGATTTGTTTGTTTCCAATGAAATGGAGTACCAATGGATTGACTTAGAAAACGACACGGTTTGTTTCTTGTACACAAATTGATTGATGTTCCAGAACGTGTATTTTTCTCACACCGACAACAAAGCAATAAAACCGTCCCGCTCGTTGTCGCTTCACCAATCTTGAAGATCGAATATTCAATTTTATCGATCCCTTGAATAGAACAATTCTGAATGGTACAAACTCTGAAATATATTATACCACATTTTGGGCGTTCAATTGTTTCATAATATTTTAAACAAGGTAAGGAACGGTGGTTTTGGTGTGGTTGTGTAAGGTAATGTTTGTTGATGTTTAAATAATGTAATATTGGATAATGTTGAACCTTGTCTTAATTCAACAATTGTTTGACTACACAATACATACGGTTTTGGTGTGAATGACTTTTGAAAAAAATCTTCGACGTAGTAGAATAATTTGCACGAAGAAGTATTTTTTATTAATTTTGGAGCTGTACAGTACATGTAATACAGGCGTATTACTGAGAATTATCAATAAAAATGCAAATAATTTGTCATTACTCGTATCTTGAGAACGTAATCGGTCTAGTTAATTCATTACTGGGATAAAGTTTATCTAGGAGACACTTTCTTTTGGATTTTGTATCAATTTGTACTTTATAATCGATCGCCCGAAACAATACAGCACAACGACATGGCGATGATTTGATGATTGTTAAAGATGATTAAAGTAAGGTTACGAATTAAGATTACGAATAACTAATCAAAATCGAAACATTACCTGACGAACTTTAGTAATGATGGATGACCAGATCTGAATAGCCAGGTAAGTATCTAGCCAACCTTAAAAAAAGTTCTTACTCCACCAATCCTTCCCCACTCTCTATTTATTTATTTTATTTATTGAATACATGTTACATAATTTGTCTTCTTACAGAAAATGGTTTCATTCACACAATCAACAGTCCTACTCGAGAACAGGGCACGAGCAAATCCTGCCTAGACCACATCATTGTTAAAAAAATTAACCATTTCGACTCTTTTGTTTTTCACACTACAATCTCAGACCATTATAGTACAGCTCTCTGCCTCAAAAATAAGCCTCCTGTAGCAGCAAAAATTAAATCTGTACCTCGTACTAATTATAATAACTTACTCGAGGACTTGCTCACGGAAAACTGGCAAAATGTATTAGATCAAATCGATATCGACTGAGCAATGAACGAATTTATCACCAAATTACATTCATATATATCTAAACATACCAGCGACAAACTCATATCAAATAATCAAGTAAAACTTGCGCCATGGATCTCTCCAGGGCTTGTTAAATCTATTCATAGAAGGAATCGTTTACACGAAAGGGCGAAAAGGTGCCCAGAAAATATTTTAGTTCAAGCTCATTACAAAAAGTATAGGAACTTATGGAAAAATTTAATCAAGTCAACCAAAGAAAATTATTACAAAAAATTAATTTACGAAAATAACTGCACGCCAAAACGACTGTGGGAAGCTTTTCGTAATATAACTAAAACAAAAATCAATAAATCTACCGAAATAAAATCATTGTTAATTAATAACACAAACTCTTCAAACCCAAAAAAAATCGCAAACTTTGCTAATAATTATTTCACGTCTGTTGGCGACACTCTTGCGAAAAAAATTCTTGATAATCGTAACACAACTGAAACTGATCTCGCTAATTTAACTGTCTCTAATTTCGGCCATAAAATAGACAACATCCAAACAACAACTAACGAAGTCCTGAAAACAATTGACGACCTTAAGGCATCGAATGCTTGTGGTCCTGATAAGGTCTCATCTAACCTGCTAAAAATTATTAAATTCTCAGTAGCAACACCGATCGCGTACATTGCCAATCTAAGCTTTAAATCAGGTATATTCCCAAATCATTTAAAACACTTAATAGTTATATTGCTTCACAAAAATGGGGATAAATCGCTTTTACACAATTACCGACCAGTTTTTTTGCTCAATTCTGTCTCGAAAATTATAGAGAAAATCGTCAAAAACCGGCTAAGCTTTTATCTTGAAAATAATAAACTCCTTTCTAATAGACAATACGGCTTTAGACCAGGTTTAGGTACGGAAACGGCCATTGCTAACTTGACGAAATTCATCTCTGATAATATCGATAGAGGAAATAAATGCATTGCGCTCTTCCTGGATTTAGCTAAGGCGTTCGACACCATCTCACACAAAATTCTATTGAAAAAACTTCCGAACATTGGTGTACAGGGTCAGCTATTCAAGTGGTTGGGCAGCTATTTAGAGAACAGGAGCCAAAGAGTGGATATTAATGATACTCTAAGCGATCCATCCAATATTAATTATGGCGTACCGCAGGGAAGTACTCTAGGACCTCTTTTGTTTAACATTTATATTAATGAGCTGTGCAACAGTTCCTACGCCGACCACATTATTACGTTTGCAGATGACACAGTCTTGTTATTCGAAGGCAAAAACTGGAATCAAGTGCATAGCAAAGCAGAAGTTGGTATAAACAAGGTTAAAAAGTGGCTAGACAATAACCTACTCACCCTCAACACAGAAAAAACAAAATTCATTTGCTTCAGTGCAACTCTAGCAGGACAACCCAAAGAAATACAAAAAAATTATTATACACCATTGCAATGACACAAATACACGTAACTGTGTTACCTTAGAATGTGTGGACAATATAAAATATCTAGGTATTATCGTAGATAGATTTCTGAGATGGGACGCACATATAGACTCAATTTCCATAAAGGTCAGAAAACTTACCTACCTTTTCCTGTCTATTAGAAATATTCTCTGCCTAAATGAACTGAAACGAATATACTACGCCATGTGTAACTCAATTCTTGAATATGCATCCCTAGGATGGGGCGGATGTACTAAAACAATACTGGATCCTTTAGCAAAAGCACAAAAATCTCTTCTAAGGGTCATCCTTAAAAAACCTTTTAGGTACCCCAGTGATGCATTATTCGAGGAGTTCCGTGTCCTAGATGTTCGACAACTATACATAAGAAAAATTATATTACACACACAAAAACAACGTCAACACTACCCCTCCATCGAACATTATCATGACACTCGACATTCAAGAAGAAATCCAGTAGTTCCACCTACAACTATGACATCCCTCGCTCAAAGGCAATTCTATTACTTAGGCCCGAAAATGCTCAACCTCGTACCCGATTCTTGGAAATCGAAAGGTGTACGCATTCTGCGTAAATTGGTTAATGACTGGCTTCTGAGCTTAGGAAGAGCCGAATGCGAATCTATGCTTACGAACAGATAAACAAAAATGTTATGTACGCTCACGCAATTATTTATTATTACTGTCAGCTAGTCAACAAATTAGTATCTCACTTCTGAAAAATTTACATAATATATATTATGAACACGTCTCAAATAAATCAAAATAACTCTCTAAAAAATAAATTTGTACACAAATTATTCACATAGAAACAGCGAATTTGTGACCCGTACCTCATTTATATATCTCATATTGTAAAGCTGAAGGTAATTGTTCCCTGATGTTAGCATATACCTGAATTCTGGATTACTCTGTTCACCTTGTTTAGGAAACTTACCACACAGCAACCATTCAATTAGCTAATGAATGTATTTTTTTTATATAAATGTGTATAATTAGATTAAAGTTACTATTTGTATCATTGATAATATATTGAAATTTAACAAGACTGTGTGTAATATAATTTTAAATAATTTAACAGATGGCAACATAAACAAAATTATCAATTTAACAACAAACAGATTAAAATAACTGGAATATATATTTATATTTTTATTTATTCGTTTTTTGCTATTGTGTACGAAAGCATTATGCAAATATGTCATTTCTATGACTTATTTTTTTTTTTTCAAATGATAACGATTCCTGCCTTCTTTTTTTTACATGATATAGTTTTGATTGAGATTCCAATGTAATAAACACTGTGAGAATTATAGAACTATTTATTCCTATCAGAATTATATTACTAGTACTATCAGACTTATAATCTTTCTCAATTTTCAGTTACGGAGAAGAACTCTTCGATATCTCTCATTCACTTTACTGTTTAAATTATTTTTATTATTATATATATATATTTATATATTTTTTTATTAAAATATAAGATAGATCATGAAATTATTAATACATAAAAATAATGAGATTGCCTCTACTCAAACCTATCGTATATTTTCTTAAAAACAATTTAAAAATAAAAAAAATAAAAAAACTTCGATATATTTCCTGTTTGAACATTTGGATAGGAAATATATCGATGAAAGATTTAGTTTTTATTTTTAAGATTAAGCTTTTATTTTTAAGATTTAGTTTTTATTTTCTGTTCACAAAACAATGAGTTTATATTTTGGTTTTCTTTATAGTTTTAATATATTATCATTTTATTTATTTAAACTTTGTAACTTTTCTCAGTACTTTTACAACTATCACTATATTTAACTGCTTTACGGCCTTTATAACATTGTACTTGAAATGATGTTTACATTTGTAATTATTAGATACAATATTATGTTTTACAAAAAACAACAACTACCTAATGTGAACTAAACCAGGAAATTTGACTGTCCTAAAACGGGAAATCTCCTAGTTGGACGGTCAAAGTATTTGTTTATAATGTATATGTATTTTGTTTCAATAAATAAATAAATAAATAAAAATAATTGTGATATTTACATAAGGTAGGTATATTAAATCACCATACCAGGCGGCTGCCTGTTTCATGGTGACCAATGGAGGATGGTTACTTTGAATGAAATCTTATGTAAACATATGGAGTTTGTATAAAAGATGCTATAAATGGAAAAATTATAGTAAAAAGTAAAAAATAGAAAGGAGAAAAGAAGTAAATTAGCATTAGATTATAAAAATATACACAACTTTTTTTCGTTTTTTAGTATGAGCATCTAAGAACACATGCATATTTAGGTGCACACATCTATACAGACATAAATACATATATACATACATTTACATGCATATTGACACATATATAATTCAATTATATACCCCAATTAGGGATGCCGTAGCCCGCAGTTACAAAGTTTAGAGCAGTCCGGAAAAATTACGAATAATTTAATACCTAGATATAACTAGAAACATCTGATTATCAATTATATCTGAATACCCGTTATTTAAATCCTTCAATACATCGTTTACGTTTTATGAATTCCATTCAAGGCGAGTTTAGACAAGTCCGAATGTTGTGTTCGATATATAATGAATAATTCTTTCGCATTACCTACAGACAATTAGGAACATCAAATTATCGATGTATTTATCAATTTTATCTGAATACCACTTATAAAAATCCGCTCACATTCAATACATCGTTTTATGAATCTCTTTCATTGCGAGTTCAGACATCAAGTCCGAATGTCTGTTCTCTATTTCGAACCATGAATATTTATTCTTCGTTCTCCAATCTAAAATTCGAGGACTCTCCTCGCAAGTCCGCCGTTTCCCGCTGCTAGCTTCCTTCTTTCCCATCGGTCCATTAGGAACGGAGCGGAAACTGTGTGGTACTTCATTCTGTGGGTGTGCGCCGGCACCAAGAAGGAAGGTAGAATACGTAGGGTAGGTAGGTAAAATACTTCTACTATTCCCCCCGAGACGGGTTTGCTGCACACTCCAATGTGCGCTGTATTTGTTTTATATTATATTACTAGCTTTTCCCCGCGGCTTCGCTCGCATGGTATTACGGGAAATTACTGTAGCGCTTGCACTTATCAATTATCCTTCCCCCACCCCACCCCCATCCCCTCCCGCATTCCATATATTTATTCCCTTACATTCAGTTTTCAAACATCTCGCCTACCACCTAAATTTCATAATGCTATAGCTCAAAGAAAAAAAGAATTACTTATCCAATTTTGTTCATTCTTTCGGAATTTATGCGCTTACAAACATTTCGGATGTTTATTTTTATTTAAATATTTGGAAGTTCGTTAATATAATAAAAAAAATACTCTATTTATCATTCAGTCTTTATAATCGTTACGAATTATATATTTTTAATATAGGAACTCAAATCTGACATTTATTCCAAGCTTGTCCAAAAAAAAAACCAATTCTAATATTTGAATTTTCTGCAGTAGTAGCTGACCAGTAGACTGAGTACCTACCAGCATAGAGCCCAAAAATATATCAACATTGTTTCCATGGAAAAGATTTTTTTCTGACGTTAGCAAAAACTCGCTTTTGTTAGCGACAGAAAACGTACAACAAATATAATATATTAATATTTATAATTTCATAACGCCAGAGCTAACCATCATATACAACCTGTAGTCTGCGCATATTATTTAGCTTTATATTGGTGAAAGAATTATTAAAGTCTTTATATTGTGTTATGCGTGAAAAGGTCATAAACAAACTCGAGCAGCATTTATAATATTAGTATGGATAGTTGAGGTGTGAATCTGCAATGGAGCTGCGTGCGATGCAAATTGCAATAATTATACAGCACGATGTGGGGTATATATTTTGAACGTTTTATAGGTTTAATAATTTGTTATAAACTTCATAAAATTTTACTGAATGCTTTCGGAAGAAATTTCACATTTTTTAATGTAACAAGGAACTCTAGTGAAAAATATTATGAATAAATTAAACTTTTTTTTTTGTTAGAACCGCCGTATATTTTATGTACGCCGACCGGTTTCAGAAAGACTATTTCCTTCCACAGGTCAAACATATTATAACTTGACATTACAATAACATTTATTTATAATGGATAACCACAATGTTTAAGCTACTTTCAAAAGAAGAAAAAAAATTGCTTGAAAAATATTTGCATACAGATCAACTCATGCTGGTTGTGAATAAATAAGTTCTATTTTATATTATTATAATATGTTAAATTTGTAAATCGTCATTAAAAATGAATAACCATCACATTAAAACACACTATTTCGTTGGTTCAACTGTACTGTGTTAATTCAGATGTACAATTATTCATCCAGATTCCGATATAGTCTCGAATATGATAATATCTCGTATATGATGGTTGGTTCAACTGTACTGTGTTAATTCAGATGTACAATTATTCATCCAGATTCCGATATAGTCTCGAATATGATAATATCTCGTATATGATGGTTGGTTCAACTGTACTGTGTTAATTCAGATGTACAATTATTCATCCAGATTCCGATATAGTCTCGTATGTGATAATATCTCGTATATGATGGTTGGTTCAACTGTACTGTGTTAATTCAGATGTACAATTATTCATCCAGATTCCGATATAGTCTCGTATATGATACATACTAACCATTCCTGTATCCATCGTTGTTCTTAACAGGATTGCTCGATCTTAATACCTTAAAAGCCCACCGAAAAATATTTTTAGGTAAACATTTGTTTAAGCTTATCTCCGGTACTATACTAAGTCCGCCAATGTTGAAAGAGATTAACTTATATGTCCCTAACGCATTTACTTATGGGAGATACCACGCACTTTTTTATGCTCGTAACTTCTGTGTATCAGAATGCCCCTTTAAACTGAGTAATTCAACTGCTTAACGATTTTGCATTGAGCATCGACATCTTCAATTTCACCTACAGAGAGTTTGGTAACTATCTTTGGACATACGTCACAACCTAGTAAAACTGCCCCCATGCACTTTTTTTTAAGTTTTGTAATCTTCTCCATAGTATTTTAGTGTATAACTCTTTTACGGAGAACCTAAAAAAATTTAAAAAATTTAACGGGTCTTGGAACCAGTCTACGTGAGTGGTATACTTATGGTCTACAATGTCCACATTTGAACCAATAATGGAACTCAGATTTTGTATTTAAAAGACTTCATCATTATTTAGGCGCCTATAATAATTTTTATTTTTGAAAATAGTGATAGTGATAGACATTGATGTGTAATCGATCGATAATGATAAGTGTAATAGTTATAAAGGGTATTTTGCGGTTAGTTTCAAATCAAAACACAATAATATTTTTGTAGTAAAATGCATACATAGTATTACGTTTTGACTTTATGTCCGGGTTAAATCTTCCCCACAGGAAAAACTTAACCCTTCCACACACTTTTCCACAAATGATCATCTAGTCAATTCATGCTATGCAATTGCACTGTATAAGTATAATAAATACAAAGCAATACAAGAACAATACGCCAACCTGCCAGAGACCAAATGGGAAAATAATTCACCGACTTCAGATATTTTCATATCAGAGGGTTCGGCTCGATAGAACTCCTAACTGGACCGATAAATCCTACTGATCCCTCAATATAAATATTTTAAAAATCTTTCCTAATCCTACATGTATTTAATATGACTGATTTTTGCATTTTTATATATAGATTCTTTGACAAATCTAATAAGCCTAAATTTTGAATGAGAGAGCTAGTTCATTAGCCGAAATAACAAATGGTAATATTTTTATAGCCTGAGAATGCCAAATTCTTTTAATCTCATTTTCAAAATCTGTATATTTTCTAATTTTTTCAGAAACAAATTGTTTAATTTGTTAGTCAAATAATTTCCCTCATGGCCTATGTCATCTTCGGGGATGCTGTGTGGAGGGTTTTTTTTTAAGAAAAGGAAGGAGAGGAGAGTTCTCGGAAGGAAAAGGGTTTAAGGGGTGAGAATCTGGGGTTCAATCTGTCCTGGTCATCCGCCCCCAAGACCTAGACAAACCTCACACCTTGAACCCGGGCACCCCTGCTAAATCACCAATCGTAGCGAACCACTTGGGGTGACCTATGGCAGAGGTGTTGGTTATCCAATAAAGGTTTCCGGGGCAGCGGTACCCAGTCCCGCCTCCCAAATTAACCGATTATGAAAATCACAGCGTCATATGACGCGTAAATAGCGATTGGCTAGACGCTAGACAATATAAAGAAAAGTCAATTGGAATCGGATTTGAATTTCATAACTCAATGACCCCTTTTCTCCATTAGAATCGCCCCTCGTGAGATTGTTTTGATAATTGACTGTGTTATGCATTTTACGAATTCCGTTAACGTGCCAAGCATGCCCCTAAATCCGTTTCCGGTAAGTGCCGCCCGATTATCCCCGCAAAATGGATTTACCCCACCGGGATAATGGCACATACAGGATATGTTTATGTTCGTTGTGCTGCTTGGTCGCCTATGTCGCGGAATAACGTGTCAAAATACTGTAAATGTTCAATGCTGAAAGAGAAGAATTAAATTTGGGAAAAATCATGAGATATATTGTATCGGCGAGCACCATTTCAGATAAAAAAATATCGGGTTTATATTTTTCATCGTGTTTTTATGACACATAATTTCTCCGCATGTATTTACTTCAGATGTGATTTACGGAAAGAGAGACACAGAAATTCTTCTACTACTTAATAAAAAAATGTTTCAATACCATTTCTATCTTTGGTTTAGGAACGGATTTATTTTATTTTTTTTTTTTATCCCCTTTCCTAATCCATTGTTACGCTAAGGCGCTAAATACTGAACGGGATAAATAGGCGACTTCGTCATTCCTCAGCCTTATCCAATCGATTTTAACTATTATTTTATTTTATTTATTTTTTGGAAAGTTGAGAACAAATCATAAATTATGCAATAACACAATGATAATATAGTTACCAATTATGAACTTTCCGCTGATAATAGTAAATGATAAAGGGTGACATTACCAACATCCTTACCAGTTTGGATTTATGCCAGGGAGAAGTACTCTTTCCAACTTAATTATTTATGAAAATTTTATAACCAATGCTTTTAAAGAAAAAAAACAAGTTGACTCTGTTTATACTGACTTTAGTAAGGCGTTTGATACAGTTTCCCATAAAATTCTCATTTGGAAATTAGGAAAGCTTGGTATACGTGGCAATATATTAGCCTGGTTTGAAAGCTATCTTACTGGAAGACAACAAATTGTTAGAATAAAATCCTCCCTGTCAGAAAAAATTCATGCAACAAGTGGAGTTCCACAGGGTTCACACCTTGGCCCAATCTTATTTATCTTGTTTATAAATGATCTTACAAATATATTTCATAATGTATCTATCTTACTTTTTGCTGATGACCTAAAAATTTTTAAAATTATTCAAAATATTTATCATTGCAACATTCTTCAAGATAATATCAACAAATTGTTAATTTGGTGTAAGGAAAATAGACTTTATTTAAATATCTCAAAATGTCAAATAATTAGATTTTCTCGTATAAAAAAACCAGTGATATTTAATTACTACATTGATGATAAAGCTCTTGAAACACTAACCCAAATTAAAGACTTAGGCATCACTTTCCAATCAAATCTTTCATTTGTTAACCACATAACAGAAATCTGTAATAAGGGCTTAAAAATGTTGGGATTTATAACTAGACTAACTAGAAATTTCAACAATATAAAATGTATTAAACTGTTATATTTTGCGTATGTTAGATGTCAACTTGAGTACAATTCTCCCGTCTGGAATCCACATTATAACATACATGTACAAGCTGTTGAAAGAATACAAAACAAATTCTTACGTTTTCTAAATTTCAAAATGGGGATTCCAACAATAATGTTGAACTACAACACTCTGTTAAATAATATGAATATGCTCAAATTGTCAGACAGAAGAATTTTCACTGACTTGGTATTTCTATATAAAATTCTACATAATTTAGTTGATAGTCCGGTATTGCTTGAATTGATAAGCTTCCGGATTCCACAACGTAATACAAGAAGTCAGGATTTATTTCAGTGCAGAAATTCTGGGACTAACTACCATATGTATTCCTCTTTACCCAGAATACTAACGGAAGGAAACAATTACACCAAGTCCGTGGACATCTTCAGTTTATCTTTAAACAAATATAAAATATTGTTACTGAAGCAGTTCAGTTATGTACAATAAATATTGTATTTATGACCATTAAAATGTAAAAGCCCCGAAAAAGGGCGTTGATCAATAAATAAATAAATAAATAAATAAATTATAAAGGTGTTTTCTTAATTAGTTTATTTTTTAGTTACAATATATGAGGAAGGGGGGGGGGGGGGTGAGATGAAATATAGAATAAGGATTAAGAGGCTAAGGACGGGAATATATAGGGAGGATGGGTAGATTGGATTTCCTAGTTTGAGTCATGTTGCTTTTCGTTTTATATTACGTAACGTCGAGTTAAAAATGTCAATGTGATAATAATTTAAATTAAATGAATCTGTGGATCTGTAGATAAATGAGTTGTGTTTGGAGTTGGTCTTGCAAAGATGTTTTTATGTATATAAAGGATTTCAAGAGACGTACTTGACTTATCTTTACTTGCCATTGATTCCTGACATTATTTGTAGCAAAAATGTTAATGAAATTTTGGTCTCTGGTGACATTTTCGATGTTTTTTTGTTCAATAAAAAACAAAAAAATTGGTATTGGACGGTTAGCATTGGGATGATGGTTTAGGCGGTTACTTGGCTGAGTGACCAGTGATGACATGTGAAAGTTTTTTTTTGTTTAGTTTTAAAGAAAAAAAAAATGAAAAGGGTGACCGAAATTTCATTCACATTTTTTACTCGAAATAATGTCGGGAATCACTGGTTAAAGTAAATCAAGAACGTCCCTTAACATTATATTTGATATATTTTTGTGATCTTGCAATGTAAGCCAGATAAAAAAAATGTAATTTCTGAATCATATTCATTCCAAATATAAGGGTGTTAAGGATAATATTTGACATGCTTTAACCAGTGACTTTGAAAACGTGGCTCATATTTCGCATTCCATTGTCATAATTTTCTTGCAATACTGTTAGTTTTCGTTAATAGATCCATTAAACTAAATATGTTTTAAGTTGGAGTTGTTGCACTTGTTGAGCCATTCCTTCAGACTAACGATCTACTACCTCACAAGTGACAGATAACTGTAGATGCCTTCAGCAAACATCGTCGTAGTACAGGAATAGCATAGGAACCCGCAAACAGTGTTTTATATTCTATATTGTAGTGCACTCGAAGTCTGTTGAACGTACGCTGCATGTGTGCTTACATCTAGACCAAAGTTTGTAGGAACGCGCTTCCGTACATAGAGAATCATTTAAATAAATTACTTTTCACTTCCGCATTGCATTGACAGAACGGCGGAAGCACATCTTTGCATGAATGTTTACCGTGCTCGAAATCTTTGATAGAATTTTGATCGGCGATCGTTCTCGCAGCATCGCAAGTACACGCCCGAGCGCCTCTCAGATCGCAAAACGATTTCCAAATGACATTTCTTCTTATTATTCTAAAACCTCACTATTTCTGAAACCTATAATATAATAAACCTGTGTGTCATAACCCTTCAGTTGTCAGAAATTATTTTTCTACTTCTAGTTTGCCTCTCATTTTGGAGATCATCCGGGCAATCTTCAGCCTCGGAGATGCAGCCCGAATTTCAAGTGTTATTTCTTCTCATTTTTCTAAATACACCTTTATAATTGAAACTTTTTTAATCGTCTGGTATTATTCAACTTTTTCTCATTTACTTTTCTTATTGGAGATCAACTTTCATCCAGCATGCAGGATGCGTTCTGAATTACAAGTGACAACAAATGATAAAGTTGATACCTATTTCACATCTGTTCATTGTCTGGTTTTCTTCTTCTAATTTTTTTCTCTTATTGGAGATAAACTACCATCTACCACTGTTATTAAGACCTATTTCACATCTGTTCGCTGTCCGGTATTTTCCTCTCTTACCCGAGGTTAACTACCATCAAGGCAAACTTCAGCCGGCAAGATGCAGCCTAAAATGACTTGTGTCAATTTTCGTTACTAAACCGAAGAGTTTCTAGCGTCTTCCTGCAGTACGGTATTTCTATTAGATAATCTTGTAGTCACCGTCGCGCCCCATTGAGCGACCAAGATATTGTAGATCTCTTTTTGTCCGCCTGGTAAAAGTTCACGATGTTCGGCCATTCGATAAAGAAGTTTATCTAAAATAAACGTCACTATCTCTGAAGGGTGTTTTGAGGATGTGGCTTCATGTACATATATCATTTGAAAAACTTCCCTGCCTTAATTTGATGTTAGTATTATTTTTATTAAATTTAGATCAAGTACCGAGGCTTTTTTAGTAGATTCAGTCTTTTCCGTCACCGGATATCCTCAAATCACTAAATTTAACCATAATTCTAGGAATTCGGGGCACTTTGCTAGCTTTTATTATTCAGTTGACATCAGGTGTTCGATTCCGAGAGAGAAAACATATCAAACGTTAACGGTCCCCGCTGCACTTTTATTAGTGTGCCGCGGGCATTAAGTACTGCCATTGCTCGTGGGGTGAATTTTAATTTTTATATTCTCTCGATACTTCATAGGACACATATTGATCTAGTTTCGAGCTTTCGAAAATAAAAAAGGCCACAAATGTTCATTGTTATTAATAGGCAGTTGTTGTAACTCTAAACATTCCAATGTTGCACCTGCTGTAGGAGTCAATTCAATTCAATTCAATTCAACATTGCAAAATGTTACATTTCAATCCGTTTTCAAAATACATTTGTATTACAATTAACACTTAGGCATAAGAACTATACAAGAACTAATAATAGAGCTTGCCTTTTTAAAGGCAGCTTCACTAACGCTAAATATGTCGATATCCGAATTAATTCTGTTTAACAGTAAAATTGCTTATTATTTATTATTTTAAATTTATGAGTAAAACCTCAAACTGTAATATTTAATTAAATGAAGACATTATGAGCGAAACTTAAAGATGGCAGCCAATAAAAATATGCGTTAAGAAAAATGAAGATAATATGGGTGGTTCTTAGTCGAAGTAGGGTACAGTTAAAAGTGACCGAATTGGATATCGACACCTTAGCTCAGTGGATAAGAGCGCCCAACCCGGAAAGTAGGGAGGTCCTGGGTTCGAGTCCCAGAGGTGCCAATATCTTTTTCTGATTTTTCTGTTTCCAGATTTTCGATTGAGTTTCGCTCATAATGTCTTCATTTAATTAAATATTACAGTAAAATTTCTCTTCCGACCGGCATGACCATTGGCAAGTTAGTCCTGCAGGCCAGAAGATAGAACAGTCAGAGTTAAGTACCTGTACAAAAAATCTTCTTTTTTATTAGATAAGTATCCATACTTAATATTATAAATGCGAAACTGCTCGAGTTCGTTTATGACGCTTTCACGCATTAACCAATAAAAAGACTTTAAAAATTCATTCACCAATAGAAAGCTAAATTATATGCGTAGCCTATTGTCTATATATAATGGCAAGCTCTGGCGTTATGAAATTATAAATATTAATAACAGAGACATAACTTAAAACTACTGTATGGCTCAGAGAGCTTACTTACAATAAAAGGTCTCCATTGGTTCACTACTATTATGGATAATATGGGGGAAAGCCCTTACAAACACCTACTTGTACACAAACATACCACAAGATTTAGAGAAGGAAAGGGCCTAAAAACTCATCGAATATTAAATAAATATGGAAGCCGTACTCTTGAATATCTAATACCAGTGATTTTCAATAAAATCAATAAAAACATAAAATTTGAAAAAAATGATAGACTAAGTCCTAAAATGATAAAACTATGGTTAATGAACGAAAACTCCATGTATCTTTGAATATCTTAATATAGCTGCCTACATATCTTTTATTAGATAGGTATATTGAATTATCTTATATATTCATAGTTGTAAGTTAAATTATCTAATAATACTATGTGATCTATTCTAATGTTTCCTTAAAACTATAAATGTATTTACAAATATTTTCTTAGATATTATATTAAGAATGTTTAAATTGTTAGAACCTGCAGTCAAGCTGCCATATGACAGCTTTGTGGGTCTACTCTAATTCTTGTACAAAATGTTCTCTGTAATTTTAATAAATAAAAAATAAAAAAATATATTTTATATTTGTTATACGTTTTCTGTCGCTAACAAAAGCGAGTTTTTGCTAACGTCAGAAAAAAATCGTTTCCATGGAAACGATGTTGATATATCTGTGGGCTCTAAGCTGGTAGGTACTCAGCCCCCTGGTCAGCTACTGCTCCAGAAAATTCAAATTTTAGAATATTTTTTGTTTTTTTTTGACAAGCTTCTGTTTTGCAATAAATGTCAGATAAGAGTTCCTACATTAAAAATATAATTCGTAACCTTCGATCAGTAAAGGAACGATTATAAAGTTTGAATAATAAATAGTGTATTTTTTTATTGTATTAACAAACTTCCAAATATTTAATTAAAAATAAACATCCGAAATGTTTGTAAGCGCATAAATTCCGAATGAATGAACAAAATTGCATAATTCTTTTTTTCTGTGAGCTATACCTTTATGAAATTTAGGTGGCATGCGAGATGTTTGAAAACTGAATGAAAGGGAATGAATGTATGGAATGCGGAAGGGGGTGGGGGTGGGGAGGAGGGAGGATAATTGATAAGTTCAACCGCTACAGTAATTTCCCCTAATACCATGCGAGCGAAGCCGCGGGGAAAAGCTAGTATATAATATTTTTCAAAAAAGATGCGTAGGAATATGAAGGTATTAGCGCATCCTTTATTGACTACCCATGTATCCCTAAAAACACAGCTCATGATAATGTAACAATGTGAAATTATTAAATTTATTTCATTACTCGTGCATAAAGTAAACAGTTAAATAGATGAAAAATGCAATTAAAACTAATTTAAAACATGGTAGTTGAGGGTAGCCACCCTAATCTCTTGATGTCCATTTGAAAAAAAAAACTTTAATCTCCATGAAAGGGTAGCTACTTGATTTTTCATCACAACATAAGTAATATTTGAAGTAAAGCAACGTTTGTTGGAACTCACCAGAATTATGCGCCATAAAAAAGAGGATAATAAATTTCCGTCACCCTTGTTTTGCGACAGAGAAAAATGAACTTTTACTACCGCTATGTAAAAAAGGTGGAAGGATTTAAAATGTGGTTTTAACGTAAAATGCTTAAAATTGCACGAACGGATAGAGTTACAAATAATGATAAGTACTGCATCGCTTGAAGAAAGAACCCCTTGTTATGTTGACTATGATAAAATTTTGGACACTTGGTCATACTTTGGTAACATACTTTTGTACTTTTGTACACGTAAAATATAAACTGCATTCTCATTCGCAGCGACGTTGAAAAACGAAGTTTCGGTCAAAGAAGATCTTTCCACTATTTATCCAAACACATGTTTTCACCTTGCACGGGTAATGTGAAAACCCTTGAATTCCCCACCCATCACTCCAAATCATCATCAGACAATTCAAAACTCGTGCCTGGAATGAAAAGCCTTCCAATATGAGTCAAAAAAGGCAACGAAAAAATTGATATCATTATTTAAAACAATAGATTAACAATACTGACAATAATACAAATTTCACCCACGTTCATTCCAATATATATTTAAGAAGACCCTTTGCACAGCATCCCTAAATAAACCTGGAAGAAAATGTTCGACCACATTGTGAGGGGAATAAAAAACACCTTCCTAAAGGTATGATTTTAGGTTTTCACGGCCAAAAGTATTTTTGTTATTTATTTTTGGGGTGTTATGCCGTGTTGCGCTACCTCCTTCTTTAGCCAACGTTTCGAACAGCGTTACAGTGTCCGAAACGTTGGCTAAAGAAGGAGGTAGCGCAACACGGCACAACACCCCAAAAATAAATACATTCTTAAATTTTTTTTGTTTTTCGAAATATTGAATGTTTTGAATTGTACTACCCGTGCGTACATTCTGCAATCAATATTATTTAAAGTACTTACAAATAAGGCTACAAATTTAAGTATAAAATAGCTTTGAAAGTATCCGACATCCAAAGAGAGGGGCACAAGCAGAAGACGAAGAATTAAATTCATAATATTTTGTTTTTGTTTTGACCAGTATCCATTTTTTTTTCAAATATGCCTAAAAGAATTCTCGCCAGTTTGTTGATCATAATACTTCAGCGGGTTTTTCATGAAATCCAGTTGGAGCCCGTAATGGTAGTCTTCCGTCCTAGTTTAACGTAAGGGTTGAAAACTGCCAGGCCGAAGCTTTCACAGAAATGGGAATGAAATCTGAAAATAGAATGAAAGCGCGGAGTAGATAATATGCTCATTAAAAAATCTCAAGTTAAAAATTACGACTCTTGGATTGGAACAATTTTAAAATCACATGCATCAATATTTTTTTCATGATTTTATAATCAATATTTAAGCTTTTTTTGTGAAATTATTTTAGATATCGATATGTAACTAGTTGGTGTAGATAAGATATCATTGATTAGATAGATACTTATTATTTGCTGATTTTACTGCTAACCATGTACAAATCGCAAATGCGCCCCATGGTTGAATTTGGCAGCCACTTCTGGTCTGGGGCCCCAAACTATCGGAAAATCCTAGACATCTCTCGACTCTGTGTAGAAAAGGGCGGTCCGTTTGATATATTCTACTATCTTAACAAACGGATTGCAATCTTTAGAGCACAGGTGTCAGGTGGGAAAGCTATTCTTGTTCTGCCAGTATTTCAAAGGAAGATGCTCCGAGGAACTAGCGTCATTGATCCCCTCGCCACTGTCATGTTGATGGTTGAAATTTGTCACATGAGAACTCGTTCTTGAGTTCAACAGTTCGGCTTCCTCCCTCTTACAACAAAGATCTCTTAAAGACCCACTTTCTCTCCTTCCTCTCCTCAAAAAGTATGAAGTTAATGTAAAAAAAAACATAGCTAGAAATATGTATACACAGTTAATTTAAAGAGATATCATTTCTTATTTACCAGAGAATAAAAATTTTCGGAGATATTTTTAATGTATTCACCCTTTCTTTGTGAAACTTTTTCTGCGTTGAAAAATTCTAATTAAAAAAAATGATTTTTCCGAATTGTTTATTTTTTCCAGATTTTCGCAATTTTATCTTCCTCTCAAGCATCCTTTTAATTATTTTACTAAAATAGCCGTTAATGTCCTATCCCTTTGAGGATTTTTCATTTTAAATAAAATTAAACTGTTATTACCTACGCTTCGGAAAATCATATTTTTTACTCAAGTGCATTGACTCAAAACCATTCTCTTGTAACTTCTAGTTTTTCTAATATAAGGAATGTTGAAGTTTTTAAACTTCGCTATGCATTTGAATTTATTGATTAAAAATCAAGATTTATATGTTATGCATATGTATTAAAATTTGATAGTATGAATAACAATGTTAATAATGTAAGAGCTACAAGTACTGTGGTAGCATGTAGGCTTGAAATTTGTGTGTAATTTAAAATTAATAAGTTCAATCGAAATGACAATCTAGTCTTCTTCAAAGGAAGCAATCTTTCCATCACGCGTTCCATTGATATGCTTGGTGAAAATCTAATTGAACAGCTCAGGCACGGGGCTCCATCGAATCCAGAGTCGTTAGCCTCTCAGAAGTTGGGCGTAGGTACTGTACAAAGTTTAAAAGTGCACAACTGCTAACCCATTATAAATCGCAAATGTGCCTCACTGTTTAATTTGGTAATCATATCTGATCTAAAGCCCCAAATTTATTGAAAAAAAAACCCTAACCGTGCAAAAACAGGTGGCCCATTTGGAGATTCCCAAATCTTAACTAAAAGATTGCAATTTTTAAACACAGGCGTTTTGTGGGAATGCTATCCTTGTTCTACAGGTTTTTCGCTGGAAGATATGACTAGGAACTAGCGTCATTTATCTCTTTTACCGGTGCATGGTCGGGAAACACGCCAAACGCATATCCATTATTTGAGTACGGTTGACATTTGTCTTATTCAAACGGATCGTTTCTGCGACTCGTTCTTGAGTGCAACGGCTCGGCTCAGCTAGCTTTTAACGAGAGCTTTCGCCTGCCCAACCGACCGCTGACAGGGTGACCGAAGCACTGATGCGCTAATGGATTTTGTATCGGTTAGAAGCTTGGAGGCTGCCGAGGAGAGAAGGAAGCACTCCGACTACCCTTTATCTCTAGAGTCAACAGTGTTTAGAATATTAGATATGCCGGACAGTGGATACAGGTGGTGTACACTGCTTTTTAATAACCCTGTCGAGATGCAGATTTTTTGGAGTACTATATTTTATTAGCAATTTGTCACTATTCACTCGCCGGTGAGAATTCTTCCAATACACACAATTAAAATTACTATTTTCTTCTTCAATAATCACAAAATCAGTTGGCGGTGTCATTTTAATTAAATGAAAATAAGACACTGTGAATGCATCTGTGCCGACCTCTATGTTTCCTCCCTCCTACAACATGTTCACTTCTCTCCTCAAAAGGACTCAATACAGCATCTGGGGAGTTAATATAAAAAAAATTCTAACGTACTTAGTACTGAGTAATTGGCGTAAAACACAGAGTAGATACTAAAAGCAATAATTTAAAGATCCAAAAATGTGCAATGATTTAATTGCAATTTTTTTTAACGTTTATTGAACGTGTCGTGTTTAAATCATAATTTGCAAACGCATTAGGCACTATTGTGAACTAACAGCTCAACGCCGTTACGCCATAACTATGCATTAGTGTAAAATCAGGTCATGCATATTCATTCATTTTCATATGGCTGATACAACGTGTTGTGATTTTGATTGATAGTAAAGATGCTGCATTGCATGGTAAAATAGATCATTCATTTTGGAAACTGGGTTACTTTACACCTGAGTCTCTGCAAAATAAGCAGATTTATAATGTAGCTATTACTCCTAAATGCATTATGTATCGCATTTGCATATGTCACGTTTCTCTACTACATCTCTGAAAACTTATTAGGGCATAGATAAAGGCTTATATTTATACTAGCTTTTCCCCGCGGCTTCGCTCGCATGGTATTACGGGAAATTACTGTAGCGCTTGCACTTATCAATTATCTCCCCCCCCCCACCCCCACCCCCATCCCCTCCCGCATTCCTTATATTCATTCCCTTACATTCAGTTTTCAAACATCTCGCCTACCACCTAAATTTCATAATGCTATAGCTCAAAGAAAAAAAGAATTACTTATCCAATTTTGTTCATTCGTTCGGAATTTATGCGCTTACAAACATTTCGGATGTTTATTTTTATTTAAATATTTGGAAGTTCGCTAATATAATAAAAAATACTCTATTTATCATTCAGTCTTTATAATCGTTACGAATTATATTTTTAACATAGGAACACTCATCTGACATTTATTCCAAGCTTGTCCAAAAAAAAAACGAATTCTAATATTTGAATTTTCTGCAGTAGTATCTGACCAGTAGACTGAGTACCTACCAGCATTGAGCCCAAAAATATATCAACATTGTTTCCATGGAAAAGATTTTTTTCTGACGTTAGCAAAAACTCGCTTCTGTTAGCGACAGAAAACGTATAACATATAATATATTAATATTTATAATTTCATAACGCCAGAGCTTACCATCATATACAACCTGTAGTCTGCGCATATAATTTAGCTTTATATTGGTGAAAGAATTATTAAAGTCTTTATATTGTGTTATGCGTGAAAAGGTCATAAACAAACTCGAGCAGTTTCGCATTTATAATATTATATAGTATATAGTATATAGTATGGATCTTTAATATAGTTACACTTAGTAGTTATTTGGTTCTAATTTTCTCTGTAATTTTCTTTACTTATTTAGAACCAAAATTTCTTCTGAATTATTAAGTTTTGTAAGTTGGTACGTACGTATACATAGTGTAGGCTAAAAAAGTTTAATAAATCTCTACCCTAAGGGATAAACTACGTGATTTCATAGCTAAGTCTACAGCTATGTGTGGTTTATCCATTAAGGTACAGAAATAGTTATCCAAGTTGCCCAAAGATACGTCACTTTTTCAAACTTTCTTCGGGCTGGTAGATAGATACTTACCATTATACTGAAAACGCGCGAAAGTCTAAATAAACAAGACGATTTCTCATTTGAAAGGGAATATTTACTAAACCATTAAAGCAGTTACCTTCTTGAAATGAAAACGGAACGTACAAACAAATTTACAGAAAGACGAAATGCATAGGGATGAATGGTAATTTCTTCTCATCAGACCGAGAGCGACGCACATTCAATATGTTATTTCGACGGCTTGTCTTACACATTCTTTCTTTCAAGTTTATAATTTTTTTGAACAAATTATTAAACTATTTTTTATGTGAATACCTCGCTAGAGTCCCAACTGCTCCCGTCTGGAGCTAGTAGATCTATAGCGTCCCCAATTGGGGTCTGTTGTGAGGCTGAAGGTAGTGAGGAGGGGAAAGAGCTGGGGAAGAGGAAGGTGGGGAAGTACCTGACTTTTCAGATCTGGTCACCAAACACGGCTAAAGCCATTTTAAGAAACGTTTCAATTCTGAATGGTGGTCTTACACCAGGGCGATTCTGAGAGTATCTTGCACTCTGGAATGTACCGCAAATATATAAATTATTTTTAATTAATTAATTATTAAATAACACAAATTAATCAAATCTTATTTGCCTACGCCGGGATTCGATCAGATTCCGAGTCAAGAGCTCTAACCCTTGACCACGCCGGCTGGCAAGGAGATACGTATTTAAATTTTTAATTTGGATTATCAACGTCTTTTTTTAGTAAATTTAAAAACTATGATAAATTTAGCGCACTTGAGATGTGCAAAAAACTACTTGTCGTTTTATTATTTAGTTTTCTCACATTTAGTACATCCTATTGTAAGCACAACTGGTTTTTACTTCAGTTTGCAGAAAACTTTGCCCTTTGGGGTTTAGGTTCCGGTGTTTCAATATCTGGAAAAGCAAACATTTCCACAGCTAATGCTGGTGCATACAAACAAGTATCTCCAGGAGATGCATTCTCAAGTGACATTTTCGCTATTATGTTGTCGCGAATGCGCAACAATAAATTCTTGTTGCAGCAGCGGTTAAGCCGCGGAATTTAAAACCGCTGCTCTGCAGGCCACTGTGAAGCCTTTTTCAATCTCTCTGGTGTTTTTTAAGACTTGCATTACCAGTTTACGAATATTTTGACAATAATTCTTTCTTCTCCCGTTAATGCTGCATGAGCAACGATGATTATTTTCGTAGGATTAAATCCGGGACGCTGGGTGTAAACCGGATGATTTTAACAAATCGGCAGCAAACCAGGCTTAAGCCGTTACTTTAACTGATCTGTTCTATGATCATTTATCTCTTAGTTTAAATAAAGAACCGTTTTGAATGGAAATAAATTGTCAGACGTTTACACTTGATCAATAACTTATTTTTGTACTCGACTTGACTATAGACACATTTTGCTCATTATAGTGCGGCGTTTCTTTGAAAAACGGAATGAACTTTGAACTTGATTCAACATTGGGTTTCTATTTTAATCGGGCTTTCCACCGGGATTTAGTTGAGAACACGCCATCTATATATACATAAAAATCAAAATGTATTTGGGGTTTAGTGAGATGTCTATGCATTGCTATATTATTAAGCGTAGGAAATGTTTGAAACTTTTAAAACTTTTTTTAACCCCAGCGATGGTTTCTGAATTATTACAACCACGTGACAGACAATAAATACATCGGTCATATGACGGCCGGCGTAGTCTATCCGGTAAGGCTCTTGACTCGCATTCCGATGGTCGCGGGATCAATTCCCGGCGTGGCAAATAAATTTTATTTTATTAATTTCTGTTATTTCACAATTTATTCATTTAAAATAATAAATAGTATATTTGCGGCACGTTCCAGAGTGGAAAATACTCTCGGTATTGCGCTGGTGTAAGACCACCATTCAGAATTGAAACGTTGCTTGAAATGGCTTTAGCCGTGTTTGGTGAATAGCCTGGTACTTTCCACCTTCCTCTTCCCCATCTCCTTCCCCTCCACACTACCTTTACAACATACCCCAATTGGGGATGCCATAGTCTCACTGGCTCCAGACGGGAGCAGTTGAGCTCTTGTGCGATTTTCATATAAAAATAAAAAAGTTTTTAAAAAATCTGAAAATTTTTTTTAATCGTCACGAAAATTTTTGAGAAACTGTCAAAAATTTGAAAATGACATTTTATGAAACAATGATTCCTTAATTAAAATTCAACTTTCAAAACTCATTAAATAAATGAATTAATTTGAAGTACTTACATAATAATTTGAGCCCAATCAAGAATTAAAGATGTTTTAAATAGGTACCTTTGTTAGGTTAGGCACCAAATTTGAATTGATTGTTATAATATTTGATTTTTCTTATAAGTAATATACAAAATGAATATTTGTAATATACGAAAAATGAAAATTTGAATAAATTGTTTCGCAGTTTATTTCTTTGAATATGGCATTGTAACGTATGCCGGAAACCGGCTAGTTACTTATAAAGGCGGTGTAAATATTACGCTGCGCGTAAAGTTGGAATAGTGAATAACTTTATTTACAGCCAAGACTTGGGTATAGGTAGTCCAGCCTTACGCCCTTTGTAACTATACCAACGCTGAACCGGCAGTCGAGGGCACCCACCACTTTCCCGAACCGTTTTAAGGACCAGATTGGTCCCTCTATCGGTTCTCACATCAAGACTCTATATTTATTTTTTTAAACGAAGCTACTTTGAAATGATTCTAAAAGCCCCCGACTGTCCCTACACGGGAACCGGCAGATAAGAATCTAATAAGTAAGGCAGAGGGATTGTAATAAAGTTAAACAAACCTGCCTAGCTACTATAAAAACATGACACTGGCCGCAGATTGCGCGGGCCGATTTTGAACCGTCAAATAATGCTCACTGGCCGTTTATATGGATTTATCGCTTCAATAATAATTAAACAACTATAATTTAATTATATGGTATGGTACTACTGATATACTTGCACGTTTTATGATCACAAAGGTGCATCGCATTATTACGTTTCAATTGAAATGTTTTCGGTGTTCATGGGGTATGGAATTTAATTATGTTTACGGTTAACAGATGTTTAAATGTCGGCGATAATTATTTTACTGTAAAACAAAGTTTTAATAAACACATTTCAATGATATATCATTTTTAAAACTAATTTATTAACTCTTCCATTCAATATCTAAATTTAAATTTGGGAGGAGCCCATTCGTCCGTCGCCCGGGAACCATTAATTGGATAACCAACACCCCTACTATAAGTCACCCCAAGTAGTTTGCTACGTTTGGTGATTTAGCAGGGGTGTCCGGGTTCATGATGGGAGGTTTGTCTAGGTCTTGGCGGCCAACGCGTTTACCCATCTACTGTGTAACTGACCGGGTCGGGAGAGATTCTGTGAGGGAGACCAACCTAGACCTCTCCAGCCGGATTTTCTCGATCTTGCAATGCGGTTGATGGATGTACACGTCCGTCACTCCTGGACGCATTGACCCCAGATCCCTAATCACTCCGGAAGCCTTTTTCCTTCCCAGAACTTCCACTCCTTTATTTCCCTAAAATTACCTTCTTCACGCCGTCCCCAAAGATGACACAGGCTCCGAGGGAAATTGTTTTCTTCAGAGCATCCTGTGTGGAGCTAATTTAAAAAAAAATTAACGTTTTATCGGTATCTCTTTAAGGACCTCGTTGTATTTCTTATACTCGTATACAAAATACTTATTTTTTTCCTTTATTTTATTTCTAATAACCTCATAATCCGCGTCGGTTGTTTTCTTCTTGCTAGAGAGCTAAGAATGAAGAAACTAAAATTCGTATTGCAATGAGCCGTTTTAGGAATCTGGTATTGCTCTTAAATTATCTAAAATATTCATTCATGTTACACAGTGCAAACAATTTTAGCCACCTTGCACTAAAAAAGCCACACTGTGGCTCAAAAATTTAGCTTAAATCTCTTTGGCTTCGGGTAATTTGGACATTTGGAATAAACGTAACATTCCGACATTTTGTGTAACGCTCCGACATTTTGTGTTTTCGTATAAAATTCCGACATTTGAAAAGCATCGCAAAATATATTTCTTATTTCACGTTTCCCGGTATACAAAAGTGCATTGTAAAAAATACATGTTGCAGAATTTCGTTTCACTTCCAACGGCGATATTTCAGCCCATAACAATGAGATGAGCGCACTGTGTGAGAATCCTTCCTGGGAAGGTTATGTTTAATTCAGGACACGTTTTATGATTCAACCTTATCATGGCATGACGTTTTAAACAGGAGTAAAAGCACTACGTGGCTTTCACCTGGATTTTAACAATGAAAAGAGGTGTCATGTTAGACTTTGTAATAAATGGGATGAAAAATAAATGTTTACGCTGATAAGCCCAAGCCGAATAAAAATGCTATCTTTGGGTGAATTAATCATGCCAGCCTCCTGATTAAAATTAGTGTAAAATAAGAAAAATTCACTTCATCACCTTTTTGCTCCACTTAAAATGAAAATAACTGCATATTTTCAATCCTTCGCATATAACTAATCAAATTAAATAATTTAATTTGTCTTTTGTGGTACACGTAATATTAATTAATATTAATAATATAAAATAAGCCTTCTCTATAGGCGGCAAGAAAAAAAAATTAATTAATGTAGAAAAATAAATGTACATAGGAATATATTTAAGTATGCATATAATTATATTTACCCACTTTTAAGTCAGTCCGAAAAATTCGTGTACCATATAATATCATAACCCTCATTTACCACCCCCCCATCTAAAATTTTTTCATTCTCTAAGATAGGTCCCACAATTTTTGGGTTGAGTATTGACACATTACAAGTCAATACTTTGCTTGATATAAAGGACTATCCCATCAAAATGGTGGTTTGAAAAATTTCCCGATTTTCTCAAAACATAAATTTCCTCACGTATTCGAATGAGAATTTGATTTTACTCCCGTTTCCTCTCACCTTTAAAAAAATCGCGTACTTTTTAGATTACACTTTACATTATCTCTTTATTTATTTATTTATTTATTTAAACGCCCATAGGGCTTTTACATATATAGTACATGTTTTACAGCAGTACATGTTTTTGATAAAATATTGAAAATAACATAAAATATAAGAAACAAAATAAAGATAACATAAGCTATAGGAAACAAAATATAGATAACACCAAATATAATAGTTGACACAAAGCAGGTAGCATAGAATATCTGGTAAGTAAATTAATGTGAGATAGTTATTTTAATTATAAAGAGAAATACGATAAGATTGTCATTATTTATGTTTATAATTAGCAATCTTTATTATACATATTTGGTACGTGTTTATCGAAACATAGCTACAATAATATTTCGATTAAGGTGCTATATAGTGCGTGATATTTATAGCTTTATTTTAAATGTTCTGATATAATGAGTTTAAATTTAGAAATCGATTGATGTCGATAAACGTCAATTGAAGTATATTTATTTCCGAGTATATGAAGTCTTTGTATTGGAGAGTTTACAAAATAATTATTAGTAGAATTGGTAACAAAGTAAAGTGCATTAGAACGGGTATCACGCGTGGGTACTCTCAAATTAATTTTACAAGTTAAATCGAGGGCGTCCAGTCTGCCATTCGATATATTAAAAAGGCAAACTAAATCGCTCACTGCACGCCTTGACGTTAAATCGCTTATATTGAGTAATTCCATTAGATATACATAATTTAGTTCTTCGATAGGTAGGTACTTTAGATTGTACTTTCTGTGGTCTAGTCTAGAAGATTGAATTTTAGATCACATATTTAGAGTTATCCCTCTCTAAACAAATATTCTCCTTTCTATCAAGCCTTATCTAAAATTGCCTTACTACCGATCGACATTCTATCTCTTCTAAGGCTTAACTCGAATCCAATCTTCAGTAAATTTATAAAATTAGCCTATTAAAATAAAATTAATATGCAATTCGCCTTCACCATCCATATAATTTGAAATGATGCCCTACATTACCCTTGTACACGTCGAAGACCATAAATGTGATAATTGTTTTTATTTTTGCCTTAATTACATATCGCAAAGTTTTAAAATGGTAGTGATTCCATTTGAGTATAGAGCGCTTTCCAGATACTGTCCTTTGTGCATATTTATTCATCTAACCCATACCCTGTCAATTAGACTTATGATTTCGATTCAATACTATTGGCTTATAACTAAGATTAATAACTAGTGACTCAGCAAAGACTTAAATAGTAGTGTCTTAAAATTGTTCTTATTATGACTTACAATCGTAGTTTCATCTAGAGATTTACCATTAACATAACGTAATTTAAATTTACAAATTTATTATCTATTTTGTAGCAATGATATTATCAACATATAAGTTATGTTTTCATACTGAGAATGTCACGGATCTTGTCTGAGAAGAACCAAAATAAACACATTATCAGATTAGATAACACACAAATATTATGTTCAAACATAAGGGATATCATTATCATCTCGAGTGTGGGTTGACTTCTTATTCAGATTAAACCGATTCCTTCGATTCTCCTAACACCAACGCTATCCACTTGACTGATACCCGTAATTCTCATCAGATCCAAATCTTGTATAAAGGAAGACAATATCCGGCCCTAGGTGAGGGGATCATTTCATTCCCTTCGCTATCTTCTTCAATCGATCTAAAAGGAACGTCCTTATTGCAAAGAGCCAATCTCTCCTAATCTCGAGACCGTATCTCACGTGAAAACACTTTCGGGAAGCTGCAGTAGATTTTATCATCTTATTATACAAGTATAAAAGATGCAGTCTTAATTGTGTGGTTTAATACAGCGCAATTAATGTGTGTTTTAAAAAAAAAACAGCGGTAATCAAATTATCCAATTATTATTATTATAAATAATCAGAAAAATTGAAAAAATAGACTACCTTTCACATTTCTAAAAGGTTTTTGAGTGTATTAATTTATATTTTTTATCCAAAATTCTAAATATATCTTTTTATCTTCCAATTTGTGGTATGCATAGATTCGACCGAGCTCCAAAGAACTATTTTTTAATGGTTCAAAACAACCAATCGGTACTTAGAACTTCAATGTTAATTCAGAAAAAGGTAATCATGTTTTTAATAATAAAACGGAACAAAACCCGAATTGATTTCATGAGAAGAAAGAAGAAGAGAAGCGAGGAAAGATGTTCAGTTAATCCATCTCTTGATCTTTGTCTATTCCACTTTACACTCCCACTTACACCTAGCTCTGGGTTTCCGTGATTGTCGATAACTAATTATAACCTAATATACTTCGCGTATTCCAAAGTTTTCAAAACACAATGCACCCTGGTACACTGATTGCACCGGGAAAGTTAATGATTTATTAATTAACGCCCTGTATAGGGTTTTCTACAAGTGAATAGTAAAAACCGTTTACTATGATCGATCTTTTCGTGTAACTGGCCCGCTCATTTGGAATAAACTTCCCTCAGCCCTTACTAATATCCAGAACTTGGCTGAATTTAAACGGTCTTTAAAAACAAATTTATTTAAAAAATCGTACCTTTCATGAATCATAACTCTTTTCAATATAATCTAATAAGCCATGTTCTTCAGGTTTCCGGTAATTGTTTGGTTTCGGTTGCCTTTTTACTGTATTTTTATGTTTAATGTGCACTCCGATTTTTTTCTTATTTCTAAACGAAACTGCCTCCTGTTCTATGTTATATTTAACTCTTAATGATTCTTGTTTAAGGGCACCGTTATGGTTTAGCATTATCTATTGTCCTTTGCCAAAACAACGCCGTTGTTTGTATAAATAAACTGTATATTGATAAATTGATAAATAAAAATAAATAAATAAAAAAAAAATAAATGAAAAAAAAAATTGATAAATTTTGTAAGGACTCGTAAGGAACACTATAATATGATTACTCTTAAGTTTATTATAGCTAAGCGCACTTGAAGTGAAATTACACAAAACTGCGCTATATAAATACTAAGTTATTATTATTATTAAAAATTATACATTAGTTATTATGTTATAGTCAATCCTTGGAGCTCCGGCGCTCCTAGGTTTGACTAGTCAATCCTCAGGTCTGACTTAAGGATTGACTAGTCAAACCTAGGAGCGCCGGAGCCCTCAGTTCTGACTTGAGGATTGACTAGTCAAACCTAGGAGCTTTAATAGTCAGACCTAAGGATTGACTAATCAAACCTAGGAGCGCCGGAGCTTCGAGGATTGACCATAACATATTATATATAACTGAATTGCCTCGGTAACAATATTTTGTATGTGTTTTGTGATAAATTGAAGATTTCCACTTACATGGTTATTAATAATTATTTTCCTCCATTAGTGTTCTGGGCAAAGAGGAATGTTTATGATATTTAGTCCCATAATTATTACATATTGGAATCCTAAAACTTATCTATGCGAGCATTTACTACATCATAACAAGCAATGACATCGATATTCAACTGCATTATACGATCAAAATTATAATAAGCTTGTCTGCTATTTTGACCCCATACCAGCAAACAAGCATAAAATTATTGAAACAAATTTTAAAAAAATTCTGTGATATCTTTATGTGAGAGAATGCATGGTGAATACCTGCGACTTATGCATCTCATGAATTTGCTCTCTGAAACGCGCTACGAAAGTCTCCAGTCTAGGAGGAATGGGACCCTTACAGTAATAATAATATCTGTTTCTGAAAAAATTAGAAAATATACAGATTTAGGAAATGAGATTAAAAGAATTTGGCATTCTCGGACTATAAAAATATTACCATTTGTTATTTCGGCTACTGGCATTATACCTAGCTCTCTAATTAAAAATTTAGGCTTATTAGATTTGTCAAAGAATCTTTATATAAAAATGCAAAAATCAGTCATATTAAATACATGTAGGATTACGAAAGATTTTTTAAATATTTATATTGAGGGATCGGTAGGATTTATCGGTTCAGTTAGGAGTTCTATCGAGCCGAACCCTCTGATATGAAAATATCTGGAGTCGGTGAAGTATTTTCCCATATGGTCTCTGGTAGGTTGACGTGTTGTTCTTGTATAGTTTTGTATTTAGTATACATACAATGCAATTACATCGCGTGAATTGACTAGATTAGCATTTGTGGAAAAGTGTGTGGAAGGATTAAGTTTTTCCTGTGAGGAAGATTTAACCCGGACATAAAATCTAGAGAACAATTAAAATAATTGGACAATTTGTAGAGCACCGTTTTTGTGAAAAATCACCTTAAGGGCGCTTTACAATTTATCAAATCGTTAAAATTAACATCTTTTAAAATTATAAACTATTACATTGACAACCCATAACCTCTTGGAATGCTATAAATTGTTCGTACCGAACAACTACCGCCAGGGTCGTCACCACGACCTGCTCTGTATTCCACATTGCAGAACGGACGTTCTGGCCCAGCATAGCATGACAAGAGGTATGGTGCTACTAAATGATATCTCCATGTCTTTTGACATTTTCAACATGGGCCTTGAAAGTTTCAATAGCTACTTTAGGCAAGAACTCTAAAATATATATTATTGTAAAATTTAAAAATATATATATTTGAAACAGAAATACCAAGTTAGTTCAAATCCTTCTGTCTGACAATTTAAGTATAATCATCTCGGTGACCGGACAACTCAGAATAAAATCAACTCAACACCTCCTTTGAAAAGTCATTAACAGTAATATAAGTACAACTCTTTTTTTTATTTTTTTTTTTAATGTGAATACTTTACAAGATTCTCAGCTGTTTCCGTCTGGAGCCAGTGAGACTGTGGCATCCCCAATTGGGTGATGTTGTGAGGCTGAAGATAGTGGGGAGGGGAAGGAGATGGAAATCCGGTCACCGGATCTGAATAGCCTGGTACTTCCCCATCTAAAGCCATTTCATGCAACGTTTCAATTCTGAATGGTGTTCTCACACCAGGGCGATTCCACTCTGGAACGTGCCGCAAATATACTATATATTATTTTAATGAATTAATTGTGAAATAACACAAATTAATAAAATTGAATTTATTTGCCACGCCGGGATTCGATCCCACGACCTTGCGAATGCGAGTAAAGAGCCTTACCTTATATAAAAAGTTGGTTTAATAGGTTACGTTAGGTTAGGCTATGGGCTTTTTTCTTTCACAGCATTAAATGACTTTTCAAAGAGGTGTTGAGTTGACTTGATTCTGAGTTGGTGTGAACCATTCATTAGGTATTGTAGTTTAACAAAATTGCTGGAATACCCATTTTAAAAACATAAGAATTTATGTCGGATATCCATACATTAATTATATCGGCTCAATAATTTCGAATCGTATAACAAATCACATTCCGTTAGACTCCAGATGTAATTAAAACATCCAATTATTTAACATTGCGCACAGGAAACCCATTCAAGGTTCGAGAGACGTTCTACGTATACTTTAACGAAATGAAAGATTATTTTTTTAACACAGAATTCAATACGGCTTTTTCATTGTTCGATTACCTTGTATCAACATTCCTCCATCGATCCTTGCTCCACAATTGATGAACCACACTTCATCGGTTCGTCTACTGCTCATTGTTAGGTTGGGTTAGTACTTGAAAGAGCAGTTTAATTATTGAGTCTTTGAGGGATCTTCCAGTTGGTCGAAACACTCGTCAAGATATGAAAAAAAAATTAAAATATCCCATTTCTACTTTTCATTTTCAAAGAAAGTTTCGAGTTGATTTCATTTCATTTTCGAGTTGTCCGGTCACGGAGGTTTCTCTTGTGCTGCTGTTTTCTCTTCTTGGTACCACCTATGTATATAGGGTATTGAGGGATTACTTGATTTACTTTAATCAGTGATTCCTGACATTATTTGGAGTAAAAAATGTAAACGAAATTTTGGTCTCCGATGACATTTTTGATGACTATTTTTTCATTATTATTTATTATTTTAACTTTATGAGTAAAACCTCAAACTGTAATATTTAATTAAATGAAGATTTTCGATTGAGTTTCGCTCATAAAGTCTTCATTTAATTAACTATTTTTTCAATTTTTTTAATTCAAAATTAAACAAAGAAATTATTCTTCCGCATATTGTCACTGGTCACTCAGCAGAGTAACCGACCAGTCCCTTGTCCAGCCTCCAACTGTCCAAAACCTACCATTTTTATATGTTTTAATAGGAAAAAAAAAACTTCACAAAATGTCTTCGGAGAACAAAATTTCTTTTATATTTACTAATAACTATGCTAAATAAATAACAGTTACTATGTTTTAAACTTTATAACTTTATTATTTATTATATCTCTTCTTTTTATTTCCTCGATTTTCCCTCTTTTTGTACAAATCATGTTCCATATGTTCACACTAATCCTAATTTGACTGTTCTAAAACGGGAATCATCCTAGTTGGACAGTCAAAACATTTCATAAATAATGTATATAAATGTATATTTTAGTAAATAAATAAATAAATTTAACAAAATAAAATTAATATCATGGTGAAAGTAAGTCAAGAACGTCCCTTAATTGCATAATTATTATACTTAACACAGTGTTTGGTGGAACCCCACTTAAGTTTTCTTTTGTGAAATGAAACATATTTTGGCACCATCTTGCATCAACAATCTATTTCAAATTTATTTATTATTTTAAATCCGTTGATTTTTTGCATTTTACATTATACCGTTCACTGGATTTTCAAAAAATAATAGCAGTCAAATCAATCTAGCAAGATTATAACTGCAACTGGAGTGACTCAAAACCCGGTAATTTAATAAACACTTGTGGGTCTGATTTTTTCTAAATTATCCAATTTAAACCTCTTTTAATAGTGAAAACAAACATAATAAAATCTCAAAAATGTAGCTTAACTGTTTCTAGTAATTGTATTCCTGCTTTCGTGAAGAATATTCATTTTTGTTAACGTGCGTAAGTTCTTTTAGAAACAAGCAATACAAGAAAAATATTCTTATTTCTAAAAGCTCTTCCGAACAAATGAAGGAACGAATATTCATTTCAGTTGCGTTTCTCCGTGGAAAAGCTCTTCTCATCTTATCCAGTTTGCTATTCCAGAGTTCTTATGCGGCTGGGATGTATGCAAATCTCTTTAATCTCCATCCAGCTTACGAAGTTTATTCCTTTGCATAGAAGTTGCATTTATTACACAGAAATTTTCATTATATTTCTAACAACACCTTGGGGTATGCACTCTGTTTATTTGCATTATTAATGTTTTATTGCGAGGCAAAAAGAAAAATAATGCACCATCTTAATCAAAACAACAGACTGTTGTCGTAGAGTTATGACTCCTAACCCTATGATAAATAGAAAGTATGTAGAAAGAACAGTGGTTGTTGTTACAATTTTGGACTTAAATTCTATATAATACTATAACCGTATCGATAGCGAAAAATTTAAATGCTGTAAAAGTAATAAAACCGAAAATGAGTTAAATACGTCATTTCCTCTGTTTTTTTTTCTGTCGATCTGCGTAGTCGAAATATTTCTAGGAAAAAAATACGTATTTTACGACTGGAATTTCAAGAGGATTCTTTTTCTGAAAATTTTAAAATAAATTAAATCTTGTTTTTAAAGAAATTTACAAAATTTGTTAAGTATTCTGAAAAATTCATTTTAAATTGAAAAATCATAATTATAGGATTACAAAAACAGGGGATATGATTTTTTTAAATTTTAAATTGTCTTTTCGTCCAGCTGAATGAATATCCATTTTTTTCAAATTTCCGTGATTGATATGTGTATACGGGTTTCATGACAACTCAAAAATTGGTATAAAATGGTATAAATGTAATTGGTATTCCAACATTACTTTGAAAATTTATTAAAGATGATGAAAAAAGCCTTTAAACTAACTTAACGCGACTCATTCAACCTAGTTTTTTTTTCATCACTTTTAATGACTTTTCAAACGAGTTACAAACAAAATATTAATTACGTACACATTAAGAGTTTATTTTGGCTTTTTAATTTATAAAGCTTAATAACGTGCATTTAATAAAAGGTCTTGACTTTATCAAAACTAAGATCATGGATGATTTTCGTTTTCGAATTCTTAGGAATAAAATGTTTGGGCAAATAACGTCTTAGTTTTACTATGGAAATTACATTAATATTAGATCAACTCAAACAAAATATTGCTTTGTTAATTTCTCTCAACGAACACTATTTTGGCACACACTAAAAGAATTCAGATTTTTTTTTTAATTTAGAACCAAGGCTACGACCTTTAGTTCTACTCGCTGAATAAAAATTCTTAGGAAGACTTTTATTGTTTCATTGAGAATATTGCTGAGATCTTTTGTCACGATGGTTTTCCTCACCCTTTATTAGAGTATTTCTTACGACAGTTGGAATTATATGTTCTCAGGCGCTCTTCTCGTGCGCATACGACGTCGTCCTTAACTTTATTTATTGGATGGTGCAAAGTTGTCAAGAATACTTATTATTTAGACTTAGACAAAGTGTTTGTACTATCTCTCCCAGAGGGGAGATGAATATGAAAAATTATTAGCAAACTCCTGGACTTTTCGCATAAAAGAAAAACGTGCGCATCTGCGACGGGATGAATAATAATTAAAACTGCTGTACGGAACCATATTTCAATATTTCTGGCAGCTAAGGTAATATAAATAAGTAAGTAATTTAAATATTCCTTCGTTTCTTTCTTAGCGATCTTAAATAATTTAAAAACTTCAGAGGCTGGTGTATTAAGCAAAAAGTACTCTGTTGCTTAGTAAATTGTTTCAAATCCCTATGTTTTTTTTCTGAAAAGTTATTCAGTAATGACAGTATATACTTGATACCTGCGTAAAATTAATTTCTACCGTACGTTTATTCTACTATGGGCATAAACATTTTCTACTCACTTTCCATTATAGCAAATATATCTAACAAGAATATTCTTTGACATCCGTCCTTTTTTGATCAAATTATTGCTCTTTTTCGGTCACTTCTACAAAAAAACCTACAGTAACCTTCATATTTAGGTCAACTCGAAGTGACAGCTTTCGCGCGATACCCTTTTTTACCGGATAATTTGTGATATTTCTTCAGTTAGTGACTCAATGTAATAACAAATATAATTTGTTTGTACGTTTAAATATGTAATTTTCGTAGTACTAGGCTAAACAGACATTAAAATGTCAGCAAAATATTGCTGAAGAATATGTATGTTCTAAGAGAATAACTCCGTGGCACGATTAAAAAAAATGCAAATCATCAATTTAAATCATTGTTTCAATTCCCGAGAAACAATTTCAATTTCGGAGGCGGGTATGGGTACCGCCGCCCCGGGAACCATTTATTGGATAACCAAAATCTCTGCCATCAAGTGGCTCGCTACGTTTGATGACTTAGCAGCGGTGCCCGGGCTCATAGGGTGAGGTTTTCCGGGTCTTGGCGGCGGATACGTCTGCCCACCAGCTGCATGGCAGACTGGATCGGAAGGCAATGGGCGAGGGAGTTTTTTTTACTTATCCAGTCGTACTATCCCAGAACAACACCTTACACCGCAGTGGGAGGGATGGGTTCATACGTCCGTTACTGCTGGACACACTGACCCCCAGATTCCTACCCACCCCTCATATTCATTTCCTTTCCAGAACTTTCTCTCTTTCCTTTCCTAAAAAAGAACCTCCACACAGCATCCCCAAAGATGACATAGGCCCTGAGGGGAATTATATTTTAAAAACAGGTACATATTTTACGATTTCACGTCAAAACGTTATATTTTTTATTCATTTACATAACATCATAAAAACATATACTCAGTCCACTGTTCAAAATGGAATAATAGTAAATTTGTAAAAGTACAATAAATAAATTAAATAATTCGAAGAAGTGCTCCTAGTGAACCTCATTTAACTAAAATTAACCCAACCTGATCTATAATTTTATCGTGCCTCGTTGTGGCTCTTTTTTTGTATGCAGTCACCATACCATTTTATGTATATGCTTTATAAGCATGTGATTTAGTAATCATTTTACAATACATATGAAACAATTCACACAATTTAAAAATAAAATATGAATTTTTTCAATCATTTTTCTTCTTCCAAATAAATCTGCCAAGTTTAACTAGTTCATTGGTTTTTACGATTCGACTAGTTTGACCAAACTGACCACAAAACGATTCCACTTCGGTTATGTAACATTCAGTAAAAACCACCCCGGACAATGGTTATCTGCGAGTTTTTTTTAATACTGCTGACTCATGATCGGAATTTCCTCACTAACAAGGGTTGGACCCGACGCTTTGTCCGTCTGGAAAATACAAAATTTTGGAAATATATTTTAAAGTGGCATGATTCATCCGTCAGTTGCCCCGACTTCCCGTCGACAAGTTTGCAAGTATTGTGCTATTTGAGCAATGAAATATTACGCCATTCTATAAAATCAGTTGAAAATATTGTTTGATAAATTTAAAGATAAGAGGCCTGCAATGCAGCGATAAGTAATTATTCTGCTAAATTTCAGTACCTTCTCAAACTAATTTTTACAAGTCTATCATACTATTTTGAAGGCGGTTGTGGGTACCGCCGCCCCGGGTACATGAACCTTTGGTGACTTAGCAGGGGTGCCCGGGTTCATGGTGCGGTTTATCGGGGTGTTTTTTTTTATTATTTATTAACGCCATGAATAGTAAGAAATATACAGTATTTATTGTACAAAATTAAATTGCCTCAGTAACAATATTTTATATGTGTATAAAGACAAATTGAAGATGTCTACTGACTTGGTATAATTATTTCCCTCCATTAGTATTCTGGGCAAAGAGGAATACATATGGTAGTTAGTCTCAGAATTTCAACACTGAAATAAGCTTATCAGTTCAAGCAATACTGATAAGATCTAAATAGTCAGGTACTTCCCAACCTCCTCTTCCACATCTCCTTTTTCTCCCAACTACCTCCAGCCTCACAACATACCCCAACTTGGGATGCCATAGTCTAACTGGCCCCAGATGGGAGCAGTTCGGACTCTTGTGCGGTATTCATATGAAAAAAAAACCTTTCTTTTTACAAAGTTTTTGCGGTGAATGCGTCTACCCACCTGCTGCGTAGCAAGCTAGATCGAGAGAGACTGGTGAGGGAGGCTTTTGACTTCTCCAGCCGGACTTTCTCGGCCCATTGCCTTGCACCGCAGTTGGAGAGATGTATTCGTGCATACGTGCATTTTCAATTTGGGAGGCGGGAATGAGTACCGCCGCCCCGGGAACCTTTATTGGATAACCAACACCTCTACCATAGGTCACCCCAAGTGGTTCGCTACGTTTGGTGATTTAGCAGGGGTGCCCGGGTTCATGGGGTGAGGTATGTCTGGGTCTTGGAGGCGAATGACCAAGACACACTGAACCCCAGATTCCTACCTACCCCTTAAACCCTTTTCCTTCCCAGAACTCTCCTCTCCTTCCTTTCCTTAAAAAACCCTCCACACAGCATCCCCAAAGATGACATAGGCCCTGAGGGAAGTTATGTTCCTCAGGGCCTCCTGTGTGGAGCTCATGTAAAAAAAAAATACGTCACTCCTGGACACTTTTTGTTAATCTTAAGTTAGCTCACATTATACATGTATTAATGATTTTAGAGACAAATATACATAATTTCGCATTATATCACAAACATAATATATCATTATATATTTTTAATTTGGTGTATATTCAAACACAAAGATGTTCAAACTCTTGCAAAGCCTTTGTAGATCAATTCCCTGCCAGACCAAACCTACAGAGATAATGATAGACAACACCTAATCTCTATGACAAATAGAAATTTACGTCTGTGTACCTAATATATTATTACCAACCCATGTTTATTCTGTCCTTTTTTAACTCGAGCACTTTTTTTGAACAATTTCAAGTATTTGTAAATTTATTGGTGTGTAACCGTATTGGATAGTCGTTTTTTACTCCGCCAGAGTTCGCATAAGCCTTACGAGCTGTCAAAACTAATTAATCTATTATGAGAGGTCTACAGTTCACAGAACCATTAGTCAATAATCAAAATAGGTTGTCAGGTTCTATTTAGAGGTCCTATTAACATCCTTAAATCCCTTTTCAAATATTTTTAGTGCAGAGCCAGCCCTCAATCGGTGCCCACACCATTTTTTCGTATCAAAATCATTTTTATTATGCCCACCGATATGATTTTATATTCAAAGGTACGAAGGTTCTAATCTTCCAAGTTAAACCTAACGCCCTGTCGTATCTACTCTACTGCAGGCTGGATTAACCTAAATATAACCATAATAAAAACATCTAATAATAAGACCTTTTCCCCGTCTCCTTTCCTCCCCCTTAACCTTCAGTCTCACGATATACCCAATTGTAGATGCCGTTAGCTACTGTTAGTAATAGTAAAAGAATTCTTATTTTGTTCCTATTTTACGTCAATGCTTCGAGTTCAATTCTCAAAACAAAATGCGAAATTTGTTAATTTGCCGACTCATTCGCTTTCATCATAATTTTGTGAATTTTCACAGAATGTGAGTGGGTGCCAAGTACATATAAATCGTATAATAATCTTCATGTTATTTTTGAATATATTTTTACTGTGAGATTAAAAAATTTTCTTTGAGCTTTAGATTAAATTTCCCCTTATCTAATAACATTACGTATTTTTTTAAAACATCATCGAAGATTTTTATTTTGATGTACAGTAAAATCGTTAAAAATGTATCGCTTAAAAATGTGTAATTTAAATATAAAAAAATACGTAAGTACAAAATTGTACTTCAGCATTATTTCCTCTTACTCATTTTCATAAATTCTTTTTGTTTATTATGTTAAATTTTTTTACGGTACGTAGTAACCAACCCTTTCAAATGTCAAGCGAAATGAGCAAATAAATCAAAAATGAATACAAAATGTTATACTGCACAGTACCGTAAACGAAGAACTAAACTCTTTTCTGCCAATCTTGCTAAGACAAACATATGAAACTGAGGGAGAGGACTCCGGATCGGCAGAGACGGGAAGTAAATGAAAAGGCAGTCAGTCGATGTAGTGAGTCGAATCGTTTATTTTGGCTACGTAGCGAAGGTCTATATAGATGTAACAGAGATGTATGCAGAAGTGCCATGATGAAGTGTTGCTGGTGCATGGAGATGATGTTGCTGCTGAAGGTCAGTAAGATGCTATGGCGGTGAAGTCGATGAGTCTTCGCGAACGCCAGCAAGTTGCTCGACACCGTGAGTGGTGGAGTATGACCGTATCTTCTGGAAGCGAGATGCACTCGGCACTTGAATGTATAACTGTTACATGATGATTAAACGATGACTGTAGGGGTAGGGCCTGCGATTTGTATCGCGGTGAGTTCTGAACTGACTGGTAGTAGAGGCGAGTCGTTCGCGAACGAGTCGGCTCAGTGATCCGGATTTTCGTACTGATCCGTAAGATCCGGGTCTCAAAGACCGATCTTCACGGTTCGCGGATCTTTGAACGAGTGAGCGGGTGACCCGGTGAGCCGACTGACCCGTGAGATCCGGAGAGCCGACTGACCCGTGGGAGCCGAGAGCGTGTATCGTTCAACGGATCTCGCGGCTCGCGGGTCACTCGGCTCACCGGGTCACCCGCTCACTTGTTCAAAGATCCGCGAACCAGATTGGTCTTTGGGATTGATCGTTCGTTCAGTCGGCCGCGCAGAAAAGTAAAATATGAAAGTAAGGTAACGGGTTTACAGCTCAGATCACTGTGAGACTTTTCTGCGCGGTGGCGTACCGTTTCTGCTAAGTGTGCATGTTATTACCGAAATACAATATAATAATATCGAAATTCATGCGTGTGTGCGTGCATAATACTTCAGTCGTGACGTCAGCGCTCCGGCCACATTATATTGTTTAATATAACAAAAGCAAGGATGAATTAAATTATTATTATGCTCATGTTTATTTTCAGTAAATCATTGATTGTTTATTTTCAATATTTCATCCAGAAATAATGGTTAAAAAAGTAATTTTGGTATTGAGTACTTACATGACTAGATGTAATAATCTTTGTTGAATGTATGTTTAGTACACGATGTTTAAATATTATTCTTCTACCGAAATTTAACACATTTTTCTACACATTTCTTTTAACAGCAAACTGCGAACTGAACTAATAAGCGAACTGAAATTTCGATACTGTTTCGTACCAAAACTCAATTAAACAAAGGATTTCATTTTTTCATTCTAAGGGAAATCCAATTAAAAGGGAATTAAAAAGAGATCCGATATTCCAATAAAAAGGGAACCCCAAAATATTGGGGTTCCCTTGAGATGGACTAAATTCGGTCGTTCAACGAGCCGGTTCACTGACCCGGATCTTTTCATTGAACGAGACCTAGTGAAGCGGCTCGTTCAACTGACCCGCTTTGCCCGCCTCTAACTGGTAGGCGCCTGATGCACTGATTATATAAGTGCTTCCCACGATGGAGAATCTTCGAGACTGTTCTTGTAAATATTCTATTATCAGCACTTATAGCTGCGCGTGTAGAAGTGTCTTATCAGCGTAACTTGATCCTAGCTTCTCGAATATTCGTTAGTTATTGCGCATTGCTGGGCTGCCACATTACAGACTGTTCTTCTAAATATTCAATTGTCAGCACTTATCGCTGCGCATGTGGAAGTGTGTTATCAGCGTAATTTGATACACTCTTAGCTTCTCGAATATTCGTTAGTTATTGCGCATTGCTGGGCTGCCACAAAACCTTGTTTAATTGAACAATGTTCCGTAATCAGATCTGAATAACCAGTCTTTTCCATCGTCACATCCTTGAATCTCAACTTATAATTCCACACCCAAATATGCATTCCCATAATCCCACTGACAAGTGGCAGTTAGAACACTTATGACGTTAGTTAACTTGACGCAAAAAATGTTCAAATTCAACCTCGATTTAATTCTAACGGTGACCGGACAACTCAGAATTAAATCAACTCAACACCTCCTTTGAAAAATCATTAAAGTGGTTATAAAAAATTGGTTAAATAGTTACGCCAGGATAGGTTATGGGCTATTGAAAAAATAATTATTTTTATTAAGTAACTGCATAATTTATTTTACATTTTTATATGAAACATGCCAGGTCTATATATATATAAAATAGAAATTATATTCGTATTCCTCCTCACTAGAGATCCTGTGCTGAGGGGGAGTATGTTTTGGATAAGTATTCAGCGACTTCTATGGTTTAACTTCATGGTTGGGTAAGGTTTCCCAGAAACTTCTACGACGATGTTTTAAGTATACTAGTAAGTTAATTTTTCGTTGGTTCCTTCAGTCAACATTGTATGTCCTTAATGTAGCTATTTTTTATTTAAATTTGTTTGATACTAAGTGGGAGTTTGTTATATGACTCTACTGTTAAAAATTCAGACGTTCTTTGTCCAAACCTAAAGTAAGACTTTGGTATATTAAGCATGTCTGTTTGTTTGGCTCTGGTTTTATGAGTATGTGAAGTGTCTGCCTCTCAATCATTTTTGAGGTGATGTATTATAATGTTTTTGGCATAGATTTTCTGTATACTTGGAACATCAAACTGTTTAAAAATTACTGTTGTTGACGTCTTTATGTTTTTATGTCTTTGTAGCTTATAATGACTTTTTAAAGGGGTGTTGAGTTGACTTAATCCTGGAGTATGGAACCAATTGTAACACACGCACTTCTGCAAATCTGTTGCGCTTAGATTTTTTTCGAAAAAGTTTGTTTTTCACGAGGATAAGAGTAATTTACCATACTTTTCTTTTTAACATTTTCGAACTAAGTGACATTTGTTCCTCGTTAAACTATGTCAGGCCTTTATTCACTTATTTTGGTTTCTGATTTAGTATTTTTAAAGAAAATGTTTAAGATGTATTATTATGCAATTTTTATCATTGAAATAATAGTATCTTTTAACGTTTAAGATCGTCTATGAAAGATTCACGCTAACAGCTTTAATTATATCTTCAATAATAATTAAATATTCATACTGAATTCTGTTTAGATCTTACACGAAAGTTCAGTAAGTAATCAGAAACTCGTTCACCTTCTCCGAGGTAAAATGAAACGGGGTTTCGTTGAAGGCTTCTCTAAACCCTTCTGAATTTAAAGTTAGCTGAGAAAATTTCCTGCCTCAAAATTGCCTCGAGATGATAGACAATTCATCTGTTTACCTCCGATTCTACAGAACCTGATTTGTTACGATTGTTCTATATTATATTCCAATCATAGCTCCCCATATGTTATGAATAGGCCATTATCCTAGTATTAAAGTTTATAATTACAATCTAAACGGTAATGCAAAATGTACGAACTTTAAGAGCATGGCGTCAGCTTTTAATATGTAAACGAAAGCGGGTGAAAATATAGTATATAAATAAGTATCTCGTATCTTGTTTTAAATTTATTTGAATTTATTCAAAATGATTTACCATACAAAATATATGGAAAGTAAGAATAAGAATACAATAAGAAAATTTATTTACTATGATAAAAAACAAATTTAGATATTTTATCTGGCACCAGGGAACGGTTTTCTAACAAATAATGACATAAATTACTACAAATATATATTTTGTTTTATTAACTCTTACTCAATTTATTAAAAGTTTAAATAAGTCAGGGGGATTTCTGTGCATCAACAATAAAATGTATGAGCTGCAATAATAATCTAAACTACGCGAGTAAACCAGAAAACAGGTTTCAAATAAGCAAAAACTTTTGAACGCCGTTATGAAAGTTATGCAGATTTTTATGTCTGGTATTTGTTGGTCCAACCACCAATTTTTTTGCGGGAACTGTATATATATAAAGCTTTGAAATATTTATGTGTTTTGTTCGAATAATTAAAGTTTACTTATAAGAATTAGTAATTTGAAACTACTCCATTCAATCTTTGGCTGATGCAAGTCAAGGTTTGTAAAAAAATGTCAAAAACATTTTCTACGCACTTCGGGTACAAGTAAACTAGTTTTTTTATTAACAATAGCTCCACACAGAAGGCCCTGTGAAAAATAATTCCGCCCAGAACCTTAGTCATCTGTGAGTATGCAATGAGGAAGGTCTTGTTAGGAAAGGAAGGATAGGAAATTCTGGGAAAGAAAAAGGTATGAGGGGTGGGTATGAATCTGGGAGCAGTGTGTCCAGGAGTGTCGGACGTATGAATCCATCCCTCCCACTGGGGTGCATGGCGATGTTCCAAGAGAGTCCTGCTAGAGAGATCAAAAAGTCTCCCTCAATCGGTCTCTCCTGTTCCGGACTGCCACAGTGGATTGGTTGTCCGGGTCTTGGCATCCGCTGCCGAGACCCGGACAACCCTCACCTATGAATCTTGTTAATCACCAAACTTAGCGATTCACTTGGCAGAAGAGTTTGTTATCAATTTATCTCAATCTACTTTTAATTCCTTTTGTTATAAAATGTACCACCAAAATACCATTCTAAAAAAGTCCATCACTCTTTACGATTTTCCTTTTAGTAGGTTTTTGCCTTCAATACTTACTACACCTTTATACTTTCTTACGCGTTTATTACGTGATGTAACATTTCATGTGTAACGCTATAAAGTAGAACTATAGTGTTTAATATTCGGTTCCTTACCTCCGTACTCCTCTCACCTTTCCAGATAAGGCTATTACGTCTATCTTCATAACTATCACGGCCTCATAGAACAGTTTTACTATTCTCACTGCGAGGCGCTTCGTTTCACATAACGTGAAACTTGATTAGGTTGAGTTAAAGGTACTTAAGCCAATCTTTTATCTTACATTTTTACTGCCCTTCTAGCATTTATTGAGCATCTGTTTCATTCATTATAGTCGTAAAATAGTTGAATTTTAAACGCTTTAAATTTCTTTAAAAAATAGTCTAGTGAACTCTAGGAGAAGCACGTCTCTCAATGACAAGATTTTAATCTCAAGTAGTAAACACACTTAGTACTTCGTTTGCTATTTTTCTAACGTCACCCAAGTACATTTTTTTCTAACTTTAAAAAAAACTGACTAAATATAGATATAATTAGTTACATTTTCTATGCGATTTCACTTGAAAAGGCTAGACTTTATATGAAAAAGCTAGACATAACATGTGAAAAAATTAAAATTATTGTGATAAACCATCGAACATATTAGAAACAATTTATTAAAAAATCAACACGTAAAAATGAAGTTTTTACTTTAGTCTGTATTTTTCAATTTTTGACCTTCATGCGCCGTCTCATGAGCCAATTGATAGTCAATTTCAAAGAAAAAAAATGATTTCACTGAGGACTGACCTTTCCTTCCCCAGGACTGGCTCTTACCTGCTGTGAACGTTTAAAATGTCCTTAAAAATTTTAAAAATAAATAAAAAATTTGACTAAGGATTGAACCTTCATCCCCAGCGACGGCAGCGATTGAAAGTGAACACCGCTAACATTTAAGCCAAATCGTAATTTATATGCTAGCGAGTAGTAATTGCTATATTTTTTTTAAATAAGCGTCATCCGTTTTCAGAAAGATGCGGGCGTGGGCGCGTTTGCGTGCGTAAGTTCCACCAATTGTCATCGACAACGGCTCTATCTGCTGAATTTCAGCTCGATCGGATGACAAAAAGTGGGTTAATTTTCACTTCCAAAAATTGCATTCGTTCATTCTCAAAAATAAAATCAAAATTCAAACGGATAACGAAAATAAAATCGAAATTTAAAAAAATAAAGAATTTTCAAATAATTGCACCAATACAAAAAAAATTTGAATTTCCTTACTAAAATATTATTATTTATTATTGAAATAGTATTATTTAAAAAAACTATTTTTCTCCAATTCTTTTCGTTGTGTGGATATAAATAAGATCCAAAAACTTTATCGGTATAATATTAAATTAAATTATATTTTCTGAATGTAAAAACGGTTTTCGGCACTATTATATTTTTACTATCATAGATGTGACTTTTAGGACAATAATTTTGAGCAAATCTGTTATAGGTAGGTATTCGTATTAAAAAAAAATCAGATTTAATATTTTTCTGCAAATAATAACAGCAACATAAAGTGGCAAGAAAGCTTGGAAGAATAAATACACACAGCCAATAAAGCGCTCATTAAAGTACCGTTAACAAATCTATGCCCCGGTGACCCGTGAGGAAATCGGACTAAAGCTCCTTTACTCATCCCTTCCTTTCCTTTCCATTCTGCTTTCCTAACTTCCCACCCGATAAACAGCTGGGGCATGTGGAGGCCTTTCGGGATTTATTCAGATCGGGAAAAAACAAAAAAAAACACTTTGCGGGAGAGCTTTTCCCAATCGGATTCACTTTAAGCCCGTTGAAAGCTCCACTTGTATTTTAATTTGGAGTCGTGGTCTTCGATAGGCGTTACGTAGATTTTTAATGAAAATAGTTCGGCCAATATACGGTTTGCAGTTCACTCGGCTTTGCATAACTTTTTTTAACACTGTTCATAGCCGGACGGTTGAGTTGTACATCTGTGGAACGATTCTGCAGTGGGTGTTTACATTCGACAATCAGAATCTTTGAACAACAAAAGAAAACTTTTTAATAGCATCTGCCACTGTCGTACATTTTTAAATAGTTTTATTTTTTAAATAAAACTAAAAGTTTTCTATTGAATTTGTTTCATCTTCTTTATTTTATGTTTTACGCCTTTTGTACGCACAAAACTAATAGTTTATTCACTGGCCCAAAAACTGTTGGTTTAAGCTTAGCGATGGGTAAGTAATATTATTTAAAAAACGATTATTTCTTAAATATCCGTAGGTGGAAGACAGATTCGCTGTCGCCCTGGGGAGGTACCACCGTCCCTGATGGTTCCATGAATTTATTCATGTTACTATATCTTGGATTGCCAGCCGCGTTTCTCCGCCGTTAGAAATTTCACGGGGAATAAATTATTCGAGTTTATAGGTACGCTAATATGATAGCGAGCTAATCGGGTTTCCAAATTGCCTTCGTCGACGCGGATTGAGTGGACTTTGAAGATGAGACTTGAAGAAAAGATTGCTTGGCCGAGCCTTTCGAAAGGTGAGTATGCATTTATTAAAAATCGTTCTTCATATCTAATATTTGCTTTCGTTCCTTGTTGCAGGTCCACGCAATGCGCTCTCGAGGCTCATAAAGACAATTTAATAGTATGAGAAAAATAAAATAATGATATCATTGGACAAATTTGCTGGTCAAAAGTATGTGCTTCACTGAACAGTGTTAATAATAAACTGTTAACAAGTTTAAAAAATGTGATAAAAATGTGTAAAATAAAATGTGCGGCGAGTGGCGCTACGGGCCGCCCGCTCGCACCCCCACTTCAGGGCAGACTCTGCAAGGGGAGGAATCCATTCAAAGTGCAACGAAAATCATATCAAAAGAGATGAGTTGATTGTTACATACCACGGTATTCAAACAGATTGTAGCATATCAGTGGTTTTATCGAAAATAATTCAAAGTATTTATTATCCGTTATATTATAAATGTTAAAACATTCTATAAATAAAGTGTTGTTTTTAATTAGTGAATAATAATAGATAATTTCTATGGAATTCTTGTGTTATTATGAGTTCATTTTGTCTTGTAATAAGGAACCTAAATGTGTCGAGTTGTTAAAAAATTGTCTCTAAGTGGTATGTAATGGAGGGCCAAGGTCATATGGAAGGCGAAGGCATGGGAGCGGTAGCACTAACCGGGATGGGAGCGGCAGGGTATGACGGCCAGTCCGACTACATCATCAGTGACTACATGGAGCGTCTCGGTACCCGTCTCAATATCTTGGAAACTGAACTCAAGTACGCGTGGCGGGCTCTAGATCTCTTATCTCAAGAGTACATCAAAATGTGGGAGAGGTTGGAACGCCTCGAAGGGTTGCTCTGTGAGCAACAAGGGGTAATAGCTCACCTCTTGGACTTCTACACCGCAGAAAGGGGCACGCCAGCCTCTCGCTTGGGTCAACTTGAAGTTATTCGAGAGATTTTAGGGAACGGAACTGTCGAAGATGGCCTAGAAGAAGGTGTTGAAGCAACTGGAGTCACGGCTCGTATGATGATAGACGCCGACGTGGATCCTGATGACATGCAGCTTGTTGTCCCAGACTCCGATGAGGCATTTTATCGGAGTCTGAATCGTGCTTATCGAGAGGACTTAGTCTGCAATGAACCTTCTCGGCCATCTTCCCAGTTGGATATGATTTGGGAAGATCCGGAAGATTCGGAAGATCCCCACGCTGTTAAGGATGAGGTAAGAGAGTTAATGGAACAGGCTCTGGAAGATGAAAGACAAGAAGTGTTTAGTGCAATGGACTACAAAGACTACCGTGGCAACTCTCCTTGCGTCAGTGAAAGAGACCTGGCTCAACTCTCTAGACTGAGCTCAATAGACCAAATAGCCATAGAGAAATTACATGAATTAGATAGGTTGACAACAAAATTACAGAAAGATTCACAAGACCTCAAAGAACTGAAAAGTAGACTGATTAGTCCCCAACACGTGCAGCTTAAGATGAGAGATGATAAGGAAGTGGATTCAAGAACGCTAGTAGAAGACGGGAATATTATTGATGAACAACTTCGTCAAATATATGCTGATTCTGAAAACTGGAGTTTTAGTAGCGGTCCAAGAGGCATAGAGGAACTGATGCTGCTAGCTGCTAGTGCAGTTCCGGCTGCAATCCCCCCGCCCCCACCGCCTGCTAATCGGTCTTCCTCACGCCTCTCCATAGCAGACAGTACCGTTAGCACTGATAAAGAAGTAGCTGATGCTATGGCTGGTGGATTTAGGTCTCCAAATGTCACCTCTCCTCGTCATAAATATCATGTAGAAAAATCTGCTACGACTGAACCCTACACAACCGTGACCGGCAGATTGGCTTATAACTCTGCTGTAGCAAATGTAGATTCCCATGCAAAACCTCCGAAATCTCCTGCAGCACTCTCACGAGACAGATTTGATCTATCGTACGCTTATGGAGAAAGTGATTATAATAAAATTTATGGAAATAATTTCACGACCCAAAATATTCCTAACGAGGCTCTACTGAAAACTGCTGACAAACCTGCATCACCAACGTTATCAGTTCATAGTATGAGAACTCGTCAGGATGGATATATAGATTCCGCTGGAAGATTGAATATTCAACAACCGGAGATAAGAAACAATTCATCATCTTCGCCAAGTCCTCCGCCACCAGCTCCTCGGGATGGTGGAGAAACTTTTCTAATGCCTGAAAGCACTATGGTTCCAGGACCTCATCGAGGGCCATCTCCCGTCTACCTTACTGCAACTAGTCAACAAGCTACGTTAAGTGCTCAACATGATCATGGGAGACTTAGTCCTAGATCCCCTAAATCCCCGAGAACATCCCCGAGGCACGCAAAAAAAGATCCTCCAAATATAGTGCCCGCCAAATCTGATTCTGGCTTGTCATCAATGAGTGGTTGGTCCAGTCTTGAAAAAAGTCCAGGATCGCCAAGAACTAGTAAAGCCCCACTTACATCATCACACTTAGCCGAGCATCAAAAAGTTATCCACCACAGAGCGGTATCACCAATTCCATCTGCAAATCAACCATTGTATTCTGATGCCAAAAGATACTCAGAAAGTGATATGGACTCACATATGCTCGCAAAGCGAAGTACATCCTCAGTCAATATGGGGCATCACCCTTCCGCATTCTCGTCTGTAAAATCACCCCAACCAATTGAAAATGGCCTTGAGGCTTACGAACAATACATGTCAGAATTTTCTCAGAACGGTACGATGGATGTCAGTTCAATCATGCGTAGAACAATGGGAGTTCCAGAGCAACAACAAATCCCGGCCGTATTCAATGAATTTTACTACCGAAATGAGCAACCCGCTATTTACTCTGTTGCCGGAAGTAATCGTCAACAAACATTCACTACTGTTTATACGTCTGGTTCATCAAATTTACCACAAAATTATCCTGATATCATCGAATCTTATAATGATCCCATGCTCGCTGCTCAAGCCTCACCTCAAAGATATCCTCCAGAGCCTAATTACAGAGCTCAAACATTAGTTCACCCTCAACAGTCTACACAAGCACATGCTCAGGCTCAGGCTCAAGCTCACGCTCAAGCGCAGGCTCATGGTCAAGCTCAGGCTGGAAAAAAACCCTTGACGAGGGGCGTATCCGTTGGTTCAATGCCTACCGATGGTTTAGCCAATCACGAAGGTTATAGAAATGCTATGCATCGAACAATGTTTCCATCCGGAAATATAACTGATGCGTTATCATATTATCCAACATCGGCAAGGTATGACTCAGCCGCATTTAATTTACCAAGAAAAGACTATAATGATCCGGCAGCATGGCTGGCATCAGACGGGTCTCAATTACCCCATGATTCAACATCCAGCTCTATGGATACAACTGCCAGTATGACTTCACAGACAATGGCAAATAATATGCAAGCAACTAAACAATACCAAAATCAATTGCAACAAGAATATTTTAGACATCAACAAAGAGAATTTGAGCAACAAAACAATAATCAACCGATTTATCAAAACGCTCAAATGTTTCAGAATCCCGAAGAAATTAGAGACCAACAAAATCATAGAGAATACCAAAGAGAGTACCAGCATGGTGACCAAGATTTAAGGAATAGAAATTTAGAAGAACAGCAACAACAACAACAACAACAACAACAAGCTGCAATGCGGCAACAATCGGGTGAACAGTACTACAATACAAGTGGGCTTTTAGTTTCACATTCGGGCTACCTTTCGATTTCGTCTGACTTAAAAAATGCTAAAACCCAAGAAAAAGTGACAAAAAAACCTAAAAGAGGGTCATTGAAGCAAGCCATGAGCTCAGTGAGTAGTTGGCTACCTGATTTACATCTCCCTAAAAGAAATAGATCTCTCTCATTACCTTCGGGTGTGGATAGAGATGATGTTGTTGTTCAAAAAGCACCAAAACCAGAACCAAAAGGAAGAGGTACAGGACCACTACCGAGAAAAAAGAAGAAATATCCCCTTGTAGCTACTATGTCTGGAATTCTGCAAAAAGCAAAAAGAAAAACAAATACTAGCAGTCAATCTCTTTCTGATCCTGAAACTTCAGAAAACGAGTGGTCTGGTGGTAGATCTAGTGCTCAATCCGAGGATAGTGATAGTGTTTTCTCCGATGCTCCATTAGACGGTAGTATGTTTGCAAGAATCGCCTCGAATAAAAAACAAAGAAGGCTTAGTCAACAAGAGAAAATGGATCAACAGCAGAAAATGCAACAGCAACAACTGCAACAACAAAGCCAGCAGTTAGCCAGAGTTCAACCCCAAAATAATTCTCAACCTCAATTTGAATTAATGTCGCAGTCTCAAGAGATACCGGAAAATGAACAATTAGTATTAAGAGATTCACCACCCAAAAATGTAGATACAGTATCCGATTACAGTGAAACATCTCCCCCTCAACCAGTTTTTGCACAAATTAAAAAACGACATTCGAAAGATAGAGATCAATTATCTGATGGTCACAAAACAGAACCAGAAACAGATTTGTCTGACAATGCTCCCGGAGAAGAAGAAGGAAATAAAAGTTCCGGTAGCCAGAGTGGTTCTTCTTCAATTTTTGCTACAATTGGAGATGTGAAAAGGAGAGAAGGTTCAGATGAATCGGGTGGCGAAAGCAGATCGTACGGAATGAGTGGAGGCTCAATGGAATTCGCTGTATCTCGGGCACTTGGAAAGTACCGTTTACGGCAATCTTCTTCTATTTCAGACGATCAAATATGCCTTGATGATCCTGCACCAAAACCAGACGATTTAGCAACATTTGATGAAACTGAAGAAACCACAAAGGAGACACATAATGAACCTGAATTTAAAACTACGCAGCATACAGTGAAGCCACCCGAAATCGTTAGATCTTTGTCTGTTGAAGAACCATCTCCTATTCCTGAAGGAAGTCCATCAGCACAGAGTATCAGGAGTCACTCAAACAGATTTATGCCAAGGCATCAACAAAGCTTAGATGTTCCATTTTCAAGGCACGATGATGAAGACAATAAAAGTACTCACTCATGGAGGAGTGGGTCCAGGGTATCTTCGAGAAGACAAAGCACCGAAGATAGTATTGACTCAGAAGATGAGTGGTACTGTTATGAATTACGAAAATTAGAAGAAATGGAGCGCCAGTCAGTAATGGATTTAGATAGAAACGAGCCCCTAACCGAAGAACCTGAATTTGAAAAAGATTCAAGTCCATTCGAACCTGATGAAGATGTCAAAGAAAAAATGTCGTTTGTCCTAAGAGAACTCAGAATAAAAAGAAAACCAATAGAAGGTGTGTTAACCGTGGACGATATGAAAAGAGAAACTATACAACAAACCAAAAGACGTAATAGTAATAGTAGAAACCAAAGCCCTTTAACTGCTCCCAAATCTGCGTACGCGGAGTTTGCTAGAGTAACAGATTACCAAACTTGGAAGGAAGCCGATGAACTTAAAGAAGCAGAAGACGTTCTCGAAGAACCAGTAAAACCAGAAGAAAGTGATATTGAAGAAGATGATCGTGATGACGAAGGCGACGAGTCTTCTGGAGAAACGTCTGGGCCGGACAGCCCTGGAGAACAAAGTGCAGATGAGCTGGATGATGAACCAGTGGCTACGTTTTCCCTCTCTCAGACAGCGTCACAGGATACAGACCAAACATCTCCACCGCCTCAGAAGGATGGACCTCTAGGCAGCAAGTGGAAGCTGCTCAAGACTCTGAAGGAGCGGAAAGCGGAGGAGAAGAGCAACCAAGAGACGGCGCAGGCTGCAGCGGCTACTGAAAAAGATAAAGTTAGTACAAGCGTTAGCTACCTTATGCAAAAATTCTACGAAATAAGGGTCAAAAGCTAAAATTGTTAGTTTATAAGTACGTACTAAACTTTTAAATGTTTAAATATTACGTTAAAGCTGGTAGTTGTACATCCATGATATTAATTGAAAGATTTTCAAACCGTTAAAATCATGGACAAATAGTTGACCTCTAGCAACGAGTGCAATTTCATGAAATATGATAATTTTGGTCCTTAACTCCAAAGTGGTAAAATGTTGGCCATATAATCTCAAATTTTAATTATAAAGCAAAGTTCTTATTTGTAGCGTTTACTTCACAAAGATTGACGTTTGAATATTCCAAGCAGACATACTTTTTAAAAAATTACTAAAAGGATCCGTTTTTCGCTGTAATAACTTACTTTTAATTTTTTTTTAACCAGATAATAGATAAATAAAGTTTTTGTACATTATAACCAATTCTGTATGAAGGCCTAAGATATTAATCATACATTTAATGCTTAAATAAAATGTATAATGTATTTGTTGTTGTTCTTGACACACTTGTTTATTATTGTAACATTATAACATTTTCTAAAGTAATTTGTTATCTATCGACTCATTACAAACTCATATCATCTTGACCAAAAAAATCTTTACCGTCTTAAAATTCCATATATCTTATCATGACATGTAACAGACAAAATCCATCCAATCTTAGCTTCCACTAAAAATTTATTATATTTTTACGCAAGAAAGAGATAAATTTCAAACTGTTCCTCAACATTTCCATTCTCAATCAATACTAGAGGTTCTGTATTTATACTTACTTTCAGTTCAAATCGTTACCATTGCATATCATTCTCAAAGCTTTCACCCTATACATATTAAATTATTGCAAAATATAAAATATTTCATGTTAAAATTATGTCTTCTTCAAAAATAGTATTGTATTTCAAAGTTTATTATTACACGGCGATATTTAAAAGCCTGTTCACTTGGTTATATATGTTTACACTTTATAATTATATCTACGAATAAAATTGTGTACCAACGAGTATTAGTGGTCGATATTAGATTTAAAAGAACATTAAATTTTGATCTACTTAGTTGGAGGTTTTACCTTGTCAGTTCGCCATTAGAGACACATTGCAGGACTCCATTTAACTATGTTGTGAATTGTGTGAAAAGCTGAACTTACAATTGTAAGAATATTGTTGTGGTCTTTTGATTGAAGCATTCGCTTTTAAATGAGTACTTAAATACTCGTAGAAAATTGATTGTGGTAGCTTTAGATATAGAGGTGCTTTTTTTAGTAAATAATAGGTGATATTCACATAGAATGTTTAGTTTGCACTCTCAGTGGTGAAATCGCGATGAATATTATGAGAAAGAACTCCATAGATCTTAGACAATTTTATACAATAATGAATTATTAACTCTGATGAGCTTTTTCAAAGGGGTTTTTAATAACATTTATTATTATTGGTGTAATTTAAAAATAATTGTAAATGTGAAATTGATAAATAAATTACAATAATCTCGAACAAATATACTGAATAAACAAATATTTGTGCTAGTAATTACTTACATAGAATATTTTCGCAAAACCGCTTTTAAAATTATACATTTTAACTGATTTGTAGACATGAATTTTTTTCTTCTTCTTACCTACCCCTAGTTAAATATTGCATTTCTGAAATGAATTCTAAGGGAACAGCATACTCAACTTACATTTTATGGAAAGTTTTTTTATAAAATATTGCCTGAAAAATCATAATTAATTAAAATTAGCAGTTTATTTACATCTTAAAATGTAGTAAAACTTGAAATTATTCATGTAACTCGTCTCTTTTGAGCCAACTGCAACGAAAATGAGATATAAAATGCGTTTCAACACGGATGAATATTGTTAAAATGAATATAATGCATCCCATCACTTTTTTTCCATCAGTTTAAGCAGTTCACTTTAAGTGGGCTTGTTTATATTGAAAATCTCGGAAATATTCTCCTTCTTAGGACTGTAGGAATCTAAAATTTAAATCGTTTATAACGTTTTTGAAACATTAATAATGGCGCACTGGCCAGCATCACATACCCACTGTTTAGAGCATAAACATACTTACTCAAAGATTTCAGGTGAAAATAATGAATGTAACTTACCTTCCTTTGTAGACAGGGATAAAAAGAAAGTTTTCCACACGAAACTTTAAAATGCTATAAATAAATAAAACAATAAAATTCTCTCGAATCTTTACGAATCGGACTTTTTTACTTTTACGGATTGGCGACCAAAAGCTCAATACATATTTATATGCTGACTGCATCGGTTGAACTTTTATAGATATATCGATATTGGTATCAGTGTTTTAAATTCAGACTCCGACCATATCTTTTGAGTTGCAGCTGTGGAAATATTTATATATTTTGTATTCCAACAGAATTCTCTGTAAAATATCAGTGTTTTTTCAGTTAGAAGGGATTGCAAATCGAGACCAGATTTTTGTAAACCCTAAAAACTAAAGAAAAAGTGGCAAAGTTTCTTCTATAACTTAAATTTATATTTCTTCTTGGCGGAATGATTTTACTGTATCAACTCAAATTTAAACTAAGAAAGATTTTTTTTTTCTGAAGCAGCTTATTGTATAATTAAACTTGTTTTAATTTCGCATGTTTTATTTGTGTAGGTACAAAAAATAAATGCGATGGAAGTAGGGTACCCAGTGCGTCTCGTGCAATATAAGATTTTGCATCAATGTGTGTGAAAATATATTATTTTTGCGTGAAACTTGCTACTTTCTTTTATTCAAAAGCTTTATTTGAAAGCATAGACGTCGATCTACTTTATGTTTGAAAGATACAGATGCGGAGCGCAAACTGATCGGAATGTTGTAAAAGGGAAATATTTTGTTGTTTCGGAATTTATTTCAGAAAATTCTTAAAATTAGATGAAAGCAGACAAAAATACTTAAGATTGGAAAATAATTCTGAATAATTAGCTAACCTTGTTTAAACTAAATTCTGTTGAAGAAAAAGAACCGTCATAATCAGAAGAAATAAAATAGAAATAAGAAGGGTGTAAAACGACGCGAAACATGATTTATTAATGCAAACCTTTTTCAATTTTAATTTTTAGCCAATTAAAAAAGAAAAATTGTAAAATATTCTTTCATTTAATTTAATATGCATATAATTTTAAAACTCATTACATTATAAAATAGATAAATATTAAATGGTTTAAAATCAATCATTAATGATAACTTGCTTTTTGTGACCCCACATAGAGGGTATTTTAGTATCTCAAAATGGGTAATTAATTATAATAAGAATTAATTATTAAATAAGATAAATTATACACCTAGTCCATTGCGGATGTTTTCACCATAGTTTCTACATTGAGTCGGTTATTTAATTTTTGAAAATAATTATAGCGTGCTTTGAAAAGTGTAAACTGCACCGCTTAATTGATTAGAACCATGATATAGAAAACACTAGATTGGTCTAAGCCTAAAGCAACAAGTTCGTATTGCTCTGAAACGCTTTTTTATTTCATAATTATAATGATCTAATATACTCACAAGTCAGTGCCGCTTAAAAGCGTTCGTTTTGATGTTATTTGGACACACCAAACTCATGCAGAGGCTGGTTGAACTTCGTAAGGTTTTGATTCAATAAAAGGATCCTCTAGTTCTAGTGTTTTCTTTATTTATGGATTAGAAGGATCTGCACAGTTGTCAATACTAGATAAGATATTAATTAAGGGTTAAATACCCTGAAAATTATAAACTTTGTTTAAAATTATTACATTTTATATTTAAACGGAAAGTAAACACGAACCGTCAATTAAATACAATAAGCAACAGCATTTTAAATTAATTGTCTTTGAAATAATGTAAGAATAATTAAACCTACATGAATTTGGAATTGTTGTCAAAATATTATTTATGCTCTGTGTGTGTTGACTGACACTTACAATTTTAAAATCAATTTTATTTTAACATTTTACTGGTTGGAATAAATTTTTAAAAATATTCCCATTTTAGTTTATTGTTATCTGACATCCCAAAAAAAATCAAAAACTGTTGATCACAAAAAAAAATTATACTAACCAAGGCCAGCTCAAGGCATTTTTTAAATTTTCTACTCGGTAAGTTTATACTCCAATACTACAGCATTTATTAAGTGATGTTATTTAATTCAATCGTCTATTATATAATAACTGAGCTTCTAATTACTATTATACAATACTTCCATTATTACAATATTGACTTAAATGTACCATTAACTATAAAATAATATTCATTGTAATCAGATTTGTAGACTTTAGCTTAAAAAAATATGTTCCTACTCGTATCCTCAATTTATGAAAAACAGTACCTAGTTTTTAATTTACAGAATAAACTAAATATTTATTTATTGTAAGCTTATTTATTAAATCAAAATATTAATGGCCTATTAAAAAAAACTATATACCTGCCTAGTATTCTATTCATTATTTTTAAGCATTCTATTAAATCCTACCTAAAACCACAATGAAAATTTTGATAATATTTATAAGTTAATGAAACTTTAATCATGTATTTGAATTTCTTTTTTGGTAATAAAGATGGCATACTTTACAGCTTTCTAACAGTATTAATGTATTAAACGATCGCTTAAAAAATTATTTCTATCGAAAAACTAAAACAATTCAAATAAAAAACTATTATTAGATTAATCATTTGTTTGTTATGTAACGTGCTCTTAACTAATTAAACGCTCGTTTTGCAGTAACTCATAAACATGGAAGGAACAAGGTTGATATTTATTGAGAAAATTGAATATTTTATATTAAAGATTGTTGTTAAAAATCTAATGTTTGTGCATCGAAATGCTTCATTGTGATTGCTCGGTATTATTATTTCGATAACAAAAGTATTGTTTTAATGTATTTGTTTTAATTTTAAAAAAAACAACAATGTAATAACGTTAGTGCTTTAGATGTGATACGATGTCAATTGTAAGCAATCATGTTACAATAAAAGTTTACAATTTTATGTTATAAAATTTTAATTTTATAATTTTTTCATCTTTGCGAAACGTTAAATATATCGAAGGTATATATAATGAAAATTGAAAACGCTTTGACTAAAAATTCAATGTGGTATAACAGAGTGTTGTTATTTGCTTTATTGACCAAATAATATACTGAACAAAACATTCATTTTATGGTGCATTTTAGTGGTGCGCAAGGACTCTGTCGCCATACAAAAGCGTAAAATTTCGATGTAACCTTTCGCAAGGACGAAAACCATTGTTTTTTTGTTTATTTAATTATTTCCTGTTGATTAATTTTACTTTTTTTATTTTATTTTTAAGAATGGTGCTGGAGGATCCGGCGACTCAAGCGGACGAGCAAATGGGTGAGTTTTCTTAATTTCTTTAGTTAGTAGTTATTTTTAAAAATTTATTGACAATGTTCCTTCCAGTTAATTGAAATGATTTTTGATTGAAGCAACGCCAAAACTTTTCCGTTATTTCCATAATTTATTTATACAACTTTCATCAACACCTTAAATAGGAAAAAATTAAGGATAAATAATTTATGAGTATCAATTATTTTACATCTCTAACCGAGAGTCTTGGTCTCATTAAAAACTAGTGCATAGGTACTCCAATTCCATAGAAATTGACAAACGCGAAAAATCTGATTTTCTTCTGTGGTATTTGTTTTGTTTTAAGAAGAAAAAGCCTTTCCCATTTAATTCCGAGCATTAAAAGCAGAATTTTTTTCGCCAGAACAACTTGTGTGCTGAGCAGTTTCAGTTTTCAAAAATAAACAAATAATCAGTAAAATGGTCTCAAAGCTGAAAATCTCAAACACTAAAAGCAAAAGACTGCTTTCTAGCAGTCGTCCAACGACTATAAAATTATAAATATCTTCCAGGTACCTGTAATTAAATGCGTACTTAAATTGTACTTTGCTTTCCTTGGTATACTTTTGAAAACAGATAAAAGCGAGTTAAATAAAAGTGTGTTTAAGAAATGTTCTTAATGGCGGATCTGTTCACGAGTTCGAATATATCCCCAACAAATTCTTCTTTAGCCAAATATGTACAGCGCCAATTACAGAGAATCTTTTCGCACAATTATTATTGGAACCAAATAGAACAAGAGCTATATTCGTAAAAAAGAGTGTGTTAATTATTAGAAATAATTTAAATTATTTGAAATTATTAGAAGCCATGCAAATTTCGGTATCTTATAAAACTTAATTTTCCATAATCATTTGTTTGTTTAAATATAGATGCACTAGCTGGGTTACCCGGTTTCGCTCAGGACAACATTCGAGAGTGTTCTGGAATGTTCCACAATTTATTTTATTTATTTTTAGCGGACCCGACAGAAGTTGTCCTGTACACAACTGTCGGGACAAACTAAAATTAATATAGAATAATATTGAATATTCGATACTGCGATGGTAGCGCAGTCTGCCGGATCCAATGTAAAACATTCCAAAATCAACAACTCCTTAGAAATAAAAAAAATAATTAAAAGAACATTTTCCAGTGGACCAAATTGTAAATCTAAACCATTCTCGAATCCCCTTGAACCCACACAAAAAATTTTATCAAAATCGGTCCAGCCGTTTAGGAGGAGTTCAGTGACATACACACGGGCAGAAGAAATATATATATTAAGATAATATATGCTGTTCGGATACCGGTGGTATAAGCGGTTAACTGGAAAATCAACGTTATATTTGGAGTCAATTTTACAGCAACTTTTTTTTTTGTTTTGTCCTTACGTCGTCGAGTCCGTAGTTGTAATACTTTTGGTTAAATTCAAAATATTTCGCCACGGGGTTACTATTAGTTGTTTATTATTAAAAAATAAATGATCTGACCGATTTTTTTAGTTTTTTAGCTTCTCTTCATTACCTAGATTCACCAGTTTCTCGTTTGTAGCTAAAGTTTCTAAACTAAAGCGGGAAAGATATTGTTGGAAAGGCAATGTTTGGATGATTTTATAATGCCATTTTTGGGTAAAATCACGCGTGCGGTATCTTTATACATTTTTCTCGAACATTGTGCCTAGGGTCGTTGCTGATGACACCACTACCCTTTGGTTTGTTTTTCTGTGACTGTCAAGGTATAAACGCAGCCACTTACATAATTAAATAAACAACTCTGTAATTAATGACTGAAATTCCACAAGTCGAAACCTTACATTAATATTTTTTCATAATTATTCCAGAATAATTCATTAGATTTTTTTTAAGCAAACAAATAGACCTTTACATTTCTGAAATATAATAGATCTTATAAAGCTCTTCTAATTTACTTTAATTAACTTACTTCATCTGACCCACGTTTCATCGTGAGAAGGACTCCTTCTTTTTAGGTTTTCCAGAAATCGCAAGTTTTCAATTGGCAATAATTGATTTTCCTCTCACTTTTTGTCATCTTCTTTTATTAGTAATTCATATAACTAATAAATATGTAGTACGCTTACATACAAATGTTCATAATTCCCCATGTATGTACATCATTATATAAATCTCCGTTTAAATACATTGTTTTTTTTCTCATTTTACGAGCATAATTTATGAGTTAATGTTATTTTGATAGAGCTTCGTGCGCATCTTTTTGAGATACCCGTGTAACCTTTGCAATATCAGTCGTGAAACCTTGAATATGATCGACATTCTCATGAAATGTAAAAAAAACCTTATGGTTCAACTGTACATAATAGATTAACAGTTCTCTGAGAATATTTTGATGTTACGTGAGAGACTGAAAACTTATTGTCAAAACATATTGGTCACGGATTCCAAACTTGTGGTATTTGCATTATTTCAGTCTCCCTAAAATTTAGAATATGTTTGGGTACAAATCAGAATAAAATAGCAACTATGATTAGTTGCAAGGGTTTGTGAAAATCTTAATGTTCCTCAAAAAAGTATAATTATAATAATTAGAATTAGCTAGGTGGCAGAGCAGAACTCCGACAAGTTAGAGGTCCTGGCTGCATTTCCAAGATGCGACTGAGTCATTTTCTGAGTTTTCTGTTTTAAATTTTCGTTTGAGAGTCGCTTATATATATATTTTTTTTTTAAAAAGAAAGACAAACATTCCCGGATTACGAATAACCCAACAATGTTTGAAAATCTCCTACTGCCACTACAGAAAGCCGAAAATGTTGCTTGTGTTGTGATGGAGGACTTAGCCAACCGAGGAATAGAACACGGGACGCCCGGGTGGGACCCAAACGTGATGCCCACTCAACCACTGACCGATCAAATATTGTCTTCAATGATTAAATATTACATTTTAAGGTTTTACTCATTAAGTTATTCTAAAAATAAAATAAAAAAATATTCATCCTGGACTTGTGGAAAAGTCAGTAGATAGTATTTGGCTTATTTATAAAGCGCCATTTTTATGAAAAATCATCTCAAGGGCGCTGATGTCGCACTTAAAAAAATGTATGGGTAGAGTGCACACTTCTGAAGGTCATTCTGCATGACGATAGAAATAAAAAAAGATAAATCACTTTATTCGATATTAAAAAAAAAAATTTAGATAAAAATATATTTTTCCTTACAAACAATTTAACTTTTTAGAATTTGAAAAAGTTATTAATCTTTTTTACTTGTACTATCACGGAGAATCACCTCCCGAAGTTTGTGCACTTTACCCCCGGACACCTTGTATTTATTTCGGGTAGAATCTTGCAATCATACCTACAGATAGCAGCCAATAAAAATAAGCGTTAAGAAAATTAAGATATTGTTGGAAATTCTTATTCGAAGTAAATTTGACCGAAAGAGATTGGGTTGAAATAGCTCAGTGGTAAAGCAAAGCCTCAGTAGGGTTGAGGTCCTGGGTTCGTTTCCTTAATGCAAGAGAATCGTTTTCTGAATTTTCTATATCAAATTTTCGTTAGATTCGCTAATATAGTCAGTCATCAATGATTTTATATTACAAATTGAGGTTTTGCTGATTGAGTTTTTAAATTAAAAAAGTTTGTTTTCTGTATTTTTTTTTTATTTTATTTAATACCTTAAGGTGTTATTTTTATACATTGTTCACACATATTTGTATGTATGTATGTAAATACTTTATGGGATGTGTTGGATTTGCAATAACCTCCCCGTATTTTGTAAAACAGAACGTATTATTATTATACTTGTCGACACGGCTGAACAAGTATTTATGCATTCAACCGTTTAAATATGAAAACAAATGGAATATATTTTCAAATTCACAAATGGAATATATTTTCAAATTAAGTAACGTGTTGGAACTTGTCGTGTTGTCAAATGATTTTTATTTATTATTTATTTGAAGATTATTTGATGCAGCAACTTTTATATTGTTAAACCTAAAATCATATCATTCTTGGGTTTTCAGACAAACGTACGAATAAGTTGGTCGAGTAGTCCAAAATATCTGATTTTTTCTTAAAATTTTTCAATAGCTTTAACAAAAATAAATTTAATAACACAAGGACCTGCAAGGAAATCAGGCTACAAAAAAAGGACAAAACGAATACGCAAAATAGTTTACTATACAAAGGGATGAAGTTATACAACACTCTACCAGAAACTTTAAAGGCCGCACCAATTGAAAAGTTCAAAACGTATTGTAGGAGATACATAAAACATGAAAAAAATATAGTTTGAAATATGAAATGATATAATTAATTAGGAAATTGTAAACTTAAATGTACAATTTACTAAAATAAAACTAATAAATAATAAATAAAAGAAATACAATATTATTCCTACCAAGCGTAGCGTGTTCTGCCTAGATAAATCCTCCATTATGGCTAAGCGATATTCTCTGCTCATTGTTGCAATGGAAGTAGGAAGAAATCAAATATTGTCAGGTTTTACTCATGTCCAGTTATTTTTAATTACAATCCACAAATATGAAAAATGAGCTTCACTTTCTTAACGAACATTTTTATTGACTGATATATTTATGTCGGTACGATTGCAAGTTTCTTCTCGAACTAAATGCTATTTAGGTGTTGTCCTGGATAAATTTATCCATTGTTGTTTAATGTGCGACATTTATTGACTTTTCTGCAAAAATTGATGGCTACTTACATTTCCAACACCTTTTTTAATAGATGAGCATTAGGCTAAATGTTTGTACTCGCTAAAACATTTGAATTACACGTAAAACCATTATGGGGGAAGTTTGTGTGTAGATGGATTGTGTATAAATCAAATAAGCAGTTAACACTATACTTACGCGTTTATTAAAATAATTTACATCCGATTAACATCCGAACCAGAACGAAATAATTTAATTTTGATAAATAATTCGTGTATGAAAAGTGGGAGCGAACAAGAAGCGATTTACAAAGCTGTTACGTCTTCGGCAGTCTGAAACAGAATGGTTCCGCTTAATTTGTCACGGCAGACGGTGACCATATGGGAATGTTGGAGGAATGCTATTGCCTTGTGAAGAACCAATAGGAATGTTTCCGCGATTCAAGATCGCTGCATGATTGCCCACACCGTTTTAGGTTCGCGAGACTACTTAATTGGGTTTCATTGTTTTAGTGCTGATCAAGACAGCTTTTATAAATCATGTGTTTAGGGCTATTCATTTCTGGTTAAATCCGCTTTCAAGAGAAACTGAAATAGCAAAATGAACAGAGATTCTACACCTGGCCCCACTGTTAATGAAATACTCGGACCGTTTTATAAAGGGATGAGGTATAACAATGAAATAATAAATTTATCGCCTACCTGCTTATTACAGTACTTGAAAACGTTTGAAATATTTTCCTGTCATGAGACCTTTCACTGTCGTGTTTTACAAAAAATCTTTTTCATTGATACATACGATAAGAAGAATCTAACTTCTTTTTTTAGATTAGCTCCACGCGGGAAAATAATTCCCCTCAGGAACTATGTCATCTTTGGGGACGCTGTGTGGAGGGTCTTTTTAGGAAAGGAAGGAGATCAGGTTCTGAGAAGGAAAAAGGAATAAGGGATGGGTGGGAATCTGGGGGTCAGTGTGTCCAGGAATAACGAACACCATAAATTTTGACCGGTCAGTGGTTGAGTGGGCATCTCGTTTGGGTTCCATCCGGGCGTCGCGTGTTCGATTCCTCGGCTGGTTAAGTCCTCCATCACAACACAAGCAACATTTTTCGGCTTTCTGTGGTGGTAGTAGGAGATTTTCAAACATTGTTGGGTTATTCGTAACCCGGGAATGTTTGTCTTTCTTTAAAAAAAAAAATCCATTCCTCACACTGCGGTACAAGACGGTTTTCCGAAGTGCCCTGCTGGAGAGGTCAAAAGCCCCCGTCAACAAGTCTCTTCCGATCCGGCCTACCACGCAGTTGATGGGCAGGCGCTTACGCCGCCAAGACCCAGATAAACCACCCAATGCACCCGGGCACCCTTGCTAAGTCACCAAACGTAGCGAACCACACGTTAGTTATAAATAAACGGTTCTAGAGGCGGCCATCCATACCCGCTTTCCCAATTGCCCCTCAAACTAAATAGCCAGCACGCCATTTTCCGTAAGGGTAGGAACGCCGCACAACTCTGTCTTGGCACATATTCCTTGCTTCGTTAACGTTCAAACATCTGACATGACCTGGCTCAAGCATAAAGTTTGTATTATTTCTGTTGTGCCGTTTTCGTGAGAAAATCCCCTCAAGGGCGCTCTAAAACTTAATTAATATCTCTGCAACTTATGCCGTATCACTTAGACTTAAAACTAGTAAATTCTAGGTTAAAATTATTCCTAGTGACCTACAACCAAGATTAATAACTAGTGACCTGCAACTAAGACTTGTAACTAGTGACTTAAAACAGTACACGTTTACCAGGTAGTATTAATACACAATGCTGCGGATAGATATACATAATATTACATTGATGGTATGGTGACCCGACAGTTAATCAACCGACAATTGGCCCCCGAAATAATATTTACAACAAAATTATAATTTTTTGTTCATTATTTACCAATTTCAAACATAAAAAATCGATTTTTTTTGTTATGAGAAAAACTCTCTTTTTATATCTTTTATGGAAAAAAAACTAGTTGGAGATAATATTAATGATTCTAAATATTTGAAATGACAAATATGACGGTTTGACAGAAGGTGGCAATAGCGAAATTGGAAAAACGCGCACGTCCCGGTTAGACGAGAGGTCTGGGTTCGAGTCCCAGTTGCGACCATTGTTTTTCTTCTGTTTTTCTGTGTCTTGTTTTCTTTCATATTTTCATTTGGATTATAAGGATGGGTTGTTTCAAAAAATTTGACGAATTCGTCAAATATTTGACATTAATTTTCACGTTCTGTGTAAGTTCTATTCAAGTTCTGTAATGATTTCAGTTTTGTGAAGCAGCTGGCCTATGATGATAAAAAAACAGAACTCGAAAAGAACTTACACAGAACCTGAAAATTAACTTCAAATATTTGATGAACTCATCAAATTTTTTGAAACAACCCGTCCTAAGTGTTATCTTCTTCTTCAATGATATAAAAAATCGACTTCAAAAATGCTTTTAAAAATTAGTTGGTATGAATATCAAGCCAATTTGTTTACAATGTTTTTTTTTACCGATATGCTTGTATAAACAGTAGTTTTTCCTTGATGCAATTAAATGAAAATATGTTTTATACTTTTGTTATTCGGTGGTACATCCTCTCTGCACATCCCTTCGGTTCACTTCGTTATATTTTGTGTAAATAGGTATACCGTATTTTTCCTAAACCGACTGCGTATTGTAAATAAGTGTGCCAGGGGCCAACTGTCTGGGTATAATCTTCAAAAGTTATTAAAATCGTATTCTAATAAAATGTCATATATTTCCTACTACTGCTCGTGCTATCAGTGGAAAGATGTGTAGAAAGTATTAAAAAGTTGTAAGATTTTGGTTCCCTTGTTCGCGCCACTTCTTCCTCGTTCCTCCACGACAACTTCTACCAATTACTTTTAGGTGACATTATAATTATTTCTATTTTTGAAACTGATTATTCTGGTGGAATTCCATTATAATATATTATAATAAAAACAAATATAAAACTTTTTTCCACTTTAAGTTTATTGACCGTAACCGGTTTCAGCTCGCTAGAGCCATCTTCAGACTGGTACAAATTATTCTTAGTCTACGGTGCCTTTGAATTATATAAATTATACAAATGAATTAAATATTATAAAAACCATAGCTAAGAACAATGGATACAAGAGCGAAACTATTGACAGCTTATTAAAGAAAAAAGATAAAAAAAACTTACATTAACAATCATTTCACAAGGCCTTGAAAATAAAATTGAAAAAGATATCACTAAACCATAGGTTAAAATCCCTTATATTGGCGAAATATCAACAAAAATATCCTGATTAACTAATAATGATAAATTCAAAACAGCTTTTTATAATGTGAATTCTCTAGCAAGAATTTTAATCAACAATAAGAGAGAGAAACTTGAAAACTCAGGAGTTTACCAAGTTAACTGCGCCAACTGCCCATCATATTATATAGGCCAAACTGGGAGGTCATTCAAAACCCGAATTAAAGAATATTTCGCAAACTGGGTGAATAAAGAATATTTCGCAAAGGCAAATTGCTAAATGTAGCATCGCACTTATTAGAATACAATCACTCGTTCGATAAAGATAGAGATATTAAAGTCCTCCACACTTGTAATAAAGGCCATAAACTAGATAGTCTAGAATCTTCAGAAATTTCCCGCTTAACTAAAAAAATAGACCATAAATTTGTAATAAATACGCAATTAGAATCGTTCACTAAGTCTCCACTTTTGTATCCATTGTAATTTTCATAATAATTTCGAAATTGAAATATGTATTTAGGTTATATAATGACCACTCCTTCTCCAATGTAAACATCCTTTCAAAATCCCTTCAAAAAGCAATTAAAAATCCCATGCATCATAAAATATAATAACGATTTGACAATAAAATTAGGTCATTAATAATTCATATAACTTGTAAGGTTTTTCCGTGAACAATGTTGAAGTGAGCTACAAACCCAAGGTAATTAGCCCACTGGAATTACCAAAATATTTAGAAATTTGACAGTCTAAAACGACTTAGTAACAAATGTAATTAATATAATTGATTAAAATCCTTTAGACCACCCCGCTTCCCCTCCCTCATATGTTGTGTATATAAACCGTAAACTAAGAATAATTTGTACCAGTCTGAAAATGGCTCTAGCGAGCTGAAACCGTTTACGGTCAATAAACTTAAAGTGGAAAAAAGTTTTATATTTGTTTTTATTATAATATATTATTATTATTTATTTTAAAAATTAGTGCATTTTTTACCAATGTCAAACCTAAAATCCTTTTCAAAAATACTTTTGATAATAAATTGGTATGGATATCAAACGATTCGATTGTCGACTTTTTGTATTTATACAGCTGATTTATACATAGACAAGTAGTTTTTTCCTTGATGCATTTGAATGAAAATATGTTTCATACATTTTGTTTTTGTGCGGTAGGGTGTACAGAGAGGATAACACTATTTTTTTTTACTCCACGTGACACATTTTAATCTTATTCATTGCTTAAATCAGCCGTTCGTTCTTTCTGGACCTTTACATTTATAACATGGTTTTGATATCATGTTTGCAGCATGCAAGTCTACTTTCATTCTCTCTCTGCCAGTTCCGTGCTTCACTGCCATACATCTTGGTTGGTATCAGCATTTCATTGTGGCTGCTAGCTTCGATTCTTTTTATAAGCAACCACCTATAACGACCTTCGTGTTTGAGTGTTTACGACCTTGGGCTACGAATCCAACAATGCATCAATGTATGTTCTTTCACGGTTTATTCTTTTAAATATTATATTTATAGTTTCTTTTCAGCACGTTCTTGAGTGGTAGATACTTACAGCGTCGGCCTGGTGAAAGACCGCCATCCAGAATCGAAACGTTGCTTGAAATGGCTTTTAGTAACCAGATATGAATGGTCAGGTATCACTACCTTCAGCCTCAACAACGATACAATGTATCCCAATTGTGGATGCTATAGTTTCGCTGTCTCTAGATGGTTGGCAGCAGTTGAGACTTGGGAGTTGAGCAGTAGAACTTCCTTCATTAATTACGTTTCCTCCTTTCACCTTTCTTTCAATGTCCTTACCACAAAAGGAGTCACTTGATAAATTGATATCTACGCGAGTGAGTTTTGGCGAACAAAACTGTACGTGAGGAGTGAGTTTTTTTTGGTTCATTTTTTTTTATAAATTATCGTAGATTAACTAAAAATAATATTATATTTTGAATTCAAACGTCGTCGACATCAATCCACAGAAATAAACCAACATGAAATAAATACAAACATGTCCATAAAAAAAAACTGCTTCTTTCCTCTGACGACCGCTAAATGGTGCAAAAATATTTTTTAAACTAAAACTGTGAAGTTGATATTGTAGGTATGTTTTCCAAAACTTCTACAAACTACGAACAGATGTCAACAAAGGCCACTTCAAGTCAAATAGTTTCATTAAATTTGACGGTATTTGAATAAAAGCCGCCGCCGAAACGTTTCGTCCATACTCTTCTGAGCATTTTTTCGCTCCGACGAACCATTGCGTCCATACTCGTGGAGAGGTTAACGGCGTGATTTTTTCGGAAACTATTTGAGTTTGTCCCCATTTAAAACTGTGTAAACAAAATCATATTTTTGTAACCAACTTTGTATTTGATTAAAAATATATTCCTCGCTGTTTAATAATCCACAATTTTGTGAATACTGGCAAACTGTTGCAATACTCTTACATTACGGTATAATGAAAACGAAAGACGGATTATCGAAGTCCTCGCTTCGGCGGTCGAGCGGTACAATCCGCCTAACGAGATTATCACAATAAAAATTACTTCCGCTCGGAAGCGCTGGGTTCTGGGTTTAGCTAATGGAAGGTAAACGTATTGATCGAGTTTAAGTGTCAATGAAAAATGTACTGGGCTGAGTTTTATATGGAAATTAGTGTGACGTTTTCGTCTAGTGTTTAAGTATGGTAGGTACTAAATGCTGTAGGAATAAGAATCCCGAGACGTATTACTTATTTGTGATGAAATAATCAAATCCATAAAGAATGATATGCTGTTGAAAGCGTAATGAAAAAGACATGAGTGAGGCAGAGTCGTATGGCGTATTCCGTCCATCTCCTGATGAGAACGGCGTAGTGGTTCATTAGTTGCTTTATTAACCCCTCAGGCTAATTTGTTCGCTTTTTGAAACCAAAATTTCCAACTGCAATTTGAAAAAAAATTATGAAACTTCTGGAATTTCTCAGTAATTATTTTTACATGTTGTAACAAAAAACTGAATTAGCGATAACGTTTATAAAATATGTAGTATTTTAATTTTTTCATTATCAGTTATTTGGAAAAACGTTAATTTTTAAAACTTTTTTTACGTTTGAATTAAAAAAAAATTATGTTTTAAAAAGTAAATGATTATTTCGAATTATAAAATTTTAGCGTATTTTATTGTCTTACAAAAACAGTTTTTAATTTTCAGATACAATAAGAAACATTTCTTTTCTGGATTTAATTGCAAAGCGGAAATATTTTAACCTCTCGAAAAAATTGGCCCAAGGACTGAGGGGTTAAAATTAGGGTAACCGGAACCTATTTAATGCGGTATTTTGGACGTAATAGAGGGGACACGTACAAAAAAAGAAGCTCATTGGACAAAAATTTTGTGTCGTTAAGTTATTGCATAAAATTGTAGCTTTTCGTTTCATTAAAGGTAATGCATCGCACTACTCTTAAATACCTTCTGAACTAAACTACCTACTATTGTTCGATCGAATGTCAGGGCTTCGCACTAGAGATGGGTAAATTCTGAATTTTTCCGGAGGCCTCCGAGACGTGCTTCCTTTTAAAAGTACTCGGAGTAGATCCCGGGTCCAAGTTCTTGGGAGCGGACTGAGTGTTGGGTGCTGTTGCGTCTACCGGGACGCATGGGTTTGACCTTGGAGCTGCAACCCGTAAAAGAACTCCAACCCGGGACCTGCTCCCGACTCGCGAGTGGCTCTGACCGCGATCGCGGGTAAGCCGAAAGCATTTGGGTTCCGGCTTCCGAGTCCGGCTCCGAGTTTTGGGTTTGGGTCCGAGTTCTGGACCGAGTTCTCTGGGAGAAGTGGTAGGATCTGCTTCCCGTGAAGAACCCGAGTTCAAGAGCCCACTCCAGCTGAACCTACACACCGCTACTTCGTACGCATATTACAGCGAACATTCGAGCTTGACAGTTTCCTGCAATTCAATTGTCCAATTTCCTCAGTTTTAACACGAAATTCCATATTTCATTCTCGTTGCTACTGCAAAACTATGAACAACCGGCCAGAAGTTTTGTTCCGCGCACACTGCGAATCATTATTGCTTGCGTTCGTCGAAAAATCGACAATCGACAGACGGCAGCGCGCCACCTGCGAATGCTCGTGGCATATTCATTTGGTGCACAGTTCGTGCGCGAAGCGGTGTACACTGTACACATCATGGCAATTTATTGCATTCTTCATTGCATGTTCTATGGCTAATATCTGCACCAACGCGGCTTTATCTATACAAAAAATTCAAGGTGACTTGATAATTTATGGTGTCCTTAGTGGAGAATCTTTTTAGGTTTAAAATGCCACGTCTAATACCAAAGTATAAAACCATCCTGTAGAGGCTGGGTTAGTTAAGGATTGCTTATTGAAAGCTACAATCACATTTCAGAATTATAAAAGCTTTCGTGGCGCATAATTTAGAATCGTAATTCTACATTTTAACAATTTCGTCGAAATCATTAAGGTTTTTTTTTTCATCAGAGCTTTTATTTCAGTATTAATCTTCGAAAAAAAAATTTTTTTTAATGAGTCTGTATTGTTTCTATTCTAATCGTCAATTACTGAAAATCCCAACGTTAAACAAGGCTTTCAAATGAAATGTTAAGCGTCCATCGTGATTCAAATATTTGTCCAAACGGGCCTACAATTTCCAATACAAAAGTGTATTTATTAATTTCAAATGGGTTGTAGATCTGCGATGTCTACTGGGCTAATGAGTTAAAATCCACATATGTTACCATCAGAATTTATATGGAAGACTCTTTTAGTTTTTTTTTTTAATTATTCTACGGTAATACCCACGACTATATACGTAGAACGATTAATTTCATTATCCACAACTTATTTGTCCAAATGACCATTAGCAAAATTTACAAGATGAGGTGGTTTTCTTTCATTATTTCGATGAATCATTATGATAGGTTTTTAAGCTGAAGCTATTTCTGTAAAGGTAAAGGTCTTATTAGTTAATAGTAAATAATTCTTCTTAAGGTCTTATTAGTTATTAGTCAATAATTCTTAATAAAGTAATTAGTTATCGTTTTCGACACTTTATTTTAGATATAAAAATGGAGATTGAACAAAAACGTTTGGACAATTTATCACTAAAGTGACGAGATATTATTACATTATATTACATTTCAAAACATCAAAGCAAATTATTATTACGGAAAAAACTCAAGATTATAACAAGAAAACATTCTACTCGTAGGTACTTACTGCAGGCATCTTAAATTAAGAAGAATAAAAGAATAAGGGAAAACTGAAAAATCTATATATTATGTATATATAAAAACCAAAATATGCTTAGATATATACGTATGTGAGTTATGAGTTCTATGTATTGCTATGTTAAGCATAGGAAATGTTTGAAACTTTCAAAATACTTTCTTTAAACCCCCGCGAAGGTTTCTGGATTATTACAACCACATGAAAATAAATCTGATTTTTTTTTTAATCATTACAAAAACTCTTTCGAAACTGTCAAAAATGTCCAAATTTGAGAATGACATTTTGCAAGACAATGATTGTTAAATCAAAATTCAATTTGCGAAACTTTTTAAATTAATGAATTTATTTGAAGTACTCGCCTGAAACTTTGAATTGAACCAAGAATTATAGATATTTTAAATAGGTATCAAATTTGATTGATTGTTCTTATAATATACAAAAATGAATATTTGTAATACATGAAAAGAAAAGTAATAACTCGGGAGAGGAAGGGGATGCAATTTATTTCTTTTAAAATGGCATTGCGACGCATGCCGGGAACCAGCTAAAAACCATAAACTAACAAAAATAATGTTCATCTCAATGTATATAATTCCTTATACTGAACATCTTCTAAGTTTGAGAAGAAATAAGAATTATAAAAACGATAATTATTTAAAAAAAAAAAAAAACAGATTCTAACCCGAAACTTTAAGCGTGGACAAAAATAACAAGCTTCGAAATTGCTTAATCGCCTTTCAATCAGTAAAACAAAATTGCTGTTTGGTTTAAAATACCCAAACTTTAATTTATAATCGCGGGAGGAATGCTCCGCATAACAAGATTAGTGTTTAAGTTTGGTAATAATTCCTGTCAAAGCAAACATTCTTGCGGTGATCTGAAATCTCTGAGACCGTACTCGGTTAAATGGAAATTCTCGGGGGTGAAAAAGTGAAGAAGATGTCGTGGGGTGGGTAATGCTCGCTTGGAGAATTTACTGGCCTGATAGCTACAGTACGGCGTGCTCCGGTTTGTCAGTCGCTCGATGAATAGTTTTTTGATTGAAAACAGTGAAGAAAAAAACATTTCTTTATTTTCGTTGTGTCGACGTGTTGTTTGTTAAATTTTTTAACTATGCATATTCTTTAATTATAAACATACGTAATCTTAACTACAATACAGAAATTCATTCGTTTTTCTGAAGTGGCAATACTTACGATCTGTGAGCTCATCACAAAAATTGTACAGATTTTTCATGTCAAAAAACATGACCGAATTTTAACTTGCAACGTAATTATGCATTACAAACCCTAAGCTATTAACTAATTAATTACTAACTCTTCTCTTTTATTTACTGATGGCTCCAAATCTCTAGACTCTTCTAACTGTGGTAAAGGTATTAACGTCTACCACAATAATTCTAATGATAGAATATTTTATTCAATTTCAAACCAATTTTCAATATTTTCTGCCGAGTCCATTGCAATAATTGAATCTCTCAAATATATAATCAAAAATAATTTTGAACAATCCCTTGTTCTCTCTGACTCTCTCAGTTCCATCCAAAAACTTAAATCCAGTCATGTTCTTCATCCTGATGATCATTTTATATATATTTTTTTTACATGAGCTCCACACAGGAGGCCCTGAGGAAAATAATTTCCCTCAGGGCCTATGTCATCTTTGGGGATGCTGTGTGGAGGGTTTTTTTTAAGGAAAGGAAGGGGAGGAGAGTTCTGGAAAGGAAAAGGGTATAAGGGGTGGGTAGGACTCTGGGGTTCAGTGTGTCCAGGTCATCCGCCTCCAAGACCTAGACAAACCTCACCCCATGAACCCGGGCACCCCTGCTAAATCACCAAACGTAGCGAACCACTTGGGGTGACCTATGGCAGAGGTGTTGGTTATCCAATAAAGATTCCCGGGTCGGCGGTACCCATTCCCGCCTCCCAAATTGAAGCCTTATATGCCTTATTCGAGTGATGATAGCTTCCATTCAAAGCTCTGGAAAAAAATGTAACTCTGATTTTCCTGGATACGTTGGCATAGTGGGTAACGATATTGCGGATTCCTTGGCAAAACAAGAAGCGTCTCACCCTATTGTTTATAGATCCCGCAATGTTTGGGTAGAGTATTGAAACATTGCTAGTCAATCCAAGGGAGTCTGCTACGCCTTAATACAAAGGACTATCCCATCAAAACCATGAAAAATTCCCCCATTTTTCCAAAAAATAAATTTCCTCTCTTATTCGAATGAGAATCGGACATTGTACCGGTCCTTCTCATTTATTTAAAATTCACGTCCTTGATTCCCGACATTGTACATTCTGTGGTCTAGAAGTGGGAACTTTGGATCACAATTTTTTGGTTGTCCCTCTCTAAATAAATATCCTATCTTCTGTCAAGCGTTATCTAAAATTACTTCCCTTCCATCCAACATCACATCTCTTCTAAGTCTGAACTCGACGCCAATCTTACATTTAATTCTGAAATTTGCACATTTAAATAATATTAATATATAAATTCATATTTCCTTTCTCTGTAATTTAAAATGATGGCCTTGAACACCGTTGAAGGGTGAAAGCCAGAAATAATTGAAAAAAAAGAACCCCTATGTAAAAAAGCCCAAAGTGAAAGCTCCAATGGGCGTATAAAAGTTTAAATAAAAATATACGTTTGAAGCCATTTAAAACACATCTCTGAATTTTCTTTTGTAGGTACTTAAAATATATTTGTAAACAGGATATGTATATCCTTATACAACTGATTATAGGTTTTGTTATTAATGTTTCTGTATCTTTTGTTTAAATTTGTCATAATTTTGCAGCGTCTGTGTTTGTATAATCTCGAGAAATGCCTGAGACCTACCCACCTACCTATTTGGGTACGCAGCGAATACTTCAAACAGCGTCTCCGTCAAAATGGCGCTCTTTGATATTAACATGGATAAACTTTGGACAGCTTTCTTTTCTGCGAAAGTTCCGAGAGAACACGGGAATTCATGGAGACTTTGCCTAAGTTGTAATAATAAAACATTCAAAAAGAGTAAACAATTCTTTTGGGTAGCATGTGTGGGTAAAAGGCTTTACTTAGAATGAGTTCATCACCGGCCAATTCATCAGAGTGCTGGGTTATTTTACTGACAGCGAAAGAATTCTTAAAACACATTTGAATTGCTTATTTTAATCATCTTAGAAAATAACTTAAATTAAGTGTTTAAAAATATGCTGAAAGAGCGGTAAAAGGTAATAGTGTCCAACCAAAGTTTCGGTTTCGTTAAACTCGTTAAATAAACGAGATACGGTCCCGGTTTCGTTTTCGAACAAAAATTTGCCGAAACTTCCGCTCAGCCTAAACTTGCGTTCGTGATAATATTAATAATAATGTTTGGATCATTTCTATAGCACCGTTTTCGTCAGAAAATCACGTCAAGGTTTTACTTGGGCGCGAGTTACGCCTCTGGAATTACTTAAATATTATTTTCAAAGATGCCGATAAAAAGGTTTCAATATTCAAAGGTTAAATAGTTTGTAATTTTAAAATGTTGTTTATTTTGTCAAAATTTATTGTAATAATAATTAGTTATTGTATAATCCCAACTTCTGGAATATTTTATTGTAGAAGAGATAGAAGAGAAAGATTTAAAAAAAAGAACAAATACGGAAAAAATCTTTAGATCAAGCTATGTTACTTAACTGGTGAGCGATTTCCTCGCAATATGTTTACCACCAAAACGATTCCCTAATGTTCTGCTGGGTATCTACAGGTAGATACCCATTCATTACAGTCCTTGCAGCAGTTTCTCTATCCTTTTTTGTGTTTTGACTTGGGAATTAGACTACGATTTCTGAAAGATCTGCTGCTACGTACATTATTTATTTCAACCCTTGACAGCTCTGTCTCCATCATTCTTTTAAATTGTGACAGGAGTCGATCTCGAACACTCTCTACCTAATTTCAAATAACGCTTAAACAGGTGTATATGAACGAGGATTCTACTTCCAAAGATCGAATCTCTTAGATTTACTCGGATAAGCTTAATCTTGTACGGTATCAGTCTGAAAGTAAATCCCTCAGCAGCGCATCGGGTCGATATTTCTGCAGCCGTTATTTCAGGAAAAGCTATTAATAATGTTCACGGTGCGAACGGGAAGGAGCCTTACGGTAAATTGATACTGAAAGATGCATACCATCGCTACCTCCGATACATACCAAAATATCCACTTAGATTTCGGCAGCTGTAATAAAAAATAGACCTTCAGGCACTAAACACAATTAATTTTTTTGCCTTTCATTCAAATGTTCGACTTGTCAAAACGTCTCAAAGTCTTTTTTTTCTATTTTCTAAGAAACTATCTAAATTATAATGTTAAATAACTGTATTTTAAACAAGACTTTTAGTTTTATTTTTATATGTGAAAACCATGGCTTCACAAGGTTTGGGGTATTATTTTGTCAGGCTGTGGTTAGTATAGGGCAGTGACTCTTAACCGGGGCGCCAGCGCTTCTTTGTGGGCATTTTGGTAGTCTGGCAGGGTTTTTTTTAATTTTTAACATTTAGGGGGCGTTGCAGAAGTTGCTACGAGTGGGCATGTGTCAATACATAAAATAAGTTCATTCACGAGCTACGCACACTGATACACTTTTACATTTTCTTTAGGCGCATTCTGGGCATTTTGGTAGTCTGGCGGGGGTTTTTTTAATTTTTTTAGCATTTAGGGGGCGTTGCAGAAGTTGCTGCGAGTGGGCATGTGTCAATACATAAAATAAGTTCATTCACGAGCTAGGCACACTGATTCACTTTTACATTTTCTTTAGGCGCCACGATTTTTTAAGTTCTGTTAAATTTACACTTTCACACACAAAAATTTAAACTGAGGCATAATACTCAATGTCATTGTGACTCGTATAAAAATAAACGCCCATTTAAAAAGGTTTAAAATATCACCTACGAGTGAAAGTTTTGTACCGTCCGCTCAACACTCCTTACATATGTGTTCATTCGTTAATATGGACAAGATCAGTAGTATCAGCACAAGTGGAGGGAGAGCGGGCGATGGATAATTTACAGAGGTAAAGGGGGCGATTCTTTCAAGGTAAAGAAACACTGGTTTAGACCGTAGATTCTTAACGTGGGTAATATACGAAATAAATTTCGATACTATCCATGTATTAATCCGGATGTATTAATAGTAAAAAAAAATCTTGGTTTTCACGGGTTTCTTTTTTGCACATAATTAAACTTGAATCGGCTTTGTCATTATGTCGATCCCCCATTCCCCAGTCGTAATGGGGTCCCATTGCTTCGAAAAGACAACTTCGGGCACAAATTTGTGACCGATAGCTTTGGTGACCTCAATCCATTGCCCAATCTCTGCTCGCACAGTCTTTGCTTTTTTCCCAACTTTGCGCGACAAACCTGTCTTCCCTCTGGGATTGCGGAAAGAATTCTGTAAAACTTGAGTAATTCGTATAATTGTTAGAATGTTGTAGGGTTTCACGTTGAGCTTCCATAATAATGTTATTTAGGAAATTAACTACTAACTATCAAGCCATTTCCCGAAGTTCCCAGTAGGAAGATAGCCACCAAACACTTTGCTTCATTAAACTCGCGCTGTATTCTATTTGGTTATTTGTAAATTGTATATGAAAGAGATAAGGCGAAAGCGAGAAAGAATATTTGCAGATCTTACAAATAAAGGATTTTCCAATAGGGACATCTGAACTTTCTACCACCAAACCACGACCGTTGATATATATAGCGGCCATATTGTTGAAGCGACTTTCAGATTGGCTTTCATCTATTCCGTCTGTTTTGCCAAATCGCCATGGGGGGATATAGCGTTCAACAACACGTACAAATGATGAAAAAAAATTCAAATAATTTATTGTTTAAAATTGTTTACTGATAAAATCTCATGTGAAGGTGATGTGAACTGGCCACCATGATCGTGCGATTTGACCCCGTTAGACTTTTTTTCCTTTGGGGTTTTCAAGTCGCAGGTCTATGTGAATAAGCCGCAAACCACAGTGGCCCTCAAAGCCGACATCACCCACGCCATCGGTCAAATTCAGCCTGATTTATGCGCCAGTCATGGAAAATTGAAAATTTCGGATGCGCGCCACCCAGAGAAGCCGCGGCGGACATTTAAACGATGGTATATAATGGCATCGATAGGTCTTTCGAAAGAATAAAAAAATTCGATGATATCTTCCACACACTTCGTTTTATTTAAATTTAACGATAGCAAGCGCTAAATGAAAGACCGTTTATTTCTAAATGCGTGTTTCGCTCCCTTTTTGTTTAGTCAAACTGCTACAATATACTAACGAACCTATTCATTTTGATTGCTACAATAAAATGGCGCAGCTGTTAGGAATACCTTTCATAGAGAAAAATTAATTATTTGAATAACTTGGTCATTCCATGTTTTTGGTGGGCATCTCCAACTTCTTCATCCATCCACTTTCGCGTTGGATATTTTTTCTAACATCCCAAACTTTATTCATCCACTCTTCTTGTCCAGACCATAAGTACAATTTTTTTAGGGTAAATTACATTAAAATTAGTCTCCTACAATTACAAACAATATATAACGCCCCCGAGGTGATCGAACCACTAAACGGCGATATGTAACCTATTTAGTAATTAAAATTTTATATTGATGCCAAACGTCACAATATCGTCAATAATACAATTTACGAAAGTTTTTTTATTGTAGAAGTGGGAACTACCATTAATGTCGGTAGCTATTGCACTTACAGGGATTTGATTGTTAGATTGTGTAGCTTCAATATAAGCCAGTTTTTCTTACATAGAAAAAATATATAACGAAAATCCTTGTTCTAGCCTAGGAGCAAAGGGAGAAAGATAGAGGTTCTAAGGGACTTACCTGACTTACTTTAACCAGTGATTTCTGACTTAATTTTTTTTAATTTTGGATATCTACAATTTGAGAGGCGGGTATGGGTACCACCGCTCCGGGAACCATTTATTGGATAACTAACATCCCTGAAATAGGTCTCCCCAAGTGGTTCGCTGCGTTTGGTGACTTAGCAGGGGTGCCTAGGTTCATGGGGCGAGGTGAGGTGAGGTGGGGTGAGAGACTGGTTGAGGGAGATCTTTTGACCTCTCCAGCCGGACTCTCGATTCATCACCTTGCACCACAGTGGAAGGAATGGATTCATACGTTCGTCACTCCTGTGCACACTGATCCCCAAATTCCTAACCTCTCCTCATACCCTTTCATTCCCTAAACTTCCTCTCATTCCTTTCCTTAAAAAATCCTCCACACAGCATCAGGAAGATTGTTTTCCTTGGAGCCCCCCGAAGCTAATGTGAAGCTAAAACAAAAAATAAAAAAAATACTAAAAAATACTAAAAAAATACTAAAAAAACATTTGGTCTAAAGTTACATTTATGGTTGTTTTTTCAATAACAAAAGTTTTTATTTCTTAAACTTGACGTCACTGATAACTGATAACCGCCTGATGCCAACCCAACCCTAACTGTCCAAAACCAACCCTAACTGTCCCAACCCTAACTGTTTTTTAATGTTTTTATTTGAAGAAAACAAAACAACTACAAGTGTCACCGGAGACCATGATTTTGTTTATAGTTTTTACTTCAAATAACATTAGAAATCACCGGTTATAGTTAGTTATGTAGATCCCTTAATACCCCGTCTAACCAAAATTTATTTGATTGGTGAGTACTTTTATATTTTTAACAAATCGAAATTTTTCCAATATTTTGTTGTTTGGAAAGTGACAATAATTATTAATGATGAAATTCACGGCAGGTTTTTGAACTCCAGGGCCACTCTTTAGGTGGTTGCTATTTGAAATGAATAAAAAATGCTTCTTTACAGATAAGTTTTATTTTTATAAAGACGCAAATCAAAGTTTCGCATTTTGTAAACTTCGTAACATTTGTCTCCGTGCCGTTTCTCAGAGGGTCTGGGAACCTCGACGTATCTTCAAAGTGTAAATCACGTGGTTATGCGGATTCTACACTTTTTGTTTTGAGTTTGAATCCCCGAAGGATGCTTGTAGATAGAATATTCACACAGGTGCTCCTGCAAAAGACATGAGTATTTTAGACATTTCTATATACACGAATAAAGTTTTTATCTCTCTGCGAATAAAGTATTTATATATGTGAACGGATTGCAATGTTTTAATGTAGCAATTTCCATTCATCCTCCGACGGAATTCAATAGAAATTGTTGCGCATGTTTATCTGTTGCCAGGAAACCATCATTTTCTTCGTATCCGTTTAATCTTAAACGTAAGCCACACGTGTAAAAACAATGTACGTATTTACTTGGTTCGTTTCCTGGAATGTGGTGAAAGAAATGTTGGAGTGCCAAATATAAAAACTTGAGCTAAATTTCGTAAATCGTTATTTTTTTCCTAATTTCAAATAGCGTGGACGAGATGAACAGAAAAGGGAGTGTCAGGAAGTGTAAATATAACATGAGAATGGATTTTAGAAGTAATTGGGGATAACCTACGAAAACAATTTTTCAAACTTAAACTGAATTGAAAGAAATAATTTGCCTCAGGGGCTACGTCATTGTGTCGGAATGCTGTACACCTACGGGTAGGGGTGTGGTGGGGTACACCATTGTATTATTAATTGGTTCAACGCAAGAATGTGTATGTGATGGTGATTGACTTTAATTAAAGTAAGAAGTGTGTTACAGTGCATTTCATTGTGGTCTTCCATATATTTATTTACCTGAATTCGCAGGAGATTAAGGCCAAGTATTTCATCATTTGAGTATCAACACACCATGAAGTTTTTATTTATCAAATAAACAAAGATTTTAACTTGTTTCTGAACAAAAAATAATAAAATGAAGGTTTCGATTTTAAGTCTAATAATTACACAATTCATTAATAAATTATGATGGAAATCGTTTTAAACAATCAAAATAATAATAGCTTCTCCAAAATAAATGGTCTAGTAAGAGTTCGATGTATTTCAATATTTTAATCGAAAACATTATCATTCAATGTACTCCTGGAAATGAATATCACTTTGCTACGCGAAAATTATAAAGCAGAAAGAAATTTGGCTTCTTCAATTCCAAAACCTTTTTTGGAAATAGTTCATTAGTATCTAAGTGACTAGCTCGTGCTTGGGGGCTCCATCGACGACAGAATCAAGGAATGTTCGAATCGCAAGTGCGCCCACTATTGAATTTGGCAGCCACCTCTGGTCTAGAGCCCAAAATACCTGAAAAAACCCGTGAATCTGTGCAGAAACGTTTGATTCATTCCCTTACCTTAACAAGCGGAGTGCAATCTTTAGAAGGCAGGCGTCATGTAGGTATGCTAACCTTGTTCTACCGGTATTACAATGGAAGATTCTCGAAGTCATTGATCGCTTCGGCACCGGTGCATAGTCGGGAAACACGCCAAACGCGTGCCCAACACGGTTGAAATTTGTCACATGAGGACGGGTCGCTTCTACGACTCGTGCTTGAGCTCCACATCTCAGCTGTGGAATGTTTCGCTGGCCTCGGTGTATCGTCTCCCCTCCAAAAGTTCCTCCACATTTTCCAGATGAAAAACACCATGAGGGATATGATTATCCTCAGTATATTCCGTGTTGAGTTAACATAAAACAAATATGGTTTATCAAAAATCTGAATAAATTTAAGAAATCATTCTAATTAGGTATTTTATTTGATAATAAGTTTGGCAAGAAGCAACTACATTTAAAACTAATGAGAATCGTTACCTTTACTTCCACTTTATCTTTTTACAATTTGTCAATGTCCTCCAGATGAAGCTATTTTAAATCTCATTATCACATTTAGAAAAAATTATCCTAGATGTCAATTTATGTAATTAATGTTGGTATAAAAAAACATTATTTTAATATAGTTATAAGAGGAATACCATGAAAAATTATTTTTTATCTTTGTATTTTTTTCTTTGTATTTTTCTAATGAATCATCTCTTCTTTCAGACACCCCGGTGATAATCCATTCTACAGCAATATCGACAGCATGCCGGACATCAGGCCGAGAAGAAAATCCATACCGTTGGTATCGGAGCTGGTAAGAAACGAATTATTTCCTTCCTCCAACGCTCCCCGGATACTTGATTCCTTGAAAATTCTCAAAGGAATACTTACAAAGTTAACTCCTTTGAAAGAGTGTAAGAAGAAATACCTGCCTACTAACTCAAGAACAAAAAAATAAACTTGCAATTATTTCAAATCATTTTTGTTGTCTTAGAAAATTGCGATATAAAATCATAATCATTGCAGTTAAACAACATTTTTGCTTTCTCTGTAAATTAAACGGTTTAATGAAAATACTGCAGCAACAGTTAGATATTTTGTACTGTGTAGAAATCCCGCAATGAATGCCAAGAGAACATTTATTCTACGTGGCAAACCGGATGTCTTTTACCGTTTACATTTGTCGTCATGACCTCACTTCCAAACAGAGACTAATGAGTCCGCTCATTCCACAAAGCCAGTTGTTTAGTTATAACTACAAACATTGTTACTTGGCTTTCAAAATTGTTACAAATGTATTATTATTTTACCTTGGAATTCTTCTAGCGATATTTTTCCGATTTCACAACGTTTATATTCAGTATACTTCCCAATGTACCCAACTTATATTTTGTGACATGTTTTATTGATGTTTCCCAATGTCCTTTATCTTTTCCCAATCTTTGATTTCTAAGTGTATTTCTTGGATATTTAGTCCATCCCTTAATTAATTCGTACTTACTAATAATATAATATTTACTGATATCGTGTTTTTTCGAACAGCTTAAACTTTTGCGATTAACAAATTATTTGATAATTGAAAGACGTTTAAACATAATACATATCAGTTATTGTACTGCTATATTTTAAAGTCCTATGATATGAAATGTTTCTTACCAATACCTGAATGAAATAATGGTTTTTGCTATTTACTAAAGATGAGAGTAAATTATTGTCATTGAAAATTGGCGATCTATTCTACAAAGGTTCAAAGAAAAATTCAAAATAATATGGAATCATTTTTTTTATTTAAAAAAAAAAGACAAACATTCCCGGGTTACAAATAACCTGACGATATTTGAAAATCTACTACTACCACCACAGTAAGCGGAAATTGTTGCGTGTGTCGTGAGAGGGGACTCAAATGCGATGCCAACTCAGCCACCGACTGGTCAAATTTAATGGAAAATAAGTAACTAATAATAATTAAAGTAAGTGGATTTGACACAAAATATGTTAAATAATGATAATTTAATGGATTATTTAATAATTAAAACAGTTTTATAATAAATTTAGGAAGGTAGGGATTTTAATTTGATTGGATTTCTTTCATAACACAGTGGTGAAATATTGAATATTTCTTCGTTCTTGCATATAAAAACCTCTTGAAGGGCGCCAATGGTGGTTTTTTTTATCTCCATCAAAAGTATAACAATAGTAATTAGAGCTTTTGAAAATTACTCGTCCTCAGATAAAATGATTTAAAAAAATACGCAATTCTTTTCATTTCTCGAAGTAAGAACAACTAATGACGTCAACACGAAGAAACAGTAGAAACATTTTACGGGACGTTTCTGAATCTTTCTTTTTAAAAAAGCAGTCAATTCAAACCATAAAGACGTAAACATTAATGATATACCGACGTTAAACATCCCTTCAGATCGTAACTTTCCCTTTTAACAACCTTGTTAGACTAAACAGCACCAGTTTTTTAGATTTTTTACTTCACTACTTTAATATATGTCGTAAGAATTTTGACGACTTTCGCAGCATAAAAAAAATCGGCGGTGAGAGGAAAACTTAATTTGTTATTTAAGATTTATATTTTGGATATTTTTTGTAATAATATTTAAATTTACTTACGTCCTATTATTGTTGACTCAGTAGGCGTGCCCGAGTTCATGGACTGATGTTTGTCTTGGTGGCGGATGCGTGGTTCGGGAGAAACTGCTTCAGGAAGTCCTTTTGACCTCTCTAGTCAGAATCTCTGGACGCATCGCTTTGCACAGTAGTTGATTCACCCGTCACTCCTGAACACATTGACCCCAGATTCCTACCCACCGCTCATACCTTTTTTCTTCCTAGAACTTCCTCTAATTCCTTTCCGTAAAAAGACCCTCCACACAGCATCCCTTACGACGACTTAAGCTTAGAGGGATTTATTTTACTAATGTTAAAAAAATGTTTGATACGATTAAATTACCGGCAATATATTTCTATTATGAAATCCCTTTTTTATGAACGATATTATTATAAACCAACGTTTATTGTATCGTGTCTGAAATATATTATTTTTACCAAAGGAAAGGCCGATCTTCGTAAATTTCCTTTCATTATCGGCATTCTCTCTTTTTTTGAGGTTCCTTGATAAAATAATTTAAACACAATTTAGCCGCAGCCTCTGTAGTCGAGAAACTTCATCATCACAATGTTTCGCGGAATTATTCATAGGCTTTGAGGAGTTATATCACCATCTTTCAAATATGAATGAGGGATAAAATTATTTTTGGTTTTATTTGTAGAAATTTTATTTTTTAATGTAAATGAGTCCCAAAGCATCGCCTTGCAAACCAATTCAAATGGCTCGACACCCTCTCAAACTTCTTACCATTCTTTTTAGCAAATTGAGTAACTTCAAAGTAAAATTTGCTTGTTCTTTGTGTGGTATTTGTAAGGTTCTTACTATCGTTTGAATTAGAACTACGACAGGAAAATAGATGTATAAAAAAACCTCTTTAAATGAGCGTGACGCTCATTGTATGAACTTTAAAAGATCGATCTCACTGTAAAAGCAAAATACCTTACCATTCTTTCCATATTTTATAATACTGTTCAAAAAAGAAACGTCTTTCGTTAACGAGGGTTCCTCCGCTACCGAGTAGTATCCACAAGTTATTTTAAATAAAATATCTCCTTACGCCACTGATTCAAATGAGAAACGTGTATGAATCTGGATCCCAGATGGTGGAAGAAGAATAATATAACTTAAAAAGTTAATTTAGAATTGTCTTTGTTTTAGCCTGAATTAGAGTGATTTATTCACTTTAGTAAGAAAGTATTTCTGCATGAATTTGCAGAAATTTGTAGATCATTGTAACAGTGGCTAAGCTGACCATAAATAAACCGCAGGAAGATGAAATATAATAATGTAAGTCTTAGGAAGGGTAGCTTTACTTTAGAGCTTTTGATTCCACCCCTGTTTTATTACGGCACTAAGTAGCCCTCGTTGTTTAAAATATTTGTCATTCAGAATAATTATGTCATGGCTATTAAGTTGTCGAGTGTTCCGGGAACGGTAGAAATGTGCCCCTTTGTCTTCAGGATAGAGTGGAAGTAGGTTCATTTGTCTAGATCAGGGACTTTTACAGGCTGTTACATTTATTGCGATCTTAACGATTTTTCTCAACAAATAGTTAATGCTTTTGCTATCCGCCTTTAGCTGCGTTTCAATACTATGAGGAATTTTACCATCCTATTGATATCTTATCTCTAGGATAACGTTTTTAAACCCAAATAAATACTAGCAATCGATGGAAAACTCGGTTAACTTTTCCGATATACAGCTACTAGTCATAAGTTCGAGTTCTGAATAGTAAATTTGGACTTTATAAATTATAAATAAATAAATCGTAAATCTAAATTACACGTCAACTTATGGATACGCTATCAACAGGATTGTGAAATATCCCCTATGTATAATTTCTTTTTTATAACTACGGCGCGTTGTTGAAACTGAAACGACATTGCGATGTTATAATGCAGTTGCATTATTGTAGAAATTACAGACAGATTTAACTGACATAATTTTGTGGCGCCTGAGACACTGTGAGGCTGGACGTTGCTGCCACTTTACAAAATGGATTTCTGTTTTATAGTTTAGTTATAACTGTAAGTTAAAGTGAAGTTATCTTCACGTTGCGCCATAATTAAGCTTTTTGTTGTTCCAGCAATTTCCTAGGTTTCCTGTAGTTTCTTCGGCCGACTTTTTTTTTAACGTGAATATCGCACACGAGTCCCAACTGCTCCCAATCGCTTTTTTTACATGAGCTCCACACAGGAGGCCCTAAAGAAAATAATTTCCCACCGGGCCTATGTCATCTTTGGGGATGCTGTGTGGATGGTTTTTTTAAGGAAAGGAAGGGGAAGAGAGTTCTGGGAAGGAAAAGGGTTTAAGGGGTGGGTAGGAATCTGGGGTTCAGTGTGTGCTTGGAGCCATTGAGGCTGTCACATCCCCATTTGGAGTATGTCGTGAAGCTGAAGGTAGTGAGGAGGGGAAGGGGAAGATAGAGAAGACCCTGGCTATTTCGATCTAGTCGGCCAAAACCATTTCAAGCAATGTTTCAATTCTGAATGGTGGTCTCACACCAGGGCGATACTGAGAATATCTTCCACTCTGGCTCGAACCGCAAATATACTTATTATTATTTTTTAAACATTAAATTGTGAAATAACACAAAACAATAAAATATTTTTTAACGGTTTGGAACTAACACTGCTGGAAAATAGGTATTGTACAATCGAGTTAATTTTTACGTGACACAAATATCTCTTGAGGTTGGGTGCAAGTGCAACATGGAAAATTAATTTTCCGAAAGCTCTTGAATATCAAATTAGCCCGCTTGGAGATCCCAAAGCAATTAATGTAACGTTAACGGTATAAGTGCACAGAGATGTTGTGTTTATGAGTACGTGTTTAGTCCGCAATGTCAACAAAGGGTCCAATTTTCAACTGGGGAATCGAATTTATGTACTACGGGTCCCTAATAAATAATTTTAACACAAACATCATATTTATACTTCCGCAAGTACAAATAATCTCACAAGGAGCATAATAAAATGGCAAATTAATCTATTTTCGTATAGCAACCGTCAGTTCAAAAACGATAGAGTTTTTCCATATGAGAGCGGAGGGAAACTAGGCTTTGACATAAACCTTTAAGCTTTAAGATACGTTATTTGCTGGACAAATTATTTTCACAAATATTTTATTATGTTGGCTTTATTTCACTCTTGTTCTTCTATCAAATCTTACCTATAAAGCAGAAACCTAAGAGAAAAACTGCACTTCGTATTGGTTGTTCCATATTTTTCAAAATCTATTTTCTTATATCAGTGTATGTTTGTGGCGGTCGGAAGGGGAGCTTGGATATGATAAGTTTATTTCGAGGCTGACGAAATTTTGCACCTTTGACTTTTAACCCGTTAGACAAACTGCTAAAAAGTAGTTTATGGTGAAGAGGAAACTCATTGTCTATACTTTAAAAAAAACTCTATGGAGTGCGTGGGAAACGCCGGGAAAAGCTATTTTTTTATAAATTTCAGATGTAATGAATGTTCCATGTATTTAGATAATTTGAATTGTTCCACTCTTTTATTAGCTCGATTGTTTTCTATCAAAATAGACAAAATTTCTGTCGCGATAGTTTTTAATTCTTATACTTAAAGTTTTCAAATACTTATTTACCAGTAACTCTCGAGCGATTGAAATTTCCGCCCGTTTTGTTTTGAATTCGGCCGCATTTTTTCTAAAGATCGTAAGGAAACATAATCTTGTTAACCGTGATATAAATTCAACGAATTAATCTGTATTTTGCCGTTTATCAATTTCGCCGTGACCAAATGACGGAATTATATTCTAATTGGCTACGAACTAATGAGACAAAATTTTCATTGCATTGAAAATAGTGATATCTTTACGTATCGGTAGAAGTTCAATCATGCTAGCCACTGCACACATTAACTCATAGCGAGAAGTTCAAAATAAAATGTTTTTAATTCATTAAAATCTCTATCTAACCTACCCATATTTGGGTAACTAACGCTCGAATTTCCAAGACCAATGTTTTAAAAAAATTTTAAATATTATTTGACCGGTTAGAAGCCAAGTGAACAGATTTGTGAGTTTTGGGTTCAATTCTCCCAGAAGTTTCGGGTTCAATTCCTTTGCTAGCTAAGCCATCAATGCACAAGCAACAATTTTTGAATAAGGTAGTATTACATTTTTAAGGTAGTATCGATTTTTCAAATATTTTCAGGTTATTAGAAACTCGGGAATGAACTTTTTCAACAGAAAAAGAAACGGAAAATCAGATGAATATAAGAAATTTCAACCAGAAATGTCACAATTATTCTAAGTGAAATGTAAAACCTACTTATTTACTACGTTTTTCGACTAAAATTTCTATAATTATCAATATAAAAGTTGAGTAACCTAAAATACACTTCCGTTCAATTGAATGTTAATTTTATATCCTCGTATATCTATTTGAATTTCGATTGTGTTTGTTTAAATGAATAAATTAATGAAGTAGAATCATGACTAGTTCGGTTGATTTTTTTACGGCTCTCTAAAAATCATTGTCTTCGTTATTATTTTAGCGTTCGTTCGAAAAAGCACGATATTATCCTTTTGTTCACTTTCCCCTATTCCACCTAGCCCCATTGTTCCTCCCACATTGTTTCGATGTCTCTCTAGAATATGTTGAACTAATCCATACCATTATTCCCCATAATATTTTATCATGGATGGAACCCCAGGTGCTCAAGGTATATAAATATTGATATTTTATTAACGCTGAAACAAGTAATGCTTTTTTCTGCCGTTTATTACATTATTAAAGTATTAGAATATCATCATACGATAGCATCAAAATTCAATACGCAATCATTATCGCTTGTAGTTTTTTTGTCATAGCACTTGATATTTTGTTAATCTTAACATGCTCTATAATTTAAGAATATTTCAACCTCCGCCACATTTGTCTAAAAATCAAAACGACAATTAACGCCGTTAAGAATTTTTGACATTTGAACGGTCCGCGTTGAACTCCGATTCCCAGTTTTTTACGCCTTTTGATAAAATTGTGATCAGCTGATAAGCAGAACAGTATGGTCGTTATGCTAAACAGGTAATCACAATATGATCATCAAAAGCTAAAATAGACCCATCGGCGTTTAACGAAAATCATGCAATTTTTTTTATTTAAATTTGCGCAGATCGTCAATAGAATGTGACAGAATTTGAAACATCTCAATCTGTCATAATAGACCAAGCTATTTTCAATCAAAGAGCGTAATATTTATATGGAAAAATATAACGAAAGTCGCGGCAGCTATATACTACTAAAAAAAAATAATTGGTTCTTCAAATAAACTTTTTGTTAGCCAAACATATTGTATATATACACAAGTAATTTGTAGAATTAAAGGTAGAATATTTTAACAAGCGTGTGAATACATTATCGCATTTACCAGTCAAATTCTTAATGGAATGTTTCTAATGATTGACAGGTGCTGTTTGGTAACATTTTTCCATGAAGGCGAAAAAAATATGTATTCAAATCACGTAAAGCATGAAAGTATAAATTTATACATTTTTTGCACATCTTCATAAACATTTTGGTTCACCTTTTTTCCTTTCTTCATCCATTCTATCTTTTATGCATGGTTTACCCGTACAAAATGATTCACATGAATTTTTTAATGTTTGCTGCCACATAAATCCATCAATATTACTATGTAAAATGCTTTATTTTTATATGTAGCCACTAAATAATTTATGATATTTTTATGCCACCTGAATATTGCGCTGTGTGTTGTTTTGTGATTAATAATTTGAGATTCCTGTTTATCATTTTTCAGCAACTTGTCAGAACACGTGTTTTTAGAGATTGGCAACATTTTTAGTACTTATACGTTCCTGCTTATGTTAGAATCTACAAATTACGAGTTTGTCGTTCAATCTAAAAATGTCATTTTATGTCACGTGAAATTCAAGTTTTTTCGTTGAATCAAATACCTACAGCTAAAAGTCTCGTCTAAAACATTTAATTATTGTAAATTGATATTAAATCTAACAGGATAACCTGAATTCGAGACAATTTGGATTTTGACATTTTCTTTTGATGTATTTCAGTGGCACATAAAGCTATCAGAGAACGAAAGAAGGCTGAATGTAGTAGAGATTACATCGCTAAAGTATATGTGTGGTAAAAGAATATCCTGCCGCATTATGAAGATTGAAGAGCGATGTACCAAAGAAAGGGAATCCTTGATGTTGTAAGCAAGTAAGACGGGAATCCGAGTATGAAATGAGACTATCAAGTTAATCAGGTACACGAGTCGGGTCATGTAAAGCCACGGAACAAGACAATAAGTATGAGGCAGTGTATGAATGTGAGTTAAGAAATAGTGTGTGTCAAGACAAGTGCAGGGCTGTGTGCTGCTTTCTCCAGGAGCAAATGGTGTGTTCGTTAGTTAGTAGTTAGTTAATTAAGCTCTCACTCAATTTTCAAGATAGCATTGTATTACGTGTAGTGTCTTGTTTATTCATAGTGAATTGTTTAAAATGAAATACCCAGACACTATCAATACGAGTCTGATAAAATAATTTTCAAGGGCAATGCCATTTTCTTCTCCAACATATCTTTTGCGCTTCAAATTGAACGATTCACTTCAACTTCTTCGATGATATCGGATGACTTCAGGCTTCCCCCTTCCATCAGAATAACTCTATTTTCCTATCTCCTAACTACGATTTCATCTCGCTGCAAACGTCGTCCGTTTTCCAAATAGATTAGGCTGCGCATTCGTCTCCCGATGCTCCTTGTAATAACGCTGGGGGCGAAAGAGGAGAAATATACTCGCCCGTGAAGTACGGTTATATTCCGAACCTTCTTCCTTCTCGTGCAGAAATTTTATATTTCAGAGAATTATCACCGGGACTTGCGGTATTTGGTACAAAAGCTTTTCCAATTTTCGCAGAAAACGGGTCGGTGGTGATGTGTGAAGATGATGAGTATATAAAAGTTTATGTTAGCAGAAAGTATATATTCCACGCTTACTTTTTTAATACAAAATTGTTATCAAAAATCTATTTGTCAGGTCACTGTATGATTATTGTAAAAAGGCTATTTTTCAAGCAGATATTTCATTATATTAAGTTCTATGTAATCTTTCATTTGACGTAGGTACTTATTAACATCATAACTTAAATTTTAATGTAAAACCAGGAAATCTTTTTTATTTTTCGGATCTCAAACACATGACCAGTTCTTCTAAATGTCCAATTAACATAATCATGTTTCGACAAATTTTTTTTTGTAATTATATGAAGACAATATTAGCGAAATTCAATCGAAAATCTGGAAACAGAAAAATTAGATAAAGATATTGCACCTTTGGGACTCGAATCCAGGACCAGGAGCAAATGCGCTAACCACTGCGGCGGCATATTTGCTCAGAAAGCAAATGGTCTTGGGCTCGAGTCCCAGAAGAGCAAATATCTTTGTGTGATTTTTCTGTTTCCAGATTTTTGATTGTTTCGATAATGTTGTCTTCATTTAATTAAATATTACAATTTAAGGTTTTACACATAAAGTTTAAAAAAAAATTAATAAAGCAGTAGTATAAATTATTTTTTGCTTATATTTTTTGATCATAGCAATGCTTCGCAATAAAAAAAACCTCACAACTAGTAATATGCTTTATAGACTGAATTTGGTATGAATTTTCATGTTTATGAAAATTCAGACCAAATTCATAATAAAATATTTCTATATTTTTCCATTTGTTAAGTACGTCTAAATGTGTAGGTATAATCTATTAAAATGTAGTCATTCAATATTTCTAAAAATAAGTCAATTGCAAGGATTCGTAAGTATGCTATTTCGACATTGAATATTCATTTCTTTCCTCTTGTTTTGAATATTTTATCCTTCCCATTTTAGTCTAAAATGACTTTTAAGGCGCTGTTTCACTTAAATTTATCTAACGATGTTTTCTTTGGTAGAGGCTTGCCTCACATTGAAATAAATAGAAATTAATGGTTAATTAGTTGTGTTTTATAATTGAACAAATGATTATTTTTGTGCTTAGACGATGGCTGCTACCAAAAGGAATGCCGGACTAACATCGGCAGTACCACGAGCCACTCTCAATGACGAAGAACTGGTAAATGTTATTTTTATTTATCTGCTATTTTAACTATCTCGTTTATCTAAAAAAAATAACCACTTCCGTATGTTTTTGTTTTGGCAAATTAATAAATAAGGCTTTTGTTTGTTTTGTCATTGAAGTCTAATACAAACTTTTCAACAAGCTTAATATGAAATAGGAATTGATGCTTTAATATTTCTATTGGTTTCTTTATGTGTGATTTCGATTACAGTATAATTCAGGAATAGCATCATATAACTGCCTGATACAATTACCTACGTAAAAGTTTAATTTCAACTCGATTTAATTTCAAACTCCATTCTGTGAGCCTTTTTAACATTTAATTCTGTGAATACCTTGTTTTGTGGACAAATTTAAATAAATTTCTTTGATCAAACAACTATTTACTTCATTTAATTTATTTGAAGCTGGATCGTTTTCCATTGCTTCTGGCATACATTGACAAATATAGAACTGATCGTAAGATGCTATTAGCATGATAAAATCGTTCTGATCTCAATCACATAAGTAGAACCGTTTTTTTTCTATCTGAACGCTCGTATTAAATTAGATTTTTTATGTCTTTTGACATCCTCTCGACCTATATTAGAAAACGATAGAATTTTTTTTAAATATGTTGTGTTAATGTTTAAATTTATCCTTGTTTTTATACTAATAAAACTAACGTGGTTGAGTGATTTTTTCAGTTTAATTTTTTCATCAGAAATTAATATTTTCAAAAATATTGGTTCGTGTCTTTTCGGATCCATGTTTCACAATTGGTAACTCTTTTGTTTATCACATGATGATTGATTGCCGCAGTGTCCTTTGTCAAACAGCCACTGACGTCACTATCAATCATTTCCCCGGAGACGTTCATTCAATTCAATAATTCATGTGACTTTAATTGCTGGTTTGCTCCCACACATCGTTGGTTTTGATTCATGTCCCTTTAAAATAAGCAGTAAACCCTAGATGTATGGAATACCCTTTCACTAAGCTTCAATTGATCCGAATTGGAAATAAATCGATGCCTTAATGAATTAAAACTTAAATTGGGATTGATTTGCCTAAAATCGTTATTTTTAATGGAAAAGCTAAACAATATTACAATAATTATCAAGTGCCAGCCTTATTTAAAAAAAAGGTCTTGTTTGAATTTTTTACCCGTATACCAAATGAAAGGCCTAATCATTATCATTCAACGTTTAAAGGATTTTTTCAGGGTACGATAAATAATATTACTGTGAATCCTCACATTTGATTTGCGATCAGGATGTCGATCAACGCCATTTTGCATTTTTGACATTTGAACGGACCCCTTAATTCGTCGGTTCCCGGCCAAACAGTTATTGATCACATTTTATATTGGGTTGTTTGATCAGTCGTTAATTAAACCGCTTTGACATAAACCATTTAAAAAAATTAACCAAACGCTGACAGATCGAAAATGCTGACAGATCGAAAACGCGACTAACGGAAATCTTTCAATTGTAAAAATATGCAAAATAGTGCTGATCATCGATTTTGACGATTTTAAATGTGACAGTCAGTCAAACACCAGTTGGTCTTTTGTAGCAAAATGTTATAAATACAAAAAATCGATTTATAGTGTATTTACTTGATCGATTTTTTTTTTGTATTTGAAAGCCCTTTATAATTCTTGAGTAAGTTCTAACAATTTTATCTCGACACCGTAGAAGATGCACGTGTACAAGAAGACCCTTCAGGCCCTGATCTACCCCATCTCGTCCACCACCCCCCACAACTTTGTCCTGTGGACCGCCACCTCTCCAACCTACTGTTACGAGTGCGAGGGCCTCCTGTGGGGTATCGCCCGACAGGGGGTGCGGTGCACAGAGTGCGGGGTCAAGTGCCACGAAAAGTGCAAGGACCTCCTCAACGCCGACTGCCTGCAGAGTGAGTACCGATTTTGGAATTTTTTTGTTGTGTTTTTTCGGTTTGCGTGTTGATGTGTTGTATATTTATGAACGTGTTATACTGTCCGATAAACACACTTTATTGAATTAAACACTGACGTTTTTTCATGTACATTATCCATAAAATATAAGCTAAAACGAGACGAGTAACTAAATCAATGATAACCATAGTTTTTTAATTGATGTCGGCTGTCTTTAAGAATCTCTTTGATTGTTTTTTTTTTATATAAAGAAAGCACTGTGCAGTTTGCTTTATTTTATTTCAAATTGCCAACCGGTTTCGGCACATCGTGTATTTTTCACGGTAGATATAAACTTATTCACTTACACGTATTGTAATTGTCTGCCATGGCGAAGACACGGTTAGGCCTAAATTGGTTGGCAATTTATGACGAAATATAGAAATGTTCAAAAATAAAGATGTTGCATTTATATTTTTATCCAATTCTATATATAAGCAAATTTTTAAAGAGAAGCATATTAGTAATCAAATACACTAATTGAATATATTAATAACAGCAATAAATATACATGAAAATAATTATTGATCTTTCATCAATTTCATGATACCTTATGGACACATAAAAACAGCTATCCCTTTTGAAGTTGAAATAACCTGGTTGTAAAAATGATTTTGTTTTCACAATACAAAGTTACCTTTGATAAACTTTTTGCATTTGTGTATACTTCCAACTTTAAACCCGTGTATGATAAACTCAGACAAGAATTACTTTGGCGAACTCCCATTCGTGCGCCGTTCCCTTTCTGACACAGCGGGTCGGTTTGATTTCTTTCTCGGTTGAAATATGACCGTGGCAAACACTCTCTGGCCCGTGTTGCTTCGATAAAGTGTGTTTATAAAGGAATGAAAAATCCAATACGCTACCTACCAACTTCAGAGCTTTTCACCTTTTTCGATTTCTATAACGGACAAAGCGGAATGGATGCTTCAACTTGAAAAATGATGAGAAAAATTTTAACGGGAGTTGTTTATTTGTTTATGTGTTTTTATTTTCATGAAGGGCTACGATTTTATGGTCATTTTATACAACTATTTTTCTTTTGTCTGGAATAAGAATGTAAGTTGGGTTCTAGGCCAATATCTATCTAATAACAATGTATTTTACTAAACTATCTTCAAATAATAAATACAAACATTACTCATCAAAATTTATAAAAATCATCATAAAAAAAACACCATTTTTCATTGCTTTTATCTCATCATATGATATATTTCACAAGATATCATGTATAATCCATTATATCACAACACAAATATAATTCGCATACTCCATAGAAAAGAGTTTTAAGTCCAAAATTTTTATTTTATATTTTAACTCTGATTATTGATGTGATTATGTGGGTCGTACCCACGAAAACCGTATTTAAGTTAGGTCACTTCATCTCCGCGATATTTCTCTTTTTGACGGGACCGTTTGTACATCATTCATCAATTGTTTTCGCTCTCATGCAAAATTTACTTTTTTGACCTACAATACTTTTCTATGGGATGTGCGATTAAATATTTTTAAATAGCTTTATATATTATTATATTCCTTTGTTTTAACGCGTTCAAATATCAGCCGCTATTGAAGTGCTTCAAATTCGGTATGCAACGAAAAAAACTTTGTGACTGCAATACGATCCTAAATTTAAAATATTGGAGACGTAATTTATTTATTTATATATATTTACCCTTTAATATACCCATGGGGCTTTTACGTTGTGTATTTAATGTTAACATTTTTTTACACCTGGGAATCACCGACTTAGCGCCTCCGTACATGGAGCTACTTACAAGCTATTCGAGCCTGATGCGCGTAGCACGCGCACCGCTCGTGGGTACCCGCCATACAATTGTACACGGCGGTACCCGACGGATGTCGGGTTGAAGTCGGTAGCGCGCTACCGACGGTGCTGGTAGCGCGCCACGCATTGCAGCATTCGTGTCTGCTACTTTGTTTGACGTGTGACAGAAATGGCGTCTGAACATGAAAGTAATGTTAGATTTGTTCTGGAAGTGGAAAAATGTGTGTCTACATAATTTTACATTACCAGAATACGCAAAAAAGGATTTAGTAGAGAAGGCATAGATTAATGTTGGAAAAAAAGTCATTTGACATCGTTTGACATCGTGTTAACTCCACGGCTGCACGTGAAAAATGATCAAGTTCAGTATAATTCGGGTAGCGCCGTGTACGGAAACCAGCTTTAAAAAGTAGTACACCTGCAGGTTACTTGTGGTTGTGTCACAATCACGTAGTTTGTAAGTATCTCCATGAACGGAGGGCCTTAATGGTTAAAATAAAGAAAACATTTGACATAATACTAAACTGCAATAAAATAATAAACAAGGTAACTTTTCATGTTAAGTGATTGATTTCTTCAATAATTCAACGAATATTCAATTTCAGGCATATTTATCCTCATTCTTTAGCAATTCGGAACGGCTTAAGAATTTATACACGTGATCTCGCCGGAGTCTTCTATTATATCCTCAAATAAATCGCGTAAAGTACAACCATCCACCCTTCATAAAATCCTTTGATTCTCTTTTATCATACCATTTTATCAGTGTGTCAGTGCAAATACTAGACTTGCAGTAGCGGTTGTCAAGTCAACCAAACCATTAGTCAGTCATGTACACTGCAGGCAAACTAAAGACCCCAATCATCAAATCAAAACTACTGTCTGACTGTAATTGTCTATGAATTATCAACCGCATATGGTATTGTGTCCATTCTGTCTGATATTATGTCCGTCGTTCGATTATACAGTGTACAACTTATACGTTTAAATTTGTTCAAAAGCTAAATGTATGGGATTATTTCAACCCACTTAGTGCGGGAAGGGTAGTTTTACCTTTTACGCCGGTTCTACTTGAATATCTGAAAAGGCGTTGCTGTCAAATATTTTATACATTTATTGTACTTCAATCTCTTTGTAAGAATCGCAACTATGCGTACATTTATGAAACATATAAGTAATATAAATATGTGAAACAAGAAAGGGAAATCTTCTTATCTCCTTGTCTTTTGTGTGCAAGATATTTTATCCATTTGATTTGTACCAAAGCCAAGAACAATTTTTTGTAAACAAATGTAATAAAATATGTACATTTTGTACACATAAAACGTCACTAAATTGACACTACACTGACTTTGACTTCTGTTTATGGAGTGCTGCACTATATTAAAAAAAATCTTTCGCCTATACTTATTATTAAACATATATCGGTATAAAACAAATTCCATTTTCTCGAACGGGTACCTTGTTGTCGCCCGCCTGAAACAGGCGGAAGGCGGGTATGGGTACCGCCGTTCTGGAGACTATTTATTGATTAACCAACCCCTCTGCTGTAGTCACCCCAAGTGGTGGCTTAGAAGGGGCACCCGGGGTCGCAGTGTGAAGTTTGTGTAGTCTTGACAGCGGACGCGTCTACCACATACTGCATTGCGATCCGGATCGGTAGTGACGAGTTGAGGGACACCCTTTGATCTTTTCAGCCGGACTCTCAACCCATCGCCTTGCACCGAGTGGGAGGGAAGGATTCATGCTCCGTCACTCCTAGACACACTTACAGATGCCAACCCACCCCTAATACTTTTTCCATAGCAGAACTTCGTCTCTTTGCTTTCCTTAAAGAGGCCCTCCTCACAGCATCCTCAAAAGATAACATAGACCCTGAGGAAAATTATTTTTCTCATAGCCTCCTAGTAGAGCTAATTTAAAAAAAATGCCGCTTGACAACAACGAACCTAAACCTTTACTTGTAGAATGGAAGGGTTTTAGAATAAAGATTCAAAAATGTTCCATAAATAGATAATTAAAGAAAAATTATATTATGTTTTTTTATTACACTTTTTTGTATTTGTATTTTCAAAAAACCCAACAATATAATTCAAGGATTTACCAAACACATTTTTATTAATTTTCATAACCAATTAATAACGATAGGCAATTGACATTAATGGTATTTATGTCATTATAAAACCATTAAGAAAAACCTGCTATCACTAGGTAATTAGTAAGGATAAGTGCCTCACACAATTTAGTAAATTTAACAAATAAATCGGTTTTTACCGAAAATATTAATTCATACACATAAAAATAAGGTAGGGACATGGACATACAAAATGAATTATCCATATTAGAATAATAATATTAACACTTTCAGGGTTTTTACATATTTAATAAATTACTCTAGCGCATTAAAATTAACATAATAATAATAAGGTTCCATGCCAACTGTGAATAAAGTCAACTCAACACCTCTTTGAAAAGTCTTTAAAAGCTATGAGAAAAATAATTTTAAAATAGCCCACAACCCTAACGTAACCTATTTAACCCATGTTTAGTTTTTTTTTTAATCACTTTCAATAACTTTTCTGATGGGTTTTGAGTAAGTTTCATTCTACGCCTATATCATCTTTGGGGATGATGTTTGTGTGGATGATTTTTTTTAGGAAGGAGAGTAAGATCTGGGAATGAAAAGAGTATGAAGGATAGGTGGTAATTTGGGGATTAGTGCGTCCAAGAATGACGGACTTATGAATCCATCCCTCCCACTGCGGTACAAGGCAATTGGTCTGCTGGAGATATAAAAAGGCCTCCCTCAATCACTCTCTCCAAAACCGGCAAGCCACACGGTGAACTAATTGAAGAATTATATAAATCGTTATTGGCTTATGTTTTATAATTTAAAACAAAAATAAATGGAGTAGCACATATCTGTACTAGGTACTTGATAAAACTTTTTATTAAAACCATAATTTTTCAGTTTGGTTGGGTATTTTAGTCTGATATCCAAAATTAAGCTTTTTTACTAAACGGGCCGCGGATCCGTTCCCACTGGAGTAGGTACCATTACACAGTTTGTTATTATTATTAATACAGCTTGTTATTTTAACATCCCCGAGGGTTACGCCATTGTTTAAATTGCTCACAATCTATTATTGATGTGTTAATGAAATGAAGCCTTCGTGTCGTGTCATACTGACCTGTATGTAATTATGTTTATTTTATCGAGCAGTCGGTGCTGATTTATTTACGTATGTAATGCATTTTGTTTTATCAATACCCAAATATTTAACGATTTCACAAAGAATATATCATTGTATTTACGAGGCACTTGCTTCGTTGAAATACTGCATCGCTGCATACATGAATGCAAATGACAATCATTAACTTTCAAATAGAAATAAACGTATTACAAATAGAGCTGCCGGTTACGAGTTATGGGTCGGGTAAATTTCCCATGTCTTAACGAATGGATTCCAATTTTGGTGCAAAGACTAGTACACTCCAAGTATCTATCGCTGATGAAAGATCATTCAGAATCGAAACGTTATTTGAAATTATTTTACACGCGGTATTCATGGTAAAAAGCCGTGTTTCATGACCAGATCTGAATATTCAGGTACTTTCCAACATTCATCCTGCCCATACTCTCCCCTTCCCCTCTCACTATGAAGTCGTAATATAATATACAAAAATGAATATTTGCAGGTACGTTGCCGGGTGTGCGCCGGCGCACACGCCAAAATTTTCAAAAAGTTTTATTTTGGAATGCAATTTTAACCCTTATGTATAAAGAAAACGTATAAAGGACAAGGTCAGAATCGATCGGGGCATTCTTGTTCTTGACGTATGGGGTATTTTAAACACACCTAGCCACTCAGAATAATTTTTATTAAATTTCTCTACGACACTGACCTTTCATTTTTCCCGGGATTTGAGCTGTCAAACTAAGAGCGTCGTAGGTCGTGAAAAAGATCGATAAACCTATAAATTTATCAAATAAACGCAAATAATGTTGTTTTTATGCATAGTTTATTGTTCAAGAAATGTGTTTCAGTAAATATAATATACGATAGCACAATATAAACCCACAAAATATTACGTCAAAGTCAAAACTTCGCGAAATTTACGTCGTTTCCTCCTTGGCATTTGGGAGGTTTTACCGGTGACCGAACATGAAATTCTGAATGAAACCAACTCAGAACCATCTCAGATAAGTCATTTAGAGTAATAAAAAATATATTTAAAAAATTAGTTAAATAGGTTACGTTAGGTTAGGGTTATCGGCTAATTTAAAATTATTTTAATTTTTTTACGAGAAAAACTCTCTTTTTATAACTTTTGAAGGTTATTCCCATCAACGTAATATATCATTGAAGAAAAAGATAACACTTTTAAATCTAAATGAAAATATGAAAGAAAACAAGACACAGAAAAACAGAAAAAGACAATGGTCGCAACTGGGACACGAACCCAGACCTCTCGTCTAACCGGGACGGCGCGTTTTCCAATTTCGCTAAAATTAAATAAAATTCAAATACATTGCAAAAACTTTTACCTAATCTTTGCATGGACAGGATATTGTTTCTAAATATATTTACCAAAATTATATCATCTTGTGAAATTATTTTCTCCTCCGTAACTCAATTTTTATTTTACGACCGTGCGAGTTCCTATTATAACCCGGATATGAGATTTTAAATGGGTTGAAAGTATTGAACGTATTTCATAGGAGAGCAGAAGTTTGAACAGATTTGTGGGGTATTAGCAGTAAAATAAGAGGTCAGAATCCAGCTGCTGTGGCCATAGATCGAATTTTGTGAGGCAATTTGGTTTTGCTCTAAGCACGTCAATTTCAAGTCGACACCTAAATATCACACGAATTTTTAATATCACTGAGAAAATAAATAAAAAAATTCGAAATGTTTCTCTTTCTTTCACAGCGGTGCGTAGATTTTTTATTCACGCGATAGTTTGATAATGGCCTTGAACTCCGAAACAGCTGTCACAATAATAAAAACTTCAATACTTGTGGAACTTGAAATTTTTTTTAATTAAGTGAGCGGCGTGCTACAAATTAAACACAGTAGCGATATAAAAATACATGATTGGATGTATTGAATTTAATTTGTAAATATGTTAAGTGGTAGATTTAAATTCAGAGATTGCAATTCACATTTATTTCTAAATTTCAGCTAACATAAACATAAATCATCACACTCTTCGTCAATCGTCGAGTATATTTATTACATTGGGCTACCCGGGAGTTTAAATTAAATTTGATACATGTACACACACACACACATGTACTTCGGTACTTCACCTGCCTCACTAGACGATGTGTGTTCTGAGACGGAAAGCTGTCGTTATTATTAAAAATGTTTTATTTCTTTCGGAAACTTGTTTTTTAACTCGAGTAAAGTATTCCTAATAATATATTAACACATTAAAAAAAAAATCACTTAATTTATTTGTTAAGGCTATTTGAAGAGTAGTAGTACGATTATTGTTCCTTAATCTACGGTTTATTTATTTTATTTTATTTATTTAGTTATTGAAACAAAAATACACATACATTATAAAAAAAAAACTTTGACTGTCCAACTAGGAGATTTCCCGTTTTAGGACAGTCAAATTTCCTGGTTTAGTTCACATTAGGTAGTTGTTTTTTTGTAGAACTTAATATTAAATGATGTGTACATTTGTAATTGTTAGATACAAATGTAAACATCATTTCAAGTACAAGGTTACAAAGGCCGTAAAGCAGTTAAATATAGTAATAGTTGTAAAAGTTACTGAAAAAAGTTACAAAGTTTAAAATAATAAAATGATAATATAATAAAGCTATAAAGAAAACAAAATATATAAACTCATTGGTTGTGAACAGAAAATAAAAACTAAATCTTAAAAATATAAACTTAATCTTAAAAATAAAACCTAAATCTTTCATGGATATATTTCCTATCCGAATGTTCGAATAGGAAATATATCGAAGTTTTTTTAAAATTGTTTTTAATAAAATATACGATAGGTTTGAGTAGAAGCAATCTCATTCTTTTTATTTATTAAATAATTTCATGATCTATCCTATATTTTTATTTAAAAAAATATGTATATGTATATATATAATAATAAAAATAATTTGAACAAGTAAACTGAATGAGGGATTCTTCTCCGTAAATGAAAATTGAGAAAGATTATAAGTCTGATAGTATTAGTAATATAATTCTGATAGGAATAAATAGTTCTATAATTCTCCAACAGTATTTATTACATTGGAATCTCAATCAAAACTATATCATGTAAAACTACAAGAAAGCAGGAATCGTTATCATTAATCACAGAAATGACCAGACATTTTTGCATAATGCTTTCGTACACAATAACAAAAAAAACATATATATATATTCAGTTATTTTAATCTGTTTGTTATTTAATTGATAATTTTGTTTATGTTGCCATCTGTTAAATTTTTAAAAATGATATTACATACAGTTTTGTTAAATTATAATATATTTATCAACGATACAAATAGTAATTTATATAACATAAGGGGGAGGAGGGGGTCTACGAAGATTTTATTCAATTATATTAATTTTTTCCGTGTGTTACTAACCGTCTTTGACTATTGAATTTCTAAATATTTGTTTATTAGCAGTAGGGTGTAATTACCTCGAGTTTATAGATTAATTTCATTTGTTTGGAGAATCCCTAAGTAATGTGAATTATAAACAACCCAATCTATTGTTATCATGCCTATTGTCTATTAAGATCGTTATTATATTTATGATAACACTTAATTTTTCATTGATGGGTTATATTTTAAAAGATCAATCAAAAATAAGAAGGCAAAATAAGTAAGGTATTCCACAAACAATATTAAATTAATCTATTAACCCGAGGTAATAATGCTTACCGGTAATAACCAAATAATTAGAAATTTAATATACACAGACGACACAGCAACAAATATGGGAGAACCAATATAATTGAATAAAATCCTTGTATACCACCCCCCTCCCTTCCCCGTATGTTATGTGCATAAATCGTAGATCGAAAAACAATTGTACTGGTCTAAAAATGGCCTTATCTGGCTGTAACCGGTTACGGTCATAAATATTAAGTGAAATAAGTTTTGTATTTGTTTTACTATATTATTATAATGGAATTCCACCTTGAATCGTCAGATAAAATATAAATATTTAAATATTCCTGTACAGAGTAGAAAAAAATCAGGAATTTTTGGAAGACGTAACTTCTTTGTTCTCTGTATACTATCCCTTTACATTAAGGTCTTACTGTGATACAGGGATGGCGGAATAGTAGTAAAAAACTGTATTATTATCTGTGGGGTTAGGCGATAATAAAGAGACATCACACAGTTATCTCCCTTTAAACCCTCTCCCTCAAACACGTTTCAGTCTCATATTAATATGAGAAGTTAATAAGTTTCACTTTACATGGTTTATTTGTTCTTTTTTCTTACTTCTCATAATTGATTATTGGATACCGAAATGTAAATTCAATGTTTTATACCAACGTAACATCACATTTGGTTAGAACTTCATTTGACAATGTGTTAAGTAAATAAATCCCATTAAATTACAAAATATTTTTTCATTAAACGAGAAATGTGCGAATTAATAAATAAAAATGTAATTAAATCTGATTCGTGAAAATAAAATGTTTAATTTATTTATCTGCATGACTGCGCTATTGAGGAATGATTTCATTTTTCTGCCAAAAACAATAACACCACTCGCAACAATGGTATAATATATTATAAATATATTTCAGAACATAAACTGATGGGAAAAATACAAAATAAGCTTTCAGTATTCCAGTTAAATATTGATTTCATTCACCAAAAAATTAAAGTTTTTTTAGCATTTGCATTTGAATTATTATTTTTGTTATTTATTTTTGGGGTGTTAGGCCGTGTTTGGCTACCTCCTTCTTTAGCCAACGTTTCGGACAGCGTTACAGTGTCCATCATCAGGGAAGATGAGCAAATGATATTGGTGAAAGAAAAAAAAATACCTAAGTAAAACCAATTATTCAAATAATGAGTTACCGTATGCTAGGTAAATATAGTAAATTATCTACAGACAATAAAATACCCCTGTACAAAACCACTGTCAGAACCATATTTTCATTCGCTGCACCTATTTGGGGAAACGCAGCGAATTCAAACATAAAACTGTGCAACTGGTCATTTGGCTAACACTGAATGCTCCTTCGTGGATCAGGGTCACCCTACACAAAGATAAAAACATTCTCCTGATAAAGGAACTGATTAAATCGCTTGCAAAACCATCTTATGCCGGTTTACCCAGCCCAAAACCCCAGGATAAATTCTCCATCTAGTTATGATGAAAATTCCTTACCGAAAATGGTCCCCCGAGAGGAGAAACTCCTGCAGCATCTCTGCATTTAGTTTTAGGACATTTTCGCATTCCGAAAATTTCAATAAAATATTTAAAATGAAAGGTTAAAAAAAATCCATTGAGTACAAGATAATTATTTTTTATAATAACGGTATTCTGAATTTAAATTGGACCAAAGAGTTCATCCCCACTTTGTTACACGGCTCCTCGCCACACAATGTTGTAACAGAAATTATATTTCTTTAATCCAGAACCTACAAAAATCACATAAAATTAGTTGAGGCAACCGTGTGTTAAATCCTTCAGGTTATACGTCATATTTGGGGATGCTGGGTGAGGGGCTTTTAAGTTCGTTATCCAATGAATGGTAGGTTATCTTACCCCGTGATCCCAGGTACCTCTGCTATATCACCTAACCAGTAGTGAACCAATTAGGATGAGCTATAGCAAAGGTGGTAGTTATCCAAAAAAATTGTTCCAGAGGCGGCGGTACCCATACCCGCCTCCTACATTTTTATTGTTTTAAGTCGACCTTTTTGCATTTCGTCCGCCTGTAAATTTGTTTGTAAGATCCGTTACAATTTCATGATGGTGGTCGTTTTAATAGCCTAATTAAAAATTATTTTTAAAATGTGAAATCATCGTGTGTATTTGGATTTTCTTATTCATACTTTTTCAATATAATTTGATACTCACCTGCTCTAAGAAAATTTGAAAACAGTATTGTCATATGGTTTGTGACGTTTCTGAGGACAAATTGTAAAATCCCTTATTTTAGTTTTAATTTTTTTACTTAAAATATATTGTTCATAATTAAGTTAGCAGGTATGTATGTTAGTACCCATTTATAAATATATTATGATTTTAGAGGAAATTTTGGTTTCGATTGAGAATAAGTGAAAATTAGAAATATCTATTTTGGAAGAGAGGTCGATTTTTCACTGAACTAAAATTATTGGAATATCAACACTGGTAACAGGAAACATTTCAAGGTTTTTGATAAAAATAATATAGATCGGTTGTCACTTATAGCTTATGTTTCCTTCGCGTATCCTGCTACAAAACAACAACAGACGATTACTTTTATTGGCACATTTAATCGACCCATGGTATTGCTCCCGGAGCCCCTAGCTCCCCCATTTTACTCCTCCAGGAAATCATCTGTCACGCCATTAAGGCTTTCTTTTTGAAATGGGAAGTAGAGAGATGGGGTTCTATTGAGCTCGTGGCTGTTCCTTATAACACATGTCCACATAATATTATGTCCTTCCCAGAACGCCAATCCTGTACTGCGCTTATTCCTTGGCGTTAACAAAATCCTTGAAAATTGTGTCCTGAAATTGAGGTTTGATAATATTTTTATTCATATTTTACCACTTTTTTCATTTTCTCTTTATTTAAAAAATATTTAGTTATTAACATTTGATTGGTTAAAAATTTCTGCCTTATCTAATTGTAAAGCTGTTGTAAAATGTTTAACCCAATATTTATTTCAAAAGATTATTTTTTTTCCGAAACATTAAATTTTATTTATTCAAATGGTTTATTTAGGAAAAAAAAAATTTGCTGGTTTCTATAAAAATATATTTGTTAAATAATAATTTAATTTTTTTTTTTTTTAAACAGAGTTCCTCAAATTAATTTTGAAAACAAAAAGAAATCGTAACAATGAAAACATTATTATCAAACAGTATTAATAGCCTAGAGACTGTACGGTTGAAATTTAAGTTTGAAGAAAGAATCCGGCTAAGAATGCATCTCTGAGGCCGTGCTTTACCAAAAACGTTTTCGTACGTGAAGTTTGTATACAAATGTACTAAGAATGAATCTCTGATGCCACGCCTTACGCAAAACCGTCTTAATAGGTGAAGTTTGTATACAAATGACAGTTTGTATACAAGACTGGTCAGTGGTTGAGTGGGCATCGCGTTTGGGTCCCACCCGGGCGTCCCGTGTTCGATTCCTCGGCTGGCCTAGTTCTCCATCACAACACAAGCAACATTTCGGCTTTCTGTGGTGGTAGTAGGAGATTTTCTAACATTGTTGGGTTATTCGTAACCCGGGAATGTTTGTCTTTCTTTTGAAAAAATAAAATAAATAAATAAAAAAAATTAACCGAATTAAAGCAATGCCAAAAGATGGCGTCACTTAAGTTAGTAGCTAGCGTTATTAGCATTGCCTGGCAGGCGTAAGTACTTATGGATTTGTAATTTCGTGGATCTCTCCGAATATGGAGAGATTGACGATAATATCATTATTATTGTAACTGGTAGTTGTGATTAATAATACCATGCGGATATACATTACATATGGCTGTCGCAATTACTTTGTCCCGGTGACTTGCTGTCACTGGATCAAAGTAGATCCGAGGAACCGGCTATTTTTGGAACCAGTTCCTACCAGATTTATTAAATGGTCAACAACGCTCAAACTACCCGCAGGTAGTTTGGCGGGTTTTTTGCTGCTAGTTGTTTATTATAATTTCAGACTTTCACTGCTATTTTGCCATTCGGACGCATTAAAGCAACTTTCAATAATCCCTACACATTCTAATTAAGCTCAATTGTTTATATTGGATCCGATTTCATAAACCCTTTTTAAGGCTTAATATTTTTTCTTTAATTTAATTTTGAATAAGCTGGCACCAAAATGACCCATGATTGAGAATTCTGATGTTTTTCTACAAAAATATGTTTACAAACATTTTATAACTTAATTTTTATCATGTTTGCCGTTCTTTCTTTTCGAAGCTTCAATGTTTTTAATCAAGTAAATTTTTCATTCGCGTCGTTATCATTTTGGCCTAAATTATATGAAGAAAAAAACTCGGACTTATTGAGGGCCTTATCGTGCTCGAATTGTTCTAGCCGATGAAAAAGAACAATAATAAATTGCGAACATTCTGCGGGCATAACAAAGCTTTTCTTTGTTCAAGCAATGACGAAGTAATCAGGATTGCAGAAACATTAAATGATGATTATTATGATATTGCGTATTAAGGAGCTTTGATGCATGTACTCAAAACTAAAGGATCTTTCATTAAGCGCTTCCTATATTTAAATTTAAATAAAACAAAGTTTGTGTGAGGTATCATCGAAATTTTTTATTCGCTTGAAAGGCCTATCGATGCCGTTATGTATGGAATAAAACATCGTTCAAATGTCCGCCGCGGCTTCTCTGGGTGGCGCGCATCCGAAACGTCCAATTTCCCATGACTCTGGCGCATAAATCAGGCTGAATTTGACCGATTGCTTGGGTTATATTGGTTTTGAGGGCCGCTGTGGTTTGTGACTTATTTGCATAGACCCCACAAGAAAAAGTCTAACGGGGCAAATCACGAACTTGGTAACCAGTTCACATCATCTCCACGTGAGATTTTATCATTAAGCAATTTTAAACAATTAATTAAATTTTAAACAATATAATTATTTGAACGCTATATCCATCCATGGTGATTTGGCAAAACAAACTGAATAAATGACAGCCAATGTGAACGCTTTATCCCTCCAAGGTGATTTGGCAAATTGAATAAATGACAGCCAATTGGACAGATGTCGCTTCAACAATATGGCCGCTATCAACTGTCAAAGTTCGGAAGTCCCTATTGGAAGACCCTTTACCAACGCTTGAGATGAAATTTCAACAAACGAATTAAAAATAGTAACACGATTTCATAAGCTGTAAAAAGTAATGGTTTTGCAAAGCACTTGATTGTACTTAAAATGAAGTGTTTCTTTGTTCTACAACGAAACTTAGAAAATTATATTTGATTGTTGAAACGTTTGTTTACTAAACTTGTAACTTTTGTGGTGCACAGCGATAGCATTAGGAGTCATAATAATATATTTTCACTTAATAGGTTCACCACTAATACCACTAAAACAATACTTCCAGAATATTGTCAGTCGTTAAACTTTGATGTTTGCTTAACAGTTGCAGTAGTAATTCAAGTTTTCGAAACGTGGTTGTTTCTAAACTATTAAATTTCTGAATAATACAAATTACACACAAACTTGCCACAAAGAGCTTGCAACTCTAGAGTTTAATGAGATAACAATCTCGAGATGCGTCTGAATAACTTAAAGCGATGATATTTCAACGAGAATGTTTCTTGAAATGTGCATCTTAAAAATTATATATCCGTATTATTTATTGCTACCGTTATTGATTATTTCTTTACAACAATTTTTCAAAATTTAAATTCAACCCTAACTTGACTACAATTGTATTGTATAATTTATTTATAAGCTTACAAAAATTATTTTGCATAAAGGTGCATGATACATGAAATCATACGTATATAGTGTACATAGAAGAATATCTGTCATACGTAAGAAATAAAAAAATATAATGTAGGTATATGTAATTATAAATTAGGTAAAAATATTAATATACACTGTTGAATTTGGCAGCCACCTCTAGTCTGGAGCCCCAAAATACCTGAAATAACCCTTAACCCTGTGCAAAAAAAGAACGGTCCGTTTGATAAATTCCGCTTTCTTGGCAAGCGGATTGCAATCTTTAGAGCATAGGTAGGTATGCTGTCCTTGTTCTACTGGTATTACATTGTAAGATGCTCCGAGAAACTAGCGTCATTGATCCCTTCGGTAGCGGTGCATAGTCGGGAAACACGCCAAACGCCCACCCAACACATGTACACTGTGGACAATGGGCTCAACGGCTCGGCAGTGAAATGATTTGTCGGCTTCTGTGTTTCAAGACCCTGTTGTAAGAAGGACCCATGTTCTCTCCTTACTCTCCTCAAAAAGACCCCCTACACAGCATCTTCACGAGTTAATGTTCAAAAACAAAAATAGAAATAATATTTGTAGCTACGGTGTTACAACTGAAATTAGAGATACGTTGAGAAAGGGGAAATGATAGATAATTAAAAAAAATAAGATTACTCATGTAATAGAAAATAATAAAATATATTTTTATGGAAGAGTACAGATAGTGACCATGTTATTTATTTCATAATTTTATTTCAGCAATCCTGATTTCAAAATATCCACGGAACAATATTGCCAAGTCTGTGAAGTATCTGTAGAAGTCAAGTTGGTACGAAATAGTTTATCATGAAATGATTCTGTATTTCTTCTATTTAATAACTATTCTATAGCGACGAATCTTCTTACTCTTCAAAAATCTATAAGTTTCATCTTGCGTCCAGTTGCTAGCACTCAAAAGTTTCGTGTTTCTTCCACCTTACCTAACCATATTTTAATGTCTGCGTTCATCTGTTAACAGTTATAGCAATATTTGGTTCTGCTACGTACCCACTATCAACTACAGACGAACCGTGATTGGAGATTGTGATAGTCAGTAATCTTTGACTTGCCCTACTTGTGGCATACACTCGCTTTCTGTCAAGGAGTTATCTGTACTGCTCTTTCTACGACTGCTTTTTGTGGATAATTCGTTCTCGTTCGTATGCGGCATAATTTCATTATTTTAAGACAAAACCCTTTTTGCAAATTATGCTGTCAAATAGTTTGTTTGTCCCATAAATGCGCAATATGCACATGAATGAACAGTTTTATTCGTTGAAAATCCAATTATTTCAAGAAAGGTATACAAATACAATATTGTATCGGTGATTCAATCTACTTTTGTATTTGTATGACTTTCTTTAAAGAAGAGAGCTTTTATACGGACAAAACTATAAATGCATATTCATATTGCATATTTAAGGGCGTAGACATATAATTTATCTTAATATGTTTAATAAAACTCGTAAAAATATTTTTTCCAAAAATAATTAAATTACCGTCACTGCGAACGAGAAGATTGTGAATTATTTTAAGATTAACCTTAATGCGCCTTTCTATCTCCTCAACAAATTAAAGGTATTCAATTTAATGACATATCTTCGTAAGCATTCATAGTTACAGTGTTTTACCTTGATTTTAAAAATATCTAATTTAAAAATTAAAACTCTACGGTTTACTCGAGCATGATTTTTGTTATCGTAAAGCACGCCGGAAACTTTATTCATGACTGAGTAATTTGGAGAACCAAATCGGTCTCCTAATTCAAAGCTTACACTTTCCGAGCGAACTTAAAGCTCTCTTTTAGTTGGAACCAATTATTTATTTTCTTGCTTGAACAAAAACGAATTAAAATTTTTCACTTCTTTTCGTTCTGGTTTCCAAATCAATTTCTAATTCAATTTGCCCGGATTCTGTTGCCGCAAAGCAATATACCTACGTTGATAATGCACATATAGTAATCCCAGCTAGAGGTCGTACGTGATGTGATCGTTCTAGTACAGGCATGCCCATTATGCCCAACCTGCTGTCCATGCAGCGTAATTAAAGATATTTTGCCGCCCAAAATACAATTTTCAGCTTTCTATGTTTTGAAATTTGGTATTCATATATAAACAAAAGAAAAAAAAACTTTCACTTTAACACATTATATTAAGCAATCATTTAAAAATATGTTAAATAATTGCCCCCCTTTTCATACTTCTTTGTAGAGTTTATATAAATAATCTTTATTTTTATTTAAATTAGCTTCAAAATCTCGTTAATATTCCTTTGCGTGTTGTGTTTTTGGCCTTAAGTTCCCTCGGAAATGTGATCTGCCATAACACGTTGGTCCTTCGAGACTAAAGTGCAGGTAGGTACTGTACGAAATTCAAAAATGGAAAACTCAAAGGTAAACAAACACCTATGGAGATTCAGAAATAATAATAAAAAACTGCAGAAAACTTTGCCACAACCTGCAGAAACATTCCCCGGTGCGCATTCTGGGGGAATCTCTGAATACGAAAGGAAAAGATTTTCTTGGTTGTAAAGGAAATTTCACCCGTTGGAATGAGAATCGTCTTTGGTGCAATAACACGTAATACTTACTGCGGTTACTTCTGACTGCAGGAATGACTTTCATTGTGCTTTTCTAAACAAAATTGTGTTCTTAATTTTTTTAATAAAATTGTTGAAATGACATAAATAAACAAATTAAACAGAGTATTCCAAGATTCACTTCTTTTCTATATTGCTTTTTAATAATACAGTTAGTTTTATGTTTAACAAAATTAAAGTTAATAAAATTAAATTGATGATTATATAAAATTAATCGGTCAGTGTGAAATCTCATCTTGCACAAATGCATGAAGATGAAATTCATTTGTAGACTCGAGACCTTGTTTTGCTCTACAATTTAGGTCAATGGAAAGTCTATTGTTCTTTTGCATTGAATAATTTTGCGTTTCTAACTACCAAGCAATGAAAAAAAAACATTTTTATGTAATTTTTTTATAAAAATCATTAACTTGGTCATATCATACCTGCCTGGGGCGTCCCTGACTTCCTAAACTCTCTTGCACATACAATGACTATACCACTTAGCTATGCGTCCGTTTTTTGATCTTATGATTTTTAAGGGTCTCTTCATTCGTAATACATAGTCGTAGTGCACAGACTACGTTTGACAATCTAATAGTTTAATGCATCAGGGTTAGAATCAGAACTTTATTAGATACTGCATTTACGCTTACGCCTAAAATATCTTTAACATAATAAATAGATAGGTATATCCTGTCCAAAACAGAAAACCCATTTTTTTTTTTACAGTAGCTCCGCATAGGAGGCCCTGAGGAAAATGATTCCCCTCAGGGCCTGCCATCTTTGGGGATGCTGTGCGGGGGATCTTTTTGGGAAAATAAAGAGAGGAAGTTCTGGGGAGGAAAAGGGTGCGAGGGGTGGGTAGGAATCTGAGGGTGAGGTGTGAATCCATCCCTCCCACTGCGGTGCAAGGCAATATTATGGCTGGAGATGTCAGAGTCTCTCGATCCGGCCTGCCACGCAACTGGTGAGCAGACGCATTAGCCGCCAAGACCCGGACAAACCTCACCCATGAACCCGGGCATCCCTACTAAGTCACCAAACTTAGCGAACCACTTGTGGTGACCAATGGCAGAATTGTTAGTTATCCAATAAATGGCTGCCGGAGCGGCGGTACCCATACCCGCATCCCAAATTATAAATATGGTAGAGCAGCAAAAACTCCTCTGACATCATAAAAATGTATTGTCTCTTTCTTGTAAAATTTTTAGGGGCAATGCAACTTTTCAAAGGTTGTTTTTTATATTTAAGTTTATAATATCAATCGCTCAGAAATATCCAATGAGCATAAAAATTGAAGATAAAATAAAACGAGTCTTTTAAGAAGTTGAAGCCGCTTAGTAACTATAAATAAATGAGATTTCACGATGTATTTTTCATCTTTATTGGTTAATATGCCTACGTATAATGTATTACAAGACGGGCGAGCTAATATTACCCGGTTCTAGGCGCATTCCGATATTATTCACGTTCTTGGGATATGAAAATACCCATATCCGGGAGCTGCCTTGGTATTACAAATACAGACATAGGTACTTAGTATGTAGAATCCGTGTAGCCTGAACTTAATAATTGTGTTAACAGTATAATATGTAGTAGTATACATACGTATTAATTAGTTCGCGATATGCGTGACCTAAGATCATGTTAATCTAATACAACATTATATAATGTTAGTCATAGTTTATAGTGTTCAATGAACTGATTTAAAAAAAATTTTCTACTTACTCAAAGGGCGAAAAATAAATGCCATTTTTTTTTATTTTCGGTTATGCCTCCTCATATCACAGGTTGATTATCATTAGTTGATCCAATAGCGAAGTACCAAAATAACTCGCGTTAAAAATAAGCCCTCTCATATCACAGGTTGACTACCATTAATTGATCCAATAGCGAAGTGACCAAAATAACTCGCGTTAAAAATATGCCCGCTCATATCACAGGTTGACTACCATTAGTTGATCCAATAGTGAAGTGACCAAAATAACTCAGGTTAAAAATATCACAGATTGACTACAATTAGTGGATCCAATAGCGAAGTGACCAAAATAACTCTCTCAGAACCAGTCAAATATGTTTCTAAGCCAAGAAGTGCAAAATCTTTCTCTGCGGAATTTTCCATTATTCTGCTTCTTAATTATCAATTGAATAAAACAATACGACCAAGAGTTTTTTTTATTTTTTTTATTTGAGTTTTTTTTTTGTTTTGCATAATATTTCCTTACAGTTTTGTTGTACAATTTCTAATTTTTTGGACAATAGATGAAGAATTCAGTGTATTTTGATGATGCGCCTTTGTTTTCATAAATTTGTAGATTTATCAATAATTTTCGAACGTGTCAATGCTTGGTTTAGCATCCAGACAGAGCATGATTTACGGTCGTTATTTCTAATCCTACTGATCAACTGTTGAGCCGAAATTTTTACTCAAAACTGCTCAAATGCACAACTACGCTCTTCCCAACGCAACTCTCTTTCAAGTAACGATCAAGCTAGGGGAACCACATAACTGCATTAATCTCGGCTCAGCAAAGTAGTAATTATAAAAATTGTCAACAGAGTGAAAAATGACAGCGAGGTGTCAAACGTCCATCGGTTCACACACTATTTTCCATATTATTGCCAATTTTACTGTCATTTTTAGTATCATATAAATATATACAGCCATATCTATTATAATAGATTTTGTGGACGTAATGGATAATACTGTCGGGTTACGCAAGCGGAATTTTAAACGACAAAGCTTCTTTAACCGTTTTCGAATGTCAAAAATACCGTTTCGAATGCCAGGTGATGTTATTAACTCCACACTCTTCATTTTCTCATTCTACGTGAGGTTTTTGCCACGTTTTAGTATGTTTTAATTGTCTATGTTGCTTGGTTTCATGTTAACACGCGAAGGAAAAACGTCAAATGTACTAATGTATTTTCTCTGCTTTATTAAAAGCCAATTAACCGTGCTCTTCATGCATTCAATAATATTCGCCTAAACTCTAACATTGACATTTTCTCCGATTCACTTCCCAAATTTAAAAAGAGCATCATGTCAATAATATAAACAGTTCAATGCGCATCCATATCCCTTCACTCATCACCACTTCTCACATCTACAAACATGCACATACATAAACACACACCTACCCAATACGCACATCACCCGGTAATTACTAAACATACATACCATAAATAAGACACTACAAAGAAATATATCATAGGTACCTACCACCATGAAATATTACATAATATCTATAAATTTTTTCACAACTGTAACCAATGTAGTAACTGTTTGTTTCTATATAAATAAATATCTCAAAAATTTATTCGTGAGCTTATTTTGACGATGTTTTTTAAGGTGTTAGAATTTTGTTTTTTTTTAAATTTTCGTTACTATTTAGCAAGGAAAACCAAAGGTCAAACGTTCTAAAGGCAAACATAAGCGTACTTCCATTTTCATGTTGGTAACCGTGTGTGTAGTTATTCTAAAATAGTATAGTTGCTGGCGGATATACGGTATCGATAAGTAATTACATTTATCGATTAAACATCAGCCTTAATAATTAATCACTTCCGGGAATTGCTTTATAGATATTCTAGGTTTTCCGCGGAACCGATTTCAGACCGATTAAGTTTTGAGCAATTTTATGATTGGCATCAATAAAATAATTCGGCAAATCATTTTATAGAATCCCAACATATTTAATTGTAATTTTCACTATTCTAAGCCAGAGTTAAGTTAGCCTCTCAAAAACGGGACGTACTGTGCAGGGCCCACAGATACTTTAATAGTAAACAATAGTTGTTTAGTAGTTACTGCTAACCCTGTACAAATCACAAGTGCGCCATTACATTTAGAGACTCCTGCGAAGAAATATTAACTTACAGGAAAAAATATTATATTCTTCCGGAAATCCGTGAATTTGTCTTCCGCATTTCTTTTAATAATCGCTTTATTAAAGCCGAGGCGCCTGTCAAATAGTAATATGGGGCCTTCGACTACTCCAGTATTCGAATCACGTTTTCTCCTCATATGAGAAACTACTTCACAGAATTCATGAAAAACATGGTCCCGTTCAGAATAGTTCTGGGCGATGACAACCATTGGAAACAACGTCAACGCCGCTATAATATTACCGTTGAAAATAACGCCGATGTAGGCGTGAATACCAGCTAAAATAATAATTAACTACCCTAATAATATTGGGGTACCCCAACTTTCCAACGGGCCAACCAACGGTGATATATATTTCACTTGTCGCCGGCACAATCGCTTGTCACTAGCGCTACATATCAGCCGTATCCATTGGAAAAATCACAAAGACGTTTATTAGGACAAAGCATTACCAAAAGATAATTTCAAATTATGTGCAACATCGCTAACGAAGCGTAAGTTCTAATATATTTGACATCAAGCCTGCTTAACAACACATAGTTATAGAATGCATTACGATTTGTTCAATTATGTTCGAATGAAATTTTTGATATTATCGAAAAATACACCCAACTGTTGACTCAATTTTTTGTCAATGGCATTGGGCGTTGACGGCATTTAGCCGTTATTTTCAACGGTTGGTTATATTTTGGTACAGTACTAATTCGGACCCTGACGTGCATACGAGTACGTATTATGTTGTAAGTACCAGTGGTATTCTTTGAGAATTGATTAAGATTCTATGGTGGCTTGCGTCTGGAACATTTGCGACAATGCAAACATATGTAATTATATTCTCCGCTCGGGATCTTCGTGAAAATTGTCCGCAGTGTGGTAATTGTATTACTCGGAACTGTTCAAAGACAGAATTTGAATGCAAACAAGATAAAATCTTGTTTATTTTAATGTGACTGCGACAGTAGTTAAAGTGGGCGCACGCTTTATTGCTGCAAGCAGGATTCTTATTACGTCTTCTCCCTACATTATTACTTTGTAAGTTTCTAGAAGGTTCTTAACTCTGTGTGCGTAGATCATTCGTCAAAATTCATTTGTGTAAAAAACTACATTTCTTTTTCAAAAAATAAAAATCCAGAAACAGCATTGGAATGCTGTATGTGAACTTTTTAATTAATGTTTAAATTAATTAAAGATTTGTTTCCTCAGCAACGTCCTCGTTTTAGTAGTGGTAACATATTTAGATTTACTTTGATAATCTGCTCATGCTACCGATCGGCCGCAAAAAAAAACCCGAAAAATTAGCTTTTTGGGACAAATAAGGAATACAATTCATCTAAATCTCTCTCTTAAATATTTATTTTGCTCTTATTTCTGTGTGTGTTATATCATATTTGTGATCCAATAAACAAACTTTTGATCATTTAAAGTTAAATAATATTTCTTGCTTCCTTTTTTTATTTCTGCGTATCTTATTGGGCAATTGTTTTTTTGGGCAAATTTTACTAGCGAGTACCCGGCATGCGTTGCGATGCCATTTGTATAAGGAAAGTGTTTATGTTTTAATTCGATTTGTTGACGTGCTTTCGGATACAAAATATTTTTGTTTTTCTGTCTAGTGAGTACACAAATAAATCAAAAGGTTTTCAGACGCCAGAGCAGACCACATACAGCTGTCCGTGTGAGAAGCGTGGATTTTCCAATGTACCCCCTGCTTTCCCCCCTACCGCTACTATGTATCCTCTGCAATACCTCCCTCTGCTCCTCCCTCGCCCTCCACCCCTCCGTCACCCATCTATTGCATGTTCTTTCCTATGCGTTGCCGCCCACGTTTCCCCTTCTCCTCCCGCTTCCCCTTCCCCTCTCGCTTCTCCCTCCCTCGTTACCCCACCCTATCCTTTATTCCGCTCCCCCCTCCCGGATCCCACTCCCTCGCCAGACTCTCTTCCTTCCCTGCCGGTAAACAATATAAAATACATTCATCCATTTTTCAAACAATCGCGCGCTACCCATTTTATTTTTTTAATAAAAATTTCACTAAAAAGCTCACTATTATATATATAAACATTCCATATATTTAGTTCCAGTACATTCAGTTTTCAAACAGCTCGCGTGCCACCTATTACAATTTATTTAATTAAAATTTTCATTTTTCATATATTACAAATATTCATTTTTGTATATTATATAAGAACAATCAAATATTATAAGGGCAATCAATCAAATTTGATACCTAACACAGGCACCTATTTAAAATATCTGTAATTCTTGATTCGATTCAAATTGTTATGCAGGTACTTCAAATTAATTCATTAATTTAAAGAGTTGAATTCCTATGCTTAATATAGCAAAACACTAATCGCTAATCCCCAAACATATTTCGATTATTTTTTTGATAAATATATATAGAAAGATAATAATAAAAGAAGGAATAATTAATTAACCTAAGTATTTTATTGACACTCATAACATCGTATTTCTTTTTGTTATAAGCACATATTTTTTTTATACTGTAAAACATTCTCCAATAAAGATGTTTAAATGCTATGTTAGTATTCTTTTAAGCTCGCGCAGTAGCGGATATATGTCTATATCCTACAATTAAAAAGCTAATATTTCTCACAATTTTGTGTCAAAGCGATTAGTACACCGCTCTATCTAATTGCAGATACGACAGCGAAACGTCTGATGTTTGCTTTCTAAATTTAAAATAACGTGTTAATTAATTTATTTCCACGTTAAGCCGCCGCACCGACCCGCTGGCAATGCTTGACCCTTTTTAACCCTCTGAATTTTTAAACAATAAAGCTACCTTCGTAATTAATTTCACTTCGCTAAATACGTAAAACCTGTTCGTTTATAAATAAAATGAAGGCTTTGTAAGGTCTCAAACATTTCGTGTAATATCTGTGTCAAAATTTACTTGTCAAAATTTTCGAAGATTGTTTTGTGTTTCAGGCAAAATAAAATGTTGTTCGAAGTATAAAACAAAGAAGAAAACCTTAACATGAAGCTTTTAAAAATATTTAATCATTGAAGACAACAATAAAGTCTGAAAAAGATTCGGTCGCGTACGGAGTTGAACCCAGTAGTTTTAACTTTGCGTGACCTCTGCTCTAACCACTGACCTAATTCGACCCTATCCCCTTCGGTCATATTTTAACTGTATCATACCTAGACTAAGAACTACCAACGCTATCTTTATTTTCATAACCCATATTTTTAAAGGTTTTTATCTTTACATATGATTTGTAAATAATTGTGGTAGAGTGATTCAAAGTGTTGATTTCATGCCAGGGTGTCGCAAGTTCTATTCTCAGTTCCGGAAAGGTGATTCTGTATATTTTGTGTTTTCTTTTGCGTTAAGTCAGCGTTACGAGACTATTATGACAAAAGGGCAAAATTCATTAGATATAAGAAGGCGTCCATCTTGCGTTATAGGCTGTCAAATTTCTATGACTTTCTATGGCTTTCAATGGTATGTCTATGCCTGGCGAGTATCGAACGATTAATAATCTACTTAAAACACGGTATTAAACACACATATCCTACTTAAAAACACGTATTATTTATTAAAACTACTTACGGAGAATAGGCGTCATAAATGACTATCCATTTACCGTATTATTTTGTAGTTTATACTCAATTACATTTGATTCATTAATTTTCACGCAACTGATATATTTTAACGATGATATGTTCAGAACATATTTCTAACTATATAACGACTATGTAACGACGATGATATGTTTAGAACATATTTCTCACTTTTATGGTAAGGGAGTTACGGCGATTTATACGAGACGTATGTGAGCTGGGACAAATATGATCTCCTGCCATTCAATTTTTTCATTTGAGCTTCAAGTTTGTTCATTGAATTATTTTCTGAAAAACAAATTTTTCAACTTTGCATATTTATTATATTCGTGCTAGTTCATTTCACGTTTTCTTTGCCTTTATCGTTACTTTCCAATGCTCTGTCTAGCACTCTTCGGAAAATTAATAGCTCGTATACAGTTCACAAATAATAAACCATAATATAAGATATTTAAAAGTGTATAACTTACTCCATGTCAGTTGATAAGTTAGCCTATACCATGTTGAGTATCTTCTGGTTCAATGATGCGAAATCTTTCCCATAAACGTGGATTCAACAAACAGTATCTCTTTAGCGGAAAAGCAAAGTGGATTAAGTATATACATTTATGTCTTCTGGAACAATTCCACTTTCTAGACGAAGACAAATACTTATTTTTATTGAAATCTTAGAATTTGTTTACTATGATTCCTTCAAAGAAGACTTTCGGCACCATTTCTGATGTGTTCATGCCATGGAAGTGAAGTGAAATCCGATATCATGTGACCGAATCACAAAAAACAACGAGATTTATAAATTTGGTTTTGAAGAGTTTTATTTCACGTGTACATTTGTTACTTAATTTTTATTTATGTGCTTCCGGTTTCGTCACTCACTAGTAATCTTTAAACCATCACACAACCCGTATTATCTGTTTTAAGATTTCGCTAGTGATTTACACGGATGTGTGGAGACCGATTGCAGATAAACAAAAATTAAGTAACAAGTGTACATGTGAAATTTTCGAAACAAAATGCCCAGAAAACATAGCCCAAGAAATACAATAAAAAATTCATATTTTTTTTTTTAATTTGGAAGATGGATATGGGTACCGCCGCCCCGGGAACCATTTATTGGATAGCCAACACTTCTGCCTTAGGCCATCCTAAGTGGTTCGCTACATGGTGACTTATTGCCCAGGTTCATGGGTTGAGGTTTGTTCGGGTCTTGGTGGCGGATGCGTTTGCCCACCAGCTGCATGGCAGGCCGGACCGGGAGAGAATAGTTGAAGGAGCCCCTTTTCCTTCTCTAGCAGTATTCTCTAGTAACATCGCCTTGAACCGCAGTGGGAGCGATGGATTCATACCCCCAGATTCCCACCCATTCCTCATACACTTTTCCTTTCCAGAACTGCTTCTCCTTCCTTTTCTAAAAAGACCCTCCACACACAGCATCCCCAAAAATGACATAGGCTCTGATGGGAATTATTTTCCTCTGGGCCTCCTGTGTGGAGCTAATGTAAAAAAAATGTTTTAGCTTGATGTGAGCCGGCTTAGTTAATATGGCGTTCCGTCACTATCTGCCTTCTTCCTCATTTGGTTTTAGACATAGATAGGTCTTTGCCTATTCTTTGCAGCATCTGGTACCAGCAGTTTTCTTGATGTCGACAGCCCATCTCCTTTGTGAACAATCCGATGATATTGGAATTCCATCGGTAATCAGTTAACCGAGTTACGTGCTTAGAACCTAGCATACACTAGCGAACTATGGACTTGGAACACACAAGCCGTCATGAACACACTCCGATTACAGTATAACAGATATTCGTAGAGGGAAGGGTGAATGGGTCCACTGCTTTGATGCGCCACACAGTAGCCGGGACGAGTCAGCGTTACCGGAAATCGGAAAACACTCTTGACAAGGCCGTCGCCCAGTGGCAGGTCGCGCCCTTGCACCGTATTTGGAGAATTTCCCTCAACCCGCAAAATATTTTTACCATTTGATTTCAAATTCAATTTCATCTATTAGATGTAGAGGCTTTTATATGGTCGACAGAGTATTGCACTCATCGCTCTGTTCAGCCGAAATAAACAAACATTAGTAATATTACAGTCCGATTTAAGGCGCGGTATACCCGCTCAAAAAGAAGAAGATGGCGAAATATGAAAATACGACTGTTAGAGAGAGCGCGTTAATGTTAAATTCGATAATATTTAAGCAAAAATTGAGAAAATGTTTAATAAAACACTACTCGTTTAAAATAGAGCAAAAATCTCATGGGGGTTGTCTAAAATAGCATTTTAAGAAACACTGAATTTTTTCAGACATATAACTTGTAAAATAACTGAAACAAACGTGTTTATAATATTTTTAGGAGCATACTTTGCAATTTTTTTCTATCGAGGTAATTTCATATATTTTAAGTTTCGGCGTGGGAAATGTTATCAATTTTTTTTAACTTATTGAGGATATCCAAAGAAAGTTTCAAGATTAATTTTATAGCCTTAACATTGTAAAGCGGATACATAAAGCACTTATTTGAGTTATGATGTGAATGAATTATATTATGTTGGATTTATTTTATAGCACAAATAACATAGTAATAATATTGCATGATAACAGAATATATTTAAAATGTGTACTGATGTTAATAGTTCTTGTTAGGTCGATATTAGTTTCTAGCTAGACAAATCTTCTGTTCTAAGGAACAAAATGCTAGTGAAAATAATGCCAAATGAATTATGCTGTAAAAAATGTTGTTTTTTTTAATATGTGTTTAGTATTTACTCAGCATGACTTTACTTTTATAGATACGAGACGAGAAAGATCAAGTAAGATAGTGAAATGAAAAATTCACATTAAAGTAGACGCATAGATGTGGCCCAATTACTTTTATAATGAAGGTTCCGAATTCATACTAATTATTATTCATAGTTTTTGTACTTGTATAGTGGGTATTAGTATGCAATGCAGCAACCTGTAGTTGCCTGATTAAATTGTAAAATATATAGATGACCAGGGTAAGAAATGAAACAAGCAAATATTCAAAATTCTTTTTACATTTTCTTTTTGGAAGTGTTTGAAGCGAAATCTGTTCACCATGTTGGCATTTGAAATATTTAAAATGTTTTCGGCAAGGTTATCGACTAGCGTTCCGGTGATCGCGGGTTCAAATCTCGGCCTGGGCAAATAAATTTTAATTTGATGAAAACAAATAACTTTGTGTACACCACTATTTAATTAACAATATCAACATGTTTCAAAACTATATTTTCTTCGTCAGAACATGTTGAAATTGTTAATTAAATAGTGATGTACACAAAGTTATTTGTTTTCATTAAATTAATAATGACGCCACAAAGTGAATTTGCGAAGTTTGAAGAAATAAATAAATTTTATTTGATGAATTTGTGTTATTTCACAATTTATTCATTTAAAATTATATTATACTCGTAATATATTTGCGGCACGTTCTAAAGTGGAAATACTTTCAGTATCGCCCTTGTGTAAGACCACCGTTCAGAATTGGAACTTTCATTAAAAAGGCTTTAGCCTTGTTTGGTGATCAGGTCTGAATAGCCCGGTACTTCCTTGCCTTGGGTGGAAAACACACTGTATCGCTCTGTAAAAGACCTCCAGGCAGAATAGAAGCGTTGCGTGAAATGGCTTTAGCCATCTTGGTTGACCAGATCTTAATTATCCAGATACTTCCCCACCTTCCTTCCCCTTATCTCTTTCCCCTCCCAGCTACCTTCAGTCTCATAACATACTCCAATTGGGAATGCCATAGTCTCGCTGGCTGCAGACGGTTGGGAGCAGTAAGAACTCTTGTGCGGTTTACACATAAAAAAAATATATTTTTAATAAAAAAGTGGATAGGGAGATTAAAAGGAAGATTTCGGCATCATTTTTAATCCTGCCTTGAAAACATAAAGTTTACGATTGTCATTTCGTGTTCAGAACAACTTCTTCAGCAAAATACCAAAAGTACATCAGGAAAGGTCTAAAACATCTTTTGTGTCGGTTTTATTACCGTTTTTACGATTCTGAATTACATTTTTTTTTAACAAGCTTCAAGTAGACAAACCATTGCTAAAGTTCGATATGTATAGTTCAACGATTAGGTAAGTTACAATCCCAGATCTAATCAATGTTTAACTGTTTTACATCAGATTTGATTTTTTTTTCCAAGGACTGCCGCACTAAACTATGCATCTCATAGGCCCAGTATTTCAGTTTGTCCATATCGTCGTTATGGAGCGATGACATTTCTTGCTCAAATTTAAGCGATCTAAATCGACTTCCTGTTTTAAACGCCGAAGCGTTAGCGGTGACACAATCATGTCAAATTCGATATTAACGTAAATAAGTGCATACTTCCATCTCGCTGAAATTTATAATTTCACATTGTATATTGTATAATTTTATCAGTATGGACTCATACTCATCGCACAATTAGGAATGTCGATGATATACATTGATAGTCAATCTAAAATAGTCTGGTTGGTAAGTTATCATAAAAGGGATTTTAAAAGTTTCAACGTGAGAATAGTTTGTTTTCAGCAAGCAGTTAGTTCAAGTAACGTGATTTGCGCTGACTCCAGCAAAACAAATCCTTTTTACAATTATCTTCGCAAGTAATACCTGTTGATTGAAGTTGGGAACCTTATCAAAAATCAACACGTAAATTTAGCCGATTGATCGTAATGACAGAAATTCGATCTTGTAAAGAAAATAGAAGCACTTTCCTTTATTAAAATCATTAACTAAACGTGTAATGTTGGTGTTTACGTCCTACTTACGGATACGTGCTAAGCCCAACATTTCATGCCGATCTTAAAAGCAACAGATATACCGGGACATAGTTCTCCAGTTTTGCGTTGAAAGCACCAATAGATAGATAGTTATTTAAATGTTAAGAGGAATATAAACCCTAGAAGTATTTCGATTCTCATGCCTTAAAAATTTAAAATCAAGCGTCTTATTTGCACGATGCAAGTAAGCAAAAAAGTGTTTTTTTATTTATTTTGTGCATAATTTTATAAGAATAAAAAAAAAATAGAACATACAAAACCTCAAAAACAGTCTTAGCCATAAAGGGGTATTTTTTTCAATTGTTTCTCATATTATTACTTCAAAGTTAAGTCATGCAGAAACATTTTTTTAATGGTTTACGCTTATATTTTTTGTTACGTAAATAATAACTTTATTCTAATTCCAATACACAGAAAAGCTTGTAAAAGCTTTAATATATCCGTAGCATATTTTTTGATGATCATAATATAAACCGATTTGTCGTAAAGATTAATCTAAATAGTATCTAAGTAAGTAATTTTAAGCATTAATTAAAGTAACAAGAATCATCACCACACTTTCTCACTTGACTTTATCTCAAACACAACCTAAACATCGACATCCTCTCTTTTTGATAACAATACAAAGAAGTTATAAAATTAATCGATATAATAATGACCACTAGTTTCTCCACCAATTCCGACCCTCTTCGTGCATCGCATCATAAACTTGGTAGCAAAGACCTTGTTCCATAAATTTTCAAAAAACGAAGTAGTGTTTAAATGCAACCTGCTTTTATTAATGTACATAAAACATCTCGTGAAAAGGTATGCGTAGGTACATCCTCTTCCGCCTAATCTCTTCCGTAGCTTTGAAGAGCACATCAATGAAACCGTCCTTTTGATAATAATTGGACTTTATCCTTTTCAATATTAAATATTTACTAATCCTCTTTCGGCCTTCATCCGTTTGTGATTTTTAAATCCTTACAATTGGGAAAAAGGTTCCGTATTGTAATATTTATTAAAAAATGACTTTAATATTATAAAAGCACAAAAGCCTTTGGAGTATCATCACTCTTTTATTCACAAAACTTTTGTTTCTGATGAATTCTCCATACAAATTAGTTCGTGATCGCTAAACAAAAATTATCTATCATTGGAGTTGAAAACTTCTTAATTATTTTCCTTAATTACTGCCTAATCTGTCTACGTTCTAAGGGTGTATCTGTTTAAACTTTAAATTGAATATATTGTTATGAATCAAGTTAATTAATTATATTTAACTCGACCAAACTTTTGACAAATCCTTCGCGATTAAACTAATCATGAGGTTTACTGCGAATTTACACATAATTTAGAACGATTCTGGCAAATTCTCTATTAATTATCCGTATTTACATATTTTATAAAACATTTTATGGTGTTTTGTTAATACTTATTTTAATATTTTGATCTGATTTTTGATCGAGGATTTTTACAGACAAAAGTATATATTGTGATTTATTTTTGTGGTTTTATTGCGCTACCTCATTCTTTAGCCAGTGTCTACCATTTGTGGCTTTACACACCTGCTCTGATGATGAACACTGTAATGCTGTCCGAAGAGTTAATCACGATAATGTGTAGATACATTGATAAGCTTTTCTGGCCAGATGTCTAGTGGAACTGAAAACGGAATCGAATTTTTCACATAATCTGAATATGCAAGAAGTGTGTGACAAGACCGAGTTGTTTGGCCGGTCTGTGCTCTCTGCGAAGAGACGGCGTGATGGTTAATTAGTAGAATATAAATGTATTTAAAAATAAAACAAATTTTTATCTAATTAATTTGTGATTTTTCTTTTGTAATGTTATATATCGTATTTCTCATAGTGGATAAAAAAGCACAGGTAAATGAACGTAAAGTGTAAATTTAGTTTGCAACTAACTTATCGATGTCAAAGTGTTGTCAAAGAATTTCGTACGATATCTTACAGTCGATTTATCATTCCAAAAATCCAGTTTAAGTGGCCCATTCATACACTGGCAATAAATAACAAGAAATCAATGCTACGGGTCTTCTTTAATATCAAACATTTTGTAAGAACATATTATTAGGTAATTTTTCTTTTCAAAATTAAACTTTCTTCTGCTATTCTAAATCAATCGGACAGCTCTCATCTCTTCCTTGGGTTTGTAAAATATTTTTACCAAAGATATCAGTAACAGACGTCGAAATAATTTGGGACGATAATTGTGTATTAAAAGCATTTTGGTAGCAATTATTAAAATCGCCAGAAATATTGTCCTGTGGGAACCGATATTATGTATGATGAAAGCACATTGGTAAAAATGACTACAACCAAATAAACAATATAGGGTAAAACGAATAATTATTTACGACACTTACTTAATAAATATAGTATATCTAAATCAATCGGACCCGTGAAAAATTACGGGATATTATAATTGAAGAATTTTTTAACTAACAAAAGAACATGAAAAGAAAAGTATTAAAATAACTACACTTACCCGTTAGATAAACCCAGCTTGCCATGTAAACCATTAAAAACCTGGGATGTTTATCTAGAGAACCCCTCAAAAGTTAGCAGTACATACAATCCAAATTATGATGACTCGCAGCTTCTGCAGCTCGAACCTCATCCCATTTCCAATATTATCGGGAATAATTCGGATTATGTACTTTCCTTATAATAATATTGTAGTCTAAATATTGTTTTTAGCCATTGGTTACGTCAATACTTTTGTATTTTTAGGTAGCCATTGCCTATTTACGAATTGCGTCGCAGTCACACAAATATGGCACACTTAATGAGTAATGATTTTTCGCTTTTATGAAATCGAACAAGACAATGATTAATGTGCATTATTTATCATTTCCGAAAATTTAAATACATACTTCTTATTATTATCTCACTGACACAAAGATTTTTTCCTTTTAAAGGTGTGTATTTACCGTAGTTATTAATAACAGGGCGGTTCTCGAAAATTACATTTCGCATTTTTTAAATTAACCAAATAACCATTAATTTTTTTTCTAATTTTTTAAAGTGTTTATTAAGCGTGTCTCTATTTTGCAAATATTTCATGCCTATCACAACAAACATTGTCTTTTTTGAGACGCTCAGAAATTTACATTTCGAATAAACAGCTTTAAAAAACTTGAAAAATTAAGTCATTTTTCAAAAATTTTATCAGAATGTGTATTTCAAATAAAGAATAATTAATTTAATGACGCCACAAAGTGAATTTGCGAAGATTGAAGAAAGAATAATAATTTTTTTTTAAATAATAAAATTTTAATGTACTTCATTGCTAGCAATGTTCCAATTCTGAAAAATGACACTTAAATATAAAACAAATCCAAGTTCTATTCATTGAACCGAAGTTATGATCACAACTTAATTTAATATTTCTAATTATATAAATTGTATTTTAATCTCCTCTCGTAACCCACTCCCGTAAAGTTACCTATCTATTTTTTTTTAGTTTCATGTTTGCGTTTATTACGTTGGACAGTCATAATTCCTTTTATTTTACGCAGATTAAATAAAAATATAATATCTCCATAAGTTTGCTGGACTGAACCGATTTCACTCTGCCATAGGCATATTTTTATGCAAGAATGCTTAACCAAAATTATCGTATCACATCTAACATCAATCCCTGAAAACAAAACCTCTAGGCATCCAGTTTGTAGTAAACAAATAAATAAAACCTTTCGTATATTAATTATACTATTTCATCTAATATTGTATTTTCAATACAACCTTCCTTATTTCATTGTTTAGACACTTGTAGTAAGGTACTGGCAAGCCAAGCAAGTGCATTATTTAATATTTGTATACACAAAGCACTCTCTCCAGGGTGAATTGCCTAAAACAAAAAAAAAAAAAATATTTGTATACACTGGTAATGTGGCGGTTGAGTACAGCCGAACTCTGGTTTGGATCACGCTACAAATTATTCCGTTTTGAACTTCCTGGCTGTCAGTTGCTTTGCTAATCCCTTCCGCACTTTCTAAATATAATTTTTGTCACTTTGTTTGTTTTTTTTCAAAATTTTAAAATAAAGTGAAACTCTGTTAATAATAATTAATTCAGCTTCTCATTCAACTCCCGTGACACAAATAGAAGTGTTAATTTGGTAAGATTGATGCGCATCCAAATTATACAAAATTACTGTTATTATTTACACCTCGAAATGAAAGGAACAAATCGTTTTTTTTACAAGGAAAATGAGAGAATTTGATTACTTGATATACATTTCGATTTTAATTGTACAAAAAAATCCCCAGATTTGAAATCAATACATATCCAACATATTGCTTATAGTTTATTAGAAAGGAGATAAATTATTCACCAAATGCGTTGAACATAATTTCTCTGCCGACGTATCTCTATTTGATTTACTGTTCAAATTCCTGCAGAATTACTTCCATGTAATGTCGCGCTGAACTCGTAGAGGTGGAATGTTGATACAATGTATTTATTTTTTCAGTCTGAATAGCATTCTAGGTATCAAAATGAGGAATAACGAAATGGAAACCAAATATTTTATTATACAGAGACCCCAATTTTTCATATGTAAATCAAATATTAAAGAAATTCTAGTAATTTCTATTTTCTCGTGCACATTATAATAATATATACTTTCAGATTTCTCTGATCATAAAACTTATTGCTTTTCAAAATTTTACTATTAGGAAATAATCAATAAAAGTGAATACCTTTAAAATTTCGTTGTTGTGTGTGTGGCATATAATCTACCTTGTTTTCCAATAAATTAAATCTGGTAAAGTCTCCGAAGGGGGTAGGGTAATAGACTCAGCTATCTGAATTGTTTTTTTTTATGTCCAATTACGATTTAGGCAATGTAAAGTTATCTACGATTTAGTTATATTCGATGATAGATTTTCTGAGAAATTAAATAAAATGAGAGAAGAAATCGGGGACTCTCGAGGAGGACACGGCACCACCCAGTTTATCAAATACTCGAGTCGGGCCAACATCCATTGTGAGTCAAAATAATGTAAGAGTTTGTACCTGCGGGAATGCGAGGTGGTGGTTATTTAATTTTTTTTTTAAATAAGTGAAATTTTTTAAATAAGTAAAATTTCACTATTTTTCAACTCAAGCTTAATCCCAGTCCGGGTGGCGTATTTCCAAACCCTGTACCGGTTCAGTCGCAGTAGCGACGATATACATTTTAAATATCAAAATTTAAATAATTAGAAACAAAATTATCAATTTCTAATATACACATTGGAAAGATTATAGTATCTAGATTATAGAGCAATTTTTATTTTTGAAAAGTGATAAAAAATAACCAATATAGAGGTGTATTTACAAAATATAGGAATAATATCAAAATTTTAATATTTAGAAATAAAATTATAAATTTCTAATATACACTTTGGAAAGATTATTTTATCAAGATTTTATAACAATATTTTTTTTTGATAAGTGATAAAAAATAGCCAATATAGAGGTGTATTTAAAATGTAAATTGCCGCCACCGCGACTGAAACGGTATGGGTTTTGGAAATACGCGTCCGGGTACCCCCTGTGTGTTTGTTTCTGCTTGTAAATCAATCTAAAATAATTCCTTTAATACGAATTTTTAAAAAATTAAACTAAACTTAAGATGTTCGGTTTGAGTTTGTGTCAGATGGAGACACTCTGAAAAATATATATATATTTTTTAATTATTCTTTATTCATAAAAATATCATAGTTGTACAGTTTTTACAAGTTTTTCGAGTACCACACTAGGCACATGCCCGTATTATGGTAGTCGTGATATGAGATGGAATTACACCTGTTACGCTACACTACACAATGACTAAAATTAACCAGGATCTACTAGGATACTTCCACGGCTACCGTTCTGTTACAAGTGTTTATAGTTAAAAAAAAACTTATTTATAATTTTTAACAATCATATTATTTCTGACGTAAAATTATGGAGTTATTTACTTGAAAACACAGCCTAAAAAAATATATAGTAACTATCCGTAACCCCGAGCAAAGCCGAGAACAAGCCGCTGATAAAGCTTGCTATATTTTATTGATGAGACTACTAATTACAAGAGGCCACTTACAGAAGCATTCTGGACACATAAATTTCAAACAGTTATTTCTGTTTACGATAAACTGCACAAAATGACCGTGCAATCGAAATATCTACAACTAAACAACAAAATAGTGACTCTTTCGAAACCACGTGCCTCTTCCAGAACTGTTCAAGACATATTTTCAATAAACTGTTTCTGTCTTCTTTTAACTACAAACTGTGCATAGAGTACGTGTTTGCCTTACAATTGAAATATCTTTCTTCAAACAACAACGAAATGCCTTGAACTAGAGGAAATTCTCTACCGGACATCAAATTCCCATTGCCTCAGGTGTTATCCCAGTTAGTCAAAGGTTTACCTTGATTTATGTATGAGGAGAAGAGATACACAACTTCCTGTTACTAAGCGGGAACAAAAATATCCGACCTAAAGGGTTTATGAATATTTATTAGGATCAGCAGGCATAGTCTGATAAAAGCTTTCGAATTTTCATTTTTTTTCAAATAAATTCTTGTTAATTTTTTTACTTTTTTGTTAAAATATTTTTATTTTTCTTTGAACTAATTTTAAAACTTTCGTTTCTCAAATCAAAGAAACATTCTTAGTAAGCGATTTGCAATCTCACGACCTAATCCCGTTATTCGCAATCACATGTTTTTGTTAAGGATGACGAGTTCATCTCACAAGGTTATGAATATAACATCATTACAAAAATAGTATTAAAAAAATCCCCATGAAGCGATGTGAAAGTATGATGTATCTCTAATTTCCGCTAAATATTTATTTCGAGGAATGAATTTAGAGACAAATCCTTTTCCTATATATTTTTTTGTCCTATATAAGCAACAAAGAGCTTTACAAATTTACCCAAAAAAAAACAAAACCTTGTTTCTTCTATAAATAAATCAATCTTGTTTGTAAATTCATACTTTTCATTCGCACCATTAAATTATAACAACTTACAGGAAATATTGAAAATGTTATGCTTTCAAAGGATTTATTCCCTTAATAATAATTAATTAATTTAGAGATTGAACTTACCACTTACCACTTCTCTTACCACTTCTCTAACCAAACTCTTGAATAATTCCACGTTGTTTCAGGAATTCTATCTCAAACTGCGCACTGCAGCTTTACTGGGTACTAAAATCTCCATTTGGGCTTTTTGCTTGAATGTGTGAACATTCAAGTTGTGAAATGTGAATATAACAAACTGTAGTAGAACTGTTTCAACGTAAGAATGCAGTCGGCTTGCGAGGGAGGAGAATAAAATTGATTGCCTGCTTCGCTCTTAAGATCTAACCATCACGCCGTTTTCTCTGTCTCGGCACACACCTTGCTTCATCCGCGTTCATATATCGACTTATACATACTCTCATAAATATTTTAGATTCCACCATTGTACATAATTTGTGAAGGTACTTAAAACTTACATGAAAGCATTTTTTTCGGTGACGTAAGAGTAGGTTTGCCTACATATTGTAGAGTATGTTGAACCGAACACAATACTCACGCGAAAGCCAAAAATTTATTTAGTAAATAAATGATAATACTGGAAAACTCGTATTTTCAAATTCAACCAAAGTTGTCCCTTTTTAAAAACAATAAGTAGGCGTAAGCAAGACAAGATGATGTTTTTCGGTGATGTTTCACAAGAATATCACTTTCGAAGAATGCATGTACATCAATTTACACAATTCTAAGCCTGTGTTATTTTGGTCAAATAAATAAGGCAGGACTGTTTCTACGTAAGAATGAATCGGTTTCATGTGAACGATAATAAATAGGTATACCCTGTGTTAATACAATTATTAAAACTAGTGGTCGCCCAATGGTCGAAATTCGACCATAATTGTAATGTTTTTTTTTTTTTATGTTTGACATTCAGTAAGACCATAGACAAATAATATTAAAGACAAACAATATTAATCTATTCTCAATTTGACCATAGACTTTAACAATAAACAATAGAGTAAAGACGCGAGTGTGTGTGTCAAATACATGGTAGTGTGTGTAATGTTTTTGTTATTGATTTAATCTATTTTTATGCATAATTTTTAAAAAATATTAGCATTCTGCACTCCTCCTCTATATAAACTATAATTGTGCGAAATTTCATACTCCTCCGTCCGCGCAATTTTCGTAAAAAGGGGTACAAAGTTTTGGCTTCACGTATTAATATATTGATATTTAATATATTAGTGGCAGTTATTCAGCAATCTTTCAAGATATGTGCAGTAACTATTCTATAAACTTACTGTAACACACTCACTAAGCCGATTGCAACCGTACCTAGATGCAGTTTTCAAGCTGTCTACCTGCATCATCAAGTAGTGCACATACATGCCTACATTGCCTCCCTGCTCGAGAGATATACTGCAAATATTTTCGTATTATTTACCCGTTTCCGAAAAAAAAGAATTGCGCTTTGTCTCACATTTTGCAAATAAAATATTTGATTTTTTTTTAATTAATGAGTAAAATTCAAATTGTAATATTTAATCACTGAAGGCAATTTTTGTTTGAGAGTAGTTATCGTCGATGTTGTCTTCAGTGAATAAATGTTACAATTTGAGGTCTTATTAATTAATTTAAAATAAAATAATAAAATGTTCATCCTAGACTTGCAGAAAAGTCGATAGATGTCGCATATTAAATGATGGATAAATTTATCCAAGACTCTATCGAGGTAGCATTTAGTTCGAGATGAATCTTGCAATCATACGTAAAGATAGCTGCCAATAAAAATATGAGCCAAGGAAATGAAGATAATGTTGGCGTTATTATTCGAAGTATGGTACGGTTAAATTATGACCGAAGGGAATAGGGTCTCGTTAGCTCGATGGTCGAACATCGCGAGGCCAATGTCACGTTTTTATTTTCTACATATGACCGTATCTTTTTCTGTTATTTATTTTACAAATATTCAATTGACAATCGCATCTTCAGTGATTAAATATTACAAATTATTTATATTATGATCCAACGAAAATCACATTTAAGTTAGATCACTCTATCTCCGCGAGATGTCGCTAGTGTCTCTTTTCGACGGGACCACTTGTTTCATCAATCATCATTTGTTTTCGCTTTCCCGTAAAATTTACTTTTTGAAATGAAAACTTCTTTAACACCGTTGTGATTTAAAATTCGATGAAACGGAAACGAGCGACACTAAAAAGAGACAACACATACATCGATAGGATCTAGCCTGCGAGAAAATGATACAGAGATATCGGTGGCCTCTTTGTGCGACGCTTTGTAGCCTATCGGCATGCTCTTTGTGCGGTAATTTGTGCAGAATAAAATGTTAAAAAATATTTTTTAAACTTGGTAACAATATTGTAACAAATAAACCCTTACAAGTGACCTCTGCTAAAGTCGCCGTTTAAATGAAATGTGACAAAAATTGTTATTTTCAAAATAATTCCCTACCAGTTGTTGCAGACAAATTAGAAGAAGATGTGATTTATCACATTTAAGTGGGCGACATGTTTTTTCTAAGTGTACTGTGTACTACGGTGACCGGACAATTGAGAATGAAACCAACTCAGAGCCACCTCAGAAAAAAAAAATATACATAAAAAATTGGTTAAATAGGTTAAGTTAGGGTTATGGACTATTCAAAAAAAATCATAGCTTTTAATGATTTTTCAAAGAGGTTTTGAGTTGGTTTTATTCTCAGTTGGCATGGAACCGTACTATACAGGGTGTTAAGGGACTTGACTTACAATTTTTTTGATTCCTGACATTATTTTGAATGAAAAATGTTAATGAAATTTTGGGCTCCGGTGACTTTTTTGTGTTTATTTACTCTGTATTCGTCTCATTATTTCGAAGTTTAATTTTCTGAAGGTTTCATTTCTACCGGTGTATTACGATACTGCCCGACAATTTCCATTCAGCGTAAAATTCATTCCGATTTCCAAGTGCTCCGTCAACCGATTGCAAGCGAGTATTAATGCACAGATGAATCTTGTCCAAGTTTGAGCGCCACGTTAGAGGAAATCCAATACGGGAGGTACGCCCAAATGGGCAGTTACTGTTACCGGTTAAGCGGACAACCCATTACCGGGAAACTGTAATGGAAACTATCTATGGGAAATGCTCAGCTGTGTCCTATAGAAAATATACATAAATTATTAGTTTTAAATGATGTGCAATAAATAGGTGGACAGTGAGCACCTATTTTTTGGTGAGAATTTTTTTTATGAAATCCTAATATTCCCTGGTTATGAACGTTGTTATACGCGAAAATTTTGTTTGAAAAATGCCTATTAAAAGCGAAAAATTTGACTTTGAAAAATGACGGTGCGCTTAAAAGGTAGAGAATTTGGAACCTGGGTAGCAGCCCAACATTTGTCCACGAAGTTGCCAACTGATCAGAAGTTTTTCGAAACACTTAAAATAATTTTCAAAAATTCTGAAATTCAAACACGAAATAATGACACGTATTCATTGGTTTGTGCTTCCCAAATCTTAATTTATAAAAATGAATGTTTCTTTGTTTTTCCCTTATGCGTTCCTAAACCATTCATTCGATTGCGATGAAACTTTGGTAATTTGACATGCGCATGTCTGCAATGGTTATTAGCTATATATAATAGTGAGCTCTGGTGTTATGAAATTATTTCCTATGCTATTCATCCCATTGCGATGAAACTTTGGTGATGTGTTGTGCGCACGCCCGCGAAGGTTTCTATACATAATGGTGAGCTCTTTCTTCATGAAATTTGTAAAAAAAAATACAATAAGTGGCGCACAAGTTTCTTGAAAAATGTGCGTATTTCGTATAGTTTAGCGGCAGGAAGAGAAAGCGGGAAGGGAGGAGAACGCGGGATAGGCAAGGGGAGGGAGGAAACATGTTCTTACTTTGAATGGCATTGCAATACATGCCGGGTACTCGCTAGTAAAAAATAAATAAAAGCATCGATGCGCAAAAATATACTAGTTTCGTGTTTATAGTTCTTGAAATAATTTTAACCTCATAATTTTTATAGAAAAGTAAAAAAAAATTCGAACAGAATTATACTTTTTTCGTGTGGAAAGTTGCACCCGATAAGTGAGCCAAGCCAATGATTTTTATGGAAAGTTATTTCTTTATTTGGTGTGAAAATTAAGTAAGTTATTGGTTTGTATTGTGTTTGATTTCAAATTTTAGTACAGACTTTCTCACTTAACATAACATGTCCTGAAAAGGCTGTGGTTATCTACCACCTCCGTTAACCCTTTACTTCATTAACCCTTTGAGGAGTATCGCTGCACGTATGCGGCGGCACTCCGACGATCCAGATAGAGTATCGCCGCATACGTGCGGTCGTCCGACTTTATTGAAAAAGAAATATTTGTAAAATGTTGAGAACCACTGAATTTGTCTAACTATAATTTATAATGCAATAAGAAAAGGTTATAGGAATAAAAAAAACACAAAAATTGACTTGTGTAGTTAAAAAGGTAAGAAGACAATTAATTAAATCGATTGCAAAATTAAGATAAACTTGAAAAATAACACACTCCCACGATGTAAATGGCAAAAAAATAACTCGCTAATCAAAGGGTTAACGTTGGTCTTATCTTCTAAATGTACAATCTTTCTGTCAAGAGTCAAACGTAGTCAAATGTTTTATCAGATATTCAATAACACTGTGGAAAGGTACTGCAAATAATCTATTTAAATTATTTTTTTACGATACCAATATTTTTACGCTGGCCAGCCCACTAGCGTCGCCACCGAGCAGAGCGGAACTCATTATTCCATTCTGGATGCGTTCTGGGTTCTTGTCTCGACCGGCCACCAGGTATTGTGGTATCTGTTCTAAAACTTCCCGTGTAACTTCTGATAAAATTTTTGTTGGTATTTATATTACAAATTGAAATAAAATAATCAATCTTCAAACGTAAGTTTTATCATTTATAATCTAATGAAAAGTAAGTATTCATACTCCCGTAATTGGTGACCCCGACGGGATATGAACACGCAACCTTCTTCTCCCATAATACAAATACTTTTTTGTTTCTCCGTATCCCTTAATAATCCCTGAAGAAATGCCGCAGAGGCTTTTACAACTAATCCGTCGAACTCGTTTTCGGAAACTCTATTCCTCAATCTATAAGTGCTAGACACTTCAAGTGAGTTAATAATTCGACACCTAAACTCGTGTGAAATTCAACGCTCGATCTCGGTTTTAAAACGTTAACTTTAAAGTGAGTTTTTCAATAATTTAAGCACTTTTTTACTAGTTAAGAATGGCTCATTGGAAACTGCTCCGGCTAGAAAATATCTCTGCTAAAAGTTGTTTGGTAACTGAAGATATCTTAAAGAAAAGTTTGAGCGTGGAATTTTACAGAAGGAAACATCTCGAGGGAAATAACTAGTGCATATTTTCCAGCGTTTTGCAAATTATTAGTCGCCATAGACATAGATTGTTGCTTTGCGTGGCTGTTTCAGCAAATAAGTTGAAGTTACTTAGTTAAAAGTTTTTCAATAAAATACTTAGTTGTGAATTTATTTGTGTTATTCGTGGCTTGTGACTTTGACAGCATATGTAATATAAAAATATTAGCAATTCATTCTGGAAAAAAATAGAAATATAACAACAATAAAACGAGTTACATAATAAAGATTTAAAGCAGTTTAATAGAATTTTTTAGGATAGCTTCACACAGGAGGTGGTGAGGAAAATAATTTCCCTTTGGGTTTTTTGGAGGTATTTTAAAGGAAAGGAAAGAGAGGAAGTTCTGGGCTGAAAAAAGGTATGAGGGGAGGGTAGGAACTGGTGGCCATTGTGTTTAGGAATGACGCACATATGAATCCATCCCTCCCGCTGCGGGGGAAAGCGATAAGTCCTGCTGGAGAGGTCAAATGGTCTCCCTCAACCAATCTCTCCTGACCCGCCACGCATAAGTGGTTAAACGCATCCACCACTTAGACCTGAACATCTCACCCCTTGAACCCGGACCCCTACTAAGTCACAAACTAGTAGCTTCTAGCTTGCCACTTGGAGTGAGCTGTAGCAGAGGTATTGATTATCCATAAAATTGTTCCCGCCTTCCAAATTGTAAATATGTCCTATTAAAACAGCGTATAAGGCTAAAATGGAGTTGTGGCGTAATTTTATGTATTACTTGGGCATCTACAAAGCTTACTTCCATTCCTTACATGTTTCTTAAACGGTAGTTAAACCGGGTGTGGAAGCGGTTTTAGTCAGCCAAGTAATTGGATTCATGACGTATGGGAACCTGTCGCATTTTCCAACTCAGCAACTAACCGATCATTGAAAAATAGTTCCTGACTTGGTGTTTTAAATAAAATACTGTTAAATGTTCAAAAGTAAATGAAATGTGCCTTTATTTCAAATTCAAATGCAAATTGTTCAATATTTTCAAGGCATGGTGTCAGTTATTTTTGTTTTAGAAGAGTTTTGCTTTAAATGTACATTTTTTATTTATTTTCTTTAATAAATTACCGGCTTTGTTACACCCGTAGCATTAATTAACGTTCTTAAAACTAACTTAGAGCACAGAAATAATTCAACTAAATCAATTTAAAATATGATTTGGGGTAGTTTTTTTTGCTTAAAACAGTGATATTGCAACCAAATGTTAGCAAACTCAAAAAAGTTTTTATTCCGTAAACATAGTTCATATCTGTTTTATCAATGAGTTCAAAATGTTGTTCAGGAGTTATAAATAGATCAGGACTCCTAGCACGGTCGATCGATAGCGATTGTAATGATAACTTTCGATAATTTCTCATCGCTCCCTAGCACAACTGCAGATCGCTAATGTATAAACAACACTTGAATATATTAAGAACACTTGCAGATCGCTAACGTACAAACAACAGTCGAATATATTAAGAACACTTAGTCATTGTGAACTGTTCGGTATGTTTTTAGGTTTTCACGGCCAAAAAGTATTTTTGTTATTGTTTTTGGGGTGTTATGCCGTGTTTCGCTACCTCCTTCTTTAGCCAACGTTTCGGACAGCGTTACAGTGTCCATCATCAGGGCAGATGAGTGGAGGAAAGTAAAGAAGGAGGTAGCGAAACACGGCATAACACCCCAAAAACAATAACAAAAAAAAAAAATTGTGAACTGTTATTTATTCTAAACGAAAATATCTGTTGTTCTCGAGAACAAGATACAGAAAAATGTAAAAAGATAATGGTCGCAACTGGGACTCGAACCCAGAACCTATCGTCTAACCGGGACAGGTGCTTTTACCAATTCAGCAATTGCCACCTTCCATCAAACCGTCATAATGGTCAATCTCATATTTTTTAATTTTATAATTAACAATATTATCTTCAATTTTTTACGAGAAAAACTCTCTTTTTATAACTTTTGAAGGTTATTCCCATCAACGTAATATATCATTGAAGAAGAAGATAACACTTTTAAATCTAAATGAAAATATGAAAGAAAACAAGACACAGAAAAACAGAAAAAGACAATGGTCGCAACTGGGACACGAACCCAGACCTCTCGTCTAACCGGGACGGCGCGTTTTCCAATTTCGCTATTGCCACCTTCTGTCAAACCGTCATATTTGTCAATCTCATATTTCAAATATTTAGAATCATTAATATTATCTTCAACTAGTTTCTTTCATATTTTCATTTAGATTTAAAAGTGTTATCTTCTTCTTCAATGAAATATTATCTTCGACTAATTTTTCCATATCATAGACAACTATCTTTTTCATTGGAAACAATCGTTCTAAGAAATGGTTTGTAACCTAGATAGCGTCTTGAATATATACATCCGATTTTATTTATATACAAAATATATTGACATTTGTATAAAAGTCTAAAGTCTAAATGAAAATTAAATTTTTTATAAGAACAACCCTATTTTAGGTTGCAAACCATGTTTTCGTGTAGATTATTAGTGTTTTCTTCTACCTCAATGATTTGTTACATTGATGGGAATAACCTTCAAAAGTTATAAGCAGAGAGTTGTACAATTAAAAAATTGTTATTTATTCATTGACAATCTACAGTCCTGGGGTCCTAGCCCCCTATGAGGGTTGATAGGAATAACTCTCGGTTCTAATCGTTCCCTAGCGTGATTACAGATCGCTATCGAATGTGTAACAGTTCTCAATGACACAGTGTTATTATTATATTCGCCGTTAACTGTTGTTTATACGTTAGCGATCTGCAGTTATCCTAGAGAACGATGAAAAGTTACCGAAAGTTGTCATATCCATCCTAATCGATCGACCATGCCAGAGGGCCAGGATTTGTTCACCTGTTAACCAAAGTTCTTAAGTTAAGATGTGACAAAAAGTAGAGCTCCTTTCTTCACATGAATATCTCCATATTCGTTGCATCCATATATTACATGAGGTGTGTAGAAGCAAAGGCAGCAATCTCCACTTTCAGTTTTTGAAAAAAAGTCAAAAAGTGTCAGCTGAGTTTGTCAGCTTTCTGCCATCAAAATCAGAGTTTAAAAATATGTATCGAAGGCAAAGATATCAATGTGTTTTTTGCTTTTAAAAAAAACGGAAGTGGAGATTGCTGCCTTTGCTTCTACACACCTCACATTATATCCATCCATTACATCGCACTTCCAGATTATTCGACTATACGATTATCATATCTGAAAGATTTCTAATGACCTCTTTTAATGATTATTGCCATCTTTAAAAGGGATATAAATTTGAAGTGAGCAATATCCATTAAGAACTCCTTTGTGTGTATTATTTGTACTCGTATTCAGAATAATTATCCATTTTAAGTACAAAGCATAACGTCTTAGTATTAGCCAGTGTGAGCACTTATATTAACAGAGAGAATGAGTCATGCTAATTAACGATCAAAGTAAATAATTAATGTCAATCATTTCTGACGTTTTATCATTTAACTATTTTGAGGCTCAAATCGCTAGTAACTTTAGAACAGAATAATTATTCGCAATTAAGACAAAATAATAATAATAATTAGTAATTAAGAGCTTTACGACAGGCAATCCGAAGGTGGCTACTTCAAATCCAGACGTGCTCAAATAATTTTTGTTGATTGTTTTCTTGTTATTTCACAATTAATTTATTTAAAATAATGTAGAGTTAACTTGCGACACGTTCTAGAGAGTTCTCGATACTTTCAGTATAGCCTTGGTGTAAGACCACCATTTAGAATTGAAACCTTTCTTGAAATGGCTTGAAGTGACTCGTGTCAAGTAGTTCACGACGTTCTCTCCCACAACTCCTTTCCTTCCCCACTACTTTGAGCCTCACAACGTATTCCAGTTGGGGATGGCATAGTCTCACTGGCTCCAGATGGGAGAGTAGGGACTCTGCTGCGGTATTCACTTTAAAAAAAGTTATATGTGAATAGGACGTAAAAATGCTTTTTTCGAATGAATTCTGATATTCGCTTTCCATGCAATTACGTAGATGAAAAATGTATCATAATTTTGATAGGTACTGTAATGAACAAATTATTTTGTAACAACGTTTACATTTGAAAATATGGGTGAACATTTAAAAAATAATTAGAATACAGTGCATTTTACATTGTTTATTTATCGTAATGAATGAATGAACTTCTTCCTATCAGAATGAAAATCTTCCTATACAGAGCAATTCAACTGCTAAATGAATCTGTATTGTGCATCGACAACTTCAATGTCACTTACATAGAGTACAGATAGTTTTCTGACATACGTCACAAGATAGTAAAACTGCCCCCATACACTTCTTACTTTAAATTTTGTAATCTTCTCCATAATATTCTGGGGTATAATTGTTTCATGGAGAACCTGTTAAAATAAATAAAGAAATAAATAAATAATCATCAGCAACATTCCTTGGAGAGTCCTGGCCGCGTCTGGGAAACGTCTCCATTGTTTGAACGGTTTTCGTTGTGCTCTTAATACCCAAGGAACGAGATGTTAACCTCTAAACCTTCCAGGCATCAAAAATTAGGCCCCCCAACAGCCTTTCGTGCTGCACACTTCTTACGTGTCTTTGTGACCAACAATCTATTTTGTCCTTCCTACGTGCCGTATTTATTACAGCCAAGTTCATTTTAATCTTGTAATTAAGTTCTTTTAAAAATATTTTATACGTATAATTAGTGAAAGGTTTCGTCATCCAAAACCTTTGCAAAATATACATTGTTTTGTTCCTTAATTAATTTTAAATGTTGCAGTTTTCATGTGCTGTTCATTTTTAAAGTTACAAACCCGTATATTTTGTAATTAGTTAACTTCTTTAACTGTTGGCTCGGAATTAAATATGTTGAAATTGGCGACAACTTTAAGGATGGGCCGTACGCTGAGACATCGGTCGCGCAGCATGTTCAGCGCAGTTGTGGAATGTATGAGAAACATGCACGTCTCAGCGTATGTCGCTCCATACACTTCCATACAACACAAAAACCAAAACTATCTTGCGCTGAACATGCTGCGCGACCGATGTCTCAGCGTACGCCCATCCTAATCCTCGCTTATCTCAACGGCTTATAATTGCCACAATAATTTACACCTTTGGTTACCTAGTCGCTCCTTGATAATTCGAGACAATAAACAACAGTTTAGCAGATAGCCTGAAAATCAGTGGCGTAGGGAACGTTTGTGCTAACTTAGGGTACAGAATGCGGCCACAGTAAATCTAAAATATTAAAAAAAAATTAATTACCATTTTTTTTAATATTCTCCGGTGTCTGTATATATCAGGGAATCAATGCGCAATGGCTAATTTTTCATTAGAATCAAGATAATATTAATACAAGTGTATTTATGCGTAAGAAATCATGTGACCTTACAACTCAACAATGTGCAACTTCATCACTCCTTTGAAAAGTCATTAAAAGTGATGAAAAACAAAAATAGGCTTAATAGGTGACGTTAGGTTTTGGGCTATTTTTTTATAATTCATCACTTTTAATGACGAGGGTGTTAAAATGTCACTTTATTGAGTTGTCGTGGAACCGATAAATGCGTATCATTAAATAATCGAACACCAGTGTCAAAAAGTGACAAGCAACGTAATTTTCTGAATAAAAAGACTTTTGAAGTGAATCTTCTTTAACATCGTTATTTTTATTTTATTTTTTTTATTTTTTATTTTAGTTTATTGGGGAAACAAACAGTTTTACATATTATATTAAGACAATTACATATTACAAGGTTGCATAAACCAGCGAAGTTTCCGCGAGAATTCATGGAATATATACATTAAAAAACATAGATTTAAACAATAAAGAAAACGTAAAGTAGTAGAAGAAGAAAAAAGAATATTTAAAAAAAAGGAATAAAGAACACAGATTTAAGTATGTGAACCTATATAAAAATAATACAATTTCACATCAAAGGGTAAACATTATTAACCATTAACCATTTATCACAAAACGGCGCTGTCTAAATCATCCAAGTATTATTATTATTATAAAAAGAGAAAAAACAACATGATAAAATTTGAGACAAAAAAAATACACAGCAGGGGTAGAGGGCTCATAATTAACAATTTGTTTGAATTTTTTCTTTTGTGCATTTGGTAAATTGGCTTGAGGACAAATGGAAAATATCGGCGTGAAACTCTGATGGAACGGAAACGAGTGACACTAAAAAGAGACAAACATATACATCTATAGGATTTAACCTGCGAGGGAATGAGATAGAATGAAACCTTGTCGCATTGGCCGCTTTGATTATGAGCTTACTTTTCAAAGCTCCTATTGGTTGAGATTGCGTGGGCGAAGGTTTCACTTCTACCGCGTGTGAACTGCACTCGATTTTTTTTTAATGTTTCTTACGGTCAAAAACCTTTTTTGTAAGGTCTCATAAATGCCATATTGGTAACTTATTATTGGTATTACGTATTATTGGTATTACATATACGTACTACGTATTGGCTTGTGTAGTAGGTCTATTTACTACGTAGGAATCGAATCCGCAACCTTTCAACTACCAGGCAAATACTAGACCTATTTAGACTTCGTTACAGGATAATCCATATTCCAGACACCAAAAAATCAAAAAAATTATGTGGTTTAATCTACTTGCGATATAAAAGTTATAACCATATTAAAAGCAGTATCTTTTCAGTGAGTATGGGATTTATAATCTAGCCAGGAAACTTGATAAAATACAAAACATTATAATCGCGGCACGCCTCTGACTTAGTGTTCATATTAATATTTAGGAACCATGTCGAAGACGAGACCCAAAATTCAGCTTCCGGCGAAAATGTTATTTACAACCAACGTCACGTCGGCGTACCTAAGCTATTGACATTTTAGCATAATTTGACATCAAGTACCGAAGCATTATTTGATCGAATTTTTAAACGTGTATTAGTGACAAGATTGTGGGATCTGTTTTGCGAACTTGCCCCGGGCGTGGAAATTCGTCAGTACGCCACTGTTGAGAATGTTATAAATTGGTAATGAGAGGAATTTCATAGTGCTGTTGTGAATTCCGAAAGTGCACCTTCAAGATACTGTATTTTGCATGGTTTACTGCTTGTATAGGAATTTGAGCTATTCGTATGCCCGTAAGGCTCTAAGCTGCTATTTGAGAGCTTAAACACTGAAAATTTCTATCTATTTTGTACGTTATTTGATAAAATATGCTGCTGTAAGTATAATGCAATCTATAGATATAGTAAGATTTGTCAATCATTGTTTTCGATATCTTTATGAACGTTTTACACAATGCTTGTTTTGTCCATATCCAAATTGGTCGTTTTTTTATACAAATTCGGGATGAAAAAGTGTTCTATTTTAATACCGATTTTCGTACAGCTTGTTGTCATCTGTCTTTATTTTATATGTAGAAATATTACACGTCGATTTCGTTTTATATATAAATATTGCCAAAATACTATTGATTGTTACATGTTACCGTACGGTGTTGTTAATTTCGCGTGTGTTTTTTTATGATTCGTCGACAGCAACGACAAAGGTAAACGACAGATGCTTTGGTGTGATCTACGGTTATGTTAAAAGTTTCGCCATGTTTTATGGTTTATTACCGTACCAAAATATAACTTCTTTTCTGTCTTTATGAAATTGTAAATATGAAAATAATGATCGTGTGAAACAAAGATTTTTCATGGGGGTCCCTCTATATCAGCAGTCGGGGAACTTTTTTATCCATTACCCCAAAATATTTTTGCTTAAGTCGATATTACCCCTTCCCCCATTTTGAAATGAAGACAATCAATGTTTATTTAAATAAAAAATATTTAATGAATTAATTTATACGGAAAATAAAAAAAAAGTTACATGAAAATAGTAAGTGTGTAATAGACGAACAAAATAAAATTCTCAAATTGGATCAAACAAAAATTCAGATTTTCAGGTTTCCCTTTCAGATTTTGAAGAAATGATGTTGCTTCATGTTTGACACAATTACTTCAAAATTGGGACTTTTTGATATAAGAGCAATTTGAATACAGTCTTCGGCGTTTAATCGATTCTTCGTTTTTATGTTCGTTAAAGTGGAAAATCCTTGTTCACAAAGATAGGTTGTTGCAAATGGCAGCAACTTTTTACCGCCTCCTCATGTGCAATTTTTAAAGCCTTCGTAGCTTTTTACATCCAAAAAGACGACAGATTGGCTTTGCTCTCAAATTGAATACGTGCTTCAGTATTAGATCGAAGTTCAAGTATTGTTTCTGCCAAACCCGGAGGTTCTTTTGGTATGTTAGCAATTTCACAATTAAAAGGATCTACAACCCAATTGAAAGTATGTAATCAAGATCTGGAAAGTAGTCAGAAAACCGCTCTCTGAGTTTGGTAAGATCTTTTATAACTGTATCCTTGATGTCATCAAAAACAAAGCTAACTTTGAAAAAGAAGCTATCTTGTTCTGTTCTGATTTCCGTTTCCAATATTGAAACTTTAATCCAAACGCTGACAGTATTTCGCTGGCTGAAATGATATTAATATTTTTTCCTTGCAATTCTTTGTTCAATATATTTATATTCTCAAATATGTCAGCTAAATATGTAAGATGTGCAACCCACGAGGGATTTAAACTTATCTGCGAGATTATCCATTTGATTGCACTTTTGAAAAATTTCCTTATTACCCAAAAAAAAACATTTTTTGGGTAATAAGGAAAGTATTGGGCAACCCCGGTTCCCCGACCGCTGCTCTATATAGTTTACATAGGGATATCGTTACGAAAAAAACATCTTTTACAATGCCTTGTACTATTAGGAAAACTATTTTTTTATTTTGTGAAATTAATGGAAGTGGAATTTTTAATGGAAGGAATTAGGGAAAAGAAGGAAAAGCGAGGAGAATAAAATCAAAAAAAATTGTTTCGATTTCGAATGGCTTTTTCCACAGAAAAGCAATTTTTTTAATAGAACGTATTAATTTCTGAACATTCAGGACCCACATGAGAGACCACTGAATAAATAATCACTAGATGTGTTATTCAAACCAAAAAAAGAAAACCAATATTTCCAATTCACGCAAGACCTTTTGACTCTTACGCCGAAGACAGAACCATGATAATGCTTTTCTGTTCAGTAAGTAATTTTAAAAAGTTTGATTACATTTCACTCAAATTAAGGAAAATTTCCCTCACGTCGAGCACTCTTGACACGCCCATAATACACTTCTATCTATGTTTCTCTTCAGCCTGTTAACATCATCTATCTTGTATGAAAACGAAAAATACAGAAGACACCAGAACCACGACGTCACGTATGACCTCTCACTGGAACTACCATAACATCGTTTTTTCAATCGTATTTGGCCCTTGTAATCAAGATCAACATAAACACATTTTAAACGAACTACATCGTGCATTTTTTTTAATCATCTGGGTGAGCATGAAGGTAATACTGTTCACATATTGTTTCAACCAATGTTCATTTAAAAAACATTGACCTTATTAGAAATGCAATTTGAAATGAAAAGTACAATTTTTTTTTAAATGTAAACTTTTTTTTATTTTCTTAACTCGATCTGAAAATCAAGAGTTCCGATACTCGAGGTCCTGCTTACTACTCAAACAGGCTCGTGTAAAGCTTTTTATAAACCAATTAATATGTAATCGCTTAATGTTTCTTCCACAAGAAGTCGATACTGAACGCTGTTGAAGCGCGATATTCTCAGAATAATAATTAATGTAATTATTATTAGTTTATTTACCAAAGATAAAATTTCTCCTCGAATGCGTAAGTCACTAACAGCAAACGCTGGTCTGTACCTAACTCATTATTGTTGTAAAACCCTTTTTGAAGAGATTCACAAATAACTTTACATTATTATTGCTGGTGGGGTGAGTTCAAAGGGTTCCTTTGTTTGCTGGGAATTTGTAGGTACGTTGACTAATAAAATAAATCGTGTAACTAAATAATCGAAAAATGAAAATGAAAAACCATGAGAAGTAATCATGTTATAATAATATAACGTAATGTATTTGTAAAAACCTTATTTTTGATCTAGGCTTCTCATCCTTATTATCATTTTTGACCGGTCGGTGGTTGAGTGGGCATCGCGTTTGGGTCCCACTCGAGCGTCGCGTGTTCGATTTCTCGGCTGCCTAAGTCCTCCATCACGACTCAAGCAACATTTTAGGCTTACCGTGGTGGTAGTAGGAGATTTTCAAACATTGTTATTCGTAACCCGGGTATTTTTGTCTTTCTTTACAAAATAAATATAAATTAGACCTATTGAGATACATGTGCAGAAAAAGATAACTTTTTGCTGAGAAGCTCTGTGACGAGCATGTAAAAGCTTTGATCTTGGACAAAATCGATAAATTTATTATCCTGCTAAGAACAACAATATTTTTAATTTGTTTATTTTTTTATGTTTAATTTGATAATGCTTTCGAAAGGCGAAACAGCTATCACGCGTGATAATAATTACACCGCCGAACTTTTTCATAAACAAACTGCTTAAATGAATTAAATAATAAACATTAAAAAAATGCAGTTCTATAAATTAAACTTGAAAACATCAAACAAATTATGTCATTTATATGAGTTTAGGTTCAAATAAACATTTTGACTTACTATAAAAGCAAAATTATGTTTTTCTGAAACCCCTTGAAAAGTGTTGAAATTTCGAGAAAAGCTTTTTGTTGCTGAAAATAGAAAAACAAATGAAAGCAGAGTTTTATAAATAAAAATAATATCCCACATTTCTCTTCATACATTTATACATTTGGTAACGTACATCAAGCATTTCCCGATTCCTACCGAAAACATAACATTTATTCGACCTCAATAATTCAGACTTCCGACCTTTCGTGATCTTCTTGAGAATGGCACTGGATGCTTTGGCATTTTGTTATTGAAAGGACGTTATTTGGCGAAGGCATTTTCAATTTGTGATATTCCAATACTTCTTCAGACAGTAAAATGAACGGTTCCTTCGAGCCTTCAATATATTTTTTTTCATAGATGACTCTTTCATAAATACAAGCAGGGAGTGTCTGAAATACTTTCCCGTACAACTTTAAACAAGTGTTTATATTAGATTTTATGCTGTTTTTCTCACTTTCGGAAAGCTCCCTGTTATTTACCTAGCACGGACTATCGATAAAGAATTTATCCATAGTGTCGGTAACTTGTCATCGTTCTTGAGCGCGACTGCAGATCATCAAAGAACAAACAACAGTTCACGTCAAATAAATTAAGAATACTACTTATTCGTTGTGAACTGTTGTTTGTTCCTTAGCAGCCTGCAGCCGTGCTCGGGAGCGATGACAAATTACCGACATTATCGATGGTACCTTATGTCGATCGACCGTGCTAGATACCCCGAAGCTGAAAAATCTACCGATCTCTGACGTCATGAAATTTGTGTCACATTTTGAACGTGCTTATTTTCAGTTCAATTGTATTTGATTGCTACTCCATCACGATTATGGAGCTTTACTTATCAAATTGAATATCAAAAAGCAAGACAAACGCCATAATCTTTATTGAAGTGGTTTTGACAAAGCTAAAGTTTTATGTATTATTTTATTAGAAAGGTTTGTAGGTTTGTGTTTTCAATATTCATTGTTTAATTTCGTAATTGCTTGACTCAGCATCGCTTTGTGAAAGAACACCATTCAGAATCAACACATCGCTTAACTCCTTAAGTTAATTTGTCCACTTTTCGGAACAACTCGTATAGGTATCATAGAAATCGTTGTATCTCCTTTACTATCATAGTGAGAATTATCATCTTAACGATATTGCAAAGAGAAAACACCACGCTATGCATTCAAATCTAAAAATTAACATCAAAAGAATTAAAATGTACACTTTTATGAAACCAAAATTTTGGACGGCAATTTGAAAAGTGAGGTGACAATAACGTTTATAATACGTTTGTCTAGAAAAATTTTTGTATGTTTTTTATATTTTTTCATTACTTTCAACTTTATTTAGAAAAACTTAAGGTGTGTCTTTTAGGTTTGCATTCAAATTGTTTATATTTATAAAATTAAATGGTTATTTCTGATAATAAAATTTGACAGCGTATTTCTTAGTTTTCATATAAGTTCACAAATATTCAATTTATTTGGATTTTAATGCAAAGCGAAAATATTCTTACCTACTGACTGAAAATGGTCGAGACCTGAGGGGTTAAAATGGCTTTCGCCATCTGAATATGCAGGTTTTTTAGCTTTCCCCTACCTAGCTCCATTCAACATCACAACATTCCCTATAGGGCAAGTAATAATCCCTCTGGTTCCTGATAGTAGAGACTCTTGTGCGGTACTCGTGTAGAAAAAAAAAACTTGGTTTTAGATGGCCACTCAAAACTTGAGTATTTTTAGACACACATTCGGAGAAAAGCAATTCCTTGCGAGCAAACAACAAAAACTCACACATTTTATATGTTCCTTCTGAACTCGTCCGAATTCCTCCTGCGTGTCACAACTGTAGTCTCTTGAGGGAGTGTATTTTTTCAGTGGCGGTAGAAAAATGATTATATTCAGTTGAAAGCGTTCCGTCTGATTATACTTATTGTGTTAATAAATTCCGAGGGAGCCACTTAGGGCTGTGTAAATATTTTATGCGGCGCTTTAACTTTGTATTTCGCATTTTCTTTACGTTTCAGTTTGTTCTTTCTTCTTCTTCGGGAAATAAAGTAAATGTCTTGCAGAGAACAACCAACTTGAAAGACAACTTCCTCGAAAAGTAATGATGTGAATATGTCTAGAAAAGAAGATTGTAAAATACCAAGCCAGTCAGTTAGTAGTAGAATAAGACACTAACGAAAGTTTTCAATACTCTCGGTAGAATTAATATCTAACTCTCGGGCGTGAACAAATGCAGTTTAACTATATTCCAATTTTATTGAAGTACAAATATTCCATACATGCGAGAATAAGCTTGCAAAATTAGAAGATTTTGTATTTTACTTTCATTGTTTTAATTCATCGGATTTCTAACCTGCTTGTCTTTTTGCTTGTCCACGAAGGACTTCATTATAATGTAAGAACATTTGGCTTGCAAAAAATCTGAAAGTGTTTTTCCTGATGTGCTGAAAAGTAAGTTCGTTTAAAAATAAACCCGTTTGAATATCTATCTATCAAATTCGCATCAGGGCTCATTTGTGATTTTATGGTCAAACATATTTGTAGACAGTTTGAAAAACCCCAAACTTAGAAATTAAAATCTAGCGGTTTCATTCTAGAATTTCCAACACCTTTATGTGTAACTCCACCGCCCACGAAGTCTGAGTACCATCTAGTTTTTCATAATATCTGAGCGCACCGCTGCGCCGTAAATGGAATAGAAGACACTAAAATTTTATGTCTCCCAGAATAAGCGCAGGTGATACCCGCTGGCCATTTTCACTCGGACAATAAGATTCAAAGAAATCAACTTTAACAAAAATATGAGAACGATTTTCATTAGTGTATTATGAAACGGTACAGCAAATTAATTCAGCGATGGATATTGTTTTTCTCACCATGAAATAGAACTAACGATAGGGTTTCTTTTCATTTTCATTTCACTCTTTAAGAGTTGACTTTTTTCAAAGCACCATTATTCACGATGGAAATAACACCGTGAGCTTAAATCTTAGGGTTCAGCTAGAAATATTGATGGTGCTAGGGTTAATATGAATATAGCTTTTGATAATTCGAATAATACCTAATTATGTACATGATAAAAGCTCACGAGAATCTTGTGATAGAATTCAATTCATTTTGATAAAATTTATTTCTCATATTGTTTTGTCAGCATAAAAATTTATTACCCTTTATGGCATAAGTTCCTAATATCCTCTTACCGAAAATAATGCATTATGCTTAAAAAAATTATGGAATATTAAGGCATTGCTAGCTAGTATATGAAATATAATTCTATGACAGTCTTGTATCTACTTGCTAGATTACTGCCTGCTCGACATGGTATAAATGATTTTTTTCGTATGTTGGATTTCAGTAGAGATGTCCTCGATATTATGGTGGGCCCGAAAAAGATTTTTTGATGGCTTGTTATAAAAACTACACGCCAACCAAACCAGTTCTAAAATATTTTCTTTACTGTTTTCACTCTGATTTTAGCTCTAAAGTACGTTTTAGTAATTTTATTTTTGCCAAAATTCGTCGAATTTTTTAATTTAAATAACCATGTTTCCATTGTAACAAAACAGTTTTACTTACATTTTTTGTGTTAAATTTGCATTTTTTCCTAATAAAAATGTCTTAATTAATACTTAACACACGAGATTTCCACGTTAGCGAGCGCTAGCAAGACTTTGACACTATTAATACATTGAAAAATGGAAGAGAATACTTATGAATTTCCAGATTATTTCAGTTTTGTTGCTAAAATTATTTCTTCCACTCTAAATCAAACAACAATAACTTTTTTGTATTCTCAAAATCTGCTACAACGTTGCTTACCATAATTAGAGAAAACAATCTTTGTTTTCACCACTGTGAATACTTAGGAATTTCCTGATTATTTCAGTCTTACTAAAATTATACCTTCCACTCCAAATCTAACAATAACTTTTTAGTGTTCTCAAAATCTGTTACATCGTTGCTTACCATAATTATAGTTAACAACCTTTGTTTTAACGACTGCATTCAATACATTGTACATAAGTATTCCTTTATTATTAGGACAAAAGTTGAACTCTCTCGGTTTATTAAAGTATTTGTACAATAATAAAAACAGTAATTAATTATTTTTAGTCAGGATTTAAAATAAGGAGCTTGTCTTTTATCCTGTCGAAGGAGTATTTCTGAAACACGTCAATTTTAAATAGAAACAATCTTCACTATTTGCATCATTTAACCATATTTTCAATCGCATATTCTAATTACCACGCCGAAATTTTTACCGTTAAGGAGTGTGTAGAGTTTCGTAAAACCGAAAAAAAATTACAACAATTTTCGTCTTACATTTCAAAAAGGTGCCGCCGTTAACCGCTCAAAGTGAAAAAAGTATTCCGCGAAATATTTTCAGATTTGTAATCTCCACAGTGTAATTAGTGGCAAGGTTGAGTTTCGTCCGCAAACCTTATTAGGGGAAGCTTTGCTAGGGCTGCCGGCAACGGGTTGGTGGAATTGACCTACTTCATTTGCCGTACAACTTACACTGAAGTGGTCGCCGGCCGTGGCAATTAAACGGTTAACATTAGAGGAAAGAATACTGAGGATTCCCTGTACCCAAGTTTTATTATAGGTAATAATATAAACCTAGTGACAACTTATCTTACCAGCGTATATATACATATATAACCTCTCATAGCAAAACTTAACATATCGTAAATCATAACCTAAATATCTATTAAGGGAATTTTGTCGGTTCCGTGACTTCATCCGGCGACAAAAAATCCTCCTACAAAACATCCTACGGACAAAACATCCCCCAAAAAAATATCTTCTAAAACCTAACCTAATAAAAAAATTGTTCAAAAATAATGCAGACATACTGTAAAGACAATAAATTATTGTTATCTGTACATATTATTTTTGTCCCATTAATTTTTAAACATTAATTTATTTTCTTTAGAGGATGTCTGCATTATTTTTGTCCCATTTTTTGTTAAGTTAGGTTAAGTTAAGTTTCGGTGCCGTGTTCGTACATAGGGGTAGAATCTCAACATATTTGATACAGCGTAGCCAGGGTAGATTTATCACAATTTGGTGCACGTAGGCAGGGTGTATCGTCACATTTGGCGCTTGTGACCAGGAGAGTAAGATTTAAAAGCTGAAAGAATTCAAAAAATAGAAAAATAATAATAATAATAATGATAAAATAAAAAAAATAAGTGATTAATAAGCCATTAAACCAACTTCATAATAAATATAACAAGTGGGAAAAATAAATCGAAAACTCGCTTCTTTTAATTAAAATAGTTTGAAAAAAAAATAATTTTAATTTTAAAACAAATAATAAAAGTTCAAATACAAGAAAAAAATCTAAACGAATAATGAAAAACGGGCCTTAAACCGAAGGATTGAAATTTTGTTATCTTAATCATAACATTGACTAGCTTGATTCATATTTTGAAGGGCCGCGCATTATTATAAACAAAATATTCATGTTGGAGCGGTAACGTAAACAAAACATAATTGAACCGTTGAGTGTAAATAAACACTGTCGCAAGAGAATTATTGTATAGTGTGAACATTTTTATTACGGAATAGACAAAACATTGTTATGAATTCATTTATTTGAGAGATTAGTTTGGGTAAGTCCCGATGAAGAATTTTAAAAATAAACATTTGATTCTTGTTTACATTAATTCATAACAACGATGTATTGAGTTCGTTCGGGTAAATTATTGTTTATTGTGTATAAAGAATAAATAATTTGAATAGATCTTACATAAAAAACGGTGACATAAAAATAAAAGCCAACATAAAAATACAGAACAAAAGACGAATAGAATAAAGTATTACATCGCGTGTAATAATAAAATAATGACAAAAGTGAATCCTTTATCCGTATTGACATTATGCAGGGACGGACTTAAATGAACGTTTTAATATTGATTTTGAAACTTGAACGTTTTAAAATCAGTATTAAATACATCGATAAACGGATACGGGCTGAACAAATTTAAAACTTAACCTTTCAATTTCGGTTTGCAATAAAGAGTAGATAATGGAGGAGAGAAAAAAAACGGTTCACCTTTCGTTATCTAAATAATTATGTCTTATTAAATTAAAAATTGCTGATGACAACAAAATTTAAACACGTATTGTTTGATAAATGAATGTATTATGAACGGTATCATCACTCCATTTTACCGTTTCTTGTAGGGGAAATAAACTGAAGAGAAAAAAAAATGCAATTCCTAAAGTCTAGACAATTTTATCAAATTGCGATTCGATATTTTGATTCATGGGGGGGGGGGGTACATTTAACTTTAATGATTGATTTTGAACTTGAATATGAAACGGAAAAGTTTGCTTTAAAAGCAATTTGCAATGTGCTTTCCTTAATAAATATTTCAGATATCGGTGAGGATATGGAAGCAAAATCTTAGGGGGGGGGGGGGGGCCGTTACGAAAGAAGAATCTTATGGAGGGGGAAGTTATGAAAGTAGAGTCTTAGGGGGGTGGTTATGGGAGTAAGGATCATAGGGGGGAGGGAACAGAAGTAAGAATCTTAGGGGGGTAGGACAACGGGTAGAAAAAAAAAAAAACCTTTGACATGAGCAAGTCAACTCAAGCTAAAAAGATTAAAATAAAGTAGAAATGATAAACACCAAAATCAAACATAATTCTGCGACATTGAATAACGAAGTCAGGGGCGCAAAACAATTTCGAGAAAAAAGGAAGAAAATAAAAATAATCGAAGAAAATTAAATCACCTATGGTTAGTTTTAATTCCATCGATTAACACTAGGAGGCGTGTATATCTCTGGATTTGAAACTATAGGGGGGCTGTGATGAATCGTAATGCCTACCTACACCCACGCTACGGAAGGAAAGGACATTTTCACGTTCAAGAGGGCCTGCAAAGTTTTTTTCTAATATCGTGTAAATTATAGGTACATCCAGTAACGGCTAATAATCAAAACAAGAGACACGTGGACTTTTATCACGATGGGTGACCTTCATTTTCGTTCCCACAGGAATTAAAGTTGAACGAACTTTATTTTAAACAGAATCAAAGACAAAGAAATGAATGTTTATTGGCCCTGAGGAGTGTTTATATAAGTGACATTGGAAACAGAGGGTCTTGGAAACGGAGTCTCTTTGGGCGCCGTTAGTGTAATCAAAACAAAAAAAATTGAGGCGTAAGTACATGTTTGGTTTAACACATCAGACATAGAAGTTTACTTTAGAGAAAACCGATTATATTTGACAGTGCGGCCATTAAAATTGAATTACAACCAAGTACGTAAAAATTCTAATATAAACAGAATTCAATTAATGAAGATTTATTTCAAAATATTTTAAACATAAGAAGGCGTTTAACAAGTTTGAACAGGAATAATCCGGCCCTTGTCGTCAGTTGGGTTACAGTTAGCGGCGGAGACGGTCTGGAGTGAGGGAAGAATTGGCGGCGAGGACGGTTGATCGTGAACAATTCGTTGTCTTTTTTTTATAACTTAAATCGAAGTGTAAAATCCAGTGAATTTATATTCGATGTTTCTGTACGAATTAAAGATAATTGAAGAGTGGTCTTTAAACATATAAAAATTTTGTGTCTTAAAATATAAATAGGATTTCGGAATAATAATAACATAATTAAAACTTTAGAAATCCGATTTACTACAATTTAATTTACATTTGTGAGAGAATAATAATCATGAGATAGATACGCGGCATATAATTGAAAAATAATTTAATTTCACTATGAGTTTACAAAGGAAAATAATAATAATAAAATTTAGAATTTTATATCTAAAATAAAGTTTTGATTACGACTAAGAAGTCCGGCTGAAATAAATTTTAGAGTATTAACGAGATATTAAACAATTAAAACTTGGTTTTAAAACGAATAAAATAACATCAGTGAAATAAATAAATAATAATAACGAATTGCTCCAAAGCGATAGTGATTTAATAAGATGGTCAAATTTTAAAAATTTAAACTTTGGTTTTAAAACAAATAAAATAACATCACTGAAATAAATAAATAATAATAACGAATTGCTCGAAAGCGATAGTGATTTAATAAGATGGTCAAATTTTAAAAATTAAAACTTTGGTTTTAAAACAAATAAAATAACATCAATGAGATAAATAAATAATAATAACGGATTTATTATGAGTGATTAAAATGATTTAAACTAAAAGAGGGAGAGGATCAAAGGGTTTTAACATAATCTAATAATACTCAAGTGAAAATTTGAATAGAATTGTTTTTTATAATTCAACAATAGCAGGAGAAGGTTCTAGACATAGTCTAAAATATCCAAGTAAAAGATTTTTTATAGTATCGATTATTTTTTAATCAAAAAAATCTAATATTAAAGAATGCGATTAAAATTTTTAAACACCAAAAGGGTAATTTGCAGAATTTTGGTAAGTCTTTTATCATTTAACTATTTACAGGTTCTTGGAGATAATGCAGAGCAAGCAGTCACACTTATTTATAAACTTTGCGAACAGAGCATGTCGATAACTAACAATTTTAATAACAACAAAATACTTAGCTGTGCGTAGGAATTATGAAACAAATAAATACCTATCCAAGAAATTAGGTTAATCCCATCAGACATAACTTGGCTTAGTTCGTTAACTACGGCCTTCGAATTTGCAACGACGAATATATACACAGAACTATTTAACTTTCATATTTGAACTTAAATAATTTGTTCCTTAATCGAAGTATCTAAGGATCTTTTAGAAAAATCACGTATTCTAGGGCAGTAGGACATCCAGCAAACACATGGTTTATTATAAAAAACATTGACACTCTTACTTTACGTGTTTGGGGACAAGTTTATTAATTATAGTTTTGCGATAAACTTTCATCTCTCAACCTATTTTTCAACTTCTACATTTTCCTGAGCTAATCTAAACCCTATTTTTCGCAATCCCTGTGATAATTTCACACAGTAATTAAGATTTTTGAATTTTTTGTTTACATTATCTCCGTATCCTGCGTTGCTTCTCTCAACCTATTTTTCAACTTCTACATTTTCCTGAGCTAATCTAAACCCTATTTTTCGCAATCCCTGTGATAATTTCACACAGTAATTAAGATTTTTGAATTTTTTGTTTACATTATCTCCGTATCCTGCGTTGTGTAATTTTTTGTTTTAGGATTTACACCCATACGCGTAATAAAACGCATACAAATGTAAAGAGTATAATGTATGGTTTTGTGGTAACTTTGGTTCTTTTAGAGTAAGAGTGAAAGAATTCTAAATTGATTGATTTAAATATCTTCTAACGCGTTTGATAAACTAACCCCGTCCTAGATTTTGTCTATACCTGATATTCGTTTTGTTTATTTCCTCCCTAACACAGCTATATTTAAAATACAAATAAAAGAGAATAACAGTTATCAATTTATAACAAACATTTCATGAAAAGTATGTACTTTACCTGCGTGATATGACCTAGTTCTAGGTCTCAGTTTTTCACCTGAAGTCTGCAAGCCTCCACCTAACATGAGTTTTATTTTCATGGTTAGTAAACACTAGATTGTTTGGGGAAAGGATGTGTGGAGGGGGGGACGAGGATAAAAAAAAAATTGTTTTCTGTAAAGGTTGGCTCCTCCACTAACCAAATAAATTCTGGTGGCCGACTTCCGAAAAGGCCTTTGTCAATGCACGGCTACACATACCTAAAGACCGGATTTTACCCTCTTCTGCGGGATTCCTTGCTTCGATAGGAGCTTTACGTACCAGAAATAAGTACCAGGTCTTCCATCGTATCCCAGAACTATCCCAACCTCCTCACCTCCAGGTAGTTTAACTCGACTGATTCTAGAAGGGGTATTTCATTGCATCCCTTATCACGATTCTACTCGCGTTGAATGTGGTGTGCGACTGTTTTTGCCGTATCCATCTCCCTCGTGATCCGACAGAATCGCACTCCTGCCACCTCTTAGACCTGCTGCGATTGCGCCAAGGGAGCGTTCCAGTTGGCTCGCATCAAATCGAAGGTCGACAAGACTATGATATGCAAAATACAGCACAATTCTCCGCCACCATTCAACGAATAGTACTCAATTGAAACCACAGTGCTAAATATAGTGAACTTAAAAAAAAAATCACAAAACACTAAAAACTGACAAAATAAAATAAATCCTGATTAAAATATATGAGTAATATCCACCGCAATACAAATAGGGTAAATAGCTCTGTGGGTTAACGCATTAACTCCCAAGGCGCCGCCCTCGGTTCGATCCTCATACCGGCGAAAAAATATATATATATATATATTTTTTTAAATAAACTTTTATTTTTATTTTTGATAATAAGAGCTATTTTTGTCATAATAATTCTTATTTTTAATACCAATCTACCTATCTAAAATACCTACCCACATAAAAATAAATATGGAGAATCTCACCTGCGGCAAGTGTCCTGAGCCAATACTGACAAAGGAGTCAATGTTCTGGTGCTCGTCCTGTGAAGAGAGTCTTCACTTCGCCTGCGGCGGCGTTAGTGAGGGTCAATACCGGAAGCTCTCCCAAGAAAAACGCGCCAACACCAAATGCAGTGGATGCAAGACGGAAACTCGACGAGTGGTGCGATCAACGTCCACTTCGAGAAAGGAGAACGCTCCTCCTTCTGCCAACAAACCAGGCCTAACTCCAGGAGAAACTCTTCTTATGGAGGAACTCCGCCAAATCAAGGTGGAACTCCAAGAATTCAAAATCATCCAGTCAAAAGTGGAAGGAATATACGATGAGTTCAAAGAATTCAAAAATACTATAACCTTTTTCAACTCAAAAATGGAAGGATTTGAGGATGAATTAAAAAATGCAGTGCACAAACTGAAAAACATAGATTCCATCAAAAAAAAAAACACGGAACTCGAAGCAAAATTAACAATGCTCGAGTTCAAAATCGACGAGCAAGAACGCCAACAAAAAAATTTTGTTGCCGAAATAAGAGGGATACCGGAGGCTGAAGGAGAAAATCTACAAAACCTGTTATTTAATATAAGTCAAGAAATACGTACAGCCACCAAGAAAAATGATGTTGAGTCAACCTTTAGGGCCCCTGGTAGGCCAACTCCAACAAAAACAAGGCCTATAATTGTACGGTTCAAAGATATACACTTAAGAGATGAATTCTTAAGTAGTGTAAAAAGGTATAATTTGAACGCGACTACTAAAGAAGACAAGCTTAATACGAGCTCCATAGGCCTCTCCGGACCGCGTACACCAGTATACATATCAGAACATTTAACGTCGACAAATAAACGCCTGCTCTACTTAGCGAAGAAGACGGCTGCCGAAAAAAAATTTGCTTATGTATGGGTAAAAGCGGGACGTGTCTACGTACGCCAAACCACGGAATCACGAGCTATACACATTACCTCTGAAAATATCCTTCTCACACTATGACTCATTAATACAAGCATACACATATTATTTTACTCAAACACCACACACACATATGTACGTTCCCAAATTTTATCTTTGTGGGTATACTTGAATAACTTTAAAAATGTAACTATTAATGATTCAAGTATCTTTTGATATCCCCGAAGTAACCATGCTCACATGTAACAAAAATGTGATTGATAATCCTGAAGACATGAATAAATATTGCTGGGAATCGTACGGTCTGAAAATTATTCATCAGAACATAAGAAGTATTACCAACATTGATGACTTTCTAGTATTTCTCGACCAACTTAATTTCACTTTTGATATGCTAGTTTTGACTGAGTGCTGGATTAATAAATACTTCACCTCCAAAGACATACAAAATTATACTGAGTACCACACAACCAGTATAATAAACAAAGCTAGTGGTATTGTAATTTATGTAAGAGACGGTATTCAAACTCAAATTGACGAACTCACCTTATCACAGGCAAACTGTCTAAAAATTGTGCTTAACAAAAACCTATGCATTTTTGCAATCTATAGATCACCATCATTCCACAACATTGATACCTTTCTAGATTCACTCCACTCTATCATTCACACCACAGATAACCCAGAGCATCAAATAATCATTGGAGACTTGAATATTAACATTATTCTAGACAATCATCCCCAATCCGATGATTATTTATGTTTTCTCACTGAAAACGCTTATACTCCTGTAATTGACACCCCCACTAGAGTACAAGGCTTACGTAAATCCTGCTTGGATCACATCAATGTTAAAAACATTGATTTTATAGACTCGTTTGTTATACACACAACTATTTCAGATCATTATACCACAGCGCTCGGCTTACGAAATAAGCCTTCCTCTCCTTCTAAAAATAAATATATTACTAAAATAAATTACAACGATCTAACTGAGGAGCTGTCTACAGAAAAGTGGCAAAACGTAATCGATCAGACTGACACTGACCAAGCAATGCAGCAATTTATCACAAAATTACAATATTACATATCTAAACATACTGTTAACAAAGTTATACCGAACAAAAAATTTAAACTCATGCCATGGATCACCCCTGGCCTAGTCAAATCCATCCACCGACGTAATCAACTGCACAAAAATGCTAAAAGACAACCAGGTAATAGTCTAGTTCAAGAACAATATAAGAAATATAGAAACTTATGTAAAAAACTAATTAATTCCACTAAAGAAAATTTCTACAAAAAATACATTTACGAAAACACCATAACTCCAAAACATTTCTGGGAAATATTTCGTAAAATTACCAAAACAAAAAATAGCCATTCGTCTTTCATACAATCATTGGATATTAAAAACACAAGTAGTACTAACCCCAAAATGATGGCTAATTTTGCTAATCACTATTTCACTGCAGTAGGAGCCTCTCTCGCAAATAAAATCCTTGAAAAATGTAAGAAAACTGAATCTGAACTAGCCAACATACCTACAACTGTTCTTAATCTTAAAATAGACGAGATTCAAACAACGACTAATGAAGTCATGAAAATGTTAGATGAGCTTAAGTCATCGAATGCCTGTGGGCCTGACAAAATTTCCTCGAATCTGCTGAAAGTATTGAAATCACTTATAGCAAGTCCTATTGCACACATTTGTAATCTTAGTTTCAAGACAGGCACATTCCCAAACCATTTAAAACAATCAGTTGTCATATTGATTCACAAAAATGGAAACAAATCGGATATACAAAATTATAGGCCAATATCGCTACTGAATTCATTCTCAAAAATTATTGAGAAAATCGTAAAAAATCGTCTCACTATCTACTTAGAAAGTCATAAAATCTTATCTAATAACCAGTTCGGCTTTCGACCAGGTCTAGGAACAGAAAATGCTATTGCTAAGCTGGCGGATATTATTTCAAATAATATTGACCGGGGAAATAAATCTATCGCTCTCTTTTTAGATCTTGCCAAAGCTTTCGATACCATCTCCCATAAAATACTTCTAAAGAAACTCCAGGCTATAGGTATTCAGGGACAACTATACAAATGGATGGGTAGTTACTTAGCTAACAGATACCAAAAAGTCAAAATTAATGATATTGTTAGTGATCCGGCCCTTATAGAATTTGGTGTACCTCAAGGGAGTACCTTAGGACCTATTTTGTTCAGTATTTATATAAATGATCTGTGTAACAGCAATTTTTCCAATCACATCATAACATTTGCAGATGACACTGTATTAATATTTGAAGGTAAAACATGGAATGATGCTCACAGTAAAGCAGAAGATGGAATAAAACAGCTAAAACTTTGGTTAGACTATAATCTGTTGACACTCAACTCGGAAAAAACTAAATTTATACGATTTAGTGCCACAGAAGCGGGCCAACCCAAGGAAGCTTATAATATTATTATACACAAATGCACTGAGTCAACTACCTGTAATTGCTATAAATTAGAATGCGTGGACAGTATAAAGTACCTTGGTGTTATATTGGACAAATATCTTAGATGGGACGGACACATAGAACTAGTCACTGCAAAGGTTAGAAAGCTTACATACTTGTTTATAACGATCAGAAATATCTTACGTAAAAAAGAATTGAAACTCATCTATGATGCTATGTGTGGGTCACTTCTAGACTATGCGTCCCTAGGTTGGGGTGGGTGTGCAAAAACTGTATTGGACAAATTAGCTAAAGCTCAAAAATCTCTACTAAGGGTAATCCTCAAAAAACCTTTTAGACATCACAGCGATGCACTATTTGAAGAGTTACGAGTTCTGGATGTTAGACAACTATATATGAGAAAATTAATTTTAAACACCCATAAACAACGCCACCTCTACCCATCTATTAACCACTCTCACGACACCCGACACTCACGGAGAAATCCAATTGTACCACTCACAACCAAAACGTCTCTCGCTCAAAGACACTTCTCATTCCTAGGTCCAAAACTATACAATTTCATGCCCGATGCTTGGAAAAAGGAAAGCGCAGGTGTTATTCGCAGATTGACTACAACTTGGTTTCATCAATTAGGGAGAAAAGAGAGTGAACTTTTACTTTATAAAAAATGAAATCAAATACAAACCAAAACAATAACAAAAATTCCAACAAAAATAAACTATGTAAAAGATACCTTTCTGTTCTAATCGTTATTACTATGTGCGTGTATTTAACTACCTATTACTTTTAAATTAGAATGCTACCAAGCAGCAGTTAATCTTTTGTTTTAATTGGATATTTCATTTGATTCTATCACTTCTTTTTTTTATTCTCTTTTTATTCATATTTATACAAAATATATATGTATGCTTATAATATGTAATGCAAACACCATGTATAAGTAAACCTACCTATTATTTTATATTATTTGATAACTATGCAAGCAAAAAACAGTAATAATCATGTATTAATTGCTTTTTTTTTTTTTTAATTGTATCTGTTTTATTTATAGTTCTCATTAGTACGACTATATTATGAAACGCAAACACCAGCTACCTTTATGCTGTAATCATTTGTGTTATTTATATATTTATTTTCCTTTTATTTGTTATTATTATCATTTCAATAACCATGCTAAACAAACCACGGCTTTTGTATAATAATTTGTTGGTTATTTTATAATAATTTTATTTCTTTCCCTTCTCTTTTTTTCTGTTTTTCTACTGTATTATGCAATGCATTCACAAGTTATCTATATATTTTAATCCTCTGTTTTTAAGAACCCCTATGTATATTAACTACTATGTTTTAACTTTTGTTACTATGTTTTAAACTTTCTAACTTCATTTTTTATTATTTCTCTTCTTTTTATTTCCTCTTTTTTGTACAAATCATGTTCCATATGTTCACACTAATCCTAATTTGACTGTTCTAAAACGGGAATCATCCTAGTTGGACAGTCAAAACATATCATAAATAATGTTTATAAATGTATTATACTATACTAAATAAAAATAAAAATACTAAAATGACTTAGAGTTTTCTTTAAGCGCCGCGCCAGCGTATTCCTCGCATACGTCTCCTCCTACCTCCGCATGCCCCCGCCTTAGCAATACCGTCACAGGGCCTAAAGTTTCTCTCTCCCTCAGGGAACGTTTCACACTAACCTTCCCCAGAGACACATAATTGCATACAACAATCCGGAAGTCTAAATAACGTGGTTAAAATTTAGGATTTGGGACTGTATGTCTTCATTCACTACCAGTGCTTTTTAATGTGGTCACTGAGTCCACGTGTTTAGGTATGAAAGGATAGGGGATACCTATCCTATTAGGTAGGTATAAATGGAAAAGTGAGTTTTTGGTTTGACTTCATTTTTATTGAGGAAGCCCTCCTCATGAAGTAGTAGGTATTCACCTAGATAACTAGAAAGACAATGTTATGCAAAAAGTTCTAATTTCAATTTTGATAAATTTAATTTTTAAATTTTAAATTTTCAGACCACAATTGATAAACGTCCCCAGATTTTATGCTTGTGGTTTATTGCTTTAAAATTGCACATATCAATTTTCACATATCGACTGAAAGTTTATCGCAAAACTATAATTAATAAACTTGTCCCCAAACACGTAAAGTAAGAGTGTCAATGTTTTTTATAATAAACCATGTGTTTGCTGGATGTCCTACTGCCCTAGAATACGTGATTTTTCTAAAAGATCCTTAGATACTTCGATTAAGGAACAAATTATTTAAGTTCAAATATGAAAGTTAAATAGTTCTGTGTATATATTCGTCGTTGCAAATTCGAAGGCCGTAGTTAACGAACTAAGCCAAGTTATGTCTGATGGGATTAACCTAATTTCTTGGATAGGTATTTATTTGTTTCATAATTCCTACGCACAGCTAAGTATTTTGTTGTTATTAAAATTGTTAGTTATCGACATGCTCTGTTCGCAAAGTTTATAAATAAGTGTGACTGCTTGCTCTGCATTATCTCCAAGAACCTGTAAATAGTTAAATGATAAAAGACTTACCAAAATTCTGCAAATTACCCTTTTGGTGTTTAAAAATTTTAATCGCATTCTTTAATATTAGATTTTTTTGATTAAAAAATAATCGATACTATAAAAAATCTTTTACTTGGATATTTTAGACTATGTCTAGAACCTTCTCCTGCTATTGTTGAATTATAAAAAACAATTCTATTCAAATTTTCACTTGAGTATTATTAGATTATGTTAAAACCCTTTGATCCTCTCCCTCTTTTAGTTTAAATCATTTTAATCACTCATAATAAATCCGTTATTATTATTTATTTATCTCATTGATGTTATTTTATTTGTTTTAAAACCAAAGTTTTAATTTTTAAAATTTGACCATCTTATTAAATCACTATCGCTTTCGAGCAATTCGTTATTATTATTTATTTATTTCAGTGATGTTATTTTATTTGTTTTAAAACCAAAGTTTAAATTTTTAAAATTTGACCATCTTATTAAATCACTATCGCTTTGGAGCAATTCGTTATTATTATTTATTTATTTCACTGATGTTATTTTATTCGTTTTAAAACCAAGTTTTAATTGTTTAATATCTCGTTAATACTCTAAAATTTATTTCAGCCGGACTTCTTAGTCGTAATCAAAACTTTATTTTAGATATAAAATTCTAAATTTTATTATTATTATTTTCCTTTGTAAACTCATAGTGAAATTAAATTATTTTTCAATTATATGCCGCGTATCTATCTCATGATTATTATTCTCTCACAAATGTAAATTAAATTGTAGTAAATCGGATTTCTAAAGTTTTAATTATGTTATTATTATTCCGAAATCCTATTTATATTTTAAGACACAAAATTTTTATATGTTTAAAGACCACTCTTCAATTATCTTTAATTCGTACAGAAACATCGAATATAAATTCACTGGATTTTACACTTCGATTTAAGTTATAAAAAAAAGACAACGAATTGTTCACGATCAACCGTCCTCGCCGCCAATTCTTCCCTCACTCCAGACCGTCTCCGCCGCTAACTGTAACCCAACTGACGACAAGGGCCGGATTATTCCTGTTCAAACTTGTTAAACGCCTTCTTATGTTTAAAATATTTTGAAATAAATCTTCATTAATTGAATTCTGTTTATATTAGAATTTTTACGTACTTGGTTGTAATTCAATTTTAATGGCCGCACTGTCAAATATAATCGGTTTTCTCTAAAGTAAACTTCTATGTCTGATGTGTTAAACCAAACATGTACTTACGCCTCAATTTTTTTTGTTTTGATTACACTAACGGCGCCCAAAGAGACTCTCCGTTTCCAAGACCCTCTGTTTCCAATGTCACTTATATAAACACTCCTCAGGGCCAATAAACATTCATTTCTTTGTCTTTGATTCTGTTTAAAATAAAGTTCGTTCAACTTTAATTCCTGTGGGAACGAAAATGAAGGTCACCCATCGTGATAAAAGTCCACGTGTCTCTTGTTTTGATTATTAGCCGTTACTGGATGTACCTATAATTTACACGATATTAGAAAAAAACTTTGCAGGCCCTCTTGAACGTGAAAATGTCCTTTCCTTCCGTAGCGTGGGTGTAGGTAGGCATTACGATTCATCACAAGTTTGAGTAGATATTTTGTTAGGGGATGTTTTGTCCGTAGGATATTTTGTTGGAGGATATTTTGTCGGGGATATTTTGTCATGGATGAAAACGCGCATTACGGTCTTGTCTAAACTACTCAAAGTGCAAAAAATCTTGGGGTCAAGTCACTTTCTGTGTGTCCAGGAGTGATATACGTATGAATCCATCCCTTTCACTGCTATGCATGACCATGGCGATGGATTTGGTATCCGAACCAGCAGGAGAGATAGGGTCTTCCACAATTACCCTCTCCTGATCCGGTCCGCCATACAGTTGATGGGCAGACGCATACTCGCCCCCCGAGTGAGTTTTCGATTTTAATATTGTTTTATCAGTTTTTCCGATAGTTAAAAAAGCAGATATGATTTATTGTGTTTAATAATAACAAAAATTAGTCGCTGAAAATACGAAAATTTTGTACTTAAAATGAAAGATATGGGGTCGTGGAAAGGAAAAAAGTTATGAGGATGGGAAGGAATCGAATTATTTTCTTTAATAAATGAATAATAATAATTCCCAATAATTAAAAAATAAGTGCAAAGTTTTCTAATAATAAAATGGGGAAAAGAACACGTGGTGGCTGCAAAGTGATTATTTTTAACTTCTGTCCTATTTTCTCCGTTGTTCCGCTACCATCATTTAGTCTGGCTTTAACTGCTGCGGAAAGTGGCAAAGAAACGGCGAGAAAAATTCTTTTAAATGCTTTTTCATACAAACTCCGTAAACAGAAAACTGCTTTCGTTCTTCGTCTAAATTAAAAATATTAAAAGATCGTTTGTTACATTATAAATCGGCAACTTTATTAGAGAAATCTGAAAACATTTACAAACTTAAAACACAGTGAATTTACTCTGAAATCTGAAATTATAATATTTATTGCTGCTTTTAAGTCTTCCTTAAATTGGATGGCATAATATTAAGCAGAGGATTGTAAGGGAACAAAATGAATTAATCTTTTGACTGTATATAGTCATTTCTCGGCGGTTTTCGTTCATTTGAAGTGAATGTTTATTTGTTATTTACACTTTAATACGCCCATGGTGCCTCTACATTGCATATAACATTAATATATTTTACACAGATGTTAGTAATAAAAAATAAATAGGTTTCAAAAATAATTTCTTTCATCACAGAGATAAATTTAAAAGAAAAATAATACTGTCAAAATAAATAAAACACGATTGTGCCAAAAATTTAAATGATGCGCTTTGAAATGGTGAATTATTTTTTTATAAAATTGTAATTTATAATCAATTTATTGGGAATAACTTTTTGAAGATTACAAACTTCATTGTACTATTTAATCGATAATATTAACAGTTCTCAATGATACGGAAAAAGACACAGACAAATTGAAACTAGAACTTGAACCGACACCAGTCTTACCGAAAGAGTTGGTCCCGGTATGGCTAGGACTAGAGTATTTGAGGGGCGATTCCGGTTTCACTTAAGAGGAACATATGCGCGGCCTATTTCAGCCAGTTTCATACAAATCTTAAATTTGGGTTTGAGATCAAAATACCCAACCAACTGAAAAATTACTTTTGTAAACAAAAGGTAAATTAAATATCTAAAGCGGATGTGAGCTACTTTATTTATTTTTGCTTTAAATTTTAAGATATAGGCCAGTAAAAATGTAAGTGTTTAATGATTTAAGGTATTTTGATCTCAAATCAAAATTGAAGATTTGTATGAAACGGGCCGAAAAGGACGAGAAATGGAGAACGCAAACGTTTCTCTTAAGGACGAGAAATTAACGTTAAAATAAACGTCTTTTCGCTGTCATCCGAGAGAACCGTTCCCAAGTATGACTTCTCACAATATACTCCTAACGGGGATGACATTGGAGGGGACCCACCACTTTCCCAACAGCGTTATGACGTAACGTACCTCCTTCACCGAACACGTCAAGAATCTAGTTTTTCTTTAAAGTGGAAAATCTTTATCGCCGTTTTGATTTGAAACTCGATGAAACGAAAAATAGCGACACTAAAAAGAGACAAATACAACACATACATCTATAGGATTTAGCCTGCGAGTGAATGACATAGTATAATCATTCTTCTCTTTGTGCGGTGATTTGTAGCCTAACTGTCTCCTCTTTGTGCAGTGCTTCGTAGCCTCCCCATTCATGTTTTTTTTTTATGTGAATACCTCACAAGAGTCTCGCTGGCTCCAGATGGGAGCAGCTGAGGCATCCCCAATCGGAGTATGTTGTGAGGCTGAAGGTAGTGGGGAGGGGAAGAATATGTGGAAGAGGGAAGTGGGGAAGTACCTGGCTTTTCAGATCTGGTCACCAAACACGGCTAAAGCCATTTCAAGCAAGTTTCAATTCTGAATGGTGGTCTTACACCAGGGTGATGCTGAGAGTATCTTCCACTCTGGAACGTGCCGCAAATATTCTATATATTATTTTTAATGAGTTAATTGTGAAATAACTCAAATTAATCAAATAAGATGTATTTGCCCACGCCGGGAATCGATACCGCGACCTTCGGATTGCGAGTCAAGAGCCTTATCTCTAGACCACCCCGATGTCTACTTTACCTGAAGGTTTCACTTCTACCGCATGTGAATTGCACATTCTATATTTTTTTAAATGAAGCTACATTTAATTAATGAAGAACGATTCTCGACCCTCCAATGTTCCTGAAAACAGAATTATTCAGCATCATGCAAGTGCTTACTTCCCTGCAAGCCTCACTAGCTTTAGCCATGTTTAGTAACCAGGTTTTTCCCAACCTTCCTTTTTCCACATCATTTCCCTTTCCACTTTCATGAGCTTCAACATTTACCAACATCAGAAATACAGTTCCCACTAGAAGAGGGTAATTCTTTGCAGTCTCTTGTGCTGTAGTGAACAAAATATTTATTTTGTGGATGATTTATATCCAGGGACTGCGGTGGTGTTTTATCATTTTATGTAGATACATGATAAATTTGTGTTTTTGGAATAACTTTTGGAATACTACGCAAGGGTATTTTTGAGCTCAATATCCTTTTTAGCATAGTATAATCGTAAATCACACCATATACCCAGGGTCAGCTTGGTAACCTTATCGTATAAATCCAAAAAGGACGCAGTTTGACCATGAAACCATCTATGTAAAACACATTCGAAACTGATTCGAGCTCAATAAAGTCTAGATTTTAACTTTTTTGGATCGTGTGTACTCTCGGCGCATCATACCCCATTTTGGGATGCCATATCTTACTGGGTCCAGACGGTTGAGGAGCACTTGTGCGGTATTCACGTAATATTTGTTTAATGTTAAAATTCATTGAGTAGGTAGACTTATCTATAATAACTTAATAATTAAACTGAAATCGAATTTATTACTACAAATAAGATCAACTCGATGAAATAACATTCGGTTTTATTTAGACTACCTATATAATTTAAAATACTTTTTCGGTTTTGACACTACCTGTAATTATGAATCATTGAATTCTAGAACTTTTCCTTAGAATGTATGTTAATTTTCAAAATTGAAAGTGTTTGTTTGGAGAATTCAATATAACTTTAAAATAAGTATCTACCTACCTAAAATGTAATATTTTTAAAGATTGCAATTTTCAAAATTGGAACTGATCTGTCGAGAATTCAAACGATCCGTGATTTTTTTTAGGATCTCCACTAGATATTTTACAAACAAATAAATATCAAAACGTGAAACTGACAGGAACAGAACAACATGAGCACAGAAATGACAATAATGTAATTTGTGTTTTGTTAAAAACGCAAATGAGGTAAGGAGTGTATGCCAAGATCGAGTTGTTTGGCGCCTCTCTGCCTACCCCTGCGGAGAAACGGCATGATGGTTAGTTAGTTAGTTAGTTAAAAACGCAGTGGCGCTGATGTCCAATTATTATTGTACATACAAAATGATAATAGACGTCAAAACGTGAACATACCGACAAGAATATATTACCAGGAGCACAGAAATATGATTGGGTGTTTCCATTTGGTTATAGTATTTTTTTTTTACATGAACTCCACACAGGAGGCCGTCAGGAAAATAATTTCCCTCAGGGCCTATTTCATCTTTGGAGATGCTGTGTGGAGGGTTTTTTTTAGGAAAAGGAGAGGAGAGTTCTGGGAAGGAAAAGGGTTTAAAGGGTGGGTAGAAATCTGGGGTTCAGTGTGTCCTGGTCATCCACCTCCTAGACCTAGACAAACCCCACCCCACAAACCCGGGCACCTCTGCTAAATTACCAAACATAGCGAACCATTTGGGGTGACCTATGCAGCAGAGATGTTGTTTACCCAATAAAGGTTCCTGGGGCAGCGGTACCCATTCCCGCCTCAAAAATTGAAATATATATTTGTACTGCATTTGCCTAGTAAAATATGTAAATGTTTTTCTTTTTTTTTGTTTTCAGTAATTTTAAATACAAAAACGTAAGTTAAGCCATTTTAAAACTCTTTTGTTTGTATTAAAAATTATAGATATTTCAAATTTTTTATTTTTATTTTCTAATAATAAAATTTATAAACGCATTTCATCACCTTTCAAAAACAGTTTTTAGTTTTCAAATATGTTCAAGATATTCCATTTATTTGGATTTTATTGAAAAGAAGAAATATTTTGACCTTCTGAAAAGTCGCCTGAGTTTTAACGACGAATAGTTATTTATTATTTTTTTTTTTTTAATTCTGGGAAAATATATTTTCACAAACTGTTTCGTCATTGTAATGTTAAGTTAATAATACTAATGAAAGCACAACAATTTCCCTTAGCCCTACTATAAACCCAAATAGTTCATTAGGTTCTGTAAAGCCCCGTTTCCCTGAATTTTAATTAAAAATTCACTCCTCTCCTAAAATATTCTCTAAGCTGGTTCCTAGGCGCCTATAAATGGCTAAAGCTCGCTTAAAGAGATTCAACAATAATAAGATTATTTCACATTTTGTTTTACAACGGCTACAAATTGGCCGAGCAGTGGGAGATTTACGAATGCTTTCACCAATCAAAACTAAGCGATCGCTTAAATTTTTTTAAAATCTTTTAGCTAAGACTTACTCAATTTCAGCAAAACGTTTTTTTTTAATAAACAACAACGTTAGCATTAACGTTGTTGAAAGTTCACGTGGACTCTTGGAAACTTCGTGACCTGTTTGACTTTGTGTTTGTGTGAATAGTGTACATAATAGTAAAAATACACTTGGTGACTTTACGATAGTTTATGTTTGAGCGTGGACTGAGCCAGCAATCACTCTGAGACCAGTTTGACTTTGTGTGTTTGAGGGTATCAAATTCATGAATTTAATAAAAAAACCTATTTTTATAAATCGGAAATAAGTCGCTTGATGACATCAATACTACAGCAAAGTTTGATCGTTTTATTAGACAGAAAGGTGATTCTGCGTCTTTTGCGAGAGCGTAACGCGTGTTAAATTGGCCGTATACAATACATTTTGACGGTTTTCTTAAATTCCATATTCCTTATCGTGCTAACGAGCTAAGTACTGCGCTTGTATTAAGACACCAACTCTTAAAAGTAAACACCAGAGCGTTTGACCGCGTAAGCCTCGTTAAGAGACGTCAGTCGTGAACGCCTATTAGGCTTATATGTGAGTAGTTTTGATAACTAGTTATTTATTAACAGCTTATATGTGAGTAGTTTTGATAACTAGTTATTTATTAACAGCTTATACATAAGTTTTTTTAACAACTAATAAATCATGTTTCCTATTTTTAAGTAGTAAATTAATCTATTTAACGCACGACAGGAATAGACAAGTCATAGAGAATCACAGAAAATTGACAGTCGATAACGCACGACGAACGCCTTCCGATTTTCGCCTTTTGTCTTGATTGTCTCGTAATGCTGACTTAACGCAAAAGATAACACAAAATATACAGTATCACCCTTCAGCAATCATTATCTAGCAGTTTGATGATAAACTAATTAAATTAACTAAACTAATCGAACACATTTTTTTTTAATGTGATTCTGGGATTATTAATTACAATTCAGGTAAATTATTATACTTCGATATAATATTAACATTTTTTACTGAAAAGTGAGTTAGACTTGACAGCAAAGTGTCAGTTTCATTTGCAAAACGAATTTGTAACTTTTCGCATGTAAAAACGTTTTTGAAAGAGCTTACGGTCGAAAAATCGAATAATCAGAAAAGTATATTTCAACAATTATTATTGTTTAATTTTATCTCCTGCAAAATTTTAATTAAATCGCCGATCAATAATCGAACAGGCCTCATTGGCATTAACCATATTCTAAAGCAAATAATATTCATTTGTAATTAAATTCAGTGAAGTGTTCGCAAGCACAATGAATCACATTATTTAATCACATTCAGGGAGATCCGATAATATAATATAAACATACAGATGTACTGACAAACCGCTATTATTTCATTATTAATTCCCTTTAAGGGCGTTGAATTACGAGTAAATATATTATAATACATAAATTGTTTCCAAAATATTCAATATTGAAGCTTATTGTTCAAGTATTTACAGGTTTTCTCTCGAAAAACATCACTAAAATGTACACGACCATTTAATGTTACATCGAAATAAGTGTCCATAATTCAAAGGTTGTTGAAAAATATAACATTTTTCGTTGCAAAATATATTCCCAGATTAAAAAAAAAAATTCATATATTTAATGGAGTGATAAACATATAATTTTGATATACTTATAGTGTATATGTATATCACCCCATCACATGACTCGAACCGACACCGAAGAAAAATAGTTTTGTAGTACGTTTAGAATTCATTATAAAATTTTCATTATTCATCAATGAATCATTGTTGTTAGTATTACTCACCGTCACCAATATCTTTACATTTCTGTATCATTCACCGTTAATTTCTCAAAATTTTTGTATCACTCACAAATCATATTATGTTCCTATACTGTGTCACTCCCCACAGCTTAACTCATAGCATTGTTGTATCCAAGAGTTTGGCGTCAGTAAGTAATGTTTCTATTTTACTAACCGATGCCAATCTCCTAACATTTCTGTCTAACTCATGCCAATCTGTTAACATTCCTGTATCACATACCGATGCATATCTCTTTACATTTCTGTATCACTCACCGATGCCAATCTCTTTACATTTGTGTATCAGTCACCGATGCCAATCTCTGTAGCACTCACCCATGCCAACCTCTTAACATTTATGTATCACTCATCGATGCCAATCTCTTAATACTTGTGTATCACTCACCGATGTCAATTTCTTAACATTTGTGTATCACTCACCGATGCCAATTTCTTAACATTTGTGTATCACTCACCGATGCCAATTTCTTGACATTTGTTTATCACTCACCGACGCCAATCTCTTAACATGTGTGTATCACTCATCTATGCCAATTTCTTAACATTTGTGTATCACTCACCGATGCCAAACTCTTAACATTTTGTAACATTGATGTATCATTCACCATCACTATGTATGTTTCTCACACACGCACGACACGTGTATATACACGAGCAGGCCAGGGACACAGTACGTACACACACATGTACATCATGAGCTCTACTAACAACATGGCCTCTACTAAATATAATATGTAGAGTATTTCATAATAAATTATAAAATATTCATTTGAATATTCATTATCGTAGACTAACGCCAAAACGCTGCAAATAGTAATTACATAGGTACAGTAGGTTAGTTGCAGTTTTAACTATGCGTCAAACACATAATAGGTAGGTACCTTAACAATATATTTCATAGAATTAAATTTAGATACAAGAACAAATTTTTAATTATTTTCTAAGAAGCTTCCTAACAAAAATATTTTCCGCTTTTTATTCATGTTTCGGTAATTACCCACACTTAAACCGTATCCTTTGCCAAAAACATTACAGCTTTTGTATTTTATTATGTTATAACATTTTATATTCTGAAAACATGCGCCATATATCTTCTATACCCCACGTAAAAAAACATGTCAATAAAAACTTTCAAACAGAACAATTCCACAGATTTGAAACTGAACAAAATGTAAGGTTTCTCAAGGATGTTTTGTTATCCAAAGGCACGTGCTAACAATAAATGAAGGTCTTGTTATAATAATGTTATAATGTTAACCCAAACATAATGTGAAATACCATAAAATGATGTATATACTATATCAAATTGTCCAATATAATCTTGAAAAACTAAAAATGTTCTCCTTCGGTTTGACTTAAAATGAAAGTGCCTTGAAATTAGATCCTTTGTGAAAAATTATTTTCACAAGATTAATCTTTTTTTTCTCATTGAATGTGAAGGCATTCATGCTTTAAAACTCTTATTAAAGGATACCGAACAGTTTTTTAGGCATTTTAATTTTTTTATTGCGGCTTTAAGTTTTTTGTTTGCTTGTTAAAATAATCTGGGCCACATATTTCAAATTACTTACATACAATTACATTCAATAAAACACAAACGCTTATATTTTTAGATAAATTACTAGGTTTTAGGATTTCTTAATAATGTAATACAAAAATTCAGATTGTTGTTTATTTTTTCCATACCAATCATGTTTATTTTGCGTAAAATGAAAAAGCCTTATAATTTCGTCGAATCATTATAAAAACTAGAATATCAGTGGCTGCAAGTTACTTTTCTTGTGCTTTTAGCAATAACGTATAAAACTAATTATTTCTCCCCCTGTTTTTTGTATGTGGGCTAAAACTATGTTTCAATGTTGGCTCTCTATCACGAAAAAAGTTACTAGCCGCCACTCCTTATGACAAAAACTAAAATAACCATTTCTAGCCTAATATTAATATATTGTTCTAAACTATTCTAAACCATTTCTAGCATAACATTAATAATGTTTGAACAAGTCCATTTTTGGCTGTGTGTATCAGTTAAAATATTTCTTGTTACTTTGAGTGAGGTTAATTTAAATAGAGTATATTTTTTACCCATTCAGTATTAATTAAACCAGCCATGTTCAACATTACTTCTTATTATTATTTCATGAAAAGACATGTTCAACATTATTTCTAAACAAGCAAATCCTTACTTACATATTACTGCATCTCATTCCTCGAAATTGTTTTTACACAAGACATAATGAAGAAAGATTTTATTTTTCATTATTTTGCTACACTCATTATCTTTGATAAATATGGTCTTATTTTGTTACATAACAACATTTAACAAAATAAATAAATTGTTTTAATAAGCATATTTCTGATAATCCTGTTTCAGAAAACTGCCTATATAAAATTCCTTAAAAAGTTCGTATTGAGAGTCTCATAGATAAATATTCATAACAACTTTGTGCCAATTATAATAACTAAAATTGCAGTGTTTTAATAAAAATACAGGTAAAGAATTTCGAAATTGCATTCAAAGCAAAATAAGTGTTAATGAGAGAATAAATAATTCAAATGGTGTGTCCAAAAGTGATTTGTACAGGCCGCGTCCGGTTCCAAGATGGAAGGGCATAATATTTGCTTTCTGCTGAGCCTTTGGACCTAAACTGTCTTTCTCGCTCCCTCGCTATAGTCCCTTGTCAACCCTTGATCCATTTATGTGGAATGCTGTCTAACTGTATCTACCTATGTCTTTTTCTGTCCGTTATTGTCTCACTCCAGCATCTATTTTGCCTTGAATGTGTCTGCTCATATATTATTATGTTTACTCCATCATTTCCTTATAATATTTCAAATGTATCTTTATAGACGTATAAATAACTAACAAATTCTATAAAACTTAATGGATTATTGTATTTTCGATATTTATTTATCTATTTTTAAGACTCACCTCATCATAATATAATGTTGCATGCCATTTCCAGCTTTCTATTGGTTCACAGATAAACATTTGATTATAATGTTCACAAGTGCAAATGTGTTTGATTTTTTTTCTAATTGTCTGCACTGTTCCTCCCTTTCTTGTGAAACATTTTTAAATCTTGATGTACTTCACACTTATTTGTTTGAGTTATCGGGTCCACAGAATACATCCTCCAAAACACATCCTATTCACCTTAACAGTAAACATATCCTTATTTCGAGCCTGTAATTTACTCATCACAAATTACACAAAACCTTACCAACCAGCCACCACGTTTGATACAATAGCATTTGAAACTTCACTGAAATAATGTGCATAGTTTGTCTTTACTTTGTAGGCTTAAGCCTTTATTTAATAAATTGTATTAACTGTAAATACAAATAAATAATATAAACTGCTGAACTACTTACAAGTTTCGTAATGTTGAATTAAAATAGCGTGAATAGGTTCCGCTTTAAAATATATTTAAAAATAATTACACTTTTATAAATATTACACATTTGACAAGAAATCAAAAAGACACTCATCGATACGAATGACAAAACGCAAAAACGGAAATTTTATTTTTTTAAAGTTCATCTTTCTGTCCCTTTTAAAAAATAAATCACGCGATCTTCCCTTGTTACAAATGACCTATTTATCCGTCAATTCGAATCTCAGCTGTCCAGTGCTCCAGTAGAAAGCTCTCCATGAAAAAACCATGTCTCTTCGTCCGTCCGTCTAACCAGATCATGTAGGTGCCAAAATCCAAAAAAATGCCGAATGAAACGTGTTCACGTCTTGTCAAAAATATCGCTTAGTTCAGAAACCACTTTATGTTGAGTGAATCTTTTCATTTCGCGTTACGAAATCTGAGCTATGCAATTCATATTCAGTGGGAAATACGTATTCGTAACATCGGTTCAAGTAACTGGTTTTAAGATATTTCAAGTTGGACATGTTTCATTCGTATACGTAGTTTGCATGCAACTGACTCGAATTTGAACTTAATACTACTAACTTAAGTGTTTTCCCCTTCTCCAGCCTTTATAACTGCCTTCGTTTTGATTCTACGTATTCCGGAAAGGTAAATTATAGCAATTAATGTCTTAAAAGGAACCATTACCCTGGTACGAAGCAATCAAGTAAGCGGACATATTTTAAATTAACATTTTATATGAGGCTCGTTAATAATAAGTATTATTATTTAATGCATTGATTATTTACGTTATTCAGGTTCTGTCCCTCTCAATGGTTTTGACGGTGGATATCTTTGTAAAATTTACATGTTTGAATTTAAACAAAAGGTATTTATTATTACTGTCAACCATTGTTTTAAGTTGAATTTTATGTAAATGCTTTAGAATACATTATGAGTATTAAACAATAGAACGAAGTGAACTGAACAACCCAAATTTTTTTTCCAAAATCTATCGCTTTAAATCGGGTCTTCAGCAACCAAATGTGTTCAATACATCGGCCAAAACAAAAACGTTAGGTCGGGGCTACAACTTTTTTTTTTCAAAAACATTGTAATCCTGTCCCAATGCTTCATGTTTGCACAAACATTTGATTCAATATTTATGGTGTTATTATCGCTGGAGATCTGATTTTAGTTTTACAGTGTATAAAAACATTTAGTCAAGCGGAACAACCTAATTAATTAGGGTTTTTCATTTCACGCCGTGGTATTTTTTAGCATCGCCGCTTTAAAATGTATGAGATTAACTCATGCGTTTGATAAATTTGAAAACTTCGATAGCGATTTTAATTAAACTGACATGTTATAGAGCGTATTTCACGCACAGCAACAGCGCATTCACAATGATAATTACTGAAAATATGCTGCCGAAACAAAATATCAACCAAACCAAAACGCCTGACGAGATAAATTTTTATCAACTATGAAAAAGTCAGAATTCAGTCACTTGTATTAATGAATTTTTTAGTAAATTTTAAATTCTTATGCAGTGGTTTATTATCACATCTGTTCGTGTTTGTCTATCGAAGTTTTCTCGCACAGTAGTGACTTGTCCTGGTCCTATCACCCCCTATCCTCTGGCCCGGAACTATTCGCTACCCCTGACCTCAGTGTGCTTCGCAGGGGCGGCTGAGAAGTCCTCGAAGCACGGGGCTGAGGACAAGGCCATCTCTATCATCACGGCCATGAAGGAACGGATGAAGCAGAGGGAAAGAGACAAGCCGGAGATCTTCGAACTCATCAGGTAAGACATCAACTTATTTACCTACTATGTATCCGAGATTTTATAATTATGTGTATTTTAAACTTGTATGTACTTTATTTTCTAAAATTTTAACGATGACTGTAAGGATGGGTTGTTTCTAAAAGTTTGAACAATTCATCAAATATTTCAAGTTAATTTTAACATTCTGTGTAAGTTTTATTCAAGTTCTATTATTATAGGCCAGTTGCTTCATGAAATAATCACAAAACGTGAATAGAACTGTCATAGAACTTTAAAATTAACTTAAAAAGTTTAAAGAATTGTTCAATTTTTTTTAAACAACCCTTCCTTAGTTTGCCTGTCCAGAATCAAAACACTGAATATACATAACAGTTTGTTTAAGCACTCCGTTACCTAATTTTGGCATAATATTTGTAATTCTATACAGAAAACCAACATAATTTATACGTTTCTTATATTCCCTTGTGCTTCTGTTCACTGAAATTAATTTGTTTCACTTCGCAAATTAAAATAAACAAAACGTCGACTTACAACCTTCAATGTTCTCGACTTGTGAGAAAATGTGAATGTGAAAGAAAATGTGGGCTTTAGGAATAAACGCCTTTTAAATTTTACACAACTGATAAATGACATTCAATAATTGTTAAATACTTGTTTATCAGTCGTGTAAAACTTAAAACACTTTTACTAGTAAGAGGAAGTCTTGCATCAGCTGAATATTTATGATACGGCTTAATTCAGTATTTTTACTTTGGACAGTCAGTGATGTTGTATTAAAAAACTGGTTTATCTACAGTTTTATTTATATTACGAGAACCAAGTACTTGACTATTATTAAAGTCAAATAAAAACTTCGATAAATATGTCAAATAAAATCTGTTCATTTCTGTTTTAAAAGGTTGGAAGAATTTTGCAAAAAAATCAAGAACAAAATGTTCAAAATACTTTTGACAAACATGAACACTATAATGAGTATAAACGCATTTGTTAAATTTAATTTCCAATCATGGTGACCCCTAAAATTAACTAAATCACTTAGCAGACTATAGTAGTATATATTTTTTGACTTCATCAATTTAGGAGGCGGGTATGGGTACCACTGCCCTGGGCACCATTTATTGGATAACCAACACCCCTGCCCTAGGTCACTCCATGTGGTTCGCTACGTTTGGTGACTTAGCAGGGGTACCCGGGTTCGTGTGGTGAGGTTTGTCTAGGTCTTGGCGGCGAATGTGTTTACCCACTTATTGCGTGGCGGACCGGATTGGATGAGACTGGTTGAGGGAAACTTTTGATTTCTCCAGCCGAACTTTTTCGACCCTTGTACCGCAATGGGAGGAATGAATTCACACAACCGTCACCCCTGGTCATACTGACCCCCAGATTCCACATTTTTCCTTCTCAAAGCTTCCTCTACTTCCTTTCCCTAAAAATACCCTTCACACAGCATTCTCAAAGATGACATGAGCCCCAAGGAAAATTGTTTTCCTCAGGGCCTCCAGTGTGGAGCTATTATAAAAAAATTATGTAATCACTATGGTTGGAGCGAAAAGTCAATATTTTGTGGATAAACCTAGTTTTTAATTCAATATAATTCAACATGTTGTATTTCTATTACACTTTTAGCACTCACCATCTTTGGAAATTGAATTTGCAATTACGCAATGAAATGATTTTGTTTCAGTTTTTCAGATGGCGGCCAAAGGAGAGATAAAGGATATTAATAACATTAACTTTATTGGTTTAACAAAAAAAAATTGGTTTATTAGATGTTTTTGATTGAAGTCTTCTTATTTTTAATGTGTACTTTTCTAAGGCGATTCCTTATTGTTTTTTTTTATTATTTTTTGTCTCACACCTAAATATTTATTAAGTAGTTTAATTGTTCTGCGAATATTAACATTTTATATTTTCAGAAAAAGTTTTTATTTTTATTTTAAATAACAAAACGCGTACTTGGAACAATACAAACTTATTTTTAAGATCAACATCACAACACACAGAACTACGACCGTCAAAAAATATGTAAACACATTTAATGATTTTTAATAATTGAAGACAATTTTAGTGTCTCTCCAACGAAAATTTGAAACAGAAGAGGATTCGGTCGTTTCTAAAAATTGAACCCCGGATCTTAGCTTTGCCGGGGTTCTGATTAGAGCAGATATTATATATGTAAAATATTACAATTTTAGATTTTACTCATCAAGTTATTAAAAAAAAATTATTTTATCATTATATTCTAAAACTTTATTTGTTGTGCAGCAGAAATTCGGAGCGGCAAAAATTCTCAAAAGTAGCTCAACTCTTTCTGTCTGAAATGTCACGTTTACTCAATCATCGTCTCTTCAATAAATTTCTTTGTTTTTTTTCCATCACGAGCCATGGAGCTTTTAACTTTCAATTAAATTGAGGAAATAAATTACAATCGCCATATTGTTAAATCCGTATTTTTGAAACGTTACCAAATTTTTTTCGTTTTTTGTTTTGGGGTGTTATGCCGTATTGCGCTACCTCCTTGTTTAGCCAACTACACATCTGCCTTGATGATGGACACTGTAACGCTGTCCGAAACGTTGGCTAAAGAAGGAGGTAGCACAACACGGCATAACACCCCAAAAACAAAACGAAAATACTTTTGGCCGTGAAAATCTAAAAAGTTACCAATGTTTATCAAAAAATCTTAGTGATGCAAGAAAAAATTTTTGAAGAAAAGTTTTACCCTGTTTACTCCACAACTATGTATTAAGACAAGCCTGCAAATTCTGTAGTGTGATTATTGTCTGTTCCCCTGCCGCAATTATAATTATTGTAGTTCCACATATTGTGCCTCAGTTACATTATGTCCCAGAAGGGTGTCAGCGGTGGAACTGGTTGCGTCACGTATCAGTGGATTAACAGCGACAACTTCGCAGAGAGTATCCGCTTACTCGGGCTCCAGAATGAAGAATTAAATTGTTGCCACCGAGCAATCCGCTTACTCGGGATCCGAAACCACATACGAAATGTTGCCACCAAACCAGAGTTACGAATTTTACACGTTATTATGACCCGTTATTCGTGGTGTGTTAAAATAACTCTTAATTGAGGTATTAATAAATACATCAAACGTATAAATTCGTAATAAGAAAACTTTGGCTCCATAATTCGAATTTCTTAAGCCTACGGCTCCGTTTTGGAAACAGATACTAAAATTTTGTCACCAAGCCGCAGAGTTGCGAATTTTATACACTAATATGATACCTGCGTGATTTTTGGTATGCTGAAATGATGCGCGCTCTCGTCAAATAGATACGCTTTTGTAAAATACATGACTTTATAATTCGAATAACATATGCCTACATTGCTTACCGCTTGGTCTACCAAAAATTTTATCTTTGTTATTTTTGGGTTAATACCATGTTGGGCTACCTCCTTCTTGGCGCTACGTCGATGATGTTTTCGCCATTTGGCCTCATTGAACAGAGAAACTGAACAAATTCCCGAACCATCTTAATTTATTCCGTACCAAAATTAACTTCACAATGCAGCTGGAAAATCTAGATAAAATCCTGCCTTTTCTAGATGTGGAGGTGATAGGAAAGGAAGATGATATCCTGGGCACAATGTACATAGAAAACCAATTCTTACGAATCCAATCTTCACAGTGCAGAAGAGAGGACTTATCCATTGGTGACCCGAGAAACAAGAATATGTGAAGAACCAAAAATTAGATCAGAACTTATAAAGCTAACCGATGCATTAGAATGAAATTGTTACCTCGCAAGACAGATAAGGCAAATTATAAGAGCCAAATCTACTCCAAACGAAGTCAGAATAAAAATCAAAAGGCTGCGCTTTCTTGCCTTGTGTTAACAATGTGTCAGATAGAATTGCCAGGATACTGAGAAAAGAAAGCATCAACACGGTCTTCGGAACTACAAAAAAAAAAAAACAATACCTACCGAGTGCTGCAAAAATCAAGTTTATTCTTGAGACAGATTGAGTTTATAAACTCAGCTGTTCCGAATGTGACAAGGTTTATGTAGGGCAAGCAGAATGGACCATATCCAAAAGGAAATCAGAACAATTTTGGTAATAAACTTGGCCATCCTGACGAACCCCCAATTGGGGAGCATTTAATTAAAACCGGCTGTTACTTTGGATTTATTCCTGCAGTTCTGGGAAGACCCAAAACGCATAGAGCTCGCCTAATTACGGAGGCGAATGAAAATGAATTAATACTAATAAGACTACGGGGCTAAGCTCATTAGTTATTGGTATCCTGTAATTGACGGCAACACCAAAACTAAATGCGGAAAACCATTTTAAATAATACTGCTCTTAATTAATTAATTCCAGCTCTTAGAGGATTGGAGCTGGCGAGACGGTATCGTATCTACATGCATATGTATGTAGGCAGTATAAAATCTCGCAGCTTAGTAACATTTGTTATAAATAATATATTATGCATTCTTATTTTCGTTAATTTATTACTTTTAAGACAAACATAAATTATCCTTTGATTGTTTGGAAACCAATTATAACATATTTGTATGCTTTAAAAAATTCCAATAAATGCTTATTATTTTAAAAGCGGTTGAATTTCTAAAAATCTTCTTACTTATATTTTTTTGCTTCTGTTAAATAAATAATTTAATGACGGCTTGAAATATTCATCGTTTCTTGAAATCAAATTTTACATAAATTCTCATTGCCACTTAAAAAAACTTTAAAAAAAATTTTCCAATCAATGACAATTTTTTATCAAGTAAATTAATGTAAATCAGCGTTTATTTCTCGATCAATTCACTTTCCATAAACCAATTTTCCTTTTGAAAGAACAACATAATTCTGAACGTCTGCCAATTTTGTGTCAAATTAGTTCTATGGACGATATCAGATGTATTTTCTTGGATTGTAGAACTGTGGAGGCTTTTAACACATTTCGTAGTAACAGATGTGGTCAACAGTTTCACTCCGTAATAAATTCTTTTACCTTTAAGTTGTTTGAAGAAATAACTTTTAAAACTTATATTACAATTTTATCATATGTATACTTTAATCAACCTTTCACGTTCTATTCAAATGGGTATTATTTTCTGTTTGTTAACGTTTTGTACTAATGTAATATATAAACCATTGTAAACTTCGCTGGACTTTTTCTTGCTGCTGGTTATTCTCAAGAACCCCAACTGCAACTGCAGTTTTTAGTAATAAACGTTGCAAACTTCATTAAATAAAGATTTACATTATTGTTACTATTATACGCCTTAAAATAAATTCTGTGTCAGAATTTCACGTTCTGTCTAAACATCAATTTCTGTGTATTTTTAATTGTTTTAAAAATATAGCACGGCGTTCCTGCCATGCCTACGAAACTAGATATGTATGTTAACCAAATTTGCGTCTGATACTATCAAGGTGTTTAACCCCTTGTTTAAAATACCATATTAGTTTTTTTAAGACAATGGCACATAAAAATCTTTATCGCGGAACCTATTTTATCTGTGTAGAATGCTGCGAACAAAATGTAGTCTGTTAATAGAGAAGGAAGATAAAACAACGTCTCAAGCATATCCAGATTTTTTGATGGAGTAAAAATGATGTAAATTCCGTACCATATAGTTGTACTTTCATTCAAACGACTCTTGTTTCAAATGCTAACTTACACATATGTATAAGCCTCTCCAGTATAATTATGAAGTAATCTCGAGCTTGAATGGCTGAACCGTTGTAGTTCTTCTCTCTTTGTGTTATTCATACAACAAACGGCTGTGGAAGTGAGGAAGCGTTGCCAATCTTTATTTCGCCCCCTAGATTGATGAATTGCTCAATTCGTCTGAACAAACTCCTCACCAGAATGAAATAGGGGAGAGGTTTGCAAGATGTAGTCCGCAGATATATTATATCTTACGAGACTAAAGGGATTTTCGGATATTTTCAGATGGTTCTAAATTCATATTTCCCTTCCAAGTGGAAAACACTTATCCACGTCTGTATTTTATCGCTTTCCTCAGATCCGTTCTTATCAATAGTAACTCAAATTCTGCTCGTACGTTATTTTGTATTTCTCACAAAGCAGTGAATCACTTACGAGACAGATTTATTTGCTTCATTCTGATAGCTACTCGGCTAGAAACAAATATAACTGACTTTTATTGTTGGACGTAATCAAATTGAAGATGTGGACAGTTGAACCCCATATTTTTTGTATGGATTGTGTATATTTCAACAAGCGCATAGTAACATCTTGATATCAACATTTTTAGGGCCAGTTTTTTTATGTTTTTTGTTTATTTCAAATATTTAAGCTCATCTTTACACTTTTTCTAATTTCCAAGATTTCAAATTTGTGAAGACTCTATTCCATTGTTAAAATCAAAGGTATGGTTTTTAAACACCTCATATTCTCCTTTATCCTAATTTCAAAATTCCTCGAAGTTTTACATGTACAGTATAAAAAATCCATAATATTTACAACTTAATTTATGGACTGCAGATTTTTTCCTTTTTTTTAAGTATTTTATTAATTTTGATTTAAAATGGTGCCATAAAATAAGTTTGCTCTGATTGAAGAAGACATTTTCTTAGTTTTCTTCAGTTTCTGAGAGTTTCACAAGAGTCCCAACTGCTCCCAGCGTCCGGTGCCATCTGATTGCGCATCCCTGATTAGAGTATGTTTTCAATCTGAAGAGAGTTGGGAGGGGAGGGAGGTGTGGAAGGGGAGCATCCGAATAACCTGGCCATTCAAATCTGCTCACCAAAGGCGGTTAAAGCCATTCCAAGCAACGTTTAAATTTTGAACGATGGTTTTCCCCTGAGCGATACTTGAAGTATCTCCCACTCTTAAACTTCTTCGATAGCATGAGCTATAAGTATTGTTGCAAATAAATTTTCGTGTCACTATATTAATGAAATATATCCTTCACAGCGTGTTTTGTTTTTTTAGCAAACGGTTAAATACAAAACAGTATAATTTATTGGTTAAATCGCGGGCACGCATGTTAACAACAATAAAAAATTAAGTATCTTGGGTCCATACTTTCCATCCGAATTGAAATTGAAAATTCAGCCATTTACGTCAAAGATAATTTAATAAAAACCTCACGAAAAAATGTGATTATCCTTTATGAATACATGGCCTATCCACTTAGTAGACAGACGTTAACTAAATGAAAATTTTCGAATGACAAAGAAAACTTCAGGCTATTATTATACTTTCCCGTTGCTTTTTATTTTCATGCTTTTATTTGGCATTCTTCCTCGCGCTGACATTTTACAAAACCAATTACTTAAAAAAGTGTTTGTTTATACGTCCGTCAGCTTTTTTTCTTTTTTGTGGCGATCAGTGCTATCATCAAATATTTCATTTAATCCCAACCCTGATTCAATGATCTAACGAAAATAATTTTATTGGAGTGAAAGAAGTCCGAACTCTACAATATGAACTTTTTGAATTCAACGTTATTATTACGTCTCTTAGATAAGATTGGTGCCTGTATTCATTTATTAATGTTCAATTCCGTTTAGAGATGGGTAAGTTCTGCATTTTGCCGGAGGACTCCGAGACATGGTTCCTTTTAAAAGAACTCGAGTTCAAGGAGTGGGTCCCGGGTCCGAGTTCTTTGGTGCGGACTGAGCACTCGGTGCCGTTGCGGCGCACCGAGCCGAGACGCACGGGTTCATTTTGGCGAAGATTAACGAAATCCATTCGCGCCGTGTCCAGCCTACAGGGCGACGGTTAATGCGAGGCCGTAACGGCTGTATAATTCCCAAGGAATGACAATTTTAGCACACGCGTAAGCAGTAATAAATCAAATAAAGTCATGAAATTTCTCAATTATTATTCTAATTTAGTGGTGATCATCCTTATCTCCTCACGGACTTGAACAGAGGATATTATTTTTAAATGTTTAGATAAGGCCGAAAATCCATTAACTTGACTAATCGTTTGCATACGTCTCACATTTCAAGAGGCGCGAAAAGTATTAATAGTGTAATACAATATTATGTTATCATATTTACAGGATACAGAAACGATAATGATTTTATCAAAAAATATTAACGTCGATCGTCTTAAAAATTTGAGAAGTTGCTATCTCTGGTACAAAACATATTAATTTGACTCAGGACGTCTGATATATGTATTAGGTATAAAGCATCATTTTACATCATAATATTGGCGTGTTGTTTAAATAAAATAGAATTGAATATCTACACATTTTTCTAAAATAACTTTAATGAATTGTTTTTAAAAAATGGTAAGACATTATTTTTGGGGTATTATGCCGTGTTGCATTACCTCTTTCTTTAGCCAACGTTTCGAACGGCGTTACAGTGTCCATCATCAAAAAGATGTGTGCCACACGTCTGTCCAAAGAAGGAGATAGTGCAATACGGCATAATACCCCAAAAATAAATCACTATTATACTTTTGGCCGTGAAAATCATATCAAATGTAAGACCATGTTACAAAAACGGAGAAAGACTGTACGGAGTAATCCGCATAATAATCTGCATATTTACAAAATGCCTAATAATATCTAGGCGTTGTTCCTTTGTTATAATTTATGTGTAACCTATTTTTATTTCATCAATGTTTTGTGTTACTATATATTGTTTATGTTTATTGAAATATTATGCTCGTAAATGCATTTATTTATTGTTTAATTTTGTATCCCAATGAGGCTTACGCTAAGCGAAACCGGTTTGTCATAAGAATGAAATTCCGTGATTTTGAACAAAGTAATTGTTTTATTTCATTATATTAAAAAGTTATGATTTGTACTGAATGGGCAAGAATTTGCTTGAAGCAAGAAGTGTGTACCGTGATAAAGTTATTTGTCATTCATTTATTCTCTGCCTACTTCTGTGAAAAGCGGCGGCGGCGTGATAGATGAATAATTAGTCTGTTAGGCAATAACTCAGAAATGACCGTTGTAACTCAGAATTGACCGTATGTCATAACCGAATTATAATTAAATTCAATTTTATTTTATAAAATTACGTTCTTATTTATTCTTATCAATTTTAATTTGTAAAACTCCATTTATACAGTTTATACATTTTCGTAGGTCGGGGTCGTAGGTGGGAGGCATTCGAATTCCCGATTCGGTTCCAAGTTCCGAGCTTGAGTTCCGGCTTCGAGTTTCGGTCCGGTCCAGTTTGAACGCAGGGTTTGAAAAGAAAAAGAACTCAAACGCGCGACCTGCAGTACCTGCACCCGACTCGCGACTAGCTCGGACCGAGACGCACTAGCCGGCGAACCCAGGCCTGGAGTGCGAGTGGCTCGGACCGCCGCGACTACCGCCGAGTTCCGGGCTTGGGTCCGATTCGGATTCCCGCCCCGGTTCGGGTCCGAGTTCCACGTTCGGGCCCGAGTCCGCGCTCCGTTGCGGGCTCGAGCAAGTTCGAGTCCGGGACAGGGTTCTCTGAGAGTAGTCGGTTTGAAAAAGGAGTGGGAGTGGGAACCACTTCCCGCAAAGGACTCGCGTTCAAGAACCCATTCCGGCTGAACCTACTCATCGCTAATTCCGTTGGCCTTTTTATACATTTTAAATTCTTTACACTGCTACTGTTTTTATTTCGGGCAAAGTTTAAATTCGCCTTTTTCGTATATATCATGATATAGCAATTTTAAAAAAAAAATTGAATATAATATTACAATTCACAATTTTGTAACTTATAAAAGGGTTTACATTTCACATATGTTCAGTTAAGTCATATCGCAATCATGACCATGAAACTAAAAGACCCAAACATCCATGTATTCAGTAAGAAGAAAAACAAATTTAATTATTAGTGTAACTTTCATGTGGAAATACGGGAAGCAGTCTTCCCATTGATGATTTCACTAAAACACTTTTTGATAGAGTTCAACAATTGTACTTTGTCAATGCTTCTGATTTCTTCTGGTAGTCTATTAAAGAAGTATTTTCGTTATTGTGTATAATGGCAAAAGAAGTGTTTAGTTTGTGGCATACAAATATTGTTTATTAATTATTTTCAAGTATTTTAACCATAAGGTAATTTTTACTACCTGGCTCTGTCCAGGCTTCTACACTCTTTCAGCGAAATTTCCTCTTTTAATGATCGAATGATTTTTATTATTTTTGGACGGTTAAAATTTCCAAGCAATATAATTGTTGGGTTGTTAGACCGTCGTCCTACAGGTCAGTAAGAAATCGACAAAAACCGAGTCCAGTAAGGAAGCGTTATACCGCGAGCCTACTGATTCATTTATTATTGTGGCCTGCAAACGGGTCGGGAGGCGTGCGGGAGCGACTTACTTCTTGTTCACAGTTAGCGGTACGTGGTTTCAGTGGCGCTCTCCTATTTATCGCGTCTCCGCCGATATCACTTAACGAACTTATCGATATCATTAATTTATTTTAGTCATATATTACGTTTAAAATATTCTTACGATTTTTTTTATTAAGGCTTTAAATAATATCACGTGAAATTCCACAATGCCACTTGATGACCGACTTGACACATGCTCCTTTTTAATTGTTCTCGTTTAAACGATTCTCGGTCTTCTGTCAAATTACAATTTATATTAGTATATTAAATAACCTCTTATAAAAGTACCGTTGTAATAATACCCGTGAGTCAATTTGAATATAACTTGACAGTTGACATCTACCGTGTACAGATATTCAAGCACTCGGTTTATGTCGATTCCTTACCGACCCGTGGCATGACGGTCTTGGAATCAAACCTTCAGACCAAAAAAAGTGTTAATTTAATAACATCAAAATTCACCGATCGTATGTTTGCTGTTTAACAGAAAAGATTTTATCTGTATATATAAAAATCAAAAATAGCTAATATTTAAGTAGTCTGTGTATTGTTATATTAAGCATAGGAAATGTTGGAAACTTTCAAAATACCTTCTTTCCACCCTAGCGAAGGTTTCTGGATTATTACAACCATGTGACAATCTGAAAAGTTTTTTAATCATCACAAAAACTCTTACGAAACTGTCAGAAATGTAACAATTTGAGAATGATATTTTGCAAACCATCAAATTTTAATTTTCGAATACACTCTTTTTTTTTAAATTTGCAGTTCACCCTAAAAAGAGTGCTTTGTGAATACACTCTTTAAAATTAACGTATTTTCTAGAAGTACCTAAGTAAGAATTATAGGTATTTTAAATATGTACCTGTGTTAGGTACCAAATTTGATTAATTGTTCTTATAATATACAAAAATGAGTGTTTGTAATATATGAAAAATGAAATTTTGAATAAAAAATTGTAATAGGCGATACGCTAGCCGTTTGAAAACTGAATGTACTTGGACTGAATATATGTACCGCGGGAGGGGGTTTGGGGGGCGGGAGAGGAGAGAGGCAAGACGGAGAAGGTGGAAGGGGAACGCATGAGGGGAAGGGGACATGGGAGGGGAAGGGGCGACAGAAGGGGAACGGGAGGAATGGGAAAGGAAACGCAAGGAGAAACAATTTCTTTATTAAATGGCATTGCATCGTATGCCGGGAAATCGCTAGTATTTTATATATTGAGATATTTAAGTTACACGTTCTTTGTTTCCCAAAGCACTGTAACATCATTAAGTATTGGTGATACATTTTCCTAAACCTTTTTTTCTTAAAAGGCTTTATTATTCCCTTATTACATCATTTTGTCTTTGTTATTATTATTTTCTTTATCAGGCTCGGATTCTTTATGTATCTCTTTGGTGCCGTAAAGATTTATTTCAAAACATTTATTGTTTTACGACATAAAGCCATTGCCATGAAAGACATAAAGAATAATCATATCTAACCAACTGTGATTTTAAGCACGTGTGAAACTGGCATTAAAATTGAACTTACGAAACCGAAAAAGTTTTTTTAGTCCATCATTCAACCACTTCGTGTTTTAATTATGTTTAACGATACTTACTTTACGCCTGTAACCGCCTATTCCAACCTGTAACCCGGTAAAATATCAGCGGCGCTCTGTAATACAGGACAAGTTTTTATTTTCAGTTTTTATAACCACAAATCACGATTCTTAAAATCCCACTTTCTACGTAGAACAAAATTCTATTTCAATTCGGAGGTTAAAATGTTCACCTCCAGACAGTCTTTTATGTAAAAAAGTTAAAAAAATATATGCTAATTGCATTTTTTGTCGAATTACCCAGAATTTTAGAGTCAAGTCTTGCATCTGCAAAATTGTTTGCTAATTGTAATGTAAAGTTATTAGGCATTTCACTTGAATTGCCGCTTTTATACGCAGTATTCAGTATTAATTCGTGATGTTTTAGATCGTATTATTATTTCATCAAAATTATTTTATGCACAGTCTACCATAAATATTCCTATATTTTAAAATTTTCAGATTTTATGAACGAAAGCTTAAAGTAAACAAAAAATCAAATGAACTTTTGAGTTCCAAAATAAATAAATGAATCGTCTTATAGTCTTTTTTTTTAACATTATCTCCACACAGGAGGCCTTGAGGAAAATAATTCCCCTCAGGGCCTATGTCATCTGGGATGCTGTGTGGAGGGTCTTTTTGAGGAGAGGAAGGAATGAACATTGGTCTTGAAGAGACCCATGTTGTAGGAGAGAGGAAACACAGATGCCGGCAAATCGTTCCATAGCCGAGCTGTTGAACTCAAGAACGAGTCGAAAAAACGACCCGTTCTCATGTGACATATGTCAACCGTGTACATATGGCCGTGTATATTTGGCGTGTCTCCCGACTATGCACCGGTGCCGAAGGGATCAATGACACTAGTTCCTCAGAGCATCTTCCATTGAAATACCGGTAGAACATGGATAGCATTCCCATCCGACGCCTGTGCTCTAAAGATTGCAACCCGTTCGTTAAGATGGGAGAATCTATCTAACGGACCGCCCGTTTCTGCACAGAGTCGAGGGTATTTTTCAAGTATTTTGGAGCTCCAGACCAGAGGTGGCTGCCAAATTCAACCGTGGGGCGCACTTGCGATTTGTACAGGGTAAGCAGTTGTGTACTATTAAAGTATCTGCGGGCCCTGTACAGTTCGCCCAGTTTTTGAGAAGCTAACTTTACTCTGGCTTCGATGGAGCCCCCATACCTGAGCTGGTCACTTAACTTTACAGCCTTTTAAGGCTCTGAGCCCTCTTTGCAGCCTTCGTGTGTATATTGTATGGTATATTACAGCTATAGAGCCCTGTATTATGCATTTTGAGGTTAATTTAATATAATACTAACCTCTAAAACACTCGGACCTGGTATGAACTTTTTTATATTTTAGCGCCGTAGGATAATCTCAAAGTTGAAATCGTGGACCACTACTACTTCATAGAGACCATCTTTTAATTTTATTTTACGTATTTGTTAAGATTTAAAAGAATCCGAAAAACAAAAGATAAGAGATAGAATTTTGTTTGCTTCCCACTCTATGCTTGGAAACCATTGTTTCCATAAATCCATTTAGGCATTCTGTTGTTATTTCTATCGCGTATAGTGAGGCTAAATCTAATGTAACACCTTATGTTCTCGAAGCGTAAAACTACAACCCAACATAATTGCTTAGCAACGCAAAAGGAAAAGCTAATAATTGTTAGCCTTTTTAAATCTCGGGCAAAACAACAGCCTTCCTAACCTTTAACCAACAGATAATTCTATTCCAGATCTAATTCCTTGTATTTCGTATATTACTGTTGTTATGCGAACTGCTTACGTATTTTAAGCAAGTCTCAGAGCTTAGAGCTTTTAGCAGATACATCTCCCAGACATTCTTGCCCGGCAACTTGTTATAATTAACAACCCTCTCAAGGCTTGTCTGCTTAGCAGTCTCTGTGACATCCCTGACATGAAAACCTTTGTTCGCTGCGAGAGTTGGTGTCCGCGAGATGCCTTGACTCGTTATCTCTCAGCCGGCGAACTGGATAGGCGCCAACTACAAAAAGGCGCCGGATTTTTTACGTATTTCCTTTGATCTTATTTAACATATTGATAAAAATGAATGATTTTAATAAATAACATTTTTCTACAATTCTGGGCTTTGTCACTTTTCAGAAAAAAATGAGTTTTTGACTGAAATCACTTTTGCATATTTCGGTTGATTTTACGCATAGTTCCTTTGAATCATTTATTTGGGCGTAAGATTACTACAAATCAAATATGTCAGGACTTGACGGAAAACTTGCACTGTATGGATACATAGACAAACGATACGTATTAACAATACGACGTGACGGTTGTCAGCATGATTGAAATACAAATACTAAAACAATTATTGTTTAAACGCTGAACTTTGAGAAGTTGCCCTCAAATATTTCAATACTGATATTATTTGAACGCCGTTAGAATCCTTTTCAAAATTAACAAATTCAAATTCTAGATATTTAAATTTATTAATGTGATCATAGAATTCCCACTAAACATGTTTAATAAGAAGTTTCACATTAGCATTTTATTTCATTGGCTTCAGAACTTATGAAAGAATTGACGTTGCGAGCTGATAAAAGAAGCGTTCTCTTGAAATTGTAAATAGAAAAGGTATTCAAATTTCATGACGGTTAAACCCAAAACCACCGTTAATGGGTTTTAGCTGCCTTATGCAGAGTGTGCTTGTGCTGTGTAATGATTTTAATTCAATTCACCTTCCGGACATCTTTTGTTAATGTGAATGTAACACGAATTGTCACCCCAAGAAAGATAATTTATTTATTTATTTAATAAATTTTCATTTTGGACTTGACGTATCGATTAATTGATTAGTCAGAAATCCCCGAAAAATCGAATTTTGAGTTAAGTATGTAAAAGTGGATCCTCTATCTGTAACAATACTCAGATTACCCATAAACACCACCAAATCAATTGCAATGCAGACAAACTTGTAGTGAATTAAAAAAAAATGTTTGTTTTTATTTTTAACTTTATGATTACAACCGCAAATTATAATATTTAATTAAATGAAGCTAATATTAGCGAAACTCAATCGAAAATCTGGAAACAAAAAAATCAGAAAAATATATTAGCACCTCAGGGACTCGAACCAACTGAGCTAAGGTGTCCCTATACGATTCGTACATTTTTAACTGTATCATACTTCGACTAAAAACTACCAGCATTATCTTCATTTTTCTTAACGCAGAATATTCTGGGTTCAAATCCCAAAGGAGCATTTTTTTTTCTAATTTTGCTGTTTCCAGATTTTCGATTGAGTTTTGCTAATATTGTCTTCATTTAATTAAATAAACAAATTTTGATGTTTTCTGGGTCAGTAGTAGGTTATTTCGAAATGTCATCAATGTACCAAGCGTTACGTGTCCCGGTATCATTTTAAGTCATATTTAATATATAAAACACATCATGTATAAATAATTTTTGATTTATGGCGAGCATTCAAACATTGCTTTCCTCGTTATCTTAAATCTTTTTATTTGGAGATGTCTGACTAATTAACTGGACGATCGATGTTGTAATGTCTTAGCTTCGATTAAATCGACGTTGCAAGCTTAAAATAGGTACGTTGACTTTTTTCAATGTTTCTGGCTTTCACCCATTTTGGGTTGTTTAGGCCATCATTTGAAATTGATTATTTAAAATTATAATTTGTCTAAAAATTCTAGACAAAGAAAGTTGCCCAAAAACAATAAAATCCACCGTTTAAGGGTTTTGGCTGCATTTAACAATAAGATTTTCTACTTCTTAGTAATTATTTCAAAACGGTTGTAATTTGACAATCGTTAATCCTTGTCGAAATGAACAAATTCAACTTCTGTAGGTCTAAATTTAGTAGCGTGAGAATAAAATGGAATTCCGCCCTAAGAAGGATAACCAATTTCCAATTGGGTTTGTTGGGAACACCCTATTCAATGGCTCGGAAAATGTAAACCTTCATACATTAGAATCACCCCTTACTAACGACGGGGATCCATTATTCACCAACCCTTGTTAGGGATGCTTTAATCGATCGGAAAACAATATTCTCCATCGGGTTAGGTACTTATGAAAATCTGAACTCGTCACAATGGGTTTTTGTCTGTTGGAATTTGAGGAATTCTATTTTTCATGAAATTCTTACAATACAATTTCGTTTTAAGAATGCTTTGGATCTGCCTCGTATTTAATTAAATCTTCTTTTAAATAAGGGATATAACTGTATTAAAGGCAGGTGGAAATAAATAATTTAACAATGCGTAAAACGGTAGTAGAATTGTAATATCAGCACGCAATCGATTTTAGTGTAATCCGCACATATTTTGTCATCATTATCATCTAATATTTACCTGCTTCGCCCGATTCTCAACCCAGTTTTCATGAAATCTTTCTCCATGTTGAACAGATGAAAACAAACATGTCTAATTCAATTTTTAAAGAGTTTAATTGATTATTTGATTCTCTGTAACTCATGATAAAAGTGGCATTGTGTACTAAAAGAATAATAAATTTAATACAGGAATATCTGTGGAATTTTTATGATGGCGGTGCTCACCAAACAAAATTTTCTGCTTGTTATTTGAGATAGTTAACTAAAGTAATACAGGATTTTCTGCGCAAATTTGACGACGCCAGAGTTCACCATTTGAAAGTTTTTGTTGATACATCCATTGACCAGTTGATTATGTTATATTAGACATCTCCAAAAAATCGAAATTTGAGTTGAGTACGCAGTTATATGTAAAATTGTACCCTCTATCTGGTACAATACTCGGATTACTCATAAACACCATCAAATCAATTGTAAAGCAGAAAATCCTGTAGTGAATTAAACAAAATTTTGATGTGTTTTGGGTCACTAGTAGGATATTTCAAAATGTCACATTAATGTACTGGACCGTTATGCTTCCCGGTTACTCTTTAATACCAAATTTAATATGTGAAACACAGACGCGTGTAACTAATATTTGATATATGGAGAACATTCGAATGTTGATTTCTTCATTATCTCAAAACTTATTATTAGATATCTGACTAATTTACTAGACGACACAGACAATAAATTTTCTGCTATGTAGGCGAGATGGTTATCTAATTAGGAACTTGAAAAAAAATCGTATTTGCCGATCTGTAAACTGATTAACTAAAGGGGATATCATTTCTGGAAAACTTAACTATTAGCAGCAAAGGCTTTCTGTGAAGTCAATTAGTTAAGTTTTACACCCTTATCCAAAACTATTAAACGGAATAAGTTGTCAGACAAACCCCTCTTACATCGTCAATTTATTCGGCAAGTCCTCCGGGCGATGCGTGGGTATATTATATTGATTTTACGAGATTCATGACCAACCCTAGATATCTTAATTTTACGAGGGATCTTATTAAATTGATAAAAGCCTGGAAGGCCGAAGTACTTTTTTTTATATTAAAGCTGATAAATTCCGTTCTTTTTCGTCTCTGAAGCAAGTACCTACCACGCTGGCTATTGTGGATTTAATGAGGTTTTTGGAGTTTTTTGTACGCACAAAAGGACACAAGCTACCAAAAGTTAGCCTATTAGCGAGAGAAATGTAAGGAAAGTATAGTTGGGAAGCTTCGTCCTTTCCTGACCCGGTAACTGAGCCGATAAACCGAACGTCACTTCCGGTCCCTTGTGGATAAATTTGACATTCCGATGTGAGACATTAATTTATTACCCCCACCACTCTAATAGATTCTGTCCTAGCGGATTTTGCACGCAAAATATGTACAAATTTAATATTATTTATTCAAGCAAATCGATGTCCCGAGCACGCTTGCACTGTTGAAAGCCGAACCGATATTGACAGTGAGTAAATAAGAAATCGATGTGCGTTGGCAAGGCTGAAGGTGTTTTCCATGAATTGACACCACCAATACGACACCAGACACCGAGAAATTACCTAAAAATATTAATAAATCGGCAAAGATGAATTAACACACTAATTAATTAGTTAATGAGGTCTTTATTCATATTTCAACCATTTTCATTATTCAAAGATCGAACGGAATAAATTGATTACATTATTTAAGTCTATAGATCGCGTATACGACTTCTTTCATTTCTAAGAGCTTCGTCAGTTCAATACGTCCATTAAATATGCCAGAAATTTTGCATAACGAAAGACATAATCAAAAAATATGTGTGTATTGGTAGTAACCGAAACTTATCTGATACTATGGAGGTCGCACTAAAATTTATCAATCGTCGATCGGAAGATGTGTGTAATCGTAGACCGTGCTCGCAAATAGATGACGGATTTATCAATATTGATATAGGGTTTTATCGATCGACCATGCTTCAGATCTGACCTTCAGATCTGTAATAATTCGCAGCTCAAATCAGTCCGAATCGGTCGCTTCGGTCGGCATCAACGAATTGTTGTGGGTGTATGCGTGTTTTTTTTATCGGTTAGCCTCTCTTTCCCATCCCGTATCTTTAATTCTCACTATATTTCCTAAATGGCGATACTATAGTTCCACTGGCTCAGAGAAGTTGGGACTTTATACAAAGTAGTACCTTTGTCTATAAGCTAAAATGACCTCAAAAATAATAACAAAGCACAAAGCTCGCTTTTCCAATTCTCGTGTTCACTTTGAATAAATCTTTTTGCCCTGTACATAAACAATGTAGATTAACTTGAATATTAGTGTATACAAATCATTTCTAAAATTGTTTATTCCCTTGTACACTCACCCTCCTTCAAGATTTCTTTTATATTAGTTGTTCGAGCAACTTAATCATTATGACCGTTAAGATTATTGAGTAAGAATTTGAAATTCTAACAAACGGCTGATAAAAATTTATTTCGTATTGCGTACGATTCAAACATTCTGCTCTTTACTTCACATCTCCTTTGAAACATTTCTAAATGTTTTATATATTCGTCTATAATAAAACTTTAGCCTATTTAAATATTTTAATTAATAACTACTTCAATTGTTAAATATTACATTGTTTATTATAAAAAGTGACAATTCGACAGTAAAAAAATTTTAACCTGGGAATAAAACACTTTTCACGTTTTATCTACGTTTTATCTTGTTGGTAGTTCATATATTTTTTAATGTGAATACTGTATAAAATAACTGCTCTCAATTTTTTGGTTCTAAATGGACTATGGCTTAATTGGGATTCTTTGCGCGAGGCTGAGGAAGATCGGAAAGTATCTGACTGTTCGGAGCTGGACTCTTAACACGGCTAAAGCCTTTGGAAGTAATATTTTCATTCTGAATGCTGGTCTTTCACCAGAGCGATACTAAAAGTGTCCATCACATTTATTGGATAACCAACACCTCTGCCATAGCTCATCCCAAGTAGTTCGCTACGTTTGGTGATTTAGCAGGGGTGCCCGGGTTCATGGGGTGAGGTTTATCTAGGTTCTGGAGGCGGATGATCAGGACACACTGAAGCCCAGATTCCTACCCACCCCTTAAGCCCTTTTCCTTCCCAGAACTCTCCTCTCCTTTCTTTCCTTAAAAAAATCCTCCACATAGCATCCCCAAAGATGAAATAGACCCTGAGGGAAATTATTTTCCTCAGGGCTTCCTGTGTGGAGCTCATGTAAAAAAAAAACTTAAAAGTTCACAGCAAAAACATTAAAATAACTCTAGTGGATCACGGTCATAAATATTTCGTTAGGATAATTCGTATACAACTCCAAATTTCTTTTTTACATTAGTCTTTACTCCGAATCAGTTAAGATTATAAACACAAAAAATATTTTGTTTTGAATAATTTGAAGCTTTTCTAGCGTTTCCGTTGAGTAGAATTTAAATAAAAAAATTATTATTTTATTAAAAATATAAGTGTGAACTACAAAAAAATGTATATTTTCATTAGAAATGTATGATTGCATATAAGAAAGAACTATTTAAAAATACGGTTTTGTGGCTAAAATTATCTTAACGATTAACTTTTTTTCTTATAAAATTATTGAAAAAATAAATAAAAACCACTTTTGCGATTGAAATCGTGACCTAAGGACTCCGTTAGCAAGCGATTTTTATGCATGTTAACTATATTCGTGGCGACATAATGAATAAGCGTTACCAAGAATATATACATCATTGGCTTGTGACTTCCTCTTAAAGTCAAAGATCACTCAGGTTCTCCTAGTGAGGTGTTCACGAAACATACAACAATACCTATCCACAGTTTCACCTTCACAAACCTACCTACTCATATTTCTTTGGTATTTAAAGTTGAGAAGTCAAATGTACGACAAAACATGTTCCGACATAATAAATAAGTTGGATAATATGTCCTCGCACAATCGTGCCAAGAACACACGCGGATGTGTGGGAAAATTATTATACCATTGTATACCGCATACGTTTTGTTATAAATGACTTTATCTCACATCTCTGAGTTGAATCTAGAGCAGGGGTAAACAAACGTAAAAGCATCTGGCTTTTACTGAAATGTAAAACTACTTTGCAAGTACTTTTCTTCTCTCTAATGGCCGTTGTTGGTATTTGCCGCCAAGAGTACATCTATTTTAAACCAAGTGCATTTTTTTATTATTGCAATAAATTTATTTTCCGACAATATAATAAGATAGTGTTGGCTTTACTGCGTGCCTACCCATGCTAGGTCAAGATCACCGCAACCATATAATTAGATATTTTATTTTATTTATTTGCATTATGAGCAGTTTATAAACGTATGTATTTGCCAGTGTTAGGAAATTTATGTCAGTTATCAATCAAAGAAAAGCATTTAAAATGAGAATTACAATGTAATATAAAAAAAACGAGCGGGCCGCGCGGCGAGGCTATGTTTTTTGTTCAAATCTGCAGTTTAATTGCGCATTTAAATTTTGAACACTTTGCCTTTAAAATAAGAAGGTTCCTGTGTAAATGAAGTATCGAAAAACTCTTCGTAACTCGGGCAACACTGGGGACTTCAGCTATTCAATATAACAGTGAGGGAGAGTGAATTTATTCAAAGGGCAGAAAGAAAAGAAAAAAAACATATTGTCATTTCTGTCGTGAGCTATTGGCATATGAAATATCAATCTAACCGTATAAAACTAAGGAAAGATGTCAGACATTTACTCAATTGAAGTTTTAGAAAATAAAACCAATCGTCATATTTTTACAAAAAGTTCGCAGACAAAGTCACGCAGCAATGAGTTTAAAACCTGAATGCTCAATGTGGATTTTTTTTAAATTCAAATTAAAATCTTTTCTAAGAAACGTTTTGATTTTCGTTTGTTGTCTACATTCAGTAATTCAGATTGGTAAAAGCTAAGGTAAGGTTGTTTCACAGAATTCGAACAATTTTTCAATTCAAGTTCTATTTAAACTCAAGATTTTTTAACTAGTTTTTCTAGTTCAATAATTAATATACTAGAACCAGCGCTTGCAATACTGGCCGTCATGCGGCAGATGCACAGGGGCGGAAAGTTGACTCCTCGCCAACAAATCCCTTATAATATTTCCTCCCTCCTGAACATCTGCCGTGACCTGTTGATTTGGGCCACCCGGTACAGCCGCCCCTCGCTGGATTACACTGAAAAACAAAACGGGGAATCATTTTTCATATGGATTTCGTTTCAAATATTATTGATGGGAACAGTTCTGCAAGCATTGACGCTCTTATTTTAAATTTTAATACGTCCTGTAAGCGTTATGATGGCTTTTTTTACTTTGGTACGAACACGTTCTGTTTTAACACGCGTTATAATTTTATTGTATTCTTTTTTTAAATTTCAACGACTTCTTTTAAACTTTTAAACACGTTCTGCAACTAGATAATATTATCAATGTCATCTTTAATAATCATTTTGCAAGCGTTAGATATAATGACATTCTAAAGGAGAACACAAGGAATGCCAAGCGGGCGCGTATTGTGATCCAAATATTTGTCCAATCGGGCCTTAAAATTTCAATATAAAACCTTGTTTACGAAATTCAGATGGGATGGAGATCTACGATGTTAGGCGAGTGTAAGTGAGACAGAGAACTGGGCTAATGGGCTAAATCGAACATTGATTTCCATTAAAATTTGTTTGGAAGGCACTTTCACTTTTCATATTTATTCTTTGATTAAACCTGTATTGTATTAGACTTCTCCCACTCAACATATCGATACGCTCACATCGTTTTGTTTCCCACAGAATCCAAAAGTAAACAAAGGGCAGTCTTGAATAACGCCTGAACTCAATGCTGTTCTTTTCTGTTATATTTCGAGTTCAGTACTTACATACCGTTTCATTTTCATCGCTGTTCTGTTGAAAAAGGCGAAAAATATTAAGCATTGATAGTCATAAAATATGAACCAGGTGCTGTTGGACTGACGCTACATGTTTTTGCGCTACGTTGGACGGAAATTTTTGCCAAAATTAAGCTTATACTCCCAAACCCCAGGCGAGCAAATGCAACGTAACACTAATTGGTTTATTCATCCGTTTCCTATGCAAATTTGCGGCCAAGTAACGCATTGTTATTGCTGAAACCTTTCCGGATATACAGCCTTTTGTACCTGAGAAATAAATAAACTGCGGTGGTTGTTGTTCCTATCTGAATTAAAGCTGGATTCGTGAACCCAATACAATTTGGCAATTAGTGAAAATGTTTTCTTCATTTATTAGGTAGCCGAGTTACCAAAGTTATTCTAAGTCATAATGCATTGAAAACATCCTGATTTAATATATTCTGGGTTAACATTCTGCTCGGGTACCCTTCAAAAAAATTGTCGTATTTTCGGCACATGATGTTTAATCCATATAATCCACAAAAACAATTAATTTCTAGCAAGCTTATACAATTAATAAAAATATATTAAAACCCTTATTGTACCTAGGACAACACCGCTGCAAAACGTAAAAATCAGGTTTTTAGCTGTGAATGCCAAATCAACCGCATGACCTCTATGTATCTCTAGCTTGTTCTATTTGTAAGTTATACGAATTATTGCTGTATTGCAATCTCTCATATATTTTCAAATATATGGAACAACACTGCCATAATTAAAAAGTGGCAAAGAAATATTACTAGTACTAGGAAATATTTTGTTTTTATGCCTCAAACAAAATGCAGCCAAACCTTTTCAAAAAGCATGTTTAACACATGGTATAGCACCTCATGTCGTTCAAAACACAGAGAGCACAAAAACTGAAACACCACCAAATTTTGAGATGCGGCAGTGTTACGGGGTGGTTGGAACCACCACAAAATGTCACAACTCAAAAATCTTTTAAATAATTTTTTTTATTAAAAACGTATTTTCAAAAAGCATATATTATGTAAGCACTAACCAGATGGTTTGTTTCCGTTAATTTTTAAATTATAATGAGACAAAGAAACAAATAAAATTGAAAACTGCAATTGCAATTTGCTCAGATAATGACATTTGGGATTGTGGCGGTATTGTTCTAGGGGTGCTTTATATAAATATTGAATGGTTGCTCCGTCAATCTTCTTTCAACATCGAAGTGTTGCCTTTACAAAGTTATATTGATCAAACAAAATACAATAAGAATTGATTGTGCTTCTGATGCACCGATATGTGGTTCACACGATGCCCATGAGCGAACAATTCTCAATTAAAGATATTCATATCGTTTTTACTATTTTTCCACGTGGAGACCAATTTGCCATTAGTTTCGGCTTCGTATAGAGGTGTGCATTCCAGAGATTAATTGATTTCGTAACCATGAGTTATTTGTATCATAAAAAAGCACACGCAGCGTAACGAAAGTGGGTCAACTTGTTACCAACGATATATTGCAGTACTCAATAAATACAATGTATTAACGAATAACGTTATGTGATTCAGGAGCTGAAAAGGGCCAAAGGGAAGAAGGAAAACATAAGTTTTGTAAAAACTCGAAATAAGTACTTGACTGAGCGCATAGATAAGTATTGTTTTGACTCGACCGCTTTGCATTATTTTTATTATATTTTAATGTACGCCTTTACGGGCAATTACAAAACATGTGCTATACATAATAGTGGAACAGTAATCACGAAATAAATTATGCTTATTAAATTATATAGAACGCACAAAAATAGTAGGCATTTTTCTAACATTGATTTATTGAGGTATGTTATTATAGCATGTCTGTCTGTGCAGTTGAACACATCTTCTACTTCAGAGAAAACATTTCCAACTTCATGCAACCTGGTTAAAAGCTAGTATCTAAATGACTCAGTCCTGATATTGTTATCCCAATCAAAAAGAATTTTAGATCGATTAGTTCTTGTTGGTATGTATCAAGATGGTAGCCGTGTTTGATAGTACCTTTTTATTCCGCCAAAGCGGAGATGGTAGCCGTGTTTGAGAGTACATTATTTGATATTACATTCAAGGTGGTGGTAGCCTTATGTGATAGTACATTTTTATTACGCCTAAGCGTTGCGACTGTTGCGAGCTGTCAAGTCGGAGTAATCAACTTTACGTGAAGACTACTGCTAGCATAACTACTAAATATGAAAATTACCATTGGCGGTATGCAGAAAGTGTAATGCTACACAAATCTTTCTTGACACAATTTACTTCGCTTCATTCTCATTCAGATTGTTCTGTTGTGTGTCATGACCTAACTCAAGGATTTGATCAAATCGTATTCTGTAAGCATCTCCGACTATTTTCATCCACTTGCGCATCATATAGTCTTCTTTTTCTTCTTCTCCCCTTTTCAATCGTCTATTAATTTGTACTACATATTCAAAGCAGCCCTTTCTTAATCCGCTCATTAACGTTTTTAAACTGTTGATATGCTCATGGCCTCCCGCAATATTCGCCTCCTACTCCTCCTGTCCTCAGCGGCTGAATTCCAGTTTTTTACCTGGAGAAGCTCTGCTGCATCCCCTCTCACCTCGTCTTCCCACCTCAGTCTGGGTCTTCCCACTTTTCTCCTTCCACCTGGGTGTCCAGTCACAATTCTTTTTGGGACGCGTTTTTGCATTTTCTCTACATGCCCAGCCCATCTCAACCTGAGGAGTCTCACATGGGCTGTGATATAAGGGCGATATGAAGGGCATATATATCATACAGTTCTTTGTTGTGCCGGATGCGCCACTGTTCCCCCCCTTATTATTAGATTTATTTTTCCTAACTCAGTTACGCAATGGAATCCGTCATAAACATGCATATTCGAATAAATCATTTTTAATTCACAAAGGTAAAATATAATGTTAATTATAATGTGTCACACACATACAGTAAGCAGTCGTACGTGGTATTGTTGTAAAACCCTTTACTTGGTATTCGAAGGTTGCGTGTTCTGGTGTTGTGAGGTTGATAACTTGTTATGTCTACTGAACCTTAAATATTTAACGCTTGCCACAAACTTTTATGCTTGCAAACGCAATTTATACGATTAGCTGAATTATGTTCCCATAACTCCATATCAAACTTTATATATATTTTAAAATCTTAATTGACTAAGTTTACAAGTCCAGTTTTAACTCTACCGTTTAGCATATCATCTGTTTGTAAATTTTTTTGTACGTTCCGTTTCCGATTCAAGATAGTGGCTGTGTTAATGGTTCAGTAAAGATAATTTTTTTATCTAAAATCATCGTGTTTATTTGTCTTTCTTATTCGCATTTTTTCAATATAGTACCTACCTGTCTGAAGAGAAATTAACTTTGAAAAAAGGTTAATTTCTTATTTGAAATATCAAAAATGTTACATAAAATATATGATTTATAATGAAGTACCTACTTAGAAATCTCATGATTTCAGAGGATATTTTAGTTTTTAATTTATTAAATAAGAGGCAATTAGAAGTTTTCTTTTTTGGACGCGAGGTTAATTGCTCACAAATCTACTATTACATTATGTATTTAAATTACTTTCATTTTGTTTTGTTTTATTACTTTTCAGATAAAGATTCTCTAAAGAGCCACTCGAGATTGCAGAGAAATTGATGTGTATTGCTAACTAACCAAAAACTCTGTTTTTATTAAATGTGATTTTTTCATAATTCTAGGGGTGTTTTTTGACAGGGTTGGTAAGCGGTGTGTCAAATATACTGTGTTTTATTTATTAAATGTAAAATATTGTGTAAAACACCAGGGCGGTGTTTTCTGTGGAGGAGAAGAGTCACTCTGGGCACATGAAAGCGGTGAAGCAATCGGTCTTGGACGGAACGTCTAAATGGAGTGCGAAAATCGCTATCACAGGTTTGTGGGGACCGAGCCACCCCGGTGCCACACTTCCCCTGCTTTCCCTAACTTTTCTTTTTTGTTGTCATGCATTGCAGATTTCTTCGTTTTTCGCAGTTTATGTTTTTCTTTGTAACCTTATTGTGTCATCTTTATGTGTCGTAAATTTGTGATTTGTACGAATTATGAATGTTTTGTTGGGAGAAATCAACACACCTTTCTCTTTGTAACGAACGCCCTCCAGAAAAAACACTCAAAGACGCTCCCATAATAAATTTTCTAATCGCCTACCAACGAAAGCAATTTTTTACACGAACCAATTTGTCAAGTACCATAATCTGTACCTGGAAACTAAAAGACACTACATAAAATCAGATAACATTGAAGAATTGTTTAAGATTACCAGTGATGCTTAGAGTCACCGATAATTATAAATAATGGCATGGAAAAAATATTGCATACTTACATAATACAGATGTCCAAATTATTTTAACACAATTATTGTTACTAGTGGTCACCCAATGTGCGAAATTCGACCATAATTGTAATGTTTTTTTTTTTATTGATTTAATGTATTTTTATGCATAATTTTAAAAAAAATATTAGCATTCTGCACTCCTTCTCTTTATAAACTATAAGTGTGCAAAATTTCATACTCCTCCGTCCGCGCAATTTTCGTACAAAGGGTACAAAGTTTTTGCTTCACGAATTAATATATAGATTTTGTTAGTTGAAGAAAACGCCACTTGGTAAATGGTGAAAAAATGTTCTTTCTGTGCACAACGCTTTCTAGTTATAGAAATGCATGTGTGATAGATGTTCTGAAAGTGCAGCATTCTTTGAACATTCTGGATTTGTTTTATATCTAATTTCTAATTTGTAATCTAATTTCGTGTTTTCTGTATTAAATCTAGCTAATATTGGTTTTCCACCATTTTCCACTTTTGACTTGTTGCTCCTCTTTCCGTTTTATTGGGAAAATTGCAGTTCTCATCAACTTCAAGTAAAGTACACTGAAACCTTCAAACTCGGGCAAGAAGACTGACAAAGACGAGGCATAATGCCTTCAGACTTGAAGTAGTAGTAGTGAACAAATTCCACTAGACTTACTTATATTACAATGAGAAAGGTAAGTGTTGATTTTCAAACCAAAATATGTGTAAATAGCTATGAAACAATTAGGTACTGTCTAAATGTTATGTTTTAATGTTGTTGTTTTAATCAATGTTCCTTATTTATTTTCTTGTGTATGTGAGAATGATGTCAATTGTATTATTTTGTTAAAATTATTTTGATACCCTCTGAATTCCCCCATCCTTTTTTCGTACAAAATTATGACCTTAATCTAGAAAACAAAGAAAAATTTGTAATTATTTATCAGAAAAAAATATGCTTTCAAATTTTTGTACAATTTTTCGAAGGAAAAGGCTTAAGATTTCTTTTAATAGCACCTTTATTATCAAGATATCTTTGCTCACTTTTAATATCAATTTATAAGACGAAGTAAACAACACAAAAAAAACAACCCTTTTACTTTGTCATCTAAACAATTGTTACGGTTTTTAACGTTTTTTTTCTCTCAAATCTCTTTTGTGCTTTTATCTGCTTTTTTATCCACTTGCTTGCCAATGTAGAAGATGAGACAGCAGCCAAAATTCCTTTTTTTTCTTTTTCCTCTTTTACATAACACTAAAGGTGTGAAGGTTGTTGGAAAATCCCTTTCCTCGTAACAGGTAATAAATATATTCCAGGAAAAATAATTTCAGAACGTCTTCGTAAACTATGCAGTATTGTGTGGTTTCTTAGGAATAATTTAACAATACTTCTATCAAAGGTGTGTGATTTATTACCAGTGCTTTGGTGTTTTCAATTTTTCAGTACAAAATAGCAGGAGGGAGATTGGAATTGTAAAGATTCGATAAATCAAACTATGGATTGCACTTAAAATTTAAAAATCTTTAAAAATAATAAATGCTTTTTCGTGTAGAATAGAACTTCCTAGTCGAATTTTGTGAATTTCAAGATGTTTCTTCTTTCTTCTAAAGAGATTGGCTTATTGTATTTTGTAATCGGAATTGCGTGTTTTTTTAGTTATTCTTCAACAAGCGGCACTCTTGAAAACATCACTTATATTTATCAGTAATCGTAAACTTGTGGCTTTACAATTAAAATAAAATTGATAAAAAAATTCTATTTTAAAATATTTAATTTTTAAAGTTATTTGGTCCATAGTATGATTCGTCGCATCTCATCTCACTAGTCCCTGTTTGTCAGGCAAATTGCAAAGCATTGAAATCTTATTCTTTTTTTCGGTGCGGGTCGCTAGACGAACGTTTTCAGTGGACTTCGACACGCATATAGACTCAGTCGAGCAGGCCAAGGATATTAATATTGAGGGAACTTCCAAATGGTCCTGCAAGATCGCCATAACAGGTGGGCGCCCTTTCAGGCTTCGGGCGGTTTCAGGACTCACTCACTGTGCCACCGACACCACCCACCAGTCACCACCCACCAGTCACCCACCTCTCAGTCAACACCCACCGCACTCACTACTAACTAAACAGTATTGTTTTGAGATATTCAATTTTTACATAGAATTTGATGCTTGTTCGTAACATGCTTGAACGAATCGATTTTCAACGAAATTAACAATGACAACACATTTTTGTAATCTAACCTAAATGCCTTTACTTAACCTGCCCATATCAAACTTAACCTAATATCACGTAACCTTACATAACATAATCTTATCCGATCTACATCTACATCTACATCTAGTAGGTACGATCTACATCTTAACAAAATAAGGGTTGAAAATCGATGCGTTCGCATGGAAAACAAGTGATTAGAAAATCATAGATCGTTGAAATCAGTATTGCTCAGTTTTTGGTTTGAATCATGATTTGTATTACTGTCGTACAAAATAATAGAAAATTAAAACTGGGCTTGATTTTTTTTTTCATTATTATTGTATTAAAAAGCGCTTTTCAATTGAAGTAAAAAAAGTCTCGCTTTAAAGTACTCGATTTTATAATCAAAGTGAGCAGTAGTAATTTTCATTACCCTCCTCACAGCTCTCCCAAAGATGACATGGGTCCTGAGAGGATTTTTTTTTCATCAGGACCTCTTGTGTGGAGAGAATAAAAAAAATATACTCATTTGTTTAATTTCAATAAGCAATATGTTATTAGATTTGTTTGTCGCGCTTCGCAAAAAGCTTTAAAAATCATTGTAGTTTATTGAATAAAATTTACAAGTCATTTCTGTTGAAGATGTTACGTTTCTCAAAACAATACGATATTCCTTGCAATCACAAAATATTCTTAAAATAAAATCAAAATTCCATTGAATTAACAACACTAACCCACAGTTGATTAATTGTCTGTAAATCCTATATTAATTACAATTACTACTACTATTGCTAACACATTAACAAAACTCACACTTTCTAACGAAACAACTGATAAATCGTGTATACTTCTGTAACTGAGTTTGCCTGTTGAGATTTGATTAGAGGGCTTTCCTACCTTTGATCTGAAGCTTTTATTCCCTCTTCTATCTTAGCCCTATTCTTCAGCCGTGTGTTTGGATATAACTAATCTATCTAGAATAAACACTTTGATCCTTCTTCTTAAGGAGACGATCAATTACAACTTTCCCAATGACGTGGAGTAATTGATGGTGTTTTTTTGTAGATTTGCTCTTACCATCTTCAATAATTCCTATACTTAGTTATACTATCGTCTTTTGACTTGACTCATGAATCACCTATAACCATTCTATATTTGTACATTATTTACATTCTATTGCAATATAACTCATGCACTCTAAACCTACTCAGAATCATTGACCTAATAAACCTGTTCTTAATCGCTAAATTATTAATTTCTTTCAAATGTATAATCATTTTTATTTGAACTTGCGTTCGAAACATTCTTATCACTGATTAATTAATATTATTTCATATATTATTTTTTTACGAGTTCAACTTAATTCTAACATTTTTTGGATGACCGATCGATATATTTATTAGAGTTATTTTTGTTATTTTTATTTAAACTAAACTCATAATTTTATTCATTGTACGCTACTCTGAATCACTCATCATTACGTTATTAACAATTATTAATAATATCTTTACTTAATTTCAACCAAATTCATTTTATCAACTTATCTCGTAAAGCATTTTGAACCTAGTATGGGTCACTACGTAACCATTAAAAAATGTTAAAAAACATACTTAATTGTAACTTGTATGTAATTTAACGCAATTATTTTTATTGATTATTTAATATTCATCATCATTCAACATCAGTGATTCTAAATGACTTCATGAATGCGTAAACTTTGTTCTAGAACCACTACACAACCTTTTTACCTTTTTTTAAATTTTCTGCACACATATCCCTATTTTTAACCAAATTTAATTTAATCTCACATTTTCTTTTTTAGAATTTCTGACATAACTTCACTTACCTCACTATCTTTTTTTTATTTTCCACGATACGAGTTTCACGAAAATTTAAAAGTAACATTTACAAACATTTAACACTCAAAATACCAATACAAACAAAAACCTCAAACAGGCGTTCGTTTCTTCTTCCATCGGATACATTCAATTTGTTTCAAATGGTTTCTCTACATCATCCATCTCTGTCGCACTTGTCATATATGTTTTCCCCCGTAACAAGTGTTTCCATCATTTATCTTCTACACTTAGAAATTTTAAGTAGGTACGAGTAGGATTCTCCAGCTAGCTCGCGATTTTTGCTATGAATAATAATATTGTTGAATTGGTAAGTTACTGATATTATTTTGGTTTAATTTATGGATGAAAAAACAACTGGTTTATTGAAAACATCCCAAAAAATCTTGGAAACGGAATGAAATTATATTCTTGAATGGAATAAGGTGATGAGTAAAAAAACCGTAACAAAATGAGTACACTCAATTTCATATCAATTTCTTTTTCGAATGCTGAATCGCATCACAATGATATTTTAATTAAAAAATCTAATTTTTCCTTGCACTATGAATATATTGTTTTTCATTTAGTAACTATATATTCTTTTTTTTACGTTTTTATATGATACATTTTAGGTATATATATTTATAAAATAAATGTTGATTATATTTGTAGTCCTTCTCACTAGGAGATCCTGTGCTGAGGGGGGCTATTTTTTGATAAGTTTTCAGCGACTTTTGTGGTTATTATTATAAACTTGACATAGCTAACAACTCTGTCATTTGACTCATCTCACACACAGAATAAGATCTATAGATTAAATAAATTTCTAGAAATATATAACACTTGGTAAGCAAACAAAACATCTGTACTTTTGCAAGTCTACATATTTTGTATTTGTACATATTTTTTGTCTATTTTTCTTTGTAGTGAAGGTTTACAGAGATTTTTTGGTATGTATTTGATATTTGGGTTGTTTTTTGGTGTAGCTAGACAAAATGTCTACACGTAAGTAGAGGGTTTTCAGCTTCTCCGTTTGGTTGAACATCGTACTGATATTTCATGATTTCAATTGGCTGAACGACAAAAACATATTCCAATTAACGACGGGTATGTAAGCACTTTTACTTTAATAGATGTTTGCCTGTTTGTCTATACCTATAATGCCTAATCATTGATATAACTACTTTTTCTTGAAGCATCCTTTTTCTTACGAACGTCAAAATCTTGATGTCTTACACCTGCCAATTATTTTTTTCAGTTATTAAAATTTGTTGAGCCCTTAAAAAATAAACTGCTGGGTTTTCAGAAAAACCTTTTTCTATCATTATTTTTCTGTAAAAACGTATATTTGCTTTTCGAATAGCTATCTATTTTTATTGGGTTTTATGGTTAAGCATCTGCTTTGAATGTTGTTTATGTAAAATATTGTGTGAAAAGTTATTCTGTTATGTTTTTGCATGCTTACAAATTCCTGTAAAAATATCTCTTGCATGACTTAGAATATTATGAATGTGTTATAAATAAAATCATAACCTAAAGAATTTCCACTCCAATCATCACAAATTCATATTAATTGAACATTTCATTTTTAATAATTGATGTCAATCATTTCCAAACGTGGTCAAATTTATTTCAATAATTATTAATATCACTTCCACATTTCATTTTAAAAATTCAATTAAAACTGTTTTGATCTTTACTATTTTTATCGCAAACAATGCTTTTAATATTTCCTGTTGTTATTTAGACATGTAATATCTCAAAACATTTGTATATTTTCGCAATCAACGTTTTGATGTTGTATTCATTTTGATCCTGCATGTTTCAAGGTATTTTAAATTTGCTGTAACTTAAAGCCAATTATAAAAATACAATCGATACTATCATACTGATTGCATCGAGTAGTAAGATTTTAAACACACGAAGAAAATGAGATGAATCTGTTTTTAGATTAATACATTTGGAGTGAAAATTAACCATAAACTTTTTTCACGTTGCGTTGTGACTTCATAATTCGTTACAATAATCAATATCGCTGGTGTAAGGGAATATAATATTATAAATAATGTTCATTAAAATCGATAGCGCTATAAATTTCAAATTAAAACAACCCTTTCAACTAAAAATCGGACAATAAATTCTCTAAAGAATCGTTTTCAACTTCTTGTTTTGTCGTATTTCTACTATTCTCCGCAGCAATGGTCTAATGTTCCTTAATGGTGAAACTATAAACTATTGTTCTTCACTTATTTCCCACAAGCTAAGTGCAGCAGTTTATTGTGAGAAATGATTTGAAACGATAAAAGCTATAAACCCGATATCCTTCCAGCTGTGATGTTATGAAACTGATAGGTAGTTAAATAGAAATAATATATAGCAACACCAAATACCCTTTAATATCAATATACCTCCAACTTCTTACACTTTCCTAGCGCCTCACAGCGGTGTGAGTTGAGCTCGTTGGTTGACTTTCTGAAAAGACTGGTTCTTTTATGAAAAATACATTCTTCACTTTAAGTTTTCAAATAAATTTATAAAAATCGAAAAAAAGTGGTGTAAGTACTGCTTGTTTGCCCATACGTAAAAACATATTAAAGCAGCTAATAACTCTGTCTTTGATGGTTTATAAAAGTAATAAAACATCAGTTGTTATATAATTCGTAATAGTTATTAGTATTATATTTTGACGTAATCAAGAATATTTTATTTGCTAGAATTTAATGAACTCATTTTATATTTCACCAACTAACCTGTCAACGTTTTTTTACATCCGGAAAAACGAATTGGAGTGTTTTTGTTGATGTAATTATTTCGCCCAGTGCCTACTTTTTCGGGACATGTTTATATATTTCTTATTAATATTGATGAAAATACAAATTAGACAGCGCGAAACACTGCCACAAAGTACTAAATAAATACAATTTGCCGCTATTGAAAGGAATGTCAACGTCAATACGCAACACTAGCACCTCTAACAGCCAAAGTTGTCGATATTCCCAATATTTTACTGGAGTTAGACTAATTGTAGGGTATTTGGCAACACTTAACGGAACACTTTTCAGTAAAAGTCATAAGTATTAGTTAATATATTCCAAATTTAATTCAGTTTATAATTACAGAATGAAACAATTTCTTTGTTTAAAACCACTTTATTTAAACTTATATTCGTCGACCGGTTTCGGTCGAACTCGACTTTTTTCAGGACAATAAACGTATACACTAAATTACTGTGCAGAGATAAGATAATGAGGTGAACACCAAAGAAAGGGAGAGCATACAAGAGAGGGAGAGAACATCAGATAATGCTTGGGGGAGGGGAAGGAAGAGGGGTCAAGGGAGGGTGGGGGTTACAGAGGGAGAAAGGGAATTACTTTAAAATGGGACTCATTGTTTTTTTTTTAATTTGGCAATTATTTTCTTTGATTTTAATATTTCTAAAGCTTCTAAATTATTAAGGCGTATTCCTATTTTATTTGTATGATCTATTTGGACTCCTGTATTTTTATTAAATGTCAGTATCAATTTAGTGTTGGTTAAAATGCTTTCTACGACAATTTATAATTGATAGGTTGGTAATTGAAATATCAATCCATTTACAAATAAATGTTTTATGGATGTCCCCTTTGTACAAAGAATAACTTTGTTCCACTTTCAGAAATCTTGTCGATGTAAACAAAGAATAGTGATAACTATTTGGATAATAAATTCAGCTTGGTGTACCGTTTATGATAAATATCGATCTTGATATGGCATCCAATTGAACTCTGATTCCATAAAAATGCTATTATTATTTCACACATGAAAAACGGCGTGCCGCGTGACCTTAAATGTAAAAATAAAAGCAGGAAAGCTTGTATGCAATATTTCCTCCAACTGTCATAGTTTTTTCCCGCGGGAAGTGGTAAGTAGGTCACTTTAATATAAGCCACACGCCATTGCTGCGAGCTTTTGTTTTTAATCGCGAGCTTTTATCGAGATCACGTGGCTTTACGTTATACATTTATGCGTTGTATTATGATTTACACTTCGATATTAAACAAATCATTATTTAGTGACCAAAGGAAGTAGTCCAAACAAAGCGTGTTTTGAAAGAGATTTTGCTTTCACGTGGAACATTCTTATGAAGGCTTCTGAAAACACTTATGCTGTGCATCTTTAGTGTTGTGCCATATTAGGCCAGCACTACCTTATAATTTAATTAATACCTCCGACGAGCTTTAAATATTTTACGCGGTTCGTTAAAAACGTCTTGTAAAATGCATTATTCATGTTCAATGACTAAAATATAAAATCCTTTGGAGTTTTATGCAAATAGTCGCATAACTACATAAAAAATTCAAATTTTCAAATACCTAAAAAAACACTTGTAGCGATAGCGAAAAAGTAATTTTGGATGGATGGATACCTGATAAAACGGTGTGTGTCTTTCAGTCGGAAATTTAATTAATAAATTAATTAATTTTAGGTATTATTCTTCCCAAACGTTTTGAGTTTTAGTAACTAACGTTATTAAAATGATTAATGTCTCCAAAGCTTCCGTTTTGACTGTTTTGTTTTGTTCCTTCCGGCGGAACTTTCCCGTTCAGCTTTGAGTCGGAAAACCTTTAAAGAAAATAGGGCACCCTGCCCCAGTTTTCAATTTCTCCCGATTTCTCTGAGAGCAACCAATAGCAGCATTCGGCGGACTAACAAGTCCAATCAGAAGTTTCAATCTGTTGTCGTTAGTGACAGCCTATCAGATGTTTCAGACTGTCATATACTGTCAGAGTTGACCTGAAACAGACTTAGAGATTTGTACAATCTTAATTATAATTACTTGTACTTGCTTCTTGTTTTGGTAGGCATTGATTCCAGTTTGATTTGTTTCAGAATGTGACAATTCCGTCTTTTAAATAACTTTACATCTCTCAGTTTATTTAGTTATTGTGTCATATTGATAAGCTTACCTTTTTCGTTTTTGATGGCTTGGAATTGTTTTCTTCGAGTGATCAAGAGTTGTAATAAAATATTGAAATATCCAGTAAACTATTGCTCTAAATACACGACTTTTAATAAATTAAGAGTGGTGTAGATTTACAAAGAAATTACTTTAAAATCTTACGACACAAAGTTATTAACCTATGGCTGTTACTATTCTTTAATTTATAAAATATTTGTGGTCATTTTATGCCAAGTCGTCAGTATATCACGAAAACATCAAATTCGGTCATAAAATCTCACAAGATTCGTCTTGAATTCAATAAAACGTGGCATTTATGTACAGTGGACGAAACGGATATGGTCTGTATAATATCTCCCTTTAGTTCACATACCAAAAGTCCATTGTGCTTTCTTCCGTGTTTCACTCAATTTTATTGACCTAATCTCTTCAATAAGATCACTAGTTTTCAATTTGGGAGGCGGGAATGGGTACCGCCGCCCCGGGAACCTTTATTGGATAACCAACACCTCTGCCATAGGTCACTCCAGGTGGTTAATATAATAAATCATTGTTTCTTTCTTTTTCCTCTTCACATTTCTTACCTTTGTTGGTACTTTTCACTCCAAACAACATCATTGGGTTTGCTTAACTCTTAACATAGAGAACCCTGAGAAAAAGAAATTCCCTCGGGGCCTTTGTGATCTTTGGGGATGCTATATGGTGGGTCTTTTTGAGGAAAGGAAGACGTGAACCTGAGAAAAAACGCAGAAAACATGGAATTGTGACGGCCTTCTTGGTCAAGGGATAAGGCTCTCGACTGACAATCCGAATATTTCGCAATCTCGAGTTCAAATCTCGGCGTGCGCACATAAATTTTAATTAACTCATTTGTGTTATTTCACAATTAATTAATTAATAATAATATAAAGTTTATTTCCGGTACGTTCCAGAACGGAATATACTCTCACTCTCAGTATCACCCTGGTGTAAGACCACCATTCAAGAATTGCTTGAATTGGCTTTAGGTGAAATGGTGTTTGGTGACCAGAATTGAATAACCAGACACTTCTCCACCTTTCTCTTTCCAACTTCCTTCCCCTCCCCTATCCTTAAGCATCACACTATAACCCAATGGGGATGCCATCGTCTCACTTGCTTCAGACGGGAGCAGTTAGGACTCCTGTGCGGTATTCACATAAAAAGAGGCCTGCAAATCATTTCGCAAATGAGCTGTTGTACAACCCGTTCTCATTTGTACGCGCGTTCGGCGTGTTTCCCGAATGTGCACCGGTACCAAAGGGATCAACGACTCCAGATCCTCGGAGCATCTTCCATCAAAACGCCGGTAGAACAAAGACGGCTGAGAAATGGACCCAAAACGGATCCCTCGAGTACACCTGAAAAAAGTGTTGTGAAATTAGACAGTTTGTTTCACACTCGACGTCTGTATTCTGTACTAACCCCGTATGCATGGACTTTGGAGAGTCTAAAGTTAAATAAATGTAGCTTCGTTTAATAAAAAATAGATTCTTGACGCCGTTGGGAAAGTGGTGGAGTTCCCTACAATGTACTCTATACTGGATTACAATCCATTTACAATAGAAGAATCTGTCAAACAGACCGCCCTACTGAAGTGGCAGGGTTATTTCATTTGTTCTAGAATCCGTATGTCAATATTCTAGAATCAGTAAATTTCGGTCCTTAATGAATAATTTTTTGATTCGTTTGAGGTTGGACGGTCTATGAAGACTATCACAAAGCATAAGATGTCCTGTAAAAAACAAACAACTGAATTTTTCACCAAACAGTTGTCAGTCGCCGGCAACCAATCAAAATGCCTTCATTTTCAATCTCACAATACAAAGCATTTTTCTTACAAACCGACTGGCACATTGTTCCGTGGTCGTATTGAATAATACTGCACTTTCCCTAATGAATCAGGCACCAACACTTTCTAAAGTTTTACCAACAATAACACTTCCCGGTGCTATAACGCCGCCGTACTTTGGCGGTGCCTTAATTAAAACCATAAATTTGCATATTTCCACTGTACGCCATTGTCGCGTCGCGTCGTCTCAGTAATGTCGCGGCTTACAAATAACCTTCAGAATTATATTGCAGCTCGTGTTATTATCAATAAACTAGCGTCACTGGTCATTTCCAACAATTTGTTTCAATTTTGTGGCCGACGTTTACTTCAAATAGGTACCTGATTGGTACGAAATTTTTATCCTTTCTTAACATTTTTTACATCAGTTTCGCACAGAAGTCCTTGAAGTAAATAATTCCCCCAGGGCGTATGTCATCTTTGAGGATGCTGTGTGGAGGGTCTTTTTTAGGAAAGGAAGAAGAGGAAGTTCTGGGAAGGAAAAAGGCTGGAGGTGTGGGTAGGAATCTGGGGAACGGTGTGTCCAGGAGTGACGGACGCATGATTCTATCCCTTCCTCTGTGGTGCAAGGCGATATTCCGATGGCGGATGAGGCGATGTTGCGATGAGAGAGTCCTGTTGTAGATGTCAAAAGGTCTCCCTCGACGAGTCTATCCCGATCCAGCCTTCCACGCAGTTGGTGGTCAGACGTATCCACCGCCAAGATCCGGACAAACCTCACCCCATGAACCCTATTTAGTCACCAAACGAAGTGAACTACTTGGGGTGACCTACAGCAGAGGTGTTGGTTGTCCAATAAATGGTCTCCGGGCGGCAGTTCCCACACCCGCCTAAATAGAAAATAATTTCGCAAATTTTTTCGCAATTAAAACATCCTGTGGTTAAAATGATTTCTCGAATTTAAATCCTTTTTTTTCAAAGTTTTGACGGAAAAAAATCGTGAATCAAGAGCTCACCGATGATCTTCATAATTCAAAATACTTACGTTTTTCTGCGTATCGCTGCCACTTAACTTATTAGTGGGATAGCATCAGTTTCACATACAATATGTATCTATTTTTATTTTATAAAAAAATATTTAATTCATTCAATCTGGCATTTCAATAATTGGTCTGTAATAAACTCAGATTTGCTTTTATTTTAACGGTACGATTTATGTTATTTTTTTTTTTACCATTTTTCAATATCCGTTACGAATATAAATGCAGGATATTCTGTAGAGTATCGGTCAAATATGTAAAGGGTTGAGGTTGTTAACGAGAATTGTTAACGAGGTTGTTAATCAAAAACCGAAACACTTTTGGATTTTTTCATCGACATGAATCATTAAATCTGGAAAGGATTTTTTCCATCCCTTTTTGTTTGCCCTACCAATATTAAAATCATTCAATTATTTATTCATGTATTTTGAATACAATATCATTTGTCACACGAACCTAATGTAGCTCCAAGTGATTTTCCCGATAAGCCGGCACATTGAATTTCGACACGAACATTACCACATATAACGAGGAAGTGAGGTACTTAATGCTGAAAAATACAATGTTATTTCTGTCAAAGTAGACGAGACGTTAGTGTTTCTTAAAATGTATTTTACGCTCGCTTTGAATACTATTCGTTAGCTTTTATTACAACCGTGAAATTGTTTCATTGTCAACGTTTAAAAAACGATCTACGAACGTAAAAATATGTTCGTAAAAATTTTGTACAATGACGTACATAATATTAAACCGTTTTTTTGTGAGTTATGTTTAAGTAAATTTGGTACCTACTTCCAAATAAATTTTCTTGTTGCGATTTTAAGATGTTCGTAAAGAAATCATTTTAAATTAATAGTATACTTTGTTAACCACGTTTATTGTTTAAAAAACCGACATATTTCGTAAGGGAGCATACATTAATTACGTGAGCTCAAAGTGGGGGGGGGGAATCCAGTAAAATCTCATCAATTCTCATTTAAACTGAGAGGGTGTCAATAAAAATATCAGATTAACTTTTTTTCAGCGAGAAAAATGGGACACTTCAAAGGAAGTGAAACAATTTAATGTTTTTTTCTATATCTCTATTATTATAGAGATAATTATGAAAAACATTTATTTCGAGAGTAAAAAAAAAAGTAAACGAAAAACATTCAGAGTTTTTAAAAGAAGAAAAAATGGTAGAGACAGTGTCGACAATTACAACTGTTGAAGGAGAGGGGGTCTCACCAAATCTCACTTAATCTTACGGAGAAGGGGGAGGAGTCTAAAAAAACGTAATTAATGTATGCCCAATTATTTGCTTACGAAACATTTTGGTTTTTGCAAACTAAGTTTTATACGCTGACAACGAAACAAAGAGTTTTAAGTATCCTCTGAATGAATAATCAATGAAATAAGCATTGCTTACAAAATATGTCTGTTTTTTAAACAATAAATGTGGTTAAAACTAAGTTTTCTATTAATATTTAATTAAAATGGTGCCACAAAATAAGTTTGCTGCGTTTGAAGAAAAAATTATTTAGTTTATTTGAGAAAAAGTTGGGACAACAATAAGTTCTGTCACAAAATTTTCAATCATTATTTTCGTTGGGAAACAACTATAGCAGTTAACTCTTTTACTTACATGTAACAAGTCACGTAGAAATGTGTTCGAACGAGCATATATTTGTGATTTCAAAACACGTAACACAAGTATTTAGTCTATGTTTTTTTTCTCTTTTGTGTATATCAAAATGATATTTCTATTTATGCCAACAATTATTTACTGTACGGTAACTGTTATGCCTGTGTAGGTAAACAGATTGCTAAAATAAATGAAATTTAGTTTTACAACATTTCTGGTCTTACTTTTTGTGAAAAAAGTCTTTCTGTAACTTTTTTCACTTTATTATTGAATGTTATCATGAAAAGTTCCCATACCCTCGTGTAAACTTGTTGGTGTGGATGTAATGTTGTTCTTGGTGCTTTCATTTTTGCAAGCGCACAATATACTGTAACTGGGACGCGACCATCGTCTGGGGTCTTTAAATTTTACAAGCGCGATAACGGCCATTCCCTGAAAGGTTCTACAAAATGACAAGAAAACTTGGCTCTAAAATATGTTGTGATCACTTTAGGAGGTTACGTTTCTGGAATAGTTTTTTATGATATCGTTAAAATCTATCTTTCCGGGGCTGCTCTTATAAATGTGCCACTTCGGAACGCGACGCTTTTAAGGTTATAAATTTTATATCGCTATACTTAAGCTGGAAGCTATTTAATGTCCATTTAACACACATTGTGCTAAAATAAAAAATATCACTCCGCGTGATGCGTACTTAAAGGGGTTAAGTCATGTTATAGATGGGTTAACCATGTCGATAAAATTTTACAATGTTGGATCGTAATGACTTGGAGTTAGAAATTGTGGACTAGGAATCTTTTTTTGTTTATTTTATTTATCGTGGGTGGTTTCTTCAGTGGGTTTATGTATTTACAAAACACAGCGATTGCCTAAGTACTGTAATTAAAATTACACAGCTTTATTGCGATATAGCCCACGAAAAAAAATAATAATATGAGCCAAACAATACCACTATAAATGATTCGATGTTTTTTCAACTTCATCGCTTGTTCAAGACCAATAGATGCTTTCTACTCCGTTGAATTTGATCTCTTGAGGTGGCAGTATCATGTTGATAGCCCTACTCGTTAATAGTTTCTACGGTAAATTTCCATGAATAATAATAGTTGCGTAGTTAATTTGAACTGATAAAACGTTTTTTCGAACATGAACTCTGTTCCCGAACAAAAGTATCCGAATGAGATAAATCAGAATTCTCCTTTGCAAAGATTTAGTGCCATAATATATTATCTGCTTTAATAAACGTGAAATCTAACGCACGTGAAATCGAGATAAATAATGAGTAGATTCGTTCATCAATCATCTCAATACTTAGAACATGAAATCAAGATCAAATGAATACAACATTAGCTTCAATCACTCATTTGTACAAGTGATCATCTCCCAGAGTGTACTAACGAAGGCTCTATTACACAGTGATATGCGCCCAAGGCCTGATCGCAAAGGACAAGAGTGGAACATCGGATCCCTACGTCACGGTTCAAGTTTCAAAGATCAAGAAAAGGACGAGGACCATGCCGCAGGAGCTGAATCCTGTCTGGAACGAGAAGTTTTACTTGTAAGTATCATTTTTTAATGTTTCAATGCTAATTTGTTTGTAAACGATTTTGGTTGTCCTTATATTTTTCTCTGTCCCATTTATAAATACCCAACCCTTGACGAAAACAAAAGAATCAGAAGACTTCTTGCTACTCAAAATATTAACAAACAATTTCGTAGGAACTTTGAATTTCATGATGTGATTGATTTTTGGGTATTATTCTTTTTTATGCCGAGTTGCGTTTCCTCAACCTTTAGCCAATATTTCAGACAGCCTCGTATTGTCCATCATATTATCACGGTCATCTACTCCGATGTTGGATAGCGCAAAGCTGTCTAAAACGTTTGTTAATGGTGGAGGAGGCGCAACATGGCGAAATACCAAAAAAATCAATCTCGATAATAGTTTTGGCCGTGCAAACTTCAAAGCAATATCTTTATATATAAAGTTCTCGTTAACATTTTTGTAATATGATGCTTTTATATCTTCACACCAGCTCCGCTTAAAATTTTAATTTGTGTATGTTTTTTTATGTGAGAATACATACGGGTAATAAATACCATATGGGTACCTTGTGAGGCTGAAGGTAAGTGGGGAGGGGAAGGAGATAGAGAAGAAGAAGGTAGGGAAGTACGTGGCTAATCAGATCTAGTTACTAAACACAGCTAAAGCCATTCCAATTTGAGCCATGGCTAAAGCCTTGTGAATTTTGCTACAATTTTCAGTAAAATCATTTTTTGAATGACATGTTGGCGGGTGCGGTTTGATACATTGGTAAATTTCAAAATGTAAAATTTTATTTTATTTGGCGTCTAATCAATGAAATGATCATGATAGAGCTAGATTCTATATAATCATAATGATATCCTGAAAATTTTGCAGTGCTTTGAAGTAAGCCTTTCTTAACAGGGGGATATCATATTTTGGCCGCGAAGACTTCAAATCGCTTCCGGGAGATATCACTTTGTTTAGCGCCAGAAATTTTTTTACATATTTTTTATTTAATAGTTATCAAAATCAGACATTTAAAGTTTGGTTCCAAAAATATACTGGAAATCTTATATCATATTTTTTATTCCACGTTACATATCACAACTCCCACTAACATGAACGAAAACAAATTAATTGTATATATATTTATATGTTCATCTCACCCAGTTAAAGTAGTACCTATACATAAAATTAAATAAAGAATTATTTACAAATTTCCATTGAGTTCCGTTTACATAATTTCGTAGAAAGTTAATTAAAGCAACGTATGTTTGTATGGTAATTATATTCTTTCAAATATCTTTTTAATATGCAGGTTTTAAAATGATAAGACTTTTTTCATTAATATTCAGCTCTCGTGAAATTTGTAATTAGTTTTTTCGCTAACTGTAAACAGTGTGATCTATACAGAATGTTAAGGGACGTACTTAATTTACTTTAACCAGTGATTCCTGATTTTATTTGAAGTAAAAAATGAAATTAAAATTTTAGTCTCCAGTAATATTTTTCTTCAAAACCAAACCACAAAAAAAATTTTCCTCATGTCATCACTGATCACTCTGCCGAGTAATCGTCCAACCCCTCAATTCGACTCTAATTGTCCAATACATACTGATTTTTTATGATTTAGGTTTGAAAAAAAACTTTTAAAAAAATCACCGGAGACCAAAATTTCACTTACATTTTTACTCCAAATAACGTCAAGAATCACTAGTTAAAAATGTCAAGAACGTCTCTTCCCACCCTGTTTGTGTTCACCAGGGTACATAAAGGACCTTTCAAAATTCTTTCATAATAATAATTTTAATAGCAAGTACAAAAATATTTAAATGAAAACAAATAACTTTGTAAAAACATCATTACTTAATTAAAATTATTATTTATTATTATTAGTGGTATTTTTACAAAGTTATTTGTTTTCCTTTAATTAAAAATGACTCCACAGTGTAAATTTGCAAAGATTGAAGAAACAAAAATATTTAATTAAGCGAATTCCTCTCTTCGTCATTTCTTTATTTTAGACTACATTACCATCATTTATACATCTTTAAAGGGATCCCCAAAATGGTTATTGCTGTCCGTCTCAAAAAATAATACAAGCATTATTAAATTGTTAATGAATGTATGCCCAAGGGGCTTTTAGAATAGGAAATAAAATAATAATTAAAAGAAAAAACAATGCTTTGATAGGCTGTAAATCATATTAGAATTTTATTTTGTTACAAATGCTAATTAACTAATCTATCAGTAAATTTTTTACTCATGCCACATTATCAGTGTGTTACACACCATTATGTGTGCGGGCGCTTTCTTTGCTTTGTATGGATACACAACGGTTGGTTGCTTATCAATGCGCAGGTACACCGTGAGCTTTCTAAGTGAGTGAGTTGCTTTCTGTCGTGCTTTAGTTTTTTAGATTATTGACCGTGATACATAAAATTATAGATATTCATTTTACGCAGAGGTTCTTTCACTCAAATAAGATGTTTATTTGCTCCTTTAAACTACTGAACTTCTATTAATTAATATTATATTTGGTTATCCGGTGTCTACTATTAACCCTATCAAAATAATCTCACTTTCAGGGAAATATCCCCAACCGCCAACTAAAGGCTTATTGACCACATTTCCATCGCTAGTTGGCATCAGTTGCCTTCATTATCGTATCGAGATAATGATTACTAAATCAGAGTGTAAATCTCTTCAATCAAAGGGTTTAATGTACAATAGGATTACATTACTCCTTCCAATGAAATCTGGACCAAAGGAGAAAGAACTAAGAGAATATGGTATGTCTTAAATTCTAGGGTAGAAGTTAATTCTTCATTCTAAGTCTGTTATAATTGGTAGGCAATCGTACTTTCTTCTTTACTGGCCATTATTTAGGGTGCTTAAAAATGTCGCCGTTGTTTTCGCAAAGTGCATTTGTGGTCAACAGCAATAAATTGAAGAAGAGCACGAGCTTTGTATCAAATTCTTACATTGAGTGAAAGCGAGTTTTTGTAAACAGCAACAATAGTTTGCCGTTAGTTATTTCTTGATGTTTGCGGTTTTTCTTTAATTTATTTTATGGAAAAAAGATCACTTCTCTCCATAGATACATTTATTAACTGTTGAGTGAGAACTGTTGAGAGTCAAATAATAATATTGTTTTAAGTTATGTTTGTGTAGATCAGTCTTTCTGAATGTAGGCGAGAACGCTTTTTTGGAGGCGCTGGAGTGTTTCAAGGGGGCAGTAGGAGGCTCAAAGAAAATTAGGGGCATTAAAAAATCGGCTGCAAGTTACTGAACGCGGCGACTTGCTGCAGTTTTTCAGTAAATTTGACACATTAGATAATTTTTAAATTAAAAGTCCTCTTTTAATGTTAATAAAAATAGAATATGATTAAGCGTTAGTTTTATTTCCTCTCATTGAAACAATTTTTGATCTCAGAAATAGAATATGGGTTGTACTTAGTCTATCCTATCCATGTAATAATGCATTTTTTTAAATTATATTTGCAATAACTGTTTTAAAGATACGCAATAAATGAAAATGTAAAAAGGCGAGTTAAAAAATATGAGGGGCACTAGATTTTTTTTTTAAATCCCAAAGGGAGCGATGGTCGAAATTTGAGAACCTATGGTTTAGACCGTGTTTTACGATTAAAATGCAATACTTAAGTATTTTAAAATGGTGTATATCAATGCATCTATAACTTACACAGTTACAATACACTTCGTAGGTACCCACAATCCGAATAGAACTAGTCCCATCCGCCTGCCAACCGAACAATCTGCTCATTGGGCTCTTCTGAATGAAAAGCTCTATTCCTCCCGTAGTGCAAAACCTATTGACACAATTTTTTTTTGTTCATTTCTTTAGAATGCCAGTCTGATTTTGTAAGGATGACTGGTATCAAAATATATAAATAGAATAATATTTCATTGCTATTCAATATCACTACAGTTTTATAATACAAGTCTTTGACCCTTAACGTCGTCTTTAACCCTGAAGGAACCCGTATCATGATGTGATCCGACCTCTGGTCCTCCCCCGGTCCTCCCAAAGATAGACGTATTATTTCTACTGCCTGTCTACATCTCTCCCAAAATCAACCCTCCCGGTCTGAAGAAGGCTTAGGGAAAAAACGCAAGATTCTCGTCCTCTTACTCTTGGCTAAGTTGGGTATTTTATTATTATTTCTATTCTTTACCGAGAACTTTTTCCTTTACCTTTTAGATACAACAATCCCAGATAATTAAGACAAAATATTTTTTTCTTTGGGGTTATTTCGGGGAACCAAAGTAGCTCTGAGTTCTTTTTTTCATAAATATACGTAACAATAATTAATGGAATAAGCAAAATATTTATTTAAGCAATTTCTATTGAAACATCGTAATAATTAGGTATTACAAAAGTGGTGGAATGGATTGGATGGAAAGGAAAAAGTTAGGAAATATCTGTGGCCGGGTGGATAGAACGTTCGATTAAAAAGCGGACGGATCAAATTCGATACTCGGATAAGCGGGAAACTGACTTACTATATTTTCACCACAAGTTTTGCTTGGTGAAAAGGTCTATAGATACTGTGATGTACTTTTACTGAGCACCTTGGATTGTCTTCCGATGCGTGAAAGATAATCTCTTAAGAAAAGTTTCGTGTTATAATTTTATTTATTTTATTATCGCTAGATTTCTTCTGATATGTGTTAGAATCAGTGTGTTATCAGCTTGAGTGAGTTAGCAGCCGAGTCTACGGCTTCGCTTGGTGGTCTCCGTAAACACTAATAGAAATCTCCTAGCGGTCAACACTACAGATAATTCTCTTTTTAATGAAAACATGGGGGTATTTAAGCCTCGTTACTAAAAATAATTAAAACCATTTCATGCAAAATGTAGGTTCTGAGTTGTAGTTTGTCTCTAAAGCCTCAATTACATTAAGCGAGTTGACAATCTACTAGCCGGCATCTTTAAAAGCGGGTGAATCGGCGAGTGAGACCGTCATGATGACACACAAAACTGTCCACTCGCTAAGCAGCGAACTACCTAGCGTGTTTAAATCTTTCACTTTCTCACGTCTTTCTACCCAGGTTATTACCCACATTCTTTTGTGCCGTTTAGCTTTCCTTTGTAACTCCTTTTTGATAATATGAGCTAAAATAACGACTCAGGCTCGAACTAGTTCTGTCGACATTTTGTAGGAAACTGACAGCTCGCAGCTAGCGCCACCAGGTAGCCAATAACGGCTTCCGCCCGGACTATTCTGATTAATTATATAAATTAGCAGTTGGTGGGCCGCCATCTTTAGACAAATACCAGCGAGTAGCGAGTAAAGTTGACCACCTTTCTACTTTTTTCGTAGATTGTCCACAATCTACGAAATCTGCTGGTTAGATAGTAGTACGATAACACTGAGCGAGTTTATTAACAGATAGTGAATTTCTTAGCTAGTATCTTGTAAACTCGCTCAATATCATCGAGGCTTTACTTGAAGTATCGTCTACTCTGGAAAGCCATTCTTATATATACATTGGCTACGAAAATTAATGGGCTGTATTCAATAAAACTATGGGTTTTCAATGTGACACAACCATGAGAGAATAGCTTGGTGAACAGAAGACACCCGGAGAGAAAATGACTCATCTTCATTTCCTTCAGCACTTTCTTGTGATGATCTGACTGATCAAAGCACAGGTCTCCGCACAAATCGATATTAAAGTTACGAAGATATCATAGGAGTTGATATCTTCGTAACTTATGTACGGATTATTTAAAAAGATACCAATTACGTACACGGAGAGATCCACCAGATTAGTGATCATTGCACATGGGCTTCTTTAGCATGGTCGATATTAAAGAGCCGTGATCAATTGATCATGGCACTAGTTACTTTAACAGACCGATCGCTCCTCGGGAGTTATTGTTCCACAATTTTACATATAGGTAATATTGGCGCATATTTTCAGATAGGATGGAAATGGTGTGAAAAGTATGTTGGATGGAGAAAGGTAGATATGCATAGTTGCGTCAACACTTACCTTTACATTATAACGTAATTTTTTTAATCTGTTAATAAATATTTCCAATTTTGGAAACTCTATGTTCTCAAACAAAATTCTACAATAGTTAGAAAACCTTACAAACAGCTGAGAATGCTGAAATAGTTTTACTGAATATGATAATAATGGGTCAATGATCTATTGGTCAATGTCATTGAAACCTGTATTGCATTAAGAATACTCCTGACCTTTCAGTATATGGAAAGCCTACTAATTCATATACCTACGTCTACACAATTGTATTGTATTATTGAAAAGAAAATCCTTTCAGATTTTTGTTGAGTTTCACAAAATTCTGAATTTCAGGAATGTTTTTTTATTCCCGCTATTTCACATTATTCCTAAAATCACATCAACTTGAAGAAAGTACTGGTACAAAAAGGTATTGTCGTATTTCTCAGAAACTGTTATAAGGTTAAATATCCTTAGGGAAGATGGTTCCGCGCAATCGATTGTATTTGATTTCCTCTTCAAATATTCTTTAAAAAAATTTTGGGCGCGATTTCAAAAAACATAGTGCAGCGTCAGGATAATTAAACAATGAAAGTGTAAGCTATGACAGCCTCCGTGACTTGGCGGTTACCAACTGCACTGCAAATTTGGAAGTCGCAGTTTCAAATTTCAGCTTGCGCATGTATATTTTACTCGATAAATTTGTGTTATTTCACAATTTATTAATTTAAAATAATATCCACATATTGCGACACGTTCCAGAGTGGTAGACTACTTCAGTGTCGTCTTGTGGAAACTTTGTATAAAACGGCTTTAGCCGTGTTTGGTGACCAGATCTAAATTGCCAGGGACTTTCCCACCTTTTTCTCTTCCCCTTAACACTACCATCAGCCTCACAGCATAATCCAATTTAAGCAATAATCCCACTGGCTCCAGAGAGTTGGAAGCAATTGGGACTGCTGTGGGGGTACTCACTTAGAAAATGCGAATAGACTGCAACAAAACGACGGCCGGCGTCGTCGAGGGGTAAGACTCTTGACTCTCAGTCCAAAGGTCGCGGGATCGAATCCCAGCGTGGACAATTTTTTTTACTTAATTTGTGTTATTTCACAAAAATTAATTCATTGAAAAATAATGTATAATATATTTTCGGCACGTTTCAGAGTGAAAGATACTCTCAGTATCGCCCTGGTGGACTACCATTCAGAATTGAATTGTTGCTTCAAATGGCTTTAGCCGTGTCTAACCAGATATGAACAGCCAGGTATTTCATCGTCCCCATCTCCTTCCCCTCCTCACTACCTTCAGCCTCACAACATACCCAAATTGGGGATGCCATAGTCCCACTGGCGCCAGACAGGAGCAGTTGGGACTCTAATGCGATATTCATATAAAAAAATATATATTTGAAAAATATCGCAGGAAAATTTTCCAATTCGTCTTGAAGGCCTTAAAGTACTATATTTAATTATTTCATCATTGAAACAGCAAGATTGTAGGTTTCCTCTATCGGTCAGTGGTCTAGGTCTTGCTTATTCGTTCGTTTAGTAGAAGGTCCCAAAGTTTAAATCTCGTACGATTTTCAATATTCTGCTTATAATCTGACAATTAATATATTTGGAATATATATCTACTAATCTCGTAATATCGATTTTTTTTTGCAGCGAGTGCCACAACTCTTCAGATCGCATCAAGGTTAGAGTCTGGGATGAAGATAATGACCTCAAGTCCAAACTGAGGCAAAAGCTCACCAGAGAGTCTGACGACTTCTTGGGACAAACCATCATCGAGGTAAATATAACAATTTTCGTATAATTTTTTTAAGGTAATCAATTATTTATTTAGCCTACATTTATTACTACTTCACAAACCTGTGAGAAAATTTCAAGTATCTTGGCAATGTACGGATCAATAATGATAACAGGCAAACATATATAGCATCTTTTAAGAGTTTAGAGAAGTTTCTCATGGCCTAAGTTATCATTGGGGATGCTCTGTGGAGGGTCTTTTTTAGAGAAATGAAGTTCTGGGGAGGACAGGGGTATCAGGGGTGGGTAAGAATCTGAGGGTCAATGTGTCCAGGACGAATGAATCCGTCCGTCCCGCTGCGATCCAGAACCAAAACCAAAAAGGGGTTCGTTAATATGTACTATTTTTTAACTTTAAAACGTTTTTATAAGCCTGATACTTTATTTTTATTGCGTACAAAAAAATGCTCGTTTGTGTCAATGAGAATTTAATAAAACCATCTAAAGTATTTCTAAAGCCTCGACGACATTGAGCAAGTTTACAAGCTACTAGCCGGCGAATTCACTATCTGCTAGTAAACTCGCTCGTATTACTAGCTAACTAGCAGATTGTGAACAATTTACGAAAAACGTTGAAAGGGGGTCAACTTTACTCGCTACTCGCTAGCGTGTGCCAAAAGATGGCGGCTCGCCAACAGCTGATTTCATAACTGTCAAACATCTGACAATATTAGTTCGCGCGGGAGTCTTTATTCTCTCTGCTCGCTAGCCTGTGGCGCTAGCTGCGAGCTCAGTTTTTTATAAAATGTTGACAGAATTAGTTCGCGCGGGAGTCATTATCTTAGCTCATGTTATCAAATAGATGTTAAAAAGAAAAGCAAAACGGATATGATTTATGTCCCAATTCATTTTTTATCGCTAGAACACCCAGAAAAGATAGCAAAACGTGATTTCAGCCCGCTAGTTGTTCGCTACTGGGCGAGTGAACAATCTCACTCGCCGATTCGCCCGCTTTTAAACTTGCTGGCTAGTAGCTTGTAAGCTCGTTCGATGTACTCGAGGCCTAAGCGATCGTATTTTCAAACCAAAACATATGATTTCGCATTTCTTCGGAAAGCATCCTTTTTACAAATTTATTGATGTTAACGTCGCTGACATTATTATTTGTACATGTGTGTCCAAAACCCTAAAATATTTACGACACAGCTCGCCTTTTCACGGATTATCAATTTTGCTATTTCGATTTTTTTAAACAAAAGACTTATTTAGTAGCAAGTAAAATAATATTGATTCCATAACTGAAAAAGAGCATTTCAAATTATTTAATTTTTCCAATCTGTTTTTAAGATAAAAACCGATGCATGAAAAAAAACTTACGTAACAATGTTACGTAAGTTTTTTTTTGTAGGTACGGTTAATCTCGGATAAAACTTTTAAGAAACTCTCTTCCGCACACCATCTGAACTCTCTGAATTCTGGCGAACTCTGGAAGAACTTAAATCTCTTAGGAAACTCCAATTAAAAACTGTGCGTTATGGCAAAAATTACCTATTTATAACATTTCGTTCCTGCTCTACCTGCTTTTCTCAATTTAAGATACTACACGTGCAATATTGCGGTCAAATTCATTTATTTAACTTACTAACCATCACTCCGTTTTCCGAGAGGATGAATTTAGGCGCCAACAAAAAAAAAATGTCTGTAAGTTTTTCATGAATAATCAACCCCAAAAGTTTCGCGGAACGAGGGTGGAACGAAATGAGCACGAAACACTGTTTAATAGTTTAAAAATAATAATAATATTTAATGAAGAAGACAATGAGAGGAAATTCCTTAAACATTATTATCCATTAGTTGAACAATGACAATTATTTTAAGCCCAACCTAACCTAACTTCGTGTAAAATTTTCAGATTATTTTTTTTTTTTTTAAGTTAATACCGCACAAGAGTCCCAACTGAGTCCGAGAAAGTACGGCTGGAGAAGTCAAGGGGGCTCCCTCAACAATTCTATATATCGACAGTTAACCGAAACTTATCTGAGGCCACGCTTAAATCAGTCAATCATCGGTCGGAATATTTTATATCAATTGTTGACCGTGCTCGCAAATATTGATAACTGACTGTAGATCACAGATTAAGTAAATATCGTCTTGATTTAGGGCTTTATCGATCGTCCGTGCCATACAACCTGATGTCCTGATATTTTATTTCCACGTATTACGGTATGCCTAACATATTTAGAACTAGCTTTTCCCCGCGGCTTCGCTCGCATGGTATTACGAGAAATTACTGTAGCGCTTGCACTTATCAATTATCTCCCGCCCCCCCACCCCACCCCCATCCCCTCCCGCATTCCATATATTCATTCCCTTACATTCAGTTTTCAAACATCTCGCCTACCACCTAAATTTCATAATGCTGCTCAAAGAAAAAAATAATTACTTATCCAATTTTGTTCATTCGTTCGGAATTTATGCGCTTACAAACATTTCAGATGTTTATTTTTATTTAAATATTTGGAAGTTCGTTAATATAATAAAAAAATACTCTATTTATCATTCAGTCTTTATAATCGTTACGAATTATATTTTTAATATAGGAACTCTCATCTGACATTTATTCCAAACTTGTCCAAAAAAAAAAACGAATTCTAATATTTGAATTTTCTGCAGTAGTAGCTGACCAGTAGATTGAGTACCTACCAGCATAAAGCCCAAAAATATATCAATATTGTTTCCATGGAAAAGATTTTTTTCTGACGTTAGCAAAAACTCGCTTTTGTTAGCGACAGAAAACGTATAACAAATATAATATATTAATATTTATAATTTCATAACGCCAGAGCTTACCATCATATACAACCTGTAGTCTGCGCATATAATTTAGCTTTATATTGGTGAAAGAATTATTAAAGTCTTTATATTGTGTTATGCGTGAAAAGGTCATAAACAAACTCGAGCAGTTTCGCATTTATAACATTAGTGTGGATGTTTTCATTTTCATTGTTATTTGTAATACATGCCCGAGTGGCTTTAATTCTAATCCATATTTCATAGTTCACTGTCATGACAATTTACCATTAATCAAGTTTTGATTAATTTTCAAACAGATTATTATGAAGTGTAGTCATAATTAAAATCATGTAAATAAATCAACTGAATTATAAATGGTCAAATCACGATTTAACAATGCTTTCGAGGACGTCACAACTGTAATACATGAAAATAATGAAACTAAAAACAAAATTTCAATTTTTTATAAGAAAAACTCTCTTTTTATAACTTTTGAAGGCTATTCCCATCAACGTAATATATCATTGAAGAAGAAGATAACACCTATAATCTAAATGAAAATATGAAAGAGAACAAGACACAGAAAAATAGAAAAAGACAATGGTCGCAACTGGGACTCGAACCCAGACCTCTCGTCTAATCGGGACGTGCGCGTTAACTAATTTCGCTATTGCCACCTTCTGTCAAACCGTCATATTTGTCAATCTCATATTTCAAATATTTTAGAATCAACAATATTATCTTCAACTAGTTCTTTTTTCCATATTAAAGCAACTACTCTTTTTATTGGAACAATCATTCTAAGAATTGGTTTTTAACCTGAATAGCGTCTCGGATAAATGAAGTGTTATCTTCTTCTTCAATGATATATTACAAAATTTCATTTCACTTATATTTTGATTCTAGACAATAGCAATAGTTTGTATGTTCTTCTACAAATTATATTTAAATTGAAATATTTTAATAGGAATACTATTAAATGATTTTGTGAAAATAGTAAAGACGCAAATGTGCTCATAGGAGGTTATCCACCACTTACCCGCCCTGGTATAAGTAACAGATGGTTACTCCTTCAAGGCTCTCGCAAGACTCTAATTTTGTTTTGTTAAACGAAGCTACATTTCTTAATTTAAAACGAATCTAGACCTCCAGAGTCACTGCATACGTTGTTAGAAAGCAGTATGCAAGTGGGAATAATAATAATAATTAATAGGGAAAAAAACATAATATAACAAATCAGGTTAGTAATATAAGCAAAATAATATTTAAAGCAAAATAAAACTCGTTAAACTGGGCATATATGCCCAGTAATTGGTAGAACAAGGGTAACAAAAAAGCCTTTTGTCCGCCAAACGAGAGTGTCCGCAAAACAGCCTTTCTACATAAGCGTACAAAAGTTTACTGCGGTGATATTGATGATAATGCGCGTTTTCAACCCGCGACAAAATATCCCCAACAAAATATCCTACGGACAAAACATCCTTCAACAAAATATCTAATAAAACCTAACCTAACTGTACAGGATGTCTGTATTATCTTTTCCCATTTTACTATTTTTGAACAATAATTTATTGTCTTTGCAGGATATCTGTCCAATTTTACTATTTTTTAACAAAAATTTATTGTTGTTATTTATTTTTGGGGTGTTATGCTGTGTTGCGCTACCTCCTTCTTTAGCCAACCTCTCGGACAGCGTTACAGTGTCCATCATCAGGGCAGATGAGTGAAACAATTTATTGTTTTTTATATTTATTTTTGGTGGTGTTATGCCGTGTTGCGCTACCTCCTGCTTTAGCTAACGTTTCGGACAGCGTTACAGTGTCCATCATCAGATGAGTCACTGTAACGCTGTCCGAAACGTTGGCTAAAGCAGGAGGTAGCGCAACATGGCATAACACCCCAAAAATAAATAACAAAAATACTTTTGGTCGTGAAAACCTAAAATCATAACAATTTATTGTTTTTGTCGGATGACCGTATTATTTTTGTTCGGTTAGGTTAGGTTTTAGTAGATATGTTGGGGGATGTTTTGTAAGATATTTTGTCGGGGATATTTTGTCAGGGATGTTTTGTCGCGGGATGAAAATGCGCGGAACCGATAATGAGATTGTATTTCTGTAGACATTGTTGATTTCTAAAATCCATTTGATATACATACGAGCATCAAAAATAAATAACTTTCATCTTGTGCTTGCTTTTCGAAACAATCATAAAAATCGGTCATGTTTCAAATGGAATCGATTTTTACAGATCATTTCAGAAAATAAAGCAAACCGATTTTATGTTATTTTTTCGAACAATATGCTGTTTCATTTTATAACTTTAGGTACCCGAATACATTATTTATTTACGAGTACATTGTAACAACATCACGTGACAAACTGTCATAAAAACCAAATCAAGATTGCATTTTGTCTGTTGACGAATTGTCACGATACTGCCGCATTTTATGAGTGGAAAAAACCACTTAATTCTGCATGTTTTTAGATAAAAAAAATAATAATTGCGTTTCTCTTTCACTTTTCACAGTAAACACGAAAGAAAGTACATATCGTTGCGCTGGTTTCCTGACCAGTAATGATTTGCGATTTTGGGTATACGATTTTACATTTAAAATGCTTGTATAAAAAAACGTCTAATTGTTACGCATATTTTCGAGCATATAAGTTCTTCGATCTCGAATACTTTCTCCTCTCACTAATTAGGGGCGAGGGATGCTATTGGTTAGTTTTTCACCCCGCCGCTCAGGCTTGGAGATGTAATCCCTGGTCCAAGCTTTGATGACCAATAAAAGGTCATCATTTAAGCACCATAGAGCAAGTTGCTTCCCAGTACTTCCCATGAAACTCTGATGGGGCTGAACCAAGAAACGCTTTGTACCGTCTGCTTTTGGAGTTCAGCCAATCCAGAGTGACAATATTCGTGGAAACTCTTTTGGTAAAAGGAACTGTTAAGGGAACAATTAATTTTACTGGTCTAAACCAATGAGCTAACAAGTTAACCGCTACTAATTTTATAGAATTGAACTCATATTTTTCTTTTGATCCGAAAACTTTATTAAATGTATAAATTTTATTGAATATTTAATAAACCAACTTTATAAAATATTTAATAAATTTATAGAAACATATATTTCTTCTTCAAACACATAATTAGAGACAAAGTTCTGTGAAGAGCAGACCTCTCGTCCAAAAATGGATGTTTCAAATTTTTTCTTATTTGATAAATCAAAACCAAAATTTTCTCGGAAATTATGTGATTTATTTGTTATAGTCAAACAGATGCACTCTCAAAATTTCAAACGGGGAAACGTTCTTCCTTTTTTTACAATACTTAAATTCCGACTACTATATTATAATATTATTATACCTTTTGAAGTTTGTCTCAAAAAATTAAATTTGCCCCCATGACTTTTTAATTTATAATCTGTATATACTTTATGTATGTATGTCTCAAAAAATTAAAACTGCACCCATGACTTTTTAATTTATAATCCGTAGAACCGTTGTATGGAGGCCATGAAAAAAAGATAAATAAACCATTAATATTTTACTTCACATTTTTTTAATTCCAATTTCTTTAAGGAATTGTACAATTTGTTCAAAGAAATTTCACCATCTTATAAGATGGTGAAATTTCACTTTGAAAGTTTGAAAAAATAACTGTCAATAGACAATTATTTTTTCAAACTTTCTTCAAGCCAGTAGGGGTAAAATTGGGTACTTAATGTAGATTATTTCGATTTGACAGCTGGAATCTAGAACTAGACCTAGAATATTTTTCCTGCTCCTCCAAGTTCCAGGTTGATTTTCACTCCTATTTTCAATCACACAGAAATCACTGAATACGGCCATTTCCCAGGATTATTTTTACATGTCATTTTATTGGTTCCGCAGGTCCGGACCCTCTCAGGCGAGATGGACGTGTGGTATAACCTGGAGAAGAGGACGGACAAGTCAGCCGTATCTGGGGCCATTCGGTTACACATCAACGTGGAGATTAAGGGAGAGGAGAAGGTGGCGCCATACCACGTCCAGGTCAGTTTTTCTTTTACAAATGATCTCTATGTTTTTACTTTTCCAATCACATCTAATCTATGCTGTTACGTGTGTTTTACTTTTCCGGGTTCATCTAATTCATGATGTTAAGGGTGTGTGCCAGATAGGATAAAACACACAAGTACTATAAGTTAGGCTGGAGGTCCCAATCCACGGCAGCGCCAAATGTCGCCAATATATATATTTTAATACTAATATGTAATACGTTCTATGAGTGCATTTTGGAAAGCAAAAGCAAAATTTTATGATGGGCGGTACAATATACAAGGATTTGATCAGAATATTTATCTTCCTAAATGTGATTCGTCTCTCGGTAAGGGACGGATTGGTGTGTAAGGATTTGAATAATAAAATAATCCAATAAGAAAAGCGTGATTAAGTCGTTAAATGGTTTTTTCTCTTCACTATTTTATTTTATTTTATTTATTTTATTTATTTTATTTATTTTATTTATTTTATTTATTTTATTTATTTTATTTATTTTATTTATTTTATTTATTTTATTTATTTTATTTATTTTATTTATTTTATTTTATTTATTTTATTTATTTTATTTATTTTATTTATTTTATTTATTTTATTTATTTTATTTATTTTATTTATTTTATTTATTCATACACGCCTTGAAGGCTTTTACAGAATCACATTATTCAAGTTACACATGTTATTCAGGAGTATAATTGTAAGATTGAAGTATATAACATTATAAACTGTACTTTAAGGATACAAACAGGTTTAATATGTACATAGGTATGTAGTTTCGTTATCATTAAAATTGTACAAAGGAGTTAAAAAGTTTACATAGTGTAATGATGGTAAAACAGAAGAGTGCTTAAGATACTTAAAAGTAGTTATTGAGGAACGTGTAGGTATTTACTATGTTGATTTTATTATTAACTTGATCATGAATAAATTGTTCGAAAGCAAGTTTTTCAAGAATTCAGCAAAATTAACGCAGCGATAAATAGTACCTACACATAGAAGAAAATAAATAAAAAATACATGAGTTGTAATATCTTGAAAAGTTATACAGATGAGTTCAACAAGTGTATAGTGTGATAGTAAAAAAGTAAAAAATAGTACAAATTATGGTACAAAAAGTACAAGATAATATTAATACAAAAGAGAGAGGATAAAAAGGTAAGTACTAAGGTAATCTTTGTATACATAAGTATTAAATTTTGTTTTTATTGTGAACATGAAGAGACCATCGATTTTAATTTAATCATTAATATATTATTATTGCTAGGGCACCAAGATTTAAATAGAAATTTAAGTCAATGTGAGTTAGTTATTATATTTATAACAATAAATACGAGAGGATTGTTGTTAATTGTGTTCTTATTTGGCTACCTTTATTATTCACATATTTCATGTTTTGCGATAATTAATAATTTGATAAAGGTGCAATTGATTGATATTTATGGCTTTATTTTAAATATTCTAATATACTGAGTTTGAATTTAGACACAGATTGGTGACGATAAATGTCGATTGAGTTGTATTTATTTTCTAAGTGTACTTTTCTGTTGTTTGTATGAAGGGTGAAAACCTCGCCCAATCCCCATTCTCTACCGGAAACGGCTCAATCCGTTTGGCTTTCCAACCGAAAACAATACTTTTTTTTGTATATCGCGCGAGAAACGATTTCCACCATTGACAGATTCATTTACATATATTAGAAACGCTGGGTACGATTTATTTTAATCGAAGAGTTCAAATCCAGAGAGTCAATAATAATGGGAACAAATTTATATTAATCTCTAATCTAATCGTAGAGTCGATTGAACAATGTAAGTGTGTAGTTGTGTTTTATGATTTGAAAACTTGAAGAAATATTACTGATTAATACAGGGCGAGTTACTCTTTTTCTTCGATCCATTCAGATTAAAACCAAAAAACTTTTACCACTTTGATAACAGAAATTTGAATTGCTGTCAAGGACAAAATTTTATTGTTCAGTAGAGCCAAAAGAATTTTTTTTTTCAAAAAATCATATATTGTTTTTGTAGACCTGTAATTATGAAATTTTATTATAAAATAAACATTGAATAGATCTCTCAGAATGCCTAACATTTTTTGTAAATTCTTTGATAATAGAATTTAATTTATTTTTAATTTTTCAGACCATAAATCCTCTTAAAATGCACGTCGTAAAGGATGCGCATTTTAAAGTTTGCATTTTAGGGTTGCATTGAAGAACACTTATTTTCCTAGAATATTTCGGGGTCGCAGATTGAAAGCGAAAAAAATTGAGGTAAATGACATTTTTAACTCATTTTTGGATTTCTTGTCCTTTACAGCATTTCAAATATCCGCTGTCGATACTGTAGTGATTAATTTTTGGGGTATATTACCTCCTTCTTTATGCAATGTTTCGGACATCTTTACAGTGTCAATCATCAGAGCAGATATGTAATTAAAGATTGGCTAAATAAGGAGGTAGCATAACGCGGCATAATACACCAAAAACGAATAGAAATCATAATTTTACCAAATCTACGCTCATGTTGCGGAACTTGAGGTGCGATTATTCAAAAGATTATTAAAAGGGACAAAGTTTTTTTACTTTTCATTGGTAAAAGGAATGTGGGGTGAGCCTAACTTTTTTTTTACTTACTAAGGTTTCAATATTATTAGTACGTGGATTTTGATGATTTTTCGAAACCCCTGAAACTTGTCGCGTTAAGGGCCGGAAACACGGAATGTAACGCACAAGAGTCCCAACTGCTCCCAATCACCTGAAGTCAGTGACACTATGGCATCCCCAGTTATGATACGTTGTGGGGCTAAAGGTCGGAAGGAAGGAGATGGGTAAGAGATGAGGAAGCTGACTATTCAGATTTAGTCACCAAGCACGGCCAAAGCCATTTCAAACAACGTTTCATTTCTGAATAGTGATCTTACATCAGGGCGATACTGAGCGTATCTTCCACTCCGGAAAGTGCCGCAAATATACCTTATATTATTTCTAAATGATGAAATTGTGAAAAACACAAATCAATAAATTAAAACTTACATGCGCACTCCGGGGTTTGAACCTTCAAACCTCCTCCACCCGGATCTCTTGTCAAGAGCTATCACGGAGACCGTCGAATATGGTGACCGGACAACTCAACAATGTGCAACTTCATCATTCCTTTAAAAATTTATTAAAAGGGATTAAAAAATAAACAAAAAATATTATTTTTTTCATTTTAACTTTATGAGTAAAACCTCAAATATTTAATTCAATTAAGGCAATATAAGCGAAACTCAATCGAAAATCTAGAAACAGAAAAATCAAAAAAAGAAATTGGCACCTCTGGGAATCGAACCAAGAACCTTTCGTTTTCCGGGCAAAGGCACTAACCACTGTGGTTAGGCCCACGAGGTCCTGGGTTCGGGTCCCAGAGGTGCCAACAGCTGCCAATATCTTTTGGTGATTTTTCTGTTTCCAGATTTTCGATTGAGTTTCGCTTATATCGTCTTTATTTAATTTAAAAAAACTTGATTATTTATTTTACGTTTGGTTGGGTTTATGGGCTATTGACGGCCGGCAGTAAGGCTCTTGACTCGCATTCTTGGTCGCGGGATCGAATCCCGGCGTGGCAAATAAATTTTATTTGATTAATTTGTGATATATCACAATTTATTCATTTAAAATAATACATAGTACATTTGCGGCACGTTCCAGAGTGGAAGATACTCTTAGCATCGCCCTGGTGTAAGACCACCATTCAGATGCTTGAAATGGCTTTAGCCGTGTTTGGTGACCAGATCCGAATAGCCAGGTACTTCCCACCTTCCTCTTCCCCTCCCCACTACCTTCAGCCTCACAACATACCCCAATTGGGAATGCCATAGTCTCACTGGCTCCAGACGGAAGCAGTTGGGACGTATTCATTCATTCAGTTGTGCGGTGTTCATGTAAAAAAAAAATTAAATCATCACTTTTAATGACTTTCCAAAGAGGACTTGAAATGCCACTGTTAAGTTACAGTTGAGTACGTATCTACTATTTTATTTTTACTTTTCTATGGTTTTAGCCAATTCGAAAAAAAATAATCTGATAATACATTGCAGAGTTTGACACACGATTAACGGTTTTCAAAATATTTGAATAATGATATATTGTTTAAGGCATTTACTGCCAAGTAAGTAATGCAGACAAAATAATGTTTTACAAGAAGAGTTGAGAATCCATTATTTATCAGATTATAAGCTTTTCTTGAAAAATTCTCGGGAGTTATGAAAACTAAATATCCGATAAAATAGCTTTTCTTTTTAACGGCATCTGTCGGTGTCGTAAAATATTGTATCTCACTTAAAATATTGCTTTCGATTATAATATCGAGGCATATTAAGCCCTGAACTCCAGTTTTTTAGGATTTATGAAATGCCTACCGCGATTGAATTGTGTTTTTAGAATTTTATTTCTTTTAAATTAGATAAAACACTATCTGATGGTATTTTAGATAAACTTAGTGTAAAAATGTAAAATTCTTGTCAAAATAAAAACTTAAGTACCTAAATCGAATTATTCCCAGTACTACTGGTATTGGATTGAGGTATAAGCTGCAAATGCTGTGTATCATCATCATTTAGATTTAGGTATACAGGTTTTAAATGGTTTAAATGGCAAGCAGGGTTTGTCTAACGGGTTTGAGCAATTATTGTTATACCTTTATTTCTTTAATAATGCTCTTCTGTTATAAATACAGGTTCAAACTTGTCAATAATGCTTTCACTTCATAACATGAATAAATTTTTGTTTAATATTTCAATAATATTTTTTCTATGATTAACAGCATTGATTGTCTATGAAACGTAATATAAATATGAATATGGCGTAGTGCAGTTCATACATCGCGTAAGTGAATTAATTTTAGTAAAATTAAAATGTGGAATGTATATTTTTTCGTCTCCCCCGACATAAATACTCACTTTTCGTGATAAAACAGCTGAATTTAACTGTTTGAATAAAAAATATTCCATATTAAGCTAGAAGGAAGAGTAAGTCAAGATTATCGAAAATATTTGCTTAATTTCCGTCGAAGTAGGGGGAAAATGAACTTACTTCAGACACCCCATGAAAGTTTATCTCTTCGGTTCAATTTTAAATTTTCTTAAACTTATTCAAATTTGCATAAAGATTTTTATAATATTATCAAGAACTAAGCTTTTTTGTATTGTTTCAGAGTTTTGTAATCTTATCAGTGAAGCAAAACTGCAAACAATTATACAGGGTATAACAGCACGAACCCGAAGGGTTTCAACCAGCCATTTCTGAGCAGATTTGGAATAAAACATTGTGATGTCATTTTGCTATCCGATGATCCTTTTTTCAATTGAAAATCATAAAATATATTTTTCCATCAGGCGTCGCAACTGAGTAGTCGGGTTTAGCCTAGCGGCGGGACATGTCATAAGCTCTCTACAGTACGGTAACAAACGGAACTGCACTCGTAACAAGTGATCCCGTCGCGACGTGTAGAATTGAGATCAGTATGGACGTGTGATTGAAATAAAAAAAATTGTTTTATCATACAGCAAAACGACATCAATTTTTTGTACTTCAAATATGCTCAGAATTCACATGTTAAAATCCTTCAGGTACGTGCTGTTAGTCCTCTGTAAAGTACACATAAGGAATACCATAACAACAAAAAAATAAACCAACTTCTGATAAAAAAATATTAATTTTCTGAACCATTCTGCTCAGCGGCGTACATAATTCTTTGGATCTATTCTGATTAAATAGCATGTCCATATTTCACAAGATTTACGCTTTTCACAAGATTTACGTCTTTTTATGCCTTTAAACATTACGCTGGCATTATTCAATAACGTAGCACTATTATGAAAACCTATGTTTTTAACTAACTTATGTTTTTATCTCAAACCTCCATCGGCCACCGGAAACCGTTTCAGATTGCGTTTGACAAAACTTGATTAATTCATTAAAAGCCTGTCAAAATTTTAAGCTTATTTCGTACGTTAATAACTAAAATATGTTAAATATGCACCTGGTTGCCTATAAGGAACTTTGTCTGGCTCCTTATTTATTTTATGTGAATACAGCGCAAGAGTCCCAACTGCTCATAACCGTCCGAAGCCAGTGGGTCCATGGAATCCCTATTGAAGATATGTTGTAGGACTGAAGACAGTGAACAGGAGAAGAAGATTAGGAAGTACCTGACTTGTCAGATCTGTTCGCCAAATACGGCAATTGGCATTTAAAGCTACGTTCAATACTTTCAGCTTAATAAAATAAAATTGTTGTTCAAAATTTGTGACATTGAAAGTATTTGTAAAAAGATAAATAATAAAAGACTCTTTGTTATTAAATCAAAATTGTGTTTACGTCATACTTCATAAGATTATATTTATGTTTTGTCTTCCGTTCATAAGTTTTATGAAAGAATCTATCTCTTAATGCAGCTATATATATTTAACAAATTTAATCCAAGTCGGCTTGCCTGTCATCTCTGACTTTACCTCTAGATCACAGGTTCTCAACCTTATTTTGCCAATCGCTCACTATGAGAATATCCATTTCCCGAACTACCGAAATATGTGCATTTTCGTACACCTGATAAAAATGATAACAATACTTACAATAACCAAAATTAACCAATATTATAGTTAACTTTGCTTCATTAGTGAACGACTAGCATTTTTTTTTGTCTTTTTTAGACCATATTTTTTTTACCTGCCCACGCCCTCAATGTACCATCTCAACGCCCCCTAATTTTCTCTGGGTCTCCTACTGCCCTCCTGAAAGTCTCACACGCCCACACCAAATATCGCCCACGTTTAGAACCTATGCTCTAGATCAGTGGTTTTTAATCTTTTTGGAGGTACTGAACCCCCTACCAGTTTCATATGCATTCACCGAACCTTTCTTAATTGGAAAGCGGGGCGTGTCATCAGTGGCGGCGGATTATCACAAGGGGGGGGGGGGTCGTAATGGGATAGGATGGGCTATTGTCACGACTATATTTACCACAACAGGGGGGGCGCAATGGGATAGGATTGTGCGGGATGGGATATAGGATGGTGACAATATTCTTCGTAATTTTTTTTCGGGCTGTGTCTTGTTCCGCCGAACCCCTGAGACTGACTCACCGAACCCCTGGGGTTCGATCGAACACAGGTTAAGAACCACTGCTCTAGATGGAGTAACTCTTTACTGATATAATAACTTATGTGGTATTATGGAAATTCTTAGTTTACGTAAAAATTGTCAGTGTATTTTTCTGGCTTTGAGGTCATCTTAAATGTCAGCCTCGTGTCATTCTAAACACTTTATACCGCAACCCCATGGCACTAAAATAAATCTCTTAACTATATTTCTCTATCCCATGTTTTTTTATCCTTTTATTCAAAGTTCAGAGTTCAAATCTATATGAAAACATCGACGAGTTCAGAGTTCAAATCTATACGAAAACATCGACGAGTTCAGAGTTCAAATCTATATGAAAACATCGACGAGTAACAGTAGTAGGCGCAATCAAATAACTATGATGTTAATTGAGCAATAATCAGTTTTTTTCGATACAAGTTAGGTAAGGTGACGATGTTCTAATATTTTAGTGTTAACTCATTCTAATTTTTATTTCTTTTATATGTTCAATAATATTTTTATTCAATTTATAAAAACAGTTTATTTAAAACCAAGTTCTGCTATGTAATTATTATTACGCATGACAGCTGTTTCGTCTTCTGAAGGCATTATCAAACTGTGGTCAAGCCACTTATCGACGATGTATTTATATTATTTCTATAGGTATTTACAATTACTAATTTCAAATTTCTGAGCAAGCTGGCTGAAATAGTTATTATCTTATTTAAAGGTTCCCCAATTACTTGCATTGTTTAAATTCGACTAAAGTTCGTTATGTACTCTACTGGTTTTATTTTCTAGCATAATTAAGTTTTTGAAATTGGCTTGAACTAGCAGCGGTGAGTGAATTATATTTGTTTGTAGGATTTAACCTACGAGAGAATGAGATAGTATAATCGGTCCCCTCTTTGTGTGGTACTTCGAAGCCTATCGGTCTACTACTTGTGCGATGCTTAAAAATATAAAACAATTAAATTCATCTATCCAATGACATTATAAAAATACAAGCCACTTTACATTCATACTAATCGAACAAAAAAATTAATAGGTTTATGAAAAGGATAACCATTGATAGAATATGTATATAAACCGGCCTTTAAAGTATACTAGACCTAGTTCAGTGAAACCACGCGCGTTATCTCAGTAATGTATCTAAAAATGTCCTTTAAATTACATTTACAATTACAGAATATTAATTTATTTTTTTTATTATTTGATAAAAAAATGTTGTACACCACTGCCACCGGTATATTTCTAGTACTTGAGTTGCACTGGAATAATGTTAGTAACTAGTATTTTGACAATAATTGCTGAATCGTATACTGCAAGCCTGAGCCCAAAAACGATCTGCTTGTTGAATTTCTTTGTACAACTTATTGAATACTTATACCTACTTGTGTTGTGCCTGCTTATTCATATACATTCCTCAATGCAACACTAACTCTAAACAAAATACATTCATTCACCGCGCTTCACATACCTTTAACAATTTATACAGTGAAGTTGACATATTTAACGCAGCACCTAACATTTTCAAACCTAAAATGAATAAATAACATTTACACATACACACTACTTTGTACACAGAATAGATCCATCCCTTTCCCCTCCCTCCCACCATCCTATCCGCAGATGCTTTTTAACTCTTGTCTTTATGTTATTTTTCTTTCTTTTCTTTATTTTCACTAAATAATTTAATATAATAAAAAAATACTCTATTTATCATTCAGTCTTTATAATCGTTACGAATTATATTTTTAATACAGGAATTCTCATCTATTCCAAGCTTGTCCGAAAAAAAAAACGAATTCTAATATTTGAATTTTCTGCAGTAGTAGCTGACCAGTAGACTGAGTATCTACCAGCATAGAGCCCAGAAATATATCAAAATTGTTTCCAAAGAAAAGATTTTTTTCTGACGTTAGCAAAAACTCGCTTTTGTTAGCGACAGAAAACGTATAACAAATATAATATAATAATATTTATAATTTCATAACGCCAGAGCTTACCATCATATACAACCTGTAGTCTGCGCATATAATTTAGCTTTATATTGGTGAAAGAATTATTAAAGTCTTTATATTGTGTTATACGTGAAAAGGTCATAAACAAACTCGAGCAGTTTCGCATTTATAATATTAGTATGGATATACTATGTACTTGTTATGATGCTCCTGTACAACTTACCAATATTACATGTAAAAGCCATCAAGGCGTAAATAAATAAATAAACTCTTTTAAATCATCGAAGCATCTTTTTTTACGTTAACTCCACACAGTAGACCCTGAGAAAAATAATTTCCCTCAGGGCCAAGTCCTTTTTGAGGATGCTGTGTGTATTTTTGAGAAGAGGAAGGAGTGAACTAGGGTCTTGTAGATAAACGTATTGTAGGTGGGAGGAAACCCAGAGGCCGGCAAATTGAAGCTGTTTAACTCAAAAACAAGCTGAACAAACGACCCGTTTTCATGTAACAAATGTCAACCGTGTCATGCCATGTAGGGCGCGCGTTTGGCGTGTTTCTGACTATGCACCGGTGCCGAATGGATCAATGTCGCTAATTCGTTGGAACGCCTTCCGTTATAAGTGCGGTATAGCAACATCGGTCAAACATTTAAACAAATTAAATACATATTTCGAATAAAGAATTATAAATTCTTAAAATAATGTTGTTACATACTTTATCCCTTGCCTGATATGAAAAGTAGTTCCAATTTTTTTAATTAAAAGTTCATTGAATACTTCACATTACTTGCCGAATTTAATAAGTTTGATAATTAGGTTTAGAAAATCGCGACTTAGGATTCCGGGGCCAAGGAGTTTAAAACTCTGTAACGAAAGTCGATGTTCTTGTAGGTAAGTAGGTTAATAATAAATTTAAGGCTATAAATAAATTTAAAAAATGGTTTATTTGAAAAGAAAAATGTAATTTAAAAATACATTATATTTCTACGGTAAAAATCGTTTGTCGTTTTTCTTTCTTTACATATTTGTGTATGAGTTTATATGGAAAAGGCCTTCAGGAGAAGAAAGTTATGCAATCTGAAAGTTTTAAGGTCGTCTTTTTACTTCAGCCTAGGGACCAGAACAACAGCGAAGGTTTTGACAGGACCTACATATAAATAAATCCGACGGGGCCTACATATCCACTAGAGCCTGGCGGTTTAATTTCGCGCATAGCTTGGACTGGAGAAATTCAATTTTTTAAGTTGCTTTTCGGACTTTCATAAATTTTCCCAACAATCACTGAGGCGGAAGAGAATTTTTAATTCCTTTGCTTTTATGTTTATTTTTCTTCAGTTTGAAAATAACTTCAGTATATATATATTAACCATATAGAGATACATACTCGTATTTACATATGTCTATGACCCGGCCACGCGTTGCTGTGACGTGAAATCGAAACACAACACCTACTACTGGATGGTTACCCAACTTAGATAACCAAGTGTTGTGTCGATAAATTAACTCACACCGCCATCTGTTAGATATTTATATAACTTACAGATAATTACTAAGCATTGTCCTATAACAAGCATTTAATGAACACTTTATTCGCAGTATTAAATATAGACGCCAATAATCAAGATAAAAACTATCCTATCTTTTAAGTTGGACCAAATTACACAAAGCAAGCTAAATTTCATCAAAATCGGTTAAGTAGTTTCGGAGTTTATCTCGAACCAACGTCGTGACGCGAGATTTATTATTATTCATTATTTTGTGATATCTACTACCTGCTTATTATTTTGTTTTTTTTTTTTGTAATATCTATTATCTGCTGATTTATTTTGTGATATCTAACCACGTTTTTTTTATTTATTGTTATCAAGTTTAATTTGTAAAGCTATTTAAATTTTTATTTCTTCTATATATTCAATTATATTATTATTCAATTAATCAAAACAGTTTACTTATAAACAAGTTCTTTCAAAGGCCATTTTGATAAACGAACAAAAAAATATAATTCACTCATTGCTCTTAGATATGTTCAAACCAATTTCAAATATTTAATGCTAGAAAAAAAACCATGAATCATCATTTGGAAATAACTCACATAATGATTAGATGCATAACGATGACGCAGTAATTGGGGAAATGAAAAGCAATTATAATTTCAGTCATTTTACTCAGAAATTAGTTATCGTAAATACCTATTTAGAAATCCTATAAACACATCGTCTGTAAGTGGTAAGACCATAGTTTGAAAAGTTAATGAGAATTTCATGAACTTTTTTTACTCCAACAGAAATCACTTGAATAAGTCAAGTGCGTCCCTTAACACCTTGTGTAATTTATTCAAGTTTGTTATTTATTTAACTTATTTATACTTGAACGGGGCCAGTATAAATAAGTTACATAAATGTAAACAGTTATGAAACTCACTGCAGCCACGACTTAGTACCTTTGGGTTCTTGCCTTTTTGGCAAACGCGTCCTGTCCCTCATACACTGAATGACATTGTATATCGCCATTCTATTTGACCGGAATGAAAATTTCGTAATGATGGTGAACCGAATTTTCTGCATTTGAAAATAAAGTAATAAAATACCAGACTTTTGGATGACGAAACACGCTCACATCGCATTACTTTATTATATGCATTAAATATTAGTATCCTTTTCGCTAATGGAAAGGTTCAAGCCCCCAGTCCTAAATGATCGAGGTAGACTAGTTTTAATGTCGTTAAGGGCTTTATTGCACCCAGCCTCCTACAGGAGCGAGGTGCTACTTACTAACTATCTGCCTCATTTCACTAGCTAACTTCAAAGCAACGGAGAACAAAGTGTTTTCGTTTATAGAACTGGCAATGCTGTCTCTTTCAGAAACGTTTCTATTTTGGGTCTAATTTTATCGCTTTTCATTTTCTTTTCAAATTTGTTTTATTGTCCTATTATGAAACTTGTAATGTATCTACAAATGATATGTTTTTATATTATTGCAACATAGCAAAAGACATTTGATTAATGAAATTGGCAAAAATTCAGAGAGTTATGATAAATTCGTAATTTTAAAGCTTTGTTTCACACTTTTGTAGTATCGGCGGATAGTTTCTTTGTAACGGCGATAATAAGGAACTCCAGTGAAAAATATTATGGCTTTAAAAATATATGTTCATATAGACCAATATACGCTGATTCTGGATATATAAGTGTTAAAATATACAATGTAATACATTATTTTAACAATAATAATGTTGGTTTAAGGGTTGGCAACATTTTGTATGTGGCAACCCATTTTAGTTCTTTTGTTTTTTCTCTATGCTCCAAAAGTTCTTCTCTTGTTTTTCATGTGAGAATACGTACATCTTAAAATAAAACCAGTTATTAAAAGTGTTATATTTCTTTTTATTAACTCAGTAGATTGCAACTTACAACAGGTTATGGGCCCAGACACATACACCTTGACGTATAATATAAAACTTGCTGAGTTGTGGATAACTGCTGCAAATTGATTGACCGGCGAATTGAGGTTAAGCTGACACCACGCCGCGTGCATCACTTAATTTTTTGCAGGAGGAAGGCAAAAAGAAATAAAAAAAACATCTTGTTAAGTATAGTGATCAAGATGGAAGGAAACCAAAACGTGTTAAAACTGGAAGGTTCGAGAAACTGGAATGTTTGGAAGTTCCAGACTACAGTGCTTTTGCGTGGACAAGGATGGCTCGATGTAGTTGAAGGCCGAAGTATAAAACCTGAAGAACAGGCACAGAAATCTCTTTGGGAAAACAAGGATGCAAAGGCTCAGACCTTAATAGTCACAAGGATGACAGAAAATGTTATGTTGCACATTATATCGTGTTCTACTTCTGCGGAAATGTGGAAAAAGTTGCAGAGTGTTTATGAACAAAAGACGGAGACTAGCATTCACATTGTTCAACAGCGATTTTTCCAATACAAATACGAGAAAGGTACAGAAATGTCTGTGTTTTTGTCGAAAATCCAAGAAATGCAGAACCATTTAAAGCAAATGGGGGAAGAGATTTCTGAAAAATTTGTTATAACTAAAGTACTTATGTCGCTGCCAGAAGAATATAAACATTTTGTTTCGGCTTGGGAATCTGCCCCTGATGATAAGCAAACCTTGGACAACTTAGTGGCCAGGTTATTGATGGAAGAAGAAAGGCTTATGGATAAGAATAATGAACATCAGCAAACTTCATCATCATCATCAGCTTTTTTAATGAAAAATAAAAAGACTGGGAAGTGTTTCAAATGTGGAAAAATAGGACATTTCCAGAGCGAGTGTAAGAACAATAAAAATAATAGTGAAAAGAACGTAGTTAAAAAATGTTTTTATTGCAATAAAGTTGGGCACAACAAGAGTGATTGCTGGTTTAAGAAAGGAAAAGAAAAAAATGCATTTGTAGTACAACAAATACCTAAAAAACTTTATCAACAGTCAAAATGGTTGGTGGACACAGGTGCTAGTCAACATATGTGTCAAGATAAAAATCTGTTTTCGACATTTTCACCAGAAGTGTCACAAAAATCTGTGATAATAGGTGATGGTACTGAAATAAATGTTATTGGCTGCGGACAAGTGGAGCTAGAGGTATTCAATGGACACCAGTGGGTCGAGACAACCATAGATAATGTACTGTGTGTGCCAGACTTACAAATAAACTTGTTGTCTGTGAATTGTACGGCAGACAAAGGTTATGTCATGTTGACAGATCAAAACATTTGCAAGTTTTTCAAGAATAATAAAGTATGTGCGGTAGCAAATCGTGTTGGAAATATGTATATTATGGATGTTCGTTATAAATATAAAAATTGCTTTGCAAATGTAACAACAGTTAAATCAAGTTTGAGTGAATGGCATGAGAAACTTGTACACCAGAATATAAAGCAGGTGAAAAACGTGTTAGAGAGCAATAATATTAAAGTCTCGAGTAATTCTCTTCAGAATTGTCAAGGCTGCTTACAGGGTAAATCACACCGGCTGCCCTTTATGAATAGTGAGACAAAAACTGTTAAAACATGTGAACTGATATATGCCGATGTTTGCGGGCCGATGGAGGCAGTATCTGTAGGCGGGGCGAGGTATTTCTTGATTTTAAAAGATGATTACTCTTGCTATAGAACTGTATACATTATTAAAAAGAAGGATGAAGTGATTAATTGTATTAAAGATTTTGTAAACAAAGCTGAAAATGTCACTGGTAACAAAATAATCACATTTAGAAGTGACAACGGATTAGAATTCATTAATAAGGCTGTGTCAACTTTGTTCTCAGACCGGGGTATAGTACACCAAACTTCTGTACCATACACGCCACAACAGAATGGCAAGGCGGAACGGGAGATAAGAACCCTGACAGAAGCGGCAAGGTCAATGCTGTGTGCCAAGAACCTACCAAAAAAATTATGGGCAGAAGCAGTCAACACTGCAGCCTATGTTCTCAACAGAACCAGTAGAAGTAATGAACCAGGAAAAACACCGTATGAATTATGGACAGACAAACAATTTGATCTGAGTAACCTACATATCTTTGGTACGCCCGTATCTGTCCATATTCCAAAGGAAAAACGAAGAAAATGGGATTCCAAAGGAGAAAATGGAATCATGGTAGGGTACGGAGAAAATGTGAAAGGGTTTAGAATTTTTTATCCTGATAAAAATGAAGTTCATATAAAGAGGGATGTTATTTTTCTGGAACCTGAATTTGAGGAATGCGATAACTTAAACCTAGAGTCTGTAACAGAAACACTCAACAATGAAACTGACAATAACCAGCAAGAGTTAGTAGAAGATGTTGTGAGTGATCCAAACATTACAAATCAGATGTCAGATGATGAGCAGCACAGCTTATATGAACCTGAAGAAACAAGTGATGAAGACAGTGAACGCGATAGTACATTAGAGCCAGCTTCTCCTCGACGAACCAAACGTGTCAGAAAGGCACCACAATTCTATACTTGCCAAAATGTGTACACTGCAGAGACAGAACCAGGCACCTATAAGGAAGCTATGCAGAGGAGTGATGCCTGTCAGTGGGAAGAAGCTGTCAAACAAGAACTGGATACTCTCAAAGCAAATAATACTTGGACAGTGTGCGCTGTACCTCAAAAACAAAATATTATAAGTAGTAAGTGGGTATTCAAAATAAAGAAAGTTGATAATATTATCCAATATAAAGCAAGATTGGTTGCCAGAGGTTTTGAACAGAATGATAAAATAGATTTATATGAAATCTACTCACCTGTTGCCAAATTGTCAACATTTAGATTATTTGTTTCAGTTGCTACAAAATTAAAACTATCAATACATCAGATGGATGTCACTGGGGCCTTTTTATATGGGGATATAAAGGAAATTGTTTTTATTAAATTACCGGAAGGGGCGTATAATGGTTGTGATAATATTGTAAAACTAAATAAATCTTTGTATGGGCTAAAAAAATCCCCTAAATATTGGAATGAAAAATTTAACCATGTAATAAGTAAAGCAGGCTATGTAAAGTCAAAGAATGATCCTTGTTTGTTTACTAAGTGTAATGGAGAAAACCAAACTTATGTTTTACTGTATGTCGATGACCTCTTGATCTTTAGTAATAATGAACAGGAATTAAGTGATCTTAAATTAAAATTACACAATGCATTTAAGATGAAAGATTTGGGACCAATTTCAAATTTTCTTGGTATCAGTGTTAAACAGAATTTGAAAGACGGTGTAACTGAATTATGTCAAAAATCTTATTTAGAAAATGTATTAAAAAGATTTAACATGGAAAATTGCAAACCAATATCTACCCCTATTGATCAAAATTTTAATGTAAAAATCTTAGAATCTAAAGAATGTAAGTCTGACAAGGATATTGAAAACACTTGTAGGAAAATTATTGGAAGTTTAATGTATGCTGTCTCAGGCACTAGGCCAGACCTTTGTGTAGCTGTATCTATATTAAGTAGGTACCAAAATAATGCAAGTGATGTATTGTTGACTCATTTAAAAAGAATTTTAAGATATGTAAAATATACTCTAGATTATAAGCTGATTTTCAAATGTAATGATGATGGGCTTGTTGGGCATTGTGATGCAGATTGGGGTGGTGACACACGAGATAGAAAGTCTACCACTGGCTACTGTTTCAAGTTCTCCAATTGTCTTATATCGTGGTGTTCTAAGAAACAGTGTTCCGTAAGCTTATCATCAACCGAAGCAGAGTATGTTGCAGTCAGTATGGCGGCTAGTGAATCTTGTTGGCTGTCAAGTTTATTGAAAGACTTTAATAATATAAATGTTTGTCCTGTACCTATATACTGTGATAACCAGTCTGCCTTAATGGTTGCAAATACTGATAATATTAAAAGACTAAAACATATCGATATACGTTATCATTTTGTCAAAGATTTAATTAAGGAATGTAAGATATGTTTAAGGTATGTTAAGACTGAGGATCAAATAGCTGATATGTATACTAAGTCATTGAACAAAAATAAATTGTTTAAATTTATTACTCAATGTGGACTATACTAGATAATGTAAGAGTGTATTACATTGAGCGGGGGTGTTAAAATATACAATGTAATACATTATTTTAACAATAATAATGTTGGTTTAAGGGTTGGCAACATTTTGTATGTGGCAACCCATTTTAGTTCTTTTGTTTTTTCTCTATGCTCCAAAAGTTCTTCTCTTGTTTTTCATGTGAGAATACGTACATCTTAAAATAAAACCAGTTATTAAAAGTGTTATATTTCTTTTTATTAACTCAGTAGATTGCAACTTACAACAATAAGTTTTATTTCATAATATTTAACGTAGAGTTTTAAAACAAATATTAAAAAGTCCATTTTAAAACGTGTCATTAAAACACCCTGTCAAGTTAGTATTGCTGGATTTTGGCGGCGTGACGTCACCGCGCCGCGTCACCTGGGTCAAAGTTGTATAGAAATCAATAAATGTAAGGCGCAAGCCGTTCGACATTCCGTGTTATTGGTTTATAGAGATTTGGACATATAATAGTTGTTGTTTTTATTGAAACATTATTTAGGCCTAAATAATTCAGTATCAAAAATGGAGTATCTCTATTAGTTTATCTATATTATTTAAAATATTCAAAAACTGTAACTGTACAAAAAACGATCATAATGCCCAGTAAAACGCTCCAATGCTGAAATTCAAAATTGCGGGCGACGATCAGCTGTTTCCAGTTGCCTACTAAATTCATACTTCGGTTGGTCATGATGACGTCACACTAGATTAGGTGGTTTTCGGGGGATCTTGAAAAATTAAAACTTAGACATTTATTTTAACTATTAAAACTAACTATAAAAAATAAAATAAATATGCAGTTATTTAAGTTAGAAGGTAATTATTCATAAAAAAATAAAAAAATTGGACTGGAGTTCTCTATTGAGGAAAATGCAAAATCATTTTAGGTAAACACGATTACTCTTTATTTGGATTAGGTACAATCAATATGCATGTGTGACAGTTCAGTAATAGTAAAACAATACAAAACTATAACAATTAACACGGGTTTTAACCCAAAGGAAATTTAATTGTTCCCTCAACTACCCATTAAATCTTTTTAATAAAATTGTTCTGAGTATTCACTCTGGGTTAGCTGAACGTATTTCAGACCTGCCAGGGATTTTTCCTTGAAGATGCGCGGGTAGAACCGGTAGGCAACTTAAGTTTCTCGAGTTACCACGTGACCTTATTTTCATCTGTATTGCTGAGCGGCGGGGTGCAAAATCTAAGCAATAGCATCCTCGCCCCTTATTAGTAAAGAACGAAGTGATGCGGGAAAGAGAAGATATTTGAGATTAAATTCTCAATTTACGTTTGAAATATGATTTGGCTTGTAACACTTTAGTATTTTCCTATGGTATTCATAATGATACTCCTCGCAATGTTTTCAGTTGCTAAATATTTTATAAAGTAGAACTAACTAATATTTGGATAGATCATCATCATCATCATCTTTATCCCCTTATCATATTCGGGTCAGGGACCCATTGCATCGACAAGGTTCCTCCATACGTCCCTGTCTTGTGCTGAGTGTTCGGCCTCCGTCCATGACAGTCTCATCCTCTCCTCACACAGTTTCTGGAGTTGCCTCACCCAGCTGTGTCTGGGGCGGCCCACTGGACGTCTACCCTCTGGAATCGCATGTGCATAGATCATTTTTTAAAGTTAATTTATTGTACTTACAAACGATGATTTCACGACAAATTCGTGTCGAAATTTATGTCCAAGATTCAACATGTGGAAGTTGAGAGCGAAAGCAAACTTTTCTAGGTTTATCTTTAAACGCTTTAACTTGATTTTGTATTAATATTTAATGCTTCTCGGATATCAGGTTAAGTGAATTGTATTTAATATCAATCATTGTTTACAAATATTTTTATTATTTTTTAAACTAACCTCTCGTATCCGTGCATAGGCATACCTACCTACCGCAAATAAATGTGTCGTGGGCATAAACGTGAGCCCGAAATATAAGCTCAATATTTTTACATTCCGAAGTTCTTCCTAGAACAGAAAATTATTCTCATTTACCTGTCTAGAATTCTAGGAGTCGATGGATCTTGCGTAAATTGGATACATCAGTTTTATAGATCAGTGATTTCCAACATGGGGAATACCGCCCACCAGTGGGCGAATCAAGACGCTTGCGGACTGGAGTTAAAAGTGCTTTGAGGCTGATGGGCATGATTTTGGGCGATATTTTGTGCACGGTTTTATGTTTGTTATAAACACTGTAGATAGTTCCACGCTTTTTGTCAACATCTGCGTTTGATTAAATTTAAAGGCATCCATTTCATAAAATTCCAAATTGTTTCGTGACAAAAATTTTCTTTGTAATCTGACTTTCGGAACGATAAGAATCAACCATATTTTTTAATGGGCCTAGTAAATTTTTCGTTTGTTTTGGCGTTGGGGAGGGAGGGGAGCTTGGCAGAAAAATATACTTGAAAAGTTGAGGAAATTATTTTGTTTTAAAACAAAAAGTAGTAATAAAAATCATCCTGAAAGTATTCGTAAGAACTTATCAAAAATATTTTTTTAAGAACTTAAATGTTTTTAGTACTATACAGGGTGTTCTGGAGTAAAGTACACACACTTCGGTTCTATATGATAGTACAAGTAAACAAGATAAATAACTTCTTTTTTTTAATTTCAAACGTTTTAAGGTAGTTTTCGGGTAAAAAAGTTGAAATGTTTGTAAGGAAAAAATAATATTTTTTAATAGAAAATTTGTACTGAAAAAAAAAAACATTGGAATTTCGTAAAAGTTATTTATCTTTTTACTTCTACCGTCATGTAGAATCGCCTCCCGAAGTTTTGTACACTCTTTATAAAAAATGCTACTCAAAACACGCTCCACTCAAATTTACAGGAAAAAATGAATGCCTTACTGAACAACACAGCACTACAAGAACGAAAACCTCAAATCTACTAAGCATCACAAATTTAATACATTTGGCCAGAAAAATTATAATTTCCATGCTACCAAATTGTGTAATGCCCTAAAAGAAATTAAAAACACTTGGAAATCATTGAAAATCAAAGTGACGCCAACACAACCTACATGAAGATTTTTTTTTATTTTATTTATTATTATTTTGTGAAAATCAGCATACATAAAGATGAAAAAATCATGATGTTACACCAAGTAAAACCCGTACAATCACCGAAATCTGCATCGGAACACAAATCCCTAGTGAAGAGAACTGTGTATAAACTACTTTCGTTTGTTTTAAAAAAATATTTTTTTTTAAATTCGCGTAGTAGGGTTCCACCAGGACTCATCCATATTTTTCTATATCAAAGTTCACAGCCCGGAGAGAATTTGAAATCGGTGGCTCTAATACGCCAACTCTCCGTCCCATTTCTTTTGACTGGAAAAATGTGTTTACATATTCAAAATAACTGACCCTTCTCTGACGCCGCGGCCGGGTCGCTTCGTCTGTGAAACCCGCCTAAGCCTTCATTTGAATAACAATCACGACTCAGTTCAGGCTAAAGGCCGATTCACAATATACATATTTATATAATAATATTATGTGGGTAGTTTCCTGAGTAAATTGGCAAAGGTACCGAGCGCACCCGTGCGTTCACGCCACGGTCAAATATGATTGTAACGAACTTAGTTCTTTCTCTGGTATGAATAAACAGGTTAAAATGAACGCTAAGTCACGCTACACGCCATTATTATTATTGTCCGAACAAGTAGTTGAATTGATTGGAGATATTAAACAAAACAGTTCAGTTTGTTTGTTTGTTTGTGGGATTGGGTTGGCGTGTGACAGTTTATTTATTGATTGATATTTTATTTGGTTCTTTCGCGGGTTTATTTATGCTATTTATCCATTGTTGGGTTGGCGTGTGACAGTTTCTTTATTGTTTGATATTTTATTTAGTTCTCTCGCGGGTTTATTTATTGGTTTGATATTTTATTAAGTTCTCTCGCGGGTTTATTTATGCTACTTATCCATTATTGGGTTGGCGTGTGACATTTTCTTTATTGTTTGATATTTTGTTTGTGTAATGTATGCATGTCGGTGTGTAGTATCGTGTCCGGTAGTACTCAATAATTAATATACGTAGTATTGTACTGGTATTTATTACGGAGCTGCTTGTTGCAAAAGAGAAATAGTATTGACACGCATCACCTTTTATAGCCTCTCGCAAGCATACTATCTCGCTTGCTCTCATACACATTCACACATACACCACAATGTGGTTATCTCGTAAGTTTATTTATGCTATTTATCCATTTTTGGGTTGGCGTGTAACAGTTTCTTTATTGTTTGATATTTTATTTAGTTATCTCGCGGGTTTGTTTGTATGCTGAGCGGAGCTTTAGCCTTTTGTTTATCTTCTTATTGTTTATTTTTTCTTCACATGGTGTTATTGTTTACATTTCAATGTTAACCTCATTGGGACCAGTCTGTGTTGATGTTAATAATTTTATAAAAGAATAAAAATAACACAAATAATAGGAGAACAATATTGTAACATTATTGTTTCTAATAAATAATCCTTCTTAGCCGAAGGAAGCTAATTCATTATAATGTAGTAAGCATAGAGGGTGACTGTGAGATATTTGATTTGAAATAATATGAATGGCGAAAGTTTGAAATACTTTGAAGGAAAATAAATCCAAAAATGAGTTAAATATATCGTTTTTCTCTGTTTTTTCCTCTTTCGATAAGCGTCGTCGAAAATTTTCTGGGAAAATAAATGCGTCTTTTACGACCTGCATTTAATAAGAGGATTTTTTTCTGAAAAATAAAAAATAAAATTAAATACTGTTATTAACCCTTCGATTAGTGAGTTATTTTTTTATCATTTACTTTTATTTTGTTATAAAACGTAAATATGTTTAACAAATATATGTTTATTGTCTACAAATCATAAATTTAGTCAAAATTACAAACATGGCATAGAAATTTTTTAATAAATTGCGTACGGTCGCACATACGCGGCGATATTCTAAATGGATCTTTCAAGTGCCGCCGGAGAAATTTACAAAAAATGTTAACTCTTCCGAGAGATCTTTGAATTTTATTTTAAAGTAAAAAAATCGTAATTACATTAAATACAAAAACAGGAAGTATGATTTTTTTTAAATAAAAAAACTTTCTTTTCGCTCTCCTGAACAATTAACAATTTGCTATTTATAGCATTTCAAATTTCCGTGGTCGATATAATATGCTCTTATGTCTGTGTCAGACCAAGTCACGTGTGTGCTATCCTGGGGCTTGGCCTTTTTCAGCGTATCGCTCGCCATTCATTCCCAATGACAATGTATGCTGAAATAGGCCAATCCCAAAAACGCTTACTACTTAGTCTGACGATATTTTTAATTTAAAAAGGACAAAAACAAAAAGAAGAAAAAATTATATAGCATATTATGCTATTAATTTAAAAAGGACAAAGTTGAGAAAAATGTTGGCAATCTTCGGCTAACACAAATAAATTAACAATATTTTTAAAAGTCAAAGCCAGAGTCAAGTTAGCCTCCCAAAAACTGGGCGCACTGCACAGTTTATTACTGCTAACCCTTTACAAATCGCAAGTGCGTCCCACAGTTGAATTTGGCAGCCACCTCTAAGTGGAGAAAACACCTAAAAAAACCTTGATTTTGTGCAGAAATGGGTGTGCAGAAGTTCGTTTGATAAATTTCCCTATCTTAAGAAACGGATTGCAATCCATAGAGCACAGGCGCCAGATAGGTATGCTTTCTTTGTTCTACTTGTATTACAATGGAAGCTGCTCCAAGGAACTAGCGATACCATTTGGCGTGTTTCCCGACGTGCAGTCAGACGCGCATCCAGCTTATGTACACGGTAGACATTTTTCGGATGAGAATGGGTCATTTCTACGATTCGTTTTTTGAATTCAACAGCTCGGCTATGAAACGACTGGCTAGCCTCTGTATTTCCACCCTCTTACAACATGGGTTCCTTCAAGACTCATATTCACTACTTCGTTTCCTCAAAAAGACCCTCCCCATAGCATCCCCAAAGATAACACAGGCCCTGAGGGCCTCCTGTGGGGAGTTAATGTAAAAAAAATTACACAAGGAATTGGATGATTTAAGATGTTCTGGAATTCTAAGGAGCCTAATACAAATAATTTATTTGACCAAAAAAAGATTTAGTTTGAATTGCCACAAAGTTCAGACCAGAGTTAATGGTACGAATTTGCTATGTACTTTCTCCAATATTAATATTATTCAAAAATCTACAAAGCGTTTGTGTAATATACAATCGTTTTACATGCATGACATTCCTTATGAAGTACCTAAAGGAGTCGGATATTAAAAAATAACTCAGTTTTTGGGCAATATTAATTAGTACTGGTGTGTTGGGCAATATTAGTTGCATTAGGGCGTATATTAGTTATCTGTATTATTGTGTATCGCCCTTGGGATGATTTTTCACAAAACGGCGCTATACAAATCATCGAAATATTATTATTATTTATTCAGAATCCCCTGCACACTATTTTACAGGGAAGTAAAGAGACTGGATTATTGCAAAATAATTTTCTTAAATAGTTTTAAATTTTGCCTTGTCTAGATAGGTCTGTATTCTTTAAACCTCCTGGCGTTGTTTACCAATATTTTGACATGATCGTTCCCTATGTACCTGTGTAAGTTTCGTATCGTGTGTACCTATGTATGTGTATTCCGTATCGTTCATACCGATGTGTGTGTGTTCCGTATCGTACGTATCTACGTATGTATGTTCCGTATCGTATGCACCTATGTATGTATGTTCCTTATCGTATGTGCCTATGTATGTATTTTCCGTATCGTATGTACCTATGTATGTACGTTCCATATCGTACGTATCTATGCATGTACGTTCGTAAGTACGATCTATGTGATCAAAAATTTGATTGCAAATGTAATGGTAATATATTGTAATTACAAATGTAATGGTAATATATTGTAATTGTTATTCTAATTGTAATAAAGCAATGATTAAATTAATATTTTTACCAAAGTGAAAATAGTCAAAGTGATAATATAATATTTAAGTACTGCGGAATTCTGCGCGATTCAATTCTTTCAATTCAATTCGATATTCGGTAGAAATGTTTTGTAATTGAGAAAATTAACAATAACGAATTGTATGGATACTAATAGTTATAATATACATTTTATTATTTAAAGACTTTATTTATGTATTACAAGACTGCTCTAGCGATATGAGAATAGTTGTGTTTTAGCTTGTATTAAACAATTTTGTAAATAAATAAATAAAATATTATTATTATCACCAGTGTCCGTCACAAACTCTCTCGCATTTATTTCCTTTTTACATCGCTGAGAGCAAATTAAAGTAGGTACCTTATTTTTAAAACTTTTATTAGGTACAAAAAAAGTCTTAAATGTGTTCTGAATTTCCCTTTTGAAAAAACGTTTTGACGTCCCTCAGGGCCCTTAACGAGCCGCCACTGTTTCCCTTTGAACTCGTCCTGGCTTTGCCAAAGAACAAACCTTCCGTATACCCTTTCCCTTCGAGCTTTCCTTTCGGAATTGCATTAATTTTGTATCATCAGCCAGCGAGTGATCCAGGGAGGGCATCGATGAAATTGATTTGACCATATTAGGGGATTTCCGTACAAACAGGCCGATTGCAATAATTAATGTGGTAATTTAGCTTCGGACATTTCTCGTTAGATGCCGTCTGATTGGATTGATTTGTGAGGTACTCAATGTTGGAAACTAAATTGGCACGTTCGCAGTTCTGGATCTGCGAAGTATATCAAATTTGGCGGTTCAATTATTTATTTTTTGTCTCCTGTTAGACCACAACTCATCTAGGTATTTTATGTAGTCATTGATCATAACGTCGTTGTGTGCTTCCATATACAAACTTATTGTCGTTATGTACCTTTAATAACACAAAGATGAGATTCACTTTAAAGAATTCAAAACACAATTTTAAAAAAGTGTAATGAAAACAGAATTTATAGAAAAATTATTTATTTATTTTTCATGTTCTCCGTAAAACGGCTATACACCAATATATCATGGAGAAAATTGCGAATTAAAAAGTGCAAAGGGACAGTTTTACTATTTTGTGACAAGTGTCAAACGACGGTGGCTGAACTGTCTGTAAGTGACATTGAAAACGTTGATAGTTAATGCAGATTAGTGCAGTTGAGGCGCTCTGTTTATTGGCGCGTTCTGATAGGCAGAAATTTGAGAAATATATGTAAGTTAAGAAGCCGTTTACTCCACCTACCCCAATTGGGGATACCAGTCTCACTGGCTCCAGGCGAGAGCAACTGAGACTCTTGTGAGGTATTCATGTAAAAAAATGTCTAAATGAGAAATGTGTTAGTAAAGACAACTCTAAAGCGTAAAACCGAAAATAATAGAAAATAGAAGTTGAGAACGTGTTTACAACAAAGCGAACAATGATATCTTCTAAATAATACAATATTGCAATGATTACGAGATTAGCCACGAGAAACAGATCTATTGAATTCGAAAAACGTTCCTAAATAAATACGAAAGTCTGCGTTTTGACGATTCTTCAACCTACGACAGTCCTGAAATTTCAAGTATTTCAGATATTTGGGATATTAGATGAGTGGCTCGCATGATAAATTCCTCTGTAGGACGTGATAACCTAGATAAATATTTTTTGTATTATATTTGTGTTCCTTTCCTACCGTCCATGCATTTCAAAAGTGTGTTTAGAAACCTGACGATATGAAGGTTTTCTTCTGGTTTGCTCTCCTTTCGGAGGTTGGCTATCATCAAGGCATTCTTCACCCTGCAAAATATCAATAGAAATCTTCAGCGCTTCCTACTGTCTATTTTTTTACCGGAGAACTACGATTAAAAATATATTAATTCTCTTGTCTTGATTAATACTCTCAAGCAATAAGGTCTGACGTCGCGAAATTTTGCACTGGTTTTTATTGGGATTTACGCGACTGTTTTCTGCTAGAAATTTCATTTACATCATAATAAAAGCTTCATAGTTTGTTACGGATTTATCAATTATTGTTGGAATAACAACGATCAAGTGTTGGTTGAAGTGGAATAACGATAAGATATATTTAAAGACTCGGTCGGAGCCGGGTGGGCAATAACGTCTGGTAATTGATTAAATTGGTCGCATTGAAAGCTCTAAACTGAGCATGGCAACATTACTGAATAATTAATTTAATTGTTTTTCTGTTTAAAATTACCACTCATTTACCTACCACGACCATGGAGTCTAGATGAGATGGTATGCTTTAAAGCGGATCTAAGAAAATAATGTACTTCGCAAACACACGTTTTTTACGCTTGAATCTTTGCTGAAATCACTTTCAATTGGGCTTTTCAACAAATTGGGGTCAGCTTTTCATAAAAATGGGTGGAATATTAAAAGGTTATTTTCCTATTTCTGATCTTTACAGATAAACGTATGATTTTAATAGTTCGTGTGAATAATAAAACTATTGAATACGTACTAGGTCTCTAAAACCGTAAATTTAATTCTGTTTTATGTAACCAGAACCCGGGATCGGCTATTAAGGTTGGCGAGTGTGACGTCAGAGCCATCTTTAACGCGTTAAGTGATTAAGTGATTCTAAGAAATCACTCCCTAGTTTAGTATTTTCCTTTTTTAATATCGTTTTAGCGGCATTTAAAAAAACTTGTAATTTAATTCACCGTAGAAAATTTATGAATCAGTATCGCTTAGGTGGACAAACATTTAGAATCAAATCGTTGCTTGAAATGGCTGTAGCCGGGTTAGGTGACCAGAACTGAATATCCAGGCACTTCCCCACTTTCCTCGTCCACTCACTATCCCTCACGTCCCTTGCTATCCCTCACAACACACCCCAATAATTGGAGATGCCATAGTCTCACCAGCTACAATCCTCAGTTTTGTTCTTAATAGTCTGTTCTTCCCATTTCAGCCTCCCAGCATACCCCAATTGAGGATGTTATAGTTCCACGCTCCATTCAATGAAATTTAAAAAAAATGGTTTTGTTATCATGGCTTACACTCTCCATGATATTCTTAATTGTGACTATAAATAATGGCTCTCTTCACACTTGTTGGCAATAAAATACTCGGTTCTTATTTGAAAAGGAAAAATGCTCAAGAATGCCGAGCTGCCGCATCTCTCCGCGTTTTTATTAAAATGTCCTCGGAAATGTAGCATTTCTGCTCGGCTGTAATACCTAATTTCTTCGTTTCTAACCTTAATCCTGATCTATCTTCTCCCTACAGATGATGGAAATAAGTTACTCTTGCTAAACGTCTTTTTCACGACGTTTATTCGTTATATTTGAACGACTATGTACTCAAAACTGTAGTGGAGCTCGTAAGCGATCCGTTATAAGTTATTATTATCACCATGTTATCATCATTGTCATTTATATGAAGCTGTTTTATTCATTTAACTAGTTGACCATTCAAATCAAACTCTTTATTCGTCATACAAAGGATGGGTTGTTTAAAAAAAATTCTCATCAAATTTTTAATGTTAATTTTCAATTTCTGTGAAAGTTATATTCAAGTTCTGTGATTATTTCAGTTTTATGAAGCAACTGGCCCATAATGATATAATAACAGAACTTGAATAGAACTTACACAGAACGTGAAAACTAACTTCAAAATTTGGTGAAATGTTCAAATTTTTTAAACAACCCGTTCTTACTATTACCGTCTATTTACTGTATATGTCCAGCGTTTAAGTAAAAACAATTTACATTTTAAATATGTTAGTTTGATATCCGTACTAACTTATTATAAAGAGTTTTTTTTTGTATTTTAAATTTGAAATTGATTAACACAATGCACAAAAAAATTTAATTAATAATTATAATTTTGAGGGGCCAACTTTTTTTTTCTACGTTAGTTCCATACTGAAAGCCCTGAGGAAAATAATTTCTCTCAGGGTCATCTTAGGGATGCTGTGTGGAGGGTCTTTTTGAGGACGAGAAGGATGTGAAGTTCTGGGATGGGGAAACGTAGGAGGGGTGGATAGCAATCTGGGGGTCAGTATGTCCAGGAGTTACGGACGTATGAATCCATCCCTCCAACTGCGGTGCAAGGTGATGGGCCGAGAGAATCCGGCTGGAAACGCCTCTGGCCTCCCTCAAACCTACTGTTTGAGGGAGGCCAGATCTCTCAATGTGCAGCAGGTGGGTAGATTCATCTCCCACCCAAACCTGGACAAACCTGACCCTATGAACCCGGGCACCCTTACTAAGTCACCAAACGATGCAAACCATTTGGGGTGACTTATGGTAGAGGAGTTGGTTATCCAATGGTTCCCGGGGAGGCGATACCCATCCCGCCTACCAAATTGTCTGGGGATCAATAATTTATGCAATTGAGTGAGAAGGAGGAAATTATGAAAGCAATAAACATAACACATACCCTTTGTTGATGTCTTGCAGGGTCTACTATAATTTTGTAAGGTTGATTGGTGTGAACTTTATACATCCTTTGAATAGTGAATTTAATAAGTAGATAATGGCTAAAAAATCTGCAATAGGGCTTTAAGACCGTTTGATTTTCAAAAGTAAGATAATAAATACGTCGTTTTGTTTGTAGCTAAATCCAAATCGCAAATTCTGGTAGTAAAAATAATAAATGATAAAAACAAATTAACTACATAATTGAAATTATATCAACACACATAACACTCTTAGTTCATTGACCGATGACCCCATTCAAGAAAAAATATAATAAAGATCTTCAAAGAAAACAAAGGACTTATTATTTGTCAAATAAAGCAACCACAGTGATTTTCTTTTCCGAGCTTTATTAAGTCCAAACAATAAACTATTTCCCAATAAAACTGATTCACGATAGCATTATCAAGTAGGTACCCAACTTGTTTGTTTCTCCCTCAACTAATAAAATAAGCAGTTTCCTTAGTTTTTTATCCAAATACCTACTGTTGAAATGTGGTTTTTATGTGGTCCGGGCATATAAGCTCTTAAATTATTTTCTTAAATAAATTCCTGAAGTTTCCAGTTTTATTTTACGTATTCTTCGCTTTCAATTATTTACAGACACGAGCCTTTTACGGCGATAAACAAATTCAAAAGATATGTTGCCTACTTGCAAGTACAAAAATAACATCTTTCCCGCAATGTTGTATTTTGGATACTTCATAAATTTTATAATATTTGCGAAACATGCGGTGCTTACGTAATATAAGACGAGCATTTATGTACCTACGAATTGTAAAATGTTGAACTATAATTACTGTACGTATCAAATTACCCACGCATGAGAATTTCTTATCTGTTTTTAATTAGAAATGAAAATATAATAAATAATGATATTTTCAGAAAATATACAGGTACCTACCCCGCTTTGCTCATTAAGATGAAGCTATACGTGAAATCCTATTTAGATACAATTTAGATTCATCTTTACGACGAATCGGTTTACGATATGAACATCAAAAAATATGCCACGGATAAATTGAAGCTTTTACTAGCTTTTCTATGTATTGGAATTACAATAAAATTATTATTTAGATACAAGAAATGTAAGCGTTAACCACTAAAAAATTGTTTTTTTCATGACTTAACTATGAAGTTAAGAAACGATTTTCTTTAAATACCCCTTTATGACTAAGACTATTTTTGAGGTTTTGTGCGTTCTAACTTTTTTTCATTCTTATAAAATTATGGACAAAATAAATCAAAACCACTTTTTCGCTTTTTTTATATGAATACCGCACAAGAGTCCCAACTGCTCCCGTCTGGAGCCAGTGAGACTATGGCATCCCCAATTGGGGTATGTTGTGAGGCTGAAGGTAGTGGGTAGGGGAAGGAGATGGGAAGAGGAAGGTGGGTAGTACCTGGCTATTCAGATCTGGTCACCAAACACGGCTAAAGCCATTTCAAGCAACGTTTCAATTCTGAATGTTGGTCTTACACCAGGGCGATACTGAGAGTATTTTCCACTCTGGAACGTGCCGCAAATGTGCTATATATTATTTTAAATGAAGAAATTGTGAAATAACACAAATTAATCAAATAAAATTTATTTGCCACGCCGGGATTCGATCCCGCGACCTTCGGAATGCTAGTCAAGAGCCTTACCGCTGGACCACGCCGGCCGCTTGCTTGCCTCGTGCAAATACGACGCGCGATTTTAAATTTTGTAGGCACGAGTATCGAAATATTTCTAGCGTTTATATTCCTCTTAAGATTATCAAAATTCAAAAATAGAGTTAAGGTTTCATAAATCTTTTATGATCACATAACATTATGTTGCAGTCAAATAATGTAGAATAGTATAAAATTTGATTATCTAGTGGAAACAATTTGTTACGTTATGTCTTACTGTCAATATCTATTGTTTGATCGTCTTCCTCATTGTTACGTTCAATTTGGAAGGAATGACAATGATGCATAGTTGAGATAGTAGCTGAATAGGCTTCATTGTGTCGTAGTTGTTATAGGGGTACTATGGACAGGAAAATTGTCTTCCCGTTGCTGGGAAAGTTTTACTTGGAAGTTAAATTTCCTGTTAAACCTGTCATGTAATTTAGTTTTCCATCTAAAGTTCAATACTTTTCCTTTGACTATAATATTAATTGTTAATGGTGGAAACAAGACTTGTTTGAAACCGAATTAATTTATTATTATTTTTTATTTTAACCTTTATGAGTGAAACCTCAATTGTAATATTTAATTAAATGAAAATCCCACGAGCAAAACTCAATCGAAAATCTGGAAAAATCTGGAAAAACAGAAAAATCAGAAAAAGATATTGGCACCTCAGGGGCTCGAACCCAGGACCTCTCCCTTTCCGGGGGAACGCTCTGTCCACTGCGCCAAGGTGTCGATATCAAATTCGATCACTTTTAACTAAGAACCAACCACATTATCTTTATTTTCTTAACGCATCTTTATTGGCCGCTATCTTTGTATGATTGCAAGATTCAAACCCGAATTAAATGCCATCTAGATTGCATAAATTTTCAATTTGGGAGGCGGGAATGGGTACCGCTGCCCCGGGAACCTTTATTGGATAACCAACACCTCTGCCATAGGTCACCCCAAGTGGTTCGCTACGTTTGGTGATTTAGCAGGGGTGCCCGGGTTCATGGGGAGAGGTTTGTCTAGGCGGATGACCAGGACATACTGAACCCCAGATTCCTACCCACCCCTTTAACCCTTTTCCTTCCCAGAACTCTCCCTCCCCTTCCTTTCCTCAAAAAAGACCCTCCACACAGCATCCTCAAAGATGACAGGCCCTGAGGGAAATTATTTTCCTCAGGGCCTCCTGTGTGGAGCTCATGTAAAAAAAATAAGTTATTTCATTTTTCAACATTACTTGAACAAAAAATCTGAATGTGCTTACGCGTTTGTGCAGACTTTTTTCACGATATGAGGTATTTCAAAACCTGTCTTTATTACGGTGAATATTTACTGAACATTACCTGAATATTTTTTTATGTGTATGGTATGAGGAAGGTTGGTTGGTCGGGTTAAATCGTACAGGTACCATCAATAAATATTACGACATGAAGAGCCGAAGGTCGGCAGTTCTCTCGGTCATTGAATGCCTAACTTTGTGTCGCTTAACTCCGATTCCAGAATATCTTATGTAAATGTTTCACCTAACCTTTTTAAAACGCGATAGAAGTATAAATACTCAAAACAATATTGTACTGTAGAATGATACTGAAGGTTATTGTACCTATAGGATGTGATCTACGGGGGTAACATAGAGAGTTACCGCACTAGGTCTGGTGTCTGGGTGATACAATCCCAGTAACGCCACTGGCTTTAAGTCCCGCACAGAGCCATAAATAGTATCGAATACGTGATGTAATAACTTCATAATATTATGCAAATGTCTGTGTTGCCGCTACCCGAATCACATTGTTATGGTCAGATTGTACTGAACACTAGCAGGACTGTTCTGAAGTTTATTGTTAAGTCAAACTTTAAGCCTGGACTGTGTAAATTTGGCATAATAATGCTGTTTGCGTAATCTCTTATGCAGCTGCCTTCAATCGGGGGTCGCTAAATTCTCAAGGGCTTAAAATATGCACAGTTTGGAGAAACCAATATTAGTGAGTTGGCTTGTTTGATCTTTGACAATTTCTAACCCTGTTTTTATGTTGATAAACTCATTTAAAATAGTTTAATCTTTACAGCGGATAGTTAACAACTATTTAACTCTACCCTTGAATCAAATGAAGCCATAGGTACCAGTTCTCTGCATCTAAGAGTAACCATACAAATAAACTTATCGAGTCTCCAATGGTAAATAGATAACTAATTATTAAAATTTGTGGAACATATAAATTATTTTTTACATTTACTATTTTTTATTATTTACATTTTTTATTATTTACAAGCAGATACTAAAAACATACCTCCTCTTCCGATAAATACACTTTTATCAGGAAGTTTATACACGACTTTGCACGCGAGGATTTTACGTTTGCTATTATATACCCTTCATTATTACTATTGATATACATTTATTAGAAGATTAGTGGCAGGAGTAGAATTGTTATTTTAAAAGACCGGAAAATTTAGGACTCTTTAGGACTGGAGAATTTTTATGAAATGACATTAAAAAGCTTACAAATTGTTAATTGCTACATTTTTTATACATTTAGTTATTTGTGATGTCGCGGGCTGTGAGAATGTAGAGGGTTCCTGACTTTGGATACGACTGACTGAAAAGTTGAATTTTAAATTCTGTCGAATCTGTGATCATTCTTTAATCATGTGGCAGTCCATTCCAGGCTTTAGGTCCTGACACTCTGAAAGCATGCTCACCGAAATTAGTATCTAGGTTGCGCTTTGGTTCCTTCAACCTTCCGATAGGTAATGACGCCGCTGACTAAGGTTTGACTGTCGGGAATCGGAATTTTCTGGAATCCATATTTCCGATAAGTAAGCCGGAGCCATTCCGTTGTGATTTAAATACCATCCAGCAGAGCTTGAACTGGAGTCTTTCGGAGCATTTGAGCCAGCGAAGATTTTAGAAATGCTCTGAAATGCGGGAATATTTAGATATGCCGATGATAAGTCTTGCGTTGAAAACGGATTGTAATTTGTTGATTTGATGTTTGAGAATCAAGATGTGAAACAACATAAGAATTGATTGGCTGATTGACATAAGAATTTAATCTCACTTCTGTTGGCAGGTTTCTCCTAATATTTTTCTCGTTTCTTTTTTTGTGACTCTGATACAGTTAATTTCAGTTTCGAAATCCCTCTCTTCCCGAATCCCTACGATGAGTCATGATAATGTTGTATTATAATAGGATTTCGGGGTAACTTCACCATTATGAGGGTATTTGGGATAATAGCTGCATTATATATATATCGGTAGTATTCGAAAGATTAATCCAAAACGTTGTTCAAATATGGAGATATTTCGATTACGTTTAAGGCCATCTGGACTGGGCTCGGTAGGTAGGTACCTAATGCAGAAAAGAAGTGAAGAGGAAATTTCTAAGGAAAGTGTTTTTTTTATCGAATGCAATAGCACTCCCCTTTGGAGGTGCTATTTGAATTCGATACAGACACTTCGGAGCGACCGTGCCCCCCACCTGTTCAGGCCACCGCGCAGAAAAGTAAAGACCGAAAGTAAGATAACGTTTTACAGCGCAGTTCACTGTGAGACTTTTCTGCGCGGCGGCCTGAGTGGCGAGGGGCTAGATCGTCCGAAGTATACTCGTTGGGGGTGCTATAACTTTATTCAAGGTTCGTACAAAATGCGTAACAAGGTTAGCTCATCGAGGGGGTAGAACTGGCTAAAAATTCGTGACGTAGCTTGAAGTCCATGTTCCGCTGGGAGATTTGAATTTACTGCAATCTAGTAGCAGTGTTTTACTTCAAAATTTCGATAGCGGCCCGACGATTTTTTTTTTCGAAAAAGGCCTGTATGAGCTAACTTTTTTCTACGAACCTTGGACTTTACTACTATAATTTACTATTTAGGTACTAGGTACTGGTAACATTTCTTTGACATTAACATAAATGACAGAATGGGATTAGTATATTTATGGACAGAATATAGATTATCTTGGAAACAATTGTCCGTAATTAGTATTATTGCCTCGAATCGCGAAGTTGGTAATTTCTTTCCATCTAACTCTTGTAATTACATATTGTCAATTCCTGATTGACAGTTATTTTAAGAAATTTCCATTAGTTTACTGTTAAGCTGTACCAAATAGCGTTAAAAACGCCTTTACGGAAGGGTAAGGCAGAAAATATATTTAACCATTAGCTCAACGAGGGGCAGTGCGGTGATTGGCTAGAAAGAAAGTCGTGACGTAGCTAGAAGTCCATTTCCACTGGGAGATTTGAATTTACTGCAATACAAGTTGCGTTAGGCATCTCTGAATGCATTGATTTATCTATAATATGTTGGCAATAATGGGGAAGGCTATTATAATAACACGTCGTGACATCACCAGGGATTGACCGCTGTGTGATCAAGAACCAAAGCTTACGCAGTTTATTTTTCAACATTTTTTGTACAAATGAATCGTGGTTCCTTTTTTCGCCCCTGCCAATTTTTGGCGATGTCTTGAGAAAGTCATTTTCTACATGTTTACCAATTTCAACCCTTATTTTTTTCCAGTACACCTGCCTCCATGAAAACCAGTTCCACTACCTGTGCGAGGAGGGCGGGGGCTCCGTGTCCCTGCCCAAGGCCAAGGGTGACGAGGCCTGGAAGATTTACTTCGACGAGGCCCCTGAAGAGATTGTGGACGAGTTTGCCATGAGATACGGCATTGAATCCATCTACCAGGCCATGACGTGAGTAGGATCGGCTGCATTGTTGTTTTTAACTTTATTTATTAATAATTAAAATAATAATATAACAGATTTGCATATACATCGGTTTTAGTAGTTTTCACTGCAGTGTTCACTTTACTTTTTTTTTTTTTTTTTCAAGAGCGGAGACGGTTTACATAAATAAAGTTCCCGTGAGCACTTACGCCGTAGGCCCATTGTGCTATCTCCCATTTTACCCCATTCCTTTGACAGTAATCCAGTCCCTTTTACAAAGTTCACCAGGATTGTCATTGGAAATGAAGCTATGTCTTCTGGTTCGACAATGTGTCTTCCCGGGTCTCATTTCTCCTCTTCACTCCTCCGCGGTTCCCTGAAGGCCCCGCGAGGGAAGAGGGCTTCAACTCTCCTCTCCACTCCTTAGTTCCCTGAAGGCTCCACGACGGAGAGTTCACCTCCCCTTGGTTCCCTAAAGGCCCCACAAGAGAAGAGCCCCACTCCACCTTGGCTCCCCGAGGGCCCCAGGAGGGAAGAGGACTTATCTCTCCTCTTCACTCCTCCTTGGTTCCCTAAAGGCCCCATAAGAAAGAGTTCGCGGAGATGGCCTCATTTCTCCTCTTCACTCCTACTTGGTTCCCTGAAGGCCCCACATGGGAAGAGGACATCATCTCTCCACTCCTCCTTGGTTCCCCAAAGGCCCCGTGCCGGAAGAGTGCCCTTCCCCTTGGTTCCGTGAAGGCCCCACAAGGGAAGGGTTCATGGAGGTGGCCTCAGCTCTCCTCTCCACGGCTTCTCCTCTTGGTTCCTCCTAAGGGCCCCAGGAAGAAAGTCCACGGAGGTGGCCTCAGCACTCCTAGGTTCCCAAAAGGCCCCTAGTTTTCGAATGGTCCAATTTTTTTGTCCCACGAGTGACCAGGGAAATAGAAGGTCCACTCCAGCAGAGCCCCGAATGTTGGAGTAAGGTCTAAATACTCCGAGATGCGACCTTGTTTCTCGGAGGCACCGTTCTTGACACTGTTCCCAGGACATTCAGCCTGAGCACGGTAGCTCACACCTTGGCTTGGGATGGCTATTGCAGGTTTGTGTTTCCACTCCCTGAGCGATGGGTTCGCCACACTCCCTACGCTAACTTCACTTTACTTAGTCATTGGTGTTTTTATTTACGGAGCACAGCCAAGTCCTATTTTAACTCGACTATTTTGCATTAAGATAGTGACGTTTCTTTGGAAAAATTGTGTAATTCCTTATCTGAAATACAAAAAATTGTTTCATAAAAATTATATTATTATGGTTTATAATTAAGCAGATAGGTATTATTAAGTACCTACTTACAAATCTTATGATGTCAGAGGAAATTTTGATTTGGATTTATTAAATAGAGGTCTACTGTTCACATTACGCTAAACCAGTGTAAATGATTACACATTGAGACAAACTCTACCCTATTTTTTGTGTGTTGCTTAAAAGGAAACCGGGTGGCGTTTTGTCCATACAAAGTATTCTCCAATTTTTTCTCTAGATTTTAACACTACTGCAAATATTTTTTATATGATAATATAATTATCGACCACTAGCGTGTCCGTACGTTTTATTTCTTTTTGATAAGTTACTTCAAGGAGTTAGGACCTTCAAAAATCATTAAAATTGTCTGGTGGAACGCCATCAATAGACATTCAGTACAGAAGCTAGATAATGTATTTTTTGAAAAAGCGAAACGTAGACAGTATTTTCTTCTAATACAGTTAGTAAAAAAAATTGGTCCAGTTTTGACGAGGTAAAATTGAGAATGCAAAACCTCGATTTTGATGATTTTTATTTAGGTATTATCAGCCTGAGGTGCGGTTGTCTCTTTTGCTCAGTATTCAAGGGAGTAAGAGCGACAATGAGAGCAACAGTTTTGTAAAATATTTCCAATTGTTCAAGTTTCTCGGCGCCCAAGTTCCTCTTAAGGTGATGACACCACATCATGTAAAATTGGAGATCAGGTCGCTAACTATAACACTCCTTATGTAGATGGCGATAAGGTTTAAATTCCCACTTAACACCAGCCGTCTGTTTTGATTTATTTACGAATAAAATATCACCAAAAGCGTGTTTTATTTTATTTTGGTAAGATTAGACACAAAACTAATATTTAAATATTTTACAATCATTTTCTAAAGAATTTAATTTTCCACATTATGTAATAAAATCATAACCGAAAAGGGGTCTGTAGATAGGAGATTTTGAACTTTAAAGCAGTTTTAGTAGCAGCAGACTAATAAAAAAATACATGATTATCCCAAAGGCAAATATGTATTCTACTCTCAGTATTTAATTAAAGCATCTAAAATATTTCAAGGCAATCTAATTTTCAAACCAAAATCACATAATTTTGCATTGCTTAGTAGTGCAAAAAATGATTTATTAATATTTTCTATGCTTCCAAAATCCTAACCACAAAAAATCCTAACATTTACAATATATTATTCTTCATCTCAATACTTTTGGATTAATTCCAACCTATCTATATCATTCCAGGCACTTCCACTGCCTGTCCACCAAGTACCTGTGCGCAGGAGTTCCCGCAGTGATGAGCACCTTACTGGCCAACATCAACGCCTACTACGCCCATACAACTGCCTCCTCTGCTGTTTCCGCGAGCGATCGGTTTGCTGCTTCCAATTTCGGAGTAAGTATTATTGAAAGTCTTTGAAAAGCATTGATAATTAAATTTGTAATTTTTAAACTGTTTATCATGACAAAGCAGAGCAGTAACCAAACGTAATAGTAACAAAACAAAACAGTAATAAAGCAGAACAGTATCAAATCCGAACAGCAATGCAACATTACATTAACGATAGGATAGTGAGGAACAATAAATACAATTTACTGCAATAACTAGGTACTGTCACTACTGTCAAAGGTCAAATAGTCCAGCATCAGTGCAGGACTTCTTTCTCAGTTCACTTATAGCCATTTCGTAGCTTCTTATAGTAGAAATCTTTCTTTTCAACCGAAGCGATGTACGGCTCGCTGAAGTTAGACAAAACTAGGAAATTCGCTAATAACTTACAGCAATAACTCGCTTATCTCTGTTGAAAGGCTGCAAGCATTCTTGTAGCTTTGTCCTAGGGTTCAACATTGAAAAACTTGTTACCTGAGGTGTTCAATGGCGTCTCAAGCCATAACTTGAGGGTAAATTCCCTATTGTATCATCTACTTTAGAGGAATTCATGGATCTTCAAGGACTAGGTGGAGACTGACATCCTGTTCTTCTGCCCCACCTTTTTGTCCCCACTTCTGTGTAGAGGATTCAGCGCTGCAGTGCTATGAGTGTTTTTCACAACTCTTCTCGCATCAGTACCACGTGGAAAATTTCTATACCGATCCTCTCTCTTTTATTTGTTGTCTCTGGTTTTGTTACGAAAATTGTCTAGCGCCGTAGCGGTATTGAATTTGAAACTGTGGGGACTCAGAGATTGCCCAACTGTACTATATTATTTTTATTTTAGGATCTATGTGCAAACCATAACACTGTGTTGTCTGTAATATAATGAAATCTTTGGATAAATAATATTTTGGATATCCTTCGGGAGTGGTATTGTTATGACAATGTAGTACTAAAACATTGTTTTTAGTGGCTACCTCAGATTGCATTCAATTCATTTCAGTTTTTTTTTCCTTTTTTTTTATATATAGCCATAATGGTATCCATTCTCTGATTAGAGAAAGGACAAGGTGGTTCTGTTAAGTTTTTTTAATATTATATCTGTTTTAATTTTCAGAAAGAGAAGTTCGTCAAGCTGTTGGACCAACTGCACAATTCTTTGAGAATAGACTTGTCAATGTATAGGAATAACTTCCCCGCCTCCAGTCAGGAGAAGCTCATGGATTTGAAGAGTACAGTGGACCTTTTGACCAGCATCACATTCTTCAGAATGAAGGTTGGCAAACTATTTATTAAAATAAAATTATGTGCAAAATGTTGAACTCTCTTAGCCTCGTAGACCGATCTATCAGTTCACACACACTATTCTAAAAATCGACCATTTAGAATAACAATGTTGCCTCTACACAGCATTGTTTTGCGATAATGAACTCTAAAATAGCTGTCTCTAGAGTCGATTATAGGATATTGCAATGTCAAATAGAATCCTGTTAATCCAAATGGTCAATATCTCACGGTGCCGATCTGTCGGCTTGATGCATCTTTATTATTCAAATAATATAAAATACCGTTACACAAGAAACAATATGGAAGAAAAATCATAAGTTAAGCCTTTTGTCATCCAAATAAATCCAGTTGTGAAACATTCAAACATAATAAACAATAGTTTGTCTTTGTTTTATGTTAATTTTTTTTTTTCTTATTTCAGGTGCAAGAGTTGAGCAGTCCACCAAGAGCATCCACCGTAGTCAAGGATTGTGTAAAGGCTTGTTTACGATCAACATATCAATTCCTCTTTGAGAACTGCTACGAACTCTACAACAGAGAGTTCCAGGTAAATAATATTCCAATAAAACAATATATTACCCTGGAATGAGGTGCACATTATAATATGATGAAGTGAAAGACGATCATCTTATTCCTTCAACTAAGTTGTAATTTTTTTTCACTAGGTTGACCCCAACGAGGCAAAGCGTGACCCCGCTGACCATGGCCCACAACTTGACACAGTGGACTTCTGGCACAAACTAATAGCACTGATTGTATCTGTGATAGAAGAAGATAGAAATAGTTATGCACCCGTATTAAATCAATTCCCGCAGGAACTGAATATCGGACAGGTAACACTGATACTTTCTATTAAAACTATGTGATAAAAATATGATCAATCATTCTCATTAACCACAACAAAAATACAAGACCTACTGAGGCTTGCAAAAACTTAGGATTTGTTCCTGATGCCTAATTACAGAGGCAATTGAAATTTACGAAAATCCCATAAATATTAATACAGACAACGGGGCTAAGCTCAACAGTTCTTGGCATCCAGTAATTGATGGCTAAACCAAAATTAAACACAGAAAACTATTTTAAATTGTACTGTAATACCAGCTCGTAGAGGATTAGAGCTGGTAACACAGTACCGCATGTACATACATAAGCGCACACATTACCACTATCGATTACACATCTGCCTTGATGACCGTAGCGCTGTCCGAAATGTTCGCTAAAGAATGAAGTAGCGCATAATACCCCAAAAATAAATCACTATTACTTCTCTTTTGTTTTGTGTTCATTCATTTGGTAAACTGACACAATCTGACTGAAAAACGCTTGGATGAATAAAACGCTATCCTTTGGTTCGATGTCAATCAAAATATAATTATGTTTTCTGTTTATATTATAGCTATCAGCTGCCACTATGTGGTCTCTGTTTGCTGTGGATATGAAGTATGCACTAGAAGAACATGAACAACACCGTCTTTGCAAGTCTTCCGCTTATATGAATCTACACTTTAAGGTAAATATTACATCTTCTGTCTCATTTATAATTCTCCATAATAGCCCAATGGGCGTACGTATTGAATAATTAATCACAATGACTTATGTTTCAAAATGAGTTTTTTTATTGTTTTCAGGTAAAATGGCTGCACACAAACTACGTAAAGGATGTGCCACCATATTGTGGAGCAGTGCCTGAATATCCAGCCTGGTTCGAACCATTTGTGATGCAATGGTTGAACGAAAATGATGATGTTTCACTTGAGTACCTCAACGGAGCATTCAATCGGGATAAGAAGGATGGTGTAAGTATTTTCCATTCATACACAATTGAAATCATTTAACACAAAGAGGTAAAAATAGAGTGCACTGCGATCGTTTTAATGGCAATACCAAGATGGTTCAAAGGAAAAAGGATATAACATTAAAAAAGTGCTGTGGTCCAAGAGACGCCTGGAGGCACCTTATCAATGCAATGGGTCCCCGGCCCGAATAGAACTGAAAGACGATATATGTATGGTCAAAGTGAATATTTTTCACTTCAACATCAAACGATGTTCAAAAATTTGTGTTATTCTGAAAGAAGTTTTTCATAAGATTCTACATCATATGCTAAGTCGATTTACTATGTACGATTTATTTATTTATAGTCCGAGTTTACTACTCGGTAACTTATGAATAGTTGCTAAATAGCGGATAAATCTCTAATACATACTAAAATAATCCACTCGCTTCGGTTATGCTATTCTGTGCACTATGCTTATAAGCATTAAAGTCGTTCTCTGCACTTTGGATGCTCTTATCGAATGCGTATTTGGCCTCAGACAAAAAACTAGGCAGGCAGGACTAAATGAATATCAAACTCTTTCTAGATTTGTGAATGAATGACACAAAGAATCCACTGTTGCTTCAGCCTCGATTACTTTGAGTGAGTTTACAAGCTACTAGCCGGCGAATTCACTATCTGCTAGTGAACTTGCTCACTGTAATCGTATTACTAGCTAAATAGCATATTTTACACTGAAGGAGATTACTAGCAGATAGTGAATTCGCCGGTTAGTAGCTTGACATTGGACACAAGAGCATTGAGAATGTATTATACGTATTTCGACCCGATCCGCGCGTCGTGTTTTGTTGTTGTTGTTGAAGCGGTGTCGTTAAATTGCAGTATCTATTGCTGTTTACGGCTAGAAAAAAAAAAGCCCAAAGCTTTTTTTAAGTCGGAATAAATAAATAACAATTATATATTTATTATAATCCTAGAAAGGAAGGGAAGTGCTGCATCCACAGTATGTATGGAGGGACTGCGCCTGCTGCGTATCCATATTAAATCAAATTCCAAATTAAATCAAATTAAACATGAAAGAAACAAAAAAAATTGGAAAATTATTAAGTGTTACACTATCATTTTCGGGTCAACATTTCAGTCACAACCTCACATTTGATTCTACTATAATTTGTTCTAAAATTTGTGTTGCCATAGTAATGAAAAAAAATTATTCCCCAACCCTTCCAGTTCCAAAAGTCGAGCGAGCACGCCCTCTTCTCCAACTCGGTGGTGGACGTATTCACACAGCTAACGCAGTGTTTCGACGTGGTATCTAAGCTAGAGTGCCCCGACCCGGAGATCTGGAAGCGCTACATGAAGCGCTTCGCCAAGACCATTGTGAAGGTACTGATCGCGTATGCGGACATCGTGCAGAAAGAGTTCCCCGAGCATCTGAAGGAGGAGAAATTGGTAAATATAGTATTTTAACTTAAGTACAATAATTGCTTGATAAATTGATATCAAGAAAACCAGCTGTAGAAATAGTAGCTTTTATTTACTCACTAGCAGTAAGGTTCATGGGGTCAGGACTGTCAAGGTCTTGGTAGCAGATGCGTCTGCCCACCTATTGTGCGGTGGACCAGATTTGGAGAGACTGGTTGATGGAGATCTTTTTACCTCTCCAGCAAGACTCTCTTGACCCATCGCCTTGCACCGCAGTGGGAGAAATGAATTCAAACATCCGCAACTCCTTGATATGCTGATCCCCAGATTCCTACCCACCCCTCTAACCTTTTTCCATACATACTTTGTCTTAAAACGTGCCACGTGATGGGACAAATTGCATTGAAGAGACCAGCACTGTATAGGTTAACATGATGAACTTGTTCCTCAGGCATGCATCTTGATGAACAACATCCAGCAACTCCGCGTGCAGCTTGAGCGAATGTTTGAGCAAATGGGTGGAGAAAGATTGGAGACAGATGCTGCTGACATCTTGCATGATCTCCAGCAGAGCCTCAATACCGCGCTGGACTATCTGGCCGTTCTGTTTGCTAACAGGTATGATTAACTCATGTTGTAATAATTATTATGATTTTACATATCTGGCTTCATGACGAAAAAGAATACATAGTGATAAAATCAACACTATTTGAAAGGTTAATTAAAATTAGGCCAATCAGATGTGTAAATAGTAGATTTAGAGAGAAAAATGGTACTTAGAGAGAAAATTAAAAAATAGAGACTTAGAGAAAAAAAATGCACGTGAGTGATGATTCCGCAAAACTGTACCGTGCGAACCCATACTTGAACCTTCACCAGATCATGAAAAAATTGGATCACCCACTGTTCGGACGTCTATGTTTGCATCCAGGAAATCCACTGCGACAGGAGCATTTTTACAATAATTTGAATGTATTTTCTCTCTTTGTAAAAATATCTTCAATAATTAGCGGCAGGTTAAGTTTAATGATGCAATGATAGCAGGTGGCGGTAAAATGGTAACAGTATGCAGTGTTAATCCTTCAGTGGTTTTATTTGAACTCTAGGACTTAAACTGCTCAAGGTCACATCCGAAATATGAGCAGGTATGAAGCAATTGACTTCAAGCTCCACCGAGTGACGTCTTTGGACTAGATCTGGACGAGATCTAGTAATTCACTTTACAGGTTTTGGTTCGAGCCCGAAATATCACAATACAGATTTGTACAAACGCTATAGGAAAGTAACATAGTCATGAAAATTGAGGAGAAAAAAAGTTATCTGATCTAACCTTACCTATTATTTTAACCTAACCTCATCTATTATTTAGCTGAACACCATTTAATCTAATAATTTTCATGCTGGTTCATACACAAACGGAAGAAAGTTATAAATTTTTCAAGTGGTATTTTAGTATAAGATACCAACTAGACTTAGTAGATTGTTGAAGTATACCCTAAGTGGTTCGCTACATTTGGTAACTTAGCAAGGGTGCCCGGGTTCATGGGGTGAGGTTTATCCGGGTCTTGGCGGATGCGTCTGCCCAGCACGGCAGGCCGGATCGGGAGAGAATGGTTGAGGGCCTTCTCCAACTCTCTCGGAACATCGCCTTGCACCGCTATGGGATGGATGGATTCACATGTCCGTCACTCCTGGATACACTGACCCCCAGATTCCTACCCACCCTACCCTTTTCCTTCCCAGAACTACTTTCCTAAAAAGACCCTCCACACCGCATCCCCAAAGATGACATAGGCCCTGAGGGAATTATTTTCCCCAGAGCCTCCTGTGTGAAGCTAAAGTAAAAATAAAAAATACTTGAAAACTCTCTTGCCATATAATGTTTTTTTTACCTGTTCTTAAATGCAATAATATTTCTGGTTAAACCTTTGCAATAACTATTGTTTTAACTTTGACTCAAACAACTTTCCACCTAAGCATACGGATGGGCATCACCTTTTCAAGTTTGTATTTTTTTAAACATTAAATTCATTCATCCCCACACATCTGCCCTGACGATGGACACTGTAAAGCTGTCCGAAACTTTGGGTAAAGAAGGAGGTGCGCAATATGGCATAAATTCATTGTTTTGTGATGCAAAAATATAGTTATTTTTTGAGAACTACCTAAAAATTTGCAGTGAGAAATATGATCTAAATTTTTAAAACTGTTTTATGTTTACATTAAAAATTTTAATATTTAAAAAATTATAAGTTTATTTCTTAAAATAAAATTTGAAAACGTATTTCATTATTTTTCAAAAACAGTTTTTGATTTCGGATATGTTTAACAATGTTCCATTAATTTGGATTTTATTGCAAAGCAGAAAGACATACAAATTTTCCGACCTTCAGACAGCGTCTTTAAGAAATATTTGGTAAATGTGCTAGAGGCCGAGGGATTAAAACCAGAATACTAAAGCTTTCGTAACAAACCTTATTCTGACTAAACAAACCGCACAAACATTATTCTGACTAACATGACTAAAATAACATTATAAATTTATTACTATTTCCAGTTTGGAAGCGCGAATCACAGCATCAGTGCGAGAGCTGGGAGACTTGTTGCAAGGAGTAAAGGGAGGAGCTGGCACTGGAGCCACACCGCCGAGGGCCGCTCAAGGAGAGGCTGATGAGGTTCTGAGGCCACTCATGGACATTCTAGTGAGTAAACTATGTTGATGTTTGTGTAGTTAGTACTGTAAATTATTGATTTAATATTGAGGAAGAACTTTCATTATGTGGGTCCAATAATAATTAGTACAAATAATTCAAAGTAAGATTCCCTGCCATTCACATCCAGATGCTATGTTGCCTTACCAAAAGCGGTTACTACCTATGGGCAAACTGTGCTGGCAGCATCAGAGTAGCACTGGTGTCTTCTGTCACAAGTGGTTATTTTTATACTTAAAGGCACAAGGCATAGTGTATAATATGGTGGAACCTTGCTTAACAAGCACCTCTCATAATCATTCATAATTCGCATTACGAACAAAATTGTAGGAAAGGCTCCCTTAACAAGCGACATTTCGCATAACAAGTGACATGGAAAGGGAAAGTCCCCTCTTCACGTCACTTGCTTTCCAGAACTTTCCGCGCCAGTGCTACATCACTCTGTGTTTAGCACTCGTCCCACTAGCATGTTAGTGCCGCTTGTGATCACACATTTTTCCATCTTTGTGTTCGGACACTGTTTGTGAATGTTTTTGTGCAAAGTTTAATAACTCTTGCAAAAATGACCCTGAAGAAAAAGCGCGAGAAGAGAATAAAAATAACTGTAAAAATGAAACACAAAATCTTTGAAAAGCAAGAATGAGGTGTGAGCGCGACAAAAATTTGCACTATCCTCAAGAAAAAGCATGAGATTAAGGAGATAGACACTCCAAAGGGAGTGACGAGAATATTTGCATATTTTCGATGATGTTGAAAGGTTGCTTCTCACATGGATAAAATTGAAAGGCGACACTAACAACGAAAAAATTATACATGAGAAGGCGAAAGTATTTTGTGCCGACCTCATTAAGAAGATGCCAGAATCATCAATGGCCGAAGAAAAAGTATTTAAGGAAAGTCATGGAGAAGTTTAAGGGAAGAACCAGCATCCATAGAGTTGTGAGGCACGGTGAAGCAGCAAGCTCCGAAAGGCAGCAGAGAACTTCATGGGCGACTTCAAGAAGCTTGCAGATTCTGAGGGTTACCTGCCGCAACAGGTTTTTAATTGTGATGAGACGAGTCTCTTCTAGTTAAACGTTAAATAAAAAAAATTTGAGTAATTTTTTCAGCACGGAACGCATTATCCTTTTTTACATTAATTTGTATGGGAAAAATTGTTTCCCTTAACGAATGTTTCGCATTAAGAGTAAGATTTTGGAACAAATTTTGCTCATCATGCGAGGTTCCACTGTATAATGCAAAATGCCTATTAAAAATGTTTTGTTCACGGTTCCACGACAAAACAGAACATTGAAGTAAAAGAACAAACAAACAACAAACCTACCTAACATAAACTATTCTTTTATTATGTTCTGTTTTGTTTTATCCAGTTACCATTTTCCAACAGGTTTCATTTTCATAAAAAAATTATGTTTACTGTACCTACAAATTTGTAATATTTACTTTGCAGGATGGTTCACTTACAATGTATGCCGAGTCCTGTGAAAAGACCGTACTCAAGAGGTTATTGAAAGAGCTGTGGAAGATTGTCATGAAGATACTGGAGAAGACCGTAGTGCTGCCTCCTATGACTGACAAAACAGTAAGTCCACATATCCCATTCATTAAATATTAATGACTGTAGGTCAGTTGTTGATCACTAGATAATGGATTGTATGCACCATCATAATGGCAAATTATGCATTAAATGCCAAAATAGTACTACAATCCCAAAATATATGCCTAAAAATCAAGTAAAACAGGAATCTTTTTCGGTCTTCTAGAAGCCTTTGGGAAATTTCTGATTTTGTTATGCTTGTTGAAAAGAACCGGTTCCTTGAAAACAAATGTTTCAGTTTCTATGGAAAACAAGAATATTGATCTTTTCTAATTTGAACTTTGAAGAATATAAGGACTGAAGTAGGCATTAAGAAATACTTAAAACCATAAAAGGCACAAATATCCACTAACGACCAAAAAGGATTGATCGGGCATTGTGCTTATAATATGCTAGTGCGTGTAATCCCATATCTTTTGATCATTGTATGAAGTTGAAAAAAAGTGACCATAAAAATCACCTTCATATGTGTCCTGTTTGTGTTGGGAGTTTAAGAAAAATGTCATTTTTAGACCATTCGTGCCTGGAATGTTTCAGTGAGATCCAAACGGTTGCACTGAACATTTCCAAGGCCTTTGACCGGGTTTGGCCCCAAGGACGAGAATGATTCAGACGGTTGCTGATGGTTTTATCTCTTTCTCGCATTCAATAAACGCTGGCATTCCACAGGGATTGGTTCTGTTCTGGTTCTGTCTCAATTTACATCAATGACGTTTTGTCATGTGCACCAATTCATTGTTATGCAGATGACAGTACAGTCCACTATGAATTTTTGTTTGACAAGCCCCCAAAGGGTGCACAAACTCCAAAGGCTGGGAGGACTTTGAAGCAAAGAATGGACGGTTTCCTCGAGAGTGTTTTCTCTTGGGGTAAAAATAATCTCAATGAATTTAATGTTTCAAAGACCCAATCATGCCTCATTATGTCTAAAAGGGATCGAAATGAAAATCTAATCTCCTTCATTGGAAGCAATCTTCCGAACAGGTCCTCTATTGATAGGCTTGGTGTAACTATAAGTGACCAGCTCAGGTAAGGAGGCTCCATCGAAGCCAGAGTTCAATTAGCTTCTCAAAAACTAGGTGTACTGTACAGGGCCCGCAGATACTTTAATAGTACACAACTTCTAACTCTGGCAATTGCGCGCCACGGTGAATTTGGTAGCCACCTCTGGTCTGGAGCTCCAAAATACCTGAAAAAACCCTGGTTTGATAAAACGGGCGGTCCGTTTGATAGATTCTCCCATCTTAACAAACGGATTGCAATCTTTAAAGCACAGGGGGATGCTATGCTATAGAATGCTATCCTTTTTCTACCTGAATTTCAATGGAAGATGCTTTGAGGAACTAGCATCATTGATCCCTTTGGCACCTAGGTACGGTGCATAGTAGGGAAATACGCCAAATGCGCGCCCAACATTACACGGTTGACATTTGTCACATGAGAATGAATTGCTTTGTCGACTCGTTCTTGAGTTCAACAGCACGGCTGTGGAATGATTTGCCAGCCTCTGTGTTTCCTCCTTCCGATATTATATTCATTCCTTCCTCTCCTCAAAAAGACCCTCCATACAGCATCTCAGATGACATAGGCCCCGAAGGAAATTATTTTCGTCAGGAAATCATTTTTTATTTTAACTCCTGTGCGGAGTTAAAATAAAAGAATTTTAAAAAAATCCTAATCCTGTCTAAATGCAACCATATTGTATTGAGAATTATCCAAAAGATCTATATTTGTCATTACATTGATCTCATTTGGTGGTTTTCTTACAGATGATGTTCAAAAACTTGACTGACAATGCCAAGAACCTCGCTGCCAATGCTAAAATTGAGGACATGTCGAGACTATTCAAGAACCACATGGCAGGAAAACAAGATGTGAAACATGCATTGTCTGGAGTTATGGACATTTCCAAAGAAGTAAGTACCTGTGAATGATTTTCTAATTAATATCTTAATCTTAACTTTGTATAAAAAAAACTTTTGAGTCAATCTAAATGAGATGAAATTTGAGTTAACTTTCTGTTATCTGAGTTCTGTTATGGCATTTATTGTTTCATGATGATGCCCTCTATTGTCAACAGAAGGTACTTATTCAATTAATTTTACATGTAGTACGTCAGGACAGTGTGGACAAAAATGGAGGGCGCTGAGAATATTTCAATGATTTTAAATGTTAATCAATATAAGTTCAGAAATTAGAGGCACATATTTCAAAAAGTTATGATTCTACATCATATTATCAATGACGTTACAATATACTGTAGACGCGGGGTAGAAATCTCAAAGTGGGAAGCCAAAAGTAAGGCAATTGCACTAGTCTCGATTTCTAGTACTTTAAGTACTAAACTGTCACTCGTCGAGTAAGGTCGTGTCTTACCAATAGGTAAATTGCATTTAAAAAGTTCCAAAATGCCCTCCGGCGGGATGAGAAAATGTTTCCATTATACGACAAACAGTAGTAAAAGTGAAGAAATAACATTTCATTTATAAGTACACGCAAATTACTAATTATTATCGATTATTATAAACAATACAATTAATTTTCATGTCTCCTGCCAGACGATTTTATACGTCATTAGAAAAATACACACATATTCTTTGATTGTCTTATGGTACGGCCACACTGAGGCCAACTTCCAACTACAAACATTTGGATGATTGTGTAGAGGGGTAGTTCGTGCGTTGGAAGTTTGAGTTGAAAGGTTGGCTTTGGTGTGGAAGTAGCATTTTTTTTTATGCATGAATAACTTTTGAATTAAGAAATTACTGAAAACCGATGAAAACAAAAGAGTGTTGCTTACTTGCCACTTTACATTGTGAGTATGTGAGACTATGGCGAGTCTATTTATATAACGTCATTGCATACTATAAAGAAATTTATAATTCAAACTTGTTTTTGTATTTTTTGAATGTACCATAATATGTCATTGAAGTTATTTATTTTAGATGATCATTATTAGATGAAATCAAAATAAAACTGTATGGAAGAAACATGCAGTTTTAGGAAATAAATACAGATGTTTAAAAAAAAATTAAGTTGCGATTTTTTCGTTCTGTTATCAAACTGTCATTTTCGAGAGCCAATCATAACCTCACATTTGAATCTACTATAAATTGTTCTGAAATCAATGTTGCCTGTAATGAAAAATTTTTGTTCCATTTTATTAAATTACAAGACTTTGTTGATAGACTATGTACATAATTTAACCTTGTTGCGGATCCTTTAAATTTTGTCTATTTCAGCACCTCACCACGATGGAGCGCAACCTCTCCCCGAAGCAGTGCGCAGTCCTGGACGCAGCCCTCGACACCATCAAACTCTACTTCCACGCCGGGGGCAATGGTCTCAAGAAGACCTTCCTCGAGCGGAGTCCCGAGCTGCAGTCTCTACGGTACGCTCTGTCGCTGTATACGCAGACCACAGATACACTCATCAAGACGTTTGTTACTAGTCAACTCAACGAAGGTGAGACACTCAAATATTTCTATATTTTATTAACCAACAATCTACAAATAATGAGTTATGTTTTTAATGTTGATTAGTTAATATTTGGATATATTGACACTTCTTTTTTTCTAATATTAACATCCTCGTCTATATTTTTCTAACGTAGCTTATTTTGACCTACCTAACCTCACCTTAAAATGAATTAATTTTTTAACCTTCAAATAATGTGTTATTGACAAAATGAAGCTGCATTATTTTATAGGTTTATAATATCCTCATTTATATTTTTCTAACCTAGTTTATTTTTACCTAACCTATCTAAAAATGCATTATTTTCTTAACCTTTAAATAACGAGTTAGCTTTAATGTTTTTAATTCAGATATCTAGACTTGAGACAATGCTTAATTTTTTCCAAAGGAATTAAATTTGTTTTAATTTTCTTAATCTTACCTGACCTATCTTGCCCTAATCTAATCAAATATAATCTAAAGTAGTAGTTATTAACATATTGTTTGTAACTGTGTCAATAATTCGTTGCCCACAACACTAACAGACATTTGTGTTGTGGGCAATGCAAATGATTGTTTCGCTAAGGAGGTAGAAAAAATGCGTAATTAAAACCCTATTAGAGAAATGTTTAATAATATGTATAAACAACAGTATTTTGGCTCTTGTAAAAATCTCCAAATATGAGAAGGCATTGAGGGAGACAAATTGTTATATCCTATTTGGACTTGAAGGGTCCTTCTCATGCCTCAGAAAGCAAACATCCTTAGCATGATGTGGTTATCGTGTTTTTGGTTAGATTGAACATTATATGCGGTATTTTATGCAAAAAATTTAATGATTTATGAAACCAAATGATTTTATGTACCTTCCTACATTTTTAAGTAGCATTGTTCAGTTTGGGCAAAAACAAATGATTTTATTAATGGTCTCCAGTACCGCTAAATAACAAAGACACGCTGATGCGACAACGATCGGTCATCAGCGATAGAGACGAAGGGGACGGCGATCCGGAAGGATTGGAAGAGCCTCTTAGAGCCGTCAGAAGAAAGCAAAGTCGACAAGGTTAAAGTGCTGAACATGTCGCCATTATGTAGCACAATCTTTTCTATTTATAGCAGTTTTTCAAGCTTTCATATTATTATCATGTAAGAGGATTGTCTCATGAAATTTATCAAAGAAAACAAATATGTTGGAGAATCACATTTTCTATGTGATATGTGATACTCATATGATCAATTTGGTTCCATGACAAAACAGAACACTGAAGAAAAAAAATTTAAAAGTAGAAATTTTTTATGTAAACTAACCTAACCTATTCTTTTATTGGTAAATATGCCTCATCCCAATGACACAAATTGTTTTAAAAAAATAACCAAAATAGGTTGTTAAGCTAGTTTTTTTTTCTATTTTTAAAACTAAGAACCTAACAACCTTCTTTACAGAGTAGGTTATCAGGTTTTTAGTTTGGGTTTCATTAAAAAAGAAAGGAAACACTAACCTAAAAACCAACTTGTCATATGACGAATCTTAAGAAAATGGCCAAACAGTGAGCACGAAGAATTTATCAAAGATTAATGAAAATGTATTACAGTCGATTCGGTTAGGGACACATCGGGACCCAAACATTTTGTCACTCATACTCGTGGAATGCGTGAGCAAAAAAGCTCATCAAGTGATTTCACTTGACGAGCTTTTTTGGGGCGAGGCGAACTTGAAGTCTTCCACTGGCTTGATTGTTGCTTCGTTTCAGGATCGTAACCGCAGCACCATGATTCGTCACTTGTGATGGACCTTGGAAAAATTATTTTTTCAAAAAAAAAAATTTACCGAGCAAAAGGCAAAACTTTACGGCCGCGCGCTGTTCACGAGAATCAGCCATTGCAAAAACGAGGAGCACACAAAACAACTATCACTAAAAAATTCACACAAACCGAACGGAACCTTCTTCAGCGATGACGTTTGGCTTACTTACTTGGGAATGGTGGCTCTATATGCCCCCTAGCGGCAGAAAATGGTACTATAAAAACTCGGCTCACCACAACTTTGGTTTCTTTTGGGTACCCCCTCGTATAATCCCTTCTCACTTTTTGCGTGAACTTCAGATGGGAATTAGTCCCAATTAAAAAGAATGGTGTACCAGATAACCGGCTGTCCCGATAAACCGGAATCGACTGTATTTTACTCCTCCGTGGACTGAAATTGTTGTTCAACATTACAAGTAATGAAACTGAAACGTTTGTTTTTTTTAAATAATTTGTGCATTTTAAGGATGAGGCGCACCTATGAACATTTACCCTTTGATCAAGTTCTGTTTTGTCATATTTTATACAGTTACCGATCAAATTAAATCAAACTTTGTAAATAAAGCTTTGTTGTCTTTTCCTTTGATGAATTCTATGAAAAGTCTCTCCTGATTTTAAAGCAGATCTTTTACGTAGGCTATTACAGCAAAAATGCAACTATAAAATATATAGCGTTGACTTTACCACATCTATTATGTACTTTCCAACATTTATATTATCACTTACCTACTAGTTTCACAACATTATCCATTCAAATGCTTCATTAATTACACCCACATTTACAATTTTACACAGCTTTTATCTCAATACATTTCACATTTAGGTTATAAAGTTTTACTTAGCTTACATTAGCGTAATTAGAATGTTTTATAAATCAATGGTAGAACTATATTATTAAGCAAAAAACATCTAAATATTGTTCATTCAAGTTTCTTAGAGTTTTACACCTTTTCTCTGTCCAATCAAGGTGAAATTATCAACAGGCAAAAAAAAACTATACTTCTTCAATATTCACAAATCCACTTTGTGGCGTCATTTTAAAAATGAAAGTAAATCACTCTGTATACACCACTTATTTAATCAAAATTATCAACATGTTTCGAAACCGATGGTTCCTTCGTCAGGAAAAATAAATTAACAAAAATGTTTTTTGTCCTTACTTGTTTATCTTTTTGTCATTTTTGTTAATTTTATTGTTTTTACGAAGGAACCATTGGTTTTAAACAGTGGCGGTTCGTGGTCTTTTTAACCGAGGGTTCAGAAATTCAAAGAAGATATATCTAATCAATAATTACCTACTGTTGTCCTTCGTCAAATCGTTGAATATAGCGGCACTCACACAACTTAAATAAAGTTAGTGGGAGGGGTACCTACATACTATTGTTTTCAAATCACTTGATACTCGACGTAATTATTAGATAACGAGAAAAATTTTGGAGGAATTAAATTGTTTAATGTTTTTCACAACACTCCAATATACGTTGCTAATTATTATTGTTCTTTCAAAAATAATAATTACGTAGAATATATAATTAATATTTTAAAACATTAAAAAAAAACACAAATAAAGGTGGCAAGAAATAAAATAGTTTTTTTTCATTTATACAAAACATCCATGCGCCGACTTTTGCATTTAAAAAACACTTCAATTACGCGGTTATTAAAATCAGGTATAGAGATTATCAGTATTTCAATCTCTATACTAATTATTGTAAATGTAACTGAGGGATATATCGTCGTAAAAACAGAAGTCAAAATCTATGGTTTAAAGATCAACGGTCAGTCTGCGCTCTCGCAGTCTCGGGCAACTATAATAATATTATAGTTGACACTTGTCTTATCAGACATCGTGTTCGGACATCATGCCCGGGATAGTCGCACCGCAGTGCGACGATTTTGCATGTAGAAAGACCTAGTCACCGTCAGAGCGATTTGCACGAGTAGGATTTTTTTGTATAGAGCGTTTGGTGCGGGTTTTGACATGCACAAAATGGGAATAACGTATTTTTCAGTGGCCTGGGTTTTAAAGGCAGAATTTTCAAGGCACGCTATTTATATTAGTGTTTATAAAATTATTATATTATACAATAGTGTTAATAAGATTATTATAAAACAAGTTTGTTTTATTTTCTCATCTTTTTAATGGGGGTTCATCGCACAAACGCACTTTAGAGAAAACCGCCACTGGTTTCATAAAAAGTTGATAATTTTGATTAAATGAGCGGTGTATACAAAGAGATTTGTTTTCATTTAAAAAAAACCAATAATTTTTGTTTTCAACTGTTGTACAAGAATACAATGTTATTTATGATTTATTAACTTGTATATTTTTTTTTTGCTTGAAAAAAATTTAGAAACTATGCATATTTAATAGAAAACGTCAAGAAATACAGTATTAAATGAGTTCTATTTGGTAGAAAACTTTATCTAAATTACTAGAAAATAAATTGAAACCACTTTCCTACTGAGAATAAACACCATGTACATAGATATTTTTCTGGCAATGTTTTTTAAATGAAAATAAATTATGATTTCCCTAACAAATAATAGAATAAATAATTTTATTTTCAAAACTATGTAATGTATTATGATAATTTTAATATAATTATTGTGTATTTTTAAGAACCTTATATATTCTGACTTATAAAAAGTCCAATTTTTATTAATTGCAAAGACATTTAAAAAAAAAATTTACTTAATTTTTTTTTAATAAGCATTTCTTTTTGATTTTATTTGCAGTTGTATATTACGCTTTTTTAATTGTCTATTCATTTTTCTTTTTTTAATGAAATAATTACATTAAGTAAATATAATTTCTTCATTTTTTTGGCAATACCTACCTACCCAAAAAGCTTTGTGTAAATTAAATTTTGTCACAAAAAAAACATTATTATTTATAATATTATTATCAAAACACAATAAGTTCGTATCTGTGGAAACTAGGCGTTATATTATAATTACCTATTAAAGGCGTTATATTATAATTACCTAATATTTTTGTATAATAAACTCTTTCCATCTTACTCATAATCGCAGAATAAGATAATACTACAATAATATGAATGGGTTTGATGAAATCGTTACAAAAATTTCACTTAACCCATTTGTATTATTGTGGTATTGTCTTATTCTGCGATTATGAGTAAGGCGGTTTAAGTGTTTACAAACAAATTTTAATGTTTTTAATGATCATTTGGTAATTTTGTGTTAGGTTTGTTTTTTGACCCCTATGGTAATGAGATATAGCCGAAATGTTCCTTTATGAACCTTAATCACCAACACAAACTTAATTAAATACCCAAAACATCATTATTTAACATTAAGAATTATTAAGTTTTTTGGAAAACATACCAAAAAGTAGAGTTTCCTAGACTCTATCTAACAACTTTCTATCAATTATTTATTATAGTGAGAGTTTTCTAAATAGAATATAGCAGAATTTAGAGTCTTTACTTCTGCTTTTAATTACTTAGGTAGTTGTTAACTTAATGAGATTTGATACTTTTAGAACAGAATCTCATGAAGTTGATTTTTATTTATCTTGTAAAATGGTTCTGTAAACAAGCAAGAACAAAACACATGAAAATAGTTTACAAAAGGTTGATTTATAAAATAAACTGCATGCTGGGTTTGTATACCGATTCAATCCATTAATAAAGAATTGAATTAAAACTGCATGGGCAGAGTAAGAGTTTAACAATTTTTTAGTGATTTTTGATTTTTTTTGTCTCACATCTTGTACAATTTAACATTTGGAACTCAGTTTTTAAACAATTTGACATTTATGTCTTATGTTAAAATAATTTGACATCTGGAACTCATTTTTTAAACAATTTGACATTTATGTCTTATGTTAATACAATTTGACATATTTTTTAAACAATTTGACATTCATTTCTTATGTTAAAACAATTTATGTTCTCATTTTTTAAATAATTTGACATTTATGTCTTATATTAAAACAATTTGACGCCTTTTTTAAACAATTTGACATTTATGTCTTATGTTAACAGTAATGTTTTAAACAATTTGACATTTATTTCTTATCTTTTGATCATTTCGCTAAATAAGGACTTTTTACTTCACACATGACTACCAAATCAATGCTTTATATTTTATACTTAATACCTTCATGATTAAAACCAAAAATTGATCTCTAATATTAATTTTGAAAATTGCAGATACTGCCACATCAGAAGAGGGAAGTGTCGGTGAGGTTTCCCTACAAGTCGACTTGTTTACTCATCCTTCTACTGGAGAACATAAAGTCACAGTCAAAGGTAAAATATAACTATTTTTAATTAATTTACAATAATGACAACACAATCCACCTATATTTATTTATTTATATTGTACGCCCGTATGGGCTTTTACAAACATGTGATAAACATAATAATTTTGTGGAACATTAATCAGGAATAAAAACGCAGTTCCTAATATATTGGGGCACATTGAAGAATAATATGTTGTTGGTACTTTCTCTGTTTACCGACCAATTTGCAACTGTAATTATTTATAGATTTCTCAATCTTTCCATGTTTATTAACTAATACTTGTTCTTCTGAATAAGTTTTCTAGTCAATTCTCAGAATAATGAGTGTGCACTTTTCAGCAATTTCAATAAAATATAGTCAAGTTGTTACATCACTGAAGGCTTGTTCAGACTAAGCCAGTAGTTTAGTCGAGTGGCAAGTAACTTGCTACTTGACTCACCGAAAATCGTTTGCATTACTTTCAAGTAAAATACATCTGTACCCATCGCCCGTTGCAAGATGGCGGTGGTTGACAGGCTGCTACAAAGCAAAGTAAATACGCTAATTAAGCATATTGTAATGCTTAGAAGAGGTGAAATTTTAAAAAAGGTGGAAAAATAAATTAGTAAAATGAAAATAAATAAACTATAGACACGAAAAGAGATTAATAGCAGCATTAATAAATAATTTTAGAGTTGCATCTTCGCTCCAATGCCACAACATTTCCGCGCGTCTACAAATGAACTCTGCTAAAACGGCGGGTTTGCGCATGTTAGTGCGCAGGGACGCGTGGAGGGGAGCGCTACTCGCCGAAAAATTAGAACGAAATGGATTGAATTGACTAAAGAGCTGACTATAACCCACTCTACTAAAATTATGGTGTTCGGACGCGTTTAGTTACTACTACACTCTCCACTCGACTAAAATACTCTACCAATGCGAACGGGTCATGAGAGCCAGTTGTTTCACAGGATTTGAACAATTCATCAAATTACTTAAGTTCTGTGACTAAAACTTTCAGATCTGTAAAGAAACCAAAAAATGGTTAACTTGTTAATATCCACAATAGAATCTGATGTCATCTTAAATCCGGGTCCGGCATTTGCTTGTAAAATGCATACTTTCTTTCCATATAATTATTGAATATGTTACAAATATGATTCCACAATATCATTTTGTAATATATCTACATATAAATGATAAACTAATCATTATTATAGTGGTGGCGGCGAACGACCTCAAGTGGCAGATAGCCTCGGGAATGTTCCGGCCATTTGTGGAAGTGAATCTGATTGGACCTCACCTCGCCGATAAGAAGAGGAAGTTTGCCACCAAGTCCAAATCCAATAACTGGAGCCCCAAGTACAATGAGACTTTCCACTTGTAAGTACAATTAATCCATTTAATGTTTCTTTTTATAATTTATTAACTGTACTGACTTTTTAATTCTAACCAAACTCTGATATTAAGATGTTATAATAAATAAATTAACTCACACAAAAAGTACTTAAAATATAACAGACTTTCAGCGACAAGTTTGGACAAAGTTGAATCTTTTCAGATTTTTGTATTTTATCAAACCAATAGAGTACAGCACATTATTAGTACGACGCGTGGAGGTTTAGCCATAGATATGAGTTATTCAACTGTATTGTTGATTCAGATTGCTTCAGATTCACAATTTGGGAGGCGGGTATGGGTATCGCCACCCCGGGAACTGTTTTTTCGTCAACCAACACCTCTGCCGTAGGTCACCCCAAGTGGTTCGCCACGTTTGGTGACTTAGCGGGGGTGCCCGGGATCATAGGGATGAGGTTTGTCCGGGTCTTAGAGGCGGATGCGTCCGCCCACCAACTGCGTGGCGGGCCGGATCGGGAGAGACTGGTGAAGGGAGACGTTTTGACCTCTACAGCAGAATTATCTCAGAACTTTGCCCTGCACCACAGTGGGAGGGATGGTTTCATATGTCCGCCTTTTCTGAACGAACTGACTCCCAGATTCCTACCCACCCCTCACATATTTTTCCTTCCCAGAATTTCCTTTCCTTAAAAAAAAACCTCCACTCAGCATCCCCAAAGATGACATGGACCCTGAGAGGAAGTTTCCTCCGGGCCTCCTGTGTAGAGCTAATGTAAAAAAAAAGAGGTGTTCAATCTGAATCCTGTCAAATTTTTTTTAGTCTCCAAAAAACAGTTGTACATGCACCTATACAGGGTGTTAACAGATTTACTTGACTTTCTTTACCAGAAACCTTTCTTTACAAGACCAAAAACCAAAACCACAATTAAAATTTCTTCCACTTGTCATCACTGGTCACAGTGGTCACTCAGCCGAGTAACCGCCCAACCCCTCATCCCAACCCTACCTGTCTAAAACCTACCATTAGTTGAAGGTTGAAAAAATAAACATCAAAATGTCACCGGAGACCAAATTTTCATTTATTTTTTTATTCCAAATGTCAGGAATCACTAGTTAAATTAAGTCAAGTACGTTCATTAATATCCTTTATATTATTACAGAGAAGATTACAAATTTACAACATATAAGGTGCAGTAAATGAGAAATGGAAAAAAATATGTATATGGAGGAAGTATGTAGTACACAATACAAAAATCTGCCTCAAAAATGTATTGAATCATTGGTCATAACATGTTCTTATTATGGTAATATATATCACTAATTTTCATGAATATTTCCAGCATGATTGGAGGAGAAGAACAGCTCAGTCTCTTCGAACTTCACATCTGCGTGAAGGACTACTGCTTCGCCCGAGAGGATAGACTGGTTGGTGTGGCTGTGATGCAACTGAAGGACATAGAAGATCAGGTAAAGACTCGCATTAATACCTCATGTTTCATCACACAGCTTTTCAAGTATTTTTTGTAACATACATATTTGAATTTTAGTAGCTTTGTTAACTGTGTTTCATAACAATTCAGTAAAAAAAAGATAGTGTGTAAACAGAATTGACTGTAATTTGATTACTCTTTGATTTCAGGGATCGTGCGCATGTTGGTTGTCGCTGGGCAGTCGAATTCAGATGGACGAGACGGGATGGACCATCCTGCGCATCCTCTCCCAGCGTAATAACGACGAGGTGGCCAAGGAATTTGTCAAGCTCAAGTCCGACATCCGCACAGAGAACCCCACCCCCAACCCTTGAACTGTCCCCACAGACACCACCAGCCAGGTGTTCCAATAACCACGCACAAGCCGATGAAAGGAGGAAGGCGAGCCCCAAACAGAAGGAATCCGGAGGATCTTCTCCGGAGGTTTGAGCTCAAATGAATCGGCAGATCCCCAATCATTGGACGACGGTTCAGCAATCGGGTCAACTATAAACCTGCCTTGTTTCGTCTGTCCTACGACAATGATAAAGGGAAATCTGCGTCTCCATGAGGCGTGGGATTTGACTTTATTTTCTTTGTTCCAAGCTCATTGTGTGGCAAATTCATCGGTATCGTAAATAAAATTACCGCAATTTAATCATTGCTTCTTTGCCACAAAATAATTTTAAAATGTCATGTAAACTAGCGTAAGTTGTAATATATCACAGGTGTTGAATGCGTGTATAGAGGAATACGATGTTTTGTTATAAAGTAATTGGTGGTATCCGATGGCACCAGGACATGTAACTCTCTCTATGGATTGATTGCATCACACGTATTTGGTTTTGCAATCACGATGGCGATTGTCCCATCAGATTGTTAAGCTCAGCACAAAATGTGAATCTTCACTGTGCACTGAACTGATTTTTTTAAGAAAATATTATTATTATTATTCAAGTTTATTTGTCTAATCTATATATAGCTAATGCCTTTTATTACATAAACTTTTTAAAAGTGTAGACAAAAATTTAATGTACACATTCCGTGGCGGTGCATTTTTATATTTTGTCTCACTGTAGAATTTTTGCTCTTTTTTAAATATTAAAGAGGCTAGCATGGAATACATGACAATATTAAAATGTTCTGGTTATTATTGGGTATAATTTAAGAATCATCATGACTGATGTATGTAAAAGTTAATATGTTCTGCTGTTACACTTAACAAAGGTGGAAAACTAAAACTAAGATTAAATGTAATTTTTCTAACATAACTTTACTTAATCATTCAACCTGTTCATATTTGTTGCCAATATACATTCTCAATTCACAGATTCCCTTTTGTGAGATGTTCTACTAGTTTTCCATCTCTGTTGAGTTTTAGTTTCAGATTAATCAACTCAGTTCATTATAAATTATTATTATTATCTGTACCTACATAAAGTTTTCAGCTAGCTAATTTTAAACAATATTATTAAATAATATTATCATCACACATTTAGCACAAACAAAGGTTTTTAATCAATATAATTTATTACCTACTTGTTTCTTGAACAAAGTTTTGTTAACTTTGAGTCTTTAATTCCTTGTTTTGGGTGCAACAGCATTGTATCCAAAGTCAAAATATCCTTATTAATAGCCCCCACATAATACATATTCAAAATTATCTCAACGAAATGATATAGTATTTTGTCGCAATTTTTTTGTCTTGAAACAAGATGTTGGTGAGTCACAATTTTTGTTGTTACATATATAATATTTACTGGGAGCTATTAGACAAACTTTTCAGAATTCTCCTTACAAATAGTTTATTTTAATTCAGTGTACAAGCAGATTTCTTACATATGTAAATTTTATACTTAGGACTATAATAATCATTGTCACTGCCAAATGTGTCAACAGCCTATTTAATTATTTTAAATTGCACTACCATTACCACCAAAAAGTTCACAAAAGTTGGTTCAAGAAATAAGATTGATTAGAATTAAGAGTAAGCAATTTGCAATGTATAGACAATTCATAATTTTAAGTACAAAGTTGAAAGTCTTTACTTACATTATTAATTATTTTATCTTTAAAATTTAATATTAATCTTTTAAAAATACAGACAAAACATTTTCAAAGCTAAAATAAAACAGACTGTTGTAATGTAATGCATTTTAGTTTGAAAGAGTGTAGAATCGCAAATCGTTTTTTTATTTAACAAAAAGAATATAATACTTAAATTTTAATTGTTGTCATGTTTTTTAATGTTATTGCAGTTACAATTTGAATAATGTGAATATCTTTGAATAATTCTTCCTTACTATTTATCATAAAGCAACTCTTTCCTTTGTGTTTTCAACTAAATTGTTAAATGTGTTTTGATTGAAAGTAAATAACTAGTTTTCAATGAAATTCACAAACTAATAATACATACAGGTCTGTTAGAAGAATCTGCATATCATATAGTTTAGCTTTATCACTGCGGAAAGATGAATAAAATTCTAGGTATAAAATTTTTAGAGTGATTTTAGTAAAAATCTTGAAATTTTGGAAAAGTCATAGGCAAACTTTGATTTATTGAATTGCAATTTACAAACATCAACAAAAATTAATTTTCTACTGGAGTGTCATCTCATAATTTCCTACTGGAGTGTCATCTCATAATTTCCTATTGGAGTGTCATCTCATAATTTCCTACTGGAGTGTCATCTCATAATTTCCTACTGGAGTGTCATCTCATAATTTCCTACTGGAGTGTCATCTCATAATTTCCTACTGGAGTGTCATCTCATAATTTTAGTTCATTTCTGTTTGCCACATTTCTTTTTATGAAATTTTAAATTGAGCATGCTTATTCAAATGTGTTGTTCCTGTCTTGTGGGTTGTTGTCTTTATCGACATCAGCTCTAACCATGGACACTGACTATGTTCCAAGACCTTGGCAAAACAAATATTCCACGCAATGTATCAAGCGTATATTGCTTTTACATGTATCTTCCAGTATACAACTTTACTGAAATATGTATTTCAATTTGTCATAGTTTTCTTACTACGTGTTTAGTGTATCATGTTCTCATTCTGTTATCCTTTTGACATATATTTGGTATTAGTATAATAATATATTATTGTATCGAGACTTAGGATAAATATTAGCTAGATTATAAAATGAAATCCGTTATATATCATCAATTTAATTGTTTAACTTAGAGATAAATTCACTAATGAATTATTCATTACTTATACTGGCAATCAGGCTGTTTGTACATAAGATTTCATTTCTGTGATTTGATATTATTTTTGCATACTTGTAATGTGTCTAAACTAAACTACTGTAACTCCCTATGTACCCAAAGTATTTGGTTAACTTGATGTTGTCAAAATATGGAATTTGGAATATTCAATTTAAGCTCTCCTATAATCTCATGTCTATAGACCCGCTTCAGTTTGCAATTGGAAGTGGCTTCATTCAAAGTGATTTTCATTACAAGTATGCTGTTGTGTAAAAAAATCTTTGCAATAATTATAAAGTTATCTTGTGTTTGGCGTGCGGTCCACAAAATAAACAAAATTGTTCGTACATAGCTTGTTTAGCCAACGCTGGGAGAATTGATGTTTACATATAACTATTTGTATGAGACTTAAATAGCCGATGATCGATATAAACTAATATTCAAATATCCTTCTCATGTATCTGTCTTATCATGCAAAATACTTTGTTAAAATAATTTGTAAACTCCAACTAGTAAAAAGGTCAGCAGGAATTAATAAAATCTCATTTAAACATCCCATTACCAAGAAACAATTTAAAACGGTTATCAACTTTGCATTTAGATTTTCTCTTTTAGATAGAAATTCATCTTGGCAAACTGATTGAATTAAATTCATTATTTTACCTAGAGTTAAGTGTAAGATATTGATTGTTGTACAGTGAATATTAATAATACACAAATACTGTCTAATTCCAAATATACATAAGTTTTTAACAATATAAATAATTGATTAACATATTTTAATTAAATCCTCCTTGGTATTTAAATATCTCATATAATTATCGCAAATCATACAATATATTATGGCATTCCAATGTGTATCACAAATTATTTAATGTTATAAAATTTAAAATTCCTAATGACATGATTAATAAATGTACACCATGTCTGTTGTGTATACCAGTTAAAGTTACCAGTGTAAAAAGGGTGCGGCCAAAGTTGTTACATGGCTTTATGTTCTCTAGGACCAAATGCAACACTTTTATTTATTGCCTCTTTTCTGTACTCTTCATTTTCTCAGTATAAATAATCATGATGTTTAAAACTATCATTCATTTCTACTAATCTAAGAAATACTTCGTATTGTTAACTTTTAATTGAAAATTCTACAATTCACTTTTCACAGGTTCATCTTAGATTGACTGCAGTTCAGAAGCAATAAATAAAATTGACTGCTGATACCAACTTGTAGTTTTGCTAACAATAAAATTGTATTAACTTGAATAAAAAAACATTCACCTGCGTAGTAACGTTTCAATAAATTGGTCAATGAACTTGTCGTGTGCAGTGTTAGACCAACAATAAGGAACTCCAGTCCAATTTTTTAAATTTTTTTTAATGAACAATGAACAACCTTCTGACTTAAATAACTGCATAATTATTTTTATTTTTATAGTTAATTTTTAGTTAAAATAAAAGTCAAAGGTTTAATTTTTCAAGATCCCCCGAAAACCACCATATCTGGTGTGAATCGTGTGACGTCATCACTCCAAAAGTTTTATTTATTTTCAACAGGTGTTGTCATTTTGTACGGAAGAATCAATGGAGGTGTCAGAAGTTGAGGCGTTTTTTATTCAAGATTCACTGCTTTTAATATTGAAAAACATTAGGTGAAATGTCAACATCTCATCGCTACTGTTATTGTATTGTACCAAAGTGTAATAATACATCTGTAACCGCACCTGATAAACAGTTTATTAGTGTTCCAGGATCTGCATTATTAATATTATATGAAGGCAACTGAAAAGATTCAGCGCCGAATCAGCTGTTCGATGTCCGCCATTTTCGAGTTCAGAGTTTGGAGCTGAAGAACAGTAAGTGTTCTGAGACTTATGGAGAGCAGTGACGTCAGCACTAACAATTCAATAACACCATCTTAAAAATGGACCTTTTAATCATTTTTTTTAAACTCTACGTTTAATATTATTTAATAAAACTTAAATTTTCAGAATCAGCATTTATTGGTCTATATGAACATATTTTTTTAAAGCTATAATATTTTTCACTGGAGTTCCTTATTACTATCCCACCATATTTACTTTAGTTACAATAAAAAATTACTTCAAAATATATTTGTATTGCACAGTGGCAGTCTATGACTTTTCAGTGAGCCAGAGTGCTAAGAACGAAGAAACGACATTTTTGATGTTGTTTCAGCTGAAAATATATTAAAAAAAAAATTATTTATAATTTTTTTGTGTGAAGAATCTTCATTTTTGGGAGGATGTGTCTCCCTAGACTGAAATTTATTCATACAAAAAATTGAAATTTTGAAAAAAAAAAAATCAAGTCTAGAACCGCCCCTGATATTGCATCATTGAAACATTGAAATAATTAAATACTATGGTTAGAAGCATCATTTAAAATTAAAGGTGGGTGGACCTGTGCAGGGGAAGTTTGGGATGTTTATTGGTGTGCGCGACTCAGTGAAACAAGGCTATGGTGGGTCTCTACAGAACATAAAATAGATCATATCACGCTATTAGGGTATTCTTAGGACACCTCTCAGAGGACCAAAGTCTCTATGAAGAGTTGAAACTACTTTATACATACATAAATATATAGAAGGGAGAAAGAGAGAGAGAGAGAGAGAGAGAGGGAAAACAAAAATTGTATTAAGATTCTTTAAAAAAAAAAGCTAAATGTTATGTCTTTAAATTGTATTATTATTACAAAAGAATGGTTGGTTATATTTTGACTGTTGAACCCGATGATATATCTACTTTGTTGTGTAAATGAAACATTTCGTCCATGTTTGTAAACTGTAAACTTTTGGTCTTTCCAAAGCATTTGTTTAGATTGATGATTGGTTGAAACAGTTTCTCCAGCCCGGTCCGCGGGGAAGTGTCAGTTTGTTAGTTTTGTTTGCGCACATAGGTTTTGTAAGATCCCCCAAACACTATTTCTAAAGATAACACCCTGACAATACAACAAACTAATGATATGATGTAGTCTTGTGATGTCTGTCATTCTCTGTTTATTGTTTCTTTTTTTACTGTTTACATGAATATTATTGATCGTAGAATTTTTATGGGAAATAAATTACAAATACTTCATAATTTTATTTGTTGTCATTATTCATTCACCAGTATTATTCATATTGTATTTTGGCTAGTTATTCTATGAATAGTTTATAATATTCAAATCTTTAAAACAGCTAAATATTTCCTGTTGTCACACGTTAAAAAGGGAAGACAAATTTACATATTTGTAAATACTGTTAGCTCAATTTTCATTTGACTAAAATATTTAACTTAATAATTATTCATATTTTAAATTCACTACAAAATTAAAAACAAAACTCATTTATATACTTATAAATTGATAGGACTACTAATGCAATCTGTTGAAGATTAAAAACAAAACTAACTTTTATTGCCCAAAAATACGAATTAAGTGTTTCTTACTTAAAGTTTCACAAATAATAATGTAATGCATGACGTAGCATTCATCTCAAGTGGTAAGTTACTTCATTCCCAAGGGATGATCGTATAAAAGCCCTCAAAAAGAAATATCCAGTTTGGTCAAAGTAAAGCCTTTATAATTTAGAATATCATGGAAGCATACATTAGCCATTGTCATCACTAATGTTATGATGGTAGATATTAATAAAGAATATTATGTTCAGTGAATATAAGGAAATTCAAATTGACCAAGTACTTACTACGTATGTTGAAATAAACTTGTGAAAATAATTTTATTGTAACTGTGATACTTGATTTGTTGTACTGCCTGTAAATATATGCCATGAACGTTTGTGTTTTCACTTTATTCTCTTAGTCGCACCGTCTCCTTCTTCACCAACATCGGCGGGTGCTTCTCAGATATGTTCTGCAAGAACATACTTGACAAGAACCTAACACTTAGTGCCCATTCCCACTTCCGTCTAAAAATCGAATGTTTTCCGTTTAAAAATCGGGTGCCCTCATGGCTGTATAGGATACATGGAGCTGTTCACACGTGCCTGACACAATAAAAAAAGTATCCGGCACGTTGTGTCGGTTGGATGGCCAGCACAGCGTGTTAGTTTAAAAATCGTGTCGGAACTCGCTCGCTCATGAAGCTGTTCACACTTACCGGCATGTCATCCAGGCGTGAGCCCCACGACACACCAACCCCTTAATCCGCCCGCTCCCAGTCATGCATGCAGCGTCTGCGTAATCATTTGATTTTTGTCATTCCGTTTTTTAAACGAGGAAGAGGGCGTCCAACATCCGATTTTTTGTCGTTAGTTTTTTAAACGGAGGTGTGAACAACGTCGGGTTTTTGTCGTCCATTTTTGAAACGGAAGTGGAAACGGGCCCTTATACTTAACACCTCTATTTAGTTATTTCTACAATAACCTGATTTAGACAGGTTTCGTTTTGTGGGTTCCATGCCAACTGAAAATAAAGTCAACTCAACACCTCCTTGAAAGTCATTAAAAGCTATGAAAAAAATAATTTCAAATTAGTCGATAACCCTAACCTAACGTAACCTATTAAACCATTTTTTTAAATACATATATTTTTTTATCACTCTAAACGACTTATCTGAGATGGTTCTGAGTTGGTTTCATTCCGAGTTGTCCGATCACCCGTTTTGTGACATCTTCAGACATCAACACTCGAATTTAACCGGAAATACTCTACTTCCAAATGTACCTTGAAGTTTAGATAAACCTTCCTGCCATCGTTTAGAAAAAACTGAACTGTTAAATCAGTCTTTGAATTGTTTGGTCGTTCATTGTTAAATCTGAGCACTGGACCACACACAAAATTAACGATAATTCGTTAAGTTTTAATCTAATGTATATATGCATAAGATAAAATCATGAAATTAGCAAAAATATATGAAAATTTATTGAAAACACCTGAAAGCAATATACCACCGAATTGCCCGGCTGTCCTACTAAAATTTAGCAAAAGCAATAACTATGCTACCCAAGAGCCGCCAACAATAGTATCATCCAATGTTTAAGTACTACGCAGAATAGTATGTACTTGTGTGGTGTGCTGTGCATTCAAGTGATGACGCGTTTGTGTTAGAGTTGCAGTGTTTGAGGGGACATATTTAACGGCAATCAGTGACATCTGTTGGTACCTCTATTAATTAATACAACTTAAGTAACAAAATAATTCTCATGTTATGTTGGTTTTCTTTTATGCAATTATGCGGTTGAAAAGACATGATACTTTTAGATATCCAATAATTAATTAGGTGTAATATGCATAAATGAAGAAGTTATCTAGTTAATTGATGTGGCTTGGATAATCCTAACCAATGCTGGATAAAGCTATCAGCTTAGCTATTCTCAGCGAAAATTTACCATGTATGTGTGTAATTATTTGCTGTTTTTCATACTGATAAAAAAAAACTCTACACGACACTACCCTCTTACACACTATACCTCTTACAAAAAACTTTATTCAAAGTGAAAAAACCAACCTCAAACACATATTTAATATGCATTTGCACGATTATCTATTTTATATAAAGAAGAGTGTCTGTGGCGGGCGGCCGAGTGGCAGACACCAGGCGGGCAGCGTGGATTTGATTTGTATACGTATCTACAATATTTATTCTAAGACTAATCAAATTTTGCACACTTGACCTTCAAAATCAAGAGGAAGGTCACTGTCTACGTTAAATTTCTAAAAATTCTGTGTAAAGCCAGGGCATTGCCGGTTAGTTAATAATAAGAACGAAAAATATTTATATGTTGCTATATTTATTTATGTAATTGTTTCGAAAACAGTGTGCAAAGCTGGGGAGTTTTTGGTGTTTTTAATGTCAAAATGGAGAAAATCTCATGCATGTTTTACCAATGATCTGAAGTTGTCAAACAATATCAGTACCTACCTATAACTACATATTGCGGAAAATGTTATATTATAATGTTTATTTTAACTTGCTTCTTTGATCTGTCTAATTAATCTTCCAGTTTCTGATTATTTATCAATCTATTACCTATTATTATGCATGCTGTGTTTGGTGTTATGTGTTCTCCCGTTATTGGTTTATGATTGGTTGTAATCCACGCATCTGGGAAATTATTATAAAAACCATAACAATACCTTTGGACTTCGACATTCATCATAAACTGTGTTTTTACCACGTTTTCATGGTTTTTGGGTCATTTACTTGGGACATTTTTAGCACTCAGGTCACGTGGAAATTCTGAAATCAGGAATCTAGTTCTTGAACTTCAGCGCGGGTTCACAATGTCTCTTTATTTAATTTAACTCAATAAGTAATATGAATACATTTGGGTACTTGGGATGACGAGTTTCATCGACAGGAGCATCATTCATTTTACGTACCCAGTACCAGCCTGGCTCAAAGCAAGTCCTCTCAGACTTTTTCAATGAACTGTTGTGTTTTCTCGAGCGGATTGTAGGACTTTCCGATACTATTATAACTGGCAATATTAACATACACCTAGAGCATCCGGAGTTACCCAACACAGTTAAATTTAGTGACTTAATAGACTGCTTCGAATGCCATCAATGGGTTAATGCTCCAACTCACGATGCAGGGGGAATTTTTGTCTAAAAGCCGAGCGGCCGCCTCTGGTAGCGGATAGTGTGGATGTAGGGCTATCAGATCATAGACTAATTCGCGTTGAAATCGATTTTAACCAACCGAAAATTCCTTACGTAACTATCACATCAAGAGTATGGCTTAGTTTTAACTTTGACGAGTTCCTGTCAGAACTAAAAGCTTCTCAGCTTTGCACACAAAGCACTTGGGAAGCAGAGTCACCAACCAAACTGACAGAATATTACAATACTCTTCTTTACGTCACTTAAATTCAAATGAATTGCTGACTAAATACTAATCCGCATACAGAAGGTTTCACTCAAAGGAAACTGGACTATTACTTACTTTTGCGAATATAACTCTTGCCTCCGAGTCAGGAAAACTGGCACCCCTTTCAGTCTTGGACAAGAATGCCGCTTTTGACATGATTGACCGTGATTTTCTTATTAAACGGTTAGAAGAATCATTTGGTTTAAACTGCGGCATTAAGAGCTGGCTGGTATCATACTTGGCCAACCGTTTACAAGCCGTAAAGATAGGGAAAAACCAAAGATATTGAAATATATATGAGATGTGCTATCGGCAGTTTTTACTGGGTGGGACTGTGCTTCTTGTCGGTGGCACCGATATTGTTAACCAAATACTACTCCACTCCTTCAAAAAACAACTAAATTCCGTATTCAAACTAGGACTATTAGACCGTAGTCCGCCGACATTCGGGTGGTCATCACAGCATATCTCTTGTATTTCAATATCTTTGGGAAAAAACAATCAAAATATGCAACCTTTCATCTGGAGTATCCCAGGGATCTGTTCTGGGCCCATTTCTCTTCATCCTCTTTGAAAATTATGTCGCTAAATAATCAAATCATTTAGCCTTCTATCTCACTGCTACTTTATGACCAACAAGTTTACTTTTACTACTTACCAGAGGAAGTAGGCGGTCTAAAAACTCGCATAATTGAGTGTCTAGAAGCAATCACCCGCTGGATGACCTCAAACAGATAAAAACTGAATCCGTCAAAGACTGAGTTTCTCTGGACCGCCACAACAGACGTCAGCGTAACATTGATAACTTCCCAAAAACCATTTCAGGAAGTGACATCACTTCAAAGACATGTATAAAACTACTGTGGGTATCAATCCGGATGCTGATTTTTCCCTTAAAACTCAAGGGAACAGAACTGTAAGTATGGGGTTCTTTCAACTAAGGCAAATTAAAGCAGTGCGGAGAAACCTGCAAACAAAGGCACTAAATTACTAGTCAATTCGTACGTTGTTTCACTTCTAGATTATTGCAACGGAATACATAAAGGTGTTTTTTTTAGAGGTTTGGTTTTTAAACTGGCAACATTGTTTCTACAGACTGTCAATTTGACAGTTGATTTGTAGTCAGTACGTTTTGCCAATTCACTATGAATAGACTGACGTCAGAAAGCGTGCTTGCAAATTGTGCAAATTTATTTTGAAAATCATGGTTCAGTTCGCCAAACTTATCATGCACTACGTGCATTTTACTGTCGACATAATCATCCATCCGAGCAAGTTATTCGGAAGATCATGGATCGTTTACGCACCAAGTACACTCTAGTGGATAATACACATCCACAAAGACGACAAACAGTGTGCACAGAAGAAGTTATTGCTGCTGTGGAGAGTAGTGTTGAGGAGAATCCGAATGAGTCGATTTGCCATCGTGCACAGCAACTGGAGCTGTGCCCATCCACTTTGTGGAAGATTCTGCGGAAAGATCTGGGTCTAGGCCTCCACGATCGTGTGATCTCACACCTTTAGATTACTTTCTTTAGGGGTATGTGAAGTCACTAGTCTATGCTGATAAACCAGAGACGTTGGACCATTTGGAAGCCAACATTCGCAGTGGTTTTGCCGATATATGGCCCCAGTTGTTCGATAAAGTTGTCGAAAATTGGACTTCAAGATTACGCTTCATTTGAGCCAGCCGTGGCACTCATATTCCCGAAATCATATTTAAACAATAATGGCATAAAATTATCTACATATTAAATAAAGCCAATATCATAGACATTAACATTATTTTAATGTGTTTTTTTTTCATTTTGAATCTGTATACCTCTACAAAAAACACCCGTTATACGCAAGTCTCCCAAAACATCAAATCAACAAATTACAATCCGTTCTCAATGCTGTGGTAAGGCTTATCACTGGCACATCTAATATGTATTCCCATATTTCAGAGCATCTCAAAAATCTTCACTGGCTCAAATGTCCTGATAAAGAAACCAGTTCAAGCTCTGCTGGATGGTATTTAAGTCCCTTAACGGAATGGCTCCGCTAACTTGCGGAAATGTGTATTACAGAAAATTCCAATTCTCGACAGTGGACCCTCAGGTCAGCAACATTATCAGCTATCAGAAGGTTAGAGGAACCAAAGCGCACACCAGGTACTATGTTCGGTAAGCGCGCTTTCGGAGTGTCAGGAGCTAAAGCCTGGAATGGACTGCCACATAATTTAAGAATGATCAGAGACTCAGTGGAATTTAGAGCTAAACTTAAAACTCACCTTTTCAGACAATCGTATTCATAAACTCAAAAATCTTTCACCTTCGCGTTCACTGCCCGCGACATTGTAAATTGTGTAAAAATGTTAAAAATTCTTATTTGTAAGCTTTTGTAAAGGTCATTTTATAAAAATTCTCCAGCCTAAAGAGTTCTAAATTCTCCAAATAAACATCAATTATCTCAAAATAAACATCAACTCAATTTTTGCCACTAATCTTCTCATAAACATAATACTAGCAGATGGGGGAGTAGCAAATGTAAAATCATGCAATGTCCAGTGTTTTAAATATAATGTCCTCCGAATGCAAAACCGTATCTTCTCCAAGCATAAACTTTCTAATTGAAGTATGTTGATTGGAAGTGATCTGCCAGGTAAGTATTTTTCTGCATCTATTTGTAAGTAAAATTAGTAATAATAGGGTCTTTATTTATTATGCTTTAAATTATAAGATACAGGGAGTATTTCACTATACCCCTGATAGCTTATCGCTGCGATAACGAATATATATAAATAAATAAACAAATAAATACTCGCAACAGGAAAAAACTCAGCTGACTTATCCTATACACAGCCACTATTCATAGGTTCAAGTATCGAATATATAGACTTTTTAAATACATAAATCGTGTTTAATTAATCGAAAATGTACATTATGGTACGGATAATCTATTTGGAGGATGGTGAAATACTTTAATGTTTAAGATTTTAATTTTTCATGATTTTAGAGGCAGCTTGGGCAATTATTTGTGAGTAAATTAAAAACATTTTAAAAAAATAATTTTACTATATTTATTTTAAAGATATGATGAAAAATAAAACATTGATAAAAATGGGTTTTTTGTGGTAGTAATTTTAATAGATATTAGGCAAATTTTTTTTCCGACGTAAATAGATAATTTATAATTTTTATTTACACCCATCAAAATGATTTCTCTATTTTTTTTTATTTTATATTTCATCGTATTTTTTAATACATGTAGTAAAATTATTTTTTTTAATTTTTTTCATTTACTCGCAAATAATAATTGCCCAAGCTGCCTCTAAAATCATTTGTATACTAAAACTTTAATGACTAATATCTTATAATTTAAAGCAAAAATAAATAAAGTAACTCATACATGTACTAGATATTTGATATACCTTTTGATTACAAAAATAATTTTTTAGTTTGGTATTTTGATCTCAAATTCAAAATTAAGATTCATATGAAACGGGCCAAAACGGGCCATGCAAATGTTCCTCTTAATAACTGCAATCAAAATATAATAATATTATTATAACTAACTAATCATCACGCAGGGGTAGGCAGAGAGGACGGACCGCCAAACAACTCGGTCCTGGCACACACTCTTTGCCTCATTCACATTCATACATCGTCTCATACATACTCTTTTATTATTCTGACTTTTGACATGGCTCGACTCAAGTATCTGATTCACTTGGTTGTGCCATGTCTTCCTCTGGTGTCCCCGACTTTATTTACGATATTATTATATTTATAAAAATGTATAAGGTATAAAAAAGACATTATATTTTTGTAAAAAAAACAAAAAAATCACCGGTGAATGGAATGGGGGATCGATTAACGCTCAAGTACAAGTCCGGTATTGTAATATTTATGTATTAAATTACTTGTTTAAAAATATATATTTTTAATAATATTTAAGCATCTTGACTTGGTGCTACACTGCCTTTTTTGTTTGTTCTTCTTCTTTTTCCTTTGAGTCGGTCTTTTTGGATGGGAGGGTCGAACATATTGACCTTGTGCTCCTTCAGCCGGTGCAGCTTCATGGTCACGCGGTGCGTAAAAGATATCCCACAGTCCGGGCATGGATACGGCATTTCTCCTGAAACGCAAAAAACTAGCTTGAACCTTCCCCGTTAGACATGGGCAGATCATTTCCAGGAGTGAATCGATTCAGTCTGATTCCCCTGGCCTTTTGAATTGATTCCTTTTATTCATTCCTTTAATTCAATTAATTCCAAAAAAAATATATAATTATTTCATTCTGAAAAATTGTACTAATGACGCGCGACAGGGTGTAGTAATTTTATCAACTTCACCTCTTTGAAAAGACATTAAAAGATACAAAGAAAAAAAAAAATAGCCCATAACCCATAATGCTGTAATATTGTATATGTATGCCTTACTTGGGAGAATTAGGTTTTTACATACATATACAGACAAATTATTTTCTTGTATTTTTAAAATGAAAGAAATCATTTATTAGATGAATCAAAACAAAAACTTTGCGATAAGTAAGCATACTAAGCAAATAAAAATAATTTTCAAACTATTTTGCCACATAATATTAGTTTACTTGTCCCTTGAAAAACCTTGTTACACTGTATATGGTTATAAAGGGTGTTTTTTTTAGAAGTTTGGTTTTTAAACTGGCAACATTGTTTCTACAGACTGTCAATTTGACAGTTGATTTGTAGTCAGTACGTTTTGCCATTTCACTATGAATAGACTGACGTCAGAACGCGCATCCACAAAGACGACAAACAGTGTGCACAGAAGAAGTTATTGCTGCTGTGGAGACTAGTGTTGAGGAGAATCCGAATGAGTCGATTCGCCATCGTGCACAGCAATTGGAGCTGTGCCCATCCACTTTCTGAGGGAAGATCTGAGAGATCTGGGTCTAGGTCTCCACGATCGTGTGATCTCACACCATTAGATTACTTTCTTTAGGGGTATGTGAAGTCACTAGTCTATGCTGATAAATCAGAGACGTTGGACCATTTGGAAGTCAACGTCTGGCGTGGTTTTGCCGATATACGGCCCCAGTTGCTCGATAAAGCTGTGGAAAATTGTACTTCAAGATTGCGCTTCATTTGAGCCAGCCGTGGCGCTCATATGCCCGAAATCATATTTAAACAATAATGGCATAAAATTATCTATTAAACAAAGCAAAGATCATAGACATTAACATTATTATAATGTGCTTTTTTTTAATTTTGAATTTGTATACCTCTAAAAAAAACACCCGTTAGTTACCTGTGTGAGTGCGCAGATGGACTCGCATATTGTACATGCACTTGAATTGTCTGCTGCAATAAGGACAGCCAACTGAAGGTCCTTGGCGGTGTACAGCGGCAATATGACGCTTAAGAGTGCCGTTGGTTTTGAATTTATTTCCACATAACTTGCAGTCACGTAGCTCAATGGGTGTCCGGTGGCGGCGTTTGTGTTCCCAGAAAGAATTCCCACCAATCATCTTGCCGCACTCGTCACACTCTTTAGGTGGAGCGTGTGACTTCATGTGTGGTGGAAACTTCAAGCTTGTTAAAATAATCCCACAAATTGGACACAATTCATTTTGAGGGTTTCTGTAACACTGTAATGAAAAAAAGGATCAGTATTTACTTATTGTTAATTATTGTATTTACAATGCAGTGTGCGGCTGGAAGCACCTTTTTAGGTCTTTTCACAAATTGGACATAAATCAATTTGGGTAAGTGTCTCGGACTTGTATCTCTCTCTTAGTGTCTTTTTGTGTCTCTTGCCTCTCTTTGTATTATTTGTTTGAGTGAGCTTGTATATAATTTGGTATTTTTATATATACTTTGACTGATGCGATGGTCCGATGCTCTGTAGGAAACCCGCCTGCACAGCGCGGGTATAAACTGTGCACCCTAAAGTTTAAGTTTAGACTTACGGAATTCAATACTGAGTAAGTTTTTTTTGTGATTTTGGCCACATACAGCTGGATACAGAAGCATGGATTTTCCAAATTTACCCCCTGCTATCCCATACCGCTACTGTGCCTCCTTTGCAATCCCTCCCTCTGCCCCTTCCTCGTCCCCCCACGCCTCCGTCATCCCTTCCCTGTGTTGTCTTTCCCATGCTTCTACTTTCTCAGCTTCTCACAGCTGTCCGTGTGAAAAGCATGGATTTTCCAAATTTACTCCCAACTATCCCCTACCACTACTCTCTCCTTTGCAATCCATTCCTCTGCCCCTCCCTCATCCCTCCCCTGCGTGTCCCTCCGTTCCCTCCCCACTTCCCCTCCCGTATTGCCCTTCCACCTTCCCTGCCTTCCCTCCCAAGTCCCTACGTCAACTGAACTCCTCTTCCCCCATCCTGCAGCGGAACGGGGGCGGGAACAGGGACTCATGGGAAAAGACACACAGGGGAGGGGGAGGGGGGGGAATTTATAAATGCAAGCGCTACAATAATTTCCCCCTAACACCATGCGAGCGAAGCCGCGGGTAAAAGCTAGTATATAATAAATCAGAATCAGTTTTGATCTATGTTAATATATTTCACTGGAGTTCCTTATTAAATCGATCATGGAAATTTGAAATTTGTAAGAGATCAAAAATAAAGTTTTTTTCTTTTTCAAAAAATCGTATCTCCTGTTTTTTATGAAATTTTCTTATAAAATAATATTGAATAGATCTTTCAGAAAACATACTTAACATTTTTGTAAATTTCTTTGACCACTGGAGCGATCACGCGAAATAAATAAATTTGCCTCGATTGCTCGTGATTTCCAAAAGACCATTTTTAAATTTTTCGCCAACATTAAAAAAATCGGTGACCGGACAACTCGGAAAAAAACCAACTCAGAACCATCTCAGACAAGTCATTTAGAGTGATAAAAAAATATGTATAAAAAATTGGTTAAATAGGTTACATTAGGTTAGGGTTATCGGCAAATTTAAAATTATATTTTTCATAGCTTTTAATGACTTTTCCGGAGTTGTTGAGTTGACGTTATTCTCAGTTGGCATGGAACCAAAAAATCATACCTTCGAATTTTAACATGGAGACATAAAAACTTATTATAGTGCTATATTTGAAACGGGCGGTCCGTTTGATAGATTCTCCTAATTTAACTAACGGATTGCAATCTTTAGAGCACAGGCGCCAGGTGGGAATGCTGTCCTTGTTCTACCGGTATTACAATGGAAGATGCTCCGAGGAACTAGCGTCATTGATCCCCTCGACACCGGTGCATAGTCGGGAAACACGCCAAACGCGCGCTCAACATTTGTACACGGTTGACATTAGTCACATGAGAACGGGTCGTTTCTACGACTCGTTCTTGAGTTCAACAGCTCGGCTGTGGAACGATTTGCCGGCCTCTGTGTTTCCTCCCTCCTACAATATGGGTCTCTTCAAGACCCATGTTCACTCCTTCCTCTCCTCAAAAACACCCTCCACACAGCATCCTCAAAGATGACATAGGCCCTGAGGGAAATTATTTTTCCCTCAGGGCCTCCTGTGTGGAGTTAATGTAAAAAAAAAAAAAAAAAAATATAGCCAATGAATTAACCTGTATTTTACCGTTTATCTCATATTTGTAGGATTTATAAAAAAAATATTAAAAAATCGTAAAGTTTATAACCGCGCAAATCCTGCATGTTTGTTACTTTGAAACTCCGTGAGAGGTACTTATTCGAGACAACAGAGAATATTTTCGATTTCTGTATGTTATAACAGTTTCTAATTTATTTTTAATTTTTCAAAAAAATTAATACCTCTTAAAATGCATGTAGTAAAGATGCACTTATTTTTCTTATAGCTTACCTTTAACTTAACTTTACCTATAGCTTAACTTACTTTATATGGCATTTTATGAGATTTTTGATGAATAAGATAGTCTTCTTCTTGGAAAGAAATCATGGGACACTGCTCGCAGGGGTGTTCCTGTTCCTTTTCATCTGCAAAATAAATGTATTTTAATGCCACATACATATTGTGCAGCAACAAATATTATCGAGTGCAATGTATGCACACTTTCATTAAGGCTTGGTTGGTTAAAATTGCCACCAGACAAAATGCCTACCCACGGTAAATATTGCTTGTATGTATTTATATATTTATGTAATATTATGTTTATTATGAAGAGTAAATTTAAAAAGGCATTCCACCCTCAGGTACAAAGGCCAAAAAAATGTTATACAATTTTTTTTCATTATTAGCACCCCTTAAATTGCCAAAGCAGTTTGTCAGCAGGTCAATTTTACAATATAACACAAGGGCTGTCTGTTTCATTGTTCTTTAATTGACAGTTAAAATTTAAATTTAGTTCACGACTAGCTGGTACCCGGCATGCGTTGCCATGCCATTTAATAAATAAATTGTTTTCTCCTGCGTGTTCTTTCCCATTCGTCCCGTTCCCCTTCCGCCTCCCCTTCCTCTCCCGCGTCCTCTTCCCCTCTCGCGTTCCCACTCCGCCTCTTCCACCTTCCCTCCCCCCACTCCACTACCCCTTTCCCCGTCCCGCGAACCCCCCTCCCAAGCTCCCCTCCCCCCTCCTAGGTTCCCCCTCCCAGATTCCCCTCCCCCTCCCGGGTATCCCTCTTCCCCCTCCCGCGAACCCCCTACCCGAGTCCCCCTCCCGCATTTCATGCATTCTTTCCCGGTACATTCAGTTTTCAAACAGCTCGAATGCCACCTTTTGCATATTTCATAATGCCAGAGCTCACCAGTAGTAAAATCCAATTAGGTGCAGTCGTTCGTAAGTCATGCGCGTAAATACATTTCGGTGATTCATTTTTTAGAGATAAATAGTAACTACGATGCCCGAATTAAAAAAATATATATATCAACATGGTTTTCACGGCAACGATTTGTTTTGCTTTTCTTCTGACGTTAGCAATAACTCGCCATTTTCGACAGAAAACGTAAAATAAATATAATATATTAATATTTATAATTTCGTAACGCCAGAACTTACCATTATTTATAGCCTATATTACTCGCATTTTATGTAGCTTTCTATTGGTGAAAAAAATTCTATGATCGGTTTATTAGTTTATGCGTGAAAGCGTAACAAACAAACACACGCAGTTTCGCATTCATAATATAAGTATAGATTTAGAATTTTAGGGTAGGTACTTTCTATTACATAATTCAATTTTACCAAATTCTGACACAGGCATTTAAATACAATAGCGAGTTCCCGGCATATGCTATGCCACTCAATAAAGAAAAAAAATCGCTCTACTGACCCTTTCCCATTCGTCCCAGATGATGCCAGAACTCACTATACACGTATAGAAACCATCGCGGGCTTGCACACATCAAATCCCCAAAGTTTTATCGCAATCGGATGAACGGTTTAGCAACGCAAAACATCTCACACACATAGACAGAAACAAACACATTTTCTATAGATCAGTAATTTTAATATCAAAAATGTCAGTTGAGCATTTATAAATTTTTTTAAAGAAAACATTAAAAAAATTTGAATTTAAATTTTTTTTTTGTAATTTCTAATAATACCATATATTTAAGCGTATTTCACCACCTTTCAAAACCAGTATTTAGTTTTTGAATACGTTTACAAATATTCCATTTATTTGAATTTTTATACCTTTTGACAAAATACGCCAAATTTTTGAGGGGTTAAGCTTTGAGCTTTAAGCTTTGAGATTCAAGCTTTGCGCTTTAAAATTTTTGAAGGGTTCAGCTTTGAGCTTTAAAAATTTTAAAGCGCAAAGCTTGAATCTCAAAGCTTAAAGGGTTAAGCTTTGAGCTTTAACCTTAAGCTTTGAGCTTTAAGCTTTGAGCTTTAAGCTTTGAGCCATAAGCTTTGAGCACTATGCTTGAGCTTTAAGTTTAGAGCTTTAAGCTTTGAGATTAAAGCCTTGAGCTTAAAGCTTTGAGCTTTAAGTTTTGTGATTAAAGCTTTGAGCTTAAAGCTTTGAGCTTAAAGCCTTGAGCTTAAAGCTTTGAGCTTTAAGTTTTGTGATTAAAGCTTTGAGCTTTAAGTTTTGAGCTTTAAGCTTTGAGCTTCAAGCTTTGAGCTTTGAGCTTTGAGCTTTGAGCTTTAAGCTGAGATTTTAGCTTTAAGTTTTGAGCTTTAAGCTTTAAGTTTTGTGATTAAAACCTTGAGCTTGAAGCTTTGAGCTTAAGGCTTTGTGATTTAAACTTTGAGCTTCAAGCTTTGAGCTTTAAGCTTTGAGCTTTTAGCTTTGACTTTAAGATTAAAGCCTTGAGTTTCAAGCTTTGAGCTTTCAGCTTAAAGCTTTGAGTTTTAAGCTTTAAGCTTTTAGCATTAAGCCTCGTGCTTTGCGCAAAGCTCAAAGCTTAAAGCCGAAAACATAACGCTCAAACATTAAACTTAAAGCTTAAAGCTCAATCTTAAAGCTCAAGCTTTAAGCAAGGTTCAAAGTTTAAAGGCCAAAGTTTAAGCTTAATATCAAAGCTCTAAACTGCTTAAAATTCAAAGCACAAAGCTTAAAAATAAAGCTCAAAGCTCAAAGCTTAAAGCTCAAAGCTCAAAGCTTAAAGTTAAAGCTCAAAACACAAATCTCAAAGCACACAGCTCAATACTTAAAATTCAATATCAAATCTTAAAATTCAATATCAAATCTTAAAGTTCAAAGCTTAAACAACACGTAAAGCTTAACGTTGAATGCATAAAGTTCAAAGCTTAAAGCTCAAAAATCAAAGCTCAAAGCTTAAAGTTCAAAGCTTAAAGCTAAAACTCAAAGCACAAAGCACGGCTTGCGTTGCAATGCAAAGAAATCAATTGATTCTCCTTGAATGTCCTTTCCCGTGCGTCCCCCCGTTCATCTCCCGAGTCCCCTTCCCCTTTCACGTTTCCCTTCTACCTTCCCCGCCTTCCCATCCCTCGTTTTCCCACCCACGTATCCAACCTCCCCCTCCCCCCTGCCTTTCCTCCCTGCCGCTAAAATATATGTAATAAGCACATTTTCATTAATTCAAATTTAATAACGCAAGAACTTGCCTTTATCCTTTGCGGGCGTGCGCACAACAAATCACCAAAGTTTCATCGCAATCGGATGAACGGTATGGCAGCGCATAAAATACGAACAAACAAATTTTAATTTTTATATATAAGATAGGAAAGATTTGATTGTTTGTTGGTGTCCTCTCGTACGGTCCGTACCCCAGTGACGCTTACATCGTATAATACTTGCAATTTTAAACTCATGATATCTTTCAGATGGGATGTCCGAATTGAATAATTCAAAAAGTTATATAAAGGCATTGAAGCAGTCTCGAATATAAAATAATTTATTTTGATAAAAATTAATACGAAGATACAAATAAAGAGTCTTTTCTAGCGGCGGCATTTCAATTAAATTTTTAAAATAAAAGAACACTTATTGTGGAATAACTATAATAGTTAGACATATGTTGTCGCGACACTTTTTGTAGATAATGATGTGTTCTGCAAAGTCGTAGTACATTATTTTATTCTATCATCAATGGTTTTCGCAGCGCACGCGATGTAAAGAATATTTTAGGTAATTTTTTTACACCTTGGGTTACATTATTGGAGTTTTAGTAAGGATCGCTAATTTTTTTTAAATTATAATATAGCCTATGTTACCCGGGAATAGTGTAGCTTCCCAACAGTGAAAGAATTTTTCAAATCGGTTCAGTAGTTTCGGAGCCTATTCGATGCAAACAAACAAACAAACAAACAAACAAACAATCAAATCCTTCCTCTTTATAATATTAGTATAGATTTAGCTTTCTGTTGAAACAGATAGCCCTAAAGCACACAAATAACAAGAAACCACAATATAGAAAATTGATATAGAAGAATAACATTTCAAGTAACTACAATACAAATAAATAAAATACATAGACAGATAGATATAACGCGGGCAACATACTCATAGACATGTTTATATATAAGATTACATGTATACAATCAATTGATACTAATGTGTAGGTGCTTAGAAACAATATCGATATACAAAATCTTGATTTATTAACCATTTTGGCAGTTTTTTTAGATCGGTGATGCAATTTGATTCGCTTTTATATGCATCTAAGATTTATTTATGCATTAAATATATAGTCCCGTCAGTGGGGAGTTTTACCTTACAAAAGGTCAAGTAGTAGCGATTTTGATATGTTGTTTAGATTGGGACTCTAAAGAAAAAAAAAAGTTTTCGACCTTGGGGGGGTCGAGCTCGAGCCGCCATCTTGGATTGAAGGTGCCAAAATTTGTTTTTTTTTTTCAAATAACTTTGCAATGATTAATTTTACAACCAAATTGTTTAAGACAAACTTGAAGAAGATAAAATTTCAAATATTCTTTGTGGTACAATTTTTTTTGTAAGTCTAATAATAGGTAACGAGTTAAAGTGGCGGAAATGTGAATATTTTTCTGAAAAATGGTGAAATTCCCAATTTTTTTTTTTTCGGGCTATTCATTGCATAATTATAATAATTTTGTAAACTCATTTCTACACCACCAGAAGGTAGAGAAAATGGCGCAGTATTCGTAATTATTCGCTATTGCTTAATAATATTTTTTTGTTGATCCCGGTTGGTTGATATTGACATCTTAATAATAGTCTTCGACATCAATGTCATGATCTAACTCACTGCCTGTGGTACTAAGATTCTGGGCTTCCACTGACAAAATCTCTTCATCTTCGTCCTCGATATCGACGTGAACCTCTGGCGAATTTCGACATATATTACACACACAATAGAACACTTCAATCCAGCTTTCCTGCAGCCGAATGCAACGACCTTTTGCAAGGTAGAGGCCTTTTTTATCCCCCACTGACTGGACTAATAGTAGGTACAAGAAAGGTGAATGTTTGTTGCCCATACATATTATGTTATACATATTATATTATAATGATGTGTACCTTTACTCTCTTCCTTCTCTTTGTCAGAATGGAATTCTTTTAATATACATTTGTCTTCACAGGGTGGTTCAATAATTTCATCTTGATTTAATGAATCTGGGAAAGGGTCTTCTTTTTTTACAAAGGTCATTTCAAGAAATATCTCATTACTTTTTTGACAAATTTCTTGAAACCTATTAATGTGGTCCAGGTGATGTTTACAAAGTTTACACACAAACTGGAACTCATCAGTTTCAAGTACATTCACAGCAGAGCATCTGATTACTTTCTCATAAATTCCTGAGTCTCCCCAGATCGGTATGGCTTTTGAAGTGATTTCTCTGAGACATAATCGGCAGTTGCTTATCAGCTTCACATCGTATATTTTTTCTTCCTTCACAGTATCTTCCTGTAATGGGTAAATATTATTAATTGGGATGGCTCAAAGATCATGAGGTGGCATATTGAACACCAACTGGTGTGAAATAAACCCAACCACCATCCCCTTTGTTCCAAACACATAGCAATTCCTATTACAAAAATTCAGATGTTTTGGCAAGATGTTCATCAAACAAAAGTTGTAATAAAATTTATTAGGTTTAAGTATTTTTTTCACGCCGTGGTAGGGATATCCCTGCATTACGGCGGACAAAGTACCAGCAAATTCACAATATCCCTAGTACCTTGTGGCTGTTCTGACTCAAACTCAAATCTACAAAACCACTTTTTCTCAGGAGATGAAAGAAACTGGCAATTTTCCATACTTTAAATTACATTATATTACACACAAATTTAGATACAGTGGAGCTTTACTGTTTTTAATTCTTGTGTCTGGTATTATTGAACGTTTCATCTAAAATTCTAGTAGGCTGTTACGAAACACGAAAGAGCAGTTTTGAATTGCCTGCGAAACTAAACTAAAGACACGTTCTGTGTCGATGCAGAACAAGCCTAGCGCCAGCGGACGACCTGCGCTCTTCCAGAGGCTTGCGCACATCCCAACGGTTCGTCAGAACACATGCGGCATCCCAAAATGCAAGACATCGATTCGGTGCACATTCTCCCCCGTGTTGTGAATCCGCCATCCGCGGATAAATAGCCGTGAATCAATCGTAACGTAAAGATCCGTGAATAAAATGGGGATTAATTTCACCGGTTGCCCTTCAAAGTGCTCGGCCCCTTCTCAAAGACCTGCTGTCTGATGCCCCATGCCTTGAGCCACAATTCCCTCAAAGATGGCAGAATTCCAGGCACATGCCTCAAGTAAGCTACCAATTGCCTTTCTCTTACTGTGCCTTTTTAACCTCTCATCTGTCGAGGACCCACCGGCGGGCTTTGCTTTTAAATGCGATTTTAACCATTATGTAAACTCGTTTACAAGCGCAGAGACAGAGAAATGTAGATTAGGGCCCCTCGCCGTGCTCATGTTGTATGTTGTAATTACCTTTAAATATACGAGTTCCTGTTCTAAAACACGTGTTGTTCATTTGTGATGAGGAAAGTATCCTTGGAGGCCTAGACTGTAGTAGGTCCCTGAACCCCTCTCCTGGAAAAAGACCCCTTGCCCTACCCAAGATTTTGTTACATAAAAGTATTTGTAACAAGGTGTGTGCAACCTCTTATACACACTTTATTTATGGTCTCGGTGTGTGGCACCTCTAGTGCTTGCCCATTGACATTTGGGCATTGGTTATATTGCGAGCCCTGCAAGATTTTGGAATGCAACAGTTGTTGATCCTGTAGAGATTCAAATGAGAGATTTGAAAAGAAAGGCCGTCCCTTGTGCAGCAGCCGAGAGCTTTGGGGGCGGTCCTCTCGACCGCAACACGACGAATCATTTTTGAAGATTGATGCGATCGTGATTGTGAACCTTGGACGTCATACTCGCCATCTTGGAAGCTGACTGGAAATCATCCTGCAGGGATGATTGGCATTTAGAATCATCCACCTCTCCTGCTTCCTCTCTGCAATTCTCTGGAGTCCTGCCCTTCTCACGATGTGAGATTCGTTCCACAAAAAGAGATTTCAACATGCGTCATTTTATCTTACCACGGTATTAACATGAACTATTTAAAACCTAAGCCAGCCCTTACCAGGCAGCCTTAGTTTTCAGGATGTCATTATAGTTTAATATATTTTTATATTTCTAATACCTTCTTTTCTTTCAAAATCTATAACCCATACCTTACATCTGCCATGCGAGTCAATCGTGCTCAAAGTAATTTACTATGTAAACTGTTGCCACCTCATCCCCGGTAACAATGTTCCTAGCCCTAGCGCTAGTATTTACAGACAGAAGATAAATCATTATTTGTAAGTCGATTCCTTATTGCTGAGGATTGTGACCCCTACTCCATTTTCCCTGGTGGGCAAAGCTCTTCCACTCTTCACTGCGTTGAGATGTACGTACACCAACATACCGGACGCCAGTGATACTTGGTTACTCTAACGCATTGGTGACCTCCCACTGATTCTTCTCCCTTCCACTTTGCCAGTGACTATGAGTTTGCTTCTATGGAAATGCACCCTTAGATAAGGGCACTTACGACAATTTATTGCAACCAAAGGTTTTACCAAAACCAAATGTATTTTGTATTTCAAATACACAACTTGAAAGTATTTTGTATTTCTTATTTTAAATACATGCGAAAAAGTATTGTGTAATTTGTATTTTAATTACAGCAAAGCATGTATTTTGCCTAGCCTCGATTATAGTAAGGGAGACACAACAAAATTTTCTATGAGACCTTTGAGTTGTTCCGAAAACCAAACCAATTAGCCTGAGGGGTTTAATTTTTAGATTTAGCTTTATCATTACGAAAAGTAAGAATTTATGTTGGGGGAGATGAAAATGTATGCATTTTATATTGTGATTTTGTTAATATTAATTCACTTAAGCAAAGTGTTTGACACCACAATTGGCCAAGTGAAGCGGAGTACTACATCTTTACCAATTGTACTTACATCGTGATATTCCACTGGTGTGACGGGATTACCAGATATTTTCTGTTGTAGTAATTCATATGGTTGTACTAGTTTTTTCTTTGAGTAAGTTCTTGGAAATGTAGACACTGCCAATGGTTTGGAATCCACTTTTTCCTGGTGCTGGAGGGTCTCGAGGTAATCCCCTGGCTTCGGTTCCTCAAGGGGTTCGGTTTTGGGTACGAGCAATACCAAACTGCCATTATTATGGCAGTCAATCACGGATTTCGAACGAGTACTCTGCTTCCTCGTGAGAGAGTCTTTCAGACATTTTTTTATACTTTTCGCTTTCAAATAGGTCTTGCCCGTACTTTTAGGTTTCATCACACTATTTACTGCTTGACGTCAGTGCAATTGAAGTATTATAACTCTTTTAAGTATAATAATATTATAAATCCTCAATACCATAACCTATATCCAGTATCAGTTGTTCTTGTCAATAATTAGCGTGGAAGAGATATCAACAAACTTTAACATCACTTGGCATAAATAAACCAGTTCACTTGGTATAACATAAGCAATGAAAAAGCAATCCAAATTTGAAAACTTTCTTGGGTGACCGAAATTACGAATCTCAAAATTCGATATGTCAAAACCTTCGAAACTCGAATCAAAACACTAAATAAACCCAGTGCTGCCATGACCCAAAAATGAAAAACCATCTTTCAGGGATGAAAACGACGGATTTTTGTTGGGCGGTAAAAAACCAAGTCTGGTTCGGCATGGTTTTTTGAAAAAACATGGAAGTAGCATGAACCCAAAAAAACATGAAAACATGGTAAAAACGGTGGTAAATTTTTGGGATTGGTGGCCACGGCAATTATGAATATTTTTTTAGAAAAAAACTTTAGATTTGCCTTAATCACTATAAAAGGAAACTTATTGCATCACGGCTGGCGGAAAATAATGCATTTTAATTTTCAATATCGTTAAATAAAATTTCACTTCGCGAATCGATCTACGACAGCCCTCCCGTTGCCGGTTGCCGCCCGCCATTTTGTCATTGTTGGTATCCCTGACCTCACAACTAAATACGATTGTAGGCAACTTCGCGTGATACATGATGGGCGCGTAATTATGAAAAACAGAATTAATAATATAATGTAAACGAACCTCTAATCAGAATCACTTCAGAGTCTTGCTGAGGCACTCTACGTTTTTGAATGGTTTGTTTGGCTACGCAGGGTTTGTGTAGCGGGCTTTTGTATGTTATCTTTACTTTAAAAAACAGCCTACGTTTTTGAATGGTTTGTTTGGCTACGCAAAGTTTGTGTAGCGGGCTTGTGTATGTTATCTTTACTTTAAAAAACAGCCTACGTTTTTGAATGGTTTGTTTGGCTACGCAGGGTTTGTGTAGCGGGCTTGTGTATATTATCTTTATTTTAAAAAACATCCCAGGATTTGAATGGTTTGTCTCCATTCCAGTACCTACGCGCTTCCAGTACCTACGCGCCTTATTATTTATCCCGCGAAGTCGACTACAATCGTTTGTGTGAAGTCAAGGATACCAACAACACAACAGTTGACAGAAGACAGAATGGCGAGCGGCAGCGGGCGGGCTGTCGTAGATCGATTCGCGAAGTGAAATTTTATTTAACGATATTGAAAATTAAAATGCATTATTTTCCGCCAGCCGTGATGCAATAAGTTTCCTTTTATAGTGATTAAGGCAAATCTATAGTTTTTTTCTAAAAATTATTCGTAATAGCCGTGGCCACCAATCCCAAAAAATTACCAAAACGGTATTAGTTAATTTATGGTAAAAACCATGCACATAGCACTGATCCATAAATATACTAATCGCGCATAAACTAATATACTAATGCACTGATCCTAATAAACACCTAGGAGTGGAGTCTGGAGTCGGTCAACAAAGCCGAAAAGTCACCGGTCCTTGTAATTTTGCTGTCACTTGATCGCGAGAAATTATCTTTTTCGGAGAACCGGTGCCTTTTATTGGTTATTTTTTTTTACTTCAGTACATTAGTTCCTGGCTTCAGTATTTTTTACACAAACAAAACATTTAACAAAATACCAAGGAACCCCTTCTTTCCGCTATCGGGAGCTAGTTTCAAAAGTAGCTGGAAATTAAAAGTTTGAAAATGAAATTATGTTCCATTCTAACAAATATTTTAAATATTTTTTTCAATTTAGTTGGATAGTCAGAAAATGCCCAGAATCCCCGCATTTTTCTCACAAAAAGGCTCTCCTCGCAAAATACCCAATCCTTGAAAAAATCATAGAAATTCTACGCATATTGAGAAACTCTCCATGAATTGGCAGGATTGCCAAAAATATGTTCCAAAATATCCACGTCAGATGTTCAAATTACCCACAAAATGAAACAAAATTCTATTGAAATTAGTGTTAATATTCCACTAACCGCAGCACTTTTATCAGGCACATATTTTGGAAATTACATTAGATTTTAACTTACTACAAAAAACAACTAATTACGTTTGGATATATCATAGAAGAAGTATTAAAATTCCATTTTTATTCAATCAAAGTTCAAAATCACCCGTATAAAACGATTCCTTCGCCGTCATCTTAATTTATGCGTGAGTTTCGTTTCAATGTAAATACACATGAGTTACTTAGTTTACCCAAACAAAGTACCTCATAACTATTTTATGCACATAAATAGTTGTTTCTTGTAGTAATTGATGAAACAAGGTGTTATTTTCATAATCTGTGCCTAAAAGAGCAGCGGTTAGTGGAATGATAGCCAAAATTTAGCATAAATTTTTGTTAATCAAGTCATTTTAGAATTTTCTCTTTCGCTCAGGCTAAAAAATCAGAAAATTGTTTGAAAATTTGCTGCTAAAGAAAATGAAATTATATATTACATTCCCACAAATATTGTAAATATTTTTGGCAATACGGTTGGATAATCAAGAAATCCCTAGAATCCCCATATTTTACCTACAAAATATCCAATTCCTGGAAAATCTTAAAAATTTCCCGTGTAATGGGGAACTCTCCAAGAGATGGCAACTATGGTCATCTGTCATTCATGCTGTGAAATGTGAAATCGTTGTGACCGAAAGAAAATACAGTTTGAAATGATGTGATTTCAAAGTTTAGTAAATTTTCTAAAATATTACTGTATTCCTAAAATAATTTCGTCCTTGTTTTGGTTGTATACGTACCAGTGATCGTAAAACATAAGTTACCAACGAAGCACCAACGTACATCAAATATAAATTATTAACAAATTTTAATGAAGTGTCGAAACCAAACATGAGTCTAACAATAAAAACGGTAGCAATTGACGGGAAAAACAGTTCGCAGAAAACTGTTAAAAATGTAGGCTTGAAGAAAAGAATAAATAGTCCAGCTCTTTCCAACCCAATGCAAAGAACGGTAATTTCTGTCAATATATTTTATTTTCATCTATTATGTTTAGAAAATGATTCATTATACAGGGTTTTCCAATAAGAGGTGTTATTTTGATATTCAAAGAAAAATGACATTTTTTAATATAAATGATCGAATGTTTATTTCATTATAAAGAGGAAGGTATGCCTTTAATAGTGGAAAATAACATCAGGCAAAAGACCATCACGACCACGCTTACAGGACCATATCCTTTTCATGAAATTTTCCATAACCAAATCGCAAAGTGGCTGCCCTATGTCCTCGATAGCCTCACGAATTCCATCTTTGAAGTCTTGAATCGATGCTGGGCTGTTGGCGTAGATCTTCTCTTTCACCTGGCTCCAAAGGAAGAAGTTGCAAGGTGTTAAATCACAAGATCTCAGTGGCCAATTGTGATCACCTCTTTGAGAGATAACACGGTCAGGAAACTTTTCCCGTAAAAGATCAATGGTTTCGTTGCTTGTGTGGCACGTAGCGCCGTCTTGTTGAAAGTAAACATTGTCCAGATCAATACCATCCAATTCTGGCCATAAAAAATCATTAATCATCTCTCGATAGCGCAATCCATTTTCCGTGCTATTCAAAATAACACCTCTTATTGGAAAACCCTTTATTAGATGCATAAGCATAATGCCTACAACTATCAAATAAAAAGTTGCGTTAATAGTGCAATTATTTTATTCACAGGAAAAAGTGTTCTGCAGATTATGCCTTGGGATGATTAATGATCATCCCGCACACATCTGGGAGGCGGACCTCTCGGAAGACATATTACAATGCTGTGCCATTGAGGTCTCACCAAGCGACTACTACACGCACCTGTGTCCCAGTTGTCTGAACAACTTAAAACAGTGCATTCAGTTCCGATTAATGTGCTCCAAAAACAATTGCATTTACTTACTAAATTGCATCGCTTTTGAAAAAAGTTCAAAAATGTCAACAGTAAATATTGACACACATTCAGCTGAAAAGGTTAAAAAGGAAATTATATTAGAAATTGAAAGTGTTCCAAAAATAGACACCTTTGACGGTAAGGTTCACATATTAGATTAAAAACTTAGTTTTTGTTTCTATTTTTTTAGCACTGTATTGTTCATGCATGCATGTGTTGTTTCTAGGTACTGGATATGAACTTGAAATTGTTTTCCAAAAAGAAGACACCGACAATGATACAGTCCCGAATGAAGACTCCTTCAATTCGTCGGACTATCTAAACGCAGATCCTAAAGGAAATCATGCAGAAGAGGCCGACTTAAGTATAATTATGATCACTTATTCTTGCTAAAGCTGACGGATGGCTCACTGATCACTCTTTAAGCATGTGTGTTGGGATGTTTCAGGAGAGGAGCAGAAAGAGCTAGCATGTCTCAAGTGTCCCGTGATTTGTGGCGATGAGCAGGAGTACGAAGTTCACTGTGAATCTCACAAGCCCGTTCGAGACCCGCAGGGTCACTTTGTCCTCTGCAAAGTGGACGGTTGCAGGGTTAGTACTTTTATTTATTTATTTTAAATCTCTGTAAAGAATTATTAGCATGGTGTTTTAGAGGGCTAAAGTAAAATTATAAAACCTTAATCTGCATACATATCAGTCCAGTGGATTACTCATATATTAAAATGTCATTGAGCGACGTTATAAAATAGTATCATATTAAGTAGGTACCTACCTACATCTCGTATAGGTAGATAAATATAAATATTTTCGTAAAATAAACATAATATTATCCCAGATCCCTTTCTTCAAATACAGTAAAACCTCTATATGTATATCGTTTTTGAAGGGACCTTTTGAAATAAACTATGGATGCGGGAAAACAATGATTGCGGGAATATAGAAAAAAACACGTTTATCACGGGGGGGGGGGTCATGTTATCGAAAAGAACATTTAAAGTCCACAAGCCGTCTCACGGTGGAGATAAACCTTTTTCGTGTTCCGACTGCAACTGTTCTTGTTCTCGAAAGTGACAATTTAAAATCCACATGCTGACTCACTGTGGAGAAAAACCTTTTTTATATTCTGACTGCAACTATTGATGTTCTCAAAATGAACATTTAAAAGACCACAAGCCGTCTCACAGTGGAGAAAAACCTTTTTCATCTTCCAATAGCAACCCCCGTCCCTGTCACACATCGTCACATCTGTGAGACCCCCCTCCCCCCTAGTGTGATGTCACATATTTTGCAATTTTATAGACAGCATTGGAAAGGTTAAAATAATAATGAGTTCTTGTTTCAGGAGAAGTTTAAGACTGTGAGGGATCGCGAAGCGCATATGCAGGAAAAGCACGGAGCTAGTAGGCCACTGCAGCTGTGCTACTTGTGTGGATGTATGACGCGTAACTACTCTTGGCACCTCCGCAAGACCCACAAAGACCCCCAAGAGAATGTGCCCGTCAAGTGCGAGCTATGCACCAAGGAATACCCAAACAGCTTCCGGCTTATGCAGCACACAAAAACGGTGCACAAGACCAGCGGGAGCGTGTGCCCCATCTGCGGCAACACCGTGAAGACCCATCTAGGCTCGCATATGAAGGAGGTGCACTTCCAGACAGACAAGTACAGCTGCCTGTACTGTAACAAGAAGTCGGGCAATGCATACAACATGCGCGTTCACATGCGCACGCACACAGGGGAGGTGCCCTTCGCCTGCCCCGACTGCCCCCTGAAATTCTCTCACCGCGTCACCATGAAGCAGCACCGTCTGCAGGTCCACCATGTTGACATGTTCCAACGCACTCCTCCCATCACTTTGGCCACCACTCCTCCCACCAAGAAACTAAAAAAAAAACAAAAAATTATAAATGCTAAATCCAACCAATCAACGGTGATAAATTGTTAGAAAATAAATGCAATTTTTTTTTAAATTTCTTTCTTTCTTTAACATCTTGTACACCGACTTATCCTTAACCTCTCATCCTTCGCGAGCCCACCGGCGATTAAATGCGATTTTAACCCTTACTAGTGGTCGCCCAACGGTCAAAATTCGACCATAATTGTAATGTTTTTTTTATTGATTTAATGTATTTTTTATGCATAATTTATAAAAAATATTAGCATTCTGCACTCCTTCTCTATAAGTCTAATAATAATATAATATAGCAGAACTTGTTTATCAATAAACTGTTTTTATAAATTGAATAATAATATTATTAAATATATAAAAGAAATAAAAAAATTAAAATGGAGTTCTACAAATTAAACTTGATAACAATAAATAAGTTTAAGGTAGGTGAAAAAATAAAATTCTTTATTTTTTTTTTAATATTACCACCTACTTGCATTTAAAATTTATTTAATTTTCTGGAGTGCATTTCATGTACATATTATAAAATTTTACAAAAATGTTTAATTTACAGATAAATAATTATGAAGTAAACTGTAGGTACATTATGAATATTTGTGAAAAAATAAAAAAAAACCACAGAAAGGTAAGTAAAAATAAAAAAACACAAAGAAACAAGTACCCCAAAAAATTACTTCTTATACGCTCAGCAGTATGCTACAAACCGAACAACTTTATATTGACGAATGTCGAAAGCAGGTATGGGCGAAGTCTGAATGAACACGGAACCCCGTAGAGCGGCGCATACAGCATACCCGCTATTAAGTAAAATTCGTTTTATGAGACAAGTTTTGCAACGACTTCAGATTAGAATTTGTCTCAATTAAACGGAATGGTGTCCGAGAAAACCGAAGTAAATTAGTATTTGTTTCTATATTTGGTTTCTGTTCCTTGGGTTTTGGCCCAAATAACCGACTGTTCCGATAAACCGGTGAACCAATTAACTCAACCGAGTAATCGCCCAACCCCCCACCCTGACCCTAACTGTCTACCACCCTGACCTACTGATTTTTTTTAATATTTCATGTTGAAAAAAAAAACAAAAAATTTCATTTACCTTTTTTACTCTAAATGTCAGGAATCACTGGTTAAAGTAATAGGTTCTACTTGCCATCCGATCTGCAGGACAGTGTGCAGAACCGCCAACTGAATTTTCATTATCCCAATGCCCCGACAAAGGGAATAATAATAATTCCTCTGGCGGTTTTACCTAAAAATGATCTGATTTGCAGAAACCCTGCATGCAGTTTTGCAAATCGGATGGTGAGTAGGCCATTTATGTCAAGCACACCCCTTAACAACGTGTATACAAACACAGTCTCCCCCACACGTAGACTTCGGAGCGGGACGTGCCCCGCGCCACTTTAGGCCGCCGCGCAGAAAAGTCTCACAGTGAACTGCGCTGTAAGCCGTTATCTTATTTTCGGTCTTTACTTTTCTGCGCGGCGGCCTGAAGTGGCGCGGGGCACGTCCCGCTCCGAACTCTGCGTGTAAAGGGTAGTATTATCTGGTAAGACCATGCAATTAAAAAAAACACGATTTTGCAAAAAAAACAAGTAAGTAAGTTATTACGAAAATAAAATAAACTGGCTCACGGCGAAAATTTTGCATCGGCGATCCATAAATTTAATATCTAGCAGCTGTGTAGTGCCTGTTTTCATACAAAATTTTGTTTGAATTTACATCTAAAATGTAGTTGACAGGTGGTCGATGGGGACAATCACTACCAGTTATTCCTGAAACCTACTGAAAGGAAAAAAATATTCAGCAGAAGTTTTGCCTTTGTCAAAATGAACAAATTTTGGCATGAAAATAAGTAGAATTTTCAGAAATGTTGATTCCCATCGTGCGAAAATAAAATTTATTTCACTTTGCGGAAATAAATTTTCCGCAAAGTGAAATAATAATTTTTTTGTCCAGAGTGACGGACGTATGAATCCATCCCTCCCACTGCGGTGCAAGGTGATGTTCCGAAAGAGTACGGCTGGAGAAGTGAAAACTCCCAAGGATTCCCTCGACCACTCTCTCCCGATCCCGCCTGCCATGCAGCTGGTGGACAAACCTCACACCATGAACCCGGGCACCCCTGCTAAATCACCAAATGTAGCGAACCACTTGGGGTGACCTGATGAAGAGGTGTTGGTTATCCAATAAATGCATAAATATACCAATCCCAATAAATGGTTCCTAGAGTTGCGGTACCCATACCAGCCTCCCAAATTAAAAACGTTTCTAAACATTTTTTTTGTGGAAGCAGTTCCAAAAATAGCCGGTTCCTCGGAGAAATAATAGCATCCCCCACGACCGAGTCTCGCGCCACTTCAGGCCGCCGCGCAGAGAAGTAAAAACCCATAGGTTTACAGCGCAATTCACTGTACTTTCCTGTGCGGCGGCCTGAACTCGGTCGCTCCGAAGTGGTCGTGTGCGAGCTGCTAATATCGACAGAAAAGGAACCGGGACAGAAATTTCGTCCATCTCTGGAAGCAGCTGTCATCTGCAGGGTTGCCAATGCACATGTTCTAAAATACCCACAATAGTTGTTCAATTTTCCCACAAGTTCCTTCACCTCCAAAATGATTGACAACTATTTTTCCGGCCTCCGTGGTCGAGGGGTAAGTCTCTCGACTCGCAATCCGAAGGTCGCGCGTTTGAACCCGACTTATTTTTACCCAAATAAGTTTTATTTAATTCAATGAAATTCAATTGAAATTGTGTTGACATTCCACTAACCGCCGCACTATTATTAAGCACGCTTTTTGGAAATTACATTTAATTTTAACTTAATTACTACAAGAAACAACTAATTAGTTTCGATAGATGGTAGAATAAGAATTAAAAATCAATTTTTATTCAAAGTTCAAAATCACCGGTATAAAACGATTCTTTTGCCGCCATCTTTATTTACTTTTGAACGGGCTGACAATTGCGTGAGTTTCGTTTCAATGTAAATACGCATGACTTACTTAGTTTTCCCAAACTAAGAACCTATTTTGTGCAAATAAATAGTTGTTTTCTGTAGTAATTGATAAAACAACGTATTATTTTCATAATCTGTGCCTAAAAGTGCAGCGGTTAGTGAAAATAATTGCCAAAATTTAGCATAAATTTTTTTTTGTCAAGTCATTTTTGGTCTTTTGCCCTTTCGTTCAGGCTTTAAAAACAGAAATTCGTTTGAACATTTGCTGCTAAAGAAAATGAAATTATATTACATTCTCACAAATCTTGTAAATATTTTTATCAATACGGTTGGATAATCAAGACATGCCCAGAATCCCCATATTTTCCCCACAAAATACCCAATTCCTGGAAAATCTTTGAAATTTCCCACGTAGTTGGGAACTCTCCGAGAATTGGCAACTATTATTCAAATGTCATTCATTTAATGATGTATGGTTCATTTATGATTTAATGTATGGTTAATTTATGTTCATTTACTGTAAAATGGGAAATCGGTGTTGGGGGATTAGTATATTTATGGGTGTTGGTTTATTTACGGTTATCGTTGTGACAGAAAGAAGTTACAGTTTGAAACGATATGATTTCAAAGTTTAGTAAATTTTCAAAAATATTATTTTATTCCTAAAACAATTTCGTCCTTGTTTTGGTTGTATACGTACCAGTGATCGTAAAACATAAGTTACCAACGAAGTACACGTACCACCTACATCAGATTTAAAATTATTACTTAACATAAAATTTAATGAAGTGTCAAAACCTTAAACATGAGTCTAACTATAAAAACGGTAGCAACTGACAGGCAAAACTGTTCGCAGAAAACTGTTAAAAAAGTAGACTTGAAGAAAAGAGGAAAGAATCCAACTCTTTCCAACCTAATTCAAAGAACGGTAATTTGTCAATATGTATATATATATATTTTTTGCCCCCGGAATGTACGGAAAATTATTAATTATATTAGACGCATAAGCATAAAACACCTGTCAAATAACATTATCTGTTGCGTTAATAGTGCTAATGTTTTATTCACAGGAAAAAGTATTCTGCAGATTATGCCTCGGGATAATTAATGATTATCCCGCACACATCTGGGAGGCGGGCCTCTCAGAGGACATATTGCTGTGCTGCGCCGTTGAGGTCTCACCAAGCGACTCCTACACGCACCTGTGTCCCAGCTGTTTGAACAACTTGAAACAATGCATTCAGTTTCGATTAATGTGCTCCAAAAACAATTGCATTTTCTTACAGCTAAAAACAATCAAAGTCGAAGAATCCTCCGTCACTTTTGATAAAAGTACAGAAATGTCAGATGCAAATATTGACACACATTCAGCGGTAAAAAGAAATGCTTTCAAAAATGTTAAAAAAGAAATTAAATTAGAAATTGAAAGTGTTAAAAAAATAGACGCCTCTGATGGTAACTACTTAGGGGCCGTTCAAGTATTACATAACGCAATTTGGGGGATGGGGGTTCTTGTAAAACGTTACTGTGCGTTACCTGGGCGGGAGGGGGGTTCGAATAACGCATTACGTAACATGTTTTTAAAAATTTAAATAAAAAACTAGGGAATTAAAATCTTCCAAGTTGGCAACCCTTTTCGTTTATGTTTTACGGGGAATCCCTTGATTGTACTGTACGTCATTTTTATTTTGCTCTCCCAAGTTGGCAACCCTTTTCATTTATGTTTTATGGGGAATCCCTCGATTGTATTGCGCGTTACATGGGGGGGAGGGAGGGTAAAGAATCTTCAAAAATTGCCTTACGTAATACTTGAACGCCCCCTTATTGGATTAAAAGTTAGTTTCTATTTTTCTATCATTTTATGCGTGCATGTGTTGTTTCTAGGTGCTGGATATGAACTTGAAATTATTTTTAAAAAAGAAAACACCGACGATGATTCAGTCCCGAATGACGACTCCTTCAATGCGTCGGATTATGTAAACGCAGATCCAAAAGGAAATCATGCGGAAGAGGCCGACTTAAGTATAATTAATTTCACTTATTCTTGGTAAGGCTCAAGGATGACATCACTTTTTACGCACGTGTGTTGGGATGTTTCAGGAAAGGAGCAGAAAGAGCTAGCATGCCTCAAGTGCCCCGTGATTTGTGCCGATGAGCAGGAGTACAAAGTTCACCGTGAGTCTCACAAGCCCGTCCGAGACCCCCAGGGGTTCTATGTCCCCTGCAAACTAGATGGCTGCATGGTTGGTACTTTTATTTATTTATTTTAAATCTCTACAAAACACTTACACAGCACAGGTGTTAAAGAGGGCCAAAGTAAAACTTAAGTATTAGTAAAACTGCATGCAAAAAAAAAGTTTACATAATTGAAATATGATCATCAAACGTGAGAATGAGGAATTTCAATGATTATGTAATTTTCTCTCACTTTAGTGTGGTGTATGTATGACAAGAGATATTGATAAAACTCTATATTTACACATAAACATGTGTGGTATCTGTTAATCCCATTGATTAATATTACTTAGAATGTGTTGGGAAACTTAAAATAATTTTGAGGTTCGTTATGATTACAAGATGATCTATTTACATTACCATTAAAGATCACGATGAATATTAAACTGGACTAGACGTCCTTACTATAGCAGGCTCTATTTCTGAGGCTCCGAGTTGCCAGACTGATGGTGTCTGCTTGACTACCTGATACCTTCAGCTATCACAGAACTGTTGATTCAATAGACACGAAAAAAACATGTTACTACGAAAGATGATACTGCTCTGATATAATACTTATATCTATTGGAATATCGCAAAACTTATTATCACTAACTATACTAATGACATCTATTAGAGGATCTTGAAACTACATATACTACAAGATATATTTTGAAGGTACATGCAGCTTTTTTGAAATAGCTTCATTTCAATTTATACAATACTTTATAAAATTAATTACAATACTTTATACAATACAATACTTTCAATTTATACAATACTTCCCCACCTTCCTCTTCCCTATCTCCTTCCCCTCCCCACTACCTTCAGCCTCACAACATACCCCGATTGGGGGTGCCATAGTCTCACTGGCTCCAGACGGGAGCAGTTGGGACTCTTGTGCGGTATTAACTGTAAAAAAAAAAAAAAAATACAATTTCATTTATAATTTGGGAGGCGTGTGTGGGTACCGCCACCCCGGGAACCATTTATTGGATAACCAACACCTCTGCCATAGGTCACCCCAAGTGGTTTGCTATTTTTGATGAATTAGCAGGGGTGCCCGGATAAGGTATGGAGTAAGGTTTGTCCAGGTCTTGGCGGCCGATGCGTCTGCCCACGTGCTGTCTGGTGGATTGAGAGACTGGTTGAGGTAGGTCTTTTATCCTCTCCAGCCAGAATCTCTCGACCCATCACCTTACACCGCGATTCATATGTTCACTCCTGGATACACACTGACCCCCAGATTCCTACCCATCCCCCATTCCTTCCCAGAACTTCCTCTCCTTCCTTCCATAAAAAAAACCCTCCACTTAGCATTCCCTGAGGACATAGGCCCTGAGGGAAATTATTTTCCTTTATTGGAGCTAATCAGTATTATGGAGCTAATGTAAAAAAAAAACTTAACAATGGTGTATTTTGGATCGTACAAATGTGGATTTTCTGCTTTTGGGTGCATAAAACATTGTGTGATGCCTCGCACAATTGTAATTATTTGGGATGAACAAGTTTATCTTATTAGCATCAAGAAACGTATATGTATTGTATATTTTACCCGGTTAAGAAAAATATAAAAAAAAACTCAGGATTATGTGTACCTCCGGATAATGTTCATGTTCTGTTGTTGTGTAGAAGTTCTCACTGCCTGAACTTACATTATCTCGCTAATGTGAGATTGTTTAACCTGATCTTTCTGACCTACACCACAGTTGCATACATGCTCAGACGTTGTATTACGTGATCCATAAAGTTTCACCAAAACAGTTGATCCCCGGAATTTTAATTATTATAAAATCATAATTTGTGCCTTTATTATAATCCAATTTCAAACCTAAAATCGACTTAAAAAATTTAATAATAAGTTGGTACGGATTTCAAACGAATTTATTTACTGTATCGATTTTTTGTACTTATATTTATTTATTTATTTAAGGAACATAAACAGTCTTAGTAATATAATAAACATGAGAGGATGATAAAAAAACAGACCAATTATTAATGTTCACAGATAGGTATTTAGAAACGAAACTTAATAAATGTAAACTAGAATATTTAAGAAGAATTAAGAAAAAAAAATAGAACTAAGCAGCAATTAAAAAAATAATAATAATAGTACAAATCTGAATTCAACAAATGATAAACCAATACACATCAATAAAATAAGTGTGATTATAACTAAAACAATAGGTATTTGATTTGGAAAGGGTAAGGGGAGGAGAGGGATAAGGGAAAGTTGCCACGCAAGTAATATAAAAATTTTAGATACAATTAATTAATATTCATGAATATGTGTTATTCGCACCTAGAATGTTATACAGTGAAGTTCTGTTGCGACAGTAACAAGCAGTAAATACGTCAGCACGTGTGTCTATATTTGCAAATTTGTTGTTATAGTAGTTACATGTCCTTTGCATAAATTCATTTTGATTGGAATTGGTGTTGCAAAATGTTGTTATATGATGGTGTGTACAGTAGTTTTATCCTTGATGCATTGGAATGACATATATATTTTATACTTAGTTATATTTTGTGTAAGTATGTTGTATTTTCCCCAAACTGACTACATATTGTATATAAGTATTCCGGGGGCCAACTATCGGGGGATTAACTGCCAAAACATGTTGTTTTGTTTTGGAGGAAGGAACTTTGTAAATAATAACGCATCTTCAAGAAACTTTAAAGGACTCGTGACTTTTATTTGCTCTATTCCCAATTACATTGTGAATGTTCAGGAGCTCCAAACTACCCAACCCAAACCAAGGAGTTTACGTTTTACTTGTTAAGAAGATATGGTGATGAGACGAGAAGGTGAGTAAAAAAACCTAAACATAGGCTTTTTATAATGCTTCCTAGGTAGAGGGGAATTTGCATCTCCTGACATCTATGGATAATTTCTTCTATTAATTAATCAACTTTACATAAACCAAAAAATCGAATTATCTGGAGAGGTGTGAGTCCTAGCTAATTAGGTTAAATTTTATACACACGTATTGTATCGAAATGGGATAGATTGCTTTGTAAAGGACAGCATTGGAAACATTAAAATAATAATGAGTTTCTATTTTCAGGAGAAGTTTAAGACTGTGAGGGATCGCAAAGCGCATATGCAGGAGAAGCATGGGGCCAGAGGGTCACTGCACCTGTGCTACGTGTGTGGAGGTATGGTGCGCTACTATAGAAATCACCTCTGCACGACCCACAAAGAGCTCCAAGAGAAGGTACCCGCCAAGTGCGAGCTGTGCAACAAGGAATACCCAAACAGCTTCCGGCTTCAGCAGCACACAAAAGCGGTGCACAAGTCCAGTGGGTGCATGTGCCCCATCTGCGGCAACACCGTGAAGACCAAGATCGGCAAGCACATGCAGGAGGTGCATTTCCAGACGGACAAGTACAGCTGCCTGTACTGCGACAAGAAGTCGGGCAACGCATACAACATGCGCGTACACATGCGCACGCACACGGGGGAGCTGCCCTTTGCCTGCCCTGACTGCTCCCTGCAATTCTCTCACCGCGTCACCATGAAACAGCACCGCCTGCAGGTCCACCATGTTGACATGTTCCAACGTCCTCCACTCACCACCTTGGCCACCGTTCCTCCCGCCAAAAGACCAAACAAATACAAAAAATTGTAAATGCCATATCCGAACAATCAGCAGTGACAAATTGATTTAAATTAAATCCAATTTAAAAAAAAAATTGTTTCTTTAACATCTTATTCATCGACTTAAAGATACTATTAAAAAATTGTTTCACTGAATATAACTAGCTATTCTGGAGAAACTACTTATGGTAGATTATATACTATGGTAGAATCCGTTTGATTGGGACACAAATATTTTGTCCCACAGAGGCAATGTTTTGGGTAGGTGTAAAAAAAATTTGTTGATTTTTTTTTTAATATTTATAGTGTTAAATTTATTCAAGTTCTCTGGAATGTATTTTAAATATCATAACATTTTAGAAAAAATGTTTAATTTACAGAAAAAATTTATATGTTCTAACTATAGGTCAGTAGACCGGTCAGTGGCTGAGTTGGTTTTTCGTTTGGGTCCTATCCGGGCGTCGCATGTTCGAGGGCTAAGTTCTTCATCACGACACAAGCAACATTTTCTGCTTACTGTGGTGGTAGTAGAAGTTTTTCAAACATTGTTGGGTTATTCGTAACCCGGGAATGTTTGTTTGTCTTTCTTTTAAACAAAATTAAATAGATACATATTATTAATATTTATGAAAAAATAAAAAAAAAAACCAAAGAAGGGTAAGTACAAACAAACAATTACATAATATTATAATAACAGTAATTCAAAAAATTACTTCTTACACGCTCAGCAGTATACTACAAACTGTATAACTTTACGTTGACGAATGTCGAAAGCAGGCGTGGGCAAAATCTATTGAATTACTGCCGAACTCGGAACCCCGTAGAGCGGCGCATGCCGCATACCCGCCCTTGGGTAAAATTCGTTTACTGAAACAAGTTTTGCGTCGACTTCAGATAAGAATTTGTCCCAATTAAACGGAATGGTGTCCCAGAGAACCGAAGTAAATTAGTATCAGTTTCTATATTTGGACCGGAACTGCGAGATGTGGTGATGACGAGTGCCTCAAAGGTGGAACAGGGAGTTCAATGAAAATGCCGTAGATCCCCGCTTCCTAGTGTCGCACTGGATTTGTGTATTGCGCGAGCGGGGGCCAGCTTTAAGTCGCCGAGGGCCCTTGTCCCATTACTACACTGGAATTAAGTACCTAATCGCTGTTATCTCAACCAATAGGACCTTTGAAAAGTGAGCTCTTAATCAAAAGTGGCCAATGTGGTAAGGTTTCATTTTATCTCTTTCTCTCACGGACTAAATCCTGTAGATGTATGTGTTTGTCTCTTTTTAGTATCGTTTCCGTTTCATCGAGTTTCAAATCACAACGGTGCTAAAGATTCGAAAATCGAGTGCAGTTCACATGCGGTAGGATTGAAACCTTCACCCATACAATCTCAAGCAATAGGAGCCTTGAAAAGTGCGCTCTTAATCAAAGCGACCAATGCATGCGTCACTCGTTTCCGTTTCATCGAGTTTCAAATCACAATGGTACTAAAAAAAATTTTACTTCAAAAAAATTTGTGGAAGCAGTTCCAAAAATAACCGGTTCCTCAGAGAAATAATATCGACATAAAGGGAACCGGTTCCTTGTAGCCGGGACAGAAACCTCGTCCACCTCCAGCAGCTGTCAGCTGTCATCTGCTAGGTTGCCAATGCATATGATCTAAAATACCCACATATAATAACAACAATAGATCTCCAAATTCCCCACAGGTTCCTTTACCCCCAAAATGAAATACAACTCTATTGAAATTGGGGTTTATCCACCACCCGCCGCACTTTTATTTATTTATTTATCATTTATTAACGGACTTACGTCCAATTTACAACAAAGTGACATGAAATTTCTTAGGCACGTACATTATTAGGCACGTTTTTTGGAAATTACATTACATTTCAACTTAATTACTACCAGAAACAACTAATTATGTTTGGATGGATGGTAGAAGACGTATTGAAATTCCGTTTTTATTCAAACAAAGTTCAAAATTATCCGTATAAAACAATTCCTTCGCCGCCATCTTATTTTTTTTTTGTATGGGTTGACATTTGCGTGAGTTTAGATTCAATCCGAAAACGTATGAATTACTTAGTTTACCCAAACAAAGAACACGATAACCTGTTTTGTGCATGTAAAAAGTAGTTTTTCGAATTAAAGATAAGACGTGATGTAATTTCCATAATATGTGCCTAAAATTCATCCAAACATAATTTGTGCCTAAAATTGCTGCGATTGGTGGAAAAATTACCGAAAATAGCGTTTATTTTTTACTATCCAGTCATTGCCGGATTTTCTCTTTTGCACAGGCTATAAAAACAAAAATTTGTTTACACATTTGCTTCTAAAGAAAATTAAATTTAAATAAATTTTCACAAATAATGTCAAAATGGTCGGATTATCAAGAAATGCCCAGAATCCCCGCGTCTTCCCCACACAGAGATCAAAACGAATCGTATTTTACCAACAAAATAATTCTTGAAAAATCTTAGAAATTCCCCGCATATTGGGGAACTTCACAAAATGGCAACCCTGGTCATCTGTCATTCATAATATAAATTCGTATGCTGTGAAATCGTTGTGATAGAACGAATGTATAGTGATTTCAAAGTTTAGTAAATTTTCAAAAATTTTACTTCATTCCTAAAATAATTTCATCCTTGTTTTGGTTGTATACGTACTAGTGATCGTAAAACATATGTTGCCAATGAAGCACCGACATAAATCAGATTTAAAAGTGTGAACATAAAATTTTATGAAGTCGTGTCGAAACCTTAAACATGAGTCTAACGATAAAAACAGTAGCAAATGACAGAAAAAACAGTTCGCAGAAAACTGTTAAAAATGTAGGCTTGAAGAAAAGAAGAAAGAATCCAACTCTTTCCAACAAAATGCAAAGAATGGTAATTTCTGTCAATATATTATATTTTTATCCATTGAATGTTTAGAAAATGATTCAACTATATTTGATGCATAAGCATAATACAGCTGTCAAATCACATTATCTCTTGTGTAAATAGTGCAAATGTTTTGTTCACAGGAAAATGTGTTCTGTAGATTATGCCTCGGGATGATTAATGATTATCCCGCACACATCTGGGAGGCGGGCCTCTCGGAAGACATATTGCTGTGCTGCGCCATTGAGGTCTCACCAAGCGACTCCTACACGCACCTGTGCCCCAGCTGTCTGAACAACTTAAAACAATGCATTCAGTTTCGATTAATGTGCTCCAAAAACAATTGCATTTACTTACAATTAAAGACAGTCAAAGTTGAAGAATCGTCCGTCACTTGTGATAAGAGTACAGAAATATCAGATGTAAATATTGACACACATTCAGCTGTAAAAAGAAAAACTCTCCGAAAGGAAATTAAATTAGAAACTGAAAATGTTCCAAAAATAAGCACCTCTGATGGTAAAGTTCACTTATTGGATTAAAAGCTTAGTTTTTGTTTCTATGTTTCTGGCACCCCATTGTTAACGCATGCATGTGTTGTTTCTAGGTGCTGGATATGAACTTGAAATTATTTTCAAAAAAGAAAACACCGATGATGATTCAGTCCCAAATGACGACCCCTTCAATGCGTCGGACTATTTAAACACAGATCTAAAAGGAAATCATGCAGAAGAGGCTGACCTAAGTATAATTGTTATCACCTTTCTTGGTAAGACTCACGAACGACTTCAGTCTTTACGCATGTGTGTTGGGTTGTTTCAGGAGAGAAGCAGAAAGAGCTAGCTTGTCTCAAGTGCCCCGTGATTTGTGCCGATGAGAATGAGTACGAAGTTCACTGTGAGTCCCACAAGCCCGTCCGAGACCCCCAGGGCTTCTATGTCCTCTGCAAATTGGACGGCTGCAGGGTTAGTACTTTTATGTATTTATTTGAAATCTCTGTAAACTGTTATACAGCATGGGGTTACAGAGGTCCAAAGTAAAACTTAAGGTGGTATTCCAGTCTAGAAAAAAAAACATTCTTTTTTCTTCATATTTCCATAGTTTTGATATTCAAAAATATCTCTTTAACCCTTTGAGGAGTATCGCCGCACGTATGCGGCGGCACTCGGACAATCCAAATAGAGTATTGCCGCATACGTGCGGCCGTACGACTTAATATCGTTTTTTCTATGCCGTGCTCGTAATTTCGATTAAATTATGATTTTTAGACAAAACAAATATATTTGTCAAATATTTTTACATATTTTAACAAAAATTGTTACGTATCTAAATAAATATATATTACTAATTCAGTGACTTTCAACATTTTACAGTGTTTCCATAAATTTATTTTTTTATTTAAAAAAAAGAAATGTACAATAATAAAAAGATAATACTTAAAAAAAAAAATTAAAAAAATTATAAGTATGTTCTTGTTATAGTTTGGAAAAATTCAGCGGTTCTCAACATTTTACAATATATTTACTTATTTAGGTTCCGTACGTTTGCTCGAAAAGTAATCGATAGATTGACTCAAAATTTTTACAGAACATTGGATTTTACAAGCAGAGTTTTTCTGTATATAATGGTAAGCTCTGGCGTGATGAAATTTGCGTAAAAAAATTACTACAGGTGGTGCGCGAGTGTTTTGAAAATGTGTGTATTTTTATTTGAAGGCAGGAGGGAGAGGGTAAAGAAGGGGATAGGTATCGCGGGAAGGGTGATGAGAGAAGGAGAAGGCGGGGAAGGTTGAAGAGGAACGCAAGAAGGGAAGGGGACGCAGGAAGGGAAGGGGATGCAGGAGGGGAACGGGGACGCATGGGAATGGACATGCAGGGAGAAACAATTTATTTCTTTGAAAGGCATTGCGACGCATGCCGGGTACCAGCTAGTGTTGTATAAATATTGTTACGTAAATATTTTACGTATTATAACGAACAAGGAAGGACACAAAATTTATGTGTGTTGGATGTAATGTTAGAACATTATGATAGAACGTTATAATAGATTATGCACGTATCTGTGTTTTGAGGAATACCACACGAAAATATTTTAGCTAGTAATAGTTTGAAAAAATAAATACGAAATCTAAATCTAACGTTATTCACATGTTGAGAACTACCGAATTTATACTTTATTTTTATTTTTAGTATTATCTTTTTATTACTGTACATTTCTTTTTATATAAACAAAAAAAAAATTTTTTTTGAAAACTTATTTTTTTTAAATGTTGAGAGCCACTAAATTTGTCAAAGTTATTATAAAACTTTACTTAGACTTTTTGTTATTTATTTCTAGTATTTATTATCTTTTTATTATTGTATATATCTATTGTCTTTTTACATATTTTTTTAAAAACTTTCTATTTGTTAAATGTTGAGAACCACTGAATTTGTCCAACTTATTATAAGACCTTACTTAAACTTTACTTTTTCTATTTTTATCTTTTTATTATTGGACATTTTTTTGTTTTAAATAAAAATAATAACTTTTGAAAAACATTTGTAAAATGTTGAGAGCCACTGAATTCATCCACTTTTTTATTTTTAGTATTATCCCTTTATTATTGACAATTTCTTTTTACATAAATAAAAAAATTAAAAAAATTTATTTGTAAAATGTTGAGAACCACTGATTTTGTCAAACTAAATTTACAATGCAATAAAATAAAAGGTTAAATATAGCAATTAAAAAAGCTCCAAAATAACTTATGTAGTAAAAAAAAGTAAGAAGATAATTTATTAAATCGAATACAAAATTAAGAAAAACTTGAAAAATAACTCACTCCCACGATGTAGATGACAAAAAAATAACTCACTGCTCAAAGGGTTAAAATGATTTTTCGAAATTCGCATTATTTTAAAGTTATAACCATTTTAGTATTGCGGTTTGGACGGAATCTAACTAGAATCTAAATAGAACAAAATTTTAAACACATTTTTCTCAAAACTACTTTTTTTGATATCTCAAGTTCTACAGAACCGATTTATTTGTAATTTGGTGTGAGCCTTCTCTACACATTACTCTATCGCTCCTACCAGAACTATAACAAAATTAAAAATTTTACCATAGTAAAAAAAATAAGTGAATATGATGTAACAATAATAAGTGAATATAATTTTTATCTTCAGAATTCAACTTTGGAATGATACACAGCAAAACAGTTTTCAGATCCAGATCCAATGCAAAGGAAACCTTGCAAGATTTCCACCAGTACACGGTTTTTTACGTTTTGGCAAATCCTTCTGTTTTGCTTTGGTGGTCGCACTTTTTGCCCGCTTGTATTTTTGCGCACATCTATTATTTGATGTAGCTTCTACTGGTCATTCGAGCATGTTCGTCGGATTATCGGATACATTTAGGAGCCTTAGCTTACTCGTTATTTTACTTCATGTTACTTGCTTTAGATAAATGTCGATTAAACATGTCGATTTAGATAAAACCGGCCATTAGCGAATATACCACGCTAACTCAGGACGGTTAACCGGCCTTTAGGGTTCAAATTGGTGTATTTTGGATCAAACAAATGTGGATGTTCTGCTTTCGGGCCCGTAAAACATCATGTGATGCCTCACGCAATTGTAATTATTTGGGACGAACGAGTTTATCTTATTAACATCAAGAAACATATATTATATCCTGTAAAAAAGTGTAATAAAAAAATTCGGATTTGTGTACCTTCGGATAATATTTATATTCAATTATCGCATAGAGGTTCCCACATCCTCAACTTGCGTTATCAAACATTATATACACAACTGTTACATATGATTCATCAGTGATTACCAGTTATTACCGTACTCGAATGTCTTATATGTGATTCAAAGTTTCATCAAAACACATAATATATTGTATCAAAATGGGATAGATTGCATTGAAAGGGACAGAATTGGAAAGGTTAAAATAATAATGAGTTTCTTGTTTCAGGAGAAGTTTAAAACTGTGAGGGATCGCAAAGCGCATATGCAGGAAAAGCACGGAGCTAGCGGGCCACTGCACCTGTGCTATGTGTGTGGAGGTATGGTGCGTTACTACTCCAGCCACCTCTACATGACCCACAAGGGCAGGAAGGAGCTCCAAGAGAAGGTGCCCGCTAAGTGCGAGCTGTGCACCAAGGAATACCCAAACAGCTTCCGGCTCCAGCAGCACACCAAAGCGGTTCACAAGTCCAGCGGGTGCGTGTGTCCCATCTGCGGCAACACCGTGAAGACCAAGATCCGGCTGAACAAGCACATGCAGGAGGTGCATTTCCAGACGGACAAGTACAGTTGTCTGTATTGTGATAAGAAGTCGGGCAATGCGTACAACATGCGCGTACACATGCGCACGCACACGGGGGAGCTGCCCTTCGCCTGCCCTGACTGTTCTCTGCAATTCTCTCATCGCGTCACCATGAAGCAGCACCGCCTGCAGATCCACCATGTTGATATGTTCCAACGCCCTCCGCCCACCACCTTGGCCACCGCTCCTCCCACCAAGAGACCAAAAAAATACATAAAATTATAAATACCATATCCTATCAATCAATGGTGACAAAGTGATTTGAAATAAATGCAAAATTTTTGTATAATTTCTTGCTTTCTTTAACCTTTTATTTACTGGTTTATCCTATTAAATATACACTATTAAAAAATCATTTTTATGAAAACAACTGGCTATTCTGGGGAAACTACTTATAGGTAAGTTAAGTTACTACTTATCAGGTAAGTTAAGTTATGGAGCTAGTAGCTGCAAGGAGCGGAGGAGCGATGCACTCTCTGATTTTGTCAATACAAAAAATCCCGAGCACCGCAGAACATACTAAAACGTGTCTCTTTACGACACTAAACTCACTTCGGTTATAATGGTATAACTACGTGCAAATCAAAGGTGTCTATATAAAAAAATCAGAGCATTTTGTACCTATATTCAGAGCGGTGGTTTGTTTTGCATATCGCTCATAGAATTGTATGAAATGTTCACGTAATTCTCTAATGAGTTGAAACCGTAGGGATAGAAATGCTTTGAAAACATTACGCCAAATTAATTATTATTATAAAGCGGACGGCATTCCAAAATTTTCCACCACATCAGAAGGAACGGTTCAATAGCATGTCAAATAGGGACGCGTTTATGTCTTCAATTTAACATCTAAGTACTCTTTTCATTCAACATTTGATCGGTGATTTGTAAAAAGTAAAATTTATTGTGACTTTACAAATGCCATTGGGTCAATATCTATTTTATAATAAATGATTACCGGATGCTTTTTTAGAGTGTGTTAAATTGTTAAAAATCGTGTATGCAATCCCTATGATGTCAGCAGAGAGTGAAAGGTGTTTTTCAACTTTAAAAAGAATTAAATCTTTCTTAAGAAATACAATTAGAAAAAGATAGACCTTAAGCATTGACAGTGCTAAGCGTTGAAAAACGCCTAATTCTAACTATACCGAACTTCAACTCGAGGATCACTGGCGTCTTTGCTATTCAGAGACAATGGGGGATCGACCTAATATACAAATAGGTAGGATTTTTCATAAGTAAATTTATTTTAATTAGAGTAGGTAGGTATATACAAAGATTTTTAGTGCACCACCCATTTTTGTGAGCACGATCTGCCATTGCTTATGGTAGATTATATACTACAGTCGATTCCATTTAATCGACGGTGACAAATTAATTTTTTTTTTTTAAATTTGTTTCAGCTACATTTTTCAGCTAAATTTGTTTCAGCTACATTTTTAAGTTATTATCACTAAACCCAGAGAAAGTTATAACACAGCTGACAGGTTTGTGCTTACGTTTGCACCGATGTTTCTAGAAATCAGGTTAGACATAAATACATAAGTGATCAAACATCCTTTTTTAATGTAATTTAAATTTCTTATTATTATATCAGGGAAATTAATATCGAAAAAACATCTCAATATTAGGCGCGGCAGGATCAGATGCTCTGACTCGGGGGATCAAATGTTGCGGCGATGTTTGGACTAAGTGCGATTCAAATGATCATTGATGATTATTATGCTTAAAATTTGACTTACCAAACTGCTTCGTGCTTTCCATTCACTAAGGTATTCACCGGGAAGGCGTGTGTTAGTAGGAGAGATTTTATGAAAGTATTGGTGATATTTGCGGTTTTTGAATGCGGAATGACAAGCGAGACTGCATATTAAACGACAACATTCACAGTTTTTGCTTTTTTGTATGCAAATTGATCCGTAGCGGAACTAAATTCAACTCACGAATTATTACGGTTTATATGGACCTTCTGTCCCTTGCAGAGGTATGATTTCAACTTAACTAAATAGGGCAGAGGGCAAACAATGGTAGTTGCCAAAAGGCAACATGCAACAATAACCAGCGCAAACAGTATTGATGAGAATTCTATTCAGGAAGGAAAAAAATATGATGCACTTTCTTTATATATTGCTACACTCCTGCTATAAAAAAATAGTTAAATAATATAAAATTATTAAAAAAATATTGCAGTAAAAAAATTTGCTGTAAAATGCAGGAAAACCATTCCTTGTGTTCTGAGTACAATGCAATTTAAGCTGAACTCTTACGCAGATCCATTCCTTAGTTAAAAGCACTCTTATGTTCATAATGCAAATTCCAGTTACTGATTCATCTGCTGTCGCATTTCGAAGGAAATCATCCATGTGTTCCTAGTGCAAAAATTGGAGGAAAACCATTTTCGTATTCTGGGTGTAGTGACGATTAATGTATGCAGATTCATTCTTAAGTTAAAACCAGTTTCATGTTCCGAATGATCTATCAAAATTCCAGTTGTTGATTAATCTGTGAACGCATTTCTGCGAAGAAAACTGTTCTAACGATTGGAGTGGAGTTAAACATTTGTTTCAAACCGTATGTTGAAAAAATCGTAATTTGTAGGAAAACCATGCGCATATTGTGAGAGTAATGCTAATTAAAGCTGGTGACTCGCACGCAGTTTTAATCGTAATTTAAAACCAGTTTTGTGTTCAGAATGTAACAATTAAATTTCAATTGTGGATTCATCTGCTGACACATTTCGAAGAAAACCATTCTCTTATTCGAAGTGCAGTTATATAATAATGGTTGCAGACTATGTACTTGCTGCCAGAATCAAACCATTTTCATGTTCTGAGTGTGGTTTTAATTCCCTGTGTACAGATTTAATTGAAACTAGTTTTGTGTTCAGAATATAATGATAAATTAAATAAAAAGTTACAGATTCATCGAAGGAAGCCATTCTCATGTACCGAAGCTTTAAATTTAACCATATGCTGCAAAATTCTGAGAAATTGACTGTTCCGTGTAACTATTATTTAAGCTTGTGGGCTCTTACACAGAATCAATCTGTTCTAAACACGTAAAAATTCGAGATGTGAAATTAACTGCCAACGCAATACAAGGGACACCATTCTCGCTTTCCGAGTGTTCGTCACACGTGTTAAAAAATAATCAGTACCTTTTTGGTAAAATGAAGTCATAATTTAAAAAAAGAAGATTTCTGTATTTTTAAAAAAAGAAGATTTCTGTAATTTTAAAGTATTTTTTTCTCAATTCTTAATAACAATTCAAAATAATTTTAAAAAAGGTGGTTATTTTTATCATGGGTTTTATTTAATAAATAAATATACACAAATATCCAAGTTCGTATCTCATAAAATAACAATAATAATTGGTATTTTAACAGTATCACTAAGCAAAAATATGAATATACTACATATATTACACATTTCGGAATGTTATTACATTATTGTTAGAATTTAATAAAATCTTTTAAAAAAAAAAGAGGTCTCAATGGCCGAGTGGTTAAAGGCGTTGTCCGGGTAAGTCAGAGATTCTGGGTTCAATCCCCAAATGCAACTGTTATCTTTTTATTTTCTGTGTCTTGTTCTGTTTTATGTTTCATATAGATTTATTAGTATCATATTCTTCTTCAATGATTAAAGGCTGCATTGATGGGTACAACCCAATACAATACTTCAAAACACAACCCAATAAATAAAAAAAAAAGCATAAGTATTGCATTATTTAAGTACAAAAACACAAAGCAATTACTGCTAATACTTAATTTGTAAAACAAACTTAATACAAATACAATATGTTTATTACTGTTATTAACACTATTGCTTTTATTTACATTTTATGAGGGCTGTCCAAGGTGCTGCGGTCGCGAGGAACAATTTTTTGCGCGATCTAGCAACACTGGCATATAGCCTGGTTCTCCCACATCAAATGCCCACCACGCTGCACTCTCTGTGACGCTTAGTCTCGTCATGGCAGCCACTCGCGATGGAGCTTCCGCTCCCCGCACCCGCCAAGTGTGAATTACGCTTTGTGATTGGTTTTGTGTGCAAAGACCAATACCCTGGTAGACATTCATTCTCAGCTGCATCAAATGTATGGAAAACAGTGCTAAGCGCGATAGGTTGGTTTAGAAGTTAGAAGGTCTCATTCCTAGTCACAACTGAGCACTTAAGGAATTCGGGGTCCTTCAATCTGTTGTTGTTTGTGATCTTTGGTGAATATTTTTGGGACCCGCCTTGCGCAGACCTTGTGGTATACCTAATGTTCTATCAAAATTTTGTCAATAGTGGTTTTACTGATATGATCATATCACAGAGCTCCGTAAAAACGAATTACAGAGCGTTATTCACACGCGGTGGGTGCGGCGGGCAGAAGCTCCATCGTGAACAGCTGCAAAGCCGAGACTAAGCGTCATAGAGAGTGCAGCAAGGTGGGCGTTTGGTGTTGCCGGATTGCACGTAAAATCGTTCCTCGCCGCCGCAGCGCCTTGGAGACTTTATTTTACGGACAGCCCTTGTATATATGCAATGATACATAAATAATTTAAATAACTAAGACTTACAAAGAAAAAATAATTTATTATATTGCGCAGAAATATTAATTGTAATATTAACAGAACGTGGATGGCGCTCTCCCCATAAGCGACACAAACACCTCATGCGGCCTCCGATGTCTTATGATGTTGGTAAAATAAATATTTGTATGTTAGTAGATACTTTAGTAAGTACTGCACCATTTTCTTTAGCCGACAACACACCCCAGAATCAAACTGTCCACATTTTTAAACTTTCACTCTCCCTTATTAAATGTCATATAAATACATATACATAACATACACAAACTGTTAAACATTTTAATTTAAAATGCAAAACCTTCAAAATTATTTTACATTAGCAGACCCATGAAATATCACAGGATATTCATAGAGCTATTGCGTGTTCCACTATTTTCACACAGGTAGCAGTGTGCGGGGAACAGATTCGGTAGTTTCCGATCGTTCGGCGTTAGGGGTCAAATTGAACTATAGGATGTAGATAAAGGGAAACCTTTTTAACTTTGCATCTCATCTAATGAATTCTCCACAATTCAATTCTAATTTTGAAAACAGTAATTAAAATAATTTTCTGTTAAAAATATTAAATTGTGGGCAAGTAATTTATTGCTTGTCTGCCTGTCTCCAAATAAACACTTTCAATTTTGGAAATGATTTTGACGCTTAAATTCAAAGCCAATGTTCTAGAGCTCATTGAACCCTAGTTACAGACATACAAACAAAATTAGTGTTTTTTATTGAAATTAAGTAACACTACCACTAAGTGGAGGGAGTAAAAGATGGCAATCAATACAAATAAATGTAAATAAGAAAACAGTAATATTGAACTTAATACAGTTTGATTTTAAGGGAGGTACAGATTTAGAAATTAAAAAATGCATTAGGTATTAAATAAATTTGTAATAACACAGTATAATTAAAATAACTTTTTTTTAAACATAATTATGTAAAAAAAATCTTCCCTAAACATTTTCAAGTTAGACATTAACCTATAATTATAGTAATACTTTATGTTGGTTATGTACGCTAGACAATGTGAATGAGCCCACATATAATCCTCCGCCGGCATTGACGAGGTCCGCAGGGTGACTCCTGAGGTCCTAAAATGGCTCACAGACTGAGATGTCTCCCTCTGACCTCCCACCACTCAAAATAAGAAGCACAAACATATTATTAAATCACACATACTGATAATCTATTTTTAACCTGTCAACTGTGCTTGGTCCACAGGTGAACATTTTACTAAAATACATTTTTTTTTATTTTCATATTAGATTTTAACCTTTATGCATAAAGGATAAGTATGAAGAACAAGGTCAGAATTGCTTGGGCTAATAATAGTTCAGAAACGACTTTTAATTTGATAGATGAAGCTTCTCTGATAGCTTTGAAAAAGTTATCTATGAGATTCTGCCCGCCATTTTTTGATGATTGCTTCCCAAATGGAAGATTAAAAAATTTTTTTTAGCTATTCTGAAGAAATTTCTTACGATAAAAATAATAAGATATATTGCCTGAAAAAAAAAACATAATATTTATTCCGATATTTGAGCAAAACTCATGAAAACTATTTTTGCGCGGTTCTGAATTCTCGTCCCACAGTCAACAGGTTAGGATGTTTTTTAATTTCAAATCAGTTAGTTTAAAGGCAGGTCAAGGAACCAGGAATTGCCGAGGTGGACAGACTGCATGGAAGAAGATTGGAGCAGGATATGATGGACTGAGGACCAAGGACTGGAGGTGAACAAAGATGTTAGTTTCAAGTATTGTCAATTGGATTGGTGAACAGTGATGCGAGAAGCTCAGGTTCTGTTAGATTCTTCTTAAATGTCTGCGCTATTTCTTGAATCTTATGTCTTCTGCGAACATGGGGCAGTTGATAACTGAAAGAAAAAGATTTATTTATGATTAGGACAAATATCTATTAGAGCGATAGCATATTAAAAAAAAACAACGCCTTGAGCGATAGAGATTTCTTGGCTTTTGTTTTTGGATTCGGCCACAAAAATCGATTCACTGAATATTGATACGGAAGCATATAATTAAAGCCAATAAATCCACCTATATTTCACCATCACATTTCACATCAAAAATATATCACATCAAAATCAATTCAATAAACAGAATTAAAACATACTTTCTTTCTTTACATTGCAACGCATGCAGGGTGCTCGCTAGTGTAACTATAATTTACTGGAATACGTAAGAAAGGATTTAACGGAGAAGGTGTTGGATTAAGGTTTGAATTTGACATTATTCTCATGTAGTTCCTTGGCGGTGACGAATGCATTACAATATTTATAAATTAATATTTATTTTGTAATATGGGTGAACCCAAAATCTTCTTTTAGATCGTTTTTTACGCTTATAATGAAAATAAATAAGAACAATATTGTCTTTATCGATAGAGTCACTTGATAATGTAAAGCTGTGTACGAAAACCATCTTTAAAGAGTAGCATATCAGTAGGCGACTTGTGGTTGCATCACACCATACATAACTTGTATGTATCTCTGTGTAGGAAGGGCCTTAAAGGCCTTTTTCAAGAGATTCAAATATTAAATATCTTGAAATAATATTAAAGTAGAACCCCGTTAATTCGAACCCCGATAATTCGAAAAAACGCCTAATTCAAAATTTCAACGCCTATTTCAATTCGCACACACACGAAAATTCGTTTGTGTAATACGAAAAACATTGATTTTTGCAAAAATATAAAAATAATTTTGTAAATCTGAAACTGACAGTCTGGTGGCAAAATGCCACAAAATGTCGATTTATGCGGTTAACATTGTCTTAATTCGTATTATTATTTTGTAAATCTGAATTGGTTAACATTGGAATGTCGTATTTTTACGAATTTTCTTCAAATATATTAATTTAAGGGGCCAGCTAAGGTGGAATGTGGCTGCAAAATTTAGATTTACAAGGTAGTTTATCGTATTTTTACAAATTCACTTTGAATATCCGAATTTGAAGGTACGGCCGCGGCGGTAATCGGCTGCGAAAATTTGATTTACGCGGGAATATGCGGTATTTTTACGAATTTATTTCGAAAAGGTGTCTGAATTTAGAGGGCCGGCTGCAACGGTCGCGAAATTTCGGTTTACGCGAAATTTATTGTATTTTACAAATTTACTTTGAGTATCTGAATTCAAATGGCTGGCTGCGTCAGAAATAGGCTGCGAAATTTCGATTTACGCAGTTATAATTCAAATTTTTTATGAGTTTAAAGGGACGGCCGCAAAAATTTGATCTAACTCGGAAAATATCGTATTTTTATGAATTTACTTCAAATATATAGGGCCGACCACGGCTGTAAACAGCTGCGAAAATTTGATTTAAACAGGAGTAAGTCATATTATTACGAATTTATTCCGAAGAAACTAACCGAATTTGAATTTACAGCTGATAAACTCAATTTTTGGCAATTTTTTAAGAATTTTTTTTTGCAAAATTTTGAATTACATGGGAATTTGTTAATTTGAAATTTTATTTTTGATGTCCCGTGGATTTCGAATTAACGGGGTTCTGCTGTAATAGTTTATAGAGACATCTACATACAATATGTTGATTTTAAATCATGCCACTTTTTTTCGTGAGCTTTGTTTTAGGTTTCTTTCTGTTATATTTGAATGTGAATACCGCACAAGAGTCCCAACTGTTCTCAATTGTCTCAATGTCTAGAACCAACAGGAAAGAAAGAGGTAATAATTGATGTTACCTGTCATCCTGCAGCCTGGCTCTTCGTGCCACATTGAGTGCCGTGTGCCTGAGTGCCCCGGGCAGGCGGCGCTGCTCTAGCACGGCCCCGTCAGCCAGGGGCCCAGCAGGACAGGCGCCCCCGCCGCTGCACCCACCCTCCACTCGCACGCGCACCAGTCCGCAGTCCAGGGGGCGCACCCAGATCACGCACACCCCACTGCGGCGCCACGACACGCCGCTCTCTGTGTGGCGCAGGAGGCCGTCTGGAAATAATATTCCATTGATTCTTATCTTACGTAAATAATAAACAGCATCATAATTAAATACATAATTAAAAATCAAAATAATTAAAAGATGAAAGAATTCTGTTCAAATTTATTTTCCATGAATTCGGTAAGGAACTTATTTAGTTTTTTTTTTTACAGGAGGCCCTGAGGAAAATAATTTCCCACAGGGCCTATGTCATCTTTGGGGATGCTGTGTGGAGGGTTTTTTTAAGGAAGTTTAAGGGTTTTAAGGTTTAAGGGGTGGGTAGGAAGGAAAGGGGTTTAACCTGTCAAATGCCTCGCATATTTCGAAAAACTGCGCGGAAATTACCTTCCTGACTTTTGCTCAAATATCCGTATAAAAACAAAGAAATTGTTTTTTTTTAGATTGTTTTCTGTTTGACAGATAATGTTTCTTATTATTCATATATATTACATAATTATTTCTTTGCAAGTTTTCCCAGAATATCTAACTTTAAAAAAAAATGTATAAAAATTTTCCTACAAAAAAAAAAAAATATATCCATACAAAAATGAACTAATTATTTTATTTCTACACAAACCTGAATAGACACCCTACGTGAAAAAAAACAATCCGAAGGTGTTTTTGAAGATATAATGACATTGATACTTCTTTGAAAATGTAAAATATTTTCATTTTATCAAAAAAAATTCAAACGCCAAGTGTGCACTTTAGAATTTTTTTGTGACGCATTTCATAAGTTTATTATAACAATTCTTTCAGATTTTGGTAGTTTATACAACTGTTGTTTTTAATAATATTATTTTGTAATAGAAACCCGTAAATAGATAATGCTAAAAATATAATTGTTCATTATGACGTAAAAAATTTGACATTTCTACGACAATCTTACGAAGCTAACTTTAGTAACTTTTCTTTTGTGAAATGTTATAAAAATTACATCAAAATGATGTAAATAAAACTATCTTTCTGATGATATCTCAAATCTATTCTTTCCATAATGAATTTATATAAAAAACAATGAAAGTATGTACAGTTTACCTTACCAAATTCTGCCACTTTGTGGTATCGATATGAACTGACTTCATCCAAGATGGCCGCCGTGGCCTTATACAGATAAGGTCCATAGTACAGGGTGACACAATCATGACAATATAAATAAAATTTGCTTATATTTTTAATTATATTTATTTTAATTTTATGTACAATGAAAATACGTGAAATACATTTTTTTAAATTCAGATACTGTGTGGTTCAGTAAAAATAAAAGTTCAAGATATTTTTTTCATCATACTGTTTTCAGTTTTATAATACATGAAACACGTTTTTCAAACTTTGGTCGAGAGGTAAGGCTCCGGACTACGAGAAAAATCATTTTACACATACATAAATTTATTATTATAATATTCAAATTTTTAGACATTGACATTACAACCATCCTAATAGAACTATTACTAATACACAACATACCGTAGCGAGGACCCCACACCCTTCCGTCACCTTTCGTTTTTTGACAATTCGTCGGTCTGCCATTCTATAACAATAGAAACAATCATGTATATCACATCATATAATCATCAATACGCTTGTATTTATAAATATTTTACAATTTTTGAAGAAAGTTCTTCGAAAGAAAAACTTCGTAATTTTTCTTTTCTTCATAATATAATATAAACAAAAAAAAAATTTTAGCATACCTAACTGATATTATTTTGTGATATTTATTACTATTTATGAATAATTGAAAAATTTATAAACATTGAAAAATTAATTATAAAAAACAATTATTATAATTATAACGTATTATCGTATCCACCCAGTATGATCTTGTAAAAACGTTCATGAATAATTCAAATTCGACACATTACCACGAGAGGGCAGCACAGGTGTTCATAATTCCAAGAATCGTCCGTTCACGCATACATTCAAAGAACAACCAATACACGTGAGCGATCGGCCGGCGTGGTTCATTTATTTATTTAGAATATTTTTACTAAATATTGATGAAACAAAGGCTTTGATACATAATCTAAATAGATTTCTCTACATAATGATGTACAAATCTTTATAACATTACGCTATTTACACGTAAACATCAACCTACAAAGTCAAAAATTTTTATTTAGCCGTATTTGAAGTGCCTGTGGCCCGGAATTTCATTTTTCGTAAAATAAAAACTAAATATGAACAGATCAAAGGCGTTGATATATTATCTCAATTGATTTTTCTACCAAATGAAAGACAAAACATTGCAAACTATACGAAATATCACACACAAAACTGAAGACAAAACTAAAAACTTTGTCGAACAAAAAATGGCATTTACTTTGACGTAATATATTGTCGGTATATTTTCACTTACCGTATTTTATATTTACTGTAACACATTCTATAGACAATAAACTATACGTATAAACAACTTTACTTACGTTTATTTGTTGAATTTGATTAATTTCGGAGCTTTTTCTGTAGCTGTTGCGCACTGTATTCACTTTATCGTCGGCGGTTGAAAAGGACGCTTCAAGAAGCCATAGAAAAATTCAAAACAATTATTTGGAAGGGACTAGACGTACTGTAGGTTCTGGCATCGTGAAGTAAGAGAATAGGGCAAGCGATTCTGACCTTGTCTTTCATACGTTTTCTTTATAATAAAGGGTGAAAATCGCATCTCAAAATTTTTACTTTTAATTTTATTATTCGGCTGTAGAGTGCGCACATGTGCGCGAACGGCACACGACTTGTTAAGGGGTGGGTAGGAAGGAAAGGGGTTTAAGGGGTGGGTAGGAATCTGGGGTTCAGTGTGTCCTGGTCATCCACCTTCGAGACCTAGACAAACTTCACCCCATGAACCCGGGCACCCCTGCTAAATCACCAAACATAGCGAACCACTAGTTGGCCGCAATGATACATAAAAGCATTTGTAACAAGGTGTGTGCACCTCTTTATACACACTACATTTATGGTCTCGATGTGTGGCACCTCCAATACTCGCTCATTGACAATTGGGCATTGGTCAGATTGCCAGCCCTGGATTATTTTGGAATGGAACTGTCAATCCTGCAGGCACATTCAAATGAGCAGATTTGAAAAGAAAGCTGGCATGCTTGTCAGCTTATAATCAAATTACGATCAGCTGACAAGCATGTCAGTCAAGCTTTTACGCTTGTCAGCAAAGTGTCAGTATTGATGGAATAAATTGATTGATGAATATTTGTTAAGACAATAATATTTCCTTACCAATAGAAACGTCTAAATGGTCCTCATAGCTCTCCAACCATACAATAAGAATTTTAGTGCACAACTGTCGATTGCGCCTGCCACTTCCTGGAAAAAAATTTAATACAATTAAAAAAAGAACTCCATCGTAGTCTTTTATTGATAGTGATATACTTATATATAGATTTACAAAGAGGTTAAAAAGTCGATAACAGAATCAAATTTAGATTAAGGAGTATTGATGATTAAGGATGAAGTATTTCAAACTCCATAACATTTCGTAACGGTCCGTTTGGTAGATTCCTCTACAACAAACGGATTGCAATCTTTAGGTGGGAATAACCCTTGATACTCCGAGAAACTAGCGTCATCGATCCCTTCGCACCGGTGCAACATTTGTCACATGAGAACAGGTTGTTTCTATGACTCGTTCCTGAGTTCAACAGCTCGTTGTGGAAAAATTTGATGACCTCTGTGTTTGCAACCTCCTACTTCATGGGTCTCTTCAAGACCAATGTTCACTCCTTTCTCTCCACAAAAAGACCCTCCAAACGGCATCCCCATAGATGAGGGAAATTATTTTTCTCAGGGCCTCGTGTGTGGAGTTATTGTCAAAAAAAAATTAAATATCAACATCAAACCGATGATCATTTTGAATTTTTGACATTTGATCACTTGAAAGTGTGATCAGCTGTAAAGCACAACGGTTAATATTGATCATATCTAAGAATCGGCATTTAACGGAAACCGTTCAAATGTTAAAAATTCAAAACGACGCTGATTGTCAATTTGATGGTCATCGAATATGAGGGAGTTTGAAACCACCCAAAATAAGGAATCTTCTCCCCAAAAACAGCCCCATTGATCCGATCAGTTGCGACCCTCGGTTACCACATAAAGAAGAGTGTTTAGGGTTTTTTATACAAATCTAAAGTTGTATTCAGAGATTGATACAAATTTTCACACTTGACCTTCAAAACAAGAGAGACGGCCTCCGTGGTCCCGAGGCAAGACTCTCGACTCACAATCCGAAGGTCGCGGGTTCGAACCCGGCATGCACAAATAAATTTTATTTGATTAATTTGTGTTATTTCACAATTTATTCATTTAAAATAATAAATAGTATATTTGTGGCACGTTCCAGAGTGGAAGATACTATCAGTATCACCCTGGTGTAAGACCACCATTCAGAATTGAAACGTTGCTTGAAATGGCTTTAGCCGTGTTTAGTGACCAGATCTGAATAGCCAGGTACTTCCCCACCTTCCTCTTCCCTATCTCCTTCCCCTCCCCACTACCTTCAGCCTCACAACATACCCCGATTGGGGATGCCATAGTCTCACTGGCTCCAGACGGGAGCAGTTGGGACTCTTGTGCGGTATTAACTGTAAGAAAAAAAAAAAGAGAGGAAGGTTTATATAATAGGTAGGTGTATATCTGATTTGAAAAACTCTGCTTAAAGCCCGGGCAACGCCAGGGACTCGACCTAATAAAGTAATGTTACTCACCAACAGAACTAAAACTCGAATTTGGTGAATGCTTCTCGAAATCCAACGAGAGTGTTCTTGGTTTATCCGCTACACTGGTTTTAGCATTGACAGTGGGGGCTGCCACATTTGTTGAAGACTGGCTGTTAGATTCACTGACACTCCGTTCATACCAGTGTCCAGGGCCGGGATTATTCGACACATCCCACGAGGAGCTGCTGTTGGCTGAACCCATACTGCAGTGTGACGGACAATTCCCGTCGACGTCAGACTTGATGTTTGATTCATTGACTTCAATGTTGTCTTCGTCTTTATCTGTTGGGACGATGAAGGCGATTTCCGAACTTGCATCAGCCCAATATAGGATGTGGGTGTCTCCGTTGTACAGGGCACCCCCGTGTTCTTCCACTTCTACGTTAGTCTGACTGAGGGATTTTGCATCGAAGCTTTCGTGGAAATCGGGGTCAACTTCCGAGGAAACAGTTGGGTTGTAACTGGTGTCAATGTGTCCTGTCCAACCGGCATGGTCTTTCACTTTTACTGGCCAGCCCAGACTGAAAAAAAAAACAAAATGACAAGGTTGATGCCAATGCAAATTTTATTCATATTGAGTAGTTGCCTGGTAAGTTTAGAGCTTGGATCGTTTATGAGCACTGCCTTAGGGTTTGTAATGTTTCCCTCACCCTCTCAGCATTTGCAGAAAGCCCTGGCTGACTGTCTCTCTCCGGCGGGTGTTCCTAAGCAGCTGGTGGGGCGTGCGCTGCCCCCTGCCGCAGTAGAACACGTGTGCGGTGGTGCTGGCACGTGCGCCCAGCCGGTCCAGGGCGAGCAGCGACAGCCGAAATTCAGGGCTTGAGGAGTCCAGGGCTAGGAGTCGAGGCACTCCGCCCTAAATCAGGAATAAATAAATATTTATTACTACGGCATCCATGAAGAGATAAATCGATAGAAGTGAGATTTAATTCCAGTGCAATGAAAGATAATTAAAGAGTACGAAGATAATAATAAACAGGATTAGAGTTTATGCACACTTTTGGAAATTGAACCATGAACATCCATCTTTTGAAGATTACTAGAATCTAAAATCAAAAGTTGAATATCCACTAAAGAGATAAATCAATAGAAGTGTGTAGTGGGCATGTCTGTGAGGTCTTAACCCGTCATTTGCCGGGAGCGCGCCGGCGTGCACAGATTTTTTATTATTTTTTTAAATGCGATTTTAACCCTTATGTATAAAGAAACTGTATGAAGGACAAGGTCAGAATCGCTTGGGCCATTCTCGTTCTTGACGTAGCCAAAGGTTTCATCCATCTAGCAACACTAGAATATTTTAAAATTAATTATCTATGACTTGGTAGGACGGATTTTGCAATAGTCAAAGTCGAAAATTCTCAATGTTACATTTTCAAATGCTTATAAATGTATCATTGAAGAAGAAGATAACACTTTTAAATCTAAATGAAAATATGAAAGAAAACAAGACACAGAAAAACAGAAAAAGACAATGGTCGCAACTGGGACTCGAACCCAGACCTCTCGTCTTACCGGGACGGCGCGTTTTCCAATTTCGCTATTGCCACCGGTAAGACGAGAGGTCTGGGTTCGAGTCCCAGTTGCGACCATTGTCTTTTTCTGTTTTTCTGTGTCTTGTTTTCTTTCATATTTTCATTTAGATTTAAAAGTGTTATCTTCTTCTTCAATGATATATTACGTTGATGGGAATAACCTTCAAAAGTTATAAAAAGAGAGTTTTTCTCGTAAAAAATTGCTTATAAATGTCTTTATTTATTTATGAACTCCTTTGAATTGTGTTTTTTCATGGTGTATATTCAGGTTTGTGTAGAAATAATAAAAACAGTTCATTTTCATATGAATATATTTTTTTGACATTTGTTTGCCGATTGGGATTTTTTTTTTTTTTTGTTAAAGTTAGCTATTCTCGGAAAACTTGTAACGATATTACCATGTAATATATATGAATAATAAGATACATTATCTGGTAAACAGAAAACAATCGCAAAAAAAACAATTCTTTTGTTTTTGTATGGATATTTGACCAGAAAGCAAGAAGGTAAAATCTGCGTAGTTTTTAGAAATACGCCCGGCATTTGACAGGTTAAAAAAGTGTAAAATTGTTAAAAAAGTTTATTTAAAAAAGCAATATTTTACGAGAAAAGAAAATGGTCAGATGCAGCTAGAGGTGTATCTCACGGTTCCATGACAACTCAGAATCAACTTAACTCAACATCTCTTTGAAAAGTCATTACAATAGCCTAATCTAACGTAACCTAACTAACCAATTTTTTAAATATTTTTTCAACACTTTTCAAAAGAGATGTTGAGTTGAGTTCTTTCTGAGTTTTCCGGTTACAGTGTCTCACAGCAATTAGAGTAATAAATGCATTTTATTATTCTTGCAAAATTACACAAAATTTTAAAATAATAAAACACAAAATTGTACCTTTTTCTCTCCACCGATGTTCAAAAAGCCAAAATGTGAGAGAAACAGGCGAGCCGTTTGGAATTCTTGAACCGGTTCTGGAGGAACACACTCTTCTGGGCTCTGGAAAATTATACAAAAAATGTTTTACAATAAAACTAATATGATATTTCTTCTCTGATTCTTGGATGGAAGCAATAATTTCAGAGTGAGGAGAATGGACCCGAATAAGAACAAGGAACAAGGAGAAGAAGATGATGATCTTTGATTCAAAATACAATCAGCCTTACTAAAAAAACCCTGTGAAAATTTTATTCAATTGATAAACGGGCGTGTAATAGAGAAATACAATGCAACAAACATAAGAATCATAAAAAATGTGATATTCTTATTAGTAAAGGTGTAAAAATGCCATGCAACGTTCATCGGGCACGCAACAGATATACCGTTTAACAATCGTTAAGGTGCTTTTTTTTTAGTAAGACTGAATATGTATAATAATCATTTAAAACAAGGCTATCTTACAGTTTGTGATTCTGGGTTTTCTCTTGCGATCTTTTCTATAGCGGCCTGGGTCTCTAACAATTTGAAGAGTTGAGATGCAGCAGGATCGTTGAGTGACCTTAGTACAGCATCCAAAGATGGGAATGACTTGTCACTGGAAATAGAAATTGAAAAAAATCAAATAAAAATATGACGATGAAGACTGTTATATGAAATTTTTTTTAACTGAATTTCACACCATACAAAAATATGTATGTATTCCCTCATTTGCACAACATCAATATACAATATCTAGGGGAAAAACACTTTCAACATATTGCCGGAAAACATCAATTTTAAAACATCAAACTTAATTTTATTCAAAACCAATTTCCTACCTAATGATTGAATTATCTTCTAAATAAAAAAATTAATCTCATAGTAAAAATGAAACCCAGACTAACGAAGTAGAAGAAAACATTTTTTTTTTTTACGTGAGCTCCACACAGGAGGCCCTGAGGAAAATAATTTCCCTCAGGGCCTATGTCATCCTTGGGGATGCTGTGAGGAGGTTTTATTTTTAAGGAAAATGGAGAAAGGAGAGTTCTGGGAAGGAAAAGGGTTTAAGGGTGGGTTTCAGTGTGTCCTGGTCATCCACTTCCAAGACCTAGACAAACTTCACCCCATGAACCCGGAACCTTAGATCATCCTTGGAAGCATTTTCAGTGCAGTGGTGAAGGGGATATTTATAAGAATTTCCTTACGCTGCAGACGGGGGCCCCTGCGGCAGGGGCAGGCAGGCGGGGGCGGGCGCCGGGCTGGGTTCCCAGAAGGGCACAGGCCGGGCCCCCTTAAGGCCCCCCACGCGGCCTCCGGCCCTGCTGCGAGCGAGCTGGCGCAGTTGCAGGGTCCAGGCGTGACGTCCAAAGGCACCGCGGAGGATTACTGAAAAAAAAAACTTTCAAATGCAAAATATCCTACTTATGAACCCCTTTTCGGATAAAGTATTATTATGTGGCAAATTAAGTTCTTTAGAAAATAAGCAGAAAACATTTTAATATTTGTGCCTGAATTTCACAAAATAAAACAAAACAATGCCTAACAATATCACAATTATGTAATATGTATTGTATAAATATAAAAATAAAATGCAATTTCGCGCTGTTTTAATCGGCATAAATCAAAACAGGGCGGCGTTTAATTAATTTGGAAATGAGAATTAAACCTTATGCCACCTGGCTTAAAGACTATGTGCATTTTGTGTCAGTTAACGCCCCGCTACGGTGCGAACGGATATCAATTATGAAATCATACCAGTTCCGTAAAATCAATTAAATTTCCTTGTTATTATAATAAAAAATGTGTAAGAAAGGAGTTCATGTTTTTTTACACGCCTTTACGAAATCAACCTGTAAAAAACAGCTCCCAAATACCTTCACCAACCTTTCCAAAAATTTTTTCTCAAGTCTTGTCAAGTATTTTTAAATCCTCCCCAAAAAGAGGTGACAAATTTTGAAACCATGTAGGTACGTGTTTTAGTAAAACTTCATGGATCATATGATATGTGACATCTCCGAAAAGGGATAGCCGCCAATGGATCACATATGCGACAGATGCGATAGATAATGTTGATATGGTGCTTTTATTGAGAAAGAAACAATTGTTCAGAATATGTTATTTACATGATAATATGTACAAGGGATTCGTGTGAATTTCAACATTCTTTTTCTTTAGATGTAACACAATGTACGTAATTTTTTATTTGAACACTGCACAAGAGTCCCACCAAGAGCCAAACCGGGTATGTTGTATATAAAGGAAGTGGTAAGGGAAGATGTTTTGAATTGCCTGGCTATTCGGATCTGGTCACCAAACGTGGCTAAAGTGTCCTTGAAAAATTTGAAATGTGTCCTCCGCAAGACACAATTCAAATTTTGGAGGACAAAATACAATCTTTGTAAATAAAAAAAATGTTTAGATAAATAATAAAAAAAATTTAAAAACATTTCAAGCAATGTTTCATTTCTGAATTATGGTCTTTCACCGGGGCAATATTAAGAGTAACTATTTACAATTGGGAGGCGGGAATGAGTACCGCCGCCCCAGGACCATTTATTGGATAACCAACACCTGCCATAGGTGTCCCCAAGTGGTTGGCTGCGATTGGTGACTTAGCGGAGGGGTGCCCGGTTTCATCGGGTGAGGTTTGTCTAGGTCTTGGCAACGGATTATCTGGATACACTGAACCCCAGATTTTTACCCACCCCTCATACCTTTTTCCTTCCCAGAACTTCCTCTCTTTCCTTTTCTTAAAAAAACCCACCACACAGCATCCCCAAGATGATGTAGGCCCTGAGGGAAATTATTTCCTCAGAGTGTAGCGTGTGGAATAATTTTTCCTGCGTGTATTTTAAAAATAAATAAAAAAACTAAAACAAAATGTCTTTATGTTCACCCGTGAGTGTTGGTTGAGGATCCTGGTCATTAGCGAGCGGTTCTTCCAAAAGAGCTAACAGCGTACTGTCGTCTGTCACAAAGTAACGGAACCTGAAAGGAAAGCAACAATTAAGTTCTTCACTTCACAGGAGAGAACAATCAATGAAATTATACGAGGGTCAATCAATAAGTACTTGTGTTAGGAATGAAGACACAAGTTTTTCACATTTTTCTTTTCAATGTGATCTTCTTTTAAGTTCGAAACACTTTTCCCAATGTTCCTACCATTTCCTTAACCCATCAGGCCTTGACCGTATTATGTATTATTATTATTTCAGAAAATCCAAATAAATGGAATACATATTTCTGAATGTAACCAAAAACTAAAAACTGTTTTTGAAAGGTGATAAAATAAGCTTTCAAATTTTATAAATCGAAATAAACATATAATTTTTGAAATATATAAGTTTTGCATGCAAGCTAAAATTACTGATAATGAAAAAAAAAAAAAATCATATATTATTATACAAATGTTTTATAAACGTTGTCACCTCACGTTTTTGTCGTTCCATGTAAATATAATTAATAAAAAATTCTCAAAGTTTCATAAATTTATTTCAAAATGCGGTTTGAAACTTTGGTTTCATAAAGGTGTACATTTTACTTCTTTTGTGGAAATGCGGTTATTTTTGTGTAATTGAATATAAAGTGTGGTCTTCTCTCTTTCTATCATATATAATTATGATATACATGAGATATTTTTCTATCATATATAATTATGATATACAATAGAAATATGATATACCGTTTATATCATATTTCTCACTATGATATTAAGGGAGATATAACGATTTCTATGAGACCTATGTGGGTTGTTCCGAAAACTGAACAAATAGACATTAAGGGTTAATCCCCAAAATACGATTAGTCTTCTTCTTCGTATGCCTATCAGGTCCCGCCGACGTTGGCCATCACTCTGGAAAATGTCTCTCTTTCTTGCGCTGCCTGGAATAGCTCCTCTGCACTTCTAATGCCGGTCCACTCTCGTATATTTCTCAGCCAAGACATTTGTCTCCTACCAGGCCCTCAATTAGTCTAACTCTTCAAAATGCACTTCTGTTTCCACAAGTGATAACCTCCTCTTTTGAGCTGAATTTTTTTCCCTCGAGCCATGTTTCATGTTGGGGATCAAAAAAGAGTAGCAGGGAGTCAGTACGGCAGCAATTCGTAGAACAATTCGGCCATTGCATTGCCAATTGCAATTTGGCCACAACAATTCCGAATGAAGTGCTGGTGCGTTATCTGCTTGTTGTCCACCGTGAGCAGTCGCAGCATCCATCGGGCCAACACCGTTCTCACACCTAACTTAACAAGTAAAGTATTGATTGCTGTTCCGTACGTCACGCCTATGGCCTCCGCTACTTCGCGCATGTTAGTTCGGCATCAGCAAGAATCATGTGATCAACCTTTTCCACCATTTCCTCGGCAACAATGTCCGCCGGGTGGCCTAGCCATTCCTTATCAATAACAGATGTATGACCACATTTACATTCTTTGAACCGATATCTCACGGTTGTCATAGATGGTGAAGAGTCTCTAGAGACACCATCTATTTTTCATTTCTTCGCAAGTTTTACAATCCAAAAATAAAAAGCGAATTACGGATCGATATTGCTCTTTTTCCATTTTATCGAGAAACACAAAACACGTGTTATACATTGGCTGCCAAATAAAACTAACCTACAAATCAGTCTGAAATTTAGTATGATGTCATTTGACAGATGGCAGTATACGACGGTAATGTCAACTTCCCTCAGCAACAACATTTGTCTTCGACCCTCATATGCTCTATGTACCAACCTATGAATGACATTGTGTGGAGCGGAGGCGCAGTGCCTCGCCAGGGAGTGCTCTTCCAGCAGAGAGCCTAGGGAGGCCGCTCCGTTTGCACTTGGGAAACCACCAACCTAAAATAAATAAAAGTTTTTAAGAATTTACTACAAATTTACTTTATAGATAAACTAAAACACAATAAAGTATAGTAAATATCTTAAAAAAAAAACATCAGATAAAACAAAAACACAGAACTGTTTACTTTATAAAGCAGTGATTCTTAACCTGGGCGCCGGCGCCCCTTTGTGGGCTTTTAAGAGGTCTGGCGGGGCGTTTTAAAATTTTTAGCATTTAGGGGGCGCTGCAGAAATCTTTTTGTCAAGAAAATAAACTCATTCACGAGCTGGGTACACTGATAGACTTTAAGGCTTAGATTTTTTTAAGTTCTGTAAAGTAAACTATACTTTCACGCACAAAAATTTAAACTGAGGCGTAATATTCAATAACATTGTGATTCATATAAAAAAAAAATCGAAAAGGTTAAAAATATCACCTACGAGTGAAAGTTTTGTACCATCCGAGGGTCGACACTTCTTAGTATGTGTTCATTCGTTGGTACAGAGCAAGATCAGTAGTATCAGCACGAGAGGTGGGGGGTGGGGAGGGGGGGATTTGATTTTTACTAACAAAATGCCACTAAATGACTCAACACTGTCTTAAATATCTGTTTATGGAGCCCTATTGCAAAGTAGACTATAATTTTATATTTGGGGGCAAGTACTATACAGGGTGTCCGGGGGTAAAGTGCATTAACTTCGGGAGGTGATTCTACATGATAGTATAAGTAAAAAAGATAAATAACTTATCTTATCTTATTCTCCGCTGTTATGATACGGGCCAATTGCAACCATACAGTCCGGCAAGCTAACAGCAACTTTATCGGGTAAGTTTTACCTTATGCTAAGGATTTTTAGTAGGTTTGTCTTTTAATATGGAAAAAAAAGTTGGAATTTCAGAAAAAGTTATTAATCTTTTTTACTCCTAACATAATGTAGAATCACCTCCCGAAGTTAATTCACTTTCCCCCGGACGCACTGTATAAAAAAATCATTCAAAATTACATACAACTTTCAAAGATACTTTGGTTTAAAACAAATTCCATTTTCTCGAACGGGTTCCTTGTTTTCACCCTCTTGAAGTGTGTTAAGTGTAATCTTATATATAAAAATCAATGTTTGTTTATTTGTTCGTATGCTATGCGCCGCCATACCGTTCATTCAATTGCGATGAAACTTTGGTGATTTGTTGTGCGCACGCCCGCAAAGGTTATAGGCTATATATAATGGTAAGCTCTGGCGTTATGATATTTGTATAAATGAAAATGGGAAGGCATGAAGAGCAGGGTAATGAAGGAGATGGGCTTAGTGGAAGGGATGACGAAGGAGGCAAGACGTGGAAGGCGAAGAGGAACGCGGGGAAGGGGACGCGGGAGGAGAACAGGAAAGCATGGGAAAGAAAATGCAGGGAGAAACAATTTATTTCTTTGCATTGCAACGCATGCCGGGTACCAGCTAGTAAATAAATAAAAATAAACAAAAAAAAGGTAACCTTATCTAATTGTTTAACATATTCTATTTTTGATCCGTTTTTTCCGGTTACCATGTTTTACAACAATCGACGACAATAATTAAGTCTTGAATTAAGGTATTGGGGAAGAGACTACACAGTATGTATTAAGATTGCGAGAAAAAATTACCTGTTCCAAAATTAGAGCAAGCAAGTTTTCAGCCGCGTCTCGAACTCTCATTGATACGGGCTTCAGTTCTTTCTCATCCTTCATCTTGATTGGCTCTCCTGGTTTCCCTATAAAAAAAATTCGTATTGAAACTTTTTTACCACCATGAACATCATTTCTGGAAATGATATTCATAGCTCCAATTTAGCTTATTTCAATCTGGAAGGTTTCTGTAGAAAAAAATCATTAGATGTGTGGGTAAGGTAGGTAGAGATATCAACAATAAAAATTTTGATGAATATTAACCCCTCAGGTTTGTTTATTCGCTTTTGGAAACAACTTGTACAATCGATGTGCCTCTTTTACTACCATGGTAAGAAATATGATCTAGGTATTAGAAAGAAAAAATACACAAATCTGAGAGTTAACCATAAAATAATTAAAATGTACACCTTTATGAATCCAAAGTTTCCGACCACCGCAATTAGAATTTTTTTTTTCTTCTTTTAAAAAGAAAGACAAACATTCTCGGGTTATGAATAACGCAACAATGTTTGAAAATTTCTTACTACCACCATGTCATGAATGAGGACTTAGCCAGCCGAGGAATTGAACACGCGACGCCCGGGTGGGACCCAAACGCGATGCCCACTCAACCAATGACCGGTTTTATGAAACATTGTGATTTTTTATTAATTACTTTTACATGAAACAACAAAAAAGTGAGCTGATGATTACGTTTATAAAATATTTGACTAAAATGCATGTGATTTTATTTTTTTATCATTATCAGTAATTTTAGTTAGAAAAAACAAAGGGCGAGTCTTTTTTAAAACCCTAAAAAACTTGTATGTTTATTTCTAATAATAAAATTTGAAAGTGTTTTTCATCAATTAAGGTAGGTTTTTCATCAATTAAGGTAGAACAATTTTAGATCCGCTAATGCCCAGAAATCCATAATTAGAGTCATAATGCGTAAACCCTATAGGTTCTCTAGCGATCAGCTCTACAAACAATTTAATGTACTTGATGTTCGTCAAAACTACATAAAAAGGGTTATTATCCATGTATACAAAAATCTAGAAAATCTTCATAAAATTGAACATAAATATATCACAAGAAGTCACACTAGAAAGGATCTCGTGGTCCCAGGGAGCAATACGGCAAAGTATCAAAAGAGATATACATATCTGGGACCGAAATTGTATAATAAAATCCCCCCAGAATTAAAGATTAAGACATGCAAAATGTCCTGCATCGGTTCATTAATAACTAAATGGTTGATTGACTTGGGTAGAATGGAGTCTGAAAAACTATTAAATAATGTCACTTAAATTTTTACATGGTTACCTAAAAATGGCACAATAAATATAAACTTAGTATATATTTAAATTAGAAAAAAAATAAAAATAAAATAAAATCAACATTTTATTATAAAATACATGTCTGGCTTTTTCATCAGCAATTGGTTCCTTAGAACAGGCAATCTGCATAGCTAGGAACTAATATCGACCTGCAAGACATAATAACATTTGTACACACTTTTAATATTTACAGTTATCTTGAAATATTATTATTATGTTATTTTTGCTATTTAATTGTATCTTATGTAATATAATAAAATAAAAAAAATCACCTTTCAAAAAAGTTTTTAGTTTGCGGATACATAAATAAATATTCTGTTTATTTGGATTTTATTATTACCTTTTGACAGAATATGCCCAGGCCTGGGGGATTAACTGAGTTTTTGAAAACAAAAAAGCACTTTCATTAAAGCATTAAAGAATAATGCCCCATTTGCGTAATCAGGTCTGATGCTTGTCACACAGTTACAGCCATTTGAAATGTCTGCGAGCGCAAGCGAGATACAATTCTTGAATGTGTTTTTATAAAGAAATGAAAGCGAGATCCGTCCTCATTGGCTATTGAACCGCTCCCGAATAAATACATGTACACAGATAACCTACGCGCTTCATTTCCAACACATCAATATATTAATACGTGAAGCCAAAACTTTGTACCCCTTTTTACGAAAATTGCGCGGACGGAGGAGTATGAAATTTCGCACACTTATAGTTTATAGAGGAAGAGTGCAGAATGCTAATATTTTTTAAAAATTATGCATAAAAATACATTAAATCAATAATAAAAACATTACACACACTACCATGTATTTGACACACACACAAACGCGTCTTTACTCTATTGTTTATTGTTAAAGTCAATGGTCAAATTGAGAATAGATTAATATTGTATGTCTTTAATATTATTTGTCTATGGTCTTACTGAATGTCAAACATAAAAAAAAACATTACAATTATGGTCGAATTTCGACCATTGGGCGAAAACTAGTTACAATAATTACGCATTACAAAAACATATTTAGTGAATTTTTCAGAATTGAATGATTTTTTTCAGCGTAATTCGATGGTGGAGACTTCCTCGTGCGTTATCTAATATCCAGTAGTGTGAGTAATTGATTGATTACCTTGACTCTTGGAGCCAGAGATGCCCAACTCCACCACCTCCATGACGGTGTGCAGACAGTCGGGGTCCTGCAGCAGGGGCGAGGGTGCGGGCAGCCAGGCAGCCAGGCACTGGTAGGCCGCCACCACGGAGGAGTGGACGTCGCGCGAGTGGCCCGGCGGGGGACGCGAGCACTGCACACTGATGTAGTCGCAGATCCAGCGGACAGCGCGCTTGCATTCCAGACTGTCTGGAATGTTTCAAAAGCAAGCTGTAAATGGTTCTAGTCTCTAGTTTTCTTGAGATTTTTCTTGTCACTAGACAATATCTGTTACGTTCCGAGACATTTTATAGAAAAGTGAACAGAAAGAGAATTTACTTTTAAATATAATGAGACCATCCCTGCTACTACTCAAAAATAAACAGGAGCCGAAAACCAAAAACTAGCTTTGTCAAAATGAAAAATTAGTGAGATGCTTGCTTATATGAGAATATAAATAAAATCTGTGGTCCAACATGAAATAAAACATTTATTATAAAAGAAATTTTGGCACCAGCGCAAAATTTGTATGCAATTGACATTTGTCTACACACTTGCCTTACAACATGGGTCGCTTTAAGACACAGATTCACTGTTTCTTTTCCTCAAAAAAAACACTCCAGCGTCTTCAAAGATGATGTAGGCCCTGCGGGAAATGATTTCTACCAGAAACTTCAGTCCGGAGCTCATGATATTTAAAAAAAATAATTAACTAACAAGCTGTCTGTAATTCTAACTGACCTACTGAAATACACACCAGCAAATCAGGCTTGTTTATCCTCTACGTGAGAGTATTATAACGTAAGCTATGAAAATTTCAATCACAAGTTTAAATGCAAAAATAGACAAAAACATAATGATAGAATAGATACCCAGGACACACAACATGAATAAAGTAAATAATACAACTTACCTATGACAATATCTGAAGCATGCAACATTTTAGAAGTGATCAATAGAAATAGAAAAAGTTACATAGAATTAATATAAGATTAGAAACTACTTTTGTACAATGACATTACAATACACGTAGACTTGATATCTTTATTTTTGTGTATAAAAATTAATGTTTGTTTCTATATTTTTCATCTGATTGCGATAAAACTTTGACGACTTGTTGTGCGCAAGCCCATGAAGGTTCTCTATATGTAATGGTGAGCTTTGGCATTATGAAATTTGTATAAAAAATTTACAAGAGGTGGTGCGCGAGTCGTTTGAAAATTGTCACGTGTTCGATTTCTCGGCTGGCCAAGTCCTCCATCGTGACACAAGCAACATTTTCCGCTTATTGTGGTGTAGGAGATTTTTAAATATTGTCAGGTTATTCGTAACTTGGGAATGTTTCTTTCTGTTAAAAAAAAATTAAAAATTCATACGTTAAACGGCAAGGGAAGGTGGGATGGGAGGGGAATCCTTGAGGGAGGGGAGGAGGGGATTGAAGGAGGGGGGGGGGTGACGTGAGAGGGAGGAAGGCAAGGAAGGTGGAGGAAAGGGGAAGGAGATGCGGGAGAGGAATGGGGGATATGTGTTGCCATATTTACTATCTCATGTTGGCGCTGAAAATCTTCGGGAAAAAATCAAAATAATTATATCATTTATAATAATAAGTAATTTGTGCGCATTTACAAACGAAACGTTATTCTTTGGCTTTTACTAGTGTTTTCCATGTAGTGAAAACACTTCACATATGAGGGAAATTTGGCACTCATTCACGTAATTTGATTAGAGGTAGCATATGACTTAACGTGACGCATGAGTGTTATTGTATCTTTTGCTTGCCACTTTGAGAGCTCTATAACATGTCTAGAAGTATTGTAATGTCATTGCTCGTACATATTTATATTAGCAATGGACGTAATCGCAATATATTCTTTTATAAATAATAACAAATGAATAATTATCTAAAATCAAAATGAATTATAAATGCCTGAAATTAGATACAAAAATCACTGATATAATTTTTTTGGGAATCCAAATTAAAATAATCACTTAACAAATAATTCATTCAAAATATGAGTATTCTGTTGCCCTCTCCTATCGGAGGTTGGGTATCATCAGTGAAGTCTTCACCATACACCCTATAACAACTCGACAGTATTAGATAGTAATTTAAAAGATGTGGAAATTTATGTTATTTAATTTGAAATTGTGATTTTCAAATATGTCCATCACTAATATTAATTTATTTTTATAGTAATTAAAACACTCATTTGAAAATAAAAATGTAAATACATACAAGTATTAGAATCTGAAATATCTAAACATTTTATAATTCATGCAACTTGTCACTGAACATGAAATCTAACACTAAGGACGGGTTGTTTCAAAAAATTTGATGGATTCATCAAATATTTGAAGTTGATTTTCACGTTCTGTGTAGGTTCTATTCAAGTTCTGTTATTATATCGCTTTAGGACAGTTGCTTCACAAAACTGAAATAATCTCAGAACTTGAATAGAACTTACACAGAACGTGAAAATTAGCATCAAATATTTGATGAATCTATCAAATTTTTTGAAACAACCCGTCCTTAATATTCATTTGGAAAAAAAATTTACTTAAAGTGTTTCAAATTCGGTCAAATTTGATTGACGATCAAAGAGACAACCAACGCTTTGTATTTTTGACATTGAACGGTCAATCAAACTGTAATCAGCCGATAAACATAACGATCATGCTGTTATGCTTGACAACTGATCAAAAATCGGCGTTTATAGGAGCAGTTCAAATGTCAAAAATTCAAAACAGCGCTGATCTTCAAATTTGATGCTTAAACAAATGAGAATGAGTTTGCAACAGCCCAAGTTTAGTATCTAAAATAGATAAGAATGAAGTTATTATTTATTCAAAACCGGTTAAAAAAAACATCTATATCAACATAATTTGGCTTTGAACATGAAAATCTAACACATTAAATTAATGAACATAATCGATGACTTAAAGCCGAGACATTGTAACTCCACTTTTTGGTGTAATTGAAGCAGACCAGCCTGGGGTTCGCCTGGTAGCTAGGGGGTGTGCCAAAGAAAATTAATAATGGCAGATGTACAGTAACAAAAGGCCCGTTTGTAATAGGAATAGTCCGTAATCCGTATTCGATAAGCCCTAGGCCGTAGAAGTTGGAAGATAGGAAACCTGTGTAATCGTTTATAATAGATGGCAATAACCTTTAATAATTTTCCATAACCAAAAAGATGGTTCAACTTTATCTTTTACGTTTACAGATTGCAGAAAGCTTAGATATATGCTGAGATTTATGTATTTTCGATCAATACTCTATGGTATCTACCATTCAGTTTAGATGAATAAAAATTTTGTGAACAAATATTTACGGAGAGTTGATAGATTCTTTGCCAAATTACATTTATATTCGCTGAAGACGAAAGTGATCTAACATATAATAACGAATACATTCTAAAATCTAATGTAATCTCCCGGTTGATAGTTGACATAGACAAGTGAAAGCGGCATAGTCACTTCTATGGGCATTCTATTCCTATTCCAATTATAAACGGCCATCTAAAATATTACGGATTACGGCACCGGCTTATTCTTATCGCTTATTCCTATTATAAACGGGCCTTAAAGCACAATATTAATCATTTTTGTAATACGAGGGGTACAATTTTGGAAAACGGGCTGCCAAGAAATTTGTACATAAGTCAAAAAAAGTTGGTTGCCGCTGAACCAGACTCAGGAAACTCCAAATTTGTATCTGTAAAATTATGGCTTCTCTAACATACAAATATATTTCACACATACTTCAACACGATAAAATGAAAATTTCATACTGTAAAATTTTTTTGCATTGCTTTTCTCAATTATGTTTTTTTGAGATATGTATTTATACATATTTTGAACTTGTTCATACCTGATCGACTGTTGTGCAATCGGGCTAGACCGGCCAGGAGTTCCAAGGCCGCCAGAGAGACCACCAAGTCAGACTTCCAAGAGGAGATGAGGCGGTGACAAACCAGGTAAGTAGCTCGCACTAGCAATGCTGCCCCTAAAGTTGGCAATGTCATTAGATGATCATTCAAACGTATCCATCCAGCCAAAATAAATATGTACTTACATACATTCTAAATACAGGCATGCACAAATTTTAATATGATTTTGAATGATTGAATGTTGAATTCAATGAGGTTCATTGATAAAAGCTCAACTTACGGCCGTTGTTCCCAACCTTTCGATCGATCAACCTGAGTTTCCGATCAGGTAAGTCAATTGTTTAGTTACACCCGATTCGCATGTTGGTTAGAGAGTTGCATTGGGAAGAGCGTACTTATGTATTTGAGGAGTGTTGAGCCAAAATTTCGGCTCAACAGTTGATCAGTAAGATTGGGAACAACGGCTGTTAGTATGTATTGTGTTTATTTTAATGAATTGCTTTAATTATTATAAGATTAAAAATCAATAATACAAAAAAAGGGTAATGTTTATTTCCGAGGGATATTAATTTGGTGGTGTAATCATTCATTCAGGAGGAAGCATCAATATTATGTAATCATTAAAATACCAACACTTTAATAAGTGTGGGAAAAGATGCAATTTAAAATACCCTCCTCAAATATGTATGATGAACAAATTAATATATTGTGGTGAATATTTAAATCACACTCAATACATTATTGACACACTGCAGAAAAGCGACAAAAGATAAAACAACAAAAATTAAACACAACAGTCAAACAACGAAAAGATGAAACAAAAAATTACCAAAGCCATGTGTCGAGGGTTCAATGTCTCTTAAAAGTGAATCTGCATTTGGGAAATCATCGATGGAGGAGAGGGCCCCTTGCAGACTGTCCGCAGAGCTGGTCCCGTGGCCCGCACTGCTCTCCGACCTTCCTGCATCCACCATCCACCACAGTCAACACAGGCACAAGATATACACAAGCCAAGCCACCTAACTTAATGGGTCAACGCTTTCAGGTACACGGAACATTTCACAGCTTTTTAGACAATACAAGAAAGTAGAGACAAAACTACACTCCGTCATACTGAGAGAATGTATGGCAGTAAGATACAAGCCTTCAGAACATGAATTTTAGTTATGTAAGAATCCCAAAATAAAACTAATCAATGAATCAAAAAATACTCAGGTTCGGGGTGTTACAATTAATGACTATTATATCAAATTGATGACTATTACTACATCAAATTGAGGACTATTACTATATCAAATTGACGATCATCGTCACTTTTTGACATTCGAACGGTCTCCGTTAAACAACGATTTTCAGCTTTTGTTCAAAGCTGTCAAGCATAAGACTGAGCATATGCTGAATGTTATTTTGCAAGGCTCATAAAAATACGATCATATATTTTCAATCAAAGAGTTATAAATACGTAACACAACTTTGCAATTCCAATTAACAAATTTCTCTACGAAAGCAGTGAAATCTTTCAATAAATTAATGTCAATTCTGAAAACCGTTGTGAAATGTTTTGTTTACCAATTAACACTGGCAGATTGAAAATGACATTGTACCAAATTAATGTGTTGTGATATGCAACAAAAAACCTAATTATTACAAAAAAATTATAAAAATGGTTATCATAATATTAAAAAAAGAAATTATTCACATAAAAATCAACAAATTAATAACAAATAAACGCTAACAGCCAGGACAGCAAAAATCTATCGATGTATGTGGCGGGCGGAGGCGTGGCCTTCCTTGTTTTTGTACAATTCTACCGTTTTATTACGAGATTAATGAAATTTTACACACTTGGCCATCAAAAGAGGAAGTCTACATGAGATTTCCAAAAATCACCCCCGCTCTTAATTTTTAATTTTGATACTTTTTTGGTGAAATTTTTCACACATGTTAAAAAAATAATAGGAAAATTACTAATTACATCTGTATCGAACGTGTCAAAGAAATCAATACATATAAAGAAGTATTTCTCTGATGTTTCATGAATGTGTTATGTGAATATGTTTCTATCGTTTATACTTATAATTCTGTAATGATTTGTGTATCAAACGTGTCCACAAAAGCAAATGAGACAACTGAAAAGGTCGAAATTGAAATTTACGTCCCCGCACGGTACCATGCCGCCAGCCCACACAATTACACAGTACCGTGCCGCCAGCTCACACATTTACGTTTCTTCAATTATCTTTATCAATTGGAAATATATGCGCAATTGATAATAGATGTTACATACAGCATCAAAACGGGTCCCAAACCTCTTCTAAACAACCGCTTAAACTCTTCACCCGGAGCCTGCAGCCGATGAAATGACTACAGCTGAGAAAATCTCACTATTTACGTTGCCCCCACTTTGCCAGCCGCCGAGCTACTATTGGTCAACGCTGACAAAAGAAGTTCCCAAATCGGGAATAATTACGTAACCAAATTCTCTATCTCGAAAACGAGGAGCGAAATTACGATAAATTGGTCACATTTACGACCAGTAAATAAATATCAGCGCCAAAAAATAAGTATGTGCTAAAATAATAACCTGAAAACTAACATCTATCTATGTTTTCCGCACTTTGAAAAATATTTATTCCAACAAAATTGTGATTTGGTTCTAATATGTAAACATTGTACATTTTCTTATAAATACAATAAAAATAATGGGAGACGATGGTTTGTAGGAGCTGATCTGACTTGGTGAGAACTATTGCATACAATTTTTGCAAAACCTAATCGCCAAACATAGCGTTCAGGAAAAATGCCTAAACTCACATATCCTACAAAGAATAGGAAGTTTCTGGCAACAAAAGTTCAACCCAGGTCGGTCCTATAAATAGAGACCTCTCTCCTTTCTCAGGAGTTCCAAAATCTACCACCAACGAAGTGACAGTCTCCTACAACCAAAGTCTACCAATTCAAATCTATTTTCAAGTGTCTTAATTCAGTACTAAATTCGTATTCGTTCCCATATTTGGGAGATGAAATCATTTTCGCGCAGTAATAAACTGATCGTTGCGAAACTCTGTGAGAGGCTTTTGGCGTGAAAAATGTGTACGGCACCTTTCAGAAATACAGTATTGTACAAACGCTCCAATAGTCTCGTACAACATCTAATTTTTTAAAAATCTGCGTGAAACGCCAGGGACTTCAGCTGTACCACTTAATTTTTTAGTGAAAGTAATTTGAAAAAAAAAAATGAATGGAATGGAAAAATATTAATCACTAAATATTAATTGAAGATATATTTTTTAAAATAAAAGTGCGACAAACGTGATTGCTAAAAAACCTACTGTGCGTAATATGAAAACACAAGGCTAACAAATTTTTGAAAAACAACTAGACAGACAACTATGTAAGCGGGTAAGACATCACAAAATAAATTATCCATCCATCATCAGGGAAAACTTAACACAGAAAAAGTTTAATAATGTTCAATTTTTCAAAGTGTGACAATTGATAATTATTGGCAAAGTGTGTGAAAATGAATAAAAAGGCAAAAGTACATAATTTTATTGCTTTTCGTGGATATATCGTATATCATGATTCAGCAATTTAAAGTCCCAGGAAAAAAAGAAAAGTACGCAACAATTTTAATTTTATGTGAAGACCTCTATAATATTATGTATAATGATATATATTGTAGTGCAATGATTTAAAGATTTGGCCTCTCGTCAAGAAGTGAGTTCCATTATTTTATGGTGACCAGACAACTCAACAATGTGCAACTACATCACTCATTTGAAAGTCATTAAAATTAATGAAAATAAAAATTTGGTTAAATATATTATGTTAGGTTAGGTTGTGGGCTATTTAAAAAAAAATCATCACTTTTAATGACTTTTCAAAGGGGTGTTGAAATGCCGCTTTGTTGAGTCATGGAACCCGTTAGAGTGCTAAACCACATCGATAATGCCAATCTGTTGTGTAAAGATGCCAGATGTTATTGTAAAGATTGCAGGATCTCACAAAAGTATAGCACTAATAAAAAAAAACAAAACTTTACTAAACCCAGTTTGAGGTAAGAAATTATAAAAATATTAATATTTGTATAAACTTCAAAAATATTGATAAAAATAAAAACTCGTCATTTTATTTTTTGTTATCGGTTTAATTTTGTAGAACTCTATTTTAATTTTTAGTTTTTCTTCATATTATTGCATATATTTAATAATATTATGTAACAGTTTATTTATAGACAAGTTCTGCTGTGTAACTGTTTTTATATAATGAATAATAATATTTTGAATATGTAAAAGAAAAACTGAAAATTCATAATTTTTCCCAGATCTTCTAGCTGTCAAAAAACTTCTCAAAAAAAAGACTTGATTGAAAGCAAATAAAACTGTGCTCGACCAAGGGTATATTTCACCACCTTTGAGTAAACTGTCGAATAGCACAACATATTGATTGAGTAGCAAACCCATAATATTATCTGCATCAGCATTGGTAAGCACCGCTATCAGTCAAGTAAATCGCTGTTTTAACAGCCGTGCTGCTAATCCTACGATTAGAGTTATTTGACTAGTAGTTATCAAGAGTTTACCCAGTGGTGGTGAAATACCCCCAAAGAAACTATCTAAGAAAATCGTAATTATAGAATAAGAGATGATAAAAAAACAAATACTGAGTTGGAACAAAGTCGAAAAAGTAGAAGTTAATTGGGAATTTTTTAATATCTTACCGCTGGCAGGTTGTGGGGGTCCGAAGGAGCCCTGGTTGGGGGTGCTCCCAGGGGCGTGGCTCACGCAGAGGTAGAGCGCCGACAAAAGGGGCACAGCCAAAGGGGGCCACCACTCGGCCTGTACTGCACCCACCACAAGTAAAGACACTCTGGCACTTAGATCGCCAAACGTCAGCCCCCTGATTTAGATAACGATGGAGCTCCAATAAGCATTTTTGCACCGCCGTTGGCGATTTTTTTTTAATGAATGTAAGGCGGTACAATTTATAAAAACATAACTAATCATCACACAGGTAGTCAGAGAGGATGCATAGCCAAACAACTCGGTCTTGCCAAACACACCTTGCCTCATTCACATTCATACACAGTCTCATACATATAAAGTTATTACAAAAATAGAATCATCTGGTGCATGGCAAAAATTTTGCTTTAGCACACGAATAGTGTGAGAATAATGAGAGACTGAGGATAAATTATAATTTGATTGGCACATATGTATAAACGAGGAAAGGCTGAAAAGTAATACAAATAAAACACATGCATGTACAGCATGAACAAAACGACCTTCATAAGCTTGCCAGGTGGAATATGGAAGTGATATTCCCCCTCTATAAGCATGCGCAGGTTTGAGATCGATGAATTCATCCAGTGTATTTTCAGAAGCGGAAGTATGGAGATGTGTTCTAATCCTATGTCGATATGAGTTAAACAGTTTGCTGTTATCGAATTTTTAACTGCTGAAAAAGTGACTCCTACTGAGATTCATCATCATTTAAAGTATGTTTTTTTGGGAAGATGCATAAGATAGATCTACTGTAAATTGATGGGTAGTAAAATTTTGTGATTGAGAGCCTGGAAAACATAAAAACACGATGAAACATGCAGCAGACTCAGACAATCAGATCACTGCCATGGACGATAAACATTGCAAACTCGTCGATGATTTGATTCAAAATGACCGGTGAATCACTCAAAAGTGTATCACAAACCATATTGGAATATCTAAGGAACGTTTCAGCTTAATTATTGAATAATTGGAATCACGTAAAATCTGTACGCGATGGGTACCATGCCGTCTCACGAGAACAAACAGCATCGCTGCGGTGGCTCTGCGAAGCCTGAAGTTTGAACCGATTCCACACCCTCCTTACTCACACGATCTTGCGCGATTTTTATTTTTTCCTCTTCTCAAGAGAGATCTCAAGGGTAATCATCACACCTCAGATGATGAGGTGAAGGCAGCTGTCAAGTGTTGGATTCGAGAAAAGTCGGAAAAATTTCTCAGGGACGGAATGAAAAAACTTGTTACGTCTTGGGAGAAATGTGTTACACTTAACGGTGATGTTGAACTTAAAACGTTGAAAATTAAATATATGATTTTGAAGCTTAACCACTCAGGTATTTTGTGATTGTGCAAGTTTTTTGTCTTAAACGAGCTGTCAGATTTATAAAAACTTTGTGTAATTTCCGCTTCGCAATTAAACCTCTATAAATGAAACATTTCTGAATGTAGCCGAATACTGAAAACTGTTTTTGAAAGGTTATGAAATAAGCTTTCAAATTGTTATATTACAAATAAATATTCACATTTGCAAATATTAAAATTTTAGAATGCAAACATAAAAAAATTGGAAAAATGACTCACGTGATGTTTTTATGTGAAAACGGTACTAAAATCACGGATTATGTAAAAAAAAAAAACACTTATTCTATTGTATAAATGTATAATAAACAATTTTGTGACCTCAGTTTTTACCATTTCATACAATAATATTTTATAAAAAATTAACAATGTCTAACGGCACGTAGGAGATTTGGCGGGTGAAAACTGTTTCCAGAAAATAAGTCTTTTTTATGTACTTTTATGGACAACTTTGAATAGAGATGTGAAGCTTGATTCAATATAAATCATCTAATTTTTGTTTTAGGTTTGTCACTAGAATAATAATAGAGTTATAACGATTTCTGTGGGAACACACGCATTAACGTGAAAACACGCTTATTGTACTTGACTGCTATTGTTATATTGTCGTGTAAACACGCTTACGGGTCGGAAAGAGTAAGAATTGTGCCATAATATACTTTTTGCCCGATCTTGCTATTTATTTTTGTTCGTATTCTACAAGCAAGTGTGTATTACTTTTCAGCCTACCCTTGTATTATACTATAATTCCGTGTTATTTACAGTTATTTTTTAAAAGTTTAACTTCGAGAGAAAAGCCGATGTGAAGTGTGTGGTGTAATTAAGGGGCCATCCATAAATTACGTCACACCTTAAGGGGGGAGGGGGGGTGTAGAGAAGTGTGACATTGTGTTACAAGGGGTATGGGGGGGTCATCAGCTCTGTGACGTCACATGTAAAAATCTAAATTATTAAAATGCAAAACTTAAATGTAAATAAAAAAATGTAAAATTGCAAAATATGTGACGTCACACTAGGGGGGAGGGGGTCTCACAAATGTGACAATGTGTGACAGGGATGGGGGGGGGGTCAAAAAATCATGAAATTCGTGTCACGTAATTTATGGATGGCCCCTAATGTCAATTTTTATCTTGCTTCTGATGAAATTCATTACACTTTTCAATACCGAGAATCTTTTTTAACTCGTCAGATGCCACGGAAAAAAATGAAAAAATTTCGCGATGTTTTGACTTTAACGTAATATTTTGCAGGTTAATTTTATGCTATGTTATGTAATAATTACTGAAACACATTCCTTGAATAGTAAACTATGCATGAAAACAATATTACTTGTGTTTATTCGATGAATTTATACGTTTTACAATCTTTTCAAATGCCACGGGAACAAACGAGAAAATTACGCTATGTTTTGACTTTTACGTAATATTTTGCAGGTTAATTTTATGCTATCTTATGTAATATTTACTGAAACACATTCCTTGAAAACTAAACTATGTATAAAAGTAACATTACTTGCGTTACGTTTTATGATCATTTCATCGACCGCGGGGCGAGACTTGAAAGACGCCAACTGACAGCCGAGAGGCGGGAAAAAGTTCCAGGCCGTGTCATAAACAATTTCAATGAAAAAATATTGCTGCGCTAGGTGGGTTCACGGTATCTTATACCTTATGAACAAGAATGCCCCAAGCGATTCTGACCTTCTTCTTCATACATTTTTTTTATACATAAGGGTTAAAATCGCATTACAAAATTATTTTTTTGTGATTATTTTGGCCTGCGCCGATGGTACGCCGGCGTACGAGTGGCAATCTAGCGGTTAAACAGATAGTCAATTTCATTAACCTGTCTGATGCCAATGAACTGACAAGTTTTATGTAAATTGGAGATTTCAGTTTTTGTCTAGGGATTTTTTGTTCAGGGACCAATACAACCATGATTAGTGTTAACCTGCACAAATCGTTATGTGAGAGTGAAAAGTGGTGTTATTGAGAAAAATTGGAATTTTGTCACCAGGGAGTTTATTTTCATTTAAAATATACCGGAAAAAAGATTCAGCGCCATCTAAAGTTTTTTTTTTTGCTAAATAATAAGGTTCCAAGTGTGCCTAAATTTGGGTTAGGTTTGGGTTGATAACCACTGGAGTGATGGGGATATCTGGGTGTTCAATTTTTGATTTGGCCATTCGATTTAATAATTATCGTACCTGTCTGGATTTCCTGGCAATTCTTTAATAGGAAGATTTTGCAGATGATGGGGAACAACCAAGAGGGAAAGCAGGATGGATATAGAGGCTCTTCTCAGTTCCTTCTTATCCACATTCCCCGAGTTCAGTTTCAACTCCTTCTCAGGGAGCACCTTCTCCAGCGCTTCCAGGAAGTCAGGAACAAGAATGTACACTCCGTCAAGATCTAGCCTGGAAAAATTATTCAAAAATACATTTCCAAACAAACACCCATATGTATTAAATTTAGTCCATTCCCTCCGAACCGCCACAGTTTAGGGCCATTATCTCAGGAAGCTTTTCCTCCGTCCGCCATAATTTATGCCTCTCAACAAAATGTTTATTTTTACATGAATACAAATAATAAAATGCAATCCCATCTTGACACACTTTGGGCGGGAAGAGTAGTTCATGATCACCTGTCAACTAAAATGGCTGTGTTGTTATAGATGTCAGCTGATCACAATTTGATCAAATGCTGAAACGGGCCAAGAATCGAAGTTTAACTGGGACTGTTCAAATGTCAAGAAGGCGCTGATCTAATGATTAGAAACACCTAATCTAAATAACTAACCATCACACCATTTTTCTACAGATGTAAATGTAGAAGTAGAATAAAAAATTAAAAAAAAAACAATTTCAATCAGAGAACATAATACGTTTGTTTCAGTGTTGATACTATTTTATTATGACATGTGCCTGGTTTGGTGGCTGAAAGGGGTTTAAATTTTATAACTCATATTAGTGTTTTTTTTCTTCTCTTTTAAATCTCACCTGAAAATGTCGGCAGCGTTCAAAAGCACACTGGGTACGATTGCCGGATCTTGGAGCCCTTTTTGAACAGCAATATAGAATCTTGCATAATACGCAGCAAGAACAGTTTCCCGAGACTGTTTCGAACAAAACACTCGACAAAGAGCACCCAAAGCTTCGGCCCGACCTGCAAGAACAAAAAAAAAACATTTTTGCCAGTCTAAAAATTCAAGTTCCCTTACCCAAAACAGTGGATTTAAAAATGTATGTACAGTTTGACAATAAAATGTAGAAATTGAATTTTAAAGCAGAACTAATATTTTTCATTGCTATAGGAATACTGAGTAATACCAATTTCGGAACAAATTACAAAACATTCAGAAGTGAAGTTTTGTTTAACTCCTGAAACTCTCGACTGCAAGCAGGAAAAAAAAGCCATGCATTATACAAATTATTAATTCGGAAACACCTCACTTCGAACACATTTAGTAGACAATAAGTGGAGAAACTTTACAGGGAAATTACCATTAATTATTTCCGAGAATATAATGGGAAATCAATAACGCCATTGGTAATAAAAATAAAACAATTTTATTTTCATTATAACGCATGGGGTATTTCATTTACCCCTAATGGTTACAAAAGTTTTATTTTACATTTTGGCAAGTTGAAAGTTAACATAATTTTCTGAATACCAACAAAATATATTTAGAAGTAATATAAAAAGATAGTCTGTAAGAAGCTTCAACACAGTTTGATAATGCCTTCGGAAGGCGAAACAGCTGTCATGTCTAAAAATAATTACACAGTGGAACTTGTTTATAAATGAACTTTTTTTAATGAAATAATAAAACTTAAAAAAAAAAAAATTAAATTAAAATGGAGATCTGCAAATTAAAGTTGATAATAATCAAAAAATAAATTATGAATTTCACCCTGTTTTCTTCTACTCACAATTTTCTTCTACCACAGATTAATTAATTTGTCAAACTATCTACACAGAATGAAATTTAAATAATACATACATAAATATAATATAATAAATAATTCATACAGACCTGGCTGGTAATTTTGAATCTGATGACCCAATGGCACATCCGGCAAAGATGGAGGCGGTGTCCCTTCTGATCTTTCTAAAAAATGATTTAACAAAGTATTTCAAGTCACAGTTATCAAAAGTTAATCAAAATTTTCAACAGGGACCTCAGTTTGGTCTCCCCATTTTAAAATATATTCAGTTCAATCGAAAAAATTCAACACAAATTCCTAATTATTTTCTTATGCCTTTATTCAACTGTTACATGCAATAATTGTTTGTATTTATAAAATTACTGGAAAAGGTAGATTTATTCTGAAAAAAAGTAGCGAAATGTGAAAGGGATTTGTTTTTATCTTATATTGTGCTTTCTTTTAGATATAACTTTATAATTGTCCTCTTGTAATATTTTAAAATAGGTATTAACTTATAATTCAAATACAAAAACATGAACAATGTTACCTAGGAACGGGGTACCCCAGTAAGGATACATTCTTTCCTAAAATATTGTAAAAAAAAACAACTTACGTTGTCCAGATTGTGGGTTGAATGTGGCAATCAAAGCGGCTTCAAACAACCAATCTCCAAAGAGATGAAGGATGGAATTGACTCTCGGTCTTTCCGGAGCTAGCGGGGGTCTTTCGGTTGTATCTAGAAATGTGAAAAAACTTATAAAACACCGGTACATAAAAAACTAACTAGCAGCAATTCCAGAGAAAAGACAGTTCCCAGACAAGGCATCTCCAGAGGCTATGCGAAGAAATTCTGGGCCTGCATTTGACAAAGGCCGCTGAAGTAGTACAGGACAGGGGCGCCTTGTCGAATCAACAGGGAAGAAGAAGAATATGTTAATTATTACTAAAACACTATTTTCTAAATGAATTCAGTAAGATTTTGTCCCGTTAACAGCTTTATCATATCAAAATTAGATAAATATAAATGTGTACTTGCTTATCACAGGAGCGGGGTTTGGTGGTGTTGTAGGAGCCACACTAACAGGGCGACTGCTTGTCAATCCAATTAGAGATGCTCTCGGTAAACCTTTCATAATAAAAACAATAAAGTGATCATGATGTAAACAATGTATCAAAAATATTAAGTAAACTTTTTTTAACTTCCTTATAATCAACAATGATTAAAATGGACCTACATATTATGTACACAAATGTAGCAGATTTTGCTCTCTTTAATTTGGCAAGTTGTCTCAAAAACCTAAAAGCAAAAAAAAGTTTTTCAAAGCTTTTCACTAGAACTGTAGAAAACAACAAATACTGCTTTTAATATGCGAAGTAAAGTCCCATTTCCACGGTTGGGAGTTCATTATATCAATAATGTACAAGTTCTGTTAAAATAAATTTATATGCAAAGTATCCCTTTTAATGTGCATTATATTTAGAGTAACACATGCATAAATGATACTTTTAGATATTCAAAACATCACTAAGAATAGAAAAAAAACCTGCACCTTAACAGACTAAAGTTTCTAAGATGTATAATAATTTTGTGCATTGTGTTTGGATTGCATATTTCCAACAAATATATATGAATATAATATACTATTCATTGTATCATCAGTTATAACTTCATCCCATGTGCACGTTTACATCTACAAGATATTATTTTTATATTAACAAGCTGTGCTTAAGCTCAGGGTGCAAAAGTTAAAATGAAGAAAAACCATGCTTAGAAAAATATTTTCATATTTCTACTTACAAAACAAATCCAGAAGATATAAAATGACAAACAAACAATAATAAAATGTACTTAAAAACAAATAAATATTTTATATAAAATAATTATGTCAAATCATAGGTAAAACTTGTAAAGTGCCATACAGACTTGTATGTAGTCCATAGTGAGATGGTAAATTAATTCATTTTGCCTTTGAGGTGACAACACACATTAAAAAATGTACATAATTCAAACACAGAATTTGGCGATAAATAACAGAATAAACAATAATAAATAACGATTACAATATACGTTGTTTACAAGAACAAACAAAACCTGACATGATTCACTGAACAATACCAGGGTTACACACATAATAATAATAAATAATAGTATTCACACAAAAGCTCCATAAATAATTGCATTGGAAATGAAAAGAGAAACGATAAACACGTAGTACACACCTATTTTTTATTAAAAAATAAAAATAAAAAAGATTATTGCAGTAAATCAACCATAAACGTTGATTAGACTAGAACAGTGGTTCCCAATTAGTTTTTCCAGAGTACTCCTTCGAAAAAGAGCCCAAACTCGCGTACCGCCTGGGGCCTAAATAATAAATACCAAATTAAATTAGATTTTTGATATTTATTATCTTAAATTTTCTTTTTTTCACGTTCTCCAATGGTTACACACCAATATATCGTGGAGAAGATTTTAATTAAAAAGTGCATGGGGGCAGTTTGACACTATTTTGTGACATGTGTCAAAAGATAGCTCCAGAACTATCTGTAAGTGACATTAAAAATGTCAATGGTCAATGCAGAATCGTTAAGCAGTTGAGTGGCTCTGTTTAATGGCGCATTCTGATAGACAGAAGCCCTCGCATTTGAAGCATAAAAAAGTACATGGGATCTCCCATAAATATACTTGTTAGGTACAAACAAATTAATCTCTTTTAACATCCTTTACACAATAAAATTCAACATTTCGTCACCTTAGTTGGATAAGGTTCTATCTACGCCTTACCGCGCTAAGGACTTTGACACCTAAGCACATGTTCTTAGGTATCAAAGTCCTTACCATTGTAAATTGCGGTTAGAACCCTATCCAAATGAAGTGACGATTTAGTAAATATTCCACTGACCGCCGCATTTTTATTAGGCGTAGATTTTGGAAACTACAATAGGTTTCAATTTAATTACTATAAGAAACTAAATACATTTGGATATTTTGTAAATTTTTTATTCATTTCTATTCAAATAATATTTAATTTGCTTATTTATAAAGCGCCATTTTTATGAAAAATCATCTCAAGGGTGCTCAAAGTTTAAAATTTTCCGTATAAAACGATTATTTCACCGCCATCTTAATTTTTTTGTTGTTGTATGGATTGACATTTGAGTGAGTTTTGTTTCAATCTAAATATGCATGAATTAATTAGTTAAACCAAACTAACAACCTAATAACCTATTTTGTGCCTGCAAATAGTTGTTTCTTGACGTAGTTATTTATTTATTTAATATAAACGGTATACATATACCATAAACATGAATTACCTATCACAAAATCATAGTTAAATAAGAAGTAATAATAAGTAATTGTTGTAATGAAGTGTAATTTTCATAATCTGTGCCTAAAAGTGCGGCGGTTAGGGGAATAATAATAAATACCCAAAATTCTTCCCTGAAGTAGCGCCACCCCTTTGATGTCATTCAGTGTTGCCACCCATTACACTGTCATATGCAGATTGATTGACTTCAAATATGTTTCTGCGACTTTAATGTTTGCGTGCGCGTAACTCTTCAAGCAACCTCATGTACCCCTTGGGGTACGCATACCACTAATTGGGAACCATTGGACTAGAACAATACATGCGTGGAGAATGTAAGAAAAGGATGAATACACCAAAGAAGATCGACTTACTGAAGAATTTGAGCCAGTTTTTTGGTTATTGAGCCGTGTTGCGCTTTCTCATTCTTTAGCCAATGTTTCCGACAGCATTGTAGCGCAGATATGTAGATTGTGGTAAAGTGTGTGTTTATTTATTTAGACGTGATATTGTGTTGGACGCATTAATCATCTTAGTGTCGGAATTTCAGTACAATAATTTGTGAAATTGATGTGGTTTCGGCATTTAGTTTTGGTGTAACCGTCAAGTAACGGATATGAAGAACTATTAAGCTTAGAACCTATTAAGAAAAGCAGGAGAAAGTACAACAAGGCATAATAACCCAAAAAATTAATCACGATAGTTCTTTTGGCTGTGAAAAGCTCAAATCACACCTTGAAAATTGTTCATTCTGAAAGATCGAATTAGGGTGTCATAAAAAACCTAATTCCATTCAATTATGTACAAACAGTAGCGTGTTTTATACCATCATAATCCCTGGATTTTACAATATCATTTTACATAACTGTTAATTTTCAAATTTTATGGCGATATTGCATCTGTTTTGCTGTACGTGCCACAGCAGAATGTCAAACTTCTTTGGCATAAGCATTACCGAATGCGTGAACAATAAAAACTAGTAACATTCCATGGAGAAAATTGTAAAAAAATAATTAAGTAGTAAATTAGACATCACTGTTCATGTGATGAAATGTCGCCTTACGATTTGTCTGTGCCGTGCTGACGCTGAAACTTTTGGCCAAGCGGCGGTGGGGAGGGGGGGTAGCGGCTCCCCCCGTGCCCCCCCAATCTCGGGCCCCGCCCCCCTCGTAGAGCTCGGCCCACCAGCCGGGAGGGGCCACTCCTACGGTGACAACATGAGAACACAACCCAAACAAGCACAAGCACGCATTGATTCATTGACAGTTACATAGAGATGATTTCTATTACGAGACAGAGAAGTCGGAGAAGAGTCAAAATACCACTGAGATACACCGGTAACCAAAATCTCAAAAATTACTATTTCTTCGTGTATGTATCAGTTTCAATAGTGATTCATTCTGTTGATATTTTTGTTTGTGTTTTCCTATAAAACCAATAAACATAATATGATAATGATAACATGTGTGGGGTATCTCAATGACCCCTCATGGTAACACAAGTTTTGTTTTGCATCTTGAATAGTTAATGTCGAATGTTAAAGTAAGCAAACATAGCCAAAAACTTTTTTTTTTTCAAAAGGACTTTCGGGAATTCCGGCGCAAAGCACTGCCAAACTGAAATTTCCTGAAAATCTTCATCATAAAAAAACTGATTACGAAAAAAAAAGTTTTCGGCTGCAACAACATTCTCAACTCTATCTTACCCAAAATTCACGAGCCGCCACTGGTTGTGAAATGTATTTCGCTTGTATCTTGTACGTAACTTACACAACAGATTACACAAAACTCTATTTAATTTCAAAACTATCCCCCTTTTATGCTTACTTTTTATTTCCCTCTCCGCCAATAATGCAACTGTCAAATACAACTCTTTGCTTAGTACATTTTAAACATTTGGAACATATTCAAAGGAGAATGAAAATATACATATATTAGAATTTAGTAACAACATGAATTCAATTAATGGGCTGGCTGTTTCCTCCATTAACTCTGTCTCGTCAAAAGGAATCAAAACTCATGAATTGGTACAAAACACCGGGAGCGGTAAACATTTAAAAGTAGGTAACAATGCAAAGTGTATAATTTATCAATGCGCGCTTGCCCTGCTGACACTATGAATGAATCATGAAAAGAGGTGATTTTTTTGCATCTTCTATGAAATAAACGGCAGGTATTATTTGACTGGTGATTCTAATGGGGTTAATTAATTTATTTGCCGAACTGAGTACCATAAAGTAATTAATTACGTATAATCAAAAAATGGATAAAAACACATGTCACGAGTCAAGGGATACATGTCATGCATTATAATTTATCCAATTGAATGATTTTTTGATTGTTTGATGAAATACTTGAAGGTCAAATAAACAGCGGTAGAATAATTCAGGTTCATTTATGCTGAAAGACACGTAAAGTTTATTATTTACATCAAATAATATTATATTAGACATAATTTAATTCACCACAGAAATGTGCATTTTTTTAAACTTGAAAAAATAATTTTATATCTTGTTCGAATTTATCACAGAACAAATAATATGGAGTTTTACTTATGAAATTATTGGATTTTATAATTTATTAGAACTGTCATCTGTTTAAAAAATAAACAAATCTTTTATTAAAAATATTAATGATCAATAATGTCATAGAAATGACTATTTGAAAAAAATGTTTAATAACATAATTCAGAAGGAACCTTATCCCAGAAAATATTCTAAATGACAAATTTTATATTAGATAGTCAAAAGAAACCACCAAAAACCATAGATTATTTTGGAATACCTTTGTGACAAAAAGTTATAATTATGTATTTTTGTTACAGAGTTGTGTAGTGTGTAAACCTAATCCACCAATAAATATGTAGTACTTTATTGAAACTGTAAAAAGTTATACACATTTGCCATTAGGTTAAAATTATTATGAACAGTTTTTTTATAATTACAATAACCAAGAACCAGAGAAAAGAGTAGAAAGAACAGCCAAACACATAGAAGCTCCCTTTCCATCAATAAATTGCTAAACTAATGTCAACTTGCAAATGCAAGACAACAATTTGAAACTATCAAGAAGGCATGAAGGTTGTAACATAAATATACCTTAATCTTTGTACATGAGAAAAATTATGTAATTTTATTAGAAAAAAAAGTTTGATACTTCATATTACTTTAATTTTTTAAAATACATATTCAAGTTTAAGAAAACCTGATTTGGTATGTGTAATGTTTGCCTAATTCACGGGCAAACACTAAGTGTTGTGTTGGGGCTCTTCAAGAATGTTTAGGTTGTTGTCGCAATCAGGTTTATTATTGTTTTATGCGTTTACAATATATTATATTTCTGGGTCACACAACCGATCTTAACTGGCTAATAATTGTGTCTGGCCGGCTGGCGAGCGTTGACCGCTGGCCGGGCACCTCAGGCGGCATCTGTCTGAACTTGAGAGAAGCTCTAAGCCTAACGACATCTATTGATATCAACAAAATCAAGTGCCTTTTCAAAACACTACAGTATGTAAAATATGTTTCTTAATCTGAAAGCAATAGCGATGAAATGGAAGTGTTATTTATGTAATTATTATCAAAACACCAGAATGATTTTCAAAATGTTTACAGCATTAGCTTCAAACTCACTTCTTCACTTCGTGTTCACTTTATATAAATAATTGTTTTGTTAAACTTTGGATATTTTCCTTTCATGAGTATTTTTACCAAAGCAGATTTATGATCAAACGATATTTGACTGATTCTAGTCAATTTTCATTCTAGTCAAAAATGCAACATTTTTATTAGTAATTTCTATGTAAAGCATTCATAAAACATTACCTGGAATACCCAGCTAATTGGTCAGTAAGGTTTAGTGTCGAAATTTTTTTTTAAAAATCTTTAGTGTCATTGTTGTTGGAGTGTTGGTACTTCCACCACACAGATGGGGAGAGATGTGGCACAGAACAACACATTAATTAATGTTCGTAATAAACCCAAGTGAGTACCTGCCAGCACATATTTTATTATAACAGAACCCTACGTTTTCAAGCATATGAAATTTTTAGATTATGAGAGTTAATGTTGTCAAACAAGCAACAGAATTAACTCCCATAGTGTTAAGTTAAAAACAGAATCAGTTTTGACTGCAGACAATTTGTATCCTAAATAGGAGGCATGTTCTGACCTAAATATACTGCCAATTTTCTTCTAGTCAATCTGGTTGATTTATGTGCATTACATATATTATGTAACCGATAGACTAATATTATCAATCCCTGTCAAACTTACTGACACAAAAAACTGGGCATTCTGACTAATGCACAACAAACCACATACAAATTTCATGCCTGATAAAATGGAGCATGAATAACATTTTATTTACTAATATTTTTTAGGAAAAGATGGTTAAAAACTGACTTGATTTTGAATGGGAGCGAAGCAAGATGAGGAAGTTATGTTCTGATGATGAAACTTACCAAGGAAGGCGTCGACCTGAGCTGCAAGCCCCTTCATGGCTTTCAGGAAGATGATCGGTAACACGAGGAGACACGGATGTTGGCTGGGATCGCTTTCTGCCCCTTGCGTTATTGCAAACTGAAAGTGTTGTTAGGTTACGTAAATGTAACAAAGTTATTGCAAACTGAAAGTGTTGTTAGGTTAGGTAGATGTAACAAAATGTAAATAGCACAAGAGTCCCAACTGTTCCCAACCATCTGGAGCCAGCGAGACTATGTCTATGTTGTGGGGCTGAAGATAGCGGAGAGGGGAAGGAGACAACGAAATGGAAGCTGGGGAAGAGAGAAGAGGAAGAAGAAAATATTCTTGAGTTTTTTAATATTTTTTTCAGTTAAACTAGCATTCTTTACAATAAAAATAAGTCATATGAGGCTTTCCTGTAAAAAAAAACACAGTACACAACTTTTGAAAATCACAATTATGACATTTGACACGGAATTTGGGAAGCGCTTTTTCACGAACAAAATAAATATGTTTTCAAATGACGAAACGACAAGCTAGAATAATATTAAGATACATTATTTCCTTGCCAAGTGAATAAAATATATTTTAGTATGCCAGGAGCTTTTTTTTAGGATAAAAAAATATGGAGAAAACCGAGGAAAAACAACATGGATAAAGTGAGGTGAGCTACTAGCAAATCCGCTAATAATTCGATGTTGTTAAATGAATGCTAACAAAATAAATATGTTTTCAAATGACGAAACGACAAGCTAGAATAATATTAAGATACATTATTTCCTTGCCAAGTGAATAAAATGATAAAAAAATATGGAGAAAACCGAGGAAAAACAACATGGATAAAGTGAGGTGAGCTACTAGCAAATCCGCTAATAATTCGATGTTGTTAAATGAATGCTAACAAAATAAATATGTTTTCAAATGACGAAACGACAAGCTAGAATAATATTAAGATACATTATTTCCTTGCCAAGTGAATAAAATGATAAAAAAATATGGAGAAAACCGAGGAAAAACAACATGGATAAAGTGAGGTGAGCTACTAGCAAATCCGCTAATAATTCGATGTTGTTAAATGAATGCTAACAAAATAAATATGTTTTCAAATGACGAAACGACAAGCTAGAATAATATTAAGATACATTATTTCCTTGCCAAGTGAATAAAATGATAAAAAAATATGGAGAAAACCGAGGAAAAACAACATGGATAAAGTGAGGTGAGCTACTAGCAAATCCGCTAATAATTCGATGTTGTTAAATGAATGCTAACAAAATAAATATGTTTTCAAATGACGAAACGACAAGCTAGAATAATATTAAGATACATTATTTCCTTGCCAAGTGAATAAAATGATAAAAAAATATGGAGAAAACCGAGGAAAAACAACATGGATAAAGTGAGGTGAGCTACTAGCAAATCCGCTAATAATTCGATGTTGTTAAATGAATGCTAACAAAATAAATATGTTTTCAAATGACGAAACGACAAGCCAGAATAATATTAAGATACATTATTTCCTTGCCAAGTGAATAAAATGATAAAAAAATATGGAGAAAACCGAGGAAAAACAACATGGATAAAGTGAGGTGAGCTACTAGCAAATCCGCTAATAATTCGATGTTGTTAAATGAATGCTAACAAAATAAATATGTTTTCAAATGACGAAACGACAAGCCAGAATAATATTAAGATACATTATTTCCTTGCCAAGTGAATAAAATGATAAAAAAATATGGAGAAAACCGAGGAAAAACAACATGGATAAAGTGAGGTGAGCTACTAGCAAATCCGCTAATAATTCGATGTTGTTAAATGAATGCTAACAAAATAAATATGTTTTCAAATGACGAAACGACAAGCCAGAATAATATTAAGATACATTATTTCCTTGCCAAGTGAATAAAATGATAAAAAAATATGGAGAAAACCGAGGAAAAACAACATGGATAAAGTGAGGTGAGCTACTAGCAAATCCGCTAATAATTCGATGTTGTTAAATGAATGCTAGATTAAAAATGGATGAAAAACCTTAATAAAGTAGTTATCTATGTCTTAATATATATGTTTCTTCCGTCCGTGTGTATGTCACTGAACTTCTCCTAAATGGCTGGTCCGATTTTGATGAAATTTTTTGTGTGGGTTCAAGGGGATTCGAGAATGGTTTAGATTCACAATTTGGTCCACTGGAAAATGTTCTTTTAATTATTTTTTTATTTATAAGGAGTTGTTGATTTTGGAATGTTTTACATTGGATCCGGCAGACTGTGCTACCATCGCAGTATTGAATATTCAATATTATTCTATTTTAATTTTAGTTTGTCCCGACAGTTGTGTACAGGACAACGTCTGTCGGGTTTGCTATAAATAAATAAAATAAATTGTGGAACATTCCAGAACACTCGAATGTAGTCCTGAGCGAAGCCGGGTAACCCAGCTAGTATGTATATAAAAATCAATTGCTGTTCGTTTGTCTCGCTAAAACTCGAGAATGGCTGGGCCGATTTAGCTGATTTTGATTTTGGTTTTGGTGAGAAAATATGGAAAAATTGCGAGGAAGATAGTAAAAAACAACAATTTTTCCAATATTAGTTTAAAAACTGAATTTACCGGGGTTGAATGCATGGAATGCGTGAGGGGGGAGGAGGGAGGGGAACTCGGGTAAGGGTTCGCGGAAGGAGGGGAGGGGAACCAGGAAGGGAAATTTGGGAGGGGGGAGGAGAATTCGGGAGAGGGGTCTGTGGGACGGGGGAAGGGGGGGGAGTAGAGTGGGGAGAGGGAAGGTGGAGGAGATGGAGTGGGAACGGGAAGGGGGGAAGGGGAAGAGGGAGAAGAAGGGAAGGCGGAAGGGGAACGGGACGAATGGGAAAGGACATGCAGGGGGAAGCAATTTTTTTTTATATGGCATAGCAACGCATGCCGGGTACCAGCTAATTTGAATAATAAATTCATACACATTTAAATGAAATTCCACTACAAATTAAAAGTAAAAAAAAAAAAAAATGTTTCAATTTACAGTAAATTACTTGAAAAACAGGAGTTCCATAGTTTACCTGTAGAAATTGTGGAGTTTGACTGATGACCTGAGGCCTGCTCAGGTCAACAGGGTTGCCAATAGTGTGCAGCATTCTGTACCAACTTTGAGAAATGTTCTCATATGTCATGTCCGTAGGAATGAGATTACAATCCTCTTCACCTTCAAACAAGATAAACCAACATGATATTTTTGCAAGTTTTCAATAGAATAATAGGTGTATTATAGCTGCTGTATACTCCACCACCGAATATGTTACAACACTCCTAATTAATCCTGAAATGCCATTTGGCTTTGAAACAACACTCCTACTTTTCGTTACCCTAGGAATGCAACACTTGAACGCATTTAACAAAGAATGCATTTAATTTTAATTAGCGAATAAGCATGCTTCATATGTATGACTAGAATTTGAGACCATGGAGACTTTTATTGGGACTGAAATTCGAGCCCAGCACAACCAAGGGTTAACTGTCTTCAGGAGGTTTTTGTCATATGGAATGCTGTGTGAATAATCTTACCTATGTAATATTTTTTAGGTTTTTTCAATTTGGGAGGCCGGTGTAAGTACCCCCGCCCCGGGAGCCATTTATTGGATAACTAATACCTCTGCCATAGGTCACCCTGAGGGGATCGCTATGTTTGGCGACTTAGCAGGGGTGACTGGGTTCATGGGGTGAGGTTTGTCTAGGTCTTGGCGCCGATTGAGTTTCCTCACCTACTGCATGGCGGGTCGGACCGGGAGAGACTGGTTAACTAATGTTAAAAAAATAACAAAAAATATGGTATTCCCACCTGACAATCATATTCTAGAGATTACAATCTGTTGCCCCTTTTTGTACAGACAAGATTTTTTTTCAGGATCTATTGGCTGAGCATCTTGCGTTTATTAGATGAACAATTTATTTTAATTTTTAGGGCTTATAAATATATATTTTAGTAAATTAGAAGTTGAAATGTAATCTCACTTATGTTCAATGCCGGGAACATTGGTCCATACATATTCTGCAGAAGTCTAGCTGTGAAGCACATGGTGACCCTGGTCCACTGTTCTGTCAGGGCCATACGGTGACGCCACCTCATGGCTGATTCTCTGAGTGTCTTCCAAAGAGGTGGGCTCGGGAAACATCTGCAAATAAAAATATCTATACTATACTGTCTATACTAATATTATAAATGCGAAAGCGAGTGTGTTTGTTTGTTACGCTTTCACGCCTAAACCACTAAACTGATTTAGAATTTTTTTTCACCAATAGAAAGCTACATTATCAGCGAGTAACAAGGCTGTATATAATGGTAAGCTTTTTTGTTGTGGGCACATGCTTTAGACAATTTAATTGCAGGGTGTGTAAATTTGGTATGTTAGAGTGCACTAATTTTTTTTTACAGAGGGAGGCCACACAGGAGGCCTGAGAAGAATAATATTCCTTGAAAGCTTATGATATATTTAGGAAGTTTTTGTCTGGAGGGTATTTTTAAGGGAGGAAGTTCTGGCAAGGAAAAAGCTATGAGGAGTGGGTAGAAATCTGGGGTCTGTGTGTCCAGGAGTGACAGACGTATGAATCCATCCCTCTCACCAAAGCGATAGGTCGAGAGAGTCCGGCTGGAGAGATCAAAGAGTCTCCCGCAATCATTCTCTCCTGATCCAGTGCCCAACGCATCAGGAAAGCATCCGCCGCCAAGACCTGGACAAACTTCAAACTTCACCTCATGAGCCAGGGCACCTCTGCTAAATCACCAAACGTAGCGAACCACTGGGGGTGGCCTATGGAAGAGATATTGGTTGCCTATGGAAACCTGGGAATATTTACCATTCGTTTAATTCAACTTACTTGTGGCACGCTATAATCCAGACTTCAAAAAGAACGCTCAGCACACGTTCACAGAGTTGGTCAGCCACGTCATCCTTGACAGCAGGAGGAGCGAGCAGCGTATCATTGATCGCCAGCAAGAAGGAGAGGGACGAACACCATGTCTCGCGAGATAATTCTGCACGCGCGCAAACCTGCTGCACGCTGCGCAACACGCGGTGACAAAGGACGGCTTGTTTGTTTATGGTATCGGAACCTAAAAATAAACACAAATGCTTTTTCATAAACAAAGAGTTTTTGATATATGGTGGGTAGATGTGTGTGCTTGTGTAGATGACGCTCGTCTTTTAGGCACGCGATCGGTTGGCATGTATACATGACGCTTGTCTTAAATAGGTTAAATAATAAAAAAAGAGTATCGAAATCTTGAACGAAGCCAAGTAACAAGTGGCAATAACCACAATATGTAATTTTGGCATAACAGTCATTGAACGCAATTATTTTTCCTTTAGTGGAAAATTAAATAACTGGACAACATTTGAAAATGAGTGAAAATGAATTGAACACACAATGCCTGGGTGGAAACCAAACACGATGCCAACTCAGCCACTGAATGGTCAAATGTTTTTGATGTAACAGGTTACAAACAAAATTCACATAAAAACTAATTTATCACAATACATATTGATAATATCTCACCGAGCTCCTCTTGGTAAATAAATGGCAAGACTTGAAAGAAAACACATTAAAATTATTATTACATAATATCAAGGGATACTATATTATTGGATAACTAGATTTTTTTTAATCTGATGATAAAATGGGGAAATCTTTTAAACATCAACAGCATTACTAATAAAAAACACAACAACCGTTAAACGGTGTTTCTGCAACTTTACTAATAACATAATGACATTTTTATGTTGGCTGCATTGAACTTTGATAGTTTGAGCAAGCCCGGCCGCCATGTTTTTTCATTCAATGGGAAAATTTCTCTCGTGACGTGTGGTATTTTACGCGCAATTAATTTAATGTTTTTGAACATGATTTCCCCTGTCATGACCAATTCACTATTATATTAGTATAATTGAAAATAATGACTATTATTTGCATTATTTTCATCAGTTTTAGTGCTTTAATAATATTATGTTGTTAATTTAATTTTGTTAACAGAAAAATATAGGTTATTTCGGATAAATTATTTTTTATCCGCTTGAGTTAAATAAAACTTCCATAAAAGTAATGTTATTTAATAATATAGGAGCCTTATGCATGTGTAAATAAATACAATTGGAGAAATCAATGTTTGAATTGTGCAAAAAAGAATCCAAAATGTCAGATTTTGACAGTTATTCTTGGGGAATTATCATTACATTTTTTTAAATTTTTAATGGTATGAATGAGATAAAAAATGAAGTGATAGTTTTGTTCAGATTCTTTAGCCCGCGAGCACTCGCGTTATAAGCATTTCCCTTGTGGTGAATTTATAATTCGCACCATTTATGCAACAATGTGCATACGTACCTCTTTAGCCCAATAGTTGAGTTTTATACTTATACTCATTCCGCGCTTAATGGTTTTTTCGTCTTAGTGCGTACCAGTTGCCGCACGGGTTGTCAATTAATTTATTCTAAAAGTGCAGTTAAGAAATGCTAATTTAGTTCCTATATTTATTTTTATTATTTTTTTATTAGCAACTACCTATATAAAATAATTGTACATCTATACTAATATTATAAAGAGGAAGGATTTGATTGTTTGTTTGTTTGTTTGTTTGCATCGAATAGGCTCCGAAACTACTGAACCGATTTGAAAAATTCTTTCACTGTTGGGAAGCTACACTATTCCCGGGTAACATAGGCTATATTATAATTAAAAAAAAAATAGCGATCCTTACTAAAACTCCAATAATGTAACCCAAGGTGTCAAAAAATTACCTAAAATATTCTTTACATTGCGTGCGCTGCGAAAACCATTGATGATAGAATAAAATAATGTACTACGACTTTGCAGAACACATTATTATCTACAAAAAGTGTCGCAACAGCATATGTCTAACTATTATAGTTATGCAACAATAAGTGTTCTTTTATTTTAAAAATTTAATTTAAATGCCGCCGCTAGAAAAGACTCTTTATTTGTATCTTCGTATTAATTTTTATCAAAATAAATTATTTTATATTCGAGACTGCTTCAATGCCTTTATATTACTTTTTGAATTATTCAATTCGGACATCCCATCTGAAAGATATCACGAGTTTAAAATTGTAAGTATTATACGATGTAAGCGTCACTGGGGTACGGACCGTACGAGAGGACACCAACAAGCAATCAAATCTTTCCTATCTTATATATAAAAATTAAAATTTGTTTGTTCGTATTTTATGCGCTGCCATACCGTTCATCCGATTGCGATGAAACTTTGGTGATTTGTTGTGCGCACGCCCGCAAAGGATAAAGGCAAGTTCTTGCGTTATTAAATTTGAATTAATGAAAATGTGCTTATTACATATATTTTAGCGGCAAGGAGGAAAGGCAGGGGGGAGGGGGAGGTGGGATACGTGGGTGGGAAAACGAGGGATGGGAAGGCGGGGAAGGTAGAAGGGAAACGTGAAAGGGGAAGGGGACTCGGGAGATGAACGGGGACGCACGGGAAAGGACATTCAAGGAGAATCAATTGATTTCTTTGCATTGCAACGCAAGCCGTGCTTTGTGCTTTGAGTTTTAGCTTTAAGCTTGATATTGAATTTTAAGTATTGAGCTGTGTGCTTTTAGATTTGTGTTTTGAGCTTTAACTTTAAGCTTTGAGCTTTGAGCTTTAAGCTTTGAGCTTTTGAGCTTTATTTTTAAGCTTTGTGCTTTGAATTTTAAGCAGTTTAGAGCTTTGATATTAAGCTTAAACTTTGGCCTTTAAACTTTGAACCTTGCTTAAAGCTTGAGCTTTAAGATTGAGCTTTAAGCTTTAAGTTTAATGTTTGAGCGTTATGTTTTCGGCTTTAAGCTTTGAGCTTTGCGCAAAGCATGAGGCTTAATGCAAAAAGCTTAAAGCTTAAAACTCAAAGCTTTAAGCTGAAAGCTCAAGGCTTTAATCACAAAACTTAAAGCTTAAAGCTCAAAACTTAAAGCTAAAAGCTCAGCTTAAAGCTCAAAGCTTGAAGCTCAAAGCTTAAAGCTCAAAACTTAAAGCTCAAAGCTTAAATCTCAAAGCTTTAAGCTCAAAACTTTAAGCTCAAGGCTTAAATCTCAAAGCTTTAAGCTCAAAACTTTAAGCTCAAGGCTTTAAGCTCAAAGCTTTAAGCTCAAAGCTTTAATCACAAAACTTAAAGCTCAAAGCTTTAAGCTCAAGGCTTTAATCTCAAAGCTTAAAGCTCTAAACTTAAAGCTCAAGCATAGTGCTCAAAGTTTATGGCTCAAAGCTTAAAGCTCAAAGTTTCAAGCTCAAAGCTTGAAGCTCAAGGCTTTAATCTCAATGCTTAAAGCTCAAAACTTAAATTCAAAGCTTAAAGCTCAAAGCTTGAAGCTCAAAGCTTAAAGCTCAAACCTTAAAGCTCAAAACTTTAAGCTCAAGGCTTTAAGCTCAAAGTTTTAAGCTCAAGGCTTTAATCACAAAACTTAAAGCTCAAAGCTTTAAACTGAAGGCTTAAATCTCTAAGCTTAAAGCTCTAAACTTATAGCTCAGGCATAGTGCTCAAAGCTTATGGCTCAAAGCTTAAAGCTCAAAGTTTAAAGCTCAAAGCTTGAAGCTCAAAGCTTTAATCTCAATGCTTAAAGCTCAAAACTTAAATTCAAAGCTTAAAGCTCAAAGCTCGAAGCTCAAAGCTTAAAGCTCAAGGCTTAAATCACAAAGCTTAAAGCTCAAAACTTGAAGCTCAAAGCTTAAATATCAAAGTTTGAAGCTCAAAGCTTAAAGCTGAAAGCTTAAAGCTCAAAGCTTAAAGCTCAAAGCTTAAGGTTAAAGCTCAAAGCTTAACCCTTTAAGCTTTGAGATTCAAGCTTTGCGCTTTAAAATTTTTAAAGCTCAAAGCTGAACCCTTCAAAAATTTTAAAGCGCAAAGCTTGAATCTCAAAGCTTAAAGCTCAAAGCTTAACCCCTCAAAAATTTGGCGTATTTTGTCAAAAGGTATAAATGTTTCGATATATATCGACTTTGCAATAAAAATTCAATTAAATGGAATATTTGTAAACGTATTCAAAAACTAAATACTGGTTTAAAAAAAAAAAATTAAAATTCAAATTTTTTAAATGTTTTCTTTAAAAAAATTTAAAAATGCTCAACTGACATTTTTGATATTAAAATTACTGATCTATAGAAAATGTGTTTGTTTCTGTCTGTGTGTGTGAGATGTTTTGCGTTGCTAAACCGTTCATCCGATTGCGATAAAACTTTGGGGATTTGATGTGTGCAAGCCCGCGATGGTTTCTATACGTGTATAGTGAGTTCTGGCATCATCTGGGACGAATGGGAAAGGGTTAGTAGAGCGAATTTTTTTCTTTATTGAGTGGCATAGCATATGCCGGGAACTCGCTATTGTATTTAAATGCCTGTGTCAGAATTTGGTAAAATTGAATTATGTAATAGAAAGTACCTACCCTAAAATTCTAAATCTATACTTATATTATGAATGGGAAACTGCGTGTGTTTGTTTGTTACGCTTTCACGCATAAACTAATAAACCGATCTTAGAATTTTTTTCACCAATAGAAAGCTACATTATATGCGAGTAATATAGGCTATAAATAATGGTAAGTTCTGGCGTTACGAAATTATAAATATTAATATATTATATTTATTTTACGTTTTCTGTCGAAAATGGCGAGTTATTGCTAACGTCAGAAGAAAAGCAAAACAAATCGTTGCCGTGAAAACTATGTTGATATATATTTTTTTTAATTCGGGCATCGTGGTTACTATTTATCTCTAAAAAATGAATCGCGGGACGGGGAAAGGGGTAGTGGAGTGGGGGGAGGGAAGGTGGAAGAGGCGGAGTGGGAACGCGAGAGGGGAAGAGGACGCGGGAGAGGAAGGGGAGGCGGAAGGGGAACGGGACGAATGGGAAAGAACACGCAGGAGAAAACAATTTATTTATTAAATGGCATGGCAACGCATGCCGGGTACCAGCTAGTACAAAATAAAATGATGAATTTAATGTTAAATATTGCAATTCTTAGTCCTCCTCACTAGGGGGTCCTGTGCCGAGGCGGACTAAAATTATTTAAATATATTTCATTTGTCTTCTATGTCGTTTTTAGTGTTTCCATTAGGGTTTTTTCATTGATCTCTTTCAGCCATATTTTTATTCTTGATTTGTATACATTAGAATTTTTTATTAGTTTTATGTCTTGGGGAAGGATGTTATGAAGTTTAGTTGCAAAGTATGTGTAGTTTCTTTGTCCGAATGTGGTTTTGTAACTTGGAATGTTTTTTACATCATTTTTATTCGACCTAGTGTTATGCATGCATGGTCTAGTGGAAGATTCAGTATTTTTGAAAAGCTTATTAAAATTATTAAAATATTATAGTATAACAAATGTCGTAAATTAAAAATAAATATTTGATTTGATTTTACATGATTGTTTTATTATATGTATATTAGTAATAATGCCAATATGTTATAATTTACATACTTTTTGGCTATTTATAAAAGTTGAGCAAAATGCTCCACACGCGAGTGCTCGTGTGAGTTTTAAAGGTGCGAGTATTCCCGGGTTAAATAAAAGAACAATGTATTTTTTTTTATTTTGAATTTTCTGAGGTTTTTTCAAAGTTCGAATAGAAAATGTTTGGGGTGAATTTTTTTTTTCATAAACTTTTTCATGTTTGAAGCTTAAAATACTGCAATTTTTAAATAAGTATATTTCAAATACAAAAATCTAGAAAGTAATTTATCTAGTTTCTAAAATGGTATTTGTTTTTGCGATGTCTTCAAAAATAAGAAATATATAGGACATTCAAAGTACTTTGCACGCCACCCAGTAGGGCAGACACATTGAAAAACCTCAAACCATGAACCCGGGCACCTTGGGGTGACCTATGGCGGCAATTTGGTTGGTTATCCAATAAATGGTTGCACGGGCAGCCGGTGTTGATATTCAGTGATGTTTTATCTGCTTGGTAATATTTCATTTTATTGATATATAAACATCGCCTCAAAACAATTATTTTGAGTGATTTATGATTAAGTTAAACTAAGTTAGTTGAGTTATTTGAGCAAGTTAGGTTTACAGCAAAGAATGATCACGTGAAGTACATTTAATTATGGTTTTAAAAAGTATTATTGATCGGCGAGACAAATTGATAAATGTGCCGCGTGGTGGTGATATCAACAAATTAAGAATGAATGAGTACACAAAAATAATATCGCAGAAGTGTTACAGTTGTTATTAGAATTACAATGAGATAATATTGAAAAGAAATACAAAAGAAATTTGTACTTGTGTAATGTAATACCTGAGATAAAACAATGTTGTGTGTACGATAAACTTTTATCGTACACACAACATTGTTTTATCTCAGGTATTACATTACACAACATTGTTTTATCTCAGGTATTACATTACACAAGTACAAAATGTGTGTTACAACCAAAAAAACAAGAATATGAAGTACTCTTGATATGGAATGTTATAATAACAGAGAATATTTTATTTAAACAGAATAAAAATATGTAAAAAAAGGTTACTTGAGAGCAAGTAGAATCATGCAAATTTGTCAACATCAAGTATATCTATTCATACATTTGCATTTTATTATAAATCAGAAATAAATAAACAAAATAAGAGATGAGTCAGAATACAAATATTCGGCCGCATAATAAATTTATTGTAATAATGTATTTTTGTAATGAAACACGAAGAAAACAGCTTATCAGTACTAAAAAATCAGATTAGAAGATGCTAATCAAATTTCTCATAAATATTTAATACTGTTGTCGTGAAAATACTAACTGTTGTGTATTATATACTGTTACTGGGGATCATGAATGATTTGGATTGCAGTAAAGTCAGTGAATGCCTCAATTGGTGAAAATACAGATGTCCAAATATATAAATAAGAATTATTTATTTTGCATGTTCTCCGTAAAACGGTTATACACCATCATGGAGAAGATTACAAATTAAAAAGTATGTGGGGGCAGTTTTACTATTTTGTGACGTGTGTCAAAAGATAGTTGCTGAATTACAATAAGTAAGTGGGACTGAAAGAAGACATGGCACAACCAAGTGAATCAAATACTTAAGTGTGATAAAATAAGGTATACACGATGAACAAAGAAAGAGGTGTATGGAGAATGCATGACGTGAAAGAGAATGGTAGAAGAAGTCGGGGAGAGCCAGAGAAAGACAGGCAGTGAATCAATCCTTCAGCTAGTATAAATAAAAATAAATAAATAAAATAATAACCTTCACCAGGCCTCGGCACAAACAGATTATGCAGGTGTTGTATAATTCTCCTGGCATATCGTTCTGGTTCCTTCATGACAGGCTCCGGGATGACGGGGAGAATGTGCGGGATGGGTCCGGTGTGTGGAGGGATGAGAGCCGACAACCAGTCACAGTAGACCGTCACACAGTTGCGGAGAATGTCTTGTTCCGTCAGGGGTAGGGATAGACCATGGCGGATCACCTCCATGACCCATTCCACCTACGAAAAGTAATCAAAATAATGGTAGTCAATAGTGCATTTTTTAAACATTAACTCCACACAGGAGACCCCGAGGAAAATAATTTCACTCGGGGCCTATGTCATCTCTGGTGATGTTGGGTGAAGGTGCTTGTTGAAGAAAGGAAGGATTGAACCTGGATCTTGTTGGAGGGAGGAAAATTCTTATGCCTGCGAATCATTTCACAGCCGAGCACACTTTCACAAGTCGCCGAAATAATCCAATCCATTCTCATGCAACACAATGTCATCTGTGTACAAATGTTGGGCATGTGTTTGGTGTTGGCAATGTGTTTGAATGGCATTTATCTTGCGTAAAGCTGCAAAGTAAAATTTATACCAGATTCTGATCAATAATCATAATAAAAATAATAATAAAAGAAGAAAAAAAAAGTGATTCAAATACCTCAAGTTTTAAATTGATTCATGGTTGAAATTAAAAAATTAAAGGCTTAAATAAGCATCAGAGTCTTCGGAGTTGCGGATACTCTCAGCGACTTTGTGAAAGAGCACCAATCAAAATAGAGACGTTGCTTGAAAGCGGTTTACCCGTGTTTAGTAACCAGATTTGAATAGCCAGGAACTTCCCAATCTCTTCTTTTCTTCTCCTACTCGCTTCACAACATACCACCAAATACATATTTGAATAGTTAAATAAATAATTGTCTTGAAAAATTTGGATTCTGGCATAATGTTCAGCCTTTCCTGGCATAAAATCTTAAGTGTAAAAATCGCATTTTACAGGAGGGGTCTCTTTAAATATCTCGGATTGTATTTAATAAAATAAAATAATAATTATTAATAAATAAAATAAAAACGTATGTATATTATTTTGTATCAACACACCTTGAGAGAGAAGAGTAGTTTTACTTTTACACCAGTCCTTCTTGAATGCCTAGAAAGGCATTGTTGTCAAAAATTATTTATATGAATATTGTGATGACCGGACAACTCAGAATCAGTTCAACTCCTCATCTCCTTTGAAAAGTCATTCAAAGTGATGAAAAAAAATTGGTTAAATAGGTTACGTTAGGTTAGGTCAGGGGTCAGAATTTGCGGCTCGCGAGCCGCATGCTGCTCTTTGGCTCTTCAGACATATATTGCAATTTCACCTCCATTCAACAAGCCTTATGAGATGGAGCCGCCAAATGATTATTTTTTTGCATTCCGAACACAAAACTGGTTTTAATTTAATAAGGAATCTATGCGCGGGCCTGTTTATAGAAACATTTAAATGGGCAGAAGTGTGATATAACTATTGTAACATGGCTCTCTGATATATTTCTTACCCTGTTTCTTTGACAAATTGGCTCTTCTCACTTGAAAGTTTGCCGACCCCTGGTTAGGAGGTTATGGGCTAATTTTCAATTTTTTTTTCATAGATTTTAATAACTTTTCAAAGAGGTGTTGAGTTGAGTTGATTCTGAGTTATCGTGCAACCGAATATTGTACAACTATCTTTTTGTAAGGGTTCAAAAACAATCTTATAAACGCTCTCATTAGAGGAGGCATATTTTCTCAAATAATACAGGTTCACACACCCTACATGAGGAGTGTTTAGGACCTTCTGTAAACCGAAACTAGCACATAAAAAGTTTGATTCTTCTTCCTCTTGTTTGGTTTGATAAAAGTGATTTTTTTACATTAAACCTTGCCAGTTAAATGGTTCTATGCCAACTCAGAATCAAGTCAACACCTTCTTCGAAGTCATTAAAAGATATAAAAATTTAAAAAAAAAAAAAAAACAGACCCTTAACCTAACCTAATGTAACCTATTTAACCAATTTTTTTCATCACTTTTAATGACTTTTCAAGGAGGCGTTGAGATGATTTCATTCTGAGTTGTCCGGTCACTCAGTCAAATAGTGTTTTTAAACTTCGCTTTGAGATTCTGTATTTTGTACTTCTGGTGTCATATCTATACTAATATTATAAATGTGAAAGTGAGTGTGTTTGTTTGTTATGCTTTCACGCCTAAACCAATAAGCCGATTTTAAAAATTCTTTCACCAATAGAAAGCTACATTAACAGCGAGTAACATAGGCTGTATATATTGGTAAGCTCTGGTGTTATGAAATTTGTATAAATGAAAATGTGTGTATTTCATATATTTTAGCTGCAGGGAGGAAACGAAGGAGGAAGGTGGGGTTCATGGAGAGAAAAGAGATGAGGGAGGGGGAAGGTGGGGAAGGTAGAAGGGAACGGGGACGCAAGGGAAAGGACATGCAGGGAGAATCAATTTATTTCTTTGAATGGCATTGTAACGCATGTTGGGTACCAGCTAGTCTTTTCATAAAAGAAACACCTGTCCTTTTTTGGAAAATTTGAAAAATTCCCTCTTCAGACAATTAGTTTTGGTTGGAAACTTAAAGTACAAGCTGAAAAAGGGGTCCGTGGGCCAAAAGTGTTTGGAACCACTGGTCAAAATGATCAAAAAAAAAAATTCGGATTTTTGTGCGGTAGTCACATAAAACAGTAAAATACTTAAAGAAATATTACCTCCTGATGGGTATTGAGTGGCGGCTGCTCCATCTTGGTCTGTTGAGGTGGGGGCACCAGCTGCCGCAGCACTGCGGCCGCTACGTCTCGCCCCCCGCCGCGGAGCGCCCCCAACACCCCGCTGCCTGCGCCCCCGCCGAGCACCACACAGCCCCATTCCCCGTACATGTCGGATGAGCCACTCAGGCTGCGATCCTAGGAGATATGGGGATTCCATAAGATACAAACCAGCAAAACATATAATTACGCAGCCCCATCATCCATACATATCATATTTTGCTATTTTTTTTGTAATCTCTTTTGATTGCTCATATTCCTACCTAGCCGAATAATTCGCTATTTTAATATCATGCTACAATTGCTTGTACTGGTAGCTTAATATCGTGTGTGAGGGGTATAAAAGCAAAAATATCACTCTTCTCAAGAATTGTTGACGTTTTGGCTTTTATACTCCTCTCAAGAATTGTTGATGTTTTTGCTTTTATACACTGCTCAAGAACTGTTGACGTTTTTGCTTTTATTATCATCTCAAGAACTGTTGATGTTTTGCTTTTATAGTCTTCTCAAGAACTGTTGACGTTTTTGCTTTTATACTCCTCTCAAGAACTGTTGATTTTTTGCTTTTATAGTCTTCTCAAGAACTGTTGACATTTTTGCTTTTATACTCCTCTCAAGAACTGTTGATGTTTTGCTTTTATAGTCTTCTCGAGAACTGTCAATGTTTTTGCTTTTATACCCCTCATGTAATCCTGAACCTACTGTTATCTTTTTGAATACATCTATTTGAATTCCACTTTTGTTTGTTTGAACGAATAAAGTGGAATCTTGGAAGTGGAAATTAACCCACTTCCCAACATCCAATCGAGCTGAAACTCGGCAGATAGACTCGTTGTCAACAAAAACTTTTCATGCACATGCACACGGACATATACCTACACATCTCTCTAAAATTCAATGACATTACAGCAATTAATATAGGCAACAAATGTTGGTCTTGTCCAATCGGTATTTAACTCGAATGGACAAGAGTAGAGGTAGAGGAGTCCACTCCAGTTCCTGATAGGAAGGTTCAATCCTCAGTCAATCTTATTCCCAGGCATTCAAAATAGATGTGCAATAGTAAAAAAATGCTGTTCTTTACGAGTTGATTTTTTTATATGCCAATCACAAAATTTTTATTTTCATTTTCTGTATTTTATCAACTCTTATGTATTTATAATAAACGACATTTATCTAAACGCCGCACTTTTAGATTCGGATTATCGAAATTAAACTCGGTTTCAACTAAATTACCACAAGAAAAAACTATTTTCATGCATTATTATGTTATTGGGTTCTTAGTAGTTCAGGTTATTTAAATAATTAGTAAGCTTTAGGATTCAAATGAAACTTTCGCAAATGTCAATCCATACTAAAAAAATCCAAAATGGCAACACAAGATCGTTAAATCTTAAAAAATTTTAAACTTTGATTGAATAAAAATGGAACTTTAAATGCATCTTTTACCATCTCTCCTAACATAAATGGTTGTTTCATGTAGTAATTAAGTTAAAACAAAGTGTAATTTCTATATTCTGTACCACCACCCTGTAAAGGGTGGCAGTTAGGTAAAGATATATAAATTTATTTCTAATGCAAAAAACCATTTTGAAAGAGTACAGTAATTTACACATTTTCTTACATTCTTTATCTACTGCCAACAATTAAAACTGAATAAAAGATTGTTAAGCCAAAGGGAATATATTTCACTAGGCGCAATCAAGCGTGAATTAAAAGAAAATGGTTTTTAAAGTAAGGAAAACACTAACTATGTTAATCCTAATTAACTAGTGAAATACTAAAAAACACAACAGCAAAACGATTTTTACCTAAGTCATTCAGGGATATTTTTATTATTGAATAAGCAAATGTTTATCGCACTTTATCACCGGGGCACAGATTCTTGTTTCAATATATATGTATGTACACCTTTTGATAATGTAATAAAATGCTTATCAAACAACTGTAAAAAGGCAGATTACTTCCATAACTATTTGGGCCTTCGGTGAAACTCAACTTTATGATGATGTGGAATAACAACTAATGCCCCCTTTCCGACAAAAGAGTGATAACACAAAACACAACCGATCTAGTTAAAAAATCATAGTGTAATAAATAATAGAACACGTACCTAATGGAATAAATTACAACTCAACAGCGAATGAAATTACCGTTATAACGCAAAACCTATTATGCCCTGGTATATAATAATAACATTGTTGTTTTTTGTATTACACAGTTCCGCATAATTACCTTGAAGTTGACCTTATTAAATACACCCACATTCATATGTGAAAAATTCGCTTATCACTACACAAACAACAAAAGTTATTTTGACTGATCGTCAAAATTTTCAATAAATATTTCTATTTGACAATTAACTATTTTGACAAGTAGAAGTAGTCTGGACCATAAATAAACCAATCCTGTCTGGACATAGACAATAGTACCCTTTACATGCAGAGTTCGGAGCGGGACGTGCCCCGCGCCACTTCAAGCCGCCGCGCAGAAAAGTAAAGACCGAAAGTAAGATAACGGATTACAGCGCATTCACTGTGAGACTTTTCTGCGCGGCGGCCTGAAGTGGCGCGGGGCACGTCCCGCTCCGAACTCTACGTGTGGGGGAGACTATTCAGTCTAGTTTAGAAGTAAAGTAGGACGCTGCATCCTGAATTTTCTGAAGAACCTACCTAATGAGTAATTATTTATTTCGGATGAATATACTGTAAAATTTAAAAAATATATTATTTTATTTTAGCACACATTTCATGCATACATGCAATTATTTAAAATACCCTAGAATATTTATGTCACTGTTCTAACAATCATTGTCGGGGTTAGATTCTCGGCCGTGAAAACTTTTTCTTTTAATTTCAATTTTTTTTATTTTTACTTTCATTCATAAAAAATATTTAAAAAATGAATAGCCAGGTACTTCCCACCTTCCCCTTCCCCATCTCCTTCTCCTCCCCACTACCTTCAGCCTCACAACATACCCCAATTGGGAATGCCATAGTCTCACTATGGTCTTACTGACTCCAGACGGGAGTAGTTGAGACTCTTGCGCGGTATTCATATAAAAATAAAATAAAAAATTGCAAGCACAAGCAATCTAGTGTGTCACGGAACGAGTAGATGTCGAATTAGGTCTGTAAGTAACTGACATAATATTCAAATTCCTTATCTAATCTGTGACCGTGTTTATTTTGCGCTTCGTTTCATAATTATTTATTTGGCGACTACATTATTGCGGACTGCGATTGATGGTTTATCGGGCTTGCCGCTTGACCATATTTGATTTATTCAACTGATTATACGTACTAAAATTTATTTTTTCGAACTAAAATATATACTTGAATTTGAAAATTCTGATCTTGGGGGAGGGGAGGGGGGGTTGATATGTAGTTAGCCCGGTCAAAGCTGTAAATCAGGCCCTATGAAATGTACTCGATACTTTGAAGTATCGATATTTTTGTTTCAATACTTTTTTCCGATAAAACTCAGTAGAGTATCGATATTGAGTTTAGTATCAATACTGAGTACAGTATCGATACTTTCTATTCGATATCGTGTTTCTAAGTGTGGCGAGACTCTCAAGCCAACCCCTGTGTGGGGCGCTATAGCGAGAATAAAAAGCAACCGATATTCCGGCCCTTAATGATATCTGCATGGTTTCTAGAAGAGAGTGACTTGACAAATGTAAATATTTCTTACCAAGAGCAATCGAAATTTAAGGCCCTTGAGAGATATTTTCATGTTCGCCAAGTGGCTGTCTGTTTGGAACCCTGATAATTTAATTTTGCTAGTAACATTCATTTTGTTGAAATAACCGTGTGCGCAAAATATCGGATACCTGCCGCATGAGTCGTTATATCCTGGGTAAAAGTAACAGTCTTTGCTGCATCCTTTTAAATTAATTTATTTTTCCAAGTATGGTCACATTTTTTTCCATCCGTCAAAAATCATTGTCTATGCTTTTAGTTTTTCCAACTTTTGTACGTAAAATTTTCAACATCATTCGATGCGATTTATGATCGCAATTTATAAAATATGATTCTTAACAGACTTATTCCTCCTTTAAAGGCCCTACAAGGTAAGTCAAAGTATGTTTAAATTGTGCATTGAAACATGTAAGTACAAATAATTGAAAATAATAAACCTAACCTCTTTTTCAGCTGGAATACCGAAAGCCAAGTTTTTAAGCACGAATGTGACGAAATGTGAAGTTAATCTCATTTCTGCATTTAACTGCCTCACTATCGACAAACCAAAAGATAATGTGGCGTCAACAAGTTTCACAAACCTTACATTTTCTCCGAGGTCGATTATAAACATAACCCCTAATCTCGACCGAATAAGACCATCTATAATGGACTTGCCGCTCCTACCATTTGCTCCCTCGGCTCCAAAGAGGAATATAATAAGAATTGAAGATATTCCATTATCAAACAATGCCATGGAATGTCCCACTGAAAGCGATTTACCAGAGAAGCAAGCCGTCAGATTGATAGTTATTCGCAGAAGGAAGATGAAGAAACATCAACTTAAAAAATTGAGGAAACGCATGAAGTTCGAATGGGCTAAGGTAAAGCATATTTTTTATTACCCTATTCATTTCTGTCAGATAGTGAGATGTTTCCAGTCATTTACATAATATTTGTGAGGTTTCAAAATAAAACCTTGGTCAGTTAAGAATAGTAAATTGATATTTAATTCCAGATAGAGTTCCTAGCTCCACAACCATAACCTTCATTATTTTCAATTTAGCTTTAAATTTTATTAAGCCACTGGAATGAAAAAAAAAATTATAACTCGGTTGACATTTTCCGCATTAGGAAGTGTCATTTTTAGAACTCATGATCAACAGATGAATTTGGTAAATATACAGAAAAGCGGTGCACAGATAATACTAAAATTAGTTTTTTAAATTAGTTTTTAAAATCAATTTTTTGATTAAACCCAAACTATGAACCTATTTTAGGTTCATGGTTTTGGATTAAATTAAAGAGAAGAAAAAACTAACTTTAAAACTTTCACATCAATAACAACGGCCGCTAAGTGAATAATTGATTTTAATTTTAAAGACATATTTAAAATGCATTACTTTTCATTTCCAGCAACTTGTTATATAACCACTCAAGCAATGGGGTATTTATAAAGTAAATGTCTTGACCGATAGAAATTTCCGGTTTTGGATTCGGCCGTGCTCATTCGAAAAATCACAAATGCGAACACTAACATAAAAACATGCAAAATGCTCACTGTGGTTTAAAGCCAATGAATCCGCCTATATTTCATTGCTTATTCCATATTTGTAGGTTTTATAATTTAGTTACAAAAAAATGTAATTTGTAGGTTTTATAATTTAGTTAATGTATCTACCTTGGAACTTCTAAATTGGAGAGAGCTGCACAAAATCAAGATGAGTGGAGAAATATTCTTGAAGAGGCTTAGACACACAAGGCGTTGTAGAGCCAAGAGTGATGATGGTAATTTAGTTGTTTGCGGGAATTTCAAAATAAATTGGTATAAAATTTTTGAAGAAATCGTCTACCTAAATTTAGGTAGCCATCGCTTAAGGTCTAGACGTCTAGAATGAAGAGACCTAAATATGGGTAGCCATCGTTCGACTGGCTAATTGATACAAAGTGATTTAAATTAAAATGCATGTATTAACTGTGTCCCACTTTTCTGTATATTTACCGTGACTTTATAGCCGGATCTCTTCAAAACGATATTAATAAATTTTACGACACACTTACAAATAAGGCAGTTACACTACTCGGTTTGACCGTATTCGACTGCAGCCCGTTTTCGGTCATCGACTAGTGTAAACTGTTATTCCATTGGCCATATTCAACCGCAGTCCATTTGCGGTGACCGACTAGTATAAAAGTTGTTTTGGTTGGCAGTATTCAATCATAACTGACTTGTGGTTATTATTTATATCCATAATGATGTTTGCAACATGATTGTATGAAAATCAACTTTCTCTTTGTACGCTTTTTCTTTAAAATTCCTTGTATAATATCGCAAACAGCTAGAATTGCTTTTTGTAACACAAGATTGCGCCTATCGATGTTCGCAACGTGATTGTTTGAAATTCAAGCCATATTAGACCGCATATGATCCACGCATTCGGTCACCAACTTGTCTAAAAAGGCCAATTCGGTTAACAAATCCAGTTAAACCGAATGTGGTCGATGCATTCGGTCACCTAACGTAAACGCGCATTAAAACTGTTATAGCAAAGGAAGTGTGGCAAATCCAGGGAGTGGAAACACAACCTGCAACAGCCACCCTAAGCCAAGTGTGCTATCGTGCTCAGGCTGAAAGACACTGGGGAACAGTGTAAAGAACAGTGCCTCCGAGATACAAGGTCACATCTCGGAGTATTTAGACTTTCCCAATTAACAATCTGGGCTCTTTTATTTCCCTAGACACTCAAGGGACCAAATACAGATCATTGAAACAAAAAAATTTGGGGCCTTTGGGAAACCTAGGGTGAGTGGAAAGGAGGGCTGAGACCACCTCAGTGGACTCTTCCCTTACGGGGCCTTCAGGGAACCCAAATAAAGAGACATTTCCAATGGGCTGATCCACATGCGGGAAAACAGGGACCCTCATGCGACATGGAAACAAACTCAAAAGGAATGAGGTGAAATAGGATAGCACAATGGGCCCATGGCCGGAAATTTCTGTATATGTTTTCCGCTTTAATAAATAAAATAATACTATAACTGTTACTTTATCTTTTCTTTCAGGTCAGACAGCGCCGTGAGATGAGGAAAGAGAAAGCATTCCAGGCGGTGCTGATCGCCAGGATCAAGGATGCGGAAAACTTCTCAGCGGAGGCGTACGTCAACGAGAAGTTCCGACAGGCCTATGAGCCGCCCATGCCCCGCACCTGGAAGGGAAAGAGGCTCCCGGTCTTCATCATGAGGCAGCTCATTGGGCTGGACCCCAAGATCAACTACAAGGGATATTAAAACCCCAAATATTACTTTAATGTTATTATGTGTTTAAATAAATAAATAGCTTGTTCGAATAATTAATCATAATATTCTTGTGTTTTTTTTTAAATTTTTTCTGATGTAGATAGGCTCAAATCACTGAAGAGATAAACTTATAAAACCATATTCGGACGTCTGTACACTTGAAGTGAGGTCGATTTGATAAAATTGTCCAATTCCGCCTCAATGTTAATATGGAATATTTATTTTTTAAATAGTTGGATTTGGCGGTCCGTCCTCTCTGCCTACCCCTGCGTAAAAGGCGTGATGGTTAGTTAGTTGGTTAGTTGGTTTTGGCTTTATTATTATGAAAAATGACTATTTACGTCAGGGTAGACAAATTTACATTTTATATTTTAATTTTTTTAAAATTAATTCACCACCGTATTGCAAATGTTAAATTCGAAAATTTTATTCCATTTCTCTCTGAAAAATTTCTTCAAAGAGAATTGGAAAAAAGATTTCTAGAAATTTGGTTGGGAAAATGTATAAAAGTTTTTGAAACTGAGAAATTCCAATATTTGTAAATTTTGCTCTTTGTTGTTTTCTCATCGGGGATACTGGATCGGGAAAACAGTTCTTTTTTAAAATAACAGAAAGCGCTGCATCCATTAACAACAATCCTGAACTGTAAAGTCAGTAAGGTAATACTAAGATTTATTGCCATTTTTATTACTTGTAAATTTTTTTTATGCGATTCTAAAATGCCTGGAACCAGTGGAATTGTTATTTGCTTTTTTTAAATTTGAATACCACGCTAGAGTCTCAACTTCGCCCAACCATCTGGAGTTATGTGGCTGAAGGTAGTGGGGAGGGGGGAAGGAAGGTTGTAAATTACAGGGCATTCAGATCTGTCATCGAATACGGCTATAACCATTTCAAGCAACCTTTGGATTCTAAAAAGCGGTCATTCACCAGAGCCATACTGAGAGTATATACGTCTCTGGAAACAAGCTGCTAATATAATATGAATATTATTTATTTTATCTGATTCTAAGTTTGGGAGAGATTTTGTTCAAAAGGTGAACCCTGTCAATCATTTTGTTTTCATCTTTTATTGTTATTAAATTTGTTGATTGGCAGGCTTAGATTTCAGGCCGGCTTTCCTCCCCTACTTCAGCAATTGTTTGGTTAGATATTTATCTTTTTGATTTTGTTATTTCAAGTTTGGAAACTTTCGTGTTCAAGTCTGGAAAATTTAATTTTTCTGAAAAAGTTTCATCTGGGAAAATCAGGAAATTGGTTGGAAAATAGGTCAGGATTTTTTTTTAAGACGAGAGGAGAAGAGAATTTATCTTTTTGGTATTATGTTGGGAAATTTTTATTTTTCTGAAAAAAATTCTTCCGGGAAAATCGGGAAATGGGTTGGGAAATTTTTTATAAAAACATTTATCTTTTTGATTTTGTTATGCGCAGTTTGGAAATTTTTCATTTTTAACATTTCAAATATTTCTTCTCTAAATGAGAAATTCCAAGTTTTGTTAATTTTATTTTTTTTTGTGTTACGGCTTCTCAGAGGTAAACGTTTGGTTTCCTTCTCCCTTAATCCATTATCTTCCCCTACACATATAATCACTCAATTCCAGCAAACATCGTTTTCATTTCATTTCATTTAATTTAGGTAAAGTCCATATTTCCTGTTGCATTTGAAGCTGTAATTTGTAAACAGTTTTGGATACAACATTAATGGTTCCATGCCAACTCGGAATGAAACCAACTCAGAACCATCTCAGATAAGTCATTTAGAGTGATAAAAAAATAATTTTAAATTAGCCGATAACCCTAACCTAACTTAACCTATTTAACCAATTTTTTATTTATATTTTTTTATCACTCTAAATGACTTATCTGAGATGGTTCTGAGTTGGTTTCATTCCGAGTTGGCCGGTCACCAACATTAATACATTATTACTATGAAAAATACAACTAGGTAATCAAATTAGGGATTTACAATTCTACCATTTGGTACCGCCGCTACGGGAACCATTTATTAACACCTCTGCCGTAGGTCACCCCACCAAGTGGTTTGTTACGTTTGGTGACTTAGCAGGGGTGCCCGGGCTCATGGGGTGAAGTTTGTCTGGATCTGGCGGCGGATGACCTGGACACACTGAACCCTAGATTCCTACCCACTCCTCTTTCCTTTTTCCTTCCCAGAATTTTCTCTCATTTTTCTTAAAAAGAACCTCCACACAGCATCCCTAAAGATTACATAGGCCTTGAGGGAAATTATTTTTCTCAGGGCCTTCTGCGTAGAGCTAATGTAAAAAATAAATAAATAGGTAACAAAATTCCATAAGTATATCGAAGTGAAGACAAGGACAATTTTTAATTATTTTTTTTTCATTTTCATGATAGGTATAATGTTTATATACATGGCAGGTATAATGTTTGCAATTCAATTTATAACCTCACGTAACCTACAAGTCTGTGTTGAGGTTAACAATTCTACAAAGTAACACAAAAATATTATAGGTATTGAAAGAACAATATTGTTGCATGTTTCTTACAGATTATGGGTATCTTCTAAGCGAAAGTGCTAGTAAATTAAAATGTAAACATGTAGGGTAAACAGGGGCGGGGAACCCATAAATATACCAAACCACACATGGGGAACCTTTTTGGCGTCGGGGGCCATTTGGATGTCTCTGGTATCACCCACAGGCCGCACATTGATTTTTAAGCGCCAGGGGTAGGAGGGGGGGGGGGGGTAGGAATAATATTTTTTTATTATGACCTCATTTTATACCGCTTTTTAATATCACATGTAATAATAATAATAAGCCTTTTTATTCTGAACTTTTGTTAGGTATGAATCTTGACATGTTCTTATTTTTTTATAATATATCCCGAAGCTCAGTTTGCCTCTTGGCATAGGCCTCCTCTAACATTTTCCACTGGGACCTGTCACTCGCTACTCTTCTCCAATGATGTCCAGCCGTGAGTTCTAGGTCGTCTTCCCATCTTATTTGTTGACGTCCTCTACTTCTCTTGCCATCTCTGGGATACCAGTCAGTAACATTTTTGCACCATTTCTCTTCATTTGTGGATCGCGGATCATGTGACCTGTCCATCTCCACTTTTGTTGGTCTATTCGGGTAACTATATCGGCAACTTTAGTTTTCTCCCTTATTATGCTACATCTCACTCTGTCCTGTTTCCTTATCCCTGTCAAACTTCTCTCCATGGCTCTCTGGCAGCGTTCTAACTTTTCTCTGTGGCGTTTGGTGAGTGCCCAAGTTTCACATCCATAGGTAATGACTGGAAGTATACATGTGTTGAAGACTTTCCTCTTTATTTGCATACTAAGCTCCTTGGATTTCAAGACTTCTTTCAAAGACCAGTATTTCTTCCATCCATTTGCTATTCTTCGCTCGATTTCTTTAGTGGTTTGATCTTAATATCACATGTAACGAATATCAAAAAAAAAAATCATGTATAAATATAAAAAAAAATCATGTACACAAATTCTGCAGCTAGAAATTTATGACTGCTCTTGGAAATCGAGAATGGTATCCCTTGAATTGCGTCAGCAGAGAATTTTGCGACTCGAGTTTTAACATTGTGTTTAGAACACGAGGCAGGTTTTAACAAGGTTGATAAAACCTGCCTTACAACAGTTAATTTCTCAAAATTTTGCATCATATGGTGTGCAAGATAAATGTAAAACTTCAATCAGTACATTAGAATGGCTTCCTTTGATGAATTTGCAACTTATTGTTTAATTTATCGTTATATTCTGAACACAAAACTGGTAAAAATTAAATTTGTATGCGGTGAATTAAAACTACACCCAGAACATGAAAATGGTTTTTCTTTGATTCTGACAGCATATACATAGTCTGCAATAAGAATTTAATTACTGCACTTCGAATAAGAGAATGGTTTACTTCGAAATGCGTCAGCAGATGAATCCACAACTGAAATTGATCGTTACATTCTGAATAAAAAAACTGCTTTTAAATTAAGAGTGAATCTGAATGCGAGTCCCCAGCTTCAATTAGTATTAGCCTCGAAATATGTGAATGGTTTTTACACCAATTACGAATTTTGCAGCATATGGTTTGAAACAAAAATTTTAACTCGAAACGTTTGAAATGCGTCGAAATGCGAAAACTTCGAAATTCGTCGGCAGATTAATCCGCTACTGCAATTTTGATAGATCGTTCGGAACATGAAACTGGTTTTAACTTAAGAGTGAATCTGCATGCGAGTCTCCAGCTTAAACTGATACTACACCCAGAACACGAAAATGGTTTTCCTCCGATAGGAATGGATATGCGTAGGGGTCCGCCAGTCCATCAGCATAAATTATATTGTACTCCGAACACTTGAATGGTTTTCCTGAATTTTACAGCAAATTTATTGGCTGCAATAATTTTTATATATTTATTTAACTATTTTAAATAATTTATATGGAATAATATTTTTTATTTAACTATTTTTTATGGCAGAAGTGTAGCAAAGAAAAAAGTTTTTTTCTTTTTTTGTGAAAGGAGAAAGTTCTAGAACATAGATTCTCAACCTTTTTTTGCCCACTGCCCCCTTTGAGAACATTTTTTTTTCTAGCGCCCCCAACTGCTTTTACATCATATTTCGTTGTAAATCTGAAACAGCTATTGTCACGATTATACGGCGGGGGGGGGGGGGGGGGGGGGGAGGTGGCGTAATAAGATGGGATGGGTTTCTCTGGGTCTCCCGAAAGCCAATTTTTTACATACTATCTGTCACGAATCTGAAACAGCTATTGCCACGATTATATTTAAACGTATAATTACACTGTAATATACGTGATCGTAAGATAGGATAGGACTCCTTTCCTATTTCTGAGAAGAAGATGGTTTCAATGAGAACAATTATATAGAGAAGTATTTTTAGTAGATTGAAAAGACTCTGAATTTATAACTTATCTAATGAGAAAGTTGAATTTGATGAGTTTTAAGAAGTTTGTTTATATGAGGCTCGATTTTACTTAAAAACAATTGTAAGTCGCCGCGTTCAGTAACATGGAGCCTATTTCTCTTTTTAGTTACCAAAGTTGCTACAGCACTAAATCCACGTTCAGATGAATAGGACGATGGGGGAATGTTATTAGAAATCGTTCAACAATCGATCCTGGTAATTTCACGTGAAATCTGAAGTTTTAACTTTTTTTAATTCCAATAAAAAAATAAAAAAATTCATATTATCCAATTTAATGTAGATCTGAATGTAATAGAATCTTTCAGTTCAATTTTCATCCACTTCCCGAACTATCGAAATACGTAAATTTTCGCACACGTGATAAAAAGTGATTATAATAACAAAAATTAACCAATATTAAAGTTTCATTTGCTATATTAGTATGTGTTTAGCGTGTTTTGTTTATCTTTTTAGACCATATTTTTTACCTGCCAATGCCCCCTGCGCCATCTCAACGCATCCCAATTTTCTCTGGTTCTTCTACCGCCCCCCTGAAGGTTTCAAACGCCCAAAAGGGGGCGTTATTGCCCACGTTGAGAACCACTGTTCTAGAAGCTTTCAGAAATAAGTGGCGTGTGTGTCGGTGAGTCTTGAAGGTTCCGGAAAGTTTTATAAGGTTTGATAAAGCTGTATAAAGTTTTGGAAGGAGTGGCGGTATATGCCAGACAGCCTAGAAGGTTCGAGAACGTTTTGGATGGTTCTCTAATGCTCTAGAATGTTATGGAATGCGAAAATTCTACAAGCTTTCAGAAATGAGTGGCGGAGTGAGTCTAGAAGGTTTCGGAAAGATCCAGAAGACGAAGTTCTAGAAAGTTCTGGAAGAAGTGATGGAGTGCATCTGTGAGTCTAGAAGGTTTTAGAACGTTCTTGAAGGTTCTCTAACGTTCAAGGAAGTTATGGAAGGAGAAAGTTCTAGAAGCTTTCAGAAATGAGTGGCGGGGTATGTCATTGAGTCTAGAAGGTTCGATAATCTTAATCCTCAATATAAATTATCATCATCAGTACATTAATCATCATCAATTGACGTTTATCGACATCAATCGATTTCTAAATTTAAACTCAGTATATCAGAACATTTAAAATAAAGCTATAAATATCATGCACTATATAGCACCTTTATCGATATATTATTGTAGCTTTGTTTCGATAAACACGTACCAAATATGTAAAACAAAGATTGCTAATTATAAACATAAATAATGACAATCTTATCTTATTTCTCTTTATAATTAAAATAACTATCTCACATTAATTTACGTGACCATATATTCTATTTTACCTGCTTTGTGTCATATCTAGTGTTATCTATGTTTTGTTTCTTATATCTTATGTTATCTTTATTTTTTTTCTTACAGTTATATTATGTTTATATTATATTTTGTTATTTCCTATACTTTACCAAAAACGTGTACTGCACTTTATGTAAAAGCCCTATGGGCGTTTAAATAAATAAATAAATAAATTAATACGTGAAGCAAAAACTTTGTACCCCTTTTTACGAAGGAGTATGAAATTTCGCACACTTATAGTTTATATAGAGAAGGAGTGCAAAATGCTAATATTTTTTTTAATTATGCATAAAAATACATTAAATCATTAAGAAAAATATTACAATTATGGTCGAATTTCGACCATTGGGCGACCACTAGTTACAATAAAGGTACAATGTGCGTGCCGCTAAAACTCAGAGACGAGTCCCGGTACGATCATGGGAGTTATATCGTGTGGTAGCCCTCTACCCCCCATCTAAGAAGAAGGTTCCCGTTTTTACCTGAAAGGCGTGCTTTTGAAGATATGAGGGCTGAGAGTATCGCCCCCTTGAAATTTCCAGAACAGTCCAGAACATTCGAGAGTATTCTTGAGCATTCCACCACATTCCAGAACATCCAGGAACATTCTGGGATGTTGTGGAATGATCGGAACGTTTGAACATCCCAGATCATTGTGGAACATTCCAGAATACTCCCTAATGTTGTGGAATGTTCTGGAACATTATTCTAGCCTTTTTTGTACGGGTAGGGCTACCCATTTTCAGGGGTATATAAAGCAAGATCCGTCGCGGGTTCTCACATCAACTCCCTGAGCGAAGCCGGGCACCTCAGCCAGAGTATTTGAAAGCATTCTACAATATTCCAGAACATCTCGTATCATTCTGGAAAAATTGTGGAATGTACGGGAACAGGGTATCGGGAACATCAATGTGGAACGTTCCAAAACACTCTCGAATGTTGTCCTGAGCGAAGCCGGGTAACCCAGCTAGTAAGTTATAAACAAACCAAATTATGGACCGATTAAATTGGCCAAAGTCTGTGTAACAATTATAATCTACCCAATTTGTGTTTCACATCTGGTAACGTTTTGAACGGCCGACATTCATTTCGCATACGGAAGTTCTCGAAGATCCCTTGTCATGTATTGAAAAGTGATGGCCGGTACTTAGGCGCTATTTGGGCGGCAAATCCGCCGTAAATTTTGCGGGTATATCCTGTTTGAATTTATTTCCAGCAGGTGCTTAGGCAATTCGCTACGTACCGGTACGGTAGGTACTAAGTGCCCGGCAGGGATGGGCGATAGACCGTCATTATGTTTGCGGTATTCTCCTAATTGGAAATCCTGGTCGGGTGTGGAATACGTTTGGACACCGGCTGGGCTAGGCGCAGACATGTATGAAGGTAGCATACCGTGTTACGCGCTTAATAGTCCCGCTATATAATGCCTACCGCTTACTGTTCGGTGGAGAAATGCAATAGGATACGACATGATACGACCGTTCGTAACAAGAGATGTATTGCTGCGAGTAGGGTCAACCCTGTTTGTTAACCCTTCTGTGGCTAAGTAATTCACATCTGATTGAATTAATTTGAAATAAACTTGTATTCCTTAATTATAATAAAATACCCCTCGTACACCGTATCTTAGCGAATGAAGTTTTTAAAACATTGAATATTGTGCTTGCTCTACCTGTATTTTAATCCGTGAGAATTCTGCACAAACTTATTTTGATATTTTTCGATGTAGTGATCTTGTAACGATCTACGCTGTAAAAAAATATGTACTTTGTGCTGTCAATTTCTCCGCACTGAGTACGTGACGTTCACACGTTATACGTATTATCAGATGCACGGTCGTCAAGATCCCACGCATTTTTTCATGCGAAGTAAATGTACTTCATTTATATCAACCATTTTCTGTTAAAATATGGTACAATTTGATAGTAAATTACACTTGAAATTAGATAGTAAATTACATGCGCCTTTCTATGTATTTTTTTAAATTATAAGGTGGTAAGAATAATCGTTATTGATGCCGTTGGCACCGGTCATTCCCCGGAGTACGCCAAACACGTGCCCAACTGATATCTATACTTCTATACTAGTATTATAAAGAGGAAAGATTTGATTGTTTGTTTGTTTGCATTGAATAGGCTCCGAAACTACTGAACCCATTTTAAAAATTCTTTCACCAATAGAAAGTAACATTATCAGCGAGTAACATAGGCTGTATATAATGATAAGCTCTGGCGTTATGAAATTTGTATAAATGAAAATGTGTGTATTTCATATATTTTTGCAGGAGGGAGGAAAGGTAGGGGGGAGGTGGGGTTCGTGGAGAGGGAAGAGACGAGGGAGGGGAAAGGCGGGGAAGGTGGAAGGGAACGGGGACGCACGGGAAAGGATAAGAAGGGAGAGTCAATTTATTTCATTGAATGGCATAGCAACGTATGCCTGGAACCAGCTAGTTTAATATATATTGTGTTGCCGACTGATATTTAATATAATCATATTCTTCGTAAGTCCATATTTGGAAATATGAATCCTTCAGAAGAGTTTCAGCCATCTTTCAGCTAAGAGTTGGGCCATCTTATTTGAGCTGCGACCTCTGTTTCTGTTCCCTGAGGACGCCACCCGATGAAATTAGAAATCCAACAGATATCTATTAGTCGTGATACGTGTCCGGTGGAGTCCCATTGGAGTGTAGATATTTTTACAAGAATGTAAACTACCTCTTCCCAATCTTTACCACTCTTTACGTGTTACACAGGGTAACCGCGTTTTGTCACGTTAGAATTTTTGTATTAAAATGATTTAGATATTTTATTAATTTTTTCTGTTATCTGATACAAACATTTAATGACTGTACAGTACAGTTTTGGATTGTAGTGAACGGAAGTGGAACCCCCTATTATTTTCAAAAGAACCATTGAAGTTTTAAAACAGCATCCCCGATGACAAAACAACGAGGGGATATAATTGATGTGTGCAAGCGCTACTGTAATTTCCCCCTAATACCATGCGAGCGAAGCTAAACTGTGTGTGTGTTTGTTTGTTACGATTTCACGCGTAAAAAATAAAACGATTTTAAAAATTTTCTTTCACCAATAGCAAGCTAAATTTTATGCGAGTACTACAGGCTGTATATATTGTTAAGCTCAGGCGTTATGAAATTATAAATATTAATAAATTATATTTATTATACGTTTTGTGCCCCTAAGAAAAGCGAGTTATTGCTAAGCAAAACAAATCGTTGCCGTGGAAAACAAATAGTTGCCATGGAAACGATGTTGATATGTTTGCGGGAAATTTAATAGGAAGAAACAATTTCTTTATTAAATGGCGTAGCAAAGCATGCTGGGTACCAGCTAGTACACAATAATTGATGTTTTATCCAATTTTACTATGTACATGGTTACTAAAATTACTTCTTAAAAAACCTTGAAACAATGATTCCCGTTACCTGCTCAAAATCTAGGCCAAACGACTGGAAAAGTACTTATTTACTAAAACATACTTCAGTTTATACTCGTACATTTTTAGTTGAAGTGCTTATTATTGTGAGTTCTGCGATGCTTTAATTAATTTAATTAGTAGTTATCTCCGATGTAGGTACATCCGGCTGTAAGATTAAAAGCTTAATTAACAAAGTTCAAAACGAACCGAAATATTGAATTATGTTTATAAGTATAAAGCCTTAACCCTTCTCACGGTTTTGAGAGATTTAACAACACGACAGCTACATTTATAATATATTTTTGCTGTGTAGTTTTACCTCTACCAATGAAAATATCTACTTGCGAAAGAGATAGGTTCATCGCATTAGTCATGTCATTGAAAGGGTTTTTTGAACGAAATGCTTAGCATTCACCAATAAGTTGGTATTTTCTTTTAAAATACAGACAAAAGGGGATCTCTGAAACTAGCAATATGTTACCCAGAGTGCAGACTCACTTAGCGCAGAGCCGGATTTAAAGAAAAACAGTAAAACAAACAAAACGACGAAAATTCGGAGCTTTTCTATTTGTTAAGGAATCTACTAAATTACTACTCAAGAACAAGTGCTAGCTTAACACAAGGATTCCCGGTAGCCCTCTCCTGAAAATGTAAGCATCAAAAGTACATCGAATGAATTTTCGGAAACCAATTAGAACTTACACAATTAAATGAAAATTATTATGTGTACTTAAGTACCTACAAAATTATTAAACCTACTTATTAGGCTACTGAATAATAATATGGTCTTTGTAATCCATAATTTTACCAATCGAAAACAGAACTATTTCTTATTATATTACACATATTTTATCTTCATCGATGAAATATTTCGAAGAAGAATTATCTTTACAAGATCGACTGCGAGGTATTTTGTTCAAACGCCAACAAATAATTATTACGAAAACTCGCCTATCGAAAGTCTTCACAGACTCGGAAATAAGTATAATTCAATCGATGTTTATCGCCATCAGTCAGTGTCCAAATTGAAATCCAGCCTGCTAGAATATTTTCAATAGAACTATATATCTGCACTGTTATTTGTGAATCCTTATAGTTGTGTTCTGAAAAACACCCATCATATAGGGCGTGATAGAGGTTAGTAGTTAATTTATAACTTATAAATAAGCTTTTAACAAACTATTCGTATCTATCGTTGTAATAATAACCACAAAATTATTTTAACAAATTATACTTTGATTAATATTGTAATTTGGTTATAATAAGATGCTCTGTTATATTATACTATCGAACTCATGTGTCTTTTCCTAGTGTACCTAACTATCTGACATTATTTGTTTACCTGAAATGCTCCATGGTAACAGTATAAATTATTTTGTTCTCTGAAATTGAATTCTGTGCAGAAGTTCTGACGATAATATAATTTGGTCAAAATTGAATCGCTTTGAATATTAATTTTTGTACTGTGCACGTCGGTAGTGTGTATTTTTGTTTTAAATCAACTTCGCTATATATTCAGCACATACAAATTATACATTATTATTGTTTGTTATATACGTATTATGCTAACTGCAGTTCAAAATCTTATTATTTCAATCTCTCTTATTGTATAACGTTATACATTTTACCTGCCATCTTTACTTCTGTTTACCATGTGTAATACCTATTTATGTTAACTTTGTCATTTAAACACACCTGTATGCACTAAATCATAAAAAAAATGTAACTAGGTGTGTAAAAGCCCATAAGGGCGTTAACTATAGCTAGCCCATAAATTACTTCTTATACTGACGAAGAACAATATCAATAACTAATTAACAATATCAACATGTTTCGAAAACAATGTTTTCTTCGTCAGGATAATAAGTTAATAAATAATAACAAAAGACTAACAAGTGTAGACTAATTAGGACATAGACAAAATATTAGAAAAGAGAGATGATTAATTACTTAAAATATCATAAAAAACAATTATATAAAATAAAAACTAAATTATTTTTTTTACATTGGGAAGACTTCTAGAAATTTTAACATTAGAGTTAAGGAACATCTAAGATCTTTAAATAATAATAATTATTCAGAATTTGCAAACCACATTTTGGAAACAGGTCATTCTTTTGATATAAATAAAGGTTTAAAAATTTTACACACTAACACAACGGGTATACAATTAGATAATTTAGAAATTTTAGAAATTAGAAAAAGTGTTAATAGTAAATTAAATATTATAAATAACCAAACGTTTTTTTTAAATAGCCATCTTTTAAATTTATTTTCGTATTAATACTTATATTTATAATAATTTATTTTGTTATTTAGACTTCCTGTTTTGTTTTAAAAGATTTTTTATTATGTTAATGTAATTTTTTACCCATCCTAAAATAATTTTTATATTTTATTTTATATAATTGTTTTTTATGATATTTTAAGTAATTAATCACCTCTCCTTTCTAATATTTTCTCTATGTTCTAATTAGTCTACACTTGTTTGTCTTTTTTTTTATTTTTTATTAACTTATTATCCTGACGAAGAAAACATAGTTTTCGAAACATATTGTTAATTAAATAGTGGTGTACACAAAGTTATTTGTTTTCATTAAACTATATTTATTGTTATATTTAGTTCTAACTCCGGCTCTGAACTGCTAGCAAAAAAAGGCAATCCATCACTGCTTAAGTTTAAAAAAATATATTGGAAGTGTTTCAATTTCATGTGAAAAATAACGTTGTTATTTTTTTCCCAAGTTTTTTTCCACACGAACGAACAAACCAACAAACCTACTCAAAATATAAGTAGGTACCTTTCTGATCAAATAAAACATTTACTTTATTTATCCGTATTTTAAGAAAATGGCGTAACTTCTTTCCACCCATCTTTAAGTCTGATAATAATAATATTTGAAAAACATCTTGCAATTTTATTAAATTCTTAGGTAATTATATCGATCGTCCAGTTGATTAGAAGACATCCCCCAATTCTATGTTTTGTGATAATGAGGATCGCAATATTCGAATGCTCACCATAAATCAAATATTATTTACACGTGTCTGTGTTTTACATATTAAATATGCTAAAAAATAACACCGGCAAGGCATAACGGTCCGATACGTTAGTACGATATTTTGAAATATTTATTTATTTATTTTCGGGAAATCGACAATTCACATTTTTTCAGTTTGTACCTGCGTAATATAGTCAAAATAAAACCAATGATGACTTTACCTCTATTAACACGGCATAATAAGGAATAAGGATAAGAGTGGAAGATACTCTCAGTATCGCCCTGGTGTAAGACCACCATTCAGAATTGAAAAGTTGCTTGAAATGGCTTTAGCCGTGTTTGGTGACCAGATCTGAATAGCCAGGTACTTCTCACCTTCCTCTTCTCCATCTCCTTCCCCTCTCCATTACCTTCAGCCTCACAACATACCCAATTGGGGATGCCATAGTCTCACTGGCTCCAGACGGGTACAGTTGGAATTTTGTGCGGTATTCATTTAAAAAAAAAAGAAACAATTAAACTTGTAAGAAAGGAATATGAAGCTTAAAATAATATAAAAAAAAAACATTTTTATAAAACGAAAAATTACATAAAAAAAATATTATCAATACATTGGTAACCTTAAGAAGACAGGTATCGATACATCTAATATAAGTATGTACTTGTATATATGTATTTTTTATTTTATTTTTGTATGTGAATACATACCGCACGAGAGTAATAACTGCTACCGATTGTCCGGAACCAGTGGGACTATAGCATCTCCAATTGGGGCATGATGTAAGGCTGAAGTGAATTGAGAAGAGGGAAACCCAATTGGGGATGCCATAGTCTCAATGGCTCCAGACGGGAGTAGTTGGGGACTCTTGTGCGGTATTCACATAAAAAAAATCCCACTAGGGTAATGAAATGTTCCGAGAGGGTCCTGCTGGAATAATCAAAAGGTCTCCCCCCCAACCAGTCTCCCCAATCTGGCTTACCATGCAGCTGGTGGGAAGATGCATCCATCGCTAAGACCCGGACATACCTCACCCCGTGAATCCACGCATCCCTGTCATGTCACCAAATGTAGCGAACCTTTTAAAACCTTGCAAATTTCAAAAAAGTTTCTTTAAATCTGAAAAAGAATGTGTAAAAAGTATTACAAGCACAATGGTCAGACATGTAATTTTTTTTCAAAAAAGTTAACAGTTAATATTATTATCATTTAAAAAATCCCTTTGAACATTTGGCAGACTATCATATAAAAGTGGATTGAAAACATCTCACGATGTAGTTTTACTTGACATGGAACCAGCCCTCAAAACTTTAATTAAAAACAATTACTTAATTTAGCAAAAAAATACAAGACGCCATCTTGGGCCGTCCGCAAAGCTTCTGTTTACGAAATAATTAAAATGGCGTCTTACTCCGTTCAAGTTGGGCAAATCGCCCGTAATTCTGTCAGCCATCTCTCGTTGGGCCGAGGCTATCTGCTACCTAGGCTGACTAGGTTCAGGACACTGAACAGAGAACTAGAAATGCGACCTATACCAATTTAAAGTAAAACTGATACCATTAATTTACATAAACTTATGAACTCCTGATAGGCCAATAAAATTGATCTTCTGTTGAAGAAAGAATTTTGGTGTTTGATTAATTTCACCCCAACATTGAGAGAATTTTCCTTTGACACGCCTATAATACAGCTCTAGCGGTTTTATTTCTTCATTGGCACAGGCAGCGGCCGGCACTAATGACGCCATTGGGAAACTGGCGGCTCCCCGCACGCAAGAACAAGGCTGTTAGATGCCATTAAAAAAAGGATTTGTTAAGGGATCGATTCGATCTTTTAATTCGAGCACGCTCCGAAGAGTATTTTGCAGTGCGTTGCCGTGTTCAAGGTTGTCACTGAAAACACTGAAAATTATGGAATACTTACGTATATTTAATTTCTTCGAATTAGTCATGTGCGCAATCGATATACGTATCTGTTTAAAAATTATCACCCAAGATGACAACAATCTGTTTAGACAGTGTACGTAAAAATGTAAATATTAGGTATAATATAAATTTAAGACAATATTATAAGTGCATTTTCATCCACCCGAAATAAAAATCAGACGATATCTTCCGACAATTGACCACCCTTTGCCAGTGGATCTCCTGGACAGTTGATCTCCTAAAAGATTATTTTTCAAGTAAGTATGCAAAGACGATAAACGGCCGTACACCCAAAGTCTATATACTTATAATTCTTACCTTACTTACTTCAAGTAAATTCATTAATTTAGAGTTTCGAAAATTGAATTTTGATTGAATAATTTCATTGTTTTGCAAAATGTAATTCTCGCGAGGATGGAAAGGAGGTATTATTTTGAGAGTCTCAAACATTTCCTATGCTTAAAATAGCAATACAATACATATACACCAAGCAAACATATTTTGATTTATGTATATACACACGATGATAAAGATAGTAATATCTTAAAGCACTGAAAGTACACCATCTGCTACAAAGAAAACGGAATAATTAGGTTTTCAATTCGGCTGAACACAACGTACCTTAATAAATAACTGTTGTTGCTTTTGTAAGAAAAACGACTTAAGCGAATTGAATGAGGTTACTTTTATAATCTTTTTATACTCATTTTTAGTACCTACATAAACATTTGTTACACCAATGTTTGTTTGAGAGGAATGCAGAGTTTTTTAAAACTCTGAACAAAAGCTTGGGAACTACCAACACCTCACCTTGACTTAGCAAGGGTGCCCGGGTTCATGGGGTCAGGTTTGTCCGGATCTTGGCGGTGGATGCGTCTGCCTACTAACTGGCCGGATCGGGAGGGAGATCGTTTGATCTGTGCAGTTGGACTCTCAGCAGGATTTGGACTGCGGTGGAAGGGATGGATTCATTCGTCCGTCACTTCCGGACACACTGATCTCCCGATTCCTACCCACCCCTCATACCTTTTTCCTTCCCAGAACTTTCACTAAACCAAAATAAGACAGTAGAAAATTTTTTTTAAATTTTTTTTTTATAGTTAATACCGCACAAGAGTCCCAACTGCTCCCGTCTGGAGCCAGTGAGACTATGGCATCCCCAATCGGGGTATGTTGTGAGGCTGAAGGTAGTGGGGAGGGGAAGGAGATAGGGAAGGGAAAGGTGGGGAAGTACCTGGCTATTCAGATCTGGTCACTAAACACGGCGAAAGCCATTTCAAGCAACGTTTCAATTCTGAATGGTGGTCTTACACCAGGGCGATACTGATAGTATCTTCCACTCTGGAACGTGCCGCAAATATTCTATATATTATTTTAAATGAATAAATTGTGAAATAACACAAATTAATCAAATAAAATTTATTTGCGCACGCCGGGTTCGAACCCGCGACCTTCGGATTGTGAGTCGAGAGTCTTGCCTCGGGACCACGGAGGCCGTCAAATAACACTAATACCACCGTCTAATAACACTCCGAAAAGAAAATTACGTTTCAGGTGCACTGAGACTTGATCCTGTGTATATTGTTTTGTTTTGACATTAGCTCCACATAGGAATCCTCGAGGAAAATTATTCTCCCAAGGTCTTTTTAGGAAATGAAGGATAGGAAGTTCTGAGAAGAAAAAAGATATGGCGGGTGGGCAAGAGTCTGGGGGTCAGTGCATTCAGGAGAGACGGCCGTGTGAATCCTCCCACTGCGCTGCAAGGCGATGCTCCGAAAGAGTCCTGCTGGAGAGGTCAAAAGGTCTCCTTCAACCAGCCTCTTTCAATACGGCCTGTCACGCGTTGGGGCAGATGAATCCGCCGCCAAGACCCGGACAAACCTCACCCCGTGAACCCGGGCACCCCCGCTAAATTACCAAAAGTTGCGAATCACTTGGAGTAACCTATTGCAGAGGTGTTAGTTTTTCAATAAATGGTTCCCGGGGAGGCGCTACCCGTACCCGCTTTTAAGGTGGTAGTGCGTCAATACGTATAATACATCGCTTCTTGCTCAACTTATGATTATTTCTCTAAAACCTAGGAATTTGCTTTAAAAAAACATTTAAACTGTTAATTTTTTTACGATAGAGGCGTCCATCTTTATGTTTACCTACACATATAATAATTATTAGCTGATTGTAACAATTTAGTTTAATATGTAAGCATTCTTCCCAGATACCTTTGTTACCTTTTATCTGAAGCTGAAATTCCACTCGCTTTATTCAAGAATTTGCTTTAACCTTTCGGAGAAACTGTGAAAATAAGTGAGAACAGGCTTTCTTTGCGAAGGAACCCAAAGTTACATCGACTTCAACTTTCGTTTTATTAAATGAGCCATAGAATAGATAAGATGGGAACCCAGCATTACCCACAAAACAGAAATATTGTCGCATAGCATGAAGCAACAAAACCTAACCGATGCATGAGCACAATATTTTATTTTACGTATTCATCAAATTGTCATCTTTATGGTGCAAAAGGTCGTTGTTTTCTAACCGGTTTTCAGTGGTTGCGCAGAAGATTAGAGAGTAGCTTAGTACCTGCTGGCGTAGTCGGTATGTCTGTGAAATACAATGAAGAAATGAAGACCCGGGTGCATTTGTCATTGGCGGGAGTCCACAAAATAGCCTCTCACTAATGACCTCTTTTGTAGCGAAGATTAAATAGCTATGAACGATGTGTTACCAAATATTTACTTTTAGCCTGCAATCAAAATTATGTCTCATCTTTCCGTAATGGTGTGACGTGATTTGATTCTTATTCTTCGTGTGCCCTATCAGGTCCCCCCGACGTTGGCGATCACTCTGGAAAATGTAACTCTATCTTGCGCTGCCCGGAATAGCTCCTCCACATTTCTAATACTGGTCCACTCTCGTACATTTCGCAGCCAAGACATTTGTCTCCTACCAGGCCCTCAGCAACCCTCTATCTTGACTTTCAATGTTAATTGGACCAAGTGATATTTCTCTCCAAGTATGTGACAAAGATATGAAATTTTCCTTACTTTTATTAATGTGAGCAGTTCTCTATCTACTCTGGCCCGTCTGAGAATTTCTGCGTTGGTGACCATGTCGGTCCATGGCACTTTGAGCATTCTCCGGTGAAGCCACATTTCAAGAGTCTCTAACCTGGACATGGCATTCACTTTCAAGGTCCATGTCTTATATCCATACAGCAAGACCGACCACACATAACATTTTAACATTCTCTGCCTTAGTTTTAAATTGATATTGTCATTGCATAAGAGGGATTTTGTTTTACTGAATGCAGTCCATGTACCGAAACAAATAATGCTACAGAAGTCCGACAAATCTTAAATCAATCTAACCTTAAAATATTCTCTATGAATATCAGATAAATTAATAAAAATTTCAATGAACTCCTTATACTACTCACAGACCTTGATTCAGATTTTGACTTACTTATTCTGACCGAATGCTGGATCAAAGATAACTTTATTCCAAAAACTATAAAAGACTATAACCAATACAACACACAGAATAATAAATCTCAAAATGATGGCGTAATCATATACATCAAAAATCACATACAACACTCTATTAAAGAAATCTCAATCACAAATTCAAATTGTCTTAAACTTGAAATAGAAAATAGCGTAACGATATTATCTATATACCGATCACCGAGTGAGTCTAATATAACACCATTCTTAAACTCACTTAATCAATCCTTATCGTGTATGAGGGATTGTGAAAATGTACTTGTTATTGGTGACCTTAATATTAATATCATAAATACGATACATCCCCAAGCAAATGAGTACATGAACTTGCTAACTCTACAAGGTTTTATTCCAGCTATTATGGCCCCCACTCGGGTATCAGAACTATGTGCCAGTTGCATTGACCATGTCTTTGCTAAATGTAAATTGAATACCAAATCTCTCGTATACCAATGCACGGTTACAGACCATTATGCTACTATCACCTCCCTCTCACATGTTATTAAAAAATTACCTACATCTAAAATACCCACGAAGAAAATCTGCTATGACACACTATTCAAACTGGTTTCCAAGGAAAAATGGTCAAATTTCTATAAATTTACCGATCCAAACATAGCGTGCGAATTTTTTATCGACACTATACATAACCATTTTAAAAGTTCCACATCCAACACTGGTTAACAACCAAAGTTAAACTTAAGCCTTGGATAACAAATGGCATTCTACACAGTATTCACAAGCGTAATAAACTTCACAAATTTTGTAAAAACAATCCCAATAATCACGAATCTCTCCTATTTTACAAACGATACAGAAATGCTTGTAAAAAAATAATCTGTAGAGTTAGAGACGAATACTATAAAAAACAGATCAAGGAAGCTGCCAATGACAATAAACAAATCTGGAATATTGTCAAAGAGATTTGCTATACCAACAAAACTACCGCACCTATAAATAAAATAACCGTTGCAGACCAAACACTGGATACAACAAATCATCCAGAAAAAATCGCAAATCATTTCAATAAATTCTTCTCCACAGTCGGATCAGACTTAGCAAATAATATTTTAAATAAAAACGGAATGTCAGAATTTAACCTTGCAAATAATATATCGATCGATAATCTTAGCTATGATCCATTTAATCTCACTCCTACCACAGAACAAGAAATCACTGAAATTATTTCATCACTCAAAAACACACATTCAACTGGAATCGACAATATATCCACTAAATTGATCAAACACCTCAAACCAATCATCACTAAGCCCCTTAAACATATCATAAACCTAAGCTTTCAAACTGGCCTCTTCCCAAATTCTTTAAAACACTCAACAATTATTCCTATTTATAAATCAGGGGACAGATCATCAGTGAATAACTATAGACCAATATCCTTGCTGAGTCCGATATCAAAAATAATTGAAAAAACGGTAAAACGTAGGCTATACAAATTTCTTGAAGACAATGACATTTTGTCAGGAAATCAATATGGCTTCCGCAAAGGTCGTAGTGCCGCAGATGCAATTGCAACCTTTACAAAAGCAATCTCTGATAACCTCGATAAAGGCCGCAAGCCCCTCGCTGTTTTCTTGGATCTAGCCAAAGCCTTTGATACTGTCTCTCACCGCATACTTTTGAAGAAACTCCTTCAGGTAGGAATAAAAGGTACTCCCCTCAAATGGTTTGAGAACTATCTAACAAATAGGTCACAATCGTCTCTTGTAAATTCTGCTAAAGAATACAGAAGTACAAGTTTACCAATCACGTACGGTGTGCCTCAAGGCAGTGTATTAGGCCCACTTCTCTTTCTAATATATATTAACACTTTATGTAACTTGGAAATTGATGGTACTATAATATCTTTTGCCGATGATACGGTAATAATCTTTGAAGCTGAAAATTGGAACTCAACTATGGAAAAAGCAAATAAGGGCCTAAATAAAGTAAAAGATTGGTTAGACGACAACCTTCTGACTCTTAATATTGACAAAACAAAATATTTACTTTTCTCCATACGTAAAGTCACTCCTCCTCAAAACTGTCCTGATCTTATCATTCACTCATGCTCACAGAACCATATTACCCCTACGCCTCCCCACAATAATTGCTCTTGTACCAACCTAAAAAAATCCAACCAAATTAAATATCTGGGGATTGTTATAGATGACCAACTGCGTTGGGAGGACCATGTCAATTTCACAACAAAAAGACTCCGAAAATTGTGCTATATATTTCTCTCTCTCAGATCAATCCTGAACCTTCAAACAATGAGATGCATATATTTTGCACTATTCCAATCAATAGCCACATATGGTATCGTGGGTTGGGGAGGCTGTGCAGCTTCAATTATATATCCCATGATCTTAATTCAAAAGCTGCTACTAAGGATTATATTAAAATGTCACCCATCTCACCCATCAGAGCCACTTTTTAAAAAATTCGCAATCCTAGACATTAGACAATTATACGTTAAGACAATTCTCATACACATAAGGAAAAATGATTTAACACTCAAAACTCAACAAAATATTTACACCCGCTATTCATCACACCAAAAATGCAAAATTCCTCCAACAAAAACAGCTTTCGCCCAACGACAGTTCTCTTACATCGCGCCTAAAATGTTCAACTTACTGAGTATTGATATTAAGACATCGAAAACTGATGATCTTTATGCCATTAATATACAGAACTGGTTATTTACTCAGGGAAGGAAATATTATAAAGAATGCCTTACATCTTAAAAACTGTTCTTATTTTTTCATACTTCTCTAGTAAAAAATCTTATCTCTAAATTAATTTTCAACCAAAAGTTTATATTACGCTGATGCTTTTCTTTCAATTTTTCTCATATTTTTTGACATTGTTCGTCCATTTCATATGCTGCCTAGGAATACTTGCTTTTGTTTTTTGGGGTCTAAGACTATCATTGTTCATCTGTATAGATGATTTACATATTTATTCTTATTTTTTATTCTTATTTTTTATTTCTATTATCCTTAAAATATTATTATTTGTTACTTTTATTTCTATTTGTTATTCTATTTTATTTTTATTTATACAAGATTCGCCTAGTTTAACTCCTTTCCTGTATGTGATCATGTATTTAATACTAGTATGAATATTTTCCTTAACATGTATGCTATATGTTTGTACTTTCATCTACATATATATGGATGATTATTAATATTATATACTTAATATCTTATGAATCTCGACTACCATAATACGGGCATTTGCCTAGCTTGGTAGTCGAAACACCATGTAAAACAATCCTGTAATAAACAAAATGAATAAAGAAAAATTTAAAAAAAAAAAAAAAAGTTCTTTCTGCTTCAATTCTGCACTTAACATCAGGGTCAAGAGTCTCCGTGAGAATACTGCCGAGGTATCTAAATCTTATTTAAAAAGTTATTCCAAAAATAAAATTTATGCCTTAGTTTTCAGCTCCTAAATAAACATTTTTATTTAACCTTGGATGTGTAATTATTTACAAGTTAAATAGCCAAGTGGTTCAAGATACCGTAGTTTCGATACTCTGCTAGTCAAGTCCTCCTCCATTGCACTATCAAAATCAATTTTCTGCTTAAAATGTTTATTAGTAAGAGGAATTTAAAGATTGGCAGATTATTCGTATCCCGGGAATACTTATTTTTATTTTTAAACTTTAGATCCACACAAAAGGACCTGAGGAAAATAATTCTCCTCAGGGCCTATGTCATCTTTGGGGATGCTGTGCGGAAGGTTTTTTAAGTAAAGTAAGGAGAGGAAGTTCTGAGAAAAAAGGTATGAGGAGTGGAATCTGGGGGTCAGTGTGCCCAGGAGTGACGGACGTATGAGTATGAATCTATCCCTCCCACTGCGGCACAAGGAGATATTCCGAGAGAGTCCTGCTGGAAAGATCTGCTACGTAATTGGTAAGCAGGTGCATTCCAAAGCCTGCCAAAACCTCACCCCATGAACCCGGGCACCCCTGTTAAAACACAAAACGTAGCGAGCTACTTTGGGGGACCTGTGGCAGAGGTGTTGATAATGCAAATAATTGTTCCAGGGGTTTGATCGAAATGACTACTTTTCATAATTTCGCTGCATCTTGTATAGAGTACAGTTAGATCATCTTCAACAGCGCAATTCCCTCGTTGGCAAAATACATCCCTACAATACCGACGCAATATTATACAGTGCAGTCCGAATTTGCGCATTCGGCGAAACATGAAATGGACATGACTGGAGGATGGAATTCCCGCACTTGTCAGCTTTGGGAAGCCGCAGTTCTTTTCGTTTGATTACCCGTAAGCTCTAAAGTTTTCTTTTGTAAAAAGGTATTACTTAAAATATGCAGTTTTCAGTGATTTACCTTATTAAATCACTTTTTCATCTTCAAAAATGTTCTACTAATCTCAGACAAAATGCTTTTATATTCAGAACATGCAATGTATTTGATAAGAATTTTAATAATGTAGACATATTCTCATGTAATTTAAGTTCCTTAAAAAAGTATGTCATAGCCAACATTAAATAATTTTTTGACCGTGTTGCAAGTTACCATAATATTGCTGTGAATCCTTTCCAGTTGCATACTTGTCATTCGACTTAACTATTGAGTTGTAGGTGTGTACAATGTACATATTATTATTATTGCTGTTGTGGAGTGAGAATACTCCATGTTGAAATTTAGTAAGCAGGTTATTATAGTTTATATTGTGTTTTTATATCTTTTTTTTGAATAATTTTTATATTTTTAAGTTCTTACGGGTACAGGACCCTTACTTTTTTGTTTTACTTTTTAATTATAATTTTAATTACGTGAAAATCTATCATAGGATATTATGTATATTATTAAGGTTATTATTATATCTGTAATATATCTGTTGATTTTCCAAAATAAAAAAAAAAAATAAAAAAAAATTAAAATCCTGCGCTGCTCTCTTATTACTTATTACAGAGTTGTTGCTATTTAAACACTGATAAATCCCAATTAGAACAAGTCGAGCAAGTTTCACCGTTCAAGAGTTTTTAAATTTTAGTTGTACACAAAAATTTTTTTTCTATTTTTGAAGTTTCCGTACTAAAGTTCTGGATAATATTTAGATGTTACTTGTTAACAAATAGAAAAATGTTTCCGAAAAAGACGCTTCCACAAAACAGTGTGTGCGTTTTAACATAGTAAAGTGTGACTCCCATTTAAGACAAATTTTCACGAATTCTGTACTGAACCTTTCAAACAATATATTATATTATATACACTTTTCTAAAGCCAAATAACAACCTTAGAAGTCTAACCTTCAACGAAAATAAGAAAAGGGATGTAACGATCATCAACACATTTCACAGAAAAATTAAAACAAAAAACATGTGTGCAGTTCAGTGCAGAAGTGAAACTTTCAGAAAATTAAACTTTGAGAGGATGAGATAAATGCAGAGTATCAGGAGTAGGATAATTGTAGGGTTTATTTATTATAATATTGTTACCAAGTAAAAAACAATATATATATTTTATTCTATGAAGCACTGCACAAAGAGGACACCGATTAGTCTATCTCATTCTGTCTCAGGATAAATCCTATAGATGTATGCTAAATTCTATGTCTCTTTTTAGTGTCGTTCGTTTCCGTTTCATCTAGTTTCAAATCACAGCGGTGCTAAAGAAGTTTTCACTTAAAAATAATGTCAATAGTGTGTCTCCGTGTAAGTCCGGCACAATGACCTCTAAAATTGAGATTTGCTTTGATTTTTTAAATTGGACCTGATTGTGGGAACGATTCAGAGAAGCGATACAATATGTACAAACATTGTTTTATTAATTAATAATTCTATTTTTGAAATTGGCATTTCATTTGCTAAATTTATTGACAAATGTCGTTTGTTGTATATTCGAACAGGGCGGGCCTGAGCCAAGCGACACCTGGTACTAGTAAAAATCTCAAGGGTTCTGAGTTAGGTCAGTTAGGTGTTAGGTTATTATCAGGTCCTTGATGCCTTAGCAAGTCGGCGCCCGGAGCGGACTGCTCCAATTGCTGCTACACGGGACCGGCCCTGCATTCGAAGTATACATTTTGAAAGGCAATGATCCTGAGGCAAATTTTGAAGTGAAAACTTCTTTAGCATCGTTGTGATTTGAAACTCGATGAAACGGAAGCGAGCGACACTAAAAAAAGACAAACACATACATCTATAAGATTTAACTTGCGAGAGATTGAGATAGACCAATCGGTGTCCTTGTTGTGCGGTGCTTTGTAGCCTATCGACATCCTCTTTCTGCGATGCTTCGTAGCATAATGAAATGTAAAATAATTTTGAAACTTGGGAACAATATTATTATAAGAAAAAATCAGAATATGCAATTCACACGCGGTTGTGATGTAATGAAGAAATCATCAGTGCTGCGTTGGTCACGTGGGTTCTATGTTTTCTTTTAAGGGGTCAAAGACGTGATTGCGTTATATTTGAATATTCATAGGTGTCGTCCTAACAGACGAAGAGAAAAACTTTGGAACGTTTCGAGTGGGAATCAGTATGATATTGACACCTGTCGTTTAAATTTGAAGCTTGCAATGTAGACTGCTTAAAACAAAAGAAGAGTTATTAGACGATAGAGATAGAATATAAAGGTACGCCCATTAGGGAGGGAGTAACGCCAATAACAGACTCGAGGACCGGGACAAAGGAATTTCGGACTTTGGACTGGGCAATAAAACGTATTATTGATGATCCTGATGTTCTCACGAAGTATGGGGAGCAATGAACTTTATGTAAACAACCGGTACATTGCGGCCAGTGACTCGAATTTTTATGTAAACACTGAGTGCATTACGGAGTTGACAACCATAGAAAACGAGTGGAAATGTTAACTTTAAATATAAAAAAATGCAAACTTACGTAAATGAAAGAATTATATAATTAGAAATGAGGGTAGGGAACACAAAAAAAAGTTATGACGGAAGAATTTCACTGAATTAGTGTTTATATAAAATTACAAATGATTTAATTGATAGTCCGGTATTATTTGGATTGATAAGCTTCCGAATTCCACTTCGTAATACTAGAAGTCAGGATTTATATTAGTGCAGGAGTCTTGGGACTAACTACCATATGTATTCCTCATTGCCCAGAATACTAATGGATGGAAACGATTATACCAAGTCGGTGGATATCTTCAATTTATCTTTGAATAAATATAGATTATTTTATTAAGGCAGTTCGGTTATGTGCAATAAATACGAAATAATAACCATGCACTATTTGTAAAAGCCCAGGAAGGGGGCGTTCAGTAACAAAATGACTTTATACCGTAGGAACTTCAGACAAAGCATATTGTGCGTGGTGACTAACAGTCGCTGATCTGAAGGAAATGAACAAATTGAACGAGAAGGGGCGTGGGTGCAAGTTGACCATAATTATTAAAGTGAAAAGAAGAAAAAGAAAGAGGGGCGAATTTCAAAATAAAATTCTATTAAAATTAATATATCGTTGCTCGGAGAGGAGGGTCTAGGATCTAGCATCTCGGAAACATTTAGAGACAAAAAAAAAGGGGATTAACAGCCACGTCTGGGGCCAAGGGATCATATGTCACGTAGCAACTTATTAGCGAGAGAAAAAAAAGGGTATTTTGCGCAACATTAGACTAGGAAAATACAGTGGGACAGAGGAACGATCACGTTGAAATGAGCTTAGATAAATGGTTGTCGAGCTCTTGCACTTTATTGTGTTTTAATAACAATTTTTCTGACATGGTTTTTAGGCAATTAGGAGATTTTATTGCTTTAAAGGGTGATCAAGAAATACACGTGGCTTATGGATTATTTACTCTAAGAAAAAACAATTAAAACTAACGACCGAGATATAAAACATGATTAATTGCTTGGACTTATTTAATTTTCGAAATGTAAATAACGATTAGACGAAATTGATGGCTTTTCCTGCAAGAATGAGATGCATTTTAGGCGGGGCCCCGAGGATGCAATAAAATTGACGGATATTCCAGGGTCGGACTTTGGTAGTGAGCAAAAGAAAAACGGAGATTATATATAAAATTCGAGTAGCTGGTAAGATAGATTTTATGTTGAAAGGCTTGGTGGGAAAACATGTGTAGAGAAAACAAAATTGCGAGTGTTAAATGCGAACTTGCGCAATCAGGGGTGTCATCAGAGCGTTGCGAGGAAGATACCATCTCGGATCAGGCTTTGACTAATCATAAAGTTATAAAGGAAAGAGGAATACTCTGGGAAGGGGAGAGCAGACAAAGATAGTAATAAAGGAAACTTTGGGGAACAGAAAATTGTGAAGATTGGGTGGAAAAGTAAAAGAAGTGGGTGTAAACGACGAAAAAAAAGCGTAAATACGGTCTAGAAATGTAATGGATATACATTCAAGGAGAACGTAGGTGCCAAGAGAAAGAGATAATTATAGAAATCCCATAATCAAGTAGGAAAAGTAGCGGTATCTGCGTTTTGCAAACGCCTGTGCAAATTCGAGATCTAGATTCAGTACGTCACGGACGGACACTTTCCAAATTGAAGGAAAACGGGAAAAAAAAACAGTCTCATATGAATAATAATTTTGTATTCTGAAACAAAGGGAAGAAGTGGGCGATCTATAGTACAATCTCTAAGTTCGGATCTGGTAACTATCTTATGAAGAGTGCGTCCGATGGGTAGTGGCTAATTATTGATTTAGCATTGTAGTGAATTGAATGTTCCGATTCTCGAGTTGATATAGCTTATTATCTCAGACCATTGAAATTACGATTAAGCTCTTTTGGAGCTGAGGGACCTATTTAAAGCCTTGCAGGAGCTGTTTAGTCAGTCGGTTTTCGAGTGCGGTAAGGATCCTGAAGTGTCCTAGTGTGTCGCGAGAATTGTCTTTGTTAGTATTTTTGAGTTTATCAGTTAATTTTCCAGGACTTAGAAAATATCTGAAAAGATACTTACTAATAACTTCAGTGTCTTCAGGACTTAGAAAATTTCTGAAAGGATAATAATAAATTCAGTGTCTTCAGGACTTAGAAAAATTTCAAAGAAGTGCTTCATTTACTTTGAAATATCTCTATCTTAAAGCAGTGAAATTCTATAAAAATTTAAATGTAAATTCAGTGAATAAATAAATTTAGATCTAAAACTTAGCGTAAAAATTTAAAATAAAAATTTGCCTTTTTATCAATCCGGTTTAAACAATGGTGGTTTATTGTAGTAACTTATCCGTGTTAAATCCAGTGCTAAATAACAACATCGTTAAATTCAATTTATCAAGTTAACCGTTATTGGAATAATTTATATATTACTAAATTAATATACGGCACCTTAGATAACGTAATCAACTATACTTTTATCGGTTTATAAATATTATACATCAGAGGTGTTTATAAAAGTTATTAAAAATTTTGAAATGTTTTAAGTAATAATAAAAAAAATAAAAATCGAATGATCAAGTTAATCACGTTTGATATAGTTTAAAAAATAATAACGTCGTCAGAAATAATAACATAAAATAAATTGTGGCGTGAAGTGTTTATATAAGTTATTAAAAATTTTGAAATGTTTAAAGTAATAATAAATAATAAAAATTGGACGATCAAATTAATCACGTTTAATAAAGCTTAAAATAATAACATCGTCGGATATAATAAATTCAGTTAAATAATTTAATAATAATAAATAAATGTAAAGATTGAATGACCAAATTAATCACGTTTTGAGATAGGTAAAACCTTGTATCGTCCGAAATAATGTGAGATTGTTGTTTTAATAATGAAGATTTCAGGTTGGATTCCGATTTTTCAAAGAGCAGAGTATACCCTGTGGAGCTTTGAATAACAAGTCGGAGAAAAGTGAGTCAGTTTTCCTTTAAAATTTTCCAGGAGCATGACCAGCGAGAGACGGAGAGCAGGGTGGTGCCAACTCGATTTTCAGAGCTCGTCTCTGGATAAAACAGACTACTTGTTTGTGTGTATATGTGACCGTATTTATGAACTAATATCTATGTATATCTAATATTATTACACTTAATTTTACAGGAGGAAATGGGATAATCAAGATGTAGTTTACTATCAACTTAGGTGGCGTATAGAAAGCCGTGCTCGTGTATATTTTAGCGTGTTTGGGGGAATAAATAAATGAAATCAGGTCGCTCGGGAACCACCGAACAGATAATTAAACTACTTTTCTATAATGTTCGTAAGTTGAACCAAAATCAAGTAACTTAGGTATTTTTAGAAGGTATATAAAATACCTAACTATAGCAATCATATGTTGAATGGGGATAAAAACAAACAATTAACTGTGTCACTGGGTCAACTATAAATACAAGGTCGTGTTACATAACTGGGAAGTACCCGTTGCTTAGTGGGTTAGTGGTGTCATAGTTGGTGACGTTTTACCAATGATATTTTAACATTGTATATGTTTTGGATTATTTAAAGAAGGGTGGTTATTCATTATATTAGACAATGGATGTGGCAAGTGTCAGGGACGACCAAATGTAGGGTCGGTCGATTAATGAAGTCAATCAATTGAATGATTGATTAGTTCTTTTGTGTACCCAATTAAATTACATTCAAAACCTTATATGAAAAAAAAACCAATCAAGTTGTTAGTTTTCAAGCATATTCTATACTTAACTATTAGACAGTTGGAAAATCACGGAAAAGCAACTTTGTCGAAGAAAATTTTAATTCTTTGGGGTAATTGCAAGTCGAGTCAAACATGGGAGTTGACCTTTCATGATAAGGGTCTCAAAAGAAAAATGAAACAGAGTTAATGAACTCTAAAATAAAATCATTAAAACAAAACAAATCAATCCTGGAGTTCGGTAGCTCTCCAAAATCAAACTACCAGTATAAGATCTTAATTTATTGGTTATTTATTGTTATACTCCAATATTATTAAGTATATATCTGATCATTGGCTGGAAACTCACAACTTCCTTCACGAAATTCAGGTCCCCAATGCGGTGTACATAATGTCGCATTGTGGATTATAAACCTCACCCAAAGTATGTTTACATATATATCTTTCTATGTATTGTCCATTGAATAGTGCAAATTCGTTTTAAAGCTAAACGCCTAAGGCCTGGGAGGTCGTGTTGCACCTTTTTCTGGACGTGATAAAAGGCCTAGGAAACCTCGTTATCACAAAACATCGTGAGTATATGATTGTACCGAGGACGAAACCGGTTCGCCTTCAGTAAAAATTAAATCCAAGGAAGAGACGGAATCTGGGGGTCACCGGGCTCTTGGGGAGACTTGAAGGTACCGCACGAGGGTGAGGAGTCACTGAAACGCGATAACTTAGGTATCATTCAGTGATAGCATCTGTGACATGTGGGATATTCTTGTTGAACTGGGATCACCTGGTGTACTTGTTGGAGGATACGGAGCCAGATTATGCCAGAAAGGGTTTGTTCCTGATTCGTCCACTGTACAATAACTGGGGTACTAACCAACTAAATCATGATTGTATTTTATAACCTTACAGCTTATAAACTTGGAGCCGAAGGATGTGGATTAAATGATCGGAGTAAACATTGTACTAACCATCACTGACTGATTCATTGTCTTGTATAAGTGTTTTGAAATTGCTTGTAATTTGGGTACTGGCAGGTAATATGTAGGCCATACAAAATGGGTAGGGACTCCATATTGGGGTTTAGGTCATTCAATCGCGTTTGGAAAAAGAAAATAAAAATAAATTAGTTTCGTAATTAAATAATCAATTCAGTCTCTCTCGATTCAACGCTTCACTAGAACCAGGGTTACCACAAACAATAAAAATAATTAGATTTCTATATCATGAAACAAAAATCAATCACAACGTATGATGAAGTCTACTTATAAAAATTTATACGTGTAATTTTATGTTCATGTCATAAAAGACGTATACAAAGTTAAGTACACATTTTATTCAAATGTAAAGTACTGGGGGATTAAAAGGAGCACCCTATAGTTATCGGAGGGGTCGGGAGAAAATTTCATGAAGGCTTATGTGGATTAGGGGAGGAATTTTCCATCCCCATACTCCGCATATAGAAATCCTTAAAAGAGTAAATTATTTGATCACAGTCAGAAGAAGGGTTTAGGAAAGCTCCAACTCTTTAGCTATCAAGCATGAAAGAGGGGAAAAGCGAGAATATCACACGGTAGAAGTAAAATCTTCAGAAAACTAAAGTTGAAATAAGTGGAGAAACTATGAAGCACTTTTTTTATCAATGTAAAGGATGGTTTTTTCCATATTTTGGTCGTTGAATTCCAGGGCACCTTTTGGTCATCTTATTAGTGTTTGTATTTTTTCTTCGGAGTCGCTAGATGTCGTTTCCTTTTGCCTGTTCATTTTGGAGTGGTTTGAAGATTGGATAAAACCACTCCAAAATGAACAGGCAAAAGATTACTCAAAAGAAAGCGACAACTAGCGACTCCGAAGAAGAAAACACAACGTCACCTAAAGGCGTGGTGATATTGTTTCCCCGATAAACCCCCGAGGACCCCCTTCAAAATAAGAGCTTTTCTTTGAAAAACTTTTCCAACCACAAAAAATATTTTTATAATTTCTTTACGTACTTTCCAGCGGAGTTTTTAAATAATGTTATATTTTCTTTGTAAAAGTATATTAATTTCCCAGTAAGTAGCTCCGACAAGTGCAAATATCATTATTTTATCCAGCGTTAGAAAAGTTATCTCAAGACGAGGCTTTTGTATTTTGGAGTTGTTAGCATGTGTGATAAACTCAAAATTGCGTAGTTATAAAAAAGATTATCCGTAACAATTTAAATATAATTTAACAAAGACGTAAAAGTGCGTAGGAATGTTCATATTCAGTCGTAATTCCAAAAAAGCTTCAGTATAAGATGATAAGTCAGAACACACAATAGTTACCTACTCAGAACACGTATTTATCAATATTATTATTTATTGAAACAATACTAACAAATTTAAAAAAATGCTGATCGGAAAACATTTGGGCTTGGAAATTAATAGATCTCAGAACCATCCGTTTCTGAGATGAACCAACACCTTTTCAATTTTTTTAAAAACAGTTTACAGGTGTTCCTCAATTGTCACGAATCAGTCCAAAGTTCAAAGTATTAATTTGAGACGGTACAAGGAACTCAAATTTCTCACCCATACCAACCGTCATACATCCTAAAGCGCTGTTCGGTTTTCAGAATTAATCCGTTCGTGCAAATCACTCATATTAACATCCCGTTACCACCGACTGGTGTCTAGATTCGTACAGGAAGGAACAAATATGGAAGATTAGTTTCATTGCAATAGACGATTTTATAATTGCCTTGACGATTCACGGTTACGCTACCGTGATATCAAAAAAAGCAATGAACATACGTTCATTATCGTTATATCGTTATCCTTATGTAGCTATTTCTTACACATTAAATAATGGTTAGACAAAGGATGAGATACGTGTGTCTGTTTCTTTCTTTTTCCTTTGGAGGAAACATTTCAAAATCTTTGGAGGAAACAGATGTATCTTATTACGGCTCAGTCACGGCGATGAGAACTGCGATTAATTTTCTTTATACGTGCGAGGGAGATGTATGATTGTATGTTTCCTTTGGGGGGTGAAGACATATGTTCAACGTTTGTCTCATTTCCGAATGTTGTTATTTAATGTGGAAGAAAGAGCTGTAGCTTTTTTTAAACGTGAAAAGCTACGTTTGAGAACAAAGAAAAATCATCAGTTTTTCACCCACACTTCAATATTATCGTTGTAACTATATTCCATACTTTCCAAATTACGCTCTCGGCAAATAGAATTGTATGGTCTACGGAGACGTCACGATGTGGTGTGTGAGAAATTTGATGAAGAAAATGATGACTTTTTTACCTTTCGAGGAGTTAGACCTATGGACATTGGTATCTCATATTTTGAAAGAGCTGCAGATTTATTGTGTTAAGGAACGCTTGTTTATTGCCTTTTTTAGCCTTCACGGTACCATTATCGTGAATCGTAACGGTAATTATAAAATAGTAAATAGGTAAGAGTTTGTGTTATGTGATATGCAACGTCCTGTTCCCATTGATGGTGATAGCATTGGAGGTTCAGTTGTCAGTTGTAAATATGTCAGCAAAAATCAAAATGCCGCTAAAGTATCAACTCCAAGAGCTATTATATATGAGGATATGGATTTCAGTGTCGGTAGAGACGAGAGCTGAATGAAAGGCGTCAGATCGTAGTAGTGAGTCGAGTCGTTACGTAGCGAGAGGTCAATGCCTATACATATTATAAACAAGAAATGAACATCAAAATTAAATTGTGAAAAATACAGTTCTTTTGCGATCAATTACCGTCAGTGGCCAGATACCAGCTATACTAGGCTGTGTGTACTGCTTTAAATTAATTACAATAATATAAACGGCGATTAACGAAATTTTACATTTTATAATATTATATGAAGACGCTGCTATTTTAAAAACCTTATAATGTATGTGAAGTTTATTTTCCTTCTGAATTTCTCGTAGAACGTGAAAATTACATGCGATGTGATGTTTTGAATATTTTAACTATTGTCTGCACATACTTGAAATAATATTCGCCGTTGGCAAAAAGAAAAAAAAGGGAATTTTCTCCGTTTTGTTATTTCTTATACGCTATGTGCAGTAATGTATGCAAGGATGAGGATGCTTTTACATAAGCTTTGTCCAAGAACTTAAATTAAAGCTGAACATTCACGGTGCAAAGGGTGACTGTGACTGAACTAATTCAGTTTGGACTAATCAGATTGACTGATTGACTTCTTCTTCTTTCGTATGGTTGGGGGGTCAGAGGGGGACATCTAGGTCTGCAAACCAGTCTAGGGCCTCAGGCGTTGCCCTGTGGACCTCATCAATCCCGCCGGGGAATGAATGGAGCGGGCATTCGTTGACCACAGTGGTCTGCACCTCACCGCATTCACACATCTCCGACTCTTTAAGGCCCCATTTATACATCACATGGTCACAATGGCTATGGGAGCACCTTATACTGATTGACTGAAGCAATTCCATCAAAAATGCGTGAACATATGAACCCCTAACACGGTCGACCGATAAGGATTGATAGGGTAACTTTCGATGACTTTTGATCGTTCTCTAGTATGACTGCAGTTCGCCAACGAATAGGTAAAACTTCACAAAGTTCAAAAAGTTCTAAGTATTCTTAATATATTCGACGTTAACTGTTGTTTGCACGTTGGCAATCTGCGGTTGTCCTTGGGAAAGAAGAGAAGTAACCGAAAGTTATCCTAGTAATCCTTATAGATCTACTATCTGTGCTAGGGTGCTTGATCTTCATAATGTGCGATGGCCATCTATAATAGCGACCAACTCTTATAAAATTATTACGAAATCTGAGATTTAATCTACACCTACATCGCAAAATTGCAGTTCTATTTCCGTATCATAAATATATCTTTTTACCGATTTCCTTGTTTTAAGTTTAAATTAACAATCAATGAAGACCTACATGATCATTTTAACATTTACCGGATACCCCGGAGAGCTGGCAGAATTTAAATATTTATTAAAAGTAAATTAGAAAAAACTAGTAGTTCTACCAGATACGGAATACACAAACAAATTTATAAATGTATAGACATAGGACCTATTAAAAAATCTTAAAATATTAAAACATAACTTTTTGGCTTGGGATTTTCAACTTTCAAATTGCGAGGCGGAAAGTCTCCAGAAATCATTAATTGGATGACCAACACTCCGGCCATAGGTCGCCGCAATTGTTTTGCTACATTTGGCGACTTAGCAGGGGTGCCCGATAATATGGGGTAAAGTTTGTCGAGGTCTTGGCGGCGTGTGTGTTTGCCCACCTACTCATGGCGGGGGACTGGTTGAAGTTGGCACCGTAGTTGATACTTGAGTCCTTTCTGGACACATTTACCCCCAGATTTTTACCCACCCCTCATTTCCTTTTCTTCCAGGAACTGCCTCTTTTTTCTTTCCATAAAAAGACCCTCCACACAGCATCCCCAAAGATGACAGGCCCTGGGATATATTTTTTCTTCAAGGCCTTTTGAGTGGAGTTAACGTAAAAAAAGGTTGAACCTCTGGTATCACAGTACCAGATTTTGAAAGCATGTACCGTTGTGATTCCATTTTCATCCCGGTACCGGGACCAGTCTATTTTTTTTATCGCACGTTTCAAACAATATTTTTCGCCCATTTGTTATCTAAATTTCATAATAAATTGCACAATAATCTCTAAAATTGATTTCAGTTGTGAAGGTTATCGGTACTTTGAAGTTTGAAGCAGCGATTATTTCCATCACATCAGTTGCATCACAGGCTTCCATACAGCTGGCTGCCACTCAAACTGATTCAATAAACTTCAAGTGTGTGGATGATGCACTCTGGCAGTTAGAATGGCTTCATTTTCAACTGATCAATCGGGGATTAAATTCATACACCTAGCTTAACAAACTACGTACGGAAAGACAGATGAACTATATTTGACGATTCATTTACGACGATTTGCGGTAGAGCTTGAGCTCATTGGCCCAAGAATCGGACAAAATAAAAAAAATATATACATTTTCATGGGATTTTTTTGACGGAATTAAAGTATTGAATATTTGCAATTCGCTTTAGAATGAAAGATATATACCCTTTTGCCCTGGTAAAAAATCACATCCACAAACATTTTCTTGGAATGGCTTGAGCTACAGCGGCGATTTTGAGTCTTCTTCGCATTCCGATTTTTTACCGATTTATAACATAATTCCATTAAACCCGTTAAGCTTTTAAGTTCTTAAAATTTTTTTATATATACGTTATTTTCGAAGATAGTAAACATACATTTGCCGAGCCGAAATGGTAATTATACGAAATTTCCTCATTAGAAAAAATCGCAAAATGTGCTCAGAACATTATTAAAAACGTATATTTTTCCGCTATTTAACAAGTAAAAGATGTGAAAAAATTACAGTGAATCTTTAATCTACTTTATACATTTCTTGAGAGGTTTTTCCTCTATTTTTTCTAACGTTCGTATTTACAAATCTCTCTTTCAAACCATTTTCTGTTTCTTTTTGAACGCTTACTACTGGACCTTAAAACCGGTTGAATGCCTCGGGGTTTTACGGATGAAACTCGAAAATTTCGCGATGTTTTGACTTTTGACGTAAATTTTGTCGGTTAATTTTATGCTATGGTATATAATATTTACCGAAATACGTTCCTTGAACAACGAACTACACCTACAAACACTTTTACTTGCGTTTATTTGACAAATTGATAGGTTTATCGATCTTTTTATGACACGCGACGCTCAAAGTTTGACAGTTCGAATCGTGGTAGAAATGCTCATTTCCAAAGTCATTGAAATGTCCAATTATTTGAGTGGCTAGAAGTGTTCCTTATATCTGTTACGTCAAGAACAAGAATGCCCCAAGCGATTCTGACCTTGTTCTTCATACATTTTATTTATATATAAGGTTTAAAATTGCATATCAAAAAATATTTTTTTAAATATTTTATTTGGCTATAGGGCGCGCACCGGCGCGCCAACGGCACGCGACCTGTGGGATAAATAATATATTTCTTCACATTAAAATTAACAATTTTTTGATGAGAACTGGAATCGCATTTAGCGAAATAATCGTTCATTTTAAGGTTAAGGAGCCTCCATGGTAGAGGGGTAAAGCTCGTGACTCGCAATCCGAAGGTAGTGGGTTCAAGCCCCGGTGTGCGTAATTAAATTGTATTTGATTAATTTGTGTTATTTCACAATTTATACCATTAAAATAATTGTAGTACATTTGCGGCAAGTTACAGAGTGGTAGATTATCTCCACCTAAGACCACCATTCAGAATTGAATCATTGCTTGAAATGGTCTTGGCTTGTGTTTGGTGTCCAGATCTGCACAGTCAGCTACTCCCCCACTCTTCTCTTCCCCATCTCCTTCCCCTCCCCGCTACTTCCAGTCTCACAACATACCCCAACTAGGGATGTCATAGTCTCACTGACTCCAGACGATTGGGAGCAGTTGAGTTGCGGTATTCTCATAAAAAATAACCAAATTCCTCTTTTTGATCTAACTTATCAAGCACTTTCTCAAACGTGCTCTTTCTCCTCTCCCCTTCCTTCAACCTTATAACAATTTACAAATGGGGATGCCATCTATATGTCTCCAATTGCTTTGGGTAGATGGGATTCTTTTGGGAAATGCGTTTTTCTTCTTCTTTTTTTGGGTCTCACAGGTAACCAATATTTATGAATTACGTGTCACAGATGTCTATCTTGCTTATTACTGCATGAGAGTTTTTAAAAAAACGACAATAGAAATTTTTGCGCAACACCACATTCAGAAAAATCATTAATTATTTTTGGAGAGTATGTAAAGAAGCAAAAAGGAAGACGTAGTTCATAATTGATTTACGTTCCCTCATTGTGGCTCCAACCTCCTCTACAGCAACGATTCAGCTAGAGTTCCGTGCTAATGCAGGTGATGATGGATCACGAAAGCCTTCTAAAAGCCTTAATTGATAATGCGGACCGTCCCACGGCAAGGCTGGTAATTGATTGCAGCGTTCCGGCGGCTTGTACCAGGCTCCATCTACGGTTAGTCCGACGTGTTGGGTTATAATGGGTTCAAACAGTTGTAACGTGAACCGGCTCGAGGATTTAACCGGAGAATTCAGGTGTCGCGTGCGGCCTGCGAGTTGGGGCAATACGCTCTACTCAATTAGATAGACAGGTGGTCTTGCGTACGATATATTGCTGGTGGATCAAGTTTCAATTCGGTTTGCAAAACGTACAAACTTTAACAGCAGAATAAAAAACAGCAATCATTGATTAAACCGACTGTACTGCCTCCTTTTATGAAGTTTTCATCATGATATATTGAAAAAAATTTGAACTTGTAAATGTTTTTTTATGCTATTAATATTATTATATAAATATTTTGTTTTCGTTAATACCTCGCAAGAATCCCAATTGCTTCCGTCTTAATCCAGTGAGATTATGGTATTGGGGTATGTTGTGAGGCTGAAGGTGGTGGGAGGGGAAGAAGATGGTGGGGAAGTACCTGGCTCTTCAGATCTGAGGAGCGATTCCCCTATCTTTTGGGGATACGGGAAGTATCCCATATACGGAATCGGCTGTCAAATTTGTGTGATTTTCTATGACTTTCAATTGCGTTTTCTATGGGTGACGTGACCGATGTCAGATTTCTACTGTCGCATATTTTAGTTTAAAGCGTTTTTAATACGAATTACTGTAAATTAACATAATTATTTATTTATTTAATGTTTGTTTTAATTTCATTTCGGGGATTACGAATTCTCCTGAAGATTTGTGAAGAATTCGCACACGAAACCAACATGATCTACAATGCGAAAAAAAGCACTGTTGGTCATAAAACACGGGGAAGGCCCTAAAAACATTCCCCTTGCCTTTTTGAACGCTGAACTTCTGATTATAGTAAAATCCACATAATATCTAGGACACATCATCAATAATAAGTTAACAGATGATGAAGACATCGACAGGCAGAGACGAGTACTAAACATAAAATGTAACATGCTTAGTATAAGATTTCGGCTCTGCAGTCCACGGGTGAAAACGACGCTCTTCTTAGCTTTTTGCACTACCTCATATGTACACATGCGAGCTCTGGGTAAATTTTAAAAAGAGAAGTATGTAACGTCTTTGGGTGCAATATAATAACGCTAACCGTTTGATGTTCGTACTTCCCAGGCACTACAGTGCCTCGTCAATGTTCATGGAAGGGCGAGTTCCAGAATTTAAAGCTCTATTAAGGACTGGGATTGCAGGACTGATACTAGGATACTGTACTAAGATACTGAACCAGGATAAACAACTCCAGAAATAACCTCATCATAGAATTCCAGAGTTTCAGGATCGAGCGTGGAAGAACATTGGAGAAAGATACTGGCTCCCACCATCTTAGATCCGATTGACCAATAAGAGCTCAATAAATGATTTTATCGTATATTTATGAATACTTATTACCTAATGATATTATTCTGTTTTCTTAGTTTTTCTTAATTTTATTTTAATTTGTTTTCTTTTTTCCTCTCTCTTATCTATATTTTCTCTTATTTATAAAAATCTTTTTTTTCAATATTTACTTATATTCTCTAGGCGTGTGGGATTGCACTAACCTCCCCACATTCTGGAATAAAGACCAATATTATTATTAATACCAAGCCAATTAAAAATGCCTATCTCTATGTAGGTAGCACTATGAAATGTTCAGCTTAACTTGAAAAATTACCTAAAATGAAATCTTGAAATTTGTTGTTGATAAATCATGTGTTTTTCTTACTCATCTTCTTGTCATTATTTTCAATATTATATTATTTACATGATTTTATACAATTGAGTTATAATTCCCTCACCAAACACAAGAGCCTTGTCTCATTGTGATGAGGAAAGACTATTTTTATTTTCCTTCATACACTATGTAATATGTAAAAAAATATTTTTTTTGATAAAAATACAAATATTTAAAAAATAAAAAATATTGTGTGTATATTAAATATTACAAATATTAAATAAATTAAACGGAATATACGGAAAGTAGTTAGCTTACGTACCTACTTTTAATGTTATTATAAACAAATTTTTTCCTACAAATAGACATTATTTTTTCTTGAATTCCACAATCAATAATGTTCACCATTACCGTACACGAAAATCTTCGAACATAGGTACATATTTTAATATCCGAAAGTAATGTCCGATAAAGCGCTAGTAATGAAAGTGGAACCTACGTGTTCGCAAACGCGTATATTATGATCCCAAGTGTACGTAGGCAACAATGATGTGGTATAATTTTGGATAAGATCCAACATAGAAACAATAGGAAATGAGCAGGTACATAGTACATACATATGAAAGTCTTAAATAAGGCGGTTAGATAACTTTATCAGAAACGAAATTGGAATGGTATTATTTCAATTTCGTTTTTGTCCTTTTCAGCATTTCAAATTTCCGTTATCGATTACCCTCCGGTAAGAAATTTGAATAGCTCCATCAATTTTTAGGCCTGCGTACTTTTTCAGTTCACTAATGCTATTTTCATCGTGAGCTGTGGAGCTATAAAAAATCTTAATTGAAATTTTCCAGTGTTTGAGATCATCCACAAATAGAAGTGATCTGCAATATTTTATACAGACCTGGATACAGCCACCAAGACCTAGACAAACCTCACCTCATGGACCCGGGCACCTCTGCTATGTCACCAAACGTAGTGAACCATTTGGGGTGACCTGTGGAAGGGGTGTTGGTTATCCAATAAATGGTTCCCGGGGCGGCGGTACCCAAATCCGCCTCCCAACTTAGTGCCTGTCAGGGGTAATAAAAACACAGCAGAACTCGTTTACAAATTCTAAAATGATGTCGTCTATAAGTAAAAGGAACAACAGAGGAACAAGATTTGATCCTTGGGGAATACCCGATAACGCCGGGAATCGTTTAGATTCATGTCCATTTATTATTACGTATTGACTTCTGGATTTTAGATAGGGCGCAAATAATATAAGTGTTTATTGATCGAAACCAAGTTTGAACATTTTAAGCAGTAAAATATCATGATCAAATCGATCAAAAGTGTCGTCATTGTGAAAAAACACCGTTCAGAAGTGAAACGATTTACATTGATTGAACAAAAAATTTACATTGTAAGCTTGCAAGCGTTTCCACGCTCCTAACTATGTTATTGTAACCGCTTTTCACAAAATAGAATTATTTGGAATACAACACGAGTATTCTAATTATTTATATTCGCTTTAAATTGTCTTATGTCTTCGGCGCAATCGCTCAAGGAGAAAGTTCAATTATGGTTATTTTGCTTGAAATACACCATTTTAAAGTACATTTATCTAAATATATTATAGTAAGGGCTATAAAATGAACCCAGCCAGTGTTTATTCATTATATCGAACGAAGTATCTCCGGAGATGCTGGATAAAACAACGGATTTAGAAAAAGGATGGATACCGTTGGTCGTAATATGATACAAATTGACTTCCAATGTGAATGTCCTGAGGTTTATTTTAGTGATATTGTTAAATTAAAACAAGGCAAAAGTCATATCCACGTCATCGTGGATTTTTCGAAAGGAACGTGTGTCTTAAGGCGCCGTATCCCGCTCAAAAATAATAAGATGAAGAGATATGTAATTACGAATGTTGGAGAGCGCGCTAATATTTAAAATGGTAAAATTGAAGCGAAAATTATGAAAATGTTATATAAAACACGACTCGTTTAAAATAGAGCAAAAATCTCGTGGTGGCTGTCTAAAACAGCGTTTAAAGAAGAACTGTGAATTTTCTCATAACTTGTAAAATGACTGAAACAAACGTGTTTATAGTAATTTTCGGAGCATACTTTGCAATTTTTTTCTATCGAAGGAATTTCATATAATTTGCATTTCGGCGTGAGGAATGTGTAGATATTATCTTAAAAAATAAAATATATATTTTTTAAGAGCTTTAAAACTTCACTTCAATTTTTAAGGGAGATATGTAAGAAATCGGTAGCGGCGCCTTAAATTGCTTCGTATAAAATTGATGGGTGATTATCGCCATTTTTCTAATTGACGGGATCTTTACTAAACAAAATATATTTGTTTATCTATTTTATTTAAAAAAAAAGACAAATATTCCCGGGTTACGAATAACCTAACAATACTTGAAAATCTCTTACTCTAACCACAGTAAACGGAAAAAGTTGCTTGTATCGTCATGGAGTACTTAGCCAGCCGAGGAATACTAGGAACACGCGATGCCTGTTCCCATGCCAACTCAACTCAACTCAACTCAGCGGTCTTGATCTTAATAACCAATATCGATAATATACAAGTACCTACATCGATTATTCAGACGAGTATATTTTTTATATTTTTACAGAATATATTTTTTGTATTAATACATTAAACAATTTGTGGAATCGAAATAAAAACGCAAGAAGTTACTATAAGAATTTAATTTATTTATAAGCCCATAATCTTTACTTGTTCAGAGGAAGAAATAATTTTGAAAATATAGAAAAACATAAAATTGTATCGACAGAAAATTTTATTAGTTACATTTTACAAATATTGAACAAAAAATTCGTTGAAATAACATTTTCCAAAAAGAAAATAGGAAGCAGGCATACTATTTTCAGTTACAAACTGAAAATGAATCGCCACGGAGAGGAACGAGGAACCTTTATAATGACAATATCATATTATTTTTACGGTAAAATTATTAACGAATAAACAAGCGATGAATGTTAAATGTCTACCATGTCCTGTGCTAATTTTATTACCATAGTGTGAGTTTTGTGAATAAAAGCCTTTATTTGCTTATTTTACACTGGCAATACCATTAAAATTTAAATTTCTAAAATTCGAAAGGAACATAATGTTCATAAAATGTCTATAGAAATACGATTAAAGAATTCGACATTCTAGTAACTTATCTACGTTCTTTGTTTCTTCGAAATCAATTCCAAAATTCTGAATTCGCTGAAGTGTGGGCGCTGGGCGCCCATATTGGAGCACAGTATACAGCTGCTGAGAAAACCAGAGCAATGGATGCCGTTCTAAGCGTGTTGGCGTCGCATACCCAGCTAGTTCCAGCTAGCTTACTGACTAAGTTTAGTCTTGTCCTGGTTTTTTTGCCGGATATCTGTTAAAACACGATTTTCAAAATTATCTGTTATAATCTAGGGTTGAAAAGTGAGTTCAAATCCGGGTGATATCGGAAATCTGGGTGGGTTTCTATTTCATTGTTTGAATTATATTTGTTTTTTTAGTCATACATATTACATTACATTAATATTATTTCAATAATTGTATATATGTAATTAAAACCAGTATCCCTCCGCGTTATCACAGCTCCTGGGAGGAAACTTTATGAATTTCCAACAATTTATTACAAAGGCCACGTAAAACATGGCGGCGAACATTTAGTGAAGTTTGAATAAATGGAAATTAAATTTCGCGGTATAGATTCTGTTTACAGTCTCCACGAAAAGTTTTTTTATGTTTTATTGACGTACACAAGTCAAAGTAATTTTCTTTCTACAAAAACGACACTTTTTACGCAAATTTGTGGGAAGAAAATTTCACGAAAGAGAGTTTATTAGCATCGTGACGCAACGAGAAGAAGTAAATTTTATTCAACTAATAAACTCGAACTGCTTTTGTTTCAATTTCGTGAATACTTTAGCGTTTTATTAAGACGTCCTTCAAATGAAGTTGGGGGACGACTTAATGAAAAATTAATTTTTGCTTTATCAAGAAATAATGTTGTTTAGAACTTACCATGTGAATCATGTGATAGCAATCCATACTAATATTATAAAGAGGAAAGATTTGATTGTTTGTTTGTTTGTTTGTTTGTTTGTTTGCATTGAATAGGTTCCGAAACTACTGAGCCGATTTGAAAAATTCTTTCTCTGTTAAAAAGTTACACTATTTCCAAGTTACAAAAACTATATTATATTTTCAAAAAAAATAGTGATCATTACTAAAACTCCAATAATGTAACCCAAGGTGTAAAAAAATTACCTAAAATATTTTTTACATCGCGTGCGCTGCGAAAACTATTGATGATAGAATAAAATAATATACTACGACTTTGCAAAACACATTATTATTTACAAAAAATGTCACAGCACATGTCTTACTATTATAGTTATACCACAATAGGTGTTCTTTTATTTTCAAAATTTAATTGAAATGCCGCCGCTAGAAAAGGCTCTTTATTTGAACCTTGGTATAAATTCTTATCAAAAAAATAACTTCACCTTCAAAAATGCTTTAATACCTTTATATAACTTTTTGAATTATTCAATTCGGACATTCCACTCGAAAGATATCACGAGTTTAAAAATGTAAGAAATGAAGTGCCGCGCAGCCCACTTGCGCGGTCGGCTCCCTACGCAACGGTCTTGCGTGGAATCGAATAATTTTACCTTGAAAATATTTTGAATTCGCTTAGTAGGTAATTAAACTCAACAAAAAGTTATTTTTAGAACTAAATAAAAGTTCTTTTCAGAACTAAACCAATATTTTTTGGTAAGTAGGTACTGATAATAAATATATATTGTAATTTAACTATCCACACAGCTTAGTGACTTAGTAGTTTATATATTTTATTTTGTACTAGCTGGTACCCAGCTTGCGTTGCTATGCCATTTAATAAAGAAATTGTTTCTCCTTGCGCATCCTTTCACATTCGTCTCATTCCTCTTCCGCCTCCCCTTCCTCTCCCGCGGCCCCTCGCCCCCTTGCATTCCCACTCCGCTTTCTCCACCTTCCCACTCCCCACTCCAATCCTCCACCCGAGTTCCCCTCCCCCCTCCCGCATTACATACATTAATTCCGGTTACATTCAGTTTTTAAACAGCTCGCGTGCCACCTCTAGCAATTTTTTTATACAAATTTTATTATGCCAGAGCTCACCAGTGGTAAAAGATGAATTATCCAATGTGGTTCAGAATTATCCAATTTCGGAAGTTATACGCGTACATACATTTCGGCGATTCATTTTTAGAGATAGATATTAACTACGACGACTGAAATATAATTTAAAAAGTTTAGATTTTCGTCTGACGTTATCAATAACTCGATTTTCTTAGGGACAGATAAAATAATAAATATAATACATTAATATTTATAATTTAACGCCAGAGCTTACCATTATATACAGCCAATGTATTCTACTGGTGAAAGAATTTTTAAAATCGGTCTATTGGTTAATGCGTGGAAGCGTAATAAACAAACACACGCAGTTTCGCATTTATAATATAAGTATAGATTATTTAGGATTACAGAGTACGTAATTTCTATTATATAATTCAATTAACTAAATTCTGATACAACCATTTAAATACAATAGCGAGCTCCCAGCATGCGTTGCTATGCCACTTAATATAGAAAAAAATTCGCTCTGCTTAGCATTTCCCATTTGTCCCAGATGATGCTAGAACTTACTATATATATAGGAACCATCGCGGGCATGCATACATCAAATCCCCAAAGTTTCATCGCAATCGGATGAACGGTTAACAATGCATAATTTCATGATGCCAGAACTCATTATTGTATATAGAAACCACCACTGGCATGCCCACATCAAATCTCTAAAGTTTCATCGCAATCGGATGAACGGTTAGCAATGCATAATTAACCAGTATTTAAATGTATGGACTATAATAAGATATCTATACATTTTAAAGATCAGAAAGTTCAAAGATATCTATTCATTGTAAAGAATAGAAAGTGAAAGAGTTATAAATATGTAAAGAAAAAGTATTGTTGTGGTGTCGGTTAAAATGAGAATTGTCACTTGTTTTATTATTCTATGATTTTATTTGTAAAGTGTCAGTTTGTTAGAAGAAACCATAAAAAGAAAGTGATATAATAAATATAAATGTCGTTTCTTCGTTACACAACTTAGCAACACAAGTGTTTTATTTATCAATTAAATTAAAGAATCAAACATCTATATTATAAATATAAAAGGTATAACCACTAAACTAATTATAAAAATTCTTTCACCAATAGATAACATCTACATTAAATGCAAGTTATATAGGCGGTACATAACGGTTAGCTTTGGCGTTATGAAATTATAATTGTTAATATATTATATTTATTATACGTTTTCTGTCCCTACAGAAGCAAGTTATTGCTAACGTCAGAAGAAAAGCAAAACAAATCGTTGCCATGGAAACGATGTTGATATATTTGCGTGTAATTTTATTTCAAGCGTCGTAGTTAATATCTATCTCTAAAAATGAATCACCGAAACACATGTACGCGCATAACTTCCGAACGACTGCACCAAATTGGATCATTCTTTTTTTACTACTGGTAAGCTTTGGCATTATGAAATTTCTATTAAAAAAATGCATTATGTGGCATGCGAGCCGTTTGAAAACTGAGTATACCGGGAATGAATGTATGGAATGGGGGGAGAGTTAGGGGGTAGGGGGAGGGGAACTCTTGAAGAGGGTTCGCGGAAGGAGGGGGAGGGGAACCCGGAGGGCGGAGGGAATCTTGGGAGGGGGGAAGGGAACGCGGGAGAGGGGTTCACGGGACGGAGGAAGGGGGGAGTGAAGTGGGGAGATGGAGGGTGGAGTGTGAACGCGAGAGGGGAAGGGGACGCGGGAGAGAAAGGGGAGGCGGAAGGGGACCGGGACGAATGGGAAAGGACACCCAGAGAGAAACAATTTCTATATTAAATGGCAAAGCAACGCGTGCCGGGTACCAGCTAGTGTGTTTAACTGTGAATTTTAAGATATGGTATGAAGTCCATACTAATTACGATTAATTCACTTGTAGGTATTTGGTTCCGAATACTGACTTAACAAACTAACAAGCAAAAATTGTAACGTGTACAATTTATTTGTAAAGTCATGTTTGTATCAATACAGGTATAACAGCCTCTAAAGAGAGTCGAGACTATTAAAATTTGCAAAAATTGGCAGCAAAGCAATTCGAGGTATTTTAAATAGCCACAATACGGCAAAAAACGCTCCAGTGGGTAAGTAGCGGTGTGTAAAAAGGTTAGTTGTAGCATTTTGTGAACACCTAAGAGAACGTGTGCTGAAGAGTTCGCATATTTAGGATAAAGTGTTATTCCGTCTACATAAATAAAAACATAGTATCTTACTTGATATTGTCAAGAAAGGCACTATGGGTCGACCCTTGACGGCAATATCATCATATACATACATTTAAAATTAGTAGCAGTTGAAGATAGAAAAACAATTATCTTGAAAAGCAGGTAGGTATATTTTTTCTATGAACCGCACGGCATAAATAATATTGTGGTAATATTTTCTGTCCCAAAACAAAGTTTTTTTTAAATACTATTTTCAATTGTTTGGATTGGGTTATGTTTGGTTTGGTGTTATATTTCTTATGATTTCAGTAAACTGAATGCTTTGTTTTTTTATCCAGTCTGTGATATGTTTTTTTGTGTATAATTGTAGATATTTTTGTAGTTAGGGGCCATCCATAAATTACGTCACACCTTAAGGGGGGGGGGGGGGGGGTGTTGAAAAGTGTGACATTACTTTTACACGTAAAATTGCAAAACGTGTGATGTCACGTTAGGGGAGAGGGGGCCTCACAAATGTGACAGGGACGGGGACGAGGGAGGGACGGGGGGACGGGGGGACGGGGGGGCGGTAAAAAAATCATGATATTCGTGTGACGTAATTTATGGATGGCCCCTTAGTAGTCGTTTCAGAATGGTGAGCTAGCAGTTACGTAGTTTGATTGCGTAGTACTTAAAAAAAAAATAAGTAAAATTTCTCTGACCATGTGAGGTATGTGTTATCGGTATATTTGGTGTTGTTTTCGTAGAGGATACTTGAGTTCAATGATACGATTATCGTTTGTAAATTCACATACACATTTCACACGCCTGTTCTCGTTTGACACCTTTGCGTGAGTCTGGCTTGCGTCTCTAATATCATTCTATTCTAGTCTGATTTCTTTTGAAGAATGTTTCATAATTTATTTAATTATCACGTCCGTCAAGTTTTAAGAATGGTGTTAAGTTTTCAGGTCACTTTTGTGGAAAAAACACTCCTGATTATAAGTAGTTTGAATTCATTCACAATAAAACCTTTACATGATGACTTGCATTTTTTTATTTCTATCCCAGTTGGATACCGGCTTAGTCCAAAGTGTAGAAACAGAAAGAACGCGGGTTTCGGCTTTCTGATTAGTCGGCGCATAGGCGGCCGACTGACGCAGCGGCGCCGACAAGAATATATGTATGTAAACGTACGAAACCGCACATAGTAAAGCCAGGCCGTTCCCCCTAGCACGGTCAATCGATAAGGATTGATACGATAACTTTCGGTAACTTCTTATCGTTCCCTAGGACAACTGCAGATCGATAACGTGCAAACAACAGTTGACGTCGAATATATTAAGAATACGTGGTCATTGTGAACTGTTACTTATTCGTTGGCGTTCTACAATCATGCTAGGGAACGATGAGTTACCGAAAGTTATCCTATCAATGCTTATCGATCGATTGTGCTAGAGGGCAGATATCTAGAACTCGGTGCAAACTGCCGACGGACTCGGGCACTGATCGCAGGTAATCTGGAAGCCGAAACACGCGTTCTTTCTTCGTGAACTCTTAGGTCTGAAGGCACTGCTTTACCCTGCTTACGACTTAGAAAGAATGAAGTGTAATAGAGTCCTATTGTATTTATAGAAAAAACGGATTTAAAAAACTAATACCTTATAAATGCCGGTGTGTTTACAATGGAGCCTATAAAACACTCTCCATACAGAGATATTAAAAAAAAAAAAGTTTTTCCTATTCTTGCTATTCAATTTGAGTAAGTCTATTCAAGATACAAGTTCTGAGACAGGCTTTATGCTACGCGTTACCAAGTAGACGTTTCCAATGTACCTTTAAAAATTATTCTCAGCTATTTTCACAAATGTAAATTGGATTTATTCTGACACTCAAACGATTATTATGGGAACTTTAACAAACCTTTATTTCATTTTAGGCTCACATTCTAAATAAAGTGAAAATCCCCAGGTATCAACTGTTACAGCTTTGAGAAAAATTCTCAGAATGCGTAAGTTAAAATGACTGGGAAAGGATTTAAAAACAAAAATGAAGAAATATATACGAACAAACAGTTTCATTGAAAATACTGATTTCGGTTGCGTCTCTGTTTGTAACCGCGCCGGTTCAATGAACTCTAGAACATTTGCTTTGAATTACGCTTAATTTTCAAAATTTAAAGTGTTTGAAAGAACTAAGTAGAAATATATTTTTTTTACAAACAACTAATTCAAAGTCACTTTATGTGTTTTGCTATATTTTTAAGTAAACCGTAGTCCGGAACGTATTAATTAATATGTCATTAAAAAAAATATATATTTTTATATAATATATATATACATACATACAGATGGAGCTAAAGAAGTTTTAATTCAGTCGTGTGGTCTAAAGCACACTCGTTTTTTTTTAAATATTTACATTTTTGAGAATGGCGGAGTTCGATTATATACTAAGGTTAGTATATTATAAAAAAAAAATATAAAATTTATTTCCACTTTAATTTATTGACCGTAACCGATTTTAGCTCGTTAAAGCCAGTCTGAAGATGGCTTTAAAGAGCTTTAAATGCATATGGCTTTAAACCTTAGCATTATAACTGAAAAATTAAAATCGAAAAGAAATCTGGGAGTCTGGACTATGAACTATGGAGCAAAAAGATGCTATTCTAAAATATTTTTTTAAACACATAAAATCTATGAAAGCACCAAACATGAATGCGACACATTTAAACAGCAACTTCCAAAATTCTCAGAAAATAAAAACTGGCTTAAAACAAAACTTTTCATCCAAAATATTTGGAGTGAAAATTAAAACATTGCATTGGTATTTTTTTAAATTAACAATAACAAACTTAATTAACCTTTATAGAAAATTAGGATCGAAAGATAAATCACTTATATTTAAGTAGTGTGGACATAGGGGTTACCATGTTTATTAAAAATTAACTGGAGTCTCCGGCGTTGCCCGGGCATTACGCGTAGCCCTGAGGAATATACTTTCCTCCAGGGTCTATGTCATCTTAGGGGATGCTGTGTGAAGGTTGTTTTAAGGAAAACTATTCTACCGTTTTTCACCATAAAAGTACTGTTTCTGTATTATTTTCAACATTTGCATATCACAATGTTGGTAGGTATCATATTTGTTGTTACATGTATGTTGTTGCTACGCTAATGCGTTTGTGATTATTTCATTTATTGTAACATTCTTTCTCGTGGAAAAAATCTCCTGCTGATAAGCTACTTGCAGTAGCTTAGCGGGTACAAATTCCCATTGTATGTAATTTTTATACAATAAAAAATAAAAAAAATGTTATTCGGTGGTACGTCTTACTGCATACTCCTTCGGAACACGACATTATTTTAAGTAAAAATATTTGTATAGCGGATTTCCATTCAAGACGCCTGCAGATGTAAATATATCATCTTTTGTTATACAGCCGTATGTCCATCTTCATACTAATATCATCAATAAGGACGCCCAGCTTGGGGGATCGAGTATCTAAGGAATCAGATGGCATTTCGAGGGTTCAACTGTCCAGGAAGTCAACTGTCCGAGGAGTAACTATCGGGGGTCAAGGGACAAAGGGGCCAACTGTCGGGGGATCAAGAGTCAGTTAACCGATTTTTTAAAATCTTAACACTCTAGCTCACTGGAAAGTCACGAACAGACTCTAACTGTTAGTCCAATTTTTTCGTATTTTGGCTTAATAAGAAAAAGATTTGTATAAAAGGGTGAAGATTCATACCAACATTTTAATGGGTAAAATACAGCACCAAAAATTAAATTTTCTATAACGCTACTTAACCCCAGAAAGATAATCTTATTTTGACTTACGTTAGATTTTTTTATTTTTTTTATTTATTTTATTAATCTATAAACATCGGGTTTTACATAGGGTTTAATTGATGCCTGTCTCACAAGGATGTACCTGTGTTGAGACAGGCTTAGAGGTACATATTTAAAATTACAGGAATATTTTAAATTACATTTAATTATTTTACATGGATTAGGTCGTATGCAAAATGTTTACTGTCTATTAATGATTTACTTTACAGATGTTTGCAGTAGTGTGGCGTCCAATACTAACAATCCTTAGATTATTAATTATACGTCTTAAAGAATGAAGTTTAAAAGTGTGCATTTGACAAATTATCATACTTAAACAGTTTAAAGGTAGTTGAATAAATAGTTTAAGGTTTTGTATATTAAATAAAATTAAATAATTATAAAAAATATATTGTAATAAAAAAGCAACAAAATGTTGTAAACCTCCAACAAATCAACTACAAAATATTAAGTATTTTTTAAATAAATTAAAAAGTTGGAATTTAAGTCTAAATCGTATTTTTATATGCAATGAAAGTTTAAATGCTAATCAGTCATGAAACTTAAAAATAATTAAAAAAAAAATGTTCACAATAAATCACATTTATAAGAAAAAGTCTGAAAGTTACACAAAATTTAATCAGATGTCTGATTATATTTTGTGTCCGGATTATTTTTGAATCCGATTATTTTTAAGTCCGAAAGTTACACAAAATATAATCAGACGTCTTTCAAACGTATGGTGTATATATTTCCCCGTAATTATTGTACTTACCGTGGTGACAGAGCCGCCCCGCGCAAGCTCTGCTCGATAACTGAGCTAACTGAGATAGACAGCGCGCTGCGTCGCGAAATAAAAAAAGACAGCAATTCTTGTGTCTCGCTTAAGTAGTTTATAGATAGCAAAATTTGTAGCTGTTTAATTGCTTCAGTACAGAATTTTATCACACGAAGCTTATAATAATTAAACTCTGAGTTGGCAAGAGCAGTAAAAAAGTCAGGTATCACCTTTTCATTTCATGTAAAGGATACAGTATAGGCTCCAAACATAAAAAAATCGGATTGGCGATTGCGTAACCTGGCTTAATAATGGTGGGTGTGGTGTACGGGCAGGAATTACACATTCGATAGGGCCCGGTTCACAAATCTCCCGCTTGACAAGCTTTAATTTAGGGTTTCTGCCCGTCGCACTAAGGTCCGAATCGCAACTTTAACTGGCCAAAAAATAATAACAATCAAAGATGCTTTCAAAAGATATCTAAACATTTAAATCATAATGTTCGAATTTTCATAATGAAAAAAACAGTTCTATTTAATTTTTTTCAGATCTTTATAAAATTGTCAAAGAAATGTTATAACCACGTGAAGCATTTGAAAACTTTGAAATTCGGTTTTTTGATAAAAATTAGTATTTTCATATAATGGAAATTTTTACCCGCTAAGCCGTTGCAAATACCTTGTTAGCTAAATATTATATTACTTAAGGCAGCGGTTCAGAAATGAGTTTACAAACTTCGTTTTTGAGATATGAGGCTTACATTTATTATCCTAGCCACGGGTGTTCATATGGTGTCAAATGTCAATAAGTGATGTTATGATTTTCAGCCACGTTTATTATCTACCACAGTCCTTCCAGCAGGATTGAAATCGAAAGTAGTAATGGTGATGGTGATAAAATGTCTGAACAATTTTTTGAAACCCTAATAAAAATAACAATAAGTTTTAGTGAAACATATATTTCTTCCATATGGAATAACAGAAAATTTTCTTAAAACCGACCGCGTACAAAAGGCACACAAACAATATCATAAAAATTTCTTTTATTTTTAGGAGCCAGTTAATTTGGGAGGCGGAATGGGTACCGCCGCACTGTGAACCAATTATTGGATAACCAACATCCCTGCCATAGGTCGCTCCAAGTGGTTCGCTGTGTTTGGTGACTAAGCACGCATTCCCGGGTTCGTGGGGTGAGGTTTGTCTAGATTTTGGCGGCGGATGCTTTTGCACATCCACTACGGAGCGGGGTGGATAGGAAAAGCTTGGTTGAAGGAGACCTTTTGACCTCTCTAGCTGGACTCTCTTTCAACATTTTGCAGCTCAGTAGGAGAGATGGATTCATACTTTCGTCACTCCTGAACACATTAAACTCCGGATTTCTACCCACCCCTCTTACTTTTTTCCTTCCCAGTGCTTTCTTTCCTTCCTTTTCATAAAAAAGACCTTCCAAACAGCATCCCAAAAGTTGACATAGGACCTGAGGAATTTTTTTGGTTGGAGAAAATGTAGAAAAAAGAGAAAGGTTGTGTACAATCTATTTTAATTAAAGAACTGGTAGGAAAACAAGGGATAATTTCCGATGCCCACATAGATCGAGAGTTGGTCTGCGGAGACATGATTCGGTTTTCGGTGCTATTGTTTTTGGTTTCGGGGCGTTGTGATATTTAAAATTTCTTCTATCTATTTGACTTGTTCGAAATCATATTTTCAGCCACTTAAAGTTGCAATTATGACCTCTGTGCGGCATTAGCATACAAAATATCGACATCAATTTACACGACCGTTTCGCGCAAAAAACGTATCACATATACTAGGAAAGGGTATCTATACGTCGACCGGGATAAGCGTGGAAGTAACGTTTTTAGATTAATGTTTGCTCTGACTGGAGGCTCAAAGTATTGCGTTTTAATGAAGGGTGTTTAATTAGAATGTGGACGGATGGCCAGGAGGATCGTAAACCATGTTGTTTTTCCAAGATGGGCAATGACGTGATTTATTCAATGATGAAACTGTTCTGTATTACGGTGGATATTGACAATGTTGACATTTCTAAGACTTCATTGACTAAGGACCTAATGTTTATTGGTTTAATTTAATTAAATATTTGTAATAAATAACAGGTGGATGTTGAATACCAAAAAATTATAATGTAATGTGGAAGGAGTATCTTAAACACCTGCTGACATTGCGTCACATCAGATTTCGTAATTTGACTTATCCTGCTTTACCAGCGTTCCATAACCCCGGGATCGGGATTCATAATAATGAAATCCCAACATTTGACAATTGTGTGACAAATAATGTCAACCGTGTTGACATTTGTATCATGAGAACGGGTGGTTTCTACGACTAAAGATCTTCTAAAGATCAACGGTTCGGCTGTTGAATGATCAGCCGGCTTCTCTGTTTCCCCCCCCCCCCCCTACATGTTCATTCCTTCCTTTCCTCAAAAATACCCCCGCACAGCCCTAAAGTTTTTTTTTGTAAGACAGCTTATACGTAAAATACAAATACATATATTTGTGTTAAAATTTTACGAAAATGTCACAATTCGTGAATGACATTTTGCAAATCATCGATTGTTATATCAAAATTCAATTTTCGAAACTCTTAACATTAATGATTTTTTTTGGAGTAGGTACTCACCTATGGTACTAACCAAAATCGAATACTTGGAATTTAATAAAAATTATTTTAATTTTAAATAGGTATCTATTTTAGGTACCAAATTTGATTGATTGTTCTTATAATATACAAAAATGAATGTTTGTAATGGAAAATTTGTAAAAAACATTGTAATAGGTGGCACGTGAGCTGTTTGAAAATCTGAATGCACCGGGACTGAATATATTGAACGCGAGAAAAGGTCGGCGATCGCGGGAGGTGGGGTTCGCGGGAGAAGGGAGAGGGAAGGCGGGGAAGGTGGAAGGGGCATGGGTATTAATGGCATTCCGGGAACTTACTAGTGAAATGAACTCAAGCCAAAAAAAGTTCTTATGCTGGACTTTTATTGTGTTTTGAAACTGATTTTAGGTAAGGGAGAGAAGAAGAGGAACATACGAAAAGGATAGGAGATACACTCCATAATAAATCGTAATAATTAACGATCGTACCCATTACAATTATCAATAATTCCGAAGATTATTAATAAAAATGTCTATTTTCTGTGTTATAATGCGCATACACACGAGGAATTGGGGAGTTTTAATCAATGTTTGTTCTACACGTGGGCAATTAATAAATAAATTTGATTATCGAAGATGTCACACGCTCTGAGGGTAATTATTTTAGGGTTTTTTAAACTCTAAACAGGCGGTCGCTGTGTGAAAAAACAAATGAAATATTTTGCACGACGCCTTCATTTATTTATTAAATCACTTCAAAGAGCACAAGGTCCGAAGGAACTGAAAATTGTTAAACAACGGTCAAGGAGTAGTCCGATTCGTTCATTATCTGACAAGAGCCGCACACTTCAGATTTTAAAACATAGCCTTTGAGTTTTCAGGATTCAGTGAACCTTTTCAACATGTGAATTACAGTCTGCCCTCCAAAGCCGAGGAAGGACAAGCTTTTTAGTCAGACATGATAATTCAGCTTATTAATAGCGTCTTCGCACTTAACTACCCTTCAAGCCCAGAGGGCGGATTTACGATTCTCTGAATGCACACATAATGAAGTACTCCCTTGCTACCCCAAAATAATATAAGCTTCTTTCCGTAATTAATTAATACGTAGATACTTCGTTACCTTTGAAGACAACCCAGGAAAATAATCTTTATACACTCGAGTCTTTTATACGTTCGTTTGAAGACAACCTAGGAAAATAATCTTTATACACTCGAGTCTTCAATTGCGAAATCAATGGCAGACTTAGACTAGTGCTATGATTGTATTCTAAAGCTAAGAGAACAATTATTGTACGAGTGTCTTTTTTTTTTCGTAAATGACTTACAATTAATCTAAATCTGCTGTTCAAAACACTTTTTGGAAGTTGATATTTTGAAGCATAACTGCAAAGAGTACTTTTTCCTAAAAAAAATATATTAGCGACGTCTACGTCAATTTATATATTTTTTAAAGTTTATCCTAGAGGTTAAATGGATCATACGTTAAACTCTACGCGTTCACTGATGGAGCCAATTTAAAGTTTTAGGAAAAAACACTTTACAAGTTATGCTTTAAAATATTAAAACGCATTATTTGTTCGCTCCCGTGTATACGCCATATGGATATAAATAAAGAGTTTCGTTTGTACAAACTCATTTCTTTCGTGGAAGGCATACACAAACAATATTGGGTCGAATCACTGTTACAATATTGTATTTGAAAGCTGTTATTTCTGCCTTATCCACATTCAGACATTAATAATTGTGTTGGGGCTCTTCAAGAATAATAGATCCAATAAACTAAAGGTAATAATATAATAATATTATATTCTGGTTTATTATTACCTTTACGTAATTACAATATACTAGTGGTCGCCCAATGGTCGAAATTCGACCATTTGTAATGTTTTTTTTTATATTTGACATTCAGTAAGACCATAGACAAATAATATTAAAGACAAACAATATTAATCTATTCTCAATTTGACCATAGACTTTAACAATAAACAATAGAGTAAAGACGCGTGTGTGTGTGTCAAATACATGGTAGTGTGTGTAATGTTTTTATTATTGATTTAATGTATTTTTATGCATAATTTTTTAAAAATATTAGCGTTCTGCACTCCTCCTCTATATAACTATAAGTGTGCGAAATTTCATACTCCTCCGTCCGCGCAATTTTCGTAAAAAGGGGTACAAAGTTTTGGCTTCACGTATTAATATATTGATTTTACTACTGGGTCACATGACCAACCTTAACAGTCTACGAATTGAATCTTAGCTGCTTGGCGACCGAAATATTATATTTTATTGTGAGGTGTCTTTCAGTGTGGAGACAGACCACTGGAAGAACCGCTTTTGCAGAAGACGTTCGCTTTACAGGTTAGTTAGGGTTAATAAATTTAGGATATAACTCCCACCAAGTTTCCAGGCTATGTATACTCTCCGCGCTTTTACAAATTCATAACTCAATTAACTCAAATCACGAAAAAGGTACTCCATACATTAGCAGTAGATATATATTCAGATTTCAAAATGTTTAAATAATATCTCTCAATAAGCAAATATGAGATAACCTTCTCAATAATGAACTTTTCATCTAACTCACATGCACTATCCCACTTTGATTTTACGCATATTTATTTTTTGTACTGATATTTTTCTTATCTGTGTATATTGTATCCATTTTATCAAATTACTATAACAAATTGCCGTCGGCGTTAATTGATAAAAAAAATATAAAAAATGATTATTGAGTTTCGGCGCAGTCTATTTGATGAACTTTTGTAATCTAGCGCGATCACCGAAGGGCAAGAAGTAAAAAAATATTAAGAAGACGATTTACGATGAGAAGGGTATTTTAAAAAGATCTAGCAATATTCTACATCTACAGTAAGAGCAAGGTTTTTAGAGAACTTTTTGAGTTTTGTTTTAAAATCTTGCTTTCTCCTTCAGTTCCACAACCCGTGTGACAGAATTCGGCCAAGTTTAACAGAATTGTTTTTACAAATGACAAATCACTGCCCGCCCCTGCCCCGGCTTACACTTAATCTTGACGGACAAATGACGCGCCCCCGGGGCCTACCTGTGACTCTTCAAACTTTGCTTTATTTTATCCTCCAAGAAAACAGTGGCGTTCCTAAGGAAATGATAAATTAGGAAAAAAGTTGGTGATTATTCTTACAGACATCGGAAAGTTCTTGGAAGTAATTTAAGATGTTTAATTCGTAGAAGTCAGACTATTACGTATCTGGTATATTTGAAATATAAACTTTTACAAAGCTAAGAATTTTGTAATCGCGTTCATTCTCGTAAAATAGATCTAAAAAAAATTTTTAAACACGGAAAAAATACTAGGTTTTATGACATGTATGCAAATTCATTTTAATAATTTAGGTACCTTTCACACAATTCGTTAATGAATATCATTGTATCTCCAACTACAAAATTTATTTATTTATGCCTTTAGGGATTTTATATCTTTCTTCTTCTTATCATCTGTTTCTATAAAACAATATTTCATGTTCGACTACCACAACACAGGCATTAGCTTAGTGTGGTAGTTAAAAATAATAAAGAACTGTTACTTGTAAACATTTATTAAAATAAAAAAAAATAAAAAATAAAAATAAAAAAAAGAAAAATATATATATAAAGCAAGTTTTAATGACACTACACTAGTGTCAGAATACGTGTTGGAACACTAGTGTTAGAATGACACTAGTGTCAGAATTTAAATAATAAAACCAAAGTTTAATTCCCACGGTACATGAAAGGGATATTACGCAATTCAATTTATCCGTATTAATATTAGCACAACAACAAACAATAGAAAGATGAAATGAATCTAAGTAAAACTTGTACAAAAATAGAAATAAATGGGAAAAAACAAATAGTAAATAGAAAAAAAAATATTAAAAATAGTAGCATGAAGGGTGCAAATCAACATAAAATTTTTGCTGCAGATTACATAAATTATATTAACGAAAAAAAACTTTTGATTTTAACTTTGATGAGGAATAAATTAAAATATTAACGGAATCGAATTTATTTCCTAGCCCAAGTAACCTTTGAACTGGTGAATGAAAGAAATAGATAGTTTTCAATGAAACTAAAGAACAACTCTGGAAGTTTCGCATGTCGATTTGGTACTCAGAGTCATTAACTAATTTGTATAAAGGTACCAAACCGCTCGTGGTTATCTAATTAACCTTCATTATCCGTTTCTCAGAGGGAGAGGCACGGAGGACCAAACAAATCGGTCTTGGCACACACTCATTCCCCCATTCACATTCATACATTGTCTCTTACGTACTCCACTATTATCCATTCATGGCCCGATTCAAGTCTTCCTCGGGCATCCCGACTTCTTGTTCCTTCACATATGCGTCAAATATTCTCTTTATATTTTTTCTTGATACATTTGCTCTACATGCCCAAACCATCTGAGCTTTTCTTTTTAATCTTACTCATAACGCTTATATCAGCCTGGCAATTTTTACTGATCTCCTTGTTTCTGACACGATCATAATGGTTTTACCACATCTATATCTCAGGGATCCCATTTATACAGCATTGGGTATATTTTCAGCCATCCTCTGCCAGTTCTGTGCCTCTCTACCATACATCAGGGTAGGTACCAGCACTCCACTGTGGACTGCGAGCTTCGCTTATTGGACAGCTTTTTCTGCAAGATAAGTCCGTTAAATCAGGTAATTTTATTATTAATAAGTTTTGAACTAAAGTCAAAAGAAGAACACAAATTGGTGTTAAATATAGCATCTCTCTCACACCATTCCAAAGATATATGCATTTTTCAAAGTGTTAAAATCATGTTTTCCCAGAGATTTCAAATTTTAAACTTCGTTTATCTCATTATGATGGTTCATGGAGATATAAAATTTTGGCTTTAAATCATCGATATGCAGTGTTCATGTATTCTTGCAATGTTATTTACGGTCATGCAGTACTTTTGCAGAGCAGTGTGATTATTGATAGGGCATTTTTAAAATGAGAAAGGATTCATTTTGGTGTCCTCGTCTAAGGTTTCGATGACATTTAGCGAGTTTACAAGCTACTATCTGAGAAATTCACTATCTGTTAGTAAACTCGCTCAGTGTCATCGTATTACTTGCTAACTAGCAGATTGTGGACAATCTACGAAAAAAGTTGAAAGGTGGTCAACTTTACTCGCTACTCGCTAGCGTTTGCCTAAAGATGGCGGTCCACCAGCTGATTTCGTAACTGTCAGAATTAGTTCGCACGGGAGTCGTTATTCTCGGTACTGGCTAGCGTGTGGCGCTAGCTGCGAACTCAAGTTTTCTACAAAATGTCGACAGAATTGCTTGGCGCGGGAGTCGTTATTTTAGCTGCTACTGTCGCTACTGAGTGAGTAATTTTGTGAACCATCATGACAATCTCACTCGCCGATTCACCCGCTTTTAAACTTACCGGCTGGTGGCTTGTAAACTCGCTTAATGTAATTGAAGCTCAAGGCGGCGCTTCCCCGCTCAAAAAGAAGAAGATGGATAAATATGTAATTACGAATGTTGGACAGAGCACGCTAATATTTTAAATGATAAAATTGAAGCGAAAATTGTGAAAATGCTAAATAAAACACGACTCGTTTACAATAGGGAGCAAAAGGCGTCTTAAATATCATTTAAAGAAACATTTTGAATTTTTTCACAAATATAACTTGTAAAATAATATAAAGTTTTTAATCATTTTCGGAGCATACTTTGCGATTTTTTTTCTATCGGGGGAATTTCATATAATTTGCGTTTCGGCGTGGAACGTATTTAGATATTATCTTCAAAAATAACATATATTTTTTAAGAGCTTAAAAACTTCAAATGTTTAAGGAAGATAGATATGTAAGAAATCGGTAGCAATTCAGGTACCGGCGGCTTAGGAATGGTTGGCTATCATCAGAACAATCTTCACTCTGAAGACTGCAGCACATTATAAAGAACGTATTAGAACTCAAAACAGTATTACTTTTTCGTTTGAAATTAGTCATACATCGCTGAGAAATCTTAATATTATAATTTAGCAGTTAAGAAAATTTCAATAAAAAAGTGCCAGGGGTAAATGCAGCTGATATAACTACAGTAAAGGGTGAAACGCAGTAAAGGTGATTCATTTTTGTAGTTATAAAGCACCCGTAAAGTCTAATGAAAACATGGCACGTGATTTCGCACAGTGCTTTGACGAAATAAAGCTGTAAATGTCGTCAGGGAGTTCAACGCCGAAATGATAAAGTTTTACATGTTCTGAGTTATGAATTCTTTTGTATTTGATGTACAATTTTCTCTAATTAAATAGTTATATTTGGCTGATATATATTTGCGTCCATTTGGCGTTCGTACATCCACCACGCGCGAATCGATTTTACATTTTTTGTTTATCATTTAAAACACTTGTTCTGAAACCTTGAATGTTTAATTAAAATTACAAAATCATATAGATACAATGCGAAACCGTTCATTACTAAAATTTTGGTAATAATTTATGACGATACCCAAAAAAAAATTCAAGTGCAGTTAACACGCGGTAGAAGCGAAACTGTACCAAAACAATCTCAATCAATGAAGAACCAAGGAGCCTAGAAAAATGAGGTAATAATCAAAGCAGCCAATTAGCGCAGACCTAGCGTCATTTCGTTTCATATCTCGTCCAATAGGAACCTTGATAGAAGTTTGATGCTTAGCAGGTGCTGTGTGTGTCATTTCATCCGAATTCCAAACCACAACGGGGATATAGAAGTTTCACTTAAAAAAAACTGACTCGAAAGATATATGTATATATTTATGCCAACTATATCTGGCGGGAGACCGCCTCACGGACGCCGAATTTTGAAAATTTTGTTTTTACCTGTATGAGGTAAAGATATTCTTCCTGAACATTTCAGATTTTCCTGAGATGTCAAAGGAATAAAAAATAAGCCACATTTGAAACCCAGATTGAGTATCTACCATTTGACCTATACATTCCGCGAAATTTTGATTTGAATCTTGGGTGCCGCTCAAATAAATGTACTAGCAAATCATGGAAAGGGGAACAAACCAAGTTGTACGGAACGCGTGAGGCGGCGGGACCGTCTTCCTTTCTCCGATTTGTCAAGAAATGATTTGACAGTATACAGGCAACTCGCATTTTAAAATAACTAGTCACTACCCAGATATCATGTCAGACCTTGAAAATGAAATCTGCTCACAAATTACTAGTCTTTTTTTAAATGGCGCACAAATTGCTTGCTGCATAAAAAACTTTATTTTATTTCCCAAATCGGGTAAACAAAAGTACGGGCTTTCCAAAATTAAATAAATTTTTTTACACATAATTTACCCACCTCACTCCATTTTAGTGTGCGCCAGGCGGTTTATTTAAAATGAACATTTATTTATATCCTGCGTAGTCCCACAATGGACTGCGCTGCAAACCTTTGCCTTACTTTTTAACGCCCGACGCAAAAAGAGGAGTGTTATAAGTTTGACTGTTGTGTGTCTGTGTGTCTGTCTGTGGCAACGTAGCTCCTAAACGAATGGACCGATTATGATGCGTTTTTTTTTTGTTTTAAAGCTGACGTGATCGAGATAGTTCTTAGCTACAATTCATGAAAATTCATTGTGTCGGGGGTTATCTAAGTTTTCACAAAATTTATGCGAACTTTACTTTTCTGCACACATCTGGTTATTTCAATATGCGCTCTTCGGTGGTCGATGTACGACTGATGTTGTAGTTTATTAAAAGCATTCTCAAACCCTCCTGGTGCCAAAAAATGGTCACGTTTTTCATCCAATCCAATGTCACAATTTGCATCCAGCTACTCGAAATGACACCCAGATATCATATCAGGGCAAGTCTATCAATTTGTTGATTTGTTTCAATATGAAAAATGAAAATTTGAATTAAAAAAATTGTAATAGATGACACGCGAGCTGTTTGAAAACCGAATGTACTGGGACTGAATATATGGAAACCGGGAGGGGATTGGCGAGACGGGAGAGTGGGAGAGGGGAGAGGGAAGGTAGGGGGGGGGGGGGGGGGAACGGGGACGCACGGGAAAGGACATGCAGGGAGAAACAATTTATTTCTTTGAATATGGCATTGCAACGCATGCCGGGAAACAGCAAGTAATTATAAACCCGGCTCGGATGATTTTTGCGGTTGTCGTATCATCACAAATAGTTTATTTATTTATTTACTCTATTATACGTCCATTTTGCTTTTACATTGGGTATATTATATTAACATAGATTGCAAAACATCATTTCTATCATTACTGTGGTTAACAAATGGATAATTTTTTAAGAAAAATAATCACAATAATCAACTGAAATCATCAGAAATAGTATGTTAAAATGTGTTAACCTAAAAAAAATAGTTTTTAAAAAGTATGTTTCAAATTGTTACATAAAAATTTTGATGTCATTAGTGTACTCGTTTGCTACATCGAATGCTAAATTTGCTAAATGAATTTATTACTTAATTTGTTTGTGAATTATGATATTGAAATAGGTCTTTATATCAAGTGATTCGAGTAGGTACTCTTAAATTGACTATACTGTTAGAAAAAAAGAGTGGATGAAATGAAAAATTACCGTTCGTATTATCGTTAGTATCCGATCATTTTATTGTTTGACTATCAGAATAGTAGATTTTTTTTTTTTACATGAGCTCCACACAGGAGGCCCTGAGGAACATAATTTCCTTCAGGGCCTATGTCATCTTTGGGGATGGTGTGTGGAGGGTTTTTTAAGGAAAGGAAGGAGAGGAGATTTCTGGGAAGGAAAAGGGTTTAAGGGGTGGGTAGGAATCTGGGGTTCAGTGTGTCCTGGTCATCGCCTCCAAGCCCCAGACATACCTCACCAGACGAACCCGGGCACCCCTGCTAAATCACGAAACGTAGCGAACCACTTGGGGTGACCTATGGCAGAGGTGTGGTTATAGATACCTCTTGAGTACCCAAATCAATTTAAAGAGCGCACGTTTGAACGTTTTCGTGCACACCGATAGAATCGAAAGTTTTGTAAAAACAATCGAACTAGTTTGGAATACCCGCCCGCAGTCCCCTCTTACCTTGCAGTAGCCCAAAGATTTTGGGCGCGTAGAGCAACGTTTATCAATTATTATTATTTTATTTTTAATACATATGTCATTATTGAATTTTAAACAATTACTTTTATCCAACAACACTTTTAGAAATTAACTGCTTAAAGTAAAATTAATACTTGCGATTTAACTCGATAATATTATTTTTGTGTTTTTTGTTGTTTCATTCTACAAGTTTTCTATCAATGTTTTCCAAGGAAAACTTTATCATTTAAAAAAAACAACCTTCAACTCGACCGCAGATTCTCGATAAAATAGGTTGTGATTTTTAAAATGGTTTTTTTTTTACATTAACTCCACACGGGAGGCCCTGAGGAAAATAATTAATAAGGGCCTATGTCATCTGGGATGCTGTGTGGAGGGTCTTTTTGAAGAGAGGAAGGAATGAACATTGGTCTTGAAGAGACCCATGTTGTAGGAGGGAGGAAACACAGATGCCGGCAAATCGTTCCATAGCCGAGCTGTTGAACTCAAGAACGAGTCGAAAAAACGACCCGTTCTCATGTGACAAATGTCAACCGTGTACATATGTTGGGCGCGCGTTTGGCGTGTCTCCCGACTATGCACCGGTGCCGAAGGGATCAATGACGCTAGTTCCTCAGAGCATCTTCCATTGAAACACCGGTAGAACATGGATAGCATTTCCACCCGACGCGTGTGCTCTAAAGATTGCAATCCGTTCGTTAAGATGGGAGAATCTATCAAACGGACAGCCCGTTTCTGCACAGAGTCGAGGGTATTTTTCAAGTATTTTGGAGCTCCAGACCAGAGGTGGCTGCTAAATTCAACCGTGGGGCAACTAAGAAATAGAATTTACCTACCCATCTTTAAGCTATATCCTTTGTATTTTATATTTTATTTTTAAATGGTAAGTAACTTAACGCTATTTATACGTAAAAAACATTACCAAACTATATTTTTGAAAAAACTAATTGCAATAAACGACGTTAAAAATTAAAATAAAAACTCCGAAAGTAAACACAAGCTTTGACCAAAGACACCACAATTACCAGATAATAAAAGCATTAAAATTTTTTTCACTCGATACAAAAATTGAGGGAATCAATTTCAGGAAAAAAATTCAGGAACAAAATTGAAATAAGTATGGATAAAAAACAAAAAGGGCACTACCACAAAAAATATATAAAATATACATGTGTAACATCTGTGAATCTTCCACTAGACCATGCATGCATAACACTAGGTCGAATAAAAATGATGTAAAAAACATTCCAAGTTACAAAACCCATTCGGACAAAGAAACTACACATACTTTGCAACTAAACTTCATAACATCCTTCCCCAAGACATAAAACTAATAAAAAATTCTAATGTATACAAATCAAGAATAAAAATATGGCTGAAAGAGATCAATGAAAAAACCCTAATGGAAACACTAAAAACGACAGAGAAGACAAATGAAATATATTTAAATAATTTTAGTCCGCCTCGGCACAGGACCCCCTTGTGAGGAGGACTAAGAATTGCAATATTTAACATTAAATTCATCATTTTATTTTGTATGTACAATTATTTTATATAGTTGCCAATAAAAAAAAATAAAAAAAACATACAATACCATTACAATCAATTTTTCATTATATTCAACCGTACCTCAATTTTTATAATTTTGAAGTGAAACTCGATGAAACGGAAACGACACTAAAAAGAGACAAACACATACATCTATAGGATTTGGCCTGCAAAAGAATGAGACTGAATAAAATCTTACCGCATTGGCCGCTTTGATTATGAGCTCACTTTTCAAGGCTCCTATTGGTTGAGATTGTGTGGGCGAAGGTTTCACTTTTACCTCGTGTGAACTGCACTCGATTTTTTTTATTGATGCCTTTATTATTGTGTTTTATTTCATCTCAGTTTAATTTTAATTTAATTCAATAGATTATTTCATTTTATATATTTATTAAATTTAATTAAATCGTAAAATATAAGTAAAGCGCCGAGTGAGGCCCACATTATCAAAGTGGACCTTACTGGGCGTACAAGTAAGTGAATTTATTGCATCAAATAAAAAAAAGAAAGGAAACGTTTTATCAATCCAAAATACCACTACACAAGTATGAATCTTTTAAAACGATTTTCCTCGAACATTCCAGTAGAAATATAATGTTAGGCAAACAGAACAATATGACATGCATGAAGTAAGCAGCTTATTGTTTGAACTATTTACAAAACTTTCAAAGCTCGTTACTTTACGGCGTCTCACCTTTGTGGCGGCAAATCTATCTATAGTGAAATATATTGTCAAGACGACACTTTAGTTGGACAAGGTACTAACTCACATTTTAAAAATGATATTTGAATGCAAAACCATCTGTCTAATGCCCGATCGGAAGTTAGAGGGACTGTAAAACACGTAACAAACAAAGACCATTGGATTGCGTTTTGTCACTAGGAAACAAGGAAGATAGGGTGAAGCCTTACCTTCAAACGATTGATGATTTTGTTATTTTATCCTCTGCTTACTTTGAAGGCACAGTTACATAGTTGATACAGAATAATATAAAAAAACATTCATACGAGCGTGATATTTTAATGCGATTTTGCCATAGTTTCAATAACGACCTTTCAACTAATCATTTGGGTGCTTTCCACGTATATGTAACATTTTATAACCGGCAAAGGTTTAGTCATCTTCTTCTATTTATGCTTCCCAGGTAAGGTTTTGAGGAAGAAGAGGAAAAATGGGAGATGGCATTTCATTGAAAAGGACCTTGAGATGGAGAAGTCCCAAAATTGAAATAATTTTCAGATGCATCTGTGGTGTTTCTCTGTAGATATTAGTAAGACAAAGTTCTGACGTCAAGTTTTTGAAGCTTTCACTTATTAGACAAGGTTCTCATATCTCTTTGAACCTTTTGCAATTGCCATTTTGTATATATATATATATATATAACAGTTGATCGTTTTTACGAGTTGCAGAGTGATTATCACTGTAGTTGGATAGGGTTCTAACTTTGCAATTTTGAATTTTGAGTAAAGTATTTTAGTGTAACATATTTCAAAGGATTTTTTTTTTATTTATTAAAAAAAAGACAAGCTTTCCCGGGTTATGAATAATCCAACAATGTTTGAAAATCTCCTACAGCCACCACATTAAGTCGAAAATGTTGCTTGAGTCGTGATGGAAGACTTAGCCAGCCGAGGAATCGAACGCGACGCCCGGGTGGGACCCAAACGCGATGCCCATTCAACCCCTGCTGACCAGTCAGTGGTTGAGTGGGAATTAGAACGTGACTTGATTTGAATTACTATACCCTGGCCGGTTGCGTATGGTTATATCTGCCCCTACAGGTGTTTATCTGCCCCTATGTTCTAAAATGGTAAGTATGCGTCTGGTTTGAATATTTTCTTGGTTGCGTATGGTTATATCTGCCCCTGTAGATGTTATATCTGCCCCTATGTTCTAAAATGGTAAGTATACGTCTGGTTTGAATATTTTCTTTTAAAATATGTTAAACTAAAATACTTTAATAATATATCATTGAAGAAGAAGAAGATACACTAAATATCTAAACGAAAATATGAAAGAAAATGCAACAGAGAAAAATAAAAAGATAACGATCGCAACTGGGACTCGAACACCCAGAACCTCTTTGAGACCCAGTTGCGACCGTTATCTTTTTGTTTGTCTGTGCCTTGTTCTGTTTCATATTTTCGTTCAGATTGTTAATGTAATCTTCTTCTTCAATAATATATTAAATTGATGGAAATAACCTTCAAAGTTATAAAAATTTAGTTGTTCTTATAAAAAGGTCAATATGTATTTCACATAAAAATAGGATCGGATATATTTATCGGAGACGCTATCTAGGTTACAAACCTGTTCTTAAAACGATTGATTCCAATAAAAAAGGTAGTTGCCTATAATATGGAAAAATTGGTCGAATATAATATTGTTAATTCTAAAATTTTAAATATGAAATTGAAAAATATAACGGCTTGATAGAAGGTGGCAGTAGCCAAATTGATAGAGGCACCCATCCCGGTAAGAAGAGAGGTTCTAGGTTCGAATCCCAGTTGTGACCGTTATCTTTTTATTTTTCTCTGTGTCGTTCTCTTTCATATTTTCGTTTAGATTTTATTACGTTGATGGAATAACCTTCAAAATTTGTAAAAAGAAAGTTGTTCTTACAAAATTTTAAAATACTTAACACTAAAATCATACCTACTTTACACAAGATTCAACATCAAAATCAAAAATCGGTAAATAACTTATGAGAAATCGTGTTTGCAAACTTTGACACCTCATATCTCAGAACAAGTTAAAGTGAAGTCAGAACCCTCTCCAAACAAAGTGTCGAGGAGTATAATATACTGATAATGCTATAACGTATGCAATATCCTTTCCACAAATCGATACCGAGGCGTCGTAAATAACCAACGCTTCCAACAGAACTTATGTGCTCCGCGGTGTAATTAAAACGCGTGAACATAAAATGGGATAGAACAATTTATTTTTATGGTCGCAAGTTGATGACATGTTGTGTTATTTTATGGGCTCACATAGTTGTCACGTGTTCCGTGTTGTCCTCATGAGTCAGACCACGTTACACTGACGCTGTTTTAAAATAAATTGAAGGAAGGATCATGTTTTGTATGGGTGATATTTTCGAATAAATAAGCAGAGTGGCGTTCGATATAAAATTACACGCTGTGCATACATTATTTCAAAACATGCTAGAACTAGAATAAACTTTATCTCATCAAAAATACAAATTTTAGACAAGTAATAAAGAACCTACATTAAGACAATTATTATTTGTATTATGTATTTCTTTTGTTTAATTTTATTTTGGTTAATTTTTTTTTTTTTTTTAATAATTTATTCCAGATCTCGGGGAGGGTAGTGCAGTCCCACGAGTTCCATATTATACATATATAATAATCAAGTAATGATAACAAGATATAAAAAGGATACATAATAAACAAGTAAAGTTTGAAAACAATCTTTAGAATCGTAGTCGAGGAACTTAACTGTTGGACCACGGATGTTGGTTATTTAGTTCAGCCGAAAATAGAATAGAACACAATAATAACACCACGTTGAAAGAGCTAATGAACTTTGACATCCTACCATTACAGTAAAGATTTCAATTTCAAAAGAATATTTAATTAAAGCGTTGATGGATCTATTTATTGTATTGTAACCAAAAATAAATTCTAATTGAAAAATTCAACAAAACTCGAAATACGCAACTTCCTCTACTCTTCTAAATAAAACCATTTATGACAATGAAAGAGCATATGCATTTTAATATACCCAAGTAATCTGACTTACTAATAAAGTGATAATCTGCCCCCTTCACTGTTACTATATTTTTAAAGGGTCTGAATTTGGATGTGATATTGCAAGTAGAGTTTGGCAAACCAAAAAACGCGCCCTTCGTGAACTGCGCAGCTTTGCCATAATGGTGTTCTGTCGTTTTTTCCCGGTTGACCTCTTAACGAAATTTGCTTCTGCACATCAACCATCAAGCACATCATCTTATATGCCAGATTTATAAAGGAGTTGTGCATGTTAGTGCGATCATCTCCGGTCAAGTTCCCAAAAAAAAATTCAACACATAATTACGCTACAAGGTTCACAGAAAACTTAAACCAATACCAAAAGCAAACAAAACAATATTTCAAAAAGGACCAAATTACATGGCCATTAGTGTATAACAACCTTCCACAAAACATTAAACAAATACAAGATACACTCAAATTCAAATCATCACTAAAAACATTTCTTCTAAACAAATGTCATTATACTCTTAATGAATACCTTATGTAAAATAACTATGTTTAATTTTTATCTTTAGTTTTTATTTTCTCATATGTAATTGTAAACATGTAATTGTTTGGTTTATAATGTTTGTATTTTTTGGTTAGCTGTAAGAAATAGAATTCGTCTATAAGCTACACCTTTTGTACTTATGTTTTTTTTTTGCAAAAAATGGTTTTTTGAATTTGTATTTGAAATATGTAAATATATAAATCGACATGTTTGATAATTTTATTCTCATATATTTAACAAAACTAAACCTTTTTTTATTTCTATGTGATTACACAATTAATGCATTTAAAACAATATCCAGCGTCACCCTGTTGAAAGACCACAATTCAGAATCAAAACGTTGCTTAAAATAGCTGTAGTCATGATTGTTGACCAAATCTCATTAGCCACTTCCCCACTTTCCTCTCTCCCATCTCCTTCCTCTATATATTACATACATCCAATTGGAGAAGCCGTAGTTTCTGGCTGGCTTCGGACGGTTGGGAAGACTTGGGATGACTTGGAACTCTTGTGCGTTACTCACATGAAAAAAATGTATCCTTCCTCTTCCCACCCCTTTCAGTTTCACACCATTTCCCACTGGCTTCGGACAGCTGTGAGTAGCTGAAATTCTTGTACGGTGTTCACACAAAAGAGAAAGTTAACTCAAAAAATTATCCCAAAATTTTAGCAATAAAAATTAAATATTATCTAATATGGAAAAGAACTCGTACATAAAAAATTAAAAACCTTATTTCCGCGAAATTAATGAAATCAGTACTACGGTCTTTAGGATTACTTTGAATGAACAAACCCTTTGTGTTTATTCTTGGAAATTTAATTAACTTGAACAAGTTTTGCATAAATTCAACTTTACCTAGAAGCGGTTGTATTCATCGTCTAAACACTCATGAACACTTTTACAAGAAAAGTATTTTCTGAACGATATTTAAATGACAAATTTTGTCGCATGGCAGAAGGCTCCTTGGCTGTGGATCCAGTGATGCTGCTTTGGAACTCAATACGGAAGTATTTTTCTGATTTAGCATTTAATTAATTTAAAAAACTAGCGTGTTTGCGCCAACAGCTGAGTGTAAATTAATACTCTCACATTAAAGAAAATTATGTATCAAGCATGCCAAATTTAAAGCCCGATCAAATCGATAACTTAATAAGTCCTAGCATGGTCGATCGATAAGGATTGATATTTAGATAACTTTTCATCGTTACGACAACTGCAAATCGCTAAAGTATAAACAACGGTTAACGTCGAATATATTAAGAACACTTAGTCATTACGAACTGTTACTCATTCGTTGGCGATCTGCAATCATGCTAGGGAACAATCCTTATCGATCGACTGTGCTAGGGGGCCAGATCGAAAGCTCAACTGACGACTATTTTATATCAATTTCTGGTGACCGGACAGCTCAAAATCATGCAACTTCAACACCTCCTTTGATAGGTCCTTAAAAATGATGAAAAATTAAAAAAAAATTGTTTAAGTAGGTTACGTTTGGTTAAGTAATAGTCTGTTTAAATTTTTTTTCATAACTTTTAATAACTTTTGATAAGGGATGCTAAATTGCATGATTCTGAGTTGTCATGAAACCCGATTTCCAGAACACGGTTGCGCTCTTTACGCTTGTCGATAGTAGACTTTTTTACACTTTAGGGCCCCACAAAGAAGAGGGCCCTGAGGAAGATAATTCCCCTCAACACCTACGACGTCTTTAGGGATTTTGGGGAAAGGAGGGAGTATTTTGGGAAGGACAAGTATGGGTAGGACACCACTGCGGTGCCAGACGATGTTCCGTGAGAGTCTTGCTGGTGAGGTTAAAAGGTCTCCCTTAACCGGTCTCTCCCGATCCGGCCTGCCGCGCAGCTGGTGTGCAGATGCTTCCGCCGCCAAGAACTGGGCAAACCTCACCCCGCGAACCCGGTTTAGTCACTAAACGTAGTGAACCATTTTGGGTGACCTGTGGCAGAGGTGTTGGTATTCCAATAAATGGTTTCCGGGGCGGCGGTAATCATACCCTATCCATTGATCTGTTCATTGATCGCCATTCTCAAATGGCAAACAGCTTCGTTCAAGGGTCTTACCATAATCTTAACGTAAAAATTGAAACGTAAAAATTTGGATAAATTTATAACGTCGAATTAAAAAACTCATTTCAATATACATGATGTTAAGGAACGTACTACACTTACTTTAACCAATGATTCATGCATTATTGGAGAAAAAAATTAGAATGAAATTTTGGTTTCACACGACATTTTTGAGATTTTTTCGACTTAAAACATTTAAAAATCAGTAGGAATTGGACAAGGGGGTCGACTGAGTAACCAGTGATGACACGTAGAAGTTCTTTTTTTGTTATGGTTGTAAAAAGAAAAAAAAAACAACATTAACAAAATGACAGGATTTCTAAATTTCATTCACATCTTTTACTCCAAATAAATTCAGGAATCACTGGTTAAAATAATAAAAGTACGTCCCTTAACACCCTGTATATTGGCAAGTCCATGCGCAGGTATGGTTTTTTGACACTAAAACGGAAGTTAATTGGTTAATAAGGTCTTTAGAAATAACTTTCTGAATTCCGTTTCTCCAAACTCGAACCGATTCAATTTATCGATCGCATATAATATAACGTCTTTCAATTCTGAAAGCTTCGTTAATCTGCCTCTGTTCATTAACAAGCCAGTAGTTTTGCATAACGAACGACGTTATTCAAAAAGTTGTATGTACTGACAGTTAACCGAAGCTTATCTGACACCAAATTAGGTGCTTTTGTCTACCGGCTGTTAGATCGTGCTCGCAAAATCGCCTAATGCCGCTTAATAACCATAGATGATGAATTTTTTCATTCACGTATTGATACAGAGTTTTATCGATCAACCGAGGTAGATACCCAGACCTGCTAAATAGCTAGGCAAAATCCAACCATCCATTTTTACTTCAACTACTTCATTCCCATTACCTTAAGAGCTGGTTCACACTCAGCTATCAAATATTAAAGATCATAGCACGCCAAATAACGCTCTCCATACAATCCCTTCAGACCGTTCACACCTAAGCGTTTTTAAGCGCAGATCAATCATAGACAATACACATCTCAGACGTAACAGCTCCAGACGCGATATCCCAGAAGTTAACTCTCCCCTTCTCCGACTAAAACAGGAGAGGGGGTCATTGCAATTACGGAGTTGCCTAGACCCGTGGATGACAGATGTCAAGTTGACAGATTTCATTACAAAAAATATGCGTTCCGTTGCCGCTCCTTAATTCGACTGACCCCCTCTCCTACCACAGGAAGAAATATTTGATAGCCTCGTGTGAAAGGACAAAAGATAAGCGCTCGCGAATCAACAGATATCTGCTCGCAGATATATAGCTCAGTGTGAACTAAGCATTAGTCTCTCAACTTTCTCAAATTGGTAGTTTATTTATTTGCTTATAGTTTGAAACATTTAGAGAGTTTTAATAATTATTACAGTTATATAATTGCCGTTGGAATGTACATAGATATTAACACTCCATTTAGAAATGTTCACAGCATGAGTAATCAATATTTAGTTGTTACTAGACGGAAATGCTTGTAGTGATACCAGAAACAATGATAATCAAAATGAAATATAAAACATAGTAGTGTCAAATACAACACATAACCTGCAGAAAAATGTATGACAATAAAGCAGCTACATAACTGTTCTCCACGAAGTGTTATGGAGTTTGATAATTTTTTTTGAAATATGTGAGATTGTTTGCGTAGTAATCATTTTGTGCCCCAATTGGAAATGCCATGGTCTCACTGGTTTCAGATGGTTGGGAGCAGTTGGGACTCTTGTGCGATATACACATTAAAAAAAAAACAAAAAATCATGCATTGGCTACGGCAGCTGCGACTTGTATGCGGTGTCACATAAAAAAACGTAATGCTACTAGTGAGTTACTAAAACGTTTGAATATGTAACTTAACATCAGCAGGACAGTAAGATAAACAACGCAAAACATTTAACTAACCGAAAAATAATAACAGAAAAGCTTTTTTTTAAAGTGAAAACTCCTTTAACACCGCTGTGATTTGAAACTCGATGAAACGGAAACGAGCGACACTAAAAAGTGACAAACACATACATCTATAGGATTTAGCCTGCGAGAGAATGACATTGGTATAAAATATTTATTTAATTCACTCGGTTCCAATACAACACGATAAATCCGCAGTTCCACCCAAGTCTGCTTTGGTGTATTGGTGTAAAGCGCCTGAATCTCTGAGGATCGAATCTTACGAAATAAAAAATAAAAAAAAATATTATCGTAAAATCAATTTTCAAATCGTTCCAAAATGAACTGGCAAAAAAACACACAAAAGAAAGCGACATCTAGCGACTCCAAAGAGTAAAGCACAACTAATAACAAGATGACCAAATGTATAGGAAAAGGTGCACTAGGAAGGTGCACTTGGAATTCGACCACAAAAATATGAAAAAAATTATCCTTCACTTCGATAAAGAAGTGCTTCGTAGTCTTCCCATTCTTGTCTACTTAAGTTTTCTGAAGGTTTTATTTCTACCGCGAGTGAATTGCACATACTGATTTTTATTTAATTTGAAGAAAGTTAAACATTTTATTGCACTCATAATTTTCCACCACACGTTTTCAGTTCATACATAATATAGCGGAAAGAGTACTAGAGATCTTTTAAAACCTAAACGTAAAAAACGTATCCGTTATATTATCCACTTACGATTAGGTACAAACATAACATATTATTATAACAGTAACGTGACTCAACTGTATGAATAAATTTGAATTTTTTTAAAATGTTTCTTGATCTGCTGAAAATATGAGAAATTACTTTACAAGATTCAATAATTTTATCTTTGCATAACGTTTGAAAAATGATAGAATCGGCCCTCAGTTAACAGCATGACTAAAGTAAAGCAAGTAAATTATGCACTTCAGCGTACTCAAATGCTTTAGTATGTCGAGATCTAGTTTTTTTAAACCATTTATTGCCTTTATTTCAGGGCGTTCTCAAGTTTTTCAGTGCCGTAACTGAAAAAACATCTGCTTTGGAAGTATTTATCACTTCGTAAAAACAGACATATCAATTCCTATAATATCCTGTATGGTAATGAGTCTAGTTTTTGGACTGTTAATTCGTTGTGGAATTCCATTGTATGATTGAAATAAAAAACTTTTGCACTTTGTTCCACTTATTTTTTTTCTTAAATAAGTGGAACAGATTGCAAAAGCTTTTTAATTTTAATTCTAATCTAGTATGGTCTTTAACATAAAGGTTGGAATATAATACATGTTTTATTATTTATTCCAATTTCAAGTATTAATTTTTATACTTTCAAAATATGCTTCCGATCTTTATTTTTTTTGTTTTAATATGCCTTGAATTATACCAATCAGTATTATTAATTTATACAGTTTATCATTACACACACAGTACATAATGATACAAGTTATAGGTACATTAAGTTAAAATATTGCATGGTTATAGTACCTATTACGAAAGTTCATAGAATATCGAATGTAATTTCGCCTGAGACAAGTTAAATAATCCATACTAATATTATAAATGCGAAACTGCTCGAGTTTGTTTATGACCTTTTCACGCATAACACAATATAAAGACTTTAATAATTCTTTCACCAATATAAAGCTAAATTATATGCGCAGACTACAGTTTGTATATGATGGTAAGCTCTGGCGATATGAAATTATAAATATTAATATATTATATTTGTTATACGTTTTCTGTCGCTAACTAAAGCAAATTTTTGCTAACGTCAGAAAAAAATCGTTTCCATGGAAACGATGTTGATATATTTGTGGGCTCAAAGCTGGTAGGTACTGGACCCCCTGGTCAGCTACTGCTTCAGAAAATTCAAATATTAGAATATGTTTTATTTTTTTGGACAAGCTTCTGTTTTGGAATAAATGTCAGTTCCTACATTAAAAATATAATTCGTAACGATTATAAAGACTGAATAAATGAACTGAATAAATAGTGTAATTTTTTATTATATTCACAAACTTTCAAATATTTAATTAAAAATAAACATCCGAAATGTTTGTAAGCGCATAAATTCCGAACGAATGAACAAAATTGGATAATTCTTTTTTTCTTTGAGCTATAGCTTTATGAAATTTAGGTGGCAGGCGAGATGTTTGAAAACTGAATATAAGGGAATGAATTTATGGAATTCGGGAGGGGGTGGGGGTGGGGAGGAGGGGGTATAATTGATAAGTTCAACAGCTACAGTAATTTCCCGTTATACCATGCGAGCGAAGCCGCGGGGAAAAGCTAGTGTAATATAAATGTTAACTAATGAATGCATCAGTAATAGTAATAAAAAGGAAGAAAGTGTGTGGAGAAATAAAGAAAAAATATGGAATTCATGAATTATATTCTCACGAATTGTAATTGACTGTTAAAAGATTACTGAAAAATGAAGTGGACATAATTTTAAAATAATTTGTGTCACGCTGAGAAATTAAATAAATTAGTTTTGAATCATGAAAAAGTCTAAGTGAAGTAATTTTTCGTAGTGAGTTTAACACTATCATTCAAGAGCGAATTTCACCAATATTTTTAAGGTGTACGCATATTTGGCTAACATCAGGGAAATCTTTTTCCCACGGGCTGTAGCTTGGAACAACTTTTTATACGTCGTCGCTTGTAGGAACCCATTATCCTCTTCAAAATTCGATATGACACGTAAGCATGTGTTATACATTAACAACGCCTCTCGGTGTTTGTCCAAATAAGAAAATAAATGTCATAGACCATATCGTTCAGGGCTGCGAGCCTTGGTTCGTTTACCTGGAGGCCGCCTCGAGCAAACAAAGTTATTGATGACTTGTAAGTGAAAATTTTTGCCGATGCATTAGTTTCGTAGACACATTTCCTCGCTGCGATATATTAGCTAGAAATATGTCGCCGCTGCGCTGTGAGGTCAGGGATTCTCAAACTGATCTCAAGCGTCATAATAATATAATTTTACCATTTGTTACAAATTTCAAGATCAATGTTAATATTTTCACTTCATGGTGTTGTTTGCGTACAAAGCCAAATTTTTAAAAAAATTACTAGATCTCCGGTTTTACCGGTCAATGGCTGAGTTGGCATCGCGTTTGGGTCCCACTCAAGTTTCGCGTGTTTGATTCCTCGACTGACTAAGACCTCCATTACGACATAAGCAACATTTTCCGCTTACTGAGGTGCTTGTAGGAGATTTTCAAATATTGTCAAGTTATTCCTAACCCGGGAATGTTTATCTTTCTTTTAACTAAAAAAAATCTTTAACCTCACGCATCTCCATTTTTTCTCAGACCACAAGCAAAACTCTGCTTCCCTTCTTTAACCCCATATTTTCCTATCACTTCTTGTTGAATTTGTAGATTTAATAACAGATTTTAATTTTTAAATATCTCTTTTAAATTTAAAATTTTTATTTTGAATCTGGATTTGTTGTAAGAAATTGCTGCTTAGGAAAATATTCACCTACATACTTTTACCGCCGCCCCGGGAACCATTCGTTGGATAACCAACATGACTGCCTCATCCATCTGCCCAATTGCTTCACTCTGTTTAGTGGCTTAGTGCCTGCAAAGATATTGAAATATAAGGAGAAATGCCATGATGTCCGCCCGACTGTCGGCGAAACTACTATCTAATGGGAATAGTTTGAATACGGAATTTAGTGGATTTTTCGAAGGTGTGCAGTAGTATTAGTTAGCAATATAGTTTGAATACGGAAATCGTTAATTTAGTTGATTTTTTGAAGGTGTGCAGTAGTATTGGTTAAAAATATCGGCGACACCAGGAAGCACAGTCCTAACCAGTAAAAACTGCCGATAGCCCATCTCCTTATATTTCAATATCTTTGGGTGCCTGAGGGTGAGGTTCGTCTAGGTCTAGATCTTACGGGTGAGGTTTGTCTAGGTCTTTTGGCGGATGCGTCCGCCCACCGGTGGTAGGCCGAACAGAGGCCGGTTGAGGGAGACCCTTTGACCTTTCCAGCCGGACTCTCTGCCAAAAGCATTGCACGGCAATGGAAGGGATGGATTCAAACGTCCGTCTTTCCTCGAGACAATGAATTCAAGATTCCTACCAATGCTTCAAATCTTTACCGTCCCAGATCTTCGTCTCTTTCCTTTCCTTGATAATATCATCTACGCAGTATCCCAAAAGACGGCTATACAAAGGAATATTGTTTTCCGCAAGTTCTCCTTTTTGGAGTTAAAACATAAAAGTAAAAAATAAATTGTGACTCAAGGAAAGGTAAGACGCAGTGTTTGATTGCGTTAGCGCTCTACAGCCATGTAGACAATATCTTTGTGCATGTATTTGTACAATTTTCTCAAGTAAAGCAATAATCCCTCAATCAAGTATTACACAGGGCGTATGAACCATAAAATTAAAACCGAAACAGAAAATATTGGTTTAAGAAAACATTTATCAAAAATAAAGTTATCTTGCAGTTGAAAGATCGGAAGTAGCATTGCTTTTAACTTTTTTTAGTCTGTATGGAGTAAATTTATCTTTCAGTATGTCGTCCCATGAGCGTTGTGAATATCATTTGTCAAACACGAATTTGAGGCAGTTAGCAATATTTAAGGTAAAAATTTTCGCAGATTTGATGATTAAGTATTTAATCTTTGTTCATATGAAGCAGATACCTTGAGATATGACATTATTATTTAAAATAAAACAACAACTTTGTAAACAAAAGTGGTGTTAACAAAGTAATTTTTTTTAATTTAAACTATTTAGTTAGCTAAGTACATGCATATTTAAGGAAAAGAAATACCTCATCGGTAGCTTCAAGCAGGCTACAGCGTATCGTAACGATTCAGCGTATCAGCGATTAAAGTAACAATTGATGAAAATCTTAACTTTTCTCTTTAGCAAAAAAACTACGTCACGTAAGTTGGGAATTGAATTATGAAATTATTATTAATTTATTGATATCATACATCGAATTCGCTATGTTGGAGTGCAATAATGTCTTTCTATAATTACATACTGGCTTGGGGAAGTGTAATATAGGAATAGACCCAATAGAAAATATACAAAAAGCAAAAATTAAAGTCATCCTCCAAGTACTTCTCTACACAAACTTGAATATAATTTACGAAACACCAGACGTCATGACAACTACTTTATGACAAATCTGTACCTACTACTATATTACTTACAAAATGATCTCCACATTCCAATGCAACCTCAAACAGTTTAAAATAGGGCCTCTACAAAAAAAAAACACTAAATATAACGGGAAGAGAAACTTTAAGTACTATATAACTGCAAGCACACTTCACTGAAACACTTCAAATATATCTATAATTATACTCCTTCTTCTTCTTCATGTGCCCTATCAGGTCCCCCCGACGTTGGCGATCACAATGGAAAATGTATCTCCATCTTGCTCTGTCCGGAATAGCTCCTCCACACTTCTAATACCGGTCCACTCTCGCAGCGAAGACATTTATGAAATTTGTTTTTTTACTCCTACCAGATATGAAATTATCCTGACTTCTATACACAATTACAATTATACACAAAAACATATCACAGACTGAATGGAAAACAAGGTATTTACTTTATCCAAAACATTATAACACCTAACCAAACAAACCAATCCAAACAATAAAAAATTAATAAAAAAAAGAAAATAATACCAAAATTATACTAGTGGCGTGTGGTCCGTAGAAAAATATACCTAATCTTGCTTTTCAAGATAATTATTTATCTTACATTAACTGCTACTAATTTTAAATTTATCTATACCCACGATACTGCCTCCATGGGTCGACCAACAGTGTTCTTCTTGACAAAGTCAAGGAGGATTCTGTGTTTTTACTTATGTCGATAGAATAGCTCTTAATCCTAAACATGCGAACACATCCGCACAGCTTCTCCCAGTGGGTTTTCACAAAATGCTACAACTAACCTTTTTACAAACAGCTATTGAATTAACATTTTTGTACTACTATATAAACCATAATTTGTAAAATGTACGTCAAAGAGTAAATATAAATAAATAAAAATAATAAAGTTGAACGCCTGTGCAATCAATATTACGTACTATGTATTTGCCATACGCAATGCAAGCAAATATTACGACTTCAATAATAATTCAGCGATTGGCAAATATTACGCAGGTATGTATTTTGATACGTCAAGGTGTTTTCGTCTACTTTTAATTTTAGTAGGTGTGAGATATCTAAAAGTTTCCGAGTTTCTCACATAGATGGCAGGGATAAGTGCTTTCCTGAAAGTCCGCAAGATGGCGGCAGGATTGGTTCCCAGTTAGTTTGCCAGAGGGCCGAGGGCCGAGGTCAGCGGTCCCCACAAAAGACAGTGGGAACCAAATCAATTATAGCCAGCTCCTAGTTAAGTCGACTAGCCGTAGTCACCACTTGTAACAAGCGAAGTATTAACAAATCACAGATTAACCAAAAGAATTTTTTCCATTATAAAAAATCCTCCATCCAAAACGTGTTGGAGATATTGATTGTGAGGACACAACAGTAGGTAAATATGATCTGAATGAGCTTTTTCTTCTGTTTTTTGATCTACTAGTAACGTCTGTGGCCGAACGGATAACATTGTTTGCACCGAATTCGGAGGTTATGGATTATGATCTAATTTAAGTAATTTGTGTGTCATTTTACACTATCCAGAAACTTTACAATCTTCCATTTCTTCATTTACTTTCCTTTTCACTCAAGTCATGATCTCACTGGCTCCTTGTGTAGTAATAGGTATAACAGTAGGTAAAGGTAGATAGGTACAATAGGTACGCCACAAAGTTGCGCCTTTGTTATGGAAATTAATAGTAGAACACCCCGTACGGCATGAACAAGTGAATACAAAATTGAGTCGTGTTATCTCAAGAGCCAGAATGATATAAATGTATGTTTTAATTTGGGAGGTGGGTATGGGTACCGCCGCCCCGGTAACCATATATTGGATAACCAACACACCTACCAAAGTTCACCTAAAATGGTTTGCTACGTTTGGTGACTTAGCAGGGGTGCCCGGTTTTAAGGCATCACCCCGTGATGTTTTGGAGGCAGATGCATTTGATCACCTACTGCGTGGCGGATTGGACCGGGAGAGAATGGTTAAGGGACACCTTTTGACCTCTCCAGTCGGACTTTCTCCAACCCTCACCTTGCACCGCAGTGGGAGTGATAAATTCATTCGTCCGTCACTCACATTGACCACCGGATTCCTACCTACTCCTAAAACCTTTTTCCTTCCCAGAACCTCCTTCCTACCTTTCCCTAAAAAGACCTTCCAAACAGCATTCAAAAAGTTGACTATATACTGAGAGAATTTTTTTCTCAAGACCTCCTGTGTGGAGCTATTGTAAAAAAAAGCAAACAAAAAAATAAAAAAATGTATGCATTCCTCTGTCCATCCTCTCTGCCTACCCTTGCGGGAAACGGTATGACGATAATTTATATAGAATGTTAGAATGTACTTTTCGACTAATAATAAATAAGTACACAGTGGAGTCCCCGTCCTTAAAAATTGTCCCATTCCGCTAACCATCGCTTAACTTTACGTTGCTGACTTCTATAAAGACCATAGCCGGTTTGACCGCCTTTTGATTTAATCGGACTGAAAACCGAATAAGGAAAAGGAGAGACAAGAAGAAACAAAGTAGGATAACGGTGTAAAATCCAACTGCCATTATATAAACTGCTCCCATTGCTACAATAGATTCCCGCCCTCATTCGACGTTCCATAAATAAAAGGCCGAGAGTTTGAGCAGCGCCAGAGCCAGCGCACGGCAAAAAGAGGAAGTACGACTTCTCAGAACGTCTTTCAATACTTTGGGAGATAAATGAAGTGATGAGTTAGTAACGACGCTTTTTGCAAGGGGGTTTTTGTCAAAGCCGTTTTTGCAATTGAGCGTCATCACTTTCCGATCCGGCCGGGGCTTTGTGCTTTGTGGTGCGGTGGCTTTCTACTGATTTGATTCTTTTTACTCAGTGGCCTCGAACCTAGTATCTAGTCATCTGGTGAGGTTCGGGTGCGCGGTGCTTACAGCGAGAAAACTAGTGATAGATTCAAGCAATTTTGAAAATGTTAAATTGGTCGATTTTAACGGGAAGATTACAAAAATATGTCTAACTTTGTATAAAATACGTCTAAATATATATCTAACCAACCATGTTCATGGGGTGAGGTTTGTGATGAGGCTGCAAATAAAAATGCACCATATTTATGTTATTAGAGAGGATTGTCTAATTAAGTATAAATTTTCGATAATCCGGCCAGTTCATCACTGAGTTGAGTTAAATGCACATAGTGAGCATAATAAATATAATACATTAGGAAGATGCGTCTTCCCCAATGATTAAATAAAACAAACCTGTTATTCTAAAGAAAATACAAAAATTAAATTACTCAACCCTCAAACTTTCACAGTTATAAATAGAATTGCAAAATTTCACATCAGAATTTTAAAAACAGATTAGCACTTTTATGTAAACCTCGAGATTTTTAATTAGTTTTACGAATTTGAAAACATTCGTTTTTATCGTTTGCTATAAAGTTTTCATTTTGTGGCTTAAAGGTTTTATCAAACCGCAGTCAATATTATTTTTCGGTTTTGCTTCGTAAAAGCCATAGATCTTTTTAAAAACGAAATGGCGTTTGACTTACATTTTCCAAACAGAATGAACCAAAGAACTGTGCAAATTTCATTGCGAGAGATTATCACACACATATTACCGGAAAATCGTTTCAGTTACATAGATTGTTGCTCTTAATTATATTAGGTTTGCTCAATACCCACTGAATAATGTGTGTAGGTACCTAGTATATTATTAAGCAAAAATCAATATCTCTGTTTTCCACATTCTGTCCAAACAATGTTTTAATGTGTTCTTACCTACCCAGTTGCAATATTTTGTGAAAACAGGTAATTTCGCGATAAACCGTGATGTAACTTTCTGTCGAACAATGTTTTGATGCGTCTTTATCTAGCCTGTCGCTGCACACTTACTGAAAACAAGGGATAGCGCGATAAACCTAATGTAACGATCTCTCTGAACAATGTTTTGATGTGCACCTAGCTAGTAACTTGGTTATTGAAAACAAGTGATCACGTGATGAACCCAAAATAATGTTCTGTCCGAACAATCTTTTGATGCGTAAGTACTTACCCAGTAGCTACTTATTTACTGAAAACAGGTAATCCCGTGATAGTCACGGCCCAATAAAGTCTCGTGTTCCATCATCCACGACGCTCTTCTTCTTAAATAAACATATCATTTGACTCCCTTCGAACTTTCAAAGGAAAAAAGCTTAGTCTCTTTGCTCAAGGATTTATCCAGAGCCCTGAGGAATGATTGCGAAAATTTCACAGGTTAGGCAGAAGTCGCAAACCTTTTGCAGGTCACCTGATATAATAATTTAAAAAAATTCTTTTAAAAAATCTCTTCTCATTTTCTTTCCTTTGTCTTAATCCGGTCGAACCCATCGCCTTGACAAGATGCTCCCAGGCCTTAGCCTCTTCTCGCACAGCGTCTCTGGTGTTGCTTTTCGCTTTTGGTGCGTATACTCGTAAATACCCGACGCCTTATAAATTCGGGATATTTCGAACTTTCTTCGAAATGCCCTTAGTCTCGTGGCAACACGTCAGCTATTTACATCCCTTAATCAGTAATGTTTTAAAATTTGAAGATGGTGCATTGTTTTTAACGGAAAAAATATGTATGTTATGTGGTTGATTCATTCCTTTCCCATAATTCGGGGTTCGGCTGATCGCAAATGTATACATAGCATTAGAAATTATTAACAAACAAATATTATTTGTTTAATAGGTAAGTACCTACCTGCGGTCATTCGACGAAAATTAGTGATTAATTTCGAAAAATCACTTAGAACTATTTAAAAAAATTGCTAACAACTACTTAAATTAATAGGCATTCAATCAATGTACGTGCATATTTCCAATAATTTACTACTCAATTAAAGGAAAGTACGACTTTTGAACTTTAAACAATACTGATTAAGAGAGATAAGTAAATATGGCTGACGTATCGTCACGAGATAACTCGTCGGGTATTTACGAGTATGCGCTCGGTGCGGCTCACTGGACGTCTTTCCTCTAGAATTGTACTCTATTTTAATAGCACAGAATAACTTCCGGCATTCTTTGTATGTAGCGTCCGTTTTATCCACTTTAATTCAATCGATCCAATACTTACCAACACAATCGCAGCATTTCTTGAACGTCTTTGGGGATGCTATGTGGAAGGTATTTTTAAGAAAAATAAGTACCTACCTAAATAACACGCTGAAAGAAAAAATATAACAAAACGCGGCTAAAGCATATTCTAAAGCCGCCATAAAATCAGTTTTACTTGACGTAGAAAAATGTTGTTCGTGTAAAAATATAGTTCTTGGAGATAACATTCATTGAATTACCGGAAACATTTATTGGATAACCAACACTTCTGCTGGAGATCACCCCAAGTGGTTCGATACGTATGGTGATTTAGCAGAGGAGCCCAGGTTCATGGGGCGAGGTTTGTACGGGTCTTGAGGTGAATGCTTCTGCCCACCAGCTGCATGGCAAGCCGGTTCGGGGGAGAATGGTTGAGAGAGTCCCTTAGACTTCTCCAGCAGAGAGAGGGATGAATTAATACGTCCGTTACTGACCCCCGATTCCTATCCACCCCTAATACCCTTTACCTTCGCAGAATTTCCTCTCCTGTCTTTCCTAAAAAGATCCTCCACACAGCATCCCCAAAGATAACATAGGCTCTGAGGGAAATAATTTTCCTCAAGGCCTTCTGTGTGGTGCTAATGTAAAAAAAGAGAAAAGCATTCATTTCGACATTTTAACCATTCTCAAATTTTTATTATTTGGGGAATCCACTCGTATCAAACGGATTGCCTGTTTTTGAACATTCAAGTTTTTTTTTTCAAGTGGGTATGTAGGCGTAGAGGTTACCTATCAACAAGGGAATCGTCATCGAGCACCGCGTTGGTGAACCCTGCATCAGGATATGCCGGGATAGCCCGGGATAGGGGTTCGCGCCCTTCTCCCCGTCTCCCGGCTCTGATTTCAGACGCCGTTTGTTAGGACCGTTTATCCATCACGCCGGCTTAACCCCGTAGGTACGCCCACCCGAGAAAAAAATATCAAGGAAATAAATGGCTTAGAAACTTTTTAAAAGGACAAGGTTTGTAGATTGTAGCTACCCTGGTCTTTATATTAAATGGGGACAGCTACTTATGGGAGTTGAGATTCCCTGGGAGCAAAGGAGAGGTAATCATAATAAAATCAGTGCAGCGATAAGTAATAATAATAAGTGTGCAATTCACACGCGGTAGAAGTAAAACCTTCAGAAAACTAAAGCAAACAAGAGTGGGGAGGTTACGAAGCACCGCACAATGAGGAGACCGATAAGTTACGAAGCACCGCACTCGAATTCCAATGCACCTTCTCCTATACATTTGGTCATCTTATTAATATTTCTGTTTTCTTCTCCGGAGTCGCTTAATGTCGCTTTCTTTTGTGTTTCATTTTGGAGTAGATTGAAGATTAAATATTGATTTTGCAAGGTTGTTGCTGACCCAAACATAAGAATTTTCTCAGATTATTTGCTCTATTTGAATAATTCCAGTTTAATGAATTTATAAGTAGAACAATTTTTATCCTAGTTTAAGTCTATGGCCGTACGTTTTATTTTTCCGTTATTGTTTAGAATTATTACACTTTGGTCATAGGTAATGGCTGAAGCTTAAAAATTGGTATTGTTTTTGATTTCTAAGGCAACAGGTATTGGTAAGTATACCTATGCTTTTTGCACTTGTGTTGTTACGTACTAATTTTGTTTTTACGACGTCTTAGTTGTATGATGGAAAAATAAGTGGTAATTATTGTTGGCTAAGTAAAATATAAATACAGGGACAAAAAACAACGATTTAATTTGGTGGACCGATTAACCGAGGAGGGCTTCAGAAGCCCTCTTTTTACATTTACTCCACCCACTAGGCCCTGAAGAAAATAATTTCCCTATGTCGTCATTAAGGATGCTGTGTGGAGGGTATTTTTGTAGAGAGGAAGGAGTGAATATGGTTCCTCGGAGCATCTTCCATTGTATTGCTGGTAGAACAAGGATAGCATACCTACCTGACATGTGCTCTAAAGATTGCAATCTATTTGTTAAGATAGGGGAATCTATTAAACGGACATCTCGTTTCTTGAGGTATTTTATTATTTTTCAGAGGCTCTAGATCAGAGATGGCTGCCAAATTTAATATTAAGGCGCAGTTGCGTTATTTGTACAGCAATTGTGAACTATTAAAGTAACTGCAGATCCTGTACATTACGCTCAGCTTCTGAGATGCTAAGTTGATTTCAATAAAACCGCCATGCCCGAGCTGGTCATTTAGAGTTAGAGCAAGCAAGCACATCTATGGAAATCTTTTGCACCGATCAACGGTGCTATTTACGGGAGAAGAACAACTAACCACAAGTCTGCTAATATTACAAAAATGGCCTTTGAAGAGTTTGGTTGCGAATTGGGATGACAAATATACTATTTCTGCCGTATTCGATATCCTTTTTTTCCACTCCATATCTAACAATCTTCGTTGAATCTCTTCTAATATCGACGTTGCACTTGAAAATTGACTTGAACACTTCTTCGCCCTCTAATAACCAAATTTATTCATCCATAGAATATTTATAAAAAAAACAGCGTTGGGAGTCAAACATAAACGAGGCAGAAGAAAATAATTCTGCCTCATTATTTTATAACCCTCTTTGAAAAGATTAAAACTTTATAATGGCTGCCTTTCAGTAGGGAGAGATATAAACACCTCAGAATTTCCTAAATAGCTAAGTATGCAAATTTAAAAAAATAAAATACTTTTAGGCTTGCCAGTTGCAAGCCACATTTAAAAAAAAAAACATTTTGTCCGTAATGAATGAAATTTTCTTTCTACGTCTTATTTTATCTTGATCAGTTTCCTTTCCAACCCTGCATTTATTTTTGTTGGAAAAATCGTGTTTAAATCTATATTAAGTCACCCATTTTACGGCGAGAAGGCTTCTAATCGGATTTCCGGGTGTGTACAGAGCCTTCTTCAATTTCCGATCGCCACTAATACACGGGGCGCAGACATTGTGTCGGGTTGGGGCGGGCGGCTCGGGGGTGCCATTGGCCCGGTAATACGGTCTATCTGCGGTCACTATCTACCGTGATGCAACCCCGGCTGGCGGACCTCCCGCGCCTTATGCCACCCTGGCACTAGTATCTACTTAGTACCGGCGCGTCGCCCGTGCAATGGAACCCCGAATGGCCTAATATTTTATGCATTAAGTAAGAAAAATGTAATTGAAATGTCGGGAGAGCTTACACTTTATTTTAATTTTATTTAACCTTCGTGGGGATGCGTTTGAGTTAGTTTATTCTCCATGCAAGGTACCCAGTTATTTACGAAAGTAAAACAGTTACCTTTAAATATTCTGGTGGTGAGATTATTACAAAAATCAGTTATATCAATTACTCACTAATTTATTACCTGCCTCAAAAATTTCCAGAGGTAAAATAAATAACAAATAATCACCTTGTGAGGAGAATTATGAAAGAAGTAGCTACAATTCGCAAGTAAATAATTTATAACTTATAACCAATTTTAATATAACAAAAACATTCATATGGATTAAGAAATATTTCGATATGATTTTTATTTTTACGGCCAAAAGTGTTATACTAATTTATTTTAAGGGTATTATGCCATGTTGCACTAACTTCTTCTTAAGCCAACGATTCAAACAGCGTTACAGTGTCATTTGTTACATTTGTTAATCACTACAAAACAAATATTGTTTTAAAAAGCGTGAGAAAAAAATAATGCTTTTGTATTTAAAAAAAAGCCTATTAATTTGTACTGATTGCAGTCGGGGGAACTATAGAATCACCTGGGTGAGTGGCTTTGTGAGGTGGGTTTTAGAAGGGGCTGCAGAAAGTGATTTGTTATTGGGGAATTTTCAAAAAATACGAGTGAGAGAGGAGATACGAATGTCGGAAGACCAATTTGAAAAAATCATACTGAGACCCTAAAAGTTGATCAGAAACGCACAGGTATATATATATTATAATAGGCCCATGATTAATATTACTTTTAATGTGTAATTTGTCATTACAGAGCTATAATTATAAACTATAGTTGCTCCACATTTTGATTACTGCTCTACGATGTTATATTTGGCCAATGAAGGAAATTTGAATAATCTAGAAGTTATACAGAACAGAGCTATGTGATGTATACTGGGGAAAGGCAAGTATGCAAGGGTTAATCAAATGAGAGAGGAGCTTTATTGGATTCCAATAAAAAAGAGACTACTGTTTAATGTATTAATTTTTGTACATAAAGTAATGAAAAACCAAATGCCAAAATACTTTAAGGATGAAATTGTTTTTAATAGAGATGTACATAGTTACTAAACAAGAAATATAAATAGAGTTAGATTGCCACATACGAATAAATCAAAATCACAGAACTGCCTAATGTAAAGAGGACTAAAGATTTTGTTTGTTTATTTTTATTTGTTTATTTGTTTATTTATTTATTTATACATACACATTTCAAAACGAAACAATACAAAATGGTGCTTTGTCTATCCAACTGGGAAGGATTCCCGTTTCGGGACAGGCAAATTGCACATTTAGTTCATAATATTCTTAACAGATGAAAGGTTCCATTAATGATAATACAAGAAATGAGATTATGTCCAAATAACTATTGAGAACATTAATAATTGCATCCTGAGCGTAGGAATAGATTCTTTATGTCCCTGAAAGAATCGCAAAGATGCGATTTTTCTAAGTTTGATTTGGAGAAAATTAATAATTGCATTCAGAAAAATGAATGGTTTCTTATGAGAAATCGCAAGGTTGAGACTCTTTCCAGGTCATTTAGGAGAACATTTACAATTTTATAATTATATATGATGAAATGCCTGATAGTATAAAGAATGAATGTATTTAAAAAGAAATATTATGCTTACTGTAAAAATATTTAAATTTATCTAATAAAATGTTGCATATTGTGTTACATACATTAGTTTATATTCTTGTAGTATAAACTAACTCAATAAAAAAAAAAAAATAATTATGGTTTTTTCCTGTCTGTTCCGGTTATTTAGTAAAATGCTGACATAATATAATAACACTCATTTTGTTTTTCTTTGTCTAAAACCAGATAGATAAAATTGACTCGCATTGCTTTTGGGTTAATACGTGATTCAACCACGTTGTAATTTAAAGAAATAGTTTTTCCAGATTAAAGTGTAACCGGGCACCCAGGAGTGCACATAAAGGTTAAGTACGCCTACAACCTTCGTAGAAAATCTCAGGGAAATAAGAATAATATGGAGGCATTCTAGGATAATAATATTATGGAATCGGATGAAAGTTGAACAAGAAAAACCCGTCTAGACAACGAGAACCTAATAAAAACACACCTTATTATTTCTCCTACGAGCTTCAAAATAAACAACGAAAAAACTTTTTAACTCTCGAGAAAAATATTTGTTCTTATATCTTTGGAATCCGACTATTATAAGAAAAAAAAGAGCTGAAGATACTCTCTGTTTAGCCGTGGTGAATGAACTCCATTCAGAATCGAAACCGTGTTTAATGGCCAAATATGAATAGCTAGGTACTACTCAACCTTCTTCTACCCCATCTCCTCAATTAAAGATGTCATGGTCCCACTGGCAGTTTAAACTCCTCAAATAAAAGTTAACTTTAAGGCTGTTATTTTAAAACATGTGAGGATTTGGGGAATAACATGATGTTGAAACACAATGAGATCGAAGAGAGAAGGGAAAAATGAAGATCAGAGTCATTCTGACAAAAGTTTACTAAACAGCTAAGTCATTTAAAGCGACGATTCTATTCGGAAAGGTCCTCTTAGAACAAAAAAACTTGGAATTATCAGCTTTCCAGCAAAGAGCTCTTGTGTTTGGTGAGAGAATTCAAGATCAAATAATAAAAATCACTTAATTATGTAATGAAATGGAAATAACAAAAACAAGAAAAAAAGAAGAATCCAAGATTTATGGAAAAAAGAAAGAGAACAAACTTTAAAAATCATAACAATATTGAACTCTCAAAGTAGTTTTAGGTGATTTTTCAATTAACGCTGAAATCCATGAATATTTTCTACAATTTTTAGATTTAAAATAAGGTTGTAGCAAAAATATTATTATTAATAATTTTTTATTTGCCTTGGCTGGGTTTATAACCCTAAATAAAGGGCTTTCAACCCCAGGATTTTTTTTCTAAACTGGGATAACAGTGCTAGATTTTTTTAATCCCGGGATCCCGGGGAATTAAATTATTATAAAAACAGTTGTAAAAATATATTTTTTAGGTATTATACATAGATTAGGTAACAGTAATTATTAACTTAATTTCAAAAATATAAAGCTGCACTAAATAATAAAAATAAATATAAACGATACGATAAAAAACTCAAAAATATGTTGTTGTTAAAATACAACTTAGATCAACTTCTTCTCAATTCGGTTCCTCATTGCTGAGGATATGCATAATTCAATTTCCGTGGTGAACAACGCTCATCCACCCCTCTCGGTCCTGCGCTGCGTGGAGAGCTGCGGACACCGAAGTACCAGACCTTCCTCGGCTTCTTCTGACTTCCACTTTGCCAGTGACTATGAATTTCGTCAAGTTGGAGTCCTCAATTTGACGAGCGACGTGTCCGAAGTATTTTAAGATATGTCGTAGGCAGATAGTTGAAACCATTTTGTGGATGTGTGCACATTTATGCTCCTGGCTGACCATATAATTCTGAGCATTTTTAAATTATCATCAAATACATCAAAGTCTCTAAGGTTTCATAATTATTCAGTGGTGATCTTATTTTAGACGTTATTTTCCCACATCCCGAAAAAAAGTGTTCGGATTCCATGCTGGTAGGTGGAATTGATTCAAGGTTCGTAGATAATGTGTTTATCAAGGTTAGCTCACACGGGCCTTCTTTCCGAAAAAAACTTGTCTAGGCGCTATCGAAATTTCTGACCTGCTTGAACGTAGCCTGAAGTCCTAAAACAAATGCTATTTAGAAACGACCCGTTCTCAGGTGGAAAACGTCAACCGTGTATTTTTGTTGGCGTGTGTACCGATGCCAAGGGGACCAATGATGCTAGTTCCTTGGTGCATCTTCCTTTGAAATTCCGTTCATCGAGTACATCATTCCCACCCGACGTCTGTGCTTTAGAGCAAAAGGTTTACAATCTTTAGAGATTGCAAACCTTTTGTTAAGATTGGAAAATCTATCAAACGGACAGCCCGTTTCTGCACAGAGTCGAGAGTTTATCAGGTATTTTGGGTATCCAGACCAGAATTGGCTGTCGAATTTAACCGTGGGGCGCACCTGCGATTTGTTCAGGATTAGCAGTTGCGCCAAAATTTTACAGTGGATCTAAATTAATTTCTGCATAATCTTGATTGCCTTTGAGCAAACACTGAAACAAAGAGGATAGAGTCAGACGTTCAATTATTCGACTAGCAAGTGACTCTTTCAATTGAAGAGCAAAACCACTGTTGCCAAATTATTAATCATGAACGAAATTGTTGTATCAGCTAACAAAAGCGTTGGGACAAACGACAAAATGCTTCTACTACTAGCTAAGATAAAAACTCGGCTGCCTAAATAATCCCGGTGAAGTGATTTCACAGGACTAAATACTGATCAGGTTTCAATAAAACTTTCCTCGCTTCTAAGAAGCAGTGCAACAAATATATAAATATAACTTACACCAAAATATTTTTGATCTGTATTCCGTATCCCAAGATCTTAAGAATATTGCGCGATAAACGACATGCTGCCAATAAACAAAAAATATTTCAAAGGTTGAGCTAAATTCCCGTAATCCCGGGATCAAGACAAGCGTAGCAGCGGGATTACGGTGCCGACAAAGGTCCGGGGGTTTCCGGAATCCCGGTTCTAAAGATCCCGGGATTGAAAGCTCTACCCGCAATGTTTGCAACGGAGGTTGTTGATATTATGATAAAAATAGAGAAAATTTATGAACTTTCTTAATAACGATAATACTTTGATTACTCTTACTTGAACTAAGCATTGATGAATCCCACAATTCAAATAAAAAACACATTTTTAAGTAACTTAATTCAACCAATATGCTTTTGATGATCAAAATGTGTTTGGGACTTTCAAATATTTTCTTTCAATTTTAAACTCAACGTCTGAGAAGATTCTTTACTTTGTCAAAAGCACTTATAGATTTTCAGTACTTTTACATATGTAGTTCGATAAAAAAACAACATAAAAACGGTTCATTTTTCGCAAAGAAAGAGTTGATCGTGAATGTATTCTTTAGGGTAGGTACACAGATTCGACATACAATTGCGTGAAACATTTGGTGAGCGCAATTATTGCGGGCCTGTGTAACGTGGACCTGTGAACTGGCCTTCACGATCGTGTGATCTCACACCATTAGATTACTTTCTCTGGGGTATGTGAAGTCACTAGTCTATGCTGATAAACACACGTTGGACCATTTGGAAGTCAACATTCGCCGTGTTGTTGCCGATATATGGACCCAGTTCCTCGATAAAGTTGGCGAAAATTGGACTTCACGATTGCGTTTCATTCGAGCCAGCCGTGGGCGCTCATATACCCAAAATCGTATTTAAACAATGATGGCATAAAATGATCTATTAAATACAGCCAATGACATAGATATAAACATTATTTTAATGCGTTTTTTTTTCATTTTGAATTTGTATACCTCTTTTAAAACACCCTTTACCATTGATACAGAATTAACTATAAATTTTAAATCATACAATTGGCAAGCAATAACGTTCACATATTTATTTGCTATAAATCGTAATAGTTTCCCACTAAAGGTTTTAAGATAAATTTCTACGACCGTGGTCGAAAACAATATTTTAAATTTAATGCTTTCTTCATTCTTCTGTTTGGCGTGGAAACCAGTACAACATACCAAGGATCTACAGTACATTCTCCTAATGGTGTCTGGACGAATAACACGAGGAGAAAATTACACCTACCGAAATTGCGCACTCCAACAAATCTGTACTTGCTTAAATTTTTTTATATTTTTAATAAATCTCTACAAATATTATAAATGCGAAAATGCTCGAGTTGTTTGTTACGCTTTCACGAATAAAAAATAAAACGATTTTAAAAATTCTTTCTCCAATTGAAAGCTAAATTATATGCAAACCCTATAGGCTATATATGATGGTAAGCTCTGGCGTTATGAAATTAAAAATATTAATACATTATATTTCTTATACGTTTTCTGTCGCTAACAAAAGCGAGTTATTGCTAACGTCAGAAAACAAATCGTTGACGTGGAAACGATGTTGATTTATATATTTTTTTTAAATTTCAAAGTAGTTAATATATATATCTATCTATGTAAAGAAAAATGAACATTTGAAATGTTGGTACATACGCGCGTAACTTCCGAACGACTGAACCAAATTGGATAATTCTTATTTTAATACTGGTGATCTCTGGTATTATGAAATTTAGGAAGAACGCAAGCTTTTTGAAAACTGAATTTACCGAGAATTAATGTATTGAATGCGGGAGGGGGGAGGGGGGGATAACTGATAAGTGCAAGCGCTACAGTAATTTACCCCCAATACCATGCGAGCGAAGCCGCGGGTACAAAAGCTAGTAAATGATAAAGTAAGGTTAGGTTTTTTGATGTGCGTTATTCCAGTAGGTGTAATTTAAGTATACCTAAAGGGGCACGGTTGCCAAAAACATCCTCGAAGAAAACATCATCCTGCTGGCGCTATCAGCTGACGGAAGATAATCCAGCATCCTTCAGCGGCGTAACGTTGACATACACCAATTTAAATTTAATTTTACGCCTCGCTTTATTAGGGCGATAATTCGATGATAGATCGGGAGAACAAGCGTAATAATGTACCAACGTCACTCAACGAGGATGTTCGGTTTCGCCTGACGTGTTTTGGTCGGAAGCGTCATGTAATAAGCGCTTTTCAAATACAATGTGTGTTCTTCTTGGGTGTCGCGCAGTTTTCCAGAATCAATAATTATTTTCATTGAAACTTTCGTCAATGCTGACATCAATTTCATGTACTATTAATGGCAGCAAGTAGTATTTTTCAGTTGGTACAAATTTCACGATACGATGGAAATTATCAGTTAACTTTGTTGACTGTGAACATAAATATAGATTTTTTCAGTCTTCCAATAGCATCTGGCATCGTGTATTGCAGCATTGTGTATTGCAGCATTGTGTATTGCATCATCGATGCGCCGTCGATGGTACAGCAAAAATTCTCCAATAATGCGATGTGTTGTTTGATTTCAACTTATCTATTTTTATTTATTTACTACCTGGTTCCCAGCATGCGGTGCTATGCAATATTCAAAGAAATAAATTGTTTCTCCCTGCATGTCCTTCCCCGTGCGTCCCCGTTCCCCTTCCGCGTCCCCTTTCCCTTCCGAGTTCCCCTTCCACCTTCCCCGCCTTCCTTCACCCCTCTTCCGCTCTCTCGTCCCGCCAATCCCCCTCCCGCTTTCCATATTTCCAGTACATTCACGTTTCAAACAGCTCGTGTGCCACCTATTACAATTTTTTAATTCAAATTTTAATTTTTCATAAATAACAAATATTCATTTTAGCATATTATCAAAGAACAATCAAATAAAATAAGAACAATCAATCAAATTTGGTACCTAACATAGGTACCTATTTAAAATATCTATCATTCTTGATTCGATTCAAATTATTATGTAAGCAGGACTTTGAAGATAGTTTTGAAAATCGAATTCTGATTTGATAAAATCATTGTTGAAAATCTTGATAATCATTGTTGTCAAAATGTCAATTTTTTTTGATAGTTGAAAAACTTTTCAAATGTCTTATCATGTGGTTGAAATAATCCAAAAACCTTTGCGGGGATTTTAAGAAGGTATTTTGAAAGTTTCAAACATTTCCTATGCTTAATATAGCAATACACTAATCACTAATCCCCAAACACATTTTGATTTTTATGTATATATAGATAAACGCCCTAGTTGGTTTTTACATGAAAATTTCACAATCGATTACAGTTTTTAAGTATAACCTAATAAATATAGTTGTAGTACTCATTAGAAAACAGCACATATAATAACATTTTGTACAAACTAGTAAAATACGATGATTAAAATTGAATCTTCATAATATAAGCCTAAAATAGTAAATAAAATAAAGAGTAGCGCAGAAAAGCAAGTGAGTGCGAATTCAGTTATAATATTAACTATGTGTGTTACATACCAATAAAATAGAATAAATAAGAATGTAATGTAATAAATTGAATCCGACTGCACTGGATGCGGTTTTATCTAGTCCCCCACGCTTTTCCACAGAAAGAATCCTGGAAGTCTAATAGTGGGATTTACAAATAAATGCATTTTTAAATCACGTGTAACGAGGGTAGGTAGCCTTGAACGAGGGTAGTCTGTCACTAGGTTCGATAGAAATACTGACTGATGCTGACTTTCATTTTGGGTCCAAAAGCACTTTATTGATTTTTTTTTGATTTGTGGGACTATCGTATTTCTAATTGGGGTATGTTGTGAGTCTAAAGAGAGTAGTGAGGGGAAAAGGATGTGGAAAGGGAAGGTTGAAAAGTATCTGGTTATTCGAATATGGTCACAAAACGGCTAAAGTCGTTGTTAACCCTTCAAGGGGGTTCACTTATTTATTCGCTTTTGGAAACATCTCATATAGGTCTCAAGGAAGTCGTTGTGTCATGGTGAGAAATATGATCTCAACGGTTACCATGTTTTATAAATAAATCTAAAATTTAAACTCACAATAATTTAAATGTAAACCAACAATTCCGACCGCAATTTGAAAAAAAAAATTATGAAACAAATTTTTAAATAATTATTTTTTCATGAAACAACAAAAAAAAGAGGCGACGATAACACTTATAATATATTTGTCAAATAAAAAATGTGTGTTTATTTTTTTTTGTTATAGTAATATTATTTAGAAAAAACCTGAAATGAACCATTTTAAAAACTTATTTAATTTTGCATTAAATCTATATATATTCTATATTTGCTAACTATTTGCATTAAATTTTTTTACATTTCAAAAATTAAATGCTTTTTTCTAAAAAGTTTAAATCCTATTTAACACCTTTCAATAACAGTTTTTAGTATTCGAATACATTAAGAATTATTCCATTCATATAAATTTTATTTCAAAACGGAAATATTTTGACCTTCTGACAAAATATGCCCGAGGCCTAAGACGTTAAAGTCACTGCTGGCGACAAATGCGAGAAATCATGCGGGGTGGTTTTTCAAGTCATCCCATTATACTCTCATGTCTTACTTTAATGTAAAAGTCGTTTATGTTTATTTAAATAAATATTATTATTAACATTGTTGTTATAAACTCAAAATGAAAATATTAAGAACGTTATTATTTAGATTTGAGATGGATGTATGCAAGTATCTACTTTATCTTATTGTGACACGAATCATAATGCACATATAAGAGTTTATTGTTTATTTCTGCTAAGGCCATTCTTGCGCAATATATTTCATTGGCTCTATGGTCTACAGCTTATAGAATAAACATTGAACAAATCCCACCCCCACCTTTTAACAAAGCTCAAAGATTTAACAATGAGTTCTCGGGCAACGTCGAGCTTCCATTGTTATGTTGTTCTAGAACATTACCGATATAAAAGCTAATCGAATGAGATCTCCGTGAAAAGAAAACTCGAGTTTAGTTTACTGGAGAACAACCGTACCGCAAAATATTCTGGAAATAAAGTCTTTAGCAAGACCTTGTGGTATACTTATTTTAACGTTTGAACTATTTAAGAGGTAATAACACACGACTGATGATATAGTTGTAAGAAAAAAAAGTATTTGTACAAATTTTTTAAAAACACTTATTTGAAATGGGGATAGTCCGATCCTGGACAGTGGACAGTGCAGCTTAAAGTTAAAGTTCAGACTAACGGATTTCAACACTTCGTTTGTGTCTAAGCGTATGAAATAAAATGACTACCAACATTTTGTCCCACAATCATTGTTTACTTTCGTAATTGCAGTCAGAAGAAAGACGTTGTTTAATGGTCACGTATTTTCCAAAGCTTCCCCTTTCTATTAAATATATTTTCTGGTTTATAATATTCCCCTACCGTAATTCTGCTGGTACTAGATTGCTGGAATCTGTCATGGTTATACACCAAAAATACAGTTATTGAAATTACCATGACAATAAAATACTTGCTTACCAACACAATTTGAATTTAAATACATTAAGACTCCGTAGTAACCGATTAAAAAGAAAAAGAAGATGGTTTGAAAGGGAGATAAATAAATACGAATGTTAGAGGGAGCGTGCTTATGTTAAAAAAAGATTATAATTAAGCGAAAATTGTGAAAATATTTAATTAAACACGCCTCGTTTAAATTAGAGAAAAAAACTCTCGGAAAATAGATAAGTTGCATTTAAAGTTACAATGTGAATTTTTTCATACCTGTAACATGTTAAATAACAGAACAAAATGTGTTTTAAATCACTTTCGGAGCATACCTTGCGATTTTTTTCTATCGAGGGAATTTCATGTAATTACCGTTCATTCTCTTTAAACGTCTGGATTTTATCTTTTTTAGGAACTTAAAAATTTAGAGTGTTTAAAGGAGATACGTTATAAATGGAGAGACATTTGGAATGCATCTTTGAAGAAAAGGAACCTTCTTATGCGACGGGCTGACGACCCATGACGATCTTCCTGCTTCAGATAGATGAAAGCTACCGAGAATCGGTAAAACTGGATACATTCAAGTGAGGCTTCCGTGGTCGAGGGGCTAGCGATCTGAAGTGCGCAATAAAATTTTATTGTATCGATTTGTGTTATTTCGCCATTTAATCATTTAAAGATAATACAAGGTATATTTGCTGCACGTTCCAGAGAGGAAGGTACTCTCAATATCGCCCTTGTTTAAGCCGTAAGACCACCATCCAGAATTTAAACGTTGCCTGAAATGGCTTTCGCCGTATTTGGTAACTAGATCTGAATAGCCAGTTACTTCCCTACCTCCATCAACCCCATCTTCTTCCCTTTCCCACCAACTTCAGTCTCACTGCATACCCCAATTGGGGATTCCATAGTCTCACTGGCATTAACTAAAAATCTGTTAAAGAAGAAGAACTAACTAAGAAGCTAACTAAGCATTATTTAGGGTTAGATAGAGAAGATGGACCACTATCCAACTGTATTTTGACAGAGAATCTATGATTCATTCACCTTCATATGAAAATATTAAGAAATTAAAAAAAATGATTCGCCGCTCAATTATAATTTCCGGGAAAATTCGACGTGATTTCACATTCACTTAAAAATAACGAAACGGATAAGTTTTCTTAGAATACATATTAAATAAATATTACGTTGTTTTGTCTCAGTGTTTCCTGTGGCATCGACTTTATGCAAGCAATAGTGTAGTCTTGAAAAAAAAAAACAAATATAAAAATTCTCTTAATATTTTTTGAGGCAAAACGCAATAGATAAATATCGTCACAGGATGCGAATCCTGTACTTACAATGCTCTTCGTTCCACCAGCGTAAGAACCTTTTACTTACCGAATATCAACAGAAAATCAATATCCCTTTTTTTGCACGCTGGCAACCTTCCAAATGCCAGAGAATGGAACCCTACAAGAATGAGTGTTTCCGTAGTTTGGCCCAGTCTGGAGCAATGAAATGAAAATAATAATAATATTTACAGTTTTCATTATCAGAACAAAGCCGAGGATATAAAATAAACAGCCCTTATTTGCAATCACACTACAGAATGGCGCGTTGTAGCGAATAAAACGAGGGTGGCGAAATAATTATCACACTTACCTACATAACATTACATTGTTTAGTTGGGGTGGGTGCGATCGTGTCATTGAAGGAATTCGACCCAAAATAAATAAATAAGTTTTTCAAAAAAAGTGAAAATAGCTTCGTACAATTGCTAAACATAGATTGTTTAAGATACTTAATTGGATCCAGTAGTCACGGGTTCAAAAATAACGTCGAAGTGAGCAAAAGAAAAAATCAATTTATTTGCATAGTAATTCGGGTGTTTTCACACATGGAACACAGATGAAATAAAAAATTGTGTAATTGCGTAGAACAAAGAATGACAAAACCAGTGATCGAAGGGTTAGACTCTCGACTAGCAAACCGAAGATCATGAGCAAATAAATTTTATTTGAATAATTTGTGGTATTTCACAATTCGTAAATTAAAAAAAATATAGGTATAGACGCCACGTTCCAGGGTGGAAGTATCGCCATGGCTCTGTTTGACCACCATTCAGAATTGAAACGTTGCTTGAAATGGCTTTAGCCCTTTTTGGTGACCAGATCTGAATAGACAGGTACTTACCCACCTTCCTCTTCCCCATCTCCTTCCCTTACACAGGAGATGCCATGGTCTCACTAGCTCCAGACGGGAGCAGTTGGGACTCCTGTGCGGTCAAAAAAAAACTATTATACAAACATATTCATACCTAAAACATGCGAACGTCTTGTCACAACTATGATTTTAGATTTTCACGGCCAAAAGTATTTTCGTTCTTAGTTGTTTTTGGGGTGTTACGCCGTGTTGCGCTACTTCCTTCTTTAGTCAACCTTTCGGACAGCGTTACAGTGTCCATCATCAGGACAGATGTGTAATTGATATATTACATACATAAGCACACACTTCACTGCTATCAATTGCACATCTGCCCTGGTGATGGATACTGTAACGCTGTCCGAAACATTGCTTGAAGAAGGATGTAGCGCAACATGGCATAACACCCCAAAAACAACTAACGAAAAAAAAAAATCTCGTCACAGGTTCTCTAGTAAGGTGTTAACAAAACATTAACAATTTACATAATACAGGTGTTAACAGAACATAAAAATTTACATTATACTAGCTGGGTTACCCGGCTTCGCTCAGGACAACATTCGAGAGTGTTCTAGAATATTCCACAATTTATTTTATTTATTTATAGCGGACCCGACAGACGTTGTCCTGTACACAACTGTCGGGACAAACTAAAATTAAAATAGAATAATATTGAATATTCGATACTGCGATGGTAGCGCAGTCTGCCGGATCCAATGTAAAACATTCCGAAATCAACAACTCCTTAGAAATAAAAAAAAAAATAATTAAAAGAACATTTTCCAGTGGACCAAATTGTGAATCTAGACCATTCTCAAATCCCCTTGAACCCACACAAAAAATTTCATCACAATCGGTCCAGCCGTTTAGGAGGAGTTCAGTGACATACACACGGATAGAAGAAGTATATATATTAATTTAGGTAACTATTGATTATTTTACAATATACTCCCATGTGTTAAGAACTATAATTAAGAATATATTTTAAGAACTTTTATTATGCATATACTTATCATTTATTTGGTGACCGGACAACTCAGAAAGAAACCAACTCAGAATCACCTCAGAAAAGTCATTAAAAGTGATGAAAAAAAAAAATTGGTTAAATAAATTACGTTAGGTTAGGGTTATGGGCTATTATAATTTTTTTTTCATACTTTCTCCACCGCCGCCACTAATCGAATTTCTACCGATTTCTTACATATTAAACATTTGAAGTTTTTAAGCTCTTAAAAAAATATATGTTATTTTTGAAGATAATACCTAGACGCCTTCCATGACGAAACGCAAATTATATGAAATCCCGCGATAGAAAAAAATCGCAAAGTATGCTCCGAAAATTATAAAAAACACGTTTGTTTCTATTATTTTACATGTTATATCTAGTTGTGAAAAAATTCACAATATTTCTTTAAATGATACTTAAGATGCCCTGCACGAGATTTTTGTTTTATTTTAAACGAGTCATGTTTTATTAAACATTTTCACATTTTTCGCTTCAATTTTATGATTTAAAATGTTAACGCGCTCTGTCCAACATTCGTAATTACATATCTCTCCATCTTCTTTTGTTTTAGCGGGAAACGGCGCCTTAATGACTTTTCAAAGAGGTGTTGAGTTGAAGATTTTCTCAGTTGGCATGGAACCCATTTATTTACCTATAAACGGGTGTAGCAATAAAAAAAGCATACATTGTTCTGGCGCAACACCACCATTATTTATTTTTTTCCATCACCGAAAGCGTAGTCTGTTTTATCTCCCAGGCTTGCAGTGCAAACTTGGCTAGGATCATTGGTCATGCCAGTCGGGAGAGCTGTCTTGTTGTTAAATAGAATCACTTCGAATATCGATGTGTTTGAACATCAATCAAGCACAATTCAATCGGCAAGCATTGTTGGTATTAGTGTTAATTTGTTTATCTCATCTAAAATATTTTCTCTTTTAAAAACGCTTTGAAATTGTAATTTTGTAATGTTTTAAAATGAATAAATTGAATTGAATTAAGAATAGAAAAGTCAAGTTTAAGCATGTTGAGTTACCATGCTTAGTTGGCTAATTAGGCATGCTTAGTTGGATAATCAGATCTAATTAGCCAGTTGTAATTTAATTTTTTTGTTTGTTTATTTGTTACACTAACTTTCCGAATTTCAAAACATTATTTTATAATAAGTTAGCTAGTTGATGCGAGGAGGTTGCGTCACAAAAGATTTTTGTAGGATTGCGTCATCTCCGCCAATTTCTGTCAAAAAGGCGCAGTGGTTAATTAATTAGCTGATACTAATGCGGTGTTCTGCTGTTTTGTTTGATAAACATTACAACTCGGATGATTGGAAGTTTCAATGATACTTCGGTTTGTCAGGTTACTGATGTTTTTTAGCATATTATTTACAATGAATATTTAACTGGACTGAACGTCCGTACTAATTGCTGATAATAATCGGATGATTTGAGTGGATCTGCACCAAGAGAAGTATACACTGAAGATTGACTGTCGATCGCATATCATCTGCTAACGGTGACAGTTGTCTCTCCCACATAATAAAACTTTACTGACCTCTGTTGAGACACGTTAAAACTACATATAACTTACATATGTTGAGGGACAATGTAACTACATATATATTCACACACTTCAATTACTAAGTGTTAATTAAATAATATTTCAATGCTAGCTTTTTTTTTTACAACTCCACACAGGAGGGAAATTATTTTCCTCAGGGCCTATGTCATCTGGGATGCTGTGAGGAGAGTCTTTTTGAGGAGAGGAAGGAATGAACATTGGTCTTGAAGAGACCCATGTTGTAGGAGGGAGGAAACACAGAAGCCGGCAAATCGTTCCATAGCCGAGCTGTTGAACTCGAAAACGAGTCGAAAAAACCACCCGTTCTCATGTGACAAATGTCAACCGCATACACATGTTGGGCGCGTGTTTGGCGTGTCTATTGGTATAATTAATTTGTATTGCGTGGCAGTGAGGTCCACATGAGGTCCACATGTTGTATGACAGACTATCAGCATTATTGTTTTATTTATTTGCTTATCCTCTCGTTTTGAGAAACAAAGGTAGAAGTTTACGACCTCATTGAATATTATTGGCAGCTTATTAGCTCCTGAGAAACTGCCTTTGATGATAATAAGGCTTAATGCTTGGTTAAACCAAGTGTTCTAACAAAGCTGAAGGAGGGAATTCCATGAAGATGGGTTTAGGCTAAGGGCCTTGATGCATAGGTTAATTTTCCAAGACATCAATTAGATACGATATAAGCCCCTAATACTAATACATTATAATTTAATACTAGACTTAACCCCATCTATACTTGATTATTTTTTTAATTGAAAAATAAGACACAAAAACCATGGTGTTATATTAGCTAAATTGCTTTTGAAAATAGTTATATCGACGTTGAAATTTCATACAGAAGTATTTGCGGAAATTTCACGAAGTCGGTGTTTAAAAGTTGAGAGTTTTTGGATTTAGATGTCTCACAAACAAATATCTGTTTAGTGGTTGAAATTTTGTTGACTAAGGTTAGCAAAGTGGCTTTTTGAATTTCGTCTGTCTGTAAATTTGTTTGTAATTTCCGTATACGGTTCAAGATGGTGGCCGTTTTAATGGTTCAGTAAAGTTTTGGACTTTCTTATTCACATTTTTCGAGTAAGTGATGTTTATTTGGAGAAATTGTGGAATTTTTTATTTGAAATTAAAAATGCTAAATAAAATATTAAGGAAATTTATATGAAATACGTAGGTAAAGTGCTTATAAATTATATTATTTCAGGAAATTTTGTATTTTGTATTTGATTTCACAAAGAGAAAATTAGAAACATAATTTTTTGGACGCGAGGTCTACTGACTGTACAGAGAGATTTAAAATTTTTGTTTTGTATATGAATACTGTACAAGCCTCCCAACTGCTTTCGCCTGGAGCCAGTGAGACTATGGCATCCTCAATCGGGGTATAATGTGAAGCTGAAGGTCGAGAGAGGAAGGAGGTGGGGAAGTACCTGACTATTCAGATCTGATCACAAAACATGGTTAAAGCCATTTCAAGTAACGTTTCAAAATTCTAAATGGTGGTCTTACACCAAGACGAAACTGAAATGAACTATATATTATTATGAATAAATTACGAAATAACACAAATCAAAAAAAAAAATAAACTTTATTTGCGCACGCCGGGATTCAATCGCACGATCTTTGGATTGTAAGTCAAGAACCTTATCCCTCGACCAAGGAGGCCGTCAATGTAATAGAAAAATCATTATGAAATTTTAAATTATGTGTCTTGAGAGCAAAGAAGTTTAACACGATTAAAAAATAGATAGGAAACCAAACAAGGGATAGTTTTAAAATGTCAGATTTAAATAATACTGACATTCATATTACCATATACGTAGTGTGATTTTGTTATGGTTTGCATACTCGCCGTTATGCCTGTACGCCGCTATCTGTCAAAAGTTAAGAAAAGTCTTAGAGTGGCTGTATTAAAAATATATATGCATTTTTGGAATTTTATCAAAAAAGATAAAGAAAAATCGTAAAACGGGTATTTTTAAAGTGAGTAATCCACAAGAATTAAAAAAATATTCCTGAGTTTCAAAAAATTTTTTGTAATCTTATTAGAAAAATCCATTGATTTTTTGTAAGTTATTATAAAATGCACGCAAGTGGACAATTTTAATACCAGTACAATGCTTGCAGATTTCAAAAACAAACAAACAATGAATAATTTTTTTTGTAAGAAACACTTTTCAATAGGTGTGCATCTATTTTACTTTTGAAACTACACTTTTAACCGATTTTTCCAGTACCATAAAGCGCCCTTAAGGTGATTTTTTTTACAATATCGAAGCTGTAGTAATTACCCGTAGTCAAATAAAGTTTATCTTTTACTATACACAATCATTCAGGAATAAATTCAATTTAGTTTTAATGTAGGTATTTCTTTTTATTTACAACATTGTGTTTTTGATTTCCATCGTTATGTGTTTTCCATAAAACACTAACTCTAAAACGAGTTCAGGGGCACCAGAGGCAGCAGAGGGCTGAAAGAAGGTATTTATTTTTGTTGTATCATAAAACCGGCGATATTTCAGAATGTAGGAATAATTACGGGGGTTAAATTACCATATTAAAAGGTAATGTTTATCTGAGAGACTGTATAGATGGAATCACCAACCCTTGCAAGCCAGTTAACCTTTTTACATCCCCTTTATGGCGACAACCATTCTTGCCTGAATCGAGTTAAATGGGCTTTAATGGGTTATTTTGCCAATAGCCTCACCGGGGCGGATTCTTTCAGTAATTTTACGCCTCGATAAAATATTATTTTGTAAGAAAATATTTTCGTTTTGGTTTATTTTTAAATTTTAAAGTTGTTTATGAAAACGGCTTCGCGATAGATAGCTTTAACGTCATTTTCGCTTTCTATCTACTTGCTTTTTAAAAAACGTTTCGTTTAGCCTCTGAAATATTATTGCACGATTATTTAAAGACACTCAATTCTTAAAAAAAATGTCATAAACCACTCCGGTCTATCGCCTTTGTGCAAGTTTTTTTTATCTCAAATAAACTGTCAGATTTATAAAAAATTTGTGTTATTTCCGCCTTGCAATTAAAACCCAATAAATTAAATACTTCTGAACGTAGCCGAATATTAAAAACTGTTTTTGAAAGGTTACAAAATAAACATTCAAATTGTATCATTCTACTAAATATTAACATTGACTCACGTGATGTTTTTATGTGAAAATTCATTTTTTTACCATTTCATAAAAAAAAAATAATGAAAAATTAACACTGGCGGGTGAAAACTGTTTCTACAAAATAAGAATTTTTTACCTTTATCTTTGAAAAACGTTGAATAGAAATGTGTAGCAGGTTTTATTGTAGATATTTTACTTTTTATTTTAGGGTTGTAACTAGAACAAAAGCGGAGTTATAACGATTTCTGTGGGAACACAGGCGTTAGCTTGAAAACAAGCTTATTGTACTTGACTGCTATTATTATATTGTCTTGTAAACAAGCTGAGGGGTCAAAATGGTAAAGAAATTATTGGTATACTCGTAGAAAGTGTAAGTTCCTCAAACTAAAATACTTATTATTTAATATTAAGGCTATCTAGGAATCCTTAAACATAATTTCTAACATGTTCACGAATTACATGTTAAAAAGATATTTTTTTTTTGTTTTGCTTTCCTATATAATTCTTAACAAGTAAAGAAAACCCGTTGAACCACCACAGTAGTTATACAAAGATTGTGATATGAAACACCTAAATAAATAAATAAAGAGAAAAAAGCTTTATATGTGTTGTGTTATACAACCCATCAAATAGAGATATTGTAAGGAAGAAGGAAATAAAGAAGGGGTAGGAAAAGAAAAATAGTTTGATGGGAAAATACCTTGTTGTTCATATTTGTTACTAATTTTATTATGTATTTAATAAGAAGAAAAACAAACGAAATATTATGGAGGATAAAAATTGTGCGTTATAAGATTATAAGAATGATTTTCAGGTAGAAATAGGGAAAGTTTTTTTTGTTAACGATTTCTCCAAAAGTTTTATCAAAAGCTTTGGATTTCTTCTGGTGTATTAAACAAACATTTTCCTTAATGTGGAAAATGGCGTGGGTGTTTAGTTTAGGGTTGTATGTATGTTAGTCTTGTACGATTTTCAGTTGTGAAGTTAAGAAAAACAAAAAAAATATATGGGGGATAAAAATAGTGCATTATAGGATTATAGCATGATTTTCAGGTATAAATAGGTTAAGTTTTTTTGTTAACAATTTTTCCAAAATATTTTATCATTAAAGCTTCTGATTTATTCTGGTAATTTATTAAAGAAACATTTTCTTTAGTGTATAAATGGCGTTGGGCAAAATGGGTGTTTAGTTTAGGGCATAAAACACATACGTTTGAGTCTTGTACGATTTTCAGTTATGAATATATTTTTGCATTGTAATTTGTTTAGTTGAGTTTTCACAAAAAGCTTTTAAATTTAGGAACTTTGAATTATTCGAATATATGCGTATTCATTTTTATAGCGATTTTATTCCTACTTTATAAGTACCTATTTAAATTATTATTATCTCCGACGTTATATATATATATAATCTCCTATATACGTAATATCCTAACTAAATTGTGTATTAATGATTTCATAAATCACGTTTATAAAAAAGCCTTTTTAAGCGTGCGTATAAATAAAAATAAATAATACAATGTTATTAGCAACGTTTCGCTGCAGATCGGTAATCTTCAACATAACAAAACTGGTAGTAGTTAATACGTTAAAAGAAAGCATAAAATTAACAATAATTTTGTTTATTGACGGCCTCCGTGGTCGAGGATTAAGACTCTCGACTTACAATCCAAAGGTCGCGGGTTCGAATCCGGCATGCGAAAATAAATTTTATTTGATTAATTTGTGGTATTACACAATTAATTGATTACAAATAATATATAGTATATTTGCGGCACGTTTCAGAGTGGAAGATACTATCAGTATCGCCCTGGTGTAGACCACCATTCCGAATCAAAACTTCGCTTGAAATGGCTTTAGCCATGTTAGGTGACCAGATCTGAATAGACAGGTAACATACTCTACCTTCCTCTTCCCTATCTCCTTCCCCTTCCCACTACCTTCAGCTCATAACATACCCCAACGGAGATGCCTCAGTCTTAGTTGCTCCAGACGAGAGCAGCTGGGACTCGTGTGAGGTATTCACATTAAAAAATAAACGATATTCCCATAGCTTCCCATTTCAATCGTTTCTCTTTTCCCAATAGCATTTCAAAAGCATTCAGAATTTAATCTTTATTTAACCTCGGCAAAGCATTCTGTACAAAGATCTAAATATTCAGATATTCCCAAAGCTTCCTGGTTCCATCTTATCCCTTTTCCCTACATCAATCCATAAGTATTCAAAATTGGAATGTTTCCTGTTACCATCCTTTCTTTTTTCCCAACATTATTCCAAAAGCATGTAGAATTGAATCATTATTTAACTTCGGTAATGCATTCTGTAAAAAGATCTGAATATTCAGATATTCCCAAAGCTTCCTGGTTCCATCTCATCTCTTTTCCCAACATCATTCCAAAAGCACGCAGAATCGAATCATTATTTAACCTCTGTAATGCATTTTGTAAAAAGATCTGAATATTCAGATATTCCCAAAGCTTTTTAAATTTTTTTTTTTGGTTTTTGTTATCAAGTTTAATTTGCTGTCCTCCATTTTATTTATTTTTATTTCTTTTATATATTCAATAATATTATTATTCAATTTATAAATAAATTGTTTTTATAAATTGGACAAAAATATCATTGAATAAAAAATATAAGAAAAAAAAAATCTCAAAACTTCCTGGTCCCATCCTATCTCTTTTCCCAACATCATTCCAAAAGCATTCAGAATTGGAAAGTTGTTTATACTTTGCAATGTATTCTATAAACAGATCGGAAAATTCAGATACTCCCAAAGCTTTCTGTTTCCAGCCTATCTCTTCCCAACGCATTCAGAATTGATCTGAATATTCATGCTTCCGGAAGCTTCCTATTTTCTTTGTATTTCTTTTCACAACTTCCTCCACCTTCATAACTTCTCCAAATTAGAGATGCCACAGTTAAATTGGCTTCAGGCAGTTGAAATTCTTGCATCTCTCTGATATTGTATAAAAATTGCAAGAAACATATTATTTCAATTTGCACTTGCTTCAAATACGAATGAAAGAAAATCTCGATATTGAATTTTGCTTCGAAAGATAAGTATAATAAATGAACCGGGAGCGGACAAAGGCTACGATCTTCTCCCAGTTAAACAGCTGTTTCTGGAATAAATGAATAGAGCACAACCTACATTGCAGGGAAAAGCTCCGGATGAAGAAACCCAATGGTGTAGGTAGACGGTAGCTATGGAGGTTTCACAAACTACGAGCAACCTACTACAAAGTTCAGAGTATGGCGTCTTCATTTCTTAAACTGCATCTTATAACGGGGCCTGGTTTGTTATCCATATCCTAATATTTTGATAGTTGCTTGTATGTTGTATTAGAGCAGATCTGTGAAAAACTACCGGATATTATAATTGTGGGATTTGTGAACCTAAAAATATTAATAAAAACTATTTTTTTTTCAGGATTATTGCCATTCTAAGGAAGAAATTTACCTATCGAATGTTAGTAAACATGAAAAATTCGACTATCCAATGACGCTTGTAGTTAACTCACTCTCAATTTGGGAGGCCAATATGAGGCTGCCATCCTGGAAACATTTATTGGATAATCAACACCCTTGCCATAGGTCACCCCAAGTGGTTCGCTATGTTTTGTGCCTAGGGGTGCTCGGGTTCATGGGATAAGGTTTGTCAAGGTCCCGGCGGCAGTTGCGTCAATTCGCCTACTGCGTAGTGAACCTGATCCGGAGAGACTAGTTGCGGGAGATTTTCAGATCTCTTAGGTAGGAATCTTGCCTTGTACCGCAGTTTGAGGAAGAGATTCATAAGTCCGTCATACCTGGCCACACCGACCCCAGAAATCTACACACCCCTCCAACCCTTTTCCTTCCCAGAACTTCCTCTCCTTTCTTTCCTAAAAAAGATCCCCCATGTAGTATCTCCATAAGAATAGCCATTTAAATAATGTGTACATCTATATATCCTACAACTCAACTTTTTAACTCTTTTAAGGTTCTCAGCCTAAATAAAATCTTCAAAAAGAACTCATTATTACAAATTCACAAAGATCATTTCAATACAACAACAACAATCACAAACTTAAGTAACCGACCAAGATCACGTGGCAATTTAGAAATCCCAAAATATAAAACAAGTGCTTCTCAACAACATTATGCTTATCAAGGTGTAAAATTTTTTAATGCCCTCCCGTATAAAATCAAATCCGAAAAAAAATTATAAAGTTTTTAAATCTCAAATCAAAAAACTACTAGACCAACCCAACAATAATTATAAGTTTTAATCTCATAGAACAAATGTTTACTTATCTTATGATTACATGTACCCACTAGTAGAAATTGATAAAGTGCAAATTATAATATGTCCTTCTACTACGCAATTAATTTTTAATATCCTTATAAACAAAAAAAAAAAAAAATTTTCAGAACATATCCTCTAAAAATATTTCATCAGCCTTCGAACTTAACTTGTACTTATTTGTATGCACCCAAATTGTAACAACTAATTATGATGTACCTACTGTACAATATTTTCAGCTCTCTCATTTCAAATATCAATGTTTTTAAACCAACTCTATGTACTTACCACCTACAATCAAATGCAAAAATAATACTTTTATTTCTGCTACATATCTATACCTGTTTTATCTATATTGTATATCAAATTTTAACTCCTATTCTATTCTTGTTCATTATATAGACCGGTTATCATGTATAAAGGTTTATTTATTTTTTTCTTTGTAATTTAATTACTTAAAATAACATAATTTATGTACCTATTTTTTTTTTACAATGGCACTACTCCAAAATTCAAACACGATAAATTCTTTCTCTATTGAGTTGGGTAGCTTGTTAACAAGAAATTAATATATTGTAATTAGTTTTAAGAACCATATTGTTTACCCTTAAATCTGTTATATGTATGTATTCTAAATAAAAAACAAAAAATAAAAATGAAAGGGCCGCTAAAATATATTCACTGGATCTAGATCAGTGAAACCGCGCGCGTTTCAAAACAAATTCGCGTTTCAAATAAAGAATTATGAATTCAAAAAATAATTTTCACACTATAAAATATGACAATATTAGCGGCTCTCAAACGAAAATTTGAAATAGAAAAAAAAGATACATTTAAGAATTAAAACCAGGAACTTAGCTTTGCCGGGGCTCCGCTCAAAAAATAGTTTTGGTATATATTTTATCGCTTGTTTGAAATGGAGTTCCAATATTGAAAATTAAAGGTTCATTGAATTTGAATTATGTGGCGCATTACAAAGGAATATTTCACATTACTTACCCATTCATCAATGAAATTAGTGTGTTTAATTAAATGACTGCCATTGATTCGTTAGCAGGAGCTGCAACCCACATTTCAAGAGCTTGCTTTGACCATTTTGACGCGTGCTCCCTGGTTTTGCCTGAGTAATCCTGTACGAACTCCACAATTGACGCCTCCGTGGTCGAGGGACAAGGCTCTCGAGTAGCAATCCGATTGACTCGGGTTCAAATCCCTGCGTGCGCAAATAAATTATATTTGATTGTGTTATTTCACGACTAATTTATTTTAAGTTATATGTAGTATATTTGCGACACGTTCCAGATTGGACTGTGCACGCCGTGCACATTACCGCCGTGATGTAATACTAACATTCAGAATCGAAACGTTGCTTGAAATGGATTTAGCCGTATCTGGTGACCAGATCTAAATATACAGGTACTCCTTACTTTTCGACTCCTCATCTCCTTCCCCTCCCTTTAACATTCAGCCTCACAATGGGGACCCCATAGTCCCACTGGCTCCAGACGGGAGCAACTCTTGTGCGGTATTCACATTAAAAAGAAAATCAGTTTTGTGCTCACATACTTAAAAAGCAAGGCACCATAAATAATTCTTGCCTTCCATATTCAATCTTCGCAGATTTTAAAATCATAAGCTTCAATGATTTTTAATTCCGTCACAAAAGTTTTCGTTGTTTCAGATGACAGATTTTCAGCTTTATGTTTTTAAAGATATTTTTGTATTTTTATTTTGGTACATTATTTTACATTTTATATTATAACTTGCTTTTTACCCGCGGCTTCGCTCGCATGGTATTAGAGGGACATTACTGTAGCGCTTGCACTTATCAATTATCCTCCCCCTCCGCATTGCATATATTCATTCTCGGTGCATTAAGTTTTCAAACAGCTCGCGTGTCACCTAAATTTCATAATGCCAGAGCTCACCGGTAGTAAAAAAAATATCCAATTTGGTACAGTCGTTCGGATTCAATTTGGTACAGTCGATTCGTACCAACATTTCGAGGATTCATTTTTATTTAGATTGATAGATAGATATTAACTACGACGCCTGAAATAAAAAAAAAAATATATATCAACATTGTTTCCACGGCAACGATTTGTTTTCTGATGTTAACAATAACTCGCTTTTGTTAGCGACAGAAAACGTATAATAAATATAATTTCATAACGCCAGAGCTTACCATTATATAAAGCTTATATTACTTGCATATAATGTAGCTTTCTATTGGTGAAAGAATTTTTCAAATCGGTTTATTGGCTTATGCGTGAAAGCGTAACAAACAAACACACGCAGTTTCGCATTTATAATATTAGTATAAATTTAATAATATTGGCCTCACTGGGTGGCCTACCCGTGCTGAGGCTAACATTTTACAATACAAAAATTTAATAAGATGTATACATTATACATAAGATGAAATACATAATAACTGATAAAATGTATAAAGTCAAAAAATAAAAAAAATAAAATTGGCATATATTCTGAGTTGTGTGTTTGTTAATTATGTTTGATTCTTTTATGTTTAAAAATCCGTATTTAAAGTTATGTATTTGAATTTATTTTTGTTTTCATAAATTTTTGTTTTAAGTGAAAGACTCTTGAATCTTTTTATAGCATAGTATTTATGATGTATTGGTGCAAAGCTTGCGTTTACCGTCGGAATATAATGTGAATCAAGAACTAAATATCCAAATAATTCGGGTTTAAGAAACCGGGCCACCAGCGGAGCGGGTAATCCGTACGTTAAGCTTACGCTCGTTTTGATCTGGAGTACTCCGTACGCGGGATCTCATATGAATTCGAGATGGAGGTATTTGTATCTTGGGCAGATAAAGGGTGTTCTTTCACTGATTTATATTTTGTAAGATTGGCATGAATATTTCACGGATGACGAACATCACGGACTTCGAACATCACGGACTTCGAACACATTGATCCAGTTATAAAATTTTAAATGGTATCTTTTTTTTGCTTTTACTTTCAGAAGGCTAATACATTTATACTCGAATTGGAAATGCCCGCAGAACGATAAAATCGATTCTCTTTCAACCGAATAAATGGACAAAATTAAATAGTTGTATTCACGACATTCAGATGGAATTAATAATAAATCATTTTCCCATTCCGTTGGCAACATTCTTACAGAACATGCTGCTACAAAGAAAATAATGATTTTATTCTGTAATAATAGAATTAAGCTTCATCCAATCAAATATACTAATTTCGGTTGCAATGCGCAATATTCCTGCGTGAAATCTGGTTTATAGAACTCAAATTCGCTTTGAATTTAAGTATAATTTTCAAAATTGAGAAGAATAATTCAGACAAGCGATAAACTTTGTACTTTATACCCACCATGCATGCACCAGCCATAATATTAAAGAGAAACAGTAAAAACAAGAAATTGTGGTGAAATTACGTTTATCGATCGAATATAAATCTTTTTTCTTTTTCATATTTTTTTTTTATTGTTCTCTAGATTTTATGTCCGGGTTAAATCTTCCCCACAGGAAAAAAACTTAACCCTTCCACACACTTTTCCACAAATGATCATCTAGTCAATCCACGCGATGTAATTGCGTTGTATAAGTATAATAAATACAAAACTATACAAGAACAACACGTCAACCTACCAGAGACCATATGGGAAAATACTTCACCGACTCCAGATATTTTCATATCAGAGGGTTCGGCTCGATAGAACTCCTAACTGGACCGATAAATCTTACTGATCCCTCAATATAAATATTTAAAAAATCTTTCGTAATCCTACATGTGTTTAATATGACTGATTTTTGCATTTTTATATAAAGATTCTTTGACAAATCTAATAAGCCTAAATTTTGAATTAGAGAGCAAGGCATAATGCCAGTAGCCGAAATAACAAATGTTAATATTTTTATAGTCCGAGAATGCCAAATTCTTTTAATCTCAATATTATTATTGCTCTAAATATGAATATTTAAGAAATATCTGCGTTATGTTATTTAACCTCAGAAAATAAAATATTTTTCTAGAATTCATTTATAGAAATCAACGTCTTTTAATGAGTTTTGCATAATAATATTTTTTAAAAATACTGCACATCCACAAAAAATACTGAATCCACTTAAAAAAGAAACCACGAAACAAATCAAAAGAATCTTATGTTAAAGATATGAAATTCAGCTTATTATAATTATTGGGTTCAGCAATTAGGTATAAAAGACAAAGATCTAATTAGGAGAGCTTTAAGGAAAGCACAGAGAGGCTTTCGCCGCCGGCGACAGCGTTTATTGAGAGTTTCAGGAAGCGGGCTCACACGAGAGACGCCTCAGGAGCCTTCAGGCTACACTTTGTACCGAATTCCTCGAGAAACTGGCCCATAACATTCTGAAAACTGTTTCTAGGATAATACGGGGCAGGAAGTGTGCATTGCGCTGAGGAACTATGTTTTGTGCGGGCACAAATGTTGGGAAAACTACTACAATCGAGACCAAAATAACTAGGGTGAAGATTATGTATTCATGAAGGTTGAAGGGGCTACTCATACGTGCTATGTAAGATGAAGAAGTTTTATTGTGCTAAGACCGAAATTTGTTTTATTTATTTATTCACTAGCGAGTTCCCGGCATGCGTTGAAATGCAACTTAAATAAAAAAATTGTTTTTTCCACCTCTCCTTCCCTCCCACGACCCCTTAATCTCCACCTTCCCCCCTCCTAAGAACCCCCCTCCTTCGTTCCCCTCCGCCCTTCCTGGATTCCCCTCCCCCTCTCGCCTCTCCTCCCTGCTGCTAAACTGCATGAAATACGCCCAATTTTCAAACAACTCGCAATAATTTCATAACGCTAGAGCTCACTATTATATATAATCCATTGCGGGGATGCGCATATAAAGTCACAAAAGTTTCATTGCCATCGGATGAATGGTTTAGGAGCACATAAGAGACAAACAAAAAAACATTAATTTTTACATATTGAAACGCTTTGAAGGCTTTTACATATAAACATTATTATAAGTAAATTGTTCAGTGGCATGATAAAAAGTGAATACCTATTACATAACATATTAAACAGTATTTGAAAGACATAAGTAAGTATATGTATGAATGTAGTTTTATTATTATGTAGATTTGTACAAAAGAATTCAAGTATATCACGAGTAAAAAGAATTATGAAATTTGTTACAAAGAAATGTATAATAACTTTATTGATGTTATTATAAACATAAATGCGAAGAGTTAATAAGTTTTTTTTTTTTTAGTTTCTTTTTTCTTTTCTTATTTTATTTTTATTTTTATTAATGTGTTGTTATTTACTTTTAACCTATTATTATTATTTGTTTTTCCTTTGTTATTTCGAAACATGGAATGTATTGCATCTGGAATAAATTATGATTATTTTTTACTTTACAGAAAGTCTTAAGCACTTTGAAATAAATAGTTTTAATAATATCGAAGAAACTAAATAAATGTATGTGAGGTACGCGGTTAGAATTATTCCCACAAATTATCCAGAATCCCGACATTCCCAAAATATATCAAACATGTGACACTAGGTTGTAACCACGTTCTAACATACTCGTAATGCCAGAATACCCATGGTTCGCGGCGCAGTACAGGCAAGTTACAATCCCCACATATAAGTTATTAGGTAGAAGTCAAGCTGCATTTGAAGGACAGTCGTAGCAGCAGATGCATTGCGGGTCCAATCTGTTCCAATTTCCAATCCGTTACGAATAATTACAGTGCGCGGCAGCGGATTCGTCGGTAACAGATTTGTCGGATAACTGTAACGGCAGCGGATTTGTCGGCCACGATTGCTCTATCGGCTAACGGCCGTGGCTGCTTCCGTTCGTTCGCTTCATTTCTGCGCTATTAACGGTCCCATAAATGCGAAGTGATATATTATTAAAGGGGTATTGCCAAATCTTGCGATATACGAGTGCTACTTAAGAATTTCATTGAAATTCAATTTGGATCAAGCGCTTTCGGTATTTACCCCAGTTGAAAACTTCCCGTGAAAGAACCGTTGCTGTGTTACAACTTCTTAAAGTGCTAAAATTAATTTAACTTTCGTTTCAAGGCTACTTATTAAACGTGTAACACAGAAATCATGCTGGTTACTAAGTTCATCTGAGTTCTTAACCTATTTCAAAATTTCTTAACCTGATTTTGAGAAAGTATGGATTCGAAATATTGGTATTTTCTTTACTCGAAAGTATAAAATATCTACATTTATTCTGGTTTTCTTATAAATTAGAGGTTATTTACAATTTTGTTTAATAATCTGATTTTTTTTAATGTGAGTATTAAGGTGGGTCATTTAACAAAAAATGTCATTTTTAAATTCTAAGAGCGATAAAAGGGTGCCAAATGGGTTCAAAACGACGTGTTAATTTTTTTTTAAATTTCTGATACGATCTTCTTCCTCCGGATTCAACTCAAAGTTTTGAAAATTTTAATGTTTTAAAAAAAAATTTTTTTTTTTTACCAAACCATATTTTTTGTAATCATCCATAGCAAATAAAGTATATTTTGACGAAATCATTTACAAAAGGTCCCAAAATTGAGTCTCGCAAAATAATACCAAAATTTGAGAGTAAAAAGGATTTTACTGGTATTTGAAAACACTGCCTTGAGATAATTTGAATTATATTCAAATGTATTTTTTTATAAATAAATCTTAATATTTCCTCTTTTTCGTGTTTTATTAAAGAAAAACTTTTTTATAATAACATTTTTTAAAGATTAACAAGGGTGGGTTTTTCTCTATTATGTGAAATTTCAAAGTCAATCCGGAGGAAGAAGATGATATCCAAATATTATTAAAAAAATTACATGATTATATATCTCCATTTAACACCCTTTTATCACTAATAGACAAATCAAAACAAGAATATTTTTTTCCACATACAGTCGTGACCCATCCTAGTGAGTATCTGCTAACGATCGCTTGAAGCCAGTGAGACTATGGCATCCCCAATTGGGATATGTTGTGAGGCTGAAGGTAGTAACGAGGGGAACTAGATGGGCAAGAGGAAGGTGGTGAAGCACATGGCTAGTGAAATCTCGCCATCAAACCCATCTGCAGCCATTTCAAGCAACGTTTCCATTCTGAATGGTAGTCTTTCACCTGGGTAATACAGAGACTATCTTCCACTCTGGAACGTGCCGCAAATATACCTTTTATTTTTTTTAAATGATTAATTTGTAAAATAACACAAATCAATCTAAATAAAAATTTACTTGCGCATGCCGGAATTTGAACCCACTACCTCCGGAGCGCTAGTCGAAAGCCTTACCCCTCACCTACGGAGAACTGACTGTTGTCAGTATATATTGAGTGTACGAAAATTGTCGGGAAAATTTGAAGGCTTTATGGTAGGTACTGATATCTTGTAATAACACTGAATAAATAACCTCAAATGTTAAGAAACACAGAACTGAAGAACCAAATTAACCCCTTGGGTATAAGCAATTTTACAAAAAATCTGTATCTATTTCCATCTCAATCATTTCAAAGACGGTAGCCTACAAAAATATGAAAAAAATATTGGGTAGATTTACGAAATGTAAGTAATACTTAAATTGAAAAATGCTGTCGATAAAAATTACCGAATTTAATTAAGTGTCAGCATGTGAATTGGTAATTAGACTAAATAGAGGCTAGAGGATTTGGGTTCAAAATCCAGTTGCGACCGTTAAATTTTATATTTGGTGTCTTATTCAATTTTCATATTATTTTCGTTGACTAAATTAATACTAGTTATTTTTAATGATTACATTGCACTAAGTTTGCATTCCACTAAGCTTAAAAATAACATGCTCCCTAATTTTCAGCAAACCAATATTAAGCACCGTTAAAATTTTCACCGAAATTTTAAGCTACTCAAAACTAAATTAACGTGCACACAAAACAATAGTTTTGAAGTAAAACTTCTTTACGCACGCTTGATTTGGGGAGTAAGGTGGTGAATGCGTGACGAGAGCGTTACGAAAAGTGTGATCGGGCGAGGCGAACGAAGCATAAAGAAGTTTTACCTCAGTCGTGTGATCTAAAGCACACTTATTTTTTTTATAAAGGACAAACACTTATTATAATAACCTTAAAACTCAACCACTCAGGTTAATTTGTTCAACTCAAATTGATCTAATAGAAATCGTTGTTTCCCTTACTAACGTGATTAGAAATATGATCTAAACGGCATCAAAAAGAAAAAAACACCAAGCTTGATGTTAAAATGTAAAAGTTAACACCGAAATAATTAAAATTTACACCTTTATGAAACCAGTTTCCGACCGCAATTTGAAGAAAAATTATGGACCTTTGGGAATTTTTAATAAACTCTTTTTATACGAAAAAACATAACAGTGAGTTTCGAAACGACAGTATCGTTTATAATACATTTGCCTAGTAAAATATGTGTATGTGTGTGTTTTATATATTTTTTTATTATTTTCAGTAAGACCAGTTAGTAAAAACCAAGGAGAGTCATTTTAAAAACTTTTTTATAATTTCATTAAAAATTTTTATATTTAAAAAATTATATGTTTATTCCGAATTAGAAAGCGTATTTTCACACCTTTCTAAACGTTTAGCTTAGAGGCCCGGAGGAAAAAAAATCCCATAGGGCCTATTTCGTCTTTGGGGATGCTGTATGGAGGGTCGTTTTAGGGAAAGAAAGGAGTGAAACTTCTGAGAACGAAAAAAGTATTCTTCTTTCGTATGGTGGAGGATTAAAGTGGGATATCTGTTTGCGAGCCAGTCTAAAGCCTTAGGCGTTGCCCTGTGGACCTCATCAATCCCGCCGGAGAATGATTGGAACGGGCATTCGTTGACCACACGTTCGGTGGTTTACACTGCACCCGTTCACACATCGCCGACTTTTTAAGGCCCCATCTTTACATCATATGAGTACAACGGCTATGGGGAGCACCTTATCCTATTGATGGCGGACCAGAGCTTGCGAGGCAATGAGAACTCAGGCTGTCTGAAAAAGGTATGAGGGGTTGGTAGGAATCTAGGGATCAATGTATCCGGAGGTGACGGACTGAATCCATCGCTCCCACTGCGGTTCCAGGCTATCAGTCCGGCTCAAGAGATCTAGGTTGGATCTCCCTCAACCAGTCTCTCCTGATCTGGTTTGCCATGCAATAGGTATTCAAACGCATTCGCGGCCAAGACCAATACAAACCTCACCCAATGAACCCGGGCACCCCTGCTAAGTCACCAATTAAAGCGAACTACTTGGGATGACCTATGGCAGGGGTGTTGATTATCCAATAAAGGTTCCCGTACTCACACCCGCCTCCCAAATTGAATATCCATACTAATATTATAAAAGGGAAACTGCTCGAGTTCGTTTGTTACGCTTTCACGCATTAATTTAATACAAAGATTTTAAAAATCCTTTCACCAATAGAAAGCTACATTATATGCGAGGACTATAGACTGTATATAATGGTAAGCTCTGGCGTCATGAAATTATAAATATTAAAATATTATATTTGTTACACGTTTTCTGTCGCTAACAAAAGCGAGTTATTGCAAACGTCAGAAAACAAATCGTTGCCATGGAAACGATGTTATATTTGTGGGCTCTATGCTGGTAGGTACTCAGCCCCCTACCTACTGGTCGGCTGCTGCTCCAGAAAATTCAAATATGAGAATGTGTTTTTTTTTTTTTTTTTGACAAGATTTGTTTTGGAAGAAATGTCAGATGAGAGTTCCTACATTAAAAATATAATTCGTAACGATTATAAAGACTGTTTAATAAATAGTGTTATTTTTTATTATATTTATAAACTCCCCATATTCAAATAAAAATAAATCTCCGAAATGTTTATGAGCGCATAAATTCCGAACGACTGCACAAAATCGGATAATTTTGTTTTTCTTTGAGCTCTGGCATTATGAAATTTAGGTGGCACGCGAGCTGTTTGAAAACTGAATGTACCGGGAATGAATGAATGGAATGCGCGGGGGGGGGGTGATAATTGATAAGTGCAAGCGCTACAGTATTTTCTCCAAATACCATGCGATCGAAGCCGCAGGGAGAAGCTATGGTATATATGAGAAAAAAAAGATTTGCAATGGTTTGTTGTTTTACGAAGTTATAGGGTGTCCCGTGGCAGATTTTGAATTTGTAATTGAAATAAATAAACATTGTAAGCGAAAAATTTTAATGTATTTATTATCAAAATTAAATAATTTGGGAAGGAGGAAGGGGAACTCGGGAGGGAAGGGGGCTAGGAAGGTGAACGGGGACACAAGGGAAAGAACATGCTTGGAGGATAAATTTATTTCTAGTCATCAGTACAAGAACAAACAAAAATTATTTATTAATCTAAAATACGGTTTGCAGAAATATAAAAATAGAAATTATCCCTTTCAAGAAATACATAATTATTTCTCAATGGAAAACTTATTGGATTTTACTTTTGGATAAACGACTACATAGAATAAAAGGCAATTTCGTGAAAATAGGTATTATTGCTAAAGCTCACGGTAAATCACGTTTAATTTAAATTTAAGCAGAAATTTTCTGAAGCCGGATGTTTCTTATGATTTGATTCCCCGAATTTCTCGTTTTTGTTATAATATCTTGTTTTATTTTATGAGTAACTAAGCCAGTCGACGACCTTCCCGCAAAATATCGTAACTAAAGACGCCGAACGTTTTTGAAAAAATTAAATTGCAGTTCGATAAAATAGTGACAGGCAGAGCATGATAAAATAATAGGTTGGTTTAGTTTTGGTTAAGCTAGATAAAGTATGTGCGTTTGACGTTTTCTTTAATGAATCTTAAACTTTTTTCAAAAAAGTTTGGTCACTGCTCTGATATTCATGGAGCCGTGTATTTATGTTCAAACGACGTTATTCGACATGAGCTTTGAAATGCACTTAACTCCAATCTAAATGCGAAAAACATATTTTTTTTAAATTTTCAAATTCGAAACTATGAAAAAAAAAACACTTCGAAAAAATACGATAAATTCGAAAAAAAATTTGTTGAAATTCACTGAAAGACAAAATACTCGTAAATTGCCAGTAAAACCGCATAGTTTCACTGGTCCTTAAAAAATTGTGTGTTTGTCAATAAATTCTGTTAACGTTATTTTGTTTGTGAGGCGTCAACAATCAGCTACGAATGCCTACACTATTCGCGACTCTCGCAATAGGGCTCTCAGGAAGTAACGTAGACGTGCTACGCCGGTGCGAGTTAACGGTTGATTGAAAATCAATTTGATTTAAATTTACGAGGCACGCGGAGTTATTAGTGTTATCATTAAACTTATATTAATAATTAGGCGGATTGGGAATATTTCAGAGGGTTCTGAATTATCCAGGAAATCAATAAGATCCGGAGGTAGGCAATTCATTTCGGGAAATGTTTGTTAGGTATTATTTGTACTCGTATAATGTTGTTTTCACGAATAAACGAAATATGAACAAAATTGCTAAAGGGAAATTGTACATATCACAACTGAAGTGTATTGCGAACGTGTCGTGTGTGCCAGATTTTTTTTCCATTAAACCATACTTCGTGTGCAATTGATCAAACATTTTAAAATCAAGAGGAAGCCGCAACCAAAATATATGTATTCTTAGTGTGCTTTTTATCGCCAAGAATATAAGTAACAGGCATACAAATTGCCCGACGAACGGAATCTAGAGATCATCATTTCAAGCGTAAAAGTGTTTTTCAAAATTCATTTTGTGACTAATTTTATAAGCAATACATAGTTTTTCCATGTGCCGATCCTCTGCTTTGTTGCTTAAAGTTTGATCATGGTGCCTTTTTCCATGCTCTAAAAATTTAGCAAGCTGCCGAAATGAAGTACTTGAGAGGAGTGGCAAGAGTTACGAAATATGATCAAATAAGAAACTCGACGATCCGAGACGATCTAAACATTGAACCACTGTTGCTCTTCATAGAAAGGTCGCAACTGAGGTGGCTTTGGCACGTACTAAGAATGTCTGATGACCGAATTTCTAGGAAAATACTGAGTGCGATTCCAGAGGATAGACGTCCAGTGGGCCGCCCCAGACACTTGAGGTACTGCCATGGACGAAGGCCGCACAATTAACGCAAGACAGAGAAAAATGGAGGCTCCTTGTCGATCCAGTGGGCCCCCCACCCGAATAGTATAAGGGGAAGATGATAAGTATTGTTGAATTATGAGTAAAAAATGATCAATGGAAACTGTCACAGATAATCTTAGTCATAAAATTAGGTACTTAAAAAGCGGTTTGTTATAAGCGTTGACACATTTTTAATGAAAATACTTTTTTTAGTAGTTAACGACAATATTTTTTATAAAGAAATTAACAATTTGATTTTAATGCTATTCAATGGAAACGGCAAGAAAGCTTCAAATTAGCCAAAGCGTGTTTTTAATGAAAACCGATTTTTAGTCAAAATTAATCTAAAATACTGATTTAGCATTAAGCTTTGCCTTGAACAGGTCATCAATTTAATTGATCGATCTGGGGTCTAGAAGACGAGAGTGCTTATTTAATTTGGTGACATAAGTTTTCTTTCAATTCTATTAAGAACACATTTGAAGAGATAATCTGTATAACAAAGCGCATTTTTTCAAAGAGAAATGTCTCCCCAGAAAGGTTTTTTTTAAAACAATTCTCAGACCACGAAAAGGCTTATTCAGATTTTTAAAAATCTATATAGTCAATATATTTACCTACTTAATGTGTAATAGAAAATGATTCATTTTCACAAGGTGAAACATATTCAAATCTACATCTTTATAAAAGTGAAATAACTGGGAGAGTAAATACATAAAGAGCCATTATTATCTATTTTCAATATATTTGAGTAGGCCCCGAGTTACGTAAAGAAGAAATTTTATCTCCAATTCACTATCAAAATTGTTGCCTTATTAGAACAATTTTTTCTGATATTTCGCTTTGTAAAAACTTATTTTTTTCATGTACGTAGATATTTTTTTTGTCAATTTTAAAATAAAATGTTTTTTCACAAATTAATTGAGTTTCTTTTTTATTAATCATCATGATTGACTGCTTATTGAATTAGCAATTAAAGATTATCTACTACAAAATTTGACCCCAAGTTTTTGGAGATATTTCTCATCTCGATTGTAGATTGGAGTTATTCTCGAATAGATTGACATCTTTAATGCACAGATGCAATGTAGACATTCTTAGTCCTTTATACAAAAAATTCAATGGAATACGTTCGAAGGAACTACCACTATGGAACCCTTGTGCAAACGGATACCCGTTCATAGCTGATGCTGGATTCGCGAGAACGGGTCGTTTCTCCGACTCGTTTTTGTGTAAGTGCATGTGGAATCCGTTTTTCCTCTTTCATTTAATCCGGGCCTCTTCAAGATCCGCATTATCTACCTATCTTCAGCCCCTACCTCAATCCACCTCACAACGCTGTCCGGGTGGCGACGCAGAGAGGAAAACTACAACGTGAGCTGTTACACAAAGAAAACACTTTGTTTTAGAACATTAATTTATTTAAATTTATGCACAAACCATTTCCCTCGACTCAAGCTTCATCACAGTAAAAATTAAAAGCAAATAAAATATATGGAGAGAGATGAAGAGGGGGACATAATATCAAATAATATTAGTGGATTTAATTTAATAATACGTCAAACCACAAAGTGATTGCTTTCTTCGAAAACATATTTGTTTTTGCTTGATGTCCAAAGAAGCCTACAAGTTACAAGCCTACAAATTACACAGAGCTTATGAAAAATTTAAACATGCAGATAATAAAAAAAATAAAAAAAAGTTGTTTTGAATTAAGAGAAACTATTAGTTCTGTAAACAGTAGACTTCGTGCCCGAAAAAGTATGCTTCTATTTTTCTCTTCTTTTAAATCACTTTCAAAATTTCCACGGAAGTTACAAGATTATTTGTTAAGTACGTGCTAAAAATCCTATTGGCTAAATTAATAAACACGACGGCTTAACATTACAAAAAAAAATTAATGAACCATTAAAACGGCCACTATGTTGAACCGGCACCGAAACGTTAAAAAACAGTTTATAGACAGAAGAAACGCCAAATTCAAATAGTTGATTTGATACAGGACCTGGTTACGCTCGGATCGGTCTATTACAAAAGTAAAGAAAGATTACACAGGCAAAAAAATAGGAACGTCGATGTGTGTGATGTAATATTATGAATTATGGCACTATGCTAGGATATCTTAGTTTGTTTTACACCCACTATCAATACTAGACTAATTTTGAGAGCGTATTTTTACACACCAAAAAAGATGTAGGATGAACAAAATAAGTTTACACAATAGTTTGCAAATTTAAAAATATATATATATATACCTGACAGAACTACTACGGGCTCGCTCTGAACTAAAGTTATTAACTCTATTTTCGGTTCATGGTGATGAGTTTTCGGCTTCATCGGTTTCAGTTAATACTGTAGTCTACTCCAAGCTAAGACCTGATACTCTGAAAGCTCGATCACTAAACACAGTATCTGGACTGCGCTTTAGTTCCTTAAAACCCCGCATTGCGAAATTCTTATTCTGAAAACAAAAGTTAATAAAGATAATCTCTTTACATTCGCACATTCGTTCATTCGTCACATTCGTTATAGACGAATATAGGAAAATAATTTCCCTCAGGGCCTATGACGTCTTTCAGGATGCTGTGTGGAGGGTCTTGTTAAGGAGAGGAAGGAGAGGAAGTTTTGGGAAGGTAAAGGTATGAGGGATGGGTAGGAATCTGGAGGTCAGTGTGTCCAGGAGTAACGGACGTCCATCCCCCCCGCCGCAATACAAGGCGATGGTTCGAGAGAGTCTGGTTCAAAGGCCTCCCCAAACCAGTCTCTCTCGATCCGGCTCGCCATGAAGTCGGAAAAAGCATTCGCCGCCAATCCCTAGGCAAACCCCACCCCATGAACCCGAGCAGCCCTGTTAAGTCACCCACGTAGCGAATCATTTGGGGTGACCTACGGGGCAGAGGTGTTTATTATCCAATAAATGGTTCCCGAGCGGTGGTACTCATAACCGCCCACCAAATTGTTAATTAAAGACTTTTGTCAAAAGCTTTTGCTGTATTTCAAATAAATCATGTGTGCTTATGCCTACTAAATAAAATTGTTTTAAAATATTGGTTCACTCTCTCTAACATTCGTATTAACATATCTCTCTTTCTAATTGTTAACCTTAAGTCATCCGAGAGCTGATGATTTATTTATTTATTTATTTACACCCTAGTGGGCTTTTACACAAATAAGTAATAAGCTAAGTAATAAGTAATAAAGTAAAAAGTTATAAAGTAATAAGTTATAAAGTAATAAGTTATAAAGTAATAAGTAATTAAGTAATAAGTAATAAAGTAATAAGTAAGACAGTAAGTAATAAGCAAGACGTAGTACACAATATAAAATGATTACAAATTAAAATTATTTAGTGCTTTCACTACGGAATCGTTAAATAATATGTTTCAATAAAGTAATTATAAAAAATTAAAATTGTACGTTGAAGTTTTTAAGTTCTGCAAATTTCTAGACTTATTTGTAATAATAATATCTAACGACGGGTGATGTTAATCAACAGGTATAAGAGATGAATGTTGTATAGGCCTAATTACGATGATGTTGTTGATATGAGCTTATTGTCGGGAACTTGCGTTGCATTGAATGAGTCATCTGTGTGGTGAGGGTATATCGAAATACCGATCTAGAAATCGCCGAAAAGCATTATATTAATTGTGTACTCTACCGCCAACAATTGATTAAAAATGGTATATGAAAAAAGGTAACCGATACATACAACGGTTGTTGGAAATATGAATATCGCTTCTCACATCGCGGAGCTACTAAAAAATTCTACGAAATAGCGTGATGGCAGTAAAATCACTTTCAAATCAAGTATGTTGAAGTATGTTTAAATATTTTTTTTCTAGCTAAGCTCCCATTTCATTAAAAACCTTCAAAGTAATCGATCAACTTTTTTCACATTAAAACATCTCTGTTCTGTTGGCGACCCGTTTTTTTGCCAACTCTACATTTTTTTTTAATTATAAAAAGGTTGTGTAAAAAAGCTTTCAAAGGAAATATAATACAGTTTAGACTAGAAAGTTTGTCCAATATTAATTAAGGCTTTAATCTCTACTTTGTGCCTCAAATCTCTACACGGTATGAAGTTATGATGATAAATGAATGATTAAATTATTTCCATTTTCAAAGCAATGATACACATAATTAATTATTGCAAAAGTAATTTAAAAAAAATTATTGGGTTGAGCTTTTATATTAATTTGAATAAAAAAATCCGTAAAATGCTACAATATTAATTAGAAAACGGATGAGTTTCATTTATTCTATCTGAAGTATATTATTACAATTTGTTTTACTGAAGCAGTAAAAAGTCTCCAACGGTGACCTCTGGAGTTGTTAAATTTAATGAACGTTTTTTGTCTGGAATTTTTTTGTCACAATATGTCGCATTCTTAGTTTCAAATTTTATCTGTTCAAATTTTTGAAGAGTTAATACTAGTTCAAATCATTGGCGAATAAGCTATCAAATGTGGACGTATTTAAACAAATGCAGCAGATTGTTTTAAATAGCTTTTCTTATTTCAAACTAGCTGGTTCCCGGCATGCACTGCAATGCGATATTCAAAGAAATAAATTGTTTCTCCCTGCATGTCCTTTTCCGTGCGTCCTTTTCCCTTCTCGCGTTCCCGTTTCACCTTCCCCGCCTTCCCTCTCCCCTCTCCTGTTCCTCCGTCCCGCCAACCCCCTTCCCGGGGTTCAGGTAATTCAGTCTCAGTATATTCAGTTTTCAAACAGCTTGCGTGCCACATATTACAATTTTTTAAATTCAAATTTTCATTTTTCATAAATAAAAAATATTCCCTTTTGTTTATTATAATAACAATACTTCAAATTTTGTACCTAATCTTTAATTCTTGATTCGATTCTAATTATTATGTAAATACTTCAAATTAATTAATCAATTTAAAAAGTTTTGAAAATTGAATTCTATCTTAACAATCATTGTTTTACAAAATGTCATTCTCAAATTTTTGACAGTTTCGCAAGAATTTTTGTGAAGATTAAAATGTTTTTCAGATGTATTGTCATGTGGTTGTAATAATCCAGAAACCTTCCCGGGGATTTAAGGAAGGTTTTTTTAAGGTTTCAAACATTTCCTATGCTTAATAAAGCAATACAGAGGCATCTCACGAACCCGCACGTTTTGAATTTTATACGAATACATAGATCAAACTCTTTATGAACCATTTAGCAATAAATTTTCACTCCACCTGAAATTATGGAATAATAGTTGCTCTTTACAATGCTCTGCACAATGATATTTACGTCATAAAGTCTTATTTAAGTTGCAAAGTGCCAATGTGTTGATTTTCTCACTAAAATAGCGCTATAAAAACAATCCAAGCATTACTATTATCAAAAATCAACGCTCGAAGCTTTGACAGGTTGTGGAAAACCTCTCTCTATTAGGAACTCTGTCATCCTTGAACACATTAAGTAAATAATTTTTTATAGATTCTTAAATTTGTAAGTTTTTATTATTGTCCCACTTTTTTCACGCTTTTAGAAGTCAGAAAAGTAATTGATCCATAAAAAATCAAGGTTGGTAACTTACTTTAAACTGCATTGCAATTTTTTTCTATTTGATATACAAATGTACTCGTTATTCATAGCTGTAGCCTTTTTTCCACACAGGAGTCCCTGAGAAAATTAATTTCCCTAAAGGCCTATATCATCCTTGGGGATGCTGTGAGTAGGGTCTTTTAGTGGAAAGGAGCATTTCGTGGAAATAAGTTTTTTTTTGGAAAGGAGCAAAGGAGCGTTCTTGAGTAACAGCTCAACAGTAACTTCTTAACAGCTCAAGAACAGTTGAACTCCAGAAAGAGTAATAGAAACGATCCGTTCTATTGTGTCTACTGCGTATAATTTTTTTCAGTGTTTCCTGACTTTGCACCGATGTGGAAGGAATCATCATCAGTTCTTTGGAGCGTCTTCCATTGAAATACCGGTAGAACAAGGAGCTTTCCCACCCGACGAATGCGCTCTAAAGATTGGAATCCATTTGTTAAGATAGGAGAACGTATAAAACAGACCACCCGTTTTTTCCATATATTTTGTTGCTCCAGACCAGAGGTGGCTGCCAAATTCGACCGTGGGGGGCTTGCGATTTGTACAGGATTAGCAGTCGTGCACTATTAAAGTATTAGCGAGCCGAGTTTCTGAGTATAGGCTAACTTAATTCTGGCTTCGATGGAATCCCCGTAAACGAGATGGTCACCTAGAGAAACACCGTAGAGGTAGGCCTGTTTGGAAGATTGCTTCCATTGAAGGAGGCTAGATTTTTTTCGATCCCTTTCAGGCGGCTGTAGAATAGTATTTCAGTATAAAAAAATATATATTTAGACAAAATTTATTACATCGAGAATTTCTATGGTTAGAGTTCGATCATTAATATTATGGTATAATTTAGTTAAGATTTTGGTTTGTTGCTGAAATTCCAGAAATTTTGGTATAACCGATAGTTTAAGCACATTAGCTATACTGACAGCGAGTTCAAAATTGTTCCTGCGATGTTCCTGCTGCGATGCATAGTACTACTGTTGAAATTGCGATGCGAACCGAAAATTGTTACATTACTTTAAAACATAGAGTTAGCATCGCCCAGGTGAAGGATCACAATTTAAAAATATAATATTGCAATAGCTTTATCCGTGTTTGGTGACTGGATTTTAATGGGCACCCACTTCCAATCATCTTTTTATCAATCTCTTTCCTCTCAACACTCCTATCGGCCTCGTAACACCCGAAAAAAGAAGATTTTCCCAATGTTTTCCGAACACACTCTTTCTTTTAACCAATTAGTTACAACACCAAACAGATAACCGCACTAGGGCAAAGAAAGCCTAGAAAAAAAACAATAGAAAACACTCAACTCCGCAACGTTAATTTTTCGAGGCTTTGCGAGTCTACCCCTATTAAAAGGCTGGCGGGTTGATTTCTACTCGGAGGGTGTTTAGGTGACTCGGTCATGCGAGCTCTTGTTCCCGGAGTTGCCCGTGTTAGCGGGGTGTGGTGCGCAGGCCGCCGGTTTCGCCACCGTCATGTTGCAAGTAGAACAAACTCGGGTAAAGTAATTAATGCAAAGTGATTTGTGGGTGAGAGTATCGGAGTTTTAACCGAATTGAGAGTATTAGTTTGCTAACACAATGGTATTTACAAGGCGTATCAAGATTTTTCTTAAGTTAGTATTTTTCATAAGTTTCTCGGAATGATAAATGATTTACAGCAAATACTTCGTATTTTTCATCATAATAAGCAGTTGGAAATGTTGCTTAAAATAGCTTTAGCCATTAGCCAATTTTATGTTCCAATTTGCACACTTCGAATAATTTATTTATCATTAGCTGAATCTATTATAAGATATGGAATTACAGCTTGGGGACTTTCCTGTAAAACAAATGTAAATCGTGTTCAATCAGTTCAAATTTCATTAGTTAAATTATTAGCTCATAAAAGTTTACATGAACAAAGGCATAATGTTCCGTACTTTTACCAAAATCTCAAAATTCTCTCAGTAAGAGCAATTCTGTGGCATAAAATTATATTTCAGCATATGAATAGCCCTATATACATAAATAAACTGGACCACACTTACAATACTCGTTTCACGTTAAATGAAGGACTAATTGTACCTAAGCATTTAAACAAATATGGACAAAGAACACTGGACTACATGATACCTAATTTCTTAAATATGTTACCTGCCGAAATTAAAAAATGTACAAATGGTAAAACAAATATTATGTTGAAAAATTGGCTTGCCGAAAGGAATAATTTGTATTAGACTAACACAAAAATTCTAACTGCATAATAAAGTAAAATAAGTTTATTTATATATCCAAAGTAAAGTATCGACAAATTGCTAAAAAGTAGTTTATTGGGACTTTTCTTTTTTCTGTATAATATTTTATTTTTTGCTATCATATTGTATTACTTTGTATTTATATTAAATAAATTAAACATTAAAAAAAGAAAAAGCCGTATTTGGTGATAATACTTGAATAACCAGTTACTTCTCAACCTCCTTCTTTCCTTCCCCTCCTCACTCCCCTCAGCCTCCAAATATTCCTTTGTTAAGGATATTTGGGAGCAGTTCGGGCTCTTGTACGATATTAGCAGTGCGGAGTTAAGAGAAATGAAAGTTTGGCAACTGACTGTTAGGATCTGGCGAGTTTCTTTCTCTCAGAGACGGGGTGCAAAAAATTAGCGCAATCGCTAAATGTGAAAGACGATATATATATTTTTAATACATTTACCGGGACTCATAATCAAGGATCTTACCACTCTACCACGGAGATCATCAAATACTTAAAATTTGTATAGGTTTGAAATTAATTCAAATAAAACTTGTAATTTATTTCATAAAAAAATGTAAGCATAAACCACTAAAAAATGCATCAGAATACTTGCATTAGAAATGTATGAACCATTCCATTACAACTCAGAATCAACTAAACTCAACACAAATGAAATTTTTTTTGAAAAATAGCCCATAATCTAACCTAACGTAACCGAGTTTACAATTTTATTTCTAATAAAATTATTCACATCTATATACAAATATGAAAATAAAAATATGTTTGTTTCTGTCTATGTATGTTGGTTTGCATGCTATGCCTTGCTAAACCATTCATCCGATTGCGATGAAACTTTGGTGATTTGATGTGCGCATGCCCGAGATTCTTACTATATACAATAGTGAGTTCTGGCATCATGAAATTATGTGTTGCTAATTAAGCTTATTCTCAACCATGCTACTAACATGAAATTATGTGTTGCTAAAAGTTTATTCCCAACTATACTACTAACCAAAATGGAGTACTTTGAAACTTATTAAAATTTATATTTATTTTAAATAGGTACCTATGGTAGGTACTAGATTTGATAGAACAATTGTAAAAAAAATTGAAATAGATGGCACGCGAGCTGTTTGAAAAGCTGAATGTACCGGGACTGAATATATTGAAAGCGGGAGAGGGGAGGGAATCGCGGGAGGGGGGTAGGCGGGAGAGGGGAGAGGGAAGGCGAGGTGGGAACGCGTTAGGGGGAGGGGGTGCGGGAGAGGTAGGGGAGGTGGAAGAGGTACGAGACAAATGGGAAAGGACACGCAGGGAGAAACAATTTCCTTCTTAAGTGGGATAGCAACGCATGCCGGAAACTCACTAGTTTCTAATAAAATTATTCACATAATAAATAAAAACCACTTTTTCGCTAAAATCGATCGTTTCTTAACTCCGTTTGTCAAGCCATTTGTAAACCTGTTATTTATATTCATGGTATTAAAATTCCCACGAAGAACATAGCCATTTTCGGCTTGTATAAATGGGTATTCTATTATAATATCTACTAACAAAGTTATTACTTAACTTTGTTAGTAGATATTATTAGCTGCTACTAATCCTAATAAAACCAGTATATTTTTCACAGCGTGAAGTAAAACAAAACGAGCTCAGGGATATCCCTTATTTCCAGCCGTTTCTTAAAAGCTTTATGCTACTGCTCTGTTGCCGTTCCTTGTTGCTAAAAAGTGCAGGCCTGTGATATATATTTCACTAGATTGAATAGTTTGTTAAAAAAACTTCTCCTAACCATCAAATATTATTTTCTTGTTTTGTGAATAGTATATCTTACTATGTACACTCGTATTTCTACACTCAAACTCTTATTAGGTAATGTGTAAAAACAACTATAATGCATATTATTTATTATAACACTAGCAGACCCGGTTACACGTTGCTGGGGCTAACGAAACACAACGCCATTACTCAACCTTTATAACCAACGCCATTTGTTAATTTGCATACATATCAAATCCACACCGCCCGCTGCCCGCTGCCCGCTTCCTGAAATGAATCATTGAATTTATCGGCTTTTCTTTACTATATATATAACATGCATGTATTATACACATAAACCTTCCTCTTGAATGTGAAAACTACTGGTGAAAACTGCATTAAAATCCGTTGTGTAGTTTAAAAGATCTAAGCGTACATACAGCGTGAGCGACACCATTTTATACTATGTAAAGATTATATTTACGAATATGTTTATCCGAGACACTATCTGGGGTGCAAATAAATTCGTTTGAACTTTGTTATCATTATTTATAAAGTTCGCAGCCAAAAATATGGGAAAAATTAGTTGAGGATAATATTGTTAATTTAGAATTTGAAATGTGAGATCGAAAAATGGCGTAAAATGAAAAGATCCCAATGGCCAAATTGATTGAGGCGCTGTGTCCCGGTAAGACGAGAGATCCTGGGTTTGATTCCTAGTTGCCACCATCACCTTTGTATATTTCTGTATCTTGATCTCTTTAATGTTTCTTTTAGATTTATTATTAGATAGAATCTCTTTTTTCTCTTTAATGATATATTACATTGATGGTATAACCATCAAAAGTCATTAATAAGTTGATCTAATAAAATTGAATATTCATTTAGAGTTTAGACCATAGGTTCTCAATGTGGGCGATAACGCCCCTTTGTGGGCGTTTGAGACTTTCAGGGGGGCAGTAGGAGACCCAGAGAAAATTAGGGGGCGTTGAGTTGGCACAGTTTAAAAAAAAACTATAAAAGACAAAAAAAAAACGTAATGACGTACTAATAAAGCAAAGTAAACTTTAATATTGGTTTATTTTGTTAATTGCATGTATTGCAGTCATTTTTATCAAGTGTGCGAAAATTCACGTTTCGGGAAATGGATGAAAATTGAACTGAAAGATGTTGGGCTCCCAATACAAATAAGTTGGGAAGAATAATTGCAAACATATATTGTCCAATTAATTGATTATAATATTATCATCTTGAGTGTAATATTATTATTATTAATATTTAGCACTATATTATGAATACAAGAAAGGAGGTAGCAATATTTATTATTATTTATATAGCAGGTATTTAAAATACAAAATAATGGCTTTAATCACTTTTTTTTTACATTAACTCCACACAGGAGGCACTGAGGAAAATAATTTCCCTGAGGACCTATGTCATCTGGGATGCTGTGTGGAGGGTCTTTTTGAGGAGAGGAAGGAATGAACATTGGTCTTGAAGAGACCCATGTTGTAGGAGGGAGGAAACACAGATGCCGGCAAATCGTTCCATAGCCGAGCTGTTGAACTCAAGAACGAGTCGAAAAAACGACCCGTTCTCATGTGACAAATGTCAACTGTGTACATATGTTGGGCGCACGTTTGGCGTGTCTCCCGATAATGCACCGGTGCCGAAAGGATCAATGACGCTAGTTCCTCAGAACATCTTCCATTGAAATACCGGTAGAACATGGATAGCATTCCCACCCGACGCCTGTGCTCTTATGTTTGCAATCCGTTCGTTAAGATGGGAGAATCTATCAAACGGACCGCCCGTTTCTGCACAGAGTCGAGGGATTTTGGAGCTCCAGACCAGAGGTGGCTGCCAAATTCAACCTTGGGGCGCACTTGCAATTTGTACAGGGTTAGCAGTTGTGTACTATAACAAATAAACTAATATATTTTTAATCGAATTATTGATTCCGTGATAGTTAAGCCCCTCCCCTCCCCTTTCATTCAATATACCTAATCAATTCACTTATTGAAGCCAAAACGATTTTCGCTTAAGTAATTTTGCTACTGTCCTAAACTATCTAAAACTTAGACCTAGTTATTTGTTTTAACTAATTTATAATCTAATAGTTGGAAATTTATAACGTTGGGATGTAACGAAATTAAATTGAGTGATGTTCCCAAAGTTACATTGTTCAATGTTTAAACTTAAAATCTATTATTTATTTGTTGCTTATACTAAGTTGTGCCACTTTACACTTTAAATGAGTTACGAAAATTACTCTGCAAATACCATCTGTTAATTACTTTTGGGGGCATAATTCAGCGCGGCATTTGTGCGGATTGTTTGGTCACGATGATGCTTTGGACAAGTGAGCATCGCGCGTTTGCAGAAGAAGCGTATTTTAAAGCCAACGATTCGTGTACTGCTGCTCACCGACGATTTCGTTCGTGGTTTGATATTCGTGTTTGATAAATGTTTTTGTGAACAAGCAAAACTACCGCTGCGCACCAAAAGGATAAAACTCGCGGAGCATCAACAGACTCTGCAGAGCCCTATAGTATCCGTTTGGGCCGCTCTATCCACGTACGGAATAATAGGACCGTTTTTTTCCGAAAATTCTCTCTAGCAACCATAATTGTTGATGGCAACTCTTATCGCCACATGCTAAGCGATTATTTAAGGCCAAGACTTCAAAACCAACTTTTGTACAGTCTACACACATGGTTTCAACAAGATGGCGCCATACCTCTCACAGTGAGAGCCACCATGAGCTTCCTCCGCGTACAATAGCTAATTCGATATAGTGACATCGTGTGGCCACCCAGATCTGCGGATCTCACCCCCATGTACTTTTTTCTGTAGGGGTATCTTAAGGCTAAATAGTAAAATATCTTTATTTAATTGATAAGTCCTAAATTTGCCACGGGACATCCGGTGTATTGCTGTGGTGTACTTTTGTTTTCATTGATTCATCGAGTTTCAATGATACTTCGGTTCGTCAGGTCAGGTTCGAATCGTGTCTATTATTGTCTCATTTACAATGAATATTGAACTGGACTTAATGACCGTTCTAAAGGATACTCTGTGTCAATTTGTGCTAGGGGAAATGGTTACTGAAAGTGCCCACCTGTCGATCGGAGGTCATCGCTTATCTTTGTAACCGTTCGGGTATAAGAACCCGAACGGGCGACAGTTATCTTTCTCATATATTCAACTTTACCGACCTCTGTGGAGACACATTACAACTACATACAACAACATTTACTAACGTTATCTGCTGAGAGACATTGGAACTATATACACATTCAAATACACTACATCGCCAAAACATGGAATCTATCGCCGATTGTCTGAAATTCACGTCAAACCAACAAATTAGGTAATATTAATTATGTTTCTTTAGCTCATTCACTGACGCTAGTAAACTGAATACTGTAGTAATGAGATCCCCGAGGAGCACCTGTAGGAAAGCCGTGAATGCCGTGTGAACAATGTGGATATGCGTGAATAATGCAGGCTGATTTCAACGTAACGCGCAAGATTATGACAATGACGCTTAGATTATTTGGGCAAGTTGTTAAGGAAATTGGGAAAGGAGTGTAAGAAAAATATATAACACCAACGTGAATGGTAGAAGAAAATGAGGATGCTAGAGGCAGACGTGGCACAATTAGATTTTTTTAAATTTTGGTTGCTGTTGTGAATACCGCACAAGAGTTCCAACTATTCCCATCTGGAGCCAGTGAGACTATGGCATCCCTAGTTAAGGTATCTTATGAGGTTGAAGGTGGAGAAGAGGGATATGAGGATGGTGGGGAAGTACCTGGCTTTTCAGATCTGTTCACTAACTATGACTAAATGCATTTCAAGCAACCTTTCAATTCTTAATGCTTGTCTTATACCAGGGCGATACTTAGAATATCTTTCACTTTGGAACGTGCCGCAAATATAATCAAATATGAAATAACACAAATGAATCAAATAAAATTTATTTGCGCTCGCCAGGTTTTAAACCCGCTACATTCGGATTGTTAGTTGAGGGCCTTACTCCTCCTCTAATACGGATTCCGTCAAAAGTGAACCAAATACTGAAAATAAATGCGATTGTGGCTGGAATATGCGCCAATTTTCGATTTACTTGGTTGTGCATCCCCTCTCCTGCCCCAATGGAGAAGACTTGGTGGTTTGTTACTTTACTTTTTCACTTCACAGTATCTTTCGGTTACTTTTTAACTTTGTAGTGTAATCAAAACACATTCGTAAATAAAATTGCTTTGCGGAAATTTAAAAAATCCTTTTTAAAAACAATTCGGTTGCAAATCATTTCCTGTAACATTGTCTTAAAATCATTTTTCTTTATTTATTGAGATAAATATTTGAAAAGTTTTGAATCATTAAAATTGTTTTTACGAAACTGTCAAAAATGTCACAATTTGAGAATGACATTTTTCAAACCGTCGATTGTTCAATCAAATTTCAGTTTTCGAATAAACTCTTTAAATTAATGAATTTATTTACTTTGAGTACTCACCTATGATACTAACCAAAATGGAATACATTGAATCTGATGAGAAGGTATTTAAAATAGTTGTGTACCATATTTCATTGTTTGTTCTTATAATAAACATAAATAAATGTTTATTATATACGAAAAATGAAAATTTGTATTAAAAAATTGCAAGAGTGGCACGTGAGCTGTTTGAAAACTGAATGTACCGTGTCTAAATATATGGAACGTTGAAGAGGAGAGGGGAAAGCGGAAGGAGGGAGAGGGTGGGCCGGGAAAGTGGAGGAGGAACGCATATTGGGAAGGGGACATGGGAAGAAAAGGGGTGGCGGAAGAGGAACGGGACGAATGGGAAAGGACACGCAGGGAAAAACAATTTATTTATTAAGTAGCATTGTAACACAAGCCGGGAACTCGCTAATAATATCATAAAACTAAACCGAAAGAAAACATTCCACCTTTATAATTTCATTAGTAAAATTCACGGGGACGCGTTAGTAAACCTATATTGAATGTTTTATTGCGAATCGAAAGATTTTTTGGCCGATGTTTTTTGGAAGGGCTTCTCTAAGTTGTTCTTTATCAAAAGTGCATTTGCAGCTCCCATTTGCAGCTGCCACCGCCCTGAAATGCAGCCGCCGCGTTCATTCTCCTCAACACAGAGTAATTTGCTACGAATTGCTTTATTATCAGAGTAAATTAAGTTGAATATCACAATGCTTTTTCCTCAACTTATATTCTGTTCTGCATTTTTCATTTACTGAAAAATTTTATTCGACTTTTTAATATGATTACCACCCCCGCTAAAAATATCAGTGGTAATTAATTCTATCAGTAATGTTGAAATCAATGAGTGTTACTAATGTGTGCAACAATTCACATTATTATCTTAACAATAAATATTTAAAAATAATAATATATTTGTGTTTGAAACAGTAAATATCTGTGAACTCTTACCATCAGAATTGTCGTTTGTATCATGAGATTTTGAATTTTGCAAAAAGAAAACGCCATCTCTAGATATTTTTTTGTTTGAATTTATTTAGAAAGTCAGGGTATTGGATCCCAACCTTTTTGGGGAACAATATCTCCATTAAGTTTTCTAATGATTTTTTTAAACATTTGTTTTGGTTCTTCTTGCCTAATTGAGAATAATTGTCATTCTCACCAGTTAATTTTAAGTCACTTATATCTGGTATCTTTGCTTTACCATCTCCCAGTGTTCTAGTATCTAAATTATTCTTATCTAATTTTTTTGGTACAGCCTGACCAGTCCGAGAATTGACATTCGGTATCTCATCAGCACTACTATCTCCCAATGTTCTAATATCTCTTATGAAAATTTTTTTCTTAAGAACAACATTTCTTAAATCTAAGTCATTGGTTTTTAGCCTTTTAAGTGAATTATTTGATTTTAAGCAACTTATATTTTGTTTTAAGTCATTTATATTCAACTTATCAATATCTTCTTTGGTCTGCTTTGGCTTTCTCTAAAACCTTTCTAACTCCTCATGGTGATTTTATGGATGGCCATGCCTCCAGTAAGATGATCTATGGGGACTTCGAATTTATCTTTCATTCCCTATATCTCGTCCATAGTTCTTTCATCTACCAAAGCTCGAAACCTTCTTTATCTAAATAACTTTTATCTGCATAATTTCCCAAATTAGAGTCATCGGTATGCTGCTCTTTAAGTGAACCTTTTAACTCTAAGTAAGTGATATTTAATTTTAAGAAACTTATATTTGATATGTCATCTGTTGTACCGTCTCTTAATGTCCTAGCAATTTTATGGCATCATTGCTTAAGTTTAAGTCATTGATATTACCTTCTGAAGTTGGTGCACTTTATCCCCGGACTCCTAATAAAAAATAAAAACAGCATTTTGTTGTGTAAAATAAAACGAAACCCATTCAAAATATCAATCATCAAATTTACTAGAACAAAGGAAGAACAAATAAACGCTGCGGATTCTCATCGTTCGGAAAGTCACATTCTAAAGAAACACTCCGGTACGAAATCTTATATTTTAATTTTAAATTAAAATAATGAAATATTTCCCATGCCGGAGATTATCGAGTTAGGGATTACAGATTATCGAATCATGCGTCCGCTCTGGGGTCATAGCGTGGTCGATCGATGTAGATTTTATCGAAAATGTCGGTAACTTGTCACGGACTAAGGGTTCCTAATTTATTCGAACTGTGAGCTCTGACGTTATAAATTTTTTTCCATTACTATTCGTTTGATTGCAATGAAACTTTGGTGATTTAATGAAGGATTTTATTTAAGTATAATGGTGAGCTCTGGCGTAATGAAACTATTTCCTATATCGTTCATTCGATTGTGATGAAACTTTGGGAATTTATTGTGCGCACACCCGCGAAGGTTCTATATATAATGGTGAGCCCTGGCGTTATTAAAATTGTTTAAAAATGTTATAATACAATAATTTAATATTTTTTTCCAGAAAATTATTTTAATAATAAATACCATAGTTCAAATTCGCATTGCTTAGACACTGTGATGCTGTCCCAAACGTTAGCTAAAGAAGGAGGTAGCGCAATACGGCACAAGAACCCTAAAATAAATCATGATAATACTCAAATCTCAAATCATAACCAACATTATGATAGGTTAAAATTCTAAAAATAAAACACTCCCACGGTAAAAATAAATATGCTTGCCTTCACAAGCTACATATTTCTTCGAAGCATTTCATTGATCCCTTGGAATATTTTTGTCACAAGAAGGTCAAATTCTTTAGAAATTACAAATATGTTTTAGTTCCATGTTGGCACATAAAAAATCCAATACGAGTTCTAACAAGTAAACACAAGCAAGTAGGTCCCTATTTTAAAGGTGAAATTTCACTCAGTTTTAAATTTCATTGAAATTTAAGAATTTTATTTCTCAACGAACTCCGGGATTTTTTTTTATCGGAGACCAAGACTTCCGTAAGCCATTCCTCAGTCCCCCGCTGCCTAATATCTTCGTACATGTTGTCACGCCACTACTTTACTTTCGCTGGATTTGTGGAATCTGATAAGGATATTACAATAGCAAATCATGAGGCGGAATTGCCCGTGCTTATTATTGGCCCCGATACTAATTTACTTTGCTGTTTGAACTGCTGAAAACATTGATTTAAACATATTTGATATAATGATGCTTCTGTACCGATGGGCGTAGTGTGAGTTCGTTTACATAATGCATCTAGCATGTTTTTTTTAAAATATTTGTGTCCTTTTTTATGTGGTGCAAATTTTAATTTTGCGCACCCATTTTCATACCGATCTTTTATTTAGATTTGAGGCCAAAATTTTCAACCAATCTGAATTTTTTTTTAAATCAAAGATATAGCAATATCGATAATGGATGGGACCATTTTGTGTTTGTACTTTAAATGTAAAATTTAGTCGATTGAATAATTAGATTTTTATTTATTTTAGACGCAACTTTGGCAATTTTCCATACAAAGATCTGAAATTCGTATTAATATTTATTTTTTTTTGGTTTACATGGGTCATCAGAGAGAACTTGAATCGCAGAAACCGTCATTCATTTTACGGTTGAGGATGATTCTGCTACCATCTGAGATCTGGAATGGAGGTTAACGTAAAAGTTGTTGATAGTTTTAATGTTCAGGACAATTTTGCTATCATCTGAGAAAACTGGTATGGCGGTTAATGTAAATGTCGTTAATAATTTTATGGTTAAGGATCATTCTGCTACCATGATAAGGTTAAAGACAATCCCTTAAGTATAACCAGAATCCCCCCCACTAGTATAGAGCCAAGGCGTCAGCCACTCTGACACAAGAAGGTTAGGGAAATTAACACAATTTTTTTTTTATTGAACACAATATTAGCAACTCTTAAACGAAAATTTGGCACAGAGAAATCACGAAAAAAGAGCCCCGGCAAGGGTGAGGACTTGGGTTCAATTCTCAGATGCGAATATTTTTCTGTGTCCAAGTTTCGTTTGAGAGTCGCTAATATTGTCTTCAATAATTAAATATTAGGATTTGAGGTTTTACTCATTTAATTATTCAAAAAAATAAAAAAAAAATCTTTATAAGTGCAAACACATTGCATAAAATAATATCCAGATGAAAAAATATTTACTTAGAAATTCACAGACTCTTGCAGAACAATATTTCAAAAAGTTGTTCCTTTCGGAGATTGCAAGAAGAGAAATCTTGTTAAATATGCGGACTCCTATTTCTATACTCAATATGGTCCGCGCGATATCCCGCTTTAATCTGGGGCAAGGAATCGCAGAAAGAAATGGGATATGCTTGGAATCTAATAACTATAGAGGATACGACATGCATTTTTCCACAGAGGATATTTAAGAAATAGATTTGTCAAAATTGAACTCGAGTATCCTGTGACGAATCAAATTTCGTCACAAATAAATATGAATTAGTCTCGCTGGCAAAGACAAAGAAAGTGTTGACAGATATGTGGGTCGCAAGGACCAAGACGGAAGAAGTGAGAAGTGCGGGGTAGGGCCACGGTTCCTACGAGTGCATAGGGCACGCTGGTAGAAACACCAGTTAAGATCGAGACGGGGGGCGGAGAAGACGAGAGGTGGCGTAACATTAAGTACGCGTTCCCCGCCCAGCGGCGTGATGCTGGGCGGAGGATGAAGAAAGAAGAAGTGGCATCCAAATTCAAGAAAGTGATTTACGAGATGTGTATTCCCCGACCGGCGACGTAGAGCGGCGACCAGGCGCGGCCAGTGGCCAACGCACGAAGACAATGGCGCAGACTGGAGGAGAGTCGACTCGGCTAGGAGGGCCTGAGCTGCTGAACTGCAGGAGCTGCCGGCGAGGACCTCGGCCTTACCTAAGGACCCGCAGAAAACAAGAACCCAGTGAGAAGGTAGTTTTAGTGAACAATTAACTTTTACGATGTGAACAATGGAGAAGCGACCCCGAACCATATGACAATTAGTTAAGATTTAGATATAAGTAGATCTAAGTATAGTTAAGATTTTGTTTACACTTAGCCAACCCTAAATAAACTCCGTTCCATTTAAAATCTTTACAATTAAATTCATCCCCCTCCTTTGTCCCAACCACGTATGTTACAATGTCGCCCGACGTGTGGCAGTTTTAGGTATTTTACAATACCTATTACTAATGTTATCGACATTCACATACCCCGTCCCTGAAAATAAGGTAAATATTTGCATGTTTTTATTATAGCGAATTTATTGTATTTTTTCTCGATATCCATAAGAGTTCCCTTTGTCATATTTTGTGTCGTGCGTTATTGCGTTGTCTCAAAATAGAAAATTAAATGTGTATCTCATAAGATTATTAAATAAAGATGAGAGTTGTTTTATGTTGAAAAGAATTCTTCTGCGTTTAGTTTGTTATTATAAACAAATGTACTGCGGCGAGGTCGGGTGCGTAATAAAATTGACGGCTGGGTTTGTCAAGTGTCATTTTTTTTGTTGAAAGACAGTTAATCATTCGGCAGTTCGGCGTGTTGACTTATTCGGGATTGTAGGTAGGTACCTGGAGTTCAAACCCTACATCCATCTATCGACTGAATAATCATTTGAAGAGTGTTTAATATTTTCGTAGAAAATAAGTAAGACGGGTGATGTAAAGTGTTATTTTTTGGTTGCCTAAATTTATGTGTTTAGGATAGATAATTTTAGGGTACCTATTCGGGGTTATTTTTTGTTGATATTTAGGCAGGGGTATTTGACCCCCGAGTAAGGAATCGTCTTTGTCCCGTTGACAAAGGTCATCGAACCAAATATATCAGCGGCGAGATAATTTATCAACATGTCTTCCGATAGCTACGAGTTAAATTCCAAGGAGATCCATGACCCAAATGGCCTCTCTAAGGACGATCTGATTGCCGAATTAAAAATTAGAAATTTAACCCCTCAGAAAACCATCCGAAAAATGAGGCAACAAGCTTTAAAATTTAATCAGGATATTCCAAAAAACACAAAAGAGTACACAGAAACGGAAGATGTATGCAAAGCAATATCGAAAATTGGAATCAAGGAGACAAAATCAATAAATTTGAGCACACTCTTAATTAAATACAATGGGAGAACATGCGTTAGAGATTTCATTCAGAGACTAGAAGAAATCAGTTCTGCCCGAGGATTTTCGGAAACCGATATCACTCAAGGGTTTGTTGAGTTAGTGGAAGGAGTCGCTCTTATCTGGTACAGAACTATCAAGTCTTCAGAACTGACATGGGAAAATTTGAAAACTAAACTGCTGCAGCAATTTGAAAGAGCCGATTCTCAAATTACTGCACGTTTGAAGCTATACGATTCACGTCAGGCAGACGAAGAAAGCGCTGCGGAGTTTGTGCTCATCACGAAAGCTAAAAATTACCGCCTTGACAACCCGTTATCTGAGTCTGAACTCATATACATTCTGAAAAAAGGCTTACATTCAGCATACGCCGGCACGGTAGCGGGAGCACGCGTCAATAGTATAGACGATTTGGTACAGGTGTGCAACGATCTCGAAACTTTCTCCCCTAATCTTAAAGAAAAGAGAGGATCTCACGTGGTGGGAATGTACTCACAGAGAACAGATATTGCACCACGTAGGGAAAATCCAAGAATTCCACGAACTTATGGATCGGCACCGCCACGCACAAACTGGAGGAGAAGGGAGAATAGTCCGAAGTGCTATAACTGCGACGAAGTAGGCCACATTAGCAGAGAATGTAGAAAACCGAGGAGAAATTCATACAGGACTACTAACGCACCCCGCTACGAGTTGCAAGCTCTCGAATTCAGTGAGTCAGTGCCAATCAATGCAACCCCTTGCGACGCGTCCCAAGGGATTATAAAAAACGAGTAACCGATCGGCCCGGAGCAGCACAAGCCGATCGGGAGTGGAAAAGCTGGCTAGAATTCGTAAAATTGTTTTATTTAAATTCACGATGTGAACCTATACGGTGTACCAGAGGAAATGACAACCGTCCACAAGTTGAGATTGAAATAGATGGTAAAAAATTTACCGGACTATTAGACAGCGGAGCCTCAGTAAACTGCATGAACAATAGTACATATATGAGTTTGAACATTAATAAATACCAAAGAAATGAATCGCACCATAAGATATTTACTGCTGACGGAAAAGAACAAAAAATCGATGGGTGTGTTACACTTCCAGTCTCATGCGAAGGCGTTACCAAAACAATGATATTTTACGTTATTCCCACATTAACTTCCAAACTTATACTGGGAGTGGATTTTTGGGTTGAATTCAACGTTGCACCTGACTTGTTCAAGGATATTAAGTACTCGCAAAAAGAAAATGCGGTTAATACCGTGATTCACGGCGGTAACGGAGTCGAATTAACACCAGATCAGGCAAGGAGGATGAAGTTGATTACTGAAAAAGCACGAGACATATCATTTGAAGAAAAGGGACTAGGACGAACACATCTTATTGCACATGCGATTCACACTGAAGGACCACCCATCAAGCAGAGATACTTTCCACTATCACCGGTCAGACAAAAACAATTGGAGGAGGAATTAGAAAAAATGCTTAAGATGGGAGTGGTTCAACCATCACGTTCACCATGGTCGAGTCCTGTTGTAATGGTGGCTAAGAAGGATGGATCTACCCGACTTTGCTTAGATTCTCGCTTACTTAACTCAGCCACGCGTCGTGATTCCTACCCACTTCCCCACACTAAGCAAATTCTCGATAATCTGCGCAACGCGAAATACATATCGTCAATAGACCTGTCAAAAGCATACTGGCAGATACCACTCACTCCAGAGTCAAGAGAAAAAACCGCGTTTGTAGTGCCGAGGAGGGGATTGTTTGAGTTTAAACGCATGCCATTTGGACTCAAAAACGCAGGGGCTGAATTGCAAAGGCTATCTGATCAGTTGTTTGGACCTCAGTGGGATGATCACGTTTTTTGTTTCGTGGACGACCTCATAATCATTTCACCAGACTTTGAACATCACGAAAGGCTACTACACAAAACCATCGACCGGATCAAAGAAGCGGGATTAACTATTAATCTGGGCAAATCCGAATTCTGTAAAAAAGAATTGCGTTTTTTAGGTTACGTGGTAGATGCTAACGGACTTAAGACGGACCCAGCTAAGATAAAAAGTGTACAAGACTATCCCACCCCCAAAAATTCAAAGCAATTGAAGAGCTTCCTTGGTCTCTGTGGTTATTACAGAAGATTTATAAAAAATTTCTCCACTATAGCGTCGCCATTGACTAAAATAACGGGTGATAAAAACGGAAAAACTAAATTTAAATAGACTACTGAAACCGAGAGTGCGTTTCAAATACTTAAAAATATGTTGACATCTGCACCGATTTTGCGATGCCCTGACTTCGAGAAACCATTTTTCATACACACAGATGCCAGCAATTTAGGGATAGGAGGCGTGTTGACCCAAACCTTTGAAGACGGAGAACACCCTATAAGTTATTACTCTAGATCCCTAAATAAACACGAAGAAAATTACGGTACCACCGAAAAAGAATTGCTCGCGGCATTGGATTCAGTATATCATTTTAGGTCCTACATAGAGGGCAAAGAATTTACATTGGTGACAGATCATTCGAGTCTTAAATGGCTGCACAGCCTCCAAAATCCTTCTGGCCGATTAGCTCGATGGGCCACCAGACTTTCACAGTATGAATTTAATGTTATACATCGGAAAGGATCCCAGCATGTTGTGCCTGACGTTTTATCTCGGATTGAAGTCGGCGAACTACAAGAAAAGTCGTCTCAGAAAAATGAGGACCATTGGTATGCAAAGTTATTCGAAAAGTGTTCAACCGATCCGGCGACAAATTCACGTTATCGAATTGAAAATGATATTCTTTATTATCATGTCGAAAGTGAAACACCCCTGACGGGGAATTTCGAGTGGAAAAAGGTTGTGCCCTATGACCAGCGAGAAGAAATAATAAGAGAATGTCATGATTCTCCTACAATGGGTCATCCGGGAACATTTAAAACATTCAAAAACGCGCGACTAAGATTTCATTGGCCAGGGATGTACAGAGACATTAAAAAGTATGTAAGAAAATGCGTAACTTGCAAGGCATACAAACCATCAACAGGGGCGCCTTTAGGTCAAATGTCCACCCCGAAGCCGGTCAACGCTCCCATGGAGATGATTTCTATAGACTTAGTTGGTCCATTACCTCGCAGCCGGTCTGGGCACGCATATATATTGAGTTGTGTCGACGTATTTACAAAGTACTGTTGGTTATTTCCCCTACGCAAAGCTACCTCTGCGTCCATCATAAAGTGTCTAGAGTTTGGTATATTCTTGCCATTAGGGACTCCGAGAGTGCTACAAATGGACAATGGGAAACAATTTATATCTCGGGAGTTAAAAGAATTCACGAAAAAATATAATGTACCCATTCTTTTCTATAACGCGTATTACGCTCCACAGTCAAATGTAGTCGAAGCTTATAATAAAACAATTGAAACGACACTGAGCATAATGATCCAAGAAGATCAGCGAGCGTGGACCACCCACTTACCAATGGTACAGACCTCAATGAATAACACAGTAAATTTTTCCACTGGATTTACACCGTATTTTCTATTTCATGGCAGAGAACAAATGCTAAACGGGGGTTTCCACCCGCACAATAATAATGTGACATCAGAATCTAAAACTGGGCTTAGAATAAACGATACACAATCCTATGGATCATCCTTGAAAGAACTCCAAACTGTTTTCGATATAGTTCGTGATAACTTGCTGGTAGCGTTCCAACGCAATGCAGGTGCATATAACTTACGTAGAAGAAATGTTATTTATAACCAAGGGGATGTCGTGTGGAGAAAAAACTTCGTACATTCTGATGCATCTGTGTACTTTTCAAACAAATTAGCTCCACGATTCATTCAAAATGTCGTAAAAGAAAAAATTTCTGACGTCTTGTATCTTCTAGCGGATGCAAATGGAAAGGAGACAGGTAGATATCACATTAAAGACCTAGTGAAATCGGAGCTACCTGCGATTGTGATGTGACACAATGGAGATCAGTCAAAATAGGTTCGAGTAAGTTATCAATGTTTAGTCTATTTTACACACTTTAGGTTTGGCTAGATTAAATTTATATTACGTGTTTTTTTTTAGGTCGACAAGTTGTAAAGTACAACGCCATTCTCTGTAACATCTCACCCGTAAAATAGAGCAATTGTGAAGGAGGATTGTAATTAGAGGAATTGTGGCACATTCATATCGCGTGAGTTGAGGAAAACAAATATCTGCGTTTGGCGAAACGAACATTATCTTGCACCTAAAGTCTCGTGATGTTTCGGACAAGTAGCCTGCGCAGATGAGAAAATAAGGGGGCGTGCGTGAGTGTGCAAACGAATTGCGTAAGGTAATTTATGAGAGCGATAGATGGAGCACCTACCACTGACACGATTTGAGAGGGACAAATACGAACGTTTGATGAAATTAGTATGCTAGTACCTAAATGTCTCATATCTGAAAGTAATCTGCGTGAGTGATAAAAGGCCGGTGTTGGTGGTGGTGCGTCCTCAAGTGAAAGAATGCGAAAACGAAAGCGAGCACCGAATGTCCCACGATTTGTGTGGTACAAATATGCAAGTTTGACAAAATTAGTATGAAAAGTAGTCTGCTTGCGTGAGAAAAGACCGGTGTTGGTGTTGTCGTCAAACGAATGTGAGCACTGAACTTTGCACGATTTGAGTGGTACAAATGCGCGTGTTCGATGAAAAGTAATATGTGTGTACTTAAATGTCTTCATAGTTGAGTAGTATTCTGCGCGCGTGAGAAAAGACCGTAAATTGTGTAAAAGTGCGAAAAAGTGGAATAAAATGAGATGATGCGCGATGGATGCATTGGCCAGCAGGATTGAAAAATTCGGCAGGTAGAGGTTGCATCTTGAAAGCGGGAGAGTGAAAGACAGAGAATCCGGTTTTGGTGGTTTCTCCGTGTAATAGAAATTACCTGGCGCCTAATTTTCATTGTGTATCGCGTCGGGAGGTACACTACAACTCTGTCTTATTTTGTTTAATTTTTTCATCCATTTCAACTCAGACGTACTATGGCATGTACACCAGATTTCTTGTTTTGTGTTATCGATGATGTAGACGTTTATAGATTTAGGTTTAGGTAATTGAGGAGTTTATAAATATTAGTAACGGCTTCTTTTGCGATACAACATGTTTGATTAAGAGTAAAATTAAGAAGATCTACGCGTAAGCAGGTATAAAATTTTATTATACTCCAGACATGTCAGCGAAAATAATGGGAGATTGAACTAAAATGGTAGGTATGCAATCTCCATTCCCTCTCCTATCCCGATACATTGGATTTTTTATGTAAAATGTTACGTTGTCATAGTTTTTTGTCGTATGGTTGGGAAAAACTTCGTAAATAAACAGTGTAAAATTCCAATCCTCAAGTGTCTGGAGAGAAGAAGACCGCTTTGTTAATATAAGAAGTGTTTAGGTTAGTCGAGGGTTGTCGTTTATCTTTAATTTTGTTGTGTTTTATTGTATCTTATTGTTTTCATGTATTTTGTAAAATTTTGGGCCACATATTAAGATGTGAGTCTGGATGTTTTAAAAAGAGTGGTGTTTTTGATGTTTTGAAAGAGTGTGAAGCGAAAAGGATTGTCGTTCAATATTGGGAAATGATGAAAGAGTTTAGGATATATGTCGAATGAGTAAATTTTGTTGAAGATTATTAATGTTTATGTGTGTTTTAATTTTAATTGTTATACATATAAGTTTTGTTTAGAACGTAATTTTCATTCCGGATACGAGAATTGTTAATAATTTTAGCTTTTCCATGTTTAGATGTAAGAAGTTTGTCATACGGGAAAAGGGGAAAAGAAAATTTTATTTCTAGGAAATAAAAATTTTCTTTTGTGACGAAGGGGGAATTGTGACGAATCAAATTTCGTCACAAATAAATATGAATTAGTCTCGCTGGCAAAGACAAAGAAAGTGTTGACAGATATGTGGGTCGCAAGGACCAAGACGGAAGAAGTGAGAAGTGCGGGGTAGGGCCACGGTTCCTACGAGTGCATAGGGCACGCCGGGACAAAGACAGTCAAGACTGAGACCAGGGAGAGGGAGGAACGCGAGAAGAGTAAGGAAGAGGTCCATCGGAAATTGAGAAGACAAGAGACAAAAAGAAGAGTTGATATCGCGAGTTAACGTGTGTAATGACAATTGCGTAAAAGACAATATTAGAAGAACGTTTTATAAAGTGCCGTCCTGACAAACAATAAAATAGTGCAAAACGACTTCCCGCCGCACACTGCCTGCTGCCCACTGCCCGCTGCCCACTGCCCACCCCACAGCTCCGCTGCCGCATCCTGACACTGTGCCTGGAAAGGCTCCCGCAGATTGCCAACGAGATTAAACGTCGCAAAGTTGGTTATCCCCGAACCATATGACAATCAGCTGAGTTTAGATATAAGTAGATCTAAGTAAAGTTAGGATTTTGTTTACACTTAGCCAACCCTTAATAAATTCCATTCATTTAAAATCTTTATAATTATATTCACCCCCTTTTGTTCCGATCCAAGCGACCCGAACCGGTGAGAAGGCAGAGTGGAGAAAGGACAGTACAGAGGTATGTAATAAAAATGCATTTATTTAAATATTCAATGATTATTTCTGAGCTAGTTACCGGAGCAAAACGTTATGTTACAATCCATTTGAGCATGAAAATTTACCGTGGATTATAAGCTTTAATCATACAGTAGACTAAGATAAAGATAATTCCTAAGATGAAGGTGACGACATAAGATCATCGAGACCCATTACAAAGTGAGAAGTAACGAGTAGTAGATTGACCACGAGAAAGAAAGTTGGAGCAAGGCTCTCCGGAAACCTGACTATTTAAGTTCAGTAATATTTTATCATCTTATTGCTATATCTGCCCTGGGACGCAGCAACGAAACGATTACGGTTTTTTTTTCTAAGATTTTCTAGGAAGTACCCATTCACCATTCTTGAATTTGGGTTTTATCTTTCATGCACGCAAAAGGGAATATTAACAAAAGATAAAGCATAAAGCACTACAACAATATAATTATTTGACCAAACCCTTTATTTTAATTTTAAGCGGGTTTATCATCATCCAGTTGAGATACTTTGAGAAAAACAAGCGTTTATTTAATAATTTTCAATATTCCCTTTCAAAAGCGCTTTGAGTTCTCTATATTAACTTTTAACTCAAGCGTTAAGTTTTATTACTATGATAATTATTGCGTTCTTCTTCTACTTTCTCTTTAACGTTCTTATCTTTGAAAATTGACCTTCTTCAAAAGAATCCAGTTTCTGAAGCTTGGTTACTCTCACGCAACTGAAGACGATATTTATTTTTGGGTCTGCAGCCCGTCTCAAATCTGTGAGTGAAATCTCATCTCGTGATAACGTGAATGAAATCTCATCTCGTGATAACGTAACATGAAAACGGTATTTATTGGTTAAGCTACACGGTTTGGTTAAGTTACATTCTGGTTTGGCGGACGAAATTAAGGAGATTGTTCAAATTATAAACCATTTTGGTATTTTGTGGGTTGGTTAAACCATTGTTTTTGACTATCCTCTGAATTATCTTATCCGTGGGATGTTCAAGGCGAAGTTTAAAATCTGCAAATCTGCGGACAGATGAGTCTCTGGGGATTATTTCATTAAACTCCGGTCCAGAAAATTATTCTTTTCTCTCGCGTAATTGGCTTCCCCGCTCATCTTTCGAATTAAAAACTTCGGGACCGTCCGTTTAGTTTTTGTTCTGGTTGAAGCAAAAAATATAATCTGAAATTATTGTCCGTAACGAATTTTTTTTATCAAGTCACATTTTAAATGTATTTGTAAGGCTTTTTCAGACACCTGAATGAGATTTATCAAAATGATATGTTTTATAGTATACCGAAAATTTATGGGCCCTCAGAGATATTCTTAAGGGACCATTTGAAGAACTAAATTAAAGATCATCACGATCCCGACAGAAAATTTTTCCCTTTTCCTACATTTATTCGAATATATCTACTTAGGTGCCAATACTCAAAGCAGATAATAAAAAATATTAATCTTCTTAGGGTATTTGTAAAAATTTAAAAAAAGGCAAACGTTAAGGCTTTATGGGGTTCTATTAACTATTTCGAAGGTAACTAATAAGACATATTTAGACTTGATGTAGGCTATATAGATTTAGATATGTTTTGTTAATAGTTTTTTGACTGCAATGAAATAACCGAAGACGTGTCAAAATATTACTAAAGTGGCAAATAAATTTTTCATTTTAAATTTCATTAATTTGTGTTATTTCACAATTAAATTATTAAAAATAATATATAGTATGTTTGCGGCACGTTCCGAGCGGAAGATACTCTCAGTATCACCCTGGTGTAAGACCACCATTCAGAATTGAAACGTTGATTGTTTCGGCTTTAGCCGTGTTTGGTGACCATATCTAAATGGCCAGGTACCTCCTCAGCTTTCTCTTCCCCACCTTCTTCCCCTCATTATTACCTTCAGCCTCACAATATACCCCAATTGGGGATGCCATAGTTTCACTGGCTCCAGACGGGAGCAGTTGGGAATCTTGTGCGATATTCGTATAAAAAAAAGAGGCCCTGAAGAAAATAATTTCCCTCAAGGTTTTTTTGAGAAGAGGAAGGAATGAACATTGGTCTTGAAGAGACCCATGTTGTAGGAAGAAGGAAACACAGACGCAGGCAAATTATTCCACAGCCAAGCTGTTGAACACAGGAACGAGTCAAAGAAGCGACCCGTTCTCATGTGACAAATGTCAACCGTGCACATATTACGTTGGGCACGCTTTTGGCTTGTTTCCCAGCTATGCACCAGTGCCAACGGGATCAACGACGCTACTTCCTCGGAGCATCTTCCATTGAAATACCGTAATGCAATAATATTAAATACAATAATAAAATAGAAATGTAGACAAATAGCTACTTTAATATTTTTCCCCAACGTTTTTTTCACAGAATCCGTGAGAAACTATTTGTGTTCCCAATTTCTCCCAGCAATAATAGAGTTAAGTAGGTATACGATGTTTTAGAAACTATGTAACAAAGTGGAAATCTAATTGAAAACAAAAATCGAATTTCCTATTTCCAAATCAGATTCCTTTTCTGTGAATTCTTCAGAAAAATCTCCGGCGCAAGTGAAACCATTCAATTTTATGAAAAATAAAATAAAATTCAACACCCGATAGAAGCAGCGCCTTCCTTGTCGGAGCAATAAGCATCAGACGTGTTCCGAGGAATTGTATCATTTTATTATTCGAAACATCTGAAGGTGTACAGGGTACAGGGATGTCCAATCCATTCACAATACGCTAGCCTAAGGGAGAATTAAATTTCTACGAAATGAGGAACCCCAGTCAAATTTTTGTAATAATGTACACAGTCTTACTCGTCTTTTACTACTGTTTTTGAATTACGCTTTCATAGCATTATTGTAAATTATTGAAGTTTGTTTTTTGCCCCGTGAAAACAGGCCCAATTCGAAGCGATAAGACCTCTAAATTTGCATTCATTTTGTTGATCAGATGTCGTTACAGCAGTTGTCAAACTTTTTATATTGCCATGCAACAGAGGTGTTTTTATCTCACCTAGTTTTTTAATTAGTCAAAGTAGTTTCATCAGTTGTGCAAATAGTTGAAGAGATAAATTTTCGACTCTAAATTAAACTTTATATCCCATATGAACACGATCGTTAATAAAGGAATGATAACGCTTCATTCTTCGAAATTCCAGAGGTGTTAAAAATATTTCAACACTTAAAACTTTGTATACATCATTAGTACGTAGTCAAGTCGAATATTACTCCTCGCTCTGGTCCCCCCATTTTAAGATACATTCAGATTCAATCGAAAAAATTCAACATAAATTTCTAAAATTCATCTATTTCAAACTCAGTACTCCCATAAACTGCAATTACTTGATGAAAGAATTAAATTTATTAAGACTCTCAAATTGAAGAAATATATCCGACTTAATATTTATGTTCAAAATTTTAAATGGTAGAATAGATAGTCCTGATTTAACTAACCTCATTGCATTTCATATTTCCACTAGAGCCTCTCATTCTAAAATTCTGTTTAACGGCAACAATAACAAGACCGAGTATACGAAACACTCGCTTGTACCTAGGTTACATGAAGTAAGTAATAGATATGCAGATGTGGCAGATCTATTTAACTGCACGGAAGGTAGGTACAAGAGGGCAAGAGGGGAAGGTAGGTACTGTCAAATCTTTTCAATCAATATAAATTCTATTTGTACTTTAGATTTTTGTAAGTAATTGTATCTCTGGTGTCATTTCTCATTCAAATGCCACATTATACTATTTATTTTTATTTTTTTATTATTTTTAATATTTTTCCTGTGATTTTGTGACATGTAACCAGTGCTTATGATAAATGTACACCGTTGATATTAAATAAATAAAATAGTAAGATAGTAAGATAGAGTGTGCTGAAGTAGACATTTTCGTCGATAATTTATTCAGATTCAGAAAAAAAATCCTGCCATTGCTCAAAAATAATAAATAATTATTTAACAATTGTTGATCTAACTATTTACATATCACTAGAATCTCACTTTGTGTCTCTCTATTAGTTGTCATTTGAGTTTTTTTTATTTTTTTTTTTAAATTACAGAGAACATTTTGTACAAGAATTAGAGTAGACCCACAAAGCTGTCATATGGCAGCTTGTCTGCAGGTTCTAACAATTTAAACATTCTTAATATAATATCTAAGAAAATATTTGTAAATACATTTATAGTTTTAAGGAAACATTAGAATAGATCACATAGTAGTATTAGATAATTTAACTTACAACTATAAATATATAAGATATTTCAATATACCTATCTAATAAAAGATATGTAGGCAGCTACATTAAGATATTCAAAGATACATGGAGTTTTCGTTCATTAACCATAGTTTTATCATTTTAGGACTTCGTCTCTCATTTTTTTCAAATTTTATGTTTTTATTGATTTTATTGAAAATCACTGGTATTAGATATTCAAGAGTACGGCTTCCATAAGTTAGTAAGTTTTTATATGGTTTTGTAATTATTATGTATACGTTGACTGGGTAGATTTTTGAAATTTATAACTGAATTGTTCTGATATGAGCGGGAAGTTTATTATTTATAGATGACTTGCATTTTTTTTGCTAGCTCGGTACTTGCTGATTAATGCGATTAACTGTCAAGAAATGAATTACAAACACGTAGAAAACCTTTCATTTACCAAAATAGTTGATGACGACCTCCGTGATCCAAAGATAATCCCGACACGCGAACGTAAAACTTATTTGATTAGGTTATATAGTTTCACAAAGAAATCATTTAAAAGTAATGCGCATAATATATCTTGAAATCCAGGATTTAATAATAAATACATAACAATTTTCCGTAAATTTTGCATTTTTATTCAGAATCGGCAATTTTCGATCTATTAGAACACACCGAAGATCTGAAAATACGTAAATCTCGATCGAAGGGTATTATCATTCTTAAAATGCCGAAAATCTCATTGCTTTGTTTACCGAAATCTTCTCCAGTGATTTCAATAATTAAATGTTAAGCTAACGTCATTGTTCACAGTTTGTTGACCGCTGAATGCGCATTCATCATGAATTGATTTTCCGCACGAGGCAGTATCGTTTTTAACTTACACCAGACCACTTTGATGTGGAATGATTGTGTAACTATTGTGTTTCCGCCTACTTACAACAATTTTTCTTTTATAACCAATTTTCAGTTCTTCCTTTCATTAGAAAGGCAATCCACACAGCACCCCAAAATATGAGACTACCTTTATGGAAATTCAGTGATTGAAATTAGTCTAAAATGACGTGTTTATAGACACCTGCCCGTTCAGTCAAGGGCATAGCTACGGACGCTATGTTCAAAAGAGAAGTTGCAGTCTTATTTTTTTTTAAATTCACCTTATTTCCCGTTGCATGTTGGTGTTTCTATGAAAAGCATAAAATTTGAATTAAGTATATGAAATAGTTGCATTATTCAATATTTTATTTTTAACTCTCACACGGCTTATAAAAATATGGCACCAAGCATAATATATGTCGAACAATAGAAAGGTAAAACAGGGAAAATTAATCAGTTAAACGTTACAAAAAAATGGGTGCAGTTCACACGCGGTAGAGTTCACCTCTTCAGAAAACTAAAGTAGACAAGATTGGGAAGGCTACGAAGCACCGCACAAAGTGGAGATCGATTATTTTATCTCATTCTCTCGCAGGCTTTAGATGTTTGTGTTGTCTTTTTTAGGTGTCGCTTTTTCGTTTCATCGAGTTTCAGATCACAACGGTGCTAAAGAAGTTTTCATTCTAAAAATAGTCACAAAAAATGAAATTAGAGAAATACTTCGAAACATATTGCTTTGATACAGAACAACGAGGTTTTGAATATGCCAAAAGGCATGTATTGACAGTTTGGTGAAAAACGTGCTAATGATGAGTTTTTTTTGCGGGAAAATAAAAAAAAAACTTACATACTATGTCATCATATTAAAATGTGAATATAATTGTGTTAAAAACTTATTTATTTACCGTTATTTTGTTTGAACTGGTAAGACTCCATTGATTAAAAAAAATATATATAGTTCATAAAATTAAGTTCTGCAAGTGTAATAATCACAGTCACAGTAACATTATGATTCCTTTTATTTTGACAAACGAAACAAGTTTATTGTTTAAAACCACTTATTTTTTAATGCTAATTAGATAAAAATTAATCAAATTAAATGAAAAATTAATAATTTTAAATTCAGTGGTTTAAAACAAAAAACTTTTTTCTTTTTTCAATAACTTTTGTTTTGAGTTAAGATAACACATTGCGATATGTTAACGGTTTCAGTCTTAAAATAACAGCAATCAAAACAGCTTTAACAATATAAAATACACAAAATAATAAAATGGGAATCAAATATAAGAAAAATTGTGAGAATAGTATTGAGATTCCCTGTTCTACAGAACTAGGAATGCAGGTATTCTTTCATCTATTTTAAACTCGATTTTTGAATGGCAATATCCATCAGACGTTCACCCGATTTCGCCCGAGTTAAAGATCTCAATTTCCTTTTAAGCGCTGATTTGATCATCCCTAGAAGTGATAGTATTATATTCTTTGTTTTGTTTATTGCAAGGGCGGGGTGATTCAGTCAACGGCGATGTTCGCAAAGGGAGAAAGAAGGGAAGGAATAAGAAAGATAAACATCTCCCAGTTCGAGGATTTCTGGCTTACTGACGATGCATTAGAAGATAGCGACTCCATTAAATTCAGATTGCTTTTCATTATAAAATCGCTTAAAAGGTTATTTTTTATGGCGACTCTGAATTAAGTAAGCGTAAACAATGCCGTAAAGGTTTTTAGATAACATTGCCAAAAATTCAAATACCTCCTTAAAAGTGGGAAAGTATTTTAGATGGTAATAATATTTCAAAACGTGATGAAGGGAGCAATCGTACATCATGGTTTCGGTACTCACGAGATGGGTACATGTCTAGTCCCTGGAGGTAGTCTTTAAATACTTTATAGTGACGGTTGTACTGTTAGCAATCATACAATAAGGAAGGATAAAGAAAAATTATCTGTTTTGTCATTGAATATTTCATTTTTAGAAACTTCACTATTATAATGCGTGATAACATGCCTTAATTAAACCTTCCACTATCAACATAAACCTTTGGATTTAGATGATTTTACTAAGAATGGAAGAAAGAGAACTCTCTTCCGAAATATTTCCGGTCAAAAAACCAAACCGGAAGTTGTTAAACATGGTCGAAACAAACCATCGGTTAATTTTTTTTTGTGTGAATTGAGAATCAAATTTGGAGTGTAACTCGTTTTAGTAGGATATAATATTGGTATTTGTTAAAACAAAACACTTATCTAGGTCTTGGCGATGAATGCGTTTGCCCATTAACAGCGTGGCGGGCCGGATCGGAGGGAGACCTAACCTAGACCCCTCCAGCCGGACTCTCTTGACCGATCGCCTTGCACCGCAGTTGGAGGGATAAATTCACCCCTAAATGGAAGAGCTGACAATATTGTAAGAGTAGGTTTATAATAATAAGATGCAACAATAAGTGCATACAAATAAAACAATAGATTTTTTATTTCCATTCGAAAGCTGATAAAATATTTGAAGAGGATATATATGTTCAAGAAAAATTGTCATTTTTTTTTAAAGTGAAAACTTCTTTTGCACAGCTGTGATTTGAAATTCGACGAAATGAAAAAATGACACTAAAAAGAGTCAAACACATACTTCTACAGGATTTAACTTGCGAAAGAATGAGATAGACTAATCGGTCTCCTCTTTGTGCGCTTCTTCATAGCCTATCGGTCTCCTCTTTGTGCTTAGGTGCTTTGATTGTTTTGGTAATAATATTATTTGATGTTAATTATATCTTCTGATGTTTTCTTGCCTTTAGCAGTGATGAAGACAAGCAAATTTAGGTTATTCGATTTGAATTTTGTTTTTTTAAAACCATTATCTTTTAAAGCATTACTAGGTAAAGCGGCATATGTGCATGGGCGAGGAAATAAAGGTACCTGATTATGATATTGTGTGAACTCGAAGAAGCTCATTTCGTTACCAATTCGGGCCTTAGCACGGGTAAGCCACCCAGTGAGGCCAACATTATTAAACTATACCATAAATATAAAATGTTTATATCACAAATTAATACATTGGAGGGGACCCCACCACTTTCCCAACGGCGTTATAAGGAAACATATGGTTTCCTCCTTCATCGCACACTCCAATGTCTATGCTAAGGGGTTATTAAGCCCACAAATTAAAGCAATACGGTAATTACAACAAATGTTTTTGTGGTAATTACCCGTATGTTAAGAAGTATCTCTCCTAACAGGTGTACGAGACCGGGTGGCCAGGTGGGCAGATGTTGCGGATGATGACCCGACATGTCGCCGTCAAATAACATTATCGCCGTATTCAATGCGCCCTCGAATGTGTGAAATAAAATAAAACGCTTGCAAAGGCAATTTATGTTTTCACAGCCCAGTGCAGATGCGGAATAAGCGCAGCATCCCCATTTCAGTCGGGTGCAATAATACGTGAACGTTCACAAGGCAAGCTGCAACCGATTTAGGGTTTGCACTTCTCTTGACAAACATCCAAAAAATCTGAGGTATAAAGGAAAACTATATGTCGACGTATGGTGCAACTGAAAAAAATATATTTAAATTAGAAGAATTTTTACGAAAGCCAAAAAAGTAGTCACGTAATTCAAGTAAATTAATTTAATTGAGATATGCGGAATTATTTAAATAGTTGCTGCCAACGAAATGGAAAAGTTTATATTCACATATCTTGTATAAAGTAAATTTTTTAAAATTTTAAAATTTTTTGTAAATATTTAAAAAAAAAAATTAAAATTGTAAATAAAGATTCCCTTTTGGTTTCGGGTAGTTTTGCAAATATGATGCCGGTATTCGTTGTTCACAAAAACGATCCCATACTCATGTAGAATATGCAGTCAGCATAAAATATAAATTAGTGTTCCAAAGGGGTTTGCAGAGAGGAACTACCGCTGAATAACTAAAGAATAAAGCATATGTTCATTCAAATGCATAAATAATTCACTTACTTGTCTTTATATTGTACTAGCTTTTCTCTGCGGCTTCGCTCGCATGGTATTAAGGGAAATTACTGTAGCGCTTGCACTTATCAATTATCTCCCCCCCCTCCCTCCACCCCCACTCCCATCCCCTCCCGCATTCCATATATTCATTCCCTTACATTCAGTTTTCAAACATCTCGCCTACCACCTAAATTTCATAATGCTATAGCTCAAAGAAAAAAAGAATTACTTTTCCAATATTGTTCATCCGTTCGGAATTTATGCGCTTACAAACATTTCAGATGTTTATTTTTATTCAAATATTTGGATGTTCGTAAATATAATAAAAAATACTCTATTTATCATTCAGTCTTTATAATCGTTACGAATAATATTTTTAATATAAGAACTCTCATCTGACATTTATTCCAAGCTTGTCCAAAAAAAAAACGAATTCTAATATTTGAATTTTCTGCAGTAGTAGCTGACCAGTAGACTGAGTACCTACCAGCATAGAGCCCAAAAATATATCAACATTGTTTCTATGGAAAAGATTTTTTTCTGACGTTAGCAAAAACTCGCTTTTGTGAGCGACAGAAAACGTATAACAAATATAATATATTAATATTTATAATTTCATAACAACAGAGCTTACCATCATATACAATCTGTAGTCTGCGCATATAATTTAGCTTTCTATTGGTGAAAGAATTATTAAAGTCTTTATATTGTGTTATGCGTGAAAAGGTCATAAACAAACTCGAGCAGTTTCGCATTCATAATATTAGTATGGATACATATACCAGCGAATAAGCACAAAAAACGATATTCGTTCGATATCCATACCAACTTATTATTCAATGTATGTTGTCGATTTTATGTCTTAAATTGGTAAATAATATAATTTTATAATAATTATACTTTTGAGGGGCCAACTGTAGAGGGAACATCCGTCGGGTCGCCCAAAAAAGCGTATTTTTATTTTTTTACATTAGCTCCATACAGAAAGCCCTGAGGAAAATAATTTCCACCTGGGCCTTTATCATCTTAGTGGATGTTGTGTGGAGAGTCTTTATAAGGAAATGAAGGAGAGGAAGTTATGATAAGGTAAAACTCAACACAATCACGTACACGCAAAAATGGCTCTGCAAACATTTTATAAATTCATAGTTTTTAAATCGAATTATTTAACAAGATATTCGTTATAACTGTGAAACAGTAATGAATTTTCTACTACTTTAATGGTTAAATGGTCAAATTAAATGAATTTTAACGTTATTTTAGTAATTTTAACATCATTTCAGTTGATAACTTGTCTATATTTTGTAAAGAAAGAAAAACTGTCCTTGGTTACTAGTAATCCGACAACTACCATACCATACCATAAAAATATGGAAATGTTGCTTAAATCGTAATAGATAATAGCCAAGGAATTGAACAATCCCGCCACTGACCGGTATTTTTAATATGAATTTATTTAAAAAACGAAATTTATCGTTTGTATTCAAAACTTTGATTTGTTCAATTGATTTTCAAGTTGACTGTAGGGAACCCGACTGGGAAATTCCGTTTTGAATTTCGAATTCATCCAGCGAGAGCGAACGATTTTTCCGCACGGCGAAAATTTTGTAGGGCACACGTTCAGATGTACGGGTGTTGGTAGGGTGCCAACCAACCCATACTGTACTACCAACTTCGGATACTAGAGCCTTCGGTGAAACGACAATAGAAGATATGTTACATTGATAAAATGATCTGTGAGTTAATGGGGGAAGAAGTCGGGGACTCCGGAGAACAGATTAATGTAGAGAGATAGAATAACAGCAGTATCTACCAGCATGAATGTGAATGAAGAAATAAGTGTGTAACCAGACAGAGTTATTAGTTGTTTAACATTGGTGTCTGGAATGATTCAATCGAAATGTCGAGTTTTAGATTTTTTAATTTTTTAATGTAAATACGGTTACCGATCCTTACCTTTTTATTTTCTGTTGTGTTCAGTTTCATGTTTTGTTTAGATTTATTAGTATTTATTTAATTTTAATTCATGTATTTATCAAAAGTAAGTTATTCAGGGGTATGATAATAAGTAATTATTACTAATAATATTTTTAAATAAATAATATTTTTTTAATTTTTTTTTTTATAAGAAAAACTCTCTTTTTATAACTTTTGAAGGTTATTCCCATCCACGTAATATATCATTGAAGAAGAAGATAACACTTATAATCTAAATGAAAACATGAACGAGAACAAGACACAGAAAAATAGAAAAAGACAATGGTCGCAACTGGGACTCGAACCCAGACCTCTCGTCTAACCGGGACGTGCGCGTTATCCAATTTCGCTATTGCCACATTCTGTCAAACCGTCATATTTGTCAATCTCATATTTCAAATATTTTAGAATCAACAATATTATCTTCAACTAGTTCTTTTTTCCATATTATGGGCAACTACTCTTTTTATTGGAACAATCATTCTAAGAATTAGTTTGAAACCTGAATAGCGTCTCGGATAAATGTATCCGAATTTATTAATTTATTTATTATTGTCCCGGTTAGACGAGAGGTCTGGGTTCGAGTCCCAGTTGCGACCATTGTCTTTTTCTATTTTACTGTGTCTTGTTCTCTTTCATGTTTTCATTTAGATTATAAGTGTTATCTTTTTCTTCAATAATATATTTTTATTTATTTTGATACAATAACTTATATTTTACAACATAATTTGATAATGTTGGCAATAATAAACCTAACATGAAAGATACAAGTAGGTACATAAGAAGGTAATACAAGAACTTATGTAGTTTAATTATTATATAAACTTGAGTGAAGGAGTTCAACAAGTTAAGTATAATAAGAGTGAAAAAGAAATATTTAACCCCTCAGGGCTCAGGAATATTTTTTCGGAAAGTCAGAAAAATTCTGTTTTGCAATTAAATCCAAATAAATGGAATATTTCTGAACGCACCCAAAAACTAAAAATGCCCTTTGAAAGATGGTGAAAAACTTTTTCTAAAGTTATTATTAAAAATAAACATACAGTGTTGAAAATATTGAAAAAATGAATGAAAGACAAAAAAAGTTTTAAAATGTTCATCTTACGTTTATTCTAACTAAAATTACTGATAACAGAAAAGGAAGGAAACACCCACACACACACACATATTTTATTAGACAAATGTATTATAAACGTTATCGTAACCTCACTTTTTGTCGTTTAATAAAAAAATAATTTCTTCAAATACAGCAAAATTATTTTGTGGCACCATATTTAATTCAAAATTAAAAGATTTCTTCGTTTTAACCACTTTAAAAATAATCAATTAAAACATTTACGAAGCTTCATAAATTTTTCTCAATTTACGGTCGGAAAGTCACAGAAGTTCACATCCTAATTTGTATGTTTGTAATTTCATGTTAGGTTAACTATAGATTTGAATGTAAAACGTGGTGTTTTCTCTTTCTAAGATCTTTCTCTTCTCTGTCTAGATCGTATTTCTTACCATGGTAAGGGCGATGCAACGATTTTTCATGATGGTAAGGGCAATTTCATTTTTTTCATGACGGTAAGGGCGATTCAAAGATTTCCATTTCTATGTGAGCTGTCCCCAAAAGCAAACAAATTGGCCTGAGCGGTAAATATACTATGAAAATATTTACAGATCAAAGTGTAGTTACATTTGTTGATATTATTATAAACAAAAATATGATTAATTTGTCGTGTTTAATTATATAATGATGAATAAAACCATCACGATGCGGTTTTCTCCACGTTCAAGTAATCCACAACTCATAGCAGTACGAGTACCTATCGAGAAAGTAATGTTCGGGCGTACTTGGTTTATCTGAAAAGGGAACATGGTTGATTATTTCTTTCACTTTTAAATCCATGTTTATTTTACTAAATAACCGACGGGATTGCGAATCCGTCGCCGGAGGTTTGCCGGCGATTTAGCCAAAGGATTTCGATATGATTCTTTGAAAGCAGAAATTGCGTAATATTTCGATTTTATTTTTAACTTCAATAGTATGAAGGTGCATATTTTGATTTTCGTTAATAAGTTTATATTCCCTCATACCAGTTGATCTGTCGTCTTCTTTTTCTGTTGCCTTCTCCTAACGGAGGTTGGCTAACATTAACTAACTTACCCAGCAGGCTGCAACCTGGAACATTTATGAGGAACCACACTCGCACTAGTCGCGTAGGTTTCAAAGTCACAAAGCGCAGCGTCTTTCCCTGCTAAATCTTCCATCAATCTTCCCCTGGAATTGCACAAAATTTTGTAGACCTGTGAATCTGTGGGAACCTCAAATGTTGGAAATATTGTGAGGAGGTGGTGTAATTGGGGAAGGATAGAAATGCGTAAGTGTTTGGTGAATTTTGCTCTATTTTAAAAATATTTTAACAAAACCTCAAGCTAACGGACTTAAATTTTCACCAGGGCATTACCAAAAAATTTTTTTACTGTGGTATTATAAATTTATCTTTAAGAGAAATTATAGTTAAATTTGCCCGGATTCTGTGGAATTATGGCATCTTAATTTTGTGGAATATTTTAATGTAGTTAGAAGTTTGAAAGAGGAAGGGGGTACACATTAATTAGTTGTGTGTATCTGTTATTATCTTATAATTATTATCTATTACTTGAACATCTTCTCCAGAATGACTATGTCTCCTGAATCCACAATGGGTGCATTATGTAATGTCGAACCATTTATTGAAATTATTATATTTATCGAACTTGAATATTAAATTAAAACAAATGGTATATTAACCATCTAACTAACTCGTATCTATGAAATAACATTGTGTGAGATGAAACGCTCCCGAACGGCGACCTCTTGTAATTTTTTTCTGTCTGCATTTTCTGGGTCAACCATATTCAATCCGAAACGTCATTTTGAATCATTTGCTAAACAATTTTGAAATATCCTTGCAAAACTGTTGGTTCCGTATTTTTAAAATAGAAAAAAATCAGTAAAACAATGTTGAAATTCTATAAAGCTGGGTAGTAACTTTGTACTAAATATTTTATGTAATTCACAAGTAATTTGTTAAATTCCTGATAAATTATTGTGCTTATAAAATCTGAGTAAAATATAAACCAGCGGTGTAGAAGCAAGGACGGTTTCCGCATTTCGGATGCTTAGTCGGTTGTTAAGTTAAGTTCCAATATTATTAATTGGTGTTTATCTCACTTGCGACAGATTAAAGAAAATTGAAAAAGTTTTAAGGGGAACGTGGTTTATCTACTAGTAGCGAGGATGTAAGAGTGCGTAGGGATGTATCAAACATTACATAACATTTGGGGAATCTTAACATTCATGAGTTTGTTTGTTTTTGACCACATTTTTTAAAACTTAAGCATTAATGATTTATTTTATTATTTGCCAATATTGTGACTTACTTGCCGGATAATCCAAAGAAACAAGTTTGTTACAAGGAGTCTCTCTACCAACAAAGGCCTCCGTCATTGCGTAAGTTTCCACTTTTAATAAGGGGAGTAAAAGTAAAAGTAAAAGTAAAACTTGTTACGTTTTTGTCGTAGGTTTTTTTAATTAAGAAAGAGAGATACTTACCGGTTCTGTTAAGCCAAACATTATGGATATTTTGCTATCTTTTTTCCACACTTAATTATTTTTGCTGCCGTAAGTACCGTAAATGTACTTACTGGCGTTCTTTGTTCAGTAGTGTAATTTTTTTTGGTAAAAATTCTCATATCAGATGCAAAATTAGTGATATTTCTCTGAAAGCCTGAAAATCAAAATCAATTTTGTATAATTCTCCTCCTCTTACAGCGAATTATTTGTGCCCAGAAGATATTGTAAAATTGTCGGAAATATTTTATTGTTTGGTAAGTTCTTATTTGGTTTTGAAATGAGAATGTACATTGTTCCTACCGGGACGTCATTTATCCAGTCCCTACCTTTTCCTAGACCACCACACAACTGGAAAAGTATTTGAAATTTGGAAAATAGTGGATTCGAAGTGCATTTGTTTTTGAAAGACACAGTAAGAATTGGGACAAACTTGAAAGTAAGTTGTTGGTATTTTTACGTGTAAATAATCTCTTTTGAACTAAAAAGAAGGTATTTACCATCTCGAAAGTAAATCTTATCATTTTATACTTGTTCGTCTTGATGTGGCATAATTACTTCTAGTAGTCGCGGTGGAACGATATAATTGTCATGTTAACAAAATAAATTATATTTCAGGTCATGTCAGGACTTTTGGCATGTTCACATCCTAAGCATCCTGAAGTTTCTGAAGGAAGCGTTTAGATACCTGCTCACGCACTTTACACCTCCTTTTGGACCATTACAACATTGGACTGTACTAATTGTGATTTTGTTGTATGGTCCTTCGCAGAGGTACGGTGGTAAGTTACGGGTTATCATTTTCCTTGCATCCATGTTTTCCCTACATATATAATCCAGAAAACAACATTTCGGTTCGTTTTATTTCATAGTATTGACGGTCCATTTCCAAGTGCCTTTGAAGTTGTAATTCGTAGGCAGTTTCTATATTTTTTAATGAAATTTTGATCACATAATAAAGAGCTCAAGAATCACACAACTAAACAACAGAATCAACAAACCGATTCGTGCTACAATGGTATTTAAAGATAGTTTAAATCAGGACACCTTTAGACATATATTTTCTAAGTCATGAAGTTCAATAGTAGGCACCTGCCGGTTTCCACAGCATTATAGCTCTGTTACTACTAAGCCCCGTGAAGTTTCTCATTTGTTATAAGTGGGTTTTGAAAATTTAACGACCTCTGTGTGATTATTTTATTTTTTCACACCGTTTTGGCAAAATGAGACTTCAACAGAATATTTTACATGCTAAACAAAAATATTACGAAGAAATATTAAATATACGAAGTTAATCCCACCACGAATAAAAAAATAATGCAGAGATTATGAATATTATGGAATTAAATGTATTTATTCCTTTTCCATTCATCCATAGAAGGATAATCTATACCGATTTTAAGACATTTTACTTAAGATCCTTCGACTCCTGGACCCCGAGAAGAGGAAAAATTCTCCGCTCACTTTTAGGTAGGTACTAGTTTATTTATTGATCAAGATGCTTCATAATGCTTACAGATAGCTAGAAACTTGCAATCCGAAAGTCGCGGGTTCAAAACCCGACAAAGCAATAAATTTGATTTGATAAGTTATTTCACATTTTATTAATTAAAAATAATATATAGTTCATTTGCAGCACTTTCCAGATTGGAAGATACTCTCAGTATCGCCCACCATTCAGAACTAAAACGTTGCTTGAAATGGCTTTAGCCTTCCTCTTCTCTTTCTCCTACCCCTCTCCACTACCTTCAGCTTCACATAGAGTCCCGACTATTCCCGTCTGCAGCCATAGTCTTACTGGCTGCAGACGGGAATAGTTGGGACTCTAGTGCGGTATTCACAGACACAGATTTTGTAGATATATTAAATTTTTTACTATACAGTTTTATGAAATAAACAAGTTGTAAAAATAAATAATCAATTTTCTAAACCAATGGAAAATAAATTAGGAGTACCGCAGGGATCGGTCCTTGGACCTCTATTGTTCAAACTCTATATTAATGACATGGTGAAAATATTTTCAAAATGCAAAGTACGACTATTTGCCGATGATACACTAATATACTTGATTGGTGATAACTACGAAGAACTAATAAATATTTTAAATAATGAACTAAATAATGTATCAAGATGGCTAAAAATAAATAAGCTTAAATTAAATACAAAAAAAACAAAATGTATGGTGATTGGGTATAAGAAGACATCCAGTGAAAGCAAAATTAAAATTGACGGTGAAATTTTTGAAAGTGTTACTGAAATGAAATACCTAGGAGTTATATTAGATTCCAAACTAACCTTTAACAAACATGCTGAATATACCCAAAAGAAAATTGGAAAAAAAGTATCTTTTTTGGGAAGAATTCGGCAAAAACTTTCTAGAAAAACTGCAGTCACTATTTATAATTCAATTATTGCTCACCACTTTAACTACTGCTCAACTATCATTTTCCTGTGTAACAAACGAGAACAAAATAAGTTTCAAATTCTTCAAAACAGGGCAGCGAAATAGATTCTCAAAAGTAAATAAAATGTTAGAGGAACTAAATTGGCTAACCGTGAAACAGATGTTGACCCTGCACACGATGATATTAATCCATAAAATAGTGAACAACATGTTACCAAAATACTTCTCTATCAAAATTATATACAACAAGGACATTGACAACACAAGGACTTGCAAGGAAATCAGACTACAAAAAAAAGGACAAAAAGAATACGCAAAACACTTTACAAAGGGATGAAGTTATACAACACTCTACCAGAAACTTAAAAGGCCGCACCAATTGGGAAGCTTAAAATGTATTGTAGGAGATACATAAAACAAGAAAAAATATAGTTTGAAATATGATACGATATAATTAATTAGGAAATTGTAAACTTAAATGTCCAATTTACTAAAATAAAATTAATAAATAAATAAATAAAATAAAAACAATATTATCGTGTGTCCGACAAGATTTCTTGCAAGTTGATTGTAATCATCGGAAACGTATTGTTAAACTGCTAATAATGAAAAAAAATAAACTCCAAAAATGGGAAAAACCGCTTCTACCCTAATAAATAAATTATATTCAGTCGGGAAAATGTAGCTCACTAAGCAAACATTCATCAACTTAATGCAATTTACGGAAAGACGTAACCCTACGTGCTTCCTGTCTGTCTATCTAAACTAAATAATATATATGTAGAGAATTGTTAAATTGTGATGGTCATTTCGGCAGCCTTCCATAGCAAATTTGAAGTTAGGCTCTCTCCACAACTTTTTCTGCTAATTTGACATGGGGTACTTGATAAGAGTCAAATATTAATACAATTAGAAAGTGAGTAGTAATATCTACATTTATTATCTGTTTTGGTTTTGGAAAAGAATTGATGTGCTTAAATGTGACAATGATAAAAATTATTTTTGTCTATGTCAAAGTTAATGTTTTTTTTTAATAAAAGTTATACAATAGTGAGGGTTGTTATTTGGGTAACTCAAGTAATTCCTATATTTTCTGACTGACAGCCAACAAACAATGTGAACACAATTTGGATCTCGACAAATTAGCATGAGCGAGCAGGAACTCTTTCAGTGTTCCCTAAGGTAAAATAAATGAGTATAGGGTGGACTTAATGGTTTAAAATTAAATACAACACGCATTTGTGGCTAATTTTAATGTGTAAGTTTTACTAGTCGGCTTCACCCAAGTTTCTATAATCTTACAATCCATCATTTTTGAAGTGAAAAATTCTTTAGCACCGTTGTGATTTGAAACGGAAACGAGCATCCATAGGATTTAGCCTGCGAGAGAATGAGATGGCAATAAAATATTTATTTAATTCACGGGTACTCCAATATAATGCGATAAATCCACAATCCCACCCAAGTCTTCTTTGGTGCAGTAATATAAAACGCCTGAGGAATGTCAACGGCCAGACATTTAGCAGACCAAGGGTTGAATCCTACGATATCAAAATTTTTTTTTTTTTTGTAAAATTAATATTCAATCTTCAAAACACTCCAAAAAGAACAGGCAAAAGAAAACACAACAGAAAGCAACTTCTAGCGACGCCGACGAAGAAAACATAAATAATAATATATTACCAAATGTGTAGGAAAAGGTGAACTGGACGACGACAAAAACATGGAAAAAATCATCTTTCACATTCATAAAAAAAGTCTCCTTAGTCTTAGTCTCCCCACGTTTGTCTACTTTAGTTTTCTGGAGGTTTCACTTCTACCGCGTGCGAATTGCACACTCTGATTTTTTTGTCAAACTCATATTTAGATAAACTTCTATGAGTTAGTTTGTTTTAGAAGAGTTGAAATGTTTACTGTCCATATTTGGTAACTTATTTTTTAATATTCGCTACCGGTTTAGAAATAAAAGCGGTAGCAAAATTAAAAAAAGAGTGAAAAATAATACACATCACAAAATAAAACTCTTCCACAACAACATGTTTAAATTTTTTTAGATACAATAGTTAATGCCGAAGAGATACAAAAAATCCATAAGTTATCTCTAATAAAATAGAACATTTTGTTTCGTTTATCCATCAGAACGTCCGTCCCTTTGAAAATCGTCTCTAAAAGCAAGCCATTTGGATGCACATTTCGAATAATAAATAAAAATTTGTGGGCGAGGAATATATATCTACGTAGTCACATGGTTGTGTGTTGGCATCGCGTGAGTGTATTACCTGAACAGTTTTCACTGGAAAGGATGTAGGGAATCAAGCATTATTACTTTTATATTTGACATTTAAAAATTTCGTTGGCTAAAAAATTTGTACATATATTCCTTTCCGTTTCATGTGAAGATATCTACTTAAAAATTGAGTTTTATGCATATCAAAAATCTTAATTTGCTTTATTTAGATACGTAGGTGTCTTGATTCATGAATATTTTTTATGCGTTTTGAATAAACGAAAATATTGATTTATCTCTTTATAAAATTTTAACCTTTGCCAAATAAATATTATTGTTATCTAAATTATAACGTGTGGGTACTAGATGTGTGAGTAGGTATAGATATATTTAAAAATAATAGCATTTACTCCAACCCACATACCTATGGTTTTAATTTTTTGTTTTTAAGTTTAATTGGTTGAATAATAATTTTGTTCTAAATTTTGCTTTTACTTATTTAATATTATTATCATTTAATTTATGAAAAAATAAACCCAAAATAAAAACAAGGTTTTTTTTTTAATATATTACATCTATTTTCAATTTTCGGGTCATCTTTGGAGTTAGAGAGTAGTTAGCTAGTAACCAATAGTTAGCAAGTAGCCAATTTCTGAGATATGCATTTGTGTGCGTGTGTGTGCGTGAGGGCCAGTTAAGTTGATAAAATACATTGTCATCGACAGCGAATCTTTCAGCTCGATCTGATTTTGGGAAGTGGGATAATTTCCAAGATTTGAATTTGTTCAATTAAAATCGAAATTCTAATAGAAGTTTATTTAAAAAATATATCGGCTGCGTGCTTATTATTGGAAGGCAATATCAAACAATAGCAATGTATCCAATTGAAAATATTTCGAGCGGTGAACACGAATTTCACGGCAAAAATATTGCTTATCTCCTTTGGAAATTTTTTCGAAAATGGCGCTATAAAAATTATCTAATAATAATTATTATTTTTAGCATTTTCAGCTAATTACGCTATTTCCACGACGAAATATGCAGTTTTATACAAATAACTGTGCAAATAATAATATAAGACAAGATGTAAGGTCAACATTACTTTTCAATTAGAATGGAACTATGTTAAAATTCTGGCAAAGCCAGGCAGTGCAGCCAATGCTCTGATAAAAGCAAAATAAAGTTCTCATCGCATAGTTAATTTACCGGATTTCTAGAAAGTTCAATGCGTTAAACCCTATCACGCTTTCATGTATTTTTTCTTTTTTGGTATGTAGGTAGGTACATGCCAGAAAGTAGTGTTAAAGTGTTAAAAAATATCGTTAAAACGATATTATTTAAAATAAATCCTTTGCAATTTTTCACCTCGCGAGTAACATTTACAATATGCACAATGAGACCTCTTATTACAACATGTCGCCCTGGGATATTTTATACGCCAACCTGCGCAGGTGGAGCAGAACACCTCCGGAATACGAGGCGCAGTTTGTACGGGTTGTCGATACAGTGTTACGTGACACTATATTGGACAGTCACCTTTACTACATTTCACCTGAATTCAGAAATATATTATATAACATATTTTTACACATTTCGTATATTAAAAATCTATAATAAACACTATTCGCCGTTGAAATGGCCGAGCACCAAATTAAAGGCGATTTCTTGTTGAATTACTGATTCCTAGAAAGTGTCATCCACACCCATAATTATGCAAGTAATTGCTGTCGCCGATTCACATAAGACGTGCCAATTCTAAGGAGCCAGATTGGCCATAGAAATTGAATATATCTTCTTCAATAATCGCAAATTCATTTTGTGGCATCATTTTTCATTGTGAAAGCATTTTACCTTCTACACGCATTGACCTAGTATACCCGTCAGTTATTTAATGAATATTTTTGACATTTTTCGAAACCAACGGTTTATTTATCAAAATTCAAAATATATAAAATTTAATTAAATGAAGACATTATGAGCGAAACTCAATCGAAAATCTGGAAACAGAAAAATCAGAAAAAGATATTGGCACCTCTGGGACTCGAACCCAGGACCTCCCTACTTTCCGGGTTGGGCGCTCTTATCCACTGAGCTAAGGTGTCGATATCCAATTCGGTCACTTTTAACTGTACCATACTTCGACTAAGAACCACCCATATTATCTTCATTTTTCTTAACGCATATTTTTATTGGCTGCCATCTTTATGAATGATTGCTAGATTCAACTCGAACTAAATGCAATCTAGATAGTGTCTGGATAAATTATTATCCATTTTATTTAATGTGCGACATCTATTGACTCTTCTGCAAGTCTGGGATGAATATTATTATTTATTATTTTAACTTTATGAGTTAAACCTCAAACTGTAATATTTCATTAAATGAAGACATTATGAGCGAAACTCAATCGAAAATCTGGAAACAGAAAAATCAGAAAAAGATATTGGCACCTCTGGGACTCGAACCCAGGACCTCCCTACTTTCCGGGTTGGGCGCTCTTATCCACTGAGCTAAGGTGTCGATATCCAATTCGGTCACTTTTAACTGTACCATACTTCGACTAAGAACCACCCATATTATCTTCATTTTTCTTAACGCATATTTTTATTGGCTGCCATCTTTATGAATGATTGCAAGATTCAACTCGAACTAAATGCAATCTAGATGGTGTCTGGATAAATTATTATCCATTTTATTTAATGTGCGACATCTATTGACTCTTCTGCAAGTCTGGGTATGGTACAGTTAAAAGTGACCGAATTGGATATCGACACCTTAGCTCAGTGGATAAGAGCGCCCAACCCGGAAAGTAGGGAGGTCCTGGGTTCGAGTTCCAGAGGTGCCAATATCTTTTTCTGATTTTTCTGTTTCCAGATTTTCGATTGAGTTTCGCTCATAATGTCTTCATTTAATTAAATATTACAGTTTGAGGTTTTACTCATAAAGTTAAAATAATAAATAATAATAAATAAAATTCTTAGTTTTAATCAATTTTATTATTTAAAAAACAAACACGCTTTCTTCATTAGGGATTACTTAACCCTCCTTGAACCAGGTGGGGTGTGACATACACCAGTTCTTAAAAAATTGCAATAATTTCAAAACTGTGATAGTGCCGAAGTTCGAATTGCGACGAAGTTGCCGCTCCGATCAGTGTTGCTAAGTCAGTCCGGCGTTATGCATTATAAATACCAAATGTTTAAATCCGCCGAAAAAAAAAAGATAATTTTATCACTTTTTTATTATGGGGTATGTCATACCCCACCTAGTTTGGGACGAGATTTTTAGTCACCTGATGCACGAAGTGCACCAGGTGACTAAAAATCTCGTCCCAAACTAGGTGATAAAAATTTAAGTCAATGCCAAAGGATTTGCTGATCATTTATTGGAAACGAACCATACTTTTGATTTTATTAATGGAATAGAGTTGCTACACTGTAATGTTTAGTATCCATTTTGACAAACTTGAAATCTTGGAAATTAGAAAGTGTGTAAAGATGATTTTAAATATCCAAAAAGTTGTCCAGGAGTGACTGTTAAAAAATGTTTAAGTGAGTTTATTCTTTAAAAAACTAACATGTTTTGTAAGCAATCTTTCTTTATCAGGATTTACTTAAAACTAATCACAACAATAGGCTGTCAATGGATATACGATAGGATATATTTATTGTAAACGAATCAATCTTTTGAATTTAATAATGGAATTGAGTCGCTATACTGTAATTAATGTTAATGGTATCCATTTAGACAAAAGTAAATTATAGAAATTATTAAGTTTGTAAAGATGAGTTTAAATATTATAAATTTACAAAGAGTTGTCCAGGAGTGATGGATGAGTGAATCCATCCCTTGCACTGCGGTGCAAGGCGATGTTCCGAGAGAGTCCCGCCGGAGAGATCAAAAGGTCTCCCGCAAGCAGCGGATACATGGATACAGGGTAACCAACACCTCTGCTGTAGGTCACCCCTAGTGGTTTGCAACGTAAGTGATTTGGCAGGGGTGCCTGGGTTCATGGAGTGAGGTTTGTCTAGGTCTAGACGGTGGGTGACCTGAATACAATGAACCTCAGATTTCTCCCACCTCTCAAAATTTTTTCCTTCCCAGAACTTTCTCTGCGTATTTTCCTTGAAAAGACCCTCCAAACAAGAACCTCAAAGATGACATTGGCCCTGAAGAAAATTATTTTCCTCCTGTGTGGATGTGGTGTCCGGGTTCATGAAGTGAGGTTTGTCTAGGTCTTGGCGGTGGGTGACCTGAATACAATGAACCTCAGATTTTTACCCACCACTCAAACTTTTTTTCTTCCCAAAACTTTCTCTGCGTACTTTCCTTGAAAAGACCCTCCAAACAAGAACCTCAAAGATAACATTGGCCCTGAGGAAAATTGTTTTCCTCCTGTGTGGGGTTAATGTAAAAAACACTGATTCTTCAAGTTAAACTTATGCCACGGATCTATGAACGCGTACGTAATACGTAATGCTCAGTGTAGCGAAATGTTTGCAGTTATATCAGAGAGCCTGAACGGATATTGTTGAAGTACCCACTTGACTATTCGAAGCTGATCACTCAACATAGAAAAACCCATCGATGCCGAATGGCGGTTCTTGAGTTTTAGGACTTTCGAAGTCGTTTCGAAGTTCGAGTTGGAGCACCTACGTACGTCGATTAGCTCTACGAATGTAATAGTGGGCAGTATCAGCTGTTTGCATGTGTGCAGAATTTCAATATTATATAAAGACAAGTGTAGGAACGTAACAAAACGATTGTTATATAGAAAACGTGCAAGACGATTCCTTTTTGGGTTTTAGCACTTACGTAACGATTAAAAATATTAATGACAGAAAAATAATTACGTGAAGTTTACTCATGTGATAAAAATTTTTAACTTACCATTATAACATAGAAAATCTATTAATTAAGTTTTCCTAGGGGCTAAAACGATCAAATTGATAACTTAGCAAAATGGGATCGATAGACTTGACTTCCCACCATTTTATTTATTTATTTAATATCAACGGTATAAATATATCATAAGCACACATGTCACAAAATCATAGGAAACATATTAGCAACAGTAAATAAAGATTATAACAGATAATTGTGGCGTTTGAAAGAGAAATGACACCAGAGATGCGATAACATACAAAAATCTATAGTACAAATAAAACTAATATTGATTGAAAAGATATGCTAGTATAGCCCTCTTGTACCTACCTTCCGAGCACTTAAATAGATCTGCCACATCAGCATATCTATTAGTAACTTCATTTAATCTAGGTACAAGCGAGTGTTTCGTATACTCAGTCCGGTTATTGTAGCATTTAAACAGGATATTAGAACGATGTCCCTCGGACAAGTGCGCTGTTGACAGCCGAACCGACATTTTTAATAAAAATAATATAAATCTTTATTTAAAAAAATTTGCAACATTTATAATTAAAAAAATGTTCTGTGTAGCGTACGAAGATTTATAAATTACATTATTACAAAAAGTTAATAAACAAAAAAATAATATACATATGAACAGATAAACAATAACAATGTGAATAATTTCGTTGTTTATTTTTGTATTGTTATGCCGTGTTGCGCTACTTCCTTTTTAGCCAATGTCTCGGGCAGCATTACAGTGTTCATCGTCAGGACAGATCTTATCAGTGTTCATCGTCAGATGATGGACACTGCAACGCTGTCCGAAACGTTGGCTAAAGAAGGAAATAAATAACAAAAAACTTTTTGACGTGAGACAAAAATCATACAAAAAATCAATTAAATAAAAGCAAGCTGGATAAAAATAACTGGTATTTATTTATGTAAAAGTCGTCTGGGTGTAAAATAAATAAAATAAAATAATATAAAGTTTAAAAAGACATTGGCGTCGTTGAGTTTGGAGACGTCGTTATACCTGAAAATGTATGCGGAATAATACGCATTACCAAGTCAATGCAGACTTCGAATGGGCGAAATTATAAAATAACTGCTTCTAGTCATTCAAACATTGTACAGTCTAATCTGTAATGCATTGTATTGCATGTAAATCGTTTGTAGCATACATTTTCTTTGTTGATTTGCGAACTGTGAAAGATTTAAATGTTATTATTATATGGTTTATTCAAGTCGAACTTTGATCGTGACCTAAGACTAAATTTCGGAATCAGATTGGTGCGTTGTTACGTGCTCTCTGCTTTCTAAGCGTCATGGAAACATGGACACAAAACCCGAGCAATAATAATAGTTGGCTAATAACGCTTTTTATTTGAAATACCACCTCAAGGCGCTTTAAACGTAATCTTAGAAATGTAATGTACCTACATGTAAGCGCATCCACAAAATAGCCTTGATTACAAGGTAACCAATTTTTAAAATTTTTGCTGGCATTAAAAGAAATAAACTCCAATAACCTCTTTTATGTATTATAAGGTAGATAAATAAAAGAAACAGGTTTAATATTACATAAAAAATCACTCTTAAGCTCAATTTTTTAAATTTGTATATTCAAAATTTTTACTTTTATCCAAAAAAACTAATGTTAGATCGTGCGCAGAAAATATATAACAATGTACATAGTAATCATCTCACATAATGTTATATATATATATATAATTTGGGGGGCGAGGATAGGTACACTTCAACACTTCTGCCAGAGGTCACCCCATGTGGTTCGCTACGTTTGGTGACTTAGCAGGGGTGCCCGGGTTCATGGGGTGAAGTTTGTTCGGATCTTGGCGGCAGATGCGTCTGCTGCCAAGATACTGCGTAGCAGGCCGGATCGGGTGAGACTGGTTGAGGGAGATCTTTTGACCTCTCCAGCAGGACTCTCTCGGAACATTGCCTTCCACCGTAGTGGTAAGGATAGATTTATTCGTTCGTGACTCGTGGATACACCGGCCCCAGATTCCTACCCACCTCTCATACCTTTTTTCCTTCCCAGAACTTCCTGTCCATACTTTCCCTAAAAATACCATCCACACAGCATCTTCAAAGACGACACAGGCCCTGAGGGGAATTATTTTCCTCAAGGCCTCTTGTGTAAAGCTAATGTAAAAAAAAGATGAATTACCAAAATTAAGCTAGACTTGTGTGTATGGGGGGTGCCTTATTCGTTATTTCTTTATTTATACGTTAAATTATTTAGTTTATATTTTCAGTATGTTTAATTGATGTTTATGTGTTTGATACTGATGATAGTATCAGAAACATAAAAATAATGTATAAAAAAACTTTTCTTCAAGATATTTGTGGTTGAATTGCCCCATTGTTTAGTTTACATTTTGCAGGTGGAAGAATAGATATTTGTCAGAGTTTTTTAGGTTCCATGCCAACTCAGAATCAACTTAACTCAACACTTCTTTGAAAAGTCATTAAAAGCTATAAAAAAATAGCACATAACCTAACCTAACATAACCTATTTAACCAATTTATATATTTTTTTACATCACTTTCTGGTTCACTAAGTAAAAACATTTGGGGGGGCGCTAGAAATTTTTTTTCCCAAAGTGGGCGGTGGGCAAAATAAAATTGAGAACCAATGGTGTAAGGCAATGGATATGTTGTAGGCCGATCGTAAAATAAGGCAGATCATGAAGCGCCTAGCCACATCATCATCTGCCGCATCGTGAAATAGAGGCAGATCGTGATATACCTGAGGCGCATCATGATCTGCCTGATTTTACGATTGGCCGGCGACAAATATACCATATATCAAAGTAAATAAATATAACTACATATAAATAATTACTACATATAAATAAATGTTCCCACTTAAAGAGTAATATGGTATTCAAGGGGCGTGAGTGCACGGTGCCACCCTGAGAGGCCAACATTATTGGATTATACTATCAAATGTAAAATATTGAATCAAAATAAAAACAAAAGAAACAAAAGAGTAGATTTAGTTGTATTCTCGGCACTAAGCAATAAACATGTCCTTGGGAGTTACGGTGACCTATAAAGACTGCATGTCTGTCGACTGTTGTCATATTATTTATTTGGCTTCGTGTTAACGGTCGATGATGCATCATGGTAGCTAAATAATACCTGAACAAACCAAACCGCTCTTCTAAAATTGTTTTTGATAAATTTCAAAATAAGTCTGAAGTTATCTTAGCAATACGAAACGGTACGAATGTACAGGAGTGCTACAACGAGTTGTTAGGTTTTCGAACATGTGCCCGTGGAAAAAGGTCGGAGTTATTTGAACCTATTTTTAAGTAGATAAAATGATAACAAGAATTTATTGTTATCAAATTTTCAAAGGACTCCATTTTTTATTTCATATATTCAATTTTATTTATACAAACAGTTCTGCTATGTAATTATTGTTACGTGTGTCGCCTTCTGAAGACATTATCAATCTGTTTGACAATGCCTTCAGAAGGAGAAACAGCTGTCACGCGTAATAATAACTACGTGGCAGAACTTGTTTAAAAATAAATTGTTTTTGAAATAAAATTTTCATTATTGTATACCTATCTACCTTCTCAACAGAAACACTTTTTAAATTGTTTCCAGTACCAAATATCGATGATATATTTAAGCAAGCTTCCATTAAAAATTTATAAAGAAAAAAATATCAAAGAATATCAAGAATTTTACAAACTAATGAGAAATGGAAACCAATTTATTATACTTATTTTAAAACAACTCAAATGCAAAATCATTATATTTACCAAGCCATAAAAAACTATAATAACCTCTCTTCTGAATTGCGCTGTATCATCAACCAATCAGAGCAAATAAATAAAATTAAACAATTTAAAAAAAAATTGACAGTACAAAGCAAATATTTTATACAAAACGTATTATAACTTACAACCTCATTACAAATCGTGGCTCCCTTATCAGGCATAAGAGCTCCTCTTTTCTGATGAGGTCTTTCTGATGGTCTTCATGACCAAAAACGACCTTTAATATAATATTTTGTAAAATGTGTATGTATATATGTAACCGATATTTTTTATATTACAATAATAAAAAAAAAAATAAAAAAACTGTTGGTATCCGTCATATTGTCAAACAAACGAATAAAAAAGCCGTAAAAAAATCCTGAACAGTGCGAAATGTAAATGTTTTGAGATTTATTATGTTGATTCTGCATTTACGCAAAGATTTCAAGCAGCTTAAAATAAAACTTAACGTAACTTAAACTTACACACATTTTCACATAATATTAATTAGCAATTTTTTTTCTACATTAAAAACATATAAATTAATTGCATAATTTTAAATAACTCTCGAACAACGAAAATTAATGCAGTTTATACTAACTTTTCTCTATTTGCTTGCAATTTTAAGGTCAACCATCAACTTTATGAGCTCAATATAATTCGATCATGAGCTATGAGCTTTGAATGTTCGTTAAACCATCATAAAATATAGGTTGATGTTGTTTGTTCCGTTTTTCGAGCGAGATAAAAAGAGCTTTGTAAGCCCGGAACATCCATTTTGAATGAAATAGAAAAATTTCATCCCACGTAATTTGTTCCAGGCCAAGGTGAAGGTCTTTAAACAGAGAAAACTTCATTTTAAATATTCCACGTCGTATTCGACCCATCGTAGCGAAACCTTCCAAGTCTTAAAGTAAAACAAATAAAACGATGTTTCCAATTCACCTCGTCTTATTTTCTATGAGTTAATTTCCCACAGGATAACACAAAGCGGTTAACAATAAACGATTTGTCTCAGAATAAAATTTCCACCCAAATTTGCTGTACACTGATTGATTTCTTTGTAAACCTAAATCTGCTTCTTGCTTCTTTGTGGAATCTACCTATGCGCGAGAAAAATCTACCATGGAACAATATTGAGAAAACGTAAACTCTGTATTTTTCTTCCTTGAGCCATTGAAGATTAAAATAAGTTTTAGCCCCGTAATCAATCTTTGTTTTTGCTGTGTTTTTTTATCATGGCCCACTTGTATCTAGATATTTTTATGTACTGAGCTATGTAAAAAAGCACAGAGGGGCGTGATTTATTGTCGGTGAATATAAGGAAGAATGTTTGGGAATAAAACGGCGGAGAAATATAATGGGTATTATTTTTCACATTATTCAAAGTGATGTTAAAAGGGAAAAAACTACGTCTTTGCTTTTAATTCACTTTTTTATGCAAGTGGATTTACATTGTTCACATAAAACACAGTCTTTGCCACAATTTATTAAAGCTTGCAAGTGGTTAACAAGCGATTCTTAGAGGAACGGCTATGCGGCCCTTTTTGTACAAAACTTAAATTTGGATTGGAGGCCAAAATACTTAACCAAACTGAAAAGTCATTTTTAATAAAAAAATATAGCAAATATCTAGAAAAGATAACTAACTAACTAACCATCACGCCGGTATCCCTCAGGGGTAGGCAGATAGGACGGACCGCCAAACATCTCGATCTTGGCACACGCACCTTGCCTTGTTCACATTCATACATTGTCTCATACTCGTGCTTCTACTATTCTGACTCTTGACATCGCCCGACTCAAGTATCTGATTCACTTGGTCGTGCCATGTCTTCTCCGGGCGTCCCCGATTTCGTCTACCATTCACATTTGCATCATTTATTCTCCTTAGGGGCCATCCATAAATTACGTCACACGAATTTCATGATTTTTTTACCGCCCCCCGTTCCTGTCACACATCGTCACATTTGTGAGACCCCCTCCGCAATTTTGAAATTTTACAACAAAAAATATTCTAAACAGTAGTTAAAAATTTTATTTTTTTTAGATTTGCGTTTTAATAATTTAGATTTTAACAAGTGACGTCACAGAGCTGATGACTCCCCCTTACCCCTTGTCACACAATGTCACACTTCTGTACCCCCTCCCCCCCCCCCCTTAAGATGTGACGTAATGTATGGATTGCCCCTTATCTATGTGTGTTACTTTAACTATTTCATCATCATCTTCTTCTCCTTATCCTATTCGGGTCGGGGAGCCACTGCATCGACAAGGCTCCTCCATACGTTCCTGTTTTGTACTGATTGTTCGGCCTCCGTCCATGGCAGTCCCATCCTCTCCTCACATAGTTTCTGGAGTTGCCTCGCCCAACTGTGTCTGAGACGGCCCACTGGATGTCTATCTATTTATTTATCAAATTACAAAATATAAGCCGATAAAGATATCGATTTTTCACGATTTTAGAGGCAACTTTGTCAATTGTTTATGAGTTGAAGATAATTATTAAAATTTTTTTAAATTTAGCCTAAGTATCTACTGTATAACTACCTAAAATATAAAACCACTAGCTTTTCCCCGCGGCTTCGCTCGCATGGTATTACGGGAAATTACTGTAGCGCTTGCACTTATCAATTATCTCCCCCCCCACCCCACCCCCATCCCCTCCCGCGATCCATATATTCATTCCCTTACATTCAGTTTTCAAACATCTCGCCTACCACCTAAATTTCATAATGCTATAGCTCAAAGAAAAAAAGAATTACTTATCCAATTTTGTTCATTCGTTCGGAATTTATGCGCTTAAAAACATTTCGGATGTTTATTTTTATTTAAATATATGGAAGTTCGTTAATATAATAAAAAATACTCTTTTTATCATTCAGTCTTTATAATCGTTACGAATTATATTTTTAATACAGGAACTCAAATCTGACATTTATTCCAAGCTTGTCCAAAAAAAAAACGAATTCTAATATTTAAATTTTCTGCAGTAGTAGCTGACCAGTAGACTGAGTGCCTACCAACATAGAGCCCAAAAATATATCAACATTGTTTCCATGGAAAAGATTTTTTTCTGACGTTAGCAAAAACTCGCTTTTGTTAGCGACAGAAAACGTATAACAAATATAACATATTAATATTTATAATTTCATAACGCCAGAGCTTACCATCATATACAACCTGTAGTCTGCGCATATAATTTAGCTTTATATTGGTGAAAGAATTATTAAAGTCTTTATATTGTGTTATGCGTGAAAAGGTCATAAACAAACTCGAGCAGTTTCGCATTTATAATATTAGTATGGATATAAAATAAAATAAAAAATATATAAACCTTTGAAGCAGCATTTTGATGGGCGTAAATTTGACATATGTAAATTTAAGATTTCGACACAAAAAACGCTTTTTTAAATGTTTTTTTTTATTTTATTTCATTATTAATTCTATTTAAAAAGTAGATAAGAATAAATTTTTATAGAATTTTTTATCTTCATCTCACAAATAATTGCCGTAGTTGTTGTAATATGCCAAAATCGTGAAAAATCGATTTCTTTAATGGCCTGCACTTTATAATCTGAAAAAAGTAACACTTACTCGTAAAAGATATTTGCTACGCCTTTTGATTAAAAAAATATTTATTCAGTTTGTCCGGAAAAAGGCCGCGCAGCCGTTCGCCTTGACCAATAAGGAACTCCAGTCCAATTTTTTAATTTTTTTTTAATGAATAATGACATTCTAACTTAAATAACTGCATATTTATTTTTATTTTTATAGTTAGTTTTAATAGTTAAAATACATGTCAAAGTTTTAATTTTTCAAGATCCACCGAAAACCACCGAATCTAGTGTGACGTCATCATGACCAACCGAAGTATGAATTTTGTAAGCAACTGGAATCAGCTGTTCATGGCCGGCCATTTTGAATTTCAGCATTGGAGCGCTTTATGGACGCGGTGACGTCACGCCTCACAAATTCAATAATACCAACTTGACAGGGTGTTTTAATGCACTGTTTTCAAATGGACTTTTTAATAGCTTTTTTAAAACTCTACGTTAAATATTATTGAATAAAACTTATATATTCAGAATCAGCGTTTATTTGGTCTATATGAACATATTTTTTTAAAGCCATAATATTTTTCACCGGAGATCCTTATTGAGCTTATAATTATTTAATTAGATTTTTTTTGATAAATAATCGCGGTTCTTAAGAAACCAGGTACCTACCTACCCACAAATCATTGTAGTAACATCGTTTATTATTTTTATCATAATATATTTCGTATGTATTGAAGCAAAAAAGAACTCTCAAAAGATGAATTTTGATGTCTTGAAGTTTGTAGAGATTTTTCTGTTCCTTAAAATAAACTTAAGAATGAATCTCGAATGAAGCCTGGGAGTAAATACTAGTCTGTAAAGCTGAATAATTGTAATTTTTTTTAAATATTCGAAACAGCAAATAATCAGTTTTTTTTCTTGGATGTATATTATTGTATATACCTTAGATCGACGCGATTATTTTCAGTGTGAATCGTCATTTCCATGATGATCCTAGGAGATTTTAAGTATGATAATAAAATAGTTTTTTATTTTTTCAATTTCTTGTCGTATGCCGGTTATTTAAAATATTTTTTTTAGGCCCCGAGGATATATTTACATAGAAGGCCCCGAGGAAAATTATTTCCATCAGGGCCTATGTCATCTTAGGGGATGCTGTGTGGAGGGTCATTTTAAGGAAGGGAAGAGTAGGAAGTTCTGGGAAGAAAAAAAGGTATTAGGTAAAGGTGGGTTAGTGTGGGAGTGAGTGTGTCCAGGAATGACGGATGTGTGAAACCATCCCTTCCACTGGGGTGCAAGGCGACGGGTCGAGAGAGTCCGGCTGGAGAGGTGAAAAGGTTTCTCTCAACCAGTCTCTCCCGATCCTGCCTGCTATCAGTAGGCGGGCAAATGTATCCGCCGCCAAGACCTAGACAAATCACACCCCATGAACCCTTGCTAAAGCACCAAACGTAGCTAACCAATTGGGGTGACCTATGGCTGAGGTGTTGGTTTAACAACAAATGGTTCCCGGGGCGGCGGTACCCATACCCGCCTACTACGAGTATAAAAGGTATGTATTACAGTTTTTATGTACCAAGAATAAAAAGTATTATTTGTAGTCTTAATCCATTGCAATGCTCTCATTTTTCATATAAATGTCTGGTTTCAAAAAGACCTTTCGATTGTCAGACCCCAGACAGGCCGTTGAAATTAATTATCCGTTTCACAAGAATTTTTGAAAATAAAAATTTGAAAATAAAAATGTTTGATCTCCAGGCACACACGCACGCCCACAGAGCACTTGTGTTTATCTCTTCAGTGTTTGATACAGCTGTTTTTAACAGACATCCAATAACAACGCCTACGCAGGTTCATTCAAATTGCGTATTATAGTATCCTCTCGAACATCCGTCTTTGAGCGCGTTTCTAAAAAACATTACAATGTATTAGGGTTCAAAATTGATGTTTCCAATTTAGCAATTCCCATTTTGTGTAGGTGGGTAGGTATCTGTTTGTATTAAACGAAACCTTAGTATCTTTACATGATTAAATGCTACTAACTTGTGTTGTTTTATTATAATCTAAAATTAGGATATAGGGGAAGGTGGGGCGTGTTGTGACTAAATTACAAAACTGAGTATAGTAGAAAATTTTTTTATGAAATCAAAGGTTAGACATTTTATTGAAAAAAAAAAACTCTTTTGCCACATTATTTTGGTATTATTAACCTTGTTCACATACGAATAAAGCGACAAAATATTATTTTGCAAATAGAATTGTCACAATGTGCCCCACCCGTGGGGTCAATTCTGACAATTGTGGGGCAGAATGTGACGAACAAATAATTAAGTAAAAGAAGTAGGTAAGTACGTAATAAAATTGGTAAAAACAATAGTCTTGATAATATACTTAAGAGAGTCACATGTAAAATCTTAAAAGCCTCTCTCTTGCCTTTTTCCTTCCCAGAAGTAAAACTCCTTTCTTTCCTCAAAATACACTCCACACAGCATCCCCAAAGATGACAGAGGCCCTGAGGGGAGTTATTTTTCTCAAGGAATCCTGTGTGGAACAAATGTTTAATTTAAAAAAAAAATAATATCTTCGTAAATTAGTTTGTGCATTCCATTTCAACAAAAATGTGGCCCTTTTAATTTAGGTTTAGTAAATCGTCTTATTTATTTTGACTTTTTTTTCGCATTTTTTCAATATTATTGTAGGTAAAAACCTGCCCGAAGAAAGTTTGAAAAAAAAGCCGTTAATTGTCTATTGACAAATTGCATAATTCCTTACTTTAAGATAAAAAATGTTATTTTTCATAACACATCTTTGATAATTAAGTAGATAAGTATTTAAATACCTGCCTATTATACATATAATAAGTACCTGCCTATTATAAAATTTACTAAAAAATTTTGTGAGTAAATTTTTTTTTGATTTATTAAATAATTAAAACAAACTCCAAAATTCAAACACGAGAAATTCTTTCTCTATTGAGTTGGGTAGCTTGTTAATAAGAAATTAATAAATTGTAGTTAGTTTTAAGAACCATATTGTTTACCTTTAAATCTGTTATATGTATGCATTCTAAATAAAAAAAATAAATAAAAAAAAATCAAATAGAAACATGTTTTTTAGACTCGAGATCTACTCGACACAAAACTATTATATAAATAATATTTTTAACATATTTAATATTTAATTAATAAAAAGCTTCAAAGGTTTATATATTTTTTATTTTATTTTATATCCATACTAATATTATAAATGCGAAACTGCTCGAGTTTGTTTATGACCTTTTCACGCATAACACAATATAAAGACTTTAATAATTCTTTCACCAATATAAAGCTAAATTATATGCGCAGACTACAGGTTGTATATGATGGTAAGCTCTGGCGTTATGAAATTATAAATATTAATATGTTATATTTGTTATACGTTTTCTGTCGCTAACAAAAGCGAGTTTTTGCTAACGTCAGAAAAAAATCTTTTCCATGGAAACAATGTTGATATATTTTTGGGCTCTATGTTGGTAGGCACTCAGTCTACTGGTCAGCTACTACTGCAGAAAATTTAAATATTAGAATTCGTTTTTTTTTTGGACAAGCTTGGAATAAATGTCAGATTTGAGTTCCTGTATTAAAAATATAATTCGTAACGATTATAAAGACTGAATGATAAAAAGAGTATTTTTTATTATATTAACGAACTTCCATATATTTAAATAAAAATAAACATCCGAAATGTTTTTAAGCGCATAAATTCCGAACGAATGAACAAAATTGGATAAGTAATTCTTTTTTTCTTTGAGCTATAGCATTATGAAATTTAGGTGGTAGGCGAGATGTTTGAAAACTGAATGTAAGGGAATGAATATATGGATCGCGGGAGGGGATGGGGGTGGGGTGGGGGGGGAGATAATTGATAAGTGCAAGCGCTACAGTAATTTCCCGTAATACCATGCGAGCGAAGCCGCGGGGAAAAGCTAGTGGTTTTATATTTTAGGTAGTTATACAGTAGATACTTAGGCTAAATTTAAAAAAATTTTAATAATTATCTTCAACTCATAAACAATTGACAAAGTTGCCTCTAAAATCGTGAAAAATCGATATCTTTATCGGCTTATATTTTGTAATTTGATAAATAAATAGATAGACATCCAGTGGGCCGTCTCAGACACAGTTGGGCGAGGCAACTCCAGAAACTATGTGAGGAGAGGATGGGACTGCCATGGACGGAGGCCGAACAATCAGTACGAAACAGGAACGTATGGAGGAGCCTTGTCGATGCAGTGGCTCCCCGACCCGAATAGGATAAGGAGAAGAAGATGATGATGAAATAGTTAAAGTAACACACATAGATAAGGGGCAATCCATACATTACGTCACATCTTAAGGGGGGGGGGGGAGGGGGTACAGAAGTGTGACATTGTGTGACAAGGGGTAAGGGGGAGTCATCAGCTCTGTGACGTCACTTGTTAAAATCTAAATTATTAAAACGCAAATCTAAAAAAAATAAAATTTTTAACTACTGTTTAGAATATTTTTTGTTGTAAAATTTCAAAATTGCGGAGGGGGTCTCACAAATGTGACGATGTGTGACAGGAACGGGGGGCGGTAAAAAAATCATGAAATTCGTGTGACGTAATTTATGGATGGCCCCTAAGGAGAATAAATGATGCAAATGTGAATGGTAGACGAAATCGGGGACGCCCGGAGAAGACATGGCACGACCAAGTGAATCAGATACTTGAGTCGGGCGATGTCAAGAGTCAGAATAGTAGAAGCACGAGTATGAGACAATGTATGAATGTGAACAAGGCAAGGTGCGTGTGCCAAGATCGAGATGTTTGGCGGTCCGTCCTATCTGCCTACCCCTGAGGGATACCGGCGTGATGGTTAGTTAGTTAGTTATCTTTTCTAGATATTTGCTATATTTTTTTATTAAAAATGACTTTTCAGTTTGGTTAAGTATTTTGGCCTCCAATCCAAATTTAAGTTTTGTACAAAAAGGGCCGCATAGCCGTTCCTCTAAGAATCGCTTGTTAACCACTTGCAAGCTTTAATAAATTGTGGCAAAGACTGTGTTTTATGTGAACAATGTAAATCCACTTGCATAAAAAAGTGAATTAAAAGCAAAGACGTAGTTTTTTCCCTTTTAACATCACTTTGAATAATGTGAAAAATAATACCCATTATATTTCTCCGCCGTTTTATTCCCAAACATTCTTCCTTATATTCACCGACAATAAATCACGCCCCTCTGTGCTTTTTTACATAGCTCAGTACATAAAAATATCTAGATACAAGTGGGCCATGATAAAAAAACACAGCAAAAACAAAGATTGATTATTTTGAAGTATTTTGGCCTCCAATCCAAATTTAAGTTTTGTAAAAATCAAATAGAAACATGTTTTTTAGACTCGAGATCTACTCGACACAAAACTATTATATAAATAATATTTTTAACATATTTAATATTAATTAAATATTAAATCTCGGCAACCTTGATAAAAGTGGGGGAGCTGCAAATAATAATAATAAAAAATTATACATAAAATATAAAAATTTTATGTTGTGGTCCAACGAAATAACTCCAATGATAAAACGAAATCATAGTTTTGAAAGTCGCCCACGACAAAAATCACGAATTCCCAAAACATAAATGTAACACATAGAAAAAAATAATTCAACAGCCTATCGGAAAACGATGGAACAATTAAATACAAATAACGTGATGTACTTGGATTGAGTAAGGGCAATTAAATAGAAATTCATTGGAAAAACATTGATTTAAAACAAATTCCTTTCCTACCAACTAAATAAATGATCAATTTTTATTGAAATGACTTTTAAAGGTTATAACCATCTACTTATGTAAAAAATCTAAGAAGAAAATAATACTTATAAATCTAAACAAAACGTGAATCACAACAAGACAGAGAAAAAAAAGTAACGGTCGCGACTGGGACTCGAACCCAGAATCTCTTTTCTTACCGGGACACGGCGCCTTAACCATCTCAGCCGTTGGGACCTTTTTAAAATAGATATTATTATTTTTTAAGAAATAGGATGTAGGTACCTATAAGTTATACCTTTTGTACTAAATGAAAATTTTGTACAATAAATAATTTTGATTTTGATTTTGATTTTGTCAATTTTATCTATCTCACATTTCAAATTCAGAATTAACTAACTAATTTTTCCACATATTCTTGGCAGGTAAATTTTTGAATGATTACGCATATGGATGGATTTATCCGAGACACCATCCAAGTTACAAATAAATTCGTTTAAAAACTTTGTAATCAATCAAAAAGAAAGCTGCCAAAATCTGGGGAATAATTAGTTGAGGATAATACTTTTATTTCTGAATTTGAAATATGAGATCGACAGAAAAATATTGGTCTCAATAGCTGAGTTGGTTAAGGCGCTTTGTCCCTGTAAGACAAGAGATCCTGGGTTCGAGTCCCAGTTGCGACCATTACCATTTTATGTTTATGTGTCTTGTTCTATATCACTTTGCGTCTAGATTCATTAGTTTTATCTTCTTCTTCAATGATTAAATTATCTTCTCAATTTAACAAAATCATCAGAATACTCAGTTCACTTCTAAACACAAGCGTTTGCTTCTATAGAAGAAAAAAAAACCAAATATGTATTCCGTATAAGTACTTACCTTTTTTATTTATAATATTATGATATAAGTGGATACGAAAAATTAAATAAATATTTTAAGGATGATTTCTCAATCATTATCCACAGAGATACGTTAAAGTGGAAAAATAATATATGTTGTTACGTATTGTGTGTAGAACTTAATTTTGATTTTAAATAGGTAGGTACATATTTAAATAAAAAATCTATATTTCACCATAAATGCGCTAAATGAAGCAAAAATAATCTATCCGTATCTCTGCGTCCATGTATTTTTTTGGTAAGATCCTATACTCTCTACAGTTGCAGGCTTTATTTTCGCTAGATGACACGACTTTGATTATGTGTTCTGTGTGTACTTTTTTTCTGTTAAATTATGTTTTTTTCATTATGTGTTTTTCTGTGAAGATTTAATTAAGAGCAAAAATAAGATTTTCAAAACATGACAGAAAAAAGCTATTATTACTTCTCATGCATTAATTTGATAACTTCATTGATGAGTTTTTGAAGAGTTCACAAAGCAGGTTTTTCAGACGTGTAGGCGAACTCCTAAGATTTTCTTAAAAAGAAACCCTTGTCATTGTGATAAGAAGGGGGTGGAGAGTGTAAGGTACCCACCGGCCGCAATAAAACAACTCAAAGTGAGTTACCCGTGAAGCCTGACGCCATTAGTACCGTGTTACGTGGTGATTTGTTGGTTTTTTTTCTACGAATGACCGGTTCGTCCGGCCCGTCGCAAAGAAATACCAAAAATAAAATTAAGTTAAAGAGGATTACCGCGGTGCTTAAGGATTCCGCTTTATCAGACTGAGTGGTGCTGATTCTGAGAAAAGTGTGTTTCGACAAAGAATAAGCAATCCGAATTCAATTTATGGTACGTGATTTTAATGAATAAGAGGGCTTTCTTATGAATTTTGAGGCGGACCTTTTGTGTGTCGTCTCACAGAGACAAAACGTGAAAGGAACGGGGACCATTAGGAGTGCCGGGACTTTTTATTTACGTACATTTTTTTTAAAGATAAACAAAGACAAAGATGATGAAAGAAATGAGCGAAGAACCTCCAAAATTTGTACCTGTAGTTAAATACCCACGACTTCATTGTTAAAAGCTGTTACCCCTAAGGAAGGAATTGAGTTGATGGGGGGAGGGGGGTGACCGAAAGGGACATGAGAAGAAAGAAAAAGACGAATAATTTGATGAACATCGTGAAGATAATATAATTGTCAATTTTTATTGGATCAGAAATGTTATCTTGAATATAAATAGGCACTGCTGAAAATCAGCTGCGTTCCGGGAGAAATCCTGAACGTAAAGCTGAACATTTTTCTCAATAGAATCAATAAAAATGTATAAAATTGTAAAAATCTATTGATAAATTAATGTTTTTAGTATTTTTATATTTAAGATATTATTTAATTTCTGCTTTAAGACTTATAACATATCTACCTGAATATAACATCCAGCTTTGTATGGTTTCTACACATTTTTAAGAACCCTTTTTGCGAAAGACCAATTAAAATTTGAGAATCAATAACATTGTAATATCTATTTTTTTAGAGTCACATGGCTTCTCATATTTAGATCAGAAATAAAAAAGTACTTTCACGTTGCTAGAGCTCATCGTTTGTGATTTTTTGCATTGTCAACATGAACATTTTCTGCTTTTTACTTGGCTAAGTTTATGATAAATCCAATTAAAATTGCTGGCTAGCTAGCATTGATGCCGAGTCTTCCAACTATAAAATTCTGAGAAGTTGTTCAGTCAGGAAGAAGCCTCGTATAATAAATATATAAAATTTATCGATTTTATAATTAACTTTAGATATTAACTGAAGCTCGCGTTAACGATAAAAGAATTTTTTTTAAACTTTATGAGTAAAACCTCAAATTGTAATATTTAATTAAATGAAGACAATATTAGCGAAACTCATTTGAAAATCTGGAGACAGAAAAATCATTGGACAAAAAGATATTGGCACCTCTGGGACTCGAACCCAGGACCTTCGGCTTTCCGGGCCACAGCTCTACCTCAACTCTGCTAAAGTGTCGAAGTGGGTTCGAGTCTCAGAGGTGCCAATATTTTTTTCTGATTTTTCTGTCTCCAGATTTTCGATTGAGTTTCGCTAATATTGTCTTCATTTAATAGATTAAAGAATTCTTCTGGAAAATACTAAGGTATTCTTAATTGAAGCCAAACCAAAACCCTGTTCATCAAAAAACGGAATAAATATAACAATAATCACGGTTTAATTAAACATTCAAATACACTGACAAAGAACATAATAGATGAAGCCTTTCCCCTTTCTTGTTCAGAATAAACTTCGCCAAACCCATGCGTGCCTTGAACGTTTGTTAAATTTATGTTTATAAAATGTTAAGAATATTTTGATCGGTTAGTGGCTGAGTCGACAAATGCGACAGGTTCTCTCTCAGTCGTCGCATTTCCCGATAAAAGTGGGTTCAATGCCTTGGATTTCCATTATTGCACAAGCAATACTTTCCGCTTTTATTGATGGGAGTAGAGTTAATGAAATATTGTCAGGTTTATATCTCGGGAAAATTTGATAGTTATGAATAAAGAAAGTTAAGGAAAAATCGTATTTGACATGAAAAGCCGCACTGAAAAGAAAAAAAGAAAGAAGTGTTTTAAGGACGTGTCCGTGTGTTTGAAGTAAGTTCATAACTTTTTTTTTCGTTATTTGTTTTTGGGGTGTTATGCCGTGTTGCGCTGCACATTTAATGCTGTCAACACCGTAATGCTGTCCGAAACGTTGCTAAAGATGGAAGTAGCGCAACACGGCGTAACACCCCAAAAACAAATAACGAAAATACTTTTGGCTGTTAAAATCTAGAATCGTATCAATGTAACTGACCTCCTTGGGGCCTAGAATCTAAATATCGGATAAAGGTATATATATATATTTGGATTATATTTTTTGTTATTATGTGTTCAGTGTAAAGCGGTGAACAAAATAATGCAAAATTGAATTTGAATAATAATGCAACGCGCGACGCCTTGTAACGCCTTTTAAAGTAATCTGTCAGAAAATCGTTTACTTTACGTGGACCAACTTTAAAATTCTCGTTTCTCAGTTTGTAATGAATAATCTTACGACGAACCGTTTTTGTTTTACCGAGCAGTGGCGTGCATTACTTTATTACCAAAAGTAGGCTGTATGTGATTTTACAAGTTTGGGTATAAATTATTTATTGAATATTATTTGCCATTATACCATCTGACTAAGAAATTAAAATTTATAGATAAATGAAAATGTTTGTTAAAACCATTTATAAATTTTATCTACGCCGACCGGTTTCGGAACGACCGTTCCTTCTTCAGGGCAAACATACAATTTATTTGTAATGGATAACCACAAACTTATAGCTACATTCAAAAGTATAAAATTTATAGTTTTGAAATAATTTATTGAAATATTGTCATGCCGTATGCAATTGTCATGCCATAAAAATATAATTAAAAAAAAAAGAAATACATTTTCACCAAAGATTCTTTGCTCATTTGTGATGGTTCGTTTTGCTTACGACAGGCACAAATTTTCAACCTATGTGGATCAAAGGCAGGTAGAAACTTAAAATTATATCTTTTAATATTAGTTTCAGAATAAATAAACGAAAAAAATATTTCAAAAATTGATTAATTGGCAAAATTGTATAAACTGGACACTGACAAAGCGACAACATCCTTAAAAATATGCAGTACAAAAAAAAAATGTTTAAAAAAATCAATTGGCCTAACTTTTTTGAACGGTATTAGCATTAACTTGCACCTACATAATGTTAAGAAAAAGGGTTGATGGGGTGAAGCGCCTCCCACACGCTTTTCATCAATATTAAAGTCTTAAAAAATGTGTTAATATTGGTACAACGAAAAGCAATCTAACATGCTTTATATCGTCGCTCAAATAACAAACATTTAAATTGCGCATCTCAAAACAGGCGCAAGAAATTGTGAGGCTTCGTGGCCCAATTTATTCCCTAAACCCTTAAAATGTCGCATGTCTTTCAGTTTGATAACCATTTTACGAAACAACTTGAATAATTGACTTCATTATGAATGCGAACTGGTTAAAATTCGTCTTGCTTACTTCCCCAAACTACCCTTTAGCCTAGCGGTTCTAAACCATTTTTTACACTGTGCTTATTATGAGGGACAATTTTGTTTATTTTAATTTATTTATTTATTTCTATTCTTGAACAAACACTTTACAAATTATTACATTTTATACATAGATATATAGATATAACTATAAGTTTATACATAGATATAACTATATAACTTTTATACATAGATATAACTATAAGTTTAGTACTAAAAAACAAAGTTAATGATCGGTAGCCGTATGTAAATAGGTTAGTAGTAGTATTTTGTGAACACCTCACTAGGCGAACCTGTGCTGAGGTGTTCCCATGTTTGAGATTAAGTGCTATTCTGTCGACATAAGTAGAAACATTGTATCCTCCTTGATATTGTCAAGAAGGGCACTGTGGGTCGACCCATGGCGGCAGTAGCTTATACACATATTAAAGATTATTTGGAGTTAGAATTTATATACAGTTGTTTTTAGCATGTAGATTATGCGTACAATAAATAATTGTCTTGATAAACAGGTTGGTATTTTTTCTATAGTCCTCACGCCATTGGTATAAATAATATTGTGGTAATATTTTATATTCCAAAACCAAGTATTTAAAAAAAATATTTTTTTCAATGTTTGGGATGAGTTATGTTTGATTATGTGTTATAATATTTTGAATAAATTGAATACCTTATTATTTGATCTAGTCTTTGGTGTGTTTTTGTGAAGAAATGAAAATGTATTTGTAGTCAGTAGTTGCATTAGTGTGGTGAGCATGCAGTTATGTAGTTTGATTGCGTAGTATTTAAAGTTTCATTGACCGTGTAAGGTATGCGTTGTACAATGACATGTTAAATTATTTCGTTGCACCAACGTTTCAAAAGGCCTCGCAAAACCTATCAACAGAGCAGATACTTCCAAACTTTTATCTTCCCTTCAGCGTCTCAACATAAGCCAATTGGGGATTCCATATTTTTTCTCACTAGATCTAATAAGAAACAGGGAGATCATGGAGAGAAATGGATGTTTAATCAATTATAAAATCAAGGGAGATTTTAGTAACGGCAAAGATTCCGCCAATTAAAGATTATTATTACGAAAATCTTATATTGAAGGGTGAAATGCAAAATCGAAGCCTCTGTGGGAACTTTTTGGAATAAAGTACCATTTTTTTACGCCTTTAATAGGGGTTTCCTATTTTATGATCTGGCAATGCAACCCTCATTTTACAAACATTCTCATCGTTGGTCATCGCTGCCTTAGCCCAATAAAGCCAATATTACACTGCACAACCATTTTTTATTTGTAAATTTAGGCAAAGAAAAATTCACCAAAATTTTGTGATTGGTTTCTGGTATCTATTGACCGAATTGGATCAATTAACAACCAATTATTTTCGGTCTTTATTTTTATTTCTGGTGAAGCAATAAGGACTTTCTTACTGTACCATGTAAAATATTCTTTACAATCCGATAAAATTTAATAATGTATTTTTTTACAGATTTTTCTTTATTTTTACCTTTTTCATTTCATATTTTTGAGTCCGGTTGGAGAGTTCGAAATGTCTCTCTCAACCAGTCTCTCCTGATCCGGCCAGTCACGCAGACGGTGGCAAACCCAATTCGTTGCCAATACCTAGATACCCGGCAACCCGGGCACCCCTGCTAACTCACCAAACATAGCGAACTACTTTGGGTGACCTATGGCAGGTGTGTCGGTTATTCAATAAATATTTCCCGGGTCGGCGGTAAAAGTACCAGCCTCCCAAATTGTTATGTTGAATATTTTAAAATTACTTTCAGGATTACCGAATTTCTTTAAATCCAAAGCCTCCAAATTATTTAATCTTATGACAAAATCATTTTTGTGGAGAATATTAGCACCGTTGCTGTGATTAATTATCAAACCTCAAATTGATTGCTCCTGCGAAAACAGAGTTATTTCAAATTATGAAATAATATAAGTTTTCAGTAAGCGGTGAAGGTTGGGTCAGTAAGAAGAGATCCTTTCGAGAGTCAAAATTATCTCTCTTTGAATATCTTCTGACTGACGTCAAATATACCGACGTCAGAATCGACTTCGTTCAGCAACCATTAATATACCTACCCGTACCCACCGGCAGAACCAACGGCAGGTTGGCCCTACAGATAAGAATAATAAACAATCTTGTTTAGTATACGTATACAATACGAAGAGTTCTCGAAATAATATCACCCTAAATTTGTATCAAGAAGACCACCAAGATGAGACTCGTCCGGGCATTGATTTTCCCCATACAGTGTGTAAACATGGACATATAGAGTTGGCGAAAGAAAACGGATAGACGTCCTTGAAAAATGCTGGAGAAAAATGCTCAGGATTCCATGAACAGCCAGACGCACAATCCCGGAAGAACTAGGCAACTAGGCTTACAACTGTCTGCCTTCAACGAATTTCTAAGATATTTTGGATTTGGACACGTTGCTCGCCAAACTGAGGACTCCAATTTGGAGAAACTCATAGTCACTGGCGAAGTGAAAGGCAGAAAAAGCAGAGAATAGTCACCAAGGAGCTGAAGTGACCAAATATCACTGGCGTCTGGTACATTGTTGTGCGTAACTCTCCAAGCAGCGCAGGACCGCGAGGAGTGAAGGAGCCTTGTTCACCATGGAAATTGGATTTGAGGTCACAATCCTCAGCGCAAAGGAACCGAATTGAAAAGAAGAAGAAACTTGCATAAAATTTTAATGTATCGGATTACTTAGTTCTCCTCTATTACTATAAAATTCCGACCGACGCCGTTTTACTGACAATTTTGTTAAAATTAGGTACTCTGTACATATTATATATACACATAAAATATAAGGTCAACTTTCATTAGTGCCGTTTGCTGATGCAGTTACCTCAAGAACGCTAGATGCTTGTTATTGAAAAGCATTTTATAAAAAGCCTTTTGCAGGTTTTCCAAGAATATGGATTTAATGCTCTTTCCCCAAGCTTTCAAACATACTTACCAGTTCTCGACGCATCGGACTTGGTAACTTATGAGATGAATTGTATTGGATGTTTTGATTCATCAATTCATAAATTCATCAGGTAAATTATCTGGAATAATAATTGTACAAAAAGCATGTATTATTCAACATTACACAAAAGGTTGTTTTCGTGTTTGTTTATTTGTACATGATTTACCCACACTTTATCGCGGGGCTGACTCCTTTGAAGTCGTTTTATATTGTGTTTTACTGTCGCATTTTACTCCTACAAAGAATAGCCTGTGTGCCAAAATTACATATTTGCATACATAGCGAATAATACAAAACACACTCAACTCACACCGCAGTGCCTCCCGCGCCCGGGCGAATCAAGCGACGGAGAGCGCTAGTGTTGACAGGTTGTTTACTGCGGATGTCACGTGACCTGTCAGCAGACCGGATATACAGCTTCCACCACCCCTTTCTCGCCCCATCCAATTCACCGCGAAACATATGCCTATGAATTAGCCTAACGAGAGTTCGAGGTTCACTCCCGAGCTCAGTTCCGTTTTCATATGCTGTCTGTTTGTGGCTTTTTGAATAATGAAGGGAAATAAATAATATATTTGATCTTGCACGTGAATTACTTAGCAAAGGAAATCATCAGATGCAAATTCGTAATTCATTAATATATTCATTCCACAACACATGTAGGTATGCTGAGGATGACGTATGATTAACTAGTGAGTATTGTGTACCTACTTTAGAGTAAATATTATTATTTCCCTTTATGAAGCATATGCAGCAAGCAATACCGCAAATGTGACACAAGACAAATGATTTTTTATATAGTTTTTTGCTGTATTAAGACTCTAATGACATTATTTTAAAACATAACTAAAATTCATTGATAATTTTGTTTGAGTTTTCCAAAAGTGTCTAAGTCGGTGCGATATCTGGTGCTGCCCAGCCCCTTTTGAACCATGGCAATCTTTTTCTTCCCTTTTTATTTCACATTTGTCATTTGAGATGGATAACATTGTCTCGATTCCAATCTGTGGTTTTATTTGACAAATTATTCCGCATTAAAAATATTGAATATTCATTCTAGACTTGAAGAAAGTAACGAATGTCGCGTATTAAAAAATGGATACATTTAACCGAGGCACTATCTAAATTTTCAATTTCATTTAACTCGGGTAGAATCTGGTAGTCATACTAAGATAGCAGTCAAAATACGCTTTAAGAAAATAAAGATGTTGGAAGCTCTTAATTTGAAGTGTGATACAGTTAAAATTATAGAAGTTGATATGATCGAATTAGTGACTAGACAACTCAACAGAGCAAAAGTTCATCTCTCATTTGAAAGTGACGAAAAAAAACTAGGTGAGATGGGTTTCGTTAAGTAAGGTTATAGCATATTTTTTTTCATTACTTGATAATTTTTCAAAAGGGTGTTGAGATTCCACTATTTCAACCGGTCAAATTAGCTTAGTGGTCAGAACAAGCCCCAGCGGGGCAGAGATCCTGGGTTCAATTCCCTGATGCGACCGAATCTTTTTCTGTTTGAGAGAGATTAATATTATTGTCCTCAATGGTTACTTGATGACCAGCTCATCATATCAAAACGAGTAATCACTACGTTTCTTTGTCTTAAAAGACATCGAAAAATACTCAGCTATTATTTTTCAATAATTTATACGTCTATCTAGAAATTTTCATCTTTATTTTGACCTACTTGATTATTGAAACCATGTTTTTTTATTGAAAAAAGTCAATGAAAACAGGTTAGAAGTTAGAATAAGACGAATCGAAGAAGAAAACAACCCAAATTAATCATAATATAAGTATACGAAGTTGAAAACAAAAGAAAAACTAATATTTATTTCCTTCCCGAATACAAAATAATATTATCACATTTCCGTGAATACCAAATATTATTATTTTACAGACATCAATATTATAGATTTTTTTCGTGGGTTTCTTCCATAATTAGAAATATGAACATAACTTTTTATGTTGCTGTTATACTGCCTCAAAGAAGCCACGATTTCCTCTGAACTTAATTAGTTTTGAACTCTAGTAGCGCAGTGGACCTACCTATGTAAAATGTTAAAGAATACACGTGTCATGCTCTGCCAAAAGTTCTAGTAAGCATAACAAAAAAATAATTAAGTCATGAAATTTCAATCATGTAGAGGCCCGAGGAAAGTAATTTCATTGTCAACTTGGGAGATGCTGGGTGGAGGGTCTTTTTTTGGAAAGGATGGAAATTAAATTTTTGGAAGGAATCGTGTACACAAGGGGTGGGTAGGAATCTACACTACTGTAGGTCAGTGTTTAGTACAGACATATAAATCTATCGCTCCAACTGTGGTGTGAGGCGTGGGTCGAGAGTCCGGCTGGAGAGATCAAATTTGGAATTTTTAATTTTTTTTATTACTTTAGAATAAAACCATTCAACCCTCAATTATTTGTCGCCACTATACGGGTAAGATATTTTTGTTGATGTATCATGCATGTATTACACAGAGTGTTAAAGGACGTACTTGACTTTCTTTAACCAGTGATTCCTGACATAATTTGGGAGGCGGGAATGGGTACCGCCGCCCCGGGAACCTTTATTGGATAACCAACACCTCTGTCATAGGTCACCCCAAGTGGTTCGCTACGTTTGGTGATTCAACAGGGGCGCCCGGGTACATAGGGTGAGGTTTGTCTAGGTCCTGGAGGTGGATGACCAGGACACACTGAACTCCAGATTCCTACCCACCCCTTAAACACTTTTCCTTCCCAGAACTCTTCTCTCCTTCCTTTCCTTAAAAAACCCTCCACACAGCATCCCCAAAAATGACAAAGGCCCTGAGGGAAATTATTTTCCTGAGGGCCTCCTGTGGAGTTCATGTAAAAAAAAATATTTGGATTAAAAATGTAATGTTGATGTTTTTTTGTTAACTTGACTAAAACATAAAAAAATCAGTGGGTAGATGGTAAGATTGTTGGGTTGGAGTAAGGGGTTTGGCGGTTACTCGGTTGAGAGACTAGTGATGACACGTGGAACAAAATAATTGGCTTTGAAGAAAAAAAAATGATAAAAAATAAACTGTAAAAAAGGTCACCGGAGACAACCAGTACATCAGTACACCAAATAATGTCAGGAATCACTGGTTAAAATAAGTCAAGTAGGTGCCTTAACACCCTGTGTATGTAATTAAAGGTAACACATACATTATGTTCACACGCATATTTTTTTCACATGGTATGAAAATAAATATTCCACTTTTGCAATATTTAAAAAAATATATATATTAACGGTTGTCTGTGCGTTCTGCATAACTTTTGTTCAATGAACTAGAATTTGCTTTGAATTTATGCGTCTTTTTCAAAATTGAAACTGATTTGTTGGGAATTCATTCCGTTATTTTTATTAACTGATTTGATAAAACAAATTAATATTTTATGCCATCTTTAATATTTGAGAGTGATAACCGTAACAAAACTATTCTCTGTCATATTACACACTATTTGCGTCATTAACAATAATAAATTCTGTTATGACAACTTAGGTTTTGAGTTCAAAAATTAATATTTAATGCCGTCTTTAATATTTGAAAGTGATAGCCTCCACTAATGCATTCTCTGTCGTATTAAACACTATCTGCCTCCTTAACATTAATAAATTCTGTTATGACAACTCTTTACGTAACCCCGTACTAGTATTTGATTCACTTGATCGTGTCATGAATTACGGGGCACCCGCGACGTAGATCTAATTCAAGGTCAGAGAATTGTTTTTTCGCATAAGTTTTCCTTGAAAATGTAGCTTTCGACAGGAGATTCCTTTGTTATCAAATAAACAACCTTCAGTTTGGTGTGCAGACCTGTATTTTTCAGACGAATGCTTTTCTTGGGTAAAATATTTTCTTTAAAACGTCTGTTGTTGTATTATACCAACAATTTATTTTGTTGTTTCTTTGGCAGAATGGTTTTAATTTACATTTTGGTGTCTTAAATGGAACAAACCATTTTGTTTTTATATGCTCAATAATGGTCTGTGTTGGGGCGGACTTGTGAATATTCAGTCCCAAGTCAGGAAGGTTTTACTTTGTTCGCTCGTTTTGTAAGGTTCTCGTACATGGGGTGTCAAATTATCAACACTACTAAATATTCATCAGATTTATGAAAATAAGCTTGATTAAAAACAAACAGGTGAACTGTTTGTGTGTTTCGAGTTTTAATTACAAAACTGTAATTATTTTTTTAATAAGTAATTAAAATAAGTGCCTTTTTAACAATTCTGTAATTTTTATCAAGAGGTTATTCGTTTCGGTTATATCTTCATGAAAGCTAAATTATGCTTTCAAGAGGGACACAGGCGCACACTCGTACACAGATAAGTATCATACTTGTATAAAATGAGGGTAAATCAATAAGCGTAAGAAATGAAGATGCAAGTTTTCACAATTTTTTTTTCAACCTAGTCTTCTTTCAGGTCGATATACTTTCCCAACGTTTCTTCCATTTCTTTGACGTCTTCAAAAAACACGATTTGTCAAACTCTTCAAAATGCGCTTCAGTTTGGGATGAATGATTTCCCCCGAGCTATGGTTTCAAGTTTCATGTTGGGGAACAGAAAAAAGCCAAAGGGCTCCAGGGCAGCTATTCTCCTAGCCAGGTCATTCACAATTGCCGTCGAAAGTACGTGCATTGGTCGACTTGGTTATTTTTGAGTCTCTTCGAAGGTACATACTTAGACGCCAAACGTCAAAAGTCATTCCACACGAACAACGAGTGGGTCGAACCAGTTGTGGAGAGTAGCGAGTGATGGGTTGTTTGCGTATCTGTGCATTGGCTGTCAAAATCTAATGTTATTGTTTTCCCGCGCCAGCAAAGACATCTTTTATTTTTATAAAGTCATGTAAAGGTTTCATATTACAATGGCTGATTTACCAGCGATGTTGGCTACAATACATCGTACCGAGCAAGCTGAAGCAGCTGCTTTGAGACCTGTAATATATATCTACTAAACTCCCAGCCATCTCGAATATTTTCAACTGTTCGACATTTTAAATTTACACCATAGATAGAAATCTCAAAAACATCAGGAATATAAACAATATTCACAGGGCTGCCAATATAATCATCTCTTTGAACGTTCGATGTTCAAAAATACGTACAAATGAAACATTTGACAAAGGTGGCCGCGACGACCAGTGATTTTTCGCTCGTAGATGGCCCATAACAAGTAACGGTTGATCGTTGCTCTAGAATAGCTGCCGAGGTTGTGCGAGCGTGGTGGGTGCGGCAGCAATTCATAGCGCAATTTATTCAATTTGGCCAAGACAATTCCAAATGAATGTGCTGGTGCTTGTTGTCCACCGTGAGAAACCCCGCGGCATCCATCTAGTCGACACCTTTCTCATACTTAACTCATCAGGGAAAATATTAATTGCCGTTCCGTACGTCACGCCCGTGGTCTCTTTTCAACGATTTGCTCAGCAACCATGTCTGCCGGTTGGCTTGGCCTCTCCTAATCAAAAACAGATGAACGAGTACGTTTAAAGTCGTTGAACCAATATTTCACTGTTGTCTTAGATACTGCAGGGTCCCTAGAGACAGCATTCAACTTTTTTTTTTATTTTTTCGCATGTTTTTCCACCCAAAAATAAAAAGCGATTTGCGGATCAATGTTGCTCTTTTAACATTTTATTGAGAAACACGCTGATACAACCTACATATAATTAGTCTGAAATTTAGTATGGTGTCGTTTGACAGAGGGCAGTCCACGACGATAACGCAACTTTTATCGGCAACGCCACCTATTTTCAAACACGGGTACTTATTGGTCGACCCTCGTACGTAAGATAGATTTTAATTTTAATTTTATTTTTATCGAAAACGCCCGACTTTTCTCGTCTGGAGCCATTGAGACTATGGAATCACAAATGGCTGTGAGGCTGAAGATAGTGGCAAGTGGAAGGAGATAGAGTCTTCTGGAGTAAGATGGGGATTCAGAACTGGTCACCAAACTTAAAATTTGAATTTACAATGGTACGATGATGATTGTGTGCTATTTTTAATGTAATATTGTAACGGCTAAAGCCATTTCAAGTAACTTTTCATTTCTAGATGGTGGTCTTACACCAGGGCGATATCGGTAGTATCTTCACGGGACGTGCCGAAAATAGACCACATATTATTTTTATTTAAAAAATTGAAAAATAACACAATTCATTCTAATTAGATTTACTTGCACATGCTGGGATTAACACCCGCGATCTTCAGATTGCTAGTTGAGAGCCTTACCCCTTGACCACGGAGGCCAGCAATAAAATAATTATTGAATAATTTTGGAGGAAGTATTTCCAAGAAAGCATGATATTACAGGTTTATATTCATAATATTTCTGGTTAAGGTAGGAAAAAAACTTTTTTACGTGGGTTTGCGTTTGAATGGGATTTCCAGTTTTTTTTACTTTATGTATTTACCATTAGGTAACATTCATGTAATATTAATTTAAAAACCAATTTTCAGGATCAAAAAAAGTCACCAATAATTAAAACGAGCGTCGTGGAAATAATGAGAGCCTTCAGCGAAGCCAGCAAACTTTTAACGAATTCCAGTGTTACCCAAGTCTTGTCCAAGAAGAAAAAAGAAAAAAATCGTCTTTAATAAGGCTCTTCAATCAGCCTCAAACTTTGACGTTTTATAATAAAGCCAGAAAATACGACCGACGCTACAGTATTCTGAATTTACTGCTCGGGGCCTATTCCACAAGTACCTATTCAGTGTACCCAATACAGAAAGCTTAGAGGTACTTTCACTGAATTTACGATTTAAAAGAACCTCTTACAAAGAATGTTCAAGTATTTATTGTGTTCAACATAAATAAATACATTCACAGGAAGAAGAAAAGTAATATAGATTTTTATATGGGATAAGAAATTAAAATATCTGACTGTCTCATCATAATTTTTTTTTTAGTGCGATGCTGATTTTCTTTTATTTTAAAAGAAATATTTTGTTTTATTTCTACTTTTGTTATTAACCTATTTTATAATAAACTGCGCCTGCATTAGAAAAAAATACATTTCCAATGTTACGATTATGATTATGTTATTTTAAATGTAATGTTGTGAAGTTATGTATTTGTATTTTTATTATAAACTTCTTTATGTTTTAAACTGCACCTACTCTCAACGCAGGATTTCCTAGTGAGACAGGCATAACACATTGCTAATTGTAATCTAGAATTAATAAAAAAATTATAATAAATATACAAAAATAAATTAACACCGGGTAATGACTGAATTTGATTAAATTGAGAATCGGTTTTCACTGTTTCGCTGAAGTTGTTTCGTGAAGTAAGAACAGTAATACTGCCCTTTAAGCTTTATTCCAATAAATTACTCCATTTATTTTTAGATAGAATAGAATGATGCTTTAAATTTCTAGCTGGGAAACTTTAGAAATAATTCATGCGTTTTTTTTCATTTCTTATGATGCTAGACAGCAGTTTATAATTACTGTTAAATTACCTTACCTTACACAGTTTCAAATCTAGTGTTTTCATACTTTGAGAATCACACACCTTATCGGAGAAATATAATGGTATTACTGAAGTGTTTTTCAATGTATACTTACTTCTCTGCTCCTATTTAATTTTTTTAATAATCTTCACCCACTGCAATACGTTGTAGGGATAATGTGACCAGACGTCTCGTTTTCACCGGGACAGTCCCGTTGTCAAGCAGCGTTTCCCGGTGTCCCCGAACACAGCTTCGGGACGCCAAAATGTCCCGTTTTCAAAAAGAAAAAAGCTCGCAGTAGAATTAAAAAAAATATAAAAAAGCGCTCAAATAAGAATCCTGGTGGTAGAATCTAGTGACCAAGATACAGAAATATTTGACGAGTATTCACTTAGTTCTAACTTCATTACACCGCAAAAAGTGTCTGTTCGTATAATTATTGAATGAATTTTATTTCTGCCCGGCACTAATGCACCGAAAGAGTTTAGAAAATTTTTGAATTTAGAGAGAGAAATAAGAAAGAACCTTTTCTCTGATGAATAAATTGTGGAGAGTGAAAAAAAAACACAATTGAAAGTAGATGTTCTAAAGCAATGTTAATTATGAAAGTATTCATTTTTCTGGATGCAATTATTAATTTTCTCCAAATCAAATTTTGAAAAATCACATCTTTGCAATTCTTTCAAGGACATGAAGAACCTATTCTTACGCTCAGAATGCAATTATTAATGTTCTCAATAGTTATTTGGACAGAATCTCATTTCTTGTGTTATCTTTAATGGAACCTTTCATCTGTTAAGAATATTATGAACTAAATATGCAATTTGCCTATCCTGAAACGGGAGTCCTTCCCAGTTGGATAGACATAACACCGTTTTGTATTGTTTCGTTTTGAAATATGTATGTATATAAATAAATAAACAAAATAAATTCGAACAATTTTTGCCAAGAATTTCATCCGTTTTTAAAATCAACACCAGATAAACTTGAACATTTGTTCTTCGGAAAAATGTAACACCAAATAAATTTTCATGTATTCTTTCCAGTATGCTCTTTTCATAAATAAATAAAATATTATGTAGGTACTATGAAAAACGCGTTTTATGCGCCTACACAAACATACCGATAATCTTGAAATACAGAGATTGGAGGGGACCCACCGACTCCCAACGACTGTGTAAGACTGATTGTACATACAGAGATATAAAAGATATTTAATTTAATTTATTAAGGGGCCAGAATTCCAATACTCCATGCGCTTGGTCGTTGTAAGACAAGTTGTCATCCAGCCTCCTACATAGTTAAGTAAATTCTAAGGTAAAATAAATGCTAATTTTCGTCAAAAACTTTCTTACTGTAACATATTGCTTTATTTCGTTTAGACCACGTGATTGGTAGCTGCAAGATGAATTTATTGTAATCTAGCCTCTTTTGTACAGCGCTCTTGACGCGATTTTTTGCGAAAACAGCGCTATGTAAGTTGTCCAAATTTATTATTATTTTCGTTATTTGTTTTTGGGGTGTTATGCCGTGTTGCGCTACCTCCTTCTTGAGCCAACGTTTTGGACAGCGTTCATCATCAGGGCAGATATGACAAGTGAAATCTACAACTATTCTGCAGTAAACTGTAATACCAGCTCGTAGTGGAGTGGAGCTGGTAACACGGTATTGCTTCCAAGTACCTAAGCACACATTTCATCACTAACAATTACACATCTGCCCTGATTTTCTTATTATAATTATATACCTAAGTGTTTTTTTGGATATCCCGGTTTGGGGGCAAAATACAAATGTTCACGTTGGCGCTCGGAGGATATGGACTAAAAGCAAGACCTTAGGAAATATTTTGCCTGTTGAACAGTATTTATTTGAAAAAAAAAAATTAAGAATAAGGGTGACGCAATACGATTTAAATATTATTCGAGTGAATCTAAAATCATCTTTTTCTAGCCTTTAAGAAAAACGGTTAGATCTTTCGAACCAAAAATTTTTTCTGTGATTTACATTATCGGGTAAAATATTTTGTACTTCCTCGAAAAATTGTATTTTTGCTTCCTCTATTCCATGCTGACAGAAAAATACAACGGAATAAATGATTTCCACAATCAATTTATACATTCAAATAAGATTTCAATGCTAAGGTGCTTATTTGTAAAGGTTGGCTGTTACTTAAAATATTTCCGAATCTTTGTATCCTGTTTGTGGAAGCGTTGTCGCCGTCGTTCCATTTCCACGGGCGCCGGTGCCGCGGTGCCTCGCCTCGTTAGGGGCGCCGATCCGCTGAACCCTTCACCCCCAGTCACCCACCCTTATCAACATACTCCCAACATCCCTCATTTGGCCCTGACAAGCCTACTTGATTGAAATTTAATTCTATCGCTTGCTGTGAGATGCAAGTAAATAATAAATATGATAAACGATGAGAAGGCGATTTCCAAGGTTTTATTTTTTTGTATTTCGTGTCTACTAATTAAATAGTTAATCCTAAAGGCTTTTTAAGCTGAAGGTTATGTAATTTCAAATAGAATAGTCTTTGTATAAGAATTCATATTTACCAATGCGGTACATGCACACAATGGGCCGGCGGGTCGAACGGTAAGGCTCTTGACTCGCAATGGAAGGTCGCAGGATCTAATCCGCCGAATGGCAAATAAATTTTATTTGATTAATTTATGTTTTTTTATTTTATTTTATTTTATTTTATTTTTTTATTTTTTATTTATTAAATTACAGAAAAACATTTTGTACAAGAATTTGTATACCCACAAAGCTGTCATATAGCAGCTTGTCTGCAGGTTCTAACAATTTAAACATTCATAATAAAATATCTAAAAAAAAATTGTAAATACATTTAAAGTTTTAAGGAAACATTAGAATAGATAGTAGTATTCGATAATTTAACTTACAACTATAAATATATAAGATATTTCAATATACCTACCTAATAAAAGATATGTAGGCAGCTATATTAAAATATTCAAAGATACATGGAGTTTTCGTTCATTAAAGATGATATTCAAAGATACATTAAAGACGATATTCAAAGATACATTAAAGACGATATTCAAAGATACATGGAGTTTTCGTTCATTAACCATAGTTTTATCATTTTAGGACTTAGTCTCTCATTTTTTTCAAATTTTATGTTATTATTGATTTTATTGAAAATCACTGGTATTAGATATTCAAGAGTACGGCTTCCATATTTATTTAATATTCGAGGAGTTTTTAGGCCCTTTCCTTCTCTAAATCTTGTGGTATGTTTGTGTACAAGTAGGTGTTTGTAAGGGCTTTCCCCCATATTATCCATAATAGTAGTGAACCAGTGGAGACCTTTTATTGTAAGTAGGCTCTCTGAGCCATACAGTTATTCACAATTAGTTCATAAAATAATATATAGTATATTTGCGGCACGTTCCAGAGTGGAAGATACTCCCAGTATCACCCTGGTGTAAGACCACCATTCAGAATTGAAAAGTTGCTTGAAATGGCTTTAACCGTGTTTGGTGACCAGATCGAAATAGCCAGGTACTTCCCAACCTTCCTCTTTCCCGTCTCCTTCCCCCTCTACTACCTTCAGCCCCTCAACATACCCCAATTAGGGATGCCATAGTCTCACTGGCTCCAGATGGGAGCAGTTGGGACCCTTGTACGTTGCTCATATAAAAAAGGTACCTAGTTGTTAGATTTAGGTACTACCTATCGACGCTTTGTATAATAAATTATATTTAGACGTTCTTTTACTTTATAACGGTCAAACAATCTTGTACATGATGAATCTAAGTGTTGCCACGATAGTTTTGTAGTTGACGTAGGTACTCATTCAGATAGCTGAAGATTCCAGCAATAATGTATAATTTGATGATGATTTGATTCCAGCAAAAATGATAATGATTCATATTTCATCGTAACTACTACGATTTATTTTTTGCAGAGTTAAAAAAATGGTACCTAGTCATAAGGTACGGATTATGCATTTCTTCTTAAAATTTATAATGTTTCACACGTGAAAGTATTTTTTTAATAACCCTGTAAGGTTGAACTTATAAAAGTATTTTTCTTAAAGCGCAGCGAGACGTGTGTAAGGAACATCAGACTCTCTGAGCTTAATACTCAAAAATATATTATTGATTATAAATTTAACTTGCGCGAACAAAATATCACAAGGAATGGCGATCCGACATATCTCAAGGGAAAAACAGTTTCACTAACCTTTATGTCGATCTCTGCAAACGTGGGAGGCCTTCAAATAATTTCCTTCCACTTAAATTCAGATGTGTACGATTTTTTTTTGTAATTTTCAATACAAGCAAGAACCAGTTGTCAACCATACACAACCAAAGTAAAATTGACAATGAAACAAAAAAATATTAAAAAAACAGTTGATGACAGCTATTTTCACTTGTTCCAATACTATTTAAAAAAAAAAACACATTTTTACACTGCATTTTTCTCAAAACTGACAAGTGGCGATATATTTGATCCATTGTAGCCGATCATGATAATTTAGCAGTCTTTTCAAACCATTTCAGTGTCCCTGCTAGTCCAAAGGGTGCGCCAATCACCATTCCTGTGATATAAATGTATTTAATTATTTTTTAGAGCAAACAAAGAATAAAGAACATTTTACAATGCCTAACCAATTATTTATAAATCTTATGTCAGAAGGTTTCATCTCAATTTTCTAATATGACTTTTAACAGTATAAAATATATGTTTCATACCTCGAAGTAGTACTTAACATAATAGTTTGCCAGATAAAAAAGCAGGAGTATGAAAAGAAGAACTTTTGACCTGAACCTGTGTGAGACGCGCGACGTGACTGTTTAATATTTTTCAATTTATCTGGCCCCAGTCTCCGTCGCATATTTTTTAATAACTCAGCTTTCTTGAAGGTTATTACTTTACTGCTCGGGCGATGAAAGCTAATAGCAGCTCCTGAATAACAAGGGTCCCCTCTAAAACTGATGCGAGATAAAGACATATTATATTTTAATATTCAACGATTTTCTTGGTTTTTTTTTTTAAACGTCTATTTGAATTTCGATTGTGTTTTCTTGAATGAATTAATGATTGAAAGAAATGGAACTGAAAAGTATTGGAATCTTGGAATTAGAAATGAACCCAGTTTCCGACATTAGATCAAGCTAAAACTTAGTAAATAGACTCTTTATCTATTACAATACATTCTTACAACTTTTGGTGGCAATCACGCATACATACGCAAATTTATACGCATTTCTCTGAAATTGGATAAAATTATATTTAAAAATTTACAACAGCATATAAGAAATAAACCTCGGTCCTGTCCAATTAGGATTTGACTAGTTAGCGCCGTTATCGGTGTTCACTTATTTTAGTCAATCTCTGTGGAGGAAGGGTCAATCCTCAGCCAAAAAAAAATAGGTTAATATTTATATTTTTTACAAGTTACTCTCAAAAATAATTCTATAAAAGTTAAAAAAATATTTTTCACTGGTTATAAGGTGACTACTTGCCCAGGTAATTTGATACCCATAGGACCCAATTTCCTAATGCAAAGAAGACTCCTACCACTGGACCTGATCCGAATAACCGCATGTACTTCCAAATCTTCATTTTCCTCGCTCCTTCTCCCCTCGCTCCTTTCAGCCTCAGACCTTAATTGGGGATGCCGTAGTTCTTGAACAGTTATAAATAGTGCACAATATGAATATATTTATTTTATTTATTGATATTTTATCAACCAGTATATCGTTTTTCTCTCTCTCTCCGATGGCGCGACAGCCCGTATCGAGCCTTGGCCTCCGGCAACATTCGCCTCCAACTCCTCCTGTCCTCAGCGGCTGACTTCCAGTTTGTTATCTGGAGAAGCTGTGCTGCATCCCCTCTTACCTCGTCTTCTCACCTCAATCTGGGTCTTCCCACCTGGGTGTCCAGTCAAAATTCTTTTTGGGACGCATGTATCCGGCATTCTCTGTACGTGTCGAGCCCATCTCAACCTGAGGAGTCTCATGTGGGCTGAGATGTTAGGGGCATGATATATATCGTACAGTTCTTTCTTGTTTCGGATGCGCCACTAATCCCCCTCTTTCACGGGTCCACATATTCTTCTCAGCACTTTTCTTTCAAAAGTATCTAGCATTTCAGCCATCTTTACAGACAGTGCCAGCGCCTCACATCCATATGCCAGTATATCGTTTTTAGTAGGTAGAAATTATTAACGATGATTAAGTGATGCACTTTAACCTTATTCTAAGCATTGCACTTTAAGATGATCCAATGTAAAGTAATGCAAAATCATGCAAAATCACGTGTTTAGGATTTGAAAATTTGATCCCCGAAAAATATAAAAGATGATTTAATTAAACACTGCAAATAGAACACATCTTGGCCTTTGAAATAATCGAGTATTTTTTTGATCTTTGAGTCTTTTAATAAGCCTAGAAAAAATAAAATGTCCGGCCTATAAAAAAACGCTTTGAAGTTAAAAAACCTTTTTCTAGCAAACCCTTTTTCAGATATGGTTTAATTGAATAATGTAGCTAATTAAGTTTCTTAAAAAATAATCGGAAAAAATTCTAATATTTGTTTCTGAACTTCACAAAATCAAATAAAGCATGAATTTAGGCGACGTTTTTTTCATTGAATTAAAAGAGGCGTTAACCAATTGCAAATTTCATCCTTCTGTCACTCACAGAAAGGCCGATAGCGCGTCTTCTAGTCGTACTTAGTCAGTGTTGCCAACTTGACGGATTTCCCGTCATATCTGGCGGATTGAAGTGCTCCGAAACGGGAAAATTTTTTGTTTAACGGAATTTACAATATGACGAATTTCCTAGCGGATTCGAATAAAGTAACAAAATACGTAATTTTACAGGGGAAAATAGCCTGTGACGATCCGTCACGATCTAGCGGGAACGGAGATTCAGAGTTGGCAACTCTGAATCACTTGGTCGCTTGGTCGCTTGGTCGCTTCCCTGATTTCGAGGCGAATAGAATTTAATTTAATTTTAAGACATTCTGTCATATATAAACTTAAATGTAATGATTGTCCAGCATTGTACATCGGTAAAACGGCTAGAAATGTTCAAAAAAGGGTGGTCGAACACTTGAGATGTTTAAACAGTGTAGGGTTTTCAGAATTCGCCACACACCTAATAGATAAAGATCACTCTTTTAATGAATCTTCCGGGATAGATATATTACATCGAAATGGGATAGGTCTACGCCTTAATAATCTTGAAGCCCTTGAAATAAAAAAAGTCATTAAAAATAAATAAAACTAATTTACTAAATAAACAATTAGATTTGTCCAACAGCCCCATTTTTTAAATATTTCCACTAGCCCCGCCCACTTTCACCCCTCCCTCGTAGCCACCTCCCCTCCTCGCCCCCCCCTAAGTTGATGTTCTTTCTCCCTCTTCTAATTACCATGTAATATCTGTATTATGTTTAGTATATTTTTATTAGCATATTATATGTTTAGTATATTTATATTAGCATATTATATGTTTAGTATATTTATATTAGCATATTATATGTTTAGTATATTTATATAAGCATATTTAGTATATTTTTTATAGCAAGGCTGCGTAATGTCACCATGGTTATTCAATCTATACTTGGATAATTGTATGCAAGAATTTAAAGAGTTGGGATTGGGTGCGAAATTGAGTAATCTGAAAGTATGTTGTCTGTTGTACGCTGATGATGCGGTGCTGATTTCTAACAATATGGAAGATTTACAGTCTCTAGTGTCTAGGATGAACGAAGTATGTATGAAGCATGAGTTAATGATGAATGTAAGTAAGTCTAAAGTCATGGTGTTTGAAAGAGAAAGTACGAAAACAGTGTGTGATATAGTTGTGAACGATGAATACTTGGAGCAGGTGGATGAGTTTGTGTATCTGGGTAGTATGTTTACGAGAGATGGGAAGGCTGATAGAGATATCGAAAGAAGGGTAAATGCCGGTAACTCCATTAATGGAGGACTGAATGCCGTTGGCGCTAATAAAAAACTGTCAAAAGGAGCGAAACTAGCAGTCCACAATGGAGTCCTGGTACCTACCCTGATGTAAGGATGAAAGTAAACTGAATGCTGTAGAAATGAGATCCCTGAGGCGTATGTGTGGTAAAACCATGTATGATCGTGTGAGAAATATGGAGATCCGCAAAGAATGTAAGGCTGACGAAAGCATAATGAGTAAGATTAAGAAAGGGACCCTCAGATGGTTTGGGCATGTAGAGCGAATGAACGAAGAAAGTAGTGTAAAAAGAATATATGACGCAAATGTGAATGGTAGAAGATGTCGGGGACGCCCGGGGAAGACATGGCACGATCAAGTGAATCAGATACTTGAGTCGGGCCATGTCAAAAGTCAGAATAATAGAAGAGTATGTATGAGACGATGTATGAATGTGAGTGAAGCAAAGAGTGTGTGCCAGGACCGAGTTGTTTGGCGATCCGTTCTCTCTGCCTACCCCTGCGGGGAAACGGCGTGATGGTTAGTTAGTTAGTTATATTTTTATTCATCCCTGATGAAGGTTCAGGTCGAACGAAAACTAGTTGGATAAGAAAATAATAAAGTGGAATTAAACAAAGTTATATCATTGTGTTTATTATAATTATGTATTCCCACAAAGTGTTTAGTATATGTGAAAAAAAAAATCGAATAGAATTTAATCGCAAGTTTAAATTTATCTGAAATTAAGCACTCAGTATGGAATTTGTGGAGTAAAACGTCAACCCGTAAAAAAGCAAAGTTTTATTACTACAAAACATCTATTTTCAATTTTCGGCCTAATAACGTCATCTTTCGGGCCAGTTAGTAGCCGATATCAAAGATTTATTTATTTGACTGAAGATTGAACCTTCCTTTCCAGGGACTGGTTCTTAAACTGCTGTAAATGTTGTTTTAAACTTAATTTTGGTTTCGTTTAACTTTTCGTTTAACCTTCTTACCCAGGAACTGGAGCCAACAACGCTAACAAATGAGCCAAATTTCAATTGAAGAAGACCAAAATTTATTTCGTTTATTAACTTCTGTACCTAATGACATCCAATTTTAGAAAAATGCGTGTATGCGCGTGTGTGTGCATAAATGCAACCAAAAGTTGAAAGAATGCATTTTCAACGACGGCGAGTCCATCTGCCTTGTCTCAGCTCTATAGAATGTCAGGAAGTTGGTTAATTTCCATTTCCAAGATTTTACTTCATGCATACATTCATTCATTATATCAAGGAAACAAAAGTAAATTTCGGATAGATGTACTTAAAAAGGGACTGTGGTTGGGTGATCCAAACTAGTTCAAAAAACTTATTTGAAATTTTCGATACTATCAGTGAGCTCAAATACATTCAAAATGTTCTTTGTAAAATGATTTACCTCCACCCTTGACCAAAATTTTATGAATTCTTTCGAAACATGTAAAAATATTTGTAAATAAATTATTTATTGAAAAGATTTATTTGTGAACTTTACATTTTCTTTTAAATTAATAAATTTTCAATAATGGCTTTGAACCGTCTGGTCCCGAGCGGAAAGTGCGGCTAGAAGGGCTAGAGTGGAAAGGTCCTCTGCATATCTCAAGTGCTACCTGGTACCTACTTTGCGGTACTCGACACTGAATGAAAATTTTATATTTCTGCTGATAGAATTTTCTCCAGGGCGCGTGTACGTCCCAACAAGCCATTCTTCCCAAAAGTGGTTCACATGTGAATGGCTTAGATCGACAAATTTTGCGGATTTTATCTTCAATAATAATACTTTTCTAACGTATATATATAATTTATTCATCGCATTTTCTTTGAGAACACTTGATAAATACATCATTTTTTTTTGTCCTCGAAAATTTTAAATATTCACCGTAAAGAAAACAGCTGATTACTTAGGGTCATATGTTTCACAGAACTTGAACAATTCATCAAACTTCAAAGTTAGCATCCAAGTTCCGTGAAAGTTCTTTAATTATTCCATTACAGGCAAGTTTTTAAAGAACTAAAGTACAACTTTAACCGAACTTGAACATTAACTTATAAATGTGATGAATTGTTTAAGTTCTGTGAAACGACTTTCCCTTAAAGTATTTTTTCGGGATTGCTGTAAAGTCGCAGCTTTGGAGTCATTCATTAATTCAATTGTGAGATTCGTCGACATCCCAGTAATGGTAGAGACAGTACAAAAAAAGTTTCTGATATATTTATATCTTTGAGACTTAAAGTATTATCCCTTATTATGTCCATCTGTCTGGTATGTAGGGTACTAATAGCCTCACGGATGTAAGGAAAACTGCTGATAACAGCACACAACCCTCTGAGTGGCCGTATCTGTATTCCTGACGTAATACTAAAAAACTGAGTTTTATGTTCCAGACAATTTCACAAAGAATCAGAATTAACCTACCATTGGTAATGTCGCTCACTCGTTAGAATTTGTCTCCTGTGTATCTCGATATCTTTAAAATGAACGATTGAAATTTATAGTTTACTTGAAAAAAATCAATATAGGTATGCAGATAGGATCTGTTGTTTGGTTTAATTCTTCTGAAAATGTTACTTAACAAATTCTTTGTTTATTATTTGAAAAATGTGATTAAACCAATTTTATTTGGATACAATGTGTATTTTTACAATTCAGACAAGAAATATTTTCGGCTGTAAAGTTTTTTTATTTGCTTTTTATTTACATTTCACATATTTATTAGTGTATGAATACAAATAAAATCTCAGGTATCTACTGTAAAGGTTCTATTAATAAGAATTAATTAATTAATAAGAATGGTTACTGTCACCCATCGATATTATACAAAGAAATATTGTATTAATTTAGAAGAGTTTATGGGAGATACGTCTAGGTCTTGGCGGCGGATGCTTTTGCCACCCGGACTTCTCAAATCATCGAATCGCCTTGCATCACAGTGAGAGGGATGGATTCATACGTTCGTCACTCCTGAACACTTTGACTCTTAGATTCTTAAGCACCCCTCATACCTTTTTCCTTCCAAGGACTTCCTCTCCTTACTTTCCCTAAAAATCGTCATGATTACGTATAAATGCATCTCTGACTTGGTATGATGTGTTATGAAATTGCTTTTGTAATTTGCCTTTAAACCTTGCCAAACAACATTAACTTATTGTCAGCCGTAATACCTATTTCGGAAATAATACCAGCCTGCAGTCTAAATTAGAACCATTCTATCTATTACGAGAATTATTACAAGTGCTCGATGTTGTATTGAAATGATCCCAATTAGTGAAGCCCGGCGAGGCAAATTAAATTATTTGATGATAACAAGATGTAAGTGCCAACCATAATTTGGAAAATCCATCCAAACAGAATTAATTCAGAGCTCAGGGGAGTTGAAACTTATCTATTCCAACTAAAAAATCATATTTATTCCAACTAAAAAACACATTTACACAATTATATATTTATATATTTATATATATATATATATATATATATATATATTATTGTGGAACCACATATATATATATATGTGGTTCCACAATAACTCAACAGAGTGGCTTTTCAACACCCCTGTAAAAAGTCATTAAAATTTATGGAAACAAAATTGAAAAATAGACCATCACCTAACCAATTTTACAATTTTTATTTTTTTTTAATTTTAAGGATTTTCGAAGGAGATGAAGTGGATTTGTCCGGTCACCCTACTTTAGGCGCATTAACCCCCGTGACAGTTATTTTTAGCGAAAAGAATGTTCAAAAGCCTAAGATTTTTTTTTCATCAAAAATTTAAGAATCGTTTTTTTAGTATGTTTTATAAAAAATAAACTTTGTTCAAAAAATACTTATAAAGTATCAAAATGTAATGTATCGTAAAGCTTCTGCCTTGTAGATACAGATGGCGATAACATCAGCTATCGGTAGAATCCGCTAGATGGCAAGCCGTAGTGCTTGAGTTCTCCGACAGGAGGTCAGGACTGTCAGGACAGCTGAGAGGCTGTGTTTTTAATGTTCACGCAGCAGAACCATTTTAGCCAGCTCTCAGTTAGGTTGACTAACGTAGTCTCAAACTGTATACGCGAAGTGTAAATAAAACCAGATAAAGAACCAGACTCTTTTATTGAACGAAGTAATCTCCATCCAAGGGAGTTGGAGAATCTGACTGTGTGTCTGCAAATCATCAGAACATTACACAAAATAACCGAATTAATCCGATATTAATATTGTTAAAAACTTTATTTTTCTTTTCCGAAAATCAAGTAGTTGCTATTTTTAACCCCCACATACAGCCACGGGTGTTTACAAAGTTACTTGTTTTCATTAAATCAATAATGACGTCACAAAGTAGATTAGCGAAGTTTGAAGAAATATTAAATGTATTTTTCATTATTGATATTTGATTAATTCGCTTATTTTGATATTTTATAATTATTTTAGGTTAGTTAAAAGCTTGTACTATGTACATAAGTATACACGAATAAATGGCGACTGTTTTGTCACAAAGTAAAATCAAAATTTTAATCTAAAACTAATCATGTAAAGTAATCAGCTTATCGTCAATGCTTATCTCTGTCTTGGGTTCCTATTGAATCCCTGCCATTGATACGTTTGTCCTATTGATGTATCCAATTCAACGGCCCTTTGTATCTGTGAAAATAGCTTCTGAAATCACGATCTATTAGTACTCCAGCCGACAGTAACTGGATAACCTTCTGCAATAATCCTTGGGCATGATGGGCCTACTCGAAGGCAAAATATCATTCCGCGTCATCTCTAAATACTACTTTGTGGGACGTTATGACGTTTGTTGAGATAGGAAACATGTCGTTGATTATTTTACAATGAATAAAGTCTCAAACTTAATGCTCATTAATCGCCTGATTATCAACCCATTGGCGACAAAATTAATTTTGTACCAAAAATTGAAATCCTACATTGGTGTACTAAATCAATTGTTACTTTTGAACCATATATTCAAATGAATTAATTTCTTTAAATTTGTTTACATATTGGATTAAGGTAAAATAAAAAACATAAAAATATATTTTTTTTAAATATTAAAATTTGTGTAAATAAGGATACAAATATAACATTACCTTTTTTCGTAAGTTTTTTTTTCACATTTTTATTCATTTACAAAAAAACGTAATATTCATAAATCGAACATTGATAATTGTTTTTTTACATACATATACACTAATAACTAATATAATAATTTGGTATGATAGTCCTCAAAGCAATCAGGGACATGCAGGGTCACTGCCAAAAGTCTAGAACCTAATCTGGAAGGAAATTAAATGGCGGCTGGCTGCATATAAAACTTGGAACACAAATATCAGTGAAAAAACATAAGAAACATTTTATTGCCAATTCTACTTAATGAATGATTAATTACCTATAGAGTGTTCGGTAATTAGAATTTTATTCCAAAATGTCGCTGTCGTGTTCGTTTTCCATTTTTTTTGGCGGACCTACTCTAACCCGGCAGGCTGCGGGGGTTTGTGGCCAAATGGTTTAAATAAATAAATATAAGTTTATAATAATTATAATTTTTGGAGGCTTACAGTTATAGAGGCTATAATTTATTATAATTATAATATATATTTTGTATAATTTTAATTTTTGGAGGCCAATTGTCGGAGGATCAACTGTCAGGTCACCTGAAATTAGAATGTTCAATGCTCAGATTTGCAGAAATTAGAACAAAGTAATTGTAGAAAATAATTAAATTAATTTAAAGAAGTGTTTAAGATGAAATTAAGATGAGACTGTTCTAGCATGAGAATAGATACCTAATATTATAATTATGAAATTTAGTGACAGTGTTTAGCCCATCAACTCCGATTAATAATTCATAGACTATCGGTGAACAGACTTCTCGGCGAGCAGAGAGCAGTGAACGCTGTGATTGATGATATCTCAGGAGATGAGTGATTGAAATGTACCCCGACTCTGGTTTTGTAGACAAGTCAATTCTGTTAATGCGACTTCAAAGAAGATATCAACAGCCAATGCTACAAGATTAGTTAGCTCATCACCTCTCACTAAATAATAATTACAAACATTATTTATTTATTGATCGCTCGTAGAGCTTTTACAAACATTGGCTGGAGCGGAGCGCGAAGACATTTACAAAAAAAATGCGTTGAGTGCTGTAGATTTTCGTACATTCAAGTATGAAAGATATCTACCCACTTCGTGGGAACCTAGCACTCTAGTGGTAATTGCAAACCGAAATTTTAAATAATGAAAAATAATTTATTATATATCAGTACGCATAATAAATAATTATTGTGTTACAAACATGATTCAGAAATACACATCAGTTTCTTTCACAACTAATCATTTCTGCTTTGATGTTGGACAGAGAGTTTTGAATACATCGAAAAGGTCTGTATTTAAAAAAACATCTACATTTTATACTGCAAAAATCTTTTCAATATTCAATGTACCTACAATAGTCACACAAAAAAAAATATAAAAAAATTTCAACACTACAAACTTTCAAAGAAATACAGCTAATTAATTTCATTTTAACATATCAGCAACATATCAGATTAATATTAAAATCCCAAAACTTAATACCAAGCACATTAAAAATACTTATCTGTATCAAGGTATAACTTATTTCAACAACCTCCCTTTAAATCTAAATATTATCGAAAATAATCATGAATTTCAACTTAAATTGAAAATTACCTTGAAACAACAATACTGTAAGAGTTCAAATCTATAATTATTACATATTTTTAAATATTGAATTTTTTTTTCATGAATTGAGTTTATCTTTTTATTATTACTCGAAATATTTAATTATTTATAATTGAGCATGAATTAACTCACCAAACACAAGAGCCTTGTCTCTTTACGGTGAGGAATTGTTATTTTTATACAACACTGTAAACATGTAAGAAATGAATACTCATTGTAAAAACATACAAATAATAAATACATATATTTTTTTTAATGTATTGGCAGTTTGGTGAAATCATGCTAGTGGCGAGCAGTATGAATAGTAAGTGCTCTATTTGTCAAAGAGGAAAATATGGTTTAATCGAGTTTGTTTCAAATTTGTAAAATTCAAAAAGAATTCATGGTAAAGAGGTTTTATTATTCGCAAGAAATGTATGTATAAAACAATAAGTTACTTAATTAAATGGAATGCTTTGGTTGGTAGCTAATAACACAACAACCTTTGGTCAAGAACTATATTATGATACCTACTTTACAATAATTGAACGTTTGCCACTTACATTTATAAATATAACAAACTGTTTGTATTTAAGTGAAGTGATATTAAGGTCCCGTACCCGAGCACGAAAAGAAGAAGATGGAGAGATATGTAATTACAAATGTTGGAGAGAGCGCGCTAATATTTCAAACGATAAAAGTGAAGCGAAAATTGTAAAAATGTTTAATAAAACACGACTCGTTTAGAATAGAGCAAAAATCTCGTGGGGTTTGTCTAAAACAACGTTCAAAGAAACGCTGTGATTTTTTTCATACATATAACTTGTTATATAATAGAGACAGGCTTGAAAATAAAAATTTTCGGAGCATACTTTGCGATTTTTTTCTATCGAGGGAATTTCATATAATTTGCGTTTCGGCGTGGGGGTTGTATAGATATAATCTTCAAAAACAACATATATTTTTTTAAGAGCTTAAAAACTTCAAATGTTTAAGGGAGATTTGCAAGAAATCGGTAGAAATTTGGACAGTGCCGCCTTAAACATTAGTAATAAGTAAGTGTATAATTATGAAATATCTAATCAGTGGAGAAGATGGCATAATACTAATAAATCTGAACGAAACATGAAACAACTAAAAAGGTAACGGTCGCAACTGGAGATCGAACACAAGATCTCTGTCTTATCGTAACAACGCTTTTACTGCAACTACTAAGCAATTTAAATCTTATTACTTTCCGTAATTTTTGTTGACCTCATAATATTTCAATTCAAGAATTACCAATTTATCTTTAATTAATTAAATTATTTTTGCCTGCTATCTTTGAATGATTTCATAATTTGAATCGAATATATTTGTAAGTTGGGTAACCTATCCGATTTTATTATGTGGGACACTTATTGACTTTTCTATTAAGTGTAGGATGAATACTCAATTTATTGGAATAACTTTCGAAAGTTACACAAGTCAACTTACTATTTTATCATTGAAGAAGGCGATAATAATAATAAATTGACACGAAACATGAAATAGAACAAGCTAAAAAAATTCTTCTTCAATGATTTAAAAATAATATTGGTATGGCATTCAAAGGTTATTCCAATCGCTGCTTTTAGTTTTCCCGCGGAAACGGCACGGTGACGGGAATGGCTCGCACTATCTTATTTTTTTAAAACTAGCTATCCACTGAGGAAGAGACAAGAAAATGATAAGTTTTTTCCTTTGGAGGAAATAGAAATACGTGCATTGTGTGTCTCATCTTTTGTCTCGACATTATTTAATGTGTTAGAAAAAGCTACAGCATTTTTGTGATTAAAACACACGTTTATTGCCTTTTTTGTGCCATTACTGATCCGTAAACGTGGGAATATGAAAAGCGCTCAATAAATAGAATTTGAAAATATCATTGTCTTTGAACTAAAAATTATCGAAAATATACATAAATTCCAAATTAATTTGAAAAATCACCTGACACAACTGTAAGAGTCCATTTCTACCGCTAATATTTCATTTAAATCTTGAAATTTATTTATTGTTATATCCCGAGTTTTCTTACATATCTTTTGTTATTAGATGCAATATTATTATTTTCTACTAAATTTTACATATACTTGAGCTTGAATTCCCTCACCAAACACAAGAGCCTTGTCTCTTTATGATGAGGAAATGCTATTGTTATGTTCATTTTACAACTCTGTTTAACATGTAAAAAAAAAAATGTATACTTATTGTAAAAACATACAAATATTAAATAAAAAAAATAAAAAAATAAAAAAAAAATTGAACAATGTTGGAAACAAATACACCTCAAATTTCGACATTTATACTAATATTAAAAATGCGAAACTGCGTGTCTTTGTTTGTTACGCTTTCACGCATAAACCGTTAAACCGATTTTAAAAATTCTTTCACCAGTAGGAAGATTCATTATATGCGAGTAATACAGGCTGTAAATAATGGTGATTTCTGGCATTATGAAATAATAATAATTAAAATATTATGTTTATTATTAGTTTTCTGTCCCTAACAAAAGTGAGTTATTGCTAATATCAGAAGAAACGCAAAACAAATCGTTTTTATAATATGTGCATTACTTCCGAACCAATGCACAAAATTAGATATTCATTTTTTTAACTACTGGTGAGCTCTGGGCATTATGAAATTTGTGTAAAAAAATGGTGAGAGCATTTTTAACAGATGCATCTTTAGAAAATGAAAAAAATACTTTTATTTTCACAGTGGGCTTGTGCCTTAAATGCACCTTTTTACCTGCCATGTATGATGTTCATTTATTTAAGTTTTCATTTTATTTATTTAAATATTGTACGTCTGTTTCATAACCATGTGTCTCTTTATCATGTAAAAACTCATAATATCCAAACAATAGGAAAACTTTGTCTGAAACTTTAACTAAGGTGTCATAGTTTTATCATTAATTTTCAAGTTTCAATGCTCCGTTACTCTTAATTGACCTTGTGAGATGAAAATTGTTGCATTTATTTAGAAAAGCAATTATAGTATCAATTTCCTCCGAGGTATCAACAAACATAGGAATAAATTAATTCATTGGTGGGTATATATAGGTTAACGTGAAAAGCTACATTGCTCGACGAATCCTTATATTTGAACAAGAGATTGGAATCAAGAGATTGGATTGGATTTGAAATTCGAAACGAGTTTTGTTTTATAAACACGTTAAACCACACCGAACGTGACACGGTAAATACAACACAAAATTTTAAATTAGTTTGAAATTTTTATAATGTAAATGAACAATCATAATATTATCATAAATGTAAGCTTTGTTTGAAAATTTTGAAGGTTTAAAAATTCAGAAAGATTCGACTCGCCTAAGAGTTAGGTAAAAGGTAGGAATCCAAGCAATAAGTAGTAGATAATCTCAGTATTGCCCTGGTGAAAGACCACCTCTGAGAACTGAAACGTTAGGTAGCTTTAAAGAGCTTTAGTCACACTAAGTTACTAGATCTGGATAGTCAGGTACAACCTTACATTTTTCTTCGCAATCTTATTCCCCTCTTCACTCACCTAAACTTCACACCGTAACCCAATGGGTTGTGCCACAACATTGTTGGGACTATTGTGAAATATTTAAATTAAGAAAACACCCTTTAAAAAATTACAATTATCTGTTACATGGCGTTACCTCACAATCTGCAGCGACTTGTGAAAACTCCAAGAGTTTTTAAGGCGTTTTAATAAATTGGCAGATTTTATCCCTTTGAAGATCCCACTCCAAAATCGCCCCTCGGCAGCGAAAAGGGTGAATTCTTATGTTGTCTAATTTCCTGGAGTAGTTTAAATAATTTTATTGAGGATTGACACCTATGCATTGGAGGTTGCCCACCACTTTTCCACAGCGTTCTTAGGAAACAGATGGTTTCCTCCTTCACGGTACACGTCAGGACTCTAATTTTGTTTACAAAGAAGTTACTTTTTATTGAAATCTCTCTAGACTCTAAACACTCTAGACCTATAATGTCCGGGCATACATTGTTAGCAGGCAGTATGCGAGTGCGTACAAGTTGTAAGTTATTTTTTTCAATGTATCACGTCTCAGCTCCGCCATTTGATTTAGCTCAAATAAAAGTTAATTAATATAAAGGAAGAAGAGTTAATAGAATCATAGAATTACATAATACGATGAGATTGTAAGACTTGACCAAAGCAGCTGAGCTGCAGTCGTCCGGCAGTCCCATCAAGGATAAACGGAGCCATCAGTCCAGTCGCAAGTGAGACTCCTATGCAAGACAACTATACCTATGCAAGGTAAAATAAATCAATCTAAGTATTTTTTGGATTGGTATCAACCCACTACTTTTGTATCCAAAGCCAAAGTGCGATTCGAAGTCCACCGAGTCAAAGTTAATTTAGGTGATTGAAATTTTCTGTTACATAAGTATATCTGGTTAACTTATCTAGATAATATCGCTTTCAGTTAAAAAAACATAGCAGTATGTGTTAAAAAAATACCACAAAAAACCATTACTTTGAGTGGGTAATTTAATATTTTTTAATATATTTATTTACTGTAGCTTTGAACATTTGTCCCTAAGGTGTGCGATTACAGTTTAGTAAGTAGCGATGTTCGTAAAACCTCCTTGTAAAAATGTCAAGATAAGGGCTTGTTCTAATTTGAATAATTTAACATAACGTTAAGTGCCTCGTGGCCTCATACATATGTATTTCTACTTGGGCGGAAATATTTTTGCAGAGTGGAGCCGTCTTTTTTACAATGTATTAGCAAAACGTAAGTTGTTTTAAAGTGAACTGAAGTAATCTGCCATGATTTTACTATGCGAGAGCCTAAAAACGTGATGAAATATTCAATGAAACGCTTCGGTAGTATGTTTTAGTTCAACTTAATGTATCAATGATTAAAAAATATTATTTTTACTCCCTACAAAGAAACGTACAAAGTTTTCTCACATATGACCAGCGCCAATATGTCTTGATAGCTGTCAAAGTTTTTGATAAAAGTTGTCATGTTTTGTATAAATATTTTAAAACTTTCGCAAAATATGATTTTCGCAAAGCTTTTATAAATCATCTGTTGCTGTCGAATAAATCTTTAATGTAGAGAAAGTAGGAGAAAATATTCCGTTTTATTGCAGTTATAAATCTATGTTAAAGTTAATGTATGGGTCGTGGTGATGGATTGGTACTTTACTTATATTAATATGTCCAGAAATTCGATAAATAAAGATGATTCATTTCCTCTCTCCTTTCGTCCTTCCGGTGATAAATATTTTAATTAATAAATTATTGAATCGCGATTTTACCATATTTTGTTAAGGATGGAGAAATTTAGTTTTTTTTTTAAATTTGTTATTGATTATCGATTGAAGTCAGTATTCAGGTAAGTTTATTTTACGCAATTTATCCGAGGTCGAAATAGTTTTGTAAAATGTTCAAGGTATGTAATTTAAAAAGGGCTACACGGAAATCAGCTTCCGTCGTTAAACTTTTGTCTAAAATTATAAAGTATTTAATCTCTTAAATGGTGAGTTCTTCTTGGGCTTCGCGTTACGCGTTTGCCATTATAAGCCATAGAGATTTAAAGAGTCAATTGAAATTATTTAAAAAAAAAATGGATGGCGGATATGAGTACCGCCGCGCCAGCAAACTTTTACTGGATTATAAATACCTCTTGCACAGGCCACACCATATGTTTCGCTACGTTTGGTGACTTAGCAGGAGTGCTTGGTTTCATCGGGTGAGTTGTGTTTCAGCGGATGCACCTGCCAATCTATTGCGTGACGGGGCAGGATCGGGAGGGGCCGGTTTGGGAAGACCTTCTGATCTCTCCAGCTGGTCTCTCGTTATTGCATCGCCGCGGTAGGGATGGATTCAGACGCTACCGGACACACTGACCCCTAAATTCCTACCCACCATTCATAACTTTCTCCTTCCCGTCCTTCCTGTCCTTCATTTCAGTAAAAATACCCTACACAGCATCCCCAAATATGACATAGGCCCTGAGAGTAATTACTTTCCTCATGATCATCCTGTAAAAAAAGGCCTTTTGTAAAAAAAATCTTTTTCAATAATTCCATTAGAACAAATCGATGGAAAAAAGAGTAGAAATTTAACACATTGGTACAATTTTTTCCAATAATCTAAATAATTTTTCATTAGATAAAGCCAAAGAAATCAAAGACTCAATCATTCCCAGATCGTAAAAAATACTTGGTTTTGTTCTTTGAATATGTAAGGTATTGAGTAACCCGCGTACAGTAGTAATGTTATGTTTTGAATTGGTCAGAAGTACACTAGAATATGCCTCGCCAATTTGGAACCTGAACTACAAACTCTACATTGAAAGCTATAACATTTTCAAAACAAAATTATTCAAATTCAACAATAACTTGAATGGACATTTCAACAAGGGCGAGAAATAGCTAATTTTACACTCAGAAACACAGAATTGTAAATAATAAAATATACTGTACCGAATTTTTTTCCCCAATTAATTTTAACATAACCTTAGACGTACACGCCATAAAGCACCATTCCACACGCTTAATTACAAAATAAATTTGCCAATTAACCGTGCTCTTCATACGTTCAATTATATTTGCCTTAACTCTAACATCGACATTTTCTCCGATTGATTCATTGTCCAAATTTAAGAGGAGTATCATGTCAAAAATATAAACTGTTCAATGCGCATACATATCCCTTCACAGGTAACCACTTCTCACACCTACAAACATACTCACACGTACGCACACACCCACATCACCAGGTAATATTCATACCACAAATAAGACACAAAAAAACTCATAAAATAAGCAAAAAATTAGAATAAACTAAAAATGACGACAAACAGTACCCACCATGAGATAACATTTCATGGTGGGTACTGTTTGTCGTCATTTTTAGTTTATTCTAATTTTTTGCTTATTTTTATTTTATTTACTTAGTGACTATATATTTCTTTTATATATTTAGTGACTTTATTTTTATTTATTTAGTGAATATATTTTTGTGTATTTAGTGACTTTAAAATAATTGTATTTACAAAATATAATGGTGAATTTAAGTAAAGATATTGTATTTCTTAGTCCTGCTCACTAGGGGGTCCTGTACCGAGGCGGACTAAAGTTATTTATTTATAGTTTATTTGTTCTTTATGTTGTTTGTGGTGTATTAAATAGGGTTTTTTCATGGACCTCTTTCAGCCATATTTTTATTCTTGATTTGTCAGATGAGTCAGTAAGACGAAAGCGAGTTAAGAGTTTAGAATTTAGAATTTAGAAAGCGAGTTTAGAATTTTACTAGAATAAAACAGTCAATTTAGTATTCAGAGCTATTTCAGTACTAGTACCTCCCCAACGGCTATCGTGTTTAATCTTCAGATGAAAAAAGTTTAGAAAAGCTATCTGCAGACTTTTTCTGTTTAAAGAAAGGAGAAAAGTTTATCACATTTTTTTCGTAAACAAAGTTGAAATCCAAAGCAAAAACCAACGAAAAACTTTTTCCTGTGGAAAATGACGATAATCGTAAAAAATGACGGCAAGCCCCTAATATGAACCATTGCAAAGTAAAATTATGTAGATTTTCGTAATTCACCTTTCTCTGTGATAATATGACTCACAAATCAATTGTGATGTGGTGAAATTCAGCTATAAAGTTCAAAATATTTTTTTTCTATTAAAAGGATTTTAATAAAACATCGGATTAATTGTAGCCATTATATTCGAGCTACTACACCATTGTCAACCACTTTATTTTTTTCAAGACAGAATAATAAACTCTGAACAAAGTAATCTAACATTCAAACAGTCATTTTCGTAAAATTATATATTGTCTACTTAGTATTCTCGTCAAAATACTACTGAAAAATATCGACTATTAGGTTTTTAAAATAATGTTCATTTCGTTTTTTAGATGGATGTAAAATGTTTGAGCTTTGGTCAGCACGCAGCTTCTCAAAGATTTGTGTAAATATTTATTATAAAAGTCTTTTGCATAATGATTTCTTCGAGTTACCTGCCTGCAACTTTGGTGGTTGCTGTAAAGAATATTAGGAAACAGATCGTCTCTAAGGGAAATTTCGCAAATTTTATTTTGAATAGGTGTCATCGCAACACACATTAAAGGTCTTGAAATGTCATCCGTAGTACATCATCTGATCATTATTTAAACCCCAAACTCAATTTAAACCGTGAGATATGAAGGGTTGATAAGATAAAACTACCAACCAAAGTTTTGAGGCCGGAGTAAATCTCAGTCTAATATCTGATTTCATAACTAATGTATTCATAATCCTAGCTACACCACAGGTGAAACAACGGGGCATTATTAAAGTTTTTTTTAAAGTTACTCCACAGGGGCCTTGAGGAATATAATTTCCTTCAGGGTCTATGTCACCTGTGGAGATGCTGTATGCGGGGGTCTTTTAAAGAAAAAAAGGAGAAAAGTTCTGAGAAGAAAAAAGGTATGTGGGGTGGTTAGGAATTTAGGGGTCATTGTGCCCAGGAGCGACGGACGTATGAATCCATCCCTCCCATCCACCCCGGTGCTAGACAACGGATCGGGAGAGATCATCTGAAGAGATCAAAGGGTCTCCCCAAACCGGTCCGCCACGCAGCTGATAGGCAGGCGCTTACACCGCCAAGACCTGGACACACGACACCCGATGAAACCAGGTACCCCTGCTAAATCACCAAACGTAGCAAATAACTCGAATAACTTTAACAATAGCTGAGGTGTTGGTTATCCAATAAATGGTTCCTGAGGCGACGGTACCCAAAACCCGCCTCCAAAAGAGCAGTACAATTTTTTTTAATCGATTTTTATCACTTTTCGGTGCTTTTGTTTATAAGTAGTGTTTTTATTTGAAAGATTGTTGTTACCTACATATATGAACATTTTAAAATGAAAAAAACTCAACAATTTCACAAAATTTGAGGAACCTTTGAAAACGGATTTTTGCTGACGTCGTTGACATTTAGTTTGACAGGACTTGTCAGTTCAAAGGGACGCTTTGATGTCACTGGATGGCTTTCCGACTCCTTGAAATAAACACTCCATTGGCCAGACCTTTCGAATTGATCATTTTAGTGCTAAAGTAATTCCTTGTCTTGACGTCTAGTTCAACGCTTCACGAGTTGTGTTTATGTTGTTGAGAGGAGTATCTATTTGCTGTCGGTTTGTGCAGTATGTACGCATTTAGTTGTTCCTAGTTTGGCGCTATCAAAATTAGTTAAAAACTGAGACTTGGAATCAGGCAAAAAGACATAGTATGTAGACGATTATCCGTAGATTTTGAATCTTTGTTAAAAGTATGTATATGGTGATATAGTGATCTCCCCGAGATCTGGAATAAATGATAAAAAAAAAGTGTACCTTAAACTATAACATTACGTACACCTTCAATTAAGGATTTTTTCCTAAATATTCACTTTATGTATCTTTTGAAGCAGTTCCAATTACAGTTCCCTCTTACCCAAACTATTACTATGTTGGTCAGGGCTGGCCTACCCGCGGCGTCCTTAGATGCAGCCCGCGGCTCCCTTAGGTGCGGTCCGTGACGCTCTTCGGTGCGGCCGGTGACGTCCTTGGGTGCGGCCCCGTGATAAAAAGAATTAAAAATTAAAAGAATTCGTAATATAATTTTCATAGATGGTGCGAGTATTATTATTTCAGGGATAAACACTTATAAGTTATGCATTAAAATATTCAGAAGAATTAATTGTTTGCGCCCGTACATTTCCAATATGAATATCAATAAATAGTTTTGTTCATAAACAAACTCTTTCAAGAAAGGCAATATTTCAACAATATTGGATTGAATCACCGATGGAATGATAGGTGTTGAAGAAGATCAGGACTATCGATTAAGTTATGTGTGATTTTAAATAACATTACCGAATGTGCTATATTTCTTCGATAAGTTTATTGGATAACCAACTTAGGTAACTGCCGTAGGTCACCCCAAGTAGTTCGCTACGTCTAGTAACTTAACAGGGGTGCCCGGGTTCATGGGGTGAAGCTTGTTTGGGTCTTGGCGGTGGATGCATCTGCCCACCAGTTACGTGGTGGATCGGGAGAGACTGGTTGAGATAGATTTTTGACCTCTTCAGCAGGATTCTCTCAATAACATCGCCTTGCAATGCAGTGGGAGAGATGAATTCATAAGACCGTCTCTCTCCGAGAGAATAGCGATTTTCTTCCCGGAACTTCCTTTCATTCCTTTCCGCAAAGGAGTCCCCACACAGCTCACTAGACATAGCTCCTAGAGCTAATAATAATAATAATAATAAAATATCATTTTTTAAATATTTATATTGAGGGATCAGTAGGATTTATCGGTCCAGTTAGGAGTTCTATTGAGCCAAACCCTCTGATATGAAAATATCTGGAGTCGGTGAAGTATTTTCCCATATGGCCTCTGGTAGGTTGACGTGTTGTTCTTTATAGTTTTGTATTTATTATACTTATATAATGCAATTACATCGCGTGGATTGACTAGATGATCATTCGTGGAAAAGTCTGTGGAAGGGTTTCCTGTGGGGAAGATTTAACCCGGACATAAAATCTAGAGAACGATAATACTTTGTTTTCGCTTCTGGGTGATCTTAAATAATTGCAGGAAAGATATTCATAAACATACCTTAGTTCTACTAGGTTAAGCCATAGTCACACAGGGTCAAGGCAATATTTAACATTTAATTTTAAACAAAGTTTTCACTGCTATTAATATATACCTAAATTTAAATAATTTTTTGATAATTAATCTAATAGTTTGTTTTTAAAATATTAATTTTGTGTTTCCATTAGCAAATTAAAAATATTTCCACAAAGACAGCAAAAATTCATCGGAAAATGGCCCCATGGCAACCGACCTGTTGGTATATTTCTAAACATCGTCCATCGGCGAAAACGTTCCGTAATGTCTTTATTTGTCACGAATGAATAATTCAGGTCTGTCCACGGCCGAATGTCTCCCTCGGGGATATTTTACAGGGTAAGTCCTCACCGTAAATCTCCCCTCGGCGGTAAACATTGAATAATAATATTCAGATTTTGCCTACCAACCCTCTTTAGGCTTCCATTCAATGTATCGAAAATACGCGCCCTTACTCGAATGTGAGTATTACCAGTGCTACCCCTACGGCCTGGTTGAAGAGCCCCTTGTGAAGAAAAGGAGGCTTTTTAGGCTGTTTAGATTGCAATAAAATATGGAGGTAGTAAAAGTTGGGATGTTTTTAAAACTGGACGTGCGTGGTAGCGTTAGACGGATAAAAACTGTTAGCACACAGAATTAAATAAGTGTTACTTTCAGAATAAAGTTCTGATACATAACTCTAACGGAGACATGAGCTCAATTGTGCTTAAAGTACAATGCCAAAAATTTAATCTACTAAAACATTAATTTTTTTAATGCAGACGAACAATACACATATTTATTTATTTTCTGGAAATCGACAGTTACATTTTTTCATTTTGTACATGCTTGTATAGCCAAAATAAAACCAATTATGGATTTCCTCCTTGTGCCTTAAAATGAAAACAGCGTAATAAAAAATTAGAAATAATAAAATTTATAATAAAGGAATATAAAACCAAAAATTATATGAAACAAAAGATTGTATAAAACTAAAATTTACACAAAACATAAAAATATCAATACATTGGTATCCGTAAAAAAGCCAGGTTGTACATATAAATTAAAACATATCAAAATTATAAGTATAAATACATATCATCTACTTGTAACATTGTTTGTTTAAAAAGTATGATATAATGAAATTTACGGTGACCGGACAACTCAACTCAGTGACTTCAACATACCTTTGAAAAATGATATAAAGTCATGAAAAGCGATGCAAAAAGTAGGTTAAATGGGTTATGTGAATTTAATTAATGGAATTTTTTTTCATCACTTTTCATGACTTTACATCACCTTTCAAAGGTGTGTTGAAGTGCCGCTGTGTTGAGTTTTCATGGAATCGAAATTTACACAGCTTATCTGTCTGCTGGGTCAAAGGAAATATTTTCATCATGCGACGCGACGTTCTTTTCCCTTCATGAGCAAAGGGGTATATTATAATCTTTTTTCTTCCATGTTATTAAAAATAGAAATCTTCTGAGAAACTCACTTCTTTTTTCATCTTTTCTATTAAAAATTACAATAACCGGAAACATAATAAATACACGTTTTTCTGAAAGAACCGAAATGTAGGAAAAAAATATAAAAAAGTAATAATAAAAATATAAAATATTAAGAAAAAACTTAAAAATTCAATCTCATATTCATAGAATTATTGTAATATTACGTGCAAATAACAAAAAGGTTTAATGAATTCTCCAGTTTCGATTTATTAACAATATTTAAGTATTTATTTATTTTGAATTTCACGTCCAAATGAGCTTATAAATGTTATTTTTTTATTATTTTAGAAATGACATTAACAAAACAAAAACAAAATTAAAAAAAAAATCAAAAACAAAATCTAAAATAAAATCAAAAGCCAAATTCAAAACAAAATCAAAAAAGAAATAAAATTTAAAAAAAATACGCCACCATGTATGAGGTGAACCGAAATAAAATAAAAACAAAATACTCCACCATGCTTTGCATGTTATTTTTTAATTTCACAAATAACATCTAAATAATATAACAAAAAGAAAATCAAAAACAAAACAAAACAAAAAAATCCAAAACAAAATCAAAAGCAAAATACAAAACACAATCAAAAATGAAATCAAATAAAAACAAAATACTCCACCATGCAGGATGGTAAAACATGGGAAAAGAACAATACAGAATAAATAAGTCGAGGCGGAGCAATGTAGTTTGTTTAATTAAATTTGTTGTTCTGTGTTCCGATATAAATTGGGTGATATGTTGTTTATATTTAATTAATGATGTGTTAAATATGTCAACAACATCTTTATAATCATTACCCAAATTTTGTATATGGCGAACGGGCGTATTCAATTTTGATTCTGTGTTGGAGTTTTCACAACTGTTTATACGATACGATACGATTGTACCCCCCAGCCAGGAGCACTCCTGTCCCGGTAAGACCGGTACACCGAGGGGCACTGATTTGTTAGGACTAGGAACACGCGCTCGGAGGATGGGAAGGAGGTTGGAGTTTAATCGACTGGTATACATGGCAACCTTATAAGCCAATATTGGAATTTAGGATGGGCAGGAATAAAGGAATGGATTGAGCGTTTTGATTTTTTTTTAAATTCTTTATAGTTTCTTTCTTCTTGCCTACTTCTGGCTTTTTTTTGCCTCTTCTTGGATCTTCTCTTCTTGATTCTTCTTGTCTCTTCTTGTTTCAACCACTCAACCACTGACCGGTCAATATGTCGTAGGTCTTGTTGAATCTATGGTAACCGAACTAAAAAAAATACCTATATTGAAATGGAGAATACGAGGAACCACGCTCAGAGTGCAGAGTGCGGAGTTCACCATGCATGTATCTTCTGGACCAAAAAATATTTTTCTTAAAGTTATTGAAAAACAATTACGGTTAAAGTAAAAATAAAAAAAAGTAATCAGAATGCTACAAAGAATTTTTAACTGAATATCAAAAATATAAACTTACATGCTAAATTGTTTTAAGTTTTAAATATAAAGTAAACGTAAATGTAAACAGAGGAAAACGACTTATAGCCCAGTCAATGAACGCATTGAACTGGAACATGCTAGAGGAAAGCTGAATTTTTGCAGGTGAATAGTACTTTTTATGTGGAGTATTTTCCAAAAAAGTCCCTACCCCTCCCCCGCTTGCTTCCTCCCCTGTCCCCTCCCAAACTTTACAATTTTAGAGTTCTACAAAATCCATTATATCTCTTAAACTATTATATGCATCTGAAAAAAAATTTCTCCGTTAAACTTTTTAAAAAGCTGTCTAAAAATAAGTTTTCAATTTATTTTTGTTATCTATTACGGTTTGGCAAATAATAATGACATTGTCGCAAAAATAATATTTTTTTTCGTAAAATTTTGATTTAAAGGTGAATATTTTTTTTATCTGGGGGGACACGCAAAAATATTTCATATAATTTATTTGCCAAATTTAATAAGCTTTAAAACGATGTATAATATTGCTTACTTTTATTCTTAATACTGGTCAAAATCCGATTCGATAGCGGGGCGGCACGGCGTGCTTAGCGGTCGGGCCCAGCCCGCTGTGCTTGCAGATGACCGATTTGAGCTTAGGTAGGTATTTATAGTTTTAAATTGAAAGTACTTTTTAATAGTACTACTTTTAGAGTACATTTTAATTGATTCACGATATAAAAACGCTTTAACACTAAACTGTATAGTAATAGTAATAATGGAGGCTTTCTTACCTTTCTTTAAAAAAATGTCTTCAAATAAAGGTGGATGCGAAGCTAGTTCAAACTCAAAGTAGGATTTGAGCTTTGCAGGACTGTCACATACGCATAATATTCTATTGAATATTTTAGGGTTGATTTTAAATTCTTTGTTTCTAACTTTGTTAGATTTATTACTGGCTTGAGTATCAATCATATCCGATCTGTGTAGTTTTACTTCTGAAAAACTTTGCCTTGCCATTTTTTTCATAGCTTTGAACCCTACCTCATAAGCATCGTCATATGTTTTAGTTGAGTCTGATACTAATCTCGAAGAAATGCAAATTAATTCACCAGACTTTCGAGCAAAAGTATTGTGTGTCACCAGTATGAATTTTGTTAAGTCTTGGTTATCCCGTAACTGACTCTCCCTAAGCTCAACATGCTGCTCACTTTTCTTGTAACTTAAACCCAAGAAACTATGAAAAGCTTCACTGATTGAAAAGAATAATGGAGCTCCTAATATCCATTTACTGAGAAATCCCACACCCTTGCGTAAGTGCTCCTACTGTTTTTAATGATTTCATCGATTTTATCAAGGATTGTTCATGTCAATGCACGTATCAGTCCAAACTCCTGAGCAAAACATATTGTTAAGTAAAAACATATTGTAAATTTTGCTGTCCGACTTGTCGCTTTGGTTGTGTTTTAAGTGTCGGTGAAATGTTTAAGGTTTATTGCAACTGTTTCGTCTTCACAAGCTAATTCATGTGACATCTTCTTGTTCACAATATTTCTTTTATTTCACGAGGAAAAAGTGTATCATGAGAGTCATTGCAAATTATTTTGACGATTGCAGCACCTGTAAGAACATAGGCTCTTACAGCTCTTGCATAAGCGTGTCCTTTTATCATGTGTATATCACTGTGGGACCTCCGTACACAGTTTTCCATAAATCTTCGAGCCCACTTTCTTCCGTGATCCAATACATCCCAAATATGATATTTACAAATGAAACTTCCTAGTCGTACAATAATTTTTGAAATTTCAGATGATCCACCAGCCCCCGCTACCATTCAATAGGTTTGAGAAAAAGCGGTTGGTCGAAGTTACAATGTCAAACTTTTGAATGCACAATGCTAATTTTATGTCACTTGACCACAAATAATTGGTTGGAGATACAAAAGATAATGAATCGGCATGCTCTTTTCTGAAAGATATACATTCACTGAGATGGTTGCATCTTTCAAGCCGCTCTTTTTTCTCTTCGCGTAACAAGGTTGAAGGATATTTTCTTGATTAACGAAATTTCCATTTCATCACTGAAGACGAAGTACATCTAGACTTATAAAATTAGAGGCTGGATTGATGCACATTGCACTTTATTCTTCCCACGGCATGAAATGTGCTTAGGCCATCAAATGTTTTTATATTAACGTCGGCATTTTCGAACACAAATTGTGTGAATGTATCATCTTCGATTGTAGGAGGCCCAGCTCTTATTACAGATCTTTGGTATCTGTCACCTTCACGACACGACGAACAAATGCCCAATGACGACAACACTTCTATTAAATTCTTAGATCCGTACATTCTCTGTAGAAAACACAAACTTGTCTGAATTGATGACAAAAAGAACTTGGCCTTGCAGATGCTATTATGGCGTGGTTAATTACTAAACGTCTTCTCGTAACATCAGGTCCATTATCATACAATCTCTTCTTGGTTACAGTTAACGTGAACAGATTCAGAGTTTCAGGAACTAAATCATCACCCCCACGACTGATTTCCGGAACATCAGGATAGCTTTCATAATCATGTGGCATTTTTTAAAATATCTTTTCTGATTATTTCTGCGGCAGCAAGTATACAATTCTTAAACATTCCAGATTTGCATTCTTTTCTTTGTTTCTGTACCAGTCGCCTAGTATCTTATAACTTGAGTGAGACATGCACATGACAGTTTTTCTGCCAAAAATACACGTATACATAAAATCTTGAAAATAGTCAATTACTTGTTTTTTAGGAAATGTATATGAGTACGGAAGATCACTGCCACAAATGTCTTTTACTATTTTCCCTAATTTCTCTAATATAAACTGACATTTGTCAGTATTTTCTAAAAAACTACAGAGTTTAAGAAAATTTTTAGCTGAATTATCATATTTAGGTGTTCCTATATACTGAGTTGGTTTACTTTTACAGAATTTCTTGTAGCAAATACCATGATAGCGAGCTTTTGCTACGACCAAATGAAACACACCTAAAAGTTTAGATTTTATTTTTGCACCCCATTTGTCATCTATTATATTACAATGTTTCCCCTATTTCTGGTCTTAACACCAAATGTATTTGTTAACGATATGTATGAGATAGTTTAAGATCAAACGCTGTTTTTTATTATCACAAATAATACTCGCAAATAGTTCTCCGTGAAATTAAATGTATTTTCTAAATGCTTTAGGAATGGCTGAGGTGTACCTACTGGTCAATAGGCTACAATTAACATTTGTGAAAGCTTTAATACTGCTAGGCTTATTATACATTTTTCTACAATCTACGTGCACAGTTGGTTACGCTACCTAAAGTGGTTATTTTAACATAATTATTATCTTTTTCAATACTAGCGTTAATTAGCATTTGTAACCCTTTCTTTACTTTAACAAAATTTCCTGGAAGGTATTTTTTACATAAAATACACAATAAGTTCTCTTCAGACATTTTCAATGTTTTTTTTTATTTATTAATTGTCAATTAATTTTTTCTCAATATTTTAACCTGATGAAGGAGGAAAAACGCACAAAAAACTTGATACACGGCTTGGCGCAACCACGTCAAAATATAACCACAAAACCGACACACACCTTAACCTTAAGACATATCTTTTTTTTAACATATGAGATCAAACTGACCATATTTATTTTTTTTTTCGTTTGTTTCAACTTGATAAAACAGTCAGTAGCGACGCGACAAGAACTACATGTCGCTTGGCCTCGCCACTCCGTGTTACGGCCAGCCCGCGCACGCCGTTGCGTTTGTCCACTATTTTCGATAGAAATAAAAGATGTAAGTAAACAGACAAAAAAAATATTCAACTTCAAAAAATAATTTTGCAAAAAAAAATTTTTTTTTAACAACAATCTCATTATTATTGGCCAAACTAATGCAGATATTAAAAAAAGTTTTATTATAGAATTTTTAGGCAGTTTTATAAAAAATTCAACGACGAAATTTTTTTTCTGATAAATCTTTTAGTTTACGAGATATAATCACTTTAGTAGAACCCCACATTTTAATGTTTGGGAGGGCACAGGAGAGGAAGCAAGCGGGGGAGGGGTAGGGACTTTTTTGGAAAATACTCCACATAAGATGTACTATCTACCTGCAAAAATTCAACTCTCCCCTAGCATGTTCCAGTTAGGGCCTGTTTTTTGTCTAGATTGACTGGGCTATTATACCTATGTTTTATTTATGTGGAATTGTTTCGTATTGGTTCCTATGGCCTTGTTTAGCTCTCCGCCAACGGCAGATCCAAGATTTAGCCATGCGGTTCAGTCACCGTTTGCAGTCAGTGTGAAAGTACTCGCTCGATACTCTGAAGTGCGTTGATTGTTGACACGTATTATCGGCTGCATTAAGTACTACGGTGCCTAGTAATAAAATGAAGGTATTGAGAGTTTTGATGAATCCGGTAGCGTAAATTAAATATGGCCTTGTTACGATTTAACATTCCGACGTGTGTTAATTGCCTCCGCGTAGGTGTTATCACCTTTCAGATCATGGATCTTTGTATCTACGAAAAATCTATTGTATATGAATTATACAAGTACCTGCGATAAACCCTAACTGTTCAAGTGCAAATTCAAGTGCAAAAACAAAATGTAAGCCCCAAACATAAACATTGCAAGATCAAGTATGTTTTTAGGTTTTCACGGCCAAAAAATATTTTTGTTATTGTTTTTGGGGTGTTATGCCGTGTTTCGCTACCTCCTTCTTTAGCCAACGTTTCGGACAGCGTTACAGTGTCCATCATCAGGGTAGATGAGTCATCTGCCCTGATGATGGACACTGTAACGCTGTCCGAAACGTTGGCTAAAGAAGGAGGTAGCGAAACACGGCATAACACCCCAAAAACAATAACAAAAATTGCAAGATCAACGTTAATTACGTTTAGTACGTTATTGTGTGATACTCTGCTGTTGGTGTGTGGGTAGCATTCAATTCGTTGGAAACCACAGATATTCATTAGCCAAATAGGTTACTCAATTTCTTTCTGACTCCTGTGGTGCCAGGCAACCACGTCACCTCACAGGAATGGTTATTTATGCTAGCTTTTCAAAAACAGAAACAATGTTTTTCTCTCAATGTTTTCGGCACAGAAATAATCGTCTCTTCGCAGTTTATACTTCCAGCGTTGGCGTTCTAGTGAACTAATTATTTTCTCAGGTTGCATCAGACAGTAAGAGAAATCCGAGGAAGATGTTAAAAAGACTTATTGGATTTAAGTCTGGCATTGTAAAATTACTGAACGTTCCACAGGCACTCCTTACTCCATTTACCAAAGCTCTACTCTAGATTATGTGCAGTGTCCAACTCAAGAATCACAAACACGAGAAGATAAACGCTGCAAATGAAAAACTTGAGATTTAGAAAAACGGGTTGAAATTAACAGGTTTTTACCTGCAAACCGGATTCAGCACACAGAAAAAAGGCTACAAAAATATAGATGCTCCTTTGTAAAGTAAAAATTTTCCAATATTTCGCTGTAAAGATAAATTGGATACTTCCAAGAAAATTATTCATTATACTTGTATACGAATTTTTTTTTTGATTTTTGGCTGAAAACTTTTGGAAAACCTATTTATGAGTCTGAAGTTTGCATTCCATGGCGTAAGAAATATTAAGGTGAACTGTGGCAATAAGAAAATTAAACACTTTAGTATTGTAGATATAATGTTATGCTTTCAACATTATCAAGAAACCCTAAGAAACAATCGAAAACACAGATCAATTTTAGATTAATCGATACGCTACGCTACCGTAACATAAAAATATTGTATGTTGTAATTTCTAATTTACACTCTCTCCTAGAGTTACAGCTTAGATCGAGTCTAAGATTTCATAATTCATAGCAGAATAAAAAAAGACATTTTTATTAATTCCAAAAAATATCTCATTTAACTATGTCTCCCGCTACTGAAAATTTAATGATCGCAACGATACTGATATGACCCATCAACATATTATTTTTATTCTAAGCGTCGCGTCGTAACGCTGTGAACGTATCAACGTATTATGATAATATGCACCCTTAGAATGATACGACACTGAGAGCTATTCTATGAATATATCCCATAAATATGATGCCGTTGACTACCACTTTATTGAACGCGATTTGGGAGAGTTTGCGGCGAGAAACACCATAAACCATGTTAGCAAGTTGACTGTTTGCCAAGAACTTAAAGAAGTATGTTCGTAAAAGTATGAATAAAATATTTATTCGTCATTAGGGATGTTTGTACTTTATTTAAAACATAATATTATGTGCTCTATTCGCGCTAATCGATTTCGAATGAGTTCACTTCAGAGAACTGCACAATAAAATCGTATAAAAGGAAAATTAAATACCTGCATGTCAATCATTAAAATGGTGTTCAAATTAGAATATTTGTAATAGAAAAGGACGTTGAAGAGGATCTAGTTAGATTTGATTAGATTAGGTTAGATTTGGCCAGGTTTGGATGTAGATCGCTTATAGATTTATGGGCGACAGTTACATACCAATATTTAGAATAGTGTTTCAATAGGATATTTAAAATATTGAGATTTTTCAAAAAATAACGAAGTATTCAAGTTTCAATTCTGAAAGAAACACAAATGGTTTTTGAAATTATTAATACACAAGAAAATTTTTATTGCTTAAAAATACGTTTTTAGAATAACAACCGATGATTACCGATAAATTGTATTATACTCGTATATTGGATAACTTACACCTCTGCCGTAGGTCTCTCCAAGTGCTAGCTGCGTTTGGTGAATTAGCAGAGGTGTCCAGGTTCATGGAGCGAGGTTTGTCCGGGTCTTGGCGGTGGATGGATTTGGGCGGTCTGCCTATCAATTGCCTGGCAGGCCGGATCGGAAGGGACTGATTGAGGAAGACCTATGAACCCGCCACCTTCCACCCAAGTGGGAGGGATAAATTCATCTGTCCATTACTCGTGGACACACCGAATCCCAGATTTCTACTCACCCCATATGTTTACTGTAGCGCTTGCACTAATCAATTATCCCCCCTCCCCGCCCCCCACCCCCTCCCGTATTCCATAGATTCCTTCCCAGTACATTTAGTTTTTAAACATATCGCGTGCCACCTAAATTTCATAATGCTAGAGCTCAAAGAAAAAAAAATTATTCAGTTTGGTGCAGTCGTTCGGAATTTATGTACTTACAAACATTTCGGAGATTAATTTTTATTTAAAAATGTTGAAGTTTGTAAACATAATAAAAAATAACACTATTTATTTACTAACAATCTTGTCCAAAAAAACAAAACATATTCTAATATTTGAATTTTTTGGAGCAGCAGCCGACCAGCAGGTAGGGGGCTGCGTTCCTACCAACATAGAGCCCACAAATATATCAACATCGTTTCCATGGCAACGATATGTTCTAAAACCCTGATGCCCTTTTAAAAAAGGAATAAGAAATAGTAAAAAAAAATTCATATGAAAATGGGCTTTGAAAAATCCTGCTCTATTAAATAACATAAATAGGTCGGTATATTAGTCTCAGAGGGAGATCGGACGTTACGTCATCGTTCTGGTAAAGTTTGTCCAAGTTTTAATCCAAAACGCGTGAGAAGGAAGATTTTTGTCAATGGCGTACGTACGACCTGTCTCTAGGCCTACTTAAACGGAGTTCCTCATTGCAATTACTTGTAAAAAAGGACCCACTTTTAACCACTATTTTTTTTTCTCAACAAATAAACATTATAAAAGGGAGAAGTTGTCGAAGTACTTTTAGAAAGATAAATGGTACGATTGATGGAATCAAATAATTTATCCGAGTTTTATTATAATTCGTTGTAGTAGTGGTGAAATATAAGAATGTAAGAGAATATGCATGAATGTGATTGAAGCACAGATTGTGTTCCAGAACAAAAGAGAACTGGTCTATTATATCACCAAATAAACAAAATACGTTTGTTTAAAAATAAAAATTATAAATGCCTAGTAACAACCCTAAGTTCAAGGAATGTATTCATATCAATACTTAGTTGTCACCAAATCCTCAACATCAGTCAATGTAAAATCAATGACGTTAGTAGATACGTTGATAGTACTCTAGTTGTGAGTTATGACCCCTTGTTAACAGATGGCACTAGTGGTCACTTCAGTTGCGAGGGAAATAATTACTGCTGTACACATTTTGTGCCTACACTCTGTTTTCAACGATGAAGAGGGAATTTATTATAAAATCAATTTTTGGAAAATTAATTATTATTTTTTTTTCTTCTAACTGTCCGGAGCCAGCGGGACTATAGCATCACAGATCGTTGCTTGTTGGGAGTTGGGAGTGGAGAGGAGAAGTAGTTCTAAAACAGGAAAGATGAGAGGTTGAACTAGCTGTTTAGATCTGGCCATTAAACGGAATAAAAGCCGTTTCAAGCAATATTTTGATTATAAACTGTGGTCAGGGCGATGCTGAGGGTATCTACCACTCTGGAGCTTAGAATTGCAAACACACTACATAATATATTAGAGGTTAACGGGTCAGTCCATGAGGAATCGACACAAACCAGGCGCAGTAAGAAAGCGTGATACCGAGAGCGCTCCGTTACACATGTTTGTGTACACGAATCGGTGCGATACGGGAACGGCGTAGCGTACTTCCATTGCCCGCACTCTTACTGCACCCGATTTATGTGGATTCCTTAGCGACCCGTGGTATTTCGAAAAGTACGAACCTTATTTGAAAATATGCAGATTAAAAAAAAATCCCCTATCTAGAGAGAATCAATTCCAGTTTTGCCCGGGAACTATTTATTGGATAACCAACACCTCTACCATACTTCACTCCAAGTGGTTCTCTACGTTTGGTGACTTTGTGGTGCCAGGGTACATGGGGTGAAATTTGTTCGGATCTTGGCACCGGAGGCCACCAATTGCGTGGCAGGCCGGATCGGGAGAGATTTTCTCAGAACTGATTAGTCTATCCCTAGTCAATAGTATCCCCTATCCCCTATCAACTAGTCTATCCCTCGCGCCGCATCGGGAGGGATAGACTAATACGGCCGTCACTCCTGGACACACTGACCGCCAGATTCCTACCCACACCTCATACCTTTTTCCTACCCAGAACTACATCTCTTTCTTTTTCTAAAAAACCTTCCACACAGCATCCCTAAAGACGACGTAGGCCCCGAAGGCAATTATTTTCTTCAGGCCTAACTATTTGGCATTATTGGCTTGCACCCTAATTTTTAATTGAATTCGTTCATTTTTTGTGTTTTAAAACGTAAATTTTGTGTATATTTTCAACTTTCACACCCTTCAAATTGATTTTTTTAAAATAAGTTCTGCATTAATAAATAAAATATTGTTTTTTTGTACCTACCCTTTTAAAATAAGTTCTGCATTAATAAATAAAATATTGTTTTTTTGTACCTACAGTGCATGATTTGTCATTACGAAACACGTTCTTAGAGATCTATTGTTATCTGAAACAGATTTGAAAAACATTTTTTTTTAGTACTATTTTTTTCAAAGAATTCTACAAGCACCGATTAATGTTTAAAAAAGGGATAATCAATGCAATCTATTCAATTTTCATGGAAATTAATTCACTTTCAATATAATTACACATTTAAAGGTATCGTGATACGATAGGTTGTGCAGATTTTGATTAATTACTGTTTTCCAGTAATCGAAATGTTCGTTCTGTTGTAAAACAAACATCGATCTCGGAAACTAATTTAACACTATACGTTTGACAGACGCGCTACGCAGGTCAAAAGGGCAATCTGTTAAACTTTAATGAGTAAATTCCTGGAATAGATGTAGGATATAGGTACCCCATATCACCTGTCTCAAACCTTTAAAACAAACCTAGTTTTAGACACTATTTTTATGTCATGCCTTATCTTAATCGAAGTTGAAAAATATGTAACAAACAACAAGACTTCATTCTACGCCAGAGCTCACAGTTTGAGGGTTTTTGTGCAGTTTTAGTTTGTGAGTTACCGCTTTGTAAAATGTGGAATGACGATTGTTTTAGAAGTAGGTACGTAAGTATTGTTTTTGTTTTACAATTTGTGCGCAGAGTATGGATAGCGTCGACCCAGGATCCATTAATTGGATAACCAACACCTCTGCCATGGGTCACCCTAAGTTAGTCACTACATTTAGTGACTTAACCTGTGGTGCCCCTATAAAATATAAACTGTAAAATTATACAATGAGAAGTGTTTTGAATATAGTGTCCTCTGCGTCCAAAATTTTATTCTACAAGGTTTAACTTTCCAATAAAACTGTGTTTATCTGAAGCCAGATTAGAATATTGATTACTGTCTGTGGAGGGATGGATTCATACGTCCGTTACTCTTCTAGACACACTGACTTCCAGAATGATTCTTAATGACCCCTAATACCATTTTTCTCCCCAGAACTTCCTTTCCTTCATTCTCAAAGATGACATAGAGCCTAAGGAAAAATTTTTCCTCAGAGAAAAACCGAGCTAGCAAATTTTTTCTTTATTCACGGTGAAAATTATATTTTCAAATAATAAAGATTGTTTTCTTGAAAAGACAATTATTGTCATTGACCTGTCTGGGACCCAAGAGTAAAAAAATATTATGTAAATTGGTTTTAGTTCAAATCGGTACGGATCGCACTTCTTGGAATCAGTAAGATGTGATCAGTGCTACTTGATAATATCTTGTGATCTTTAATGAGCATGTAATTGCAATTTGATTAACTCTTGTCGGATGTACATCCTGTTGTTATCTCGCGTGATGAAAGGTTAGCTGTATTTCAACGTAAGTTATTACTTTCCGTAAAGCAAGATAGAGTGAAATGTTATGTAAACTAAGAATTAAATTGTTAATATTAAAAGTTTCATTTGGAAGTTACTTCTGTTAATAAACGCAAAAAGGGGAGCGTTTATGAGAAAGTTGGAAAAGCACATATCTGTCGTTTTAGTTAATTTCGCCTTCTGAGGTCCAATTTTGGCCAAATAACTTTTTAAAATGTCTTCAATTTTGCCAATACTTCGCACAGTTTTCTTTAAAGTACGAACCACAATGGGTAGAATTTTGTTTCTTTTTATAAACGATTATTTTAATCAATCAATTTTTACCTTATTTGGGATATTAACTCGTGGTCTATTTTCTAAGCTAGATCAGAGGCTCAGTAATGCATTTATTAAAATATTACTGATTATGATATGAAAAATATAATTTGATTTTTTTTTGTTTCAATAATGGTCAACTGTGAGAGAGTCATTGAAAACATAATAATTAATTTTAATTGAAAATTAGCCGACTGGGTTTCGCTTAGCTCAAGCTTCTTAAGGAATTATTATATAAACTAGCTTTATACGTAAAAGCTATTTATATACAGACTTGTTTAAATAAGAAAATAAACCAATGAGTGATAGAGGTGGAAATAGAAATAGTTAATATAATAAGCTCTGAAGAAGCTTGAGCTAAGCGAAACCCGGTCGGCTGATAAATATTAAAAATAAAAAAGTGGTGTATTACAAAGCGTATTTTTATATATTTATAATGTCACACCCCAAAGTATTTGCATCCTTCGATAAGACTTAATCTTTTACTTCCTTCCCAAGATATCGCATTAAAACATTATACAAACAAAAATTTGTTATTTAAACCAACATAAACTGTTTTATGCCAATTACACAAAAAATTGTGGTACTTAATTAATGTTTTGGTTGAAATATCCTAAATTGCGTAAACCAGGGGTCGGAATTTGCGGCTCGCGAGCCGCATGCGGCTCTTTGCGTAGGCGTCTGCGGCTCTTCGGCTCCTCAGACATCAATTGCAATTTCACCTACACTCAACCAGACTTATTAGATGGAGCCGCCGCGCCGAACGATTATTTTTTTGGATTCCGAACACAAAACTGGTTTTAATTTAATAAGGAATCTACGCGCTAGTCCGTTTATAGAAACATTTAGTCGAGCAAAGTATGAAATTATATTAAGAATCCCCTCTTTACAATATGGCCCTCTGATATATTTGTTATCCTGTTTCTTTAACGAATTGGTTCTTAACACTTTTTTTTTATACATTACCTCCACACATGAGGCCCTGAGGAAAACAATTTCCCTCAGGACCTATGTCATCTGAGATGCTGTGTGGAGGGTCTTTTTAAGGAGAGGAAGGAATGAACATTGGTCTTGAAGAGACCATAGGAAGGAGGAAACACAGAGGCCGGCAAATCGTTTCACAGCCAAGCAGTTGAATACAAGAACGAATCGAAGAAGCGACCCGTTCTCATGTGACAAATGTCAACCGTGTATATATGTTAGGCACGCGTTTGGCGTGTTTCCCGACTATGCACCGTTGCCGAAGGGATCAATGACGCTAGTTCCTCGGAGCATCTTCCATTGAAATACCGGTTGAACAAGACAGAATTCCCACCCGACGCCTGTGCTCTAAAGATTGCAATCCGTATTAAAGATGGGAAAATCTTCAAAGTATTTTGGAGCTCCAGACCAAAGGTGGCTGCCAAATTCAACCGTGGGGCGCACTTGTGATTTGTACAAGGTTAGCAGTACTCACTTGACAAACTGCCGACCTTTGGCCTATACCATTAAGATAAAATAAAACGGTCTTATCAAAATAGTTAAAAATTCAAACAGTGATAAATTTATTTAGTAGTTGTGATAATTTGAGACAATTCTAAATTGGTGTTTGGATTATCGCAACGAATTTAGTTTTACTAATTTAGTTTTAAAAGTGTGTTATTATATAATAAATAATTCCAGGGTGACATAGTTGCCCGGGATAGTAAGGACTCTTGTGAGGTAGGTATCACAGTAGCACTCTTTTATAATTAATTTGAATGTGTCATCAATGTTTTAAGATAGCAATAATTTATATACTTACATAAAAGAAGAAACGAAAGAGTTCTGTTTGGTTAACTTAAATTGCTTGTCCCTTTCAATAAAGATGAAGATAAAGAATCATTACAAAAACTGATTCTTTTAAAACAAAATGTTCATTAAAAATAATTTCATATTACGTTGACAAATTTTTTTTATAAGAGAGACAAAATGACATCCATTACATGGCTTTTTCTTCGCGCATTTTCATAATTCAAATATTCGTTTTTGGTCCACTCGGAGAGGGTAAGGGATCCGGGCACGCGTCATAAATTACTTAAAGCGGCATATGTCCAGAATTGTTTTTTGATGATGGGTATATTACAAAGACTCAGAAACTATGGGATGTGGTAAGATTGATAAATAAAATATAATTAAAAATTAATAATTACCACTCTTCCCAAAATGGTGATTGGTGTTAATTATGGGGTTTTAAGCCATGTTGTGCTTCTTCTTCATTTAGCCATATTTTTGGACAGCCTCGCAGTCTCCATCATAAGGGCATCTATCTTAAATGTTTCATGAATTGGAAGGTAATGTAACCTAGCTTAATGAGAAGCAAATGCTAATAATAAGAAAACCAGTACCATGAGATAACAAGGGTTCTTTTCCGACGCCTCACAACAAAAGTAAAAAAAAAACATATATGAAATGATTTTTTTTTAATGATTTTTGGGGTGTTATATGGATTGATATGGATTTGATTTCAAATATGGATTTGAAATCCATAAAAACCCCATCAATGACGGAGCTAAGCTCAATAGTTCTTGGTATCCAGTAATTGACGGCTACACCAAAGCTAAACGCAAAAAACCATGCTGAATTTTTTCTAACACCAGCTCGTAGAGAAATGGAGCTGGCAGCACGGTATCGCTTCGACACACATAAGTAAACACTCTCACCAATATCATTTACTCATCTGCCCTGATGATGGACACTGCAACGCTGTCCGAAACGTTGGCTAAAGAAAGAGGTAGCGAAACACGGCAAAACACCTCAAAAATCATAACAAAAATACTTTTTGGCCGTGAAAACCTAAAAACATACCTTATATGAGGTACGAATGTGAATGCTGATGTACGTACCATGATGTGTTCCAAGACAGGGTTATGTGTGCGGCGTTAAAGGGGGGAGTTTGGTTCATCTGATCGAGATTTACAAGCGAAAACTTTGAACGCGTTTTTCTCAAAACCATATTTTTCAAGCTGGTTGGAAACGTAGCTCATCGACTTTTCTTCATCCGATTCACTTCGTCCATGGTTTAAAATAAAGAAAATTAAATTTGTATGCGGTTGAACCTCGACTTATTAATTTTTTAATTTTTGGGAAATCCACAGTTTTTTTTATTTGAGAAGAAAATAACAATCTAAACGAAAATATGAAAGACAACAAGATATAGAAAAATACAATGGTCGCAACTGGGACTCGAATCCAGACCTATCGTCTAACCGGGACGTGCGCGTTAACCACATACTTACATTGTTGGGAATAACCTACAACAGTTATAAAAATAGAGTTTTTCTTATAAAAAATAATTTTCTCAGTTTGTACATGAGTAATATATACATTTGGTATGTTCGCAAATGAAAATGTCCACCTGGCGCTATTAACTATTGCATAGTTAATTCAGGCAAGAATTCTGCTCGTCTTGCCTTGATCCACCCTGAACAATACAAAAGAGCGCATTGAACGCGCAGGTACGTTAAATTGAATCTTGTTTAGCAACTCTGGGCATTGAATTTTATTGTTAACTAATTTATACGGAAGAAGTGCATCTATATAATGCCTTCATACACTCAATGAATCAATTTTAAAGTACGAAGCTGCCTCTGCATAATTATTAAATCTTACAAATGACCTGCAACAAAGCTATTTTAGGAATTTGTTTTGAATTGCTTCGATTTTGTTTACGTGGATTTTATAAAATGGAGACAAAACAACTGATGCATAAACCAGGTGACTCCGTACGTAGGCAACGTAGAGTTGCTTTAATGATGCTAATGCTATTAAAATGTTTTGTGTTTCTAATGTTGCAACCTAACACACCTAGCAGCTATATTTGTGATTTGTTGTATATGAAGGTTAAATTGTAGTTTACCATCGAGGATTATTCCAAGATTTATCAGATTAGATTTATTATTCGAGGATTATTTTTTATTGGCTGGTTTAGCTTAACATCTTCAGCAAATATGTCTATTTCAGAGTTATTTTACAACATTGATCAAAACATTATTATATAAAATGAAAAACAATGGTCCGAGATGAGAACACTGATAGATCCCCGAAGAAATTTCATTGAAATCTGATTCGAAGCAGATAAGTTTTTAGATTTTCACGGCCAAAAGTATTTTCGTTATTTATTTTTTGTAACGCTGTCCGAAACGTTGGCTAAGGAAGGAGGTAGCGCAACACGGCATAACACCCCAAAAACAAATAACGAAAATGATTCGAAGCACTTTATTGCTACTACCTGTGATCTGCTAAGTATATAAGTTGTAACCCAATGAAATTATTTATCACGTATAGCTAATGAATAAAGTTTTCCTTTGAAAAATTATTTTGAAAAGACAAAGTAAATGCAAAATTAAGGCCGATTTTTTTCGTCATTTTTCATTTTATGTCCACCATTTTTGCAATCAAAAACTTTTTTGCAAACTGTGGTTCATGCGCATTCTCCATTCATACAACGATTTTTTTATGACAGCTTGAGAATTTTGACTCCAATCATACATCGTCTCATACATACTCTTCTGTTATTCTGACTCTTGTCATTGCCTGACTCAAGTATTCAAGAACTTCGCTTGATCGCGACATGTCTCCCTCGGGCACCCCCAACTTCTGCTGCTATTCACGGTCGCGTCGTACATTCTCCTTGCACTCCATTCATCGTTCACATGAACAAACCATCAAAGCGTCCCCTTCTTAAGGCGCTGTATACCCACTCAAAGAAGAAGATGGAGAGATGTGTATGTTATTACGAATGTTGGAGAGAGCGCGCTAATATTTAAAATGATAAAATTGAAGCGAAAATTCTGAAAATGTTTAATAAAACACGATTCGTTTAAAAAAGAGCAAAAATCTTGTAAGGAACATCTAAAATAGTATTTAAAGAAAAACTGTGATTTTTTTAATACATAAAGCTTCTAAAATAGGTGAAATGAACGTGTTTATAATAATTTTTGGAGCATATTTTGCGATTTTTTCTATCGAGGGAATTTCATATAATTTGCGTTTCAGCGTGAAAAACGTTCAGATATTATCTTCAAAAATAACATATATTTTTTTTAGAGCATAAAAACTTCAAATATTTAAGGGAGATACGTCAGAAATCGGCAAAAATTCGGGATGCGGATTAAAATTGTTCATTAAGTTTACACAAGCCTTGCATTTTTTGCGAATCTCCACATTTCCAATATGATCGTACATGGTTTTACCACACTTATGCCTAAGAGACTTCATTTCTACAGCATTCAGTCTACTTTTATCTTTCCTCTGCCGGTTCTGCCAAACGTCAGGATGAGTGTCAGCACTCAATTGCAGACTGTTAGCTTCGCTTTTATGGACAATTATTTTTTAGCACCATCATTACAAGCGGAAGAATTTGCTTGCGCAACGATGCAGGACTTAGCTAGGAGAGAAATTGACACCACGGTGACGCCTGAGTGGGAAGTGCCAACCACCACAACCAGTTAAATAATGTATTAAGCTTTAAAAATGGACATCGAAAAGCTGCATCCCTTAAGCTTTTGAATAAATGGTATATTACACAATACAGGCGCTCAACTTTAAATACAACCGAAATGTGCTGAAAAATTGGCTCGGAGCGCCTCGCAACAGCCGCGCCAAAACTCGGGATAATAAATAACGATCGGAGTTAAAAAATGCCACTGAATGGTGCAGTGGGAAAAAAACACCCGTCCTTTTAATTCATCGATTTTTCACTTTTTATCAGCAATTGGCAGCTAATGGTATTTTTATCCGGGATTTAACTGAATTATAAAACAATGATTTCAAAATTGGATTGAATAATAATAGACACACATTAATGTGAAAAATAGGTACCTCTTTTGTGGAAGAGAACTTTTCAGCATTGCTCACGTTATTTATTTAAAGCGCATAGACGAAATTAATGCGTTGAAATATTATTTTCAGCCTTTTCATCACGAGTTTTACTTCTAGTTCTCCCGTTTTTATCTGGTTTCTTTTAAAGCACGCCTTTATTACGCAAACGTGTTGATTACATTTTTCTGAGTTAAAGTTACTCTCAGTATTTTATTATTATTTTGTACATAACTGAACTGCTACAGCAATAATTTTTTGCAATTTTAAATTATTTGATGTTCTAAGCAATAAGGAAGACATGCATGTTAAGCTAGTTAGTCCAGGAATTTCTACACTGAAAAAAATCCCGACTTCTAGTAATCCGGTATTGGTGAAAACGGAAAAGTAACGGAATGGAAAGCATAAACTTTATAAAAATGTGTATAAACTTTAGCGAAATGCTCTTTTACAGGATAATGACATTTGTAATACGGTCATACACAGTTTTTACCCCACATATCTACTTCTCAAGTTTTATTTTGTGTGTTTTACAATTTATTACATACTATTTTACTTACAGTTGAACTCCATAGTCAATTAATAAAAAAAAATATTTTCTAGTAATAATAAAAATAAAAAGTAATAAAAAAAGTAATAAAAGTAATAAAAAAATATAGTAGATAATAAAAAAAAAACAAATAATTACCGGTCGGCAGGATTTTATTTTTGAATTATTTGTTTGTATAAAAACTATTAATTATGTATCCATGGTATTTATGACTATTGTGACGTTATCACACACCGTGCAGTTTGTATTTCAAACTGTATGTATACGCTTTAATAGATTCTTATTAAGAAAATGGGGAAACAATCGGGTGAAACAATGGGCGAAAGAATACGCGATTATAGATGTTTATTAAAAAATGGATGAAACAATCGTGTTGTATTTGTCGTATTTCAACAATGGTGTTTGGGTCGAGTTATTAAAACTAGTCAAAATAGTTATGAATAATATGTATTTCAAATTACCTTTTGAACTGTCGCATAAAGACATTGGCGGTGATTTACAAAAATTACAATTATTATTGTGATTTTCACGTAAATTCTGTGCGAATAGCAGTAATTTCAGGTTTGTACGTGAAATCAGTGCACGAATATTTGATTACAAATTTAATTAAATTTATAATAGTTAGTCTTGTTTTCAAACATCGCATTTTTATTTATTTATTAATTAACGCCCCTTTGAGCTTTTACGCGGAATTTTATAATTATTTAGGAACAGTATGTAAGTATAATAATAGCATAAAATTGTAGTAAAACATATAGCATAACAGCCTACACAACTGATAAACAAACATTAATGAAGGATCAATGGTTGTTTATCAGTTGTATAAAATTGAAAAAACGTTTATTAGTAAGGGGGTTACACTGTAATGGATATTGAATTAAATAATTAGACCTAAATTAGTACGCAAATTGACTGAAGTGCCCATATAGTGCATCTACATAAATAAGTGCCCAAAAGCAAGTATTTATGTAGATGCTTACAACTGTATGTATTTTTCGGTTCCATGCCAACTGAGAATAAAGTCAACTTAACACCTCCTTGAAAAGTCATTAAAAGCGTTGAAAAAAAAATTAAATTAGCCGATAACCCTTACCTTACGTAACCTTTTAACCAATTTTTAATATATATTTTTTCATCAGTCTAAATGACTTATCTGAGATGGTTCTGAGTTGGTTTCATTCCGAGATGTCCGGTCACCGTACTGTTCAAACCAATTAAACCAAAAAAATATTCCTTCTAGTTAGGTGTAAGAAATAAATTATTTTAAAACTAAATCATAAAATTGAGCTGTAATATTTAATGTAAAAGTAAATAAAAATTAATGTAAGTTTTTTGCACATATTAATATTTCATTTTATTCCAAATAATCACTGGTTAAAATAAGTTGAGTACGTTCCTTAATACGCTATTTTCGTGGGAAAACTACCTCGAGGATGCCTCAGTTCCACCGACTCACAATTGGCTTTCGCTAAATTAAATACAAAAAAAGTAAGATAATGCATGTAAAGTTTCCTAAATCTCAGTACTTGCGCCACATTTAAAATTACTCCTGCACAAAGTTAACGTTTTCAAAATGTTAAACCAAGCAAGTTTTCTCCGCACAAAATCTCCTAACTTAATTTTTCCCTTTCCAGTGGAAATTAGCAGAACAACTACACATAAATAATAAACTTTCCTGCTCTACAATATTTCACTTACAAGTCCCCGAACGCCTTCAGCTTTTGCAAAACCGGCACACCATTTAATTATAACCGAAGTTAGTTAGTGACTTATTACTTACAAGAGAGAAGTTCATGACTGCAGCTTAATATATCGCATAGGTTCACAGGCGCATACATTGGTGCATAGCTATTCACTTTAGCATGGCTTGTACACCGCGCACCACTTGATTAGTGGAATTAATAATTTATTATCAAAGTTCAATAAACATTATAGATTTTTCAGCATGGTTTCAGATAGCAGAAAATGGGTATTGAAATGTATAAGGTATTATTTGGTCTGTAGTGTATATCCCAATCTTGAGGATTTACCTGGATTAGATATTTAGTTCGAATTTTTTATGAGAAAAACTCTCTTTTTATAACTTTTGAAGGTTATTCCCATCAACGTAATATACCATTGAAGAAGAAGATAACACTTGTAATCAAAATGAAAATATGAAAGAAAACAAGACACAGAAAAATATAAAAAGACAATGGTCGCAATTGGGACTCGAACCCAGACCTCTCATCTAACCGGGACGTGCGCGTTAACCAATTTCGCTATTGCCACCTTCTGTCAAACCGTCATATTTGTCAATCTCATATTTCAAATATTTAGAATCAACAATATTATCTTCAACTAGTTCATGGAAAAAAGAACTAGCACAACTATATTATCTTCAACTAGTACAACTAGTAGATTTAGTTTCCATATTAGACCTCTCGTCTAATATGGAAAAAAAGAACTAGTTGAAGATAATATTGTTGATTCTAAATATTTAAAATATGAGATTGACAAATTTGACGGTTTGACAGAGGGTGGCAATAGCGAAATTGGATAACGCGCACGTCCCGGTTAGACGAGAGGTCTGGGTTCGAGTCCCAGTTGCGAACGTTGTCTTTTTCTATTTTTCTGTGTCTTGTTTTCTTTCATATTTTCGTTAAGATTATAAGTGTTATCTTCTTCTTCAATGATATATTTAGTTCGAACTTTATTTTATGGGTATAGGTAATAAAAATATGTTTATTTTAGCTTTAGAAGAATCTGTGATATTTACGAGCAATATTTTTTGGCTGAATTGACAGCGAGAGGAGTAATCAAGTGTGACTTATGAAAGGATTAGAACTTTCCGAGTTGGTTTTTAAAAAAAGCATATTTTTTTTTTTTTTAACATTAACTCCACACAGGAGGCCTTGAGGAAAATAATTCCCCTCAGGGCCTATGTCATCTGGGATGCTGTGTGGAGGGTCTTTTTGAGGAGAGGAAGGAATGAACATTGGTCTTGAAGAGACCCATGTTGTAGGAGGGAGGAAACACAGATGCCGGCAAATCGTTCCATATGCTTTGGAATAGACATTACATTCGCTATTAACGCAACTATTTACATTTCCTTACTTTCACCAACTTATTATCCATTTACCTGTCCATATTTGACAAGAAATGTGGCCAATACCAACGTGTGGACATTTGCAGCAATAAATCAAGGAACAATCAGCCTAGTAAAGGAGCTTATGCAATTATCAACACCTACGTTGATAGCGAATTTAATGTCGACTCAATTACTCAATGAAGAAATCATATGTGATCAACTGGTACTGCCTCGGTGTTTACAACTAAGAAATCAATGTACAGCGAATATCCCTCAAACCATAAGATATTTTTTATCAACAATAATAGAAGACAAAGGAATAAGTCAGTATTTAGTAAGGAAGTACAATTTAACTTTAATGTTCCCAATAGTTATGTTTTTTTAAATAGTGATCAGAGTTCATAATCTTTTTTTTATAGTAACGTCACAGTCCCAGTCCACAGTCCATAATCTTCCAGAATATATGCTATTACAGTTAGCTCTTGTTGGACACTACTTCTACAATTCGGTATCGATACCTAGCTTGAAATAGCTTTATGTATATTATGTTTAGGGTCGTCTGTTTCAACAGAAAGTTAAATCGTGTCCTAAATTTAAATTTTAACTGTCTTTTAAAGTAACAAGGACGTTAAATTGGACCGTGCGCTGTTTCAAGTGTATTTTCGCTAAAGTTATAGTTGTCAGTGTGGCCAGTCTAAAAAGCAGAATATTCTCCGGAATTACGTGAAAAAATGCACCGCATTTTTTTTTTGGTGCGGCCACACCATAAACTATCAGAGGAACTGTGAAAATATCCGGCCGCATTTTGTTTCCCGTTCTTCGTTAACTCAACTATAAATATGGCAGAATGTGTAAATAAGTACAACTATGTTGTTTTACTTGTTTAATGACATGGCTTTAATATACGTTCTAGTAATATGATTACATTTTATTATCACAAAGTCAAGGCCAGCAATTTCTCGGCCAAAGAAATCTCAAAGATGAATGAATTGGTGGCGAATTTACCTTTCAGTAGCTATAATGTGTGCTTGTATTTGATGCGTAACAAATTGGACGAGATTTTTCGTCATCCTGTACCGCGTCAAAAATTCGGGATCGTCCCAAATGACCATATTATTAACGCGGGGTCGAAATGTTTTTGTTTTCGCTGCAAGACATATTGAATGGGGAATTCATCGTCACTTCACTATCACCGTCTTTTACAATATTTATCATGATTACTGAATGTTGAAGCGCGCAATTTCGTAGCTTCCCTCGAACAGAACTGTCAAATATGCCAATATGGCGGAGTAACTCTAGAGTAACTATCGGTTTTCGGAAAGTAAATACAAAAGTTAAAAGTAACGTAAAACAAGCAGTCAAATTGATTGAAAAACGCATTTTGGTGAAATTTAACTTGAGTAACTGCTTTTTGTTTTACTTTTACTCTAGCGAGCGTTGAAACAGCCGGCCCTTAGTATTCTTTATTTAAAGGTCTGTAAAAGCAAAGGCAGCAATCGCCAAAATATTGGAAAATGTTGTAAATGCAGTTTCATAAGGATTCGAATTGAGAACCTAAATTTAATTTGCAAATCTGGTTTACTACAAACTCAGCTTTCACCCATCAAAATCAGAGTTTGAAAATACGTATCGAAAGCAAAGATATTAATGTGTTTTTTGCCTTTTTTTCAAAAAAAAAAAAACAAAAGTGGAGATTGCTGGCTTTGCTTCTACACACCCATATTATATAAGATATTATAGATATTGTTCTGTAAGGGAGTTAAATTGAATGCCCTCTTCACAACTAATGGATGGCTTGCTCGAGTCTGTGCCGTGTTTATAATGACCTGACAACTCAGAATCATGCAACTTCAACACCTCCTTTGAAAAGTCATTAAAAGTTATGAAAAAAAAAATTAGTTAAATAGGTTAAGTTAGGTTAGGTTATGGGCGTTTTTCCCAAAAAAGAAAATTTCACAACTTTTAATTATTTTTCAAAGAGGTCTTGAAATGCCACTTAGTCGAGTTGTCGTGGAACCAACATTTGTATAGCTTGTTTTTTGTTGTTCTAGGTAAAGATGATAATATCTCTTTAACGTTAAATTTCTTCGTGAGTAGTCCTAATAAGACGAGTGTATCTTAACTATAAAAGCAGAAAACAACAAACAAAAAACACAAAAAACCGAAGCCCTCGGTAATTGTAAAGTACTCCTCAAGCTGCCGAAACATCAGCCGGCCGGTTGCCAAAGATAAATACATTCTACTCACTAATGGTACCTTTTTATGTGAATACCTCACAAGAGTCTCATCTGCTCCCAATCGCTTGGAGCCAGTGAGACCATGGCATCCCCAATATATTATGAGACTGAAGGTGCGAGGAGTGAAATGAAAGGGGAAGAGAAAGGGGGGGGGAGTACCTGACTATTCAGATATGGTCACCAAACACGGTGAAGCCATTTCAAGCAACGTTTCAATTCTGGACGGTAGTCTTACACCAGGACGATACTATGAGTATCTTCCTTCTTGAATGTGCCGCAAATATACTAAATATTATTTTAAATTAATTAATTATGAAATAACACAAATTAATCAAATAAAATTTGCTTTCGCAAACCGGAGTTTGGACCCGCAATGTCCGGATATCGAATCGAGAGCCTTACTTCTAGACTGCGAAGGCCGACGTTAATTTACCACCACGAACTGTGGGGCTTTAATTCATTTCCCAGAAAAAAAATAATCATCACTAGCTTGATTCATATTATTCTGTTGTTTAAACAAAAGAGGAAAAACCCCGGGTAGAAAATACAACAATAAGTATTACTATTTTTTATAAAAACAGTCTAAAAAAATATATTTCCCCGCAAGAAAGTTGACGGTATTTATAGGAGTTTGGCAGTATTGTGTCAGCGGTTCAATTTTTGGAACGGGCTATGAAAAACGAAAGCCTTCTCCGCCGTTATTGCCAACGAAGTAAATAAATCGACCCTTATGCAAATGATTACCCCGTTTACAGGAAAATTTATAGCTCATCTCCCAAAGTGCATTAGAATAAGGGTAGCTCCTCTAAAAAATGGAAATTCACTTTCTATATTGAGAAAAATAAGATATAAATGTAAGAGTACTTTGAAAAAACAAAAAATCTTATTGTAAACAATTAGATTATTCTCTGTACCCATATGAATATTTTTCAGAATACATTTTTAAACAATTATTCGTAAGATTGTTGTTTGAGATTCGTCATATTAGTAAATAGCTATGAACTCCGTGATATTCTGATATTTTTTCATCCAGACTTCTAAAACAGAGTTCCAAGCTAAGTACACAAAATAAAAATTTAAACCACTAGCTGGTTCCCGGCAAGCGTTGCAATGGCATATAAAATAAATACATTGTTTCTCCCTGCACGTGCTTTCCCGTGCGTCCCGTTCCACTCCCGCGTTCCCTTCCCCTCCCACGTCCCCTTTCTCTCCCGCGTTCCCCTTCCACCTTCCCCGCCTTTTCTCTTCCCTCTCCCGCTCCACGGTCCTGCCAACCCCATTCAATTTTTAAACACCTATTATAATTTTTTTATTTAAAATTTTCACAATCAATCAAATTTGGTACCTAACATTGGTACCTGTTTAAAATATCTACAATTCTTGATACGATTCAAATTATTATGTAAGTACTTCAAATTAATTAATTAATTTAAAGAGTTTTGAAAATTGAATTCTGATTTGACAATGTTTTGCAAAATGTCATCCGCAAATTTTTAACAGTTTTGCAAGAATTTTTGTGATGATTGAAAAACTTTTCAAAATACATTCTTAAAACCGCCGCGAAGGTTTTAAGAAGGTATTTTGAAAATTTCCAACATTTGGGCTTAATATACACAATACATTAAAACGTAAACATATTTTGATTTTTATATGTATTTAAGATAAGATTGTATTTTTTTTTCTTTTCGAAAAAATAACAGCGAATAGTACGTAAATCCCAAATCAAAGACTAGTGACGTAACAAAAGTGCGTAGACTTAGTTCGATGGAATGTTGACATGTTTTTCATTGGCAAGGGTACCCTCCGACGAGAAAATCCATGTCTATTGATATATGTTTTTCCAGATCTCGATTCGTGAAAAAATAAAATATTCAAGGTAGGTACACTGTGCAAAAAAAAAAACGAATAATACCGTGACAATTTCGGTTGTTTTTCGTGGATTTGTTTCAAAGATTTACATAAAGCTGAAAGCTGTAAGCTCGCGCTTTCAAGTGAAAGGAGAATCCTCCGAAGAAAATGCTATGACAGAGTTGGATTTCCAAATCCTTTTCAAAGGGATTTCTTTTTATTTATCTAACATTTTCAAGAAAATGATATATTTGAAAGTAATACAAAATTAATGAGATTTTGTAATCTCACACCAACTCCTATTTAATTAACGCCTGACATCTGATTTTTGTTCACGCGCCGTACAAAGAAATTAAGTATTCAGTCACCGTGGTCTTTTTCATTATTAAGTCATTGTCTCGATAGAGATTGCCGGAAGATGTGCCTGTAATTTTATTTTTTTATATTTCTTTATATTTCTTTTGGAACTCAGAAGGAATCCTGTTGATCGATCACAAAGATAATGGTGTTTCCATAACCGGAAGTTACTTTGCTTTAATCCTAGAGCAATTAAAGGAAGCTGTCAAGGAAAAAGGAAGGGGAAAATTGACCAAAGGCGTCCTCCTTCTGCACGACAACGCGCCTGTTAACAAGAGCCGTCTTGCGATGGCTGCCTTGCAGAAGGTGGGCTTCAAAATTTTGCCTCACCCACTTTACAGTGCTGACCTGGCTCCCAGTGATTATTAACTATTTCAAAACTTGAAAAAAAAAAACTTCGTGTGAAAAAGTTTTCAAGCGATGAAGAAGTGAAGGATGCAATTTCGGCGTTTTTTTAGACAAAGACAAATATTTTTTTTTGAGGGTATAAGTTAATTGAAAGATCTGAAAAATGTATTAGGGTAGCAGATGATTATATTGAAAAGGTAAAATAATTTTAGATTTTTATTTCCACTCCTTACCCCATTCCGCGAACTTAAAAACCCACCCTCGTATTTCTGTTTAATAAGCCAGGTACGCCTCATACGTCATACATATGTCTGATAATGTTATATTATCGTGAAAATAAGCTCATGGGTTCGAGTGGTTGAGACTTATAAATTTATTTACATTAATAATATTTTATGTATTAACGGTCGATGATAATGTTTAATTTGTTAACATGCATTAATTAATTCGTGGAATCGAAATAAAAACGCGAGTTAGTAAAAGAGTTTAATTTATTTATAAGCAAATAATATTTATTTGTTCAGTTGAAAATGTATGTCTGAAGAAATAATGAAAATGGAATTTTGAATAAATATAAAATTATATCGAAATGAAATTTAATTAAAAATTATATCATTGAAATTTAATAAATAATACAAAAAAAATTATCGTTATATATCGTTTTCAGAAATAAATAAACAAGAGGTGGGTTTATGTTTTGTTGTTTTTTTTTTTATTTAAGTGTTCAAAAATTCTTATATTGGAAATTAGGCGGTCACTTTTCCATTTCATTACGTCACTTTTGAATTCGAAATATTATAATTAAAAAATTAAGTCGTCATGGATATGAACTTTTATAGATACTCTTTCGATAAAATCATTTTATTTTTACGGTAAAATTATGAAAACTAATAATAAGAAGGCTATATAACATTTTTTGTTTTTCTGTAAAAAAGATAAATATTCTCGGTTTACCTAATAACCTGACGATATTTGAAAATCTCCTACTACCACCACAGTAAGCTGAAAATGTTGCCTTTGTCGTGATGGAGGACTTAGCCAGCCGAGAAACCGAACAAGCCTGGGTGAATATCTACCTCATCTAGACTCCAGACCAGAATAAATGTCTGCCTCATCATGTGCAAATTTTATTACCCTAGTGTGCGTTTCATGGAATAAAGCATTTTATATTTTTGCTTGTTTTTATAAACGGCAATATAATAATTGTTCCACAATTCGAAAGAAATATACGTCCGTGAAATATCCACAAGAATGTGATAAAGACATTCGACATTGTAGTCTCTTCTGTTTTAAGACGTTCTTTAAATAGGACGCTCGTCGATGATGTGCACACGACCTCTCTCTGGGACTAGCATATCCTTGGCATCATGTTAAATTATCTATCTTGTTGTTTGCGTTATACAATTCCTTTAATTATCATTAATATAAATGCATTTTTTTGCTAGATCCCTTTTTCGACGCTCGGTTTGAAAAATAAAGATTTTTTAAAGATGGAGGCGTACACCTCGCGCTTTACACAATTTCCGTTTCCGGCGGCTTGTTACGATTGCCTTTGAGAAACACGCTAGGAGTAGTTGTTCGATAAAATAATTCAGGTCGTATTTATACCCACGACGTGATTTAACTTCCCGCCTCAGGAACACTTGATAATAATCCACGCTTTACCGCTAAAGTGCATTGCGCGAACTCGGGTTCTCATTATTCAAGGTTTGAAAGGAGTAACGTCATTTTAAAAATTCTAACAAGTATTTTGTTAATAGAAAATTCACCTGTATCGTTACTCATTACTAACATCACCTTCTATCAGCATTGGAAAATGTATTTGTTTTTAAATACTTTTAAATTTTGAAGTGAAATTTCTTTAGCACAGTTTGAAACACGATAAAATGGCGCTGATTGTTATTGTATTTGTTGTTACTGCTGATTTATATGTTGTTTTACCTGAAGCATATAAATAAAGAGTCATTAGACTATTATAAATAGTACATTTTACTTAGCGACGACACTTTGTAATTTGGCTGTTGCGCATCCAGACATGTACTTTAGTAGGCCTTGAATTCTCTAATTACGCATAAAATCTTCGGGCGGAAAGCAATTGCAATAATAATAATTAATAATCAAAAATAATAATAATTTGCGCGTACTTACCATGAAATTTTATTCCTTCGCTCTTACTACTATTTGCCGTGTAATTGAAACATTTGCTCATCACGCAGGAGGGCATTTCAGCGTTTTTTAAAATGCAATTTATTTACTTACTGGTGCTGGTAAGACACGACCTTACTCGACGCGTAGCAGTTTAGTACTAAAGTACTAGAAATCGAGACCAGTGCAATTGCCTTACTTTTGGCTTCCCTCTTTGAGATTTCTACCCCGCGGCTACGGTATAAAACGTTATTGTTAACCACCCGATTAGTCTGCAGGCTGTATTTGCCCCAACCATTGTACTCAAATTCCATGATCTGCAGCCAGACTGTACAGTAATTTTACCTTAGGCTGGCGGCCATTTCTCTCTCGGAAGCTGTAAGCAAGAAGCCCGTTTACGTAGTATCTCGCAGAACCGCTAATATCCGCGCCTCGTATGTCCTCCCGTGACTTCTTCATCTCGTATACCATTTTTGTACCTTACATTGTTCAGGTTAAATACTAACGAAGAAAGACCACCACCCCTTCCAAGATTGCCATCTTAAAACATTTCTGCACAATATCAATATAAATTTTTTGTTTTTTGATAACTTTATTCATTGTGTCTTTTTATATGTACCTAATAACTATCGTTGCTTATGCTACTCCCACAAAAGAGCTGAATACTCCTGTTAAATATGCGGGCTTGGCCAGTTTCCCTTTTTATATATATAATAAGATTATAGCGCTCGTGTGAGACTAGTTTTACGCGCAACGTATCTCATTTAAAAATAAAAGAGATACGTTACTGTACATTATTGCATTAGGTGCAACATTTGTGTTTTGTTTATTTTTTTGATAAGTGTAACTGTTTATAAATAACTTCCAAGGGTGAAGCTTCTGTCACAAATAATAATAATAAAAACGAGAATAAAAAAAATAAGAATTTTGGAAAAAATATTTTTTTGGTCAAATATGAATATTAAAAAGTGACACGTCATTTTCTCAACTTTTGCCTAGTGATATATATTTGGCCCGTAAAATTCTATTTTATTCTCTCTATTTCAGGCCTTTTTAAACCCCCCCCCCTCTCAAATTAGGTCAGTGGACTACAAACCTTCTTAGTTCCTAAAATTAATTAAAAATATCATAGAATATTATAAGAAAGAGAGTGTGTGCAATATAATGTTAAAAGATATTATCTTGTCATAAAATTTATGGAGAAATATATAGAAAGATGTCATATTTAAATAAATTTATTTTTTTATTGAAAATAAATAGTAAAAATTTAAATCACTAATCAGTAAAAATGACTTAATGCCATCCCTCATTTTTAATTGGTTAGGTTGTACCAAGGTCAATTTGGGAGGCGGGGATGGGTTCCGCCGCCCCGGAAACCTTTATTGGATAACCAACACCTCTGCCATAGGTCACCCCTAGTGGTTAGCTACGTTTGGTGTTTTAGCAGGGGTGCCCGGGTTCATGGGTAAAGGTTTGTCTAGGTCTTGGAGGCGGATGACAGGATACACTGAACCCCAGATTCTTACCCACCCCTTTTACCCCTTTCCTTCCCAGAACTTTCCTCCCCTTCCTTTCCTTAAAAAAACCTCCACACGGCATCTCCAAAGATGACATAGGCCCTGAGGAAAATTATTTTCCTGAGGGCCTCCTGTGTGGAGCTCATGTAAAAAAAAGTTGGTTGGTTTATTAGGTTGTTAATTACATTAAAATATCTAAAATTAATAATAATTTGAAATAGTTTTTTTAAATAACGTTAGACTGTGATCTTGACAGCAACAACACACACATATTTGGAAGCACATTAATTTAAAAATTTAATATAATTTCAATTTTGTATATATATACTTTAATATGCATCTCCATGACGGGAGGAGCCGCTAGTTTTTATTCATAAATAAAAATTCGAAAGCTCGACAGTTTTCAATATATTCTCATTTTTCAACACAATTTGCCCATTATTACTAGCAAACCTGCAAGCGAGCCCGGCGGCGAAATGACTCTTCCCTAATGTGTATGTAATTAGTCGTAAATTAGTCGGGTTTTAAACTAGCGGCCGGTTGCGTCATTAGACCAGCGTAATAATAGCGAGCGTAAAATCTGTAGTGTATTGCAGCAGAGACACCACAGTTAGTACCTACTCTGTACTGGGTTGGTGGGATCCTCTGAACAGATTGTCCCTAGAAATGTGATCTATATAATATGCTGATCTGAAAGAAAACTGATGTTACATAAGACTATAGCTAGTACTTAAACAATTATTCGTGTACTAGATACATTATTTTCCTAACTTTGATATTATAGATATATACTAGCGGCTAGTCTAGAAATGACCGCATTACTTCATTAGTGTTTTGAATACTTATATACTTATAATATTTTTTCTCCTTGCTAACTTCCTAGACATAACAGTTTCTCTCAGTGTGACTTTTTACATTTTACCAATGACACCACGGGAAATAATCATGTATATGTTTTTCGATGCGAATTTGAGTCAATGATTCTAAAAGACCTCCACTGTAATATATTATAATAAAAACAAATATAAAACTTTTTTCCACTTTAAGTTTAATGACCGTAACCGGTTTCAGCTCGCTAGAGCCATCTTCAGACTGGTACAAAATATTCTTAATCTACGGTTTATATACATAACATTTGAGGGAGGGGAAGCGGGGTGGTCTTAAGGGTTTTAATCAATTATACTAATTACATTTGTTACTAAGTAGTTTTAGACTGTTGAATTTCTAAATATTTTGGTTATTCCAGTGAGTTAATTACCTTGGGTTTGTAGCTCACTTCAATATTGTTTAGGAAAAACCTTACAAGTGGTAAGAATTATTAAAGACCTAATTTTATTGTCAAATCGTTATTACATTTATGATGCATGGGATTTTTTAATAGCTTTTTGAAGGGATACATGTTTACATTGGAGTAGGAATGGTCATTTTATTAGCTAAATACATATTTTAATTTTGAAATTATTATGAAAATTACAATGGATACAAAAGTGGAGACTTAGCAAATGACTCTAATTGTTTATTCATTACAAATTTATGGTCTATTTTTTTAGTTAAGCGGGAAATTTCTAAAGATTCTAGTCTATCTAGCTTATGGCCTTTATTACAAGTGTGGAGGACTTTAATATCTCTGTCTTTATCAAACGAGTGATTGTTTTCTAGTAAATGTAATGCTACATTTGATAATTCGCCTTTGTCATTTACCCAGTTTGTAAAGTGTTCTTTGATTCTGGTTTTGAATGACCTTCCAGTTTGGCCTATGTAATATGACGGGCAGTTGGCGCAGTTCACTTGGTAAACTTGAAAAAACTTGAAAACTCGGGAGTTTTTCCTGCGTACTTTTTCGTAGGTATTTCCCACTTAGCTAAATAAAATAGCAAAAAGTTTGCGGTAAGACATATTCAAGGATTTCTGTTGTTTAAAAAAAGGGCTGAACGGAAAACTTTTGTGTTTAAAAAAACTACCTGTGTAGAGAAGATTAACAATAAGATTGCAATACCCCCGCTTTCAAATTTAATAATGTTTAGCTGTAGTTACAATTTTGTGATTGCTCTGTTATCATTTTATTTTTATTATCTTTCTTTTCTTTCTCTGCATGTTTTATATTTTACACTACTATGTTTTATATTTCCTTTTGTAGTAACAACTAAACACTGATTACACATGCTGTGAACATTTATAATTGGAGTGTTAATACCTATGGACATCCCAATGGCAATTTTATAATTATAATCATTGTTAACACTCCGTAAATGTTTCAAACAATAAATACACATCTACACAAGTAGTACCCAAATCTCCTGCGGCCCGCAAAAAAATGAAAGTATTAATGAAATAGTAATATATAATTCACGCAGCGCAGGATCGTAAGACTGGAAGTGGGGTTTGAAGACTATTAGATTGGGGTCACGATCCTCAGCGAAGAGACAACGGTTCAAGAAGACTACCTGCTTAAAAAATAAATTCCGGGTGTGATAACGTTTCAATATTTTCAGCTGAAGTAAGAATGAAAAAATGAAATACACTTCTATCGGTTAATCTCTTCGGTGGTTGAACCACTGTAAGTGCTGTGTAGGTAAAACAGTCTAGAGCGGGATTCATTACTCCGCTCGCTGGATTGCCTACTTGAGGGATGATTATCACGGATAAATGCTGCTAATCTAACTCCCTTACCTTAATGCTTTTCAAATTAACGTAGCTTTTTGGTTTACATATTTACGTCTTCATGCGAACGTGTGTGACTGATCAAACATAATAATTTCAGCTATCTGTGATGTGCATTATTCTGGCGTGAAATTATTCACGCTGAATGAAATCAAATTTGGTTTGAATTTAAAAATCATTTTTAATATTGGAACTGATCGTGTGAATAATAATGCCGATAAGCGATAAATTAGGTACCTACATATAGTATAATATATTTTTTAGAAAATATTTTTTAATTAGAAAAAATTAACAGATGGCTCCAATCAAATATTTTAACAATGAATGTAAAAAAAAACAGAATACATGATCTTAAACTCAACCCGTAAAATAATTCTTCGTCATATACCCTTAAAAATTAAAAATGACGGCTTGCAAATCCTTATCCAGGAAAAAAATATCTTGGGCTGTGCATTGAACAGCATTTAACATTTAAAAATCTTTTTTTTTTTTTTTTACAGTTAATACCGCACAAGAGTCCCAACTGCTCCCGTCTGGAGCCAGTGAGACTATGGCATCCCCAATCGGGGTATGTTGTGAGGCTGAAGGTAGTGGGGAGGGGAAGGAGGTAGGGAAGAGGAAGGTGGGGAAGTACCTGGCTATTCAGATCTGGTCACTAAACACGGCTAAAGCCATTTCAAGCAACGTTTCAATTCTGAATGGTGGTCTTACACCAGGGCGATACTGATAGTATCTTCCACTCTGGAACGTGCCGCAAATGTACTATTTATTATTTTAAATGAATAAATTGTGAAATAACACAAATTAATCAAATAAAATATATTTGCGCACGCCGGGTTCGAACCCGCAACCTTCGGATTGTGAGTCGAGACCATTTACAAGATATTATGGACAAAATCATCGTCTCAATTAACGTAACTAAACGGTCAGCTTGTCTGTTGCCAAATAAATTAAAAAAATAATACTATTATAAAATTACTTGTACACACACATTTAAATTATTTGATTGAAATCTGGGGGAACGAATATGAAACAAACATAAATGAATTACAGATACAAAAAGTTATCATTTAACTATTTCACTACAAGTCTAGAACATCCAGAAAAAATTATATATGGAAACAAAACTATTAACATTAAGAAAACTATATGAGTACAACAAATGTCTCCTTATATACAAGATAAACAATAAACTCATACATACACACACAGAATCCATTAAAACGTCCCAAGTAAATAAACTCTTTACACGAAAATACGATAACATAGATTTAAACACCATCCACACTAACTATTGTAAACAATCCATTGGTTACGAGGGGGCAACTTATACAACTGCCTCCCTAACAGAACTGACATTAAGAAACGAAAAAAAAGCTGGGAAAATTAAATTAAAATTATCAACTTTTATTCTTGATAAACAAAGTAATGATTTAGAATAGCGCCGTATTGTAATATTTAGTTTAATTTAATATGTGTTTAGTTATTTCAAGTTAAATAAATGAAAATGTAAAATAATTAAAAAAAAAAACGACTTCTTTTCAAAATTAGAATTATAATAAATATCCCGTGGTTTTTCACGGGACTGCGCTGGCATAAAATAAAATAATAGACAACAATTGTGAAAAACACCGTTTTTCTAAACTTAAAATCTTAGGCTTGACCGATCGTGAGAAATATGGCGATCTGCAAGGAATACAACGCTGATTTATTATATTTTTTTCATTGAATAATAATTTCAATTCCCGGTTAGTAGAGAATTATTATTATTTTTTAATGTTCTCCCATAATAAGTTAATGCTTGTTTGTATGGAAGAAGGTATTATTTGTTTAGTTACTTATAATTTTTTTTTTGTTTTATTGCTATTTTTATTTTGTAGTTTTTAAAATTTATTTGATAACTTTTGTTTAATTTTTTTTTTTTTTTTAGTTAAGGTTTTCAATATATTTTTTTAAGAGTGTTTTGAATTCTTTGAATCCAGCATTTAAGGAGCTTATATTTTCTGGCAATTTATTGAAGAAATTTGTAATTAAATTAAATTTTTGATGTAAGTGTAATGGTTAGTATTGAGAAAGGGATGCGCAGATGGTTTCATCATGTAGATATACTTGAGTCGGGCCATTTTAAGAGTCAGAATAATATAAGCGTACAATGAGACGATGTCAGAATGTGAATGAGGCAAGAAGTGTGTGCCATGATTGAGTTGTTTGGCTTTCTATCATCTCTGCCTATCTTTGTAGGGAAACGGCATAATAGTTAGTTAGTTATCTCAACAAGTGAGGTCGCATTGAAATTGCTAAGAGTGCTATTATCAACAGCCCACCATATCAGCGACCGAATTCTTGTTAGAAGCTTAGATTAAATCGAAAATCTAAACCACAAATCGTTCACCCTGTTCTGCTGCTGAAACATGAAAAAAATTAATTCTCTAGATTTCCATAAATCAAATTCAAATTTGTTATAACGCTAACGCTACGCAAGTACCCTAAAACAATACATTAAACATTACTATTTCCCGGCTACAGAGAATCAAGCGAAAATATGATATAAATATTTTATTTTTTTAGATTCTATTATGCTAGGTTTAAGTAGTAATTACAGTAAGTTACACATTGAATAAAACATATTATTAAACAATACGAATAAGAATAATGTAAACGTTTTCACAGTCCTCGTTACTAGGGCGGCCTGTTCTGGAATCCGTTTCGTTTATCGAAATACGTTTTTGTATTATTATGGTGCACACTTGCATTGGCACAAATCTTCGACTGAATCTCAGATATCGTAAAACTTTTACAAGATTTTTATCACTAGTGGGAAAGGCCGTCAAAATGAAGAAATAATTTTTTTTATGACAAAAGATTACAATTCAAGAATCTAAACGTTTCCTTGTTTTTAATGGCATTGAATCGAGGCACTAAACCAAGCCTTTATCTTTCGATCGACATAGAGAAGGTAAGAGAGGTTGTAAAAAAATACGTTCTTGCAATAGTATATTGCAATACCACTTAAATAAAGAAATTGTTTTTTTCCTACTTGTCCTATCCCTATAGGTTTGATCTCCTTCAAACGGTCTCTCCCGATCCGTCCCGCCACGCAGTAGGTCGGCAAATGCATTCGCCGCCAAGACCTAGACAAATCTCATCCTTGTAAGTCACCAAAAGTAGCGAACCACTTGAAGTGACATAAAGCGGCGGTGCTGGTTATCCAATAAATGGTTCCTGGGGAATCGGTGCCCCTACCCGCCTCCCAAAATAGAAAGATCTAATAAACATTGTAATTAGAAAATATAATTCATGCAATGTGCAGTGTTTTCAATGCAGTATATTTTCTGTGAGTGTAAATAATTAGTTAGAATTTAGGAAATTATATTCATTATATTCACTAAATTATGTACTCCATTATGTTCACTAAATAATTTATTAACGTCAGTGAAAACCTATTATTGGTTAAAAATTAACACTTATTTTGTCATACATTATAAACAATTGTAAAACTGTTGGTTTTCCGAATAAAATAAAATAAAATATTTATACAGCGCACTTCAGGTGATTTTTCACAAAAACGGCGCTATAAAAGTTTTAAAATAAGTGTTATTATTATTCAAAGATATTGAAATATTAGGAGATATGCTATGATGTCCACCCGACTGTCGCTGGAACTACTACCTAATGAGAATAGTTTGAATAAGGAATTTATTTGATTTTTCGAAGTTGTGCAATAGTATTTGGTTATGGTGGTTAACAATATAGTTTAAATACGGAAAGAATTCATTCATTTAGTTGATTTTTTTAATGTGTGCAATAGTATTGGTTAAAAATATCGGCGACACCAGGAAGCAAAGTCCCATCCAGTAAAAAACTGCCTATAACTGGGCTTTCGCCAATCTCCTTATATTTCAATATCTTTGTTATTATTAGAGACGATTAACTTAAAATTACCTTTCGAATGAACATCATTCGTAATCATGAAACTTAAACACGACTTTTCACGAAATCTGTCAAAAATTAAGCACAAGAAATTCACACTTCATATATATAATTATAATTGTTTTTAAAAGAAAAATAAATTAACTTTCTGATTATTGGTAGGCGCCTACTTTATTGCATGTCTGAATTCACACAATCAGCTCCAATTTCGAAAATTTTAAACGCAAATTTGACTTCATTGAACTTTCATAATTTTATGCAAGAACATTTTACTTCACGCACTCACAACTAAAATTAACATTTTGATTAATATTAAAAATTCGTTTTATCTTCTCTTATAGGTACCTACCCGTAATCTTACAATGTACAACCCTTTTACTTCCTCAAAGTCAGTATGTTTTCAAGATTAGGGCGAATTCCCCATTTATTATGAATTTTTATCACGCTGAAACAAGTCATAAAATATATATATTGTAACCGTTCCCAAATATGGCACGGAGGCGTATAGTTTTTTATCTGTTTACTGACGCTTAGGAGTGACGTATGCCTTAAGTTATGTTAAGTGTAGCCATAATTTAACCGTTTTTGAATCCTTTGAAACGTGTTGGAACAACATAAATTCCAACTTTCTGACGTATTGCGTCATAAATTTGAGCGATCAAGAAATTTATCAAAGTCGACGTAATTTAGCATCATTTTCGCAGTGTGTAATTTGAAAACTTAGCTAGAATAAATTGTTCGAACACACCACCTTGTAAGTTCATCGTAATACCTCCCACTTACCTAATGTGAATAATAACACACAATTTAAATCGTACGCGTTATTTACAAAGTTAAATAAAATAACACTTTCAAACTTCGCTTAAATCAAAAGATATATTTTATTTTATGATCAGATGAATTTTATTAAAATCAAATTAAAAAAAGAAAAAATGGTGGCCAAAAACCAAATTGTGAACTAGGAATTCACCTTAACCATCTAATAGGAAAGAATATTGTATTATTTGATTTTTTGGGTAAATAACATTTTTCCACCCTTTTCAACCGATGTTACAGTGTTCTTCCTGCTTACCTTGTAAAAGTTTTAAAATACCACGATTGGGCGGAAATGTAATCTGAGAGATTTGAATTAAAAGTAAAATGGATGTAAAAGCATGAAAAACCTTCAAACTTATACATAAGCCTTCAATTTTCTACTAAAAGTACCGTGTGTATCAAAAAAAAATTTGGAATCTTTGAGGTTTTGATTTTGATTAAACGATTGGCACATTCTTTTGATTGGATCCCTGACACCAGCATTTGTACGCGTCGGGCTAATGTGGAATAAGTCGTAAAGCCTTGTTATTCTGGGTGGTATTTTGAAGTTTATTAGTTTCAGTAGGTCAGGACAGTCAATAACGTTGTTGCAGATTTTGTACAGTCATGAGGTCAAGGTATGTTCGCAGGTTAGATAGGGTGGAGAAGTTATAATTCGAGAGCATATTTGTATACCCCCGTTTAGGTGCGCTCATTCTGTAATTGAGGCATTGCAAAAATTTCTTTTGAATACTTTCAATGTTGTCTTTATATGTAGATACCGTAAAGTGGAGTCCATATGTAGGTGCACTTTTCAAGTTGAGAACGGACCAGTATTTTATACAAGGTAGCAACACGCGTTTTGTTTAATTAATTGATTCAGATACCGTCACTCCCGTATGCTCATCCCATATTAATGTCATCAGATCCAAATACTGTTCTATGGAGGTTTTCTGATTTAATATGTTGACCGTGACACGAAAACTCTTGATAGATAAGTAAAACATAATTTTTTTAGAAATTAATTACAGTCCCCACCTCGCTTCCACTCTCCGACCAACATAATCATAATAAAAATTGCAATTTCCCAAAATGTTTTTGCCTTGTTCTTTTATCGATGAACTGTGAAAATTTGATATAGCCTTTATACATCTACCCCCGAAATCCATTTACCCAACCGAGCGCTATGAAATAAAATGTCCAACGTAGGCCACAATCGTTCAAATATAAAAAAAGATTTTTTGATTCATTTCTGGTAATATATATATATTTTTAAATCGCTATGGTCTGATGCAGTTTATTTAAAAAAAGTTAAGAAACCATTCTTGAAAAACGAAAAAAATCAGATTAAACCGGGACTGAATAAAACATCATATAAATTGCCCCCCTCGTAGCTAATGGATTGTTTGCCAAATGGTATAATTTTTTAATTTTTTTTTTTAAAGACAAACATTCCCGGGTTACGAATAATCCAACAATGTTTGAAAATCTCCTACTACAGAAAGCCGAAAATGTGCTTGTGTTATGATGGAGGACTTAGCCAGCCGAGGAATCGAACACGGGACGCCCGGGTGGGACCCAAACGCGATGCCCACTCAACCACTGACCGGTCGATAAGTAGGTGTGTTATACGAATATGATCATGTTGTCATGTTAAGTGTGTATGTACTAAGAAGTTATGACATATTTACAATCATATATTCTAGTTATCTTATTGTTAACATTTTTCTAAAATAACTATTACAATTAAATGGCTTTTTGACTACATGTAATTCATTCCCCAATTTATGAAAAAAAAAATTGTAAATTAAGCATGAATTTTAAGATATGTTAATCAGGCTTTGTACTTTGGGGTGATATTATATACTTACCATTGAAATAATGAATGTAGTGTTATTTATGTCAGTGCATTTACTTGAGGTACTCCAAAGTTTTATACCAAAACACCGGAGGACGTTGTACGGTCGCGGCGTTTTTATTCCTCGGGGGAAATGGGACAAGGAGTGTGTTGGCTCCTGCGAAATTCCTGCAGAGTATAAAGTCGTTATTTTACTGGATCATAATATTCCGAACGTAAATATTTTATTAAAAGAGCGGCGATGGGTTTCGTTTTTAGAAAAACAGTAAAGGATAGTATTTGATGCTCGGAAGTAAAGCGAAAACGTGAAGAAAAATCAATGAAATTGAGTCGAGTACCTACCATTTCCCTCATTCTGGAAATCGTAAACCTACAATCAGAAATACGTTTTTTTAAATGTTTGTGTTACTGCAAAAGCCCGTACTACGGTAAATCTTAAGATTTTTCCGGTAAATTCTAAGATTTACCAACTTTTAATGGAACTTTTCTGTGATCATCGTGTTGGTAAATCCTAAGATTTACCAGAATAACCTAATATTTACCAATTTACGGGCTTTTACACTAACGTATGCACCGCGCTTGAATCCCAACTGTGGGACTACAGTATTCTCAATTGGCATATATTGCGAGATTGAAGGAAGCGACGGCCGGCGTGGTCTAGCGGTAAGGCTCTTGACTCGCAATCTGAAGGTCGCGGGATCGAATCCCGGCGTGGCAAATTTTTTTATTTTTATTAATTTATGTTATTTCACAATTAATTCATTTAAAATAATATATAATATATTTGCGGCACGCGCCAGAGTGGAAGAAACTCTCAGTATCACCCTGGTGTAAGACCACGATTCAGAATTGAAACATTGCTTGAAATGGCTTTAGTCGTGTTTGGTGACCAGATCAAAATAGCCAGGTACTTTCTCACATTCCTCCTCCTCATCTCCTTCCCATACCCACTTCCTTCAGCCTCACAACATACCCCGATTGGGGATGCCATAGTCTCACTGGCTCCAGACAGGTGCAGTTGGGACTCTTGTGCGGTATTCTTATTAAAAAAAGTGGGGATGCGTAGAAAATGGGAAAAAGAAATATTGGGAAGTACCTGGCTATTCAGATCTGGTCACTTGATCTTCTTATTCAGATCTCATCTTCGAACTCAGCTAATCCCCATTAAAGCGAGGTTGTGGTTCTGAATGATAGTCTTTCACAAGGGCGATTCTGAGAGTATCTGCTTATTTATAGTATCGTATATACTTAGTTCTCAATATTTCTTTCATCGTGAGTCTCGGTCAACTTACTCAACTATTTACAGTTAATTATTTATAAACATAGTAATATTTTTTTTGTGAATACGTCACAATGGTTCCAACTGCTCCCGTTTGAAGCCAGTGAGACTATGGCATCCCTACTTGAGGCATGTTGTGAGACTTAAGCAAAGTGGAGAGGGAAGGAGATCAGATCTAGTCACCAAACACGGCTAAAACCATTTCAAGAAAAAATGGTGCAAAATTAACTGCATGGAACTAAATGTTAATAAGTGCAAAATTTCTAATGCATGGAACTTAATGTTAATAAGTGCAAAAATAATAATAAAGTCATTTTTAATTTTTTTTTTGCTAACGCCCATAAATTATAATGGTTTTTTTTATTTTTTATTTTTTATTTACGTATCACCTTTTTAAACTTTCTTCTACTTCTTTTTGAACAGAGTCCTAATTATCATCGGTTTTCTTTCGAATCGGTATAAACCACAAATCATAGTTGTTCAGTGATAAAAATGTATTAAGCACAAATAAAGTATTCCCTTGTTATAAAAGATGTGTAATTTATTACACAAAAAATCTATTAAACATACTTACTTCAGTTGTTGGTACATGTGTAAGTAAGTGATATGAAATATTCCGATGTGATGCGTTAAATTAGGCAAGTTTTATGAAATTTTTATTTATTTTAAAAATTAAAACTACTTATTGGAAATACTTATCATATCAGAAGAGCCATAAAAACTGACGATTTTCCAAAAAATCTAGTGAACATTTTTAGCGGACCGTTCAAACACATTTTTTCATTCGTATTTGGAAACGGTTTGGGATACTCCAAGCATTTCAATTGGGTCTTTGGGGAGGGCGCTTCCATAAAATTGCACCAGACAGTCACTTATTTCCATATTTGCCGAAATTAAAAGGTTTTATTTTTTGAGACATCGAATCTGATCAGGTTGGCTTAACCCTAGGCACGATCCTTCTCGAGGTGATGGTAACTTTTTGTATCAAAATTTTTTGAGCTGTTCTTACTTCGAAAGTGGAAAAGTGGCTTATCAAAAACAAACCTACGTGAATTGTTTTTTCATCAACATAGCAATGAATCGGTGCACATACAACGAGATCAACGAAGCGCAACAAATAACAGCGTCTGTAACAGCACAGATCCTTGTGGTACGCCTGTATTGACTTCGTCCGGAGAGAAAGAAGAGCCGACAACAACGGTCTGAATTGTTCTTCCCTGGAGAAAGTCAGCAATTCAACAATGCTGGGTTAGATGAATCCCCTACGGTGGTACTTCCCAGCGAGCGTAATGTGCCAGACACTGTCAAAGGCATTGGAGATGTCCATCTCCAAAATGCTCGTAACCATCGCGTAGCACGCTCGTCCCAAACCTATTTTCCACACGGTTTCACTATTTACACAACAAATTCACTATTTATTTGTTCTCTAATGGTTATACTAACCAAATTTATCCTGCTAATGGCTTAACACGACTTTTTTTTGTAACCTCCCTGATATCCAAAATGAACATAACAAACAGGTTCAGCACGACAATGACCACAAGATTTAGTAGTTTTCCACTTGAACTATTAGCATTAAAACAAATATTATGTTTTCTTGTTTGTCTGCTCTGAAACGGCGGCGCGGATTATCGGCTCTGTGGATGCTAGCGCGACTTAACCGGGGTTTTGGTCCGCCGTTGTTTTCTATAAATATTACTCCCGCAGGAGTCCTAACGCAATAGTGTCAGAAGCTATTTAGTGGTATAAACATTATAAATTGCACTCTTTGCACTCGATTGTACACGAGGTGCTTCAGTTTTGATCTAGATTTCGATTTAAAAACACTACATATAATTTATGACTACAAAATTATAACAAATATTTACACTTTACACACTACGTACATTCTACATATAATTTATAACTACAAAATTAATTTACAAAATTATTAACTCAAAAGTTGACTGCCCGGAGTCGCTAAACAAAATAAATTTCCACACGTTGATTCGATATAGTAGACAAAATACCCTTTTCTATATTGATAGATGCAACACCAATTCCAATGAAAATGAATTTATGCAAAGGACATGTAACTAATATAACAATAAATTTGCTAATACAGACACATGTGCTGACGTATTTACTGCTAGTTACTGTCGCTACAGAACTTCATTGTATAACATTCTCGGTGGGAATAACACATATTCATGACGATTAAATTAATTGTATCTAATATTTTTATATTACTTGCGTGGCAACTTTCCCTTAATTTTGATCCTATTACCCTTCCCAAACCAAATACCTATTTTGCAGTCTATATCAGTTTTAATCACACTTATTTTATTGTTGCGTATTGGTTTATCATTTGTTGAATTCAGATTTGTAGTATTATTATTTTTTTTAATTGCTGCTTAGTTCTGTTTTTTTTTTTTAATTTTTCTTAAAATTCTAGTTTACATTCAGTTAGTCTTGTTTCTAAATACCTACCTGTGAACATTAATAATTTGTCTCTTTTTTATCAAACTCTCATGTTTATTGTATTACTAAGACTGTTAATGTTCCTTAAATAAATAAATAAATATTAATCATGAAAAATAACCAAATTATTCACCCAAAAGTTTTTTTGTTCAATCTCTGGATTCGTAATCGATGATCTTCATTGCTCGACCACGAAGGTCATCGTTATAACGAGCAATAAAGTTTGAAAGGTTTTAGACCAGACCACACAGTGAAGCAGGCAATGTCTATGGAGCTTCATCGACAGTTATCCAGAAGAAGACCAAAGTACTCATGAAAGACTCAATGCTCCAAAATACTACAGAGAAACGGCCTGGATGAAGGCGATACCCAGAACCGAAGAAGCTTTAACCTGAGAACGAGAAGAGCCGACCCAAACAGCCTACCTAGGCAATAAGTTGGGGCAGTGCAAGGAAAAAGATTGAAAGGTTTTATACAGCTGACACCCCCGGCCAAATGAAAACGTTAAAGTGTTGTACCTAGCAGTGGACTTATGTATTTTAATGGTACCCATAGACGCTAAATAATCTAATAATATTCAACCAGCTTTTTACGCCAATAACAAATTAAAAAATTATTTATTAAATAACAAGGACAAAGGTGTTTTTTTGAACAAATCTGGGGTTTATAAATTAATTTGTAATGATTGTAACTTTTTTATATTGGGAAGACTTCTAGAAATTTTAACATTACAGTTAGGGAACATCTGTTTAAATAATAATAATTATTCAGAATTTGCCAACCACATTTTGGAAACAGGTCATTCTTTTGATATTAATAAAGGTTTAAAATTTTTACACACTAATACAACGGGTATACAATTAGATAATTTAGAAATCTTAGAAATTAAGAAGTGTTAATGGTAAATTAAATATTATAAATAACCAAACATTTAAAAAAAAAGCCATCTTTTAAATTAATTTTCGAATAAATGCTTATATTTATAATAATTAATTTTGTTATTTAGACTTCCTATTTTGTTTAAACAGATTTTTTATGATGTTTATGTAATGTTTTACCCATCCTAAAATAATGTTTATATTTTATTTTATATAATTGTTTTTTATGATATTTTAAGTAATTAATCACCTCTCTTTCTAATATTTTGTCTATCTTCTTATTTGTTTGTCTTTTGTTATTTTTTATTAACTTATTATTCTGACGAAGAAAACATAGTTTTCGAAACATGTTGATATTGTTAATTAAATAGTGGTGTACACAAAGTTATTTGTTTTCATTAAATTAATAATGACGCCACAAAGTGAATTTGCGAATTTTGAAGAGCTAAATAATCTGTTCAACCGAACGGAAGTAGTTACAAGAAAGCTTGAGCGATAGAATTTCGGGTGTTTGGTTTTCGATTCTACCGCGCTCATTACAAAAAATATGCCTCCAAAGATTAATACACAAACACATGACCTACTTCCCTCGGTTTAAGGTGAAGGTGAAGCTTAATGCTAAATCGCTGTTTTTGATTAATCTTTTCTACGAATCGGTTTACATTAAAAATACAAAAAATATTCAATTTTCTATAAGATCAACTCTCTTTTTACAATTTTTGAAGGTTATTCCCGTCTATATAAAATATCTTTGAAGAAGAAGATAATACTAATAATCTAATAGAAAATATTTTCTTTATGATTTTTCTGTGTCTTTTATATGAAAGAGAAAATACACAGAAAAATTAAAAAAAAAAAATTGAACAAACTTCAAAATTTACAAAGAGAGAGTTCTAAAAAATTGAATATTATTCATTTCGACTTTATCAGAAAGGTTAATAAATATTCCATATAAAAATAATATCCGATACATTTATCCGAGACGCTATCTAGGTTACAAACCAGTTCTGAGAACGATTGTTTCCAATGAAAAAGGTAGTTGCCTATGATATGGAAAAATCAGTCGAAGAATTGTTAATTCTAAAATGTGAAATATGATATTGACAATTATGACGGTTTGATGGAAGGTGGCAATGGCCGAATTGATAAAGGCGGCCGTCCTAGTCAGACGAGAGGTTCTGGGTTCGAGTTGGGACCGTTATGTTGCGACCGTTGCGACCAATTGCGACCGTTATGTTGTTCTATTTTTCTAAGTCTTTCATATTTTTTATTAGATTTTTAGTGTTATATTTTTCTTCAATGATACAAAAAAAATGTTTTAGATAAATTAAAGCCTTTTCTATCGTTTCCATTGAGTAGAATTAAATAAAACAACTAGACAAAATAAAGAGAAACCAATTTTGCGCATGAAATCGTGACCTCTAGACTCCTTTTGCCAAGCTATTTTATACATATTACCTGTATTCGTGGCGAAGTATGGCACACTAAGAATACGTACATTTTTGACTTGTATCTATTTCTTAAAGCAAATTAATTCACATAGATTTCACTGTTTGTCCGATATTTTAAGGTTTTAGAAAACAAATCGTTAAATTAATTTAGTTCATAAAAATCACCTACTCAATTTTGGGTGTTGCTCGTACCTGTACTATGTGACAAATTACTATACAATATCTTTCATTAGTTCCATCTGTATGAGCTAATTGTTTACTCTATGATTAATCCTGTATCACTGTCGTTATATTGTTATTAACATCACAATTTTCATTTTCGGTGCACGAATCTATGTGTGATGTGAAATATTCTTGGGTTTTGCGTAGAACTAATCAAGTTCAATTAAATTTTAAATTAAAAAAGTGAATCTTATCAGATAAGCGATAAAAAAAGGTTACCAAAATTATTTTCGTAATCTATTTTAATATATTTATGCAAAGGAGAATATCATGTCTTAGCGGACACCAGGCGGACAAATTTATTGTTTTATTCCGAGTTTGATGAAATTTTGCTCACTTAACCTTCAAAACAAGAGTGAGGTCACTGTCTAAGTCTGACTTAGGGGCGATGACGCCGAGTCTCGCTTGCGACCGGACTGATGGCTCCGCTTATCCTCGGCGGGACTGCCGGACGACTGCAGCTCAGCTACTTTGGTTAAGTCATACAATCTCATTATAATAATATGTAATTTTATGATTCTATTAACTTTTTTTCCTTTGTATTAATAAACTTTTATTTCAGCTGCATCAAGTGGCGGAGATGAAACGTGATACAGTGAAATAAATAACTAACAACTTGTATGCACTCGCGTAGTGCTTGCTAACAATGTATGCCCGGACATTGGAGGTCTAGAGTCATTTTAGTAGCTTCTTTATAATACAAAAATTGGAGTCCTGATGTGTACGGCGAAGGAAGAAACCATCTCTTTCCTTAGAACGCTGTGGTAGAGCGGTGAGCAACATCAAATCTAAGTCTGACTTCAAAAAACCCTTCGTAAGCCCAGAAAATGCCCGGGACTTCAGCTAGTGCCCGATTAATATGATAATTCATCTAAATAATGATGTTTAAAGTTTACTAATGTTTCATTGAAATGGCAAAGATCCTGAAGCATATATTTTTAAATACTCTCAACTTCACACATCATACGGTTATAATATCCGGTGATTTTTCACGGGTCTGCGCTAATCTCAAATTTAAATCTGTTAAAGCTTATATGCGTGAAAGCATTTATAAAATATATACACGTATAAAAAATGAGATATTTAAGATTATTATCGGTAAATATGATATAGATTCCGCCACCAGAAGTAAATTAAATTCAAATTATCTGTAAGTTGAGTTAACCAGCGTCTTCGTATTAATCGCCGTGAGATGTGAGGCTTTGTCCGAGACATATTGTAAGGGAAGATCGGCTTAGGGTGTTCTTGGTTCCATGGAAGCCTATTAGGCTGCATTAATAACCAATTAGCAAGCTGTATGCACGTATAGCCACGTAACGTATACCGGCGCCGCACATTCAGGAACTAGCAGCCTTAGGCAAGGCAGCCTATTAATAACGTCTTACAAGAGGGTCCCAAGAAAGTTTTTCTTATCAAAATGCCTTTGTACGGTGTTTTGCTTGCCTTCTTGTTGATAGACGAAGTTTTTTTAGCTTAATTACCGTACTTCCCGGTGTTACTATAATAAAAAAAATGGAACTCTCCTTTCAAAGGCTTTTTTTATAATTTTATCATTTTTTATCATTCAAATATAATTGTGAAAATGAAAGAAGTAATAAAGAAATAATAAATAAAAATAAGGCTAAATGGGTATTTGAAACTTCTGAACTTGATGATGCAATTAATGTTTCGAGTTGAACAAAATAAGTGCCCTGAAAGAATCCGGTACAAATTGTGCTGGATGGTATTTAAATCAATCAATGCAATGGCCCCACCTTACATCTCTGAACTATTTGTCCCGGAAAATACTGGTCCGAGGCAGTCAACCCTTAGATCAGCAACATCATCGGCTATAGGCAGACTAATGAAACCTAAAAGCAAGCCAAATACAAAGTTTGGAGATCGCGCTTTCGGAGTATCTTGGAATAAACTCCCTGCGGAATTAAGATGTATAACAAGCCCAATAGAATTTAGGTCCAAATTAAAAACCTACCTTTTGGGTCTCTTGTATTCGTAATTTAAATATACCTATCTGAGAGTATCATACTTGTATTGCCTATGATATGTCTTTATCACACTATTCTTAATGAATTAAAATTACTTGAATCTGTACACATCAATCTGTCTCCTGACGAATCACATATAGGAAGATAAAATCCCTGTACTACTGTACCGCCCACTATAAAATGTTGCTTTTGATTTCCAAAATACACTCGTTAAAGAATGTATTATATACTAATATTAAAATATATTTCAGGATTAAATACATGTAACAAGTTTCACAATTATGTCCCCTGCGTGCGAACTCTAAATCTAAATTTCTTAATAGATAATAAACAGTGTTAATTTCAAGCGACCTCCCAGGTAAGTATGGTCCTGTATACATTTTTAAGAAGCATCGCGTTCATTGTACATATATTTTCGTATGAACTGGTGGGTGAAATTTTTAGCCATAAGTTGTTTTTAATTGTTTGTCTAGTTTGTAGTTTTTCTAGATTTTAGAAATATATTGTAAGTTTGTACAGCAAAAACGGCGCTATATGTGGCCTCCGCGATCGGCCTTCCTGGCCGTGGGTCGCCTTCATGTGACTCCCTGCCTTGTTTAAAGAGGGCATGCCACTTGTAAACCATAGTTTCACTTGGACAAGAGTCCTCGTAAACGGATGACATCTCTATCAGCATGGTCTGAACTGATTTTCCTTGCTTGGTAAGGAACTTTATAATAGCGCGGGACTCGATATTCTACATATTTCACAATTTCTTCCCGATTGACTTGTTTAGCCCGATTTCACGATAGCTCAAAGACTAATGACCTAATAACGATAAAACCCGGTACACCGGGTTTTATCGTTATAACGATATCATATAACGATACGATTATCATATAACGATATCATATAACGATACGATTATCATATAACGATAAAACCCGGTACACCGGGTTTTATCGTTATATGCTAATAATGAGTTGTTTAATTAGTACCTAAATCAGCGACACCCCCACTAATCACCTACGTACCCATTCCGCAAACATAAAAACTTTCCCTCGTAGTTAATGACTAAGATAAAAAAAAATTGACTAATTAGTCTACAAAACGATTATAGAATAACAAGAAACTTATATTATAAAAAATCATCCTACATGTATATGTAGGATGTCTGTATATAGTCTGTATAGACTCTCGAAAAACTTCATAATATTAAGAGAAAATTTTTTGCAAATGTAAGAAGTGACAATAAGAATTTCGTAAATTTGGGTTAAAACAATGCAGAACAGAAATACGCCATCTCAATTACCTCAAAAAACACCTTGAAGGCCAAGGACATACAGATTTTTCGGTTGACTTGAGTAAGAATCCAGAATGTCAGTTCGGTGGCAAAGGGTCTAAGTTGTGACCGACTCCAAGGGTTACAAAGCGCCTGTAAAAACAATGAATTCTGTAAAAATTGTTCTTTTTAAAGAATTTTTGATTGATTCATGTAAATTATATTGTTAATACAATAACAAAAATTCCAACAAAAATAAACTATGTAAAAGATACCTTTCTGTTCTAATCGTTATTACTATGTGCGTGTATTTAACTACCTATTACTTTTAAATTAGAATGCTACCAAGCAGCAGTTAATCTTTTGTTTTAATTGGATATTTCATTTGATTCTATCACTTCTTTTTTTTATTCTCTTTTTATTCATATTTGTACAAAATATATATGTATGCTTATAATATGTAATGCAAACACCATGTATAAGTAAACATAACTATTATTTTATTATTATTTGATAACTATGCAAGCAAAAAACAGTAATAATCATGTATTAATTGCTTTTTTTTATTTTTATTGTATCTGTTTTCTTTATAGTTCTCATTAGTACGACTATAATATGAAACGCAAACACCAGCTACCTTTATGCTGTAATCATTTGTGTTATTTATATATTTATTTTCCTTTTATTTGTTATTATTATCATTTCAATAACCATGCTAAACAAACCACGGCTTTTGTATAATAATTTGTTGGTTATTTTATAATAATTTTATTTCTTTCCCTTCTCTTTTTTTTCTATTTTTCTACTGTATTATGCAATGCATACACAAGTTATCTATATATTTTAATCCTCTGTTTTTAAGAACCCATATGTATATTAACTACTATGTTTTAACTTTTGTTACTATGTTTTAAACTTTCTAACTTCATTTTTTATTATTTCTCTTCTTTTTATTTCCTCTTTTTTGTACAAATCATGTTCCATATGTTCACACTAATCCTAATTTGACTGTTCTAAAACGGGAATCATCCTAGTTGGACAGTCAAAACATATCATAAATAATGTTTATAAATGTATTATACTATACTAAATAAATAAAAAAAATAAAAAATAAAAAAAATTATTCATGTAAATTATTCATGTTGTTTAGTAAGAATTCAAAAGATCAGTCGGATTGGCGCCGTAGGGCCATAGTTGTGACCGACGCCAAGTGTTCCAAAGCCCCGGTAAAAAACGATGAAATTGTTCTTTTGAATGATTTTTTAAATTTATTAGTGTACAGATCACGCTAATTAATAAAAATCCAATTTTTAAGTCAGTTTGGCGCCGTAAGGTCTAAGTTGTGACCTACTCCAAGTGTTACAAAGCGCCCGTAAAAACAATGAATTTTCTGCAAATTGTTTTTTTGAAGATTTGTGATTGATTTGTGTACATTACATGTTGCTTAACAAGAATCCAAAATATCGGGTGGTTCGGCGACTAGGGTCTGCGTTGTGACTGACCCCAAGTGTTAGAAAGCGTCCGTTGAAACAATGAATTTTCGAAAAACTGTTCTGGTTTAAGATTTTTGATTGATTCATGTACTGAATAGAGATGAGTAAGTTCTGCATTTTGCGGAGGCCTCCGAGACGTGCTTCCTTTTAAAAGAACTTGAATTCTTGGAGCAGGGCCCGGGAGCCACTCCCGACTCGCGAATGGCTTGGACAGAGACGCACGTGTTTGTGCGTCTCTGTCGATCACGGAGCCGGACTTCGATGTCGGAGCCCCAAAAAGAATTCGAACTTGAAATTACTGCTGCCGACTCGAGTTGGCTCCGACCGAAACGCACAGGTTCCACCGGAACCGTCTCTCGGAGCCGAGGCCCGCAATAAAACTAGAACGCGTGATCTGCTCCCCATTCACGAGTGGCTTGGAACAAGATGCATGGGTTTGAGCCGGGCCGACAAACCCGGGACTCGAGTGCGAGTGGCTCGGACAGCGAATTTCCTGGTTTGGGTCCGAGTACTGGACTGGGTTCTCTGTGAGTAGCCGATTTGAAAAAAGAGAAGGAATATGATCCGCTTCACGTGACGAACCCGAGTTAAAGAGCCCACTCCAGCTGAACCTACACATCGCTAGTACATACCATGGTGTTTAGTAAGAATACAAAATTTGAGTCCATCCGGTGTAAGGGCATAAGAAATGATCGAACCCAAAATTGAAAAAAGTGCCTATGAAACGATGCAAATTTTAAATGAAGAATTTTAATATTCCTCTTTGGAAAATTATTTGATTGATTCGTGCAAAGACCATAATTTGTAGTAAGAATCCTAAATTTCAAAACGTTCGGTGCAATAGAGCCTAATTGAAGTTATGACCGAATCTAAGTTTGACAAAGCGCCCATGAAGCGATGAAAATTTTGTATGAAGAATGTTAAAATTGTTCTATTTGAAAATTTTTTGATTGATTTGTGTAATTCTAAGTGAGAATTAAAAATTTCAGTCCGTTTGTGTATGATAGTGCAAAAGTTATGACCGAACCCAAGTTTGACAAAATGCCCATGAAGCGATGAATACTTGGTAAAAAGAATTTTGAAATTTTACTTTTGGACGTTTTATTTTTTGATTCGTGTTCAGAACGTAATTCTTAGTAAGATTCTAAAACTTCAGTCCGTTCGATGTCGAAGGGCATAAGTTGTGACCGAACTCAGGTTTGAAAAAGTGCCCATGAAACGATGCAAATTTTGTATGATGTATATTGACATTCTTCTTTTGGACGATTTTGATTTATTCGTGTATAGAACGAGATTCTTTGTAAGAATCCAATATATCAGTCTGTTCGGTGTGATAGGGTATGAGTTTGACAAAGTGTGAATGAAACGATGAAAATTTAGTATGAAGAATTTTAAAATTCTTTATTTGGACAATGTTTTGGTTGATTCGTGTTCAGACCATAATTCTTAGTAAGAATCATCAATTTCAGTTCATTTGGTATCAAAGGGCCTAAGTAATGACCGAACCCAAGTTTTACAAAGCGCTCATGAAACGAGGAAAATTTAGTGTATGAATAATTTTAATATTCTTTATTCGGACAATGTTTTGATTGATTCGTGTACAGACCGTAATTCATTGTTGGAATTTCAAATTTCAGTCAGTTTTGAACAATAGGGCCTAAGTTATGACCGACCCCAAGTCAGACAAAGGGCCCGTAAAACGACGAAAATTTAGTATGAAAAATTTTAAGATTCTACTTTTGGATGAATTTTTGATTTATTCGTGTACAAATCGTAATTCTCAGTAAGAATCCTAAATTTCAGTCCATTTGGTATAAAAGGGCTTTAGTTATGACTGAAGCCAAGTTTGTTTGAACCCAACGCCCATGAAACGAGGAAAATTTAGTACGAAGAATTTAAAAGTTCTTTATTTGGAAAATGATTTGATTGATTCGTGTACAGACTGCAATTTTTAGTTGGTGTCTCAAATTTCAGTCAGTTTGGTGCCAAAGGGCTTATATTATAACCGACCTCAAGTCGGACATACGGCCCGTAAAACGACGAAAATTAGTTCGAAAAATCTAAGGATTCTACTTTTGGATGAATTTTTGATTTATTCGTCTAAAGACCGTAATTCTTTGTAAGATTACAAATTTCAGTCCGCTCGATACCAAAAAGTCTAAGTTATGACCGAACCCAAGTTTGACAAAGCGCCCATGATACGAGGAAAATTTAGTATGAAGAATTTTAAAATTCTTTATTTGGACAATGTTTTGGTTGATTCGTGTTCAGACCATAATTATTTGTAAGAATCATCAATTTTAGTTCATTTGGTATCAAAGGGCCTAAGTAATGACCGAACCCAAGTTTTACAAAGCGCTCATGAAACGAGGAAAATTTAGTGTATGAATAATTTTAATATTCTTTATTCGGACAATGTTTTGATTGATTCGTGTACAGACCGTAATTTATTGTTGGAATCTCAAATTTCAGTCAGTTTTGTGCTATAGAGCCAAAGTTATGACCGACTCCAAGTCAGATAAAGGGTCGGATAAACGACGAAAAATAAGTATGAGGAATTTTAAGATTCTACTTTTGGATGAATTTTTGATTTATTCGTGTACAGATCGTAATTCTCAGTAAGAATCCTAAATTTCAGTCCATTTGGTATAAAAGGGCTTTAGTTATGACTGAAGCCAAGTTTGTTTGAACCCAACGCACATGAAACGAGGAAAATTTAGTACGAAGAATTTAAAAGTTCTTTATTTGGAAAATGATTTGATTGATTCGTGTACAGACTGCAATTTTTAGTTGGAATCTCAAATTTCAGTCTGTTTGGTGCCATAGGGGCTAAGTTATGACCGACCCCAAGTCGGACAAAGGGCCCGTAAAATGACGAAAATTTAGTATGAAGAATTTTAAGATTCTACTTTTGGATGAATTTTTGATTGATTCGTGTACAGACCGTAATTTTTAGTTGTAATCTCAAATTTCAGTCAGTTTGGTGCTATAGGGCCTAAGTTATGACCGAACCCAAGTTTGACAAAGCGCCAATGAAACAATGCAAATTTAGTATGAGGAATTTTGAAATTCTTTTTTTGGAAGATTTTTTGATTGATTCGTGTACAGACCACAATTTTTTGTAAGAATCCAAAATTTCAGTCCGTTCGGTATCATAGAGCATAAGTTGTGGCCGAACCCAAGTTTCACAAAGTGCCCATGAAACGATGGAAATTTTGTATGAAGAATTTTGAAAATCTCCTATTTTTAGATTTTTTGATTGATTTGTGTACAGACCGTTATTTTTTGTAAAAATCAAAAATTTCAGTCCATTCAGTGTTAAAAGACATAAGTTAGTTGGTTTTTGAGAGCTTTATCGGGCAGTCGGGGCTTACGAGGGATAAATGATATAACTTAAAGAGAGACAGTCGGAATCATACCGGAGTGATAGCAGTGAAAATCAGATCGCCGTAAACATAGATTCAGTAAATTTGCGAGTACATTAAGTATTAAACTGACGAAATTAATAATCTCGCGAATTTTGGAGTTTTAATTCGTGCATTTTGAAATGAATAGTTGCATGAACCGGGAAATTTGATGAAAAATTGAAAATAAAATCCGTATTGAAAAGTGTTTGCAAGTGCAATAGGTTTTGGACGCATGTGTTTGATTAGTGATTTGGATTGCTTAAGCTGACAAATTCTGTAAGTTGTTTGAAAATTAATTTAATAACATATTTAGTACGGGCCTTGCGAAATAATGATCATTAAAAAAAAACACATACAAAATAACTACTATTGTATCAAAACGTGGAAGGACTTAGATTAGAGGTGAATAATTGTATCGAAAATGTTCTTTACCAAGAACACAAGCTCATAGTGATCAGTAAGACGGCTTAACGATTCAATTTTTAACGCACAAATTTTCGACAGCAGATACATCGTATTCCGAAAAGACCAAAGCACTGGAAAAACACGAGGTGATGGACTACTGTTGGAGTCTTACTTTGGATCTAGTAAAGTTACTTTAGTTTACAAAATGAAACAAGTTCTTTGTTTAAAAATACTTTATTTTAATTTATATTTGTCGAACGGTTTCGGTTAATAAATTTTTACGATATCTCTGTAAGAGAGAGTAAAGTTTTTACTCATGGCTGTTTTCTACAGCATTTATCTCGGGAATGCTGAATATCTTAGTTCCAGTGTCGCATTACTGCTGATGGCTTATAAGTTTCTAAATAGTTTTATATTAATACCAAATATTCTGGCTAAAATAGGATTCTAAATCCCGGATAATTTCACGCGAGGCCGCCGACACAGGCTTTTTCTTCTTCCCAGGTGCAGAACTAATTATCAATGGTGGTTTTCCTGGGAAGACTCACTAGATTAATTTACTGCCTCGCCGGAAATACGGATATTTTCTACATGTCTTACAACGATTTTAAGCGTGAAATGTCACTTATGTTTTGACTGTGTGAACTTTTAATGTATTTATTTTGTGATTTTCTTTACCGTTTTCGCTATGTATTGGTTGTTAAATTATTTTTGCAAATAAATAAATAAATAAAAAGAGGTGCCCGGGGTTACGGGATGTGGTTTGTCTAGGTCCTGGCGGGAAATGCGTTTGCCCACCTAGTGCACGGCGGGCCGGATAGGTAGAGACTGTTTGAGGGAGATCTAACCTAGACTCCAGTTGGGCTCACGCGACCCATCACCTTGCACCGCAGTGGAAGAGATGGATTCATGGACACGTTGACTCCCAGATTCCTACCCACCCTTCTTAAATTATCCTTCCCAGAACATTCTTTGCCTATAAAGATCCTCCACACCGCATCCCCAAAGATGAATGAAAACCTTGAGAAAATTTTCTTCCTGAAGGTTTCCCTGCTGTGTAACCTCCTAACCTAAAAAAATAATTTTCAAAGTTTCTTCGAAAAAATATCCAAAATTTGATGAAGCTAAAGTAGTCAAACGAAATTCTCACATTTACCAAAATATTTCTGAAACGAATATGAAAAATGCAATAAATCTCGTATGGGATAAAATTAAAGTAGCTTTGCCAACGAAAATATTTCCGTAATTTGACGAAATTTTTCAACTGTTACCGAAATATCAAAATATTTGTTTCGTCAGTCGCAATGTCAATCAAAAATTGAATTTGTGCGTAAAAATTCGCTGTGAACACAGACATGTTGTTTTAGAATGTCATAAAAATGACGATAAATTCTCAAGCGAGTATATTTTGAAAAAGGTTTGTTTTGGCGTTGGCAGGCAATATGTCAATTGAATCGGCACGATTTATTGGCACACCAATGGTTATCCGGTTTTAAAAGAAAAGATGGTAGCACAATGACGGACTGGCCACAGAGAAATTAATATCAAACATGAAATTTATCATCACTTGAAAAATAAAAAAGATGGATAAGTCTGTGAAACAACTACACAATAAATTAAATATTAACAAAAAAACTTCACTAAATAAAAGAGGTTGAAATCTACACAACTCCACAGAATAAAAAAATCATGCCAGTTAAAATATTTATTTTTTTGAAAAATAAAGCAATTTATTTTTGGCCACTAGTTTTGGTACTTCGGGTAAATTCAAATTGAATGAAAATAAAATTAGAATAACTCCCTTTTATAAAAACTTTTGAAGGTTGTTCCTATCAATGCAATGTATCATTGAAGAGTTATATAATACTAACAAACCTAAACGAATGGTGAAAAAGAACAAGACACAGAAACATAAAAAGCTTACGGTCACAACTGGGACTCGAACCCACGATCTCTCGTCTTACCGGGGCGAACGCCTTAAGCAATTCAGCCGCTGATACTTCTTATTTTCAAGTCAATTTTTTCAATCTCAAATTCAGAATCAACAATATTATTTTCAACTATTTTTTTCCATATTTTTTCCAGTTTTTTTTAATGTTTCTAACCTATATAAAAAAATTTAATAAACTTATCAGATTTTTTTTTATATATGACAAGTACTGAGATTTTTCTAAAAGTCTTAATGGATATCCAATGTTTTTTAATAGATTCGTCCGGCAATATGTAGGATCGTGGATTCGAATCCCATTTGCGTCCGTTAGCCTTATATTTTTCTGTGTCTTGTTTTTTTAATATTTCGTTTAGATATGTTAGCATTATCTTATTTTTCCATGAAAATAAATATTTGAAACGAAATTTCAGTTCCAGTTTAAGCCAGTCTCTTATATCCTGGGAAAGCCTCCTTCTGCCTAACGTACCTTAATATACTTGGTTCTCATTACGGCACTCAATAGATTCAATGGTTCCAATCTATTCCAAATTTCAAGTTTATCCACGTCCGTTTTAGCGGCGTTTCCACTCCATTTCTGAATTGCAAAATCAAGTTTCCGTCATGCCATTGTACGATCGACAATTTCCTTCATTTTCACTTGACATCCAACCCACATCCGTCAAGTCGCTTTGTGCCAGGAATATTAATTTAACCTAATTAGGTATAAATGCATAACCGCCACACGAAAATGTCAATACCTAAATCAGCGCGAGAGAGAGGGGGGCAGTTGTCACGAAATGGAGGGAATTTATGAAAATATTGGCATTGTGAAATTTATGAACTGCACGAGTTTGACCATAAGTAAATTTCTAATATTCTCCTGATAAAGAAGTACCTACTCGATTCACTGGGCATAAGGACATTTTTATTTGTCAACATTCACAAACAAATTATGTACGTAGCAAAACTCGCTAATTCCTCGCTTACATAGTATAGCGAACGAATGATATCGCCATTTTCAATTAATATAACAATTTCTATGTTTAAAAGTTAACACATTTTTTTGTCTTACCGCTTTACTTCTGATAATTTCAGAGGGGTATTTCACCATCCTCTTCATAGCTGATCCATACACATAACGAATATTAATAAATAAACAAATAAATACTCACGACTGGTAAAAAACTCGGCTAACTTTTCTTGTATGTAGCCATTATTCATAGGTTCAAGTGCCGAATAGTAAATTCAGACTTTTTAAATAAATAAATCCTGTATAATTAATTTTAAATGTACGTTTCCGTATGAATAATCTATAAGGAGGATGGTGAAATACCCCCTCAGTTTAAAGTAATCATTTTTGTTTTCAGAATTATTTAATTGTAAACCTTTGTAACATAAGAAACTATTTTTTACATTTTGTTATCAACCTTAGTGTAAAAATTTTTAAACATTATGCACCCAATGTAAAAATCCCATGGGTGTATAAAAGAGTACATAAAAAATTATATCTTTTATTTATTTTGATATTCTTCAGAAACTCTATACGCACATTGCCCCATTGCTTTTACAAATTATTTTTCCTTTTCTCGCAACGTCATTTTCATCATGAACGAAGGAGTATTGATAATTCAATTTCATTTAAAATATTTAGGCCTTATATAATACAAGCAGACCCGGCCACGTGTTATTGTGGCTAACGAAACACAATGCCATTACCCAACCATTATAACCAACGCCATCTGTTAATTTGCGTACATATCAAATCCACACCGCCTGCTGCCCCCTGCCTGAATTGAATCTTTGAATTTCTCGGCTTTTCTCTACCACGATATGCATGTTTTATACTATAAACCTTTCTCTTGAGTCACTCTATCTATTGGTGAAAACCGCATGTAAATACGATGCGTAGTTTAAAAGATCTAAGCCTACAGAAAGCGGGAGCGACGTCATAATAGATTATTTTTTTTAATTTTAAATAAGTATTTGAAAAAAATGTTTTGAAATTGGAATGGGGCCTGGTATTTACAACTGGATATAATTATGTGTACACGGCATTTTATTTTACATTTTTCGTTTGAACGCCACATAAGTAAGAAAAAAAATTATTATGAAAGTTATTTTAGTTTAATTATTCGGTTCTTGAAAGATTTAACTTCATTGACTCGGGGCTCGCCTCGGGGCTCCCAGTACCAAAAGGTTTTGACATTATTAACGATTATTTTGTTGTCTTAACCCCGATTGATGCGAATTTTAAAGGTCCCCTGGGTTAATACTGTAAACTTTGACCATTATCGAACCCAAATTATTTTCTTGGGGCTTGGTTAAATTGTTTTTATTGGTCCACAAACTTTTAATACTAACATTAATTATACCAAGAGATAATCCAAGCGATATTTCAGATTTCGTAGAAAAGTATCTACGAAATGATGGGAAGCACAATTTTCGTCTTTTTACAATTCTTTGCGAAACGAGAAAATTTTTGAGAATATTTTTTTGTGACATTTATTTTCTGTAAAGACTTCAAATACCCACAATGCATGCTGTTCTTCTTTCGTATGGTGGGGGGGTCAGAGGGGGACATCTAAGTCTGCGAGCCTGTCTAGGGCCTCAGGCGTTGCCCTGTGGACCTCATAAATCCCGCCGGGGAATGAATGGAGCAGACATTCGTTGACCACATGTTCAGTGATCTGCACCTCACCGCATTCACACATCTTCGACTCTTTAAGGCCCCATTTATACATCATATGGACACAACGGCTATGGGAGCACCTTATTCTATTGATGACGGACCAGAGTTTGCGAGGCAATGAGAACCCAGGCTGTCTCTCAGTGGGGTCTTGTACGAGATGGGCATTTTTCACCTTGGCCGATTGCCACTCAAGCTTCCACCTATCTTCTGGGGTGAGAGGTGAATGGAGGAGTCTTTCTCCTTCTGTCCAGAAGGGTTATCGGGACTTTAAGCGGCATGACGGGTGAGAGACGACATCATCGTGTAAAGGTATTGCGCTTTTTTGCAGCGCCTTCTTGTACTCCCTTAGTGTTGCAATCTCTCGCCTGATATATGGCGGGGTTATATTTGCAAGTACGGGGAGCCAAGGCAGAGGAGTAGATTTTAACGTTCCGCTTATGGTTCTCATTGTGGCATTAAGCTGAACGTCGACCATGGAAGTGTGGTGCATGCTGTGAATGCATGCTGTGAATACATGTGAATACCTTTAGTAAGCATACTAATTATTAACAGTTTTTTTGATAAAGGTGCTAACATACCTTTTTGTTTTGTGTACTTGTTTTAATTTAATTTATTAATATTACAATATATCGTTACAAAAAGAATATTAATATGAATGGTGTGCTCACCTTTAATTAGAATCATCATTATAACCCCTTTAAAAAGTAAATTATTTTAATATAATATAATAAATTTTGATTGACAGCGTGGAAAACAATTTTCTTTCGTGAATACCACACAAGAGTCCCAACTGTTTCTGTTTGGAGCCAGTGTATTATAGGGGGGGACGGGGCTTTCAATCCCCTAAGCCCCCCTTACGTACGCCCTTGTTCTTCTTTATATATTTTCTGTATTTTGGTTACTGGTTGTATGTGTGCTTTAGTGTTATAATTGATTGATCTGCTGATAATTGCTTTGGCAGTTTAGCGGTTGCTTATCGATATAAGCTTTTTATTCTCTTTAAAGAATAAAAAAAAAATTCGATGGAGTTTTATAGTTATAGCAAACTGAGATGTTGTTCAGAGGGAACCATTTTTAGGAGTTCTCATTCCTTGGGTGTGTAAACAAGAAAACGGATGATTTTATAAAATAAATCGTTTATAAGCAATCCACTCTCCACGCATTCTGCATCCCAATAGCACAAGCTAAAAGTCACCTACAATAATGCAAATCGCAAACTATTCTGCCTATTTGAGATACTGCAGCGCTACGGAAATGTTTCTGGGAAAAACACTTTCAGAAAGAACACTTCTCCACCACGCATGGGAAGCTTATGGCGCAGACTACCGAAGAATCATTACTGCCATGACTGCCTAGATGGAGTCTTCCCTGATGACCCTCTGAAGACAGGAGACGGTCAAATATCCTCCACAAACGGCTGCTTGCATTCATTTTCGTGTTTGTTTTTTTTAAAGATTTCTTTTAATTTAATTTAATTTATCTCATTTGTTTGCTTATTCGCTTATACTTTATTTTTCATATTTATTGTCATTTACTTTCTCTTATTATTTATTTAATTTCTTTTTTTTTTTATTTCGAAATATAGAATGTATTGTATTGCACTATCCCTGCGTACATCCTAGAATAAACCGTTATAAAAAAGCAACTCGAAATCTATCTCGCATTCGTGGACGGAAATATAGTAAGTTAATTAGAGTTTGTAATAGAAAACTGTATTTTGGTTAAAACTTTATTGGTTTTAGACTTTGATAATTATAGATCATTAGCTAAGACGCTGTACCCAAAATACCTTATACGCCTTAGCCATTTCTAAAGCGGTATATTTTAAAAATAGTTTAATGTTTTCGAAAATATTTTCCGACCTCAAATAAAAAGGCAGGTCATTCTAAGAAGGACCATATAGTTTGAAAAGGAAATTGTTCCTGTAATATTCATATGAACAAATTCATAAATGAAAAAATAAAATACCTTCGTAACAATTTGGCCTTTGCGAATATTAAATATTACGAGAATTTACATTAGTACCGACCTATTAAGTTATTTATGCCTGTTTACCGGAGACCAGGTTGTCATCGCATATCTAACTATGTCATATGTTATGAACCTTGAACTGGAACAATTTGGTTAGAAACACATGTCTTCCGTAGGGTGTTTCCAAACCGGTTTATTTAAAATAAACATAGTTTTTGAAAATACTTGAGAAAAAACTGTTTTAAATTTTTTACTAAAATTAATAAATCAGTGAATAAATAAGTGAGAAAATAATAATCATTTTTTAAATACGATTGGTTCTTCGGTTAAGAAATAAACTGAACTTTTGGATTTCTATAGTTTCATTTAGTTATATGCAGTGTAGATTTAATATTTTCATTTAAACGTGCGTCATTTCATAAAAAAAACGTGATAACTCATCAAAATTTGGGAGTCTTGCATGACTTATGCTACCAAGAATTTAATTTACGCAAATTATCAGAAACGTTTTTTTTTTAAACTGTGTGCCTTAATATTTGCATGTTGTCGGAGCAGATTGAGTAAATTTAACACCACATTATTATATTAAAAAAAAGTCGAGGACAACCCGGAAAGATTTGGCACGAGTAAGTAAATTGAATACATAGGTAAGTTTGTGTACAGAGTTGTCTGGTACGTCGGTGTCTGCATCTCTCCATGCAGAGCACCTTGTCCACCTTGGAAATGTAAGTAGGGGTCACGATCCTCAACAATGAGGAACTCGCTTGAGAAGAAGAAGTATAGAATCGGTGATGACGCAAACATACACACCTTACCCTAAAATATATATTATGCCCTTACATTTATAGCTATCGTACCTACCCCTATAAACCTTTCCGAGCTGACGACAGTACCTGGACCAGAGACAAAATGTTAATAATAATTTATGTCAGTCTATTATTAATTCTGTGCTGTGACCTTGCTCCCTCAGCTCTTAATCGTATCGACAAAGTCTATTGTTATGTGCTGTGCAATGATCCACGGTGGTCTCTCGGTGCATTCAACATCAACTATTAATGAAGTCTATTGTTAATTGCTGTGCTGTGACCGTGCTCCCTCAGTTCTAAAACAAATCGAACGTTATAGGAAACTTGTGCAGGAATTCTCTTATTTTCTCAAGTGCTTGTGCAGTGGTAACAGCTTGTGGTGCCCCTCAGGACCGCGAGATCGACCAAGACGAAGGATTTATCTTTCCTGAGAGCGATATTTGGTGAGTCCTGCCCAATTCTGTATTACTTTGCCGTATATTGTGTCAGCATAAAATTCCATAAAACAGATTTAAATACAGTCCACTCTTTGAATCGCAGTAAATCTAGACTACATTATTTATTTGCAAATACACCGGGGTTTCAAAGCACAGGAGGTACACAGGTAATAAGGCGATGCATGAATGTGAATGAAGCAAGACGTTGGGTCATGTGTAGTTTGGTAAATTGTTGAAATAACTGGCTGGAAGCGTTTTTTTAGTACCGGACAGCGCAAACCACCTAGAAATCAAGAAATAACTCACCAACATCCTGTACAACATCAACGTGCCTTCCGTTCTACACATTTCAGCAGACCCTACGTCACGGCCCCTGAAATGTATGCAAAACTATTCACCCATCAAGCATGTCCCATGAATTAAAAGCGGAAATTCATGTAGCGGCCTTCCGTGACGTACCTCAGACGGTACAACCCTAGCCGTACAACGGGATGGTCGGTGTGTTCGCGACATGTCCGACCGCGAAACCGAACCGACAGACACCCTGAATTATTGGACTGTATTCAAATCGCTGATTTCCTCGTGTAATCTGCGTCCGTAATGAAAACGGGACAGGGGTGTTTACAATATTCACTATTGATATTTAAATAATGGCATCTGTTTAATAAATTTGTAAGTGAAATGCGGAAAATTTGATTCGTGTAGGTATTGTAAGTAATATTGCAGATAGAGTAATGTTTTTTTTAAATTGTAAATCCTTTTCCATAATCAATACATAATTAAAAATAAAAAAAAGTCGAGTGCATTTCACACGCGGTAGAAGTGAAACCTTCACTCACACAATTTCAACCAACAGGAGCCTTGAAAATGAGTTTATAATCAAAGCGGCCAATGCGCGCAGCACGTAGGCACTGTTTGTATAAATTTTAGTGTCACTCGTTTCCGTTTCATCGAGTTTCAAATCACAACGGTGCCAAAGAAGTTTCACTTAAAAAAATCTTTCCGTTTATTTACGGTTTTTGGCTTCACGGGGTGAATTTTGTCTAGGTCTTGGTGGTAGTTGCGTCTGCCTTCCGAGTAGCGGGTCGATCGAGAGAGACTGGTTGAAGGAGGCTTTTTGACCTCTCAAGCCGGACTCTCTTGACCCGTCGCCTTGTACTGCTGTTGAAGGGATGGACACACTGAACCCCAGATTCCTACCCACCTTTCAAATATATTTTTTTTCCAGAACTTCCTCTCCTTCATTTTCTTAAAAATACCCTCCACACAGCGTCCTTTAAGATAACAGAGGCCCTGAGGGATTTTTTTTCCTCGGGTTCTCCTCTGTGGATCTAATGATAAAAAAATCTAAATTTGAATTTTTTTTATATCTATATAATCATTCAATCCTGCTAAACTGCCACTACTACTTTTCTAGTTGTCAGCAGGTACAATAACAACAACATTTTATGAAATAACAAAATAATTTTTTAAACGGTATATATTTACTTACAATAATAATGAAGATAAGTTAACAATTGAATCATTGATTATTAAAAGATACTTTAAGATACCACGAATGAAAATTTTCGTTTTATTTTTTTTATATTTTTCTTTAGACTAAGATCTATTATTTGACAATAAAAAAAATCTCACATACACATATCTATTGTAAAAAAAAATTATAAAAAATCTTGTGATTTTCAAAACAACCTAAAGTCCTGGACCAAGTTTTTATTAAAAATCAACATTATAATTTCATTTTCTTTGTTATCATTCAATCATTCATGGGTAGTCTTGTAGAGAATACGTTTGTATTGCGAGATGGTAGGATTCCGATAATGCCTTCTTCTAAAACTTATCTACAAGGATACGTACCAATAAATAAATAAAAAAGATAAATGATCTAAAAAAATTGTCAAATATATTGAACCATCGGCTCTCAATTTTTACAGTGAAGTTATCTACTAGAAATCAACAGAAAAAAACATTAATGAAATTGATGTTGTAGATTAAATAATTAAAGTCTCAAAATGTTTTTTTTTGCTTGATTATTAAAACACTCTCAGTCCAACACTTGTAAACAGCTCTAACTTGTTGAAAATTTTTTTTTTCTGCCCGTTTCATACAAATCTTAATTCTGGATTTGAGATCAAAATACCCAACCAAACTGTAAAATTATTTTAGTAATCAAAAGGTTTATCAAATATCTAGTACGGATATAAGCTACTTTATTTATTTTTGCTTTATTTTTCATCAAATTTCAAAGTTAAAAATCAATTTATGTTTTTGTTCAATATAGTGAAACAACTGGCGCTTTGTAACAATTTATGTTATATTTTTTTTATCGGAATTTATATTTCCACAAAATGTCCTGAATTACCACGCCCGTCAACAGCCTATCAATAATTCTGTCAAGACTATCACTTTTGCAATAAAACGTTTATAAAAAATAATTAAACAACCAAAAAAAATATGTGTAACGGTTGTGATGTGATGCGATATGAGAACGTAATTGCATTCCAAGCAGTTTATCAAAGTTTGATTCTCGAAATCTCAATTTTTGAAGTGAAAATTTCTTTAGCACCGTTGTGATTTGAAAACCGATGAAACGGAAACGAGCGACACTAGAAGAAAAAAACACATACATCAATAGGATTTCGCTTGCGAGAGAATGAGATAGAATCGTCGCACTCTGTCAAACTGAGCGCTTTAGCCGCTTTGATTATGAGCTCACTTTTCAAGGTGGTTGAAATTTTATGAGTGAAGTTTAGTGATTTCACTTATACCGCATACAAAATGCACTCGACTTTTGAAGTGAAACTTCTACAGACCCGTAAATGATTTGAAATTCGCGTGAAACGGAAGTGGGCCACTAAAATTCATTATTTGTTAGGTTCTCGGTTTTAATATAATGTGCTAAACTTGCGCCTCGGCTCGAACCTCCCGTGGCGCAGCGGCTAAGGCACCTGACAAATCCAAGCGGCTAGAGATACAGATATCCAGCGAATGGAGTTCGAATCCTACGAAATCCAAAAAAAACATTTTAATTTTTCTGAAATTAAAATCCAATCTTCAAACCACTATAAAATAAACAGGTTAAAGAAAAAATAGGGACAGTATGAATCGCACACTCTGATTTATTTTTATTTTTTTACATCCCTGTATTGTTTACTTTTATTTTTTTAAATATATTTTTTAAATATTGTCTGTTGTCTGCGCTAAAATAAAATAATAACGCCCACGTCATATTAACAATTTGGTCTATCTAGAATATCTAGATTGTGGAGGATTGGTATTATTGTTTGCGCATTAGTATACAATTTAATTTAGCAATTGTACATCGAATACATCTCAAAGGATTCAGAATTCGCCAAGTTAAGCACTGACCAAAAAGTTCCCCGTTAATTTGGATTCATGGCGGCCGGGCCCTTTAATTAGACAATTTGCGGCCCCGACAATTACAATCATTCTTAAGGGTCTGTACTCATCTCATGTGAAGGAGTTCCATCATCACTTTCTGAAGAGCAAAACCTCGCTGGAGTACTTTGCGAACAGGGGCTCGGCCATTGTGGAGCGGTTAAAGATGGAGGCAAAAAATATACCATGATTAAGCAGCCTTATACTAGTACAGTGTTTCGCAAACTTTTTGTGAAAAAGATACACCTACCAAAACAAGAAATCTTAGAGATAATTTAATTTATTAAATTCGATTTGAAGAGATTTTTAATGAGAAATGTGAGCCTTAACTGCTTAACTGAGCACAGGCGATCAAAATATGGAGCAATCGTTGATAAATGCTCTCTCACCTCTTCGTCGATCGTCCTCAGGCGTTCTCTTTTTTTATATCGTAGTGGGAGTTGAAAAACCCCAAGTAAGATAATCGCAATAGCACGCTTTGAAAGCAGCGGATACTCGTTTTTTATACGTAGCCAAAAATATGCTGCTCGTTTATCGGTAAGTGTCCAAGGGAAATGCTATCTGAAAATGGATTTTGTGTCCAGTCCATAGGGTGCAGGTCACACTTAGGAAAATATAGATTATTTTTTTCAGTGTTGCTGTGTTTCAATATCAAAGCCTGTGCTTCGAGTGTTTCACTATCAAAGCCCGCACTTTTTTATTGAATCGGCAGCCATGACATTTAGGAACATTGGTAGCGTGGCTGATCCATATAACACTAACTTAGCGCGAAAGCTTTCATTCTTATCCGATGACGTTAAGATGTCAGAATTCCTGCCTTGCTTTTTGTGGCAGAGCTCATTGAAATGAGCAAATATGTACGCCTGGCCTATTTTATTAGCGATCCGATAGTCGGACGCCTAAGCGGATGCAGCGTCGCAATGTTACTTTGTGACAATGTAACATTGCGGTGAGGCACACCAGCTAATGACCACGGTACACCACTGTGCCGCGGCACACAGTTTGCGGAACACTGTACTAGTATATAGTGTGGAAGGAAGAGTTTTTATCCAGCTAACGTCAACTACATTCATACGTCGGTGAGACTTACACAATACGCATTTATTTTCAATTTTTTGTTACATTAAAAATTTTATTTTCTTTTTGATTTAGTGGGTACTCCAAATTATCAGGTTTTGCCCGTAAATTACGTATGTTTCTGTCGTTCAATTGAACGGCACGTATAAAATTTGAAGACCTCCGTGGTCAAGGGGTAGGGCTTTCAATTAGCGGAGGTTGCGAGATCGATTCCTGGCGTGTGCAAGTAAATTTTATTTGATTGTTGATTTATTTGACATTTGCGGTATGTTTCAGAGTGGTGGTATAAGACCCCATTTAGAATTGAAATGTTGCTTGAAATGGCTTTAGCCGTGTTAGGTGACTAGATCTGAATAGCCAGTTACATCTCCATCTTACTCTTGCGAATTTCACTACCCTCTCACTTGCCTTCAGCCTCCCAACATACATCAAATTGGGATGCCGTAGTCTCGCCGGCTCCAGGCGGTTGGAAGCAGTTGGGATTCTTGTGCGGTATTCACATACAAAAATTGAAAACTACGACAGATACTTACCATCATAATACACCTTTTCTTATGACCGTTACTGAAGATGTAGATACTCTCAGTTTCACCCTGGTGAAATACCACCATTCAGAATCAAATGTTGACTTCAATTTGATAGGCGGATATGGGTACCACCACCCCGGGAACCATTTATTGGATAACCAAAACCTCTGCCATAGATCACTTCAAGTAGTTCGCTACGTATGGTGACTTGCCCGGCTTTATGGGGTGAGATTTGTCAGGGTCTTGGCGGCGGTTGCATCTGCCCACCTGCTGCATATCAGGCCGGATCGGTAGAAAGTGGTTGAGGGAGTCCCTTTGACTTCTGCAGCCGTAGTCTCTCGGAACATCCCTTGCACAGCAGTGGGAGGGATGGATTCATACGTCCGTCACTTCTGAACGTATTGACACCCAGATTTTTACCCACCCTTCATACCCTTTTCCTTCCAGAACTTCTTCTCCTTCATTTCCTAAAAATACCCTCCACACAGCAACCCCAAAGATGACGTAGACCCTGAGGATCCTCCAGGGCCTCCTGTGTGGAGTTTATTTTAAAAAAAATGGCTTTAGCCAAGATGTCGGCATTTACCCACCTTTCTTTTCCCTATCTCTTATGATCGGGGTTGCTTTTGTTTCACGACATCAAATAAACGAAATCAAAATGGACAAAATCCAAATGGATTAATTTTCAATTTGACAAAATTAATGTCAAAGTGGACAGAATAGCTTTTTTCGGGCATACAAGCACGCCCATCACACAATTCTACCCGTGTATCTCTTCAGTGTTTACATTAAATTTGAACTGCTACAGTCACAAGGGAGGAAATACTACAGAAGGAAATGTTGTTCAACAGATCTCAAAGTAACTCAACAATAATAGAGAACGAAGCGATTTTAATAGGTACTCATTATTATATATATATTCTGATGCGAAATATTATTCCCAACTATTATTGTGACTAGTGCTGGTCGTCTGGAGTCTGGACAGTTGAAAGTTTCCCCATCGTTTGCAGGCCCGATGTTCCGCATCGCTGCTTGTAGCTATTATGTGCACAATGCATAAATAGTATATCATTTATCCACAACAGAAAGATGAAATCGTAGCCAGTGCAAATGAGCTAACAGGGTGGCGATTGGGTTATTAAAAATTCCCATCCAACAAGAATAACTGGGCCTATGATAATATGAAGTTTGATTCTTAAATTTGTAGAAGGAACTAATACTTGCATATATATACCTGACGATCTCCTAACCAAGTATAGTAGTAACTAAACGCGTCCGAACATCATAATTTTAGTAGAGTGGGTTAGCTCTTTAGTCGATTCAGTCCATTTCGTTCTAATTTTTCGGCGAGTAGCGACCCCCTCTTTAGCAGAGTTCATTTGTAGACGCGCGGAAATGTCGTGGCATTGGAGCGAAGGTGCAACTCTAAAATTATTTATTAATCCTGCTAATAATCTCTTTTCGTGTCTACAGTTAATTTATTTTCATTTTACTAATTTATTCTTCCACCTCTTCTAAAATTTCAACTCTTCTAAGCATTACAGTATGCTTAATTAGCGTATTTCTTTGCTTTGTAGCAGCCCGTCAACCGCCGTCATCTTGCAACGGGCGGCAGGCACAAATGTGCTCTACTTGAAAGTCATGCGAACGGTTTTCGGCGAGTCAAGTGGCGAGTTACTCTCCACTTGATTAAATCACTGGCTTAGTCTGAACAAGCCTTTAGAGCCACTTTGTAATTATTAAATCATTCACCCACTTACGCATTGGCTCTATACATGTATGCATGTGTGCATGTGTGTATGTACATGTACGCATATATATTATGTGAATGTGTGCACAAGCATGCATATAAATGTATATGTGCGTGTTTACTAATATTTTATTTTATTTATTTATTATTTTTTTTTTTAAAGACAAGCACTCCTGGATTACAAATAATCCAACAAAAGTGGAAAAATATTGCTTGAGTCGTGATGGAGGAGCCAACCGAGGAACCCAAACGCGATGCTCACTCAGTCAGTCACTGACCGGTCCTCCTTGTTGTATGTACCTGCTGAACTACTAATTTAATTTATCATTATGTGTTACAACTTACAGTCATACTAAGAATGTTTGGAATCATCGGTATAACCAAATTGAAAATGTAAATTAATGCAATAACAATTTTTTTGTTTTAGAAATCGTATTTTCATTTGTGTATGCCGAAACAAACTTTAACATCATTACTGTTGCAATACAGATGTAAATATTTTGCTAATACGAATAGTAAGAATGAGTTAGTGAACATAAATTATTCATTATATAGGATGATATCTGATAAGAGGTTCATAATCGTTCAACTCTGGAGGATAGGGGACCCTAAGGCCGTTCCGAAAATGAAATATACCTATGTTCACCCCGTTTTTTGAGTTGAATTGAATGGACTCATTGAAATTTCAAAAATTGAAACCTTTGCTCACTCTTTCCAACGGCATTGTCACAAATATAGGAATTTTCTGAAAGTTTTAAAAATAATTATTTTTCTTTTCTTGTTGTCTTGCTTCTTGCCTACTGGAGATTTTTTTTAAAGCCTAAACATTAAATTTGTGCTTGGTTAATTTTGACCACTCAATGCGTAATTTTTTTGTGAAAATAGTGAAAATTTTGGTAAAATGCTGCTCATTTAAAAGAAATTCTAAAATGATTTTTAACTTACTTTTTATTTTTTAGCAACAAAGATTTTCAGTAGTAATTTGAACAGGAGACCTCGCGTAATGATTTTTAAAGTAGTTTTACAGGTCCTACCTTACCATGATACATTTTTTCATATTCAAAAATCCGGCAAAGTCCAGTCAGTGGCTGAGTTGGAATGACGTTTGGCACCCGCCCAGGTATCGGGTGTTCAATTAATTGGCTGGCTAAGTCCTCCACCACGACAAGCAATATTTTGTTTTGTGGTGATAGTAGGAGATTTTCAAATATTGTCGTATTCCGGTAAATATATTCGTTACCCGGTTTATTTCTTTAAAAAATAAAATAAAATAAGGAATTATACAATTTGTCCAAATGCAAATTTCACTATCTCAAAGACAATTCTTTTTTCACAATGTCCAAATGCAGGTCGAAACAATATTGAAATAAATACGAATAAAAAAGTCCAAATGAACACTGCGATTTCACACTTGAAGAAAAAATCTTTACTGAATAAGTAAAACAGCCACAATCTTGAAACGAAAACGGAATATACAAATAAATTTACAGATAGTCGAGTTTAGGCAGGGCTTTGCTATGTACCCTCATTCAATTAATATTGTTTTGGATAATGAACTATTATTACAGAAAATTTGAGTATGTTGGTTTTTAATAATTTATTGTAAATATTATGCTAAAAATAAAGAAACTTCATTAGGAAGTTAATTAGTTGAAGGGAGCAGTTGGGGTTCTCATATTCACAAAAAATCGTCCAACATAAGCATTATTTTCTCATTTCAAGTCATTTCTTCTCAACAACGTGGTTTTACTGCCGTCAAATCTGCTATTACTAAATTTTCAATATAACAAAATTATTTATCTGAGTCAATGTCGAGTTAACGTCAAACTGATTTTGTCTAAACCGATTTCTGAGTAAGGCTTAAGAAAAAAATTATCATGATTTATTGCTGAATAAACTGCATAAATTCGATTTATCTACTTGTATCGAATTGATGCAGTTTATTCAGTAAACAATCATGATTAACTTTGTCGAAATCCTTGCTGAAATCAGCAAAGACAGAATAAACCTAACGTTTACTAGATATTGACTCACATAGATAATTTTGATATAAATTATTGATATAATTTTGATATTACTACACGTCATAGTATATGAGTGGTTAAAATGTCGTGCCATGGCATTTGCTGATAGCATGTCCTCTACGAAAGGTGTTCCACAGGGGTTACATTTAGGACATATCCTGTGTACCTTATCCTCTTATCCTGTAAATGATGTTTTTTTTTGTATTTTCTGTTGTGACTCCGGGTTCGTCTTATAAACTTGGAGTCTCAGTACTCAGGATTCAGAAAATGCATGATAATTAAAAAAATATCAAATTGATGATTCATGGACTTTTTTCATGATAAATTACAATGTGCTCTTAATTTTTATTCAGTGGGGGAAAGAATAATCTGGACCCGACCTTCAGATTAAAACAATATTTATTATACTGTCAATGACTGACAATGTAGTGATCGATGCTGTCGATCAGTACATTATCGAAAACTAATGTTTTCTGTAAATAACCTACTAAACTATTATCTAGCGCCATCTTTGAATGATTTCTCAAACTACTCTTGATTAATATGATTGCCATTTACTATTAAATAACTTATTCAAAACTTTTTATATGGTGTCAGATATTAACTTACAACCCAACATGAAACGATATTTATGAGGTTTTATCGAATAATTGATCGAATAATGTTTGATCATTCAAACATAAATTAAATTTAAAATTAATGGTTGTTAGTTTCCCTCTCGGAAATTAATAAATTGGATGTATGGTTTGCTGGAAACTAAAATGTATTTAGCTTATAGAAATCAAATTCAACACAAATTTGCAAATGTTCGGCTTTATTTTCAGAGTATCTAATGGTTTTTATAATCATATCAAAAAATGTATATGTCACTGGTAAGGAGTCATGACGAGTAAAATTCCACAGTTTGGTCTCCTAATTATGAAATAATTCACACACTATTGAATAAATTCAAAACAAATTCTTAAGATTCGTAAATTTTAGATTACGTATCCTCAGAGAAGGCTTAGATTACGGCTACCTACTTTATTCGTTAAATTTATCAAAATTTCCGGAACGAAGGTTAATTTGTGACGTAAGATTATTAATTCGATATTCAATAACCCCGAAATGCTATATTTAATTTCGTTCCATGATCCTGGCAGAAGGGCTACAAGACAATACATACCATATTATTGTAATATTTCTTTTTAAACATCACGTATTATGCACTAATAAGACGAATACAAAATTTGTGAAACGTGAACTCCGATATTATTGATATGTTTGGTCAATACTGCACTGTAAGCTGGCTTTCCTTTTTTCGTGTAGTAGATTTGATTTATTTGACGAAATGGATTGGATGTGCAAAGGAGCGTTGGTTTGATGGCTGAGGGTGTAAAATTCATTGATTTTTCTATATTACCTCCTGCAATTTATTTTGTATAATGTTTAAAATATGTTTATTTCAGGCATACGGACGATTTTTTTTTATGCAAATACCTCCCAATGGTCTCAGCTGCTCCCGTCTGTAGCCAGTAAGACTGTGGCATTCCCAATGTTGTGAGGCTGAAAGCATTATGGAGGGAAGGGGAAGAAAATGGGAAAGAGGAAGGTGGGGCAGTACCTGGCTATTCAGATCTACTCACCAAACCCGGCTAAAGCCATTTCAGCAACGTTTCAAATCTGAATGGTGGTCTTACACCAAAGCGGTACTGAGAGTGTCTTCCACTCTGGAAAGTGCTGCAAATATACTTTATATAATTTTTAAAATAATTAATTGGGAAATAACACAAATTCATCAAACAAAATCTTATGACTAAAATCGTGTGACTCGCTAGGTACGATCCAAAATACTTTGACAGTAACGATTCTTTCGATTTAGAGATTTAGTAATATCACTTTAGCAAACGGCTTAGTCCCCCAAATGAGTATTTCGTAGGACAGATTTTATCGGTTTTCCACTCTACGGTTAAGTGACCTTAATTCATTGAACATAAACTTGGTCCCCTAAAGTAAACACGCATACGACACAAGACCGCTAAACTTGAAAAATGCTGATAATATAAATTTACGAAAACACGTTTTTTCACACGTATTATTATGTTTTATCAGATTATTTTGGAAGCCAGTTCCCGATCAAAAGTCCTACGTTCCTAAAAATATGAGTGCATTACTACCACTTATTTTTTTGATAAATCTAATATTTGTTTATAACTTGGTCTTAAAATATTCGTTTAGCTGGAAATATCCCTATTCGTTTCCATAAAAAATGTTTGCTCACTGGGTCATTGGAAAAATCCACATAAAAAATAGCGAATAAATATTTTGTTTTGCAGCAACATTCGCGCTTACTCTGTAATTCATATTTTTGTTTTGAATTTATAGAATTTCTGTAATTTTGTTGCCCAGGATATATTGCACACTAAATACTTAATAACCCTTTCTGTAATCCTTTAGAAATTCCAAAATATTTATAAACTTTTCAATGTATCTGAATATTTAAAGTTCAAGGTTACTTATTTTATATATATCGGTATCAGAAAAATCTACCTTTTACCTGACGGATTTGTTGGGTTAAGAATCTTTATGTTTTTTGTTTTTACATCAACTTCACACAGGAGGCCCTGAGGAAAATAATTAATAAGTATAGTATTAATAAGTATGTCGTCTTTGAAGATGCTGTGTGGGGGGTGTTTTTGAGGAGAGTAAGGAGTGGGTCTTGAAGAGACCCATGTTGTAGGAGGGAGGAAACACAGAGGCCGGCAAATCGTTTCACAGCCGAGCTGTTGAACTCACATGAGACAAATGTCAACCGTGTAAAAATGTTGGGCGCGTATTTGGCGTGTTTCCCGACTATGCACCGGTGCCGAGGGAATCAATGACGCTAGTTCCTCGGAGCATCTTCCATCGTAATACCGGTAGAACAAAGGTAGAACCGGGAGAACAACAACATGCTGAAATAACACCACCGTGCTGCTCGGGAACCATTTAGTGAATATTCAACACCTTTCTCATAGGTCACCCCAATTTGTTCGCTACGATTGATAATTTAGCAGGGGTACCCGGGCTTACCGGGCTACGTTTATTAATGTTTTGGCGGTAGATGCGTCTGCTTATCTACTCCGTGGATTGCCTCATTCTTTCCTTGTCAAACTGAGGCCAAGTTTCCTACCCATCCCTCGTACCCTTTTCCTTCTGAAAACTTGCTCTCCTTCATTTCTTTCAAAAGACCCTCTACACAGCATCCGAAAAATAATGCAGAAAACAGAAGCAGTGTTCAAAAAAAAAAACAACTTTCTAATTGATAATCTGTGACCGGACCGGTTTCACCCATATAGGAGTATCGTCTTGCTCGTATATTTTTATCTTAAGGAAAAATATTTATAGCAACTGGATGAGCAATAGAAGCATTTTTTTTAATGTGAATACCGCATAAAAGTTTCAACTGCTCCCAATCAACCAGAGCCGGTAAAACCATTGCATCCCTAATTGGGGAATGTAGTGAAGCTGAAGGTTAGTTGGTAGGGGAAGGAGATGGAGATGGACAAAAGAAAGGAAGAGAAGAGCTTAACTATTCAGATCTAGTCACCAAACACGGCTAAAGTCATTTCAAGCAACGTTTCAATCGGAACGGTGACCTTACACAGGATATATGTGCTGATATCTTGCTGATATGTGCTGATATATGTGCTGAGAGTATCGTCCACTCTGGAACGTGCCGCAAATATACTATATAATATTTAAATAACAAATTGTTTAATAACACAAATCAAATTAATAAAATTTTCTTCGCCGGGATTTGAACCCGCTACGGAGGCCGTCGTTACCACTGACCTAGATGTTGTAAGTTTCCCTGCTAAAGCTTTCGAAAAGCTATGTATCAGTTTCGTCGGGTCGATTCCAATCTACCCCACTCAAAATAATAAGTACATACCTGTTATATACGTGACACTTGATAGAATTTGGTTAATGGTATCTTGAAGTTACCGAGCAGAGCTGTGAAAATCTACTAACAGTCTTGTTTTACGAGCTTTCTGCAGGTAGATTTTTATGGGAAAGAAATGGCATTTTGTGGGAAATTTAAATGTTCTGTGGGTTTTCAGTTTTAACGATGAGCGTTTAATTTGAATGTTAAAATGGTGGATACAATTTCAGAAGCAAAGGTTTGGCAATTTTTTGTTTGCAGAAATCCATGAATGTTATCAATGATTTACTTCAAATTATTTGTCAGCAAGTGTGTAGTATGGTTAGCCAATTACTGCGAAGTGTGGGTGTAAGGCCGTGATAAGGATAAAAGTAACTTTCAAGTAGATGATGAAGTTAGTTTCCTGAATTCTAGGCAATTCTGTATCAAAGAATTAACAATCACCTTTCTTGTACCACCTGATGGAACCTTTTCCAGATATCTTGGAACTCCAGAAGCATTCTTCGTGGGTTCTTAAAATTATTTATTTGTTTAATTTTTTAATGAACGCCTGAAAGATTTTATAAAAAACTCTTAGTTTTATTTTCTTTTTGCCCATCCACAAAACGTAGGTATAAATATATACAGCCACATTATAGACGATATCAATCACGGAAATTTGAAGTGCTTTAGGGGACAACATGTTTATTATTCAAGAGCGAAAAGAAATTTTATTATTTTTTCCAAAAATAATATCACTTAATTTCGTGTACCTATAATTCTGATTTTTTTAATTATAAAATAACATTAAATTGATCTTTCAGAATACTTAACAGTAAATTTCTTTAAGAGCATATTATTTATTTTTTATTTTCCAGAAATAAATCCTCTTAAAGTGCCCGTTATAAAAGACGTACTTATTTTCCTAGAAATATTTCGACAATGTAGATCGAAACATAAAAAAACGGAGAATATTGACAAATTAAACTCATTTTTGGATTTACTGTCCTTTATAGAGCATTTCATATGTCCGCTAACGATTTATAACTAATAACCATTCATTTGAAATGCTTATGCCTTTTGCTTTATCGAAATTTAAATTTTTATTTGTTGGTAGAAAACAGTGACTTTGTGGTTTGACATATTATAAATTGAAATAACACAATAACTTTGTTTTTATTTGTTCATATGAAGAAACTTTGAGTTTTGAAATTATAATTTAAAATAAAAGATAACCAAGTGAAAACCACTTTTAACATTATATTTTATTGTTTTATTTTAAAATTAATCATCGACCACGTAACAGTAAGATTCAGGCACAAATCAATCTATTTATGTCAGAATCTCACACTCTGGGACGTCGCCAAAACTTGTTTTAACGAGTGAATCGTTCAAATCTGAATCTAAATTTGCCCATGGGAGAGCGAGTCGCTGTCTAAATACGCTAAATGACAAATTCGACATTTTTTCGAAACCTTCAGTGTACAAGGCTTTCGACAATAAATACGAAGTTAAGAATTTTCAAAGTTCTGTGAAAGGTCTTTTATTATCCTCGTTTTGTAAAACAACGTGATTAAATAATGGTAGGTATTTAAATAGAACTTTCACAGAACTTAATATTAATTTTTAAATATGATTATTGATCAAATGCTCTGAAATAACCCGTTCTGAATATATCATTTTATAATTAATTAGGTACATATTCGTACATAACCTTAATTATATATAAATACAAGAAGAACATGTAAAAATAAGTAAAATAAAAATTCTAATTGAATTACTACAACACTGACTATTAAATTTGTGGTCCTGTCGCTCTCTATTGTTAGTTGTAACCTCTATTTCTGTCTGTTACATGAATAGTTTATTTGAAAAGGGGGAGAGGTAAGTGCGTACGCACTTGGAGATATTACATAAATTATAACATTATTTTTTAATAAATAAAACACGTAGTAGAGTTAATCATTAACATTTTATTTACAATTCTGTACATTTAAATATTAATATTACAAATGTAATAATTAAATGGAATAGTATTTTTCTTACAAATAAGATTACCTTCGTTATTTCAATTTATTTACTTAATAATTTTATTTACAATTTTTTTCGACTTACACATTATGTATTTTGCTGTGTTCACTCAAAACTATATTGCGTGGAATTAAACTTACAAAATTATTACCAATAAATCGGTACCTATCGAAAAAAATATTATTTCACAATTTCAAAAAAATCATCATGGATTTAAGAATCTTCAAATTCATAAGGAAGCACTTAAGTTTTTCTTAGTATTTTAGATTGGAAAAATGTTGTCATAATTTTTGCTCGTTTTAAAAAAATCGAAGAAAAAAATATGGAAAATTACGATTTGTGATTTATGGTATTGAAGTGTTAAATTAAAATATTTGTATTGTATGATGTGGAATCACGACACGCTTTCAGTTTTTTTTTATCTGATTGAGTGTTTTGTATAAATAATAAATTGATTTATTAACGAAATAATTGGCGGAATTCGAATACTGACCAGAGTTTGTTGAAAAAAATTTGAACGCCTTTGAACGCCTCATTTACTTAAAAATTCCCAGAATAAGCTCTTTATTAGAAAAGAAAAAAAAAACGAAAAATGTTTGAAATATTCAAATAAGCTTTTAATGAAAAGTGCTTTTTTTTAAAAGGGTATTGTAGAGACTGAAGAATTTCGATTAGATATCGAGTTTATTAATCAACACATCAACTTTATTGCCTTGTCTCTTTTTTAGTTTTCTGAAAATCAATGTTTGAACCTCGTTAACTTAATTTATTTGAAAAGGGATATCTTGAATTTTTCAAATATTTATACATCACGTATAAATCACGAAGGAAATCAAAAATTTGAAATAAATTTTTACAATCTACCTATATTTTAAATTTTCATGAAATTTCATAGAAAATTGTTCACTGAATAGAAGGAAATTGTTCGGAATAGAAGCAAATTAATTCATTTGATTATCTTCCTGAAACAAAGATGTGTGTGAGATGTTTCAGAAAATCCAAAAACAAAAATATTGCACCACAGTAATAAAATGCAGTGACTTTCCCATTGTACAAAGTCGAATATTGTAATATAATGGTTATTTGAAAGAAATCGTCCTTTTTGTCTTCAATCTCTTCGTAATATTCCCCCCAACGTGTTTTCAAATTTTATATATCTGCTTATCGAAGCAACACAATAAGATGTATGCATAGTTGTCGGTAAAAAATCACAAATATGAAAAGTTTTTGAGTGAAACCGCAAAATATTGGCATTTAGTTTAGAACTTTTATATATTCAAAGAGTTTTTTTAACATCATTCTTCTTTCATCGAAACAAATTAATCAATATTACATCATATTATAATATATTTACAGTAGGTATAATATTTTAAAATTCAATAATTATTTGCAAATTTTTTTTCAAATTTCGATAGATATTACATATAAATATAATTTTATTAAATCGTTAACATTGCCTAGTATATTGAGTTATTTATTTTTGAAATCTCAAGGTCTTATAATTACAACGTACTTTTACTATTGACCTTAATTAGTGGACATTATTTACACTCCATACGTTATTCTTCCAAATATTAAATTCATTTTCCTTCTTCGCTCTCATGGCAAGCTATTCTGTAAAGGAAAAACAGTATTAATAACACAGATAGTGATTGAAAAAGAAGTATTTAACTGACGACTGCCAAACAACTCCGTCTTGGCACACACTTTTGCTTCTTTCACATTCATACATCGTCTCATACATATCCTTCAGTCAATCTAACTCTTAACAAAGCCCGATACAAATTTTTGGTTCACTCGAACATGCCTTGTCCTCTTTGGGCATCCACAACTTATTTTACCATTCATATTCGTATTAAAAATTATTTAATTTTTATTTCAGAATAATTGAATGATTAAAGCCTCAAATTATAATATTCAATCACTGAATATAATATAAGCAACCCTCAATCAAAAAATTTAAACTTAAGTAAACTTGACTCTCAAGAAAAATTAGTAAAAGATTGTCGAGTATATGGTCCAAGAGCCCGTGGCAATCAGACCTTTGTTATTTTATAAATCCTGAAAGTTTCTCTGCGTTTGTCCCTAATATAGGTAAAAACGATCCTCGATTACGAAGTTTGGATCACGGTGGCTTTGAAAGGTAACAGGTAAAGTAGCAAATAGTATATAAATTTGCACCTCAAATTCGTTAAAGTATAAAGCTCATTTTTTTATATATTTTACTTGAAACAATATTAGAAATCACGTTGTCCATTGTCAGAAACTTGAAACAGTTGCAACCCCCTGTAAGACACCCATAAATTATAATGAATAATTATAAGAACTTACATTATAGTATAAAACCTGAATTTTACGTGTGTTACTTGAAGAACTATCAAAAGATGTTTTCTCAGCTTTCAGACAGTTTTATGGTTCTTATACCTTTTCAAACACATTAAAAGCCTTTAAAGAATTTGAGGTGCAATTTTATCCACCTTTGCTACCTGTTACCTTTCAAAGCCACCGTGATCCAAACTCATAGTCGGGGATCGTTTTTACCTGTATTAGAGAGATACAGATAAACTTTCAGGTTTAATAAAACAACGAAGGTCTGATCGTCGCGGGCTCTTGCTCTAATAGGAAATGAACCCCGCATAATAGAGCAGAGCCGCGGCAAGGCAAAGTTCCTGGGTTCATTTTAGATTAAAATTTTCCATTGAGAGTTGCTAATAATATTTTCAATGAATGTATTAATTTCTTCAAAATAGGCATATTTACATTGTGGCGTCATCATTAATTTAATGACAAACAAATACCTTTGTGTAACACCACTATTTTATTAACAATATCAACATGTTTCGAAAACTATGTTTTCTTCGTCAGGATAATAAGTCAATAAAATAGTGGTGTTACACAAAGGTATTTGTTTGTCATTAAATTAAAAAAGAATGTATTAATCTTTACACACCACTTTCTTTGTTCATCGGCTACTTACTTTGTACCTCTGCATTTTGATGTTAGCTCTACATTTTTTAAATGTTCTTGCACGGTTTTACCAAACATAGGCTAATACGCTTTCGCTTCTCTTTCATTTCGTTGTCAGCCAATTTGTGTCCATGGTTGCGGTATTTCAAATTTAATCGTATCAACGATCAGCCTCATTTTTAAATTTCCTACCAGGTAAACGTTGATTCTCGGCTCGTTTAAAGTTTTGATAAAGGTCACGTCGCTATACTTGACAGCTAACCAAAATTTCTAACGGGTCGAACAACTGTTAAGGGGACCGTTCAAGGGTAGACAAATCAAAAAGGCGCTGATTGTCGATCTGATGGTTAAAAAAATGTGATGAAGTCTGAATCGCCCCAATCCATATTTTAATATGATGATTAATAAAAATTAATTTTTGATGTCACTTACATAACAATCAGAGCCACTAACAGAAGCAGCGCCTTGGGTCGTGCCGCTAGCAGTAGAGCCACTGGAGAAACTGCCCGCCTCCATTCGGCGGGCCGGGCGCGCGCGCCACTGTTTCCGTGTTGCATGGCGGCCGGCTGTTCGCCTGGGAACACACAAAAAGGAAAAATTAATTATTTAATTCATTAAGACTTATTGATCAAATTTAAACATACCAGTCTACACAAAAGCGAATTACGGAAAAAGACACTGTCTAGGTTGCATTTATTTCGGGAAAAACCCACATGAAAATATCAGCCAATAAAAATACACTTTTAGAAAATTAAGATAATATTGGTAGTTCTTTGTCGAAATATGGTAAGTAAAATCTGACAGGGTCGAATTAGTTTAGTGGTTTGAGCAGAGTCCCGGCAAGAAGAAGGTCCAAGGTTCAATTCCTAGATACGTATCTTTTTTTTTATTCAAATTATCGTTTGAGAGTTGCTAATTTTGTATTTAATGATTAAATAAAACACTTCAAGGTTTTCCTCGTTTTGTTATTCTCAAAAAAAATTATTAACTCCAGAGTTATAGAAATGTCAATAAATGTCGCACATCAAAATAAAAATGGATTTATTTATCCAAGACACAATGTAGGTTGCATTTAATTCGGGAAAAATCTTGCAATCGTACGTAAAGATAACATCCAGTAAAAATATTCGAGAATATTAAGGGAATGTTGGCAATTCTTGGTCGAAGTATGATACGGTTAAAAATGACCGAAGTGATAATGTCGAATTAGCTGGTTAGAGCAGGCTCAGGTCCTGAGTTCAATTACTTTGTGCGAAAGTATTTTTTCTGATTTTTTGTTTCAATAATTTAATAAGCGACCCTCAAACGATAATTCGTTTGAGGGTCAGCCCACTTAATTAATTAACACGACAATTGGGTGGGTATTGGACTGCAGATGGATGTTTCGTCACACTTTCTACAATGACTCATCTTGATAATATTCTTATCACCGTACTTTGTTCTGCCTTTGCAAGGTTGAATTACTCGCACAACAAACTTTGGGACTTAATTAATTAATTTTCGGTAATATGACACATGTATTTGTTTTGTTCAGGCTTCCGCGCAATCCTTTAAAACAAGCAACTGGCCCAATCAATCAGTTGTCCTACAACATTAGTGAAGTCTGTATTTCATTTTGTAAATCCTTTTATTGTCCAAGGTACCCTGAAGAGGAAGCCGGCAATTTACAGTCAATGTCACCGCGTGAGCATCTAGTACAGGATGATCGATCACATTTAAAAAAAAAAATAATATTTGCAGTTTTCGATTCTGTTGCCGTAAAAACTTCTTTATTTTTTGCAAAAATGTGATTTTGTAAATTGTAGGTACCGTCTTACCAGATAAAGTGTTTATAAATATTTTTTATAAAATTAGTAGGAATATAATCTACCATAAGCATTTTCACCGGAGTGGCTAGATTTATGGTAATGCATATTTTTTTTGATCATGCCTATCGGTCTCCATGGCACATGACAGATTAAAACAACCGCCATTTTTAACCGGAACCGGAACGCAACAAAGAATTTTTTTGGTCACCCATGTAGTTGCAGTCTGGAGATTTTGATTTTTTTGGGATTTTGAAATTTTAAATTTTTTGGATTTTGAAATTTCGGAAATACGAAATGCAAAACGCTCAAGTAGTCCGAGTTAAAACAGGACTTCACCACGCTCAGTCAATAACAAAATAATATATATTGTACACAGCAATGTTAGATACTTGCTCTTGAACATATGCCAAGAGATTGCCATTAAACTTCTAACCTAAACATTATTCTTAGGTGGATGCGGTTTGTTGAATAGTTGCAGAGATGCAGGGCCTTATTTATGTCAGTATTTTGATATGGGGATGTTCGGTTTTTGGATTATATTATGTAATATTATGATAGTTATATAGCCAAACCATCTGGTAGCAAGCCTTTAGGCAGACCAAGGCAGTGCCTTACGAATAATATGCTGTGTTTATTTACTTCAAATTAAGCTGTACAGTTTTGGAAAAGTTAGCCATTTCGGTTCAATGACTGAAGCATCCTGTTGATTTTTGAATTCCCGGAAATCCTAACGCGCGCCGGTATTGGCTTTCGTTGACTTGCGGCTGTATAAATATTTAAATGTAAATTAAATCACTAATTGCTTACTCCGATTCATATTCAAATTTGGTTTTTGCCTCCGGATATATTATTATTTTGGTCCGTGAATAAAACACCGGCCATTTACAAATCCAACTCTACAAATAAAATAAAGTCATGAATATTTTATTTGACTACAAAACCTGTAAATAAATAAATTCATGGCATTAATCCTGCAGTGGATACGGTAAAACGAAAATGGTCATAAATATTATTTTATCTGTTTTTAATTCGCGTTACTTGGAAAACAACATCACCATCGGTTTTGACACAGGAACAAATGATACAAATACATAATATTATGCATGATGGGAATGCGTACTGCGGTTCATGATTTTACCTTTTAATCTTTAAATAATGAGGTTAAATACTGCGTTACTTTTAAAGGATGTTAAAGGGGGGTGTTTTTTGAGAAAGAAATAAGTGAATCTCTCCATTAGAAAGTATGTTGTAAGAGGAGGAAACGTAAAAGCTGATCGGTTTTTTCAAACTTTAAGTAGGTATCGCAATTGCTGACAAAAATATCGACAGTGTCCCTTTTTGAGTTCAAGATATACAGAAATAATCAATGATGCTAGTTTCTTAGAGCATCTGCCATCATGAGCTCATCTGAACATCTGGAGGTCTATCACGGTCAATAAATAAAACCCTATGTCAATACGACAATATGACTTGACTCGTCATTAATAGTCAGTTGACGTTATTTGCGAGCACTGTCAACATATGATTCCGACAGTCGGTTGACAAAAGCTACTGACTTTAGCGCGGCCTAAGTGTCAGATATGTCTTCAATATACACATCTTTTTTATAGTATAACCATTATTTTTGAATAGTAATAAATTTATTATTTAATTAAATAAAATAAATAAAAATGAAATAATATAAAAAAGCTAACAAAGCTCTTAGAATTGAACGAAATCGCACAGGCAATCCAAAGACTTATTCAATTCAACTAAGATGCGATCTTGGTGAAATAAAAGTGGTTTAAATATGAGTAAAGACCTAATTAACCAATTAACTCTCATTTAGTGTCAAAAAATATACGCGAATTGCCAATTTGTATTAAAGATAGTATTTCAGATCAATGTCAATTTACAAGTATTTTTAATTTTTCGTGGCACTTTGACGTTTAGAATTGTAAATCCCTGCACAGATCCGCCAGTATTTACTGAGTTCTTAACTATTCCTTGTCAATATCGGTTCGGCAGTCAACAGTGCAACCATGCTCGGATATCGATTTAAAATTGCCGAAAGTTATGCCTATCTATCTGATACTGTAAAGTTATCGATTTCTTCTAGACCCCTTGGTCTTGGCTCACCGTTGCAGGGCGTGCATCGCATGCGGGCAATACGTTCAGGGGGCAGCAAATATAACGAACTCATGATGTTTAAACTCATTCTCAATAATCAGTAAACCATTAGGAAGCCAGTGTTAGGAACTCAGATCCTTTAAAATTACATTTAACTTAGCTTTCTTTGCTTTTTTCAGATATTAAGATATCGATTCTTAAACTGAACCCATTCACTTAAAATGCCCTAATTGATCTTGAAATATTATTTTTTTCTTCGGAATTTATTGAGCCACTCACCCCCTCCCCTCCACCTCTGCATTTCTTATCATTACAAAAGTATACATTCAGTCTTGTTTCTTACCATTGAGAACATGCAGCATTACACTAGCGGAGTCCAGGTTGGATGGACTGCAGGAGTAGTTTCCCGAGTCCTCTCGCCGCGTGTTGTAAATGATGAGCGTGCCGACCTGAATTAAAAAAAGGAAAAAATATAAGACCACGTCACTGAAAGATATGTAAGGATTCAAACTTGTTGGTAATTCTTTGTTTTTTTCCTAGAAACAACTTAGACGTTTGAAAATGTGTCTTTTGATCAACACCAACTGCTCTGGAATGCTCATTTTAGAGGAATATTTGTTTTATTTCGAGAGTTTTCCAGATTGTTTTTGGTACTAACAGTGGTATCGGCTCCTATCCGCTCCATGCGGATGTCTATGAGGCTGCGGTCATAGTTGAGAACCCTCTCGCTGTCTCGGTACCAGAAGATGTAGGCGGGCTCCTCGAGGGAGCGGCTGATCACGCAGCGCAGGCTGACGGTGCTGCCGGCTTTCACGTACATCTCTGACTCTCCGACGATCTCGATCTTTGGAACTGTGGACAAATAAAAAAAACATATTTTAATGCTGCATAAATTTTTTGTTCTTTTTATTATCTACCACTTTAACTATTTCTCTATACTATGTTCGAGAGAGTGGTGTGTACTTTTTTATTATTATAAATATACCTCATTATTCAATTAAGTACATATTTCAGTCACCTAATTAAACAGTAAGCTTGAAGCCGTAATTTGAAAACCTACCAATGCAAAAGTACTACTATAATAAATAGCTGCTATTCATTACCAGGAGCGGTAGAGAAAATGGTTAATTTCTTTGTCAAAGCAATTGTTTTCAGCTCGCGATGTAGTTTCCTTCATTTGTGGGACTTGCCTTGAAATATTCCCTTGACAGCCGACAAAGGCATAACACTATATTATTCAATGAATTCAAAAAGATAATACTATTTCAGAAAAAGTACACAATTCTTTGATTGTTTATTTAAAACTAATTTTTACTAAAGCCAGTTTTTTTCTTCATTAAATTTTATCTCTATATTGTTTTCCCTACGGCTAGAGGGCAATAACTTATTTTCGTGTTGCGTGTGTAAGATGTGACGGAGCTACAGTTCAGTAGACGAAATACTTTGTTTTTGGGTTTTAGGCAGATCCCTCTGGGAAATCTGCAGGCAGTTCCAGTGATCTATGGTGTCAAGGAAATCTTCTCGTACAACTTACAAGGTGATGTCGACTATATTATTTACAAGGGATGGCTTCATTACTTTTCTTTCTTTGAGAAACCCAAAAGTTATTCCGAAAAGAACGATATTAAGCACGGCTTTAACAAATTAAGGAAGAGTTCAGGATAATATTTCTGTAAGAAAGTATGTAATCAGGTATAACAATTTCAGGTATAAAACCAGATCAAACCAAATAGACAACATCTTAAATGTTCTTTGAATCTAGTTGAGAAAGCCATTCCCGTCTGTCCGATATAAGCATGTTATAATAATAAAAGCTCTTTTTCAAAATTGGCAAAACATCTTCTCTTAGGGAATAATCACATTCCGCTTGACAACAATGAGCCTAAGCCCTCACATATAGAAAAAAGGGTCTTAGATTAAATTTACTTGAACAACTGGAAATCAACAAACCTACGAATGGTCCTAACATGACTTAATGAATAAAAAAGGAAAACTATTTATTCCTCATTTCTTAGTATGTTCACAAGACCTAAACAATAAAACACTTTTGAATAAATCAATAGCAGTCGCGGTATTATTAAACAATTAAGAAAACATTACCATTTCATGTGGGGAAAACAGATTTCAAAATACCCCACCGAATAGGCAATCTATTGTAACTTTTATTTTAATAGGATCTTAAAATAAATCTTAATAATAAATCGTCTCAAAGTGGCCTAACCACAGTTTGAAAATGAACTTGAATGCCGTCACAGCTGTCACAAAAATAATTAAAAAATAAAATACTTAAAAAAGAAAATAAAAACATTATTAAACTGAAATTTAATAAAAGCTAAATATACCTAAGCGCAGTCAATAGTAACTTTGGATAAAAAAGGTCTGAATTTTTAGCTGTAAAGTTTTTATAATATAACTAAATGCCACTAAATATAAGTATATTTAAGGTATTTTCAGAGAATTTATTGAAAAAACGATACCCACGTCATGAAGTTGAATTTTAGAGGTTGCTGAAAACCCTCTATTCAAAATCGACCGGTTAGTGGCTGAGTTGGCATCGTGTTTTACCCAGGCGTCGCTTAGTCCTCCATCACGCTTAGTCCTCCATCATGACACAAGCAACGCTTTTTGCTTACTGTGGTGGTAGTAAGAGATTCTTTTATATATTGTCAGGTTATTCGTAACTCGGAAATATTTGTCTTTCTTTACAAAAAATCATAATATATAAATATAAATAAAACCTAGTTCCCTCAGCACAGGATCTCCTAGTGTGGAGAACTAATAAAAGGTTTTACATCTTATTCATTTAAAATTTCGTATATATATCGTCTTAAAATGTCGAAATTATAATACAGCGATTGCAAATATATATTGAATTTTATGTATTTTATTCTATAACTTGGGTCGGTAGAAAAGAAATTTTTCTACTGCATCATTAACGTCTCATAAAAATTCTTGCAATGATTTCTTTGTTTTGATCTTATAGCTAAATAATCTTTTATAAACAATTTAGCTATGACATTACACACCTGATAAAGAAACACCGTAAGGATAAGATTTCAGTTACGTCGGTTACTTTTTTGTATACATTTTTATACCTCACAATGAAATTAATAAATTTCCTCCGAGACTGATTCAAGAGCCTTCAGAAAACTTAAAGCTCGCTATTCCAAATTTGTTCCGGAGATATGTTCATAAAAAAATGCTTATTGATATTTGGTGTCTGAGAAAAATTGCTGACTCGCTTATTAATGGGAGCCATTTTAAATAATACCACTAAGGTCGGTAAAATATCACTAGTTCATCATAATTTTTTCTTTAGACTTTTATCGTTTACGAGGTACCTGTGTAGAAGGTCGTTTGGATTGTGTAAAAAAACGACAATTTCTCTTGTGTTCTCAACAAGAATTTATTGTGAAGAAGTAGTCTTTTTGGAAATACTCTTAACTGTTAAAAGCAATAACTGACCAAAGCGTGGAATGTTTATTAGACTGATTCGGCGCTTAGCTGAATTCCCTGGTAATGTTTTACGAATCAGTCCTCATATGGTATACAGATTCCTAACTCCGTCGGTCATATCCATTTGACAGTCCTATGTTTATTTTTCTTGTGTTAGTTTTTACTTATTTTATAAGTACGATGGGATTCCTTAATCTTTTTCTTTTCCTATAATTCAGCCAATGAACTATGAACTGTCTTAGACCCACCAGGGACCGAGCCGCGTAATTAAGTTTCCACGTAGAGTTACAAAAAAGGGCCAATCATATTAAACAGAACTTTGTTAATAAATGTCGAATACTTATTTTGAACTGGAGTGCCTTTAATTGAATGAAACCTTACAAATTAAACACTACCCTTGTTGTAATAAAATGCTTAAAGAATTCTTGAAGTACCAATAACCGGTTGAAATTATTTTATCAGGGAATTAAAAAAAAAATACGTCTTTTCAAAATACTTAAAAAAGAGAATTAAAACACAAACGTTTTCTTCCTTTGATTAGCATTGCAACCCATTTCGGTAGTTGCTAGTTACCTCTTCATATTATAAATTAAAGTCCTTCGGCGCGTCTGTCTGTCTGTCTGTTTGAGATAAACTCAAAAACTACCGAACGGAGTTTTATGCGGTTTTCACCAATAGATAGAGTGATTCATGAAGAAGGTTTAAATATATAATTTTTCAAGGTTTTGTGTAAATCGGTTGAAATATATAAGAATATCTGTGATCGGGCTGGCAAGCGGGCGATGTGTATTTGATTATCGTTAGCCACACGTTAGCCGTCAACCCCGGCCACGCGTGGCCGGGTCAGCTAGCTAATAATAATTAATTAATTTATTTATTTATTTATTTATTTATTTATTTATTTATTTATTTATTTATTTATTTATTTATTTATTTATTTATTTATTTATTTATTTATTTATTTATTTATTTATTTATTTATTTATTTATTTATTTATTTATTTATTTATTTATTTATTTATTTATTTATTTATTTATTTATTTATTTATTTATTTATTTATTTATTTATTTATTTATTTATTTATTTATTTATTTATTTATTTATTTATTTATTTATTTATTTATTTATTTATATATTTATTTATTTATTTATTTATTTATTTATTTATTTATTTATTTATTTATTTATTTATTTATTACTAAACGCCCTTTTTCGGGGCTTTTACATATACAGCATAGTTAGAAAAAAACATTTTATTGTACATAACTGAACTGCCTCAATAACAATATTTTATATTTATTCAAAGATAAATTGAAGATGTCCACTGACTTGGTATAATTGTTTCGCTCCATTAGTATTCTGGGCAAAGAGGAATACATATGGTAGTTAGTCCCAGAATTTCTGCACTGAAATAAATCCTGACTTCTAGTAATTGATGGACTTACCAACAACGTTGAGCTGAATGAAGTGACTCATTTTCGGTTCCGTGCTGACTTGACACTCGTACTGCCCTGCATCACGCGGTTGGACATATTTGACCTGAAAAATAAGAAAATATTTTAGTTTTGAACCATCATATCAAATACAATGCCTTTGAGTTTGCCAATACGTTGCAGGTAGGTAAGAGCGATTTAACTCTGATAACATGACCATTCTAACGAATTGCTATATCCGTATTAATTAGTGTATACATTTTATAACAAATTACACATTATATGAGAGATCTGGGAATTATTTTGGATGAAAAACTAAGTTTCGCCAATCACATCTATCAAATTGTGAACAAAGGTATGAAAACACTAGGCTTCGTACTACGAATAACTAAAAACTTTAATACCTTACAAGCCATTAAACTAATATATATATACCTCTAGTTTGAAGCCTAATCGAATATAACTCAGTAGTTTGGTCGCCAACTTATAAAATTCACATTAATAACATTGAGCGAATTCAAAAAAAATTTCTGCTTCTTATCAATTTTAAATTGAATATCCCAGTAGATGACTTAAAATACGATTTCTTATTAAATACTCTAAAAATACATACATTAGAAGACAGATGTAAAATAAACGAATTAACATTTTTATTCGAAATACTTAACTCTAAATTCGACTGTTGTGAACTCTTGCAACTCATTAACTTACGAACACCCACAGTAACAACACGACAAATTACAATATTCTGCAGCTGCACTCATAAGCGTAACTACATTGCCCACTCTCCGATACAACGACTTCACACCATGGGAATAAGTACTTGGGTGATGTTGACATTTTCAATATCAATTTGGCGAGTTTTGTGGATCATCTAAAACATTTATTTCAACACTATTACTAAAAACATCCTGTAAACCTATAAAATAGCTGTATTTTTCTGTTTTTTTTTTTATGTGTTTGTATGACTTTTATCTTATGTTGTTTTATTTGTATTATTTCCTAAGTTTCAACGTATCTGTCAAATTAAATTTACACTGCAAATCATGTGAAAGCTCTCTGGGCGTTAAATAAATAAATAATCATTATCCCAGGAGCAATAAAGAATTTTTTTTATTCTCGAATTCACGAAATAAACACAAAACAACAAAAGAGCCTCCGGAATAAGTGAAACATTTTTCAGTAACTTTTGACTAACAAAGAAGACACATGCGTCATATAGCGATGATGTTTAAGTTAGGTTAGTCACTTACTATTCAGATGTACCTACATATAATGTAGTTGTTTATAAAAAGTAATTTCAAAGTAGTTGTTGTAGTTGTTTAAAAAAAGTAATTTTGTTTTAAAACGAGCCTCCTGAACAAGGGAGAAAATTTCGGTTCTTATGACTAGACTTAGACGCATGTCAAAATTCTTGAGGAAATATGGCAATTAACGTTTGGATATTCAGATTTTGTGTACATAGTTTGAAACCGAAGTCATTTAAAGCGACGCGTCTAATATAAAATGTTCTTTTTTTTTTTTTTTTTTACGTTCTGTTTGAATTTGTTTTTTTTTAATATATTCAATAATATTATTATTTAATTTATAAAAACAATTTATTTATAAACAAATTCTGCTATATAATTATTATTACGCATAACAGCAGATGACAACGAAGATTGTTTAGCAAAACTTGTTCAGAAATAAACTGTTTTTATGAATTAAATAATAATGTTATTGAATACGTGAAAGAAATAAAAATAAAAATGGAGCTCTATATATTAAACTTGATACCAAAAAAAAATTCAGTTTGCATGTATTACTAAAAAATAATTTTAATTTGATACATATAGTTTAAGCAGGCTCATTTGAAACACCACTGAAAAACCCATGACCTCTTTCCCTCAAAACCAAACCTTATACCTCTATGACATGGAATGTCTGGGCTTGTTGGTCTCTGAAAACTACATAATATTGATGAATCTAACAATTAATATTTTTACACCTTACTGACTTTACTACCTGGCTTTACCCAATATTTAAATATGTTTACATTATTCTAAAATTGAAAAAAAAAGCAGATTAAACAATTTTGGCTTCTTGTATTCCAATTTCAACACTGAAATATGTGCTTAAAAACTACACAAGTCTTGCGTAATCAAAGAAAACATTTGCTTTGTTGCTTTACTAACATATTTAATAACTAACTATCCATCACATCGCAGGAGTAGGCAGAGAGGACAGATCGCCAAACCACTCGGTCTTGGCACACACTCCTTGCCTCGTTTACATTCATACATCGTCTCGTACATGCTCTTCTATTATTATGACTCTTGACATGGTTTGACTCAAGAATCTGATTCACTTGGTCGTGCCATGTCTTTCTTGGGCGTCCTCGACTTCTTCTACCATTCACATTTGCGTCATATATTCTCCTTCACTTCTTTCTTCGTTCATTTGCTCTACATGCCCAAACCCACTGAGCGTCCCTTTCTTAATTTTACACATTACGCTTATATCAGCCTTGCATTCTTTGCGAATTTCCACGTTTCTCCCATGTGTCTGACACGTGACGCAATACGACACGTGTGAGAAACATGTCATACTTACAAAATTTATAAAATAAAAACATAGGTGCATTTGTTTGAAATCACGTTATTTCAATATTGGTTTCGGAAGTAACCTTAATTCATAAGGAGAACTTTAATATTTTTCTCACAAATGAAGGTCCCTTCCGAAATTGGTACAGGTAAAATTATTATAAAAAAAGTGGTTTCAAACAAATTTTTGAGTTTTTATTTTACATACGTCCTGATTTAAAAAGCTTTGTGAAGTGTATATGCTTGCTTAAACTAGAAACAGAAGTTTTTTCAGGTATTTCTAAGAAGCCTGCTCAAAAGAGCTAGCAGCATTGATCCTTATGCACCGGTGAACGCACGCCAAACTTAACTGACACGAGCGGAACACCCGTCCACGGTGACATGACAGTTGATCTATCGACAGTTGGACCCCCGCCCGGCATACTTATATACAATGTGCAGTCGGTTTAGGGAAAATATGGTACACCTAATTACACAAACTTTTACTAAGTGACCCGAAGGGATATGCAGTGAGGCTGTACTGCCGAATAACAAAAGTCTCAAACACATTTTCATTCAAATGCATCAAGGAAAAATCTGCTTCTCTACATACCGTGAATACCAGCGCATTAGCACAAAAAATCAACACTGTGCATAAATTCGTTTGATATTCATATCAATTTATTATGAAGGGTATTTTTGAAGTTGATTACACGTTTGAAATTGGTAAATAATGCATTAAAAATTATAATTTTTATAGTAAATATCATTTCAGGGGGCCAAAAGTCGGGTCACCCTCGTTCACAAATGTTATTATCGGCTTCATAAGGAATGGGTCTCATGCAAATTGGCGACATCAGCTTTCTGTTCAGTTAACTATCTTAATATTTAATACAGAAAAGAAAAAAAAGATTTTATTACAATTATAAAAAAGGCTTCACGACAAGCTGACCCCTTTTAAAGTTATTAATAGTTATGAAAAAAATTGAACCATAGACCATAACCTAACCTAACATAACCCATCTAACCTTTTTTTTCATCTCTTATAATTTCATTTCCATCGTGAATTATTGAACAGAATTGATTTCAAAGTACCTACACGGCACACATTCGTGTAATATTTTAAAAGAAAAATACTGCAAAACAAATTCAAATCAAAATGCTTGCCTTATAAGACTGTGTTCAACGTATAATAATAACATTCTCTCTGAAATAGATATCTTCAATTGGGACGAAAGTAAACATAAAAACTCTATAAAATGATTTCAAAACTACATTAATGATATATTATGGAATGACACATATTTTGTATTACCTCCTGTTATAATAATGTAATGTCTTTTAGTTGTTGTAAGATTACTGTTTAATTTATAGGTACATAATGTAATAGTATAATGAGGAAATCTATAATTGGTTTCTCATAAAGGTAAATTTACATTTAATTTTATTTAATCAAATGAGAAACTGTTGATTTCCTTAAAATAGAATAAATAAATAAATAATCACCCTTAAAAAGAGGTGTTGAAGTTGCATGGTTCTGAGATTCACCGAATAAATATTACCACTACAATAATTTACAATATTACGCAATGAACCAATAAAATAAAATGTTTACATGTTCTAAAACAAAGATTTAATGGGGAACTTTAATACCCCACAATATTCCTCATCATTATTTTATTATTTGACATTAACGCCGCAATTTATTATTCCATCACCACTGAAATATTTCACGATCGACATCAAACATTTACTTAAAATTATTATTATTACCGTGAAACTTTTATGATAGTGTAAAAGCCTTCAGTAACGTGACAAATGATATTTCAACGCAACCCTGGATATGATTGATGGTTAAATTGCCTATCCCAGTAAAAAATAATGAATTATATCCACGAAAATTAATAAAAAAAATATAATTATTTTGGGGTCCGCAGCCGTGAGCCGTGGCAGTGTCAGTGTATAAAAAAATAAATCTCTCAAATACGCGTTAAATTAATGTGGTTTTGGAGTTTCCAGCAAGAGATTATTTAAGTGTAATGATTGCCGATTTTAAACTTATCTGCAAGATTCGTAATGATTGATTAAAAAAAGTGCATTTGCACGGGGAAACTCCGAGTTTTAATTTGAAGCTGTATCAAAAAATAAGAAGCTAAATAAAAACAGGTCACGCCTTTGGACTGAATTCTGAATTTCATTTAATCAGTTTGTCATCGTTTGCCATCAGTGTAGTATGTTCCAGATGGGCGCGCTAAACTTTAGAGCTAATCGATAAGAGCTTTACTAATAAACGTGGGTAAATTTTAAATAACCGTGTATGTTTTATTGAAATTACCGTTTTTCGATTTTTCTGAATAAAAATATTTTATTTTATTTTTTTTTTATGAAAAACAAATACCTTTGTATTACACCACTATTTTATTAACAAAATCAACATGTTTCGAAAACTATGTTTTCTTCGTCAGGATAATAAGTCAATAATAAATAACAAAAGACAAACAAGTATAGACTAATTAGAACATAGACAAAATATTATAAAATATTTGCAAACCACATTTTGGAAACAGGTCATTCTTTTGATATTAATAAAGGTTTAAAAATTTTACACACTAACACAACGGGTATACAATTAGATAATTTAGAAATTTTAGAAATTAGAAAAAGTGTTAATAGTAAATTAAATATTATAAATAACCAAACGTTTTTTAAAAATAGCCATCTTTTAAATTTATTTTCGTATTAATACTTATACTTATAATAATTTATTTTGTTATTTAGACTTCTTGTTTTCCTTTTAAAAGATTTTTTATTATGTTAATGTAATTTTTTACCCATTCTAAAATAATTTTTATATTTTATTTTATATAATTGTTTTTTATGATATATTTTAGGTAATTAATCACCTCTCCTTTCTAATATTTTGTCTATGTTCTAATTAGTCTATACTTGTTTGTCTTTTGTTATTTATTATTGACTTATTATCCTGACGAAGAAAACATAGTTTTCGAAACATGTTGATATTGTTAATAAAATAGTGGTGTAATACAAAGGTATTTGTTTTTCATAAAATTAATGATGACACCCCAAAGTAAATATGCCTATTTTGAAGAAAAAATATTTTTATTTCAAACATGAAAATTTAAAAAAAAATCACTTATATTTTTACCCCACACGTCGAAAAATTGTATTTAATTTGAAATTTATGGATCTTATGGAAGAAATATAATATTTTTTTTTATTTAGGGAGTCTGCAAGAAAACTGTCATTTCACTTTCATCGCGTTTATACAATAAAAAAATTACAATAATTCCTTGAGAATAACCAAAAAAAAGAAGATATTATGGACTCTTGGTTTGCTTAATGTCAACAATGATTTCTTGGATTTATATTTACTTACATGTACATAGGGCATTCATGTCGATAAAAACATTAATTTAATTGAATTTTTTGTAAAATTCGTGCGATAATAGTGTAAGACTTTTTAAAGACTGGAATCTTATGTGTCAGTCTGACAAAATGCAACTTTGCCAGATCTTTTGCAGCACATTTATATACATTGTTTTATTAAGAAGAATTCAAACCAAAGCTTGTACAGTATTATTGAATGTGTAACTTAAACACTGTTAGACGGCCGGGAAAATTTTTGTTTTTAGCAAGGCTGTAATTATTTAGCTTTCACCATAAATTTTATAAAGAAAGACAAAACCGTAAACACCGGGTATTATCACAGTACGATCTCAGTTTAATGATAGAGAATTAGAAAGAATCCTGAAAAAATTTTTAATGGAATGTTGGGAAATTTATTGCATGAATTAAAATCCCCGTGAAAGACAGACTTAAAAAGACTTCAAAAGAAGACTAGTAAATTTATAACTGCCGTCATCGAAAAAATGCAAGTGTAGCTGACTTCTATAGTGCAAAATTTTTTTCAATCCAACATTCCGTTGGTATGGATAATTTTGAATTTTGGGCTTGCTGAAAAAGCAGGTCATAAAGAGGTTTTTATCCATATTTGCGGAATTCCACATAAGTGTAGCTGACATGCGGAAAATTCGAACACTCGTTTGAAATGCGGTTTTCTTTCAGTGCGGCGGGGATTATTTTATCAGATTCTGAACAAAACAGCACGATGCAGCTCAAACATTACGGAAAATGAGGAGTTAAAATGTTTGAAATTTCAAACCCAACAAAAATAATTTAAATTAAGGAGCCTTGACAGTCAATTTTTAAAATGTGAAATTGTTTTCATGATAATTTTCTAGAAAACATAATAATATTAATATTTAGGTTGGGTATTAGGTACGTATTACAAACGCTTGTGATATTGGGACGAATAAATAAAATTCAAAACGGCGGGCGGTGTAGAATTTAATGATTTATAGAATTTGATGCTGTGTGGAGGAGATTTTGTTTAGAGAAAAGAAGGAGAGAAAGTTCTGGGAAAGAAAAAAGGAATGAGAGGTGGCTTCGAATCTGGGGGTCAGTGTGTCAGTCAGTGACTTCAAACACTTAACCCGTGACATCTTGACGAATGGAAAACCGCATTTTAATTTGCTCAATCTAAATTATTGTTATTAATGAGAAAATCACAACAAATGCGCAAGAGAATTTTGGAAAGATTCGAATTTTTTTAATTATTTTTTTTTTCAATTTAAATAAACCTTTTTTTAAATTTAGACACTATGTGTTTTTTTCTTTCTTGATTTCTGAATCTTGTGTTTCGAATCCAAGAATATTTTGGTAAGGTTTTAATTAGTTGTTTGTTTAAATCACTTAACGAATCCTTCAACATTATTTCGTCATTGCTTTCGTGTTGAGTGATTCTTGGTTTTCACTTGTATTCATAACGATGTCAGCACGAATAATTATAATTATTGTTTAGAGTTGAATAAACATAATTTCATGTCAATTTTGCCGAGCGTGCCACCAGCCCTTGTGTTTACGGGGCGTTTCCGTCAGTTGGAATGTAGGAATTACGACACGATAAAACTGTCATTGTGATTTTCAAAATGTGGGTTAATATTTTTGTTTCATTTCTTTGTTCGCATTGAAGGAGAAAACTCGATGTGAAAGAATGATATAATTTCTTTAGACAATGTAAAATAATCACGGCATGGTACCTACATAATAGATAAAATTTTAGTTTTTTTTTTAAATATCTTTGAAGAAGAAGATGATACTAATAAACTTTAAAGACAATATGGAAAAGGACAAGACCTAGAAAAATAAAATGTAACGGTGAAAACTGGGACTCGAACCCCAGTCTTACCGGGATAAACGCCAAAACCAACTCGGCCATTGGGACTCTTTTTTTAAGTAATTTTTGTCGATCTCATATTTAAAATTCAGAATGAACAATATTATCTTCGAAAATAACTGAACGTCCTATACATTTAGTAAAATAATATTATTTTCGTAATAATTTATCCCATATTTTTGGCGGCTACCTTTTAAATCATTATATATCATTGAAGAAGAAGATAAAACATAAGATAATAATAATGGAATGCGGCAGCTGAACTTCCTTTTTTTCAAATGCGCGCCATTCAGTCGGTTGACGTCGTAGCGGACCGCTAGTGATCTCGTTCGAGAGGTGAAATTATAAAGTTTTGTCGCGACACAATTTAGTTGCCACCGTGCGTTGAAACAGTGAGGAGCATGCGTTTGCCGTTGAGGCCTACTTTTCGAACGGATGTTCTGTGATCATGTTTTGTTCCAAGAACGCCTCACTCTCCCGATTTGTCCTACGGGGTGTCTAGTGATTTTTTTCTATGGGGGTTTTTTGAAATCCCGTGTTTATATGACCCGTTCAATTTGAAAAATAACATCCAGAAATCAGTTTACTTAGTGTACGGAGAATGGTGGACGTCACCTAACTAATTTGATCTTCAAAAACTAAGTAAAACAAAAATTTAGATATGTGCCTACATTATAAAAAACAAATAAAAAATTTCATATTCAAACAATGGGTTTTATTAAATTTTGAAAAAAGGAAGTTTTGCTGTCGCACTCTGTTTAATAATAAGAAATCTCAACAAAAATTAAAAAAAGAACAAAATGTTTAAAAATAAAAAGGCAACGGTTGTAGCTGAGACTCGTACCCAAGATCTCTTGTCTTACCGGGACAAACGCCTTAAGCAACTAGGCCATTAACAAGAGATCCTGGGTTCAGTATCTTGTAAGAGGTTCTTATAAATCATTTGCAAGGCGCCTAAAACTACACAACTCCCTTGAGATTGATACGCCTTCAAAACCTACTACCAGTCTACTTATCAAATTCTTCCTGGTGGTTCAAATACATCACACCTTTAGATTGAAGAATCCAAAATTAACATCATTGGCGGTGTCCCGTCAAATTGACGGTATAAGAAACTGATTATTTATCCCCTTGGTCAAACACCTGAAGGTTTTTTTATGGCCTGGCAGCAATCGAATCAAATCACTTCACCAGGAGTTTCATAAAGAAATCTGAATTGAAGAAAATGGTAGAAATTCTTGAATCTAGTGATTCTCTGGTTAAAGTAATGGCAGTAAAAATTATCTCACCTGTAACGTCCAAGTGTTAGAAGCTTCAACCAGAAAGGCCTGAAACCTCTCATCAGCTATGAAGGTGTAGCGGTCCACTGTGAGAATGTGGGCATCTCGTCTTCTGATCCAGGATACTGATTTGTTTCCTAACTGCTTTACCTACGAACAAAAGAAATTTTTATTTAGAAAACTAGTCAATCAAATAAAGTTTATGCTAAAGACGTCTACCAAATCCGGAATTTGTCTTGTGTGGTAGTCACTACATCATAGATACCCAACATGAAATATTATTTAAAACCTTTAAATTGTTTCATCACTGTAACCAATGCACCGTTTGCTGCTCCATTACAAAATAAATAATTAATAAGTATGTAGATGTGAATAATTAATTTTCTGGAACTAATGGCCGTTTCTATTTCGATTCCATAGATTTATTATTGCATGAATAGAGATAAAACATTTTGTGTCTTCATCGATGTACGTGCTCAGTTTTTTTATAATATATAATAACCTATTATAAAGTCCCTTTTTACTGCTGAAGAATGGTCACTGTCATCCATGAATATTATTTCAAGCAAGACACAACTAAATCCCTTCATGATGGCGTACATACGAGCTTTGCCTTGGGCTACTATAATCAGTGCGAAGTGCCTTATGTTAGGTTAGATTTGTAGACGTCGGTCCACTATAACCCTCAAAGAGGTAATTGTATGATAGTGCCCCAGGACGTACGATAAGTTCCATGCCAAATCCAAACTATTGGCCTGTGTTTCTACACCTGTCAAAGTTTGCATTGCATTTCGGGAAACCTTTTGTTGGTTCAAAATTCAAAAGCTTATTGTTGTGGGGAAATTAAATGCTATTAATTTATGCGGATTCAAATTGTGAATTAATGATTATGCCATTAAATAAAACTTCCAAATTCAATGCTGTAAACGTAAACATTATCAGCTTTACTTATAAAACTATACTTATATAAATTATAAATAGATGAACAAACGTGTGTGTAAAAACCTTATCAATAAACTAAAATTGACCGAACTGATGATCAACAGCCGTAAAAAGTTATGTACACTGTTTGTACAGCGGAAGAGTGTAGTTTATTTGTTGTACAAACTTGAAATTTCTCAATAAATTTCGGAACATTTCGAAGGTGTTTTTAAGGTGCTGAATTTATATATATATATTTTTTTTAGTATGTCGTAAAAACAAATATAATTTTACAAACTAGATATAATTAAGTTTTAGATTTTTGTAATTGAAATACACTGATATTTATAAATTGAAACATTCTTATTTCAAACATGAAAAAAGTTGAAAAAAAACATATATTTTTTATTTCTTCAAAATTCGCAAACTCACTTTGTGGCGTCATTATAAATTTAATGAAAACAAATATATATATTTTACCCCAGATATCGAAAAAATTTTGCTGAATCCAAAATTTACAAAATAAATTCCTTTTCATCAGGGAATCTACAAGAACACCCTCGTTTCACTTTTTATCTCTTTTATAAAAAAAAAATAATAATATATATTAAATTTACTTAGAAAACCCAGAGAATAACCAAAAAAAATTGACACTTTGTATTCTTTGTTTACGCAACATAAGCTTTGATTTTTTGGTTTATATGTATCTGCCATGCATAAGGCATCATCTATGTTACTAAAAAACATCGTTTTGTAGAATTATCATTAAATTCATGAGGTAACACTCAATTACAAAACAAATTTCAGAAGTTACCTCACTTGGTGGACTTATTTTATTAGTAAAAATTCCAAAAAGAGCTTGTACGTTGTACAGTCTTTATTCAATACGTATTCAAAACCTCCGTTTAACGGAAGGGAAGTTTTTTTGTTAGTAAAGCTAAATATGTTTATAATATGCGTAGTAAATATGACGTATTTACATATGTTGTATTTAAGTACATTCATAACGGTACATAAAGAAAATGTTGACCAGTAAAATATTTTGTTGGTTTTTGTGAAATTTTTATTTGATCAAAATGTGTAAATTGTTTAAGTGTATGATGATTTGTGGCTCTCCGCTGTTTAATGTTTCTGCTTTTGGTTTGTGCTGTTAGTAGTACACTATATACTAGTTCAATCAACAACATAACGGTGTCGTCAATCATTATGGTTACGATATGATGAAACTTGAGGCACCTGGGTTGAAGTCCTGGGTTCAATTTCTATTCTTTTTCTGTTTCAAATTTGCGGTCAAGGATGGTTAAAATTGTCTTCGATGATTTAATGAAAAAATAAATATGCGTTAAGCAAATAAAGATGATGTTTATAGTTCCTAGTCGAAGTATTACTAAAATTTCATAATGTAATTCGTTTGGGAGAAACGACTTCCGATGTACTTCAGAAGAAAGTAAATTTTTTAAATTTAATTGCTTTTAAATCATGCCTGAAGGTATCCACATTTTTTGCCAAACGAAACATGGCGAGCTTAGTAACGTATATTCTTAACTGCGAATAAAACTTTGTAGGTAATTTAGTTTAACTGTCAAATCCACTGACGGATTTTCATCTTCAACTCTAAAAAACATTTTCGGTTAAATTTGCCGATCCGCTTCGCATCTCAAGTTTATGCGTGTTTCATATTTAAATTCCATGCCCGAAGTTTTGCATGTTATGTAACTCGCGTAGGTATTAATAAATATACTCGTACATTCACTAAAACATGTTCTATGTTGTAACTCATGTACGAAAACGAATTCAAATGTTCTCTGCATAGGTAATTTTTTTCTTCGTTCTCCTTACTAACCACTATCTAAAATTGTGTTCTGGAAATAAAACAGACTTACACGGTCTGAATTAAAGAAGATTTAAAGAAAGGTTTGGTTTTAGAAAGGCTTCAATGTTTCTTCTTCCTGATTAAATTATTTGTGTGTTTATACATGTTTTTTTGTGTGTTTATACATGTTTAATTATTTGTGTGTTTATACACGTTTAATTATTTATGTGTTTATACATGTTTTTTTAAATGCACTAAATTGGAAGAGGTTTTAGTGTGAGAGGGAGAGTGGTTTCAGTGACAATTCCAATGAAAGGTGAGTACATCATTCAACTCAACATTCATCCTTTGTTTATATAATAAGACATTTACATGCATAAAACATGAAGGATCAAATATGAGAAAATACATTTATGCACACTTACGAGTACACATGTATATGAGTACGTGTGCACACTCTACATATACATACACACGCATACATGTACATACACACTTGCACATAACATACACTTATACTAAGTGACGAGATCATCAGGGATATGTAAGTACAAGTTCCTTCTGAAGGTAATAATTGAATTTTAAAGTACATCCAAGTCAACATGTTTGCAATGTTCTTTGTATAATCGGGTCATTCTTGAGGTTGGTTTAAAAAAACTAGTGTTACTACGGTTAGTATCGATCCAAAAGGTTTCAAGGTTTCCCATGAATTTCGGCCTCATATTAAGATTAATTTGATTAATTAAATATTATTCATACATGTTGGTTATGATTTTAAACAGAGAGGCTGATGTATTTTATGGGCTGATGAATTTTTTCTACTCTTATTTATACAACCCTGAAGAAGGTTCAGGCTGAACCGAAACCGGTTGGTGTTTTATATATGTTTTTACTCAATAGGAGTTGTCAAATATAGTAATTTTATCAACATAATAAATATGTCTAACCACAAAGTGATTCCTAACTGTGAAAGTTTAAGAATGTATGACTAGACTTTACGGATTTTTACTTTTCAATCACCTTTTCCGTATTCCCAGAAAAAAAAATGTACAATAAAAGAAACAACAAATACGATCGATATACGCGAAAGATCAAAGTGACCCCATTATTTAAAAGTCACCCCACTTGTGACGGTTCACGTTTCATTCTACCCTCTAACAACATCAAAGAGGACTTAGTTCCTACTTTACCTTTTCACTAATAACAATTTTGAGGTCAATTGTTCAGCTTTCTGATAACTTTCTTCGCGTGCGTAATAATGACTTTTCAAGTATTTTTTTACAGAAAAATATATAAGGTTTATATGATTCCTCCGGCTATTAATTAGCCGCGTTAACAAATAACGAGCTCATCTTAGAAGCGAATTTTTTATTATTTCTGACGCTTTCAACTTTGCGAGAAATTCTGAAATTGTTGCTTTGTATAGTGACGGCGACGCAGTTAAAATTTGTCGCAAGTCATTTGCTTGAAAACCATTAAACACTTTAACGGCTGTCGTAAAAGAAAATTAAGTTAACATTGTCGAAGCGTTATTTCCACAGCGGTAAAAAGGGTCAAGGTACGACCGTGGAGGACGAATGGGGATCAATTTTATGCCTCCTTCGGGCGTTATTGGCTTTTGTTTATTGTACTGCCGGGATTCGCCACCGAGCAATAAGGAACGGGGCATTACGGGGGGGATAATGTACAGAAGATACAAAGGATAGAAGAATCATGCTACACATTTTACAGTGAAAAGTCAAAAGTGTCCCGCGACACTTTTTTGTTCTAACATGCTTTTTTGGGGATTAAAATAATAATTATTGCCATCGGGAAAGCGTTCTTATTTATAACTAAAAGCAAAAACGCACATATTATCACAGGTCCACTGCGGGAATTGTCACAGGCACAGAGTAAAGATTTTTTACGCAGAATAAAGGGGGTTGGGAAAACCTGGGTAGGGCGTACCACAAGGACGTGGTTGGTTTTGAAATTAATCTGATAGTTTACAGTCTGGAATTTTATGGTACAGGGACACATTTTTGTTAAAGTAAAAAATGCTTGATTTTTGACGGTGAAACATTTATCAACAATATTTTTTGTGTATTTTGTTTTGTTTTTAATCCTCGTAACAAAATTTTGATTGCTTACAAACTGTAAGCATATTAAACAAATTTAAAACGTTCTGTTGTTTAGATTGACCAACTTAACTTTGCATTTGGTGGTGTAGGTTTGTCATAATTAAAAAATATGTTTGTAAAATTAATTCATTCGTTAGTACCAGACCGCCGGCGAAGGGAAGTGTGTCCAGCAATACGAATTCAAAAAGCATAACTAGGTATACATTTTATAATAATATGTATTCGGCACAATTTTTTACGGTGAATCTAAAATGGTTAAAACAAACGAATACATGCGTAATTTATTGCGTGACTTAGCAGGGGTTTCCGGGTTTACAGGGGAGGACCTTAGCGGCGGATGCGTTTGCCCACTTACTGAGTGGTGTGCCAGATGTGCCCGGGAGGGGTTGGTTGCGGGAGACCTTTTGACCTCTCCAGTCGGACTTCCTCGACCTATTGCCTTGTACCGCATTGGTAAGGATGGATTCATATGTCCGTCATTTCGGAATACATTGACCCCCAGATTCCTACCCACTCCTCATATTTCTTTCCTTTACAGAATTACCTTTCCTTCAATTCCATAAAAAATTCTCCTGTGTGGAGCTTTAAAATTTTGCTTTAGTTTCGGCCTGTTCAATTGTTTGACAAATAATTTAGTACAGAGCTCTATTTTTTTTTTACTAAGATGTAGTACAAGCGTTTTTTACTTTCCTTTAAGTAGTTAAACATCTGAAATATTTGTTGGAGGGACTAGGCTGGCTCAAACAACAATGATACCACCCACCTCTTGGAGGTAGATGAGATTCTCTCTTAGAGCAGCCGGGGAAGTTTCCAAGTCCCAAGTTTAAAGGTAATTTCCCAAGCACCGATCATTGTCGAGACTGCCGTGTAAGCCACCTCGAGCGGATTCTCCGTGAAAACGGAGGGCCCAACTAGCGTCTAGGTGCCCCAGATTTCGCCCTACCTAGGTACTGCAGGGTTTAACGCGGAATTGAAGGCTCGACTTTATACCTGCACTCTGCAGTAATGTATGGAGAGAATCGGAAAAGGCTCAGAAACCCTGTAGTATTTTGCACAATACATGTTTAAGTTATACATATATGTACCTACCACTATGTAGCATCATTATTTATGTAAAGACCCATATGTATGGGGGTGTACAGAAAATAAATACTTTAACAAATTTAAAAGAATCGAATCTACTTTAACATCTACGAAAAAGGCCGTGAACAGCTAATACCTCGAAATTGTGTTAACTGTAACGATCTGAAATGTTGTAATCTGAAGGGTGATTCTGTATTTGTTGCGACAGCGTAACGCGTGTTATCCCGCGAGCACTCGTGCCTTTAAAACTCACACGAACACTCACGTATAGAGCATTTAGCTCAAGTTTTATAAATAGCCAAAAAGTACATAAATTATAGCATATTTATTTATATTATTACTAATATATAATAAAACAATCATGCCAAATGTTTATTTTTAATGTATAGCATTTGTAGCACTATAATAATTTAATAACAATACAGGAACTAAGTTGGCATTTCTTAACTACACTTTTGAAATAAACTGAAAAAAAAACTTCTATAAAAAAATTAAGCAATGATAACAAAATATTAATCTTCATAATATGCACGAGCTTTACATAAGCCACACAAAATAAAAGCACGTTCTGTACATAACTCAAACTAAAACGTTCTGAAAATAATTAAAAACATTATTAAAAACATAATACTTATGTTGTCACTCGCGCGATGAGCGAAATGCCACACGACGAGACCTGGCCAAAAAAAACACCTCTACTGAGCGACTTGTACACCCTAAGACGAAAACACCGATAGGCACGAGATGGGAGACGAATAAAACTCAGCTATTGGGCGAACGAGTTACGTATTCACATTGTTGCATAAATGGGGCGAATTTTAAATTCACCGTGAGGAAAATGCTCATAGAGCGAGTGCTCGCGGGTTAAATCGGCCGTATACGGTACATGTTGACAGTTTCCTTAAATGTAGGATTCCAGCATCGCTAACGAACTAAATACTGCGCTTCTGTTAAGACACACACTCTTAAAAGTATTAATCCTAACGCCAGAGATGACGGTGTTTTTGCCGCTTTAGGAGATGACAATTGCGGGAAAATTTGCAAATGGAATGCCATCGCGTGCACATATCAAAATAATACGACAAACGGGTAGTCGTGTATGAACGCCTATTTTATGTAAGTAATTTTTATAACAAATAAATAGTAATTCATGTTTTTAAGTAGGTTATTAATCCGTTCGACACGCGACAGGCATAGACAATCCATCGAAAGCCATAGAAAATCACTGAAGTTTGGCCTCTGACGGCGCATGCTGGATGCTTTCCGGTATCCGACAGATTTTGCCTTTTTGTCTTAATTGTCTCGTAACACTCCCGCACAGGTAAAATTTGTTTAAAAGCTCGAGAAAACATTTCGATAGTTGGAAATGCTTTCAATTTCAGCAGATGTAAAGAAAGATGATGCACACGGACACGCTCACAACATAATTTGTTCGCTTTATCTTTTCTTTGTTAAAAAAACAGTTTATCTTTGTATACTTAATACACCATCTAAAAATTTGCGATTTGAACCAGTGAAAGTTTTTGTGCTTTTCAAGTTTTTAAAAAATTCTATTCGTCTGATTAAGGTCTTTTTAGGTATGTTTCTTTGAAGAGTCCGTATTAAAAATTTTGGTGGAAAAATCATCGTTCGTCCGACGCGACTCCAGTTTGAAAATTCATCTGGCCTGCCTTGTGGAGATGATTAAATACCCTACCAGTTTCCATGGTATGGCTAATCTCTTCCAATGGGATGTGTACGAGACCTCTAGGCCTGCACAAAGACTGTAAATAGTAAGCGCCGGCACACAGTGACGCCCGACTATTGCAATGTCTTGAAAGAGATGTTTTCTCGCCTTGACAGCTGTTGAAAGTTCTCAGGTTGAATCTCTCGTGTTGTATCTCTCGTGTTGTATCTCTCGTGTTGTATCTCTCGTGTTGTATCTCTCGTGTTGTATCTCTCGTGTTGTATCTCTCGTGTTGTATCTCTCGTGTTGTATCTCTCGTGTTGTATCTCTCGTGTTGTATCTCTCGTGTTGTATCTCTCGTGTTGTATCTCTCGTGTTGTATCTCTCGTGTTGTATCTCTCGTGTTGTATCTCTCGTGTTGTATCTCTCGTGTTGTATCTCTCGTGTTGTATCTCTCGTGTTGTATCTCTCGTGTTGTATCTCTCGTGTTGTATCTCTCGTGTTGTATCTCTCGTGTTGTATCTCTCGTGTTGTATCTCTCGTGTTGTATCTCTCGTGTTGTATCTCTCGTGTTGTATCTCTCGTGTTGTATCTCTCGTGTTGTATCTCTCGTGTTGTATCTCTCGTGTTGTATCTCTCGTGTTGTATCTCTCGTGTTGTATCTCTCGTGTTGTATCTCTCGTGTTGTATCTCTCGTGTTGTATCTCTCGTGTTGTATCTCTCGTGTTGTATCTCTCGTGTTGTATCTCTCGTGTTGTATCTCTCGTGTTGTATCTCTCGTGTTGTATCTCTCGTGTTGTATCTCTCGTGTTGTATCTCTCGTGTTGTATCTCTCGTGTTGTATCTCTCGGTTGTATCTCTCGTGTTGTATCTCTCGTGTTGTATCTCTCGTGTTGTTATCTCTCGTGTTGTTATCTCTCGTGTTGTTATCTCTCGTGTTGTTATCTCTTAGGTTGTATCCCGGGCCTTCAGCCCGGAGCAAGATGGCCAGGGCTCAGGTATCAGCCTCAGATCAGGCTCGGTGCAAGGGGGCCCCGGGCCTTCAGCCCGGAGCAGGATGGCCAGGGCTCAGGTATCGGCGTCAGATCAGGCTCGGTGCAAGGGGGCCCCGGGCCTTCAGCCCGGAGCAGGATGGCCAGGGCTCAGGTATCGGCATCAGATCAGGCTCGGTGCAAGGGGGCCCCGGGCCTTCAGCCCGGAGCAGGATGGCCAGGGCTCAGGTATCAGCGTCAGATCAGGCTCGGTGCAAGGGGGCCCCGGGCCTTCAGCCCGGAGCAGGATGGCCAGGGCTCAGGTATCAGCCTCAGATCAGGCTCGGTGCAAGGGGGCCCCGGGCCTTCAGCCCGGAGCAGGATGGCCAGGGCTCAGGTATCGGCGTCAGATCAGGCTCGGTGCAAGGGGGCCCCGGGCCTTCAGCCCGGAGCAGGATGGCCAGGGCTCAGGTATCAGCATCAGATCAGGCTCGGTGCAAGGGGGCCCCGGGCCTTCAGCCCGGAGCAGGATGGCCAGGGCTCAGGTATCAGCATCTGATCAGGCTCGGTGCAAGGGGGCCCCGGGCCTTCAGCCCGGAGCAGGATGGCCAGGGCTCGGGTTTTGTAGGTGTTGTTCCATCGGGTGTTTGAAATTTCGGAGCTCCGACTGGTGACGGCGAGACTGGCGTCTTGAATCGTCCAAGATTTGTTCAGGTAAGCGAATTTACAGAGATGTTTCTCCAACTTGCTAGTAGTTAAGACTGAATATCGTTGTCTGTTTGCAATCCTTTTATAGTGGCAGTCGAGTTCATTGCACAACTTTTCCATTCAAATTGTGAAATAATCGCGAGTCTTTATTAATCATTTTGGTGACTCATCTCCGTTAGCAATATTTCAATGGTGAAATTCAAATAATTTCTATTTCTGGTGCTATGAATCATCTCTCGCACTATTGAAATTGATTTTTGATGATGCAACGTTTCAATATTTTGCCGTTTATAATAATTTACGATATGCAGAGTAGTAATTCTATAACACGTTCGATACAGGATGAGTGCATCCACATCCGACCAGTACAGACAAATACTGGAAAATCGGTTGCTGCCTCAAGTCGGAGAATGCTTTTTCAGGTGGCCAGGACTATTTATGCACGATTCCGCACCCTGCCGTAAAACCAGGTCTGTCACTGCATTCCTGGCTGAAAAGGTTGAGGTTTTACTTTGTCCGGGGAATCACCCTGACATGAACCCTATTGAAAACCTCTGGGAGCTCACAAAGAGGGAGATTGCCAAAGGCGATCTCAACTAAGCAGCGGCTCATCGAAACCTTCATCCAAGGCATCACTCTCCTGAACTAAAGCGCAATACAACGCCGTGCATTGAGAGTATCCCACGGCACGCACAAGCTGTACTTGCGGCTAAACGTGGTATTACAAAATATTAATTTTCCGTGCGATAATGTTTAAAGATAATTAAACAAAAAAATTATTAACATATTTAGAACAAGTATGGTATTTAAATCATTCAAACTAAATGTTCTTCTTAATAAATAATAATATCTGTCATTGAAGAAGAAGATTACACTTATAATCTAAATGAAAATATGAATGAAAACAAGACACAGAAAAATAGAAAAAGACAATGGTCGCAACTGGGACTCGAACCCAGACCTCTCGTCTAACCGGGACGTGCGCGTTATCCAATTTCGCTATTGCCACCTTCTGTCAAACCGTCATATTTGTCAATCTCATATTTCGGATAAATGTATCCGAATTTATTCATATGGAACTATTGACTTTATGAAAGTCTAAATGAATATTCAATTTTTTATAAGAAAAACTATATACAAAAGTGAGAAAAACACATTTCTAGATATCTCCATTAATATGGAAAACCCCTGTTAACCAATACTTTAATAGTTCAAAGTGATTTATCACTTTTATAAAATGAAGTCAAACTGCAAAGTGATTGTTTCTCATGATAAAATAATTATTAAATATATTTTCCTATTTCAACTCGACCACTTTGTATATTAACTCTCTATAAATTTGTTTGTTCCGTGTCCTGTCAGGCACGGTAAAAACGTAAACCTTATGTTCATAATATATTGATGTACCCAAAAAATAAATCTTTCCAATAATGGGAACTGTTATACAATCATTGTGATCACTTAAAGAAAGGCTCTCATTGTTCACATTGAACTATTTATTATTACGGGTTTTTGTGTGAATAGTATCAATTATAAAGTATTTATTTTGCATAACTAAACTGTCTCAGTAACAACATTTTGTATTTGATTAGAGATGTTCACTGAATCCGTATAATTATGTCCCTCCATTAGTATTCTGGGCAAAGAGGTATACGGTATAGGAAGTTAGTCCCAGTATTTCTGCATTGAAATAAATCCCGACTTTAGCATTACGTAGTGGCATCCGAAAGCTTACCAATGCAAGCAATTTTGGAACATCAACATCATTCAAAATTTTATATAGAAATACCAAGTCAGTGGAAATCCTTCTATCTGATAGTTGTAGCGTATTTATATCATTTAAATGAGTGTTTATGTACGAGTAGTTTAACAAAATTGCTGGACTACACATCTTAAAACATAGGAAACCAGAATTTATTTTGTATGCTTTCAATAGCCTGTACATGAATATAATGTAGTTGGGTTTGGGATAATAATGTGGGTTCCAGACGGAAGAATTGTACTCAAGTTGACTTCTAACAAAGGCAAAATAAACAGTTTAATACACTTAATACTGTTGAAATTTCTAGTTAGCCTAGTTATAAATCCGAACATTTGTGAGCCCTTATTAGAGATTCCCCTTATGTGAATAAGAAATTAAATATTTGATTGAAGCCTTAGTCTTTAATTTGTGTTAATGTTTAAGAGCATCATTGTCAATGTTGTAATAAAAGATCACTTTTTTCGAGAAAATCTGACTGACGTTTTGAGATATTTAATGAAAGACTATTTTCAATGCAATATATTTCCAATTTATTGATATTGTCTTGAGGTATGTTACAATAGTAAATGTATATATTTTTTTAAATTCTAAAAGACTTGAGGTATACCGACATATAACAATTTTAAAACTGCTTTATCAAAAATATTAAAAATGGTTTGTTTTATTTTAGTGTATGGTATTGGTTTATAAAAAAACAAACACACGTGAAATTAAAAATTACACCTCATTAAAATGAAAAATATGGTTAGCAAATTAAATTAACTAACTATGTTTATATACATTAATGTACCTCCACGTCTGTCTCGATATATCCTAATGAGACAGGCATCGAAAAATCACATGTAAATAAATATTATATAGATAAATAAAGAACAAATATATACATCGACAATACTTCCAAACCTGTTGACAAAATCATGCAGTAAATACATTATGCAGGCATGTAAGAAAATTGGTCGAACACAGACAGAAGAGTATGTATGCAAAAAATGTTCATATGCATAATATTTACTGTGATATATGTAAAAGCTTTCAAATTACTCCGCAGATGTCAGCAGGAAAGTACTTCTCTGCGTGACCGACAGAGGCGCTGGGATCGTTTCTGCCAAACCGGGCGGTTGGCTCAGATCTAATGTGGATGGTTTGGTATATTTATGGATCTAATTTTACTTCCTTCCAGTTAGGTTGGCTAGTTCGTAGCCTTCTTATTGTAAATACGTAAATATAAATAAACCAGATTGTCAACAAAAATCTTTTGATCATTGAGTTATTCTCCACAAGCTAAGGACGGGTTGTTTCAAAAAATTTGATGGATTCATCAAATATTTGATGTTGATTTTCACGTTCTGTGTAAGTTCTATTCAAGTTCTGTGATTATTTCAGTTTTGTGAAGCAGATGTTCTATCACGATGTAATTAATAACAGAACTTGAATAGAACCTACACAGAACGCGAAAATTGACTTCAAATATTTGATGAATCCATCAAATTTTTTGAAACAACCCATCCTAAGTGTTGGAGTATTTTAAAGTGCAGAACACTACATTTACAAATGCTTCAAAATGTTTGCAATTTATCTTCCTACGAGTATGAATCATTATTTGCTCGCAAATTCACATTTTCGAAGGAATAATAAAATGTTTCCCCTTTAGGGTGAACGAAAGAGATAAATGCACAGTGCAGCGAAGGGCAAGATAAGGGACACGCAGACAAAATAATAATAATGCTCTGTGTATTCAGTATGTTCACATTGTTACTCTGAGATTCACACCCCCTATCCGCTAGTCAAATATGCCTATATGTGTACAAATAACCTCCTCAACCTTCGGATGACAAAGGCCAATGCTTTTTAGGGGTTGGAATGTGGACGATTAAGGTCATACGACTATCGTAAAAAGAACAAAGTATGCTCAAGTGTATCCAGTGTTGAAAATATCGTTGTATATGGGGTGACATTAGACTAAAAATAGACAATTTTGATCCTTCTAAAAGACTTGAGGTATACACCGTCATATAACAATTTTAAAACTGCTTTATCAAAAATATTAAAAATTGTTTGTTTTATTTTAGTGTATGGTATTGGTTTATAAAAAAACAAACACACGTGAAATTAAAAATTACACCTCATTAAAATGAAAAATATGGTTAGCAAATTAAATTAACTAACTATGTTTATATACATTAATGTACCTCCACGTCTGTCTCGACTCAGATATATCCTAATGAGACAGGCATCGAAAAATCACATGTAAATAAATATTATATAGATAAATAAAGAACAAATATATACATCGACAATACTTCCAAACCTGTTGACAAAATCATGCAGTAAATACATTATGCAGGCATGTAAGAAAATTGGTCGGTCCACACAGACAGAAGAGTATGTATGCAAATGTTCATATGCATAATATTTACTGTGATATATGTAAAAGCTTTCAAATTACTCCGCAGATGTCAGCAGGAAAGTACTTCTCTGCGTGACCGACAGAGGCGCTGGGATCGTTTCTGCCAAACCGGGCGGTTGGCTCAGATCTAATGTGGATGGTTTGGTATATTTATGGATCTAATTTTACTTCCTTCCAGTTAGGTTGGCTAGTTCGTTGCCTTCTTATTGTAAATACGTAAATATAAATAAACCAGATTGTCAACAAAAATCTTTTGATCATTGAGTTATTCTCCACAAGCTAAGGACGGGTTGTTTCAAAAAATTTGATGGATTCATCAAATATTTGATGTTGATTTTCACGTTCTGTGTAAGTTCTATTCAAGTTCTGTGATTTATTCGAGCTATTTTCTTCAAAATGGTTGTGTTTCGATGCCTAAATAACTTTCTTATTTATTTAACCTAGAGAGGGTAAAGGAGGGTAAACTCTATACTTGTGTCATATTTAGATTGATAAGCCAAGGGTATTTTCAATAATGATAACATAATTTCAGAATATAGCTTTTTAATTTTTTTTTATTTTATTAATATATTTTTTTTCATTTATATATTTGAAAACCTTATAAATAACATTTATAAATTAGGTATATACCTCTCTACTCACGTAAAATTCACTGGTTTCCATTATTATATTATGTGAAACAGATTAAAGAGGAAATGTGAAATAAGGAAATATATAAAGAATTAAACATACTAATTTCGGATGACTATGCATGGGTGCATGCGTAAAGTGAGGAAAATGCGTAGTTAATGCGTAAAATTATTCAAGTACAAAGAACTTTAACTTTCAAAATTGGAACTAAAAATATAAATCATATCAGACAAGCGATAAAATTGGTAAGTACACTATTTTATTAATTAAATATTCTTTATTTTAAATTTGTATTTCTTTTGTTTAGATGTTTGACAGATATCATAATTTTTTGAGCTTACTAAAATTTGAAAGGTAAATATCTTCTATTGAAAGGCTTAGGTAAAATCTTGAAGTAAATATCTTTTTTATGAATGCACTAATAAGAAAATTTACTAAAAAAATACTAAAACTACAACTGTCTCTAGGAACGATATAAATTTAACCATTGCTTAAAACAAAAACAAACAAGAAATTCCAATAATGTTAGTACGAGGACAATCCATGTACATAAAATAATGTTAATTAAATTGACACTTGAGGCTCATGAGAGGTCCCCAAATTATGTACCTACCTCCCGACATAGAAAGAATCAACGACATTTCTTGAAGCATCTTTCATAACATGCTGGTAGACCAAAAATGCATCCAGTGTTATATGTTACACGCTTCAATGTACATTCAAATTTGCCGCTATTAAAATCTAGTGAATGAGAACGGGTCGTTTCTACAATTTGTTTTTGAGTTTAATAGCTGGGCTGTGGGATGATTTGCCGGCCTATGTGATTCCTTCCTCCTACGACATGGTTCTATTCAAGACCTAGGTTCACACCTTTCTTTCCACAAAAATACGCACCACTCAGCATATCCAAAGATGACATACGCCCAGAGTGAAGTTATTTACCTCAGTGCCTCCTGTGTGGAGTTAATGTAAGAAAATGATTGTTACCACAACTTGTATCGGAGAAACGCTGTTTGTTTTTAAAATTATGCCAAATAATATTTACTTTACCCTTCCACACAAAAAAAAAAAATTGTGTATTTAAAACCCTCTGATGAAACACCTTTTAATAAATGAAAGTAAACAAATTTAATATTGACTTCCAAATGTATTAGCAGCCATATGTTAAATATATATGTTGGTACAATGTACAATGACGTATGGACCATGTTACATGCACAATGTCAAGTCAAACATGTTCATGTAAGTACCTACTACTACCTACCTACTACTCTTGCATGTATAATTTTGTAGTACAATTTCACTTTGCAATTATTGAGTCACCTACGCCTGCGACCCAGACGTTCACTGTTATAATTTTTTGCTGATTACTAATTAAAAATACACATTAGATTTGAAATTAAATTGGGTTTCACTTATCTAAACAAAATCAAATTTGAAAATGGCACAACGTGGGTTATGAATACTTGGTATTAAAGGCAAATGTTTCGTTATTAGATTTCTCGTCAATCCCCAAATACAAAAATCGCACGACCCGAAATGAAATCACAAAAAAGCAGAATAAATAAATAAAGAAAAACAAATCGGGGTTCAGATACATGTTAGTAGAATGTTAGAAGAATATTGGATGGAAAAAAATAAATATTTAATTAAGATCATGTATATGCCAATGTGCGAACATTCCTGCCATGGTAACCCCAAGTGGTTAGCTACGTTTGACGACCTCTAAGAAAAGTCATTAAAAGCGTTGAAAAAAATAGTCCATTACCTAAATTAACAATCTCTTCAACCTAATTTTTTTTCAGATTTTTTTTGTAAGACTTTTCAAAGGAGTGATATAGTGCCACTTTGTCGAGTTGTCACCAAAATTTGCTCTTAAATCCGTATTATTTATTCATTTTGGTGCTGAAAAAATCGGGAGAAACTAAACAGTTTCAAAATTGATGAAACGAAATGAAATAGAGAAAACTAGTTTTTTAACTAGAAAATTTGGAAACAGTTTTATAATTTTTTTTATTTTTATTTAAGATTTTACTCCAGCAGGGCTGAGAGGGGTGTGCAATCCCAGACTGGCATATAATGTAACACTTTAACTTTCTTTCAACGAGTTCACTAGTTCAGTTTTAGTAATTTTGCTAGTTCAGTTTAGGCTCTTTGCCAGGTGTTGTTGTTAAAAAAATATTTTTTTGATGCACAAATTGTTCTGTCAATAATAAATAATTATTTTATTTTATCAATAGACGCGGTTCTCGTGGAATCATACCTCCACGAATTTCTCTGACCATTCCGACAGAATAAGGCTGATATCGTTTTACGAGTGTAATTCTGACGACGATTACGATCGCCATTTCGGTACTTCCGTTTGATAGGCTATTTCAGGTGGGCGAGTGTAAACCCGCCTTTATGTCCGACCAAAGGGTGATTTTCCGCGTAGATTTTTCAGGGTAAAAACAAATAAAGGTCGACGCAACGAAATCTCCGATACCATCAGGAATTTGTGGATTCGTGTAATTTTACCAATTTTAATCGAACGAATAATCAAATTGAGAGCTTTACCGGCCAAAACCAAAACGAATTACTGTTTTCAATTTCCGTAACTAATAAAACACTAACAACAAAAATCCAAATCGAGATTTATTTTATACAAAATATTCTAGTCTGTATATGTAACCAACAAATGTTTAATCGGATATGGGATATCATTACATACTTATTGACGCAAATAAAAAAACCTTTTCTATCTATTATCTACCCACATAACCTACCCGAACTGACGAAAATACCCTGACTAGTGTGATCAAAATGACAATAACAATATCTCAGTCGGTGTTAAATGCTTGCAATGGGAAAAAGGTCATCTCATGGTGCATTCAACATCGGTAAATATTTACCCATTGTGGACACTCTCAATATTCACTTTTTATTACAAAAACACTTAATATCAGTTAGATAACAATGAGAAGAAAGTATTTCAGTTTCCGGAATTTGAAAATAATTTTTTTAGTAGATATTTCATTAAAAAACAGACAATTTCACATCTTTCCTTCACGCCTTGTTTTGATATAATAATAATAAAATAGTTTTTTAGGCTTGTTTTTTATTTCTTCTTTTTTAATTAAACCCAAATTAAGAACCTAAGAACCTATTTAAAGGTCATGTATTAAAATTTGGATTGAATAAGAGAAAAAAAAACTAACCTCAAAACTTTGACATCAATGATAATAGCCGCCAAGCAAAAAAACCGTTTTTAATTTTAACGAAAAAACTATTAAAATTCATTATTTTTCAATTCCGGAAACTGAAATACTTACTGCCATTATTATCTAACTGATGTTAAGTGTTTTTGTAATAAAAAGTGCATACTGAGCGTGTCCATAATAGGTTAATATTTACCTCAATATCTACTACTGAAGAAGTCTACGCGTGGTATGTGTTTGCAATGATTTACATTGGTTTCTTGGCGCATTCAACATACACTTTTGAAGAAGTCTACTACTGTTATGTGCTTGCAATGGTCCATATTAACCTCTCGTTGCATTCAACATCAAGATAAAGAAGTCTTTTATTAATTGATGTGCTGTGACCTTGCTCCCTCAGTTATTAATTATATCGACCGACGATTAGAATTTTCTTTTCTTGTTTTCTCAAGTGTTTGTGGTGATAACCGCCGGAGGTGTCCCTCAGGCCGTGAGAGACCAGGAGGAAGGATTTGTCATCACAACCGAATGACGTTTGGTAAGCCAAATCCTGCCCAATTCCATTATTGTCCAGTATATTTTGTGTCAGCAATAAAGTCCACCAAACAAGTTTAGTTACAGTCCACTATACGAATCGCAGTGAATTTGGGTAACATTATTTATTTGCGATTACAATACTCGTATATTTAATAGTAGATATCTAAAACTCACATTAAAAATGTCCAAAGAATTCAGCAATAATTTTAACGTTTTATTAATTTTTTAGTTCAATATTCCATAAGAACCAATAAACTACATTTTTTAATTAAATACCTTTGTATACGATCTCGCACATGAAGATCAACGAAGGATAAGCGATTTATGCTTCTTTTTTAAATACTAAATATGGTGTTCGACTGTCACAAATTTCAGAGTCTAGTTATTATAAGAGTTCCTAATCGACACTATGCATTAGGACCCGTTGAGTTGTCGCTGTTCACAAATAAAATGTGTAGTATATTCGCCAATTCCTTTCCTACATAGTTTAGGAAACGAATATTCACATAATATCTAAAAAAAATCGGTGTTTAAAACATTGATTAACGAATAAATCACGTAAAAATATGGTTTTTAAAAATGTTTAGTTTATTGTTTATTTTTTTAAATTATATCCAATTGTTCACCATATGAAACCAGTGCTTATTATCACTAACCCATGTAAAAAAAAACCACATGTACCGCAGCGCTGGGCCCGAGCTCACTCAAGCTCACCACGTCCTATATAGTTCGATTTATTATTATTATTTTTTTTATTTTTCTAATTTTTTTCTATTCTACTTGTCCTTTTACTTTAAATTTCCTGTGTAAATATGGTTACATGCCAACTGAGAATTAAGTCAACTCAACACCTCCTTGAAAAGTCATTAAAGGCTACGAAAAAAAATATTTTAAATTAGCCGATAATCCTAACCTAACGTAACCTATTTAACCAATTTTTTATAAATATATTTTTATCACTCTAAGTGACTTATCTGAGATGGTTCTGAGTTGGTTTCATTTTGAGTTATCCGGTCACCGTAAATATATATAACTACTAGCTGGGTTACCCAGCTTCGCTCAGGACAACATTCGAGAGTGTTTTGGAATGTTTCACAATTTATTTTATTTATTTATAGCGGGCCCGACAGACATTGTCATGTTCACAACTGTCGGGACAAACTAAAATTAAAATAGAATAATATTGAATATTCGATAATGCGATGGTAGCGCAGAACATTTTCCAGTGGACCAAATTGTAAATCTAAACCATTCTCGAATCCCCTTGAACTCACACAAAAAATTTCATCAAAATCGGTCCAGCCGTTTAGGAGGAGTTCAGTGACATATACACGGACAGAAGAAATATATATATTAAGATTTGGGACGTGTGGGATAGCACTATCCTTCCCACGTCTTGGAATAAAACATTATTAGTATTATTGAAGAACGAAATGGTAGAAGATTAGATAGTGTTTCCATGGAATGTGAACATATCGATCTGTTGGTGCTGCTGCAATGTTGTTGTTGACAGCAATAGCTTCGTCTAATGATAATGTTAATTGAGAGAAAGTGGTAATATGTTTCGTATTTGCCGAAAATCATTTAAATATGATCTACAACAGATTATTTTTCTCCATGCATAAAGTGAGTGTAACACAACATCGGCCCACTTTGGACAAGGAAAAACTAAATTCTGCTGCTCATCAGAAGCATCCTAATTTACTTGAAAGATTAAGTGTATTCAGTGAGCCAGAAATAAATAAATAAATAAAAAACGTATATTCGTTAATAGAATTTTTTACAGTATTATACATTTTGTTTTTTATCATTGAGTCTACTGATCACAAAGGTCACTGCTCAGCTACAGTTCAGAATTTCTCCTGGAATACATCTTGTTTTTAGCAGTGTCTCCAAGCAATCTCTGAAGCAAGCTTTGACCAAATTTGGGAAACAAGTATACATTTTTGAATTTTTACCGTGGTGACGTAGATCTTGATGATCTTCGCTGTCAGCAAAGTTAACTCCGGCAGACCGCCACCAACATAAGACGCAGTCTGATATCATGCATTCCAAACCTACCATCAAGTCTAAAATGGATGAAGAGATAGGAGATTCTTTTGAAATGGGACTGGGCAATAAGCGGAGAAGGGCTAACTCCCTCTGAAAAGGAAAAAAAAACACGCTGCACCAAAATCATTTGTTGACAATGTAAGACAGGTTGTAAAAGGGTTTGTAGGTAGGGCCTGCAGCTGTAGAAAGACTGGCTTGCATTGTTCTATCATTTTGTAAGAATTACTCTGGACAATCATGCGAAAATGTTCCTGAGATTATTACAAGAATGCGAAGCGAATAATGAAAAAGCAAATTTCCATAATGGATCAGATGATTACCCAACATAATGAAGACTTCAAAAAATTTACCTTTGTTATAGAAAAAAATGAATATGTCGGTTCCATGCCTACTCAGAATCATATCAACTCAACACCTTTTTGAAAAGTCACTAAAAGCAATGAATTTTTTTTGTCGAAAAATAGCCCATAACCTAACTTAACGAACCTATTTAACCAATTTTTTCATCGACTTTTCAAAGGAGGCGTTGAGTTGACTTTTGAAATGTGTTGAGTTGATTTCATTCTGATTTGTCCTATCATCACATTACTCTAAAAACCAAAAGATCAAAAATCTAATTTTTCTGTATTTTTGTAAAATGTATTTTTCTGCAAAATCTTATGTACCCACAAAAAACTTATTTGCATATAAATAAACTTATTCGTACATTAAAACATGATTAATTAAGATACACTTCTTATTTAGTCTTAAATTTTAGTATGCAGATTTGATAAACCTTTTTACTTAACAAAAGCGGTGTTTTTTTGGCAGTTTTTCGTAATTTTATAATTTTTTTATTCTGTGAAGCTCTGTATTTCGATAAGTATAAGGTATATAAAAAAATATAGATTAAATACAAATTATTAAATGAAACACTCTATCAAAAAAGTTTGAGGGATGTACTATTTAAAAGTTATTTAACGAGAACCAAAAATAGTGAATTAAAATCTGGAAGACTTAAGTACGATTTATGCAAATACAACACACAAAAAAAAAACAGAACCACATAACCTTTTACAAGGTAACCCTCCCCTTTGACGACCCATTAACTGTGCTCTAAGCCATTTGGTAATTTTTTACCGAACGATGACATTTCGCAGTTTTTTACATTGGGGGAGATTTTGTTTTATAATTTTGATCCAATATAGGTTTAAAAGAGTTTTTAATACAGTGTGGTAGCTGGGATTGTCGAATCGTTTCTGCTACAGTTATTGGTTTGATAACGTGCGTAAAATTGTAGTTTATTAAAACCGTAATTTGAAGAATTCATGTTAAATTTTAATTGCCACTGTAAAAAGTTAACAATATTTTTACAGTTACTGTTAAAATATTGAGTGGAGAGTGTGGTTCCGATGTAAATAAACACACTGCTGAATATGCTTTTTGAAGTATCGCCACTTAAAACCAATGCGCGCAACGCATCCTCTTGACTTGACACTAACTATTTCAATGGACTCCACTTTTTCGTTACCATTCGATTTCCTCCCAATATTGAATGAATGTTTGTTGTGCTTTGGTATGAAAATAAATACGTTTTGAAAAACATTACCACTTGGCTTATCATGCTTACAGTAAAAACTTGTAAATTTATGTACCATACCAAACACTAACGTCAGTCTCTTTTTTAGTGAGGTATCTTTACAGGGGTTGGTTTTAGGTTACAGCGCCTTTGACGTGATTTCTCTAAAAATGGCGCTCTGCAAATCATCCAATTGAACAGTATCAGTACATCAACATCTGCGTGGTTGAATTTCAGAACTCGGCATCGACCGCATGTCTGACGCCACGCCATACGCGCCGCGCCACAAATAACATCTGTGTACGTGGAATTTCAAACAAAGCAACTGTTTTAATTCGGTTTCGAATTCGAGAGCTCGTCACAAGAAGTCGCCACTCTCGACAGCAGGTCGGATGGTGACGTGTCCCCCCTAGGTAAAACTGCCACAAATTTGTAAATATGTAGTATCTCTCCGAATATGAAAAGATTGACGGTAACACATAGTTGGATCAAGCGGCTAAATATTACATATCATTGCCTGTCTTATCACTTTGTCCCGGTGACTAGCTTCACCAAATGACAGTGGATCCGAGGAACGGGCTATTTTCGGAACCTGTTTCTTTTGGGTTTATAAAATGGTCACCAACACTAACTGGTCGAAGCCGAACCAAAAGCCGCCCGCAAGGCCTAGCAGCAAAGTACTGCGGAGGGGGGTTTTAACTGCTAGTTATTATTATTTTTCTTACTATCTACCTATGGCGACATACTACATAAGAAAGTAAACCTTCAACTAATTTTTTTCTTCTCAAATCAATTTATTTTTATATTCTGCTCTAACGGTTTTGAAAGTGTCTTTCATTCATTAAGAGAATATTAAAACTTTTTTTTAATATTTTTGATATGAAAAAAGAGCACTCCAGGAACCGCTAGAGCAAAATATTAAAATAAACTGGCGCAAAACAAATTTGAAAGTTTATATTGCCAAAATAAAGAATTTATTGTAATTGTGTTATTCAAAACGATTTTTAAAAAGTGTGCTATATTTGTGTCGGCCGCACTAACGCAACATTTATCGAATTTAAATGATATTCGAAAAGTTTCATTGTGTTTTCTTATTATATTATCTCACATGTTCTTGTTTTATTCGGGTGGGACTCATCACTTCGACAAGATGCTTCCAGGCGATATTTCAACGGCCTCTGTCCATTACGCCTCCCCCGGCAGAGTTGTTTTTCCCAACTCGTTATTGACTAGAAATTAAATAAATTACCTTGCAAGGAAGGTAAGCGTGGGTTCCGAGTTGCGCTGTGATGTTTGTAGGGGTCGCTGGATCGAAGTAGGGGCCAGTGTAGAGGCCTGAAAACCTCTTCACTGCATGCCGAGGCAGCGGAACCTCTCCGCATGATAGCACTGAAACAATTAAAAATATCAATTAGAACTAAGAAGATTTACATGAAATGAAATTTAAAATGCAAATCGAAAAAATAATACTGATAATGTCAAACGTTGTTTTGTTTTTTTCGCAGATGATTTACTAAGGATGGGTTGTTTAAAAAGAGTTTGAACAATTCATCAAATCATTGAAGAAGAAGATAACACTTATAATCTAAATGAAAATATGAAAGAAAACAAGACACAGAAAACAGAAAAAACAATGGTCGCAACTGGGACTCAAACCCAGACCTCTCTTCCATTGTTTTTTTCTGTTTCTGTTTCTTGTTTTCTTTCATATTTTCATTTAGATTATAAGTGTTATCTTCTTCTTCAATGGTATATAACCAATCCAATTATTATTATTATTATTATTATAACGTTGATGGGAATAACCTTCAAAAGTTATAAAAAGAGAGTTTTTCTCATAAAAAATTGAAAATTCATCAAATATTTGAAGTTCATTTTCAAGTTCTGTGAGTATTTCAGTTTTATGTAGAAACTGGCCTATAATGATGTAATAACAGAATTTGCATAGAACTTATACAGAACGTGAAAGTTAACCTTAAAAAATTGATCAATTGATCAAATTTCAACAACTCGTCCATAGAAAGGAACAGACATGGATCTGGGAATAATTATTGGTTTAACTGTCTGTAATGATTTTGCTCGATTTTTTTTAAGCTCTTCTCTTTTATTATTTTATAGATTCAGTAATTGACAGCCGTGAACTATGTATTATATTTGATTTCTTTCCATATACCTCTCAAACCAACCTCGAGACTTTACCTGCTGTATTTTTGCTACAACTCCAACAGGGAATTCACTAAATTGTAATCAGGCTTGGTAAAAATTATTTCGGCAGGTAGAACAACAAGTCTAATTGAACAAACCACCTTCTTTGCTTCGACTTACTTAATTAATTTATAAATATGAGACTGATTTTTTGACTTTATCGACTGATACCTGCAAACACCGATGTGATAATACGTTAGAAGTGATATGTACATATTTGTGACGAAACTTCAGTGGCTAATTTATTTAGATCTTTCGACTCCTGGGCCCCGGGCTGGCCAATGAAATTGATTAACCCTGAAATTTTGATATTTTAAAGTGAAAAATTACTTTGATTTTACTTCGGGCGTACCAGCCAAACATATCAATCGGCTTTTCTTTTTAGTGGTGTTTTCCGGCCGCTCTTCACAAACTGGTGTAATAAAAAAGGAGTGTTTTTATTTCTTAACTCCTATTATTCCATCTTGAACTGCAGAGTATTTTGATCATTTGTTATTATTGACTTAAATAATGAAAAACCATATCGTTAGATGGTTTTATCGGATAATAAAATCGCACTTTTAAAAATCACTAAAGCTGAATGGTTCATGGTGAACACGACGTTTAAGTTTAAAATTATTAATAAGAGCTCACGATTGATGTGACGTTTCAAGTTTAAAGCTAAGTTTTGACTAAAAAACAAGAAGGTTTTGCAATTTTTTAAGATGGTGGGATATAGCACTTCACCGGAGATGCAAAAAAAAAAAAAAAATTGGTGACCCGACAGTTGATTCGCCGGCAGTCGGCCCCCCAAATTGAAACATACTTTAAATTTTTTTCTTCATTATTAAAAAAATTAAAATGTAAAATTGACTTCAATAAGTTGATATGAATATCAAACGAATGTATATAGTCTCGATTTTTTGGTACTTATGCGCTGTTATACACAAGCAGATTTGTCCTTGATGGATTTGAATGAAAATATATTTTATATTTTTGTTATTCGGCGGTTTTCTCTGCACAACCCTTCGGGGCACTTAATTATATTTTGTGCAATTAGGTATACCGTATTTTCCCTAGACCGACTGCACGTACTGTTTAAGTACGCCGGGAGGCCAACTGTCGGCGGATCAACTGTCATAGTATAATAATAATAATTGGAAAATTTGTAGAGTGCAATTTTTGTGAAAAATCACCTCAAGCGGGCTGTACAATTTATTTTGAAGTGGGTACCCGGCAAGCGTTGCAACGCTATTTAAAGAAATAAATTGTTTCCCCTTCCACCTTCCCCGCCTTCCCGTCCCTTGTCACCTTCTTCGTTATCCCCCCCCCTTGTGCCTTCCCTCCCTGCAGCTTAAATTTATGAAATTCACACATTTTCAAACCACTCGCACATCACGTGTAGTAATTTTTATATACAAATTTCATAACACCAGAGCTTACTTCTATATATGGCCTATAACCTTTGTGGGCATGCCCACAACAAATGACCAAAGTTTCATTGCAATCGAACGATATGGCAGCGTATAAAATACGAACAAACATTGATTATTATATTTAAGATTATTTGGCTCTATCTAACTTTATTATTTACAAATAGGTACAAAAACATACTTACCTGGCAAGTCACTTCCGAAAAACACACTTTATTAGAAAGTTTATGCTTGGAGAAGATACGACTTTGGATACCATGGATAGAACCAAGAATTTTAACCCATTGCTAGCAATAACCGCGTCTGTTGTAAGATGAGTTTATTCGATTTTTTTCAATATTTTTGATTGAAAGTAGAGTATGTGTTTCCGAGGTTTTCCATTTATCAAAATTGTGACATTTTTATTTTGTCAGCGATAAAACTAATAAAAATGTCTTGAAAATGAATTCAGAAAGCGGTGGGAGAAGGCAGAAAACGGATCTGTGGACACGGAGTAAGGGACAAGGCAGGGGAAAGTACGTAACAGCGTGCTTTCAGCAAGGAAAGAACATGTTTATTTCCCGTTTGCTCTTGCGTATTTTTCTAGGTCATCTTTTATAGTGTCAACGAAAAACCTGAAATAAATCAGGCTTTATTAAGGAAGAAAGGAAATAAAATATACCTTTTTATATAAGGAATTGGCAAAGTTTGTTATTCAGGCACCGTGTATTTATCAACCGTTGATATAAAATAAACATTTAAATTCATAAATAAATCAAACGTTCTTTACGTGGTTTTTAGTTCAAGGTAATAAATGACATAATATAATAAGAAAATTTAAGATACTAAAAAAAAGCTGCATTCCGGGAGAAATCATGAATGTATAGCTGTGACCCTTTTCTCAATAGAATCAATGATAATTAAACAAAAGCTATAAATTGGAAAAATCTATTGATAAATAATTGTTTTTTATGATTATTATTATTTTATGACGCGAATGTGAATAGTAGAGGAAGTCGGCATGGAAGATATGGCACGATCAAGTGAATCAAATACTTGAGTCAGACCATCGTTGCCTTAGTTCGTATTTGTCCAACAGACCATTAGAAAATTTTACAGAAAGAGAAGGTTTTCTTTCATTATTTCAGTGAAACATTGTGAAAGGTGTTTAAGATAAAGCTATTTCCGTAAAGGTAAAGGTCTCATTAGTTTAAATAATGCTTAGTTAGGTGATTCACTATACTTTTTACACTCTATTTTTAATTTTAAATTCGAGATTGAACAAAAACTAAAATGGTCTGTTGGACAAATAAGAACTGAGGCGACGCCATGTCAAGAGTTAGAATAGCAGAAATGTATCTATGAGAAGATGTGTGAATATGAATCAAGCAAGAATTGTGCGCCGAAGTTGTTTGGCGATCGATCCTCTCTACCTACCTCTTTAGAGAAACAATTATTGCGGAGTGATGATTAGATACTTTCTGAATGATTTTTTTAAACTTTCTATAGGTATTTATATTTATTCCTTTTTTTGAATGTGTTTATTCAGTTTTTAATTGTACAATATTTTATCTTACTTAAATCTAACAAAACTGAAATTAGTGTAAGAAATCTTTTATTTTTCCTATTTGTTTGGTTATAATAATATAATAAAATGCTTGACATTTTGGTGCGTTATAAGTAATAATTACTAAAAAGTATTATACTTAATATTAAAATACTTAACTTATTATTATAATGCTTTTGATCATAATGTAAGATAGCAATTGTTTTATTTTTAACAATAGTTAAAAGATCTAGGTATTTGTTCACAATATTATTTGTTTTCAATATTATTTATGCTGTGATGCTGTGCGGAGGGTCTATAAAAGGTTAAAGGTTCCTTTACGTATTTGTGAAATAGAAATACACCTACACAAGGCATCGAAATATTTCAAGGCCGTTGTCAAACTTCTTTCTAGCAGTTTCTCCATTTAATGATGAAACATTATTTTTGTTTTAAAGTTGATACTGTTGAGCAAAACAACGTTATTTAAAAATGAGCAATTCTAGCGATAACTTTGGGTGGAACTAGTAGAAGTCTACGCTGTACTATCAAAGTATACTTTAACATTCTTCGGATAACCTTCCATTTAAATACCCGTAGAACAAACAAGACAAAAGTGCACTCTATCTTTTACCCACGAAAATGAAACAGGCCAAAAGAAATCGCAAAACCGAGTGACATTTTTTTTCCAAATTGATCCCAGTTTTGTCAAACGGGGACAAAAGAGTTTGTGAATATTTGAATTCTAAAACGGAGAAAGCAGAAACAATACGTTTACTAAAATTAAAATTAGAGGAAACAATACGTTTACTCAATTCGTTAATCGCAAAAGGTGGATCGGGTTTCTTCTGGGATTAAATTCATATTCCAAATAAAGTAAAAACATCTTTGTTTTTTCTTTATGCCTAACTTCGGGTTGATGGATTGCGAAACTAATTAACAACAATATAACCTATAATATTTCACTAGGTTAAATAAATTGCTTGGCAACTAGAAATGTGATTATTTTCTTGGAGAACTTGCCAAAGAATGACTAAGCAATACTCGCTGTACTCTTAGTTAATGATTCAAGTGACAGGAACATAATAGAAAGAGGGCGATATAAAGGAAACCTTCCCGAAAATAATATTCCAACCACGGGATTACATCATACTTATTAATTCCATGAAATAAACGAACATATAAAATCTTCTCTTATATTCACTTTTCACGAGAGCAAAGCATGTTATATAATTCTATTACAAATATTTCAAATTGAATAACATTTTTCACTAAGTACAGTCAAGAATTTATTTTGTCTTTGAAATACTTACGGGTTCGTAGACTTAAAAATTAAATTATTTATTAATCTGCAGTTAGACCACACATTTGAGTCCTGGGCTTCATTCATTATTTATTTTTCATTTCTCTCATTTTGAAAATTAAACGATATAAATGAAATTGACGAAAAATTAAAAGCATTTTAATTTTTTCATGTGAAAATTCTGCATACTTATTTTATATAAAATTACATACCAGTAAAGTTCCCGTTTAAATTATATTTTAACGAAATTATATTAATGACAAAAGAAAAAGAGAGTTATTGGCAGTGGAAATGCAAATAAAAATATCTATAAAAACAGAAAATAAACACGGATAACGTGAAATTAAAATGCATAAAAATACTACGTGAAGGTCTTCATATTTTTGAGATTACCACTGTACTTATAACTACACTTCACTCTTGAGGTCATATTTCAATAATCCAATTATTTGTATTAATTTCATTTTTGATGGGGTGAGCATAGATAACCAATAAAATAAAATATTATTGATATATCGGCTTGGTTGAAGGGTAAGGCTCTTGACTTGCGATCGTAAGGTCGCGGGATCGAATCCCAGCGTGGGCAAATACATTTTATTTGATTAATTTGTGTAATTTCACAATTTAATCACTTAAAATAATATGTAGTATATTTGCGATACGTTTCAGAGTGGAAGATACTCTCAGTATTGCCCTGATAAAAGACCACCGTTCAGAACTGAAATGGCGTTAGCCGTGTTTGGTAACCAGATCTGAATAACCAGGTACTTCTCCACCTTTCTTTTCCCCATCTCCTTCCCCTCTCCACTACCTGCAGCCTCACAACATACCCCAATAAAGGATGCCATAGTCTCACTGGCTCCAGACGGGAGCAGCTGGAACTCTTTTTCACCGTGTTCGGATAAAAACTATGAGACTTTCTGGGCTCGTATTGTATTCTTGTTTCGTACGAAGAAAGCGTACTTAATGGATTTCATGATTGTTTAAATATTAAATAACGTGTTTATCTAGAATTTTTCAAGCCAAGAGAGAGAGATAATAATAATTAAAAACCGATTAAAAATATAAACGAAGATTAAGATTAAAGAAAATTCTCTCATTATATTAGAATATAAGATAGTATTTAATTTTAAAATTACAAAATATCATTGTATAACCTTCAAAAGTTATCGAAAAGTAATTGCGATTTTTTTTTTTAATTATTTAAAATTAGTATATGAATCATAAAACAACATAAGAAATGATAAAAGATTAACAAAACGAAGAAAAAAAAAACAACATGATGAAAATGTGGTGTTTTGTCAATCAGATGGACCACCCTCCTTCTCCTATCACTACTTTTAATATGCTTTGGAGAAATTTTATCAAATTTTTTTTATCAAATTTTTATAATTGTCATAGTGATGTGTTAAAATTGGGAATATTTCTCATAAATATTTTGTCATTTTTTAGCTATTAAGTTTTGGATGTGAATCTACGTCCCTAGCAGGTTAAAATTTGGATAATTTTGAAGAAACAAATAATATTAATTGTAAAATATCTGCAACGCTTCTAAAGGAGATGTTTAACGAGAAGCAAATTCTGGAAAAAGCATTTCCAAATAACTTGAAATTTGCTAGTTATTTGGTCTCGGCTTCATGGCGACGATTTCTGAATGAATCATTTAAACAATAATCTTGGAGATTCCTAGAATATATTTACCACGAGAACCCACCGACACGTGAAATTTAATCACCTCATGCAAATTGTTTCCGTTTAGTATTTTATCTTTGTTACACAAATATTCTAGCGCCAGGAATGGTTCATGTTTTATTCCGTTTCGTATGAGACTCCCTGCGTTCATTTGCAGAAGCCCTTCTGAAATCGCGAGGGCCAAACACTTGAATATTCCCTTTCCAGTATTAAATATTAACCGAAACACCATTCCGGGGAAAATTAATAACTATTCATACAGTGAGTATGTGTGTCATTTCACGGTTTATCTGTCTTTCCAGGTATACCGGTTAGCTGATCACTAAACACATTTCAAAACAGGCTTATTCGTGGGGGAAATACCGTCAATAATTAAAAGCTCTGTTTTTTAACCCTTTATTTGGAAATTTTGTTGGCGTCGGGTAAACTCAATAATACAAGAGTTGGGCTGTTGTGAATTATTCACACCTAAAGTATTCATGCTGTCTTTGGTTTTCATTAATATCTACGATCAGCCCAAACATTGTGATAATCAATTTTCCAACAAGAATAACAGAAATTATTTATCGCCTGTCTCAACCTTTTATGGTCAGACTGAACGCCATTCACATTTTTTGTTGGTACTGGCCAATTGATTTGAGATTTATTTTATTTTTTTTGTTCTCTATTTTATACAGGCGCTTGCAGGTTTTACCCAATGCAATGCCGTTTCACGGAGTCTGATGAATGAGTTTTTATTTGGCCCTATTTAATTCATATTTGACTTACTAACCTATTTTTTCTGCATTGTATTTTTCCTATTAAGCACTTGCATACTGCTTACTAACAATGTATGCAGGGACACTGGAGGTCTAGATTCTTTCAAAATAAATAAATGTAGCTTTGTTTAACAAAAAAAAATTGATTGTCTGTAAAGTCGGTTTACGGGCGATAATTTTACGTGATAATGTCATATAATACGATGGAGTGAAAGAGAGATAGATGCATCACAAGCCGAACGCTTAGGCCGATCGTGCCTCTCTATCGCTTGTTCGCACGCTCGGTTCAGACAGAACGTGACAATGAGTCATGCTTTTTCGTGCGTGCAGTCGGCGTTCATCGATTTATAAGAAGTTATCACGTAAAAAAATAGAAACTTGCGAGAGCCTTGAAGGAGTAACCATCTGTTACTTATACCAGAGTGGGTAAGTGGTGAGTAACCTCCAATGTCTCAACCTTTTATTGATCAGGGTATAAAAATCGTTTATATTTTAATAAAATCTTTGTCATTGATTAAAATTGTGTTGTATTTCGTAGACGAATTTAACGTTACAATTTGAATTTGCGTTTTGACGATAACGTTTATCTCGTAAAGCGTACCTCGCCGAGTCGGGGAGATGTTCGTTCAATGTGTGTAATAAATCCAATATGTGTTCTGGGCTTGACTGGGATGAAGTTTAAATGAAATGTAAACAGAGAATAAATTTGAAACACAAGCAATTTCGGGAGAATCCCATCCATCAGTCTGCTTCTGCGTATGTACCGGCACCTACCTGGGAAGTGGGCTAAGACCCCTGGAAGTGGGAAGGTGTGGATTTGACCCTTCGTATGAAGTTTTAATTAAGTACACCTCCTGAATACTGAATGCCAGGAACGAAAGCGCTTTTAGAAAAGTTAAGAGCATTAGCGGAGTTCAGTTTGTCTTTGCTACCCTAAGGCTACAACATCTCTCATCCAGTTAAACCAAACTACACATTATCTCAGGACCTGGAACCGACCAAGTCCAAAATGTTTTGCCCGACTTTGGAAAATTTATTAGGAGGTTTCATAATCGTTTTGGACGTGTGCCAATTTCGCAGGCGCAAAATAAGGGAGTGTATTTTTGTGTCTATCACTTTGCGGGTTGTTTTGGGATAACTTTAAAAGGGTTCGCCGTACCTAGTGGCGACTTTGTTGACCCTCTTAAAAACCTCCCTGGAATTTAGATATTTGCCTATTTGCCTTAGAAAAATGAATTGAATGTCACTATATAGAAAACGGTGACCGAACAACTCGGAATGAAACCAACTCAGAACCATCTCAGATAAGTCATTTAGAGTGATAAAAAAATATATATTAAAAATTGGTTAAATAGGTTACGTTAGGTTAGGGTTATCGGCTAATTATTTTTTCATAACTTTTAATAACTTTACAAGGAGGTGTTGAGATGACTTTATTTTCAGTTGGCATGGAAACATAGAAAACATGTACTTGCATTTATTTTCTCTTCTCTTGTACAATTATTTGGTTTCTGAAGCAGAAGGTAAATTGAAATTATGAAACAGAGGACAATAAAAACAAACAACCTTCATCTTAATTAATATTAAAAATAAATACATTTTATTTTCCATTAATTTGGGAGGTGGATTTGGGTACCGCTGCCCCGTTTATTGGATAACTAACATTTCTGCCATAGGTCACCCCAAGTGGTTCGCTAGGTTTGGTGACTTAGCAGAGGTGCTCGGGTTCATGGGGTGAGTTTTGTCCAGATATTGGTGGAGGATGTGTCTGCCCACCACTGCGTGGCAGGCCGGATCGGGAGAGACCGGTGGAGAGAGGCTTTTTGACCTCTCCAGCGTGACTCTCTCGGAACATCACCTTGACTCGCAGGGATAAATTCATACGTCTATCATTCTTGGACACATTGATCGCTAAATTCCTACCCATCCCTTAAACCCTTTTTTTTCCCAGAACTTTCTCTTCTTACTTTCCTAAAAAGACCCTTCACACAGCATCCTCAAAGGTGACATAGGCCACGAGGAGAATTATTTTCCTTAGGGCCTCCTGTGTGGAGCTAATGTAAAAAAAGTATACTAATGAAATTACTTTAATCATTTATTATACTATCTTCACAAAATTCGCTTTTTTGCGTATTGTAACGAATGTGTATAAAAGTGAGGCATTTAAAATGTTAAAAACATGCAAATACGCTTGCTTCAGAAAAACATTAATTTTAATTTCGTATCATTGAAAACTCAAGCCCTAAAGCTTTTGTATTGTATTAATTAATATTATATAATCATGGTCAATTCCATTATTTTAAAATATAAATGCTAAACGATTGATAAAATGTTGCAGGCTTTTCAAATTTTCTCCAAAAGCCTAGCTACGCACAAAAATACCTAGTAAAAAAAGGTTGGCTCAAGCTTTTGCCACGGAGATTTGATTTCTCTGAAATTATTTCAGAAATAAAATATTCCAACCGGAATCACTTAACCTTTGAAATTTAAGAACAATCAAAATGTTTTGTCCTCATTCCGCTCTTGAATATTCTCTGGTGGAAATTCAAAATTCATCACTTCGGTGAAGATCATTTTCCGCGTAAAAATTCAACTCATCCGCGCCGCAGGGACTTATTCAACCCTGCTTTTACTTTATACCTATTGGCCTCCGAATTGTCAACCTGAAAAATTGTCCTTCACATCCGAATCAATTAAATACCAAAATTTTTAAATCTTCAGTGGTGTACTAATATAACTATAACTTTTTGTATTTTAAATCAATGAATGTAAAAAAAAAATGTCCTAAAAAGTACAATATGATTAAATGTGGATGTAAAAATTACTTACATTTTTTATTTTTTTTTTTTATTTAGAAAAAATTGTACGTTGGTCAATCGTATTGGCATAATTTATATTTTTTACACATATAACGAATTATTTGTATGATAGTCCTCGGCTGGAGGGCTGCTTTGCATGAATTGCATTCCCAGCGCGATAGAGACATTTTTCTGGTCCTGCACTTTTTTTTTTATTTGGACTCCTCGCGTGGATACCTCACTCTCAGCATCAGATTTGAAGAAACCACGTGGCTACTGAGGTAATCTTCGTCAGATTTAGCTAAGAAACTTTCTAATTGGGCTAAAGTGGGCTGCTCGAACCACTCTACGCTCGCTATTTTGACAAAACACAATGATGCCGACCGCAACAAAAAATCATTCGTTTATATCAAGGAAAAAATTTACGGACGTATTATTGCCAACACTACTAAATGAATGCTTCAATATGTATAGAGCGTTTGGCATTTAAAATTTGAAACACAGTTGTCACTTTTTTCGTTTTTCGTTTTTAAGACGACACACTTCAGTCCCACTGTCCCAGCGTGGTTGGAGTTTAAAATATTGCGATGCACACCCGCCGGGACGGCGCGGGTTGAGGCCAATGGGTTAAGCAACAATTAATAATTTAATTTTATCAATACTTTTCAAAGTTTTAGTTAATTTACACTTGCTAGCTGGCTGGCTAGGTTTGTCTTTTAACCCATAGTGTGCCAATAAATCCACCGAAATCCACATAGTAGATTAACTGGTAGCTTACCGCACTTGTTTAGATTTTATGGTATTTCGAACCTTAATAAATGCTTCTTACATGTTTTATTCCCTTGGCGATATTAATATTTTTTTAGCTAGTCACTTGCAAATATATGTATTTTATCTGTCAAAAACGTAAATAAGTCATTATTTCGGTTTTCAAGAGACATAATAATACATTTTTTTACAAGAAAGCCTCGAATGACTTATTTTTATTGTGAAGAACGCTTATTTAGCTGAAAAATATTAAAAAAAAACTCAATAACATTTTATTTATTTATTTATTTAATGAACATAAACAGTTTTAGTAATTTAATAAACATAAGAGGATGATAAAAAACAGACCAATTATTAATGTTCACAGATAGGTATTTAGAAACAGGACTTACTAAATGTAAACTAGAATATTTAAGAAAAATTAAGAAAAAAAAACAGAACTAAGCAGAAATTAAAAAAATAATAATAACAGTACAAATCTGAATTCAACAAATGATAAACCAATACACAACAATAAAATAAGTGTAATTATAACTAAAACAATAGGTATTTAGTTTTCGCATGTCTTCATTAAATTACATTGTTTCATAACATCAGAGAATTTTTTTCTCTCTGAATTTAAGTAGATATCTTGGAAGAACTATATAGGATAAATATATCAAAATATATATTTGGGAGAAAATGTTAGAAGTACCTTTGTCAATTTTTGGTAATTTGATTAAAATACCAGAAAGTACTTGAAAACATAAATTATTTGAATGCTATGAAACCAATGTTAGGTGCTCTAGATTGATGAGGTTGTGGTGTATCTAGTGTTGAAGTCAACATTTTGATTGAAGGTTTACAAAAAGTCTTCATTCCCGAGCGATTCACAGATTTGACTAGGCACTTCTAGTCTACGGCTTTAGATCTAAATTTGTAAACACATTATTTGGTAAGACATTCCAATTTATAAAAATATTATTTTGCAAATAACAAGTAAGCTATTACCAAAATAGTGTCAGCCGGAGTGTGGGAGGCGATTGAAATTTTTACCCCTTGAATTCAAGGGTAAAATCACTGTTAGCTTTCGGTTATTGCTAAAAATAACTACGTTTATGTTGAAATCTAAATTTTTTAACAATGACAAATCTCGTTTCCCACTTTTGCAGGGTTATTGAAATTCGATGCGAAATATTGAAAGACGGAAAACATTAGGACCCAGTTGACAAAGGGTACCTTATACACTGCACAGTTCACAGTACTCATACAGTGGCTTTGGTTAGGTACTTTTGTTAGCAATTAATAACTCTATTCAAAAATGCTTAGAATATTTGTTTTTTCGTGAGAAACAACTCTTTCGGTAGACTGGCACCTATTGATTAGACACCTTAGATTCTTCCGTTTATTATACAAGGTGTCCGAAAACTCGTAGTACAAGGGGAAAACTGGTGAATCCACATCACATAGAGAACCCAAATAAACATAAAGATTTTCAATTTAAGCATTTCTAAAATTAAAATTTTAAAAATATTAAAAAAAAAAAAAAAAATCGGCGTTTTTGGGGTTAACAGTTTGACATTGGAGCGAAGATGCAACTCTAAAATTATTTATTTATGCTACTATTAATCTCTTTTCGTGTCCATAGTTTATTTATTTTGACCTTACTAATTTATTCTTCTACCTCTTCTAAAATTTCACTTCTTGTAAGCATTACAATATGGTTAATTAGCGTATTTACTTTGTTGTGTAGCAGTCAACCATTTTGCAACGGGCAGGGGCCAATAGGTAATTACTTGAAGTTAATACGAACTCACTCATTAATACTCGCTACTTGACTTCATACTGGACCAATTTGAACAAATCTTGTGAGATAAATTGATAGCACAGATGGGTACCTACTTACATCATGTAGCAATGTTTCGTTTCCAATCCAAAAACGTTTCCAATCACAAAACACACATTTAACATATCATAATATTGTATCTTCCACAATAATAAATCAAGCACTATTGTTCAAATTTGAAATTAACACAAAAGTAATTCACAAACACACACTTTGATTTAAAGCTTACAATTAACGAAAGGATTGTTGTTATAAAATATGTCAACACTGTCAACAGTGAACCGGCGTAAATTAAACTACCGTAAAAAAAGTCCAGGAATCCAGGGATCCCCTTTTCAGTACGGTGCGGAGCGGTGACATTTCTTGTTTACTTCGTCTGCTCTTTCGCGTGTTTATTGAACCGAGGAAAAAGAGAGAGCTATTCTTTCGCAACGCAATTTGAACTACAACGTGCGTGAACATTCATAACATAACAGTCAGCTGTGAATTAACCCCTGGGCAGCCGACTGTGTTATTTTTAATGATGGGAGATTTCAAAATAATGCAAAATAATACGGATTTTTTTGTTTATTTTCTTTTAAATAGTTTTTATTACTTAGGTACTGTGATCGTCACTAATAATTTACAAGAATTTGACCAATAAAAAATTCAACTTACGACTCGATTTACTCGAAAACGAAAGCTCAAATCAAAAAAAATTATACTACAAAATCGATTCTAAATGTGATGTAGATTCTCAAGTTTTCCGCTTGTACTACGAGTTTCCGGACACCATGTATTTACATAAAAATGTTCACACTTCTGAAATGCTCAAATAATTTTCAATAAACTAGTTGAAATCTGTCAATAAAAACAAAAAATAGAATTTTACTTACATAATAAAAGGTGCCATACCGAAAAAAAAAGATTTTGAATATTTTTTTTTAATTTGTCTCGAAATTTTTATATTATTTGCATACCCTTAAAAACCTCCTCGTTCTTTTAAAATTCGTCTTTAATCTACAAAACTTCATCGGCTTTGTTTTCAATGTAAATAATGATTATTATCAACTCGGCGACCCGAAAACACTTGAAATGAAATAATATTAAATTTTTTGATATGCAGTCAGGAGTAAAGGAGGAAAGTATAATATTTGACAAGCGAACATTTTTATTCAGAAAACGAAAAAATCGTGCCCCATTTGATTTTCTGGGGCAATTTAATATGAGATAAGCGAACACAGGCATAATGCAATATTGTATTTTTATACTATGCGCAATAAAAAAACATTAATCTGAGTAATTTTTTTTTTAAAGAAAGACAAACATTCCCGGGTTACGAATAACCCAACAATGTTTGAAATTCTCCTACTACCACCACAGAAAGCCGAAAATGTTGCTTGTGTTGTGTTAACCTAATTACCTTACCTTTAATTTTTTGTATAAATATATTTAAAAAAAAAATGAGTTCGGGTTGTTTCAAAGAATTTTAACAATTTTTCAAATGTTAATATTAATTTTCGAGCTCTGTGAAAATTTTATTTAAGTTCTCAATTTGGGTGGTGGATATGGTTAACACCCACCCGAAAACCATTTATTTTATAACCAAAACCCCTGCCTTACGTCACCTAAAGTGATTTGCAACGTTTGGTGACTTAGCAGTTATTTTATTTTATTTTTTTATGGTATGAGGTTTACGGGGTGAGGTTTGTCTAGGTCTTGGCAGCAGATGCTGATGCCCACCTCTTGCGACCGGGCATCAGACTGATTATCATGAGACTTTACCGCGACGAGTGGAGGAGCCTTGTCCATCATGAAAATTCCTCAGCAAAAAGGAACCAACTTGAGAAGAAGAATCAAAGCTAATAACGAAGAACTTAACTTATTATATTCAATATTAGCGTCTTGCTTTGAACTTTCTCCTTCAGTGTGTGCTTTTTCCAAAGAAGTATTAATATTTGCAATAACATTGCGTCTATTTGAAGATTATACTTTTCTTTATTTTTTCAAATAAAGTCCTCCATAAATCAGCCCTCATTTCTTTGTCTTCAGATGAGTGAATTTTTTTGTCATTCATTTGCTGAAATATCGAAAGGAAATAATGTACATATGTAATTACCCCTTGGTCTGAGCTTTATCCCTTTGCATATGTTTTTTTTTTCAGAAGGGTATTAATATATGCGATATTATTTCGTTTATTTAAGGATTCTACTTTTCGGCATGTTCACAGAAAAAAATCCCCCATAAATCAGTTCACATTTCTTTGTCTTCAGATTATTGAATTTATTTTTTGACATTCATTCGCTGACACATTGGAAGTTTGATTTCCAAGCAAATCTTTTCCATTCCATGTCAAAAAAGCGTGAATTGGCAACCGTATCACTTTTCACCAAGTGGCACCGTTTTTTTCCCTAACCAATTCTCGAAAATTGAAACTAAGGCCAAATGAATGTCAAAATGTCATGACTTAAGAGTTAAGCTTTTCAAAAATCTTTGAAATAAGAGGATTACTTTTCAGAGTTCAGCGCAAACTTTCTTTGTTTTCAGTGGGACTCCAGGGGTGGTATTTTCATACTTGTGAATATTGGATACCCACAAAATGACAACCTTTCACTTACATCCTCATGTGTTTAAATTTACAATACTTTTTTGACCTTTATGCGTAGCGTAAACTTTTTCTTGGACCTCAAAACTTGCAACAAATAGGTTTTGAATTATCGCTATTATATAATATTTTTCGTTCAATATATTGCAAACTATCTAAGAACACACCGAGTATAATAATTTTTAAGGTTTTAAACACGAATTTAAAATGCCGAAAGGTATTGCCGCAATCGTTGATAATTTTTATTTTCAACATGCTTTAAATTCTAAATGTTTATATTTGTATGTATATGTAAATATACAAATAAATATATATCACGACATGAGCAACATTATCCGATAATTCTTTATTTTTTCTCAATAATTTTACAAACGTAATTAAATACAATAAAAAAAACATTAAAAAATATAAAACAAAGGTACCTAACAGGAACCCACTAGTGCACTACCTGTGTGTGGGTAACATAACAAAAATTACTAATTAAATAAAAATATTTTTTTCGATAAAATTAAATACAACATCTATCAAGTTCCATTATTCAATTTTAATGTTATGGTAAAATACAATTGGAAGATACTCTCAGTATTGTTCTGGTGTAAGACCACCATTCGGAATTGAAACTTGTTTGAAATTATTTTAGCCGTGTTTGGTGACTAGATCTGAACAGCCAGGTATTTCCCCACCTTACTCTTCCCCATTTCCTTCCCCTCCCGAATATCTTCAGCCCCACAACATACTCCGGTTGGAGATGCCATAGTATCACTGGTTCCAGGCGGTTGGGAGCACTTTGGACTCGTTTGTGGTATTCACATTAAAATATGATGTTAAATATTAATTTTGGATGGCGGGTATGGGTACCATCGTCCTTGGTACCATATATAACCAACAACCGTGCCATAGGCTACCCCAAATTGTTCACTACATTTGGTGACTTAGCAGGGGTGCCTGGGTTCATAAAGTGAGATTTGTCAAGGTCTTGGCAGCGAATGAGTTTGCCCACCTTCTGCGCGGTGGGAGAGATCGGTTGAGAGAGAGCTAACCTAACTTCTCCAGCCGGATTCTCTCAACCCATCACCTTGCACCGCAGTGCTAGGAATGGATTTATACATTCATCACTCCTCGACAATCGACCCCCCATTCCTACTCACCCCTCTTACTTTTTACCTTTCCAGAACTTCCCTTTCTTCCTTTAATTAAAAAGTACTCCAAACATGTTAAAGGCACTGATGACATAGGTCGTGTAGGTCCCTTAACATCTCTTAAACATATGTAATATTGTAGTGAAGAGTGTAACATGAAAGTTTGCAAAAGAATTATTAGGAATAGTGTAAACATCATACATTCGTGTTGCCACAACGGTCGAATTTAAGCAAATGTGTAAAACATTTGATTTCACAAAATCTTGCTATAACAGTTGATATTTAGTATATAATATATACACAGCATTTTGCTCACTTTAAAATATAATTACTGTGCACGAATTATCTTGATTCTACAGTAATGATATTGTGAATCATAAATAAATTATAAGATGAATACAACGAGACGTGGTTCATTTCGTATTCAAATCATAAAGTTTCATAAAATGGATACCCGTTGGTTCATCGGCATGTAAGAACTCGTAGCTATCTTTATGCAACCACGTTTAACATTGAATACATCGAGAAAAGTTAGCTTCTGAACTCGAAACCGATATAAATATATTACCAGTAGGTACATTCACTTAGCATCCCCCATAAAGTACGTCATCTTTCGTATCTGGTCTCGAGTAAAAATATTATGGCCTGGACATCTCGAGGGATTCCTATAAAGATAAGTGCTCTAAATAAGTAAAAGAGCACCGAAAACATCCAAGTTTTCATTCAGTTTCATGACACTTTGTAAAAGTGTAGTAAAAAATGGCAAATAGTTACATTAAATTCGTTTTTATAAGAACCCTTTTTCAGTGAGGTGCTTCAGTTTAACTTCGTTCTTCATTTTTTTGAATGGGAGGGATACAAAAGCAGTATGAAATCTCAAGGGGCATCTTTGGAGTGTTATCAGAAAATACATAAGATTTTTCGGAATCATCTCGAGGGAAAAGGTTTCAAAATTGTACACATAAATTAGTTTTGTAATACTTAAAAAATAAAGGCCAATAATATTACATACAATATGCCTACCTACAAATTCCGCAAGCCAAATGACAACTTTTTTAAAACTACCAAGTTACAATTTTTTCTGTCAAAATTTATGTTCACTAACTACTTCAAAAGATAAAATTCACCACTGTTACTCAAACTGGTGGTGAAACTCAAGTGTTAGTAGAAATCCTTCGACAATTTATTTCAAAATTCATTTCCATTTTGTGTTTAAATACCGAATACAATAACCCTAACCGCTCCCGTTTTTCTAGAGCCAGTAAAACTAAGACTTCTTCTTCGTCTCCTTCTTCCCCTTATCCTATTCGGGTCGGGGACCCATTGCATCGTCAAGGCTCCTCCATACGTCCCCGTCTTGTGCTGATTGTTCGGCCTCCGTCCATGGCAGCCCCATCTTCTCCTCACACAGTTTCTGGAGTTGCCTCGTCCAACTGTGTCTGGGGCGGCTCACTGGACGTCTACCCTCTGGAATCGCACTCAGTTTTTTCCTCGGAATTCGGTCATCAGACATTTTTAGTGCGTTTTTAGAACATCTCGGATCGTCGTGTTTTTTATGTGATCGCATTTTGTAACTCCTGCCACTCCTCTCAAGTACCTCATTTCGGCAGCTAAGCAAGAGTAAGACATCCCCAATAATTACAGTATGTTGTGAGGCAAAAGTTTGTACGGAAGGAAGAAGATGGGTGAATTACCCGGCTAATCAGATCTGTAAATAGAACATGGCTGATCATTTCAAGCAACATTTTAGTTGTGAATGGTGGTTTTTTACCAGGGCGATACTGATAGTAGATGTCGTCTACTCTGGAACGTGAGGTAAATAGATCAAATATTATTTTTATATGAACCAGTTATTACGAAACACCATAAATTAATGAAATAAAGTTTATAAAACCACTTCGTGAATTGATCCCGCAACCTCCTCATTTGTAGTTTAGAACCTTATCCCTCAACCACGGAGGCCGCTATAAGTATATTACAAGCGATGAACTTATTAGTAGGTACTTGAAAAACATAAGTAATTTGTATGCTCATTCTCTCACATATTCTGTTGGCATTTTTCCCAGTGATAGGGAAATGGTTGATGATGAAATTTGAAGAATGTGAAAATGGTAAGGGGTAGAGTTCTTTTAAATCAAGGGAATTATTACCGAGATGTATGAGAACACTACTGAAAATTTAGGCTCTTTAGAAAGGTTTTGGCAAATACGTGGATTCCGGTAAGATATTTCGATGTTTAAATCGGATGTACACAGTTTGTTTTACAATGCTTATTAACACTATTTAATTTCTTGAAAATAAATTATGGCTAGCAATATGTTAGAAATTAGTTGACCAAAATTTAGTCATTATCAAATTTAACCTCTTTATATTCTCTTTAGTCATTAATGTTTTCAGTTTTTTTTTTTTTTTGTATTGCAGACTGTGTGTCCATTTACAATACACATGTGATACAAACTACACATTTATAGATAAATAGTAGAAATAGAATAGTAGAAAGAAGATTTATACATATAGCGGGTAATTTGTGGCGCTTAAATACCTCTTAAATTCTTCGAGGCTACAGTTAAATATGTCAATAGTTTTGGAAGCGTTGTTTAATAGCACCATACCTCATGTCATGCTATGCCAGTTCTTTGCTATGCCTATGCCAGCATAGTTCTTTGATCTGATGTTAATTTATTTTTATTCCTCGTTTACACGACACGTTGCATAGCTAATCATATTAATTAATTATTACGAATAATCATACTTAATTAAAGATAACATTTGCTTGAAGGCATTTCTTACAGAAATAGGAGCAGAAATCACCATGTTTCAGAATAAACCCATAATTTAGGTCCAATATTTTTTACTTGATAGGGAGGAATGGTTCTTCTTCCATAAGTAAAAAAAAATATTCATATCAGCTTACTTTATTTTTGTGTGAACTGTCGAAATTCAACTTTAAAAAATTGAACTTTTTACTTTAAAATAAATACCTACACCAATTTTCGAGAAATTCTCGAAATTCTCAAGAAATTCTCAAGTTTTCAAGAAATTCTCGAAAAAATCCCGCGTTCTACCGTCAAAAGCGTAGAATTTATTGCCTTTACCTAGAATTTCTTTAAAAACATACCTATCTGTAAAATAAAGTCATCGATTGAAGTGGTCGCACAGTGTTTACAAAATGTTATTTTGGAGGTTTTCAGCGTTGATTTTTAAAGAAACAGGAACAACCATTGTTGGAATATTTCAACTTCATCATTGTAGCGAAGTTTAACAGAAATATTCGCGGAATGGTTTACTCTGTATTTTTATTCAGCGTAAATTCTTTTCAACACACGGAACTCCGGACAATGAACACCATTAGTTTTATAACTACGTCGAAATATTGTATGAAAACCCCGAAGTGCGGAGTAAGTGCCTCTTTGTAATGGTGTATTCAAATGTTTTATTCTTGTTTCAAGTTTTTTCATTATAATAGGCCATTCGGAAGGTATAAGTTGAAATGGGAAAGGAATTACTCAAGAAAGGCTCGCGGTTTGTTCACAGATCGACTGCTCTTAATTAAGGGCCATTAACTAGCGGCCGAAAGTTTAAATTTCGTCGAACGATGATCTTGCGATCGTTCACTTGCAATTGTACAGGGCGGTTTCGACGAGAAAGATTAATTATTCTCCATACCAGCATTTTAACTTAACAACTCATTATCGATCTTATTTCATTCAAAGTTTGCTTTGATAAAACATTCAAAAATGCTCGATTTCGTAAAGAAACTTTTAAAATTATGTACTTTTGTAAGTATTTTTTGATCATAAGTATTTATAATTTTTCAATTATGTCTAAGCAAAAGAAGAATGTTTTTTTTTTTTAAATATATTAATTTGTAGGACCGTAAGACCGTAAATAAATAGACAAACCGAAGTATTTTCATCACAAAATAAGGATTTTTTATGATTTTATTTGAACTAATTAAAATTAAATTTAAATTCTGAAACGTAGCTTACCCCAATAATGAATTGATCTATTTTACTGCATGATTATATTATTTGAAATGTTGTTGTTCTGCCCAGACCATTTGAGCGTCTCTTTCTTATCTTACTCATTACGCTTACACCAGCCTTGCATTCTTTGCGGATCTCCACGTTTTTCACATCGTATATGGTTTTACCACACATACACCTCAGGGATCTCATTTGAACAGCAATCAGTCTACTTTCATCCTTCCTCTGCCAGTTCCACGCTTCTACGCCATACATCAGGGTAGGTATTCATTGTGGACAGCTAGTTTCGCTTCAATGGATAGTTTTTTGTTGGCGCCAACGGCGTTCAGTCCTCCACAACTCGGTCCTTCTTTCAATATATCAGCCTTCCCCTCTCTCGTAAACATACTTCCCAAATCTCGTCAAAATCTATCTAAAAATTTAAAATGTCTGATAACTGGATGGACATTTTCACAAAAAGTGATGGTATTTACAGAAAGGATTAACGGAATATTTATATTTTCGGGATAACCCGTTCATTTAAAACGTTGCTTGTTTGCTTGTTTACACATATATAGTGAAAGTTTATTTACTACTCGATATTTTCAAATTTCTTCTTTATCATTAAGATATTATCTCTGTAAGAAAGGACTTCATATATATATAAGTAATTACGTCATTTGATTAATCTTGAAGTCTCAGTAATAAATCTTTTATATCTAAACATCGCTGGGGGAGTAACTTAAGGTAAAAAAGCACAAGTACTCAATAATATAGTACCTATTTGTCAAAAAAGCTTACAGAAAAGTACAGTTACTAGTTATTTGGTTGTAAAGTTGTTCGCTACGTTTGCTGACTTAGCAGGGGGGCCCCGGATCATGGGTGTGAGGTTTGTCCTGGTCTTGGCGGCGGATGCGTCTGCCACCAGTTGGGTGGCAGGCCGGATCGGGAGAGAATGGTTGAGGAAGTCCCTTTGACTGAGAGGGATGGAATCATACTTACTGACCCCCAGATTCCTACCTCACACCCCTTTCCTTCCCTCCTTCCTATCCTACCTTGCCTAAAAATACCCTTCACACAGCATCCCCAAAGATGACATAGAACCTGAGGGGAATTATTTAGCTTAGGTCCTCCCGTTTGGAGCTAATGTAAAAAAAACCGTTTTGTGGGAATTTTTCTAAAAATAAAACTTGGATACCAGTGTAAAATTATCATTTGAAAAGTGTTCTGTGAAAAGTGATGATGCAGATAATGAATTAAAAATAGATAAAAAAAAACTAATCGATCCAAAGATATTGAAATTTATGGAGATATGCTATGACGTCCGTCCGACTGTCAGCGGATTACGATCTAATGGTGCTAGTTTCTGCGTGGAATTTGGTTGATTTTTCGAATGTGTGCTGTAGTATTGGTTAACAATGGTTTGAATTTGGAAAGAATTTGTTCACTTAGGACGGGTTGTTTCAAAAAATTTGATGGATTCATCAAATATTTGATGTTAATTTTCACCTTCTGTGTAAGTTCTATTAAAGTTTTGTGATTATTTCAGTTTTGTGAAGCAGCTGTCCTATAACGATATAATAACAGAACTTGAATAGAACCTACGCAGAACGTGAAAATCAACTTCAAATATTTGATGAATCCATCAAATTTTTTGAAACAACCCGTCCTTAGTTGATTTTTTGAAGGTGGAGTAGTACTGATTAAAAGTATCGGCGACACTAGGAAGCATACCCAACCCAGTAAAAACCGTCGATAGACCAACTCTTTATGTTTCAATATCTTTGAATCGAACTATGGCAGCATTTTGTACAACAAATACCAAACTTGTTAATCCAAATCTAATGCGCCATTATTTCCAATAATAAATAGCACCGAGTAATTGTTTAGGTTTCAAAGCCAAACCGTCTTATTATGACCTTTCCCTTCAGGCCCCAGGATGAGTTAAGAGTGATGTGTTTTTAAGGAATATTAATTATTTGCACTTGAGTTGTGAACCCTTCCGAGTCTGGCAAGCATTCTTCATTTCAACTTCAAAGGGCAATTAAAATAGAATTGCGAGAAATTAAAATAATGAATGCTTATTTCATTTCGACTACTTGAAATGACATGACTCAGCAATTTCGCTTCTAATTGTGAATATTGTTTAAAACGCTAAAACGGATATATAACAAAATATTTCATCTATATAAGCATCAAAGGGAAGAACCTGTTCATCCGTACATATCTTTCAAAAACATATTTCTTAAAAATTAAACTATAGACAATAATATATGGACTCTTCACAGTTTCAGTAACAATATCAAACAATTATTAAACAAGCAATCAATCAAAAGATTATGAATTGTAATGTTTCTATTTTACCTAGTTGAGGACCAAAATAATTCTTCTTTCTTCTTCCTTGCACTGTCCCAACTCATTGTCTATGTAGGCAGTTGGGGTTGGCTTTTCTCATTCTCAGGCTATATTGTCTTCGGTTCTGGGTATAGCTTTCATCCAGACCATTTCTCTGCAATATTTTAGAGCATTGAGTAATCTAGGAGTTCTTTGGTCTTCCTCTGTATGACTGTCAATGAAGCTCCATAGACATTGCCTGCTTTACTGTGTGGTCTGGTGGTCTCCGTTTTATGTGTCCATACCATCTAAAATATCGTTCCTCCAGCTTACTTATACTTAGGCTCCCAAAAACGTGTGAACTTTTAATTCTATCTTGTGTTGATACTCCTGCCGACCATCTAAGCATTCGCATTTCTGCTGTTTCGAGTTGCCTAGAGTAGGAGTTGTACATAGTCCAGCATTCGGAGCCATACATTATCGCGGGTCTGACAATAGTCTGGTACATCTTTCCTTTAAGTTTTATAGGCATTTTCGGGTCACGCAAGATTCCTGTTACGGATCTAAATTTCATCCATCCCACACCTGTTCTATGGTCAACATCTGCTGCACATCTTCCGTCTCTGTAAATGGGTGAGCCGAGATATTTAAATAAGTCACAATTGGCTAATGTTACTCCATACAATTGTATCGAAGGAGGTACAGCAAGTTTCAGGACCAAAATAATGAAACCCTTTTAATTTTAATAATAAAAGTTCTGCTAGATTTACCTTAATTGGTAATCAATTCTAAACTTTAAGAACTAGCACTCGGAAAACAGCTTTCCAAACGCAAAATTTGGAGTGCACTTTGGTGGTTTTAATCTTTTACCTATTGCTGAAGATAGTAGTGATGTCTCCAGGAATGCACAGTCCGGATAAGTATTGGAGGAGGCATCTCTATAATAAATTTTTGCACGTGCAGCTAAAGATTTCAAAGAAGTTCTTTCAACACATCATTGGATTTTTTGATACGTCTAATTTATGGGTAAATATTTTCAGCTTACGTCTTCATTTTTATCAAGAGCTAGGTTTTTGGTCGTTAAATGTCAATAGCAAGCGCAAGAGCCAAATAAATGTGTTGAATTTAACTGTTGGCGACCTAGGTAATTTATTGGTTACTCACTTTATTATACTGTCTTATAACATATTTATAAATGTAATAAAATTAGCCAAATTTATACCAGCAAAAAAAGTACATCTCAATTCATTTGGTTCCTAACTCTCCCGAGGGTTTAGTTGTGAAATATGAGGTAGTTGACAAAGATAAATCCATACTAATATTATAAATGCGAAACTGCTCGAGTTTGTTTATGACCTTTTCAGGCATTAACCAATGAAAATACTTTAAAAATTCATTCACCAATAGAAAGCTAAATTATATGCGCTGACTATATGTTGTATATGATGGTAAGCTTTGGCGTTATGAAATTATAAATATTAATATATTTTATTTGTTATACGTTTTCTGTCGCTAACAAAAGCGAGTTTTTGCTAACGTCAGAAAAAAATCGTTTCCATGGAAACCATGTTGATATATTTGTGGGCTCTAAGCTGTTAGGTACTCAGCTCCCTGGTCAGCTACTGCTCCAGGAAATTCAAATATTAGAATATGTTTTGTTTTTTTTTGGACAAGCTTCTGTTTTGGAACAAATGTCAGATAGAGTTCCTACATTAAAAATATAATTCGTAACGATTAGGTATAAAGACTGAATAATAAATAGTGTAATTTTTTATTATATTAACAAACTTCCAAATATTTAATTAAAAATAAACATCCGAAATGTTTGTAAGCGCATAAATTCCGAACGAATGAACAAAATTGGATAACTATTTTTATTGGATAACTATTTTTATTGGATAACTATTTTTATTTAATAAAAATAGTTATTAAGCTGTAGCTTAATGAAATTTAGGTGAAAGGCGAGATGTTTGAAAACTGAATGTAAGGGAATGAATGTATGGAATGCTGGAGGTGGTGGGGGTGGGGAGGAGGGGGGATAATTGATAAGTTCAACCGCTACAGTAATTTCCCGTAATACCATGCGAGCGAAGCCGCGGGGAAAAGCTAGTTATAAATATATGGAAATCAACAGAAGGATAATTCAGTTGGAATACTTACTTGTTTCCAACTTCACTTTAAAAAAAGAGTTTGCGGTAGGTATTATAAATACCTCTCATGAACCAACTAGGACTATTCCATCTTTTTTTTTAATTGTAATCATAACAGGACTGTCGTTTGGATCCTTTCTTGTACCTAGGTCGTATGCGGTTGAAAACTTTTTTTTTCATAAATAGTAGGTGTGTTCAACGGCATGGAATATAGTTACAAGAAGGTTGTAAAAACATTCCTTATGAACACAAACTAATGTTAGTATTTATTATTCTTCTGTGTGTTAAAGCCCGCATGGGTGCTAAATATAAATAAACGGAAAGGGTTGTACATGTGTTTTTATTTTTATTTTGTTGCTAAGCTGCAATTTCGTTTTCAGGTAATTTAAACCTACCTATCAATGTTTCTTAATGTGGGGCTAGTGAAATTTTACATACTTGATCTTCAAAGCAAGAGAAAGGTGACTGTCTATAATATACTTAATAAAAAACTCCGTATGAAACTTGGACAACGCCGAAGACATCAGCTAGTTTTATATAAAATGCTTAATCCTTAGCTTTAAAATAAAGTAGTGTGTAGGCTGATACGTACGTGACATGTTTATTTTTAAAATACACCCTCTGATAATAAAATGAGTGTTGAAACGCTAATCTTGGTGTTGAAATCAAAATAACTAGAAAAAAACAATTTAGATACTTAGGTCATCAGTTATCAGTTTCATCGCATACGTGGGTACATAATGTTGTTATAACACATGTAACTTCTGCCGATTCCATGGCTTTAAGTGGTTAGTACAACTAACATGAATATTCTACTGCGAAGGCTGTGCCTATAAACTGAGGAACGAAGAGGTTGCAGGGTGGCGGGGTGGCGGTGGGGTGGCGTACTGCTCCTCGCATTAGAATATTATTTCGGCCAGAGTGCCGAGCCAAGTGGGGAGGGTTTTGATTGATTAAAGATCGATATAAAAGATTACCCCTGGCCCTGAATGAGATTCAGCGCCGAGCGTAATATATGTAGAAGTTAGGAGTAGAGCGTGCTCGTGATCGTGATCTATGCTGACTCACTACTCACGAATGAATGTTCTTGAGTGAAATAAGATAAAGAAATTTAGTAGTTTTATAGGTTGGTTCCACAGAATATCCTAAGTTGAGAAAATAATGTAAATTAATATCAGGGGGTTAAAACAACGAAAAAAGATTGAAGAATGGTATATGTACCCCAGATCCTTATTGAATGAAAAAGTAAAAGCGTTTTTTTTTTTTTTAAATTTTTTAACATTTTTTTATGTGTATACCGCACAAGAGTCCCAACTGTTCCCGTCTGGAGCCAGAGAGACTACGGCATTCCCAACTGGGGTATGTTGTGAGGCTGAAGGTAGTGGAGAGGGGAAGGAGATGAGAAAGAGGAAGGTGGAAAGTACCTGGCTAGCTGAGAATATCTTTCACTCTGGAAGCAGAGAATATCTTTCACTCAACTAGCTGAGAATATCTTTCACTCCGGAACAGGCCGCAAATATAATCTTTATTATTTTTAATGAATTTATTGTGAAATAACACAAATTAATCAAATAAAATTTATTTGCTACGCCAGGATTCGATCTCGCGACCTCCGGATTGCGAGTCAAGAGCCTTACCGCTAAACCACGCCGGCCGTAAAATACTTACATTTTACAATCAAACACCATAATTTACTACCTAGACTGTAATTTTTCCAAAATTCCTTCTTACCGCAAATGAAACCATGAAAGAAGTCGTTTTTTTATGCTGCCATCTCCTATCGTAGGTTGGCTATCATCTGGGCATTCATAAAGCTGTATGTTGGAGCCCGAAAAATTTAAGTCCTTACTGTTTACGCCATTGTTTTTATTTTGCGTTTCAATTCTTACACAAAAGGTTATATTAACGGATTGAGTTCAATCGTCAACCCGTATCCAATTTGAAGCAACACAATTTGTCATTGGTTACTATAGAAAATATAAGTATTACCGGCGGTCCCTATTTTTTAACCCAACTTTATAACTAGCTATGATGATAAGATCGGTGGGAAATTGAACGAATAATTTAGTTTTAGTTCATAAACATCCTTTATTTGGTGTGTGGTAGGTATAAATCTACATTTTTATGTGGTGGACAGACGTGGGCAGAGTTCAAATAGCTCTAAGCCAGTGGGACTATCAAACTCCCAATATTGAGGAATGCAGCACGGCAGAAAGAATGGGAAGGAGAAGGAGAATAATAAAGAAAGGCTTATAGAATCTCGTTCGTTCAGATCTTCTGTTCTCTTGCAGTAGTAAACGTGCCTGCATTGGAAATATTGTAAGGTGTTCATGTCTACACCATTCACAGAGACTTTACCGATTGTTGACTGTTTTTCTTAAGATAGGTCTCTGCGGAAAAATCATCATTGCATATAATGCTAATACTCTCCTTCACAGCCTTCCACAAAAGTACCTACCTACATTTTCCAATTCGACTACTTATGGGTAATCATAAACACATCCACAAATCTCGTTAAGCTTACACGGAATTTGTTATTTTGAAAATAATGATGTGAAACAAATTATTAAATGTGGAATATTGTATTTCAAAATATACCAATCAACATTCCTTGATCCAACACGTCTGGTTATTTAAAAGTTTATAATATTAAGTACTAGCCTTTCCCCGCGGCTTCACTCGCATGGTATTACGGGAAATTAATGTAGCGGTTGAACTTATCATTTATCCCCCCTCCTCCCCACCCCCACCCCTCCCGAATTCCATACATTCATTCCCTTACATTCAGTTTTCAAAAATCTCGCCTGCCACCTAAATTTCATAAAGCTATAGCTCAAAGAAAAAAAGAATTATCCAATTTTGTTTTCGTTCGGAATTTATGCGCTTACAAACATTTCGGATGTTTATTTTTAATTAAATATTTGGAAGTTTGTTAATATAATAAAAAATTACACTATTTATTATTCAGTCTTTATAATCGTTACGAATTATATTTTTAATGTAGGAACTCTTATCTGACATTTATTCCAAAACAGAAGCTTGTCCAAAAAAAAAACAAAACATATTCTAATATTTGAATTTTCTGGAGCAGTAGCTGACCAGGGGGCTGAGTACCTACCAGCTTAGAGCCCACAAATATATCAACATCGTTTCCATGGTAACGTTTTTTTTCTGACGTTAGCAAAAACTTGGTTTTGTTAGCGACAGAAAACGTATAACAAATATAATATATTAATATTTATAATTTCATAACGCCAGAGCTTGCCATCATATACAGCCTATAGTCTTTGTATATAATTTAGCTTTCTATTGGTGAATGAATTTTTAAAGTCTTTTTATTGGTTAATGCGTGAAAGCGTCATAAACAAACTCGAGCAGTTTTGCATGTATAATATTAGTATGGATACCTTAAACTTACTATTGTATTAACTGTAATGAAAGTGGATCCAAGTTTAATTAGGAACAAAAGAATAATGTTTGGGATTCTTTGTTTGGACAAGAATTAGGGCATAAATGGGCGTGTCTTGTATGAGAGCGCTCTCTTCACCGTTGACCACCACGCGATAAACGTTACATTAATATATTCTTTAAACAAGTTATATTATTTATTTAGCCGTCCCGAACACAGCAAACTGACGACATCTTATTAACTATTTTTTAAAACAACCTATTTTTAAAAGACAATTTCTACCCTATTCCGCATAGTGTTTTAAAATAACCACGTACAAAAATTGACACAATTTTTAACTGCGTAGAAAAACTTTTTCATTTTCAACGTGCGCCAAGTACGTGAGGGAAATTCAGGTTTGTTTCCACAATATGCGTATCTTAAAGCCTTGAAAGTCGTAAAAACTTTTTTCAGGTCATTGTATTACTTATAAAGCAAAGGCAAAGTAGTGAGTGGTATCTTCAGCCTCGAGCCTGTCATTTGAGATAAAACAAGAAAAATAAAATATTTTTTTATGAACACCGTAAGAATAAAGTTAAGGAGATTAACGTGAAAAAGTTCATTATGCCGTAGAGAGAGGCGGACAAGCTGTTGGCAAGCGTTCAAATAGTACCTTTTGAATAATCCATTGCACTTTGATTCAGGAGGATGATATTGTCATGGCTTTTTCATATTAAAGGCACTGCATGTGTAGATATTGTAAAGATGATTAAAAAGATAAATGATTTTCTGATGAACGATTTCATTGCCATTATAATTACGTAATAATAATAATTGGACGATTTGTAGAGCGCCGTTTTTGTGAAAAATCACCTCAAGGGTGCTTTACAAAGTACGTACACACTTCTTAAGGTGATATCCCTGCGAAAAAGATCTCTAAAAAAACCCTTTGTTATGCTTAAGTCTAATCGTTGTTCTTGACGACAGCAAATGTAGGTTCGAATTTCATAATTCGGTTTTCGTTACTTTTTACAAAAATTGCTTCTTTCATTTTTACTTTATTTATTTTTTTTTTTTACATGAATACCGCACACGAGTCCCAACTGCTCCCGTCTGGAGCCAGTGAGACTTTGGCATCCCCAATCGGGGTATGTTGTGAGGCTGGAGGTAGAGGGGAGGGAAAGGAGATGAGGAAGAGGAAGGTGGGAAGTACCTGGCTATTCAGATCTGGTCACCAAACACGGCTAAAGCCATTTCAAGCAACGTGTCAATTCTGAACGGTGGTCTCACACCAGGGCGATACTGAGAGTATCTTCCACTCTGGAACGTGCCGCAAATATACTATATATTATTTTTAATGAATAAATTATGAAATAACACAAATTAATCAAATAAAATTTATTTAACACGCCGGGATTCGATCCCGCGACCTTCGGAATGCTAGTCAAGCGCCTTACCGCTGGACTACGCCGGCCGTCAGCCTAATAACGAGTTTGAAATGTGCTGTACACGAGCAACGCACTTGTAGGTGTATCTTTTTGGTAAGTATAATAAATTTCACCTATTTTATTTTGCGAATGGAAAAATATATTTAAGTCGAGGGTGGTTTCCGAGAAATTGGTTTTTGTTTTTTCTTTTATGATTTTAATTTTTTTTAAATAAAGGTACTTGAAATTCTTTGAATAAGCGATAATAATGATTCGACGATAATATTATTTGCGTTAAGTACTTTAATTCTATTTCGTTCCGTTTTAATTGTCCTGAAAAAATTAAACTCTTTAAAACTTGTGGCTCTGCGATCAATATATTTCAACCTTTACTCTTGTAAACTCGTTCTTTACCTAAGGCGTGATGATTAATGTTTTTTGACCGGTTCAAGTAATTCTAATTGAAGATATATTAATTAAAATTGGGGATGAATGTTATTGAAATCAATAATTATTATCCTTGAGAGTCTCATGCGGGTAGTAACTGTTTTCCATTTTATTTCTTTTTTGTACAATTTTTGTGCTTACGATACATTAAATACATTAAAGAACGGTATTGTTTAATAGGATAATGGCTTTCATTAATTAAAGAGAAAATGATATATTATTTACATTGGTGTAATCCATACACCTTTTTAGGTAACCAACCAACCAAAACGGAAAGCAAATACAACGGGGTCCTTAATAATTTTCCAAACACATAGTAATAATAGTATTTGTGTTTGGGGTTTAAAAAACCACCTCTAAATGGTTGTACTAAAATATAATGGTTTTCCCTTAGCTATCGTTTATCACGAACAATGTGCTCGGTCTGGAGCTCGGCGATGAAAAATTATTTCAGATTATTTTGCGATAAAGAAAAGAAATATGTGGGATACGCTTTGCTTGATAAGAATTATGCGTACTATTTTAGCTTGCTTAAGAATTAATTAAGACTTGCGTATTTGTCTAATTGCTAAACTTATAAAACTGTTTTGAAACGTATTAATTATAAATGTAGAAAATTATATAAGCAAAAGTCGATAAAATCATTTTCTCGATAAAAAAACCTTTGTCAGCAATCTAATTTATTATTTCTCCACAGAATCAGATATGATGCATTGTCTCAAAATTCTGTCTTCTTATCATGTAAGACGCATTCAGAAATTGAATCTGGGGCCTGTCGTATTTAAAGAAAGTAGCCAATACAAATTTGCGTTATGTAAATATTGGTAGTTCTTAGTCGATACAGTTAAATATGACGGAAAGGAATAGGGTCGAATTAGCTTAGTGGTTAGGGCAAAGCTAAGGTCCAGGGTTCAATCCCTAGATGCGAACGTATCTTTTTCGGATTTTTCTGTTTAAAATGTTCGTTTCGTTCTCGAATACTGTCTTCAATAATTTAATATTACGATTTGGTGTTTTACTCGTTAAGCTACTCCAAAATTTAATGAAAACTTTTATTTTATTTCGATCTAGCAGGTACATATATTTTATCATAAGTATCTTTTATAATACCTTGGTGAAAGACTACCATTCAGAATTGAAACATGTTTGTCGTCAACTCCGAGTCGTCTTCCATTAGTTTGTTCGTCATATTAAATTTAATTAAGAATTGGCACAAAAATTGGAGGCTTTAAAATTGTGTATTTACAGACGCATCCCTACGAAACTTGAACAGATTAGGTGACTAATAGAAACGATATATTGTTGAAAAGTTGTTGTAACAGAGTGGCGACAAAAACTTAACACACCGACGTATGGGAGATTTAAAAGCAAATGAAGATTATTAAAGAAAATCGTAATGGAGGAATTAAGTCACATCTCGTGTCTTTGACACTTATCTACGTATCATACTAGCGGAGTTACGAGGTGAATTGTTCGGAGCCGCAGTTGCAGGATAATTGTATTGATTTTTATCCTGATAATGCCCAACAAGCTCTGAGGTGCTTTTACGCTCACATAAAAAATATAAACATTTATTTTTATTTTTTTATAGCTGATAATATGGAATATCAATTTCACCTTTCTCGAGTTTCTCACAGTATTTACATAAAAACGAGAATTCAAGAAAAACTTAAATTATATAAACAGAGGGGTTTTTTCAATGGCTGTTTGTCAAGAAATGAACAGAAAGAAAAAGAGGGCAAGCTTTCTTTTAAAATGTTTTGGAAAAACAAAACAGCTGCCTCAATTATAAAAAAAACAAGTTTACCTAGAAAAATGAATAAAAACATTATTAAATTTGATTTATTATTAGTTTAACTCGAAGGAGTTCGACGAACTTAACAAAATAGATGTCAATATTTTATTCATGTTTAAGCTTCCATTATTGCAAATATAAATTTGCTTTAATTTCCATTTCATGGAAAACGTTACATAATATTATTGGTCTTCTCTAAATATGGATTGGTCCAAAAAAATTTCCACACGACAATACACTCATCTTATTTAATAAAAATCGTTATGGATAGTGTATGAGAATTTAGATTTTACAAGGCACACGTCAAATTACCACGTAAAGAGTTGTGCACTGGAATTTAATTTTCTTTTATGTTGTGAGATATTTTCGTTTTAATGTTGGTTTCTATATACTAATAACGAGTATTTTACTATGTCCCTTTTACGTTCATGACTTTTAGCGGAAACGTGACATGACTGTGAATGCAATGATGTGGTCATAAACAAGGGATGACCTCCTATCTACCTATATATTCTAATATTGAACTCTCCCTACCTAGTATTCAAAGAATGTTCATTGCAAGCATTTCAAAATTACTAAAAAATGAAGATATACAGTCTCCCGTGTCTAAGATGAAAGAAGTAAGTACGAAAAATGAGTTATTGATGAATGTAAAAAAATCTAAAATCTTGCTGTTTGAAAGAGATAGTACGAAAACAGTGTGCAATATAGTTGTGGTAGATGAATACTTGGAGCTGGTGGATAAGTTTATGTTTTTGGAGAAGTGTATTTACGAGAGATGGGGAGGCTAATAGACATATTGGAAGAAAGGTAAATTCAGGTAACTCCATGAATAGAGTTTCGCGGTGACGCGGTTGGTGGTAAAAAAAAACTGCCGAGAGAAGCAAAGCTGTCTATCCACATTAGAGTGTTAGCATGTACCTAACCTACCTTAATGTATGACAGTGAGGCATGGAACTGGCAGAAAAAGGATGAAAATAGACTGAAGAACCTGTGATCTTGTGAAAAATGTGGAGATCCGCAAATAATGCAATGCTGATGCAAGATAAAAAAAGGGACGCCCAGTTGGTTTGGGCATATATTGTGAATGAACTAAGAAAGTAAGGAGAATGTAGTGGTTAAAACCGGTTCGAAATAGTTTGGATTATTATTTGGCTAGAGGACGAACACAAATCTCTTACCAGGAAGACATAGACTTCAAGGGGAATGATAAAAAAGCGATGGACAAAAACAAACAGATTAAAAGCTTGATACAGCAAGTAGTGCTGCCAGTCTTCTGTGCTGAGAGAAAAACACGACGGAAATAGAACATTAAAATAAAATAGAGCGGAAGATAAAAAAGATGAAGATATAGACGATAAAATAAAAGAATCGCGGAGGTGTGGTTACCATTAAACCAGAGAGAGTGCGCAGTAAAATAAGGAAATTAAAGCAAACTGGTTTAGGTCTACTAAACACTAAATGGAATTTCACCGACAGCATGATTTGAGATAAAAAGTGTTATTTATTTATTCACTAATTTTCAACGCCCTAAAGCGCTTTTAGATGATTAAAAGATACATGATTATAATACAGAGACACAATACTTAAATAAAAACTTAAGGAAATGAACATCACATCGATCACAAACATTTGAAATGCTGAAGTATTAATTTTTCAGGAGAGCGAAAGGAAAGTTAAAATTTTTTCAAAAAATCGGTTCTTTTGTATTTGTAGACCTAATTGTATAATTGTAATATTTTGTTCTAATAAAAAATAATATCTTTCAGAAAACTTAAAAATGTTGTCAATTTGTTCAATGAGAGTATCTAATTTATTTTTAATTTTTTAGAAAAAAATCCACTCAAAATGCACTTTATAAAAGACGCACTTATTTTCCTGGAAATATTTCAACGATGTAGATTGAAAGAGAATAAAAATGAAAAATTTAACTCATTTTTGGATTTTTTGTCCTTTATAGCATTTCTAATTTCCTCTATCGATAAATGGTAGTAATATTAACTCACACACTCCAAAAAGCTTAACAGATTTAGTTATTCATTAGAGTCAATATAAGCAAATATCAAACGAAAATTTGGTCGCATATGGGAATTGGTTAGTAGATGGCCTTTTCAGGGAAAGGAAGAAGAGGAAGTTCTGGGAAGGAAAAAGGAGGAAATGGGAAGTAGGTGGGAAGCTAGGGTTCAAGTATCCAGGAGTGACGGACTTATGAATCCATCCCTCCCACTATGGTGAAAGGCAATTGGTCGAGAGAGTCTGACTGGAGAAATCTACGTTAAGTCTCTCTCAACCAGTCTCTCCCGATCCGGTCCGCCATTCAGTAGGTGGTCAAACGACTTCACCGCCATATCCTGGAAAAATCCAAGTTAAGTCACCAAACACAGCGAACCACTTGGAGAGACCTATGGCAGGGGTGTTGGATATCGGATAAATGATTATCGGATCGGCGGTATCCATAACCGCCTCTGCCCCTGCCTGAAAGGTTTAAAATATTTGTTTGGAACTTGTGCTTTCATTTAGGTTATTGTCGATGGCGTTTTCAATATTTTCGCATATTTAATTTTTTTTTATTTGTTAGGCACTTAGTTCCCGTCTTATACCAGTTTTTTTTTTTTTTTTTTTTTTTTTTAATATTACCTATTGTTACTTATATTACAAGTTGAATAATGCTATTGCAAAATGTCAACAAAAGATTTACATAATTTGCTAAAAAAGCTTTTGACCTCTTTTGGGGATTTGAAAATGAAAAAACTTGTGTTTACGTATTTGACATTTTCGTTTTATTGTGAGTATTGCGTATTTCATCACATAGAACAATTAAAAAAAAACTCCCAAGAAAATGCATTTAAACATCACAAGCAAAAGGGGTGTTCTTTATTATTTTAATTCCGCTATATAAGAGTCGGGAAAGGAAGGCAGGTTTCTGTAAGTAAGGCCTATTTCTCTCTTGTAACTTTGATCACATCTAAAAGTTTTCTGCTGGCTTACAACAATAAAACCCCCTTCAATATTACCACTTTCTTTCACGGCCGGCGGTGGTAATGGCACTCAAAATACATATCTTAAGTTACTTCAAACACGGCTTAGTGTCAATAACACGACACCTTTTGTCAATTTACAGAACATTTTGCCGAAATACTTTTTAGGAGTTTGTTAACACGTTTCCAAGTAGTACATTATTCCAGAGAAGGACGAATAATGTCAGAGGACTTGACTTCAGAGTTTCAAGAGATAACTGTTTGCGGAATCATTATTTAGTTCACGATAATTGAAAACATTCTTCTTTTGATAACGCGTGAAAAAATAAATTCTTCAATACACGTTACGACATTTGAATGTTTCCAAAATTAGAAATCTGCATCTCTAGAATTTTGTTCCGGGTCATGATTATAATATCACGAGCATCGTTTACTAAAATTGAAAAATTTTTATCCAGTTTCAAAATGATGTCATGTTTTATTTATAAATTACTAGTAAGTATCCGGCGTGCGTTGCACAGCCACTCAAAGAAAGAATGTGTTTGCGTTTAAATTCTGCTAATTGAAATTCATTTCGACAAATAATAATTTTTATTTTTCCGTCTTTTACATTCTCGAATAAAACAGAAGATTTTCCAACTCGTTAGCAGGCCACACACATACATCTGTACGTATGAGAAGCTTGAATTTTCCAAATTTAGCGCCTGCTTTTGCACTACCACACTTGTCTCCTTTGCAATCTTTCCCTTTCACCCTCCTTTATTCCCTACGCCTCCGTCTCCCATCCCTTGCGTGTCCTAACCCTTGCATCCCCGTTCCCGCCCCGTTTGCGTCCCCTTGCATCTCCTTCCCCTCTCGCGTTCCCATTCCACTTCCCCCGCCATCCCCTTCTCCCGTTTCACCGCGTCTACCCATCCCGTGAAACCTACCCCCTCCCGAGTTCTCCTTCTACCTTCCCCGTCTTGCCCCCTCCTTGGTCGCCCCGCCCTTAAAATGTTTTCTAATTAATAAAATTACTATTTCACCTTAGCAAACGTACGGAAAAACGCAAAGAGGATGAAATAGTGATAGAATATGTATCACAACAAACTGGAAGGAGGGTGAGGCTGAGGACAGGAGGACTTAGAGGCAAATTTTGCGGGAGGCCAAGGCTCGATACAGGCTGTAGCCCCATCATAAAGAGAGATATGTATCACAACTAACTAGCCATCACGTCATTTTCTTGCATGAGTAGTTGGAGAGAATAGATCGCCAAACAATTCTGTCCTGGAACACATTCATAACTACATTCGCAATTCATACATTTTCTCATAAATACTCTTCTGTTATTCTGACTCTTGACAAGGCCCGACTCAAGCATTTGGTTCACTTGGTCGTGTCGTGTCTTCATCGGATGTCCCCAACTTTTTTTACCACAAATCTGCCACTAAAATGTATCATGATCCTGGAAACTGGTAAAAAAAATTTCGAATTTATTAAAAGGTTCTATAAAAAAACCCATCAAAATCACTTACAGTATTTGGAAATGGCTTTAAAAATATTTTATGCTGCTGTATGTTATAATCCTTTTTAATTCCTGAAACATAGATAAAAAATATTAATCTTCTTATCTTTTTTATGTGCCTGTTTGGGAATTTTGTCAGTGTACGTTTTAGTGTAGGTTATAATATCTATCACATGTAAAACAAATATGGTTATTAAAGACATTCACGTATAAAAAATTACTACCTACAGTTTTTTTAAATACAACTATGTTAATGGAATATTTAAAAAATTGAGGAAAATATAATTGAATGCCTCTCGTTTGCACGGGAAATCTGTGGATTGTTTCTACAAGGATTTATAAAATAAATAAATAAATTAAAAAAAAAAAAATGTCAGTTTTTCAACTTTTTCTTTTAAGCAAATTTTGGTTTGGAGAAAAGTGAATTTTTAGTATAACTTTGTCCCCCCGGAAAATAAAAAAAATCCTTTCTCAAAATTGATAGGTTATTCAAGAAATCAAAAGATAACCCAACTTGTAGGCAACATGGAAAAAAATATGTATCGAAAAACTGATATTTGCCTTTTTAGCAGTAAGCCACATAATTACCAATAGGCTTCAATTGTTAAAACCATACAAGTCATCTTGGTAATTGGTTACATTTTCATCAAGTGTATTGATCCATTTGTCAATCAATTATCGATTTAAATGAATAAATAAAGGCAATGTTCACGTAAACATTGGCGCACGAGGTCACGCATTAATAAGATAAGGGCTTTTTTTCCTAGAATTAACACCGACAACAGAACCCTTTATAATTAATTGTAAATATTCAATAGTCCCTCGAACGAATCTAGCTGTAAAAAAATAGGCTTTAATTTACTTCATGGTTACCACTGTACAACTGTACACGTGGAAAATATTCCTATTTAAAACACAACAATTAGGATGGGCGTACGCTGAGACATCGGTCGCGCAGAATGTTCAGCGCAAGATAGTTTTGGTTTTTGTGTTGTGTGGAAGTGTATGGAGCGACATACGCTGAGACGTGCATGTTTCTCATACATTCCACAACTGCGCTGAACATGCTGCGCGACCGATGTCTCAGCGTACGCCCATCCTTATCCCTTTGTTCTTGACGGCTGATAAAATTTTAATCACACTCTGATACGGATCAAGAAACCGGGAGCCGTTATTTGAAGTGACATCTTTGCAAAATCATTTTGGTTTTGATAGTCATTTTGCGACTACGTCAAATATGGGGAGAGATAATATATCTAGGCATTCAAAATATTAGGATCTATTTTTTTAAATTTACAAACACAAACAAAATATTTACATAAAAGCGTCAAAAAAAAAACATTTTAAACAATCGGCTTGTAAATATCTCATATAAATATTTTTGCAACATTTTCACAATAGACAACAGCAATCTTGATTTTTCTGCTGAAAATCGGTGCAAGCAAACAAACGGAACAAAAAGACGAAGATGTTACAGCGTTAAAGACAGAACAAAAACACTCTAAAAAAGTTGATCTTTTTGGTTTAATTTGAATTATATTTAGAAAAAAAAAATCGTCAGTTATGGCTTTATGTGCATGACAAGATTTTTAATGAATTAACGGAATTTTGAGAATATAAGGTTACGAGCAAATGCCGATTAGTAATGTTGCGACTCATACAAAAAAAAACACTGAGAGATGAATCATTTTTCAATCAATTTTCATAAGGAAGTAGGAATTCTGTAGGAAACCCGCTTGCACAGCGCGAGTGTAAACTGTGCGACCTAAAGTTTAAGTTTAGACTTACGGAATTCAATACTTTGTTTGTGTGAAAGCACTATGAAACAATACATGATTTTACTTCAATGGCAAGCCGGAGATAAAAATTAGCGTAATGTCAGGAACGTTCTTACATAATTTTTTCTTTATTTTTTTAAGTTTTCACAAAAAATAGTAGAAATACTGTTAATCGAAAATTATTTTCGATTTTACGGTTAATTAAATATTAAAGAAAATAACGGTTTATATATTTTTTAATTTTTTTTTTTAATATTTTTTGTTTTGTTGAAAACAAATAACTTTGTATCACTACTACATAATTAATATTATCGACATGTTTCTAAAATAAAGTTTTCTTCGTTTGGATAAGAGATTAATATAAAAATAACAAAAGACAAATAAGAACATTAACCCAAAAATATTAACCCGAGTGGTGATTAATTACTTTAAAATAACATAAAAAATTCAAATCAATGTAATAATATCAAATATATTTTTTGTTGTTTTGTCTGAAAAATTATATTCGTGAGAATGGCAAATTGTATATTATTGCACTTTCCACTCAATCTCACTGGAATAAAGTTTTAATCAATATTACATTACACAAAAGTGCTTACAAACCTATTAATAATATTTCCGTTTTTTTGTAAATTGAAAGAGCTTTGTTTTATTTTTAACAAATACGATTGTATTATTTGAATATCAGCTTTTTGATAAAGTTTGCAATATAAGAAACCCAGTTTTGTGCTAAATTTATTCCAGAGAACCTTTCAAGTAATACATTTTATAAATCTATTTGATAAAAATAACGCCGTTGATTTATAATGAAAGCCTTAAATTTTTGAAAACGAAATCTAAAAAACTAGATGTATTTATTTACGATGAAAAGAAAACAGAATTAGGGATATCGTGTTTATTACTTAGAAAAAAACGTGATGAATGTATTCTTAACACGTTTATCAGGAATTTCTGAGCCGTTTGAAAATTGAAACATGAATCTTTTCGGAAAATACGCGACCGCTTTGGGAGGATTTTTTTTTATTTTTCCACGCCTAGTAACAATGCGCCCCGCTTCCCCTAGTGGCCTACAAAATCTCCAAGGAACAAGATTAAAAATTCCGCAATAAATATTTTCATCACATTATCACGAGGCACTGCAGTGAGGAGAGTGGGCTCCGTGAGACACTTCACAAATTTCATAATATCTTTGAAAATAATTAAAAGCACTCCCGCGGGAAGACAGCCATCGCATAAATTATAATATCAGTTCTGATTACAAGTCGTTGAGTGTGAGGAATTTTAATTTCACCTTTCATATTTTTAATTTGGCCCTTGACACCGAAGCTGGTTTTAATGAAATCACGTCCGTTAAAACCATTTTTCCCCATTTCTCGTTCCTTTATATTATTTTTGTCAACCTTCCTAGCAGAGCGGTAAGTTCCTTGGCTCCAGACAAAATAAAAATAAACTTTCTTCTCTCCAAACACTTAAATACTAAAAATATTGTTTCTATTTTTTTCATGTAAAGTGTTACCTACATATGGGTGTCCACCAGCCATATGGGTGGGGTGAAGTCAAATGCATTTCATTATCTTAGAGTTTTATATGAAAATAGCGAGTGTCCGGCATGCGCTGCATTGCCACTAATAAAAAAAAATTTCTCCCTGCTTGTCTTTTCCCATTCGTTCCGTTCCCCTTCCGCCTTCCTTCCAATGTCCCCTTCCCCTCACGCATTGCCCCTCCACCTTCCACGTTTTCCCTCTTCCCTATTCCGCGAACCCCCCTCACGATCCCCTCCCCTCTCACGCATTCAATATATTCAGTCACGGTACATTCAGATTTTCAAATACAAACATTCATTTTTGTATATTGTAAATAAATAAATAAGAACAATAGATCAAATTTGGTACATAACCTAGATACCTATCTAAAATAAATACAATTTTTGATTAGATTCAAAGCATTCGATTTTGGTTAGTACTATAGGTGAGCACTTCAAATAAATTCATTAATTTAAAGAGTTTCGAGAATTGAACTTTGTTGAACAATATCATTGTTTTGCAAAATGTCATTCTCAAATTATGTTATTTTTGACAGTTTCGTAAGAGTTTTTGGAATGATTAAAAAAAAATCATGGTGTAATAATCCAGAAACCTTCGCGAAGATGGAAAGAAGGTATTTTGAAAGTTTCAAACATTTCCTGTGCTTAATGTAGCAATACATAGACAATTTATATGTCCCCAAGCAGGCATAGGTTGATTTCTATACATATTATGATGAAATTTCTACTTCATAAATTTAGCACGATGGAAAAAATAAATAATTAGAAGACGTTTTCAGCAATATCTGTAAATTTTTATGTGCTTGACATGTCACTTTAATATCATTTTTGCGTTCATATTTTTAATATATTTTAAATTTTACCGCACCAGTGTCCCACCTGTCCGGAGCCAGAAAGACTATGGCATCCATCATCTATAGGTAAGTTGTGAGGCTGGTAGTGGGTAATGAAAGAAAATGGGAAAGGGGAAGATAAGGAAGGTTCTGGTTCTTCAGATCTGGTCACCAATCAAAGCTTAGGTAATTTCGTGCAACTCTGATAGTAGGGGAGCATGGGTAAGATTGAGCCATTTAATCAAAACGTGTTCAAACTTGATCGCACAAATGCGCGTTCAGCACATTCATTTACCATCAGAATCTTGTCTAGTATCAATTGTCCCATGGGCATGACGTCTTAACGAATAAGTGCAAGACAGCTTAGAGCTTAAAAAAAAAGATTTGCGATTTCAATTCATTCCATTTTTTATCTTAATTTTGGGAATGAAAAAGGATAACAATTTTAAGTCATTCCATCGGCCTCACCTTAATCTTCTTCCTTTTCAACAAAAACCCAAATCGCGATGCCAAAGTCACATTGGCTCCTGCTAGAAGGGACTATTGTATTGTGATCAAAACAAATTATAAAATGTGTAATATTTTTGAATAAAAGCGGTAATGGTTTATTGTAAAATTTTAAAATTAAAGTTTTGTTGAAATCTTCCAGTCTGAATTGATTATCCAATTTTACAAGCGCTTGTTTAGGGTTTCAAATTTAAATTTAAAATTATTCTACGTTGTTGGCGTATCGCGACAAATCTGCTTGCTCTACATATTTATGCATGCAGATTAGTGTTACGACGTTTTTATTATATAAGCAGCTTATTTACATGAATGTGTAGTAAGCCTCGGGGAATTCAACATCACTAGAAATAATGTAAATCACTGACAGTCAAGACGACATATCTACTTTGCGGTACAACGAAGCTTCTCAAATGTAGCAAGTATTCTATTTTACCGAGTGCTGCTTTACTAAGCTGATTTTGATAAAAACTAAAAAGAACGATTCATTTAATGGTTCCACAAAAAGTGTTTCCTAGAATCATTTTGACAGTTTTAGGTTAGGTAAGCATTTCATAGTAATTATTTCATATCAATTTTGTCTTAAGTAACTGAAAAGTCTCTTTTTTATTCTCTCCAGAGACATTCGTTAAGTAGTAAGTACTGGGATGTGCATTCTCTATTACTTATGAATTGATGTTTATTGAAAAAGTAATGAACTTTATAATACCGACTATTGATGTGTAATAATTCTTCTGAGGACAAACGCACTTCAAGGCTGAAGACTATTTCTGATCTGCGGATCTCCTAAAATCTAATGACTCCATACATTTACCTTCGGTCATCTTCGGCACAACTCGGCAATGAGACCATGTGACCCGAAGAGCCCACAGACACTTACAGTAAAGTAATAACTAAATCATAAACTGTAACGATACATTACAACATAAGTTCTCAACCTTATTTTGCCCACCGCCCACATTGAGAATTTTTTTCTAGAGCCCCATTTTCTTTTACTTACGGGTGGGGGGGTATGTATTTTAAGTAAAGGGTTGTTACTTCCTTCCTTCTTGTATTCATGATATAGCGTCAATTCTTAATAATAATAATACACGTAAGATGAAAATATTATACAATAAAAAAAAAAAAAACATATCATCCAATTTAATGTAGAACTGAATGTAATGGAATCTTTTCGCTCAATTTTCATCCACTTCCCGAACTATAGAAAAATTTGAATTTTCGCACACGTGATAAAAATTATTACAATAATTAAAATAATAAAAATTTTCCAAAATTAAAGTTTTATTTACTTTAGTAGTACGTGATGAGCGTGTTTTTTTTTTGTCTTTTTTAGACCACATTTTTTTTACCTGCCCATGCCTTCACTGTGCCATTTCAACGCACTCTAATTTTCTCTGGGTCTTCTACTGCCCCCTGAATGTTTCAAACGCCTACAAGAAAGCGTTATCGTCCACTTTGAGAACCTATGCATTACACAAACCTAACTTTCAACCCTTTTTAATCTCAAAACGTTTTCCTGAATGATACGTCAGTACTAATTTGAATATTTTCTGATCACACTTGTATTTGTATTTTCAACAGTTCCCTATTTGTAGTGAATTGTTACGATTGCGTTTAGTTTCGACGGAATTGAATAAAACGTAATGTATTATTCATTCATTATTCGCGCATTAAACAAACGTTTTGTTTCTCAGGTAACGAAGTTCTGCCTTACAAAATCAGCGGAAAGGGTTCTGAGAATAATTAACTAAATTGTTAATACATTCAAACTCTGTCTTCCCCGAACCGAATTGTGCTCAACAAAATTAGCTATTTATTTAGGGTTTCTATAAAATCTAAGAATCATACGAGATGAATCAGAATACACGTGTCAGTCGTATTTCAAAGAAATGTGCCGTGGAATTGAGCTGGAAAACATTAATAAGCACCATACAAACTATTCACGGTTCCATTTTACCAAACAAAAAGGAAACACAGTATCAGGGGCAGTTTTCGAAAATTCAAATAGGAACACGGTCAGCGCAGAAGGTTAACGTTGAATAAAGCTTATAAAAACTAACTTTCTCTTTTTGAAACATTATTTCACATTCGAAATATCTTCCCTTATAATTACAAACCTATTTCTTTTCCCCGTGTTTCTTTCCTTGAAAATCACTTATCTTACACCTTTTCGCCTACTTGTCTTTGTACTGATAATAAAAAGGTTCTTCTTAAACCAAATGAAGACAGTATTAGCGAAACTCAATCGAAAATCTAGAAAAAAACATAAAGGCACACCTTGGAATCGAACCCAGGAACTTCGGCTTGAATGACTTATCAAACAGTATTAATACCCATGCCTCTGCGTGGTTGAATTTCAGAACCCAATTTTGAGTACATGTTGACGCCACGCCGTACGCGTCACGCCACAAATAACATCTGTGTACGTGGAATTTCAAACGAACCTACCGTTGTAATTCGCTACTTCCGTCGGCATGTTGGTGTGGACGTGCCCCAGGCAAGTATAAGTACTGCGATTTAGTGAACTAGCAGTATCTCTCCGAATATGAAAAGAGTGACTGTAACACTCAGTTGCATCAAGCGGCTATATATTACGTGTTTCGTCATTGCCTATCTCGGTTATTTAGTCCCGGTGACTATCACTGGATGACACTGGATCCGAGGAACAGGCTATTTTTGGAGCCAGTTTCTGGATTTACAAAGTGGTCACAAACACTAACTGGGCGATGCCGAACCAAAAACCGTCCGCAGGGCTTAGCAGCAAAAACCTGCGGAGCGGGTTTTTAACTTCTAGTTTTATTTTATTTGACTACCGCACAAAGTCTCAACTGCTCCGGTCAGGAGCCAGTGAGACTATGGCATGAGACTATGGCATCTCCAATTGGGGTAGGTTGTGAGGGTGAAGGATATGGAAAAGAGGAAAGTGGGGATTTCCCTGGATATTCAGATCTAGTCACCAAACATGGCTAAGGACGTTTCAAGAATCATTTGAATTCTAAATGACGGCTTTACACTAGAGCCTTACTGAGAATATCTTCCACTCTGAAAAGTATTTGAATGCTTCGCAAATTAACAAAATTTTCGATTTAGAAGGAGGATATGGGTAGATACAATTAGATCATATTTTCAATTTGGGTGACGTGTATGGGTACCGCTTCCCTGGAAACCATTTATTGGATAACCAACACCCCAGCCATAGGTCACCCCAATTGGTTCGCTACTTTTGGTGACTGAAGAGACTTGGTGCTCGGGCGGCGGATGCATCTGCCCACCAACTGCGTGGTTGGCCGGATCGGTAGAGATTGGTTGAGGTGACCTTTTAACGTCATACCTTTTTCCTACCCAGAACTTCCTTTCCACCCCACACAGTATGCTCAAAGATAAAGTATGCGCTGAGGGGAATTTATTTTCCTAAGGGCTTCCTGTACGCAGCTAATATATCAAATAAAATTTAAAAATCACTCGACCTTGATTCTTTTATTGTCGCTATATTTTTGCAGCGTTGATGTATTTTTATTCTTACTTCATGTTGTTAAAGCAATTACACGATGTTTCAAATAATTTGTGTTAATTATCAAGTGTGAGGAATAGGTAGGTACGTATTCCTGAACACTTGATTCATTGGAACTCAACGTAGTTTAATTTATTATTTATGGCTACTTTGTGTCCCACTATTCAAAAAAAAAATCAGAAGAGTCCATTTTAGCCAATATTTCTAACAACCAGATTAATCAATCTTTTAGGGCTTTTAGAGTATTATTTTTTCAATTCCAAATTTCTTTTCTATTACGAACAATTTTTGCGCAAATTTTCGCTTGAATTTTCAACACAAACGAAAAGTCGCAGAAGCTCTGTCACGAAGTTTTCAGCTTTCTGTATGATATGGCGAACTACTCACTCGGGACTGTGGTGTATTTGTTCTGAAACAAGTTTTCAGCGTTCTGAAGCCTTTGTGTCCCGCGTCGGCAGTCTCCCGGCGCGCTGAAAACACGCGCGAAATTTATGCCATTTCCAAATAAATTGAATTGACACATAGTATCATAGACACTGTTATTCTGTTGTCGCGTGAGATGCTATCAATCGCCTGTTTTCTGGGAAGAATGTCTGTTTATGTTTATATGAATGAATGGTGTATGTTTATAGGTTCTAAGTCACTAATAATGCATAACGGAAACTAATTTTCTACCATAGTAAAACGTTTAGCGAAATTTATATAAGTTGCCTTCATATATTCCGCATAACGCATGTGAGCCGCTACATAAAACTACCAAATAAATAAAACCATCAAAATGGCAAGATAAATTATTTGAAATTGTTGTTACAATAGTGTATATAGACCGTCCTGTCGATGATCAAGTATTTATGAACTTTTTTTGGAAGACAATATCAGCGAAATTGAATCGAAAATCTGAAACAGAAAAAAGTTATGTGTCAGTCAAATGGTTATAATAACGCTGCTGTAGTAAGCGTTCAAAAAGAAGAAGAAAGAGAGATATGTAAATACAAATATTAGAGGGAGCGCGCTAATATTAAAAATGTTGGTAATTAAGCGAAAATTGTGTTTAATAAAACACGAGTCGTTTAAAATAGAGCAAAAATCTTGTAGAAAATGCCTTTAGTAGAATTCTCATCTAATGGTGCTACGTAGTGTGAATTCAGAATTCTATACCAGATCGTAATCTGCAGACAGTCGGGCGGACATCATTGGATATCTCCTTATATTTCAATATCTTTGATCTATACATTAGCCACGCCGAAAAGGAAATTATGTAAAATTCCTTGGATAGAAATAAATCGAAAAGCTTGCTCCGAAAATTATTATAAATGGGTTTTTTTCCGTTATTTTACAAGTTATATATGTTACCTATATGAAAAAAGTCAAAGCGTTTCTTTTAATTCTACTAAAGGTATTTTCTACAAGATTTTTGCTCTATTTTAAACGACTCGTGTTTTATTAAACACAATTTTCGCTTAATTACCAACATTTTTAATATTAGCGCGCTCCCTCTAATATTTGTATTTACATATCTCTCTTTCTTCTTCTTTTTGAACGCTTACTACAGCAGCGTTATTATAACCAGTTGACTGACACATTTGATGTTTTGATGTACGAAACCCAAGCAATCTGTCAACAGGACTTTACACGGATCATGATAGTCTCGTGAACTAAGTATCTACTGGCCGACCTGAAGAGGTTGGGAGAGAAGGATTTCCAGTAAGAAATACAAACATATTTAATCAGAATTGAATTGGTATATTCATCCTGGCTAAATTGCTACTTAAGGTTATTGAATTGAGTAGGTACTCGAAACTTAAAGTACCAATAACCATAGCGGTAGCTAATCTCAGTTTTGTCTCTGTGAAAGACCACCATTCAAAATAAAACGTAAGATGGTTTTAGCCGTATTTAGAGACTAATTAATGGCCACGTACATACGTACGTAATGGCCACGTACATACGTACGTACTGAACAATATTCTTTCCCATTTCCTTCATCTTTAAGGATGTTTATCTATAATATTTGTTACACAAATAATTAATTTTATTTTCTTTTAATATGCTCATTTTTAATTACGCTGGGAACAAATTCATTTCTATGCCTTTATATAGTAAACAATTCTGATTTTTAGATTTTTTCAATCTTTTTAGTCTAATGTTTTCCTTATGTCGTGAATGGTGTGTGTGGAAGTCTTTATTGTAATGTGGTTGTAAATTATCAGGTTCTTAAGGTAATACATTATTCAAAACTTTGTACATAACAATAATAACAGACTGTACGTGACCACCATAACACGGACCTAGCACGGTAGTTGTAAAATATTCAAATTATGTATCCATCACAGCAATGAATAAGTAAAAATTTATAAAAAGGGTCTTGAAAATTCTTGGCTTAATACTATTATGGGCATCACTTACATTTATTTTTACGTGTGGTATCATTGCCACCTCTCCAAAAAATATCTCAGCACCGCTCCGAGAATGACCGGGCAAATCATTCCGTTCCGAGCACTCGATCCAACCGTCCGTTCGCGTTTTGTATCTCTCTACCCGTTTCATAAGTGAACACTGATTGTGTAAATTATTAAAATCTTAAATAAATGTTAAATCACTCAAATAAGAGTACAGTGTTATCAATCATCATCTAGTATAATCATTAAACACAGGGCGCGGCCTGAAAGTACCGCGACCCCCAGGAGCCTGACTATTCCTCATAGTTAAATATTAATATACACTCGTCTGATGAGAAGACGGAGCACAGGTCAAACACCCTCCACCAGCTCCTCAGCCTCTGGAACCAATTCCTTCAACCTTGGTAATCCCGACGCTCAAAAAACTACTTTCCACATTGGTGACCCCCGACTCTCCACATTGGTGACCCTACGACGTTACTTTCCACACTATAAATTATTTGTTATTTACATTTCAGCAAGCCTTTTCTGTATTGATAATATTTAGTAAACTTCAAAGTTTGTCTCATTGCTCCATTCTAGATTTTTTTAAATGTTCTCTAGACTTTATGTCCTCGTTAAATCTTCCCCGCAGGAAAAACTTAACCCTTACACAAATGATCATCTAGTCAATCCACGCTATGCAATTGCACTGTATAAGTATAATAAATACAAAACAATACAAGAACAATGCGTCAACCTATCAGAGACAAAATGCGAAAATAATTCACCGACTCCAGATATTTTCATATCAGAGGGTTCGGCTCGATAGAACTCCTAACTGGACCAATAAATCCTACTGATCCCTCAATATAAATACTTAAAAAATCTTTCGTAATCCTACATGTATTTGATACGACTGACTTATGCATTTTTATATATAGATTCTTTGACAAATCAAATAAGCCTAAATTTTGAATGAGAGAGCTAGGTAAAATGCCAGTAGCCGAAATAACAAATGGAAATATTTTTATAGTCCGAGAATGCCAAATTCTTTTAATCTCATTTCCATCATATTCATTCTAATTTTATTTTTGAATATTACAGGAATTTGGAATAGTGACATTAATGATATAAATATATATTAATTTATTATTATTTTTAATCTATATTTGATATTCAGATAAAATATACAAGCATAAAACATTCATTTTATCTTATTACTTACCATGAATGAATTCAGTCTTAATTACTGTAAAGCGAAAATTTGCTTTAGGAAGTGTTCAAAAATTTGAACAGAGTCTTCATTAAAGTACTAAGTGGAGCCTTTTTTGATTGGATTGTTCGAGTATTTTTAGATTCTTCAAATATTTTTAGATATCAACGTCATTTTTATCATGACCTATGAAGCTTTGAAATATTTTTTAACTGTCATAAATAAAAGCACACGCAGGCAAAACTTTCTTCAAAAGTCATTCGTGCTGTATTATTTTCGCGTTTTTAGTCAAAGTAAATGTCGTCCCTGAGTATTGTATTATATCAGTGGTACAATATTAGCACCTTAATGGTACACTCGGGAAATTGTCATGAATTTTTAAAATAAGTTTGTTTTTTGTCCGGCGATGACGCAAGTACACGAGTAAGGGTAGCATTGAATTTCGCATTTCAAAAATAAAATTCCCTTTTTATTTTATTTGTAGAAATAACGCTTTGAAAGAACATTTTTTTTATTTGTATTCTAAAATTAAATTTTATTCATAATAATATTTTTGTCCGCACTCTGTCTGATTATAATCTTGTTACCTAAGTAGATTAATGTTTTAATGGTTTTATGTCTTTATTTGCAGAACGAAAAACGGGAATAAGTTCTTGATAATCCTTGTCCTTCTATCAAAAGAACTCACGCAAAAAGAGGATATGAAATTAAAAATTACTGAAAAGAAACTATATTTTTTTTATTCATTTATTTTTTATATGAAATACTGCACAAGAGTCCCAACTGCTCCCGTCTGGAGCCAGTGAGACTATGGCATCCCCATTGGGGTATGTTGCGAGGTTGCAGGTAGTGGGGAGGGGAAGGAGATAGGGAAAAGGAAGGTGGGGAAGTACCTGGCTATTCAGATCTGGTCACTAAACACGGCTAAAGCCATTTAAAGCAACGTTTCAATTATGAATGGTGGTCTTACACCAGGGCGATACTGATAGTATCTTCCACTCTGGAAAGTGCCGCAAATATACTTTATATTATTTTAAATGAATAAATTGTGAAATAACACAAATTAATCAAATAAAATTTATTTGCGCACGCCGGGTTCGAATCCGCGACCTTCGGATTGTGAGTCTTACCTCGGGACCACGGAGGCCGTCAAAATATACACTTATACACTTAGATATACACTTGCACTACTAAATAAAGATGGATTATTGTTTTAAATTGTAATTTCTGGACTTCATATTATAAAATATGCCGGTAAGCATGAGTGATTTTTTTTGCAGGGCAAGGGAAAACGTCATCTGATTATACCCGAAGAAGCTAATAAACAAATCAAACGAAATACACCCATTATGGGACAAATGAAGGTAATGGACTCACCATACAAGTTATTATTCAGGTAAACAATGCCTTTCGCAGTAAGTTTATTTCAGGAATAAGTTGAAAAATTGATCCATCATCCTATATTTAATTTAACAAATTTTGTTAATATTTGTTAAATTTAATTTACAATTTCAAAAGATTTCGTGAAAAATACCAGAATTAAAGAATTTATTTTTATAACGGTAGATATTATCATGAGAAGTATGTTATGTGGCCGAGCCTACAGTTTTATAATTTCTTCGATGGGCGAAATTAAATGGCGGTCACGCGAAATTACAATAAAAACGAACATTACAAAATAATCTAACGATTTTTTCGTTATTTATCGGTCGACTTCAATAAACCCATTCTTTAGTTTCTTGACCTCTCCCAGTCGAGGGCAAGTCGACTAGCACGGTTTGGTCAAGGTAAACCGAGCAGGAGAGAACACTAAGCCATTTAGATGATACCTACCTACGCGAAGCCAAGCCATCTGATACCAAGCTTTTAGGGAGACTGAGAAAGCTTCTACGTGGTGACCGCCCTGAAGTGGGTGGAGATAAATAAGCTCTAAGAGGTAATTTATAAACAAACACAACACAAAGCTTATACACGTAAATAAATTTCAAAGTCAAACAATTTTTATATTTATTATTGCATTTTTTATTAATGACATGTTTATCTGTGTTATGTTATAAAGCTTAAAGATAGTGTAATAATAAATTATTTATTTTCCCATTCCTCCTCCCTACTGATAATGACACTAAATTGTTGTGTTGGTGTTATACCTAAGCCGTCATCATATTTTTTTCCTTATCGTCATGTTTTTTTAACCATAATCATTTTTAATTAGTTGCTAAATTTTTTTTTTTATTTTCACCCTATTTTTTTTACTTTCATTCAGAAAGGCGTTATATAATTTTGCTGCTTGAAATTTTTCATTTTTATGTAGATTTGACGTTTTTGTACTTGTGTGGATGTGTTGGTCAGTAAGGTAATTATTTGTTCAAGGCTAAGTAGTGAGAAGTAGGTTTAAGCAAGTTGGAACTTAATTTTGTTTAATACAATATAGTTTTATTTAATGGGAATTAATATCATTTAATGGAACATAATTTTATTTAATGGAACATAATATCATTTAATGGATCTTAATTTCATTTAATGGATCTATTTTTTTTCTTTTACGTTAGCTCCACATAGGAAGCCTTGAAGAAAATAATTCCCCTCAGGCCCTTTTTTTTTTTTTTTTTTACATTAACTCCACACAGGAGGCCCTGAGGAAAAAATAATTTCCCTCAGGGCCTATGTCATCTTTGAGGATGCTGTGTGGAGGGTGTTTTTGAGGAGAGGAAGGAGTGAATATGGGTCTTGAAGAGACCCATATTGTAGGAGGGAGGAAACACAGAGGCCGGCAAATCGTTCCACAGCCGAGCTGTTGAACTCAAGAACGAGTCGTAGAAACGACCCGTTCTCATGTGACTAATGTCAACCGTGTACAAATGTTGAGCGCGCGTTTGGCGTGTTTCCCGACTATGCACCGGTGCCGAGGGGATCAATGACGCTAGTTCCTCGGAGCATCTTCCATTGTAATACCGGTAGAACAAGGACAGCATTCCCACCTGGCGCCTGTGCTCTAAAGATTGCAATCCGTTAGTTAAATTAGGAGAATCTATCAAACGGACCGCCCGTTTCTGCACAGAGTCAAGGGTTTTTTTCAGGTATTTTGGGGCTCCAGACCAGAGGTGGCTGCCAAATTCAACCGTGGGGCGCACTTGTGATTTGTACAGGGCTAGCAGTTGTGTACTATTAAAGTATCTGCGTGCCCTGTACAGTATGCCCAGTTTCTGAGAGGCTAACTTAACTCTGGCCTCGATGGAGCCCCCGTACCTGAGCTGGTCACTTAGAGTTACACCAAGCATATCAATGGAAGGCCTGTTCGGGAGAATGCTTCCGTTGAAGGAGACTAGATTATCATTTCGATCCCTTTTAATATATATTTTTCAGTAGATCTAAAGGAAATTCGTCTCATTACTGCACGAGATATTTGTGACCCAGTAACAAAATATAAATCGGCGATTCATAAAAAAAATTGTCGCTATATAATGACGCAGGTTCCAAAAAATAGTATTAAATATGAAAATCACAATTTAAGCAAGAATCCATTAGTTTTAAAAAAATATATAATTTAAAAAAGTAACACGTGTCTTCAGTAACAATTTACTTATTGTTTTACCAACTTAAAGCGCGATAATCACCGAAAAATGTTGTTTATTCTTAAGAAATACTATTTCGAATAAATTTAGTACAAATCTGCGCAGCACTGCGCACTCAGGCAGCTAGTAGATTCAAATGGTTTGCAGGCCTACAGATCTGGCGCATCCAGCATGTTTTGTATGAACCTGAAATATGATGGAAGGCCCCATGGGTGCGGTATGAATATCAGCACCCATATGATTTTTGGGTGCTTATGGTACGGTGTTTATGGTGCTTATAACATAGGTACGTTATGAATATCAGTACCCTGAAGATCCCATAGGTACTGATATTTGTAATGTACCTATTGGATTTGGGAAAACCGTCACTGCTTACGAACTTTTCCATTATCAACAATATTTAATCATCTTTAATAATCTATTTAAGTTTATGCCTTTTGTCGAATAAATGTAATATCAATGCATTCACCGTTGTTCCCGAGATTGAAAAACAGCTTATCTCAAGCTCCGTCTATCGGGGATATCTGCAAGTTTTCCGTCTCTCCCTTCCCGTGGAATAATAATATATATTCGAGGTTTAGATTCTCAAGTCGAATGCGGTGTTTTTTGCAAGTTTCCATCCAAAGCTCTTTCAATATGAAACCAAATACAAAGCGTAATCCCCGCCAGATGCCGAATATCTCACATAAAAGTGAAAAATTGTGAGAGTTCAGCCAGTGCGCCATATTTCAACTGAACACCTTGGAACCGAGGACAACTTTTTATAGTCGTGGTATACTTTGAATAAAATTCAAACGACGTTCTTTCAAATTAATAAGTACTGTTTTAAGGGTAGAAGTTTTAATATTGCTCTTAGTTATTACATTTTTAGAGTTACTATTTCAGAGTGGTCGATACTCACAGTATTGCCCAGGTGAAGACCACCATTCAGAATCAAATATATGCCGTAGTCCCCCTGGCTTCGAACGGTTAAAAATTTTGTGTGGCATTCCCCTAAAAAAGTCAGCGCCGCTAGATACCTTGCTAAATTTATTAAGGGTTGTGGTTAGGGGTAAGATATGTGGACGAGGATAATAAGGAGGTGGGTATTTGGGTTACACCCAATTTTTATTGTCCATTGTCCTGAAAAACCAGTTAATTCTGTAACACTGCTATTCAAACTTTCGTTTGGAAGGTGTATTTCTGATTATTTTGAAGACAAATATAATATTTAAATTGCAGAAAGGCGACAAATATAATATTTAAATTGCAGACCTTTATCCTCAATCATACCTATCTTAGGTTTTCCAACTTGGGAGGCGATTGTGGGCTTCACTGCCCCAATAATCATTTATTGGATAACCAACACCCCTGACATTTGTCACCCCAAGTGGTTTTCTGCGTTTCGCGACTAAACCGGGATGTCAGGGTTCATCGGGTGAAGTGTGTCCAGGTTTTGGCGGCGGATGCACCTGCCCACCGGCTGCGTAAGAGACCGGTTTGGGAAGACTCTTTTACCCTTCTAGCTGGTCCCTCTAGACTCATCTAGAGGGACCACAGCAAGAGCGATGGATTTCGATGGATGACTTCATATGGCAACTCTTCAACATTCCCGAGGCGTAAGTGTGGTACAATCATGTACGATCGTGTGAGAACCGTGGAGATCCGCAAATAATGAGAGGCTGATGTGAGCGTAATGAGTAAGATTAACAAAGGGACGCTTTGATGGTTTGGCCAAGTAAAGCGAATGAACAAGGAAAGAAGTGTAAGTAGAATACGTGACGCAAATGTGAATGGTAAAAGAAGTCGGGGAACGCCCGAGGAAGACATGGCACGACCAGGTGAATCAGATACTTGAATCGGGCCATGTCAAGAGTCAGAATAATAGAAAAACATGTAAGAGACGATGTTTAAATGTGAACGAGGCAAGGAGTGTATGCGAAGATCGAGTTTTTTGGTGGTCTGTCCTCTCTGCCTACCCTTGCAGGAAACGGTGTGGTAGTTATTTAGTAAGTTCAATATGCGCAAGAATTCAATATTATTAACATTTAAGCAATGCTGTGATTCTCAATACTGATCTCTTACCAATGATGCAGACCAATGCTGATACTATTTCCATTCTAGATAGAGGTGTAAATATACTTCAATTTATTTGCATGAAATAACTCAAAATCCACAAGTTTCATTTAGTCCACTAAGTCTAAAAATAAGCTCTGACCTCGAATCAAGAATCTAGTAGTTGACATATTTGAAATACAAGTTGTGAAAGTAGTCCAAACGTGTTACGAGATACCGGGAAGTTTTCCCAATTAACTCCAAAATTATCAAGATAAATTTATTGAGGGCGACGTATCTCTAACGATGATTCAGTGGATCTTGATAAAGGAAAGCTATCGACTTGAAAAAACCGTTTGTATTTTTAGATTTTACTTTCTCCGGGAACATTTTTCTTATTTTTATGTGAATCCCGCACAAGAGTTCCAACTTTTCCAATCTGTATGAAGTAAAGAAAACAATGGCAACGGAGGAAATCTGAAAGAAAAAGATGTAGATGTAGAAGAGGAAGCACCTGACTATTTCGATCTGGTTTCCCCCAACAGAGCGACTAGCATCTGTTTTTCTTCATTCTCATAAACCAAGCATCTTCAAGACCCTCATTTATAAATCTCTTCCTTAGCCCCTACCTTAATCCGCCTCACAACGCCGGGTTGCTATAAAGTTCCCCTGCTTTAGCAAAATAATTATGTTTCATTTTGACTTTAAAATGCTTCCATAATATTAATATCCTCCCCGAAATGAGTCTGAAAAATGAGGATTCTTTGCAAGAGTTAATATATTAAAATTTTTTTGTTTATATCAAAATAAATTTGGGAGGCGGGAATGGGTACTGCCGCCCCGGGAACCTTTATTGGATAACCAACACCTCTGCCAAAGGTCACTCCAAGTGGTTCGCTACGTTTGGTGGTTTAGCAGGGGTGCCCGGGTTCATGGGGTGAGGTTTATTAAGGTCTTGGAGGCGGATGACTAGGTCACGTTGAACCCCAAATTTCTACCCACCCCTTAAACCCCTTTCCTTTCCAGAACTCTCCTCTCCTTCTTTTCCTTAAAAAAACCCTCCACACAGCATCCACAAAGATGACATAAGCCCTGAGGGATATTATTTTCCTCAGGGCGTTCTATGTGGATTCATGTAAAAAAATATATAAATAAATATATGCTTATATATATAAATTTACCATGCTACCAAAATACAATATAAGAGTTGAAAAAAGTAAAAAATAAGTAAAAATTTGAAAAAATTATAACTAAACTTAATTCATTACGTCATAATTACGAATTCGGCCTCCACGATAATTCTTATATTTGTTTGAAACATATTGTTCAAAGTGTTATTTTCCTACAGATTCGTCTTCTAAATTTTAATCGTTTCACTTGAGAATATGCGAAATCTTTTTAGATGGGTTCCTATGTTTCCAGGCCTTTTCGTAACCCCTTCAGTTCAGGGATGCTCCAGTTTGTAAATAAGATATGACGTCATGCTCCCTCGCTGCTCGGATTTGTGCTCGTATGAATGTTTGAAGTACGAAGGTGCACGACTCTAGAAGATTTAAGGCCAGATTTCTAAGAATCTTCGAGTGCATCCGAGATAAATCATTTTCTTCGGTGAAAGTGATAAATTATTTACAGTAGTTTCATTTTTTTTTTTAAATTTTATTTGGATTGGTAAATAAATAAACTTTATCCATTATGTATTGTTGATGTAAATTAAAAAATGTAAAAGTTTGTTTGCTCTAAAGCAATGGTTAATTAAATTGAAAATTCCATTTTTTTAATGTATTTACCGCACGAGAGTCTCGTCTCAACTTTTTTTTACAATAGCTCTACACAAGAGGCCTTGAGAAAAGTAATTTCCCTCAGGGGAATTATCTTTGAAGATGCTCTGTAGATACGTATTAAATTTAAAATTTCTTACTAGGCTATAAACTTTTTGTGATTTCTATTTTAAATAAAATTTCTACAGACCTACCCACTTACCTCCTCTAAATGATCACCTTACCAAAGCAAAACTGATCACACCTACACGTCGCGACGGAATTACGTGATTCACAGCCTGTTTCGTGTATTACCGTACTGCTAGAACGAGACGGAATGCTTATCACGTGACCCGCTAGGCTACACCCAACTGCTCAATTGCGACGTATGATGAAAATATATTTGTAATATTTTAATTGAAAAAAAAAGATCATCGGACAGCAAAACGAGATTTACATTTTTATTCCAAAAATGCTCAGAAATCGCTGGTTAAAAACTCTCGGGAACCCGCTGTTATGCGATGCTTAAAGTTTTTGTCAAAATAGTGAACAGAAATTGTTTTCTTAAATGTATTTTGATTTATTTTTTCACGAAGAGCAATAAAGTGGAAAAAATGAAAAATAAATAATATGAAACAGAATACCAAAATGAAGAGATGAAAGAAGAAGAGAAAAAAGTGAAAAAGGATATAAAATTTTATTACTGAGAAATGTGATATTATACTAAATGTTATTTTATACTAAGCAAACAACAATTGTGAATGCTTGTATATAACTCCTGAATGCATTTATGATCTCGATGCATTATATGAATAAATTACAAGTTTGCGTATTACCAACATCAAAGGAGGACGCGAGATCTACCTTTACCTATACTCGGTACCATAATAATACCCCCATCTATCTGAACTAAGTACCAGCTTTGAGTGTACTTGGTTTAAATTGTCTGGACCAACTCTCTTGATCTTGACTGAATATTCCGAGTAAGACGAATCGGTGAAAGCAGTACAGACGTATGGATAATTAATTTCACAAGTTGGTTCTTTGAGCGGTGCTGGGAAACACAATCTTCTGGTATCTGAGTGCCTGGTGAAGGTGCGGTTAGGAGAGCGCTGAAATACGTCCACAGAATTTCATGCACCGTTTGTTCCAGAAAAAACGTACTCCATAAGAAATTTTATTTAAAAATTCTATTTGTCACTGCCATATTAAACTTCTGTCTTTTGTTGATCCCTCTTCTTATGTCCTTACTCATAAATTATTATCTATTCAAATTATTATTACGGACACTTTTTATAGTGAGCTGTTCAGCAAAGAAAATAACCTTGGGCGTTGATCAGCTCTATTTTAGAAATTTTGGTAATATTATTGCTTTGCCAAAGTAAACATGAGACATTATGAATTTTAATGATGCAAAAAGTGTGTGATAAGTGCTATGAGTTATTTCTACCTCTCTACCTACCAAAGTAGGGAAATGCTTTGTAAGTTCGGAAGTGTGAGAGTTTATTTGCATTTGGAAATTACCGATGGGTAATTTGGTACTTATAAATCTTATATTAAATTCTAATACATTAATTCGTTTTTTGTGTACCTATGTATAACAGCATCAGTTTCAAGCCGGAGAAATACTTCTTTCTTCTAATTTGTTGGTATTATCACTTACTAGGTGAAGTCCTCTGCGTTTCCTGGGAGAGGCGAAAAGTTTTTATAAAATCATGTGTAAGACGTCTTTTGTTTTGCTACATAAAACTGAATATTTATATAAAAATCAAATGCACTGATGTCCGCCTGCCCGCCAACCGCAAACATCCTTCTTTATTTAAATCAAAAATAAATAGATATCGGTCAAGTCAGTAAGGATCGAGATACTTGGCGAGACTTAACATATTTTAACACCTCGTTTTGTATCGTAATCAAAAAACTTCTTCTTAAAGTGCTAATAGAAGAGTTTTGAAAATATTAGTAGATCCAATTCATCCACAATAATTAACAAACAACAATTCGAAAAAAAAGCTTTTTTTCCAAAAATAGCCTTCCAAGTGTAAGGCTTGAACGAAAGAATTCAATCGGATTGTGATATTTTTTCAAGAATATACAGGACTTTGGAAAGATTGGTCCTTTAGAGAGTAGAGCTTCGTTTCGCTCCCTGGTCTGTCATTGTCTGGAAACGTCATTTAGTAATAGTTTGTTATTATTTATAATGAATTTATTTCACAATAAATTTATTAAAAATAATATTGAGTGTATTTGCGGCCCGTCCCAGAGTGAAAGATACTCTCAGTATTGCTTTGGTGTAAGACCACCATTCAGAATTGAAACGTTGGTTGAATTGGCTTTAGCCGTGTTTGGTGACCAGATCTGAATAGCCAGACCAGATCTGAATCCCAATCTTCCTCTTCCCCATCTCCTTCCCCTTTCCACAACCTTCAACCTCACAACATTCCTCAATTGGGGATGCCATAGTCTCACTGGTCCCAAAAGTTGGGAATATTGTGAGGTATTCACAAAAAAATAACTAGTGCGGAGCAAAAATTTATCTCAATTAGAACCGAGTCATAATAACAAGTCTTTTATTTGTAACTGATTTTGTTTGAATTATTTTTTGGCTAAAAGGGACTCAAATGAAAGCATTTTTTCTGCGTTTGTTATTACTTTGTTCTCGTTGACGTCGTTATTGTGGAGATGATCTCCAAATGAGATTATTTTAACTTTGAACTATCGTTTTTTTAATTGACGACCAAAAATTAATTAAAATGTAATAAAACAAAACTTTGTCCTGGAATTTAACAACTACGACACAACGATATGCTATGGCGAAGAGATTCAGAGTGAACATTATTAATAATGGACGGAAATTAATAGTGGACATTATTAATAATGGAGTAAGGGTGTACCCAAGTACCTACGCCTAGTAAACATTTATGAACCATGCTTTAAACTTTAAACAAAGGCGTGCATTATGGTTGGACCACCCTTTATTTAAACATTGTCGAACACCGTACCACGTTTGAACTTCTAGACTTTTTAAAGATATAAACGACAAAATTTTTACAAGGAAAATTACAATCAAATTTACATGATTCATCATAAATTATTATAAACGGCAAAAATCCAGAACACAGCCTTACAACCCTATTTTGAATTCACGTTTCTATTTTATGTATCCCGATCACAATCTCAATCTGATATAATTTTATAATTGCGAAAATATGTATGTTTGTTTGTTTATCCTTCTTTCACGTCGAAACCGTTTTTTTTTCGGCGTATTTTTTGCATAGAGTTTTCGTCCCGGAAAAATAATTCGTTCCCCTAGAAAAATTCTTTGTACAGTAATTTCTCCCTTGTACCGGGGCTAAAAGTTAGTCGTACATAAAATCACATTAGAGCGACAAACTCTAAAAAAAAGAGGCAAAAGATCAAGTACTTTTTTTTTTTTTTTTGACATGAGCTCCACACAGGAGGCCCTGAGAAAAAAAATTTCCCTCAGGGCCTACGTCATCTTTGAGGATGCTGTGTGGAGGGTTTTTTTGAGGAAAGGAAGGGGAGGGAGAGTTCTGGGAAAGAAAAGGGTTTAAAGGTGGGTAGGAATCTGGGGTTCAGTATGTCCTGGTCATCCGCCTAGACAAACCTCCCCCCATGAACCCGGGCACCCCTGCTAAATCCCCAAACGTAGCGAACTACTTGGGGTGACCTATGGCAGAGGTGTTGGTTATCCAATAAAGATTCCCGGGGCGGCGGTACCCATTCACGCCTCCCAAATTGTTGCTAGTTTCGATTTCTAATTAGGTACATCTATTATTCCATGAATATTACAAATTTTCGTTACCAAACATGCCTCCGTGATTTATACTTAACACAGCTGAGCAAGAATTTATTTTTTAATACATAATTTGTGTACTAGATGGTTACAAGTGGAATTACTGTGAACAAGTTAGAGCGCAATGTACGTTATGATTTACATCAAGGGTCATTCATTATACACGACATGGTTCACATGCTCTATGATGTTCAACCGCATTACATAACTATTCCAAAATTAAAATTTGAACAGCTCATAATTTACAATTTTAGCGAAATACATTTTCGGTGTTTAATAATTTAATCCAGTGCTTCTCAAAGTGGTGAAATCCCCTGTTGAGGGTAAGGCAAAGCAAGGACAATAATTAAAAGGTTTGAAATTTGCTTCTAATAGATGTAGCTTGATTATATTCAATACATAATAAAACAAAAATCATATCAGAGAACTGTTAAAAAATATTGACGTTTTAAAAAGAAATATACAAGAAGTATATTGATGGTTCTCCGTGTTGACTTGGAGAACTAACAATTTTAAGGTGGAGATACAATATCTATGCTCCAAGTCATCGATATTACTACCAAACTATTTAAGACAACGAGTCCTAACAAATGCACGTTCGGCTTGTTTGGAAATTTGTCGATATTATTCTTTATCAGACAAAAGGCAAGTTGATATAACTGTAACTACTTGAAAAAGTTTGATAAGTTCTACCAGTCATACAATCATGCACAATCACAAAAGATCAGCACTCGCTCCTCTCAATTTCGCACCGCTTTGTTTTCGGCCTAGTTTTCATGAAAACCGACGGTTTTTAGTTTTTCCCACTTCAGGCCAATTAAATCTCTCGCGTTCTGTTCCGAATTTCGCGTTTAATTGCATGCAACTAGCGCTGTGAACGCTGGCTTTAAGTATATGCGAATTGAATGAACGAGAATTTGAATAAGTGCTTAAAATCTCGTGTGAGGGGGTTGGGGGTACTTACTGTGCAAAGGGCTCGATCCTCACCGTCGAGGAGGCACATAAATACATTGGAGCCTTATTAGAATTATTCACGTTTAGTTATTATCAAACAAAGCAATTATTTGCACGAATACATTTTAATGAGCTAGTGACCGCCACGTAAACGTGTATATTTTAATTACTGAACGTATTTCAACACTAAATTGTACTTTACAACAGGCACCAAAATGAATTCGGTTTAATTAAACAATTGAATGGAGTTATTCAATTAGAAGAGTTTAAATGCAGGTGTAATTTTTCAATGGGAATTCACCTCCAATCAGATTTAAAAAATAATCTTCTTTTCATTATTTTTCTTTATTCAGGTGCTTGTGAGATGATTACACTAACTTCACCATTTTTCGGAAAAATAATTAAAATGTCGATTCATTTCATATCGAAACATATTCAACCTAATGAGGTGGTATATACAAGTACCAAAAATGTATTTTTATATATCATCTCGGTTAATAAATAATAAAAATATAATAATTCTCATTGTTTTGATAAATATATAAATACCAGATTTTGAGGTAAATTTTTTTGTTTTCATGTGCGAATTCTTATAATTTCATCCTCGTATATGTATATAAAAATCTCGCGTTTGTTTCACGATGTTTGTTCGCGAAAAATTCCGAAACTAGCTAATCGATTTTGATGAAATTTGGCTTACTGTGTGTAATTTGGTCCCATAAAAGATAGAATAGTTTTTATCTCGATTATTTACCTCAATATTTATTATTACGAATTAAATTTTTATTATAAGACAATGCTTTGTAATTTTTTGTGAGTTCCTTAAGTTTCTAACAAATGGCGGTGTGATTTCATTTATCGACACAACAATTGGTTTTCTAGGTTGGGTAACCATCCAGTAGATGGCATTGTGTTTCGATTTCACGTCACAGCTAAACGTGGCCGAGTCAGCTAGTAGAAGCTTATATAATATAGACGGTGGAAATATTTACACATGAGATTGAATTAAAACACCAAAAGCTTAACAGTGTTTAAAAGTCTGATGAAGAAAAGACTTGTCAGAATTTTAAAAAGTCTGGGTGTTTTTGGTTAGCGCATGATTTTTTTGTACAAATCACGAAATCAATTAATAACGTTGAAATAATTTAAATACATACAAACATTACTGTTCATAAAGCCTAGTAAATACTGCGGCCAATCGAGATAAATCATTTTCAAAAAATTGTATTCGTAGTTTGATTTATAAAACCACGAAAATAATTCAACCCATTTATTTTGCAAGTAAGTAATTACCGGAATAAAGTTATAATAATTATTGGTAGCCTAATTACCTGATCGTGTTTGGATGATTCCGTGGAACTGTATGAGGGCTGTAGCAAACAAAGTAATAACAAGTAGAATTTTTTGTTTTCGTTGATATTTTAACCATCGCTATTATTCAGGAAAAGTTGATTTATGACTTTGTTGAGCCCTTGTTTGTGGTTGTCAAACAATTCTAATACAAAAAAAAAATAAATATAAAAAATAAAATTAAAATTAAAAATATTAACATGGATATCTAATCGTATATTGGTTGATCGTAGCTGTTGATTTATTTAAAACCTAGATGCTACTCTTCCAAGAAGAAATGAGATATTAATTAATCTTCCTAGAGCAACTGGCTATTTTTTGCGTATTTTAAAACCCACATTTGTTATTTGTGTTATTATACGAGGCCTCCATGTTGCGACATTTCACATAAAAATCTGTGCGACATTTCACATAAAAATATGTGCGACATTTCACATAAAAATATGTGCGACATTTCACATAATAATCCAAGTATTTTTATCATCTCTCATAACACCAACAATTGCTAAACGTATATCTGAACGCGTATAAATAATTAAAATAATTATAAATATTTTTTGGGAACTTGGCACGTCTAAATGTACGCGGGCACGTCTAAATGTACGCGGGCACGTCTAAATGTACTTGGCACGTCTAAGTGGACACGAAAATTTGAAATGCAGTGAAGGACTAAATGTTAATTGTTCAGGAGAATGAAAAGAAAGTTTCTTATTTAAAAAAAAAAAACCTATCTCCTGTTTTTGTAGACCTTCAAAAATGAATTTTTAATTTTTCGAAAAAAAAATTCTCTTAAAATGCACCTTGTAAAAGACGCACTTATTTTTCAAAAACGCAGACGCGATACAGACCGAACGAGAAAAAAAAAACGGGGAAAAATTACATAATTTAACTGATTTTACAGCATTCCAAATTTTCGCCATTGATGTTTTTGTAATGTACCTACACGAGGTTTAAATCATTTAATTTTATAACGGTCATTTACAAAGTTACTTATTTTGGTAAAATTTTTATTTTCAATTTGTGCGGAAAATATGAAGCCAAGATTGGACTTGAGAAAGCGAACAATCTTGGCCAATTTAATCTCCCATGTCTTAAACCCAAAGGTCTGATCAGCAAATGGAAAAAACTCCCAATCCGGCAGGTGAATAGGGAGATGGCGATGATCGGAGATTTATGGAGAAAGAGACAGGTGGTGCAGTGCCGAAAGAATGGGGAGGACGTTACATAAAGCTCACCGAACAAGTCTGGAAAGCTGGAAGAAGCAGCTCAGAAATAGACAAAAAAATCCCGCAAGATTCTACAAGGATAATGACAGATTCAGCGTATAAATCGAACTCCCAAAAATAGTCAGCTATTGTTGCCACGGCGAGCTGGGAATTTCGAACAAAACCCTTTTCAATCCGTTTGCATTATACTATTTCTAACTTGAACCAGCTGGGTTATATTAGTAGGGATTCTTACATTTCTAAAAATAACTTCATTCATGTAAACATATAGGTTATCTTATCATAAAATTTGGCTATTTTTGTAGAGCCGTTCTTGAGAAAATTAGATCTTCCATTTACACGTTTCTCATATTTTTCCACTGGAAAAAGATAGGGTTTGCTTTTTTTATTAAAAAAAAAGGTAATTGCCGGCAACTCGGGTGTTAATTGATAAAAAAATAATCATAACTCGGACACAAGTTTGTTTTCACAATAGTATAACATTACCAGATAAATGTACGACGTACGAGGCGTACCTGACTTTAATAAGTCAAGCAAGTAAGTTACCCGCCTCACTAGACTAGATTTTTAAAGACGATTGTTTGACAAATTTTATAGAGCTATTTTTGTGAAATTAATAATATTATTATTTTTGATATTAAAGAAACTTTAATAACAAAAAAAGCAGCAGATATTTATTTTTTTTCAGATGTCGCGGGCTGTTTTGATGACAAAGTTCACATTTAATAAACAAACTGTAATAAATGTAAGAGTTGCCTCGCCCAATTGTTTCTGGGGCGGCCCACTGGAATCGCACTGAGTATTTTCCTCGGAGTTCGGTCATCATCAGACATTCTTAGAACGTGTCTAAGCCACCTCAGTTGTGATTACTCAGACACAGTTGGGCAAGGCAACTCCAGAAACTGTGAGGAGAGGATGGGACTGCCGAACGGAGGCCGAACGATCAGCACAAGACAGGAACGTATGGAGGAGCCTTGTCGATGCAATGGGTCCCCGACCCGAATAGGATAAGGGGAAGAAGAATAATAAAATTTATAGTTAATTTTTTACATTTAATGTAAAAAATGAAAGACAGAAAATCCATATTTGCACAGTGGGCCTCGTGGAGTGGGGATCTTAACCAAATAATATTTACACACAAATTTAAATATCTAGAGTCATGTGTCTTATAACAGCTTACATTCATTTTATTAGAATATAAATTTTCTAACCATTCCAAGCTTTGGGGACTGGTACACAAAATAAATAAAATGTTTATTACATAACGATAATGTATTATTTAATTAAATTAAGTTTATCGTCAAGACGGCACGGTGTTAAAAATGCCATAAAACAGGCCAGTATAGATCCATAATAGACTGCTTTGTAACGTTCCCAGCCCAAATATGTAAGTAGTTTAAAAGCCTTCGAACATCTATCATCAATCATTGTGTCTGCGTAAAGTGGAGTGAAATGCTATTTGCATGTGGCTAAATGGAATCGACAGAACTATTACTACCTGGTGAAAAAAATGTTTTCTGCTTACGGAAAGTAATTTTTCTAATGTTTTATTAAAATGTTTTACGAATGACCGCCAAGTCTCGCGTTCCATCGATCGGGTTTCCGTAAAACTAAGTTTTCAAGGTATTAAGTCGACCATATTTTTTACTTCTACGGGGGCACTGATGAACCGATAGAAGCGTCTTGTGGGCGTACCCGAGTGCCCAAAGTATCCTTTATATTTTCTTACTTCTGCTGAATTTAATCAAACTTCATCAAATATCGAAATTTCTTCTCGAATAGATTATCAATTTCATTGGTCTATTAGCGGTTTCAGAGTCAATAGGTTTTGTGAAAATTGCCAATATCAGTTTCGTTTACAATCGGTGTAGAAATCATTTCTAGGGGAAAGCTGTTTAGTCGATCGTTAAATCGCTATTCCTCAAATATTGATATTATTTCTTAAATAGATAATCAATTTCATTGGTCAGTCAGGGGTTTCAGAGTTCATAGGTTTTGCAAAAATTGCCAACATCAGTTTCGTTTACAATCGGCGTAGAAATCATTTCTATGGGATAGCTGTTCAGTCGACCGTTAAACGGTTAAATGGTTATATCGATTTTCATCGACTATTAAAATTAATTTCTTGGATAGATAAACAATTTTGTTGGTCTGTCAGAGACCTCAGAATTATCAGGTATGGTGAAAATTGGCGACATCGGCTTCGTTTACAGTCGCCGTATAAATCATGTCTAGGCGTTAGCTGTTCATTCGACCGTTAAACCGATATTTATCAAATGTCGAAAGTCTTCCTTAAATACAAAACCGTTTTCATTGGCCTGACTGGGGCCTAGCAGTCGACAGATTTTATGCTAAGAGACGAAAAATTAAGTCTTTTTCATCGGCTTAGAAAACTCTTCCATGGATTATTGGTTCAGTGTTTGCAGGGGTGGATTTTTAAGATCGATATAACTTCCTTGCTTCGCGGAAAATGTTTTTTTTTTCTTCAAAGTAATACGCGCGTTTTCTTATAAAAAACGAGACGTTTTCTCATATTTGTAATGGAATATTAAATTAAAAAACAAGAAACATTCTACTTTTGAGCAAAACTCTCCTTGAGATCCAATTCATTTAAACAAGTGTATCTTGAACTTATTTTGCCTTTGCGTTGGTACTTTGAACTTGTTCCGTGAAATGTAAATGTTGACCTTTAAAAAGAGGTCTGTTCCACACATTTTGATTTACGTTATTTGCGAAATATGAAATAAGGATTTGCCGGAAGCTTTTAGGCAGAATCCATCATTCCAAAAATTTGTGTTGTATTAAGCCGTTTTACTTAACTACGTCAGCCACGCCTCAAATCTATACTGGGAAGCTTACATTCCTCACCGCAGAGGGTGCGAACTAATAAATCCTTATTCATTTTAGGATTTCAATCTATTAGGTAGGTACTACGAAAATACAGTTTACCCGATGAGACCAAATATACAAATTACACTGAAACAGAATGAAATACATATGACAAATCAATTTTGAGTTTGTGGATAATTTTATTTGTATCTCAGAGAGACCAGTATGAAGGTACTACTTTAAATAGGTGCCCGACTTTCATTATTCCAAAAAATCTATTTACGCTAACAACACAAATAGCTGACATAAACACATAATCGGTAAACCTTTTTAATGTTCATTGAATCGCTTTTATGAGACATGTTTGTGTTTGGTTTAACCAGTTTCTTTTTAAAATATGAATAAATTCTGCCTTTTGATTGGCACCTAACCTAATTTTCCAATTTTAAACAAAGCTATTTTTAATCTCCGCCTCCATAGTTGAAAGGTAAGGATCTCGATTCGCAATCCGGAGGTCACGGGTTCAAACCCCGGCGTGCGCAAGTACATTTTATTTGATTAATTTGTTTTTTTTTTATGAAAAACAAATACCTTTGTATAACACCACTATTTTATTAACAACATCAACATGTTTCGAAAACTATGTTTTCTTCGTCAGGATAATAAGTCAATAATTATTGACTTATTATCCTGACGAAGAAAACATAGTTTTCGAAACATGTTGATATTGTTAATAAAATAGTGGTGTTATACAAAGGTATTTGTTTTTCATAAAATTAATGATGACACCCCAAAGTAAATATGCCTATTTTGAAGAAATGATTAATTTGTGTTTGTTTAAATTTTACAATTTATTCATTAAAAATAATGTATTGTTCATTTGTGGAACGTTTCAAATTGGAATATACTCTCAGTATCGCCCAAATATAATACTGCAATTCAGAATTGAAACGTTTTTTTAGCAGTGTTTTTGACAAAAATGAATAGCCAGGCACTTCTCCACCTTCCTCTTTCCCATTTCCTTCCGTTCCCCCCTACCGTCGGCCTCACAACATGCCATAGTCTCACTGGCTCCAGACAGTTGGGAGCAGTTGTGCGGTATTCACTTAAAAAAATCAGTTCCTTTCGAAACTTACATTAATTTTTATATCTTAACTCTAAAGCATAAGAAATCTAAAACGGTGAGCTGTTCTCGGTTTCTGATCGGTCAGCTTTTGGTCCTAGATTAAGGCAACTTTTCAAAAAGAAATAGTTTTTTATTATGAAATATTAAAAATACTTGGAGACATAAAACATTCATAAAAATACAACCAGATCGATAAGGAAAAGGACATTGGAATAGCGTGTTGTTACATACTTGATATGAACTATAACAATAAATGTCTCTTTTCCAACCCAGAAAGATACCTACTTACCTATCTAAAATAAATATTCTTAGATCAATTTATCAATGTTGCATTATGTTAAGTTTTTGCCTCGTGGCAAACTCATTTCAAGTTGCAGACTAATTATTGCTAGGGGATCTAGACGTGCCAGCAAACAAAGGAGGCTCTATAGACTATGGGGTGTACGATATACATCGGGGGCACATAGCACAGGCTACGAGTAAATCTCCGGACTAAATCAAGATAGCGCTAAGGAAAATTAACGATCCACGCTAATCGAGAATTAGGCACCTCTCCGTGACAGTTTAATGTCTGTGTGAAGTTGCGATCAACTAGGCTAGATTGAGTTGCAACTCAATCAGATTGAGTTTCTTAACTAGTAAAATGTACGGATAGTTTTGTATTAGCAGTGAAAATTTTATTTATTATTTTTTTGAAACTACTTACCAGAGTCTTAGTATCACCATGGTGAAAGACCACTATTCATAATCGAAACATTGCTCGTTGACAACCTCCGTGGTCGAGTGGTTAAGTTAATAAAATGTTTTAATTTGTGATGCATTGTTTTATTAGTATTTACTATCGAAATATATTATTTTAGAATAATATTTTCAAAATTGGAACTCTTTTGTGAAGAATAATTCAGACAAGCGATATAGTTGGTAAGTACTTACTATAATACAATATTTTCAAAATTGAAATAATTGTTTTATAGAAGGTACTATTTTTATTTTTGTAATCCAATCCAATCTTCAAACCACTTCAAAATGAACAGGCTAAATGCCCGTGAGAGTATGAGGGAGCAATAAAATACTCGGTTCAAATATAATACGATAAATTTACGGTCCCACGCAAATCTTCTTTAGTCTTGTGGTATAAAGCGCCTGATAAATTTCAGCGGTTAGACATGGACATTTAGTGGACCAAGGATCGAATCCTACAAAATCCTAAAAAAATTAATATATAAGTGAAACTTCTTTAGCATCGTTGTGATTTGAATTTCAATAAACATATACATCTATAGGGCCTGCGAGAAAATGAGATAGATTGAAACCTTACGACATTGGCCGCTTTAATTATGAGGTCACTTTTCAAGGCTCCTATTGATTGAGATTGTGTGGGCTTCTACCGCATGTGAAGTGCACTCGATTTTTTAATTTTTATTTGTGCGGTGCTCCGTGGCCTCCCCACTATTGTCTACTTTCTTTCACTTCTACCGCGTGTGAATTGCACACTCTGTTTTTTTTATTTCTTCTTCTATGTATGTGGTTAACATGGATTGAGACACAAATCTATGGTTCTATGGACTACTGTGGATAATAATTACATTGTGGACAAAAAATAATAGTGCAATATAAAACCACGAACAACCAAAAATATCTTTGCGATCGACGTGGTGGCCATTCATGGCGTATATAATAATCTTTATTTGTTAGTAACGATCTAGAAATAGTGTAATCATGCAAAATCATAAGAATCACCTTTGTGTCATCTAGCTACGCTCCTAAAAAGTCTAATGCTATGTACCCACTCCTGTTCATGTTCAACGGATTTATGATCATTCGAACATGCCTGAACGTGTGGACCGTTTTGCTGGATGCTTTTTGTTCGATATTGCAAAAGAGATTCAAGTTCCGTATTCGTAGTTATGTTCGATAGAAATTCAGTCGAGCATCTCTAGACAACGCATTAAACATGATAGTCGCTCGAGTCCGATGCGCTTGTTGTCCTTGTTATAGGAGAACCAAAATGGATATTTAGAATTATCCTCACGATTTTATTAAATTTTTTATTAGTTTATAGCGTGACGAAGAGTGCTTATTATAATCAGCACATTTGAGATTTAACCATAAATAAACCGCTCACATTTGACCATAGTATCTGAAGCAACTGTAGACGCAACGACGAGCATAGTTCCTAGTCACCATGTTCGACAGAGCCAAACTGTCGAACATGAACGGGCGTGGGTACAAGGCTCTACGCAATATGAATAAAGTAATCGTTGTATTTTTAATACATCAAGCGTGGGGTTGGTTCAGATGGCGTGAATTTTCTTTGACAATTTTCAGTTTCCGAAATAGACGGACCTTTCAGATGAGCAATTATAATCCACAGTTCAAATTACTTTCAAGGTACTGAGACTGACTCGCATCGTCTATTTATATTGAATGTTAAATAAGGGATGAAGATTGAATGGTCTCTCCGCTGTGTGAATGTTGCCTTAAATATAATTTAAAGTAAACATTCCAAATCCCAGGTGTACTCATGCTCTACGTAGGACTTTTTTTTATGTACATGCACACAAAATATAAATGTGAATGTCTTTTTTTAAAATTTTTTATGGAATATGATTTAATTAGTGTTAAACAAGCAACTTTCTACAAACGCTTTGGTTTTTATCTACAAATTTTTTAATAATTTATTTCCAAATTTCTTTAAAGACAAACAACATTAAAATAAACACACCATAAAAGACAGAAACAGAATATTAGACTTAGGCGAATGAACATGAGAAAGAATACACATGACGGCTTCCGTGATCGTGCGGTAAGGTTCTCGACTCCGAGAATCCGAAAGACGCGGGATCGATGTTATTAATTTGTGTTATTTCCCAATGAATTAATTTAAAATAATATAAAGTATATTTGTGGCACGTTCCAGAGTGGTAGATACTATCAGTATCGCCCTGTAGATACTATCACTATCGCCAGTAAGGCCACCATCCTGAATTGAAACGCTTGAAAAGGCTTTAGCCGTGTTTGGTGACTAGATATGAATAGCCAAATACTTCATCTTCTTCCTCATATCTCTTTCATCTTCAGTCTCGTTATATACTCCAATTGGGGATGCCTTAATCTCACTGGCTTCAGACGGGAGCAGCCGGGACTTTTGTGAGGTATTTACAGAAAACAAAAAACAAATCAAAAACACATTTTTTTATTCAAACGCTTAGCTTAGTTTTCAGTGAAATAAAAAACGTAAGAAATATGTAAAAAATTATATAAATTCAAGTATGTACATATTTTCAATTGTTACGTAAGTATAAACAAGTTTTCTGTATTGAGGGCCTTCTATGAAAGCTGAGCTGTAGTAATTAATATTGCAGAACATTTATAAGCGAAATGCCTTATTATAATTTTTTCTTTGAAATTCTTATGCAATATGCAACTCTGTCTCAATTTTAATATCCCCGTGTTTACGTGTTGCTTTCATTTCTGCACTTTTTTCCTGACTGATTAGCTTCTGGAGAGTCCCGCGTTGTGGACTTACTTTTCCACTCGAGTATCTATTCAACATCCTTTGCGATTTACCTTTGTCGTTTACTTTGCGATTGTCATGCGATATATCCTTCGGAAGATCCGGTTGCTCAGCTATCTTTATGTATAAATAAATCAATATTTGAAAGCTTTACGAAATGTGTCCGTGAAATGTATATTTTTTAATACGGATTTATTAGTTCGTATCTATGCTTTGAGAATATTTGACATTTTGAATTTCTCACAGCGTAAGGTTTATTTATTTATTTTCGTGGGTTGTGAAACAAACAACATGTTCTCTAGACTCATTGTTATTTTTCTCCTGACATAAATGTTATTTAAAACGATTAAGTTGTAAATATTTCAGGTAAAGGTGACGGTATCAAAATGAAACAATTCTGCCAAAATTACAATTGTTAAAAAATCTTGTGTTCATTTGATATAAAATAATAACGTCGCGTTAGTCTGACAAGACATTTTAAATCGGTTCTGACAAACACAGTGAGAAAATATTTTAGCGTTGATTTAATAAAACAAATGTTTTTTAAGACCCATAATTGGTTCCAAGGTAAAAAAGATTTTTACAGAATCAAATATTCCGAATTTTTCAAGGCAAAAACCTCCGACTTTCCTTTTTGGCCGTTTATTAGATAGAGTTGCGCCGAAAATGCTTTTTTTATATTTGTTTAGTAAAGCATTTTTGCTTCGGGCAGCTTTTCATTAAGGCGGTTACACGTGACGCACAAAAAATACCCTCCTAATACCTACCCTTATTTTTCAATAATCTACTTAAGTCCTTTTTTCTCCCAGTATTTAACATGACCCAATCACAGGGGGGCGTAAGGTCTTGTCTCTCTTATGAAATAGTATACGGAATCAATTTTCTAGCCGGGCAAGGGATGCTACCCTTATTTCTCCTTGGTCGGGTAAAAATAATACCCTACCACCCTTACAGCGTTGGCTCTAAGCTAAATTGGCGTTTACAAAAAAAATTACCCACTATCAGAAAAAAGCCTAAACCAATCATTATTTAGAGTAATTTTGGACCTCAGAGCTTTCAGAGCTTCTATAAATATTATGAGAAAGTACATTCAATTTATATTAAAATCCTATTGAAAAGCTAACGACGTTCAATCATCAACTTACGTTGTCAAAACGTTAAACACCAAACAATATTAAATATCATTTTAGAAAGTAAAGTATTACCGATAAAGAGCTTTGGCTGTTCTACTGAATATTTTTATTTATTTGTGAAAAAACCCAGTCGCTTTTTTGATCGTTCAAATAAGTAGAAGAGTATGTAAATCAAAATAAAACAGTAGTAATGTAATGATTCATAATGATATTCTGCATAAATCCCATAAGCACTCCTGCCATTGTGTTTTCTTCCATGACTAGCCTTAATCCTCTGATAGTAGTCCTGTCCCCTTTATGTAGAGCACGGGAGATGTTGTATATATGGTACCTACTTTGCAATGTCTCCTGGTTCTACATACAATAAGGCTCCCCAGGTACCTGAACCTTCTTCCCGACAATGCACATGAATATAAGAATCGGTGATTCTTCTTCGACTTGGTAATGCTTTCCACTTCTAACTCAACTCTCCGGTGACGGGGACCCCATTAATGGTCATACTACTCGAAGATCCCTCAGTCAATTTGTACAATTGTATTACTTAACTTACTCTCTTTATTAGAGTATATTTATTTATTATTTAAAAAAAAACATTATCAAAATCTATACAGGGCAAAAATCATTAAAAAGTTACAAAAATAAAAAAAGTTCGCGTAATAAAAAAATAAGAGTACATGTGGGAAAAAAATTGGTTTAAAGAAGGACGTCATAGTCGGTTTAAAAATTGGTTTAAAAAATTTTAAAGAACACGAATAAATCAGAAAGTTTTTCGACCTGTGAACAGAACACGTACAGCCGTCCATGCAAAACGCGCGGGTTTCCCAAATTTACCCCCTGATATCCCCTACGGCTGTCTCCTTTGCAATCCTTCCCTCTGTTTCTCCTGCGTCCCCTACCCCTCCGTCACCCCTCCCCGGCGGGTCTTTTTCCATGCGCCGCCGTACCCCTCCTCATCCCCTTCCACCTTCCACCCCCCCCACTTATCACCCCTCCCGCGAACCCTCTTCCTTCGTACCCTTCCCTTCCCTTCTTCTCTCCCTGCCGTTAAACTATATGAAATACAAAAAACATTTTTCAAACAATTCGCAGGTCACTTATTTTAAATTTTCTATACCACTTTCAGTATTATATACATAGAAACATTGGCAGGTGTGCGCATATCAAGGCACCAGAGTTTCATCGCAGAAGGACGAATGGCATAGGAATTAGTTTCATAATGCTAGAGCTTTCCATTGTGCACAAACAAATCACCAAAGTTTCATTGCAATCGGATGAAGTACCGTATAAGAAACAAACCATTTTTTTTTTAAATATAGTTATTAAGTTTGTTTATATTTAATATGAACCAAAATTTTAAATTTGGTTCTCCTAAAGCGGAAATTTCCAAGAGTCAAAGTATCAACATTCTGTAAAATGATATCTAGCTTAAGAGTGTGTTATATGGCAGAATGGTATTTTGCTGGAAAACGGCTGTCTAAAACGGCTTAATACTACATTTTGTGTGTCATTCCCGGACTTGATATTTTTTGTTACTAAATAATGGACTATTTTTTTTCAATCTGCTTATTTATTTTTTTAATTGATGTAGGCATTCGACCATAAAAAATAAAAACATTGATACACCATACAACCCACTTTTAAAACTTCGATCTATGATTGTCGCATTAATAATGATTTTACACTATATTTTTAAATTGAAACATGTAAACAATACACACATCTGTAGAAGTACGGCCTCTTATTATCGTTATGATATCTGTGGATATCAACAATTAAATAAATACTTAATTTTGCACGAAATTTTAACACATTTCAAAGTTTTTTATCATTCCGGGAGTGAAGCCCCCGTTGAATGGTGGTGAAACTACACGCTCCATATTTCATAGCCAATATATTTCTAAAACGCCATCAAAATGTTCCATAAATGAGTCAAATACTACAATACCAATTCACTTCAAGTAATGCGATAATCTAAGGAAGCTACAATAACAGTTAGTACTCACAAATTCTCTTTTTTCATGTAACTTTACCGCATTATATGTTTTCAACTGACAGACGCGTAAAAAAACAACATCCAACATGCGTTCTGTTTGCAATTTCACGCGTATTGTTGACCAGCGCGCTCGTTTTGCAAATATGTGCGAGAATTTGTCTTTCTGAGTGAACGTTTTTTACGTACGCGGTGTTTGGTAATAAAACCAAAAATTACCGTCTCGTAATTAGATTCTTAGGTAAATATTTACTAAATAGGGACATGCTTAATAAGCACTTTTTATTTAAAAAAAAAAAACTTAATATCAGATAGATAATAATGGGAAGTAAGTATTCCAGTTTCCGAAATTGGAAAGTAATGAATTTTAATAGTTATTTTGTTAAAATTAAAATCGATTATTCACTTGGCGGCCATTATCATTATAGGAACACGCTTAATATACACTTTAAAAAAATAAGTAGGTAGATTTTAACTAGAACTAATTGATTCAGTAACCGGAAATTTGAAATAATGTATTTTAATGGTTATTTTGTTAACTTAAAGAATGCGAAATGTAATTTTTTTTCAAGGACGCCATGTTATTAATTACAACGGCAAATACGCATTTTATGGTTTTAAGTGATAATAAGTCAAGTTTTCCACTGTTCCGACCTTACACGGTAAGGGGTATTAACATAAGGAGTAAACAAGTTTATTGCCGTTTTTTTTATTTTTATCTTTAAAATTTCAAATGAAGTCAAGAAAGTTTGTACATAGAGAAACAGACAAAAAAACTTTTAAAGGAAAAATTAACAATAATATCGCCTTTCTGCGTATAAACACGTAACCATTAACACGTTGTCAAATCAAGATATTTTATGATATGATATATATCTATGATATCTATTCTAGAAAATATAGTTTAAAAGACAATAAACGGCTGAATATTTAGAAGTTAAATTTAAAAAAAAAAACACCATAAAATCGACCACAAATGTGAACCACGAGATTCCAAACGCCGTTTATAATGGCCGAAGGATATCGGCAAGGCGATGGGCCGAATCAGTCAACTTCATTTATAATAATTAAAATTTACCAACAAATCTTTATTTTTATATTGATCATGTACAAACTTGTGATTTACATGTGTCATATGTGTTTCTTAGAACCCCGTCAATTCGAAATCCACGGGACATCAAAAATAAATTTTGAATTGACGAATTCCCACGTAATTGGAAATATAACGAAAAAAAAAATCGCCGAAAATTGAGTTCCTCGGTTGCAAATTCAAATACGGGTAGGTTCTCAGGAATAAATTCGTAATAATACGATTTATTCACATGTAAGTCGCCCAATGTATTCGAAGTAAATTCATAAAAATACGATATTTTCCGTAAAATATTCCGCATAAATCAAATTTTCACGGCCGCGACCATCGCGGCCATCTCGTTAAGCTCATAAAAATGTGATATATTACCGCGTAAATCGAAATTTCGTTGCCGATTTCTGATGCAACCGGCTCTTCAAATTTAGATATTCGAAGAAAATTCGTAATATTACGATACATTTCGCGTAAATCATACTTTGATGTATAAATCTAATAATAACGTGAGGGGAAGGGGACATGGGAGGGGGAATGGAGACGAAAGGCGAACGGAACGAATGGGAAAAGACACGCAGGGAGAAACAATTTTTTTATTAGTGGCATTTCAACGTATGCCGGGAACTAACTAAGTAATCTATTAATTTTGAAAAAGAAATTCGTTCAGCAAATAATGCGTAATGCGTAATTATATTTTGTCGATAAAATATGAAAAAACTGAACTAAACATATTTTTATTATGAAATAAATAAAATAATGTTAAGCCCATTAACAGTCCGGCCCTTCTCTGTAGATCACCCTCCCTCCACTAGCTGCCAATAACTTTTTTCGTCGGCGGAGTTTAGGACGAAATTAGTGTAGCGACGCGCGTACAATTTTCAATATTTCAAATTCAAGAAGGTAAACTAAACTGCCATCTATCGAAGTAATCATAAAGCTATTCTTGCATTTTACGAATCGAATGAAGGGTATCATATCCCTTTAATAAAATATATTAACGAATTGTACATTTTTTCATGAATTTATGAAGGAATGGCCCGGTATTGATGTGCTGCATACGTATCGAAGTTCCCAAAGTAAGCTCAAATATTCCTCACTGGAATCATTTTGAAAAATCACTATTCTTTCTTTAACAAATTGACTGTTGACCTGGGAGACAAAAAGCTTATGTTATTTGGTGACAAACGTTTTCTTTTGCATCGGCGATGACTGTAATAATTTTAGGGATTATATCTACTTTTTTAACTGATTCCTGAGCAAAATTTTAATAAAAGCGCCAAAAATATTCAAAACACAGATTGACGAAAACTGAAAGGTTAGGCCTCTTTTAGAACTGGTTTGTGAGGAATTGGCAATCAATAGGCCATGAAAAATGACAGCTCGGTAATGGGTTGAAATTTCCCAAAGGGTAAGCCCTAGGAACAAATAGCCGCGGATGCTAATGAACCGTAATAGCACGGCATCTTATAGCATTAAGGGGAGGTTCACCCATACCCCAGGTTAGGTGTAGTACTAAAGGAATTTCCTTGATGAAAAAACTGTGAAATTATGATGAAATGGATAGCGCGAATGAAAGAAAAAATAACAAAAGTACACCGATATCTTACAATTTCAAATCTCTCACAAGATTAAATTTACAAGACTTGGGAGAATTTTTCAATTTAATCATAAATAATCGTTCGAGGACTGACTTTTTTACATTATCATAAAAAATAAATGAAGAAGGAATTTTTTAATGTACAAACGATAAACGTGAAAGTATCATGAATTATATCTTGGTCGCATCGAACAAACTAGCCCAATCATGAATTTGAAGATCTCAATACAGTTTAAATCTACTTATTATAATATTTGGTGTATTGAATAGATTATGACGATATGTAATACATATGTACACATACTTAAAATTCACTTTTACAGACAGTCATATCCATAAAGTCAAAAACCTTTCACCCCCATTTCACAGCCCGCGGCATTATAAATAAATGTCTAAAAATGTAAGCAGATAAGTATTTGAACGCTTTTTAAAGGTCATAAAAGTCCTAAAAAGTTCTAAATTGAAAAGTAAATATCAACTCTACTTTTGGCACTACACTTCTCATAAAAATGTAATCAACAGTAATAAGAGTAGCAAATTAAAAATAATGCAACGTCCAGTGTTTTAATTATAGTGTCCTCCGTCTCTTTTCCAAACAAAAACTTTAAAATAAAAGTGTGTTTATATGAAGTGAAAAGGCCAATTAAAAATGTTTTCTGTACATGTTTTTAAATAATAAAATTTGATAGAACCTGAGAAATCATCACCGCCCTTGAGGTAATTTTTCACAAAAGCAGCGCTCTACAAATTATCCAATTATTATGAAACTTATTTGTTGTTGTTGTTTTATTTTATTATTTTATGACAATACCCTGAACTTGAGTTTTTACTGTGATGTTTACAAAACTACTAACAGTAAGTAAAGTACTAACAGTACAAAACTAAACTTTTTTTCACGTATTGTTATGGAGTAAAATTTAGTTATAAATATTTAACAAAAATCAGATTTAACGTATACAGGCCCTCTTTACCAACAAACTTAACATCTTCGCATTTAAAGATGACCCGAAAAGAGTTTTTTTTTTTTAATTATTATTATTTTAAAAGATTTTCTATTGTATATTCAATGATATTATAACTCATCATAAAACACTTTACAAACAAATTCTGCCGTGTAATTACTGTTGTTTCGCCTTCTGAAGGCATTATCGAATAATGTTTTCAGAAGCAAATATTAATCACACAGCAAAACTTGCTTTTAAACAATTTGGTTTTTTCAAATTGAATATGTAATAATATAATTGAATATTGAAAAGAGTAACAAAAATGCAGATACTTATTGAATAAATGAAAAAAATTAAATTGAGTTCTTCAAATTCAACTTTATAGCAATAAATAACCGAAAATATTGTTTTGAATAAATTACTTATGAACTCTTTATTAGTTTCACCTTCAGAAACTCTCAAACTTGAGTAAACGTCTGTCCAGCAGAGTCTTGTAATGTAAACATTTGAAGTACCAAATTGGAATCGTTTATTAATATTTATTTAATGAAAATAAAAATACTTTGTATTGTACCACTATTTACAAGAACCACTATTTTTAAAAAGTATCAGAACGCAAGTTCTCTTCACCAGAAAATGAAATATACTCCATGTTAAAATGCAAGGTAAATTTCATATTTGAAAGTTTATCTAAATATAGCGATATATACTCGTATAAAAACACGTTTATTATATTAGTGGTTGAAATTTAATATTTTTTTAATAAAATGATGCAAAAAGTAGATTGCCAATAATTATAGAAGAAATTAAGACATTATTTTATTGATATGCTAAGTGACGTTGTCAGGTAAGGGGCTTCGTTGCAACCGGTAAATTTAACCCCTTCATGAGAAAAGGTAGCTTTTACGACTCTTTTTAAGTTCAATAGCTCGGCTGTAAAGCGATTTGACGATCATTATTTTATTTTCTCTCTCCAATAACATGAGTCTCTCAGACCAGTCTTCAAGACACATATACACTACTTTCTCTCCTCAAAAAGGCCCTTCACAGAGCATCCCCAAAGATGACACAGGCAAGAGGGAAATTATTTTCCTCAGGGCCTCTTGTGTGGAGAAAATGTAAAAAACGTCATATTGCCATAAAATATGCAAATTAAAATACTGAAAACGTTGATGACTGATCACTATTTGTATAAAACTCGTGAAAAAAATATGTTTTACGAAAAACAAACCATGTCAGTTACCTTTTGTACTTCGAGAAATTTTACGAAGGAATTCCATGCTTAGCGCCAATAAAATGTTCGCGGTTTTTGTCAGTGAGGGTATACCATCTATCACGAGGTAAACTTTGGCTATCTAAAATATTAATCTACATATTATATTTTACGAGATATATTCGAAATATTTTTACAGCGAAGCCGCAGAGCAAAAGTTTCACGAAAGAATTTTCCTGAATATTTAATTAGTCATACAGCTAACTTCATGGCATTAAAGTATTCTTACCCGAAGTATCGATATTTTGGTGGAAATTTTCTGTAAATTTTAAGTGTGTGTTGGTGAGGTTCTGGGCTTCGTTAGAATGATTCCATTAAATATCACGTTTTTGGAATAAATTATAATAAGCCGAGGAATGGGCTTCCTTACTTTTCTTGGTAAATAGGTAGGCGCAAACTTTTAAAAGATAATTTTAAATTTTATAACATGAATTACAATTAAATGGAATTCATTTTCTCTAAGAATGCTTTATATACGGGCGCACGTGCAAAAAAAATTAAGAATATTACGGAAAGAAATCGTCGTACCTTCTGAGTGACTGACTGCTTTTGATTAAAAATGAAAATATGTTGCTTCTGTCTATGCATGTGTATGCTATGCGTTGCTAAACCATTCATCCGATTGCGATGAAACTTAGGGATTTGTAAGTTCTGATGTCATGAAATTATGGGTTGCTAACAGTTCATCCGATTGCGATGAAACTTTGTGGATTTGATGTGTGCCTGCCGGCGATGGTTTCTATTTATATTGGTGAGCTCTGGCATTATGAAATTTGTATTACAAAATTGCAATAGGAGGCACATGAGCTATTTGAAAATTGAATGTTCCGGGACTGAATGTACGGAATGCGGGAGGGGAGATGGGAACCCGGGAGGGGAGAAAGGAACTCGGGAGGTGAGAGGAGAACATGGGAGGGGGGGAGGGGAACTCAGAAGAGGGGAGGGGGACTCGGCAGGGTGGTTCGCGGAATGGGGAAAGCGGGCGAGGGGAGTAGGGAGAGGGAAGGCGGAGTGGGAACGTGAGAGGTGAAGGAAGGACGCGGGAGAGGAAGGGGAGGCGGAAGGGGAACGGAACGAATGTAGAAGGACCGCATGAAGAAATAATTTCTTAGGCATAGCAACCCATGGAGGGAACTCACTAGTAGATTATAAATCTATGGTTTCAATATAATGTTGAGGGGTTAGGCTCTCGACTAGCAATCTGGCGGTGACGCGTTCGAAACCTGGCGTGCGCAAAGCAAATTTAATTAGTAAATTTAATATTCAATGTAAATTTTATCTGATTACTTGTATTATTTCATAATTAAGTCATTTGAAATAATATTTAGTACATCTCCGACACATTCCAAAGTGGAAGATACTCTCAGTAACACTCTCAGTAACGCTCATCCAGAATTGAAAAATTGCTTGAAATGGCATTAGTTATGTTTGGTGATAAAATCTAAATAGCCAAGTCTTCCCCACCTTTCTTGTCATAATCTCATTCACTTCCCCACTGCCTTCAGCGTAACAAGATACCCCATTTGGGGATGTCACAATCTCACTGGCTACTAGACGTTGAAAGCAGTTAAGACTCTTGTGCGGTATTCACACGAAAGTAAGATAGAGCCTGACATATGCAAGCCTATTCGCAATTATAATAGATTATAATGCATTTTTGGAATGATCATTTATAATTATTATTATTGTGAATATTATCTAATAAAAGAGCACAATTGAATAACTAGTTTTCTACCATCACAATTTAAATCTGGGTAAAGCAGTGATACAAGTTAGCTCAGTAATACGTTGTTTCCTCGAACGGAATTTTTTGGTCAAATGGTTTTTGAATTTTGAAAACTAATAGATTGGAAGACTTATTTTTCGTTCCGTATAAATAATTTCTTTTACGATATATTGAGAATATAATGCTGATAAACGGGAGAAGCTCAGTAAGAAAGAATATCATAAAAAAATATGTCTACATGTCTTCAACATTAAAGCTAAAATTCTCCCCATTTTGCTTTGTTCGGTTTCAAGATGATCGCTCCGCGTTGCACGGATCGTTACAACAACTTTTTGTTTTCACCTAAGACTCTCACGTATTTAATGAACAGCTCTTTGGCTGTCGACTCCTTAGATAAGAGAAAAAAAAACTTTATTTACCCGGAGGGGACGATACAGACACTACAGCATGTGGGACGTAAACAAACCATGCCAATCTTGGTTGTTTTATGAGACGTTTCCCTCTCTGCCGACAAGTGCCAGCGTGTGCGTAGAGATTTACGAGACGTGTGTACGTGTGTGTGTCACGCCGGTATTTGTTATTTCGGATGACTGATGACGAGCACGTTCGAAAAGAAACTGTTTACTTATATACGTAATAATTTTATACGTCACGTGCTAACAATATGAAAAGGGCAAGAAGTTTTATTACCCAGCGCTGTATACAATTGTACCTAGTTTGCTTGTTGTTTGTGTACAAATATTCCTAGTTTTATGCCCTTGCATGTATTGTGTATTGTTGTGGATTTTGCGATAGCGTTATTTAGTTTTGTATTAAATCTACCTTGAAATAAAGGAACATGCATGAGTTTTGCTATAAATGGTCACTGATACATATTTAAGCGTTAAATATTATCTTTATTATGCGGGTATCTGATTTTGCACGAATTTCAAAACTCTTATATCGAAATCTTTTTCTAATTAAAAAATTGAAATTAAATATTATTCTGGTATAATTTTATTAAAGAGGTGTTTTAAATGTCCCTCACACACTATGTGATGTTAAAATACTAGCATTTATCTTAAAAAATCCCTCGGAAAAAGCTGTTTTAGTTTCATGGTGCCGGCTTTCACGGTTCTAATGATTTCTTCTTTACAGTTAAGATATTTATGGTTCATCTTTAATAATTAATTTTATAAGATAGGGCTGTAATTTATCAAAACCCTGAAACCCTCATCACTTTTCGCAGAAATAAAAGTTTTTTTAAGAATGACTCGACTCTAATTTTATACTACAAACGATTATTTTCGATTTCACTCACTTAGAGCCACTTTGTAATTATTGTATCATGTACCTAATAATGCATTGGCTCTATAATATCTATTTAATATATATGTTTTGTGCGTGTGTAAATACATACATGTTTATGTATGCAGTGTACACACGTGTACATTTACCCTTTTTTTAAAGAAATAAACATTCCCGGATTACGAATAACCCAAAATTGTTTGAAAATCTCTTACTATCACCACAGAAAGCCGGAAATGTTGCTTGTATTGTGTTGGAGGCCTTAGCCTGCCAAAGAATCGAACACGGGACGCCCAGGTGGAACCCAAACGCGATGCCTACTCAACCACTGACTGGTCAACATTTGTATAAACGTAAATGTGTACGTATGTATTTACTAATATTTGATCTTGGTTCTCTTTGTTTTATGTACTTGTAATTTAAATTTAAAATTGTATAAAGAATGTTGTGATGAATGGTATGCTCGCCTGTATTTGGAATCTTTGCTTTAAACATATTGATAATGTTAATAACTGTAATACCTGTGTGATGTTTTTTTGCTGGCTAGCTAAACTAGATATTGTATTTTATAGCTTTTTGAAAAATAAATCAAGTATCTAATAACAACCGCACATCTCAGATCACACGCCATCTTTTATATAAATAGCTTTTCTCTGGGCAATAATAATGTGCTTGTTTAATAATGTTTTTATGAAAATAGAATATTTCCACCCCTTCGTAAATGTCACAGGTATTTAAAGCAAACGAGTCGCGCGAACACCGCCGGAACACCTTCAAAATCATTACCTTGCTTGATTGTATCGTTTTCACGCCGGAAATATCTGTCTTTTACCACACGACAAACAATTATTTTATTACTGGGTTATCATCCTTGAAGAAATAAACCGATGGAAGTGTTTTGTGAGTGTATCCGTGAGCTTAAAGTAAGGTCAAATTTATTTATCTTACCGAGGGAAAATGATAAAACATTTGCAAATATCAAATTCAAAATATTTTTTTGAACGTACCTATAATTAATGAATGAAAAAAAAAATTGTTTTGTGTCACGCCACTCATTTAATCAAAAATATCAACATGTTTCGAAATCAACGCTTTCGTCATCAGAATGAAATGAAAATAATTTTCATCCTGACAAAAAAACCTTTGGTTTAGAAACGTGATAATAATTTAGTTTAAATAAGTGGTGTAGAAATGATTGATCTTGGTTTAATTAAAAATGACGTCACAAAGCGAATTTGCGAAAATTTAAAAAAGGATCATTAATTTCCATGACCTGGATAAAGACAATGAGAAGAAAGATTTTACATTTGACTTATATTATAATATTGGTTTACTTTCAAATTGGTATGGGTCTTGCTTCTATCACACTGCGGTAGATGCAGCAATAATTGTAATGGGCCAATGGTCTTGGGTACTGTTCCAGATCTTTGGACTGTTCAATTTTAGCAAATTGGGAGGATTAAATATGGGAGGCGGGAATGGGTACCGCCGCCTTGGGAACCTTTATTGGATGACCAACACCTCTGCCATAGGTTACCCCGAGTGGTTCGCTACGTTTGGTGATTAAGCAGGGGTGCCCAGGTTCATGGGTTGAGGTTTGTCTTGGTCTTGGACGCGAATGACCAGGATACTCTGAACCCAAGATTCCTGCCCACCTTAAACCTTAAACCCTTTTCCTTCCCAGAACTCTCTTTCCCTTCCTTTTCTTAAAAAACCCTCCACACAGCATCCCCAAAGATGACACAGGCCCTGAGGGAAATTATTTTCCTCAGGGCCTCCTGTGTGGAGCTCATGTAAAAAAAACTCCTCTGAATTTACACAACCCTTCATAGTTTCTCTTATTTCTTATGGTGTTCTTATTTTTTTCGTTAACCCTCCTCATCCTAAATAAACAACAACAAAAAAAACCCCGTGGAAACAGTGCTTTTCCTAAAAATACAATAAATTGTTCATTTTCGTCTTTACTTTTTCATATCGTCGTTCGCGTGAAAAAACATCAGAACAATTAATCAAATGACCAAAATTAAAATTTTCTAATACCACCAATTAATTTTAGCTTATTCTTCACAGTATTATGTTACGCTTATCATTTCTCAAGTATTATGTACAATTTATCTATGCTGTTTATTGCTCGTATATAATATTATCATACAAAATAATCATATCTCTTTTTATGAATATGTTGTCTTTTTTATTGCTACATGAAATGTAATTTTAGGTTAGAAAACCACATCGAAAATTATTAATTATTATTTTAAATCACTTTTGTAACTTTTAATACGACATAATAATAATACTTATCCTCTATTAAACACAAAGTCTGTTTTATTAGGAGTGTGTATAAAATATTATATCGAACAGTTTAATTATGTTGCAAAATATTTATGGAGATATTTTTTTTTTTCACATAAATAACGAAATTAAAGCCATAGGACCTATTACCGTCCTAACATGCACAATGCCACCTATGACAAAACATTATAACTTACTGGGTTATTCGAGTCAATAAAATTTTTATAATCTCGCATGCATTTTTTTACAGAACCCAGTGATATAATTTTTCACTGAATGCTTTAAAACTTTGTTCTGGCAAATACGTTGTGCTTAATTCACATTCATAAGTTATTATCAACCGTGGCGCTTTATTATTCTGACTCTGACAAGACCTTTCCGTACCAGATCTTCCTGAAATATTTGTCAATCACCTGAACCACACAATATGAATATTATATTTTAGGTTTATCTCCGTCCGTCCGTACTACATGTCCAGACCATGTAAGCGTGCCTTAGAGATTAATTTGTGTGGGTCTCTGACAATTTACCTACCCAGTCTTCTAGTTACTTGTTTCCTTTCAGTTCAACCCAACCACGACCAAATTACCCACTTTTACCTTTCTAATATATTTCAACACTAATTTTATTTTTTTACGAATATTTTCAACAATAATCTATAATAAAAATGAAAATATGTTTGCTTTTGTCTATGTATGTATGCATGTATGCTATGCGTTGCTAAACCATTCATCCGATTGCTATGAAACTTTGAAGATTTGATGTGCGCATGACCGCGATTCTTATTATATACAATAGTGAGTTCTGGCATCATGAAATTATGCGTTGCTAAAGGTTCATTCGATTGCGATGAATCTTTGATATGGATGATTTGTAGTATCAAAATAACATATTTCCGTCCTCGCCAAGGTTTATGGATTATTAAAACCACATGACAATACATCTGAAAAGCTTTTTTTAATCATTACAAAAACTCTCTGAAAAAAGCTCAAAAACTCTGATGTCACCATGGTTATTCAATCTATACATGGATAATTGAGTGCAAGAATTGAAAGAGTTGGGATTGGGTGCGAAATTGAGTAATCTGAAAGTATGTTGTTTGTTGTACGCTGATGATGCGGTGCTGATTTCTAACACTATTGAAGATTTACAGTCCTAGTGTCTAGGATGAACGAAGTATGTATGAAGAATGAGTTAATGATGAATGTAAGTAAGTCTAAAGTCATGGTGTTTGAAAGAGAAAGTACGAATACAGTGTGTGATATAGTTGTAAACGATGAATACTTGGAGCAGGTGGATGAGTTTGGGTATCTGGGTAGTATGTTTACGAGAGATGGGAAGGCTGATAGAGATATCGAAAGAAGGGTAAATGCCGGTAACTCCATTAATGGAGGACTGAATGCCGTTGGCGCTAATAAAAAACTGTCAAAAGGAGCGAAACTAGCAGTCCACAATGGAGTCCTGGTACCTACCCTGATGTATGGCAGTGAGGCATGGAACTGGCAGAGGAAGGATGAAAGTAAACTGAATGTTGTAGAAATGAGATCCCTGAGGCGTATGTGTGGTAAAACCATGTATGATCGTGTGAGAAATGTGGAGATCCGCAAGGAATGTAAGGCTGATGTAAGCATAATGAGTAAGATTAAGAAAGGGACCCTCAGATGGTTTGGGCATGTAGAGCGAATGAACGAAGAAAGTAGTGTAAGAAGAATATATGACGCAAATGAGAAGTTGGGGACGCCCGAGGAAGACAAGGCACGATCAAGTGAATCAGATACTAGAGTTGGGCCATGTCAAAAGTCAGAATAATAGAAGAGTATGTATGAGACGATGTATGAATGTGAGTGAAGCAAAGAGTGTGTTCCAGGACCAGGAGAGTTGTTTGGCGGTCCGTCCTCTCTGCCTACCCCTGCGGGGAAACGGCGTGATGGTTAGTTAGTTAGTTACAAAAATTAAAACTCAATTTTCGAAAATGTTTAAATTAATGAATTTATTTTCACCTATGGTACTAATCAAAATCGAATAATTCGGAGCTTATCAAAATTTATATATTTTAAATAGGAACCTATGTTAGGTACCAAATTTTATAAAAAAATTGTAATAAAAATTGCAATAGGTGGCACGCGAGCTGTTGAAAATCTGAATGTACTGGGACTGAATATATTGAAAGCGGGAGAGGGGAGGGGATCGCGGGAGGGGGGTTAGCGGGAGAGGGCAGAGGGAAGGCGGAGTGGGAACGTAATAGGGGGAGGGGACGTGGGAGAGGAAGGGGAGGTGGAAATTTCATTTTTAAGTGGCATAGCAACGCATGCCGGGAACTCGCTAGTAAAACATAAAAATAAGTAATATAGGCTCCTTGAAGCAAAATGTATCATTTCTTTTCGCTTTTATTCATAAGCAACTTTGTGTTTTGTGGGAATAATAAAGCCGCCCCAATTCGATAGGTAAGTAGTTTTTCCTTGAACTTTCATAATAATTTCAGAAGTTTTCCGTGACCGTGTACGCGTAGCAAAGTCTGTGTGTACGTCCGTGCGTGCGCGAATATAAGTCGATTATAATCTCGATACATTCAGTATTCAGGGCGGACCTTCGGTTCAACAGGACTCACCGTAGTTAATAAAAGCTGGCTGAGTCAGTTTATGCCTGGCGGAAAATGAGGTATGGTCAAAGGTTTGGGAAGGGTAAGAGATGTGTAAGGGAAAGGTACAAGGCAGGAATGAGAGTGGTATAAGAAATAAAAGGGATGAAAAATGTACGGAGGGTGGCGTTAAGGGGGGTGGGTGATTTCGTGATGAAATTCGCATTTTTTTAGGTTTTACAGAGCAACGTGAAGTATTATAGTTTGATCACAGCAGACATTTCTCGAAATGTATGAAACGACTGCAGAAGGAATTAATTTTTCTGTAGAGTGTTATAAATTGTAGGTATATTATAGAAAGGTCAAAGAGAGGTCAACGTACTCGCGTTATTGGATTCGTGTGAATGAAAGATTATATTAAATCGAATAAACTTATTACGTTTTATGGCAAATAGCTCACAGTTTATTAAAAAAAGTTGTTTTGAGTTTTGTTGTTTGCTCTTTATAGGTTGGAAGAACATGATTAAATTCCACCTTTCCTGAAAACATTTATGCTTGTCCACCATTGTACTTAGACAACAAATGTATAATTTATTTTGATTAATGGAAAAGTAATGAAAATTAAATAAAATGACTTATATACTGATGAGATTCTTGAGGAGAGTGTTTGGCTGGCAGTATAATGACTTATATACTGATGAGATTCTTGAGGAGAGTGTTTGGCTGGCAGTATTACGAATGAGGATGATGAGAGCACTAAACATTAATTAATTAACATGTTTTAGATTTAGATTCGTAGATTTTTAAAAGATGCAATGCAGAAAAACGAATAAATGCGTGTCAGAACATATATCTCTTCTGTAACTTTTTATATGACATAATAATAATACTAATCCTCTACTAAACACAAAGTCTGTTTTATTAGGAGATTGTATGAAATATTTTATCAAACAGTATTATTATGTTGAAAAAAATTAGAAAAAAATTATCACGTAAATAACGAAATTAAAGCCATAGAACATATTACCGCCCTAACATGCACCTTTGACAAAACATTATAACTTACTGGTGTTATTCGAGTTAACAAAAATTTAATAATTTTGTAGGGATTTTTTTAACAGAACCCAATGATATCATTTTTCACTGAATGCCTTACATTATACCCCTTGCCGTTCGTCCGCCGGCGTACCATCGGCGCAGGCCAAAATAATCACTAAAAAATAATTTTGTTATGCGATTTTAACCCTTATGTATAAAGAAAATGTGTGAAGAAGAAGGTCAGAATCGCTTGGGGCATTCTTGTTCATAAGGCATAAGATACCGTGAACCCACCTAGAGCAGCGATATATTTTCTTTGAAATTGTTTATGACACGGCCTGGAACTTTTTCCCGCCGCTCGGCTGTCAAAATGGCGGCTGTCAAGTCTCGCGTCGCGGTCGATGAAATGATCGTAAAACGTGTAAATTCATCAAATAAACGCAAGTAATGTTATATTTATGTATAGTTTGGAATTCAAGGAATGTGTTTCAGTAAATATTACATAAGGTAGCATAAAATTAACCTGCAAAATATTACGTAAAAGTCAAAACATCGCGAAATTTTTTTGTTTTTCCGTGGCATTTGAAAAGTAGTAAAAAGTATAAATTCATTGAATAAACGCAAGTAATATTGTTTTTATCTATAGTTTAGTATTCAAGGAATGTGTTTCAGTAAAAATTACATAAGATAGCATAAAATTAACCTGCAAAAATTACGTTAAATTTGACAATTTTTCGTTTTTTCCTGGCATTTGAGGGGAGATGGAAGAGGAAATCGAGGACCTGACGCCAGCTGAATAATGGTATGATCACATGCTTGATTGTGTCGAACGATCTGCACTCAATTTTTACATTGAAATTATCAACCGACATTGAAAAAAGATATGAATTTGATATATTAGATTGAAGAAAAGTATGAAAGAAAGTGAATATTTTTCTTGATTGTTAAAACACCCAGGCTATGAAACAGCTCTAACTTGTTGAAAATAAAAATTATTAAACTTTTTTAAAATACCTAATGCGTTTCATTTTTAAGTATTCCTTTCCATTTAAACTTTAACTCGTTATTTTAAAATCTGTTATGTTGATAAAAATAAAGCAGTCTAAAATATTTCCGTGATTATCTCAGATAATGCATTTATGGACAAATGTTAGTGTTTCAAATATTGGTGTAAACACATACAACCCCCTTACATAAACGTGTTTTAAATTTTTCGTAACTGATAAACAAGCATTTACCATTTACATTAATGATTTAAACGTTAAAGCACATTAATTAGTAAGGTTCAAAAACTTTTACAAATTTCACAGACTTAGGGCAAGGTTACAAGAGTCAACGTGCGTTGTAATCCAATGGTATGGGTTGATTCCAGTGGCGTGTGTTGCTCTATGACCCAATATAAGTCTTGCTAGTTTTTGTTCCGTACTGAATAATTTATGCATTGAATATTTGAAAATTGCCATTTTATTATCATCTTCCCCTGATTGTTCTGACCATCTGAACAAATATTCAAGTTTCTTGCCAATTACATGAAAAAACAAAGCTTTTGTCAAATCACCTCGTAAAAACATTTTTTTTACTATACTACATCTATTTTAAAAAATATATTATTTTTTTTGGTTTGATTGAGGATTGAATCTTCTTATTCAGGAACTGGAGTCAACCACCCAACCAACTGAGCCAAATCGCGATTGGTAAGATCGACATTTATTTCGTATATTAACTGCGGTAATGTCGTCGAATTTCAGAAAAATGCATATAGGTCCGTGTGTGTACGTGATTATCACCAAAAGTTGATAGAATGCATTTTCATCGACAACGAGTCTATATTTTCAGCTTGATCGGATGTGGAGAGGTGTGTTAATCTCCACTTCCAATTTTCCACTCAATTCGTACATCCATTCAATCAAGGAAAACCAAAGTGAAATTTAAAAAGACGTACATATCTTAAAAGTACGTTTTGTTGCGAAATTTGTAATCCATATACTTTAAAAACATAATACAACTTACACAAACCTAACCATATACACTGCGGTCTTTGAGGTGGGTATTCAGAGCACCCAGTATGCTGATGCCGGGTCTCCTGCGACAAAATGTTTACAAACATGTAAGTAAGCAAAGAAGGAGAGGTAGTTCTGGGAAGGAAAAATATAAAAGTGAATAATATAGAATCTGGGGGTCAGTGTGTCCCAAGAGTGGCTATGTATTTATCCCTCCGCTGTGGAAGGCGTTTGGTAGAGAGTCGGCTGCAAAGGTTAAAAGACCCTCAACCGATCTCTCCCGATTCCATATCCGTAAATATCTAACGAGTTATCCATACGGCATATTTGTGCAGTGCTCGGGCACTCGGAAATGTCTGATGTCTCGTGACGATACGTCTGTTATTTACCGCTCTCTTAAACAGTATTATTTTAAAGTTTAGTGGCTTTGTTTTGTCGATTGACCACAGCTACTTACCTATTAAATGACCAATGTTTGTTTGTTTATATATAATGCTACGTGTATATTTGCGAACCGAAGCGCTAGCCGACCATGAATAATGGGAAAGGAACGAAGCAACCGCAAGCGGGGTTTCACGCGATAATTAATAATAGTTAGTATTAACGCCATTTTATTTTTATGTGCATATTTGTTTATTTTAACTAAAATTTATTCAAGTACAAACCTACCTTTTTGTACAAAGTGCACAAAAGCTACATAGAGAAAAGCTGAAACATCTCTTCGTGTCATTAATCATTCTGCTTGAATATATTTATTTACTTATTCCAAAGCGCTGCGTATTAATGGGGTAGGTTTTATTTATATTCACAGAATGCATAATACGTTATCATCCCTTCCCGTCGAACCTAAACGTGTGATGCTGTGGAAGAGACGAAAAAGAAATATTGCCATTAAAATAAGTAAGAAAGAAGGAGAGAGGCGAACGAATAACAAGAACAATGCTAATTTTTTCTGTGAACCCAAAACAGTTAACGTTTAAAAGAGATTATTTTACCACCAATGAATTTCCTATTTTACCTTTAATTACTGTACCGGTATTTACTACGAAACTTTCGGTACTCATTCTGGGAATATTATTTTTTCTGATTTAACAATTATTGATACATGGTCTGAATAAAATTTTTCAATCAAAGCTTGATGGATCATTGCCGAAATGACGACACGACCTCAAAATAGATAAATGTTCACGTTAAAAAGCTTTGCAAATATCATGGCGTCGTAGGTCACCATCAAACATAATATTTTTCAAAAAACGGATTCTAACTTCTTAGTTGAGGTAGACCAAAGATATTCAAATACAAGAGGTATGCTATGGTGTCCGCCCGACTGTCGGCGGATTACTTTCTAATGGGAATAGTTTGAATACGGAAAGAATGAGTTCATTTGGTTTTTTTTTTACGGTGTACAGTAGTATTGGTTAAAAATATCGGTGACACCTGGAAACACAGTCCCATCCAGTAAAACTGCGGATAGCACATCTCTTAAATTTCAATGTCTTTGAGGTAGACGAATCTTTTTGCTGGAGGTACAGGGCGTTTATCGGCAATAGCTGTTTTATAATTCATATTCGACCTGTTTGACTGGCAAACAAACATTATCGTTGTTTCGTGGGCATATTATGGTGAGATTTTTTTAATGTGAAGACCGATGTAACATCGTAATAGCATTTTTAACTGAAAACTTCTTTAGCACGTTGTAATTTGAAACTCACTGAAACAAAAACAAAAAATGACACTAAAAAGAGACAAACACGCACATTTATGGGATTTAGCCTGCGAGAGAATGAGATAGAATAATCGGTCTTCCTTTTGTGCAGTGCTTCGTAGCCTATCCATGCCCTCTTTGTGCGGTGCTTCGTAGCTTCCCCATTCTTGTCTAATTTTCTGAAGGTTTCACTTCTGCCGCGTATGATGAACTGCATACATTTTTTTTTAGTTGAGTGTTTGGTTGATTCCGCAAGCGCGTGTTTGTAATTTGGTGAGATTTATTAAATATATCTGTTGAATCCTTACAAGTTCAAAATTCCATTCCTATTCCATCCACCCTGAGCAACGAGCTAGCCATGAACGCGGGCGCTCTGTTGAGATTCGGGAAAAAGGAGTCATGGTGGCTATCGGCTTCTCTGTTTTCTATGAAAAAATATGCGTTATGATCTAAGTTCATAAGAATATTAATTATGACGTTTTTAATCAAATGATTTTGATAATGACTGCTGAAATATTATGAATACACTTTCCTCTAATTATTATCAAAACGAAATACACAAAATTATGTGATTAACATCCTTTAAAAAGTAAAACAAATTGGGGGACCCGAGTGACCCCCCTTCGGATCGTGTGTGATTTTTTTTTCTTTCCGGGACAAAAGGGTAAATGAGTATGGAAATGAAAGTGTAGGATAGTTGTACAACTTTGATAAAACCTAAAAAAAAGAATCATTCAACACGTTCATTAATTATCCGTATACACGAAGAAGAACTGTATATATTTCTCTTTATATTAGTTTTTACGTAGATTTTCATTGAACGTTTTAGACAATCATTAGGGGCAATAATAAAAAAGGGCTGCAAGGAGATCACAAATAATGAAATCCTCCGCCCTTAATTTTTTTGTTTTTGCAAATGTTGTTATACTGGTAGAAGTTCATTCATTCAGTTCAGTTCAGTTCAGTTATTTTAATTTCCCTTCTTACTTTATCAAACGACATCTTTCCAATAAAAAATCAGAGTGTGCAATTCACAAACGGTAGAAGTGAAACTTTCAGAAAACTGAAGTAGACTACAAAACACTTTTTTTAACAATGTGAAAAATGATTTTTTCCATTTTTTTGCCGTCGAATTCTAGTGCACCTTTTCCTATAGATTTGGTCATATAATTAGTTTTCTTCTTCGGAGTCGCTAGATGTCGAGTACTTTTGTGTTTTATTTTGTATGTTGATTTTGGAGTGCTTTGAAGATTGAACATTGATTTTTCAAAAAAAAAATTGGATTTCGTAGGATTTGATCCTTGGTCTACTAAAGGTTCGTCAGGAGCTTTATACAACTACACGAAAGGAAACTGGGACTGTGGATTTGTCATATTATTTGGAACCAAGTACCCGTGAATTAAAAAAAATATTTTATTGCTATCTAATTCTCTCACAGATTAAATCCTACAGAAGTATGTGTTTATCTCTATCTCTCGTTTCCGTTTCATCGAGGTTCAAATCACAACAGTGCTCAAGAAATTTTCGCTTCAAAAAGTTATTTCGGTTAATAGCAATTTTAGAGATTATACAGAGAACGTCCGAATATTCTACGCTTGTATTAAGGCAATAGGGAAAACGATCAAAATACTTGGGGAGAGTATGTTGCTAGTAAGTAGGATATGGAGGAAAAAATAGAAAACATCAACTAAGTCCTCAGTAATTAACCAAGTTGAAAATATTTTATTGTCCTTATTTGCGTGAAAACGCTTATTTTGTCAGACAGAAGAATTTTCACTGACTTGGCATTTCTATATATAATTCTGAATGATCCATTATTTGAATGTCAAGAATTTCTTTCACTGAAAAGCATTTGGAGTCCATTAAATCATATTGGAAGTCAAGATTTATTTCAGTGTAGAAATTTTGGGAAAAACAACCACCATAATATTTGTATGTATTCTTCATTGCTCCGAATACCAAAATAGAGTTACAATAAATTATACCGAGTCAGTGGGTATCTTCAATTTATCACTTAATAAGTACAAAATTTGTTAGTGGGCCACTAAAGTTAGGTTAAAAAAAAAAAAAAACAAATTAAAGTAATATAATTGTACAATTTCAATTTACGTAAAAACTCCTAAAAGGGCGTTCAAAATAAATAAATTTTGCCGACTAATTTGTAAGCGACAAATATTTCTATAATGATTACGTGACTTTCTTGAAAGTGATAGTAAAACATAAACCCTCACACGATTGCTTGATAATTTTTCAATTGTATGAAGATGCTTTTTATGTACATAAAATTATATCGTCGTCAATATTTGAAGAAACAACGGTATAATTTGTGCGAAAAACAATAGTTTCCGTTATCAGAGGTTTCCCAGGTACGCGTGTAATTATTTTTAATGTTTGAAAGAATCCACGTAAACAGTTAACAGCCAGCCAAACCAGCAAAACCGAACAACGTTTTACGCAGCTAATATTAACCAAACAGCTCTTTTCGAAATTCTCGCGTTTTCCTTTAGTTTGGGAACCGCTGAGATAGAAGGCAGGAAGGGCAAGGGGAAAAGAGAAAGAGCAGAAGCGAGAGAGGAAGAAAGGGGAAGAAGGGCGTGGATGGAAACGTGCGTGCGATAGAAAATCAATGGAAACTGCGCGGGTGAACGAAAACTTTGTGTGAAATATAAATAATTCATAATTCATATTTCTTTTTCGGCGAAATCTGATTCCAACATTAAATTTCGCACCGAAAGTAAAATATCATATTTCAATGAGAGGGAATCATAATAAATTATTCCCTACTATTTCTTGTAGTACAGATTTCACGTTTAATATTCAATGAAGTCTTTGTGTATGGATTTTATGTAGGCTTCTTTAAAAAGAGTTTATTCAGAGATTTTTCTTTTTTTACAGCCACTTACTTATTGAACCGTTTTCATAACAAAAATGTTTTTTTTTCTTTAATATAAATCTGGTAATATAAATATTGAACTTTTTATTGACCGATAATTTAATCAATAAGTAACTGAAATTTAATCGCCAAAAAATTTTTACAACAAATGTTAAATTTTTTGTTAAATTATTCTTAATTTTTTTTTTTAAATTTGATTACCGGACGAGAGTCTTAATTGCTGCCATCTGGAGCCAGTGAGACAATGGCAACCATCGTCTATGGATAGTGAGGCTAAAGGTAGTGGGGAGGGGGAGAAGATGGGGCAGAGGAAGATTGGGAAGTACATGGTTATTCAAATATGGTCACCAAACAAGGCTTAGTCATTTCAAACGACGTATCAATTCTGAATGGTGGTTTTATCCCAGGGCAGTACTGAGAGTATATTGCACTCTGGATCGTGCCGCAAATATCTGACAGTATTAATAGCCTAGCGACTGTACGGTTGAAATTTAAGAACCCCCCTTCGAAAACATCTCTCATGCCGCGCCTTACGCAAAACCGCTTTTGTACGTAGAGTTTGTTAAAATCAACGTTTGTAATAGAACCGTATTAAAACACCGCTTAAAGATGGCGCCACTTGCATTAACAGCTAGTCGGCTGGTAGGCGTCAGAACTATTGGATTTGTACTTTTGTGGATCCACGTGGATCTCTCCAGACAACCTTAACTTAACCTTAACTCTCGACCACGTAGGCCTTCATACAAATACTCGACTGATATTGTCGTAATATTTCACTTTGCAATAAAAGTTTTAACGGATTTTTCGTTAAACAGATTCATAAGCTTTTTTCACCGTTTAAAATTGAACTACTTTAACATATTACGTAACTTTGTACCTATAAATTACGTATAATACGAGTATGTGTGTGAACAGAGTTTCATTTTAAGGGTCTACTATTCGTATTTCTTACATATCTCCCTTAAACATTTGAAGTTTTTAAGCTCTTAAAAAAATTTATGTTATTTTTGAAGATAATATCTAAATACGTTCCACGCCGAAACGCAAATTATATGAAATTCCCTCGATAGAAAAATATCGCAAAGTATGCTCCGAAAATTATTTTAAGCAAGTCTATTTCTTTTATTTTACAAGTTATATTTGTGAAAAAATTCACAATGTTTCTTTAAATGATACTTAAGATACTTTCCACGAGATTTTTGCTCTTTTTTAAACGAGTCATGTTTTATTAAGCTTTAAATATTAGCGCGCTCTGTCCAACATTCGTAATTACATATCTCTCCATCTTTTTCTTTTTCAGCGCCGTGCGTTTCAAGAGTGCCGCCTTAATAAGAGAACGAAATTCCATATCGACGAGAATAAAATTTATAACATTTCTTCAAACAATGAAAATATATTTTTTTCGGTACCTACTCTAATCTCAAGGTGTACAAACAGTTTCACTTAAATTTGAATTAAATATCAGGAAAGATATTTTCCGAGAAACAGATTGGGAACTTAAAAATAGACCTGAAAATAAACTTGACTGAATTGAAGATAGGTAATGAAAATAATTTGAAGTTTTAGGACAAAATTAGTCAAAAGAAGTAGAGTACATAATGATAATATTGTTTTTTTTATTTTTGAAAAGGTACTAACATAAATTTAATTTTTTAATGATCTTTCTAACAACATTTTTGATGAAAATAATGAATGTTTTTAAATGTCATTTATGATTCCATAGAAAATTTTCTAAAATGTTACGTATCTAATATTACTGTTTTGATATAACCTATTTTGGTAGAATAATTTTTAAAAAGATCTATTTTTAGTGTATTCAAGTTATTTTGGCAGATCTTCTAAAAATAAAACATTTTCAAACAACACCTTATTTTAAAGTTCTATTTCTGCAGAGAAAGGATCGAGGATTTTTTTTAATTATCAGCGTGGAGATCCCTTAATAGCCCGCTGAAAAAGCTTTAGGAGGCCTAAAAGGGATATTTACGGGGTAGAGCTTTAGATAAATACCGATCCGTTTCGGATACTGCGACACCTGATTAAGCCTAACACCGAGAGGTGGTGACTCACCCTTGCTAAATCCGGTGGCGGAATTTACCGAATTGGCTAATCTATAGCACGACTGATGGTGGTATCTATGGTAATAACGCCCATAATTTGGATGAGCTATTACTAACTCAGACTAAAATGATAATAATATGCGTGATGGGTTTTTTTTTGTAGATAAGCTGATTGTAGACTTTAGATCAATTACAGAAGGGCGTTTGTAGGCATATAGAATTAATCATCTACCTGCAAATAATAAAACGTTTTGTGGTTCGAAATAATTTTATAACAATAATTTTATTTAGTAATTTACACAACGTCGCTTTTTACATATATACCTGGTGTTAGCTCAATTCAATTTTTATTTATGTTGTGATGTGTCTAGAAGAAGAGAGACAATATCTTTAAACATAAGTGTAGATGATAATATAATTGGTTTATGTAGAATTGTTTTGAATATCAATTTTCGTGCTATGCAAATCGGTAGTTTGTGTTTTGTTTTTAAATCTATTTATGATGTATTTAGCACTTTTAAATTATGTAGAACCCACATATTATTTATTTGTTGTTATATTTCATGCAGTTCAAAAACTGATTTTTTCTGTCTCTTTTATTGTATAACGTTATACTTCATCGTTACATCTAGGTACCATGTGTAATACACATTTATGTTATTTTGTTATCTAAACCTATAACACTGTTTTTCACGCCTGTATTCACTAAGTCATAGAAAATGTAAAAAAATGTTAAGGCCCATAAAGGCATTAATGGTTAATAAATAAATATTTTGTTGCATAATTTATTTTATTTGATTTCTTTCCATATTCCTCGCAAACCAACATCAAGGCACTTTCTACCGTTCTGTTATGAAAACTCCATAATGGATGAAAAAATTATGATTTTTCGAAAAATTATTTTTACATCAGGACAAAAAAAATGGATGATGATAACATCTACATTTGTTTAATAAAACATGTGTATTTTCAATTTTTTATCGGTATAGTATCGTATATCAGTAATTTTAGTTAGAAAAAACGCATGCTTAGACATTTTTAAAACTTTTTAAAGTTACCATTAAAATAATATTATATTTAGAAAATAACTTATTTCTAACAATAAAATTTTACTTCGTATTTCATCCCCTTTCAAAAACAATTTGTTTGGATTTTAATGCAAAGCGGAAATATTCTGACCTACTGACAAAATGCGATTGAGGTGTGTTAAGAACGTTTCACGAGGTAGGAATGAAGGTACCAATGCATAGGGAGAAAAAAGTAAACGTTTAAATATACCTTATGAGGTCTTACAAATTCTGACATTGGAAAATATGTAATATATAAAATATTTGTATTTATATAACTTGCATACACCCAGGGTGAAAATGAAAGCTTAAAATAATACATACTTTTTTTCCACGAAGGCATATCTTTAAATTAGACATGAAAGAAGTTTTATCCGGAATCACATACGCATAAATACTTTTTTTAAGGTTTCTTTTTTCGAATTGAAAGACTAAATACAAACCGGTATTTGGTCGATCTACGTATGCATAAAATGTTTTCACCATGTTCAGGAGATGACATTTCTTTGACAACCATCATTTTTCATCTGTAAGGTTTCATAGAAATTGGTTTAATGATATTTCCTTGAAAACATTACGTACAAAATAATGTTTGGAGTCAAGTTCCAATCTAATTACGACTAAGACATCTAGATAATTGAGAAGACGCTTATGTTTTAGTTATTTTCAGGATTCGCTTCATCAAAATTTGGGAAAAAAGCTCACTAGGTAATTAAGCGTAGAAAAATGAACTTATGGAATTCAATGGAACCATAAATTAATGAATGTAGAAAGCATGTTGTAAGACCCTTAAAGAAAAAACTTGAAATACATTTACTAACTTTTGAACAAAGCTATTTTCATTTGAAAAGTTTTAGTAAGAAAGATCGGACAAAAGTAACACTTATTTTGGTACCTTCATTTTTAACCTGAGTTATATAAAAGTCACATTTCTTTTTCGCTTACTAATCTATTTCTTTAGACTAATTTTTGCACACAATTTCAAAACATTTACATTAAATGTATTTCATTCATTCCATAAAGTTTATTTTCAAGTCCATTTTTCACCTTTCAATCTGTTTCTCGGATAAAGTTTTTTCGGGTATTTGATTCAAATGAAAAAAACTCAAACGAAAAAAAAAACATTTTGTTCATCATGAGTAGGTACCTACGCAAATTTTTAATTCTTGTTGAAAAAATGTTTTAATTTTTATTTCTCGTCAAAGTGGAATTTCATTTTTCTCTTTTTAAAAAAAAATGTTCACAAACATATTATACAGGAAGATAGATACCTATAAATATAAAGTCACACGATAATGTTATAGTAATTGTATAAAGACAAAAATTTTAATCGTATTATAAGAATGTACTTAGGCAACTGATAACATCCATATAATGATATATCCGTTATAACTTTTTAAATTTAAAACACGAAATTTCAATTCGGGAGGCGGCTATGGGTACTGCTGCCCCGGGAACCATTTATTGGATAAAAAACACGTCTGAAATAGTGGTTTGGTATGTTTGATAACTTAGCATGGATTCCCGGGTTCATGGATTGAGGTTTGTCCATGTCCTGGTGGCGGATGCATCTGCCTAGTCGCGTGGCGGGCCGGATCATGAGAGGCCAGTTTAAGGAGACCCCTTTATCTCTCCAGCCGGAATCTCTCGGTCCGTCGCCACGCCTTGCTATATAGTGGGAGAGATGAATTCATAAGTCTATCACTCTTGAACACACTGATCCCTTGATTCTTACCCACTCCTAATGCATTTTTCGTTTCCAGATCTTTCTGTCTTTCCTTTTCTTAAAATAACCATCCACACAGCGTCTGCTAAGATTACATAAACCCTGAGGGAAATTATTTTCCTCAAGGCATCCTGTGTGTGGAGCAAATGTTTCTTTGTTTATATTTTTTATTTTTTTACGTAAGCTCCCCACAAGAGGCCCTAAGGAAAAAAACCCTGAGGGCCATCGTCATCTTTGGAGTTGCTTTAAGGAGGAAAGGAAGGAGATGAAGTTCTGGAAATTAAATAGGAATGCGGGGCGGGTAGGAATCTGTGATGGATGAATCCATCCCTCTTACTTGGGTGCAAGGCTATGCGTCGACTAGAGAAATCAAAAGAACTCCCTCAACTAGGTCTCTCCCGATCCTGCCTGCTACACAACAAGTTGGCAAACACATCCACCCCCAAGACCGAGACAAACCTAACCCAGTAAATCCGGGTACCTCTGCTAAGTCACCAACGTGATTTTTGAGAGATTAAAAAAAAAACTTTTTTTTTCGTTATGCGCTTCTTGGATGCTATGTTTTAAAATGTCTATGAAGTGCACACCTCTGCAAAATATAGTATGACAAGGTTCGCTATGACATTTACTAACTCCAGTGGCGTGGCATGGAGACAAGTTGGTATATTTTTGTCAGTTGCACGTCCAATCCAGTATATTCTTGGGCAACGGCCCGACCGCACGAACTTGTGCTCGTTATCGTATTTACGCGATATATTAATACTTGGGCATGGCGTGCTTAAGTGTAATGCCGAGATAAAATAAACTTTATTGGGCTGATGTAATGAACACGCCGGGTTATGACATACCACCCCCTATCGGCGGAGAGGCATAACTGGTAATTTCGTTATTAAATTGTGGCATAAATTTCCCAACACAAAGACCACTGCGTAATTCGTTTAGCGAAGCTTTTTTCTTATGTAAATGTATTAAATTTTTAATGATAATTAAATGTTGGCACATTTTGAAGGTTGTCGTTAGCGCGAAGGTTGTCGTTAGGCAAAATTGTTTACATAATAGTGTGTTTAAAAAAAAGTATTATTAAATTAATATCTGTTGTCTTCCAAATGATACGCCTCAAACAAGATATCTAGTCGCACGCAATAAAAGCGTATTAAGTTAACTATTTAATCTTTTTCAATAATTACGAAGGTACATAAACAGCAGCGGGGTGCCGTTTATATTGAATGAGATCTCATTTATACTAATTTAATTACTTAATAACAGCTAGCAGAAAAAAGTTTAAAAAAAAAATCATTGAGTTTTCACCAAAATTTGTTATTCTAAACATTTTTCATATGTTTTTCTAAGTCACGAAAAGATGTGTCATAGACGATATTGCGAATAAAGGTCGGAATTTTTTTTTTTTTACATTAACTCCACAGGAGGCCCTGAGGAAAATATTTTCCCTCAGGGCCTATGTCATCTTTGAGGATGCTGTGTGGAGGGTGTTTTTGAGGAGAGGAATGTGTGAACATGGGTCTTGAAGAGACCCATGTTGTAGGAGGGAGGAAACACAGAGGCCGGCAAATCGTTCCACAGCCGAGCTCTTGAACTCAAGAACGAGTCGTAGAAACGACCCGTTCTCATGTGACTAATGTCAACCGTGTACAAATGTTGAGCGCGCGTTTGGCGTGTTTCCCGACTATGCACCGGTGCCGAGGGGATCAATGACGCTAGTTCCTCGGAGCATCTTCCATTGTTATACCGGCAGAACAAGGACAGCACTCCCACCTGGCGCCTGTGCTCTAAAGATTGCAATCCGTTTGTTAAATTAGGAGAATCTATCAAACGGACCGCCCGTTTCTGCAAGGGTTTTTTCAGGTATTTTGGGGCTCCAAACCGCAGGTGGCTGCGAAATTCAACCGTGGGGCGCACGTGCGATTTGTACAGGGCTAGCAGTTGTGTACTATTAAAGTATCTGCATGCCCTGTACAGTATGCCCCGGAATGTATTTATGCTAAGTTGAATAAAAACTTTGTATTCCTTTTTATGTCTTGTAAAAATAACTCATTTTCTGACATTCTCGTATCTACTATCTTAAACTGGTCTACTTCGGAGAGTCGGGGTTCTTGTTGCCAAACCAGAACTAAATCGAGTCATCTCGTCCAAAACAAAAATTAGAAGAAAAATTTTAGGTTTATTGCTATACCGAAGCACGAATTAAAAAATTCATGGTACGCCCATGGTAAGTGCCTTCATGAGACTTTGAAACTAAATCATATTGGTATCGGTCAATTAATATGAAGTGTTACTGTTTATTTAAATCATTTATTTTTACAATATTTATAAAAAAAAATTATGTAACGCTTGCACGAAATTCAAAAAAACCTTCCAACCACGCCACAGGGGATAGATAGATCCTGCTCGGCCCAGAAGGTGGCGATCGAAGCACAAGTCCGTATGACTAATTATGGACAATAGTGTGGCTCAAGAAATAAATTTAGAAGAGGACAATGAAGTCAAATTTATCACTTTTCTTTTCTATTTCTCTCATTCATTTTCATTTTCTGTTTATTTCTTTCTATTCTATTTATTAATTTATTTTATTTTTTTATTTTAAATTCCTGCCACCTCGGAACAGGCTCAGCCTAGAGAGGTGGCGTTTACCAAAAAATGTAAAATGTATATGTATCTTGGTTAATAAACAATAAAAAAAAACTGCCGAGACGTCTGAGGAGTTTTATTAGTATATTCCAGTTTCAGTTAGATATATCAGATATATCAATGGGATCACACAAGAAACACGACGATCTGAGACGATCTGAACATTGAACCACTGCTACTCTTCATAGAAAAATCACAAAAACTGAGGTGGCTTGGAACGTACTAAGAATGTCTGATGACCGAATTCCGAAGGAAATACTGAGTGCGATTCCAGAGGGTAGACGTCCAGTGGGCCGCCCCAGACGCAGTTGGGCGAGGCAACTCCAGAAGCTGTGTGAGGAGAGAATGGGACTGCCATGGACGGAGGCCGAACAATCAGCACAAGACAGGGACGTATGGAGGAGCCTGGTCGATGCAATGGGTCCCCGACCCAAATAGGATAAGGGGAAGAAGAAGAAGAAACATTCATTTGGAGTTCGATATTCCAATTATGTACCACGTACATATTAATCTATTATGCTCATTTTAACACAATAATGATGTGTCAATAACTATCCTTTGATTCATTCTCAATAGGTGTGTGAAGGATAGCGGACTGATAAATTAAATGGACAGTAGATAAAATAGTAAACACATAGGTAAGCTGAAAAAATATCAATTTCTCTTCGGCATGGATCAAGGTTCGGTGAGGGGTAAATATTTATATTATAATTGGTTTGACTGTAAACTCTATCAAAATTAAAATAAATTTTTCTTGAAAACAACCCTAAAATAATATGACCGCGAGAATGATTTCACCACAGATGAAATTGACATCTCCTTCATCCCCCGAGTCCACCCCTCTGAGTGAAAATGGTGAATCCAAATCCGGTTAGATCAAGATGTTAGGGTGTTATTTTCCACCCCGTTAACCCGATTCTTATTGACACCACCATCTTCCACATTTTCTCCTAGATAGCATTTTATATAACTACTTCTTCGTTAAGCACGAATACAACAACAAACTCGTGATTTATCCCCCAGGAAAGTTATAATGGAACATTAGGCAACGGAATTACGGCATGTGAAATATTTAATGCTGGAATTTGTTTTAGTGAAAAGATTTTTTTTCAATTCGAATTAATCTTTTATGCTAATTCTCCTATCGGACAATGCACATTCGTGTGTAGGGCAGATCACAATTGAATTAAGATGAATTATGGCCATTTTTCGTGTATAAAAAACTTTGTTCAAGGCTCGTTCGGTCAGTGGGTTTTGGCATGCCACACCACAATAATTCCGGGCATTCATTTCTGTGGACTCGTTGGCATGTTTAGAATTTCACACAGAATACGATATTTTATATAAATTTACACACATTTTGTGAAATGAATAGGTGAGCGTTTTTCTATTCAATTAATAAGTGACATTCTCACACGCTACCTGCTTGAACTGGGGTTACACATGACCACAGGTATGGGGGGTTTACTTGTCCTTGAATAACATTTAAAAAATATCATACCTACTCTCGGTATCGCCTTGGTGAGAGCCAATGTTAGCTTTGCTTAACCTTACCATTCTTCTTCTTCTTTCCTCCCATTACCTGCCCCGTCTCCCTTTCTTTTACCTTCTACTTGTACTTTTCTAACATTACCTGGAAAAAAATATTTATATTTTTTTTATGTAGTTGTTTTTTATTTGTCACTTGCAAAATCACTTTATTAGGTTGATTTAAAACGCATACGATTTGAGATTTTGACGCCCAAAAGTATTATCGTGATTTATTTTTGGGGTATTATGCCGTGTTGCGCAACCTTCTTCTAGCCTACATTTTGAACAGCATTACAATGTCCATCATCAGGGCAACACATTTAAACTAATGGAAACTTAGACCCACATGATTTTTTACAGGAAATGTTCATTTATAATCAATTTTGAAGAGTTATTTATTATCTTCCGTATGTATTATAAGGTAGGTAATTTTAAACCTACCCAACGGTTAGTTGGTCGTGAAAACAAAATTATCGGACAAAAAAGAGATGGTTTATTTCCTCACCAACGCTTCAACGTTCAACAATCCATCTTAGTCCGTTTGGACATCACATGGATTAGGTAGATTGTAGAAGATTAACCCTGTAAAACGATGATAGTTGTAACTCGCGTAAAAGTAGAGCTTTCAAATGCGTTTTCACTGTTCATGCCACCTGGCGCATGTGAGCATGTGGATTAAAGTTTTAATATACGGATTCTAACAACATTTCCGTTGATAATTGGTCCCTCCAACCCTTACGGCTTCTCGGTATTCATCCACACCCTAATTAAAACAATTGTTTGAAATATAATATCTTTCCATCTACTACGCGTCCTTGCTACTTAGATTTCCAAACGATCGATTCAATCTTTTTTTACCTTGACGATGGGAAATGATAAATAAAAAGTCTGTGCTTCAAAAATATTAATAATTGACCACTGAAATAGTGTTTGTTTAGCCTTATCTCTATTTACGTCAAATATATTGAATGGTAGATATTATCAGTGTCGTAATGGTGAGAAACCACTATTTAGATCGGAAACATCGTTTAAAAAGACTTTTAATCTGGCTAGTTACTAAATTAAAATCAGAATCGCTTTCTTTTTTCATCTCTTTTCATTCTCAAAAACCTCAAAGTGTTATGTTTTGGTCTATATAACAAATTAATAACCTACGATTGCATTGAGTGGGTGGAAGTTCAAACAAAACACTGTACATTTAACATTTATTTAATCGCCAAAAGGGGCTTTTAATATTATAATGCAGTACATGTTTTTTTAAATGACTTTAAAAATAAAGAGTTGAAAATATTCAAATTTTCGAACGACACTCTCTCATGTACTTGATGTTCAACAGTGTTACATTAAAAATAAAGTAATGAATATCCATAAAAGTAAACACAAAATCTAAGAGTAGAAATGACCTTTCTCTTCCAACGAGCAGAAAAGCGATCTATCAAAAAGTGCTAGTGCCTCGGCCCAAAAATTTGTAATCAAATCTCTTCTTATCTGAAACTGTGAATTTTCATCATTCGGTTCAAAAGCAGCAAAATCTAAGTAGGACAGATCAGGACAAAATTTCATCTAATAATTTATTACGAGTTTCAAGTTTTCTCTTCTGTTTTTATTTATTTTCTTTTTTTTCTATTCAACTGTAGGTACTGATAAATTATTAAAATGAAAAATCTTCACATTTTGATATATTTTTTTTTTGGTTTTAGGCAATTCACTCTGAAATTTTGATATTTACTACCGGAATGACAATAATTTTAATAAATTAGCGTAACTTACTCTAATTTTGCACAATATGATTGGTTTCTTAGAACAAGCCCTCCAAATAATAATAATAGTACTTGGCTGATTTATACAGGGCTTTTTTGTGAGAAATCACCTCAAGGGCGCTGAACAAAGTAAATTTATAATAAAATTGGTATAACTAAGATTTGTAATATTATAACTGGTGACTAACATCTAAGACTATAGCTAGTAGCTTATATCTGAGACTTATAGCTAGTGGTTTATGACTAAGACTTAGACTAAGACTAAGACTTAGACTAAGACTAAGACTTAAAACTAGTGGCATAATGACATAAATATTTACAACTGTGTCTTAAGACATGTTCAGACTAAGCTAGTAGTTTAGTCGAATGGCGAGTAACTCGCCACTTGACTCGCTGAAAATCGTTTGCATTACTTTCAAGTAGAGTACGTTATTGCCCGCCGCCCGTTGCAAGATGACGGCGGTTGACGGGCTGCTACAAAGCAAAGTAAATACGCGAATTAAGCATATTGTAATGATTAGAAGAGGTGGAAGAATTAATTAGTAAAATGAAAATAAATAAACTATAGACACGAAAAGAGATTAAAGGGATTAAATTAAGAAGATTAAAAGAGATTTAATTAAGCAGCATTAATGAATAATTTTAGAGTTGCATCTTCGCTCCTTTGCCACGACATTTCCGCCCGTCTACAAATAAACTCTGCTAAAACGGCGGGTTTGCGCATGTTAGTACGCAGGGACGCGTAGAGGGGATCGCTACTCGCCGAAAAAATGGAACGAAATGGATTGAATTGACTAAAGAGCTGACTAACCCACTTTATTAAAATTATGGTGTTCGGACGCGTTTAGTTACCACTGTACTCTCCACTCGACTAAAATACTCGACCAGTTCTTAAAGTTAGAGACTCATTAGACGCCTAGTTATAAACTAATGTTGACTGGGCCATAGTAATATATATTCACAACTACTTTATTGCAGCTAACACTCGATGCACTTGTAAGTACTTATCCACATTGAATATATTATTCATTCAATGTTCATACAAAAATATTTGCATTGTTTCTCATTAATTTGTTAACTCAAAATTTTCTTGCATCAAATATATTCAATAAAAAAATATATATGTAAACACTAATATAAAATGGAAATAATAATGCTACAAGGTACGTACTCATGTATTCGATTTCTTTAATTTGTAAATGCGAAGCAAATATTATTCTTTGTCGAAATTGAATTTTTCTAATAATCCAGCGTATATAATGTTCATGTTTCGGATGTTTGACTAGCCGAGCGTATATACATTAAAATTTATATTGAAATGTAAGGGTCAGGACACAAAGCTTTGCAGCCAATTTAATTAAAATCTTTTCATTATGCTAAGCTCCGACCGTATCTTTAGCTTTTCTAGACTGGAGCGGCGACCTTACCTTTCTGCTAATGATTATTAACTTGATTTTAATCTTTCTTTTATCGCCCGGAGAGCGCCTTGCTCGGCTAAAGACATTGATAATACAAGGGGTTTAGTTTAACATTTCTCTAGGCGCGTTACGCGTAGGTACTACATATTTTAGTAAGCAACTAGCGGATAATCTGGCTTTGCCCGAATTTCGACATTATTTTGTCTGGGTTGTGACGGTTAAGCGTAATAGCAAAAATTTGGTGTAATTTGCTAGAGATACGCCATTTAAGGGGGTATTTTAGTCTAGAAGCATGAATTGTAGGTATTTTTTCAGGTGCAATTAAAAAAAATATATTTATATATTTTTAAAAGCCACTATTTTACCAAATATTGATTAAACATTAAAGAACACATAAAAAAAAATAAAACCAAAAAATTCAAAATTCAAAAAGATACAGGGTGTTGGTGGGGGGTCTGAAAAAATGGCGCGCCCTGGTTGACACGATTGCAACCCTCCTAGTAATCTTTAAAAAAAAAACAAATTAATTCTTAATCCAAACAAATGCGGCTATAGCCTGAACTTAGAAAAGTCAAAAAAAATATTTTTCGGACATTTTTTTACCAGTTTTTTTGACTTTCCAAATTTTTTAAAAAACAGTAAAACTTGAAATTTTGTTATAGTTTTAGTTCCCGCCATAGAGTAATGTAAAGAGAATGCTCACACAAAATTTCAAGCAAATTGGTTGCGTAGAACTTGAAATATCGTGTCAACCGTCTCGAAAAAAGTGATTTTGAGAAAAATGCGTTTAATTTTTTGTTCTATTCAGATTCTGGTTAGATTCCGTCTAAACTGCGACATTAAAATGGTTATAACTTTTAAGATAATGCGAATTTCGAAAAACCATTTTAAGGAGATATTTTTGAATATTTAAGCTTTGAAAATATGAAGAAAAAAAAAGATTTTTTTTTTCTAGACTAGAATACTGCCTCAAGTCGTGAGGAGATACGCAAAATGATCACGCCATTTAAAATGTTATGGGTTTCTTAATTGTACCATATATTGACAAAAACTGAAGGACACATACATTTCAAGAAACAATTGTATTTGGTATGAAAATGACGTGAAATCTTGACGAACGTGTTCTCATAACACGTACGATACGAGGAAGTCACGTATTCAGTGTAGAGTAATTGATGGCACAGTGTACACGTTTTTTTAGAACAGAGAGGGTTAGAGGATAGGCGTGCGATGAGCAAAATGCAGCGTGATGGTACACAGCTCTCACAAACACTTCACCACGCGGTCGTAGCGGAACAATTGAGGGGCATGAATTGCACCGGGGGAAAAGGGGTTACTAGTTAGGAAGGTACCTAAACCCTTGAGGCACTGCTGTGGTGTCGCTTACATCGAAAAACATCATATTCACTTTTCGTGAGCAATATGTGATGGCGTACTTTCTCATGTGTTGAATATACTCGTATATAAAATCAAAACGTGTTTGGGAATTAGTGAAATGTCTATGTATTGCTATGTTAAGCATAGAAAATGTTTGAAATTTTAAAAATACCTTCTTAAAGCCCCCGCGAAGGTTTTTGGATTATTACAGCTACATGACAATACACCTGGAAAGTTTTTTAATTGTTACAAAAATTCTTGCGAGATTGTCAAAAATTTGAGTATGACATTTTGCAAAACAATGATTGTCAAATGAAAATTCATGTTTCAAAACTTTTTAAATTACTTAATGAAGTAATTTGAAGTACTTAAATAATAATTTGCATAGAATCAAGAATTATAAATATTTTAAATAGGTACCTATTTTAGGTACCAAATTTGAATGATTGTTCTTATAATATTTGATTGTTCTTATAATATTAAAAAATGAATATTTTGTAATATAAGAAAAGTGAAAATTTGAATAAAAAATAACAGGTGGCGCGCGAACTGTCAGAAAACTGAATGTACTGGTACTGATTATATGGAACGCGGAAGGGGAACGGGGACACACTGGAAATGACATGCAGGGAAAAATAAATTATTTCTCTGAATATGGCATTGCAACGCATGCCGGGAACCAGCTTGTAATTCGATAAAAATGAATTAATTTACAACCCCAGTTAAACATAAAATATTACTAGAGCTCGTAATTAAACAAATAATCATAAAAATAATTTGTGAATATGAAAGTGATTGGAAATAATAAAATAATATAATTTGTTTTCATTTATTTTAAAAATAATATAAAGTTGCTTGTTAAACACAAACGCATTTAAGCTAATTGACTAATGATTACTATTATTACAACCATTTATTTTTAGCAATGAAAATATGGAAAATGCATCTTACCACTAATTCTCTTCATACGTAACATGCTTTTCTGTGTACTGACAATTTTCAGATATTTTGAAAGTTGTTTTCTTAGTATCTATGTCTTATTCATTTGTCGATCTATGTCAATCCAAACAAAAACACGTAATGTTTTGAATACATAAAACCAGTCTAAAAATGTCCATCATAAGGTGAAACCGGTTCGATTTTTAGTTGAAAGGTGGAAGAAAGATCTATAGGTGTTTTAATCCATAAACATAAATTACTTCTGAGGTCAACAAATGGAAAAGGAAAGATGATATTTTTTTTTTAATTGTAAATAAGAAAAAGACACGTTGAAAGTTTATAAACGCAACTGGAATATGTTATCGTCTGGAAAAATTACGCTAATCGGACGACAGCTCCACCCCAAAAAAACTTATTACAACAATATTTGCAATTTTAATATTTAACTTGCAATTTCGCGGAGAGGATGAGTATGGCAGGCAGGTTTATAGATTACCTTGAAAGCTCTGAAAAAGTACTGATTACAGCAATCTAAAAAAATGTGTCATAAATATTACATGTAAACTTTTGCCTTGAAATTGAATTGATGTTTGATGGGGAGATTCTCGTTCATTCACTCGATTAATAATTATTATTCTAGCAGTCATTTTTCTTCAGGCGAGCAGGCAAGCCTTCTGCAAGTTTGTCGAATTAGTGAAAGCGGCTTAGGAACAAATGGTCGTATTAGTCTAATACTTAAATTTCAGGTTTAAATTACACATATTTCACCCTCCTTCTCGCAGAGGGCTGAGCGACTTGCCTGCGCGAAAATAAACACAACACAATCATAAATCTTTGTAGGCGATTAAAACGCATAATTAAGGAAGATGGTTGATAAAGGATTCACCAGGGGTGCCTTTTGTTGAACTAAACATTACGTTTCGTTTTTCTTTTATAAATACATTTTTTATTATTTTTGGGTCTTACTACAAAGCAATCCCGATGAGTTGTAAAACTCACTTTGGGACTTTTTAAATCTTTTTCGGTTTTTCTGTATGAACTCATAACACAAAAAAATTTAAGAACTCATAACACAAAAAAAATTAAGTACTCATAACACAAAAAAATTTAAGAACTCATAACACAAAAAAATTTAAGTACTCATAACACAAAAAAATTTAAGTACTCATAACACAAAAAAATTTAAGTACTCATAACACAAAAAAATTTAAGAAATCATAACACAAAAAAATTTAAGAACTCATAACACAAAATAATTTAAGAACTCATAACACAAAAAAATTTAAGTACTCATAACACAAAAAAATTTAAGAACTCATAACACAAAAAAATTTAAGAACTCATAACACAAAATAACCCAACTTATCCCAAGCAAGAGCGAGTGAGACTACGTCATCCCCACTTGGGGAATGTTAGGCTGAAGGTATTAGGGACGGGAATCAGATGATAGAGAGGAAGGTGGAGAAGTACCTGGCTATTCAAATGGTCAAAGTTTCGATTCTGAATGGTGATCTTTTACCAGGTTGAAACTGAAAAAATCATTTTTTTATGAATTTATTGTAAAGCAAAACAAATTAATAAAATATAATTCGCTTGCACAAGTCAGCATTTGAATCCGCAATCAGCTCTGAATTCTATCTACAGTATTTTATCAAATAATGAATCAAACTTTTTTTAAAAATTTAATTCAGGTATGCCTTTATATAATGATGAAAGTTCAATGTGATCTACCAAGATCCAAAATGAACCATTAATTATTTGTCAATTTTAATGTCTAGCTAATATTAGGCATTTTGTAAGTAGACTATTATATTTCAAATTTCAGAATAATTTTATACAAAGGTCACTTTCTCGCGGGCTAGCTTTCAAAAACAAGAACAATTTGTGTGATAAGTTTTCAATTATAAGCTGTAAGATGTTCGAAAGTTATAGTAAGAAATGAGAACAGTTTAAAAGCCACGTTTATATTTAACAAAAAAAATGTTTACAAAAAAGTTGTTTATTTTTATTGTCAATCAATGGAATTAAAAAAAATTACTAATAAGTTCTAATTATTTAAATACTTGAGTCAGCGCAAAAAAAAATTATACGAGTGTGAATGAAGCTTGAGCTTTTTCCATTACAGTATTTGCCGCACATTACGAGTATCTCTGCCGACCATTGTGAAAAAAATTGCTTGACATTTAGTTAGTTATTTAATTTTTTTAAAAGAAAGCCAACATGGAAAATGTTGCTTAAGTCGTGATGGAGGACTTAGCCAGCCGAGGAATTAGCAACGCATTGACGAATATGAAAAACCTACTTAAGACATACCTTGAGAGAAGTGTGAAGATTGTTCAAATTTCTTCTACTAAGAGTTAACAATAAACAATTTTTTGAACCTGTCTGGGGTCTAGAGTTGAAAAGCTGGTGACCGGACAACTCGGAATTAAAACAACTCAGAATCATCTCAGACAAGGCATTTAGAGTGATAAAAAAAATATATAAAAAATTGGTTAAATAGGTTACGTTAAGTTAGGGTTATTGGCTTATTTAAAATTATTTTTTCCAGAGCTTTTAATTATTTTTCAAGGGGGTGTTGAGTTGACTTTATTCTCAGTTGGCATGGAACGGAAAAAGCTTTACGTCAATTGGTGACCTCAATTTTCTTTAATTGCACTAGTGTATTGAGTTAAGAATATGAGTTTAATTTTCCTACCAAACTTATAAAATCCTACCTTGTGGAGTTTTCGTCAATGGAAAGAGTAGGTATAATATATTTTTCCACAGCTCGTCTGTTTTTAATGCAAATAAGTTAATCTTTTGGGATGCTTTGAATTTTACTACGAACATTATAATGTAATATAGATTAAATTTTAAGTCAGGTCAAAACATTGCCAATTTGAAATTTAATAAAAATCCTGCAACAAAAATCGAAGGAAGATTTTCATAGTGTTAAAGAGTTTTGTAATTTATTTACCGCCATCTCATTAATTATTTTTGGACAACGTAAACACGATACAACATCATTTTACTTGGATGAGGTACCTAACGTTTAATATTAACAAAAATTTAATTCATCCTTGTGTTCACATTTCCAACTATGTAATTACTTTAAGTTAAATTAAAGGTGACTAAATTATTAACAAGACTTATTTTTATAATTTAACTTCTTTATAATAATTGATGTCGATAAAAAAGATATAATTATTTACCGCACATGAAAGGGGTTCCATGCCAACTCAGAATAAAGTCAACTCAACAACTCTTTGAAAAGCTATAAAAAAATAATTTAAAAATAGCCTTAAAAGTAGGCTCCCGGTTAAAATAAAAAAAAAGATAGCGCGTTAAATGACTTCTGTAGAAAACACTGGAAATAAGTAACGATTTTTAATATTCATCAGTATATTTTTGATTTTTTTTGCTGTCTGTAGGTACCTACTTACCATTATTTTACTTTGTTTTTTTTTTTACTGGATTTTCACAAATTTTTTGAAATTTTCATTGATTTACACTATACTACTTTTATTTTATTTCTTTAAATTTGAATGGGGTTTTTTCACTTTATTTTTACATTCGCATTTTTCTTTAAATTACGGTACCTTTAAACTCAAGTTGACACTAATAATTTTATAAACACCTAAATCTACCGATGAACTTTAAATTTGTAATCTATTCAAACAAATAAATAATTTGCATTGTGATTTTGGGGCAGGAAATATTATGGTAAATACTCAGGGAAAATTAATTTGACTCAATACTTTGCTCTTCCCGCTGATATAATATTATTCCACAAAAAAGCAAAGAGCTTTTCGCGACTAACGAAGGAATACCTACTTTGTCTTGTTATTTCTTCGAGTGAGTTGCTAAACTTTGTTGTAGAATCTGGAACAAATTTGTTCGTCAAACGTCTAATGTAAAATTCTTCTTCGTGAATGGAAATTCACCAAGTTGCTTCAAAACGTTTTGAAATAATGTTGGCAAGAGGAATTTAAATTAAAACATTTAATGAAGCATTAAGTACCCGTTCGCTTACTACTAATAAATTATGTAGAAACTCTTAAGTAAAATGTTAAATATTTTTGAGTTTCGACGTTCATGTGGGTTCAATGTGATGAAAAGCGTAACATTATTAATCAAAGTGGGTTGAAAGTATATTTTTCTGTCTAAGAGTTTCAAATTAATTATTATTAACTTATTTAACTATTGAAGGTCAGTGGCATCGCGTTTGGGTCCCACCCGGGCGTCGCGTGTTCGATTCTTCGGCCGGCTAAGTCCTCCATCACGACACAAGCAACATTTTCCGCTTAGTGTGGTTGTAGTAGGTGATTTTCAAATATTGTTGGGTGTTTCGTAACCTGGGAATGTTTGTCATTCTTAAAAAATAAATAAAAGTTGTTCTTACCCTGTGAAAAGGTTAACAGCCCCCATTTAATGGAATTGCTTACCAGTACACATTGAATCGATGAAATTATAGTGAATCCCCATTTCATTAATGAATATAATGAAATAATTTAATTTATTTTGCTTAGTTAACCTGACAAAATTTTGTTTGAAAAACGGAAATCCGCGCAAATATCCATTATTTTGCTTTTGAACTTTGTTTGGGGCTTTAGTCACTCACGGTTTCACGTTTATTACACTATACCTCCTTTCGCAGTAAATTCTCCAAATTTTGAAAGAAAAGTAATGGTCGCATTAAATTTTTAATTAATATTTAATTACAGTTACTTATTTAGTAATATTTTCTAAATATATGAGGTACGTAAAAGGTGAATCTTTGGAACGTTATTTTTAAAACATAAAAAAATCAACCTCTACGGGTTTTTTTTACGGTAATACGTCTGTTGACGCAACTATGTATACCTATCTATATACCTTGTTCCATTTCTCTACCCATCCTTTTGTACCACAATTACCTGTCCTTACTGACAATAATACCTACCGTACAACAATAAAATCAATATGTCAGTGAGTCTGTTATGTGCGGTGCAATGGTTCAGAGTAACCTCTCTGTACATTCAAAATCCACTGTTGAAGAAGTCTAAGTGTATTATGTGCTTGCAATAATCTAAAGTGATCTCTTGGCGCATTCAAAATCAATATGTCAGTGAATCTGTTATGTGCTGTGCAATGATCACTATATCTCTCGGTGCATTCAATATCGATTGTTAAAAAGGTCTGTTGGGAACCAGTGCAATAATCAACTCATACAGAAGTTGATCTCTCAGTTCTTAACATCGACCACGCTAAAGAAGTCTCTGTGCAGAGATTACCAATCTAGTGATCTCTCAGTAGTGAGTCTGTTAAAAGAAACTGTGCAACGAACATCATTATTCTCTCAGTTTTATATAACATGGACCAGTTTTATGGAAGCTTGTGCAGTGAGTGACTTAGTGCTCCCTCAGACCCATAAAATTGAGCCGAACATCAACCATAAGGGGTAAGTCAGTTTCCTTCCCCATTCATCTGTTTACCATTCCCCATAGTTGTGTCAAGTATTCACAAGCATAACATTTTTTTTAATATATTGATACAGTCCACTCCACGTGTCGCATTGCGATACCAACGTCTATTTTTAAATGTCTTTTAAGTCTTAAAAAATATTAGACCCCCAGATTACTACCGACCCCTTACACCCTTTTCCATCCCAGAATCTTCCCTCCTTTCCTTCATTTAACAAAAAAAACCGTGAAATTCAAATAGATGCATTAAAATAAATATATCGAACGGTGATAAATATTCCGTTTAAATGCTCTCCTAAAAAATTATCAATTTGTGATATTTAATTTTTTCTCCCCATGGTCTTCAATTGAAATTGGAATCATGGAAGGAAATCTCATTTAATGTACTATTATGTGTTTTTTCAATCGTTCACGAAAGCAGAAAGTTCCTAGGAGGCAAATGATTGTCGTGATTGCCACCGCAATTTTATTGTCAGTTACTAGATAAAGATTACGTATCTTTTTTCAAATTAGATACGAGGGCTGTCCGTAAAATAAGGACTTCAAGGTGGTGCGGTCACAAGGAACGATTCTACGTGCCATCCGGCAACACTGCACTCTCTGTAACGCTAAGTCACGGCATGGCAGCCGTACGCGATGGAGTTTCCACTAGCCGCACCGTTTATTAGTTTTTTGTGCGCAAATAACAAAAACCTGGTAGATATTCATTCTCAGCTAAGCAAAATGTAAGAAATACAGTTTATGAGTGCGAAAATGTGCGCAAATGGCACAGAGAATTTAAAAACGGGCCTATATGAGAACAGGACAACTTACTTGCAGATTGATACAAGGAAAACATGCAATTTTGTAGGGTTTTTTAAAAACAATTTTTTCCCTTACCAAAAGTAAACCCCTTTAGGTCTTAAACAGCCAGGTAATATTTATTAATACCAACGCGAGGTATTGTTGACATTGCGAGGCGCAAAAAATACCATTCTATTTATCTAGAGAAAAAGTAAACTTAAGTTCAGTAAATTTAAATGATTTTCACTTCATGGCTCATAAGAATCTAGAAAATAAAAAAATTAAAAACAGAACAGGGAAGCAGTGAAGGTAGTCACAAAATAAACTTTGTAAAAAAAAATTGTTCAGTTCGTGGAAAAAACTCCATTAGAATGTACAAAAAATATCACTTTAAAAAATGAAACACGTTTGTACAAGATCTGTGAGAAATATTTATTACCTACTCTACTACGCCTTGCTGTTGAAACGCCTTCTGAAGGCGTTGTTAGACTGTTTGATTTAGGACGCGATTAAATATTTATGCAACAAACAAAGAACGAACCGAATTCTTATCAACAAAACAAAAATAATATTTTATTTTTACGTTTTTTTCCTGAGCAGTAAGAGGAGTGGATTCATACTTCCATCACTCCTAGATTCCTACCCACCCATCATACCTTCCCAGAATTTTCTCTCCTTCTTTTACATAAAAATATCCTCCACACAGCATCCCCAAAGATGACATTGGACCCGAGGGAAATTGATTTCTTCAGGGCCTTCTGTGTGAATCTAATGTAAGGGAAGTGTTATGTTAAGAGTTATAGTTTCATCAGTACGTATACTAAATTTCACAAAAAATAAGAAAATAATGAAAAACATGCCAAAAAAAATCCAATTAAAAACGTTATAAATGATAGCTTATTCCAAAGTAATTATTAACAGTTAGGAAGTTAATAACTTCTTTTGAAGCAATAATGTTTATTATTTCGAGTTTATGAGAGAGAAAAAACATCAAAGACGAAACTTGCAGAATATTACTTCAAACGGAATTCTTTCGGAGCTTATTCGTTGGCATATAAATGTTAGCAACTTTCCTGTTTCTTTACCCGGGGCTTTCCCCCTACCAAGAAGTAAAGGCGGCTTTATTTCTCATGTGATTTATTTAAAACTCTCTCGCAAATTACGTGCTTGCTGAGGTTTTCAAACATCTATGTAGGCGACGCGACGGGGACTCATTAGATTGAAGTTTTGGCCGATGTGATTGTACCAGGTGAAGAAGGAATTAAGTTTAACGAGAAACTAGTTCGTTCGTTGAAACTATTTACTTTCCTATTTGTAGAAGCAAAATAAGTGCACGACGATGTACATACCATATAAACTATTATAATTTGCATTTGCGATTTTTTTTTTACATGAGCTCCACACAGGAGGCCCTGAGGAAAATAATTTCCCTCAGGGCCTATGTCATCTTTGGGGATGCCGTGAGGAGGGTTTTTTTAAGGAAAGGAAGGAGAGGAGATTTCTGGAAATAAAAAGGGTTTTTTTTTTTTTTTTACATGAAATACCGCACAAGAGTCCCAACTGCTCCCGTCTGGAGCCAGTGAGACTATGGCATCCCCAATTGGGGTATGTTGTGAGGCTGAAGGTAGTGGGGGGGGGAGGAGACAGGGAAGAGGCAGGTGGGGAAGTACCTGGCTATTCAGATCTGGTCACTAAACACGGCGAAAGCCATTTCAAGCAACGTTTCAATTCTGAATGGTGGTCTTACACCAGGGCGATACTATTAGTATCTTCCACTCTGGAACGTGCCGCAAATATATCATAAATTATTTCAAATGAATAAATTGTGAAATAACACAAATTAATCAAATAAAATTTATTTGCGCACGCCGGGTTCGAACCCGCGACCTTCGGATTGTGAGTCGAGAGTCTTGCCTCGGGACCACGGAGGCCGTCAAAGGCCGTCCGTTTAAGGGGTGGGTAGGAATTTGGGGTTAATGTAATTTGGGCTTATTAACTATGTAACAAGACATTTTTTTACGAAGAATTTTATTTCAGGTATATATTTGTTACTTGATTTTAATTTTTTGTCATTCATTTGAATCGTCAAAACCGGTAGCAGGCAAATAAAAATTAAATATCAAATTTATTTTCATAATTTTCTTATTTTTTCTTATTTACACATGAAATAAAACTCTTCAAAACAAAATGTTTAGATAACCTCCGTCTTATCTCTACAGAAAATAATAATAATAATATTTGGCTGATTAATGTTTAATTTTTTTTTACGTTAATACTTCACAAGTGTCCCATCTGCTCCCATCTGGAGCCAGTGAGACCATCCCCAATTGAGGTATGCAGTGAGGAGGGGAAAAAGACGAGAAAAAGGAAGGTGGGGTAATATTTACCTGACTATTCAGATCTAGTCACCAAACACGGCTAAAACCATTTCAAGCAACGTACCAAAAGTATGGTATGTATTATTTTTAAATGAATTAATTGTGAAATAACACAAATCAATCAATTCAAATTTATATGCTCACGCCGGGATTCGATCCTGCGACCAAATGATTATATCTAATATAAGGTCTTCAATAATTGAAAATTCATATTTTGGCATCATTTTAATTAAATGAAAATAAAGATGCTTAAAGATGACTGACGCCTTTCTCGATACAAAATACACAAAAAAAATGTTTTGAAAGTCCTGGGAAGAGAGCGGTTGATTATTAACCTACTTATTTAAAAGTATCAATTTTTACCTTTTTTGGGTTTTGAATTAACATTAAAATAAATATTAGCACATTAAAATAAATTACATTAATGCAACTATTTTTAATTTTTCCAAAGCTGAATTATTAACGATTTTCTCATACTTCGAGTTGAACTATATGTTCAATCAGAATTTTCAAACACGAAATTAGTTTTCAAATAGGTGACTACCTTGCAAGCTGTGTCAATGGAGAAGCTGAATGGAAAATCGAAGTTGATTAATTATTACAGAGAGAAAACTTTAGACTCAAGCCAGATTTCTTAACACAGTAAAAGAGGTTTTACTAGTTTCACTGGAATGGAAACCTGAATTGAAAATCTGTACAAAAGCAATATAATTGCAAAAAATCTTGTTTCATTTTTACAAAAGCTTTATAAATTTATTTTCTCATAAATCATTATTTGTTAAACATAAATTTCGAGGTGATTAAATACAAGCTTCGTTCAAAAGAAAATTTATTGAATTTATTACATAACGGGAAAGTTGTTAAGCGCTCAATGGAGTACCAAATCCACAAAAAAAGCAATTCTAGTTAAGTAATTGTTTGAAATCAAAAACAATGCACGAGTTGTAGCGTGCAGTAATTTTCGTTACATTTTTGTTGTTTTCAGGAATAACAAAATACATTTTTGGCATTTTCATTATAAAAAAAAATTGTAATGGAAACAGGATTTTAGCTGTACAAAAAATTCCCAATTTCACCAAAACAAAGAGTTTTGTTTTAATTTTGATGTATTCGAAATTGCTTTTATTTTATTTTATTTGTAAGAAACAAACAGCTTATATACATACAATAGACATAAAAATATACATGTTAACTGCAGTGAAGCCAAAAGAGTTTCTTATGCTAATATATTTTCTAGATGGAGTTTTAATTTATCTTAAGCTAAATTTTAGACTTGGGAAGGGGTGAGGAAGGGGAGAGGAGGGGGAGGGGAGGGAGCATATAGTATAAGGATATGAGATGCTCTCGATACCTTCCACACCCCGTATCAATCCAATATCGCACGCGTTACTTCTATTGAAAAGTATGTATTTTTATATGAATACCATCCCGTTTATGAATACACAGTGTAATTGTATCTCTGATGTTTTTCTCAATCAAATGCTACAAATAACTGTTATACTATTTTTTTATTATTTCTTATATTTTTTCTTTGATTTTGTGACATGAAGTCAGTGTTTATGGTATATTTATACTATTATTTATACCGTTGATATTAAATAAATAAATAAACAAGAGTCCCAGATCGTTTGGACCCAGTTCTGAAGCTGAAGTTGAAGTCACAACTGTTCTATTAAACTGTTTGCAGATGACACACTTTTATAAAATTGTAGCAAATAATATTGAAGATGCTTTGTCAAAAATACAAAGTGAACTTGTAATTATGTAATTACATTTCATAGTGTAAGAAAAAAACCTAACGAACTTATTATACTAAATATTGAAGAGGTAGAAGAAATTAAATACTTGGGAAACATAATCGACAAAAAGTCAAAACTTAACACTAACTTTAAAATGTTATCTAAAAATTGCAAAAAGGTTCATTTTAAGTAGGATAAAGGGAAAATTAGACGTTAAAACAAATAAATTGGCATACAACACCACCGTAGCATCCCGCCTTAATTACAGCATAAGTGTAATCTTTCTGAGCAAGCCAGATTTCTCCACACAGTAAGAGAGGTTTTACTAGTTTCACTGGAATAGAAACCTTAAAAGAGTTTATTTGGAAACCTATACAAAAGAAAGATATAATCGCACAAAATCACTTCTATTGTTACTTACAAATCTTTGATTTTTGATATCATGATGTTTATAATATTGCACAATTTTTGATGAGAGTTCATAGAATCTAAGAAATTATTGTACAATTTTCACCTGAAATAGTTTTCTGTTTCAAGTATATTTTCTTCTCCATTAGGATATTTCCAAGTGAAAGATTTAAATGAACATTTCGTGTTTTTTTTCCTTCCTTCATTTGCTGGTAATTCTGAGTCCTTGAGACTGTCTCTTTGCATCTCTCAAAGGGAGCAGATAGCGTTATACTCTCCTTATGTTTTCTACTACCCTGTAGGTGCCTACCTACTGCAAAGCTGTCATAAAGTTTCGAAACCCTAACTTTATATTTTTTTGTTTCAGCAAAGAACCGTTTTTTATATCTCTTGCTCAAAATACAGGCATGTTTTTGTTCGGGAGGCTCTTGTTTTTTTTATTGCAAATTTGGTACAGTTTTAATTTGTCGTGAAGTTTGCATTGCATTTAAATTAAATGAACCTGCATTCAGTCATTATTTACAAAAGTAATTTAAAACTGGAAAGGTAATTAAATTTTTGACTAATTAATTTTTTATCAGAATTAAACTTTTTTTTTAATAAAATAATTTGAAGGTTATTCCCGTCAATACAATATATCTTTCAAGAAGAAGATACTTATAAATCTCTACAAGAAAATATGAAAGAGAACAAGACACAGAAAAATAAAAAGGTAACGGTCGCAACTGGGATTTGAACCCATAAAAATAAAAACAGATATGTTTAACCGAGATACTCTCTAGGTTATATACTAGTTCGTTGAACATTGTGATACTATGAAAATATTGTTAATTCTTTATTTTATATATGAGATTGAAAAAAATACTTAAAAATAAGAGGTCTCAATGGAGGGGATTGTTGAGGCGCTTGTCCCGGAACGAGAGATCCTTGGTTCGAGTAGCAGTTGTGACCGTTACCTATTAGTTCTGTGTCTTGATATTGTTCACATTTTCGTTTAGATTTATTAGATTATCTTCTTCAATGAAGTTTGAATAATTATTTAGAGAGGCAGAATGGCCAATTAAATGTACCGCAAAATGTACGATTCCCAGATTGCTGGTAGCCCACTTTAACACAAAGATGAATCATAACGGTATGATCATGGCGATTTGTTTGCTTGCTTGTTTGTTTTTTGTTTTTGTTTATGTATTGCTACAATAAGCATAGGAAATATTGAAACTTTCAAAATATCTTCTTTCCACCCTCGCGAAGGTTTCTGGATTTTTACAACCACATAACAATACATCTGAAAAGTTTTTTTAATCATTACAAAAACTCTAACAAAACTGTCAAAAATCTCACAATTTGAGAATAAAATTTTGCAAACCATCGATTGCTCAATCAAAATTCGATTTTCGAAAAAAAATTTTAGATTAATGAATTTAATTGAAGTACTCACCTGTAATACTAACCAAAATCGAATACTTTGAGCCTGATCAAGAAATTTAGCTATTTTAAATAGATACTGTGTTAGGTAAACTTGATTTATTGTTCTTATAGTATACAAAACTGAATATTTGCGATACATAAAAAAAAAATTGTATTAAAAAGTTGCAATAGATAGCACGCGAGCTGTTTGAAAACTGAATGTACTGGGAATGAATATAAGGAACGCGTGAGAATAGAGTAGGAACGCGGGAGAGGGGTTCATGCGACCGTGAGCGGAGGACGGGTGAGGGAAGATGGGGAAGGTGGAGGGGGAATGCGTGAGAAGAAGGGGACATAGGAGGAGAAGGAGAGGCAGAAGGGGAACGAGACGAATGGGAAAGGTCACGCAGGGAGAAACAATTTCTTTGTTAAGTGGCATTGCAATGCATGCCGGGAACTCGCTGGTATTTTATAAAATTTTCTTCTGAATTAATAATATTTTTAATATAATAATTCTTCCAGAATCAACTCTCAACTATTACTCATCAAAATGGCCAAAGGTATGCTTCAAAACACCCCGCCTTCAAAGCATTAAAATAAAATTTTGTAAGTAACCAGACTTCGTGATAATCTGAAGGTAGGTACATTCATTTCCTTTGCCTGGTCTCAGCTTCCCTCTGATTAAGTTCCAAGTGACGCTGAACTCGCGAAGAGATAAAGTATACTTCTGCTTGTAAGGCATGTCAAAGTTGAAAAAAAAACTCGCAAAGCAAAGGTTTCTTTACGGCGTCTTACAATCATCCACTGGGTGCTACTCCGGGCATTTGCAAATGGCTGAAAATCTTATATTCAAGATGGTGACTAATGATTTTTTTATGTCGTACTTTTAAAATGTCGTCAGAATGAGATTTAGTTACTTAATAGGATTTTGTTTCTGGTGAGTTTAGGTAAAAAGTGTTTTGGTAAAAGGTGCTTCAAGTATTTAAAAAGTGACCGGCAATAGATCCGCTGATAGTTGGCCCCCCGAAATGATATTTACTATAAAGTTATAATTTTTGTGGATTACTTGCCAATTTCAAACGTAAAATTGACTTAAAAATACCCTTAATAGTAAGTTAGTATAAATATTAAAAGAATTTTTACAGTGTCGATTTTGTGTACTAATGCGCTGGTATATACCATCTATAGAGAAACAGATTTTTCCTTGATGCAATTGATTGAAAAAATGTTTAGTATTTTTGTTCTGTTTTATACACTGCATATACCCCTTCGGAGTTACTTAGTTAGGTTTGAGAAACCTAACTAAGTAACTCCGAAGGGGTATATGCAGTGTATAAAACAGAACAAAAATACTAAACATTTTTTCAATCAATCAGTTATATTTTGTGTTTTTGATAAACCGTATTTTCCTTAAACCGACTGCACTTTGTGTATAAGTATGCCGGGGGGCAATTGTTGGCGGATCAACTGTCATGGAACCACTTTAAATTTCTACACCTAAAACATGAATTGTTATCGTAGGATAAAATCGTAGCCTGTTACTTTTAAAAAATAATAATGGAAGGAATAATTAATTCATTTATCGGTTGAAGCATTCACAGAATATTAAGAATTATTAAATTAATGAAATTGCCATTGGGTTTGTGTTTAGATATTAATAACCCAATTAAAAATATTTCATCTCTCTCTCTCTCCGATGGCGCTACAGCCCATATCGAGCCTTGGCCTCCTGCAACATTCGCCTCCAACTCCTCCTGTCCTCAGCGGCTGACTTCCAGTTTGTTGTTTGGAGAAGCTGTGCTGCATCCTGTCGCACCTCGTCTTCCCATCTCAGTCTGGGTCTTCCCACTTTTCTCTTTCCACCTGGGTGTCCAGTCAAAATTCTCTTGGGGACGCGTGCATCCGGCATTCTGTGTACATGTCCAGCCCATCTCAAACTGAGGAGTCTCAAAATCTTTCCAGCATGTATAAATCAAGGCGTATTTGTTACTAGGTAAGGATGCTGCTAGTGAAATAATAAGCATATGTAGTCAAGTGTATAGTGGGAAAATTATTTCGTTAATAATGAATTTTATAATAATATTGCGAATTTAACAATTATATGGGCCGCTCAAATCTCCTCCAAAATACAGTAAAAAAAATAAAATGTGAAAACTTTACGAGAATTCAAATCGTTTAGAGTCAGTGAAACTATGGCATCCCAAATTGGGGTATGATTTTATGTTGAAGGTAGTGGAAAGAGGAAAAAGATGGAGGAGGGACGTTTAAATGCTGAACGATGGTCTCTCACTAGGGCGATACTGAAATTATCTTCTACTCTGAAATGTGCCATAATGTATTATTTTTGATGAATTACGAGTAATTGTGAAACAACACAAATGCATTCAATAAAATTTTATTGCGCAAGCCGGGATTTGAACCCGCGATCACAGAGACCATAACTTATTTGCAATCACGATTGTTGAAAAATTGTTTGCCGCTTAAAATTTAATACCCATCCTTTTTGGTTTGTAGCCTACGATTTAAAATTTCCAAACGATTTAAAAAAAAAGATTTTATTAAAAGAGTGTATACTGCTACGTAAATTAAATTTATTTGTTCGCGTCAAGGATCAGCGTCTAAAACCAAAAATACTGCATCAAAAATCAAGCAAACCTTCACAAAATTTCAAAATAAGTTGTTTTCAAGGAAGCAGAAGATTGGAAATTCAATTTGACAGATTTTACATTACCAGTACATTATTCAAAAGTCATTTTATTACGGAACGAAATAATATGAAATATATAGAACAAAACAACAAGTGTAACGAAACTAAATCACGAGGGACGTGGGAACGTAGTAAGGTTGAATATAAAGGGACATTACGTCCGTCGCTTCATATTACGACGGAGGCATTCAAGAAAGTCGTAATATCCGGGAAATCTCATATCTTTTGCATATTATTTTCCCACGCCCGGGGAAATAAATTGCCAGCGCCGTACTACAGATATACAACAAGGCTCGCGACTACTTTTTAGTATAGTACTTTGTTATATTATGTTTTGTACTATTGCACTACGATTCGCGAAGGGCGGAGAATATTTTAAGTATATTTATGTGAATGTTCTGTCTTGTATTGTGTTTGGAAAGTTATTGTAATGTCGTGCTGTACTCTATCTGTGTCAGGCGCCTTATAAGATTTCTTACAACACTTTTGCAGATGTGTTTTATTCTCGAGTACGAGTGGATTAATATTGCAATTAATAAGCACAACTTTAAAACAATGCTTGATTGAATTGCGGCACAATAAACGATTAAAAAAGGATGAAACACATTACAATACAATTTTTCTTGATACACCTACCTACAGGGCTTGAACTCTCTATTTATATAATTTTATTTATTTTTATTATTAGTAGAAGTAAATTTATAATTTTTCTTTACACAAATAAAATTTTATTTGTTTTACATTTTCAATGGTCGAAGGTCGCGGGTTCGAACCCGGCGTGCGCAAATAAATTTTATTTGATTAATTTGTGTTATTTCACAATTTATTCATTTAAAATAATATATAGTATATTTGCGGCACGTTCCAGAGTGGAAGATACTATCAGTATCGCCCTGGTGTAAGACCACCATTCAGAATTGAAACGTTGCTTGAAATGGCTTTAGCCGTGTTTAGTGACCAGATCTGAATAGCCAGGTACTTCCCCACCTTCCTCTTCCCTATCTCCTTCCCCTCCCCACTACCTTCAGCCTCACAACATACCCCAATTGGGGATGCCATAGTCTCACTGGCTCCAGACGGGAGCAGTTGGGACTCTTGTGCGGCATTAACTGTAAAAAAAAAAAAAATTATTAAAAATTTAATTTTTTATGAAATAATTTTTTTTATTTAGTATAAAGTTATTAATTCGTATTTTTTTTTCAATAAATAATTTTTTTTAAGAATTTTTATTTGAATTGTTTTACTAATTTTATTTTTTTATTATTTAGAATCAGTTCAGCTTCAGTTTAACACACCTTCCATCCTCGACTTATTTTCATTACATTTTCTATAACAAAATCATTTTCTTACCTATTATTTATTAAGCTTTTGTGGCGCTACATTTGTCTGAATCACTATCTCCAAGCATCATCACAATTTAATCTGATGATTTATTTTCTGTATATAAATTATCTTCATTATATTTCGCTCTCTTGAATATTATTTTGTACCGAGCTGTTTCCAGACTTTCTGCATATAATCTCTACTTTAAAGTGAATTTTATGTTTTGACTTATCAAAACTAACCTATCGCACACCTTTTGCTATCTACAATAAACCATCTTCTAAGGTCTCTATTGTGCAGTACCAGACAGTCTCTAAGTTTTAAGTAATTCATAACATTTTATCTCCCAAATAAAATCCTTTTCACAAACTGATTCATAAAATGTAAAAGTCTTTATATTAGTAAATTATGAATCCTTTGTGAGAAGGACTTTGAAAATATTATTATAATATGAATATTTAATGGACATTAAAAAAAATTATAATAGTTACAAAAGCTATGGAATTTAACAATATTTGTATTGCGTTAATGGTGGTAGAAAATACATGATTTTGATTAAATTTGTTTATACACTTATCCGAGCGATCAATTCGAAACAGTTGATTTAAAATATCTGATGGTAATAATACTCTATCGTCAGTTCGGTTGAAGTTTAAGAACCCAACTTCAAGAACATCTCTGACGCCGCGCCTTATACAAAACCATTTGCGTACGTGAAGTTTGTTAGGGAGCGGGTTTTTATCTCATTGTTTTTACTTATTATCGCCAGTGGTCATTTATAATTGCAAGTGGTCGTGAATACGAATAAAATGTCAATTGAAGGAAAATTTCATGATATATTTCATTGAATTGATGCATTTGCAAAAAAATGTAGGCGTAAGGCGTAGGTATATATTTTCATTCGTACTTAAATGACGAGTGGCTCAATTCTCCTTTCAATGAGCGATGGATGCAAATGATGCTGCGATCACCTTGAACGACGAATATTTAGTTTTAATTTAATGTAATTGAAGAAAGCGATAATAATGATAAATTTAAACTGAACATGAAAGACAACAAGACAAAGCAAAAGACAGAGAAACGAATCCAGCAACTCTTACCGGAACCCAAAGCCTTTACTAACTCGGCCATTGGGACCTTTTTTTGTCATGTTTGCCAATCTCACATTTCAAATTCAAAAATAAAAATATAAACCTTGACTTATTTTCTCGCCTTTTTCGGCAGCTATCTTTTTAAATGATTACAAAGTTCATTGACGATTTTTTTTGTAACCTAGATAGTGTCTTAGATCAACTTAGCCGGGAAACCATCAATGATGTGTTACATTAATGCATTTAACCTTCAAAGTTATTCCAAAACAAAATAAAATATTCATTTAAACTTTAAAAAAAGTCAACAGCTGTTAGATTTAATTATAATGTAGTAGATTTTATAGTTTTATTTAAATTTTATTTATTTCTTTATTTCAACGCCCTGACGGGCTTTTACATGAATAGTGTATAATACAAGACACGGTTTTTAAATAAAAAAGATTAATTTGGAGAAATAAACATCACAAGAATAGTAGATATTTATTTATTTATTTATTTATTTATTTAAACGCCCATAGGGCTTTTACATATAGTGCAGTACATGTTTTTGGAAAAATATAAGAAATAACATAATATAATATAAACATAATAAAAACATAAGAAACAAAATAAAGATAACATAAGATATAAGATATGCAAAATACAGATAACACCAAATATAATAGTTGACACAAAGCAGGTAACATAGAATATATGGTAAGTAAATTAATGTGAGATTGTTATTTTAATTATAGAGGGAAATACGATAGGATTGTCAATATTTATGTTTGTAATTAGCAAACTATTTTAAAGTATTTATTACGTGTTTATCGAAACATAGCTACCATAATATTTCGATTAAGGTGCTATATAGTGCATGATATTAATAGATTTATTTTAATTGTTCTAATACACTGAGTTTAAATTTTGACATCGATTGATGACGATAAACGTCTATAGAGGAATATTTATTTCCGAGTATATGAAGTTTTTGCGGAGGAGAGTTAACAAAATAATTACTAGCAGAATTAGTTACAAGGTAAATCGCATTAGAGCGAGTATCGCGCGTGGGTATTCTCAAATGAATTTTACTGATTAAATCAAGATAAAATAAAGTAAAAATAATATATTAGAAAAAATCGAAAGTTTTTAAGTTGTAGACGGCATAGGAATAATAATCAGTGCAGGTTAGTAATACAAAATTTACAGGATAATAAAAATTATGCACAAATATATGCAATTGCTCTTTTGCCCTCCTTAAATATCAAAATATGTTACATAAAAGTATCATTCAGATATTTCTTAAATAGTGGTTAACTTATATTAAATACGTCGGTATTCGAGGTGAATTTATTTCCAAGTGTGTGAAATCGAAGAATAGGTGTGATACTTGTTTTCAGAATTATTATTGTAGAATAATATATTTTGCCTAGTTGCTCGATGAGGCACCTTGAAGTTGATGAAATGCAGGAGTTCACAACAGTCAAATTTAGAGTGAATAATTTTAAACAAAAAAATTAAATCATTTATTTTTCTTCTATTTTCTAGGCAATGCAATTTAAGCGTATTTAGTAAGAATGTATAGTCAATGTGTATAGGTATGCGTTACTTGAAGTTAATAAATCGTAAAAATTAATGCTGCACTCTTTCAAATTTTTTATATGGATTTGATAATATGGGGACCACTCTATGGAACTGTTTTCAAGCAAGCTGCGTACTAGTGACAGTATTCTTCAATTGTATATTACATTGACGGTTTTAATCTACAAAAGTAATTAAAAAGTTTTCCAAAATTTGTATACCTTTTTTATATAAATTCCGTACATAATAATTAGTTACTTTTTACGTTTTTATTTTTATTTTCATATTTTTTTTGAAAAAGAGTTGAATAATATATTTACATCGTGTAATATATAGCAAACTGGGTTTATACCATCCACCCTGTTCTGTTGGATAAAAACTTATTAATATATATATCAATATTGGTACAATTTCATTAACTGCATCAACTTGTAAATTGAAAGTTTATATTGTCTTTTCTTCAAATAGCTTACTATCGAATGTATTAATATTGTTTTTATTTATTTTTTATTAAAAAAATCGTATTAAAACTACTGAAATGAAAACCACTTTAAGATTCAGAAACCGTAGGCCTTGTAGGTCTGCTACCGTTGGAAACTGTAAAATGGATATGATTTAAGACCCTTTAACCATGTACGTTTACGCCCTATAAAATTGCACGTTTTTTTCTTCTTTCTATAGGGTGTTAAAAATAAACAAAATATACGGCCCACCCATCATCCACGAACGGGTCAATTTATTACCCTTATTCTCGAAATATGTCACGATCGTGCGCACAGCACATTGAGTTATTACTAGTGGCTCTACGGTGACCTTCGCGGGATTAAGGTGAAACAACATTTTTCAACCAAAATTATATACTGATTATAATAATATGCTAAGCTTTAAAATATATTAAACAACTTTTAACTTTTCAACTGACTGTTAATCACGCTTTTCAACTGAAAACACTAACGCAATGTTTAAAGATTACAAATCCCTTTCATTTGACGGTCTTCGTGTATGACTGGTAAGGCTCTCGACTAGCAATTTGAAGGTCGTGGTCTTAAAAATAAGCGTGGGCAAATACATTTTATTTGAGTAATTTGCGTCATTTCACAAATAATTAATTAAAAATTGACCAGTCAGTGGCTGAGTGGGCTTCGCGTCTGGGTCCCGCCCGGACGTCATGTGTTCGATTCCTCGGCTGTCTAAGTCCTCCATCACGACTTAAGCAACATTTTTGGCATACTGTGGTAATAGTTGGAGATTTTCAAACATTATTGGGTTATTCCTAACCCGGGAATATTTGAATTTCTTTAAAAAAAAATAAAAAATATGTCGTATATTTGCGGCAATTTCCAGAGTTGAAGATACTTTCCTTGTCGCCCTGGTATAAGACCACCATTCTAAATTATTATACAATATTAAATTACAAATGTAAACATCATTTAATATTATGTTCTACAAAAAACAACAACTACCTAATGTGAACTAAACCAGGAAATTTGACTGTCCTAAAACGGGAAATCTCCTAGTTGGACAGTCAAAATATTTTTTTTATAATGTATATGTATTTTTGTTTCAATAAATAAATAAATAAACAAAATATAAACATTTTTCACATGAAATTACAAGTAAATTAAACAGGACATTATAACTTTTTTGTAATATTATATAAAAAACCGTGAGAGAAATTAAATGGAAAAGACTTCCCTACTGAACGAATATTCGAAGAATTCATTCAAAAATCTATTCCCAAGTCCCAACATTCAAAAATCTATTTATAAAAAATTCAATCTTACAAATTGTAAAAGAAAAAGAAAAAAACTCACAGAAAAAAGACTCAAACATGTATTTGTATGCCCGAAACTAAACACTTCTTTTGCTCAACATCATTTTTCATACCAAGGAAAATACTTCTTTAACAACCTACCCATAGAAATCAGAACCATTAATAACAAAATAAAATTATCGAACTCTATCAAAAATCATTTTAAAGAAATCAGCAACGGGAAGACTGTTTCCCCTATTTCCACATGAATGTAACACTAAAAATTATACTTGTTTTTACTCTTATGTAATGCATGGATGTCTTTTAGTTAAAAATTGCGATGTGTTTGTATTAACTGCACTAATTACTTATGTAAAACACGTGACTGTTTAAATGTATAAATATATATATATATATATATATATATATATATAATGTAAACTCTTCTTCCATCCACAAGCAAATGCTTTTAATGGAAGACCAGTACTACTTTAATATGTACCATTTTTGAGATAAACAAATAAAAAAAATAAAAAAATAAAATTTCGCGAATACATAAATCTTACGACTAAATTATTTACTTATGACAAAATAGGTAATATTGCATTCTAGAACAAATACTACATTCACACTAAGCGGAAAATGTTTCTTGTGTTGTGATGGAGGACTTAGTCAGCCGAGAAACTGAACACGCTACGCCTGGTGGGACCCAAACGCGATGCCAACCCAGCTTTTGACTGGTCTTAAGATCTTAAATGTTGGGATATTTTCATATTCAGCAGGGCAATGTGTTCAAAGAAAGTGGTTAACATAATGTGCTTACATTGTAATTTAGGGTTCCATGCCAACTGAGAATAAAGTCAACTCGACAACTCCTTGAAAAGTCATTAAAAGCTTTGAAAAAAATAATTTTAAATTAGCCGATAACCTAATTACCTAACGTAACTTATTTAACCAATTTTAGTATATATTTTTTTATCACTCTAAATGACTTATCTGAAATGGTTCTGAGTTGGTTTCATTTCGAGTTGTCCGGTCACCGTAATAAAGTATTATTGTAAGTTACAAAGTAAATATTTTTTTCAAAAACATGAAAATAATTCATTCATGAAGGATACTTTCAAACAAAATTCATTGAATCCTGATATGAATATCTCGTAGGTAATAACATCAAAGAAAGTCTATTTTCAGGAACTATATTATTTATTACATATAAATATTTAACTTTGCTTAAAATGTTTGATGCATATTCGTGTATATTTTAAATTAAAAACATTAGTTACCTTTATGAAAATATCCAAGCTGTGATCCTACTTCTTATCAGGCGAATTATTTCGTACATCAAAGGAAAGCAGAATATAACATTGAATGGAGCCATGTGAAATTTTCCTTTTGAAATTCGATTTAAATTTTACTAATTTGTAACCTTTGGTTCTGACAACCTTTTGTGTTAGGATAATCTGTAGTTTATGTAAAAGGATTAAATAATTTCCATTAGGTACATTCAAATGTAATACTTATTAGATGCATGACGACCTTCGAGTTAGAGCAGCAACAGCTGCGGCGTGGGTCGGTTCAAAACCCGAGATAAATTGATTATAAATTATATTTAATAATTTATGATAACTAACGATAAATTGCCACATCTTATGTAGCCTGGTACTGTAGTTGAAAAAATGACAAAAAAATGTAACTTATAATAAAAAGAAATAAAACAAAATATGATGACACACACTTTACACTTTTATTCAAAATTCACACAATTAACATCGGAAATGCACGGTGGATTTCTTAGCACACAATCTAAATCACAAGCTAAACAATTTGGTTCTGTTCAACATTAAATTTTGATTTAAAATAGCAGATCGGAATGGCATATCTATTTTCTGGAAAAAGGTTAAATCTATTTTTATCAATTCCAATAAAGTAAATTTTCCACAATGTCACGAGCCTTTTTTTCAGGAATTAACTGGTGATCTGGGCGTTGTCAAGTTATTGTTAAGTGTCTTAATTGGTGCCCGGACGTTTGTTGAATAAAAAGCTGCAAAAGCTCATTATATAAACATTTAAAAAATCGAGTGCAGTTTACACGCGGTAGAAATGAAATCTTCACCCACACAATCTCAACCAATAAGAACTTTGAAAAATGAGCTCATAATCAAAGTGGCCAATGCACGCGCTTGACAGAGAGTGACGCTTTATAGGTACTATACGTAGATAAGGTTTCATTCTCTTGCAGTCTAAATCCTATAGACGTGTGTGTCTTTTTTTAGAGTCACTCGTTTCCGTTTCATCGAGTTTCAAATTACAACGGTGTTAAAGAAGTTTTCACCAGTTTAGCACCGTTGTGATTTGAAACTCGATAAAATGAAAAAAAGAGACACTAAAAAGAGACATACACATACATCTGCAAGATTTAGTCTGCGAGAGAATGAAAAAGTATGATCGGTCTCATCTTTGTGTGGTGCTTCGTAGTCTCTTCACTCCTACGTTAGTTTTCTGAAGGTTTCACCTCCAACACTAGTAAATTGCTCACTTTGATTTTATTTCTAAATCAGACTAATTATTGAAATATTTAGGTGATAGGAAATTGGAAAGCCATCAAACTGCTTTGCCCCGTTGAATAGATGCAAAAGTATTTGGTTTTTAAAAAGGTGGCTATTGAAAAACATCGATTTTCCCCAAGAACACATTAAATATTGTAAGCAAAAAGATCATAACAGATACCAGACCTGATATGCTTTCACTCGTACTTGAGGTGAAATTTTAATAATTTTCTTTGCGAAAATGTATTTATGGTTTTTATTATCGTTCCTCTGAACAGCGTGTGGAAATTTAATCACTAAATATTTTTTGTAACGATTTTTAGCAAACTGCGTCATACATAAATCATAAGCCGCAACCAAAATGAAATTTGATGTATTGGAATTACGCTATAAGTAAGAACGCTCAAATATTTTGAATACATTTGTGTACAAGGAATAAATTGATCGTACGGATATGTGGTACAATATATTTTTTTTACAATACCTCCACGTAGGACGCCCTGAGATATGAAATTCCCCTTGGGGTCCATGTCATATTGGAGATGTTGTGTGGAGGGTCTTTTTTGGAAAAATGAAAGGGAGGAAGTTTTGCGAAGGAAAAGGGTATGAGGGGTTGGTAGGAATCTGGAGGTCATATGTCTAGAAGTGACGAACATATAAATCCTTTCATTGCGAAGCAAGGCGATGCGATGGGTCGAGAGAGTCGGGCGGGAGATATTAAAACGTTTCTGTCAACTAGTCTCTCTTCATCCGGCCCACCACAAAGTAGGTAGGCAAACATTATACGCCGCCATGACCTACACAAACCTTACCCCATGAACCTGGACACCCCTGCTAAGACACCAAACGTAACGAACTACTTGGATTAACCTATGGCAGGGGTGTTGATTATCCAATAAATGTTTCCTGGGGCGGTGGTACCCATACCCGCCTCCCAAATTTTAAAATATAGCCCACTTAATTTTTTTTCAAATAACCCGATCTTTGGCTACCTAATGATTTTGAACATTTTCGTTTGTTCTCGGTAAGCACTGAATAAAAATCATCTGTTGGTGAGAATTAAAAGGACGTTCCATAAATGAATATGATGTTTTATATAAGTTTTGTGGCCTTCAATTCTCCAAAATTGGAACCTTTACTCACCTCCTTCAACGTCATGGTCACAAATAATAAATTAAATTATCTTACTTAGTTTTTTTTAATATTATTCTTTTACAGTAGAGAAAAGGTACACTAGTATTTTTGTTGCTTTTCTGCTTTAGACTTTTACCAAACATTATGAAGTATTTCCGGAACGACCGTGGAGTCCCACATTCACAACTGAAAAGTTACTCACTGCTTTTCGGGCACCCTGTGTATAAGTACTACGTGTATTGGCACATGTATTGATAAAATATATAAAAGATACAGACAATAAAATATTGGAAAGATATTTACAGGTGACAGAAGATACTTTCGAAATGCGATAAAACGGGCATGCGTCACGATACAACACATTCCATTAAAAAATAAAATATGGATAGCGTATTGTCGTCAGTTACGTTGTACGTTATGCGAGAAGAAGCGTCGCGGCGCGTCGTTACCCGCAGGACGTCGTAAAAGTTAGGCCATTAGTTGGGAGGCCCTGTTTTTATAGCAGACTCGTGTAAAAGAGGGGTCATCAGTCGAAAAGAATAACCATTAAAAAGGTAGTTATTTCGAAGACGCGGATCCTACTCTAAAATTTAGGGTCAACTCCGAGGGAGGAGAGGTCATAATTATTTTCATTATTGTGTATTTTAAAGATAATTGTATATAATTTTATACCCCGATTCGAGCCGTGAAAATAAAGGCTTGAACCTTAATTTTATTGCGAATTGCTTTTAGAATATTTACTGAATTGCCAATAACTAGGCGATTTATTAAATAACAACCTAGGTCAGCATTTTCCTGATTTTATGAATAATTTTGTAAGTGTGATCATTTTATAACAAAAATAGATGGACAGTTGCTTTAAACAAAAATTTTCTTTTCTTTTATTTACTTCAATTTAATTTTATTTTTAATGAATTTTAATATGAGTTCTGAACCGCCTGGAGCCAGTGAAACTGTGGCATCACCAATTGGGGTATATTGTGAGGGTGAAGGTTGTGAAAAGGAGAAGGATACCCACTTTCCACAACCTTCTTTCATTTGATGATCATCAAATATGATGGAAATTGAAGTTACTATAATTAATTTAAGATTCCCACTTAAGACATTTCATCATCAAGATGTTTTGCAATTAGAAAATCACTAAATAATAATTGTAGTATTTTGAATAATCAAATTAATTTATCTTTTAGTCCAATTTTAAATTTATTTCCAGTGTACCGCTCTGTTCTTCCCGGAAATCCCACAAATAACCCCACCCCCTTGCTTACCTCTCACTCACACACCTAAAATTTGTATGTCTGACAATATTCTATGTCTACGTAGATTAGTTACAATATTCTCCTGAAGAAGGAAGGGTCTTCCGAAACCGGTAGATTGTTATAAAATAAAAGTGGTCTAAAACAAATTTATGTGTTTTTTATTGTAAATGATTGTGTATTAATTAACGGGATGTTGAGGAAAGGAGACACAAGGAGGACATGGGGAAAATGAAGGTGTGAAGTTCCTGGCTATTCAAATCTGGCCCCCTAGCACAGTCGAACAACAAGGTTTGACAGAATAACTTTCGGTAACTTCTCATCGATTTCTAGCATGATTGCTGATCGCTAACGAATAAGTAACATTTTACATTGATTGAATTTTCTTAATAAATTCGACGTCAATTCTTGTTTGTACGTTAGCGATCTACATCTCATGTCCTAGAGCTAGAGAACGATGAGAAGTTACCGAAAGTTATCCAATCGATCCTTATCGGTCGACCATGCGAAGACCCAAATACGGCTTTAGCCATGTCCAGCAACTATTCAATTCTGAATGGTGGTCTTACACCAGTATCTTATGAGAGAAGAATATTTAAGAAACAGCCGGATTTTCTACAAATTTCAGATTTTGAAATTTTCCGTGTTATTTACATACTTTAAAATCGGGTTTTGTGGATTAATCAATGATATATCATATTCCCTGGATTACTTCGTAGAACTCTCACAATTTTCAATTAAAAATTTCCCTTACTTATTCAATGGTAAACGTCTTGTGTGTGCTATATTCTTATTGAATTTGGAAAAGAAAACTCCTTCCAATAGTATCTTCCTTTCTGAAACTGACTGACATGTGTAGAATATATTTACAATTGTAGCCATTTCCATACAGGTGACTTGGGAATAATATATTTTATTTCGTTTTATTGTTACACATTTTCTAGTACACTCGTGTAATATTAGAAAGAAAGAACATAATCCTGATTATGTTTTTTCTTCATTTTTGTACCCAGGTCTTTTGTTAGAGTTATTTATTTATTCATACACGCCTTGAAGGCTTTTACAGAATCACATTATTCAAGTTACACATGTTATTTAGGAGTATAATTGTAAGATTGAAGTATATAACATTATAAACTGTACTTTAAGGATACAAACAGGTTTAATATGTACATAGGTATGTAGTTTCGTTATCATTAAAATTGTACAAAGGAGTTAAAAAGTTTACATAGTGTAATAATGGTAAAACAGAAGAGTGCTTAAGATACTTAAAAGTAGTTATTGAGGAACGTGTAGGTATTTACTATGTTGATTTTATTATTAACTTGATCATGAATAAATTGTTCGAAAGCAAGTTATTTAAGAATTCAGCAAAATTAACGCAGCAATAAAAAGTACCTACACATAGAAGAAAATAAATAAAAAATACATGAGTTGTAATATCTTGAAAAGTTATACAGATGAGTTCAACAAGTGTATAGTGTGATAGTAAAAAAGTAAAAAATAGTACAAATTATGGTACAAAAAGTACAAGATAATATTAATACAAAAGAGAGAGGATAAAAAGGTAAGTACTAAGGTAATCTTTGTATACATAAGTATTAAATTTTGCTTTTATTGTGAACATGAAGAGACCATCGATTTTAATTTAATCATTAATATATTATTATTGATAGGGCACCAAGATTTAAATAGAAATTTAAGTCAATGTGAGTTAGTTATTATATTTATAACAATAAATACGAGAGGATTGTTGTTAATTGTGTTCTTATTTGGCTACCTTTATTATTCACATATTTCATGTTTTGCGATAATTATTAATTTGATAAAGGTGCAATTGATTGATATTTATGGCTTTATTTTAAATATTCTAATATACTGAGTTTGAATTTAGACACAGATTGGTGACGATAAATGTCGATTGAGTTGTATTTATTTCCGAGTAAATGGAGTCTTTGGATGGGAGAGTTTATAAAATAATTATTAGCGGAATTGGTAACAGAATACAATGCATTCGACCGAGTTTCGCGAGTAGGTACTCGCAAATTAATAAAATTTGTCAAATCGAGGGCGTCCAGTCTGCCATTCGAAATTTTGAAAAGACAAACTAAATCACTTTTTATGCGCCTTGATGTCAAATCGGTTATGTTAAGTAATTCCATTAGGTATATATAATTAAGTTCTTCAATCGGTATACCCAGTTTGTAGTTAATAAATCTTAAAAACTTATGCTGAACTCTTTCAATTTTTTGTTGGTGGGTTTTATATAATGGAGCCCAGATAGTAGAATTATATTCTAAGTTGCTTCTCACCAACCCAGTGTACAACAATTTAAAGGAATTAATTGATTGAAATTCTTTAACTGTTCTCAGAATAAACCCCAGACATTTCATGGCCTTATTGGTTATTTCATTTATATGAGGAACAAACGTTAATTTATTGTCAAAAATAATACCGAGGTCTTTAATTTGTTCTACTCTTTTAAGAAAAATGTTGTTGATGCTATAATTAAATTGAATGGGATTTTTTATTCGGGCAAAAGTAATTGTTTGACATTTTTCAATATTGAGAAACAGTTCATTTAGGGTGCACCACTCTTGTAGCCTCACAAGATTTGATTGTAATATACAACAGTCATTCGGATTAGTTATTGTTTTATAAATTTTAAGGTCATCTGCAAATAATAGAATCATAACTCCATCGAAAATGGTGGTTATGTCGTTGATAAATAATGAAAACAACACTGGACCCAGATGTGACCCCTGTGGAACACCGGTGTATACTTCAAACTGGTGTGAAAAGTGCGAATTGAGTTTAACTGATATTTTTCTTTTACGTAAATAACTTTCAAACCATCTCAAAATATGCCCCGTTATTCCAAATGATCTTAGTTTATGAATAAGGATTTTGTGTGAGACTTTGTCGAAAGCTTTACTAAAGTCTGTGTATACAGCATCTGTCTGAAGACGATTATGCATCGTACTAAATAAATTTTCCTGATAGATCATTAAATTTGTGAGAGTAGACCGTTTTGACATGAAACCGTGTTGTCGACGTGAAATTACTTTATTGATCTCAGGCGAGAGTTTAGATAGCAGAGCAGATTCAAATACTTTTGGGATGGACGACTGTATACATATAGGTCTGTAATTGGAAATATCAGATTTATCTCCTTTCTTAAAAATTGGAGACAGAAAGCTTGTCTTCCATTTTTTCGGAAAGGTGCCAGTTTTTATTGACAAGTTGAAAATTTTAGTAAGGGGATAAGTCAAGACTGATATGCATTTCGATAAGAAGATTGGGGGAATGTTATCAGGGCCAGCTGATTTGTTCAGGACGAGAGATTTTAATATAGTTCTAATGTCACTTTCTTCAAATTTGCACTGATTGAAGTCGATTTGGTTATAATTGGATATAGTGGCATTAAACAATGGAGAATTATTTGTTGATTCATAGACTTTGCTGAAGAATTCAGCAAACAAATTGACAACTTCTTGGGGATTATCGGCCAATTTGTTATCCAAATACATGTTAGAGGGTATACTGGAGTCAATATTATTAAGCATGTTTGAGAATTTATAAATATTTTGAGGGTCGGCGAGAGCCAATTCTTCACAGTTATCTATGCACTTTTTGTAACATAACTTGGACATTTTTTTGGTAGTCATTCTTAGTTCGCAAAATTTTGCGTAATCAATGGGATCGCGTGATGATTTGTAAGCTTTATGAGCAATTTTTTTGTCTCTAATTATTTTAATAAGATCTTTACTAAACCATTTTGGGTAATAATGTACATAAATTTTTGAAATGGGTACAAATAAATCGATCGCGTTATTTAGAATTAAGTAAAATTTATCAACAATTTCATTGATGTTTTCTTCATTGTTCAAAAAGTCCCAGTCGGTTGAAGATATAAGGTTAATGATTTGATTATAGTCTGCTTTGAAAAAGTTTAATTTTGTTGATGAAGAAGGATTTTTTTTTGTTACTGAACTGTTACATTCAATTATTAGAGGGGGGTGGTATTTGTCGACAGGGAGAATGGATTCAGCAGATGCGGATACTTTTACTGATAATGAATTGGAAAATACTAAATCGAGAAGTCGGGAGCTAACATTGAATACATAGTTTAACTGTCGAAGACTTAAAAAATTTGACATTTCGATAATATCATGAGAACCGTGGTAGATGTTGTCCGTGCATGCAGTTTTATTGTTATCAATGTCCCATTCAACATTAGGCAGATTGTAGTCACCCGTCAAAATTATAGCGGCGCCAGGAAATCTCCTTCGGATTGTTTCAACTTCATGGTAGTGGTCCTTGTATAGTTGAGCGTCGGAGGAAGGGGGAAAGTAGACGCATATTCGTTATATTCCAACATCACTATTATGTAAGTAATTTAGCGAAACCCATTCATGGAAATAATGATTTGCCATCAATGAATTACATTAATAAAATTGAAATAAAATCACAAAAATAAACTTTTATAATTTCAAACGAAATTTAAGAGTTGTATCAAAAGTAAGAAATCAATTTAAAAATAATTACCGTGACAAATCATTTTATTATGGTATTTGAAATCTAAAGATATTTAATGCCTACGCCTTTATTCAACAGAAAGGTAATGTAAAAAGGGTAAGAGTGTACAAAATGACAATACTTTGTTTTATGTCAAAATGAACGCCTAAACATTTTATTTCTATATAAATATAAATCAACATATCACATAAATAAATCAATTCATGTTTCTATGCATGTGAGTTGTCTACGCTATTGCTAAATTAAATGAAAATATTTGAAACTTCCAAAATACTATCTTTTCACCCTCGCAAAGGTTTCTGGATTATTACAACAACAATATTAGATGACAACAAAATGGTGACGAAGAAGAGACATTGGACAATCGTTCACACCATTTTATAGACTTTTCTTTTCGCTCTTTTACTAGATGTTAGTTGCATGATCGTTACACAGATGACCATAGAAATGGTGATAAAGAAGAAACAAGAGATCGTTCACATCACTTTGTAGACCTTTCTTCTCGCTCTTTAATACTAGGCGTCAGTCGCACGGTAGTCACATTAGATGACCATAGAAATGGTGCTGAAGTAATGACATTGGAAAATCGTTCACACCCTTTTATAGACCTTTTTTCTCGTTCTCTAATAGTAGACGTCAGTCGTACGGTTGTTACACACGTTACACAAAAAAACGTGATGAAAAGAGGCATTGTTCGCACTCTTTTATAGACATTTCATCTTTCTCTTTCATACTAGACGCCAGTAGCATAGTAGTTACTCTACATGACCACACGAGGTGAAGCAAAACCAACATCTCCCAGAAATGAGCATATGTACTCTAATTCGTTAACTCTTGCACTCTATAGGCCATAATACATAAAGTCAATTGGTTTTGCCTGCACCTGAGCTTCAGAGAATCGATAAGATTCTCTGATACTTATCTGATCAAATGTTGATCTCGATGCGGTGAGTATTGTTGGCTTTGTTATAATTAAGTATAATTGGCTCTGCTAATATAAAGTTTTATAGTTCAAAATAGATATAAAATGAACAATGTTTTTTTTTCACATTTCGATTACATAACAAATATAGTCATGTGGAACAAAGTAATGTTTTTCATTCATCATTCATTTAAAACCTGTCAAATTCTTAATTTTTTAAAACATATTGAATACAGCAGTTTTTATTACTTAGTGAGAACAAGCCATTATTATCAATTAGAATTACGATTTATCTGTTATGTACACACAATTTATGGAAGAGGACAAAGAAGAAAAACGTTGAAACAGAAAAAAGTATTCAATGTTGTTATCTCGTTAAAAATATGGCGCAGTTAATAAAGATTTGTATTGTTTTAACGGTTTCACTGAGCGCATTGCGATAAATAAATAAAGCGGGAAAAAAAAGAAAACGGAAAACAATCGGAACCGTGTAGCGTAAAAATGGTACAAAAGACGGCTTAACCGGATTTGCGCAGATCCCGGTGTTGCGAGTTCGGTTTACAAGGGCATCCGGTGTGCTTGTATAATATATTTTATGGAGTTGGGACTTTAGCAGTGGAAGTCTGAACCCTTCCAGTGGCAGTCTAGAACTTCAGCCAGCCGAGAACTTTCGACGTCTTCAAGATATTTGCTGGTGTCCGGACATTGAAAGGCGTTTTGTTTCTTTTCGGCAAACGACTGATTTTGAAGGTATTCAAATGCTAAGATGTTTCTGTTCTATTTTAATCCCTGGGGTCAACTTTCTTTTAAAAATCTGTCAGATTCATGATTTATTTAAAAATATTCCAAATTGAGATTAATTTTTATGTGGATACGATGTTTCTTAAGGTATCCCAAAATTAAATCCTATTTCAAGCACATAAACGATTCTTTTACGTGCTTTCTTTATTTATATTACAATCGAAAGTATGATATTAAAAATATTGAAATTTGATTTTAAAAATATAATTTTTTCAATTTTTTTTTCTTTTCAATAAAAATAATTAATATAAGATTCACCAACTTGACAAATCTTTCGCAAACACGCGAACCATGGTGGTTGATAACTTTTGAAAATTATGTGTAAGAGTCCACGGTAAATTTTTAAATGCAAGAGGGTGATGTTTCCAATTTCTAACTTTGCTTAAATCATATCTCACAGTAATACAAAAGGAGATAGAGCGACTTTTCTGAGTTGATATCAGTTCGTATTATAAAATACACAAGAATACTCTTTTGTTGTCAGTGTACTGTATAAAAATATCCAGGGAATTAATACCAATTGGGCTGTATTTCTTTAAATGTCTGTTAGATAAGTACAATCAATTATTTTCCAAGACTACAGCTATTTTTAAAAGACTATAAAAACAATGAGAGATCTATTGAGAATTAGTTAAGCATTGAACTAAAAGGAATAATGTATAATCTAAACCAGTGAAGTAACGTGATACAAACCTGGCAACATCGGTAGTCGCCCAACACCCGCTAGTACCACAAAAGAGGCCGTGTCAAGATATGGAAATGAATATTACGAAAAAAATTAGCTCTATGAAATAAACTTCACTAGTAGTCAAAAAGGGGTCCGATTAATAATTTTACTTTGGAATAAGGATTTTGTGTAAATATCGCACTCCCCATAACTCTTCGGAACCATGAAAATGGAACTTGAGAGATTTTGTGAGGCTGAAGGGGATGAAAATATGATTTCGGATGTACCTGACCACTCAGATCAGATCTCTAAACACGGCCATAACTATCGTAACATTTGGATTCCAAATTGTAAAGTTTCAACTGGGCAAAACTGAGAACGTCTACCACTCTGGAACATACCGCAAATACACTTCATATTATGTGTGTGACACAAACAAATAACATTTATTTCATTGAAGAAGAAGATAACATTTATAATCTAAATGAAAATATGAAAGATAAACAAGACACAGAAAAATAGAAAAAGACAATGGTCGCAACTAGGACTCGAACCCAGCCCTCTCGTCTAACCGGGACGTGTGCGTTAACCAATTTCGCTATTGCCACCTTCTGTCAAACCGTCATATTTGTCAATCTCATATTTCAAATATTTAATATATGATATGGAAAAAAGAACTAGTTGAAGATAATAATGTTGATTCAAAAATATTTGAAATATGAGATTGACAAATATGACGGTTTGACAGAAGGTGGCAATAGCGAAATTGGTTAACGCGCACGTCCCGGTTAGACGAGAGGTCTGGGTTCGAGTTGCGACCATTGTCTTTTTCTATTTTTCTGTGTCTTGTTTTTCTTTCACATTTTCATTAAGATTATAAATGTTATCTTCTTCTTCAATGATATATTACGTTGATGGGAATAACCTTCAAAAGTTATAAAAAGAGAGTTTTTCTTATAAAAATTGAACATTTAGTTGATAATCTTAACTGTTTGCCTCCTTGGGTAGTCACACTGGTTACTACTTTTAATCACATCGACATTCGGGAAATAAATAAAAAATAAGATTTATTTCCCTAATAACATTACATAATATCAGAAACGATTAAACTAGATGGCGTGTCTATTATTAAATTATGATAGTTCCAAGAAAACGCTGTTTTCGTCCGATAAATAAGGTGGGCACATTTCTTCCTGGCCCTTCAAGTTTGAAGGTTCACCAACAAGAAACAAAACTCTCTCTCCGACCATTAATTTCCCAACCGATTAATAAATAGAAAAGGAAACCATTTCTGGCCTTTTGTGGCAATTTCGGAAAACCGTAAGATAAAGCTGGCTTCCTTTCAAGGACAAACTTTCTATAGAACGCCATGTATTTGTAAGCTTTATTCGATGTAATTATGTTGTTAATAGAAATTTAATCAAATTGGAAAATTGGAGAATTGAATTTGACGTATGTACATAATGATTTTGTTGAAAGGTAATATTATGAAGCCAAAATACGCATTTTAAATTATGAATTATTTTTTTTGAATGAGCTCCACACAGGAGGCCTATGTAAAGCTCTACATTCGCTATGTTAAGCGAACCACTTGGGCAGACCTACGGCAGAGGTGTTGGTTATCCAGTAAAGGTTCCCGGGGCGGCGGTACACATTATCGCCTCCCAAATTGGCTAATATGCCAATATTATCATAATATTGATTATTATTATTGAGGCATGTTGTTACAGCCTTCTTAAAACTATTCTCTGTGCAGTTGAACACAACTACTACTTCCGAGAAAGCATTACTAACTGCGTGCGATTTAGGTACAATCGAACAAAAATATGACTCTGTTGCAATTAAAGAGCTCTTTGATATTTATTTAAAGTGCTTTGATATTCATTGAAAAATCCATTGAATTTTATTGATTTGACGTTATTGTGAGTTATGTGAATCACAAACCTTGCAACTTTAATATAAAAAACCGTGTGTAATATAGCGGAAAAATGAGGTGTGACAATATTTTTTTGCAATTAAACTGGATCATGTTTCACCTTTCGTTCCGACATATATTTTTTTAAATAATCCAGCTTAGTAGAAGTGCTGGGGCGTATTTTAGATATTAGGTTGTTATTTCTAGTGGCGATTTAAGGATTAAATCACCTTGTTTGCACACCTTTAATTTATTTTCTAACAACCACATAATCCTGATTGAAACTGCTCAGATCGAAGTATATTTAAAATTAAAAGGATTTAAGAAAGAAGTCTACGAGTACCTGAAATAGGTATTGATGTTTTTTAGTGATTGAACACAGGTAAATAAAAATGATTTATAGTTATGTTGGCCAAAAATTGTAAATATTATATATAATATAATTTTCACAAATTATAAGCGCACAAAAAATGTAAGCTAATACAAGATTTATGAATTAATAATATACCAAATAAAAAAAATGATATTATATTTGAAGGATTATTTTTTATTTGAATTCCGCACAAACTGCTTCCAACCGTCTGGACCAATGAGATATGGTATCCCAAATGGGGTATGTTGTGTGGTTGAAGGTAGTGGGGACGGGAAATAGATGGGGAAGAGGAGGGTGGGGGAGTACTTGGCTATTCATACCCGGTTACCAATCAAGGCTAAAGCCATTTTATTTCAAATTTGAATGGTGGTCTTATACCAGGACAAAACTGAGAGCATCTACCACCCTGGACCTTGCCGAATTGATTGAACAAAAAGCCGGGATTCGAACCCGTGACCTCCGGATTACGAGTCCTCGACCAGATTAAAGCGATAAAAGCGTTTTTAACCTGAAAACAAGCCCTTTTGCCCAGGGTTTAAAAAGGCTTAATGTAGATTTAAAATATTAAAATTGTTGATCAAATCAACTGATAAAACTGTACTATTTTCGACAAAAGTTTGTAAACTTTAAACCGATATAATTAATCAAAAACTTAATAATGTTTCTGTTTGTGTTTTGAGTTGGCAACACCTCCAACAATAATACCGAAATATCATATCAACCAAACCAGTAAATTCAACCGAATCCCTGTCAATGATATCGCAAAGCTTTGGCTTCCTCTCCGGTTACTATCGTTTGTAGAATTTTGATGAAACTCAAACAGTTTCCGTTAACATGGCTACGTTTCCTCAATCAGAAAATCAATCATCGCCCAGCACCAGGCATTTCATTAATCGTGCCTGTATAGAATAGTTGTACTACTGTTAAGAAAATACAGGTATCTTTTCCTCTCTGGTTTCTATGACATATCAATAATTGAGCGTACATATTGCAGGAAACGTATTGGATAATATTTTAAGGAAGAATTGAAGTCAATCTTGCTTCTTGTGTACTTTTTAAGTGAGTATGAATTCTGTGTCCTTTAGAAAATGTTTGGGTATGTACCTGCTTATTTTATTATAAATAGAACGTTCTTTTTTTTTGCTTTAACATGGTAAAACATAAGGTTGATTATATTTGTTGGTGTATTTACGTTTTTAAGATATCGTTCACCCATCGATGGGCCACTGCAACAAAAATGTAGTGTGTAGATAATGTAATTGGTTAACAGTCTATTACTCCACTTATCCACAGATGTAAGCAGATACAACATACAATGGAATGTTTTTATTTATTGTTATCAAGTTTTACGTGTAGGACTCGATTTTATTTTTATTATTGTTTTAATATGTGCTATAACGCTTTTGAAATAACGTTACGGTGTCATCAACAATGTTATCATTCAATTCATAAAATCAATTTATTTATTACTAAGTTCTACTAAGTTATTATGCATGAAAGCTGTTTCGATTTCTGAAGGTAGTTGCTAATGCCTTCAGAAGGCAAAACAGCTGTCACGCGTAACAAAAGTTATAACAGATAACATTTTTAAAGATCCAAAAAATTTAAGTACATTAGATTTGTTTTCACATTCTCACGTTTATATTGTGACTTCTAACCCCTGAAATAACTCAAATTTTTGATTTGCACTCTTATCATTTTTCGACATCCATGTGACCGTCTCTTTTTAGATTTTTTTCAGTACACTAACCGTATAACTTAACGTATCACAAACGTATGTCTCGTTACTTCTCTATTCTAACCCGTATGCATACCTCAGGATTTTAACTTCTGCTGCAATCAACCTTTCTTTACATCAGTACTGTTTTAAGACAAAGGTCCTATTCATAATTCATTAAAAATTTTATTTGTAATAATTGCATTCTGCAAATAAAACACGTGTGTTGTACATTCAACTTTCGATCAATTTTGTTAAAAACCTACCCATTTCTCACAAACACAATATATTTTATAAGTACACAAACTCATGCCCATATTCCGAGAAGTCACCGTTCTCAACTATAATGGACAATGCTTCGTGTTCTCTTTTCCAAATCCCATGACATTGGTCTTACATGTCATTAAATGTCATTAAATTACTCAAACTTCAACTTAAATTGTGCAAATTCGTTCATCCTCGACATGAGATTTTGAGTTCTTTCATTCGTTGTTTAATAATAAAAAAAAACATAGTACGAGTACTTCGCAAACAGTGAAATTGCTTGCCGCTTCTTCATATAATTCATTAAAAAAATGTCATGATTAGATACTGTAACCAGAGATGAGAAGTTTTCTGATTTTAGAGCTGTTTTTTTCTGACGTGGAATTAATGTTACGAAATGGAAAGGAAAGTAAAATCATTAACAGAAATATTAATAAAAGACGTGTTCTAAGAAGATCCAATTTCAAGCCTCACAATTTAATCTTTTCTATTACGGAATTTTCCATTTATAGATTTGAGGACTTGATGGTTTTAGAAACATTTTAAGAATTACAAGTTATTGTCTTACCTGTAACGAGTTCTGTGAGGATCAGGATCCATGCCGACAGCAGTTTTGGACATATCGTCCTGAGCTCAAATACGGTCGCTGACATCATTGAGCTGTAACAAAAACAATAGAATTATTTGTTTATTTGTTTATTTATTTAAGGAACATAAACAGTCTTAGTAATATAATATACATAAGAGAATAATAAAAAACAGACCAATTATTAATGTTCACAGATAGGTATTTATAAAGACTAACTGAATGTAAACTAAAATATTTAAGAAAGATGAAAAAAAAAAAAAACAGAACTAAGCAGCAATTTAAAAAAATAATAATAATACAAATCCAAATTCAACAATTAATAAACCAATACACAACAATAAAATAAGTATGATTATAACTGTAATAGACTGCAAATTAGGTATTTGGGTTGGGAAGGGTAGGAGGAGGAGAGGGTTAAAGGAAAGTTAAGGGAAAGTTGCCACGCAAGTAATATAAAAATATTAGATACAATTAATTTAATAATCATGAATATGTGTTATTCGCACCTAGAATGTTATACAATGAATTTTTGTAACGACAGTAACTAGCAGTGAATATGTCAGCACGTGTGTCTATATTTGCAAATTTATTGTTATAGAAGTTACATGTCCTTTGCATAAATTCATTTTGATTGGAATTGGTGTTGCATCTGTCAATATAGAAAAGGGTATTTTGTCTACTATATCGAATCGGCGCGTGGAAATTTATTTTGTTTAGCAACTCCGGGCAGTCAACTTTAGAGTTAATGATTTTGTACAGGAGCATCTGATCAGCGACAAGCCTCCTGTTGAGTAGTTTCGTGATTCGAAAATGTTTCTCGATTTCGTCGTAAGAGTTGAATATGTTGAATGATTTAAAATTGAGGAATTTGAGAAATCGCTCCTGAACTCTTTCTAACCTGTTAACATAAACAATATAGCGCGGGTTCCAAACTTGTGAACAGTATTCTAGGTGAGGACGAACATGTGAATTGTAGAGAGTCAGAAAAGTCTTAGTGTTTTTGAAAAATTTGCATGTTCTCAGTACAAAACCTAGACTTTTTGTTGCTTTGGTGACAATGTTATCAAAGTGTTTTTCAAATGTAAGTTGAGAGTCCAAAATAACACCGAGGTCACGTATATAATCTTTATTTGTTAACTGCGATCCAGAAATGGTGTAATCATGCAGTATTTTCACATGGTTACGTGTGAATGTAACTTTGCAACATTTAGAAATATTAATAAAAAGTTTATTTCTTCGACAGTAATCCGTCAGTCGGTCAAGATCTGCTTGTAAACGCACAGAACAGTCCGGGGAGCTTATAGGAAGGTATATCTTCATGTCGTCAGCAAAAAGTAAAATATGAGAGTTGTGAAAACATGTCGTAATATCATTTATATAGATAGAGAAAAGCAAAGGACCCAAAATGGACCCCTGAGGCACACCGGAAGTGATGATTTTCCAGATGGAAGAAAATCCACCCACTGTCACAGCCTGGGACCTGTTTGTCACGTATGAAGATAACCAACGAAGGAGATCTCCATGAATACCATGATTAGCAAGTTTTCTAAGGAGGACGCTGTGATTGATCTTGTCAAAGGCTTTGCTATAGTCGGTGTAGATTGTATCAACTTGCACACGTTTATCCATGGAGGCAGACAAAAAATTTGTAAATATTATAAGATTTGTAGCAACAGAGCGACCTGCAAAGAATCCATGTTGAAATTCATTGATCGAATTCTTTAGCACAGGGAATAACTGGTCATAGACTATGTTTTCGAACACCTTTGAAAAAATGCAGAGTTTGGAAATGGGTCTATAATTATCTGCTTCACACTTAGTTCCCGATTTATGAATTGGTGTGATGTATGCTCTTTTCCATGTATCAGGAAATGTACCAGTCTTGAGCGATATATTATACAGTATTGATAGAGGAAGTGACAAATGATTTGCGCACTCGGTAATGAACAGTGGTGGGATACCATCTGGCCCAGCTCCCTTGCTGGAATCGAGCCGATTTAAATATTTAGATACAAGGTCAGCGTCGATAAAAATTGATCCCATTGCACAAACCTGCTTAGCTACAAAGTCATTGCAGGAAGTCCCCAGAGGGTCAGTCGGTTCGTAGACAGAATGAAAATAATCAGCAAATAAATTACAGACTGCCTGGCCACCCTCGGCTTTTAAATCCTTAAGATTTAATACGCTGGGAATAGATGCTGATAGTTTTTTTGATTTAACATATGACCAGAATGCCTTGGGATCTCTGGCGATATTCTCTTCAGCGTTATTAATAAAGTCTTCGTGACACTTCTTTGCCATTTTTTTCTGTCTGGTGCGCAGCCTTGAAAAAGTAATGTAATCAGAAGGGTTCTTATAAGTAGTATATAGTCTGTGAAATTTCTGCTTTTCACGAATAAGTTTTATTAATGATGAGCTATACCACGGGGGGTATGAATGTTTACCAGTACGCCTCGATGGAACCATGTCCGAGATCAAGTTATTAATAATATTGTAAAAATGCGATACTGCAGGATTGACGGAATCGGTTAAGTTAAGTAGGCTCCAATCTACTTGTGCCAGGCTGTCTCTTATGTCATCATAATTAGCCTTGTGGAATAAGGGCCGTTTTATTGAGTTTTCCTTTATGACCGGGGGTTCAACGAACTCAGCAGTGATGATGATGGATTTATGGTGAGTATCCTCAGGAACCAACGGATCAATCGCGGGAACAACGCTTACCGAGAAATTACAGAGAACGAGATCAAGAATTTTTCCTAACGTATTTTGAACACCTAACGTATTATGAATTTTAATTTCAATTTTCACCACAACCTCCACGTTAGATTTACTAGTATCGTCCATGTTATGCATAAGAAACGTATCTGCATTACTCATTTTTTGAGAAAATGGTGACTTAAGATTTATTGACGAATTTTAAAAATATATTTGTCAAAATCAAACAACGGCAATTTACAAATATTTGTTTCTGTAATCAGTATAATTCACAATTCATTTTAAAAAATATATGCGTTCGACTTTAAACTGATACATTCAATTTGTAATACGAATAATTTCAAATACAATAAAATTTAGTACCTACACCTGGAACCATTTATAGGTCACTCCAAGAGGACCGCTATTTTTGGTGACTTAGCAGTGGTGTCCAGGTGCTTGGGGTGAGGTTTGTCTAGGTCTTGGCGGCGGATACAGTTGCCCATTTGATGGATGGATTCATACGTCTGTCACTCCTGGACACATGATCCCAGATTTCTACTCACCACTTTTTACCTGCACCTTTTTCTTTCGCAGAATTCTTTCTTTCTTTAACTTTAAAAGACACTCCAGGTACACAGTATCCCCTAAGACGACATAGGCCCAGAGAGAAAATATTTTCCTCAGAACCTTCTGTGTTGAGATAATGTAAAAAAAGTGCTCATGACACTTAAAGTAACATATATTTTTTTAAAATTATTCTGGTACAAAACCTTCAAATTTGTATAATTTTATCCCACTCAAACATGATTCAAATCAATTATTATTTCAGAGAACCTATTTATTTCTACATCAGGCCTACTTTTCCAAGTTGCAAATTGATCACGATTTCGATTTAAATAAGTGTATTCAAATTACATTAACAGTTCGACTAAGTAAATACCATAAAATTTTACGGAGTCTGCGACGGGGTTATTCAAAATGTAAGTGTGTCGAATTTCCTCGCATGAAACGAAGTTTTTAAACTAGATTCTCCGAGAGCACTTACATCAATATTCTTATGTCTTTATATGGGGTCGTAAAAGGCTTTGGGGGAGCATAAATATTTGCACGATAGAGCACATCAACGGGTAAGTTTATCCAACCAAATGCAGATAATATTATACGCTGAAGATTTTATGGTAAAGATTAAAATTATTATCGATGTTGGAAAATGTCGTGAGATCATTGCAATAAATGTCGGAGCTGTAATAATAAATTAGAAATCATCCACTAGCAATCATATTAGATAATAAATCTTAACTTTTCTCAAAATTGTTGAAATTATTTTAAAGTACCAGCCTATTTTATTATATCGTGGCATTGACACTCCTTTATAGTATTTTTGTTTGGTTTTCATTTTATTTTATACAATTTTTATTTTTTTGAGTGACCAATAGTTTGCGTTAAAATAAATCATAAAAATACACAGGATGTCTAGAGGTAAAAAACACAAACTTTGGGAGGTTATTCTACACGATGGTAGAAATAAAAAATATGAGTAATTTTTTCTAAATCCATTTTTTTCCCATACAAAAATTTTTTTCGTGGAAGAATATTATTTTTTTCATGCAAACAATTTAATTTTCTTGCACGAAAACTACTTTAAAGCACAGAAATTTCAAAAAACTTTATTTACCTTTTTCTACTTGTAAAAAAATTGTTGGTTGAAAGGTTGTTTCTCATATAGGATCGCCTCCCAAAGTTTGTGCGCTTTACCCCCTGGCACCGTGTACAAGTTTTATTAATTGTAACCTTTAAAAGTTTCCAATGGATATTAAAATATTTATAAATTATATTACTCTTTACAATAAATATATTACTTTTTAAATCTAAAAATTATCGAAAATAAACATGAATTTCAAATTAAATTGAATAATTACCCGAAAGTTTTGAAAGAGTTCATTGCTATTATTGATATTTAATTTAAATCTTGAAATCTATTTATTGATATATCTTGAGTTTTTCTTACATATTTGTTATAAGTTGCAATATTATTATTTACTTACTCCAATAATTACATACTTAAGCATGAATTACCTCACCAAACACAATAGCCTTGTCTCTTAATGGCGAGTATATGCTATTATTATATTCATTTACAACTCTGTTTAGATGTTAAATAAGATGTGTACTTATTGTAAAAACATACAAACATTAAATAAATAAAAAAAATTAAAAATGTGATTAAGTGATTTGAAAGATGTTTTTTTTTTTGTATGTTAATAAGTTTAATTATATAATTCGTTAAGTTGTATTCACTCGACCCTAAAATATTTTAAATATATACCTAAAATAAGGCATCAAACTTTCCCGCGCACGGTCATTTTCCCATTAAAATACAAAAAAATCCATTGGTGATTAAATTTCTCTTCACTTTCGTATCGCGCAGTGGCTGCTTGGATTAATATTGAATATATGTATGTAGTGGCTGCTCTCGTTCACCAGCTACGCTGGCAGTAGCTCTTTGGTTTAGGCACACAAAACAAACACGGGACTGCGCGTTCCGGCTGATCGCAAGGCGAGGAGAGCGCGCGTACTACACGCGATCACCCTCTCCGATAGTCTCGCCGCGCTGGGGGAATAAAGCGGGTATTATAATTAGAACCTTATCATAAAAGGCTCGCAAATATATGCATTATATAATTAATTTAATTAGGTTACCCGTAGTAAAAAAAATAGTTTAAAAAAATTTGGGTTTTAGCATTGTATATTTATCATAGAACAGGACGCACGTTCGGAATATTGTTTACTTCATAAAAAATCGTTCCCTTTACGCCTCAAATAATAAAATGATACTAAAATCCCGTGCCGTGTAGTCCGGCCGATTTTGTTTTTAACCCATATGTATATTATCTATAACACATGTAACTTAATTTTAGTAGAGTTCTGTACTGCCCTGAAGAAGCTACGGAGGTAGCGAAACCCGGTCGGCATTAAGTACATAAAAAATAAAAAGTGGTGTTTACAAAGTTATTGTTTTATTTTAAATTATAATGTCACATCACAAAGTATCTGCTTCATATGAACAAAAATTACCTCTTTCTTATCTTAGTCTCCTAGCAATCCTTCTTAGGAACCAATGTTTAACGGATTTAATATGATGATTATAGTCAGCATAAAAAGGAGACCAAACAACACAAGCATATTCAAGTTGAGGGCGAACCAAGGAGCAGTAAAGAGTAAAGTAATAAATTCATATCTTTATTTTCATTGTGGTCATAGTGACCGCACCTGGGTCGCGCAGTGTTTATTTTGCAATGTTCAGGGTTTCATTCCCAGCTTGCCAGCGCTATACACACATACTTTAGTAACTTCAGTACCGACTCGGCTGCTAAAGTGCACAGCGGAGTGTAATTTTTTTTTCCATTCATAATTCGAGAGCGGTTAGTGGTCGCAGGTCACGTAATTTAAGGCATAAATTTAGGAATAAATTTGGGAGGCGGGAATGGGTACCGCCGCCCCGGGAACCTTTATTGCATAACCAACACCTCTGCCATAAGTCACCTCAAGTGGTTCGCTACGTTTAGTGATTTAGCAGGGGTGCCCGGGTATACGGAGTAAGGTTCGTCTAGGTCTTGGAGGCAGATGACCAGGACAAACTGAATCCCAGATTCCTACCCACCCCTTAAACCCTTTTCCTTCCCAGAACTCTCGTCCCCTTCCTTTTCTTAAAAAAAACCCTCCACATAACATCCCCAAAGATGTCATAGGCCCTGAGGGAGATTATTTTCTTCAGGCCCTCCTGTGTGGAGCTCATGTAAAAAAAAATAAAATATTTATATATGAAAATTGGAACGAAAAATCGGAGAAACATAGATGAAAGGTTAGAAACAAGCAAAACATGATTAATGTGTGATCTAAAAAAATTTAAAACCATTGCGTTTGTTTAAAAATGTCAGCAGCCCAGATGAAACGCATTTTTAATATATTACTATCTTCTGACGTGTACCCGGCATGCGGGGTTTTGAATGGTTTGGAATATAGTTAGGAGGTTGTTAATTCTAGTGCAAATGACAACTGAGTGCATTTTTAGGGTAGTAATAATATTATTGTAAAGAATGGGAGGAGTTTCGTTTATAAATACTTATTTCACATTTTGATCGTGCCATGCCTTTTTCGGGCATCCTCGACGTCTTTTATCATTGTTGTCATACATTTTCTTTACACCCTTTTCTTCTTTTATTACATACCACATTTTATTACAAATAAGTATTTATTTAATCGTGCTATGTTTTCCTTCGGCGTCCTTCTACCAGTTACTTCCACGTCATAAATTCTCTGTACACCTCTTTCTTTGGTAATAATGCACCTCATTTTATAAACAAATAATTATTTGATTCATGTCTTTGCCGTCCCCGACTTCAAACAAACCACCCTGTAAACACTTTCGGCACTCATAAAAACAAAATTTGAAATATTCAGCGAAAACGGCGATTTTGAGTTTTATAGGGCGCACACATCTGGACATTGCCTGTATATACGTTGCAAATTATTTGACGTGTTCCATATCCAATTTCGCAAACTAAATATTTATTATAATATCATAATAATACTTTACAATAATAACAACAAAAAAGTGCCAATTATGATGTTTCTAAGAGTAAAAAAGTAATTATTTGAAAATCATTAAAATGATGGACTACATTTTAGATAAAAAATAAACTTTCTTGTCTTTTAATTACTTAGGCATTTTGCTTTGATTTATTTCACATTAATTTTATCTTTTTAAAAATTACCAAAAACATCGTGACCGCAGTTGGACCTCTGGTGGATTACTTTACATTTTTGCAATGATGGACTACTTTAGATTTTTAGATAAATAATAAACTATCATGCCTTCTAATTAATTAGGGATTTTAGTTTGTTTTATTTCGCAGTAATTTCATGTTTTTAAAAATTACCAAGAACATCGTGACCTCTGCTGAACAGCTGAACCTCTGCGTATTTCAATATAGAAACAAGCGGTTAATTAGAAATTGATTTTTTGTTTTGTGTCCGTAAAAACCTTTGTTAACTCAATAAATTGTATAGGGACCTACTATTTACTATGACCAGTCGTTTCTACGACACGTTTTTGAGTTCTATAGCTCAGTTGTGGAACGATTTGCCGGCCTCTGTGCTTCCTCTCTCTTACAACAAGGGCCTCTTCAAAACCCGTGTTCTTACTTCGGGCTCACCGAAATGCTTACAACACTTTTGACGTATGGCTTCAGTGGATAGTATCTGCAGGATTACCTAGCATTCCTCCTTGTACCTTTTTCCAAAATTGTAGTACCTACCTATCATTTATTTTCCAAACCTACCTACCTTATACCTACTAAATACAAATATGTGTCACAGGGTGACCGGACAACTCAGAATAAAATCAACTCAACACCTCTATATCGACTATTTTTCAATTTTTTTTTTTATAGATTTTAATTAATTTTCGAAGAGGTGTTGACTTGATTCTGAGTTGGAACCTTATCATAGTGCTCAGTTGGAAAGCAAAATTCAACCTACCAACGTCTATTTTCTGATTACGGAGCCGTGTTTACGTGATTAGATTACGAAAAAAAAAACATCGTGAGCTCGCGAGTTTGGTGGTTAATGTGACGAACCAGCAAAATTTAAAGAAGAAAATAGGCTAAATCGGCATTCCTTGACTTTTCTCATTCTTTCCGTTTTGCGGATGTCTTGTTAAGTCCCCAACACTCCGATAATAGAAAAAAAAACCTGAAAGGCTTTGCTCGGAAAAAAGCAAAATTTCAATTGTAAAATTTAAAAAATCCGTTTTTACTTGGGAGGAAATTAAAAAATATAGAGATGGTGTCTTCCTAGTTTTCCAAGGAGCTTTTCCGTTTTACAATAAAGTATAGATAAGTAAAGTTTATGATGGAAAACTCTTTTCATTGGTCTATCTGAACTTTGCCACAGTTGAGTTACCAATAAATTTTATTAAGTCGCGTGATACTTTGATTTGAAGGCTTTGTAAATATATGTCTACTTCTGAAAAGAGAAGTTTCGTCGATTGCATGAAAAGTATTTATTTAGTTATTCGTGTACGGTTTAGTTTTTATTTTTCGTATGAAAATCTACCAAGGTTAATGTATGAAATTTGCGTTTTTAATCTATATTTTCACATTTAATACTTTAGTAGTAAGGAGAATAGAATCAAAGTTGATGTTTAGTAAAGTTTGATATTAAGTTAATCTTAATGTTAACCGTAAATTGGATTTTTTTCTACTAAAAACCGCTGTGGCATCATCACGAATAATTATTTTACCAATTTGGGAGGCAGGTATAACCAACACTAGTGCCATAGATCACCCCAAGTGGTTCTCTACGTTTGGTGACTTAGTAAAGGTAGTCTTCTCAAATTCGAGATATCACATTTTTTGGCATAATTTACTTAATCCGGTTCTTCCCGCTCGCATATTACAAAATGTAAAAAAAAAACTAAAAAAATGTACTTATTATTCATATGGCTTCAGTCTCTTTCAATAGATGTCGGTAACTTAGTTTGTAATAAAAAGTTCTGATATATCCCAACAGATGGCAGTTGAATAGGATATCAGAAGATTAGCATCTATCGCCGTTCGTGTCTTTAATGGTTACGATGATGACATTTTTGAGATTGGGCGAGCTCCCACAGTACTCTCGCCGCAGCCAAAGAATTTCTTAGAGCCTAGCCTAGTAATGATTTTTGTCCAGTTTAATATTCATCGTAAATATTTACAACTAGCTGGTACCCGGCATGCGTTGCCATGCCATTTAATAAATAAATTATTTTCTCCTGCGTGTCCTTTCCCATTCGTCCCGTTCCCCTTCCGCCTCCCCTTCCTCTCCCGCGTCCTCTTCCCGTCTCGCGTTCTGACTCCGCCTCCTCCACCTTTCCTCCCCCCACTCCAATACCCCTTTCCCCATCCCGCGAACCCCTCTCCCAAGCTCCCCTCCCCCCTCCCAGATTCCCCTCCCCCTCCCGGGTTTCCCTCCTCCCCCTCCTGCGAACCCCCTACCCGAGCCCCCCTCCCGCATTTCATACATTCTTTCCCGGTACATTCAGTTTTCAAACAGCTCGCATGCCACCTTTTGCATATTTCATAATGCCAGAGCTCACCAGTAGTAAAATCCAATTTGGTGCCGTTGTTCGGAAGTCAGTCATGCGCGTAAATACATTTCGGCGATTCATTTTTTAGAGATAAATATTAACTACGATGACTGATTTAAAAAATATATATCAACATGGTTTTACGGCAACGATTTGTTTTGCTTTTCTTCTGACGTTAGCAATAACTGCCGGCCTCCGTGGTCCCGAGGCAAGACTCTCGACTCACAATCCGAAGGTCGCGGGTTCGAACCCGGCGTGCGCAAATAAATTTTATTTGATTCCTTTGTGTTATTTCACAATTTATTCATTTAAAATAAATAGTATATTTGCGGCACGTTCCAGAGTGGAAGATAATATCAGTATCGCCCTGGTGTAAGACCACCATTCAGAATTGAAACGTTGCTTGAAATGGCTTTAGCCGTGTTTAGTGACCAGATCTGAATAGCCAGGTACTTCCCCACCTTCCTCTTCCCTATCTCCTTCCCCTCCCCATTACCTTCAGCCTCACAACATACCCCGATTGGGGATGCCATAGTCTCACTGGCTCCACACGGGAGCAGTTGGGACTCTTGTGCGGTATTGTAAAAAAAAAAAAAAATAACTGTAAAAAAAAAAAAAAAAATAACCCGCCTTTTTCGACAGAAAACGTAAAATAAATATAATATTTTAATATTTTTAATTTCGTAACGCCAGAACTTACCATTATATATAGCCTATATTACTCGCGTATAAAGTAGCTTTCTATTGGTGAAAAAAATTCTAAGATCGGTTTATTAGTTTATGCGTGAAAGCGTAACAAACAAACACACGCAGTTTCGCATTCATAATATTAGTATAGATTTAGAATTTTAGGGTAGGTACTTTCTATTACATAATTCAATTTACCAAATTCTGACACAGGCATTTAAATACAATAGCGAGTTCCCGGCATATGCTATGCCACTTAATAAAGAAAAAAAATCGCTCTACTTACCCTTTCCCATTCGTCCCAGATGATGCCAGAACTCACTTTACACGTATATAAACCATCGCGGGAATGCGCACATCAAATCCCCAAAGTTTCATTGCAATCGGATGAACGGTTTAGCAACGCAAAACATCTCACAAACATAGACAGAAACAAACACATTTTCTATAGATCAGCAATTTTAATATCAAAAATGTCAGTTGAGTATTTTTAAATTTTTTTAAAGTTTACATTAAAAAAATTTGTATTTAAAAAATGTTTTTGTAATTTCTAATAATACCATTTATTTAAGCGTATTTCAACTTTCAAAACCAGTACCTATTTAGTTTTTCGATACGTTTACAAATATTCCATTTATTTGAATTTTTATTGCGAAATCGATATATATCGAAACATTTTTACCTTTTGACAAAATACGCCAAATTTTTGAAGGGTTAAGCTTTGAGCTTTAAGCTTTGAGCTTCAAGCTTTGAGCTTTAAAATTTTTGAAGGGTTAAACTTTGAGCTTTAACCTTAAGCTTTGAGCTTTAATCTTTAATATTCAAGCTTTGAGCTTTAAGCTTTGAGCTTGAAGTTTTGAGCTTTAAGCTTTGAGATTTAAGCCTTGAGCTTTAGGCTTTGAGCTTCAAGCTTTCAGTTTTAAGCTTTGAATGTAAGTTTAGAGCTTTAAGCTTTGAGATTAAAGTCTTGAGCTTTAAGCTTTAAGTTTTGATCTTTAAGCTTTGAGTTTAAAGCTTTGGGCTTTGAGTTTTGTGATTAAAGCCTTGAGCTTAAAGCTTTGAGCTTCAAGCTTTCAGCTTTAAGCTTTGAATTTAAGTTTAGAGCTTTAATTTTTGAGATTAAATCCTTGAGCTTCAAGCTTTGAGCTTCAAGTTTTGAGCTTTAAGCTTTGGGATTAAAGCCTTGAGCTTAAAGCATTGAATTTCAAGCTTTGAGCTTTGAGATTTAAGCCTTAAGTTTTAAGATTTAAACTTTTAGCGCTAAGCTTTATGCTTTGCGCAAAGCTCAAAGCTTAAAGCCGAATGCATAAAGCTCAAATATTAAACTCAAAGCTTAAATCTCAATCTTAAAGCTCAAGCTTAAAGCAAAAATTCAAAGTTTAAAGGCCAAAGTTTAAGCTTAATATCAAAGCTCTAAACTTGAGTTCAAAGCTTAAAGCTTAAAACTCAAAGCACAAAGCTTAAAAATAAAGCTCAAAGTTAAAGCTCAAAACACAAATCTCAAAGCACAAAGCTTAAAGCTCAAAGCTCAAAGTTAAAGCTCAAAACACAAATCTCAAAGCACAAAGCTCAATACTCAAAATTCAATATCAAATCTTAAAGTTCAAGGCTTAAAGCTCAACACGTAAAGCTTAACGTTGAATGCATAAAGTTCAAAGCTTAAAGCTCAAGAATCAAAGCTCAAAGCTTAAATTTCAAAGCTTAAAGCTAAAACTCAAAGCACAAAGCACGGCTTGCGTTGCAATGCAAAGAAATCAATTGATTCTCCTTGAATGTCCTTTCCCGTGCGTCCCCGTTCACCTCCCGAGTCCCCTTCCCCTTTCGCGTTTCCCTTCTACCTTCCCCGCCTTCCCATCCCTCGTCTTCCCACCCACGTACCCCACCTCCCCCGTTCTCCTCCCCCCTGCCTTTCCTCCTTGCCACTAAAATATATGAAATACGCACATTTTCATTAATACAAATTCAATAACGCCAGAACTTACCATTATAAATAGCCTATATCCTTTGCGGGCGTGCGCACAACAAATCACCAAAGTTTCATCGCAATCGAATGAACGGTATGACAGCGTATAAAATACGAACAAACAATTTTTGATTTTTATACAAAAGATAGGAAAGATTTGATTGTTTGTTGGTGTCCTTCCGTACGGCCCGTACCCCAGTGACGCTAACATTGTATAATACTTACATTTCTAAACTCGTGATATCTTTTGAATGGGATGTCCGAATTGAATAATTCAAAAAGTTATATAAAGGCATTGAAGCAGTCTCGAATATAAAATAATTTATATTGATAAGAATTAATATCAAGATACAAATAAAGAGTCTTTTCTAGCGGCGGCATTTCAATTAAATTTTTTAAATAAAAGAACACTTATTGTGGCATAACTATAATAGTTAGACATATGCTGTCGCGACATTTTTTGTAGATAATGATGTGTTCTACAAAGTTGTAGTACATTATTTTATTCTATCATCAATAGTTTTTGCAGCGCACGTGATTTAAAGAATATTTTCGGTAATTTTTTTACACCTTGGGTTACATTATTGTAGTTTTAGTAAAGATCCTTAATTTTTTTTTAGATAAAATATAGCCTATGTTACCTGGGAATAGTGTAGCTTCCCAACAGTGAAAGAATTTTTCAAATCGGTTCAGTAGTTTCGGAGCCTATTCGATGCAAACAAACAAACAAACAAACAAACAAACAAACAAACAAACAATCAAATCCTTCCTCTTTATAATATTAGTATAGATAACTTAATAAACGAACTATTAATCACTCGAACCTATAACTTATTTGGAAGATACCCAAAACATCTTAAGTGATATCTTATAACTGAAATTTAAGATACATGAAGATAATGAAATGGTACAGTTTTTGAAATCTCTTCACGATGTTACCGTCATGGTCTTTATCAAATAACTCATCCTTTGCAATATAGTTGGAGGTACGCGTAATGTAATAAAACCTTTTTTTTAAATGACACATTCCAAGTGACGAATAATCTGCTAATGTTTGAAAAACTTCCACTACCTAATCGGAAGAAGCTGTTTGTACAATAATAATGGTTTCAACAAGCAGACAAATTGAAATCTCGACGCACTTGTCGACTCAGTCACTGGCCGGTCAAATTGTTATTTGTAGGAAGGGTTCCAGCTCAATACCTTTTTGAAAAGTCATTAAAAGCTATAAAAAAATTAATTAGCCCATAATCCTAGCCTAACGCAACTTATTTAAACAAATTTGTATTTATATTTATCATTTTTAATGACTTTTTAAAGGAGGTTCTGAGATGATTTCATTCTGGATTGTCCGGTCACCATAGAGACATAGAAATGAGAGGAGTAATGAATGAAAAAGAAATAAAACATAACATAGGAATTATTTAGAGTTGGAAATAAACGTTGCACAAGGCGAACCCGTATTAGGGCAGAATTTTTAATTATATAGCATTTTAAATGTCTTAAATTTTTATTTCCTGAATACGACAGAAGAGTTTTACTATAGTGGTGGGAGGAGCTAACCTAACTTAATCTAACTTAACCCAACCGTCTGAAGCCGGTGGAACTAAGGCATTCCAAAATGAGATAGGAAGAGATGAGGGAGAGTAAGAGGAAGATGAGGAAGAACCTGGCTATTCAGATCTGGTCACCAAATACGTCTAAAGCCATTTCAAGCATCGTTTCAATTCTGAAAAGTGGTCTTATATCAGGGTGATACTGATAGTATATTGTACTCTGCCGAAAATATATGAATTAAACCTATTATTTTAAAATAATAGGTTTTGAAATAACACACATTATTCAAATAAAATATTTTTGCGCACACTGGGATTTGAATCCGAGAGCCATACTTTGCCCAAGGTTTATCTTTAAACGCAGAGGATAATGTTATTTTTTTCCTATTTAAAAATATTATACTACCACTATAGTAAGCGAAAAATGTTGCTTGTGTCGTGATGGATGACTAAGCTGAAGAATTTAAGACTAAGCTAAGGATTGAACTCACTGGGTGGGACCCAGACGTAATGCCAACTCACTCACTGACTGGTCGTTTATTATTTTGAATTTCTTATTAATATTTAAAAGGTGACATTATTTACAGCATGCACTTTCTCTTAATGTTACGTACTTTTTTACCATGTAAGCACTCCATCCCAGCGACTGAGATAACTTGAAATATGTTCAGTAAAACTCCAATAAAGATCGAGGTTTTCACCGAGATTAAAAGTTGTTTTATTTACCATATTGTAAGGTTTAAAATGAAGTCCGTACTATGGGACGCTCTAAATTATTCTGAAGCTGAGAAACCAAACACTGTGGTGGTAGCCCAGCTATCTATCATGTATCATTGACTAAAGGCGCATTAGAAACGAACGACGATAGTCGACACTATTCTAAGTTACTACTTAACTGACATTTGTTGAGGCACCTAAAAACTACGTTTAACTATCTATTCTGACCACATAAATATATTCCAAACTTTGTGCGGGTAGTTAAAAAAAATCGAACATGTGTCTTTTTGCTTAACGTGCTCCAAATAGAAAATTTACTGCTCTTATAATGTAGGTTAATTAAAATAAATTAAGTTATAAAAGTGGAACAGCGTACTAAAGTTTAAGGGAGGAGAAGCTCATAATTTAATGATATTATGATGTGTTCAAATCCTGGTACTAATAACACAGTGTGTTGTTATCTTGCAAACTTTCATTCCGGCATTATGTAAAGTTCGTCTATAAAACTTTAAATTTTCTAGTAGCATTTTCATACTCTGCAAGAACGAACTGCATTATTCAAATCAAGAGTTCGCAAACAAGCGCGTTTGCTAAGAAGGGAATATATTGTAGTACTTACCTAGTAGTTGTCTTACAGCAGTCGGAGAATAGGTGTACCTTGTACCTACGTGAGTTGTTTGCCGAAGAGAATTTGCATAAGCTTGCGATAAACAACAATGTTGAATCTTGTTTTTAAACAGAATCTAATGCTTATTCTAGGATTGAAAAATATTCTTACTGTACAAAATTCTAATAAGAAAATGACGATTTCTACCTAAGTAACAAAAATATAAGGTACATAACTGATTTTCATTTTTAAAGATCGCCCAAAATTTTTTTTTTTTTTAATATTATTCCCACACAGGAGCCCTGGAGAAAAATATTTTCCCTCAGGGCCTACGTCATCCCTCAGAGTTTTTTAGGAAAGAAAGGAGAGGAAGTTCTGAGAAGAATAAAGTTTTGATGGGTTGGTAGAAATCTGGGGGTCAGTTAATCCAGGAATGACGGACATATGAATCCATTCCTCCCACTGTGATGCAAGACGATGATCTGAGAGAGTCACCCCTTTGAACTCGGGCTCCCTTGCTAAGTCACCACTAGCGGACCACTTGGGGTGACCTATGGCAGAGGTGTTGATTATCCAATAAATGGTTCCTGGGGCGGCGGTACCCATATCAGCCTCCCAAATTAAAAATAATGGGTTTGTAATCGCTTAGTTAACAAGGAAATAATATTTTCAAAATATTATTTTTTGAGGTAGTATGGAGTGGGCAAGAAAAAGAGACGGGAAAGAGGTACGGTGGAAAATGCCTGACTATTCAGATCTGGTCGTCAAGCGTGGCTAAAGCCATTTCAAAATAATAGTGGACTAGTTGACTTTCACTAGGATCCCCACGATTTTGGATTTCCAACGGTCGTCTGTTAGTCGTGCCACATGCCCAGCATTGTTCCAAATAAGTTGTAATATTTATGACAGTTTTTATCAATAATGTAGCTCAGAGGGAAAACATAAAAATATATCGTATCATCGAAGATGAAGATATTATTATTGAATATAAACCAAACATGAAATAGAACAAGATACAGAAAATAAACAGGTAACGGTAACACTTGGGAATCAAACCCAGGATTTACCGGGACATCGCTTTTATTGATTATTTTTTCTCAGTTTATATATTTACCTCACGTCTCAATTTTTGGATTAACAATTTTATTATCAATTAATTATTTATCATATTTGACTGTAAAATTATCTTTATTCTATTATTATGTGATACATTAATATTATCTTCGCCTTCAATGATTAAATATTACATTGATAGGTTAAATGATAAATTAAAATAAATATTACATATGTGTGGTGAAATCATGTATGATCGTGTGAGAAATGTGGAGATCCGCAAATAATGCAAGGCTGATGTAAGCGTAATGAATAAGATTAAGAAAGGTACGCTCAGATGGTTTGGGCATATAGAGCGAATGTATGAGGAAAGGAGTGTGAGAAGAATACATGACATAATGTGAATGGAAGAAGAAGTCGGGGACGCTCGAGGAAGACAAGGCACGAACAAGTGAATCAGTTACTTGAGCCGGGCGATGTCAAAAGTCAGAATAATAGAAGAGCATGTATGAGACGATGTATGAATGTGAACAAGGCAAGGAGTGTGTGCCAAGATTGAGTTGTTTGGCGGTCCAGCCTCTCTGCCTACCCCTGCGGGGAAGCGGTGTGATGGTTAGTTAGTTTGTTATTATTATACTTGTACTGAACAGGTAATCCGATGTAAGTGCGCTGTGAGGGTTTTCGTGTTCCCGAGATGAGCTCATTGTTTCCTTACTTAATGAGAAATGTATGAAAATTTTCAAATCGGTAAAGAAAAGTTTTCTCACAAAAAAAATAATCATTTTCAGAGGCCTGACGAATCTTACACAAATTGGTGATGGTCGTTTTCCATCAAATATCATCAAAGATCACACTTCTAGGCTTTTTCTGTTCAGTAACGTTAGTAGGATCTTAGTATGCCAACATTCTCATTTAATTATTTAATGAATTGAGTTGCTGCTTAAATATTTTTATTTCGAATTAATAATTGTTGAAAACCATCAATGATTTTATGAAGCGTATTTTAGGTTTATCTATTACTAGCTTTTCCCCGCGGCTTCGCTCGCATGGTATTACGGGAAATTACTGTAGCGCTTGCACTTATCAATTATCTCACCCCCCCACCCCACCCCCACCCCCTCCCGCATTTCATATATTCATTCCCTTACATTCAGTTTTCAAACATCTCGCCTACCACCTAAATTTCATAATGCTATAGCTCAAAGAAAAAAAGAATTACTTATCCAATTTTGTTCATTCGTTCGGAATTTATGCGCTTACAAACATTTCGGATGTTTATTTTTATTTAAATGTTTGGAAGTTGGTTAATATAATAAAAAAATACTCTATATATCATTCAGTCTTTATAATTGTTACGAATTATATTTTTAATATAGGAACTCTCATCTGACATTTATTCCAAGCTTGTCCAAAAAAAAAACCGAATTCTAATATTTGAATTTTCTGCAGTAGTAGCTGACCAGTAGACTGAGTACCTACCAGCATAGAGCCCAAAAATATATCAGCATTGTTTCCATGGAAAAGATTTTTTTCTGACGTTAGCAAAAACTCGCTTTTGTTAGCGACAGAAAACGTATAACAAATATAATTTATTAATATTTATAATTTCATAACGCCAGAGCTTACCATCATATACAACCTGTAGTCTGCGCATATAATTTAGCTTTATATTGGTGAAAGAATTATTAAAGTCTTTATATTGTGTTATGCGTGAAAAGGTCATAAACAAACTCGAGCAGTTTCGCATTTATAATATTAGTATGGATGATTTAACTAATTACCTTCTGAAACAATGTTCATTGTGAAACTAAATGCGTTAGATTACTTACGAAAAGGGTTTAGGCCTTTAGCTAATTCAATTGAAAATTTTCCGTTGAAGTACAAAATTATTCAGTATGAGTAATAAAATTTTCGATATTTCATTGTGGTTAATCGCGGCGGGCCTGTAGATTGGTCCGCGACTTTTCGACCTGCGACATAATATCCCCGACAAAATATCCCGAACAAAAAATCCCCGACAAAATATCCTCCAACAAGATATCTACTAAAACCTAACCTCACCTAACCTAACCTAACCTAACAAAAATAGGACAAAAATAATAGTCATCATCCTTTAACACTTCCGTACCGGACCAGGGGAACGCACTTACACTAACGAGAGTTTAACGCTGTATCTAAGTTGTTTTTTAAACCACATACTCAATACCACATAATTTGGGTAATCCTAGAAAAAATATTTAGTTATCGATCTGCATTAAAAAAATTAATATCGCCTTACTACTTTTCTTAATATTAATTCATTTATATCAAATTCCGGTCGAGAATCTGTCCAGCCCGCCCCCTTTCCCCTCTGTTCGGGCGTTACCCCGTATCCATCCGCTGGAAGTATCGGCACGATTCTAAGCGATAGCAAGTAATTTCTGAGTTGTTAGTGGAAAGGACTAGATCCCGTTTGTTTACACTGCGCATCTAGTTTGCTCTTTTTACAATGCTATAATGTTCGCTTGCCGGTCAAAGATCATTCGGTCTGGATCGTTTCCGCTACGCGCCAATCGCCAGTCAACATTCGGAAACAAGGCGTTATGGTTGCTATCGGCCCGCCTTCTCTGTTTTCTATGGAGAAATACGCGTTATGGTCTAAATTCGTTAGAATATTAATTATGACTATATTTATGAAACGATTTAGATAATGACTATTGAAATAAGATGAATATGCTTCTTTCTTATATATTACCAAAACAAATTTCCAAAAATGGTGTCATTAACACCCTTTAATAAGCAAAACAAATTGGGGTCCCCAAGTGACCCCCCTTCGGATGAAGTGTGATTTTTTTCTTTCCGGGACGAAAAGGTTAAAGACAATAAATTATCGTCCAAAAATAGTAAAATGGGACAAAAATAGTACAGACATCGTGTAAAGACAATAAATAATTGTTCAAAAACAGGAAAATTTAAAATAAGGTTAGGTTAGGTTTTAGTATGATATTTCGTCACGGGATGAAAACGCGCAGTACCCTGTAGATTATCTCAACAGCCGAGGCTAAAGGCTTTAAAAGTCGTCTGAGCTGCATTTCGATGCATACTGTACCTAACTACCTAATGCAAAACTAAACTTTTTATCTCACGGTTTTTTTTTTCAAATACATGTAGCAATAAAATCTTGTCTCAGACATTTATACCGGATGAGCTCAAATGTAGTATTATTAGGCCAATATACAAAGGGGGAAAACATTCCGAGAGAGAAAATTACAGACCAATAAGTATACTGCCAGCTATTGAAAAAATTCTAGAAAAATACATCTCCGTAAATTTAATAAAATACCTAGAAAGTTTCTCCATTATTGATCCCAACCAATACGGATTTCAAAAAAAGAAAAGTACAGAAATGTTACTGCAGGACTTTTCGAATTACACAAATCAAGAACTCAATGATAAAAAACATATTCTGGTTTTATTCATAGACAACTCTAAAGCGTTTGATACTATTGATCCGACAAAACTATTACAGATATTGGAGGCGATTGGAATTAGGGGAAAATTACTAGAACTACTCAAAAACTATTTAAAAAATCGACAAATTAATGTGAAACTCTTTCAAACTTACAGCAAAGCTAAATTTATGTCAACAGGAGTCCCGCAAGGGTCAATCCTCGGTCCAACATTATACATAATATTTGTTTCACTCATGAATAAAATCTTCACATTTGTTAAACATTACGTTTATGCTGATGATACGGCACTAGTTATTTCGCATGAAGAATTAGAAATTGCAATAAAACTCATGCAGCACGATTTCTTATCCTTACAGAAATGGTCACATGATGCGGGTCTTATAATAAATTCAAAAAAAACTAAATTAATGCATATACGATCTCCACATGCCAAATATACCATCACACCTGTAATAAAGTCGCATACATTTGAGTGCATACACAATTCGTCACAGTCCTGCAAATGCGGAACCATTGAACTTGTACAAACATATGTATATTTGGGGATAACTGTAGATATGCACATGAAATGGGATACCCACATAAGCAACATCTGCAAACGCCTAAGAGCTATTGCGGGGCGAATTTACAAAATAAAATATTTTATGCCCATTAGTACGCTAAAAATAATTTATTTGTCACTAGCGGAATCCACTATCAGATACGGAATAACATCTTGGGGAAACTCGTGCAAGACAAATATAGGTTATATTCAAACGATTCAAAACTCTTTGACTAAGCTCTTGGTAAGCAAAAGTGTTTATGCACAAAGAAGGGACATAAAATTACTTTATGAATCAGTTAACATATTACCTGTGCGAGGAATATTATGGTTTAAAATTGTATGCCAAAACCTATTGTCGGACTCAATTTACAAAGAAAAAGTAGATCATGAACATGGCACTAGATTTAGTAAAAATGAGGGTTTGTCCGTTCCGAAAATTATAAATAAATACGGCCAACGGACATTCACTTATCTTGTCCCCACCATATTTAATAAGATGCCGATGAATTTCAAAATCGAATCCAATTGCCCCACTGATCTCAAAAGAAAAATTAAAAAATGGCTAATGGGTCAAAACTTTTTGTACTGATATTGTTTGTAATCTTATGTATAAATACTATCTATAATTAATTTAATCTATCAGTAATTTACCTGTGTTATATCTGTCTGTCTGTATATTTTATGCTTTTGTATTGTAGGTACTTATAAGTTATTCTTCTGGAACTATTTTGCTATTGTGTTTTCTTATAATATTTTATGTTTTGAAGAAAAATCACTGTTTTCCTATTTTCCTGTGAAAAAATCTTATTATTTTCAAGTCTCCACTTTTAATTTGATTTATGAAGTGCTAAAAATCTATAAGCTTGCCTAACAAGAACCATAGGAGTCGTGCTCTGTATCCCCTTGCGTGACTGATAAACTAACCGGTAGATTAGAAACAAGACGCATAGGTTTCACTATTATCGTCACAATTTACACATTCAAATAATGCTGGGCAAGTTGCACAACTACCCGATGACAAGTGGAATTCAAACATTATCCAATGTCGTCCCTGATCGGGGAAGGAAAGCAGAGGTCGCCCACAAATAGGAAGATGGGAGTAACTACTGCCGGCTCGGTACAGACCTAAAAGCAATCTTCCAAATTTCTCAAACACAAAACAAACATTTGATAGCGTCGTGTTTATGGATGTTAACAGTTGGATGACAATACCAAAAGAATAAGAATATACTTAAAAAAAGTTTATTTTAAACAATTACTAAGAAGACAAGACATGAGATTTTAAGGATAAAAATACTATCGTGATGAATTTTTGGGTTATTTAAACAAACACTGTCACCATCACAACCCGATCATCTGCCCTAATGGACAATATAACGCTGTCCAAAACGCTGGACACAGAAAAAGAAAACCCGACACGGCATACATTAATACAAAAATTAATCACGATTCACCGGGTACCTATTTCCAAATTAAAAACTAGCGCTTATGTTGTTCAATATTGAATAATGAATATTTTGATTATTCAAAATAATAACGAAGAATGAACTCTTTGGTACAGGTATAGGTAAATTATTTCAAATATTTGATTTTGATAGTGTGGTGGTCTAGTGCAGTGGCCCCCAACCCATGGGCCGCGGCCCAATACCGGGCCGTGGATCAAATGGTTCTGGGCCGCGCCGCCTGCTTAAAAATCAAAATAATTTTTTGAAAAAATCGTCAATTATGTAAGGAAAAACATACTTTCAACCTTCTCGTTGAGCCTTAAAAAATAAAGAAAATACCCATGAATCCAAAATAAATTATCTGAAACGTCTGGAATAATCCTTCATTGTTATTATATATTTTTTCTTAATTTCCCCCACAAACCTTGTATTTTCTGTTCACTTCACTACTTTTATTCGTCACTATAACTTATGTACCACAATTGTAATTTTTTATTCATTCTTTTAAAAATAAATTATGTTATATTTTATTATAAATAAATATTTTTAACGAATTTTTAACAAGAATCTTGTGTTTGGGGAGGGAAACGGTGTTTCTTTACGGTGAGAAACCACAATTTATTATTTTTTATTGTTTATTTTTAATACATTTTTCTTTACTGTTTATTTTTAATTTTTATATTTCTCTGTAAAATAATATTTCCTTATTTAATAATAAAATTTAAAAAAATCTACAGCGGTGAAATTATCAAACGCTGACCGGGCCGCGGCGACAAAAAGGTTGGGGACCACTGGTCTAGTGGATGGATAAAAAAAGGATTGAATATCTTTTTGACGCTCACCATTTGGATGGAAATTCAAATAAGAATTGAAATATTTTCTTCAAAATTCGCAAATTCACTTTGTGGAGTCATTATTAATTCAATGAAAACAAATAACTTTGTGTACACCACTATTTAATTAATAATATCAACATGTTTCGAAAACTATAATTAAATAATTACACAAAGTTATTTGTTTTTATTAAATTGAAATAAATGATTATTGTACAAATAAAATATAAGTACGTACAAAATTAAATTATTATATTATTGATGCATATAAAAACAATAACGCTAAGCACCCATTATCTTTGGGCATTTGAGGGGTAAGAGGGTGCTGTGAGCGGGTGTTCCAAATAAGTTTGAAAAACGTTTTTTGAAACTGTCTATGTTATCGTTGTGCACAAATATACAAACACGTTTCCCCTTTAAAACGATTTTTCTAGATTTTTGTAGAAAGGTTTTTTTTTTAAATATTTTCAATGATCGAAATATTGTTTCGGGAATATTTGAAACCATTATCATACACACCAGTGTAAGGATTGTGGCATTACCAGAAAAACAGGAAAAGTCTACTTTTTTCAAATTGTGTTATTTTGTGCCAAATTATTGAAATTTGGCAGGCATCGCGCATAAAATGTCCAAATTAGATACCATTCCAGCCAGTTATTTAAGTGCTCCCATCGAAACAAATTATTGAGTCTCCGTTGTTTGAGCTACTGACTAAACACAGCCATTTCATAAAATTAAATTATCGAAACGCTTCAGTAAAAGGAATCCAAATATCCGACCAATACAGCAGCGTAACGAGTATTTTTCCTCTCGAGCATACAAATTTGTCGATGAATATCCCATGAAATAAAATTTAAATGCACCGTACAATCTGCGAATCAACCCCGCACAAGCCTTCGGAAATCATCCAGACAATCCGACCATTCGACACCAATGTGTTGCCAAATTGGAGATCAATACAGGACCGGCACTTCAGAAGAACGGTTGAATTTGGGAATAAGGTATCCGTACATTCGGGCCAAATCTTGTTTATGCTCCGGGTGAAAACACTGCTTTTACTCGTGGGGTTACTTTGACAACAATGTGACATTTAGCTTTTGCGGTGAATATTCGTATCTTCGGTAAAACTTGCGGCGGAATTTTTCGTCAGCGCTGCTTCTTTTCCAAATGAAATCCAAAATGAGTTTGTCAGCAAAGTACACTAATAACAATACCTGCAAGAATATTTTTCAGATTTTGTGCTGGAATATCTCGATTACCTACTTGAAATAATACATAACAATACTGATTTTAAAATAAGTTGCATTTCATCAAAATTCTAACGCTGATTTTAGTAGGCGCCCATCTACGGAAATATCGTTTTCAAAATTAAATATAGATTGGTAAGTTTCTTTGCTCCATCGCGACCCAACTAAAGAGATTTTTTTACACAATAACTTCATTCAAAATGACCTGCCACATGTTTGCTAACAGCAAATCACTTGTCATTGGTTGACTAAAACGTAATTATACTGAATTGAACTCTGAAATTTCCACTAATCCCAATTAAGCGATATTAATTATCTACTAGTTTTCGAAAACACCTTTTATGAGAAATTAAACATTATGACCAACATTACTATTTTTGTGGTGGGTTTTGTCCCACTAATATAATTTATAAATATAATTTTTATAATGATTAAAGAATACTAACCATCGTCACATAAAACTTATACGTAAAAAATCTTTTTTATGTTATTTATTCAACCCTATACGGCGACGTCAGATTATTGGTTACAAGATTTTGAGACGTTATTCTGTTGATATTTTTTGTACCTACAAAAGTACTCCGGCCTTACCTACAAAAAAGAGCGTGCTGGTTTTACATAGTATTACAGCTTTCTCTTTTATCCGGGCCTTATAAATAGAGCGTAATATAAACTGTAATTTAAATGAAATTGGCATATATTGACCTTTTCGTTGGCTAACCTTTAAAAAGGTGAGCAGTTTGAGCAAAAAACTATGTGTTTTCAAAGTGCCCCCGAATAGCATTCCTTCTACGAGCAGGTACGAGAATTCAGCGTTGGGTTACCTGAATTCCAAGGTTTAGAAAGGTGGAGAGTGGAGATGTATATAATATGCCGAACCGTAATAACTAGAATGTCGGTTTTAGAATTGAAATCCAGACGTGAAATGCTATCCAAGACAAAAGGGGCCAAGATAAATGAGGGACGTTTGGATCGGGAATGTGAAGGAGCTTTGGGAAAAGTGGACTTATCCCGGCGAGGAAAAGAACCGAAGAAATTGCGGGATTGGATTCCTTAATGGGAACACTCACTCACCGAGCACGACCGATTGTTGGAAATACAAGAAAAAATGTCGTTCGTGTGTTCTCTTTGTTGTTTTAATTTTGAAAGTCTGCCATGTTCTGCATTGTCTCAGAATTTATGAGCGGATGAAAAAAATAAAGGGAAAATTTGAGAGTTAAACGGAATGTGACTTTTCAAATAAGAGAGTGTTTTTACCACCCGCCTTTCCATCTCGTATAATATTGTTTTGTTTTTCATCTTTCTTGAAAGTTCGTACAAACTGATGTAATAATATACCCATTTATAAATAAAATGACTCGCTTTCATATCCAGCTTTGTCCGTGTTTTGTTCATCGTATCTATCAACGCTTAACCTTAGATGTTTTCCGTTGAATAATTTCATCAGCATGTGTTTGTATTTTGTGTGCTTCTTTTTGGTATTGTCACATAATAGACAACCAAAAAAGCATTTATCTTTCAAGTCATTTCCGGTAATAATCATATTTTAAGACGCCCCGCAGGGTTCTTATAACGGGGGTTTGTTCGAGGCTCACATTTTAATAACGTAATTTTGACGAATTCCTAACTTCTAGGTCCAGTGGATACACTTAAGCCGCGGCATACCCCATTTCTACCAATTTATTTTATATGTACCTTAAACACTTTTAAAAATCTTAAAAGATATATCTTATTCTAGATGATAATATCTACACATTCCCTGTACCGAAACGCAAATTATATGAAATTCCCTCGATAGAAAAAAAATCACAGTGTTCTCCTAAAATTATTATAAACAAGTTTGTTTCATTGTTTTACAAGTTATATGTATGAAAAAATTCACAATGTGCACAATTAAGCGCTATTTTTGACAAACCCCGCAAATTTTCCTCTTTTTTAAACGAGTTGTGTTTTATTAAACATTTTCATAATTTTCGCTTAAATATTATCGATTTTAAAATTGGCACGCTCTCTCTAACGTTCGTATTCACATATCTCTCAATCTTCTTCTTTTTGAGCGGGTATATCGCACCTTAAGCGGCTCGTTCATCAACGTAAATTTTTATAACGTCATATTTTTTCAAATTTACGATTTAATTTATTCGATAGGAAAATGTCTTCTTTTGAAAGATAATGAACTACAGAAAAAAAATGAATACTTTCAGTTTCACAAAAATCTTATAATGTATAATATCTCGTGATGTTTTATGCTAGTAATATATTAATTAAATAAAAATAAAAATCTTTTGTTTGTTTTGTTACTTTAACAAGTGTTACATGTAAAATGTACGAAGTCATTAGAGAAATAAAATATGACGTGATTAATGATGAGAACGTGATGAAAACTAGGTTGAACACGACTTGTTATTTATGTATTATCTTAGCGTGCTTGGTACCCGAGATAATAACAAAATGAACTCAATTATTCACAAGTCGTATCTTCGTAGGGGAAGGCAGAAAACACGCGTTACAAGCACGGATTTTTCTTAACTTAAGGGCTTCTTGCTGATTCAAAATACATAATATTTTTCGTTAATAAGTAAGAACAAGACTCCTCTTCCCAACTCCTTAAATTCCTCAAAACCTTCAGCCACATAACGTACCCCTATTGGAGATGCCATAGTCTCACAGGCTCCAGACAGTTTTTTTTATCTATTTTTTTAATTAGCTCCACACAGGAGGCCTTGAGGAAAATAATTCCTCTGAGGGCCTATGTCATCTTTGGGGATGCTGTCTGGAGGGTCTTTTTAGGAGAGAAAGTTCTGGGAAGAAAAAGGTGTAAGGGGTTGGTAGGAATCTGGGGTCAGTGTGTCCAGGAGTGACGGACGTTTGAATCCATCCCTCCCACTGCGGTGCAAGGCGATGTTCTGAGAGTGTACGGATGGAGAAGTCGAAGAGACTCACAGAACCAATCTCTCCTGATCCGGCCCGCCGTGCAGCTGATAGGCAGACGCATCCGCCGCCAAGATCCAGACAAACTTCACTCCATGAACCCGGGCACTCCTGCTAAGTCACCAAACGTAGCGAACCACTTGGGATGACTTAAGGCAGGAGTGTTGGTTATCCAATAAATGGTTCCTGGGACGGTGGTACCCATACCCGCCTTCGAAATTGAAAATTTAAGGCAGTTGGGACTCTAGTGCGGTACTTACATAAAAAAGACGCTCGCATTATCGGCCGAGCGAAAGTCAGCCAGACATCAAGACGTTACTCACAAATGTAAAGATCCAGGTAGGTACTTCCCAAGTTTCTTCTTTCTAATGTTTTTGCCCATTCCTAACTCTCTTCAGCCCCGAAACATTTTATGGAAAATAAATTTAAAATTATTATAAAAAACCATCTCAACCCCTAAGGTTAATGAGTTCACTTTTGGGAACAGCTCACATAGAAATCAAAGAATGAGTCGGGTCTCCTTTACTGTCATGGTGAGACACAGTCATGATCTAAACGGTGTTAGAAAGAGGAAGCACCACGCTACACATGTAAAACGACATTAAAAAAGAAAAAAAGGTGGGTAAATTTAAAAAAAAAATTTTAATGTATATTCTTGATAAAAAGAGTAATGAAATGGAGTAGCGATGTATTATGGTGTTTAGTTTGATTTAATGTATTTAATTATTTCTGGTTAATATAACTGAAAATGTAATTTTTTTTTTACTAGAATAAAATAAAATAATAAAAAAAAAAATAATGTGCATTCAAATCGTATAAAATAACAAAATATACATTTTTACGAAACCAAAGTTTCCGTCCGTAATTTGAAACAAAAATGTGACTAACGTTTATAATCCATTTGTTTAATAAAACGTGTATTTATTTTTCGCTATCGGTAAATTTAAATAGAAAAGGTAGTTTTTGTTAGTTAAGCCCTTGAGATGATTTTCTCACGAAAATGGCGCTTTGGAAATCATCCGAACGTAAGGTGAGCAATTTTTAAAACTTTTTGTGTTTGAATAAATTTTTTAATACCTATATTTAATAAATTATATTATTATTTCTAATAAAAAAATTAGAAACGTATTTCACTACCTTTCTCAAAAAGGATAAGTTCATAAATATTCCATGTATTTGTATGCGGAAATAATCTCATCATCTAACAAAATATGCTCGATAACTTTTCGTCTCTAATTACCATTAAAAAATATGGTAGTTTTGTTTAACAGCGATAATTTTTTTTATGCTAAAGCGAAAGCTCTTTTGTACGTGAAAATTAAATTTCGTAAAAATTCAATTCGAAAAAAATTTGGTTGTCTGTAAAGTCGGTTAACAGACAATAATTTTACGCGATAACGTCACGAGCCGAACGCTTAAGCCGAACGCTTAGGCCGATCGTGCCTCTTTATCGCTTGTACCGCGCTCTCGCTGAACGCTTAGGCCGAAGGCTTCTTCCGCGCCCTCGCTTGGCTCAGGCGGAACGTGACATCGTGACATCTTGACATCGTGACATCGTGACAGCGTGACAATGATTCATGCTTTTTCGTGAATGCGGCCGGCGTTCATCGATTTATAAAACTTTATCAAGTCAAAACAAATAAATTATTTTGATCCTTAAAATGTAGGTTTGATATATAGTTGTAGTTATTTTGTATTTGAATTTGATTTTTTTTTTACTTGCAAAACACAAATTTACCTTTATACAAAAAACTACCTGCCTAAATTAATTCACACAAAAAGATCTCTCTTAAAAAAATCCATTCAGATTTAAAATGCAGACTCTCCATTATTAGGTACGCATCCATTTTGAATAAAAATGTTCCTAAAATACTTCGTAGAAGTTAGTCGGTATTATTCTTAAGGATAGGAGACGAGTTGTCTGAATTTAAATATCTACAATTTTCTTTCTATCATGAAACACAATTGAGATACAATCTATCAACACTCTTGAAATCCATCACTGTATCTTTTATTTAAAAAAACATGCTTTGCCATCAGCCAGACGTTGAATTAAAGAAACAGTATTAGCATAAGATATACGTCACGACATCGGTTCCGCGACACGAGAGACAGAGTGCCATCATTGAAACACTTTCCTTGAAATTTATGTAACGTTTCTCAGATCAAAGGAGATGAACAAACACTTTCAGCGTATCTGCGCCATAGCTTTTGAGTTAAGTGGCCTTTTGAAAACTATAAAAAAATAGCTTGACGGCAAAAATATTACCCACAAGAATGCGACTCGTTACTCAGGGGCGTCAGATGTGCTTCTTGATGTAATAAGAACAAAATTCTGCTATGTCATTTGCAATTTATTTAAAAACACAAAGAAAATTCCGTTATCTAGAATATATCGCCATTGCGTGGTCGAGCGGTTAAGATCCTCAACCACAAATTCAGACGTCACGCATTTAAATCTCGGCGTGCGCAAATACATTTTTTAAACAATTTTTTTTTCAAATTTTATTAAAATTAAATAATTTGCGGTACCGGTACGTTCCAGAGGAAAAGCTTTTCTCAGTATGGACCTGATGGAAGACAACCATTCAGAACCAAAACGTTGCTTGAAATGGCTTTAGCTGTTTTTTGGTCAGCACACAAATTTGACAGCCGATTCCGTGGATCCAGAGATACAGAATCGCTTCTCAGATCTGAATAGCCGGGTACTTTCCAATATAATTCCTGCCCTTCCCCAATTTTTTCAATCTCACAATATAACCCGACTCGGGATGCTATAGTTTCGGACAGTTATGACTCACATACAAATTCAAAACTTGTATAAAATCTCGTTGCGTTATAAGCGGGGTATACCCTGGTAGGTATAAATTTGAAGCAAATACTTTGTACCCCTTTTTACGAAATTTGCACGGTCGGAGGAGTATGAAATTTCGCACACTTGTAGTTTAAATAGAGGAGTGCAGAATGCTAATATTTTCTTTAAACTATGCATAAAAAAGACATTTCTTCAATAAAAAAAACATTACATTTATGGTCGAATTTTAACTATTGGGCGACCATTAGTTTATTTAATATTCTGACATTTACGCATTTTCGTCTAATAGGTACATTGCAGATTCCGCTTTCAATTAATTATTTTACTTAAGGAACATTTGTCCAAGTGTATGAAAGAGACAGCTTGATAGGTTGTATGCAATTTTAAGCATACGATCGGTTTGTAAGACTACTTCTCACACTTCATCACATTCAACCTTCTTGTTACGGTGCGATTAGTAGAAATTATAACTACCAGTAACCACCAACCACCTCTAAGGAGTTTCATTCCAAACCTCATCATCGGGTAATAATCAGTAACAAAAACGTCATAACAGGTCCGAAGTCAACTCAATTACCTACGTGGATATCTCCGCAACGAAAGAACTCATCCCATTTTGTTCAAAAATGACGTTTCTACCGTTTCTTTAAATTGGTTTATCATCGCTTAAGAGAAGTCACAAGTCAATTAAACGTAGGTTTTCTTAAGCATGCTTTGTATCGCAACAAATGTAGACAAGAGGCATAAAAATCGCTTGGCAAACGGAGTGGACGTCATGATTTCGAGCGCAAAAGGAGTTTTTATTTATTTTATGAATAATTTTACAGAAAAAAAAGTTAATCAAGGGAAACTGTCGTAGATAATTTAGACGTATACATTTTTATTAACTAACTAACCATCACACCGTTTCTCCGCAGGAGTAGGCAGAGAGGACGGACCGCCAAACAACTCGGTCCTGGCACACACTCTTTGCTTCACTCACATTCATACATCGTCTCATATATACTCTTCTATTATTCTGACTTTTGACACAGTTTGAAAATGGTCTTGTAAACCGAAACAGCTTTAACAAAAATACATACTTAAATACTTGCAGAACTTGATAAGAAAGCTAACAAATTTAATTTAAGTAAATTTAAAAAAAAATCAATGGTGTTCTACGAATTAAATACAAAAACAATTAATACATATTTTTTGTGTTTATAATGTAAGCCGATTTGCAGTAAAAATTAATCGAAAATAGTGATGAAGCATTACACCTTGTCTTAAGTGGCAGTCTGACCTAATAGGTATTTGAGATGGTTTCTCATTTTTTACCAAATTGAGATAAGTAGTTACGCAAAAGTTTCACAGCTTCGTTTTTCATCGAGGATATCTAACAGCTTCAACAAACTCCAGCTATAAATAAGCACCAATTATCGACTTTTATTAACTATTTCCTTGAAAACCGATTCAGTTTTTGTCTTTCCTGTAAAGTACAAAAAATTGAGGAAGGTAATTTTGCCGCTTTATCGCTAATCAATTCTGTATTTCGAGTTATGATGACTGGTGACGCAGCGGACGTCCGCTTTCTGTCCGTTATCCGGCACATCATCATCATCCGGCAGGAAGTCGCGCATTGCCTAGATCTGATAGGTCCATAAAACATTATTTAATATTTGTGCATTAATGAATCATCAAACGAACGACAGAATACATTTCATATCATAATTATGACAGAAAGTTAAAAAAGTTCTTATAAATCAGATATTTGTTAAAATAATAATTATGCTTGAAGACATGAACTTTCTTGGATACGATTTGAGGTTCACACGGCCAAAGGTGAAATCGTGATTTATTTTTATGGTTTTAAGCCATATTGTGATACCTCCTTCAAGCCTTTTGGACAGCGCTCCAGTGTCCATAATCAGAGCAGACGTGTAATGATGGACACTGTAACGCAGTCCGAAACGTTCGCTCAAGAATGAGGTAGCACAACACGGTATAATACCCGAAAAACAATTCATGAGTAGAATTTGTTTTATCAAGCGCTGCTACATTTATTTTTTTAATTTGAATATTTTACGAAATGTTCGGCCAGCTTTCTGAAATTTTCGATGTGAATTCAGAATGTTTAGCAGCACTTGGATGGTTTTATTAGTGACACTGATGCAATGTAAAATATAAATATTTGCATTTGCCAAGAAGGTAAAGGTTTATGAAACAATTTAAGTAATATTGATGTAAAAACAGTAGTAGGTACAAGTACAATGCTCCCTTTTGATTTAAAAATTTTCCGAAAAAAATGTATTGATCTCAAATGAAAATCATATTTTGAGTTTTAAAACAAACAGTTTATTTTATAATAAAATTCATAATCGTACCTACTGGTTGTGTTGGTACAATCATTGTATAATATTTGTCAGTTTAGCTTGTTCAATTAAAATAATTGCATATTTATGGAAGAAATAATGAGCGTTAATGACATTGGCTTCGAAAAATGCAATAATAAATGAAAAATAATAGATGTTTTAATTAAATAGGTAAAATAATATAAACATGTTTATACGTACTTGTGAATTGAAGCTCTGGACCATACAAGTTACATCATCCGCGGACTAAGAGACGCATTATTTTTCATGAACATTACAACACTTACACTTAGAAACTATCCACTGTTTTGTAAAATAACATCTATTATGAAAGAAGTAACTTAGTTTTGTCCTTACTTAACTATTCAGCAAGGAGTGACACATTTTCGTAGGTGGAAACTTTTCATAAACGTATCTAATAATGTACGCAAGGAAGATTTTTAAAACACTTTTATTTTTAAAAATATGAATTATAACACAATTTATATTAATTTTTTAAATTTATTTATCGTTAATTAATCTTAATTTATAAATCTTTTCTGGGTTTTATTTTATAAATGTATTGTTTTTATTATTTTAAAATTGTAGCAATTTTTCCAGCAGCATTTTTTTAAGAGCTATTTAAGTCATTGTTTAATTAATTTTGTCACTTGAATTCACATTCATATTTTTTACCGCGCGAATCGGAGAAATAATTTCAGCACTGGCAATACATAAAAATTGGGTCGATCACGAACACCACTTCGCTGGAGAGCTTTAAAATGCGCCAATTGTAAGTTTTGTTTGAACCGTGGCCGCGCAGGTAGCAGCATCGGGGGTACTAGCGACTAGCGACAGGGCGTCTGGGCGCCTACTGTCTCTCTCGGCGCCGCGACGCCTCTGCGCAGGTCGGCGCCGGGCTGCGCGCGCCGCACAGGCTCGCAAGGGATGTGTCGTCATAGCTCCGGAGAGAGGTGTAGGGTGTAGGGATGGGGTCGCAGTTGGAGCGAACGAGCTATCTTCAAAGGCTCTGGTTATATCAGAAAGACTATTATGCTACTTTTTTCGAGCCATATTTATGGACACGGAACGGAGAGAAGTGTCACAAGCTGTTACGCGCCTCTGCACGGTGACACTGTCTTGTACTTCTTGTAGTTCACCGTTTGTTTCCTAACGCTGCCACTGATTTATGCGACTCCTATCTCTTAACTTTCTTTATGACAATTCGTCTTGCATGGGAATTATTTTAGTATTCAACTCGCAAGTTATCCTGAACAACAGGATTAGGAACATTTATTTTAGAATGATCGTCACAAACCCGCTGGGTAACTAGACTAACAACATTCTAACTCAATTCTTTGATTATTTTTTTAAAAGCATTAAAACGAATTTCAAATTGAGATGACAAATCAACAATTCAGATAGGACTCATACTTTTCAGATATTTCTTTATTTATTTTATCATTTATTTCTATTTTTTAATCGAATAGCGCAAAGGAGTCTCAAATGCTCTCAACAACGTGGAGCTAGCAATTCTATAGCATTCGTAATTCGGGTATGTTGCAAAGCTAAAAAAAGTAGGGAGGTGATGTAGATGAGGAAAAAGAAGGTGAAAAAGTACCTAAATATTCAGATTTGGTCACGAAACATGCTGAGTTATTTTAAACAACATTTCACTTCTAGACGGTGGTTTTTCAGCAAAGCGATACTGAGGATGTAAATACCTTCCACTCTTGTACGTTCCGCAAAAATTATACTATAATATAATTGTAATATTTAATCATTGAAGGCAGTATATGTGACTCAATTGAAAAATTTTGAATTTCAGGTTTTACTAAGTTATTCTTAAAATACCAAATAATTTTAATAAGAAACGACATTACTTAACTACACCAAATTTATTCTATTAAATGCAGCTGCAACTTTGTGATTATCAGTGATTATAATAAAATGAAACAAAATAATTTGTTTTTTAATAATTTTATTTTTTATTTTAACACCAACCAGTTTCGGAACAACCGAATTACAAAGTTGTTATTGGTGAAAAAAATTATGTGTTGAAGTGGGGGTGGAGGCGTGACTAGGGACTAGTGAAGAGTGGGGGGAGGAAAGAGAATGGACGGTGTATGAGAACATATTACAAGATGGCACTGTAAGATAGCATTTTTATTAATGTTAGTAAATGTAACAATATAACTTTAAATTATTACGGGATTTGAGCCGGCGACCTCCAGATTGTCAGTCGAGGGTCTTACCCTTCAACCACGGACGTCGAACTTAAGCAACATTTTTTATCAATTTTATTGTTTCTCCCTATCGTTTTAGATAACTTTGCAGTATTCATTATCATAAAATCAGTTGGCTGATGAAGGTCAAAGCTTTTTTTTTAAACTTAATTAAAATAAAATTTAATAAATTTATTATTACGCAGTTTGAAAATGACTTCGTAAGTCGAAACAGCTGTAACAAAAATACATACTAAAATAATTGCAGAACTTCATAATAACGTTATCCAATTTCCTTTTTCCTTTTATTTTTCCCTTTTATTTTTTTTTAAATTAAATGGAGTTCTACGAATTAAACACAAAAAAAGTTAATGAGCTCAATTGGTTTTTCTGCAAAATTCAAACAAAATAAATAAAATATTTTGTTGTTTTCCCAGATTACTGTTAAATATAAAATATTTTTTTAAATAACGAAAATGATAAAAAGCGTATTGCGGTGACATTAATTTAATACAATTTGCTAATGTGGTGGTAATTAAAAAGGTTCACGTGTTTCAAATGAGGTAAAGGTTACGTACGATAACGTTTATTTAATTACGCGTTGATATTCATAAATCATTTTCATAAATTTACACGTATTATAAAACAATCTTGCTTTCATACTCTCGTTTATGGAAGCCGTATTTTTTTTCAATTAAGAAAACAACATTGAAAGGTACCTTCCTTTACTTTTGTTTTGTTTACCGTTGTTTATTATTCATAATAAACAGGCGGTGGTATGTTTTCAAAGGATTTAACCCCTTTGGTCTTTGTGTGCATTTTAGTACACAGTACATAGATAGCAATGGCGTATTTATGTACTTTACGGCAGAAACTTATGTGGACTTTTCTGAAATACTGATATGATTGTCGTTTTATATTCTTTTGAAAAAAACCGACAAAAAATGGGTTGAGCTCATTAAAAAAACCATTCCTCCGAATATTTATAGAGAAGCTTATAAACTGTTAATTGTGGTATAAAGCCAATGAATGCACCTAAATTTCATCGTTTGTGTCATGTTAATAAGTTTTATACATATAAAAAAATATATATTAAATTTATACACGCGTGAAATTTGTATATTTTTTACATCAGGACGGCCGGCGTAGTCCAGCGCTAAGGATCTTGACTCGCATTCCGAAGTTCGCGGGATCGAATCCCGGCCTGGCAAATAAATTTTATTTGATTAATTTGTGTTATTTCACAATTTATTAATTTAAAATAATACATATTATATTTGCGGCACGTTCCAGAGTGGAAGATACTCTCAGTACCGCCCTGGTGTAAGACCACCGTTCAGAATTGCTTGTTGCTTGAAATGGCTTTAGCCGTGTTTGGTGACCAGATCTGAATAGCCAGGTACTTCCCACCTTCCTATCCTTCATTACCCATCTCCTTCCCCTCCCCACTTCCTTCAGCCTCACAACATACCCTAATTGGGGATGCCATAGTCTCACTGGCTCCAGACGGGAGCAGTTGGGACTCTTGTACGGTATTCATAAAAAAACAAAAACATCATCCGAAATTGCACTTATTACTGGATATGTTTTTATAGTTCACAATAGAACTAGTACCACGGTTTAAAATATAACAAACAGCATAATAAAACACATAAATTCAACAAGGAATATTTCTAAATACATCGTGAATCTGACAAATCTTAAAGTAACGTGACAAGGTCTCAAATATCGTAGGGGTTAAAAAATATTATGGCCAAGCGCAAAACGTTATCCGTCATGATAATCATTAGCTTACGTCGCGTCGCGTGGTTGACATAATGTTGTATGGTCCAATCCTACATATTAAGTCCGCATTGAACATTACATACAATATACATAGATTACATAGGTATCGATTTTGAAATGAGCTTTACATTATAGTTTCATCTACACAGAGCTCGAAGATGCTGTTGTAGGAACAACGATGTAAATAATGATTTTTCAATACGGTAAACACTTAATCTACACCAACACCGGCGCAGGAGTTCAAAACCTTCACGCCGCTGAACGAAAATCTGTGAGCTCCAATTAGTTCGTAAAATCATAGTTTCTACATTTCAATTCCCTGTTACAAACTTCTGATAATAGCGCCGCGTGCGTGATAAAAATGTTACAATAAACGTAATAATCTTTAACAATCGATCATTCATTTTATATTAGAACCATAGAATCCCACTGCTGCCATCTACACACTAAAACCACACCAATCGCTATACTTTTATAGTTCAAACTGCAGCTGACCTTGTATAAATCGTAATCCGAAAGACACGACAAACGCGTGCCCAATATTTTGGTAAGCCGCTGATATTTTGAAAAATACCAAAACCAGGTTTACTCTTCCATTTACGAGTATATGAAGAAGATCATTCGCAGCAATACCCAACAAGAAATGGCTATTAGTATAATTGAATATTCAGTTTGAACAGTGGTTTTTTTTAATATTTACCTAGGCCTCGTTGTCGTTATCAAAAAAAGCAGAAAATAACAAATAAAATAATTCGTTGCTGGATATTGAGTTTTTTATTGAATTTATGAGATCAAACCACAAAGTGATTACTTTCCACGAAAATAAAGAGAAGGAATATATTTTTTGAAGTTTTTTCAGAATGGTTTTTTGTAAGCATTTATTTTTTAACCATTAAAATTTGTTGTTGCTACCGCAAAATTCTCATAAAATAAATATTTTTTTTATTTTGCAAAATACATAAACGAACTAAAAATAATATCGCACACGGCGCTCTGGTAACTCGAGCTTCATATTAAATTCATGCATTAACGAGCGTATTGCGGGATGGAGCCTTCGTTCTTCTGTTTTATTATTTGCAGTGATTGCTTAGGAAATGTGTTTTTAATCGCTCACTAATGATTGCTTTATTTCCCCGAAGTGAGAAAACACACGTCCAGCCGTGTTATTTCTTCATAGAACACTAATAATGCACACAGGAAAGTGAGGTAAATTAATATGTTCCATGTAGTTATACCGCGTAAGATAATTTATTACAATATATAATACATATTCGTTACACGTTATCACAGGTTAAGTGAAACAATTACAATACGATGACATAGATGATTGATATTTATGAAATACTGACTAATAAATAATAGTAACCGAAAAAGATATAAAAAATAATGAATTACTACCGGCTACCGATAAAGCATGTATTCTTTGCACCATTTTATTTAATTAGACGGAATAAATAATTTCGTATTTACCACTATTTAATCAAAGTAAAGGGCACGCTTCGAAACAAATTTATTTGGCAGGATAAACATTTAATGAAAATCAACAAACGAGCATAGAAAAATATTTACCAATATATAAAAAAAAAACATAACAATGAATGGTGATTACTTGGATGATGGCGCCCTTGAGGTAATTTTTCACAAAAACGGCACTCTACAAATTATCCATCATCAACATCATCATCTTCATCCCCTTATCCTACTCGGGTGGGGACCCATTGCATCGACAAGGCTTCTCCATACGTCCCTGTCTTGTACTGAGTATTCGGCCTCCGTCCAAGGCAGTCCCATCCTCTCCTCAAACAGTTTCTGAAGTTGCCTCTCCCAGTTGTGTCTGTTAATTATCAAATTATCCAATTATGATAATTATCATTACTAGTTAAGAAAACTATTAAGTAAAATTGTTTTAAATTAGGTAATTATTACATTTATTTCCTTATTTAATTTTATAAATTAACACAAAATAATCAGGGAGTAACCAAGCTATCTAAATAATGAAAAATATTTTTTTTTATCAATAAAATTATCAATGTGGAAATAAATTAAAAAGAGGTTATAAAAAAAAATGTTTTTTGATAATATTTTATTGATTGTTCACACTTTTTCAAATTTCTTAAACTTCAAAGTTATCTGTGTAAATCCGTGGTTTTTGTTTGTTAAGTTTTTAAGCCTTTAACTACTTATATATTTAAATTAAAAAGTAACAATCGTAAGAAATTAATTTATAGAGCCCGGATTTGCTTAAAATTATCATCGGTATTTAATTTGAGGGGGAAGTCCGGTGCAGCTTAGGTTTTTTTTTTCAATGGTTTTTCTCAAAGATAAAATTTTTTTTTCTTTCACAAAAACGATTTTTTTTACATATAAAGGTACATTTGAACAAGAAAAAACCATTTTGAAAAATTGATTTGAATGTATAAACATATATATATAAAACTTGGAAATCATCTGAAATATAAAATTCAAAAACATTTCGTTATTTTATGAATGTAAAACGCGCATGAACCAAAAAAAGTTCTTGATTGCAAAAATGGGGGGACTATTAAATATGAGAAATAACATACATGACTGTGGCTGAAATTTTCGGTGACAGTCATGTATGCATCGAATTTCAGCCACTTAGGGGGGGAATTAAAGCCGGCAAGTTCTCAATTCATGAAATAAAGGAAGGAAGAAAGAATTGGAGGGTGCCTCGAAGAAAGTGATCTCAAAATTGTTAAACCTGATGATCATTGCTTGTACAAAACATACAGCACTCAAAATAAAGAATGTCAATGTGTCCAGGAGAGAGAGACGAGTGGATCCGTCCTTTCCACTGTAGTGATGAGTAAGTTCTGCATTTTGCTGGAGGCCTCCGAGACGTGCTTCTTTTTAAAAGTACTCGAGTTCTTAGAGCAGGTCATGGGAGCCACTCCCGACTCGCAAATAGCTCGGACCAAGACGCACGGGTTGAACCGGAGCCGGCGAACTCGGGACCTTTTTTTATATGAATACCTCACAAGAGTCGCAACTGCTCCCATCTGGAGCCAGTAAGACTATGGCATCCCCAATTGGGGTATGTTGTGAGGCTGAAGGTAGTGGAGAGGGAAAGCAGATAGAGAAGAGGAAGGTGGGGAAGTACCTAGCTATTCAAATCTGGTCACTAAGCCCGGCTAAAGCCATTTCAAGCAACGTTTCAATTCTGAATGGTGGTCTTACACCAGCGCAATACTGATAGTATCTTCCACTCTGGAACGTGCCGCAAATATACTATATATTATTTTAAATTAATAAATTGTGATGTAACACAAATAAATCAAATAAAATTTATTTGCCATTCCGGGATTTGAACCCGCGACCTTAGGCTTGCAAGTCAAGAGCCTTACCGCTAGACCACGCCGGCCGTCACCCGACTCGCGAGTGGCTCGGACCGCTGAGTTCCGTGTTTGGGTGCGAGTACTGGATCGGGTTCTTGGGAGTATTTGAAAAAGGAGTAGGAGTAGGATTCACTTCCCGTGAAGAACCCGAATTCAAGAGCCCATTCAAGCGGAACCTACACATCGCTATTCCACTGTGGTGCAAAGCAACGCACGGGTCAAAAACTCGCCTTCAACTCGTCACTCCCAATCCGGCCCGCCACTCAGTGGGCAAACGCATGTGCCGCTAAGTCCTAGATAAACCTCACCCCATGAACCCTTGCATCCCTGCTAAGCCACCAAACGTAGCGAACCGTTTAGGGTGACCTATGGCAGAGATGTAGGTAATCCAATAAATGATTTCTTCGGAGGTGGCACCGATACACGCCTCCCAAATTGTAGTTTTCAGTTACTTGTTGTAAATACTCAATTATTTTCTCAGTTAAAGGTGTGGTGATATTTGTCAAGAATAAGGCGCAGTATTTAATTTAATATTTTTTATCATTTTAATATATTGTTAATAACATACACCTTGCGGAAGTGCAGTGTTCTGAACTTGTATGGTCCCTTATTTGTTTTTATCTAGAACTGATTATAAAAATACTGATTATAAACCTCTTTACTTAAAATAGACCTTTGACTAAGGCAGAATTTAATTCTCTTCAACCGCTAAGCGACGGGACCGCAAATTGTCGTTTCATAGACAGGTAGCGGGAACCGCCAATTGGCGTTTTCACCTCCAACGAAGGGTCTTGCCTTGTGGCATTGTACATAAATTTGAATGCATGTGATCACAACTTAACTGGTTTTTGCACAAGATTTTCAAAATAAAATCGTAAACCCAAGAGAAACCGATAATTGTTGAAAGAATTTGTCAGTGAGAACAAAAATGTTTTATTGACTTTAACAGATTAGGCGTGATCTTGAAATACACTTTTACTAATAGTGGGTTGACTCTTTCCCTTTTTTGCTTTCAGTATTTTATTGGTGTTTATAATAGTTAACCCGGCGAGAGTGTGGTGAAAAAATGTAACAAGAAGTATGTGGCAGGGTATGATATACCCGTTTACAAATTTGAGTGTAAAACTTGATTCTTAAGAAAAAGCATTCTAATAATTATTTTCATCAGAGCAAAACTATATTATAACGTAATAAAAATAAAACATTTGCGCAATTTTAAATGTTTTTATATATTACTTAAATGGAAACAAGTCACTATGAATTTTCAACAAAAATTTTCACTCTAAAAAAAACTCCAAAGGAACTAAAGGAAACAAGTTTTATTAAAAAAAAAAACTTAAAGATATAATAAAACATGAAACAAGTAACTAAATTACCTTAAAAAATTAACAAAAAATATGAGGAACATCTTAGAAACCGGAGTTCAAATCAGTGCAGAATTTTCTAATATTTCATCCAGAATTGACTAAAGTCGGGTTTTATCACTGTCAACGTCCATTTTCTATTAAAATGTACAATGCAACAAAGAAAGTAAGTTAAAATAGCAAATAAAGTAATGTTAGTTTTTGTCACAAAATATATACACCAGCTGTGTGGCAGGGTATCACATACCCGAACGCAGTTTGCAATCGTATGACTCGAGCGCAGGCTGCCGCGACACTGCGATCAGGCCACTATCCCCTCAAACAAAAAATACACGCAAATAAGTTACATGGTGGGTATGACATACCCTGCCACACTCTCGCCGGGTTAATCTACATAATTTAATAACACCTGTACTATGTGCCTAGTTTCAACACTAAAATTGCAAGGATTAAAAAGCCGCTAACAGATATTAGCAACGCAACATGCCACAAAGTTTGCAACAAATTATCATGGAGCATATGTTGGAGCAACGCAAAATGCCACAAAGTTATCAATATAAATTAACAAATTATCGTGAAGCATATACGTTGCTGCGCAATGAAGGACGTGAACAAATGCCAATTGTTGAAACCTGCATTTTGCAAAATTGCAAACTGGCATTGAATTGCATGTTGAGAAACCCGATTGAATTTTTGAAACCTTTGTTGCAATGTATTGTTGCTAATATGTGTAGATTATTGGTTTTGTGTCGTCTTCTAACCGGCGAATGATTGACTCAGATCTTAGAAAGTGTTTCACTGCTTCCAAAAAATACGATTTTGGATAATTCACCAAAGCATAATTTAAAAAAATCCAATTATCATTATTACAATGAACAGTTAATTTTAGATTTCAAATAATAATGTAGATAGTTCACGAGTATTCAAAATATTATGTTTCAACGAATGAACGCGAGTAAACGATTATCTTATCTCATAGAATCCAACGCATTACATTGTTAGAATTGAATTCGCGCAGTGCATCTACAATTAGCACGAGTAATTCCGAGTCTTACGAACACTTCAATTATACAGACTACGGAGAGGACCGGTGGGGAGGTAAGCTGCGGGAGACAAAGCGAATGTAGCCAATACAAAGGTACATATAAAACAAAATGGTTCCACTTAGCTCAGCTCCCGATAAGCCCTCATGAATCTATTTTTCCCTCTCCCTAACCCAGCTTCGCCTCTTTTGTTGATTTTCTCTCACAATAATCACTTTATACATATTTTTTTTGGTGGTGTTATATGTATATGTATACATATTTAAAATATATTTATTTATTCATAAAATTAACGCCATTCAGCTTTTAAATAATAACATAGATAAGGTACAACAACAACATGAAAAAAAAACTCAAGTGAGCTTGTGTATTGAAATAATACAATATTGCAACAATGAAAAAATATATTTAAATGTGATATATTTGCAAATAACTAAACTTAAGAGGTACCTTGAAAATAATTCATGGTAAGTAAATAATAAGTCAAATATATTACAAGTCAGGAAACAAACCTTATTTCCAATGGAACAAAAAAATTAAGAAAATCTGTGAACAAAATAATAATAATACTATAAGATAGTACCAATATTTGTAAGTTGGTAACAATGATGAAAAGAAAAAAAAGTTTTATTTTTTTTTATTAATTGTGATGGTTTATAAAATGACTATAAATCTTACAATTAATTACTAAGGTGCATGAATACAATACTATACGTAGAGATATGTTATAAATATATCAGGTAAATTTATTTCACGAATTTACGAAGGAACTTCCTTAGAGTACTTGAATTATGGATAAATGATTTCATTATTTCGTGTTTAAATTTTATCAGTGACACATTCCATACGTCTATATGCGAATACATATTGCCTAAATTTTGAATTCTATGTGGTGGTATATTGAAATGGGCCATGTTCGCAGTATTGGCACAATAAAACGGTAGTGCTGATATTGTGTTTCTGGCTGGCACATTAAAATTTATGAGCGCCAATAATTCAGGGCTGTTAGTTGTATTATACAAGATTTTAAATAAAAATACTAGATCAAAAACAGTTCTTCTGTCACTCAAATTTAATAGATTTGTTAATTGCAGTAGATAAGTGTAGTTTTATTGTCCTTTCGGTATTTTTAGTTTAAAATTTACAAATCTTAGGAATTTTTTTTGTACTCTTTCGATTTTGAGAATGCACTTTGTAGTGAGGAGACCATACAGTTGAGTTATATTCAACCTGACTCCTCACTATTGATGTGTACAGAAGTTTTTAATGTTTTAATGTTGGTAAAATCTTTAGTATAAAGTTTAATTTAATACAAAACCTAACATTTTTAAACCCTTCTTTGAGATATTTTCAATGTGTGTTATGAAACAAAGTTAAGTTTATATAAATATTTATCAATAAAGACACTTTCGAAAATTGAAATTAAAAATTGTATAAATAAGTCGTCTAACAGTGGATTAACAACAGTTTGAAAATGGTCTTAAACCGAAACAGCTGTAACAACAATACACACTAAAATACGTTTATATCGACAAAACGCGGCCCGGTTTCCTCTTAGCAAACTCCCTAAAGAAATAGTAGCTGAATAAATAAAAAAATAAATTTACAAGAATGTACTTAAAGACACTTTACCTCAAACTAATTTGGTGGTTTGGTTAAACGTAAAATTGTACGCACTTGAAAAAAAAATAATTTCATAAAATATGCATCTATTTTAACATTTTTTCTGTAAAACTTTTTGCAATAATAAGTGCATCTGCAGTGTTCATATTCATTACAATAAATGTTGTAATATTTCCGAAATTATTTAAAATGTACAACTTATGATAATACCTACTCATTTCCTCATAAAGAATTTTTCTAAATTAAGAAGGTTTGAATTCAAGGTAATGACCATGAAGAAACCTGTTATATTTACTCTTAGTTAATTATTTGTATATAAAAGTGTGTTAACAATATAATATCTGTTTTATGCATATTTTTTATTATTACCGGTTAAACCAATTTATTGATTGTGAGAGTATTATGTGAGGTTCGGAATCTGTTTCCCCCACTAAGTGTTAGGGTTTTAATAATTGTTTTATAATGATGTTATTGCTATGACTCATTTAAGTGTGTTATACTTTTTAGGTTTTGTAAATATAATTAGTAGTGGGGAATAAATAATTTTTTAGTTTATTGATTAACGTTATATTGTGGTCATTCGTTCGTTTATTGATTTCTTATTATTGTTCAAGCAAATTTAATCTAAGACTCTTTATTTCTGTATGTTTAGGCTTATTGTTTTTAAGTGGAATATAATTATTCACTGAGATGTTCTGCGAATTTTGAAGAAGTGTTTTTTTTATTATTATAACGTCTGATAATAAAATTATCAAATTTAATTGAAATTATATTTAAAAAAAATCATAAATGGAGTTCTACGAATTAAACACAAAAACAATTAATAAACGTATTCCCCAATTTTTTTTCTGGATTTGTTGCACTGCAAATATTTTTAATTTAATACAGATTTCGACCACTAGCGTGTCAGTACGTTTTGTTTTTACGTACGCTTTTTTTGATAAATTACTTCTTATAAGAGTTAGGACCCTCCAAAAATTCTTCAAATTGCCTGGTTTGAATGCCAACAATAGACGTTCAGTATACAAACAAGACAATGTATTAAAAAAACTACAGACATAGAGTATTTTATTCTAACACAGTAAAAAATATTAAGAATCGGTCTAGTTTTAGAGAAAAATGGGGAAAACTAAATCTCAATTTTGATGATTTTATTTATGTGTTATTAGCCTGAGGTGCAGTTGTCCATTTCGCTCAGTAATCGAAGGAGTAAGAGCGACAACAGATGTGATAGTAACAGTTTGGTAAAATAATACCTTTTTTCAAATTTCTCAGGGACCGGTTTTTTTCTTATAACATTTAATGATTGAGTATATGTAATGGTGTTGGGCCATTGTTTTTTAGTTAAGGGATTATTATTTGTTCAATGATTTTGGTGATGGTTTTAAATTATTAATATTATTGTATCAACGAATATTATTTTATAATTGACAAATTCTGTGATTGTTATAACACTTTTTAAAAAATGTAATTTTTTTAAAGAAATATTTTTTCAATTTTTTACGAGAAAAACTCTCTTTTTTTTATAACTTTTGAAGGTTATTCCCATCAACGTAATATATCATTGAAGAAGAAGATAACACTTTTAAATCTAAATGAAAATATGAAAGAAAACAAGACACAATTCCATATGAATAAATTCGGATACATTTATCCGAGACGCTATTCAGGTTACAAACCAATTCTTTGAATGATTGTTTCCAATAAAAAGAGTAGTTGCCTATAATATGGAAAAAAAGAACTAGTTGAAGATAATATTAATGATTCTAAATATTTGAAATATGAGATTGACAAATATGACGGTTTGACAGAAGGTGGCAATAGCGAAATTGGAAAACGCGCCGTCCCGGTAAGACGAGAGGTCTGGGTTCGAGTCCCAGTTGCGACCATTGTCTTTTTCTGTTTTTCTGTGTCTTGATTTCTTTCATATTTTCATTTAGATTTAAAAGTGTTATCTTCTTCTTCAATGAAATATTTTTTCTTTCGCAAATATATAGTAGATACTAAGACGTAAGGAGAGAAGAGTTCGAGATAGGACACCAAACACGCGTTTTCCGCCCAGCAGCGTGATGCTGGGCGGTGGATGAAAAATTGATAGTTGAGTTCAAGAAAGTGATTTGCAAGATATTTCCGCTCGGTGACATAAAGCTGGGCGTGAGACGAAGAAAATGCTATTATCGGACGCGGCCAGTGGCTAAAGTGTGAAGACAATAGTACAGGGAGGAGACTCGGCTAGGAGGGCCTGAGCTGCTGGAGCTGCCAACGAGGACATCGGCCTTACTAAGGTACTCGCAGAGAACTCAGTGAAACAAAGATAGTTACAAATAACAATAGCGATGTGAACAATGAAGGAGCGACCCCCAACCATATGACAACTATGGTTTATATTTAAGTAAATCTAAGTATAATTACGATCATGTATTCACTTGGCCAAACCTCATTAAAATCCATACTTTCTAATTAAATTCATCCCCCTTGTCCTAACCCAAGGGACCTGAATTGGTGAGAAGACAGAGTTGACAAAGTACAGAGGTATGTACAAAACTGCAATATTAAGTTTCCGGGACAATAAAGAATTTTAAAATACGACTTTTAAAACATGAAGTGGCGTTCATGTGTGGTGACGTACTTTTTTAAGTTTTAAGCACGAAAACGTGTCACTGAGAAAAAATGTGTTTTTGTTAGTAACACTATTTTTACAAATTTTTGAAACTATTGTTAATAGTTTTTTATATCCCGTTTAGAACTAAAAATTCATTAAAAGGTGATTCACCACGTCTTGTAACGCGACAAGGTTTAAATTCTCGCTTCACCATCCGCCTGTTTTGCTTAACGCAAGAAAAAAAACACCTCAAAAAAGTGTTTTTATTTTCTTTTGAGAAGTTCAGACACTAATATTTAAATGTTTTACGATCATTTTCTAAAAAACTTAATTTGCCACATTTTACAAAGAAACCATATCCAGGGTTTGTAAGGTGGAGATTTTGGTCTTTAAAGCATTTTAAATACATTATTTTTATCTGGGCTCAAAAAAAAATCTGAAAATGCTCGATTATTGCAAAACGCCAAAATGTGTTCTACTCATAGAATTTAATCTAGCCTTTATAATATTTTTATGAAATCAAATTTTCAAACCAAAAACACATGATTTAGCATTACTTCGTAAAGTTTCGCAAGGTTGTTTGTTTTTCAAATCTCAGTTTAAATGCATAAATGTTGAATTGTTCAAATTCGCCTGCCATGGCTTGTGTACTGGAGCTATTAAAGAATGCTACTTTGTTCCATCTCGACTAAACTGTAAACAATGATTGCAAGTCAGAACAAAATGTTTACAGCGGCAACCTATGGATGCTTTGAAATGGCTTCAAAGGGAATGTTATTCTCCAACAACAGGTGCAATCTATTTACAACTTCGGAGTAATCAAGAAAATGGATCGATTCCAAACATAAACCAAGAAACAAAAACGATTAATTTTGTATTTTAATGATGACATTTATTATAATTTCGAGAATGGTTGGATCCGACGATAAAGATAGATAAATTTATCATCAAATCTTTCTTGATTCTCGACCCATCAGCATTTGATTTTTTGCTGTTATTTTATTTTTTATATTTTATTGTTTATCTATATAAAATAAAAAAAACCTTTTTCATCAATAGAATTTTTATAATAAAATACATTTTGTTTTTTTTTTTATCATTGAGTCTATTGGTGAAAAGGTCACTGCTCTGCTACAATTCAGGATTTATCCGAATGCAGCTGTTTTCAGCAGTGCCTTCAATATAGATAATCAGCAATGCCTCCAAGATAAAATAGATACAAATATTGAATTACATAAAAAATAGTTTAATCGAATCCCTAATTCAACACACACAATATAATGCAATATAAATTAAAATAAAAAAAATAATAAATTAAAAAACAAAAATAAATTGATTATATCAATCGGAATTCAAAGTAAAGCCAATAATCTTAATATTAAAACTCCAAAACAAAATAAAATAAATTGAAATAAAATACAATATAATCAGTTCAAATTCCAAATAAAATCAATGCGAATTTAAAATATAATCAAAATAAATAATGTAATCTAATCAAACCAAAAATACAAGAAAGTACTCCTTCAATTGTCATTCCTTTGATGTTGTGTGGTTGACTGTGCAGTCAGCAACCATTTGCCGCAGAGCTTTTTGAAGCACTGCAACGATGTCGATATTCGAATAGACAGTGATATTTCATTCCAAAGTTTTGATGACGAATAGCTGAAACTACCCTAAAAAACAGCATTTTTAAGTTTCGGGAGCATGAATAAATGATTTCTTTGGCGTGCACCGTGTGCATGAGAGTCACAGAACCACTGTAGTCTTTCAAACAAATAAAAAGGGACCCTTGGGACAAGTATGTTTACATGTGATTTTTCGATGCCTATCTCACTAGGATATACCTGTGTCGAGACAAGCGTTATGGATTAAACAATCGAACATGCCATTTGACAACCAGCTGTTGGGTTGAGAGTCGATGTTAACGGAGACCGTCCAAATGAGTAAAAATAATTTGGGGCTGAATACCGGTCCGTGGTGATGTCAAATGTGACGGGAGTTCAAAAATCTGGATCTTTTTTCAATGTTGATTGAAAAAAGATCCAGATACCTGCAATTCGCATCAATACAGCATAATATCACATTTGATTCACTTTTAGAAGCGGCTCTGTCATTCGAAAGGTTTTTTCAGACTTTCAACCAATAATGAGACGATGACAATGATGAAGACCTAATATGACTTGTGTACGATGATGATGACGATGTAATAAGGCTTTTTCTTAAAGCACTTTCTTTAGAGGACTGCAATCGACTCCAATCGGACATTGATAGAATTGTTGACTGGAGTAAAATGAATCAGATTGAATTCAATATCTCTATGTTTCATTCTTTCTTTCACTAGAGCATGGTTTTACCGGTATAATAATGAAAGCTCGAAATTTAAAACGTGTCTCCACTATGAAAGACCTTGGTATTGTGTTTGATAGTAGGTTAACTTTTCATGACCATATCGTAATGGCGTGTAGTACTTCACTGAGGATGCTGGGTTTTGTCCTACGTGTTGCAAGAAATTTAAGAGACACCCGGGTTCTCACAGTACTATACAATGCTTTGTTTAGATGTAGACTTGAGAGTGGTTCAGTGGTTTGGAGCCCACACCAAGTGAAGTATTCCCTCATGTTGGAGAAGGTTCAGAAGAAATTTCTGAGGTTTCTTTACCTGAGGGAGTGCGGCTACTACCCGTGGCTCTACCCTACAGACTTTCTCATGCTCGGTATGAACCATCTACGAATCAGAAAGGATGTGCTCATTATAAGACTTTTTTTTGAGAAAGTTGTTTTTGACCCAATATGACCGAATATTAAACCTGTTTCCTTTGTAAATTGTTCCCTATTGCCCCTCTTCCCTCTACCCATTCTCACCTTTCCATTGACTATGTCTATTATTTATAATTATGTCGTCTATATCTATGAACATTGTTTTTTATCAATTATTTATAATCAGTTAGTAAACCCTGAAGAAGTGAGCTTAGCTCACGAAACATGTTGGTTTTGTAAACAATAAAAGTGGTACAAACTAAGTTTATTATTAATTTTGTAATTACACATTTCTTCAGACTGATTCGTTGACGGTTCGAAAACTAGGCTATTATGGAGAGCATTAGTTTCTACGTTCCCGGTGGAGATCTCCGTCACAGACAGCATATACTGTTTATTTTATCTCCCGGCTTGCAGAACTAACTTACTAATGGTTATAACAGTCGAGAGAGCAGTCTTGTTTTTAAATAGAATCACTTTGAATATCGATATGTTTGATATCGATATATTAAATAAATAAATAAATAAATATCAATGAAGCATATTTTAGACAGCTTGTTGCTATTAGTCTGATTGTGCTTCATTGACGTTTTAATTGTTCGTTGATGTTTAAATTGTTTACATATCCTTTAATATGTTATCTATTTTAAAAACGATTTGAAATTTATATGTTGTTACAGTGAATGCATTGAATTGAATTAAGCTTCCAACCAAAACAATTTTTGTTATAAATGTTATTGGTCTGATGACGTTTTTGCTTTCAATCAAACCATTTTCTGTAATAAATATTAGTGGTCCGACGGCATTTTCGTAGGCTTTCAACCAAACCAGTTTTTCAACGTTAGTGGTCTGATGACGTTTTTGCTCTCAATTAAACCATTTTTGTAATAAATATTAGTGGTCCGACGGCATTTTCGTATGCTTTCAACCAAACCAGTTTTTTAACGTTAGTGGTCTGATGACGTTTTTGCTTTCAATTAAACCATTTTTGTAATAAATATTAGTGGTCCGACGGCATTTTCGTATGCTTTCAACCAAACCAGTTTTTTAACGTTAGTGGTCAGATGGCGTTTTTTTAAGCTTTCAACCAACCCATTTTTGTGTAATAGTGGTCTTATGGCATTTTTCCCATTAATGGCAAATTAACATGATTCTGTAGGCCTCTAAGGATTTCACTCATATTTTGAACTCAAGCAGATATGATACACGGTGGTTGTGGTTTTCTTTTGATCACAATTTGTTCAAAGGGTGAAATGGATCTAGAATCGGCATGTAACGGGATCTTTTAAATGCAAAAAAACACAATGGCACTTATTGGCTATTTGATAACGATGTAACACTTGCATTTCTGTGAAACGCCCTGATCTAAGACATTAACATTAAATTTGAATGTGAAATTAATGTCAGAAAAATCTTCTGACAAATGCTGTGAAACGCTTCACGTAGGTACGCTGTGTATCAACCCGTTACTCGAACTTTTATGCGAATATCTTTAGGTATGAACCTAAGATAATAAAGCTTAGTTAGCTTAGCACGATAAGAAATCCATTATCGTGATGTATAAATATTAATATTATAAATTTTTGTGCCATAAAAATAACGTATCTACCTAGAAAAAATAAGATTGTCTTACTCGTGTCAGTTTGTTAAATTCATAAATATTGTTTAGGACAGAGATAAAGTCTTGGCACGATCGTGTCGTTCTGTACCCGAACTCTCCTCGGGGACATCGTAATGTTTATCTATGTTTGTGGGATCTTTCATAATAATATAATAAACAGACCTTGAAACTCTGGTAGAGTTACAGAGCCCAGAAATCTAGTTCCAGACACTGGTGGAGTTAAGAGTCGGGCTCAGGCACTGAACAGATATTTCCTAGAAGTGAGGTCTATCTCGATGTAAAGAAAACGGTTGATGGCGTAGAACGTGAGCAGTCCCTGTGTTTGTACGTCGGTAATATTTTTTGTCTTTTGTCTTACTTGGAAAAAACTTATGATTTTGTTTTGAAAAAAAGTTCAAGTACCATTTTCTACATGTCTTTTTTTGAGTTTATCCAGTGTTTTTTTAAAAATTTAATGGAATTATTTTTATCAAATGAAAAAATACACGTTTATTGAATTAACCCGGCGTTCGCACAGTCGGGTCAATTTGACCCGCGCCATTTTAAAATTAGCTTATTTCTTAAAAAAAATTGTGCGACGTTGCCATACTTCTCAGTAGCTGGAGCTAACAATCTCCTCTCCTTGTGGGCTATCGCTGTTCAGTGGTTTAGTGGCTGCAACGGTGGATAGACGTGGCTAAAAACGAAAAAGGTAAATATGGCCCAACCATATACTTCGTGTCGTAATTTCGGGACATGAATTAGTCTTACATATTATCATGCAAATGATAACATGTAACATTAACTCATGGGAATGATGTATTATTCTTAGTCCTACTATAGATCTCATTCATATGTATGATATTAGTTCACATTTTGAGAAAAAAAATTATGTTTTATTTAAATTTTATAAATTTAAGACAGAGGTTGTCTATTTTACTAATATTTTACTATACTTTTATAAAAATGTCATTACCAGATAGTTTTATATGAAGTTGTTTTATTTTACCCAAAATCTCGCAAACAATATAGTTGTTTTATCAAATTATTGCAATATAGTTTTAAATTTCTTTTAAATATTGAAATTATAGCGAGTTTTTTATTCGGGTCTCCTAAACCCAACCCTACTATCGATGTTACATATTTTGACTGTGCTGACACCGGTTAATAAATGGGCTCATAATCAGGACATAATAATATTATAAGCCCTTATAAAACTTTATATAAGCAGAAACTATTTAGCTGCCGTTTATTAATTCAATAAAAATAGTGTAGCACAAAGTGTTTCCTTCCTTCGTAAAAATGATTTTTTTTTGTTTTGTGTTGATATTGGAGTACTCGGAGCATTTCATCCACCGAACAAAGATAATCCTTAGAGTTATATATTTTCTGATTTGAAGAAATACAAACTATTTTCGCCAATTTAATAGCACCCAGCCAGATCATATAAATTGATTTTTTAATGTTTGATAACTTATTTTTTTAGTACTATTACATTAAAATATGTTAAAAACTTACAGCTTTACTAAAAAACGTCGTGAAAATTTCATTCAATTGATAAACGACCTCGGATGTAAAAATATTACTAATTAAAAAATACAAAAAAATTGCTTACACAGCCAGTGGAGGTTGTTAATCTATTGTAAATGATATTTTTTTTAATAATTTCCGAAAGGAATTTTGAATTTTTCCAACGTATTTTCCAACCGTTCCCTAAGAGATAAGTGATCGTGCCCTATCCCTAGGTAAATTAAATTGAAAAAGTGCCAAAAAGCCCCAGCTTGTGACGAAAAAATGTTTTCTCGGTGAACTCGGTGAACCCTGAAAAAGCCATGTTATATCATTTAATTTGTAAGTTCAAGCAAATAACTTATTATTATTGTTTATCATGAATAGTACCATCGTAAATAATATAAATTTATTACAATACATAATGTTTAGATTGTTGAACATTTCTTATAAGGACTAATTTTTATTATGGCTTTGTAGTTGTTAATTAAATTTGTAGGTTTAGATCACACTTCTAGAGATAAACTGTTCAGTGCGTCCAAGACTGAGATTAAAAGTTATCTATGCAAAAGCATCCCTCCAGCGTCCGCACCTCCCGTGGGGTCTTTTATCCTAATAATTTATGACGTGTGTCGGGCGGTGAATAGCTTCGTCCAAAACTCCACACAACGCACGTGAGTCGTTTCCGTTTCCAACTAGCAAGTAAGAATACCTATTCAAATGAAATAATACTTTTTTTAAACGCCAACCGCTTTCGGAACAACCGTAATTTCCTCAAAGAAAAATAAACGCCAACTTTAAATGAAAAATATTCAAAAATTACGGGTGAACTTAATAATATATTAGGTTTTGAAGTGGGATGGAAGCGTGAATAGGTGTTGGTGAGGAGTGTGGGGAGAATATTGAATGAACAGTGAATGGGAACACGTCAGTAAAGTATTTTTTGTTTGAATAATTCCAAAATTCTAATAAATTCTTCTAACATGAGAACACCTAAGATGTCTAAGCAATGATATTTTTCCCGATTTCGTTGGTTAAATTATTGTAAATCATCATAGTTTTGATAAAACACAGGGATAAAAAATTTTCAAATTATTAAAAGGTTAATCTTAGATAACTTAGAAACCTTAGAAATTCGTTAATAATAGAGTAGCATTTAACCCCGCTCCGCAGGTTATGACTTCTAGACCCTGCGGGCGGCTTTTGGTTCGGCCTCGCTCAGTTATTGTTGGTGACCATTTTGTAAATCCAATAGGAAGTGGTTCCAAAACTTGCCCGTTCCTCGTATCCACTGTCAACCAGTGATGACTACCTTACTACCAACTGGGTCAAAGTACTAACCGGGACGGGCAATGACGTCATATGTAAAATACAGCCGCTCGATACAACCAAGTATTACCGTCAATCTTTCCATATCCGCAGTACAAATTCTCCAGATTCACAAATCCGTAGAACTTATACCTAGGAGGGGCACGTCCCTATGCGTCCTGCCAACGGAAGTGGCGACATCTTGTGACGAATTCTTGAATTCAAAACCGAACTACAACGGTAGCATTGTTTGAAATTCCACGTACACAAATGTTATTTTTGGCGCGGCGTGTATACCCCGCAGACGCAAGCCTAATATTACTATTCGGTTTTTTAATAATAATTATTATTAAAAATTATTCTTTAATAATAATTATTACAACACACAAAAAATACTGTCTTACAGCCCCTAAATAATAATAATAATTATAACAAACAAAAAATACTGTCTTACAGCCCCTAACTTATATATAATCCTATTCACCGTCTATTGTATCTCCTCCCTCCCACGTTCTATCTCCTCCCCCCACTCTTGACTATTCTGTATTCAAACCTCCACCACCACTTCGACATCTAATAACATATTTTCGTACATTATTTTCATTACCTATATTCTATAACATGTACCTATTCATACATTATTTTTTTTTCCCATGTTCTTCATAAAACGGTTATACACCATATATCACGGAGAAGACTACAAATTAAAAATTCATGCGGGCAGTCTTACGATTTTGTGATATGAATCAAAAGATAGTTGCTAAATTGTTATCGCTTTCGCAACATAATAAAATGCATGTAATCTCTCACGAGTACGCTTGTTACCAGATATTCACTTTACTTTAATAAAATAATGTTTACCTAAAAATATTTTTCGGCAGGCTTCTAAGGTGTTGATATCGAGCATTCCTGTTAAGAACAAGAATTGATACAGGCATAGATATTATACACATTCCTCACATACAGATGACGCTTAAACTTTTTTTGTACTGGTTCTATTTCTGGGATACGGTTTGGTTCAGAAGGGGCCCAAATAATGGAGCTGTATTCCAAGATGCCGCGAACAAGTGCTTTATATGTTTCCGTATTGTAATTCCATTAGTAAATGATCTCGCATTACGAAGAACAAATTCAATCATTGATTAACGGGAGACAATGTCAGATATGTAAGTTTTGAAAGAGAGATTTCTATCGAAAATCACGCAAAGGTCTCGAATCTCATTTTTGCTTGTTAATAATATACATATTTTTATTAATGTGGTAGGGGAAAAGGTTTGTAACTAACGATTTTATAAATATGTGACGACACTGCATTTCTGAGGCTGAAGGGTAAGTTATATTATTCATTTTAAGTTATTCATATGTTTGTTACGAGTTTAAATACTATCTGTAAAAAACCAAAACATATTTTTAAACTACCCTTTATTAAATAAACATTTTTTACTGCTGCCTATTCATTTACATATTTTAGTCTATTGTTGTTATTAATTTTTAGTAACCTCTGGTGAAGAAAGCATTGCTTAGGAAACAAGTGAAACAAAAAAAGTGGTTCAAACTACGTATTTCATTAATTTTATTTATTTATTTAAACGCCATTAAATTGCTTTTACATTCAAGTGATCCGTGAGATTACACAGTGGTACACAAGAGGATATCAGTATCATATTTGACCGGTAAGTGGCTGAGTGGGCATCGCGTTTGGGTCCCACCCGTCGCGAGTTCGATTCCTCGGCTCGAAGTTCAGAGTCCTCCATCACGACTCAAGCAACATTTTTGGCTTACTGTGGGTGGTAATAGGAGATTTTCAAACATTGTTGGTTTATTCGTAACCCAGGAATGTTTGTCTTTCTTAAAAAATATATAATTAAATAAAAGTAATAACAAAATAAGAATGTAAAATAAACAAAATATTTATGATAAAAGCTTTTATTTAGGTATAGGGTACTATTATGTGTTACCAAATTACTAATACTAACTAACTAACTAACTAACCATCACGCCGTTTCCCCGCAGGGGTAGGCAGAGAGGACGGACCGCCAAACAACTCGATCTTGGCACACACTCCTTGCTTCGTTCACATTCATACATCGTCTCATACATGCTCTTCTGTTATTCTGACTCTTGACATCGCCCGACTCAAGTATCTGATTCACTTGGTCGTGCCATGTCTTCCTCGGGCGTCCCCGACTTCGTCTACCATTCACATTTGCGTCATATATTCTCCTTACACTCCTTTCCTCATTCATTCGCTCTACATGCCCAAACCATCTGAGCGTCCCTTTCTTAATCTTATTCATTACGCTTACATCAGCCTTGCATTCTTTGCGGATCTCCACATTTCTCACACGATCATACATGGTTTTACCACACATACGTCTCAGGGATCTCATTTCTACAGCATTCAGTCTACTTTCATCCTTTCTCTGCCAGTTCCATGCCTCACTGCCATACATCAGGGTAGGTACCAGCACTCCATTATGGACGGCTAGCTTCGCTTCTTTTGACAATTTTTTGTTGCTGCCAACGGCGTTCAGACCTCCATTAATGGAGTTACCGGCATTTACCCTTCTTTCGATATCTCTATCAGTCTTCCCATCTCTCGTAAACATACTTCCCAAATACACAAACTCATCCACCTGCTCCAAGTATTCGTCGTTCACAACTATGTTGCACATTGTTTTCGTACTCTCTCTTTCAAATACCATTACTTTAGACTTACTTACATTCATCATTAACTCATTCTTCATACATACTTCGTTCATCCTAGACACGAGCGACTGTAGATCTTCCATACTGTTAGAAATCAGCACTGCATCATCAGCATACAACAGGCAACATACTTCTAGATCACTCAATTTCGCGCCCAATCCCATCTCTTTCAACTCTTGCATACAATTATCCATGTATAGATTGAATAACCACGGTGACATTACGCATCCTTGCTTAACACCTTTTGTGATGTCAAACCACCCCGTAAAATCACCGTTCACCCTAATACATGCAACGCTTCCCTCATACAGAGACGCAATTGCTTGTATGAGATTCTTATTCACTCCGTACTTGGACAACACCTTCCACAGCTTTTTCCTGTCAACTCGGTCGTATGCTTTTTGTAAATCTACAAAGGCACAGAAGAGTTTCTGGTTTTTTGCAAGAAACTTCTCAGTGAGCATACGCAACGAGAAAATCTGGTCCATGCACCCCCTTCCACTCATAAAAGCGCCTTGCACATCCCAAACTTTTTCCTTTGTTTCCATTCTTACCCTTTCTATCAATATTCTACCATATAGCTTGCCGACTGAACTAAGCAGGCTAATAGCCCTGTGATTCCCACATTCCATACGTGACCCTTTACCTTTGTATAATGGCATGATTACCGCCCTTCTCCAATCTAATGGCGTGTAACCCTCCTCTAAACACTGGTTAAAAAGTTTGCACAACCACGTAAGAATAATAGGACTATCCCCTTTAAAGTATTCGGCAGCAATATTGTCGAAACCCACAGCCTTACCATTCTTCATACATTTCATTGATCTTTTTATTTCATCCATGCTGATTTTGGTAACATTCACTCCGTCATCGTTCATACCCGATTCGACGCTGGACTCACTATCACCCGGGTTGCTTTCAAAGACTTCCTCAAAATATTTCATCCATCTCTCTTTTATTTCTTCCCCATTCGTCAACATTTGTCCATCTTTCGATTTTATCACTTTCAATACTGTACTAAAAAAAAATATGAACTCATAAGGTAGAGAGTGTTAGAATAACAGACAAAATTTTATTTAAGCAGAATAAAATTATGTAAATAATATAAATTTTGAATTAAAATGGTGCCACAAAATAAGTTTTCTGTGTTTGAAGAAGTTAATAAAAAAATACTTACTTGAACGTAGATGGAAAAATTTATTGATTTTATGAACAATATTTTTCCGTTTAACAGCTTGATTATTTATTATTTGCTAGTTGAGAACGGCTCACGTGCGTTGTGAGAATTGTCTGGACGAAACGAATGGCTCGCAGGAATGCGGGGGGTGAGATGTACCCGCCGAGATTATTTTTACAACGTTCTGTTCGGATGGAGCTGTTTTGGATGGCATGTCACCCAAAATGGCAATTTGGGACATTTCTGAAGCGCGCCTGGTCTGCGGGTGCTGCGAACCAATTAGTTTTGTTTGTAACCCTTTCAAAGCTGACGTTTGTTAATGAACGTGTAAGATTTTTTAAGACTTAACATTTTTTAACGACTTTGTATCAATTTTTTGTAAAAAGGGGAATCACGTTAACGAAACTGAAAATGAGTAGCAAAATTAATGAAACGGTTTTTTTTTTTTGGAAAAGGGTGAGAGAAAATATGATTGATTAATATAATTCTTGCTTTAGTTCTGCGCACGATAATAAGTTCTGCTTTACACCAACCGATGCAGTTGAGTAGGATTTCAGAAGAGTACCATCTATCGCTGTTCGTGTCTTAACGGTTGCGATGATGGTAAAAGTGCGATTAGGCAGGCTCCCGCAGTCTACCCGCCGCAGCAGCAGAAATGCTTAGAGCCAGTTTAATATTCATTGTTATTATATACGATAACTAAATAAACCAACTACTAATATATACGATAGCTAAATAAACCAATTTGTTGTTACTAACTAAATAAACCAACCACTAATATATACGATAGCTAAATAAACCAATTTGTTGTTACTAACTAAATAAACCAACCACTAATATATACGATAGCTAAATAAACCAATTTGTTGTTACTAACTAAATAAACCAACCACTAATATATACGATAGCTAAATAAACCAATTTGTTGTTACTAACTAAATAAACCAACCACTAATATATACGATAGCTAAATAAACCAATTTGTACCTATAACTTACTTGGAAGATACCCAAAACATCTTAAGTTGTCTTATTACTGAAACCTAAGATACATAACAAATACATTCCAGAGTGTAGATACTCTCAGTATTGTTCTTGAAGAAAATCACAATTCATATTATTTTTTTAAAATGGCTTTATCTGTATTAAGACCTAGACAAACCTGTCACCCCACAAACCCGGGCACCCCTGGTAAGTTACCAAAGGTAGCGAACCACTTAGGGTAACCTGTGGCAGGGATGTCGGTTTTCTAATAAAGGGTTTCTGGGGCGGCGGTACCCATACCCGCCTTCCAAATTGTACCAATACTGATATTTATGAACTTCTTACTTGTCTAGGTCTTGGCGGCATACGCGTTTGCCCCTCTACTATGTGGCGGGCCGAATCGAGAGAGACTGGTTGATGGATACATTTTACCTCTTCAGCCGGACTCTCTCGACCCATCGTCTTGTACAGTGGGAGGGATGGATTCATACGTCCGTACCAGAATTTTCCAGAACTTTCTCTCTTTTCTTTCCCTAAAAAAACCCCCCAAAACACATCCCCAAAGATGATATAGGCTTCTAAAAAAATTGCTATGAAATCCAATGGCCGAATCAAAATCATTTTTTTTTTACATTAACTCCACACAGGAGGCCCTGAGGAAAATAATTTCACTCAGGGCAAATGTCATCTGAGATAGATGCTGTGTGGAGGGTCTTTTTGAGGAGACGATGGAATGAAAATTGGTCTTTATGAGACCCATGTTGTAGGAAGGAGAAAAACAAAGGCCGGCAAATCGTTCCACAGCCGAGCTGTTGAACATAAGAACGAGTCGAAGAAGCGACCTGTTCTCATATGTCAACTGTATACATATGTTGGGCACGCGTTTGGTGTGTTTTCCGACTATGCAACGGTGCCGAAGGGATCAATGACGCTAGTTCCTCGAAGCATCTTCCATTGAAATACCGGTAGAACAAGGATAGCATACTACCTGATGCCTGTGTTCTAAAGATTGCAATCCGTTTTTCAAGTTAGGAGAATCTATCAAACGGACCGCCCATTTCTGCACAGAGTCGAGGGTACATAATATTAAACATTACTACTTTTACAAAAGCAATGTAACTACGTACTGATTATAATTACTTACTGTTACCTCATTAAATTGCTTTTAAAGAAAAAAAACTGTTAACCATGATTCTGATATTTAACAAACTCTTATCCGGATCTTAATTATTTTGGTAAACTAAATTATTTTATTTAATTAAATGAAGACATTATGAGCGAAACTCAATCAAAAATCTGGAAACAGAAAAATCAGAAAAAGATATTGGCACCTCTGGGACTCGAACCCAGGACCTCCCTACTTTCCGGGTTGGGCGCTCTTATCCACTGAGCTAAGGTGTCGATATCCGATATCTAAGTGACCGAATTGGATATCGACACCTTAGCTCAGTGGGTAAGAGCGCCCAACCCGGAAAGTAGGGAGGTCCTGGGTTCGAGTCCCAGAGGTGCCAATATCTTTTTCTGATTTTTTTGTTTCCAGATTTTCGATTGAGTTTCGCTCATAATGTCTTCATTTAATTAAATATTACAGTTTGAGGTTTTACTCATAAAGTTAAAATAATAAATAATAAATTATTTTACCATCAAAACATTAACAATCGGTATCATGTCTAATTCCGATCTATAATAAGCATCTGCCTATAATCATAAACTTGAAATATCTACATTTTCCATTTTAAACCGCCCTCCCGAGCGGGGGATTTAAACGTTGGCAATAAAATATGCATTTTCACCATTTCTTCAGGTAGTAACCAGAATGAATTTCCACAAAATTTCAAACCATTCTCTGACCGTAAATTGGGAGGCTAAAATAGCAATTATCCTTTAGCGGTGGCATATTTATGTGGCCGAGCTCAGTTAATAGCCACCGCCAGGGGTCTCCAAAGTGTGGTTAAAATTCTTGCTTCCATTTGCACAACGCTGCTTCTTCCATGGTTATTTCATTAAATTACTGTCAAATTACCACTTATGGACTTTTTTTACATGAATACCATACAACTGCTCCCAAGCGCTTAGAGTCAGTGAGACTACGACACACCCTACCCAATTGGGGTATGTTGTTGTCACATCACTATGTAGTATCGCACATCACTAGTGAGCTACCTTAATATAATTGTCGTCAGTCAGTCTCAAACAGTCTCTAAGTAATGTCAATGGAGTTAACACTAGTCAATAAAGTCTATCTTGTAAAGTCGTAAAGTGTTTATATATTAACATCCTCAAACCAACAAGTCAACGAAATAGTTGTGAGACTGAAGGTGGAGGGGAGGGAAAAGAGATTGGGGACTACCTGGCTGTTCAAGTCTGGTTATAATATAACAAATGAATACAATAATATACTAAATATTATTTGAAATTAATAAATTGTGAACCAACACAAATTAATAAAATAAAATTTTCTTTCCTTGTCTATTCTTTAACGTCAATTTTTTAGTTGCTGTCATTGGTATGAAAAAAATAATCTTGTCAATTAGCAAATTTTTTCTTAGTCTATGGTTATTCTCAGCTTTTTTATAAATAACTTTCTTTTGGTCCCTTTTGGACAATATTTCTTTGTCGTACCTAATGATTATTTTGAAAGTTTAACCTTCTATTTTAGTATAATTAATAAAATAATCTTAACAATTATTTCATACCTTTTAATGACTTTTCAAGGAGGTTTTGAGTTGATTTTATTTTCAATTGACATGGAACCAATAATGGTAAATCTCAAAGTTAAAATGAAATAACTGTAAAATTATTATGTACTTTTGACTATTTCTATTGTCTTTGGCGATGAATTTTGAAAATTAACCTATTGGCATGAAAATAAATATAAATGACTGAAATCATCCACAAGCGTGGTATTTGGATAAAACTCAGTTTGCAACATCAAATATACGGGCACAGGCCAAAATTTTATCATTTGTATTAGACGCATTGAGAACAACTTATTTATGAACTCGGTAATCACCGATTTTGTCACAAAATCATAAATATATTGTTTCATGTTTCGGAGAAATGTATCTCTAATGAAAGATTAATTTTCATTTGTTTTGCTTGCAAGTCGCAAAAAAATCAAATTTCTCATTGATACAAAGACTTTAGTACACATTTAGAACATGCGTATATTGTTGTCTTCAGGTGAATTAAGCATTCACAAAGGAAGCGTTATACAATATTTGCGTAAACATTACGAAAAGCTTTTTTTTATTTTCGAAAAAAATCCCTCTAAGATACAATCCTTCTTTAAATTCCACTTGTAACTACATGGAAATAGAAATACCCTAAATGAACAAAACTTTAATTGATATCATAACACCTTAATTGAACACTTTTTTAATTGCTCAACGCAGTCGTATTGAAGATTAACAATGAATTTTTGTGTTAAGTTACCATGTTTCAATTTTTACATTTGTATAAGGTTTCAGCGACCACAATTACATATTTTGAGTAAGGTTTTATCAGTAACTTCTAAAGGAATGCTTTTAATATATCAATAAGTTTTTTTCCCAAAGAGATTAAGTCAAAATTTGATGTCTTTAGTATAGTTAATTTTCCTTTTAATTAATTAGTTATGTGCTTTCTTTTGAGATAATTATGATATTTCTTAAAAATCTGTGCGTCTTTTGTTTGAAAATAATGTTTATTTTTATATTTTATATATTTTTTTATGTTTGTTGAAAAAGTATATATGCTGTATTACACATGCCATGTAATGGTAATATTAAAAGTAATCATCAAATAGATGTCGCAATATATGACTCGTTAAAATGTAACAATAAGTACAGGAATGTAATGTAATATGTTAGCAGCCGTAAGTAGTAATAACAAATAAGCTCTAAAAATGTTCTTGAATAATAATTTAACCATGTAATAAATATTAATTATTTTGAATCGATAGTTTTGCAATATCACTATTTGCACGCCGGCGTCGTGCGTATTTTGTTGAAATTTTATTTTAATGGTAGAAGAGTGAGAATGCAAATAATAAATAAGTTTGAAAAAAAAAACTATAATTTTGAAGCCGATTTGTATATGCGTCAGTCAGGTTGCACTAGATTTCTTGTTTTTGGTGATTAGTTCAAAAAATGTTTTAAAAATATGTGATTTAATGATTAAAAAGTAAAAACCTTAATATTTGAAAACCCGGCTTTCCGCTATCAAACCAAGCAGGGAATAGTAAATGTAAATCATTTTTATTGCCCGATAATGCTGGAATCTTCCACAAACACGTCGGTCACTGATGGTATGTTCACGTATCCACATCATATCCCACCATTACATTAATTTCTACTCGTAGATATTGGTACTTAAACTATAAGCGTTATCGAACATGAAACTATCAAATAAATAGTTGGCTGTGCTTTATTATCAAATAGGTACCAAATCAGCCGAAAAGTCACCTTTGCACGAACTTTACTGCCCAACTTTGTCCGAGACATGCTAAAAAATATGTGAAAATCTCGGTTCTTTTTGACGGGTGAATAATGTTTCTTAAGAATGATGAGAACAATTAAGTAAATAGGTATGTTTAAAAGACGTAGTTTCGTTGACCTAAATCTTAGATTTTTTTTTTTTTTTTTTTTTAATTTAATGAAAAACAAATACCTTTGTATAACACCACTATTTTATTAACAATATCAACATGTTTCGAAAACTATTTTTTCTTCGTCAGGATAATAAGTCAATAAAACGAATCGTTTTATTGACTTATTATCCTGACGAAGAAAACATAGTTTTCGAAACATGTTGATATTGTTAATAAAATAGTGGTGTTATACAAAGGTATTTGTTTTTCATTAAATTAATGATGACACCCCAAAGTAAATATGCCTATTTTGAAGAAATAAATCTTAGATATTCAGCATTCCGTTCTAATTTCATGATGCCTTCAAAGATCACGATTTTTCTGGTTTAAAGCTAATAGTTGTATTCTTCTGGTGCCCTGTAATACCAGCGGTAGGCTATCATCAGACACAGATGTCTCGTCACAGACGGTAAATAGCCCGTCAAAACTCAGCTCAGTATTAGTATGATAAGATTAAAAATCTTTGAGTTTCGGCATCTGGCACATGTGTGCAATTGTGGCAACTCATTAGGATATCTGGACAACTTACATTCCACGTCTTTTTAAAAAATAGTTGCCGGGCAACAGTTGTCACACGCGACCCTTTTCTATGTTCCTCTTGCAATGCCGCACTGTCCAGATTAGCGTTGGACGTGTGAAAGAAAGATGGCGGTGGATAAGGGCCTTCAGAAGGTTGATTTGATGAGAGAAAAAGTTCTAGGAAGAAAAATACAATGCCCGCCTCCCAAATTCAAAACACGTTGCGCATGCGGGCCCGGTGCAAGGGTGTAGTTTTAGCATTCACATAGGTAATGTTCACTTTTTTCCTATGCTGAGGACGGTGGGGGGGGGGGGGGGAGGGTTTTTTAAATTTTTTTTTCTTTATTTGAGACACAAACAGAAAATTTTGTAGAACATTCTTGTGGGTAATATAAAACAATTTAAAATACAAATATAAATATTCCTAGACTAATGTGTCTGCAGTAATCACATTTGCATATTCACAGAAGCAATCACATTAAAAACAATGTCAGTATTTTTATACATAACTTACAAACTCAATTTCAAAATTTGAACGACATAATTAGTAGAAAATATTTATGAAGTATTTATTAAAAAAATAATAAAACAACAAACAAATTTTTATTTTTTATTTTTTAGGTACACAAATCGTGGAGATATTTCATGAAACAAGTTATATTATTTACAAAAGTATCTATGAAAGTGTGTGTTTTAGTAAGATCGTTGTATGATCGAGACATTCTAGATATATGATTAAAATATCCAGTATTATTGGTAAATATTTCGGTTAAAAATATGTTAAGGTTTATGGTAGATTTGAGCCTGGCGTTTAACTTGATTTGATTGACCAAGTTACTATTAATTCGATTATTCACAATTTCATTAAGCATTAAAAGGTCATTTATGTTTCGTCTTTTAACTAGACTCTCTAACACTCTATCGGTAAGACAAAATCAGTGTAAATTTTCTTTGGACAGATTCAAGTCTAGATACTTGTGTTATATAATGTGGATTTCAGACTGCTGACCCGTACTCAACAACACTACGGATTAAAAAAAATAATATAATTATTAGGCTATTAGAATTCTTGAACTGTTTGTTTGATCTTACAATAAACCAAGTAATTTGCCTTTTAACCAAGTGATCGCCTAAACCATCCCCCTTTATACACACCCTTGGCCTAAAGTGTTCGTACCTTAATACTGCAACACCGTGTTTTGGTATAACCATAGATATTCATGTCTTTGAGAACAAAGCACATATTGCCTGGCACACAATCTTTGCTTCATCCCAAATCGTGTGCCTGCTTATGCTTACATAAATTTACCTACTCTTCTAGTATTGCTGTCCTTGATCTTCGAAAGACTATAATATGATTCACCAATCTAAACATACTACATTATGTATGATACATACGTTCCTTATAGGATAATCCTATCAAAAATCTCGTACTGTATTCTCCCGACACGCTTTTGTTAATAATATATATTTTTTTACAGTTAATACCGCACAAGAGTCCCAACTGCTCCCGTCTGGAGCCAGTGAGACTATGGCATCCCCAATTGGGGTATGTTGTGAGGCTGAAGGTAGTGGGGAGGGGAAGGAGATAGGGAAGAGGAAGGTGGGGAAGTACCTGGCTATTCAGATCTGGTCACTAAACACGGCTAAAGCCATTTCAAGCAACGTTTCAATTCTGAATGGTGGTCTTACACCAGGGCGATACTGATAGTATCTTCCACTCTGGAACGTGCCGCAAATATACTATATATTATTTTAAATGAATTAGTTGTGAAATAACACAAATTAATCAAATAAAATTTATTATATAATATATATAGCTGTCGAAGATCTAAATTATGTATATTTAATGGAATTACTTAATATAAGCGATTTAGCGTCAAGGCGCATAGCGAGCGATTTAGTTTGTCTTTTTAATATTTCGAATGGCAGACTGGACGCCCTTGATTTAATCAGTAAAATTAATTTGAGAATACCCACGCGCGATACTCGCTCTAATGCGATTTACCTTGTAACTAATTCTGCTAGTAATTATTTTGTTAACTCTCCTCTGCAAAGACTTCATATACTCGGAAATAAATATTCCTTTATAGACGTTTATCGTCATCAGTCGATGTCAAAATTTAAACTCAGTGTATTAGAACAATTAAAATAAATCTGTTAATATCAGGCACTATATAGCACCTTAATCGAAATATTATGGTAGCTATGTTTCGATAAACACGTAATAAATACTTTAAAAAAGTTTGCTAATTACAAACATAAATTTTGACAATCCTATCGTATTTCCCTCTATAATTAAAATAACAATCTCACATTAATTTACTTACCATATATTCTATGTTACCTGCTTTGTGTCAACTATTATATTTGGTGTTATCTATATTTTGTATATCTTATATCTTATGTTATCTTTATTTTGTTTCTTATATTTATATTATGTTTATATTATATTATGTTATTTCTTATATTTTTCCAAAAACATGTACTGCACTATATGTAAAAGCCCTATGGGCGTTTAAATAAATAAATAAATAAATAAATAAATAAATAATTTAAATTACCCGTTGTCTGGAGTGGAGTAACATAGGAATTGCCCTTTATTTCTCCTTTTCGTCCCTCAAGTTATATCACTTCACATAATTAACCAATAATGCGATGCCATATCCGTTTGTTCCACTGGAAAATGACAGTTGAGATAAGTTAGATGATATTTTCATCGTTTTGCTCTTATTAAATATGAATTCCTTGCACAGATGAAATATTTCACTGTAAACTTCTCTTCTTTTAATCGGAAACTGAATTATTTAAGTAATCAAATTAAATTTTCATACTTGTATGTGAGTTGCTTCTTTCAAAATTGTACTAAAATAAAACCAAAAAAATCATTCTTTTAAAAATATTTGATGTAACTCTTCGGGCAGGTAGAGTTGAATCACACACTTTGAATAAAAACATCAAATTTTCAAAATTGATGTTCAATTTCTGTAAAAGTTCCATTCAATTTCTGTTATTGTTTCATCATGGGTGAGTTGTTTCACAGGACTTCGTAAATAACAAACTTAAATATTATCTTTGAAATTTGATGAACTCCTAAAATACTGTGAAGTAATCTATCATATGTTCAGAACCATACAGGCTATTCCCTAAAATTTGTGATAAGAGATCGTTCTCCCGCGAGAAGTGCTGTCAGATTTGTGTGATTTTCTACAGTTGTTAAATGCATAAATAATCATGCATACTTGCAGGAATTAGTGTTTAAAACGACCCAAACTAAAATACGTGACAGCTCACAGCTGAAATTTTGACATCGGCCGATAGAAAAAGCAAATAACAAGTAATAAGCAGTAGAAAATCACACAAATCTGACAGCACTTCTCGCGGGAGAACGATCTCTTATCACAAACTTTAGGGAATAGCCTTTCAGGGCAAGTTAAAGATAAAATTGATTTAAATGAAATAGGTACATAAACACTTCAATCAAATTAATTGCAAACATTTAAAAATATATATTTTTAGAAAAGTTTGTCTAAACTTTTCACAACTAACAGCAGAGTGTCTACTCTGCTGTTAGTTATGACCTATTTATATGTAGTACTTTAAAGTAGTTGTTCTTCTTTTTAACCTACTTAACTTTTACTACTCTGTCACATTTTGTTTTTACTATAAATGAATCTCTCTGGATCTCAGAGGGGTAATTGTAACAATGGGGGAATGCCTATTGGGGGTGATAAACACGAGCTGCGTGTATACCTATTTCGAATAACAACCCACGCGACAGAATTGTCGTATGACATAAAAATTGTAGAAGACAAGATTTTGAGATTTTTAAAAATAGATTATTAAACATCATTAAAAAGAATAATCGCTGTTACTTGATAGGTTTTACTTTTTGGAGTTAAAAAATTATTTTATATTTTATGTCGTCATTTATTTTTTTTTGTAGCATTATATAATATACGTAAGTCGAAGTGGCAGAAGACACTGTGATTTGTATGAAATACACTTCTATCACGAGAAGTGATCATCGAGATAGTGGGCATCGCGTTTGGGTTCCACCCGGGCGTCCCGTGTTCGATTCCTCGGCTGGCATCAAGTCCTCCATCACAACACAAGCAACATTTTCGGCTTTCTGTGGTGGTAGTAGGAGATTTTCAAACACTGTCGGGTTATTCGTAACCCGGAAATATTTGTTTTCCTTTGTTACAACTCTGTCACGTAATTTTTACAACAAAAATATAAACATACATTTTTTTTAAACGCACACTGTCGTTACGTCTTAAGTACAGTAGATTTTAAAGTAATTATAAAATAATAATATTGGTATTTGTGTTGAATTTTTCTCCACTAACTAACTGGTGGAGACAACTTTATGTGGGTTAAAAAGAACGATCCACGTATTATTTGTAATTATATTATTACCTCGTTTGTCCCTTACATTTAGTGAATTCAATAGCTGCTTATTATTGTCAATTAAATATTTTTTGGTTATTAACCACACTTATCCAAACTATTTCCTTATACACATAAACAAACGCTCTATTTTGCCTCTGTTTTTGGATTCACCAATAAATTCCAAATTTCAGAATGTACTGAATGTTTATTCCTGACTGCGCATTGATTTTTCCACTGAATACCATTTGAATTTGAATTTTTGTTAAACGTAAGAAGAGTGATATTTAGAAGCATTGCATTTAAAAAAGTCCATTATTTGTAAAAAACATCTAATTTTTCCGAGCGTTAATTGATTAGTTCTTCGATCTCGAATAGTTTCTCATTCCCGCATCGCTTCGTCTCTTACTAATCGTAATTAAAGAGATGGACGCTATCGATTAATTTTCACCCCACCGCTTAGATGTACTCCATAGAAGGGATGTCACAACCGGGATGACCGATGTAATGTCGTGTGTTAACTCTAGAAAATTGAGTTGCTTCCCGGTTCTAACCGCCCATCTTCAGGTAAAATCTTTGGCAGGACTGAATTAAAGAGACACCTTGTAAACCGTTGGCTCTGGATTTCAGCTAACCTAGAGGAATAGACTATTGTAACTCTTTTGGTAAAAGGTTAAATGAACGGTTGAGGAAACGATTAGGTTTCCTTTGGGATTGAACCCAAGTTATTGTTAAGGTTTATTATCCCAATATTACTATTATTGAACCGAGTCATCCTTGCGAGTTGATTTTACCCAAAATATAGACCAATTTTGTGTACCGTAAAAATTGTGGATTTTATTTAATAATACCGTTAAAAATTTATAACATGTTTTAGCGGGTATAAGATTTGCCTTCATAATACTTACCGATCACTAATGTGTGTAATCGTGCTAAGTTGTGTCGTTTTGAGATAAAATCAGAGTAGGATGTTGTAACAAACTTTATATTTATTAACTGAACAGATGAAACAATTCAACGACACGAAATTACCAAAAGGGTTTATGTAAAATGATTAGCGATGCGATTTACTCGGACACGGGGAAACGAATGGTTTCAAAAACTCTACCGATGACAGTTGTCGGCCCGCGCTGGAGTCAGGGTTACCATTTTTAAAAAAGGAATTAGTGGCTACATAGTGAGTTCGCGCTGATCGTTCTACAATATCTATGTATGTAGGTATAAAGTGAAATGTGTTTAAATTATCTGTGTTATTAAAACGCTGTAATTATAAATCTTTCCTTCAACCTTGTTGTACAAGACTGCGTAATATACGTCTGTACGTTAACAGAGTAATGTACAAACCTAGTCCCTGTAAGTAATAATCGCGTTCGAGTATTCTAATGAGAGTTCGAGCCAGAAATATCTTGAATAAGTAATGGGTACAACATTCCTGATCTATAATGACAGAGCTGTGTTATCTATTTAAAGTTGTCTTAGAGTCGTAAATGCTTTAACTATTCCATAAAATTTGCATAACTTGTTTAACCAAGCGGGAATAAGAATATTTTTCATTTATCTTGTGAAATGTACATAAATGCGGTAAAACTGACACTATTGATTGATAAACAAACAATTTAGTTACCACTAGGTAGATCCCTCTCTCCGATGATTTTTTTTCTCATTTTACCCCATTATTTCTCCAATAGGATTTTATCACAGTTTTTTCAATCTCAAAATAATAATAAATAAAAAATACGATAAAGAAAGAAGTTTTATTATATTTTCATTTTAACCTAAAAATTTTCTAAAATGATTTAAATTTTTATAATGCCATTTTCGATTCGCCACCTAATGACATGTTCTTTTTAATACACAAATTCACGCCGGACAACGTTGGTCACAGCCGCCTTCCCACACGTTGGCGTTTTCTACGTCATAATGACGCTGGAGCCAGTTGGAATTGCCAAAGAGTAGTTTTTCAAATCAATGTGAACGAAAATATTAAAATTTGGCACAACGGTCAGAATAAAAAAAATTAAACCTTTTTTTTCAGATATTTTTATTGGTTTTTACTGTATTAATGTTTTTGAAAATACCAAATCGATGATATATTTAAAAATACATTTTTTTTTTAAATTTAACAACGCGAGGTAATTTTTTACACTGTAAATCTAAATAATGTAGTGAGCATATTTATTATATAGTATATTCGAATATTAGTGATTATAAACCAAAAAAAAAAAAATATGTCGAATGCTGTGGGCAATGCCGACAATTGGCCCCCTGCATACTTATATACAATATGAAGTCGGGTTAGGGAAAATGCGGTATACTTAATTACACAAAATATAACTAAGTGACCGCGAAAGAATGTGCAGAGAGGATGTACCGCCGAATAACAAAGTAATCAACATATTTTCATTCAAATGCATCAAGGAAAAATCTACTTGCCTGTGCGCTGTGTAAACCAGAGCAAAGTACAAAAAAATACACTGTATATAAATTTGTTTAATATTCATACCAATTTAATATTAAGTGTATTTTTGAAGTCAGTTTTAGTTTGAAATTGTAAATAATGCACAAAAATTTAAATTTTATAGTATGACGGGTCACCCGACAATCCACAGTTTTGACCAAACGCTGATATTTGTTAAAATAATAATAATTCTATACTTAGATCGCTTAGAATTAAACATAACTTCATTTTGTATAAATATATCGAAAACGACAAGAAAGGAAATCTGTATTACTTGTAGTTTTAAAGCTTGCCATAAATATTGTACCTAAAGAATCTACAACTAATGTGACCAACACAAAACTTTTCTCGGAAGTGCTGACTCAATATTTCTATCCAGCTATAATCCGCGGGTTTAAAAACCACTTAGGTAGTTTGAAATTTTCTTTAAAACATGTAGCTTGGCAAACTGCGGAGGAGAGAAACGGGACTAAAGTAGTAGATATAAAAGCGCTCGCCCGAAGCGTATTTATGATTTACAGACGACATAAAGAGAAAGACAAACATCCTCGCGTCGTCAGTACGAGAGTTGAGAAGTATTTCGTCGAAGAGGATATTCCGTGGATAAATCGAAGTATCATTAAGCTCCGTCCACTCTCTTAGCTTCGCTCTCGTCCTAACTGGATCACAGAAGACTTGGCAGTTCTCGGATGCTGCACCGTTGCCTGTACCATGTACCTACTCCACAACTTCCGCTCTAGAACATGATCACAGCGGGATTTAGTCGAATTCGGATGAAATCCCGATTTGAATATTCCGGTACCTCGCAGCTTTTTGGTGCACGAACAAATATGTTGCTGAGAAAATATGTAATTTTCCTGTTCTTAAAACTAATAACGCGATACTATATATTCTTAGACCAAAATAACAGGTACATACTTCACTTACTTTAACAAATTTTTCCCGACAATATTTGGAGTAAAAAATGAAAACATCGTTTTGGTCTCCTGTGACATTTATTTTATTTTTTTTCGAAATTTTTCTACAACCCAGAAAAAAATTTCTTCCTCATGTCACTCTGCGGGGTAACCGCCCAACACCTGCTGATTTAAGTTGAAAAAAATATCGAAAATATCAGCGGAGACCAAAATTTCGTTAACATTTTTTACCCCAAATAAAGTCAGGAATCATTGATAAAAGTAAGTTAACTACGTCCAATAATACCAAAATATAAAAAGTATAAAAGCAGATATTCATCAAATTATTAATTAATAAATTATGTCCCGAAATGATAACCAGGACGCTTTAGAAAGCATAATATTATTATTTAAATAATATTTTAAACATAATCAATAACTTAATTAAATCCAATCTAATAACAATTCGTTTTGATGATACGTTCCCGGTACAGAACTCCATTTTCCCCGCATTCCCCCTAGCTATGCTCCTTCGTCATAATATTATTTCGCTCTCCAGCATTTCATTTATTTTAATTTGATTCAATTGTACGTTTTTACCGTTTAGTAACATTCATTTTAATTTTCAATGAAATTCTATTCCCGCTTACATATTTATGTACTTGTATTTTTATCTTGGCGAAAAAGCTTTCCTTAAAATAGAGATTTTAAAATTTTTATTTATGTTACCAAAATATAAAGGCTGCCTTTTGATGAACCTATGAATGCATAGTAGTTCTGTGAACGGTAGGCCTCGCGTTAAAAATTATCTTTCCTACTTTCTCTTTTAATAAATCAGTACCAAAATTTCCTTAAATACTCCTTAACCTCTCAAATGCCAGGGAAGAAACTCGAAAATTTCGCGATGTTTTGACTTTGACGTAATATTTTGCGGATTTATTTTATGCTATCGTATATAATATTTACCAAAACACGTTCCCTGAACAATAAACTATGCTTACAAATAATATTACTTGCTTCTTCAAAATACGCAAAATCACTTTGAGGCGTCATTATTAATTTAATGAAAAACAAATAACTTTGTGTAACACCACTATTTAATAAACAATTATCAATTATCACCTGCGGTGCAAGGCGATAGGTCGAGGGATTCTGGCTGGAGAGATCAAAAGACATCCTTAACCAGTCTCATTCGATCCGGCCCGCCATGCTGGAGGTGGGCAGACATATCAGCCACCAAAACATTGACAAGCATCACCCCATGAACCCGGGCACACCTGTTAAGTCATCAGACGTAGTCACTTGATGTGATCTACAGGATAGGTGTTGATTATCCAATAAATGGTTCCCGGGGCGGCAGTACACATATTCGCCTCCCAAAATGAATTTGGTGAATAAGCAGGGGCGCTCAGGTAGGGGTGAGGTTTGTCCGGGTTTTGGTGGCGGACGCGTCTGTCAACAAACAGTATGATAGGCCGGACCGTGAAAACCAGTGTAGGAAAATCTTTTGACCTCTCGACACATCGTCTTACACCGAGGCGGGTGGAATGGATTCACAAGTCCGTCATTCCTGGACGCACCGACGCCTAGATTTCTACAAACCCTTCATACCTTTTCCGTCCCATAACTGGCTCTTCTTCCTTTCCTTCAACATACTCTTCACACAGAATCCCCAAACATGACATAGGCCCTGAAAGAAATTATTTTCCTCAGGCCCCATGTGTGGGGCTGATGTTAAATGTATGATATGTAAAATATATAAATTATTAGATATACCATTGGCATTTTCTCCGGATTTGCTAGGTGCTTATATTCAGAGATATATTTTTTTTTTTATTAATCATAAATAGTACAATACATGTATTTCAAACAGATTCTATACAATAGTTAGTTACATAATATATATACCCCCATAAATAAGCAGGGCTTGTGTGTATGGGGGGGAAATGATTATTTTGATCGCCTACTACGGTGCAGTGAGGTGCGGTGCGGTGCGGTATAGTGCGGTGCGGTGGGTGCGGTACTCATCGAGATTTAAAAAAATCGACTCGTTGTCTCAGCAAAATTCATATTAAAGGTCCTAATAGACGTAATTTAAGGGGTCATAAAATATTCCATCTTGAGTTATTTAATAATAATAATATTGTATATTTCAATCCACTGTCTCGAATGTGTCATCTGTATAATAAATACCATTGAATTTGAACATATAGATATAAACCCAAACAATCTCACATATTATTTCAAAAAACAAATTAACAAACTCCTATCATGAAACTTTGCGGAGAACAGTTATGTAGTTGCTTTATTGTCTTACCCTTTCTTTCTTTTTTTTTTATTTTTTCTCTTTCTCTGCAGGTTATAAATTATATTTACACCACTATGTTTTATATATCTTTTTGATTATCATTATTTCTAATATCACTGCGAGCATTTCCGCCTAGTAACAACAAAACATTGATTACTCATGCTATCCATATACATCCCAGCCGCAAATCTTTTTTGTAATCATTTTTAATACTCGCTAAATGTTTCAAACAGTAAATAAATAAATAAAAACGGCCACCATCTGTAACAAACAAATTAACAGACCTATGAAATGCCAAATGGCCGAGTTAAAACAGGACTTTGCCACACTCAGTCAATTAATTATTTAAGAATTTTGTAAATTATCTGTTAATATTGCATTATGTTTATTTTCTTTATTGTGGCAGGAAGAAGAAAATTGTTGAAAAACGATTGTTTTTCGACATCCGATCAAGCTTGGTTTTTTCCTTATTGTATTTTCCAAGAATTTTTCTTACGCAAAACACTCGAAACCAAAACAATATCCCTATTCAAATTTAATATCGATTTGCTCACAAAAATATCCATTTCATGGCAAACAAACCAAACCTAGTGTTTTCAAAGAATGCGATCACTCTGTGGCTTGACTTTGTGATATGAAAAAATACCTACTCAATTTTAAGCAATTTTATTGACGTACACACATACGTGACGTAAGTGATGATGTCTTCGAAAGACTCAAAAAGTTCAAGGTAAATGGACACATGCATCAGCACGAAGTACAGACAAGGGTTAAATGAGTATATAAAACTCTTCATTTTAGAATTCCCACGGTTATGGTACAAAAAAGGCAATAAACGTACTTCCATCTCACAATATTGCTGCATCTCTTTCTTACACACTAAATAACAGCGAGACAAACGATGTACTTAAGTCTGCTTCACCAAATGAGAAATGCAAATCATTTTCTTGCATCCCAAGTAAAGTAAGTTGCAAATAAGTATGATGCGTGCCGTTGCCGTTGTGGTTGCCGTGAAAATTATAAAAGCAGCCATTTTGCGTTTTTATAATTCCTACGATTACGGTACGGTGACGGCACAAAAAGGCAATAAACGTGCTATTTTTTTATTAAGTTCTTTCTTAAACACTAAATAGTAGAGAGATAAAAGATTCGACAAAAAATATGCACATGGCTGCTTCGTCCAATGTAAAAAAAACATAATTTTCTTGCATCTCCCTCACACGTATCAAAGAAATGAGATGCCGCGTGTCGTTGCCACGGGAATCATAAAAGCAACCGTTTATTAAATCTTCATATACTTATATAAAAATCTCGCGTTATGATGTTTGTTCGAGATAAACTCCGAAACTACCCAACCAATTTTGATGAAATTTAGCTTTCTGTCTGTAATTTGGTCCAAGTTAAAAGATGGGATATTAATTTTTTTTCCATTTTTGACCTCGATATTTATTATTGCGAAGTAAATGTTCATTAAATGTTTGGGTTATAGGACAATGCTTTGTAATTATTTGTAAGTTCCAAATGTTTCTAACAGATGGCGGAGTGAGTTAATTTATCGACGCAACACTTGGTTATCTAGGTTGGGCAAACAGTAGATGGCGTTGTGTTCCGATATCACGACACAGCAACGTCTCGGGTCGTGGCCGGGTCAGCTAGTAATATTATATAATATAAATTTAGTTTAGGTGCTTAGGTGTGTCCCGGCAACCCATAATTCCATTATTATTTTTCGCACTCAAAATCGCGTAAGTTGGTACATTACACAAAATAAATAAGTTATATAATTATATTGTTTTGTTAGGATACGCAATAAAACATCGATTTGCTAATGCAAAATCTAGGTATACCGGTGCAAAACAAGGATCAGTGCCTAATGATATTGAGTAGGTACTCACTCGAAGTGCTCAGGAACTCTGAACTCTCAGTTCTGAAATAAGTTTGAGGTAAGTAGGCACATAATATTGTATAATTCCATCTTATACCCTTGAATGTTTCAATTTTGTTTCTCTAAGCTTAGAGAAAACGGTAAAACAACAATCATTATTATAATTACGTTATATTGAAATGTATACTGCTGAAGGCACTACTTATTAAATTTTATAATATTACATAGGATCCGAACTTATTTTTCAAGAATGTTTATCTTTATAAAAAAAACATTAAAGGACCTAAACAGGTGTAACAGATGCTGACTTTGAACGCAATGATATATGTATATCAGCTTGTTTATTACAAAAACATTTTTTAACAAAATTATATACAACAAGGACTTTTACAAACATAACACAAGAACACGCAATGAAATCAGACTATCGGAAAAGAACAAAATTCGCAAATTTATTCGCAAAACAGTTTACAAAGGGATGAAATATTATTGCGTTACCGGAAACAAAACAATCAAAGTATATACTGACAGCAAATAAAAAAAATAAAAATAGAATTTCATAACCACAATAAGCAAGGTAAAATGTAGTAGTATGTGTGTAATGATAAATTTTGACGTATGGCAATCACTTGCAGCAGGTTTAATAGCAGTAGCTGCACGCTACAATTTTAACGGCTGACAACACTACGCGATGGAGGGGGAGAGAGGAGACGCACGGACTTGGTCCTTCGACTCAGGCAGTGTCAGCTGGCCTCTCGTGTGAATTAGAAGTGTGTTCGAGCCTTGCAGTTTTGGTGGATCGGGTACCGTGAGCAAAATTCTTATCTTGTTAGTCGATCACGTTTGTTATTTTATAGAATTTTGTTAATGAATTACCATGCTTCTATTTCTTTTCTCATGGATTTTTCTTTTCTTATGGATCTCATGAGGCTGGCGCCCGTAACCAGGTTTTATTTTATTTAGCATTTCAAATATGTCGTTTCATGTAACTTTCATACAATGACGCAGCAGATTGCAACATCTTGTAGAACTATGTTTTTTAGAAGGCCACCCCTGAATTTAATTTATTATTTATTTGAAGTCTCTTGTCTCTAACATAAATTTTTACAATGAGAAATAATTTATAAATGGATTGCCTACAAAGTTTTGTAAATAAATTGAAATGTTCATAACAATACGAGTGTTAATTTCAATCTACCCTTTGATGCAATTACTTATAATTAGTTTACATTGATGGCGATCCTGGGACTCTATTAAAGGTTATTGCTTTTCATGGTTCCTGCCTGAGCAGCCAAGTGGTTATTTGGTAGGTTGTTTTGTGATTACACTTATCATTGTTACACACTTAGGATGGGTTGTTTCAAAAAATTTGATGGATTCATCAAATATTTGAAGTTGATTTTCACGTTCTGTGTAAGTTCTATTCAAGTTCTGTTTTTATATAGTTATAGGACAGTCGCTTTACAATACTGAAATAATCACAGAACTTGAATAGAACTTACACAAAACGTGAATTAAATTAAATCCTAAGTGAATCCCACTAAGGACGGGTTGTTTCAAAAAATTTGATGGATTCATCAAATATTTGAAGTTAATTTTCACGTTCTGCGTAAGTTCTATTCAAGTTCTGTGATGATTTCAGTTTTGTGAATCAACTGGTCTATAATGATGTGATAATTTAACTTTTATGTAGTTTATTTTAATATTTTTTTACATGAATACCACACAAGAGTACCAACTGCTTCCCTCTGGAGACAGCGAGACTATGGCATCTTTAATTGTGGTATGTTGTGGGGCTGAAGGTAGTGGGGAGGCGAAGGAGATGGGAAGAGATAGGTAGCTATTCAGATTTGGTCACCAAACACGGCTAACGCCTTTTCAAGCAAAGTTTCAAATCTGAATGGTGGTCTTACATCAGGACGATACTGAGAGTATCTTCCTCTCTAGAACGTGCCGCAAATATACTTTATATTATTTTAAATGAATTATTTGTGAAATAACACAAATTAATCAATTAAAATCTAATTTCCCACGACTGTATTCGATCTCGCGACCTTCGGATTGCGATCAAGAGCCTTATTCTTCAACTACGCCAGCCGCATAACTTATAACGTATAACTTAGTATATGAACAAATCGGTTTCGGGTGCGCCTAAATCTTCCTCTAAATTTGATAAAAAAATATAATAAATTAATAATTACAAAATTAGAGTCCATAGAAAAGACAGCAAGATAATAATAGAAATGGGAGAGAGAAATCAATTTTGATGAGGTGGGTGAGGGGGAGGTAGGTAAGAAAGTAGGGTAACAGTAGGTGAAGGAAAGAAGAAGGGAACACATTTGAAATTGGGCGATTCAATAAATTAAATTGCTTATTTTATATGTTGATTTTACTCATTTTTAGGGATTTATTTATTTCGAGAGCTTCAGACAATAAGTTTTACTCAACAAAGTGGTATCCAAACAAAATCAATTTATTCTTTTTATGAGTTGTAATAATATTTTTCATTTGTAAATAAAATAAACAAAAAGCTAAATTAAAATTTAAAAAAAAAATGTTCCCGATGCAGAACTCATCTAATGTGAGTTGGCTCGGTCTCTCCATGTGACGCAGGTATGGTCCAGTGAGTGGTCAAGAAAGGGACGATGGTCAGAAGAGAAAGAAGACTAGTCGAGGCGAAGTCGGAGCAAGGTAGAGTAGGAAATCTTCAGGCTGGCTGTGAAGGATGCCGATTAGCTGCAATTCGATTATTAATATCGTTTATTTACAGACTGTTTATTGAATAATGTTATTGCGAAAATAGAATGATCTGACGATGTTTTTGACCCGTATTTATACCGGTATATATTGACCGGTGTTTCGGGGCTAGCTTTTGTGTTCGGGATATTTTTGTGTTGTAGATAAGATATCAATATCTGTCATACGGTTCCATGCCAACTGAGAATAAAGTCATCTCAACACCTCCTTGAAAAGTAATTAAAAGCTACGAAAAAAATAATTTCAAATTATCTGATAACCCTAATCTAACGTAACATATTTAACAATTTTTTTATATATTTTATTTATCAATCTAAATGACTTATCTGAGATGGTTCTGGCAAAATCCTCCATCTGCCCGACAACCTGTCCTCGCATTGATGTTCAAATTTTTTAAAAACATTCAACATATTTGTATTACACTAACTTTTAATAATACTCTTCCAATAATCAACGGTTGCCGCCGCTTTCCGAATTTCGACCGATTTCTTACATATCTCCCTTAAAAATTTGAAGTTTTTAAGCTCTTAAAAAAAAAAATTGTTATTTTTTTTAAGATAATATCTAGATACGTTCCATACCGAAACGCAAATTTTATGAAATTCCCTCGATATAAAAAAATCGCAAAGTATGCTCCGAAAATTATAAAAAACAAGTCTTTTTCTATTATTTTGCAAGTTTTATTAATGAAAAAATTCACAATGTTTCTTTAAATGATACTTAAGATACCTTTTGCGAGATTTTTGATCTTTTAAAAACGAGACATGTTTTATTAAGCATTTTCGCAATTTTCGCATCATTTTTATCACCTAAAATATTAGCGCGTTCTGTCCAACATTCGTAATTACATATCTCTCCATCTTCTTCTTTTTGAGCCGGGAAGCGCCGCCTTAACAGTGTCTACATAATAACATAACAGTGTCTACACAATCTGCTTATTTTCATCCTTAGATAATGCCGATTATTCCAATTTATCTCTGCGTCGAGAAATTCGTGTAAATATTCATTAAAACCAACGCAACCATTACTTAGAAAGCTTTAATTAGGTTCAATACACCCGCAATGTGCACCGTAATCGTTCCCACCTTCATGTATTAATAAAAATTAACAGTTTCGCATTATAAGCAAGTTAACAGGTTAACAGTCAAGTTCCTACCTGGCTGAAAACATTGAAAACAAACAACACGCTAGCCTTATTAATTATAAATAAACACGAAGTAGGTACAACGACGTTGACAGCGGTGTTCAAAAATTCAAGTGGCTTTTTTGAAACAGACGATGAAATCAAAAAGAATAATATCAAAAATGGAAACTTTACAGGAGACGATTAAAAGGAATATTTACAGATTCGTAAAACTAATTACAAAATCATTAAATTTATGCATATATTTTTTTAAAATTAGTTTCACAGGGAGGTCCTGAGAAAAAAAAAGTCCCTTAGGGCCTACGTCATCTTTGGGGATGCTGTTTGGAGGGTCTTTTTAGGAAAGGAGAGGAAGTTCTGGGAAGGAAAAAGGTATTATGGGTGGGTGGTCAGTGTGTCAGGAGTGATGGATGAATCCATCCCTCTGCAGTGCAAGATCTTCTGAGAGAGTAAGGTTGGAGAAGCCAAAGAGACTCCCCCAACCATTCTCTCCCGATCCGGCCTGCTTTGCAGCTGGTAGACAGACGCATCCGCCGCTAAAACCCGGACAAACCTCACCCCATGAACCTGGGCACCCCTGCTAAGTCACCAAATATATCATACCACTTGGGGTGACCTGGCAGAGGTGTTGGTTATCCAATAAAAGTGGCGATACCCAAACCCGCCTCCCAAATTATATGAAAGTAGTTTTCTGTTTTCCAAAATTTCGGTATAAAATATTGCAATTCCATTTTTAATTATCAGATTTGAGGGTTGAGTAAAATCATGTTTATTTTTTTCGAAATAAAATTTTAAAAAAATTACTCACAAACATTGATTTTAGTATTAAAACGTCTTAATCGGTGAAAATCATTTTACCATCCTACTTCGACGAATATTCTACAAGAAACCACTGAAAATTATCATTGACCAAAACATGGCTTGAAGAGTTTTACCAAAACACAGTCGGTATACAATATTTATATTATCCTGTTCTTGTCCAGAAATAGGGATTTGTTTTTGTCATTGTAATTATTAGTAAATAAAAATAATTTTAGTACAGTGTGGATTATCAGCAAAACCAATATAATAAGAATTGAATTGGCTTACATACCATCTCATCATTTCCGGTAGGATGGGCAGAGATTATGGAACGCCACACATTTCTGTTTTAATCCGTTGTGTATATACAACCTGTAGTTTAATCAAGTTAATCAAGAAATTGATTAACTTGATCATGTCATGTCTCCCTGCCGTTAGGTTCTTGCGTACAAGGAAACTGCACAAATTAAGATCTACTTATCAATTGATCTATTTTCAACAAGAATAAAAATCCAGATGGATTTACTTTCATACAATCTTTGGCAAATTTTTCCGTTAGCCATATACAAACTAGAAATTTTATTATTACCTTGAAATTTCCCCTGAAAAGCAGGTAGGATGAAGGGTTATAAATTTGATGGGTGATTCTAGGCGATATGCGATAACCCGATTTTTTTAAATTTCATGTGAATACAGTCAGATTAATAATCTATGTGACATTAATATAAATACTTATAACGCACGCGTATGCCCTACACGTCTAGACCAGTTTAGTTCCGTTTCTTTTATAGTTCGTGTATTCTATCGTTAAAGGGATCAAAAAGAACTATCAGCAATAATAATGATTTCAAATGTCCTAAATTTTGTTTATGTCACGAATTTACCAAACACAGGGAATTGATGGCCTCCGCGGTAGAGAGGTAAGGATTTCGATTCGCAATCCGGAGGTCGCGGGTTCAAACCCCGGCGCGGCGTGCGCAATATTTTTTTTTTTATTAATTTGGGTTATTTCACATATTATTATAATTATATGTGGTTATTTAAAATAACGTTTAGTATATTTGCGGCAGACTGAAGAATGGAAGATACTCTCAGTATCGCCCTAGTGTAAGACCACCATTCAGAATTGAAATCTTGCTTGAAATGGCTTTAGCCGTATTTGGTGACCAGATCTGAATTGTCAGGTACTCCCCCTCCCTCCTTTTCCTCATCTCCTTCTCCTTCCCACTACCTTCGGATGCCATAGTCTCACTGGCTCCAGACGGTTGGGAGCAGTTGAGACTCTTGTGCGGCATTCATACAACAAAATGAACATACCTCACTTATCCCAGTAATTCCTGACATTATTTGGAGTAAAAAATTCAAAAAAATTTTGCTCCTTGGTAACATTTTCGACTTTTTAAAATTTTTAAAAACAAATTACCACTAAAAATCTATCACACGTGCGTCGTTAGAGATCTCTCAGCCGTTTAACCGACTAAATCTTCAACCTCAACCCTAACGGTCCAATTTTTACTGATTTTTTAAAAATGTTATTAGTTGAAAAAGACCTCAAAATGTCGTCGGAAGCAGAAATAACATTGACGAGCCTTTTCAAAATGAAAAACATCTACGAAAACACGGAATCAATATTTTATAAAATCTTTAAGGGCAAATTCAATGAACTATTAGACATGATTAATAATAAGTAATAAAATTCATTTGTGGAAAACCATCTTTATAAAGACGACGAAAACAGCGAATTTTTACAAAAGTTTTCACAAAGCGAATTTTTTAATTTTTTTAAAGCTGCTCCTGCATGATCAGGTGGATACATTGAAATAATATAATAATGGATCTTTTACGTCAGTGTTCCGCAAAGTATGTGCCGCGGCACAGTGGTGTGCCATGGTCGTGAGCTGGTGTGCCTCATCGCAATGCTACATTGTAACAATGTAACATTGTGACGCTGCACCAGCTTATGCCATCCGACTATCGGATCGGTAATAAAATAGGCCAGGCGGACATATTCTCTCATTTAAATGAGCTCAACCAAAAAAGCAAGGCAAGAATTCCAATACTTAAGCGTCATCAGATAAGATTAAATACTTTCGCGCTAAGTTGGTGTTATGGATCAGCCACGCCCAACGATATATAGTAACGAAATGTTCAGAAATGTTACGGCTGCCTATTCAATAAAAAAATGCAGGCTTTGATAGTGAAACACTCTAAGCACAGACTAGCGAAACACAGCAGAAAAAATTATCTCGTATTTTCCTAAGTATGACCTGCAACCTATGAATTGGGTTCGAAATCCATTCTCAGATAGCATTTTACGCATAAAAAAAGAGAATCCAGTACTTTCAAAGCGTGCTATTGCAATTATCTTACCATTTGCCACGATCTATTTATGCAAATTGGGGTTTTCAACTCTCACCACCAAAAAAAAAGAGAACGCCTGAGGATAATAGAAGAAGAGATAAGAGAAGCATTATCAACGATTGCTCCAAATTTTGATCGCCTATGCTCAGTTAAGCAGGCTCATATTTCTCATTAAACATGTTTTCGGTGACCGGATAACTCGGAATGAAACCAACTCAGAACCATCTCAGATAAGTCATTTAGAGGTTTCGTTAGGTTAGGGTTATCGGCTAACTTAAATTATTGTTTTCATAGTTTTTAATGACTTTTTAAAGAGGTGTTGAGTTGACTTTATTCTCAGTTGGCATGGAATTCATGTTTTCATATTATATTGATTTAAATAATAAATATTGTTTTTTTCTTTGGTGTACCTCTAAAATTTTTTGTTTTGGTAGGTGTACCTTGGTCAAAAAAAGTTTGCGGAACACTGTTTTACGTTATTTTATCTACCTCGTTATTTCACTTTTATATAGATGCACATAGGTTTGTAGATTGTTTTCACTTCGTGAAAATTTATCATTTTCACATAAGGCACGTAAATATATTGATTTTTGAAAATCTGAATTAGTCATTTCGTAGACCCTTACGCAAAAAATCAGAATAAAAACACCGTTCGGGGTAGATACGTCTCTTCGTGAAAACGCTCTTCATTTTCCAGTTGACCCGGAGACAACACACTTTCATCCTAACCATATAGCAGATATCTGTTTTATGAAACAACAAAAACTTTCTTGCTTTCTGGAGTATTATGAAATTCAAACAACTCTTTTCTGACTGAAGTTAATACGACGTAATTTGTAAAATCATTTCAATATTAAAAAATTAACAAACGCACTCGTATTAATATTGTTCCCCGTGAAAGATTTTGCAATTTTGTTAATTGTGTTTTTTTTCATGTAAGTGCAACACTTCCCGGTTTCAAATTACCTACCAATAAATTCCTTCTTCTACCATCATAAGAAGCGAATAGTTTTAATTGTTCAATGGTGAAGGTTTAGCAATCTAGCAGAAAGATAACGATCAACGACGATCAAAGAAGATCAAAGACTGCAGATATATGCTGATGAGACGACACATTGGTTCGATTTAACGATCGTTATCTACAAATCGTTATTTACCGATCGTTATCTCCAAAAACGAAGTTATGAGCTATAAGTTATAAATAATAGTTTTTTGAAAGAAAAGAAAATCACGCACTACTACTAAAGCTAGTACTTCAATTAAGCTTACGCGCCTAACGAATATTATGCTCTGACTAGGCCTATTTATGTTATTTGTACTGTGGCATTAAATAAATCAACAACTTTATTGTTCATGTGCCTGTATGTATTCATTATTTAATTTTTTCATAACGTCTCATGAGACGTATGAAATTGAAGCACTGAACGTGACCTGTTCCAATAATTCCAAGTCAGTACATTGTTAAGCGTAGTTTGCCTTTTCTCTTACTTAGTAGGTACATGTGAATAATTCGACAAAAATCTGACATCGGTGAGGTAAGTGACTTTTGGTGTTTTGCTGAAACGATGCATGGAATTTGGTTTGTTCACTGAACCATATTCAATCTTTAAATGTATTTAACAATTCCAGTAGAACTTTCGACGTATCAGAATTTCAATTAATAGAACAAGATAATAATCGTAAGTGATGTTTTAAGATTTTTTAGGCTGTAATATAAAACTTTGTGTTTCAATGGTCCGTTGAATGTCTCACTTTTCTATATTTTTACTTGACGGCCTCCGTGGTCTGGGGGTATCCCGGCATGTGCAAGTAAATTTAAGTTGATTTAATAATTAATAAATTTCTCGTCCCCATATCCTTTCCATCCCCATTAACTTCAGCCTCAATATACCCTAAACGGGAATGGCATAGTCTCACTGGCTCCAGACGTTTAGGAGCTGCTGGGACTCTTGTGTAGTAATCACATTAAAAAGTGTAAAATCCAATTTAAAGAAAAAAGAGGGGCTCCAAACTTAGTCAAGACATAAATTTACAATATATCTACAAAGTCATCTACTAGCTTTTGGCAATAACCCCAAAATATTCTGTCTTCGAAACCACCAGCCCAAATTTTTTGATAAAATTTTTGTTTAGGTTTTCTGTATAATTATTATTTATCGCAATATATTTGTTAATGTTTGCATTATTTAAACATGTGTCGTGGTTAATTTATCGTCATATTTGAGGGGTGGGCATGGGTACCGCCGCCCCGGAACCATTTATTGGATAAACAACATCTTTGCCAAAGGTCACTCCAAGTGGTTCGCTACAATTGATGAGTTAGCAGGGGCGCCGGGATTCATGGGATGAAGTTTGCCTAGGTCTTGGCGGATCGGGAGAGACTGGTTGAGGAAGACTATTTGACCTCTCTATTAGGACTCTTTCGAAACATCGCGTTTCATCGCAGTAGGAGGGATAGATTCATATATATGTCACTTCTGGACACATTGATCCTCAGATTCCTACCCACCTCTCATACCTTTTTCCTTTAAGTACTTCCTCTCCTAAAAGACCATCCCCAAAAGTGACACAGGCCTTGACGGGATATTTTCCCCAGGGCTATAATTTTCAGTTGATATTGCTTACTTATTTACCACTGGAAATAAAAAATGTGTTCAGATATTGGAATCATTTATTTATTATACGAAAAAGCGCGGAATTTGACGAATAAAACAAAATTGCTCAAATAAATAATTCAAACAGTCTTGTTTTGTTTCAACGAGTCATTTCTAATAATAATAGATTATATTTCCTGATTAATCTAAAGTTGTTCGGTTGTTCGAATTTCATTAAAGCCGTAGTTTGATCCATTTGGAAGCAGGGCCGGCTCTCAGATAAACTGCGCCCGGCTCTAGGAAAAACCTCAAGGACGCTGTAATAGGTTTTAGGTATTAAAAGCGCCTTGGCTCTGGCAAGTCGGCGCGCGGCGCTCGGAGAGGACTGCTGCAATTGCGAATACAAAAGCCCGGCCTGTTTGGAAGGGAATTACAGTATTTTGTGGATTAATGTTTCTTTAGTACCGCGATACAATCAGATTGATTGATCTAGTGCAGAGATTTACCGTCCGATAAACTGTACTGAAAAATTTCACTCAATTGCTTAAATTAGTTGAATAAATATGTTTAACTCAATAGTTTCAATGTAATTTATTTTGTAATATATAATTTAAATAATTAAATTTATAAAAAAATCATTTAGAAAGCTAATTTTAAAATAAACAATTAAACAAAAATATGAAATAAATTATTTAACAAATAAATTTAAATCAAATAATTTGTATTATAAATACAAAATAAAAAAAATAAAATCAAATAATTTCATCCAAATTTTAAATAAATAATTTAAATTATATTAAAAATATATATATTTTTAATTTAATTCAAAATAAATAATTTAATTTAATTAAACTAAAAATAAATAATTAAAATTACTTGAACAAAAAATAAATATTTTAAATTAAATTAAAAATAAATATTTTAATCAAAAATAAATAATTTAAAATTAAAAATAAATAATTTTAATTAAATTAAAACTAAATAAATTAAATCACTTTAATTAAAAATAAATAATTTAAAATAAACTAATAACTTAAATAGGTAACTTAATTAAGTAAAAACCACATTTATTTTTTTATATTCCTAATGCCGACCCGATTTCGCTACCATTGCAGCTTCATCAGGGCAGTACAATTTACTTGCTGCAGTACAATTTATTGTTACTCTATTGTTTTAGTATAGTACTACCCCGACAAAGCTACGGTTGTAACAAAATCAGTTCGGAATTAGGTACATAACAAAAAATACATGTGCTGTTTGCACTGCTCTGTTTATTATTACACATATTCATGAACTTGTATTTCCAAAAACTTAAACGGGCCTAAATGAATAATTTAACATCGATTTTAAATAACGGAACTCTTGGGCTATATAGTATCACATAAAAAAAATGAATGACTCCGTCCACTGTATCAACGTCGTAGTTAATTTTGCAGGCACGTCTCAAAAATGGCGTGTACTTTAGCGGTATTCGTGACTAAATGTTTCCAAGTTGTAGACCAATCTATGATGATGTCATGAACTTGGTCTCAATGGCATTCATAAACTTAACGAAACTTTTCCGACTTATTTATTATTTGATAACTGCAATGATCGTGTTATTTAGTTTGTGTCTGAAAGTAAATATCAATATATCATTTATTTTAATTTTAACTGAATAAAACTTTAAAATCACTGAAGACAATATCATGGACTCTAAATCAAAAATCTGTAACAGAAAAATCAGAAAATTATACGGACACACCTTGAAATTGAACCCAGCCCTACCAGGGCGATGTTCTATTACTGAGCTAATGGGAGCCTATCCTCATCAATTAATATTATAATTACATTAATTTTGCGACATTAAACTGTGCAAAATCAGTTTCATCCAAATCAGATTCATCTGTATCTATACCTGCAATCTGCATAGCTATTGTTACCTTTTAAACTTTTTGTTGGATTTAAAGAAAAATGGATTCAGGAAAATGAAATCTCTCTTCTGCAATGACAACCTCAATTTAAAACTAAGGCAGAGAATGTTAAAGTGTTGTGTGTGGTCAGTCTTGCTGTATGGATGTGAGACATGGACCTTGAAAGTAAATACCATCAACAGGTTAGAGGCTTTTGAAATGTGGCTTCACCGGAGAATGCTCAAGGTTCCATGGACCGACATGATCACTAACATAGAAATTCTCAGGCGGGCTAGAGCAGATAGAGAACTGCTCGCATCAATAAAAGTCAGGAAAATTTCATTTCTGGGTCACGTACTTCGAGGGGAAAAGTATCACTTGCTTAAATATTGAAAGGAAAAATAGAAGGTCGCCGAGGGCCTGGTAGGAGACAAATGTCTTGGCTACGAAATATACGAGAGTGGACCGGCATTAGAAGTGCGGAGGAGCTATTCCGGGCAGCACAATGTAGAGAGACATTTTCCAAAGTGATCGCCAACGTCGGGGGGACCTGATAGGGCACACGAAGAAGAAGTTGGATTTAAAATAGCTACATCTATTTGTATAATACCATCCATCGGATAAAAAAATATTCATTGCACACCACTTTAAACAAATTTTTCTGATTTTTATAATATTGAATCAAACAAGAACCTAAAACTCACTGGACACGGACAGGCCCGGGCTATAGTGCGAAATCGTCAAGCAGCCATCTTCTATGACAAACTTTTGAAACGATGTGTGTATACAAAGTTGAAGAAAATAAGGCGTTGTTAATTTCAATTTAATTGGAACAACTTCTTAATAACGTTTATACCTTTCAATTTAATACATTATTGTAGAACTAGCAGTTAAAAACCCGCTCCGCAGTTTTTTGTTGCTAGGCCTTGAGGGCGGCTTTTGGTTCGGCGGCGCCCAGCTTGTGTTTGTGTTTGACCATTTTATTCGAATAGCAACTGGTTTCAAAAATAGCCTGTTACTCAGATCCACTGTCATCGAGTGATAGTCACAGGTACAAAGTATCCGAGACAGGCAATGACGTCATATGTAATATATAGCCGTTTGAAACAACTATATATTACTGTCAATCTTTCCATATCCGGAGAGATACTACTTTTTAACAAATTCGTGGCAGTTATACCTAGGGGGACACGTTCCCGTCCGGCTTGCTGACGAAAGTGGCGACATCTTGTGACGAATTTTTGATTTTTTTTATTTATTTATTATTTTTTTTTTTTATTGTATAAAAATTATATACAATGGAAATTTGTACCCGCTAAGCTACTGCAAGTAGCTTGTCAGCAGCACCGAATTCAAAACCGAATTACAACGGTAGCTTTGTTTGGAATTTCACGTACACATATGTTATTTGTGGCGCGACGCGTACGGCGTAGCGTCAACATGCACTCGAAACTGGGTTCTGAAATTCAACCTCGCAGACGTTACCGTATTAATACTGTTCGATAACACAATATTAAAAAATCTACACGAAACATACTATAGAACAAGACAATGAAAAATAAAAAGGTAACGGTCGCAACTTGGGATCGAACCCTGGATCTTTTGTCTTGAAAATTTAGTTGAAGATAATATTGTTAATTCTGAATTTGAAATAAGAGATCGACAAAAATTAAGTAAAAATGAATTGGACTCAATGACCGAGTTGGTTACTTTATTATTTTTTTCTGTGTCCTTTTTTGTGTCAGGTTGCTTTTAGATTTATTATTGTTATCTTCTTCTTCAAAAATATATTATAATTTTATTTTTATATACCTTTGAAGAACAAATCACGTAGGTACATCACATGAATAACAGCTTATGATTTTGAGATGCATTCTTCATCCCTCTCATCACGCAGCTTTAAATTGTTCTCTAATAGCTCTGTCCAAGGCCTTTTGGGTTCATGAAACGATGTGAAGCGTGCGAATTGCTTTAGGTACTTGGTTAATAAAAATAAAAGACATGAAATTTTCATTCCATCTGAAAATATTAACAAAATTGACAAAATGTATTTGCAGCGAATGTCGGAAATTTTTAAAAGTTTGCGATGTAAAAATATTATGATTTAGTTGCAAGCAGCATGCTAGCAGTCACGTGAAAACCTAAAATTGAGATAATTTGTTATATTTTATGAACGATTTTATATACTGGCTGTCTCTACTAGCTATCTAATAATATTTTTACAAAACATGTGATGTTCATAATAGTGAAATAGAAATTATGAGATAAATTTTGCTAATTAAATATAATATAGAATCCACTCAGAAGAACAGCAGGTACCTATTATGCTAACATTGATTATTATTAATTAGTTATGTTTTTATAGCCTGTTTGTAACTATATTCCATGCAGTTTAACATATCTGATACTTCTGAAAGCATTTTCAACAGTGTTTTTGTTTTGTTTACATTCGGCCCTGAGACAAAAATCCCTCAAGGCCTTATCTATGGGGATGTTATCTTTGAGGATGCTATGTGGAGGGTCTTTTAAGGAAAAGGAAGGAGAAGAAATTCTGGGAAGGGTAAAATTTCAAGGGGTGGTGAGAATCTGCGGACAATGTATCCAGGTGTTACGGATGTACGAATCCATCCCTCCCACTGCAGTGCAAGGCTATGGATCGAGAGTCCGGCTGGAAAGGTCTAGGTTAGATCTTCCTCAGCCGGTCTCTTCCGATCCGGCCCGCCACACAGTAGGTGGGCAAACGCATCTGGCGCCAAGACCTAGACAAACCTCACCCCATGAATCCGGCCTCCCTTCAAAATCACCAAACGTAGTGAACCACTTGTGATAGCCTATGACAGGGCTGTTGGTCATCCACAATAATGTCGGTGGTCATCCACAACAATGTTGGTGTTCACAATAATGTCCTCTGCGTGTGAACTCTATCTAAATTTCTTAACAGACGATAAACAGTGTTAATTTCAAGAGACCTCCCAGGTAAGTATGGTCCTGTATACATTTTTAGGAAGCATCGCGTTCATTGGTCGAGACATTGTACATTTATTTTCGTATGAACCGGTGGACGCAATTTTTAGCCATAAGTTGTTTTTAATTGTTTGTCTTGTTAGTTGGTAGTTTTTCTAGATTTTAGAAATATATTGTAAGTTTGTACAGCGTACCTTGAGGTGATTTTTCACAAAAAACGGCGCTTTATAAATCATCCAAATATTATATTATTAATATTATTTTTATCCAATAAATGGTACGGCGGTACCCGTATCCGTCCCCCAAATTAAAAAAAAAACCAGGTACAAGCGAGTTTCTAAATGACTCAATAATTTTTTGTATTAAATCCAGTAGTTCTTGATGGTGTATGGAAGGTAAGTTTAATAAATCATAATAGTATTGTTTGTTTGATATTTAATCCCGCAGACGTAATACGATTTCCATTACGTACACATTTGTCTCTTACTCTCTATTACGAGTACTATGCATGATGTTATTTACGTACTTTCTCAATGTTCCTTTATTTTATGTTTTGTCTCTTTCTGTATGTATGTATAAGCTCACCCAATCTATTTTTTGATCAGTTAAATTTATTCCCTAATGAAGCTTTTGTTAAGCGAAACAAATCAGTATTAAAGAAAATAAATATATAAGTCTATAAATATAAATATATAAATCAGTGTTTCTACTTAGGTCGACAGAATAGCACTTAATCCCAAATATGGGAACACCTCAGCACAGGTTCGCCTAGTGAGGTGTTCACAAAACACTACGACTAACCTATTTACATACAGTTACGGATCTTTAACATGTTTTTTTCTTAATACTAACCTATTATCTATGTAAACTATGTAATTATTTGTAAAGTGTATGTACAAGAATAGAAATAAATAAATAAATAAATAAATCGTGAATGCAAACAAAGTTATTGATTTATTTAATTATTTATTACTATTTTATTATTATCACTAGATTAATGATTGTGTTGTTAGCTTCAACAAAATTTCCAACGTCGATTTCAAATATATATATTATATTAGGATCTAGTTAAATGAATCATTGTTGGGGACGGGCTTTGAAAGTTTCTTTCTGAACTTGTATAAAGGGCCATTTATTCTTTCAATATCATTAGAACATAAAATTTTATTGGTCAAAAAAGTCTAAGGTTTCTTTCTAAGCAGTGGCAGTTTCCGCATAGCAGTTTGTCGTATTAATAGGAGATCTTTTATATGGTGGAAGGGCAAGGAAGCCGAAAACTTTGAAAGAAAAAGTAATAATATCATCGTATAAATCACTTGGCTTATTTCCTCACTCTCCTCCCAGTTGGCGATTCTTTCCCGAGTAGAATTTTCTCACTGCATCTGGGCAGCGGAAAATCAGCCCTGGCTGAGATTTTTTGTTAAAAGAAATCTATGTTCAGGGATGTATAAATTCGAATTATATCTCTCCGAATTCAAACTACAGTGAAAGTGTTCATATATTATCTATAAAAAAATTGATCAATTTTGTGATAGCAGTTAACTCTAAGCTTAAACGATACAAAGCTATAAAAAAATCAAAAATTGAGTTCATTTTATTTTATTTTATTTTATTTATTTCTATACATTACAGTATTTACCTTTATAATTTTATTATGTTGGGTGTAAGGTAGGTTTGTGAAGGTGAAACTGTGGATAGGTATTGTTGTATGTTTCGTGAACACCTCACTAGGAGAACCTGTGCTGAGGTGTTTACGTGTTTATTTATGTTTATGTGTGACAAGTATTTATGTGTTGTAATATAAAGTTTTATATGTTTTTTTTTTCAAATTTTAACAGTTATTGTACATTGGTTAAATAGAAGAGAAAAAAAAAGTATTTAAATATATTAGAGGAATATAAAAAAAAATTATATATATATATATATATATATATATATATATATATATATATATATATATATATATATATATATATATATATATAAACATACACATACATACACATCCATATAAATACATGTACCTGCACACATGCATATAAATATATATATACATACGTATACATCCGCATACACATTCACATACACATATATATATGTACACACATATATAAATTGTAAGTGTATGTATAGTTATTGGATACTTGAAAAGCTACTTAATTTTTAGGTTTATTTAATTTTATACTTTTTATAGTTTTGTTATGTTTGGTTGGGAATAATAATGTTTTGTATAAAGTTGATATCTTGATTTTTAATCCAGTCAGTGATATGTTTTTTTATGAATGTTTGTAGATGTATTTGCAGATAGTATTTGTTTCAAAGTAATGGGCATGCAATTAAAAAGTTTGGTTGCATAATACTGAAAGTGTCTTTGTCCATGTGTGGTGTGGGTTATCGGTATGTTCAGTGTTTTATTTGTTGAGGACCTGATTTTTGTTATGGTTTTTGGTTGAATTGGAATGTGTTGTTTGTTTTGGACAAGGTATATTATAGCAGATTTGGCATAAAGTTGTCTTATTGACATGACTTCTAATGCTTTGTAGATTTCGCTAGAATCTGTGTGAAATGGTACTTGCAGGATGAGTTTAATTATTGCTTTTTGTATTTTTTGAATTGGGTCAATTGCTATGTTTGTAGCACTTCCCCAAGCTAGTATTCCATATGTGGCAATGGATTGACAAAGTGCAAAATAGATCGATCTTAGTATTATTAGTGGGAAGATGTTTTTAACGTACTTTATTAGGTGCATTACTCGTTTCAGTTTATTTGTGATGAAATTAATGTGGTCAGTCCAGCGTAAGTGTGAATCAATAATAACCCCCAGGTATTTTGTATGTTTTACCCTTTCTATATGTTCGCACTGGCAGTTGGATAAAGTACAGTCATGTAGAATCAAGCCTATGTTTGATGGAGGTTGACCTCTTTGTGTAATACTATGAGTTATATATTTTGTTTTGATTGTATTAACTGTAAGAGTATTACTGTTTAGCCATTTTTTGACGATTGATAAACTTTTTTCGGCTATTATAAATACATCTTTCCATGTGGCTGCTTGACAGAGAAGAACTGTATCGTCAGCGAAGGTCACGATTTTACCTTCAATTTTAATGTCGCACAGTTCATTTATATAAATGAGGAATAATAAAGGGCCAAGTACACTCCCCTGTGGGACTCCGTACGTAATTGAAAGTGGTTCACTTGTCTTGTTGTCAATTTTAACTTGTTGCGTTCTGTCAGACATGAAGCTTTTAATTAAATTGAATTCTACTCCATTAATGCCAATGTTTTTTAACTTCTTGAAAAGTTTTTTATGTGAAATTGTGTCGAAAGCTTTACATAGATCTAAATAAATAGAGATAACTTTTTTTTTAGCGTCTAGATTATGTGTAATGAAGTCCGTTACGGTAGCTATTGCATGTTCTGTGCTCCTGTTTTTCCTGAAGCCATGTTGGTTTACCGAGAGTATTTGTTTTGCTTCTAAATAGTGTTGGAGCTGTTTTTTAATAGTTTTTTCCAGGATTTTCGAAATGGTATTTAGTAGCGTAATGGGTCTGTAGTTGTTAACATTATTTTTTTGTCCTGATTTGAAAATTGGAATAATAAGGCCTTTTTTTAGTAAGCTAGGAAAAATTCCTTCTTTTAGACTACGATTAATTAAATATGTGAGTGGTATAAGTAGTTGTTGGCTTAATGTTAAGATAGTTTTAGAGTCTATACCATCAGGACCCGCAGTATTGTTAATCTTTAGTGAATGAATTATTTTATTGGTATCTTCTTCTGTAATATTTTTTAATTTGAAGTGTCTGTTAAAATTTTCATTGCTTATGTTAGATGTATTGTTTTGAGGTTCCTGAATATCTTGGGGAGGCTGGGTAATTTTGATATTTTCAGCTAGGCTAGCTCCAATATTTGTGTAGTGTTTGTTGATGTAATTAAGGATACGTGTAGGGTTGTCATGAAAGTGGAGTTCTTTATCATCAATGAGTAGATTTTTTATGGTATCGTCTTTTTTCTTCTGTGAATGCGAACTTTCCCTCAGTATTGACCATACGCTTTTAGGGTCATAGTTTGATGTTATCAGTTTGTTTCTATAGTATAATTCTTTGGCTTTACGTATTGTTAAAGAACAGATGTTTCTGTACCTTTTGTAGAAGAAATATAGCGAGGTATTATATGGGTTCAGTTTGACTTGTTTGTGTAATTTGTCCCTTTTTTTAATGCTATTTATGATGCTTTGGGTAATCCATTTTTTAAGTCTTACTTTACGGTGTGGAATAGGTATGTATACCGTTTTGGTATTTTGGGTAATGAGAGTTTGTAGGTAAGTTAAAAAGAAATTCCAGGCCTCTTCTGCCGAGTTATAATTTCTAAGATGTTCCCACGTTTTTATTTCTAAACATTGTTTTAGGTTAACGTAATCAATTATTTTTTTTGTGGTATTGTTTTGGAGAGTTGAGTTTCTAGTTAGCAAAGTTAGGCCTATCATAATTGTGTAGTGATCTGTGATTGTGAATTCGTATACTGCACTACATATTGGACTTTTTGATTTTACCATAAAGTGATCTATACATGATTCTGAGTCTTTGCTTACTCTGGTAGGAGTGTTAATGATGCTAATAATTCCGTGTTCCAGAAGCATCAGTTGGTAATCGATATTTTGAGGGTGGCAATTAGGAAGTATATTTATGTTTAGATCACCAGCTATAATGATGTTTTTGTATGAAGTGAGTTTTTTTAGGTGAGTATCTAAAGCTATTATAAATGGTGTAACGTTATGTGTGGATGGTGATCTGTATAGGGCGAGAACACACGTATCTGAGTCGATGATTATTTGTAGACAATTAGTATTTATCAAGTCGATTTCTGAAACAGAGGCGTTAAGACTATCATGTATGTATACAACAATCCCATCATTTTGATTTTTGTTTTTTAGTGTGTGATACTCAGTATAATTTAATTTATGTTTTTTTGTAAAAGCGGTTGATATCCAACATTCCGTTAGGATTATAATTTTGAAGTTTGTATTAAAGTTGTGTAAGAGTATGTCAAGTTCGTCATAGTTACGATTAAGTGATCTTATATTTTGGTTAATCAGTGTCAGAGAATCTGGATTGTTAAAAATATCATCGCATAGTTTTGGGTCATTGGTTATATGATGATGGTGAGAGCTATTTAAGTTCATTGAGAGTAGATCAGCCATGATGTTGTATAAAGCCGGATAGTTTTGTTTCGAGGTCTGAGTGGCCTTCATTAGTTACATAATTGAGTGGCCTTCATTAGTTCATTAGTTACATAGTTCATACACTTATTGTTTGCTACAATTTTTATTTTCCCATTAAAACAGCTATATGTCAAAGATACATGGTGTATTGTGTAACAATATATTCACAGCCCTCTTCATAAGAAAATCCTGTTCAGTTGTAGACTGTAGGTTGTAATAGTTTAAAATCATAATTTTTATGATTTCCTGATCTTCATGCTTAATGACCCCAACTTAATTTTTTTGTGGATTTCCTCATCATCATTTGTTTTTTATTTATATTAGCTCCACCCATCTACGAGGAAAACAATTTCCCTTGGGGTCCATGTCATCTTTGGAAATGCTGCATGGAGAGTATTTTTAGGAAAAGAAAAGAAAGTTATGTTCAGGAACAAGGAATCAGGGTTGGGTAGGAATTTATGGGTCATTGTATCTCTCCCGCTATGGTACATGGCGTAAGCTCGAGAGAGTCCGGCTGGAGAGTTAAAAAGATATCCCTCAAACAGTTTTTCCCGATCCGGCTCGCTACGCAGTAGGTGACATAATGCATATGCCGCCAAGACCTAGACAAACCTCACCCCATGAATACGGGCACCACTGTTGACCTCATCTTCACGTCCATTGACTGTGGGCTGTTCTGTTGGTATTATTTTATGATTTTATACACATATTTATGATAATTATTAGTGATTTTTTACATATTTCTTTGTGATTTCTTCATCTTTATGTCTAAATACACAAATTTTGTAGTTTTTCTCGAAGGTATTTTAAATTTCATTTGGAAGAGCATTAATTAATTTTAATTTGATGGAGACTTTGTAGTTAAACTTTCCACAAATCATGCGTAAAATATCCACATTTCCTTTAAAGCGTTGATTTATCTTATCTTCCAAAGGACATCATTCTTTTGGAAAGTTGTTTCTACACCTCAATATCTCATTTTAAATTACTCTAAAAACCTTTCTCAGCCAGGATATCAGGTGTTGATATGACACCGTATAAAGGGTAAATGAGCCCTCAGAATGCAATGCAGAATCGAGGCTTGAGGAAAGCCACAAAAGGCCTATGTAATATTATAGAGGTTGCAGTCGATCGGAGCTTGGTGGCATTTGCCAAAAGAATACTAATAATGCTTTCCACAATTTTGTTTGGTAGTGGTGGGTAACCAACAAATTTGTTTACATAATATCTTTCATATGCATATATACAAGATCGTACTGAGCTCCAGCTGAATTAAAATAAAACGTGCGATCTCGGTGACACCAACGCGAATGATTGAATTTTAATTAATTTTCAATCACACATACCCACTGTCTCACTCCGGACCGATTACGTGTATTACACATATGGTGCTATTGGAACGAGACGGAGTGCTTACCCGCCGCTAGGCTCTAGTCGACTATTCAGTTGCGAAGCGTGATCGAAAAATATTAACATTGTTTTTAATTGAAAGAAAATATCATCGGATAGCCACAATACGCTCAGAAATCATTGATTAAAATCATTCGGTTACGTGCTGTTACACCCTAACATAGATTGTATAATACAGAACAAACAGCAATTCACTAGCAATTTTCTTGTTACATAAATTGAATTATTATAATATATATAATTATGTAGTATAAACATTAGTATAATGTTTATTTATCCATTGGAGCGATTATGGTCGAAAAATGGACAACTTTTATTTTTCCGCGATTGATAACGGTAAAAAAATTGGACCACATTTTTCTACCATTCGTAGAACATTTATTGTAATTATTTAAAATATTTCCATGGCCAGCTATTTATTTTAAAACGAACTTATTCAAATGCTTTATGTATTATGACCATAGACGTCGCAAATCCGAACTTCGTGGACTATTTTAGAACGATGTTAAAAATAAAATTTTCAAATATTTTTTTCACGCAGAATTTCTGGTCATCTGTTTACGGTTAAAATTAAGTGCCTTTTCCATAAATACGCACCTTTCATTATTGAGTATACCACAGACAACAGAAAGAAATCGGAAATATTCTATGCTGACTCGAATAAGTACCTACCTCTCACGGAGTTTCAAAGTAACGAACATGCAGGATTCTCGGAGTTATAAACGTAACGATTTTTTTTTTCTTCATAAATCCTATAAATATGAGATTAACCTTAAAATACAGGTTAATTCGTTGGCTATTTAGCACTATCATAAGTTTATATGTCTCTATGTTTAAGTTCGAGTTTTTTAATGTTGGCGAAAATCTTAAAAAATTATCTTCTGGAAATCTCTTGCAACTGGGGAAAATTTATTTATTTCTCGTGGTTGCTCCAGTGGTATTTATTATTCATTTATTTATTTACTACACGCTTTGATGGGCTTTTATATTCTCTTTTAGAAGTTGTTTGTGTAACTGTTATTTTAAATACTTAAAAATTAAAACAATAAATAAAATATTAAAGAAAATACGTTGGTAAAAATTTCAATAGAGGGTATAATATATAAACATTCATATAATATACTGGAAAAAAGAGTGTGTTGTTTAATAATATATACCTATACCTATTTTACAATTCTAGATACCGTTAGTACAAATTTAATTATCTAAAAATTAATCCATAGGCATCTTTATTTGCTACGCATCTTAGAAATGTAAAAATAAGTTTAACCTTACAAAGAAATCGGAACCTTAAATCTTTTAAGTATTCCAAAGCGAAGAAATTAAGGACATTCATTTGGTCTGTGACAAAACTCGAGCAATTTTATTTCCGTGTCAAAAGAATCAGTCCGTAATTGCTTAGATTTAAAGAACGCAGAATGATGATGCTTTTTTTATCTCATTTGTTACACCTTTAAATTAAACTCCCGGCATTATTACTCCCGGATTTAGTTGATAGTCCGGTATTACTTGAATTGATAAGCTTCCGAATTCCACTTCGTAATACTAGAAGTCAGGATTTATTTCAGTGCAGAAATTCTGGGACTAACTACCATATGTATTCCTCTTTGCCCAGAATACTAATGGAGGGAAACAATTATACCAAGTCAGTGGACATCTTCAATTTATCTTTGAATAAATTTAAAATATTGTTATTGAGGCAGTTCAGTTATGTACAATAAAATGTTTTTTCTATGCTATATATGTAAAAGCCCCGAAAAAGGGCGTTTATTTATAAATAAATAAATAAATTATTCGAGGTTATGAATAGTTCGGAGTAAAGTTTTGAAGTTGTGAATTCAAGTAAACCTGAAAATTAAGTGTAGTTTTAAGGTGAACATAATATTATTGTTAAAAATTGAAAAGTTTATTTTTTTACTTGATCGTGTCATGTCTTCCTCGGGCATCCTCGAATTCTTCTACCATTTACTTCCACGGCATACATTAAGGCGGTACACAACCCTAATAATTTTTGTAGGCTCAAAACTCACATTTTAATCATTTACGTCGAATTCATAACTAAAATAACTTTTTTATTCCAACAAACCCCTGGAGATGTAAGTTATTTATATTTAAAATTAATAAAAACAATATCCTACCATTAATATATTTTACGTACAACTATTTTAAAATTTTATAACGAGTTTTTCAATTACAAAGTTAGCGGTGAGTACAAGATTTAATTTTTTTAAACGATGAATTAATAACTTCGGGAGGGATTCATAAAAAAAACATATTTAATATTTGTAACACGTTCTTCAGTATTAATTAAAATGAACGCTGCGGAAAGATCGAATCTCCAGGCCCGCTACGGCGAATTCGACCGCACGTTCGTTTAATACGCCGTGCCGCGGGCGTATATTTGTTTACACGCTTTCTTCACTTACGTCGTTAAGATTCCCACATTATTTGTCTTCTTCTTCTTTTCTTTGATAGAGCAAATTCGACAGTAGGTCGTCCAATACACGGGTCGCGAGTCGCAATTTGTGTACACGGCTCCTTTACTTACGTCATTAAGATTCTGAATATAATTTAGGGTATATTGTCGTCTTAATATTATAACCCTCTTCGTACATCACATACATTATATTTTACAACGTTTACATTACAATGAGTAATTGATTCACTAGATCATGCTATGCTTCCTCCCAACCAAAAGCTTATAAACATAATGATATTTCGAATATAATTAACTCCACTGGCCATTTATGGCCACTGTACGTTAGTAATTCTAAAAAGTCAACTACTAAGAAACCAAAAGCTACACAACTTCTTTGAATATTCCATCATTCGTGTCAGCACTTCTGTTTACTGAAATCTGTCCCCAAAATCTAAATGTTTCCACTTTTGCAAGTCACTTGGAAATTCCAGAGGATAGTTCTTGGTTATTGGCTTTAGATTTTAATTCCAAGCATCTAAAAACAAATAATTCGTCGCCTATATTATCCAACGGATATGTGCTGATATTTTACATCTCGGGTTCCTTACAATTTTCTTTTGTTTCCGCAATTTAAGGGAATATTCTAGTCTAGAAAAAAAAATATCATTTTTTTTTCTTCATATTTCCAAAGTTAAAATATTCAAAAATATTTCCTGAAAAAGATTTTTCGAAATTCGTATTATTTTAAAAGTAATAGCCATTTTAATGTCGCGGTTTAGACAGAATCTAAACAAAATCTAAATAGAATAAAATTTCAAACCCATTTTTCTCCAGACCACTTTTTTCGAGGCGGTTGACACGATATCTCAAGTTCTACTAAACCAATTTAGTTGAAAATTGGTGTGAGCCTTCTCTATACATTCCTCTATGACAGGAACTAGAACTATAACAAAATTTCAATTTATACTATTTTTAAAAAATTTGGAAAGTCAAAAAAACTGGTACAAAAACGAACTTTTTATTTCAAACAGCCGCCATTTTGCGAATTTTTTTTTTTTAACTTTTCTTTAGTTCGGGCCATAGCCGCATTAATTAGAATTAAGAATTATTATTATTATTTTTTTAGATTACTGGCAGGGTTGCAATCATGTCAACCAGGGCGCACCATTTTTTGAGGCCCCCCACTTCAACACCCTGTAACATTCTGAATTTTTAATTTTTTAGTTCGACTCTTTTTTTAAAGGATTCTTTAATGTTTAATAAATATACCATTAAATAGAAGTTGGTAAAAATATTATTTATTTTTGTTGCACCTGAAAAAACACCTGCAATTCATGCCTCTAGACTAGAATACCCCCTTAAGTAGATACGTTTATTCTCGCTATACAATTACTGTTGATTAATAGGTGTTGCCTTGGTTGATATGTTTCTAAAAGATTTCACGAATTTGTGAAACAATAATTTATTATCGAAAAACAATTTTTTTTTTTCAAAGTCCCTCATTTTATTTCGAATATTTTCTATTTGATGCCCTGTGGTAATGTTAATTATTGACTTTTTTGGAATTTACAGTAAAAACTATTTGGGTAAAAATTTGAACATGGTCATTTAATACGAAATTGCCATTTGAAGTGACAAACCTGGATAGCCAGTTTCCTAGCTGTCGTCTTAACTACGACTTGTTGGACTATGGCATCCATTGTGAGGATGGAGAAAATGGGAGGAGGAAATGGGAAAGAGGAGTGTTGGAATGGACCTAGCATTTAACAAAACTAAACATAGGTATCTTATATAATACTATTTTACACGTCAATATTTTATTAACACGTTAATATTTATTTTTACATTAACACGTTAATGTTTATTTTTGTTTTGCAGGGCGTCGAACCCCCTTACTTTAATTCCGGCCTTAACTGTACATCTCCTATCGATGTCTTCAACACAGAAATCCAGTATTCATTTTTTTGACGTGATAACGTCTTATAAATCGATGAACGCCGGCTGCACTCACGTAAAAGCATGATTCATTGTCACGTTCCGCCTGAGCCGAGCGTGCAAGCGAGAGCGCGGAACAAGCGTTTGGCCTAAACATTCGGCTTGTGACGCATCTATCTCTCGTCCACTCCATGGTTATTATATGAAGTTATCACGTAAAATTATCGCTGGTAAACCAACTTTACAGACAACCAATTTTTTTTATTCCAACTGTGACTTCGACGTACTTTGACCGCAAATCGAATCGATGTTCATCTCAGTTAGACGTTATCGTCGTGGGTTTGGGTCGGCGTGGTGTCGGGTTTGCACGACCCACTGAAGAGATATTCTAATAGAAAGGAGTTGTGGGCATGACCGTGTACTTACTTCAGAGAATATTGACCAAACGTTTTCAAACTGAACTTTTTTTAGCTTTCTAAAAGGTTATGTTAGGTTAAGTTATGGGCTATTTTTTTCACTTTTAATTACCTTTCAGAGGGTGATGAAATACCATATTGTTGAGTTGTCATAGAACCTAAACTAATAAACCCTGGACAGAGCATTAGTGCGATTTTGTATATATATGTATATTTTTTTACATTAGTTCCACACAGGAGGATAATAATTCTCTTCAAGGCCTATGTAATCTTTGGGGATACTGTGTGGACGGTATTTTAAGGAAAGGAAGAAGGGGAAGTTCTGGGAAGGAATTGTGTATGAGGGATGGTAGGAATCTGGGGTCAGTGTGTCCAGAAGTGACGTTCGTGTGAATCCATTCTTCCAACTGCGGTGCAATGCGATATTCCGAGAGAGTACGGCTCGAGAAGTCAAAGAGACTCCTTCAACCATTCTTTCGCCATTCATTCGCCAAGGCCCGGACAAACCTCGTCCCATAAACCCGGGCACCCCTGCTAAGTCACCAAATGTAACGAATACCCTGAAGTGACCCATGGCAGAGGTGTTTGTTATCCAAAAAATGGTTCCGGGACGGCGGTACCCATACCCGCCTCCCAAATTGAATGAAACTAATGCCAAATCCGGGTTAATCGCGTGACTGCAACATTGTATGTCAAACTTTCGAATTGATTTGTAAGCAAAGTTGCATAAAACGAACTATTTCAAATTTATTGAAAAGAGACTGGGACACGTCATGATAAAATTAAGTTAATTATCTAAAGGCTTTTTTTTAATTTGTCCCTCATCCCTCGGCTTCTTATTGTTTTTGAAAAGCTCCGCTTGGGCCTTTCAGATTGATATTACACTTTACATATTGATTTTTTGGGTAGATGCACCAATTCATTGTTACGCGGATGACAGTACAGTCCATGACAGCTTTTCGTTTGACAAGCCCCCAAAGGGCACACAAACTCCAACGGCTCGGAGGGCTTTGAAGCAAAGAATGGATGGTTACCTCGAGAGTGTTTTCTCTTGGGGTAAGAATAACCTCGTGGAATTCAATGTTTCAAAGACCCAATCATGTCTGATTACGTCTAAAAGGGATCGAAATGAAAATCTAGTCTCCTTCAACGGAAGCGATCTTCCGAACAGACCCTCCATTGATATGCTTGGTGTAACTATAAGTGACCAGCTCAGGTATGGGGGCTCCATCGAAGCTAGAGTAAAGTTAGCTTCTCAAAAACTGGGCGTACTGTACAGGGCCCGCAGATACTTTAATAGTACACAACTGCTTACCCTGTAAAAATCGCAAGTGCGCCCCACGGTTGAATTTGGCAGCCACCTCTGGTCTGGAGCTCCAAAATACTTGAAAAATACCCTCGACTCTGTGCAGAAACGGGCGGTCCGTTTGATAGATTCTCCCATCTTAACGAACGGATTGCAATCTTTAGAGCACAGGAGTCGGGTGGGAATACTATCCGTGTTCTACCGGTATTTCAATGGAAGATGCTCTGAGGAACTAGCGTCATTGATCCCTTCGGCACCGGTGCATAGTCGGGAGACACGCCAAACGCGCGCCTAACATATGTACACGGTTGACATTTGTCATATGAGAACGGGTCGTTTTTTCGACTCGTTCTTGAATTCAACAGCTCAGCTATGGAACGATTTGCCGGCATCTGTGTTTCCTCCCTCCTACAACATAGGTCTCTTCAAGACCAATGTTCATTCCTTCCTCTCCTCAAAAAGACCCTCCACACAGCATCCCAGACGACATAGGCCCTGAGGGAAATTATTTTCCTCAGGGCCTATGTGTGGAGTTAATGTAAAAAAAAAAAAAAGATGCTTATACTCTGTTCACGAACACGATAGTTATAATTCGCCGTTACACGATAATATAATTATAATGTTGTAGTCCTCTCTGTTGCCGAGTCGGAAGGTCTTAACTTATGAAAATCAGATCTGTCCACCGACCGCACGCGGAACTACCTTGTTTCGTTGTTAAAAGCAACAATAATAATTAGATCGAAGTGGCAGAAGGACTGGGAAAAGCGGGGAGAGACGGTCGCGGGGTTATGCGAAACTTTCCTATGGATTATTGATTTTCAATTTGAATTTGCCCGCCTAATAGCTTGCAAATGTTAATTTGATCGCCCCGGGGCGTTACACACTCGCATTGGCAGACGCGGCAGGGACATGACTGTTTTTCCAACGACTATTTTTAAGCGATCTTCGCCGTCGTTATCTTCATTGCCTGGATAACCCCTTGTGCTCTCGGAGTCGAGGGTACTAGGGTTAACAGCGACTGAGGGTCAGGTATACGTTTAAAATGGCATTCACGGTAGAAACTTTCACTCATCAAATGAAGTTCAATCATTTACAATGAATTGATTTGTCACGAGTTGACTAATTTAGATTTTTTACTAACATCTTACTTTCTACACTATATTTATATATATCTTCTTCAAACACAGCAAACGCATTTTGTGGCATCAAAGAATTCATCATTTTAACCCTTTTATTTAATAAAAAAAAAACAACTAGTTTCGTGAGCAATGCATCAGAGTTTACTTAAAACTTTCAATTCATACGAGCATCACTCCTGGACACACTGATTTCCAGATTCTTACCCTATCTTTATACTTTTCCTACCCTGATCTTCTTCTCCTTACTTTCCCTAAAAATAACCTCTGCATAGCATCCCCAAATATGACAAAGGCCCTGAAGTAAATTGTTTTCATCAGGGCTTGAATGCAGAAAATATAAAAAATATCCGGTCAGTGGTTGAGTGGGCATCGCTTTTGGGTCCCACCCGGGCGTCCCGTGTTCGATTCCTCGGCTGGCTAAGTCCTCCATCACAACACAAGCAACATTTTCGGCTTTCTGTGGTGGTAGTAGGAGATTTTCAACATTGTTGAGTTATTCCCATTATATAACCCGGGAATGTTTATTTTTCTTTTTAATAAAAAAAAAAAAAATCTATTTTAAATTTCAATATCGTTATTTCATTGGTCAACGAAACAAAAATTCTTACCTCTGTCAAAAATTACTTGTAGGTTCCATGCCAACTGTGAATAAAGTCAACTCAACACCTCCTTGAAAAGTCATCAAAAGCTATGAAAAAATAATTTTAAATTATCCGATAACCCTAACCTAACGTAACCTATTTAACCAATTTTGTATATTTTTTTTTTATCACTCTAAATGACTTATCTGAGATGGTTCCGAGTTGGTTTCATTCCGAGTTATCCGGTCATCAACTTATTAAGACTGAACGATAGTGAAAAAATAGTTTGGTTTGGTGCAATAAAATAAGTACCTAATGCTTACAAAGTAATGGCGATGGTGTGTTATCTTTTTCTTTATTCACTCATTCAGTCAATGTTAGGCCGTGAATGAGAACATAAATTCTGGTGATTTAAAAAAATTGTAATGGTGTCATAGTGCCGAGTATTCTCCATAAAAGTTCCACCCGAAGTTGGCGTTCCAGTGGAGTAGGGAAAGCGAGTACTGAGTACTGAGTAGGGTAGCATGTTTGCTTCCTCCCGGCACGATTTACATGCCGAACATTCAATTTGAAGCCATTCCAAACGAACATTTAAATGAGTACTTATTCAGATTCACCGTTTAAAAACTTTTCCTTCCGCTCGCTGTTCGGAAAATAAACCCACAATCTGGTCACGAATGAAACACAAAGAGAAAATTTGCGATTTTATGGCACATTTATGTAGAAACATACGAGTACTGCGAGTCTGCCAGAATTTTTTTTTTTTATCTATGGTATTAAAAAATAACGGAGCAATGGTGCCGGTTAGTAGCCGATTGGGCAAATGCGCTGGTTTTCCAGCCGGGTGTCGCGGGTTCGCGCGGGTTCAATTTAATGCTAACTTAGTCTTCCATCGTTTACATGCAATGTATTCCGCTTATACGCATCGCAGTAGGAATAATTCAAATAACATGCATAAAATTATTTGTTATTTTGGAAAAATTATCGAACGTAAATAAAAGTAACATCTTCAATAATCGCAAATTCACTTTGTGGCGTCATTTTAAATTAAATGAGAACCAATCACTTTGCATTGAACTGAACTGTCAAAGAGAAATAATCAACATAATGATAGGTGGGTACCTACCAGCTTGGAGAACGTTTAAAAAAATAATATTCACTTAGATGGTGACATTTTATTGGACATTCGAATAATTGTTTACACTAAATAAAAATAAAATGGTACGAAAAATATTAATGGTTTATAATGTAAATAAATATTTTATTACCTATCTACAAATCTTTGGATTTCATCAGAAGTTTTGGTTTTGATTTATTAAATGAGAGAGAGTTAGAAATATACTTAATTGAACGCGAGATCTACAATTCACAAAACTTACCACGTTTTGAACATCGCGCTATTAAAAATCCATGCTAAAAATCATATCTAGGCGTAAGGCTCTTGACTCGCAATCCAAAGGTCAGAGGATCGAATCCCGGCGTTGCAAATAAATTTTATTGATTAATTTGTGTTATTAGATATTTAATTGAATTAAAATAATAAAACGTATATTTGTGGCACGTTCCAGTGTGGAAGATACTTTCAGTATCGCCCTGGTATAAGACCACCATTTGGAATTGAAACGTTGCTTGAAATGACTTAAGCCGTGTTTGATGACCAGATTTGAGTAGCTAGGTACTTCTCCACCTTCCTCTTCTCCTCCTTACTGCTTCATCCTCACATCATACCCCGATTAGGGATGCCATAGTCTCACTGGCTTCAGACGAGAGCAGCTGAGACTCTTGTGAGATATTCACACAAACAAACAAAAAACCGTTGGTAGTTCCATACGTGCATTTCAAAATCAGCGACTACGGAACACTATGTTATTAGAAATAAGTTCATACAAAACATGTCGTTTCTCGTGGCGCTTCAGCGGTAAACCGTGCGAATCTGTAAGCTGCACGGGTGCGCAGCGTTGGCGTTGATAGATTTTTGTTTACACCAATTTGTATTGAATAATTCTTTGCAAGAATCAGCACATTTCTTTATATGATTACCGTGCTTTAAATTGTTATTCAAGTTAAATACTGAAGATTTTGCTTTTTTAATAAACAAAATAGAACAGTTTCTTGGGAAAACTGATATTTTCAAATTTAAATTAACTTTGTAGAGGACATTATATTCATCAGTCACAGATGCTTTGTTGCTAATCTAATATTGTTGGTCACTTATCTCTGGTGCAGTGACGTGATTATATTTCTTTTGATTAAGGAAAAAAATAATATTTGATTATGGAAAAGACCATCGCACATGACATCCCAGTTGATAGATCAGCCAGTCAGGAAAAAACGAACAAAACAAGTTGCGTGGTGCCGGGAAGTGGCGTAATCGTCCCTTTTTCTGTTATTTGTCATTAAATTAATCTGCCAATAAACAGGCAATTCGCATTATATTATCGCTTTTTAGTCCTCGAAAATAAAGCCTGCTTACGAGTTACTAGTACCTTTGCTGGCTGCAAATTGCTGGCTGCGTAAAAAAACTTAATAACTACAAACCCTCAATGGGGTAAACAAATGTTCAGGCTTGTTTTCAAAGTCGAATATTTTGTTACAATATTTATCTTTTACAAATGTGTTCAAATAATTCACTGACTTCACATTGTGAATTGTGCAATCACACAATTTATAAGAGCAATTTTTTTATTCTCTCTTTTTCAATATATCCGGTTCTCACGAATGAGATAGGCCGTGGACGAACTGCCACTAGACATAATGAATTGCTCGATTGATTGAGTAAAATTTATAAAACCACTTGGATGAAAACCATTTCATTGTATATAGACCTGCTACTAGGCAATGAAATAAATGTTCTTTTTTATTTTGATAACGACCAAATGCGGTCGAAAGCCGAAAATTAAAACTAGTACGTAAATAAACTTCGTGTTGAAACTTAAATGCAGTAGGTAGGTACGTTTCGTTAGACTTGCACACTAACCCAGGCAAATCTTAGACCCCCTTTTTAATAAATTTAATGTTACAGTGCTTTTAGTATCTGAACTGGACGCTCACGCCAGTGACATCGACTGTAAAATTGCCGGCTTCCTCTTCAGGGTATCTTGGGTAAGGATCTGCAAATGAAACACAGACTTCATGAATGTTGTCGCACAACTGACTGATTGGGTTGGTTGCTTCCTTATTTATTGGGCTAAAATTATACAGTATCTACGTGTTTTAATAGGCTTACCTTTTCTTACCTCTGAAAGGAAGGAATGCATGGGAGCTTGGATAAAACAAATATGCGTCAAAGCGCCGAAAATTAAAAACTCCCTCGGTTTGTCGTGCGAGTTATACAACCTTACAAAGGTAAAACAAAGCACGTGCACAAATGAATCTTCGTAGAAAGTATGGTGGTGCATCCATCTGCTGTCCGATACAGAATCCATTTAGTATTTTTTCCATCCCATACATGGCGCAATATCTATAAATAGTGTGTGCCCAAATTACGTGAATGGACTTTTGTTCTCTACAAACAGTATGGATTATTCCTTCGCAATAGGATTTCCCTAGCTAAGCTAACTGAACCCGTGTTACCAATTCCGCGAGACCCTGCCAATTATAAGCACGAGCTATTTACCTTTGTTTTGAGGTGGTGAGGAGGAAGGCACTGTCACCCGCAGAATTCCCTTTCCAGATTTAAGACTAAAGCTGAGTAATATAACAAATAAACGTAGGAAGACTTCTAAAGCTGATTTTAATGACGTTTTATAAAATTTGTTCAAATAAAACAGTCTTAAAATAAACAAACACCAGCTCTTATTTGTTTTAATAAAACAGTCTTAAAATAAACAAATATCGGCTCTTTTGTTTGCCCAAATTTTCTAATAAATTGAATATCAATAATATAGATAAATTAAAATGAAACTACAATATACATGTAATGAGTTGTAAAAAAAAATTGTAATGAGTTGTAAAAAAGAAACTTATTTTGCAACAAAACTCATTAACACTTCCGTACCGGACCAGGGGAACGCACTTACACTAACGAGAGTTTTACGCTGTATCTAAGTTGTTTTTTAAACCACATACTCAATAATTTAGGTAATCCTAGAAAAAATATTTGGTTATCGATCTGCATTAAAAAAATTAATATCGCATTACTACTTTTCTTAAAATTAAATAGTTTATAACAAATTCCGGCGAAAAATCTGTGCCACCCGCCCCCCTTCCCCTCTGTTCGGGCGTACCCCGTCCCTATCTGCTGAATGTATCGCGATAATTCTAAGCGATAGCAAGTAATTTCTAAGTTGTTAGTGGAAAGGACTAGATCGCGTTCGTTTACACTGCGCATCTCGTTTGCTCTTTTTATAATGCTATAATGTTCGCTTGCCGGTCAAAGATCATTCGGTCTGAGTCGTTTCCGGTGAACGCCAATCGCCAGTCGAGATTCGGAAACAAGGTGTCACGTTGGCTATCGGCCCGCCTTCTCTGTTTTCTATGGAAAAATACACGCTATGGTCTAAATTCATTAGAATATTAATTATGACTTTATTTATCAAACGATTTTTAAAATGACTACTGAAATACGATGAATATACTTCCCTCTAATTATTATCATAACAAATTACAAAAAAATATGTCATTAACACCCTTTAATAAGCAAAACAAATTGGGGTCCCCGAGTGACCCCCCTTCGGGTCATGTGTGATTTTTTTCGTTCCGGGACGAAAAGGTTAAAATCAAGATTAAGAACCTGGCTGAAAGAGGACACTGAAAAACTCTGAAAAAGACACTGACGACGACATAAAAGACAAATAAGCTCTGATTAGATACAAGTCGGCCTCGGCACAGGATTCCCTATTGAGGATTAATAAATAACATACCTCTACTTAATTTCACCAGTCTATTCTGTTTCATTTTGTAAGTACAATATTTTATGTCGTATATAATAAAAATAAAAAATAATAATAATAATACTGTGAAGATAGTGCATTTGATATTGTTTCGCGTGCGTGCAAAACTGAATCTTCTAAAGAAAAAATTTCTAATGTAAAGTCATTCTAAAGTGACCTGCCAAGTAAATTGTTGAAGTGAAACTTCTGTAGCACGGCTGAGATTTGGATTTCGGATGAAACGGAAATGACGATTACTGCACCTGCGACGCATCAACTGCGCTCATCGGCCGCTTTGATAATGATGTCATTTTTAAAGGCTCTCCTATAAGTTGAGATATGAAACGGAAATTACTCGCTCTTTGGTCGCTTTGATTATGACCTCACTTTTCAAGTATTGGTTGAGATTTTCTTGGTAAAGTTTTGCTTCTACCGCGTGTAAATTGCACTCGATTTTTTTATTTTTATTATTGATGCCATAACATTATTTTCAAACGTTTTTATTTTTTTATTGTAAAGTTTTCCATAATCCTTCTCAATAGGCTAGCCTATGTTGAGGCATTCATTTTGCAAATATAATACCCATGGCTGCTTTTAAATTAAACCTCGCGGAGTCTTATTTCTTAATGCGAGCGAGGAAGATGCGGTGAAATGATTACTTTTCCTTTTGAGGAAGCAGACATACTTCCATCGTTTATCACAGTATTATTTAGTGTGAAAAAAAGGGATGCAGAAATACAATGATAAAAAACGTACGTTAAATTCCGCGCCATTGCCGTGCTGTAACCGTAGGTATTATAAAAGCGCACTATGAATAAACAATTTTTTTTTTTTTTTTCGTTAATTATTTTTGGGGATGCTGTGTTGCGCTATCTCCTTCTTTAGCCAACGTAACAGAGTCCATCATCAGGGCAGATGTGTTAAAACTAGAAGTTATGTTAACAGTAAAAATTGGTCCCAAAAATAAAATTCAAAATTTTTCGAATTTGATAAATCAAAACCAAAATTTCCTCTGATATTATATAAAATTTGTAATTTGTACTTAAAACTTACCTTTATTGTTAACCATTTACTTTTTGTACGTTTACAAAATTTCTGATAAGGAATCGTAGGATTATCTCATTGACAATTCCTTTTGAATTTTTTCTTCAGGCAGATATGTACTGTAATTTTAAAAAAATGTTTTTTTTTTTAAATCAAAATAAACAGGACTATTTCACATTTAAAAAAAATATTGTAAGGAAGAAAGAAATATACAAACAGATGATATACAAAACAGTTGAGTTAAAACAAGTCTTCACTACGCTCAGTCAAAAAGATAAAACCTGTAAAGTGTGTATTTATACAGCGCCCTTAAAGTGATTTAAAAAAAAAAACGCTGTGCAAATCATCTAATAATTATTGATGTTGTATTATACTAACGTTTAAAAAAAGCTAAATTTTATTCGATATAGCTTGTAATATGAGCAATTAAAAGTTTCTGCTAACCAAACACAGTGACGCCTAAGACATGCTTTTTAACTGGGATAGTAACTGCCATTTAAATTGCAGGGATGTGTTGTGTGGTGTGTGAAAGTAGCTACCATGGCAGCAACCCTTTTGGAGAGGTTTGATGCATTTAATAAATCGTTAATGATAACGTAAAAAATAACTCCATGTAAGATTACGTAGAAAGAAAGAAACAATATGATAATATGTTGTGTTTTGGGAGGCACAGCACCGCTGCCATATCTCACCCCAAGTGGTATATAAGGTGCTACTTTGGTATCTTAACCACTGGAGCGATCGCGCGATAAAACATTTTTCCCTCCGATTGCTCGCTGTTTTTTTTTGACGATTTTGAAAATTTTCCGCCCACATTAAAAAAATCATACCTCCGAATTTTAATATGGAAACATAAAAACTGATTACAGTACTACACAGCCAATGAATTCACCTATATTATACTAATTATTTTATATTTTTAAAATTGATAGATAAATAATTAAAAAATCCTTAACTTTATAAATGCGCAAAATTTGTGTTTTAGTGATTTGAAATCGCCGCCAGTGGCAGTTTTGAATATCTATATTGAATATTTTCTACGTTTTTATGTTCTCTATGGCCTGTTCAATAACCACAGATGCAAAAATATACTCGAAAAACGATTTTTTTACATACTAATGTCTGATCAAAAGTTCACTTCGAAAATTATTTTAGAATTTTAGTGCGTGACGATGTCAAAATTGAATTCACTAAATTATACTATTTAATAAATTTGACACAAAAAACTGGCATTAGATTAGGAAGATACATCAATTGCCTACAATTAGCAATGAGAATAATTGCCGTGTTTGGTTTATTTGAATCATTTGATGAATTATACAGATTGCCTATTTCACAATGTCAAAATCATGGTGCTTCTTTTTAAATGATTGTGATTTAGAACTGAAAATTTTTATCCTTGTTTTTATATTACGTGATAAAACAAGAAACAAGGTTTAAAATTAAACATGTATCATAGATATACACATTGCCAATATTTCAGGGTGATAGTTTGAAAGTTGATGAAATCGTGTCGCCATTTGTTAATTTTCGACAAAAATGGTCTTTGACAAGCGACAGTAAGGTCAATGCACACAGGGTAACTCATGACTACGTAAAATGATGATGATGATAAAACCGTATATATCAAACCTTTTGTATGATTGTCTTTTGGCAAAATAAAATCATAATTATAATTTTATTTCTAAAAGCTGGATATCGAAAAAAGTGGGGAGGAAAATAATTGATGGAACAAATAATTGATTTATTTATTTATTTAAGCCCTAATAGGCTTTTACAAATTAAATTAATATTACAGTTGCATAGTTACATTGGAAAAGCAGTATATTGATTGAAACACTGTTTACACCCTTCGTCATAATAAAAATGTATTCAATTTATATTGGTTTTTCTCATAATTAAAGTAAATCAATACATAATACCATTGTGCCTCGCTCTAGAGTGATACTCTCAGTATCGCCCTGGTGAGACCACCATTCAGAATTGAACATTGCTTGAAACGGCTTAGTTATATTTAGTGACTAGATCTGAAAAAGCCTCTTTACAGAATAATTGACAAAATATAATTAAGACATAAAAATAAAACAAGTTATTATTTAATGGGTACAATAAACAGGGAAAATGAGAATACCTGTGCATTTTTTAACACGCACGCACTAACACGCACATTTCTATGATCAGAATTGAAATATACGTATTAAAAGTTCACCGAACCTTATCAGATAGAACCGAAAGTCGAACCTTTGAGGACAACTTAACATGAGATGTGAGTATGCGGAAAAAAGGGTCTTGGTCCAGCTATCCTGTCCATCATAATTGATGTTCAAACAAAGTTAATTAAATTTATTAATTAGAATTTCACAACTAAAAAACAAGAAAAGAAAAAAATTGAAATAAAAAACCCTCAGCAATTCAATACTATAGTGTGATATGGCTTCATGCAATTATAGCATAAAGCCACATCACACACATCACACTTTGTGAGGGTCCTTTTAAAAATATTATTTAAATTGAACCACGCACATTTCACCCTTTTCCCGCTACGGACCACGATGTGGTTGCCTTTCAGGATAGGTCGCAGAGCTTTTCCTTCAGCTATTATCCAATGGTCCTTACAGTTGTATCAATTCGACTACGACAGAACAGCTGGAGGAGATCCTCCGCAACCTCACTCCTGAAGTTTCGGTGCAAAATGCGTTTATTTTCCTTGTGGAGCTTTGAGCTGTACATTATATACGCATTCTGCACCGAAACATTTAGTAGTCTCCTGAAAAGTTTCTTGTACCAGACCAGGTTTCACTGTCGTTCAATGGGGAAGCCTGCCAAAAGCTGATCTTTTCGGTCAACTCCCCCCATTAATCTGTTATAGTCAAGTACACGCTCGGGTTTGTATTTACTGGTACCAAATTTTTGAGCTGACCCGATTTCTGCCAAATGGTAGGTAGACAATATACTTACCACGTTTTTGTCCACCCAAACCAAAATATTGATGTCCCCGCAGTTCGAGTATCCCATCTCACCTTCCCTCAGTAATTTTAGGACATTGGGCTTCAATGCAGAGGGCACAAATTCACTTAACCGCAATGTGCCCATGCAGTCCATCCCATTTCTTTTGAGGCATCGCGCTAATAATGGACTATTATAAAAATTGTCCATTATTAACGTATACCCCTTGTTAAACAGAGGGCTGGCCAGGTCGTGTACTATCTTTGCAGTGGTCCCAACTGGGCAGATATCGTGACCGCCCGAAAAGTTGGCCCGTGTCATGTCTTCCGTCATGTCTTCTGTCATGTCTTTCGTTATGTCTTCCGTTAAATCTTCTGTCATGTCTTCCTGGTCTGGATTTGTCGATTCAGCCTGTCTGGAAATGGTCTTCCCCAAATAGACTTGGACTCACAAAGCTCATAAGACTTTATACCCACGCTGGCCGCTTTGGTTTTGATCATCTGGGCGAATCCCAAACGGCCTTTATAGCAGAGTAAGGATTCGTCCAGAGAGATTTCTTGCTCGGGCAGGTATAAAGTCTCAAACTTATTTGAGAGGTGGTCCAAGACGGGCTGAATCTTTTGTAACCTTCGCACAGATAACGGTACATCAGAAGAAAGACTTTCATTGTTGGTGAAGTGAAAGAATTTTTTCATTAGAAGAAAACGAATTATAATCCATAAAAAAAATTCGAATTATAATCCATGGCTTGGCTGAAATAAGGCTTGATTGTTTTTGAAAAGAAGTAGTCTTTTTCAACGGGAAGGGGACAAATACATTGATGCATTAAAATTGCCAAGAATACGTACACTTCCTCTTTATTCGTGGGAGCCCATTTATTGGTACGCGCATGGCGCTGAAATTGTATTTTTGCAATGCATTGATCTGCATACCTGTTGGTCTCTCTCGCGATTAGTTCAACGAAATCTGCGTTGAAGATTTTTAAAAAGGCATCCACAGGTTTGCCCATTTCGTCGGTATTGAAGGTTGGTCCTGGCCTACCTGTAAATGTCTCCCTTATACCAGTAAAACGTGAGACCTCGCTGGACCAATCGAAAGAGTAACCATCAGGCGGCAGAATCGAATGCATTGCCTCACGATCTAACTGGTCTTGTCTACTAAAGTCTATGGCCGTTAGTGGAATAGGTGAAACGTTGTTAATAATATTATAAGGTATCGTTGGCATGCACAAGGTATCCTCAACGCCCTCTTCGTGGTCGGCGTCGCTCGCCTCGTCGTCCACGTCGCTCGTTCTGTCCATTTCTGAAACAACAGAAAACCCAAATTAATTTTAACGTGTCTGTATTACGATTACCCACTGCTTCTGGTAAAACGTTTCAAAATAATTAACTCTTGGTACGATCAAGTTAATCAAATAAAAGGTTTGTTCAAAAAGTAACGGGAATTTTAAAATTTAAGATTGAAGATGACGAACGCCCCGGATGCCCCAGCGCATCAACAAACCGATGAAATCGTGGAAAAAGTGAAATAAATGGTTATGAACGAAAAGATTGTGTGTGCCAAGATCGAGTTGTCTGGTGGTTCGTCCTCTCTGCCTACCCTTGCAGGGAAATGGCGTGAAGGTAAGTTAGATAGTATAATAACTCACGGTTTCCAGGTACTGACTCTTCTTGAGAGAGAGCTGCCTCGTCCACGTTGCTGGTTCTGCCCATGTCTGACTCTGAAATAATAAAAAACACAAATTTGTAGTAGAATTCGGATATAACGACTTTGTATATAACTGCCTACCGTTTTAAGCGACGATAATGTAAACTCAAGTTAGGTTTCATAGCTTTTAGTGGGAAAACGTATCCGTTTAGTATGACTCCGTTTTAAGCAACCTATTTTAATGACAATTCGTCCGGTTAGAATGACATGCAGTGTTTTGTTTACTTTTCGTGAAGTGAAAGTGTTTTTTCAATTGAAGAAAAAAGTGCTGTATTACACCGTTTAGAAGACGGTGAATCCAATGAATAGTACCCTTTACACACAGAGTTCGGAGCGGGACGTGCCCCGCGCCACTTCAGGCCGCTGCGCATAAAAGTCTCACAGTGAACTGCGCTGTAAACCGTTTTCTTACTTTCGGTCTTTACTTTTTTGCGCGTAGGCCTGAAGCGGCGCGGGGCACGTCCCGCTCCGAACTCTGTGTGTAAAGGGTACTTAACTTATTTAGCGAAGGAGTTCGGCGTGTCTCATTCTACAATATCCACCTGTTCTTACTATCGCACAAAAATTGGCCAAAAACAAGGTCAAATTTCAGACTTTCTACGTTAGCAACTACATATTTGCTTGCATAGAATGTAGGTACATTGTATCGTTTTAGATTACAGTACATAATGTATGTTTTTTACGTGGAAAGTTGAAGTTCTATGCTTATTCCCTGCCAATATACCAACAGTGAAACTGTGCTAGGTATATTAATATTGAACCATTTGAAGTTACGCCTATCTATCCGATATTGTAAAGTTATGGATTTCACTATGCTAGAGCCCCTGGTATAACATTTCAAAAAATAAACTCACCGTTCCCAAACGCAGACAATTCTTGGTAGAAAGGCACGTCCACCCACAGCACGCTGTTGTAGCCGGCCTCCGGAGAGAAGAGTTCTCCACACTGGAGTTCCCCACCCCGCGATGTCCCAGGTAACGGCTCCCGAGATGCTGCCCGGAAAGGTGCAGCAGGCGGAATCAGTGCATAGGGAGCCGTTGCTTGGGTCTGTACGGGAGTGGACAGCCACGGTGGTGGAACAGGTGGTGGTAATGTTGAAGGTGTCCCTTGTGAAAAGTGACAAGCTATTCTCTTCGGAGATGGATTTCTGAAAACATATACATAAATTATATGAATCTTTCTCATTCACGCGTGAAACATATATTGTATCGTGCATCTAGATACGATAACTTACTTTTGTTTATTTTTTCTTGGAGGTGCGGTGGGGAGCAAAATGGAAGGAAGCAGGCAGAGACCTAACAGCTTTAAGGGCCTTGGCGCGATCCTCCCTCACCGCTAGCAAAGCAGGTCACTTTTAAAATAAATAAAAATATATAATGAGTTCAATATCTCCACAGCCGTAGCAAAGTACTTTCATAAAAAAACATTAAAAAATACTAACACTCCGGGCCGAGCTGCAAAAGCAGCTCTGCGTTGACGTCCACCTCCACATAGTCCGACACCAGAAATTACTGCTTCTGCAGCTGGTACCCCAACCTCTACCTCTCATTTCATATTTCACTTCCACTCTACATATTTCAAATTGAAAACACTTCATGTACTTTAATGTTAAAACTTTTTTAAATACTGCACATTAATATTATAAAATTTTTAAAAAAATTAATCCTAGATCGTGGAGTGCTCCTTTTCCCTGAACAATTGCTGTTTGTGCACACATTTGGTTAAAGTAAATAAATTAATTAAGTGTTTAACGAAACAACTGTTAAAATCATTGTGTGGCGGGAGCTTTAGACGAATTTACATCATAAAAAATGTCGAATTTTTGACATAGGACATTCATAATTGGATAGCTGATATCTGGATTAACCACTGGAGCGATCGCGCGATAAAACATTTTTCCCTCCGATTGCTCGCTGTTTTTTTGTGACGATTTTGAAAATTTTCCGCCCACATTAAAAAAATCATACCTCCGAATTTTAATATGGAGACATAAAAACTGATTACAGTTCTACATAGCCAATGAATTTACCTATATTTTACTAATTTTCTTATATTTTTAGAATTGATAGATAAATAATTAAAAAATCTTTAACTTTATAAATGCGCAAAATTTGTGTTGTAGTGATTTGAAATCGCCGCCAGTGGCAGTTTTAAATATCTATTTTGAATATTTTCTACGTTTCTATGTTCTCTATGGCCTGTTCGATAACCACAGATGCAAAAATAAACTCAGAAAACGATTTTTTTACATGCTAATGTCTGATTAAAAGTTTACTTCGAAAATTATTTTAGAATTTTAGTGCGTGACGATGTCAAAATTGAATTCACTAAATTATACTATTTAATAAATTTAACACAAAAAACTGGCAATACATTAGGAAGATACATCAATTGCCTACAATTAACGATGAGAATAATTGCCGTGTTTGGTTTATTTGAATCATTTGATGAATTATACAGATTACCTTTTTCACAATATTAAAATCATGGTGCTTCTTTTTGAACGATTGTGATTTAGAACTAGAAATTTTTATCCTTGTTTTTATATTACGTGATAAAACAAGAAACAAGGTTTAAAATAAAACATATATCATAGATATACACCTTGCCAATATTTCAGCGTAATAGTTTGAAAGTTGATGAAATCGTGTCGCCATTTGTCAATTTTCGACAAAAATGTCATTGACAAGCGACATAATGGTCAATGCACACAGGGTCTCTCATGACCACGTAAAATGATGATGATGATAAAACCGTATATATCAAACCTTTTGTAGGAGTGTCTTTTGGCAAAATAAAACCATAATTATTATTTTATTTCTAAAAGCTGGATATCGAAAAAAATGGGGAGGAAAATAATTGATGTAACAAATTAATGATTTATTTATTTATTTAAGCCCTAATAGGCTTTTACAAATTAAATTAATATTAGAGTTGCATAGTTACATTGGAAAAACAGTATATTGATTGAAACATTGTTTACACCCTTCGTCATAATAAAAATGTATTCAATTTATATTGGTTTTTCTCATAATTAAAGTAAATCAATACATAATATCATTGTGCCTCGCTCTAGAGTGATACTCTCAGTATCGCCCTGGTGAGACCACCATTCAGAATTGAACATTGCTTGAAATGACTTAGTTATATTTAGTGACTAGATCTGAAAAAGCCTCTTTACAGAATAATTGACAAAATATAATTAACTAACTAACTAACCATCACGCCGTTTCCCCGCAGGGGTAGGCAGAGAGGACAGACCGCCAAACAACTCGATCTCATACATAGATGTATGAGATCGAGTTGTTTGGCGGTCAATAGAAGAGCATGTATGTTTAGTCTCATACATGCTCTTCTATTATTCTGACTCTTGACATCGCCCGACTCAAGTATCTGATTCACTTGGTCGTGCCATGTCTTCCTTGGGCGTCCCCGACTTCGTCTACCATTCACATTTGCGTCATATATTCTCCTTATACTCCTTTCCTCATTCATTCGCTCTACATGCCCAAACCATCTGAGCGTCCCTTTCTTAATCTTACACATAACGCTTACATCAGCCTTGCATTCTTTGCGGATCTCCACATTTTTCACACGATCATACATGGTTTTACCACACATACGTCTCAGGGATCTCATTTCTACAGCATTCAGTCTACTTTCATCCTTTCTCTGCCAGTTCCATGCCTCACTGCCATACATCAGGGTAGGTACCAGCACTCCATTATGGACGGCTAGCTTCGCTTCTTTTGACAGATTTTTGTTGGCGCCTACGGCGTTCAGTCCTCCATTAATGGAGTTACCGGTATTTACCCGTCTTTCGATATCTCTATCAGTCTTTCCATCTCTCGTAAACATACTTCCCAAATATACAAACTCATCCACCTGCTCCAAGTATTCGTCATTCACAACTATGTGGCACATTGTTTTCGTACTCTCTCTTTCAAATACCATCACTTTAGACTTGCTTACATTCATCATTAACTCATTCTTCATACATACTTCGTTCATCCTAGACACGAGCGACTGTAGATCTTCCATACTGTTAGAAATCAGCACCGCATCATCAGCATACAACAGGCAACATACTTCCAGATCACTCAATTTCGCAAAATATAATTAAGACATAAAAATAAAACAAGTTATTATTTAATGGGTACAATAAACAGGGAAAAATGAGAATACCTGTGCATTTTTTAACACGCACATTTCAATGATCAGAATTGAAATATACGTATTAAATGTCCACCGAACCTTATCAGATAGAAGCGAAAGTCGAACCTTTGAGGACAACATGAGGTGTGAGTATGCGGAAAGAAGGGTCTTGATGTTCAAACAAAGTTAATTAAATTTATTAATTAGAATTTCACAACTAAAAAACAAGAAAAGAAAAAAATTGAAATTAAAAAAAAACCCTCAGCAATTCAATACTGTAGTGTGATATGGCTTCATGCAATCATAGCATAAAGCCACATCACACACATCACACTTTGTGAGGGTCCTTTTAAAAATGTTATTTAAATTGCACCACGCACATTTCACTTTTTTCCCACTACGGACCACAAAGTGGTTGCCTTTCAGGATAGGTCGCAGAGCCTTTCCTTCAGCTATTAGGCTAATGGTCCTTACAGTCGTATCAATTCGACTACGACAGAACAGCTGGAGGAGATCCTCCGCAACCTCACTCCTGAAGTTTCGGTGCAAAATGCGTTTATTTTCCTTGTGGAGCTTTGAGCTGTACATTATATACGCATTCTGCACCGAAACATTTAGTAGTCTCCTGAAAAGTTTCTTGTACCAGACCAGGTTTCGCTGTCGTTCAATGGGGAAGCCTGCCAAAAGCTGATCTTTTCGGTCAACTCCCCCCATTAATCTGTTATAGTCAAGTACACGCTCGGGTTTGTATTTAGTGGTACCAAATTTTTGAGCTGACCCGATTTCTGCCGAATGGTAGGTAGACAACATACTTACCACGTTTTTGTCCACCCAAACCAAAATATTGATGTCCCCGCAGTTCGAGTATCCCATCTCACCTTCCCTCAGTGATTTTCGGACATTGGGCTTCAATGCAGAGGGCACAAATTCTCGGTTTAACCGCAATGTGCCCATGCAGTCCATCCCATTTCTTTTGAGGCATCGCGCTAATAATGGACTATTATAAAAATTGTCCATTATTAGCGTATACCCCTTGTTAAACAGAGGGCTGGCCAGGTCGTATACTATCTTTGCAGTGGCCCCAACTGGGCAGATATCGTGACCGCCCGAAAAGTTGGCCCGTGTCATGTCTTTCGTCATGTCTTCCGTCATGTCTTCTGTCATGTCTTCCGTTATGTCATTAGAAGAAAACGGACGTAATCCATGGCTTGGCTGAAATAAGGCATGGCGGTGATTGTTTTTGAAAAGAAGTAGCCTTTTTCGACGGGAAGGGGACAAATACCTTGATGCATTAAAATTGCCAAGAATACGTACACTTCGTGGGAGCCCATTTATTGGTACGCGCATGGCGCTGAAATTGTTTTTTGCAATGCATTGATCTGCATACCTGTTGGTCTCTCTCGCGATTAGTTCAACGAAATCTGCGTTGAAGATTTTTAAAAAGGCATCCACAGGTTTGCCCATTTCGTCGGTATTGAAGGTTGGTCCTGGCATCTGTGTACCTGTGAAAGTCTCCTTTATACCAGTAAAACGTGAGACCTCGCTGGACCAATCGAAAGAGTAACCATCAGGCGGCAGAATCGAACACATTGCCTCACGATCTAACTGGTCTTGTCTACTAAAGTCTATGGTCGTTAGTGGAATAGGTGAAACGTTGTTAATATTATTATAAGGTATCGGTGGCATGCACAAGACATCCTCAACGCCCTCTTGGTGGTCGACGTCGCTTGCCTCGTCGTCCACGTCGCTCGTTCTGTCCATTTCTGAAACAACAGAAAACCCAAATTAATTTTAACGTGTCTGTATTACGATTACCTACTGCCTCTGGTAAAACGTTTCAAAATAATTAACTCTTGGTACGATCAAGTTAATCAAATACGAGGTTTGTTCAAAAAGTAACGGGAATTTTAAAATTTAAGATTGAAGATGACGAACGCCCCGGATGCCCCAGCGCATCAACAAACCGATGAAATCGTGGAAAAATAAAAGAAATGGTTATGAACGAAAAGAGTGTGTGTGCCAAGACCGAGTTGTCTGGCGGTTCGTCCTCTCTGAGAAATGGCGTGAAGGTAAGTTAGATAGTTTAATAACTCACGTTTCCCGGTACTGACTCTTCTTGATAGAGAGCTGCCTCGTCCACGTTGCTGGTTCTGCCCATGTCTGACTCTGAAATAATAGAAAACACAAATTTACAGTAGAATTCGGATATAATGACTTTGCATATAACTGCCTACCGTTTTAAGCGACGATAATGTAAACTCAAGTTAGGTTTCATAGCTTTTAGTAGGAAAACGTATACGTTTAGTATGACTCCGTTTTAAGCAACCCATTTTAATGACAATTCGTCAGGTTAGAATGACATGCAGTGTTTTGTTTACAAAACCCACGCACCAATACCTCACCGCCCCGCGCCTCGCTTGTGACTATGTTACGTTACAAATTGTCACGTGGCGGGATTCGAGAATAGACCTCTCCACGGACTGGAGAATAAACCGCCAATATAGAGGCGCGCGCATTACCCCCTCCCGCGAGCAACAAACCGAGCGGCCGCTAGAGCCCGGCAAGCGGCCAGTCTTCAGCAAGCGAGCTTCCCGGGCCCACGTCCCGCGCGAACATGTGCGACACAAGTTCAGTTTCGCCGGTTGTGCACTTCCGGTGTCCGCATGGACGCTGCTGAGACCGGGAGAACAAGCGCGTAAAGCCGCTGTTGGCCCATAAACCAAACGTGAGTCAATTACCATGTTACCCTTTGTGTGCAATTAAATGTTTTGAAGCCCTAACCACGCGGTAGAGAGCAGAGACTGACGTTCAAACTAACTTTCAGCTAGGATCGTTCCTCTTATGTATTATTGTGTCTCCTAGAATTGAATAAACTATTTATGTGATAACCTACCGTGTTTTGCTTGTCGAGAGAGGCCCTGGGGGGATGGAGAAGCGTGAAGTTCCGAACCACGAGCACTAGCCTTGAGGTTAAAAGAAACCCTGCTTGCACCGAACCGAGCTAGTTTTTATTTGGGGCAGATACAGCAACTAATTTGTATTAAATATGTGGGAGCTTTCTCCAACCCTGCCGATAGCATCAGCACGCACGCTGACGCTAACACTGGCGCCCAACGTGGGGCCATTTAAATTTTTTTCTGTTCCACCACGGCCTCGTTCCCAAGCAACAATTGTAAACTCTGAAATGTTATTATGATGTATTGTTTATTCCCAATTGTCTAGCACTTCCAACAGGAATCTCGGCGCGAACGTAATTTCGAATCACAATTTAAATTATTACGGGCGCGATTTTATCATTTGTGAGTCGTCACTCGACAAAATATTACCGGTATTCCAACGCAAGGTGCCCAACCTAGGAAGTTGTCGCTGCGAATAATACAGTGATTACAAAGTGTCGGCCGATTAAAATTGCTATTTTCAATACAAGTGAATAGTGGAAATAAACACAAATTAAAGAAGAATTTATTCAACAATTAAAATCATGTACATGATAAACAAATCATCCGCTTGGTCTCGAAAGTGCTAAATATTTTTAATAATATACTATATTGCAGCACGCTGGTACGTCTCTTAAACGGACACTTGCTGACACCTAGGGAACAAGTGGATTTAAATTCTTTCTGTCATTTGACAATTAAGTATTTTTGACTCTGTCGTCTGCTGAAACCGGGTCATGCCGAATCACATTCGAATAATGCAAAAAATACTAAATTCGCGTTGACGTGGATTCCTTGACATCTGACACTATAATACCTTGTCAATTGACAAAGAAGGTAATATCTTGTCGAAAAGACGAAGGGAATTCGCGTGTAAATACCAAAAAATTGGTGCTGTATAAAATCAGGCTATAGGAAGCCGCGTAATGAAACCATGCCCCCAAGATATTGTTGAATTCTCAAACAAATTACTTCCACGAAAACTTGTGAAAATTTTTCCGATTTTTTCCTTTTTTCGATTTTTTTTTAATTTTCGAAATTTTTTTTCCAAAACGCTTGGATTTTGTCTTAAAAACGCATGGCCAGAGGAAAATCGCTGCCCAAATTTTCTCCAGTTTCGGACTCTGAAAATTTTTCCGATTTTTTCCTTTTTTCGATTTTTTAAATTTTCGAAATTTTTTTTTTCCAAAACGCTTGGAGTTTTTCTTAAAAACGCATGGACAGAGGAAAATCGCTGCCCAAATTTTCTCCAGTTTCGGACTCTGAAAATTTTTCCGATTTTTTCCTTTTTTCGATTTTTTAAATTTTCGAAATTTTTTTTTTTCCAAAACGCTTGGAGTTTTTCTTAAAAACGCATGGACAGAGGAAAATCGCTGCCCAAATTTTCTCCAGTTTCGGACTCTGAAAATTTTTCCGATTTTTTCCTTTTTTCGATTTTTTAAATTTTCGAAATTTTTTTTTTTCCAAAACGCTTGGAGTTTTTCTTAAAAACGCATGGACAGAGGAAAATCGCTGCCCAAATTTTCTCCAGTTTCGGACTCTGAAAATTTTTCCGATTTTTTCCTTTTTTCGATTTTTTAATTTTCGAAATTTTTTTTTCCAAAACGCTTGGATTTTTCCTAAAAAGCACGTGGCCAGAGGCAAACCTCTGCCCAAATTTTCAAATAACCCAAACACTTACAAATACGCGTTTTTTCGCAGAAGCATTTTGTAAAAAAAAAATATATACGTCCCCAGTGGTCAATCCCTGGCAAAAATTTCTTTCCAATTACGGATAAAGAGTCGAGTTCTCGTTTTTCCCCCAACGTAAGGTCACCCTGACACGACCCTATACACTATGGAAGTCCCTCAAGTCACGCTGGGTATAATCCCCCACATTTCTACGTCAAAAAAGGAAGAACTACTACAGGCCCTGAGAAGTAGAAAGATTTCTCCCAGGAATAAATCCAAAAAATGCCTTATTCAATATGCTTCTTTCTACAACAAAAAGTACATCAGGAAGTTGCAGTTTCAACAGGAAGACACCTCAGAAATCATCTCTACCTCCCTCACAGTCTCCGAAGCAAAACCCTTGGTGGTACAAGCCCAGGAACAGACGAAAATATATGATTTGACAACCTGGAAGACGAAATACAACGGACTCACGGATGTGGAGGATTTCATCAACAGAATAGAAGAAACAGCCCAAGTCAGAGGAATCCCCGAAAGTATTCTACACAGGAACTTCATAGACCTCATCGCTCCTGAAATGCTTACCTGGCACAGGATACATAAGAGAAAAACAAACTCATGGAGGGAACTCAAGGTGGCACTTTTATCCAGTTTCGGAGAAAAAAAGGCCCAACACAGAGTCAGGCTATCCCTACTCGCTATCAAGCAGCACTCCGGAGAGCCTGTTGCTAGATTCACACAGAGGGCAGAGGCCATCAATATAAAGCTCACCCAACCTGTCCCTGAAGCAGAACTTCTCCCGGTTTTAATCGACGGTCTTCTCCCCAGATACGAAAACATCATTACTTCTCAGAAAATTGCCACGCTGGAGCAACTGAAAGATGTCTGCCAGCTACTAGAGGCATACCAGGATCGGAAGAGAGACGAAAGATTCCCCAAAGAAAACTTTCGCCCAAGCACTTCGTCCGGCATAAAACCGGAGCACAACGAGAAGAAATCCTGCTCTTTTTGCCACAAGATTGGTCACTCCCAAGCCGCCTGCTTTAAACAAGCAAAACTTTTATCCTCCAAAGACACCCATTCTAACAAAAGGCGATCCGTCGATCGTTCTCCAAGAAGAGATGAAGGGAGGAAGTTTGGCAAAAGACCACGCCAAGACAATACCGAAACGTCCATCCCGGATCTCAGATTCATCAAACCCCCTATGGATTTCTCCAGACCCCCTCCCAATTGGACAGCCAGGAAGACAAAAAACTAGACCCCAACCCCCCGGGCCATCCCTCCCATAGGCCAAAGGAATGGTCGGAGTGGTTGGAACACGTCAAATTTTTTAAACAGGCCTTACCCCTCTCTACAGTTTGCTGCAAACAGGCAATAGACGGTAGACCCTTCGCGCATTTTTCCATAAACAACGTGGTTTTTTCAGGTCTCCTAGACAGCGGCGCCTCTGTCAGCTGCCTGGGCGACAACGCCCACACCTTATTCACAAACTGTGGTTTTAAAATGGGAAAACATTCTTCACATGTTACCACGGCAGACAACACTTCACAACTCGTCATCGGTTCTCTAACCCTGCCGATCAATTGCGACCAAAAAACAGTTTGGATCAAGTTTCTAGTTGTACCTACAATCACACAGAAATTCATCTTGGGAGTGGATTTTTGGATGGCTTTCAAAATTGCCCCGCAACTGTTTAACAACCCCTCCGTCACTCCCCAAGTAAACGAAATCCGTACGGTAATACCCTACGAAAACTTGAACCCCTTACAAACAATACAATTAAATCAAATGATCAACAAGTATGAATCCATCTCCTTCGAAAGGTGCGGTTTAGGCTTAACCAACCTAGTACAACACCATATAAAAACAACAGGCCCCCCAATCAAACAAAGGTATTACAACCTAGCTCCACAAAAATTGAAAACGCTGGAAAAAGAATTGGACGATATGTTAAGACTGGGAGTGGTGGTACCCAGCCGCAGCGCATGGACCAACCCCACCTTATTAGTTTCAAAGAAAGACGGCTCAGCCCGTTTCTGCCTCGACAGCAGACGCCTCAACGCATGTACAATATCAGACGCCTACCCGCTCCCCTTGGTCAACTCCATCCTGGACAGACTTCGAAACGCTAAATACATCTCATCCATAGACTTAAGCAAAGCATTCTGGCAGATACCTTTGGATCCCAGCTCCTGCGAAAAGACTGCCTTCGTGGTGCCTGGCAGGGGTATGTTCCATTTCAAAAGACTACCCTTCGGTTTAAAAAACAGCCCAGCAGAACTACAAAGACTCATGGATAAATTGTTTGGCCCAGAGTTTGATAACAATTTATTTTGCTACCTGGATGACCTGATCATCATTAGCGATACCTTTGAAAAACATATACTTATTCTAGAAAAGGTTTTTCAACAACTCAAACAGGCCGGTTTGACTATCAACCTGAAGAAATCGGAATTCTGCAGGCACCGCCTACGATACTTGGGTTTCATAGTAGACGAAGAAGGCCTAAGAACAGACCCCACAAAAGTAGCGGCTATGACAAATTTTCCCCGACCTACAAATGCAAAAGAGGTAAAAGCCTTCCTCGGACTCACCGGTTACTACAGAAGATTCATAAAAAACTTCTCAACTCTCGCGGCGCCGCTCAACAAAATCACGGGAATCCGTAAAGGTACCAGTAACTTTTCCTGGTCTGCAGAGACTGAGTCAGCATTCAACTCCCTGAAAGAGGCTCTTCAATCAGCCCCAGTACTGAATTGCCCCGACTTCAATCTTCCCTTTACGATCCATTCGGACGCATCAAACGTCGGAATCGGAGGAGTCCTCACTCAAAATTTTACGGACGGCGAACACCCCGTGGCATACTTCTCTCGTACCCTAAATAAACACGAAAAAAACTACGGGATTACCGAGAGAGAATTGTTAGCAGTCATGGAATCCATTCAACATTTCCGCGGATACATTGAGGGCAGTAAGTTTACCGTCGTCACAGACCATAGCAGCCTAAAATGGCTGATCTCGCTAGACAACCCCTCCGGGAGATTGGCTCGCTGGTCGTCCCGCCTATCTCAATATACTTTCGATGTCATCCACCGTAAAGGCGCGGATAATATCGTCCCGGATGCCCTTTCTAGGATCGAGATAGCAACATTAAATGCCGAATTACCCAATTCTAGTCTCCCCACAAAAGACGTATGGTATCAAAAAATCTTTAGAGGATGCAGTGACAACCCACAAAAGTTCCCGAATTTTATGATTAAGAACGGACAACTATATCGCAACTGCAAGCCTCCACTGTCAATCTTAGAGGACTATGCCTGGAAAAAGGTAGTCCCTCTCGAAAATAGAGAACAAGTTATTATTGATAACCACAGTGCCGTAGACTCCATACACCCTGGAACTTTCAAAACATTCAAAAAAATATCTTTAAGATATTATTGGCCGGGTCTATTCAAACAAGTACGTTTATACATCTCCAAGTGCGACATCTGTAAGGCATACAAGCACAGTACGGCACCACCGTCTGGTCTAATGGGCAACCCCAAGCGTGCCGATAGACCACTTCAATCCTTTTCTATGGACCTCATTGGACCCTTCCCTAGAAGCTACGCCGGTTACATGCATATACTCAGCGTAGTGGACATCTTTTCCAAATACTGCTGGTTGTTTCCTCTGAAAAGGGCAACTGCAGCAGCAATAACCAATCTATTGGAAAAACATATTTTCATACCCTACGGTACCCCTCGTACTATAATATGCGACAATGGTAAACAATTTATAGCTCTGGAATTTAAAGAGTTTTTGTCTAAATATGGTATAAAGGATGTATTCTATAACACCCTTTACACCCCACAGAACAACACCGTTGAACGATACAACCAAACCATAAACACGGCCCTGGCAATTTTGGTTGGCAAAGACCAACGCACATGGTGCAAAAAATTAGACAAAATACAAGCAGCCATGAACAACACGGTGAACCTCGCTACAGGCTATACACCATTTTTTCTCAAACACGGCATGGAACAAGTAGTTCACGGTTCACTACACCCTGACAATTGCCTTCCACCCGTCCCTTCCTCCACAGCAGACCCCGCAGCAAATTACGCCCACCGCTTGGAGGAACTCTCCGCTATCTATAGTGAAGTAACAGACGCTCTACTATTGGCCCACCAAAAGAGCGCCGACAGGTATAACCTTCGCAGGAGGCACGTCACATTCAAGGAAGAAGACATCGTCTGGAGGAGAAACAACACTCTGTCACAAGGTGCGCTGTACTTCTCTGCCAAATTGGCACCCCGTTTTGTAAAGACGAAAGTCCTAAAGAAAATCTCAGACCTGGTTTACCGATTGTCCGACATCTCTGGTAAACACATAGGTAACTACCACATAAAGGACATTGTAAAAAGTGGGAACATGGAAACAAACTCCATTGCCACGCCCGTATAACCCCAACGGTTATTCCGTGACTCCTAGCAACCATTCGTCTACACCGTGACATGGATCACTATGGAAGTCAACCCTTTTGTTTCGTCACTAATGAGCGGCCTCTCGTAAACGATTGTCACTCATTGGGACACTCAAACGAAACCTTTCTAGCTCTGGCACAGTGGTGTCAACTGTAGCCAAAGTCATGGAAGAAATTATAATTCTCCCTTGTGGTTTCGTTTCATTTTATTTTATTTTATTTTTGTTTGTATAAATATCTCGTCATCATCAGTCATTCGCCTCTAATTGCTGCCCCAGGTGTCAAACCTTGGAAACATCGTTTTTTCTAAGCATGCACACCTCTACCTGAAATTGATCACTTCGGAGAAAGGAATTCCCTGTGGCTTACTGCAAGTAGTCAGAGACTACGTGCCCAAGGTTTTGTGCATCGTCACAACTAGCAGCATCATATTTTCACATCATCATGTCATACCTCGTCACCCCTTTCTAAATGTTAGAAAAATTTTTTTTGTACATTAAATATCGGGTCCTCGCCAAAGTGCATCTAACCCTTATGTCATATGTAGTTAAATTAGGTAAGCAAACCTGTGTAAACCCACGGCGGTATCAGATGTTTGCTACCCGTTCTAAGTTTTTTTCTGTTTTTTAAGAAAATAGAATGGCGCTCAATAAATAACCCAAATTGCTCTAGCTCTCCCCAGAACTGGATGTGGAGTCTGGAAAGTATCGTTATAAAAGGGACAACTTTCAACGTGCCTCTTCATTAACGATAAATTTTTTTACAACATTTCAGCAACATTGAGTCACCCTGGGTCTCAACTGCTCAAACTGAAATTTTGGGGTTGCCTTGTTGTGACTTATCACGTGCAAAGTACGAGGTCACAACAAGAAGCCAGGTCTCCAAGTGAACCACCCTGTGAACAACCCATCCCATTATTATAATTTTCATAACACCAAGGTGTGTCCATCGCAGTCTGTTTAAGTAAGTAAAACCTAAAAGGTCTTAAACACTCAAATCGGATCAATGTAAATAATTTTCCTTGTCAAACAACGATAAGCGCATGTCTTGTATTGTTGCTACCATCGTACGTGTAAGTACAACTAAAAGTTGTACCATCACGATACGATACTCTGTGCATAACACCAAAGTGTGTTCATCGCAGTCTGTTTAAGTAAGTAAAACCTAGAAGGTCTTAAACACTCAAATCGGACCAATGTAAATAATTTTCCTTGTCAAACAACGATAAGCGCATGTCTTGTATTGTTGCTACCATCGTACGTGTAAGTACAACAAAAGTTGTACCATCACGATACGATACTCTGTGCGTAACCAAAAGGGTTGTACCACAAAGGATCTCTTTTGCGGTAAGCTTAGATGAAATTCACATTCCATCAGCACGCCAGAATTTTTTTTTGTCCCTTAATTGTTGAAGTATAAAATCTTGGCCAGATCTTCAAATATGTTTTTGCCTTTGTGCAAGTCTTTAACGTACGCTAATATGGATTTATTATGCTACGGTATTGTTGTACTAAGTACATCAGTATGTCTCGCCGTCTGTATTGAATAGGTACCTTTATATGAACGTTAACCTTTGTTGCCATCATAGGTGGGAACCTTATAAAATCTGCCGTCATAGATGGGAATCTCAGAACATCTACTAAATGCGATACGGGGAGCCCGTTATAATTACTCTGTGGGTTTTTGTCAGAAATGTCATAAATACCTAGTCTTTTGCACCTCCCTTCAATACTGGGCAACCCAGTTGTAATTCGTTCATTGTCATCCGTGAAGACGTTATAAAACTTACTTGCAAATCTTTTGATTTTGCAATCTTGTACGCTATACGTGAAGACGTTATAATACTCACCATGAATCGTGCGAACGAAATAATATCAAACCTTTATGTGTGAACTACTCAATGTAGTCCAAACCCCTTTTTTGTAATCATTAATATGCCCGTGGACTTCCTGTCACAAGAACCCAGGAACTATCTACTATCTCAAAAGGACTAATCATACGCTTCACTCATGATTATGGGGCATCGTGTCGTGGGAGTTAAGTTGATGGACACAAAAATACCTAACTCGTTGTCTGGGAGACGAACAAAGAAAATCCCCAGGTTTGTGAGATTTGAGCAAGGGTCTGTCATTTCTCGCAAACAAGTAGGAGAATAAAACGACCCCTAATCTTCTGCCCAATACACGTAGAGGATTAGACATTTATGTCAGTGTATTCTTTTGTCCAACACTACCAAATATTATTGTAATGTGCCAGGATGACTGCTGTAGACCTTGTTTCACCTCCACCCAGAGGTCGAATTTCGGAAATAGCCGAGTCCCCAGCAGTTTTCTTCGTTCAAATGTTCCCAACTATCACCCCTCCCCTTCCTCGAAATTATCCGTGAATGGGGATATATGCGTTACGCACTTGGCGTTTCGTTTGTCAAATGGGACAATCTTCATACGCGGATCCTTTCAACTTCCTACCCCTTTCCCAGTTGTCATTATTGTAATGTGCCAGGATGACTGCTGTAGACCTTGTTTCACCTCCACCCAGAGGTCGAATTTCGGAAATAGCCGAGTCCCCAGCAGTTTTCTTCGTTCAAATGTTCCCAATTATCACCCTCCCCCTTCCTCGAAATTATCCGTGAATGGGGATATATGCGTTACGCACTTGGCGTTTCGTTTGTCAAATGGGACAATCTTCATACGCGGATCCTTTCAACTTCCTACTCCTTCCCACTTTGTTATAACTAATCTTGTACGCAATGTTTTGTTTTTCGAAAGTAGAAAAAATGCTACCGTATAGACGTGAGCATAGGTCATGGAAGACCAACTTCTTTCGAATGGGGAATTTTGTTATACGTACAATCCCTCAACCACGTATTCTTGGAAATGTATTTGGTAAAGAAAAAAAACCAAAAAGGGGTTACACAGAACCTGTCCTTGAATACGTACCTTTGTAACATGTATTAGGAATTAGCCACATTTAGTTAGCTCTCTCTCCGTCTCTCTCTCTACACGCCAAACAAATCCAACTTTTTCTCAACATGCACACTTGTTTCTCTCCAAACTTTTTTCATCATTGGTCTACTAGGCAGGTAAACTTCAAGAATTTTGTTCTAATAATAATTTTTGCCGGATTAAAAAAAAAAAAAAAAACCAGCAGCACTGCACCCTATCTACATCTGCGCCTCTTCATGCTGCCCTCGCTACCGTCACGGAGGTCCCTTGCCTTCAATCCCTGCGTACCAAAAGCACCCGACCGCATCTAACATAACCTAGTGTGAGTCGTGCGTGTAGTTGCGAATTGTATCACCACAAAGAACCGACACTCAAAACAAACCCGAGCACGCCAGCTCTAGGTTGGTTCCTGTTCCTGTTGCCCTTGTGCAAATGTTCCTGCTGCCATTATGCAAATGTTCCTGCTGCATAATACAAATGTTCCTGTTGCCCTTGTGCAAATGCTCTGCTGCCATTATGCAAATGTTCCTGCTGCATAATGCAAATGCTCTGCTGCCATTATGCAAATATTCCTGCTGCATAATACAAATGTTCCTGTTGCCCTTGTGCAAATGTTCCTGCTGCCATTATGCAAATATTCCTGCTGCATAATACAAATGTTCCTGTTGCCCTTGTGCAAATGTTCCTGCTGCCATTATGCAAATGTTCCTGCTGCATAATGCAAATGCTCTGCTGCCATTATGCAAATATTCCTGCTGCATAATACAAATGTTCCTGTTGCCCTTGTGCAAATGTTTCTGCTGCCATTATGCAAATGTTCCTGCTGCATAATGCAAATGCCCTACTGCCATTGTGCTGATGCTCCTGTGCCCTTGCGCAAATAACAATACCAACGATTGTTCACAAAACAATCCCACTACATACAAAAACCAGTGTACCAACCACCAATTACGATTCCACTCTCCAGTACTTCAATGGTTTCGTACTGGCTCACCCACAGGATCCGGAAGCAGTTACCCTTTCGACCTCTGTGACAGGTAGAACTCTCCACACCACCTAGAAGCCTCATCATGTGTTCTCTTCCTCGTATTTTCTTAAAGGCCCTAGTGTCCCTTGAGTGTAATCTCAAATGGGCCAGGTTACTGTGACAAAGTAACCTTGTAACTTCAGTGAAACGTTCAACCACCCCAGACATCCTACGCAAACCACGTTCGCAAACATTAGCTCACAGACCAATGATACAATTTTAGAGTTTTTTTTTCTATCACTGCATAACCCTTGTACCTTTCTTCAACAGATCCTTGTTCTTTGCAACTGTATTTATGTATGCCACTGCCTTTATATACATTTATTGACAATTCCTTGTTACACCATGTATCATCTCTTTTGTGTTCTGTTCATAACTATTCTCCAGCTAGGAATCTCTCTCTCTCTCTCTCTCCTCGTTTCTCTTAAATGTTTTTGGCACAAGTGCTGAAAAGGTAAGAGGATTTATTAGTCCTACAGCTCCATTGCCACGTCGCTTTTATTGCGGCGAGGGGGGAAGTGTTACGTTACAAATTGTCACGTGGCGGGATTCGAGAATAGACCTCTCCACGGACTGGAGAATAAACCGCCAATATAGAGGCGCGCGCATTACCCCCTCCCGCGAGCAACAAACCGAGCGGCCGCTAGAGCCCGGCAAGCGGCCAGTCTTCAGCAAGCGAGCTTCCCGGGCCCACGTCCCGCGCGAACATGTGCGACACAAGTTCAGTTTCGCCGGTTGTGCACTTCCGGTGTCCGCATGGACGCTGCTGAGACCGGGAGAACAAGCGCGTAAAGCCGCTGTTGGCCCATAAACCAAACGTGAGTCAATTACCATGTTACCCTTTGTGTGCAATTAAATGTTTTGAAGCCCTAACCACGCGGTAGAGAGCAGAGACTGACGTTCAAACTAACTTTCAGCTAGGATCGTTCCTCTTATGTATTATTGTGTCTCCTAGAATTGAATAAACTATTTATGTGATAACCTACCGTGTTTTGCTTGTCGAGAGAGGCCCTGGGGGGATGGAGAAGCGTGAAGTTCCGAACCACGAGCACTAGCCTTGAGGTTAAAAGAAACCCTGCTTGCACCGAACCGAGCTAGTTTTTATTTGGGGCAGATACAGCAACTAATTTGTATTAAATATGTGGGAGCTTTCTCCAACCCTGCCGATAGCATCAGCACGCACGCTGACGCTAACAACTAGAAAGCTCGACACAGTGATTTCCGTGAAGTGAAAGTGTTTTTTCAATTGAAGAAAAAAGTGCTGTATTACACCGTTTAGAAGACGGTGAATCCAATGAATAGTACCCTTTACACACAGAGTTCGGAGCGGGGCGTGCCCCGCGCCACTTCAGGCCGCCATGCATAAAAGTCTCACAGTGAACTGCGCTGTAAACCGTTATCTTACTTTCGGTCTTTACTTTTCTGTGCGGCGGCCTGAAGTGGCGCGGGGCACGTCCCGCTCCGAACTCTGTGTGTAAAGGGTACTTAACTTATTTAGCGAAGGAGTTCGGCGTGTCTCATTCTACAATATCCACCTGATCTTACTATCGCACAAAAATTGGCCAAAAACAAGGTCAAATTTCAGACTTTCTACGTTAGCAACTACATATTTGCTTGCATAGAATGTAGGTACATTGTATCGTTTCAGATTACAGTACATAATGTATGTTTTTTACGTGGAAAGTTTAAGTTCTACGCTTATTCCCTGCCAATATACCAACAGTGAAACTGTGCTAGGTATATTAATATTCAACCATTGGAAGTTACGCCTATCTATCCGATATTGTAAAGTTATGGATTTCACTATGCTAGAAGAGCCCCTGGTATAACATTTCAAAAAATAAACTCACTGTTCCCAAACGCAGACAATTCTTGGTAGAAAGGCACGTCCACCCACAGCACGCTGTTGTAGCCGGCCTCCGGAGAGAAGAGTTCTCCACACTGGAGTTCCCCACCCCACGATGTCCCAGGTAACGGTTCCCGAGATGCTGCCTGGAAAGGTGCAGCAGGCGGAATCGGTGCATAGGGAGCCGTTGCTTGGGTCTGTACGGGAGTGGACAGCAACGGTGGTGAAACAGGTGGTGGTAATGTTGAAGGTGTCCCTTGTGAAAAGTGACAAGCTATTCTCTTCGGAGATGGATTTCTGAAAACATTTACATAAATTATATGAATCTTTCTCATTCACGCGTGAAACATAATATTGTATCATGCATCTAGATACGATAACTTACTTTTGTTTATTTTTTCTTGGAGGTGCGGTGGGGAGCAAAATGGAAGGAAGCAGGCAGAGACCTAACGGCTTTAAAGGCCTTGGCGCGATCCTCCCTCACCAGGGTCACTGTTAAAATAAATAAAAAATATATAATGAGTTCAATATCTCCACAGCCGTAGCAAAGTACTTTCATAAAAAAAACATTAAAAAATACTTACACTCCGGGCCGAGCTGCAACAGCAGCTCTGCGTTGACGCCCACGTCCACATAGTCCGGCACCAGAAATTACTGCTTCTGCAGCTGGTACCCCACCTCTACCTCTCATTTCATATTTCACTTCCACTCTACATATTTCAAATTGAAAACACTTCATGTACTTCAATGTTAAAACTTTTTTTAAATACTGCACATTAATATTATAAAATTTAAAAAAAAATTAATCCTGGATCGTGGAGTGCTCCTTTTCCCTGAACAATTACTGTTTGAGCACACATTTGGTTAAAGTAAATAAATTAATTAAGTGTTTAACGAAATAACTGTTAAAATCATTGTGTGGCGGGAGCTTTAGACGAATTTACATCATAAAAAATGTCGAATTTTTGACATAGGACATTCATAATTGGATAACTGATATCTGGATTAATAACGAACCAATTCAAATAAAACTTATATTTATCTCTTAGTTATGAATCACTCTGATTAAATAACTGCATTTCAAAAGCAAAAGTGCAGTAATTATGGATATTATTGTAAATCAAAAACTGATGGACGTTTTCAGTTGACGCTTGTTACTAAAAACTACCACAGAAACAATATATTATGAACAAACGAATTGAAAACACATTTCAAAGATAGATAATTCATTCACAATTACACTGATATATATTTTTGCGTTAAAAACTCAAAAAATCAATTCCTAACGGCATTTTAAGTCGAGAGCAAAATACGTCAGAACGTTCAAAAGTTTTATGTTGATTTTTGACAGGACGCTCTTAAAAAGCCGCGAAAACTTGCTGTTATTACTTCAAAGACAACCATAAGGTAACCGATAAGGTCATAGACTAAAAGAATATTATATTAACTATTCGAGAAATCAAACGGCTGGCCATGGAAATGTTTTAAATAATTACAATAAATGTTTTACGAGTGATAGAAAAATCGGTCGAAAAATCGACCGACATCAATCAAGGGGTAGGTACAAACGGTCGATTTTTCGACCGAATTCGCTCCAGTGGTTAATAACGAACCAATTCAAATAAAACTTATATTTATCTCTTAGTTATGAATCCCTCTGATTAAATAACTGCATTTCAAAAGCGAAAGTGCAGTAATTATGGATATTATTGTAAATCAAAAACTAATGGACGTTTTCAGTTGACGCTTGTTACTAAAAACTACCACAGAAACAATATACCATGAACAAACGAATTGAAAACACATTTCAAAAATAGATAATTCATTCACGATTACACTGATATATATTTTTGCGTTAAAAACTCAAAAAATCAATTCCTAACGGCATTTTAAGTCGAGAGCAAAATATGTCAGAATGTTCAAAAGTTTTATGTTGATTTTTGACAGGACGCTCTTAAAAAGCCGCAAAAACTTGCTGTTATTACTTCAAAGACAACCATAAGGTAACCGATAAGGTCATAGACTAAAAGAATATTATATTAACTATTCGAGAAATCAAACGGCTGGCCATGGAAATGTTTTAAATAATTACAATAAATGTTTTACGAGTGAAAAATCGACCGACATCAATCAAGGGGTAGGTACAAACGGTCGATTTTTCGACCGAATTCGCTCCAGTGGTTAGCAGGGGTTCCCGGGTACATTACGCGAGGTATGTCTAGTTCTTGGCTGCGTGGCGGGCTGATTCCGGGTTGAGGGAAACCCTTTCACACCTTCAGAAGGACTCTCTCAGCCCATTGCCTTGCACCGCAGTGTAAAGGCTTTATTCAAACCTTCGTCACTTTGGGTCTGAACCTCAACCTAACTTTCCCAACCCTCATACCGTTTCCATCCCAGAATCTTGTCACAAGTCTCACCACACAGCATCCCTAAAGTTGACATGAAGCTCTCAATGAAGTTATGTAATTTTTTTAATATATTTTTTTTAATATAAATATTTTTTTTAATATAAATATTTTGTCACTGTTCTGTTTTTCTTTCAGTAATGTTTTTCATTCTCTGTATAATTTACAAACGTTAGCCGTTTTAGGTATTTCGTTTTTATAATAATTTTTTATTAAAGTTTGTATAAAACTATCAATAATTACTGGTAAATTTAATAAGGTTTTTTCAATGACTCATTGCTATACACCATCAGATTTAAATAAAATTTTCTGTTAGACAAATTTGAATTTTTTAAAATTGTCAAAATTAAAGCAGGCGAATGCTTACGGATGTTACAATAACATCGAAAGTCAATACCAGTTCCGGTCATTCTATTAATGGAAACCGTTTCCAAAGTTTACCTAGAAGCCGCCACTGTGGTTTCAAAGATTTGAATTGAATGTTCAACATCTTATTCAGAGACTTGTCACCATGTATCTTTAGATCAGAATCCTATTATAGCCATTTGTTTCCAAGGGGGAATTCACAACCTTTGGAGCTGGGACGCCCGAGTTCGGCGTATAATTTTGATAACCCTGTTTTACGAGCGATATTAAAAAAAACGTTGGGTAAAACTAAATATTGACGCATGTTAAACAAAAATCGGAAATTAAAACGCGTACAAATAAAAAAAAGAATGGAAACATAAATTTAGTCGGCAATACTCCCCCACTCAGCGAAAAATATTTAATTTAAAGTTCAAATCAATTATTCGATTTGTGGTATTTTGCAAAAATGTAAAAACACTCATCGCCGAAAATAATCATTGCAAACAACACGTTTTTTATAATTCGAAGCATCTTTTCGATATGTATTAAAAACTTTTGAACGATCCTTCAAATATTTTTTATAACTTTTGATGATATTGATGGGTATTTAGATGATATGTATGGTGATGTTACTATCGATCAACATGTTTACTGCTATTTTTAAACAATATGAGCAGATTTTAGTGTTAAATGTGAAACACAAAATATATTTTTAACTTATAATAATACCCCGCCATTAAGTAACTGAATTTGAAGACGGTAAATTTATTATGTTTATTTGTGAGTAATTAATTACTATTAATAATCTGGGTTGCTAACAAATTAGTGCTGCCTGACTGGTTAAACTTCTAATTTACAGAGGCCTGGGAACAGGACGTCTGTTACTGCGTGGGTGTGGTTTTATTTAGGGAAATCAAGAATTAGCACTTACCTCAAGACACAATGTTGAACTTGTAATTATAAGGTATTAAGTTTTGTTTTGGTTTTTTTTTATCTTTAATAAAAATTAAATTTGATAGTTCTATTATTAAGTTTTGTGTTTTGTTTTCGTCAATTTTTAGTCAAAGACGTGTTATGTTTTGACGTGTATTTTCTTATACGCGATTTCGCCAGAAAAATTATGTTGTTTTAAATAAATACAAATTTTTCCTTGTTACGAGCCATTTCCCCGCAGCGATAGGCAGAAAGGACGGACCGCCAAACAACTCGGTCTTGGCACACATACTTTGCCTTACTCACATTCATACATACTTTTCTTTATTCTGACTTTTGACATGGCCCGATTCAAGTATCAACCTTGTCTTCCTCGGGCGTCCCCGACTTCCTCTGCCATTAAATTTTGCGTCATGAACGAAGAAAATAGCGTAAGAAGAATATCTTACGCTATTTTCTACGCTCATTCGCTCTACATGCCCAAACCAACTGAGGACCCCTTTCTTAATCTTACTCATTATGCTTTACACACGGTGGTACATGGTTTTACCACAAAACGCCTCAGGGATTTCATTTCAACAGCATTTAGTTTACTCTCATTCTTCCTCTGTCAGTTTTTTATTAGCGTCAACGGCATTCAGACCTCCATTAATGGAGTTACCTGCATTTACCCTTCTTTCAATATATCTCTCTATCAGCCTTCCTATTTCTCCTAAACACAACACACTACCCAGATACACAAACTCACCATCTGCTCCAAGTTTTCATCATTCACAACTGTTTTGGTAATCTGTCTTTCAAACACCATCACTTTAGACTTACTTACATTCATAATTAACTAATTCTTCATACATACTTCGTTCATCCTAGACAGAGACGCTGTAGATCTTCCATAGTGTTAGAAATCAGCACCGTATCATCAGCATACAACAGGCAACATACTTTCAAATTAAAAAGCTGTAAAAAATAATCAAAAGATTATTTCGCCGAAACATGTATCCTGGCAGAAAATCTTGAGAACGTCGATATAAATTTATTCACTAAAAAAATATCAATGTCAAAACACATAAAAAATATTTTTTGTGGATACGGAAAAGATGACGTACAGAATCGGCTGTCAAATTTGTGTATAGAAAACTATGGCTGTTAAATGCTTTTTCTAAGGGGGGCATTGGCCGATGACGGGTGTTAACTGTCGCATATTGTAGTTTTACGATAGTATACGATTATTTGTTCATTTAATGTACTGTAATGTAAGTTTTAAGTTGCACCACGTATTTGGGTGACCGGGCAACTCAGAATGAAACCAACTGAGAATCTCCTTTGAAAAGTCATTTAAAGTGATATAAACAATATATATTAATATAAATATAAAAAAATACACATAAAAAATATTGGTTCAAAAGGTTACGTTAGGTTGGTTACAGGCTATTTTAATTATTATTTTTTTAATGTCTTTCAATGACTTTTCAAAAAGGTGTTGAGTTGAGTTGATTCAGAGTTGGCATGCTTGGATTTGACATTTGCGAAGTTTTGTTTCAATTGAACCATCAACCTATTATGTGCATGTAAAGAATGCTTTCCTGTAGTAATTTATTGTTGTTGTTTACAAATGCACCCTAAAAGCTTGGCGGTCAGTGGAATAATTAAAATATTTCTTCACCAAATATTGATTGACACGCGTGTCTCTATTTTGTATAGATTTACCTAATTGAATGAATATCATGTAAACTTACAGTAATTCAAGCCCTCGAAACTAAAATATGCGACAGCTGACATCTGACACCGGCCAACTTCACCACAGATAAGGCAAATGACAGCCATAGAAAATCACACAAATTTGACAGCTGATTCCGTTATGGAATCTTTTCCGTATCCACAAAAGATACAGAATCGTTCTTTTTCTTTAATGTTCAGTAAAAAGCTATCAGAATACTTTTCAGATTCCAATACTTGTACATGAGTGATTTCCAAGGAGTTTAAATAATGTTGCTTAGATACAAGTACGTCATTGATAAATTTGCTTTCACAGACATATTAATATTACAATTACGGTGATAATTTTTAAAGATTTCTGACAAGTGGACACTGAGTGTTTCGAGGTATAATTGTCAAGGCGGGCTGAGATCAAAGAGGAAATAAATATACGCCAGCGTCAGCGTCGGCGTCGGGACGCCTTCCAGTTGCGTTGGGCATAACGGACGCATTCCTGCAGCTTTTACACAGCTTTTTGTCGCTTTTTTGCACTCCTCTGCATTGTTCAAAGGCGTCCATCTGTAAAAGCACAGTCGGTTCAATCAAAACGCATGACTTAACAGGCTAAGTGTTTTGAATTTAATCATCAATAACAAGCTAATGAAATGAGGAGAGATGAATGGGGATATTGTTTTTTATTAAAAACATCGACAACAAAACACCACTTGATGAGAAATTTTAATTTTAATTTGAAGTATTATAATTATATGTGGGCAGAACAAATTGATGGGTATTAATTTAAAAAAATCACCCGAATTTATGTTTGCACATACCAACCTACTCATAAATTGTGAGAAGCACTTATATTAGATGTTTCTTTTTTATTATTTTATTGAAACAAAAATAATTAAATTAAATGAAGACATTATGAGCGAAACTCAATCGAAAATCTGGAAACAGAAAAATCAGAAAAAGATATTGGCACCTCTGGGACTCGAACCCAGGACCTCCCTACTTTCCTGGGTTCGAGTCCCAGAGGTGCCAATATCTTTTTCTGATTTTTCTGTTTCCAGATTTTCGATTGAGTTTCGCTCATAATGTCTTCATTTAATTAAATATTACAGTTTGAGGTTTTACTCATAAAGTTAAAATAATAAATAATAATATTCATCCCAGACTTGCAGAAGAGTCAATAGATGTCGCACATTATATAAAATGGATAATAATTTATCCAGACACCATCTAGATTGCATTTAGTTCGAGTTGAATCTTGCAATCATTCATAAAGATGGCAGCCAATAAAAATATGCGTTAAGAAAAATGAAGATAATATGGGTGGTTCTTTGTCGAAGTATGGTACAGTTAAAAGTGACCGAATTGGATATCGACACCTTAGCTCAGTGGATAAGAGCCCCCAACCCGGAAAGTAGGGAGGTCCTGGGTTCGAGTCCCAGAGGTGCCAATATCTTTTTCTGATTTTTCTGTTTCCAGATTTTCGATTGAGTTTCGCTCATAATGTCTTCATTTAATTAAATATTACAGTTTGAGGTTTTACTCATAAAGTTAAAATAATAAATAATAAAAATAATTAAATTGGTACTTAAGAGTCATCTGAAACAAAATACGTTATTATAACATGTATGCAAATATTATTTTTAGAATCTAGTATAAATCTAGTTATAAATCTCATACTGAAATAATTATTTCGTAATTAAAATATCGTTGTCTCAAATTGGTATTGTTCAAAGATATTGAAACATAAGGAGATATGATGTATGCCTGACTGTCGTCGAAACTACTACCTAATGAAAAGAGTTTGAATAGGAAATTTAGTTGATTTTTCGAAGATGTGCAGTAGTATTGGTTAACAATATAGTTTGATACGGAAATAATTCGTTCAATTAGTTGATTTGTTGAACGTGTGCAAAAATATTGGTTAAAAATATCGGCGACACCGGGAAGCACAGTCCCACCCAGTAAAAACTGCCGATAGCCCATCTCGATATATTTCAATATCTTTGGTATTGTCTCATACTTAATTATATTTTTTATAATAAACTTAAGTAATGAGAACTGTATTTATTTCAAAATACTTTAAAATATGACTACCTGGTTTTCCAGAAATGGGAGAATCAAAATGATTTACATGTTTTTAGCGTCAAAGTCGATATTCAATCGGCTCACGTGAGAACTGTTAATCGCATACATGACCCCAGTGAAAAACATCCTGATTAGTCGTCGCCCAATAAAATCTGGTCTTCCATCAATAGAACAAGTTGCTTCTAAAGCCGTTGTGCCCACATGAAGCTTAGGTGGGGTGAAGTTTAGAGTCTTAGTGATCTGTGGATCAAATCGAATAAGTAATCCGGTCTCTCAATCCCGGCGGGATCGATGAGGCCCACAAGGCGATTCCTCAGGCCCTAGGCTGGCTCGCAGATCTAGAGGCCTTCTTCGACCCCCCACCATACGAAAGAAAAAGAACTGTAATGATGGAAAAGATAATTTATTATTATTTCTGACTTGAGTGAAGAAATTTACCAGACACGGAGTAATCGGTACGAAAAGAAACTAATTTACTTACAACAATGAAACAGATGGAAACGAATTGAAAAAGTCTCTTGAGATTTTGAACAATAAAGAAACGAAATTAAATCGTTTACTTTTATAACTCCATCCTTTACTCATTTAATTTAATTGTTTCCGCACAAAGGACGCCTAATGCCCAAAAAATAAATGTGGTAGAAGAAACTGGAGATTGTAATAACCCATTGATTTTGCCGGCGCGTACAGCCGTACATTCAGGAGCATTCATCTGTTAATGAGATTAATTCGTTTTCAATATTTCCGGCTTGGAAGTAGAAGCACGTAGGCTTTTCTTTATTTTTCCCCATTGTCGTTTTATCAGAATTTCAAAACCCTTTTATTATTCAGGGAGCCGTCTTGAATTATTATTGTGTGCGGGTTTTTCGCTGAACGCCGTGGGTTGGCAGGGAACAATATTGGTTAAGTCCCCGGTACCTGTTGGGGTTGTTGTATTATGCATCCCTTACCTGTTTGGAGAACGAAATGATGATTAAGATGTAGGGAAGTGATGGACAGTCAACTAAATTGGATGAAGACAAACACGGAGAAAATAATTTGGGTCCGAACATAACAATTCATTGAGAAATAATTGTGTATTTTTAGTTATTTTGTGATACCTTTCACGAAAGTCCGCCTGTCTGTACTGTATACAACCAGGGAGACTTATAAAGAGACTAGACTATAATTATAGTCTCATATTGCCAGTTGCGTGACGTTGCGTCGTGATTTGGGTTAAGATAGGTTATTAGTACCCGTATTTGAACAACTAAATAATAACAATAAAAATCGTAGAATGCTTAGATATCAATTAGCTGTCTTGTTTTAGAAGTGATTTATTTTTTAAGTATTTCGGAACCGGTTTCGATGCATCCGAACAATTGAAAAGCGTTTTTAAAACAATCGTAATTTGCATCTGTGCCAAAAAAATACAAAATTAATTACTTGGTTAGGTCTTAGAGCACAAAGTGCTGATTATCTTACAGTTTGGCTAAAGGCGTAATAAGCTTTATAGGTAGTAGCAAGACAGACCTCATCTCACAACTTCTGAATATCAAATTCAAAGAAGTTCGTTGATAACTGTTAAATAAACTGTTCGGGGCCGGTATGACAATGACATTCCGAATTAGATGCTGAAGGGAATAGGAAGGGAAGAAAATAGGAAAGTACTCGGCTTTGTAGATAACGTGTTTGTTCATCCGGACCAATAATGTTAACTAAACGATTATTCTATGCGTGAAACAATGACAATTCATTAATTCTACTCACCCAGTAGAGCAACGGTGTTATGTTTATTCTATGCATGAAACAACGACGTTTGGTTCATTCAGCGCACAGAACAACTACATTTCGCTGTTGCTGCAGTATTGTATTATTATTTATCATGATGCTTATTTGGAATTATACGGGAGCGCGTATTAAATTGTTTTATCTCAGAAACAAACAACGACACACAAGCTCTCCTGAAACCACAATGACTTCATTAACCGTGTTAGCGCAGCAGATGTGTCAATTATTGTAGTCGAGGATGTTAAAAGGTGCATTGATGACTTAAGTCTTCCATTTAGTCGGCAGTATTGAACAAATAAAGTTGCAATGGGCATTTGTTGACGTACGACCAATTAATAATAATTTACAGAAAATATTATTTTTTAATGATCTTAAGCCCAATGGCCTTTTCAAGACTTGTGAATTATCAAATACATTTCTTGCTAAAAACTTAATTTGGCTTGCCAATTCTCGAACACAAACTCGAAAGTACTTCTGGAGGTTTTCACACCTCGAAAACATACCACCAAATAATATTATAAACATGTGTACATGTGTACAGCTGCATTTATCTTTTTACACATAACCACTATAATCAATTTGTAAATTTTTCATGTAAAAGCCCTCTAGGGCTTACGTAAATAAATAAATAAAATATCAAACCACAGCGCCTGTTTCTGAATTTTGTGGTACAGGAACACCGAGATGGAAGGCAGGAAAACACTTCTCCTTAAAAATAAATAAAAACAGGTGGTCTATTTGACACTGACAAAGATGAAGTTTAATTTACCTTGATCATTCAAGAAGAAGATAATACTAATAAATCAAAACGAATCAATAAAACAAGTCACAGAAAAATAAAAATCTAACATCTCGTCTCACTGGGACAAGCGCTTTAACAATTCAGCCACTGTGAGACCTTTCATTCTTAAGTCATTTTTGCCAATATATTATTTCAAATTCCTTCGACTATTTTTCCCATCTTTTTGGAAGCTGACTTTTTAAATGATAACAAATGTTCAAAAAACTGTTTGATAACCTAAACCTCGATAGTGTCTCGGATAAACATAACATTATGTTTTTAATTTAACTGAAATCTTCTTTCATATTGTACCGTATCTATTATTCATTTTTTCAAATCAGTTGCTTTCCATGGCATCAAACCTCATTGGCTGTGGTACATTGAAACTAAATTAATTTTGTAACCACCTTCCATTACGCGTTTGCGGCATGTCTTTGTGCAGCGCGTTATTTATTACAGCGAGACAACACTCGTACAGTCTTGCGTTTCATTCACAAATAAACTGCCGAGGCACTTAAATTGGGTATTTTCGAGGGTTAACTGGTACGTTTAAAACGTACATTGTAAATATATTAAAATAGAATTAAGGGCCGTGTTTGAAGTGCAGATGTAGATAGGAATTATTTAATGCGTAATCATTCGATGAATTTTCATGAAAATTTTAACTGCTTACAAAGAATTAAACCCATTTTCGATTTCGGAGGCGGGTATGGATATCGCCACCCCGGGAACACCCCTGCCCACAGGTTACCCTATATGATTTTAGCAGGAACGTCTGATTTCATGGGGTGTCTAGGCCCAGGCTGCGGTGCGTTTGCCCACCTATTGCGTGGCTGGCCAGATCCGGGAGAGACTGCCGGACTATCTCAACCTTACACCTCAGTGGGATTGATAGATTCATACGTTCTTCACGCCTGGACACATTAACCCCCAGATTTCTGCCAACCCCTCATAATTTTTTTCTTCCTAGTTCCTCTCTTTCCCATCCCTAAAACGACCCTCCACACATCATGTCCAAAGATGACATCCAAGTCTCCATCTCCAAGTCCAGAGGGAATTTTTTTTTCTGAAGGCCTCCTGTGTGAAACTATTGTAAAAAAAATAAAGGAAAAATTTAGAGCTGCTTCAAAAGACGTAAGTTGATGCACTTTTTTATGACGCAGTCAGTGGAATTTGTAATGTAAAGTCCAGACTTGGTTACAAAACATGGTCAATAATGATGCAATATTATTATAAGTTTTATTGACCCAGACATCTCAGACAGAAGGTTAGATTTTTAACCTTTTTTTATATTTTGGAGTAATGATTATAAGATAGGCAACTCGATTTTTAAAATGTAATGATGCTTTATTTGAAGCAGATTGCTAAGTAAACTATTGCATAAGTATACTATGCGTGTGAAAATTTGCATATATACGGAAATAAGCAAGGAAGAAATGACAATAACGAAAAACATTAAACAAATTTTTGAATAGCTCAGGCGTTTAGACAAAAAAAAAACACAGCTTATGGGACCAATGTTCGAAAGTTCTAGAATCACTACAGAAAAATAATGTACTTCATGAGGTTGTTAAAAGAAATGAGCTCTTTATTTTACCTTTTCTTGAAAAAGTCTATCAATAAAATTTTTTTTTTTTTACATTAACTCCACACAAGAGGCCCTGAGGAAAATAATTTCTCTCGGGGCCTATGTTATCTGAGATGCTGTGTGGAGGATCTTTTTGAGGAGAGGAAGGAATGAACATTGGTCTTGAAGAGACCCATGTTGTAGGAGGGAGGAAACACAGAAGCCGGCAAGTCGTTCCATAGCCGAGCTGCTGAACTCAAGAACGAGTCGAAAAAACGACCCGTTTTCATGTGAAAAATGTCAATCGTGTATATATGTTGAGCGCGCGTTTGGCGTGTCTCCCAACTATGCACCGGTCTTCTCCAATAGTCGCAAATTCACTTCGCGGCATAATTTTTATTTAATGACAATACACTCGTATACTTCACCATTTTACTAAAATTGTCGACTTGTTTCACCAATTGTTTCTTCGTTGGGATAAATATACATATTATTCATTCCGGAATGCGATACTACCTATTTAGTCATAAGAAAACAACCAAGTGGTAAGAATTATGTATTCGCGTAATTTCTCGTTTTAAAATATGCTTAAAAACCAAATATTATTCTTATTATTAAATATTAGTCCGCAAAGGCAGGTGGCTTACTTAGCGCTTAGAGCCTAGCGAGTCGCCTAGCGACGTGCCGACAAGCAAATGAGCAAGGCACCTAGCGACCCACCAGGCAAACCGCGTACAGGGCGGCCACCGGGTATCCTAGCGAGTAGCCAGGGTGCAAGCCACTAGGCACTAGGCGCTAAGTAAGCCACCTGCCTATGCGGACGTGGCCTTAGTAATTGTACATTTCAAAGAGAACCTCTAAATAGTATCCTATAAATATTTCTGACAGCCCCAACGAGAATGTTCGCTGTCGGCATTTATGACACTGCCTAATATTAGAACCTGTCTAATAATAAAATTTGCAAATTGTGTGTCTCATCTTCCTTAATTTTAAGGTGCACTTTTATTGAAGTATCCATTTCTGCTGATTTTCAAGGTAATGGTTGTATTGATTTATGTTAGTTGTTAAAATCCAAGTTGTTCTCTTGCCGCCGACTTTCCACGTACCGTTTTATTGTTGTTTTGTTTTTTTTTACTTTAAATATAGCGGCATTTGTGATGTAGACTGTAGAGTTAGTTATGTGGTTGCGCTGGAGCTAGAAGGTACATATGTACCTGCAGTTGAGTGTTTAAGAACTGACTGCAGAAAGATCAAGGGATATTTGACCCTTCTTTTTTGTCAGTCTTGTGTGATTGTGGAGATCACCTAAGCAAAGGAAAAATAGACCCTTGGATTTCATTCGTATTTAAAATAAATTGTGTTTATGAAGAAAAAGTGTTTTACTGCCTTCCATCTTGATTTTCTCGTACCGCGATAATCAGAAATACATACCTTGCATTATCATAAACATGTCGATTATTTTTATTAAATAGTGGGGTGTAAAATTTGAGTTATTTTATTTATTTACGTTGATAGCTCATTCATCTTAATTTTCACTTGAACCTCAGTAGGTTATATTTGTTGATGACCAATTATTTTAATTATAGTAAACAATGAATGGTTATCTTTCTCCAGAACAATACTGAGAGTATATACAATACTGAGAGTATATATAGATAGTTCTCTAAACAATACAGCATTATTCATATTGTAATAAAAACAAGGGTATGAAATTCCATCAGACGCCCTCCAACTCAACACAAATGATCACCAGGGCGACATAGCGAGCAAGGAGATAGGTATTCTTACCAAACAAAACCCTAGCCCCGGCTCAGAATGAATATTCTAATGGATTTCCGTTGCCTTCGGATTGTCAAGGGCCAATTGTTGTTGGTCGACAGAAATTGATGTAGGTCGGCTCAGTTAGTCCGGATACCAAGGGCACAGCATCTCAAGGGTCATCATTAATTCTCAGATCACGGGTAAAAAATTATCCTCAGAAAATCGGGTTGATTGTCGATTTTGCGAATAGGGGTATGGTATTTTGGTTGTGTACTAGTTGGCACCATTTACTGCAAAGACTGCCTACGATATTATTTTTAAGGTAGAAGAAATAACTACATTGTAATTTCCTGTCGTGGAGTTCCATTGTAACTCTGACTGATATATTCTTCGTTTATGATAAGAAAGAAGCTTTTATAATATTAATTGTTTTGAGCAATAAGCGGCAAGCTTTTGATATTATATCATGTAAATGCAAAAAAACATTAAAAATAAATTTTTGTACACGAATCTAAAGTAGTATGGTTTGCGGTATACGTCGCTTTCAACGGGATACTCCGACGAAATTGCTGCTCGGTGGTTGACAGCGATTAAATTCAGAAAAATAAAATAAAAATATATTTAGAAACTAGACAAATAGGCTTATGGCACCACGTAGGGGAATTTTGATATCTAAAAAAAAAATTGTGGGACAGCAAATTCTGTTTCTAGTTTTTATGTAAAATTTTCACCGTTCATAAAAAACTACAATAGAAGGGGCCTAACTAATGTATTCTTTGAAGTATGCTTGCCCCCTTTCAAATATGCAATGTTGTATACGGGAAGTGAAAAGGGATTTAAAATTATTTGACTTTATGTCGGTACTGAATGCGTTATATATTTTAGCAGCGATGAACCAGAATTTACGTTGAGCGACTGAGGTTTTAGTTTTAGTGACCACGCAACCCAAGTTTTATGAAAAGCAAGTGTATGCTTGATGTTGTGGAGCAGTAGATTATTTTTCCGTATATATTATATGCTTATCTTAGTAAATAACTGTCAAATATCTAATACCCTGATTTTAGCTAGGAATTCATTTGAGGGATAGCTAGGTTGGCATTTAAATATATTTCTCAAAATTAATTTTTGTTCTGTAATGATAAGATTGAATGGTTTCAGCACAACCACCCCATCCCACTATACCATATGATGCTATGGATTGGAAAAGGGCAAAATATACGCGCCTCAGGGTCTGTAAATCTAAGATGGACAGAATATAGGCGGATTTTACAGAGTTTTTTTTTTATTGTGTCACTGATATGGGCTTCCCAACGTAGTTGGTTGTCTATGATTATTCCCAAATATATAACTAACTACCTTTGATGATTTTTAGGGTAGAAAACGTGCAATTAATAATTCGAATAAATTTTTCAGTAGGTTTCGGTTGATCATAATAGTAGAGAAGAATTTTGACAGTTACTCAAAGCAATAACAATAATACAGAGTTCAGTGAGCTTTATAAAGGAAACAGTAAAAGAAATCTGACATTTAGAGTCTTTATCAAAAATACGAGATTTACATTTTTTAATACTGAAGATACATTATTTATTAAATTAAAGAGTTATGTCAGAAAATCTTATAATGATAAGATTTTTTGAAAATAGGTAAACTTTATATTTATTACATTCTGTGATTGTGGTCTCTTGTATTAGAAGAGAGATAAGTAAATGAGTTTATAATAAGTGAAATAAGTGATTCTTTTTTTTTACAATAGCTCCACACTGGAGGCCCTGAGAAGTAAAAATCCCTCATGACCTATGAGATCTTTGGGGATGCTGTGCGGATGGTCCTTTTAAGGAAAGGAATGAGGGAAAGTTCTGGGAAGGTATGAGGGGTGGGTATGAATCTGGGGTCAATATGTCCAGGAGTGAGAGACGTATGAATCCACCCTACCGCTGCGTTGCAAGGCGATGGGTTGAGAGTCCGGCTTGAGAGGTCTAGATTATGTCTGCCTCAAGCAGTCTTTCCCAATCCAGACAGCCACGTGGTTCGTGAGGAAACGCATTCGCCACTAAAACCTAGACAAACCTCACTCCAAGAACCCGGGCACCCCTGCAAAATCACCAAACGTAGCGAACCACGTGGGGTGACCTATAGCAGGGGTGTTGGTTATCCAATAAATGGTTTCCCGGGCGGCGGTACCCATACCCGTCTCCCAAATTGAGTTTATGTAGAGGTTTATATTTTTAATATTATATTAAGTTTATGTGTATTTTTATTTTTAATTTCTATAATTGTAAAACTGCCCAACTCGACACAGGAAAGCCCTAGTGAGATGAGCGCCATTTAATTTTTATTGTATTACACTCTTTTTTATTTTAAATAAATAGATAAATTATATCATAGAGTAATTGTAAAAATAGATTTTCTGATATCAATGTATTTGCATGTTTTTGAAAATATTGTTTAAAACAATGAATGAAAGGTAAAATATTATAAATATTATTCCTCTTGAACTACCAATAACATGCCAAATGTACTGTATCTGGAAACTAGTTTTACAAACGAGAAACTTGTGAATCACATAGAGAAAAAAATAATCTTGTTTTTTTTGTTTTTACCGGCAACTGAACGATTAAAAATACTTTTGGAACCTGGTTTACGCTTTGAAGCATTTTAAATGACATTAAACAGCTGGTACTAACCCCCTAGCGACAGAATTTTCTCAAATTAGGACTCGATTTACTCGAAAACGAAAACCCAAATCAAAAAAATGATATCACTAAATACACTTCAAAACAATTGATTTATAATAATTTCACTAGTTTCTCGCTTTTACCACTATTTAAGCAGCGAGAGAGGTAGTTTGACGTTGAAAAAAAAAAAAAAAATTTTTTCGTTTAAACAGTTTTAAACTCTGTGTGCACAGAAACATAATGATATAGTATCTACATAAATAATATTTAGTTAGTCTTGTCAAATAATGGTACTCTCTGTCAGTTTATGATAATGGCCTGTTTTTTTATTAATAACTTTCCGAATTCACATAAAAAAACCTCTTCTCACAATTCAAGTTACAGAGACACAAATTAACCTTCAAATTTTTATTTATGCATACCTAGACATTCCTTGAATAGTATTGTATACAGTCCCGTGGAACTAACTTCGGGAAGTGATTCTAGATCATATTATCTATAAGTTAAAAGTAGTTGGGCCTATTACATGTGATTCTTTGGTTAGTAGCGTGTTGCTTTACGAAAAATATTTTTTTTCAAGGTAATTTTTTTTTCTGTTGAAAAAGAACGCGCTCGAAATTCCTCAATTTTAAATCATTCAACATATACAACTCTTACGACGAAATCGAGAAACATTTTCGAATCACAAAACTACTCAATAGGAGGCTTGTCGCTGATCAGATGCTCCTGTACAAAATTATTAACTCAAAAGTTGACTGCCCGGATTTGCTAAACAAAATAAATTTCCACACGTCCATTCGATATAGTAGACAAAATATTATTTTCTATATTGATACACGCAACACCAATTCCAATCAAAATGAATTTATACAAAGGACATGTAACTACTAGGTATAACAACAAATTTGCAAATATAGACACAAGTGCTGACGTATTTACTGCTAGTTACTATCGCTACAGAACTTCACTGTATAAGATTCTAGGTGCGAATAACACATATTCATGAATATTAATTAATTGTATCTAATATTTTTATATTACTTGCGTGGCAACTTTCCCTTATCTCTTTCCTCCCCTTACCCTTTCCAAACCAAATACCTATTGTTTTAGTTATAATCACACTTATTTTATTGTTATGTATTGGTTAATCATTTGTTGAATTCAGATTTGTACTATTATTATTATCTTTTTTAATTGCTGCTTAGTTCTGTTTTTTTTCTTAATTTTTCTTAAATATTCTAGTTTACATTTAGTAAGTCTTGTTTCTAAATACCTATCTGTGAACATTAATAATTGGTCTGTTTTTTTATCATCCTCTCATGTTTATTATATTACTAAGACTGTTTATGTTCCTTAAATAAATAAATAAATAAACGAATCTCATTTTGCGCTATAAATATTAGCGACCATGGGACTTTCTGTTCTAAGAAATATTAACAATACAAAACGTACTAGTGATGCCAGAGCGGTAAACGAGCAAACCGTGGGTTTTTACAAGGTGACTATTGACCGCGTGCGCAACGATTTTTTAACACCAAATTTATTAATTTTGTCAAAATCAACAGATTTTTTTTTTCTTTCTATATGTTGTGATGTTAGAAGAAGTGTTTTGAAATTCCGAAGAAAAACTTCATTAGTCACTGGCGTCATCCGTTCAAATCAGCAGCCGTCGGCGTCACTTGAAAAGTCTGCCCGAAGCAAGTCGACAGTCACGTTTGTCTCCCGGCAGAATTAATGACGATTTTAATTTGGTCCCACCCAACTATTGGTCCATCCCGATCCGTGAACAGCATCTGTATAGAAACCCAACCGATTTGTCTTGTGGATAAAACGTCAGAAGATTCCGAATCTGTTTTACATACTAATTAAGCGGTCGTTTCGGCGGTCTTATGTATTTCCAATTACTTTCGGCTATATTTAACTTCGGCTGGCTCCGGTATTCTACGGTAACAGCCCAGCAGAGTACGCTCGGCTGAGGCAACTTTGTGAAAAGAAAAGTTTCCGGAGAAGATTTATTGGAAATAAATCCATGGGAGTCCGCGAATCATTTAATAGAGGATTTTTAGTTAGACGAAAGAATTTATATTATACGAGAGTGGACCGTTATTAGAAGTGTGGAGGAGCTATTCCGGGCAGCGCAAGATAGAGATACATTTTCCAGAAAGATCACCAACGTCGGGAGACCTGATAGGGCACACGAAGAAGAAGAAGAAGATTTATATTGAACCATAATAATTAAAATAAAAGCATTATTACTTCAGCACGTTTTAAAAGTTGCACATGTAGCGAACACTTTATACATAAGCAGTTAAAATAACTACAAATAAAAATAACTTTTTTGTATACCACTTTATTACACTGACCAACCGGTTTTGGTTCAACCTGATTCTTCATCATCATGAAATAAATAACAGAGTTATAGAGTCTTCAGAGGTAAAAATAAGACGGGAGAGAACATCATCTGTGGTGGGGGACGTATATAAGAAAGAGGGGTAAATGTAGGAGTGGGGAAGGGAAATATGTTTAAGATTGGGTCATTTGACAAATCAAATTAATGATTTAATAAATTGTTTTATTTATATTTAATGAATTTTTTATTTTAAGTGCTTCTAAATTATTAAGACCCATCCCATTTCTACGTAGTATCTAACCTAGAAGATTTTTTTTTCTTAAAAAGAAAGACAAACATTCCCGGGTTACGAAAATCCTTCCGATAATAATAATAATAAATTTAGAAAAGAAAGAAAGAAGTAAAATTTCGCATTTATTATGTATGGATGATATAAAATTATATTCGAATTCTGAACCAAATTTAGAAAAAATGATTAAGGTAGTTAAAATTTTTTCAGATGATATTAAAATGACTTTTGGTTGAGATAAATGTAGAATGATCCATATAGAGAAAGGCAAAATTGTAGATGGAGACGAGGGTATATTTAGAAATTTCAAAATTAAAAGTATGAAAGGGGATGAGGTTTATAAATATTTAGAATACCCGCAATCGAATAGATTAGATCATACTAGTATTAAAAATTATATTAGGATTAAATTTCAAACTAGAGTCAGAATAATTTTAAAATGCAATATATCTGCTAAAAATTTAGCAAAGGCAATAAATACTTGGGCAATACCTCTATTAAAGAGAAACTAGATCATAAATATAGCACTAGATTCACGCGTAACGACGGGTTAATAGTTCCGAAATTCAATAATAAGTACGGACAGAGAACGTTTGAATACAACATACCGAAGATATTTAATTTATTACCTGACAATATAAAGCAACATAATTCTATGAATAAGGTTAAATATATGGTGAAAAATTGGTTATTGGAAAAAGAATATTTATTTTGATACTTGATACTTGATAAAATTTATGAAAAAATGTTTAACTATAGATAAAAGATGTAAATTATAACTTTAAATATATTTGTAAGGAATTATAAGCACCTGCTGTCAAGCCAATTGCAATTGGCTTAGCGGGACTGGATTGTTGATTTATAAAATAAATAAATAAATTTAAAAAAAAAAAAAAAAAAAAAAAAAAAAAAAAAAAAAAAAAAAAAAAAAAAAAAAAAAAAAAACGTAGAATAGAAAAAAAAAAAAAAATTAAAATTATTAATTAAAAATAAATAAATAATCAATTCTTTTCTTATAATAACCCGACAATATTTGAAAATCGCCTCTTACCACCACAGTAAGCCGAAAATGTTGCTTGAGTCGTAATGGAGGACTTAGCCAGCCGAGCAAATTATGAAAATACTAATACGATGATTCAGCATGATGTAAATTTGAAATTGTAAGTAAAATTTGGGAGGCGGGAATGGGTACCGCCGCCCCGGGAACCTTTATTGGATAACCAACACCTCTGCCATAGGTCACCCCAACTGGTTCGCTACGTTTGTTGATTTAGCAGGGGTGCCCGGGTTCATGGGGTGAGGTTTGTCTAGGTCTTGGAGGCGGATAACCAGGACACACTGAACCCCAGATTCCTACCCACCCTTTAAACCCTTTTCTTTCCCAGAACTCTCCTTCTTTTCCTTCAAAAAAACCCTCCACAAAGCATCATCAAGGATGACATAGGCCCTGAGGGAATTAATATTCCTCAGGGCCTCCTGTGTGAGCTCATGTAAAAAAAAGAAAATATATCATAAGAAAGTTTCATAAAAAAAGTATTTTTCTACTCACAATATTAATTATTTGTGTTACAAAATCGATAAAGTGGTATTCAAACAATGTTACTTTATCGTAAATATTATTTTGAAAGTTTTAGTTATTTTAATGTCTGCTGGCAAATTGATAGAAACAATTTTCCAAATATTCGAAATTTTTGTTGACTAAACGATAATAATAAGAATCCTAAGAAAAACCAATATCTTAATTTCAATGAACCTACCAGTTTATTAACAGTTTTTAATCAGTTCTTCAATCAGTTTTTAAACTTAAAACAAAGATAACATTTATTTACTTTTTTTTTTACTTCCTATTTTTTATTTCCATTGCATCTAGTAGGTATCTACTCAAAAACGCATGTGAATTTTTCAACCAAAAACATTGGACTTTTAGTTATACAAGTGTTCGCTAAAGCGAATAATTTCCAATGTTTTAATTTTTTGGTACTTAAAAAATCGTACCAAATATATTGATGTCTATGTGACGCCACCAACACTATTTTGCAATTGATTGCACTCTATTTTTATGAACCTAAAATGTAATTTAAAAAATATAATCAATAAGGAGCTCCAGTAAAAAATATATCACGTTTAAACACCCCGGTTCGTTGTTACCACGGAATTTTTTAATGGTGACCACCAGAAACCAGTGGTATATTTTATTTATGCCCGTAACCCACGCAGTGATTCTGGTGTTGTACGGATAGAGTTTCAAAATTGAGCCGATGAAACTAGGGTTTTGTTTGTAAAAAGATTCCATTGTTGTTGTGTCACAGTGTTGACAGAATTGATATATAATTCAGGCCCTCAAAAATTTTAATCCGTACGGAAAATGGCAAAAATCAGCGGAAAATGGCGGTTACATTCGAGGGTAATCAGAGCCTGTCCGTATTTGACAAAATTATGATTTATTTGGTATAATACAGACTTTGTAAGTGCAAAATGCACAATTTCATGGAATAAAGTTTCCAAGTAAGAACATCATTTTTTATTACTTCTGATTCCTATAAAAATACATGTGTAATTGTTTATTATTAGCTTCAGACTATTTGAGGGTATGATCGATGATCATGTCATATTTAACTTTTTTATAGTAATGCATATTTTTATAACACTGGTTAATTGTTTATCAGATGCGTTCGAGGATGATTTTTGCACTTCGGTAGAATACAATAACATTAGTGAAGAGATGCAAAAATTTTACCAAGTACTCTTCAAGCACCTCAGCACGGGTAAGCCACCTAGTGAAGCCAACATTATTAAATTTTACTATCAAATGTAAGTTATTGCATTAAAAAAAAATACTAAACAAATTTTTTCTGATCTATTATGTTTGTTCCTTTCCATACATTGATATATTATATATAAGTATATCTCTATGTTTTCATATACCTATGTACCTCGCAAACCAATATCGAGGCAATGTCTACCGTTTTTTAAGTGACAATTCCAACGCTGAATTACAATCGCTTACTCTCCTTCGCCGTATAGGAACAGAATATGGGTAGTGATTGTAAGGATGTTGTTGGCATATTAAATGTTTCAATCACTGAAAATGAACAGGTCTTAGTAGAATTTAAATCGGAAATCAGAACTATAAATCATAATTATCAAACTTCCTAGCTCTATCTACTTCGATTAATTTAATATATATTGTACTATTCTGAATCTACTTTTTTACTCGGTAGAATCTTTGGTTTTTGTGATTTTTGCTCATTTATATATTATTACTTTTAAAAACGATAAAAATTTGTAAAAGCTGGGCGTGAAATTAAAAATATCTAAATACGAATTCAAAGCAGTTAATCAGGAATAAAATATGTTTCGACTTCATTACCGAAAAAATAAATAAGGCTTTTTTGACTGGTGACGTCACGTAGGCATCCAAAGATTTTTGCGTTTTTATGAGACCCTGAAAATAAGAAGTTTGAAATTTATTCTTACCATAACAAAACAAAAGAAATATTCTGGTATATAAGTTAGAAGGTCGTTTCTTGATTAAAAAAATTAAAAAAAGAGACTGGAGTTTCTTATAGTATGTATTCTATTTCAAATGATAAATTACATAATTTGTTCAAAAAATCGTTTTTCAAACTTTCATCTGGCCGGTTGGTAACATAACGTCGAAAAGTTCAGTCAAAGTTAGCCGTCTAGTCAAAATAAGAATTGCTGGAATTAACATGGATATTTTCTCAACTAGAAACGGAATGCACAAACAAATTAAAATAAATAAACGCTTGACTTAAAAAAGGACGTCGCTTTGCTGAGTAAAATTTATATATTTTAAAAAATTTCAAGAATTCGTAATGTAGTTCTAACCAAAGTAAACTAGAACGATCTCACTAACGAAAAAACTGGAAAAGATTAATTAATCTAGATTGCTGTGAAATGTGCTGTTTTTAAAAGATCAAGGAGAATTTTAATTTGTTTCATATAAATACCGCACAAGACTCCCAACTACTCTCTGCTAACCGGAGCCAGTCATACTACGGCGCCTCTTTGTTGTTAGGCTGAAGGGTATGGGGGGGGAGGGGAATCAGTCAATTCAGCTTTTGTCACTAAACTCGGCTAAAATCATTTCAAGCAACGTTATTTATTTATTTTATTCATTTGCAAAAACAGGAAAAAACCAACATATTGCAAAGGCGGTAATAAAAGATACATAATAATTACATTTACAGTTAACACATTTAGTTAAAACATAAGTGCTATTACGCTTAAAATCATTCATCAGTTAATTAACCAAGTGAGTCTTCCCGTTTTACATTTTTATGGTGTGATTGAAGAATTCAGACACAGATGAGAGAAAGACTTTTTTTATTCTGGAATTCAAAGCAATTTTATTTGTGCCACTTTTCAATTTTTATTAAAATTTTTGTTTCTAACTTCTCAGTTTTTTTTTTAAATTAAAATTTTTAAGGGATTACCGTGTGTTATGGCCACCACAATATAATTTACCAAGGGTGAGGTTGAAAGACTAAATTTATTAATATGATTCAAATTAATAAAATTATTATATTATATACCTAGCTTACTTTCACCAAGCTAATATTTGGTTTTAAATATATCAAATGCTAGAAGTTTACATAAAAAAATATTTTTTAAATTCGTCTTTACGAGAGGGATATTTTTAAGCGAAGATATTATTTAACTATAATAAAAAACAAACAATAAAGGCAAATAAATAAAAAAAAGGCTCGAATGGTAGTCTGCGATTTGACATTGAGACGGCCTTAAAACGTTAATATCTAATAACATTTTATTCTCAATACAAAATCATTTGCCTACAATTGTACAAATATCAATAAAGTAAACTTTGATACTGACAAAGAAAATTCTCAGAAAACCATCAATATACAGTTAAAGTTAGAATTTTACCACTGATATTAGTATTTTTTGCTTATTTAAATGCCACGGAAAATTCAATATGGCTGGGTCAAAATGATAGTGGTGATAAAAATAAGGCTGTGAGGAAAATAAAATCATTCAGGGCCTATTTCATCTTTGAAGATGCTGTGTGGAGGGCTTTTTTAAAGAAAAGAAGGAGATGAAGTTCTCGAAAAAAAAAGGTATGAGGGGTGGATGAATCTGGGGTTCAGTGTGTCCGCCGACAACACAAACCTCACTCCTTAAACCAGGGCACCCCTGCTAAGTCACCAAACTTGGGATGACCTATGGCAGAGGTAATGGTTATCTTTTAAATGGTTCCCAGGGCGGCGGTACCCATTACCACCTTCCAAATTGAAATGGCCTGACTTTTCAGATCAAATTACTAAATGACAAAAAATATAAAAGCGCCTATCACAATTTGAAATAGTATTTCGTCTGCGCTGCGTTTTAAACTTGTGACCTCTAGACCAAGAACTAATGATCCCATCTCTTTTTATTATTAAATCACTGCTATAATTTTGCCATTCACAATAGATAAAATTATTTTTGCATAGCGTAATGAATGGAATTGCGACCGATTTTTTATGCTTAATTCTTTTATTCAAACTAGTTTGAATGTCATTTAATTTGATTATAAAGCTTTCGAAGTACATTTGTTTTAATTGAGAAACCATACAAACCTTCAATCTAGAATAGTTCAAAGGGCTTAATGTTACCCACCTGATACACATTTGTAAATAATTGAATTAAGAACATTACTGACGGAATATAATTTGATAGGCTGTATTTATAAATCGGCATCCGATTTCAATTCTGTTTTCAATCCAATTTGATTCACAGTTGAAGTGCTTCTTCCAACAGCTAAGCGTTAATTTAATTCCCCTTCCATGGAGTCATGGCTACAAACAAAATAATATTAAATTATTTAACTTTCCTTGGTTTTACTTCCAACAATGGACCTTACTTACATATTTTTTTGTGGATTGAATAAATGAAACCAATAAATATGATAGTTTTCAGGTCATCACGCTTTTTTATGCTTTGTCGTTCTTTAGCCAAAGTTTCGAACAGAGTTACTGTATCCATCATCATTGGAGGTTATCCCCCACTTGCCCGCCCTGGTATAAGTAACAGATGGTTACTCCTTCAAGGCTCTCGCAAAGACTCTATTTTTTTCGAAAGAACGAAGCTACATTTAGTTTATAACGAATCTAGACATCCAATGTCCCTGCATACAGTGTTAGTAAGCAGTATGCAAGTTCTTACATAATAAACTTAATACAATGGTGTTAGTAAACATATAAAATGGCATGGAAAGGTGATAAAAAACCAGACAAAAGACGCTTGCGAGGGATTGTATCTTGCGTATGCTGCAAGCACCTGCAAGAAAGGGAAGAGACAAACATGTTTAGATAAAAAAAATGGCTCTGCAGTCTGAAAGGGTTCCCTCTCTCGTCACCTGGCAGTACCAGCAAGAATGTTTGCGGCGGTCGGTCAAACCTTAACAAGACAGGGCTTCCGCGTTAGCCAGTTCCTCGGTTGAGTCGTTGTGAGTTGTTCCTGAGGTGCTGTGTCCATTACCAGGGCAAGTGTGATCGTGGCAAAGTATGTGTTTATATATGTATTTTAGAAGATTTGGGTTCGAGTTTGACTTTTTATCCTCCTTCGGCCGATCATTTGAAAGACTGAAAATAATAGACATAGAATTAATAAAAATACGAGAAAATGGGAATATCTGGTAGGGAGTATTTCTGTTCTTTTCCAAATTTCATACCTACAACTAGTCCCCCTACCTACCTATACGTGTAATCATAAAATTATAAGATCAATGCATTGACCATCTTCAACATGCAAGCAGTGTTTCTACTCGTACGACTCAGTGTCTATTGTATCTTGACTGCGAATGATAAATTACAAGTTAGTAAAAACCTTCAAAATTATAACTGGTGATGAAATATATAATCCGTTCAAAGCGGAAAGTGGGAAATGGACAAGATACACCATTATTATGCCTTGAACGAGTTTTTATGCTTCCTTATTATTCTACCTTCCAGAAAGATCCTTTCTGATAATAACTTAGAATTGAAACAGAAATTGTTTCGAGTTTTCGTGAAGGGCTTCTCTTGAGGTTAGTTTAAAAAAAATGAGTGTGTAATTCACACGCGGTAGAAGGGAAACTAGAAAGTCGCTTTATTTTCTTTTGCCTGTTTATTTTAAAGTGGTTTGAAGATTGGATATTGGCTTACAAAAATTAAAATGTTTATTTTTTTTTGGATTTCGTAGAATTTGAACTTCCGTTCGCTGGATTTCTCTGCCCGCTGAGATTTGAGACGCACTATACTGCTGCGCTGTGGGACGCTCGCGGCAAGGTGCAAATATACCTTATTATTTGTCGACTCGTCATATAATATATTTTTGTGACGTATTTTCGTTTCATCAAAATTTCAAATCACTAACAGGGCTAAAGAAGTTTAATTTCAAAAATACATTTGTTATTAGAAATTTAGACATTTTATTTAAACTAAAATATTTTCTGTTTTTGGCTGACGGCGTGTTTTTTATTACAAGTAATAACAATAATAATAATAATAAATTAACACTTACTTTTTAAAGATTGAAAATTAAATTCTATAAAATGCTTGGGCATAAAAAAATGGAGTGTTCATGTTTATTTTAATACATATACACCTAACTCTTAAATTTTAATTGAAATGTGTATTATTTTATTTGAAATATATATTTAAATGAAATATATATATTTTTAAACAGAAGCGGTAATGAAGTGAGTCTAACCTGATACTTAAGTCATTTATGCGATCTAGACAAAGAGTTGTTGTTATTTTCGAGTCGCCTCCGCAAGTTAACTTATGCAAAAAATCTATAAATATATATGTCATTGATATTTGTGTTTAACATTTTGTGATAAACGAATTAGGAGGGGTCAAGGAAAGAGTGCAGAGGAATTTCTGGGAAAGTAAAAGGTATGAGGGATGGGTAGGAACTGGGGGTCAGTGTGTCCCGGAGTGACGGACAAGTGAATCTATCTCTACCACTAGTGCAAGGCGATGAGACAAGAGAGTCAAAAGGTTTTTCTTAACCAGTCTCTCCTGATCCGGCCTGCCACGCAATAGGTGAACAAAAGCATCCGCAGCCAAGACCTAGACAAACTTCACCCCATAAACCCGGGCGCCCCTGCTAAGTCATCAAACGAAGCAAACCACTTGGGATGACCAGCGGGTGGGAGGGGCAGCGGTACCCATACCCACCTCCCAAATTATTCTCTACACCTATCGAAGTATAAATGAAAAGCTGCGTGCACGAAAACTTTTGGTCGTAATTTGCAGTTTAGACTTTCTTTACAGCTTATTTATATATTCTGTTAAGTGTAATCATACAAAAAAGCATTTATAACGGGAGAGATTTTTTATCCGCATTTCTTAAGCTTTAATTTTGCAGACATCACTTCAATGCAGATGTACAATTTTTATTCCAGACAAATCTACACAAGTAACGAACTTACATCTAGATTCAAAATGCATCGTCAGTTTGGTTGGACCTATTCTGGGATATTAGGTGTAAGTTTGCAAAGACGATTTCTCATATTCTATTCTGATTTTGAATATCCGATTTTGTCAATCTTTTTTAAGGATTATTTCATTTAAATGTTCAATTTTTTTATAAGAAAAACTCTCTTTTTATAACTTTTGAAGGTTTTCCCATCAACGTAATATATCATTGAAGAAAAAGATAACACTTATAATCTAAATGAAAATATGAAAGAAAACAAGACACAGAAAAATAGAAAAAGACAATGGTCGCAACTGAGACTCGAACCCAGACCTCTCGTCTAACCGGGACGTGCGCGTTAACCAATTTCGCTATTGCCACATTCTGTCAAACCGCCATATTTGTCAATCTCATATTTCAAATATTTACACCCGTATTCAGAATCGATACTTTAGTTCAAGGAGTCTTCCTTTCCTTTAAAAAACGTAGTTTTGTATTCAGAGACGCTACTAAGGTCGGTGTGACGTCACTTTATAAGGAAGCTACCTTCCTTAAGATTTCTAAAATATTTGTATTCAGAGACAACTCTACGAAGGTCTCTACGACAATGCGCACGCGCATTCTTGCATACCTTGACTTTTAACTGTCAAAACTCAAGGTTGGTCAGAAGGGTACCTTTGATTTTCAAAGTCGGTGATTTGTTCCCAATCATTGCTGTTAAAGACGTAAAACAACGGAGATGGATATTATTGTGGAAATGATTAATGAGTTTTTGAATTTCGCCGCTCATAACACACGATTTTTCGAACCCAGGGTTCGTAGAAAATGTTTTAACATGCATTTTCTACGAAGCTTGGTGACAGCCAATTTAAAGAACGATAACAGCAAGAAAAGATAACAGTGATGCATCTTGTAATTCCTCTCTTGTTTCTATATTACGCTTTAATAAATAATATGGCGGGATATTTGTTTATAAGTCTAATTAATATACATTGTTTATCATTAAGCAATTCACAATCTCGAATTAATTGTCGAAATGCGATGCGAAATAAATGTCAACGGAGCATAAATAAACCAATACACAGACTTTTGACAGGCCGGTGTTATTTTTAACTTTTGAGTTTTTGAATTTTGAATTTTAAACACACGGCTTGTCACAAAACGGGGTACATTGTTCCAATAGAAGCGCTACATCGACAATTTTCGGATGACGTCACAACTTTTTTCGGCGTAGACATAAAGGTCTCTACCTTAGGAAAGGAAGCTGAAAGTGTGGACTCTGCATAGAGACGTTAAAGGTAAGGACGGTTCCTTCCTTTACTAAGGTAAGGCCGAGCCTTTACTTAGACAAAAGGTAAGGAGCGACTCTGAATACGGGTGTTAGAATCATTAATATTATCTTCAACTAGTTCTTTTTTCCGTATTATGGGCAACTACTCTTTTTATTGGAACAATCATTCTAAGAATTGGTTTGTAACCTGAATAGCGTCTCGGATAAATGTATCCGAATTTATTCATATAGAACTATTGATTTTATGAAAGTCTAAATGAATATTCAATTTTTTTATAAGAAAAACTTTCTTTTTATTGTTTTTATCAGTTGCGAACATTGTCTGTTTCTATTTTTCTTTGTCTTGTTCTTTTTCATATTTTCATTTAGATTATAAGTGTTATCTTCTTCTTCAATGATCTTTTAAATGTGTTAAAAAATATTTAAAAATTAGGATGTTTATTTACCATTTTAGAACATACCAAAATGTGCAGATGGAACCACATTCAACCAGCTAGTGCCGAATAATTCATTGCATAAGGTTCTAACTACATTTCTCTTATACCATTTCAAGGTAAGGCCCTATATAAATAGTTTTGCTGTAGAATACGTTGAACTGAAATGCTTTACACAAGATTGAACCTCAATATCAAAAAATGTTTAATGGAAATCGTCCTTGCAAACTTCGATTTCTCAGAACATGGTAAGGAGAAGTAGAACTCTATCCAACAAAAGTGACTATCTGAACTGCGTATCGTAATAATGATCAAACAAAATGGCAATTGCAAAAGATTCAAAGTGATGTAAAAAACTGGCAAAAAAAAAACAAAACTTTAAAAGCTTGTTCTTAGAACTTCGTTATACAAATCTACAAGAATACTATACAAAATGGATCTGAAAATTATTTTGGTTATAGAAACGAGCAAAAGAAGTGGTTTTGCATTCAAAGAACATTATGAAAAAAAAAAGTTAGTTAGAACCTTGTTCAAACAAGGTGCGGATTTATATACATTTTTATTAAAGTTCGTTTCTACCTCACTCACTGCTTTGCGAATCAAAGTACCAACCCATCGCACCCACAAAAATAAAACCGACCATGATTTCATTTTCCAAATTTCACAAAAACAATATAAAATCCCATGTCATCGGCTCCCCGTAGGGGGCTCGGTCGGTCATCGGTCGAGTTAGCGAAGAGTTTGGACATAATTTGATTCGAAGCGGACGGCCATGGTTGGAGAGGGAGTGAATAGACTATAGACCTAAATATGATGTATTCAGAACATACAAGGTGTTATAATACTGAAAACATTTCAGTTCACTTGAACTAAATTTGATTTACTAAATGTGTTTATTTTTCACAGATGATTTAGTTGATGAATTTTTTTGGATCCGTAATAATTTAACTACATACTTTTAAAATCTTATCAAATCTGAATATTTTTTCACTACGCTCGACAAAATATCACCGCTGGGTGCATAATACCTCCAAAGTAAGAAGAAAAGCTACAGAAGATTGAAAAAACCAATTTTGTAACAAGAAAATAGCGGTGGACCTTCAAACAATATTTATTTAACTAACTCGCGAGCACTCGCGCTATGAGCATTTCCCTCACGGTGATTTTAAAATTAGCGCCATTTATGCAACAATATGCATACGTACCTCGTTCGCCCAATGACTGAGTTTTTTACTTCCCCCGTCATAACGGTTATTTCATCTTGGGGTGTACTAGTTTGTTCGACCGGGTTCCGTCGCGCGGCATTTTGCTCATCGCGCGAGTGTCTATGTAAGTATATTTTTTTAGTTTATTTCATCACGTTTTAGTTACAGGAATTGACAGAACATACTTTGACTTTGTGTGACATATGATGAAGATTAATTTTTTTTTATTCATTCCTTAATTTTTTTAAAATTTAAGTTATTTTTTAGTTTATTCCAAAAGTGCACTTAAGAAATGCCAATTTAAGTTCTTTATTTGTTATCTAAATATTTAAAATAAATATATGATTTTAATTTATATGATAGTTTTATGATATATTAGCAATAATACAAATAAATGTGTTATGATTTTTGTGCTTTTGGGCTGTTTATAAAACGTGAGCAAAATGCTCTATACGCGAATACTCGTGTGAGTTAAAGGCGCGAGTGCTCGCGGGTTAACAATGATTGTTGTACATATTAATAAAAAATAAATCTAACCTTCCCTTCATTGCCTTGCTTAAAAATTAAAATAACACTCTCCTGCAAAATATGAAAAAGAATCACATTGGAGGAATTAGGCGCCCAGTGACGATATGTCCGTCATAGGGATTACCTTTATCTATTGTAAAACGATCGTTTAGTCAAATTTTTGTCGATGAAAATACAAGAGTCAATATCTTTGACTCCGAGAGACATCCGCTGTTTGCGCTGGATAAGTGCTAACAAGTTAACAAGCAACAGTTGAACACTAATGGAAAGTCCGAATATATTATTATATAAAACATTAATTAGGATCATTTTCAAAAAACCCTATCTGCATCCAACAGAAAATCTCCTAATTACAAATAACATACTAGATATAAGGAAACTATTCATTAAAAAGATCATTTAAATTAACTGCATAAAATCCTCACCATGCCACGTAACTCACCCACAAAATACAAGAGCAAAAACGCATAATCAACTTCTTGTCCCAAAAATTAAATCAACCTTTGCCAAAAAGCACGAATCCTACCTTGCACCTCTCATTTACAACACATTCCTAAAAGAAACCACTTTTTGCTTGAATCAAAAAAACCTAAAAGGGTTTTATAAATATTTCAACACTTGGTTACTACACAAAAAAAGGGAATGCATCACCAAGTTACTATTAATCCCATCTTAGTCTAATCCTGATTCTCTATTTACATATATGCGATATTTAAATTTTTAGAGATTTATACTTTCTTATTAATATTGCTTATGTTTACCCATGTCTAGTTTAATACTTTATATTATTTTGTTGAAATGTTATTGTTTTTAGATGCTAGCTAAACTCTTAAATTTAATAAAACTGAATACTGCATGCATGCGTATACGTTTGTGTATATATGTGTTTATATGTATGTGTTTATATGATTAATATGTTTTAATATGCTAATTGTGTATTAATATGTTCATGGACGCATATTTATGTACCCGTCTCAGAACAGACATCATCTAGTGAGACGGGTTACAGACTTTTCTTGTATTATATTTTTACTGTAATAAACGCCCGGGTTGCCGGCAATTAATTAATAATTATTATAGTCACACATGAATAAGTGCTTTCTATTTTGCCCTTTTGATGACTAATAATTTATTTACTAGAAAGTAATGTGTTTACTAGTTGGTAAAGTGTGCGCTGTGTGGACTGTTGTTGATGATTGCTTAATAGTGGCCGGGTAAGTGATTACTCCAGTATCATTTAATGTATCTATTGACTTCAGAATAAGTAATATGTACCTTTATTTGCTGGTCGTTAGGGTTTACATACAATGAACACAATAAGTGCAAAATTATCAAATTGTATTGAAGGTCCTACGCTTTCCCCTATTATGAATTGCTTAGAGAGAGAGAGAGAGATAGAGGGAGAGAGAGCTTTCGAGAGCTTTGAAAAATAAACTAATCGAAAAATTAAATTGTTTGATTTTTTTAATTAATACAAGTTTATAATAAACACTACAATCGGTTTACAGTATGAACAACAAAAAATATGTTGCGGATTAATTGAAGGTTTTACTACGTATTGGAATTACTTTTCTATGTATTGGAATTACAATAAAATTATTATTTACATAACAAAAAAAAATACGCGCTAAAAAAAATGTTTTTTCATGACTTAACAATGAAATATAAGAAAGAATTTAAAAAAAAATACCCCTTAATGGCTAAGACTATTTTTGAGATTTCATGTTATTTTTTTCGTTCTTATAAAATTATGCACTAAATAAATAAAAACCACTTTTTTGCTTACGTGCCTCGTGCAAATACGACGCGCAATTTTAAAATAAATTACTAAGAATTAATTAAAATATTTAAATTTTGTAGGCATGGGAATCGAAATATTTCTAGCGTTTATTATTCCTCTTAATGGATTACGTGTGCGTCACTCCGGGACGCACTGAACCTCAGATTCCTACCCATTCCTCATACCTTTTACTTTCCCAGAACTTTCTCTCCTTCCTTTCCTTGACCCACCAACAGGTTTTTTTCCCCCCCAGGACCTCCTGTTTTGTGTTAGAGTAAACATGTTTCGCTTATCAGTAATTTAAATAAAAATTAACATTTTATGTTTAAAAAATTATTTCTTTCGCATTATAAAATTTAAAAGCGTATTTTTTCGTCTTTCAAAAACAATTTTTGGTTTATGGATGCGTTCAGAAATAATCCATTTATTTGGATTTTATTACAAAGCAAAATTATTTTGACTATCCGATAAAATAATTCCAAGGTCTGGGGGTTTAACACCACAGTTATAATAATAACTTTACTTATAATATAGAATCATGTCAAATTAATTAATCAATCCCATAAATAGATTTGACAGGATTTACTATAAATCATCATTTACTGTACATCATCTCTTCCTACATTTACATAACTCTCTTTAAAGTGAACCCACACTTCCAATCACCTTTCCATTTTTATAGTATTCAATTGAATTTGTATGTTACTTAAAATATTCTTGTAATTTTAAATATGTACCTCTAAGCCTGTCTCAACACAGGTAAATCCTAGTGAGACAGGCATCAATTAAACCCTTTGTAAAACCCTATGTTTATAGATTAATAAAAAAAAAATAAAAAAATTAACAAAAACCCATAATTGCAGACAAAAAATGCTTAATACATCTTAGCTCTGGAATAAGAATCGAACCAGCAAACTCAAGGTTCAAAGCTTCTAGACCATACCAGAACATTTATTATATGTAAATTAAAAATTTATTATATTTTTTTAATCACAACATCATAATAATATACTCTACATTTATAATAAATACCACTAAGATAAAAAAAAAACACTACATTTATAATTAACACCTCTATAATGAAAGGCACTACATTTAACACCACTTTATTTATAATTAACGCCTGATCGCTTGGTTTAGTATTTTGGGTGGAATGCACAAACAAACGGCCTAATCATTCCAAGTAAATGCTATGTTTTGCAAAGCGCCGCTACAACCTGTATAGCACTTATTGGAGGTTTGGTCGTGGGGGTGTGTGTGGCGGGAGATGGGATGGCTGGGTGACAGGGGATGGGACGGGGGTGGTCGGTTAGCTCACCAGATGATACCAGCGGCCGACGTCACTGAGGACATTGTGTTTCACCAATTAGTTCAATCCGACGAACCGGAGAAATAGTGAGGGAGCTGTTTATGAAATTGTGATATTATTAGCTAATTCGATGTTTCCTCCGGGATTGACATTATAATACATTGTAAGAGAACGTATGTCTATGTGTACAAAAAAATATCTGGGTATGGAAGAGACAGTATTTTAGTTAGAATTTAGCGTATGACTGTTGCATAGGTCATCCCACGTGGTTCGCTACGATTGGTGACTTTTGCAGGGATGTCCGGGTTCATGGGTTGAGATTTGTCTAGGTCTTTGCGGCGCATGAGTTTAATTATGTTTAGTTTTTGAGTTAAGATATCTTGCAGAGAAGTCTGGAAGCTTTTCTATATACATAACGTTACTTTCTGTACGTTTTTAATCAAATACTCTAATTGCTACACTAACGAGTAACAACAACATCTGTCATTGTGACTAGTTCGTAATATTTTTGCTCTGCTTTAAAGTGATTTCTAAGTGATAAAACACATAAATCGGATAGTTAAAGGGAGTGATTGCTGTTTGTGACACCAAGGTCTACATTCTACAAAATTCGTTTAATCGATTTACTGTCCCTACTGAGTTTAATCAGTGAAAGAAAAAATAAATTTTAATATTACTAAAGTGTTTAACGCGGGTAGCACATAAATTAGTTACAAAATGCACTGCCGTATTTGCCCGGACCCTGTGATTACAGAGGAGTCAATTTTTGTGTGCTCTGCGTGCAAAGGCACATTTCATCTAGCCTGTGGGGGCATCACTGAGAGTGGCTATCGTAGACTCACTCAGGAACGGCGTGCACTGCTGAAATGTAAACAATGCAAAAACACGAAGACAGCTACGACGGGCGCTTCGAGCCTACAGGAGTCAATCAGCGATAACGAACCTTTGGAGCCAGGAAAAAAAATGAACATCAAAAGACCGGCCACCACCGCTCAGGCCCAGTCAAACTTAGAAGATCTGCAAGAGTTAGTCTTGGATAAGACGTCGAATCTAGAAAGAAAACAAAATGACATCTTCGAACAAAATAATAAAATTCTAGAAAGCATTCAATTCATGAGTGCTCAATACGAGGACTTCCTAGGCAGGATCCGTGAAATTGAATCAAAGAATGAGGAGCTTACAAAAAAGAACATCACTTTGGAAACCAGGATTAATGTACTGGAGAACTGTCTCGAATTCCAGGAGCGGGCTCTAAAGGCCAACAACTTAGAAATCAGAGGCATCCCGGAAAATAAAGGAGAAATTCTACAAGACGTCATTTTTAACATATGCCAAAAAACTAAGTCTAACATCCAAATCAAAGATATTGACGCTATTCATCGCGCAGCAAAAAAAAAAAAAAAAAATATTCATCCGAGAGAAATTATAATCAAACTAAAATCGAATATAGCTAAAGAACAGCTATTAGCGGATGTAAAATTATATAATAAAAACAACCCGAATGTGGAAGACAAATTAAATACCTCAAACATTGGAATTGCTGGACCAAGTTCGCGGATCTACGTTTCCGAGCATCTGACGTTTCGAGCCAAACAACTGTATTGGAAGGCGAGACAGGCAGCTATAACGAAAGGCTATAGATACACGTGGACGAGACAAGGACAGATATACGTCAGACGAGCTACGGGAACTATTGCTATTTGTATATCCGATGAAACAAGACTTGAATCTATGTGATACAATTGAACAAATTACACTACCTAGGTATGTACCGTCTCACTCGTTTTCAGGTATATGCATGAAATTGTTAACACGGCGAACCAGCGAATTTACCTGTCTTCATTGTACTATTTACCAAGGTTTAAATCGATTAGCGTTAATTTCATATTTCACTATATTAAGTAGGTATGAGTACACCCCGTCTCGCTCATTTATTTATGATACTTGGCTAACATTTATATATAAAAATTTATTATTATTTATATATAATATTTTGTTTACATTTACGTATAATAGTTTGTTATCATTCATTCCTTGAAACGAGTTCCGCAGATTGTTAGTGGATTTTCACTATGAATGTTTTTAATGGTTTCTGAAACTTATCTTAATCGTTCTAAAAGCACAACTTTAATAAAAATGATTACTGAGTTCTTTTAAATTACTAACTATGTTAGAGTGAATACTGCACAATCTCCACAGCCTGAGAAATTATGGATTCACAAATCAGGTTATATCGTAGTTGAGGGTAAGGGTAAGAATGTAGGAGATGAGGGAAAGGAAGATTGGTAAATACATTTTTGTTCAGATCTAATCATGTACGTGTTCATCAATTAAAACATTTTTGAAGATGTGTGTGAACACTCTCTTTCAGAAAGCCTTAAGAATTATTTTGTTTCAAAGGAATTCGAAAATTATTTTTCTCTTGTTTTTTTACGTATTCTTTAACACCGCTATCGCATTTGTATTACTTATATTAATCCTCTGTCTTGTGTACAATATGAAGAGAATAAAATTAAAGTAACAAACATAAAAACTATTACTGGCACATTGGCCCTCGAATCGTTAAGTTTAAAAATTGTCCTTCACATCCGAATTAATTTTGTACCAAAAATTTTAAATCTTTAGTGGTGTACTAAATCTAATATAACTTTAAAACTACATGTTAAATCGTAATAAAATTTTTTAATTCATTTGTGTATTTAATCAAGGTATGTAGAAAATGCATTTTGTATTTTAAAATAAAAATAACATATGATTTAATCTCGATTTAAAAATGACTTAAAAAAAAAGGTTTTTTTAAAATTATTATTTAACCAAAAACTAGAACTATTGATGTTTTTATATAATATTTCTCTGTTTTTATTTTGATTCTTGTAAAAAATTACTAGTCCTTTCAAAATCTGAGTTCTCAATGTTGCCTATTCAAATTTGATTGTAAGGCAGGTCTACTTAAACTGGTTTATTCTCTATATTAATTAAATAGTCATGAAGACATTGGGAATTCTTATGTCATAGTCAGATATTTTGGTTTATAAATGTGTAATTTCTAGTACTTTGTAAATATTTTAAAAATTATAGTGCATGCTATAATTTTAATTATGATATTATAATGTTCTCCAAAATGACCTTGAAAGCATCTCATCCGGCGATCTCTTGAAAAAAACCATTCCTTTGTCCAACTGCAAACATTAATGTTCTCCAAAATGACCTAGTAAGAATCACATCCTTGCGATGCTTTCAGGGACATAAAAAAACCATTCCTTTATTTAGAGTATTATGAACTAATTGTGCAATTTGGCTGTCCTAAAACGGGAAACCTTCCCAGTTGGACAGACATCATTATGTAAGGTTTTGTACTGAAATATATATATAAATAAATAAATAAATAAAGTTCATACAGCAGTACAAAAATTAAAAAAAAAAAAAAAAAAAAAAAAAAAAAAAAAAAAAAAAAAAAAAAAACACATTTAAACACGCTTCCTATTGTTCACAATACAGGGGGGGGGGGTTGGAAGAGGGGTGTGTTAACCTATCTTTGACTTATTCAACCACTCGGACCCATAAGCTTGTTTTCAAGTTACCTACAAGATTGCCAGACATATGTATTGATAGTTGAGGCGTTCCTAAATTATTGTTTTCCTGCATGCAGTAAGATGTTTAACTTGCAATCATTGCCCCAAAGGTCACGTATTTTCAAAACTTTGATCAATAACAACTCCTAAAATTTATTTAAATGAAAAAAAATATATATACGTGTACATTTTTTTGGCTATTGAAAGCATTGTGTCCCGATAAAAAAAAAAAAACGAACGTTTTCTTCTTGAAATAGCCTAAACTACATATGTATAGTAAAAATCACATGAGGTTTGTTGTGTTACTCGGTCAATTGTGTAGTTTTACGGACCGTAGAAGGAATTTTAGCAAATCCTTCGCACCATTACGCACAGCTGTTGGCAAATTAGCTGTTACCCGGCAGGTTCGATACATGTAAAAAAATAATCGCCGCTTGCGTAATTTCGATTCTCGGCTCAGACGTTTCGTAACAAATAAATGGAACGGGAGATATTTGTAAATATCGTGGTATCTCGTGAGGTGTTGTTAGGGCTCAGAAACAAAAAAAAAACAAAAACAAATATCTGGTCATTCGAATGATGGTTAAAACAATTTCCACGTTATTTAGAATAAATTGTTTGCCGATGTTTTTAACTTTCTCCTTAAATTATGAAATGTTATTTTTTTTTTTTTTTTTACATGAGCTCCACACAGGAGGCCTTGAGGATAATAATTTTCCTCAGGGCCTATGTCATCTTTGGGGATGCTGTGTGGAGGGTTTTTTTTAAGGAAAAGAAGGGAAGGAGAGTTCTGGGAAGGAAAAAGGTTTAAGGGGTGGGTAAGAATCTGGGGTTCAGTGTGTCCTGGTCATCCGCCTCCAAGACCTAGACAAACTTCACCCCATGAACCCGGGCACCCCTGCTAAATCACCAAACGTAGCGAACCACTTGGGGTGACCTATGGCAGAGGTGTTTATTTATTATGTAACTTAAAATACGTACCCTGTGTATATTTGTTGGATAGATATTTTTTTTATTTGAATGCTTAGATTTTTTTCCCTATTTTATAAATAAACGTAAATATTTACCGCTTACAAAATAGCTACCGCTACCGCTAACCAAATGTTTTAAAAATAAATAAAAAGTAAACACCACAAAATAAAAGTGGTGTTTACAAAGTTATTGTTTTATTTTTAAGTTATAATGTCACATCACAAAGTATCTGCTTCATATGAACAAATAAAATATGTGAATTTCAGTAGAAATTCCGATATTATTTATTAAAAAAAAATAGAGAAGAATTTTTTACATACAAGCTGACTATTTAGTTAAATTTTTGACGCCCCCCGTAGTCCAGGGGGACTGTGAATAATGGTTCAAATCCCGGCGCGCGACAGTAAATTTAATTTTTTAGAATTGTGTTAATTCACGATTTTATCTTTTGAAATAATATAAGGTATATATACATCCTGTGATGTGCCGCAAATACACCTCAGAACTAGTGTTAGACCACTATTCATAATAAAACATTGCTTGAAATAACCTTCATCCGGTTTTGGTGACTAGACTTGAATAGCCAGGCTCGTCCCCACCTTCTTCCCCATATCCTGCCCCTCTCCATTACCTTCAGCCTTACAACTTATCCCAATCTCCAATTGAGGATTCTATAGTCTCACTGGCTCCATGCGTTCGAAAAAGTTGGGACTAGGATGCGGTTTTCATATAAAAAAGTTTTATAAGATTTATATACGAAATTCATTACTAATAAAAGTGTGTAAGCAATAAAAAAAGCAAATTAATAGGATTAATTTAACAATGTTGTGCAAGTTCATTAAAACTAACACGTTACAAAAAACAAATAATAAATATGCATGACATAAACACATTGCCCGATATTATCATATTTCCCTCTAAACTTTACGCAGCATGGTGGCTAAATAATGTATTTACAAATTTAATTAAAACAAGCAATAATTTAAACGTAATTAAAATATGATTTTGAACACAAGTCACAAAAACTACAATATCTTCTAGACTTTATGTAAATTGGATCGTAACGACTTCATAATGCTGCTTAGTTTGTTTCGTTTCACACCGTGTTAAATTATGATTAACATCTAAAATTCATTTAAAATGCTATCGCTCCTGACAAACGACCATATAATAAGCGGTAATAATTCATCCCGAGTCGTAAATTTGTTTGTCACATCTTCACACATTGAATTCCTTTCTCTTAAAATATGAGTAACCATTTTTTAAGCTAACCAATGTCATATTTCATAACAGTTTTTTAAGTGACATCATACAAATTGGCCAGAACGGAGCTGTTAACCGAATTTCTACACCCTTTAAGTTTCAAAGTTTCTTGTGATAATAATTTTTCTTTGTGATATTAATATGAAAAGTAAAAAGCTGTGTAGAGCCGGCCATCAGAGTTGACAACGAACTTTGTTTTTTATGAATAAAAAATCTTTATTAATTTCAGAGGCATGAGATATTCAGAGCAATTATTAAAGTTGGGTTTTGTAGCGAAAAATGTTATTATGTGATGATGAAATGATGATTAATTTTAGTAAACGTATATTTTTTTCTCGTCGTTTACGTTGTTATTTTGATTAAATTTTATTTTCAATTAGGTTCTTGTTTTATAGTAACCGGCTTCTTTCCTGGATTTTTTTTTTAATTATGTTTCTTCCTGAAAAAAAAAACTAATAGTACGAGATACGTTGTCTCATTTGTGTGTATATGTTATTCAAAGCATCACAGCTCACGATGGAAATATCTAAGTGACTTCGGAAATAAATAACTTTGTTTAATGAGCTTAATCAATATAGAAAAACTGTGCAAACGTCACAAACTTCAGTATATCGCCGCTTTTAACGAAAATTGCGTGGACAGAAGAGTACGAAATTTCGCACACTTACAGTTTATATAGAGAAGGAGTGCAGAATGCTAATATATATTTTTTAAATTATGCATAAAAAATATATTAAGTCAATAAAAAAACATTACACATTAAATTAATTATAGTCGAATTTCGACCATTGGGCGACCACTAGTTCATGTAATTATGAAAGCGTGTCTTTCATTACACGTGTATACAAGATAGAGCGTACGGGGTACAACAAATTTGTATTAAAAGTCAAGAGGTACGCAGGCTCATAAAGGTTGACAACCGCTGCTTTAGATAACTCTTACGTTCGACCAAGTGTTTACCTGTAATTCAACTTCCCAAATTCACAATTTATCTTTCAATAATAATCGATCAGTCCAAACAACTGTCTTGCGTTTGTTACGCTTTAAAAAGAGAACGCAATATATAAACCATGGTGACCGGACAACTCGGAATGAAACCAACTCAGAACTATCTCAGATAAGTCATTTAGAGTGATAAAAATATATTTATAAAAAATTGGTTAAATAGGTTATGTTAGGTTAGGGTTATCGGCTAATTTAAAATTATTTTTTTCATATCTTTAATGATTTTTCAAGGAGGTGTTGAGTTGACATTATTCTCAGTTGGCATGGAACCATAAACCATAATAATAATAAATATCACGAAATTCACCATACTACACCCATAAATGTATTCACTTACCCCTCTCCCATTTTGAAATGATTTTCATTACGCACTAAAGTAAATAATTAGTTATACCTAATAACATCGTAGAATGGCAACGAAAAAAAGAACTAGTTGAAGATAATATTGTGGATTCTAAATATTTGAAATATGAGATTGACAAATATGACGGTTTGACAGAAGGTGGCAATAGCGAAATTGGATAACGCGCACGTCTCGGTTAGACGAGAGGTCTGGGTTCGAGTCCCAGTTGCGACCATTGTCTTTTTCTATTTTTCTGTGTCTTGTTTTCTTTCATATTTTCATTTAGATTATAAGTGTTATCTTCTTCTTCAATGATAAATTACTTTTCACACTATATTTAATATTACATAGAAACTATGAACAAGACAGAATTTTAACAGATTGTTTTTTTTTTTTAATTAAAGTCCTCGCAGTTCTATTACAAAAAAATTAACCATTTATTGATGTCTGGTTAATTCAGTTCAAATTAGGTTTATTTACGTCACAAAAATAAACTAGCAGACCCGGCAAAAAGTTGCTGTGGCTAACGAAACACAACGCCATTACCCAACCATTATAGCTACCGCGATTTGTTAATTTGCGTTCATATCAAATCCAAACCGCCCGCTTGCCAGCCCGCTGCCCGCTGCCCGCTGCCTGCTTGCCAGCCCGCTCCCTTTATTTTTATATTTCAACTTATTTACACAAAATCTTGTCAAATTATATACCTAAAAACCTTTCTCATCAATCACTCTATTAATTGGTGAAAACCCGCTCTCATGAATCACTATATCTATTGGTGAAAACCGCATGAAATCCGTTGTGCAATTTAAAATTTCTAAGCGTACAAATAGCTTGAGTAACTTTATTTTTTTCTCTCGGATCTATGCAACAATCTTAGTAAAAATTAGAATTACATGCAGAGGATTTCAGAAAAACTTTTTTTGACAGATGTTAAAATTGTTTAAACATTAAGGTAAACATTGAAAGTTGGGCACCTATCATAATTTTTAATAACCATTAAATTAACTTAGTTTTTTTTATTTTATTTCCAAATTTTCTTCTCAGCAATTAACTTTTATTGTTTTTTTAAACTTATGTTCATATCAATTTATTTTCGCAATCGGTTTTCTCTTGGTACATTTTTTTCTTTGATTTAACCAACAAAAGTTTATGAACTATTTTTATAATCATTACAATTACATTCTACAGGGTTAAAAATCACAAGTTATTTTTAAATTTTTTTAAAAATATTTTTACTAAAATTAGCAATTTAGCTGCCGTTAAGTATTTTCAGTGCAGGATGTATTATTTCTCATGTGTGTGTTTATTTTGAATCTGTGTCTACAAAACACGCGTAAAAGTTCTCTTGGGCGAACAAAATAGTTAAAAAATAAACATGTTTGTGAGAGATTATGACGTTTATCACGGAAAAATCACTGTTTATGTTGTTCTTATGATTATTCGAGGGACGTAATTGAAATTTGGCTAGGTATGTAAACGACACTCGGGACTTTACGAGTCAATTATTTCTGTATGGGCCATAAAACTGTTTCCACACAAATTTCGGCAACTTCGCTGTACGCTTAATGCCGAATTGATGTTAAAGGCAATGACATCAAATACACAAGGTCTGCTCTTGTGATACAAGCATTACATTCTGAGACACATAAGAAATAAAATATTGCTTGCTCTTATTATGTAATAAGACACGAAATTGGCGTAACCAATACAAAACATGACTGGAGAAATAAGTTAGAAAGTTTTCAGAAATGTTTAAAAACAATAGTAAGCCTAGATTGAAAAAGTTGTCACTTGAAGACGGATGTCAGAGATAGAACGTGGCTTGATTGAGGGTGCTGGTCAAATAATGAATGTGTTTGTTGAGTGTAGTTCTCTCATCAGTGATGACCAGGAACAGAGATCTGTAGATGAAACAAATAATAACTTAGCTATTTTAAAGAAATATTTTCGTTTATGATTTAATTACTTAGTTCTGTAAACGTCAAATGGTGTTTTACCGTAATTTTATTATACAAACAATATTAAACATGCAGGTTTAGATGCCTTGGAACTGCTACTCCCCCCAATGGTAGTCAATAAAAATATGTATTCTGTCCCTCGCCTACCAGACGTACAGAATACATATATTTTTTTAAAGATCTGTTATTTTCGTATCAAAAAAAGCTTTCAAATAATGAATTGCATTAAAAAAAAGATAGATCTCTCTGATAATATATAATAAAATAATTTGATTCATTGTAATAATTATACATGGTGATGGGTACACGATGCAAACTATTGGTTTAGGAGGCACGTCCATGCAAATAAGTTAATCAATTGTGCTCACGAAAACACTGATGTTGAGATTAAATAACCTGAAAAAAGCAGGACGCTAATCGAAATTATCAGAAGCTGAATGCTAATACAAAGTATGTAATGGTACGATACTATGTTGTTGCTTAAATGCACCGGGCGAACTAACAATTTCACAAGAAACAAATGAGGGATAAAATCGGTAAACACCCTGAACTAATATTTGAGAATGGTACGATATGGTACATGGTACGATACCATGTTGATGCTTAAATGCACCGGGCGAAATAACAATCAAGAAACAAATGAGGAATAAAATCGGTAAACACCCAGAACTAATATATTTGAGAATGGTACATAGTAGGATACCATGTTGATGCTTAAATGCACCGGGCGAACTGACAATTTCACAAGAAACGAATGAGGGATAAAATTGGTAATTACCCTGAATTAATAATTGTGAATGGTACGATATGGTACATGGTACCATACCATGTTGATGCTTAAATGCACGGGGCGAACCAACAATTTCACAAGAAACAAATGAAGGATAAAATCGGTAAACACCCTGAACTAATATTTGAGAAACAACGAAAAGTGTTATTTGCTTGATGGATGTTAGATATCATATTTTAATGCTATTGTATACATTTAATTTTTAAGATATTAAAGGAACAACTGCATGGCCTCTTCACAAAACACAATTTTGGGTTGCAGGTCAAAATACTGAACCAAACTGATTAATTATTTTTTAAACATTAAATTACATTAAATATCTAGTACGGATATGTGCGGTTTCATTTTTTATTTTTAAAACATAAATCATGGGACATCAAAGAATTAAAATTTTCAATTTGATTGAGTATTTTGGCCTTAAAGCCAAAATTAATGTGAAAACATGAAAAGGGATGTGCAGCCGTTCCCCCTCACCAGAGAATTATCAAATCAAGTTAATTGAAGCTCGCACTTTGCTGGAATTCGATAATTACTAATTGCAATGGATATTTATTGAATTGGAAGCACACAGTTTTGGAGGTTACAGATTTTAACAATAATTATTACACGAGTTAAAACGATTTACATGCAAACTACTTATTTAATCTGCTAAACAATTCCAATAAACCTACGTAATCGAATACGCCAAAATAATACAATGCAACAAGCTCAACATATCATTCTAACATAGGACAACCGACGGGCAAATCCCATCATCCACTGGCGCCCAAGGAGAACCAAAAGGGTTTGCCCTAAGCCCATTGAATCATCTAGATAATCTAGTTAGGTGAACACATGTGGTTGGACAATCATGGACCAGAAGAGAAGAGCAGCCTCTGATATTGATGATGTTAAAATAATAAAACCAACAATACATAAATGAGACGGATACTTAGTTTAGAAGTTATGCACAACATTAAATTAACGGGCCTCCAAACTTGCAACAGTTTATACTCATTTTTCAAACAAAGATTAATACTATAGTGTTTGCAAACACATGAAGTTCCAGTGTCTCAGATACAATTCAATGTCTCGGAAATACATATGAGGATTCAATGTTTCTTGCAGAAGTCTTAAGAGTATGTAGTTTCAATGTCTCTCAACAGATGTCAGTGTGTAGTGTGTAATTTTAACGTGTCTCAATAGGTGTATTTGATATATTTCATGATAGAGATAACTGTCGGACGTTTGGGTATAATAACCGAACTGTTAAGAAGATAGGGGATCATATCCTATCTACAGGCGGGGACCTTCAGTGAGCAGTTCTGCCATGGCAGATTAATAAAGAGCATCCTATAGAACGGACGTTAAGTCAAGTTAGATATTCGTTGTAAATACGACGTAGGACTCGTTATCTCTGGCGAAACAAAAACTCTGATCATAAAATGTATGAATTAACTACAAATACGAATGCTAAGAATCATTGAAATATCCTAAATAGGAGTCAAAAATACATCTATGCTACATACATATTGGCAAATCATCTAATAATAATAATAATAATTCCAGGATGTGGGGAAGTGATTGCAATCCCACACATCCCATATAGAGTATAAGTACCTACGTTATTATGCATAAATAAAAGAAATAAAAAGAGAAGCACCATTAGATAATAAGTATTCATATAAAATAAAATAAAATCTTTAAATGGGTTCTTGTTGGTCCATCGGATCTGAGATTGTGGGAGCCAGTGTCTTTCTCCAATATTCTACTATGCTCGATCCTGGAGTCAGACGGGCTTCTATGATTAGGATATTTCTGGAGTGGTTTATCCTTCCCCTCAGTCCTGCAATCCTTTTAAAAGAGAACCTTGTTGTGTAGTGTTTTACCTGCTACGTAGGTGGATCAAAAATAATTTTATTAAATTATAATTTTGTTTTTGTTAGGAAGCTGAAGAACGAAATAAAATTTAAAAAAAACAGTGTCGAATTGAACCGCGAGTCTAAATTTAAACGAAATTTATTAACATCGCTACACACTCATATTATTGTTAGATTCTATCGGCGAGTTAAAATGATGTGCAATACATTAAAACATGTGTATTTAAAAATTACGAGTGTTTGGGGTAGTCAAAAAATATTGAGATTTAAGGATTTTTTTTTTAAGTTCCCAAAAATAAGTAGAAGGCGTAGCAGTAGTGCCATAAAACAGAAAAAGGTTCATTTTTTTATATCATTCAATTTTAAATCTAAATTTTTAAATAACTCTTTTTTGTAAATTTCAAACTCTTTCTTTAAAGTCTTTTATTTATTTCAGTGGATTGATATTTATCATTAACAAGCCTGCTGCATTATGAATTTAGAGTTTCTAGGGTCATAAGGTTTATTGAGCAATTTGTCTGCTTATTGATTTATATTGATTGAATTCTACGGTGGGGTGCATGTTGTGTGTTCTATATCAGTGTCACTAAAAGTTACTCTTTTTCGTGTAACATTTCGAAGGAAATAAAATGTACGTAAGTGGTTTTAATGCGACTCTTACGAAGGGGCGTGAATAGCTTTCGAAAATATGTAAGGAAAACTAGGAATGTCGTAACTTTCGCTGTGATATGTCATATCAATACTTTATACATAGTAAAATATAGACTTGGTGGTAATGGTCATCACAAAATCACAAAGGAACTCGGTATCGAAAAACAATCTCATTGTATTGGTCAAAGACTTAGCCAGGTATTAGCATTCAGGATAAACTCATGTAATGGTGAGAAACAGTGATGGAATGGTGCAAAGAAGATCTCTTTTATGGTGGAGTGTGTGATGAATCGTAATACCTACCTACACCTACGCTATCGGAGGAAAAACATTTTCACGTTCAAGAGTGCCTGCGAAGATTTTTTTTTAATATCGTGTAAATTATAGGTACATCCAATAACGTCTAATAATCAAAACAAGAGACACGTGAACTTTTATCACGATGGGCGACCTTCATTTTCGTTCCCACAGGAATTAAAGTTGAACGAACTTTATTTTAAACAGAATCAAAGACAAAGAAACGAATGTTTATTGGCCCTGAAGAGTGTTTATATAAGTGACATTGGAAACATGAGTTTCTTTGGGCGCCGTTAGTCTAATCAAAACAAAAAAAAATAAGGCGTAAGTACATGTTTGGTTTAACACATCAGACATAGAAGTTTACTTTAGAGAAAACCGATTATATTTGACAGTGCGGCCATTAAAATTGAATTACAACCAAGTACGTAAAAATTCTAATATAAACAGAATTCAATTAATGAAGATTTATTTCAAAATATTTTAAACATAAGAAGGCGTTTAACAAGTTTGAACAGGAATAATCCGGCCCTTGTCGTCAGTTGGGGGACGGTTAGCAGCAGAGACGGTCTGGAGAGAGTTGAATCGTGAACGATTCGGTGTATTCTTTTATAACCTTAATCAAAGTGTAAAATTCAGTGAATTTAATAATAATAATGATAATATTTGGATGATTTGAATTTATATTCGGTGTTTCCGTACGACTTAAAGATAATTGGAGAGTGGTCTTTAAACACTATAGAAATTCAGTGTCACAAAGTGTATAAACAAAATATTAAACAATTAAAACTTGGTTTTAAAACGAATAAAATAACATCAGTGAAATAAATAAATAATAATAAGAATTGCTCCAAAGCGATAGTGATTTAATAAGATGGTCAAATTTAAAAACAATTAAAACTTGGTTTTAAAACGCATAAAATAACTTCAGTGAAATAAATAAATAATAATAACGAATTGCTCGAAAGCGATAGTGATTTAATAAGATGGTCAAATTTTAAAAATTAAAACTTTGGTTTTAAAACAAATAAAATAACATCACTGAAATAAATAAATAATAATAACGAATTGCTCGAAAGCGATAGTGATTTAATAAGATGGTCAAATTTTAAAAATTAAAACTTGGTTTTAAAACAAATAAAATAACATCAATGAGAAAAATAAATAATAATAACGGATTTATTATGAGTGATTAAAATGATTTAAACTAAAAGAGGGAGAGGATCAAAGGGTTTTAACATAATCTAATAATACTCAAGTGAAAATTTAAATAGAATTGTTCTTTTTTTATATAATTCAACAATAGCAGAAGGTTTTAGACATAGTCTAAAAATATCCAAGTAAAAGTTTTTTTTTGTATCGGTTCTTTTTTATAATGGAAAATCTAATATTAAGGAATGCGATTAAAATCCTTGAACACCAAATAAACAAATCGCAGTAGTAAATAAATCAAATCTTTCTAAAAGAAATAAGTAAAAAGGGAATCATGTTTGAGATTTTAACTCTTTGCCCAATGGGAAACAATGAGAAATTTGCACTACGGGAAAACGGAATATTACGAATATAGGAAGGATGAATTATTCATATTATATGATCATAATTATTGTACTTTAAAAACAGGGTTAGAGTTTTATCCATTTAAAGAAGGGGGAAGCAGAGGTGATCAGATATGCGATAGAAAAAATAGGGAAGCGGAAGGAGTTTGGGTGAGTATATTCCATATTGAGGTGGGAATTATTACAATGTGAAAACCGGGATACCTGATTCCAACATCGTGGAAAACCCAATTGGAATTGTTGAAAACCTATCATGGCACATGTAAGTTTATCAAGTTTATTTAAAATATTTTCAGAGATTGGGAAGCTGTTAGTTGCTGATCAATTCACCGAATTTTAACGAACTTACTAACAAACACTGTTACTAACCAAAAAATTATATTATTTTCCCCATTGTTATTCCTACAAAAAAACTAGGTCAATAAAAATAATACGTATGTTCGGCACTAGGTCATCCAGGCAAACCCTTTAGAAGTAAGCTATTACCTATTTAAACGCTTATATTTAGCAAAATTAGGCCATTCAGGTAAACTCTTTAATAGAATACCTACTAAAACGATCTATTTGGGCAAAACCTAAGTCAATTAAAATTACCAACCATAACGAATAAAAATGGATCGAGGATTGAAGGGACAATGATCGTAGATGTAAACAATCTTTAAAGGTGGGTCACTGTGCCAAGGGACGTCTGTGTGAGTTGTAAACATTAGTCATAACGATAATATAGCTTCGTTTTTTGCGTTCAAATATTGATAGCACGTTACAAATTAGAAATCACATGGTTTAATTTAGATGTACTTTACGAACAACTTTAGGTATACATGGAGATTCGTATTTGCGGTTATCTCGGCGTATTTGTAAAACAAATACCAACCGCTCCCTTCACTAACAAAATTAGAGTTTATTTATGTTACCTTCGATTGTGGTATTTATTTAATGTCAATGTTAATGACCAAATGTTAATGTCAATGACCAGGTGATCTACATATGAATCACTATATAACAAATGTACGGGACTAGGGGCAAGTTAATTAATTATAGTTTTGCGATAGACTTTCAGTTGATATGTGAAAATTAATATGTGCAATTTTAAAGCAATAAACCACAAGCATAAAATCTAGGGACGTTTATCAATTGTGGTCTGAAAATTTAAAATTTAAAATTTAAAAATTAAATTTATCAAAATTGAAATTAGAACTTTTTGCATAACATTGTCTTTCTAGTTATCGAGGCGAATACCTACTACTTCATGAGGAAGGCTTCCTCAATAAAAATAAAGCCAAACCAAAACTCACTTTTCCATTTATACCTACCTAATAGGATAGGTATCCCCTATCCTTCCATACCTAAACACGTGGACTCAGTGACCACATTAAAAAGCACTGGTAGTGAATGAAGACATACAGTCCCAAATCCTAAATTTTAACCACGTTATTTAGACTTCCGGATTGTTGTATGCAATTATGTGTCTCTAGGGAAGGTTAGTGAGAAACTTTCCCCAAGGGAGAGAGAAGCTTTAGGCCCTGTGACGGTATTGCCAAGGCGGAGGCATGCGGAGGCAGGAGGAGACGTATGCGTGGAATACGCTGGCGTGGCGCTTAAAGAAAACTCTAAGTCATTTGCATATCATAATCTTGTCGACCTTCGATTTGATGCGAGCCAACTGGAACGCTCCCTTGGCGCAATCGCAGCAGGTCTAAGAGGTGGCAGGAGTGCGATTCTGTCGGATCACGTGGGAGATGGATACGACAAAAACAGTCGCACACCACATTCAACGCGAGTAGAGTCGTGATAAGGGATGCAATGAAATACCCCTTCTAGAATCAGTCGAGTTAAACTACCTGGAGGTGAGGAGGTTGGGATAGATCTGAGATACGACGGAAGACCTGGTACTTATCTCTGGTACGTAAAGCTCCTATCGAAGCAAAGAATCCCGCAGAAGAGGGTAAAATCCGGTCTTTAGGTATGTGTAGCCGTGCATTGACAGAGGCCTTTTCGGAAGTCGGTCACCAGAATCTATTTGGTTAGTGGAGGAGCCAACCTTTACAGAAAACTATTTTTTTTTATCCTTGACCCAATTCCTACACACGTCCCTTCCCCAAACAATCTAGTGTTTACTAACCATGAAAATTAAAACTCATGTTAGGTGGAGGCTTGCAGACTTCAGGTGAAAAAACTGAGACCTAGAATTAGGTCATATTACGCAGGTAAAGTATACTTTTTCGTGAAATGTTTGTTATAAATTGATAACTGTTATTCTCTTATTTGTATTTTAAATATAGCTGTGTTAGGAAGGAAATAAACAAAACGAATATCAGGTACAGACAAAATCTAGGACGGGGTTAGTTTATCAAACGCGTTAGAAGATATTTAAATCAATAAATTAAGAATTCTTTCACTCTTACTCTAAAGAACCGAAGTTACCACAAAACCATACATTATACTCTTTACATTTGTATGCGTTTTATTACGCGTATGGGTGTAAATCCTAAAACAAAAAATTACACAACGCAGGATACGGAGATAATGTAAACAAAAATTCAAAAATCTTGATTACTGTGTGAAATTATCACAGGGATTGCGAAAAATAGGGTTTAGATTAGCTCAGGAAAATGTAGAAGTTTGAAAAATAGGTTGAGAGAAGAGGTCTTCGCCAAAGTGCGAATGATTTAAAGTTAGACTAGAAATACCCTAAATGATGGGCTAGGTACATCATGATAGAAAGCTACGAAAATTGAAGCTACGAGGGTAGGCGCGACACAGCGCATTCGGTGCCGTGATCGTACATAGGGGTAGAATCTCAACATATTTGATACAGCGTAGCCAGGGTAGATTTATCACGATTTGGTGCACGTAGGCAGGGTGTATCGTCACAAGTGGCACTGTGTAATGTTTATTGGGGGTTATTGATTGTACTCACTTCGTCTTGTAGTCGTAGCAGTGGTGCTTGGTCCAGCGATGTTTTTTTTGTGGATCATTTGAAGTATAACACGAGGTGTCCCATCACCGAGGTACAGTTAGGTGTGGGTTAATAAGTAATTCCAGTATTTTATTTTTTTGATACCGGAATTTAAATACCAGAATTTGTTTTTCTTGCAAATAATATCGATTGCAAGATGAAATGATTTTTAAAGTTAACTTTTTTCAAGGCCCGCCAAAACGATCGCTATCTGGCGGGGTACGAATGACGTCAGTTGTACCTCGCTTAAAGCACCGTATCCTGGCTCGAAAAGAAGAAGATGGAGATATATGTAATTACGAATATTGGAAAGAGCGCGCTAATATTTCAAATTGAAGCGAAAATTGTGAAAATGTTAAATAAAACACGAATCGTTTAGAATAGAGCAAAAATCAAATCTCGTGGTGGTTTTCTAAAAAAACAAAAAAAATACTGTGAATTTTTTCGTACATATAACTTGTTAAATAATAGAGACAGACTTGAAAATAAAAATTTTCGGAGCATATTTTGCGATTTTTTTTCTATCGAGGGAATTTCATATAATTTGCGTTTCGGCGTGGAGATTGTGTAGATATTATCTTAAAAATTAACATTTATTTTTTTAAGAGCTTAAAAACTTCAAATAATTAAGGGACATATGCAAGAAATCGGTAGAAGTTCGGGTAGCGGCGGCTTAACAGTAAGGTCAATCATACTCGGGTCAGCGGGAATTCAATAAATCCTGATTTGAGTATTATAAAAGATTTGTAAAAAACATGAATTCTTTTTTTAAATAATTTGTATACCGCATTGGTAACCCGTGTGCAAGTCTACACAGCTCAACTTTACACAAAATTGTCCGCATTCTAATGCACATGGCCTACCGAACCGTGCGGTAGCGATGTAAGTTCTGTTAGAACATGCCGACCAATTACAGGGCGTTTAAGTCTCAATCGTTTTTAAATGACGATTTATTAATTCTACGTATTATAAATAATGAAATTGTAAATTATAAAAAATAAAACTCATATATTCAGAATCGTATCGTAGTGTGTGGTATTTAAGTCATAATATTTTTCACTCAAATTCCGTATGGTCCTACGGAGTTTCTGTAAACCAATTATAATCGAAACAACAACTGCGCAATACGGGAATGAAGAAAGTATCATTCAGACTCTCTCGCCTAGCGAAGTGTTTTGTTGAAAGAGTACAGTAGGCGTAAAAATTCCACAGGTGTCTTCTTATCTGCGGGCCATCGAACATCAAGGGGTTGATAGTAAACTGAGCGTGAGGTAGAGAGGAGAAGGAGAGAGAGAAGAAGATGGGGAAGAGAACCTAGTCATTCAGATCTAGTCACGAAGCATGGCTAGAGCAATTTCAAGCAACGTTTCAATTCTGAACGGTGGTCTTACACTAGATCGATACTGAGAGTGTATTCCACTCTGGAAAGTGCTGAAAATATAAAATAATAATAATAATATTAATAGCCTTTATTCAGACAGTAAATTACATAAAATTATTTATAATAAAATTTTCATATATATTCACTTATCATGCATGTCATTGGTTGACAAAGGCCTCCTCCAACTTTCACCATATCTCTCTATCATCAGCTACTCTTGTCCATGTACCAATAAAAAAGTGGAAGTGGTCAGGCCACACAATCAGAGGAAGTGAAAAATGCTCAAAATTAGTCATGAATTGGTTTACAAGTGACAAGAAGAGAAAACCAGGTAGACCATTTAGACGGTGGGTTGACGACATCAAAGCCATAGCAGGTGGTACATGGACAAGAGTAGCTGAAAATATACTTTATATTATTTTAAATCATCAAATCGTGAAATAACACCGTGGATGCAAGGATTTGAACCCGTGACATTCGGATTCCTTGTCAAGAGCATGTATTATTCCTCGACCACAGAGGCCATCATTTGTTTTCCTGTATGGATATAATCAACACGTTTACGTGAAATTATTAAGGACAAGAAACAAGTATGAAGTCATAGGTACCTAAAAATAAGTTACAGCTTTAAGTACGTACATTTAATAATTGTCAATTTCCCAGTTGATGTTTTATTACTTAATTAAAATAATGTAGGAGGGGAGTCACAGAGTGAGTCATTTGTAACATCAAAAAATGATATACTATTGGTAGGCATATAATTGTGTTTACTTATTTTAGAAAATTTGTCACGAAGGAAGCTTTTTGAATTGACAAAATTTGTGAATATCAATTTGTTGATTTATTTACATTTCAGGAGACGGGTATGGATATCATTTATTTTATTTATTTATTTATCAAAAGTATACAATACAGAATATAGTATATTATATAAAGCATTGTACTCCCAGGAGTTAATAAACTCATTGCGGGAATAATTTATTAACTCCCAGGAGTTAATAAATTATTGGATAACCAATATCACTGCCATAGGTCACTCCAAGTAGTGCGTTTTATTTGGTGACTTTTCAGGAGTGCCGGGTTTGGGCTGAGGTTTGTCTAGGTCTTGGAGGCGGATTTTTTTGCCCACCTACTGCGTGGTGGGCCGGATCGGGAGAGACTGGTTGAGGAAGACCTTTTGACCCATCCAGCCGGATTCTCTCGACTCATTGCCTTGCACCGCAGTGTGAGAGATGAATTTCTGCGTTCGTCACTCCTGAACACATTGACCTCGGATTTCTACCCGCCCGTCGTACCTTGTTCCTTTTCCACAACTTTCTCTTCTTCCTTTCACTAAAAAGACCCTCCACACAGCATCCCCAAAGATGACAAGGGTCCTGAGGGAATTTTTTTTCGTTCGGGTTTTTTTTTTATATTATCTAAACACATGGTGTTCATGGGGTGAGGTTTGTCTAGGTCTTGGAGGCGGATGACCAGGACACACTGAACCCCAGATTCCTACCCACCCCTTAAACCCTTTTTCTTTCCAGAACTCTCCTCCCCTTCCTTTCCTTTAGAAAAACCCTCCAAACAGCATCTCCAAAGATGACATAGGCTCTGAGGGAAATTATTTTCCTCAGGGCCTCCTGTGTGGAGCTCATGTAGAAAAAAAAAACACAAAATAATTTCCCTCAGGGACTAAATCATCTTTGGGGATGCAGTGTGGAGGGTTTTTTTAAGGAAAGGAAGAAGATGAAGTTCTGGGAAGGAAATGGGTACGAGGGGTGGGTAGGAATCCGGGGATCAGTGTGTCCAGGAGCGACGGACGTACGAATCCATCCCTTCAACTGCGGTGCAAGGCGATGGGTCGAGGGATTCTGGCTGGAGAGATCAAATGTCCTCCTCAACCAGTCCCTCTCGATCCGGCTCGCCACGCAGCAGGTGGGCAGACAGATCGGCCGCCAAGACCTTGACAAACCTCACCCCATGAAGCCGGGCACCCCTACTAAGTCAAACGTAGAGAAGACTTATGGAAGAGGTGTTGGTTATCCAGTAAATGGTTCACGGGGCGGCCGTACCCATACCCGCCTCCCAAAATGTGTGAATGTGTGAAGATAATATTAAAAAAAAAAAACTTCAATTTTTATATATATTTCTTAAACGACAGTAAATTTTGAATTAGAAAAACATTAGATCGTGCGTTTTTAATAATTGCTCCCTAAATCAAATGTGGGATTCATTTCTTGCATCGAAATTGCACCAAGCTGGCGATAACATCACGGAGCAGTGCGTCGCCGGAGTTAATGTACATGGTTCGGCCGCCGATATCGGGGCGGATATTAGCCTCTGGGAGGGTAATTAACCGTAACGTATTGCCTGCAATATTGACTTGTATAATGGCTACAACTCCGCCCCCTCTGTACATTTAATATGAGCCATAAGCAATATGGAGACCCGCCATGCGATGGGCGCGCCACTCCATCAAAAACTTCTCTTGGTTGCCGTTCAAATTACTGCTCCTAATAGGAACACTCACAGATTGAGTGCTTATGTTGTGATGAAAAGAAAGGAGAGATTTATTAGACGTTGATAAAGAAAGTGTGTGCAATGAGGGTCCAAAATATAACAGAAATCGGTAGTTAAATTAACTTAATGCATCCGGTTAAAATTTTTATTTTTATTTGTTTTTCTTATTTACTATTTTGTACGCCTGTGGTGCTTTTACATTGGAAACGCATACTTGTTTAAGCAATGATTAACAATAAGTGATAAGGTTTCATAAAATAATTACTTACACTTCACTGAATTTCAATTGGATAAAATAAAATTAATAATAATAGTCCAATCCGAAATAATTGAAATATATGAAAAAAAAATTCTGATGTGAAAAATGTCGATATCTTTTGTATATTCGATTGCTACACTATGTGGACAAGTGATTCATGAGTGTCAAGTTGACATTTGAATTTGGGCCTTTATGCCAAGTGTGTTGAGTAGGTACTCTTAAGCTGACTAGAATCGAGTTCGCAACAGTCGATTATATATAATAATCAGTTTGTTTTTATCATGGTTAATCAATCAAATTTATTTTAACGTATCGTTTGTATTAAAATAATACAATACTAGCAAAGATCCGTGAAAAATCACATTATACTCAATGATATCCAATTGCGTACTAATATTACGCGACTAGAAGTGCACGGGAATGTAATTTGGTAGTTTCCGGTCGTTCGGTGTTAGAGTGGAGAAGTGGTAGTCTACTGTATTGCTTACTGAATTCTCCAAACAAACACTTCAATTTTGAAAATGAAAAATTAAATAAAAACTTAAATTCAAAGCAAAAGTTCTAAAGTTCATTGAACTGGAGTAACAACAGATAATAGTCACAACTCTAAAATTGGTGTTTTCAATTACAGGTAGCTACTACCCTTTTCCACAAACTTTCAACACCCTTTTTACAAGTGCTTTTTTACGTAGTCAACAGTTGGATAAATTTTGAACTAGTATTGTAGAGATCAACCGATGAACAACGTATGTTGTAATGTACGTGTATGTAAAATATTTGTCTGTCATTTAAAACATTTATTTTGAAGGTGTGCTATTTGTTTAGTTACGTAATTCAAGTAATTGATTCTTGCACCGATTTAGTGTCAAATTTCAAGTTTAATGTACACCTCTTCTTTAAAATGTAACAATCATACTATTTTTTACGACGAATTTGACGTCCGTTTTTTATGAGTTTCGCGAGATCAAGATGTCCACATTTGTCTTGCGTTTCTACGTTTTCGTTCATGATAATTTGAAGAGTTGTAAATTCAAGGGTTACACTACTTAAACTTCTATTTTTTTACCTCTTCAGTGGATAAATCAAAAGTATTTTCATTAGCGAATTTTATTATTTAATTAAAAATTCTTAACTCTATAATTCAAGCCATCGTACCGCCATCTTAATCGCATTTCTCGGCTTAAGACCGAGAGTTTCTATTTTCGTCCGTATTTCAACCCGCAATATAATATTATTAATGTCGATACTCTGAAACATAAATCACTCAAAGAGTATTAAATGACGTGTCGTCACACACGTGCGACACGCAGCCCCTACCTCCCTTATGGCGATATAATATTATAACATCTTACTATAAACGAACCCTTTACCCCACTTTACCCCTTTTCCCAGTTCAGATTAATACTAAGCGAATTTTTATAGGTATCGACGACGACTGCCGATAAACGATACCATCACATATTGATTATTAACTCACCCATAAAGCAGAATACGTGTGTTTAAAGCCATTAAAACTTTATGTTGAGCTCAGGCGTCATGGAGTAAGAACATATTTTTCGATTATACCAAAATTTTGAATCGATTTCAGGTACAATAATATCTTACACATGTGGACTAGCTGAATATGAAGCTAACTGCATAAATAATATTATGAATGTAATTTATTATTATTACGGGAGAGCGAAAATAAAGTTTTTATTTTTTTCAAAAATCATGTCTTCTTTTTTTGTAGACGTATATTTTTTATTCTAAAATAACCTTGAATGCATCTTTCAGAATATTCAACTTTTTTTTTAATCATCTTTAATAACACTTATAATATTTCTGAAATAAAATCCTTTTAAATGCACGTTGTAAATCATAATTTTCCAAGAATTATTTCGACGACGCAGATCGAAAGATCTAATAAAAACTAATTTTTGGATTTATTGTCCTTTACAGCATTTAAAATCTCCGCTTATCGATATAGAAATATACGTAAAATAATAACAAGTTAGTATAATAATATGGAATTCATGGAATATTGTTCATGTATACATTGCTTATCCATCCTAATAGAGTTGATTATCTGTTAGGTCACGTCCGCATAGGCAGGTGGCTTACTTAGCGCCTAGAGCCTAGCGAGTCGCCTAGCGACGTGCCGACAAGCAAATGAGCAAGGCACCTAGCGACCCACCAGGCAAACCGCGTACAGGGCGGCCACCGGGTATCCTAGCGAGTAGCCAGGGTGCAAGCCACTAGGCGCTAAGTAAGCCGCCTGCCTATGCGGACGTGGCCTTAAGTAATTGTTAATTATAATAATTTCTAATAGAATTTCGGAATTCAGAAAGTAATTAAAATATCCGACATATTTCTTCTTTTTGTGGACTTTATAAAAATACCATTTCAGAAACTAGATAAAATTAATATTCAAATTTTTGTTTTTAAAACACTAACGTTAAATAATTGAATAACTTTTATTTCTTCAAAATTCGCAAATTAACTTTGTGGCGTCATTATTAATATAATGTAGATGTTTGATTCCTTAATTTAATTGATAAATAAAACACTTGTGTTGCTAAGTTGTGTAACGAAGAAACGACATTTATGTTTATTATATCACTTTCTTTTTATGGTTTCTTCTAACAAACTGACACTTTACAATAAAATCATATAATAACAAAACAAGTGACAATTCTCAATCTAACCGACACCACAACAATACTTTTTCTTTACATCTCCCCCCCTCGGGAAAGAAAATTATTGCAAAATTTTCTCATCTTCGATGTCCTCTTCTTCCAATGTTTGAACTGGAATAAGTTTTGTGATGTGGAATAGGTTTGATTCTGGTTTTTTATGACCCGTATCTATCCTGTATATGGAGTTTGAAATTTTTTCAATTATCTCATATGGTCCAATTTTCAGTTCATCCAATTTCTTCCTGTTCAGCTTGTTTCCATTTTCCACAAACACCATATCCCCTACGTTAAACTCGAAGTGTTTTCGCTTTTTATCGAATAATGTTTTATTGTAGTTATGTGATCTTATTGTGTTTTCAAGTGCTATTTTCCTGTCTCTGATCCAGTCACTATTTGATTCTCGTTGTTTTAGTTCATTCGGTAAAATCGTGCTGTCCGTACCATATAAAAGGTAACTCGGTGCAAAGTTAGTGACTGAGTGAATAGTCTCATTATATTTTCTTGTACATTCTTGAGCTATTGCTGTCCAGGCTCTCCTTTGTTCTTTTTCATTTATTTTACATCTTATTTTGTTAACTAAAGTTTGATTCAGCCTCTCATTTAAACCATTTGAGAATGGTGCATTTACTGCTGTGAAGATCATTGGTATCCGCTTGTCTTGTAAATATTTCTTGAATTCTTTTGAATTGATTCCCGGGTATTGATCGGTAAGTAGCATACCTATGTCTCCTGTTTCTGTTTTGTTAACTAGATTTACAAAATCGTTCGCAGTTTGAGTTTTTGAGGTAAGAACGAATGCATATCTTGTAAAGTGATCTACCAACAAATGCAGAAATTTTTTTGTTGACCTTGTACCTCCAAATCCTCCAATTGTGTCTATAGATACTATTTCAAAAGGCTTTGTTGCCGGGCCTAAATGAGACATAACGCCAAATTTGTCTTGTCCTCTTGATTTATTTTTAATACAAATTTCACAGGTTCTGCAAACTTTTATTATGTTTTTATTTAAATTTTTGGCTACGTAATGTGTGCTTATCATCTTTTGCATTTGTCCAATTCCAATATGGCAAAGGTTTTCATGTATTTTTTTTATGAGTTCCATACTAAACTCTTCTGAAAGAATAACTTTTTCTTTTTCTCTGATTTTTTTGAAGTATATATGGTGTTTCTCTATTAATTTGCTTTTTTTATTTTGTATTTCTTCATTTTTATTCTGATCTTTCAAAATATCTTCCACTTTAATCATGTTTACGACTTTCAATTGTTCATCCGTATTTTCATTTGATTCTAGAACTGGATTTCTGCTTAGACAGTCAGCTTCCAAATTTTGTTTTCCTGGAGCATATTTTATGTTAAAGTCATATTGTGAAAGATAATATGTTAAATCACCCAGCTCTTCATCAGTTCTAGATTTGAGGTTCATGTTTTCCAGTGGTTTGTGATCTGAATAAACTGTAAATGGTTTACCTATCAACCAGTATTGCCAGTATCTCACTGCTTCTTTTGTAGCTAAGCATTCTAGGTAAATTGCTTTTTTCTTTTTCTGGGCTCCATTTAGTTTTTTCGAAAAGTAAGCTACTGGTTTTTCTTTTCCATCAGATTGTGTCTGTTTTAAAATAGCTCCAACACCTTCTAGAGAAGCATCCGTGTATATATTAATTGGCAAATCTTGATCAAAAATTTCCAGGATTGGTTGTGAGCATAGTAGATTTTTCATCGTTTCAAAAGCACTTTGGCATTTATCAGTCCAAATAAACTTTTGGTTTTTCCTTAGTAAATTATGCAAAGGATCTAGTATTATTGCACTCTTCGGAATGTACTCATGATAAAAATTGATTTTTCCTAGAAATTGTCTCACATTCTTCTGTGTTTTTGGAATAGGAAAATTCTTTATTGAAGTCAAATTATCCTTTACTGGCTTGACTGAATTATTCTGAATTATATGACCCAGATATTTTACCATGTCTGATGCAAATGTGCATTTTGTAAATTTTAATCTAAAACCTTCCATTTTGATTGCATTCAGCAGCTTTGTCAGATGATCAATGTGTTCAGCAAAAGTTTTTGAAAATATAAGAATGTCATCTATGTAATTGACAGCAAATTCGTTTAGTTTATATTTTCTCAATATATTGCTTAATATCCTCTGAAAAATTGCCGGAGAAGTCTTTAACCCAAAAGGCAGGCAGGTCCATTGATAATGTCCCTCCTGTGTTACAAATCCTGTTTTTTTTTTGTCTTCAATCCGCAGCGGAATAGACCAAAAGGCTGAGTTTATATCCAGCGTTGAAAAAAATTTGCAATTTCTGGTCTTTGTCATTAGGTCTTCAATCAACGGAAATGGTTGAGCTTGAGGTACGACTATTTTATTTAAGTCTCTGAAATCTATGCATAATCTGGATCTTTTGTTTTCTTCTTTTTTAAATGCTAGAGTAACCGGTGCAGCAAATGGACTGTAGGACTCTTCTATCAGTTTATTGTCTAATAATTTTGCTATTTGCTCTTCTATTTCCTTTTTATCTTCTACGCTGCATCTGTAAGGCCTCTTACTACAATATTTATCTACTAATAAGTCTATCTTCGCTTCGTATCCATTAACAGTGCCAACATCATATTTACTCTTCGCAAACACTGATGTGTATTTGCCTATTAGTTCATTTATTTCTGTTTTTTGATCATTATTTAAATGATTTATTGTTATTTTAAAATCTTCTTCTTTAACATGTTTGTTAAAATTAATTCTGTGTTTTTCTACAGCGTTCTTATTTTCTGTAGAGTTTTTATCTTTTTTATTTGCATTATTCAGGCAGAGTTTCTGTGATATTTGTAAGTCTTCACTTTGAATAAGTTTGAAGTCTTTTATCATGTCTAATCCAATCAAAAAATCGTACTTGAAATTGTGTTCATCAATAATGTACACATCAACATTTTTCTCCAATTCCAAAATTTTTATCTTTAAAGTTGTCAAACCACTCGTCTTTTTAACACCATTAATCGTTACTAAATTTGCTTCATTCAAACTGTTTCCTTTTCCTTTTAGTTTCAATAACTTAGAATTAATTAGAGAAACATTGGAACCCGAATCATAAATTCCGTATATTTCTAATTTATCATTTAGTAATAGTTTGACTTTTATTAATGGTGTTACTATTAGTTTTTTTGATTATTTTCATTTAACTCAGTCTCTATCACTGAATTGTTTACATGTTTAATGGCACTTCTCTTAAATTTTTCATTCTCTTTTGTTTTGAACCAGCATGTGACTTCAGGGTGGTAACGAGAGCCCTTATTCAATTTTTCACAAATTTTACATGGATTTTTACCTTCATTTGTATTAAATTCTGCATTCCCAAATGATCTCTTATTTATGAATCTCTTTTTCTTGACCAAATGTTCATACTTGTTTACTTCATTGAATAAATCCACAATATCTTGTAATCCTTCTCTATCAATCTTGTTTAGTATGAATTCTGGTAGTCCGGAAGCAACAAGATCTATTAAAGTACCGGTGTCGATTGATCTTCTCATATCCAATAAAAGTTTTTCTTTTTTCATAGCATAATCCAACAGAGAACCATCTTTGTATCTAAATGAGAGTGCGTATGTGACAGGGTTCCATCCTTTGTTTGCGAATGATTCACAGAATTTGTTTTTCCATGTTGACCACTCGGAGTTCATTGTTAATTTTATAATCATGGAACTGTACCAATCTACACAAGTTTTATCCATAAACAATCTGAGTATTTCTATTTTTTTTTCATCCGTGATCACATCAAACCGTAAACATTCTTTTTCAAATACTTCGATCCACTGGCTTGCATTTGTATTTTTATTACAGAATTTTTCAATAACGAACTTCTCAGCAATGTTTTTTAAGCTCTGTTGGTTATTTCCCATTAATTTTTCAATCAATCTTTCCAGTGTACTTGTTTCTTCTTTTTGATGTACTGGGGAACTTTTTTCTTGCAATTCTTCGAGGTATTGGTCTCCAAACTGTAAATTTCCATGTTCATCTACATATGTTTTTTTCAGTTCTTCTGTCATGGTAATCCAGACTCTCCTAACCTGGTACCTTTTTCCCAAACTATTTTTCACTTTACTAAAAGCAGCAGTTTTCATTATTTCCTTGTGATGGCTGGCTGATCGTAGCGATTCTGGTATTGCGTACACTTTATCATCACTTGTAACTATTGAGGTAATGCTACAAACGTTTGACTTGCCTTCACTTCCAGGTAGCAGAGTGAATTCAAACTGAAGTTTCTCCATTTTTTGGGTTTTTAACAAAAAATGTCGTTTTATAATGTAGATGTTTGATTCCTTAATTTAATTGATAAATAAAACACTTGTGTTGCTAAGTTGTGTAACGAAGAAACGACATTTATGTTTATTATATCACTTTCTTTTTATGGTTTCTTCTAACAAACTGACACTTTACAATAAAATCATATAATAACAAAACAAGTGACAATTCTCAATCTAACCGACACCACAACAATACTTTTTCTTTACATTAATTTAATGAAAACAAATAACTTTGTGTACACCACTATTTAATTAACAATATCAACATGTTTCGAAAACTATCTTTTCTTCGTCAGGATAATAAGTTAATAATAATAATAAGAAATACTTTTATTTCAAACACAAAAAAATTTGGAATAAAGTTTAAATATCAGAAAATTAAAATTACAAAAACAGACACATTTTGAAACAACACTGTCACTCAACTTTTTATCTCATTTATAAAATTATAATAATATCCCCCAGGAATAATTGATAACTTGGATTCATTTTTGCGCAATATGTTTGTTGATTTCTTTAATTTTGTATTTATTTTCACACAGTTTAAGGCATTTATTTTTTTTATCATTTTTTTTTCATGAAGATGTAATTAAATTCAAGCAGTGAAAGCAAATTAAAAAAATATGTGTCAGAAATTTCTCCGGTTTTCAAAACTAAATTCACAACATGACATTTTTTTCCAACAAATGGATTAAAACTGACGAAAATAACACAAACAGTAATTATATTTATCTATTCTTATACAATAGTAAATTGGTCATTAGAATACAAATTATGAATATAAAAAAAAAGATTTGAATCCAATGCCAGTTCTTTCGTCGCATAGTTAGACATTTTTATTAGTTCTAATTCGAAAAAGAAATTAAATAGTCTTTATTCAATGTGTAACTAAAACACTGGTTAATCGTTGGCTACTATTTTTTATCAGTAAGGCTGCTAGGGTTTATAATACTATAAGTTTTCAAAAAAAAAAAAAATTGGAGAGATTGCATTGCGGCGTTTTTGTAAAAAATAAACTTAAGGGATCTGTAGTATCTGTAAGAAAAGCAATTTTAATTTCGGGCTACAAAAATTAAATGTATAATAATCTTGCTCTAGACTTAATTAGTACTTTTGTAGAAAAAACTCTCGAAAGGTGAGCACTCGCATCTTTAAATTTACACACTCTTTTGTCCGAAAAATACCAATCGTTTCCAATTCGCAACCTCATCTCATGACTGTTTTAAAACCATACATCATTAAGTATGATATTTTGAAATTTTAGAAAGATAAGGCGCATTTCAGTTAGTTTAATATGTTAAGATTGATTAGCAATAAAACAGAAATAGAAAAATGAGTACCATAATCGCGGGCAAAGTCTGGTATTAAAATTAGTTATACTTTTTTTTCACTAAATAGGTGCTGATTTTAGCTTGGTTCTTTTAAAACTTGAAAGACATGCTGTAATCGTGTTCTTATTTGAGTTACCGAATAATGCAATAGAGTGTTTTCTAAAAGGGTTATTAATCAGTGCTGACAGATTATTAATTATAAGAGAAGAGAAAATTTTTGTTATTGTTTTTGGGGTGTTATGCCGTGTTTCGCTAACTCCTTCTTTAGCCAACGTTTCGGACAGCGTTACAGTGTCTATCATCAGGGCAGATGAGCAAATGATATTGGTGAGAGTGTTTACTTAAGTGTGTCGAAGCGATACCGTGCTGCCAGCTCCATTTCTGGGCTGGACTTCTTCTTTCTACGAGCTGGTGTTAGAAAAAATTTTCAGCATGGTTTTTCTAACACCAGCTCGTAGAGAAATGGAGCTGGCAGCACGGTATCGCTTCTACACACTTAAGTAAACACTCTCACCAATATCATTTGCTCATCTGCCCTGATGATGGACACTGTAACGCTGTCCGAAACGTTGGCTAAAGAAGGAGTTAGCGAAACACGGCATAACACCCCAAAAACAATAACAAAAATACTTTTTGGCCGTGAAAACCTAAAAACATACCAGAAGAGAAAATGTTTGACAGATGTTGAAAGGGTTAGAGCAAAATTATTTATTTTAAGAATTATACAATACCTAAATATCTTATTTAAATCCTGATATAATTTCTCGGATGATCTTTGAATTGCTAAGATTCGTGTTAAAGATTAATGATTTTTATCCATATTCATATCTAATAATGATATACGTACATAAGTTCCTGGAATCTTCTCATTAATTGTGTCGTAAGGACTTGAAATTATCAATATCTGAGCTTTGTGAAACTTTGTGAGCTTTGTGAAAATTCTTAAGTTTTGGGTGTTTATTTTACATTTATTTACAGAAAAATGTTTGGTAATACTCGTATGTTTTTAAATTTACCGAATATTGCATGTAAGTTTGTTCGGTTCTGGCTTCGCAATTTATTCATGAATAATTTGTTCTCAGAATTGCCGGGGTGAGAGATCATCATTCTAAAAAAAATCTTGAAGGTTTTAACTTTATTGTGTTACAAGATCTGAATACTTGGTAATTCCTGATCTATCTCTTTCCTTTCCCTCTTCCACTCCCGTCAGCCTCACATTGTTCCCAGGTAGGGATGCCCTCATCGCAAAAAAAAACCAAAACTTTGATGTTTTCTTTAATACCCCACAAGAGTCCAAACTGCTCCCGTCTGGAGCTAGTGAGACTATGGCATCCCAATTGGGGTATATTGTGAGGCCGAAGGTAGCGAAGAGTGGAAGAGGAAGGTGGAGAAGTTCCTGGCTATTCAGATCTGGTCACCAAACACGGCTAAAGCCATTTCAAGCAACCTTTCAGTTCTGAATGACCACGCCGGCCGTCAATAATAAAAAACGCTTGTCGAACGCTTCTCGATTTTGGGTGTCACCTTAAGCCTGGAGCCAGTGAGACTACTATCCCAATTCGGGTATTTTTTGAGGCTGAAATAAGTGAGAAAGGGTAGGACACAGAGAAGAGGAGGATGGGGAAGTACCTGGCTAATCAAATCTAGTCACCAAACATGGCTAAAGCCATTTCTAGCAACATTTCAATTCTTAATTGTGGTCTTATAATAATGTGAGTATAATTTGAGTATCTTCCACTCTGGAACGTGCCACAATACAATACATATTATTTTAAATGATTAAATTGTGAAAATAGAAATCAATCAATTATTACGGGATATGCTAGTCAAGAGCCTTGTCCCTCGACCAGGGAGGTTGTCATTGCTTTTGTTATTTACCTTTTTTTTTGGTTCCATGTAATAATATTACGGGACTCGTGGTATTGCATCACTCTCCCCGAGATCTGGAATAAATAATTAAAAAAAAAACTATAGAAAAACAATAAGCAAAAATACGGTGAAACCCAAATTAATGTAAAATATTTTATATTCTCCTGGAGCGACTTCGACTAAGCCAAGAGTCAACATGACACTAAGAATAGTCACACGTGCGACACTCTCCTCGTTTGCGACAAAGACAAAACATCGGCTCGTATTTAGCATCAGCATTCGACTGTCACCTTTTAATCCGTTCGTGGAAGGAGATCAGAGATCCCGGTAAAGCTATTCCTGAGTTGTTGTGTTTTTATTTCCGCGGTCCCTTTGACGCTTTGCCCCCGCTGCGCCGCCGTCACGTGTCACCGGACGCCTAATGTGCTGTCGGTACGGATCGCACCGCCACAACCATACTGTCACAACAACTCTTTTTGATTGAATTGTTGAAGTCGCTAGAATTCTTCAGTTAGGCCAGTTACATTGAAGTGTGAAATAACTCAAGTGTATAACTGTCTTCGTAAATCGTATTAAGCTTAAGCTAGCATTCGAAATGGACTTTACTGTAAAGATTTTCTTGAAGTTATTTTATTTTTCTTAAAAAAAAATTGTACCAGAAGTCAGTTATTATGCGAAATTAAGTTAAGGTTAAGTGTGAAATTAAGTTGGAAAAAATATTTTAAATTACGGAAGGTTTGTTTACACGGTACGTTTATTTCAAAGTTACATCTTATGATGGAAATGACATAGTCATCTCAAAATCGCGCAGTGTTCGAGTGTTCGCTGCCTTATGTCGAATTTTAATTTTTTGATAAGATGCCTCATTAAGGTTTAGAAGAGGTCAACAGCGGATTAAGCATTCCTAAGATTATGTAATAGGTACTAGCTTTTACCCGCGGTTTTGCTCGCACAGTATTATGGGAAAATTATTGTAGCAAAAAAAACAGTAATAATGATGTTTTAATTATTTATTTTATTTTATTGTTTCTGTTTTCTTTATAGTTCTCATTAGTAAGACTAAAATATGAAATGCAAATACCAGTTATCTTTACGTTTTAATAATTTGCGTTTAACATTCCTTTTGTTTATTATTATTATCATTTCAATAACTATGCTAAACAAACCACGGCTATTATGTGTTGTAATTTGTTATTTTATCTTAATTTTATTTCTTTCTCTTCTCTTTTTTTTATATTTTTTCTACTTTAGTGTGCAATTCATACACATATTTTAATCCTCTGTTTTTAAGAACCTAAATGAATATAATTTTTTTTTTAAATTAATATTATTCTAACAACTACGCCCAACAAATAACAGTATGTGCGTTTTAAGCTTTTTAACTTTATTTTTTATTATTTCTCTTCTTTTTATTTCCTCGATTTTCCCTCTTTTTTGTACAAATCATGTTCCATATGTTTACACTAATCCTAATTTGATTGTTCTAAAACGGGATCATCCTAGTTGAACAGTCAAAACATTTCATAAATAATGTATTTAAACGTAAAACATCTTACTAAATAAATAATTTTTTTTTTTTAAATTAGCAATTCATAATGTCCTTTCTAGTGCGTCCCCGTTTCCTTCCACCTTCCTCGCTTTACCCCTCCTTGGTCTCTTCTATCTCCTTGAACCCCCATCTCCCCTCTGCCTTTTCTCCCTGCTGCTAAAATGTATGAAATACACACATTTTCATTTATACAAATTTCACAATGCCAGACCTTGCCATTGTTACTCGCTAATAATGGTGCTTTCTATTTCTGAAAGAATTATTAAAATCCGTTTAGTGGTTTAGGCGTGAAAGCGTAATAAACAAACACACTCACTCTCGCAGTTATAATATTATTAGTATATAATGTTACGATACGCACTTCAGGCATTCTGACGTCACAGTCCCGCAAGCGACGACAGCCCGGGCAGTGCATTCCGCCTCCCCTCCTCGCAAGAAAGCACATACCGCACCCCTCCCCGCCATTCCGGCTGTAACTAGCCGGTCTCCCCACTCCACAGAACCCCGCCGACCGCCGTGAGAAGCAGCCGTGCCGCTCGAACACGCTCCCTTGGTTCTCGCGAGACGCGTCGCAATGGCGAACCACGCCAACTAAATTCCAACATTAAATTACGAGGTCGCATAGCGTTGGGGCGACCTACGCTGACAATGGCTGCTCCCTCGGTCTTCTGTCGCCAACCACCTGCTGTGAATAACCACCATTCCTCTCTTGTTCTGCATGTGTCCCCACCGTAAATTCCCGGTCAAACCATCGCATTCCCAGAGAGAGACTTGAGAGGGCTTCTCCCGTTAGGAGATACCTAGATAGGCACGGTGTTGTTTTGTGATTTATATTGTGTTTTGCAAGATGATGTAAATGTGTATTCCTGACAATACAAATATGTTTCACCCAACTACCTCTTTCATTTGATTGGAATCACGTGGGCGGGCTTTGGCAAATACCTATGTACCTTGTAAACCTAGTTACCTACGACCCTGATGAGGAGAGAATTTCCTGCCCGCCGACGACTTGAGCTGGCCGAGGGCGAAAGGTAGGTGGGCTCCCTATTTTGGGACCGCTACAATAAGTACAGTTCAATGGAAATGAAGAAGGAATTAAAAAATATTCTAGTCATTAAGGAGTGACCAGAAAATATCTTGGTGACCACAAGAGAATCACACTTATGGTCTGAAAAATAAAAAACCGGAATAATCACATGTTCAGTAATGTCAAAAACTCTTTGGATTCCGGTATATACTCGTACAAATAGGTAAATAACACATGTTTTAATTCAGCATTAATATTTTACATAGTACTAAAATAAATAGTAATATAAAATAATTTGTAGGTACTTACATAATATTACAAATGTAAACTGGAGTGAACAAGTCGTCCGGTACGTCGGTGTCCGCAGTTCTCCACGAAGCGCAGAACAGCGAGAAGTGGAGGAACCTTGTCCGCCATGGAAATTGGAGTAAGGGTCACGATACTCAGTAATAAAAAACCGACATAAGAAGAAGAAACAACCATATAAAACAGAACTGAACTCCACAAAGTAGGTATCTACAGTAGTAAACTTTTATTATCCAAGAAACGAAAATTTGTAAATAATGACCAAATTTTATTCGTTACTTTCAAAAACAGTATTTTATTTTGGTTTATACGAGGGTCAGTCAAAAGGTAATTTTCTACTTATATAAACTGAGTTAAGTGAAAATTTTGAATTTGGTGCTATTCCCCAAACCTTCTTCTACAATCTTCTGCAATAGTAACTTTTTGCGTTAACATGTGGCAACACTGCAGTCGCTTGCAAAATGGCCGACGTCGATGTTCGTAATACACAGCGTTCTGTGATTGATTCTCGACTGTAGAAGGTGAAACGCCCATTCGCATTCGTGAAAGACTGAAAAATGTGTACCATGTTAGTGTGGATGTCAGCACTGCTAGATGATGGGTTCGTCGCTGTAATGAAGCTGAAAGACAAACACAGCTGGCTGATAAAAAGCGGAACGGCGCAGGCCGTTGCGAGTTGATGATGGTGATCCCAGATAACTACAGACGATTATTCGACCACTGATTATTCAACAAAAGTTTGTGCAAAGTGGGTATCAAGAAAGTTAACCGGCCTGAATAAAGAAACAAGAAAAACAAAAGCCTCACAACACTTGCAGAGCAGGAGATGAAATATGGGTTCTTTTATCTGAATCAAAGAGGCAGATTTTAGGGAAAATTCAGGCTAGATTTCTGGAAAAAAATGACACTGGAGATGAAATATGTTTTTTTTTTATCTGAATCAAAGAGGAGAGAATCAGTCAATTGCATCAATGACATTACACAAACTCACCAAGAATAAAAAAATTCCAAACTGTGTGATCGGCGGGGAAAGTTATGGCGATGGTGTTCTAGATATGATCGTGCTTTTTACAACACTGTGATACATTCCCTTGTTAAAAAATGGACCAAAGCTGTGGAAACGGACGGATATTATATTGAAAAGTAACAAATTAATTTTCATTAGTGTGGTTTTCAAACCCATGTATTTGAATTTTTTATTTCTTGTCAATTAAAGGAGAAAAAAAACAAGAATTACTTTTTGACTGACCCTAGTTTTTAAAAACAGCGAATGTATTTGAAATTGAACGTCAAGCGCGATTATCTGATGACATGTTTTTTCTTGTGTAGATCCAGGAAATAGGTTTTCATCATTGTCAAATTCCTTTGGATATTCACATAGTAATTAACAGACAATATTTAAAAAAAAAAAGTATTATATAATAAAGTGTAATCAGGTTCAGTGAGAAGAAACTAATTTGATACATTTTGATGACTGATTTGAAGAAATAAAGTTGTTTTAAAGTAAGTCGGGATGTGGAAAAGTAAATTCAAGTAACTTATAATCTAAATGAAAATATGAAAGAAAACAAGACACAGAAAAATAGAAAAAGACAATGGTCGCACCAGGGACTCGAACCCAGATCTCTCGTCTAACCGGGACGTGAGTTAGACACGTCCCGGTTAGACGAGAGGTCTGGGTTTGAGTCCCAGTTGTGACCATTGTCTTTTTCTATTTTTCTATTTTTCTGTGTCTTGTTTTCTTTCATATTTTCATTTAGATTATAAATGTTATCTCCTTCTTCAATGATATATTACGTTAATGGGAATAACCTTCAAAAGTTATAAAAAGAGAGTTTTTCTCATAAAAAATCAAGTAACTTAAATTCCGATATTAGGTTTTTCATGATGGGTTCTGCGATGTTGTTTCAAGGGACTCAATATTAGATTTTTTTAATTTTTAATTATTATACATTAGTTTACACTTTAGAATTGAATAATGCTGTCCTTACTGAGTGGCTTACCCGTGCGATATATCGTAAGTAAATTCAATTCCTTTTTTCCTTACTTTTTAATAATATGTTCACATAAAACACACGCGATGTGTACAAGCGGTCATGGCAACATTAATTGTTTCCAAGTTTGAATTAAATTCTTGTTAAATAATAATTTTTAATAGTAAAAATTCACTCAACACAATTTTTTTTCAGTCTATTTTTAGTGTTTTGCTTCAAGGCTTATAATATTTATATTGAGTAAATTATGTGCGTGGGAGGAGCTCCTATTAATCATTTTGCTTCTATAAATATAACTTTGAATAGTTAGTATGTGTTGGTTTAAATAAATGTGGCCTGAAAACGTGGTTAAAAAAACAAACGAAATTGAAAGCAAAAATGCGTAATCAAACATCCCGTAATTTACCGCAGACAATAATCTATCGAAGCTATTTTTATTTATTTACTTTATAAAATTGAACTTCATGTAGCAGTGAAGTTTGTTTGACGCATTTCAACGAAAGTTTGTTTATTTGATGCAATAAAATAAAATTTGTTAGATCAAAAAAATATCAGAAAGAAGAAAGTCAAGAAGATACAGCAATTCTTTCTCGGCGCGCCTTGTCTCTCTTTGTGACATTACTTTGTGGAAGTCAAAGGAAAAAGACTCCGACCGAGAACATGACGCGCCGCCACTGCGCTAACGAAACCAATTAATTCCCAATTCGATAATGTTTCCCCCAAACCACAACACATAAACAAAAAACATGATAATATTAATTCGATACCAGTGCCGCGGGGTTTCAATTGGGGGGTTTCGAGCCAGCAGGCCTACGGCCTCCGTGGTTGAGTGGTTACGAATCCGCAGGTCGCGGCCTGGCGAGTTTATTTTTGATTATTTCGTGTAATGATCAGAGTGCAAGATACTCTCAGTATCGCTCAGTGAGACCACCATTCAGAATTGAAACGTTGTTTGAAGTGGCTTTAGCCATGTTTTATGACTAGATCTGATTAGCCAGGTAGTTCCCCACCTTTCCCCTCCCCAACTCCTTCCTCTTCCTACTTACCACTAGCCTCAAAACATACCCTAATTGGAGATGCCATAGTCTCTCTGGCTCTGGGTGGTTCAAAGCAGTTGGGACTCCAGTGCGGTATTCACTTTTTTTTTTTTAAATAATCATCGTTCGAATAATAATTCTATCGCACGGGAAAAGATATTCGCATAATGATTTGTTAAAATGTTAAAATAATTGTAATAGATAAATCTCTGAGATGGGAGGAACACATAGACTCTACCACCACAAAGATCAGAAAACTTACTCATCTTTTTATGTCTGTTAGAAATATTCTTTGCGTAAAAGATCTGAAACAAATGTACCATGCCATGTGTAATTCTTTGCTAGAATATGCATCCTTAGGATGGGGCGGCTGTTCGAAAACAATTCTTGATCCCTTAGCAAAAGCACAAAAATCGCTTCTAAGGGTCATCCTTAAGAAACCTTTCAGGTATCCCAGTGATCTATTATTTGAAGAGTTACGAGTTCTTGACGTACGGCAACTTTACATAAGAAAAACTATTCTACATACTCAAAAACATCGACACCACTATTCATCCATTGATCATCTCCACAACACCCGTCATGCAAGGAGGAATCCAGTAGTTCCACCAAATACCAACACATCACATGCACAAAGACAATACTCTTACTTAGGGCCAAAATTGTTCAACCTCGTACCCGATGCATGGAAATTGAAAAGTGCAAGCACTCTGCGCAAATGGGTTAGCAATTGGCTTCTGGACATGGGGAGACTCGAGAGCGAACACATGCTCACACAAACTCACTTACCTAATAATATGTACTATCAGGTTTACGTTAATCCATAAGAATCTTATAAGTACTCATCTAATTAGCTGGTATAATATAGGTTGTATAATATTATCTTTATTTTTTTATATTGTTATCTTCAAACTTAGAGTTACTAGGTTACAAAAATAGGTACAAAAAATATTTTAAAAGTTGTAGTATTGATAAAATTAAATTATGAGTAAAATATTATGTACTATCAAAAATTGTACATCGAAGAAAGATTTAGTTTTTATTTTTCTGTTTCACAAACCAATGAGTTCTTATTTTTATTTTTTTCTTTGTAGCTTTAATATATTATCATTCAAATTTTTTGTACTTGGTAACTCTTCTCAGTAGCTTTTTACTATTAATATTAAATTTAATTGTTTTATTGCTTTTAATCTTGCACTTGACTGTAGATTTAACAAATACAAATGTAATCAGCACTTATGCCCTCATTCATTTACTAGTATTTACTAACTACCTAATGTGAACTAAACCAGGCAATTCGACTGTCCTAAAACGGGAAATCTCTTAGTTGGACAGTCAAAGTTTTCTTATAATGTGTATGTATTTTTGTTCAAATAAATAAATAAATAAAAAAAAATAAAAAAAAAAATAAATTGTAGTTTTTTTTAAATTGGGTTTGGTAACAATAAATACAAGGACAATATTAAGCCCTCGGATCTCAATTCTACATCAGTCACCAAATGACAAGTCTTCATGAAACTTATTCTATATCCCTGTCTATTATATCTAAAGAACAGCTTTCACTTTGCGTAAGTTTACCGTGGACGCAATATTTGAAATAATTCTAAAAAACCAAAAACCTTGAACACGGTTTGTTTATTATTTTAATCATTATATTTATGAGTGAAAAAATAAAACTGTACAAAATATTAATTATAATACGTGTGTTCGACTAAATATGTTTTTTTTTTTAGTTTCATGTGAAGTAATTAAAAGAAAAAATAAAATCCTGGTACTAGTACAAGGTTCAATGTTGAGTTCTGGATGTGATTAAAGGGATTTATTATTAGATATATTTAAACTGGTTGTTATCTGGTTTTTCTTCAAATTACGTCGTTTTTTTACGTTCACGTATTTTTCGACTCTTGTTGGTGACTTTGATTATTTTGGGAGGCGGGTATGAGTACTGTCGACCCAAGAACTTGGTGGCTTGGTGTTTGGGTATCTTGGATGTATTTGCCTACCAGCTGGGTGGTGGGCCGGAACCCGGCGAGGCCGAATAAGGGAGACCATTTAACCCCTCCAACGGGACTTTCGGCACCAACATCTTGAATCGTAGTGGGGGAGGTGGAATCATACTTATAATGATTCCTGCTCACCCCTCATACTTTTTTCTTACCAGAACTTATTTTCTCTAAAAAGACCCTAAACACAAAGACACTACACATAGCATCCCCAAAGATTACACAGGCTCTTTGGGATTTTTTCCTCCTATTTGGAGGTAATATAAAAAAAATGTGAAAAATAAAATGCTGTAGAAAATTCTTTGTCCAGTCGGTGGTTGAGTGGGCATCGCGTTTGGGTCCCACCCGGGCGTCCCGTGTTCGATTCCTTGGCTGGCTAAGTCCTCCATCACAACACAAGCAACATTTTCGGCTTTCTGTGATGGTAGTAGGAGATTTTCAAACATTGTTGGGTTATTCGTAACCCGAGAATGTTTGTCTTTCTTTTAAAAAAACACTCATTATATCAAATTCCTTAAAATAATTTCTCTCTTGATTTACGTTTATAACATTTCTAAATTTGTTAATTTTTTTTTTTATATTGCCTAAGATACAAAAAAAAGATAAATAGTCTGCGTGTAATGCAACAAATGTTTTATACAAATAAACTTTTTTATAATTGAAATTTTCTCCAATTTTTCCAAGGAATGACACCTACTGCATTTTCTTCCAAAGATATCTGAGTCTAGAAATTTTTCCAAAAAATTTATCTTCTTAACCTTTTCCAAGTTTTCACCGTCCATTATCACTCGATGACGTTCATCGTATTTGCGGTTACATTTTTGTTTATACTCAAAGAATAAAGAATAAAACACTTGAAGTTCCTTCCATACAAATTTAATGGAAAATGTGTCATTGACTTAGTATCTTTTGGTTGTAGACCATTAAGCATGTGATACGTCTCTTTTACACTTGCCTGAAATTGTGTATCGCTATCCTTTTCGTGATCATGGAGGAACACATATTTTATAGAAACATATTCCCAAATTGTGCCGATAGTTAGATCACAAAACACCCCTACGCGGCACTTTTTGTGTTAAGCCGCCGCTACCCAAATTTCTACCGATTTCTTACATATCTCCCTTGAACATTTGAAGTTTTTAAGCTCCTTGAAATATATGTGTCATTTTCGAAAATAATATCTAGACAAAATTGTGAAATTCCCTCGATAGAAAAACATCGCAAAATATGCTCCGAAAATTATTAAAAGCATGTTGATTTCACTTATTTTAGAAGTTATATTTATGAAAAAATTCACAGTGTTTCTTTAAAAGCTATTTTAGATGTTCCTCGCGAATTTTCGCTCTATTCTAAACGAATCGTGTTTTATGAAACATTTTCATTAATTTCATTCAATTTTATCGTTTTAAATATAAGCGCGCTCTCTCCAACATTCGTAATTACATATCTCTCCATCTTTTTCTTTTTGAGCGGAGATGCAAGTGAAATACATTATACAAAGCAAAAATTTTAGCTTGCAATCCCATCCCGGTTTCGGCCAAAATTTTCATAGAAGAAGAAATTGTTGAAATTTATAATTTACAGTCATGTTCATGCGAAAATAAAATCACGAAAATAAATCTAAGAGCACAATTTAAAATGTAAGAGTTTTCAATATGCTGACAGTATTTTTACAACCTATGAATGAATACCTATTTGTCGTTTTTTTTAAGAATAAAAAAACAATGAAAATAACTAAACAAGCATCATTTTAGTGTAAACCATTCATTGAAAAATTAAAGCTGCGTTTGAAGAATGTGAAAATTAAAAATACGAAAAATTTAACTGGGGTGAAATTTAACGCTTTAGAAGTGCTGAAATTATCATCTACTTTTTCATTTAAAGAAAAGTTTTAAAGTGTTTGAAGTTCTTCAATGAAGTGCTCGCTGCACTTCGAATCGATGGATGGTTAAAAAAAACCCTTGACGGATGAGTACCAAATCATTTAATGAAAGAAAATGTATAGCGTAATTAAATGCATTAATTTTATGTTTTGATTTTACCATTCATAATATTTTTAATTAAAATTGTTTTTATTGTATGTTTTATCATACATAATTTTATTGTGGGATGATAATATTAGCAACATATATTTTGTAAAGAATGTTTAATTAAATGAAGACATTATGAGCGAAACTCAATCGAAAATCTGGAAACAGAAAAATCAGAAAAAGATCTTTACACCTCTGGGACTCGAACCCAGGACCTCCCTACTTTCCGGGTTGGGTGCTCTTATCCACTGAGCTAAGGTGTCGATATCCAATTCGGTCACTTTTAACTGTACCATACTTCGGCTAAGAACCACCCTTATTATCTTCATTTTTCTCAACGCATATTTTTATTGGCTGCCATCTTTATGTATGATTGCAAGATTCAACTCGAACTAAATGCAATCTAGATGATGTCTGGATAAATTTATATCCATTTTTATTTAATGTGCGATATCTGTTGACTTTTCTGCAAGTCTAGGGTGAATATTATTATTTTTTATTTTAATTTTTTATGAGTAAAACCTCAAACTATAATATTTAATTAAATGAAGACATTATGAGCGAAACTCAATCGAAAATCTGGAAACAGAAAAATCAGAAAAAGATATTTACACCTCTGGGACTCGAACCCAGGACCTCCTCACTTTCCGGGTCGGGTGCTCTTATCCACTGAGCTAAGGTGTCGATATCCAATTCGGTCACTTTTAATTTTGTTTCGTTTTTCACATACTTCGACTAAGAACCACCCATATTATCTTCATTTTTCTTAACGCATATTTTTATTGGCTGCCATCTTTATGAATGATTGCAAGATTCAACTCGAACTAAATGCAATCTAGATGGTGTCTGGATAAATTTTTATCCATTTTTATTTAATGTGCGACATCTATTGACTCTTCTGCAAGTCCAGGATGAATATTATTATTTTTTATTTTAACTTTTTATGAGTAAAACCTCAAACTGTAATATTTAATTAAATGAAGACACTATGAGCGAAAAATTTATCCAGACACCAATAAATCACGGGATATTTTAATTGTAGGATTTGTGGAGCTAAAAAGCTGATTTGAAGAACACACCAGAACAAATACAATTGATTGATACAGAAGATCAATAAAATGTACTAATGTATAGGTTTCTGAATGTGCATTAAAATGAAAATTAATATTTTTTTTATTAAATGAATTCTTGACATGATTAGTATGAGTTCATAGATATGTATGTATGATAATAATGTTATTTACAGGGTAATCAGATACCTAATCACTTATATAAACAACCACCATGGGACCTTTAGGTTTATCTGGGAGGTGCACAATCGTGCCATCGGAAGGCAACGTATCTGTCGGTCGTGCAAAAAACAGTTTTTTTTTTTTTTTAATATTTTTAGTGTGTTTCTCCATTACAATATCTTGACAACAAAATGAAAACCTACAAAAACTCTATAATACAAGCTGATGTGCCGTCGTTGCATAACTTTATCCGTACGGAATTTTCCATTCAGCACTATTTTTGTTATACAGTAAAGTTGACAATAACATAGTGGCCCTTTGAAGATAATATCGTGTGGTAATTACTACAACTAGGTAACTCGGAATACAGCTCTGTTGTGAATTTGAATTATAAGATGGTAATCAATCTGATTAATCGGTTGTTGTATATTTATACTGATATTGTTAAATCGTAGATTGGTGTGTTGGGAACCATAATACCTATATTTTGGAAATAAGAAAATAGCTAATCATTTTTTTTATATTTGTTTACAAAAATGGAATGACTTACCTGGTTGTTTGTTACATACAAAAATGCAACGAAAACATTCCACAAATTTTAGTCCTACGACCAGGTAAGTCAAGTTGCCTAATTGAAACATGAAAAAACCCTTGTGTGATGTAACTAGAGTTATCTAATTATAGAATCAAAGGAAACCGTTTCTTGGAGAAACCCACTAAAGTCATATTCAAATAACTTGATGATACCAATGCGTTACGTCTATTCTGTTTGTAATATTCACAGACGAGGAAATAGAGTTATGCTTTTAGTTTGTAACTCAAAAATTCTGATTTCGGAGTTACCTAGTTGGAACAATTACCTACCCCACTATATTACGCTATTTCAACATAAAGAGAGAACTTTGCTCAACCGTCAAATAAAGTCAAGGAAATTTGTAGTGATATCGTTAAATCAAGTTTATTTGCAAAATTATATATTTCTATTTATATTTTTATATTCAAATTCTAAGAAAATAATCTTTTGCTAATTAATCTTTTTGTCTTTTGTCTCCATAAGTAGTCATTCATTTAATTACTTGCCTATTTTTATTTAAGAAAAATTAATAGTTTAAAATAAGGTTGGTTTATGCTTGTGCTATCTGTTTAACTGAGAAACCACTTAAAGAATTCCTTGTTACGCAAAAACATTTTAAATCAAACTATATATTTAACGAACTAACAATTATAACATTTATATAATTACATATATAAATATTTCGACTACCATAACACGGGCATGTGCCTAGTGTGGTAGTCAAAAAACATGTAAATTGCATACAAAAGTTATTTTATTAATAAAGAAAAAAACAATGAACCACAAAATGTTAACGCCGAGACCGTTTGTTGCCCCAAATCATCAAAATCAGCCACTGTGCACCGCTATGAAAAAGTATTATTAAATTGACAGAAGGTTTTTCTTAAGGAATTTTTAGCGTGTCGTTTGTTAATATGTTTTTCAAATAAGCACAGAGAAGAATACTGTTTATATTTATCACAATACATTTAAACGATTTTTTGGGCTATTGAAAAATTCATTTAATATGTTGTTTATTTTCAGTTAGAAAAATTTCAAGCGCTTCTAAACTTTTCACCATTTCGAGTCCTGAAAAAAAGATAAAACATTCAGCAATACTTGCCTACATAATATATTATATTGAATTTTACTTGTGAAATCTGTTTTGATTTTTTGTTTGAAAAATATTTTTGAAGCTATCTCCAGATTGTAAAACCTTCAACAGCATTTTGAACTGAGAACATCCTTTGTATTTAAAGTAACATGACTATTCGTACCTTAATTCTAAACTATTCTCCAATAAGGTCCCACTATCCAGGGAACTAGTGCAAGACTATGTTATTCCCAATTGGAGAATACTCTGAGGCGGAGGGAAAAGGAGCAACAAGAAGATACGAATAATGAAGAGAATTATTGAAAAATAATTATATTTAATATTATTTTCATTTTGTCAAATAAAGCAAAATAAAACTAATTTTGTACTCATTTTTTTAATTATGTGGCCGTCGGCGCTAATAAAAAACTGTTAAAATAAGCGAAACTAGCAGTCCACAATAGAGTGTTGGTACCTACCCTGATGTATGGCAGTGAGTTATGGAACTGGCAGAGAAAAGATTGTAGAGCGATCAGCGCGAGTGCACTATATAGCCACAAATCTTTTTTTAACCATGGCAACCCTGACCGCAGCGCGGATACAGCTGTCATCCGGAGATTCTTAAAAACCATTCGCTTCTCCGAGTTCTGAGCGTTCGCAGCGATTATCGCTATACATAAATCCTTCTGATAAAAAACGTGTCTTTAAATTGTACTACTTGTTCAGTTAATAAACGTGAAGAATGTTACAACTTCCTTCTTTCATTTTTATCTCATAAATGACAAATATTAGCACGATTACACATGACAGTGAATCGGTAAGTATAGCGGAGGCAGATTTTACCAGCATCGCTAAAAGATGAAACTAGACTGAATGTCTACTGCCAAATCAAGATTTTTCATTTTTATTTCAATGCAGTTGGAGTTCTGACAGGAGCAAGGAAGGACGTTCTTCACGACGCAGTATTACACCAAGCAAATGGTGCAGTTTCGAAAAAGTAATCGAAAATTTGCATTTTTACTTTAAGAATTAAGTTTGGTTTACCTTAATTTATTTCTTACTACTTGTTCTTAATGTTAAAACGATCTGGTGCCCTTGATTATTTTGTAATAGCCTATCCACTCTATAAATTTGATAATTATCACGTGACATTTAATTTGACTGATAGAAGATATCATCGAGCTTCCATTCACCCCTGAGATATTAAAATTATGTTAGGGTCTTAGTCAATCGATATATTTAATCTAATCTTTTAAATTTAAATCTTTCGAAATAAATGAAAACAGAATGAGCAAAAGAATAAATAACATATTTTACACCCCACAAACCAATACTAAATTATTGCAGACACACAGCAGTTTCATTGGTCCTCGTTCATTTAACCTTCTACCGCTACAAACTCAAATGATAAATAAAATGATAAAATACGTAAAAGAGGTAAAATTATGGTTGAATAATGTAAATATTGAAACGCTTTTTCTATAAATTTATCCATCCTTCTACAACTCACGTTCTGTAACTTTCTAAACTTTAGTACAATGTGTTTTCTGTTTATTTTTTTTTTTTTAAATAACTAAAAAAAAAAAATTAAAAAAATTAAAAATCATTATGTTTTTTTTCCGTATTTTTATTTTATTTTTATAATAGCTGAAAAAAAACCTTTTTCACTTATTCTACCAATGTATTACTAACTTTTTATACTAACTTTATATTTTATATGTTTTTTAAGTACTACTAAGTTATACTTTTGGTACTTGGAAATATAGTATTTTGTTTTAATATTACCCACACTTAGGCAGTGCCTTAGTGGGTTTTCATCTCTTGTTCATACAATTTGTTATTATATATTATGTTATTATATGTGCTATTATACATTATATGTACAAAGAAATGAGAATAAATAAAGTTAAAAAAAAAAAAAAAAAAAGTCCATGGATTCAATAAATATTTATATTCTCACAGAATGAGTTTCAATTCATGTTAATCGACATTATTTTCATGCTCTGGTTTCATTTTACACTTTACATACATCTTTACACATCTTAAAATAACCATTAAATTATTAAACTTTTATTTCAATTGCTACGTTTGACAGTGAAATAAGATCCCCGAGTCCTTGAGGCGTATATGGTCAAACCATCTATGATCTTATGAGAAATGTAGAGACCTCCGAAGAATGCAAGGCTAATGTAACCGTAATGAGTAAGATTAAGAAAGGGACCCTCTGATGGTTTGGGTGTGTTGAACAAATGAACGAAGAAAGGAGTGTAAGAAGAATATATGACGCAAATGTGAATGGTAGAAGAAGTCTGGGATGCCTGAGGAAGACATGGCTCAATCAGGTGAATCAGATACTTGATTCGGGTCATGTTGGTAGTCAGAATAATATAACAGTTTGTATGATATGATTTATGGTATGATTTTAGGTTTTCACGGCCAAAAGTATTTTTGTAATTTATTTTTGGGGTGTTACGCCGTGTTGAGCTACCTCCTTCTTTAGCCAACGTTTTTGACAGCGTTACAGTGTCCATTATCATCTGCCCTGATGATCATCTGCCCTACCCAGCTCATCTGCCCTGATTATGGACACTGTAACGCCGTCCGAAACGTTGGCTAAAGAAGGAGGTAGCGCAACACGGCATAACACCTCAAAAATAAATAACAAAGATATGATGTTTGATTGTAAATGAGGCAAAGAGCATGTGCCAAGATTGAGTTGATTGGCAGTCCGTCCTCTCTGCCTATCCCTGCGGGGAAACGACTTGATAGTTAGTTAGTCAGTTATGTAGCGAAAACACCATTATAAATGATTAACAATTGAATTTTCGTCAGAAGTCTATCTAATACATTTGCTACTAAAGATACATTTCAGAAAAAAATCTGCAAAGAATTGCCCATGAAGTGTAAATCAATAAAACGTGACAAGTGACGGAAGCATCCAATTTACAGAGCTCTGTACAAAATTCGCTCAGCGTATTTCACCCTTCACCGAATTTAACTCAGTACGCGACGTATTTCAACTAAACCATTTTTTTAGCTGACCAAACTGACAGATTGAAGTTTAAACATCAGCGTAGAAAAACACTGTTAAAGCTCTCCACACGTGAGCTCCGGGCATTGAAAGCTTTCAAGAGCTTTTAAACCTAACCATTTCGAAGCGTAAACACGATATTTTACAATTGAAGATAATAAATTACCTGCGCAATTTATGTGGAGCTTTATGGAATCAATAAGAAGCTTCGAACATTTAAATGAACTATACGCAAGAGCTTTTACCTTCACCAAACATGAAGTTAAGCGTTGGGGAGAGCTTATAGAGGATAAGGCGCTTTATATACGTACTTTAAATCAAAGCTTTTTGCATTAAATTAATATATGTGGTTTGAAAAAAATCGAGATTGAATTTTTAATCGATTGTACATTGATTAAAACACTTTCCAAGGATTGCACTTTTTTAATGTGAATACCGGATAGCGCGCCAGTGAGTCAGTGTGGCTATAGCATCCCCAATTGGGGTTTGTTGTGAAGCTGAAGTAGTGCGGAAGGGAAGGAAATGGAGAGAGGAAGCTTGGAAAGTACCTGGCTTTTTATTTTTTATATGAATACCTCACAAAAGTCCCACCTGCTTCCGTCTTGAGCCAGTGAGATTATAGCATACCAGGGAAGATGAGGAAGGAAAATGGGGAAGTATCTGCCTTTTCAGATTTGGCCACTAAACATGGCTTAAGCCATGTCAAGCAATTCAATTTTGAATGGTTGTCTGACACCAGGGTTTAGTATCTTTCACTTAAGAACGTACCGCAAAAATAATATAAATTATTTTTAATAAATTAATTGTAAAATAACACAAATTAATAAAATAAAATGTATTTACGCACGCCGGGATTTGAATCCACCACCTTTGGATTGCTAGTTGAAAGCCTTTCCCCATGTCAACGGAGGCCTTCGTGGTAGCAGGCATCTGTTCTAGGACTTCGGTTATTTTAATCAAGGGAATTTTAAAATATCAATCTTTACTCCGCTTGCTATTGACCAAATGTCATATTTTCTTGATACTATGGATACATGGAAAAGAAACAAGATTCCTAATATGGGCAATATAAATTATACTCCGTTGGCATATTTTGTACATTTTATTATAGTGATAACATCATGGCAAGCTGGAAACAAACTTTCAACGAGTGTAAAGCATTACATCTGTTTATGTGTGAAGCTCAGTATCAAACGCTGAGCAACTATCAAATATGAAATCAACATTATTAAATTGTATCTGGTTTGGTTCTACTGATTTTTGTTTTAAACAATTTTAGTGCAGAAATATCTTAAAGTTAAAATATTAGACAAGACGCCATGTTGTTTGATGTGGTATGTTAATTTCATTGTACTATAATAATTAAAAAAAACATGTTCCGGTTGGGGCAAAACCTGATAATAAAGCTGATTTACAAAAATGACAACGATATCCAAAACTAGATATATCATAATATAAACATTTTCCTTCGTACCATGGCGTATCGCTGAAGTAAATAGTGTTATGGTGAAACACAAACAATTATAATTGAAACGTTTTTAGAAATGAAGTTCGTTGTGTTGACTGACCACATCTGAATAACTTAGTGCTGCATCATCTTCACGACCTCCTTCTTCTCCTAACTTCCTTCCTTCGACCTCACAGCAAACCCATGGTGATGGCGTAGTAAACCTGACTCCGGCATTTGTGACTTTTGTGCGGTATTCAAGAGTGTGAAAAATATGTTTACATATACTATGATATATGTAGTAGGATGCTATGATAAGCAAAGGACACGGAAGACTTTTGCTTTAAATGCAAGGAAAGTAAAAGCTTATATGTTTAGTTCCTACTTTTTGACGGCTGGCGTGGTCTAACGGTAAGGCTCTTGACTCGCAATCCGAAGGTCGCGGGATCGAATCCCAGCGTGGAAAATAAATTTTATTTGATTAATTTGTGTTATTTCACAATTAAATCATTAAAATAATATACAGTATATTTGCGGCACGTTCCAGAGTGGAAGGTACTCTCAGTATCGCCCTGGTGTAAGACCATCATTCAGAATTGAAACGTTGCTTGAAATGGCTTTAGCTGTGTTTGGTAACCAGATCTAAATAGCCAGGTACTTCTCCACTTCCTTCTTCCCCATCTCCTTCCCTCCCCTCCCCACTACCTTCAGCCTCACAACATACTCCAATTGGGGATGCCATAATCTCACTGGCTACAGACGGGAACAGTTGGGACTCTGGTGTGGTATTCGTATGAAAAAAAGAGTCATGAATCAAATCCTCTCTCTAAACATCACGTTGCTGGATAAGTACTTGAAATTTGGAATAATGGCTAGAAAGATGTGCAAATTTGCGTGCATTTTTTTATAATGGAATAAATATTGGATTTTTCTTGGAAGCAATTTGTTGGTGTTTTTCGTTTTTAAGTAAAATGAATCTTGGAAATTTGCCACTTTGTATTCATTCGTTTTGTTGTGGCGATTATTACCTTGAGGTATGGGAGTGGAACTACATCACTATATTGTGGTTGGGTCATGTACTCCTTCGCAAAGATTCGGTGGTAAGTGATTGGTTATCCTTTTTTCTTGCATACCTTGTTTTTCCTACATATATTACCGCCCGTTTGCATCAAACACCATATCGTATCGTTTCATTTTTAGTATTTACATTCTATTTACTAGTGCATCTAAAGCTGCAATTGGTAAGCGGTTTTGTATGCAACAGTCAGGTTAGAAACTTATACATCAGTTCCATCGTAAATGAAATTTAACTTGTCGATGGTTGATGATGCAAACGGATAGGGGTACCTAAACGAGAAGGGAGTGGAATTTTATTGCATGAATGAAAAATTCTTTTGATGTCGACACACAACTCACGAACATAAAACACTGTCGCTATCAGGGGTGGATCATGATAAACATTCGTTTTATCTTTTTCCATTTACCAAATCACTCTCGACTGAGATATTACTGCATTATTCAGGCAGCGAAAGAGATTTTTAATTTTCTCACACGAGGAAAAACTACCCCCCTGGGATCGTGGACTGGGGAAGTCCAGTTATTATGCACCCTTTTTAACATAATCGTTTTATTCTAATTGGCTTATTGGGGAGCGGGAGATTGGATTGAATGATAGTGTGAGATGAAACACAACTGTCAGAAAGTTGTTTGGGATAATGTTTTAATTCAAATATTCAGGGTGCGAGATTGCATTTGATTGAAATCCGTTAATTTGATTAGAGAGTTAAGAAATATTTTTTTTTTTTAAATAGATTATGATTTCTTATAACGTTCATTGAAATTATTAAAGTAATTGACAGAAGAATTTTTTTTGATATATTTTTATACAAAAACTTAAGTAATCAATTAGATTTCTTAATTGAATGAATTTCTTAGATTCCAAGAATCCTTATTGTGACAACTATGTGATGGCGTCAGGCTACATTTGGTTATAAATATTAACTGCACACCATATGTAACTTTTATGAAAATATCGCTGGTATTCTTAATATGCCTCTTCTCGCGTGTAAAGCTGTGCTAATTAAACATTTTAGCAATACATATATCATCTTAAGTGGAAATATCACATTGACAACCTTGCAATAAGGGTTAGAAAGTTGATTCACATAAGTTTTGCATTACGTAATATAATGAAACAACAAGACCTAAGAAAAATATATTTCGGATTATGCAACTCCATCTTAACGTATGGTTGTATTGGTTGGGTAGCATCAGGTAGAACAGTTTTAGATCCGCTTGTTAAGGCCCAGAAATCCATAATTAGTGTAATTATGCGTAAACTCTATAGATTCTCTAGCGATCAACTCTACAAACAATTTAATGTACTTAATGTTCGTCAAAACTACATAAAAAGGGTTATTATCTATTATCCACGTACGCAAAAATCTAGAAAATCTTCATAAAATTCAGCATAAATATATCACAAGAAGTCACACTAGAAAGAATCTCGTGGTCCCAGGGAGCAATACGGCAAAGTATCAAAAGACATATACCTACATATCTGTGACCGAAACTGTATAATAAAATCCCCACAGAGTTAAATATTAAGACTTGCAAAATGTCCTGCGCCGGTTCATTAATAACCAAATGGTTGATTGGCTTGTCACTTAAAATTTTACATGGTTACCTATTAATGGCACATGGCACAAAAAGTAAAAAACTTAGTACATATTTAAATTAGAAAATAAAAACATTCTTCTACAAAATATATTTTTCACCAGCATTTGGTTCCTTGGAACGGGCAATCTGCCTATCTAGAAACTATATCGACTTTCAAGACACAATAACACTTGTACACATTTGTATTATTATTATGTTGTTTTTGCTAACATAACATTCGCATAACAAGTTTTTAGGTTTCGATTTTGTTTCTTCTTAATTGCTCTCATTCACATGTTACTAATGCATATTCTTTTTATTTTATTACGTTTACTTATGTAATTTTTAACTTTTTCTTTTGCTTCTATTTTTTCGTTCTATACTTTACTGAATATTAAAAAAAAAACATATATATGATTGGCACTTGTGCCGTAAATTCTAAATAAATAAATCAACAACTTCTTCTTTAATTTGTACGCAAAAAGTCAACTTTTGAGAACTAATTATTTTTTCTGGCACCCCAATACATCTCTGCTGTGGAATGCCCATGTTTCGTCAATTAGCGATGTAGCATTTGATATGGCAATAGACCCTACGTATTTTTGTTTCAGGATAATGAATATTATCACTTTTGTAACGTTAGTCAGAAAACTTAGGTAGGTATGTTCGTTGAACATACGTTCGAATTTAAAAAAAAAAATTATTTTTCGGAGAAAAGTTCTTCTAACCTGTTATAAATTTTTGATGGCTTTTCTTATTTAACGAAAAGGAAAAAAAATGTTTACATGACTTTAATTTTTAATGCACAATATATATTTTTCGTGAGAAATGTTCACGACACATGTAGTAAGCGTGTATAAAAATTAAGTGATGTGAATAAAGTTTTCTGTTTTTCATAAAAAAATAAATAATAATAAATCGACGACCGGGATTTGAACGTTGGAATTTTTCGTTAACCGGGTGATTGTTTTAACGATTGATTTATTTTAAAAATTGCCAACATTGTTTTTTCCACTAAATTATAACGTATTATGATTTAAATTTGTAAAAATCAATTATTAATATTTTTATTGTTTGATGCAGCTGAGGCTAGGGGCATTTATATTTATTTATTGCAAGTGAATTAAACCACTTTTAAGTACCAGAAAATGTGAAAATTACAATAATGTATTCATCAAAACAAGCATCAATAATTTTAATTTGTTTATCGTAGATTTTAAACTTCAAGAGAATTAAATAAAATAGCAACATATTGTGTTAAAACTCAGTTTTTCTCTTGTGTAAGAATTTTTTTAATGATGACAAAACAATTTTTCACTTCCATGGAACATCATGGTTCTATCTACTTTTTGCATGAAACTAACACATCATAGAGGTTCAAAGCTTGAATCGCTAATTAAAAAAATACCTACGAAAAATAGTAAAAAACTTGTGAAAAAGTGAATATAAGGAACGATTTTTTTAATGAAAAATTCTATTTCTTTAAGAACATTGCATATAAAAATGGTGGCATTTAGCAAACAGATAAAATATTGTTGCTTTTTTATGTGAATATCACACAACAGTCCCAACTGCTCCCAACTGTCTGGAGCCAGTGTGACCAGATATAGCTCCCCACTGGGTTATATTATATATATCACCCACTGGGTTATTTCGTAAGGCTGAAGGTAGTGGTGAGGAGTAGAAGATTGTAAAAAAGAAGGTAGGAAAGTAGCTGGCTATCCAGATCTGTCTATCGAGTATTTTTTTTCCACTCCCGAACTTGTCGCAAAAATACCATATATTAATTTTACATTAATAAATTGTGAAATTACACAAATTAATCAAATAAAAATTACATGCGCATGCCGTGATTTGAACCCGCGACCTTCGGATTGCTGATCGAGAGCCCTAGACCTCCCTTCTTCTCCTCCCCACTACCTTCAGCCTAACAACATATCCCAATTGGGAATGCCATAGTTTAACTCCAGGCGGTTGGGTGCAATTGGAAATCTTGTGCGGTATTCACATAAAAAAAAGAGTGTGCTTTAAACCTCACGACTGAAGTAAAACTTCTTTATGCTTAGTTCGCCTCGCCCGGTCACACTTTTCGTAATGCTCTCGTCACGCATTCACCAGCTTACTCCTCAAGTCAAGCGTGCGTAAAGAAGAAAATTTAAAAAAAAATTGTGACAAAATGTCCGATGTACCTTGTTATTCTAAGGGCGCGTTTCAATATAATAATAATATTTAATTATTGTGGATACGAAAAGTGAACGCAATACTGCTAGAGAGCAATAATTCTGATATTTCAGCAATACTGTTTACGTAATAAATGGTAAAGTCTTGTTCCCACCACATCCATCATTGGGATATTTGACGTGGAATCAATATTGACATTGCTGCTTTTCTGATATTAATTTTCATTTTCTTCCTTTCTTTGCACGTGTTGGTACGATGATGGGGAAAAATAAGGTAAGAAATTATATATTAAATGGGAGGTTATTTGTGAAAAAACGTAGGCAGGACTCGTGCAAACTCTTGTAGCTTTGAATTTATTAAAATTACTTGAAGCCAAGGAGTTGTGGAAATGACTCCACGTGCAACATTTAAAAATTATGTTTATTTTAAGATGTGGAGCTATGGTAATGCCCGGAATAAAATAAAATATACATAAACAATTTTATTATTTATTATTTTAACTTTATGATTAAAACCTCAAACTGTAATATTTAATTAAATGAAGATATTATGAGCGAAACTCAATCGAAAATCTGGAAACAGAAAAATCAGAAAAAGATATTGGCACCTCTGGGACTCGAACCCAGGACCTCCCTACTTTCCGGGTTGGGCGCTCTTATCCACTGAGCTAAGGTGTCGATATAGCTTAGCTCAGTGGATAAGAGCGCCCAACCCGGAAAGTAGGGAGGTCCTGGGTTCGAGTCCCAGAGGTGCCAATATCTTTTTCTGATTTTTCTGTTTCCAGATTTTCGATTGAGTTTCGCTCATAATATCTTCATTTAATTAAATAAACAATTTTATTTATACCTACTTTTTTCAATCAATCTTCTGACACTAAATAATGATATCCCAGTGGGATGATTCTGAGGTTTTTTTTTGCATGAACAGGAAGCCCTGAGAAAAATAATTTTCCTCAGTCCCATCTTTGAGGATGCTGTGTGGAGGGTTTTTTAGGAAACGAAGGAAAGGAGAGTTCTGGGAAGGAAAAGGGTTTAAGGGGTGGGTAGGAATCTGGTGTTCAGTGTATCCTCGTCATCCGCCTCCAAGATCTAGACAAACCTCACCCCATGAACCCGGGCACCCCTGCTAAATCACTAAACGTAGCAAACCACGAGTGTAACATCCTCCGGGAAAAGGTGCAAATAAACAAATATTCTGTTTTATTTTATTACGGAATGTGGGGAGTTTAGTGCGATCCCACACATCCCATAAGTATGCATGTAAAGGAATACCTACTCAGAAATGATATTATCCTTTTGTATTTGAATTATTAATCGCTTTTCAAATGTCATTGATGTGTTGTCTTGGTTACGTATTAAACAGCATTATTGTTTACTTGCTACGAGGCTGACATTTGCACAATTGAAACATTAGAAAAATAATTTAATTTTTTTAATATAAAAAGATCGACAAATAAACTTTAAATGTCGTTTCTTTGTTACGAATAATGTTGTAGCGGGGTAATGTTTGTGACGATAACGTAATTAGTGTTTTTCTTAATGTGAAAGTAATAATAAAATCTTTGTTTACAGAGCAACACATGGTTAATTTATCATTATAAATTGAAAAGACAACAAATAGACAAATTGTCTTATATACCTACATACAGCTGAACAAAGTACAAGCAAAAATAACAAAAAATATGATGGAACAAAAAAAGATTCAGCTGGTTTGTAGCATTATTCGAGATTGATGTGGCCAATAATTTTCTCCAGTGTTTTTCAGTGCTGAAATTCGTACTCCAGAGTTGTGTGGGTTCTCTGCGTTCTTGTGAGGACTGAAAAACCAGGAACTCGGCCCTTTGTTAGCATGTTACTGGCACTGTAGTACCTGGAAAGGTCAAACAACAGCGGTAGGCGTGGTAAGCGCATGCCTTTCCATACTGATCTTCTTAAAGTTGGCCAAAGATTTGTAAATGTAAAATAAAGTATAGAACATAAGGAATAACTTCATTTCTACAAGTACCCGGCAAAGCCGAAACCTCTACCGGGCATGTTAAATAAATAAATAAAATTCAATAAATATATGTTGACGCTACTAAATGCATCTCCCTCTGACATACGTTCGCTCATTCCTCCACCCAACCTTTTATCCAAGTACCTATCACTATCTGACAATACGTACGTGTGTGACATTAACAACAATAAATTATGGAACAATCAGTCTGTTAAGAAAATCGATAGAGTAATCACTCAATTGATGCCTTTGTGCACTTACTTCGAATCTATTATGTGCTTGTGCAGTGATTACCGCCAGCCATGACCTTCAAGATCATTATATCGATTTACCACAAAACAGTATCAGAAAAGGGGTGTGATATTTACAACAATAAATAATGGTACAGTCAGTCTGTTAAGAAATGCAGTAGAGTGATCACTCAATTGATGCCGTAGTGCGCTTACTACGAATCTGTTATGTGCTTGTGCAGTGGTTACCGCCAGCCGTGTCCTTCAAGATCATAATATCGACTCACAACAATTCAGCATCAGAAAAGGGGTATCATATTTACAACAATAAGTAATGGTACAGTCAGTCTGTTAAGAAAAGCGGCAGAGTGGTCACTCAATTGATGTCTTAGTACGTTTGCTACGAATCTGTTATATATGTGCTTGTGCTTGTGCTTGTGAAGTGATTACCTATATATGTGCTTGTGCTTGTGAAGTGATTATGTATATATGTGCTTGTGCAGTGATTACCGCCAGCTTTAGCCTTCAAGATCGCAATATCGATTCACCGCAATTCAGAATCAGAAGACAAGGGGTAAGTCAGTCCTTTACAAATATTAAAATGTTAACCAACTTCCGTTAACTTGAAAAGTTCCAAAATTTTTTGGTTACATTCCACCTTAGAATTAGATCACCACAATACATGCGACTACGTGCTAAAAAAACAAAATATTGGTGCTATTTTTATATTACGCTGTTTTTGGTTTGGGTCTCAGAAGATGATTTTGAAAAATACCTGACGATATGCCAATTCAGCCATTGGATACGGTAATGAATGAAATCTGATGAATCACATTAGTCTGAACAAGAATTTACCTCCTAGGTTATTTACTATTGGTGTAATCCAGAAGCGCTTGAAATAAAATAAAAAAAAAAAAATATAAAATAAATAAAGACACAAAACAAATAATACACAAAATCGTGAACTGCCTTGTTGATTCATCATATCTGTTAGAAAATATTGCATTTCGTTGCCCCAAACAAAACACCAGATCGAACGACTTATTTAGAATACCACACAGTAAATCTAAATATGCGCAAAACTCTGTAATAGTACGTATCTGTGAAACTTACAATGCCTTACGAGATGTAGACATTTTCAACCATGACTTGAAATCATATAAAATGCAGCTTAATAAATTAATAACTTAAAATACTTTTTTTTTCTCTTTTTTGTGAAAATTATATTAATATCAACTATAGTAAATAGTATAACCATGTTTGTTAATAATTTTACGTTTTTCTTTATTATGTTTTATGTTCTTCTTTTTTATGTTTTTCTTTATTATGTTTATATTTTTTTTCTTTGTCATTTAATAAGTTGAGTAGGTAAAAATACTAAACCAATATTTTTTAACATAATGGAACTTAATTGGTCTACAACATATGAATTTTATTGTTATAATCATTTTTCTGTATGACTGTTTGTTTCCTCAATAAAAAGAAATAAAAAAAAATCCAACTTACTGAATACACAATTAGATTTGTCAAACAATTTTTAATATATTTCCCTTCCCCTCACCTACCTTTACCTCCTTCCTCCTAGATATTTCCCCCTCGTCCCCCACCAAAGTTGATGTTCTGTATCCCTCTTCTTCTGTTCATTTAATAATAATCTGTAATACTGTATTTTATTTAATATATTTTATCGACCCCGAGAAAGGTTCGGAAAGGTAAAAAAATAAAATAATGCAGAATTAAACAAAGCTATTTTATTGTCATTATTATAATTATGTAAACCCACAAAGTGTTTGCTACATGAGAAAATTTAAAAATATAAGTGCAGTGCAGTTCACACGCGGTAGAGGTGAAACCTTCAGAAAACTAAATTAGACAAGAGTGGGAAGCGCCGCACAAAGAGGAGACCGATTATACTATCTCAGTCTTCCGCAGGCTAAACTCTATGGATGTATGTGTTTGTCTCTTTTTAGTGTCGCTATTTTTCGTTTCATCGAGTTACAAAACACAAAGGTTCTAAAGAAGTTTAAATTTCAAAAATTATATCTAAACAAGAGGTTGGTATTACAAATTCACAACACAATCTCAACCAACAGCAGCCTTGAAAAGTGAGCTCATAATAAAAACGGCCAATGCGCGCACCTCGTACACCTCGGTTAGGGAACAGTGAAATTCATAGTTTGTAATATTCGAAAAACAATGCCGAAATGTAAAAAAAATGACCGGACAACACTATTACATGTAAAACTGTCAAATAATAATAATAATAATTGCACAATTTATAGAGCGCCGTTTTTGTGAAAAATCACCTCAAGGGCGCTTAAAGTGTCGTGCTTTAAGTCGTTGCTTTTTATGACGATATTGTTTTTTCTTCCATCGGAAATATTAAAACGTTGTTTTATCTGTCTAAAATCTAAGGGATAGCTTGACAGAGCGCGATGCTTCGTAGGTAATATACGTAGGAAAGGTTTCATTCTAGCTCATTCTCTCGCAGGCCAAATCTTAAAGATGTATGTGTTTGTCTCTTTTTAGTATCGCTCGCTTCCGTTTCATCGAGTTTCAAATCACGAGGGTGCTAAAGAAGTTTTCACTTAGAAAAAATAATGCTCAAAGTGACCAAAAAAAAAACCTCAACCGATTGAGTAATTTGTAGTATTTTTTGCCTTCTGCTTATGATATTGTATAATTTATTTGGTCAAACTAATGATGTTGTGATTCATCAGATTGCATTCATTCCCATATCCAATAGCTGAATTTGCATTACGTCAAGTATTTTGCAAAATCATCATCTGAGATCCAAACCAAAAACAGATGAAAATAAAAATAATACTAATATTTTGGTTCGTACACTTCTCAGTTATGAATACCTCTACGATTTACGAAAAATTTACGTTTATTTGAAATCAGTAAAAATCGTTTCATGTGCTAGAGTCTGAATACACAAACACATACAATTTATTTTTTAAACTATTTGTTTGTGCTTGCTTGTAATTTTACGTCCATTCTAAGTCCTGTCTAGACTTTATTGACTTGAAAATTAAATGCATTGTTTATTTCTTAATTATTTTTGTTCTAATTTCAATTTTGTAACGCAAGTGTTTTTTCTGTTATCTGCGATGTGAATGTTTTCACGTATAATTTGCTCAAATTAGGTTTGAATTAAAGTTCAAAAATTTTCAAAATTGTAACTGCTTGTGTGAAGAATACTTTGGAAAAGATTAAAGTAAAGGTACCAACCCACAACATGAAATTTTACCACAATAATATTTATAATATCCCGCGATTTTTCGCGGATTTACGACATTATTTTGGCTGAATGTAGAGATCGTCATTCCTGCGAGAAATTATTCATGTGGAATTTACACAAATTTACTTTGAATTTAAATGCAACATAATATTTTAAGGGAAAAAAAGTTAGTTTCTTTTCAAAATTAGAATTATAATATCCCGTGATTTTTCACTGATCTGCGCTAGTCAACGTAATAATACTAAGCTGCCAGTGCTGACAATATGACGGAACCCCATGCAAACGTTTCATCATTTTTTTTTTATATGTATCGGATGTTTATAAAGGCAATTATGGCAGATTTCATCTGGATTGCGTAATATACCTATTCGTGATCTGTGTGTTGGATAATACAACAATAAAATGGATTAGACTTATTCTAAGAAAAAATATTTTTTAATTAGGAGCTGATCCCATTTAGACAGTTATGACACTCGTATAATGTTTTAAATTTTTAATGTAAAAAAAAGTTCATTGTTTCGAATAATTTGGGATGTTGCTATGTTGCTTCAAGAATATTTTTTAGGTAACCAACACCTACGTCTTAGGTCACCTCAAATGGTTCGTTGAGTTTGGTGACGTAGCTGGGGTGCCCGAGATCATCGAGTAAAGTGTGTTCAGGTCTTGGCAGCGGATGTACTTGCCCACCCCTTGGTGGAACGGATTAGTTTGGGGAGACCCTGCATCTGGTTAAAAGCTCAAAGATATTATTTAATAATTTTCTTCAATATTAATGTAATGCCTGTTTCAACAGAAAACTAAATCGTGAGTTATTTCTCAATTTTAACCGTCAGTTAATGTAACAAAGATGTTAAATAGGACCACGCGCTGTTTCAAGTACGCCCCTGCTAAAGTTATAGTTATTTTTTTAAATTTTTTTTTTTTAAATTTAATTCAATATTGTTATTCTTAAATTCTGCAAGTAAAGTTGGTACTAATAGCATTATTAAAACAATTAAAAATTGAAGTTATTACCGTGGCCAATCTAATTAAGAATATTCCTCGGAATTGTGTAAAAAAAACGCACTGCATTAGTTTTTGGTGCCACCACATTGAAAATTAAATTTCAGAACCACAACAACCACTGTCAAAATATTCTGCCGTCTGTTGTTTAGCGTCATTGTAGGATGCAATAATGGTAGGGATCAAATATGGCAGAATACATCAAGTAGTAAGTACAACTCTGTTTTTTTGTTGGTTAAATGACACGGTTTTACATGCGTTATGAAAATATCATTACATTTAATGATTACAGGTACAAAGCTAAAATTATTATTTTTATGACAGGTGCAGGTAAAATTCGGGACCGTCCCAAATAACCATATGGGGTTGAAATGTTTTTTTAGTTTTCTCTGAAAGACACATTGGATTAGGAATTCATCATCACTACCATCGTCTTTTATAATATTAATCATGATAAATGATTAATATGCCAAAGCACGTAATTTTGTACCTTATCTCCAACAAAACCGCCAAATATTCCAAAATGACGGAGTAGCTACTTGTTTACGGAAAATAATAGTTAATGTTAAAAGTGACGCAAAAAAGGCAGTTAAATTGATTAAAAAACGCATTTTGTGAAATTTAACTTTAGCAACTACTTTTAACTCTAGCAAGCGTTGAAACAGACGGCCCTCAATAGATGATGCTGTATTAGAGTAGTAAGTTCATCGTCGTGTATGTTGAAACTTTTCCCTTTAGAACAGAAACAACAGTGAGTTACAATCAATAATATTGACCTAAATAATTGAGCAACAGTATTTATTTACTTAATGCCAACAACTACTATCGAACCGCGTCTAATACGAAATTAATTCATGTAAGCACTTAATATTATGATCAATATTCTTTCTTCATAGATTTTCTCTTCCTCGGAATTCTTCCATTTGATTGAAATGTTTAATTGCAAAAGTTCCATAGCAATTCTCCCGTATTTTCTACAGTCTCCTTTCTTTTGCCTTTGAAATGAACAAATATTTCATTTCCTGAACCTATGTAGCGCTCTTTGTTTTCCCGCGCTCGGAACGAGAGCCAATAAATCTAATATAACACGTGCCAACCTACCAGTAAGTGATTTCAAAAATATCACGCCAAAACAAGCCTTGGGTTACTCGCCTTAAAGTTCTAAATAGGACGCAACTCAAACACGCAATTCCAACCAATCAAGGGTTTTAGACCACCGCGTCAAAAGGTCCTAGCAATTATTCTATTCTGAAATCATAACACCAATATAAAAGGGCAATTTTTGTATGGTGTGAGTTCAGTGAAAGGGTAGGTTGACTCGGTTAAATCTATCCTTTTTCCATTTCAAAAAATCGATTCGAACACACTCAAATGGTTTAACGTTGTTTAGAATTAGTTTGTTTGGTGTACATGATGGGATTAGATTTGGCGGGAATTGTTTGAAATTTTCTTTTCTCATTACATTTTTTGCTAAGTCATTGGATAAATGCTTAGCCTGTGTAAAACGCTTTTCCGTTTTTGCCCTACAGAAAAGCTGATTTTATTGGCTTTTTGATTACGCCATGCTTCAATTTAACGTGAGTCAAGAACAAAAGTATATTTAATAAACGAATTATTTTCAATTAATTGTAGTAATTATTATCTGAAGATCAGTACCTATATGAGAGTGAGGGTAATGTTCATATTATCATTATTTCAATTTGGGAAAACACACGTAGGTATATTTTGAATCTGCCATCGAGTGTCTGCTTATGAAAATTAAAATCACGTTCATCAAACTATAAATTACGCTTCCAATTTTAACCAATATTTGAGGTGCGGATTACGTATGAAATATTACGTTTTTTAACCAAACGAATTTTTAAATCCATGCCTCCCACAAGCCTAAGCCCCTGGGATTACAGTGCTAAAAAATGACAAACATGTTCCAACACCTAAGGGATTTAAAGAAGGGTAAAGTTATGTCCCTGAAAATGGGGTTGGCTCTTCATCCTGCCAATAATTCAATAATGCAATAAAAACTTCTGATGGTGATTCGCATTCTCCCCTGGTTTATTATTTCATTCAAGTTTTATAATATAAAATATTCTTCAAATGTTTTGGAAACATAAAAGTATTAACAAGTTCATAACATATTTTCAAAAGAATACGCATTTTATGTCACATCAGGTATACAAATTATATCATTTATTAATTAAGTATAAATTGGGAGGCGGGAATGAATACCGCCGCCCCGGGAACCTTTATTGGATAACCAAAACCTCTGCCATAGGTCACCCCAAGTGGTTCGCTACGTTTGGTGATTTAGCAGGGGTGCCCGGGTTCGTGGGGTAAGGTTTGTCTAGGTCTTAAAGGTGGATGATCAGGATACACTGAACCCCAGATTCCTACCCACCCCTTATATCCTTTTCCTTCCCAGAACTCTCTTCTCTTTCCTTTCCTTAAAAAAAACCCTCCACACAGCATCCCCAAAGATGACATTGGCCCTGAGGGAAATTATATTCCTCAGGGCTTCCTGTGTGGAGCTCATGTAAAAAAAAAAGTAGATGTGCATAGTTCAACCAAATATTTAATTTTATTTTAAATAGTTTATTTTATTTTACATTTATTCATTCTTAATAATACATTTATTTAGATAGTATAATACTTCCAAGTTCTAGATCTGTGATCTCAGTAGCACTCTAATGCAAAAACATCATTCAGATTTGAAAAGTTGCTTGAAATGTTTGAGTGTTTGAAAATTGATAAAATGATGAGAAATTGAAACATGTTTGGTGATAAGATCTCCATAATCAGGTATTTCCTATATTTCTGACTAATTAGTCATAAATCTGAAAAATCGAACTTTGAGATGTCATGAGTATACAGTTATATGTAAAGTACTTCTTCTATCTGGAGCAACTCAGATTATTCATAAACACCAAATATCAATTTTAATGCCGAAAACCTATAGTGAATTAAACAAAATGTGGATGTTTTATGAGTTACTAGTGGGATATTTCAAAATGTCATACTTATTACTCCAGGTATTATTTAATCGCAAATTTATCATGGAAAATCCAGAAACATGTAAATAATATTTAAATGATGGTGAGCATTCAAATTATGCTTTTCTCATTACTTCTCAAAACTTAGTATTTGGAAATGTATGAATTAAGGGGGTAAAGTCAAGAAAAAAAAATTAATAAAAAAAACCTTCATATTTCGATGGCTTAAATATTCAAGAATATCTCTTTAAAAGAATTTTTCAAAATTCGAATCATTTTAAAAGTTAGAGCCATTTTAGTTTGACTGGTTTAGACGGGATCTAACTCAAATCTAAACAGAGAAAAACTTTAAGCACGTTTTTCTCAAAACTACTTTTTTCGAGACGGTTGACACGATATCTCAAGTTCTACTGAACCAATTTACTTGAAATTTAGTGTGAGCCTTCTCTTTACATTACTCTATCGCGTTAACTAAAACTACAACAAAATTTCAATTTTTACTATTTTAAAAATTTTTTGAATTCAAAAAAATTGTTAAAAAGTGTGTTTTTTATTTCAGACAGCCGCCATTTTGCGATTTTTTTTTTTTGACTTTTCCTTAGTTCGGGCCATAGCCGCATTTGTTTGGATTAAGAATTATTTTGTTTTTTTTTTAGATCACTAGGAGAGTTGCAATGGTGTCAACCAGGGCACGCCATTTTTTGAGTTGAGTTTGAATTTTTTTGTTTGTTTTTTTTTTTCATGTATTCTTTAATGCTTAATCAATATTTGGTAAAATAATGGCTTGTAAAAATATTATTGTTTTTTTTTTATATTACACCTGAAAAAACACCTACAATAATTCATGCTTCTAGACTAGAATACCTCCTTAATCAACTCGACAATCGATTTGTAGATACCTTCTCATAATTAATTTAATCGAAGGTACCTATCTATTATTTTAATAATAAATTTATGATATAAAGTTATGATATATCACCAATAAAATATTATTTTAAAAAAACTAAAGCGAAAGAAATTTACTAGTTATTAAATATAAAGATAACTTAAATTGGTTGATCGTTTTTTAATCAAATTAATAAACTAAGTTAATCAAATTAAAAAATAAAAATTTTTAAACTTCATGAAAGACAATAGCAATAAATTAACTATTTATAAAAGAAGTAAATAATATTTAAAAATTAAAAGATCTTTTAACTTTAAACTGTGAGATAACATTCATTTAATAGTTTCTTTTTGAATAATATTTAAGTTATTCTAGAAGTATGCACAGTGCACAGTACGCACGTGTGCTCCCAAAACGTGATCGACAAACCGAAACCGCGGCCGAAACTCGTTTATTGGCCGAAACTGGCCGAAACCGAAACATCGCGGTCAGTCGGTCACTAATTATCACAACACCTCAACTAAATGAGAAAATTCATTAAATACATTAATCAGATTAATGGTGCTCTCCAGATGAGGGTTTATTTTCGCGAACTGATTTTTTTCTTGGTCGCATGATGCGTTTTGTGTTTCTCGTCCCAGCACGTCACCAATATCTGGAATAAATTATTACGGTTCCACGATATACTAATAAAAGGTACATTGTCAATTTGATTTTTTTTTTTACATCAATATCGCTCAAGTGTCCAAACAGCTTCCGTCTAGAGCCAGTGAGACTATGGCATCCCCAATTGGGGTATGTTGTGAGGCTGAAGGTAGTGGGGAGGGAAAGGAGATGGGGAAAAGGAAGGGGGGAAGTACCCGGCTATTCAGATCTGGTCACCAAACACGGCTAAAGCCATTTCAAGCAACGTTTCAATTCTGAATGGTGGTCTTACACCAGGGCGATATTGAAAGAATCTTCCACTCTGGAACGTGCCTTAAATGTACTGTATATTATTTTAAACGATTTAATTGAGAAATAACACAAATGAATGAAATAAAATTTATTTGCCACGCCGGGATTCGATCCCGCGAACTTCGGATTGCGAGTTAAGAGCCTTACCGCTAGATCACGCCGGCCGTCATATACAAGGAGACATTTTTGTTCCAGGGTCTGAACATTTTCTCAAGCATCCACTTTGCAAATACTTTTCTTTCACTTACTTCGTTAGGTCACTCCAAATGGTTCGCTACGCTTGGTGTCTTAGTAGGGGTGCCTGGCTTCATTGGGTGTGGTGTGTTCCGGTCTTGACGGCGGATGCGCCTGCCCACCTGCGTAGCGGGCCAGATCTGCAGAGGTTTGACGAGACCCTTTGATCTCACCCATTGGTTGCTCTTGACCCATCGTCTTACAGGCAGCGGAAGGGCAGGAATCACACGTCCGTCGCTCCTGGACACACCGACGCCCAGATTCTTAACCTTCCTAAAACTTCCACTTTCCTTTTCATTCCCAGGACTTCCTCTCATTTCCTTAAAAAGGCGTTCAACACAGCACCCCGATAACGTAGGCCCCAACGGAAATTATTTTCGTCAGGGCTTCCTGTATGGAGCAAATATAAAAAAATACAATTAAACTAAAATAAATAGTAGCATATTAGGTTTACAGAAATAATATAAGATACGTATCTGTAGTACCTAGAGAAAATAGGACCCATCCATATTTGAAATTATAATGTAATTTGAAAACCATTATTTTGTTTGATAAACTAAGGCCCAAATTACTTCTTTAATTCTGTAAACGTATGTTGTATAAACATCTACATATGGGTAAGAACCTACATATTTATGGGATTATGTAACGGTTGATCACCGAGATATGTTTTTTAATAATTTTTCTGAGATAAATCCACCCATTGAATAATTTAGGTTAGTACAAATTGACGACCTCCGCGGACAAACGGTTAAGATCCACGGCAACTTATTCTAGCGTAAAGCCTTTTACAGTAATTTATTTATTACGGCCTCTTTCGGTGGATACCATATCTATGTACGAGTACAGAATTCGTTCAAACGTCCCAAGTATACACACACTTAACACAACAACACGATAACATACACTATGCACACTCTCAATGGTAAGCAATCATTTATTTACGAGGGGGCAATTAGTATAATTGCATAGATAAAGATAGCAGAAATAAAAATATGCGTTACAACAATGAAGATAATGTTGATAGTTCTTAGACTAGTGTGATGCTTTTACGACCAAAGGGCGTACGGTCAAATTACCTCCGTGGTTAGAGCAAAGTACCGGTACAAAATATATTTATAACCACAATCTCAACTATAAAGAAACTGGTTCTTCTTATATGAGATTGCGGATTCTGATGCTTGGTCAGCGAGTTACACTAATTATAAGGAAAATAGAATAAACATTACGCAATAGATAAGTATATGTATAATAGGAACAATTGAAACTTTTGGATCATCTATATGTGTAGGTGTACAGTGTACATATTATGTAGGATTCGGTTACATACTAAAATATTGAGCACTTAAGAGAGTTATTAGAAACATCTCAGTAAAATAGAGATGAATATAAAAATATGAATTTTTTCCAGTAAAAGAAGGGATTACAATTATTGGTACATGTCACATTTTTTCGTGTAAAGAAAATTGTACTCGTAGAGAAAATTGTACTGTGATTGGGTTATCTGTCGCACAATAATAAAAAAAAAATACAAGTGCACTACGTTTTGCATGAATCAATTGCCAAATGGACTGATAGCATTACCATCAATCTTAAATCTGAAGGTCACTATTTTTGTGACGTGTTTAGTAAAAAAAATAACGAGTTTATGGATGAACATTCATGAAATCTACAATCAGTTGAGATTTTTGGAGTTTAATTGCATCTGAAAGAGTAATTAACAGCTTCAAGTATCTAATGTAATTATATTTAGTTAGTTTCCTTCTAGTAGTGGTTAGGTGGATCCAACAATTCAAGCAGCTCGCTTATATAATTACACGATTACCCCTTAAATCTGCTAACAGTGTCGTATTTCAGGCAAATTGATGTAACATAATTGGCTGAAAAATGTTGATTCACTTATCTGCAACTATATTAAATATTGTGTTTTGAGTCTTTTTCACCTTTTTTAAGTGAATACCGCTCAAGAGTACCAACTGTTCTCAACCGGCTGAAGCCAGTGAGACTATGGCGTACCCAATTGGGGTATGTTGTGAGGCTGAAGATACAAGGGCGAGGAAGGAGATTTAGAAAAGGAAGGTGGAAAAAACCCAGATATTCAGATCTGGTCACCAAACAAAGCCAAAAGCCTTTTAAAGCAACGTTTCAAAATTTAATGTTGGTCTTACACTAGGACAATATTGAAAATATCTTCCACTTTGGAATGTGCAGCAAATAGACCTTATATTATTTTAAATGATTAAAATGTGACATAACACGATTCGATCAAATAAAATTTACTTGCGCATGCCGGGATTTGAACTCGCAACCTGCGGATTGCTAGTCGAGAGCCTTAGCCTTCGACCACAAAGGCCGTGAAGTATCAATAAGTACTAACATTTATAATAATTGCCAATAGCCAAATTTGGAATCCACTGCTTCCCTAAAAAATGGGAATACTCTATGGTGTCCGGACTGTTTTTTTTTCATTTTAGCTCCACACAGAAGGCCCTAAGGAAAAAACGATCCCTTAATTTCATATTTGGAGATGTTGTGTGGAGGGTATTTTTAGGGAAAAGAAGGAGAGAAATTACTGGGAAGAAAAAGGGTATGAAGGGAAGGTAGGTATCTGGGGGTCAAATTGTTAAGGAGCGACGGACGCATGAATCCTTTCCTCTCACTGCGTTGGGTCGATGATGAGTCGAGAGAGAGTCCGGCTGGAGAGTGTAAATGGTTTACTTCCACCAGTCTCTCCCTATCCGGCCCGCCACCCATTGGGTGTGCAAACACATCATCCGCCTAGACACCAAACCTCACCCCATGAACTCGAAGCGGGCACCCCTGCAAAATCACCAAATGTAGCCAACCAACTGGGTCGAGCTAATCCAATAAATGATTTCAGGGGTGGCGGTACCCATACTCGCCTCTTAGAATGAACGCTCTCCTTCTGTTGAATTATGAAATAACACTTGTAAAATATCTACTTTTTCCACTTTTTGTATCTTATTCCTAACCCATCATGATTAAATTTTATTAGAAGTTTTTCAGCTAGAAAGATTTCTTCTTCAACATAAAAAAACAATGTGGGCCAGTAAAAACGTTGCAATTTATGTTGAAAAAATGTAATATCGGTTTTTTAGTAGTCTTCAAGGGGGAAGAATCCTTGTATCGATTATAACTTTAGTAAAAGGTTGAAACATAAAACTTAGCACCGTACAATTCATCCTCAACTTGGGCAATGAAAGAATGGAGCATGTTAACACTAAGGAACAGATGTTACACTGAACTATAATTCGCAGATTTACTTCAAAACTCATGGCTAAGTAAAATCATAAATTTCGTCCAGACGACCCTTCGTAATTTCTCGCTGTGTTAAGTTTAAATTAATATCTTTCTCGCTTTAATATTTGAGAAGATTTATTAACGAGTTGGTAAAGAGTGTTTTATTAGTTTTTTTTTTGGCAAGAACGATTTTTTTTCATCTTTTTAATAATTAAAAAGTAATGAGTGAGTTCGATCCGCCCTTTTCTTTTTCATTAGTGAACTTCAAAGTATGTCCTGTACACGTTACTTTATTCGTTATTATTTATTTATTTTTTGTTAGTTTATTGCCTGTAATTATACTAATTTGATACTTTTTTACGTTAAAATATTTATATACATATATTTATGTTTAAAAATTCATGTAAAGAACTCCTGAAATTCATTTGAATAAATTAATTTAATTTTAATTAATCTGTAGTTAATAATGCTTTTCTGTGGAAAACTTATAGAAGCTAAAAAACTTTTTTTGTGATATTTAATCACTGAAAAAGATAATTTCATTATCAAAAGCTCTCACTGGAATTTGGGGGGCGGGTATTGGAACCACCGCCCCTGGAATCATTTTTTGGATAACCGACACCTCTGCCGTAGGTCACCCTAAGTTATCTTTGTTTAGGTCTTAATGGCACATGCATTTGTCCACCTACTGCGTGGCGGGCCCGATCGGGAGAGACTGGTTGAGGGAGACTTTTTGAAATCTCCAGCAGGACTCTCTCGGAACACTACAGCACTGCAGTGAGAGATATAGATTCATACGTCCATTTCTGGACACACCGACCGCCAAATTCTCACCCACCCCTCATACCTTTCCTTCCCAGACCTTCCTCTCCTTCTTTTCTTAAAAAAACCCTCCACAAAGCATCCCCAAAGATGACGCAGTACCTGAGGGGAATTTTTTTCCAGTGTGAAGCGAACTTATGTTAAAATACATAATATGAAACGAACAAAGTGTCCAGTTTCATGTTTTCATTGAGAGTTGCTGATATTATCTCCTCCGATAATTAAAGTATTTTAAATATCATTGGCAGGATAAATTCGAATAATATAGTATAAATTTTATTTTGTGTCAGCCACATTCTTGGCTTGATTATGTTTGTATTCTAAGCCTAGGTCGCTAGTTAATTAAAACTCGCTTTCACACAATTGCATTGGAAATCTATTGTGTTTTGTTATGATCTTTTCAACACCGCGGCTGGATTTCGGGATAGTATAGCGTGTCAAAATGTTATTACGGTTACTTTGAATTTAGAGAAATGAAGCGTATTTACAAGTCAGCTTAGACAATATATCCAAGTCCATAACGTAGAGTATTCAGAAGAAATTGATATTCAATTGCACCATACCTTGTTTTGATCGTACCTCTTACGTTTATGCATGATGGTCTCCGTGGTCGAAGGGCAAGGATCTCAACTAGCGATCCGGAAGTCTCAGGATCAAATTCGTGCGAAATTTTATTCGAGTGCTTTTTTAATCATTCAAAATAACGTAAGGTATATTTGCGGCACGTTCGAAAGTGAAAGATACTCTCAGTTTTACCTTGGTGTAAGGTCATTCAAAATTGAAACGTTGCTTTAAATGGCTTAAGCCGTTACTAAATTAGGAAAATCAGGTACTTGCCCTCACCTTCCTCTTCTTAATCTTCTTTCCCTCCCCATGTATCTTCAGCTTCACAAAATACCCGTATTGGGGATGTCATAGTCTCACCCCCTCTAGGCGGTCGGGAGCAGTTGGAGCTCTTGTGCGGTATTCTCATAAATAAGAGATAAGTGTGGTAACCGATTCGGCTTTCCCTAACTACACCATTTTGAGGGTTTTTTTGGCTTTTTTTTTGCATAGTGAGCTGTAAATTTTTAACTTTTACTTGCGGACAGAAAATGCGTCAAATCTATTTATTTGTTCAAAATGTAACTGCGACCTCAGGGAATTAGTTTTTGTTTATAATTTTCTGATCATGTCAATGTTTGCGAAGATGCAACGTTTCATTGTAGTAGATACTCTCAGTATCGCCCTGGTGAAAGACGTTAATCTTTCGCATCTCGTTCTCCTTCCCACTTCTTTAAAACTCACAACATTTCGCAAAACAAAATATGTTTTTCGATTCGTGCCGTGTCAATAAACTTTACTGCAGCACGAAAATAAGATTTAATTTTATAAAATCATTGAAAAGGTCATGTCAAAATTTTTCGTTCGTGTTGTTTTAACCCGCCAGACATCGTCTACGGTTGTTTATTTCTTGGTACCTACTTTAACAAACTTTTGACTGCTTTCACTACAAACCTTTCTGTTTTAAGTCTCAAAGCAGCCGTCAAACGTCCGACGTTCAACAAAGACTGAAAAAGACCCCCTTCCCCCTTACCCCTCATTAAAACACCATGACGTCATAAACATTTAGGACTAAACGAGACAGATAATAATTCATTTACTCTGGTAACTTTAATTTTGTTAAGAATTAAATACTGGGACCACGTGACCGCGGCGAAGCAGACGTCTTAAAAAGATTTACAGGGTTGAGATTATCTTCCACGGTAGACTGCTATATATAGGGCGAATAAATATATATCAGGTAGGGCTGAGAAACCGCGGAGACTTTCTTTCATCCTCACAAAATCTTTGCGTTTTTTTGTAAAAATGTACCGTCTTTCCAACGGTAGGTGCTCCAAAAATTTTGGTTTTTTGACTTCTTTCGACACCGGTTCATAACAAGAAACCCTTTGGTAACAAAAAGTATATTTTCTTTCTTCAATCTTCGCAAATTCACTTTGGAGCGTCATTTTTAATTAAATGAAATTAAATAACTTTGTGTTCACCACTATTTAACTAACAATATTAACATGTTTCGAAAACTATGTTTTATTGACGATTAAAAGTTATTTGTTTTTATTAAATGTATATTTTCGACTTTTTTCTTCAACGTTTTTTTACTATTCGCTTTTACGTTAAACAGCTCAATTGTGGATGTCAACTTTTAAATTTTCTTCATCCATTACATGGGTCTTATAAAAACAGGGATTTTTTTTCCCAGAAATACTTCACGCAGCATCCCCAAATATTACACATTGGTGTGATCCGCTAGTCACTTCTTTATCCTTTTTTTTCAAATCTATGATATTAGATGAATTTTAGCTTATCGTGCTTTTTATCTAGTTTAGCACGTCCCACCTTACTGAAGACATAAATAGAAATAAGTGACATAAGTTGTAAGAGTGTTCACGTGCCCGAAGTAAGGTCAATGTATCCTTGTACTTACTGCTGCCGAAAATAATCAAACATTTTTAAGTATGGAAATTCTTCTTTGTACTAAAAAACAATTTCATTGGCTTGGTCTGATGTCTAGAAATTGAAAGAAATTATGTAAATTCGTAACACCAGTGTTCTTTCAATTAGGTTAACATATATCACACTCCTAGAAAACAGCTTTTCATAATGCTAATGTTGAAATTATTTTTGTAAGCTTTACATCTTGATTTTTCGTTCGATTTAATAAGCAGTCAGTAACTTCAATGATCGAATGGTATTTGCAACAAAATGGGTTGTTGTTCGAAAACTAATTATTTCAACATTTATTTTCACTTCGATATAACAACACGATGTTCAAACCCTTCAGCAGCCCTGACGCAAAACTTTGATAAGTGATAAAAGTTTATCAGAGCTTTCGTTTCTCCGCTGGTTTCTGTAGAACTTTGCGGTTGGGCCAAGGAAGTCCTGGAGAGGGAAGAAGTCCTTATTCATGGGATGGGTGTTACCTTTGTTAAGAATTTATTTGAAAGTAAAGAATTTAAAGAAGTTTTAAAGTTGAATTAGTTGACCTTGCGGGTTGTTTTATCACTGGTGCAGTGCCAATCTTTTTAAGAGACTCCTCTCTGATTACAACGTTTGATTAAAATCTTACTTTTACTAAAAAAATTATGTTTTTTTGAGACTCGGTGATTACAAAGTTTTATTAATATCTATCTTCCTTTTCTTAACTGCATAGTGGAAGTTAAGTTAAAGTTCGTTACGGATAAGTTTTACCTGACCTACTATTTTGTAAACAACTTTTTAATACGGTTATGACAACAAAGTATCGATGATTTTGTAGTGATACGATGGTGAAGAAAAGAGTGCAGATAAAAGTAGACTGAACTTGGTTGAAATTAAATCCTTGAGGCCACGGGAGTAAACATTATAATATTATATACCCCACAGAAGGAAGAAAGACAATTGTTTCAAGCAAATATGAAAATAACAGTTACGTCACACCTCGTCGAATTTAATGTTTCAAAGACCCAATCATGTCTGATGTCTGATCAAAGATCTACAGCCTCTAAGCGGGAACGAAAAAGTATTCGAGCTCGTTTGATTTTGTATCGTTACAATTTTTTTTCGATCGGACCTATTTATTTATTTATATTAACGGTATAAATATACCATAAATACTTACACGTCACAAAGTCATGGGAAAACTTTTAAAAATAATAAAAGAAGAGTGTAACAGTTAATTGTGGCATTTTATTGAAACATAACACCAGAAAACCAATCACATACAAAAATCCATAGTACGAATAACATACCTTCCGTGCAATTAAATGGATCTGCACATCTGCTTATCTATTACTGACTTCAAGCGGATGTTTGTATGCTTAGTCCTCTTATTGTTGTATTTAAACAGGATTTTGGAACGATTGGGAATATGAAATTCAATGAGGTTAAGCAAATCAGGACTGTCTATTCTACCATTTCAAATATTTAACACAAAAATTAAGTCGGATATAATTCTTCGATCTGAGAGTCTCAATAAATTAAATTATTTCAAAAGTGATTTTAGTTTATGTTTTCAATGGGTATACCGAGTTTAAAATTAATGTGTCTTAGGAGTTAATATAGAAATTTTTTGATTGATCGAATTGATACATCTTTATCAAAATTTTTATTTTTTATAAAATATAATGGTACAAAATTTACATGTTTTTATTAATTAAATAAAGTTTTTCTTTAAAAAATACATTAATAAATACGTATTACACCTTTTTTTAGAGCAGTGCTCGAGTTAAAAAGGCGGAGAAAACGAATGTAAAGCACAATTTAACAAAGAAAAAATATTAATTTTTTTTATGTGTAAAACAAAAGATAGGTATTTAACATTGAAACAAAAAAAGTCATATTTGTAAATATACACGTACACAAACGTAGATATACACACATACCTACATAAATATATCAACAATATCGTTTACAAACAGTAACAACAAAATTGGGCTTAAATGAGACCGTTGTGGTGCCTCACTGGTAGCTATAAATTGATTGGAAAGAAACAAATTAAGTTTTACAAGCAAAACTTATCAAATAGATAGCTCGCAAACCGGTCTAAAAGTTTTCCGTAGTGAGCTTACGTAGTTTAACCTGTAGAATTTTATGGCATACTTTGTCAAAGGCCTTCATAAAATCCGTGTATATGGAATCGACTTGAGTTCTGTTAGCTAGTGCGTTCGATACATAGTTTTCAAACAACGAGAAATTTATCAGAGTTGATCTGCTCGACAAAAATCCGTGTTGAATTGGAACAATTATATGATTAATTCATGGGGTTAATTTATTTTTTTAAATAGTTTTTCAAAAAGTTTCGGAATTATGGATAACTAACATATTGGTCTACAGTTAGTGATATCACTTATATTACCCTTTATAATTTATAAGTAAGGCAACAACGTTTCAAATGCTAGGGAAGCAACCTTAAGTGTATGTCAAGGTATTGATTAAACAGTAAACACATCGGCTCGGCAAATGAAGCAATGCAATTTTTAAGGATATTGGGATGCACATCAGGTCCGGCCTTTTTGTTTTTGTCTTAAGAGATTTAATTTTAGTTTTAACGTCATTTATATTGATGTGTACGGCAGGGATATGTATGCTCTCATTAAGAGAAGGAGGTGGTATAATAATAATAATTGGACAATTTGTAGAGCGCCGTTTTTGTGAAAAATCACCTCAAGGGCGCTTTACAATTTTTTTTTTTTTTTTTTTTAATATTCTTAGAAATATACTTGTCCGGAATATCTTCGTCATAGACACTTTTGAAGTAATCAGCAAAATAGTTAATCTCTACGTTCATATTGGTTGATTTTGAAGATCAGTTTTCTTTGAAATGCATTGATGGGTAAACCTTGCTGTTTTTGGTAAGGGCGTTAACATGTGTGAAAATGTTGTGTTTGTTAGAGGTTATTGATTTGATTCCGTTTATATGATTAAAATAGATTTTTTCGACAATTTTTACATTGCGTTCTACAGTTGTGAAAAGTCGTTAGGTGAGTTAGATTCTTTAAAGTTTTTGTGTGCAATTTTTTTACAAATAACCGGGTTAATTAGTTTGCCGCTGAACCATTTCGGGAACTTTGCTTCTTTGAAGTGTCTATAGTTTTCAATGGCCCAATTCTATAAAATTTTTCAAAATTATGGTTAATATTATTGTTGTGGTGAAAAATGACCAGTTTTTATTCGCGAGATATTGGTTTGTATTAGAATAGTCAGCTTTGGAAAAATTAAAAGGTTAGACATAATAGTTGTGTCGTCTAGTGAGTTATTCCTCGTGATAGTTATCTTAAGAGCGAGGTGGTGGCAGTCTAAGGGGAGGAGCTCGCCAACTGATTTAACAATATGAATTGAGAGATCACTAAAGAATACTAAATTCAGCCGCCGATTATTGGTATTGTAGACTTGATTGACTTGATGTGGAGCGAGTAAGTTCGTCATATCTATTATTTTGCGAGCATTTTCTGCAGGCCAGCCTAATTGACAAATAAGACAAGAGCGCTTTCCTTTACAATGAAAGGACAGGGGAACTATATCGCAACGTGGTTGGGCAGCATTGTGAGGCAGGTTAAGGTAGGAGCGGTAGGAAGGGATTTATTATAGTGAGTTTTGAAGAGGCCAGGATTTTATGGCCTGTAATTCGATCCAAATGCGAGCAACACAAAAAAGAGTGAGAGAAACGACCCGTTCGCATCATCACCTGGGAATGGAAGTTACGCTCGTGTTCGCCAAGTTAAATTTACTTGCATCCTTTCATAGGAAAACAATGTTCCTAGCTCTTTTGAGCAGGCCCTATTGAAACACCTCAAAAGAAAAGACTCAGCATGCCTAAATTGCATCTATGTTTGTTAATCAGACATACCTTTCTCTTTTGCACAGAATTGTGTAGGTTAATTGTTTATATTTTGGGGCTCTAGCCCAGAGATGGCTCCCAAATTCAACCATTGGACGTACATAAGATTTGAATAGGGTTAGTAGCTGGTCACTCTTGAATAATCTGCTAACCCCATGCAAAACGACCAGTTTTTTGGAGGCTAGATTTTCTCGGGCTTCTATGGAGCCCAGATTCTTGATGCGGTCTGAGATAATTACTCAAAGCATTTCAAAGGAGTCTTTGTTGGAGAGGATACTTTCATAAAATTGCACCAAACAGTCACTGATCTCCCTCTTTACCATTATCAGACGCGCTTGGGTTTTTAGAATTACCTCAAAACTGACCAGGATAGCCTTAGCTCGAGCACGAACCTTCTTGAGGTGGTTGTTAACTTTTTATGTCACAACCTGTTCGGACATTAAAAGCGGAATTGGGTTTCCAAAAAGATAACCCTCGTGGACGGTGCTATCATTGGCGTAGCAAAGATTTGGGAAATCCCAGTAATACATGTTATAATTTCACATTATTATTATTTTCCAAATATTATGACTGTTAATTTTTTTTTAAAGTGATTTATGAAAGGCAGGAATTTATATTAATAAAAATATATGTAAATTAGAGGCAGAAGATACTAGAACGTTGACGTCACGTACAATCTATAACTATGACTAGTATAAAAGAAAATGTACAATGTGCGTTCTGCTGAAACTCAGAAAAGAGTCCCGGTACGATCAAGGGAGTTACATGGTAGCCCTCTGTCCCCCATCCATGAAGGAAGTTCTCGTTTTTAACTGAAAGGCGTGCTTTTGAAGATATAAGGCTGGAAGTTTCGCCCTTTAGAAATTTCTAGAACAGTCCAGAACATTAGAGTATTCGAGAGCATTTCACAATATTGCAAAACATCCAGAAATATTCTGGAACATTTCGGAATATTCGGTAATAGTCTGTAACGTTCGGGAAAATCTCAGAATATCCCAAATCATTGTAGAACATTCCTGAACACTCTCGAATGTTGTGGAACGTTCGGAAACATGGAGGGGGGGGGGGGGTACGTGGGCCAAAATAGTTTGGGAAAGGGGTCTTGAGTTTGAAAGAGTTTGGGAACCACTGCTCTAGCGGAAGGTACTATCTGAATCGCCCTGATGTAAGACCACCATTCAGAACTCCTACTGACATAACAAACTACAGACCTATTTCTATATTATCATCACTATCAAAAATTATTGAAAAAATAGTAAAAAAAAGACTAATCGACCACCTTACAAAATACAACATTCTCTTGTCAAACCAGTATGGCTTCAGAGAAGGGCTAAATACAGATTCAGCTATTTTAGAACTAACATCACACATAACACAAGCCCTAGACAAAGGTGATAAATGTTTGGCAATGTTTCTGGATTTAGCTAAGGCATTTGATACAGTATCCCATCCAATCCTTTTGGCTAAGCTCCGAAAAATTGGAATAAAGAATAAGGCATTTGATTGGTTCAAATCATACCTCACAGACAGAAAGCAATATGTTAAGCTACCATCACATAAATCATCCCATCAAACCAGCATTAATTTTGGTGTACCACAGGGCAGTGTACTTGGTCCCACACTTTTTCTCATCTATATCAATGACTTATGTAAACTATCTATTGATGGGAACATTATCACATTCGCCGATGATACTGCCCTTGTAATTAAAAGTAAGACATGGGAAGAAACATTCCATAGAGCGGATCTAATATTGAAGATTATTAAACAGTGGTTAGATGATAATCTACTTACATTAAACATAAAAAAAACGAAACATCTAACGTTTAGTCTTAATATTCCGAGTCAGCCTTCAATCAATCATACACTAATAATACATTCTTGTAGAGATGTCTCTTGTTGTCTATGCAAGCCACTGGAACGAGTAGATTACATTAAATATCTGGGTGTAATAATTGACAATAAGCTACGATGGGAAGATCACGTAATAAATGTTACAAACCGTATACGGAAACTGGCTTTCATCTTCAGGGCATTACGAAATATTCTGAATAAAAATACACTAAAAACGGTATACTTTTCCTTATATTAATCTATTATATCTTATGGTATAGTAGTCTGGGGAGGATGCTCTAAAACAATATTAGATCCATTAATTAAAGCTCAAAAACTGATAATGCGCACTATTTACAAAGTACACTATATTCACTCCACGAAGGACTTATTTAAGGACTTCAAAGTACTCAACATAAAATCCTTATACGTCAAAAACATATCCACCTATTACAAATTCAAACATACGAAAAAAAATATTTTTGAATCAACCTACAATACAAGAAACTCCAACAAATCCAATTATATTATTCTACCAACAAAAACCTCAATGGCACAGACACAAATTAACTTTCTTGCTCTTAAAATCTTCAATAATTTAACAATAGAAATAAAGTCAATAGCCAAATACGACAGTTTCAGGAAGGCGCTTGGGGACTTTTTGATGAGTGATTGTGATAATGTCAGTAGCCTGTTTCTCGTACTCAGATGAAAGTGTATATTTTGTTTATATGTGTGAGGATGTTGTTATATGGGAGTATGTACGTATGTGTGTATATACATGTATAGATGTGTGCACCAATATATGCATGTGTGCTTGCATGCACCCAGACTAACAAAAAAGGTAAAAAAAATCATTACATCACAAGTTATTACATTATTACATTACAAGTACATTTTTATAATTTAATGTTAATTTATTCTCCTTTCTACTTTCTATTTTTTTTTTATATACATAATTTCTACTTTTTATTATAATTTCTACTTTTTATTTTAATTTCTACTTTTTATTATAATTTCTACTTTTTATTATAATTTCTACTTTTTTACTATAATTTTTCCAATTTTTAGCTTCATTTATACTTAAATCCATGTCCACACTAGACTCCATACTTCATACATCGTAACTTTTATCCATTGGTCACCTTGAGCCTAGTATGGTGATCTAATATTCTTTATGTAAATGTCACTAATATGTTACATGTGTTCTATAAATAAATAAATAAAGAATGGAAACGTGGCTTAAAATGGTATTGGTCGTATTTGGTGACCAGATCTAAATAGGCAGGTACGTTCCCCTCTACCTCTTCCCCAACTCATGTTCCTCCCCTCCACCTTTAGCCTCACATTATGCCCCGATTAAAAACGACAAAGTCTCATTGGCTTCAGAAAGTTGAGAGCAGTCTTGTGTGGATTCACATAAAAAAAATTAAAAAGCCAACGTCTAGTTTTGATGGTCAAAGATATAAATTTCGTCAATCGTGGATTAAATTAAACTGTAGATTTTTGTAAAAAATCAAATCCACTCCTCGTGGCTATATGATTAGTCAGAAAAGTTTTAAGCATTTCATGTTAACTAAAATTAATTTTGATTATTTGGCAGAATATTTAATTTTATTATTCATATTCTCTTTATTTTGTTGTGCATTTTTTTGTATCTCACACATGAATAATTGATTTTTTAGAAAATACGTAATTTTGCGTGAAAACTTTCTGGGCATTTAAATAAAAAATTAAGTACAATTTTAGACAGTTTATCAAATAATCCGAAATAATTGTCAATTTCATAAGGGCAGTGAACGAGATTATGCAAGAGGTACTTTTGGCGCGGGTGCGAGCCGAACCAGGAATCATGGGAAAGGAACAAACCACCGCAAACCGGCTCGCGATTTGGCTCGCAAAAACTTTAATAAGGTATGCTTAAATATTAAAATTGATGAACTAAATATATCAACAACGTCGGAGTATTTGTTTCCTAGCTGTTGAATCCGTCGCATAGGAGTGTAATATTGGGAGGTCGAAGTAGAATTGTCACAATAATATGGTATATACTGTCTTTTAACTGACCTGCATGGAGTATGAAAAGAGATTACATACAATAAATCAGGAGTATCAAACATTGAATTTACGATTTTATACAAACAGGTTAAATCGGAAATGCTTCTACGATCAGATAATTTTATTAAATTTAATGAACAAAGTTCGTTATCATAATTTAGGCGTTCTCTAGGAATGCCAATTTTAAAATTAACATAGGTACCTTAAAAATTTACTTTGGATTCTTTCAATCGCATGTAAATGAATCTCATAATTTGGGGACCAAACCGTGGAATTATATTCTAAATGACTCCTTACTAGTGACATGTAATATTTTTACAGTATTGACATTATTGAAATCACAAGATACCCTTTAAATAAATCCCAACATTTTCAAAGCTTTATTGGTTATAATTTCTATATGCTTGATAAAGTTGAGTTTCGTGTCAAACCAAATACCTAAGTCAGTTATTTCTGAGACAGATCCTAACGATATATTGTTAATGGAATAATCGAAAAATATTGGATTCCTTATACGATAAAACCTCCTAATATATAATACGGGCTGGGAACAAAATAATAATAATGGTGGATATATTTAAGGCAGTATTTAAATAACAATTTTATTTCTTCATATTTCCAAAATTTAAATATTCGATAATATCTCCTCAAAAAGGATTTTTTGAAATTCGCATTATATTAAAAGTTAAAACCATTTTAATGTCGCGGTTTAGACGGAATCTAATCAGAATCTGAATAGAACAAAATTTTAAACGCATTTTTCTCAAAATCAGTTTTTTCGAGACGGTTGACACGTTATTTCAAGTTCTACTAAACCAATTTGCTTGAGATTTGGTGTGAGTCTTCTCTATACATTATTCTATGGCGAGAACTAAAACCATAACAGAATTTCAATTTTTACCTTTAAAAAAAATGGGAAAGTCAAAAAACTGTTTTTTTTTTCAGACAGCCGCCATTGTGCAAAAAATAATTCTTTTGACTTTTTTTTAGTTCGGGCCATAGACGCATTTGTTTGGATTAAGAATAAATTTTTATTTTAGGAGGGTTGCAATCGTGTCAACCAGCGCCATTTTTTTAGACCCCCCTACCCTGTAACTTTTTGAATTTTTTGGTTTGATTATTTTTTAGGTATACATTAATGTTTAAACAATATTTGGTAAAATAATGGCTTGTAAAAATAACATGGTTATCTTATTAAAGCACCTGAAAAATTACCAACAATTCGTTCTTTTAGACTAAAATACCCCCCTAAAGGGGTAGAAAAATAATCATTTTTTAACAAACCGATCGGTCAACACGGGCAAAGCTGGGAATACTACATAGTACACCAGCGTAATTTACGTTTGCAGTTATAGTAGAGGTATATAAAAACTAAATACCCCCCGACACGCTTTTCTTTACATTATTTTGTTACTGAAGTTTCATGCTTTGTGAGTTTCCCATTTCAATACTTTGCTAGTTGAATTCCATTACAGACACAAACACTTTTGTTTGAGATTCACGCTCCATCGCTCTGGAAAATTACAAACTTTAATTCTGTTTTGGACTGTTATGAAGACTATTATGCTACAGAAGAACGCAGAGTAATGGCGAAAGGATGCTCGTCTACAATCCCTCAGAATTTAGGTGATAAAATAATATATTTCAGTTGAATTCCAAAACTACCGTAATAATATTATCACAGTTGAATTCACAATATTTCGTTTCTAGAATAACATTCCCAGAAATGGGATGACCAAATTTCACGGACCAAATTTATACACGGACGGAATTACATCCTTCTTTAATTAATACAACTACTGGAAAAGCCTTGTAGGCAAAACGAAAAATAAAATATCTTTGTTAATTTTTGAAATTATAGAGGGTTGTGTTGGTTAAATTTTTATCATATTGAAAAATAAATACAGTTTGGTTTGATGGAACCCTGCCTTATTTGCGCATATTAAAAAATAACAACAAATTCAGAATTTTTTTTAAGATAGGTACTTTTTTTAAGTTAATATCAAACGTCGGGCGCTATAAAGATAATACATTTTTTTTTTTAAATTGGGATCGAATGTAATGAGAAAATATTTGCCGCGCAATCCAAATTGTTGTTGCAAAATATAGTTGTTCTAAGTGCTAGGAACTTTCTTTAGGTGGGAAGATAGGAATGGCGTAAAAACTCACTGTAGTTAATGTAGCGGGCTGGGTTGATTTGCACATAAGAATTCACATAAAATGTTCCAAACTGTACAGATGGTATGATCAATATAAGTTATTTGAAGTCTTTGCATACACATGTAATTAGCACTTCGAAAATGTGAACAAATACGAACTTTATAATAATGCATTGCTTATCCGCCGAAGATTATCTCTGCACTTGTCGAAGGTTGTCACTGTAGGTAGTGTAGAAAGGGAGGTGGGTAGGAATTTCAGGAAAGGACAATTATAATTCCAAACACTAAGGGTAAAATCATAAGTACCTTTTTCCCTTGTCTGGACAATAGAACGGATGTGATTATATAGCCTCGAACTTGTTTCCGGTTGATTTTCCTGTAGCAATTATAACAGATTGATCGGACTATTTAATATTATAATTGTTTCAATTGAGAAGAATACATGTGCATCTTTTCTTGGCTACGAAATACAAGTAGTCTCATTTGCCTACTCTTACATTCCTACAAGGTGTCCGGGTGTAAAGTGTACTAACTTCACGATGTGATTCAATGCGTATTACCTATAAGTTAAAAGAGGATAACTTTTTTCAAAATTCCAACGTTTTATTGTAGTTTTCAGGTTAAAAAACGTTGAAATATTTCTAAGGGAAAAAGTTTATTTTACTTTATTGTATTTTTTATTATAATTATAAAAAATATTTTTATTATTACCCTAATATTATTTAAAGTTTGTTTTATTATGAATTTTGAAAAATGTTATTTATGTTTTTTGCTTATACCTTCATTTAGAATCACCTCTCGAAGTTAGTGCATTTTACCCCCGAAAACCAATCATAAGATATTTTTCAACCGAATCAATTTACAATTTTTTATAAGAACAACTCTATTTTTATAACTTTTGAAGGTTATTCCCATCAATGTAATATATTATTGAAGAAGAAGATAAGACAAGTAATAAGTAAACAAAAATATGAAAGAGAATAAGACACAGAAAAATAGAAAAAAATATAATGGTCCTAACTGGGAACTGGAAGCCAGAACCTCTCGTGATATGGAAAAAAAATAGTCGAAGATAATATTAATAATTTTGAAAATATGAGATTGATAATTATGACGGTTTGATGGAAGAAGGCAATAGCTGGATTAGTAAAATCTCATGTCCCGGTTAGACGAGAGGTTTTGGGTTCGAGTCCCAGTTGCGACAATTTTTGTTATTTATTTTTCTGTGTCTTGTTCTCTTTCATTTTTTCGATAAGTGTTATCTCCTTCTTCAATGACGAATTAATTTTGTTCAATATTTTCATACGTTTTTATACAATCCAATGAAATGCTAGTGATACTATTCTGCTTACCAGCCATTGAAATAGGGTGAGCATAAAAGTATTAATAATATTATTTGTACCCCTCCATTGCTCAACCTTTATGAAGGAAACATTTTCCTTTGAACAATTCAAAAATAATTAACCATGCATACTATGACGCCTTTTTCCACTTTTTTAGTTAAAATGGGAATAGTTTGAGGCTCGCAGTGGATATAATTTGCCTGTAATACGGGTAGTTTATCTTAGAAATCTACTACATACTTTTTGGAATTCATTTAGAAAAAATAAGAGCCTTTGAAAATGATATTATCAACAAATAATAAATACCCTACCTATAATTGACATTTACAATTAACGAATAAGACAATCAACAATCAATGATTGTTTGATGCGTGCATCGGCCCGTAATGGCGAGTTGACCTAATTACATGCATGAGAAACTCAATAATTAATTCACTTTATAAGGATCATGTTTGCATGCATTACGCTAAGGGATGGGATTAATTATTACAGTTACTATTAAGTAGAAAATTTTAAAACGATACAGAGCTCATATTAAAAATAAATTGCATATTCTCCAAAAAAGAGCAATGAGAGTAATACTTAGGCGAAATAGATTTTCATAACTAAAATCTTAAAGGAGCTATGTTGGCTAACAGTGAAATAGATGCTGACCTTGCAGCGATGAAATTTATTTATAAAATAATTAACGACCTGTTAGCGAAATATTTTTCAGACAAAATTATACACAAGGACATTCACAGACATAAATAACACAAGGACGTGCTATGAAATTAGACTTCCAAAAAAGGACAAAGACAATTTGCAAGACAGTTTGCTCTAAAAAGGCTTGCCTGAAAATATAAAGCTTTCACCAATTTGTTAATTCATGAAGGATTTTAGGAACCACATTGATTAACCTTCCTCGGTTCCTCAAACACGTTGTACACTAAAGGTTTTGGGTCATGTTGACCCAATTTCATAAAGTAATGATTTTAGTTAATATTATTTGCAGTACATATTTCATAAATAAAAATAAGGACAGTAAAGTGTAAGTATAAGTATTTTAGTAGATTCTTAGAAACTTTATCGTTGTAACAAAGTATTTTTATTTACAAGACACGGGTATTTCTGACCCGAGGATATTTTTCATACTCGGGTATTATTAATCCGAGGAATCCGAGAAAGAAAAAAAAATCTTAATGTAAGAGACTTATCCATAATTTAACAATACTGTTAAGTGGATGGATAATTAATAATTGTCATGAAGTCGTTATAAATTATTATAATAATTACGATTTTTATGATGAGTTAAATTTCAGTTTCGGGTCATAGTGACCAAAGAAACTTAAGGGGAGCTGGTGATCTAGAATGAAAAATTATTTTTTTTTGCTATTTTGAAAGTATAATCCGTTAAAAACTGTTAAATTTTTGTAATAGTATTGACGATATTTTAAGTTTTACACCTAATTTAGCAGGTCAGCGCAGAAGCAGGTAAAAGGGTCGGGTGAAACTTCAAGCTCATTTATTTCGAAACCCCTTTTTTCTGCATGGTGTGAGGCAAAAAAAAAACTAATCTGCCAATTCGTCTCAAATTTTACTGTTGTTCAGTACACCAGTACTTATGGTTGGAACTAAAAAAAAAATAACGTTTAATACTTCTTATTTTTTGTATACAAAATACAATGAAAAAAAAACAGTCTGTTCTCTGTATGTAAATTTCAGCAACGCCCAATTTTGTCAATTTATTAGATTTTTTTTAATTCTAGTTCCTGCCGTAACTGCGATAAGTGAGAGTCAAAACTTGACCCATCACTAAGGCACATATTTACGAGGAGGGCAACTTCAGCGCAGTTCTTTAACTACCTAGATTTTTTTTATTTTTATTATAATATTTTTGTATAAAATTAAAGTGATTAAATATATCATTTAAGTTTAAAAATTATTGTTCATTGTTTCCATAAAAAAAAATAATAAAAACTGGTCGAATTTACTGGGGCTAGACCACCGGCTCCCCTTAAGATAGAAAAAAAAACTAATTTTCATAACATAAGAGACTTATCCATCATTTTACAATACTGATGATAAGCGAATGGATAATTTATAATTGCCATGAAATTGTTATAAATTATATTAATAATTACGATTTTATGATCAGTTAAATTTCAGTTTCGGGTCAAAATGACCCGAAGAACCGAGGAAGGTTAACAGAGAGTGTATGTAATAGTATGTAAGTTATTAATAAATATGTTATTTGTAAACTTAAACGTACAAATAACTGAAATGAAATTATTAAATAAAATAAAACACTGAAGTTATCCTGGGAATTGGGACGCTGAGATTTTCTACAGATCCGCAAATATTTATCCGTAAAGTGTGACAAAGGCCCATCTGTTTGCAGCATCCGCCGCGCGAGCCGTGCGCCAGTGCGCCCGTTGGGCTTATTTACAGATAATATTGAATGTCGAGTCGCTAGCTGTTAGCTGCTAGCTGTTAGCTGTTAGCTGTTAGTTGTTAGCACTCGCTTCACGGATGGATGTCCGTGTAAAGTGGTACAACTACCCGTCTCCAATTCCGAGTAAATTAAATGACATAAGTTGACGGTTATGTTCTGTAATATCGCCAGAAAATATACCGAGACTTTTAAAGCTTACATGGATTGATGCTAAAATACCATTTTACACACTCTGATTAATTTTGAAAAGTTCACTTAAACAAACCTGTGAAAAAGATCCATAAAACACAAAGAAATTATTACGGTATCTTTTGCCTCTCAAAAAGATAATAATTTCAAAAGGAGTTTATTTTCAACGCTGCCAAAACAGACATGTACGTCAATTAGCAAGTAGTTCGTCAAGTAGCTGACAGAGATCACTGCGAATTTATTATACCTACTATAATGCTTATACCATAAGTTGTACCAACTTTTCAAATATGTAATGATTTATATTATTATTGTTACTAGTGCAAACCATAAAAAATCACGGGAAATTTTTAAAATTGTTTTCTAAAAATATTAATGGTTATGGCATTATGTGATTTTTCACAACTACTGTCACTGAGGAATAAATTAATGTTAATAGCAATAAACAACTGGAAATACCCAATTGTATTGCTGTGCTCCTGGTATTTTATTATGATCATGATTATTGTATTTTTTATGCATGATAATTGTAACATTTGCGCTCCTGCGTAAATTGACACAAATTACTCACATCACATTTCTGTGCCCCTGGTATTTTGTTTCTGTCGACAGGTTCACGTTTTGGCATTTATTATTTATACTTAGCGCAAACTTGACAAATCACTTCCAATTTTGAAAATAGCAAATAAGATATATTCAATGTTAAAAATATTTTTTAATTATTTGTAAGATACAAACGGTTTATACATATAATTCAGAGATAAGTCAACTGAAGTCTAACCAAAAAAAAGTATATTAGGCTAATATTTCTTGGAGGTGGAACTTGCGCCTAAAAATTAATTTTAGGTAGGGGGAAGACGAAGGGAAATATAAGATAAGGGTAGGAGATACTTCCGATACATTCTGCACTCTCGTATTCATTTTCAATCTCACGCGTTATTTTTTTCGATATTTCGGAAAAGTACTACCACAGAGATCTATATTTTGAAAATTTATTTTATATTGCGCGCGAGAAATTGGGAATATTAAATTAAATGCAGGTTCTAAACCCAAAAAAAAAAAAACACCCAAATGTGAAAATGACCGGAGTTAGAGGTAAAGTCTCAACCGAAATTCGTATTTTTAATTTACTATTCTAATTGATTAACTTATGAAGGATGACATGGAATCTCAAAGCAAAGAGGCTTACATCGGTTTATTGACAGTGGCGCAACAACTCTGTTTCACTCGAATGCTTATCCAACTAACATAATTAACGCATATCACACGTACAAATAGATGTTTGTGTTCAACGCATTATTCTGCATTCCTGGTATTTGATTTAATCACATTAATAGATGGGCGAGATAAGTTGGTATTTTTTAGGAACCAGCCAGATTGAAAATCAATTTTTATAATATAATAAAAAATTCCAAGCACTTCGAATAAAGTTTTTCAAAGGCTTGGGCGGCTCTCCAAATGCATTAAAATAAAAAAAACACCCAAAATAAATATAAATAAACGATTTACCAAACGGGGCTCTTTCCAGTTTGAATACGGCCCTACTGTTGAATTTGGCAGCCACCTCTGGTCTGGAACCCCAAAATACCTAAAAAAAAAAAACTCGACCCTGTGCAGAAACGGGCGGTCCGTTTGATAGATTCTCATAACTTAACAAACGGATTGCAATCTTTAGAACACAAAGCGTTAGGTGGAAATGCTGTCTTTATTCTACCGGTATTACAATGGAAGATGCTCCGAGGAACTAGCGTCGTTGATCTCCTCGGCACCGGTGCATAGTCGGAAAACACGCCAAACACGCGCCCAACACTTGTACACGTACACGGTTGACATTAGTCACATTAGAACGGGTCGTTTCTACGACTCCTTCTTGAGTTCAACAGCTCGGCTATGGAACGATTTTCCAGCCTCTGTGTTTCCTCCCTCCTACAACATGGGTCTCTTCAAGACCAATGTTCATTCCTTCTTCTCCTCAAAAAGACCCTCCACACAGCATCTCTGATGACATAGGCCTGGAGGAAAATTATTTTCCTGAGAGTGATAACTGTTGAAATTTGACATTTTTGCATACTTAAAAAGATATGCGCAAAATCAAAATATTGATCATCTCAAAACAACAGATTTTGACTTATTGCAATTTAATACCGGGCCATGTAGAAAACTTCTAGACTATTGCGCCGTGCCAACCGGAAAATTCAAATCACCCTTAAAACAGATTTGACTTTTTGGAACCGCTTTCACCGTACGAGCACCTCACGTCGTTCCGCGTTGATCCACATAGTTAAGAGTGATATTAATATAATGTCACGTTAGGCATAAACATTAACACCGCCGTCAGCAGGATGGCATCTGCATGATTATTATTCCAAGAACAACCTCACCGAGCCAAGCCCCCTCCCTCTTCCGCTAGAACAATCAGCTAACGGGAACAATATTACGATCATTTGAAAGGAGAGGATACAGTACAGCAATTTAAATCAGCAAACAATGGTAAAGCTGAGAGGGTTCTTTTTATTTTCACGAAGCATTTCTTGATATAATTCGGTGACCCGACAGTTGATCCGCCGACATTTGATCCCCCGAAAATTGATCCCCCGATAGTTAATCCCCCGAAATAGTAAAGTTATTTTTTTCATTTATAAAATATAAAATCGACTTCAAAAATAACTGTAGTTGGTAAGAATATCAAACGTCATGGAACCGTTGCTGATATATATTACCACATAATTCACATGTGAATGTTTGTGGACATTTGTGGATATTTATTGATGTTTTTGGTGGAAATTAGCAGACATTCATTGGTCATTTGTGGACATTTGTGGGTGTTTTTGGTGAAAATTGGCAGTCAAACATCAACAGTTTGCAATTTTTACTGGGTGGGACTGTGCTTCCTGGTGTCGCCGATATTTTTAACCAATACTATTGCACACGTTAAAAAAATCAACTAAATTAACGAATTTTTTTCCGTATTCAAACTATATTGTTAAAAAATACTACCGCACAACTTCGAAAAATCAATTAAATTCCGTATTCAAACAATTCCCATTAGGTAGTTGTTATTCCGGCGACAGTCGGGCGAACATCATAGCATATCTCCTTGTATTTCAATATCTTTGATGAAGGCTCATCTTTTTCGAGTAATTTGAGATCTGATTTTTCTTTCGAAGAGAAATTACAGCAGTATACAATATTCACCCAACATGCCTGAAGCGGGTAGCGAATAAAATGTTGATTATTATCTTTGGCCTGGGTTACAAATGAAGGATGGAGGGCATAATTAGGCTATTTAATTACTTGATTTAAACAACCGGTAGGTACCAGCAATCCGCGCGAAAATTTGTGGATTTCGTGCAATTCAAGCATCAAGGGTTTAAATCCTCTGTTGGCTAATTCGTTCATCAGTGCATAAGTAATTTTTCGTATATAATAATGATCGAATACATACATACAGGAGGAATTAAAATTTTGTCGGGTTTACCCGCGAAACTTTGTATTTCTTTTTTAAAATCATAAATATTTGTCAGCCTCCATTGTTGAGGGGCAAGCCTCTCGACTAGCGACCCGGAGTTCGCGTGTTCAAATCTCCACGTGCGCAGATAAATTTTATTTTACTGATTTGTGTTTTCACGATATAATCAGTTCAAAAAAATATAAGCTTTATTTGCCGCACGTTCTAGAATAGATGATACTCTCAGTATCGCCCTGGTGAAAGACCACGTTGATTTGAAACGTTGCTGGAAATGGCTTTAACCGTATTTGGGGACTAGATCTGAATAGCCAGGTACTAACTTATCCAACTTCCTCTTACCCGTCTCCTTCCCTTCTCCACTTACCTTCATCCACACAACATACCCCTAGTGAGAATTCTATAGTAGGTATCACTGACTCCAGACGAGAGCAAGTGGGATTCTTGTAAGGTATTCATATAAAAAATAGTAAAATAGACCAACAAGGAGCTCCAGTCCAAATTTTTTTTTTTTTTTAGTAAATAATGATTGACCTCTGACTTAAGTAACTGCATATATATTTTTATTTTTAAAGTTAGTTCTAATACCTTGTTAAAATAATTATTTAATTTTTCAAGATTCCCCGAAAACCACCGTATCTAGTGTGAATCGTGTGACGTCATCACTCTCCAAAAGTTTTAGTTATTTTCAACAGGTGTTGTCATTTTGTATGGAAAATCAATGGAGGTATCAGAAGTCGAGGCGTTTTTTATTCAAGATTAGCTGTTTTCAAAAAAAAAAAAAAACATTAGCCTAAATGTCAACATCATCTCATCGCTACTGTTATTGTATTGCACCAAATGCAATAATATATCTGTGACCGTACCTGATAAACAGTTTATTAGTTTTCCACGATCTGCATTATTAATATTTTATGTAGGCTTATAGTCTCTCCCACAGTAGAGTTCAAAAAGGGACGTACCCCGCGCCACTTCAGGCCGCCGCGCTGAAAAGTCTCACAGTGAACGGCGCTGTAAACTGTTATCTTACTTTCAGTCTTTACTTTTCTGCACGGCGGCCTGTAGTGGCGCGTGGCACGTCCCGTTCCAAACTCTACGTGTGGTAAATCAGCCAAACAGCTGTTCGACGTCCGCCATTTTAGAAATCAGAATTGGATGGTTGCGAGAGGCATTACGGTTGTTTTGGTACATTTTAATTTTTTTTAATAGTTTAAATAATATAAATAAACCAAAAGAGTTACTTTTTTTGATACTGAATTGTATTATATGAATAATGTTTCAATAAAAACAACAACTATCATATGTCTAAATCTCTATAAACCAATAACATGGAATGTTGATGTCATACATTTCAATACAATATGGCCTGGTGACTGGAGAATTTAGAAGAGCAGTTACGTCAGCACTAACAATCCAATAATACCAAATTGACAGTTTGTTTTAATGACACGTTTTAAATGGACTTTTTAATATTTTTTTTTAAAACTCTACGTTTAATATTATTAAAAAAAACTTATTTACTAAGAATCAACGTTTATTGGTCTATATGAAAATATTATTTTTAAGCTATAATATTTTTCATTGGAGTTTTTTATAAGAGTCATATCCTAATAATTGTGACAATGTGATGGTTCAATGCTAAAACAAGTAATTTGAATAACTTTTAAACTAATATTTCTTCCTTCACCAAATTACAACCAAAACGTCCAAATCATTTGGGCATCTCCGGCGGCGATCGGCTGCGCTCGGCCGATGTGAAAATTATTGGTCCACGGCGCGGCGCAGCGGTAACGAACCAGTGACCGGTAAGCCGCACCAGTTTAGGCCCGACCAATCACAACAAAGCCAAGCCGCTGCAAAGCACTCGCCCCGACCGGAGATATCTCATTACAGATATTTGATGGATCAACGTTTTGGTCGGATGGTTTCTCTATCATCGTTGATCTGTCTACCTTCTATACAGCGTTGCATTGTGGAGAGCTCTGGTGTGGTCACTTCTTCGCTTCTCAATCTGGGTTAATATACAGGGTGTTAAGGGGACGTACTTGACTTACTTTAACCAGTGATTCCTGACATTATTTGAAGTAAAAAATGTTGATGAGGGACGTACTTGACTTACTTTAACCAGTGATTCCTGACATTATTTGGAGTAAAAAATGTTGATGAAATTTTGGTCTCCGGTGACTTTTTTTGGTGACTTTTATTTTTTTTTTCAAATTTTTTTTTTCAAAATCAAACAAAAAATTTTTTCTTCCGCATGTCGTCACTGGTCACTCGCACGCCGAGTACCCAACCCACCCCTTACCCCGTCTCCAACTGTCCAACACCTACCATTTTTTTATGTTTTTGTAGAAAAAAAAAAAAATCAAAAATGTCACCGGAGACCAAAATTTTATTTACATTTTTTACTCCAAATAATGTCAGGAATCACTGGTTTAAGTAAGTCAAGTACGTCCCGTAACACCCTGTATTTATGTAGGATGTCGGGAGAAAACAATGAGATTATAAAATCGGAATTGTTGAGATAATTGGAATTCAAAGTTAATAATTCAATAAAGAGCATGGGAATCATTGAAATTATTACCATCTGTTATCATTTACTATTTTTTTAATATGAAAACCGCACAAGAGTTCCAACTGCTCTCAACCGGTTGTAGCCATTGAGACAGGGATACTTGAGTCAGTGAGAACATCCCTAATTGCGGTATGTTGTGAGGCTTTTTTTTTTTCAAGGTTTAATTTTATTTATTATAAATACAAAGTAATACAATATGACAGCAAAAAATAAAATATTATACAGAAAAAAGAAAAGTCCCAATAAACTACTTTTTAGCAGTTTGTCAATGGGTACTTTTACTTAGGAGATATAAATAAACTTATTTTACATAATTAAATGCAGTTAGAATAGTTTTGTGTTAGTCTAATACAAATTATTTCTTTCGGCAAGCCAATTTCTCAACAAAATATTTGTTTTACCATTTGTACATTTTTTAATTTCGGCAGGTAACATATTTAACCAATTAGGTATCATATAGTCCAGCGTTCTTTGTCCATATTTGTTTAAATGCTTAGGTACAATTAGTCCTTCATTTAACGTAAAACGAGTATCGTGGTCCAGTTTATTTATGTATATGGGGCTGTTCATATGCGGAAAAATAATTATATACCACAGAATTGCTCTTACTGAGAAAATTTTGAGATTTTGGTAAAAGTACGGAACATTATGCCTTTGTTCATATAAACTTTTATGAGCTAATAATTTAACTAATGAATTTTGAACTGATTGAACACGATTTACATTTGTTTGCTGAAGGTAATAGGGAAGGAAAGGAGATGGGGAAGAAGAAGGTGAATTGGCTATTCAGATCTTGTCACTTAACACGGCTAAATTAAGGAAACATATCAATTCTGCATGGTGGTCTTATAGCAGGGCGATACTGAGAGTTTGTTTCGTTCTGGAACGTACCGTGTTTGCGCCAATCAGTGTTCTTTTTTACATCCGAATTATCAAATTGACCAGGAGCGAATCCAAATCCTATAAGTGCGTTATGAATATCAGCACTTATGGGACCTTTTGTCATATTTCTTAAGGTGACCGGACAACTCGAAATGAAACCAACTCAGAACCATCTCAGATAAGTCATTTAGAGTGATAAAAAAAATATACATATAAAAAATTGGTTAAAGAGGTTACGTTAGGTTAGGGTTATCGGCTAATTTAAAATAATTTTTTCTTATTTTTTAATGACTTTTCAAGGAGGTGTGGAGTTGACTTTATTCTCAGTTGGCATTGAACCATTTCATAGATACAATAACACATTTCTCAGATTCAAACCATTAATGGCGACAAATCAAATTTCAGTTCTGGTACATGTTTAATTTATCAGGTTACATCAGTAAAACACAGTCTTTATAAACAAGTATTCCTCAGTTTATTTTTACAGTTACGTTTATGTGATGATTTTGCACTTTTTATTCTAAGTAGCTCAAGACCGACCGGGTCCCAGTTCTTGGGGTTTGAAGGAACTTGCTTGTTCCGCTTGCTAATTAGAAAAGTGGGTGAATCAAAGAATCCTATTGTATTTATAAACAAAGGGTTTTAAAGAACTAAACAAGCAAAAAACAACTGACAGTGTATTAGAACAAATGAAAACAACGCACTTTCTTACCAACTGAGAAAGAGAAATCTATTCCCTCGCATTGTAATTAATTAACACAACAACTGACTGTAGATTTAAGCACGGAGGGCAAACATTGTTCTTTAAAAGCATATTGATTTTAAAAAGTACCCTTTAATTTTTTTTATTTCTAATCTATCAATTACTTTATTAAATTTGTTTTACTCCGCTTCTCGGTTGAAACGGAATATTTCTAATTTAGACATTTAGATTTAGATTTATTATCGCGAAAAAGTGAGATTTTTTTTCAGGAAGGACGAAAAAATATGCGTTTTACCTTTTTATTTTGTTGAAATTTATTAACTTACGCGATACATGAACTGTACTGCGCCATATTTATTTTAATATTATATTTCATAGACAAATCCGGCTGCCAATCGTAGAAAAAATATTATTGCCATATAAAATAAAACTTTATTCATGTTACGAAGAGAATGCATTATTGACAAGTTTGTACCTATGTTTAAAACAAAAGAACATGGAAAGAAAGGTATTAGAATAATTACACATACCTTTCAGACTAACCCTGCTTGCCAAATAAGCCATAAAAACCCGGTACATACATCTAAAGAGCCTCTCAAAATTTAGCAGTACCTACATATCGTCGCCTCAGTTCTTATTTGTCCAACAGACCATTTCAGTTTTTGTACAATCTCCACTTTAAAATTAAAAATAAAGTATGAAAATGATAGTTAATCACTTAACTAAGAATTATTTAAACTAATGAGACCCTTATCTTTAAGGATATAGCTTAATCTCAAACACCTATAATAACGTTTCATTGAAATAATTAAAGAAAACCTTCTCCTCCTGTAAAATTTCCTAATGGTCTGTTGGACAAAAACGAACTAATGCAACGATATAGTCCATATAATGATGATACAAAGCTTGGACCTCAATTCAGCACCAGGGTACCGGGAATAATTCGAAATAGGTACTTTTGTTTTTATTTTGACAAGAATTTATTTAATAAGGTTGATACATCCGACAAATGTCATGTTTGATTGTCTATTAATTAATAAGGGAATATTCCGTATTATCTCCGTATCGCGTAAAATAAATATTCTCTATTATCCGAGATGCTAACTTATACAACTTTACTGTAATTTTTTCTGACCAAAAACCAAAATATTCTTAAATTTTGATAATAATATTGCTAAAAATTATAATTGTAAGCATAATACTATAACGTTAAATCGTAAAACCGAAACTAAAACAAAACACCTTTATTTTAAACTCACAGCAATCGACTTGTCAAGTAAGAAAGCCCCTAACACCAGGAGGTGCTAGCATTTATTGTTTCAGGAAAATTGTCCAACTGGGGATGACAGTAGTGTCACTAGACAACTTGAGGTGAACAATAAAATGATTCTTACTCAAATGAATTTACAATGTTAGGCATAAATACAATTGCCTTTTGTGGTTTATGATACGACATTATATTTTTTATTAAAATTTCCTTTGCTGAATTCGTTTTTATATGGAAAATCGTAATTTGTTTAAACACCTTTTTTCTTAGTATGGTGAAGGAGAGTTAGTGCAATAGTGGGAGAGAGTAGTCAATTTGAGAGGCGGGTGAGGATACCGCCATTTATTGATCATCTCAAGTGGTTCGCTACGTTGGCAATTTAGCAGTTGTGCCCGGGTTCATGGGATGAGGTGTTGTTCAATTCAATTCAATTCAATTTATTCACTTTAAAAACATAACAATTAAAATTGTAAATTGTTTTTAAAATAGAGAAAATATTAAGATTAAGGCATATTTAAGCAATTTAAATAATTTAAAAAATTCAAACAACAATGGACGATTTAAACATCAATAAAGCACAATCAGACTAACAGCAATAAAGCTTGCTGTCTAAATTGTGCTTCATTGATGCTAAACATATCGATATTCAAAGTGATTCTATTTAACAACAAGACTGGGTTATCTTAGGGGTGTATGCATCTGCCCACCGGCTCCATGGCAGGCCGGAGGGGGAGAGACTTGTTGAGGGATACATTTTGACCTCTCAAGCAGGACCCTCTCGGAACATCGCCCTACAACGCAGTGGGAGGGATGTTCTCATACGTTCGTCGCTCCTGGAGGTAGGTAATGTCCCCAGTTTCCAACTCAAACATCATGCCGTTTACTTTCTCCTTCCTTTCCTTAAAAGTCCCTTCACACATCCCAAAGATGACATAGGCATTGAGGGGAATTATTTTCCTCAGCTTCCTGTGTAGCTAATGTAAAAGTGGAAATCAAAGTGGATTTTTGTGGTTCTTTACTTTTATCGATTAGATAAACCTTCTCGAAAGGAAAATATGAATCTGATGCTTAAGAAAATATCGTAATTTTTGGCCAAAATAGTACCTGTGTGATCACGTCACTTTAAATAAGTAAGCAAACTAGCAGCATTAAATAATAAAAGAGGTTTCCACATTTATTACTTTTAGCGTTATTATTACCCGTTTAATACCTCCGTAAGCTAACATCTAACTTTACACTACTTTACCTCAGCCTTCAGATTCCAGCTGTTAAAAATAAAAAAAATACGTAGGTTTTTATAGGACTACAATTTGAGTAACACAATACAAATATTTTTTCGCATATTTAACCCATATTTCGCTGACGTTGCGAAAACGCAACACTTTGGTTGCTGGGTCATATTTTGAGAACTTGATAAGTAATCACCGTTATTCTTTCACGTACTTATAGAGAAGGTTTGATTTTATTGTTAGACTTTAAAAAAATAGAAAAATATTTACTTCTGCTCCAAATTGTCCCCCCCCCCAAAGTCAGACAATATACAACACTCGGGTAAGGGATTTTTTAATAATTATTATCGTTAACATGTCACCAAAATTCTTAATATATTTAAACCTTTTTTAACAATTGACCCGTATTTAATAATTTGCTCACTTTAAAAAAAATTAAAACTCCAACGGTACTCATTTTACATAGTTTATTTAAGTGATGCGTTAACGCAACGTCAGCGAAATACGGGGGTAAAAATTTTTGCATTATTTTATTCACTATTACCGGCACCAATCGCTATTGCCGCATTTTTCTTCTGTATAGGATAAATCCGAAGGACTTTTTTTACCGCACAAGAGGCTGCCGGCCTTATTGCAGAGAATTGGAATGTCGACGATGAAGACGGCGAAGAAGATATTCCAGATGTGATTATTTTACCCTCTGAAGTCGCCGAAGTAGTAACTTCGGTGACTTCAGGGGGTCCATCATCGGTAGATGAAGAGGATTTTGGGGACAATGATAAACATGCAGATACTGCATTTAACCATATGTTCGGGGATACGGCAGGAACTTTCACTCCAAAAGACTCGTGAGTGAACCTTCAACTACTCTATCCCAACCCCAACCATCAACATCTTTGTCGTCAGTGCCAAGGGAAATGCGTTGGAAGAAATCAAAACCTAGTTATTCGCGAGGGTAACGTATTATTCCTAATTATTCGCGAGTGAGTATAACATATTCATTTTTTGTACTGGTATGATAAGAGAAAATCGACTACGGCAGGAGCTTTGGAAGTCCACTCCAAGAGGCTAATGTGTAAACCTTCGATAACTCCATCCCAACCTCAACCGTCAACATATTCGTCATCAGTGCCAAGGAAAATACGTTGGAAGAAATCAAAACTTAGTTATTCACGATTGCCAAATAACGCATTTGTTTTTCGTACTGGTATGGTAAGAGAAAATTGACTAAAGAACATTGGTACATTAAAATCGACAAAACAAATGAATAAATTTCAAGAGGGGAATATGATTAGGGATTCGAAAAAAACAATGAGATACTGATTGTTCGATGGAGAGATAGTGCTGTAATTACTGTGACATCTAATTTTGATAACGTAGAGCCAATTAAAAACGTAACAAAGTATTTAAATATAAAAAAATCGATATATAAATATCTCTCAACCCAGTATGATCGTTTTACGGGAGGAGTTGATTAAGTGGATAATTTCGTTTCGTTATAGAATAAGGGTTCGTGGTAAAAAGTGGTGGGCCATATTCTCCAACTTCCGGGATGTGGCACTACGTAATGCATGAAAATTATATCAAATGGTTCATCCAGAAGAAAATATGAGCCTTTTGAAATTTAGAAAAAGTGTCGCGACCACCCTTATGAAGTCGTCAAAAATACATTCTTCTTCTATTGACAGACCAAGTAGATTTGTGACAGGATCGAGGTCAACTATAACAGAGAGTAGTCATTTTTAAATAAAGGAGAAAATAGAAAGAGATGTCGTATATGTGATTCACAAACATATTATATGTGTCCAGAGTGTAATGTGGCATTGCACCATAAATGTTACGAAATTGGCCATACCGGAAAATAATGTTTATTGTAATATTTGTGTATGCTAATTTCTTATAATGTCTTTTGGAATGGTGCACTTTCCTGCTTATTCATATAATATCTTAAATTTTAGTTAATGTTAATAGTATGATTTATAAATTAAAAGAAATAAATTCACTTTCAAATAAACTTGTTTTGTTTCATACATTTACTTTTTACCCCCCTATTTCGCTGACGTTGCGAAAACGCAACACCTTGTATTTTTGTAAGTATGAATTTTTTTTTTTAATTTCTTAATTGGGTGTTTATATACAACATATCCAAATTTCATCAAAATCTGACCACGGGTAGTGATAGCGGTGAAATATGGGTTAAAGCTATCATTGTAAGCTGGTAATGGCTACTGCAGTAGACTTTGCCATGACAGGCCAAGACCGGCCTCCGTGCTCGAGAGGTAATTCTCTAGACTAGCAAACCGGAGATCGCGGGTGCAAATCCCGTAATGCATAAGTTAATTTTATTTTTTTAAATTTGCATTTTTCACAATTTTTATGTAGAATGTTTGCGGCACGTTTCAGAGTGGAACATACTCTCGTCCTGGTGTAGGCCTACCATTCAGAGTTGAAACGTTGCTCGAAATTTCGTTAGCTCTGTTTGGTGACCAGATTTGTATAGCCGGGTACTTTCCCTTCCTCACTACCTTTAGCCTCACAACATACTCCTACTGGGGATTTCATAGTCTCACTGGATCCAGATGATTGGGAGTAGTTGGGACTCTTGTGCGGTATTCAGATTTAAAACAACATATTTTGAAATAATAATTTGTATTTGGTGTATAGCCATGATGCGTTTATAAAAGAGTTAAATGTACTTTAATAATTATAGAACATGCTCCATGACTTTTGGTAAAGCTTCACTATAGAGTAAAGAATAGACAGAGCTGCTCGTAAGGGGATGGAATCAAGTTGTGGGGAGTGGAGTGGACGTGTCTCTATCAGCAATTTTTCAATAAACAGTTTGCAGGCACCTCGACTTTTACTATCATTACTCAGTCGTCGAAAATAAAATCGGCTTACAAATTACTAGTCCTTTTTGCTAGTACTAGCTGCGTAAAAAACTAAATTACAAATCCCACATCGGGTGAACAAATATTTGGTCTTGTTTTCAAAACTGAATTATTTTGTTGCACTTTTTAGGTAGACACTTTTAAAAATGTGAAAAATTTACCAAAATCACCAAGTTTTAGTTTTTTCTTTAATAATTTTTTTTTTATCATTTTTACCTTGGAATCGGAATATTATTTTATAACTTAACAACCACAATCTATTTAAAAGTCAAGTGGAATATCCAAGTTCCGCTGGAAAAATGTTTTTACCTTGAAAGCTATAAATAATAGTATATCCCTTGAATAGAAAATTGAATACACGCACCTGAAGGCCGATCGGCAATTGAAACTGACCAATATGTAAACAGAACCGATGGCCGTATTGTTCAGGTATTTGCTTTACCAAACACGGCGTGAAAGCTTCACACAAAGCTGTGGCTTAAACTCCGAAAGCTGCCGATGCTGGTACTCAGGGGTGGACTGGACACTGAACGTTTGTTCTCGGCAATTTGCTAAAGGGCCGATATAAAATCGTTTAAATAGTTACTCACATTCAATAAAACGTTCCAGCAGAAGAACCCTCCAAGACAGAAGCGAATATAAATAGAAATAATTTGTTAATTAGGTAGTATAAGTAATCATTGTTTTGGAGTCAAAATAACCTGACGCGATGGATAGGCTCTTTACCACGAGAAGGAACTAACTCTTTTTGTTTACAGTTAATGTAATTTGGGAGGCGGAAATGGAAACCGCTGTCTCGGAAACCATTTATTGGATAACCAACACCTCTGACATAGGTCACGAACCATATCAACTCATGTGGTTCGGTACACCAAGGTCTTATGGAGTAGGTCTAGGTCTTGGCGGTGGATGCGTATGTCCACTTACTGCATGGCAAGCCGGATCAGGAGAGACTGGTTGAGGGAGACCATTTGGTCTCTCCTGCAGGATTCTCTTCTAGTCTTGCACTGCAATGGGATGGATGGATTTATATGTCCGTCAATTCTGGACCAATTGACTCCCTCATCCCTACCCACACCACATATATTTTTCCTTCGCAGAATCTGCTTCCTTTTCTTTAAAAGACCCTCCACACAGCATCCCCAAAGATGATATACGACCTGAGAGAAATTATTTACTTCAGAACCTCGTGTGTCGAGCTATTGTAAAAAAGTTTTATAATGCCTAAGAGAGAGACAAATCATTTAGTATGAAAGCAATACTTGTACTTTTGAGTGATGATTTTATATTTATTTTGTGGCCAAAAACTTGTGAGGATGGTGGAGTTTTTGGCTTTTGGGACTGTTGTCAGTATCAGTCTCCCTCACAATATAAAAAAAGTATAAAAAATTATTAATAATATACATTTTAAAGATAGATTAAAGAAAAATACTAGAAGTGCATTGTGGGCATGATTCGTGAACCAAATATTTGCCATATCGAGGATTCAATTTTCAATAAACTGTGTTTACGATATTCAAACGGGATAAAAATCTACGATTCCAAGAAAAGTGTAAGTGTGTAAGAGACAGAGGACCGGGCTGGGATAATTGGAACATTTGTTTCCATTCAAATATGTATGGAAGGCACCTCTATTCTTTGATGCAGTTGGTGATATTCTGATTCTGCGAAGATATTTTATTTTTGCCTTGTATTGGACATTTGATCTTTATTTCTCCTTTCGCTTTATCTGTATTGTCAAAAATTCTAAAATATCGTTTCCCTTTTGCGTGGATTGATCTTGTGAAATCGTCATGTATACGTATGGTAGTTTAAATTATTGATGAAACCAATAGGTCTCAAAAATATTCTCGCCCTATGTTATACTAATAACGTTGTTGCCAGTCCGTAACTGGTCACAAAATATTTTCTGATGTATTTGTGAAGTTCGTCATTATCCAAGCCAACGTAAAATTATTATTTTACTTTGTATGTTTATGTATATTATCCATTAATAGTCCGTGGTGTTGTTGTGATTTGGGCTTACGCCTTTGTTGCGCCACGCTTTGCTAATATTGCGAATTTACATGATCACATTTGAAAACCATTTGTTTTTTTAAGTCCCTGCGTGTGATTTATGCTTTGACAGACATATTATGAAGATTGGTTGAACAAAATGTTTGTTGAAGATAAATCACCCGAATTCACGATGCTTCGAGCTACTCAATATTAAAAAACAAAATTATGTTCAGGGCTAAAATTGATCAAAACTAACAGGAAGTTTAGTAAGTGTTAGTTTATTTATTTTTTTTAATATCGGAGGTGAAAACAGCGCGGATTAAACAATAGAGTGAACAGGTATACCTGTTGACATCAAATTTGCATCTTTAAAACAACCATTGAACCAAAATTGCCATAGGTAAGCGTTCGCTCCATGCCATCAGACATATAACTAATATTAAGTAATATAAGATTAGAAAATGTATTATAACAGAAACTTTTGCGAACTTCGTAGCGTTTGTTTTTCGTAGACTATTTAGAAATAAAACAATGATTGTCAGTGCAGTAAAAACAGCGGTAACGTTAGTTATTGCTTCTGCGCCGATTAGTTGTTCCTACCCAGGCGTCAGGAGTTCAATTTCTCGGCTGGCTAAGAGCTCCGTCATAGAACAAGCAACATCTTCCGCTTTAAAAGATGGTAGTAGGGGATAAAACAAAAATTACAGGTTATTATGTTACCAGAGAATGTTTTTTTCCTTTTAACAAAATAAGAAAAAAAACATCATTTAGATGTAGAGCAACCACAACGCAAAAATTTCCATTGCAGATTTTCGGAGACAACTTTTTTTCGCCTGGATTAGTTGATAAATTGCGCCAATAAAGTGAAAAAAACGGTTCCATACCAACTCAGAATCAACTCAACTCAATACCTCTTTGAAAAGTCATTAAGAGCTGTGAAAAAAAAAATTACACATAATCAAACCAAACGTAACCTATTTTACCATTTTTTAATATATTTTTTACATCACTTTTCATATCATTTTGATTTCATTCTGCGTTATCCGGTCACCGAAGAAAACCATCCAAATTACCGTGCCCCAACAAGGGTCTTAGATTTGTCAACCGCCACCTCAACAAGAAATAACGCTATTACCATAGACAACAAATGATTTGTCATCAATAATAATTGTCTTTGCACTTCTGAAACTATTGTGCTTTCCACTCAACAGCGGCATATGTCTCGAAGCGAATGGTGCTTCTGTGTCCCTTGGTGAGTCCCTATCCATATTGAGTAGTTGCTCGGTCCGCTTGGGGTTTGAACTGTCTCTCTGCGTCTATGAGCAATTTGGGCTGTCTCATTCCGGGTAACCATTCATTTTCTCCTATTCGTCCCAGTCTTGGGATTTAGCCCACTCTTCCAAAAAGAGGTTACGACATTAATTTTTTTTTCTTTTCTGAAACATATTAGGGTGTTATGCTATACTCTTAAAAGTGGGTAATTTTGAAATATTTTAGCATTTTGAAACTACAGTCACCAGCTCACAGGTCAATAGGTCACTAGGCTGAATCTAAAAAAATGAATCTCAATATCCTAAAATAAAATAAAAATGAAGAATTTTTTTTTAAAAACGGTTAAAATATTTGCGAGAAGTTTGTTGTTATAGTGTAAAAATTCTGTTCGCAGAATATAATGCTTTTGTTGGCTATCCATGTGTTTGTGTTTGAGATTTAATTGTGTATTTTTCAAATAAATTTAATTTTTTTTGGAGCCAGATTATGATAATATATTTTTGTCCGTGTGTGGTATTCGTCCTCGGAGTCATGTGTTAATGTCTATGTATTGTTTCGTAAGTGTATTGTGCAGTGTGATGGATTACTTTGTCTTTTTTTTTAATATGTAGATATAATTATGATATTAAGTGGCCATCTGTTTATTATAGCTAAGTCCTCAAATAACCATGTTATCGAGAATTATGGTTGCATGTAAATATAATAATTAGTGTCCGACCGAAACAGGACTTTCTACCGAATAGTCTAGGAGACATACGAGGTAAACCCTACGTAATCGAGTACACGGATGAAACTACTTTGTAGTGATAATGGACATTTAGAAACCCTTAAAAAAGCTGGTCTGCCGGTGCGCCTCTTGGCAGGAGCCGCGCAGTCATGGAAATAGTGAGCGATTTTTTTCGAAAAAATTACGTCATCGAGTACAAGAACGGGAATGATTGCATATCGACACCTTAGTTGGATAAGGTTCTATCTACGCCTTACCACGCTAAGGACTTTGACACCTAAGCACATGTTCTTAGGTATCAAAGTCCTTACCATTGTAAAGTGCAGTTAGAACCCTATCCAAATGAGGTGACGATATGATAAAGGTCGATTAGTAAATGAAAAAAAAGCAGGTCTGCCAACCGGCAGCCTGGCACGTTCGCAGGCAGCCGGCGTCAAAGTGGGATAAAAAATAGTAAATTTTACGTCATCGAGTACACGAATGAAACCAACGAATAACTGTAGTCTAGATCATCCCATTGAAGAATTTCATGGTCTGCCGACCAGCAGCCTGGCAGGTTTTTGTGTACGATTTTTTTAGGTATTTTTACCATTTTAAAATTATTTTCAATATCTTCATTATTATTTTTATTTCATTTTGGTTTTAAAAATTAAGAATGCCATATTTTTAAAAAATAAGTGAGAATGATAAAAAAAAATAATTTGAGGGTACCGAGTGGACCCATCGGTCTGGCGAGCCTTTCGACGCCAAACAACTCACAAAACCTGCCGCGGTGCCCCTCACCGCTGTCGCGTGCCCATTTTATTGTACAAATTTATAATAATAATAGTCCTTTTAAAATTGCCTAATAGACCATAGTGGTTGGAAGTTCGAAAAACCACCGCACCGTCGCCGTAAGAGCTGCGTTCGTCCGGAAAACGACGGAAATTTCCGAACCTCGTCCGTTTCCCAGCTGCATCGAATACAAGATCGAAACCAACTAAAAACTGTAGTCTAGATCATTCCATTCATGACTTCCTTAGTCTGCCGATCAGCAGCCTGGCAGTTTTTTGTGTACGATTTTTTCAAGTTTTTAAATTTTTAAAATTAAAAAAAAATATATTTTATTATTTTATTATTATTTCTATTTCAATATATTTTTAAGAACTTAGAATGGCATATTTAAAAATGGCATGTGGTAATGATAAATATAAAAATATATTGATAGTTTCGAGTGCACTCAATGGTCGGCGAGCCTTTCAACGCCAAATAACTTACGAAACTGGCCGCGGAGCCCTTCGGCGCTATCGCGTGCGTATACTATAATACAGAAATAAAATAATAATGGTCCTTGTAAGTTTGCCTAACTATTTATAGTGGTTAAAAGTCCGAACCACTGCCAAGATGCTGCGCTGTAAGAACTGCGTTCGTTCGGGTAAGACGGAAATTGCCGAACCCCGTCGGTTCCGAATCGCTGTCGCGTGCCCAGTCGTAGAACGTATGACGAGTTAGTTGAGATAAATCTCTGGCAATGAGGAGAATTGAATATAATTTCGGCTAAAAATGGTGTTTTATGCAAACAATTGTATTGATTACCTGATTAAAAACCTTTACATTGAAATGAATGCTAGAAATCCAATAAACTTCACTAATGAACGTTTAACCAGCTTCCGAAATGATAAGAATTAGCAAGTTTAAGCACTGGAGCTTTTACCATATACTTGAATCAAGAATAAACTTTGGATATCATGTGAACTGATAAAAAAATCACTAGATTGAAAAGATTTATAAGGAATAATACTTGAGCGCAATTCAAAAAAAGTATATTAAAGTAAAAAAATAACTTATTTATTATTTTAACTTTATGAGTAAAACCTCAAACTGTAATATTTAATTAAATGAAGACATTATGAGCGAAACTCCACTGAGCTAAGGTGTCGATATCCAATTCGGTCACTTTTAACTGTACCATACTTCGACTAAGAACCACCCATATTATCTTCATTTTTCTTAACGCATATTTTTTACATAAAATATTACAGTTTGAGGTTTTACTCATAAAGTTAAAATAATAAATAATAATATTCATCCCAGACTTGCAGAAGAGTCAATAGATGTCGCACATTAAAAATAAAATGGATAATAATTTATCCAGACACCATCTAGATTGCATTTAGTTCGAGTTGAATCTTGCAATCATTCATAAAGATGGCAGCCAATAAAAATATGCGTTAAGAAAAATGAAGATAATATGGGTGGTTCTTAGTCGAAGTATGGTACAGTTAAAAGTGACCGAATTGGATATCGACACCTTAGCTCAGTGGATAAGAGCGCCCAACCCGGAAAGTAGGGAGGTCCTGGGTTCGAGTCCCAGAGGTGCCAATATCTTTTTCTGATTTTTCTATTTCCAGATTTTCGATTGAGTTTCGCTCATAATGTCTTCATTTAATTAAATAAAAAAATAACATTTACAAACTTTAAAAAATCGTACACAAAAAACTGTTTGGCTGCTGGTCGGCAGACTAAGAAAGTCGTAAATGGAATGATCTAGACTTCAGTTTGTCGTTGGTTTCGATCTTGTATTCGATGCAGCTGGGCACGCGAAACCGATATGAAACGGACGAGGTTCGGAAATTTCCGTCGTTTTCCGGACGAACGCAGCTCTTACGACAACGGTGTGGTGGTTTTCAGAATATCCAACTACTATGGACTATTAGGCAATCTTAAAGGGAGTATTATTATTATACATTTTTATAATAAAATGAGCACGCGACAGAGGTGAGGGGCACCGCGGCAGGTTTTGTAAGTTATTTGGCGTTGAAAGGCTCGCCGACCGTTGAGTACACTCGAAACTATCAATTTAATTTTATTTTTATCATTATCACTTATTTTTTTAAAAATATGGCATTATAAGTTTTTTTAAATATAGTGAAATAAAAATAATAATAAAGAAATGAAAATAATTTTTTTTTTAATTTTTAAAAATTTAGAAACTTTAAAAAATCGTACACAAAAAACTGCAAGGCTGCTGGTCGGCAGACCAAAGAAATCATAAATGAGATGATCTAGACTACGGTTTTTTGTTGGTTTCAATCTTGTATTCGATGCACCTGGGCACGCGAAACCGATATGAAACGGACGAGGTTCGGAAATTTCCGTCGTTTTCCGGACGAACGCAGCTCTTACGGCGACGGTGCGGTGGTTTTTCGAACTTCCAACCACTATGGTCTATTAGGCAATTTTAAAAGGACTATTATTATTATAAATTTGTACAATAAAATGGGCACGCGACAGCGGTGAGGGGCACCGCGGCAGGTTTTGTGAGTTGTTTGGCGTCGAAAGGCTCGCCAGACCGATGGGTCCACTCGGTACCCTCAAATTATTTTTTTTTATCATTCTCACTTATTTTTTAAAAATATGGCATTCTTAATTTTTAAAACCAAAATGAAATAAAAATAATAATGAAGATATTGAAAATAATTTTAAAATGGTAAAAATACCTAAAAAAATCGTACACAAAAACCTGCCAGGCTGCTGGTCGGCAGACCAAGAAATTTTTCAATGGGATGATCTAGACTACAGTTATTCGTTGGTTTCATTCGTGTACTCGATGACGTAAAATTTACTATTTTTTATCCCACTTTGACGCCGGCTGCCTGCGAACGTGCCAGGCTGCCGGTTGGCAGACCTGCTTTTTTTTCATTTACTAATCGACCTTTATCAAATGCAATCATTCCCGTTCGTGTACTCGATGACGTAATTTTTTCGAAAAAAATCGCTCACTATTTCCATGACTGCGCGGCTCCTGCCAAGAGGCGCACCGGCAGACCAGCTTTTTTAAGGGTTTCTAAATGTCCATTATCACTACAAAGTAGTTTCATCCGTGTACTCGATGACGTAGGGTTTACCTCGTACGTCTCCTAGACTAGAAGACGAATCTTTGATATTTTTGACCGGTCAGTAGTTGAGTGGGCATCGCGTTTGGATCCCACCCGGGCGTCGCTTGTTCGATTCCTCGGCTGGCTAAGTCCTCCATCATAACACAAGTAACATTTTCGGCTTTCTGTGGTGGTAGTAGGAGATTTTCAAACATTTTTGGGTTATTCTTAACCTGGAAATATTTGTCTTTCTTTAAAAAAATAAAATAAAAATAAAAATTGTATCAGTTTTGGCCGAAACCGAAACCAAAACTTTTTTAGACGTGTTAAAAATCTATTGTATCTGAAATTTGGCTTATTTTTTACAATTATAAACACAGTTAACACGTGGTAAATGAAATTAAAAACAATTAATGAAGTACGTGAAAAAAATATATTTGGTTTTTTTTTATTATTACTAAAATTTATAAAAATTCTTGCTAAATTATTATTGCTAAAAATTATAAAATTTAACAAAACATGTTTACTACTTCTTGGAACAAAATTTTATCATTGATCAACACTTACATTTTAAAGGAAAAACTTTATTAATTGTGTATCTTAACATAACATTCTTTCTACACGTGTTGAATGAAATTAAAATTAAAAAAAACATTAAATGAAGAACGTAATTTTTTTTTAATATTAACTGCTACAAAAAAAAACAAACATGTTAACTTCTTCTTGGAACATAAAATTGTCAATTATCAACACTTGCATTTTAAAGGAAGGACCTCATTGATTGAGTATTTTAACCGGCCGGCGAACTCGGCTGATGATGGCGGGTGACACACGAGCCGCGAACTCACCCGGAGTCAGCCAAACGACGCACGATAATTCACGAACGCAGAGTTTCAGTGCGGTGAAGGTTCAGCAGATTTTCTGCCGAAAACGAAACTGATACCGAAACAAGAATTTTTTTGCCAAAACTTGCCGAGACCGAAACTTTCAGTCGGCCACTAATTATAATGCTTGCCATATAATTTTTGGGAAAGATTTTCCGCACTGGGTATTTAAAAATGAAACCTTGGTTTTGAAAAGTATACAGATTAAATATCGTATTCAACTTCCGCTAAATAGGATGTAGAACCGCAGTTGTTAATTCAACCCCTCTTATAACGATCAGAACAAATATTCACCAAATTCCTAAAGTCTTTGCAAACATCAGCAGAGAATATCTCTGTTTATCCGGAAACCGCATCAAATAGCTCGGCCATCTATAATCATATCCCGGACACTCGAATCATCATCAAATACCACAGAACTCGCAAAAACGTATGCATCCATAGTATAACATGAAAAACGAATAGTACAATTTGTTTAATCCTTTCTTCAATGTGCTCAAAAATATCACCGAATTTTCGATTCGCAAATATACCTAACACCATTCCTCAAAAAGAACAAATTCGCCACTTCATCCACACTAAAGCATTGCTCTAGAATTGTCTCTTTTTGCGAATGTGATGCAATAAAAGGCGAATCGCTGTAACTGCAATATTCTTAAATTTTATCATTTGGGTGCAGCCCGTTTTGCGGAATGTCGCTGTGGCGGTAGTGAAAAGTGAAATAATAAAAATGAACTAATGAAAAACAGATGCTGTTTGGTTTATTTCAAATTGCCCAAATTTGCATGGTTGTTATTGGCTTGCAACACAATTGAAAAGACTTCTTGATGTTTATGAATATTTACTTTATTAAACGCATCGAACGATCTTTGATGATGAATGTTCGTTTAATTAACACATTACAAGAAGTCTCCCTCTGGCCAAAATTCGGATGCCCTACATTTTTGCAATATGTTATTATAGGGGGTAGGTATTCAATAAGGGTGGTGGTTCAAAACCCGATGCGTTACGAGCTCTACTGGCAGTTGAATGGATCGTGTTCGATTACCGCAGTGGTAAGCGATTTAATCCTATTTAAAATGAGTTATGATTATTGAAAAGGTGTGCACTCTGTACTCTAAATCGTTGGGTTTATGGCTTCAGTTTAAAAACAGGAAGGAGTTTAGTACCATTACGGTAACGTAATTCCGATTTTGTTTTTAAATCGTTTTAAAGTAGGGATGTATTTTCTATTTGCGGGTGATCCATACTATACTATATACTATATACTATACTATACTTTAATATTATAAATGCGAAACTGCGCGAGTTTGTTTATGACCTTTTCACGCATAACACAATATAAAGACTTTAATAATTCTTTCACAAATATAAAGCTAAATTATATGCGCAGACTACAGGTTGTATATGATGGTAAGCTCTGGCGTTATGAAATTATAAATATTAATATATTATATTTGTTATACGTTTTCTGTCGCTAACAAAAGCGAGTTTTTATTAACGTCAGAAAAAAATCTTTTCCATGGAAACAATGTTGATATATTTTTGGGTTCTATGCTGGTAGGTACTCAGTCTACAGGTCAGCTACTACTGCAGAAAATTCAAATATTAGAATTCATTTTTTTTTTTTGGACAAGCTTAAAATAAATGTCAGATGAGAGTTCTTATATTAAAAATATAATTCGTAACGATTATAAAGACTGAATGACAAATAGAGATTTTTTTTTTATTATATTAACGAACTTCCAAATATTTAAATAAAAATAAACATCCAAAATGTTTGTAAGCGCATAAATTCCGAACGAATGAACAAAATTGGATAAGTTATTCCTTTTTTCTTTGGGCTATAGCATTATGAAATTTAGGTGGTAGGCGAGATATTTGAAAACTGAATGTAAGGGAATGAATATATGGAATGCGGGAGGGGATGGGGGTGGGGTGGGGGGGGAGATAATTGATGTGCAAGCGCTACAGTAATTTCCCGTAATACCATGCGAGCGAAGCCGCGGGGAAAAGCTAGTATTATAATAAATGCCAAAATTATTGTCGTTTAGATTAATTATCTTCGTGTGATTATAAGATAAAGGTAAATGTTGACTTCCAGTTACCAAAGTAAATTTTTTTTTCGTGTTGTCACATTTTCATTATTTTATTAAGTGTGCTTTTTCCAAAAAAATACTTAAACTTTAGTAAATACATCTCAAACTCCTCAAATTTCATACCAAAATAATGTATCTACATAGACACGTTTTAAAATTTTCACGGTCAAAAGTATTTTCGTTTTTTGTTTTTGGGGTGTTATGCCGTGTTGCGTTACCTTTTTCTTTAGCCAACGTTTCGGACAGCGTTACAGTGTCCATCATCATTAATACATTTTTAACACATCTGCCCTGAAGACGAAGGTGCTGCAAATATTCTATATATTGTCTCAAATGAATTAATTGTGAAATAACATAACTCAGGAAAATAAAAATTAATTGCGCACGCCAGGATTCAATCCCGCGGAGGCCATCAAGGGGTAAGGCTCTTGAAGGCTATATTGGGTTATCATTGAACTATCCTGAGATATCATCGAAATCCTGCAATTTTTTATGTGTGTATGTCAATATAATTTTTATTTAAATTGCTACCACAGATAAGTATGACAAAGTAAATACTTTTACCGCCCCACCAGACTAGACTGTTTGAATACCGCAAGGTTATGCAGAAATAACTTCGTTCATCCCCTTATTTAAGTTACCTTATTTCTCCGCCCGCCCTAAATTGATAAGCTTATAGGCAAGCATTCCGTGAAAATTGATAATACTTTCTTAAAAGTGACAAGAGCGCGTGCTCTTTATCCCTAGTGTTCACTAAGCTGCTTACCTCCCAAGTTTCTGGGCATGGAACATCAACCAGTTTATCAAGAAGAGTGAAACTGATGAAAAACGTGATAGAAGACGATGAACTTTTTTTTTTTTTAAATTTATTTATTTTATCATAAATTCAAAGTAATACAATATGACAACAAAAATAAAATATTATACAGAAAAAAGAAAAGTCCCAATAAACTACTTTTAAGCAGTTTGTCGATGGGTACTTTTACTTTGAAGAAATAAATAAACTCATTTTACTTTTTATTTTTATTTTTTTAATTAAATGAAGACAATATAAGCGAAACTCAAACGAAAATCTGAAACAGAAAAATCAGAAAAAGATATTGACACCTCTGGGACTCGAACCCAGGACCTCTCGCTTTCCGGGCGAACGCGCTAACCACTGCGCCACGGTGTCGATATCCAATTCGGTCATTTTTAACTGTATCATACTTTGAGTAAGAACCACCCATACTATCTTCATTTTTCTTAACACGTATTCTATTGGCCGCTACCTTTATGTATGATTTTACTTTGTTATGCAGTTAGAATTTTTGTGTTAGTCTAATACAAATTATTTCTTTCGGCGAGCCAATCCTTCAACATAATATTTGTTTTACCATTTGTGCATTTTTTAATTTCGACAGGTAACATATTTAAACAATAACGTATCATGTAGTCTAGCTTTCTTTGTCCATATTTGTTAAAATGCTTAGGTACAATTAGTCCTTCATTTAACGTAAAACGAGTTGCATTGTTAAAAAAATGGGTTGCAATTCACACGCGGTAGAAGTGAAACCTTCAGAAAAATAAAGTAGACAGGAGTGGGGAGAGTAAGAAGCACTTTTTTTAATCAATGTAAAGGAGATTTTTACATTTTTTTCTATACATTCGGTCATCTTATAAGTATTTGTGTTTTTTTCGTTTTTATTTTATTTTTAATGTTATTTTTCTCGTCGATTTTATTATTATTGTTATTTTGTCAATATTTTATTATTTATGTTATTTTTGTCATTCAATTCCAGTCACTTTTTTCTATACATTCGGTCATCTTATAAGTATTTGTGTTTTTTTCGTTGGAGTCGCAAGATGTCGCTCTTAGGTGTTTTATTTGCCTGGTTTGAAGATTGGATATTGATTTAAAAAAATGGTTCGCTAAAAAATCTAGCCGCTTAAATTTGTCCGGCGCTTTACACCACTAGACTAAATGAGACTTCCGCAAGACCGTTGATTTATCGAATTATATTGGAAACGAGTACCGGTGAAATAAATAAATATTTTATTGCTATTAAAACCAACAAATACATTCTCTGACAGGCTAAATCCTATGGATGTTTGTGTTTATCTCTTTTTAGTGCCGATCGCTTCTGTTTCATCGAGTTTCAAATCACAACGGTGCTAAAGAAGTTTTCGCTTCAAAATCATTAGAATCTCTAAAAAAATCATTTATCCTTTTTACTTCTACAATCATGTAGAATCACGTCCCTTCTAACACGAAGAGTCAAGTTTGTGCACTTTAGCCCCGGACGCCAAATGTACACAAATCAGAGTAGGTACGTGACAAAAATATGTGATAAAAAAAACTTTTTTTTTATCATTGGCTCACTAAAAAAAAGGACTAGGAATCGTTAAATTGAAAAAGCATCTTTCTTGGTTGCTAGAATGGTTACCGACCTCTGCTTTTAGGGGAAGAAATTTGTCTTAGTTTAATTTGCTTGTCTGGCGGTTATACCATTATTGGTACTAAGTGAAAGCTGGCGTTTAATCCTTATTAATTTTATAAATATATATACTTGCAGAAGTCTCCGGCGTTATCCGGGGTTTTTAACGTTCGAATTGAACGTTTGAGGTTGTGACTTCTAATAAGGGGAGTGTAATTAGTTTTATGACGGTATTAGGAATATCGCCAAAAATTGAAAAGAGGTTCTTGAAGAAAACCTTCTTTAGCAGCGTTGATATTTGAAACTCGATGAAACGAAAAATAGCGACACAAAAAAAGCAAACACAAACATCTAGTAGCAAACATCTGCGAAAGAATGATATAGTAAAATCGGTCTCCTCTTTGTGCGGTGCTTCGTAGCCTATCGGTCTCCTCTTTGGGTGATGCTTCGTTGTCTCTCCACTCTTGTCTACTTTAGTTTTCTGAAGGTTTCACTTTTACCGCATGTGAATTGCACATGCTGATTTTTTTAGGTGTTCGATTCATTTCTTCCTCAAGCATTCCTGATATCTTTTATTGCCGATATCAATCACTTTCAAGTCATTTATACTCTCATAATACTCCTTTCTTCGTTTATTTGCTCTCTATTTCCAAACAATCGAAGCGTCCTTTTCGTAATCTTATCGATTTTGCATACATACGCCTCACAAAGTCTTCCTCGAGCGTCCCCGACTTCAACGACCATTCCTTTCCGTGTCGTGCATTTTTAGCGTAGGGAGTGTGGCGAAACCATGACTCAGGACGTGAAAACACGACCTGCAATAGCCATCCCGAGCCAAGGTGTGAGCTACCGTGCTCAGGCTGAATGACCCGGAAAACAGTGTCACGAACGGTGCCTCCGAGAAATAAGGTCACATCTCGGAGTATTTAGAACTTACACCAGCACTCGAAGCTCTACTGGAGGGGACTTACTGTTTCCCTAGGACAAGGGGCAAAAATTGGACCTTCCAAAACTAAGGGCCTTTGGGGAACTCAAGAGAGCTGAGGCCACCTCCGTGAACTCTTCTTTCGTGGGGTCGGCAGGGAGAAAACAAGAGTACATAGGAACCATGGAGAGAAGAGCTGACGCCACCTCAGTGAATTCTTCCCTTGTGGGACCTTCGGGGAATCACGAAAACTAAAATGCTTACATAAATGAAACGCACACAATGGTAATAAAATTCGCACAAATTAAAGCAGAAATTTTACATTAACCAGACACTTATTCCTTAATAATCTACCGTAAAAATAATTTGGTATTACCGATTTTAACATTCCTACCGACAAGTCATAGTAGGTAAACCTTCGACTTATTTCTAGACTTGTAACATTGAATGCTTTTATAGTCGGGGGGTAAAAAAAAATCAATGGAATAAATTGTTAAAAGCAAAAGAAGACAGGTTTTTGTAATGTTTTTGCGGTATTTTCAACGAGAAATTGATAACGGTGGTTAATTTTTACTACTGACGTTTTCAAATTAGGTAAATTGTATTCGCGTAATATTACAGCAAGCCAATGTTAAAGCGTCGGTAACGGGACAATCCAATTTTAAATATTGGAATTTTTAGAACACTGGATAAAATATATTAATGAGGCATTTTTAGTGTGTGGAAGATTCAAAGATTGTTTTTGAGATTCTGATAATTGTGCTAAAAATGTGTCAATTTAATATTTTCGTTCAAATAATTGATTTGAAAAACCGGACATTCTGAAACGGTTCCAACTGGCTGCAACGTCATTATGAAAAAAAGCGCCACTCTCTGGTAAGAAGGCTTTCGCCGACGTTCTCGGCTTGATGTCAACACCGGCGAACATGTCGTTTTGGCGGCAGATCGAAAATGGCACATTTTAAATTGTCATAGAAAATTTCATCGTCAACTTAAAAATTTAAAAAAAAATGCCTTCACCGTCGTATTTTTTTTTTTTGAGAATAAAACAGTAAAAATGCCCTATTGCGAACATGTTTCGATTTCTTTGATTAATAATAAATGTTGATTTGTTACATTGAAACAATAACAAATAATTTATATTATGAATCTTAATCATCGACGTAGGCAATTTTTAATACTACGCTCTTAAAATATAAATATTATAATAGGCAAGTTTCACGCATGTTCAATTCAAACACGATGACGTCCAAAGGAGCTCTGCTTAAGAATGCTGTACATAAAATAAATAAAAAAAAAAACAAAAAAACAAGAGATTATGAAGTTTGAATTAAGGGAAGTGAGAACAAGAGAATCGAGAAATTTTCCCATTTATGGATGTGAACAACCAAAGCTATTGGACGTAAATAATATCGTACGACACGTAAGCGGATGAAGTAATAATAAATAAATTAATATGAATTATTATTCAGAGACCCTCCAGGATGACATGCAACAAACCTAAATAATTCCGTTACTAAACTGGAGAAACATCCGGAACAGCATTATTTGCTGATTTCTATATCCTGGTATCAATTTATTATTCGTTCAATTATCAACTTGTTTTGTTTGTCTGAGCACTCAATAATTCCACCCGACACAAATCCAAAAACCTTCAACGCTACGGTTGCGATTACAACGCAGTACTCTTCAACTAAAAATACAGAATTCCAAATAATTTTGCCCAAACAAATTCTCCTGCAGAGGAAAATTCCCAGTACTTATCCGTGACAAAAAAACTTTTCTCCGCAGTCCTGGAACAAATCCTGGAAGACATGATTTCTACCCCTTATACCCTTATAGAGTAAAGTCCAAACTTCAGACACCGGATATTGGAATCCGAGCTTTGTTTTTACCGGGTAGAATTTTCCTCTTCGGTCGGTGGTTGAAATTCTGAAGACATCAAAAGGAAAAACTATCTCCAAGTGTTTGGTCATTAATTAAAAATATTTCCAATAATCAAGCCATTCCCTTATAATTTGTAAATGACTTGATTTAGAGTAAATGGATTTTAGTTATTTATTTTTGGGGTGTTACGCAGTGTTGCGCTTTCTCCTTCTTCAGCAAACGTTTCGGACAGTGTTACAGTGTCCGTCATCAAGACAGATGTGACTACGGGGTAGTGCAACACGGCATCGTCTTAGTTCGTATTTGTCCAACAGACTATTAGAAAATTTTACAGGAGGAGAAGGTTTTCTTTCATTATTTCAATGAAACATTATGAAAAGCGTTTGATAAAGCTATTTCCGTAAGGGTAAAGGTCTCGTTAGTTTGAATAATTTTTAATTAAGAGATTAACTATACTTTTTAATACTCTATTTTTAATTTTAAAGAGGGGATTGAACAAAAACTAAAATGGTCTGTTTGACAAACAAGAACTGAGGCGATGACGGCGTAACACTACAAAAATAAACAACGATAATACTTTTGGCCGTTAAAATCTAAAATCATATCTGAAGAATAAATTGAGTTTAAAAAAAATAAAATCATAGCGGAAGAAGATAAACTTATTAAATTTATATGAAACAGAACAGGACACGAAAAAAATAACATATTGGTATTAAACGTACAAAGCAGATATCCTTGGTTCGAACTTTTCCTTTTTTATTTTCTGTTTCATGCTTCGTTTAGATTTATTATCATAAACTTCTTCTTCGAAGACTAATATTAAATTGATGGGTATAACTTTCAAAACATTCAAAAGGTATTAAGTCATACCATAAAAAAAAAAACTTATCTACTAAATTTCCAATAAAACTTTATATTTAGGAAGATAATAATAATATAATATAGTAATAATAGTAGTAAGTAATAATAGAAGATAATAATAGTATAATATTTGGATGATTTATATAGCACCGTTTTTGTGAAAAATCACCTCAAGGGCGCTGATAAGATACATACCTAACTACTTCTGGGGGAAGACAACCACAAAATGTTTAGATTACTTGTTAAGCCGCACAAGGCATACTCAATAAATTAGAATTTGATGTGCTTTCTTAGTTTATATCTTATGACCTAGGTCTCAAAATTAGACTTCATCATGTTTGTTAAAATTAAAGAATAAAAATGACAAAAATTCTTAAATAAAATCTTTTATATGTAACCGTACGACTATTGAGACATTCGTGGGTATGTTGAGACTTTCATGGAATAATGATTGACCGGATCTTGGCGGCGGATGCGTCTGACCACCAACCGCAGGTCCGGTCGGTCTGAGAGACTGATTGAGGGAGACCTCAATTGATTTCTACAGCAAGATTCTCTCGGAAAATCGCCTTGCACCACAATGGGAGGGATAGATTCATCGACCCACTTTACGTGCTGTTATGTAGTTCTGGGCAAAATTCCGTTCACAGATAATGTCATTTTCAAAATTGGAATCCGTTGTGGGAAGAATCCAGACAAGCAATAAAGTACCTGTCTACAATATATTACGTTATTATTTCAAAATTCGAAACTGATTTGAAAAGAATCAAGAATTCAGATTATCCCGTGAAATTACACGGGTCGTGGCTAGTCTAAATTTACATAAATAAGCAACCAACCATTATCTGATGTTCTCTCCCTCTCTTGTATTCTCTCCCTTTCTTTTGTGTTTACCTCATTATCTTAACTCTGTACTGTAATAATTTAGTTAATATGTTTATTTTCCTGAAGAAGTTTATTTTTTGTATTTTCCGTTTATTTTCCTGAAAGGTGGACCACTTTCAAAATTTTACTGGTTTCGGTGGACCCCCTGCTGCAACATTTCTACCATATTTCCAAAACTCTACACGCGTTGTTCTGAATATTGAATATAACGCTGGAGTTGAATGGACCCTCGTCGAGTCTCCCGTGGACCCCTGGGGGTTCACCTGGACCACTTTGGGAATCGCTGGTCTAAATGATTTTAATCTAAATGATATTAATTACATTTTTTACTAAGTTTAGTTTTAGACTATCAAATTTCAAAATAATTCCAGTAAGCTACCTTGGGTTGGTAGTTCACTTCAATATTGTTCAGGGAAAAACCTTACAAGTAATATGAATTATTAATGACCTAATTTTATGATCAAATCGTTATTAAATTTGGTGCATGGGATTTTTTAAATTGCTTTTTGAAGAGATACGTGTTTAAATTGGAGTAGGAATGGTCATTATATTAACTACGTATTTAATATAAATACGTATTTTAATATCAAAATTATTATGAAAATTACAATGGATAATAAGGATGGATAATAATGGACATAAAAAGTTTCCTTTCCCGAAACCGGTCGACGAATATAAATTTAAATAAAGTGGTTTTAAACACAAAAATTGTTTCATGCTGTAAAATGTCAAGCCACAAAGGTTGCTTTCTTTGATAATAAAAATAAGTCTGTGGCGGCGTGGCGGAATGACATGATTTTTTAGAAATCAAATTTTTATTTATTTAACTAATTTTTTTGAAATAACGGATCCGGTTTGTGTGGATCTTAGTTTCTTTTTAAATGAAGGTTCTAAAATTATAGATAGTTTTAGGAAAATAATATCAAACTTCAAAAAACGTTCCAATCTGGATTGCTTTTGTTTCAATTTGAAATCATAAAGCTGTGAAAAATATGCTTGTTAATTTGATTTGGGACTTTTTTCTTATACTTAACTTCTGTTGACGTAGGTAGGAAACGTAGTGAGCTTTTCATGTGAGGCGTAGTGAGCTTTTTAGTAAATTAGGAATTAGTTTGTTTTAGCGTTCGAGTGACACAAGGTAAGTGTATTGCATGTTTTTTTAATAGAATGAAGTTTAATAGATATGTTCTAACTTTATCGGGCTTCTTTCATTCTTTGAAAACGTTGAAACGCAATAATATAATTAATATTGAAAAGCACAACAAATGGAGTTCCTTGGTTGGCTTAACGAAATATTGACGGGAATTGCTAATGAGTTTGTGTTGAAGGGTGATGAAATAATTAACGAAACCTGGGAATTTTCGGACTTCGAAACCTTGACTGAAGATTTTTTTGAGTTCGTCAGGCTTATTTTGCAAATAAGTTTATTTTTATTTTGACTATCACTTTCGACAGACTTCTAGAAGTAGATATTTTAAATTTCTATAAATCTATAGGATGTAATAAGGAAGGTGATAATTTATTACACTATACCATAATAATAACAAAAACAATCATTTTATTGGATTTTCTGAACTTTTTTTATCTTCATTTTAAGCAACCGTTAAACTACCAAAGCAGTTTATCAACACAAAAATTTAAAAATATTAGTATAACGCTAAAGCACACATAAACAAGAAACCTCAATAAAGAAAATAGATACAGAAGAATTCCATTTCTAGAAACAACACAAATGCATAAAATACAGATATAACATTTTAAAAAAATCTTGAAATAGTCACCGAAGACGAAAATTTCCGTTAATTTTTTTACTTCAAATTATGTCCGAAATCCCCTGCTTAAGTAAGTCATATGCGTCACTTAACTCTCTGTATAATGTAAAATGAAGTGTGTATTGTAATGGCAATGTGTAATTTGTACTATTATTTTGCCTTTTTCGTTTCAACTTTTATTTATTTATCTGAAATGTTTAGTGTTTTCCTCATTTTTGTATCAAGAATTTTAATTTTAAATTGTAACCTCTCTTCAAGTGATAAAAAAACAGTCAGTTATATTTCTTACGAACTTACACCTATTTTTTAACGTGCCAGTTTGTTTTTCTTTAATTTAAATTTAAAATCAACATAATAAATGGATGGAATCAATATAAAATATGGATACATACTTCTACAGGAAAATCTCTATTTTTGTCAAAAGACACACATTTCGAATCTACTGACGATAGTTAGATTAGAAAATCTTCTACTAGCGCTACAGTAAGCGGAATATGTTGTTTGTGTCCAGATGGACAGAATATATTGATATTTCTAACAATTTACTATTCTTGACAGATTGGTGAAAATTCCACATAATTTAATGTCTTCTTATGATTAGTTTGTAAAATCCTAAATTATTCATTTTTTAAAGAAAATTAAAGTCAGTGTGTCATACATCACTTTCCATTTTGTACGTCCATCGGAAATAGTGATTGCTCTTTTATTATTATTTAAAATCTCACAAAATATAATACGCCATCAGATTTCCAGGAAAAAAATAACGAGCAAATATCAGCGGCAATTTTTCTCATATATGTGCATGATGAAAAGTTGTGAAAAACCGGGCAACAGCTGGGTGTAACGATTCAATCCATCATTTTGTATGGGAGCAATTTGTTACCTTCTGGCAACATTAAAATAATCCACATAGATTTTATCGGTTGGACCACTTTCTAAGTATAGGTAAAAGCGGGTTTTTTGGATGAATCTACACGTTATAATTTTGGCAAGGTAGAATTTTTGTAGAAATGCTGGATAAATGGAGCCATATTTTAAATAATAGTTTTGCAAAACAGTTGAATCGTAAAATTGTTCATTATCAATATACGAATATTTTAATTTGTCCGGTATGTGAAGAGTTAATTTAAAGACTCTTTACAAATACGAGCTACCAATTTTGCTGCACGACTGTGTAAAAAATATTATTTACAAATTACATTATTTTCGCAGAAAAATATATTTTTCGGTTTTATTTGATAAAATGTATAATAATGTTAACCTGGGAGGGGGGTATGGAAACCGCCACCATGGGAACCATTTATTGGGTCACCAACACATCTGCCTTAGGTCACCCCAAGTGGCTCGCTACATTTGGTGATCTAGCAGAGGTGAACCCGGACACTGATAAACCCGAACTGAGGACCGGACCTTATGTACCCGGACAGTGTCCGGGTTCATAAGGGAAGGAGTTGTCCGGATCTTGTGTCTGTCTGCCAACTGAATAGCAGGCCGGATTGAGAGAAATTGGTTGAGGGAGATTTTTGATACCGCTTTGCACTGCAATGAGAGGGATAGATTTATACGTTTGTCACTTCTGGACACACTGATTCCCAGATTCCTTCCCAACCTTATTACCTTTTTCCTTCCCAAAACTTTCTCTTCTTCGTTTCCTAAAAAGACCATCCACACAACTTCCAGAAATATGACAAAGGCCTTAAGGGGAATTATTTTCCTCATGGCGTCCCGTGTGCAGCTAATGTAAAACTAAGTGTTGTGTTGGTCGTAATAATTTCAAACAATATCAATTTACACATTAGTATTCAGAAGTTTTTGAATTTTTCCGGCATATTAATCATGTAAATATTTCGAAAATATAATGTAGAAGGGTTTTAATTTTTGAATTTGGAATTACCTTTTTTACGTAGGCTCCACTGAGGAGGCCTTGAGGAAAATATTTTCCCTCAGGAAATCTCAGGGGATGTTGTGAGGAGGGTTTTTTTAAGGAAAGGAAGAAAAGGAATAAAAATTAGTTCTGGGAAGGAAATAGGTATGAGGGGTGGGTAGGAGGCACGATCGAGTGAATCAGATACTTGAGTCGGGCCATGTCAAAAGCCAGAATAATAGGAGTATGTATGAGACGATGTATGAATGTGAGTGAAGCAAAGAGTGTGTGCCAGGACCGAGTTGTTTGGCGGTCCGTCCTCTCTGCCTACCCCTGCGGGGAAACGGCGTGATGGTTAGTTAGTTAGTTAGTTGGTTAGGGTGGGTAGGAATCTGGAAGTCAGTGTGTCCAGGAGTGACGAACGTATGTATCCATCCCTTCAACTGCAGTGCAAGGCAATAGGTTAAGGGATTCTGGCTGGAGAGGTAAAAAGATCTCCTCAACCAGTCTCCATCGATCCGGCCAGCCACACAGCAGTAATGCAGACACATCAGCCGCCAAGACCTTGAAAAACCTCACCCTATGAACCCGGGCACTCCTGATAAGTCACCAAACGTAGCGAACCACCTGGAGAGACCTACAAGAGGTATTGGTTATCCAATAAATGGTTCCCGGGGCAGCAATACCCATGCCCACCTCCAAAAATTAAAAAAAAATACTAAAAAAAAAAATGATCAACAGCACAGTGCTTTACTTTTGTTGAAGTCTGTTTAAAATGCCTTAAACATTCTTTTTACATAATAAATTGAACAAATTCAATTTAACTTAGTCCTTTTCGTAGCATGTTCATATTACCTGCTAAAGCGGACCATATCTTTGGTTTCGTCTGAAAACTGAAGTCATGCATATTTAAAAAGTGGCTTGGTATCTACTCCCAATCACATTATAGTGCAAACATTATTTATTTATTATGTTGATACCCTGTAACCTAACGAATGGAATGTTTATTTATGAATGCATCAATATTGAGATATAAAAATCTATTAAAGCGCTAGTCACTGTAACGAACGTATAAAAATATCAATCGTCTTTGTTATTTCGACTGAGGTCGAGAGAAATACAAATATTGTTTTGGCGCGAATTGTTTGTATTCCATATAATAGTCTGAAAAAGAATCGGTATTGGTTGTTAAAATAATGTAAGATATATGAATTTAAAAGAAAAAAGGGTTGTTACTGAATCTACAGTTTTTATAAAAAATAGTAGTAAGGTAAAATTTTAAATTTTAACGATTTTATTAGATAAGTTTTTAGATTTTCACGGCCAAAAGTATTTTTGTTATTTTTTTTGGGGTGTTATGCCGTGTTGCGCTACCTCCTTCTTTAGCCAACATTTCTTTTCAACAGCCTTCTTTTGGCCAAAGAAAAAGGTAGCGCAACACGGCATAACACCCCAAAAACAAATCAAACGATTTCATTAATTTATGATTTAGGAAAGCCTAAATACAGAAACATTAAAATATTGGTACCAAGGCAAATACAGATCCACAAAAATGAATAAATTAATTTGTAAAATAATATTTATAATCGCTTTCTCGACCACGGATACAAATCCGTGGTCGAGGAGTAAGACCCTCGACTCCCAATCCGACGGTCGGGGGAATCCAGAGTGAAAGATACTCTCAATATTGCCCTGGTATAAGATCGCCATTCAGAATTGAAACGATGCTTGAAATGGCTTTAGCAGTGTTTACTGACCAGATCTGAGTAGCCATGCATTTTCCCACCTTCTTCTTCCTGTCTTCAGTACCTTCAGCCTCAAACATACCCCAATTGGGGATGCCATAGTTTCACTAGCTCCAGACGGGAGCAGTTGGGACTCTTTTGAAGTAGTCACATAAAAAAAATAAAAAATACTAAGAGTTGTGTTGGGCTCTATAACGAATAATTGGTCCTCAATTATAAGTTGGTTTATTTTTATCTTGTATATTTACAAAACATAATTTTCCTGGTCACACGACCGAACCTGGCTGGCAATGAATTAAGTCTGAAACTTGCCCTGGTAGCTAGCCGAGACCCACTCCACTGAAGGAGTATTATTCCGAGTTCCATCATATTTGATTTACAACCATTGTGAAAGCTTTTCATGTATTGGTCACATTTCAAACAAAAATTAATCGAAACCAATTATTTTTTTACAAAACAAAAATCTCTTAAAAAATAATTTTAGTAAGTCCTCGATTACGATTACGTGCACATGTCGACCCACAGATATCCAAACTCGACAGACATAAAATTACCGGTTCGCGTTTCGAGGAAGTGAGTATTTGCGATGGTGCCATACGTTGCAAGCAGCAAAAATGTTTGTTTTTTTTATATCTAAAAAGATTAGACATTTAGGTATCCAATTAGAATAACAGAATTCAGATAAAAACCTTGGGATTTATAATAAAGTTACGCTAGATACCTCAAATTATGTACTGTGCGCCGAGAGAAAATAAATAAACAATGTCATTTCTCTATCGAGGATATATTGAATTCGAATAAATTATTCATGGAAATCTGCAATTAATCAACCGAAATGAAATAAATCCTCCCTCGATTTAATATTCATTAGTCATCTCCCGATAGACTCACAAACACAGATGCTGGATTCATAATCTGCTAGGGGAGTTCCTTTGTTACTTGCAGCTTGCATTCAAACAACAGAACTGTGCTCATTATTTTGTAGGTACCTACTTACTTGTTTGCATTATGTAAATGGTATTAATTTATTGAAGATCTCCGAGTCTATTAAAATTAATTTAATCTACTTGGGAATACAGCGTTATTTCGAAGCATTTGAGTATTGATTTTGAAAAAAAAATTCTTAACAATGTCCATCATCAGGGCAGGTGTGCCTTGATTTCCAAATCATCGCAGAATACTTAACATACATTTTTAGCAATCACGAATTTAATTTCCTAGGAACAGTTTGTTGCATTAAGCAGCTTGTAACTAAACAACTGTGTTAATTATCTCCAAGAAATGTGTTATCGTACATCACTTGCATTCTTGTAAAGTATTCCTTCATCCCTCGGTTTTGGAAGGCAGTACGGTATGGCGCGAAAGCCTTTTTTAGCCGGATGCTGATGACATTATTTTATGCAAAGGCCAGCACTAAAGCTGCAAATGGCAAAAGTTTCCATTGTGAGAAAGTTTCAACTATTGCTGACAATCTTTACAATCGTCATAAATGTATTTATTCAGTTCAAAAGTATTTTATACAGCATTCGTGTTGATACGGCTTGCAAAAATATATATATTTTTTAACTGGGTTAAACACATTTTAAAAGAATTCAACAACACAAAACAACTCACCATAATTATCGCAGTCTTATTATTTAGTAACGAATATAATTTTGTTACTAAATAATTCAATTCAATTTATTTACTTCAAAAACATAACAAAATTAAACTTTCAAATCCTTTTTAAAATAGAGAAAATATTAAAATTAAAGCATATTTAAGCAATTTAAATAATATAAACAATTTAAACAAACTAAACAATTTAAACATCAATAAACAATTTAAAAATCAATGACGCACCATCAGACTAACAGCAATAAAGCTTGCTGCCTAAATTGTGCTTCATTGATGCTAAACATGTCGATATTATTCAAAGTGATTCTATTTAACAACAAGACTGCTCTCCCGACTGGCGTAACTATTGGCAAGTTAGTTCTGCAAGCTGGGAGATAAAACAGTCTATGCTGTCGGTGACGGAGATAACCATCGGGAACATAGAAACTAATGCTCTCCATAATAGCCGAGTTTTCGAACCGTCCACGAATCAGTCTGAAGAAATGTGTTATAAAGATCGCATCCCTTCTGACCCGTAGACGGTTTATACCGAGCATGCCCAAGAGAAAGTCGGTAGGGTAGGGCCACGGGTAGTAGCCGTACTCCCTCAGGTAGAGAAATCTCAGAAATTTCTTCTGAACCTTCTCCAAAATGGGGAATACTTCACTTGGTGTGGGCTCCTAACCACCAAACCATTCTCAAGCCTACTTCTAACCAAATCATTGTATAGTTCTGTGAAAACTCGGGTGTCTCTGAAATTTCTCGCATTACGTAGGACAAAACCCAGCATCCTCAGTGAAGTACTTCACATCATTACAATATGAAAAGTTAGTTTTTCATAGTGGAGACACGTTTCAAATTTCGAGCTATCATAGTTTACCGGTAATATAATATAATAATTGCTTAACAATCCGTGAGTGGATCCCTTTACAATTTAAAGGTTCATACCTACCTCTTAATAATTATGGGTCACTCGCTATGTTGGTGACCGGTACCATAGTTTGGCACCGCGTGGTTGGCCATTTAGTTTTCTGCGTTGACACTATAACCGACGATACTCTTTGGATTTTACAGATGGGCAAGGAAGGTCGATCGTTGTCCCTTCGGAGAGCATTAGCAACCATAATGATGGGTCCAGTAGCCATCATCCGAATTGTTGCCAGGCTGAAGCCGGAATACCTAGTTCAGCTAACACCTGAGGCTGTTCAGTGATCATCCTCGGGTCTTGGCTTCTTATTAACGCCACGATGTATTCTCATTACGTCACTATCGCACGTGTCATGGTCTTTACTTTATCACTAAAACACTCTCCAGATCTTACCACTTGCACAAGTTGCAATATTTCTAGTAATTTTGTTAGTATTTAATTTAAATTGGACATAATTCTATTTTTAAAGTAGGTTTTAAGGTAAAACAAAAATGACTAGTAATCCTGTAAACAGTAGGCATCGCGTCCAAAAAACAACAGTTCTAATATTCTCTTCTGATAAAACAAAACTAAATTTTCCTCTGCAATCATAAGGTTTTTGTTTTGTAAGTACTACCTAGGTACACATTTAAGTATAAACTATTTATTTCATGAAACATTTTTCTTATCTCAAATGAGGAATTGTAGGTTCAATTTGTCCAAAGAAATGTCACTATCTCAATGACTAATCTGTTTTTAGACGTCCTTCAGGCAGGTAGGTACCATAACATTACAAAACAATATAAATTAGAAAACGAAATAAATACGACGATTTCACTTTGAAAAATAATCTGTACGAAACCATGAACACTTTCTTAAACCGGAAACGGAACGTATACATAGATTTAAAGACAAACGAAATTCAAACGTTCGAGTTAAAAAATAACCTTGCTACGCTCGATCTTACAACTATCGTAGTTTAACTTGCTTTCGTTTCAATAATCCCAGTTCCTCAATGTCTTGCACTACAGATCCTTAATAATTCAGGCGAGACCTAAAAACACAAATATCTCAAAGCTCCGAAAATCGTTGATTTCAATCCGTGTCTATTGCCCTTGAATCATAAATAATCCATAGCATAACATACATATTATATAATATTGGAATTATCAATATTACCGTAGGTTCATGTTCACGTAAATCATATTTACCTGATTTCATTTCTAGGTAAACTCTTATATTTTATCAATTAAGTATGGTGGCAGGTTTTCAAATGAGAAACAAGAATCAAAAATTCTTGGAAAAATTCCTTTGCTGAAAAAACAATTACATGAAAATATTTTTTGGTCTCTCTCAAAGCATTATTTATTTTAAGAATAAGATTACATTAAATTTTTAACATTTCAACTAAAATGTTCGTGTTGTATTTGCTAACGTTGGAATTGATATCATATGCATTACTAGTACATAAAAACCATAAATTATACACACTGCATTCATTTAAAAAAAAAATTACGATTGTGGAAATACCAAAATATTTGTGCTACAACCAGATATTTTTTATCACGATGTTTATAATATCGACCGATTTATTAATTAAAATTCGTGTGGGATTTGCTATCTTTGTAAATAAAATCAAATCATTTGCTTTCAAAAAATGTACAGTACCTGCATTAATTTTTATAAATATCTTACGATTTTGAATACTTACACCAAAATGTTATTTATGGTAACAAATATTTTTGTAAGAGCTGTATAATATCGACTGACCAAAATTATATAATTCACTTATAATGACGTCTATCCGGATTGGAATTGATTTAAAACTGAATTGACACTGTTTTTCAAAAGTTTATTTGTAGATTTTTTAATATTCAAATGTATTTTACTAAATTAAATGAAATATACAATATAAACCCCTTTCAATGAGATTGAGTCTTGCATTACCGTTATTTTCCATTTTCCATGGCAATTAAGGGTAAGAGTCTCAACTAGCAATCCTAAGGTCAAGGGTTCAATTTACAATTTTTATTTTTTTAATGAAGATAATATTAGCGACTCTCAATCGAATTTTTTTAATTTATTTATTTATTGACGCCCTATTGGGCTTTCTCATATCACATACAAATTTCTTTTAAAACAACAGTATAACAATAAAAAAAGATAACAAAACATATAAATAAATAAATAAATAAAATTTGAAACAGAAAAATCAGAAAACGAAACGGTTGCATCTAGGAATCGAACCCAGGACCTTAGCCTTGCGGGGCGGTGCTCTACAACTGAGCTAATGAGACCCCTATCCGCTTCGGTCATATTTGCTGTATCGATCATACTTCGACTTCGACTGTGAACCACTTCATAGTCGATGTATGATCTATATTATCTTCATTTTATTATAATTGTCTGCTGTCTCTATCTTTATCTTTGTGCGCAATATTCATCTCTAACTAAATACTTCCTAGGTAGTGTCTTCGATAAAATTATACATTTTCTAATATGCGACATCTATTGACTTTTCTGCAAGTCCTGGAAGAAAATTATTTTTTTTAAATTTAAACTGAGTTTCACCTCAAATTGTAGACAAAATAAGCGACTAAATTCATATGTATTCGCCCATGGTCCGGAGCGAAAAATACTTTCAGTGTCGCCCTAGTGTAAGTAATTCAGGATTGAAATGTTGCTTTAAATGACTTCAGCCGTGTTTAGTTGAACTAGTGGTCGCCCAATGGTCGAAATTCGACATAATTGTAATGTTTTTTTATGTTTGACATTCAGTAAGACCATAGACAAATAATATTAAAGACAAACAATATTAATCTATTCTCAATTTGACCATAGACTCAATAAACAATAGAGTAAAGACGCGAGTGTGTGTGTTAAATACATGGTAGTGTGTGTAATGTTTTTGTTATTTATTTAATCTATTTTTATGCATAATTTTAAAAAAATATTAGCATTCTGCACTCCTCCTCTATATAAACTATAAGTGTGCGAAATTTCATACTCCTCCGTCCGCGCAATTTTCGTAAAAAGGGGTACAAAGTTTTGGCTTCACGTATTAATATTATGATAACCAGGTTTTCCCCACCTTTCGATTCACAGTCTAGTTTCCTCCCCACCTTCAGCCTCACAACAAACCCCTCTTAGGGATGCCATAGTTTCACTGGTCCCAGGTGGTTGGGAGCAGATGGGACCCTTTTGCGGTATTTACATAAAAAGGCACCATACAATAAGTAAAACAACAATATTTCTTACTTGTCGTTACGTTTTCGTATAACCACGATTTGTTACAATGTTACACAAGTTGATCGCTTTTTTGTCTTGTTTCATAAATATAACAAAGGAATAGTTTCGGGAAAATTCCTACACAATAGTGCAGCACGCAAGGATCTTACTGAGTCGGGTTGATTGAATTGAATTTCAACTGTTCTATTTATTTTGTTTTTCACCTTTTACATTATTAGTAAAAGCAGACGATGGAGTAAAAATTTACCCATCCCACTCAAATATCAAACAAATTCAATGCTTCAATACAGGTCACTTGCATGGATTTCAGAATGGCTTGGAAAAATTCGTGGGACTAGATTTTTCTACTAAGATTACGAAATTTTTTTTTGAAATTTATAGTTTTTTTTTTTTTTAATTAAATAAATCCGTTTTTTGAGCTCATGACGTCTCTACATAAAGATGTTCCGTCTCCGATAATATTCAATTAATGTTGTAAAATTCCACACAATTTTATTTTATTTATTGCAACACTTTGATATCCGGCGAATTTTGAATTTGACACTAATGGTACGACCACACTGGGGTCAACTTCCAACTGCAAACGTTTGGACGATTTGGCCCAACACATCAATTTGCCCAATATTATTACGGGAGAGTGGTAAAAAATAATATTATAGCGAATAAAAATTGTTACGAATTCAAATCAATATTATGGAAACCGAAGCATCGCCTGCACAATTGTAGGCAACTGATAAGATGCAGCACCGAATCAACTGTTCGATGTTCACAATTTTGAAGTCCGAAGTTGGAAGGTTTGCTTTGGTGTGGAAGTAGCATAATGCTTTATTGCCTGCGAACTTCGTTACAAATTTTGATTTATAAATTATGTCCCGTCTATCCGGCTTATAAATAATGGTCCAATTTTTTGGATTAAAATTTTAGAAAAATTGCCGTGGTGTCAAAAATACAATTTAAAAAAAAAAAAAGAATGTCTTAGAATATTTGTCTAAGCCGGAAAATTTTTTTAAAAAATTTAATGCAAGTGGCCTATTGTTTTTAACATTCTCCTTGCCAAAGTCAAAAACATCCTTAGAGTGCAAAGATGACATGCCAGCGTTACCGTAATATTAGAGATATTTAAACGTTACCTTAAGCGTTTAAAATATAAATAATGCAATAGGTAGATCGGTACATACGCAAGTACGTAAATGCATTTATACTTGAAATTATGATAAAGGCAATTTTTCTAAATAGTGCTCTTCTTCGAAACATACTAATCTATGTTTTCTATGAAAAATATAAACGACTAAGCGGTAAAATACACATTTATTTATTTGGTGATATGTTACATATATGATTTATAATAATCGATGAATTGGAAGTTGAAAACTTTGATTTTGGGATAGCTAAAATTTGAGGCTAGTATCGTGCTAGTATTTGTATTGTATTGTATGTGGTGTGTGTATGTAAGAGCGTGAGTGCAAGCGAGATGGCATGCTCGCACGAAAGCTATATAAGGAGATGCATGTTAGTTTTCGTCCTCTTTTGTCAGTCAGCAGTTCCCCAATATATACTAGTACTAAACTATGTGTACATTATTTATGTACTACCCGACACTGCTACACTACCGACATCACAACATTACAGTATAGTAACTTACTAATATTTAAACGATATAAAAGTCTTAGGTAGGTACGGGAGGGTTTCATTAATTCATTAATATTATTTTTTTAATTAACATTACTGAAATATCAAAAAGCTTTTCCAGTGTGCACTGTTTCTATTCTGCCGTTCTTCAAGATAAAACAAGTCTGCATCATCGATTCCGCTTCACTCGGGGCACAGGGGTGGATTCACTCCCCATGAAATAATTGCGATGATTTCCCCAGGGGTGAAGCCAGCCTGACACCAAGCCCTGTTGTGAGAGCAGTTACCATTGTAGGTGGGATAAATGTCGAGCTTTCTCTGTTCACAGGGGAGCATTCTGAAATATGAATACTAATAAAATGAAATTGCAGTGACTATCGGAAGGCTTTTTGAAATTGACTTAAGGGCTCGTTAAGGAGATTAAGATCACTCTAAAAATATAAATATTGTTGATTCATCAGTGTTGACGCCGCGCCGCGTTGAAAGGTACTTCAAGGATGTCCTAAACTGTGACTAAAAAAGATAAAAGCGCAACGAGACAAATTTAAAAAAAAATCTACGTGTAAGTGTACAGAATTTTATATATTCGTGGACTTTAATCAGTAATTAAAAAAAAAACGTTTCAAGCTGCCACAACTATGAGAGTTGATAAATATCGGAATTGTAAAGAATTACTTTATCTTTGACTTCTTATATTCTCGCTGATAAGAATATCTTACGGACTTGAGGGACACTTATACACTCCACAACATAAGAGATCAAGCTGGTCACTGGACAGATTTCGTAATTGATTCGATATTTAATTGCACTGAGAGAGTTGTTCATTGTTGTTCATTATTTAAAGACTGATTGTTGCATGATTAATTGTTGCAAATGTTGCAAACGTAGGTTAGTTGGTCACGCACTGTCAGTTAAGGATAGGTACATGGATAGTGGATAGAAGTTTTGGTGGAGGAAGGGAGATATGCATATAGTTGCGACAACAAGAATATTCGTGTTATGAGTAGTAATGTTGCTGACAAAATCTTTATGTTGTCAATAAAACTACATGTACATTGTTCAATAAGTAGTGACTACCCGAAGATACGGAGGCATTTTCAAAGTATGACATGTTCTGAAAAGTTACTTTCCTTAATCCTTCAGTTTATTAGCTTCGATGTCTTTCCATAATTCTTATTGCGAATGGCAGACTGGACGCCCTCGATTTAACTTGTAAAATTAATTTGAGAGTACCCACGCGTGATACCCGTTCTAATGCACTTTACTTTGTTACCAATTCTACTAATAATTATTTTGAAAACTCTCCAATACAAAGACTTCATATACTCGGAAATAAATATACTTCAATTGACGTTTATCGACATCAATCGATTTCTAAATTTAAACTCAGTATATCAGAACATTTAAAATAAAGCTATAAATATCATGCACTATATAGCACCTTTATCGATATATTATTGTAGCTTTGTTTCGATAAACATGTACCAAATATGTATAACAAAGATTGCTAATTATAAACATAAATAATGACAATCTTGTCTTATTTCTCTTTATAATTAAAATAACTATCTCACATTAATTTACGTGACCATATATTCTATTTTACCTGCTTTGTGTCATATCTAGTGTTATCTATGTTTTGTTTCTTATATCTTATGTTATCTTTATTTTTTTTCTTACAGTTATATTATGTTTATATTATATTTTGTTATTTCCTATACTTTACCAAAAACATGTACTGCACTTTATGTAAAAGCCCTATGGGCGTTTAAATAAATAAAATAAGCAGTGTTTAATGATAACATGTATAACATTTTTCCACAAACCAATATCTTTAAATTGCTGCCATAGGCCTCCTTTTTTAATTTTCGTAATCCCACTCTTCAACAACTTAAAAGACATCCCCAACGTTAATCCAACAATAAGTCAACATTGATAGTTTTGTAGTTTTTTTTTTTTTTTTTTTTTTTTATATATTAACTCCACACAGGAGGCCCTGAGGGAAATAATTTCCCTCAGGGCCTATGTCATCTTTGAAGATGCTGTGTGGAGGGTGCTGTTGAGGAGAGGAAGGAGTGAACATGGGTCTTGAAGAGACCCATATTGTAGGAGGGAGGAAACACAGAAGCCGGCAAATCGTTCCACAGCCGGGCTGTTGAACTCAAGAACGAGTCGTAGAAACGACCCGTTCTCATGTGACTAATGTCAACCGTGTACAAATGTTGAGCGCGTGTTTGGCGTGTTTCCCGACTATGCACCGGTGCCGAGGGGATCAGTGACGCTAGTTCCTCGGAGCATCTTCCATTGTAATACCGGTAGAACAAGGACAGCATTCCCACCTGACGCCTGTGCTCTAAAGATTGCAGTCCATTTGTTAAGTTAGGAGAATCTATCAAACGGACCGCCCGTTTCTGCACAGAGTCGAGGGTTTTTTTCAGGTATTTTGGGACTCCAGACCAGAGGTGGCTGCCAAATTCAACCGTGGGGCGCACTTTCGATTTGTACAGGGTTAGCAGTTGTGTACTATTAAAGTATCTGCGGGCCCTGTACAGTACGCCCAGTTTCTGAGAGGCTAACTTAACTCTGGCCTCGATGGAGCCCCCGTACCTGAGCTGGTCACTTAGAGTTACACCAAGCATATCAATGGAAGGCCTGTTCGGGAGATTGCTTCCGTTGAAGGAGACTAGATTATCATTCCGATCCCTTTTAGACGTAATCAGACATGATTGGGTCTTTGAAACATTAAATTCGACGAGGTTATTCTTACCCCAAGAGAAAACACTCTCGAGGTAACCGTCCATTCTTTGTTTCAAAGCCCTCCGAGCCATTGGGATTTGTGAGCCCTTTGGAGGCTTGTCAAACAAAAAGCTATCATGGACTGTACTGTCATCCGCGTAACAATGAATCGGTGCACATGTCAAGAGGTCATTGATGTGCAACAGAAACAAAGTCGGAGACAGAACCGATCCCTGTGGGACGCCAGCATTTATCGAATGCGAGGAAGAGGTGAAACCATCAGCAACCGACTGAATCGACCTCTCCCTCAAAAAGTCGGCAATCCACGTACACAAGGAAGCGGGAAGTCCGTAAGAAGGCAGTTTGTTGACAAGCCCTCGGTGCCAAACCCGGTCAAAGGCCTTGGAAATATCCAGTGCAACGGTTTGGGTCTCACCAAAGCGTTCCAGGCACCGCCCCCAAACATGTGTCACATACGCGAGAAGATCACCGCACGAGCGGTTCCGCCGAAATCCGTATTGACGGTCGTTAATAATTTTGTTCTTCTCGAGGTATGTGAGTAGTTTGTCGTTGACCACACGTTCCATCACTTTTGACAGAACAGATGTGATCGCTATGGGGCGGTAGTTGGCCGGGTTAGAGCGGTCACCTTTCTTTGGAATAGGGTGAATGATCGCTTTTTTCCAACCAGAGGGCACAGACCCAGACTTCAGGGACATTTTGAAAAGCTTCGTCAAAATTGGAGCTATTTCTGCAGCGCACCTCTTCAATACCAGGGCAGGTATTCCGTCAGGCCCACTAGCTTTATTAACATCAAGCCCTCGTAACACTTGGAGTACATCCCGATGCCGAATCCTCAGCTTTTTCATACGAAAACCGCAGTGAGGAACCGACGGCGGGATAGCACCTTGGTCATCGAGGGTCGAGTTTTCCGCGAACATTTTGCCTAATAAGTTAGCCTTTTCGGCGGCGGTATTTGCTAGAGAGCCGTCAGGTCTGGTAAGAGGTGGCAGACTGGGTTTGCAGAAATTGCGACCTATAGAGCCCGCAAGCGACCAGAACGCTCTGCTACCATGCGGGCAGGCAGCCAGCTTTCTGCTGACCTGCAGGTCGTGCTCAAATTTCGACCTATTGATGATTCTCTTACTTTCCTTTGCAATTTGGTTGTATAATATTCTGTTTTCGGACGTTCGAGATGTGTTGTAGGCTCGGTAAGCCGCGTTTTTTCGTCGCACTGCTTCAGAGCATTGTCGACTGAACCACGGCTTTGAGCCCACACCAGTTTCCTTAATAGTGGATTGGATGAAGCCATCCATCGCGGACGTGATGACTTCACCAATTTCCTGGGCACATCTTGAGGGATCCGAAGTCCGAAAACAGACAGCTGACCACGGGAAAGCATTAAAATGTGCCCGCAGACCGAACCAATCTGCAGACCTATAGTGCCACACTTTTCTTTTCAGCCTCTCGTTTGGCGGTCTGAAGGTTACGGGGATTGATGACGTCACCAGGCAGTGGTCCGACGATCCTAAAGGCGCTGTGACGTCAATCTTGTAACCGTGTGGCACAGTGGTTAAAAACAGGTCTAACAGATTAGAGCGGTGAGACTGGACATCAGGAACCCTTGTAGGCTCCTGAACCATTTGCTCCAGTCCGTGGCAAAGGGCAAAGGACTCCGCTTGTCGTCCAGCCGAGTCTGTTGATCCCGAGAACTTCAACCAAGGTTCGTTATGAACATTGAAGTCCCCCAGGACCACAAACTCTGCCGTAGGGAAGCGGGGCAAGAGATCATCAATAGTGTTGCTTAAATGTTTGAAGAGCTCGGACGTGTCTGATTCGCTAAGGTTAGGTGAGCGGTATAAACACGCATAAAACCTTACCGTACTGGCAAGATTGACGCGCACCCACATTACGTCGAATCTGGAGATTTCCAGATTCAACAGACGCACACAGTTGACGTCAGCTCGACTGTAGAGACACACACCTCCCTTGGGTCTAAATTTGCCTACGAGGGTGAAGCCCGGGCAGTCCAGATAGGAGGCGTCTGGAGGCTCGGCTATCTGCGTTTCGGAGAGGAAGAGAAGGTTAGGACGTTGGGAGAGAAGATGGTGGTGGACAGAGTTTAAGTTTTTGTGCAGGCCGCGAATGTTGGTGAAATTCACCAACAGTTTTGGCCTGCACCGGGGACTCCTGCTTCTCGCCGTTGTTGAAAAGTTATTTTTGAAAGTTTGTAAGTTCATTTTTATTTTTGTTTTTATTTTGTGTGTGTGGAGTGGAAGGTCGGGAAGGAAAGGGTATGAGGGGTGGGTAGGATGCTGGGGATCAGAATTTCCAGGAATGATGGACGTATGAATCCAACCCACCCACTGCGGTGCAAGGCGATGGGCAGGGAGAGTCCGGCTGGAGAGGTCGCCCAATGCGCCCCAAACGCTGCTGCTGGGTCCCCTCCGGTCACGAACCGGCACAACAGCAGCGGCGGGGTTTTTTCACTCGTTGATGGTGCAGCCCACCCTCAGTCGTGAGCCTGAGGGTCGGGCCCCTGTACTACCGAGCGGCCCGGACAACGGTAACCGGTTGTAAAGGGTCTCCCTCAACTAGCATCTCCCAATCCGGCCCGCCACGCAGAAGGTGGGCCGACGCACCCGCCATCAAGACCCAACCAAACATCACCCCATGAACCCGGGCACCCCTGCTAAGTCACCAAACATAGCGAACCACTTGGGGTGACCTGTGGCAGAGGTGTTGGTCATCCAATACAGGTTACAGCATTATTTCAGGCAAAGGCTCAATTGACAAAGTAGGTGGTGTAAAAAAAATCATTTTAGATCTACGGTTATGATTAAATTTAAAGAAATAAGATAGTGGAAAGCAGCACACAAAGATTAACTGGCTTGTTCTATTCTATTAAGGCTACATACGTCCTTTGACATGTTGTTTTTTTATAGTTTATTTGGTAATAAAGTTTGGCTTCCCGCATGAGTAATTATCTTTCATACAAAACATTCACCACAAAACAATGCTAACATAATAACAAATCTACCTAAAATATTAAAAATAAGAGCTGACATTATCACGTATTAAAAATAATCAACACTGGCTTTGGATAAAGTCACCATAAATACCAGGCAATAAAACCAATCAACAATCATTCACTCAAAACAAAAAAAGGGGTAAACAAAAGATGTTAAATTCAGATACAAAAAAGATGGATTCAAGAACCAAAAAGGCAATATTAAAATTTTGTAACATTGAAGAATAAAACATGTACACGTACCCAATATCATTAAACACAATCGTACCTCATATGTATGCCAATTTTTAAAATTTAAAATTTAATATTTTTTCCTTATTTTTTCATTACCGCTGTTCGGTAACGTACGCGGGACAGATTGATACTTGAATGGCAACTCTGTATGATAAGACTCCTATATGTATCGATGCAAGTTTGTCTGCTGCTCTAACCAAATAAAACCGGTATTTCAAAAGAGAGTACTCATCCCAGGTGCTGCATCTTCCAGTGGAATTGCTCTTTGTGGTAGGGTAGTGACACTTGCAAAGTTTACTTTTAAAACCACAGGCGCACGATTCATCATCAAACGGCGCGCGGTACGATGGTACATGAAGCAGACGATAATAACGACGATACGGGGTTTTGCTTCACGTCAAATGGGAAATAAACTTGCGCGCGGTGCGAAATGTCACGATTAGATTCACTTGCACGTAATGCGAAGTGTAACAATACGATGCGATGCTCTGGACCAGTCCGGTGTTCCGTGGATCCCAGGTGGTCCGCGAGATCTAAAATGTGGTCAGCCCAACATTCGTTAATTTTACTACAAAACCGAATAGAAAGGTATCCAAACGCTGATTCATAACCCTTTTGGTATTAGTGTTGAGAGGTAGCTGAAAAAGTCCAAGAAGAGCTCATTCTTGTACCTTGTGGTTCCTGTGAGTACAAATAAATATCAAACTGGTCTCTGGTCAAAAAAGGTGGGAACCACTGCTCTAGACGGACTGGCGATTATTGTCAGAGCACTTATTGCTATAGGTACTCCCAAAACGTGCGACTTCAGTATCCTTTAATTCTGCCGATTATACTGGCTCAACAAAACAAATACGCTAATACACCAATCGACGTTACGAAACAACCGCCTTTATGTATTTTATTATACTCTTTGTATTATATTACTTCGTCTTGAGAATTCAAGAATTTTGAAATGTAAAGTAGGAGCCTCAGCATGGGTAAACCATCCAGTGAGGCTAACATCATCAAATTATGTTATAAAATGTAAGTTATCATACTAAAATTATTAAAGAAACTTTTTTAATTAGACGCATTTTGCAAACGCAAATGCATGTTATAATCTGATATATACTAAGGAACCATCCATAAATTACGTCACACATTAAGGGGGGGGGGGGGGGGGAGTAGTGAAGTGTGACAAGGGGCATGGGGGAGTCATCGGTTCTGTGACATCACATGTAAAAGTCTAAATTATTCGAACGCAAAAAAATTTTAGATGTAAAATTGAAAAATATGTGATAACACACTAGGGGGAAGGGGTCTCACAAATGTGACGATATGTGACAGGGACGGGGGGGGGGGGGGGGGTAAAAAAATCATGACATTCGTGAGACATAACTTATGGATGGCCCCTAATGACAATCAACTATTTACAAGAACTAAAGTATATGAGAGATTTGATTTGTATCTCGGCTGAAATCATATATCAATACCGAGGAGAATGTCAATCATGAGCCAGAATCTCTTCTATATCTTACGACTTAACAATATAAAAGTTTCATTACTTTTGTACATCACAACATTGAACGTACAACTTTTAAACTGCTGTGAATTAAGTAGGAACTGCCTATATTTTAATTGCGAAATTTCTTTCTACCTTCTCTAAGGCTGTAGTACGTTTATCCAAACTTCTACAGCCATTAAAAAAAATAAAACTTTTAATAGTCCCTTATTCCGAAGATCGTTTAAATTAGATGCTTAATATTTCAAAGTCTACTTCACAGATAAAGCAGTAGGTACGCTAAACTTTTATATAATCTTGATAAGAATTAAAAATAAAACAAAAGGGTCAACCATAGAACTATGCTGCATAATTAATAAGAAGCATTCTCGGCAGGACAGGCCCGAGATTCCCTTGTCGCCCTTAGCGCCGAGCGAAAAGGGTCGCTTTGACATTTGCCCCGGCACCCCAACATCATTTAGCCCTTCTTCCACTCCCACCCACCCTACCCCGTCGCCCACTTTTAGAAAACTCTCAGATATTTTTATTTCCCAACGGAATTATACCAAGAAAAAAAAACCTGAGAGGACGGCCCTAATCGCAACCTTGAGGGAATGTTTACAGGTTACCGGTACTTGATGCGATATATTTAAGGACCTTACAGAGTGGTTGAACCGCCCTTGTAAATTACCTCCAATCAAGATCGAAACGACGCCTGAAATTGCTTTATTCATTTGTAGTGACTAGATCTTAATATGCAGGCACTTCTTAACCTTTCTTTCGCCTTCCGCAACTTATTTCCCACCTCTTTCTTTTCAGTCTTATAGCATATCAATTGTTGGGAATGCCATTGCCTCACAGGCTGTAGGTAGTAGCGAATTTTGTGCCGTAATCATTTTTCTTACTGTTTTACATTTTTTTCATAGATTTAGAAATTTTATTTTGGAAAGAATACGTTTCACGGTAAAGTAAAGCGAAAATGATATATTCTAGATGTGGATTTAGTGCGGTTTTATCCGTTAAGGATGTAAAGATATACCTTAAGTGCACAAAATATACGTAAGACGGACAAAGGCATTATAATACGATCTTATCTCTTAAAATGATACAATATCGTTGGTAACGTCTGCTGTCATCATATTATAGTTTCTAAATAAGTTGTTAATGTTTTTCGTGGTGATTGGACAACTCAGAAACACAAAACCTCCTGTGAAAAGTCATTAAACTTGATTAAAAAATAGTTAAATATGTTACGTTAGGTAAGATTATGCTGTTTTCTTTTTTTTCATAACTTTTATTGACTTTTCAAAGGGGTGTTTAAATTGCATGATTCTAAGCCTTCAGGATCCGTTTTTCTTTTATACTATGTGTTCTACAGGATTTCCGCAACACTCTACAGTTGAGTTTTCCGATATTATTTACATATTATATGTACAAAAAGCGAAGCATCTGCATGTGCATATCTCAAACTCTACCGGGAATCAAGAGCGTAGATGATCACAAAACACAAAGCGTAGTATTTAATCGCTGAAGACAATATTAGTGACCTTAAACAAAAATTTGAAAACGAAAATCAGAAAAAGATTCAGTCGCATTTAAGAATGGAACCCAGAGCACAGCTCCGGTAAGGCAGAGGTCCAGTTTGAACTTTTTTTGCCCATGCAATTTTCCTTTTTTGTTTTGTTTCAAGTACCAGCCACCCTGTAGGGTATATACCTACTTAATACTTAAAATGTCAAGACATAATGATTGATGAGTGTTTTTTTTCAAATCACAGAGTATTTGCTTGCATAAAACCACGCAGACTGCGTCGCGGCAAAGTAATATCGCTGGATAGGCGTAAAACTTGAATTCCGAAGATATCTGCTGTACCTTGCTCCTATGAAGCTTTCTTTGACACATTAATTACAGTTTTTTTTTAAATTCCAGAACCATTTATTATTTGTTGAAGGCAAATATAAAAATTATGCATTAGTTTTAAAATGGATAAAATATATTTCTCAATTGCCTAATTTATTATTTGATGGTCAACGTAATAATGGAAAGGGGTGTTGAATTTGATTATGAACTGAAAATATCGATTTTTTTTATCGAAGTACAAAAAAACTACTTAAGAGGTACGTATTTGATTATTTGATAGGAAAAAGAGAAAAATAAGTTTTGCTAGGTGCACGATAAGTATTTAATTTTAACGCACTTTTTTACATATGCTATGTACAAAACGCAATATTGCGTATATATAATTTTTGTTTTTAATGTGAATACCACACAAGAGTCCCAACTGCGCCAGTGATACTATTGGGGTATGATGTGAGTCTAAAGATTATGGAGAGAGGAAGGAGATGGGGGTAGAGGAAGGTTTCTGAGTATTCAGATCTGGTCACCGATTACGGCTAAATTCATTTCAAGCAAAGTTTCATTTCTGAATGGTGGTCATACCCCAGGGCGATGCTGAGAGTGTCTTCAACTCTGGAACGTGCCGCAAATATTCCTTATTTTATTTTAAGTGTCTTTATTGTCAAATACATAAAACAATTCATTCAAATAAAATTTACTCATGCACGTCTAAAATTGAACTCGCGACCGTTCGACCACGGAGGTTGTCAGAATCAAAGGAATGTAATTGTTTAAAATAATAAGTTTTATAATTGCGTTTTCTAAAAAGGTGCTCTAATTATGTAAAAACGAGACTAGTGCTGAATTGTGTACACACATAGTGAAAATCCCCTGTCACTGCTTTCACCAGTATTAGCATACACTAGTTCCCGTAGTCGGCTTTTCATAGGTTACAATCTTTTTCCTTTGTTGAGTTTAAATATTGTGAAGTTTTTGTGTAACCAAACACCCATTGTTTTGCATGAGTTTGGGCTCACAAAACAAATCTATGGAACAGCGATAAAAAAAAAGAAAAAATGAGATTCTAGTAAGGAAATAAAATGGAATAAGAATAGTCATTATATCCAATCTGTTTACGCCTTTTGACCAGCCCTTGAACCGAAACCAATAGGCTAAAGAAAGGAATCTCGTATTAAACATTTTGAACATTTCCATTTTTGTATTGTTGGCACATACGAGAAAAATTTCTGAAAGAGATTTGCTCGGAGTTATGCATTGAACGTTTCAGATGAAAAATTGCGTTCCGGTATGAAGTTAAGTTATGCCTAATATTATTATACGTACCCTAGACGGTTTGAAATTTAATGCAAAGTAGAAGATGAATACAAAAATGCTCTTTTATTTCGATTCCATCATTTTATTTTTCTTTTTTCTAAATTCATTGATTTATTTGTTATTTGATTTAAAAGGATTATTCCGACTTTCATAAATTTATTAAGAAATTTTTTTATTTAAAGAGGGCGTTAACCAAAGATTCCTGACTTAATTTGGAGTAAAAAATTTTAATGAAATTTTGGTCACCGGAAACTTTTTTGACGTTTTTTTTTGTTTTCATTTTTTTCTTCAAAATCAAACGAAAAAATAATCTTCCTTTAGTCACTCGTCACTCAGTCGAGTAAACAACGAACCCCTCACGCCACGTCTAACTTAGTTTGTCACCGGGGACCAAAATTTTATTAACATTTTTTACTCCAAATAATGTCAGAAATCACTTGTTTTAACGAGTAAGTTAAGTACGTCCCTTAAACACCTGTATAATAAACGTACCTACCTGCACCTTTTTTACAGCATTCAAAACAGTCCTCGTTCTTAAGCCACCGCTACCCAAATTTCTACCGATTTCTTGCATATCTCCCTTGAACAATTGAAGTTTTTAAGTTCTTAAAAAATATATGTTATTTTTGAAATAATATCTTTATAATCCCCACGCTGAAACTCAAATTATATGAAATTCCCTCGATAGAAAAAAATCGTAAAGTATGCTCCGAAATTTTTTTTTTTTTTTTTTTACATGAAATACCGCACAAGAGTCCCAACTGCTCCCGTCTGGAGCCAGTGAGACTATGGCATCCCCAATTGGGGTATGTTGTGAGGCTGAAGGTAGTGGGGGGGGGGAAGGAGATAGGGAAGAGGTAGGTGGGGAAGTACCTGGCTATTCAGATCTGGTCACTAAACACGGCTAAAGCCATTTCAAGCAACGTTTCAATTCTGAATGGTGGTCTTACACCAGGGCGATACTATTAGTATCTTCCACTCTGTCTCTTTTATTTTACAAGTTATACATATGAAAAAAATCACACTGTTTGTTTGAACTTGTTTTAGACAAACTCTATGAGATTTTTGCTCTATTGCAAACGAGTCGTGTTTTATTTAACATTTTCACAATTTTCGCTTCAATTTTATCGTTTAAAATATTAGCGCGCTCTATCCAACATTCGTAATTAGATATCTCTCCATCTTCTTCTTTTCAAGCTCGGATACGGCTCTAACTATAGGGCCATGATTTACGAATTTGACGATGAAAACAAAGGCGTACGAAAAAATTTAAAATCGGCTGATCATCCAATTGACAAGGCCATTGAAGAAAATGAAGTAAAAATTCTATAGCAGTTACCGAATGACTATCCTTACACCAAGACATGCTTTGTAGTGACATGTATTTTTTACAGTCTTGTAAGTTTAGAAAATCAAGGTAAAACAATAAAACTAACGGTAAAATGTTTCCAGGGGTGTTTTTTTTTTTTTTTTAAGAAAGACAAACATTCTCGGATTATGAATAAGCCAACAATGTTTGAAAATCTCCCACTACCACCATACTGAGCGGAAAATGTTGCTTGTGTCGTGATGGAGGACTTAACCAGCCGAGGAATCGAACACGCAACTCCCGGGAGGGACTCAAACGCGATGCCCATTCGGCCACTGAACTGTTCAGTTTGATTTTGGAAGTTATGAATATTTTTTAAAGCTCTTAAAAAAAATTGTTTTGCAATACAAAAACAATAATGTATCCTTTAAAAATAGTCTGTATACGTATATACAATTTGGGAAACGGGAAAGGGTACCGCCGCCCCGGGAACCTTTATTTGATAACCAACACCTCTGTCATAGGTCACCCCAAGTGGTTCTCTACGTTTGGTGATTTAGCAGGGATGCCTGAGTTCATGGGGTGAGGTTTGTCTAGGTCTTGGGGGCGGATGACCAGGAATTCCAGATTCCTACCCACCCCTTAAACCCTTTTCCTTCCCAGAACTCTCTTCTCCTTCCTTTCCTTAAAAAAAACCCTCCATACAGCACCCTCAAAGATGACATAGGCCCTGAGAGAAATTATTTTCCTCAGAGCCACCTGTGTGGAGCTCATGTAAAAAAATTATATATATATATATTAAAAGGTACTGATGTGAAATAAAAACAAAAACGTTATGAAAAAAAAAACAGAATGTGTTATTCACACGCGGTAGAAGTGAAACTATCGAAAGTCGCTAAATGTCGCTTTCTTTTCTTTTGCTTGTTTTTTTTTAGTGGTTTGAAGATATTGATTTCACAAAATAAAAATGTTTTTTTTTGGATTTCGTAGGATTCGAACCTCTATCTCTCTGGCCGCTGAGACATGTCAGGCACCTTGCCCACTACGCTATGGAAGCCACGCGCCAAATGGCGAATTTATCGAATTAAATAAGAACCGATTATTTGTGTAGAACTGAGTTGTGACGCATTTACGTTTCACCCGAATTTCAAGTCACTAACGGCGCTAAAGAAGTTTCGTTGCAAAAAAATTCAATGAATAAACAACGTTTACTTCCATCCCACAAATACGTGCATATATTACTATCGCGGAATAAATCTACAAGTTGCAATTTTATACTTAAAATGCATCAAATTATTTTTCCCGCTTGCAACACGTTAGCAACTGTAGACTGTTACCGTAGAAGAGCTCGGATACTGCATTCAATTGTAAACAAATTGTGCCTGAAAATATATTTACTATGAAATTGAATTTGAAATGAATCAATTTATAGGGATGCCTGTTTCCATTGGAATCCCTTCGGGATGGCCCGACGCGCAGAAGGTATTCAATCTACTATACGAAACTGTTATGTTATTTTACGACAGTTTTGGACTTTATCATTCGATATTTTTTGCTCTTTTTACTTTCATGCAAAACAGTACACACATTTTGTTTTCTTTCTGTGAGACAATAACGTGTCTAGATGTATTAGTAGTCATTTAAAGTATATTTGACCATCCATGAAAAAATGCTTTGAACCTCTCTTTAAAAGCCCACGAAATGTATTGGAATACGCATTACGTTTTGAGTCCAGAAGTTTCTGGTTCAATACTTGCGCAATACAAAAATTTGTAACGTTGAAAAAAATATATTTACGTGCAGTTCACACGCGATAGAAGTGAAATCTTCAGAAAACTTAAGTAGACAAGAGTGGGAAGGCTACAAAGCACCGCACAAAGAAGAGGCCAATTATTCTATCTCATTCTCTCGCAGGCTAAATCCTACATTATAGATCTATGGTTTGTCTCTTTTTAGTGACGCTTTATCGTTTCATCGAGTTTTTTAAATCGCAACAATTCTATGTTTTCACTTCAAAATTTTAAAGAGAGAACTCCTGCAACTCATTAATTTACGAACACCCACAGTAACAACACGACAAAATACAATATTCTACAGCAGCAATCATAAGCGTAACTACATTGCCCATTCTCCGATACAAGGACTTTACACCATGGGAAATCAGTACTTGGGCATATTCAATATCAACTTGGCGAGTTTTGTGGATCATCTAAAACATTTGTTTCAACACTATTACTAAACACATCTTGTACACCAATAAAATAGCTGTTTCTGTGTTTGTATGTTTTGTTGTACGACTTATCTAATGTCATTTTATTTTTCTTATTTCTTAAGTTTCAAAGTATCATATAGAAAATGCGGCTTGTGCAATGATGGAGGACTAAGCTGGAGAGGATTGAACCCGCAACGCCTGGGTGAAAAATTAGCGCCTTGGGCCGCTCAACCAACTAACCAGTTTTATTTTACTCATTGCACAACTGGCCAGATTGGGGATACCCATTACCTTGGCAAGGATTCTTCAGCCTCTAGGCGTCCCTTTCTTTTCCTATTTCTGGGGATGTGTCTGAAATGAGCCCAGTCTATCCTCACACGGTCAACGACCATTTGGATGTCTGTATGAATTTCCGATAGAGTTCTATACGGCGCACGGCGACGCAACTTTGCGAGCATCTTGAGAATAATTTCTCCGAGCGGCATGAACTGAGATATTTCAAAGATAATATTAAGAAGAGTGGAAAGTCAAGGAAATAGGGAAGTTACTACTCCCTTAGTTCTAAAAATAGTAAAATTAGTATAGGAAAGAATTTTTTTACAACTACTTTAAAAAAGTGCCTTTTAGAAAAAATAGTTTTAGAATAATTTGAAGATCGGGAATAGTTAAGTTTTTGAACTTCAAATGCAAAACATTGCACTTGTTTCCGAGTCTCCGTGCAAGTTCTTGAATAAATTTTACTTCTCTGAAGTTAGAGACCTCTTCAATTTTACGACAAGCGTTCTGGGTCGTACATAAAATTGTTGCATGCAAAGCATTGGACATTAAATATTCGGTTATTCAAGGAAGATAACGAATTATATTTAAAACACATGACTACGGGTCGTTTTGAGAAGGCGTGCACCGGTAGGGGTTTGAATTGTTTTCATTTTTTTATTTTTGTTAATATACAGCTTACAGATAAATAGATGATAAGTACAAGTATTTATAGAAAATGCTCCTAGTATAAAACATGATACCTAGTAAAGTATAAAATAATCATTTAGTATGTATCTGGTAAAGTAGTAATGTTTTGTGAACACCTCACTTGGAGAACCTGTGTTAAGGCGTTTGCATGTTTTAAATTAAATATTTTTATCTATCTATTATTGCATATTTTTTGTTTCCCTCTTTTATCTATTTTTGAAGTGAAAACTTCTTTAGAACCGTTGTGATTTGATATGAAACGGAAATGAGCGACACAAAAAAGAGACAAACACGTACATTTGTGGGATTTAGTCTGTGAGAGAATGAAATAGCAATAAAATATTTATATATTTCACGGGTATTTGGTTACAATAAAACACGATAAATCCACGGTCCCACGCAAGCCTCTTTTGTAGTGGTACAAAGTGCTTGACGAAACTCAGCGGCCAGATATTCAGCGTACCAAAGATTGAATTCTACGAAATCCAAAAAAAAAAAAAATTATTTTTGTAAAATTATTATCCAATCTTAGAACCACTCCAAAATGAGCAGGCAAAGAAAACACAAAAGAAAAAGACATCTAGCGACTCCGAAATAGAAAACACAAATACTTATAAGTTTTATAAGATGACTAAATCTATAGAAATGGAAGTAACGCAGTCCCTCGGGCTCCGGACAGTTGGGACTCATAGAAATTATACATTATAAGCTTGACAAAAAGGGTAATTATAATAAAAAAATTAATGGTTATAACGGTAATTACTTATATAATCCAGATTAAGTTAAAATTATTTTACATAGTGTTTAGATAAGGAAAATTAGGTAGGAATTGTAGAAAGAGAATTTATTAGATGGATGGAGTGTAAAATGTATGGGTATTAGAATTGAAATGTATTGCAGATGTGAGGTTCCATAGCGTTATTTCATGTTTTGAAGTAAGGAGTCAGGATTATGTATTTAGGTTGTTAGGGAGAAGGTTGAAAATTTTAGGGACTTGGTAGATGAATTGTCTTTGTGCAATGGTAGTAGTTTATATCAATTCAATAAGTCATGTTCAGGGTCAACACCGTGACCTGCCATTTTCTTTTACCAACATTTTCAAGAGTCATGAACTATGGCATGGTGTGATTTCTTACAATAATATTTGTGTATTTGAAGCAGCGTATTTTATATATATATATATATATATATATATATATATATATATATATATATATATATTTTTTTTTTTTAGAGGTGGGACTAAAAGTCTTGAAAAAGTTGAGATGTTGAATAATCTGGTTTCTTTCTAATCTTTTTTGGTTATAATTTTGATTATTAGTCTTTGAATTATTAGTCACGCAACGATACCATATTGTATTATTGAGTGATATAGATTTATTAACTTAATAATTATTATTGAATGATATATATTTACAACGATATCATATTATATTTATTTTAAAAATAATGATTCGGTTTTTATATTCATGTGGTACTAAGTACGGGATTTCATTAAATAAAAAGGTGCGCTCATTGAGATATATACCTCAATGGATGCACTAGACATTAGAACGCAATAAAGTCAGGACATAAAGACGTTTGGCGTCTTATCTTAAATCCCACCAACAGCCAGCAGTACATCTCGTGCCACCAACGGACTCCCAAGGATCTCGCTTCGATCCCATTAAATTCATTTATAATTCAGTCTGCGCCACGACGCGCTTGCCAATCGTCCTTTAATTTGTCAACGTCGGGACGGGATCGTATTTTTTAACTTCAAGCTCACAATATTGCTTAATTCGAATGCTACAGACTAACACGGCAATGGGATAGCTTTCAAAGGTGATATATTTTTTAAAGTAAAAAGCTCTTTGATATTACAGTAGTCTCTAAGAACTTTTTTTATTTAAAACTAAGTGCATAAAAAACGTTACCTCGTAAATACTCGCCATTTTAATTTGCCTTTTTTTTGTAAATATTTGCTTATATTTTATTTCCAATTTCAGAGGCGGGTATGGGTACCGCCGCCCCAGGAACCAACCAAGCGGTTCGCTATGTTTGGTGATATAAAAGGTCTGGGTTCATGGGGTGAAGTTTGTCGGGTCTTGACGGCGAATGCGTCTGCCCACCAGCTGCGTGGCAGGACAGATCGGGAGAAACTGGTGCAGGGAGACCTTTTGACCTCTCCAGCTGGGCTTGATCATCGCCTTGCACCGCAGTGGGAGGGATAGATTCATTTATCCGTCACCGCCAAATACAGTAACCCCAACATCCTGACCCACCCCTCATACCTTTTCTATTCCCAGAACTTCCTCTCCTTCCTTTCCTAAAAAGACTCTTCACACAGCATTCTCAAAAATGACGTAGTACCTGAAGGGAATTATTTTCTTCAGGACCTCCTTTGTAAAGCTAATGTAAAAGAGAAAACGAAATTTAAAAAATAAAAAAATGCCATGCATAATCATTTTCATAGTGACGTCACAAGCTGTGGATATTTGAAATTTAAAAAATACACAAATTTTCTCAATTGAAAAATTAGTTCACATGATTTTTTAAAAATTTTTTATGAATATTTCGCTTAATATTTTTGGCATTCAAAATGAACTATTAAAGGGTTGAAAAAATAAATTTTTTTTCTCATTCTTTTTAAATCATGATATGGAAACAATTTTGGTAAGTTATTGAGAACTATCAGGGTTAAATCAAACGTTTTTGTTTTATCGAAAAAAATTGATTTATTTTTATTCTTTTGTGGTGCCATAAGTCTATCTGGGTATTTTATTTCACTGCCGTGAGGCTATTTGATTAACAAATAATTGAAAACGTTCCTAAGGTATTTAAAATTGCTTAACATATATATTGGAAATTTAAATTGCCTTACTTATACGAAGTTACGCCTAACATGACTTCACGTCACGTCCTGGGGTTCGACATACTATTATTATAGTATATTTATTCGTGAGGTCCGACGTATTCGTGAAGGCAGGCGTAATGTTAATAATTCATGGACTTTTTCATTCATAACCTAAAGGGTTGAAAGTTAATTCATTGCATTGTTCGAATTACACAATGCAGCCAACGAAATTGTATTAATTGCATGAACTTACTGTTTTTTTTTTTGAATTGCAGGAGTGTTTAAAGTCTTCATTTATAACTAAATGATCGAAATAAAAACGAATGTAATAGAGATTTTTTTTATCATTTGATTCACACAACGACTCCGAGGTCGAGAAGTAAGGCTGTTGACTCGCAATCCGAGGGTTGTGGGATGGAATCCCGGCGTGGCAATTTGTTTTATTTATTAATTTGTGTTAATGCACACTTAATTCATTTAAAATAATATATTATATTTGCGGCACGTTCCAGAGTGGAATGTACTCTCCATATTGCATTTGTGTAAGAATACGAATTGAAACGCTGCTTGAAATAGTTTTCGCCGTGTTTGGTGACCAGATTTTAATAGCTAGGTAATTCCCCACATATTTTCAACCTCCTTACCCTCCCCACTACAGTCAGCCTCACAACATACCCCGATTGGGGATGTCATAGTCTCACTGGCTCCAGACGAGAGTTGGTGGGGATCTTGCGAGGTATTCTAAAAAAAAAACACGGGAGGCCTTAGGGAAAACAATTTCCCTCACGGCCTGTGTAATCTTTGAGGTTTCTGTGTGGAGGGTCTTTTTGTAGAAAGGAAGGAGAGGAAGTTCTGGATAAGTCAAATGTGAGTTTGGCTGGAGAGATCGAAAGATCTCCCTCAACCAGTCTCTCCCGGTCCGGCCCCCTACAGGCGAGCAAGCGCATCCACCACCAAGACTTAGACAAACCTTAACCATACCCACCTCCTAAATTGAAAAGAAGGTTTGAGTATTATTATTATTATCTTGGCTTTTCGTTGTTCGGTGAAACTAAAAATGTTTTTTTTTCTTCAGTTCCGTCCGTTGTCATATATTTATTTTAAAGAAATGTTGAAAATACAAAACCCGCCCACGCAGGGTTTTCATTTTTACTTGAAATATTTGAATATTTTGAAATATTTAACATATCTATCTTACCGGCAAAAAAAAATGTTCGAATTGAAACTTTGAATTTTTGAACAATTAGTAGTAAAGTTTTTAAAGATTCAGGTCAGATAAATAAAAGAATGATAAATTTTAAGAAATATAAAAAGTTTTTTTAATTTCAATTCTAAATAAATAAATTAAAGCAACGGCCAATCACGTTTTTTTTGTCTGTGAGGGTATACGTTATACGCTATAATTATTAACTATAATATTTCCGTGCCATGTTACCTACCTAGCTCAAGATTAATGTTTTTAGCCGAAAATAATTGTGTAGACTTATTGAGTGCATGCAAAAATTGTGTTGCAAATTTTATGTTTAATTTGTAGAACTTCATTTGTCTTTTACATTTTCAATAATATTATAATAATAATGAAAAAACAGTTTATAATTAGTTTGCCACTCTTAGACATGTTGTCAATTTCAAATACTTTATTGTGCTGAAAAAAAAACCATGATTCGTCATTTGGGAAAAAATCACATGACGAACTCAAATTTAAACAATGCAGTAATCGGGAAAACTTTAAAAGGTTAGTAACAATTAGTAATTTCCGTCATTTTACGCGGAAATAAAAAAGGGCATCTCTACTTATTACAAAACAAAGTCCTCTGCCACGGCTGTCAGTCTGTTTGTTCACAATAAACTCAAAAATTACTAAACGGATTTTCATGCGTTTTTCATCAATATATAGAGTGATTCACGAGGAAGGTTTAAGTATATTATTTGTTAAGGTTTTGTGTAATTTGGTTGAAATATATAATATATAAGGAAAAATGTCTGTAAGTGGTAGACGAGCGGGCTGGCAAGCGGGTGGTGTGAATTTGATTTGTATGCAAATAAACAGTTTTAAGCCAAGGTTGATGAAATTTTGCATTTGTGACCATCAAATCACGAGGAAGGTCACTGTCTACATTTGCTTTCGAAAACTTTGTGTAAAGCCCGGGCAAAAAAAAATTTCATCAGTACCTATATACAAATAATATAAATGTATCCGCTGTAAGTAGAATTACCTCAGTTATATAATGCTTTCGCAAAACACGCGTGTCACGCGTGATAATAATTGCGTTGCAGAACTTGTTCATGAATAAACTGTTTTTTTTTATAAATGTAATAAAAATGTTTTTGAACATATATAAAAGAAATAAGATTTTAATGATGCCTATCGATACCGTGAGAAATTTGTTATGAAAAACTTTTTTCTTTGCAGTGATACATTTAAATATGACAAAAAATCGTACAAAAATGTTATTTGTGCAAATTCGTCGTCGAATTACTTAATACTAACTTAACATGTAAGCCTTCGATCTTATAAGATTAATAACAACAAAATTATTTAAGCCCATTACTGCGACATAGAAACTTAAAACCCTAATTTCAAATATGGTGTAATCCCACATTTGATAAAACACTTGTACCAAAACGGCGTTTATAATAATAACGCCATTGACAACAGATGACGTAATATTTGCACACGGAATGGCCTAGTTAATTGTTTTGGGGTTGGCGGATTACAACGGCGGAAGTTCCAAAGTAGGCATGCCAACAGATCCTATTAATTAAGGCCTCATTCAGCCGTACAGCCTTAAAACTATACAGCCTTGCAGCCAGGACACTATCATTAACACGATAAACTTTGTTTTGTTTAGGAACGACTAAGCAAACAAATGCTTAGTGTTTGTTTAACGACTGTTGGTCTAAGGCACCTGTGCTCGTGCGATTGTAAACAAATAATTATACTTAGTAGTCATTAGTGGTTTAAACTTTGATCATTTCATTTCACTGACTTTATGTACTCATAAAACTAAAACTAGGTTTTGTTTTCAAAAACATTGAAATGTTAATAGTATTCATTACAATCTGACAAAAAAATGCTAAAAATCAAGTCATTGTATGTTTGCCATAAGGAAGAACGGTCGTTTTGAAACCGGTCGGCGTTAAAAAAATATATAAGTGGTTCTAACAAAGAAATATTGTTTCATTTAAATAATATTTTCCTTAAATCACTCGGGTGGTCACGTCAGTAATAAAAAACAGGTCGAGCGACATTTCCTAGGCATTTGATTTGACTGGTTTCTGCCTTACTACGTTAAATTTGCTTTAAAATTTCGCATTATGAAATCACTTGAACCAATAACAACAGACAAAACACAAAATGCTGTATTTTCATAATGTTCTCTTTTGACTAAGGCATTAAGGTGTTAGATCTTGTGGTTAAAAAACAACCCATCAATGATTTAATTTGTTTTTAAATAGCAACACCAACATGGTTCAAAAATAGAAAGGCGGAACACAACCCTCATAATTTTTGTTTGCTCAAAACTCACATTTTAATCATTTCCGGCGAATTCTTAACTATAACAACTTTTTGACTCAAACCGATACCTGGGGATGTACGTTCCTTATATTTAAAATTAATGAAAACAATACCTTATTATTAATATATTTTACGTACAACTATTTTAAAACTTTATAACCAGTTTTTCAACTGTAAAAATAGCGGTAAGCACTAGATTTTATTTTTCTAGACGATGAATTAATAAATTCGGAAGGTATTCATTTTGAAATATCTTAAATATTTGTAACACGTTCTTCAGAATTAATTAAAATGAACGCGGCGGAAAGGTCGAGTCTCCAGGCCCGCTAGGGCGAATTCCACCGTACGTTCGTCTAATACGCCGTACCTCGGGCATATATTTGTTTACACGCTTTCTTCCCTTACGTCGTTAAGATTCCCAGATTATTTGTCTTCTTCTTTTCTTTGATAGGGCAAATTCGACAGTAGGTCCGTCCAATACACAGGTCGCGATTCGCAATCCGTATAAACTGCTTCTTTACTTACGTCGTTAAGATTCTGATTATGTTTAAGGGTATATTGTCGTCTTAAAATGCTACGATCCAAGTACATAATTTATGTAATAATTATAATGTGTGAATGGTGTTAAGAAATTAAAGATACTCTCCAAAAAGAGATGATTACGTTGATGTCTAGTCTAGTAAACTTGTACACTATTAAATCATTATTATTTTCACGTGCATTCGCTTCATAGGAGCTGAGCCCAGAGAAGCAGAAAGCAGAAACGAAAAGCAAATAACAAGAATGTTGCTCCGGACAAACACATGTCCCGACATACGCGTGCCTTGAACCCAATTGTCGGAAGTACTATTTGTAAAAACAGTTTCATATTACTTATTACAATATGATTATTCGAACGATATACAGCGTAAGAACTAAGAAGTAAATAACTAATCACCCGAAAACACTTTTGTTATGGAACATGAGCCCGGGACCTAATGTTATTAAACATACGAATATTCTTTATCTCAACAGTGGAATATCCATTACCTTAAAATATTTTTATTTTGCTATTTATATTATATTATTGCCATTTCAACCCGGCCTAGCCCGAGATACGACACGAATAGATATCGATTCGTGTTTCGGTAAAGCCACGAATTTTGGGAATATTACTTTTCAGTGGTTTTGTATAGAATAGTCGTCGAAGTACAAGGTGGTAAAATAATTGTTGCCGATTTAGGCATTTTTAAGACCACAAATTAAAACTTTGCGTTTGTTTTTTTAGGTTATTTTGTACAAACATTGCTTAACCCTCAAATCAATAGAATTTCGATATTTTACAATAAAATTTAAAAAATGAGTAACCACTTCCATAACTTCAAGAAATTTGTAAATATTCATTTCTATCGTCTCCTGTAAAGTTTTCATTTTGTGAACTGAATGGTTTTACCAGACCGCACTCGATGTAATAGAGTTATTCTAAATTTTTCAACTTTTTAGAAAAGGTTTTTTATAAGTTTCAAAGCTCACGGTGGTAATAACTTTGCGATCTTAAGTTAGGTAGTATTCAGTTAACCACTCCGGTCTATCGCCTTTGTGGAAGTTTTTTGTCTTAAACGAACTGTCAGATTTATAAAAAAATTGTGTTATTTCGGCTTCGCAATTAAAACTTAATTCGCAATTAATTAAGTAAATATTTCTGAACGTAGCTAAATACTAAAAACTGTTAGGATGCAAACATAAAAAAAAAAAATTAAAAATGACTCACGTGATGTTTTCATGTGTAAACAGTAGGTACTAAAATCACGGTTCAAGTATAGAAAAACATTTATTTTATTAGACAAATGTATAATAAACAATTTTGTTACCTCATTTTTTATCATTTAATACAAAAATATTTAAAAAAAAAATTATCTAAGTCTAACGGCGCGTATGCGTTTTGGCGGGTTAAAACTGTTTCTACAAAATTAGTTTTTCTTATCTATTTCTATGAACATGTGAACTTTGAATAGAGATGTAAAGTCTGGTTTATTAAAGATATTTTCCTTTTTATTTTAAGGTTGCCACTAGAACAAAATCGGAGTTATAACCATTTCTGTGGGAACACGCGTTAGTTTGAAAACAAGCTTATTGTACCGACTGCTTTATGTATATATTTAAATATTGTCTTGAAAATAAGGTTAGGTGTCGGAGTGGATAATAGTTGAAAACAGCAAAAAAACTTCACATTTTAAGACATTAGACAAAAAAAAAGTAAATATATCAGTATTTTAAATTGGTTTATTTTCGTTTCAAGGTTAGAAAAATTATGTGCTTAACTTAGGACGGGTTGTTTCAAAAAATTTGATGAATTCATCAAATATTTGAAGATGATTTTAACGTTTTGTGTAAGTTCTATTCAAGTTCTGTGATTATTTCAGTTGTGTGAAGCAGCTGTCCTATAACGATGTAATAACAGAACTTGAATAGAACTTACACAGAACGTGAAAATCAACTTCAAATATTTGATGAATCCATCAATTTTTTTGAAACAACCCATCCTAAGAAGCTTCTTTGAAATTTTGATGACAGGGGAATTATACGATTTAACAATACAAATCGAATATGTTTTCACAATGTACAAAGAATCCTGTCTCGAAATGAGTAAAATATCTGTAGTCTGAATTTATTCCACGTGCGAGCATCTGAATCCACCTTTCTACGTAAGAAAAAAGTTAACGACAGTTATGCACAGTTCAGTTATTTTTCTCCTCTTGCGCGGCGCACAACACTTCGTTTATTCCGAGAGGAATTTTCTGACGGTTCGCTCAGAGACGACGTTTGCATATTGGGAAAGCGACTACGGACCCCGAATGTTTATTGTGAAAGTTTGCAAAAGCTTCATCTACCGAGGCAGCCGAGAGCTGTACTTAAGTTTTAAACAAAACACTCATAAATTCATGCTGAAAATAAAATAATTTTATATCTACTTTTGAATATTTTGACTAACTTAAGTGGGTCAGTGGTGGTATTTATTCCGTAACGGAGCTATGGTAATAAAATACTAACGTTTCATGCGAAAACAGTGTCTAAGTAACATTATTTTGTGTTGATGTTTCGCTTGCGGTTACTCCACCATCTAGTGATTTAACATTAATGAATAAAGTGTAATAGAATCACGGAATATATCTCTATGTATCAATATATAATAATGCAGCAAAAACGTCGACAGCAGCTTTCACTAATAAACGGAATTTTCTATCCAAATTAGTTAAATTTAAAAAATCAAATTTTATCTGACAGGTCTAAAAAAACATTCTTATCTCACTTGACTCTTGAGATAATGAGCAAAGTGATATTGGTATGCCCAATTTAAATCAAACGTTTCTGTGTTTTCGATATAAAATAATACCGGGAGCCATAACGGACCGGTAGGTTAGCGTGAAATTTTGAAATATCCTACTAGCAACCCAGAAAACATCAAAATAATTTACTAAAAACGTTTTTTCGTTATTTGTTTTTGGGGTGTTAAGCTGTGTTGCGCTACCTCCTTCTTTAGCCAACGTTTCAGACAGCGTTACAGTGTCCATCATCAGGGCAGATGTGTAATTGTGTACTTGTTAGTGGTAAAATGTGTGCTTATGTACTTGGAAGCAATACCGTGTTGCCAGCTCCACTCCACTTCGAGCTGGCATTCCACTTTAGAATAGTTGTAGATTTCACTTGTCTCCGTAAAACGTTGTTCCGTGTGGAACTGGTTCCAATAAACCTGTTCCTCGAAACCACTGTCATCTAGTGATTCCTTGTCACCGGTAGAAAGTAGCCGAGTTAGCCAAAGAAAAACTTATCTGCTAAAAATGTGTCTTCGTTATTGTTGTTGTTTACGAGTAATCTTAGTATTCTACCAGATAGAGGGTACACTGTTGCATATTAATGCAAAATCAATTCAAATTTTGATTTTCTGGAGATATCTGATTAATCAACTGGACTATTGCATACCGAGGTTAATCTATTCAAATAAAAACCTCAAAAATTGCGCTTCATCATCTTGGTGACCCCGAGATAGTGTTTTTGAGCTTATTTCTAAGCAATCGCTTAGTCTGTTTGGCAAAACCGGCATTCAGAGTCCAATAAAGGAATAATGAATTATAGATTAATTCATTTTTAGAAAATGAATTTTATAAAATATATTATGATAAAACTATACTAATAGACGGAACGATTCGTCATAATAGACCCGATATAGTTTCACATGACAAAATTAAAAAAATAACTTATATCATTGATGTCGCTATTCCAAATTCCTGTAATATTCAAAAATCTGTTTCTGAAAAAATTAGAAAATTTACAGATTTAGGAAATGAGATTAAAAGAATTTGGAATTCTCGGACTATAAAAATATTACCATTTGTTATTTCGGCTACTGGCATTATACCTAGCTCTCTAATTAAAAATTTAGGCTTATTAGATTTATCAAAGAATCTTTATATAAAGATGCAAAAAACAGTAGGATTACGAAAGATTTTTAAAAAATTTATATTGAGGGATCAGTAGGATTCATCGGTTCAGTTAGGAGTTCTATTGAGCCGAACCCTCTGATATGAAAATATCTGGAGTCGGTGAAGTATTTTCCCATATGGTCTCTGGTAGGTTGACGTGTTGTTCTTGTAAGTTTTGAATTTATTATACTTATACAATGCAATTACATCGCGTGGATTGACTAGATGATCATTTGTGGAAAAGTGTGTGGAAGGGTTAAATTTTTCCTGTGGGAAAGATTTAACCCGAACATAAAGTCTAGAGAACAATTTAAAAATTTGTTGTGATAAATGAATTGGACATGGACTAAATCTATTATGGTTCAACCTTTTAATTATTACTAATATTTTTTTTTTTCAATTTTCTTTATTCATTTTGTTTATTACAGTATTGTTTTACATGGTATTTCGACTACCAAGCTAGGCAAATGCCCGTATTATGGTAATCGAGATTCATAAGATATTAAGTATATAATATTAATAATCATCCATATATATGTAGATGAAAGTATAAACATATAGCATACATATTAAGAAAAATATTCATACTAGTATTAAGTACATGATCACATACAGGAAAGTATTATCACATACATAAAGTAGGTGAATCTTGTATAAATAGAAATAAAATAGAATAACAAATAACAATAAAAGTAACAAATAATAATATTTTAAGGATAATAGAAATAAAAAATAAGAATAAATATGTAAATCATCTATACAGATGAACAATGATAGTCTTAGACCCCAAAAAACAAAAGCAAATATTCCTAGGCAGCATGAAATGGACGAACAATGTCAAAAAATATGAAAACAAAGCATAAGCGTAATATAAAGTTTTGGTTGAAAATTAATTTAGAGATAAGATTTTTTACTCGAGAAATATGAAAAAATAAGAACAGTTTTTAAGATGTTAGGCATTCTTTATAATATTTCCTTCCCTGAGTAAATAACCAGTTCTGTATATTAATGGCATAAAGATCATCAGTTAGCATAAAGATCATCATTTCTTAGGAAGGTATACCAGAAAACCACAGTAATTGTATTATTTAAGTAACAGTGTGATGGAACGATGCCTCGAACCTCGACTGCGGTTTATATAAAGAATATGAATAAGTAGAACTTTGTCAACAAATCGGTTTCTAGTCTTCGTTATTTTATCACAGAAAACTTTAACTCTACCGGCATGACTTTTTAGTTCGAAGGATAATAATTTATATCTTGTTCGTTCTAGTTATTTCTGGAGTTTGAACGTGACATTCCGTTACGTATATTTCATGCATTTGAAGGTATTATTAAGTATTTTGAATAGCATTATTTTTTAGTTAATAACACGATAATACAACCTGTCTTCATTCGACAAACGACACACTTTTAGCACCGTTGTGATTTGAAGCTCGATGAAATGGAAACGAGCGACACTAAAAAGAGATTAACAAATACATCTATAGGATTTAGCCTGCAAGAAAATGAGAAAGCAATAAAATATTTATTTAACACACTGGGTACTCGGTTTCAATATATAACACGACAAATTCACAGTCTCATGCAAGTCTCCTTTGGTGTAGTGGTATAAAGCGCCTGACGAACCTCTGCAGACATTCATCGGACCAAAGATCGTATCTTACGAAATACAAAAAAAAAATTGTAAAATCAATATCCAATCATCAAATCACTCCAAAATGAACAGGCAAAAGAAAACACAAAAGATCGCGAAATCTAGCGACTCCGAAGAAGAAAACTAACAATATGACCAAATCTATAGGAAAATGTACACTGGACTTCGACGACAAAAATATGAAAAAATCATCCTGCACATTGACAAAAAAGTGCTTCGCGGTCTACCCACTCTGACGATTTCACTTCTACCGCGTAATGAATTGCACACTTCGATTTTTTTTTTCTTATTGACAAATTAACATCCTGGCAACTTTTAAATTTCGTTATAATTATAGTTATAGTAATTACAACTATTACAGTATGGTTAATTATACAGTTAATTATACAAATATTCGAACCTCGTATTGGAAATTTCGTCATGGACGCCAAGAAGGTGGGTTGGCTTATAAAATTCAGACATAAAAGCGTTAAGCTCAATGTTTTTGCTTCACCAGCATACATTTTTTTAGGTTAGATTAAGTTTTGATTATTGAACTAGATGCATTATAACGTAAAGGCGATTTGACTTTGCATTTCAAGTGCAAAAAAAAATATTTTCTGTAAAATATTGGTCCCTCAATTATTTTCTAGTCGGGGTTTATGTCGTCTTTCAGGATGCTACGTGGAAAGTCTTTTTGGGAGTGAAAAGGAAGGAGTAAACATACACATATGAAAAGACCGACGTTCTCGACGACCGATTCGACGAGTCTAGAAACGACCTCTTCTCATGAGACAAATGTCAAATCTATACAAATGTTGGGCGCGCGTTTAGCGTTTGACGTACACCGGTGCCGAAGGAATCAACGACTCTAGTTCCTCGGAGCATCTTCCGTTGAAATACCGTTAGGAGAAGGACAGCATTCCAGCACGAGGCCGGTGCGCCGAGAATCCATCAAATGGACCGCCCGTTTCTGCAAAGATTCGAGGGTTTTTTTAGTCAGCGTTTGGCTCTTAAAATGCTTAAGTTTTTTTTTTAAGTGCAATGTTTTTTTTTCAAGCATTTTCGTGGCATTTTCAAGCATAATTTAATCTGAACTAATGTACAAGTGTCTAAAGTATATTTCTTATTAGTTCCGGTAGACGTTACTAGTTAGTTAAGTTTTATGTGCATGTAGGCATAATGTTACTGATGGTGCGTTCTGCTCGCAATAAAGAAAATCCAATCTTTGTGTGAGATTTGCGTGATTCTATTTCTACCCATTTTGATAAGAAACTAACTAAAGAAAGCCAGTTCTGAGATATTGACGGTTAAACTTTTAAACGCAAATTAAAGAGTGACGTCCCGACAACTCGGGAATTATACATCAAAATGCTATGACATTTACTTCAAAGCTACCTTCAATCAAAACGAATTTACATTTTGACAAAAAACATTTAATTAGACCGGCATTAGAAACTCTGTCATGAAGGTCGTGATTTGTCAGTAGTTAAATAATTACAAAAAATATAAATAAAAGCCAATGATGGCAAAACGAATGAAATTTTAATGTTGAAGACGCTTAAGGGATAAGCATTAAATTTTTACATAATTGTTTCATATTTTACGCTGACAAGTCAAGGGTCTTTGATAAATAATAATAATAATAGAAACAATTATTTTTATTTTTAACTTAATGAGTAAAACCTCAAATTATAAAATGTAATTAAACGAAGACATTTATTAGCGAAACTCCATCAAGTTTCCAGATTTTCGATTTAGTTTCGCTCATATTAATTTCATTAAATTAAATATTACAATTTGAGTTTTTACTCATTAAGTTAAAAATAAAAAATAAATATTTATTCTAGATTCGTAGAAAGGACAATAGATATCGCATGTTAAGTATATATATAGTTTATACATAAAGATAGCAGCTTATAAAAAATATGGGTTAAGAAAATGATGATAATGTTGGTAGTTTTTAGTCGAGTATGATACAGTTTAAAATGACCGAATCGGATAGGGACACCTTAGCTGAGTTGAAAGAGATGTGGCTTTGAAAGCCGAAGGTCCTGGGTTCGAGTCTTAGATGTGCCAATATGTTTTCTGATTTTTGTGTTTCCAGATTTTCGATTGAGTTTCGCTAATATTGTCTTAATTTTTACTAAATAATAAAAATATTTTGTCAATTTTTATAACGCCGTTTTCGTAGAAAATCACCTTTAAGGCGCTGTACAAATTAATAATATTTTTCTAACAACAGACTAAAAATAAACTTTTATAACAAATTATGGTTAACAGATTGCATCCACCGGATTATTGATCACTAATACAAAATTTTATGAATTTGACCAATGAATGTGCTGCTGTGTGAACATGTGCATACATTTATTGTTATTTAGTTATATTCTGCATTGGCAAAAATATATAGGACAATACTTATCAGGGAGGTCACTTGAGATTAACGCTGTCTACTGTGTATTAGAGAAATTAAGGTACATTTTTTGTAGAATCAACTGGTTCTAAGTCCAGTATGTACGAAGCAAATGAGTGTAATAATAATTACCGGAGAGCATATCAAACAATGTTCATAAAGTAGTAAATCGCCCTTCTGTGTAGCTATAAATTCACCCACCTTTTAGAAGAACACAATAAATAATAAATAGACCGGGGCGTTAATTTGATACGTATCTTTCTACATTCGACATTATTTGGACAAAATAGGGGAAAGACTCCAATTTTCGAGGGGTGGTAATATTTTCGAGATATATCTTTGATGTAATAAGATGAGTCACAGTTTATATCAAATACAGAACACAGTTTATAACACAAGGGTGCAAATTTAGGGGTGCGAATGTTTGATGTTTTCTATTTATCAGGGGGCGAATGCAATTGGCCTTTTCGCAAATAATACCTACGCCTCCGAAATGGGGGTTGCGTGAATTCTTATAGGGGCAGTGGAGATCTCATTATTGGATACATGAATATTTTATTACAAAGAGGATTTAGTTTCTTAATGTTTCTTTATGTTGTTAAGGCGCTTAGCACTTATGCCCGGATCTTTATTATACACGTGCGGATAAAGAATAATGAACGTAATTAAACTGTAATTAACGCGACTAAATAAAGGACGCTTGGATTGCAATGAGTGGAAAGATGAGAAAGGAGTGTTAGGAGAGTATCCAATTCACAAGCGGATGAAAAAAGAAGACTATGACGTCGCGGGAAGACATAACACGATCAAGTGCGATTTTTTAAGGTGAAATTTTTTATCTTATGATTTTGGTAAAATTATTATTTATGTATTTACGGAATAAATTGAAAACCTCCAGTGTGCCCCCATGACACCGAAACATTTGTACATGTACAAATGTACACCCATAAACAACGCCACCTCTACCCATCTATTAACCACTCTCACGACACCCGACACTCACGGAGAAATCCAATTGTACCACTCACAACCAAAACATTGCTCAAAGACACTTCACATTCTTAGGTCCAAAACTATACAACTTAATGTCTGATGCTTGGAAAAACGAAAGCACAAGGGTTCTTCGCAGATTGACCACTACTTGGTTTCATCAATTAGGGAGAAAGGAGAGTGAACTTTTACTACACAAAAAATGAAATCAAACACAAACCAAAATCAATAACAAAAATTCCGACAAAAAATAAACTGTGCAAAAGATACCTTTCATATTCTAATTGTTTATATTATGTGCTTGTATGTACGTACCTATTACTTTTAAATTAGAATTCTACAAGGCAGCAGTTAATCTTATGTTTTAATTGGATATTTTATTTTATTCTATCACTTCTCTTTTTTTATTTCATATTCATACAAAATGTATATGTAAGCCTATTATTTTGTAATGCAAACGCCATTTATAAGTAAACTTATTTTATTATTATTTTGATAACTGTGCAAAGCATACAACAGTAAAAATCATACCTTAATTGTTTATTTTATTTTATTGTTTCTGTTCTCTTTATAGTTCTCATTAATAGGACTACATTATGAAATGCAAACACCAGTTCCCTTTATGTTTAAGTGTAAAAATATTTTTATTCCTTTTATTTATTATTATTATCATTTTAATAACTGTTGTATGCCATGCATACACAAGTGAACTATATGTTTAAGCCCTTTTTTTCAAGAACCTATACATATAAACCTTTTTTTAAAAATTAATATGTTAATACGCTTTTAACTTTCCAATTTTATGTTTTATTCTTTCTCTTCTTTTCATTTCCTCAATTTTCCCTCTTTTTGTATTAATCATGGTCCATATATATTCACACTTATCCTAATTTGACTGTCTTAAAACGGGAATCATCCTAGTTGGACAGTCAAAACATTTTATAAATAATGTACATTAATGTGTAAATATTTTACTAAATAAAAATGAAATAAATAAATAAATAAAATAAATGTACATTTAAAATAATTATTTAACATCACAGGCTATCTATTCATGGGTTTTATTCTTTAAAGCATGTTTGCAGCATAATATTTAAATTAATCACAATTCCTTGCAAACAAAATAAGCAACCAGACGTCTTATTTTGCATTGCTTGAAGTGGGATGCAAATCATGTTAAAATTATTTGATATTACTGACGTCAGTACGCCTCACGAAAACATAGACCACTCACTAGATTGATAACTTCGTGTTTTTGTATGAAGAAAGGTATGTCCGCTATTAAAATATATACCTGCCAATTTATCCTGTGTTTGCGTCACACCACACGATGACGAAGATGGATGAAAGTGAAAAAAAAGGTGCGACCATAGACAATATAATTTTTTTCCTCAGAGCCTACGCCATACATCAACCCAAAATATTAATTATTATTAAAATAAAAAAATGTAAGATGTTCATGTCAATACGCTTTTTTATTTCAACTTTTAGAACTTCCTCTCCTAACTTTCCTAAAAAAGACCTTCCACACAGCATCTTCAAAGATGACATAGACCCTGAGGGGAATTATTTTCCTCAGGGATTCCTGTGTAGAGCTGATGTAAGAAAAAACTAATTATTAATATAAAATCGATAAAAAATTATTTTTCTTGTTCAGCATGTATCTATCTTCTTCCAAAAATAAGCTTACATTTTCTTTTGTATTGCTTAGTATCAAAAATGAAATGGTCCTTGTGCTAACATTCTCTACTTAAGGGAAGTATAAAAATGGAATTGTCCTTGTGGTAATATTCTCTACTTAAGGGAGGTATAAAAATGGAATTGTCCTTGTGGTAACATTCTCTACTTAAGGGAGGTATAAAAATGGAACTGTCCTTGTGGTAACATTCTCTACTTAAGGGAGGTATAAAAATGGAATTGTCCTTCTGGTAACATTTTCTGCTTCAGGGAGGTATAAAAATGGAATTGTCCTTGTAGTAACATTCTCTACTTAAGGGAGGTATGAAAATGGAAATGCTTTTGTGGTAACGTTCTCTACTTGAGGGAGGTAGAAAAATGGAATTGTCCTTGTAGTAACATCCTCTATTTAAGTGAGGTACAAAAATGGAATTGTCCTTGTGGTAACATTTTCTGCTTCAGGGAGGTATAAAAATGGAATTGTCCTTGTAGTAACATTCTCTACTTAAGGGAGGTATAAAAATGGAATTGTTCTTGTGGTAACATTCTCTACTTAATGGAGGTGTAAAAATGGAATTGCCTTGTGGTAACATTCTCTACTTAAGGGAGGTATAAAAAGTTACTAATTGATTTGTTTAATGAGAAAATGTGTTATTTGAAATAAAAAAAAGTTTAGATATTGTCATGATAGGATTACAGTACAAAGTACGTATATTTTTACGGTGGCCGCTCATACAGTAATGTGTGTATAATATAAAGCTCACCAGAGCTCTGATGGCTGGGTCATAAAGGTATTGTAGGCGGAGATAAGCTCGCTTCAAGTGCCCGAGTTGGAAGGTTGTTCTGCTTTTCAATGCTGTTGAAAGGTACCTTCCAACTTGCTTGCTTGTTGTGTGAATACCTTCAACTAAAGAGACGCTTATCACAATAATGGTAAAGATTTAGAAGAGATTTTTTCAAAAACGTCTCGAGAATTTTCTGAAGGATTTTTCCAAGAGCTTGTGGAATGTTTTACAAAAAAACTGCTGTAAGATCTTCTACCTCCTACAAGTAACTACCGAGACGTTACAATATATACAGAGGCGCTGTAGAAATCTCAAAGTGGCAAGCCAAAAGCTTGTCAATTGTAGTGTTTTCGATTACGTAGTTTTAGTACTGAATTTTCATGCGTCGCGTGTGCTAACTTCAAGTAAATTGCATTAGTATAGTGCCAAATGACATCGGGTGTGATGAGAAAACGTTTTTTATTACTCGGCAAACACTGGTCAAAGCAAAAAAATAACATTTTATTTGTAAATAAATTCACACTACTTGTTAGAAATAATATAATTGTTTTCCGCCCAAAAATTATATGAGTCATTATTAGAGAATGCAAGTCCTACAGTTTATTTCGATCACACGGATGTATTATTTGAATGTCTATCTTTGTCGTACATGAAAAACGTTGAATACAACACGAACGTACTGGAAACATTTAATTTTGAGTTTGTGAGAAAATAGCAAGTCTAGATGTATTGTAACGTCATTGCCTAAAAGTAGCTATATAGAAAATATATCTTTAATAGTACTTAAGTTCGTATAATATTTTTAGAGAAATAGTTTTGCATTAGGAGAGTTTTAGGTAAGATTTTTTAACCCATCAAGCCGCGGAAAGACATTACTAACCATTCACTCAAATTCCATTAGAGCCTCTGAAGGACAGATTTGATCGGGGTGTCAATACATTAAAATAGTTTTTTTTTTTTTCTTTTACGCGGAATTACGTGATTTGTTCGTCGTTAGAGAGAAAAATTATTACTCTTCTCAGTTTTGTCTCAAATATTTACACTTGAGTTCATGGATAAAATCCAAATAAATTGTCTAAGTGTATGAATAGAAAATAGCGCGATTTTTTCGTCACTATTTGAAATCCGAGATTCATTTCTATTTTTTATTGCAGCAACGGTATAAAAGGGGAGGAAATTGTTTTCTTACTTAATCCATACACAAGCGAACGTCTTTTCTAAACATCGAATTCTTTCAAAATTAGAGATGTTTCCAGTCAAAATGTTTCGATAAGTTTTTTTGTTAACATTTTCTTGTTTGATGTTAAAATGTTTTTATTAGAAACGTCAATGTGGTTTTGAAAGCACCCCAAATTTTATTTGATTTCTAAAATAGTATGTACAATTACTTCAAAAATAAGAAAAATATAGCACATTAAAAAAAAACCTTGGACGCATTGCAAAGATCCGTGAAATTTCACAGTCTCATGGGGACTTGTAAGTAAACATGTTTCAAAGACTGATGGTTTAAATATACCTAAATTGTACATTAAAAAAAAATATATCACTTCAATTAAATAAGTCGCTTGGCGTAAGAAAATATTTTATATCGACAACATTTTATGATCTCCTCATTTTTGATCCAGGTTAAAATAAATCATTTTCTCTAATTTTTAGCATATTTGAAATCATTTTTGCTGATAATACTAATTAACATCTATTTTTTTCCTGCAGTATTTTATTGGAAATATTCTGACGAAAGGTACAAAATTATTTAAAAATATAATAGTATTATGTTAAACTAATATGAATGTTTACGTAGCTAGAGACCACAAATTCCACTATATTCAAGCCTAATTTCTATAAATAGCACTTTTGCGTTTGGAATATAATTGGTTATGTAAAATCCAATATTGTTGCCTCGGTTGTATATAAAGTGGGATTAATTAACACACCAACATAACTACAACATTGTTATAATATAATTTGTTGTAACTTACAAAATTATGCGAATATTCTTGGGAAACTACTGGGGATCTGCTGTAGCTTTGATGGAACCAATGAAATCTTTACAAATGTTTTTTTTGTTCTATCGAAATCAATAAAATGCTTATCAATATGTTATGTAATCAGAAACATTAAAAATTATTTTGCCATATCCTAAGAAGAAGTGTTAAAACTTGGAAGCAAGTTTTATGTAACATTGAAAGCAGCCAGATTTTTACACCATCTCCATCTGTAATGAATTTTTAAATAGTTCCCAACTGTCAAAAGGGGTTTTAAGACGCATGTTATAATTTTGCTCAACAATAATTGCAATATACTCGTAGTTAGTATACATTATTTTATTTGTGTACTTGAATGTAGGGTGCAGAGAGAATTCCAACATGTGATTTAAATAAGACAATTTTTGTGTAAAGCTCATAAGGATCGAATCAATTTTTATATATCAATTTGAAGTGGAACAAAAAAGTTTCTCTGCACTTCGGTCAAATTAAGTTATTAATCTCGGTTAAAAGAAATATTATTTAATAGGTTCGCTACTATTCTATTCCCTTCGTTTGGATTAGTTTTAGTAAATATCCATGGAGTACATACTTCAAAATGATCCAATATCGAATTCGTTCAGCGATTGGCCACAGGTAGGTGAGTAGGTACTCCGTTTTCCTAATCTCTGAGTAAAAATGCACGGAGCTCAGGCATTTGCTCTAGCATTACAGATTACGTGCATGGAATGCAAATTACCGGCTGACGACAGATGAAATCTTAAATGGTTACTGGAAGAGTGCGCTCTCGAGATAATTGAAAACATATTTCAAAATTCCGTGGGTGTCACACACGTACGGGACAGATTATCGCAGAACTGCAGCGCTAGTTCTTTCACCCTTTTAAAGGTTTAGACGTTCAACCCCTTAGTGTGATTTTGATTGTGGTATGTTCTTGTGTGTTTAGGCAGAGTGCTTTCTAATATATTCATCATCAGAGATTGTTATTTCGGTATCTGCGTTAGCTAGGCTATCATTTTAAGAAAAAGATTTTTCTTGTCTATCACAAAACGGTGTGATGTTTGAAAATACACAGAGATATTTTTTATAGTTGGCAAAATATCAATGTATTATTTATATTTTGGAGTGGCGTAGGAGTGACCTTTGCGATATATTTATCATTTAGAAAATATACAAATAGACCACTAAAAAAGGTTTATTTTTTAATTATGTTACCTTATCGCCCGCAACTGTCAATAAAACTGTCAACTATGAATAAAATTAATGCGTTTACCTATATATGTGGAACAGCCACTAAACTTATGTAAATTAGAAACAGCAACCTTTTTAACTGAATTTTATGAAAAGAACTAGCTTAAAATATATATTCATGAGTTTTACTCATCAAAATTAATCAGTAGCAATAAATTCAATCAGATGCTTTTATTAACCAAAATCACCATCAAAATGTCAAAAAACTGTTTTTTTTCTTTTTTAACTCTTGTGTTCATTTTTTATATTTTGTTTCGAAACACTTGGGGTGACCTATGGCAGAGATGTTGGTTATCCAATAAATGGTTCCCAAGGTGGCAGTAACCATACCTGCCTCCTAATTTCATTGTGTTGCGTTCATTGTTATTTTACGAAAGAGTAACATAAATCAAATGAATTCGTTAAAAAAACTTTTTACAAAAAGCTTGCGAGTCAAAATATTTTGTATTGTATTGTATTGTATGAGTCGGTACCGCCGCCCCGGGTACCCCGCCCCGCGTCCTTTTTTGGATAACCAATACCTCTGCCATAAGTCACCCCAAGTGGTTTGCTACGTTTGGTGATTTAGCTAGGGTACCCGGGTGCCCGGGTGCCCGGGTTCATGGGGTGAGGTTTGTCTAGGTCTTGTAGGCGGATGAGCAGGACAGACTGAACCCCAGATTCCCACCCACCCCTTTAACCCCTTTCCTTCCCAGAATTCTCCTCCCCCTCCTTTCCTTAAAAAAACACTCCACGCACATCCCCAAAGAAGACATAGGCTCTGAGGGAAATTATTTTCCTCAGGGCCTCCTGTGTGGAGCTCATGTAAAAAATAAAAATTGGTAAGTCCGTAGATGAAAATTAATATTTTAGTCTATCAAGTGATCACTTATAGTAATTAGTTCTAGTAAAGGCAAACTTGTTAGACAATATTTTTAATTAATACCATTATCGCCAATCAAAAATATGCTGGTGTTCTGCAACATTTCATCATTTATTGCCACGATCGTAAAAGTGTCCCCAACGAGACATCGTAAATCGCAATATAAAACGTGCTTTGTAATAAAAATAATATAAAAACGTGCAGTCTGCTACAACCAGTCTACCTGTGAAAATCTGGAGGTTTGCAATGTAAGGTGAAAAAGCTTGAAATACATATCATCTGATGAGGAAAATTACAAAACAAATTTGGTAGCTTCCGAATCGCACCGAATGGATTGTACTGTGTAATCTACCATTTGATTTCTACTGTAACCATAGTCTTGTACCTGTGAGAAACTGGAGGCTTGCAAAACAGGGTAATACTATAGCGTTTGATGAGGAAAAATACAAAACGTATTAAGCGGCTTCTGAATCGCACCGAAAAATAATTTATTCACTTTTTTTCCGGAAAAAAGAAAATTTAATTTTCACTTATTTTAAAAGAATACTTTCAATGCTTTCTATACCTCGTTGTTTACATCAGAGCTGTGGAAATAGACTATATTGCAACTCAATGGCAGAAGCTAAAAGTTGCCAACAAAAAAGTTTATCGCCAACTTTTCCGTCTACCGAGATACTGCAGTGACGTACATAGTAAAGTAAAGGTGTGGCTACACTGAACCACATCAGGCTACACTAAACCACATGAAGCAGGCTCCATGTTTCCTAATATTGTCCGTTCTGGGTGTGCGAATATGTGCCATAATTTTTAACAATGTCGCATGCGGATTTTGAATCCTCGCATCGCATGCGGTTTGTCGTCTATGCTTGTAGCATGCTTCTTCAATGATTCCATTGAGGCAACATTATTTTGGTGCAAAATGTCTTCGCAAACAGTCGCGGCGGCTGCATATTTGTAATAGATACAAATTGTATGAAAAATTGTGCAACAAAAATTAAAACGTAAGTAAAAAAAAAAATCAAAAATATTTTAAGCAAATATAAAAAAAAAACGTTTGCAAGTAAATCGTATTTACTTGCAAACTGCTTCAGCTTATAACTTTTTATCCTGATATCTTTACAAGTACCAATTTTATTATACCACAACTCCAGTAAATATGACAATCTTCAATAAACATTGTTGTTTTTCAATATTTTATTACATGTTGCAAGATACAAGCCGCACCGATCCCCTGACTATTGGATAACGGCGACATTCTTTGACACATTGCACCAAGAGGTGACGCATGCGTCCTGGCAATAACAACCAACATGTAGCATGTGGCGAAGATCCTTGCTTCTTGTGGCTTTGTGTTATCGATTGGAAGATTGTGTGTAGCAATCGTCATTGCCGCAGATTGCCTGAATCTTGCCTCAGGGGAATTGGGCCTCAAGATGATTTAACAATTCGTAAGAATCTTTGAAAATTAACATTAAATATTTCTACAATTTATTTAATTATTTAAACATGAGTACATCCAAGGAATATGATATTAAGTTTTTTTAAACAGCAGTCCCGTGTACAAATAAACATTATCAGCAGATTTTTACATTGAAAGTTGATTTAAATAATAATAAATTTAAAAAACACTCACAAGTAAGGACAACACACTTCCAGTTCGAAAACTCACGTCGTGGATGGCAGCACGCTTTGAGTACTTATTCTCTACGGAGAACTGTTTTGTTCCCACTGAACTGTTCAAGAACTCTCAAACAACAAATTGACAATCGTTCCAAAGTTGAAAATTATTTCATCTCTGGGACAATCACACGCCGCGTAACATGTACACCATCGAGATGTATCAAGAAAGTAACAAATCTTCGTCACATCTCGCCTCCCACCAATACAACCGCAAAGCTCTAGGCTTACTTGTCTTCTAATAATCAGTTGGGAAAGTTGTTTAACAAGATGTGTTACCCACAAATGGTATTTGGCTTTCGTGACTAGCAAATGTAAATCTCAGTCCTTCGAATTTTTTTCATGTGACGAGGCGACGCAAAGTTAATGGAGGTCACAATGGATGTAGAGAGTTAGATATTCCATCTTTGCTTTCAAGTTTCAAGTTTTAGGATTTAAAAATAATATAATCAGTATTCTGCGAAGAAATGTGTACTACCTTTTGCGGAATGAAAAAAAATTAAAACAGCTCGGTTATCCTCCATATTAATCTTAACTACAAGGAGTTCAAATCTGACCGCAAGAAGTTTTTGCAAAATGGATCTTCTGCTAGCAAAGGTTTTTTTCGCTGAAAAACTACATTTTTCACCTATTATCTCGGTGGAAGGAGATATTCAAATATTCGTGTTCTGGGAACGTTTGTATTTGAAAAAAAAGAGACAGTGAAGGCTAACAAACTCTCCAACGGTGAACTATGGAGGTCTTTTGGTTCAATGCACAACTGGAACTCATTTTCACCATGATTAATCAATTGAGTATTCAATTTTCATTTATAATAAGAAGAAATGGCTGATTGATTGTTGAATAATTTAAATTTATTTTTTTATTTGATCTTGAAAACTAAAGAGTTTAAAATTAAGCGATCCTATATTTTAGAAATCAAAAAATACCGTTGAACCAAGATTGTGCTGTTTTCATTCAACCAAATTTAATTATTTCAATATTTAATTTAAATAATAGAAAATTACCGTTTTACACTTTATTTATAATACAACTAGTCTCGGTGAACTAATTCCTGTTATAAATGACCTTCTTCAGGACCGTAATAATATAAACTTATTTAAGGGCAGACGTTTACTTATACATATACATAAATAAAGAGTTAACAAAATTAGAGCAGGACAGAACATCAAAGCGTGGAAGGGGGAAGAAGCGAAAGGGCTTAATAGGGGGAAATGGAAAAAAATAAATTGAGCTCTGGGATTATACCTTTTGTTTAATGTCAAGCCAATATTGCTTGGTTCGATAATTAAATATTTTTCAAAAAAAATTTCAAGTATTTAAGAGAGCGTCAAAAAATTCATTGTTGGATTTGAAATAGATAATATTACGAATATGTGGAAGCCATACATAATACCGAAAGGTTTTCTGCAGGAGTAGCTTTATTTTATAGCAAATAGACACCAGATACACGTATGTGACTAATTGGTGAATCATTCCAAACACGAACCCTTCTCACTTTCACTGTTACCTGCACACAAACCCCCCACCCCTTGACATACAACACCCACACATTCAGGCAACCGTCACCCCTTTAAACACACAATACGCACACATACTACCCACCCATAAAGTGCTCAACAGGGGTGTGCAAAATGCGGAGGGTACATTTGGACACAAAATTGTCACCACACAAAATATGTTATTACATAAGAAATTTTATTGCAATTGAATTTATTACCACAAAGTACTAAACTCAAAAAGTAGATTGATAGGGTCCGCCTGTAATTTCGAAAGCAGTTTTTAATAATAATTTTTATTCTTATCATTTATTTGCTTGACTTATTTTTTAGAAAAAAAATTTGAACATATTGTGCTTGTTAAAAATAATTGCGTCGATCCATAATTTCTAAACCAAAAAACCTATGCTTGTTTCGTAATGCCAGAACAATTTGGGTGATTGCTTTTGGTGTTGTGCTCAAAATAATACATGTACAGAATATGAGAAAAATTTTAACCACCGATTCTCGACCATATTTGGAATATAAAGAGAAGATGCCATTTGGTGTACGATGATATTTTTTGTTGTTAAAAACCAAAAAAAAAATCAACTGTCATCACTGAACACACTCTTGAATGTCGCGTCGGGATCACAAACATAATAAGCGCGCTTTTTTGTGTGTTACCGTGCTGCTAAAATGAGACGGAATACTTATCACATGACCCGATACCTTATTCACGACTACTCAGTTGCATGTTATGGAAATACATATTTTTTGTTTTCAATTTAAACAAAATGTCATTAGGATTCGCTGGTTAAAATTCTTCGGATGTGTTATTACACTCTGTATAAACACGAAGAAGATATTTTTATCAACTCTCAATGAAGTATGTACCAGTGTTAATTGTAATATAATAAATTTGAGTTTAATAATTTATATCTCAAATAAATTTACCTGGTAATGGTAACATGGTATTCCAATTGCTAATAGTTCAATAAGTAACGCTTACGAGTAATTGCGCACTTATTTAAACATTGAGTTTTTTCGAACATAGATAAAAGACAACCCAAGTCTTGTTTTGTGTTAACTGAAATATTTCAAACCACTTCAATTAGATAGATGATTTTTAAAAGATGATATAGGTTTGAAAATACAGTGTTGTTAATAAGAAAAGATTGATACAGTGTTACTAACGAGAAAAAGAGTTAAACTCATAAATTACTTTACCCTACATATTTATAATTTCAATATTCGTTACACGATGGAAAACATTTTCGAAGCTGTTATGCACGAAAATATCTTTTCACCTTAGCTTTTCCCTGGTTATTTCTTTTCCCAATATACTGGATGTATAGCAGACTTGAGGATAGGTACTCAGGCAGACCGTATGAGTGGCTTAATCTTGGCCACCCTAGCGGCGGGGCGTGGAGTTACTTAGCGGAGATCTCAACCACTATCTCGATTTTATATCAGTCTGGTAAATCTACTCGGTCGCGTCCAGCAAGCTACGTCGTAGAGGTGTAAGGTAACAAATAAAGGAAACATTTTGGTTGACAGGTTGATGGTCTATAACTTATTCATTTTCACACGAATAAAAATACAAAATTTTGTACCTGTTTTAACGTCTCATTTCTTAAACATTTTCGTTAAGTACAATGAGGATATGCTATTTTATTGAAAAAGTTGGATTTTTTCCAGTATTAAATTACTTCTTGTATAAAAAAGGACATTTTATTACTGCTTATTTTCGTGGGTTTAGTTTTGAAAATAACGCACCATGTGTTCTTAAAATAAATCTTACCCTACATAACCACCTCTAATCGTATCTTTAAAATGCCTATCCATTCTAAATTGATGTAACAGGACTATATCGATTTTTAAAGCTTATATTAATTCTCTTTTTACCACATTTAAAGCCAACGCAACGGTTCAGACTAGTAGAATGAACTGCAGGATATTTTTTTGTGAAATATTAAATATTATATTATATTTATATACAGTATTTTAAGAGACAAACCTGACTAACGATTCCTGAGCTTATTTTAAGTTAAAATGGAAATGGAATTTAAATTTCCGGCGTCTGCATTATCTAAACTTTATTTTTTTGTTTGATTAATCTAATATCCCTCAAATTTTCCACAAAAAGACCCTACTCTTAAGATGCAGTGAGTGGATCTATTTCAGGAGAGGAAGGTGTAAACCAGGGTCTTGAAAAGGCACATTGTTGGAGGAAGTAAATACAGCGGCCAGCATATTGCTCCACAACCGAGCTATTGAATTCAAGAATGACTTGTAGAAACTACCCGTTCTCATGTGACAAATATTTTCAAGTGTATACATTATTGGGAGCACAATCGGCGTATTTACAGACTGTGCATTGGTGCTGAAAAAAGCAATATCGCTAGTTTCGCGGAGCATTTTCCAGTAAAATACCGGGAGAACAAAGACAATAAATATATATATATTTTTTAGTCTATTTAGCTTTGAGTATGTTTGGTAACCAGATGTGAATAACGTGGTATTTATGGGCAATGTGAGAATAAAACCCAACTGACAGCCTCCGTGGTCGAGGGGTAAGACTCTTAACTAGCAATCCGAAGATCGGCAGTTCAAATCCCCGTCAGGAAATAATTATTTTTATTCGATTAATTTTGGTTACGAGTATTTCACAATTAATGAATTAAAAATAATATGCAGTATATTTACGGCACGTTCTAGAGTGAAATATAATCTCAGTACCGTCCTGGTGTAAAACCGCCATTCAGAAGTGATACGTTGCTTGAAATGGTTCTAGCCATGTTGGTGAAAAGATCTAAATAGCCAGACATGTCCCTTCCTTAGCCTTCTCCATATCAGTCCACTCTCCACTAACATCATCCGCATAACACACCCCAATCGGGGATGCCTTAATCTCACTGTCTCCAGACGGGAGCAATTTGGACCCTTGTGCGGTATTCACATGAAAAATCAATTTTTTAAAATCCGTCATCTTCCCCTACCCCTCACCAACCCTATCATAAAAGTATTTTCACCTAATTTGGGGTGACACTGGGAGTTTTTCTTCCTGGAGCTAGAAGGACTCTTATAAAAAGTGAATCTTATATCCAAGCAATCTTAATGGAAAAAGTGATTTGCGACAAGCATTAAATTTATTACCGGTCATTTTTTTTTATTGTTTATAGAATTCCACGTAAACCTAAATAAATTGGTAAGATGTACTCTCATTAAAATCATTTATGCATTATCCTTTATGACGTTGTCTTGTAAAAAATCTCGGAAATTAAAACAAACAATTTGTATTTTCCTCCCGTGTATTTAATTTTACCTGCGGGTTTTTATTAATGAAAATCTTCTTAAATCAAGGTAAGACAGAATAATGGGATTGTCAGGAAGGCTTACAAATTGCGAAATTGACTTTGAAACTAATTATAAACGGCGGGGGCGTCATCTACCAATATTCTATAAATTAACTGGAAATTTGATGAATATTGAGTTGGAATTGTTTTGTAACGATTTTCCTATCATAATTTTTATATTAAATTCTAAGACTTTTAAAACGTTATTATCTATATAACTACTTGTAACAAAGAATAAATGTCTTGGAAATCTTATTCGTCTCATTAGTTCGTAGCCAATTAGAAAATAATTTCGTAATTTGGTACCTCACCATAAAATTTATATAACTACTTCTTTCGTCAAAAAAATTCAGAGAAAATGTCTACGTTTTATTAATTTCAAGTTTAGTATCCCCTTAGAACCAAGTAATTATTTTTTTACTACCTTACAAATACGTACACTGGAGGGTCAGCGAAGGAAAAGTGACTTATGTTTCTTTTTTACAATTGAAAATTCGGTGCTCGACTTTTGAAGTCAATTTAAGGGTATCTTTTTGATTGACTAGGACGACTAGGTAAAAGAACCTATTTCAATGTCACCATTTACGAAGAAATTATTTAGCGAACCCACCAGTTGCTCGTTTACCTAGTTTAGCAAACAAATTAACAACACATTTATTATGTAACACTTATTTTAAACATACTAACACAATTTTTTTCTTAAATATTTGTAAAAAGCATGCAAGCTTTGAGGCTCGCCATAATTTACAATACAAACATAAAAAAAACTGTAACAGACCACTTAAATTTTATTTTATTCACTTCTACCGCTTTCGGAAGTAACCTTCTTTTTTCAGGAGAAAATTAGAACTAACCTACCTTACCTAACTTAAGCTAACCTACCTAATAGAAAATTGGTAGACTTATACTCAAATCTTAGGTGTTGAGTGGGAGGTGAGTAAAGGAGAAGGGTTAATTGCGGGATTTCCGGTAAGAACAGAGCGGTTAATTGGAAATATTTCTAGAAAAGGACTAAAAGATTTATTAATTTGGTTATTTATTTATTTATTTATTTATTGATCAACGCCCTTTTTCAGGGCTTTTACATATTAATGGTAATAAATACAATATTTAGTGTACATAACTGAACTGCTTCAGTAACAATATTTTATATTTGTTTAAAGATAAACTGAAGATGTCCACGGACTTGGTGTAATTGTTTCCTTCCATTAGTATTCTGGGTAAAGAGGAATACATATGGTAGTTAGTCCCAGAGTTTCTGCACTGAAATAAATCCTGACTTCTTGTATTACGTTGTGGAATCCGGAAGCTTATCAATTCAAGCAATACCGGACTATCAACTAAATTATGTAGAATTTTATATAGAAATACTAAGTCAGTGAAAATTCTTCTGGCTGACAATTTAAGCATATTCATATTATCTAACAGAGTGTTGTAGTTCAACATTATTGTTGGAATCCCCATTTTGAAATTTAGAAAACGTAAGAATTTGTTTTGTATTCTTTCAACAGCTTGTACATGTATGTTATAATGTGGATTCCAGACGGGAGAATTGTACTCAAGTTGACATCTAACATACGCAAAATTTAACAGTTTAATACATTTTATATTGTTAAAATTTCTAGTTAGTCTAGTTATAAATCCCAACATTTTTAAGCCCTTATTACAGATTTCTGTTATGTGGTTAACAAATGAAAGATTTGATTGGAAAGTGATGCCTAAGTCTTTAATTTGTGTTAGTTCAAAATACTAGAGCTATTTTTTAGGGATTTTCAGATTTCAAGTGCTTCTAAGATACTAAATTTTCTGCTCTTATTGTTACGCTCTGATCTTGTCGTAAATCCCGCAATCATCTCTTCACCTTTGCTCGCCTCCCACTCAAACACCTACCATTTGTGTATATGCATGTCAATATTCTGTATCGTAGATTAGTTCTAATATTCCAAAATTTAATACCAAACTAATGCAAAACAATTTTATCTATTTATGAATAAAGTATTTCAACAATCTTCCGATTCAAATAAAAAAAATCAAAGACATCAATAAACTGAAACTCAAACTGAAGCTACACTTCATCAGGAATAATTAATTAAATAATAACCTGTTTTTCTCTTTCTTTCTTTTAATTATCGATCTATATTCATTTCTATTTTATTTAGATTTTTCGAATTTCTCTAAAGTGCACAATATTTTAGTATGTAACCATATCCCATTGTATGTACACCTTCACATATAGAAGATCCAGAAGTTTCAATTGTTCACATTATATACTTACCTATTGCATAATGTTATTCTATTTTTGTCATAATCAAATCTCGTGAGGCTACAAGAGTGGTGCACCCTAAATGATCTGTTTCTCAATATTGAAAAATGTCAAACAATTACTTTTGCCCGAATAAAAAATCCCATTAAATATAATTATAGCATCAACAACATTTTTCTTAAAAGAGTACAACAAATAAAAGATTTCGGTATTATTTTTGACAATAAATTAACCTTTGTTCCTCATATAAATGAAATAACCAATAAGGCCATGAAATGTCTGGGGTTTATTCAGAGAACGGTTAAAGAATTTCAATTAATTAATTCCTTTAAATTGTTATACACTGGGATGGTGAGAAGTAACTTAGAATATAACTCTACTATCTGGGCTCCATTATATAAAACCCACCAACAAAAAATTGAAAGATTTCAGCATAGGTTTTTAAGATTTATTAACTACAAACTGGGTATACCGATTGAAGAACTTAAATATATATATACCTAATGGAATTACTTAACATAACCGATTTGACATCAAGGCGCATAAAAAATGATTTAGTTAGTCTTTTCAACATATCTAATGGCAGACTGTACGCCCTCGATTTGACAAATTTTATTAATTTGCGATTACCTACTCGCGAAACTCGGTCGAATTCCGCTAATAATTATTTTATATACTTTCCTATACAAAGAATCCATTTACTCGGTAATAAATATACCTCAATCGACATTTATCGTCACCAATCTGTGTCTAAATTCAAACTCAGTATATTAGAACATTTAAAATAAAGCCATAAATATCAATCAATTTGCACCTTTATCAAATTATTAATTATCGCAAAACATCTACTATATGTGAATAATAAAGGTAGCTAAATAAGAACACAATTAACAACAATCTTCTCGTATTTATTGTTATAATTATAATAACTAACTCACATTAATGACTTACACATCTTCAATTTTTTATGAGAAAAACTCTCTTTTTATAACTTTTGAAGGTTATTCCCATCAACGTAAAATATCATTGAAGAAGAAGATAACACTTATAATTTAAATGAAAATATGTAAGAAAACAAGACACAGAAAAATAGAAAAAGATAATGGTCGCAACTGGGACTCGAACCCAGACCTCTCGTCACGGGAGTCTGGGTTCCCGTTCCAGTTGCAACCATTGTCTTTTTCTTTTTTTCTGTGTCTTGTTTTCTTTCATATTTTCAATTAGATTATAAGTGTTATCTTCTTCTTCAATGATATTATTATATTTTTATTTAAATCTTGGTGCCGTTGCAATAAAAATATATTATTGATTAAATTAAAATCGATGGTCTCTTCATGATCATAATAAAAACAAAATTCGATTCTACTTGCTAACAAGTCACCTTTATTTACATATTTTTATTCAGCGTAAATATAATGTTTTGTTATTTTAACATGTTCTATTCTCTTCCTCAAGTTTCCACATTATTATTTTTTTGGTTGTTACACATAATTGTATCACAAACCTATTTACTAGCATTTATCACACATACATCATATTGTTTTATATCAGTTCTTATGTAAACCTAGTGTGTTTATTATTTAAATATTGTATAACTATTATATTTTCGTCATTATTAAAATACCGTTACCCCCCTGTGTACCACTGTATCATGTAACACTTGAATGTAAAAGCCATTTAATGGCGTTGAAATAAATAAAAAAAATAAATAAATAATTAGTGTAACTCGCTCATCAAGCACAAGAACTAGCTTCTTCTTTGGTGAGATTGCAATTTTAAATAATTTCTGTACCAAAGTGTAATTTATATTAACACCACTGTAAACTTATACATCGATATTAAATAAAAAAAAATAATAATAATAATTCCCTGACAAAGGAATGGTTCTTCCGAAACCGTGGAGTTTGAATAAAATAAAATTTAAGTACGCTGTAACAAATGTATATGTTTTTATTGTACAACGGATAATATTTATGACAAAAAGGTCCAATGAGAAAACTATATTAGAAGCTGTATTTTTTCCGGTTTTTTTTCTTTAGTACGAATAAATTTAAAAGTTAAAAAATCGTTAAGATGACAAAGGGTAATGCTGATCTATACTCAAAGCGACAAGGACAGTAGTTCTAAGCCCGGACTGAATAAAGAATACATGGAAGCGTAAGTTTTAATCTGATTTGTTTCCGTTTTCCAGGATTGTTTTCTAAATATTTTTATAATAAACAGCATCAAGCCATAGAAATTTAAAAATATGTATATTACAAGAAATGTAACAAAAAACCTAAAAGTAATGATCTCTCTCTTTAGTGCTTTTTAGTAATTTACCTAAATTGTTATCAGTATTTAACGCGGATTTAATGTGGGCGGGCAACTTTTTTGTAATAAGCGTGAAAAATTTAATATATGTAAGATTCTGCGTCATTGAAGGGGATTTATTTTTTATTATTAGTTTCAGGTATGCCGCTTTGCTCTCGCCAGAAATCTCGCAGTTACCCCTTCCTCTTTGCTCACCTCCCACACAATTTGTGTATATGTTTGTTAAAATTCTGTATCGTTGGTTAGTTCTAATATTCTCCTGACGAAGGAAGGGTTCTTCCGAAACCGGTAGAGTGTGTATATAAAAAATTAAAGTGGTCTGTAACAAATTAATATATTTGAATTGTAATTTTTTTTAAGATCATATTATTTTTGAACATTTTAAGCCATTGTAACATATGATATTATTTATTGAAATCATTTCGCACCCGGGGAATAACAATGGCACAACTCAAAAAACTACTTATTTCAGGAGAGCAGTTTCAATATTTCGTTTGAGTGTATTGAATCAGTTTTTTTACCAATAAAATACATTATTTCACAAAAGTTGAAAAGCAGTATAATAATATTTATCAGGTTTAATATTATAATAGTGTATCAATGATCATTGTGCCACTATTTTTGCTTGAATTCGAGTAAAACATTATTATATGAAAACGGCATATTCGCTTTTAAAGTCACAACATTTTTTTAAATTTTTTCTTTTTTATCGGAGAAGGAACATTTCTGCATACTTAACTCAAAATGCATTTTTTTTGACTTGTGCCACTGTTATCCCTCGGGTGCAATTTATTTATCATTAGCTTTTGTGAACAAAATATAAATGTTAAAACGTTTAAAAATAAATGTTTAAAATGTAAATGTTATAAAGCCATTGTAAAAGCCACACGGGCATATAAAAAAGTAAATAAATAAATAAAAAATACTTCAAATTAAAAAAAAAACACACATTTTTTATTAAATAGTCTCGAAGTTGAATATTAACGAACGCCAGCAACAATAAGGCAAGTATTTTTTCTCACAAATTATTATTGAAAATTATTACAATTTTCTCCTTATTTCGTCTCGTGAGAGATTTTAAACTAACCAATAGCCATAGCTATCTTTAAAACGACTTTACTTAAGTTTGGAGACAAGATTCTTTATCCTTCCGCTTCTTCACTTTCTCCACAACTTTCATCAAATTCAAAGCGCGTCGATCACCAAGTATGGGCAGTCGGTACTCCGGTATGGTATACTGAATATGTATTTATTATGATGAGCTAAATATTGGTAGTCACTCACATTCCCTCGTAAAATTTTAAAAGCACTCTTCAGCAACGAAAGGTTGCTTAACAAGTTTTTCGTCATGTTTAGTGATTAGAGTTTGGTACATCTAAGCCTTCAATTTGGGAAGCGGGTATGGGTATCACCTCCGCTCTGGGAACCATTTTTTGGATAACCAAAACCTCTGCCGTAAGTCACGCCAAGTATTTAGCTACACTTGGTGACGTAGCTGGGGTGCCCGGGTTCATGGGGCGAGGTATGTTCGGATCTTGGCGGCGAAAGCGACATCTCTCCAACAGGACTCTCTCAGAACATTGGGAGGGATATATTCATACGTTCGTCACTCCTGAACACATTGACTCCTAGATTCCTGCCCGTTTCTCATAGCTTTTTTTTCTCAGAACTTCCTCTCCTTCCATTCCCTTAAAATATCCTCCAAACAGCACCCCCAAAGATTACAAAGGCCCTGAGGGGAATTATTTTCCTCGGGGCCTCACGTGTGGAGCTAATGTAAAGAAAAATTCTTTATCTCCCCATCTACTTTCCCCCGTTCCCTTTAGCCGAAATTCATAATGTACCCCAACTGGGGGTGACACAGTCCCACTGGCGTTTGTTAAGAATCACACTATTTTTTTCATTTTCTAAAAGGGATGTACGAGTTAAAGCGTCCTCTATTTTATACAACACAACTTCAAAATTAATTTCCTATTTGATAATAAAAACTCATTTACCATTAACACGAGAGCCACGGCAGTTAAAGACAGCGTCCTCTATAATGGCAATTTGCGTCGCATTAAGGCTGTATTCCGGTGAAGGTTTCACGGGAGACATTCCAAACATCCTCACGTACGGCTGACATATGTAATCTCTCCTCCCTTTCGCAACACCAGCCATAACAGTTTATAAAATGGGGAGGTGCTCCGCTCTACCGATTATCCCTAACTCAAAATGCTCTCATCTGACAATATGAGGCGAGTTTGAGTGTAATTCCGCAGAGATGTTTTACTTTATTCAAAGCGCTTGGGAGATTTTAAAATAATAATGTATGCTGGATTAGGCTTTGTTTTGCAATCTTGTGTAATACCTCGGGTACAAGGATGATATAAATATTAATGTTTTATTAAATTCTGACTTTATTTTGTTGGAGTAGAGATTCTTCAAATGATTTGTGGTCGGGGAGGGTGTTTTGCGAACTTATACAATGGTATACAAAAATTAAATGAAAACTAATCACTATATTGACCAATTTTTTAATCAAAATTATCAACATGTTTCAAAATCAATAATTCCTTCGTCAGAATAAAATTAAAATTATCAAATATCAAAAACAAACAGGCACCTAAAAACAAATAACGTTTTATAGAGTGGTTACATGTTGTTAATTAAAATTACACCACAAAATGGATTTGCGAACATTTGTCTCTATTTCAAGTGTATTGTCTCTATTTCAACTCTAGATTTTACTTTAAAAAAAAAAAATTGCGAACTTTAAAAAAATATATAATATTTCTTCATAATAGGCATATTTACTTTGGGGTGTCATCATTAATTTAATGAAAAACAAATACCTTTGTATAACACCACTATTTTATTAACAATATCAACATGTTTCGAAAACTATGTTTTCTTCGTCAGGATAATAAGTCAATAATAAATAACAAAAGACAAACAAGTATAGACTAATTAGAACATAAACAATTTATTAGAAAGGAGAGGTGATTAATTACCTAAAATATATCATAAAAAACAATTATATGAAATAAAATATAAAAATTATTTTAGAATGGGTAAAAAATTACATTAACATAATAAAAAATCTTTCAAAAGGAAAACAAGAAGTCTAAATAACAAAATAAATTATTATAAATATAAGTATTAATACGAAAATAAATTTAAAAGATGGCTATTTTTAAAAAACGTTTGGTTATTTATAATATTTAATTTACTATTAACACTTTTTCTAATTTCTAAAATTTCTAAATTATCTAATTGTATACCCGTTGTGTTAGTGTGTAAAATTTTTAAATCTTTATTAATATCAAAAGAATGACCTGTTTCCAAAATGTGGTTTGCAAATTCTGAATAATTATTATTATTTAAACATCTTAGATGTTCCTTAACTCTAATGTTAAAATTTCTAGAAGTCTTCCCAATATAAAAAAAGTTACAATCATTACAAATTAATTTATAAACCCCAGATTTGTTCAAAAACACACCTTTGTCCTTGTTATTTAATATATAATTTTTTAATTTGTTATTGGCATAAAAAGCTGGTTGGATATTATCTGGCATGTTTTTAATTATCAAATTTGAAGTGTTATTATTTAAAAATACAATTTTTCTCCAATTATTATTCTTGTCAACTACGTGTGGATAAACAAAAGATCTAAAAAACTTTTTCTTATATTTTTTGTTTAACATATTATCTATTAATTGTGTAGAATAACCGTTATTTATTGCAATTTGTTTAATTGTATTTAATTCTGTTTTAAAATTTCTTAAAGATAGGGGAACATTAATTAGTCTACTTAGTAAGGTATGAAACGCTGCTAATTTTTGTGAAAATGGATGATTAGAAGTTTCATGTATAATGATATCTGTATATGTGTCTTTACGAAAAATGTTAAATTCAAATTTATTTTTGACAATAGAAATACTTAAATCCAAAAAATTTAAACTGCAATTTTTTCCAATTTCTAGGGTAAATTTAATTTTTTTGTGGAGTTTATTAATGAAATTTAAGAAAATATTTAATTGCCTATTAGTTCCAGTCCATATACAAAAAACGTCATCTACATATCTTTTCCAAAAATAAACATATTTTAATAATAAAGCACGACTATTAAAAAAATTTTCTTCAAAATTGTTTAAAAATATATCTGCGACTAGGGGGCTAGTACTTGAACCCATTGCTAAACCATCTTTTTGTTTGTAAATAATATTATCAAATTGAAAATAATTTTGTTTAAGAATAACATTAAAAATTTTATATAAATCCTGAGACAAGTTTTTGGAAATGTTTGAAAAATCTAACAATTCTTTAATAATAGATTTAGTTTCTAAAAGAGGAACACTTGGAAATAAGTTTACAACATCAAATGATATTAACATTGCATTTTTAGGTATATCCAAAGATTTTAATTTGTCAATTAACTCAAGGGAATTTTTTATTGTATGTTTAGGGTTAAAAATTTTGTTATCAAGAATTAATTTATTGATTGTAGAAGCCAATTTATAACTAGGGGCGTTACAATTGGACACAACCGGTCTAATAGGTTTTTCTAATTTATGGATTTTTAGCAAACTGTATAATTTTGGTACTTGTGGATTTTTAATAGTTAATTTTTGGTTTTTAAATAAACTAATAATATTTTCACTTCTGCAAGATTTTAATGTATCAATAATTTCTTCCTGGCATTTATTGATTGGATTTTTATTAACAATTTCAAAATTATCATTATCTAAAAAATTCAAAGTCTTTTGTATGTATTCCACTTTATTTAAAATAATAATTGAATTTCCTTTATCTGCCTTTGTTATGATAAGGTTTTTGTCGTGTGTAACTTTTGAAATATTGACGGCAAGCTTTTTTTCTTCACATTGTTTATTATTTTCCTTATAATTATTAGACTTTATGTTTTTAACAATTTCACCAAATTTATATTGATATGAACTATCTTTTTGATTCAGTGCACAATTTATATCAACAGCTAACAATTCTATTTGTTTTTTTATTTTCAATTTGTAAATTGTAATTCAAACCTTTTGATAAAAGATTTAATTCTTCTTTCTTAAAAATGTGGTTAGTAAAGTTAATGACACGATCATGAAATATAGCTCTTGTTTTATTATCATTTTTAAGTGTTTTTGAGCAAGAATTTTGGTTTTTATTAATAAAAGTTAAAAAATTGTTTTCTTTATTGTCACTTTCACATGGTAGAGTATTATAAGAACACTGATTTTGGTTTTTATTGTTAATATCAATTAATTTATTTAATTTCTTCATCAATTCTTCCTTCTTTTTAAATGCTTTTATGCTCGCAATAAACCTGACATGGTCGTCAAAAAGGTCCCACTCCAGAGGATGTAAAGAACTGGCCAAATCCATGTGTAACACTTTAATTTGAATTTTAATATTATTTCGTTTTTTAAAAATATTTTTCACATCTTCTTTAAGCCAAGACATTTTTGCTATTTTTGCCGAGTTTGAAATAGATTTAAATTTAAAATTAATGTAATTTGGAATAATTTGACGTTTTTGACATTCACGCAGAAAAAACAAATTCAAACATATTAGTCTATACTTGATGATAAATTTTTTGTACATTTTTGCCTTTGTAGCCGTACTTGCTTTAATTATTTCTTCATAATAGGCATATTTACTTTGGGGTGTCATCATTAATTTAATGAAAAACAAATACCTTTGTATAACACCACTATTTTATTAACAATATCAACATGTTTCGAAAACTATGTTTTCTTCGTCAGGATAATAAGTCAATAATAAATAACAAAAGACAAACAAGTATAGACTAATTAGAACATAGACAATATATTAGAAAAGAGAGGTGATTAATTACCTAAAATATATCATAAAAAACAATTATATAAAATAAAATATAAATATTATTTTAGAATGGGTAAAAAATTACATTAACATAATAAAAAATCTTTTAAAAGGAAAACAAGAAGTCTAAATAACAAAATAAATTATTATAAATATAAGTATTAATACGAAAATAAATTTAAAAGATGGCTATTTTTAAAAAACGTTTGGTTATTTATAATATTTAATTTACTATTAACACTTTTTCTAATTTCTAAAATTTCTAAATTATCTAATTGTATACCCGTTGTGTTAGTGTGTAAATTTTTTTTCAAACAGTTTGTCGTTGATTACACGTCCCATCACCTTGGAAAGAACTGATGTTGTGATCCCAATGGCGCTGTGGCTGAGTTGGAGCGGTCAATGTTCTTTGTAATAGGATGGATGATCGATTTTTTCCAACCAAAAGATACATTGCCAGACTTCAGGGACATTTTAAAAATGCATGACGTTGTTATATGCGTAAGGCATTTGTGTTATTAAAAAACATTACCTTCGTAGATTTGGAAATTTAAGAAATAACTAAGTTTTTCAAGATGGGAACCTTGTGTGTACTTCTGCCAAAATGCAATGTTGCCAGCTCTTTCGCAGCCAGTAAAAGACATTTTTTATTAGTTAGAGTTCAAAACAGAAATTGAACGTTCTTTTTTCAATGTGCAATTAAATTTTCAATGTGTTTAACGGATGGTAAGTTTTTTTTTTAATTATTATGGCTGGATTTAGATAAAACAACAACAAAAAAGGCGACAGTAAAGTTTGAGTAAAGTGAAGTGAAAATAAGATATTCGAGAAATTTAGTAAAGTTCTAGGGGCTTTCAGTAAATATGTCCAGATGTTTGGCACTGCAGTGGATGATAATAATATAGTCTACACATTCACCCAGGAGGTTGCTAGAAGGATTAAAATTCGTTTAAGGAGGTTACTTTAGTTATTTGGAAAGGTATATGAAAATTTTCGGGTTTTCTTTGTAAACGGTCATTGATATTGATTTTGGTTGTGGTCAAGGGGGAAGATTCTACGAGATTATTTATAATTTTGAAGAAACGTAAATTTGATGTAATTTTTGTCACGAATAATGTTTCTAATTTGAAATATTCTAGGCAATTAATTTAGTTGGTAAGCAGTGAGGACAATCCAGTTATATTTTATAATTACTGAGTTAGTCTTTTTCGGACTATAATTCGTGATTTTTCACAAAAAGAGCGCTATAAAAATCATCCAACACAAAATATGTCTTCACAATTTGGCTGAATCTTATAATACTTCTGAATTGAGACGGTATTATAAAATGTTCGGGATATGTTTTGTAACCAAGACAGATATCGTCCAACCAGTTTCGTTGGTATTTCTTTTTTCTTTGATATTTACAAAATTTGAACCGACCGTTTTGAACCGACTTCAACGCAATATCATTAGAGTATCGGCTAACTACTAACTCGCATGTTAGAAATAATACAAGTAACCGAATGTCCTGACGCAGAGTTGTTGTTATTGAATTTTAAACAACTCCTAAACTTTTCGGATTTCAACGTGTAGATAGATACCTAAGTTAAAAATAACTTTAATGTGTCACTCAGAAATAAGTAAACCCTTCTCCGTTAAAAGTGGCTAATACTAAGGCATGGATGGTGTCTGTGGGTGGGTTGTTTAATACCCAAAAAGACAGATCATCAATCATAATATCATGTCCCACTAATAATCGGCCAGAAATGATGATTTACTTTCCTCTGGAAGGACAAACCGTATTACAGCTTAAAGGCTTTTGAGAAACGGAAGCCCCAGATGGTTAATGACTTGGATTTGTTGATGTCTCAATTTCACATGTACTTTTATGTCGATGGGATTAGTTACTTACTAAATATATATGTTTATCCAAACACATAATGTATACATAATTCAGAGTCCAAAGGTATATTTAGATACATATGTTTTAAGTTCACAGGCCACTGGCATATTTTGTAAGAAGATAAAAATATTTACGCTTTGTAATTATATCCTAATTTATGAAATATTTCTGGGCGTATCCGAAAAATAAAAACTGATTTCAAAAGGTGATAAAATACGCTTTTAAAATTGATTACTCGAAACAAACATAAATTTTTTTTTTATAAAATTTTTGAATGCAAACAAAAAAAAATAAAAAATGGCTCGTCTTAAGTTTTTTATAACCAAAATTACTGATAACAAAAAATTAAAGCACACATATTTTATTTGACAAATATTTTATAAACATTTTCTTAATCTCACTTTTTTTATCGTTTTATGTAAAAATAACTAATAAAACTTACCGAAGTTAATTTTTTTATTAAATTACGGTTGGAAACTTCGGTTTTATAAAGGTGTATATTTTAGTTATATTGTGGTTAACTTTTAGATTTGAATATAAACCGTGGTATTTTCTATTTATAACTTCGTTTAAATCACATTTTTCACCAGTATATGCAGAAACCTTTGCGGGTACGCGCACAACAACTCACCAAAATCGCAATCAGATGAATAGTATTATTTTCAAGGAAAAAATTTCGTAACGCCAGAGCTCACTAATATGTATAAAAACCATTGCGGGCATGCGTACATCAAATCCCCAAACTTTCATCACAATCGGATAAATGGTTTAGGAACGCATTAAGTACAAAGAAAGAAACATTCATTATTACATATTGATCAAATTTGGTACCTAACATAGGTAAGTATTTAAAATACCCATAATTCTTAATTAGATTCAAAGTATTATATTGAGTGAGTATCATAGATGAGTACTTCCAATAAATAAATTAATTAGAGTTTATTCGAAAATTGAAAACATCGATGGTTTGCTAAATGTCATTCTCAAAGTGTGACATGGTTGACAGTTTCGTAAGAGTTTTTGAAACGGTTAAAAAACTTTTCAGATGTATTGTCATGTGGTTGTAATAATCTAGAAACCTTCCCGAGGGTGGTAAGAAGATACCTATTTTGTGAATTTCAAACATATTCCTCTAGCAATACATTAAACGCAAACAAACAAACGAATAAACATTCATTTATATATATACAGATAATATTTCAAAAGCATAATAATTTTGATTGTATTACAATAATTAAAAAGCATATTTTTAGAGGGTTCTTTACCTAATACAAGATTTTAATAACAAATATAATTTTTACAATGTTTGGGTAATTTTGAATTGTTCTGTTTAATCTTTTAATTTTTAATTAGGTAACTACTTACTTTTTCTTCTTAAATTAGAAAGAAAGAGTTAAGTACTTACGCACTCTGTCAGGCATCGCTTTAACTATGCAAGATAATGCCTGAACTTTTTGGTTAATGTCCTTTTTTGGTAAGGACGCTCCTATAAATTTCTTTCCGATTTATCATGATTAATAATAAGGACACCAGAATTTTCTCCCAACTTAACCCATAAATTTACTTAAGAAAAATAAACGAGCCAAATTATCTAGCAGGCTTTTTGAACTTGTGCTCGAGGAATTAGTTTAAGTGAATGTAGGTATTGGTGCAAATCCGTTTTTGGAGAGAATAAGGAACAACTAAATTAATTAAACGCTTTCAGCCTTCAGGATTTATTTTGTAAATTATATTTGGATATCTCATATAACAGTGAGATAAATCGTAATCAAATTTCAATGATAATGACAAATCGTAACTGGATTCAAAAATGTTAGAAATATTGAGTCTATATGACAGGAAATTGGTGTACGTGTGAATGCCAAGGGATGAAGAAAGATTGGGGTGTGAGTGGATATTAAGGTGGGTCATTTAACAAAAAATGTTATTTTTAAATTTTAATAGCGATAAAAGGGTGCCAAATGGGTTCAAAACGACGCGTTTAAAATTTTTCAATTTTTTATACGATCTTCTTCTTCCGGATTCACTTCAAAGTTTTGAAAATTGTAATATTTTTTTGAAAATTTTTTTTTATTAATTTTTTCTTTTTTACCAAACCGTATTTTTTGTAATCTTCCATAGCAAATGTAGTAAATTTTGACGAAATCATTTACAATAAGTCCCAAAATTGAGTTTCACAAAATAATGCCCAAATTTGAGAGTAAGAAGGATTTTGCTGGTATTTGAATACACTGCCTTGAGATAATATCAATTACATTCAAATTTATGTTTTAATAAACAAATTTAAATATTTCCTCTACTTCGTGTTTTATTAAAAATAGTTCATTTTTAATGGTTTATGTAACATTTTTTTTTAAGATTTAACAAGGTTGGGTTTTTCTCTATTATGTGAAATTTCAAAGTCAATCCGGAGGAAGAAGATGCTATTCAAATATTTTTTTTAAAATTACGTAATTTTAAATCTCCATATAACACACTTCCTTTTATCACTATTAAACAAATCAAAACAAGAATTTTTTTCCCCATACAGTCGTGACCCACCCTTTTGGATATTCAGATCTAATAACTAAACTTGGCTACATTTTATAAGAGCGAGTGGTATTTCATAAGAGCGATTCTATTCTTCTTAAACATTACGCAAAATATACGTGCTTTATTTAGTCTTATCGAGTTAATTTGGAGAAATACTGATTAATTTCAAGTTTTCTTAATATTTAATATTAAAAAAAAAAAAAAAACAGATTATTTATGAATAAGTTTGGCTACGTAATTACATTCAAATTTATGTTTTAATAAACAAATTTAAATATTTCCTCTACTTCGTGTTTTATTAAAAATAGTTCATTTTTAATGGTTTATGTAACATTTTTTTTTAAGATTTAACAAGGTTGGGTTTTTCTCTATTATGTGAAATTTCAAAGTCAATCCGGAGGAAGAAGATGCTATTCAAATATTTTTTTTAAAATTACGTAATTTTAAATCTCCATATAACACACTTCCTTTTATCACTATTAAACAAATCAAAACAAGAATTTTTTTCCCCATACAGTCGTGACCCACCCTTTTGGATATTCAGATCTAATAACTAAACTTGGCTACATTTTATAAGAGCGAGTGGTATTTCATAAGAGCGATTCTATTCTTCTTAAACATTACGCAAAATATACGTGCTTTATTTAGTCTTATCGAGTTAATTTGGAGAAATACTGATTAATTTCAAGTTTTCTTAATATTTAATTACTATCGTGGTAACTGTTTCAGCTACGGAAGGCATTATCAAACTGCAAAAAAATAAATTATTTTACTATGCACACATTCATTTTGATAACAAAAAGAGTTTCTAACCCTCAATTCCAGTATATAGCGTAGGAGCATCGTAGGAGGTCGATAGATATGAAATAATACGATAGGGTATGAACTAAGATTTCCACTTTGACCTGCCTATAAGGAGATTTTCTTAGTTGAATAATCAAATTTTTCAATATTCAGTAAAATAATTTCGTATAACTTGTACAATAAAAAGTGGAAGCCACGTCTAGAGGTAAGAGAAGAATGAGAGGTGAGCGCATTCGGAAACAACATAAAAGACGAGGTTAACAAAAGGACTCTCAACTTTTATGGTAACAGACGGTGAGGGAGAAGGTGGGGGTTGGTTGAGGTAGAAGCGTGAAGCACCCACTCGGAGATGCACATCGCGGTGATTTTGTAGTGAATAAGCAGGTTAAATAGGATTCTATACGAGAAGTTGTAGAAGAGTTGAACGTCGTTGACAGAAACGGGCTGGCACGTTACTCGTGCAAGGAAACCAGAACATTGTGAAAAGTGAATTATAGGTTCCCTACAGTATGTTTTCGTGAAAAGCCATTCATTGTATAGTTTAACAAAAATGAAATTATACATCTGTTTTTTAAACATTATCTTAATCATAAACTTTTTCTTACATTTTTTCATACACATTTCAAATATAGAATATTTAATTAATTGCAATAACAAACAAAACGGAACCTTGTACCGCAAGAATGTTTATTTATGTTTTCTGAACAGGTAAATTAGTACTTTATAAGTTGGTAGGCAGTAAAGAAATTTTACAAAAAAAATTTCATTAACAATTTTCTGGAAAAAAATATTGAAATTATAGGTAGGTACTTTATGCTCGTCTGAATTCTTCATACAATCAGTACCAATTTTTAAAATGGCACTTTACTTCAAAGCAAATCATTCTTCAAAGAGTTCATTGAACCTGAGTTACACAGACAGATGATACATAAACCGAGTTTTGATGATGATACTGTATGTACCCACGAGTCGTTCTTTGCAATGTATTCATAAATGTATTTTATAACCAATTTTAGTAATATTTTTTGGTCGTTAGAGCACGTACAATAATAGGTACATTTATATACATGCATACCCCTAATTGTTTTATTTATTTAATTATATATAATGACGATTAAATTAATAGTATCTTTTATTTTTAAATTACTTGCGAGGCAACTTTTCCTTACATCTCTCCTCCCCTTACCCGTCCCAAAGCAAATTTTTCGCTGTCTATTTTAGTAAAGTAATAATCACATTTATTCTATTGTTATGTCTCATAGATTTATCATTCGTTGAATTTACATCTATATTTTTGCTTTGTTCTTTTTTTTTCTAAATATTCTAGTTAACATTCAGTTAGTTTTATGTTTCTAAATACCTATCTTTGAACATTAATAATTGGTCTGTTTTTTGTCATCCTCTTGTGTACATTATATTAGGTACTAAGACTGTTAATGTTCGTTAAATAAATAAATAAAAAATTAAAATAAATAAATCAATTTTTTATATGAAAATCTCCCTTTTTATAACTTTTGAAGGTTATTCCCATCAACATAATATATTATTGAAGAAGAAGATAACACTTATAATCTAAATGAAAATATGAAAGAGAACAAGACACAGAAAAATAGGGGTTCGAGTCCTAGTTGCGACCATTGTCTTTTTCTATTTTTCTGTGCCTTGTTCTTTTTCATATTTTCATTTAGATTATAAGTGTTATCTTCTTCTTCAATGGTAAATAAATACACTTTATTTATTATTTTTTTTTTTATTCATTCAAATCACTTTATATGTATTTTTTTAGTACTACTTACATATTTCTCCCCTTACTTCAAAACGCGGTGTAAATATAACGCGGCATGTAAGGTCGGAACAGTGAGACTTATTACCATGGGGTTTGTTTGGTTAAAACGGCCTTAAACCAGACTTACGACTGGTTTTACAATATCGTAATACAAAAGCGTAAGAATGAGAGTCTAGTTAGTAAGACGGTTGTTTATTGCCGACTAAAAAATTATAGAATTGATTTCTTGAACACCTCGCTTAGTTACAAGGCGTTATTTTTTCTTAAAGCATTATTCCATTTGATTAACTAAGGTATACTAGGCGTGATATTTACAACCTTTACAAAAATTCCAGGTTCCAGTCGGTTTAATTTAGTAGGTACTCTGTTGCTGTGTAGATACAGAGAGATATGTTGGAAAAGTATTACAAACGCTATTCATTCCGGATATATCAACTGCCATTTTGCTTCTACCACACCGTAACAAGATCCATTCAAAGCGATATTACACCTAACCGGGCTTAACTTCGTTATATCTATGACGAGATGGAGCGGGAAGTGCTTATCTACTTCTTATAAAGTTAATGCAGGGATGTACGTATTTTATCTCACTGCATTAATTTTTGCTATGCAGTCAAAACAATTTTTAGGCTTTAGTTTTGTAGAAAAAGATGCGATTTATCGTGCGAATGTTGCTTAATTCTTGATAATACTACAAAAATGTAATTGTTCTAATTGGTTCTAATCAAAATTAGTTTTTTTTTTTGAATCCACACGGGAGGAAAAAAGAGGTCTTGAGGAAAATAATTTCCCTCAGGTCCAATATCATCTAAGATGCTGTGTGGAGGGTCTTTTTGAGGAGAATAAGGAATGAACATTGGTTTTTAAGAGACCCATGTTGTAGGAAGAAGGAAACACAGCGACTGGCAAATCGTTCCACAGCCGAGCTGTTGAACACAAGAACGAGTCGAAGAAGCGACCCGTTCTCATGGGACAATTTCAACAGTGTACATATGTTGGTCATGCGTTTGGCGTGTTTCCCGACTATGCACTGGTGCCGAGGGGATCAATGACGTAAGTTCCTCAGAACAAAGACAGCATTCCCACCCAACGCCTGTGCTCTAAAGATTGAAATCCGTCTGTTAAGATGGGATAATCTATCAAACGGACAGCCCCTTTCTGCGCAGAATTGAAGGTATTTTCCAGGTATTTTGGAGCTCTAGACCAGGACCAGAGGTGGCTGCCAAATTCAACTGGGGCGCACTTGCGATTTGTACAGTGTTAGCAGTTGTCTACTATAAAAGTATCTGCGGGCCCTGTACAGTACGCCAAGTTTTTGGGAGGCTAACTTTACTCTGGCTTCGATGGAACCCCCATATTTAGTGTTGATCTGGAGATATAGTTAAAATATATTATCAAATGCATTTAGAAACTAGTGTGGACTAATAAATATAATTAAATTCTTCATCGTAATAAAATAACTTAGATGCACTTCAAATCAGAAAATCCCTCAATAATAATGGTAGGTAAATTGAATAACAAATTAAATTTGTCTTTTAGTCCTATTCTAGACATATTTCCGGTAAACTACTCTGTTCTTCCCGTAAACTAATTACTCATTTCCCTTCGTTGACCTCCCACTCCTACACCTAAATATTCTATGAATATCTGTCAGCATTTCGTACTTCATATTAGATTATTCTCCTGATGAAGGAAGGTCCCTTCCAAAATTGATAGAGCATTAATTATTATTCAAATATTGTGGTTTCAAACAAATGCGTAAGTTTATATCTTAATTATTTTAATGTTAATTAAAATAATTAAAACTTTTCTTAATGATTGTAATATTGAGTACTTACACTCTAAAATCAGGATTGCAGATTGCGATAGGTAACAATTCATTTTGATGTCGATTTTAAGATTAACGAGTCGTGGCGCATATCACTAGTCCGAGCTTTTGGTAGTAATTATTCAAATAAGCTGTCTATAAGTTGTTAGTATTTTTATTGTATTTGTTTCCCAGCTTTTAGTTGCACACGTAATGCCAAATCAAAAAATTATTATGGAACGTAGTGCTTTTTGGATAACTGTATTCTTTATTTTAATGATATACCTTTTTTTATGTGAATACCGCACAAGATTATCAATCTCACAACCTTCTGTAGCCAGTGAAACTGGCATACCCAACTGGGATGTGTTGTGATGCTGTAGGCAGTAGGAGGCGGAAAAGAAAGGTGTGGAATTTTTTGACTATTCAAATCTGATCACCAAATGCGGCTAAAGCCATTCCAAGCAACATTTCAACACTGAATGGTGGTCTCATACCAGGGCAATACCAAGAGTATATTCCACTCTGTCCTAATCTGCCGCAACCATCAATAATTCAAAGTCAGCTTGTATTTTCATGAAAATACTTAGGTCCTAATATTTTTTTTCATTTATTCAAAATTAATAAAACACCTGTTTCAAATAACTCTTGAAAGTCGCTTAAAACCCCCACAAACTTATTTCTTCATCTTTCTTCGTTTTGTAAGAACATTCTCCGAATATTAATAAAGGCCGCGCAATTTTTCCCAGTTCTCACGGTTCACCATCCATTTTACCGCTGTTGTTTATTTTTGACAGAAGACAACCCAAGAATGTACCTGTCCGCCCATTGTCTGTAGGTACGTAGCGGCGGGATTTCTTGTTGGGCCGTCTAAAGCAGGCACTAGGTCTATATTTGAAATGCTTGGTGAAGACATCTCATTGTGCGGCGGCGAACTGAGGGGGTAAGGGGAAGCAAATTCAAAATGGCCAGTGATAATAATGATATCGTGGGAAGTCCATTTGTCAGCTGTATAGTATCAATTGGACAAGCACTATATTATTTTGTATTTCCGTTACTATCTTTATTATTCTGCTTAGTTTTTTTGCACAAATTGTGGTTTTTTTTTTGCTCGCATTGTAGCTTTTTTATTGCAAGATGAAGGTGGGTGAAAAATACCTTGGAGATTTTATCTACTTACTTAGCTCTTTTTATGAACTGCCCCTCTATCATCAGATCAGGCTTCACCCGGAATTTTAACTTTTAAATGTTATCATTTTGCACAAAAAGAAAAATACGTTATTTTTAACGTGTCATTTTATATTATTTATTTTTCGCCCAAAGGATTTTTACATAAATAAATAAAGGCAGTACAACTTTAACTTGAGATATGATAGAAAAAAAACATTCATAAAATAAAAACACCAGCAACACAAATTTAAAAGTACGGTTATCAGATAGGTCTACAAAATGTGTCAATAACGTGTCAATAACACCCAACGTAATGCAAAATAACAAATTTATTGAAGTGAAAACTTCATTAGCACCGTTGTGTTTTGAAACTCGATGAAAGGAAAAAGCGACACTAAAAGAGACACATAAATACATCTACAGGATTTAGAAGGAGATATTCTAATTGGTCTCCTCTTTGTGCGGTGCTCGGTAGCCTCCCCACTCTTATCTACTTTAGTTTTCTGAAGGTTTCACTTATGGTGTGAATTGCATACAATTTATTCATGTCGAAACTCCTTTAGCTCCGTTGTGATTTGAAACTCGATCTACCTACATTACTTACGAAGCGTCGCGCTCTGTCAAGCTGCGCGCATTGGCCGCTTTGATTATGAGCTCACTTTTGATGGCTCTCGGTTGGTTGAGATTGTTTGGGTCAAGGTTCCACTTTTACCGCGCTTGTAGTGCACTCGATTTTTTTTTTCAATAAACAAAATGTCGCGTTCGTTTAAAATTTCATAACAATTTGGCACCATTTTTACATTTGAAAAAAACCAAAAACCGGCCGGAGAAAATGGCAACTTTTGTGTTTAATTGTGAAATTAATGTTTTTACGCTTCAAAATTAACAAATTTGCGCCTAGTTGCGATTGACCAAGAAATTTCAGATCGACACTAGAAGTATTTCGTGAGTAAATCGTGCGATAGATTTTGCAACCTTAGAATAGTGATTTTCGCTGTAAAGACTCGATAATTTTGTAAGCCACTTCTCGAGGCAAAACTAAAATGGACGTGTTTTAACTTACTTCATATTATAATATTGTAAGTCTGTAATGTATTCATAGGAAACAATTTGCTAGACGGTTGGGCAACACCAACGGTGTGAGGCAGGTAACATTATGATACCTTATGTTAATCTATATAGCGCGGACGGAGGAGTATGAAATTTGGCACACTTATAGTTTATATAAAGAAAAAGTGCAGAACGCTAATATTTTTTTTAAATTATGCATAAATAAGTAAAATTTACAAAATTTTAAGAAACCCCCGACACAAAAAAGGCCGATAACCTTAAAACGCCTGAACAGATTTTCAAGAATTTTAGCTAAGAACCATCTCTATTACGTCAGCTTTCACACAAAAAAAACTGCATCACAATCGGTCCATTCGTTTAGGAGCTACGATGCCACAGACAGACAGACAGACACACAGATACGTCAAACTTATAACACCGCTCCTTGCTTCGGGGGTTAAAAATACTTTAAATCAATAAAAAAATTACATTTTAAATTAACTATGGTCGATTTTGGCCATTGCCATTGGGCAAACTAGTTCAAATTAATAGGATGTACACTACTACTAAACCAGTGCGATTAAAAAAATATTCTCTGAGGTGTCTTCAAGCATTAAACATGTTTTATCTTTGATATTTATTTGATTCGATATTTTTTCTGTGGTATTGTTTATGATCACGTGACTAGATTTTTTCTCGACTCTCAGCTGTCAGATTGGTGTCCCTCAATGTCGCGCCGTGGTCGATGAAATGATCTTAAAACGTATAAATTCATTGAATAAACGCAAGTAATGTTGTTTTTATGCATAGTTTAGTATTCAAGGAATGTGTTTGGGTAAATATTACATAAAATAGCATAAAATAAACCTGCAAAATATTACGTCAAAGTAAAAACATCGCGAAATTTACATGTTTGTTCCTGTGGCATTTATGAGGTTAATGAGAATGTTACTTAATTTACACGTTTGTTCCTGTGGCATTTAAGAGGTTAATGAGAATGTTACTTAATTTACACGTTTGTTCCTGTGGCATTTAAGAGGTTAATGAGAATGTTACTTAATTTACACGTTTGTTCCTGTGGCATTTAAGAGGTTAATGAGAATGTTACTTAATTTACACGTTTGTTCCTGTGGCATTTAAGAGGTTAATGAGAATGTTACTTAATTTACACGTTTGTTCCTGTGGCATTTAAGAGGTTAATGAGAATGTTACTTAATTTACACGTTTGTTCCTGTGGCATTTAAGAGGTTAATGAGAATGTTACTTAATTTACACGTTTGTTCCTGTGGCATTTAAGAGGTTAATGAGAATGTTACTTAATTTACACGTTTGTTCCTGTGGCATTTAAGAGGTTAATGAGAATGTTACTTAATTTACACGTTTGTTCCTGTGGCATTTAAGAGGTTAATGAGAATGTTACTTAATTTACACGTTTGTTCCTGTGGCATTTAAGAGGTTAATGAGAATGTTACTTAATTTACACGTTTGTTCCTGTGGCATTTAAGAGGTTAATGAGAATGTTACTTAATTTACACGTTTGTTCCTGTGGCATTTAAGAGGTTAATGAGAATGTTACTTAAGATTTTTTGTTTTATTTTATAAATAATTTTATTACAATTAGTGATGTGCTATGCCTGTCTCTCTAGGAATTCCTGTATTGAGTAAAAATACAATTACCAACACAATATTACGTTTAAAAGACAATAAGCATCGTGCCATTGGAAATGCATACTTATAAGTGGAGACGCAGTTTTTAATAATATATTCAGTTTACAACAAAAATACAAATAACATCACAACGTAACGTTTAAAATAAAAAGCAACCAGCATCATACCATTGGAAATACATTTCGTAATTATAAATAGGTTTTGATAATTTTTTATGTCAGATCTGTCGTCATAGCTGATGATCCAAGACTTGATGTCTGATTTATATTTTAAATAAGTCGTTTTAATGGTAAGTGGAAGTGCATTGTACAGCTGTGTTACAAAGTGTCTAAGATTTCTTAAGTCAAAAGTTGTTTGTTAAGGGATAAGTAAGAAATTGATCTTTGGTTCTCGAGCAGTTTGGAAATTTTACAAAAGCAGTTTGTGTTTGAAGTGTGCTAGTACGTTTTCGGCTTGAAGTTTTCTAATGTCCAAAACACAGATTGTTCAACATTTCGTCTAAACTGCTCGTGATCAGTAGTTTAAGAATAATCTTTAAAATTAATTTGTGAGCTTTAAATATTGGATCAGTGGCGACAGCATTAAAGGGCTAAAGAAAATTTTCAGTTTGTTTTTGCAGATCTTGAAGAGGCCCTGATTAAACTAGGAGATAATACAGATTCACATTATTAAACCAGGAGGTAATACAGATTCAAATAATTAAACTAGAAGGTAATACTGATTCCCGTAGCTCATTTCATAATCCACATGCGATTCAACATAATAACGCATCGTAGAAAAAAAAACTATTCTCGTGCTCTCGAAATCACATATTTACGGGTTGCTCTTGTCAACCAATTATCAGACAGGTGCACAGGTGCGCAGGGGATCAGTACCGTCTTTGCAATTGCTTTAGAGCATTAGTCTCATTTAATTATTTATATAACTTCAATGCACAAAACCATGAAGCGAAGATTTGATGGAGGAACCCATTCGATGCTAATAGTTCCACAAACGTTGTGGAGCAATGTATAAGTGGGTTCTTCATAATGTTATCATTACCGCTTCCCTAGACTAGATGGGAGATTGCGAACATTGCTGCTGGATACATTTAAGAATCTTGTAATAATAACGTTTGCAGTTATGGAGGGAGCACCGCTTGAAGTGTAATAAGAAAACTAATTACGCGGAACGCCATTGCACTTCGGGGGATTGAATTGTGCAGTCCGGTACGAAGCCATTGGTATAAATAAGGCTCAGTCTGCTCTGTAGGATGCAGGCAGGGAGTTTGAGGATTGTTTTGTAAAACTTTCAAAAGTTTAGATGAACATCTTCTTAAAAATAAACAATAAAACTCTAGTTTAATAAAACTAAACCAACCAGAGTATAATAAAATCAGTTTTTAAATTTCTTCTTTTATTTCTTTCCCATCGGACCTCTTTCAGTCAATCACGTCCGTCGGACTAATACATTTTTTGGAAAGAGCATGGTATTTGTATAAATATTATTTAATTTTTTATAAGAACAACTCTCTTTCTAAAACTTTTTGAAGGATATTCCCATCAATTTAATATATCCTTGAAGAAGAAGATAACCCTAAAAATGTAAACGAAAATATGAAAGAGAATAAGACACAAATAAAAGAAAAAGATTATGATTGCCACTGGGATTTGAACCCAGAACCTCTCGTCTAGCCGGGACGTGAGCTTTTACCAATTAAGCCATTGCCACCTTCCATCAAACCATCATAATTGTCAATCATCTTCGACTTCTTGTACCATAGTATAAATGAATGAATATTATTTATTCAATTTAGGAGGCAAGTATGCATACGGATATCATGTATTGGATAAACAACTCATCTGTCATATGTCACTACAAGAGGTTAGCATTTGGTGTCTTAGCCCGGGTCAATGGGGTGGGGTTTGTCCGGATTTTGACAGCGGATGCGTCTGCCCACCAACTGCGTGGCAGGCCGAATCGGAAAAGACTTGTTGAGGGATACCCTTTGACCTCTCCATTAGGACTAAATGGAAGAACATTAATTATTGTGCAATATTCTTTGAAAAAAATAATATCCAAAAGGTAGAAATGAAATTCCTCAATACCATCTAGCTGCGATTTTGCATTGAATCAATGTTCAACGTTAAAAACTAACCTCTGGTCTGGAGCCCCAAAATACCTGAAAAAAACCCTTGACTCTGTGCAGAAACGGGCGGTCCGTTTGATAGATTCCCCTAATTTAACTAACGGATTGCAATCTTTAGAGCACAGGCGCCAGGTGGGAATGCTGTCCTTGTTCTACCGGTATTACAATGGAAGATGCTCCGAGGAACTAGCGTCATTGATCCCCTCGGCACCGGTGCATAGTCGGGAAACACGCCAAACGCGCGCTCAACATTTGTACACGGTTGACATTAGTCACATGAGAACGGGTCGTTTCTACGACTCGTTCTTGAGTTTAACAGCTCGGCTGTGGAACGATTTGCCGGCCTCTGTGTTTCCTCCTTCCTACAATATGGGTCTCTTCAAGACCCATGTTCACTCCTTCCTCTCCTCAAAAACACCCTCCACACAGCATCCTCAAAGATGACATAGGCCCCGAGGGAAATTATTTTTTGCTCAGGGCCTCCTGTGTGGAGTTAATGTAAAAAAAAAAAAAAAAAATTATAGCGATTGAAAGTGATAAAGTCGATCCCTGCATCGATAAACTTTAAAATCTTTTTTTACCCTTTTTTAAAATGAGCACCGCCCAAGAGTCCCAACTCGATTTCCCGCCGCCCTGGGAACCATTTATTGGACAACCAACTGCCAGAAGTCACCCAAAGTGATTTGTTGGGTGACATGGAAGTCAGGGAAGTGAGGTTTGTCTAGATCTTGGCGGCGAATGCGTTTGCCCACCTACTTCATGATAGGCCCGATCGGAGGAGACTGGTTGAGGGAGATTTAACCTACGCTTCTCCAGCTGGACTCTTTCGACACATTTCCTTGCATCGCAATATGGAGTGAAAATGAAATATACGTATAAAAAATAAAGAAGAAGAGTCCCAACTGCGTCTGGAGCCAGTGAGACTATGGAATCCCTAATGTTGCGAAGCAGAATGGAAGGAGATAGGTAAGATTAGAGTTTTTGTCTATTCAGATCTGATCACCAAACACGGCTAAGGCCTTTTCAAGCAATGTTTCAATTCTAAATGTTGGACAATAATAATTATTTCTAATTTTGCACAATAATGTCGATTAATTGTGCACACAATCAAACAACACAAATTAAAATAATTACCCAAATTTACTTTCGCACGTCGTGATTTAAACCCGCGACCTCCGGATTGCTAATCGAGAGACTTTTACCTAGACAACGGAGGCCTACATTTTCTTTTACCCCAGAAAGCCTCATTATAATAGGAATGCCGTAGTTCGACCGGTTTGTTCTCACAGTCCCTGAATCATTTACTACAGAATCTTTTTTACAGGTTTAAATGGCCCTGTAAGCGAAATAGCTGACACAATAATAAAAAATAAAAAATGCTTGCAGAACTTGATAATAATTTTTTTTTTATTTATTTTAAATTAAAAATTTAAAAAAAAATTAAATGAAGTTCTACGAATTAAACCCAAATATATTTAATAATTAACTACAGTATCGTTTTACGCAGGTACTTACCGACGAAAATTTTTTTTTTCTTTTTAAAAAAATTACTGCTGTTATGTAATAATATTTGTAAAACTGCAAACTCCTTCAAGATATCTATAAAACATCATGAAAAAACATTGAAAAAATATGCGATGTAGATTTTACAACTGCTGGTTGAAACAGATACTTTTGCTTTAAACCCAGCCTGTGCAGAAGCACACCTACCTAAATCCGTTAAGTCGGGCATAAAAATAGTACAAAGTGTATTAAAGGTTTAAAAAGGCTTACTTTGTTTGCGAGTCTGTAATGTGGCCATTCAAAATGTTGCCCGTTAAAAGGTTTGCAAAATATGTAATATTCGATTTCAGTATTATCGCCAGGATCAACAGAACAGTATAAAAATACGCACCACTCTGGGCTTTGGTACCTGCAAATAATGGGCCACACATATAATGTACAAAAAACTGACGCTTCTTCCATCAATAAATAATACGTGAAAACATATATACTTTTACATTTTTGATGTTTTAAATATGAAGTTTTAATGTTGCAAGCCATTTCAAAGTACCGTTTGATTGACTGTGTTTTTTTTTGTTTAGCGGCCAAAAGATTTTAAAACAGATAAATAATCCAATTACCGTACAATTTTTTCATTTTGACTATCTTAACACCTAAAAAGATGATCATTATACAAAAAAATCTTAAGGCTATCTAAAGAAGAGTTGTATACATCTACTGTTTTTGATATTTCGTTCAACAGTACCATTCCTCTTGTTATGCTATGCTGTGCTAGAACATCTATTGTCATTAATATCATTACAGTTTTTTTTATTTATATTTCATCTCAGAAATCAAGCAATAAAATAATTGAAATAAATATTATTTTATACATTAGCTCCACACGGGAGGGGCCCTGAAGGAAAAACCCTCAGGCATATGCTACTTTTGTGGATGCTGAGTGGATGGTCTTTTAAGAAAAAGGATGCATAGGAAGTTCTGAGAAGAAAAAACGAATGAAGGGTTGGTAGGAATCTGAGGCAATGTGTCCAAGAGTGACGGACATATGAATCCATCCTTTCCACTGCGGTGCAAGGCGATAGGTCGAGAGAGTCTGGCTGGAGCCGAGCTGTTGAACTCAAGAACAAGTCGTAGATATGATCTCCCTCAACCAATATAGCCCGCCACACAGCAAATGGGCAAACGCATCCGTTGCCAATAGATAAACCTCACCCCTGCTAAGACATCAAACATAGCGAACCACTCGGGTGACTTTTGGTAGGAATGTTGGTTATTTATTTATTTATTTATTTATTTATTTAAGGAACATTAACAGTATCCATTAAATATCCATCTCATACCCTCGTCCCAAATAAAAATTTGTTGTTTTATTGGATATTTGATTTTTTACTCAGTGTGTTGATTTTGCCAAAAAATAATATAGGTATCTACTTGAATTCAGTTTTTCACAAAACCTTTCGTACTATTGAAGTGATTTTACCTGGAGAATAACACAAAATAATGGTTTGGACAACTCAAAGAAAACTGCATTTCAATTATAAAAATAAATAAAACAAGGCAACAAAATTTTGTACAAACGCGCTTAAAATACAAACGTAAATAACCACAGCCAGGGTTATACTGTATATACGTGCTGTTGCTTGTTGCATGTGATTCATAAATGTCACCGGCGTTCATAAATCACCCTTGTCCCACTTTCTTAATCAGTTCATAGCCGATCGCGCAGTAATAAAAAGATTGGTGATAAGTGATAGCGAATTTTAATAAACTTGACGGTAGTAGAAATTTATGGAAAGTGAATTTCCATCTACATAAACACTTATCATAATCTTTCCACTAAAATAATATGTAAGGATTGAAAGGGTTTCACTAATTCTATTTTTTAATGTCGATAATTTGAAGAAACCCTTCAAACAAATGAGGGAAAACACATTTACAATTTCATTCCCGATTGCCTGAAAATGGAGAACGAATAACTACTGGGGCGTTTTTGGCCAAATGTGGCCAATTAGAAGAGATATTGTAATACGTTTATTGGAATTATGTAAAAATTCCTTTGCGTTGGAATCCTTGATTAATCACAAAGCTAACTTAATAGTTTCACACTTTAACAATAGATGTCTCGCATCTATTTTGAAATAATTGTTATTGACATATCGCCAACCGAAATTAATGAAATATTTTTTCTTACAATTCACATATAAAAAAATACAAGTTCGAATTTAAATTTATATTATCAACTATGCTATTGACATTACACATATATCATAAAATTTTGTGTTGCTCAAAACAGGTACGCATTTGATAATGTTACAATTTTTGACGTGACAACGTCTTATAAATCGATGAACGCCGGCCGCATTTATGAAAAAGCATGACTCTTTCTCACGTTGTCACGTTCCGCCTGAGCCGGGCGTGCAAGCGAAGGCGCGGAACAAGCGTTCGGCCTAAGCGTTCGGCGAGAGCGTGGAACAAGCGATAGAGAGGCACGATCGGCCTAAGCGTTCGGCTTAAGCGTTCGGCTTGTGATGTTATCACGCAAAATTATCGTCCGTAAACCGACTTTACAGACAACCAAATTTTATTTTTTGAAAAAAGGCGGGAAATTTCCAAACCGAACGCTTAAAAATTTCCGAGCGCTTAAGGCTGAAATAAATTATAAAGTGGAACACTCCAGTGATATATTAATTGAAAAAAAAAACTGTTCGTTCATAAGATTTGATTAATATGGTATAATTTTTAAAGATTTTATGATATCGAATTATGTAGTTTGAAAGCGAAATAAATAAATTTCTTTAACAATAATAAAGAATAAAAATCTTATTTTTAGAACAAAACAAAAAATATTCAAAGTTGAACGGAATGTTACACAAGAAAAAAATAATCTCTCCACCCACTGAACAACTAAAAGGCATATCACACCACCGCTCTACCACTGCCATCGCAACATACTGTCCGTCCAAAGCATAATCCATCAGTGTCCCAGAATTCAAATACTTACAAGCTACCTAGATTAGCTGTTGTTGTCGAGAAATGTATTGTTTTACACTACATTGTATACAATGAAAAAAAAGGTTTATCAAGGAGTAAGCCTATCTTTTAGAATCAGTTGAAAAAAAAACTAAGTAAGCAGTCGGATATAACTTCGAAAAAACGTATTGTAACTATATGATATAATATCTCACTTGATCACAAAATAAGGAATGAGACGCTCGGTGATTTGAGATGTGCTTTGCAGCAAATCTCTAATAGCTGCTGCTCATTAAAAAGTCGCAGATGAGGTGACTAGCACATATACTCATAATGCAAGAAGAATGATTTTTGAATGAAATACTGACTGCAAATACAGGGGAAAGACGTCCGTTGGCATCCCAAAAAGCAACTCCAGATACTGTCAGAAGAGGCTGGGCTTGCAATGGACGCTGAGGTATCTCATTCGGCAGTCCCAGTCAAACTTGGCAAAAGCATTTCCACAGGCTTTGTCAGAAGAGGCTGGCCTTGAAGTTGCCCAGGTCAGGGAATTCTGCGTCAAAGCGGTGATTCTCGCCCAGAAGAGGCAAATATGAAGATGATGATGATTATAATATTTAAATGTTTGAAAACACTATGAAATAAGTTCACTATCAAAATATGAAGTCAGTTTTATGTGTTTGAGACTCCACTATGAATATAGTTTTATAACCTTTTAACTTAATGTATCAACCACATTACCTGAAAATCGCCTTTCTCGAGACTTTTAAATATATGGACGTAATGTCTGCACTTATAGCAACAAAATTCGAAGTATTACGTTAAGAGGCGTGTATTATGCATAGACCTATTTATCGTAGAGGGAGCATGCAGCACCGTGATGTTGTGTAGCATAAGGATCCTAAGCACTCTCAAAATATATATTATCATGTTAAATAGATGTGTCTGTCTAGACGATATGTAAACAGCGGTAAGATCTTGTAGATCAAAATAAGATCACTGGTTGAAATTCTAATGAGGACAAAAAACCTTTTGCATGATGTACATAAATATGTGGCAGGAGCTTTAAATAAAGAAATTAGAAGAATGTTTACTCTTCAAGAATAAATTTACTTTTAGTACCTACCCTGTTCTGGTGAAGACATTCATAAAAAAAATGTATTGCTTAAAATGGCCAAAACTGTGCTTAATTATCAGCTCTAGAGAGCTAGGTACTTTCCAACCTACTTTTTTTCGTTTTTCGCTCCTCTGCTTAATTATCAGCTCTAGAGAGCTAGGTACTTTCCAACCTACTTTTTTTCGTTTTTCGCTCCTCTCCCCTTTCTTAACTAACTAACTAACCATCACGCCGTTTCCCCGCAGGGGTAGGCAGAGAGGACGGACCGTCAAGTAACTCGATCTTGGCACACACTCCTTGCTTCGTTCATATTCATACATCGTCTCATACATGCTCTTCTATTATTCTGACTCTTGACATCGTCCGACTCAAGTATCTGATACACTTGGTCTTGCCATGTCTTCCTCGAGCGTCCCCGACTTCGCCTACCATTCGCATTTACGTCATATATTCTCCTTGCACTCCTTTCTTCATTCATTTACTCTACATGATCAAACCACCTGAGCGTCCCTTTCTTAATCTTATTCATTACGCTTACATCAGCCTTGCATTATTTGCGGATCTCCACATTTCTCACACGATCATACATGGTTTTACCACACATATGTCTCAGGGATCTCATTTCTACAGCATTCAGTCTACTTTCATCCTTTCTCTGCCAGTTCCATGCCTCACTGCCATACATCAGGGTAGGTACCTGCACTCCATTATGGACGGCTAGCTTCGCTTCTTTTGACAATTTTTGTTGGCACCAAGGCTATCAGCCCTCCATTAATGGATTTACGGGCATTTACCCTCCTTTCGATATCACTATCAGTCCCCATTCTTCAGCCATACAAATTTCCCCATAAGGTAGCCAAATAACTTCATCGGTTTTGAGCAGTTTTTGCGATATCCACTTTAAATGGTATTTTATATAGTATGAATGTCAAAAGATTTTATTATTTCGTCGATTTTTGTACTCATACACTGGTATGAACAGTATTTTAATCAAGTAGTTTTTATTTTTGATGCATTTCGAACATATGTTTTATACTATTGATATTCAGCGGTAGATACATCATTTCCGCACACCCCTCAGAACATTTAGATATATTTTGTGTAAGTAGATGTACCGTATTTTCCCTAAATCAACTGCTTATGGAATATAAATATGCCGGATGGCCAACTGTCGTGGGATTAAATGTTATGGAATCCAACAATTTTCTCGTAACGCACATTTTGAGAAAATTCATGGAATCCAACAACTTTCTCGAAACACACATTTTGAGAAAATTCATGGAATTCAACAACTTTCTCGTAATACACATTTTGAGAAAATTCATTCTCTCACTAACCTTACAATATTATACGCATACCCGCTGTACCAGGACAATCCAATACGCTTTTTGGATTGTCCTGGTACTGCAGTGCCACCGAGATGTTTGAAGAAGGGTGCGTTCCCGGATTCCGAGCACTAATGAAAAAACGGATCACCAACTACAGAACGCGACTAGCCTCGAGCGAAAATAGTATTGTGATGGCAGCATCCTACTTCTTTCAGTGTCCCATCTACAAGATCCGCTTCCTGAGGACAAAGATTAAACTAAAAGTTTATTTTTTATTATTATTATTATTTTTTTAATTTCTTTTACCATGAAAATATTTTTTTTCATGTATCCTTTTTATATCTTGTTATCTTTACTTGATTATTATATATGTATAATATGGAACTCGTGGGACTGCCCCACCCTCCCCGAGATCTGAATTAATGATAAAAAAAATATAAATAAAATAAAAATAGTCATAAAACCTATATAATACAATGTAATATGAACCTTCTCCATAGAACGAAATTTAAAAACAAACGTATAAAATGTACAACAAAATACAAGCAAAGAGAACTGCAAATAATTTTCTGCAGTTATTATCTGCAGATCTCTTTCCTTGTGTTTTTATGGGTTTATAACAAAGTTGTATTCATAAATGGGTAGCTTTTTAGCGGGGACTGATTTTACGACGATGTGGTAACGGTGGCGTGATTACCGCATGGAAATACCCCTTTAAAGTAGTACTAATAATATTATGGTAACTTGAGTGCAGGTGGCGTGGTTAGAATGAAATATTATGTAAGATGTTATCTGCAGTAGAACGCCCAACTTGGTTTTTAGGTAATGTAGTACATTTCAAAACCTGATGATTTATTTCCTGAAAGTTGTGATAAATCAAACACATTTGTTAGAATTTTCAATTTAAGCATTTTGATTCAATTATCGTTAAGTGGGTTATATTTGTGTTCAAATTTAATATTTACGTAATTGCTTTGGAAATGTACATTTTCATTGTGAATATGAACTTTAAACAGATTCAAGGGATTATTAAATACTTACTTGAATAAACTTAATACAGAAGCAACCAAAGCTGTATTCATTTTTTACAAATAATAAAGCTTTATTTCATGATTTAATGATATAATAGAAGTAAAAATAGATACGTTTATTTGTCTTTAGATTTTAACAAATGGTTACATCTTGTTTATTTGACTCAACTATACGTTCAGGATTTTACCCTCCATGCTATAGTATAGTAGTGTGCTAAAGTATTCTAGTTTAAGTAGCTCTAGTTTAATATACACATAACGTAAAAAATATATAATAAATAATTAAAATAAATTTTAAATTAAAGTATACAAATCAATAATCAAATAAAGCAAATACTATTAAAATTCAAAATAAATAATACTATCACAAACACAAGTATTCCATTCATTATAAATTCTATTAAGATGTTGTGTATTAATTGTTTTTGTTTAATTCGTATTAATTAATTAATAATTTAATATTATCACAAACACAAGTATTCCATTCATTATAAATTCTATCAATTAAGATGTTGTGAATTAATTGTTTTTGTTTAATTCGTAGAACTCCATTTAATTTTTTTTTATATTTAATTAAAATTAAATGTGATAGTTTTATTATCAAGTTCTGCAAGTATTTTAGTATGTATTTTAGTTACAGCTGTTTCTAATTTCAAGACCATTTTCAAACTGTGGCTAAATCCACTGTTAAGCGACTTATTTTTAAGATTTTAAATGTTGATTATTGAAGGTGTCTACTTTGATTTATTACCGGTTGGTGTATCAGCAAACTGGTTTAAACGGTTTGAAAATAGTCTTGAAAATCAAAACAGCTGCAACTAAAATACATACTTGCAGAACTTGATAATAAAACTATCAAATTTAATTTTAATTCTATATTAAAAAAAAAATGTGTGGCTAACCGTGTAGTCGATAAATCATTAGCCGCAGAGCTTCTTGAAGCACTGCAACAATGTCGATATTCGAATAAACAGGGGTATTTCATTCCAAAGTTTTGATGATGAAAAGCTGAAACTACCCTCAAATACATTTAAGTCTGCGGAGAACGGGTAGATTGTCTCTTTGGTGTGTTTTGTGTGCATGAGAGTCACGGGACCACTGCCAGCCTGTCAAACAGATAGACAGTCAGTCTTCGAAGTCATCTTATTGTATATTTGACGCATATTATGTAACTTCTTAACGTGAGTTATGTTTGATGATCGACATTCTCTGAAATTTTCAGCGTAGTTAATTAATAGTTTTGTGAATCATAATATTCAACTTCTGTCCAAAACCAATGAGCAGGTGGTGAATATTAGTTACTTAAAAGATTAAGAAAAATCTTAAATTTTATTCTAAAATTATTATTTCTTTTGGATCTGGACTTTTCTTTTGAAACAAATCAATTTGAACTTCAAAATCAATCAAAACTTTGAAATATAAATAAATAAAATATCAAATTAACTCCATGAAATTGGATAATGATATATTGTACCCTTAACCCACATACCTTACCGATGTTGGTTCCGAAATAAAAAATTATAAGTTATAAGCCCTAAAATTAAAAAAATCTTTTCTGTGGCTTATAGTACTGTTGACATGCTAGCCTTCACAATATTAACATGAAACATCGTAGTTTTGGTAGTTATTTCATAAAAAAAATCAAAATTTACAAGTCATAAAATCGAAAAACTTGTTTTTAGTATCAACATTATATATGGAACTCGGAAGGGAGGTTCGCGGGACGGGGGTAGTTGGAGAGGGGAATGGGAAGGCGGAGTGGGGACGCATGAGGGGAAGGGGATGTGGGAGAGAATGGGGAGGCAATGGGTCCGCCGCTCTGGGAACCATTTATTGGATAACCAAAACTTCTGCCGTAGGTCACCCCAAGGGGTTTGCTACGTTGATTCGGCAGAAGTGCCCGGGTTCAGTGAGTGAAGTTTTTAAGTCCGGGTCTTGTCAGCGGATGCGTCTGTCCACCAGCTGCATGATAGGCCAGATTGGGAGAGAATGATTGAGGGAATTTCTTTGACTTCTCGTCGTTTTATAAATTGTTACAAAAATCACTGAAACTTTATTAACATAACTAACGTAATTTAACATTACTTTTGTCTTTCAAAATCTTTCGTTCTAATTTTGTTACGGTAATATTATGGGCATCTAACAAGTTTTCCTTAAATTATTTTTCAGATACTTGTCGGTGCACCATAAAAGGTCTTTTCTAGAAGAAGAAGATGACGAACGTGACCAAATAAGCAAAATTTGCAATTTATATCCACCAGTAAAAGCTAATTCTGACCTCACTGATCTGAATTCTGATGATAAAAATGAGGTACGAATTGAAAATTTTCCAGCGCCACGGTTTCAAAATGAAATATTTTGAAGATGACGAGTGTTTTGTGATTGTATGCAAATTTTGCTTATTTGGTCGCAATTGTCATTACCCTCTTCCACAAAAGACATTATTTGGTGCACTGACAAACAAATGCAAAATAATTTATAATAATAACGCCCATAACCCTACCGTGCCAAAATTGGAATACTTCTCCCCTTCCCACAATATCAAATGAAACCAAATATTAAAAAACTTGAGAATTATTTTAGGGCTATCTGGGTTAATGTACGTTTAATTAATGTATACTATTGAGAATTTAAAAAAAAAGGTTGCTCTTATTATTTTTCTAAATTTGTACCTTCAATTAATGTTGTAGATATTTTGGATATTGAGTTACATTATTTCATTGTTGAATTACGTTTGTAGTTTGTAAATATAATATAAGTATATTTACAAAACCCAAAAAATATAAAGCAATAACGTCATTATAAAACAATTAAGAAAACTAAACCTTAGTTGGGCAAACAGATTCCGAAATTCCGAACCCTACATAATACACACTCAATTAGTGTGTATCAGCAAATTGGGTTAACCGGTAATAAATCAATGTAGACATCTTCGAAAATTAACATTTCAAACCTAATAAATAAATCGCTTATCAGTGGATATAGCCACAGTTTGATAATGGTCTTGAAAACCGAAACAGCTGTTACTAAAATAAATAATAAAATACTTGCAGAACTTGATAATAAAAATATCAAATTTAATTTTAATTAAATATAAAAAAAAATTAAATGGAGTTCTACGAATAAAACACAAAAAACAATTAATAATTAGTATATATAATAATATTTTGCCACACGGGGTAGATTATTTTACAAAATATAATCCTTGGCAAAATTATTTTTAAAACATTGCTAAAAATATAACTTTTAAAAATATAAAGAAACTTTTCAACATAAAAAAATAATTACATTGATTCGTAGATTTGCCTGCAAAAAACCAGCTGTTACTGTGAATTTTGGCAAATTACGCGAAGTTTTAACGCTCCGCACCGGTTATGTTTTCGGGTAATCTGGTGCGGCTCTGCGAATTAATCGGCTAAAACATTTCGTAGGGATAAAACACAGAAACACTGTTGAAGGCACCTGCTATAAAACCAGGGGTGCTAGAACAAAAATAAATATATTAAAAAATTGAATAAATAAACTTAGTAGATGTGACAAGTTTTATAATCATATTATGGTCGCCATCAGTGACGTTGCTAGGGGGGCGGCCCGCCCCGGGTGCCATGCGATGGGGGGTGACACCCGACCGTGGAAAAATATTACGAAGGTAGAATATTGCCACAAAAATATTTAACACATGAACACGGTCTGTTATTTATATTTTCGTTGTTCTATGGCTCGGTCGGTCAAGGATTCCCCAAACATTCTGTTGTTTTATTTTCGTTTCTAGCTGTGTCACCTGTGTCAGTCTCATTTCTTTCGTACATTGTGATTGAAGTGAACTCGTGGAGGGAATTATTACCTAGTGGTGGGCGTGAATTAGTGATAAAGTTGTTATTCTGTTGGTGTGGGGGTGGGGTGGGGGGGGGGGGGGGGGGGGTGACATCACGCTCTTTCTTGGGATGATACCACGTTATCCGCCCCGGGTAGCACTCATGCTAGCTACGCCATTGGTCACCATACATATATAATTATACCACACTTAAACCATAGAATAAAGAAGAACGCTAGAAATGTCTTGTGGTCATGATCATGTTGACCCAAATTGTTGGCCAGTCGAGCCTCACAATGGGCTTGAATGCCGAAACAGCTGTGATAATAATAATAAAAAAAAACAATTGTTCAGTTATATATATGAATACCCGAAGCTTATTTTCAATAAAAACTGTTTCACTACGATTACGAAATTCAAACAGGATGGAGTTCTACGATGTCCGGCAAGAGCGAGTCCAGAGCGCATTCTATACGGGCTAATTATAACATTTAATTCTATTCAAATTTGTCTGCAAGGTAATTCTTTTCTTCTTTGTTTTATGTTTAAAACAAATATATGTGCAAAAATAAAGAAGAAAGGTTTTTTTGCAACATTTTGTTCTAAATTGCGTTACTAATTTATGTAATATGCTTAATTGCATTAACTTACTTATATTAGTTCTAACTGGATAATTATTTGGTAAATGCATATTTATTTTACATAATCACTGGAGCGACAGCGAAATTTAAAACTTTTTTCTCCGATTGCTCGTTTTTTTGGTAATCATTTTGAATATTTTCTGCCCACATCGAAAAAATCATACTTCCGAATTTTAACATTTAGACAAACAAACTGATTATCCATACTAATATTATAAATGCGAAACTGCTCGAGTTCGTTTATGACCTTTTCACACATAACACAATATTAAGACTTTAATAATTCTTTCACCAATATAAAGCTAAATTATATGCGCAGACTACAGGTTGTATATGATGGTAAGCTCTGGCGTTATGAAATTATAAATATTAATATATTATATTTGTTATACGTTTTCTGTCGCTAACAAAAGCGAGTTTTTGCTAACGTCAGAAAAAAATCTTTTCTATGGAAACAATGTTGATATATTTTTGGGCTCTATGCTGGTAGATACTCAGTCTACTGGTCAGCTACTACTGCAGAAAATTCAAAAATCAGAATTCGTTTTTTTTGGACAAGCTTCTGTTTTGCAATAAATGTCAGATAAGAGTTCCTACATTAAAAATATAATTCGTAACGATTAAAGACTGAATAATAAATAATGTAATTTTTTAATTATATTAACAAACTTCCAAATATTTAATTAAAACTAAACATCCGAAATGTTTGTAAGCGCATAAATTCCGAACGAATTAACAAAATTGGATAATTCTTTTTTTCTTTGAGCTATATATAGCTTTATGAAATTTAGGTGGCAGGCGAGATGTTTGAAAACTGAATGTAAGGGAATGAATGTATGGAATGCGGGAGGGGGTGGGGGTGAGGAGAAGGGGGGATAATTGATAAGTTCAACCGCTACAGTAATTTCCCGTAATACCATGCGAGCGAAGCCGCGGGGAAAAGCTAGTAGTTCTATAAAGCAAATAAATTCACCTATTAAACAAAATCTTAAACTTCTTCAAAATCTTGATAACTTACAAATAAGGGAAAATTTGCCAAAATTGGTGGCACAGCAATCCGAGATATTTTAAATACTGCCATATTGTGGCAAAAACTCTCCGGTGATTGATAAACCAGTTTATAAAATATTTGGTTAGCAATTTGGAAGGATCAAGTTCGATTACTGAAATAGGGTCTGACTTGCTTCCTTTTCATCGAGAATTTTTTAAAACATTTTCATGTTTCAATAAAAAGTATGTCCTTTAATTGTTGACGTGGTGTATGCACTATTGTTGATGACCCACCCGAGGGATGGGTTTTATTTTGTAATACTTACTGTCTTCAACGTTTTTAACGAACATGAAAAAATCTGTTCAGTGTTTATCTGGATATCTTTATTAATTTGAGGCGGTAATACATGATAAAACGTGTGCATGCCGTCTGACAGACACATGAGAGCATTTTTTTTTAACATATGTAAGCTCCACGCGGGAGGCCCTCGACGAAAATAATTTCCCTCAGGGCCTATGTCATCTTAGGGAATGTTGTGTGAATCGAACGAACCGATTCATGTATCATTTCTGAGGACGACCATTTATATTTTCTCGGTAAAATTATTACAAATTGATTCAAATCAATTAATTATCTGTTATGTAAGAAAGCTCCAGTATCTCGGTCATGTTCTCGGGAACAGAAATAGAAGATCGTCCAATTAAAAATCCAGGAGAAGATTTGAAAGAAGATGTCGCAAAAGAATGACTGTTAAATAAGTAATATATTAATAACCATGAATATTATTGATAAATCGGTTCATAATAAAATGATTTTTTTTTTTAATTTTACATTTTGGTAAGGTACGAGCTTGTCTGAATTATTCAAAAAATCGGTTTCAATTTTGAAAAAGACACTTAAATTCAAAGTTAATCCAAGTTAATCGAACCAGAGTTTTAAACACAGACACACAACCGAAATAAGTTTCATGATTAAACAAGTGAACGATGGATATTAATTTAAAATGAAATTAGAATAATTTTTCAGTATCACTTAAGTTTCAATTTTGTATTCGTTTGTGTTTGCGTATGGAATGAAATCTGTATTTTGAAATAATTTTGATTCCCCTTTCAGTACGTCACAGGCAGCTTAGCGACTATTGCTGACGAATATTTTAATTTTAAAACGAGGTTTCCTGCCACGGTAAAAGTAATTATTGCCTAAGGCCATTACCATTTAATTCCGTTACATGTTTTTACATTTCCAATTGGGAACCATCATAAACAAAAAAAAATAAAACCAACTCTTTGCGAATTACTTTATATCTCTGCAAACGTCCGTGGTACCTTGTAAGCATTTTTCGTTTCGTCATAATATATAACACATATATATATCCATTCCTATTACAGGCTCTAAATATGTGTTTTAAAATCGTATAGCGATGCGGAAAACATATAAAAAAAATTTAATTTTCATAGAATATAGCGTAAAAAATATATCATACTAATTTTTAACATAAATATTTTTCTGCTTACTTTCCCAACCAACATTCCTGGGACTGCTAAAAAAATTTAAACAAAAAATGAATCTTGCATTTTGGATGGTTAAAAGCATTTTTCAAAGTTTCACAGTTTAATGGAAATTATTTTGCCAACGCATGAGGCAAACACACATATGAGGCAGGCGTGGTAAAATTTGTATAGCTTTTTCGTAAAAAGGGTGTTTCAATAATTTTGACAATGCTATTTATTAAAAAAAATCTTTTTTTGATCGTATCATTTGGCATATGGCAATTATTTATTTATTAATAAACGCCCTTTTTCGGGGCTTTTACATATATAGCATACAAAAAACATTTTATTGTACATAACTGAACTGCCTCAATAACAATATTTTATATTTATTCAAAGATAAATTGAAGATGTCCACTGACTTGGTATAATTGTTTCCCTCCATTAGTATTCTGGGCAAAGAGGAATACATATGGTAGTTAGTCCCAGAATTTCTGCACTGAAATAAATCCTGACTTCTAGTATTACGAAGTGGAATTCGAATTATGAGTGAAAGATAATATTTATCGCCCAAATCTTCGCCAAGGCTTCGGCGGCCTACCTTTATTCGTTGGTCAAAATGTTTGAAAACATTTCTACATAATGGTTACTTGATCTCACCAATATGCCATTTTATCTCATCCTTCCGCTGTTAAATAGACCTTGCCTTTGTGATAACCTCAAAGGAAAAAGACCAAAGGTGTCAAATCGCACGCATTTGAGAGATGACGCGACCTTGGAACTTCTCATTAAAAAAATCCGCTGTTTCATTGACTATGTGGCATGTGTCATGTGACACCGTCCTGTTGAAACCACAAATCATTGATATCTATAGAATCCAATTCAGACTATAACAGGCCAAGGTTATAATGGAATGGTAAAGCTCACCATTCATCGTAACAGAATTCGCGGCCTCATTTTCGAAGGAAAATGGTCCAATAATTTTGCTAGCAAAAAGTGCACTGCAGAGGAGTGCGAATTTTTGCTGAATGCATTAACTTTCCAAAAATCGTCCTTGGATTTACATCAGGCCAAATGCGGTATCTGAAACAAAGCCACTAATTTGAAATTATTCATTTATGCGGACCAAAAAATCACGAAATGTATTTTCGTTTGAAAGCCCATTTTCGTAATAGGCTTCAATAACTACGACACATAATACGATTGTTAATTTTTCCATGATTGAAATTGCAAAAAATTGAACATGTCAAATGTCAAAATCATTTGACGTTTTTCCATAATATCGGTCTAAGGCATTGAAACACCTTTATTTACAAATATCATTAAATATAACACTAGATATAGGAAATTGTTCTCTGTATCGCCTTCCCTTGTGAAAAACTTCCATTCAGAATAAAAACGTTGTTTAAAAAGGCTTTAGGCGTATTTTGTAACTAGGTCTTCACAGCTAGGTACTTCCCAACTTCGCAACCTTCCTCTGCTACATTTTCTACCTTTCCCAATAACTTGAGCTTTACAAAATACCCTAATCATCCCAGTCAAACGCAGTAGGGACTCTTGAGAAGTATTGACCTAAAAAAATTAACAAATTTCTTCACATCGACCTCTTTGTTCGAGAGCTTCAGAATCACTCTTTCAGAATCAAAGTAATAAACAATATTAAATACGATAATATTTTTGATTTTTTTTAGCAACAAAGACGAAAGATACTTGAGTGCCCTAAACGAAGACTTGTTACAATGAATAATAAAATATCTATGCATATCTATTAGTATGATAATAGGTTAATATAATTAACATCATTTCTATAGACAGCGTTGCTTTTATTATAATTGAATTTGAATCGAAATAGTTAAGGTTTTCCGTCTAGTCAAATAATTCGTATAGATGAAGTTGTCCTTCTGCGTAACATTTTTATTTCACTCCGAGCAATGCATATTATAATAATATAATAGGGAAAATTTCAAAGAAATAAAAAAAATTGCAAGCAGATGGGACACCAAATTGATTCAACACTCCAATCCAAACGGATTTCTCGTACAAATCTAGCGATTAGCGCAGCCGGTCGGAAAAGTTTCCCGGGCAATTTTGGACGCTGGGGACATGAGAATAAGCTTCAGAGTCGCTTGGGGTTTTAGTCGACAAAAAGTTCTGCTATTTGTCCGATGGAAAAGTTAGTCCGAGAGTTTAGACGTCCGGATTCAGTTTTCCGGATGGAGCGCAGAAAAATGTTTTTTAATGGGTTTATCCCCGGCCATTGTTTCAGACTTGTCCGATTCGGCTCAGGCGAGGAAATATTCATAAAAGATGTCGCGCTTTTATTAATTTATGAATATTTTAGAATAATGAATCTGCAAAATGAATTTGCAAAAGCGATCTTTATCTAGATTAAAAGTATTAATACAGCATTTAGGAACATTTTTGAAGTCCGTCTTTATAAGAAAAGAGTATTAAATAATCAATTAACGGACCTAATTAATAGTCTAGTTGGTGCTAATGGATAAACATCACCTGTGCGTGCGTAATATGTCTGTACAGTTCATTGGGAAATAAGGACATAATACATACAAATATAATTTAATAAATTTTTATTAGGCACGATCAAGAGAATCAAATACTTGGGTCAGGTTAGGTAAAAAATTAGAATAATAGAAGAATATGCACGAAACTACAATATAAATAAATCTTTACTTATATTATAAATGGAGAATTGCGTGTATTTGTTTGTTACGCTTTCACGCATAAATCAATAAACCGATTTTAAATTTTTTTTCACCAATAGAAAGCTACATTATATGCAAGTAATATAAGCTGTATATAATGGTTAGTTCTTGCGTTATGAAATTATAAATATTAATATTTTTTTTATTACACGTTTTCTGTCGCTAACAAAAGCAAATTATTGCTAACATCAGAAACAAATCGTTGCTGTGGAAACGATGTTGATATATTTGCGGAAAATTTTATTACGGGCGTCGTAGTTTATATCTATCTATATAAATTAAATTCATACCATGAGGTATGAAACTTACAAAAATGCATTTAACTGTCCAGAGTGTGTAAAAGAATTATAGGTATTTATCACTCTTGGGTATGTCGGTTGGAAAAGTTAGTGTAAACATGATAAAACGTTGGGTTCATTTAAAAAATAGGAGTATTTTGGTTCTTCAAAAAATACTTTAATTATGTTCCATATTACTGTGCGATTTTGAAACACTACACTCGGAACCTGCGTTAGAAGAGGCTACTTTTATTTTCATGAGAGGTTTAAAAAAATAAAGCGGTAAGTTGAAATCACCACTATCATTTTTCACTATGTATATATTTTATACATATTTTCATCTTACACACACTGTTAGTATTTTTTCTTTATTCAGTACATTGTTTATGACAGTTGAAAAATTTTTGACCACTATGTTAGAAACATATCCCTGTTTTGGTGGTCGACTCCATTGGTTTGGTATTAAATAAAATAAGTGCTACAAAAAATAAAGGTATCAATTAAATTAATGAAATAATACGTATTTAATTTATGGAGGATTAGTTACCAACCAGTTGCCTGTAGTACCCACAGACGATTTAACTTGAATTATTAGTGACGATTCCTGAGAAAAGCCATTATAGAATACTTGTACGTGCATTCCAACCAATTAAATACATCTTGCCCTACGAATTAAGCATTATTAAAGTCACGCAATCTTGGTTACGAATATCAGAATGATTTATTGTTATGTTATTATCAATGTCGCATGACATTAGTTTCAAAAGCAATTCAATATTTCAAGGAGTGAAAAATAAATGAACATGTTTTGAAAAAAAAAAAAAACTTTACGACATTTTTACTAGAACTTGTTTTGTATATAGTCCTAATCATTCATTTGTTGTCAGAACAACACTTTGTTCCTTCAGAAATAATAAAATATCAGTAGAGATATTGCGCCGAGTCATGATAGCTCGGTTTCGAGTCTAACTGGATGTAGATTGACGCGGTGATCAATAGTTGAACACAGAAATGGCTCAAGGCTTTTTAACAAAGAACTTTTCCCACCATGCGCTCCAACTTACCTACCAACATTACGTGATTCATACGAATCGATAGCAAGATTTATGAAACCCATAAAAACTCCAATTTGAAGCCAAAAAACGTATCGATCATCGGTAAATTTTCATTTTATTGTGACGCCAGAATATTTATTATGAACATCTCCGCGTTATTTAACATCCACCATAATAATAATATGGTCACATAATAGAGTATGTGACAATTAAATCGGTAGGTAGGAACTTAAATGATTTTTTTTTAAATTAACTAAAAAACATGGATACTTACGTCAAACTGTATGAAAATATACACACTATCATAATTTAATTTCTAGAAAGCAGGGAAGATAGTGTACAATTACAATTTAAGGTTTTAGTCATTTCTTTAATAATAGCTCCACCATTCATCCTGAATCATTCATCATCATCATTCTGATTTAAAACGTTGGTTGAAATGGTTTTCGACAGTATTTTTGTTATTGTTTTTGGGGTGTTATGCCGTGTTTCGCTACCTCCTTCTTTAGCCAACGTTTTGGACAGCGTTACAGTGTCCATCATCAGGGCAGATGAGCAAATGATATTGGTGAGAACGTCTCTCACTCCGAAACGTTGGCTAAAGAAGGAGGTAGCGAAACACGGCATAACACCCCAAAAACAATAACAAAAATACTTTTTGGCCGTGAAAACCTAAAAACATACCTGGTATTAGACAGGTTCTTTCCGACTTTCATTTTCTTTTTTTTTTCTTCTTTTTCCTCCACCACTAACTTCAACCTCACAACATACCCCAATTGGGGGTGTAATCTTACTGGCTTCATATGGTTGATACTATTGTTCTGTAAACATTCTGTTGGTTGTCTAAAAGGGGAAATTGGCCTTCAATGGAACAAGACCACAAAAACATAATGCAAATTTCTTCTCCTCTACATTTAAACTCTGATTCGCTAATTTCACCGTAATTATTTTTTTGTAGACTTCTTTCCCTTAAAACAATTGTTAATATGCACAATACATGAAAAGTCATTGTTTTTTCCTTTTTGAGCTGCTTTGTGATCGAACCCAAGACCTCCTTAAATATAATAGAAAATATTTTGAATTTAGAATTAAAATATTTAGAAATATTTAGAATTTCTCCGTGGCATTCGTATTAATTTTTAAAGTGTCATAATTAGTTAATTTTAATTGTGTATCTTGAGAAGTTTTTGTAAAGTAACTTTATATTGGTGACCGGACAACTCAAAATGAAATCAACTCAGTACATCCTTTGAAGAATCATTAAAAGTGATATAAAAAATTGGTTAAATAGGTTTCATTAAGTTAGATTATGGGCTATTTTTAAATTATTTTATTCATAGCTTTTAATGACTTTTTAAAGAGATGTTGAGTTGAGTTGATTCTGAGTTGGTGATCTGATTTATTTAGTACTTTTTCTTTTTTTTAATTTCTTCAATTTTCAAATAGATTCGCTTTTTTAAAGTATTCTAAAATGAAATGCCGTTTTTGAAGGCAGATGAAAGACTCTTTCACATTTTAACAAAAAAACATGCGTGCGTTATTAAAAAATATTAAAACTTTGATTTAAAAAAAACGGATATTTGTACAATTGTTTCGTCCCTTACCGATTGTTTTACCGTTGTAAGCTCTAAAAATACCATTTTATACAAAAGTAAGAAAAATATTTAATTTCACAAACATTTTATAACTTTATTTTTTTTCCGTTTCATTTAAAAATAATTAATTAAATATTCTCGAAATTTGAAAACTGGCGGTCGACGACTCTATGGAATATATTATAATTATTTGGAAGTATTCAAAATAATTTTTTTAATGGAAATACAAAGCGTGACGGCGTTGCCTTTTTTACTGCTTAAATCATGTGATACAAAAATAGATAGAACGACTTTCATGAGACCGTCTCAGTTTGTGCCTTAAAGACTCTACCGCTTTGATGTGTATTAAAAGGCACACAAGTTTTCGAGGGAGAAATAGCTTATGATCATCAAGCTGATAAAAAAATCCAGGGCAAACAAGAGTGTACTCTTAACATAATAAACGAAGAGTTGAATACGTAAAACTCTGGGTTTTAAAATGCGAAATCGGAGAGACAATATAATGAATTAAAGTGAGCTACGTGGGCAGGTCCTCAACTGGCTAGTGGCTAGGTAGCCCTGCTCCTCCACTCGCTAACCGCTCTTCGAAATAACTGGCTGAAATTAACGTAAAATGACCATTTGTTGAATTATTAATTTTAATTTGCTGGCTCCCGGCATTTTGGGCGGGTCGTTCTGACTGTTTTTAATGTGTGCGGCTCACAATTGGGATAATTAGCCGATTTACGAACCGGAATGAATGATATTATTCACAATAGTAATTTGGCCACCGGGCACCATTATCATAACACAAGGGTTAGGTAATAATTGGTGATTGTTTAAAACAAGACATGAACTTCCGCGCAATGGATTGCGGCCTGAATTATATCGCTTAGTTATTATAATCAGATGCATTGCACTATTATTATTTCTAGGAATCGTTATAGAATAAACGTGAGCCCTGGCAAATAGGCCCTCAAACGCTCAGATACGTACATTATGTTTCTAGTTTATGATTGCGATACATAGCGTGTTATATACTTTGTCAATAATTGACACCAACAATTATTACATTGTATGTTTCAGACTATAATTGTTTCTGTCAATGTTAAATTATAATTATGAAAACCATGAACCAATTCATTATTTAATTCAAAACTACTTTTCTTTTCGGCAGTTTTCTAAAGTAACATCTCTAATCAATGCTGTTTTAGTAAACCAAATCTGATGCATCAGTTTAGCCAAATTTTTTAAAAACCCAAATGATATCTAATTATAAATTGATCTATCTACTTTATTCTTATTTGCGTTAAAATTAAATGTTAGGTGTTAGACATAAATTCAAACAAATATGTCGTTCTTTTACGTATACATCGATTAAACCTTTGTATTTAAAAAATATGTTTTTATCCATTAGTTTCAAATAAAGGGAAAAAATATTATGTATGTAAATATATATTTTTTAATTCAAGCGTTGTATTCTCCATGCAAGTGTTTGTGGACATAGTACAAACCAATCTTTAGCAAGCGACATGTTGTTCTGTGTTTTTATGTTACATATCGATCACGGAAATTTGAAATGCTGTAAAGGACAAAATGAATTGTTGAGGAGAGCAAAAAAAAAGCTTTCTTTTTAAAAAATAGAGTAATTTATCATCTTTTTGTAGCCCTATAATTTAGATTTTTTATTTTAAAATAACTGGTTGGGCATTTACACAATATACAGCTACCCTTACCTACATACATTTACATACATCATAAACCCTGTGCTTGTAGTTAGTATTGTCACATGTTTCTTCCTACCGATCCCCATATACCTGCCATTTTATATTACCCACATCAGTCATTAATCGATCCTCGCCGCCTAAACATCTCTGCATACCGCTCTTATACCGCTTACCGCATAACGCAAACCGAATCCCGCATACCGCGACTAATATAGTCTTGTAGGTGCACAATAAACCCAGCCAGGATAGAAGCGCAGTAAGTCCGTTTTTCCTTTCCTTGCTTGCATATTATCTACTTGTGCAGTGGTCTTTTCACACACACAAAACACGCACTATTCATTCATGGTCCTTTGACACATTCACAACCACACAAAAAACGCTTCCATAACATTGAATAAATCTTTGAAAATACTTACACTAAACGTTTTTTTAATTTCTTAAATAAAAGTATTTAATTTATTTTTTAAATTTTTCTAGAAAATTATTTTCCCAGAAATATCTCAACGATGTAAATCGAAAGAGAAAAAAAATGGAGAAACTGACAAATTTAATTTAAATTTAACATATTTACTCTTTTAGGTGTTTTCGCTACATTATGTCTTAAAATGTTATTTATGAAGTCTTGTGTCTTTGTTACGTAGTCAGTGTGTACAAATCACGATGGTATGCATAATAAATAACGGCGGGATGTGGATGGGAAAAGTTATAAAAAGAGAGTTTTTCTTATAAAAAATAGTATAATATTGGTACTCTTATCGCATTATACGATATGCTTGGATATTAATTGCATATTATTATACGACACACATCTAACCTGCAGAGCTCTATGACTTTTTAGTGGATTTCCGGATGAAAATCCACATAAATATTAGATAATAAAAATAATAATGTATGTGGCGGCCTTGAGTTGATTTTTTATACAAATTTAAGTATTTTATTAAAATAAAGATGAACTTTTGCGCAATTTATATACGAAACAGAAGAAAAATGTCTGTTTTTCCAACCCCAGCAGAATTTTGATATTTTGTTGCAAACAAACGGTTGACGTTCAAATGATTACTGTCTACATTTGGTTTTGAAAAAATCCGCGTAAAACACAGTCGACGCCGAGGCTAGTAGTGACAATATAAATTGTAACAAAATGCGTATCTTAGCATGAATCTTTAAAAAATAAACATAATTTTTAATTTTCACTAATAATTTTCCTTCGTTGAATCAATAAGTTATGTAGTGAATTTCGTTAATAAATTATTGTTAGAATGATTTTAATTTTATTTGAATAAATGTGGCTTCACCGGAGAATGCTCAAAGTCCCATGGACCGAGATAATCGTAAACACAGAAATTCTCAGGCGGGCTAGAGAAGATGGATAACTGCTCACATTGGTAAAAGTCAGGAAAATTTCATATCCGGGTCACATACTTCGAGGGGAGAAATATCACTTGTTCCAATTAATATTGAAATGCAACATGGAGGGTCGCCGAGGGTCTGGTAGGCGACAAATGTCTTGGCTGCGAAATGTACGAGAGTGTACCGGTGTTAGACGTGTGGAGGAGTTATTCCGGGTAGCGCAAGATAGAGATATAATTTCCGGAGTGATCGCCATCGTCGGGGGACCTGATAGGGTATACAAAGAAGAAGAAAAACAATTTTAATTACTGCATCCGTAGAAATTGAATCAGTGAGTTCGGGGGCAACGATTGCTTTGCGTTACAACCATGCATTTTTTCAACACTCCTAACTCTTCAAGTAGATATCTTCTTTTATTGCACATTTTTTCGCATAATTCTACGTGGAATGTAACGAATAACGGTGAAAATAGAATTTTTAATTTGGATCGCAATTTTAATATTTTCGCTGAAAATGCTTCAACATTTCGGCATTCGTGCAACCGCAATGTATTTTTCAGTTATTTGTGCTAAAATTTGCTTTACTCATATTCGTGACACAATTTCGCCAGTTTAAATATTTCCTGCTAATGAATTTTATGAAAAATAATAAACCCACTCATAAATTAACGTTAAAAGTTGCGTCTGTAAAATTCAGGCATCTATTATACAAAGTTAAGTGTAAACATGTTTAATTTTTATGGAATCACTTGCTTTCGTACCTTAAAAGGTTATTCGTATCAATCGTTGATTCGCACCATATCATTGAAAAGGATGATACCTTATACTCATAAATCTAAACAAAATTTAATTATATTTATTATTTCATATTTCGTTTAGATTTGTAGATTCATTAGTATTATCGTCTTCAATGATAAAAATGAATTGATTTGGAATTTTCACGGCCAAAAGAAAGAAAGTGATTTATTTTCGGGGTAGTACACACTTTCGCACTTCTTTAGCCAACGTTTCGGACACCATTACAGTGTCCATCATCGGGACAGATGTGATAATTCAATCATTACACAACTGCCCTGTAATGCTGTTCAAAACGTTGGCCAAAGAAGGAAGTACCGCAACACGGCAAATCACCCCAAAAATAAATCTCTATAAATGATAAAAATGTATTTTTTTGTCAATGAAAATTAGTGTATTTAAGACCCACATTCGTTTATTTCTCATCTAACACTCCGCATATCATCGCCAACAACACAAATACTGTTAGATTTTGGTGAAGGGGAGTTTTAGATCCATTCTCTAGACATCATAATTGCCTCGCAATGTCTTTGATAAAAACAATCATAAGAAATGGGGCAGCGAAACATCAAATTTGTAAACCCATGTTGTCCAAAAATACATGTATTGCTCATTAATAAATAAAAATATGTGTGAACGAAATTGAAGATGGAAAAAAATTGAAGATTGAAAAAAAAATTAACCAAATTAATTTACTTAATCTTACTCAAATAATGAAATTTAACTAGCTCTAAACCTTTCTCCTTAGAAGACCTTTGGAAAAAATCTGGTCTCATTTGTGTTTTCAAAATTATTAACGTATTATTGATTCTTCCACATTATAAAAACTCATCCTATTCGTCATACCTTCTCGTAGACTCAGAAATAATGAACTGCTCTTCCTCAATCAACAGTCGACCAAATATGGATATAATTCACCATTGCTCAGAATGTGTAGAATGGTCAACTCAAGTCAAGACCTTGACTTTTTTGGTATAAGACTAAACTATTTTTGTCGGTCAATAAACAATGGAAGTTAATTTATATCTTTTTTTAAATTTTAGCATAGTCTTGACTTGACTTGTCACTTCTTTTTTTTTACTTTTATCTCTTTTTTGTCTTTGCTTTTATATATCATTCTTTATTCTTATAATGTTCATTTTCCAGATTGTATATTATTGTAAATTCGACGTTAGTCTTTCAATAAATAAATAATCAATTGTGAAACCAAGCTTTATTGTGGTATGGTATGGCACTGTGAAATTCGTTGAAGACAATTTCTTTTACATGACATTCAGTGCTTAACACGAGTGTTTAATAATAGAAAACCAGTAATTAATACTTCAAAGCTTCCGCGCCATTTTTATTGAAATTTGCTCCGCGGATATCCACCGAAATTGAGAAAAGGTCTAAACTGCCTACGTTGAAAAATAATATAAAATTTAGCCATCTGTTCTGAAAATACCTGAGGAATTTTAAAGTTTGTGCAAGCGTGGCTGGCTGCTGGCACTAAGCTGAACCCACGTTTAAGCGTTGCCTACCGCTAACTGTCGCCTTAAATCATCGTTATCGACGGTTTGTGCGCAAAAGTCCGGGCCGAGCTTCACGGGCGGACGATAATCCCAAACAAGTAGTTTATAGCATCTGTGATGTTATTTGTAACATATCAAGGTATTTTGAGCATTACAAGGTAAAAACATGAAGATGTTCTTAACAAACTAGCAGTTAAAAACTCTGCTGCTAGGCCCTGCGGGTGGCTTTTACTTCGGCTTCGCACAGTTAGTGTGCTGGTGACCATTTTATAAATCTGAAACTGGTTCCAAATATAGCCCTTTCTTCGGATCCACTGTGATCCAGTGATAGCTAGTCACCGGGATAATGTAACCGGGATAGGCAATGACGACATGTGTTATATATAGCCGCGTGATAAGTATTGTCGTCAATCTTACCATATCGGAAAAGATACTTAAATTGTAGTACTTATACCTATAAATAAATACAAACTTATAAACAAATAATATAGATTGGTTTTTGGCAAGTTACAGGGAGAAATTAACCCTTTTGTCTTGCAAACTGTAGTAATGTCACCTGATGGATTATTTTTTTTACCCGATGTGCGGGCTACCTTGGGCAAGATGAAGGGCGTTTAACTTATAAACAATATACTTATCGTAGTACTTATACCTAGTTGGGGCACGTTATCATGCGACCTGCTAACGGAAGTGGCGCCATCCTTTGAAGAATTCTTGAATTCGAAACAGTTTCTTCTGCTCCCAAGAGGAAGCTCTCAGATCTAAAGCAAGTAAGAATATGACATTGCAAATGATTGAGGTATGTTGTGAAGCTAAAGGCAGTGGGTAGGGGAAAGTGATGGGGCGGAGGAAGGCGGGAAAGTACCTTACTAATCAGATCTTGTCACCTAGCACGCTAAAACTATTTTAAGCAACTTTTAAATTCCGAATGGTGGTCTTATGCCAGGGCGGTACTGAGTGAATCTTCCACTTTGGAATGTTCTGCAATTAAACTATACATTATTTTTAATTAATATATTTTGAAATAACACACAATTATTAAATTGATTTGACTTCTATATTTTCATCTTTTTTAGTCATGCTTAATACAATCCAACGTATTTTCGTTTATGTTGCCAGTAATTGTGCAAGAGTCACGGCAGAGTTCAAATTTAAAAGCTCCAAGCATAAAACTCCAAGCTTAACACCCGAGTTTAAAACTCCAAGATTAAACCTTTAAGCTTAATATCCAAGCTCAAAGTTCCAAGCTTAAAGTTTCAAACTTTTAACTCCAAGGACAAAACTTAAACTCCAAGCATTAAGGTTGAAGCTTAAAGGGCCAAGCTTAAAGCACCAACCTTGAAGCTCCTGGCTTAAGCTGTGGCATCCCACGATTTATTACATATTTTCCTTAAAACTTTAAGTTTTAAAGTTCTTCATTTAATGCTATTTTAGTCATTTTACACGAGATTTTTGTTCGATTTTAAATGAGCCGTGTTTTATTAAACATTTTTAAATTTTTTGCTTAAAAATTATCGTTTTTAATATTAATGCACTCTATCCGTAATAACATTTCTCTCCTTTTTCTTTTTAAGCGGGTGTACCCCACCTTAAAACTCTCAGCTAACAGTTCTTACATTATTATTTTTTTTATTATAATTCTGATACCTTAATGTGTACCTTTAAGTAATCTCCTGTATCATTTTAATGTACAAGCCATTTTATAACTTTTAAATAAATAAATAAAAGAAATGTTAATCACACACTTAACTTGTGCAGGTTAATTATTATTCATTATAACAATGTAAAAATTGAAATAGACCCACAAAAAGCATGATAATTTTGGAATCTGTCGTAACAATACAATAATAACTGAATACCGCAGATTAAAATAAAACTGAACTTTCTATTCATCTAAAAACTTTTTTCTTATTCATTTTCGTGTGATTAGTATTTACAATTTTTTTTAACTTATATTATGATTGTATTATTTGAGCTTGAATTCCCTCGACGAACATAAGAGCCTCTTTCTGGTAAAGAAAAACTTGTTTTATTTGAGTTCGAATTCCCTCTCAAAACAAAAAAGTCTTGTCTTTTTATGGTGCTTTCCTCAACATAAAAAGTGACAAGACTCTTTTGTTTGGAGAGGGAATTTAAACTCAAATAATACAATTATAATTTAAGTAAGTAAACAAATACATTATGTATTAGAAATAAATAAAATCTTATTTATTCGACGTTTCTAGACTTCGGGAAAACAATTTGTCCGGAGCCCAATCACATTTAACGGTTCCTTCTTAATAAAAATAATATATTGAGTTCCAAATAAATTTGGAAATGAAAATATGAACAGAAAAATGTTTGTGCAATGATGTAGGACTTGGTTAATAGAGGAATTGATCTCATAAAGCATGGGTGAGAACAGGCGCATTTGCCAACTCAGCCACCAACCGGCCAACATTGTGCCTGCAGGACAAAGCGGTGTAGGATATAACATCGATGACTGGATAGTATAGAGTGTAGAGGCTCTCAACATATCTATTAGCACATGGAACTGGAGAGATTCTGCAGGACACTGGCGAGTGGAGAAGTTATCATGAGGCGGTCGTAACTCCTCAGAATCAATGGTCCCACTGATGATAACGAGATGACAATATTGTGAGTAGGTAATCGTCAACACCAACACATGTTTGTGTACGAAAAACGTATTAGGTTGTGTCGCATTTAACCCTAATATAAAACCTTAAATGTTTCATATTGCACGGTCAGTACATTATTCTAAAAACTTTAATATCCTTAGTGGTTCAAAACAAAGATAAAAATATTCATAACCCGTAATAAATCTTGACCCTCGAGTTAGTTGGTTAAAGTTTCATCTAAAAATAAGCGTGTAAAAATACCGTCTCATATTCCGCCGCCAGGATATCACACGAGCGAAGGGGTATTAATTCGCAAGCTCTCATACGGCTTACCCACGTCTCAAGTATCGCCTCGGGTCTTTGTCTCATGCGGGAGGGGCGCGTCCTCCACTAACGCCCCTAATAGCGTTCCCCAAGAGCCAGTCTATACACCTGTACCCGTACACTATTCCCGGGTAGTCTCAGTCTGTATGCTCCCATTGTGTTCTGCCCCCCTTGTATTATTGTCTGGGTATACACCACACGGAACACAGTACACACGGATCTCTCCCACTTTTGACCTATCACGTTTTAATTCAATGCGACAATGCTACCCGACTAAGCCGTGTATTATTATTAGGCATTGTTCTCAGTTCTGAGCAATTATTGTTCACTGAATTAATGTTAACACTACACACCGTTTTTATTTAAATTTATTTCTGCTGATTGTTATGAATGTGAATATTTAGATAAAGTCATTATCCACTATTAAAAAGGCTTTTTGTTTAACAAAATTTGTTCGTTATGATGTTTAAGTAACATTCTATGATACGATACTTTCTTTCTTTTTTTACATTTTTTTTTGTGAGTACCACATACGAGAAAACTGCTCCCCACCGTCTATAGTTAGTGGGACTGTGGCATTCCAACTGGGGTAGGACTGGTTCGCAAATTTAGACGAATTTGTTTAATTTTCTTAGGATTGACATTTAAAAAAACATTCTTAATGTTTTAGAATAATACCTATGATAAAAAAGTACGCATTAATTTGAAGTAAACAGTTTTTGCTTGAGATTATAATAAAATACGTCGTTTTAAACCACGTTGATTGAGACCAAATATAATCTATAATAGTTTTACGTTGATGAAGTCATCAAATCTTCGCCTATCCGAACTCTTGAGAATATTAAGACGGCCGGCGTGGTCTGGTGGTTAGGCTCTTGACTCGCAATCCGAAGGTCGCGGGATCGAATCCCGGCGTGACAAATAAATTTTATTTGATTGAATTGTGTTATTTCAAAATAAATTCATTAAATATAATATATATTATATTTGCGGCACGTTTCAGACTGGAAGATACTCTTAGTATCGCCCTAGTGTAAGACCACTATTCAGAATGGAAACGTTGCTTGAAATGACTTAAACCGTGTTTGGTGACCAGATCTGATTAGCCAGGTACTTCCCCACCTTCCTGTTCCTTTCTCCTTTCCCTCCCCACTACTTTCAGCCGCACAACATACCCCAATTGGGGATGCCATAGTCTCACTGGCTCCAGACGGGAGCAGTTGGGACTCTAGGCAAAATATGTACATATACCAATCCATAAACTTAAGGAAAATGGATGTTAAATGTGCAATACACTTACACACGTGTAATAAGATATACTTTCTTCCTTTTTTTTATCATTTTCCGGAAGCACGTCATCAATTTGGCAAGTAAAATTGTTTTAATAATAATATCGAGGTCGCTTCTAAAACAGTATAATTCTTCACGATTTCAAAGAAAAATTACACCACAACAATTTTGTGCAAAATTACTTCGAATGAAACGAAGAAAATTTATAGTCTGGATAAAATAATTATTTTAGTACTTTTAACCAATGCTTGCCCAAAATGGTAAAAGTTATAGAGCAGCTACGATAAATAAATGCTATTAAGATGAAGAAATAAATACGAAATTGTATTTGAGTGAGTAAAGAATGCTTAGAAATTCGAAAATAATTTGAAACGCTAAGTCCATAAGGCCTTGGGATATTCAAATTCAATTTCCGGAATAAAAACAGCCCCCTTGTTAACCTTAAACCGTAATAATTCATCACTTCGGAAATATGCCAAATGAAAAAGGTACACAGAACTGAAATTATTTAAATTTGAATCAAAGGTATCCGAAAAAGCACGTCTTGGAATTCGAGTATTCAAAATAATTCTGTGTAAGGAGTTAAAACATCTCGAACCTTCGATTCAAAAGGCACAAGATTGAACTTTTCAGATTATCTCAGAAATAAAGTGGGTTCGTTGAATATTATTTAAATCATTTCTAATTTCTTATTTCCACTCATTATAACTTGTCGAATACCTGTGAAAATTAGTTAATCGGAGGCTCCGAGTGACTCAGTGAATTAAGGTGATTAAATAAATATATCCAGGTTCAAGAATTATAAGATAATTAGATTACGATGTAAAGATAATTATTTATAATAATTATGGTTTTGTTGTTGAAGTAAAATTATACCTTACCCCTTTTCAGGCGGTATATTTCCAAGCTTGAACAAAATAATTTATACCAAAGTCCGAAGATTAACTCATCATTTATTTGAAAATCATTACAAAACTTTAAAAAAGAATTCATTAGCTATTACTTCAATTGTGTTAATTTTTAGTATGCTGTGTGGAGGTTTTTTAATGAAAATGAAGAAGAGGAAGATCTGGAAAGGAAAAGGCATAAGGAATGGGTATGAATTCAGGGATTAGTGGGTCCAGGAGTGATGGACGTATTAATCCATTTTTCATACTGCGGTGCAAAGCGATGGGTTGAAAGAATCCTGCTTGAGAGGTAAAAAGGTCTCCTCCAACCTGGACAATCCTTACCACACAAACCCGGGCACCCCTGCTAAGTCATCAAACCTAGTTAACAACCTATCGTGACCAATGCTAAAGGTGTTGACTATCCAATAATAAATGGTTCAAATTATTTGTTTCGACAAATTAACTAAAGTGGTGCCGAAACCATCTTACCTTCAATAATAAATAATCATTATATTGAAAAAATTGTAAACTTTTTTCCGCATCTAATTTCTGCCCGCTACTGATTTAAACCTATCACGGCCATCAGTCTTCAGGCAATCTAAAGATGGACTAAAATAAATAAAAAATAAATCTGAAATATGTTAGAATTTTTTCTTAATATCATTATAATTGAATCATACCAGAAATTGCCTATTTATTTGTCTTATTAATTGTCATATTTATTTGCCTAATTAATTCTCATGTTTATTTGTCTTTTTAATTGTCATATTTATTTGTCTCATTAATTGTCATATGTATTTGTCCCATTAATTGCTATATTTATTTGTCTTATTGTCATATATATCTATCTCACCAATCGTCACATTTGTTTGCCTTTTTAATTGTTATATTTTTTATTTGTCTCATTAATTGTCATATTTATTTATTTCATTACTTGTCTGATTCATCTATTGTCTATAATAGTTTATTTTGTCTATATTGACGATTACTGTTAGTTTTCTTGGTGCTTTCTTCCACTTTTATTGAAGTCTCACTTAAATCAAAGTACACTGTTAAAAATTGACATACTACCGGCACCTATGGGTTGCTGGAGCAAACACCTATGGTTTTTTTTACCTGGACAAATGGTGCGAACCTTGGCTAGTGGCTTGTCCGGTTTTAGCAAGTAGCTTTCTGTTTTGACCACCACTCCATACAAACGTCAGATATTAAAGGTTATGTTTATTGTTTTTGTAAAGGTGTGTGTTTTGTTACTCTTATAAAAAGGCTGAATTTTATAGTTCAGCGCCCTTTTTCCTTCGCAAGTTCAGTAGTAAAACAACTGCCAGGTGTTGGCCCGGTGTAGTCAATATTATCACCGTTATTTACACATTTTTAAACATGTTACTGTGATTTTAAAATACAAGTGAAAATTCTAACCAAAAGAGTTTTATTAAGGATCCTAACAATTTTTAACATACACTATATTCGTTTTTTTACCTCACCACAAATGTAGTGCATTTTCGAAAACGCCAACCAATTTACCAATATATTGAAATGTTCTTCAGGCAGTTTCATCTAGTATTGCGTAAATCACTGACTTCAGCCCATTCCCATTAAAGCAAAGAAATTTGAATATCGCGAAAATATTTCTTGAGGCCTATACATAAGCTTATGTTTTGACGGAAAACGAAATATGGCGATATTTTTGCATTACATATTTATACATTTACGATGGGCGTGAAATTTATAGCATTAAATCTCCATAAAATCGTGACTGCGGGGTAATACGCTTCATATTTACCTATACGTTTGGTCACGAAGGGGTAGATAACCTTTCTCTTTACATGTTTTCTAATCAAAATGAGTGCATTTTTCCAGCAAAATGCCTACCCATTTTTAATCAACCGGCAGTATTTGCATTCTTAGGAACGCCTTTAGCACTGCACTAAAATGATAAAATTTAAAAAGCTGACAACATTTTTGCTAACGACGAATAATTTTACTTTATTTCATGGACATTTTAGATTTTTTTTTGTTATTATTTTTGGGGTGTTATGCCGTGTTTCGCTACCTCCTTCTTAAGCCAACGTTTCGGACACTGTAACGCTGTCCGAAACGTTGGCTAAAGAAGGAGGTAGCGAAACACGGCATAACACCCCAAAAATAATAACAAAAATACTTTTTGGCCGTGAAAACCTAAAAACATACCTGACATTTTAGGTTTTTTATTCATAAATTACTTAAAATTATTTAAGATGTTTAGAGGCATTTGAGTGTTGTGTTGTCTTATGTCCAATATTGAAACTCATTTCTTACTAAGCATTTCATATTTCATTCATATTTTCCGAAATTCCATGTGAAGACTCTTTTATCCTAAAATCAACGTCTGTGCCACCTTTTTTCTGAATTTCTCTATAAAACTATGTTTATGTTCTCATTTATCTGTGGTAGTTCTGTCAGCTTTCTATTTGTGTTATTAAATATTTTCAATTTAATTTTTTGCAACTAATTCTCCATTTTATAGCCCTAGAGCTTAAGAGTACCTACTAGAATCCAATTTCTATACATTGCTGTCTATCTGAATAAATAAACGCGTTTACAACAATATCTAGTACAAAACACAAGTGTTTTTACTTCAAAAGGGATAACCTCAAACCACTTAAATCTAGAAACGAATAATAAAAATAATTTTTGGATGATTTCTATAGCGCCATTTTTATGAGAACATCACCTCAAGGGCGCTTTACAAATTCATTTATTCATTTAACCTATTTATATTACAAGCGTCTTATAATTAAGATTGATAACTAAGGACTTACAACTATTAAGACATTATATAACTAGTGACTTAAAACTATACTTATTTTAATATCCAGTACTCTCTGCATTACTCGTGTTATGACTTACATCTGTCTTAAAATTAGTTGTTTACTACTAACATAACGAAAGCAGTCAAAAAAATCTGCTAAATTTATACCTGGCCTGACTGTCCGGAGACCAGACCCAGGGACCGTCCAGCATTAAGATAACATTCAATGCATTGCACAGATTGCAAAGCAAACCACACTTAAAAACTTTACTTCGTCTTAACTGGTTTGACATTTTTGGGAATGTGTGTGAAAAGTAGTATTGATTTGATGGCCGTGGTCCAGGGATAAGGCTTTCGACTAGCAAGCCGGTGATCGCGGGTTCAAATCCCGGTGTGCGCAATTAAATTTTATTTATTTAATTTGTGTTATTTCAAAATAAAGGTACTCTTTTAAAAATAATTTAAAGTATGCCATGGTCTCAACGACTTTAGACGGTTATAAATAATAAAAAAAGAATTTCATGGGGTGTTATGAAATCAATGACAGTCTCCATAGTCGAGGGGTAAGGATTTCGTTTAGCAATCCGGAGGTGCGGGTTCGAATCACGGAGCGCGCCAGTAAATTATATTTGATTTATTTGCATTATTTCACAAATTATTCATATAAAATAATAATATGTGGTATAGTTGTGGCAAGTTCCAGAGTGGAAGTTAATCTCAGTGAAACCCTGGTGCATGACCATCATGCTTAATCGAAATGTTGCTTGAAACGACTTTAGCCGTGTATGGTGACCAAATCTGAATAGACCATTACTATTCCCGGTCATCTTGACCTCTCCTCTACCTTCAGCTTAACGCTCCCCAATTGGGGATGGTATAGTCTCGCTGGCTCCAGGTGGCTGGAAGCATTTGGGACACTTGTGCGGTGCTCACATGAAAAAAAAAATTGTGATGTAATTTTAATTAAAACCTTACCAAACTGTCCTATTTAGTGTTCGTATTTTTCACTCTTATGACAAATCAACATGTTTCAGCAGATCCGTTGCGTCGACAGTTGTTAAATTAACAGAACCGTTCAATGTGTTGTTAAGTTATTAAAACAAAGCGATCGACAAAAAAATACGATCAGGGGTGCTAGTGTGGTCGATCGATAAGGATTGATAGGATAACTTTCGATAACTTCTCATTGTTCTCTTGGACAACTGCAGATCGCTAACGTACAACAATAGTTGACGTCGAATATAGTTAGATCACTCAGTCATTTTGAATTGTTACTTATTCGTTAGCAATCTGCAATCATGCTAGGGAACGATGAGAATTTACCGAATGTTATCCTATCAATCCTTATCGATTGACCATGCTAGCACTCATTTGATTTGAAATTTTCATCGTCATGTCCTATCCTGTTAACTAACCAGGCTGGTTAACTTTTGTCTAAATGAGGTAGAAGTGCAACATGGTGTAATAACCCAAAAAGTGATCACGATGTAACGAAGTTTTTTTTTTGTGGTTTACTTACGTACACCAACAGTTTCCAATAACTAGTATTGGTAACATTTTATTTATTTATTTTCCCCGTGACTCATGGCCTGTCTGGGTACAATGGAGAAATTTAAATATTTCCTAGGCAGCGGCGCGTATCACGGCGGAATATTTCAGGGTGGTTTCGGCTTCGAAAAAATGCCACATCTCTCCGCGTCTTACAACTATTGTGTGTTGTGTTTGCGATAACATTCTAAAAAGGAAATAAAATGTTTATATATGTAAATGATGTGATACAGAGAAATCAACGGAAGAATTGAAAATATTTTCTCCGTTCTATTTCTTTTCACTATCTTCTCGGTAGGTGCGCGCCTGGGTGTTTTTCCAACCCTTTTTCTATTATCAGGGCGCTAGTATTTGAAGGGGTAGATAATGTGGGAAGGGTTTGAACAGCAATGATAGAGTATTCAGTAATAAACGTGTTACGTCTTTTGAAGATACGATGAGTGGCAGTACTGGCAGTGCGGCATGGAAAATAAAAACCTTCTGCAAATTGGCTGGTAAATTAATTTTTATTCACTTTATTACAGCACGCAACAAACTAAACGTTCTTCAGTAAATATTATTTTCAAGCGACATTTTGATAGTATAAATACTTAGCAATTTAATCCTTTTGCTAAAAAAAAACGTAATTAGCCTTCCATGGTTCTTCGGGTCATTATGACCCGAAACTGAAACTTAGCTGATCATAAAAGTCGTAGTTATTAATATAATTTATAGCGACTTCATGACAATTATAAATTATCCATTCACTTTTTATCAGTATTGTTAAATTATATCTAAGTCTCTTAGATAACGAAAATTATTTTTGAAGTGAAATTTTTTTAGCCCCGTTAGTGATTTGAAATTCGGGTGAAATGGAAATGGAAGTACGTCACTAAAATTTATTATTTGATGGGTCCTCGGTTAGCTTAATTCGCGCCTCAGATCGAATCTCCCGTAGCATAGCGGCTTGAAAAATCCAACCGGCCAGAGAGACAGACATCCAGCGAACAGAGTTCGATTTCTACGAAATCCAAAAAAATAAACATTTTTATTTTTCCGAAATTTATATATCTTCAAACCACTTTAAAAAAAACAGGCAAAAGAAAAAAAAAGCAACGTCTAGTGAGTTTCGAGTTCCACTTCTAACGTGTGTGAATCAACACTCTGATTTTTTTTCTACCTCAGGTTTATCGGGTCAATAATAACCAAGTATGAAAAAGGTCCATTCAATTCAAAGATGGTTATTGTCTATTCAAAGATGGTTCTGTCTGTTTCCGAAAAAAAATAAAAAAGTCATTTTGTTGAGCACAAAACTCAATAAAATCGAAATACATGATTCAGAGCAGTAGAAACCTAAAATAATTATGGGCTTCAATGCAACAAAGGGTACTGTTAATTTTCTTTATAAAATGGTTTCGGCCTATAGTTGCAAACGAATGACAAGAAGGTGGCCTTTAGCCATATTTCATAATATGATTGAAATTTCATGTTTCAATGCTCATGTTTTATACTATGACACTAACACAGACTGGAAATATTTTTTATTTAATAAATATGTTCTTTAAATAATTAGATTTTGTATTTAATTCAAAACCATTACTTCATATTTTTGAAATCGGGTGGGTCAACATGACCCAAATGCCTTAAGTGATACACAGTATTTGAGGAGCCGAGGAAGGTTAGATAAAATAGTTTTTGCAAACTGATCGAAAATATTCTGTATGTAATTACTTTCATGTTAAATGATATAACATTTCTACTTTTTCACCGTGAACCATAAAGAAAGTTAAAAAAATTTCATATTTAAAATATAAACGAAAAAGTGGTTCCTGGTTCAAGTTCCAGTTTTTTAACCACAAATCTTTTTAGCACAAGAAAATTTTGATGACCTCAGTTAAAATAAAATATTCGCTTCTTTAATAATCGTAAAATCACTTTGTGGCGTAACTTAAATTTATAGAATACTAGCTTTTCCCCGCGGCTTCGCTCGCATGGTATTACGGGAAATTACTGTAGCGGTTGAACTTATCAATTATCCCCCTCCTCCCCACCCCTACCCCTTCCCGCATTCCATAAATTCATTCCCTTACATTCAGTTTTCAAACATCTCGCCTGCCACCCAAATTTCATAAAGCTATAGCTCAAAGAAAAAGAGAATTTTCCAATTTTGTTCATTTATTCGGAATTTATGCGCTTACAAACATTTCGGGTGTTTATTTTTAATTAAATATTTGGAAGTTTGTTAATAAAATAAAAATATTACACTATTTATTATTCAGTCTTTATAATCGTTACGAATTTTATTTTTAATGTAGGAACTCTTATCTGACATTTATTCCGAAACTGAAGCTTGTCCAAAAAACAAAACATATTCTAATATTTGAATTTTCTGGAGGAGTAGCTGACCAGAGGGCTGAGTACCTACCAGCATAGAGCCCACAAATATATCAACATCGTTTCCATGGAAACGATTTTTTTCTGACGTTAGCAAAAACTCGCTTTTGTTAGCGACAAAAAACGTATAACAAATATAATATATTTATATTTATAATTTCATAACGCCAGAGCTTGCCATCATATACAGACTATAGTCTTCGCATATAATTTAGCTTTCTATTGGTGAATGATTTTTTAAAGTCTTTTTGTTGGTTAATGCGTGAAAGCGTCATAAACGAACTCGAGCAGTTTCGCATTTATACTATTAAGTATGGATAAACTTTTTAACAAATGAAAAATGTACATATTAAATAACACGGGTAAGAATGACGATGAAGTCTATAAATTAATTTGTAAATATTGTGATTTTTTTATGTAGGTAAGATCTGATCATCTTAAGTGCTTGAAAAATATTTATTTTTTTGAATTTGCAAACCCCACTTTGGAAACGAAACATTCTTTTGATATAAATGGAGGTTTAAAAAAATTGCACAAAAACGCAATGCGTTAACTACTAGATAACTTTTAAATTTAAAAAAAAATGATGATTATCAATTACTTATTCGTATTCATATTTTTTTTAAATCGGCACCCAAATAAAAATTGAAAAATTACTTTTATATATACTTTCACATTAATTAAGAAAATGAAGATAATGTTGGTAGTTTTTAGTCGAAGTATGATACAGTTAAATAAAACCGAATCGAATAGGGATACATTAGCTCATTTGGTAAAGCTACGCCCCAGCAATTTTTTCTGGTTTTTCTGTTTTTTCTGTTTTCAGATTTTCGTTTGAATTTCGCAAATATTGTCTTTAATTAATTAAAATATTATACTCAATAAGTTAAAAATATATATTTTTTGTTATTCACACATCTTGGTTACGGCTTGCATATTTTGTAATAACCTCTTAAATGCCACGGGAGGAATCTCGAAAATTTCGCGATGTTTTGACTTTGACGTAATATTTTGCGGATTTATTTTATGATATCGTATATAATATTTACCGAAACACGTTCCCTGAACAATAAACTATGCTTACAAATAATATTACTTGCGTTTATTTGACAAATTGATAGTTTTATCGATCTTTTCTTGACATGCGACGCTCAAAGTTTGACAGCTCAAATCTCGGCAGAAATGTCATTTCGAAAGATATATTTCATAGATATGTGCAAAGATGATTATTTGAGAGGCTAGGTGTGTTCCTTATATCTGTTACGTCAAGAACAAGAATGCCCTAAGCGATTCTGACCTTGTCCTTCATACATTTTCTTTATACGTAAAGTTTATAATCGCATCTCAAAATTTTTTTTTTTTTATGGCGCGTCCTGGGCGCGCAATCGGCAAACCAGGGGATTAATGAATAAAACTTTTTAATATTTAATTAATTCACAAATAATTTACTTGCTTTACAATATTCATCAGAAATTGTAGTGGAAAGTAGCAATTTGGTGGTTTCGTAACACCTCAGAATCATGCAATTTTATCACTTCTTTGAAAAGTCATAAAACTTAAAAAAAAATTATTTTTTTTGAAAAGTAGCCCATTACCTAACCTAATGTTACCAATTTTTCCCATAATTTGTGATGAGATTTTGAAGTTGTGTGATTGAGTGTCTGGTTACCAATTTCGTGTGTTTATCAAAAGCAGAAGAAAGGTACTTACATATAGTATTAAACTGGGGGAAGAATAAATTTAAATTAGAAACAGTATTCAAATTTTTCAATATTTATTTTTGGGTGTTATGCCTTGTTGCAAGTGTTGAAAGTGGTGAATTGTGTGCTCATGAACGTTGATGAGATACCGGGCCAGCTGCACTTCTCAAGAGTTGGTATTTCAGTATAAATCAAAAGGTTTTCTGGATTTAGTTTTGGTGTAGCCAACAATTAATGGACACCAAGAACTACAGAGCTAAGCTCCGTCGTTTCTACGGATATTAATGCGATTCTTATGAATTTCAATTGCCTCCGTAATTAAGCGTGCTTTTTGAGTTTTGAGCCTTCCCAGGATTTTAGGAACGAATCCTTTGGCCGGTTTCAATTAAATGCTCGGCGATTGCCGATTTGTCAGGTGGCCGAGTTTACATGCTCGAAAGTGTTTTGGAATCCTTTTGGAGATAGCACACTCTGTCTGGTTACATAAACCGTGTCACATCCGAAAAAACTGAGTTTATTCACTCCATCTGTATTCAGAGGAAACTGAGTCATTATAGAATTTTTTAGGTCTTGTATTTTAGTTGTGGTTCCGAAGACAGTCTTGATGCTGTCTTTTCTCAATAAACTGACTCGGTTCTGTCTGTCACATTGTAAACATAAGGCAGAAAAGCGCCGCCTTTTCACTTTTGTTCAATTCTGTCTTTGTTTGGTGCAGATTTAGCTGTTACGATTTGCCTTGTCGTTTTTGCTGGGTAACTGTTATGCTCCAGTGCAAAATAGGACTTATCCATACTTTAGAGACCCGAGCGATCAGAATATGTGAAGAACCTAAAATTGAAGCAAAATTTACAAAGCTGATCATTGCACGGATCGTAACGGTTACCCAGCAAAGCAGATAGGGCAAATCATAAGAGCCAAATCTGCACCAAACGAAGGCAGAATTGAACAAGAGTCTAAAGACTGCGCCTCCCGCAGTGGATAAATACAAACACGTCTAATTTTTTTTCTCCTTCCATGTCTTCCATCAACTTTCTATTATCCTCTAACAATTTCCCAATCAGTACAGCAGTCCCCCTTACATCAGGTTTTGCATGGTACTTTCTCGCGTGAGATATAATAAAAAAATTCAAACAAAATTTACACCTCTGTTTATTCGACAAGGCAGTCGTATTTTCTTCGTGTAGAACGTTGTTTGCATACCTTTTCACTAAAATAAATCTAGGTAGGTAGTTACCGACAAACTCTTACAAAAATGTCTTATTCTGTATTCTGTTTCTCATTGAATCCGATAGATTTTCCGTATTGAAAGCTCCGAGTCGCCTTCGGAAGCTGTTATCTCCATCGCCTGAAAGTTGTCACTTGTACCCCGTACAGCACAGGGGTAGATAGTCGCTTCAGGAGGCTTGGGTAATTTCTCCTGGGGCGAGCTTCGCCGGGATCTGACTCAAACAGAGACATTAAAAGCAGTGTGTGAAAAAGCTCTAAATGGAATTGCTTTATTTAGATATAAATATGTAGCTTCTCGGAACGTGAATGAATTTCGCAACAAGCGAAATGTAAACGGGTTAAGTTGTTTTAATATTATTAAAAAAGAGAATCACACTAGGTACTTTAGCGATGAACATTATATAATCTGGGTTGTATTAAATAAGGAAATTTTATAATATTATATTTGTATATATATCCTCTTTATAACATATGCCATAGGCCATAGAGGATGTTCACCATAGTCCTACACATTGAGTATATCCTCAATTTTCTTTCAAATTTACATTAAAAAATATTTCGTCATAACTATAATAATTGTAAAATATTTGCAGGTCAACAAAGTCGAGGTACCTAATGGATTGCAAGCTAAAGATTACTTTGTATATTTTTTTTAACTGGAACTAATTCCCTTTTTTTCTTTTAACTTGTAGATTTGTGCTAATAATGGAGCCAATATTTTGATTACAATCACCGTTTCGTACAAATTATGTACGTAGTTTAAAATTTGAATAGTTAATAGTTATAATTCTACAGATTTAGCAACTGTATTCGTAATGATTTTTCTTATGCCTACCTAATTCTGTTAAATCTCCTCAGTTTATTAAATAATGCACACAGGTCGTTAACACAATTTATTTACATATCTTCCACGATTACTGAAAAGCATATTTAACATCGTTTTGATAATATCACTTAAAGATTTTTTTTATGAATCTGTTTTACATTAGCTCTACACAGGAAGTCATGAGGAAAATAATTTCACTCGGGGCTTACGTCATAAAGAGATGCTGTGTGGGAGGGGGGGGGGGATCTATAGAAAGGTAGTAGAGAAAGTTCTGAGAGGGAAGGAAAAAGGTATGGGAGGTGGACAAGACCCAGACAAAAACCCATCTCATGAATCCAGGCACCCCTGCTAAGTCACCAAACGTGGCAAACCACTTGGGTTAACCTATAGCAGAAGTGTCATCCAATAAATGGTTCCGGGGTGGCGGTACACTAAGGTGGGTCATTTAACAAAAAATGTTATTTTTAAATTCTAATAGCGATAAAAGGGTGCCAAATGGCTTCAAAACGGCGTGTTTAAATTTTTTCAATTTTCTGATACGATCTTCTTCCTCCGGATTCACTTCAAAGTTTTGAAAATTTTAATCTCTTAAAAAAAAAACTTTTTTAATTTTTTTTTTTTTTTTACTCAACCATATTTTTTGTAATCTTCAAATGCAAATGAAGTATATTTTGACGAAATCATTTACAAAAAGTGTCAAAACTGAGTCTCGCAAAATAATGCCGAAATTTGAGAGTAAGTAGGATTTGAATAAATGAACTGGTATTTGAATACACTGCCACGAGATAATTTGAATTATATTCAAATATATTTTTTTGTAAATATATCAAAATATTCCCTCTTTTACGTGTTTTATTAAAAAAAACTTACTTTTAAATGGTTTATCTAACATTTTTTTAAGATTTAACAACGGTGGGTTTTTCTCTATAACGTGAAATTTCGAAGTCAGTCCGGAGGAAGAAGATGATATCCAAATATTATTAAAGAATTACGTGATTTTATATCTCCATTTAACACCCTTTTATCACTATTAGACAAACCAAAACAAAAAAAAAAAAAATTCCCATACAGTCGTGACCCACCCTACGGTACACGTACCTGCTTCCCAAATTAAATATATCGGTGAGGATTAACCGATTTTGCGGATACCCGGGATAACCACGGGGTGACAGTATCACAATAAAGTAAATAGAACATTTATAATAAATGCTAACTGTGATAATGTTTTTCATTTCAAATTTACGCTTTTCATAAAATGTTATTGTGTATACAAAGTTGAGTTTTCCAATAAACATTTTAATCAGTCGTAAAATAATTTAGCAATAATAGAATCTGTAGAATATCTTACGACGTCTACCCCCGCAGAAGTACGGCGAAAAGGTTTTTAAGTTTATTACTCTCGGCGGCAAATTGAAAATAGTTTTTCTTCGTCTACAACAATTTAAGTTATCAAGAAAAAGAGTAAATCTCATTATTTCGTAGGAACCAAAAGGAAGAATAATGGGAATAGTTTTAAAAGTTCACAGTTTGGTGGAATTTATATTGAAATTCGTACTGTTTCATGGCCACGCACATTGGTACATGGCCTTGTTTTTATTCGCACGAATAATTATGGTTGTCTGTGTTCAAATGCTACAGAAATCTTACAATACCTTAACACCATCAATGTTGTGTATGAATATAATTTTAAAAATGTGTTTGAATATGATTTAAAAAATATTATCTTTATTTTTGGGTGTTAGCAGTTATCCAGATTGATTATTAAATCACCAAATCAGTTTTATTTTTTTCATTTTTAGGTCAATTAAAACGTATGCACCTTTGTCGTGAATCCATTATCGTCATCCACTTTTTTTTAAATTTTATAAATTGTTTGAACCTTCTCGAAATTCTTACAACTATTTTATGAATAGTTGATAAATTCTTGGTCAAATAGTTAGGAATGAGTTGTAAAATTTAAAAGAATTATAAGTTTTTTTTTTTAATCAAAAAAGTGCAGTCAATTATTAACCAATTTAACGGCCTTACTAATTTTAAGGGCCTTTTTTTACATGAGCTCCACACCGGAGGCCCTGAGAAAAATAATTTCCCTCAGGGCCTATGTCATCTTTGGGGATGCTGTGTGGAGGGTTTTTTTTTAAGGAAAGGAAGAGGAAGAGAGTTCTGGGAAGGAAAAGGGTTTAAGGGGCGTCCGCCTGTGTGTCCGTGTGGACCCGCCTCCAAGACCTAGACAAACCTAACCCATGAACCCGGGCTAAATCACCAAACGTAGCGAACCACTTGGGGTGTCCTACGGCAGAGGTGTTGGTTATCCAATAAAGGTTTCCGGGGCGGCGGTACCCATTCCCGCCTCCCAAATTGAGTAAGTACATATTATTAGGATGGGTTATTTCAAAAAATTTGAAGGATCCATCAAATATTGGAAGTTAATTTTCACGTTCTGTGTAAGTTTTATTCAAGTTTTGTTTTTACAACATTATAGGCCAGTTGCTTCCTAAAACTGAAATAATCATAGAACTTGAGTAGAACTTACACAAAACGTGAAAATTAACTTCAAATATTTGATGAATCCGTCAAATATTTTGAAACAACCCGTCCTTAGTGATAAACAGCTCATTTCTTTTAAAACGATCTTCAAAAGTGTTTTTTCGATTTTTAAATTAATTCACATTGTGAAAATTCCTCTTGTGTCATATCTTCACTCAGCGAGCACTCTGGGGTAAGTTTAACGCAAAATGATGGTTAAAACTTAGTTCATTATAACATTCTACTTGTTTCAAATAGTTGACTAAGCCGTTATAAAGCCTTTATGCTCGCATTTAGATTGAGGAGCAGAAGATGTGCTTTAGAAATATCTTCCCGCGTTGCACCGGGACGGAAGTTCTACTTAATAAAATACCACTAGCGCCAGAGCTGCAAGGAGAACGATTCGTGGAAGAAGCATGATAAACAACAGTCCTAAAAATAATAAAATTTAACGTCATCTCTCTCGTGGAAGCGTTCTGTGTTTTATTAAATCTAACGTTGAGACGTGCGCTATAGTAAAATTTACTATTTTTTTGTCCACTAATCCCGGACCGTGACATTTTTGAACGGTTATCTTAACGCCTCAGGTCGCGGGCGTATTTTATCGGTAGGTTAGAATATTCCCTCTTTGAAATAAAATCCGAATTAACTTAATATTTCTGAACGTATCTAAAAACTAAAAACTTTTTAAAATGTGATGAAATACGCTCACAAATTATTATTAGAAAAAACATGTAATTTTTTACAGTAATATGAAAACTTTGAATGCAACTTTGAAAAAGTTTAAATAAACGTTATCTTTACGTTTTTCCAAAATAAAATTTCTGGTGAGCAAAAAGCACTAACTCATTTGATTACACAAATAATATACAGATAAATGTCTAAACGTTGTCACAATCCCTCTTTTTTGTAGTTTTGTATCAAAATAATCGATAAAAATTCACGAAGATCCATATTTTTGTCAAATCGCCGTCGCGCCGTCCGAAAAGGTGTATATTTTAATTATTTTGTGGATAACTTACAGATTGTGGTGTTTTTTCATCCAAACACCACTCTTCACTGTGAGGGAGACACAACGATTTCTCTGATCTTAGTTTATTTATGTTTCTATTTTGAGTTGTTTCCAAAAGCCAATAAATTTAAATAAATCAATTCGTTTTATGTTTAAGTGCTCAGATTTGGAATGATTTGTGGATCTCTTCACTTCTTTCTTTCCACAACATGTGTTGCTTAAACACCCAGGTTCACTCCTTCCTTCCTTAAAAAGACCATCCAAACAGTACCCCAAAGAGGAGATAAGAGGCCCTTAGAAAGATAAAGTTTCTTAAGACTTCTTGTGTGAATTAATTTAAAACAAAACGATTTAAATGAATATTTTTTTTATTCGGAAGTAGTTGATAAATATATCAAGAACTTACTTGATGAAACACAATTACACATCTGCCCTGATGATGGACACTGTAACGCTGTACGAAACGTTGGCTAAAGAAGGAGGTAGCACAACACGGCAAAACACGGCAAAACACGGCAAAACACGGCAAAACACCTTAAAAACAAATAACGAAAATACTTTTGGCCGTGAAAATCTAAAAACTTATCTTACTTGGTGAATTTGATTTTGGGTGAAGCCAATTATTTTTTTAAACTTTTTATGCACAATATGTAAATAAATAATAATTGCTTTCCTTCTTGAGATGTTAAAAAACTTTTTTTACGACTGTATGATAACAATATGATAAATATATTAGAAAACTGTATCGGAAAAGTTTTTTCTTCGATTCTGTTATAAGTTTGTGTATTTATCTACCAACGAAAACTGACCTTAACGTGTTTTATTTACAAATTTTCGAAATAGGTCATCGAAACCGAATTCCGGTATATCTTGTAAAAAATTCGTGACAACACATATTTCCGTAATGTATTCACAGGGCTCTGAAGCATTTATTTCCAGCACGGAAAACACTCCTAAAAGCCTGCGAACATAGCTGCATACACTTTCCTCGGAACACGTCAGTTTATAACTTAAACGCACGCCACATTCATTCGCATTTCAATCCCTCCGCATAACCTCCTCGTGATTCCACCCCATTCGGCAAAATGATAAATGATAATACTTTATCTCGGGGAAACCCTCCCGTCTGCTACGGCGAGGTGTGATCACTACAGAAGGGAGTTGTTCTATGCTGAGTTGCTGAGCCATCTCATTTTCATTCCGTCAAGCATAAATATTCATTTTTTATGCATGGTGGCTAGCATTTGATGCAAAATACTCAAAGACTTCATAATATAATTAATAAAAAAAATTAACAACAAACATAAAATTTCAAAATATTGTAATTTGAAAACAATTGTGACAGTGAGTTGTGACAGTGAGGTGATTAATATTATTTTTTTGAAAGAAATCAGCTGTCGCAAATTAAAAAAAACTATATTTTGGTAGAAAGCAGTCACATTGTGTGTTAACATATATTTCTTCTTCTTCTTCGTGTGCCCTATCGGGTCCCCCCGACGTTGGCGATCACTCTGGAAAATGTCTCTCTACATTGTGCTGCCCGGAATAGCTCCTCCGCACTTCTAATGCCGGTCCACTCTCGTATATTTCGTAGCCAAGACATTTGTCTCCTACCAGGCCCTCGGCGACCTACTATTTTTCCGTTCAATATTAATTGGAGCAAGTGATACTTTTCCCCTTGAAGTACGTGATCCAGATACGAAATTTTCGACTTTTATTGATGTGAGCAGTTCTCTTTCTGCTCTAGCCCGCCTGAGAATTTCTATGTTAGTGATCATCTCGGTCCATGGAACCTTGAGCATTCTCCGGTGAAGCCACATCTCAAAAGCCTCTAACCTTTTATTTAAAGAAATAAAATAATTACTTTGTTTAAAATCGCGATTTATTTATTTCAATTTGCTAAGACCGACTGGTTTCATTTAACTTGCATCACCGGGGTATAAATTAAACTACTTCGCTGAAACTGATCGGTATTAAAAGAATTAATAAATAAAACGTGGTTATAAAAAAAGTAATTGTTTTATTCATTCAAATAAGTTCTCTCCACTCCTTTTCCCGAAATATGCTAGTGTAATTGATAATCTGTTCAAGAAAGAATATCGGAATAATTTTCGCTAGAATGCAAATTTTCGGGCAGGCAAACACGCCCAAAGCACACATTGATTGGTTTATCATTTTATTTACATTGTGGGGGGTAGGTATGAGTACCGCCTCCCGGAAGCCATTTATTGGATAACTAACACCTCTGCCATAAGTCACCTCAAGTGGTTTGCGACGTTTGGTGACTTACGTTTGGTCTTGGCGACCGACGTGTTTGCCCACCTGCTGCGTGGCCGGCCGGATCAAGAGAGGTCTTTTGAACTCTCCAGACAGAAGACATCCCCCCCAGGGCCTTGCACCGCAGTTGAAGGAATGGATTCATACGTTCGTCGCTCTTGGACACACTGACAAGATTCCTACCAACCCCTCATACGTATTTTTTCCCAGAACTTCTTCTTCTTCCTTTCTTTAAAAAAATCCTCCACACAGCATCCCCTAAGATGACAGGGAAATTATTTTTTATCCTGAAGGATATTATTTTCCTCCTTAAGGCCTCCTGTGTGGAGCAAATGTAAAAAAAATATATATGTGTATCTTCAATGGTCACGACTGGTCAGTGGTTGAGTGGGCATCGCGTTTGGGTCCCACCCGGGCGTCCCGTGTTCGATTCCTCGACTGGCTAAGTCCTCCATCACAACGCAAGCAACATTTTCGGCTTTCTGTGGTGGTAGTAGGAGATTTTCAAACATTGTTGGGTTATTCGTAACCCGGGAATGTTTGTCTTTCTTTTTAAATAAGAAAATAAGAATAAGAATGAATAACATTATATAACAATAACAAAATAATTACTTGAAGGATTGATGCAGGGAGGTCTTGCGTAAATAACAGTGGACTGAGAATTTTTATGGTGTACTTCTTATAAACGAATACATTCTTTAAAAGTGCAACTATTCATTTTTACGTTATTTCCTGTGTAAATCAATGTACTATCATGTAGTAAGTATAAGTATAATTGCGTTGGTCAATTGTGGAAGGCGCCGTCATCGATGAATACTTTTTCGTAATCCAGATAATAAGTTAAATATATAATAATCATATTTTATATTGTACATTTCTTTCAATATTTCACACCACTTAATAGTCACTCTATATACTGCAATATATCAAGCTCTTTTTGTAGCAATAAAACAACCCTGATAGCACAACACTCAACTTGATAAGGAACCAGGTGCAAAGAAGGTAACGGAATAAAATATGTCTACACGCTCACAAACGCATGCATCTCTTATGAAAAATGCAAATACCAAAGATGATTTTTATGTGAATTCAACAGAACAGTCCTATTGAGATCTAGTGGGACACTAGCATCTTTATTAATTTGAGGATCATTGAGCGTCAGAAAAATTGAAAGAATGTGAAAGAGATGATTTTTTTTTTTTTTAAATTAACTCCACACAGGAGGCCCTGAGGAAAATAATTTCCCTCAGGGCCTTTGTCATCTTTGAAGAGGCTGTGTGGAGGGTGTTTTTGAGAAGAGGATGGAGTGAATATGGGTCTTAAAGAGACTCATGTTGTAGGAGACACAGAGGCCGGCAAATCGTTCCACAGCCTTGATAAAGTTTGAATTAAAAAAAAAAAAAAAAACTATTTGCTTGCATCTGTTTAAAGCCATTTCCACAAACGTTTTAAATGTTGTATTCTACAATAGTAAAAACCATCACCAAGATTAGTGGAACTCTGGCATCCCCATTTACGATGTGTTCAGAGGATTAACAAATTGAGAATTAAACTTTCGCTGAAAATTTAAAATGTGAAAATCATGTGAAAAAAACATAAATCTTGAAAATATTCGTGTGTTCAAATCATAATTTTATTTAAATTTGCTTCACCAGTTTTTAAACCCGTGACCTTCGGGCTCAAAACCAAGGTTTTTAACCCTCTTCCATAAAGGTCGTAGAAGGTCATCTTGTCAAAAATAAAACAACATTTCTGTTATGTCTTTCCACTTCTATTAATGTTGTATAGTAATTTCCAGCTCATTTGAATTGAATTTATCAGTATAATATCAAAATTATTAATCCCTCATAGGTTGTGTATCGAGCCGGGCTTTAGATAATACCGATTTGCTTTTATCAATTCAAACACGTGCAGGCTACGGTTAGTTTGTCTCTTTAATAATCTTCTCTGAGATTGGATCAACATAGCAAGTCGTTCGCAATATAATATTATGTATAAGTTATGGATTTATGTTATATTTATGAAACTGAGCCTCAAATCGGCTTCGGAGGGAATCCCTAAACATACCCGAAATACAACCCGGCGCACCACAATAGCTCACTGACATCTCAGTTATCATTAAGTACCTCTAGAGGCTGGTTGCCTAGTTACCAGTTCATCCCTTGTCTACCCTGGGGAGGAAGATAATAGGAAATGGTAGAATGAGTGATCCAGGGGTTGAGTCTCGTATGACAAAGATTTATCATTCTTTGATGTGGCGTGACGCGTCTACCCGGAGTTTGGTTCCGACTAAAAGAGCCTGATTTCGGAAAATCTCAAATGTGTTTTCCACTTCAGGTATTGGGGAAAAATTGCTTTGCGTGTAAGAACAAGAAATAAATTGAAAGCCGGAAATAATGGAGGCCTGCTTTGCACTTGACAGATGATAGCATATATTAATTTTCTCGATCATATTCAAAGCGTATTTTCGACGGATAAAATCCCACGATATTTTTCGTGACTTAAGTTTTTGACCTTTGGAATAATTCCTCGTCTTGAGAAAATTTGTGCAGATTTTTTGTTTATTTTTGTAACACAATACAATAATTGCAATATTCGAGGGTAATAGGATTAAGGCCTTAATAAGGGAGGGTTTTTAAATAGAAGTAGTTAAAAAAAAAACAAGAAAATTACGTTAAAAAAGTGTGCTTGTTTTTAAATGAGTTTAATTTGTAAGGCGAGTAGGTAGCAAAAATCCTATCCTACCCGCCCCTCATTCCCTTTTCCTGAGGGAAACTATTTTACTGAGGGCCTTCTGTGTGGATTTAATGTAAACAAAACTAAAATACATTGTAAATAATTCAACTTGATTAATTTTGTTGGAAGCTATAATATTTCAACATAGAAACAATGAGTACTTTCAATTTTTAAATCGATTTCTTAACTGATAAATAAATAAATTATGTAAGTGAGAGAATATATGGTTTTTTTAATATTGCTTTTAACAAGGATTTAGATTTGGCGGCGTTAGAGAATTCAAAGCTTATTGCAGCGATGGAAACCGAAAAGAAACATTTTAAAAATACTTTCAATAAATCAATAAATCTTATTAATTGTGGTAAATGGAAACGAAGTTATTGAAAATCTCTTGAATGAATTATTTAATTGTATTTTAAGGTGAACTCTTCCAAGGATCAATTTATGCGGAACAAATTGTTCTCATCTTCCCGCAGAGCAAGTTGCACGAGGCGGGATTTTTCTTCACTACAAAGCATTCTCACTAATATAAATACCTACCTACTTTCTATTTATATCCAGTGTAGTCGTACGTGTTGTCTTCAGATTAGTAGAATACTTCAACCAGAGATCGAGACTCTGAGTAAAACGGTTTAAATATAGATCCCTAAAAAATAATGTATTTTTCTCAATTTTCGTAGGGTATTTACAACTATAATCAGATAAACTTTCTACCTAATGCCCATTGCACACGGGGCTTACATTTCATGTCAGGATAGCAAGCTAGTATGCCGGTGACCTGACAACTCAGAATAAAATCAACTTAGAACCCCCTTTGAAAAGTCATTAAAAGTGATGAAAATTTTTTATAGAAAATTTTTATAATAGGTTAAGTTAGGGTTATGGGTTATTTTTAAAATATTTTTTTCAAAGTTTTTAATGACTTTTTAAAGAGTTGTTGAGTTAACTTGATTCTGAGTTGGCGTGAAACCAGTATGCCAGTGTCCTGACCTGGCAAGATTGGCACAAACTAGAGCGGTTTGCACGATGCTAGGAAGTTTTAAGCCAGTAACTTTCAATGACTACGGTAATCAGTAACCATACGTTTGCATTCATCGGTAGTGAAAAATTTACAGCTTTCGTAGAAGAAACATTAAACGTAGGTTATTATTATGCTGATTGTCGTTAATTCGTCCCATTTTTTTGTAATACTGAATAAGGCATAGAAATATATTTATAACGTGGAATTCTAACGTTCCATGGACATTCTTTATTACGATACAATTGTTCAAACTTTAAATTAATCTCGTTACTGAGTTTTGACATTTTTAGAATCGTATCATGTGTCAGAAAAAACAAAGTGCGTCGTAACCGTGCATAGCCGATCGTATACTAGCTTTACTCGGTAACACGAAGTTAAACACAAAGCTAGAATTGAAACTTCAGTGGTGGTGGTCGTCACTAAATCACATATAACCTGTAAACTATTCTGTCTTGAGACACTTACTAGCTCTTCCCTACCTTACTAAACTAAAAACAAAGCACGTTCTGCCTACACGAAGCCAGTGTTACTATCTTACTAGCAATATCTTGCTATGCTTAAAACACTAACCTCGTCGTATACCGGGCGTAAAGGATTATGAACAAAACTGCTTGGGGTAGTCTCCCGTCATAAATGTGTAAATAAAAATAAAATCATGAAAGTCGAATAAATAAATTGCTTCAAAATACATAGGTAGCTGCCCGTATAAAATTATCTCAGTATTGAGCTAAGCCGTCAAACCTCATTTAATAAAAAGGTTTAAAAAAAAATTTATTACTAAGGACGGGTTGTTTCAAAAAATTTGATGAGTTCATCAAATATTTGAAGTTAATTTTCAGGTTCTGTGTAAGTTCTTTTCGAGTTCTGTTTTTTTATCATCATAACCAGCTGCTTCACAAAACTGAAATCATCACAGAACTTGAATAGAACTTACACAGAACGTGAAAATTAACGTCAAATATTTGACGAATTCTTCAAATTTTTTGAAAAAACCCATCCTAAAGTGTAAATCTAATGTTCGGAGGTTTTTGAAGTACCATTTTTGAAATGGATTAATTTTCCCTTTTAATTTTTAATCACAGTCCCTCTCGTTTATCGTTACCAAATAGCATTTCTAGGTCAGCATTTCAAAGCAAAAATAATACCTAAACGCACAATAAATTTGCTCACTCGAGTAGATTTCGTTTTCTGACTAGCATTTAACAAATAAGAAAATACTTTTTTACTTAATTATCCTTTTTTTCTTTTTTTAATGCAGTTGTAAATGTGTGGAAGATTTAAGGTTCATTTTTCTGATTCTGATCGTCGTCCGAAAAGGTGTGATTTTAATACTTTTAATCATAATTATTATTACACGTAACTGGCTACAACGTCATTATGACGTAGAAAACGTTAATGTTTGGTAAGACGGCTGTCACCGACGTTACACGGAGTGACGTCAAAGCCGCCGAATTCATGAATTAAAATGAACGTGCAGTCTTGGCGGCAAATCGAAAATGACATTTTTCAAATCTTTAGAGAAAATTTATTGGTCAACATAAAAACATACATAAATATTTTCGAAATCGTAATTTTTTTCATAACTTTTTCGAGAATAATAAATAAAAGTGAAAATATCTTATATTAAATTTTACTACACAATACACGTAGTTTTATGCATATTTTTCTTGATGAAATGATTTTGTAGCCTAGCATCTAAATTGATCAAATACAACTAAAATTAATACATAATTTTTTATTTAAACGACCAACGTATAAGTTGACGGTGGCGTAAAAATGGACTAACTGAATATCTGTGCATTTTAATCTGGCAACCACTCCTACAATTTAAATACCTGTTTTTACTGACATTGAAATAATAAATAGTTTATTTGCGCACGTTCCTGAGTGGAAGATACTCTCAGTATCGCCCTGGTGTAAGACCACAAGTTACAAGTGGTATGAATTATTATACCACTTGTAAGGTTTTTCCTAAACAATATTGAAGTGAGCTACAAACCCAAGGTAATTAGCCCACTGGAATAACCAAAATATTTAGAAATTCAAAAGTCTCAAACTACTTAGTAACAAATGTAATTAGTATAATTGATTAAAACCCTTAAGACCACCCCGCTTCCCCTCCCTCAAATGTTATGTATATAAACCGTAGATTAAGAATATTTTGTACCAGTCTGAAGATGGCTCTAGCGAGCTGAAACCGGTTACGGTCATTAAACTTAAAGTGGAAAAAAGTTTTATATTTGTTTTTATTATAATATATTATAATGGAATTCCACCATGAATTATCAGTTTCAAAAATAGAAATATTAAAAAGTGCATTCCTTATTTTACTTTTTAAATTGTAATTTTTATAATTACTTATTTTACTACTCGAGTGATTGTTACCCAATTTGGGTAGGTGTTTTTTTATGAATTATAAATTAAGATTATGTTTTTAAAACCCAAAAATATTGGAAAAACGATATAATTTAGGATATAGGATTTATTGGTTTTAATCCGCATTTAGTTGTTCATAGTTTTTGTATTAATATTTTGAGATTTTTGAAAAAAAAACGAAATCTGTATCACTCGATTGGTTAAAACAATATCTACTAAAATATTAACATCTACTAAAAAACAATATCTACTAAAAAAAAATACTGGCATCATTTTTAGAAAATATTATTTAATACTTGTAATTTATACAATTTGCAAATGGTATTTTTAATATCCGTACAGTCGAAACACTTTTCATTATTCAAGCTTCGATAAATCTACTTTAAAATTTTATTCAACCTGATGACCAAGGTTGAATAATTTTTTTTATACAAAACGGTGAAATATCGATACAAATTTAATCATTTTAAAAGTTTTGAAAGTAATACCTACCCTTATTCCAAATGCTCTTCAATTTGATCGCATCCCGTCTACATTGTAGAGTGGTTTGCAGCCGCAGTAACAAAAGATTGCAGTGCGCTCGCCCCGCCATCAGTCTTGCTTTCCATCCGGCGGGCACTCGCAATACCTCCTCAATCTTCATGATCGCCCGTGACTCAGGCCGCTTCACACGTCATTACTCTCCCTTACTCCCGCCGACCTCAGACTCTACGGCTGGAGAATTATTATACAACTTTGATTCTTAATGGGTTTTGTAATTGACACCCTTTGTGATTTTTCTGCATGTGTGTTATCCATCTACTTAACAATATACAGAGGTGTTGATTGGACTTAAATGAATTATTTTTTTTATACGAAAAAACTCTCATACTTATTACTTTTGAAGGTTTTTCCCATCAATGTAATGTTGAAGAAGAAGTTAACAATTATAATTTATAAATGAAAATATGAAAGTGAACAAGATAAAAACAGAAAAAGATAATGGTCGCAACTGGGACTCGAACCCAAAACCTCTCGTCTTTCCGGGACATGCGTTTACCAATTTTGCCATTGCCACCTACTATCCTACATTAAGTTAGGGTTATTAAAATAATTGTTTTGGGAACTCTGAACATAAACGAAATCCATGTCCAAGTCCCACAATCTGTTACAAATAAAAGTGGTGTGTCAGTAGTAAGATAAAAACAGCTTTTTCTGAAAATGACAACATTTTACGAAAAAACTTAAAATTGCAGTAAATTTTTACTGGTTGGAGATTAATTTGCATAAATATATACAGAGTGTTAAGGAACGTACATGACCTACTTTAACCAATGATTCCTGACATTATTTGGAGGTAAAAAATGTAAATGAAATTTTGGTCTCCGGTGACTTTTTTTTTTCAAAATGTTTTTCTTCAAAGTCAAACAATTTTTTTTCTTCCTCTGCATGTCGTCACTTGTCACTCCACCGAGTAGCTGACCCACCCCTTACCCCGCCTCCAACTGTGAGACCAAAATTTCATTTACTTTTTTTACTCCAAATAATGTCAGGAATCACTGGTTTGAGTAGATCAAGTACGTCCCTTAACACCCTGTATATTCCGAAAGAAAAGAAAATTCTTTATAACTTCTTTAAAATAATTTTTTTTTATGAATATTTTAGACGATATATGAAGGAATGTCCCCCCCCCCGCCTAGCTCACCACCTAGACGTCAAGACTTTTAGTATGTTCACACCCTAAGCACCCTGAACAAGTTTCTGAAGGAATCGCTTAGGTTCCTGCTCACGAACTCTACACCTCTTTCCTTGACTTGACTAGTAGATACTGTAAATAATATTTGTTCAAGAATTTTTAAAATCAACAATATCGGGGTTCCGGCGTAGTCGATTCGATGAATATTAGTATTCCAGTACTAATAAATAAAACATTAGAAATGGATATACTTCGTTTATTTATAAATCTAGTGAATTGTTTGTATATTGCAAATAATTGTTTGTTTGTTCATTGCAAACGTTTATTTATAAATCTAGTGTATTGTTTTTTTTTATTTCAAATGAGCAATTATATGTAATAATAATATTTGCATTAATATTCATATAAATAAATCATATCTACATGACCTAACCACGCATTGTTTGCCGAAGCAGATCTAACCATAAAGCAAAGTAACGTAATTTAAGGAAAATAATTAAATGTGATTGTTTAAAAAATAAACACACTTTGGTAGTGTAGGTGCTGAATTCATTTTATTTTTTTTTTTTTTGTTTTGTTTTAGGCAATTCACCCTGGAGAGAGTGCTTTGTGCCGGTAATATTTAAAATGGATAAGAAATTTCGGTTAATCTAATGGGAAAATAATAAAACAAATTAAATATTGGACTCATTTAGATCACTAAAACAAATTAAATATTGAATTCATTCAGGTTAATAAACTTACATAAAGCTGTATGAACACGAGAATTGTTAAGAGATAAAAGGTATGAAATGTTAAGGGGGGACTGGTGTGTGATTTTAATAAGCCGGCGGTATATGTTCTTGAAAGATGAATGGTTTTTACAGTTAAAGAAAACGTGGTCGAGGGTTTCCTCTTCCACACCACACTGGCAGAACGGATCATCTAAAACTCTAATTCTAGACAAGTGAGATGCAATTGAACAGTGGCCAATTCTCATTCTCGAGATACATGAAATGAATCGTTTTGAAAGTTTTTTACCGTGAAACCATGGCTTAGCAGGGATATGGTTTTGAATTCCCGCATAGAAAGATCCAGTTCTTATTTTGGAGACTGCCCAATTTTCTTTCCAGGCACGAGTCATATTGGATTTAAGAATCGGAAAGACATCGGATATAGGAATTCTAAAATTTAGTGGAATAGTTCCGGAATCTGAACCAGATTTGGCGAGAAAATCGGCCATCTCATTACCCTCGATACCCAAATGGGCAGGGACCCAGGCCAACATCGTCTCAAACCCAGATTCACTAAGAGAATTGAGAAGATTTTTTATTTTACATATAATATTGTCTTCCGGATAACGTAAAATATTTGAACTTATTTTAGTTAGAGCACTTAGCGAATCAGTACATAGTAAGGCTCGATGAATGTTGAGAACCTGAATTTGATTTAGCGCTTGTTCAATTGCAAAACATTCGGCTGTAAATATGGAAGCTTCTTTCGGTAATTTATAAGTGAGATTGATGTTGAATTCTGGACTATATATAGATGCTCCACATCTTTTATTTTCAAATTTGGAACCATCCGTGAAAAGGATGGAAAATCCAGGGAATTTCGAAGCCACTATGCTTTTAAAGCAATCATTCACATTTTGAAATTTATTTGGGGAAGATAAAATATTCTTCCGAAAGACTGATGTTATTGTGTTCGGCATAAAAGTGATTGCCTTAAATGGAATATTGTATATAGGAAGATTGGGAACTTCTTGAAGATATTGGAGGGAAGATGATAGAGAATTATAGAGATGAAAACTTTTAATTAAGAGAGGAAAACATTGTTTTTCTCTCAATCTTTTGTTAGAATTCAAATTAACACTTAACCTATTAAGACTTTGTTTAATAGGATGATGTGATAACGATAAAGCCTTGAAAATATATTTATTGGCAAGGAATTGCCTTCTGAAATATAATGGAGGCTCCACACATTCCACCTGAAGCGCATTAATTGGAGAAGACTTCATAGCTCCAATAATCATTCTGAGGGCTTTTGATTGAATTCTTTCCATTTTCTTATCTAGATATTTAGGGAGTGGGTCAAAAAGAAATGAGCCATAATTCAAGTGGCTCCGAACTACGAAATTATACATTAATTTAAGAGTGGTAGGATGAGATCCCCACCATACTCTGGAAACTGCTCGCATCATATTAAGTCCCTTTTCACACTTTGTAGAAATTATCTGAATGTGTGGAAGCCAGGAAAGTTTATGGTTCAAAAGAAGACCAAGGAATTTGATTTGAGTAGCGGTTTGTAGAGGCACATTATCAAAAGAAATTGAGAATTGGGGAATTTTTCTTTTGCGCGTGAAAGCCACGACCCTTGTTTTAGATGCCGCCAGATTCATCCCATTTAATGACAACCAGCTTTTAATATATTGTAAAGCCAAATTCATTTCCTTAGCTGCAAGAATAATATTTTTATGTAACAAATATATAAGGATATCATCCGCAAAGTAAAGACGCTTGATAGAAAAAGGAATTACTGAGTCTAGGTCGCTTATATAAATATTAAACAACAGAGGACTAATAACAGAACCCTGGGGCAAACCTCTCCATAGTTTGCGCCTTAAGCATTTAGAGGAAGACTCAATAATAATGGACCTATCTGAGAGCAAATTAATAATAAATTGGACTAATTTCGGGGGGATTTCTTTTTTAATTAGCTTTTCTTTCAAAACATTCAGTAAAACATCATCGTAAGCTGATGAAAGGTCAAGAAATGTGGCCAATGTATAAGAATTTAGGGATTGGGAAACTCGGATATCAGTTGTGAACAAACTTAAATTATCCATTGTAGATTTCTTTTTCCGAAAACCATACTGATTTGGTGAGATAATATCTTGACTTTCAACAAACCACTCTAATCTGTTCTTCATCAACCGCTCCGCTACTTTCATCAAACATGATGAAAGAGCAATAGGCCGATAAGACGAAATTTCAGATGGATTTTTTCCAGGTTTTAAAATGGGAATGATTTTTTGAGTTTTCCAATCATCCGGAATTAGTCCTGTTTCAAACATATTATTAATAAGAGATAAGAAATATTCAACCGCCATATCAGAAAATGATTTAATGAAACTATTAAGTATTCCATCGGGACCCGGAGCAGAGTCAGAAAGGGTTCTTATTACTAGTTTCATCTCATCAATGGAGAAAGGAGCATCTAGCCAGTTAGAGTGAGATGGATATGGCTTAATAGAAGGCATTTCTTCACATCCGGCCACTGATGGGGGGGCTATTTTATCCGCAAATCCTATAAGAATTTCTTCTGATATATGCTTGGTTCTCGGCGGAGAATACGATGATCCGAATTTTTTTAAGCTAGACCAAACTGAAGATTGGGGAGTTTCCGGAGACAGGTTCTCACAGAACTTCCGCCATCCAGCGCGTTTTTTATTTTTCAAAATTCGTTTGGTTTCTGCCTGGGCTTTTTTAACTGATAAAAAATTTTCTAGTGACATACACTTACGAAAAGAGGAAATTGCTTTTTTACGAGAGTTGACGGAGCGAGTGCATTCCTCGTCCCACCACGGAGTAGAGTGTTTTATTTTAATGTTCGCATTGCGTTTCGGGATGGATTTTTCTGCTGCATTTATAACCATAGAGGGAAACGTCTCACATTGCAATCTGATGTCTCCCGGGGACGATTTTTTTTAAAATTAATAAGGTTATCTAGTTCAGAAGAGAAAATGCTCCAATTCGCATCATTTATTCTAAATTTGAGATTATTTTTAACTGGTGGAGGATAAGTGTTAGATTGATGTTGGAATCGGATTATAATTGGAAAATGATCACTAGAGAGGAGATCGTTTAGGATGTCCCAAGAGCATTTAGATGCTAACGAATATGAACAAAGAGATAAATCAACAGCACTTTTCCGTTGATGAGGGGGGGTGAATCTGGTTGGAGATCCGTCATTTAAAAAACATAGGTTATGGGTATCAATAAAATCTAAAAGATTGCGGCCAAAACGATTTGTTATTTTGCTACCCCAAGAAGGGGAATGTGCATTAAAATCTCCAAGGATCATAAAAGGGGAACAAATCTGGGTTAAGATTGGTGCCCATTCATTTTCAATAAAAGTGGTAGAGGGAGGAATATATATTGATAATATTGTGATATCAGATAAGACAGCTGCTATTATCTGGATATCGTCGGAGGGGGTATGTATATTAATTTGTTTAAACGGGATAGAATTATGGATTATCAGAGCCGTGCCGCCTTTACCATCCGGTCTGTCGTGTCTGAGACAATAATAACCCGGAATTCTTAAGTGAAAGGAGGGTTTTAACCACGTTTCAGAAATGGCGGCCACTGAAACGTCGTGTTCGTCGAGTAACTGAATTAGGTCAGATTTGTTAGCGAAGAGGCTTCTACTGTTCCACTGAAGAATTTTGTTCAGTTTCGAAGTCATTGGGGAGGCAAGATAATAAAGATTTAATGTAATCGGCAGCGTTGGACGGTACAGTATTGTTGTTTGTAAGGATAGAAATTAAAAGGGTAATTAAAGTTTGTATAAAAGAATTATTATTCAATATTTCGGGGAGAGCAGGAGGGGATGTATTACTATTAATGGCACACCCATTGGGGGTCCGAGATTTGGCATTCCCATTCGGGCTGGTCAAAATATTATTCAATTGTTTTTTATCAAGGTAAGGAGTATATTTTGGGTTGGGTTTGACTGGCTTGAGAATGGTTTCTCTGTGAGAAGATGACGTTGAATTTAAAAAGGTGGTTGATTGGAAAGGAGCTGAGGACGATGTCATCTCTGCGAATGATTTTTTCGCAGGAGAGAATAACTTTGAGGCCTGGAAGTACGAAATGTTGTCGGTAGCCATTTTATGTTTTATGTTCCTCTGTCTTGTCAATTCCGGACAGGCTAGACTGACCGCGGTATGTGCACCCGAACAGTTAATGCAAATGGGATTATTGGAAGATTTTGGACATTGATCAAATGGGTGACCTTCTCCGCAAAAGTAACAACGTGGAGGGGAGCGGCATACGGATTTTGTATGTCCAAACCGGCAGCAATTGAAGCATTGAACAGTTGGAAATTTATAAACTTCGACGGGAAGCGAGGTATAATAAATAAACACACGAGACGGAAGGGATTGTCCCTCAAATGTAACAACAACAGATTGGGAAGGTTTCCAGATCGTGTTCCCATCAGTAGAATCCTTGTAGTTCAGTCGACGTGCTTTTATTACTTTCGGGGTTCCTTGGGAATTATTCAAAGCATCAACAATTTCAGCCTCTGGGATCTCCGTGGGTATTCCTCGAACAAGACCCATTCTCGTAAGGTTAAATGACGGGATGAACGATTTATATTTATGGTTTGAGAGCGAGTCAATTTTTTTTACAAATCCATTTGCGGAAACGGCAGTATTAAACTCGATAGATAATTTATATCGCCCTTCCGGTTTAATTGAACCGTTAACAATACCAAGGTTATTATTTTTTGAGTCAAATAAGAATTTTCCAAAATCTAAAGGATGAATAAGTTTTCCTTGTTCAGTTCTCTGAACAATTACGATAAAAGGACCGGAAGCGGAAGCAGGATAAAGTAAGTCAGTACTTTTTGTATTATCGCTAGCTAAAGTACTTGTCTGGGTGTTACTATTGGGGTTAAGGTCGTTAGAGGTCGAGGTTTGTTGAATCGGCGGTATAGTTTTAACTTTCGATGTGATGTAAAGGCTATGCGATGGTCGTCGTTTACGAGATGGAAGCGTAATAGAAGCCTGGCTAGTGGTAGATTCCGAATCAGAAAAATCTAATATCGATCCTGGGTCGGGAGGTCTATCTTCGTCTTCCTCCATTGTATAAAAAAAAACTTAACTTTTAAAAATTAAACTGAAAAAATAATACGCAGTCTATTTCATTGACTGTACAAACAAAAACGGATTAGCCGTAAGTAGGAATGCAAACAAATAAGTATACGATAAACAGAATTAAATAAAATGTAACAATAATCTCTTATCTGTATGAGGCACGGGAACGGGCGAACGGCACTAAGCAATAGGTAAGGTACACACAACCACTGTTGACCGCGGCTCGAATCGGACTCATTCATTTTATTACCATCATGGTGAACAGTTGGAAGAAAATGATTTTTTTGTATTTCCAATTTGCAGAGAATTATTTTATTAATACAAAAAATACAATATTCTTTAACCATACATATACAAAACAACGTGACAAGAACTTTCAATTTCATTTCAAAATAATCGGAGAACTGAAACAAATCGTCATTTCAAATTATCAAAATGACAACATATTTTAATTTTAATGTCGTCCCAACATTATTCCGATGGCCTTTTCAAATATTGCACCAAATCATTTCACAGGGTTTAAATAAACTAAACTCGAATATAATGTGTTTCATATTATAACGTTCAGTTCAATTTTCATAACAAATATAATGTGCCCTTTAAAATGTACTTCACTCAAAGCTCTCGTAATGCAACACGCTTTTAATTAAATATTCATACTTGAGTTATTCATCGAGTTCGTACGTCCTTCAAGTCGAATAGCTTTATATGTACAGCGGTATTTATATACCTATAAATATTTAATGTCATTTTGTGTTTTTAAGGTTTTACTTTGGGAGGCTGGTATGAGTACCGCCGCTCCGGTAACCATTTATTAGATAACTAAAACCCCTTCCATATGTCACTCTAAGCGATTCGCCAAGTTTCATGACTTAGTAAGGATGTCTAGGTTCGTGGGATGAGGTTTATCCAGGTCTTAGTGTCACGGGAATCGGGAGCGACTGGTTGAGGAAGACTTTTGATGTTTTTGGCCGAACTTTCTCGACGTATTGCCTTGAACCTCAGCAGGGATGGATTTATACGTCTGTCACTACTGGATACATTGACCCCCAGATTCCTACTCACTCCTCATACTTTTTTCCTTCAAAAAACTTCCACTCCTTCCTTTCCACCCAGCACCTCAAACATGACAGGCCCGGAGTTGTTTTCATCAGGGCCTCGTGTGTGGATCTAATGTAAAAAAACAATTGTTTATAATTAAAAATAGTTTAAACACACAATTAAAGGTGGGATTAACTGACAGACAAGCCACCTACTAAAAACTTTTTTGAAATAAAGAAACGTTGTACGAGTAACACACCCAAATCTAGTTTTTAAAATTTGCCGTTGCTTTAAGTTAACGCCTACATCGCTGGTGTAAAAAATTCCGTGCCCCACTTGTATTCAAACTAGACTCAGCTGAACCTTCTACTCATTGAACTATTAACAACTTAAAATGATGTTATTTGCAAATCGCTATATAAAAACTAACTTATAACTTCGCCGTTTCCCCAGAGAATGTAGAAAGGACAAAGTGTTACAAAAATCGCCTTTGGAATACTTCTCTCAATGCTTTAAGTAGTTTTCAAACATCGCTTACGCGTACATTAATTAATTATAGTAATTTTGTTAGAGTGTTTTCACTTAGAAAAATATCTGCCCTAAATGCATTTATTAATTTTATTTTCTGTGTGTACAAAATGGCTTCAAATAAAATTGTTCAAATAAAATTCAGAATATTTACTTGCTCTACGTGATAAGGAAAATGATACATTTTCACGAAGTGGAACATCAATATACTTACATCTATATAAAAGTGAAATAACTAGTAAGATTTATAAAATAATACTTTCTTATAAAGCAAAATAATTTAAAAGGTAGGTTCATAATAATAATATCTTTCATTTTTGTATTATTTTTTTCTTTTACCATTTTTTTTTCTTTTAATCTTGCAATATTTTTATTTTTACTTGCTATATTTATATATGTAAAATATGGAACTCGTGGGACTGCACCACCCTCTCTCTCCCTCTAAATGGCTCTTTTTTTTAATAAACTATTAAAAAAAAGAGCCAGTGCATCTGAGTAGGCCCCCAGTTATCTAAAAAGAGAAATGCTTTTTCTGATTCCCTATCAAATTTTTTCAAAGGTATTTCTTATGCATTTTTGTTTCGACGCATAAACGGTAATTGTATATATATATTTTTTATAATTTTTTACAGTGGAAATAGGCTTTTTAAAGATAAACCAAACTTTTCTAAAAATTTTAATTAAAAACAGTAATTTTAAATATAATCCAAATAAGTCGATGTTTCTGAATGTATTCGAAAGCTATTAGCTGTTTTTAAAGGATATGTGATCCAAACGTTATTATTAGAAATACAAATATATTTTTTTTAATTCTTAAAATTGAATGCAGACTTAAAAACATTAAAACATAGCTCGCCACAGGTTTTTTTTTTTACTAAAATTATGGATAACAACAAAAAGAAGAAAAGACACATGTTTTTTTTAGATAAGTGTATTAACAAGATATTATCTTACTTGTTTGACGTTTTGTAAAAAAAATAATTAACATTTAAAAAAATCATAAAATTTGGTAAATTTTCTCATGATTTTAAGTTTCCTAGAGGGACATATTTATTTTTTTTTCTGTTAGCTTATAAATTCCTTTTAAAATGTGGTGCTCTCTTCGGATTGTTTAAACCATATTTCTCATATTAGCAATATGGGAGATACAACGATTTATATAGCAACGTGAGTTGTTCCCAAAAGCGAACAAATAAGACTTAGGGGTTAATTAAAGATTATCATAAAATATTGGCCATGAGTGACTATTCACTTAAAAGTGCCACACGAAATAATAAGTTTTTGTAGATTTTTCTTTTTGTGAAATCACTCCTCAATTGATCAATGTTCTTTTCACCTTTTTCATTATATCTTCTTTGAAATTTAACTAGTAAAAAAACCATATTTTTTCATCTAAAAGGTTAAAGGAACATTTAAGCTTTCATTCTTATTCCTTATTAAATGTCCATCACCACAATTAAGTACTTAAAGAAGCTTTTGAAAAAGTTCCCCGGCCAACATTCCGGAATCTCCAAAGTTTCAACTGCTACGGCGGCGTAACCACAACGGCGTAGCACCGAGAAGCGTTACGCCAGCTCGTTATTACTACTCGTACTTCGTTACCAGTACAGCGCAGTGTACAGTGGAGGAGGGCACTGAAATACGGACAATATAACGTGAAACGTTGAAAACTACCGTTATTGTTGCCAAGCCGCTGCCGGAAGGGGGCACCCACACAGATGCAGACAAAAATTCTAGACAGTGGATCTGCAAAGCTCTGAATTGTTAACCATTTTTTGGTTACTAAGAAAAGTTTTTAACCAGTCAGAAAACATGTTAGAGAATAGTAGAAAATAATAGGTGAGTTTATCATTGGTACGCGATTACTGTATTTGAACTAGACGAACTTGGATATTTTTGACTTTCGAGTCTTCTTCACTTTTCCAGTTACAAAGATACAAGACTTTCTCGTAAAGTATACGACTCGCTTAAATTTGCCCATTTGAAACTAAAACTCCGACGGTAAATTAATAAATACCCATCATTTCCTTTATAGTATTCACGGAATTGGGTTTGCAAGACAATAATTGTATTACTCGCCGCAAAATCTTCACATTACAAAAACAACTACATTGTGTAAGATACTTACAAACTAGCTTGAACTAACAAAACGTTTTTTTATTTGTCGCCTTGCGGTTTTGATTACCCACGCCTTCAAATCCTTATATTCTTCTTTGTGTGCCCTATCAGTTCCCCCAGACGTTGGCGATTACTCTGGAAAATGTGTCTCTGTTTTGCACTGCCCAGAATAGCTCTAGAAGACATTTATCTGCTACCAGGCCCTCGGCGACCCTCTATCTTGCCTTTTAATATTGACCTTTTCGTCCCGGAACGAAAAAAATCACACATGACCCGAAGGGGGGTCACTCGGGGACCCCAATTTGTTTTGCATATTAAAGGGTGTTAATGACATATTTTTTTGTAATTTGTTATAATAATAATTAGAGGGAAGTATAATCATCGTATTTCAGTAGTCATTTTCAAAATCGTTTCATAAATAAAGTCATAATTAATATTCTAATGAATTTAGACCATAACGTGTATTTTTCCATAGAAAACAGAGAAGGCGGGCCGATAGCCAACATAACACCTTGTTTCCGAATCTCGGCTGGCGATTGGCGTTCACCGGAAACGACTCAGACCGAATGATCTTTGACCGGCAAGCGAACATTATAGCATTGTAAAAAGAGCAAACGAGATGCGCAGTGTAAACGAACGCGATCTAGTCCTTTCCACTAAAAACTTAGACATTAATTGCTATCGCTTAGAATTATCCCGATACATTCAGCAGATAGGGACGGGGTACGCCCGAACAGGGGGGAAGGGGGGCGGGTGGCACAGATTATTCGCCGGAATTTGTTATAAACTAATTAATTTTAAGAAAAGTAGTAATGCGATATTAATTTTTTTAATGCAAATCGATAACCAAATAGTTTTTCTAAGATTACTCAAATTGTTGAGTACGTGGTTTAAAAAACAACATAGATACAGCGTAAAACTCTCGTTAATGTAGGTGCGTTCCCCCGGTCCGGTAAGAAAGTGTTAATTGGATCAAGTGATAATTTTCCCCTTACTAATGTAGGCAGTTATCTATCTGCTCTAGCCCACCTGAGAATTTCTGTGTTGGTGATCATGTCGGTCCATGGGACTTTGAGCATTCTCCGGTGAAGCGGCATTTCAAAAGCTTCTAACCTATTCAAGGTATTTACTTTATCGACATATTAATCAGTTGATAATATACAAACTAATAAATGGCATGAAGTGATTGTTTTCTTCGAAGTTAACTGCAAAGATAATCAGACAAGTGCATTTAATAATCAAGTGCATTTTGAACAAAAATATGCTCCATAAGGATGGCTAATTTTGGTAACATAGCCTTGTTTCTTGTTTCTTGAAACTGAATCTCGTATTTTTGGAAATCACGACTACCGTAATAAATTTTGAAGTTTAGTTAATTATAAGTAATAATAAGTGACCAGTTCAAATATGCGGGCTCCATCGAAGCCAAGGTTAAATTACCCTTCCAAAATCTAGGCCTACTGTACAGGGCCCGCTGATACTTTAATAATACACAACTGCTTACCTTGTACAAATCACAAGTGCGCCCCACGGTTTAATTTGGCAGAAACCTCAGATCTGGAGCTCCGAAATACCCTTGATTGATTGGTTTGATCGATTCTTTCATCTTAACAAACGGATTGCAATCTTTAAAGCTGAGTAATCGCGCAGGGATGCTATCTATGTTCTACCGGTATTTCAATAGAAGGTGCTCCGAGGAACTAGCGTCATTGATCCATTCAGCACCGGTGCATAGTCGGGAAACACACTTCACGCGCGCCCAACATGTGTGCACGGTTGAAATTTGTCACATGAGAACGGATCGCTTCTTCGACTCGTTCTTGAGTTCAACAGCTCGGCTGTAGAATGACTTGCCAGAATCTGTGTTTTCTCCTTCCTGCAACATGGATCTTTGTCCAATGTCCATTCCTTCCTCTCCTCGAAAAGACCCTCCACACAGCATCTGAGATGACATAGGCCCTGAGGGAAATTATTTTCCTATTTAAAAAACACACACGAGAGCGAATAATCGGTGAAAAGTAAAATAGTACCAATATTTATCATTGTGACGCTCTATGCGTTCCAAAATCATGCTAATATTTGTTTGGAAATAATGAACATGGCAACAACGAAATAAGTTATACGAACATATTAAGCCGCCGCTATCCGAATTTCAACCGATTTCTTACATATCTCCCTTAAACATTTGAAGTTTTTAAGCTTTCAAAAAAATAAACGTTATTTTTGAAGATAATATCTAGATACGTTTCACGCCGAAACGCAAATTATATGAAATTCCCTCGATAGAAAAAAATCGCAAAGTATGCTCTGAAAATTATTAAAAACAAGTCTTTATCTATTATTTTACAAGTTATATTAGTGAAAAAATTCACAATGTTTCTTTAAATGATACTTAAGATAACTTCTACGAGATTTTTGCTCTATTTTAAACGAGTCATGTTTTATTAAGCATTTTCGCAATTTTCGCTTCATTTTTATCACTTAAAATATTAGCACGCTCTATCCAACATTCGTAATTACATATCTCTCCATCTTCTTCTTTTTGAGGCGAGAAGCGCCGCCTTAACGTTGAATATCCATGTAATACATTAATTCCCCTACTTCTGAGTAGGTTAATTTCAATCGAAATTCACTTAAGTCAAGATATATTAGATAATTTTTTGGTTTTGGTACATTTTATGTAAATATCATTTCGCCAAAAATATAAATATAAATATAAAAAATAAATATAAAAACATGAATACAAAAAATACACTTTTTTAAATAAAGTCATAAATTTATAAAAAATTCTTTAGATATTATGAAACCTGCTTGTTTTTGCGGCTACTTTTCGAAAACTCTCCCTGTCATATGTTCATCATTCTACTAATAGCTACAAATGTATTATTTTATTTTTTTTTATTTTTTTTTTTTTACTTTATTTATTCTCATTTCTTTGTACATATAATGTATAATAGCATATAGTATACATATAATAACATAATATATAATAACAAATAGTATGAACAAGAAATGAAAACCCACCAAGGCACTGCCTGAGTGTGGGTAATATTATAACAAAATACTATATTTCCAAGTACCCAAAGTATAAATAAAATAGACTTAAAAAACATATAAAATATAAAGTTAGTATAAAAAGTTAGTATTACATTGGTAGAATAAGTCAAAAAGGTTTTTTTTCAACTATAATAAAAATAAAATAAAAATATAGAAAAAACATACTGATTTTTATTTTTTTTATTTTTTTTTTTTAGTTATTTAAAAAAAAAAATAAACAGAAAACACATTGTACTAAAGTTTAGAAAGTAACAGAAAGTGAGTTGTAGAAAGATGGATAGATTTATAGAAAAAGCGTTTCAATATCTACATTATTCAACCATAATTTTACCTCTTTTACATATTTTATCATTTTATTTATCATTTGAGTTTGTAGTGGTAGAAGGTTAAATGAACGAGGACCAATGAAACTGCTATGTGTCTGCAATAATTTAGTATTGGTATGTGGGGTGTAAAATATATTATTTATTCTTTATTATTACCTCCATAGGACTGCGTGTTATTACCTCCATAGGACTACGTGTGAAAACCTTATTACGCCTTGCATAATTAATATACTACCTACAGACTTATAAATACTTAAATATTATATAATACAGTACCAGTGGCAAATATAGTAATATAATTCAGCATATTTATGTATTTTTCATCAAACCGATTCAAGCCAATTATTGCTGAAATCTTTAAAAAAAAATTCTGGTTTATCTTTCTCAATACAGATGTGTATTGATGCTCAACTAACTAATTGCTGTCGAGGGACTTTAAGTTTACTTAAGTAGACTTTTGCATTTATCATATAAGAATATATTATTGAAAATAATATTAAAATAGATAGTACCTATGTGAACAAAGATGAGGCGAGCGCTTTTGATCAGTTTGATTGTATTTCATGATGAGATTATTCAATTTTCTTAATATTCTTTATTAAGCTCCTACTGAATAGCTACTTGGGGATGGTTAGTTTTTTATAAAAAAAACTCCTAATATTACGAGTATAATATCATACGATGTCTAATTTAAAAACCTCGAGCGCTTGCTATTTATGGAGAAATTATTTTTCTCTTCTCCTTTAAAAGGAAATCTATTTTTGTAGCAATTATATTTCATCTCAACTAGTTTCCTTTAGGCCAATTTTATCTCGGGAAAATTTCCGGAGGCTAATTAAAAAACAAAAAATTATGATAAATTTAATTATTTTGGAAAGGAAGTTTTGCAATCTAGTGTTCAACTAATTAGCCGTGTTTTTCCTTGACTATGTGTTGACATTAATGCTGTGAATTTTATGTATTTGCTAGTCTTTTCATATTTTTGGTGTGTTTTCCTTTGGAAAATGATGGGAGGAAAATAAAAGTGTTCATGTTTTAATTTAGTCTTTTTTAATTTTTAAGATATATATAAAATAAAATGAATACTAATAACTAAGAATAGCTAGCTATAAGTCAGTTTGTTTTATTCTTCTTATGGCTGTACTCAACTCTTGTGAAACTTAATACTTTCACGGTTGCCGAACATAAAACATTTGTTTGTGCAAAGACCCACTTGTAGTGTAATGTAAACGTAGGGTCATTTTTTTATGTATTTAATTTATTTCAAACTAATACTTATTTCAAACATAATTACTAACTTATAGAAAAAAAGGACACAAGAAACTAACATGATCATTTTGATTCCTTTATTCAGAAAACAATTTCAAGATGTTATTGGTACTTTTACGAATTTCGTGAAAATCGACACCTGCTTCCATTACATTGAGCGAGTTCACAAGCCACTAGTCGGCAAATTTAAAAGCGGGCAAATTGGCGAGTGCCATTGTGATGATGACATATAAAACGTTCCACTCGCTCAGTAGCGAACTAGCTAGCGAAAGGCTGAGCTAAAATCACGACTCCTGCGAACTAATTCTGTCGACATTTTGTAGAAAACTAAGATATTCGTAGCTAGCTCACCGGTAAAAGCTATTTGCCGGCTACTTAACAGATTGTACAACGAATAATTCAGATCAAGAAGTAGTTTGACAGTTACAAAATCAGCTGTTCGCGGGCCACCATCTTGCCATCCGCCGTACACGCTAGCGAGTAGCGAGCAAAGTTGACCCCCTTTCAACTTTATCGTAGATTGTCCACAATCCGTTAGTTAGCTAGTAATACGATTACACTGAGCGAATTTACGAGCAGATAGTGAATTCGCTGGCTAGTAGCTAGTGGCTTTAGATAAGTTTTTCGAGCGCCGTATTACTGCCGCAGTCATGTTGTGATTTTCTGGTCCGTCATGAGTTGGGCAATCAGCCCTTCAAAGGATAACGTGGATTTTTAGTGATAACAGGAAATCCATATGATATGGAAATAAAATCAAGTATATAATGGTTGAGATGAGGTTCTCTCGTGCAATGCAAATCACTCGGACTTTAGGAAATACAGGAACTTATTGTTAATTTTTTTTTATTTGCCGGAAAATCTGGGCGAGAAATTATCTGAATTGATTAGTTGTGATTTAGATTGAAAGCGGTGCCACACACAACTATAAAATATGTGGCTTTGCGTATTTCAGCATATCACTCGCCATATATTCCAAATTTTTTTTTATTAACTCCATACAGGAGGCTCTGAGAAAAATAATTTCCCTCAGGCCTATGTCATCTTTGAAGGTGCTGTGTGGAGGGTCTTTTTGAGGAAAGGAAGAAGTGAACAAGGTTTCTGTAGAAAGGAGAAAGTCGGCAAATCGTTCCACAACCGAGATGATGAACTCAAGTCGTACAGACGACCCGTTCTCATGTGACTAACGTCAACCATGTACAAATGTTGGGCGCGTGTTTCCCGATTATGCATCAGTGCCGAGGGGATCAATGACGCTAGTTTCTCGGAGCATCTTCCATTGTGATACCGGTAGAACAAGGACAGCATTCCAACTTGTGTTCTAAAAATTGCAATCCGTTTGTTAAGTTAGGAGAATCTATAAAACTGACCACCGTTTCTGCACAGAGTCAAGGGTTTTTTTTTAAGTATTTAGCAGCTTTAGACCAGAGGTGGCTGCCGTTTCTAGAACTTCGAGGATTTTTGAAGAGAATTATCGAGATTTTGGGAGTTTGCGTATTTGCAGTGACGATTTTGTGTATTTATGCGTTGGTATGAACTACAATATAATGTACTACCTATGTATTATAGTTAAATATTATGTACTGTGTATTGTAGCACATTTGAATGAAAATATGCATTTGCATGGTTATTGATGCATTTGAATGAAAATTTGTTTAATGTTTTTGTCCCCTCTGCATACCCCTTCGGGTACACTTAGTTGTACGTGGTGTGAGTAGGTGTACCCGTTATTTCCTAAACCGATTGTATGTAATAAGAATGCCAGGGACAACTGTCGGGGAATTAACTGTCATGGAACCGTAAAAAAATTGTCAAATTTTCGCCGATGTATTTCTGTAGTTATGTAATAAAGACCAAAGTAATCTTTAAAAATGCATATTTTTACAGAAATGTGTACGTAGCAAGATTTTTAGTCATATTTGTGACAATATCATTATGTATGAACGTATGTCCTTTCACTTGTGACCAAGACAGTCAAGCCTTTTGTAAGCATTTACATGCTCCTGCATTACAAATATTATTCTTATCAATAAGAAAAAAATAAATAATTAACTTTTTTTTAAATTTGTTTTTGGGGTGCTATGCCCTGTTACGCTATCTCATTATTTAGCTTCTTTCGGACAGCGTTACAGTGTCCAACATCAGGGCAGATGTGTGACACATCTACCCTGATGTTGGACACTGTAACGCAGTTCGAAACGTTGGCTAAAGTAGGAAATAGCGCAACACGGCATAACGCCCCAAAAACAAATAACGAAAATACTTTTGGCCGTGAAAATCTAATATCATACCAAATTATTTACTATCGATACGCGGTGGTCGAAAAATCAAGAGAACTTTGAAATTATTATTTATTATTTTAACTTTATGAGTAAAAACTCAAACTGTAATATTTAATTAAATGAAGACATTATGAGCGAAACTCAATCGAAAATCTGGAAACAGAAAAATCAGAAAAAGATATTGGCACCTCTGGAACTCAAACCCAGGACCTCCCTACTTTCCGGGTTGGGGCTCTTATCCACTGAGCTAAGGTGTCGATATCCAATTCGGTCACTTTTAACTGTACCATACTTCGACTAAGAACCACCCATATTATCTTCATTTTTCTTTGCCCCAACCCGGAAAGTAGGGAGGTCCTGGGTTCGAGTCCCAGAGGTGCCAATATCTTTTTCTGATTTTTCTGTTTCCAGATTTTCGATTGAGTTTCGCTCATAATGTCTTCATTTAATTAAATAGAACTTTGAAATTGTTGCAATTGTTTTTTAAACCTCGTTTCATTGATAAAAGTTCAATGAACGAAGAACCTTCGACAGGGGTGTAGAAAAATTGTGCACTATCGAGTCCACATTGTCATATTTTTATTATTTTTCATTGCACTTATTTTTAGTACCTACCTGCATACATTGACTTATTTTGGAAAAATGACTTTGTTCTGACCAAACCATTTTCGCAGAATTTGCACTAGGTATATCTTTTTGCACGAAGTGTTGGGTTTTTGATATTTCTGTTATTTATGTCCTAAGTACTTTTGTTTGCGCTTTTTCATTGTGTTGACAATTTCCGTATGAGTTATTTAACTCGGTGCCTCCGGGGAACTCTCATGGGACAACATGCTCGGAGTTCAAAGGTTCTATTTTAGTTCTCTATTACAATGCGTGTACTACAACGAATGTCGGAATCAACGTTTGTATTCTATATAATAAGAATAAAATAAACTGAGGTAACTTTTAATACTAAGGTTTCTTGAAAAAAGTAGGTCCTATCATCAAATTTTGTTTTTATGGGATATGTGAAAATCATTTTTTTTTTAACTTTATATGAATGAATCCAATAATACATAGTTTTAACAAACAGGGTGTGTTTTTTTTAATTAAACCACTGAGGTAAACTAGTGATATCAGGTAACTTTCGACAGACTAGCCGTAACTTCACAAGCTGGTTGGTGTGTATTGGTACCGCCGCCCCGAGAATCAGTTATTGCATAACCAATACTTCTGCCATAGGTCACTCTTTGGTGACTCAGCTAGGATGCCCGGGTTTACGGGGTGAGATTGGACAGATCTTGGTGGCGGTTGCGTCTACCCGCCTACTGCGTAGTGCGTTGATTTGAGAGAGTCCAGTTGAGGAAGGCCTTCTGACGTCTTCATCCTCTTAACCCATCGCCTTGCACCACAGTAGAGGGTTGTATTCATACCAGTCACTTCTGTATAGACTGACCCCCAGATTCCTTCTTTCTCTATAAACCTACAGTTTTCTTTCCCAGAACTTTCTCTCATTCTTTTCAGTAAAAAGAACCCCACACAGTATCCCCAAAGAAGATATTGGTTTTGAGTAAAATTATTTTCATCAGTACATCCTGTGTGAACTTCAAGTTTCTGCACCATGGTGAAGATTGTTTTTATACCCAAACATATTTCTTGCTTCAGAGAGAAGATTTAATTGAAATCGACTAATGCACAAGTAAATAAAACCCTTTAAAACAAAAAAACGTTAAATCCGCGCACGCCTCTGGCACTGTCCGTGACAATTTGGGACAATATTTGCCCTTCGTCAGGTGGGACACTTGCCCTTTACGGGACATAGTGAAGCATAAATGTCAACAAGTCGAAAACAAAAGTGGCGAACTCGTGCGTGACGCCTGACGGAGATTTATTATGGAGGAGTAGCGACTAGCAACACTGGCGACATACCGCAGGATGTCACTGTAGTGTGGATACTTGATAGGTGATTGTGCATTTTAAAGCTTAGCCCGAGTTTACCGTGGCAGTAAACGAAGCATTTTTAACTGGTAACCTGATTTTGGTCGAGATTCAGCAAACTTAAAAGATATATTGTATATTATAGGTGCCAATTCATTTTACAGTACAATGGTTTGCAACACAAATAAATATATTTGAATTAATATCTTTTAAAAAAAAATTATAAATCACCTACATAGTTAGACGGTGTTTTTCATAGAAACGATTACATATTAAAGTCAAATTTTATTGTAGATTACGCAAGCATCGACGGGTATAATGAATGCCTCCCGCAGTTAATATCAATCGTAGTCAACAAACTCATGGTCAGTGAGGAGGATTCATAACCTCTATATAATACCGTAATCCACCTCTTTCCGGCAAGTGGCAATGTGATCCCACCATGCTCTTTTATCTCCTTACTTGCCTGCTACGGCGATGGGACAATAAACCGGGGCTTAGTGCGCCGGGAGTATACGCTGATTGCGCTTTTGTAGTACACATGGTCACTATAATAATCATATTGCCATGGTTCCACGATATTATGACCGGCCATTCTGGTCAGCAGTAGTGTTTAGTTGTTTATTATAAGAGAAATACTGATTATCTTGAAAACATATTTATAATAAAAACCTGTAGTGCCTTTAATAGATTATGCACAGACATTGATGTGTTTAACACGAACCTCACTAAATTTATAACATTCTTAACAAAATAACATTCGATCAAATATATTTAACAGAAAACTTAACATTTCATTGATTAATTTTTTTTTTTGTTTTCAACAGTTTGAATTTGAATAACATATTATTTGAGGATTACTAAAGATATTATTTGAGGATTTGAGGACGAAATATATTACCAAACAGAAACATATTTTTTATAAATCTAAATTCTAAAGTTATATTACGTATCTACTTTACTTTGTTTTACTTTATTTATTTTGTTTTAAATGTTGATATACCTATATAATTATGTAAAAAAATTCTGTTTTGCTTCATTTTGGAAGCAAATTTGGATTTTTAAGGTTAAATTTTAATATAAAAACGATAAATATTTGTTCCGATGTAAATAAGTAATTTGTAATTTTAATTTTACATCAACCATTTTTTTTTTGTTCATCATAAATTTATAATAATTTTAATAAAATTATTGTTTAAATATTTTTCATTTACTCAAAAATTGCTTTGAAAATCATTGAACATTAAAATCTTTAATTAACATATTTTATTATAATTTAAACAAAATATAAATAAAGTAGCTCATATTCGTACTAGATATATGATAAAGCTTTAAATAATAAAAATAATTTTTCAGTTTGGGTGGGTATTTTGAACTCTAATCCAAAATAAAGATGTATGAAACAGGCCGCCCAAACGTTCCTCTTAAAGAGATTAGTGAAAAACCAAAAAAAAGCTTCTGTAATAGCAAGCGGCACTCACGACAAGTTTTCGGCTCCATGTACCTTATATTTCCCGAGTAGAAGTCTATCACTGGATTAAAAAATATTTTCCATCATATTAAAAAATATGTGTGCTTTTGTTCTTCTTTTCACGGCGCACACCTCTAAATCCAGCAGTAGGATCCACTGAAGTGCCCAGTTAAACGTTCCATGAACGCCCCAGAAAAAGTTTTCAGCGCACAAGCGCCACTGCTCGCCGGGTCCGGGACATTCGCAATGCTTCTGCCTCGCTGCGTCTCCGCTTGTTCGGGCTGAAATATCTACTCGCTCTTGCCGGGGCGAAGTAGTTTGTATTGGCCTTTGTTGGACTGCATCTTCTATGGCTTCATAAACCCTTCAAATGCACCGACAGCGAACACGGGGTAAGATGTTGTTTAAAACACCGCGAAATTGTATCATGTTTAGCTTATTGAGATTTAAATCTACTTTGCATTTTGCAATGTTTGGTATTATTTACATTCAAACACCATAAGTTTTCAACGACAATAGGTCCTTGAAAACAAACTGGTTTATTATGAGTTTATGTATTAACAATAATTATGCTACAAGTCACACGACCTGTCTATACTGGCGGCTAATTGAATCTGAGAGGTAGACTGGCTCGAACCACTCTCGACGGCCACCGACTACTTGAGCACCCTGTCGGCAATCGATAGAAGTAATTTACCTGCTGGCATCTGTCGGCATCGCTTAGAAGCTCTTTCAATACATAATACTCTTGAATCTCTTGCAATTCTTTTTTTCAACTCTTCCAAGTACATACAAGACGTTTAATTAGCTAACAAAAAATTAAAAGAATTTATACTTTTTTTTAATGAAAACAAGTAACTTTGTGTACACCACTATTTAATTGACAATGTCGACAAGATAAAATTTGTACTTTATATGGACTGTTGTGGTATGTGTGTCATTTACTAGATTACTAGTCTATGTTGTTATATTTACTACGTTGTCATGTTTTAATTATCCACGCAAATGCATCACTTTCTGTTCCAGTATTTTGTTGATAAAATGTTTACCAAATTCGTCGTTCCCAAAATCACAACACAACAAAATGTACGTAAATTAAAACCAAAATTAAAACCAAACTCCCAAATATCTTTCTTGTGAACGAAATTGTTTCTAAAGGTTGCGTACATAATTATGACGCTTTAGAATAATAGCTTAATTATATAAAAAAAAACTAGACAACAGAACAGCTCAATCTATAGATGACTTATTTTAGATTAAGAATTTGGCTGATTTACGGGGCTTTAAAAATAAAAGTACTTACTTAAAAAATCTAATTTCTCATTTTATTATAATAAGCCATATTCTCAAGCCTCCACTAATTATTTGGTTTCGGTTTCCTCTTTGTTGCACTACTTATATAAAATATAAATCCAGAATATGATAATTTATGTATTGTATAATATATAATGTACAACAAAAGTTTGTTTTGCTGACCATAAACTGCCTCCTGATTTTTTTTTACTTACGCTTTTTTGCTTATCCTATGCTATTATAGCACTAATAATCAATTAATTTGTTTTCCTATTATTGCATTGTTTACATGTTGTATATTTTATTATCATGTTATTTTACCGATCAATATTATATAAGGGCCATCATGGGGAAAAATTAAGAAAATCACCACTTTATGTGAAATCTTTGTTTTTGAATGTATTATGGAATAGCGCTTTTGAAATGAAATAGCACAAAATTTTGGCAAGTTTTATATCACTGTTATTATTACTAAAAATGTACGATAAGTCCGGACATAAATAAAAGACAGAAAAACGGGTGAATTATTAAAATATATCGTGCTCGCTGTTACAATATTAGGCAGGTTTATAAGATAAATTAAATAAAATTTTAGATCGTAGCGTACCTACCAAATGTTTTTCAGATTAAATAAATTAATTTTGATTATAAAATATATATAATACAGCTAAAAAAGAATCTTGAGCAAAACAAATATAAAATTTATCTTATCGTGGGATGTTGTATTTTCTAACCGAACTTTATACAATTTTGGGAACATTATAGCAATATTACAAAAGAAGAATATATTTTACCGATACGAGTTTAAAACGTTTAGGCAAGTTTTCTAAAATTCATAGATAACTTGTTATCTCAATATTTGCACGTTAAATTCAGCACTGTTTCCAGTATCGAAATTTCCTCATAAATTCAGTTTGATTTATTCAAAATGTCGTAGCACACGGTACCCGTTCTCGACCCCGTTCTATCGCTCAGGTGAACAGCGAACATTGAACACTACGCTAGTTCCTCGGGATAAGCTTCGCTCTACGACGTAGCTAAGGCTCTACGAACCAGAATAAGACTGTAGCTGAACTACTTGCGATTTTATCATTCAGCAAGGCCTACGGAGGATTACATGGAAGGATACAAGGATTACTGTTCAAACATGACTACAAATAAACTGATTTACATTATAAGGATCAACTTGTAGTTTGAGTCTGAATTCCTTAGTTACAATGAAATGTATTATTCTCGGTAAGATATTTTATGTAACTACATATTTTTTAGCAAAATAACGAATTTATTTATTATTGATAATTTGAAGTTATAAATAAAGCTGATAAAATTATTTGATAAGCTTTTTAGGGTATTCTAGTCTAGAAGCATGAATTTTAGGTGTTTTTTCAGGTGCAATAAAAAAAACATAATATTTTTACCAACTATTGTTTTGTCAAATATTTATTAAACATTAAAAAATTTATTAAAAAAAAAGTCAAACGAAAAAATTATAAATTCAAAAAGTTACAGGGTGTTGAAGTGGGGGGTCTTAAAAAAATGGCGCGCCCTGGTTGACACGATTGCAACCCTCCCGCTATAGTCCGAACTAATGAAAAATAAAAAAATAAATTTCGCAAAATGGCAGCTGTCTGAAATAAAAAAGACGTTTTTGTACCAGTTTTTTTGACTTTCCAATTTTTTAAAAATAGTTAAAATTGAAATTTTGTTATAATTCTAGTTCCCGCCATAGAGGAATGTATATAAAAAGCTCACACCAATTTTCAAGTAAGTTGGTTTAGTAGAACTTGAGATATCTTGTCAACCGTCCCAAAAAGGTGGTTTGGAGAAAAATGACCGCCAAAAAACTCGGTCCTGGCACACGCTCTTTGCTTCACTCACATTCATACATCGTCTCATAGATACTCTTCTATTATTCTGGTTTTTGACATGGCCCGACTCAAGTATCTGATTCACTTAATCGTGCCATGTCTTAATAATATCGTCAAAGGTAATAATGTTTTCTTTGGTAATATTTTCAAAGCTTCAAAAACCATTATTAAAAAGCTAGGAGTTAAACCCACGACACCTTGCTGGCAACCCGGGAAATGTGCAATGACCCACCTAGCTACTAACCATCGTTGTATTAACACTTCCGTACCGGACTAGGGGAACGCACTTACACTAACGAGAGTTTTACGCTGTATTTAAGTTGTTTTTTAAACCACATACTCAATAATTGAGGTAATTCTGGAAAAAATATTTGGTTATCGATCTGCATTAAAAAAATTAATATCGCATTACTAATTTTCTTAAAATTAAATAAATTATAACAAATTCCGGCGAATAATCTGTGCCACCCGCCCCCCTTCCCCTCTGTTCGGGCGTACCCCGTCCCTATCTGCTGAATGTCTAAGTTGTTAGTGGAAAGGACTAGATCGCGTTCGTTTACACTGCGCATCTCGTTTGCTCTTTTTACAATGCTATAATGTTCGCTTGCCGGTCAAAGATCATTCGGTCGTTTCCGGTGAACGCCAATCGCCAGTCGAGATTCGGAAACAAGGTGTCACGTTGGCTATCGGCCCGCCTTCTCTGTTTTCTATGGAAAAATACACGCTATGGTCTAAATTCATTAGAATATTAATTATGACTTTATTTATCAAACGATTTTTAAAATGACTACTGAAATACGATGAATATACTTCCCTCTAATTATTATCATAACAAATTACAAAAAAATATGTCATTAACACCCTTTAATAAGCAAAACAAATTGGGGTCCCCGAGTGACCCCCCTTCGGGTCATGTGTGATTTTTTTCGTTCCGGGACGAAAAGGTTAATAATATTTTAAAAATAATAATTTTAAAAAAAAATCTAATTACTCACGACAAATATACAAAAAAAGAACTAATGATTTTTTCATCGATGCGACACATTGTATCACACTTGAAGTGATGTTTCGATTCTGAATGGCGCTATCTCTCCAGTGTAATACCAATTGAGGATCAATTTTAGTAAACGAAATAGGGTGGGCATAAATAGGCACACCTACTCTTTTTCTAGTTTAGGTGGTATTTGACAGGCGATAACCCAAATAAATTAAGTTCATTTTTATTTGCCAAAGTCGAGTACAACCCATAAATCGGGATCCACAAAGCTTACCACACTTTAATAATTTAGTAATTTTACTGAAAAACTGATGGTTTATGATTTTTAATGGGATTCAGAAATATTGAGATTCCATATCATACCAGTCTATATCAATAAACCCATGATTTTGCTTATTAACTTTTATGAAAGCGAAGGATTCACGTCTTGTTCCAGAATATTAGCGAACGGCATTAAGCGTGTTAGTACTTCCAGTTATACATTCAACGGCGGGTAAAATTGTAACAAGTACTAGGCTTAGGGAATTTAGAGAGATTTGAAGCGAAGTAATTACCTTAATTGAAGACATCCTTACAGTAGAGCCGCTGAAACGAAATTCCCTCTATCGTGGCAAATTTAAGCATTAAGAAAACGTACATTAAAATAATTGTAATGCCCAGTAGTATTACTTTCCATCGTGCCTAGTAGAACTGACATAAAGAATCGAGATAGGTCCTAAAATAAAAAGTATTTTGAACACTTATCAAACAAATCATGTAGTATACCATCAAAAATCTTCTCCATTAGAGCAGGCAGCGTGGAAAGTGGCTAATTCGAAGGTTCGTTAAAATTACCACAGTTTTTTAATTAATCAAATTGCTACAATTATTTTTGCACAGATATCCAATTTGAATTATGCAAAGAGATGCCAAAGAAAATCATCAATTCTGGTTATATGGATTCATATCGACCCCCTTAAAAAAACTAAAACTTCTGAAAATTACAAAAGATTCAGTTTTTTTTTAGTCAAATGTGGTGTTTTGTATGCTTTTTGGTACGATCATCTCCATACAAGTTTCCACAAAAACACTCAACACATAAAGACGCTACAAGATTAACAGAAAACTTATTAATACATCAAGCAAACAAAACAATATTTCAAAAAGGACCTTGCTACATACCAATTAAATTGGATTATCCTCCCACGTAACATTAAACAAATTCATGACATACTCCAATTCAAATCATGACCCAACTCCATCCGTTTAAACAAATGTCACTACCTACACCTTAAACTAACTTCACATGAATTAAATACCAATGCTTCTATTTATATATTTACACACGGTAATATCACGCACTCTACTTCTTGTTAATTGGGTCAGCTGTAAGAAATAGGATGTACTTGTATGTCTTTTGTAGTTTTTTTTTCATTTTGTACAACAAATGTTTTTTTTTTTAATTTTGAATGAAAACATAAAAAATCTTGTTGTGAATTAATAATTTTGTATTGCTCGTCTTTAGAATCTTTATTTTCATGAAAATTTTGTTCTTAGATGATTCATTATAGTGTTTATTTTGGTCAGCTGAATTGGGTATTTTGTTTACACCTTTGATGCCTTGACTTCCTCAATGTCTTCGTTGCTATTTTGTCTAGTTACTTGTCATACTTCTCTTGGCGTGGATTAAATTATCCATTCAATCGACATTTAACATATTTTATGTAAGGTGGGTGTCTGACTCATGATATTTAAAAAGCAATTCTATGTAAATTTTGTTTTAGTATTTATATTTTACTTATCATCAACCAACCTGTAGGGAATTTCTCAAAAAAATTCTACACAGTGAAGAATCTACACATTCTACATACAAAGCTTTTACGCAGTGAAAGATAAAGAGAATTTATTTTTATTTTATAATTGTAACTGCGAAGAACTAGAAAGATGAGATAAACATTGGAAGGTCCATTAGCGGCATAGAACTGTCAGACGAGAATCTGTTTTATAAGCGTGGTATTTTTTTGGCTAATAAGGGCTCATCTAGTGATATCTGTATGAATGCTAAATAAGCACCTTCAATCATTGTACTTGTACTTTTTATGAAACCATTTTCGTAACTAAAGAATCATTTTACAATGCGTGAATGGATCCCTTTATTCTTTTAAAATTACCCAATTATGTGTCTCTATTTTGGTGATGTGCAGTGTTTGGCATAATAAAGCTGGCGTACGACAATAATCTCGTCGAAGCTAACTACAGCTCGATGACCCTCTTTGGATTTTAACGGTCTGACTAGAGAAGTTCATCCTCGTCCCACTGGGGAACATCAGCGGTCCTCACGCTAGCAGCCAATAGCCGAATTGCAACCCGGCTGATGCCGGTAATGGTCACCATCAAAAAAAGCATCCACACGGCTTCCCCAAGGATGAAATAGGCCCCGAGGATAATTATATTACTCTGTGGAGTTAATTAAAATTAAAATACTGACTCACGACCGAGACGGTGCCAAACGCGCTTTCTAATATTTCTGTAAAGGCTTTAAGGCACACGTTAGTAAAATGAGCATGGTAAAAGCAATTGGTACGGTAATAATGTTGGACCTCATTTCACAAAGAAACCAGGTAAATTATACGCTTGCCACAACTGAAAACAACTGTGCAGGGTAAATGGTTGTTTATCAGAAGTGGAAATTTGAAAACTCGTCTGAGGGTAAAAGGGTATTATTTTAGAAGACAAGGTGAAGAAGGACACTGATACATAATAAATAATAGATCTTTATCCTTGATTATATGTACATTTAAATAAATATCTTACCTTATGTAATTATTTTGAAGTCCTTAAATATAAGATTTATATAGTTAATAAAATTGTAATCGCCATTGTGTCTTAAGTTTCTTTTACATTTTATTTTATTTTTATTATTTCATAAATACATTATGTAACGAAAACTAATTGTTACGTAGTTTGATAAATTATTTTTCCTAACTTGACGATAATTAGTAACATTTTACCGACCAACCCCATTTTAAAGCCGACATTAAGGAATTGGTTAAGTATAAAGTAGAAATTGTCTGACCGTCAAAACTATATTTTGGTTTGCTGCGGATGGCGTCTTTTTGAGACATGCCAACACCAGGAATAACTTCCGCTTCCCTTTCTTGTCTGGCAACCGCCATCATTTTGCCATCGAAAGTAGAATTTTTTTCGGTATAATATACCGAACATCAGAGGTCCATGGTCGCGTGAGTGGACTTTTAAGCCATTTTTTTTAATGTACTGTGACGATACACCCTGCCTACGCGCACCAAATCGTGAGGAACCTACCCTGGCTACGCTGTATCAAATATGTTGAGATTCTACCCCTATGTACGATCACGGCACCGAATGCGCTGTGTCGCGCCTACCCTCGTAGCTTCAATTTTCGTAGCTTTATATCGTGATGTAACTAACCTATCATTTTTTGGTACTTCTAGCCTATCTTTAGGTCACTCGCATTTTTGTGAGGACCTCTTCTCTCAACCTATTTTTCAAACTTCTACATTATTCTGAGCTAATCTAACCCTATTGTTCGCAATCCCTGTGATAATTTCACACAGTAATTAAGATTTTTGAATTTTTTGTTTACATTATCTCCGTATCCTGCGTTGTGTAATTTTTTGTTTTAGGATTTACACCCATACGCGTAATAAAACGCATACAAATGTAAAGAGTATAATGTATGGTTTTGTGGTAACTTCGGTTCTTTTAGAGTAAGAGTGAAAGAATTCTATATTAATTGTTTTAAATATCTTCTAACGCGTTTGATAAACTAATCCCGTCTTAGATTCTGCCTGTACCTGATATTCATTTTGTTTATTTCCTTCCTAAAACAGCTATATTTAAAATACAAATAAAAGAGAATAACAGTTAACAATTTATAACATACATTTCATGAAAAAGTATTTACTGTACCTGCGTGATATGACCTAATTCTAGGTCTCAGTTTTTCACCTGAAGTCTGCAAATCTCCACCTAGCATGAGTTTTATTTTCATGGTTAGTAAACACTAGATTGTTTGGGGAAGGGATGTGTGTAGGGATTGGGTCAAGGATAAAAAAAAATAGTTTTCTGTAAAGGTTGGCTCCTCCACTAACCAAATAGATTCTGGTGACCGACTTCCGAAAAGGCCTTTGTCAATGCACGGCTACACATACCTAAAGACCGGATTTTACCCTCTTCTGCGGGCTTCCTTGCTTCGATAGGAGCTTTACGTACCAGAGATAAGTACCAGGTCTTCCATCGTATCCCAGAACTATCCCAACCTCCTCACCTCCAGGTAGTTTAACTCGACTGATTCTAGAAGGGGTATTTCATTGCATCCCTTATCACGACTCTACTCGCGTTGAATGTGGTGTGCGACTGTTTTTGTCGTATCCATCTCCCTCGTGATCCGACAGAATCGCACTCCTGCCACCTCTTAGACCTGCTGCGATTGCGCCAAGGGAGCGTTCCAGTTGGCTCGCATCAAATCGAAGGTCGACAAGACTACGATATGCAAATGACTTAGAGTTTTCTTTAAGCGCCGCGCCAGCGTATTCCACGCATACGTCTCCTCCAGCCTCCGCATGCCTCCTCCTTGGCAATACCGTCACAGGGCCTAAAGTTTCTCTCTACCTCAGGGAACGTTTGACACTAACCTTCCCCAGAGACACATAATTGCATACAACAATCCTGAAGTTTACTGCGTGGGTAAAGTTTTTGGATTTGGACTGTATGTCTTCATTCACTACCAGTGCTTTTTAATGTGGTCACTGAGTCCACGTGTTTAGGTATGAAAGGATAAGGGATACCTATCCTATTAGGTAGGTATAAATGGAAAAGTGAGTTTTGGTTTGGCTTTGTTTTTATTGAGGAAGCCCTCCTCATGAAGTAGTAAGTATTCTCCTAGATAACTAGAAGGGCACTGTCATGCACAAAGTTATAATTTCAATATTTGATAAAATTTAATTTTTAAATTTTAAATTTTCACATATCGACCGAAAGTCTATCGCAAAACTATAATTAATAAACTTGTCCCCAAACACGTAAAGTAAAAGTGTCAATGTTTTTTATAATAACCCATGTGTTTGCTGGATGTCCTACTGCCCTAGAATGCATGATTCTTCTAAAAGATCCTTAGATACTTCGATTAAGGAACAAATTATTTAAGTTCAAATATGAAAGTTAAATAGTTCTGTGTATATACTCGTCGTTGCAAATTCGAAGGCCGTAGTTAACGAACTAAGTCAAGTTATGTCTGATGGGATTAACCTAATTTCTTGGATAGGTATTTATTTCATAATTCCTACGCACAGCTAAGTATTTTGTTGTTATTAAAATTGTTAGTTATCGACATGCTCCGTTCGCCACTTTATAAATGATTGTGACTGCTTGCTCTGCATCGTCTCCAAGAACCTGTAAATAGTTTAATGATAAAAGACTTACCAACATTCTGCAAATTACCCTTTTGGTGTTGAAAATTTTAATCGCATTCCTTAATATTAGATTTTTTTGATAAAAAAAAATAATCGATACTATAAAAAAAATCTTTTACTTGTATATTTTAGACTATGTCTAAAACCTTCTCCCTGCTAGAATTGGATTAAAAAAAACGATTCTATTTAAATTTTCACTTGGGTATTATTAGATTATGTTAAGACCTCTGATTTTCTCCTAGCATTGATTTATTATCATCACTCATAATCAACTCGGTATTTAATTTGTAATGAAAATTTGACCATCTTATTAAATCACTATCGCTTTCGAGCAATTCGTTATTATTATTTATTTATTTCACTGACGTTATTTTATTTGTTTTAAAACCAAAGTTTTAATTGTTTAATATTTCGTTAATACTCTATAATTTATTTCAGCCGGACTTCTTAGTCGTAATCAAAACTTTATTTTAGATATAAAATTCTAAATTTTATTATTATTATTTTCCTTTGTAAACTCATAGTGAAATTAAATTATTTTTCAATTATATGCCGCGTATCTATCTCATGATTATTATTCTCTCACAAATGTAAATTAAATTGTAGTAAATCGGATTTCTAAAGTTTTAATTATGTTATTATTATTCCGAAATCCTATTTATATTTTAAGACACAAAATTTTTATATGTTTAAAGACCACTCTTCAATTATCTTTAATTCGTACAGAAACATCGAATATAAATTCACTGGATTTTACACTTCGATTTAAGTTAAAAAAAAAGACAACGAATTGTTCACGGTCAACCGTCCTCGCCGCCAATTATTCCCTCACTAACGACAAGGGCCGGATTATTTCTCTTCAAACTTGTTAAACGCCTTCTTATGTTTAAAATATTTTGAAATAAATCTTCATTAGTTGAATTCTGTTTATATTAGAATTTTTTACGTACCCGGCCACAATTCAATTTTAATGGCCGCACTGTCAAATATAATCGGTTCTCTCTAAAGTAAACCTCATCGTCTGCTGTGTCAATCTAACAGGGCACCCTTTGTTCGTGTAATAGATTCTCATGTTTCCAAGCCCACTCTATATAAACACTCTTCAGGGCCAATAAACATTCATTTCTTTGTCTTTGATTCTGTTTAAAATAAAGTTCGTTCAACTTTAATTCCTGTGGGAACGAAAATGAAGGTCGCCCATCGTGATAAAAGTTCACGTGTCTCTTGTTTTGATTATTAGCCGTTATTGGATGTACCTATAATTTACACGATATTAAAAAAAACTTTGCAGGCCCTCTTGAACGTGAAAATGTTCTTTCCTCCCATAGCGTAGGTGTAGGTAGGCATTACGATTCATCACAGTACTCAAAACATTGCCAAAACTTTTGTTTTCTTTATACAACCAGTGCCCATGATCCTGAAAGAGCTCTCAGCCCTACCAAACTGAAGGCCTGGGTTCATTTCGAACCCAGTGGAGCAAATCTTTCAGGTCCTATGAACCAAACACGGCTAACTTAATTACCTACCCCAACCTTCTATACTAATGTCAATTTAACCCCTGCGTCGTCTCAACCTATTTACAAACTTATCAATTCAATATTTAAAATGAGTAGTAAACAGTTTTCAAGGTTTTAGACTTTATTACAAAATTCAGTACCAATATGGTGTCTCCGTGAAATAAACTATATATATTTTTATTCATTGCATAATATATTATTACATTACATTAACTGAGCAGTTACATAAACATATTAGTAACATATCCGTTCAGAGGTTGCCTGTCATCAGGGAATTCTTCAGTTGGGTACAACATTGCGAAACTGTACTCGTAACAATCATATGGCGGCGTCTTCCATCAAGATATTCCATTATTTTATTTTTTTTATCATTAATAAACGTGTTTTAAAGTTCATTAAAAGTAAACAATTTAATCATTTACGTTAATGATCGTGAATGCGATAAAAAAATCACCCTTATTTTTAGATTTTGATTTAATCTAAAGCTGTTCCGAGTCGCAATAAATAATTGGAACTTTGCATTGAATATAACCTGCCATAACGTTATTTTTAACCATTGATCTTTAAACCTCTTGATTCCGTAGAATATTGTTTACCTGAGTTCCAATAAGTCTTTAGGCCCAGATAAGAAGTTAGGCAGGCAGTTTTTCGGAATTTTTTCAGTAAATCTTAGAAAGCTTTAATAGAATTGAAAACAAATAATATTTCGTTAAATTTGTAAATCAGTAAATTGCGTTAGAAACATAACATGGCAGTGCAGTCGACAGCTTTATTTCTTTATAATACAAATTTATCTTCTTTTTAACCCTTATTGTATGCGTAATATTAAGTAAATTATTGAAAATAAAATTACCCACTTTTAAAAAAAAAAAGTGAAACATAGAGACAGAAAAAAAATTGGTCGCATCTGGCGATTGAACCCAAAACCTCAGCTGTGCATTGCTCTAATCTCTGAGTTTTGTCAATAATATCGACTTCGGTGTTTTTCAACAGTGTTGTACTTCGATTAAAAATTACCCACATTATGTTGATTTTTCTTACGCAATATGCAAAGTGCCGATTTTGAAGTCATAAGGTGTGCCATCTTCATGCGCTACGTATTCCGTCAATTTTCATGTGCATAGCAGTTCGTATTCTTTTGAGCGATGTTTTTTATTTATATGATTACCGCACAAGAGTCCCAACTGCTCCCGTCTGGAGCCAGTGAGACTACGGTATCCCCAATTGCGGCTGAAGGTAGTGGGGAAGGGAAGAAGATGGGAAAGAGGAAGGTGAGAAGTACCCGGATATTCAGATCTGGTCACCAAACACGGCTAAAGCCGTTTCAAGCAACGTTTCAATTCTGAATGGTGGTCTTACACCAGGGTGATACTGAGAGTATCTTCCTCTTTGGAACGTGCCGCAAATATACTTTATATTATTTTAAATGAATAAATTGTTAAATAACACAAATTTAGCAAATAAAATTTATTTGCCACGCCGGGATTCGATTTTGCGACCTTCGAAATGCGGGCCAAGAGCCTTACCGCTGGACTACGCCGGCCGTCAGTAATCAATCAATTATTTGTAAGATTCGTGAATTAATGTTTTTTAAGTTAAGCAAGCATCCGGGTATTCCATTTTCTTCTTTGGAAAAACAACTAAAAGAAAGGAATGTGTTCGTTTCAATAATAAACATTCTGGCAGTCTCGCATTATCAACAAGAGAAATAAGTTATCTGGAAAAATAAAACATAAACACCAGTGAAAAAGGGAAGAAGCGTATCACCGATCTATTTAAAGTCTATATGAACGATTTTAGCATTAAACTCACCTCGACAAATGTTGGCTGTCTCCTGGGAAACATATGCGTACATAACATTACGTGTGCCATGGATGATATGGTCATTTTATGGCCACCCATTAAAGCCGTGGGAAAGCTGTTAAATATATGCGAAGAATATGCCGCTGAACATAACGTATTCTCATCTGTGTTGCTAGTATTCAAGTAGGACGCAGGCTCTATAAAAGTATTATCCAACAGCTAGCCTAAACGAAACGAAAATAACAGGAAAACTTGAGGTCAAATAATTAGAACACATCGTGATAGCGGAGCTCAATGATTATAAAAATATTGAGCAACAGAGAAGATCACTGTGCATAAGGTCTAATATGATTTCTCAAAGATTCAATAAGTGTAGCCAAGAAGTAAAAAAAGGTATCTTTTAACACATTCTACACCAGCCTGTCTACCTTGGAGCTGTGGACCTCAACAAATCAATTCTAAGAATAATGAAAATGCAATAAAACAACTCGTACCGAAGGTTTTTTGGGTTTTCTGGTACTGCAGTGACAAAAGGCGCGTTCCCGGATTCCGAGCACTAATCAGAAAACGGATCATCTGCTACAGAACGCGACTAACGAGCGACTTGTGATGACAGAACTGCACTCCTGGTAGGGTCCTATTTGCAAGCGATGGAACCAATTACAAATATTACAGACTTCTTAAAGTTTTTCTTTGTAATATTTAATTAAATGAAGACAATATTAGAAACTCTATCGAAATCTGTAGACAGAAAAATCAGAAAAAGGGTACTAATATCTTTTCCTGATTTTTCTATCTACAGATTTTCGTTTGAGTTTCGCTAATATTGTCTTCATTTTATTAAATATTACAATTTGGAGTATTTACTCATAGAGTTAAAAATAAAAATTAAAAAAAGAGTTTTTCTTTGTATCCACTGTCTTCTTTTTTCGGTATTTTTGTTTTTATTTCTTTTTCATGTATTATTTTACAATATTTTGATTTATACTTTGATAAATTTTATTATTATATGAATTAGTGAGATTGCACAACCCTCCCCGAGATCTGGAATGAACAAGAATTTTTTTTTAAATAAGCTAGCAAAGATATCAGCCTTTATCATGGCCGTTTAACGTTATTTAAATATAAATTGAGTTACTTCGTGTCCTTTTTTATCCTTTTTTATTTTTTATACACTCAATCAATCTTTTTTCTCAAACACAAATAATCTCTGTTCCCTTCGGCCCGCCCCATTCCCTCCCCTAGGGTCCTTTGGGAAAAAATACCCCACTTTATATGCATTGATTCCTTCGTATGAAAAATTGAATATTTCAATACAAAACCCTCCAGATCGTTTGGGCGCATTGTTGGGTAAAGGGGTTCCTCGAATGCTGTGTGAAGGGATTTCTAGGGGATTCAAAAGTGAATAGATGTCATTAATATCACTTAAAATGGATATTAATCATTCAAAGCAATCGTAAGTTTGGAGAGTAATGAACAATTTCGCAATTATTTATGCTAGATACTTATAATCAACTTAAGCTAATAATATTTCTTCAAATCGAGTAAATATATTATAATGCAATTATCTCATTTATCACACTTTCTTCAACCAATTCGAAAACGAAGGTAGGTACCTGCACTGCTATAAACCCCTAGAAATGTGATCTTGTCTTAATTGAAAGAAAACTGATGTCACTATGTAGTTAACAAAAATACCTTTTGACTTCTGAGCCCAAAGTCAATTCACATATCGATTTTGTGTCCAAGGAAGAATTTCGGTATTTGAATGGATTCGATAAAATTAATCGAAAGTAAGATACACAAGCACATAGAAAGATACAGAAAGTAAGAGCACATAGACACAGAGCTACAACACACCTTTTCGGTTTACCTCTTAAGTGAAAAAGTAACTGTAGTTTTTTAATACATGTAATATCATTTACTCTAAAATTACAAAACCTATTATTTATGCATCCGAATTAGGATTTAAAAATAGGTCTTGGAGAGCATTAGCAACATTCGTGGATAATAATAGTAAACATGTAGTTTTACGCGAACTGGAAAGGTCGCATTATGTTGTCAAATTGGAATCATTCTTTCTGTTATTTGCATTATGTCAACCAGTCATCTGTTCTCTCGTTGATTTTACTGATTTCGATAACACTTGTATTTGTTATATGTATTTTTTTGGGCAGTTAGTTATTAAAAGATTCAAATAAACCATCAGATGACGAAGCTAAAATATTGACAACTATCTTCGTAATCAAAATAAATAGATTTTTGCCTCTCAACTACAGCTTACAATTTTTTTATAGTTTAACTTAGTTACGTGTCCCTGGAAAATCCAACATAAGAAATACTTCTGAAGATAACCTCGTAAACTTTTGATGTTTTTGTCATCGAGTTTTTGATAACATTTTATTTCGCACTGGTCGACAAGGCGACACATTCAATAGCATTAAAACATTGTAGCAACTTGTTTTTCCAAGCCAAGCAAAACTTCATAATCCAATTGGAAAGAATAAATTGTTTCCCGGAAGGTTACGTTATGAAAACGCCGGCAAGTTTGTATGGGCGAACTAAAGCTTTCTAAGCTAGTTTTATCCACAGGTTTTTCAGACAGTCGGGAGCTTTTACGTGATCGGTGTGCATCATGAAAGCTTAAAGAATACCAATTAGTCTGGCGAGTGCATTTGCTACCAAAGGCAACCTTACAATAATACATTTAAAGTTCAATAGCGAAGGCTTAGTTCGTAAAATGGTTTTTAAAAGATTCTGGTTGTATTTAAAATCCGTAAATACTCTTTAATAATTTATGTGGATTAAAAAGATTTTGAAAGCCTGTAGAGAAAATTTGCCTTTTTGAGATAATTTTAAAAATATTTGAAAGAATGTGTTGGAGTAAACCGGAACCCTTTAGGCATATTAAATATTATGGATGCTGCGATTTAAATCCTGTAATCAACAAAAAATAACAGTTTTGGACATCGAAGCTTCGGTTTTGGAACAAGAAAATTGAAAATGCTTTTTATTATTTAAAGGTTCTTTCGTTTACAGTTTTTTCAACAAGTCAAGCCTTCAACAACAAGTCAAGTTTCAACAGGTCAGCCTCCATGGTTAAGCGGTGAGGTTTTAGATAGTAAGTCTGGAAGGTCGTTGGTTAAAATCCGGTGGGTAAGAATTTTATTTAAATAATTTTTGTTGTTTCACAATCGATTCATCGAAAATCGGGGTTTAATGGCGGCGCGTTCCAAAGAGGAAGATATTCTCAGTATCGCCCTGGTGAAAGACCATAATTTTAAATTGAAATGTTGCTTGAAATGGCTTTAGCCTTGTTTTTAGGTTTTCACGGCCAAAAAGTATTTTTGTTATTGTTTTTGGGGTGTTATGCCGTGTTTCGCTACCTCCTTCTTTAGCCAACGTTTCGGACAGCGTTACAGTGTCCATCATCAGGGCAGATGACCAAATGATATTGGTGAGAGTGTTTACTTATGTGTGTCGAAGCGATACCGTGCTGCCAGCTCCATTTCTCTACGAGCTGGTGTTAGAAAAAATTCAGCATGGTTTTTTGCGTTTAGCTTTGGTGTAGCCGTCAATTACTGGATACCAAGAACTATTGAGCTTAGCTCCGTCGTCTCTGTTAATATTGATGGGGTTTTTATGGATTTTAATTGCCTCCGTAATTAGGCGTGCTCTGTAAGTTTTGGGTCTTCCCAGGACTTCAGGAACAAATCCAAAGTAATGGCCGGTTTCGATTAAGTGCTCGGCGATTGCCGATTTGTCAGGGTGGCCAAGTTTACAAGCACGAAAGTGTTCGGAAATCCTTTTGGAGATCGTTCGCTCTGTCTGGCCTACATAGACCTTGTCACATCCGGAACAGCTGAGTTTATATACTCCATCTGTTTCCAGAGGAAACTTAGTCTTTGCCGACCTCAGTAGGTCTTGGATTTTAGTTGTCGTTCCGAAGACCGTCTTGATGTTCTCTTTTCTCAACAGCCTGGCAATTCTGTCTGTTACATTATGGACGTAAGGCAGGAAAGCGCAGCCTTTTGACTCTTGTTCACCCCTGTCTTCGTTTCGTGCTGATTTGGCTCTTATGATTTGCCTTGTCTGCCTTGCTGGGTATCCGTTACGCTCCAGTGCATCGGTGAGTTTGGTCAGTTCCAATCCTAGTTTTAGTCAACTTGACTCACTCCACAGCAAAATTCTCAACTCACTCCACAGCAAAATTAAATTCACAATGGAGCTGGAAAATAACCAAAAAATTCTGCCTTTTCTAGATGTGGAGGTGATGCGAAAAGAGGATGGTAGCCTAGGACACACAGTTTATAGGAAACCAACACATACAAACAGGTATCTCCACGCTGATTCGCATCATCACCCCGCTCAGAAGAGAGGACTCATCCATACTTTGGTAACCCGAGCGACCAGAATATGTGAGGAGCCAAAACTAGGATTGGAACTGACCAAACTCACCGATGCACTGGAGCGTAACGGATACCCAGCAAGGCAGACAAGGCAAATCATAAGAGCCAAATCAGCACGAAACGAAGACAGGGGTGAACAAGAGTCAAAAGGCTGCGCTTTCCTGCCTTACGTCCATAATGTAACAGACAGAATTGCCAGGCTGTTGAGAAAAGAGAACATCAAGACGGTCTTCGGAACGACAACTAAAATCCAAGACCTACTGAGGTCGGCAAAGACTAAGTTTCCTCTGGAAACAGATGGAGTATATAAACTCAGCTGTTCCGGATGTGACAAGGTCTATGTAGGCCAGACAGAGCGAACGATCTCCAAAAGGATTTCCGAACACTTTCGTGCTTGTAAACTTGGCCACCCTGACAAATCGGCAATCGCCGAGCACTTAATCGAAACCGGCCATTACTTTGGATTTGTTCCTGAAGTCCTGGGAAGACCCAAAACTTACAGAGCACGCCTAATTACGGAGGCAATTGAAATCCATAAAAACCCCATCAATATTAACAGAGACGACGGAGCTAAGCTCAATAGTTCTTGGTATCCAGTAATTGACGGCTACACCAAAGCTAAACGCAAAAAACCATGCTGAATTTTTTCTAACACCAGCTCGTAGAGAAATGGAGCTGGCAGCACGGTATCGCTTCGACACACATAAGTAAACACTCTCACCAATATCATTTGGTCATCTGCCCTGATGATGGACACTGTAACGCTGTCCGAAACGTTGGCTAAAGAAGGAGGTAGCGAAACACGGCATAACACCCCAAAAACAATAACAAAAATGGCTTTAGCCTTGTTTGGTGACAATATCTGAATGTCTAGGTTCTTCCTCCACCTATCTTCTAACTTCTCCTTCTCATCTCAACTACCTTTAGTCTCACAACGTATCCAATTGGGAATGCTATAGTCTCAATGGCTTCGGACAGAAGGCAATTAGGGCTCTTATGCGAATTCACAGTTTTAAAAAGTTTGAAAAAAAAGAAGGGATAGATACTATCACCAGAATTGCTGCTTTCCAACCTTTTTAAAATTTTGTTTCTCTTTGGTCTGATAACGAGATTCTTATATTTACAAGAAAAAATCTTTCAGCTAGCATCATCATCAGCTAGCATTACACTTTTGTAATATATAAACCTTCATGTGACTGACTTGCATAGAATGGTTCGTGGGCCAGCGTAGTAGAGAAAAAAAGGTGTCTTGTTGGCACTGAGTTCCGAGGAAAGAATGATTATATTTTTGACAATGGCCAGGGTGATAAAGAGCTTAAAAATTGTTCCCATAATAAAAATAATATTTTCCTTCTTTATGTGAGTACCGCACAAGAGTCCCAGCTACTTTCAACCGTCTGGAGCCAGTGAGGCTGTGGCATCCCCAATCGAGGCATATTGTGAGGCTGAATGTAAATGGTGAAGGGAAGAAGATGAGGGGAGCTAGGGAAGTGCCTAGCTTTTCAGATCTAGTCACAAACACGGCTACAGCCATTTCAAGCAACATTTTAATTCTGCACGGTGGTCAACATCAGGGTTATACAAGGAGTATCTTTCACTCTGGAAAGTGCCGCTTATATGCCTTTTATTATTTGAATTTGTTAAATTGTAAACAATCAAATAAAAAAATAAAAAATTGCATACGTCTGGATTTGAACCCGCGACCTCTGAGAGCCTTGCCCTTCGACCACGGAGGCCATCAAAGTGTTAAAAATAGAAATATAAAATGGAATCAACGAGTTACCTCGTTATACATCAGATCAAGAGACATTTTTAAAAGCATTACGTAGAAACTTTTTTCAAGGTCCTGAGTATTTTAAATAAGTCCATTTAAATGTAAATATCTGTCTTCTTGACATTTAAATTCGATTCGCTTGAAAAGCTGGAAATAATAAAGTTCACCTCTGATGTAATGATCTTGTAACGAAAGAAACCGCTGAAGAATTTAATTTATTGAACTTTAGTAAAAAAATCACCAGTTCAGTTAGTATTTTGATTTTTATTAATGACTTACACCCGGCTTTGCCCGAGTCACGCAAAACTGCAATAATATTTTTTTTCAGTTCACATTTTTATTTATTTATTTCTATTCTTGTACATACATTTAACTGATGATTATAGTTTACAAAAATTTCAGTCCCAGTAAAAAGATATTAATAATCGGTAAATGTTTGTACATTTACCGATTATATAGTAGTTGTGATTTGTTCACCAGGAGAACTTATGCTGACTGACTTATGTTTTACATAAAATGTTATTCTGCCATCATAAGTTAAAACGCAGTATCCTTCTTTCTTGAGTATCAATGAGGACGGTGGGCTTCTATCCATAGCAGCATACTGTATTTTAGGTTAGTGTTAAAGTACGATGAACAATAAACGCCCTTACCTTTTAATCGAAATTATTAAACTCGAAATTTGATCGTTGTGAATTCCTGCAATTAATAAATTTTCAACAGACAATTATTAACATTTTAAAAACATATATCTCATTCCAACTATATTCTGCAATACAGCGTTATAAAACATAGTCTTGGTAACAAATATTTAAACAAATGGATGTATTTGACAACAAATTTGAATTGGCAAACTTCAAACGACGTACGTGAAAACTTTTTCAACCTATTTTATTAACTATTTTTATTTCTATTTTCACTTAACCTTCATTCTTTGTTACCTACTTTGTGTCGACTCTTATATTTTATGTAACCTTTATTTTGTTTTTTATATTTTATGATATTTCCTGTATTTTGTCAAAAACACGTACTACACTGTATGTTAAAGCCCTGGAGGCGTTTAAATAAGAATAAAGTGAAAAGAAAGAAAAAAAAGTAAACTAAACTAAATGAAGCTATTAAAACGAAAAAAGAATAGAACAAAACAAAAAGTAAGTAATCAATGTGAGTATTTATAACATTACCAAAAATAATTATAGAATAATAACCTATTCTTAGGTGGATTTAAGTGTACAGTTTACCTAAATATTAATTAGATTGTGTTTTGTTTGGTTTGCGGTGGGTAGGTTTTGGAAAAATTATGAAATTCTTAAAAAGTGACGTCTTCTTTTCAGACCAATAAATTTTTGTTTTTCTCAATTTAGTACTAAAAAGCTGTAGATTCAAGTTAAAAAAGCAATGATTATGCATTAAAAAAATCTATAACGTAAACATACCAGATAGATAAAGCTGTGGAAATTTGAAGATTCCAGAACACGAAATTCTAAAGTTTTTAAAAGTTAAAAAATTAAAGTTTATAGTTTAGGTTTAGTTTTTTTTTTTGGAATTTGTACCCGCTAAGATACTTAAAAATATTATTTTAAAAAAGATTCGAAATCGTTTTTCTCACCAGTAGGGCTACCAGAAAATTATGTGATAAGTTGCCAAATAAACTTCCATGGTGTTACGAAAACTGTGTACACGCTGTAATAATCTCAACTCATTTTCAGTATTTTATCCTTGAGTTTCTGAGACAAGATAGCTAAATAAATGAATTATTGTGGAAAAGCCGTAAGAAAACTGCTTGGATTAAATCATCTTGTTGAAAATTGTTGATGCAAAACTGCGGGTACACCGTTTAGTTTGGCGGTTAAGCGCTGCAGAGCCAAACGAAGCCCTATGCAGCACACCCGAAGGACCAGTCCCGAAACTACTGAATCACTAAGTTATATGGGACGATCAAATATGCATACACTCGCAAACCTGATGAACAGCATCAGTCGATGGTTCAAATCGAGGCTTCTGGAACAAAGATAAACCCAGATTGGAGAGTAGGAAAAAGGACTCACTGGTTGCAGTTGGGCCAAAGGTCTCCAGGTCCACTTCACAATAGTATAAATTTAAATAATGAAATCGTAACGTTCTTTCTACATAGATGTTATGTTATATCCACCCTGTCTGTGGTGTTATTTTACATTGAAGCTCCAATGAGTACACTGTCACCTCTCAAAGTTAGGTACTTTGCTTGCGAAAACTGCCTTGTTCATGGTGACATTTAAGGATGGGAAGATTAGATAGGTGGGATAATTTCAAGATTTTCGACATTTGCTTTCCACCAAATCTGCGAATGCAAACCTAATGAATCCCATATACAATGCGTAAACAGTAAATTATAGAGAAATAGTGTTTGCGTTTCATTTCGTTTCCTATAAAATATAAAGAAATATTAATGTTATGGCCACAGCGGCCTGACGCGCATAAGGATGGCCAAAGCAAAATACGGCGCCAAAAATAGGGAAAAACATTAAAAACTTATAATTAATATTTTTAAAACGTTCTCCATTTAATCGCAATAATTTATTTTGTGAACGCAATCCAACAGCCTTTGCATGCGCGCAAAGTTATGATATGTATTGCGCTGCAAATATTTCTCATTTTCTCCAGATTCTTTGACGGGATAGCTACATTCATCCCGTCAACCCTATTTAAAAATCAGAAAATTTTCAACATTGATATTAAAGCTACAGGTATAGCATTTAATCTGTAATTAGTTTTATTATAACAGATTTAACGTAATAAAGATTTAATTTATGTTTCATTAAAAACTACTTTCGGTAAAAAAAAATTGAAATGCTTACTTTAACTAAGGTTTAAAAAAAAATTCCACCAAGTTCCTCACCATTACTTTTTAAATTAAAAAAATATAGTATATTAGTTATGTAAATACGTTAAATGTGTGTCACATTTTTTCCCTATTTTAATCGAGCGCAATCTTTTCAGATAGTCTTGGCGACCCCGCTCTGAAAGAAATGAGGATTTAGAAAAAAGAACTAGGGTACATAATATTTATACTGTTAAAAAAATGAACAATTTTACAAGTTATCGTCACTTTATAGTTTTTATCATATTTTTATGCTTAACTATATCACTTTTGATCATATTTTTATGCTTTACCTACCTGTATCACTGTACTTGTTTAAGGTAGGTCAATATACTTGTTTAATGTACGTTTGTATGTTAGTATTAATATAAAAGTAGATTTTATCTAAATATTTTCACTGAATAATTATTGTTATTAAGACGATCAAAGATAATAAATTCGCTTCTGTAATTTATGGCAGCTTCTGCAGTAGATTTATACAAAACAAGAAATTGTTTGGAAAATTACGTTTTAATTCTATGATAAATAGATTGCCTCTTCTTGATAAATTGCCGCTTAGCTCTACGCGTTTCACAATTGATGCAGAATTCATCTCTTTGGCCAGATATTTTCGACAAAATTTTCTACTTCTAAGGAAAAGTGTTTTAAATACTTGGCATATGTCTAGATTTAATGAAAAATAACACAAACAATGATATGCTTTTTACTTGAAAGAGAATTTTTGTTTACATTTCAGTATTTCGAAAATCCAAATAACGTACACGTCATAAGTAGAACCATATAATAATGAAAAGCTATTCATGTCGAAGCCATGATATAGGTATTGCTTTTTCCTTTACAGATCAACAGCATTATTTGTGCAGGTGACCAATAGATGGTGATCTGACAAACAAATGACAATGTCCAAAACTAATGACGAAGAGTATATTCCGCATCAAAACTGACGTTTTGAAATTGACGGTTTCAAAATTGACTGTTTCAAAATTGACTGTTTCAAAATTGACAATTTCAAAATTGACTGTTCCAAAATTGACGGCTTCAAAATTGACGGTTTCGAAATAGCCGGTTCCAATGCTCCTGCTGCACTGAAGATAATGTCGACCTATCACGACATGAGCGTAGCAAAGTCCTGTTTATTTATTTATTTCTATGCATTACAGTATTTACCTATAGATAAATTTTGAAAAACATTTTTCCATAATATATATATTGTAATTTTATTATGTTGGGTGTAAGGTAGGTTTGTGAAGGTGAAACTGTGGATAGGTATTGTTGTATGTTTCGTGAACACCTCACTAGGAGAACCTGTGCTGAGGTGTTTACGTGTTTATTTTTGTTTATGTATGACAAGTATTTATGTGTTGTAATAGAAAGTTTTATATGTATTTTATTTTTTTTTCAAATTTTAATAGTTATTGTAAATTGGTTATTTAGAAGAGAAAAAAAAGTATTTAAATATATTAGAGGAATATAAAAAAAAAAATATATATATATATATATATAAACATACACATACATACACATCCATATAAATACATGTACCTGCACACATGCATATAAATATATATACATACGTATACATACGCATACACGTTTAAATCGACCATTTGTAAATTTCATCTGTTTGACAATAATTTTGTAATGTTTTGGTTTGAGTTTAAAGATGGTGGCCGTTGTAATGGTTCAGTTAAAATATTTGACCTAATGTTGAGCATTCGTGTTTATTAATTAAGTAGGTGGGAAGTTAACCTTTAAGTTCTACGCTGGGTCCATGCGGACCCGCCCGAAAAACCATTTTTCTCTCCAGCTATCGTTGTGCGTGCCAAACCCGGTACCCTCCTTACTTATCAATGGCGTTTGAAACTATTGGAAGCAGGATGCCTTAGATTTCGAGATATCGGAGAAGCCAGGTTCGTTCTGCCAGTGAAGTAATGTTTGTGAAGTACGATTACAAAGGAAAATTAGAATAATCATATTTTTGATAATTGTATGCAAATATAGTTTTTATTGACTGAGAAAATTTTGGGGTAATTTGTCATAGGTTAGTCCATAGCTTTTATTCGTAATCGTACCTAAACCTGATTTTAGACATGCAGGATGAAAACTTTGTACAAATAATTCAACCCAATTTTGTGTTGAAGAATTTTATTTTCCATAACATTTATTACGTAATTTTTTATTATTTTTTTCTGCTACCAGTTCGACACATTCATGTTCTATACAAGTACAAAAAAGATTAGATGTAATTAGGTGGGAGTTGTGGGAGGAGTGATTTAAGTTGAGGGTAAGAACGGTAGGAGGAGTCGAAATTACATAGAAACATTGTTATTAAAGGTGATTTACAGGGTGCCATTATTTTAAAAAACTTAAATATTTTTTTTATAGTAAATTATTATTATTGTATAAACCATATTAATATAACTGTATTAACTATATCAACGACCGATCAGTAGCTGAGTTGGCATCGCGTTTGGGTCCCACCCAGGCGTCTCATATTTGATTCCTTGGCTGGCTAAGTCCTTCATCACGACACAAGCAACATTTTTCGCTAACGTTGGTGGTGGTAGTAGATTTTCAAATATTGTCGGGTTATTCGTAACCCGGGAATGTTTGTAATTCTTAAAAAAAAAAAAATATATATATATATATATATAAATATATATGTATTTTTTATTTAGTTAATAAAATAATAGCACCCCGTAGATCACCCTTATTAACAATGTCCCCATGTAATGTCGACTCCTCCCACCTTTCTTCCCCTCCCTCCCAAAACACCCCTTCCACTACCCCTACCTAATTAAATAAAATCATTTCTGTAATTGTATAGAATTTTTAAGTAAGTTTAAAGTTTGCGAGTGAACGACATGGCTGTGTGGAAACCGGTAGCAGAAAAATTTAAGTAACAAATATACATGGAAAATATAACTTTAATGCCAAAGAAATAAATTTAAAAAATAACTCAAAATTATGTTATCAAAGTTATGATTAGTAGAAATAGAACATTTTCGACAGTGCATTATACAAATAATCTAAACAATTCAATCTCCGTAAACTATTTATACTGAAAATTATGTAAAACCTTCATCTTTAAAAATAAAAACAAATTCGAAAAAAAAATTAAAACAGAATCAACATTACAAATATTGATGCATTTTATACCCACCAAACGGAAATCAAACAAATGTAAACACATAGCTGTTTTATTGGACACTGTTCTTTCAATTTTTTATCGAAAAAAATTCAAATGACAACAAAATTACCTCAATACTTTAAATAGTAAAAATTATGGTTTAACAATACAAAGTTGAAATTTTTTTATTTAATTTACATCACTTTATATTTTTCACCAACTGAGTGTTTATTACAATTTTTGTACAAACTGTTTAGACAAATTTTAATCATAAGCTTACAGTATTTGCTTTGTAAGCCCACCTTTTGTTTATTTTTAGGTACAACAATAAAATGCATGTAATTATATTACACATGTATACGTGTAACCCATTAAAGTCAACTCATTGTACTTATTTATCAAATGTAAAAATTGGGAAAAATTAAGGAAATTAAAAAAATAAATTAAAATTAAGAAAACTCAACCCCAACAAATTTAGCATCGAGGGGTTGGATGCAAATTTTTTAAATGGTGATCACAGAGTTATAATAGGCACATTATGTGTTCTTGCAAACAGTAGATTTTATTTATTTTATGGGAGACTGATTTTAGTCCTGTGAAAGTGTAAAATTTCTTAAAAAAAAAATAAGAAACTATTGTTCATTATATGTTTGTAATTTAGTGATCCCCAAGAAAATCATTTTTTTTTAATGTGAATACCGCACGAAAGTCCCAACTGTTACCCTGGAGCCAGTGAGACTTTTGCATCCCCAATTGGGGTATGTAGTGAAGCTGAGGGTGGAGGGAAGGGGAAGGAGATGGGGAAGATGAAGGTGGGAAAGTACCTGGCTGTTCAGATCTAGTCACCAAACACGGCTTAAGCCATTCTGAATGGTGGTTTTACACCAGGGCGATACTAAAAGTATCTTCCACACTGGAACATGCCGCAAATATACGATTTATTATTTTTAATGAATTAATTGTGTAATAACACAACTAAAATAAATAAGATTTATTTGCCCACGCCGAGATTCAATCCCACGACCTAATGAGTCAATCCACGCCTTTAGACCACGCCGGCTGTCGAAGTTACTTAAGTGGTTTTGTGGTTGTTTTTTTTTTGCACCGTCCTATTCTCTATAGCCTTCTTCTTTACGACTCTCAGCCTCCCAACACACCTCAATTGGGGATATCACAGTCCACTGACTGCAGAGGATTGAGAGCAGTTGGGACGCTTACGCGGTATTCACATAAAACAATTCCTGTTAAAATTGTTTAAAACAACGTATTAAGCAAAATAGTTATAATTATTTCCTTAACATTATTCGCTTTTCTTAGTTCGAACTTAAATAAATTACAAAACCATTATCCCTGTACACAAAACAATATATAAAGCAAATTCTTCGAAGCTACCAATCAAGAATGCTTTCTTTTGTGCGGGTTGCAGGAATACCAGGAGTAAAGTAACGCGAGCCAACAGCGCACGGGAACGAACGAGAATGAACGGGAACCAACGGGAACGAATGTATCAGATTCCAGGAAATACCGGCGACTGTATTGCATTCCTGATTTCACTGTAACCGTAGTACGTAAAGAATACAGCATCTTTATTTCACTTCTCTCCCGGAGAGCTTCGGAACAAATTTCAACTGAAACACAGTACAAACTAAAGATTATAGTGCTGTGAAAACGGCGGAAGTGTGAAAGATGTAAAGATTGTCATAGTCTATCATAGGATATATTTCACGAATACAACTTTAAAATGCAATGCTTCTTTTTTAATTTTTGATTCGGAGCTCGATTGTTGCCAACTTCTGGTCTATTCAATTTAGTATAATCGACAAACCTAATCGACAAACTAAACACAATCAATGTCACCATTCAAAAACAAATTACAATTTTGTCAACACCTCACCTTCGTAGTGTAGCATATTAATACAGCAAAGATATTTTTAATAAAAAAAAACGATGTTTATAGCAAGCCACTGTAATGTAGGAAATATTTTTTACAATTCATTGTGTAAAAGTTTAGGACTTGGGCAAAGAAAAAGTATTTTTCGAATATCCATCGATTTATTGTACTGTTTTTAAATTAACATATCACCTCCGACAACAATGAGATTCTCAAACCAACGAAAAAAATTGTATCACACTAAAAATGTTTGTTCTCAACGCGAGGTAACAAAAGAGACGCTGCGAAAATTTTTCTTTTATCAGGGTATGAAAAAAGCTCAATTTATTTATTTTGTTAGAAGAGAAAAAATAATGCATTTGAAATTTTTAAAATAAGTACTGGCCAACTATGACACAAATTAAGAAAACGTTCCTAATTGGTTTGGGATTAAGCTGTCAAAAAACAAAACACATTGATTATAGTCCTTACGTAAAAAATTGAAAACATTTCAATGTACACAACGTAAAAGTCCCATGGGCGTACAAAAAGAGTAAATAAAAAAAATTTACGCATCTCCTGTCCCCGTCCGCATCTCCCATTCTTCCTTTCCCCCATTTCACATCTTTTCTTGTTAGTTTTATAGAATGTTACACCTACGTTTTTCGCTAATATTAGCATAACATACTTTTTGGCTTAGTCTTTGTAACTTCTCGTGTATGTAAAATAATACATCTTTATCCAAAAGCTGTGTGTGTCTTGCGATAAATAAATACAAATCGTTACATTAACTCATTACCAATGTGGAAGTTTATTACATAAATGGAATTTTTAAAAAAATAGGTGCAAATTTCTGACATCAAGATTTTACAATGTACAAGACGAACTCAATGGGTCCGAAGATTATCGCGAAAGCTCAGCTGTAGTCGTTTATAGAATTACCATTTTTCCATGACAACTCAGAACCATCAGTGTTTTTTTTTTTTCATTTAAAGTTTCATTCTATAACAACTCAGAACCACAATGCACTTTCAACACTACCTTGAAAAGTCATTAAAAGTTATGAAAAATAAAATTTGAAAAATAGCCCATGATCTAATTTGACGCAACCTATTTAACATTTTTTAAATATTTTTTTCATCACTTTTAATGATTTTCAAAGGAGTTGTTGAAGTTGCGTGATTCTGAGTTGTCGGTCACCAATTTTATTATATTTATAATAATAAGGCACACATCTACCTGATGATGGACACCGTAACGCTGTCCAAAACGTTGGCTAAAGAAGAACGTAGCGAAACACAGCACAACACCCCAAAAATAAATAACGAAAATAAACAATAAGTGTTTAACATTTTGACGAGTTGCGAAGGTCCTTGTACCCTTTAGGCACCAGTGGAAAAAATATAATGCTTTTCAGATATTTAATTCCATACTGATACTTATATTGGCAAACGCTATTATATAAAATATTCCATATTTCTTCTTACTCGTATATCGGAACACGATGTTAAGTTCTGACCCATTTATATTTTTTATACCTACCTGTTAATATTTTTCTTTCTTTCCTGTGTTTCTTTGGTTTTGACTCTGTTCCATCTTTACTCATATTTATAAATTTCTACGTTTTCAAATATCTACGTACTTATAAATACCTATATACTTATACTCTCCGTGGGATGTGTGGGATTGTACTCCCCTCCCCACATCCTGGAATAAAGGCCATTATTATTTTGTAACAATTTTAAATTAGATTATTTGAATGGATTTTTCTTAAAGCGTTAAGTGGTTTAATTTTCTAAGTTTCTTTCATCTGAAAATGGAATACCGTTCTGGAATAGTTTCGTGACGAGAGACGCGACGGGGCAGAGTTTAAAACTTCTGTACAATGGTTTCATCAGCGTTGCCTTACTACGGTTACTGGTTGAATTTGACTCTTTTATTATTATTCCAGAACAGTATGGTGTTGTAACTGACTGGTCAACCAAAAACAGTATTCTATTATATGAACTTGTGAAACTTTCACGTCACTTACACATCTTTAATCAATGTTAACTGATTTCTCAAAAGCCTTTGACAAAATTTATCAAATATTAATCAATATTTTCGCGAAACTAAAATCTCTTTAAAGCCGTAACTATGGATCATTCCTAAAGTAGCTGAACGTTTCCCCTGTAACCGAAAACTCATATCAAAATTCAATAATAAAGTTCCAGATAAATTATTTAATATTATATCGGGAGTGTATCAAGGCTCTCATTTGGGCGCACTTCTCTTTGTTATATTTATGACAGATTTACCTTTGTTAAATTAATTTTATTTGCAGATGGCTTATAGCTTTTCAAGATTATAAAGTGTTTAAGGTATGCATTTGGTCTAGATGGATGGAATTTCTAGCTGTTGTAAAATAAATAAATAATTTTAAGCGTAAATACAGTCTAAACATGTATTTTTACTATTCACGTAATCTATCTACATCGCGTTCAATTAAAATAAGTACATTGTGTTAGTATCATTTATCAAAGGCCTTGGAGTTTTTTTGACAGGAAACTCGAAAACAGTTCTTCTGTCACTCAAATTTAATATATTAGATAATCGCAGTAGATAAGTGTAGTTTAATTGTTCTTTCGGTATGTTCAATATAAGTCGAGACAATCTGTAAATGATATCTGCCACAAAACATTAATGACTAATTTAAAATATCCACTCTTGTCTATCTGAAGAATGATTTATTATATCTTTTAAAGTTCTTGAATAACTTCATAGAATCCTTTCAAGTGTTTTAAATAGCTGTGTCTCTGCTATTAAATCTATTTGACTCCTTTTTTACTGTGACAGGCTTAAAGCACTAAATATTCACATCACTCACCGTTAGGGCGTTCTCACCGAACTGCCAATACACAAGTAGACTTTTTCAATGTATTCAAAATCTCTACGTCCTGCATCAGAGCAAAAATAATTATTTGTGAATGTATCTGAAATGAATGTCTGTATTCTATCTGTGGGAAATGGTAGGTAGAGACAATGAAAGATATGATGGAGAATACGTAGGTCGCAACTTGCTGGGATGCCGTTCTGTGCTCAACACGCAGCGGGCTGAGAATTGATGATGATGTTGTGTTGAACTGGTGGTGAAGGTCACGAATCTTCCCGGTCCTCCAGTGAGATGTTTGATAACGGGGTCGGTGGAGTCGATGTGACAAATTCATCCAGGCCGATGCTCGGCACTATTGCCAGTGGTGATAAATGGTGGTGAAGTGCGTTCGTGGTGATGTAGTCGGTCCTTGACAACATGCGGGTTGAGACTGGATGGTGCGCTAGGCCGAAGAAGCAAGTGAATCTCGAACGGCGGACTAGTTGAAGTGTCTCAAGTCACGGTGAGTTGTCAAGTACCAGACTGACTTGAGTAAACTACATTGGACTGTGGCGCAACGCACAACGTTTTATATAAGCGCGCGCCTTGGCCGTGCCGAAGCTTCAGGTAAACCGGTGTGCTTTCGTTGCGAGTCCCGAAACTTTCAGGCTGTTATACCGAATAGCTAGTATAATTTTTTTAGCTTATCACTACATATTTGTAAAATTTTATTGTACTTATATAATATATATTACATTATATTATATGTGTATTTCTTGTATTGTATTGTATTGATATGTGTGATAATAATTACTGATATTTAGGTTTGTGTTTGAATTATGTTTTAAAGTCCTATGGGCATTCAAAAATACACGAATATTTTTTTTTTCTTTGCAGTGGCATAATTACTAACATGTAAAATGCAGTTGTATAAAATTTTATTTGTCTGAACTATTTTCCTACCAAGAAGTAACTGCAAGTTAGTTGTTCAAGAGGGAAATATTTTTTTAATCCCTCTATTTATTTCTTACCAATTTATTTCTTTGACAAAGCAACTTAATAATTTGGGGTTTTTCTACCATTTCTCTGCAGGACACAATACTATTGTTTGATATGCCAACAAACTCTCTACCTTAGCACACGCGCCTTGCTTTATTACCTTTCTTTTTCTAGGTAGATATCTAGTATTAATCTACTCACGAAATGATCAATTTTTAATACCGATTTTTATTACTCCAGCCGCCGCGCGTTAGGTATGTTCTCCTGATATTTCGTTCTCTCTTTGTTTTGTTCATAATAGCGTTAGCGGCGTTTGCCGAGTTTTCGCCGGTATGTACCACCGAGGCTTTGAGTCTTTCCTGGTTCCTGTTCCCTGGTGAGAAGTCCCCTGGCCCTGGTGAGGAGTCCCCTGGCCCTTGTGGAGGAGTCCCCTGGCCCTGGGGCCTTCCTCGGTTCCTGTCCATGGAGACCCCGCGTGCTCCTGGTCACCTATTATCAGTGATTCGCGTCAGCGTTAGAGTCAGGATAATTTTAGTTAAATTACGGTCCGCAGGTATGCTCTCTTGCTTATGTGTTATGTTATTTTATTAAAGGAAATGTGGAATTCTTGACCCCTTGGAGGGCACCCATGTATTCACCATACCATACCTTCAAAATATAGGTGATATTGTAATTTGCTAAATTATTTCTTTTATTTATCACAAAATACCCGAAGATAAAAAAAACTGTATTTCCCTTCCCACAAGCTTGAGGGAGATTCTGATGCTCTGCCGAGAAATGCACGTTACAGCTGCAGTTCTAGGTATGTCCATATTTAATAAATTATATTCCCCTACAATTGCAAAATACCTGACCAAAGCGAACAGGATTAATACAGGCTACCAAATACCGGATAACACAGAAATGAGTTATACAAATTTACTCAAACACTCTCGTTCCGAAGGAGGATAACATACTTAATTTTGGTGTGATATATAAAATGATCTTACATCACAGAATTTCTACTCTAGGTTTAATAATATAGGTAATCCTGGAATAACTGATAATATTGAAAAATATCCTTTGCCATCGAAAAGATGCATTTTACTGGACAGGTCTATAACAATGCATTTTAGTCACGCTGGCTTTCGCATTATTTCCTTACGATCTCTTACCAAAGATGGGCGATGTCCGGTTAAAATGGTAGCAACCTGAGTGTTACTGGGAAGAGCAAAAATAATGTCAAGAATCTCAGTCGCTTGGCAATTTTATGGGGGAACCCTAGTAATTGAGAATTTGAGATAAGATAAGTATCGTTGCCGAACTTAAAAATTTATAATAATAATATATATAACCGATTTATATATATATACAGATGTTACCTCGAGAAAGGGAAGTTTCAAAAATCTTAAAAAAAAAAAATTCTCTGGCAGCTCTGAAATAACTTTCGTCAGCTCAATGCCCAGAGAGAATATTACTGGCAATCCTTTTGTTAAAGGTTTAACGAGCAGTTGAGGGAATTAAGTCATTTGGGTTATTTATTGTTAACCCATAAAGTTACTGTTACAGTTTTGTACTGTTTTACTATTAGTGAACTATGTCATACTAGTAAATTGTTTGTACCTACTCGAAATAAAGATTAATTGTGCTTACCGTAAAGTTATTGTGGATTTTACTTGATCAACAGAGATTTATAGTTACAAGTAGAGGTTTCTCATAATCCGCCTCACTTTGGTACATCAAAACTTCCGTACTAAAAATGCCCAGGCAGAAATTCACGTGAGTGACAAAGTCATCAAATGGCCACACAGTGCCATTTTGTTTTTTGAACAGCTGAAATGTTTCTGTTACTTGCCGATTCTAAATCCGTTTCAGCTTTTGAACAAATTGTGATCAGCGGAAGCGGACACCTACTTGTAGTTAGACTTGTTAGCTAATTACAATTTGATAGAAAACTTAAACGAACCTTAAATCGGCGTTTAACGGAAAACTTTCAAATATATTTAAAAAAACAAACAAAATGGCGCTGAATGCCTACATATAATATCTGCCAAAAGATTGGGCGGTTTTTTAAATTTTGTTTTTATTTTTTTTTTGTGAATACACAACAAGAGTAACAACTGATCCCGTCGGGAGTCAATGAGACTATGGCAACTCCAATTGGGGAATCTTGTGAGGCTGAAAGTAATGGGGAGATGAAAGAAATGGGGATGATAAAGATGGAAAAGACCCAGCTATTCAGAACTAATCAACAAACACGCCATTTCATCCAACGTTTTAGTTCTGAATGGTGGTCTTTTACCGCAGGGATATACTGATAGTATCTTCCACTCTGGAAGATGCCACAAATAGACTTTATATTGGATAAGTTTTTAGATTTTCACGGCCAAAAGTATTTTCATTATTGTAATTATTACACATTTGCCCTGATGATGGACACTGTAACGCTGTCCGAAACGTTGGCTAAAGAAGAAGGTAGCGCAACACGGCATAACACACCAAAAACAAATAACGAAAAAGACTTTATATTATTTTTAAATAAAAAATTGTGAAATGACACAAATCCATCTAATAAAATTTACTTGCGTACGTCAAGATTCGAACCCGCGACTTTTGGATTGCTAATTGAGAGACCGTCACTTCAGTCGGTTCTGGAAAACTTTTGTAAGATTCACAAGATTACCATTCAATTCATTGATATTTTCTTTTCATTATTCTTGCCTATTTATTTTCCAAGTCCACCCCTAGTGACTTGTAACAGGCCGGGACAGCTAAGATTTCTTTTATCAAGATAGACTGGCTGAAAGAAGTGTGATTTTATCTGCTTTGAGCTGTCTACCACGGCGCTGGCGATGGTGCGTGTTTAGTAGACGAATGATGCTGATAAAAACGATAGGGCCATACGAAATACAGACAAACAGTTTTTAATGTAGAACTATATTGTACTCGTAATTGTGAAGCACTGCGTGATTTTATTTTACCTTTAAAATTCACTGGGATGGATTTTAACGGGTAAATAAAATCATCATAGGAATGAAACCACCTAGACGTTTGTAATATTATGTACATGCCACTGAAACTAATTGTGCGAATATGAAGCAACAAAACTTCAAATTCTTACTTATAGAAAATCACAGGTATTTTTTAAACAAAAGTGTTTTAATTTGTGCTAGTAATTCTAATTTATTTATTTTTTTTCTTCAAGGAACATAATTCCCCTTTTTTAACATTAGCTCCACACAGAAGGCCCTTAGGTAAATAATTACTCTCAGTGCCTTTGTCATCTTAGGGAATGCTATGTGGACGATTGTTTAAGAAAAGGAAGAAGTGGAAATTCTGGAGAGTAGGTAGGTATCCGGGAGTCAATGTGTCTGGATCCATCCCTTCAACTGCGGTGCAAGGCAATGAGAGAGAGGTCAAAAGACCCCCTCAACCAGTCTCTCTCGATCTGGCCCGCTACGCAGCAGGCACATCGGCCGCCAATAGTGTTAAACCTCACCCCACGAACCCGGGCACCCCTGTTAAATCACCAAAAGTAGAGAATACTTGAGTTGACCTATGGCAAAGGTGTTGATTATCTTATAAAAGGTTCCCGGGGCGGCAGTACCCACTCCTGCTTCCCAAAATTCAAAGATTCAAAATTCAAAATACAAAAGCCTATGTCATTTTAAGTGATGTTAGGTGGCGAATCTTTTTAGATAAGTAAGTGTGGAGTTTTGGGAAGGAAACAGACATGAGGGGTGAGTAGAAATCAGGGGGTTAATGTGTCCAGAAGTAACGGACGTAAGAATCTATTACTCCCACTGCGATGTTCTAAGAGAGTCCTGCTGGAGGATCAAAACGTTTTCACATTTCAATATAATGGAAAAATACATTTCGATGGTTCCTTCTCATAAAATAAGAATAAAAATAGTGTTAAAGTATATCATGCAGTTCTACAAAAAAATCTGAAAAGTACTGTAATATTGCTAACGCCGAAGGCCCCCCGAAATGATATTTAATATCAAATTATATTTTTTTATGTGCAATATTTACCAATTCGAAACGTAAAATTGACTTTAAAAATACCCTTAATATAAGGATGTGTTTTTTTTACATGAGCTCCACACAGGAGGTCCTGAGGAAAATAATTTACCTCAGGGCCTATTTCATCTTTGGGGTTGCTGTGTGGAGGGTTTTATTAAGGAGAGGAAGGGGAGGAGAGTTCTGGGAAGGAAAAGGGTCTAAGGGGTGGGTAGGAATCTGGGGTTCGGTGTGTCCTGGTCATCCGCCTCCAAGACCTAGACAAAGCTCACTCCATGAATCTGGGCACCCTTGCTTAATCACCAAACGTAGCAAACCACTCAGGGTGACCTATAGCAGGTGTTGATTATCCAATAAATGTTCCCGGGGCGGCGGTACCCATTTCCATTGAATGAAAATATGTGTTACACTTTTGTTGTTCGGCGGTTCATCGTCTCTGTACATCCTTTCGGAATCACTTAGTTATATTTTGTTTTATTGGGTATACCATATTTTTCCTGACTGCACATTGTATATAAGTACGCCGGGAATCAACTGTAGGCGGATCAACTGTCATGGAACCGTTAAATATCACGTAGCAGCTTTTAAAATAAAACACGTGCCGGAGAAGTAATATTCAAACGTCTATAAATAATAATGAAAACATTTCCGCGTAAGCTGACACTGCAATAACATCATTAGTTAGTAGTACCTAGTCTGGAAGTTGTGTCAAGTGCCATAAGCTAAAGGTGAGGCCGCACAGCCGTGGCTACCCGCTGCGCTCGCCTACTAACGGCATAATATCAACACACGCGGGAGCTTTAAGCTTTTGGCTTTTCAACGGGAGACTGGAGAGACTCGCATTCACATGTTTAGCTCGAATGTGACTTGCTCTTGAGTATGTGTCACGTGGGTCATGTTACTATTTTTCCAGAATTCTCAATGAGGTTTCTATTTTTTTTTACATTAGCTTTATGCAGGAAACACTGAGGAAAATAATACACCTCAAGACCTATGACATATTTGGGGACGCTGTGTGGAATGTTCTGTTAGAAAAAGAAAGAGAGAAAGTTTTGGGAAGGAAAAAGCTATGAGGGGTGGGTAGGAATCTGGGAGTCAGCATGTCCAGGAGTGAAAAATGTGTGAATCCATCCTTTCCACTGCAAAGCAATGCGATGTTCCGAGAGGGGATGTAGAGTTCAAAGCGTCAAAGGTCACTATTTACTCCCAATCCGGCCCGCCATGGCGCTAGGTGAGCAGACGCATCCGCCGCCAAGACTCCGACAAATTTCACCCCGCGTACCCGGCACCCAAACGTAGCGAACCACTAGAGATTACTTATGGCAGAGCTGTTGGTAATTCGATAAATGGTTCCCGTGGCAGCGGTATTCATAATAATCCATATCCGCCTTTAAAATTAGTGAAATTTATTATATTATTTTTATTTCACCGGGCTACGTATTAATATGGTAGGAAATAAATATTAACAAGATGTACATTAATTAGGTTAAAGCATTAAAGTGAAGGTATTTAGGTATCACAAGAACATTTTACGATACACAAGATAAATAATTAAATGCATAGAACAAGAATGCTTCAGGAAAAACTATATATGTCATCAAGATAATCAAATTTTTAATCATTTTGGGTTAAAACTCTGCATAAAATTTAAACAAAAAGATGTGACTAATTGAAATAAGAATGATTCTGTACCAAGAAAGGGAAATGCGGCATTTTTTCTGCCTATCCACGCAAGGATTGCTTATTTGATTGATTTTAGTAACGTTGCTACGTTTTGGTTGGGTACCAGCGCAGCGTAGGTCTTTCCGCAACTAGCTCAGTCGGTAGGGAAAGGTGACTCTGTTCTCCAGGATCAAGGTCGGTACGGGTGCCTCACGCTCGACCATGTGAAACAAGGGGTAATCATACTGTATCCAATGAAAAAGAGTGGCTTCGCAAACAAGGTTTATTGAGGTAGAGGGCATATGTTTAGGACAGTTACAAGATAACAATAAAATAACCTCCTGGCTAAAACAAACTCTTCTCTCTCTTGGCGTTGGGCAAGTCACTAGGTTAGCATATTAAAAGGAGGAAGTACGAAGTGTAGCTTACGCAAAAGGGGTGAAGCGGGGGCGGCATCCTTGGATACGGGAGTTCTATCGTCACTCCGTATAAATGAGGTCAAGACCTCATCACGAGGACATTTATCACTAGGCGCAATCTCATGCGCGTGGGGCGGGAGAGACTCCGGAGGTTTAACACACACACGTCTAGTAGTGAGCAAATGCTGGCGAGTTTTGCCGGTGGCGGGAAGAGGTGGTCCGGTCACGTCCGTGGGGGACGGTGGCGCGGTGAAACGCATGTTAACGGAACTGGTGGCGTCATCTCTTATTTGTTTGTGTAATGTTGTAACATAACAACGTAATAATTTAATTCTGTAAAATGTTATTAAAAACCCGAGACAGAGATTTGGCCAGTTACTGTAGAGCTGTTCCGGGCCACAGTAAGTTCGCATAGCCAACATGATAGCCAACGGACAGGGCACGAGAAAAAGAAGAAAATGTAATGTTTAGTCATTCAAATAAACTAACAATCTTAAATGAAGTAGAATCAGAGGGCTCTTTTATTTTCGTCTTATATTAATAGCTATTCAATTTACTGGAAAACAAAATGGAGATTTTTTTTTAATAATAAAACTTAAGCTTTTTTGTTTCGTATCAAATTTCATTAGCAGAAAACAATATATTTTTTTGTACAATAGAACTTATAAATAAACTGTTTTTTTATACTTTGAATAAAAATATTATTGAAAATGTAAGAGATGAACTTAAACTTCTTTCTAATTATTCATATTCCAACAACATTAAATATTTCAAGAAGCACTCTAAGAAACAATAAATAAAATGTTATTGCCTAAAATAGCTTAAAAATAAATATTTTGCCAAAATGTTCTAGTTTCAAAAAATTAAAATCGCTTAAGCAATAGAATAAATAAAGTTCTTGAGATTCCACTCTTCAAAACCAGGCTCGCGCTGAGACACGCTTTTTTCATTACACATATCGACGTACAGCTAATACAATAATGTTATAAAAACTTCGTTCACAACCATTGAAACAAATATCAATCTGCTGTAACTTCTGCACAAATTCTTACCCCCTAACTAATGGGTGTGTTTTGGTTTTGCGCAGCTGGTGGACGTCCATTTACCCTATGTTATTGGTTGTTTGCCAATGGTGTAAAATTATTTTTTTTTTATTAACGCACTTAATTCGTAATTCAACTTGTTTTTTTTTGTTACCTTATTTTGTTCCAAAATACTTGAAAAATACCCTCGACTCTGTGCAGAAACGGGCGGTCCGTTTGATAGATTCTCCCATCTTAACGAACGGGTTGCAATCTTTAGAGCACAGGCGTCGGGTGGGAATGCTATCCATGTTCTACCGGTATTTCAATGGAAGATGCTCTGAGGAACTAGCGTCATTGATCCCTTCGGCACCGGTGCATAGTCGGGAGACACGCCAAACGCGCGCCCAACATATGTACACGGTTGACATTTGTCACATGAGAACGGGTCGTTTTTTCGACTCGTTCTTGAGTTCAACAGCTCGGCTATGGAACGATTTGCCGGCATCTGTGTTTCCTCCCTCCTACAACATGGGTCTCTTCAAGACCAATGTTCATTCCTTCCTCTCCTCAAAAAGACCCTCCACACAGCATCCCAGATGACATAGGCCCCGAGGGGAATTATTTTCCTCAAGGCCTCCTGTGTGGAGTTAATGTAAAGAAAAAAAAAAAGGATTTTCAGTTAACATGGATTTTATTTTACTTTTTTATTTTCTTAAATATAAGAATATTTAAATAAAAGCAATATGCAAACAAGAACATTTTAACTGCAATGTAAAAAAATTACGAACTGACTTTGTTTGCTACATTCATAAGCATGTTTTTTTTTTATGTTTACATTTTTTTGTTTTTGTGTAATAACGTAATTTTTTATCTTTTTTCCGCACAGTTTCATTATTTTTAGCTTGTTTTCATAATAATACATTTATAAATTAAATGTATAAAACAATAAAAAGGACATAAAAATTATAAGTCATTACAGCTATTTTTACGTGATGTAAAAAATCCGAGGTTATTTTATTAATCATCAAGTCACAATTGAATTTTAAACTAACAAACTAACCATCATGCCATTTCTCCGCAAGGGTAGGCAGAGAGGAGGGACCACCAAACAACTCGGTGTAAGCATACACTTTTTGCCTCATTAACATTCATACATCGTCTCAAACATACTCATCTATTATTATACTACTCTTGACGTGCCCATCTCAAGTATCTGATTCACTTGATCGTGCCATGTCTTCCTCGGGCGTCCCCGACTTCTTCTACCATTCACATTTACGTATTATATTCTTCTTACACTACTTTCTTCATTTATTCGCTCTACATGCCCAAACCATCTGATGGTCCCTTTCTTAATCTTATTAATTATGCTAACATCAGCCCTGCATTATTTTCGGATCCCCACATATCTCACACGATCATACATGGTTTTACCATATATACGCCTCAGGGATCTCATTTTAACAGCATTCAGTCTGCTTTCATCCTTCCTCTGTTAGTTCCATACCTCACTGCCATACATCAGGGAAGGTACCAACACTCCATTGGAATTTTAACCAATTGAATTTAAGATGATTGTTAATATTATTAAAACTCTCAATTTGGGAGGCGGATACAGGTACCGCCTCCCCAGTAAACCGATTTATTCGATAACCAACACCCCTCTTATAAGTCACCCCAAGTGGTTCGCTAGTTTGGTGACTATACGCTTCAGGGATCTCATTTGAACAGCATTCAGTCTGCTTTCATCCTTCCTCTGTTAGTTCCATACCTCACTGCCATACATCAGGGAAGGTACCAGCACTCCATTGGAATTTTAACCAATTGAATTTAAGATGATTGTTAATATTATTTATTTATTTATTTATTTATTTATTTATTTAAGGAACATAAACAGTCTTAGTAATATAATATACATAAGAGAATAATAAAAAACAGACCAATTATTAATGTTCACAGATAGGTATTTATAAAGACTAACATTATTAATACTCTTAATTTGGGAGGCGGATACAGGTACCGCCTCCCCAGTAAACCGATATTTATTCGATAACCAACACCCCTCTTATAAGTCACCCCAAGTGGTTCGCTAGTTTGGTGACTTAGAAGGGGTGCCCTGGTTCATAGGGTTTGTCTAGGTCTTGGAGGCAGATAAGCTTATCTATTGCGTGGCGAGACGGATCGGGGGAGACTGAATGACGGAGAGTTTTTGAACTCTCGAGACTTTTGCGTTGTACCGCAATGGGAGGGATGGTTACTCCTGTACACCCTCAGATACGTCTTCTTCTTATCCCTAAAGATACCCTCCACACAGCATCGCCAAAGATGGCTAAGGCCCCGAGAGAATTTTTTCCGCAGGGCCCCTGTGAGGAACTGATGAAAAAAAAAAGTTGTGTTTTTCCTCAATATTTAGCCCACTGTGTTTCTTACCGCCTTGCAAATCCAACTCAATTAAATTTAGAGCTTGAACCACGCTGCAAAAGTTTTTGTTACAACCTTACTTGCATATCAAATGTTTATATATAGTGGTGACCGCAGGGTTCCAGCTCCAAACCCCACTCCTGAGTGAGCGCTGGGCCCGAGCTCACACCAGACCACGCCCTACATAGAATTGATTATTTTTAAATGTTTTTATTATTTTATTTTTTCTTTTCTGTGTACCTACTTAGTTCATTATCTAAAAAAATCTGTCGTATTAAAATATGAATAATTATATAAATATATACAATTATATAAATATATACAATTATATGGGACGTGTGCGATTGCACTATCCTCCTCACATCCTGGAATAAAACATTTTTATTATATATAACGCGCCAAAAATAATAATTTTTAATCCTTTCTTTTTTTAGATCCGATTACATAAATAATAGTCAATCTTTAGAAAATGGGCTTCTACATCAAGAACATAATCGCTGTTGGTGGTAAAAGCGTTCTCTCAAATAGAGGATGGTTCCAATATTGAGTTTTGGTCGCAAACAAATATTTTTTTCTCTGCTTTTTTCTACTTCATAATATCTGAATTGTTTTGAATTGAATTGAATTTTTCTTGAAAAACGTGATTAACTTTTTGGGCATCCAACTAGGGTATTTCACAAAGGATGACGCACAGGCAAGGAGAAATTAATTCCTGAAATACTTAGCGGTTTGCATCACGTAATGGTGTTCCGACCGCCATCTCTTGGTAATTTTACGATTATGATAATAGCTCAACATGAGCGCGGAATTAACTTTAATATCGTAAACTTTGTCGACAATTTGACGCACATGCATTGTTACAAAGCCGCACCGAAGTACAAGGAAGCAATTTTGAATACAAGTTTCACGCACGGCATGTTTGATACATACGTTACAAACCTGTCAAGATACCGAACTTGTTGGAAAATAAAATAAAATCTCCATAGATAAATAATTTTTCAAGGGTGCTTGGTTGCTAAATGTATCTTTGATGTTGTCCACTGTCCAAACTTTGGTGCCTACAATCGTGTATTTGGTTACAAGGTCCACTTCCATTGCAATGTTAGATTGGTTGATGACGTCCGCGGCCAAGAGGTTAAGATTTTCTAGTATGAATCCGTAGGTTGCGGGTTCAAATCTCGGTTTGCACAAATAAAATAAATTTGAAGTACACTTAATTGATTGTGCCAGAATGGATGATAATCTCAGCATCTCCCTAATGAAAGACCACTATTCAGAATTTGTCAGTGTTCAATCTGCTCATGATAGTATTATAACTAAAAGGCATTTCTTATCGCTTTCGCTAAAACCATGATTGGCCAAATAAATGTTAAATACTTTGCAACGATATAAACAAAGATACACAACGCGTGCCCACTGGCCGTCAGACTGAACGCAAATACTCTAAAAGTAAATTGGACAGCAAGTTTTGGATCACCAGCCAGATCACACACTAACGATTTTTTATAACCTGTTCATAATTAAGTGTGTTTTTGAAATGGTACAATGATGATTTACTTTTATTTTGAATATTATATTATGTAGTAAAATGCAATTGCGTTGAAACTTAATAAACATATTTTATTTTTGATGTAAGTAAACTGTTTTCTAAACTGAGCCCCCAGTCAACACAAGATTTCCTACTGAAACAGGCACAGTGCATCACCCATTCATTTTGGGAGGTGGATATGGTGTAACGTGCATTTCTCGGCAGAGCAACAGAATCTCCCTCAAGCTTGTGGGAAGGGAAATACAGTTTTTTTTTTATCTTCGGGTATTTTGTGATAAATAAAAGAAATAGCAAATTTAGCAAATAACAATATCACCTATATTTTGAAGGTATGGGTATACATAGGTGCCCTCCAAGGGACTCCAAATATTATCGTGACAGAACATACCTGTTGGACCAATTCTAATTTACTACTATATCCCGGAAGCACTTTAATAGATATCACTTTGCGCGCCGATGGGCTGCAAGCCGTAAACTCGAGAAAATACGAAGAAAAGTAAGAAGACTCTAGGAGACACTTCTGCAAACCAGGCCCCTTCCCTTTGTCAGGCAGCAGGTTCCACGCCCTCGATCAGGTCCTCGGCTGAGCGCACCAAGGTACCCTGAGATTTGTCAAGTTCCAGAAGGTGCCTTCATCCATTATGTCCGCCGGGAATTCGTCAAAACAGAAATACGGGTAGCAGCGGCCAAGCAAGGCCATCAAGGTGCTTTCCCGCAAATAACGTCGCCATCCGAGACAGGATTAAAAAGATATTTTCCGACAAAGTCATGGTTTTTCCACGTGAAGGTCACAAAAACCGGCGACCGATAAAGCCCGATTCACTACAATGGGTCGTGTTTTGTATTCGATCAAACATCAGGATCCGGCTCGCGGTTTGAAATAACTTTATCAAAAAGGGTTTATCCCATATTAAAAAATCCACAAAACTCTATCTTAAGTGACTGGTCGAATTGACTCCGGCTCCCAGGCGAAGCAAATTCAAAAAGTCCCACCGGAAATAGATGGCGCTAGACGCTAGCGGTTTAATCTTTACGGCGATCATAATAAAACGACAGCGGCCAGGTGAGTTTAAGATTAAATAGGTCAAGACAATATTTATTTAATCAAAATAAATATTATCGTGACAATTCCCCCCTTCCCGCGAAAATGTTTGCCCTCAAACAAGAAAACCACGCCCGTAAAACTGAACAAACTAACTAACTAAAGATAGGTCCAACAGGTATTTAAAAAAATTAAATTAATATTTAGTTACCAAGAAACATAAACTTAAAACTAAGTCACTTAAGTTTACAGACATGAACAATGCAATAACAACAAAAAAAAATAGCACGAGAATAGGTGGTCCACAAGCACCTACAGCATTGATGACACTGGGTGCTGCTGGAACTGGCTGTCGCCCGAACCCTTCCATTCTCGTGTCATCTTTAACAAGAGAAATACCTTAAAAGAGAAGAAAATTAGCATAAATAGAGAACAGCATAAAAACAAATAGGTATGCACGAGGCATCACTTTTCCTTCAGCAGGAAATTTTGCCATTAAAAAAAGCTTCACTTTAGGGTGGTCAACCATCCCTCACTTCACTGAATTTAGGCTATTTATTAATAGCGAAAAGGTAACTATTCTATATACCTAGGTCCAACAGGTCGCATCGAAAAATGTATATATAATACCTATGTATTATTGACTTAGTTAGAACGAGTTATAAAAACTGTCTACTAAAAGTATAAGTGGTTAGAATAGGGATTACACATCAATTACCTATCTATCAAAGTTATTTTTCAGATTAGGATTTACAATTACGAAAGAAAAAACCTATCTATCAAAGTGGTTAAAGTAGGGTTTACATATACAAAAAACCTATTTTCCAAAAAAATTTAGATCAGGATATTCAAAAATAGAAAAATAAACCTGTCTACAAAGGTGGTGATAAAGGATATCGTTAGGAACACAAAGAAAAGCAAAACAGAGTCTAGAATGTTAGGCTTAAAGCTTAGGAATTACAAAATTATCAAAATACCTAGCTATAACATAGTGAACCAACAAATGTAAACTTGAACCAATGCAAAAAGAATAATAAAAAAATTATTTACAATTTACACTGCTCGGGGAAATATTGTTGTACATAAACAAGCAATACTTATCATGTTCTTTGGTGATCGATCTTATCTTAAAGATAGACGACACTATTAAGGGGAAGTACAATCAAAATCATTTGATTGACCCTAGGAATACACTTGCAAAGTAAAACACTGGTATTAGCAGTAAGTCACAATTTCAAGGAATATACTTAAAACTAAAATGTATACATATTATAAGCTCTCTCATGATTGGGTAGAGTTCAAATTTTCATTTTGAAAATTCTTAATAAGAAGTATGCCGAAGCATTACTTTCTTTTGAATTTATACATAAAAAAAAATAGTCTTATATTATTTTAAAACTAAACTTAAAATTAGCAAGTACAAACAACAATATTAACAAGAACAAATTTCGTGCATTGGAAAGTTTCTCAAACTTTCCCATACACCAAAATTTGAGAATAGTTTTCTTCAAATTCTTTGGAAAGGTAAGGGAGCTTGGGAGCTTTAAAACAAAAGAAAAAAACAAAAGTGATACAATTCCAAAGTACTTGAGGAAGGTCACTGGCTTAACTCTAAGGCAAATGACAATAACAATATTCATAATACTATCGAGATGTGACGAATCGTGTGTTATAATATAATATAATAGTTGTAAAAAACAAAGACGAAAGTCTGCAGTATAGAATACTCTCTTAATTTTAAAAGAAATGTAGCTAACTATAAAGTTTTCTAAAAGTTAAGGTCAATAGACACAATACAAATTAAACATAAAATTTTGGGCGCCACTGATCAGAGGATCAGATTCTAGCTAAACGAGGGTAAATAATGTATTTATCGTCAAAAAACTAGAACGTAGTGCTCATTCTGAGCACATGCCTCAAAGGTACCAAACTTCAAGACACGTGAGCAGAATAATCACACAAAGAAACAAATGAAATGACGTGAAGGGTCGGTAATCCTGCACATCACCACATTGGTTTCCTGTTTTAAAATAAAATTAAAAAAATTATAATATCAATTAGTCCAAGCGAACAATATCTTTGACATGAAAATTTCCCACAACTTTCCCTTGCATATCCGCCAAGGTGTAGACTAAATCTGAGATTTTACCTTTAATAATATTGCGAACAAATCTAGGCGCCAGTTTATGAGAAAAATAATCTGGACCACTAGATTGGACGAAATTTTTCCTCCAGACGACATCACCAACTTCATATATCACCGACTTACGGCGCAAGTTATAGTGATGAGCATTCTTTTTAAAAGCTTGCAACAGCGCATTCGAATCTTGATCGTAAATAAAAGCTAATTCTTCCAATTTCTTAGCAAATTCGCCTCTAGATTTTTCTAAGGTAGAGTCCGCGACACTAGAAGAAACATTAATGTTGTGAAATTTACCGTCAATGATTTGTTCTCTTCCATGCATAAGGAAGAAAGGCGTGAAACCTGTAGCAAAATTAACCGTATTATTTAGAGCTGATTGAATCTGTGGCAGAAATCTAGACCAATTACGTTGGTCAGATTCGGTCAAAATAGATAACGCAGTTCCAATAGTTTGGTTATAACGTTCAACGACATTATTTTGCGGGGTGTAATAAGCGTTGTAATAAGGCATAGGAACATTATAATTAATTAATAATTGTTTGAATTCTTTAGAAACAAATTGTTTACCATTGTCACACACAAAGGTTTGTGGAACGCCGTGTACAAGAAAAATAAATTGTTCAACGTTTTTAACGATGCTTTTGGTGGTTGCATTTCTAAGGGGAAAAATCCAAGTATATTTGGAAAAAACATCAACAACCGATAGAATGTACATAAATCCAGCGTAACTGCGTGGAAGAGGTCCTACAAGGTCAATAGACAACATTTGCATCGGTCTGTTGACTAATTTTGGATTGGTAGAAATTCCAGCCGGCGCCGATGTATTTACTTTATGTGCTTTGCACGTCTTACATTTACTAACAAATTTCTTTACATCGCTATACATACCAGGCCAAAAATAATGGAGTTGAATTTTTTTGTATGTTCTAAAAACCCCTGGATGACAAGAAACATTCGACTCGTGTTCCTTAGACAAGATAGCGTTCCGGTCCTCAAAAGGAACAACCAACTTCCAAGCCGTATCCTCCTGCAGAGCGAAACGAGACTTAGAATGACGTAATAAATAGTTATCTTTAATAAGAAAATTATTAAAACGCTGAGGATTGGTTTTACAATCTGAAAATAATTTATTGTACCACACATCAGAGCTAGGGGGAACAGTATCCAGGGCGGAAAAGGCTAAATCGTTTTTACGCGAAAGGGCATCAGGTACAGTATTTAACTTACCTTTTCTGTGAACTACATCAAACGAATATTGGGAGAGACGGGCGGACCAAGGTGCAAGTCTACCTGAGGGATTCGATAACGATACTAGCCATTGTAGGCTGGAATGGTCTGTTATCACTGTGAAGTGAACTCCTTCTATGTAGGGCCTAAAGTGATTGACCGAATCTAAAACCGCAAGGAGTTCGCGCTCCGTTACGCCATAGTTACGCTCGTGTTTATTTAGACACCTAGAAAAATATGAAACAGGGTGTTCCTCTCCATCGAAATTTTGTGTCAAAACCCCTCCTATCCCAACGTTACTTGCGTCACAGTGGATAGTAAATGGTAACGAAAAATCAGGACAGTTTATTACTGGAGCCGAAGTTAGGGCCTTTTTTAATTTTTTAAAGGAGTCTTCCGCCTCCGGAGACCAGGTAAAGTTACTCACCCCATTCCGTGACCCAGTTAGTTTTGTCAGAGGTGCCGCTATAGTCGAAAAATTTTTAATGAACCGTCTATAATACCCACAAAGACCAATAAAAGCTTTCAATTGTTTAGAATTTATAGGAGTAGGATAGGTTCGAATTGATTCTAGTTTTACCGGATCCGTGCGGAGACCCTTTGCATCAACTATATAACCAAGATACTTTAGTTCGTCTTTGCAAAACTCACATTTTTTAAGATTAACTGTCAGACCGGCCTCTTTTAATCGATTAAAGACCTTAGTCAACAATTCTAAGTGTGACTCAAAATCCTCCGATATTATAATCAGGTCGTCCAAGTAACAAAAAACGTTTTCGTTAAATTCGGGGCCAAAAAGAACATCTGCAAGACGCTGTAATTCACTCGGAGCGTTCTTCAATCCAAATGGCATCCTAACAAACTCATAAAGGCCACGTCCTGGTACAACGAAAGCCGTTTTAGCGCAAGAGTCTTTGTGTAAAGGAATTTGCCAAAAGGATTTCGAGAGGTCTATAGAGGATATGAATCGTGCACCCCGAAGATTATCTAATATACGTGAAATATAGGGCAATGGGTACGAATCTGTCCTGGTGACACTGTTGAGTTTCCTTGAGTCCAAGCAAAACCTGGGAGAACCGTCCTTTTTTGGTACTAACAAAACTGGGTTTGACCAAGCCGAACGAGAGCGGCGGACTACACCTAAGTCTAACATTTCTTTAAGTTGGGCTTCTAATTGATCCTGACGAGTTTTTGACAAAGGATAATAACGCTGCTTAATAGGATCCCCTGTTGTACTAGGTGCGTGCGACCTAGACCACATTTTTCGAACGAAATAGATTTAAATTTGTCTATAACAGTGTTTAATTTACGATTATCTTGGGGAGACAGTAGGGAAGCTGACGTGATTTTACAAATCTTACCCACAATATTTTTAAAAACATGACTATCGTTTACTTTTGGAAACAATTGAGGAGCTACGTCGAACTGCTTCCAAAAGTCAACACCTAAAACAATGACAGAAGAAAGAGATGGAATTATGAAAAACTTAATATACTTCTTAATATTATTATATGAAACAAGTATTTGCATAGTACCTATAACATCCTGACGTTTGCCATCCGCGGTGGTAACGTAGGAGTCTAATCTTTCTAACTTAAATCCTAAACTAATAAAAAATTTGAAGAGTGAGCCCCCAAAACAACTGACAGAGGCTCCACTGTCCAAAAGACCTGAAAAAACTAAATTTTTAATTTGAATATTAGCATGAGGTCTAACATCTTGTCCGGAACCAGTCACCGGCACGCTTGCGTCCAAGTCATGCCTAATGAAGTGGTTACCCGGGCCAGAAACTGAGAGCGGTCTCCCGGCATCCTTGCATGCAGAATGCAGAGGACCACACTCTAGTTTTTTGAATTTGGACGAGTGGTGCCAGTTTGACGTTTGTCAGAATCCCGGTTAGATTCCGACTTCCACTTCCTACAATAAGGCTTAATGTGCCCTTGCATATTGCAAAATGTGCACCGAAGTTTACTTTTATTAAAAGTAGTTGATTGTGTAGAAGAAGCAGACGAAGAAGAAGTAGAACAATGTTTTGAAGAAGACGTGGCTGGATGAGAAATTTTAAAGGTAGGCATTTTTTTTAAATAAACCTCCTTGGTATCCGATGAGTCCGACAAAGGTAAATTTCTCTCAAAACGATTACAAACTTTAATTAAAGATTCTATGTTCTTGTCGTCAAAATAAGCTATTACAATAGCATACTTAGGAAGTAAGCTATTACACACCAAATCTACTATCTGCTCTTCCGGAAGAGGTACGTTGAGTTTCATGTTGGCTAATTGCACGTCCTCAACGTAGTCTACCATTCTCTGATTGTACCTCTGCTCCATCATGAGGAGGGCTTTGAGAGCCTCTGTTTGACTGATATTTTTGTCGAAACGCAACAAAAGTAAATTCTTTAATTCCGGCCACGTTAACGATTCTTTATAAATAGTACGGAACCACGATAGAGCCCTTCCCTCTAAAAGGTCAGAAAAAGACGTAACGACTGCAGGAAACTCCATATGACGGCTTCTCGTTAATTCTTCAACACGAAGTAAAAAATCTTTAATATCCGATGACCCATTAAATTTAACCCCCCAATTATGAATGGAATGGCTTTGGCTAACATTTGAATAATAATTATTCACAATATTCGTCGTACTTGTAGTGGGTTTGTTTGTACCCTCAACTTCAGATTCAGCTGTCGGGTCAGAACATTCTCTAAATTTTTTATTATACTCTCGCGCTTGTTCTCTCATAGCGGCTACAGTTGACTCCGGGACGATATGTACGTTTTCCAAAAGTAATGTCAACTCATCTTTAGTTGATCCATTAATGTTAGGAATCGCCATCTTGTATTTTTTTTTTAAAAAAGAAAAAAAATTCAAGAAAAAATTTAATAAAGAAAATATATTAATTTAAAGTAAATTAATATTACTATTGCAATTACCAAACACCCTGTAATTTATTGAAAACCAAATTCAATTATTTAATTTCAAACTAATTGAATTTTAAGTTGCTTGCCGAAGACAATGACAGAATTGTAATATGTAAACAAACCGTCTGTATTGTGACAAATATGAAACAGGTTTCCAATAATAATAATCGGACCCATGTCCCTGTATACTGCAGGATAGATTTATATTTTGACAATAAGTCGGAATAATAATTATTAAAACAATAATTTAATACAGACTGCAATGGGATTACGGTTAACTGTACGCAAGATACGAACTTACTAAAGTATTCTATTTGCTTCAATTAGCATTTACTTGATAAATATAGCCGAACGGATCATTAGTTGATAGATAACAAACAAAAAGATTTGACATTTGACAGTCCGTAAGTACTACTTGAGTCAAAACAACTGCTAATATCACGGAGTGAAAATTAGGTACACTGACGAAGTCAAAAATAAATTAATTGCCACCAAAACCGGAAATACCTATTTAAAATATACGTACACTGCCAAAGTCAAATAAGAAATAATTAATTCGGCCGTCAATAATGGCTGCAACCGGAAATTAGTCAAATTCAGTCAATTATTAACACGATGCGTCACAACTCTATAATATTGATATTATCAAAAATAATCTGAAAATACCAGAAAAAAAAACTGTATTTCATAGGAGCACCTTTAAAAGGTTGGAGCGCCAAATGTAACGTGCATTTCTCGGCAGAGCAACAGAATCTCCCTCAAGCTTGTGGGAAGGGAAATACAGTTTTTTTTTATCTTCGGGTATTTTGTGATAAATAAAAGAAATAGCAAATTTAGCAAATAACAATATCACCTATATTTTGAAGGTATGGGTATACATAGGTGCCCTCCAAGGGACTCCAAATATTATCGTGACAGAACATACCTGTTGGACCAATTCTAATTTACTACTATATCCCGGAAGCACTTTAATAGATATCACTTTGCGCGCCGATGGGCTGCAAGCCGTAAACTCGAGAAAATACGAAGAAAAGTAAGAAGACTCTAGGAGACACTTCTGCAAACCAGGCCCCTTCCCTTTGTCAGGCAGCAGGTTCCACGCCCTCGATCAGGTCCTCGGCTGAGCGCACCAAGGTACCCTGAGATTTGTCAAGTTCCAGAAGGTGCCTTCATCCATTATGTCCGCCGGGAATTCGTCAAAACAGAAATACGGGTAGCAGCGGCCAAGCAAGGCCATCAAGGTGCTTTCCCGCAAATAACGTCGCCATCCGAGACAGGATTAAAAAGATATTTTCCGACAAAGTCATGGTTTTTCCACGTGAAGGTCACAAAAACCGGCGACCGATAAAGCCCGATTCACTACAATGGGTCGTGTTTTGTATTCGATCAAACATCAGGATCCGGCTCGCGGTTTGAAATAACTTTATCAAAAAGGGTTTATCCCATATTAAAAAATCCACAAAACTCTATCTTAAGTGACTGGTCGAATTGACTCCGGCTCCCAGGCGAAGCAAATTCAAAAAGTCCCGCCGGAAATAGATGGCGCTAGACGCTAGCGGTTTAATCTTTACGGCGATCATAATAAAACGACAGCGGCCAGGTGAGTTTAAGATTAAATAGGTCAAGACAATATTTATTTAATCAAAATAAATATTATCGTGACAATGGGTACCGCCACCCCGTGAACCATTTATTGGATAACCAACACATGTTTGGATTCACGGAGTGAGGTTTGTCCAGGTCTTGGCGCTTTGCCCACCTACTGGCTGGCGGGCCGGATCGGAAGAGACTAGTTGAGAGAGACCTTTTGACCTCTCCAGTAAGACTCTCTCGACTAATCGTCTTGCGCTTCAGTGGAAGGGATGGATTCATACATTCGTCACTCCTGAATATATTGATTGACCCCCAGATTCCTTAAAAAAAAATATAACTCTGTGCCTATAAATATACGGGGTGTAACAGGACGTACCCGAAGGATTTTAACCAGCGATTTCTGAGCATATTTGGAGTAATAATGTACATGTCATTTTGCTGTCCGATGACATTTTTTTTTTCTATTAAAAAAATTAGAAATATATTTCCATCACACGCCGCCACTGACTAGTTATGAAAAAGGCGCGTTTATAGTCTAGCTGTTATTTGATAAGCATTGCGTCTCGTTCTAACAGCGTGTTAATACGCGAAACAGCGCGCGTATCGCTGACACCCATCGCTACGGTATATATTCCATAGCGGTGGGAACAGTAGCGACATGTGATTGAAACATATTTTTTTGTTGTTTTTAATATTAAAAAAATGTCATCGGACTCAAAGTGACGTATATATTTTTTACTACAAATATGCCCAGGAATCACTAGTTATAATCCCTCGGGTATATCCCGTTACACCCTGTATATAAATTTAAATTATTATTATTATTATTAAAAAATCGAAGTGCAACTTCACATAGCTTTAGCCGTGTCTTGCGACCAGGTCGGAATAAGTGGGTCGACACTTCCTACGTCCCAATCTTTTTTCCATTTTTCCTCTTACCCACAAGGTACATTCAGTTTCACAGCAAACCATAAATTTGGGATTCCACAGTCCACTGAATCCGGAAAGTCGAGATGAGTGTGGACACAAGTGCGGCGTACACATTTTGTTTTTAAATGTGTCACTGGCATTTTAGAAAAAAAATTCTTACTTTATAATGAATATACACAGGTTAAACTATTTCATTGTCCTTGCATGAATATTCCCTTGAATAAAATGGCAACCTGCATATCGTTTAGCGCCAACACGAACAGGAGTCAACGAGCCATAACAAAAATAAAACACAAAGCCTCGACTGTCCAAAAAGAAATGGTCGTTTTCTTTTTGAACTTGCTGTCAGGAAATTTACATAAGGTAAACGAGTAACAAATGAGGACGTCGAGAATAATGATTAATGGGCATCGCGAGGAGCAAAAACAGAGAATAGGGAAGCTTGGAAACTTTTGCATTTACAAGGAAATCGAGGCAAACAAAATTACGTAAAAAGAGGACCTACATAGGTATTGCAGAAAACATGGTGTACAATTTTAGCAGACCAAAAAAATTGGTTATGTTTTATTATATTTTTCTACTGACGTCTTTCTACTACTATCTAAAATCTTAAATTTTAGATACTTTACATTAAAGCTACACAATAAATTTCCACTGGCCATTAGACAGAACATACCTTATTTTAAATATAAATTATTCGCCAAGTCTTGGATCATCAACCGTTGATCTAACACTAATCTATTATCAGAACCAATACATAAGTATGCATTTTCAATGGTACAATGCTGATTGTGTTTTATTTTATACGCAATGTTTTGTTGTTATTTGCATTTTTGTCATAAACTGATTCTAAGCTGCACGTCATGCTATAAGTATGTGTTACTTATGGTACGACGCTCATTGTCTTTTATTTGAAACATAATATTGTGTCGCTAATTTTATTTCTGTTATTAACTGCTTATGTTAACCCGGCGAGCGTAAGGTTTGGTAAAATTTACCCAAGGCAACTTATGTTTTTCGATAATTTTATTTTAGTTTGGCGCGCTCAACTGTTCCGTGTCAACCTGCGCGGGAGGAGCTAAGGAAGCGACAAGAACGAGGATTTAGCCACCGGTCAGGAGGTAGTTAGACGTCGTCAAAGCTGTCGGCGGGTGAGTTTTCCCCACCTAGCGCTCGGTGTTATTATTTTTCACGAGGACTGAGATTAGTTATAGAAAAAAAACTATTATAATTTATGTTTTTTACTATTAAAACTTTAAAAGTTGCTAATTTTTTGTGTATTTATTTAATTTCATTTAAAAATGGACAATTAAGTGCCACGAGTTTAGTTCTCTAAGAAAAATGTTGATTCGAATAAAAGTGATTAAACAACTAATTATAACACTTTTATTACACGTTTCTAATAAAAAGTAGTTAGACAGTAGGTAAAATTTGTTAAACTATCAAATTAAAAACAGTAATAAGTCGAGAATTAAGAAAACGATCTAACTAAGAATTTCGGATTAAAATTATCCAACCTAACGTTCGATGTTACAAATTTGAACCTAACGCTAACCTAAATCTGCGCCTGCTCTCAACACAGGAGTTCCTAGTAAGACGGGCATGGTACATCACCAATTGTTATAGAATTAATAAAGACTTAACTCTCGAAATACCAACAGATATTCTCGCGTCACCTTTTACGGTGAACACTTCCGTCATTAAGTCATTAAGTCCGTCCCATATTAGATATCAAATCCACCAAAAAAAAACACCAAATTGACTGATTGTCGATTTCATCGAGTCAGTTCGTTGTTGTTGATGGTTCAATCAAGTTTGACGGGGGTTGAAACAATCCAACGAGCGCGTATATGGAAAAACCCACTTTTGATATTTTTGTGATTGAACATTTTTAAACAAAAATATTGAACCACCCTTTCGTCCGTTGATATACTAAAATTTAAAGTTTAGTAATAATTATTTTCTTGCAAATCCATTAACTATTTTTAATACTGTCAACCTTTACGATTATAGCTATCATATTATTCGGCTTTGTAAATCTTTAGTCAATATAATAGGATTTAAATCTTGCAGTTAGTGCGGAATTTCCTGAAGTATAGTTTCCCCTTTCATTTGATGTAGCTGGGATAACTTTATTTTACACGGAAATGATCCACCGTACGAAACAAACCAGTTATTTTTTTCAGTTTCACATCATACGTACAAACAAAAATTTCATGCGCGTGCTCTTCTGAGAAATCTTATATTTTGTGTTCTCATCCAAGAGGTATTGACCAAGAGCTGCGAAAATTATGTCATTCAAAAAATTTAATATTTCACTTCAAACTAGGAAACAGAAAACACAAATCATCATCGAGGTTAAAATTTCTACAATCGGTGCGCCTGCCTCCGTTTCAATTCGCTGCTCGACACTCTGTGACGCGAGTTGAAAAAAATGGTTGGATTCCAGGTTGTTGACAGCCGTACATCATCGCAGTATTGTGTCGGTGCGGGCGTCGGGCGCCGCAACGCGCGTTCGCCGTCTCCGGGGGGTGCCTAGCGCGCTGTTGAATGAAGACTTATTTTTAGGGGACCCTTTTTTTGAACCGGCACTGTATCTTCACAAGCCGGTTATACGAAATGTTGGTATTAAGTGTAAATTATGACGGGGATGAAAGATGGTGTGGGGTAGGTTGGAAATGAGGAATTTAAATCACATATTTGGTAAGCTTTCCAGTTAGTTGATATTTTTAAAGTCGGGATATATTATAGAATGGTCAGAACGAAATTATCCTGTTTATCAGAAAGACTAATTATGGTTATGGTAATTCACAATTTCGGATTTAACATATCTAAACTTAGCATTCCCTTTGATTTTGGCACGTACGTACACATACAAAAATATTCGAAATTACCATTTCTTTTACTTATTGTAACAAAAACTACAGATTAGCTGAGGTTTTTTATATCCTTTATATATTCAATAATATTATTATTCAATTTATAAAAACAGTTTATTTATAAACAAGTTCTACTAGGTAATTATTAACTATGGTCATGCCACCTCGTCTGTAGGTGGCATGACCACAGTTTGAAAATGCCTTCAAAAGGCGAAACAGCTGTCACGCGTAATAATAATTACCTAGCAGAACTTGTTTATAAATAAACTGTTTTTATAAATTGAATAATAATATCGTTGAATATATAAAAATGAAAATGGAGTTCTTTAAATTAAACTTGATAACAATAAACAGCTCAGGTTTTTCGGAAGGAGATATTCAGAAAACCGTTTGAGAACTATGTTTTTATTAACTTTTCAAAAAACTAATAAAAAATACGCAAACTTTAAATAAACATATCATTTAAATAAAAGAATTTTAGTTAAAGTGCAGTATCTAAATTCATTCTTTAACTTTTAACAAATGTTAGCAAATGGTTCATTTTTTTAACACAAAATTTCTGCTTAAAATTTGTAGAAAATTTAAAACAAGAAAGGTGTGAACACCATTATTTTGACTGTTATATTTTCTGACAGTTTTACATATTCATATAGTTTTACACAGTCATGTTAAATAATGTAAGACAGTTCCACTCAATTTGCCCCAGAAAAAAACATGTCTACGGACATCTTCTGTTCATGACGTTGAGTTATTAAAAAGTGCAATGTGCTTGCATAATATTTTAACATATCTTTTAGTGCACAAATAATACCGTTGCATAGTTTTCCCCGTTAAACGACACCCCAACAAGTACCATCTGGTTTTGACAAATAAAAATGTCCAGAAGGGTGAAGACTGGAGTAAACAACGAAAAAAATGTTCGAAACTCGAGAAATATTGGCGAGGCTTCAAATACAGACTCGTCTCTGTAAATAAAGCGTGCTGGAATTTAAAAAAAATATTGTTTTGCATTTTGTTTTTACTCTCACTTTTTTATTTTTTGTTGAGTTAAGGGTTTTGAATAACTTCCCCAAAATCGCGAAAAAAAATATTCCACGCAAACATAATATTGTTTGAACACGGGCCTAATAATATGCAGTAGATACCGATGCACTGTAGAAAGAAACTAATATAGTTAAGTAAACTCGATGTGTGTGATAGGTTATTTAGAGATTGTCTCGGAGTTCAATTCCCGGTCGCTGCAATAACTTCCTTTCTTCTAAATAATCGATTTTTAATTTAGTTTATTATTTGTTTAAATATTTTGAGAAACATATTCAAATATCAACAAGATAAAATATACAGTGAAAAATATTGTAGATGATATGAAATTAAAACAATTCGTTCACAAAAAATAGGAACTTTTTTATATAACAAGATATCAGCACGTATTTACCAGTTAAGTGAATATGATCAAAAAATTGCTCAAAAAATCTCAGAGTAGAAATAAAATAGAAAAGATACCGAAAGAAAAATTGAAATCCTCATATATGTAAATGTAAACTACTAACCTCAAAATATTGTACTTAATATCATTCCTTACCATTTAAATACAATAATAAACTACATATAAATATCATGTCATGTAGAATTGTTACTTATCCAACTCATCAATAACACATATTTATTCGAAACAGCAAACTATTTGTTTCCCATTCAAAGCAGTACTTTTATTACAGGGTGTTGAAAAAACACTCACCAATTGCATTTGACAGACGCTGCGCCTAAGCTGGGGGGCGGGCCCATCCCTTATCCATCTATTTGTTTGCCCTAGACACCCACAGCCATATGCAACGTATACTCTTACATTCCCCTTTACTCAACTAACCCTACGCACAATAGACATTATGTTGAGAAGATCAAGCGACTAAATTACTAAGGCGTCGCAGCGGGGTGTCTGCTATACTAATGGGGTTGAATCTCTAAATACGACAATATGAACTATCTTTCTCTAACTCTAAGTTCATACATTTAAGCAACGTTACTTTTATTAACTTAGGCTATTTTTATTGAATGGTGGATGCATTTTTTTCATAACAAGGTATCTATGGTAAAATTATTTAGTCACGAGCTGTAGTTTATTCGTTTAAATATCATTATAATATTTTTATTTTTTACATGTATTTATTAAGTCTGGTATATACATGTTAGTAACTAACAAATTAGTTAACTGCATTACCCTAAACATGCAGAAATATATATAATTAATTATTTTTTCATAATTAGTTTTAAAAATATACTTTTATTCATGATTATTCACGAGATATTGGTTATATTTTAAAAATACCTACTCTCTAAATATAACGAATATTTTTATGTATTTTAAATCCAAAGACGTTATCTGCACTAATGTTCATAGTAAATTTGTTCTTTTAGTTTTTGTTATTCGTATTTGAATTTTTTAAGTAAATTTTTTTTTACAGAAACCATTAAAAAATTTGAAATAGCAGCATTTGTGGCATAACGTAAGGCTTAGGGTGTTACTTTAAATGCCGTTTTCTCAGGCCCTACGCAGCCAAACCGACTAAAATTTTGGATTCTTACGACAGACTGTGCTATAATTGTATCTTCATCATTATATTTAATATAATTTTATGTAACTGTGGGCATTTTAAAGTCTCCAATTATGAGGAAAATGTCATTGGGTTATTGATTGGGTTATGAAAGGAGTGAACTGAATATCCCTGACTCTGTGGGTGATATACACAAGCTACATGTATAGTACGTTTGGAGGTTTAGTTAGAGGGAGGAATAGTTACTCAAATGCATTTTCCTACAGAGTTTGGTATTTAATTACATCCACCGCTGATTAATCACTCCCGGGTGGAAGGATCATCTCTCACTCCAGAAGAAAGGTGGAAACTTGAATGGCAATTGGCCGTCGAAATACCCATCTCAACTTCCCCAATACCCAATCAACCCATCAGACATGGGTTCTCATCAACTCTTCAACTCTCTTGTCACCTATAGTTCCCCATCAATAGGAAATGGTGCTTCCGCAGCAGCTGTGCCCACGTGGTGCACAGTTGGGGCCGTGGAGAGTCAGCGATGCGTGAATGCGGTTTGGTGCAAACCACCGAACATGTGGTCAACGAATGCCAGCTTCATTCATCCCCCGCCACGGCGCACTGTAAGCATACGAATGAAATAAAATAAAAACATAGTTGAAACGAACTCTTCAAAACGGAAAAATATTTAGGTATGTGGACGATACAGTTTTACTCTTTACATCAAAATACAAGAATAATGTGTATATTACAGAGTTAGGAATCGAGCGAGTGAAAACGTGATAAGATACAGACATACTTTCACTAAACATAGTGAAAACAAAATTTATAACGTACAGTATAAATAGCACAGAACAGCCAAAAAATACACACACCATTACATATATAAACATTTGACTGGTCAGTGGTTGAGTGGGCATCGCGTTTGGGTCCCACCCGGGCGTCCCGTGTTCGATTCCTCGGCTGGCCAAGTCCTCCATCACAACACAAGCAACATTTTCGGCTTTCTGTGGTGGTAGTAGGAGATTTTCAAACATTGTTGGGTTATTCGTAACCCGGGAATGTTTGTCTTTCTTTAAAAAAAAAAAACACCAACATTTGCGATTGCTCGAATCCACAAAAATCAAATCAGATAAAATATAATTGATCATAACCTCAAATGGATAGATTGTATCAAGCAATTCTACAGTTATCAAAATATTCGCCTGTATTTTGTTACGTTGTGGGATCTGACAGCTTTGTTCCGATAAAAGTATTTGTATGAATGTTTATAAATAAATGACTACCTATTATAATATATACAATATCATATGGAAAAAATGTAATTTACTTTCCAGTGATTGTTATATTTCCTTGAATTTGATGTGTTACCAATTTTACGAGATCTTTAATTGACAATTCTTCAATTTATTTATTGTTTCAAAAACATTACAAAAATATACATTTTAAAACGTTTTTAAAATTCGTTTGTAAGTGTATTACATTAAACATAAGTTTTATACAAACTTTACTAGCAGTAAAAGAGCTTTGCCAAGCTGCCTTTTCAGATTCTTAATATAAGAAGCTGAAAAGGCAGCTTCACTAACGTTAAATATGTCGATAACCGAATTGATTCTGTTCAAAAACAAGATTCTTTCAACCGCGATGCATCGCCAAAAATTCGGAATCGTCCCAAATAACCATATTATTAACACGGGGTCCAAATATTTTTGGTTTTCGCTGCAAGACACATTGAATGAGGAATTCATCGTCCTTATCATCATCTTCTATAATCATGTTGAAACGCGCAATTTCGTACCATATCTCCTACAGAAGTATCAAAAGTGTCAAAATGGCGGAGTAACTCTTAACTCTCTGTTTTCGGAAGTTTTAAAAATTATGTAAAAAAGGTGGTTAAATTGATTGAGAAAGGCATTTTTGTGATATTTAACAGTCACAATTTCTTTCACTTTTGCTTTTACTCTAGCGACCGTTGAAACAGACGCTAAAATGTGGAATAATGCATGACCTAGCTATACTTGACGATATCTATTCTTACCAAACTTGCTGAGCTTAACCTAACGTTAGCTTTCCTATGCCAGCTTAACCCAGCGTTAGCGAACCTAACCTCACAAAGCCAAGACAACATTTTTCAAAGAATCTATGAAATGGAACTAGGTCTAAGGTAAAAACGGTGCCTGGAATTTTCAATAGAATACTTCTTTTTTGTAGAAAAATCAAGTGTTCTTTATCGGAGACTTTTGAGATGCTTCCTCAAAGTTTTTATTAACTTTCATATTCAAAGCTCTCAAAGAACCCTCTTATCGAGATTTGTTTTGGAGCAATTTCCATACTGAGTTATTGTTTTACCCAAAGTTAAGGTGTTATAAAATTGTTTCATCAAATGTTTCCCTTCAGATTTTGCAGAGAGTTCTTCGAAATTATCTAAGGAATAGTTTAATGAAATGATATTAGTTTATAATATAGTTTTGTTTGTGCAAAATAAAACAACAAATTAATGTGAAGGATGATGTGTTGATAAATTAACCTAACTTAATTCTTACAGAACAACCGAGATTAAGTTTTAATACAATCATTGTACACCACTCTTTTCAGTCTCTCCCCTCCCCCTCCCTAAACATTTATAAATACCATAGTTTAAGAAATCATTGTACCAGTCTGAAAACATCTGAGGCCAATATGCTTAAACTGGTAAGGGTAAAAATAAAATTTGTGCAAAAAAGGTTTTAAACTATTTTAATTTATTATTGTAACGGCTTCCATCACAAATTATCAGAATCAAAAATATAAATCTCATTTCGCGTTATAATTAAATAGTAGCCTGTTAAAAGATAATAATTTTTTTTTTACTAGAAATTTAGTTTTGGTACCTAATATTAATATTTTTGATGATTTGTAATGATTTTTTTAGAACTTACTTTTTTTTGTCAAATCAAATATTGTAATTGCAGACTTATTTTATTTTATTTATTTAGGGAAGTTAACAGCAAATCATAAATTACAAAATAATACAACAAGAAAATAGTTTTTCAAAAGAAGCAAACATATTGTGACTTGACATTTTAAATAAATAAAAAGGAAACACTTTGTTTTACGTCACTTTATTGATATTTCTTCCGTCTACCGGTTTCGGTACCTCCGTACCATCATCAGGACTGAATATAAAATACTGACAAATACAGGGAAATATACATATATATATACAAATTGTAAAAGAAAGAGACAGTAAATTAGAGTGGGACAGTGCGTCAGTTGTGGGAGGGTAGTGGGGGAGGAGCGAGTGGGATAATGGGAAACATACTTATAATAGGGCTGAAAGTTAAATTAAGTTGATTATTAATGATTTCAGTCTTTGCATTAACCGATTTTTTTATTTCTAATGCTTCTAAGTTATTTAATCTTAAACCTATCCCATTTTTGTGCAGGACTTTAATACACGTATCCCGGTTAAAAGTATGATCTTTATTAATTAGGTGCTCCGCGAATTCTGAAAACCCTGAACTGGTTAGGCACCTTACGTGTTCCTTTACTCTAGTTTCTACATTGCGTGATGTTTGTCCGATATAGAACGCTGGACAATCATTACAACTCCTGTCCTGCACAAAAATGGGATAGGTTTAAGATTAAATAACTTAGAAGCATTAGAAATAAAAAAATCGGTTAATGCAAAGACTGAAATCATTAATAATCAACTTAATTTAACTTTCAGCCCTATTATAAGTATGTTTCCCATTATCCCACTCGCTCCTCCCCCACTATCCTCCCACAACTGACGCACTGTCCCACTCTAATTTACTGTCTCTTTCTTTTACAATTTGTATATATATATATGTATATTTCCCTGTATTTGTCAGTATTTTATATTCAGTCCTGATGATGGTACGGAGGTACCGAAACCGGTAGACGGAAGAAATATCAATAAAGTGACGTAAAACAAAGTGTTTCCTTTTTATTTATAAGAAAATAGGTCATTATGCAAATTATAAACTTCCACGTATGTTAGTAAATGATGTGTGACATTAAAAGGTGTTTTCTGAAAAATATTTTTACGTTAAAATTATTACGTTGTGAGTTTTGTCACATCACTATGTAGTATCGCACATCACTAGTGAGCTACCTTAATATAATTGTCGTCAGTCAGTCTCAAATAGTCTCTAAGTAATGTCAATTGAGTTAACACTAGTCAATAAAGTCTATCTTGTAAAGTCGTAAAGTGTTTATATATTAACATCCTCAAACCAACAAGTCAACGAAATATGGTGTCAGAAGTCGGATATTAAGAGTCATAAAATAAAATAATAAAAATTACAAGTCAAAATCAAGATGTCGAAGGAAACTACAAAGTCATATGTGCAACACGATTTCAGTGCCTTGACAAATCTAAATGTATTGTCAAACAACCCAAATAATGTGGGAATATGGAAAAGTTGGTGGCGAAACTATGAGATATATTTGATGGCATCAGATCTAGAAGATGCGCCAGAAAAAAGGAAAATTGCCATACTTCTTCACAGCATTGGATCGAAAGGTATGGAAATTTTCAAATCATTCAACATGGATATTGAAACCATTACTTTAAAAGAACTCAAGAAAAAGTTTGATGATTACTTTGCACCTCACAAAAATGTAACAATGCTGAGAAATTCATTTTTTACTCGGAAACAAAAGGATTCTGAAGATATCAACAACTTTCTACTGGACCTCGAAATAGTCATTTCAAAAATAATTATTGTCACAACAAAGTCAGAAATTTAAAGTCACCCAAAACCAATAATGACAGTGAGGATTATTTTATTTCAATAATAAGAAATTTAAATAATAACCATTATTCAAGTCAAGCATGGCACATAGATATAATAATTAATAATGAAATATTAGACTGTGTTTTGGATACAGGGGCTGATATAAATGTCATGTCATTGTCAAACTTTAAAAAATTAAATTTACGTAATAAAATTTTACAAAATGATTGTACAAAAGTGTCAGGTTTTGGAGGTGATAAAATACCTATTATTGGTCAGTGTGATCTTCAATGTCAAATTAATGGAAATGTCATAAATAATATAATATTTTTTGTTACAAATATAGAATGTCAATCAGTCTTGGGTCTACCGACCATAAAAAAACTTGGAATTATAAAAAGAATATTTAATGTCCAATGTAATCGTAACACCATTTTAACTGAATATAACGACATATTTCAGGGTCTCGGATGTCTACCTCCTGTCGTTCATCTCAAGCTTTGCCAAGATGCTGTTCCGTGCGTCGATCCGCCTAGAAAGGTTCCGTTTGCTTTACAAAAAAGTCTTCGTGAAGAATTGGATCGCATGGACAAGATGAAGGTCATTGAAAAAGTTACCAAACCTACTTCATGGGTAAATTCGGTCGTCATAACTGTCAAAGAGTCAGGTAAATTGAGAATATGTCTGGATCCTAGAAGATTAAACAAGTGCATAATGAGAGAATATTTTCCATTAAAAAATATAGACGAAATCAGATCAAAACTTATAGGTGCAGCTTATTATTCACATTTAGATGCTTATTCTGGTTTCTGGTCATTAAAATTAGATGAAGAAAGTAGTAATTTATGTACTTTTCAAACTCCATTTGGAAGGTACAGGTATTTAAGACTACCGTTTGGAATAAATGCAGCAACAGAAATTTTCTATAGGATTATGGTAGATTTATTTGGGGATCTGGAAGGAATTTTAATTTTTGTCGATGATTTCTTGATTTATGGAGAAACTGAAGAAATGCATAATATTAGATTAAGGAAAGTCTTGGAAAGAGCTAGAGAAGTCAATTTAAAATTAAATAAGTCAAAATGTAAATTTTTAGTCAAAGAAGTATGTTTTTTAGGTTATATTTTTAGTAAAGAAGGTGTAAAAGTAGACAAAGAGAAAGTCAAAGCTATTTTAGAAATGCCGTCTCCGAAAAATGTCAAAGATTTTTGGGAATGGTAAATTATTTAGGTCCGTTTATTGAAAACTTGTCTGATAAATCACAAATTTTGAAAAATTTATTAAAAAATAATGTAGTATGGTCATGGGACGAGAATTGTGAAAAATGTTTTAATATTTTGAAGGAAGACATTTCAAATGCAACAGTTTTAAGTCATTATGATCCAGAAATACCGTTAACCTTGTCAGTAGATGCATCAAAATCAGCTATAGGTGCAGTCATTATGCAAAATAGTCGTCCAATTGCATACAGTTCCAAAACAATGACTCAGTCGCAAGAAAATTATGCTCAAATTGAAAAAGAGTTATTTGCCATACAATTCGGTTGTAATAAATTTCATCAATATGTATACGGTAACAAAGTGACAGTACAGACTGATCACAAACCCCTTGTATATCATTTTAAAAAACCTTTGCATGATGTACCTGCTAGATTGCAACGTATGATGTTAGCACTTGGGTCTTATGATTTAAATGTCATACATGTCCCAGGTAAAGAAATGTATATATCGGATACTTTGTCTAGAGCTGCTTTGAAAGATCATTATATACCCGATTATGAGTCAGATCTACATTGTCATGTAAATTCAACCTATATGAACTTAGCTATTAGTGAAGAATATCGTAAAAAATTGAGTAAAGCTACTTTATTGGATGAAACTATGCAAACAATAAAAAAATATTATTTTGAAGGATGGCCAATTAGTAAAGATAAAGTTCACTGTGCTTTGAAATGTTATTATAATATTCAAGACGAAATTCATGTTATTAATGAGTAAATATTTAAGGGTAATAAATTAATAGTACCTCAGTCTATGAGAAAAGAAATGTTAAATAAAATACATGAAGGACATCAAGGAATAAACAAATGTCTTAGATTAGCTAGAGATACTTTATTTTGGCCTAATATTTCTGTAGATATAAAAAATTTAATCGACCAATGTCAAATATGTAATAAATTTAAAGTCTCTAATCAGAAGGAACCACTGATAAATTATGAAATAAATAAGTTTCCATGGCAACAAGTAGGTATTGATTTAATGTATTATGATAATCAAACGTACCTTATTGTAACAGATTATTATTCAAAGTTTATAGAAACTGATTTTCTAAATAATAATTCCACTGCAAAAAATGTAATAATTCATTTAAAATCTATTTTCGCACGTCATGGAATACCAATGTCTTTATTGTCTGATGGTGGTCCGCCTTTTCAATCTATTGAATTTAAATCATTTTTATATGATTGGGACATAGAACACGTAGTTACAAGTCCATATCATTCACAGTCTAATGGTCAGGCAGAGAGTTCTGTTAAAATTATAAAAAATATTCTAAAAAAGTCTAAAGAAACAAATACAGATCCATATATAGCTTTATTACATTACAAAAACACACCTAAAGCTAATTTACCGTCACCTGCTCAATTATTAATGTCTAGAACTTTGAGAATAAATATTCCTTTAACTCAAGTTAAATTAAAACCGAAGGTTGTAAAATTTTCCGATTACAAAAAGTGTATTGAGAAAAATAATGCAAAAAATTCCAAATATTATAATGTAAAAGCCAAACCTATGTCTTTATTAAAAAAAGGTGATAATGTTTATTTTAAGAAAAACCCCAAAAGTCATTGGTTACCAGCTGTAGTCAAAGAAATATTAAAATGTAATAAGTAGATCCTATATTATTGAAGATAATTATGGTAACACGTATAGAACAAATAGGATACATTTAAAATATAGATATACTGACATACATAATGACCATCTGTCCATGCGATCTAATCCAGCACTTGAAGAGGCAGAAGCTGGAGATGAGGGACAGGTGGAAGAAAATTATGTGGAAGAAAATAATATTAATAACCCTTACATTACCAGATATGGTAGAGTTGTCAAACAACCGGAAAGGTATAATGTCTAAAGTAAAAATATTTAAAATTTTATTGTATTGTATAAATTAATGTCAATTGTATTATATAAATTAGTATGTTAATTTTATTGTATAAATAAAGAAAGGGGATGTCACATCACTATGTAGTATCGCACATCACTAGTGAGCTACCTTAATATAATTGTCGTCAGTCAGTCTCAAACAGTCTCTAAGTAATGTCAATGGAGTTAACACTAGTCAATAAAGTCTATCTTGTAAAGTCGTAAAGTGTTTATATATTAACATCCTCAAACCAACAAGTCAACGAAATATTGGGTGTTACCAATGTTTTGTGCATACAGTGAAGCAAAAGGGTTGCTTTTACAATGAGCAATCAATATTTTGTTTATCCCAAACCAAAAACAAAAAGTTCTGCGACTTCTTACCCATTGTATTCGTTCAGTATTTTACTAAGCTCACACAATTCAGTGCATTTTAACATTTTTCTTTTCGCCTCGCGAGTGTTAGCATTACGCAGAGATTATGAATGTAATGTCTCAAAAGACTGGGCATACTGTACAGGGCACGCAGATACTTTAATAGTACACAACTGCTAGCCCTGTACACAAATCGCAAGTGCGCCCCACGGTTGAATTTGGCAGCCACCTCTGGTCTGGAGCCCCAAAATATCTGAAAAAAACCCTTGACTCTGTGCAGAAACGGGCGGTCCGTTTGATAGATTCTCCTAATTTAACAAACGGATTGCAATTTTTAAAGCACAGGCGCCAGGTGGGAATGCTATCCTTGTTCTACCGTTATTACAATGGAAGATGCTCCGAGGAACTAGCGTCATTGATCCCTCGGCACCGGTACATAGTCGGGAAACACGCCAAACGCGCGCTCAACATTTGTACACGGTTGACATTAGTCACATGAGAACGGGTCGTTTCTACGACTCGTTCTTGAGTTCAACAGCTCGGCTGCGGAACGATTTGCCGGCCTCTGTGTTTCCTCCCAAGGAAACACTTCCTCTCCTCAAAAACACCCTCCACACAGCATCCTCAAAGATGACATAGGCACTGAGGGAAATTATTTTCCTCAGGGCCTCCTGTGTGGAGTTAATGTAAAAAAAAGATTTCCGGGGATGCCTGCTGATTTCGCGGTTAGAACAAAACAACTTCTTCTCGTCTGCATACTGCAAATAATATGTTAGGAATGCGATTTGTTTTACTTTTTAAAAACAAAACTAAATTTACCATTTCGTTTTTCACTATTGTGGTATCACGCGTTATGCGGGAATCTTTGTTCTTTTCGTCTGCAATAATATTTTACCCAATTGACACAAAATTGAACACTGAGAAATTTGTCTTAAAACTTTATTCGGGACAGGTAGATCAGGAAGATCGGGTAGATCGTTCAGGTCGGGTAGATCGGGTAAGTCGGGTGGATCGGGTAGATCGGGTAGAGAGTATAACTATACTAAATCTTACACGATTATCATGTATACCATCAAACATTCAGAAAAAGTTCCCCTGAACATTGGATTGCTCTGTAAATCTTAAACAATAACTTACGACTTTGCTTTTGGTACCCATTACCAAAAATCTTTTGTTATCCTTTCATTTTGTGTTCTGGGCGGTCGGTTACTATCACGTCAATCTTCACCCTGCGGACTACATACCGGAAAATTGCATCTGTCAATCACGCATGTTTTTAAGTTATCTTTCTCTAGTTATTCTGCAATATTATTTGCTCCATCTTGTCGATCACTATGACGGCCGGCGTAGTGCAGCGGTAAGGCTCTTGGCTCGCATTCCGAAGGTCGCGGGATCGAATCCCGGCGTATCAAATAAAAATAATTTGATTAATTTGTGTTATTTCACAATTTATTTATTTAAAATCATATAAAGTATATTTGCGGCACGTTCCAGAGTGGAAGATACTCACAGTATTGCCCTGGTGTAAGACCACCGGTCAGAATTGAAACGTTGCTTGAAATGGCTTTAGCCGAGTTTGGTGACCAGATCTGAATAGCCAGGTACTTCCTACCTTCCTCTTCCCCATCTCCTTCCCCTCCCCACTACGTTCAGCCTCACAACATACCCCAATTAAGGATGCCATAGTCTCACTGGCTCCAGACGGGAGTCAGTGAGACCGGACTCTTGTGCGGTATTCATATAAAAAAAAATTAAAAAACTTTAAAAATATCCTTATCCTACATTATTTCAAAGCTCCATAGCTAGTAATGGAAATGACAATTTGACAATTTAATGCCGGAATGAAAAGAAGAAAGCCTGGATAGGTGCTACAGTATAAAAACCTTAGAATATTGCTGTTTCTTTCTAATACTGCTCAAATCAAACTTGCAAATATATATTTGGACAGTGAAATTTAATTTCATGCTACGAAAATAATCTTTGTAATGCTCTACCAAATGAAAAAAAAAACTGAAATTAATACATTTAAAACTAAATTAAAACATGTCTGAAAAATTAGAACAGATGAGAGCAGCTGAGAGAACAGAAAACGTCAACTTGCAAACATAATGAAGACAGTGTGAAGACAACTAGATACGAAAAACAAAAACAAAGCCCACCTCATAACAGGAAAACCTGGCGAGAAGAACTGTGAAAACTGTGATTACTTTTGCGTTATATTTACATCAAGTACAAACTTTGTCACAGAAATTAATCAAATTAAAATTATTAAAAAATGTCCCACACACAAGTTCAACGTCTATTGTTACTTGTATAACCATAAGTTTAATTAACGATAAATCATAAAGCCTGGTAGAAATACAAACTCTCAACAAATGAAACATAGGCCAAACTGGAAGGTCATTCAAAACCAGAATCAAAGAACACTTTACAAACTGGGTAAATGACAAAGGCGAATTATCAAATGTAGCATTACATTTACTAGAAAACAATCACTCGTTTGATAAAGACAGAGATATTAAAGTCCTCCACACTTGTAATAAAGGCCATAAGCTAGATAGACTAGAATCTTTAAAAATTTCCCGCTTAACTAAAAAAATAGACCATAAATTTGTAATGAATAAACAATTAGAGTCATTTGCTAAGTCTCCACTTTTGTATCCATTGTAATTTTCATAATAATTTCGAAATTAAAATATGTATTTAGCTAATAAAATGACCATTCCTACTCCAATGTAAACATGTATCCCTTCAAAAAGCTATTAAAAAAATCCCATGCATCATAAATGTAATAACGATTTGACAATAAAATTAGGTCTTTAATAATTCAAACCACTTGTAAGGTTTTTCCTAAACAATATTGAAGTGAGCTACAAACCCAAGGTAATTAGCCCACTGGAATAACCAAAATATTTAGAAATTCAACAGTCTAAAACTACTTAGTAACAAATGTAATTAGTATAATTGATTAAAACCCTTAAGACCACCCCGCTTCCCCTCCCTCAAATGTTATGTATATAAACCGTAGATTAAGAATATTTTGTACCAGTCTGAAGATGGCTCTAGCGAGCTGAAACCGGTTACGGTCATTAAACTTAAAGTGGAAAAAAGTTTTATATTTGTTTTTATTATAATACATGAAATAAGAGGCGTTTGAGGTTTTCAAAAGTAAATAAATGGGTTGTATTGGATTTCTTTAACGTCCTTAATTAGTTCTGAAAATACCTTGAAATGAAATCACAGTCTTTCAACTTTTAGTATAATTAAAAACAACATTTGAAAGAAAAACTGATAATAATTATAATCGGGCTGAACGAAAACAATAAAATTATAAATTCCTGCCAATCTATTAGGAAGGTCGGCACGAAGACGATACTGATTTATTTAAAATTTTAAATCTCATTAGGTTAAAAGCTTACAAAATAATAAGGTAATGAAAATAAGTTTAACTTTGAAACATGGTATGTAGAAAGAACCCGCCTTTTCGACGCACATTATAAAGATTATCAAAACAATCTTTTCAACGCCCCAAGATGTTTTCAAATAATCTTGAATGCTCTACATTTTTAAAAGGACCTGAAAAATGTTTTCTTGCTTTTAGATAAAAAAAAAGTTTTTTTTTATTTATAATAAAACGGAATAAAGGTCCCTTAAAGGAGGCGTGCCGGCTTATTATTAAGAAGGAGACAACTCGGGAGAACCTTCTTTGAGTTGTGCCTTTTGCTTTTCTTATTTCCGGACCTTTAGAATCGAGGCAAGTTGATTGCTTTACAGCCAGTCATTTCATCCCCTTGCCCGACATTCGCTCTGTGTGTACGTATTAGGTTTCGTACGTCTATCGTATACCTATATTATTTTACCCTTTAAATTGGATTAGATGTTCAATAAAAAACATGTTTTCGACTGGTTATTTCTGGATTCATATTATTTTATTGCCTGCCCGTGCCGATTTTCGGGTCGGGATTACGTATTCTAGGGTTTATTTTATTTTAAGTTTCAAGATGAACAAACATTCGCCTAACAAGGTGACATTCTAACATAAAGAAAACATAGAATTCTTATTAACTAATTTTTCTACCTCATTGAATTGCGCTCCTAGATTTTTGTTGTTTTATGAATACCGCAAAAAAATCACATATACAAGGTGTCCGAAAACTAGTAGTACAAGCGGAAAACTGGTGAATCCACATCACATAGAGAACCCAAATAAACTTAAAGATTTTCAATTTAAGCATTTTTACAATTAAAATTAAAAAATAAAAAAATTACGGCTACTTTGGGGTTAACGTGGAAATATTTTGACGCTGGAGAAAAGATGCTATTCTAAAATTATTTGTTTCTGCTACTATTAATCTCTTTTCGTGTCCGTGGTTTATTTATTTTCATCTTGCTTATTTATTATTCCACCTCTTCTAAAATGTCATGTCTTCTAAGCATTACAATATGGTTAATTATCGTATTTACTTTGTTGTGTAGCAGCCCACTAATGGCGGCCAATAATGTTCTCCAATTGAAACTAATACAAACGATTTTCGGCAAATCAACTATACTCGCTACTGGACCAATTCGAACAAATCTTGTGAGATAAATTGATAGCACAGATAGGTACCTACTTACATTATGTAGCAATGTTCCGTTTCCATTCCAAAAAAAACACTGCACTGTAAAAATCCAAAACTACATCACAAAAACACATTTTACATGTCATATATTGTGCGTTGGTATATTACACAATAATAAATCAAGCACTTTTGCTTAAATAAGAAAATATCACAAAAGTAATTCACAAACACACACTTTGTTTTAAAGTTTATCGAAAAGATTGTTGATAGATGTCAACGGCAAACCGGCGCGACGTGAACTAAAGTGCGGTAAACCCGAATTCGGGGGTTCCTACGGTATCATAACATAACACTCAGCTGTGATTTAACCTTTGAGCAGCCGATTGTTATATTTTTACATTGATTTAATGATAAAATAATACTTTAAATCCGGATTTCTTTTTTTTTCTTTCAAATAGTTTTTATAACTTAGGTACTGTGATCGTCACTAATAATTTACAAGAATTTGACAAAAAAAAATTAACTTCCGACTCGATTTAATTGAAAACGGAAGCTCAAATCAAAAAAAATTATACTACAAAATCGACTCCAAATGTGATGTAGATTCCCCAGTTTTCCGCTTGTACCACGAGTTTCCGGACACCGTGTATATCACAAAATTTAGAGGATCTTTAAAGATTTCATTTTAATTTACTTTTCGTTTAAAGAGAGCTATTGATTTGTTAAGGCGCCTCTAACTTATTCCCTTGGCAAGAAGTTTTCTCATTGAAATAAGGTTTGATTAACTTACCTAAAATATTACAATGGTTCCAAAATAAACGTAGGTTATATAATTCATACGGAATCTTTGAGCACCCTGTACAAATCGCAAGTGCGCCCCACGGTTAAATTTGGCAGCCACCTCTGGTCTGGAGCTCCAAAATACTTGAAAAATACCCTCGACTCTGTGCAGAAACGGGCGGTCCGTTTGATAGATTCTCCCATCTTAACGAACGGGTTGCAATCTTTAGAGCACAGGCGTCGGGTGGGAATGCTATCCATGTTCTACCGGTATTTCAATGGAAGATGCTCTGAGGAACTAGCGTCATTGATCCCTTCGTTAAGATGGGAGCCAAACGCGCGCCCAACATATGTACACGGTTGACATTTGTCACATGAGAACGGGTCGTTTTTTCGACTCGTTCTTGAGTTCAACAGCTCGGCTATGGAACGATTTGCCGGCATCTGTGTTTCCTCCCTCCTACAACATGGGTCTCTTCAAGACCAATGTTCATTCCTTCCTCTCCTCAAAAAGACCCTCCACACAGCATCCCAGATGACATAGGCCCTGAGGGGAATTATTTTCCTCAAGGCCTCCTGTGTGGAGTAAAAAAAAAAAAAAAAACTTAGTCTTGCACAGGCATTTCCGACTTTAGATCGAATTATTGACATATGATTATTTTATTTCAACTACCGTGATTTTATGTGACTTGTCAAAATCATCACCCTTTCGATAAAGATAGAACAGAGAAAATGTTCGAAGTTGTTGACTGGCTGAACAATTTCAACATCAAACCATGGCCTCGACTTTTCTCCACCACACGAAGATGAACAATTTTTTGGTTAAATAATCTATTGAATTTATGTAAAACTCGTTACTTCCAATACGATAAATTTGGGGGCACAGGTAGCGCAGCTAGAGCTAACATGAACACTGACGCATTACTCGCATGTATCATGCTTCAAAAAATAATTTTCCAGTGATATTCAAAGAAAAGTCTGCAAAAATTTTCGATTAATAAAATCAAATCAAATTCCATCAACGTATAAACTAAACTAATCCTATTTTCGTTAAAAAAATAATAAAAAGGCCGGTCAGTGGCCGAGTCGGGTGAATTTAGGTCCCACCCAGGCGTCATGTGTTTAATTACTCGGCTGGTTAAGTCCTTCATCACGATATAAACAAAATTTTCCGCTTATTGTGGTAGTAGGAAATTTTTAAAAATTGTCAGCTTATTCGTGACCAAAGAATGTTTGTTTTTATTTTAAAAAATTTTTTTTTTTAGCCGCCGCTATCCGAATTTCACCGATATCTTACATATCTCCCTTAAACATTTGAAGTTTTTAAGCTCTTAAAAAAATATATGTTATTTTTGAAGATAATATCTAGATAAGTTCCACGCCAAAACGCAAATTATATGAAATTCCTTCTTTAAAAAAAAATCGCAAAGTATGCTCCGAAAATGATTTAAAGCAAGTCTATTTTTATTATTTTACAAGTTATATTTGTGAAAAAATTCACAATGTTTCTTTAAATGATACTTCACATACCTTTCACGAGATTTTTGCTCTATTTTAAACAAATCATGTTTTATTAAGCATTTTCATCATTTTCGCTTCATTTTTATCATTGAAAATATAAGCGCGCTCTGTCCAACATTCGTAATTTCATCTCTCCATCTTCTTCTTTTCGAGACCGGGGCCTTAATGTCAACAAGACAGAGCTGTTTTTCATTGGTATTTGAAAAGGATATTATCGTAGTTGAAAGTGTTTATTATACATATGGTGTAAATAAAACACACAATTCTAATTGTGAGTTTTTTGGATAAACTTTGATTTTTTTTCGTAAATTTTATATTAAAAATAATTAGTATCTGATTAGGTTAGGAATAGCCAATCACGCCCTTGATGATTACTCATACCACTTCAGTATAACCTATTATTTATCGTTGCAACCTTCTTAGTAGTTGACCTACCTTACGTGACTTACGTAAACGTCATAAATCGGCCAACTGAACTTTGCGTGACAATGCTGCATTTAACCCCCATAGACCGATGTTTACATGCCTTTACGTGACCTCAAGTAGACATTGACTTAAGATTAAATGCTCGCTCTAATTGATTTCCTGGACTGGTTAATTGAAAAATTCTATTTTTTTTTGTTTTTTTCTATACATCATATTTTATAACACAGCGTTGTTTATGGTTGGGTGTTGAAATGGTGTACGTGCTTTAAAATGTTTTATTAAAATAATTATTTATGAGCAGTACCTAGGAAAATAGAGTAAACTTTGTTACCCTTTCGTGGCAGGGTTTTTAAAACTGTAATTTTACATTAAAATATATTTTTACTTACCATAGATGAATTCCTACGTGCGTTTTAAAAACAAAATACGGATATTTTTAAAAATTGTTATCAAGTCAATTTAGTTTTTTTTTTAATTGTGGTATTTAATTCAAGAGTCCGTATTTTGGAAATAACTTCACAAGCTGAAAATTATTTTATATACATATATTTATTTACACTAACTCTATACTTAAGGCTCTGAGGAAAGTAATTCCTGTCAAGACCCATCTCTAGGGATGCTGTGTGAAGGGGAAGTTCTCGAATACACTGTGGATTAGTGTCTCCAGGAGTGACAAACATATGAATCCATCTCTTCCACTGAGTTGCAAGGCGATGATCCGAGAGAGCCCTGCTGGAGATGTCAAAAGGATAGAGAAAAGTAGTATGATTGTATTTTAAATTTTGACGGTAAATAAAGAGTGGTGGTAAATGAAGAGTGGTAAATTTCGATCGTAAATAAAAGTAAGAGGAATTTCTTAAAACACTACATCAAAAGTGGCTATCAATAATGAAAGTTGCCATTAATACCGCCTGCTTCAAACAAAATATAAATAGGTTTCCAGTGTTCAGTTATCATCACACACAGAAGCGGTCCTTCCATTAGGTCAATTGGTCAAATACTCCCAAAATTTTAAGATGACAGTAAAACATAATATTATGCAAATCAAAACAAATGGTATTATTCTAATGTATTTGAAACACACCGCGAGATAGCGGCAGCCGCAAGTAGTGACATCTAACGTCTTAAATGGAAGCTTTCTCTTCCACGCACTATGATTGGCTGGGTCAATTTACGAAATGTTCAAATACCATGTTTCTGTCACCTTACGCGCCATACGATGAGCAAGAGGCACTATGTCGCCCAATAAAAATGTTTTCGGATTCTGACGACAGTTTGGGTCATTGCCGTGAGGGAGAGAGCATGATGAAATTATGCATCTGAAAGAGATGGTTCGATAAACGTAGGTTTATTTTGCATATTGTACGGTTGTTGCATGAAATAATTTACTATATAAAATAATGTAATTTTGCTCTGAAAATCCACCCACGTGAAATGAATATTATCGTTTTTAATCTGATATTGTATCATAATATCAATTTTTTTACATGATCTTCCACTAAAGCCGCTTCTGATCACACAGCTACATAAGCCTAACCTAGTTTTACACAAATATACTGTTCAAAAGCTGTGTAATTTGGACTTTATTAACCAACGCTGTCAAATAAATTCATAACTGATAATCTTTATTGCGAATTCATGAGTTCAGCAAATCTTGCAAGAGAGTCCCATTTGCCAAACTGTACAGTTTCAGTACCGCGAAGTGGGTGCATGTGTCTCATTGTAGATAGCGGCCAAACGAATGGCTATTATCAAACGGTGTCCCGCGCTAATAACAGCACTTAAAATGCAGTTTCCCGTTAATAATTACTGGGCTAGTGGTGCACTTTATAAAATGTGACCTTATCATTTACCGCACATTTATTTACATAACGGCGGTGGCGGTAAACAAACCCGCTGCACCGGAGTTGGAAGTTTTCCTTCGCGCGATTTGGTAATTTGCGCACCAGTATGCAGTGGGTTCGTGCACCAAGTTCTCTGGAACCACACTAGAACCGTGGTACTATTCTCAATTTATTGTTAATCAACGGTTGTTTCACAATATTAACATGATCATAAATTTTGCTGTATTAAATTTCACATTAATTTCTATGAGCAATTAGATTTTAAATTTTACCAAGCCTTAAAAATGTATTGTTACAATTATTCAGTAAGATTTCAGATTCTTTCATGTTTAAGGGGTTTATTTCACGTGTACATAATCTGCTATTAGTTTCGACACATCCGTGTCATTCACAAGTAATCTTAAAACTAACTAATCTTAAATGCAGATGTGTCGAAACCGATAGCAGATAAATAAAAATGAAGTAAAAAATGCGCATGTGAAATAAAACTGTTCAAAACAAAATGTCTCAAAATTGTTACATAGTTAATAACCAACAAATTTTTGTACGAAATTAAAAAAAATTAAAATTAATTTTTTTATTGAAGAAAGACAAACATTCTCGGGTTACGAATAACCCAACAATGTTTGAAAATCTCCTACTACCACCACAGAAAGCCGAAAATGTTGCTTGTGTTGTGATGGAGGACTTAGCCAGCCGAGGAATCGAACACGGGACGCCCGGGAGGAACCCAAACGCGATGCCCACTCAACCACTGACCAGACTAAAAATTCAGAATCTTCCCGAATTCGTTTTTAATTACTCTAGCCTTTTGAATTTATTAATTAATCAACTCAATATTCTTACATATAATAAAATCGAAAAACTTGTACGCTATCGTTAGATTGTTTTCTGAAAATAAAATGCCCATAATAGTTTTGACGAAGAACTGAGCCTACTAGAGAATCAATGGGTATACTTGGTACCGGCTGGATACCGGATATTCGGAAAACTAAATAGCCGGATTTCCGACCAACTATATAGCCTTGAATTTGGCGCGGAAAGGACAAAAATAATAGATTTTTTCATCTGAAGTGGAAAACGTGCGAGAAACCATCTTCACTAGCTGACTTCGAGTATAAGAAATATAATGGAAAATATTTTTGTTTTGTAACTTAGCAGGGGTGTCCGGGTTCTTGGGAGAGAGTCGTGGCTGCGATTGAGTTTGGTTAAGGCGAGACGGATTGGGAGAGACTGATTGAGGGGAAACCTAATCTAGACTCTTCCGCACGACATCCGGTGGGAGGGGTGGACTCATACGTCCATTACTCATGGACCTGAACAACAAGAACCCTCAGATTTCCGCCAAATCCTGATTTTTCCTCAGAACTTTATTACCCTAAAAAGACCCTCCACACAGCATCCCCAAAGATGACATAGGCCATGATGGCATTTCTTTTCCCCAGGAACCCCAGTGAAAAGCTAAATTTTGTATATTGATTAATTTATTTGCACACCATTGACATTTTGAAATTAGCTAAGAAAATTTTTATCGCAAGACTCTCTGTCTACCCAATATTTTGGACCGGGAGATTTTTTGTTTTTGAGTTTCCTCCCTCCAAAAAACGTCTCTATTGAAGACCCTGGCTCGCTAATTTTTTTTTTTTGAAGACGTCCTCTTAAAAATTTCTCTAAATAATAGATAGGCCATCAAGGAATTTTCGGAAAGGAAAAACTCACCACCAAATTATTTTCTAAATTATAACCAATTACATACTACCAGGCCTTAGTGCCAGTCAAGTGTCGCTTAAATAAACTTGTTTTTATCGCTTATATACACTCTTTACATTTTGTTGAACTCCCCTGAACTTCTTTCGTTGATATGTTTTCATGTACCGAGTAGATCAGTTTGTCACAAATTACCTTATCATTGTAATAATATAGGATCTAATGCTGAATTATACTTAATAATAAATCGCCTGCATATGCTTGGTAATAAATATGTTGCTTATGATGTGATAAATATTGAAGATTATCAACATACAAAAATTATTTTATTAAAGCTGTTTGTCAGCGCTTTAATAAAACAATTCATTCATCATTAATTATTCTTCATCAATGTTTACTTCTTTTTTAAATTTATTTTTGTTTTGGATTTGGATTTCAAAATTTATTTTTGTTAAGTACTTTGCTTAGTTATTTTGTAAGTTCAAAATATTTTGTAGGTATACATGTATATGAGGTTTTCTTTTTCTACTTTATGCTGTCACTTCAATATGTACTTTTTAATTTTTTGGCATATGAATATTTTTTCTTAGCTATGCATATTTTGTATCCATTTCAAAATATTGTAATTCCTATGTAAAAGCCGTTAATCGGCGTTAATTTATAATAAATAAATAAATAAAAAATAAATCCTTAATCCACAACACGTCATATTCAACATATTTTAAACTTGTACCCTAATAATTATTATTGTTTTTGTCAGCGGGGGATAAAATAAAATGCAACTTTACTCTTGCTTCCACCGGCACGATCAAGCAATTTATCGAATAACTTACTTAGCGCAGTGGTGAAAGTCACCTCAAGAGCGCTATATTTAACTAAATTTTATATCGTGCTAATGAGGCTCGCCGCATTACTAAAATAAATACTGGGGTTTTTCAAATATTGCATAATTATATTATGGGGACGTAAAGCACATTGTAGCGGGATGGTGGGTACTGGCTGTGTACGTTGGAAGGAATGGATGACATGAAACTCACATCCGCAGTGAGCCATATACTATTAAATGTTATAAAAGAAAACGCCTTTAATAAAGGGCCAAACATGGTTAGGTTAGGTTCACAATGGAGTTTTGGTATCTAATCTGATGTATACGACAGTGAGGCATAAAACTGGCAGACAAAGGATGAAAGAAGACTGAATGCTCTAGACATGAGTTTTCTGAGGCTTGTTAATGTTAAATAATGTATGATCGTGTGAGAAGTTAGGAGGGCCGCAAAAATGCAAAGTTGATTATATTCTACAATTTCACCTTCACGGTTAAGTAATCAACACGGATTTATGAAAAATCGCTCCACAACCTAAAATCTTGCGTTTTTTACAAATTTTCTTCATGCTCAAATAGATATGCGATACCAGGTAGATGTCATCTAACTAACTAACTAACCATCACGCCGTTTCTCCGCAGGGGCAGATATGGAGGACGGACCGCCAAACAACTCGGTCTTGGCACACACTCTTTGCCTCTTTCATATTCATACACGTCTCATACATCTCTCTCTCTCCGGTGGCACCACAGCCCATATCGAGCCGTGGCCTCCCACAACATTCGCCTGCAACTCCTCCTGTCCTCAGCGGCTGACTTCCAGTTTGTTATCTGGAGAAACTGTGCTGTATCCCCTCTTACCTCATCTTCTCACCTTCGTCTCATACATACTCTTCTATTATTCTGACTCTTGACATGACCCGTCACAAGTATCTGATTCACTTGATCGCGCCGTGTCTTCCTCGGGCGTGCCCGACTTCTTCTACCATTCACATGCATCTTATATTCTTCTTACATTACTTTCTTCGTTCATTCGCTCTCCCTTTCTTAATCTTACTCATAACGCTTACTTACATTAGAGCATTATTTGCGAATCTCCACATTTTTCATACGGTCATGGTTTTACCGCACATGCGCCTCAGGGATCTGATTTCAACAGCATTCAGTCTGCTTTTATCCTTCCTCTGTCAGTTCCAACTATACTGACTAATTCAAAGCATTCGACCATGTTTATTATTATATGACAGGTGTAATGAGTGAGATTAAAAAAGAGACCCTTTCATTGTTTGGGCATGTAAAGCAAATTAATGAAAAAAGACTCTGAAAGGCGAATATAAATAGAAGACTTGATTGTGAATGGTAGAAGAAGTGAGGAAGGCCTGAGAAAGACATGGCACGATCGAGAGATAATAGATGTTTTAGTTGGGCCATGTCGAGAATCAGATTAACAAAAGACTACGCATGAATGTTTATGAGGTAGGGAGTGTGTGCCAAGACCGAGTTTTTGGAGGTCCGTTCTCTATACCTATGTCTACGGAGAAGCGACGTGAAGGCGAGTTACTTAAAAAAAGTTAAACTACGAGAATAATGTTTTCCTCCTGTCTCAGCTTTCCAGTAAGGATAATGTCATTAGGAGTCAATGGCGACAATTATCGGTCTGTGAAAATTTTATACATATATATACCTACCTATCTATTTTTTCATTTTTCATAGAAAATCCTTAAAACCTGCTTGTATCATACATTTTTTAAATTAGTTTTAAAAACTTCAAAAAACAGTATTCTCCATGCTCCGTTACTTTCCTGGTGACATGGGTAGTAGGGTACTACGCCTCTTGGCGTGCTATGGCAATGTAATATCAATAAATTTGTGCCCAAGCCTTAAATATTCCACGCGTTGTTATTAAATACACCATAATGCTAATGGTACTCGCGTTTATAGACGTGGATAGGAGAGGGCATATGGGAGCTTGTTTATCGGTGAAATAGAAGCGCTAAAATGTCATCGTTACTTTATTATCATAGGTCTCACGGCTGATTTACTGGAGGCTAATAAAAACCTTTTGATTAATAATCTTCTTCTTCTATAAATATAAAAATTAAAATATGCTTGCTTATCTTAATATTTATATTTATTCTGTCCGTGTGTATGTCACTGAACTCCTCCTAAACGGCTGGACCGATTTTGATGATTTTTTTGTGTGGGTTCAAGGGGATTCGAGAATGGTTTAGATTCAATTTGGTCCACTGGAAAATGTTCTTTTAATTAATTTTTTTTATTTCTAAGGAGTTGTTGATTTTGGAATGTTTTACATTGGATCCGGCAGACTGCGCTACCATCGCAGTATCGAATATTCAATATTATTCTATTTTAATTTTAGTTTGTCCCGACAGTTGTGTACAGGACAACGTCTATCGGGTCCGCTATAAATAAATAAAATAAATTGTGGAACATTCCAGAACACTCTCGAATGTTGTCCTGAGCGAAGCCGAGTAACCCAGCTAGTATGTATGTATAAGTTGTCTATATATTGCTATATTAACTATAGGAAATGTTTGAAACTTTCAAAATATCTTCTTTCCACCCTAGCGAAGGTTTCTGAATTATTACAACCACATGACAATATATCTGAAAAGTTTCTTAATCATTACGAAACTGTCAAAAATGTCACAGTTTGATAATGATATTTTGCAAACCATCGATTGCTCAATCAAAATTCAATTTTCGAATAAACTCTTTTAAATAAAGAACTTACTTAAAGTACTAAGTAAGTAAGAATTATAGGTATCCATAGTAGGTGTTAATTTGATTGATTGTTCTTATTATATAAAAAATGAATGTTTTTAATACATGAAAAATGAAAATTTGAATAAAAAATTTGAATAGGTGGCATGTAAGCAGTTTGAAAACTGAATGTACGGGACTGAATATATGGAACGCGGGGGCGAGGTTGACGGGATGGGAGAGTGCGAGAGGAGATATGGAAGGCGGGGAAGGGGACATGGAAAGGGGAGGGGTGGCGAACGGCGAATAGGACAGATAATTTAATTTAATATGCCTTATAACTTGTATCGTACGGTGTATGTCTTAATTAACAAATAAACATTTTTATGTACAACTTTTTAACTATCATTTTCTCAAGAATAAAATTCACGTAGTATTCGAAAAAATGTCCATAATTAGGAGATTTTGCACTCCAAAGCACTTTTTAGAGGCTTTATGCATTATTTTTTCTGGTAAAAAAAAGTAATTTATTAATTTTTTTCTTATAAAAAAAAGTTTTATGGATATGCTTGTTTATTTCAAAGATCTAGATTCCTTACTCGTAGTATTTAATTAAAACGTCTACATAATGTAATGCTTATAAGCGATCAAACTTTTAAACCAAAAGCACATAATTTTGCGTTACCTACTTCGCAGCGCTTCGCCATTGCAATTAAATCAAGTGACTATCATTATATTGTTATAGATTTTTTTTAACTAGAGTTTTTATTTTTATTTTCTAATGACCAATTTTTAAAAAGTTTATTGACACCATAAGAACCCATATTTATATTTAGAGAACTTCAGGCGCCGTATACCCACTCAAAAAGGAGAAAATATGTAATTGCGAATGTTGAAGAGAGCGCGCTAATATTTAAAACGGTAAAATTGAAGCGAAAATTGTGAAAATGTTAAAAAAAACATAACTCGTTTAAAATATAGCAAAAATCTCATGGGGAACATCTACAGTAGCATTTTAAGAAGCACTGAATTTTTTTCAAACATATAACTTCTGAAGTAAGTGAAATGAACGTGTTTTAATAATTTTTGGAGCAAACTTTGCGATTTTTGTTTTATCGAGGGAATCTCGTATAATTTGCGTTTTGGCGTAGGAAACGTCTAGATATTATCTTCAAAAATAACATTTATTTTTTTAAGAGGTTAAAACTTCAAATGTTTAAGGAAGATATATAAGAAACCGGTAGAAATATGGGTAGCGGTGGCTCAAGTACATTTGCATACAAACATTTATTTAAATTATTTTTTTCAAAATCATGTAAAAGTGTTAACGCAAAAAAACTCACCGTAAAAGTTTATTAACCATTTCACCCATAAATCATCCATTTTACACCCTTAAATAATTTGATGTATGATTAAAAGACATTCTACTTGTTTTGATCAAACATCGAGGAAATCTTAACCATATTTAGGTTGTATAATTTTCTCCTTAATTAATAGAGTGCACCGCATCAATATTCATAGAGCACTAATTTAAAGCAAAATGTTCCGAAGCCAAAGCATAAATAAAGCAAACAAGAAGCATTTACTATGCATCGAGACAACTACTGTCGAAGAGCATGAGATTTTGAATCTTTACTTAAATTTCTGCACATCCTGTTCTTGGAAATTAATAGCGAACGGATTTATGAGCCACCGTGTTTGAAACTAATTCATCGATTTGAATATTCCGAAGAAATCACTTACATAATATGATATTCATATATCAAGGATTGGATTAGGCAGATATTGTTCATATGCAAGAACATTTCTGCTTTATAACTTATAGTTTCAATTAAAAATGATTTGGTTTTCAAAACGCTGCAATGGAGCGGGTGCCTAAATACTAAAATGTTGAATTGAAATGTTGATATTAGGTGTCTTTTTTACATTAGCTCCAAAAAGGATGCCCTGAGAAAAATAATTCCCCTCAGAAATTATGCCATCTTAGGGGATGCAGTGTGGAGGGTCTTTTTAGGAAAGGAAGGAGAAGAGGTTCTGGGAAGAAAAGGGATATTAGGACAACAACACATTGCAGTGCAAAGTGTTGTTCCGAGAGAGTACGGCCGGAGAAGTCAAAAGGACTACCTCAACCATTCTCTCCCGATCTGGCCTGCCATGATGGTGGGCAAACGCATCTGCCGCTAAGACCCAAACAAACCTCACCCCTTGAACCCGGGCAGCCCTGCTAAGTCACCAAACGTAGCGAACCACTTGCGGTGACTTATGGCAAAGGTGTTGGTTATCCAATAAATGGTTCCTGGAGCGGCAGTACCCATATTCGCCTTACAAATTCTCATAGTAACGAATGAATAAGAAAATAATGCGAGATCGTTATTTGAATTTCGATTCTGTTATCTTGAAAGAATGAGTGCGACTCTTGGAAGTGGAAATTATCCCACTTTCCGACTCAATGGCAATGTATTCTACCAACTTATAATAATATAATTTTTTTTTTACATTCTTTCAACGAAACATTTTAAATTATCTTCAAAATTAGATTGAAAAAAAATTGAAACCAAAAATTCAGTTAGGTCAAACACAAAACTCACTTTTCAAATTATTATTAACATGGCCACGGCCGGAGCTACTCGTAGCAGCTAAAATCAAACGTAAAATTGGACGCGTAGCCAGTTATATCAACAATTAAAAAAAGAGAACCAGTCAATTTTTATTCACTGTGTGTTAATTATGGCGGTGCAAAATTAATCATTCAATTTTGTTTTTGAATAACTTTCTTACTAAATAAAAAACAAAGATTTTAAGTATTGAAAATCTTTATTTTTACCATAATTTTTTTTTCTGTTAAATGAAAAGATGATATCCATCAAGTGGCTGCCGCCAGTGTTGATATACATTTGTGCCCGTTTTATCGCATTTTTCATGACTTTCCGCAAGATTTTCGGTGATAACTGTTCGCATTCTGTCGAATATTTTTCTGTCTGAGGGCGCGTTGGCATAAACCCGCAACTTCAACTAGCCCCATAGAAACAAGTCTGGGAAGGTTCAATCGGGCGATCTTGCTGGCCATGCCAAATCGCCAAAACGGGAGGTTACGCGACCAGGAAACGCTTCCTTCACAATATATTGTGACTCATGCTGTGTGTGTGGTTGCACTGTCTTGTTGAAACCACATGTTCACCAAACCCCGCTTATCCAATTTTTGGCAGTAAGAAGTCGTTTATAATGACCCTGTAGCGATCGCCAGTAACAGTGACCGTATTGCCAATGGCGTCCTCAAAAAATACGGCCCAATCACTCCCCTCGCGTGAACGCCGCACCACACAGTGGCTTTGAGTGGATGTAATGGCTCTTCGTGCATCACACGCAGATTTTCAGTGCCCCAAAAACGACGTAACTGCTTAAGTGGAAATGCGCCTCATCGCTCATTATGACTTTCGACACAAAATCGTCCGCTTCGTTGTTGAGATTGAGGATGGAAATTAATCCACAATTATTCCACGCTCTTGCGGAGTATAGCGCTCGACTGATAGTTTGTTTATATACTGCAACTTTCTAGTTCACAAATGTTAAATATGATTGACGTACGACGCTATTTGCTAAAATTATAACATTTTCCGATAGGGTGACTAATTTTGCGCCACCTTGTATAACGGGAGAAACTCCTGAAATCTATAAATTTTCAAATATATTCCTATAAGGCTTGGAAGGGAAAGAATAATTAAAATTAAATTAATCTTTTGCATTAACGGTAGTGAATTATATTATATCTAATGGTCTAGTTCCCTCAGATCAGAATGCAAAATGCGGAAGCTGAATGTAAAACGCGGAGCTTTAAGATCTTCGCGAGGAAACTTATGTAAATACCTCCCAGTACAATACTAATAATAGGTATCGGTACCTAGCGAGATAGCCCAGTGGTCATCGTATTTGACTGTAGCTCTGCCGACCTCAGTTCAAAACCGAGTGAATCCGAACAATTTTGTTATTTTCTTCTTTTATTATTATAATAGGAATTTAATCCTTTTATTAATATAATTTGAAATAACAATAGCACCATCTTTCTACAAAACTTATCACTAAAATAATTCAAAATGAGCAGACAAAGGAAACCAGCGACATCTTGCGACGCAGATGAAAATGACATACCTTCAAACAAGACTGCTCCCAAACAAAGGATCAAGGACACCCCACAGAATACGAATACAAGTGAAGTACCTAATTCTAATGAAGAATGTAACTCCCTCTATGAGCGCCTTACGAAACACTTCGATGCAAAAATCACGGAAATAAAAATAATGTTTACAGATGAAATCAATGAACTAAAGAGAAGCAGTGAATTCATATGCAACCAATACGAAGATCTGCTCACAAGATTTAAAAAAATGGAGGATCTACACAAAGAGACCAAATACCTACGCGAGGAAAACGAAAATAAAAACATCAGAATCTCTTCTCTAGAATGTCGTTTGGCAGAATTGGAACAGGAAAAACATTTTGACAGCATAGAGATGGCGGGAGTAAAGCTGCAGCCGGGAGAACCACCTGTGGAAGCGGTACTTCGGGTCGCCAGCTCCCTGGGAATGCCCCTGCTACAGCAGGATCTGCGAATGGTGACCTCAACACAGGACAGGAGACACAACACCCCGGACAAACTCCGTGCTGCTTTCCACAGCCTGAAAACTAGGGATTCCTTTTTAACACTAAAAAACGCGGCCAAAACATTAATTTCAAACTCCCCCATATTCATAAGTGAAGTACTTACACCGTACTACAAAGAATTACTTTGGAAAACGAAGCAATCAGCAAAAGACAAAAACTTCCAATTCGTATGGTTTAAATCCGGAAAACTGCTGGTCCGGAAAGGGCCAGGGGAAAAAATTATACAAATAAAACACGAAAATGACTTAAAAAAATTATGTAACTAATGAAGGTCACTCAGACCTCATAACAAAACTATCCGGATTTATACAACATCATGGCTGATCTACTCTCAATGAACTTAAATAGCTCTCACCAACATCATATAACCAACGACCCTAAAGTATGTGATGATATTTTTAACAATCCAGATTCTCTGACACTAATTAACCAAAATATAAGATCACTTAATCGTAACTACGACGAACTTGACATACTCTTACACAACTTTAATACAGATTTCAAAATTATAATCCTAACGGAATGTTGGATATCAACCGCTTTTACAAAAAAACATAAATTAAATTATACTGAGTATCACACATTAAAAAACAAAAATCAAAATGATGGGATTGTTGTGTACATACATGATAGTCTTAACGCCTCTGTTTCAGAAATCGACTTGATAAATACTAACTGTCTACAAATAATCATCGACTCAGATACGTGTGTTCTCGCCCTGTACAGATCACCATCCACACATAACGTTACACCATTTATAATAGCTTTAGATACTCACCTAAAAAAACTCACTGCATACAAAAACATCATTATAGCTGGTGATCTAAACATAAATATACTTCCTAATGGCCACCCTCAAAATATCGATTACCAACTAATGCTTCTGGAACACGGCATTATTAGCATCATTAACACTCCTACCAGAGTAAGCAAAGACTCAGAATCATGTATAGATCACTTTATGGTAAAATCAAAAAGTCCAATATGTAGTGCAGTATACGAATCCACAATCACAGATCATTACACAATTATGATAGGCCTAACTTTGCTAACTAGAAACTCAACTTTCCAAAATTATACCACAAAAAAAATAATTGATTACGTTAACCTAAAACAATGTTTAGAAATAAAAACGTGGGAACATCTTAGAAAATATAACTCGGCAGAAGAGGCCTGGAATTTCTTTTTAACATACCTACAAACTCTCATTACCCAAAATACCAAAACGGTATGCATACCTATTCCACACCGTAAAATAAGACTTAAAAAATGGATTACCCAAAGCATCATAAATAGCATTAAAAAAAGGGACAAATTACACAAACAAGTCAAACTGAACCCATATAATACCTCGCTATATTTCTTCTACAAAAGGTACAGAAACATCTGTTCTTTAACAATACGTAAAGCCAAAGAATTATACTATAGAAACAAACTGATAACATCAAACTATGACCCTAAAAGCGTATGGTCAATTCTGAGGGAAAGTTCGCATTCACAGAAGAAAAAAGACGATACCATAAAAAATCTACTCATTGATGATAAAGAACTCCACTTTCATGACAACCCTACACGTATCCTTAATTACATCAACAAACACTACACAAATATTGGAGCTAGCCTAGCTGAAAATATCAAAATTACCCAGCCTCCCCAAGATATTCAGGAACCTCAAAACAATACATCTAACATAAGCAATGAAAATTTTAACAGACACTTCAAATTACAAACTATTACAATAGAAGATACCAATAAAATAATTCATTCACTAAAGATTAACAATACTGCGGGTCCTGATGGTATAGACTCTAAAACTATCTTAACATTAAGCCAACAACTACTTATACCACTCACATATTTAATTAATCGTAGTCTAAAAGAAGGAATTTTTCCTAGCTTACTAAAAAAAGGCCTTATTATTCCAATTTTCAAATCAGGACAAAAAAATAATGTTAACAACTACAGACCCATTACGCTACTAAATACCATTTCGAAAATCCTGGAAAAAACTATTAAAAAACAGCTCCAACACTATTTAGAAGCAAAACAAATACTCTCGGTAAACCAACATGGCTTCAGGAAAAACAGGAGCACAGAACATGCAATAGCTACCGTAACGGACTTCATTACACATAATCTAGACGCTAAAAAAAAAGTTATCTCTATTTATTTAGATCTATGTAAAGCTTTCGACACAATTTCACATAAAAAACTTTTCAAGAAGTTAAAAAACATTGGCATTAATGGAGTAGAATTCAATTTAATTAAAAGCTTCATGTCTGACAGAACGCAACAAGTAAAAATTGACAACAAGACAAGTGAACCACTTTCAATTACGTACGGAGTCCCACAGGGGAGTGTACTTGGCCCTTTATTATTCCTCATTTATATAAATGAACTGTGCGACATTAAAATTGAAGGTAAAATCGTAACCTTCGCTGACGATACAGTTCTTCTCTGTCAAGCAGCCACATGGAAAGATGTATTTATAATAGCCGAAAAAAGTTTATCAATCGTCAAAAAATGGCTAAACAGTAATACTCTTACAGTTAATACAATCAAAACAAAATATATAACTCATAGTATTACACAAAGAGGTCAACCTCCATCAAACATAGGCTTGATTATACATGACTGTACTTTATCCAACTGCCAGTGCGAACATATAGAAAGGGTAAAACATACAAAATACCTGGGGGTTATTATTGATTCACACTTACGCTGGACTGACCACATTAATTTCATCACAAATAAACTGAAACGAGTCATGCACCTAATAAAGTACGTTAAAAACATCTTCCCACTAATAATACTAAGATCGATCTATTTTGCACTTTGTCAATCCATTGCCACATATGGAATACTAGCTTGGGGAAGTGCTACAAACATAGCAATTGACCCAATTCAAAAAATACAAAAAGCAATAATTAAACTCATCCTGCAAGTACCATTTCACACAGATTCTAGCGAAATCTACAAAGCATTAGAAGTCATGTCAATAAGACAACTTTATGCCAAATCTGCTATAATATACCTTGTCCAAAACAAACAACACATTCCAATTCAACCAAAAACCATAACAAAAACCAGGTCCTCAACAAATAAAACACTGAACATACCGATAACCCACACCACACATGGACAAAGACACTTTCAGTATTATGCAACCAAACTTTTTAATTGCATGCCCATTACTTTGAAACAAATATTATCTGCAAATACATCTACAAACATTCATAAAAAATATATCACTGACTGGATTAAAAATCAAGATATTAACTTTATACAAAACATTATTATTCCCAACCAAACGTAACAAAACTATAAAAAGTATAAAATTAAATAAACCTAAAAATTAAGTAGTTTTTCAAGTATCCAACAACTATACATACACTTACAATTTATATATGTGTGTACATATATGTATGTGTATGTGAATGTGTATGCGTATGTTTACGTATGTATACGTATGTATATATATATTTATATGCATGTGTGCAGGTACATGTATTTTTATGGATATGTATGTATGTGTATGTTTATATATGTATATATTTATATATTTTTTATATTCCTCTAATATATTTAAATACTTTTTTTTGCTCTTCTAAATAACCAATGTAAAATAAATATTAAAATTTGAAAAAAAAAAATTCATATAAAACTTTCTATTACAACACATAAATACTTGTCATACATAAACATAAATAAACACGTAAACACCTCAGCACAGGTTTTCCTAGTGAGGTGTTCACGAAACATACAACAATACCTATCCACAGTTTCACCTTCACAAACCTACCTTACACCCAACAATAAAATTACAAAATATATTATGTAAAAATGTTTTCGAAATTGATCTATAGGTAAATACTGTAATATATAGAAATAAATAAATAAATAAAATAAATACAAGAAACGTCAATTCCCGAAACGAATAATTTTTATTACAGTTTGTGGGTGAATGAATAATTCATAATACATTTCAAGCGCATACGTCAGAAGTTGCGTCTTTACTGTTCCGACAAGAAGAGGAATCAATACAGTGAAATCGTAAATAGATAAAAAAAAACTAAAAATACGATGGTTTTGGTTACTTTCCGTCTTCGACCAAACTTTCATACACTTTTTTTGAAATTCAAAACAATTCAACAATATTATTAACAAATAAAACATGTTTTTTTAAATGCGAAGTCTTATCATAAAGAGAGAAATATTATTTACAGTGAAAAATTGAATCATTTAAAAAAATCACGCCTGTTTGCAATGTTGGTGTATTTATTGCTTGGTGCTAGGGATATTCGAATTTTAATATTCCGTTGGAGCCTATCTTTTCCAATTTCGTGATGCCAGAACTAAATTTTTCGTTAATGTTGATTCTTAGGGTTCTCCTTAACGGCTTTCGTGGTCGAGGGGTAAGGCTCTCGAGTAGCGATCCAGAGATCGCAGGTTCGAATCCCGGCGGGCGTAAGTAAATGTTATTTTATAGATTTGTGTTATTTCACCATTAAATCATAAAAAAATGATATAAGACATGTTTGCAGCACGTTCCAGAGTGAAAAATACCCTCAGTATCGCTCTGGTGTAAAACCACCATTCAGAATCGAAATGTTAATCGTCCGATAAGATATATTACAACGAACAGATATTTATTTCCATTTCATTCATAATGTTTACTATGGGGACCAAAAATATTATTTCTTTCTTGACAAACCATAAAAATAGCTGCCGTTTAAATACTAACGATTTTTTAACTGACAGATATTGTCAGTATTGCTATCCAGTGTTCATTCATCCTTCAAAACTTCTTACTAGGTTAAACAATATTATTTCTTGAAGTGCGGAAATTTTTAATTTGTTTCGAGGTGAAACGTATTTTAGGAATAAAACTATCGCGAAGTTCTAAGAAAATAATTACTAAACAAGATTTTGGGCAGATTGTGTTTTATCTTCTACCGTAGATCTATTTTTTGTTGATTTTGATGAAATTCTACTATTTCGTCATTTGATTTCGGATTAAGATTCTTTTCTAATATTTTAGAGTCTTCAAAGGTTTTCACGTAATTTCCATATTTTTAAAAGTTTGAATCTAAAGTAATTATTGTAATAATTCTGATTTGGTATAGGTATTTGGTATGTTGATGATTTAGGACCATAATGGTGTTGAATTGGTTAATAATAAAAAACTAATACTTTATTTATTAATTAATTAATTTATTTATTTAGTTCTTTATTTATTTATTTATTTATTTATTTATTTATTTATGTATTTATTTATTTATTTATTTATTTATTTATGTATTTATTTATTTATTTATTTATTTATTTATTTATTAATTTATTTATTTATTTATTTATTAATTAATTAATTTATTTATTTATTTATTTATTTATTTATTTATTTATTTATTTATTTATTTATTTATTTATTTATTTATTTATTTATTTATTTATTTATTTATTTATTTATTTATTTATTTATTTATTTATTTATTTATTTATTTATTTATTCAATTATTATTTACTAGCTTTATTTACTAGCTTCGCTCGCATGGTATTACGGGAAATTACTGTAGCGCTTGCACTTATCAATTATCTCCACCCCCCACCCCACCCCCATCCCCTCCCGCATTCCATATATTCATTCCCTTATATTCAGTTTTCAAACATCTCGCCTACCACCTAAATTTCATAATGCTATAGCTCAAAGAAAAAAGAATTACTTATCCAATTTTGTTCATTCGTTCGGAATTTATGCGCTTACAAACATTTCGGATGTTTATTTTTATTTAAATATTTGGAAGTTCGTTAATATAATAAAAAAATACACTATTTATTCAGTCTTTATAATCGTTACGAATTATATTTTTAATATAGGAACTCTCATCTAACATTTATTCCAAGCTTGTCCAAAAAAAAAAAACGAATTCTAATATTTGAATTTTCTGCAGTAGTAGCTGATCAGTAGACTGAGTACCTATCAGCATAGAGTCCAAAAATATATCAACATTGTTTCCATAGAAAAGATTTTTTTCTGACGTTAGCAAAAACTCGCTTTTGTTAGCGACAGAAAACGTATTACAAATATAACAAATTAATATTTATAATTTCATAACGCCAGAGCTTACCATCATATACAACCTGTAGTCTGCGCATATAATTTAGTTTTATATTGGTGAAAGAATTATTTAAGTCTTTATATTGTGTTATGCGTGAAAAGGTCATAAACAAACTCGAGCAGTTTTGCATTTATAATATTAGTATGGATCACAACCAAGTGACACGAAGTCCAATTTACAACCAAGTGACACGAAATTTTAGAAAATGTACATTATAAGAATAAAGAATGGTACATGAAAGCAAAGACAAACAGATAAAACATAAGAAAATAGAAGTGAAATAGAAGTGTCAAGTCAAGTCAAGACTTTGCTAAAAATAGAACAATATAAAATATCTTCAATTGTTTAGTGAGCGACAAAAATCATGCAGGCTTATACCAAAAAAATCCAACGTCTTGACGTGACTTCTGAATAATAATGACCAATATCATTCTGAAATAACCCCTGAATACCTCTTGCCACACTTTGGAACTCGTAGATTACGAAATACTTAGAACGTATTACCTTTTAATTTAAAACTAATTTTTAAGTTGTTATACTTTGGATATACAATTCATTGGATTCATTTTATCCTACCATAAATTTCCACAGCCACAGCGCTAAAACTCGTTAGGACTTTATAACAGCGGATAACAATAAAGTCATAGAAAAACAGTTTTCTTTAGAAAAAATTACATTTTAATACCGAAAATGAACCACGAATATGATTTTATTTAGGGGATACCGAGGAAGAAGGGGAAAGTTATAACACGGGTTGGATGTTGCACAGCTTTTGAATTTTAAAATTAATCCGATAATTTAAAAAAAATTGTTTTCTTTCCCTCGTTTTCAATTACATGTTCGTTTTTTATAAATAATTTTGAATAATGTGTTTTGCAATCCTTTTTAAAAATCGTTCATTGGTGGTTATAATATTTCAGCGTTTAATAAATGTTGGTTGAAATACAATAGCGTTGATAATTACGTTATTAATGGCTGATGCTTATTTGAATGTTATGTAATCCGAATAAACCTTTTAGATCAGTAGTTTCTAATTGTAATGCTCCAACATTGAAATAAGCATCAACTATAAAAAAATGTTTAATTTATTGTTATTTGCCCGATCAAAAGGATAAAAGTAAATAAGCAGACTTGCACAAAATTCGATCAAACCGAATTATAATGCACCAAGATATATCTTTGGAAAATGAAACCGTTAAAGAAATGTGTAAGTTCCAAAAGAGTGCGATTGGCTAACTACGAGTATGTGCACGCAACAACAGAGAAACCATTAAGGTTGAGAGTGGCGATCATGGTGCGTAAAATGAAATTAAAAAAATTTACTTTGGAAATTTCTCATTTCTTCTGCACACAAGACAGGCAGACCAAAAAGACTGGTATGCTGTGTAGTGCGAAAAGTTTATTAGCTAAGAAAATATGTTTCGTTAATGACTTTGGGATTTTTGACACACATAAGGAAGTTATTACATAAAGTTTGGCTCTGAATACACTACCAAAATTTCTCACCAGTAAATTAATGGATTATTACTTTTTTATTTAATTGAATTTTTATACTTTTGAGTTTAGCTATACCTATTATTACAACAAATTACTCATAAACACCACCAAATCAATCGTAATGCAGAAGAACTTGTCGCAATTTAACAAAATGTAGACGTTGGTTCCGGTTCACTAGTAGGATATTTCTAAATGTGGTACTAATGTACCGAATCGTAACACCTTTGGTGCTATTTTTTAGCATATAATATATAAAACACAAATACGTAAAAATAATATTACACTTTTGGCGCGCATTCGAATATTATTTTCCTTAATATCTCGAATTTGGAAATGTCTGACCAATCAACTGAACGATCGGTATACTTCAATCAGTTTAACATTTCATTAAATATGTTGGTACTTTGAATGCCGTGCGTGAGTAAATTTTTAATCTTATACCTTTATAAGCATTGAATGAAATGAAAATTAAAAAGAAAGAGAAAATAAAATGAAAATTAAAAATTAAAACAAAACTGTTATAATCACGCTCAATTTCCCGGACATCAAAAATAATAAAAATGAACGATAGTAGTACCAATTGTGCCCTTTTTACGATTCCATGTCTCCAAAATCGGAAGCCGATTGATTGCCGACTTGCCGACAGTGACATAGAAATTATTTCAATGCTCGTCTGGAATGATATACTTATTTACGGTAAATCCTAAAAGAAACCTGTTTTATTATTACTCCATGTTTATTACCATCCGAAAAACATATGTTTACGACTGTAATGAATAATATTTAATGTGTGTAAAAAAACAAGAATGTTTATTACACGAGAACAAACACAAACATGTATTGAAGGTTTTTGGGGATTTATCAGGAAAATACTAAAGAAAAAAGGAAAATATGACTAAAAAAATGTTTCACAGAAGGATTGTAAGCTTATAGAAACAATATAAAATATTATTAACCAATAACAATATAGCTTCGCACAATGTGTCGCGGAAGGACAAGTACCAGTTTATTTAACCAAATAGTTATATAAAGTTGCATAAAATTGTATTATTGCAAAAACTGTTGTTCACAAAAAATTCTACCAAAACCATAAAAATATTTTTAATGATCATAAATGAAATTCAAATATTTGTTGCAGTAAGTAATCTTTTGTGTGGTCACTTTTATGAGATGTAGCACAATTTTATTTGGTTTTATGTGTGGTATTCCAATATTTTTATTATTTTAACAAAAATGAAAATACAATTTTAAATGAGTCGATTTTTATTAAATATTTTCCCATCACGCAGCTTAGGCTTATGAAAACCGTTATGTTTTAAAATTTTATATTAGAGCGCTTCCTCTATCATTCGTTTTTACACATCTCACTTTCAACCTTCTTCAGTAATCGTCTTCTTCTTTTTGAACGTGGTACCTTAATCTGTTATAATAACGTTTGAATAAAAATAAATTAAAAACAATTATTTTGTTAACTTAGTTATGTAGACGTATATGATTGTATGTAAAGGGTTCTATTTGGCAAAAGTGTATCTTTCTTGATTTAAAATGCGGTGATTTGCCAGGCTGTAAGTTTGATGTCGGCTGTTACACTGGACCGTAAAATGGGATAAGAAACAAATATTTCCACACAAAGCTAACAAGAGCAAATCAGGGCTTCTGGGTGAACAAATTTCATTAATTCGAGACAATTAACTGCCTCGGGAAGTGCTCCCTACCTTTGAGAATTTTACGAGGCCGTTCCTTTGGCGAAAGTAATAACATGGTCGTGTACATCAACGTATATCTACTCATCCACCTGAATAAACATATTAAAGAAACTGAAGGAATAAACATATAAAACCCGAGTAAAAATATAAATGAAACTGAATAAAAATATACCTTCCATTGAAGCAAGACTGAATTTTCTAAGTTTGGTGAACATTTTACGTCGTGACTAAAAGAGATTTTTTTTCATAAGGCTTAAATATTATAATACTCCCTGCCTTGTTTAAAGAGGTATGCCACTTGTTAACCATAGTTTTTCTCGGAAAAGAGTCCCCGTAAACGTATGACATCTCTTCCAGTATTGTCTGAACTGATTATCCTTGCTTGGTAAGAAACTTTATAACAGCGCGGAACTCGATTTTCTCCATATTTCACAATTTCTTCTCGATTGACTTGTTTGGTCGACGATAGCTCAAAAACTAATGATCTAATTACGATAAAACCCGGTGTTTATACTAATAATGAGTTGCTCAATTAGTACCTAATTTAGCGACACCCCCACTAATCACCTACCTTCACATTCCCAACTTAAATCGAACTTAAAAACGCATCCTCGTGGTTTGTTCTAAGACATTATATTAAAAAAAAAAAAAAAAAACAAACACTAGTACCTACTTAACCACGAATATATATTATTTTATACATAGATCGGTTTCGCTTCGATCAAGCTTCATCATTGTGTAATCATAACTTATTTAATAAGTTTTTATTGTATCCTGATAGGATATAATATGATAATATAATAGTTTATAATAATAACTTATTTAATATGTAATTGTTTTATTCTGATGAAGACATAAAAAAAAATAAAAAATATTCGTTGTTAAACAGCCTTACTAAAAAACTTATTCAGTTGATAAACGACCGTGGTTGTGAAAATATTACAAATTAAAAAATGACAAAAAATCGTTAATGGAAAGATAATATACATTGTTTACACAGCCAGAGAGGGTTGTTTATGTATTGTATAGGCTTGTTTTATTAATAATTTATGAAAGAATTTTGATTTTTTTCCAGTTTTTTTAAATGTCTTGTATGAAAATATCTAATTTTTGGAGATGTCGTAAAGAAAAATACCTTTGTAGAAACAAAATAAAATTACCTTTTAGATTTTTTTATCTGAAATATACTTACGTGTTAAAAAATTGCAGTAATTTATTAAATATTAAAAAAAATTGAAAAAAATATATCTAAACGTCAAAAAATTTCGAAAAAATCAAATTAAAAAAACACAATCCTTCTAGGCATTTAAAGAATTTGCAACAAATTATCACTTTTTCTCGTTTTATCTCGTTCGTACAATAAAACATTATATATAATGTTTTATTGTGTATATTGTTTTATTATGTATAACAATAATTATTTCCAAAGTATAAGTGAAAATTTGACATTTTGAAGCGTTCTGATTTCTCGAATTTGCTATGTTATGCTATGCTATCGAACACGCACAAGCCATTTATGTTATTTTTTATTTTATTTTATTTTTTATTTATTTATTTTTTTTAAATTTATTTATTTTATAAATCAACAATCCAGTCCCGCTAAGCCAATTGCAATTGGCTTGACAGCAGGTGCTTATAATTACTTAAAGTTAAGTTGCAAATATATTTAAAGTTACGCGTGAATCTAGTGCTATATTTATGATCTAGTTTCTCTTTATGCTGCGGGGTAAATATATGCTGAATTATAATTTTATACCATAGTATTGCCTTCACAGGTAAAATTTTTGCACTCTGAAACATCCACGGAGTATTGTGTCTTTGTTTGAAAATGTTAGGGACAACTAATAATTTTACAATTGCGTTTTGTACAACTTGTACTTGTTTCAGGTTGGTTACAGTAGTATTTCCCCAAATTGTTAACCCATATCTTATTATTGATTCTGCTAGTGACATATAAATTATTTTAAGTGTATCAATTGATAGGAAAAAAATTAATGTGTACATTCTGCTAGCAATTGATCTGAGTCTTTTACGGTTTTTTTTAATATATTTGTCCCATTTAAAAAAACAATCTACTGTAACACCAAGATACACATATTCAGTAACTAATTCTAAGCTTTCACAATTACAGTTAATTTGAATATTTTTGTGGATGCAATTAAAGTTATGAGAAATAATATTAGGATTAAATTGAAATTTGGCATTAGGTGATCTTATATGCATTACTTTAGTTTTTTTAGCATTTATTAATAGCCCTGCATCATGTGACCATTTACAGAGTTGATTAAAGTCAATTTGTAAGAGTTCAATTGCAATTTTTAGATCTTTGTGTGATATGACCAATGCCGTATCATCTGCGAATATAAAATGTTTTACAAAAGAGAAAAGTTTTTTCATTATAGTTACATAGATTATATATAGTGTAGGTCCCAATATGGAACCTTGTGGAACTCTTGCAGATATATTTTTTGTTTTACTAAATGTATTATTTATTTTGGTACATATTTTTCTATCTGTAAGATAATCTTTAAATAAATTTAACAAATTTCCTCTTATTCCAATTGAAAAACAAATGATTGAGTTTTGTTTCCAGCGTCCAGCTAAATCAACAAAACAGGGTATTATGAACAAAGAAGGCCGGCGTAGTCCAGCGATAAGGCTCTTGACTTGCATTCCGAAGGTCGCAGGATCGAATCCCGGCGTGGTAAATAAATTTTATTTGAATAATTTGTGTTATTTCACAATTTTATCACTTAAAATAATATACAGTATATTTGCGGCACGTTCCAGAGTGGAAGATACTCTCAGTATCGCCCTGGTGTATGACCACCATTCAGAATTATAACGTTGCTTGAAATGGCTTTAGCCGTGTTTGATGTCTAGATCTGAATAGCCAGGTCCTTCCTACCTTCCTCTTCCCCATCTCCTTCTTCTTCCCACTACCTTCAGCCTCACAACATACATATATTGGGGATGCCAAAGTCTCACTGGCTCTAGAAGGGACTCTCGTGCGGTAATCACGATACTAATTTGGAAGGCGAGTATAGGTTCCACCGTCCGGGAACAATTTATTGGATAACCAACACCTCTGCCTTAGGTCACCCCAAATGGTTTGCTACGCTTGGTGACTTAGCGGGAGTGCCCGGAATCATGGGGTGAGGTTTTTCGTACTATTATTATACCTACCCAAAAAAAAATTTAACCTTTTTGTAAAAAAATATAAATTATTTTTGAAACTATTAATACGTTACTTGCAGTTATAAACCCGCTCCGCAGGTTTTTACTACTAGGCCATGCGGGCAGTTTTTACTTCGGCTTCGCCCAGTTAGTGTTGGTGATCATTTTATAAATCCAATAGGAACTGATAGTCTGAGGAAAAATAGCCTGTTCCTCGGATCCACTGTCATCGCGTGAGGTACAAAGTAACAATGTAATACCGTCAATCTTTCCATATCCGGAGAGATACTAAATATTAACAAATTCGTAGATCTTATACCTAGGGGGGACACGTTCCCATCCGACCTGCTAACGAAAGTGGCGACATCTAGTGACGAATTCTTGAATTCAAAACCGAAACACAACGGTAGCTTAGTTTGAAATTCCACGTGCACATGTGTTATTTCATTTATGGCACATCACGTACGGCGTGGCGTCAACATGAACTCAAAACTGGGTTCTGAAATGCATCCACGCAGACGCAGACGTATTAAATAATACGTTAATTTTCGCCTTTTTACATATTTGCAGCAATTATTGCTAGTACCTACTAGGTCAGTGGTAACGTGAAAGCGGAAGTCGTGAAGGCCTTGGAGTAGGAGGTGGTTTGTGGTCTAATTTTGGTAGATATAAGCCACATCGATTTCCTTTGGATGGTGCTGTAGGTATGAGATATGAAGCACTTAGATATGTAGACAAGACATGAAGCACTAAGATATAAGATAGACCATAATACAGAAAAAAATGCGTACAAGAAAGTTCAAATAAACACGACGATTTCACAGCAGAAAATATATTATTTTCCGAGCCATTAAAACGGTTACCATCTTGAATTGGAAACGGAACATAAAAAAAATTTAGAGACATAAATGCAAAACGGTTGTGTTAAAACAAGCTCAGTCAATAATCAATTATTTAATTCGACTGTTCTATTTGATTGAAGACAAGCAATAATTCACCCTTGTGTGTTTTATCCTTCAGTTTCTGTATAAAATCAGTACCCGGTTTAAAATTAGTACTGTAGATATCAGAGCTATCATTTTCCACGAAAAGCCATTAAATATTGTATCACCGGTTTGCGCAGTAATCGATATAAACTAGTCACGATTATTTCGATGGCTACCAGTGATATCGATATCGCCTGTTAACTGCGCTGCAGGGCCGGCCCTGAGCCAAATGGCGCCTGGTGCGAGTAAAATTTTGGCGCCCCTTTTTCCAACAGTTTAGAAAAACCTTCTTTAAGTTAAAAAAAACTTCGTTAACCATTTTCCGCGTATGATTATACTTTTTGCGTCAGTACCCTTTAAAAAGGTATTTGATAAAATATATACACTAAATCATCCTGTACTCACATCAAACTGACGACACATCATTTTGTTGTACTGTTGTATTAATAAAAATTGTTTTCAAAGAATTTATTTGTTGTTTTCGTATGTAAGCAAATTAATATCATTCAAATAGTATTATAAATTATAATATTAAGCGTATTATTCTTATAAAAATTATACCATTGAAAATAAAAAAAAAATAAATTGTGGGGTTATCATATTGTTATCTACGCTGAAAACAAACAAACCAAAAATGCCAAAATTTGCGTCATTCGAACCAACATAACTGCAAAGTGTTATTTTAGAGTTTATTTAGAATATATCAGGTTTGCATGATGATCCAAGTAGTTGATACCTTTTTCTGCAATTAACTAAAATATATTCCTTAAATATGTCGCTGTACAAAAATTAACTTTGTGTTTTATATAGATACGTTTCAAATTCGAGTTTTTTTTTTTTTTAAATAATGTTGCAAAAGTTTTTACAAAATCATTCTTTTGCCGCGCTAGAAGAATGTAACGGCACTTTTAATACACCAGGCACCGTCTCACTATGCCATTTGCTCGGTTCGTATACAGGAATCTCCTTTTCCATGTCATTTTTTTACCGTTTCGTTATCACGTTTTTGTGTATTCTGGCGCCTATAAACATGTAATATTACATTACTGTTTTTTTGCATCTGTCCTGTTTTCTCACACTTGAAATTTAATTGTTCAAACAAAAGAGAGGTAGGTAGGTAAATATACTATATATGGAACCTCATGTAACGATGCAATGAGTACAATATAGCTGGATTGTTGCGAGTTGAAGATACTATCGTCAGTATCGCCCCGGTGTAAGACCACCATTCAGAATTGAAATGTTGCTTGAAATGCCGTGTTTGTTGACTAGATCTGAATAGCCAGATACTTCCTCTACTAACTCTTTCCCGTCTCCTTCCCCTCTCTATTTCCTTCAGCCTCACAACTTACCGCAATTTCGGATGTCATAATCTCTCCAGACGGGAGCAGGTATTCACATAAAAGAAAAGTTATATTTTTGCGTGCTCAGTGACTTCGAGCCTAGATAGATGAATTTATAGATGTTGAGTAAACAGACGGCCAAGTAGGGATCACTGTTTTTAATAATTTTAAGACGTGTTAAGTATTAGGAATTATCAGCGCTTTGGCAATTATTCGGCGCCCGGAGCAAACTGCTCCAATTGCGCCCGCATACGGCCGGCCCTGCTGCACGGTGGTTTAAAGCTATACTTGATTGGAGATTACTCTGATTTATGTTGATATTACCAAAACGTGATAAGGATTATAATAAAATAATAATTAATCAAACCTGGTACCTAAGTTCACCTATTTGGTTAATAAAATCACAACGCTTTATCGGAATTTTTGATGAAATATTTCACTCATACGTTACTGGCGAGCAAACCAATAATATTTTTTTATTTATTTTAATATTCCATTTCATCATGTTATAAAATCATATGGTTGATCTGGCTTCTTCAACTATTATGTGACTGAAGGAAATTGAATCTATCTATACATGTCTGAAAAGCTACCCGGGTGCCTTACTGTGTAATGGAATTTGAAGAAACTTGTCCAAATTTTGTATTAGTTTTTATTTTTTAAATGATCTGTAAGATGTAGGTACTTATTGTGTTCAGAGTATATTACCTCTCAACTAAATATTATTTGTAATCACCTGCTGAAGTATAAACCCCAAATACAAACTTCTGACGATGATCAATAAATTCCAGAAGCAATAGAATCGGAAACATAAGATGTTTAAGTATACGGCGCAATTATCGAAAAAGAGGATGCTTATAATACTGAAAGTATTGAAATCGAACATGTTGATGATTGAGAAGCAAAATTTGGTATTGGGTAGAGTTCTAAACCGTTTTCGTAAGCTAAGCACAGAGTTTGAAAATATAGTATGTCAGAAAGCTGGTCGAACAGCAAATTATAAACTGTTAAAGAAACTTCTACAAGCTCCGGATCCAAATCATTATTCTACAGTGCCTCCCATTCTATAACGATTTTTTTCCATGCAGTCGGTCATATTTTTTCTCGGTCTGCCTCTAGGTTACTTTCATTGGGTCATGATTTTTGATCGTTGACATTGGTGTTTGACGTTTGTCAATCTTTTTGCTGACTCACTGACCAGCCTTTTTCCATTCCGTTGGTTTTCATTGATCGGTTCTAAAAACTAAAAAAAATGTGTGTATATATACTGTTATACAAAATAATTATTTAAAATAAGCCAACCTGTTCTGGGTTATCATGATATTTCTTAAAACCAGTATTTCTGTGGTGACGCAATCATGGCGCCACTTTAGCGGGGTCAGAGTAGGAACATAGTATCCTCTCTTCACTTTTGACTACCTATGGTGCCTAACAAATTGAATGCCACCCAATACCAACACATGAGTAGAGTATCTCACAATGAAACTTACGGCGGGTTATCTTGCTATATTTATTTCTGGGGCTCGTACTTAGTTTGCACCAGAATAGTTACGGTTTTTCACAGGGATTTGTATTATTTATATCAGACGGTTTCTTGAATGGTTGATTCATAAAAATACAATAGTTTGGTATTACTTTTTAGTCCACCGGTTGCTCACGGTATCATCAAGAATATAAGCAAACATGGTCTATTTTCAGGCAGATATATTTTGTGACGGTGGGAATCGTTGGCGGTAAATACCCATGCAGCGTGTTACGTGTTACAAGGCGATATTTACTTTCATAACCTTAATATGACGGGGCAAGAGTTGATTACTTTTCACAGCAATATTCATAATCTTAGGTTGTCATGATAGAGTAACGCCGAGTAAAATGGAATGCTTTAGGAGTAATGCAACGGGAAGTACTTCTATACTGACGGCCTCCGGCATGATACTAGGGGTAAGGATCCTTACTAGGAATCCGAAGGTGTGGGTTCGAATTCCAGTGTGCGCAAGTAAATTTTATTTTATCGATTTGCTTAAAACACAATTTATTCATTAATAATTATTTGTATTATATTTGCGCATGTTTTAGAGCGAAAAATACTCTCAGTATCGCTCTGGTGTAGGATCACCATTCATAATTGAAAGGTTGCTTGAAATAACTTAAGCCGTGTTTGGTGACCAGATCTGAATATCCAGGTACGTCCCCACCTCACTCTCCCCCATCTCCTTCCTCCTGCCACTAACTTCAGCCTCACACCGTATCCCAGTCGGAGATGTCAGTCTAACTGACTCCAGATGGGAATGGTTGGAACTCTCGTGCGGTATTCACATAAAAAAGCCACAATTGATAATAAGTATGGCGCAGATTCAATCTGACTGGTTAGATCTTGGCTCTGTCATTGGCGGAAAGTAAAACAAACCCATAAAGAACCCAGGGCGTCACGGAAAAGTATTTATTATTCATGTGATAATTATTACGGAAACTTTTACGAGAATCACAAAATCACACAAAAAAAGAGATTTGCTTGTATGATAAAACAATGTATTTTTTCACATCTGTATTTATTAGTCTGTACACAATAAGTGGTTTAAGAAAGGTGTGAGATTGTTAAATCTGTTGAAATACCAGAATACAGGGCTTTTGATTTCTTTACGTTACTAATATTTAATTTTCGTTACCAAAAGAACTTTTTCGAATTTTTATAAATCTCTTCCCATTTATAAATTGCGGTAGTCCCCTTTTTTGCCATTCCTACCCTTCATTTGAGAAGGCCTTTATTCAAATTATGACAGAGCCCCCATTCACTACTTTGTAAATGGTATTCTTTTAAGCACTATCCACAAAGTGGATGAGTCTTCACAATTCCCCGCCATCCTCCCCCTTACCCCCGAATAAATCTGTTTCATTTTATTTCGTCGGCTTTCGTTAATCAATTGCGGTCTGAACGTTAAACAGGTGATCTGTGCGGACGGCGCCCATTCTCGGCCCATCCAATTAACACTTACCTTCAGCGAAAATTGAATCCGACGCGACGGAACCGACGGAATCGACGCCGACGGAATCAATTGAATCAACGGAATCGACCAACCGGTAACGATCAGACAAACCAACGACGTGACGCGACTGACGGTCCAACGTATTCCAATATCGTGTTCTGCGAATTGAAGTGGGTACGTTATAATTATTCTGATTTTTGATTGAAGGATTATCTAAGCGTGAAATTGATTTTTAACGAGAATATCAAGTGGTATGATTTGCATATGTATTTGTCATTTTTTCAGAATTGTATGTTATTTTCGTACTGATTGGTACAGAATTTAATTTGGACGGAAAATACGTGCGATTTTTCTCAAATCTTTTTATTCTTAACAAAACTTGTTTTTAATCATATTATAATAAGTCGCTTTGACACGATCGACTTATACAGGTTATACCGAGATAAAGGAAGTATTTTTGAAATGTAGTTAGATATATCCTCGCACATACATTTTTTTTGAAGGGAATAAATACGATTATGAGTGATAGATGCTGTAAATTTTAAGTAAATTGATTAATATTTATTTTAAATTAAGGTTGAAGTAGGCAAGGTATAAGTAGGTACCATCAAAAGGCAAAATTTTGTACGCGAAAAAAAAATAACACAGTGTTGAAAATTAGAAGGCAATGAATGTTCCATGAAAAAAAAATATTGAAAAGTGGTTAAATGAAGATGATTTTTTTATGCCAGACATATTTTACGGCCGCGGTGGTGGAGGAATAAGACTCTCAACTAACAATCCGAAGACCGCGGGTTCAAATACCGATGTGCGCAATAATTTTTTTTTTGATCCATTTGTTTTATTTCACAATGAATTTATTTAAACTAATATCTAACTAATAAAATAGACGCAAAAGTTTGTATGGATATATGTGTGTTTGTTACTCTTTCACGCAAAAACTACTCAATGGATTTTAATAAAACTTTAGAATAATATAGCTCGTAAATTAGAATAACATAAAAGCTATGTATAATGATAAGTCCTGGCGTTTTGAATTTTATAAAAACGAAAATGTGTATATTTCATATATTTAAGCGGCAGGAAGGAAAGGCACGGGGGAGGTGGGGTTCGCGGAGAGTGAAGAGACGAGGAAGGGGTAAGGCGGGGAAGGTGGAAAGGAACGGGGACGCCTGACATGCAGGGAGAATCAAATTATTTCGTTGAATAGCATTGCAACACATGCCGGGGACCAGCCAGTACAGTATATTTGCGGCACGTTCCAGAGTGGAAGATACTATTTATATCGCCCTAGTGTAAGACCACCTTTCAGAATAAAATTTTTGCTTAAAAATGTCTTCTGCCGTGTTTGATGACCAGATCTGAAGAGCCTGGTTATAATTTATTTATTAATAAACGCCTTTTTGGGGGCTTTAACGTATAAAAAATTAAGAAAATTTATTGTTCATAACTGAACTGCCTCATTAACCTTTTCGTCCCGGAAAGAAAAAAATCACACATGATCCGAAGGGGGGTCACTCGGGGACCCCAATTTGTTTTGCTTATTAAAGGTGTTAACGACATAATTTTTTGTAATTTGTTTTGATAATAATTAGAGGGAAATATATTCATTGTATTTCAGTAGTTATTTTCAAAATGGTTTGGTAAATAAAGTCATAATTAATATTCTAATGAATTTAGACCATAACGTATATTTTTCCATAGAAAACAGAGAAGGCGGGCCGATAGCCAACATAACTCCATGTTTCCGAATGTTGACTGGCGATTGGCGCGTAGCGGAAACGATCCAGACCGAATGATCTTTGACCGGCAAGCGAACATTATAGCATTGTAAAAAGAGCAAACGAGATGCGCAGTATAAACAAACGGGATCTAGTCCTTTCCACTAACAACTTAGAAATTACTTGCTATCGCTTAGAATCGTCCCGATACTTCCAGCAGATGGATACGGGGTAACGCCCGATCAGAGGGGAAAGGGGGCGGGCGGGACAGATTCTCGACCAGAATTTGATATAAATTATTTAATATTAAGAAAAGTAGTAATGCGATATTAATTTTTTTAATGCAGATCGGTAACCAAATATTTTTTCTAGGATTACCTAAATTATTGAGTATGTGGCTTAAAAAACAACTTAGATACAACGAAAAACTCTCGTTAGTGTAAGTGCGTTCCCCTGGTCCGGTACGGCAGTGTTAACAATATTTTAAATTTGTAAAGACAAATGTTTTGATAAAATAATACAATAAAATAATAATAATAATTTGTAAAGCTACATTTTTTGTGAAAAATCACCTCAAAAGCGCCTTCCCCACCTTCCTCTCCCCCATTTCCTTCCTTTCCCCTATCTTCTTCCTCTCCCCCATCTCTTTCCTCTCCCCCATCTCTTTCCTCTCCCCACTACCTTCAGTCTCACAAAATACCCCAATCGGAGTACCACAGCCTCACTACCTCAAGACGGTAGAAGTTTGGACGCTTGTACGGCTTTCACATTAAAACAAAAATAATTATATATATCTTACAATTTATTTTATTTAAAAAAATATGGAATTTTTTTGTAAAGATCTGAAAACAAACTATTAACTACTGTGCCTACTGCACACTACTGCCATCGTTTGCCGAATCTAAGCACCACTAGTACTACTCGAAAGCGGTCGATAAAACAGGGTGTAAAAATTTCATCTCACGGTAAAGCACCCACACTGCCGACCTACCTTTTGTGGAAGATTTACGGCCGCCATACCTATAACAATTCCAGCAAACTAGTGAAAATATTCCTTAGCGTTTGGGTGAACTACGGTTACCGACGGTACCTACGTTGTTTATCTCTGTGTTTTATTTACACGTACAAAATGCGGAAGTTTGAAAGCTTTTTTGTTGTATTTAAGAAGCTTAGCATTTAACTAAGTAACTCTTAAGATGAACGGCTGCGCGGCCTTTTCCGTACAAAAATTAAATTTGGATTTGAGGCCAAAATAGTTATTGTTATTTTTTACATAAGGTATATCAAATATCTGGTACGGATGTATGTGCTTATTTATTAATTTGTGTTTCAAATAATAAAATAAAGGACATTAAAGAAGTCGATATTTTAATGATTTTAGAAGCGACTAGGGCAATTACTAGTGAATAGTGATAATTATTAAAAAATAATTTTGATTTGCCTTATTTGTAAATATAATAAAATATAGAGAGTGAAAGATACTATCAGTATCGCCCTGGTGTAAGACCACCATTCAGAATTGAAACGTTGCTTGAAATGGCTTTAGCCGTGTTTAGTGACCAGATCTGAATAGCCAGGTACTTCCCAACCTTCCTCTTCCCTATCTCCTTCCCCTCCCCACTACCTTCAGCCTCACAACATACCCCGATTGGGGATGCCATAGTCTCACTGGCTCCAGACGGGAGCAGATGGGACTCTTGTGCGGTATTAACTGTAAAAAAAAAAAAAAAAAATTATTTTCAAAAAACATTTTGATGAGCTAATATTATAAATTAAACTTTGTCGAATATAAATTTTAAATGACCCAAAAAAACGCTTTTCTTCGATGTCTAATTTTTCTTATTATCTAATATTTTTTCTTATTTGTCATTATAAAATATTTCATAACTATACAATATATTGGATTATTTTTTTAATAGTTATCTATTAACATAATAAAATGCCAATGTAGCCTCCGATGTAGAATTGAATTTCTTAAAGGCCTATATTTAATAATTTAACGCACTTGTTAATAATATATGATAATATATGGATATCTGTACAAGATATTTGCAATTGCCTTCGTTTAATTTTTTTATTTTTATTTTGTCTAGTATTTTGGCCCAAAATTAAAATTTTAGTTTTGTATTCTAAATCTGCGCAGTCGTTCCTCTAAACATAACAAGCCGTTTTCCGCAGGATATGCAGATAGTATGAAACCACACAGTCTTTGCCAATGCGCTATGCTTTATTCACATTCACACTTCTTATAAAATACGCTATTTTGTTTTTCCAAATTCTCATTGACTATTTTCTAAACATGGTTCGATCCGTGAATTCTCAACGGTCATCTTCCTTGATTTCTTGTTCACTTAATCGTCTTATACATGCATAATTAACATTCTCCCGATACTTTTTTCTCCATTTTTGCCTTCTAAATATTTCAAGGACTCTTTATTAATCTTATTCACTATACCTACATCGATAAATGGAATTCGGATTTTATGCTAATCAAATCATTATTTGTGTGATTTGTCACACATGCCTAACCAGACAAGTATAACATGTAAATGTTAAAGTAGGTTATTTATTTATTTCAATCGTCATCATAATTTTAGAAACAAAGACATTTGTATAAAATTATTTGGCTACGTATTTAACATATCATATTATTATATTTAATTTAAGTATGTTTATGCAATCGCTGACGAAACGTTAATATTTGAGATTCACACACTTTCTTAAATCTTTTTAACTTCAATTTTTTTTATAGGAAAAACTCTCTTTTTATAACTTTTGAAGGTTATTGCCATCAACATAAAATATCATTGAAGAAGAAGAAAAATATAAATAAATTATAGTAATGTTTACAAATGTTATCTTTTTTAACTTATTCATATTTGACATTGGACTGTCTGGTTACAAAACTATAAGTTAATTATTGAAAAAATTTTGTTAGCATATATAAATTATTATTTTCACACCGCACAAGAACCCAAAATTCCAGATTAGGGGTTTTTAAGATCCCGGTTGTAAGTGAATTTATTAAAGTTTTCCTCAAATTGCAGAGGTTTTGGTTTTTTTCATCGTATTTTGAAGCCACGACCTTCAGGTACAAACACAAGGAACTACAATATTCCACAATTATTATCGCTTTTATAATTTTACTAGCACCTGACCCCGCTTTTTTGACATGTATTCACAATATTGAACAAAAAACTTTCAAAACGATAATTCAATAAGATTACAGAAAGTTACTACCCGCTGAAACCGCCTCTAAACGGAGGCAACTTTGGTATATTCTAATCAAATTTGACTGGGAAAGTCTGTGGTCAGCTCCCCGCTGCAACTATTCCAATAAAGGGGTCCTTGTCTCGACGGCAGGAAAATCTTCGGGAAACTGAACAATTTCTTATAAACTAACTGTTAAATTACAGATTGAATTAATAAGGTTCTATCATTCCTCGATAAAGCATTAGTAACGTCTGTATTTAGTGAATCGGAAATGTATCAACATCGAATCGTGGCTCCAAACGAATGTGAAAAATTTGATCTGATTCGGCGACAACGCTCCTCGCCAGTCCGCAGTCAGTTCATTCTACGATACCAGTTATAAAACACGCTCTTTAAATGTGTTTACTTTACTCGAAAAAATACAATTATTCTAAAGGTTAAAAAATCTTATAATCTTTTTTGTTGAGATTATAAACAATTTCTAGATCCAAAGCACGCAAATTTTTGTTTGTTTCAGATATAAATCAAAGGGCGAATTTTTAACGCTGGCGGCAGTTCCAGGTACACTGAATTATAAAATAAAACAAAAATAACTGAAATATTTATTTTCTTACAACAAGGCTAGAAAATCTTTTTAACCCTTTGAATAATGAGAAAATAATATCTATGAACTTTTGCCTGTCAAAGTTTGCACGCAAAAATTCTCGGTTCTTCCCATGCATTTCAAATGTTCATTTTTATAGGCTATTTTTTAATCTTTTTGAAAAAAAAAATTGTTCTAAAATCTAGATAAAATAATCTTTCCGATGTGCTTTTTGTTTTAAAATATTAAAATTTTTATATTGAAAATGTGAATTAGCTTAAAAATTACGTACCTGGGGTTTCCCCAAAAAAGTACATAAAATAAAAGAAAATTAAAATTTTAAATACAGATTCCTTTTTTTAAGAAAATTTGTAATAAAACTGTCACTTCATTTTTTATCACATTCATACAATTTTATTTTTAAATTAATTGTTTATTACGTCACACAGTGGCGCAAAATAAAATTGTCACTTATGATCGGGTTTGTAAAATATCTGATCAATATTGCTCGTTTATTCCTAAGACAATAAGAAGCAATATTTCTTTCGCTTTCAAATATAAAAAAAATCACAAATTTTTGCTTGACAGGAAGAGAGATATCTAACTTTTAATGATGCTCGGTCGTTCTGGGACAATCTGGGTCTCCTGTTATTATAACGGCATATGATGTTTTGGGACAACTAGGGTCTCCTGTGATTAGACGGGTTAAAAAAATATGTAAAATACCAAATTGTGAACAAAACAACAGCGAGAAAGCAGGTTAACATAATACATTTTGTAGGTTACTTTTACAAACAAGTTATTTGCGATAATATTTATTTAAATTAATTAAGTAATACGTTACAAACAAAATAACCCAGTTCTTTGGCTTTAAAAATGCCTAGATATAAATTGGAAACATTAAATCTAACCCAGTACAACATTCTTAAGAGGTCCAACACACCAGAGAAGTATCTTGATCCTACATATCTGAACCTTAATCTTCTTAAACTTCAATTTTCTTAGCTCTGTCAAGGATGTCCAAAGTAAATAGCCAATTTAATGCCTTTTATAAATTCTCATTTAAACAACAGTGATAATATTTATCTACTTTTTTGTATAATTTACGATCTCCAATGACTAACCACGGCCGGTTCTGGCCGGTGCAAAAATACTTTTTAAACACCGCGCAACGCTCTAAATTGCTTGTAGCTAGTAAGACTACGGCAGCCCCGTTTGAGGGTATTTTTGGAGGCAAAAACAGTGGAGAGGACACGGGGATATGAAAGAAGGAGGTTGAAAAGTACATAATTTGAGATTTGGTCACTATTAAACACGCAAACAAGCAATATTACTTTTTAGCTAATAATTATCTTTTAATTCGTTTTAAGATAAATTAATTATTTATTTATGTTTCATATTTCCCAAAAAAGTAAACATTGGTACTAATTTCGTTAGTACATGGGTAAGTTATGTGAAATATTCAAGCGTAATGCATAATATTATTTAGGTTCAATGAACTTTTGATTTTCAAAATTGGATCTACTTATCATGTTGTACCAACATGAATTTATAAAATCGTCACTCATTTACTAAATGCGTTCTTACTTTGTTGACATGCTTACAAATGATTAGATGAATTAATAGAATGGATATGTGTTACTGAGACAATGCCCGTGATTTTGCTGAACTAGGTCCAGTGGACATACTTTAACGACCCGTTCATACAGCTATTCTTTGAATGGCTATCCTTTTAATTAGCTTATTTTTTTGTTCGATTTGTATGCATATTACGTGCCTTGTGTTTTTATAATGCCAATGGATAGACGCAGTTTTTGAAGTATATTAACCCTAGAAAGATAATCTTATTTTGACTTACGTTAAAGATAATGATATGTCTTAAAGACTTACTGAGGTTTAAAAGTGTATATTTGACATAGTGTCATAGGTACTCAAACAGTTTAAAGGTGGTTTAAAAATTATTTACTGGTTTTGTAAATAAAACCAAAATAATAATAAAAAATATATTTTTATTAAGATAATAATAACAAAACGCTGTAAACCTATTACAAATAAACTACAAAATAAAAAGGATTTTTGAAATGAAAAAAATGTTTTATTTTATGTCTACGAGTACATTGTATTTTTTATACGCTGTGAAAGCTTAAATGCTAATCAGTCATTAAACTTGAAGAATTTTTTTTATAAATCATATTTATAAGAACAAGTCCGAAAATTACACAAAAGATAATTATACGTCTTTCGAACGTATGGTGAATGTATTTTTCCGTAATATTGTACTTACCGTGGTGGCAGAGCCTCGCGCAAGCTCTACTCGGCAACTGAGCTAACTGAGATAGACCGCGCTCTGCATTGCAGAATAAAAAACACAGAAATTTTTGTGTCTTATTACGTCGCAAAGACGTAGATTATCTCTCTAGGGTTAACATTCGACAGGTAAATTTCTTCACTAGAAAGACATTTTTTTATGTAAACACATTCAGCTTCGCAAATACGTCTATACGTTAAAACATCTTAAGTAAACAGTTTTCATTCCAATTAGTAGGTACATATATCACTTCTAGGGATTTCATAATACGTAGAACAAATTGTTCCTTCCAATTTTAATACCTTAGTATTAAATTAAAATATTTATCTTTGTTAAATCCTTGGATCGTCAAGGGTAAAATGTTAATCACCCGCCGTACAAAGGATACTATTTTCGGAATGAAGTTTTAGTTTTTGCAAAAAAATGTTTCTGTTAATTGTAAAAATTAGTCAAACGTGGCTTTAGCGAAAATTTATACCGTGACTTTGAAAATGGAAAATTATGATACTTGACATGAAATTTTTCACAGAAAAAAAAATTGCAAGTGAGGAAACTAGAGTAATTTTAAGAGACATTTAACCCTTGCCAAATGATTAAAAAAAATGAATGAATTAAAATATAAAACCATAAAATCGGGGCAAGTATGGCAAGCCACTAATAAATCCAAGGTGGATATCTTGGCGTATTAAAGGTTAAATAACGATACCACCTGCTTGTTTCAGGAACGAAGGTTGCTTCATCAGGATAAAAAGTATATTTATTTTTATTTGTGAGTTTAAAATATAAGTTTAATACATTTATCTCACCCCCTCACCCAAATTAAAAATAATAATCTGAAGGCCTATAAAATAAGCTTTGTATAAAATACATAAAAGCTTTATTCAGGTCAGTCTACAACTTGTAATGTTTTTTTCGTTAGAGTTAAAGCGATAAGCGCTTTTAATTGGTAGTTACGTTATAATTTATGTTTGTTTGCTTAAGGATCGACGAAGAAATATTTTTTTATAATGTGTGTGATTTTGTTGTAAGCCTAATCTATCTACACACATTATCTCAGCTAGGCATCTAAGGTAAGGATTAAAAATTGTGGTACCTACCACTAAAAATTAAAACCTAAAAATTGTATGTAGGTAAAATTTTATAAATTTTTAAGTAACCGGGAGTTTGGATGAATAATCTTTTAGATAATTCTTGTTACCTCAATGTAAGAGATATTTTTAATGATTTGATGACAGGATTTATACACACGTTATCATCACTTAGGGACATAAGGTGGGTGGGAAATGACTGTGTGTTTGCAAAAATAATTACGTCATTGATATTTCGATGAGGCTATTGTCCTTTAGACTAATTGTTTATTAATATTTATCCTTATTTTGAGGATATAGTGAATATAATTATTCAAGGATTAAGGTAGTTATTAGTACAATTATGGTTGGGTTTAAAAACTGGCTAAAACCCGCATCATTATCAGTTGAATTTTGACAGCCGTCAAAACGGTGTCTCGCACGCTCTAATAAGAATATTTCTTTCTTTAAACTTAATAATTTCTTAAACAAAACATTAAGGATACATTATGAGATCATAAAAATAAAAAAACTTCAGAAAACTAAAGTTGACAAGAGTAGGGAGTCTACGAAGCACTTTTTTATGAATGTGAAGGATAATTTTTTCCATATTTTTGTCGTCGAGGTCCAGTGCACCTTTTCCTATACATTGGTTTTCTTATTAGTAATCATATTAACATGATTGTGAAGAAAGCCCTTAGAATGTTAGGATTCTTATTCCGTATTGGAAAAGAATTCAAGAACATTCAAACTCTTAAAATATTGTACTTTTCATATGTTCGCAGTCATCTTGAATTTGCTTCTCAGATATGGAATCCTCAATATAATATTTATATTAAACGCATTGAAGCCATACAAAGAAAATTTGTTTATCATTTAAATTTCAAGTTTAATATTGGTTATCGTGACATAAACAGCTCGTTGGACCTTTATGGACTTAAACCATTAAAAATTAGAAGAGACTCTGCAGATATAATATATCTTCATAAAATTATCAATGGTTTTATTGATTGTTCGCCCCTTTTGGCTGAGATTAATTTTAGAGTCCCAGGTGTTAGAACCAGAGAAAAATCACTTTTTCATCTTCAAAAATGTTCTACTAATCTCAGACAAAATGCTTTTATATTCAGAACATGCAATGTATTTGATAAGAATTTTAATAATGTAGACATATTCTCATGTAATATAAGTTCCTTAAAAAAGTATGTCATAGCCAACATTAAATAATTTTTTGACCGTGTTGCAAGTTACCATAATATTGCTGTGAATCCTTTCCAGTTGCATACTTGTCATTCGACTTAACTATTGAGTTGTAGGTGTGTACAATGTACATATTATTATTATTGCTGTTGTGAAGTGAGAATACTTTATGTTGAAATTGAGTAAGCAGGTTATTATAGTTTATATTGTGTTTTTATATCTTTTTTTTGAATAACTTTTATATTTTTAAGTTCTTACGGGTACGGGACCCTTACTTTTTTGTTTTACTTTTTAATTATAATTTTAACTATGTGAAAATCTATCATTGGATATTATGTATATTATTAAGGTTATTATTATAAGTGTAATATATCTGTTGATTTTCCAAAATAAATAAAAATAAAATAAAATAAAATTAGCATTTCTGTTTTGTTCTTCGGAGCAGCTAGATATTGCTTTCTTTTGTGTTTTCTTTTGCGTGCTCATTTAGGAGTGATTTGAATTTACAATTTTACAATTTTTAACAATTTTAAAAATTTTACAATTTTTTTTTTTGATGTTGTGGGATCGATCCTTGGTCCGAATATCTGCCGAATATCTGAATATCTGCAAAGGTTTGTCAGGCGCTTTATACTTCTACACTAAAGTAGACTTGCTGGGACTGTAATAAATAAATACTTTATTGCTGTCTCATTTTCTCGCAGGCTTAATTCTAAAGATGTATCTGTTTGTCTTATCTTTTTAGTGTGGATCGTTTCCGTTTCATCGAGTTTCAAATCACAACGGTGCTAAATAAGTTTTTACTTCAAAAATTGGATATAGATTCCATGAAAAGGTCTTTCTGTACCCATCATCGCTGCGTGTGTTCTGTTTTGACCGACAGAATTCGAAGTGATATATATCCAGACTAAAGGATTTATTTCATACGTGAACAGATATTTCTAAGACGATGATGCCAATTAACATCATATGATGTTTCGCTATCAAGGCACCAGAAATGCCAACAATATTGTTTACCTGCCAAAGAAAGATTTTTGGTATTTGAAAATGATTTAGTATTTATTGATGAAAAATTGAACTTAATCCGAGATAGTTTGAGTTTAAAAGGAAAATGAAAATGTCACTCGAACTATCATTCTATTGAAAAATACAAAACAAATTATTAAGCTGTGGACAGAAGATTTGCATCCGAAGTAACTTTTCTTTTTAATATCATGCATTACCTTGCGTTACTGCAATTCATTTCAGATCATATTCCTAATAGAGTCAGGTGAACCAAAATCATCTTTCAATGCAACAACAATGTCAATACCAATAATCTCCAAACTCTCTTGTACCACGCACATAAGCTTAGATAACCAATTTGCAGTAGCAGATATTTTAACAGCATCAAAAGAACTTACGAAAAAGCATTTCACAGATTTTTTTAAAAAGTTCATCAAATACATATTGTTTTTCTGTAGCCCCATTGTCGTGTTCTTTTTTAAAACAACAGATTTTTATTGTTCGCGTCAGCCAGTTGGCGGTTGGCAGCCCTGTATACTCAACCGGAGTACTGCCTGACCATCGTAACGTTAATCTCGTCCCTCCCCCCCAACATAAAGGGGTAGTTTCACCGCATGCCCCGGGGGTGCAGAAGCCGACAGTCTAAAGAACCGAAAACTATTTCGGCAGACTGGGGCTAACGCAAAGTTAAGCGATGTGAAAGGGTCCGTGACTCTGGGATCTGGGATCTGGCTCCCTTACTCTACTCTACTCGTACTTGTTTATATAGAAATTACGGGTACACGTGCTGTGTAAGTGAGTTATGAAAATTAAGAGCGTGCAAGTGAAAAATTAAAAGTTGTAAAAGCTCAAAAGTTTTAACATTCGACACATAACACGGGATCAACAAATTGTTAGTTGTCGAGTTGAAATTTTGAGGTCTGGTATTTTTCAAGTATTCACCGAATTTCTCTACAACACTGTTTTAATTCGTTATTCTCCTCGCAAATTATATTTTGTATGGAGATCACCATAGATGATATTCTTTTGGACATAAAATGAATATAATTTTGAGAGGCGGATTTGAGTACGACAGCTCTGGATATCATTTATTGGATAATCAATACCGCTGCCATAGGTCACTCCAAATGGTTCGCTACGTTTGGTGAGTTAGTAGGGGAGCCTGGGTTCAAGTGGTAAGGTTATTCGGATCTTGGCGGTGGATCTGGCGTCTGACCACTATTTGGTCTACGTGGCGGGCTGGATTGAGAGAGATTAGTTGAGGGAAATCTTTTGACATCTTCAGTCAGACCTTATCTATCCATCACAGTTAGCTGGATGGATACGTCCTGACACATTTCCAAAGCCAAAATTTCTACACACTCCTCATATATTTTTCTTTCCCAAAACTCCTTCTCCTTCCCTACTTTTCATAAAACATTCTCCACACAGTATCCTCTTAGATGACTTGTCGAAATTATTTTCTTCAGGGGCTCCTATGTGGAGCTAATATAAAAAAAAAAAAAAAACAAAATGAAAGACTATCTGACCAAATCGTGCCAACTTCACCAACTCTTTCAGATGACAGTAATGCCAACAATGACAACCTCTATCATCCATCCATACTATTTTCAAATAACTGTTCTTTCATATTATCATGCAGTTTTGTTTTATTACGTACCAATGCTTCCGCTATTTTTAGCGATATCCACAAAAAAAAACGTTATTCAAATTCAACACTGTTGTTCAAAAACAAGGAGTTCATAATGTAGGTTATTAGGAGAAAACCAAATAGTGTATTTACGAAGCCACCGCAAAATATGGTAGGTACATAAAATAAAAGCAGAGTGAGGCAAACAATAAAGTTCTCGTGTTTAAAGGGGCAAACACAAGTAGATACATTTTGTACGCTTGTTCCAGCTGGGGAAGAAGATATCGTTGAAAGTTTCCCTCAATTTATGAGAAAATTGATTTTGGCATACTTTCAACCCCCAAGAGTCTTGAGTAGGTGCAAATTAAACAAAATAACATATTCAAAATAAATCTAACTATATTAAATTAAATTTTACAAACCGTGTTAGCATTTTGCTCAAACACAAATGACCGAGCATATCGGACTGAGTAAATTTTTTTTTCGTTACAAACGCAAACATTATAAAACCTTGCAACCAAACGTTAAAAATAATAAATTTACTGAAAAGTTTAAAGGCCATTTGTAATACCAACTCTATTTTCCAGAACCGATTTACATAAAATAAAACTAGAATTATTTTGTGAATTCTATAAAAATTAACAATTCGAAAATAGCATTGTGAGTTTAATCTGTAAAGTTTTTTTAATAAAACAGATCATTTGCTTTGCCTCAAAGTTAAAAACATTGTCAATTAACAAAATGTAAGTTTTGAAATTTTTGCCACGGTGAGAAAATGCTTTCAATGAAAATTGTAGTTCTTTTTCCATATAACAATCAAAAATGGTATTTTTCTTTACCCACAACACGAATTATCTATGATCACAGTATATACTATAGCCTTGAAGTAATCAAATTGTTGTGTAATATGATTCGAAAAGTTTAAATTTAAAAATTCCGCCACTTGTTATAAACCTCCAAAATTACGCTCGGTCAAATCTAATTTGTAAATAACTAGGTTCCACAGACAAGCGGGTATCTCGCTCCGTACGAGCTTAGTTTGTATGAAGAACTCAACTATTTGGTGATTCCGAACTAAACTTCCGCCGGAAAGGAGACGTGTGATGAGTAAAACAGAATTTCTCAAGTCCAAAGGAACTTTGGACGTTTTCAAAGCGGTCTTTGGACGGTTTCGTGGCCATGAAATTTGCAGTAAATACCTAATAGAAATGTTTTGGAATTACACAACAATATTATTAAAAGCAAACAATTTCTAAAGCATCGCATTGTCTTGTGAAAAAATTATACAAGACAGTATGCAATATTATTTGAAGAAGTCAAATGAACAAGAATCTCTTTTTAAACGATAAGATGTTGATCGTAATTGGTTAATTATTATTCATTACTTGTTAGAAATATTTACAGATTATTAATAATCATAACATCAGTCAAATTGCCATGGGATGTGCATAGATAGAGACTCCAATCGTTCACAGTTTGTGTAAATCAAGGTTTTATTTTTTTTTCAATTCAATTCAATTTATCCACTTTAAAAACAAAACAAAATTAAAATTACAAATCGTTTTTAAAATAGAGAAAATAATTAGATTTAAGCAAATTAAATAATATAAACAATTCAAACAAATTATTCAATATAAACATCAATGAACAATTTAAAAATCAATGAAGCACAATCAGACAAACAGCAATAAAGCTTGCTGTCTAAATTGTGCTTCATTGATGCTAAACATAATTCAAAGTGATTCTATTAGTTCCAGGTGCTACAAGTGAAATAACAGAAATAATAAAAAGCAAATTAAAATATAAATAATGTTAAGTATATAATACGGACAAAGAGAAGAAAAAAAGATAATAAATAATATTTTTAGTTCAAATACTTCTATTTAACAAGCCGTCGTATCAGCTCGTAGCAATTAAAATTAGCACATGTTTTTTTGTTGTTGTTAGTTTTACGAAGAATCTACAACGTCACATTTTATGGCATTTTACAATCTTCAATTTCGAGACATTGGATTGAAACAGGCATTATTGTTATTAAATATCTCAAGATGCAATGTTTTATGACATCTTAAATAACGTTTATTAGGAACTTTATTGTGAATATTACCTAGACAATATACTTTACTATTTCTGTTTGTAAACTTATCAATTGTTCATCGTTTATCTCGATTAATAATATATTTACATATTATCTTGAGAAAATTGCATTACCCCGCTTAATTAATAAAAAGACGTTTTTATTTTAAACGCAGAGAACTCTAATCGCACCCAAAACACTTTTTTTTGATTGTAGAACATCAACTTTTTCAATTTTTTACGCCTACTGAAAAACTGTTCAAAAAAACTTTTGGAACCGGGTCGAAACTTTTGCTTAATTTCTAATAAGTTCCAACTTTGGAGTCGATTTACTCGAAAACGAAAGCTGTAATAAAAAAAAGCCGAACAGCAAAATCGATTCCAAATTTGAGGTAGTAGATTCATTAATTTCCCGATTTTAAGGGAGTATTTTTTCACAGCAATCATTATCGTAATTATATTTTGTTATATAATTATGAAGTCAAATTTAAACATACAAAGATATCGTACCAAATTTTTTCTGGACCATTGTTTCTGGAAGTGGCAAATGCCTATTCACCATTTAGATTCGAAACATTTCGTTTTTTAATATTAGCTTCACACATAAGCTCCAAGGGAAAAAATTCCCTTCAGAGACTATTTCATCTTTGAGGATGCTGCGTGAAGGGTCTTTTTAGGAAAGGAAGGAGATGAAGTTCTGGAAAAAAGGGTAATAAGTATTAGGGGTGGAGAGGAATCTGGGGGTCTAGTTCCTCACCACCCGTTGTGTCCAGAAATGATGCAACGAATGAATCCATCCCTCCCACTGTTCAACATCCCTTCAACCTTGTTTAACTTTGTTTAATCTTGTTTTAATTATCAGTACTTCAACTTTCTAACCTCCTTTTCTTCATCACTTCCTTTATCTCTACAACATGTTCAAAATTATGGGTGCCATAGTCTCACTGGCTGTGAGCAGTTGGAACTCTAGTGCGGTATTAAAAAGGGGTTTTTTATTGCAATTATTCCAAAAAAATTCAGAAAATATATAGCTACAAGTACATAAAAAATTTAAGAATAAATACGGTACGGCAAGTCTCAGAAACTTGCTTACATAATTTCAACTAAATAACTTACATAAAATTAATGTTTCAATTAGCATGTTCACCGAAGCTATTTGCAAAGAGAATCTTAAACGATTCGGTCTTGTGCAAAGTAGGTTTTATCTATTTAAGTGTACAGCCCCTGTTGTCCGGTTACTAAACGCCTTTGAAAATGCAGGAGGTTGTATAATACAATATCCAGAGGTAGTAGGTCGGGGTAGTGGTGAGTTTTAGGGGTGATTAGCCCAGAAAACAATGTGTGTAGAGGCACTACTACTAATTGTTCAGACACAAACAAGCTTTCTGTGTCACCCAAATAAGTAAACGTGAATAAAATAATTAGGTATGTTCGAGAATTTCGTAGTGAATTAGATAAAAAAATGCAAAAAAGTTTGTAAAAGCTTTCCAAGGTGCCCAGGTTCATGGGGTAAGGTTTTTCCAGGCTTGGCGGCGGATGCGTCTATCCACCAGCTGCATGGTGGGCCGGATAGGAAGGGAATGGTTGAGGAAGTCCCTTGGATTTCTTCAGCCGTAATCTCTCGGAATATCGCCTTGCACCGCAATGGGAGGCACGGATCCATACGTCCGTCACTCCTGGACCCACTGACCCCTAGATTCCTACCCATTTCTCATATCCTTTTCCTTCCCAGAACTTCCTCTTCTTTCTCTCCTCAAAAGACCCTCCACAAAGCATTCCCAAAAACATAGGCCCTGAGGGAACTATTTTTCTCACGGTCTCCTGCGTGGAGGTAATGTAAAAAATAAATTGGTGCTTGGATAAAAGAAAGCGAATTTAGAAGAATTGAAATTTTAACACTACGCGTAATGTTATATATTAATTTTTCAATGCTTTTTAAATAAGATAATTAAAATTGGGAGGCAGCCATAACTTTTTTTAGTAAGTCAACGAACAATGAACATATTCAATTTTTATTAGAACAACTATATTTTTATAACTTTGAAGGTTATTCACATCAATATAATATATCCTGAAGAAAAAAATGACACTAATAATTTAAACAAAAATATGAAGAAAAAAAGGGCAAAGAAAAATTGAAAAAAAACGGTCGCAACCGGGACTCGAACGCAAAACCGTCGTCTTACAGGGACAAAATTTAGCCATTCATTCCGATTGAGAATGCAATGCATGGTGAGACATATGCTGAAACAGGTCAGGCCGAAAAAAGTTTTTATAGCAAGCTCTGTCACTAGCACAAGTAATGTAATTGGGTACCATTTCATTAACATGAGAAGGAGTAATAGGCTGAATTTGAGTATTTCCGTATTTTTTGGCTAATATTTTTGGCTTAGAAAACTTTTTTTCAATGTCCATTTTAAAATCTCCTTTAAACTTGCAGGTGGTCAAAATGTAGATAATCATTCAATGGATTGTGGTCAAATCTACTTTAATAAATTGCTTCTACACAAATATAGAGTAACCCATTCAAAAATTCTTGAATATAACTTAGTATCTATGTAGGTATTTCCAATAAAATCTCCATTATTCAAAGTCGGAGAATAGAAAAATAGCGTTCTTTTCCGCCGAGCTTCGTGACTTCGGGTCGAGATGGCGCCATTGTCGTCGGATGCAGCGGTTGGCCGCGAGAGGGCGCGGCGCTATGAATGTTTCTGAAAGTAATGTATTCAGAAGCGGGCGAAAGGATCGCCCCTTACGCTTTTTTCGGTTCGGGTCTTGGCTAGATTCTGTTTTACTGGAGATAATGTTTTGTCGAGAGAAGCCTCAGAAATGCTTTTCATTTGGATCATCAATATCGAATTTGAACGATATTTTCTACAGTGTGAACACTGATTATATTTTGTTGATAAGTTTGACATTGACATTATTGAGGATTGACAGAAAATAATAATAATTTATTTATTTTATGATTTAAATGACGGCCGGCGTAGCCCAGCGGTAAGGCTCTTGGCTCGCATTCCGAAGGTCGCGGGATCGAATCCCGGCGTGGCAAATAAATTTTATTTCATTAACTTGTGTTATTTCACAATTTATTAATATTAAAATAATATATAGTATATTTGCGGCACGTTCCAGAGTGGAAGATACTCTCAGTATCGCCCTGGTGTGAGACCACCGTTCAGAATTGAAACGTTGCTTGAAATGGCATTAGCCGTGTTTAGTGACCAGATCTGAATAGCCAGGTACTTCCCACCTTCCTCTTCCCCATCTCCTTCCCCTCCCCACTACCTTCAACCTCACAACATAACCCAATTGGGGATGCCATAGTCTCACTGGCTCCAGACGGGAGCAGTTGGGACTCTTGTGCGGTATTCATGTAAAAAAAATGGCAATTTACTAAACCGATCAGTTTACTGTTGTTACATACTAATTAAAATTTTGTTTTGAAAATTTTCCTAAGAATTAGTATGGGTATAGTGTTGTCATTATGGAGAGTTTTCCCGCCTAGAACTCATAAAATTGAGTTAAAATTTATTTCAGAGAACGAAGATTCATGCCACCTACAGAAGTATTAATTTTAATATTTATGTAGTACCTGAACTGAACTACGAATAGGTACGAAATGGTGTTAAAATTTTCTGAGAAATGGAACTGTTTATACTTTTAATTTATTACAAAGCTATAACGTTGTTAGAAGTATCATATATGTTTTCGCCAATCAGTGTACTTTTTTTTGTTTAAGATTTAGTACTGGAAAACTGCTTATTCCTTTACCAAGTACCTACCTTTCTACCTTTCCACCAAGTACCTACCCATCCCACGCCAAGACAAAACAAATAAAACGTTCGATTTTCCGCATTCATTTGTTTTTCTTCACTGTGGTTTTCGAGACAATTGGACTTATTGAAATTTTCAAAAATTGACCCCGCGCAAACTTCGGTGCCATTTTTTGTGTTTATACACGGTGTCCGTAAACTTGTGGTACAAGTGGGAAACTGGGGAATCTACATCACATTTGGAGTCAATTTTGTGGTATAACTTTTTTTGATTTGAGCTTTCGTTTTCGAGTAGGTAAATCGAGTCGAAAGTTGATTTATTTTTGTCGAATTCTTGTAAATTATTAGTGACAATCACAGTAATAAAAACTATTAAAAAAAAAAATACAAACAAATAACTCCGGAATTAAAGCATTATTTTGAAATCGCCCATCATTAAATCAATGTAAAAATAAAATAGTCGGCTCCTGCACGAATAAATCACAGCTTATTGATATGTTATGTATGTTCACGCACCTTGTAGCTTAAATTAAATTGAGAAATTATAGCTATCTCTATTTGTTCGGTTCAATGAACACGTGAAAGAAGAAACGAACTATAGTGTCCAAGAAATACTGACAGGGGATTCCTTGAATTGGCAAAATCATTGTTTCCTTTTTTATGGCAGTTTAGTTTACGCACGCCGGTTCACGCGTTAGCTTCGTTGTTGACATTTTTTCTACAACAACCCTTTCGGTAATTATAAACTTTAAAACAAAGTGTGTGTTTGTGAATTACTTTTGTGTTATTTTCATTTGAAAACAAAAGTGCTTGATTCATTATTGTGGAATATACGAACGCAGAATATTATGACATATTAATGTGTTTTTTGTGATGTAGTTTTGGATTTGACTTTTGTAAAGTACCTAGTGTTTTTGAATTGGAAACGGAACATTGCTACATAATGTAAGTAGGTACCCATCTGTGCTATCAATTTTCCTCACAAGATTTGTTCAAATTGGTCCAGTATGAAGTCAAGTAGCGAGTATACTTGACAGCCGACACAACAAAGTAAATAAGCTAATTAACCATATTGTAATGCTTAGAAGAAGTGAAATTTTAGAAGAGGTGGAAGAATAAATTAGTAAGATGAAAATAAAGAGCGGATATGCTATGGAGACGAAAAGAGATGAATAGTAGCATAAATAAAAATTTTTAAATTTTTCTCTCTAATTTGCTTCGCTTTAACGACACACGTTAACCCTAAAGTAGCCGAAATTTTTATTCTTATTTTTTTTTTAATTTTAAATGTAAAAATGTTTAAATTGAAAATCATTATGTTTATTTGGGTTCTCTTTGTGTTGCGGATTCACCAGTTTTCCGCTTGTACTGCGAGTTTTCGGACACCCTGTATATTGTTAGCAGCTTGTTTAAATATTGTCGCCTCATACGTTTCGTTCGCTCATTTTTAATTCCTTAGCAATTTTTCTAAAGTAATTACATATAAAAAATCATTGGGTTCAATCCAAAATCTCTGTGATGTTGTAAAGTTTTCCAGTTTTTTATAGAATGTAACTAAAGTTACTCAATTATCAGGAATGTAAAATGACCTCTTCTTTTGTTTTTCTGTGACAAAGTGCATAGTGTCCCTTCCGTTTGGGTATAACTTACGGTAAAACTTGTGAGATATTTTAAAAATGTACAATGTAATTACTTTTTTCATGTACAATGAAAAAATTAGCTCTTATTATTCTGCACGAAACAATTGTAGCTATGAAATACAAATGATTATTTTTTTTTCTTCGTGTTTTTTTTCAAGCAAATTCGAGAGCACAGCTTCTCATTTCAAATGATCCCCGTTTCCAGGAGTTTCATCCCACATTAACATTATTTGTTTGAAATAAAACAATAGATTTTTTTAATTAAATGAAGACAATATTAGCGAAACTCACTCGAAAATCTGAAAACAGAAAAACCAGAAAAAGATATTGACACCTCTGGGACTCGAACCTAGAACCTCTCGCTTTCCGGGGGAATGCGCTAGCCACTGCGCCACGGTGTCGATATCCAATTCGGTCATTTTTAACTGTATCATACTTCGAGTAAGAACCACCCATACTATCTTCATTTTTCTTAACGCATATTCTATTAGCAGCTATCTTTATGTATAATTACAAGATTCAAACCCGAACTAAATGCAATCTAGATAGTGTCTGGATAAGTCTTTATACATTTTATTTAATATGCGACCAGTGGTTAGCGCGTTCGCCCGGAAAGCGAGAGGTCCTGGTTTCGAGTCCCAGAGGTGTCAATATCTTTTTCTGATTTTTCTGTTTTTAGATTTTCGAGAGAGTTTCGCCTATATTGTCTTCATTTAATTAAATATTACAATTTGAGGTTTTACTCATAAAGTTAAAATAAAAATTAAATATTCATTATATTAAATTTATATTTAAATTAAATTATTCTTTATAAAAAAATTAAATATAATTATATTAAATAAAATGGATAAAGACTTATTCAGACACTATCTTGATTGCATTTAGTTCAGGTTTGAATCTTGCAATTATACATAAAGGTAGCTGCCAATAGAATATGCGTTAAGAAAAATGAAGATAGTATGGGTGGTTCTTATTCGATGTATGATGCAGTTAAAAATGACCGAATTGGATATCGACACCGTGGCGCAGTGATTAGCGCGTTCGCCCAGAAAGCGGGAGGTCCTGGGTTCGAGTTCCAGAGGTGTCAATATCTTTTTCTGATTTTTCCGTTTTCATATTTTCGAGTGAGTTTCGCTTATATTGTCTTAATTTAATTAATTAGATTTTTTATTTCATTAGTATGTCAAACCACAAAGTGACTGCTTTCTACCAAAATATAATTTCTTTGGTTATTCAATTGACCAAATTTGGTTAAATAATATTTTCCTTGCAAGCTCATCAATTTTCTCCATGCACTGTAACCTGTACTTCTGATCACATAGTGGTTTAATACTAGAGCACGAATTTTTCTTCCTCTGATTGTTTTATACGATTTTCCTGTGCGCCTTTTAGTTTTTTGATAGCTTTTTCCAATTTTATGGATTCTTCGTTCGTTTTCGAGATTTTAAAGGTTTCAACGCTTTTTCATTCAATATTGAAAAAACAGATAGATTCTGTTAGTAGATAATATTCTATAACGGTAGAATTAGATGGCAAATACTCCTCTATAATTGCTAATACTCTATCCATCTCTATGATAGTAAGTAAGACAAAAATCATGGACAATAAAAAAATACGATCGTATTATCGTATTCCAATACCTTTGATATAATCTCAAAATTAATACGCTAGGATTCAGTAATTTCTTCATTATTTCGGCGACTACAGTATTATTTAGAGTTGCTATGGAAATTATTTGATAGATATTGAAGCACATCAATGGACGACCGTGTAGTTAAATTTCACTGACTAATTTGGTGATTTTTACTTACTTGTTAGAGACGCTGGTAGCTAAAAATTCTGATCCGCCTGTATTTATATTAAATTATATTATGCCAATTTTTGACTTCAGCCTCGATGATATTGAGCGAGTTTATAAGCTACTATCTAGGAAATTCACTATCTGTTCGTAAACTCGCTCAGTGTCATCGTATTACTTGCTAACTAGCAGATTGTGGACAACCTACGAAAAAAGTTGAGAGGTGGTCAACTTTACTCGCTACTCGCTCAAGATGGCGGCCCACCAACAGCTGATCTCGTAATTGTCAGAATTAGTTCGCGCCGGAGCCGTAATTCTCGCTACTGGCTAGCGTGTGGCGCTAGCTGCGAGCTCAAGTTTTTTTACAAAATGTCGACCGAATTGGTTTGTCGTTATTTTAACTGCTACCGTCGCTACTGAGTGAGTAGACAGTTTTGTGTGATATCATGACGATCTCACGCGCCGATTCACCCGTTTTTGAACTTACCGGCTAGTACCTTGTAAACGGTGAGAATTGCTGCCTTTTAATACTAATAATAAGATATTTAACGTTTAGGTACTTAGTTAGATTCAATAACAGTTATTTTTCAAAATTATTAAGAAAAAACGCTAGATGCTTGTTAATGAATGGATCTGTCTGATACGTATTTTCTTAGGAAGAACTCTCATTCAACAATGATTAATCTTCGAACTCTAACTGTTGACCCTTCTCCGCTTTAGCTTCCTGTATTATTTATTGATATTATTATTATTGTTCTCCCCTCTGTACCCCTACTTTATTGGTTAAAAGGTCCCAGGGGCAGCGGCCAGAGGCCCATTGTCAAGTCAATTACATAATACCATTGTTATTTCTATTGAAACAGTAACCAATGACGCCCACAAATAATTTCTCTAATTAACTCACCATTAATTAAGCCTGAATGAGAAGTGAAATTATTATTTACGGTGTAAATGAAGTGTTTAATAATTTAATATAGTGTTACGTTTCTCCACACCAATTAAAAGTAAGTACGTGTAAGTGAAATACACATAGATTTATTTGAATTGAATATAGGTGGTCGATCTAGAAGCGAATTTATCAATTTATTTAACGCCCGAAGGGCTTTTACAAATATAATACACGTCGACAAATAATAAGGTAAAATTAAACGAATTGCTGTTTTGAAATACAGTGTTTTTTTCATTTCATTGGTCGATGAAATCATTTACATATGTGTTCTGTTAAATATATAAATTAATTAATTTATTTATGTATTATTAAACGCCCTTTTTATTATGTATTATTAAACGCCTTTTTTCATATATAGCATAGTTAGAAAAATACATTTTTATTGTACATAACTGAACTACCTCAATAACAATATTTTATATTTGTTTAAAGATTAATTGAAATGCTTATATATATAACAATTTGCTTTCTTTTTGTTATTTTCAAATTGTGTTTTTTAAACGTGTTTTATGTAATTTTCTAGCATACCTTTTTTTCTATCGAGGCATGCTAAAAGGAATGTGATAACAGTAATGAATCTTTTTAAAATTCATAAATATAAAAAAATGACTTTTTTAAAATAGGAAGAAGTAAAAGATCTGGAATGGAAAGAGTATGAGGGGAGGATAGGAATCTGGGGGTCTGTGAGTTCAGGAGCGACGGACGCATGAATCCAGATCTCCCACTGGGTGAGAGGGTAGTGAGAGTTCTACTAGAGAAGTAAAAGGGTTAATTTTGTCCCTTAACCAGTTTGTCCTAATCTGGCTCACCAGATAGTGGTGTGTGGACGCATCCCCCGCCAAGTTCTAGAACAACGAGCCTTACCCTTTACACGTAGATGTAAAAGGTTTTGTTACGTGTTAATCCGCATTCAAGGGCACGATGACAGTAAATTTTTAATGTAACGATAATTGATAATTTATTGTCTAGATATAATATTCAGCAAAAGTCGGGTTGTCTGGTGAAAATAAATCCCATGAAAGCTAATGCAAACACCGGAAATAATATATTAAACCACGACAAGCACAAGTCGTTTGCCTGTCACTAAACTCTTTAGGTTTGAGTAAAGTTGGAAGGACTCGAGAAATTGAGAACCCTTCAGATGTTTTACTTTGACTTCGCTGACGATACAGTAAGCATAATACTTAAGTGCTCCACTGCAGAAATTCGAATATTTTATGAACAGAAAAATTCTTAAAAAATTGCATTGCATCCTCCGTAATAATATTTTAGTCATCTTACATATTATGTCTTTATTTAACGAAGTTTGCAACATATATATTTATCTAAAAAAGTACACGTTCGGTGTAGTTTATAATGGTTTAAAGATTAATTTAAATATACAATGGTTTAAACGTTAAAAATAATAAATATACGCACATTAAGTTAAGGGTAGATTAAAGAATAGAAATTTATAGTTACATAGTTGAGGTTTCTTATAACCCGCCTTACTACTAACTAGCCTGTGAAGCAGAAATTTTGTAAGTCAATTTAAAATACTTGTGAACATTACCTACACTTGTATTAAAATATTATATTGGTTGCATTAATAATAATTTCAAATATTAACAACCAATGCATTTGTAATTTCGTATTTTGGGTGAGTGCACTAGTATAGGCCGTATCATCATTTTTAATCCCAAGTTTTATGTTATCTTTTTTTTTGTGAGTTACATTTTTTCATTAAATCTAGAAGAATGTTGTAAAGTCTTGTCGCAAGGTATCTGAAGTTTCGTTGACCAAAAGTAGTAAGCGTTATGGGAATCTGTTGTCTTCGTTGTTGTTCCGAGTATTCTTCTCAAATGCCACGGGAGGAAACTCGAAAATTTCGCGATGTTTTGACTTTGACGTAATATTTTGCGGATCTATTTTATGCTATCGTATATAATATTTACCGAAACACGTTCCCTGAACAATAAACTATGCTTAAAAATAATATTACTTGCATTTATTTGACAAATTGATAGGTTTATTGATCTTTTCATGACACGCGACGCTCAAAGTTTGACAGCTCGAATCGCGGCAGAAATGTCATTTCGAAAGTCATAGATATGTGCAAAGATGATTATTTGAGAGGCTAGGTGTGTTCCTTATATCTGTTACGTCAAGAACAAGAATGCCCCAAGTGATTCTGACCTTGTCCTTCATATATTTTCTTTATACATAAGGTTTAAAATCGCATATCAAAAAGTTTTTTTTTATGGCGCGTCCTGGGCGCGCAATCGGCAGTCCAGGAGTTAAGCGAGTATTTATTATTTTTTCAAGAATTTTTGTATATTTGTGTATGGATAAGTGGGGATTGTTTTTGCATATATCTGCCAAACGTCAAACACATTCATAATATTTAAGATTAAGTTCGAGTTGGTAATTGGAGGTAGTCTAAGGATTAATTTAAAAATAATTAAATTTCTGCGAGCAGTTCGAGAGGAACATCATTCCTTTTCTAAATTTTATATCATCTTAACCTTTTTCCGAGTAGCTAGCTATATTCCATTTATAAACAATCCTAATTTATCACTTAGTAAATATTCATTTCTGTTTTTAAAGAAATTTATTTCCATAAAATATAAAAAGAATTTATAACTTTAGTTGAAGTTTTCAGTTCATATTTTTCAAATTGTGGTTTGAATTATTTGAAGCTATAATTAATTGACCTTTGTTTTTTGACATTTTAAAGAAATTTGATCCTAAGTTTTTGTAATTCTGTTGACCCAAAGTTCTTGTTTGAAACGGTACTATGTATTTTTACCTGAGATTTATTGCGGTTTTGATGAATAATACGGCATTGTTGAAAATATTTATATCTCAAACCACGAAATACATATCATTGATGTAAAATTTAACAGAGACCATGCGAGAATACTGGATGTTAAACTTTATTCAACACAGTTTTAAAGTATTTACCAAAGCTAATCAAATTCTAGTATTTAGTAATTCCCATTCCCTTTTAGAACCGGTGCACTCAAAAAAGTACGCAACAATCTTTGTACCAAGCCCGTATTGAAAGAATCAAGAGAATTCAATGATTTTTTAGCCCATTAATTATAAAACAAACTTACGTTTTACAAATAACACCAAATTCACAACTTCAACATTCTTCAAGCATGACTTTTTTGGGTCAAATCGTAATACTTAAAATTCCGGCTAGATTCTGAATTCCTAGACTCGCCCGAGCTCACCAATTATATAAAAATACAGAAACTCGACAAACCGATTTTTGTTTCATTTTCCCACCTCCCATCAATTTGGGAGGTGGGAATGGGTACCGCCGCCCGGAAACCTTTATTGGATAACCAACACCTCTGCCATAAGTCACCCCAAGTGGTTCGCTACGTTTGGTGGTTTAGCAGGGGTGCCTGGTTTCGTGGGGTGACGTTTGTCTAGGTCTTGGAGGCGGATGTACAGGACACTGAACCCCAGATTCCTCCCCATCCCTTAAACCCTTTTCCTTCCCAGAACTCCCCTTTCCTCATTTTCCCTTAAAAAAAACCTCCACACAGCGTCCCCAAGGATGACATAGGCTCTGAGGGAAATGATTTTCCTCAGGGCCTTCTGTGTGGAGCTCACGTAAAAAAAAAAAAATAACCGCGTGCAGAACTTACTTTGGAAAAAAATTCCCAAATACACAGATATAATAATAAAAATTCTACTTTATTCACATTTTTACTGAGTGTTATTAATTGAATTGTTCTCACTCATGATATTGTGTTTATAAGCCGCATTAGTAAATCTAATATATCTATTTTTCAACCATTTTACGAATGACGTAATTTATTGAATTATTTAAGTTCAATTTCGGAAAAGGTTATTCTTTCCCGGCAGCTCCGTGGACACGAAGGGTTCATTAAACACGTTTCAAAGGAACATAATTTCGACGAAAAAAGCCCAAAACACAACAATGGGCAAAGAACAAAACATCATACGGTGAATGTACAATCCTGGCTTTGAATCTGTTTTGTTTTCGGTAACAAAGCGCCTGTATACTTTGATCCCAATAGGAAAGAGAGGTATTTGTTTGTGAGTTTTATTTGAACAAATGCACTGAATCAGTAGGACTATGTTATTAGGTGAGGATTTATACAATATATAATTGTTTTACGTTTTCATTTTTTTTTTAATTATTGACTTTTAAAAAAATACGAAGAAAAGTATAATTTATTCACAGTACTCTTTGCAGGGATTCATGTTCCAAGACGAACCGTAGGTTGTTGTTTGAGTTACATCATGATTTCTTCTTATTCATGTAAGTATCTTGATTTCAACAAAAACTTCAATGTTTGTTGACTAATAACAACTAATTTATTATATTAAAACTTTAATTAAATATATGTAAAGTAAAATAAATGTTTTGTTATCTTCAGGAACTAAGACTTTCTTGGCCGGTTGTACACAACTAACCATTAATTTAATTTCTGATAGAGCTAACTTTCGGTAGCCCAGTTGTCTAGAATCAGTCCTATGTTCAATGTTTGATAAATAGATGCCAGTTTGCAGAATGGTAACATTTTGTTCGTGACGCGAATTTGAAACCTGCGCCGGCAAACACGAAAATATTATTTTGAATTTTTTAACACAAACTTTATTAAATATATAATGAAAAATTGGTTATTGGAAAAAGTATATTTATTTTGATACTTATGATAAAATTTATGAAAAAATGTTTAAACTGTAGATAAAAGATTTAAATTATAACTTTAAATATATTTGTAAGTAATTATAAGCACCTGCTGTCAAGCCAATTGCAATTGGCTTAGCGGGACTGGATTGTTGATTTATAAAATAAATAAATAAATTAAAAAAAAAAAAAAAAACGATAAGTAGAAGATTTTCCCAGTCGACAGTAATAAAAAACAGAATCCAAATTTAATTGGATATAATGTTAACTTTACAAGGTGGCAAATCTGAAAAAAAAGCTTTCAAACGTTCTTCTTTTCCTTCATCTAGATGAAGGTAGGCTAGTAGGCTAGCTTACTTCCTTCAGCTGTATAAAATTTCATAGATAAGGATGTCAACAGTGGCTTTGGTGAGAATAAGACAGAAAAAGTTTTTAGGTATTGTATTATTGTGAACGTAATATTATACATATTTCCTACAATATATTATATAAAATGGGCTCTTTACAAATTTTACAATTTCTTCTAACACTCCATTTATAAACCATTTTCCATAATTAACGCCATCCCATCAACATTTTAAGTGTTTACATTTTATTATGGCGTTTAAATTCACAATGAAATGTTCGTAGGCACATGGCGAGTAAGCTAAGGATTTATTGAACAAAGCTACCTATTTCGTTACGTGTAAGTTATCGCGATCTTTCATTATGATTTTTAGTCCAAGGATTCAGGAAGTGCTGAGATAAATTCCGAGTGTTTGAGTATTCGATAAATTCAAGCGCCGCGCCGGTATCTTAAATTCTGAAGATTTTGTAATCTTAGCGCTAAATAAGTAACATTATTTGGAGCGAGAGGTACCAACAAAGGCTTTTATCGGAGGCTTTTAAACACCTGTTGCACCCAAACCGGAAGCGGGTACCAGTAGTGTCTGTTGGCTGTTAAGTAACTTTACAATGACAAGTATGAAAGTAGACCAGGGGTTAAAGCTAACTTTCCTGGAGGAAATTACCTAGAATAAGTCTTAAGTTAATTTCCGATGAAGAGAAGCGAAATTGAATTCACAATCAGATCAGGTGGAAACTTCAGACGTCGAATCGAGTATATCGTACGCTTTTAGGTGCTGCTCCGTGTTTTATGAAGTATAAAATACTACTTTTCTTTAAATTTATCAGACTTCATATGTTGGTAAAGCGTTTTCCATAATATCAAAATCTATAAACTTGAGGTATTTTAGTATTTTGACAGTAGTGCGCCTAGTCATTTATATACTTGTAGAATAGTTTCACCGTTGTAAGATCCTACAGGATACAGGATGGTTCGTAATTACCTCGCTCAAATATGCATTAATTTATTTAAACTTACAAATTTCGAACAATGAGTAAATCCATAGTCGAAAAAAGCAGAACGGCAATAGTATAGAAACAGACACATTCGTCTAAGAATCTAGATTTATAACGCTTAATGTAAAATATTTATTGCCATTAAAATATTATTGAAGAGCCGAAAGAATTTCATTATTTTTTAACATAAATTGGTACATATTATATTATTAGTGGTATATTATTAACATCTCACAACATAATACGAAAAAATCGATGTTAAAAACAACAGAATATTTATCTTAACGAATTACAAAACCACAAATTACACAACTTAACTTATGTCGTTACTTCTTTCTTACATTTGAGGGATCGGACTCCAGTAGCGGATGAATTGAAAGACGTCAGTTGTGTTGGTGAGATCACTGGTCTTTAAGTCACCGCGGTGGAGGAGATGACCTGATCGTCCAGGCCGTCGGCTCACGCCGTGGCGGTGGGGATGGCGGCTGTGACTCTGTTAAGCTGGAGCCATTTGTGGTACAGTAAAAACCCTATAAGTTGGAGACAAAGGATTGTCTCAAGGAGAGAGTCCTGCCAGGAGAGAGTCAAAAACCCTCCCCAACCAGTCTCTCTCGATCTGTCCCGCCACGCAGCAAGTGAGCAGATGTACAGGCCAGACAAACCTCACCCCGTGAACCCGGTCACCTCCGCTAAGTCACCAAATGTAGCGATGACCTACACTTGGGATGACCTACGGCAGAGGTGTTGGTGATCCAATAAATGATTTCCAAAGTGGCGGTACTCATTTCCGCCTCACAAATTGAATTACTAAACTCTTTTAAAGTCCTTAGTCAGAATTAATTTGATAACGTTTATAGCAAAATTTTAACTCATCATGTTGTTGATACAGATAATTAAGTTTGCGCAGCTTCTAAAAATACTTTTTCTCAGAACGGTTACATTGCAGGAAACTATTAACTGTCGAGAACATTAACTGTAAGTACATTTGTACGGATCGTAGAAACGGGCTAATGTCCTAAACGTAAAGCCAAGTTTAGTTTGGAGTTGCCAGGCTCGGATCCACTTCACCTGTCTGTAAAACAGTCGTTCTTAACTTCATTAGCCAATTTGGGTTAGAATCGTATTGCTTTGAAGATGTGCGGCAGAGCAACTTAAGCCTTGAGGTTCCTGAACCTATTCCCCGAACGCTGAACATTGAAGAATCGATGGGTCGTTGGAAAAGGTTAATGATGAAGGCGGATTTGCAATAACAAGGGAAATGTTGTATCAAATTACTTTTTTACGATCAAATTTTTGAGACGTTCATTTACAAGCGAAACAAAAGATTTTAAGTAAGCTTTTTTTAAAAGATTTCTATAATTAAGAGTTAAAATATGTTTGAATTGTTCGTGAGATTGTCAACCATCATAGTAAGTGGAAAACGTTGTTGTGTCGTGATAAAAGACTTACTCAGTCCAATCGCGATGCCACCTCAACCACTGTCGATATTTTTATTTAGTCTTATCGTACTTCAAAAGAACTTTGCGTATGCATTAAAATTTCACGCAGAAAGGATAAGTGATCAGACGTAAGATAATCTTTTTTCCCCTTAAACTTTTTAAGAATCCAAACTAAGGGAAACTTTAATAATAATAATTCGTTATTCCAGGATGTCTTTGCTTCTCAATATTTGCTTCTCGTTATTTGTATAATTGAACACACATTATTATCTATTTAATATAAAAATCCAAATATATTTGATTCTGTCCACGTATATGAGATGTTATGCGTTGCTAAACCATTCATCTGATTGCGATGAAAGTTTGAGATTTGATGAGCGCATGCCCGCGATAGTTTCTACATACAATAGTGAGTTATGGTATCACGAAATTATGCATTGCTAACCGTTCATCCGATTGCGATGAAACCTTGGGGATTTGATGTGTGCATGCCCACGATGGTTTCTACATACAATAGTGAGTTCTAGCATCACAAAATTATGCATTGCTAACCGTTCATCCGATTGCGATGAAATTTTGGGGATTTGATGTGTGCATACCCGCGATAGTTTTTATATATAATAACGAGCTCAGGCGTCATGAAAATGCGTTACTAAACCGTTTATCCGATTGCGAGGAAACTTTGGAGAGTTTTTGTGAGCACGCCCGCGAAGGTTTCTATGTGTGTACTGGTGAGCTCTGGCATAATGAAATTTTGCACGCAAACTGCTTGAAAACTGAATATATGGAATGCGGGTGGGGGAAGTAGAACTCGGGAGGGGGGTTCGCGGGAGGGGGAAAGAGGAGAAAACATGGGAGGGGGGAAGGGAACTCAGAAGGGGGAAGGGGAAATCGGGTGAGTGGAGTGAGGGGAGTGGTGAGTGGGAAGGCGAAGAAGGTGGAGTGGGAACGCGAGAGGGGAAAGGGACATGGGAGAGGAAGGGGAGGCGGAAGGAAAACGAGATGAATGGAGAAACAATTTCTTTATTAAATGGCATAGCAACGATGCCGGAAACTCGTTAGTTTACGAAAAAAAGTAATAATTTGTTGTTCGCGAGAATTATCATTAACAGTTTCATGACAATTCAGCATAGCGTCATTTCAACAGCCATTTAGAAAGTTATGATTTTTGGCCTATTTTACGATTTTTTTTTTCATCACTTTTAATGACTTTTCAAATGTTGCATATTGTTGAGTTGTTCGGTAAAAAAAAAAGAAAAGTTTATTTCTGCCTGTTAAGGCAGCGTCTTTCTTACATTACCTTCGTACAGGAGGAACTAAGTAAGATAATTCCCCTCAGGGCCTAAGTCATCTTTGGAAATGTTTTGTGAAGAGTCTTCTTTTTGAAAGAAGGGAAATGAAGTTCTCGGAAGGAAAAATGCAAGAGGGGTGGGTAGAAATCGGGGACCCGGTGAATTCAGGAGTGACGGACGTATAAATCCATCTTTCCAACAGCAAGGCAATGTTCTAAGAGGCCTAGGTAAAAATATGTTCCTCAACCAGTCTCTCCTGATCGTGCCTTCCGCGAAGTTGGTGGGAAGATGCACCTACCGCCAGGACCCGGGCAAACCTCATCCCATGAACCTGGGCAAAGCAAAGCGAATCACTTGCAGTTACATTGGTGTTGGTTCCCGGGGCGACGGTACCAATAGTCACTTCCCAAATTGTGAGCGTTGTTCGATATTTCAAACTACATCCAAAATGACTTTTAAAACGTCAATCTATAGGAAGCATTTATTTCAAAACTAAGTGGGAAAGCGAGCAGTGGTGGAAGACGAGGGTTGAAAAGTTGACAGGTAAATGGTTATTTAGATTTGGTCTCGAAACATGGTAACCATTTCAAGAGATGTTAATGATGCGTGTTGATCTGTCGCCACAACGATACTTAGAACATGTTTGATATTATGTATCATACGAGGAGCAAATATAATATCCAACGAATCAAATTTTTCACTGAATCACTATTCTGCGATCGAAAAAGAAACTTACAAACCCTCAAATAATAACTCTCGGGCAAACACAAACAACGGTTTCCCAAAAAATCGTGAAACAAAATAACAGGGCTCAAACCGCTACAATACCAAGGAACATTACAGAAAATACATTAATATTAATCAAGGTCTCTGTACGTAGGCGTGTGTATATCTTTGTAATTACAAAATAATTCAGTGTATTTAATATTAACTAAAGTTTTCATCGAAGGGCACAACATAGTCTTGTAATAATATAACGTTTATTCCCGACTAGCCGAGTATGTTGGGGGGAAGGGGGGTTACTCAAAGGTTTTGATGTCGTCCACAAACCCCTTCCTCCTCACGTTCTCTCGTGCTATCTTATCAAGTAATGTCACCCTAAAGTTATCTACGAGTACCTTTCCCATGAAGTAGGGAAAGTTATTTTAATTACCTGGGAAATATTGTTCTAGAACCAACCTATAACTTATCTTCATGGGTGTGTGTTTTGAAGTTGGCAGGTAAATAATTTTGCAGAGTTTGTATTATTAATATTAACGTTCATCGAAATTACTAAAAAAACAATGTATATAATGATTAGTACGTAAATTTTAATTTTATTCGTAATGTGTGAACCTAATTGTTCAACTAACTAAAACAAAATGTATCTGGGGCTTTATGTTAGACCCGCCTATGTCAAATTTGTAAATTTCTCTGTACTGAAGATTGTTTGTCGATTTCTTAGTGTAAAAAAGTCTGTTACTAGGTATATTTTGACTTCGCTGAAATTTAGGTGGCACGCAACCTATTTGAAAACTGAATGTACCGGGAACGAATGTATGGAATGCGGGTGGGGGTGGGGGGGAGGGGGAGAAAATTGATTAGTGCAAGCGCTATAATAATTTTCCTTAATATCATGCTGCGAAGCCGCGGGGAAAAGCTAGTAATAAGTAAATACGAAAATATATTTTTAAACCTAAGAATTAATTTCTTGTTTTTGTCATATTTTTTTATAAAAAACACCCCAACGATTGGTTTTTGATGTCTAGAATACAATTAAATATGCTTATAATTTATTATGGCAGAGCTAAATGTTCTTAAACAACGGCTTTTCCATAAATTTCTGCGTTATTCCGTTTTGTTCAGTAGTGTACAGTTATATAAGTCTGTCAATCATGCATAATGTTTTCAATGCTCAATGTCCATGTCCTAACTTAATGATTCTTCTTCTACTTTACCTCGTATTTCACAAGTAAGCCATCGCCATCTTTACCCAGTCTGGAAAAACCGAAGGAGTGAGCTGAACTGCACCTAAACCAATCAAATAGGTTTCCCTTAATCCATACTTAATATTATAAATGCGAAACTGCTAGAGTTCGTTTATGACGCTTTCACGCATTAACCAATAAAAAGACTTTGAAAATTCATTCACCAATAGAAAGCTAAATTATATGCGAAGACTATAGTCTATATATGATGGCAAGCTCTGGCGTTATGAAATTATAAATATTAAGCGCTTAAATTCCCAACGAATGAACAAAATTGGATAATTCTTTTTTTCTTTGAGCTATAGTTTTATGAAATTTAGGTGGCAGGCAAGATGTTGAAAACTGAATGTAAGGGAATTAATGTATGGAATGCGGGAGGGGGTGGGGGTGGGGAGAAGGGGTGATAATTGATAAGTTCAACCGCTACAGTAATTTCCCGTAATACCATGAGCGAAGCCGCGGGGAAAAGCTAGTAAAATAATAATAAACAAAATACAGAATCAATCGAATGAAATAATCGCCAAGTATTAAATAAAATAATTATATTTCTCTGTATATTTAATGAATAAAATACAAAATTCATATATTTTATAAGTTTGCAAAACTTTTCCACTGAAAGAATAGCAAATAATACACAAATTATGGTAACGTAACGTCAGAGCGTCATTTTGAGATTGGAATGAAGTTTTTGAATTTGGTAATGGGTAGGTTCATAACTTTTTAGAATTTCTTCTCAAAAGATTTAATAGAATTCAAATAGTTGCTGTAAGGGATCTGCATCGTCAGATGAATTAGTTAAGGGGGTATTCTAGTCTAGAGGCATGAATTGTATGTGTTTTTTCTGGTGCAACAAAAAAAAAAAAACAATAATATTTTTACCAACTTCTATTTAATGAAATATTTATTAAACATTAAAGAATACATTAAAAACGAGTCGAACTAAAAAATTAAGAATTCAGAAAGTTACAGGGTGTTGAATTGGGGGGTCTCAAAAAAATGGCGCGCCCTGGTTGACACGATTGCAACCCTTCCAGTAACCAAAAAAATAAAATAATTATAATTCTTAATCCAAACAAATGCGGCTATAGCCCGAACTAAGAAAAAGTAAAAAAAATTTTTTCGCAAAATGGCGGCTGTTGAAATAAAAAATACGTTTTTGTACCAGTTTTTTTGACTTTCCAAATTTTTTAAAAATATTAAAAATTGGAATTTTGTTATAGTTCTACTTCCCGCCATAGAGGAATGTATAGAGAAGGCTTACACAAATTTTCAAGTAAATTGGTTCAATAAAACTTGAGATATCGTGTCAACCGACTCGAAAAAAGTGGTTTGGAGAAAAATGGATTTGAAATTTTGTTCTGTTTAGATTTTGGTTAGATTCCGTCTAAACCACGACATTAAAATGGTTATAACTTTTAAAATAATCCGAACTTAGAAAAATCCTTTTACGGAGATATTTTTAAATATTTAAACTTTGGAAATATGAAGAAAAAAACATTGTTTTTTTTTTTTCTAGACTAGAATACCCCCTTAAGACGTCGCCCTTTTGCCGTTTCGCATAATACAGTATTCATGACTGTCAAATTTCGAAAACCCTTTAAAACTATAAAAAAGCATTTCAATGTTCCATTGTTGGAAGTTAATAGCCGACACAAAGTTTCTATTCTGCCGACCAACTTATAGACTAGGAATCCATCAAGACGGAGTTAACCCATGGAGTAGTCGCAAGGAGAAGGATAAAAGTGTACACCGTAATCTCATTAAGCCTAACTTCTCCCCGGGTCCGTTATACTCGGTATAAACCCCAGTATAACCGTCGTGTTCAATGACTGAAGAACATAAGAGGAACGGCTATCCGTCTTTTTTAAACAAAAATTACTTTTTGATTGGAGGTCAAAATACAATACCATTCTTTTTACCCAAACATTTTTTTTAAAGCCAAGCCGTTTAAATAAATAACATAACTCAGATCCATACAAGATTTTTGCTTAAAGTCGCCGCTACCCGAATTTTAACCGATTTCTTACATATCTCCCTTAACATTTAAAATTTTTAAGCTCTTAAAAAAACAAATGTTATTTTTGAAGATAATGTCTATACATCTTCCAGGCCAAAACGCAAATTGAATGAAATTCCCTGGATAGAAAAAAATCACAAAAAATGCTCCGAAAATTTTTACTTTCACGTCATCTCTATTATTTAGCAAGTTATATGTATGAAAAAATTCACAGTGTTTTTTTAATGTTGTTTTACATAACCCCCACGAGATTTTGCTCTATTCTAAACGAGTCGTGTTTTATTAAACATTTTCACGATTTCCGCTTCAATTGTATCGTTTTAAATATTAACGCGCTCTCTCCAACATTCGTAATTACATATCTCTCCATCTTCTTCTTTCCGAGCGAGGATACAGCGCCTTAACGTTTAGTAAAAAAAACAAACGTTTTATTTGGGTGTTTTTGTCTCAAATTTAATAATAAAAACTTAATTGCGTAGCTCTGGGTCTTATTAATATCTTCTTGTTATAATGGTAGATAGGAGTCTGTGGAGGTCATAATGGGATGCTGAGGTAATTTAAACAATTGGCGGCGTCAGAGGTCACATGATTCGAAACAAATCTTCTACCAGAAAACCAGAAAACTGGTACAGTAGTAAAACTGGTAGTAGGGATATTTTTCTATAAAATTATCTTATTTGATTTGTATGTGCCCATTTTTGTACAACTCAGAATCCATTTGATTGAAACCTACTCGTTCTTATTATTAGCCGATCAGTTTAAGAAATCAGCATTTTCATTATTTTTTGGAATGTATAATAGATCATTGCACATTTTTTAAAGTTTATAACGTCGTGCGTCGGTACCTTTTTGCCGTATTGTGCTGTGATTTAATACCCACGAAACTGTGAATAATGAAAGATAAGAAACCATTTTTTTGCGTATTGATATAAAAAGTATTGAGTTAAATAAATTGTTTTGACAGTTCAAAAAATAAGGCAAAATAAAAATATTTGATTTACATGCCAGTAAAAGCCGTACAGTTTTACTGGCATGTAAATCAAACAGATTTATTATTATTTATTATTTTAACTTTATGAGTAAAACCTCAAACTGTAATATTTAATTAAATGAAGACATTATGAGCGAAACTCGATCGAAAATCTGGAAACAGAAAAATCAGAAAAAGATATTGGCACCTCTGGGACTCGAACCCAGGACCTCCCTACTTTCCGGGTTGGGCGCTCTTATCCACTGAGCTAAGGTGTCGATATCCAATTCGGTCACTTTTAAATGTACCATATTTCGACTAAGAACCACCCATATTATCTTCATTTTTCTTAACGCATATTTTTATTGGCTGCCATCTTTATGAATGATTGCAAGATTCAACTCGAACTAAATGCAATCTAGATGGTGTCTGGATAAATTATTATCCATTTTATTTAATGTGCGACATCTATTGACTCTTCTGCAAGTCTGGGATGAATATTATTATTTATTATTTTAACTTTATGAGTAAAACCTCAAACTGTAATATTTAATTAAATGAAGACATTATGAGCGAAACTCGATCGAAAATCTGGAAACAGAAAAATCAGAAAAAGATATTGGCACCTCTGGGACTCGAACCCAGGACCTCCCTACTTTCCGGGTTGGGCGCTCTTATCCACTGAGCTAAGGTGTCGATATCCAATTCGGTCACTTTTAAATGTACCATATTTCGACTAAGAACCACCCATATTATCTTCATTTTTCTTAACGCATATTTTTATTGGCTGCCATCTTTATGAATGATTGCAAGATTCAACTCGAACTAAATGCAATCTAGATGGTGTCTGGATAAATTATTATCCATTTTATTTAATGTGCGACATCTATTGACTCTTCTGCAAGTCTGGGATGAATATTATTATTTATTATTTTAACTTTATGAGTAAAACCTCAAACTGTAATATTTAATTAAATGAAGACATTATGAGCGAAACTCGATCGAAAATCTGGAAACAGAAAAATCAGAAAAAGATATTGGCACCTCTGGGACTCGAACCCAGGACCTCCCTACTTTCCGGGTTGGGCGCTCTTATCCACTGAGCTAAGGTGTCGATATCCAATTCGGTCACTTTTAAATGTACCATATTTCGACTAAGAACCACCCATATTATCTTCATTTTTCTTAACGCATATTTTTATTGGCTGCCATCTTTATGAATGATTGCAAGATTCAACTCGAACTAAATGCAATCTAGATGGTGTCTGGATAAATTATTATCCATTTTATTTAATGTGCGACATCTATTGACTCTTCTGCAAGTCTGGGATGAATATTATTATTTATTATTTTAACTTTATGAGTAAAACCTCAAACTGTAATATTTAATTAAATGAAGACATTATGAGCGAAACTCGATCGAAAATCTGGAAACAGAAAAATCAGAAAAAGATATTGGCACCTCTGGGACTCGAACCCAGGACCTCCCTACTTTCCGGGTTGGGCGCTCTTATCCACTGAGCTAAGGTGTCGATATCCAATTCGGTCACTTTTAAATGTACCATATTTCGACTAAGAACCACCCATATTATCTTCATTTTTCTTAACGCATATTTTTATTGGCTGCCATCTTTATGAATGATTGCAAGATTCAACTCGAACTAAATGCAATCTAGATGGTGTCTGGATAAATTATTATCCATTTTATTTAATGTGCGACATCTATTGACTCTTCTGCAAGTCTGGGATGAATATTATTATTTATTATTTTAACTTTATGAGTAAAACCTCAAACTGTAATATTTAATTAAATGAAGACATTATGAGCGAAACTCGATCGAAAATCTGGAAACAGAAAAATCAGAAAAAGATATTGGCACCTCTGGGACTCGAACCCAGGACCTCCCTACTTTCCGGGTTGGGCGCTCTTATCCACTGAGCTAAGGTGTCGATATCCAATTCGGTCACTTTTAAATGTACCATATTTCGACTAAGAACCACCCATATTATCTTCATTTTTCTTAACGCATATTTTTATTGGCTGCCATCTTTAGAGTCCCAGAGGTGCCAATATCTTTTTCTGATTTTTCTGTTTCCAGATTTTCGATCGAGTTTCGCTCATAATGTCTTCATTTAATTAAATATTACAGTTTGAGGTTTTACTCATAAAGTTAAAATAATAAATAATAATATTCATCCCAGACTTGCAGAAGAGTCAATAGATGTCGCACATTAAATAAAATGGATAATAATTTATCCAGACACCATCTAGATTGCATTTAGTTCGAGTTGAATCTTGCAATCATTCATAAAGATGGCAGCCAATAAAAATATGCGTTAAGAAAAATGAAGATAATATGGGTGGTTCTTAGTCGAAATATGGTACATTTAAAAGTGACCGAATTGGATATCGACACCTTAGCTCAGTGGATAAGAGCGCCCAACCCGGAAAGTAGGGAGGTCCTGGGTTCGAGTCCCAGAGGTGCCAATATCTTTTTCTGATTTTTCTGTTTCCAGATTTTCGATCGAGTTTCGCTCATAATGTCTTCATTTAATTAAATCAAACAGATTTGCTTCAATTGTTCACTTTCATCGCGGTGTTGCATTCTTACATTTATAGTGTATGGGACAAAACCTTTCTTGCAAAAAGCAGGTAAGAATTAACGTGGAACGGAAAAATGTCACCCCAGGGGGTAGTTCCGACCCCGTCCCCCGCTGCTTAACCCTAAACTGCGGAACAGTTCATCCTTCTTGTGAATTAATCGTTCGGGCGCGCAATCAATACAAGAAGAGTAATATTGCTGGATGGGGGAGACGGACCCCACGGTGTTAAATCGAACAAGGGAAATTTGTTTTATTACCCCCACTTACACGCCACCTTACTCCCTCCAACATACCCCCGCCTGTCCTCCAACTTACCCCCGGGTGACCTCCTACCCCAACTTCCCGAATCCTCGGACCTTAAGGACATTCGCACGTTATTTATGTTGACACTAGTTTTTTCTTGTATCTATCTTCATTGTAAGGAGAACATAAATTCATTGAACTGGATATTTATTTGGACAAGGAAAATCCGGTATCGACCAAATGAATGTGTGATTTTGAACGCTTTTTTTTTAAAAAGGTTTGAAAAACGTGTGTTTATAATACATCCACATACTTACATAATTTTGTTTAATATTTTTCCAATGTATAAATTCATTTGATTATACTATGAGAAACTTGTATCCTAAAGCTCAATAAGCAAAAAGTAATAAACACTACATTTTTTCAGTGAGCCAAAGTGGGTGGAACGCCGCACAATATTATGACATGTCCGCTTTGTCTTCTTGGAGAATTACGTGCTTTTTCCAATCACGCGTTACATTATAATCGAATAGTTTTAATATGCCTGCGTCCACGTGGTTGAATTTTAGAACCGGCTTCGAGTGCATGTCTGACGCCACGCCAAACGCGCCGCACCACAAATAAAATCAGTGATCGTGGAATTTCAAACAAAGCTACTGTTACAATTCGGTTACGAATTCAAGAATTCGTCACAAGATGTCGCCACTTCCGTCAGCAGGTCAGATGGGGACGTGTTTTCCCTAGGTATAACTGCTACGACTTTGTGAATATGTAGTATCTCTCCGGATATTGAAAGATTCACGGTAATACATGGTTGTATCAACCGGATATATATTACATATGACGTCATTGCCTGTCTCGGTTACACTAGATGACTAGCTACACTAGATGACAGTAGATTCGAGGAGTGGGCTATTTTTGGAACCCATTCCTATTGGATTTATAAAATGGTCACCAATATTAACTGGGCCAAGCCGAACCAAAAGCCGCCCGCAGGTTTTTGCTACTAGTAAATATAATTCTCCTAAAATCTCTAACAGTGTCTTGGATTACGAATCCTTATACTCAACAAAAATGTGTTTATTTGATTTAATGATTATTATTTTAAATAACGTGTTTCTTTTCATTCTTTAACCACTATTCGTGGTATTTTTTTACAAAAAAGATTAGAAATTATCTGTTTCTCAATATAGGACACAAATTTTCCTAGAAACCTTTGAACATCACAAACTTCATCGGTTTCTGTGGCTTTTTGTGATATTAATAACAAAGGTTAATATTATTTTCGGTTTGATTTAAATTCTGGGAAGGTTTTTTTAATCTTATCTCATATTTCAACTAATAATATTGAAAATATACAAAGTTTGTTATTATGGTATCTTTGTTTACCAACATTAAATACAAGGAACGGCTTGAATTTGAGAAATTTTTTGTCTCAAAAATACTGAATTTGTATTAAGTTTTGCAATAAAAATAGTACAAAAATAGCTACTTGATATTATTTCCGGGATTCTCAGTTTTTGTGGCGTTTTGTCTGAGAAACGTAATCATTTTTGAAAAAAACTTTTCCAAATGCGTGAAGAGATTCAGAATGAATAAAATTACATTTTTTTTAACTTTAAACGAAAATATTGCAATCGGTAAAAATTTTTTATTGAACGACCAATTTAATTCAAAATTCTTTATTTAAAAAAGTTATATTTAATTGTTGCACGTTAACCGGTTTCGGTTAACCTCAATCTTCACCACGAAAATAAACATGTTAAAAATTAAATATATTCTAAACCAGTCCTCATAGCACAAGTATAATTTATAAAATTATACTTTGAGTCCCCAACAGAACTCCTACAGACTACGTTTTTAAGGCACTGAATTTAATGTCACTAAAACAATTATATGCAAAAGATATCCTAATATACGCATTCAAAAATCAGGAAAACTTTGCACCGACAAACTCGGACCGATTCACAAGATCCACATCACAACATGTATTCCACCAACCAACAACTAGAACGACTTTTGGACAAAGAAATATGCTATATTTCTCTATACATTTTTTTAATATACTCACACTTGCAATAAAAACCATTAAAAAAATAAACGACTTCAAAAGAAAAATTAAGATATGGTTTATGGACATGGGAAGGAAGAATATAGATTCAATTTTGCAACCAAAAAAGATTAATGCTTGTAGTATTGTAATTTTTTTTAGATTTAACTTTATAATTTTCCTCTTGCAATATTTTAAAATAGGTATTAACTTATAATTCAAAGACACAAACATGTACAATGTGACCTTAGAACGGGGTACCCCAGTAAGGACACATTATTTTCTTTTCTAAAATAATGTTAAAAACAAAAAAATAAACATACAATTTTGCTTTTTCAACCGTATTCACTGATATTAAATCATCGAAGAAAGCAAACACTTTGTGGCTCGACATTATACTAATAAAAAAGTACTTTGTTTAAAACCACTTTATTTGATTTATACACGTCAACCGGTTTCAGTCAATTTCAACCTTCATCAGGACAATAAACACAAACGATATTAATAAAAGCATTTTAAATCTGCTGTATCTTTTTCAGACTCATCAAAATTCTCTTACATTTTGTTCCTTTCTGACTTTTTAAGAAACAATTCTGTTGACGCAATTATGAACATCTATTTTCTTTCAAAAAATGCCTACATATCTACCTTATCTGACGATATTATCTTTTTGCAACCTTGTGGAACTATAACTCCTAACAAGTAGCTATCAGCCTGTTTAAGTAACCAGTGCAATGATCAACTCATCTCTCAGTTCTTTAATATCGATGGTGTTAAAGAAACCTTTGCGCAGTTAATAACTCCATGGTCATCTCTCAGTGTGTTTAACCAGTCTTTTGAAGTAATCTGTGCATTTATCACCTCATAATATGATATCTCGGTCACTTTAATATCGATTCGTGCAGAGGCTTGTGCATTCAGCCCAACGATTTCTCGGTACCATAATATCACAAGAGAGTGCTGTGGGTAATTAAGGTGAACCAGATTCCTTCACGGCGTCCACAGTCCACCAACCAATCCCCAATAGTTGTATCACATTGAAAAACCATAATTTCGTAGATTAAAATTGATTCGCAGTCGAACCATCAGTGATTACAAATTCTAATACTAGAATAATAAGCTGAGTGAAAAGTCTAAAAATTCATGTATTTTGTACGCACATCATTAAATTTGTTAACTTAGACTAGATATAATATTAAGCTAGGTTTTTTATAATATTGCTAAAAATTTCTCTCTGGTTGCAATCTGCTATTTACCAACTTATCACTATGATTTGTTGAAATATAAACTGTAGGCCAAAGACTTTTTTGTTGTTGCTTGTGTTAGATTTGTTACATAAATATAATGTACCAAGTTAAGTGAATTATGGTTCTCAGTGAATGGGTACCTTTAATTACTTTTATTTTATTTTTTATTACTTATTTTATTTTTTAATACTGAGCCTATAACAGTTACAAGAAAGTATGGTATTGTAATATAATTATTTGTAATAGTTTGCGAAGGTTTTTTGTAATTAACAGATTGTGATAGTTCATGAGAATAATGACAAATCGTGTAAGTCATATTTTGTTGTTTTACTGAATAATTTTGTTGAAAAGTTTGCAACAGCTTTTTGTGATATTTGAAACACTCTAATGATTCGTTAATTATAACAATGGAGTGCATATAATTAAGGTAATTCTAACTTTCCAAAAGGTTAACTTTTAAGTAGCTTGTATGAGGGAGGTAGTTAAGTGATATTAGTGATTTTAAATTCATAAAAGGACGGCGGCAGATCCGGTAGGTACATTTTGTGTTGACTTCAATGTTGAAAGCTTGTTGACATTATCTTATTCAGTAATTAGTATTATGGAGGTTGAATCGCTTATACGAGTGAAAATTTTACAATTTCTTACCCAACAAAAGCGAATTTTACCAATCATTCTTGTATCTGACATTGTTTCAGCAGAAATTGGTTTTTTGGGGTTAGATGGTCGATACGGTATATTTTACTGGTTTCAGGAAGTTGAACTAACTCAGAAGCAAGCATCCCTTTTCTCTTTCTTATTGCAGCTATAAGTTCATCCTTAAGATACCTGCGTGTTTGTTTGACAACTACGTTCCTTGGTTTTTCATTTTTTGCATTACGGTTTGTCCTGGGGGCAATTCTGCTGGCGAAATCCACTTCATGTCGGGTTATATTGCATCCGATCTTGGAGAGAATGTCGTACACATTTTCGTTATTGGTTTCGGGGACACCACTTATTATGACGTTATTAGAACGATTAAATTGGTCGTCGCTTTCAATTTGTTTTTCCAAGTGTAACACTTTTTTTTTGAGCCCATTAACTTCCTCCTTGAACTTGTTTTTTATGACTTCGACTATATTGTTTTTAAATACTTCAAATGTTTTCTCTAGAAAATGAATTTTGAAGTCTTCAAACTTGTTGTCCAAAAGTTGTAGAAGTTCCGTATTAAGGTTATTATTTGCCAGACTTAGAGTTTGATCGCGTACACATTGTTATTTTTTGTAATATTTTTATAATTATAACTTATTAAATTTATTGCAATTTTATTATTTTTGTAGAAAATAGTTAAAGAGCAAAAATTTAACAGCAAGAACAAGTGCTTGAACTTGAACTGATTAGAAATCCAGCATCTGCAGACGCAGTCATCATTTAAGACCTTCCGATTTCACCTGGAACCAGAGGTGCTTGCAGAGATGCGGCCCAAGATAGATGACCTTGGCCGTCATCAACGTAGTCGGCTGGCTGACAACCGCCCTGGGACTGGACGTCGCCGGGAAACCGCGGGGCTAGAGCCCTGTCAGCTGCTTCAGCCTGCCGTTTCAGCACATTTCAGCAGCGGAGGGAGCTGAAGGCACATCTTCTAAGGTAGCAGCATGGATCGCCCACACATGGCATCGCCCACACATCAACTCCCTGGATCAATTTTACAATGGTACTACCGCTCCTTATTTACGCCCAATCAGTATTTTAGTTTAGCCCTCAACCTATTTCTAAAATCATGTTATTTGTGTTTATATAATAAATAGATCAATTTGACTGTATCAGAGTACTATACTCTTTCATTAAATAACTCCTCCTCATACAAAGTATTTCACACAGACCCGAGTTACAATTTTACTTCTAATAATCACTCTTGTCTCGTGTTCTCTATCAAGAGCACACAACACCATCCTTTTCATAACATGTTGGCGTCCAACATTCTTATTACAACAGATTCATTTGAACTTACATTTATTTACAGTATTCTCTTTTAATATATCAAGGTCCCAAGGGGTACCTGATATGAAAAAGCATTAACTTATTTTTTCTTAGTTCTTTTCTCATGGTACAAGGTTGAATAATAATTCACAATATAAATTAGCTCTAGGAAGAGTTTCCGTCAGAGTAAATACAATTAAAAAGTGTTAACAAAGGTCTTTATGTTCAGTTATGCCAATTGAGTTGGAAGTTCGTAAGTCCCGCGCGAGGTGGTTGGCTGCGAGATCAAAAGGATGTGATCACTCAGTGAATAGGGCGATTTCGGAGTAGAGAACTTTTAACTGAATTAGCGGGCTGGAGTCGTGCTATTTTATTTTGCCTGACAGTATTTCTTAGATAACATATTTTTTGTAATTACGCACATTAAATTAATAATGGGTCACTAATTAATAGTGCGCTTTACAAAGAGAAATCGAAACCTTAAACCGATTAGTATCCGTCTTTAATTATTCATTTTAGCGCATTGTTAAAATAATAATCAACATAATAGGATTTTTTTGTGATTATTGCACAATATTTCCAACTGCTCTCAACCGCCGAGAGCCAGTGAGACTATGGCATCCCCAATTGGGGTATGTTGCGAAGCTGAAGGTAGTGGAAAGGGAAAAGAGATGGAGAGAGGAAGGTGGGGAAGTACCTGACTATTCAGATCTTGTCACCAAACACGGTTAAAGCCATTTCAAGTAACGTTTTAATTCTGAATAGTGATTTTTACCCGGGTGATACTGAGAGTACCTACGTGCCGCAAATATACCTTATAGTAAAATTTACTTGCTCTCGCCGGGATTTGAATCCGCTTTTTGGATTCCGGATCGCTAAATGTGAGCCTTACCCTTCGACCACGGAGACCGTCGAGTCTCCCTTTGTTATTAATATTATTGAGTATCGTGTGAGTTAATTTGTTTTATGAAATATAAATAACCATATGAAAATTGATTGACTTCAAAATATTGATATTCCGTGATATTACAAATATAAAATGCGCGGATATTACAAAGCCGCAATGTGTATTTCGTAGAAACGATAGGTAAAGCATTTTTTTGGCTTTTGAGAATTATGTATATTGAGTACGCGTAGAACACAAATTTTTTTTTTATGATTTTTTATTTGTTTTTATTTGATGTTATATTTTACATTTCATAGTTTAATCCAGTAATGTTGGCCTCGCTGGGTGGCTTACCCATGCTGAGGACCTATTCAAACTCGGCTGTCAAATCAGAAAGGCTTGATTGAATAATGAAATGGGATAAAATACCCTTTTCTCTCTTTCACAAAACTCCCAATTAGCTAATTGGTTGTCTTTCAAGCAACCTGTAAGTTCAGGAAATGATGATTTTTTTTTAGTTCATACAATTAGAAGTAAGCATTCGATTTTGAAATTTTGTATATTAAAATGTAAGGCAATGTGCTTTGTGTGTATTGTTATATTACATAAATAATCAGAGATAACGCCACCAGTCCCGTGTGCACGCGTTTCACCACGCTCCCGTCTCCAACCGGACCACCTCCCATCGCGAACCGCGAACCGCAGAACTCGCTCGCGCCGGTACGTGCTCCCTACCAGTTAAGTGTGTGTGTAAATCTCTGGAGCTTCTCCCTCCCACGCGCATGGAATAGCGCCCAGCTATAAACGTTCTCATGATGAGGTCCTGACCCCGTTTATACGGAGTGTTGACAGAACTCCCGTATCCAAGGATGCCGCCCTGAATAAGGGTTCGCTACAATTGGGGACAGCAAGAGTTCCCGTTTTCATGGGGTGAGGTTTGCCCAGATTTTAGAGGTGAAAGTATCTGTCCACTAACTGCGTGGCAGCAGGATCGGATCAAGAGAGATCTTTTGACCTCTTCAGCAGGACTCTTTTGAAACTGCCTTGCACCGCAGGGGGAGAGATAGAATCATACGTCCGTCACTCTTGAACACACAGATTTTTACCCACTCGTCATACCCCTTTCTCAGAAATTTCTCCTTCCTGTCCTAAAAAGACCCTCCACACAGCATTCCTAAAGATGACATAGACCCTGGGGAAAATTATTTTACTCAGAGCCTCATGTATGGAACCAATCTTAAAAAAAAATTGTTAAAAATTTTATCCTTTTTGCAAAATTGATAATATTTGCATTTAGTTATTGATATTCTTTCAAAACATTTTTTCTGAGGTACTCAGTTGGCCATTTTTATCACATTATAGAAACATTGCAATCAAAATGCGTGTATCAGAAAATTCAGCCATTATTTTTTGTTTTTGTTTTTGAAAATAGTAATTGAAGAATTATGTGCAATTTAAAAGATTTATGTAATACTCTTCTTTCTAAAGTTATAATAATACAACAATGGTTTCATATTATTTCATCTCGATCTCGCTGACAACGTACTCGTGTGTGAATACAAAGTACATTTAACATGTATAAATCTGGGATGGGGGCGATACATTCGATTTGATTACCGTCATTTGCATATAAATTGGCATTTAAAACGATGATCTTCCCAAATTAAGTATTCTTTTGAGTTGGCAGATAGGTACCAAAAAGCGCCTGGCATTTTGCCAAGGCAAACTTTTTTGTATCATTTTATTATTTTACCAATACAGGTAAGACTTTTTATTAAATAAATAATATTCTTAGAGAAGTTATTATTTTTATTATATTGAGAAAAAAGCAGTCGGCAAGTTCTTCAGAATTTTATTTTCTTTATAAAAGCTCCATTAAGGGAGAATTGTTTGAAGGTTATTTCATTGGATATGTTATAGCACTCTGTACTCAAATGTAATTGGTCCATTGTTTATTTCCAACAGAATCAATTCTTATCTTTTACATTTACTCCACACAGGAGGCTCTGAGGAAAATAATTTTCCTCAGGGAGTATATCATCTTTGAAGATGCTGTGTGGCGGGTGTTTTTGAGAAGAGGGAGGAGTGAACATGGGTCTTGAGGAGACCTGTGTTGTAGGAGAGAGAAAACACAGAGGCCGGGAAAGTTTTTCACTATTGATCTTTTGAACTCAAGAACGAGTCGTAGAAACGACCCGTTCTCATCTGACAATTTTTATGTTAGGAGAATCTATCAAACGGATCGCCCGTTTTTGCACAGAGTCGAGGGTTTTTTCAATGTATTTCGGGGTTCCGGACCAGAGGTGGCTGCTAGATTCAATAGTAGGACACACTTGAGATTTGTAAAGGGTTAGCAGTTGTGAACTATTAAAGTATCTGCGGGCCCTGTAACAGTTTCTGAGAGGCTAACTTAACTCTGGCTTCGATGGCTTTTCCTGAGCTGGTCACTTTGTTCGGAAGATTGCTTCCGTTGAAGGAGGTAAAATACATTTGCGTTTGTGAGTATCTGTAAGATCTGCTGGAAATTTAAATTCTCTTTTCGGTCATTATTGCTGTTTGACTTCCGAAAATATTGTCTAATATTCACTACGTCACTAATTTGCAGAATAATAAATAAGTTGGAATATCCATTAACCCTCAGCAACACTCGCTATTTACAGCCTACATAAATTCATGGGGGACCAAGGTTCCCCCGTGAATTTATGCAATTTAAAATAGAAATAAGCACATATTGGATTGATTTATTTAAAATTAATGAAAGACATCTAATAAATCCAGTAAAACTAGTTTTTTTTATATTTTTAAGACAGACATGTGACATTTTTAGGATTTTCAAGTGGAGACATTTCATTTTTCGATCGATCAGGAACTCTTAAGTCAGGCAAATGCAAAATAATGTTATACGCTCGAAATCGTGACCGCAATGATGGTGTTTTTTCGCATTTCTATCTCTTTTTGCCATAAAATGCATTATAGTATTATCACTCGGATTTGCATCAGCCAGGCTATCATTTTCCGAGTAACCAATGCATAAAAATCTAATCAAGAAATTTTACTTAGGTTCAAGGTCCTAGATGGGGGACCTAGGTTCCAGGACCTAGGTTCTAAGCCCTAGGTTCAGCCGGGCAATATTCTTATTTCGACCTCTGAATACTATGAATAAACGGAGCCGCAAGCGCGTAAAGCTTAAAATAAAAGAAATATTTTTGATAACCTGCTTGGTGGGGGACCCTACTCACCCGCAAGTGGTGTTAAGGGTTAAGAAACATAAATTGTAGGTAGGTACCTATTTATTTTTAAATTTAATAAAACTACAAAATGAAACGGCTGTCACTCGCATATTATAAACCCACAATTTAAAAAAATGATGAAGAATTATATAATGTAATGATTAATGATAAAACAATTGACTTCAAGCAGATTCGGCAAAATAAGATAGAAAATAATATTTTTTGTAATGCATTGAAATGAAGCTAGGCTTATATCGAATAATTGTAATTGAAGTAATTGAGAGTTATTATTTATCGGTGAACAGTTCAAAAGTATCCTCACTTATAATTAATTTGTAATTAGATGTGAACTTATCCAAAATTAGGGTCATGCCCCAGTTCCAAAGTTGAAACAAGCAATTTTCATAATTTCCTTCATTAAAATAATAAATAAACCATAATTATGAATCATATTAGATATTCAAAGTAATTCGATGATTAATTATTTGCAAGTCTTAAACACAGTAATTACATTAAGTGCCAAATCTTCTTGGTGGATGTTATCAGGACTACAGAATCGGCTAGCAGGACTTGTTTAGGTACATAATATGGCTAAACGATCGGGGAAGCCGAAGCTAAATACTTAATGGGGCGAGGGATAATTACGGCATCTGCTGAAAATGGCCTCCCAGCTGCGATCCCGGTAATACAAATCGTTCCCAAAATAGGACCGCAGCCGAACAATTACTTCGTGCGGACAATGAAAGGCATCTCTTCTTTTATCGTGTGGTCCTGGTACCTAATACCTACCCATTATCCTGGCAAAATATTGAAAATCTACAAAAGAAGTGAGACGGAAATCTCCCTTTCGTCGGAAAAACGATTTCATTGAGTTTTATTTTCGATTTTCCACGCAAATTCCGCTAACTTCATATTTTCCAGTACAAATAACAGGGTATGCAATTCAAATTTTATTAATAACTACCAAATAATAAGTCGCAAAGCCACTCAAGAAAAGAAAATGATTTTGTTTTAAATCCGTTTATTGAAGTGCTTTCGGGCACACAATATATTTGTTTTCCTTATGGTACGTACACTAATAAATCAGAAGGTTTTCCGACTCTTGAGCAGGTCACATACAACTGTCCGTGTGAGAAGCATAGATTTTCAAAAATTTATCTCCTACTATCTTCTAACGCTAATATGTCTCCTTTCTAATCCTTCTCTCTGTCCCCCGTTTCTGCCCCCGATCTCCTTCCGCGTCCCCTTGAAATAAACACAATTTGTGTGACAAACATGGTGTTTCCAAATTTGTTCCTACTTTCCACTCCTTTGCAATTCCTCCCTTTACCTTTCCCTCGTTTCCACCTCTCCCTCACTCCTTCCAGTGTTGTTCCCGTTACTGTCCCCCCCGCGTTCCTCTTCCACCTTATCTGCCGTTCCCCCTCCCGCGTTCCCATCCCCCTTCCCTCTCCTTCTTCCCCCCTCCCACGAATACCACCACTTCCTTTTCCCGGAACTACCTCCACTTACCGCCATCGGACCCTTCCCCACTATGTGAAATAGGCACATTTTTCAAACCACTCGCGCGCTACCAATTACAATTTTTTTATACATATTTCCTAACGTCAGAGCTCATCATTGTATAACAAAAACTTTTGAGGGCGTGCGCACAAAAATTCATCATAGTTTCAACGCAATAGAATAAACGGTACAGGAACGCATATGGGACAAACAAAGAAACATTCGTTTTAATATATAAAAATAAAAGAGCGCAAAGTGTGCCAACAACTACCACCAGAAAAGTAATCTAGTTTCTATTTTACTCATACTAAAATATTCATATAATATCCACAATATTTTCACCTAATAATTAAAAGTAATCTACACATGTCGTTTTTTAATACAAACATGACACATAAAAAGTTAAGTTTTTTTCACAAAATCAACGAAATTAATGATTCTGTAAAAGGCTTTTGTAATTTCCTTAGATTATAATCTGAATGTTAAGAAGTTAATAAATTCTTATTAATATATCACAGAAGAAAAGATAAGACTAATAAACCTAAAACAAGACACAGAAAATTAAAAAGGTATCGGTCGCAACTATGAATCGAACCCTGGATCGCTTGCCTTACCCCCGACACAGCTGATCTAGAAGAGGTCGGTTAGTTTTATTTTAGAATATTGTGGACGATTATAATTATTAAAAAAAAACTCATTCACTTATAACTTGTCTGTTCAAACTATTACGTGCAGCTACATCTGTGTGAAACCCACGGAAGTAATATTCAACTGCCGATAAAGAAGGGATGTAGGATCGAAATCAAAACAGCTTGTGAGCGTTTATTTTACATCAGCTCCACATTTTTTTATTACATTAGCTGTGTGGAGGGTCTGGAGGGTCCTCGCAGGGAAAGGAAGTTCTAGGACGTAAAAAGGTATGAGGGGTATTGGTAGGAATAATCCAGCGGTCAATTAGTTAAGGGACGAATGAATCCATCCCTTCTATGGTACAAGACAATAGGTCGAGAGAGCCCGTTTGGGCCGCCATGCAGTAGATGGAAAAAACGCATGTGCCGCCAAGACCTAGAAAAACCTCACCCCGTGAACCCGGGAACCCCTTTTAATTCACCGAACGTAGTTAGGGTCTTCACCGCAGGGGTGTTGGTTAAACAGTAAAAGGTCCCGGAGATTTGCAGGAATTTATTGATATTTTCTTTTGACGAATTCTATAAAACGTTTACTTTAAAATGTAATACGCTTTTATTAATATTTAATATATATATTTTTTCAATCATTGCGATGGACTATCACAATGAAATATTACTTACACATACACCCATTTAAAAATAAACGTATTTCAATTTTTGCACACCCGATAAACAACAACCGTACGTTACCGTACAATAAAGGATGTTTGTATTTGTTAAATTAACATGCTCGTTTCAAATTTTACCCAACCGAAAAACAACCATTTACCAAACATTAACTTGTTTTTTTTTATTTAAAAAGTTTTTTCACTTATAAACTTGTATTAGTATGGCTGATACAAATTATTTTATTCTGGAAAAAACTAATTGTGGTAAATACCACAAAATTTATCTACAAAAAATCGAAATTTTTATTTGAGTATGCCGTTATGTTTAAAATTGTTCCCTCTATCTGGTGCAATATTCAGATAACTAGAACTCCACCAAACCAATTTTAATACAATAAAACTTTTAGTTAATTAAAAAAAATGTTGGTGTTGTCTCTGCTTCACTAAAACGATATTTCAAAATGTCATGCTAAAGTACCAGACCACTTTGCCTCCCGGTGTTATTTTATAGCATATTTAATGTGCACGTGTAAACAATATTTGAATGATGGCGACATTCTTACTGTTTTCCTCATTATCTCAAAATTTCGTAGATATCTGAATATTCAATTATACGACCGATTTTTGAGAGACTGGTATGGGTACCGCCGCTCCGGGAACCATTTGTTGGATAACCAATACCTCTGCCTTAGGTCACCCCAATTTTTAGACTTAACAGGGGTGCTGGGTGCAGGGGTTCATAGGATGAGGTTTATCCGGATCTTGGCGGCGAAAACATCTGCCTACCAACTGCGTTGCAGGCCGGATCGGTAAATGGTCGAGAAAGATCTTTTTATATCTCCAGCATCTCCTTTTGACGGTTCCATGCCAACTCAGAACCAAGTCAACTCAACAACTTCTTGAAAAATCATTAAAAGCTATAAAAAAATAATTTTAAAATAGCCGTTAACACTAACCTAACGTAATCTAATCTAATCATAGTAATCTAATTTTTTAATATTTTTTTTATCATCACTTTCTGAATTTTCTGAGGTGATTCTGAATTGGTTTCATTCTGAGTTGGCCGGTCACCCCTTTTGATATCTCGGAACATTGCCTTGCACCGCAGTTGTAGATTCATTTCTGGACACACTGACCCTCAGGTTCCTACCCACTCCTCATACCTTTTTTCATTTCCAGAACTTTCTCCCCTTCTTTTCCATAAAAAGACTTCCATACAGCATCCCCAAAGATGACATAGTGGAATTATTTTCATCAGGATCTCCTGTATGGAGCTATTGTGAAAAATAAAATATCTCACACGTTGACACACACTGACCCTCAGGTTCCTACCCACTCCTCACATCTTTTTTTCCATTCCAGAACTTCCTCCCCTTCTTTTTAATAAAAAAACCTTCGTACAGCATCCCCAAAGTTGACATAGTGGAATTATTTTCATCTATGGATGTATGGAGCTAATGTGAAAAATAAAATATCTCACACATTGATGTTCTATAATTTATTTCGTACAAATGTTTGGAACAACATATTAGTAAAATATATATGACGATAGTCCAACAATATCTGCAAATAAAAAAAAAAACTATCTTCAGTTATCTGGTATTCTTGGATATCAATAAGTGCAAACGCAAAATTAACAAAAAAAAATTGCCTAAAAATGATAAAAACACGTGCAAACTATGGCGAAAATGCCCATAAACACTTTATTTAAAAATAAGAGGCGCTTCGAAAATGAATGAAACGGAATCTACCCCTTTCACCATTTTTATAATATCAATTATTTCTATATACATGAATCCCTACTGCTTCCAACCGTCTGGAACCAGAAAAACTATGGAATTCCCATTTTGAAGATATGTGACTGATGTAGGACATGGTAAAGATGGGAAAGTACCCAACTGTTCAGATCTTTTCACAAAATGCCGCTGTAGTCATTTCAAGCAACTTTCGATTCTTAATTTTGGTCTTTCACCAGGGCGACTCTGAAAAAATCTATCACCCTGGGTATAAACTATAAGTATAACATAGATCATAGTACGCAGGTATTTCTCTTCTAATTTCAATAAATATTATTTTATTCTCCAGACCCCTACATATCTAGGTACCTTATTCGACCGAAGAACAAAAATAAATTTTTAATTTATTTCTGCTCCTCTTAATTGGTTTTTCACTCATTGATGGACTACCTGGAAAATCTTTTACGATATCTCAGAAAGTCGTCATATTTAGAACGTATGCAGAACTACAAACAAAGCCATAATAAATTCGTTTTAACAATTCACTTCTGCTAATTCTTTCATCTGGAAGATACAGGGTGGGAAGAATTCTCAAGGCACAACACGCCTCACTTTCTTTTGGACAAACAACAAAAAAAGATTTGAATATGAGTTTTTATTATATACAAGCTTTTCCCCGCGGCTTCGCTCGTATGGTATTAGGGGAAATTACTGTAGCACTTGCACTTATCAATTATCCCCCTCTTCCCCCCTCGCCCCACCCCTTCCCGCATTCCATACACTCAGTTTTCAAACAGCTCGCATGCCACCTAAATTTCATAATGCTAGAGCTCAAATAAAAAAAGAATTATCCCATTTGGTGCAGTCGTTCGGAATTTATGCGCTTACAAACATTTCGTATATTTGTTTTTATTTAAATATGTGGAAGTTTGTAAATATAATAAAAAATAACAGTATTTATTAGACAGTCTTTATAATCGTTACGAATTATATTTTTAAAGTAGAAACTCTCATCTGACATTTATTCCAAAACGTGAGCTTGTCCAAAAAAAAAAAAAATTCTAATATTTGAAATTTCTGGAGCAGCAGCCGACCAGTCAGTAGGGACCGAGTACCTACCAGCATAGAGCCCACAAATATATCAACATCGTTTCCATGGCAACGACTTTTATTTCTGAAGTTAGAAATAACTCGCTTTTGTTAGCGACAGAAAACGTATAACAAATATAATATATTAATATTTATAATTTCATAACGCCAGAGCTTACCATAATATACAGCCTACAGTCCTCGCATATAATTTAACTTTCTATTGGTGAAAGCATTTTTCAAATCGTTTTATTGTTTTACGCGTGAAAGCGTCATAAACAAACTCGAGCAGTTTCGCCTTTATAATATTAGTATGAGTCTTACTGGTCTTACGCAATATTTCTTATTAAAAAAGTTAAATTTAGCTTTAATATCACGAAAAATGAGTATTTTGTCGGGGGAGATGAAAAAATGTGCAAAAAAATGTATGTTACATTTTCATTTTATTAAAATTATTTCATATTTTTTATTTTTGTATTAAATTTCTTGGAAAATCAATGCTGCTAATCATAGAAAAAATTATATTGCCATATAAAACAATAATTTATGTCATGAAGTGAATGCATTATTGAAAAGTTTGTACCTATATTTATAACATAAAACAAGGAAAGAAAGATATAAGAATAATACCAATACCCATTAGACAAATTCTGCTTGCCAAACAAACCATTCCAAACCTGGGATGTATATCTAAATTATGATGACATGCAGCTTTCGTACCTTGAACCTCAACTCATATGGTACTTACTGACACTTGGCTTGCTGTCTACAAAAAAGCTCAAACGGATATAGGCATTGTAAAAAAGTGGTTGGACACAAATACGCTCACACTAAACACCGAGAAAACTAAATATGTCACATCAAGCATAAATATTACGGGTCAACCTCATGATGATGCCTCTATTAGAATACACACATGTTTGAATTCCGATGAATGTTGTCAGTGCCCCTACATTGAGCGCACTACGCACATGAAGTACCTCGGCCTCACCATTGATCCATATCTCAAATGGAATCTTCACACACAAATAATTGCAAACAAAATAAGAAAAACCATGCACTTTTTCAGAACGATACGAAACTTTCTCGACTTACAACACCTAAAAATGATTTATTTTGCAGTCTGCCAATCTGTTATTGAGTACGGTATAATAGCATGGGGAGGTGGCACTGCATCTGCACTAGACCCAATCATAAAGGCACAAAAAATTATTATAAAAATTATCCTTAAGCTACCTTTAATTACCGACTCGAATTTAATATTTAATGTTATGAATGTTTTTGACGTTCGGCAGATATACGCAAAAACAATCCTCATTCATCTATACACAAACATACATAAATACTATCAAAAAAGATTGAATACTCACTTAAATACTCGAAACAATAATAAAGACGAGATGGATATCAAATTACGCGTCTCGACCTACACAATCCAAAGGGCTGACTGAAAAAATTGAACGATTACATCCGAGGACCCTTTTAGGCTCTATTGGTTTTTCTAATTTAAATTAAATGAAAAACTGAACGCCCTGGTCGTTGCGGCTGGATTGGTTCAGTACTGAATTGAGCGGTAAGCTCCTGGGACGTTTTAAAGTGTCGGCGACCAAAGAGGCACAGTGGTAGGAGTCTTTGCAACAGTAAATTATACGTTACGGGTAACAAATTACAAACATCGTTTTTTTCTTCATCTATTTTATTAAACACACACTCCTCGCTTCATCCGCGTTCACACGTCAAATCGCGTAGTGTTTAACCCCTTGGTTGCCTCTGCAACAGGCAAAGCTAGTAAAAATTTATTATTCAGAATTTTTCAGAAACTAAAACTAAACCCAACTGGGGACGCCGTAGTCGCACTGACTCCGGACGTCAGTAATTGGGACTCTTGTGCGGTTTTCACATTGAAATTTAACGTAAAATGTACGAACGATTAGTTCCCGTACAGTATTCAAAAGGTACCTACACCATTTCGCAAAAAAAAAATGGACCATCTTTATTTAAATTTACTCATTTTATTAGAAATGTTCAGAATATATAGTGTCCGAGTACGTTGTCAAAAAAAATTCGAGTGCAGTTTACACGCGGTAGAAGTGAAACTTTTCCAAAGTGAGGTCTGAGTAGCCCAGTAAATAAATGTACCCTCTGTAATATTTTACTCCTGCGTATTATGAGCTCCTGGTAGATTTTCAATATTGTACGTCACCCTTTTTGTCATTTTTTACAAAAACGGTCCTATAAAAATATAATTATCAAAATTATTGTGTACCTATTTTTATGAGGTGTTGCTCATCCAACGAATGGCTCCCTGAGCGGCAGTGCCAATGCCCGCCTCTAACGTTGAATAATTATCATAAAGAAGCAAAATACAAAAAAAGCGTTACGTAACTTTAATATTTAAAAAAAATAAATCCCTTAAATATCTAGGCTAAAGACGAAGGTAGCGCAACACGGCATAACAGCCCAAAAAATTATTACAAAAGAAATTATCCTTTCAACTTCAAATAATTTCATTACAAATTTCCAAAAAAAAAAACATATGCAATTCTTATTTGATGATTCCGTGTTGTTATGTGCAGGTACCTACCTACTCAAAATAGGCATTCCAAAACCGAGCGTCTAGCAACACTCGATACGGAGATCTTTTTTCGTGAATTGAGCAAATTTCTTTCGATACAGACGAACCTGCCGATTTGAACGGATTGAAATAGAACTACAGGCGTGTTCGACAGACATTTGATTTTGTATTGCGTGAACGATCCGTACTTATATTCCGCACCGCTAGATGTCTCTGGATTGAAATCTTTAGTTGGCGGAGAGTGTTGCCTTCCGCCATTTGTAAAATTTCAGAATCCAGTGTTACCAGGTGTGAGAAAATTTACCCAACCTGAATTTATTTGTAAGAAAATTAGGTGTTCTACTGGCCAGCTATATAATGCACCCTCGTGAAAAATGCGAGTTTTGCGAAACGTCAGAAAATATCATTTTTCCGCGCGCTATCGTGTAACATTTTGAATGGTGACCGACATATTTGTCGATTTTAAAAGCTTCCTTAATTTCTATTCCTCCTATTTATTAAAAAACATCTCCACCAGAACGCGCTTTTTCGACGATATCTCGTACCGCGTGTCGTACCTATAAAATGTCATTTTTTAGCAGCATCGCCATTAAAATAAAAGAATAAATTTCTAGCAAATTCGTTTCGCGTAAAGGAAATAGTGATTAAGATTTCTTATCTTTTTTGCAAATGCGAACCTGTCGGCGGGAAATATAACCTGGCCGATTTCTTCGTCGATGAGAGATTCAGCCGGAGGTTCCAGTTATCGCCGCTGATTTTGTATCAGTTTTTTCCGTTGACTTTTGGCGTTTCTAAAATAAGAATTTCGTGTGAGTTTCCTGTCTTGCGATAGTGGTCTCTGCGGTCGGTCAAACTCGAAGAGCGGAGAGGTCATTTTGGCGTGGGAGGCCCTGACTGAAAAAAAAAGCCCTGTTTTTCAAGCGAAACTGAACCTCGAAACGGGTAAAACTTAAGGGGCGGCAAGGTCGTCTTTTGCCTAAATTACGAAAAAAGTGAGTTTTTCAAAAACTGTGCATTAATATATATATTTACTACAAACTCCCATAATGCATACTACTTCTGGTCAACGTAACTTTATATACCTTGCAACAAGACTTTACAACATTCTTCCAGACTTAATAAAAAAATGCGACACACAAAAAAATTTCAAAGAAAACATAAAAATTTGGATTAAAAGTAATGACAGGGCCTTTACCGGTGCACTCACCCAAATCCGCAATTACTAAAGACACCAATGTATTGGTTGGTACTATTAGAGCTTATCATTAAAGTAACCATCATATTATTAATACAATAATGTAGGTATGTTATTAAGTATTTTAGATTGATGTACAAAATGACTGCCTCAACACAGGCTAGCCTAGTGAGGCAGGTTATAAGAATCTTCAACTATATAACTAACTACACATTAGTATTCTTTAATTTACCTTTAACCTACTGTTCATATGTATACTACTTTCTACTTGTAAACTTTTTGTACTGATATAATCTATTGTAAACTACACTGAATATGTATGAAGATGTACTGAATATGTACTGAAGTATTTTCTTAGTTATAATGTTCCAAATTTCACTGAATAAAGATATTATTATTATTATTATTATTATTATTATTACTAGTAATAATTCTAAGTAGGTACTTTTTATTTTTATTTTTACGAGAATTTATTTTGTAAGTGACGGACAAATGTCATTTTTGATCGTCTTTTAATTAAAAAGGGAACGTTCCGTATTATCCGTGTATCGAACTTCGACAACACGAATGTTTCGTATTATCCGTAAGGTGGGCTTATAGCAATATTTTTAGAAGGAGCAAAACAAAACAACTGATGACAGCCAAATGTTGTTGTTGTCATGCAGGACAAATAGTTGTGAATTTGATTTTGTGAAACTTCTTTCGCACCGTTGTGATTTGAAACTCGAATGAAACGGAAATGACGCATTACAGTACCTACGAAGCGCCAAACTGCACTCATTGGCCGCTTTGATTATGATCTCACTCTTCAAGGCTCTTGTTGATTGATATTGTTTTGGTGAAATTTCGCATTTACCGAGCGTGAACTGGACTCGATTTTTTTCCGTCATCTTTCTTTTAGAAAGAATCATTTTTTTAATACACCGAACATCTTTTCAACGTCTGCTGCTTACCACACTTACGTAACAAACGGATTGCTTGCTATATTGTATATGTACTATATTTAAATGTTTTTTTTATTATGTTGTCGTGTGAAGGGTGCGTTTACTTGAGATATAAAACTTAAAATCTCAAACCCTGAAACGTGTTGTGTTGAGAATTGCAACACGATTTTAGGGATTTCAAAAGGAAATATTCTGCAATACTGCCCATAATTCAACATATCCAATAAGGGGTCTGCAGGTTTGATATATCATTTTCGAAGTCAAACTTCTGTAGCATTGTTGTGATTTGAAACTCGATGAAACGGAAACGACACTAAAAAGACACACCTGTAGGATTTAGCCTGCAAGAGAATGAGATAGAATGAAACCTTACTGCATTGGCCGCTTTGATTATGGGCTCTCTTTTCAAGGCTTCTATTGGTTGAGATTGTGTGGGCAAAGGTTTCATTTTTACTGCATGTGAACTGCACTTGATGTTTTTACATGTGTAAAAAACATTGTCTAATAAATTGAATTAATCTCATGAATTTAGTAAGATGTGTAAATAATGAAAGATATAAATAAAATTTGGAAACATTTTTATTGAAGTTACTGCAAAAACTTTTCCTCGTATGTTTTTAATCAACAAAAGTCTCCTTTGCAGGAAATTGGGGTTTGTTTACACGTGCATATTGATGTAATAATATCGAGGGGTGAAATGAACCTACGCTCACCCTAGCCATTTCACACACGCAGGCCTACTGCCAATAGGTCCATTGTAACATTTCACCTTTCTACATGAACGACACCTGTAACAGAAAGGGAGATCACACCGGAGTCCACAGCGGCAGGTCTCTGCAATTTTAGCTGGTTTATTTCTTAATTCTCTTATTTGCGGTCAAAACCGTACGGGACGTGTACAAGTATGTTAATCCCTTCACACAGTGGACGCTGTTTATTAGAAGGCGGAAGTCTGCTCTTTGAGAACACATCGTTTATTGCCTGTGTTATCAAGCGTTATTAGCAACAATATTGTAAAGTGTCAAAAGTTAGGGCTAGTGTATTTCCAGTAGTTGGAAGAAGCGTCAAAACTAATTATTAGGGAAGAGTGGGGTGCTTGTGCTGTGTAGGTAATCACAAGATATACAGTGCAGGTATATAGTGCAGATTAGAGGCTGAATCGACAAATTACCATCCAGGCATCGTGGGTTCAATTCCTTTTTTTAATCTGAATATCGCACAACAGTTCCAATTGCTTCCAATACCTTGTCAACAGCCAGTAAGATTATTTTTTTTTTTATGTTATCAGGTTCTCCATAAAACAGTTATACACCAGAATATCATGGAGAAGATTACAAAATTTAGGGAAAAAAGTGTAAGGGGGGCAGTTTCACTATCTTGTGACATATGTCAGAAGATAGTTACAGAACTCTCTGTAGGTGACATTGAAGATGTCAATGCTCAATACAGATTCATTTATCAGTTGAATTGCTCTGTTTAATGGCGCATTTTGATAGTAAGAAGTTCTCACTTTCGGGGCATAAAAAAGTGCGTGGGATCTCCAACCACTGTACGCGTTAGGTATATATAAGTTAATCTCCTTCAACATGGACGAATTCAGTATAATGCCTGAGATTAGTTTAAAAAAGTGTTTACCCAAAAATATGACATTGTTTACCCAAAATTATGACATCCCCAATCGGGGCATTTTGTAATGCTGAAGGTTGGGAAGGAGAAGAAGATGGGAAGATAAAGCGGGAAGGAACCTCGTTATTCAGATCTGGTTTACATTCACAGCTAAAACCATTTCAAACACCTTTCAATTGCGAATGTTAGTCTTACATCAGGGCGATACTGAGACAGAAATGGCGATACACTCTAAATCTGAAACGTGCCACAAATATTTCTTACATTATTTTAAATAATTAAATGGTGAAATCACACCAATTCAAACCACGGATGCCATCAGCTAAGTCTTCCATAATGACACAAACAATTTTTCCACTTAGTATAATAGTAGTAATTAGTAATAGTTTTTCGGAAATTCGTAACCCGATTTTTTTTTTTCAATTTTAATTTTTTTTTATACAGAATCTGTTCGTTTTGGTCGACCATTTTGCCTTTTTAACCTTATTCTTATGAAATATTTATAATTTATTTTATCTCAAAGCAAATAACACAATGTTTGAGACACGATGAATGGTTTCCAAACAATAGTTTTATTTATCTTTTTTTATATTTCCTCTGTGTAATCAAATTTGCCGCTCTCCACTCTCCCCAAAACTAAACAAATAAATACGTAATACTTTGTTTCACTTACTCTTTTAAGAGTCGGTCTATGGTCGAGACTTCGCTACCAAGCCAAGGGATGAATAAAACGGAAGACAGATACAAAACTGAACTCCTATTCATAATTTCTTCATCCAGGTGATGGCAGCCGCGTGATTTCTATGGATCAGCAAATTTGTTGAATTTTGAACAGCGTCGTGAGTTGACCTCCATACACTTATTGAACGTTAATGAAATTGCGTTATCGGTAATTATTGTTAGTGAAAATGTGATACATCAAAAATTTTAAATATTCAACCGAGTGTTACATGTGCGTTGGAAATCTTATTTTACGAGTAATAAGAAATAACAATAACGATAAAAAGCTAATTCTCTGAACTGTAAGCTGTAAACTATAAATAATATTTGCAAGGTACCTAATAACAGTGCTAATTAAAAATATTAATAGTGATAATTTGCACATTATGTACAGGTATGTAGAAAGGAAACATTTTTCCAATTATTTCCATTGTTTGGTAAATATTTCTTTTTAGTAAACATAGCCAAGGTACATACAGCAAATCAATTATGTAATAAGGAAAATAATTTCTCCTGGCGGAGAAATTGCCTGCAAATAAACAAATAAACCTGCTTTGAGCAATTTGTTTTCAGGAAGATGCAAAGTAATGAAAGTTGAATTTTGCACTTTTTGCATTAAAAAAAAATGAATTGTGCTATATGACTCGTGATGGATAGTAAAATTACTGTTTTTCTTTTAGATTAGTGTTTTAAAGAGTACTATTAATGTTTTTAGTTTACGCATTTATCGCCACTAAGGAGCACTGATTATTAGTAAGGATTGAAGGGGGAAAGACGTTTTTTTCCGAGCAGGTGCATCAATTATGGCAATTTTCACGGTAATTGGATGTTCAAATAATTGCTTAAGTTACCTCTCAAGTCTTGAAAAATTGAATTTTTTAATGGCCAATATTTTATAATTTAAAATACAAATAAATAACAAAGCACAAATCTAAACTACGTGTTTGCTCTACCAATATATATATATATTTTGATTTTGGTTGGGCATTTTGGCTTTTATCCAAATTTATCTTTACTATGAAAAAGGCCGCGCAGAAGCTTTCCTTACGATGTTAATAACTTTTGAAGGCTGTAATAATAAACTCCAATTATAATAAATAATCAATGTTAACGTACATAATAATATTCTTCTGCATGGGTTCTATATTATTCAAATAGCATACATTTTTCTTCATAATAACTGTTCCGCGAAATCTTGATGTATATCACATGTTTGTACAAGTCCGTATAGGCGTATTATTTTGCCTATCGTCTAATTTCCACCGGTGGTTCCTTTAATAAGAACACAAGGGCTCAAATTCTTCTTAAATTAGTAAAGTTGAAATCAGAAAATTAAATAATAATTCTAGTTTCTCGAATTACCAATTAAATTTATCCTATTTATTGTAGACACGTTTCCAGTAAGTCTCTCTTTTCAGCACCATTGGGGTGATTTTTCACTAAAACGGCGCTCTACAAATTTTCCGATTATTATTATTATGAATAGACCGCTCTGTTCTCCCCGTAATCTTATTACCCACTCCCACTCGATTGCTTAACAATGTTGGTATATCTATCAAAAATAATAATTGTTTGTTTTGATATTTTGGAAAATGAAGGTCACGTTCGAAACCGGTAGAGATGTAATTAATATAAAGTTGTTTCAAATAAATGTGAAGTCCGTAATTTGGTGGCCATCAATTATGTAGATGCAAACAAGTACGGTATATGTTAAATGTTTTTATCTCAATAAGGTATCCAAGTTCTTATACAAAAATTACACAAAATTTGTTAAAAAAAATAACAATCAAGGTATACTTAGAAAACACTATTCTTCTGATTCAAGTTTTGACCTAATTTTTGTATTGGAACCTGGATACCTAATTAAGATAAAAATATTAAACGTATTCCTACGTCTTTTATGAAGTTTTATTCTCTACAAAATTGATATTTGTAATTTTTTCATAAAATTGTCCTGGGAAAGAGATACGCACAAAAAACCAAACCAAGTCAAGCAATATACCTGTTTTTATAAACTTATACACATTTTTACGACTGCATATCTTGTTATTTATTAGAGATGAAGAAAGGTTTTTGTGTAAAAATTGTAGGTTATTTTATGTTCTACTAAACTTATAAAGCTACATTATCCAAATTTTTTGTTGAAAACGAGATTTTTGAGAAAAACCAGATTTTGGCGTGATTTCGGCTGGTTTTTTCAAAATGGCGGCGAAAGCTCAAGTGCGCCAAGTTTGAAAACTCAGATTGAACATCCGGAGATGAGTGTATATAACACATAAAAAGTGGGACTACCGGAATAATTCCGATCGCGGATCGCTAGTTGACTGGTCTATAAATGTGAGCTGAATTCAAAAACAAAGAAAAGATTTTAAATCAACTATTCGAATTAATATAATTTAAAAACCTTATTAAAATTTCACCAATTTGCTTAACCTAAAAAACTCTGGATGCTGAAAACTCGTAGTGTCGTAGAGTAAGTACTTTACGTGTTTTGCGGCAACCTATTTATGACCGTGAGGAAACTAAAAGTTTTTCATGTCCGATAAACAAACGGCCGTTCCATTGGCGCGCGACAGTGTGCCTGTTATTGCGCAAAAAACTCACCATTTTGCCCCAAAAACGACCCTTTTGGGGAGAAAAGGTTGTGCCCTTTTCCGCTCCCCATTCACACCCAAAAAACACACTCACCCCTCACCAGCTATCAAAATCATCCCCCGATTCAAAATGTGCCAACTCCACAACTCTGATCAGCACTCTTTCACTTGAACATTAATTATACCTCTTTGTGTCGTGCCACCATGCTTATTCTAGCTTTTGTGATATTCAAGTTGGAATCTTAAGAAAACTGATCACTGAGGTCCCATCTAGGAGAGATTGTAGATCTAATTCGATAAATTCAAGCGTTTTTCCTAGGAGATGTCCTTTGGGTTAGACAAAGCGTATTCAAATACCTTCATTACGGGGTTTCCATTTATTCTAAGGATTCATTTGAAGTCAGTTTCATCTGAAATTTTTCTGAAATTTATTCACGTTTTCCATTTCTTCGTTTTTCAGAATAATATTTTACATGCATAATCTCCCAACATTTATTCAATATAATTAACATTTTAAGGTGAACCATTTCCTCTGAAATATAATTTAGTCTTAGTATAAATTTGGAAAAAAAGCTGATTAAATATTTTTGGACTGAATGCTGGATCTGCTTCGTAAAAGGCAACGGAGTAAAAATTCATTTGAATTCTGTGTAAATAGTTTTTATCGCTGGTTCTCAAAATATTAAAAAAGGAATAGGAAATTATTTACGTGACTTTAAGAATTTTTTCTCATTTCTTTAGACGAGTGAACAGATGACATATTTATTTGTCGGCCACCTTGGTCGAGGGGTAAGGCTCTTGATTCGCAATCTGAAGGTCGCAGGATCGAATCTCAAATTTGTGTTTTTTCACAATTAATTCATTTGAAAATAAAATGTAGCATATATGCGGCAAGTTCCAGAGCGGAAAATACTCTCAGTATTGCCCTGGTTTTAGGCCACCATTCAGAATTTATTTATTTATTTATTTATAAATAAACGCCCTTTTTCGGGGCTTTTACATATATAGCATAGAGAAAACATTTTATTGTACATAACTGAACTGCCTCAATAACAATATTTTAAATTTATTCAAAGATAAATTGAAGATGTCCACTGACTTGGTATAATTGTTTCCCTCCATTAGTATTCTGGGCAAAGAGGAATACATATGATAGTTAGTCCCAGAATTTCTGCACTAAAATAAATCCTGACTTCTAGTATTACGAAGTGGAATTCGGAAGCTTATCAATTCAAGTAATACCGGACTATCAACTAAATCATTTAGAATTTTATATAAAAATACCAAGTCAGTGAAAATTCTTCTGTCTGACAATTTAAGCATATTCATATCGTTTAAAAGTGTGAGAATTGAAACGTTTATTCAAATTTTTTTAGCCGTGTTTGATTACCAGATCTGAATAATTGGTACTTTACCACCTTCCTCCTCCACATTTTTTTCTCCTTTTCACTACTTTCAGCTTCACAACATACAACTGGCGATGGCATAGCCTAACTGGCTTCAGACGGGAGCAACTAGGACTCTTGTGGTATTCATTTAAAAAGTTTTATACAAATGTTTTCAATGTTTTACGAAAAAATCCTCGTATAGTAGTAACACCTTGATGTTAAAAACGTACTCGCGTATTTTTTCGTCGGTCAATTACAATAACACCTCTTGTTTTATTTTCATCAACTACATTATTTTTAATCGAGTAATTCTGTGTAATCACCAAACGCGTGGTATGCAATAAATTAATCAATTTGTCCAAAGAACGTTAAAACTGATAAAATAATGGTATGTTTTTAGGTTTTCACGGCCAAAAAGTATTTTTGTTATTGTTTTTGGGGTGTTATGCCGTGTTTCGCTACCTCCTTCTTTAGGCTAAAAAAAATAACAAAAATGATAACAAAATAAAAAAACAATAACAAAAATGATAAAATAATTTCTACCAATATCTCTCCTGCAAATATAACTAACATTTTGTACATAATGGCGGATCTATAACAACTAAAGATTTATTAAAAAAATACTTTCAAAATAACGATTCATTAAATATGATTTTTGAAATTCAAACAATATAAATTGGAAAAAAATATATAAAAAGAAAAAAAAAATCTATTTTGGGTGCGACTGAGAATCGAACTCAAAACCTTACCCTTTCCACTATCACGAAAACAAATTATCACAATGATTTATCATTTACTAGAATTAGGTATCTACTGACGTGGTTGGTAAGAACGAAAAATTGAAAATCGGGTTCGGTAGCGCAATATGGTAAAGCGTCCTCCCGGTAACTCTCGTTCGTTTTAACTAAAATATCGTTTCAATAAAAGAATCGGGTGAATAATTGTGAAGAAACTAAAAAAAAATGGAAATAATAACGACAGCACCATATTCCTGATTGGAAATCTCAAAATGTGGCATTCACATCTTATTATCAACAAAAATTCATAAGAAAGGATATTGGAACTCAGCGATTTAATGGTTTAAATAGGCAGTACATTAATTGATCTAAAGTTGTTTGAAACACCAATAAATTTTTGAAAACATTTTAATTGATGCTCAGTAGGCACAGGTTTGCAATCTTAATGGTCTGTACGCCATTGCTAATAGAGGAATTTAGGAAAATTAGATCTAAAAAATGAATTTGGTCCATTATTCTGATGCTTTCACTTTTCCTTGACCACTTTTGATATCTGTCCTCTCCTAACAGTTTTCAACAAAGAAAAGATTTTAGAAAGTAATTTTTAAATATGATCTTTTCTTTTATTAAACCTACACACCACTCGATGTCAAATCGTGAATAAGCTTTAAAAAATCTGTCACAAATTATAGTAAGAACAAAACTAAGGACGAAAACAAAAAGGGTGACCTCGCTTATGTCTTAAGTCGATGTGGTAAAATGATAACATTGAACAAAAATCAGTAAACCGCTTTTGATGAAATCTTAAAATTCCCATATTTCGGCTGATGGGGTCCCCGGATGTATTCACCACTGCTACTAGAACCAAGTGCAGACTTACCAAACCAATGTCTCTTGTCATAATAGTTGTATCTGACATATTGCAGGCAAAACTGGGTATAGAGCAAAGGCGGTCTATAGGCGGTCTGTTTCCTCATATACCGCATTTCGCACCACCTAAATAGGGTCGGTACAACTCAGAAATACTATTATACAAGAGAGCAATTTTCTCACCACTTTTTGGTAAATAGTTGATTCATTTTTCAAGTAAAACTTAGTACTTACCTCCTCTACCTAAATAATAAGTTCGTTTACAAGCAATGTGATTACATTTATCACATTTGAGTAGTGAGATCCCCACACGATCCAATTCATATAAGATATAAGTGCGTGCATCGCAAATTCAAAGACCAAACTAAACGTTATCAACTTTCAAGTACTACTACCTCAAGCTTCTCGGCAAAACATTTTGTTCTGGAATCTTTTTCTCCTAGTCTGCAACAATCGTTCCGGGACCAACTACCTTGTAAACGCACCTATTTCTCGCCATCATACACATGGAAACAAATTCAACATAAGTATCGATGTATTTTCGTAAATTTACCCACATTTAACAAATACCTTGACGAAATTTCAACGTAGTATAATTATAATTATTATTTTATTTATTGGTGATAATATATGACAAAATTATTACATAACATTAATAATACATTACTCCCAATAATATTAATAAAACTCATTTCGGGAAGGACAACATCAAAAATATATGCTAAAAGATACAATTAGATATAAGGAAAGAAATATTATTATAAGGATATTACATATATATATTTTTCGTTTTTTTTTTTAAATTTCTTTTTCTGTAACGTGCACTTAGTTATGCAATATGCACTTGTAAATGTCGAATTTTGAACCTACAACATATTTTTATATTATATAATTTTCTACCCTACCTGCTATTTATAAAATGGTTGTGCTTGTTTTATCTTTTTATGTTACGGCTTGTTTTATCTTTTTATGTTGACGGCCTCCGTGGTCCCGAGGCAAGACTCTCGACTCACAATCCGAAGGTCGCGGGTTCGAACCCGGCGTGCGCAAATAAATTTTATTTGATTAATTTGTGTTATTTCACAATTTATTCATTAAAAATAATAAATAGTATATTTGCGGCACGTTCCAGAGTGGAAGATACTATATAACAGTATCGCCCTGGTGTAAGACCACCATTCAGAATTGAAACGTTGCTTGAAATGGCTTTAGCCGTGTTTAGTGACCAGATCTGAATAGCCAGGTACTTCCCCACCTTCCTCTTCCCTATCTCCTTCCCCTCCCCACTACCTTCAGCCTCACAACATACCCCGATTGGGGATGCCATAGTCTCACTGGCTCCAGACGGGAGCAGTTGGGACTCTTGTGCGGTATTAACTGTAAAAAAAAAAAAAAAAATGTTACAAATTAGACTATTATGTGCACCTTATTTTTATTATCTTAACTTTTTGGTTCTTTGTATTTTTTTACGTTAGCTCCACACAGATGGCTCTAAAGAAAATAGTTTCCCTTGGAGTCTGTGTCATCTTAGTTGATGCTGTGTGGGGGGTCTTTTTAAGGAAAGGAAGGAGAGTAAGTTCTGGGTTGGAAAAAGTATAATGGGTGAGTAGGTGTAGGGGTCAGTGTCCAAGAGTGACAGACATATGAATCCATCTCTCCGATTGCGGAGCAAGGCGATGAGTTAAGAGAATTTGGATGGAGAAGTCAAAAGGCTTCCTCAACCAATCTCGATTTGGTCTGCCACGCAGCAGGTGGGCAGATGCAACTGCCGCCAAAAACCGAATAAACCTCACCCCAAAAACCCGGGCATCCTTACTTAGTCACCAAATGTAGCGAGCCACTTGGGGTGACCAATGGCAGAGGTGTTGGTTATCCAATAAATGGTTTTCGGGGCGGCGGTGCCCATAACTATCATGCATCAAATCATGTTAAATGAAAACCAAATCACATTAAAATCCACGGGGGCGTTCAAGATTTTTAAATAAATATAGGAAAATGTTTTTCGAACTCCACAAAAACAGTATAAATATTAAAAATTTTCTTTCTTGAATTTATGATGTCTTCATTTATGATGGAATATTTTCGTAATTCGACAAATGGTGTTTAGTACGCATCTTATTTGAAAGAAAAATCATTATAAATTTTCATAGCAGAATATAATAGAACTCATATAGACACAAAAATATAGAAAATCTTCATAAAATGGAGCATAAATATATCGCAAGAAGTCACACTAGAAAGGATCTCGTGGTCCCAGGGAGCAATACGGCAAAGTATCAAAAGACATATACATATCTGGGACCGAAATTGTATAATAAAATCCCCCCAGAATTAAATATTAAGACATGCAAAATGTCTTGCATCGGTTCATTAATAACTAAATGGTTGATTGACTTGGGTAGAATGGAGTCTGAAAAACTATTAAATAATGTCACTTAAAGTTTTGCATGGTTACCTATAAATGGCACAATAAATAAAAATTTAGTACATATTTAAATTAGAAAAAAATAAAATAAAAACAACATTTTATTACAAAATACATGTCTGGCTTTTTCATCAGCATTGGTTCCTTAGAACGGGCAATCTGTAAGGCTAGGAACTGTTACGTTACAAGAATAAGGAATCGAGTCTTAAGTACCGTCATGTTTCGACAGTCAGCGAATCGAGCCCTAAAATACTGTTGCACCGCGGGACGGTAATGCGCAGGCGCATCACCCCTCCCGCGACCCACGGATCAGGAGACGCGCCGCACACGGCCATTCAAACCAGTCTTCAGCAAGCGAGCTTCCCGGGCCCACGTCCCGCGCGAACATGTGCGACACAAGTTCAGTTTCGCCGGTTGTGCACTTCCGGTGTCCGCGCATGGACGCTGCTGAGACCGGGAGAACAAGCGCGTAAAGCCGCTGTTGGCCCATAAACCAAACGTGAGTCAATTACCATGTTACCCTTTGTGTGCAATTAAATGTTTTGAAGCCCTAACCACGCGTGTAGAGAGCAGAGACTGACGTTCAAACTAACTTTCAGCTAGGATCGTTCCTCTTATGTATTATTGTGTCTCCTAGAATTGAATAAACTATTTATGTGATAACCTACCGTGTTTTGCTTGTCGAGAGAGGCCCTGGGGGGATGGAGAAGCGTGAAGTTCCGAACCACAAGCACTAGCCTTGAGGTTAAGAGAAACCCTGCTTGCACCGAACCTGAGCTAGTTTTTATTTGGGGCAGATACAGCAACTAATTTGTATTAAATATGTGGGAGCTTTCTCCAACCCTGCCGATAGCATCAGCACGCACGCTGACGCTAACACTGGCGCCCAACGTGGGGCCATTTAAATTTTTTTCTGTTCCACCACGGCCTCGTTCCCAAGCAACAATTGTAAACTCTGAAATGTTATTATGATGTATTGTTTATTCCCAATTGTCTAGCACTTCCAACAGGAATCTCGGCGCGAACGTAATTTCGAATCACAATTTAAATTATTACGGGCGCGATTTTATCATTTGTGACTCGTCACTCGACAAAATATTACCGGTATTCCAACGCAAGGTGCCCAACCTAGGAAGTTGTCGCTGCGAATAATACAGTGATTACAAAGTGTCGGCCGATTAAAATTGCTATTTTCAATACAAGTGAATAGTGGAAATAAACACAAATTAAAGAAGAATTTATTCAACAATTAAAATCATGTACATGATAAACAAATCATCCGCTTGGTCTCGAAAGTGCTAAATATTTTTAATAATATACTATATTGCAGCACGCTGGTACGTCTCTTAAACGGACACTTGCTGACACCTAGGGAACAAGTGGATTTAAATTCTTTCTGTCATTTGACAATTAAGTATTTTTGACTCTGTCGTCTGCTGAAACCGGGTCATGCCGAATCACATTCGAATAATGCAAAAAATACTAAATTCGCGTTGACGTGGATTCCTTGACACCTGACACTATAATACCTTGTCAATTGACAAAGAAGGTAATATCTTGTCGAAAAGACGAAGGGAATTCGCGTGTAAATACCAAAAAATTGGTGCTGTATAAAATCAGGCTATAGGAAGCCGCGTAATGAAACCATGCCCCCAAGATATTGTTGAATTCTCAAACAAATTACTTCCACGAAAACTTGTGAAAAATTTTTTCGACTTTTCCTTTTTTCGATTTTTTTAATTTTCGAAATTTTTTTCCAAAACGCTTGGATTTTTTCTTAAAAACGCATGGCCAGAGGAAAATCGCTGCTCAAATTTTCTCCAGTTTCGGACTCTGAAAATTTTTTCGATTTTTTCCTTTTTTCGATTTTTTTTAATTTTCGAAATTTTTTTTTTTCCAAAACGCTTGGATTTTTTCTTAAAAACGCATGGCCAGAGGAAAATCGCTGCCCAAATTTTCTCCAGTTTCGGACTGAAAATTTTTTCGATTTTTTCCTTTTTTCGATTTTTTAATTTTCGAAATTTTTTTTTTTTTTCCAAAACGCTTGGATTTTTTCTTAAAAACGCATGGCCAGAGGAAAATCGCTGCTCAAATTTTCTCCAGTTTCGGACTCTGAAAATTTTTCCGATTTTTTCCTTTTTTCGATTTTTTAATTTTCGAAATTTTTTTTCCAAAACGCTTGGATTTTTCCTAAAAAGCACGTGGCCAGAGGCAAACCTCTGCCCAAATTTTCAAATAACCCAAACACTTACAAATACGCGTTTTTTCGCAGAAGCATTTTGTAAAAAAAAAAAATATATATACGTCCCCAGTGGTCAATCCCTGGCAAAAATTTCTTTCCAATTACGGATAAAGAGTCGAGTTCTCGTTTTTCTCCCAACGTAAGGTCACCCTGACACGACCCTATACACTATGGAAGTCCCTCAAGTCACGCTGGGTATAATCCCCCACATTTCTACGTCAAAAAAGGAAGAACTACTACAGGCCCTGAGAAGTAGAAAGATTTCTCCCAGGAATAAATCCAAAAAATGCCTTATTCAATATGCTTCTTTCTACAACAAAAAGTACATCAGGAAGTTGCAGTTTCAACAGGAAGACACCTCAGAAATCATCTCTACCTCCCTCACAGTCTCCGAAGCAAAACCCTTGGTGGTACAAGCCCAGGAACAGACGAAAATATATGATTTGACAACCTGGAAGACGAAATACAACGGACTCACGGATGTGGAGGATTTCATCAACAGAATAGAAGAAACAGCCCAAGTCAGAGGAATCCCCGAAAGTATTCTACACAGGAACTTCATAGACCTCATCGCTCCTGAAATGCTTACCTGGCACAGGATACATAAGAGAAAAACAAACTCATGGAGGGAACTCAAGGTGGCACTTTTATCCAGTTTCGGAGAAAAAAAGGCCCAACATAGAGTCAGGCTATCCCTACTCGCTATCAAGCAGCACTCCGGAGAGCCTGTTGCTAGATTCACACAGAGGGCAGAGGCCATCAATATAAAGCTCACCCAACCTGTCCCTGAAGCGGAACTTCTCCCGGTTTTAATCGACGGTCTTCTCCCCAGATACGAAAACATCATTACTTCTCAGAAAATTGCCACGCTGGAGCAACTGAAAGATGTCTGCCAGCTACTAGAGGCATACCAGGATCGGAAGAGAGACGAAAGATTCCCCAAAGAAAACTTTCGCCCAAGCACTTCGTCCGGCATAAAACCGGAGCACAACGAAAAGAAATCCTGCTCTTTTTGCCACAAGATTGGTCACTCCCAAGCCGCCTGCTTTAAACAAGCAAAACTTTTATCCTCCAAAGACACCCATTCTAACAAAAGGCGATCCGTCGATCGTTCTCCAAGAAGAGATGAAGGGAGGAAGTTTGGCAAAAGACCACGCCAAGACAATACCGAAACGTCCATCCCGGATCTCAGATTCATCAAACCCCCTATGGATTTCTCCAGACCCCCTCCCAATTGGACAGCCAGGAAGACAAAAAACTAGACCCCAACCCCCCGGACCATCCCTCCCATAGGCCAAAGGAATGGTCGGAGTGGTTGGAACACGTCAAATTTTTTAAACAGGCCTTACCCCTCTCTACAGTTTGCTGCAAACAGGCAATAGACGGTAGACCCTTCGCGCATTTTTCCATAAACAACGTGGTTTTTTCAGGTCTCCTAGACAGCGGCGCCTCTGTCAGCTGCCTGGGCGACAACGCCCACACCTTATTCACAAACTGTGGTTTTAAAATGGGAAAACATTCTTCACATGTTACCACGGCAGACAACACTTCACAACTCGTCATCGGTTCTCTAACCCTACCGATCAATTGCGACCAAAAAACAGTTTGGATCAAGTTTCTAGTTGTACCTACAATCACACAGAAATTCATCTTGGGAGTGGATTTTTGGATGGCTTTCAAAATTGCCCCGCAACTGTTTAACAACCCCTCCGTCACTCCCCAAGTAAACGAAATCCGTACGGTAATACCCTACGAAAACTTGAACCCCTTACAAACAATACAATTAAATCAAATGATCAACAAGTATGAATCCATCTCCTTCGAAAGGTGCGGTTTAGGCTTAACCAACCTAGTACATCACCATATAAAAACAACAGGCCCCCCAATCAAACAAAGGTATTACAACCTAGCTCCACAAAAATTGAAAACGCTGGAAAAAGAATTGGACGATATGTTAAGACTGGGAGTGGTGGTACCCAGCCGCAGTGCATGGACCAACCCCACCTTATTAGTTTCAAAGAAAGACGGCTCAGCCCGTTTCTGCCTCGACAGCAGACGCCTCAACGCATGTACAATATCAGACGCCTACCCGCTCCCCTTGGTCAACTCCATCCTGGACAGACTTCGAAACGCTAAATACATCTCATCCATAGACTTAAGCAAAGCATTCTGGCAGATACCTTCGGATCCCAGCTCCTGCGAAAAGACTGCCTTCGTGGTGCCTGGCAGGGGTATGTTCCATTTCAAAAGACTACCCTTCGGTTTAAAAAACAGCCCAGCAGAACTACAAAGACTCATGGATAAATTGTTTGGCCCAGAGTTTGATAACAATTTATTTTGCTACCTGGATGACCTGATCATCATTAGCGATACCTTTGAAAAACATATACTTATTCTAGAAAAGGTTTTTCAACAACTCAAACAGGCCGGTTTGACTATCAACCTGAAGAAATCGGAATTCTGCAGGCACCGCCTACGATACTTGGGTTTCATAGTAGACGAAGAAGGCCTAAGAACAGACCCCACAAAAGTAGCGGCTATGACAAATTTTCCCCGACCTACAAATGCAAAAGAGGTAAAAGCCTTCCTCGGACTCACCGGTTACTACAGAAGATTCATAAAAAACTTCTCAACTCTCGCGGCGCCGCTCAACAAAATCACGGGAATCCGTAAAGGTACCAGTAACTTTTCCTGGTCTGCAGAGACTGAGTCAGCATTCAACTCCCTGAAAGAGGCTCTTCAATCAGCCCCAGTACTGAATTGCCCCGACTTCAATCTTCCCTTTACGATCCATTCGGACGCATCAAACGTCGGAATCGGAGGAGTCCTCACTCAAAATTTTACGGACGGCGAACACCCCGTGGCATACTTCTCTCGTACCCTAAATAAACACGAAAAAAACTACGGGATTACCGAGAGAGAATTGTTAGCAGTCATGGAATCCATTCAACATTTCCGCGGATACATTGAGGGCAGTAAGTTTACCGTCGTCACAGACCATAGCAGCCTAAAATGGCTGATCTCGCTAGACAACCCCTCTGGGAGATTGGCTCGCTGGTCGTCCCGCCTATCTCAATATACTTTCGATGTCATCCACCGTAAAGGCGCGGATAATATCGTCCCGGATGCCCTTTCTAGGATCGAGATAGCAACATTAAATGCCGAATTACCCAATTCTAGTCTCCCCACAAAAGACGTATGGTATCAAAAAATCTTTAGAGGATGCAGTGACAACCCACAAAAGTTCCCGAATTTTATGATTAAGAACGGACAACTATATCGCAACTGCAAGCCTCCACTGTCAATCTTAGAGGACTATGCCTGGAAAAAGGTAGTCCCTCTCGAAAATAGAGAACAAGTTATTATTGATAACCACAGTGCCGTAGACTCCATACACCCTGGAACTTTCAAAACATTCAAAAAAATATCTTTAAGATATTATTGGCCGGGTCTATTCAAACAAGTACGTTTATACATCTCCAAGTGCGACATCTGTAAGGCATACAAGCACAGTACGGCACCACCGTCTGGTCTAATGGGCAACCCCAAGCGTGCCGATAGACCACTTCAATCCTTTTCTATGGACCTCATTGGACCCTTCCCTAGAAGCTACGCCGGTTACATGCATATACTCAGCGTAGTGGACATCTTTTCCAAATACTGCTGGTTGTTTCCTCTGAAAAGGGCAACTGCAGCAGCAATAACCAATCTATTGGAAAAACATATTTTCATACCCTACGGTACCCCTCGTACTATAATATGCGACAATGGTAAACAATTTATAGCTCTGGAATTTAAAGAGTTTTTGTCTAAATATGGTATAAAGGATGTATTCTACAACACCCTTTACACCCCACAGAACAACACCGTTGAACGATACAACCAAACCATAAACACGGCCCTGGCAATTTTGGTTGGCAAAGACCAACGCACATGGTGCAAAAAATTAGACAGAATACAAGCAGCCATGAACAACACGGTGAACCTCGCTACAGGCTATACACCATTTTTTCTCAAACACGGCATGGAACAAGTAGTTCACGGTTCACTACACCCTGACAATTGCCTTCCACCCGTCCCTTCCTCCACAGCAGACCCCGCAGCAAATTACGCCCACCGCTTGGAGGAACTCTCCGCTATCTATAGTGAAGTAACAGACGCTCTACTATTGGCCCACCAAAAGAGCGCCGACAGGTATAACCTTCGCAGGAGGCACGTCACATTCAAGGAAGAAGACATCGTCTGGAGGAGAAACAACACTCTGTCACAAGGTGCGCTGTACTTCTCTGCCAAATTGGCACCCCGTTTTGTAAAGACGAAAGTCCTAAAGAAAATCTCAGACCTGGTTTACCGATTGTCCGACATCTCTGGTAAACACATAGGTAACTACCACATAAAGGACATTGTAAAAAGTGGGAACATGGAAACAAACTCCATTGCCACGCCCGTATAACCCCAACGGTTATTCCGTGACTCCTAGCAACCATTCGTCTACACCGTGACATGGATCACTATGGAAGTCAACCCTTTTGTTTCGTCACTAATGAGCGGCCTCTCGTAAACGATTGTCACTCATTGGGACACTCAAACGAAACCTTTCTAGCTCTGGCACAGTGGTGTCAACTGTAGCCAAAGTCATGGAAGAAATTATAATTCTCCCTTGTGGTTTCGTTTCATTTTATTTTATTTTATTTTTGTTTGTATAAATATCTCGTCATCATCAGTCATTCGCCTCTAATTGCTGCCCCAGGTGTCAAACCTTGGAAACATCGTTTTTTCTAAGCATGCACACCTCTACCTGAAATTGATCACTTCGGAGAAAGGAATTCCCTGTGGCTTACTGCAAGTAGTCAGAGACTACGTGCCCAAGGTTTTGTGCATCGTCACAACTCGCAGCATCATATTTTCACATCATCATGTCATACCTCGTCACCCCTTTCTAAATGTTAGAAAAATCTTTTTTGTACATTAAATATCGGGTCCTCGCCAAAGTGCATCTAACCCTTATGTCATATGTAGTTAAATTAGGTAAGCAAACCTGTGTAAACCCACGGCGGTATCAGATGTTTGCTACCCGTTCTAAGTTTTTTTCTGTTTTTTAAGAAAATAGAATGGCGCTCAATAAATAACCCAAATTGCTCTAGCTCTCCCCAGAACTGGATGTGGAGTCTGGAAAGTATCGTTATAAAAGGGACAACTTTCAACGTGCCTCTTCATTAACGATAAATTTTTTTACAACATTTCAGCAACATTGAGTCACCCTGGGTCTCAACTGCTCAAACTGAAATTTTGGGGTTGCCTTGTTGTGACTTATCACGTGCAAAGTACGAGGTCACAACAAGAAGCCAGGTCTCCAAGTGAACCACCCTGTGAACAACCCATCCCATTATTATAATTTTCATAACACCAAGGTGTGTCCATCGCAGTCTGTTTAAGTAAGTAAAACCAAGAAGGTCTTAAACACTCAAATCGGACCAATGTAAATAATTTTCCTTGTCAAACAACGATAAGCGCATGTCTTGTATTGTTGCTACCATCGTACGTGTAAGTACAACAAAAGTTGTACCATCACGATACGATACTCTGTGCGTAACCAAAAGGTTGTACCACAAAGGATCTCTTTTGCGGTAAGCTTAGATGAAATTCACATTCCATCAGCACGCCAAAATTTTTTGTCCCTTAATTGTTGAAGTATAAAATCTTGGCCAGATCTTCAAATATGTTTTTGCCTTTGTGCAAGTCTTTAACGTACGCTAATATGGATTTATTATGCTACGGTATTGTTGTACTAAGTACATCAGTATGTCTCGCCGTCTGTATTGAATAGGTACCTTTATATGAACGTTAACCTTTGTTGCCATCATAGGTGGGAACCTTATAAAATCTGCCGTCATAGATGGGAATCTCAGAATATCTACTAAATGCGATACGGGGAGCCCGTTATAATTACTCTGTGGGTTTTTGTCAGAAATGTCATAAATACCTAGTCTTTTGCACCTCCCTTCAATACTGGGCAACCCAGTTGTAATTCGTTCATTGTTATCCGTGAAGACGTTATAAAACTTACTTGCAAATCTTTTGATTTTGCAATCTTGTACGCTATACGTGAAGACGTTATAATACTCACCATGAATCGTGCGAACGAAATAATATCAAACCTTTATGTGTGAACTACTCAATGTAGTCCACACCCCTTTTTTGTAATCATTAATATGCCCGTGGACTTCCTGTCACAAGAACCCAGGAACTATCTACTATCTCAAAAGGACTAATCATACGCTTCACTCATGATTATGGGGCATCGTGTCGTGGGAGTTAAGTTGATGGACACAAAAACACCTAACTCGTTGTCTGGGAGACGAACAAAGAAAATCCCCAGGTTTGTGAGATTTGAGCAAGGGTCTGTCATTTCTCGCAAACAAGTAGGAGAATAAAACGACCCCTAATCTTCTGCCCAATACACGTAGAGGATTAGACTTTTATGTCAGTGTATTCTTTTGTCCAACACTACCAAATATTATTGTAATGTGCCAGGATGACTGCTGTAGACCTTGTTTCACCTCCACCCAGAGGTCGAATTTCGGAAATAGCCGAGTCCCCAGCAGTTTTCTTCGTTCAAATGTTCCCAACTATCACCCCTCCCCTTCCTCGAAATTATCCGTGAATGGGGATATATGCGTTACGCACTTGGCGTTTCGTTTGTCAAATGGGACAATCTTCATACGCGGATCCTTTCAACTTCCTACTCCTTTCCCAGTTGTCATTATTGTAATGTGCCAGGATGACTGCTGTAGACCTTGTTTCACCTCCACCCAGAGGTCGAATTTCGGAAATAGCCGAGTCCCCAGCAGTTTTCTTCGTTCAAATGTTCCCAATTATCACCCTCCCCCTTCCTCGAAATTATCCGTGAATGGGGATATATGCGTTACGCACTTGGCGTTTCGTTTGTCAAATGGGACAATCTTCATACGCGGATCCTTTCAACTTCCTACTCCTTTCCCACTTTGTTATAACTAATCTTGTACGCAATGTTTTGTTTTTCGAAAGTAGAAAAAATGCTACCGTATAGACGTGAGCATAGGTCATGGAAGACCAACTTCTTTCGAATGGGGAATTTTGTTATACGTACAATCCCTCAACCACGTATTCTTGGAAATGTATTTGGTAAAAAAAAAAAAAAACCAAAAGGGGTTACACAGAACCTGTCCTTGAATACGTACCTTTGTAACATGTATTAGGAATTAGCCACATTTAGTTAGCTCTCTCTCCGTCTCTCTCTCTACACGCCAAACAAATCCAACTTTTTCTCAACATGCACACTTGTTTCTCTCCAAACTTTTTTCATCATTGGTCTACTAGGCAGGTAAACTTCAAGAATTTTGTTCTAATAATAATTTTTGCCGGATTTTAAAAAAAAAAAACCAGCAGCTCTGCACCCTATCTACATCTGCGCCTCTTCATGCTGCCCTCGCTACCGTCACGGAGGTCCCTTGCCTTCAATCCCTGCGTACCAAAAGCACCCGACCGCATCTAACATAACCTAGTGTGAGTCGTGCGTGTAGTTGCGAATTGTATCACCACAAAGAACCGACACTCAAAACAAACCCGAGCACGCCAGCTCTAGGTTGGTTCCTGTTCCTGTTGCCATTGTGCAAATGCTCTGCTGCCATTATGCAAATAGTCCTGCTGCATAATACAAATGTTCCTGTTGCCCTTGTGCAAATGTTCCTGTTGCCCTTGTGCAAATGTTCCTGCTGCCATTATGCAAATGTTCCTGCTGCATAATGCAAATGCTCTGCTGCCATTATGCAAATATTCCTGCTGCATAATACAAATGTTCCTGTTGCCCTTGTGCAAATGTTTCTGCTGCCATTATGCAAATGTTCCTGCTGCATAATGCAAATGCCCTACTGCCATTGTGCTGATGCTCCTGTGCCCTTGCGCAAATAACAATACCAACGATTGTTCACAAAACAATCCCACTACATACAAAAACCAGTGTACCAACCACCAATTACGATTCCACTCTCCAATACTTCAATGGTTTCGTACTGGCTCACCCACAGGATCCGGAAGCAGTTACCCTTTCGACCTCTGTGACAGGTAGAACTCTCCACACCACCTAGAAGCCTCATCATGTGTTCTCTTCCTCGTATTTTCTTAAAGGCCCTAGTGTCCCTTGAGTGTAATCTCAAATGGGCCAGGTTACTGTGACAAAGTAACCTTGTAACTTCAGTGAAACGTTCAACCACCCCAGACATCCTACGCAAACCACGTTCGCAAACATTAGCTCACAGACCAATGATACAATTAGAGTTTTTTTTTCTATCACTGCATAACCCTTGTACCTTTCTTCAACAGATCCTTGTTCTTTGCAACTGTATTTATGTATGCCACTGCCTTTATATACATTTATTGACAATTCCTTGTTACACCATGTATCATCTCTTTTGTGTTCTGTTCATAACTATTCTCCAGCTAGGAATTTCTCTCTCTCTCTCTCCTCGTTTCTCTTAAATGTTTTTGGCACAAGTGCTGAAAGGGTAAGAGGATTTATTAGCCCTACAGCTCCATTGCCACGTCGCTTTTATTGCGGCGAGGGGGGAAGTGTTACGTTACAAGAATAAGGAATCGAGTCTTAAGTACCGTCATGTTTCGACAGTCAGCGAATCGAGCCCTAAAATACTGTTGCACCGCGGGACGGTAATGCGCAGGCGCATCACCCCTCCCGCGACCCACGGATCAGGAGACGCGCCGCACACGGCCATTCAAACCAGTCTTCAGCAAGCGAGCTTCCCGGGCCCACGTCCCGCGCGAACATGTGCGACACAAGTTCAGTTTCGCCGGTTGTGCACTTCCGGTGTCCGCGCATGGACGCTGCTGAGACCGGGAGAACAAGCGCGTAAAGCCGCTGTTGGCCCATAAACCAAACGTGAGTCAATTACCATGTTACCCTTTGTGTGCAATTAAATGTTTTGAAGCCCTAACCACGCGTGTAGAGAGCAGAGACTGACGTTCAAACTAACTTTCAGCTAGGATCGTTCCTCTTATGTATTATTGTGTCTCCTAGAATTGAATAAACTATTTATGTGATAACCTACCGTGTTTTGCTTGTCGAGAGAGGCCCTGGGGGGATGGAGAAGCGTGAAGTTCCGAACCACAAGCACTAGCCTTGAGGTTAAGAGAAACCCTGCTTGCACCGAACCTGAGCTAGTTTTTATTTGGGGCAGATACAGCAACTAATTTGTATTAAATATGTGGGAGCTTTCTCCAACCCTGCCGATAGCATCAGCACGCACGCTGACGCTAACAGAACTTATATCGACCTACAAGACGTAGTTACACTTGTACACATTTTTAATATTTACAGTTATCTTGAAATATTATTATTATATTATTTTTGCTATTTCATTGTATCTTATGTAATGTAATAAATAAATAAAAAAATACGATTTATTTTTTCAGTACAATTAAATTGCCATTACTTTTACTTGTGCGTGTGAATAAAAAAAAATATTATTAACTTTTCAATATTGCTGTTGAGAGATACACACCTATAGTATTTCAGAAACCTTTCAGTGAAAAAATAGCCATGAATTTATTAATTGTGCCGCTTTTATCGCCGTCATGCGATTGATTTACTAAACAGAACACCCCACTACGTATGTCAAACTGTCACATTAACCGGCTACACATGACATGGCTGTACTGGCACGGTCATCGAGGGGTTAACAATTATTAGCGCTGTTATTGTAACTGTGGCAGTCAAGGGGTTAGGCCAAGTGGGTGTACGTTGGGTTTTACAAGACTGATGCCGTTATTACTATGATAAACATATTATTTTCAACTTTCACGTACGTAAATATCATACTGTTTATGTTTATAAGGTTTTTTTTTTGGTCTAGCGAATTATTTTTGGTATGGTTTTTACTGTGAAAAATCATTCCGTATATACCTTGAGTTAAACCAACTCAAGCAGCACTCTAAATTGTACTTTTCTACGCTTAATTTTTGAAAATTCGTGGAAATACGTACTTATTAAACATCTTACTATTATTTGATAGAAAAATGATCAGATTTTCATTTCACACTTAGTGGTAATGTTTTTTATCTTGTATTAATTTTTACATAATAAAAAATCATCATAAAAACAAATTTTAACAATTAATAAAGATTGTACTATTAAATCGCTCTTATTACACCAGAGAGATAGATATTGTGTTTTATTATTAGTAATGGCCAGTATCTCAGTACTATGCTGTTTTGATTGAAAGAATTTAGTTCTTTAAAGATCAAAATGAATATTTATTGCTATTTCGGTAATACACAAATATTTTTGTTTGAGGAGCTCTCGCTACATAATGACTTGCCTGTGTGTGTTCGGATAGAATTATTCATAGATTATAATATTATGACGCATTACATACACCCATTACGAAAATCAAAGACAATGTTTTGTTTATCCACCTTTGATATTCACGAGGTATAAAAGAAGAGAAAATTGTAATTTTTTATGTATACTAATTCAAATTTAGTAATTAAAAGTACTCCAAATATTATCCAGGTGGATTTTCAACTTTGGGGTTTCTCGCACATGTAGGGTAAATAGTTGTTTATCAATTGTGTAAAAATTTTTACTCTTTCATTACGCTGCAAATTGAATTGAACAACTTACAGCTAAGATTTATTACTAGTGGCTTAAAACTACTAAGACACAACTAGTGACTAACAACTCGATTTAACTTGTAAAATTAATTTGAGAGTACCCACGCGTGATACCCGTTCTAATGCACTTTACTTTTTTACCAATTCTACTAATAATTATTTTGAAAACTCTCCAATACAAAGACTTCATATACTTGGAAATAAATTTACTTCAATTGACGTTTATCGACATCAATCGATTTCTAAATTTAAACTCAGTATATCAGAACATTTAAAATAAAGCTATAAATATCATGCACTATATAGCACCTTTATCGATATATTATTGTAGCTTTGTTTCGATAAACACGTACCAAATATGTATAACAAAGATTGCTAATTATAAACATAAATAATGACAATCTTATCTTATTTCTCTTTATAATTAAAATAACTATCTCACATTAATTTACGTGACCATATATTCTATTACCTGCTTTGTGTCATATCTAGTGTTATCTATGTTTTGTTTCTTATATCTAATGTTATCTTTATTTTTTTCTTACAGTTATATTATGTTTATATTATATTTTGTTATTTCCTATACTTTACCAAAAACGTGTACTGCACTTTACGTAAAAGCCCTATGGGCGTTTAAATAAATAAATAAATAAACTAAGTTTTATAACCAGTGATTTATAACAGTCTAAAAATAGTATAAGCAACTAATTACTGAGACTTATAACTATTGAATTACGTGCAGTTATACTTTTATAGTTAGTGACTAAAACTTCAAATTTAATGACTAAACAGTTATTGTTATATATATATGTGACATCGACTTTGGGATAACAACGTTCCATCTGTTGCGATCATGTCATGCGATAATGAACTATTAAGTAGCTTACTATAGATCCCATTATCGCATGACGTCGCCGCGATAGATGAAACCTTATTATTCCAAAGAGTCGATTTATAGATTGTATCTATGTATCTTACGACAAAGTCGATCTTGATGAACAATACTGCTATATGACTAATTACTATGGCATTTATCTATTTCAATTATTGACAATATTACTATTTTTGCCCTAAAACAAGGTAAGTTCACCCAGTTTACTAGAATTCACAACCTGAAAACATCACTCAAAACTTTCGCCAGTAAATAAATAAAGAAATTAGCCTACATGTTACATGTCGTTCTATGGACAAAAATGGTATGAGAAGACGTGACAAAATTAAAGAAATGCTTTAAAAGGCTTCAGATGGGTATCGGCAAAACAAGAGACATTAGAACTAGACCTAGGTTGAAATAAAAAGCTCATGAACGAAAAAACAATTTTCATTCCTTAAAAATTCATACTATTACAGTTCTGCATATTACCACACTATATACAGAACTGTATAAGCTGGCATAAAAAGGGCACTATCGTCTATGATATAACGAGTTTAGATTCGGTTACCAGAATACAATATAATTATATAGCGTTTGCGCCAGCATGTTTGCATCACCGCCAACTAATGCATGTAGCACTAATAAATACATACATTTAAAAAATACATTTTTAGAAAGGTTTTCAGACTAAGCAGTGATTTTTAGCTAAATTTTTTGTTCTTGTTCAGTTAATATTAACGTAAATATATATATATATATATATAAACAAATATGCCAACAGTGGGCAATATGCCGGCCGCTGGAGAGTCGCCAACATCTAGGAACGTCAAAACTATAGAAATTTCAACTGAAAATGGAACCAATGTTTATTGTAACTTGCAACTATTTCAAATTACCGAGAATGATCTTTTGCTCACAGTTAGAACCATGGCAACTGTATAATTACAGGTCAGAGCGTATGATATTTTGCACAGCACACAGTCGTTTCATACCAAAATACACACTCGGGTTTCAACTGCGGTTAGAACCCTGTCATAATGGGTTCGCGAATTGCTACAGTGTTTTAATTATTTATGATTGTAGACCTTCTCTTCCCTTGGGAGTATCTCATTGGCCGTGCTCGCGTTGGCATCCATTCCCCCGCTAGAGTCAACAACCACAGCGTTTAGTATTGTCGTAGTAATGTTAAATATTTTTGGTGTCAATGTTAATCATGAAAACGGTGTCTTGCTTGCGGTGACAACCTTTGAAGCAAAGTGGTTAACGCATTTGCATTTTTGAGAGTGGAAGAGTTACTTCTGCAAACCATGTATTACCCATACATAATATTTTATTTTATAAAACCGTAAAAGATGTTAATCATATTGATTTATGTAAATTAATCAAATGCAAAATATTTAGGAATTAAAATAGATAGTGAGATTAATGATTGAAAACCTTTAATAAATTCCAGCCGTAGATAGTACAATGATAAAATTATTTTTTAAACTCAGAAACACTGATTATAGAATTTAATTTAATCACACTCGCGCGTTAGTCTCTCAGACCGACAAATAAATAAATCGTTGTTTTATCAAAATTTGACATCAATGGGACTTAGTAGTTTTTAGTAGCTTCTTAATTTGTTGTTAGGCATTGTTTAGTGTGGCGCGCGCATTGGTGCTAAGTAGACGTGTGGCACTTTATTATTGTTATCGGTCCGTGAGACCGACGCGAGTATTCCTTTTTTAGGTAAGTAATAATTACTAGCCAAAAATCGTAATAATTGTTAATTCTTAGTTTTACAATTTTGTATCATTTTTGATACTTTCATTTATTAGATTTCAGAGTTTTTTTTTAATTAACACATGAAAAAGTTTATTAATGTAATTAAAGTTATAGTACAAAAATAAGAGGCTCCATTAAAAGTCTTTTTCAACCGAATAAAGTAAATTATCTATTTTTTTTCTATTTTTTGCTATTTTTTTCCCCGTCTATATACACTTTAACAAAAATCAATAACGCTTAAAAAGTTTTTAATCAAAACAATACAGAAAGGATCAAATCTCGGTTTTGCACACCGTTCGCGAGTTTACAAAGGTTAAAGAACATTTAATTTGCGTTAGTCCATTTAGTGTGACAAAACATGATCGTTGGCTGGGGGTTGATATAAATCATAATAATATTCCTGTACTTTTTATTGATTTTCACATTGTATCCTAAATAACAACATTTTTTATTGTTTTTTTACAAATGATAATTTCAAAGTTAAATAAATTTCATTTTTCAAAACCCGTCAAAACGATAGAAATCTGACTGGATACGCACTTCCTCGTACATACTTCGATGTTGTCGGTTATCAGGACTCTCAATTCTTTTCGGGTTGGCATGAAAATTACAAAAACCAAAGTTAAATATTTAGCAAGATTTCCAAAAAACATGATGTATTTTGATATAATTTGTATGCTGTAATTGTAACCCGCGAGGGAGTCTGCGCAGCGCAACTTCAGCTCCGTGAGTGGCAAGTTCTAACAGAATCCGCCAACCAATCACAGGGCGTTAAAATCTCTTTCGGTTTTAATCGTTTTTAAATGACGATTAATTAATGCTACTAATCAATAACATACAAATAAAAATACATATCTTCATAATCAGCGTTTATTTATATTTGATCACATATTATCTTAATATTTTTCACTCAAATTTGCTAATAAAAATCATTAGTAAAAAATCGTATTACTTTCGAACTAACAACAAACAAAATATTTAATCTCTTTCCAGCCAAGCCTGTATCAAAATTTTCAAAAAAATAGCACGATCAAGTGAATCAGATACTTGAGTCGGGCCATGTCAAAAGTCAGAATAATAGAAGAGTATGTATGAAACGATGTACGAATGTGAGTGAAGCAAAGAGTGTGTGCCAGGACCGAGTTGTTTGGCGGTCCGTCCTCTCTGCCAATCCCTGCGGGGAAACGGCGTGATGGTTAGTTAGTTAGTTAGTTACAAACACATTAATACCTCAATAACATTATATACTTACCTTCTCGGAATAAAAAAAAATACAAGAGTTTGAAATAACACCATAGGAGGCCAACTTTGCCTGTGTTACGTGCAAAAGCGGGCGCAACATCATAAATTTTGTATATGTAATATAAAGGAATAAAATAATTAATGATCTCCTGACGGACACGAGAACAGAGATTAATTAACAAGTGCTTAAGAAAAAAACTTTAAAAAATTTTAAAACACCCAGCCAAATTCATTTCACAGTCGCAAATATTATAAAATATATTCTAATTCTTTTTCTTCAATGATTTATAATTATTAGGTATGTTCTTAAATTATCAAAATGTTCAAATGAATACTGTATTGTTTTGAAAAATGTAAGTACAATTTTTGAAGACAATAGTAGCGACTCTCAAACAAACATTTGAAACAGAAATAGATTCGTTCGCATTTATGAATTTCAATGCAACCGAATCTTTTTTTTTGATTTTTCTGTTTCAATTGTTCGTTTGCGAGTCACTACTGTTCTTTTCAATAATCAAATAGGTTTGAGGTTTTATTCATCAACTTATTCCGAAAATAAAAATACAAAATATTCATCCTAGACTTGTAGAAAAGTCAAGAGGTGTCGCCTTTTTAAATATAAATTGATATGATTATCCGTAACACTATCTAGATTGCATTTAGTTCGGGAAGAATTTTGCAATCATACATGAAGAAAGCACCCAATAAAGATATGTTTTAAGTTTATGAAAATAATGTTGTTCTATGATACAATTAATATGACCAAAGAATATAGGGTCGAAGGGCTTAGTGGTAGAGCAAACTACCGGAAAGTCTAAGTTCCTAGGCTCATTTTCTAGATGGAACCGAATGTAATCGGTGCATGTTACTGGAAAGCTACGATAGTAAATGTTTTTTTTTATACCGATTCGCTTTCGCACAATCTCTTTTACCGTTTTGCATTATTTCATGTTTGACTGCCATCCGAAGATTGACGATATTACGAGATTCCGACACAATGAAACTAAATTACTTACGTATTTTTTTTTTTATATGAAATACCGCACAAGAGTCCCAACTGCTCCCGTCTGGAGCCAGTGAGACTATGGCATCCCCAGTTGGGGTATGTTGTGAGGCTGAAGGTAGTAGGGAGGGGAAGGAGATAGGGAAGAGGAAGGTGGGGAAGTACCTGGCTATTCAGATCTGGTCACTAAACACGGCTAAAGCCATTTCAAGCAACTTTTCAATTCTGAATGGTGGTCTTACACCAGGGCGATACTGATAGTATCTTCCACTCTGGAACGTGCCGCAAATATACTTTATATTATTTTAAATGAATAAATTGTGAAATAACACAAATTAATCAAATAAAATTTATTTGCGCACGCCGGGTTCGAACCCGCGACCTTCGGATTGTGAGTCGAGAGTCTTGCCTCGGGACCACGGAGGCCGTCAAAGACATTCGTATAAGACATTCTATAAGATTTAGATCGTCGTATAAGACATTCTATAAGATTTAGATACAAGAAGGTTCAGTGGAACAACGAAAACCAGTCTACACGCTGAAACAATCAGAAAAGCTTAGCAAAACAACAACAGATCTATCCAACAATAAGCTTTTGGGAAACCGCGCGATGCACTTATAGCTTTGGAGAGTTTAATTTCTCTACTTTGAGCACCATTGAATATCATCTGAGTACTTTTACGTTACGTATTTGCAAAATTACTGGATTGCTTGTTTTTAATTAGTTTATTGCCATAACTATGTATATAGTATAACTATATAGTATTGAAGTAAGATACGGATAATAATGGGTAGTTAGGAAAAAACAAGTGTTTTCTTAAAAACGTCTTTAATCGACGCCGTGTTTGAGGAGGAAATCGCGTTCAAATGAGTGACAATAATTTCTGTCGAAGTTATTTAAAATTTCAATATCTCGGCTAAAAAATAATAGTATTTAATAGACAGCACCACCATCTTAGTCTCGTTTGAAAAAGGAAAGATAGAAATTTTATAGTGGTAGCTAAACGACACGAACAGCGAACGGAAAAAGTGAATACACGATTCGACTCGACACGACTTCGACACGAGTGAAATATGTCTCGTTTTTAATAGGAGTACAAACATAAATATGTTAAAACTGATCCTGGGTTCCAAGCGTCTTATAAACTCAACAAGATACGAGGTTGTGAGTTCGAATTTTTTTTAAGTTTTTCCGATTTTTTACCCGAATGTCGCGTTATGTGAGGAAAAAGTACAAAAAGAATTATACATTATTCCAAAGAGAACACCAAACAATTTCAAAGAAAACTCTTCAGCCGGAACTAAAACCAACGCGCAGAACCTACTACCGTGATTTAGATAATATAAGCGCGCTTACAGATGGCATCTGACCAGCCTGGGTCAAGTATGAATAACTGCGGATAGTGGATTTCATTACCTGTATTCGAGGAAGTATTGCACGTTGGTGTTGGGTTTAAAACTTGAAGAAAACATCACAATACTTGATTTCTCATACCACGACGCTGTATTCAATAAATTTAAGTTGCATATTGAAGATGTAATGTTAAAAATACAAAGCGAACTCCGTTAAATTTCAAAATGGTTGAATGTTTATGTGACTAATAGTAGTATAAAAACTTAAAAAATAACACTAACTTGAAAATGTTCAAATACATATTTAAATATTTGGAGGGGTAGGGGATGGCTAGGGAGAAAAAGTAAACCAGTTCCACAGAATATTTTCGTAACCCGTGAGGGGAAATCTGGCTCTAAAAATATTGATATGTCAAGATTGGTTATGTTCCCAACCCAAACCACTTAATATAAAACATCACTCATTAGGGAAATAATTCTCCATTATATTTCAAAGTCTAGTAATCCATTTTTAAATAAATAGTCAGGGAAACCCTTTTCGCCTGAAAAGTGTAAATTAAGCGAAGCAGGCTTTGTTAATTTATTACCACCGTTAGTTATTAAACTAATGAAAGTTTAAAGTGAACCTCCTAACCACATCGCGTAAAAAGCTCCGTATCAACCTTACACAATGTGGAACGGGAAGGGAAACTTTTAAGGCTGAAATTTAATGACCATATAATTGTGGTTGGTAAATAAACTTGTTCCTGGAGCGACGGAGATACTTCAGAAATGCTGTTATTTAAAAGTTATGTGTCACTGGATCCAAAAGGAAAAAAATGCTGGGAGAAATGTTGCTGTCGAAATAATTCTCAGGCTTAAATTTATATGTAAGATTTAAGTTAGTTTCACGGCTCCGTAGGTCCGCACTGGGAAATTTTGTCGTTTACAAGCGAAAATAAGAAAAAGAGTTAAATTTGTGCTGAATTCGTTCAATTTGAAGAACTCCGAGTTTAAAGGTGAATATTTTTTGCCCTTTTTTGGTTTCAAAGACAATTTCAAATGCAATACAGTTTCAATTGGTCGCAAGCAAAGACATCTCGAAAGTTAATTTACTTTTCTTGAGTTAGTTTTAAAACACTTGTACAAATATACAGATTATGTTCATCATTGCATTGCCTTACTAACAAACCTGCCTAACTTTTTTATTGAGACCATTTGATGGTAAAATAAGAAAATTCTTTAAACATGAATCTATTACGCACTAGTTCTTTAATCTTTTTCGATTTTTTTGTTTGCTTTTTTATTACTTTACGAAGATTATTAAGAAGATTTGGTATTTTTTTAATTTTTCACACCAGAGGCACTGAGAAAAAAAAATCCCTCCGGGCTACTGCCATCTTTGAGGATACTCTGTGAAAGGTCTTTTTATTATTCAATTATTGAGTTAAAAACTGAATAATCAAAATTACCTTTATCGGTTGTCGGTGTGAAAAATGAAGAAAAATTCTAAAAATTTTCAAGTTTAATGATTTCAAATTTCTAAATAATGTAATATTTGTGCAGAAAATTATTGAAATATGGCGTTTTCAAAATTGGAAATGTGATATCATTGAGAAATGTATTCTTCAAACACAGCAAACTTATTTTGTGGCACCATTTTAAATCAAAATTAATAAAACACTTAATTTTACCCACTTTCATTGTTTAGAAAATCAACATGTTTCGTAAGCAATGTTTATTTATCAGGGTTAACTTAAAACTTACTTAGTTCACTAATGAACTAAAAAATTCTAACGATACATGTTGGTTTTATAATCAATAAAAGTGGTTGAAACTAAATATTTCATTACTTATGAAAAAAAAAATTCTTTAAGTTTTTTAATTTTCAGTTCTTTCTACTTATATTATTTTTATGAAAATTTATGCCTCCGTTATTAGATGTAGTTGGTGATGTAACGGTCAGCGAAGTTGCCTTCCAAACAGTTAATCGGGTTTAATTCTTGGCCGTGGCATTTTTTTTTTTTAAATAAAATTAATCTTTTATTTTTAAAAACACGTTAGCATAACATTTTTTTCAAAATTCCCAGAACTTTCACTCCTTCCTGGAGCTAATTTAAAAAAAAATAATAATTTAAATTTGATTCATAAACCCGTGATTTTCCGTGTAGCTACTCAGGGGGTCAACAGGCACAGAGAAATCGATTGCTTTACATTATTGGATCGGACGTACTTTCTGCTATTTTATATCGATATACCAGGCATGGTTTCACTGTTGACAGCCGATTCGATGTTGACAGGAAATTAATGAGAAATCATTACGCTGGCAAAACTGTAGGTGTTGACTACGAGTTCATTTTCCGAAACATCAAACGCCAAACAATTTCGTAAACATATTATTTTTTGCATATTAAATTGAACTGCACACCTAAATTAACATTGGCACTTTAAATTATTAACTTTTTGACACTAAACTGGAATTAATTAGTTAATGAGGTGTTTGGTCTTATTTCAACCACTTGTTTCTCAAAGATCAAAGTGAATAAATTGTTCACGTCATTATTTAAGTTTATGGACCGCGTACATGGCTTCGTTCATTAAATAAGCCCGTAATTTTGCAGAAATAATGACATTATGCAAAAATGTGTGTATATTGAAAATTAACCGAAACCTTTCTGATACTACGAAGACCTCAATCGTTGGTCGGAATATTTGTAATATCTATCAATCATTAAACGTACTCGCAAATTTCGATAACTGCCTGTAGATGACCGTTTACAGTCAATAAGGTTTCATCGATTCTCCATACCAGACCTCCTGGAACTTAAATACGAAAAAACAATACTTTTCATATTATAAACTCATTATCTACAATTTAAACAGTAGATTTTTTTTCCCTGAATGTAAAAACCTTAATTTTTTACCTCAACATAAAGCATTTAATTACTGCAAATGGAATTTTAAAAAAAATTTCAAAATCGAAACCTATGTCGAAGCCAAAGTAAATAAAATTAACCTAAAAGGTATCTTGTGTGGATATCGACGATTTCAACCATTGCCATCTAATAAATCCACCGTACTTCGGTGAACGGAGTTGTATTGAATTTCAGTATAAACAATGCATTTCTTCGAGAGAACGCTTGAAAGAGATTGGTTTTCATTGCGAGAAACCTGTTTCAAGAAATACTTCAGGAGATAAAAAATTTATGCTTTCCACTTTGAAGATGCCGGCAGTAAGTGATTTAAGGATTCTGGGAATCAGAAATGTATTTTGAAAATCAATCTGATGTTATAATATGATATTATTACTTTTAGTAGGTACCCGATTTTGCAAATTTCTTATTAACGATATTATTCACTGAATAACGCTTGAATTGAAATATACTTTTATCTTTATTTTTAAGATGAAAAATAATCAGTCTAACTAAAAAACGTGGTGAATATTTTATTCAATTGATAAACGACCGTGTACATGAAAACCTTACTCATTAGAACTGACAAAAATAGTTCATGAAAAGATACATATATATACTCGTACATTGCTTATCCAACCAAACGGGGTTGTTACGTACACCGTTAATAAAAGTAATTCATCGTCAGATTTCGAAATTTTTCCAAAGTATTTTAAGTGTCCCATTTATTTCTTATTTTTGATGATGTGAAAATTACCATTTTAGAAACGGGACAAAATTATCTTTTAAATTTCTGTAGTTGGAATATACTAGTATTTAATTTACTATAATATTTTAAAGTTGCAAAATTTTTGTTTTAAAATTGTAAAAAGTTGAAATAAAAGCTTCCCTCAGAGATTATTAACCAAAACAACGAAAAACCTTAAAAATTATAAATAAAAACACAGTCCTTTTATTTAAGAAATTTGCAAAAAAAACGTCACTTCACTTTTTCTTCTTTCTTACTTTATATTAAAAAAATGAAGTTGCTTTTAATTCCAAAGAAATGACTTAAAAATAAACTGATATTTCAAACGGATTGCTTGCATATCTAAAATCGTTCATTTCTTTAATACGTTTACCATAATTTGTTTTAGACGTTTATGTGATAAAAAAACATCACTTTCAAGAAGTTCTCTTAAAAATCGTAAAATACTCTTATCCGTAAATTTCTAAATTTAGCCCACTTTCTGACAACAGGAACGTTCAATTTACCACACCAATTACTGGATGATTTCTACATTAAAATTGAAAAAAAATAACACAAACAATATGAATATATATTAAATAGACAAAAACAATAGGAAATTAACCTTTTTTTGTAAAAAAAAAAACATAATTCATGTTAAGATTAAAAACATAAATATCTACAAAACCAATCATCCGCCGGGCACCCTCCACATCCACAAATTATTACAGATTCTAAAGAAAATGTACTCCTTATTCATTTTATAATTATTAGAATAAAATTTTCTAGATATATATGATGTTAAGGAGTGTACCTCACTTACTTAAACAAGTGATTCCTGACATTGCTTGGTGTAAAAAATGTTAATGAAATTATGGTCTCTGGTGACATTTTTGATGTTTTTCTTTTTCAACTAAAAACATTTAAAGAATTAGATATTGGACAGTAAGGGACAGGCTGAGGGATTGATATGGTACTCGGCTGAGTGATCGGTGACACATAGAAGAAAAAAAAAATTGGATTTTAAAGAGAAAAAAAAATGCAAAAAAAAAACATCTCTGAAAAGTGTCCGGAGACCACAATTTTCTTTACATTTTTTACTCCAAATGATTTTTTTATTTTATTTTTATTTTATTTTATTTTTTTTTTATTTTTTTTTTTTTATTTTTGTATTATTTTAATTTTACATTGGTTACATTAATGACATATTGCATAAGAGTCAGAAATCATTGTGAAAGTAGGTCCATGAACCCGGGCGCCTTTTTTAAGTCACCAAAGGTAGCGAACCACTTGTTGTAGCGGTGACATGATCAGAAAAAATATATGTAATATTATGAAAACTGAAAATATAAATTTGATTTTTAAAGACAAAGATCCTGAGTCAAATATTTTATAAATAGATGCTTCCAGCTTCACAAATCCTATAAATATAATTTCCGGTGATTTGTCATGGGTCTGCGTAAGTGAAAAAGCAAAATATAAAACCCCACCATCACTCTTGATTAGATACACTGGTAATACTGTAAATAATTTGAATTCATCGATTGTAAATACCACCTTACCTTGTAATTTATATTGGCTTTTTCGCGTTCCTTGAATTTTCCATGAAATGTGGGCGATTGGATATTTGATTGTTAATTAATCCCTTTTGGTGAAACCGAGTCAGCGGTTAAGTTCAACTCGTTACAAGTTTCTACCTTCAGCTAACCGCGAAGTGGACGAAATAGCTATCGAGGTTATTGTTAGGTTGCGTGGAAACCATTTTGCAGCTGAAGATTTTGCATAAAATTTTGCGAAATAGATTTTCAAAAGTAAGTAAAATGTTAAATAACTAAATTGGCTAACAGTAAAACGGATGTTGAACTTGAACACGATGATATTCATCAATAAAATAGTGAACAACATGTTACCAAAATACTTCTCAAACAAAATTATATAGAACAGGGACATTCACAGACATAACACAAGGATGTACAAAGAAATCAGGCTACAAAAAAAGGATAAAGCGAATACGCAAAATAGCTTACTATACAAAGGGATGTAGTTATACAACACTCTGCTAGAAACTTTAAAGTCCGCACCAATTAGAAAGTTCAAAATGTATTGTAGGAGCTACATAAAATAAGAAAAAATATAGTTTGCAATATGATATTATATAATTAATTAGCTAATTGTTGACTTAAATGTACAATATAATAAAATTAAGTTTAAAAATAAAAAAAAATTCAAAAAATACAAAATCGCAAGGCTGGGAATACACTGAAACGGCTTGATTGGAGAACAATATGTTCACGATAAAAATACGCCATTATTACGTAGTCAAAGGCGAAAAGCCTTGTGTGAATAATGATATTTCTTTTGTGATATAAACTTATTTAAATTTAAATGGGCAACAGAAATTTTCTTCCAGAAAAACGAGTCTTCGTTTAAATTTCTTAATTTTTAGGGGTCGCTTCCGGTCAAAAAATTTTATCATCTTTATATATAAAAATGAATGTTTCTTTGTTTGTCCCGAATGTGTTCCTATTTCAGTAATCCGATTACGATGAAACTTGGGTGAATAGTTGTACGTATTCTCGTTAATGTTTCCATAATGATGAGCTTTGGCGTTTTGAAATTCGCATAAAAAATTACAAAAGATGTCGCCTGATTGGCTTGAAAAATGGGTAAATTCATATTTTTTAGCCGCAGTTAAGAGGAATCCAGATGCGGGGGGAACAATAAAGGAAGGAGTTCGCGGATGTAGGGATGGGAGAGAGAAAGGCGGGGAAGAGGTAGGGGAACGAGGAAAGGGAGGAGAGGAACGTGGGAGAGACGACAGGGACTCGCGGTAAGTGGGAAGGCAGGGAAAGCGGGAAGGGAAGTGAAATAGACGAGGGAGTGAAATTGGGAAATGATCCTCTCGCTAATCTACTGGATTTGACCCCGACTGGATCCCTTTAAATTAACATCACAAGACTTGACACACTGTGAAGTTCCTACAACCGAAAGCCTCCTAATTTTTTTACTCATCGTATGGTTCTAATCTTAAGTCGTGATCATAACTCGAACATTGGTTTACAAAGTGTATTTTTTCAGGGTTTCTTTACTGTGACTGTTATGGTGAAAATCCTTGAAATTTGTTTACCATAAATGGAAAAACCTTTTTCTGGACCATATCAGTTTCCTAGAAATTATGTTCAAAGGAAACTTTTTAGAATGTTACACTTGGACGACATTTCTGAACCTCCCACAGTATTATAATCTTGGAACCACACCGATATATCTGATTCCGCCGCAGGAGACACCTCCATTAAGTCGGCGCCGCAACAGAATGTCTGACATCTTTTTCCTTCGCCTTTCTCTAAGAGGATTAATTGAGAATTATATGAGAGGCCTGATTATACGGGATTTTTAATCCAGACTTAACGAGACTTTATGAAGCAATTAAAAATAAAGAGTCGGAATTATACAAATAACGTTTTTTGATAATTCTCTATTTTTACTTCCAGGTTAATCAACTGATTTGCATTTCCAAGATAGTATCTGGATAACGATAACGACATTTTTAATAATATTTTTTTGGCTTCTTAATAATGTTAAGTTGTAAAAACCCTCAATTTTTAAGGTGTTAAGCTGTAGATATCAACTTATTTTGTTCATTTACATTTAATATCCCTTCTAAATGTTTACAAGACAATTTGTCTATTTGTTGTCCTTTCAATTTATAAAACATGTTTTACATTATTGTAACGTTACAAACATGTCCTGTAAAACACTGAAAGCTTATTAATTTAAATTTTATTTGTCGATTTCTTTGATATTAAGCAAATATTTTTTTTTCTAATATTTCAATCACTCAAATGTCAGCCACATAGCGAATAAACAATAATGCTGTTAAATGTGTAACCAAGACAACACATCAATGACATTTGGAAAGCGCGCTATAATTCAAACACAAAGGAATCCTAGGCATTTCTAAGTATTCCTTTACATGCATACCACCAAAACACGTATGTGTTTTTATATAAGTCAATAGTTTTACTCTCAGACTTCACCCGAATCTCAATATTTTTCAAGTTAAGTTTTCTATAACAATGAATATTGTTAAAAGCCAAAAACGTTTCTTTCTAAAAACGTATTTATACTCCATATTTTTTATTGGCAAATGTCAGATTTTTTATTTGGCTATTTTCTATAGAGCAAAGAAATATTTTTTTTTTTTCTCGGAAAACTTTTTAACCTCTCCTTATAAGAAAGCGTGAAAAAAACGTTTATCATTAATCCAAGTCAGAGATGAACATTCGATGGTGTTTCTAACGGTTTTCTTCCAACATGAAAGTTTTTTTCACAGGTACATTAGGTGTGAAAGGCGTGCTGAGTTTTCCTAGTTTCTAGAAAAAAAATTATGATTGATTGTTAATAATTGTTAATCACAATTGATGTACAGCTTGTGTGTGTCTTTGGATCTTAATAAATCTTGGCCACTTTACCAGAAATGATAATGCCGTCAGCCCAAGGAAAGATTTATAGAAACTGTGGAATCAGAAAACGAAATGACATTTGCCATGGTTGAAAAATTCTGGGAATTAAACAGGGTAATATTTGATCCTTTTCTTTTTCGTATTGTAAGAGCATGTGTAAAATGGTAGTTGATGACCACACGGTGTCCAGCACAGGAATATGAATTGTTATAAAAAGTTTAAAGAGTAATTATTTGTTAATAGATTTTTCACTGAGCAGTTTTTTTTTTCTACATTTGCTTCACACAGGACGCCCTAAGGAAAAAATTCTTCAGGGCCGACGTCATCTCTATGGATGCTATGTGAAAGGTATTTTAGAGAAATGTGTGAGGGGCGGGTAGGAATCCGAGGGTCAGTGGGTCCAGAAATGAATCCATCTGTCCCACTGCGGATCGAAACAGTCCGGCTGGAAAGATCTAGGCCAGATTGCTCAACCAGTCCCTCCCAATCCGGCCCAACGCATCCAACGCCGAGGCTAAGACAAACATCTCCTCATGAACCCGGGCACCCCTACAAAGTCAACAAACGTAGCGAACCGCTTGCTGCATCATGTGGCAGGGATGTTGGTTATACAATAAATGGTTTGCGGGGAGACGGTTCCCAAATCCGCACTGCATTTGATAAGCAAATGCAGTGCTATTGAGGAAGATTTTTATTTTTTACGCAGCAATAAGAGACAGAATGGGAAATGGGTGAATTTATTTGTTATGGTTTCATAATAACATTGCTCGTACGTGTTTTGTACGTTTTCATCTTGTTATTGTTTATGTTGTTAGAAAGGAAGAAAGCAAAAGAATTTTTTGAAAGTATTTAATTCTTTCAATACATAATATAGATGTTTAGCACTAAACTTTGTACTGATAGGTAAAAGCTCTGTTTTCTTTAAATATTTTAAGGTTGCTGAGTTCCTTAAAAAGCTTGTACGGTACGTAAATCTATACATTAATAAAATGAATTAACGAATTTAGTTTTCAAATATATGGTTGTGTCAAAGATTCACGTTTCTAGGAACCACATTCATTTCAAAGTGTCAAAACATTAATTTGATGCTCATGGGTAAAAAAAATATTATAGAGCGACGAAAATTAATTGACAATTGAACAACCATAATTTAAAAAGTTTTATTTAAAGAAAGAAATTTTGGTGAGAATTTAATGATGTTGATGAAAACATTTTTTATAATAAACTTTGTAATCAACAAAATAATTTCATTTTAGTAAATATATTGCTAGATTAATGTAACGTACGTATGGTTTACTCCACAACCCACGCTTAACGAATATCATCCACGTGCCTACCTTGTTTGGAAGTAAAGCCCTGCCACATTTGAACTTTTTTTCACCGCACGAATAGTTACTAACTTTATTTGGTTATAATTGAAGCCTTGCCTCGAAAAGGGATCTAAACATAAAATTGCTTTTTCGGGAAATCTTAATATAACTCTCAAATGCGGGAGTTTGATAAGGTTTCAGTATCTTCAGGGAGTGATTAGTTTCAAAACGATGTTTTTTCTGCCGGCTTCTTAATGTTTGGCCTTTGATAATCTAAATATTCGGAATGTAATAAGATGGGTGGTATTTATGGATGGGTGGTAGTTTACTAAAAATATTATTAAGCACAAAGATAAATTTTACCTATTAGATACTTATTATTTTTTAAGTGAATTTTAAAAAATAAAGACGAACGATCCCGGGTTACTAATAACTTGACAATATTTGAAAGTCTCCTACTATCATCATAGTAAGCGGAAAAATATTGCTTGTGTCATGATGGCATAGGCTTTTTGTGCTTAGCTAGTCGAGTACATATATGATATGTAACAGCACGTATTCGAAGTATTTTAACCAGCGACTCGTGAGCATATGTGAGGTTAAAAATGTTGATGTCATTTTGCTGTACGATGATATTTTTTTTTAATTAAAATCAATAAAAATATTTTTTTATCACTTGTCACTACTGAATAGTTAAGAGAGCATTGCGTTTATATCATGTTGTGTCTCATTCTAGCAGCACGGTTACACACAAAACAGCGCGCGTGTCGTTCAAACCCATCGCGACGTATAGGGATGGGGTCAATAGCGACGTGCGATTAAAAAAAAAAAAAATTTGTTCTGTTAAAATAAATCTTCGAACGTCAAAATGAAATCCTTATTTTTTACACTGCATTTATATACATAAAGTTCCTTCATCTAAAACTACATATTTTTAAATAAAGCTTGGTTTGGTAAAGACGTAGGTAGGTATTGAATGTCGTCAATATTGTCATATTGTAAAATATTGGCTCTTCATTGCACATAGCCAAATTTGACGATGCTTAATTTTTAAAAATTACGGATAGAACGAAAAACTTTTCAATTTAAAAAATGGTAAGTTTGAAACAAACTAAAAATTTGCCATTTTCCGAACAAAAAAGAAACCAAACTTTTAACTTTTTTTTATTTTTGCCAAAAATAAAAAATAAAAGTTGAAAAACCATTTCTACTTCGCCTACACTGAGCGAATTGATGATGTGTTGTACAAATATTCGTATTATGTGCCATGTAGGGTGTATTGTAGCCCCTTTGTCTCGTTTAATAACAGTTTTGTGTTCATGAATAGAAATGTGTACATGTGTTGTGTATAGTGTACGTCATATTTCATGAAATTGTTATTTCGCAACACCCCATGACGCTCCCTTTCCCGGAAATTTCCTCGGCGGAATTGGCGAAAAATCCCTTTTTATTTCCCTATTTTATTCAAAGACGTGTTTGTCGATATATCTGAGCAGCACCGGGCTCGGTTTGCTCTGCGCTTTATTTTCTAAATATTCCAAGTGTCGTCGACCTCTTATTATGTTCGTGTGCTGATAAGTTTGAATAATACATGAAGATTTCTGGATTCAGGAAGATCTTTAAGTATCTAATATAATTCAAAAAACGTAAACCCCTATGTATATTTACAAAATCACTTAAACATGCAGTCTACTTTAATATATATTTTTTAAATTTCTGCATAGACAATCTCTATGGGGTAATTGTGATTCTTCACTACTAGGTATGCGTTCATTTCCTTAAAAAAAAACTGAAAATCTTGACACGCACTCCACTCCATTAATCGAATTGAATTCAGACATGACCCGAATCAGGTGATTTGAGTAACTTGATCGTTCTATGTCTTCCTAAGGCATCCCCGAATTCTTTCATCATTTACTTTTGCATTATATATTATTACGACACAATTTCTTCTATTTATCCGCCCTACACGACTAAACCAGATGATCAACCCTTTCTGAGGAAAGTTGTTCCACAGAGCTTGAACTATTTATCATATTTCAAAAATAAAATTCAAGTTCTGTAAAAGTTTTTTCACGTCCTGTGTTTATTTTATCGTGGGCGCGTTGTTTTACAATACTTGGACGATAATGGATCTTTAATAGGACTTTTCCGGAACTTTAATATTGATTTAGTTGCATTGTTCGAAATCTATAAAACAGTGCCTAATTTCGGTCACAATCCATCAACGTTGCATTCTCTCTTTTAGAGTAAAGTTTTATCCTTTATTAATTGTTTTTGTGTTTAGTTCGTAGAACTCCATTTTTTTTTTTTAATTTTAATTAAAATTATAAAAATTTATTTAAATTTAATTAAAAATTAAATTTGATAGTTTTATTATCAAGTTCTGCAAATATTTAAGTAAATATTTTAGTTACAGCTATTTCGGTTTTCAAGACCTTTCAAGACTTTTCAAACGGTGGCTAGATCCACTGATAGGCGACTTATTTATAAGATTTTAAATGTAAATTTTCGAAGATGTCTACATTAATTTATTACCGGTTAACCCTTTGCTAATACAAACTAATTGAGAGTGTATTACGTAGGGTTTGGAATTTCGGATCTGTTTCCCCAACTAAGTGTTAAGGTTTACTTAATTGTTTCATAATGATGTTATTGCTATGACTCATTCAAGTGCATTATAATGAGTCATGCACTTGAAGAGACCGTAGCAATAACGTCATTATAAAACAATTAAGAAAACGTTAACACTAAGTTGGGGAAACATTCCGAAATTCCGAACCCTACATAATACACTCTCAATTAATGCGTATTAATTAGCAAATTGGGTTAACCGGCAATAAATCAATGTAGACATCTTCGAAAATTAACATTCAAAATCTTATAAATAAGTCACCTATCAGTGGATCTAATCACAGTTTGAAAATGGTCTTGAAAACCGAAACAGCTGTAACTAAAATACTTGTAGAACTTGATAATAAAACTATCAAATTTAATTTTAATTAAATATATTAAAAAAATGTTCTCCTTTAAGTTTTTGATTACATATGTACGTACATAAAAATAAACACCACTTTGCCAATAACGCACATACATCTGCCTATCAAAAGAACATGACATATTCAGCTAGCTTAACGTGATTCTGCAAAGATAAAAATTGCGGCTGTAAAATCCATCCCTGCAAAAATCTCTGCCACCGTTTGATGTGAAGTGAGGCAGGATGCTGCATTTGCAATAAAATGAGATGACACGTGGCACTCTGTTCGCTGTCACGCGGATTTCCCGATTCTACGTGCGCGCCTCGCTCCGAGCAACCTATACGTCATTTCACGTGACGTAAACGTATTATGACGCTTCACGTCCGCAACGACGCTTCATAAATATACATTTTATGTATTCAATACGGCGACTTGTCAAAAAATGTGAAACGAAAATATCAATTTCCCAATTAATCTGTTAAAAGTTAGGTGTAAATTTGTCATCGAAAATAGGTACTAACAATGACGGAAATATTTTTTTAAATCGCTCCAAAAAAGAATCACATTTTTATTTGTATTGTGATTTTTTTTTCTCGAACATTAATTGAAAAAGTCCGCATATTGATTTAAAAATAAATTTGTTACAAAAGTGTTAATCATTACTTAATTTCATATGTATAAGTTAATTATTTATGAGTTAGTTTTTTTTTTATTTAACGACAATATCATTTAAAGTAAAAATACAATATAAGGTAAAGTAAAAATACAAAGTGAAGTAGATTGTTCTCAGTCGTCCTCACTAGGTATTCCTGTTCCAAGGCGGACTGTAGGTTGTTGGACGGGTGTTGATCATGATTTTCTCCTCATCTAGTTTGTTTGTTTCCGCAAAATAGAAATAAATAAAGTGAAAAGTATTTATCTTTTTTATCTGTAAGTTGCGTTTGTAGTTACATCATAATTTTAAAGATTTCCTCATCTTCGTGTTTTGTTAGTCATAATTTAATCTTGTTTTCAAAATTTTGTATCTCCATGGTGTTTTTAATTTCAATTGGAAGAGCAATATATAATTTTGTTGCATGGAAATTAAGGTTTTTCTGACGAAAAGATGTATTTAATTTGTTAATGTTAAGCAGATTTGAGGATTTTGTCCTTGTATTGTAGGTGTGTTGGTCATCAAAGTACTAATTTTTTTCTTTAAATTTGAGTGTTGCATTTTTTATGACACTTTAAAATGCTGAACACATTAAATTTAAAAAAAAATTCTATTGATGGATTTTTTATGGGTACCTTCGGGACTATTTTTATAATTGCTTTTTGCGTTTTCAAACGAGTTGCTTCATGTGGATATTTGAGGCAGATCCCCATCCAAAAATTCCATAATTTATGCGTGATTGGCAAAAAACGTAGTAGACGTTAACATTTAATTTAGTATGATTTAATAGGTATGTTTCAAAAGTAGTACATGAGTTTTGTGAGTTTCTTTGTAATGCTATTTATGTGAGAGTCCCATCGAAGATTTTCATCGATATCAATACCGAGATATTTTATATTTGGGATGTTTTATATTGTGGGGCAGTGACATGATTGCGTTGGGTTTTTCCCTGACAATTGTATAATATACATTTTATATTTATATTATATTATTATCAATGAGAAAATTTACATAATATTAATATATATATCCTTCGAAAGACGAAACTGCTGTAATAAAATAATATTATAAAAATTCAATAAAAAAAATTATTTATTATAATATATATATTTTTTTTTACATGAGATCTACACAGGAGGCCCCCAGGAAAATAATTTCCCTTAAGGCCTATGCCATCTTTGGGGATGCTGTTTGCGGTTTTTTTTTTAAGGAAATGAGGAGGAGAGAGTTCTGGGAAGGAAAATGGTTTAAGGGGCGGGCAGAAATCTGGGGTTCAATGTGTCTTGGTCATCCGCCTCCAAGAGGTAGAAAAACCTTACCCCATGAACCCGGGAACCCCTGCTAAATCACTAAATGTAGCAAACCACTTGGGGTGACCTACGGCAGAGGTGCTGGTTATCCAATAAAGGTTCCCGGGGTGGCAAATTGAGAAACACATTGTAAAAAAACAGGTTACGCTGTGTCATTAATACTACGCATGACAGCTGTTTCGATTTCTGAAGGCATAACCAAGCTGTGTTTGGGCCTCTTACAGAAGATATATCAAAATGGTTATTAAAAGTTTTTCTCCCCTTGAAACCGATATTGGGTATTGGATTTCCAATTGAAATTTTATATTCTTTATAAAACACCATTTTATCCCTATTTCTCAAAAAGTAATACATAAAGGATTTTACGAATATTTTACGTCGGAGGTATATGAGACCAATGTTTTTCATCACTGTTGAAAATTTTATAAAAACCCCATATTGATAACAGTTTTTTTCTAAAAATTGCTTTGGTAGGGTAAAACCGTTCCAGTCTTAAACGAACCTAATAGAACAGAGTAAAAATGATTATAATCATAGATTCATTCGAAATTAGGCATAGTAAATATTTAATGTCCCTACTTTAATTTATCATTTTATCGACCATCAATAGATAAACACATCACTTTGTGGTTTGTACCCAAAAGCATAACCACAGCTCAAAGCGAGGGCGATCAGCTATCGTCTCTGCTGCACGAAGAAGCAAACGGAATCCATCATTATTTAACCACCAGTCCCACGTGTACAATAAACTGTACACCGTGCACCGTACACGTGGTGGAACCTTGGCTTATTTAAATATAAGGACGAAGCACTACAATGAAAGATGACCAACTATCATTTAAGCTGCCGTTAGTTGATATTATTTGCAACCCTACATCGGTAACCCTACACCCTTTTTGGTATCCCTACATCGACATAGAAAATTTTTGCTGCCTCTTTTACAATATAGACAATAAACAATTATATTTATATGTATATATAATATTTAAAGAATAATAAATTATTGGCGTTGTTCTATAGGAATGCATTCAATAAATCATTAGTAATTACTACTACGAGTATCATACCGGTATGTGCCTAGTTTGGTAGTCTCCAGAGCTCAAAAATCTAATGTCACATTAAATAAGTCGCTGTAAAAACTAAAACGATGTTCTTTTGTGTTGATCGTTCGTGAAATATTTTAGGTAACCGGCTGGAAATAACATGATTCCATAAAACAAATATCCTAAAATAATGAATTGATAATTTCACTGGTAGCAATGGTGAACCTTTTTACAGTGTACTTACTTATTCATTTGTTCATAATATCTACGAGTGATTTTTTTATCATTTTTACTTTTTTACGTCTTGAGTGTTTGGTCTGAAATAATAAAATACTTTTTAATCCTGTTTCGTATGTATCATTGTTATAAATGAGAATAATTAGCGAAAAGACGTCGAAAAATCTAGAGAGATAATGATATTTGCTGAGGATTTCATTTGCAATATTGAAATTTAATTTGAATAATTATACATCTCAGCCATGGAGCGATGTACTTCTGGAAGTTGATGTGAATTGTAATGTTGAGAAAAAAAACACTTTCAACGCAGTAATATATTTAAACCCGAAATATACGGAAATGCTTTTTGGATGTTGGTTTCGAACTTTTTTGGGACGTTCACGAGGTACCGTCGCAAAGCTGAAAGAAGAGGGGAAATAAGGAAAAGCTTATTTCTTCCTTCGCTTGTCCTCAATTTCATTGGATCTTTCAAAAACACCACTACAAACTCGCGAACTCATGATGGCTTTACTGGTTTCGAATATTTGTAGGTAGGAATTAAATTGGGAAAAGGTATAGGGATTAATGCTAGGTATCAACCCCGTAAGTGAACCCTCAAATTCACTATAAAGATAAATTTATTTAGAAAATCCACATTAAACTACTTCGAAATAGGAAATATTTCATTAATTTATTAGTCTGACAGGGACATCTCTGGCATGGGAGCCGAAAAATATACTAAAAAAATAAAACAATCTAAAGTTCTTTTTTTGTTATTGTTTTTGGGGTGTTATGCCGTGTTTCGCTACCTCCTTCTTTAGCCAACGTTTCGGACAGCGTTACAGTGTCCATCATCAGGGCAGATGAGTGATGAGTTTTTGGCCGTGAAAACCTAAAAACATACAATCTAAAGTTCATTCAAAATAAAATAACATAATAAAAAGCATTATTATCCACCTCGCAGTGTGGACACACCAATCAATTGCGTCAAAGCTGTTGTAATAGACTGAAAATAAATCTTTCTCTATGTTCTTTTATCACTGGTCGAAGCTCACAACTTCTGATGCGGCGATCGCGTGTTCGATCCCGAGCGCCTGCTTCACCATTCTACTACCCCGTCACGTGACCGGCTCATTTGCAATGGAAGCTCACGGCTATCCATTGTGATGTGATGTTGTGTTGTGTTGTTTCATGGGGATGTAATGTGCCGCATTTAGTGAGACAGGGGGTTGATAGTTGTGCAAATACGCGAACGGAAGGCAAATAAAATAGTTTCAATGTCTGTGAAAGGTGGTTTTGTGTCAAATTTTACTAATTTTTAAACTTTGTGGCGAAATCTTTTATTGTTACCTGTGTAATTAGAACGTATAAATAGATCAATTATTGAAAGAAAACAAATCACCTTGTGAAATAAGTTTATTAAATCAAAGTTATCAATATGTTTCGAAACCATTGGTATTTTCGTTAGGATAAAATAAAAATTAACAACGGATAAACAAATATACCATTGGTTTCAAAATATTTTGAAAATTTTGATTCAATAAGTGGTGTATACAAAGTGATTTGTTTTCATTTAATTAAAAAGTACCAAAAAGTACATCTTCAATTTTCGAAGCGAACATTAACTATTGTTGAATGTCACATCTTTATGCAAGTTCAAATATTTGATAAATAATTTGCATTTTTTTTTCACTCTGTTCAAGGTGAAATAAACACGTATGATACGAATCGTAAAATTTTATTATATTTTTGGCTTGAAATAGAATAAAATATTTAGAGGAGTGTGGCTTGTCTCGACACAGGTATATTCTAGTGAGAAAAGCATAAAAAATCGCATATAAATAAACTTTATACAGAGAAATAAATAAAATTAAAAAAACTTTAAATTAGTTTCAAAATTATTTTTAAAAACTTCATTGAAAATTATGTAGGTACATAATATGTACAAATCATAGATTCAATAAAATATCAGTAAGTTGTAAGACAAGGACGGTAAAACCAAAATATTCCTAGTACTCAAAATACGCAGGGGACTGGTAAGTAGTGAATAACCTTCTAACTGTGGATAGGGGACCTCAAAGGACTCCTGGTTTTCGTGTTGATTGGACATTTTTGTCTCTCTCTTCGATGTTCATGAATAATGAAGTTTTCTCTGTCTTTTATAACATTCTTGAATATTTGTGCTACCAGAAGTACATACATTACTATTAGGGCATTCCGGCTGAAGTTTTATTTTTAAGTTTGAGCTTTCATGGTGCAGATTTTTTTATGGCGGTGTGGATGGCTTAATGGTTAAAAAGTTACCCGCTTAATAGTGATTCTTTAATGCCTATGTATATTTAATAAGCTACTTTTGCAGAATGATTCCAATGTTGAAGGATTTTTTTTAATGTGAATACCACACAAGAGTCCCAACTGCTCCCTCCTAGAGTTATGGATTTTTTCTTTTGTGTGAATACCTCAAAAGAAACCAACTACTCCCAACCGTCTGGATTAGTATCCCCTCAGTATTGTGAGTCTGAAAATAGTGATGGAGGTAAGGAGGCGGTGAAGAGAAAGGTGGAAAAGTACCTGGCTATTGAGATCTGATCAATAAATACGGCTTAAGTCATTTCAACCCAGTTTCAATTCTCTTACACCATGGCGATACTGAGAGTATTTTCCGCTCTGGTGCGTACCTCAAATACACCATGTGTTATTTTAACTGATTAAATTACTTGATCTTAAACTGCATTGTGTCTTCCCTTTCTTGTGGGTGCTTGCAGCATACGCAAGATGCAATCCCCCGCGAGCTGCTGTCCTTCATCTTGCTTTCTACCATCTTTCCATATGTTTTACTAACATCATTGTATTAAATTTATTATGTAAGCACTTGCATACTGCTCACTAACACTATATACAGGGACATTGGCGGTCTAGACTCGTTCTAAACTAAATGTAGCTTCGTTCTTTCAAAAAAATTAGAGTCCTTGCGAGAGCCTTGAAGGAATAACCATCTGTTACTTATACTTAGCTAAGGGACACGGAAGCTAAGTGTGGTTTACGGTCAGAACGAATGCCATTCACATTTTTTGTTGGTACTTGCCTATTGATTTGAGATTTATTGTATTTATGTTCTCCATTTTATACAGGTGCTTGCAGGTTTTTTTACACGATGCAATGCCGCCTCACGGAGTCTCATGAATGAGTTTTTTTTTGTTTGCCCTGTTTAATTCACATTTGCTTTACATACATATTTTTGCATTTTGTTTTTCCTGTTAAGCACTTGCATACTGCTTACTAACAACGTATGCAGGGACGCTGGAGGTCTAGATTCGTTCAAAATAAATAAAAGTAGCTTCGTTTAATAACAAAAAAAACTTTTAACAAAAAAAAAAATAGTATCTTGCGAGAGCCTTGAAGGAGTAACCATATGTTACTTATACCAGGGCGGGTAAGTGATGGATAACCTCCAATGCACTGTGTCTAAAGCTACCCCGCTTAACTTATGCCAATTGGTGGACTTATGCCTAAATGAGGAAATCCATTTGGCGTTTTGTTTGAGAAGGTTTAAACTATCAATTTGACATCTACCTATTTTGAGGTTAGTATTTCGAAGACATTGATATAAGTAAATGGCCGCGCTCAATGCAATTACGTCCCACAGGAAAACTCTCAAATATATACTGTTATAATATAGCGGGATTTGAATCCAAGACCTTATTTTGATATATTGATTGACAACCGGATTGCTATTCGAGAGCCTAACCCCACGTTATTATTTCTATATTTACAAGTGAGCTCTGGAATTATGAAATTTGTATAAAAAATTGCAATAGGTGGCATGCAAGCTGTTTGAAAACTGAATTAACCAGAACAGAATGTATGAAACGCGTGAGTAGGGAGGGGTTTGCGGTACGGGAAGGTGGAAGATGAACGTGTGAGAGGAAGAGGAGGCGGTAGGTGAACGGGACGAATGGGAAAGGATACGTAGGGAGAAACAGTTTGCAAGAAGCATTGTAACCATAGACATATGAATATGACATGTCTATGATTGTAACGCACGCCGGGAACTAGCTAGTTTATAAACGATATATATATATTTATATCGTATATACTTTTTTTTTAGGTTCTCCGTAAAACAGTTATTCACCAAAATATTATGGAGAAGATAGCAACATTTTAAAAAGTGTGTACGTGGACAGTATTACTATGTAGTGACATGTGTCAAAGGATAGTTACTGAACTTTCTGTAGGTGACATTGAAAATGTCGATGCTCAATGCAGAATTGTTAAGCAATTGAGTTGCTCTGTTGAATGGCGCATTCTGATACGCAGAAGTACCTACTCACTTTGGTGCATAAAAAAATGCGTGGGAACTCCCACGTGTGTATGCGTTAGGGACATATGAGGTAATCTCTTTCAACATAAGCGGATTTATTATAGAACCGAAGAATAGCTTTAAAATTTTTATCTATAAATATTTTTCGGCAGGCTTCTCCTGTTAAGAACAACGATGGATACAGGGATGGTTAGTTTGCTGTTCTGCACGTTGTAAGGTTGAAGGAAGTGGAGAGGGGAAGGATATGATTAATGGGAAGTCGGTGAAGTACTTGTTTATTGGCTCTGGTCACCAAACACGAATAAAGCCATTTCAAGTAGCGTTTAATTTCTGAAGGGTCCTCTTACACCAGGGCGGTACCGAGAGGGCCTTTCACTTTGAAAAGTGCACAGCAAACATGCTATATATTACTTTAAATTATATTTTTTTTGTGAAATGATACAAATTAGTCTATTTAGTGAATTTATTTGCACATGCCGGGATTTTCACCCCCATCCTCCGGATTGCTAGCCGAGATCCTTGCCATTAGATCACGGAGGCCGACAAAAAATGTAAAGAAACAGAAAAAAAAAATTAATAAATTCCAAACCAAATATTTGTTCTTTTTTTCATCATTTTTATGCTGGGTATTGAAAAATTATCTTATGCGCATTTCAATTTTATTAGTGAAGTTAAATACATAAAGTAGTTGTTTAAAAACCAAATTCTTGTTCAGATTTGAAACCAATACAGTTTATTTTAAAATCACATTTTACCTAATCTTGAGACACGTTTTCAAAACATTTTTTTTTATCTATTTTATAATATATTCGTTTATTTTCTTATTTGTTTAACCTTAATATTCTGTTTTAACTCCAATAAGTAAAGTAGTTATAATTCCTTTATTTCGAATTTTTTTTTACATGAGCTCCGCACAGGAGGTCCTGAGAAAAATAATTTCCCTCTGGGCCTATGTCATCTTTGGGGATGCTGTGTGGAGGGTTTTTTTGAGGAAAGGAAGGGGAGGAGAGTTCTGGGAAGGAAAAGGGTTTGAGGGGTGGGTAGGAATCTGGGGTTCAGTGTGTCCTGGTCATCCGCCTAGAAAAACCTCCCCCATGAACCCGGGCACCCCTGCTAAATCACCAAACGTAGCGAACCACTTGGGGTAACCTATGGCAACAATGGTTTGGTACAAAAGCACAAAAAAACGAAATAAAATCTCCCCAATACTCCTTTAATTTCCTAATAATTTTGTGGTATTTATTTAAAATATTTTATAGAAAATATACCAAAATTGGTTTTTAATCACAATGGCAATAATTAAAACTTCTAACCCATAACATAACATTACAATGAGTAAATTGCTAACTTTCTTAGAGTTACTATTTGTACATCAAATCGATCTGAACCTCCGTAAATAATAATGATAGCTTGTTAGAGTGCGATACATTAGGCAAATACGTAATTGACATATTTTGGTAACAGAAAATCTATGATTACTTAACGTAAAGAATAAAGCACTGTCATGAAGCGTACCAGGTAGGTACAACTATCCAAATTGTAACGTAATAGTTTCCACCGTGAAAAATTATGGACACGGGTTGGATTAAAAATAAGATTCCAAATACCGGAAAATAATCATCATAAACTATGGAATAGTTAAGTACTTACTTACTACTACAGAATAAGCCTATTCGCTCATGGGGCAACTGAAAAAAAAAACACTTGGCAACTCAATCGCTACCCACAGGAAAGCAACTTGTGAAATTCATTGGCAGTCGACACACAGGCAACTTCCCAAAGACTTGTTGTCAAAAGCGACGCAATCAGTCACTCGCAACTCGCCGTGCTTGCTGACATGTTGCCGTGGTTGCGTCTCACGACCTGTCAAGTTTTTCAATAATTTGCGATATGTCAGAGCAGGAAAATATCGGTTTCGTTCAGGAGTTTGATATATTATTATTGTATATTAAGGTTGATAATTGATAAAATATTGATAAATTCAATTTTGTCAAACGAGCTGATATAATTACTGAAATTATAAAATTGAGCTGAGCCGTGTGGCAAGCTTTTTTAAGTTGCAAACCAGTTTTAGTTTGATGTCGATTTCTCCATGAGCAAAGAGCCCAGGAGTGTCAGAATAGGGTGTTTTTAAAAACCTACTGGGTGTTCTTTAAACTTACTTACATATTGTTGTTGACAATCGAATCGCCATCAAATTCCTCGTCTTTTGATGATTTTTGGCGCATTTAAGTTTTTGATCAAATTGTGACTTGAAACAACGCACCAAAGCCACAAGATTTTGTATGTTGTTTAAATATCCTTCAACAGATGTCGTTAGTGTAGATAGTTACATGGAGTTTTGAGATGTTAGGGGATGTTAGGGAAATCAACAGATTACAACTTGATTATTTTCTACATGTTTAATTTACCTATCTGAGAAACCAATTATGGATTTCCTAATTTATAATATTATATTATGTATCTATAAAATAAACCGGAATCTTACAATAACTAAAAGAAATTAAATTATCGAAGAAAGCAAACACTTTGTGGCTTGACATTTTACAGAATGAAACAAGTTCTTTGTTTAAAACCATTTTATTTAAATTTATATTCGTCGACCGGTTTCGGTCGAACTCGACCTTCTTCAGGACAATAAACATATAAACTAAATTAAATTAAAATTAATTTAGTTTATATGTTAAGTTTAAATTTTAAATTGTTTTAGTTTAAATTTTAATTTAGTTTATATGTTTATTGTCCTGAAGGAGGTCGAGTTCGACCGAAACCGGTCGATGAATATAAATTTAAATAAAGTGGTTTTAAACAATGAACTTGTTTCATTCTATAAAAGAAATTACATTATTACAACAGGAGGTAGTACATAATATAAGTCGTTGCACAATATACTATTAAATTCATGCAGTTTTGTTCACATTAATACATTTTTAATAGGTTAGGGAGAATCCCGAACATATCTAAAGTAATCCTAATCACTGGTTTAGAAGAACATTGCAATAACCTACTGAATGGAGTGAATAATAGTCTCTCACTCCCTACAGAAATTATGTAAGAGAAATTAAGAAGAACGTATGCCCGGCCCATTTCGGCCAGTTTACAAATTTAAATTTGGATTTGAGATCAAAATACCCAACCAAACTGAAAAATTATTTTTCTAATCAAAAGGTTTATCAAATATCTAGTACTGATGTGAGCTACTTTATTTATTTTTGCTTTAAATTATAAGATAAAGGCCATTAAAGATTTTAATGCTTCATGATTTTAGAGGCAACTTGGGCATTTATTAGTGAGTAAATGAAAAACAATAAAAAAATAATTTTACTACATTTATCATAAAAATATATTGAAATATAAAATAAAAATTAAGAAAAAAAATCATTTTGATAGGTGTAAATTTAAAACACAAATTACCTATTTACTTATTTATTTAGGTAATTCAATTCGGCAATGTTCTTTTAATATTTTGTTTCTTTTTGTTGATTTTTTCGTTCGTTCTTGAGCTTCCTAACAAAAACAAAATTGTTGTGAAAGTAAATATTTTTTAATAATTTAATACACTACTACAAAAGCGAGGGTCTTTTTAAATGATTTATCTATGTGAAGTTCTTCGCACTGTTTATTTATCGATGTAAATCTGCTGTTAAACGTCTTCGAGAACCTTAAAAACATCACTAAGCGCTCGCGGATGAGAGATTTTAGTCACGGCGTCACTTGGAAAATATTCAGAAATTCATTAAAATTAAAAAATGTCTAAGAAAAAGGAAAGATTCTCGTGTGTACACCTTCATATATCGTAATGGATTTTTATGCCCGCAACTGTCTGCGCAACTAAAATATCTGTTCTGCGGGTGCTCTAAGTACCTATTATAAACGTATTAGATTACATACCTAAACTATTGAATATGTATAATACCTAGTTCTTCCATCATCGACGAAAAGTCATTTTGTTAAAATCGCCGCAATATTTCTCAAAAACTTTGATAATTATAGGAAAGTCTGACATCGACCTCGTTTATTATAATGGCTTTTGTTTTAACTAATTGTATGAAGACAAATGCGTAAATGGACGCTAATTAATGGATGTAGGGCGAGCTAACGGAATGTAAACTAGTTATTTTATCGGTGAACTAAGGTGACATTTTATAATTAACTTTGTAATCGTTCTATCAATCATTATAAATTTTGTAAACTTCCCGGATTTGGTGAAATCTTTCATGAATATTCTGTTATTATTTTTTAAGTGAAACATCAAGCCCCGTTAGTGATTTGAAATTCGGGTGAAACGGAAGTGCGTCACAAAAATTTAATATTTGATGGGTCCTCGGTTCTAATATAATTCGCTAAATTCGCGCCTCTGCTCGAACCTCCCGTAGTGCAGCAGCTAAGGCGCCTGACAAATCCAAGCGGCCAGAGAGACAGACATTCAGCGAACGGAGTTCGAATCCTACGAAATCCAAAAAAAATAAACATTTTCTTTTTTCTGAAATTAATATTCAATCTTCAAACCACTTTAAAATAAACAGGCAAAAGAAAAAGCGACATACAGAGACTTTCAAGTTTCACTTCTACCGCATTTGAATTGCACACTTTGATTTTTTTTTCAATTAAATTTGTCTTAAAATATGTATTATGTGCAATACAAACGGAAGTTAAAAAGTATAAAATATGAGGCCATTGTTCTTTACTTTATGAATCGAAAGTTTTCTTTTATTATAATGCTCTCTGAAGTATCTTTTAAATACAAAGAAAAGTACACGCCCTTCTACGGGAAGGAACATCATTCTGTGGATATGTCAATACAACATATGGATTTGTCAATACATATGTATATCGTTTTAACATCCACTTTTTTCTAGTCGGGTAAGGATGGGTTCCTTACCCGACTATTGCGGTCGCAATAATGTTTCGTTCTTATATCGCACTTTTTTACTGGTCTCGAATCATTGCAAGCCCAGTATTATCCCTCAAAGCCTCCACCTTTATTTCCTCTGCTAACTGACAAAAATAACTTTTACCAATTTTCTGTAACTCTGTAAGTGGTTCTGGTGACATCTTGATCAAATTTCTGTCTTAACTATTTTTTCTATGGGAGAAGAAGATGAAGTTCTATGCCAAATGCTTCCTTTAAAGCTAGTTAAGCTTCTTTTCCGCATGGAAGAGGACGTTTTGAGAGAATGCTGAGGTTATTCAACCAATAATGACGATATTGATTCGATTAGTCCAGTAGACGGGATAAGGGGATCACTAGAGTCTGCACAGATGTGCCTCCGGGAAACTGATGAAGAGGACATTATTCTGCTATTAAAGCTTCTATCTCATGCGCATGGCAAGATTTTTGTAATTGTGTGTTATTTATTTATGATTTTGAAAACTTATAGCATTTTGATCGATAGAAGAGATTCCCAAGATAGACTGACATCTGATGCAAAAAATAATTGGATTTTTATTCGGCATGAAACCTGATTTATGGTTTTCTTCCGTATTATTTAGATATCTTAAAACGTGAATAACAATTGCTTATATCGTTCTTATACGAATATATATTTCGAATGTTTGGTTTGGCATGTTTCAATTTTAAAGCTTTTTGTATCCTAACTTATGTAAAATTTTAATTGTTAATTTAATATTTTTTTCTGTTTTTTATTGTTTTGTCTTATTATACCAATCTCTTCCAATAATTAAAAACAGCTGTTTTAAGTTTTTTTCGTAATTTGTGTACTATATTATGATTTTGTGTCTCTTATGGGACGTGTGGGATTGCACTAACCTGCCCATATTCCGGAAAAATAAATAATTTTTATTATAATTATCGTTTTCATTATTATGATTGAAATTAATAAAATCAATAAAATTATTGTAATCGTTGTTATTATTATCTGAACAACTTAACGTAACATCTATAAATAATATTTTATGGGCATTTGGTCAGTGGCACAGCAATAGACAATAGACCCAAGGCTTCCAAAGGGTCTACCCACGGGAATGTCACGCAAATATTTTCACCCACGGTGAGGTGTAGCAAGAAAGATAAATAATTAGTTTCACATTATAATACAAATTTACGCAGAACATTAAAAATTGGAAAGCCAATGTTGATAATTTATTTCACTTTTGTAAAGAGTATGTTTACATCAATTTTAATTAAAAACTACCACCAATATGTTAAGTGACCAGATCTGAATAGCCAGGTACTTCCCCACCTACCTCTTCCCTATCTCCTTCCCCCCCCACTACCTTCAGCCTCACAACATACCCCAATTGGGGATGCCATAGTCTCACTGGCTCCAGACGGGAGCAGTTGGGACTCTTGTGCGGTATTTCATGTAAAAAAAAAAAAAAAAAATTAAAATATGTATTTCTTTTGTTTTCGTTAAAGGCAATCATTTTTGGTTTGACAAGTTATTAAATTAAACAAAACCTTTGTATCAAACCACTAATTTATTTAAATTTAATCACCAATCACTTTCGATTTTCGCATTCAAGTTTCGCTTTCAGATTTTTCCACCTCAAATATATTACCATAAAATATTACTTATCAAAAATGGATTTTAAATTTTGTACATGAAAATATTTATTTATTTATTTATTTATTTATAAATAAACGCCCTTTTTCGGGGCTTTTACATATATAGCATAGAAAAAACATTTTATTGTACATAACTGAACTGCCTCAATAACAATATTTTAAATTTATTCAAAGATAAATTGAAGATGTCCACTGACTTGGTTTAATTGTTTCCCTCCATTAGTATTCTGGGCAAAGAGGAATACATATGGTAGTTAGTCCCAGAATTTCTGCACTGAAATAAATCCTGACTTCTAGTATTACGAAGTGGAATTCGGAAGCTTATCAATTCAAGTAATACCGGACTATCAACTAAATCATTTAGAATTTTATATAAAAATACCAAGTCAGTGAAAATTCTTCTGTCTGACAATTTAAGCATATTCATATCGTTTAAAAGTGTGTTGTAGTTTAACATATTTGCTGAAATACCCATTTTAAAATTTAGAAAACGTAAGAATTTGTTTTGTATTCTTTCAACAGCTTGTACGTGCATATTATAATGAGGATTCCAGACAGGAGAATTGTACTCAAGTTGGCTTCTAACATAAGCAAAATATAACATTTTAATACACTTTATATTGTTAAAGTTTCTAGTTAGCCTAGTTATAAACCCTAACATTTTTAAGCCCTTATTACAGATTTCTGTTATGTGGTTAACAAATGAAAGATTTGATTGAAAAGTGATGCCCAAGTCTTTAATTTGCATTAATGTCTGAAGAGCATTGTTATCAATGTTGTAATTAAATATCACTGGATTTTTTATTCTAGAAAATCTAACAATTTGACATTTTGAGATATTTAAATAAAGTCTATTTTCCATACACCAAATTAACAATTTGTTGATATTATCTTGAAGAATGTTGCAATGATAAATATTTTCAATAATTTTAAAAATTTTGAGGTCATCAGCAAAAAGTAAGATAGATACATCATGAAATATTTTTGTAAGATCATTTATAAACAAGATAAATAAGATTGGGCCAAGGTGTGAACCCTGTGGAACTCCACTTGTTGCATTAATTTTTTCTGACAGGGAGGATTTAATTCTAACTATTTGTTGTCTTCCAGTGAGATAGCTTTTAAACCAGGCTAATATATTGCCGCGTATACCAAGCTTTCCTAATTTCCAAATTAAGATTTCATGGGAAACTGTATCAAATGCTTTACTGAAATCAGTATAAACAGTGTCCACTTGTTTTTTTTCTTTAAAAGCATTGTTTATAAAATTTTCATAAATAATTAAGTTGGAAAGAGTACTTCTACCTGGCATAAATCCAAACTGGTGAGGTGATATAACAGGTTTTATTTGTGTAAAAAGTTTGTCAAGTATTAGGCTTTCAAAGAGTTTCGGTATGGTGGATTGAATACATATAGGTCTGTAATTACAAACATCACTTTTATCACCCTTTTTGAAAATTGGAGACAAATAACTAATTTTCCACTTATCAGGAAAAATTCCACTAGATAAAGATAGATTAAAAAGTTTGGATAATGGAAGAGCAATTACTTTGATACATTCTTTGATAAATATTGTAGGGATATTATCCGGTCCAGCAGATTTGTGGATATCTAAGGATTTAACTTTAGTAATTACATCAGATATACTTATGGTACACTGTGAAATATCAAGAGTTTCGTCTAGAGTAGTTGTTGGAATAGGAGAATTATTTGAGTCTGTTGAATAAACACTTTTAAAAAATTTTGCAAACAAGTTAACAATACCATCAGTATTATTGCTATGGCTGCCATTTAGGTGCATAATGCTCGGAAAATCAGAATCATCTTCTTTAAGAGATTTCGAGTATTTCCAAAAATAACTAACATTATTTAGTATGGAGTTTTGAATATTATTTAAATAGTTACGGTAGCAGGTCATAGACATTTTTTTACACGAAGTTCTTAAATCTTTAAATTCAATATAATCAGAATTTTTTCGATATAATTTATATTCCTTATGTTTCAGTTTTTTGGTAATAAGAAGATTAATAAGTTCATTGGAATACCATTTTGGATAGGTGCTTGGCTTATATTTCATGGTTGGAATAAACATGCTAATAGCCTTTCCCAAAACAGAATAAAAATTATTTGTAGCTGTGTTGATGTCATCATATTGCATAGATGACCAATCAAAAGAGAGAAGATAATTACAAATTTCCTCGTAATCAGTTTTGAAAAAATTTTGGTAACTGTAAGACAGCTTACAAGTATTAACATGCACATGAGGAATAATAACTTCCAGTGGAGGATGATAAGCATCTATGGGAACCAGCGGTTCACTACATTCTTCAATTAAAAGTGACTTTAAGTTAGAAAAACATAAGTCTAGGGTACGATTATTTTCGTTTGGTATAGTATTTGCCTGATTCAGACCTAGGAATAACGCCATGTCTAGAATAATGCGTTCAGACTCACTAACACTGATATTATTGTCACTGTTCATCCAGTTCACATTTGGAAGGTTATAGTCACCAGCAAGCAAAAATATTGCACTAGGATTCCTCTTTAATATAGCTTCAACTTCCTCACTATGGCATCTGTATACTTCATTGCTTGAATTTGGTGGGATATAAATACAGCCCACGATAATCTTTTTATTCTTGGCAGCATTCACTTGCAGGAAGATTTGCTCAAGTTGTTTGTGTTTTGTTGTAATTAAGTTTGCTTTGTATTTCTTTTTGATAGCGATTAAAACCCCACCCCCTCTGCTTTTAGTACTTGTCAATGAATTTCTGTCTAATCTATGCAAATTATGATTTATGAATCCTAATTCACTAGAATGAATATTTGGCTCCAACCACGTTTCGGAAAGAACTACAAAGTCGTGCCCAAACATTGGTAGTGTAGACTGGATTAAACTTAATTTTGTTTTAAGGCCTCTGACATTTTGATAGTACATTTTCAATTCGTTTTGTTTTATTTTAGAGTTTTTTAGTGGCATAAAAAATCAATTTTCTTTTTTTCAGCTTCAATTTTTCTCAAATGTACCGAGCATTCATTACTCCAAGCATAATGGTCAGTTGGTAATTGTAATTTTAGTTTCTCATTAATTTTTTTACAGTTTATGCATTGAATATCGTTTTGACAGTTTTCATAGTCATGTGCTTCAGAACATCGAGTGCAAGCTTTTTCACTTCTGCAGTCTTGTGCTTTGTGCATATAACCATTGCACTTGTAACATTTTAAACGTGAGATGTTGTCGAAAACCCTACATCTATCCCATCCAATATTAACTTTACCTTCATGTAACATTCTGTCGTATGTTTTTCCATCAACTTCCATGAAAATGGTGTAGTTAACATCCCCTCGTTTGGTTTTCACTTCTTTTATAAATTTTATCTCAATTTTAGATTCAACTGTTTCCAGGTAATCATTTTGCATCTTAATTTTTGAAACAATTTCTTCTGGCGTATATTTATCAGATAAACCAATAATTTTTAATTTGGGAAACTTAGGTTTTGGGGTATTCACATCGTATTTTTTTCCCATCTTTGAAATAATTTGTTCTTCCATTTTTTTCGTTGCAGCTACATTCTTGCATTCTACTATTGCCGCCCCTTGTTTAAAGTTTCTAATTCCGGTAACACCAAAATTAACAGGATCTATATTTTGTTTTATTTCATCTTTTGTAACTGTGTTCTTTTGATCCTTATCTTTAGGTTTTATGATGACGATAGGTTCATGTTTTTTAATTTTTATTATTTCTTCATTGATTTTACCAATTTTCGTAATTTCGGCATAGGATTTAGATTCAATATTTGTTTTTAGTAATTCAATATTTTTATCTATTTTAGATATCGATTGGTATAATCTGTCGAGTCCCTCATCTTCTTTGTTGGTTGGTGCCTTGTATTCTTGGACCATGGCCTCAATGTGGGCCATCATTTCGCACATTGCCTCAGTGAGGGAGCTCTTTTGATCTTTTGATAAAATGTTAGAGGTTAATGTTTTATTAAAAAACTTTACAAGGTTTTAAATATGTACATTGGATGATATTAGGTACGTAGATTAATTTTAACTTCAAATATAATCAAAATGTTTTTTCTGCTAAGACTATATCCTTCGTATATCGTGACGAAGTTCATGGTTTACTAGTAAAAAAAACAAGAGTCAACGTAAGCATAATATGTTATTATTTTACCCCACATATTCAAAAAACTGTTTAACAGCTTATCATTGTGTTTCTTGGAAAAATATACTTATTGAAATCAGTTGTTTAAAGTTAAAATCTGAGTTACGCATCTAACTAAATTGAAGAAATATAAAGGGTTTCAACCGAATGAATATTTTATTTTGTATTTTTGTGTACCCACATGAATTGTGGTAAATTTAATCTTCTGCGTTAAAACAATCCAAATCCAAGACATTGTAAGATTGCATTCTCCGATATTTAGAAAGATACACAACAAATGTATGTTTAAAGTACTACCAATAGAATATTCAAACACTAATTAACGGTGATTTATCCATCAAAACCCTCCGTGAAACTGACCGACTCTGTCGTAAATCACCCATCAACAGATGAATACTGGCTCATTATTTAAAAGTTGGTTAATCCACTGTCCCAACAATAATTATTCTTATTCAATCTTCCAAACAAACGACATCTGGAACGCGCCATTAATTAGGCTGTCACGCGGTCCAATCTGAGCGATGATTTGGGTGGGAAGATGACAATTATTAGGGAAGATCTGGTACTAAATATAAATGCACCCTTGTTTATGTTTGGACTTCTTCTTCAAAAAAGATAAACGAAATATTCCGTTGATAATAATAATGGAAGTATTGGAGAAGCCCAGACTGGTAATTTGGTTGATTTGGAATTAAATAATTTATTTATTTTGGGAAATCGACAGTTTACATTTTTTCAGTTTGTGCATGTTTGTAAAGCCAAAATAAAACCAATTATGGATTTCCTCCTTGTGACTTTACCTCTCATTAAACAACATAATAAAAAATGAGAAATAATAAAATTTATAATAGAGGAATATGAAACCAAAAATTATATAAAACAAAATATTGTATAAAACTAAAATTTACATATAACATAAAAAATATCAGTACATTGGTAAAAAGCCAGGTTGTACATATAAATCAAATCATAACAGAATTATAGGTATAAACGATATAAACATGAGAAACATATTCACATAATATATTCATGAAACATCAGAGAAATACTCTTTTATGTACCCCTTATATTTGGTAAGTTCGAAATTAAAAATGTCCAAAAGGTTTAATGGACGGGCCATTTTCGTGTTTTATGTTGAAATCTGAGTACGACATTATTTATTAATACTATAGAAAGGAGCTTTTAAAATGGGTTACATAAGTGCAATGTAGCAAGTATATTTTTAGATCAGATAACGTAAGTAGTTTTGGATGTCTAGAAACAGCCAAATACAAAATGGCCAATGTTGATTATTGATATCAATTCAAATTTTAATCTCTTCAGTTTAAAACTATATTTACTTTTGTCCGAGTGGCATTATCTAACATATCCAAGAACGTAAAATACTCGGGGCACATCAATAACGAAGACGTTAGTGGAGTGTTAGTTATGTCCAATATGGTTACACAAATGCAGCACAACATAAAAACATATGTTCAATGCATTCTATACGAACTTTTTACTGACCTAGCTTGACTGGACGACTCTGCATCCAATATAATAACGCTTACAGAATAATATTTGGATGAACAGATTTGGATGTAGATATGTTGAAGATGTGTATGTTCACAGAGTACCGACTGAATGGATTCGCCGACCTGGTGAGGTACCGAGTCACCGGGCCTAGGATGTGACTAATGGCATTCTACAACGCGGTGAAAACCTAAGCCTTCCACCATCAAGTAAACGCTGGGCCCGAGCTCATTCAGGACCACGCGCAAAATAATTGTTTATTTTCTCACTTATTGTATTTTATTTGTTAACCATACCATGTGATGTAAGTTATTATTTATTTCAATTTGGGAGGCGGGAATGGGTACCGCCGCCCCGGTAACCTTTATTGGATAACCAACACCTCTGCCATAGGTCACCCCAAGTTGTTCGCTGCGTTTGGTGATTTAGCAGGGGTGCCCGGGTTCATGGGGTGAGGTTTCCCTAGGTATTGGAAGCGGATGACCAGGACACACTAAATCTCAGATTCCTACCCACCACTTAAACCCTTTTCCTTCCCAGAACTCTACTCCCCTTCCTTTCCTTAAATAACCCTCCACACAGCATCTCTAAAGATGACATAGGCCCTGAGGGAAATTATTTTTCTCAGAGCCTCCTGTGTGGGGTTCACGTAAAAAAAAAAAAATTACCCCTAACCGATGTCGTCATTTTGGAATCGTATATTCAAATGGACTCACATACGAAATACCTTTTAATTTGAAAAAATGTTATTATTTTAGTTCTGTTTTTGAGCAATAAACTAATAAAAAAATCTTATCCGTATCGCCCCTCGTATTTTTTTTCCTTTCCAGAACTTCTTTTTCTTCCTTTATCTAAAAAAGACCCTCCACACAACATCCCCAAAGATGACAAAGACTCTGAGGAAACCTTTTTTTAATTAGGGTTTCCTGCGTGGAACTAAGGCAAAAAGCCAGGAGCCTGAAATTCTGAAGCCGCGCGGTTGGGAGAAGTAACTTTTTTTTGGGTCCAATGGACTCATGATTCCGGTTAAGGGTTAATTATGTACAACTATATAGGACGTGTGGTATTGCACTGGCATCCCCACATCCGGGAATAAACATATATTTTTGTAATCATTATTATAAATCACAGTAACTAACTGACTTCGCTTTTCCCTATTAAGAATGTTCAATATTCATATTCATACCAATAATTAGGGAGGCGGGTATAGGTACCGCCACCCCGGGAATCATTATTACACAACAAACACCCCTGCCATAGGTCACCTTAAGTGGTTGACTACGTTTGGTGACTTAGCAGGAACCCCCGGCTTCATGGGGTGAGGTTTGTCTAGGTCTTGGCAGCGGTTGCGTTTTCCCATCTACTGCGTGGCGGACCGGATCGGATGAGACTGGTTGAGGGAGACCTTTTGATTTCTCTAGCCAGACTTTTTTGACCCATCGCCTTGCAGTGGGAGGAATGGATTCATACGTCCGTCACTCCTGGACACATCGACCACCACCCCTCATACCTTTTTCCTTCCCAGAACTTCCTCTCCTTCTTTTCCCTAAAAAGACCCCCCCAACAGCATCCCCAAATGACGTTTCATGTGTGAAGCTATTGTAAAAAATAAAAATGTAAGTAATGTAACAACCGATTAGTATCCCTCTTTTGATTCCAATTGAATCATCTTTTCAAACCGGCTTAAATGTGTTCCGCGAATGTAATTGAGTTTACCAAAGAAATGTTTTTATTTCCTACAATTGACTTAGCCTTTGAAAAGGTACGGTTTTCTAGATATATTTGTTTTCTTTAACAGCTCTCACAGTCCTCTTCTTAGAAATCCTTTGTGCTCTGCATTTTATTGGATTTCTACTCTTCTTTGAGAATAAATATTTCTTTGAAATATTTGTAGAAAGACATAAAACACCTTTCTTTTGTGTGATGTCTTAAGCTGATTTGAAAGAACAACGATTGTAATATAATAATTTATTCATTTGTACGACATCTGATCCGTGCTGTGTGGGTTTGAAAATGAAACGTTAAGTTTGTAAAATGACGAAAAGTACTAAATTTCAATCGTTTATCGGTTTATTTTAACAATTGAATTTATTTTCCTCGAATTGTATGACAATTCACTCAAGATTACGAGTTATTTTCACAATGATTCGATTATTATTGTAAAGCACGCTTTTGTGGATAAATTCTTTCAAGCGCGCTTTAAGTTCAATTTGATAAAACGAAAAAATGAAATAAATTCTACTAACGTCTGATGACTAAATCAAATTTGACTAATAACTGATTTAACTCATAATTTACCACAAGTGGTTCGCTGCGTGTGGTGACTTGTCAGGGGTACTCGGGTCCACGGTTGAGGGTTGACTAGGTCTTGGCAGCAAATTCGTTTGCCCACCTACTGCGTGGCGAGCCGGATCTGGAGAAACTGGTTGAGGTAGTCCTTATCCAGAACTCTCCGGCTGCAATATCTCGAACCATTGCCTTGCACTGCAGTGGGCCGAATGGTTTTATACGTACCCCCCAGATCATACCTATCCTTCACGGAACTTCCCTTCCTTCCTTTCCCTACGAAGACCCTCCACACAGCATACCTGAAGATGACGTTGACGCTGAGGGATTTTTTTTTAAAATAGGAGTTAATGTAAAAAAAAAATAAGGCTGGTTTGTTTCAAAAAATTTGATGGATTCATCAAATATTTGAAGTTGATTTTCACGTTCTGTGTAAGTTCTATCCAAGTTCTGTTATTACATCGTTACAGGACAGTTGCTTCACAAAACTGAAATAATCACAGAATTTGAATAGAACTTACACAAAATGTGAAAATTTACTTCAAATATTTGATGAATCCATCAAATTTTTTGAAACAACTGCCGCTAAGCTTAGTACCACTTTATTATGCAGTAAAGTGGCTATTCAAACGAAGTTATTGTGATTATTAAAATAACATGTAGTTTTCGAAAATTAAAATTTTCAAAGCCAAGAGAATTCGAGTTTTAAAATCATCTTCCACAAAGTTATGTGTTTGCATTTCCAAATCATAAGACGTTGCAATAAATACGTTGAAGTAGGGGTGTTCTTAACTTTCTGACCCAGTAAACATAACCACAAGTCTTAGTATCTCCGCTCTTTTTCCTGCGCTGCTTTGCGGAACAACATAAAGCGGATGAATGTGGAAATTATTTCTTTCCCGGCGGTTAAACTCATTTTCGTTTCATTAAAGTTACATGTTCATAGCTGGGGAGAATTTATTCGCTAAATTTATTCTGCTAACCATCTTTGTCGTCGGCGGGCCTCGTAAAATAAATACCTCGGAAATCTTGTAATTTCACCGTGGGCAAATTGTCCGCTTTCACAAGACGTTGTTTACGGAACTTTCCCGCAGCCAGGCGACATCGCACTTTCTAAGAAGTTGTCCGGTGAAGTTTTTTGCCCGTAAAGCGAGCCCGTGCCCGCGTCCGGTAGCTGGTTGCCGAGTTACGAGCTTTGCCGAACTTTACGACTCAATGCATTTCATATTTCCAGGCGGTGAGCTTTCCAAAGCTGAAACACTGTACTTTGTCCCGTAGAAACTGCCGCTGCAGGTTGGATTAGATTTACATCCCAGTCAGAATGAAAAATGTCGTCATTTGATATCAAAGGAGCGCAATGTGTTAACTTTCATGCACTTGTCAGTTTAACATTGTTAGTACCTGACCTGGAATACTCGTTTATTATTAAAATGCTTTACATATATACAATACGTGGAAAGTAATAATATCTGTAGCACGAATTTGAACTGAAATTCTGAAAACTTGTCTGTCAAACTTGCATGTCCATTTACTGTATTACAAAAGCCTAATTCCGTCGACTGAAATTACAGTTATATAATTTACTCAATCCACAAATATTGCAGATGATTAAATTACTCGTAATTTGTCCAATGTTACCAGTGTAAGTGCCAAATTCATAAACCTTAAAATTCAATCACCATGAATAAGTTTTTTTTACAAGTTTGGAAAGAATTACGTTTACTTGTTACGTTACATTCTGCTACCATGTTTAAATTTGAATTTATATTACTTTATTCATTACTATCATCTTCTTTCCTCTAAACTGTTTGCACGAGTAAAGAAATAAATAAATAGTTTTATATGAGAGGCTATTTGAACTTTTTTTTTACATTAGTTCCACACAGGAGGAAAGGCCCTGAGGAAAATAATTTCCCTCAGGGCCTGTGTCATCTAAGGGGATACTGTGCGGAGGGTCTTTTTAAGGAAGTATAGGAAGTTCTGGGAAGGAAAAATGCTTGAGGGGTGGGTAGGAATCTGGGGGTTGATGTGTCCAGGAGTGACTTATGAACCGATCCCTCTAACTGCGGTGGAAGGCGATGGGTTGGGAACTGCAAAAAATGTTTCACATTTGTTTTTCCATTTCGTTTAAACCATTTACTGAAAGGTATCAACCATTAAAAAAATATTTAAACATAAATTAAACAAAGCCGATAACGGTTGTTAGTTATCGTTATCAATATTCAATTCACTTTGGAAGCAAGTAAGAACACTCATTAGCTAATAGGGACTGATGACAAACAATTGATCACTGATGCAAGGCAAGTGTTCGTTAAGACTATTTACTAGATTCGCAATCATGAAAGTTCAATGTAGTCGACTCTATTCTCGTTATAAATCACAACATCGAATGAATACTTAATGTAGTCATGTATGTTTACTTATAACTTATAGAGATGAAAGTGGTACGATTATTCCACTCTGACATGAGAAAAAAACAACTGGTTCAATGTGTAATATTACTTGCTATTCATGGGTTGTTTATTTTCATATTAACTTTCTATATATATGTCCTATGAATTTTTGCGGAAACTTCGCTGGTTTGTGCAACCATGTCATATATAATTACCTTAATTAAATATATTTTGTTTCGCTAATGAAGTAAAATAATAAAAAAAAACTTTAATCATACACTATTGAATTTATTTAGAATAGAAATTTTTCATTTCAAATAAGTTTTGTACGAGTATATTGCTCTCCGATATTTGTGCAGGTTTGTAAATCAAAAATAATTGAACAGTTAATATTTTTTAAATTTGGTCAAACATTTTTTAAATTAATAATAAATTGTAAGGCAAAAATATAATTTAAAATGTTTTTTCCTAGCTGCGGGTTCCTATGCTTTATTTATGATTTAGTTCAATACGTTTTGTTTGGGCATCTACAACGCTTTTTCAAAAGATTTTTAAAACCCTATGAAACTCGTATTGTGTGTCAAAAATTTTTCAAATATCAAAAACAATTCGTTTTTTTTAAAGTAGATCGTCGTTTATTTGGTGACCGGACAACTCATAATGAAATCAACTCAATACCTACTTTGAAAAGTCATTAAAAGTGTATAAAAAAAGTTGGTTGAAAACGTTGCGTTAGGTTAGGTTATGGGCTATATCAATTTTTTTTCATAGCTTTTAATATTTTTTCGAAGAGGTGTTGAGTTGACTGGATTTTGAGTTGACATACAACCGATATATTTTTAATGTGACTGAGAGAAATGATTTAATGATAATAAATATGATGGATATTCTCAGATCGCCGCCGGTTTCGCAGATTATTTTCAATCAGAATTTAGCGACAATATTCTCAAACTTGATATTTCCTCCATAGATCCATCGTATTATAACTCTTTACGTGTACAAATTCATTTAATTGATGATGACCTATAACTAAAACCTTAATACTCCGTCGATCCAGATTGCATTCCACTTATCACACTCACTAGCTATTAAAGTTATTTAATTCAATATCTGAAACACATTTTTAATCTTCCACCTCGTAATAATATCTTAACAAAAGTCACGCTTAAACACAAAAAGGCAAATAATTGGTAATTGATAACTATAGCATGTCTCATCACCACCCACAAAACATTTAGAAACACTAATTTATTCACTATATAATCAAAAAATACATTTATTCACTGAGAATCGGAACGAATTTCACCCCATTCTGTCACCTTCATCAAACCTTATGAACATCACTACTAACATAATTTTTTTTTTACATCAGCTTCATACAAGAGGCCCTGAGAAAAATAATTTCCCTCAGGGCCTATGTCATCTTTGAGGATGCTGTGTGGAGGGTTTTTTTAGGAAAGGAAGGAGAAGAGAGTTCTGGGAAGGAAAAGGGTTTAAGGGGTGGGTAGGAATTTGGGGTTCAGTGCGTCCTGGTCATTCGCCTCCGAGACCTAGACAAACCTCACCCCCATGAACCCGGACATCCCTGCTAAATCACCAAACGCAGCGAACCACTTGGGGTGACCTATGGCAGAGGTGTTGGTTATCCAATAAAGGTTCCCGGGGCGGCGGTACCCATTCCCGCCTCCCAAATTAATAAATAGTTTGAAAAATTTGGACATATTGATGTGATTTATACAGACTTTGAGAAGGTATTTGACATAGCCGACCACTGTAATTTATTAAAAAAAATTGGGTGCCATCGTTTAATCTCAGAATTGTCTAGCTTTTGTGGCTAGCTACTTACACAATCATCATCATTATGTCTGCCCGGATACTAGAATGTTAATTACGGACATCACAATACAAAACTTACTCTGGAATTCACCAGGGATCGAACCTAGGACTTCTTCTCTTTCTTTAATTCACGTTAACGATATTTGAAAGACCATAAACCGCTCAAAAATATATCGGTTTCTCTGATATCAATATTTTCAATCTATTTTCTGCAGAACTTTACTAAACTTTTTTCTTGTCAAATGGTCGGAACTAAACAATTTACCCTTCAGCATCCAAAACTGCAGTGTAGTAACATTTAAAAAATCCAAAGATACAATCCTGTTCTCCTGCTATTAATAAAAACATGCAAAAATCAGATTTGAGACCTTGTGTGGTTTTCGAAGCAAATCTTTTTTTCAAATCCCACACACCTATCTAACGTTGTCTTCCGCACCAACAAAATTCTTGGATTTGTTATTCGTAATGCGAGATCATTTACTAATGAAATCGCAATACGGAGAAAACATGAAACACTTGTTCGCAGAATCCTGGAGCGTCGCTTCATTATTTGGGCCGCTTCTCTAGAAAGCAATATCCTAGAAATAGAAAACATTCAACAAGGTTTTTTGTATCGCGTATCGTAGGGAATATACATACTATTAATTTCTGTATTTATCCCTGTTCCTAAAAAGAATTCTTGATTTCAACATTTTAGAAGCCCTCCGGAAGATATTTTTAAGGTGAACATTTTAAAGTTAATCTCTGGAACTATACTTAATCCACATATGTTGAAAGAGGTTAACTTGTGTGCTTGCGAGTATATTCATGAGAGATCCCATGCACTTTTTATGCTCCTAAAGTGATCCGCCTGCCTATCAGAACACGCCAATTCACAGAACGATCAACTGCATAACAATTTTGCATTGACCATCGACATTTTCAACGTAATTCACATTTAGTAACTGTCTTTTGAAGCATGTCAGAAAATAGTAAAACTGCCCCCCTGACCTTTTCATACTCACACATAGGTAAAAGATGTAATATTCTCCGCCATATAATCGTTTTACGAATAACTTTAAAATATATTTTTTTAAATAATTTAATGTGTAAAAACTAAGTGACATGTATAATAATTACATTACAACAATTTAAAACTGACTAACCATCATACCGTTTCACCACAACTGCAAGACCATAAAACACCGGTCTTGGCACACACTTGCTTCAATCATATTCATACATACCCTTCTGTTATGTTATTAAATTACTCTTGACATGGTCCGACTCAAGTATTTGGTACTCAAATATTTGGACTCGATCGTGTCCCTACTTCTTCTACCAATCACATTCGCGACATATATTCTACATACTCAATTTAAATAATAACCAGTGATACATAATATTTTAAGAACGGTTTATTTATAAAAGAAGGTCTCTTGGGTAATTATTATTACGTTTTACAGCTGTTTTCTATTACGAAAGCACTGTACACCAGTTTTTTAGATGAAATAATATTAGTATAAATATTAGTATAATAAACTTAACTTGTTAAAAAAAATAAAAAAACCTAAAATCAAGTTGTTTTTACATTAACTCTACACAGGCGGCCCAGAGAAAAATAATTTCCCTCAGGGCCTATATCGTATTTTGTGTCGAGAGTGTTTTTTTGGAAAGGAAGGGGTCTCAAAGAGACCCATGTTCTCATGAGACAAATTCAACTTTGTATAAATGTTGGGCACGCGTTGGCATGTTTCCCTAGTGTGCCGAAGGTTTCAATGACGCTAGATCCTCGAAGCTCGTTCCATTTCAACGAGCTTTAAAAAAAACTCTAGTACAAGGACACCATTTCCACCAGACGCCTGTGCTCTAAAGATTGGAATCCATTTGTTTAGCTTATCAAGTCGAGTCGAGGGTTTTTCAAGTATTTTGGGGCTCTAGACCAGAGGTGGCTGGCAAATTCGACCGTAGGGCGTACTTGCAATTTCGACAGGGTTAGCTGAACAGTACGCTTAGCTTCTACCTGACTCTGGCTTCGTTAGAGACCCCTTACCTGGGCTTAGAGTTACACCAAGCATATCAATTGAAGACCTGTTCTTAAGATTGCATCCATCAAGACAAGATTTATATTGCTATCATTTTAGACAAAATCATACATGATTGGGGCTTTGAAATATTAAATTACACGAGCTCTTCTAATTGAGCTTTAAAACAAAAAACAAACCGAAAAAATCTCAAATAAATCATGAAGCGTGACATAATTTTTCTCTCGATGAGCAAACTTGTCATGGGCAAGTGTTAAATTAATTCATTATTTAAAATAAAAAAAAGTAAGAAATCTAGTCTCGAAGGCTAAAAGAAGTTACAAAACAAATTATAATTACAACAGGCCATTTTGCGAACAAGGTATACGTAACGTAACCTTCTTGGCATTAAGTCGACAAAGCCACAGTAGACTTCAGGTAATAGGTCATTAAGTCTTCCTGCAGCGCGGGGCGTACTTTACTAGAGAAATAATAATATATTCACTAACGGGAGGGATTTATACTGCAGCGGCAAGGGAATTCTGCTTTACCTTAAGTACTTACCTAAATTGCTAAAAATGAACATACCAATCCAAATTTAACAATAAAAAAATTAAAGCCATAAATCATGAGTTTCTTCTCTTTTTGTAACAAATTTATCTCCTCAAATCTTCATCAGAATCATCTAAAATTAATAAAGTGATTTGTGCTTTTTGAAGATAAAATTTATTTCCAGGCTATCTCTAAGCCACTTAATACAAAATAAAAAACATTTTCGTAATGTATGATCGTATTATTTTATTCCCTTTGTTCATTAACTAACTTTACTATATATCTTTATTATCTTCTTGGAGTTTTATTCATTCATTTAAATTAACGCCACCCAGGAGGAAAGTAATTTCCCTAAGGGCCTATATCATCTTTGGATATGCTGTCTGGAAGGAAGTCAAAGACGAGTCGTAAATGCAACCCGTTCTCCTGTGACAAATGTCAACCGTGAACATATGTTGGGAGGGCGTTTGGCGTGTTTCCTGATGCATTCGTGCCGAAGGGATCAATAACGCTAGACCCTCGGAGCATCTTCCATTGAAATACGGGTAGAACAAGGTCTGAATACCTATGCTATAGGTTGCAAGATTTAACAGACCGCCTTTTAACAGACCCGTTTCTGCACAGAGTCAATGGTATTTTTTAGGAATTTTGGGGCTCCAGACTAGAGGACCTCAGACTCCCAAATTCAACAGTGAGACGCACTTGCGATTTGTACAGGGTAAACAGTTGACTACTACAATTTTGGATTCGGAAAGAACCATTTATTAGAATAACTCACTCCTTTGGTGAATTAAAAAAAAGAGAATGATTATCTGAAAATCGTTAGTAAGAAACTCAAACTTTTTTAATTTTATTATTTTATTTTTGCGACTAAATAAAATAAAAGTATATTCAAAATATAATGGTGAATTTAAGTAAGTATAGATATTGTATTTCTTAGTCCTCCTCACTGGGGAGTCCTGTGCCAAGGTGGACTAATGTAATTTCAATTTAGTTTATTTGTCTTATATTTCGTTTTAGTGTCTTCATTAGGGTTTTTTCATTGACCTCTTTCAGCCGCCTTCCAACGTGATGTCTAACTGAATTATATTTACTATTATTGTGACAGGCTAACACGTCAAATAAAGTGGTGAACGGACAACTCAGAATCATGCAACTTCAACACTTCCTTTGAAAAGTCGTTGAAAGTGATGAACAAAAAAAATCAATTAAATGAAGACAATATTAGCGAAACTCAATCGAAAATCTGAAAACAGAAAAATGCAGGGATCATCAGGAACTCTTAGTCCAAGTATGATACAGTTGTATATGACCGAATTGGATAAGAACACATTAACTCAGTTGGTACAGTAGAGCCCCGGCAAGGAGAAGGTCATGGGTTCGAGTCCTACATGTGACCGTATCTTTCCTGACTTTTATGTTTTCAAATGTATTTAATTTTTTAGTTATTAATAAACACCCTTTTTGAGGGCTATTACATATATAGCATTGTTAAAAAATTGCATGTATATTGTACATAACTGAACTGCCTCAAAAACATTATTGTATATTTGTTTAAAGATAAATTGAAGATGTCCACTGACTTGGTCTCCATTAGTATTCTGGGCAAAGAGGAATACATATGGTAGTAAGTCCCAGAATTTCTGCACGGAAATAAATCCTGACTTCTAGTATTACGAAGTGAAATTCGGAAGCTTATCAATTCAAGCAATACTGGACTATCAACAAAATCATTTAGAATTTTATATAGAAAGACCAAGTCTGTGAAAATTATGCAATTTTCGATTGAGTTTTGCTAATATTGTCTTCATTTAATTAAATATTACAATTTGAGGTTTTACTCATTAAGTTAAAAAAAAATTAAATGGTTTAATAGGTTTTGTAAGGTTACGTTATGGGCTTTTTTTAATTTTTTTGTTCATTAATTTTAATGGCTTTACAAAGGGGTGTTAAATTCCACTTTGTTGAGTTGTTGTGGGACCAAATAAAATCAATCTCTATAAAATTATTCTTTAGTATCAAGTCAAAATTACTAGACACCTTCGTTGAATAAGTCCACAGGTATTAAGCTCGTTTAACACCTTTATTCTACCTTTGCTTTTCCTTCATTAAATTTCCCGAGCAGGTGTGCGGAAATTGCGGAATGCAACAAAACGACGAGATGAGCGGCTGAGCTCTTCAATAGTCGGATATCTTAGCGCGCTGAAGTGGCTGGGAATTCACGTGCCGGGAGCGCAGAAGTACAACGGAGTCGGAAGTATTCGTATAAATCTCTCTACGAAATCAAGATACCAGTGTAGAAATTTCACGCTTCTCGCTAATAGCGGAGGCAGTCGCGAGCACGGCGTGATTTTGCTATTAGGAGAACATAACGCCGAGGACGTCTTCTTCTCTTATGTCTTGGAGCGTGTTATTGTTATCGTATTTTCCTCAGTTTTTAAACGCGTTAGGACGTAAATTATTCACCTTTCCATATAACGAAAAGTCTTTATCAAAAGATGAGAACGTTAAATTGTTATTATGAGCCATGGTAACGTTTGTGTAAACATCAAAGCCGTATAATGTGATACACAAATCAATAAGCATCATTATAACAATTTTTAATAGATTTTTTTTTTTGTCGTTTTTTTTATTTGTTTGTATAGTTGATTAGTTAAATATCTCTGAAAAATTGAAATTTGAGCCGAGTACGTAAAATTATGTAAAACGTGGGTTACATTCAACTCAGAATCACGCAATTTCAATTCCTCTTTGAAAAGTCATTAAAAGTTATGGAAAAAATTGAAAACACCCCATAACCTAACCTAACGTAACCCATTAAACTAATTTATTTATAAATTTTTATCATCACTTTTTTTTTACTTTTCTAAGGAGGTTTTGAAGTTTCAAGTTTCTGAGTTGGCCGGTCACCGTAAAAATGTACCCTCTGTCTTGTATAATACTCGGAGTACTCATAAACACCACCAGTCAATTATAATGCACAAAAACTTGCAGTGAATTCAACAAAATGTTGTAGTTTTCTGGGGTATTATTAGGATATTTTGGACTGTTATACCCTCGGTGCTTTTTATAGTATATTTAATACGAAAAACAAAGAGACGTGTAAATAATATTTGATTTTGGTGAGCACGAAAATATTACTTTCCTCATTATATCAAAACTCAGTATTTGGAGATGTCTGACTAATTTGGGCGATTGATATGATATCTGTGATATGAAAAAATCCATACCAGGGTCAATATAGCAGTAAAACAGCCAAACTAGGTGTCTTCCACGGCCATGAAATTGTAGTCCTTGCGGACTTAAATAGTTGTTTTAATTGTAACCCTTGTCAAAAATAATATTATAAATGATTTTTTCATTGGCTGGAAAAGAGTAAAATAGTCGTCAGCCTTCAGTATGCCTCCGTTACAATCCAACCAAATCAAATTCATATTGCATTTAGTATTAAAACAGGAATAGAGTAAAAAACCTTTTATGTGAGTAAAAATGATTTAATACCTCTATTTTATAATTTTTCTCTCGGTTAAAAGAAAAGTTTTTTTTAAATTATTGAATTAGTAATTGATAGAAAAAAAGTTTTCTTTTTATTGATAAGAAATTGATAAGAAATCTTCTAGCTACTAAAAAAGAAACCTGACATGAGTTTTCGAGATTGGCAAAGGCCTGTTCTAGCAATCGCGCATCGCTCTCTCTCCGGCAATCAGTTTTCAATTGAATTCTGTTCAAAGACTTTGCTCACTTTCTGAGAAAGACTCTCCACACAGATTTGCATAAATTGTCCCTGGAACTTACCTCCATTACAGGCAATATGCCTTAAATCAAAAACAAAAAAGCTCTAGAAAAAATAATTTTATGAAGAGTTTTTTTAAAAGCCAAAGTTAAACATTCAAATTTATGGAAAAATTGGATATTTTCATTCCAGAATTAAGTATTTTAAAATTTATTAAAATAAATTTCATCGCTTTGGGACATTAATTTTTGAGCTGAATCTCTCAACTTTTATGAGAGCTTAAAATTAAAAACCACCTTTATCCTGGAATTTTAATTTTGTTTCATAATAATAATTTAAAGTTATTCGAGCCGGCAATGTCCCGGGACAATGATTAAGAAAAATCAAATAACTGAGAGATAATAAAGAATGTATGTTTACATAAGGAATCAAAACATCAAACATTTTTGTGGACAGAGAATGTGACGTCTCGGGTTTTCAAATTAACTCCTTAGTTCGTGATGGAATAACGCGGAGAGCTGACTATTTATTTTTGTTGAACTAGACATTACGGCGTTAGTTCTCACCGTTTCAGAAAGTTCTTTGCTCTAAACTAAACCTTTACTCTGCTTTTGTCTGCAATCACGTTTTGCTTTATTTATGGTTCACGTACATGCCCGTATTATGGTGGTAACACAATACAAATAGAGTAATACAATGCAATAGTACAATGACATTGTAAAACTAATAACAACGAAAACAATAAAAAAAATTGCTCTTCGCCACCTGCGTTTCATTATGTGGGCTGCTGTCCAATTATTGGTGACTGACGTATTTGAGTGCCTGGGTGTTGGTAAGCAAGTCCGGAGATGTCGTGTTGGATCAGGCTTGCGGTCCATGTAGGCACGTAAGCATTGCCTAACATACCTTACTCGGATAAATATACAAATAATATTAAAATAATTGCATTCAATCAATTTACACTTTCAAAAATACGTATAAGTATTAAAAAACCGAGTGTGCAATTCACACACGGTAGAAGTGAAACTAAAGTAGACAACAGGTGGAGGCTACGGTGCTAAAGAAGTTTCACTTAAAAAAAAATTAAGTTGTAGCACCACACCGACTGTATTAGGTTTCATGGACAGGAACAAGGTATGCAAAAGATTTGTCTTTTCAAATATTGTCATCGCGTGCGTGCGCGATGCACCATCATTGCGATCTCATAGTGAAGTGCGATCTCATAGGGAAGTCTCTATTGTGTTAGTGTCGAAAAAGGCGGTGCTTTTCGTTACAAATTTAACAATCAGTGCCACCCGTTCGTATCTTTAAATTGGTACAACTTATCAAACGAAATAATTGTCATATTGAGTTCGCGTTCTCTTACGCAATTATGAAATCGAATGAAAACAAATCAATTAATTGGCTTGAATTATGCACGAATGGGGCGGAAATCTAGATATTCGATGGCTAAATCCAGCAGTTAAGCAATTCCTTTTTATATAGATTAGATAAAATATGTTGTTTTTTACTACCTACCAAAATTGAAAACTCTGTGCAGGCCACTATGCTGCATAAAAACAGAATCCAAGAATTCTGCTTCTCCAAGTCCTTATTTAATGCCCAGAAGGCTTTTACATGATTAATACACAATTTTACAATTTTAAAATTACAGATAATTTTGAAACTTAAGAAAGAAATATTAAAAGTAAAATTCCATCAGACAAAAATGAAAACAAGTCATAAAAATACAAGAAACAAAAACTGAAAAATACAGCACTTTGACAGGTATTCAAAAATACAAGATGTGTTAAGGAATATGTTGGAATAAATATTTTACATGATCCATAAAACTTGCCAAGTTGATAATAAATATGTCAAAATCACCTAAGTAATGATTTCCTGAGAGTGGGCAATGAAGTGACGCTTATGAATGCTGCAATAGAATAGTATATTATGTCATGTTGTTACGTTATTCGTAAATTTTCGCAGGAGTTCGCAACAGTTGAATTTAGAGTTTAATATTTTGAATAAAAGAGTTAAATCATTTATTTTGCTTACGTCTTCTAATGTATGTAATTTTAGAATTTTTAATAATAAATTATAGTTTTAGTGTTCAAATGGGGTATTTAATTTATAATTCAATTCAAATTCAGATGCAGAATTTTTTTCGTATTGGCTCAATATTATTAATGTGAATTTTGTAAGATGGAGACCAAAGTACTAAGTTATATTCAATTAAGCTTCTTACTAGAGATACGCATACTAGTTTAATGGCTTGTAAGGAATTAAAGTTTTTCTAGTGTTTTCATACCTAAATTCACAATTTGGTAGATATGATTGGAGAAACATAATTTTTCATCCAAAATAAATCCAAGAACTCTCATTTCCGTGCCTCTTTCTAAAACTGTGTTGTTGATGAAATATTTGAATACAACAGGGTTTTTATTTCTGAATAAAGGGAAGGATTTGGACTTTTCTACATTTAAAAATAAATTATTTTGATAGCACCAATCTTTGAAATTCATAATATTTCGCTTAGTATATGTAATGATTTTTTTTTTTTTTTTAATCTTTATTTTTTCCCATTATTATAAACATTTCAAAATACACATATAAGAAAGAAATAAATCAAAAGTTAGGAATAATTAAATCTACATAAAGTAAAAAGTAGGTGATGGGAACCCACAAAGGCACTGCCTGTGCGTGGGTAATATAAACAAAAATGCATACATCAGTAAGTACAATTAACAATAGTTATAAGTTATAAAAAAGTTATATGAGTTAGAATTAAAATGAAAAGTGATGTATTAAGGTTAACATAGAATTTATAGCAAAAGTGTTTTGACATCTGCACCATAAAGCCATAATTTTAATTCTTTTATGTAGAGTGATATTTTATCTGTCGTTTGAATGTGTTTTGGTAGAAGATTAAATGTCCGAGGACCAATAAAGCTGCTATGTGTTTGCATTAATTTGGTATTGATTTGAGGGGTGTAAAAGATATTATTAGTCCTTTTGCTAATTCTATTTTCATTTTTTTCGAAACAATTTTTGTTTTTAAATACATATTTCATTGTCTGCAATATAAATAATTTACGGATGTTGAATATTTTAGTATCTTTGAAAAGTAACTCAGTCGAGAATGTTTTAGTTCTATTGTACATAACTTTAATAATGCGCTTTTGAGTGTTTTGTAAAGGCTTAATAAAAGCATCAAGCGCACCACCCCATCCTTTAATGCCGTACATTATTGAAGATTGCACCAGTGAAAAATATATCATTCTCAATTTGTCAAGATTAAGTACTTCCTTAAGTCTATAAAATGTATATGTAAGGTATCTTAATTTCGAGATGATTTTAACAATTTGTGTTTTCCAAGTTAGATGTGTATCAATAGATACTCCTAAATATTTGATACTTTCTACTTTAACAAGTTCATTGCACAGTGTACATGTATCTTGATTGCAACTTGTATTGTGAATTCTAATTTTAAGGTTATCATGAGGTTTATTTTTATTGCTTTTATAAAAAGTTAAATAAAATGTTTTGCTGTAGTTTAAAATGAGTTTGTTACATTTTAGCCACGTTGAAACAAGTGCAATACATTCTTTTGCCTTAGAAAAAGTTTCGTTCCAAGAATTTCCGTTAACTATTATTGCCGTGTCATCGGCGTAAGAAATAATTTTTCCTGGGATTACAAAATTACACAAATCATTTATATACATCAAAAATAGAATCGGGCCAAGTACAGTTCCTTGCGGAACTCCATTTTTTATCTGAGCTTCTGAACTATACATATTCCCAATTTTTGTTTTTTGTGTTCTGTCTTTAAGATAGTTTGTGAGTAGTTTAAGTGTGTCTTTTTTGAAACCTAATTGATTTATTTTTTTAACGAGTAAGTTATGATTTACAGTGTCGAAAGCTTTTCTTAAGTCCAAGAATATTGCTAGACATTTCTTATTTTTATCGATAGAAGTGTATATATTTTTTGTTAAATCATATATTGCATCTTCAGTACTCAGATCTTTACGAAAACCGTATTGGTTGTGGGATAGAATATTATATTTTTCTAAGTGTTCCATGATTCTATTTTTGATGCATTTTTCTAATATTTTTGATAGATTTGAAACAAGAGAGATTGGTCTATAATTATCTAATTTATGTGATTCACCAGATTTATAAATTGGTATGATGGTGGAGGTTTTAAACTGTTTTGGAAAATGACCCTCTTTAAGGCACATATTAAAAATATGTTGCAAAGGAGTTAAAATATGTTGTTTAATTTTTTTCAAAGTGTTACAAGATAGTCCATCAATTCCCTTAGAATTAGATGATTTGAGGCTATCAATACATTTATCAATTTCATTTATTGTGATAGGTGAAAAACTTTCTATAGGGTTTATTGATTCGTTAGCTACAGTTATATGTGAGGATGTCTCTAGGTAAGTATTATTATCATTTATCTTGGATGATTCAAGTACCTCATCTACTATATTTGTAAAAAAGTAATTAAATATTTCGGCAATGGTAGATTTGTCAGTTATTGATTTGTTATTTATTTTAACCTCATTTATAACAGGTGAATACATACGATTTTTGTTTGCAATTTCATTTATAATATTCCATGTTTTCTTACTATCATTTTTTGCGTTTTCAATTTGTTCGCAATAGTATTTCTTTTTACAATTTCGAATAAGCCTATTGAGTAAGTTTCTGTACATTAGATATTTTGTTTGCAGATAAGGCATTGTTCTGAGATTATTCTTTTGGCAATCTATTTGATCTTTAAACATTTCTCTATATAATTTATCTCTTTGTTTAATTGATATAATTAATCCAACTGTTATCCAAGGTTTAATTTTTTTATATTTATTTTTAGTGACCACTATTTTACTTTCACTTTTTAGAGTTTTATAGAAATTCTCTAGTGCGAGATGTGGATTTTCTATTGATATCACATTTTCCCAGTTTTCTGACCGAAGTAAAGAGTTAAGAGTTTCATAATCAATGTCTACTTTTTCTAGATTTTCAGAATTTCGGTTTGGAGGAGTATTTTTGAAATGATGTCCATAAAAGGTCGGGTAATGATCTGTGATATTTGTTTCAAGAATTGAAGAGATGATATTAACCGCCTTGTGCGACTTGACAAATATGTGGTCTAAACATGCCAAGTGACTTAAGGTTACTCTTGTTGGTGAGTTAATATATGACATGTGTCCAGAGCTAGATAAACAATCAAGATACTCATTTTGACAATTCATATTTGTATTATTATCATTAATATTTATATTAATGTCTCCTGTCACAATGGAAAAAGTGAAATTGTTTCTATCAAGTTTACTAACAAAAGATTTTAGTTCTTTTACAAATAAAAAATCATTTAATGAAGGGGATCTATATATGGCTAGAATATGATATTTATAGTTGTTTTGACAAAAAGTTACTTTTATTGCATTGGCTGTTTTAAATTCAATAATTTCAGCGGCAACATTTTTCAGAGTATTATGACAGAAGACAGTAACTCCATCATGACCAGTATGCTTACAGGCAGATGAAATTGTTGTATATTCTGGTAAGTCATATGGAATTACTTGTTTCATTTGAGTTTCAGTTAAAACAATTATGCTTGGAGAAAAATCTAGGTTATTAATAAGTACACAGAGCTCATCGAAGTTTTTCCTTATACTCCTAATATTCATGTTTAATTTATATCAGTTAATTTCTTGTATAGCTTAATATCATCAGCAAAAAGCAATACTTCGACATTATTAAAGCAATTTTTTATATCATTGATGAAAATGAGAAAAAAAAACCGGGCCAAGGTGACCACCTTGCGGTAGGCCACTAATAGCCCAGAAAGTGTTCTACATCCAAGATTTTATTTTAACGAACAGTTTACGATTTAGTAAACAGCTAGTAAACCATTTTAGCATGTTATCTCTAATTCCTAGGGCAAACAATTTTTGAATTAGTAGTTAAAAGGATATTTTGTCTTCATATACTCGTATCCTTCACCTTCTCAACTATCATGATTGCCTCAAGTCAAGGTTGATCGACATTAGGAGCAAAGACGTGGGTATGATGAGACATTATCTTTTTTCGGGTTCACAGCGATTGATTCAATGTGTGTTTCTTTGTTCACTTTAAAGATGTCGTGTATTATTTATTTTACAATATTTTTTTAAGTAATATTATTGTATTCCTGGTTAGAAATGGGATATTCCCTTATATAATGCAACCCGTATTATTTATGTAACCGGAATATTTTAATACCTGCTATAAAGAAATATTTTAGAACAGAATACGAGGCATAAGTTTTTAGATTTTTTTAGGTGTTATGCCATGTTGCGCTACCTCCTTCTTTAGCCAACGTTTCGGACAGCGTTACAATGTCCATCATCATCACAATTACACTTCTGCCCTGATGATGGACACTGTAACGCTGTCCGAAACGTTGGCTAAAGAAGGAGGTAGCGCAACACGGCATAACACCCCAAAAACAAATAACGAGAATACGAGGCGATCAATCATTTCATCCTACTACTCACAATTTATTTAATGATTGCTTTTTCTTGATGGCTTAGGTACTTCTATCATTTTACAGGAATCTTATTAAGTTCAAACCTTTGAAATCATATTATTTATAAAGGGGGCACCTTGGAAGGGCTAAGATCACTAACGTTCAGACTTAAATACCTTTTCTGACATTCTTTCGAGTTCAGACGTATATAGGCCCAACGCCATGTGAAAAGCTGCCATTTCAACTCGGTAAGCCTAAAAATTCTTCTTTGGGTTCCAGAACAAAATAAATATTAAACACCTTATCGCACTTTCAGCGAATTTCAAAAACAATCTCCATTTCATTGTCACACATAAATGTATCTCAGTTTCGTGTTTTCCAAATTGAAATTCTTAGTTACAAATAAAATTGCGAACAAAATGTAACGAATACTAGAATTATATATGAATAAATAATTCAGGTAAAATCATGTTTACAAACGAATTCAAATTAAAATTACTATATTTATTGTAATAATATTATACCAAGGAAGTCACAGTGACTTGACAACATTTGATTAAAAATTTCGTGTTTTTTGAAAATGAAAATCTTTTAGGGTAAATATTATCTTTTTAATATAGTATTTATTGCTCGGGTTAAAAAGCAGAACTTTTTTACTACTGCTTTGTGTAATTTTTTTAGGTATTTTTAAAAATGTTATTTTTATTCAAATCTATGCCGTTATTAAATTACAAATTACAAAAGGCACGTCTACTCTTGTTGAACATCGCCATAGAAACGTATCTGCATTTCTGATAAATTGAAAAAAGATATCCGACGATTATTTGATAAATTTCCAAATTTTTGTCATAAATCAAACAACTACAATTCTCAATTCACAATTCACAGTTTTTTTTCTGTTATCAGCATTAATTTTTTTACAATTATTTATCTATAAAAAATATTTCACACCAAAAATATTTTAACGAATGTGTTATTGAAAAGAAGTACAGCTTACAAAAAAGTGAAATTTGATAAAAAGCAGATCTTTTTATACAACAAAACTAGTGAATTCATGGATATTTTGCATTTTTAAATCACAATAGTCGTTCTTTTGAATAACGAGAGCGATTCACCAATTGTTTAGTTATATAAAAAAAAATATTTTGTAATTATTTTCACTTTGTTCAACTTAGACCTATGTAAAAAAACACACGCGGTAGAATGAAATTCGCTAGATGTCACTTTCTTTTTTTTGCCTGTTTATTTTAAAGTGGTTTGAAGATTGGATATTAATTTCTGAAAAATAAAAGTGTTTTATTTTTTTTTGGATTTCGTAGTCGTCTTGTCTCTCTCCGGGCCGCTTGGATTTGTCAGGCACCTTAGCCGTTGCGCTACGGAAGGTTCGAACTGAGGCACAAATTTAGCGCATTATATTAGAACCGAGGATCCATTAAATAATACATTTTAGTGAGGCACTTCCGATTCACCCGGATTTCAAATCACTAACGGGGCTATATCAGTTTCACTTCAAAAACCTGGATTTTCATAAATATACATAAACATATGGGAAAATCACGTAACAAAAACAAGACGATTGATTTTTGACGCATATGCAAGCTTTTAATGAACAATGATACACCTCTTCTCTGAAGTCAATTCTAGGTAATCAAATGGAAAAAAAAATTACTCATTTTCATTTTATCGTCACGATGAAACCATTAGTTTTGAAATATGTTGATAATTTTGATTAGATAAGCAGTGTGTACAAAGTGATTCTTTTCTCTAATTAAAATGATGCCACAAAGTAAGTTTGCGATTATTGAAGAACTACATTTACGCATTCATCTCTTAAAAAAATATATCTACAAAAAAAAAGATAAATGAATGAACCTTTTTCCTCCCCGCGCCATTTTATGAAACTTGTGCAAATATTCGGCACACACTTTGTTAGCGAAATCGTTGGTGCCGTAACTGTGAACAAATAATACCGTCAGAGTTGTACAACGTTATACGGTTGTTATATACGATTGCGATTTGTTACAACCACACGACAATTTTGACGGTTGGAAAGACGATATTTTATTACAACCACATGACAATATAGCTGAAAAGTTTTTTAATCATTACAAAAACTCTTACAAAACTGTCACTATTTGAGAATGACATTTTGCATATTGATTGTTAAATTAAAATTCAATTTTCGAAAATGTTGAAATTAATGAATTTATTCTCACCTATGATGATAACCAAAATCGAAAATTTTGAGGCTTATCAAAATTTATTTTAAGTGGGTACCAAATTTTAAATAGGTACCTATGTTAGTTAACTATTAAAAATTTGACAGGTGACACACAATTGCAATAGGTGACACGCGAGCCGTTTGAAAATCTGAATGTACCGGGACTGAATATATTGAAAGCGGGAGAGGGGTGGGGATCGCGGGAGGGAGGTTGGCGGAGGAGGGGAGAGGGAAGGCGGAAAGGGAACGCGTGAAGGGGAGATGACACGTGAGAGGAAGGGTGGTGAAAGGGGAACAGGACGAATGGGAAAGGACACGCAGGGAGAAACACTTTCATTCTGAAGTGGCATAGCAACGCATGCCGAGAACTCACTAGTAATAAATAAACCTTACAATTATCCTACTCCTGATACTCTGCATTCGTGTCATTCTCTCGAAGTTTTGTTTTCTGAGGGTTTCACTTCTACCGCGTGTGAACTGCACACAGGCATAACGGGTGGGAGGGAATCTGGGGATTTGTGTGTCTAGGAGTGACGGACGGATGAATACATCCTTCCAACTGCGGTGCAAGGCAAAAGGTCGAGAGAATCGGGCTGGAGAGGTTAAAAGACCTTTTCAACAAGAGATTGGTATGAACATTTTAAAAATCAAGAAAATTATTTTTTTGACGTTTGAACATTTTAACTAACTAACTAACCATCACGCCGTTTCTCCGCAGTGTAGGCAGAGGACGGACCGCCAAACAACTCGATCTTGGCACACACTCCTTGCTTCTTTTACATTCAAACATCGTTAGGAACATTTTAAAAATCAAGAAATACCACTGTCCTCTTTTGCGGTTAATATATATATATAAACACTAGGAAATGTGAAATGCTGTAAAAGACAATAAATCCAAAAATGAGTTATATATGACATTTTTCATAGTTTTTTTTTCTCTTTCGATCTGCGTCGTCAAAATATTTTTAAGAAAATACCTAATCTTTTACGAAGTGCATTTTAAAAGCTTTTTTTTGCTGAAAAATTAAAAATTAATAAGATTATTAAAGATTTTAAAGGAGTCATCACCGAAATCATCATATTGTTACATATTTTTTTCATATCTATGAATCCACAGTGCCCAATTTTAGTTTTCACTGATTTCAAAGGTTCTTTGAAAGAGTGAGAACTAAAATTGGGCCACTGTGACTTCATAGATATGACAAAAATACATAACAAATGATGATTTCGGTGATTACGAATTTATGTGGGTTGATCCACTTTCGCCTCTATTAAAGGTATACAAAAACAAGATATATGATTTATTAAAAAAAAAACTTTTTTTCGCCATCTTGAAAAATTAATTTTTTGTCCTTGGCAGCCTTTCAAATTGCCGTGATCGATATATCTTAAATTCAAAAAACAAAATTTAAAAATTAAAGATTTTTTTTCTTTGAAATTGCAATAATGACAATAGTGAATGTTAGTTGAATCAAAATCAAACCTTTTTCTTTTTAAGGATTACGTTGAATTGATTTTTAATATGAACGCATAAATTTATTTTAAACCACTTTATTTTAACACAGCCCTGCCGGTATTAGAATTGCCCTTAATTTATCAGAAGACTAGGTATTTCAACTGATTTAATATTCTCATAATAAAAAGAAAAAATAAGCATTTGTTCATATAGTAATTATGACAAGCCAAAAATGTTAATATTTTTACGCCGTTACCAGTTTCAGGTTATTAAAGCCATCTTCAAACTTGTACAATTATTGCATAAACTTTATTTTATGTTCACAACATTTGGGGAAGGGGGTTAATGGGGGTGGTAAAATTATTTTATAAAAAATTATTGATTTTCTCCTATTCGTTGCTAAGTTGTGATCTAATTTCAAATTCACGCTCGTGGTTACGAACTCACAATCTATAGATCAGGGAGCTATGCTATTGAATTTTGTCCTTAGCCATCACGTTTGAACAGAATGGATTAGGTATCTGGGGCACACCAAAGTCACGTGCTACCGTATAGTTAGGTTACATAAAGTGAAGTTGAACTTACACACATAAGCACAGTTGTGCAGACGGATCGTTACGTACGTTCACCGAGTTTTTCCCCAACTTTTAATTATTATTTTTAATCATGCTGCCATTTCTTAACGACTGCTGGGCATATGAGCTCACACCGGCCATTTGCGGGTTACACTTGAGAGAAGCAAAAGTTTCAATGCGCTCTTCAGTGGGGAACATTTACAGTAATGAGCTTTGAGCATTTTTTACTTCGTAAAGCTTTCCCGGCGAAAGTGCCACGAGCCACCGCCGAGCGCCGGGCGCCTGGAGAGCGAGCGCGGGAGGTTGTTGTTTTTATTTCATATGTTTACATGTTCACTTGTCAAACAAACTAGGCGAGGGTGAAATGAATGAACAATAATATTTCGTACCTGCTAACTGGGGCGATAGTATTAAATGTGAAATCCTACCGTGCTGATAATGGGTTACCATGTTACAGTACCGTAGTAATAAATTATGGAATTTGCTCGTCTGATGAAAGTTTCAAGGATCCTCAATAACATAATTTACTTCGACTGAAAATTATTTTATTTTATTTCGTTTTTTTTTTCAATTTATTGGTTTTTTTAAATACAGTTTAATTTTTTTTTTGGATTTATAGAAAATGTAAAAAGGGCCTCAACACTGATAAGTAGTCGTGACCAGTGTCTTCCATAATTAAAAAAAAAAAACTTACCAAATAATATTGCTTTTTAATAAGAGATACCACAAAGAGTTCCAACTGCCGTAGGGCCAGTGGATCCATGGCAACAACAGTTTAGATGTGCTTTAAAGTTGAAATGGAGATGCATGTGTTAATGTAGGTACTGTAACATGATGATTTTGCATGATTTTTTTTACAGGTTATGGTGGTATGGTGGTGGATCGAAGGAAAAACTCAATACCGTACCACTAACCACCATTTTATAGAAAGTAGAAGACGGAGTGAGAAAGAGTTGGGAAAATAAGCATTAGAATTACCTATAGGTACCTAAACAGAAATGACCTCTAAAAATAGCTCAAACAATACTTCGATTCGAATTAGTGATGTCTCACAACTCACGATTGTCGATATAATAATAAAACTGAGTTGAAAAATGATGTGTATATCTTTTTTTATGTAAACAACCCATAAGAGTCCCAACTACTCGCAACCAGTGGGCTATGGTATCCATAAATTTCGAAAGATAAATTTCAAAAGGCTGTAGGGAGCAGATAGGAAAGATGAAGAGAACTTGAAGTACCTGGCTAATCAGATCTCTACTCTTAATACGGATAATGTCAAATTAAGAAGCTTTTCATTTCTGATTAGTGGAATTTCAACACAACGATACTGATAGTCATCACCCTGGAACGGACCGCAAACAAACCATGTATAGATATATTTTTTTAGGAATAAGTGAAATAATACAGCTTTAATAAGAAATAATATCCTTTGTAATTAATTATCCGTCTGCAATCCGAATAATGCATGGCGGTTTGGAATTAGGTAATGTATTGTTTCAAGTACTCGGTTACTCAGTCCTCGCTCTCACAGTTAATTCACATTCAGTGTCGAAACTTCATCTTGACCCAGTTTTCTCCCCTCCCCCCCCCCCTCCCTCCGTACTAAACCTTTGGCACAAACACAGCCTCCACCTCCACCATCCAGCCTTCTCGCCGCAATTCATCCGCCGGAGATAATAACTGTGCGTATTTTGTACACGCAGTATACTGTGGCTAGGCATTTATTTAACTTCACGGGAAGTTTGGTTAATTCAATATTCTTGCTTAATTTCATTTGAAAATCGAAGCCCGTATATTTAAATCTTCATCTTTAACCCCCCTCCCCTCCTATCTTTGGTTACATTGCATACCCCGTTGGGGATGCCCTGCCACCGGATAGATGGGGCTCTTGTACAGTTTTCATGAAAATGCAAAAATTTTCAACAAATTTCCCAACATTATCAATTAAGACTTAATTAAAACCAAAAGCAGTACTTACTTATAGAATCTACGTTAGAACTTTTGTCAATATGTACGAAAGTTATTGGTCAAATTACCTGTTTCTTTTTTGTACCTAACACTTAGGATAAAAGAATATAAGTATACATAACTACATTGCACTGCCAGTTTTCATGAAAATGGAAACATTTTCAACAAATTTCCCAAAATTATAAAAAAGACTTAATTACAACCAAAAGCATTACTAATAAAATTTAAGTTAGAACTGTTGTCAATATATACGAGAGTTACTAGTCAAATCACCTAATTCTCTTTAGTAACGATCACATAGGATAAAATAATATAATTACAGAAGTACATTCAATGCACTGCCAAGGTGGTAAATGATGAATCAAGTGGAATATCAGCATCTTTTAAATCGTTCCCAAGGCTTTTGTAACTGGTAATGTTTGTTTACAATAATGTTATTAGCGAAGTATTTAAACTTTTAAAACGAATGGACACGCTGTACTTAAAAATTATATTGTTAAATTTTATTTACTTTAAAAAATTATAACATTGCCATGAATAAAATAATAAATACAATTAAACACATTATTCAAAACTAAATACGCCAAATTACATTGCAAATAATCTTGATAAACTAAATTAAACTGACATAAATCTGAATTAAATCCTCAATTACTCTGAATAAATTAAGTTAAATTTCAAATAATCTGAATCCATTAAACTAAATTAAAAATTAATCTGAACATTCTAAATTAAATTGCAAATAATCTGAAAGCACTTAATCAAATTGCAATTAATCTGAACACACTAAATAAAATTGCAACTTGTCTGAATACACCTAAATAAATTGAATTAATCTGAATAGACTGAATTCAATTGCATTTTATCTGAGTCAATAAATTAAATTTGCATTTTATGTCAACCATTTTCAAAATAACAAAGGCAGGTGATTGCGCTTCAAATGTAAGATAATAGAAATCTTTTTTTTTTCTGGTTTAATCTTCTTCATTAAAAATGCTTGATTTCTTACAAATTCACTAAATTAATCAAAAAACTTCATCACAACCAATGGCAATAGAAATAAGCAATTGAAAATAGTGTTGCCCTTTCATTTTCTATGTCTTTCTTCGTTAATCTAAAATTCTTCTTTCTGTTAAAAATGGGATAACATTTCGGAAACGGAGCGAACCTTGATGAGCTCTGATCAAATATCGGTACAAAAACAAAGTAATTGTTTTTTTCGGGATTTTTTTCTGTTTAACAGATAAAATATCTAATTATTTATGAATATAACGTTATAAAATCGAAATAAGTTTTTCCAGAATAGCTAAATAACTAAAAAATATATTATTTTTACACAAACCTGAACCAAACATGAAAAAAAATAATTGAATGTAGTTTTAAAAGAAATCATGACCTTGGGTATGTTTTTAGGTTTTCACGGTCAAAAGTATTTTTTTATTTATTTTTGGGGTGTTATGCCGTGTTGCGCTACCTCCTTCTTTAGCCAATGTTTCGGACTGCGTTACAGTGTCCATCATCAGGGCAGATGAGCTCATAAAAATAAATAACAAAAATAATGACCTTGATACTCTTTGAATAATGTAAAGCATTATTTTTTCCCCCGTTAACAGCTGTGAAAAGAGACCTTCAAATATCGTAGAACATTAATTTGAAAGCAATCAGAGTAGCTAGAATGATCAAATAAACGGAAGCTCCCAGATTGATACGGCCCAATCGAATCTGAGCTTGTCTTTTATACATAAGGGTTAAAATCGCATTTCAAAAAATTTTTTTTTATCCGTATAGATTTTGTCTTTTGTACATAAGGGTTAAAATCGCATTTCAAAAAAGTTTTTTTTTATCCGTATAGCCACAAGAGATTAATTACATTGATGTGAATAAGCTTCAAAGTTATAACAGCAAGTGGAATTATTGTTTTTTTTCTAAATTTAAGATGCACATTTAAGTTAGTAATTAATTTAAAGATTTGAACCAATATTTTTGTGTTATTATTATTGTGAACTTAAATAAAAATGTATATTTTCAATCTGGAATGCAGTGCTTGAAATAGTTCTGAAAAGATGCTGAAGTAAAAGCATGAACAATCAAAGTATCCTTACCCCAAAATATTACACGAGTTTTTGAAAACGAGAGTTGAACTTGAGACGTCAAAAACCTATCTGCTAAGTACGCAAACTGATAAAAAAACTTATAAAATATTTAGACTTTGAAATATGACTCCATTCGCTGACACTAATGATCCTTTAGTTTCAAAAAGTGCGAAATAAATTGTAATAAACTGAAAACTCGGTTTGTTTCCGAAACTTAAGGACTTTTACAGATAAAAGAGCATGATTTACCTTCCCTCGCAGCCCTTGGGAAATGCAAGTTTTGCCGTGGCGGAATATTCCACGAAATATGTCCCTTCCCCGAATCAAATTTACATATTTGATTGCAGTATGTACCTACTGCGGGAGAATAATTCTCCTTTTTTTCAAGTTGAATCTATGCAAAACCATTTTTTATTAATGAGGACAAAAATAATAAATAAGGGAAAGGAAATTTATGCTTTTCATGTGTTTTTATTACCGTTGAAAGAGTAGAAGGAATTTACAACGCTCGATTTATAAATAGCGCGCAATTTTCTCTTTTTTTTACATTTATTCGTAAGCTGTAGATTTAAGTTCATTTTATTTATTTTTTTATTTAATATTTGGTTGTTTTTACAATAAGTATACATTTTTTTTACATGTTAAACAGAGTTGTAAAATGAACATAACGATAGCATTTCCTCATCATAAAGAGACAAGGCTCTTGTGTTTGGTGAGGGAATTCAAGCTCAAGTATATGTAAAATTTAGTATAAAATAATAATATTGCATCTAATAACAAAAGATATGTAAGAAAACTCGATATATAACAATAAATAAATTTCAAGATTTAAATGAAATATTAACGGTAGAAATGGACTCTTACAGTTGTTTCAGGGGATTTTTCAATTTAATTTGGAATTTATGTATATTTTCGATAATTTTTAGTTCTAATGGGAGGTTGTTGAAATAATTTATACCTAGATACAGATAGGTATTTTGGATGTGCTTGGTATTAAATTTAGGGATTTTGATATTGTTTTGAAATCTTGCTGATATATTGAATTGTAATTTTTTTAGCTGTATTTCTTTAAAAGTCTGTAGAATTGCATATTTTTTATATAAATTGTCTGTTGTAGATACTTTGAATATTGAAAAGATTCTTTCAGTAGAGAATGTAGATGGTTTTTTCAAGATAACCTTAATTATCAATCTTTGAACTATTTTCAGAGGATTTAAAATAACATCATAAGTTCCTCCCCACCCTATAATACCGTACTGTAATATAGATTGAACAATTGCATAGTACACTTTTTTGAGGTTTTTCAATCTAAGAATATTTCTAATTCTGATAAATATATATAAACATTTCCTAATTCTTTTGACAAGTTCACAAATATGTGTTTTCCATTTAAAATGTTGATCTATATATACACCAAGATATTTAATATTTGAAGTTGAATTAAGTGTAGAACATGTTTGATTACAATTAGTTCCACCACATTTACTCTGATGTATTACAATTTTTATTTCTGGATTTGATTAACATTTATTGATAGAGAAAGGGATAAATTTTGTTTTTTGAGTATTTAATGAGAGGAGATTTTTATCGAACCAGTTTTTCAGCGTATTAATATCAATATTCGCTAGATTATTCACAGTATTCCAATCAGCACCTTCAATTACTATGACAGTGTCGTCAGCATAAGATATTATTTTTCCGTTGTTTCTTTGTGTGAATATGTCATTTACATAGATGATAAACAGTAACGGTCCCAGGACTGTACCTTGAGGTATGCCAAAGTTACTCGTATCTTGTTGGCTAAGCACATCGTTGATTTTAACGACTTGAGGACGTTCGAAAAGGTAGCTTTTTATCCATTCTAGAGCTGCTCCATCTAATCCAATGTTTCTTAATTTACTTATAAGTTTGTCATGTGATATGCTGTCAAACGCTTTTTTGAGATCTATGAAAATTCCAAGGCATTTGAGTGATTTATTTAATGAATTGTGAACAAGGCTAGTTAATTTTGCAATTGCATCCTGTATGCTTCTACATTCCATAAAGCCGAACTGATTTTCATTAATTATTTTATTAGATTTAATAAACTGATTTATTCTTTTTTTTTACTATCTTTTCAAAAATTTTTGCTATATTCGAAATTACTGATATAGGTCGGTAGTTGCCTACTTCTTCTGGATTACCAGATTTAAATATTGGTGTAATGATAGTTTGTTTGTAAATAGACGGAAACACTCCGCTTTGGAGACTTATATTTATTATATGCTAGAAATTAATATATGGTTTAGAAATTTGATTTTTAATATTTTTTAATATGTTAACTGTAATTCCATCAAATCCTGGGGCAGAACCTCCTTTCATACCGTTTATGATAGATACTATTTCATCCTTGGTTGTGACTTGGAATGTTGCTATTTTATTTTCTGCATCAATATTAATTACAGTCTGAAATTGGGTTGATATTTATGTGATTCGCAAGATTTTTCCCTACGTTTGCAAAAAATGTGTTAAATATATTTGCAGCTTTTGAAGGGTTTTCTTTACAACATGTTTTCGAGTTATCATGAGTAATAGCACTGATTTCGTTATTTATGAGTAATAGCACTGATTATTATTTCATTTATAACCATCCATACTCGATTACTATCATTTTCCGCCTGATCAAGCTTCTGTTTATAATAACTTTCTTTTCTGTTTTTTATAATATATGAAAGTTTGTTTTTATATGCTTTAAAACGATTTAGTAATTTTTTATTATTTGGTTGCTGAGTAGTTAGTTTATAAAGGGCTTGTTTATGTCGTACAGATATTATTAAACCATGAGTAATCCACGGTTTTATAGGTTTGTAGTTAGATAGTTTGGATTTGGGAATATTAATATTTTTTGTCGAATCGTTTATGCATTTAGATATTTTTTCTTCAAACAAATTACAGCAGATATTGACATCATTACATTGTAGTAATTTAATCCAGTTTTCTGATTCTAATTTATATTTTAACGTATCCATATTAAGTACTTTTTTGGGTGCATTATTTTGTTTAAGTAATGGAAAAGCTGGATTACTGCATTTATAATGAAATATACATGAATAATGATCAGTAATAGTTGTGTGTACGACAGCTCAAGTTATGTTTTCGATGTAAGGAATATTTGTAAATATGTGGTCTATACGCGAAGGTCGTTGACCCCGAACGTTTCTTGTATAATAATTTATGCACGATAAATAGTTTTTCTTTATCCTTACAATAGTAATCGTTTGCAATATTTAAATGTATTCATGTATTATTTAATTTACACTTGAATTTACATACCGTTTATATTTTCTTAAGTTTTGGAAGAATTATAATTCAACTTGCGAGTTACCGGCATGCGTTGCAATGCCAATAAATATATAAAAAAATGTCCCTTTGGATTCGTCCCCATTCCATTCACCTCCTTTCATAAACAAAGAAATATTCATTTTTACATATTAAGATCAGTTGATGACCGAAATTTAACCCAGAGCCTTAGATTAAAATTAAAAACACTTTGACCCTGAGCCCAACCAAATAAACGATGATAAAAAACACTCTTTTCAGCTAAGCATTACCATAAGGAGGTTTTTAATTATCAGCGAATGTGTTTCTTTGTCTGTTCCTAATTAATTGTTAATTAAATACATACCATTGGTTAGGATTCACACATAAAATAAAATTAGTTAATTATTCGTCTAAAATTAACGTGGTTTATGGAATTTGTAGTAGCGATGAATTAATAGGTCATAAAGCATTCTGATGATGTTCTCTGTGGTGTTTAGAGGACTTCAATATTTTAACGGACATTAATCATTCCGACTTTGGACTCGGCATTCCCAGAAAGTTATAAATATTAATTTAAAGCGCCGCTGTTACAATCCGAGAAATCCACTATTCATTGTTTGTTTTCTTTCTGAGAATGGAGAAAGAATGACGAAAGGAAACAAAAGTTCTGTTGCACGGAATGTATATTACCAAAAGAAAATATTATGTAGGTAACTGTAAACTGAGCGTTTGTTGAAGATAGAAGAAAGTAAACTTTATTTAGTTTATGACAGAAGATGTAAAATGTTTCAAGTAAAGAACACGATATTCAATGCAATTAAGATAATTTAATTATTAGACTTTATAACTTATTATATAGATTTTAAACATTAGTGATAACTAAAAACTAAATATTAAAGAACAGTTAGAAAGGTGTTTCATTGATTGGTTTTTTTAAATCCTCTTTGGAAGATATTTCGCGTGAACACCGATTAGCTAAAATTACACAAAGATATTAAAGGTGCATATCTGTCGTACGATTTCAGGAAAAGTGACGAAATATTTAATAATTTTTATTCGGTTCACACTTGCAACTAATTGCCATTTTCTTATATAGTAAGTAGCTTAACGATTTGATTATTTTTTTTGTACGTTTGTCAAAATATTTTTTATCCGTGCCTTTGAATTTCTGGTTCGTACTTAATAATATCTTAACAAGGTTAGCCATATTATGTAGAATTTATTTTTTTAACAAAGTTTCGAAAACAACTTATCTTCGCAGTTCTTGGTAGTAAATACAAATAGCTAAAAAAACTCTGCCAAAAAAATCAATTCGAAACAAAAAGCGACGAAAGGGAAATTCACAATGGAATACGGACGCTTCGTTTTGTATCTGCCACTATTTTGATGTGTTGATGTATCTCCAGACATACAGATAAGTGGCGAGGATGACAGTGCTAGAACGTCCTCGAATTTTGGCGATGTAAGAGAAGCTTCACGGCAGGGCTGAGACAATCTCCCTTTTCAATATCAATACCTATTTTACTTTAACAACACCAGGACACTCTATTATCAAAATTCCCCGATTCCGAAACTTCACAATCTCGGAAATAAATATTTTAATCTAGGAGATTAAATTAATAACCAGTATAAACATGAATTATTCCAATTCTTTTAAAAATCTAGACACAAATAGTCATGGATAATTTCAGCAATTTTTGTTTATATTGAATATCTTTTTTTATGTGTGACTTCCTATCATTTTTAACAATGCATTTAATTTTGTATGATATGCTCTTGTTGTTACATTTTTTTTTCAATATATTATATTTTCTTAATTGTTTTAGTTTTTAAGTATTTAAAAGTACTGTGATACGTAACTTATAAACAAAGAAAGTAAAAGCCCATTAGGGCGTGTAATAAATAATGTTTATAATAACTAACTTGTGAAAAATAACTGGAAACAATTTTAGAAAAGTCAGTTCCACTTTTGAAAATGACACCATTAAAATAATTTTCCATTAAAATATTACTTATTTCGTCGTCTGAATTTTTCAAACAATCAATTCCATTTTTGAAAAGGACACTTAAATTTAAGCTAACTTGAGTTCATTGGAGTACAGTTATGCAGTACAAACGAAATGAGTATTTTTTATTAGAATGAAATGTTATTATAACTGCGTATTAGTTATTACTGAGTAGGTATCAATAATTATTACTCTACCAAGATCATTAGAAACTTTCAACATTGCGATAGTTATAAAATTAATTTATTTATATATTAATAAAAAATAATGATTGTTATATCTCCATGTAATGACTTCGAGCATTGTAAATCGGTAGGCGTTGTAATGACATGGTTTGTAAAATAAAGGTATTTTTCGTTTCTTTTCATAATTTTATCGGACTTAATTCTAAAGAATAAACAAAATTAAGAAAAAGAATTTCACATCAACCGTCTACAATAAGGTTGGTTTATGCATACGCAATCTACTTAACTGAGGAACGAATTAAAGAATTCATTTTTATACGAATATTTACAAAATAGTAGGGTCAGCCAAAAAGTAAGTCCTCCTATTATTTTCTCCTTTAATTATCAAGAAATAAAAAAATGCAATTACATGGGTTGAAAACCACACTATTGACGGTTAATTTGTTATTTTTCAATCTATTTCACAGCTTTGGTCCATCTTTTAACAAGGGCACGTATCACACTGTTGTATAAAGCACGGTCACACCCAGAACACCTATGCCATAACTTTCCCCACCGGTCAAACAGTTTTAATTTTTTTTGTCCTCGGTGAGTTCAAAATTCAGGTTCAAAAAATGAACTCATATTTCGTCTCCGGTCACATTTTTTCCCAGACACTCATCTCTTTCCAAATTCAAATTTTTACTTAAGTAACTATGTTTAAGTAGAAAAAAATAGGAGGCGTTAGTTTTTGACTGACCCTCGTATTTAGCAACACAATATATTTCAGAAATTAAAATATATTACATATAAATAATTATATATACAAATTTCGACTATCCTAAAACGGGCATGTGTTTAGTGTCGTAGTCCAAAAGGATGTAAAAAACCATATACAAAACTAATTTTATGAATTAAAAAAAAAAAATCATGGATTTAATCAGATCTGTTTCATTATATATTGTGCCTCATATGAAGGATTCCATATATTTAAAAACAATACTTTAGAAAACTTTCCTAAAATCGGGATGATTCCAGAAAAAGTATTTTTCGATTTTAAAATGTTTCTGAATTTTGGTTAATCGGTTGAAATAAAAATTGAACGTGGTTATAGTTCAATAAGAAAAAAAAACACCCTTTAAAAACCACCGTCAAAGGTTTATAAATATAACAGTATTCAAACAATTTGTAAAGCGCTATTTTTGTGAAAAATCTCCCCAAGGACGTCATGCATGCATTCATGCATGAATATCAATACAGGTCGAAAAATATTGTCTATCAGAACATAAAAAGAAACGAAATTTAAAGTTGAACATTACATGAAGTAAAGTTTACGCAACCCTGTCTTATCGGAATAAGTGTTTTTTTTACAGCGAGATAAGGAAATGGATTCAGTATTTCTCAGGATGAATGATGAGTGTCTGTCAGGGCGCATCCATAAATCTAAGGCTTTTGACATCCTCGCGTCTCAACTTATTCGAGGTCCTCGAAAAAGTTGACGATTTATTATTTGATTATAATGTGATATCCCGGTGATTGTTATGGATTTACGAGCATTTCTGAAATGCTTTTATTTTTTAAATGTGAATAAAAGAAAATGATTGATGGTTTTATAACAAGCTTAAATCAAATTAATTATAGTAAAATATCAACTCTTTTAAACACTCTTTTCAAGGAAGATAAGAAATATGTATAACAAATCTTGCGACAAATCTATTTCAAATCTTGCGAATCACATAAATATCAACCCAATTTCAGACTGTAATATTGATGCAGAAAATAAAATAGCAACATTCCAAGTCACAACAGAGGATGAAATAGTATCTATCATAAACGGTATGAAAGGAGGTTCTGCCCCAGGATTTGATGGAATTACAGTTAACATTTTAAAAAATATTAAAAATCAAATTTCTAAACCATTAATGCATATAATAAATATAAGTCTCCAAAGCGGAGTGTTTCCATCTATTTACAAACAAACTATCATTACTCCAATATTTAAATCTGGTAATCCAGAAGAAGTAGGCAACTACCGACCTATATCAGTAATTTCGAATATAGCAAAAATTTTTGAAAAGATAGTAAAAAAAAGAATAAATCAGTTTATAAAATGTAATAAAATAATTAATGAAAATCAGTTCGGCTTTATGGAATGTAGAAGCACACAGGATGCAATTGCAAAATTAACTAGCCTTGTTCACAATTCATTAGATAAATCACTAAAATGCCTTGGAATTTTCATAGATCTCAAAAAAGCGTTTGACAGCATATCACATAACAAACTTTTAAGTAAATTAAGAAACATTGGATTAGATGGAGCAGCTCTAGAATGGATAAAAAGCTACCTTTTCGAACGTCCTCAAGTCGTTAAAATCAACGATGTGCTTAGCCAACAAGATACGAGTAACTTTGGCATACCTCAAGGTACAGTCCTGGGACCGTTACTGTTTATCATCTATGTAAATGACATATTCACACAAAGAATAAACGGAAAAATAATATCTTATGCTGACGACACTGTCATAGTAATTGAAGGTGCTGATTGGAATACTGTGAATAATCTAGCGAATATTGATATTAATACGCTGAAAAACTGGTTCGATAAAAATCTCCTCTCATTAAATACTGAAAAAACAAAATTTATCCCTTTCTCTATCAATAAATGTAAATCAAATCCAGAAATAAAAATTGTAATACATCAGAGTAAATGTGGTGGAACTAATTGTAATCAAACATGTTCTACACTTAATTCAACTTCAAATATTAAATATCTTGGTGTATATATAGATCAACATTTTAAATGGAAAACACATATTTGTGAACTTGTCAAAAGAATTAGGAAATGTATATATATATTTATCAGAATAAGAAATATTCTTAGACTAGAAAACCTCAAAAAAGTGTACTACGCAATTGTTCAATCTATATTACAGTACGGTATTATAGGGTGGGGAGGAACTTATGATGTTATTTTAAATCCTCTGAAAATAGTTCAAAGATTGATAATTAGGGTTATCTTGAAAAAACCATCTACATTCTCTACTGAAAGAATCTTTTCAATATTCAAAGTATCTACAATAGACAATATATATAAAAAATATGCAATTCTACAGACTTTTAAAGAAATACAGCTAAAAAAATTACAATTCAATATATCAGCAAGATTTCAAAACAATATCAAAATCCCTAAATTTAATACCAAGCACATCCAAAATACCTATCTGTATCTAGGTATAAATTATTTCAACAACCTCCCTTTAGAACTAAAAATTATCGAAAATATACATAAATTCCAAATTAATTTGAAAAATCACCTGAAACAACTGTCAGAGTCCATTTCTACCGCTAATATTTCATTTAAATCTTGAAATTTATTTATTGTTATATCCCGAGTTTTCTTACATATCTTTTGTTATTAGATGCAATATTATTATTTTCTACTAAATTTTACATATACTTGAGCTTGAATTCCCTCACCAAACACAAGAGCCTTGTCTCTTTATGATGAGGAAATGCTATTGTTATGTTCATTTTACAACTCTGTTTAACATGTAAAAAAAAAAATGTATACTTATTGTAAAAACATACAAATATTAAATAAAAAAAAAATAAAAAAAAAAAAAATAACAAAATCTTATCATTATAATTATTTATTTGAACTACACCTCAGGAGAGACTCGGCCACTTCCAGGAAATGCCGTAATTCCTGCAAATTTCCTATCGTCTTCCTCTTGTTTGTTATAGATGAAGCACATGGTGTTGGACCCCCACTAAAGAATTTATCTTTTTAATAAATTATTCCCATAATAAATTAGTGGTAGGTGGGAGTCTAATAATAATAATATGCAAAAGCGCAGTTCCACGAAGTTAACCTGTCCTTGCCAATGAAATCTTTCGATGTCTATAGTAGCATTTATTAAAAAATAATCAATACATTTTTTTAACCCTAGAAGCCCAATCTAGGTCATTTTTACCAATACGCAAACAAAAATCTGTTTTTTTCTTTCGCACTATTTTTTCGATTTCTTTGATTGATCGAACCAACTCAGTACTCGCCAAGAGCCCACAGGAGACGGCGGTTAGTCCCTCCATATTAGAGTTATCGTACAGTTTTAGGTCAATTTGACATATTTTTAGGCTTTTTGTAATTTGATGATGTGTGTGAAAAGTGTTTATGAAGAAAAAATATCAATATAAAACTGTTTAATTGTTATAAAACATTTATTGGTTAGTAGAAAAAAATTAGGTTTTGTTTAGTTTTTTATTATTTTATTTTTAGTTTAAAAGAAGCAAGCAGCAAGGATATCATTTTTTACCAAATTTTTGAATTAATTAGTAATAATTGTTTTTTCAAAGTCTAATAAATAAATATTATTCTTATTATACGTTTTTTTTATTTCCTGAATAGTTAATAGGAATAAATAACAAATTACACACAATAAACTATGTTACAAGTGTATTTATTCATACGGGTAAATTCAACTTTCGATTGGGCTTTTTAGATAGCAAAATATGGTTGGACTTCTAGGGTTAATTATACAATACTTACCTTAAACTTGATTCTCAGCATGTTCTCAAAACATCTCTTATTTTTATACGGGAATGCCTGGATGGTGTTATAGCATGCATCCACTCCGACTGAAAACAGAATACCATGAACGCCTGAAGCTCTTTATGTCCATGATATTATTACGTGTTTCATAAACTTTTGATCAGTGATGAGCAACCTGCAGCCTTTTTCGTTATTCGTAGGAAAAAAGGATATTCATTGGTTTTTGTTGTCGTAAAAATGGGTTTCGCGGAAATTTTCAGTCTTTCTTCAAAGTTTTGAATCAGCGGCTCAAAAAATAAGATTTATTAAAAAAATACTATTTTTTTTTTTAAATCTTAAAGCAGCGCTTCCGTATTTTAAAGTTCTCCGTTGAATAAAATGCCAAAGTTTCCTTCACTAAATTTTGATTAACTTTTCGAAAGAAAAAATTAACTATTATTTATTATTTTAACTTTATGAGTAAAACTTCAAACTGTAATATTTAATTAAATGAAGACATTATGAGCGAAACTCAATCGAAAATCTGGAAACAGAAAAATCAGAAAAAGATATTGGCACCTCTGGGACTCGAACCCAGGACCTCCCTACTTTCCGGGTTGGGCGCTCTTATCCACTGAGCTAAGGTGTCGATATCCAATTCGGTCACTTTTAACTGTACCATACTTCGACTAAGAACCACCCATATTATCTTCATTTTTCTTAACGCATATTTCGATTGGCTGCCATCTTTATGAATGATTGCAAGATTCAACTCGACAGTCCGATTCGAGCCGCGGTCAACAGTGGTTGTGTGTACCTTACCTATTGCTTAGTGCCGTTCGCCCGTTCCCGTGCCTCATACAGATAAGAGATTATTGTTACATTTTATTTAATTCTGTTTATCGTATACTTATTTGTTTGCATTCCTACTTACGGCTAATCCGTTTTTGTTTGTACAGTCAATGAAACAGACTGCGTATTATTTTTTCAGTTTAATTTTTAAAAGTTAAGTTTTTTTTTATATAATGGAGGAAGACGAAGATAGACCTCCCGACCCAGGATCGATATTAGATTTTTCTGATTCGGAATCTAACACTAGCCAGGCTTCTATTACGCTTCCATCTCGTAAACGACGACCATCGCATAGCCTTCACATCCCATCGAAAGTTAAATCTATACCGCCGATTCAACAAACCTCGACCTCTAACGACCTTAACCCCAATAGTAACACCCAGACAAGTACTTTAGCTAGCGATAATACAAAAAGTACTGACTAACTTTATCCTGCTTCCGCTTCCGGTCCTTTTATCGTAATTGTTCAGAGAACTGAACAAGGAAAACTTATTCATCCTTTAGATTTTGGAAAATTCTTATTTGACTCAAAAAATAATAACCTTGGTATTGTTAATGGTTCAATTAAACCGGAAGGGCGATATAAATTATCTATCGAGTTTAATACTGCCGCTTCCGCAAATGGATTTGTAAAAAAAATTGACTCGCTCTCAAAACATAAATATAAATCGTTCATCCCGTCATTTAACCTTACGAGAATGGGTCTTGTTCGAGGAATTCCCACGGATATCCCAGAGGCTGAAATTGTTGATGCTTTGAATAATTCCCAAGGAACCCCGAAAGTAATAAAAGCACGTCGACTGAACTACAAGGATTCTACTGATGGAAACAAGATCTGGAAACCTTCCCAATCTGTTGTTGTTACATTTGAGGGACAATCCCTTCCGTCTCGTGTGTTTATTTATTATACCTCGCTTCCCGTCGAAGTTTATAAATTTCCAACTGTTCAATGCTTCAATTGCTGCCGGTTTGGACATACAAAATCCGTATGCCGCTCCCCTCCACGTTGTTACTTTTGCGGAGAAGGTCACCCATTTGATCAATGTCCAAAATCTTCCAATAATCCCATTTGCATTAACTGTTCGGGTGCACATACCGCGGTCAGTCTAGCCTGTCCGGAATTGACAAGACAGAGGAACATAAAACATAAAATGGCTACCGACAACATTTCGTACTTCCAGGCCTCAAAGTTATTCTCTCCTGCGAAAAAATCTTTCGCAGAGATGACATCGTCCTCAGCTCCTTTCCAATCAACCACCTTTTTAAATTCAACGTCATCTTCTCGCAGAGAAACCATTCTCAAGCCAGTCAAACCCAACCCAAAATATACTCCTTACCTTGATAAAAAACAATTGAATAATATTTTGACCAGCCCGAATGGGAATGCCAAATCTCGGACCCCCAATGGGTGTGCCATTAATAGTAATACATCCCCTCCTGCTCTCCCCGAAATATTGAATAATAATTCTTTTATACAAACTTTAATTACCCTTTTAATTTCTATCCTTACAAACAACAATACTGTACCGTCCAACGCTGCCGATTACATTAAATCTTTATTATCTTGCCTCCCCAATGACTTCGAAACTGAACAAAATTCTTCAGTGGAACAGTAGAAGCCTCTTCGCTAACAAATCTGACCTAATTCAATTACTCGACGAACACGACGTTTCAGTGGCCGCCATTTCTGAAACGTGGTTAAAACCCTCCTTTCACTTAAGAATTCCGGGTTATTATTGTCTCAGACACGACAGACCGGATGGTAAAGGCGGCACGGCTCTGATAATCCATAATTCTATCCCGTTTAAACAAATTAATATACATACTCCCTCCGACGATATCCAGATAATAGCAGCTGTCTTATCTGATATCACAATATTATCAATATATATTCCTCCCTCTACCACTTTTATTGAAAATGAATGGGCACCAATCTTAACCCAGATTTGTTCCCCTTTTATGATCCTAGGAGATTTTAATGCACATTCCCCTTCTTGGGGTAGCAAAATAACAAATCGTTCTGGCCGCAATCTTTTAGATTTTATTGATACCCATAACCTATGTTTTTTAAATGACGGATCTCCAACCAGATTCACCCCCCCTCATCGACGGAAAAGTGCTGTTGATTTATCTCTTTGTTCATATTCGTTAGCATCTAAATGCTCTTGGGACATCCTAAACGATCCCCTCTCTAGTGATCATTTTCCAATTATAATCCGATTCCAACATCAATCTAACACTTATCCTCCACCAGTTAAAAATAATCTCAAATTTAGAATAAATGATGCGAATTGGAGCACTTTCTCTTCTGAACTAGATAACCTTATTAATTTAAAAAAAAAATCGTCCCCGGGAGACATCAGATTGCAATGTGAGACGTTTCCCTCTATGGTTATAAATGCAGCAGAAAAATCCATCCCGAAACGCAATGCGAACATTAAAATAAAACACTCTAATCCGTGGTGGGACGAGGAATGCACTCGCTCCGTCAACTCTCGTAAAAAAGCAATTTCCTCTTTTCGTAAGTGTATGACACTAGAAAATTTTTTATCAGTTAAAAAAGCCCAGGCAGAAACCAAACGAATTTTGAAAAATAAAAAACGCGCTGGATGGCGGAAGTTCTGTGAGAACCTGTCTCCGGAAACTCCCCAATCTTCAGTTTGGTCTAGCTTAAAAAAATTCGGATCATCGGATTCTCCGCCGAGTACCAAGCATATATCAGAAGAAATTCTTATAGGATTTGCGGATAAAATAGCCCCCCCATCAGTGGCCGGATGTGAAGAAATGCCTTCTATTAAGCCATATCCATCTCACTCTAACTGGCTAGATGCTCCTTTCTCCATTGATGAGATGAAACTAGTAATAAGAACCCTTTCTGACTCTGCTCCGGGTCCCGATGGAATACTTAATAGTTTCATTAAATCATTTTCTGATATGGCGGTTGAATATTTCTTATCTCTTATTAATAATATGTTTGAAACAGGACTAATTCCGGATGATTGGAAAACTCAAAAAATCATTCCCATTTTAAAACCTGGAAAAAATCCATCTGAAATTTCGTCTTATCGGCCTATTGCTCTTTCATCATGTTTGATGAAAGTAGCAGAGCGTTTGATGAAGAACAGATTAGAGTGGTTTGTTGAAAGTCAAGATATTATCTCACCAAATCAGTTTGGTTTTCGGAAAAAGAAATCTACAATGGATAATTTAAGTTTGTTCACAACTGATATCCGAGTTTCCCAATCCCTAAATTCTTATACATTGGCTACATTCCTTGACCTTTCATCAGCTTACGATGATGTTTTACTGAATGTTTTGAAAGAAAAGCTAATTAAAAAACAAATCCCCCCGAAATTAGTCCAATTTATTATTAATTTACTCTCAGATAGGTCCATTATTATTGAGTCTTCCTCTAAATGCTTAAGGCGCAAACTATGGAGAGGTTTGCCCCAGGGTTCTGTTATTAGTCCTCTGTTGTTTAATATTTATATAAGCGACCTAGACTCAGTAATTCCTTTTTCTATCAAGCGTCTTTACTTTGCGGATGATATCCTTATATATTTGTTACATAAAAATATTATTCTTGCAGCTAAGGAAATGAATTTGGCTTTACAATATATTAAAAGCTGGTTGTCAATAAATGGGATGAATCTGGCGGCATCTAAAACAAGGGTCGTGGCTTTCACGCGCAAAAGAAAAATTCCCCAATTCTCAATTTCTTTTGATAATGTGCCTCTACAAACCGCTACTCAAATCAAATTCCTTGGTCTTCTTTTGAACCATAAACTTTCCTGGCTTCCACACATTCAGATAATTTCTACAAAGTGTGAAAAGGGACTTAATATGATGCGAGCAGTTTCCAGAGTATGGTGGGGATCTCACCCTACCACTCTTAAATTAATGTATAATTCCCTAGTTCGGAGCCACTTGGATTATGGCTCATTCCTTTTTGACCCACTCCCTAAATATCTAGATAAGAAAATGGAAAGAATTCAATCAAAAGCCCTCAGAATGATTATTGGAGCTATGAAGTCTTCTCCAATTAATTCTCTTCAGGTGGAATGTGTGGAGCCTCCATTATATTTCAGAAGGCAATTCCTTGCCAATAAATATATTTTCAAGGCTTTATCGTTATCACATCATCCTATTAAACAAAGTCTTAATAGGTTAAGTGTTAATTTGAATTCTAACAAAAGATTGAGAGAAAAACAATGTTTTCCTCTCTTAATTAAAAGTTTTCATCTCTATAATTCTCTATCATCTTCCCTCCAATATCTTCAAGAAGTTCCCAATCTTCCTATATACAATATTCCATTTAAGGCAATCACTTTTATGCCAAACACAATAACATCAGTCTTTCAGAAGAATATTTTATCTTCCCCAAATAAATTTCAAAATGTGGATGATTGTTTTAAAAGCATAGTGGCTTCGAAATTCCCTGGATTTTCCATCCTTTTCACGGATGGTTCCAAATTTGAAAATAAAAGATGTGGAGCATCTATATATAGTCCAGAATTCAACATCAATCTCACTTATAAATTACCGAAAGAAGCTTCCATATTTACAGCCGAATGCTTTGCAATTGAACAAGCGCTAAATCAAATCCAGGTTCTCAACATTCATCGAACCTTACTATGTACTGATTCGCTAAGTGCTCTAACTAAAATTAGGTCAAATATTTTACGTTATCCGGAAGACAATATTATATGTAAAATAAAAAATCTTCTCAATTCTCTTAGTGAATCTGGGTTTGAGACGATATTGGCCTGGGTCCCTGCCCATTTGGGTATCGAGGGTAATGAGATGGCCGATTTTCTCGCCAAATCTGGTTCAGATTCCGGAACTATCCCACTAAATTTTAGAATTCCTATATCCGATGTCTTTCCGATTCTTAAATCTAATATGACTCGTGCCTGGGAAGAAAATTGGGCAGTCTCCAAAATAAGAACTGGATCTTTCTATGCGGGAATTCAAAACCATATCCCTGCTAAGCCATGGTTCCACGGTAAAAAACTTTCAAAACGATTCATTTCATGTATCTCGAGAATGAGAATTGGCCACTGTTCAATTGCATCTCACTTGTCTAGAATTAGAGTTTTAGATGATCCGTTCTGCCAGTGCGGTGTGGAAGAGGAAACCCTCGACCACGTTTTCTTTAACTGTAAAAACCATTCATCTTTCAAGAACATATACCGCCGGCTTATTAAAATCACACACCAGTCCCCCCTTAACATTTCATACCTTTTATCTCTTAACAATTCTCGTGTTCATACAGCTTTATGTAAGTTTATTAACCTGAATGAATTCAATATTTAATTTGTTTTAGTGATCTAAATGAGTCCAATATTTAATTTGTTTTATTATTTTCCCATTAGATTAACCGAAATTTCTTATCCATTTTAAATATTACCGGCACAAAGCACTCTCTCCAGGGTGAATTGCCTTAAACCAAAAAAAAAAAAAGATTCAACTCGAACTAAATGCAATCTAGATGGTGTCTGGATAAATTATTATCCATTTTATTTAATGTACATTAATTATCGTTAAGAAAAATGAAGATAATATGGGTGGTTCTTAGTCGAAGTATGGTACAGTTAAAAGTGACCGAATTGGATATCGACACCTTAGCTCAGTGGATAAGAGCGCCCAACCCGGAAAGTAGGGAGGTCCTGGGTTCGAGTTCCAGAGGTGCCAATATCTTTTTCTGATTTTTCTATTTCCAGATTTTCAATTGAGTTTCGCTCATAATGTCTTCATTTAATTAAAAAAATTAACTGTTTGGCTATGCAAGTATGCACTTTTTGTGTGTTTTTATTCCAGAATAATAAAAATCAACAGCAATTATTGGTTTGATTTTGGAGATATAAAAATTTTGCCTGCTGAGTTCGTTTTTGCATTCTATAATTGTTTTATTATAAAATTACCATTTTAGAAAAGACAAATAGGTTTGCGCCACCAAATTTAACATTGTCAAGCTATAAGTATGCAACTCACAAATAATTTGAAAATTGATAAATTGGCCTTCAGGCTAAGAAGGTTGATCATCACTGCTTTAGATGACCAAACATTCAAGCCATTTCTCCGCATCTAGTCATCCTCTTTGCATTCACTGTAGATTTAATTGGTGTCGTTTTACATAAAGGAATTACGCAACAAAAAGAAAACTATGTATACAAAAAGCATACGACTACGTTTTCATTCCATTCGTGAAACATGTTCTTGTAATATAACAGAATAAGCCATAGCTTATTAAGACAACCCAATTATAATATTTTTTTAAAATTTCGAATAGTTTGACAGAAAAATATATCGTTTAATTTTTGTAAATCTTCCCAGTTGGACAAAAAATGTATCCAAATACATTCATCACATTGGTACAAATAATGAAATAAATTTTAATCAGGAAACTTACAGTTTACTAATTAATCTGTTTGTATTAAAATAGAAGCAACAAAGCTTGCGGTGAGGCCGGCGTAGCTGAGGTTCGAAGCTTAATTGGATTTACTTTCGCTTGACCTACCTAATTAAATAATTAGGTATCTACCTACTGCTTTTCAATATAATTCGTGCTTAGATTTAATGTAATAAAATAATAATTTATTTCATGCTTCGCAAATACACTTTGTGGCGTCATTATTGATTTAATGAAAACAAATAAATTTGTGTTCACCACTATTATAGTGGCGTATAGAAAGTAATATGTTTTCATTAAATTATTTTTTTTTACATTAGTTCCACACGGGAGGTCCTGAGGAAATTAATTTCCTAAGGGGCCTATGTCATCATAGTGGATGCCGTGTGGCGGATTTTTCGAGGAAAGAACTGAGGGGACATTCTGGAAAGGAATAAGGTACGAGGGGTGGGTAGGAATCTGAGTGATACACAAATACCTATCCCTATCTGACAGTGTATGTCAATACACTGTCAAATTGGGTGTATCTACGTGTGTGATATTTTGCATCAATACATCACGGAACAATCAGTCTTTTTAAGGAGCCCGTGCTATGGTCAACTCCTAGGGCGATCTCTCAATGAATAAAATATCGACTAATTAAAAAATCTGAACAGTGACCATCTGGTACTCCCTCGATATGTAAAATTTCGAATTTTTTATGTGTGATTGAGCAATGAATACAACAAGTATTCCTCAAGGTCAAAATAACGATTCTTATCAAAAATAATATCAGAAGATAAAGGGTAAATCAGTCCATTACAAAACCCAAATTTTTATGAACTCCCATTATTGTGTCAACTTGAAACCTATTAAAAATTATTAGGTACAGTGCACATATTGATTCAAAGTCAATACATCTGCTACCACACCATGCTTTGTATCCACTTTTTTTTTTCAAAGTTTTTATATTGTGATTTTGATATAGAGTTTAAAAAATTGCAGCGTTTGGGCATTGTAGGAAAATTACTAGTAGGGACCCACAAACACATGGTTTCAATACAGTAGCTTATATTACGTGTTCCTGTTTGTTTACCTCACAAATAATTAGATAGACATTCAAAGCATTACATGTGCCGACCGACAAATGCTTTGACCAATAGTTCGTAAACCATCATCCAATCATTCCGAAATTGTTTGAACGCTTTGCTCAATTCTACTCACACCTTCGAAATGGTAGGGTGATTACCAAACTGCATATATTCACCCTGCCTACAGCATAGGTTTGACCAATTATAATTTATAACTTTTAAATAAATACAATACTTTATGGTGCTTAAGGTCACTGAATCATTTTTAATTTCTGTGCCGGCAACCCGGGCGTTTATTTTATTGAGATTTATTTATATGATTTCTTTTACCCGCTTCACTAGAAAAGGTCTGTTTCGAGACCGCCAATCAGAATTGAAACGATGCTTGAAATGTTTGGTGACGTGTTTGGTGACCATATCTGAAAATCCAGGTACTTCTCCGCCTTCCTTTACCCCAACTCTTTCCCCTCCCCACTACCTTCAGCCTCGCAACATACCCCAATTGGGGATGCCACAGTCTCACTGGCTCCAGATGGGAGCAGCTGGGACTCTTGTGAGGAATTCACATAAAAAGAGGCCGGTAATTAACATATTATATAATATATAAACTTGCAGTTAAAACCCCGCTCCGCAGGTTTTAGCTACTACGGGCGGCTTTTGGTTCGTCTTCACCCAGTTTGAGTGTTGGTAACCATTTTTTAAATCCGATAGAAACTGGTTCCAAAAATAGCCGGTCCTTCGGATCCACTGGGATCCAGTGACAGCAAGTTACCGAGTTAACAAGTTATATGTAATATACAGAGGCGTGGTATTATTATTTACAGCTGCCAGTTAAAGTTAAAAATTACAAATCCGTAGTACTTATGCCGCGAGTGGGGACATCTTTTGGCGTATATTAAATTCGCTTCTATTACAAAAGTACATTTTTATACACACTCCACCTACGAAAACGGTTTTGCGCAAGACGCGGCGTCAGAGTTGCATTCTTAGCCGGATTCTTAAATTTCAACCGTACAGTCAGTCTCTAAGCTATTAATACCTACTGTCCGATAAAATAAGTTGAAAAATAGGTTCTGTGGAAACTTACGGCAAAACAAAGCTGGAAGAAGATAGATTAAAAAAAAGATCAGTTCCAGAAGTTAAAAAAATGATGATATTTCATGATTTCACGCCGCAAGAAGCAAAAAATAAGAGATTTCAAGAAAATTAATATGGTTTTTTTAAACATTTTCTAAAACTAATAAGAATTAAGTTCAGGGGTAGAGAAAAAAATCCACAACCTTTTAAAAAAGCTTTAAACGAAATTCACGTAAGCAATTTTTGGGGTTCCTGGGAATTTTCGGTACGAATATAATCAATCAAATCCCATCACAGTGGTTGAAAGACAATTTCAATCTGGGGGCTTAAGAAGATTTTACGGTTTCCAATATTGGTCCATATTGATTTATTTATATTTCAAAAGACAAAATAAAATAACTTTTTGGGTACAATGAAAACGTAATCACTATCGCAGTAACTAGACGGATTTTATTTCTTAAATAAAAATTCTTTGGGGGACAGGTACGGGTAACGCTGCCCCGGGAGCCATTTATTGGATAACCAACACCTCTGCCATAGGTCACTCAAAGTGGTTCGCTCCGTTTGGTGACTTAGTAGGGGAGTTCGGGTTCATAAGGTGAGGTTTGTCTAGATCTTGGCGGCCGATGGAGAGAGACTGGTTGAGGTTGAGGTCTTTTGAAATCATCCAGTCAGAATCCCTCGATCTATCGCCTTGCACTGCAGTTGCAGGGATGGATTAACATGCCTGGCACTTCTGTATAGACGAAACCATGGTACCACGAAGACCAAAACCAGTTTTTCTAGTTGACCTGTTGTCTTCGTTGTCCAAAGCGTCGGTATTCAATCCAGGATTCGATTCAATCTTTTGCTAGTTAACCTCTCCACTATTGCGTAATATTTAACACGTACGTTGGTAGTATGAGATATTCACATTTTTCAAGTAATATTTGTATTTCATAAGAAATTGGATATTTTTCACATGATTTAAAGCAGATGGTTAAGAAAGTTTTTCGATAATATCCGATTTACCTCGAAAATCTTTTTCGTTTTAGTAATAATAGAATACTGAATATATTGCTTGGGGAAGAGAAACAACTCTACCGGTCATATGGAACTATCGCACAAAAAACTATCTTAAAGGTAATACTTAAAAAATACAGAATGTGTGATTATGATCAAATAATCAACATGTTTGAAGTACATACTAAATGTACGCCAAATATACATAAAAACACTATTAAACACATTTTTTACCAAACAACTAAATTTCAACAAAAAAACCAACATAATGGACCAGAAACGAGCGTACATACAAAACATAAAGTCTCCGTAGAAATGCACAAGCTTTATACAAAAAAATACAAACACCAAGCAATTAAAGCAGTCTTTCACTCGATACACAAAATGTATGACAATGACCAAATAATCAACATGTTTGAAGTACATACTAAATGTACGCCAAATATACATAAAAACCCGACTAAAATACTGTTATTGATCAATAAACAAAATTTCAACAACCAAAAACTAACATTACGACTAGTTAAACGAGCGCACGAACAAAACATAAAAAACTCCGTCGAAAAGCACAAGCTTTGGACAAAGTCCCTACAAACACCTGGTAATAAAAGCATTCAACAATCTTTCACTCGATGCACAAAATGAGGGAAAAAACACATCACATACAAAATTAAAAGATAGAGCTATGGCAATATTACAAAAATTTTAAGACGTAAAAGAATACAAAATAAATTATAGATAATATAAATAACATCGCAAAACACACCTCAACAACAACATAACTTAAAATATACGCCTATATTTTTTGTACAGCCTTTGTCACGTATATTATTTTATTTTATTTCAATTTATAGTTTCATTATTTTAACTTTTGGTTTTTCACTTAATTGCTTGAAATTGTTTAAATTTAATCAATCAAAAAGAAAAGTGTACTATATTTGGAGACAAAAAACTACGTTTACATGTTTTGGTGATGTAGAACTTACAATACATAACAAAACTCAACATTAAATGCTCCGGCCTATTCGCTACGAAGGCCGGCGACCTGATATCGACGGGCATTGATATTCCGTTCAGATATTGAAAATCTCCCTTTCTGTCAATGCAAAAAATGTTCAATTCCCACAATAGTGTCTCAATCGTGTTTCAGATTGGAGCGATGTTGAAAAAACTACTAAGGGATGTGCTATGATGATCACTGACGACACGAAATTGCGTAAAATGTGGCTGATAATGATATTTTATCATAAAAGAGAAGGCATGAAAAACTGAGATGAAAAGAATCATTACATTTACAACCCTGGAAAAAAAAGACAATTTTCTGACTAATATTTTTTCACAAAATTATTCCTGATGAGCAATATTCAAATCAATGTTTCTAATGGACGTAATTAAAGGAGTCATAATATATCCTTGAATTATCATTTTGAATTATTTAATAACAATATTGTCAGCTTTAATCCACCGTCTCGGTCCAGTGTGTCATCCATATTGTCCAGTTTGTCATCCTATTGAATGTGACTAGATATCTACCCAAACAATCTCGAATATTTTAAAAAGCAAATTAGCATTCTAACGACGTGAATGTCACGGAGAAAAGGTATATTTTAACTCGAATGTGAATGTTTGTTTATTACTCTATTTAGTTATCTCTTTTTACTTTATATTTTTTGTTTACATCTTGTTATTTTGGTTATTTTAGTTTTCCCGGGAACCATTTATTGGACAACCAGCACCGCTGCTATAAGTCCCTTCAAGTGGTTTGCTATGTGGGTTCATGGGGTGACGTTTGTCTGAATCTTGGCGACAGAAACGTCTTCCCACATGCTGCGTGGCGGGACGATCGAGAGAGACTGGTAGAGGGAAGCCTTTCAGCTGGACTCCCTCAACCCGTAATTATTCCTGCCGTATTTATTCTCAGTACAATATGAATATGAAATCGTTATCAAGAAACAATATTTTATAAGAAAAGGGCAGCAGTTAGGTCTGAAGGAGACAACCGCCTAGTGAAAAAAACTACAATTTTTTGATTTCGACAGAACATCTCATATTTGTAGTATCTTGTCAAATTAGTCAAAACAGTCGTATTCATTTGCAAAAGGTCCTTTTTTGCTTACAATTTTTGAGGGAGGGACAGTGGTTTTGAAAAACAGCCAGAGTTATAGATTTTATATTTTCTTTTTTTGTTTTCTTAAATGAATACCTCGCAAGAGTCCCAGCTCCTCCCGTTTCGAGCCAGTGAGGCATCCCCAATCGGATTATGTTGTAGGGCTGAAAGTAGTGGGGAAGGGAAGGAGATGAGAAGAGGAAGGTGGGGAAGTACCTGGCTATTCAGATCTGGTCACCAAACACGGCTAAAACCGTTTCAAGCATCGCTTCAATTCTGAATGGTTGTCTTACATCAAGGCAATACTGAGAGTATCCACTCGGAATATATCTTTGAAAAACTGTTGTAACAAAGGTGGAAGCAGAGCGGAAGAACTTTACATACGTTTTTGTGTATTCAGACTGTGTGTTCATTTACAATACATGTAGATACTAGATATTTTTAGATAAATAAACTAAATATTTTTAGATACATTGTAAAGAATGGGAAAAGCCAAACATTCGTTATAATATTATTACAATGGGTAATGTTTGGCATTTACACACACTTCATGGTTACTGTTAAAATGTCAACAGTCTTGGAGACGTGAATATTTAACAACCCATGTCTCGTGACGTGCTGTGCCAAGCCAGTACGTCCGTTCTGCTATCTGGGATGTATAGAAAATTTTAATGCCGCACAAAGCAATAGTTGTTCGATATGAACAACCTGTAAGAGTAGGAGGAATGGGTATCTTTTAAATAATTAATGATTTTAAGCGCCGTCACTGCAAGTTTATTATTAAATGTATCTTAAAATGAATTACATGCTTCATAAAAAAGTTCAACGCATTAGATCCTCAACATTTCAACAATCCCAAATGTTACATCGAAGTGCTGAAATTTCTTTCACAATCGCTCTGCGGTAGCCATCTTTGCGCGGCAAAAAAAACCGGAAAAACTGCTCCTCTTTTGTTTCAAGTCTAATAATTTTTTGTACTCGCTCCGAATTTTTTCCGTCTCATTTGAATGATTCCATCGAAATGCCTCTAACGTGACAGGAATTTGCGAAGCGATCTCGCTGTTCGGAAAAAAACGCCCTTAATGGCATAGCTGCCACCCTTCAAAGCGAGAATGCTTTTCCTCGAAGATCGGCATTCGGGTATTTATGTATTGTGTCCTGCGCGGTGTTGGAAATGGAATCCTCTGAAAGAATTTAGGAAAACCAATTTCAATTACTACTTCTGCGGAGCAAGTCATCACTAGGCAAATCACTATAAAAACCAGAGAAGAATTCTTGAAATTTTAACTTTTTCATAGAGTATGGCAACGATTTGCACATCTCACTCTTAAAAATAAAATTATTATTGCACAATGATGTTATGCCCATTGACCACTATTCGGTGATGTCAACCTAAAATAATCAAATACAAATAATTATCTACGTTATAAGGATAATATTGGGTAAATATGGCATCACGAATAATATGCCACACTAACACATTAGACCTTCTAGTTTCAATACCAATAAACAGATGGGTCTCCAAGTCGATGCGACTTATCAGTCATCTATCAGAGCAAACGTATGTTTTAGTTGTAATCGTATCAAGAGAAAAATTTCCAAAAAAAAATACTAATGCAAGGTACCTGTAAGCCATAATATAAACATTGAAATATTTTAAATGGCAATTCTTAAACTGCGTGTTAAATGAAACCCAACGTTTGTAGCACTATTGGCGTTATATTGTTTAAATACATAGCTCAAGCTGTCTTGATTTTTTTTGTTGGCCTGCCGTTTCTTTCTGCGTTGTTTGTTGGGTCAGTGCATTTGTACACTTATTTGGAGTGTGGAGTTAAACCTCACTTTCATAACGAACCATGTCAACACACCTATTCCTCGCTTCAAGTCATTTCTGGATATGTGCTTGGATCTAACCGTAATCAACCTGCAAGGAATTCACCTGCGTACCCAACTATTGCTAAAATCTAGAAATGTTCTCGGTAAATCTAGAAACTACTGCTGCAGACGCTTCCTTCAAGGATATTCATAGAATCTCCTCGATTGCTGGCCCTAGTCGGAATGCGTTTATTCGTAAGAAACATGGGTAGATAAAAAACATGCGTAGACAAAATTACGTGACTGCTTCAAGGTGCATAAAAAAGAGGTGGTTACTGCTGCTGCCAAGAAATCCGCAATAACCAAAAAATAATATCAAATAAAACCAAAATACAACAACGAAAAAAAAACACACGGAACTTTCAAATACTTAACATCGTGTGTTGTAAGAAAAGCTCAAGAAGTGATGGGGATTATGGGCAGGTGGTTGACAAAAGTGATTATTGTAAACACTGCAATGCTTAAGATGCTAAAAAGAGACGAGATGTGATTGAGCGAACTATGGCAGGGGTCTTGGTTATCCAAAAAACATCCCAGTTTCATGGGGCGCCGGAGACATACCCGCCTCCAAAATTGAAGAAATGCTTGTACTTATTGCATGAATAATTTACCATGTATTCAGGTTTTAAAACTTTTTTTATCGATGATATTCTAGCTTAATAATACTAATGATACCAACTTTTGAGTTGGCATTGGCCTTGATTTTCTTGAAGCTCGTGGGTATTTGGTGTAATATGAAATTATTCTTCTTGCTTTAGGTAATTTGATTTTGATTATTTTCATAAAAGTCGTTGTTTATTACGAAATTGACTTTTGTTGAATTATTTATTCTGGTTCTATATTGCCCTTGTGGATTAATTCTCTTCCGGAAATCCATACAATAATGCTCATCGCACGCTTTTGACGTTATGCTCCCGTGAACGTGTTCGCCCATCAGTAGGCCGCTGTCGCTCGCAATTCGTGTCGCGACGTACAGAAAAACAAAAAATATTGTTTGTCCAAAAGCACTTCAATAAACAGAATGTAAACACAAACACTTTCATTCTTTGAGTGACATTGCAAAGCATGTCGGGTACTCGCTAGTTATTTATGAATCGCGAAAAACGTCTGTAACCAATTTTCTGCACATTTCACATTCCTCAGAGCAGTGTAAGAATTTAGCAAGACATCGGTGTTGATCGCAGTCCAAGGTTAATCACATTCCTTGCCAAAACAGACACGTAGTCTATTTACAGATAGATTTATGTCTTAAAAAATTTTGCATGCACATTTAGGCAAATTATTTGTGAAGCCGTGTATTTACTAACACATATGAAACGTTACTGACTTGTTCTCGCATTTGCAAATTACAGTTTTGGAAAGCAGTGTCAGTGTCGCACGTTTCCGTTGGAGCTGGAATTCTAAAAATCACATAGCCAGTTATGCACTTAGTCCAATTGCAAATGCAGGAAAACATAAACGTATTAATCTTGATGAAAATGAATCTTGTCGTAGAGACTTTTTACCCTACAGCAGTATTTATATTTTTTCATTAATCATTGGGTCGTAATGTTGTCGCATTTTTGAGGAGATTTTTTAGATTTTATTTTGTTCACAATGAGCTTCCGCTGATCTAACTTTACTACAAACAGAAGTATAAATTTGATCTGAGCTCTCAACTAATGAAGAAGTCTGCTATTTTATCTATCTATGAAACTACTAACGTTTTAAATTATGTATTACAAACAATCTCAAGAAAACTTGTAAGGATGCGATTATTTTTTAATTTGCTCGGCAAATGAACGTCATTTGAAATCTATAAAAGTAATCGTGTTTTCTAGCCCTTACAAGAAGATGTCACTGTGTTATAATTAATTATCTGTTATAGAAGCATAATTCATTATATATTATATTTAGAAGCCTTTGATGTGGTAACTAAGCGTAATTAAATAATTTGTTGCCATATTATGAATAATTATGTTTCTGAAATGCAGCACCCATTGCGGCAACTTACCTCCATTTTCTATCAACTCTCAAAACTGCATTGTGATTTTAGGATGGAATAACCGACATTACCTCTGTTCCCGGCAGAAAGACAAATTTGACTTTGCCGCGAAGTCAACACATGTTGTCGGATTATTAAAGTACTTTCGAAAATTAGACTCCACATTGTTTGTTACACAAAATGGCAGCATGATATCACGGAACTGAGTATGGACAATTTTATGTGAGTTGATATTTGACTTTATGAGCGACTCTCGTGTTATTAAACTGCACTGGATTATTAATGTTTTCGCTTACTTTCTATGAAAATCTACATATTGGAAACTTCTTAACGAGGATCAGGAGTTTCCAAGCTTTGTAGAAACTAAATCAACAACTTTTAAAAACAGCTAGGTGAAACTTACATTTTCAAAAGTTTTGACTGCTTGATACATACAGACAGTTAAAACATGCAGTATGCATTAGTGAGCTCATTTTAACACAATTTTACAAAGGGAAAACTTTTTTAGTTTTTTCATAAATCAATAATCATAGTCAGAAACGCCTGCTTAGATTAAATTCAAAATCTTACCGTGCTAATTCTGCACGTTCCATTATAAATGATGTCTTTTAAGATTATTTTTCCATTATTTCACAGCACCCATTCGAATAATGGATTGCAAGGAAGATAACACAAGTTCTGTTCAAATAAATAAGTATCAAACAGCTGCCCGACGATTGTTGCGGAGATAAATCGACTGTTTCACAAATAAACCCGAATGTGTACGGTATTTGTGACACAATGAATGGCGGACAGACGAAACAGATCTGTGAATTGTCTCAAACAATTAATCAATGGACCAGAGTAACAAAGGGGATCATTATCTTACCAACAATGCAACTGATTGTTTGTTTGTGGTAAGCCAGCGTGGGTTTACGGAATGGATGTGTGTGTGTTTTCATTTCTGTCAACTCCTTTCGTAATTGTTTTGCTTTCCCCATTTTCATAATATTACTGTTACGAAATTCTCGGATATTACTCTAGTGAATTTCAGATGATAATTTTTTTTCAAGGATCGTTTCTAGCATGAATCAATTAGTTTTTATCTAACAATAAAAATTTCCTGTTTAGAAATGAGAGATTTTTACTGAAGTAGGTATACTTCCTAGTTATGTATCGTATTAAATGAAGTACTATTGAATTGTTATTCGAGGATCTTAAAGAAGTTAACTCACAATATGTATGTATTACGAGCGCCTTTTGTTTCCCAAATGTTATTTTTTTTTTTCCTTTACTGTTTTTTATTTTCTTTTCCTTTACTGTTTATATTGTACTAGCTTTTCCCCGCGGCTTCGCTCGCATGGTATTACGGGAAATTACTGTAGCGCTTGCACTTATTAATTATCCCCCCTCCCGCATTCCATACATTCATTCTCTTAAATTCAGTTTTCAAACATCTCGCCTACCACCTAAATTTCATAATGCTTATAGCTCAAAGAAAAAAAGAATTATCCAATTTTGATCATTCGTTCGGAATGTATGCGCTTACAAACGTTTCGGATGTTTATTTTTATTTAAATATTTGTAAATATAATAAAAAATTACACTATTAATTATTCAGTATTTATAATCGTTACTAATAATATTTTTAATGTACGAAATCTCATTTGACTTTCTCATGTCAACTCTCATTCCAAAACATAAGCTTTTCCAAAAAAAAACAAAACATATTCTAATATTTGAATTTTCTGGATTAGTAGCCAGTAGGTAGGGAGCCGAGTGGGATCTATGCTGGTAGGTAGGTACCTACCAGCATAGATCCCATAAATATATCAACATCGATTCCATGGAAACTATTTTTTTTCTGACGTTAGCAAAAACTCACTTTTGTTAGCGACAGAAAACGTATAACAAATATAATATTTTAATATTTATAATTTCATAACGCCAGAGCTTACCATCATATACAAAATATAGTCTTCGCATATAATTTAGTTTTCTATTGGTGAAAGAATTTTCAACGTCTTATTTTTGGTTAATGCGTGAAAGCGTCGTAAACAAACTCGAGCAGTTTCGCATTTATAATATTAGTATGGATACTAACTTTTTATTTACTATATTTCTTTTGTTTCCAATTAGGAGTAGGTAGGAATCTGGAGGCCAGTGTGTCCAGGAGTGACGGATGTATGAATCCATCCATCCCACTGTGGTGCAAGGCGATGTTGCGAGAGAGTACGACTGGATAAGTCAAAGGGACTCCCTCCACCACACTCTCCCGATCAGGCCTGCCAAGTAGTGTTGAGCAGATGCACCTGCCGCCAAGACCCGGACAAACCTCACCTCATGAACCCGGGCACCCGTGTCAAGTCACCAAATGTAGCGGACCATTTGGCAGAAGTGTTGTCCAATAAATGTTTCACCGAAGCGGCGGTACCCATATCCGCCTATCAAATTAAATATGTTATGCTTCCCGGCGTTATTTATATCATATTTAATATGTAGATACACAGACACGTGTAAATACTATTTGATTTATCGCTTACGATTCGACTTACGCTTTCCTAAATATCTCCAAACTTAGTATTTGGATATGTCTGACTAATCAACTGGACGATCGATATATTGAAGTAACCATTATATTAACCGATGCTAATTCTTAACTAGAAATAAGTATATGACTTGTTCTAATGAATTAAATTAAGCCATCATCATGTTTACTTCAGGAAACAAGAGAAATAAGTTTATAATGTCACGATGCTTTTAATAAAAGTTGTATGCTACGTTTGGTGATTTAGCAGGAGTGCCCGGATTCATGGGGTGAGGTTTGTCTAGGTCTTGGAGGCGGATGACCAGGACACACTGAACCCCAGATTCCTACCCACCCCTTAAACCCTTTTCCTTCCCAGAACTCTCCTCCCCTTCCTTTCTTTAAAAAAACCCTCCGCACATCATATCCAAAGATGACACAGGCCCTGAGAGAAATTATTTTCCTCAGGGCTTCCTGTGTGGAGCTCATGTAAAAAAAATGAACTTTCCAGCACCTATTAATTGTATCTGATATTTGTTCATAGTAATATAACGGTAAGCCATTTGGCCCCAAATTTAGTGCATTCAAATCCAGATATAGATAATTGGGTAGGTCAATTTAAAATATGTCTTACGAGGCAATCTTTGACGCTTAGAATTATTAAAATTTTCACCTTCACCGTCAAACCTTAAAATCTTTTGACTCTGTGCAAAAGTGATCGGTCCATTTGATAAATTCCCTTGTCTTAATAAATGGATTGTAATCTTTAGAGAACCAGCAAACCAGCAACATTGATCTCTTTGACACCGGTGCATAGTCAGAAATCACGCACACAACATTTGGACATTAAAAATTAAAAATTAATGCTACAAGTGAAGTTCCACAGGGTTCTTGGCCCAATCTTATTTATCTTGTTTATAAATGATCTTACAAAAATATTTCATGATGTATCTATCTTACTTTTTGCTGATGACTTCAAAATTTTTAAAATTATTGAAAATATTTATCATTGCAACATTCTTCAAGATAATATCAAAAAATTGTTAATTTGGTGTAAGGAAAATAGACTTTATTTAAATATCTCAAAATGTCAAATTGTTAGATTTTCTCGAATAAAAAATCCAGTGATATTTAATTACAACATTGATAACAATGCTCTTGAGACATTAATGCAAATTAAAGACTTGGGCATCACTTTTCAAGCAAATCTTTCATTTGTTAACCACATAACAGAAATCTGAAATAAGGGCTTAAAAATGTTGGGGTTTATAACTAGGCTAACTAGAAACTTTAACAATATAAAGTTGGTTAAACTGTTATATTTTGATTATGTTAGAAGCCAATTTGAGTACAATTCTCCTGTCTGGAATCCTCATTATAATATGCATGTACAAGCTGTTGAAAGAATACAAAACAAATTCTTACGTTTTCTAAATTTTAAAATGGGTATTCCAGCAATTATGTTAAACTACAAGACTATTTTAAACGATATGAATATGCTTAAATTGTCAGACAAAAGAATTTTCACTGACTTGGTATTTTTATATAAAATTCTAAATGATTTAGTTGATAGTCCGGTATTACTTGAATTGATAAGCTTCCGAATTCCACTTCGTAATACTAGAAGTCAGAATTTATTTCGGTGCAGAAATTCTGGGACTAATTACCATATGTATTCCTCTTTGCCCAGAATACTAATGGAGGGAAACAATTATGCCAAGTCAGTGGACATCTTCAATTTATATTTGAATAAATATAAAATATTGTTATTGAGGCAGTTCAGTTATGTACAACAAAAATGTATTTTTCTTACTATGCTATATATGTAAAAGCCCCGAAAAAGGGCGTTTATTAATAAATAAATAAATAAATAATTTATCACGTGAGATCGGGACATTTTTACGTCTTGGCTGTGAAACGATTTGCCAGTCTCTTTGTTACCTTTATCCTACAACGTGGGTGTCTTCACGACCCAGGTTTACTCTTTCATCTTCTTAAAAAGACCCTCCACACAGCGTCTTTAAATATGACACAAGCCATGAGAAAATTTATTTTCCTCAGGGCCTCGTGTGTAAAGTAAAAAAGATAACAAATGTAAACAATAAAATAGTTGGAGAAATTCCATCGCATGATTTCAAAACTTTTGCTTGGTAAAACATATATTTGTATGGCCTCCGTAATCTTGGGGTAAGGCTCTTGACTCCTAATCCGAAGGTTGCGGGATTGATTCCCGGCGAGCTCAAAAAAATTTTATTTGATTAATTTGTGTAATTTCACAATAAATTCATTTAAAATAATTCTTACAGAGTATATTTGCGGCACGTTCTAGAGCAAAATATACTCTCATTATCGCCTTGGAAAAGAACCACAATTCAGAATTTAAACGGTTTTAGCCATGTTTGGTGAACAGATCTGAATAGCCTGCGCTTCCCCACCTTCCTTCTACTACCTTCAGCCTCACGACGTAACCCAATTAGGGGTGCCGTAATCTTACTGACTTTTGTGAAATATTGACATTAAAAACATTACACTCTGTTTTCCCTTTTCAAAACCACCTTCCTTGCTTTTGTTAGGTTAGGTTAAGTAGGAACCCGCACATCTCAAGAAAACATTAAAAAATTACAAAAAAACGTCCTCTAAATTTTTCTTAATCACCTCTCTTTCAGTTTTTTAATTGTATTTTAATGTATTAGTAGTGGTTTCAATGACATGATCGATCCAAGCCTAATTAAAAGCTTAATTAAAAGAAACGGAATCAAACTATTTTACCTTTAAATTCAGCACTTTTGTTGCAGCCATAGATATTATCCGAAGCCAATTTGTCCGAAACGGTTCAGTGGCGATTTATTTTTTTCCAAGGCTTTTGAACTGGTGAACTTACGCGAATTTGTACAGTATGCCCTACTGCCGCGGAACGATGAGTTTTCCATATGCACAAAGTGACAAAATTCGTTTACAACGACTCGCAACTTTTTTGTCAACTAGCATTGCAGCTGTTTTCGAATAGGGTTAAACGTACAGACTATTCAATTGGAAATTTGAAAAGGACTGAGTATTTTGCTCGAAATAGTAAAAAGGGCAAATCCATTGATTGATTACGAAAAAGAAAATTTGATTAAAAAATATATTTATGCTAATTTTTTTGGTTTGGTATATTCTTTGGCATGCAATGGCAAGTATTTGTAGAAGACTAAAAAGACACTGTTTTCAAAAGTTTTTAATATTGGCGAACGATTTTTTGAGAAGATTAAATAGTGGTTAATCCAAGTTTTTTCGTTATTTGTTTTTGGGGTGTTATGCCGTGTTGCGCAACCTGCTTCTCAGGGCAGATGTGTGATGTACACTGTAACTCTGTCCGAAGCGTTGGCTAAAGAAAGGGGTAGCGCAACACGGCAGAACCCCCCAAAACAAATAATGAAAATACTTTTGGCCGTGAAAATCTAAAAACGTGTCAATCCAAGTTTTTTTTAACATTAGCTCTAGTCAGGACGCCCCGAGGAAGATAATTCTCCTCAGAAGGTTCAACCAATTCCTCTCGATCCGGCCTGCTACGCAGTTGGTGGGCAGAAGCATCCGCTGCAAAACCTCACCTCATATACCCGAGCACCCCTGCCAAGTCACCAAACGTAACTTCTTGGGGTGACCTATTGCAGGGGTTATTGGTTTTTTATACGAAAAACTCTCTTTTTATAAATAACTTTTGAAGGTTATTCCCTTCAATGTTATATATCATTGAAGAAGAAGATAACAATAATAATCTAAACGGAAATATGAAAGAGAACAAGACACAGAAAAATAGAAAAATACAATGGTCGCAATTGGGACTCGAACCCAGACCTTTCGTGTAACCTGGACGTGCGCGTCAATAAATTTCGCTATTGCGACCTTCTGTCAAACCGTCATATTTGTCAATCTCATATTTCATATTTCAAATTTTAGAATTAACAATATTATCATCAACTAATTATTTTTTCTGTATTATGGGCAACTACCATTTTTATTGGAAACAATCATTCTAAGAATTGGTATCTGGTTTGACGGAAGGTGGCAATAGCAAAATTGGTTAACGCGCACGTCCCGGTTAGACGAGAGGTTTAGGTTCCAGTCCCAGTTGCGACCATTGTCTTTTTCTATTTTTCTGTGTCCTCTTTCATATTTTCGTTTTGATTATATTGTCATTATCTTCTTCTTCAAAGGTTATTGGCTATCCAATAAAAGGTACAAATATCCGCCTCACAAATTAACATAGAATAACGTAAAATCATCTATTTGCTTAAAAAAAATTGTTGTGCTTGATTTTTATTGCTAACACAAAAACTTTTAAAATAAATAACTATGCTACAGTAAAAATAAAATTAAAAAGTGTTGATTATATAAACCACAACTTATTCCTTATTTTTCTATGGTGAAAAAATGTTTGTCGTTAATTAACTAAAACAAACGGGTTTCATGTTTAAAGTGTTGCCTAAAAATAGTTCTAAATTCGGTTGCCAACTGACGTATGTATTCACCCCCCAAGGAATTTTTTTTTTTCCATATTATTTTACGTGAGTCTGTGGCAAGCCTAAAGCTACCTGTTGGCAAGAATAAACATGCAATGCTTGTGTTATTGCTGAAAGTGAAAAGGTACAAAATATTTAATCGTGCCTTACACGAAAGAAAAAATGTTGAAAGAATAAAAGTAGATTAAAACAACTAACTAACTTTCCAGAATAATGTTTGCGGCGAAAAAATGCAAAACCTTTCTAACACAAACGTTAACATTAATGTATTCTTTGGGAGTAAATTGTCGTTTTTACGGTGTCTTTTTCACTTCACCAACACTCACGTGCGGGGTGTACACGAATATACGTGGGTGGTTCTGAAAACGAGTGTGAAACTTTTCAGGGCCCGGAAACTGAGAGAATTGCTAATTTTCAGGGCCCGACGGTATTTTGTATTTTTATACTTCACGTGTTTTCCGTTACATCCATTTCGCCCGCATTTCCATAATGAGATTCCGCGCGGCCGGAGGCTCCCAAGGAAAATACATATCACGGGCGCGGCGATATCCGCCCTTAAGAAGGCTATTATTTTTTTTTTACTTAAAACAAGGCATCGTAACTACTAACTTGGCTTCGGTGCTGAGTAATAGTTTCAAAGCTTAAAGTTATCGAGAGATCAATACACCAATAAGTGTAATTGGATTTCAAAGAAAGATGCGAAATCCTACGAGTTGGTTGAGGTTATCATTTCACTAGCAGAAACTTGTAAACCAGTTATTATTCTTCTTTTTCTGTATTACCTACAGCAGTGGCCCACAACCTTTTTATCACCGCGGACCGGTCAACTTTTGACAATTTTACCACGGCCCACTAAGGGGGGGAGGGGGGAGGGGGGGTTAGGTGACATTATAACATTACATGGTATTATGTCACCTAAAATGTTTAATTTGTACACATTGCCTCAAAATAAACATAATAATATGCTCTCGTTGGTCGCAATAGAAGTATTTTGTTAAAAACAGGAATAAATTCACCAAAACAATCAAACACAACATGTACCTATCTCACATATTCTCAATAAAACGATTCCACCTGCATTTGGGCAAGCAGAATATAAGAGCGGTGACTGACATCGTCGCATCTCACTCGAGCTCTTTACGTTATATATGCAAGTGCGCAAGACGGAAGCCCAGTCGTGTTTTTATTTTTTTATTTCGGAGGTATTGTATCTCAACTGGAGGGTTTCTCAACTGACTAATTATTTTTTGTCGATAATTATTTATTTTTTAATTGGTTTTGTTAAATTTTTTGACTTAATTTTGATTTTTAAGCAGGGTGTTTGGCGAGCCGGTATCATTTGATCCCCTGACCGGGGGTTGGGGACCACTGACCTATAGTGTTAAGACTGCTTGGTCTAGTATAGTATAGAACTGTAGAACGAGACCGGAACTGCACTGCCGCAAAGTTAGACTTCCCGTATCCGGCAGATTTCACAGGCTTTGCCTCATTTTCCTCCTTTCGCGTGTATGTAACTCACACAGAAGGCCCTGAGGTTTCCTTCATTGCCTGTTAACGTAAAGGATGCTGTGCGGAGGGTTATTTTAAAGTGATCAAGGAGTTAACCTAGATCTTGTATGGACTCGTATTGTAAAGAGGAGAGAAAACAAAGCACGCAATTCATTATTTCTCAATAGAGTTGTAGAATAAGAGAGCGGTAGAAAACACACCACAGCACTCATTTGTTCATGTTTCAATACAGCGTTTGAATCGTAATTTGCTTGTCTTCAAGACATGAATGCTCCAAAAAGTAAATTCCACTGTACATTGGTAACCCCTTATTTTTTTAGGCATTTAATTTAAAATGTTTACTTTGTCAAAATATATTAATAGCCACCCCATAGTTGTAACAACACTATTCACACACGCAAACGCAACAGAATTTTCGTGCGAGAAGTGAATATTTGTGCCGAACAAATAACAGTGGTAGTGAAATGAGTTGTCCATGACCAGACCGCTCGCAACTCCAAAGAAATGGACGGCTTATATTGTATATTTTGCTAAATATTATTGGAAAAGAACTATTTTGCTTAAAAATGTTTTCGAATTGTTCATTTTAACCGATAGTGTGGATCGTAAGAAAATAAAATCAAGATTCAATTTTCGAAAATCTTTAAATTAATGAATTTATTTGAAGGTACTATTTACCTATGGTACTAACCAAAATGGAATACTTTGAATCTAGCCAAAAATTATATTTATCTTACATAAATACCTGGGTTAGGTATCAAATTTGATTGATTGTTCGTATAATATTCAAAAATGAATGTTTGTAATAGAAAATTTGTAAACAAAATTGCAATAGGTGGCACGCGAGCTATTTGAAAATCTGAATGTCCCGGGACTGAACATATTGAATGCGGGAGAGGGGAACGCCGGGAACTCGCTAGTAATAAATATAATTAACGTAAAAAAAATTCTCTTCAGAAATTCCGCATCTCCTTGATTTACATGTATGATTTTGAATTCGATATTTATTTTGTGGACACGATAAGTTTTTGTGTTGTGCCGTCGACTGTTTATCTCAAAGAAGCTGGTAAGAATAATTATGCGGCTGTGTGATACAACGAAAGTTAAATATAAGTGACTTAAATACTCGTAGATAACTAAAATTTAAAGCAAATTTGAGATACTAATGTTCGTCACAAGCACAAGGAGAAAAGTTTTCATCAATCGACACAGATTAACACAAACATTGACGCATATCCATATGCTTTAGACAATTACAATGGGCAAAACAATTATACAAGAGACAGTCAGTAGTTAGTAATAATTTGCTTCCGAAGTAGGTAATTATTGTAGTTTCGGTGGAACATCAAAGATAATATGGTTGGGTGGAAAACGGAACTTAAACTTTGCGGAGTCACAGTTGCTTGAAACTTGACCTATTACTAAGTAAAGTATTGTCACTGCGACAATATGATTTTCAAAACTTCCTTCTTTTAAGACGTTGTTCAATTCTGAAAACTTTTTAAAGTTGTCAAAAGTTGAAAGAAGTTTTTATTAAGTAATCAGCTCTGCTTTACCAAGAAGTTGCTAATCGATTAACAGCAGCAATAACTTGTTGACAAAAACTGAACGTCGCTTAGATTTATTGGACAAATTGTTCTAAGTAAGTGAAGTACAATAATGAATATATTCAATAACTTAATATTATAAATAAAACAAATCAAAAAGGAGATTTCCAAGATGGAACGTAAAATTACTTTATAAATTTCTACATCTATGTATAAAAACAAATCTATTTATAAATACCTCGGAATATGCTCAGCCTAGTGAGATGACACATAAAAATTTTCGTTGTATGTTGTTCTTGTGCTTTTTAAATGCATCAGGCAGTTAGCGCAGCGACATCAAAGACAAAATTAATTTGAATTGTTTCTTTTTTTTTGGATTAAGATAACGTAATGATGAAATTTAGTTTTATCATAGAAAATATTTGAATATTTTTTCTTTAATTTATGAAAAATGTAGATCCCCAAACTTTTTATAAGGTTACTGCTAAAAATAAAATAAACAAAAACATTTAGACAACGCTGTCCGCAAAAAAATAATTTGAAGCTCAGTGTTTACTACATATCTTTAGAAATACGCTACGTATTGTAGTTTATATTTACAATTTTCTGTATATTTTGAGAATTCAAAAAACAATTTTGGTACAAAATAAACAGAAAATTATGAACATCCTATTTCTTACAGCAAACCCATTTACAGAGAAGTAGAGTACTCACGTATAAAATTACGGCGTATGAGTAAACAAATGTAAGCAGAGATATTTAATTCGTGTAAAGTATTCGTTTCATGTAAATTGGACATTTGTTGACAAGGAATGTTTTAGGGATAATTTAATTTGAAATGTATATTTATTATTTGTTTAATGTTACGTGCAATTTAATAGCCATGTAATCGAAATATGATTTCGTTTACTGATGGTATTAATAAGTTTTCTCTAAATCTTGTTGCGTGTTTACGTGTTGCGTGTTGGGAACTTATCTGGAGATGACTGTACGAATAGGCATATCTCTATTGTATATTTCTACGAATCTCAGAAATTTTTGTTTTTTATAAAGGGGTCTATATGAGTTCTGATAACAGGGATGTAACTTTTCTTATGTAACTCTTTTGGATATTAAAAACTACATCTTCAACCTGAATTTTACCAAAAATTATTCCGTATTTTACATTATATAAACGCTTCCATAAAATGCACACATTTTTAATAGATTCTTCTGTGTATCTAAAACAAAAGGGAAGCTACTGATTTTTGATATGTACATGTTCTTTCCAGTTTATATTTGCATCTATTAAATAGTTGTAGTTCCAGTAGTGATCAAGTTTTCGAAGGTACTATGCTTTTAAATGTAAATTCATTTTTATGTGTAGCTTGGACTGGACAAAATTTCATTACTAGTGTGTGATTTGTGTTGAGTGACATATTTTGTGATAACAGCTAGTTTAAAATAAGCCTCGTTCACACGTTGATATGATAATGACTCATATTTGAAATCAATATAATTGGGCGAAACGCAGAACTCTGAGGAACTCCTCAAAACTTTTAGCCGTTGTATATATATCCAAAAGTATATCCAAAATTGATACCAGTGTACCTTCACAGTCCACTTCCCTTTTTAAAATTGCTGTTGGTAAAACCTAGAACGTGTTTAAATTTATCCGTTTGCTTTACCAGTCATTCATTTGTTGGGTGGAATTTCACCCAAACGTGCGCCCATTCATGGATAAAATGTTTACATAAAACTGCGTGGGCGGTTATCCTTTTTGGGTTGGTACAAAAGGCTTTTGCAACTTCACGATCGAACGGAACATCATCAGCATATTTGGATTATATTAAACTTTTTGAAACCATATCCACGATTTTGTGGCTTCTTATTTCACCGTCTGCTCAAAGTAGTATTGGGGTACAATTATTGAAATTATTTTATTTTTCAAATATCAGCTTTTAAAACAAGATTGAAATAATTTAAAAAAAAATTCCAACCTGAAATCATTAATGGACAATTAATTAATGAACCAGATTTACTAATGTAATGCATGATAGATTGCACAGCAACAGATGCAAAAAGCAAGACATTATTTTGTAAATCTGCAAAGTAGCAAAAAAAGAAAATAATTCAAAACCAGTCATCATTTATCGAAAAGTTTACCTGTTTTTTTCAGAAAGTTTTTCGAGGCCAATGAACCGATCCCAAATCTAGTTTCGGTGATGGCTATCTTATTGTCATCATTATTAATGTATTTATTTATTTGTATTTCACATTTGCATTTCCTATTTACAAGAACGTCATCCGCATTGTATATTTATTTTAGAAAAATAATTTATTGATACTAATAAACAACCAAGCTATTATAAAATTATTTAAAAGATGAAAGTAAAAATGTGGCTTCTAGCGTTGTTGTGTTTTTTGACAAGCTTCAAATCACGCTATATGATAACGTCTATTCAAGGTAAGTACGGGGTTATTACTAATCTTAACATCTAAATAGGTAAGAACGAGTACTTTTAATATAAGTCTAAAGATGGGTTGTTTCAAAACATTTGATGGATTCATCAAATATTTGAAGTTGATTTTCATGTTCTGTGTAGGTTCTATTCAAGTTCTGTTTTTATATCGTGATAGAACAGCTGCTTCACAAAACTGAAATAATCACAGAACTTGAATAGAACTTACACAGAACGTGAAAATCAACATCAAATATTTGATGAATCCATCAAATTTTTTGAAACAACCCGTCCTTAGTAAGTTAATTATCAATTTTTGTGTTAACTTGCTCCTTCAAATTGTATCTCTTGAAGTTCAAATCAAGTAATCAACAAAAAGTACAGCAAAATCACAATAATCTCTGTTGAATCATGGGAAGTACCAATTTAGTGTGAAGCGGCAGTGGATACAAACGAGGATCTCGGCCGGCGATTGGAAGACAGCGTGCATTGGCGAGTTTCAAATTGATTTTTCCAATTTCCCAATTGCCACCCTGAACGAAATTGCTTGGAGCATCGTAGAATTATTGCAGCCATTTAAAAAAAACTGTCGGAAAAATGCGGGACCATGTGTTAGGTACATAGGTGGGGCAGAAAAATTTGTAACAATAACTTACTAGCAGTTAAAAACCGGCTCCGCAGGTTTTTGTTGCTAGGCCCTGCGGGCGGCTTTTTATAGATTCAAGAGGAACTGGTTCCAAAAATAGCTCGTTCCTCGGATCCACTGTCATCCAGTGATAGCTAGTCACTAGGAAAAAGTAAGCGGGGCAGGCTATGACGTCATATGTAATATATAGTCGCTTGATACTATTATTCATAACTGAGTATAACCGTCAATCTTTCCATATCCGGAGAGATACTTCAAATTCACAAATTCATAGCTCTTATACCTCCCCGGGGCACGTCCCCATGCGACCTGCTTGACGGAAGTGGCGATATTTTTTCGAATTCTTGAATTCGAAATAGTTTTGTTTGAAATTTCACGTACACAAATGTTTATGTGGCGCGGCGCGTAGGGCGCGGCGGCAGAAATACACTCGAAGCTGGATTCTTAAATTCAATCACTCAGACGCAAACGTTATCTACTTACACTATTCGATTGATAGGATTTATGTTTTGAATTCATCGTTTTAATTTGTGCAAACAGAAGATCAAGACTATTTGACTTATTTAAATTACAATGAAGATAAGGTTTTTTAATAACATAGCTTCTAAGGACTATTTTTGCCCACAATGCAAAGAAAAATATCGAAATCCATCAACGGAAGATTGGACAAAATGTGTTCTGTGTAAAACATGGTGGCATGAAAACTGCATAGACTACGATAAGGGGAAATTTAAGTGTGATAATTGCTATAAGGGGTAACTGTTCGCGGTGCAAACACTTACCTAAGGTGTGCGTACACTTACCCAGCACATGAGGCAAGTGTACGCAATCGACATGTAAATTTTATTGTATAATTTTAAGATTTATGAACCGTATGAGGTTTTCATATCTGTTTAAGATGCCTTAATAATCGATCATATCATATAACATCCCTTTAGAGAACATAAATTACCCGTCGTTAATGAATACTTTAAATATTCCAACTTTAGAAAACAGACGAAAAATTAACGACGGAACCTTTTTATTAAAATTATTAAATTCTAAGTTCAACTGTCGCAAACTCCTGCAATTGATAAATCTACATGAACAACTAGACAAATATTAACATTTCATATACACACATCTCATTCCAATTATAGTTTGCATTCTCCGATACAGCGTTTACACGGTCTTGGTTACAAATATTTAAACAAATGGATGTATTTCATAATTAATTAAAATTGTCAAACTTCAAACGACGTTTGCGCCAACTATTTATTCCTATTTCATAAATCATCTTTACCTCTATTTTTACTATATTCTTTTAGATTTATCATATCTATATTCTTTTTTACCTACTTGACACATCATCTCTTATATTTTGTGTTAGCTCTATTTTGTTTCCTTATATTTTATGTTATTTCCTGTATTTTGTCAAAAACATGTATTGCACTATATATATATATATATAGTGCAATAATAGTAAATAAATGAATATTAATAACCAAAAAATTAAGAAAACTACCTAAAGCTTTAAATCCCAATGTAAAAATTGCGTACGGTTACCCCACGTGACTACGTTTTTTAAAGCTGCCAAGCCAGTAATTGGAACTAAGTTGCGGTTTTATAAAAATTGGACTGACTTACACATTCAAACGGAAAAGATATAGATGTTGATGTCTTGTCGATCGAGAAATTTTGCTGGGACAAACACACAGATTTTGTGCTTCAGACGAAAAATTATATCGTTTGGTTAATCAAACAGGAAACAGTAATCTAGTCGTAGAGGGTAAAAGCACTAAAAATTACAATATCTAACTAATTCTTAAAGTTTTTCATGCTTTACCAGTAAATTAAACTAGCGTACTTTTGACCTGTAGAGAGACAAAAGAATGAACGGAACAGATAAATTTCCCAATTTAAAATCAACGCTGGGACCGGGTGTAAAGCCCTCAGTATTGAGATATTCCCTGATAAAGGGGCAATAAATTTCGGACAAAGTATATTAACTCCCAGATTACCTTTTGCCTGGATAAATCTAAAAGAATACTTAAATTTAAAACGTTCAGGGAAGGTTAGTGCGACACGGAGCTAGATGCCAGAACATCGAAGGAGTTTTTTTCTACTTGGAAGTTTCTTTTTTCCCGAGGCCATAAATACAAATATCGGCCGATAAATCTAGCTACCTTTTGGGTCGAATCTTAGCTAAGTTTATTTTTAACTTCTGCTTTTCTCAGTACAATTTCCCGAATAAACCACCGAGATACAATTCTAAAGCACTGGATCAGGGATATTCTACTAGTGTGACATTTATTTAAGGATTTTAAATTGGTTTTATTTTTGGTATGGAAATGTTTTCATGCAGTAGCATTCTTGACATTTATGTAAGTCTACCAAAGCTGTAAGGCTTATTTGAAATTTTGTACTCCGTTTTTCCTGTTCTTGTCTCAATAAATTCCATTCTTCCAGAAATCATTTATTCGTAGTTTTCCAATACGTAAATACAAAAAAAGTTTAGTTTGGAACCCGCGCTATATTGTTTATGTTAACAGGTTAGAAAGAGTTCAGGAGCGATTTCTCAAATTCCTCAATTTTAAATCATTCAACATATACAACTCTTACGACGAAATCGAGAAACATTTTCGAATCACGAAACTACTCAACAGGAGGCTTGTCGCTGATCAGATGCTCCTGTACAAAATCATTAACTCTAAATTTGACTGCCCGGAGTTGCTAAACAAAATAAATTTCCACGCGCCGATTCGATATAGTAGACAAAATACCCTTTTCTATATTGACAGATGCAACACCAATTCCAATCAAAATGAATTTATGCAAAGGACATGTAACTTCTATAACAATAAATTTGCAAATATAGACACACGTGCTGACATATTCACTGCTAGTTACTGTCGTTACAAAAATTCATTGTATAACATTCTAGGTGCGAATAACACATATTCATGATTATTAAATTAATTGTATCTAATATTTTTATATTACTTGCGTGGCAACTTTCCCTTAACTTTCCTTTAACCCTCTCCTCCTCCTACCCTTCCCAACCCAAATACCTAATTTGCAGTCTATTACAGTTATAATCATACTTGTTTTATTGTTGTGTATTGGTTTATTATTTGTTGAATTTGGATTTGAATTATTATTATTTTTTTAAATTGCTGCTTAGTTCTGTTTTTTTTTTTTTCATCTTTCTTAAATATTTTAGTTTACATTCAGTTAGTCTTTATAAATACCTATCTGTGAACATTAATAATTGGTCTGTTTTTTATTATTCTCTTATGTATATTATATTACTAAGACTGTTTATGTTCCTTAAATAAATAAACAAATAAACAAATAAACAAAAAAAAATATATTGTTCAAGGATAAAAGTAAACAGTTTATATCAATGCAATCTTGCAAAAAAAAGTAAAACATAATTTAACCCCCAATTACAAACCAGAAATTTTAATAGAAAGAGCTTTATGACAGTGATAAGAGAATATCTAAATTGAATAGATCAGCGCAGATGTACCTGTGATGATGGACACTGTAATGCTGTACAAAACATCAGCTAAAGAAGGAGGTAGCGTAACAAGGCGTAAAACCCCAAAAATCACTCTAATGCTTTTGGCTGCAAAAATCTTAAATCCTACTACACTTATTTCATTTTTGACTCTGTCTGTAACTACGGAACTGCAGAACTTTGGGTTTAATTTAATTTTCCTTTTCAAAATTCGAAGTTTGTTAGAAGAATTCAGACAAGAAAAAAGTACCTACCTATGTATCTATATTTAATATTTTGAACAGAAAATTGTTACAATGGAATTTCCAAAATTTTAACTGATTTGACGATAATTCAAATTATCCCCATTGATATATTGTATTTAGATGAAACACAAAGACAAAAAAAGCCCAAGGCGTGTTTTTTCACGGATCTGCTCTAGTAGTCATAAAGAGCCACACAACCAAAAGAAGAAAAAAGGTCAGTAATATCTACATTGTAATTATTTTTTTTTTTGTGACAGCATAGATTTCTTTAAAACTAAACTTTTGTTTTTCAATTATTAATGCGAAGCTTCGGAAACTAAAATGTATTACGTTTACTTGCAGCTGATACAAATAACTGAAACATTATTCTTATGTCGGGTCTCCAGCGACAATATTACAAAAAAAAAAATTACAGAATGGGCCAGGGAAACATTTTTTTTATTTTCCGCAGCTGATGGAAAACAAAAAAAAATTGTATCTTCAAATGTTTTTTTTTTGTGTGATGTTTTAAAAACATTTCGTTACTTTATTTATAACATTTCTACACGTGCTTTTCATGTGTGATTTTAGAAACACGTGTTTATTAACTACATTTTAAATAAGAATATGACTATTTTAAAATTTGCTTTAGTTAGCTACGAACGATTTTCTGTGGTTTATCCAGACCTCTGGTCTTCGCAATTTTCCTTGTTAAAGAATTTTTGTATTAAGTGTGTTTACACATAATTTCTTATGTTCATATTTCAATTATCTATCTGTGATGTCTCCAGTGGTCTCTCCAGAGACATTCATAATAAAGTAAAAAATAATAATAATGTAATTTTTTCCAAAATGTTTACAAGAGTAGTGCAATGAAATACATTCCATATTTCGAAATAACAAAATAAATTGGCCAAATATTAAAAAAAAAGTAATAAATAATGTATGCATAATGTGCAGAATACGTTGAATAGTACCTACTCTTTTGAAGTTTCGATAGCAACTGCTAACCGTGTACAAATCGCAAGTGCGCCCCACGGTTGAATTTGGCAGCCACCTCTGGTCTGGAGTCCCAAAATACCTGAAAAAAATCCTCGACTCTGTGCAGAAACGGGCGGTCCGTTTGATAGATTCTCCTAACTTAACAAATGGACTGCAATCTTTAGAGCACAGGCGTCAGGTGGGAATGCTGTCCTTGTTCTACCGGTATTACATGGGAGGTTGCTCCGAGGAACTAGCGTCACTGATCCCCTCGGCACCGGTGCATAGTCGGGAAACATGCCAAACACGCGCTCAACATTTGTACACGGTTGACATTAGTCACATGAGAACGGGTCGTTTCTACGACTCGTTCTTGAGTTCAACAGCCCGGCTGTGGAACGATTTGCCGGCTTCTGTGTTTCCTCCCTCCTACAATATGGGTCTCTTCAAGACCCATGTTCACTCCTTCCTCTCCTCAACAGCACCCTCCACACAGCATCTTCAAAGATGACATAGGCCCTGAGGGACATTATTTCCCTCAGGGCCTCCTGTGTGGAGTTAACATAAAAAAAAAAAAAATGTGAAAAATCTTTAAAAAAATTCATCGAATGCCATTAATTAGAATTTAAGTATTAGCAACTTTAAAAAACACAAAACGAGAGAAAAAAACTCAATTTCTTAAACAATATTGAGATTAAGATGCGAACTGTTAAAATTTTTATTGCATAGCAATAGTAATACAGCATTGGTTGGCCACAACTCCCAAAAGGACATATCTGGGCCAAAATCTGTTGGAGTTCGACTGGCTATATATTACCGAGATACCATGCCGCTGTAGACAGATGGCAGCATTAATGATTCAGAATTCGGCTGTTTTGTTTCGTATTTCTTAATCTTTTGTATAAATTAAATTGGGATCTTTGTCCCTTCGAGCCCTGGGAGAATCTTTGTCTCGGGTTGTATTATTCGTTTAGAAGTTAATTTTACTTTAGTATCTTTGGAGAAACTGCTTATTCCCGTTGTAGTTTAATAAGCCGGTGTTCAAAACTCATTTGGAATATAAATGAGGATTTTGATTTATTTCCGTCAACCAAGTTCTGAACCAACAAAGAATAAGCTGTAAGCTGCAAAATTATTCTGTCTGATGGCAAAATATTAAAAAAATGGTAATTTTTTTCCATACAACTTTTATTAAGAAAATAAGATGTATCAAACCTTGCGATAAGTCTCCTTAGTTTAGTGTTGACAAAATGTTTGCAAGTGCGTTGTTTTAAAATGATAAACTGCCTGTGGTTCCATAGCAAAAAAATGGAAAGCAAAGCATCGCAATTCTGGCTGCACCCATAAAATAACTGTAATATTCAATCCATCACCATTCAATAAAACAATAACTTTGTAAACACCACTTTTTATTTTTTATGTACTTAATTCCGACCGGGTTTCGCTACCACCGTAGCTTCTTCAGGGCAGTACAGAACTCTACTAAAATACTAAAATTAAGTTACATGTGTTATAGATAATATACATATGGTTTGAAACAAAATCGGCTGGACTACTCAAGTGGAGGAGGAAGTAGGGATAAGGGTAGATTGAGCATTGGGTAAGGAAAGGGAATGTTTTTTGTCAAAAGGGAACAACTTCAGTATTGGACTATTATTTAAATTTATTTGATTGTTAATTACCTTACTAAAAGCCAAAAATATTAATAGTATGTATATTATCTATAACACATGTAACTTAATTTTAGTGTTTTAGTAGAGTTCTGTACTGCCCTGAAGAAGCTACGGTGGTAGCGAAACCCGGTCGGCATTAAGTACATACAAAATAAAAAGTGGTGTTTACAAAGTTATTGTCTTATTTTAAATTATAATGTCACATCACAAAGTATCTGCTTCATAAGAACAAAACAAAAAACATCACCATTCAATTCAAATGCGTAGACCACAACACTTTTGAGGTTTAGAATCAATAATTTTATTTTAAATAACTAACTATCCATCAGGCCGTTTCTCCGCAGGGGTGAGCAGAGAGAATAAAGTCCCGAAACTCATAGTACAAGCGGAAAACTGATGAATTATGATTTACATGATTGTTATAAACTTTTATTGAAAATGTATAACAATCATGTAAATCAAACAATAGTAACAGAGTTTGTGTTTAAAAATAAAGTATGGAATATATATTTCCTGTGATTCAGATTAAAAAATCATTCTTTTGACATTCGTGGGTCTTAAGGTTGCCGCAATTGTTTACTTGTAAAGAGGAGTCACCGGTTTGCTAAATCTACCAATATTCAAATTCCTCGTACCTAAATTCTCTGTGGTTTAGTTAAGCAATTCTAATCTGGCATCCTTCATTGAAGCAATCCCCCAACAAGCATTCTATTGACATACGAGGTTAACTTGGTGAAACTAAGTGTAAGACCAGCTCTTAAGGAGGTTCCACTGTAGCCAGTATAAGGTTTGCATCTTAGAAACTAGACATACTATACGTACAGTTAGTTGTAGATACAGCTGACCCGACAGTTGATCTGCCGACAATTGCCTCCCCAAAATGATATTTAATATAAAATAATATTTTTTGTGAATTTTTGACCAATTTCAATCGCAAAATCCTTTATAATAAATTGTCAAGAATATCAAACGAATTTATATAATGTCGATTTTTTGTAGGTACTTATGTGCTGGTAAACACAATACATAAACAAATAGATTTTTCCTTGATGCATTTAAATGAAAATATGTGTTATACTTATGCTGTTCGGCGGTACTTCCTCTCTGCGCATCCCTTCGGGTCACTTAGTTATATTTTGTGTACTTAGGTTTACCGTATTTTCCTTAAGCCGCCGCTATTCGAATTTCGACCGATTTCTTACATATCTCCCTTAAACATTTGAAGTTTTTAAGCTCTTCACCACTGGAGCGACTAAGGTCAAAATATGGACCACTTTTATTTTTCTGCGATTGCAGTCCAAAATTTGCAGTCCAAAATAGGACTACATTTTTTTACGATTTTAATTTTTACGATTTTATAATATTTTTTCTATAAATTCTACGAATGTATGGTAATCCACAAAAGATAGGCGAGTTCATTGGGTGTATAGAAAAAATATAATCAGTCTGTATGTGTCCATATTAAAATTCGGAGGTACGATTTTTTTAATGTGGGCGGAAAATATTCAAAATGATCTCCAAAAATTAATGAGGAATTTTTTTTAAATCACACTGTCGTTCGAGTGGTTAAAAAATATATGTTATTTTTTTAAGATAATATCAAGATACGTTCCACGCCGAAACGCAAATTATATGAAATTCCCTCGATAGAAAAAAATCGCAAAGTATGCTCCGAAAATTATTTAAAACAAGTCTATTTCTATTATTTTACAAGTTATATTTGTGAAAAAATTCACAATGTTTCTTTGAATGATACTTAAGATACGTTTCACGAGATTTTCGCTTTCGACAAAGTTAGTTTCAAGCGTCAAGCACTTAAAACATATGTGATTAGTTTTTTAGGTTTTTCACGCCTGTGTAACTTTGTCTTGTATGTAACACTTCCCTCTTTACGAAAATAATACCGGAAAGTTTGTAATTCGCAAAGAACTTGCAAGACTAAATTTATGAAATTACGAGGAGATTCTGTGGAACCAGATCTTTTGACATATTATAATTATAGGTGCACACCTTGAAGTAATGTCAAAACTGACAAACTTGTTGAAGAAATGCGTAACCGGAAGGCGGGGATCTGTCATATCAGCTTATCCACTTTTCAGAAGTGTGAACACGTATTATTTGTCAAGGTTCTTTGAAAAATGTGGATAAATAGGCTGTTACATAGAATACATTATATGTGGGTGTTGTTGTGTGTAATTCGTAGTGGAAATGTGTTTCAGTTTTATAAAAATACTACTGATTTATGAAGTTTGCAAGGAAAAGAAGCATTGCCGCATTACAAACAAAGGTTCATAACAGGGCTGTCAACATTTTGTTTTTCTTTTATTCCAAGGAAAGAGCCCAGAAATCAGCTTCAAAGAGCGTTCGTGAGTAAACATATTAAATACATAGGGTGTTTTTTTTAGAGGTATACAAATTCAAAATGAAAAAAAAACGCATTAAAATAATGTAAATGTCTATGAAATTGGCTTTATTTTATAGATCATTTTATGCCATTATTGTTTAAATACGATTTTGGGCATATGAGCGCCCACGGCTGGCTCGAATGAAGCGCAATCGTGAAGTCCAATTTTCGCCAACTTTATCGAGGAACTGGGTCCATATAATGGCAAGAACACGGCGAATGTTGACTACCAAATTGTCCAATGTCTTTTTTTTTCAGCATAGACTAGTGACTTCACATACCCCAAAGAAAGTAATCTAATGGTGTGAGATCACACGATCGTGAAGGCCAGTTCACAGGTCAACGTTACACAGGCCCGCAATAACTGCGTGAATCATTTGGTGAGCGCATAATTTCACGTAATAGACCTGTCAACAGGCCTTCACGATCGTGTGATCTCACACCATTAGTACTTTCTTTGGGGGTTTGTGAAGTCACTAGACTATGCTGATAGATCAGAGACGTTGGACCATTTGGAAGTCAATATTTGCCGCGTTGTTGCCGTTATATGGCCCCAGTTCCTCGATAAAGTTGGCGAAAATTGAGCCAGCCGTGGCGCTCATATGCCCAAAATCGTATTTAAACAATAATGGCATAACATTATCTATTAAATAAAGCCAATATCATAGACATTAACATTATTTTAATGCGTCTTTTTTCATTTTGAATTTATATACCTCTAAAAAAAACACCCTTTATTATATTACACAATCTACAGTCAACAGAGAAGATGTGGACATCAACACACATAGTCAACAAACATGAAAAAGAGAAAATCATGATGTTACACGATAACACCACTACGCCTCGGAGCGTAGTGAAGAGGACTGTGAATGAACTACTATACTTTGTATTTAAATAGGCATTAATAAAGTGAATCAAGTAAGGCTCTCGACTCGCAATCCGACGATCGAATCGATCGATCGCGGGATCGAATCCCGGCGTGGCAAATAAATTTTATTTCATTAATTTGTGTTATTGAAAAATTTATTCATTTAAAATAATATGTAGTTTATTTGCGGCACGTTCCAGAGTGGAAGATACTATCAGTATCGCCCTGGAGGAAGACCACCATTGAGAACTGAAACGATACTTGAAATGACTTTTGCCGTGTTTAGTGACCAAATCTGAATGCCCAAGTACTTCTAACCTTCCTCTTTCCTATATCCTTCCCCTCCCCACTACCTTCAGTCTCACAACATATCCCAATTGGGGATGCCATAATCTCACTGGCTCCAGACGGGAGCAGTTGGGACTCTTGTGCGGTATTTATATTAAAAAAAAAACAAAGTATATTTATTGTAATATGCAAAGGCATATATATACATCCTTTACCAAACCCATGAGTCCTAACTGCCTAGAGCTAGTGAGACTATGGCATTTTTAATTGATATTATGAGATTAATGGTTGATGGGAAGGGAAAAAGATGGGTTAGAGAAAGGTGGGGAAATTCCTGGCTATTCAGAACTGGTCACCAAAACACATTAGGTACTTCAGGTAGAAATGAGATCGTAATAACATATTTGTGTATGACAACTAATAATCTGCAATAATTCAAAATAATTGTTTTTTTTCCATCCCTATTTCTACCCCAATAAAGAACAAGGATGACAAATAAAGAAAGGACTCACAAACCGTGGGGCGGAGCGATCAATCAGGATAACTGGCGCCCCCCGGAGACAATTGATAGAAACAACTCGGCGAGGAGCTTCCTCCGCCCCTTGCCTCCAGCGCCTCCCATCGGGAAGGGGTGGATAGGTACCTAGTACATCTGGTTCTAGTGAAAAATTGATATTTTACTGTTTCACAGTTTACATGGTGTCGAGAACTTCATTTATAGTTTTATGATTCCAAGGAACAGTGAATGTATTTAATAGTACAGTTAATATTTATTATGATTATGAAATTCGACGACCCGATTCGTTTGTATGAGTTTGGTTCACGAAACATGATATGTGTTTAATATTATTATAACATTAAACTAAGATACTTAGTAGGTGAGGTTGGTTTCAGGACCTAAAGCCTGGAATAAACTTTAAAAAAAACGCGGGCACCTATTTTAGAAAACTTTAGCACTCACCCCCCCCCCCCCCCCCCCCCCCCCCCCCCTCCGAACAATTGTCCCTTACAGCCAACCGCACCCAGGCTCACTATTATTATTCTGCAGTTGTTTTTGTTTTTTATTATTGTCACAGCTGTTTTGGCGTTCACGGTCATTTTCAAACTGTGTTATGCCACATTGAGATGACTCCTGTGTAAAGTCAATATTTTAAAGAATAATCGCATTGCTCATCAGAATAACTTTGCATTGAAGTGAAATAGATTAACAAGGTGATCCAATGATTTGTAGATTTGTATTGTTAACCTGTGTAGAGGTAATAAACAATTTTGGATTTTAGACGCGTTTAGAACTGGCGACAGAAAGTAGATTTGAGAAATCAAAATGGATCATACATTTTGCACATGCAAATGGCAATCGATTGCTTAAGACGTTTAGGAAACTTGCTATACTATGCCAAAAATCGTCTAAGTGGAATAGCAGATTATTTTAGTTTTTATGAGACCATTAGATTTTTTCTATTTCATTTGGAAAACTGTGCCTAACTTTATCCTACAGTGTCTAAACCTCTATATTATGTTAAACGCATAAAAAAAACTCGACAATTTAAGGATTCACAAGCACGTTGGAAACTTCGCACGTCATAAAACCTTTTATATAAACACCCCATCTACTGGATTACCTCACAGATTGCTCCAAATTCTTACCTGAGTGATGTCAAGGGCCAACGGTGAACCTTCATTTGGTAGAATTCCTCTCTGGGGAAAAGGGTTCCGTTGTTTGTTGGAATGAAAAATAGTTGCACGAAGATGAAAACTATTGAATTATTACGTCAAAAAGTTTGAAATCAAATTACGTTATGATTATTTGATTGAATCAATTCCATTTCGTGACAATTTCGGACAAGCTAACTAGAAGCTACACGTAGGAAGAGAAGGTAGAACGCTTCATGTATGTCTCCTGTCGAGACTTCTAAATCACACTTACTCATAGACAATTGGTTTTAAATACGATATGTTGTTGCTTACCCTAATATTCTAGAAATTACTTTCGAGTCAGCGCCTTAATTCAGATGTTGGTTTTGATAATGATATTTTGTAAAAAAAAATGTAATTACATGCCCTCATCACTAGCTGTGAAAGAATTTAAGCTTTTTCCTACCTCTATGATAACGAAAAAAAAATATTCAATTGATAACTTTTCGCAGAGACTAATTATTAATAATATATAGTGATAATATTTATTTTAGTCTATCCATCGTATATTTCCTATCTTTCGTAGGAGTGATATATTTTGTAGAAAGTACATATTTTGTACTTTTAAAGTACCTTTTTAGTTAACTGGGTACAGAAGAGTCTAAAAAATTGTTAAATAAGGTCCCTTAAAATTTTCAAATCTTTTAATGGCTTACTTTGTAGATAATTTAAAGGTAAACAATAGTTACAAAATAATTTACACACAACGATTAACTGGAGCATTAAGTTTCTTTTTTTTACACAGAGACAAAGTTATTATCTTTGGGTATGGTGTGTGGTGGGTCTTTTTGTGGTTAGGAAAGAGTGAACCTGGGTCTTGAAGAGAAGAAGAGAAGAGAATGTCGTAGGAGAGAGGAAACACAGAAGCCACCAAATCGTTCCACAGCCTACAGTACAGGCAATTTGTCCAGCCAGGAATTAATATAGACCTGAAAAGACGTAATAGCACTTGTGAATATTTTATTCAAATAAAAGATAACGCATTATGTACGATATTGAAAATTTGTTGCTTTGAAAAGAAAAATTATAATGTTAAAAATATATAAAAACTTTTTTGGAGCCTTAACATCATTAAATATAAAACGAAACTTTGAAAACTTTTGATTCCATTAAAACCTGTTTTCAGCGTTATCTTCCTGATGTACGTTTTTGTGCAATTTGTCATTGCTATTTTTAGTTGTGCATATTCTCTTATTTTAATATCTTATATCTCTCTGGTAGTGTAAAAAGACTGTTTATATATGTGGGAAGCGTGTAACATAAGATCTGCTTATTGTAACTGATTTTGACCTTTAAACGTTCATAAAAACGTACTGGAATAGTTATGAATGATCTTTTAACCGGTTTTCGGGTCGCTATAGCGACAGGCTTAAAGATAATTAATAAAAAAACTGAATTTGCCTGTAGCGGGTACTTTTAGTCCCAGTCAACGTTGTCCTCGACTTTTTCTAACTTTGACCAGTAACCGGCACGTCCTACATTTTACAATTTAAATATTTGAAACGATTAAAATTTACAATTTTGCAGAGTTTTCTATTGCTAAATTAGTATTTTTCTAGATGACTATCTCAATAATATGCCATTGTATAGCGAACTCACACATTTTTTAATATAAAAATGGAAGATCGTTTTAAAAAAAAAAAGCACAAAAGCAATATTATACATTTAAAAATCCAAAATATTCGACACTTTATATACACAAATATACAATATCCTTCCAAATTCTTTTTTTGTGAAAACAAGGCCACCTTTGAAAGAGGAAATAATTTTATGTGTTTCTTCTCTGTGATTTCTTCATCGGAAATTTATGGCTACACAAACCTTACCCCACTTGTTTCCGTGTCCTTTGCAGAATATTCTTCTTCTGACATTTTTATGATTTGTGCGATGTATTGGCGATGTGCACCCTTTCTTGTCTAAACACTGACAATGGCAAACATTTTTTGATTTTCTTCATTGCCCACTGGGAACCAGGTATATATATATATATTTTTTATACTTTCCTTTCCGTTTTCTCTAGAAATAATTAAGTATAATAAAATAGTCTTAAACAATTAATATCTAAAGGAAAACCGTGTGCCAAGGAGATATAAATCAACAAATGTGGCTTATTTTTGGTGAGCTTCTTGACCGAGGGCAATGTTAGATTTGGGAGGCGGGAATGGGTACCGCCGCCCCGGGAACCTTTATTGGATAACCAACACCTCTGCCATAGGTCATCCTAAGTGGTACGCTACATTTGGTGCTTTAGCATGGGTGTCCGAGTTCTGGGGTGAGGTTTGTCTAGGTCTTGGAAGCGGATGACCAGGATACACTGAAACCCAGATTCCTAAACACCCCTTAAACCCTTTTCCTTCCCAGAACTCTCCTTCCCTTCCTTTCCTTAAAAAACCCTCACACTGCATCCCCAAAGATGACATAGGCCCTGAGGGAAATTATTTTCTTCAAGACCTCTTGTGTGGAGCTCATGTAAAAAACTATATCAATAAACGAATTGATAATTTGATATCGATAGATATTAAATTCATCTTCAAACTTTTTTTATCTTTTAACATAAAAACCATTATGTTCAATATCTTTTTTCACAAAAGAGGCAAAAATTTCTTGAATGCGTTTATTGTACGACAATAAATTTGAATAATATATTTTGTTATTCTCTTATATAAAAATAATTTAAATATTTAGGGGAGAAGAGGGACACTTGAACCCTCAGAGAGACATGATACATTAATTTAGAAGAACTACTGTAACTCTAGATTGTTGATTCCTGGCAAAATTAGTAGTCTGTGGTACATGTAGACTTGTGTCTAAGTGACATCAAATCTGTCGTAGTTGAGTAGTTTTAAAATGGCGGGTAGGCGATGTTTCTGACGACATCGAAGAAAATGTTCCTAAGTATTTGAGGGAATATTTAAACAGTTTAAAAATATACCATAAATATGTTTATAGTTAAACAGATTAAAAATATACCAAGATATTAAGATTTAGTTGGAATGATTGTAGAAGTAGTGTTAATTTAATAACCTCAATGTTTCTGGAATACTTGGTACAAGAAACAAGCTGCCTAACAAAACAATAATCAAGACATAAAATATGGTCCAGATTACAGGCAAGCACTAATTACTCCTATAGATGAACAAGGCTTAAAAATTACTGACTGCTAGTTAATTGTATCACGGACCATTTCCTCAAAATATAAGACAGCTGGCTTACCAATATTACGTGAAAATGGAAAAACTATCCCACCAAAGTGGCATTTTATGCTTAAATTGTCAGACAGAAGAATTTTCACTGACTTAGTATTTTTTATATAAAATTCTAAACGATTTAGTTGAAAGTCCGGTATTACTTGAATTGATAAGCTTCGAATCCTCCGAATTCCACTTCGTAATACTAGAAGTCAGGATTTATTTCAGTGCAGAAATTCTGGGACTAACTACCATATGTATTCTTCTTTGCCCAGAATACTAATGGAGGGAAACAATTATACCAAGTCAGTGGACATCTTCAATTTATCTTTGAATAAATATAAAATATTGTTTTTGAGGCAGTTCAGTTATGTACAATAAATATGTATTTTTCCAACTATGCTATAAATGTAAAAGCCCCAAAAAAGAGCGTTTATTTATAAATAAATAAATACACAAATAAATAAATAAATTATAAAGAGGAACAAGTCAACCAGAATATGGGACACGTGGTACATTTACGGAACTCGTGTTTTTTTCTTATTTACTACATGATTTTTTAATGAATGCTAATATCCTTTTCTAATAAATAATTCTGAATAAATTAATAAAAAAAAGTAGTTAACTCTTTCAGTACATAAATTAATGCTAAAAAACAAAAGGGGAGATCAACTGTCCGTCTTCTCCCCTATATATTCTATTTTTCGCCAAATTTTCGACTGAACTCTGTGTGTGCTAGTGTAAATAAAAATACGTTCTAGTTTCCTCGTACCTACATTAAGGAAATGTAGGTCCGGTTTTCGTTGAATTTATGTATGAGTAATGTAATTTGCGCAATGCTTTCTGAACTAAATGTAGGTACATGACGTGACTTAAATAAAGAACTTCTCTTTCTCAATATCGTTTACCTGTTCCCATTCTTTTCCAACTATGTATATGAGCATGTGTTCGTAGGTTTACCTAGAAGCCATTTCCATAAATGATTCCATGACACAACAAAAAAGGCTTTCTAAGTAATTGAATAATATTTGTATAAGTATGTTAGGGAGGCGGGCACGGTTACCGCCGCACCGGAAACATTATTTATAACCAAGAAATTAGTTATATATATATAAAAAAAAACATAAAAACATAGATTCAAAACATTATATTATTATATCATTAAGGAAAATCTATAAATCACACACATGAGTGCCACACACCTTCGTTTTTTCATTGAGAAACAGTGGAAAACTTAATATTAAAATACATTCAGGGATCCCTAAGGACCCACTCTTAGGAGGATTACAAACGCTAAAAATATTTCGTTTCTCTTGCCCACAAAATTTAAGATCTGCGCGTCGTATTTGCACGAGGCACGTAAACAAAAAAGTGTTTTTTTATTTATTTTGTACATTATTTTACAGAATGAAAAAAAAAGTCAAAACATACAACACCTCAAAAATAGTCTTAATCATAAAGGGGTATTTTTAAAAAATTGTTTCTTATAGGTATCTTCATAGTTAAGTCATGAAAAAACAATTTTTATAAGTGATTTAAGGGGGTATTCTAGTCTAGAAGCACGAATTGTAGGTGTTTTTTGAGGTGCAATAAAACAAAACCAATAATATTTTTACTAATTTTTATTTTAGAAAATATTTATTGAACATTAAAAAATCCATTAAAAAAAGATTCGAACTAAAAAAATTAAAAACTCAAAAAGTTACAGGGTGTTGAAGTGGGGGGTAATTAAAAAGTAAGTAACTCCCAGTAATTAAAAAAAAAAAAAAAAAAAATTAATTGTTAATATTAACAAATGCGGCTATGACTCGAACTAAGGAAAAGTTAAAAAAAAAAAATCGCAAAATGGCGGCTGTTTGAAATAAAAAACACGTTTTTGTACCAGTTTATTTTTGAGTTTCGAAATTTTTTAAATATATTAAAAATTGAAAATTCGTTATTGTTCTAGTTTCCGCCATAGAAAAATGTATATAGAATGCTCACAGCAAATTTCAAGTAAATTGGTTAAGTAGAACTTGGGATATCGTGTCCCGTATCGGATACCGTCCCGAAAAAAGTGGTTCGGAGAAAAATGCGTTTAAAATTTTGTTCTATTTAGATTTTGGTTAGATTCCGTCTAAACCGCGACATTAAAACGTTTACAACTTTTAAAATCATGCGAATTTCGAAAAATCTTTTTAAGGAGATATTTTTGAATATTTAAACTTAGGAAATATGAAAAAAAAAAATGTTTTTTTTTTTTTTCCTAGACTAGAATACCCCCTTAAGGTTAAATTTTTTGTAATGCAAATAATAATTTTATTGTAATTAGGATTTCACGTAAAGCTTCATCTTAAGGCCCGGCTTCCCGTATTTCTACCGATTTATTGCATATTTTACTTAAACACTTAAAGTTTTAAAACTCTTAAAGTATATTTAAAAAAAAGAAATTGCAAAGTATGCTCCGAAAATTATTTTAAACACGTTTTTTCAGTTATTTTAGAAGTTATATGTATGAAAAACGTGTTTCTTTAAATGCTATTTTAGACATTCTCCACGAGATTTGGTTTATTTTAAACGAATCTTATTTTATTAAACATTTTCACAATATTTGCTTAAATATTATCGTTTTTAAAATTAGCGCGCTCTCTCTAGCTTACCTAAGCTCACTCTTACCCCCCTCTCTCTAACCTACCTCCCCCTCGCCTACCCAGCAAAGTTGATGTTCGTTCTCCCTCTTCCATGTTTCCTGCATATCGTAGTTCATTAATAATTTTAGTATGTTTCATTAGGAAGGTTCAAACTGAACCAAAACCGGTCGGTTAACATAGTTTTGTATATACTCAATTATGTGGGGTCCAAACAAATTTCATTCAAATTATCCTTCAACGTAAACTAGTTTTCTCATACAATATAGAGAACTGGCAATCTAGTAATTAGTTAATGTTTTCAGTTTGTGTAAACAAAATAAAATGCTCACGTAATTTCAAAAGCGTGTCTCGACAGAAACTTTATATTTTCTTTTTCACTCTCCACAATAAATATGACAGGTACACTGCTACGGCGCACGCGATTTCGAAACAAAATAATTATTCAGCACAGCGTTTCTTGGATTAATGAAAGACAAATAGGACGAATGATAGTAAGTAGTTGGAATAAAATTAATCCCCTAGAATTGTAAAATTATAAGAATAATCTCTTGTTTGTGTTTTAAATTTAAGTGCCGTGCATAATATATATAAACACATTCCTGTTAATTTCCCGAACGGATTGCTTCGGAAATACTCCAATGTCAAATGTTAATAATATTATTTAATGTTGGTTGGAAAAAGGATTTATTTTTTAATCTTTTTTTTAAATTTATTAATGTGCGTACCCCCAAAAAACACTCTTTTCGTGTATATATGAATATATAACAAATAAAATTATCGCTGTTAAAGAATATAATACTAAAACATCTAACTTCATTAGCACAAAATTATTTTACTTACCAAGGGAAAAAATTTTTCAATGAATTTCCGGAAGAAATGATAAAATCCTATTAAAAAACGCTGTAAAAAATTAGTTGTCTGTGAAGTCGGACGATAATTTTACACGATGACGTCATATAATAGCGATGGAGTGGAAGAGAGATAGATGCGTCACAAGCCGAACGCTTGTTCCGCGCTCTCGCTTGCACGCTCGGCTCAGGCGGAACGTGACAATGAGTCATGCTTTTTCGTGAGTGCAGCCGGCGTTCATCAATTTATAAGACATCATGTCAAAAATACTTTAAAGAAAATCTTACAATAAAAAAGTTTGCGCCTGATTTAATCTTAAGAATAACTCATACCTCAATTTCCAGTGATATTCCCTTCTTCAATAAGTTAAATTTTGTTTTATTATTAACAACAAATATTACAATATTAAACGTTATTCTAATAGTAAAATAGTTTGATAATAGTAAAATACCTACAATTATATAACACCTAACAACTTATTGTTTTCTATTTCGCCTTGTAATTTACTATAATACGTGTATGCAGCCTCAGTATTGTTAACGACTGTTAAATATCTATAATGAAACGCTGTATAATATAATTTGCTGTGTATATTCGTTGTTGAAATGTAAGTGTTGATGCAACTGTGTATCTACCTTCCTCCACTCAATCTACTTTCCATACCCATCCTATTTGACAATTTGTGCCAATATTACATAAGTGGCGATTATTATCTACATGTTAGGAACAATTACTCCCAAGGAGCAGTTGTCGGTCTGTTATAGTGACTAGTACAATAATCATCTCTTTATTGATCTCTTTAATATCGACTATGTTAAAGAAGCCTCCGTGCAATGATCTAATGTCTGTCAGTGTGTTTTATTGTCAGTTTAACTCTCGACAGACCAAGATGCCAAACAAAACGTCCATAACTATGGGGGTCGGACGACGACCCCGTGCATTTTTCTGTTTTATGCGCATTTAAACCATAGAAAACCCTTTTCCTTTTTCTTGTTTTTTTGTTAATATATATAATTAATCTTTTACGCAAGAATGCTTAAAATATTAAAAATATATATCATGTTTTTAAGTAAATATTCGAATAAAAGTAATTTTGGGGTCTACCTTTGGCCCCAATTGGCAGAGGGAGAGTTAAGTTATTAATGCAATGATCACCAATCTAATGGTCTCTCAGTGTGTTTTACTCTGTCAGTTAAGTAATAAGTGCAATGATCATCTCCTTATTGAACTATCGGTTTTTTAATGTCGATAATGCTAAAGAAGCCTATGTGCAATAATTATCAATCTAGTGGTCTCTCAGTGTGTTTGACTCGAATTTGTTAAAGGTACTAGTGCCATGTTCAACTGTTCACTCTGTTCTTCAATACCGACTATGCTAAAGAAGCTTCTATGCAATGATCGTCAATCTAGTAGTATCTCAGTGTGTTTGACTGGAGTTTGTTAAAGGAACTATTGCCATGATCAGCTTAACTCTCAGTTCTTTAATATCAACCATGCTGAAGAAGCCTTTGTACAATGATTACCAATCTAGTGATCCATCTGTGTATGCAATTGATGTCTTTTAAAGTAACTAGTTCAGACATTACCTCCTATCATTACTCGGTTTTTAATATCTATTCGTGAGGAGACTTGAACAGTATACTAAGGCAAGTGATTTTTCTGTGTCATAATAATAATAACAACATAATAACTTAACCAGAACTCGCTAAGGGAAATTAACATGAGTCAGATTCCCTTCAAGGGTCCGTTTCACATATTCCTATAGTTGTGTCATTGAAAACAGGCACCATTTTTGAATATTTTTTAAAGGATTCGCTATCTATCAGCGACTATATGAAGATATACTATTTTAGCTAGTTTTCAGTCAGGTTTTCAGTGGTTAGTAACTAGATCTGAATAGTACTTCCAAACTTTGCATTTCCGATTTTCAGTTCTGAATTGTATTTCCTCACCAGGGTAATACTGATATCGTATAAATGTTACGCCCGATTTGAACTCTTATCCAAAGCCGATGAACTTATCTCTCTGCTATCAAGATTGTCATTCTTCTCTGAGAGCATTTAAACATGCAAACATTATAGGTACAACGCATTGTAATTCATGAAGTCATTTCATGTTGCTCCTGAAGCTAACACGGTTTTAATTTAACACAAGTTTCCTTGTTACAATAATGTGTACAATGATTGTCATTCTTCTCTGAGTACATTTAAAAAACATGCAAACATTATAAGTACAAAGTAATTAATTAATGAATTAATTTCGTGTTGCTCTTAAAATTGGCACGAGACTCACGTTCACAAGTTTCCTTATTACATTAATGTGTTTAATGATTGTCATTCTTCTTTGAAAGCATTAAAAAAATGTGAACATTATAGGTACAACGTATTGTAATCCATGAAGTCATTTTGTGTTGCTCCTGAAGTTGACACGAGGCTCACAAGTTTCGTTATTACATTAAAGTGTACAATGATTCTCTGAGCGCATTTAAACAACACGCAAACATTATAGGTACAAAGTATTGTAATTTATGAAGTAATTTCGTGTTGCTCTTAAAATTGGCACGAGACTCACGTTCACAAGTTTCCGTATTACATTAATGTGTTTAATGATTGTCATTCTTCTCTGAAAGCATTTAAAAAAATGTGAACATTATAGGTACAAAGTATTGTAATTCATGAATTTATTTCGTGTTGCTCCTGAAGTTGACACGAGGCTCACAAGTTTCCTTATTACATTAACGTGTACAATAATTGTCATTCTTCTCTGAGAGCATTTAAAAACATGCAAACGTTATAGGTACAAAGTACTATAATTCATGAAGTTATTTCGTGTTGCTCCTAAAGTTGACACGACGTTCACAATTTTCCTTATTACATCAATGTGTAAAAACATTACACTTTTCACAACGTTCTTTCGCCTTCCGTGACAAACCCCAATAATTATTATAAAACCCAAACCATAAACGTTGTCATTCATTAAGTCTGTTCCTCTGCAGCCAACCTACGAAGGTTTACAACACAAGACGATTCATTACCATTATTTACCCCTGCGGATTACAATACATCCCACAAATGAAGTATTGCGACTGCCGGGGAGTACTAGCATGCAAACACTGGCATTGAATAATTCCCTGCAATCCAGTTTGTTCCTGCCGCCAAGCAAGCGATGTGCGAGTCATTGTGCAGTGTGACTGTGCACTAAGCACTACTATGCAGTGTGTTGTGGGTTTTGTAGTGTGGAGTACAGTGTATACTGTTGTAGTCCCTGCACATGCAAAGCTCAGAAAGCAATGTGGAAGCACTCATATGAGCTGTATGAAACGGACCACGGCAGTAATAGAAGCTCACTATTGTACGAGTGTTTGGACAGTAGAGATCATTAGAAAAGTTGTCGGTTAGAATGCGATAGGTATTATGCGACACTGCTCAGATCCGTGATGTTTCACGGCATAGTCATAGTAAGGATTTGCCTGCAAATATCCAATATCTCATCAAAATGTTTTCCACTACTGTCACGCGAGTTTGCAGAGACTGGATTCATTTTCGGTCGTTCGGTGTTAGAGCGTGATGGTTGAATTGGAATAAGTAATTGGAAGAAAGATAGTTGAACCATTTTTTTCGCTCTGTGTCTCATCTAAATGTAATAAATCAAAAGGGATAGTCCAAATTCACAATTCATCAGTTCCCATTTCAAAAATGGCAATTAAACTAATTTTCTGCTAAAATATATTATTATTGGTAGGTACTTTATCGTTTATCTGAATTCTCCAAATAAAACAATTAAATTAAATAATAAAACAAACCACGGCTATTGTATGTTTTAATTGGTTATTTTATTTTTAATTTATTTCTTTCTCTTCTCTTTATTTACTATTTTTTCTACTATAGTATGCAATGCATACACAAGTTACCTATATATTTTAATCCCTGTTTTTAAGATATGTATATAAACTTTTTTTAATTAATATTATTCTAATATGTAACGCGGGAGAGGGGAGGGAAAAAGGGGAGAGGTTGGCGGGACGAGGGAGCGGTAGAGGGGAGAAGGAAGGCGGAGAAGGTGGAGAGGAAACGCTTTAGGAGAAGGGGTCATAGGAGGGGAAGGGATTGCGGAAGGAGAACGAGACGAATGGGAAAGGACACGCGGGGATAAACAATTTCTTTATTAAACGGTATTTCAACGCATGCTTGAACTCTCTACCTTTTAATATTATTTAAAAGGAAAAAACAAAATACTTGCAAAACTTTATCCAATCTGGTTGCGTGAACATCAAGAAAATTGAAATCAGAATAAATTTACATTATTTCGATATGGATAAGTCGGACCATTCAGTCAAAAAAAATAATTGTAATGATATATTTAAATAAGAAATTATCATCTTATTACCGCATTAATGGTGGTGACACTATTTTAAAAATAATAAAGAAAGAAAAAGTTTCGTTGTTTATTGGAAATTCATGCTCGCGTAACGAACATTTGAAGATGAAAACTGAAGTGATTTTTAAGACTTTGATAAGATTTCATAATGCCGCTTAATAAAAAACTCGTTTATTTTCAGCCTTGAAAATATAAGAAAATTAAGCTTTTTCAAATATTCCGTCGCGTAACAAACAGAAAAACCGTTTAAAAAAACATTATTTAAAAAATATTCTTCACTGATGTATAACGGCCAATATTTTCGAGACAAATTTATTTTGGGTCCAAATAATTCAAATTTGTGTCAAAGAACGTGTAATAAATCACAACCCTATTTGTGGGGGTCTCGCATTTTTGTACCAGAACACGGTTTAGTTCATTTGCCTCATGGTTTGCCAGAGATTAAAGAGTCTAAGAGGAAGATAGAAATGTAACTCAAGTTTTGTTGTACATTTTTATCTTTTTTATAATATTCACTATCGTGAGTTTTCACTCCTTGTAATGAAATGCAGGAAGCTATTAACTTTTGAAATTAAATTTGATTAACTTTCTACCACTATTTTTCAATGTTGAAATTTAATACATGCATAATTAGAGATGCAATATACGCTTCTCTTGCAATGAAAAGTATACAAGGTGTCCGAAAACTCGTAGTACAAGCGGAAAACTGGTGAATCCACATCACATAGAGAACCCAAATAAACATAAAGATTTTCAATTTAAGCATTTTTACAATTAAAATTTTAAAAATATTAAAAAATAAATAAAATTCGGCGTTTTTGGGGTTAACGGTTTGACATTGGAGCGAAGATGCAACTCTAAAATTACTTATTTATGCTACTTTTAATCTCTTTTCGTGTCCATAGTTTATTTATTTTCACCTTACTAATTTATTCTTCCACCTCTTCTAAAATTTCACTTCTTTTAAGCATTACAATATGGTTAATTAGCGTATTTACTTTGTTGCGTGGCTGTCCACCATTTTGCAACGGGCAGGAGCCAATAGGTAATTACTTGAAATTAATACGAACTCGCTCACTAATACTCACTACTTGACTTCATACTGGACCAATTTGAACAAATCTTGTGAGATAAATTGATAGCACAGATTAGTACCTACTTACATTATGTAGCCATGTTCCGTTTCCAATCCAAAAACGTTTCCAATCACAAAACACACATTTAACATATCATAATATTCTGCGTTGTATATTCCACAATAATTAATCAAGCACTATTGTTTAAATATGAAAATAACACAAAATTAGTTCACAAACACACACTTTGATATAATGTTTACAATTGTGTATGTCTGCTCTTTTACGTGTTTATTGAACCAAGGAAAAAGAGAGAACTATTCTTTCGCAACGCAATTTGAACTACAACGTGCGTGAACTAACATAACAGTCAGCTGTGAATTAACCTCTGAGCAGCCGACTGAATTATTTTTAATGATGAGAGTTTTCAAAATAATGCAAAATAATCCGAATTTTTTTGTTTATTTACTAGGTAATGTGATCGTCACTAATAATTTACAAGGATTTGACCAATAAAAAATTCAACTTCCCACTCGATTTACTCGAAAACGAAAGCTCAAATCAAAAAAAAGTTAAGCTACAAAATCGATTCCAAATGTGATGTAGATTCTCCAATTTCCCGCTTGTACTACGAGTTTCCGGACACCGTGTATATCACAATTTTTTTTATTTTAACTTTCAGAATAGCCTATGCTAAAAATCTATTTTTAATAGAATTGTAGAAAAGAATCAGCTTTGATAAGTCGTAACGTATACAGCTTGTTTTAATAGAAAATAGAAAAGTTTAATTTTGAGAAAATTATTACAAAAATATTTCACTTTTAAAAAATGCGGAGTTGCAGGCTGGTTATAATAAAAATGTGTTTATATTTGTATTTATGTATTACATTTGGGTATATTTTCAACGAATGCCTACCAAAAATTCTTCATCATTAATTTACACGGTTACTACAAAAAAACAGGTTTTTTTTTTAAACATCGGCATATTGTGCTAATTTGCCCTAGGACGCAGTTATTATTTAATTATATAATATAATATTATACAAAGCAAAAAAATCTTTATTTTAAATTGAAAATTACCTTACTACTTAATAATACTTAATTATTTATCCGTTAGATTATTTTTTTTTAAATTTAGCCCTATGTGGTTTCTCAGAAATTGACTCCAATGTTGAATTTATTTTCACGGTTTTCTTTATAAAAAAAAATATTACAAAATTTTCGAAAAAGATTTAATTAATTTTTTGTTGGCTTATTACAACGAGAGAGTGAGAAATGAATGATTGCCATATATTTTGAACCAACATCCTAGCTCCGCAGAGGAAATTCAAATGTATTACAAAAGTAACACAATAATAATAAACTATGCATATAGTGCAGACCTTTATTGTCAATAAAGAAAATTAAATATTCTTTGTCTTGTTTCGAGACAAGATTACATTCATATTTTTTTTCATCATTCAGTGTGTCATATTTTGACATAAACGGAAGTGGGTCCATAAGTGATGGACGTATGAATCCACCCCTCACTGCGGTGCAAGGCGATGTTCCAAAAGAGTTCTGCTTGAGGGGTCACAAGGTCTCCCTCAACCAGTCTCTCGATCCGGCCTGCCATGCAGCTGCAAACTCATCCGCTACACAAATGTAGTGGGCAAACGCAGGCAGTCTAGCTGCAGGATTACACAATGTTTGCAGTACGATGTTTAATTTAAAACTTGTAAAGATTGATTTTTTTTTCAAAATGTTGTGGATATCCTCCGCATTTGTACACTTCTCGGCTGTGTTTAATATTCTGCCGTGGCCGAGATGAGAATATAAATGAGATTGATGGGACCCAAGTTTTCAGTCTCTCGTCTATCAATTTGCCGTAAGACATTGAGGAAGGGCGGGTCGAGGACGGTGGGGCGGATGGGAGATGGGGGGAAGCTGGGAATTACTACTACTGCTGCTGACTACTCCGAGGATGGAAGGCCAGAGGCTTGATCAAACAAAATGCGATCACCACGAAAATTCAAATTTATAAATAAATTAAGCTGTTACGTAGGAAGTTGTTTTGTTAGGTGGTTTTATTAAAATTTAGATATTGCAGGTAACTTTGATAGTGGCGCGTAAAACGTTTTGACCCTACTTACTCAATATACAAGAAAAAATGAGGTTTTAATACAAATGTGTTCATTCGCTCAATTGGTTGGAAAAACATAATAAATTAGTATCTTTTTCGTGGATTTTATCATAAAATTTAATAAGGTTGCATTTACAATAAAAAAAATCAGAGTGTGCAATTCACACGCGGTGGAAGTGAAATCTTTAGAAAACTAAAGTAGACAAGAGTGGAGAGGCTACGAAGCACCGCACAATTATTAATAATAAAAGCGTAATTTTTGTATAGCGCAGTTTTTTTTGTTTTCTCACTTCAAGTGCGCTTAACTATAATAAACATAAAAGTAATTCTATATTGTCCCTTACGTGTCCTTACAATACATTGATCAAATAATAAAAAACAAAGAATATACAGTATATTCAAAGCAATGCCAAGAGAACAAAATTAACAATAATAGTACCGTTTTGGCACAGGTGGATGGCACAGATAATGATTAACAAAATCTCAACCAATAGAATCCTTGAAAAGTGAGCTCATAATCAAAGTGGTCAATGCGGTAAGGTTTCATTCGATCTAATTCTCTCGCAGGCTTAATCCTAAAGATGTTTTGTTTTTTATTATTTTTTTTAGTGTCGTTTCCGTTTCATCGTGTTACAAATCATAACGGTGCTAAAGAAGTTTCACTTCAAAAATGTTATCAATTTTTGTCCATTTCGCACATTTCACGATGTCTACGAGTGTGCAGTACAGGGTTTGATAGAAGACAATATTCGTCCACTCATGAAACTTTGGTCATACATTCATTCATCTTGACAATATAAATGAAGATCTGCGGAGTCCGCCCTGAAAAAGTGGTGGAAAGGAAGAATTTTGAAAAAATATATATTTACATATTAGGTCGAATAAGGACCTATCATTAATAATCAAGTCAATATGACCAACATTCGTGGATTGGTTACATTTGATTCAGCAATTAAATCGTATTTAAACATACCTAAACTGACCTAGTTTGTAAACAAATACTTTTCGAAAGCTTCTCTTCTTTGTAGGCGTATTTCTCGATCCAATTTCAGGTCTAATTTCGGCCAATAATTATCGGCCATACAAGACTGCTTTTTACCACGATTACGAAATTCAAATGGGATGGCAAAAAACGATTTCAGGCAAGTATAAGAGAGATAGCCCGCATGCTTAAAGGTCTAAAACCAAAAGATAAAAAATCAGTGTCACATTTGCTTCCATTAAAATTCGAACGTAAGGCATTTCTGGTGTTATACTCCTTAGTCCACGGCCATCGTGAATACAAGAATTTTGTCGCTTATTTTATGCATTTTTGGTATAACCAGAACCAAATACATCTACACCAATATCGTTTATTTGTCAACGTGTTGATAAAATAGAACACATAAAATAAATATTTACGCAACGTATTTGTCAGTGTCAATCGTGAAATGAATTTTTTTCAAAATATTTGTTCCATACGTCGTACTCGTACTTTAAAATGAATGAAAGCATTATTCCATTATTTTAAAATCATGAAACAACCCTTTTTTATCAAACTTTTTGTAAGCATCTCGTTTAATAAAAACCTCTTAATTAATGTAGACAACCTATAACGCCAATGAAAAATTTGTTTTCTTTTCCAGGAAAAGCGTTGTTCTATTTTCCCATTTTACCGAAGCCCCGCTGGGCGCCTGTTTGTTTAGCTTAGTTTTTTTTATTCATTGCAGAGCCAATTATCACAATTCATACAGAAGCAGGTTTCCAATCAGTGCAAAACAAATAGAGGTCAGAGCAATTAACGCTTACAACCATTCCAAACAATGAAGGGATTGTAAAATTAATTCATTGTTTGCGACACAACACGAGGCGTCCAACATCGAGTCACACGTTGCGTTTTGTGTTTGTCACTGGACGGTAAGCAGGTATGACGGTGTGGAAATTAAGGGTTGCCAACAACTCTGTATAGAACAATATCTTATAGTACAGATACGTACGTACGGGTAATTCGCCAAATATCTTAACCCCTCAAGCTTTGGTTGAACATTATTAACAATAAACATATTCCATCATAGCCTCTGAAAGGCATCCATACATCACAAAAGTATTTTTATCTTATTTTCTATAATGCAAAAATACATGATTTATCTTTGGAAAGAAAACGAATTACACAAGCCAACAAAAAAAATGTTTGTGAAAACTTTTTAAACAAATTTACCAAAATCTTATGTAGTTTTGGATGCTGAAAGTATTTCATAGCAGTTAATATTTCAAAAAATAGGAAAATTTAATATTTCAAAAAATAAGAAAATTTTGATCTATAAAAATTAAGAATTCATAGTTTTTAAAATTGGTAATATTTTGCTTAAAATCATGTTTAATTAATAAAATTTGAATATTAGATGCTTATTTTTTTATCTGCAAAGCTTCTTGGGTAGCATTTTCGCCAATGTGTTGCGTTTTGTTGTTCTCTGTGAAGTGACCAACAGTATCACCCATTATTTTGATATTCCACCGTCCCTGGTATCGTTTCTCTATCTCTTTTAGGTCCTAATGAAACCATTCCCCTTGCTCTTTACTCACATCACCTAAATTTTCAGGAAAAAAGTCAAGATGGTTGTGCAAGAAGTGGACTTTAAGGCTCATCAAGCATATTTAATAGTGAAATGTGAAAAATTGGTGGGTGATACGACTTTTTTATAATTTTTTTCGTAATCAGGACACCAACGTAGGCAGAAATTTGTAAAAATTATCGAAAAAGTTTTTTCACTGTTGGCCTGTGTTATTAATTTTCGCAATTGTTGATAAAAATGTTTTAAAGAGTAAAGGTTTAATTTTCCAACTCTACCTTAGTCACTTATGATTAACACGGTATAAATTAGTTGAAGTTTAATACCAGTTGGAACCAGAAGAATGTTAAACTCAACGTTTTTGCAAAAAATAAAATGATCACCTCTCTTACAAACCCTTTGAAGACTATTTTCCGCAACATTGCCACCTGAAGAGGTACATAATATACTGATAGAATGTAAGCCCAGGGAACCTCAAAACATAATGTTTGATATTATGAATCCCCGAAGAAAAAGCGGCCGCTGTTCATCAAGAGGGGAATAGTTGCCGAGGGAAAATGTTTCAAATTGTTGCGTACAGCAATATATTTTTTAACGAATTCGGCAAACCAACACAATTTTTTTTATGCGCTTTGCTACTACTTTTGACGCGAGCTGTTTGAAAATCTGAATGTACCGGGTCTGAATATATTGAACGCGAGAGAGTGGAGGAGATCGTGGAAGAGGAGAGGGGATAGGGAAGGGGGAAGGTGGAGGGGGAACGCGTGAGGTGAAGGGGAAATGGGAGGGGCAGGAAAGGCGGAAGTGGAACGGGACATGCAGTGAGAAACAATGTATTTATTAGTGGCATTGCAACGCATGCCGGGTTCTTGCTAGTATAATATAAAAATACTTCAACGAATGAGAATAGACATGGTGTTAATAAATTTCAATAATTTTATTCCTACCATGGAAGAACAGTATTTTAGTGGAAAAAATGTTTGATTTTCCGATTGAGGAATCACCTAGTTTATTTGGCGTCAGTGTTTCGAAAATTATATTATAGTTACGGGAGAAGCTTATGGGCATTTTAAGCTTATAAACTTTTCTTAAACTTTATTACCTGAGAATAAATTATCAGGTTTGATGCAGATTATAAGTAACACAAAGATAACACGAGGCACCCAAGTAAATACAAACCACGTGTAATTAAAACAACATAATATAAGATAAAGAGATCGTTTCCAGAATTATTAAGAGCAGAAACCGTAAAGTATAGACCATCTGCAATCTGCAGTTATGTGAATATGTCTTGAATTTTCCTGGAGTTAGTTAAATAATTAGTTAATTTGATTCCATTACATATATTTTTAGCCATTTTAAGTAACGTTTTTGTATTCGCTAGTCTGTCTGTAAATGTGAACGCATATTGTATATTCCGTTTCCATTTCAAGATGGGGGTCATTTTAATGGATGGTGGCTGAAAACAGAATAAACCCTTTTTAATATTATAATTGTTGAGAAAAATCAAAATGTACTTATTTAAGAATAATATGTTACTAAAGTTGTATTTAAACAAAAATAGTTATTTTTAACAGGATCCACTAATATTAAATAGCCTTCCAGAACATATAAAGTCATTTAATTCCTTGAGCACTTTAACAAGATTATTAAATCACTTTGGATAACCAAGGATTGAAAATAGATTTTCTGTACTTAATCCTTTCTAAATAGCATATTATTTAATTAAATGAAGACATTATGAGCGAAACTCAATCGAAAATCTGGAATCAGAAAAAGATATTGGCACCTCTGGGACTCGAACCCAGGACCTCCCTACTTTCCGGGTTGGGGAACCTCCCGATTGAGTTTCGCTCATAATGTCTTCATTTAATTAAATATTACAGTTTGAGGTTTTACTTATAAAGTTAAAATAATAAATAATAAGCATATTATTTTGTCTGCGGTCCCGAGCTAGCCAGTCAGCAGTCTCATGTCTATCTTCAAGTAATAGTTCATTCACGTAACAGTGCACCATATGATTACACAACTCCATTGTGGCAAACAAGAAGCAGATAACTATGGCATAATCTTCGGACTCTCTGTTCTACCTTCGAGGCACTCATCATCATAATCTCGCAGTTCATGTCCATCGCACCTACAGTTTCGCTCATAATGTCTTCATTTAATTAAATATTACAGTTTGAGGTTTTACTTATAAAGTTAAAATAATAAATAATAAGCATATTATTTTGTCCAAACTGTTTTTTCATCTTTCTGCTGCGCAATAACTATAACAGCGCAATATATATTATATACATACATCTTTATTATTTTCATCTTAGTCCTTTAAAAATAAATATATTTTTATTTCAAATCAGATCTCAACATTGTGGACCCTACATGTATATATTATCGGGCGGTCAAAATGATTTCCGCCAACAAAGAACATATGAGACGGGCCGCCTGTCTAGGTATGTAACGCCGTATCTGTTTGTCTGTCCGTGTCGGTGACCGGCCAACTCGGAATGAAACCAACTCAGAACCATTTCAGATAAGTCATTTAGAGTGATAAAAAAATATAAATAAAAAATTGGTTAAATAGGTTAAGTTAGGTTAGGGTTATCGGCTAATTTTAAATAATTTTTTTATCACTCTAAATGACTTATCTGAGATGGTTCTGAGTTGGTTTTATTCCGAGTTGGCATGGAACCGTCCGTGTCTACCGCTTAGTACCGTTTGCCTGCTACCTAGTATTATTTCGCCACCTACTGGACAGGACTAGAGCTACTACCAGTAATTCACAATCCCGCGCCGAACTTTCACGAAAGATCTCGTACACATTTTGCTTGGCTTTCTAGTAGCTACTAAACAAGTCGGATGTATAGGGCGTCTGCGGTCCCGAGCTAGCCAGTCAGCAGTCTCATGTCTATCTTCAAGTAATAGTTCATTCACGTAACAGTGCACCATATGATTACACAACTCCATTGTGGCAAACAAGAAGCAGATAACTATGGCATAATCTTCGGACTCTCTGTTCTACCTTCGAGGCACTCATCATCATAATCTCGCAGTTCATGTCCATCGCACCTACAGTTCAAGAGATGCTTTGTCAAGGTCTTGGAGGGGGATGACCAGGACACACCGAATGCCAGATTCCTATCCACCCCTTACCCTTTTCCTTCCCAGAACTCTCCTCTCCTTCCTTTACTTTAAAAAAACCCTCCACACAGCATCCCCAAAGACGACATGGGCCCTGAGGGAAATTATTTTCCTCAGGGCCTATGTAAAGCCTGTGTGGAGTTCATTTAAAAAAAAAAAAAAATCGCATGCGTGGATTGCCTAATGCCATGACGCCGGATTTCATAAATACAAAAATAGTTCACACGAATAACAGAATGACACGAATGTGTCAAAACCTCTTTCAAAACAAAATGTAAAAAAAACAGTTTTTTTTTTTTTATTAGCACCAACTTGAATCTAAAATTGTACAGCCTTTATACAATGTGTAAGTAAAATACCATTTAACGGATGGGGAATGACTTTCAATTAGTAACGCTCTTAATATCGGTGCCGACTATTTAATTGTCCATCTGGATTATTCAGCTAGGCTTTAAAAGGAAAGCAGATGACAACTAACTTGAATTTTTTTAACATTTTTCAAGTAATTGTTCGTTAATACTTAAATATGTTCAATATTTAACATCTTCTGCAAAAATTATGCCAGAATTATTCACACCACTCCACTTGTTTCCAGTGAAACTTTATGCGGGGGACTTCTCTCTGGGCGCTATAACGTGGGAATACTGGCCAGTGTGGGATTAAATACCACGTGGAGTAAATTAGAGGTCCGCTCCCCCGGGCACGTGTAATTATATCGCGTATTCACGACCCCTGAAATTAAGTTATGACCTTCTCACGAGGCCCGGGCGCTCAATCAGTGGTCTGCGGGATTCGTTTAATTATTTCCAACATAATAAGCGAGGGTTATAGCGCCGGGGAAATTTCATTTGGTTTTTTGTGCGATTCTTTTATGTTTTCATACTTCTAAATGGGTGTCACGGGCGCAACAACAAGATTATGCGAAATGAAATTGTTTTGCATTTTTTCGGTGTTGTTGATTATTTTCAAGTTATTTTGTTTCTGAATAACTAAATGTATAATAATTTTTAGGCAAATATAGTCACGGCCTCAATATTTTTCTTTAGAAATTGACCGATAGATTTAACCCATAGACATATCAGCAGCTTTTCCGTAGAACTATGGACTGATGACCATTGAAAACACATAGTATAAAAGGTATAAAATGTTATTCTTTAAGTATAATAGGCATCGTATGTTGTACTGAAAAGTTCGTCTCCGTCTCCGTCTCCGTCTCCGTCTCCGTCTCCGTCTCCGTCTCCGTCTCCGTCTCCGTCTCTGGTTATGCCAGTCAGGAGAGCAGTCTTGTTGTTAAATATCATCACTTTGAATATCGATATGTTTAACATCAATGAAGCACAATTTAGACAGCAAGATTTATTGCTGTTAGTCTGATTGTGCTTCCTTGATGTTTAAATTGTTTTAATTGCTTAAATAAACTTAAGTCTTAATATTTTTTCGACTTTAAAAACGATTTGAAATTTTAATTTTGTTATGTTTTTAAAGTGATTAAATTGAATTGAACATTCTCCAATTGGGGATACCATAGTCTCACTGGCTCAAGGCGGTTAGGAAAAGTTGGGACTCTTTTGCGGTTTTCACATTAAAAAAAATCTAAATAAGTGAGATAGAAAAGGGAAGTTTTAGGAAGAAACAATAAACCCCTAACAGATTGGGGTATTTACATTTTCGTCATTTGATTGTATGCCTATATTGGCTTCAGATCGGCCTTTGAACAGTTGATTTGATTGGAACTATACGCACCCCAACTTAATTTTTGTGCGGTACCATAAAAATATTCTATATTTATTTTAACGCAGTACATACAACGATAAGAAAGCTTAAATAAAATTAACATTAATAATTTTAAAATCTTGTATGTGGAAATTATTGCTTTTGTGTTGATCCATTTAAAAAATATAATTGTATGTAGTTAATGCTTTTAGCTGAATGGGAAATTGGTTCAGAGAGAGATTTCTTTTCTATTTACGCCGTTATTATAGGAAAGTTGCTACAAGCGGAAAGCATAAAAAAGTCTTTTGAATCCTATTTTAACAAGTGCTTATTTAGGCCATTACCTTGCATAAACACAACTAACGTAGATCGACCCACACAGCCTCTCCCTCGCTTGCTATTTATCGAAGTTCTTTTTATCTCATTCGGATTGCAGCTTTCAGATGGTGGAACGGAAATAGTTGAAAAAGTTTAATCACGAAGGCTCAGCTTATCAAAGGAGGTCTAAGACTAAATTTGTTTGAATTATTTTTGCCATTAGTTTTGAATGGACTTCAATAGTATGTTTTCATGCTAATACCTAACAAGACTAAGACATATTTTAAGGTTCACTCAGATTCGATTGAATACATGCAGCACAAATTTATAAGACATTTAAATAATAAACTCTTATTGAAAATTACAAACCATATTTGAGTCCTATAATTTCGATACCCGCTATATCCGATTTTTTGCCAAATTGTTATAAGTCTGACATCTTGTCAACATTTTTGCAAGGAACAAGATGAACCTTGGGATTGAGTTTCAAAGCATCCCTTATCAGGACCAAATACCATGTTAAAACTATGAGTGAGAAACAAAAGCCACTTTTTCTTTCAAGAAATTACTATCGAAACCCGCTATATCGGAATTCAACCAATCACGAGCAGTTATTTTGCCAAGATGGCGGGTTTAGAAACTCGTAAGCCAGGTCAGTTGAGTTTCAAAAGCCTCTATACCGTGAGTATCAAAATCCGCCCATCAATCAAAATCGCATTTTATTTATCGAAATTACTTAAGTATTGCTAGACATACATTGAAAAATGAAAACTTTTCGAATTTATATTACTCCAATTCAATATACCTATAAAAAAATTAAATGCAATTATTTATTTACGCTAGAGATGGGACAGTTTTTTGCGGTTTTCTCCGAATCAGTGAAAATTGAAAGAGTGGATATAGAAATTAAACGACTCCATTTGTTTTAAGAATAATCTAAAATAAAAAAAAATGATTCGACAGATGTTTGAAATTTGACGTCATTTTTCTTTTAAAATTCCTCTGTTCTGCATTATTGCAAATGATTTCATATCTTTCACTGCGACAATCATGTCAATACTAATTCGTTTGTATACTTCCTTATACCAAACGGTGACCGGACAATTCAGAATCATGCAATTTCAACATCTTCTTTGAAAAGTCATTGAAAGTGATGAAAAAGTTAGATTTAGTTATGGGCTATATTCAATAAAATTTTTTATGACTTTTCAAAGGGGTGTTGAATCGTAGGATTCTGTGTTGTCATGAAACCATACCAAGCATACACAGCTTAGGTAATCAGTATGCAGAAGTAGCAGATATTTTCAATGGTATCGAAAGAATTTATAAAAAAGCGTTTCGCAAATATTTTGAAAACAATAATTATTATTTATTATTTAACATTTTATTTCAAAAATTTTAATAATTTGTTTACGTTTAGTCTTTAATAATCCCACGGGGCTATTAAATTAGGTAATTTTTTCAAACATTTTTTTACTTACATTACATTACATTAAGGATGAAAAATAAATAAAAAGTTATCGCGTGTACGCTGCACAATTTTTTTGTAATCCACTTTTATGTAAAAAAAAGTCTTATTCTGTATTTCAAGGAATTTGTACTGTACATAAATCTTCGTAGCACATATAAAACACATTTCGTGCTAAAAATGTAGCTTTGACATAAAAAAAATCCGAACAGAATGGGGTGTTTGCAGGTGGGTTGACCAGATTTTGAGAGTGCTACATTGATCAGATGAATAGATTTTCTCCTTGTAATTTCTTTACAAGTATGACAACATTAAGCATAATAAAACTGACGGGTATTATCACCGAATATTTTTAATTAAGTCAATTTTGGTTATTGGGTTTGCAACCTAAATTACAAATTAATTTAATTTTGAGGCGGGTATAGGTACCGCCTCCCCTTGAGCCATACACTGAATAACGAACACCCCTCTCATGAACACCTCTCTCAAGTGGTCCGTTACGTTTGGTAGGGGTGCCTGGATTCAAAGAGTGACTATCTGCCCACCAACTGCGCGGCAGGCCGGATCGGGAAACTGGTTGTGGGAGATCTTTTGACCTCCCCAGCAGGATTCTCTTGGAACATTGCCTTGCAATGTGGTGGGTAGGATGGATTCATACGTCTATCACTCCTGGACTACTGACCCCCCAGATTTATAGCCACCCTTCATACCTTTTTTCCTTCCCAGAACAATAATCTCCTTCTTTCCTTCCTTCCTAAAAAGACCCTTCGCAAAGCACCCCCAAGGTAGGTGATGAGGGGAATTATTTTCTTCAGGGCCTCCTGCATGGAGCTAATGTAAAAAAAATCATCATTGCTGACTGATGTCTTTTTTTTTTTTTTTACGTGATCTCCACACAGGAGGCCCTGAGGAAAATGATTTCCCTCAGGGCCTATGCCATCTTTGGGGATGCTGTGTGGAGGATTTTTTTTAGGAAAGGGGGAGGGAGAGTACTGGGAAGGAAAAGAGTTTAAGGGGTGGGTAGGAATCTGGGGTTCACTTTGTCTTGGTCATCCGCCTCCAAGGCCTAGACAAACCTCACCCCATGAACCCGGGCACCCCTGCTAAATCACCAAACGTAGCGAACCACTTGGGGTGACCTGTGACAGAGGTGTTGGTTATCCAATAAAGGTTCCCGGGGCGGCGGTACCCATTCCCGCCTCCCAAATTGAATGAAAGTGTTTAAAAAAAAGAAATTGAACATCAGATTGCATCATTGCTGTATATATTTAGCAGGGTGCCCGGGTTCATGGGGTGAAGTTTGTCTAGGTCTCGAAGGTGGATGACCAGGATACACTGAACCCCAGATTCCTACCCACCCCTTAAACCCCTTTCCTTCCTAACCACCCCTTAAACTCCTTTCCCCTTCCTTTCCTTAAAAAAACCCTCCACACAGCATCCCCAAAGATGAAATAGGCCCTGTGGGAAATTATTTTCCTCAGAGCCTCCTGTGTGGAGCACACGTAAAAAAAAAAATTGTTCTTTCTTACGTGGAAAAATAAAAAAAAAAACATTTTGGTTTCTAAAATGGTGTTATAAACATATATTTTTGTAATTTTTGCTATGGAGCAATCAAAATAGTTGTTTTTTTTTTCAAATATGATCAGCTCTGATTCAAAGGCCGGGCTCGACATACAGAAGCAGTTGCTTGCACTTGAGCTTCTATGTAGTTACTGCCGAGTACCAAGCTCCCTCTGGGATTCAATTTAATTTGTAAGCCAATAAGATCTGTCGGTTTCTCTTACTAGTGGCGCTCTTAGACTCGGCGGCGGTGTTCGAAATCAGAAATTAGTCCGTGATATTTATATTATATCCAGATAAATTAAGAGTACACATATACTGATTATAGTTACATTTAAGACCGAGTTTAAGCACTGTTCTTCTGTAATAATTGAAGAAAATATTAACTACTCTCAAATGAAAAATGTAAAAAATAAAAGACAAAAAAGATGACGGAAGCTGATATGGTCGAATTAGCTCTGTGGTCAGAGCAATGTCCTGGCAAGGCAGAGGTGCTGGGTTCAATACACAGATGCGTTAGAATCTTTTTTGTGTTTTTCGTTTGAGAGTGATGATTTAATACTACAAAATTGATTTACTCAATTAGTTATTCCATTAAAAATATTGATTATTTTTCTTATATCAAAAAAAATGTGGCAAATGTTTAAGTGTTTCGTCTAGTTTTAACAGCTGTTGATGTAGTGAAAATCACAGGGAGATTTCTAGTTACGAGCTAGTTGCGTTGACTTGACAGATTTTATGATGCCAGAATACATCGGATAATAGTTTTTGATATTTTAGATACGCAGATTTCTACTGTGCAGTTCAAATATTATATATTTATATTAGAAGGTATGAATGCTTAAAGTTTTGATTAATTCCTTTATCCGGCGAATTTAATAACCAAGCTTTCTATTTTTGCGAACAATATTTGTAAAAATGTGCACATTATGAAATAGGCAAATCATCCAAAGTAGAAAAAAAATTATCTACATAAAAAGGGATTGGTATTTTGTTATGTGATAAATCATTGGAGTCGGTGAGTTTACAGCACCAGCAATTTCAAGAATTTTGACAGATCAAAATTTCTACAGATAGAAGTGGAAAAAATAAGAAAAAGGTTAGAATTTTCTTAGTAAATTGTCGGCAATCACTACCCAAAAAGGAATATTATTTAAATTTTATAACATATTTTAAATAATGGAAAAAATATTGAAGATACTTTAGGATAAAAATGTATTATTTTATTTTATTTAGGGAAATTTGCCAGCTGTCAAGTCATGTTACTTAGTTAGTTTTCTTTTTATGTCACGTAAAGTCGAATTCAATGTATCAATGTTGTAATAATTTAAGTTAAATGATTGTGTGGATCTGTAGATAAATGAGTTCAGTTTGGAGTTGGTTTTGCAAAGAGGAAGATTAAAAGTAAGCCACTGTTTGCTGTTGCAATTTGGAACATGGAATGATAAGCGTTGTAGAAGACCAGGACAATCGATTAATTTATGTGTAATTTTAAATAATATTACAAAATCTGCTATATTTCTTCGGCATGTTAACACCTGCATTTTGAAGAACTTTGCAGATTCTTCATTACTAACAAAAGATCAAAAAGAGTAGAAATTATGGTACCTTAAAAATCTATTTTGAACTCTTTCAATTCAATTTTTGTGTACTGTAGCCTGGGTTCCACACATAAGTTGCGTATTCAAGGATACTACGAACGTATACTACGAATATTATATAAGTTAACAATTCACGATATGTAGTATTGGAATCAGAACTACTTGTCAATTACAATATGAACAAAGGGTTAATGGTTTGATTCGATCAACAATTAAGTCAATTTGGTGAATGCCATTAGGTCATAAATCATCTCACTCAAATACATGGCGTTCCAGAAATAGCGTGCATTAAGTTATACGCGTTTCAATGAATACAATCACCAGCAAGCACCTAAAAGGCCATAATTGTGGCAATTATTTTCCGATATAATTTACATTACGTCCCGAGTTGCGACTTGCTGAAAATTAATACCAATTTTTGGATGATTTACTTTAATTTTTTTAATTTTTTTACTTTAAATGAATTTTGCAGATTTCATTCATTACTCTCAATAGATTGGTTTACAACAAAATCGTCGTGGTATAGAAAAAAAGGATCACAACTACGTTTCCTAGGCCTGAAGTCATTTGTGGGTTGAGCTCCTTGGATGACTACGTTTGTTTTAAAATAAGAGGTTGATCGCACAGTAAAATTTTGGAGGTTGAAATTGAACGCTTATGTTCATTTGCTGGTATATTGTGTTGACAGCGCATAAAAGTTCTGACAAACTACCAATAACGTGAAATTAATTTTGACGCTGCCTTTAATGCTTTTAGAAATGGAATGGACGAGTTATAGAAAGAAATTGAATACAAAAGTTTCGGACGAGTTGACACTTTCCTTCTAGTAATATAAACAAAATGATTCTAAGACAAATTTGTTATAAAATATTGAGATAAAATTCGACACTGACGGGAAGTCAGAGGGGTGTAACTCTGATCCAAAATTTCAACCAAATTAAGTGTGACGTCACGAGTCCCTTACAACTACATCCACCAATAGAAAACTTTGAAAGTCCATGGAAAAAATGTCGAGAACTGAGATGGGCGCTTGCTTCTCAGAACGCGCGCGGTGCTGACGCCGGCGTAAATAATGAAGGTATCATTTGGATACATACAGAGCCAGAAGTGCTTCTGGATTCAACTGAGCACCTTGGAGTCTCTGGGCTTCACTTATCAAGGTCAAGGTAATCTGTTTTATATTAAGTGAAAGGAAATTTTTTCAAAGTTTTTTTGACGTGATAACGTCTTATAAATCGATGAACGCCGGCTGCACTCACAAAAAGATGCCTCATTGTCACGTTGTCACGTTCCACCTGAGCCAAGCGTGCGAGCAAGAGCGCGGAACAAGCTTTCGGCCTGAGCGTTCGGCTTGTGACGCATCTATCTCTCTTTCAATCCATCGTTATTATATGACGTTTTCACATAAAATTATCGTCCGTAAACCGGCTTTACAGACAATCAATTTTTGGCGAATTTAGTTTTGTGATGAATATATTTATTACAGAACTTGGCATTTTTGTAGAGCGTAGCTCTGTGCCTCTTGATGACAAAAGGTTGAAAAAAGATTATGAAGAAAATCTGTGATTCATTTTTCAAACAAACATTGAACATTGTCTCATTGCAGGATAATCAGACTCATATAAAAGTAAATATTTTTTTATGAAAAAGCTTCCGAAATGAAGTGTCAAATGCAGTAAAGATGTCGATTCAATTCGAAATTAGGAACACAGATGATTATGAAGATGAACATTTGTTTTATATTAGGTGTAAGGAAAAATTTTCGAAGTTTTGTTCGCGAACTTATGTTATGAATATATTTATTTCAGAAATCGGTGTATTTACAGAGCCCTGCAGTGTGCCAAAAGCATGTGTGTTGTTGCCAAAAGGATTACAAAATATTAAGAAGAATTGAGCATCGACTCATTCTAAGATGCATCGTTGCAGGATTTTTGTTTAAAGAGTATTGAAAGCTTCCGGAGGTTGTAATTAATAAGTCTCATACGTCACACAATTTGTTTGGTAATGTTATATTGTCGTGAAAACAATCATATTTGAAAATGTTCTTTGCTGTAGATTTGTTGTTACTCTCTTGTATTTTACATAATTATGTGTGTACTTGTATGAATATACCTATATCAAAAAAACTTTGCCAATATAAAAAAAATAAAAAATAAATAAATTTCAAGTATTCAATTTTTTACGAGAAAAACTCTCTTTTTATAAAAAAAGAAAAAGAACTAGTTGAAGAAAAAGAACTAGTTGAAGATAATATTAATGATTCTAAATATTTGAAATATGAGATTGACAAATATGACGGTTTGATAGAAGGTGGCAATAGCGAAATTGGAAAACGCGCCGTCCCGGTTAGACGAGAGGTCTGGGTTCGAGTCCCAGTTGCGACCATTGTCTTTTTCTGTTTTTCTGTGTCTTGTTTTCTTTCATATTTTCATTTAGATTTAAAAGTGTTATCTTCTTCTTCAATGATAAATTTCAAGTAATTTAGTTTATTTTTACGACAGTTGGTTTATTGAAAGGGCAACGGGATCCTAGCTGACAAAGCACCGTCATGAGAGAATGAGCTGTAAAGCTCATTTTCTCAGACAGCACTTTGTCAGATATAGCATTGTTGCCTTTCTGGCATATTAACATTTCAAATATTTTATTTTAAAAGAGTATTTAGACTTAAGAATTTTGTAGGCTCCGAAAGTATATTAAATTGGCATATCCATGGTTAAATATTGTCGAAAGTTGCTCCATACAAAAACCCGAAGTTTTCAATCTAGTGAGTGGTTTGGTTTATTTATGCGTGAAATTGAAAGTAAATAATCCACAGACAGATATAAATCAAAAATATAAACTTAAAATACAGGTATAAAACGAAGTTAAGTTTTTCAAAATAGAACGATACACCACTCAACGACTCAACATCCATATGTTACGTGGGAAATGTTTTACAGCTTCAGAAAAAATTAGAGAATCGGGTGATAGTGATTAGATTATAATATATATATACACCAATAGAAATATTATAATATAAAAGGATGCTGGTATAAGGAAAACTAAATCACTAACCAGGATAATCCCATTTTCAGACAGGAGAATATTAGTTATCGATTGTTGGTCACCCAAATACGGCAACAATAATCTTTCAGATGTGATTTGATATTTTCACAGCCAAAAGAATAGTGGTTATTTTTTGGGGGTATTATGCTGTTTTGCGCTTCCTCTTTCTTTAGCCAACGTTTCGAACAGCATTACAATGTCCATCATCAGGTCAGACGTGTAATCAAAAATTGTGTTGTTGTACGTACACGCATAAACATCTGCCCTCATAATAGACGCTGTAATGATGTCCGAAATGTTGGCTTAAGATAAAGGTAATAGGACTTCAAAAATATATATTAGTGTACATCTTCAGTGAATTAAAATACGATGATAATGATATGTAATGCATTGCTTTATTTTCATAAAAATGATTTTAAAACAATAATTTTCATCACGATGAAAGCACAATCCTTTTGTACTCTTCGTAAAAGACAAAACCGTGGTAAATCAACATAATATTAATATTTCGAAGTCTAACTTTAGCTATTTTATTTTCAATAATAGAACTAGGGTCGGTCAAAAAGTAAAGGCTCCTTTTTTTCTCATTTAATGGACAAAAAATAAAGAATGCAATTATATGGATTGAGAATCATACTATTAACGAAAAATTTGTTATTTTTCAATATAATCTCCCTCCATTTTCACAGCTTTAGTCCCTCTTTTAACAAGGCCATGTATCACAGTGTTATTAAAAGCACGGTTAAATCCAGAACACCATCGTCATAACTTTCCCCGCCGATCACACGGTTTGGATTTTTTTTTTGTCCTTGGTGAGTTCGTGTGATGCCAATCCATTGACTGCCTCTTTGATTCAGGTTCAAAAAAATTAACCCATATTTAATTTGCGGTCTCATTTTTTTCCAGAAACTAAGCGCTGCAAATGTTGTGAGGGTATTTTTTTCTTGTTTTTTATTCTGGCCGGTTACCTTTCTTTGTACCCACCTTGTTCAAACTTTTGTTGAGTAATCAGTTGTCGAATAATCGTCATCACACTTCTTTTACTGAGGGAGAGAATGCGACATCTGTAGTTATCTGGGACCACCACGAATGATGTCATTAACTCGCTCAATATTGCGTGCACTCACTGCAATCAACGGTCTGCGCTTTTGTCAGTCAGCGGTGTTTGTCCTTCAGCTTCATTATAGTGACGGCCCATCGTCTAGCATTGCTGACATCCACTGTTGCATCGCGGTACTCATTTTTCAGTCTTTGATGAATGCAAATGGGCGTTTTACCTTCTACAGTCAAGAATCAATCTCAGAACGCTGTCTAATACGAACATTGCAGTGCTGCCACCTGTTGACGCAAAAAGTTACTACTGCAACAGATTGTAGAAGAAGGTTTGAGGAATAACACCAAATTCAAAATTTTCAATTAACTAACTTTATTTAAGCAGAAAAAAATAGAAGGCATTACATTTTGACTTACCCTCGTACATTGTTATTTTGTTGAAGCCGATGCTAACTGAAAATCGTAACTACTCTAATCAGATTGTGTTGTACAAAGTCATCCAGGTATAATATATATGATTATAATAAGTTTTTATTTTCACTGCAAAAAAATGTCTTGTAAGAACCAAAGCTAATTGGAAATCCTCGGGCAGTATATTCAAAGACAAAACTTACGTATGGAACAAAGAGATTACAACGTAAAGAAAATCGAATACCCGCAAATAGATCAAAAGGAAATCTGTGTTTCTTGGGAAAATAAACAAAAGATTTCTTGAAAGCCGAGCCGAAGTAAAGATCCACTTCTTACGTGAGTTATTCTAATTTAAAATAAAATACCATCAGTATTGAATTTGTGGAATCATTTGAACTTTACGTACCTGAAATAAATTAACAATACTACGGTCCTTTTAAAGAAAGGTTGAATTATTTGCATTTTTCAAATATTTAATTTTGTATGTTAAGTAAAGAAATGTCATAATATTTTAAGTTTTCAGTATTTTAAAACACATAATGATTTTTTCATATGAGTACCGCACAAGAGTCCCAACTGCTCCCGTCTGGAGCCAGTGAGACCATGGCATCTCCAATTGGGGTATGTTGCAAGGCTGAAGATAGTGGGGTGGGGAAGGAGATTAAGAAGAGGAAGATGGAAAGTACCTGGCTATTCAGATCTGATCCAAACCCATTTCAAGCAACGTTTCAATTCTGAATGGTGGTCTTACACCAAGGCGTTACTGAGAGTATCTTCCGCTTTGGAATCTGTGGCAAATATCCATATTTAATATTGTAAATGCGAAACTGCTCGAGTTTGTTTATGACCTTTTCACGCATAACACAATATAAAGACTTTAATAATTCTTTCACCAATATAAAGCTAAATTATATGCGCAGACTACAGGTTGTATATGATGGTAAGCTCTGGCGTTATGAAATTATAAATATTAATATATTATATTTGTTATACGTTTTCTGTCGCTAACAAAAGCGAGTTTTTGCTAACGTCAGAATTTTTTTTTTCCATGGAAACGATGTTGATATATTTTTGGGCTCTACGCTGATAGGTACTCAGTCTACTGGTCAGCTACTACTGCAGAAAATTCAAATATTAGAATTCGTTTTTTTTTTTGGACAAGGTTGGAATAACTCATAGCATTATGAAATTTAGGTGGTAGGCGAGATGTTTGAAAACTGAATGTAAGGGAATGAATATATGGAATGCGGGAGGGGTTGGGGGTGGGGTGGGGGGAGAGATAATTGATAAGTGCAAGCGCTACAGTAATTTCCCGTAATACCATGCGAGCGAAGCCGCGGGGAAAAGCTAGTACTATATAATATTTGAAATGAACAAATTGTAAAAAAACACAAATTATTTAAATAAAATTTATTTGCCACGCCGGGATTCGATCCCGCGACCTGCGGAATGCGAGTCAAGATCCTTACCGCTGGACTACGCCGGCCGTATAGTAAAAGGTGACGCTAAATCGCATAGTTTTTCGTAGTCGTCAGTTCATGAACAAGAGTCCTAACTGCCCGGAGGCAGTGGAAATAAGAAGTTTGTTTTAAAACCATTAATTTATACACTTAACCCGCGAGCCCTCGCGCCTTTAAAACTCAAATGAGCATTCTGCTCACGTTTCATAAATAGCCAAAAAGTACATAGAGTTTAGCATATTTTTTTCATTATATTCAATATCAACATTATACATTCATACTGCTTATCATTGTACCGTATTATTGCATAAAATGTTGTCATTGTGTACTTGCTGACAAACTACCTAAGTAGTTTAGCAGGTTTGTTAATAAATAAAAAAAAAAATAAAAAACATAAATTTAATTTTCAATTTTTATATTTTCATATAAATGTTTGTATACAAAATTTTTTAATTATTATCGACTTTCAGAATTGGCAATTCGTTACTAATATAGGTAGTAATAAATTTGTATGAAAATTGAAACTCTTGCATACAACTAGCGTACATAAAAATACAACAAGGATACCACAGTCTCACCGTTTAGCTCTGAGCGGAGAGTCTAATATCCCAACAGTTTACACCCACGTTAATGATTTTAACCTGATTACATATAATTTCATACCACAAGTTTAGATTAAAAACAAGACTATCTGAAATCTCTTTCAGAAAATTTTGTTTTTGCCTTATTTTGCTTTTGTGATGAAAAACCTTTTGGGTTTTTTCTCCAGAAGCTTTCAGAAACTTGGTGAAATTAATTATATCTTCCAAATTATATTGAAACCCGTGGAATACACCACTGACCGGAAGTATTCTCTTACCCTTGCTCCTTGGCGCCCATTTGTGGGTATTTCATTTCCGGTGTCACATCCGGTTAGCATAACTCACGGTGCTACCTAGCAGGGCCTTATATAACCTATGCTGTTATTTCGCCTTCGATCATTCAGTGCGCCCACTGAACGGATTTGAAAAAATCCCTAGATGTCTGTTCTAGCTAATCTCTCCAATTTAAATATGCTCCTTTGACCCACTAAGCAAAGGCCTCACACGGGTCAATCTAATTGATCATCTCTTGAAGAAAGATTTACAAAAATTTAAGCACTTTTTTGGCACACAGCACCAGTGCCAGTCTGAAAGTCGGTTGTCAACTATCAGAGCCATTGGGGCTATGGTATCTTCAATGTGGTATGTTGTAGGGCTCATGAGAGTGGGGAGCGGAAAATGGCGAGTAAGAGGAAGATTGGGAAGTATTTGACGATCTGGTCACGGCTTAAGGTATCTCAAGAAACGTCTCGATTCTGAGTAATGATCCCTTCAGGGTGATTCTGAGATTGTTCAACAGTCAGAAACTTGTTGAAAATATACTATAAATTTTTTAGATTAATTAAATGTGAAAAAATAGGTTATAATTTTTTTGTTTTTTTTTTAGTTTTAAGTTAATCGCGAACCTCTTGATCGAACGCTTGACTTTTCAATTCGTAGTGAGTTGATGGTGTCGTGCCTCTATGCCAGCCAAGTCTTTCATTATTACATAAGCGCTATCTCAAGCTTTTAATGATGGCAATAGGAGTTTTTAAAATAGGTTAGGTCAGGTTAGGGCAGGTTTTCGTTAGGTCGGACCGACACTTTTGACTTTGGTCGGTTGTCGGCTCTAGCTCTCAGCTGTGTGTATCGTGCCGATACGGCGTAATATACGTTATTATTCGGATCCGATAGTCGGAATAATACATAACTTATATATGATGACAAAACGTCCAGTTAATATGTCGTCGCCGACAGTTTTATGAATTACCGCCAATGGAGGCATTGCTGAAAACCACCTGCATTCCAGGAGAAATTCTGAATCTTAGCAGTGACCTTTTCGTCAATAGAATCAAAGATGTGTAATACTGTGAAAAAATCTATTGATAAATAAACTTTTTTATTTATTATTATTATCAATCGTAACGGTGCTATTTAAATACTAACGCCAATATACGTCCGACACATTTGTCGGCCAGATAAATTTGTCGGTTCAACCTAATCTAATTCACTTTTGACGCCGTTTGTACAATTAAAACATATAAATAAAATTTTGATAGAAAGCAGTCACTTTGTGATTTTGCATCTGATTGCAACTGATTTAAAACAATAACCTTGTTTTTAACCACGATTTTTTTTTTTATTACCGACAAGTTTCGCTAAGCGCAAGCATCTTAGGGTATAAAATCAAACTCATCATATATATATACATTATGTGCGCTTATATATACATACAGAAAGAGACAAAACATAATATTAAAAAAAATAGTGAGACAGTGAAATTTAAACTATACTTAGTAATGGAGAGAAAGAGACGGATGATATCTTATGAGTTACCCATTATATCTAAAGGGACAAAACGTCACACCGACAGGTGATTGAGGGTTTTTACGATGTTATGGGAAATATCCCTAATATAGGGCTATTAGACCCATTTGATTATTAAGTACTTGGGTTTTTGTTTTAACAGCTTTATTTAATTTGAGTGCTTCTAAATTATTCAATCTGTTATTCTTAGATGCTTAAATGATCATGGATTTTCGGAATTTGCCAACCATCTTCTTGGTAAAAATCATACCTCCATTCAAATGAGGAGATTTTACACAGAAATAGTCATGGTGATCTCTCTATTACTTTGTGTGATTAAAATTTCACTATGTCACTGTTCCTTTATATTATATTTTGTCTCTTTCTGTAAGCTCACACAATGTTTATTTATGATCATTTTGGTTTAACACTCTGAAGTTGCTTGTTCTAAGCGAAACCGATCGGTATTAAAAAATTAAATAAATAATTCGTCGTTAGAAAGTTATTGTTTTACTTCAGCACATATAAATAATTTTAAATTTTCAACCATCAATAAAAAAATTACGCCAATTTTCAGTCATTCCTATTGAAATTTTTTAGGTTTTTATCTTTAAAATCAAGTAAAAATATTTGTGACAAACCATGAAAAATAAGAGTTTCTTTTTCTAACGGGTAACAAATCTTTTATTCCGCATAAAATTCACTTTCCGCATAATAACATACTGAAAAACATGCGCCTAGCAGGATCTGTCCCTAAGAGGCTCTAATTAAATAATACGTTTGTGGGCAGTAACGTCCTTCCGAAGCTTGAACCGTTAATTAAGGGTGAAGAGGCGGAGATTGTCAAATCTGAAAATGTTTTATTTCTCTCGTCGGATATCAATGAAAAGAGAACTTTCTTTGGGCTCTCAGACACGCCCACAACACACTTCTATTGTTTGATCTCTACAGTGGATCGGTTCTTTATGTGGAGCAGCTACCCAAAGTTTCTACTTTAGGTATGTCTTTTTCCTCTCCGACCCCCGACAAATATGTATGCTGAAAGAGTTCCCGTGTCGAAGAAAATCTATCAGAATCTCTATCTAGGTGTGAAACCACAAAAATATTTTTCGTTTCCTTGTGGAGTTGATGATAATATTTCGTATTCCATTAAGGGAAGAATTTTTAGTCACTCAAAGGAATTTTATTACTTAATCTTCAAAGTCAATTTTTGAGTGTTTATTTATCTGCTCACCAAATTTATTTTGTCAATTAAAGTTATGAATAGTGAATAAGTATTCGGTGAATCTGCGAAAAAATTTTAAACACTTTTTTAAAAATGGGACACATGACAAGAGTTTCAACTTTAAGGGGACCAAAATAATTTGGAAAGGGGAAAAAAATATCATATCAATATAAGTACCGAATAAATTGTATTTAGCGACTACATTGGAAATGAGCGCGGAAATGGCTCCATGCAATATTACATACTTTTGACATATTTTGTTTTGTTGCTGACGGAACGGTTTTAAAATTTTATTTGAATCCTAGCCTGAAGTCCCGGGCTTTTATCAGGCTTTACACATAGTTTTTCGAAAACAAATTTATGTAGGCATTTACTTACATTAAGAAAAGGTTTGTTTAGTTTGCACTAGTAAGAGTAGTGCAAACTAAACAAAGTTGTAGTTTTTTTAGTTTATTTAAATTTATTTGGATGTGATTACAACCATCTGTAATTTTTATCAGTTTTAATAGCTATGAATCGTCGGCGAAAAACAACACTTAAACAAAAATATTGACAATAATCAATGTACCTTTACAGAGTTTTAAGGGACGTATTTGACTAGTCATTTTTGACAATATTTGGAGTAAAAAATGTTAATGAAATTTTGGTAATAAGTTTGGTAAAAAAAAAAATTGGTCTACTGTGAATTTTTTAACGACTTTTAAAAAAAAATTTCTTCAATTTAAACAAAAAAAAATCTTCCACTTGTCCCCCGTCCCCAATTGTTCAACACCTACAATTTATTATGTTTTTATAGAACAAAAAAATGTCAACGGAGACCAAAATTTCATTTACATTTTTAACTCCAAATAATGTCAGGACTCACTGTATCTATCTCAAGTCAAGTACGTCCCTTAACACCCTGTATATAAAAATGAATTTATGTTTGCATGCTTGCTAGCTTGTTTGTTTGTGCTTTATTAAGTTTGGGAAATGTTATAAACTTTCAAAATACCTTCTTCCCCTCGAGGAAGAGGAAGTAGGAGAGGAAGGGGAGGCGGAGGGGGAACGGGTACGAATGCGAAAGGACACGCAGGAAGAAACTATTTATTCATTTATGTGGCAATGCAACGTATGCTGGGAACTCGCTAGTGATATATAAAAGTATAACTATTATTTTAATGAAGAGATTATTTGAAAATTACTTTTAACAAGGGAATGGCTGTTTGTCAAATTTGTTTTCCATAAATTGTCCGAAATGTTTTGAGCTCTATAATCTAACCGCTAAATCTTTAAATAGCTTAAGCCATTTGGAGCGACTTTGGATGAATGTATTGTATATTTTTTTATTTAAAAGTATGTTTGAAATAACTAACTTTTTTTGTCCAAGCCGGGTTTCAAACCCGAAGGTGACGAACGGGCTTTCGCAGAGGTCGTCTGGACGAACATGCACTTTCTTTTGAATTTCATAGAACCTTCTTTCAGAGTTTCTTAAAAGTTATTTGTAAGCTGAAACAGCTTAAATGAAAACACCGCAACAATGAAAAGCTTAGCAGTTTGTTTTTGTTGTTGGCTGGATACTATTTTAATTGGATCGTCCTTCTCCTAGATTTATTGTTACTCTTCACTTCTTCAGATCCTATTGCTTGAGATTAATATTCCTTCGTTTTTGCACCTACAACGGAAAATTTTTAAACCAGAGGTCTTCGTTTTTTTTCGTGGTAAGATAAAGGGATAGTCGTTGTTTAGTTTTTAAGATATTGAACCATTTTTAGAATTTTTATTTCTTTATTTATTCAGTAATATTATAATTCAATTTATAAAAACAGTTTATCAATAAAAAAGTTCTGCAATGTAATTTTTATTACGCATGAGAAATTATAAATTAGTCATCGTAAATACCTATCGGGAAATAATATAAATACATCGTCTGTAAGTGGCGTGACCACAGTTTCAAGCCTTCAGAAGACGAAGCAGCTGTCATGCGTAGTAATAATAACAGCAGAACTTGTTTATTAATAAACCGTTTTAATGAATTGAATGATAATATTGTTGAATATATAAAATAAATAAATATTAAAATGGAGTTCTACAAATAAGACTTGATAACAATAAATACATTTTAAGAATTATTTTGTAAACTACGAAAGGACCAGTTAAAATGATTTTTTTGGACGATTTTCAAAAACCACAATGACCTCGCCATTTATCATGCACTATCCATTGAGCTGACATTAGTCGATTAAAAACAAAAAATGTCCCATTCAATGGTTATTTTATCCGGGACGCGGATTGAGTGAGTTCGTAACTAAGTAAAATGCCACAGGAGTATTTGTATTGCAAATTCAGGCACTCTGGCCCGATAAATCGGACGGTCATGATCCGACCAGCGGGTGGAAATGGTGGTCAAACAGCCGACCGAGGATGCCATATCCGGTTCCGGAGGCTTCGACCCCGCCACTCTTACTTCCGGTCCATTCCATGACCCCTGCTATGAGCTACAGTAGCCGAACTACCCCCATCATTTATTTATGCAGCCTCTGCATCAACAACTGTTTTCCGTTTATTAATGGATGCGTTGTATTTCTATGGAGGGTCTCATAACAGTTGTTATAGTTGGACTTATTTAACAATAGATTAACTCTACAGATATGTTTTATTCGAGTCAGTTAGAAAGCTTTTAAACATGGCATTGTTGTATTGCATGAACAAGAAGTTTTTTTAATGATCTGTAAAAATATATTAAAACGGAGAATTGGGAAAAACTAATGGATGAAAATGTCAGGGTCGTACGAAAAATACATAGAAAGAACAAGAAAATCGTCTATTTGAGTAAATCATGTCAAGGTTTCATTCCCTTCGAATGCGTTGCATTGTAAACTATAGGGGCAAATGCATTGTATAGGACTAATAGGGTAAAGTTTTTTGCTGTACAAACATACGTTTGTCTTCGTTAACCCGGCGTTCGCACAGTTGGGTCGAATTGACCCGCGCCATTTTAAAATTAGCTTATTTCTTTAAATTTTTGTGCGACGTTGCCATACTTCTCAGTAGCTGGAGCTAACAATCTCCCCTCTCCGCTGGCTATCGCTGTTCAGTGATATAGTGGCCGCAACGGTGGATAGACGTGGCTAAACATGAAAAAGGTAAATATGACCTAACCATACACTTCGTGTCGTATTTTCAGGATATGAGTTAGTCTTACATATTATCATGCAAATGATAGCATGTAAGATTAACTCACGGGACTGGTGTATTATTCTTAGTCCTACTATAGATCTCATTCATGTGTATGATATTAGTTTATATTTTGAGAAAAAAGTTTATGTTTTATTTAAATTTTATAACTTCAAGACAGAGGTTGTCTATTTTGTTAAAATTTTATTATTATTTTGTAAAAATGTCATTAAAAGATAGTTTTATATGAAGTTGTTTTATTTTACCCAAAATCTCGCAAACAATATAGTTGTATCATCAAATTATTGCAATATGTTACTAAATTTCTTTTAAATATTGAAATCATAGCGAGTTTTTTATTCGGGTCTCCAAGACCCAATCCTACTATCGTTGTTACATATTTTGACTGTGCTGACTCCGCATCTTTAAATCTGGTACAATTTCATCAAAGATTTTTGCTGTAATGTTTATGCGGTTAACAATTGCTGCGTTTGAGCGTCGGATTTGTGGGCAGAAATGGCCCCTACTGGTAATATGGAAAATCAGTAAGCCTTGAGGTCAAACTTTAATAGCTTGGCTCAGGTCTTTTCACAACTAGCTCAGTTGGCAGGGAGAGGAAACTCCGATCTCCAGGGTCAAGGGTCGGCAGGCAGCCTCAGGCCCGACCAGGGGAGACAAAGGGGGCAGTCATATATTTTCCAATGAAAAAAAGTGGTTCTTTCATACAAAGTTTATCGTGGAAGGGGGCATATGTTTAGAACAGTTCACAAGTTATCAGTAAAACTATCATTCTGACTAAAACATACTATTCTCTCTCTCTCTTCGGCGGTACTCGGGCATAGGGCAAGACGTTACATTAGCACATTAAAAGGGGAGAATAAGGGCAATGGCTTACGCAATCTGGAACTGGGCTGGGCTGTCGTCTTGGGGCACAGGCTTTCGGCCAACGCACCTAATGCATGATAGTTTAGACTTCACTATAAGTGGGCACTGCGGGGTGGTTAAAAGCAAGCCGGGCCGTTTACAGGCATCGGTAGATGCGACTCCATACGTGTGGAGAGCGGGCTCCCGGGGTTTCAACACACGCGCGTCCTGTCGGAGGCGAGAACTGGCGGTGGGTCAAGTGGGGGAAAAAGTGTCAGATGCGCCCGTGGCAGCGCCTCGTGGTCGAGCGCGCGTAAACGAGACTCGCGGCCTCATCTCTTAGCCGTTTGTAGGACTGTGTAATGTGCAATATAACACTGATACCATTTCACATACGTTTGTCTTCGTTAAAACATCTTTAAATCTGGAACAATTTGATCAAAAATTTTTGCTGTAATGTTTATGCGGTTAACAGTGATACAAATTCACATATGTTTGTCTTCGTTAAAGCATCCATTTAGTCTTACCCTCGGGGTTCATATAATATTACAAATACTCACTCGCCTTGTATAATGTATTTTCTTGCTTTAGGAATAAATACCTAAAAAAGAATACGAACGAAAGCAACAAAATCAATATTAATTATTACGACAATATAAATTATTACTTAAAATATTCCGCAATCCGCAATGACCTCTAAAAAGTGATTTCATGATGAACAGCCTTTAGTAATATCGCAGGGATTGGTTTTTCATTACATCCATCAAATGAACAAAGCCTGAACAGTGTGTATTTATCATGTAACTTTTTTTATCGCCGCATTAGCGCCAAAACTGAAATAAAGCGTTGGCACTTAATACCATTCGTTATCCACGGCAAATTCGTCCGGGCTTAATACAGGATGTTAAAAGCTGGCAAATTATATTAAACGTAACGATAACAAAGGATTATTTCATCTCGTTGGATTTTGACGAGATGGGATGATGCACATGCACATTTCACGCGACTTTGTTTTGAGGCGTCTGTTACAATAGAGTGTGTAATATGATGTTTAATTTTTGAGTAGGTTAAATAATTTGTGCTGGATTAGGTCTGAACCAGGGGTTCGATTGAACGTCATTCTTTTTTGAAGTGAAAATTTTTTTAGCAACGTTGCGATTTGAAACTTGATGAACGAAAAATAGCGACACTAAAAAGAGACAAACACGTACATCTATAGGATTTAATGAATGAATGAGAGAATGAGATAGTATATTTGGTCTCATCTTTGTGCGGTTCTTCGTAGCCTCCCGACTCTTGTTTACTTTAGTTTTCTGAGGGTTTCACTTCTACCGCGTGTGAAACGGTAGAAGTGAAACCCTCTAGTAGCTCGTTCCACCTACGCAATTGTTATTGAATAGTTGTTTTTTATTATGTGAACGGTTATTCCAATGCGCCACTTTATTGCTCGTTTTTAGTTTCAACAGAAGTTAAGTAGCAGTTAAGTTAACAGAAGTTAAGTAGCTTCAAAGTATTTTTATTACAGGCAGGATAAAAAAATACAGGGAATCCTTTGTGTAACAATAATTGATTCTCGAAATAGACTAGAGGCTAGTTAAACAACTCAGAGAATCGGACACAATGTATAAATAAATAATTCATTAAAGGCGGATATGATGAATGATTTATCCGAGACGCTATCTAGGTTACAAAATAATTCTTAGAATGATTGTAACCAATAAAAAGGTTAGTTGCCTATAATATGGAAAATAAAATTAGTTGAAGATAATAATGTTAATTCTAAAATTTTAAATTTGAGATTGATAAATTTGACGTTTTGACAGAAGATGGCAATGGCGGAATTGGTAATCACGAACGTCCCGGTAAGACGAGAGGTTCTGGGTTCGAGTCCCAGTTGCGACCATTATCTTCTCTATTTTTATGTGTCTTTTTGTCTTTCATATTTCCGTTTAGATTATTATTGTTATCTTCTTCTTTAATGATTACATTGATGGGAATAACCTTCAAAAGTTATAAAAAGAAATGAAGTTGGGAGTGGGGGGAATTCAAGAACAGGGAAACCAAAAAAAAAGAAGGGTTTCCGGGAAGTGGACGAGAGAGAGGGAAAGGCGGGGAAGTTGTAAGGGAAACCCGTGGGGGGAAGGCGCGAAAGGTGGTTTGGAACTCGGGAGGGAAAAGAGACGCAGTAGGGAAACTAGGGCAGGAATGGGGATGCATGGGAAATTACATGCAGGGATGGGACGATGGAGGGGTGGGGTACGAGAAAGTCACAGAGTAGCGGCAGGAGATAAATTTGGAAAGTTCATGCTTCTCACATGGACAGCAGTATGTGACATGCTCATGTGTCTGAAAACCTTTAGATTAATTCGTGTACGCACCTGATGGAAAAAATAACAATAAACATAACATAGCCACTTTCTTTCTTTGAGTGGCATTACAACAAATGTGCGACACATTGGAGTTTCAAAAATATTACGTTATATTATGTGAAATAAAATATGCTAACCTACATTTTCGACGAAAGTAGTCATCTGTATTCAAAGGGCGCCAGTCAGATGGTGATTCAATTAGGGCAAATATTCAGAGTTCAAAATGTGAAAATTTAAATTATTTTTCAATTGCTACATGTTAACTTCTGTAGAACAATGGATAAATAATATTAAAAATTTAGTTTGTCAAGCGTAGTGATTTATCTGCGGTTTATTTAATCAAAATAATTTTTTTTTCAATTCAATGAATCATGTTATGAATGAGTGTTTGGTTTGGCGGGGACATGATTTGATTAATTATTATACAAAATATTTAATATTGCCATACATTTATAACTAGTTATTAATTTACAATATAACTGAAGCTTTGTTAGTAAGTTATAATATCGTTGGTGTGGGTTTATTAATTTTTAACGTTGGATGTTAAAATACTTGTTTTTAAATGTTTGAGATTAATTAATTGGGGTTGGATAGAGTTTTGCTCACTTATTCATAGCTGGCTGCCAATAACTTGTTACGATACGCACTTCGTCACAATTCCAGCAACTCTGGCGCGGGCAGTGTACTCCGTCCCCCCTCCCTCGCAAGAAAGCACACACCGCACTCCCCGCCATTCCGGCAGTATCCAGCCGGCCCCCACTCTCCCCAGAACCCAGCGGACCGCCGTCAGAAGGAGCCGTGTCGCCCGAAAACGTTCCCCGCTTGTTCTCGCGCGACGCCACCCGGAATGGCGGACCCTGCAAACCCAAATTGAACACTAAATTACGAGGTCGCCGAGCGTTGGAGCGACCCGCGCTGACCATAGCCTGCTCTCCCGGTTTCCTGCATCAGACCACCAGCTGTGAGTAACCACCATTCCCCTCTTGTTTTTAATGTGTTCCCACAGTAAATTCCCGGTTAAACGCATCGCATTCCCAGAGAGAGACTTGAGAGAGCTTTTTCCGTTAGGAGATAACTACATAGACATTGTGTTGTTTTGTGATTTATGTAATGTTTTGCAAGATGATGTAAATGTGTATTCCTGACAATACAAATATGTTTTACCCAACTACCTCTTTCATTTGATTGGGATCACGTGGGCGGGCTTTGGCAAATACGTATGTACCTTGTAAACCTAGTTACCTACGACCCTGATGAGGAGAGACTTTCCTGCCCGCCGACGACTTGAGCTGGCCGAGAGTGAAAGGTAGGTGGGCCTCCATTTCGGGACCGCTACAAACTAAAAGAAATATAGCAGAATATAGCTTACTTTGGTGAGCTTGTAGTTGGCTGTTTCATATTCTATTTCAAAATCTTTTAATTCATGGGTGTTATTTAAATCGTAAAATCTGTAGCAAAGTTGACAAATGCGGTGGGTTCATATTCATGCATCGTTGGTTTAATTCCTATTCTGGCTAAGTTATCCATAAGTACAATAAACAGTGTTAATTTCAAGCGACCTCCCAGGTAAGTATGGTCCTGTATATATTTTTAAGAAGCATCGCGTTCATTGGTCGAGACATTGTACATTGTATGAACCGGTGGATGCAATTTTTAGCATAAGTTGTTTTTAATTATTTTCTAGTTTGTAGTTTTTCTAGATTTTAGAAATATATTGTAAGTTTGTACAGCGCCCTTGAGGTGATTTTTCACAAAAACGGCGCCATATAAATCATCCAAATATTATTATTATCATTGCGCAAGCAACATCTAAAGTTTATAATTATGGTTTTTTGTAGGAGAATTTTTTTAATGTTATAAGTTATTCGTAAATTGGCAATGTTAGTCTTTCTTTTAAAAAAATAAAACCTACGCAATGTGTTCCTTTCCGGAGCCAATTATACTCACTATCAAATATTTCGGGTTTCTAAGAGCGAGATTCGAGCGAGATGTGGGAAGAAAAAATAAATGTTAAAATAATCTTCTATCAAATTATAATATATTGGAAACACTTAATGAAACCACGCTTTCATCTGGAACTCAATTGTGGCAGAACTTTATTTTGCCTTTCTTTAGCTTTGAGACCTTTTAATCTTCGGTCCCTTGTGGGGTGACATTTTGTTATAATATTGCGCACCTTAATGCCATTTCAAGTTTCAATTTCTAATTGCATTTTCATTAAGAATTTGATCCTTTTTTTATTTTTATTTGAATACCGACAAGAGTCTCAACAGTTTCTAAACGCCTGAAGCCAGTGAGACTATTAAATATCACAACTCAATCAAATAAAATTTACTTGCGCACGGTGGGATTTGAACCTATGATCTTTGGATTGCTAGTAGAGAGCTTTACCCCTCGACCATGGAGGTCATCGAACAGTAGATTAATGTTTTATAATTAATTTTAATTTTGAATCCCAAAATGATTATGTTTTCCCCGTTTTTTATCGATTGAAAGATTGTTGAATGCTTTTACTGCCTGGTATTTGTGATGTCTTTTTTATTTTTTGTATTAACTCCACCCATGAGGCCAAGAGGAAAATAATTTCCCTCAGAGACTATGTCATCTTTGAAGACGACATGTGAAGGGTGTTTTTGAGAAGAGGAAGAAGTGAACACGGGTCTTGAAGAGAGGGAGGAAACACAGAGGGTGGCAAATCATTCCACAGTCGAGCCTTTGTTCAAAGCTTATGTTTACATTCAAAGTTTTTTTTTTTTTGAACGCTCGTCTAACTGGTCTATTAGTGATAGTTAATTTAATGTTTGTTGAAATTGATTTTTTTGGTTAAAAATTTAGTTTAGTCTTTTTATGTTTAAATCGCGTATACCTAGTACGCAAAAAAATCGAAAATTTTGTCTGTGCCAGTCATTTAATGTTTTCAGGTTAAATTACCTTCAAGATGGTTTTCTGTGCAGTTTCCATTATGACCAAGAGCTGAGTTTTAAATTGTTTTAATTTGGGTTAGTATATATGTTTCGCTTGTTTTGTATGTTGTACGAATTACAATGACAGAAACTTTTTTTTTACTTCAAGTTTCTGAAGATTATTTTTGCTAGACAACATTTTATACGTATAGTTAATTTATATATTTAATGAAAACAAATAACTTTGTGTACACCACTATTTAATTAACAATATCAACATGTTTTATTATCTTATTATTTTATTCTTATTATCCTGACAAAGAAAACATGGTTTTCGAAACATGTTGATATTGTTAATTAAATAGTGGTGTACACAAAGTTATTTGTTTTTATTAAATTAATAATGACGCCTCAAAGTGAATTTGCGAATTTCGAAGAAATACTTAATTTATTAATGGGGAAGAGGCAGGCATTACTAACCGATTAACAACTTTTGATAAGTACTAACAGCCAAATTAATAACTGAAACATTTAAGTAAATGCCTCAAACACCGATGTTTCATATTTGTTCGCATTTGCGAGCAGGCCGCATCGAACTATTAATTGGTCATGTTAGATTAATCAGTTTGCCAATAGTAATAATAATTATTAGCATTATTATGATTGCGTGCTAGGTGGAGATAAACAGCTTGAATAATGCAAGGCTTATCAGTAATCCACAGAGATATTGATTAACACGTGGCGGTATTTGTACAGTGCCATACGAGGCGCTGGTCAATATCATTTAATTATATTTGCATTTAGGACCTCGATATATTAACCTTTACAACGAATTTATTATTGTGATCGGGTCGCCGCGAAGTTCAAATAATTACGGCCGTGTTTAAAAGCTTTTTGAATTTTGCAATTTTTATTATTATGGGGCTTTGTTATTTATGTTCAGATAAAGATTATTTATTAGAAATTTTACTATATATAGGTGACGTTACTATATATCGTTCAGCATTACTCGAAAATTACTCGAAATTTACTATATATCGTTCAGCATTACTCGAATTTTATGAAATTAATTTAACAAAGTGGTGATTGCCCTGGTGGAAGACTACTATTCAGATCCTAAACGTTGCTTGAAATGGCTCTTGTTTACATTAGCTTCACAAAGAAAATCCTGAGAAAAAAATCCATCTGGAGTTTTGTCATCTTTGAGGATGCTGCTTGGAATATCTTTTTAAGTAAAGGAAGAAAGAAATATCTGGGAAGGAAAAAGGTACGAGGGGTGAGTAGGAATCTGGGGGTCAGTGTGTTCAGGAGTGATGGACGTATAAAGCTATCCCTCCAACTGCGGTGCAAGGAAATGGGCGTTCGGCTGGAGAGTTCAAAAGGCCTCCCTCAACCAGTCGCTCTCGATACGGCCCGCCAAGCAGTAGGTTAGCAGACTCCGCCGCCAAGACCTAGACAAACTTAACCCCATAACCCACATCACTCCCACTAAGTCACCAAACCTATTGAACCACTTTTTCATTTTTGAATACCTGACAAAAGTGCCAGGTGCTTCCGTCTGGAGCCAGTGAGACTATGAAATCCCCAATCGGGGTATGTTGTGAGGATGAAGATAGTGAGGAAGGGAATGAGATGGCGAGAGGAAGGTCGAGAAGTACCTGGCTATTCAGACCTGGTCACCAACTGATCACGGTCACTAAATGTTGTCACATTTCAATTCTTAATGCTGGTCTTACACCATGGCGATACTGAGAGTATCTTCCTCTTTGAAACGTGCCGCAAAAACGACTACATTTATGACTACCAGATTATTTATTACGACTACCACAACACGGGCAAGTTTAAAAAATGACAATTAATTGTGACTTATAAAAAATTATTAAATAACAAAAAACCAAAAATAAAAACATACACAAAAATTTTTTTTAAATACTTGAAATAATACAAATTAACCAAATAAATTGTTTTTATTGCGCACGCCGGTATTTGATCCTGCGACCTTCGGATTGTGAGTTAAGAGCCTTACCACTCGACCACGAAGAGCGTCAAAAAAAATTGGAGACCTTTGGTTTTTTTGTCTGAATATTACCGACTTTGGCCTGGATTTCTTTCTCGGTGTGCCAGACCCGTGGTTACGTTCAGCCCTGCCTTGGGCTTGCATCTCTTTCCTGTGAACACTTCCCAAATGCTTCAGCATATCTGACAAACGTTGGATTTTATTTTTTTAAATCTTTTAATTTCCTGGATTCTACCCTAATTTTTCGAAATATTTTATCGAATATTTTTATAAAAAGATATAAAATCTTTCCCCGTATTTAATTTAACTTATACAAAGAGTACTTGAGATGATTTTTCAAAAAGACCACAACGGCGGTATAATTTACGAGAGTAAGAGTATTACTTCTACTGAAATTATAGGTACCAATCCCACGCGTACTCATGAACATGTTAAATAACCGCGCAAATCAAAATTCAGCATTGATTTATTAGTAACCAATAGACCAAAAGCTTCCTTACGACTAGCGATATTGACGCCCGCCCCGCGCGCCGGGCCGACCTTCATCCTACTTGTCTCCAGTCTCCACTGCTTACTTCGCTGCAGCCACTGAAGCCTAAATCCACAGAAGTGCGATCTATAACAATTTTAAAGAAAACTGACTAATTTACGTACGATCTTATAATTCTAGGCCCCAGACAGGTTAATTCCATTGTTCATTTGTTCAAAAACCTCCGCGACCGAGCGGTTACCAACCTCCGCTACGATTCCAAAGATAGCGGGTTCAAATCACTGCGTGAACGTATTTTTAATAATTGTGGGTTGATTTGCATATGTACGCTCTAGAGTGCTTGATACTCTCAGTATTGAAAATACAAAAAAAGACGATAAAACATTCAGAATCAAAACATTGCTTAAAATGGCTTTAGACGTGTTTGAAAACCAGATCTGAATAGACTGCCTAAACCTCCTTTTCTCCATATTTTCACCTCCCTTCTTTCAGCATCATAATAATTCCCCGACAGATACCCCTATGGTAGTTGTTCTCCCGCGAGATGATCCCCAGACTGTTGATCCCTTGCCAATTGATTCCTCGGTCACTTGATCACTCAAAAGAAACGACCGTATAACAAATATAGATAGACTTATATCTGCAGGCGTTTTGTTAGAAATAATTCTGTGTGGCCGAAGGATGTGCAGTGAGGATAAATCGCGGAATATCCATCCAGGAGATCAATTTTCGGAGAGATCATCTGTCGAAGGATGTAGGAGGACAAAGATACGGGTCACCCTAAAAAAAAACCCCGATTGGGGATGTCTTAGCCTAACTGGCTTCAGAAAGGTGTGCAAAAATTTGGGCACTTACGCGGTGTTCATAAGAATAAATAAATAAAGCTATTTGGTATTGGATAATAATTATACAATTGCACAAAAAGTAACAAAAACTGAGCTTACTTCATACTTCTACCAACAACATACTTCCATAGAGTTATTTCTACAGTGGCTGCAGCATTGGATATAATATATTATGATAATACGGCCAAATTACCGGACGGCAGTATTTATTGAGGCTTTATTCATGGGCGGGCATTAATCTTACATGAAGCCTCCATGATTTATGCAATACTTGCCGGCCCACTGGGAAGAGGAGAGAGGGGAGGGTTGGCAGCTGGCGACAAGGGTGGGAATGATAAGTAAGCTCATTTGAATGAGACAAAGCGATTACTGTGATTAGAAAACTAAGTAAATATAAAAGTAAAATAAACGCATATTTTTAATCGTAGAAATTTGCCCGTATTTTTGTGTGATATCCAAAAGTGGTTTTCAAATAATTTTAGTTTTGCTATCCGGTTTTGCCAGAGTTTCAACCCTCTACTTTCCAAAAATAAACCCTATTTGATAGTTAAAGATGACATTACAAAGTTCCATTGTTTATGGCTTAAGAAACTGGCTTTTAACTGTAGCGTGTAGATTATTCATATAGTGTCAGCTTCCTTTAATAGATGTCGATTATTAATTTGCGAAACGAAGTTCTGCTATTTCCTAACAGACGGTAGTTAACACTTCCGTACCGGACCAGGGGAACGCACTTACACTAACGAGAGTTTTACGCTGTATCTAAGTTGGTTTTTAAACCACATACTCAATAATTTAGGTAATCCTAGAAAATATATTTGGTTATCGATCTGCATTAAAAAAATTAATATTGCATTACTACTTTTCTTAAAATTAAATAGTTTATAACAAATTCCGGCGAATAATCTGTGCCACCCGCCTCCCTTCCCCTCTGTTCGGGCGTACCCCGTTCCTATCTGCTGAATGTATCGGGATAATTCTAAGCGATAGCAAGTAATTTTTAAGTTGTTAGTGGAAAGGACTAGATCGCGTTCGTTTACACTGCGCATCTCGTTTGCTCTTTTTACAATGCTATAATGTTCGCTTGCCTTTCAAAGATCATTCGGTCTGAATCGTTTCCGGTGAACGCCAATCGCCAGTCGAGATTCGGAAACAAGGTATTTTGCTGGCTATCGGCCCGCTTTCTCTGTTTTCTATGGAAAAATACACGCTTTGGTCTAAATTCATTAGAATATTAATTATGACTTTATTTATCAAACGATTTTTAAAATGACTACTGAAATACGATGAATATACTTCCCTCTAATTATTATCATAACAAATTACAAAAAAATATGTCATTAACACCCTTTAATAAGCAAAACAAATTGGGGTCCCCGAGTGACCCCCCTTCGGGTCATGTGTGATTTTTTTCGTTCCGGGACGAAAAGGTTAAGTAAGACATCAAAAGAGTACCATCTATCGTCGCTCGTGTCTTAGATACGAATGGTTACAATGATGGGCGAAAGCATTGGTGACATGCCTAGTCTAAATCTGTCTGTCCAGTTGCCTTATATTAATTGTATATATTTACGATACCTAAAAACAACAATTAGAAATCATTCGAACCTTTGAATTATTTGAAAAGACCCAACCCATATAAAGTTTTCTTTCTTCTGGAAAGTATAAACATAAAACAAACATGTAAATTAATAGTTTTTCTGACGATCGCTAAACTAAACAGAAAAAAATTCTAGATTTTATGGTACAAATACTCAGGGGCGGGTTGTGCTGCTTTATATACCAAATGATTCATGCTTTATATTTAATTTTTTACTCGAATTATAGCGATTTGTTGTTTTTTTATAATCACAGTCAATTGATGTTTCTGTTTCTTTTCAAAAATTTCTGTTCGAATATATTTTTTTCTATCTTCCAGAGTTGATAACTCATGAAATGCTAATGAGTCTTTTAGATGTTTTGGTGTTCGAAAGATTTTTTGGAAGAATTGAAGTCTAACCGCCTTACTCATAATCGCAGAATAAGATAATACCACGGTAATACGAACGGGTTAGGTGAAATTTGTACGACAATTTCACCTAACCCGTTCGTATTACCATGGTATTATTTTATTGTGCGATTATGAGTAAAGCGGTAAGTGTATCAAAGCTTGGTTTCGAATTCCTTCTAACCTGTCAATATTTATTTATTAACAAAGAAGAAGTTTTTTTTTAATTTTTAATTTTATTTATTTGCTTTGATTGGTTGATAATACAGTGCAATTCAAGAGGGTGGGTTATTATAGTTTTTAAGGCTTGGTAAATATAACGGTAGCCTGTACGTATAAATGCATGTACATAAAAATGTTTAAATCAATATGGGGCGAGGTTTGTCTAGGTCTTGGCGTCGGATGCGTTTGTCCACCTTCTGCGTAATGGGCCGAATCGGTAGAGACTAGTTGAGAGAGACCGTTTGATCTCTATAGCCGAACTCTCTCGACCCATCGCCTTGCACTGCAGTGGGAGTAATGGATTGATACGTCCGATTCTTGGACACACTAACCCCCAGATTTCTACCCACCCCTCATACTTTATAAAATGATACTTACTAAAATATTTATCTAGACCAGGAGTGTCCAACCCAAATCGTTTGGTGTGCCAAAAAAAAATTAATGAGCTTAGTAGGTTGGCCTCTCAGAGGGGAGGGGGGAGTTACCATTAAAATTTGCTGAAATCCGATAGATCCGTCCATGAATACCGGTAAATTGTCGATATTACCGCTAATTTTTACCGGTGATTCGGTATCCAAAAATGCTTTTATTGTGAAACCGTGGACTTCAATATTTGAAGGCATTAACTGCCTATACATGCGCCTACCTGTGTCCTTCCCCTTCACTTATTAAAATCAGGTCAGTCGCATTTTTGATTGATAGTTGAATTGATTGCGAAAATAAATTTCTAGTGTCGATGCACTTGGCACTTTTCATGCAATAAATCACACCCTCCATCGAGAATCCTAGGTTTAATAACAAGAAAGTTCTAATTTCACAAAATATGAAATAAATAATTTTAAAACAAAATATGCATGTTTTTGTAAGAAAATCCAAATCCAAAACACAAAAAGCAGAAAACTTTATTTCGAGCCGCGAAAAATCTTCAATTGGGACGCACGATGGCCGTGGACCGCAGGTTGAGCATACCTGATCTAGACTAATATAAATAATATAAAAAGTGAACGGAAAGGTAAGAATTAAAAAATATATATATCATAGAAAGTAAAATAGAATTGTGTGTATTACATTAAAACGTGAATGTTATGCAACCCTTCATTGAGCCTGATAGCGAAATGGAGCGGTCAGTAAGAGGTCTGGGAATACTTAAGGATCCTTCCCAGTTTATGGGGTGACAGTACGTTATTATGATAGAGCTCTCGTCACAGACTCTGACCCTTCCTAACGGACTCTGAATTTCTAAAATCGAATAATGTATTCAAATGGCGTCTCTAATTGTTTTTGTGATTGGAGAAATGTGTAAAGTTGGGCAAAGGATACAAAGATAATTTATTACGTGGTATGAAAGATATATTGATGTCTTTAAATACCGAATCCTGATGCATCATTTTTTAGATTAATTTAGGAGGCGTGGGTATTATAAGTACCTCCGTCGCGGGAACCATTTTTTGATTAAGCAACACGTCTGCCATAGGTCACCCTTATCTTTTTTTTTATTGTAATATATAAATATGGGTTACATATATACAAATATATTTTACAAAATATTACATCAAATGTCGTTTTTGGTCGTGTATACCTTATCAGAAAAGAGGAGTTCTTGTGCCTGATAACATCTTGTGCCCCTTTTCACGATTCTTACCTAGGTTGTAGTTATACTATGTTCTGTATAAAATATTTACCTTTTAATGTAAGTTACTTTTTAAATTGCTTAATTTTATTTATTTGTTCTGATTGGTTGATGATACAGCGCAATTCAGAAGGAAGGTTATTATGGTTTTTTATGGCTAGGAAAATATAATGATTTTGCACTTGATTGGTTTTAAAATTAGGTGTAATAAATTGGTTTCCATTTCTCATTAGTTTGTTAAATACTTGATATTCTTTGTTATTTTTTTCTTAAAACATTTTTATAATGGAAGTCTGCTTGAATATGTCTTCAACATTTTTGGTAATGGAAATAATTTAAAAACTGCTTCTGTTGGGCAGCTAGATTTTTTTTATTTATTATTGCTTTAATGATGGTTCTTTGCGAAACTTTTTTTTTTTACATGAACCCCACACAAGGGGCTCTGAGAAAAATAATTTCCCTCAGGGCCTATGACATCTTTTTTCGAGGTTTTTTTTTAGGAAAGGAAGGGGAGGAGAGTTCTAGGAAGGAAAACTTAACATCCCCAAAGATGACAGCGAACTATTTTCCTTGTGGTCTTTTTTGTGGAGCTAACGTTAAAAAGAAACCAAATTCTTTTTCTAACAACTTTTCTTGATAAACGAATGAGGCTGTTTATCAATTTTTACCTACTTGGAATTTCGTAATACGAGATTAAAATAATCATAAATAGTTTCGGTTATAAGAGTTTCGCACTCCGGTCAAATGGGTTTTTAAAATCATATTTTCGAACAAGTTTGGTAAAATGGTGATTTAATTTTAGGCAGGTTTCAAATAAAAGCTCGGCAACTGCTGATTTGTCAGGATGACTGAGTTGTCATGGATATAGTCCGGTCCATCAAATTTTAAGTTTTTACGGGAGTAAAAAAATATTTTTACATTTGACATTATTTCGGAAGGGAACAAATTACAAGACTTACAAAAAATTCCGTGAATTGGGAATAGCAGAAAAACTTATTTTTGCGCGGATTGTGGTACCTACCGATTGTTTAAAACCAAGGTAATTAAAAAGGCTAAATTTCCACTCCTCTTTCTTTATCCACGACCAAGCCAAAACAAGAATCATTTTCGTCAAGAGTCGTTTTCCGCTCCGCTATGCATGTCGTGTGCATATTGCATTGTGTGCATTTGCTTGTGATATTTTGGAATACTCGCAAGTAGTTTATTTTGTAAGCCATTAACTTTTCCCGCCATGGCTACTGTTTTAAGTTTTGTGAGAGATAATCATATTGGATAGTGACCAGCGGCTGAATTGGCAAAGAGAAGAGACCAGGTGAGTCTGAGGCCTTCGTTAACAGGCATTTAGCGCAATTCAATGTATGTATTGTAAGTATTGTTAATGTTTTATCGCAGAAAGAGATTTTTTTAAATTCCGCGTAATTTGGCGAATTTTATTATACATCGGTATTAAATAGTCGTATATTAATATCACAGCGTAATCCGGCTTATGTCAATCAAAGAATATGTGAAAAATATTGAATAAAGAGAAAAACACCTGTCATAAAAATTTAACATTTTTTTACGTTGGATGTCGCCGGCCAGTAAAAATTGAAACAACAACTTTTTGTGTCCAACAAAATATTCTGCATCAAAAATGGGAGCCTATCCACATTTTTTTCAGAAAACTAACCAAACGTTTCACTGGTTGTAGATTGTCTCATTTTCAATTCGCGAAATGATCAGCCGGACTGTTTTATACTTGACGTACGTTTTATCTTAAATGTTTACTTTTGCGTTAAATTGATTCGTAAATATAATTGAATTGTTAAAAAATCATTGTAATACTTATTGTTAAAACCAGTGGATTCAATGTGGAATCGAAACAATGATTTCAGAAGTTTGCCGAAGCTTTTTCTGTAAATCAACGTTCAATAAAATATTAGCATTTACAATTTTTTACATCATAATGACAGTTTAATGGTTTGAATGGAATTAAAGTTTTTGGTTGTTCTTATAATATTAGGTTTTTATGATTCATATGGTTTTATTGAAAATGGCTTTTTTTCCCCCCGGGCGGCAGTTTTCCGTACCCGCCTCACAAAAGCCACCCCTTAAGTTGAGGCATTTTATTAGCATTATAACCTAATCAGCATATAGTACTTTATAGTAGAAAAAGTTTATTTTTCTCCGAGTCGTGTGTCCTTAATGTGTTCGATTTTCAAAGCATCCCCAAAAATAACAAATAATGCCTAAAGGAACTTATTTCCATTGGGGCTTTCTATGTGGAGTCAATGTAAATAAATTAAATAAAAATCGGTCCCTGGTCGGAGCCGCCACCCCGAGGTTGGGAACATATACCGGGTTATAGAGGGGCGACGACTTGTTACGTCTGTACCTGGCCCTAAATTTATTCCATTTATTATAAAAAATAACAGATTTTTAGTTTAAGTGCCATTTATTTTTCTTAAATTTTTTTGATTCACCAAATCGTCCAGTGGTTTACAAAACTGCGGGCCCCTCTGACGACGCCCATGCCTGTGCGGGCTCCACCTGTTCCATGTAGTATTTTTGAAGACAACACAAAAACAACAAATAACAACAAAGTACCTACGTAGGGTAGTTAGGAAGTTAACCCTAGATCACTCTTCGTCGAATCGACGAAGCAGGATTAAAAAAACCGCGATAACTTTTGCGCGCGCGACCGCAATTCTTTCGTACTCGGGCTAATCTCAGTCGGCCCGTTGCCTCTGTGAAAGACGGTAGAACGTAAGGCGCGGGGAGCCCACGAGCGCCAATTTAGCAACCATGTCTCGTCGCACCGACGAAGGTCAGTGATTACGTGACTTTTTATTTTTGCTAGATTTTCACCAAATTTGTATTAGTTGCTAGATTTTCACCAAAATTTTTAATTTATTAGTTAATTCAAGTCTTTGTTTTTGATATTAAATTATTTTTTTTCAAAGGTTAGTTATAACTAATTCAAAGACCAACTTTAGAAGTGTTACCATTGTTGATTTTGCATAAAAACTATGATCTCATTCATAAGGCTGTTGATTAATAAATTGATATTTTTGTTAATCTAAATATAAGAAATAATATAAATAAACACTGGTTATTAATAATAAAAAGACAGTGGACATATTTTGTTTTAATAAAACCATTAAACACCTTTTTTTAAGTACCGTAGTCGAAACGACGAAGGTTTGTGATAAGCGTCGAAAAATAAGGTTAGTGATCTAGGGTTAAACTAGGCCTACAAGAGAAATGACAATCTAACTAGCAAACAAATTCTTAGAGAGGTGAGAGAAGTCGCTGAATCAAAAACCGCAGGTTCGGACACAGCCTTACTACTGCCAGCTGCCTCAACCAAAATACAGGAGAATAATATTATTTTCTAGTGGCCAAGCCACTCACAATGGATAGAGAATTACGTGTGAAAAGAGTGCGGTTAGGAGCGAAAATAAGTTTTGTGTTTGCTAAATTTATTTTAGTATCCGATCTGAGGGAAATACGGTATCAAATAGTGTGGAGTATAATTAAATACTAGTTGTATTGTATTAAGTATTTGAAAGAGTAGCAGAAGAATATGTGATGTGTCACAGGTAGAAAGCAATTCATTAGAATTATTTCGGGCTACAGCTTGCATTAAAGAGAAAACCTGTTGGTGTTGTTAATGTGGATATCGACAATTAGCATGTCGGGACGTTTTTTTTATTGATCAATTACAAAAAAAGATCATTAAAATTGCCTGGTTTGAACGCCATTAACAGTCATTTGGTAAGCAATGTATTTAAAAAAAACAATACTTACAGACTTGAAGTGTTTTCTTCTTATACAGTTGGTGAAAAAATCATAAAAATTTGTCCAGTTTTGGAAAGAAAAATCGGGAACCCAAAACTTGATTTGATGATTTTAACCGCAACTTGCGGTGCAGTTGTCCCTTTCAATCAGTATTCGAGCGAATAATAAAAACAGTGACAGTAATAATTTGGTGATGTACATATTTTTCAAAATTTTCGGCGACCAGGTTCCCTCTTAATATTGCCGTAGTCGTTTGGTAAGCAATGTATTAAAAAAAACAATACTTATAGACAAGAGGTGTTTTCTTTTAATACAGTTAGTAAAAAAAAAACATAAAAATCGGTCCAGTTTTGGAAAAAAAAATCGGGAACACAAAACCTTGATTTGATGATTTTAACTGCACCTCAGCCTGCAGTTGTCCCTTTCAATCAGTATTCGAGCGAGTAAAAAAACAGTGACAGCAACAATTTGGTGATGTACCTACATATTTTCAAATTTTCGGGCGACCAGGCTCCCTCTTAAGATTGCCGTAGTTACAGCCAACCTCCGACAGACACAGACACCATAGGTAATGAAACAATTGACGAATCGACTGCTTGATCACGCGTCCTTCCATGTGTGCAAAGGCAGGTGGTATAAAAGCGTCCATTAATGTTTGTGTTGTATTTTTCCATCAATCCCCCAGCCTTGCGTTTGTTTACATTTCCAGGGAATTTCCATTCTTTGTGAACAAAGTCTTTGTGGAGAAATATTATTTTATCATTTATTACCCTTTTAAATCGTTTGAACAATGTCTTTTATAGAGTTCTACTCCAGAATCTAATTAGTTATTTTATCAAATGAAAAGTTATGAATTCGCCCTGTTTATGTTTCATTTGCGTTCCGGGGAAACGAATTGAATTTTACTGGATGAACAATCGCATTGGAAAATAAATAAAGGATTTTTCGCCAGAGTCAAAGCGTAACAGAATTAGGAAAATTCAAACTTCGTCATAAATAAATATCGTTCGTAATAATATAGTTATTTTGAAAGAATTGTGTTTTTGGTTTCTGATCATTGGTTATATATTGCAATTGATATTAGATTGCTTCGTAATATTTCCTGGGATTCTTTTTATTTAATGTCTTTTTTACTTTTTGTGCTTTTTTTCAAAAAGGCTGTTTTCCGTTCATTGCGAGCTCTTATCCTTGAAATTCCCTTGAAGATAAAATAAACAAACATCTTTTATATGCAGCCTCCCAAAATAACACATTTTCGCCGCACGCCAAGCACCTAAATCTTCAAGGACCTTTATCATAATAGTAGTAAGCGGAGTCCTAAAATATTTACGATTCCCTATAACACAGAACAATGGGCTTCAAATAGTGGAAATATTTAAAAAATTTAAAATTTTAGTAAAAATAAATGAAAAATTAAGTAAAGTGGGAACATCATCTACTGGTGTGCCACAGGGCTCTATCCTAGGTCCAACACTATATATAGTATTTGTCTCTCTTATGAATAAAGTATTTTCTTTTGTCAAACACTATGTATATGCGGATGACACCGCACTTGTCATCGCACATAAGGATCTGCTCGCGGCCATGAATATGCTACAGCAGGATTTCATATCATTACAAAAATGGTCGCACGACTCTGGCTTAGTTATAAATGCACAAAAAACAAAACTAATGCACATAAGATTGCCTCATGCCAGATTTACAATAGCACCCTCAGTAGTATCCCATAACTTTGACTGCATACATAACAATTGTTTACAGCCCTGCGACTGTGGAAGAATTGAGCTTGTCAAAGAGTATGTCTACTTAGGGGTGACGGTGGATTGTAATATGAAGTGGGATATCCATATTGCTAAGCTATGTAAGCGCCTTCGAGCGATTGTAGGCAAACTGTATAAACTTAAATATTATGTGCCTATCAAAACCATGAAATTAATCTATTTGTCCTTGGCTGAATCTAACGTTAGATATGGTATAACTTCCTGGGGGCACTCATGTAAGACAAACATCCAACATGTACAGTCAATTCAAAACGCCATGGTAAAATTATTCGTCAGCAAAGCAGTTTACGACCAGCGGCAAAATATCTCATTAATGTATAAATCCATAAATGTTTTACCTATAAGAGCTCTTTTTTGGCATAAAATCTGTATGCAACATATACTAGATAGCCCATACAAAACAAAGGTGGATCACATGTACAATACTAGGCTCACACAAAATGAAGGGATGATTGTACCTAGATTTTCTAATAAACATGGCCAGCGAACTCTTGAATACATTGTACCGCTTATATTTAATATGCTGCCATACGATTTGAAAAAATATTGCTCGACACCTAAATTTGCCCTATTGTTAAAAAAATGGCTATTGGAATCAGATTTTCTTTATTGACTGACTCCTAGTGCACTTTAAAAAAAAAAAAAATTTTTTTTTTTTTTAGACATATTCTTATTATTATTATTATTTTTATACTTATTTTTGTTTTTATTATGTATTTTATTAAATTGAAATATTTTTTTCCTGTATTGTATTATACTTAACTGTACTATGTTTCTGTCCACACTGTTCCTGCCGACAAGCTACTTGCAGTAGCTTTGCAGGTATAATGTAAACATGAAAAAAAAAAAAAAAAAATTATTATTTTCAAAAAATTTTTTTACCATTCAAACTAAAAAAAAAAAAACAATTTCTTCCTCTACAGGCGGATGTCTGTTAACAGCAGGTGTACTATCTTGAACTTTTAATTTTATCGCACCGTCACATAATTCACCAATGCTCACCCAGAAATATGTTCAGAAAGAATATAAAATCAAATTATTTTGTAATTTTTCTTCGATTTTCTTAAACAAAAATCATTGTTCTTTTTAAATCTACACAAGTCAGTGGCGGTCCGTGAGTTCTCAGTGAGCTAGAGTGCTAAGATTGAAAAGTACGACGTTATTGACGTTGCTGTAGCTGAAAATGATTTTTTTTTCAAAATTTCAACTTTTTTTTAACATCTTTCGATATGGATGCGCCACATCTCCAAACTTAAAGAATTCTGAAAAGCATCATAAAAAATATTTTAATTTTGAAAAAAAAGTAAAATTCATTTTCAACTACAACAACATACATCAGTTACGTTGTGTTTTTCAATCTTAGCACTATAATTGACTGAAAACACACAGACCGCCACTGGTACAGGTGTATTGTACAGGCAAAGCATTTGAACACCTAAACCCCAGTGGGTCAAAACAACACTGGTAACCGTCACCGCTGCTAAAATAATCACTTTGCGTTCAATTTTTTATCTTTATCTTTAATGTACTCTTTAAGTTATAAGAATTTAAGGTAAGAAAATTAGATGCATTGTTTTTCTATCACGCAACATTACAAATTTATAAAGTTAATATTTAGAATAAAGTTGAACCCTTTAAAAATAACATAAATCTTAGACAAACATCAATACTTTCTACTCCATAGTGTAAAAAAAACAACAAGTCAGTTTAATCATAAATATCTCGGAGTGAAATTTTTTAATTCATACCCAGAAAAAATTAGAAACATGAATACTAAAATAAAAGAATTTCAAACTCACCTTTAAAATTTTACTAAAAACTTGAATTGAATCCCCCATACACCAAGCTCTGCTTGGTTATGGGATACATCAAATACATATATATTCGGTAATTAATTACTTTATCAAGCTGATTTGTAGATTATTATCTTTTTGTGACCAATAAAAAATAACATATTTGTAAACAGGATTAATAAATACTGTAAAAACAATCAATTATTTCTTAATTTGCACAAAAATGTAGTGTTATAAAATTTGAACGGAAAGGACGCCCGCTTTTTAAACTTATTATTTAAATCATTTACCGTTGCAAAGAGTAGAAAAAAATTAGAGACTTTGGACTTTTATCAGATTCAAAAATGCTATAAAAGGATTACGAAAAAAATGGAGAAAACCTTTAAACACAGGGGACTTTTTTTAGCAATGCAAAGCGTTGTCCGCACCCACTTATTTTGTTTTATATCACATAAATATGTAAGATCACAACTTGATTTTGATACAATCAATTGGAATCCTCAATACCAAACCTAATAAAAACACAAAAAAATTTTTACTAAACTTCCGTAATCACTTAAGTGATCATCAATTTAATCCCATTGCTCCATCCAATTGAAGAAAAATCATTTATCCTTTATTCTTATACAAAATTGTGAACTGTGTTATTGGTTCATCTTATATATTAGAAAGGATTACATTTTGCTGCCCTTAACGCCTCACCAGATCCCGCATACTACATTACAAATATGAAGTATTTGTAAAATTCATAACTAGGACATATCTGCAAAACATTCAACTGAGAGGGCGGGGCAAGATGAGGTTGTTAGCGTTTAAAGATAAATAAAAATAGTTATTCAAATATTCTTAAATCTTCATTTTAATTTTATTAATTTTGGTCGTGTAGCTGCTTTACGATTCCATGGAATAAAATGCTAAAAGATATTTAAAAAAGTGTAATTAAATAAAACTATAATTTGCAACTGATTAATGAAGAGTGAACGAAGCACCGTTTTGCCCTGAAAATGGTATACATTTTAGCACGCTTTTATACACACTTTTATACAGCTGGTACCGGCATGCGTTGCAATGCCGTTTCAAGAAATACATTGATTCTCACCTCCCGAATTCCCTTCCCCTCCCACGTTCCTCTTCCACCTTCCTCGCCTTTCCCATCCCTCGTCACTCCTCCCGCGAACCCACCTCCCCCTTTCTGTTTTCCTCCTTACTACTAAAATATATGAAATACACACATTTTCATTTATACAATTTTCATAACGTCAGACCTTACCATTATATATAGCATATAGCCTTTGCGGGCGTGCGCACAACATATCACCAAAGTTTCATTGCAATCGGATGAACGGTATGGCAGCGCATAAAATACGAACAAACAAATATTGATTTTTAAATATGAGAAGAAGAAGAAGATACTTATAGTTATCTCATAAACCTAGTCCGAACGTATTATTTTTTCCTCAAATTGTGAGTAAATATTAATTTTATAAATATTATACTATGAAGTAATAACAAATACTAAGAAAATAAATCGATTACGAGTAGCAATTTAACTATCATGATTTAACTATGTCATCTTTGGGGATGCTGTGTACATTTATGTGTGCATTGGTGTATTTAGGAAAAGGAAGAAGAGGAAGTTCTGGGAAGGAAAAAGTGTGAGGGGTGAAAAGGAAAAATTGGTGCATGTATCCAGGAGTGACGGACTAATGAATCCATCCCTCCTACTGCGGTGCAAGGCGACGGATCAAGAGAGGTCCTGCTGGAGAGGTCCAGATTAGGTCTCCCTCAACAAGTGTCTCCCGACCCGGTCCGCTACGCGGTAGATGGGCAAACGTATTCACCACCAAGACCAGACAAACCTACCCCAATGAACCCGGATACCCCTGTTAAGTCATCAAAAGTAACGAACCACTAGAGTGTCCTGTGGCAGAGATGTTGGTTATCCAATAAATGATTCTCGGGGCGGCGGTACCCGTATCCGTCTGTCAAATTGAAAAAAAGTTATCAGCCGTCAAATTGACGGTCGTGGTCTTTATTGGTATGGAACAGAACCCGGTCTTTCTAGTGTTAATGAATTATTTTCTTTCAATATAAAACAAAATGACCCTATCATATATACATAAATAAAAGCTAACAATTACGTTTTATACTCATTTTAATTGAAGTGATTGTATTTCAATTGCAAACGCTCCATTTGTCTTCTATGACTTCCAACGTTCCATGTTTAAGCACGTATCGGCCATACAGAATGAATCAATCTCGGCTATGTTTTGTTGTGCCCATATACACACATTTACCCCGTTACGCGGCTGGTGAATCCCCAGGAAGTGTGAAATCAGTTTATGACATCTACCGCAGTAAAATCCAGCTTTATTGCGCCCTGGTGTGACGCACTCGTATCGCGCGCCACTGGCTGATATCGCGGGGTTTATTAACATTACATCGAAATTAATCAATCTGCGTTATTTTACTATTTTGGGACATTAATATCGGCCGGAATTATTAGTATTAATTTTGAGATATTGAAGGTTTGTTTAAATTGGTGAAAAGGTTTTCAGTTTTTTTTTTTTTTTTAATATTAATGAGAGTAATTAATCAAGGCAGGTAGCAAATTTGATTACAGGCAAGCGCGAAATAATTTATTTTAATGAGATTATTTTGCGTAAAATCACCATCAACAACGCATTTGCAGCATGTTCCAGAGTGGGAGTTACTTTCAGTATCGCTTTACGATGGCGTTGCTTAAAATGGATTCGTATTTTTTAAATTTTTTCATTAGTAAAAATTCATTACAAAATTATTACATAACATTTTTAATATATTACTCCCAATCAGTTTGATATAACTCATTTGAGGAAGGACAACATTATACAACTAAAAGAAAATTATTTTTACGCAACGACACGAATTTAGAGGGCAGTTCAATGAACACTGGATCTGACTAACTAGATACTTTTCAATCTTTTTCTTCCCAAATTCCTCACATTTTCCATTTGGTGTGCCGTAGCTCCATTGGCTCTGGTCATTTGGGACTCTTGTGCTTTATTTACGTCAAAATAAAAATGTGTAATAATGTGTTGTAAACTTCGACCAAGTATCTAGGTCAATGGGTGTAAATGATTAATAATGTAGCGTCAACATCCTTCAACAGATGTCAGTTAAGTAGTATCTTGGAAGAGTATCACATATCGTCGTTCGTGTCTAATGTGCGAACAGTTACGGTAATAGCCAAAGGCACATGGTGGACGACTGGACTAAACTGCAAACTCAACGAACTTCGACCTTATTTGGAAGATTCCAAACACAATTCAAGTGATTCTTAAATTACTGGGTTTAAATAACACTACAATAATGTGATCAATGACCACGTTATGAATACGCGAAAGCAAGCATAGAAGCATGCGCGTTCAGAGAAGATCGGTAAATAAGGAATAAAATTGTATCAGATCGCTCTTTTCTCGAAGACAACTTATTTTATTCGGGATACTAATGTACCAACAAGTGTACACACATTATTGACGACCAACAGAATTCTGAATAAAGTGATAAAATATTTTTTGCACGCCAACTTGAAAATCTACGATCATTGATTCTAACCATTCGAACTATCAAGTAGAAACCCGTTTATCTGAAAAACCATAACTTTGGGTCGATCGCGTTTTCAAAACTTCAGCTTCATAAAATTTGCGCAGTATTTACACCTGAAACATCTCAATTTAGACAGCAACTAAATCAAAATAAGTATGTTACTTGTAAATAAAAAATGGGAAAAAAACATACGAATATTTTTTTTTTCAATAATTGCAAATTTGCTCTGTGGCGTTATTGTAATTATATGAAAATCGATCACTTTGTATACACCACATATTTAATGAAAATTGTCAATGTGTTTCGAAACCAATGGTTTCTTTGTCAGGATAAAATGAAAATTAACAAAAGTTAAAAATATGTAGACAAATAAGTACGTACAGACAAAAAACATAACAAAGAGTGGTTATGAATTGATTAAAGGTATCACAAAAAATTTAATTATATAACAATAAATCTTAAAATTTGTTTAAGATCGGTTATAATTGCATGATTTTATGGAAAACAAAACATATAAGTAAGAATAAACACAAAAAAATCAAAGGATATCCAAGATGTCTAAATAACAAAAAAAAATAATTATGAACATAGTTCTTAATGTAAAAATAAATTCAAGTGATGGCTTCTAAAAAAAATATAGATACACGTATTTTTTTGATATCTTTAACAAATTAATTATTTTAATCTTTATAATATTTGTAATGTTTTTCATCCTTGAGTACTTAATTGTCTAGACTTGTTTGCCTTTAAAAAAATTTGTTAATATTAATTTCATCGTTACGAAGAAACCATTGGTTTTGCAACATATTGATTACTTAATTTAATTAGTGGTGCATGCAAAGTGATTTGTTTTCATTTGATATTAAAAAAATGTTTTTTGGGATATTTCTCTACCTACTTGTTGTAAAAGTAGCAGAGATACACATACCAAACAATGTGTATCAGATGCGCATTGGAATCATCTATCCTACAACAAAATTTAAGCAAGAAACAAGCTATTTTCTTCCTGATTAAATATAATGTTTTTAATTAATCCAAAAACAAACACCTTAGTACACAGAAATAGTTATTGACGTTTTAATGTGCGTGTAATGAATTCTCATCAAATTACTCTGTGTATTGAAAATATTAATTAAATGCTGCATCAAAACGGGAGTGAGGAATGCTTTGACTGAGTTGTCGATGTCTGATTGTTCATTAATGGCAATAACCAGAATTGTCTGAATCAGCTAATAATTTCATCATTAATTATTTAACTAATAACTCTGTCTTGAATTATTACCGGAAACTATAATGCCTTTGTCAATATAATTAGGTTGTAACTCATGTAACAAGGTGTTTACACAATCGCTTATTATATTATTATTGACTTTTAGTAACGATAGTAATCCATTTTTGGTGTATTTAAAAACATCAAACAGTCTTTAATAAATAAGTTTTAATGAAATGAACTAATCAGACGCAGTTAAAAAATATTATTAAGCACCATAGCTCACAATGGAAACCATTATTTTTAAGCATTTTATTTTATTTGATAGAAAAACTTAACATTTATTTAAAACATTATTCGATAATGTGTGACTCACTGGGTGCCCTTTATTACAATTTAAAAAAAAAATAATATGAAATAATGAATTGAAATCAAATAAAATAATATACAAAAATAACGGCGGTAATTAAAACAAAATCCACAAATATTACGAAATACGGTTGTATACAGGGTGTTAGGAGATGTACTTTGCTTACGTCCCGTACTTTAACCAGTGATTCCTGATATTATTTGGAATAAAACATGGTAATTAAATTTTTGGTTTCCGGTGACTTTTAAAGGTGTTTTTTTTTCTCAAATTACACGAGTTTAAAGGGAAAAACTAAACGCAATCATGCCATTGCCCCACTATAAAACACTCTTAAAGCGTAAAATATCTTGGCATTAAAATCAATGAAAATCTTTGATGGGACTCCGACATAAATAACATCACAAATAAACTCAAAAAAACGCATAACCTACTACCTCGAAATATTAAGAGCACACTAATTAAAAATTACCTGTGTAAAGTCTACTACTCTGCCCTGTGTTAACCCTTCAAAAATTTGTGCGCATTCTTCAGATAGTCAAAATATTTCCGTTCTACGAATAAAATGCTAATAAATGGAATATTTCTAAATTTTTCAAAAAACTAACAGTAAAAAATTAATATTTTACACAAAACAAATTATAACCTACAACCTTAGTAATAATTGTGGCTCCCTTATCAGGCACAAGAGCTCCTCTTTTCTGATAAGGTATACATGACCAAAAATGACCCTTTATATAATATTTTGTTTAATATATATGTAACCCATATTTTTTTATATTACAATAAAAAAAAAAATAAATAAAATATCCGAAAACTAAAACTGTTTTTGAAAGGTAATTAAATAAGATATCAATTATTAGCTAAATCCATACTAATATTATAAATGCGAAATTGCTCGAGTTTGTTTGCTACGCTTTCACGCATTAACCAATAAAAATACTTTAAAAATTCTTTCACCAATAGAAAGCTAAATTATGTGCAAAGACTAAAGGCTGTGTATGATGGTATGCTCTGGCGTTATGAAATTATAAATATGAATATATTATATTTGTTATACGTTTTCTATCGCTAACAACCTGACGGCCTCCGTGGTCCCGAGGCAAGACTCTCGACTCACAATCCGAAGGTCGCGGGTTCGAACCCGGCGTGCGCAAATAAATTTTATTTGATTAATTTGTGTTATTTCACAATTTATTCATTTAAAAAAAAAATAATATATAGTATATTTGCGGCACGTTCTAGAGTGGAAGATACTATCAGTATCGCCCTGGTGTAAGACCACCATTCAGAATTGAAACGTTGCTTGAAATGGCCTTAGCCGTGTTTAGTGACCAGATCTGAATAGCCAGGTACTTCCCCATCTTCCTCTTCCCTATCTCCTTCCCCTCCCCACTACCTTCAGCCTCACAACATACCCCGATTGGGGATGCCATAGTCCCACTGGCTCCAGACGGGAGCAGTTGGGACTCTTGTGCGGTATTAACTGTAAAAAAAAAAAAAAGCGAGTTTTTGCTAAAGTCAGAAAAAAAATCGTTTCCATGGAAACGATGTTGATATATTTGTGGGTTCTACGCTTTATTTTTTTTGGACAAGCTTATGTTTTGGAATAAATGTCAGATGAGAGTTCCTAGTTTAAAATATAATTCGTAACGATTATAAAGACTGAATAAAAAATAGTGTAATTTTTTATTATATTAAAAAACTTACAAATATTTAAACAAACATCAGGAATGTTTGTAAGCGCATAAATTCCGAATGAATGAACAAAATTGGATAATTTTTTTTTTTCTTTGAGCTATAGCATTATGAAATTTAGGTGGCAGGCGAGATGTTTGAAAACTGAATGTAAGCGAATGAATGTATGAAATGTGGTGGGGGGTTGGGGGGGGGTAATTGATAAGTGCAAGCGCTACAGTAGTTTCCCGTAATACCATGCGAGCGAAGCCGCGGGGAAAAGCTTGTATATAATAAAAGTTACTCTTATCTTACTTTTATGTTGTTTCATGTAATAAAAATGAATAAAAATTCCCAAAGTTTCAAATTTTTTTTTAAAATTTGAAACTTTGGGAAACTTTGAAAGTTTTTTGGTGGTTATTTTTTAGACTTGAATGTAAAGCGTAGTTTTTGTCTTTCTAACGCCGTTTAGAACAATTTTTTTACTATGATAGTAAGGGAGCAATTTATATGAGACAAATGAGCTGGGACAAATATGGTATCCTGTGATTAAACGTTAAATCTCCAGTTATTTGGTTATTTGTCATTACCCCGAGGTAAATACACGTAATGACCAAATAACTGGAATTGCAGCTGTTAATAATGACGTAGCAACAAACGTGGAAAAATCCATATCCGTATGCAACCCTCCCCTCCCGCAACTTTTTTGTACATTAACCTATAAGTTTAAGCTATATTTCTACCAGATGGCCTTAATAGGCTGAAATCAGTTACGGTCAGAAATTAATTAAGTGGAAAAAGTTTAAAATTATTTTAACGTATCAAGTAATTATTTTATTTATGATGTCAATTGTACACTCGCTTATTGAAATCAATCGAATCATCCCATATGATATTTACTTATTTAAAACGCCCGTAGGGCTTTTACATATAGTGCAATACATGTTTTTGACAAAATTTAGGAAAAAACATAAAATATAAGAAACATAATATAGGTAACATAAAATATAAAAAATGACACAAAGAAGGTAACGTAGGATATAAGATACGTAAAAATAGAGATAAAGATAGTTTATGAAGTAGGAAGAAATAGTTGGCACATACATCGATGGAAGTTTGACAACTTTAATTTATTATCAAATACATCCTTATTGTTTAAATATTTGTTACCAGAACTTTGTTAACGCTGTATTGAAGAATGCATACTATGGTTGGAATGATTTGTATGTATATGAAATGTTAATATTTGTCTTGTCGTTCGTGTAGGTACTCGTACATGAAGATTTATTAATTACAAGAGCTCACAACAGTGGAATTTAGAAATTAATAATTTTAATAAAAAGGTAAGGTAGTTTATTTGTCGTCTAGGAAAGGAATATTTAAAATATTCATTAAGAATTTATATTGCTCTTAAGGGATATTATGTTTAAAATTTACGAAACGTAGAAATTTTCTTTGAATTCTTTCAACATTATGAATATGAATTTTGAGAAAGGCGACCAGACTATGGAGTTATGTTCCATTAGGCTTCTAACAAGATTTAACTATTTATTATAAACATCACCAAAGCAATCAGCAAATATGTTTACTATATCTATATTTATCTTGAATGTTGTCAGTTGCTATTCTGTTTTACATTGTGGAAAGAAATCCAGTTTGTTTACCATTAAGAGTGTTTATTAAAAGAGAATTTGAAAACAGTTTGCGGAATCACAATTGCCAACTACTAATGTTAATTTACTAACGCAAATCGAATAGCGCATTTTTGACATTTATTGGTCTTGACCTCAGATCACGAAATTTAATGCTATTATTTTCAAAAAATCTTCAAAAAATTCTTTATTGAAAATTTTTTCAAAATTTCGGCATATTTTTTAGATGGTCAAAATATTTCCGCTTTACAATAAAATGCAAATAAGTGGAATATTTCTGATGATTTTCCAAAATTAAAAACTGTTTTTGAAAGGTGATAGAATACGCTTACAAATATTATAATTTAAAATAGACATTTAATTTTCAAAATATAAAAATTTTGCGTGCAAACATAAAAAAAGTTTAAAAAATGGCTCACCTCACGTTTTTTCTAACTAAAATTACAGATAACAAAAAAAATAACAAAACCTAAATATGTTATGAGACAAATGTATTTAAAATATAACTGTCACCTCCTTTTTTTGTCTTTTCATATAAAAATAATTATTAAAAAATTATCAAAGTTTCAATTTTTTTTTTTCAAATTGCGATTCAAAATTTTAGTTTCATAAAGGTGTACATTTTACTTTTATGGTCGTAATTTTTTAGATTAAACTATAAAGCGTGGTATTTTGCCTTTCTAACACAGTTTAGAACATAATTCTCACTTTGATAACAAAGAAGTTACGGTGATTTATATATGACGCATGTGAGCTGGGACAAATATGGTCTCCTGCCATTCAAGGGGTTAACTTTAGAAATATATAAATCAATTGCATTATAAATTTATCAAGTAAGAAGTTAATACTATCATGTAAGCTTCAAATTTTCGAAGAAAGTAACTCGTTAATTTTTGTAAAATCAGCTTATTGTTTTTCAGGTATATCATTTAATAATATATTACCAGAGGTGGATGATGCACATCGATTGGTGGGATGCATTATTTTCACATAAAAAATTTTAAATTGTTGGAGATTTTAATTTTTTTTTTCATGAATATGGTACAACAGTGTCGAGCATCTGGAGCCAGTGAGATTACGGCACCCTCAATTGGGGTATTTTATAAGGCAGGAGATAGTGAGAGGGGAGGAGATAGAGAAGAGGAAAGAGGGGAGTTTCTAGCTATTCAGATCTGTCTACAAAGCACAGCTAAACCATTTCAAGCGATGTTTCAATTCTGAATGGTGGTCTTACACCAGGGGAATACTGATAATATCTTCTACTCCGGAACGTAACGCAGTCCTAATAAACGAAAAATAAAACAAACACAAAAATACATCAAATACAAATGTTAAACGTTACACAACAATTTCCACAGAGGTATACCTTTTTCAAACAAAAAATACAATTCCGTGAAATTTGCTTACCGCATGATGTCGGTATCAGTTGTGCTAAGTGAGTATTTAGGAGATGTTCCACCCCAGAGATTCAATCTCAGAGTTGCGTGGGATTGTTTTCAACCTCCGCCATGTCCTTTTGAATAATGGTTTTCGCAGAAATTCAGTCATATGACTAACCGTATCGTTCTGGAAAATAATGCAAGATGGAATTTCATAATAAATCAAGACGCTAAGAAGGTTTCTGAATATTTTGAAAGGCGTTTGTGATAATCAAAAGGTAGTTATTTGGCACAGATAAGTAATTTTTTGTTTTATTTTTTTTTTTTTTTTTTACAGTTAATACCGCACAAGAGTCCCAACTGCTCCCGTCTGGAGCAAGTGAGACTATGGCATCCCCAATCGGGGTATGTTGTGAGGCTGAAGGTAGTGGGGAGGGGAAGGAGATAGGGAAGAGGAAGGTGGGAAAGTACCTGGCTATTCAGATCTGGTCACTAAACACGGCTAAAGCCATTTCAAGCAACGTTTCAATTCTGAATGGTGGTCTTACACCAGGGCGATACTGATAGTATCTTCCACTCTGGAACGTGCCGCAAATATACTATATATTATTTTAAATGAATAAATTGTGAAATAACACAAATTAATCAAATAAAATTTATTTGCGCACGCCGGGTTCGAACCCGCGACCTTCGGATTGTGAGTCGAGAGTCTTGCCTCGGGACCACGGAGGCCGTTTTATATTTTATTTGAAGCATTCATCATGTAACATCAGTAGTAATTATTTTTCCAATTTATTTTTCATTATCTATTTCTCGTAACATTATTCTTCCAGTTTTGCTTTTTTAAGTTGTTTGTCAATCCCGATTTTAGAAAAAATCACCTGGATCAATGATGTCCCATTAAAAAAATAATAACATGAGATTTACACGGCATATTTTCGTATTATTACACAAAACTTCAAGTTTGAATTAATTAAACTTGAACTTTAAAATAATGATTCAATAATTCTATCCTGTGGTCACGTACTTAAAAGTAAATACTCTTTCAGAGCTCCTCGATAGTGAAATAAGATAATAATACAGAAAAGTAGTTATACAAAGCAAAAAGTTGAGAATAGAATATTAACAAAAACAGTCATACTGGATATAGCACAAAATAACATAAATAATAAAATAGGCACATAAAACAGGAGTCAGTTAGGCACCGTCCGCATAGGCAGGTCCGCATACTTAGCGCCTAGAGCCTAGCGAGTCGCCTAGCGAGTCGCCTAGCGAGTTGTCTAGCGAGTCGCCTAGCGAATCGCCTATACATGGTTGACATTTGTCACATGAGAACGGGTCGCTTCTTCAACTCGTTCTTGTGTTCAACAGCTTGGCTGTGGAAAGATTTTCCGGCCTCTGTGTTTCCTCCTTCCTACAAGACCAATGGGTCTCTTCAAGACCAACGTTCATTCCTTCCTCTCCTCAAAAGACCCTCCACAGAGCATCTCAGATGACCTAGGCCCTGAGGAAAATTATGTTCCTCAGGGTCTCTTGTGTGGAATTAATGTATAAAAAAGGTTAGGTCTCCTTCAACCAGTTTCTCCCGATCTGGCCCGCCACGCAGTAGGTGACTCCGCGAAACCGGTTTTTCCCCATTCTTTGATTGGCTGGTCTATTATTATGAATGTCTATGGTCCTAATGCCGGTTTCACACAACCGCTTTACTCTCGTAACAAATGTGGGCTTCGCCTATTTCACCATATTACTCGCCATATAGTCTCCATCGGAATTGTATGGCGAGCGATTCAATTAAACAGGCCAATCCCGCTCTATCGGAGGAGCGGACGTGTGAGACCAGCATTTTGCAAAAAACCCTTACGCTTCAAATTTTTTAAACTAAATTAAATTACTAACAAATCATCACGCCGTTTCATGCAGGTGCGCAGAGATGACGGACGGCAAAACAACTCGATCTTGGCACACACTCCTTATCTCAATCGCATTCATACATCATCTCATACATGGTTTTCTTTTATTCTGACTCTTGACATGACCGAACTCAAGTAACTGATTCATTTGGTCGTGCCACGTCTTTCTCGAGCGGAGGTTTTTTTAGTGTCTATATCAGAATTTTGTCATTAATCTACAAAAGCGTTGGCCATTCAAAATATAAATTTTATGTAAATTTACAACAGTTTAACGATATGTGTAAAAACGACAGTGTAAAATTTATCTTTAATCTATGACAAAGTATAATTTATAAAAAATATATTTTTTAAAAGATAACAATATAATGTGCATATTTTCCAGCCAAGCAGAACAAAGCTGTGCAACTGTATGAGATAATAGTAAGGTTATTAACTCCCAGAAGATGTGCCAGGCGTGAACCTTAACTTGATTAAAGTGCCAGGAAGCCTGACTTAACAACAAACTCATATTAACCCCTACTAACGATTAAATCATCCCTTAAAGCAGGAATAATAATTGCAGGAAAATGTGCACCAGGCATATTGCTGAAAATTCTTAAGGAAAATAAGATATCCTAACATAAGTTTTGAATTTGAATTTATTTTATTTTTAAATCATTTTTTATATCCTCTAAACAAATAAAATGACTTATTTGAAATAACTGAAGAACAGTGGATTCTTGGTATTCCAAGAATTGTGATCTCTAATGATTAAGAAAAATGAAATCTCAAATATATAAGATCTCTCAACTTTTTGTCCCCAAATAGGCCAATGAAGACAAAAATCTGTTAAAGAAAGTATTTTAATAGGTATTTGAAATATATATTTTTTATGGGTAAACATAATTATATTATCAGGAGTTGAAGAGGAGGGTGGGAATGTGACAAGAGAAGAGTGAAGAGTGAGGGGAGATAAGATGAGGTAAGATAGGACCTTAAGATTTAAAAAAATGTGTATTAATGATGGACTCCATATTATGAAGGTTAATCTTTATTTTTAAAGGTTCTTATAATTTTTTCGTTTTCCTTTACATATTTGAAGAATATTTATTTCTGTATTTTTTTTTCAAAATTATGATTACTTGCAATGAGGCCAAATTTTCAATTTCCAGGGAGGCGGAAATGGGTACCGCCGCCCCGGGAACCTTTATTGGATAACCAACACCTTTGCAACAAGTCACCCCAAGTGGTTCGCTACGTTTGGTGATTTAGTAGGGGTACCCGGGTTCATGGGGTGAGGTTTGTCTAAGTCTTGGAGGCGGAAGACCAGGACACACTGAACCCCAGTTTCCTACTCACCCCTAAAAACCTTTTCCTTCCCAGAACTCTCCTCCCTTTCCTGTCCTTAAAAACACCCTCCACACAGCATCCTCAAAGATGACAAAGGAAAATAATTTCCCTCAGGGCCTCCTGTGTGGAGCTCATGTAAAAAAAATATATATGGATAGCGAAATCGAAAATGTTCTTTCTTTCTAATGTCAAAATTAGGACTTGTTTTCCCGATGTAAAAAAAAATTCGAACTGTTTAATTTCGGCTGTGATATTTTATGCGTATGAAACATTCTTAAATTTCAAACAAAATAAATTTTATCATTTAATGTATATATATATATGGTGAATGTGTCACAAAAATCTTATTAACACAAAAATATTGGACAGTTTAAGACACTGCTTTTACCAATGCCTATGACATTACACCAACTTGATATTATAAAAAAAAACAGAGCTTTCATTTTTTTTACAATAAGCGTTGTTAATTGAAAAACGAATTTTATTTCAATTATTTTAGTCACAACACAAATGCTTTTGACAATATTTAATTAAGGGTAATTAAAAAAGTGCTTCCAGTGCGACACGTGGCACTAAACCCACGAAAAAAACCTTTGATTTTCTTTACCTACCCTTCATAATCTCAATCACTAAACCTCTATCCTTGTGTGTTTCCACATGCTCGCCCTAACAAGCAAGGTCCGTGATCTCCTTTCAGATACTAAAAAGCCTTCATTTGCAATTCATCCCCACGCCCAACGCGTTAATCGCACCAAATAAATATGTGTGCCTAAACGTGCGTCACTCTGTTAAAGGGTGACTAAATTTAAGGATTGGGTTTATTATTCATGTGACGCCGTAGAAGATTGCCAGTACTCCAAGTCAGTGAGACTACGGCATCCACAATTGTGAGAGTATTGAGAAGTGGAGAGAAATGAGGCAGACTGGAGGAAAATAATAAGGGGAAGATTGTAGATTTCTTAGCTGATAAAAACTTTCTCAGTCTAAACACTTATTCTTAAAACTGGCCCATCAGCAGAGCGATGCATTGAAAAATAATCTACCACACCGTATCGTAAAACGTGTAAACGGTACTAATATTTGACGCTGCGTCCAATTTCTTCGGAGACATTGTAATTCATACGTACATGCCCGATATCTTGCTGCAAACTTTCTTTCCGTGATCACATTAATAACATTGTAAACAAATCACTTAAACTATTCGGCTTCATTCATAGAATTACCGCCGACTTTAAACATATAAGTACACTTAAAACTCTTTACTGTTCGCTGGTTCGCCCCCACCTTGAATATGCTAGTGTCATTTGGTCTCCTTTCTATGCTGTCCTTATTTGTCACATCTTTTCCTACGAGGAATTGCTTGGAGATTAAGGTTTCAAGGAGGCCAGATAATGAAATCGAGCAAACTTTAAACATTTCTTCTTTAGAAAAACGTAGAAAGGACACTGATCTAATTTGCATATTCAAAATTATCAACAGTATTACTGACACACCTGCTTTGTAACAACTCATCCAGTTTAACATCCCTTCCCGTAGACTCCGAAATAATGAATTGCTGTTCCTCAATCAACATTCTACTAATTATGGATATCATTCTCCTTCATCCAGAATATCGAAACTTGTTAACGCAAGTAAAAGCATTGAATTTTTTGGTATTAGCCTAAATGACTTTCGGCAATCGATACGAAATGTGTAATTTTTAAAGTCTTTTAAATCCATCTTCAAGCTTTGACTTGTAGTCTTCTATATTTTCTTTATATTATAATTTGTCAATGCTCTTCATTTATATGTTACTTTCCTTTCATTTTCATCTCTTTTTTTATTCGTGTTATTGTTATGTTATTAATGGACTATTTGTCCGTAAATGAATAAATAAATTATCACTCATTACTAAATTCAACTATAGACACCAATGGTTTGATCCTGTATGAAGTGATCGATTCATGAAAAATTTTTTTAGTTTTACGTTATTATAAAAAGCACACACTTATTTGCTTTTTAATCCCCATGCTCGTACCTAAAGCTAACTTGTTTATCGTTGTGCCAGCTATGTCATTTTTAAAAAGTCCCTCAAATTATTTCAATGTTATTTTTACACAGGAGGCCTAGAGGAAAATAATTTTACTCAAGGCCTATATCATCTTAGGAGATACTTTGTAGGAGGTCTTTTGAGAAACGGAAGTTCTGGGAAGGAAAAGGATATGAATCCGGGGGTCAGTGTCTCCAGGAGTGACAAACGTAGGAATCCATCCCTTCCGCTGCGGTGCAAAGTCGTAATAATAATAATTGGATAATTTGTAGAGCGCCGTTTTTGTGAAAAATCACCTCAAGAGCGCTGTTTTAAGCCACGCAACTAGCGGGCAGATGCGCACGCAGTCAAGACCCGGACAAACCTCACCCCTCCTAAGTTACCAAACGTAGCGAAGCACTTTGGATGACCTATGGCAGACTTATCGGTTAACCAATAAATGGTTCCCGGGGCGACAATCCCACACCCGCCTCGCAAATTAGAAGTTCTCAGGACATCTAGACAAAACGTTCTAGTCAATAAACTTCGAACGCAATGGTAGATATCGGGATTTTTTTTACATGAGCTCCACACAGGAGGCCCTGAGGAAAATTATTTCCCTCAGGGCCTACGTCATCTTTGGGGATGCTGTGTGGAGGGTTTTTTTAAGGAAAAGGAGAGGAGAGTTCTGGGAAGGAAAAGGGTTTAAGGGGTGGATAGGAATCTGGGGTTCAGTGTGGCCTGGTCATCCGCCTCCAAGACCTAGACAAACCTCACCCCATGAACCCGGGCACCCCTGTTAAATCGCCAAACGTAGCGAACCACTTGAGGTAACCTATATCCAATAAAAGTTCCCGGGACTACATAGTACACACACGTAATACAACGTGCATTGTCAGTGCGAATACGCCATTACATTGGAATTCATATCGCGCCGCCCGCACCCCTATAACCGGAAACATTGCTGCATTGTAATAGGCTGCATGGTAGAATCAATGGTGTGCATTGTTGTTTTTTTTTCAGATTTCACCATTTTACATCCTCGTCAATTTTATCACTCCCTTTTTCAAATATTGCAAACGCTGTTCGCAGAGCACTTTTCATTAAAAAAAGGAATTAACTTTTATCAATGCAAAAACGATCACGAAATTCGCTTATACGAAATAACTAAAAATGTTCTTCTTAAAAGAGTAGTGCTTTTATTCTTTCAAACATTTATTTAAAAAATAATATCCAAAGATTTTTTTACTGTACAATCTCTTGAAAAATACAAAACAAATTCTTACTCTCTCTTAATTTTTAAGTAGGTATTCCAATAATTTTTTTTTAAATTAAAATGACTTACTTTAATGATTTCTCTCTTCTAAATGTCTGATTAAATTGTCGGACGGAAGGATTTTAACTTACTTGGTATTATTTTCTTATAAATTCCTAAAAGATACACTTGATTGTCCAGAATTGCTGGCATTACTAAAAACCGGGATTTATTTCAGTGCGCAAATTCTGGGACTAACTACCATATTTGTACAAATACTCCTCATTGCTCAAAATAGTAATGGATTCTTCAATTTATCGCTCCTTGTTATTTAAGATTGTTACTGGGGCAAATTAGTTATGTGAAAATGTAAGTTTTTTTATTTTTTATTTAACGACAATATCAAGTAAATTAAAAAATACAATATAAGGTAAATTAAACAATATAGAGTGAAGGAGTTTGTTCTCAGTCCTCCTCACTAGGTATTCCTGTTCCGAGGCGGACTGTAGGTTGTTGTAAGGGTGTTGGTCATAAATTCCTCCTCATCTAGTTTGTTTGTTTCCACAAAATAGAAATAATAGACGGGGTAAAAAGTGTTTACGTTTTTTATCTGTAAGTTGCGTTGGTGTAACTTTATAATTTTTATGATTTCCTCATCTTCGTGTTTAGTTATAAAATGTTATCTTCTAATTTGATATCTATTCTATATCATAATTTGATATCTTTTTTGAACTTTAGTTTATCCATGGTATTTTTAATTTCGACTGGAAGGGCATTATATAATTTTGTAGCAAGGAAATGATGATTTTTTTGACCAAAAGATGTATTTAATTTTGGAATGTTTAGTAGATTTGAGGATTTTGTCCTTATAGTATAGGTGTGTTGGTCATCAAGGTACTCTTTTCTTTTCTTTAAATTTAAGTAGTGCATTTTTGCGTACAGTTTAATAATGCTGTATTGTATATCAGTAGTATTGTATATCAGTACTGTATATCAGTATTTATACAAATACATATTGGATATCAGTAGTAAATATATAATTCCTACATAAAAATTAACCCTTATAAACAGCGTTAATAAATTTAATAAATAAATAGTGCTTTTGTGTGATAAAAATAACGTTTTGTTATGATAAACAACACGTTTTAATTTTGAAAAATCGTTAGTTGTAATTTTGTCACGATGTTGTTACTATCAATTCCAATAGCTTTATTTTTAAGGTCCTTGATTTGTGAAAGAAATCTGTTCGCAAATAAAAAAAAAAAACAGAATGGGAAAATGTATTTACCGTAAAAATTTTAAATAAATTTTATATACAACGCTCGTTCAGAAAGAAAGTATACTGTGACCATAACGAGCTGTGGTTTTTGGTTTTTTGAGGGTTGGTAACACTGAGTGGTAGAGGGGGATCTTCCGGCTAGAGCGTTGTAGTGTCCAGTTGCGTAAAATATTACGTCGGTTAGAAATCCCGCCAACTGCAAGCCTCGTGTTGTGATACGCTTCTTACCCGCAGAAGGAATAACACCTACAAGAAAAAAGGTGAGGATTTTCTAACTAATTAAAATTATCGTCCATAAACCGACTTTACAGACAAGCATTTTTTTTAACATATCGTTAAAATACGACTACAAAAATCTTACTTCGCTCACATAAGGTATACAAAGTTTAATAATACCTTCAGTAGAATTACTTAAATTGCTGTCAGGTAATTAAATTTTTTGCAATAATTTATTTTCTCCCAGAAAGGCGGAAAACAGAAAATATGTTTAATCTACAAACCGGCTTCAATAATTGTTGCTGATCGACATAAAATTCAACCAACAATCGCACGTATACCAGTGTACTGCGAACATACAGCAGTTTGTTCTGCAAACGAGACATGGTCGGATAATGTCGCGGTTTTGAAAAACATATTCCCATTTCGAGTGAAATCAAATTACACTTTGATCAATGGTTTATGAGGCTCTTTTGAAATGTTTGGCTGTGGGTTACATGAAAAGGTTCACAATATGATTCATGTTTTTTTCTAGTATTTTGTTTGGCTGTCGCATTTTATGGGTGTTATTTGCCATTGATTCAAATTGTAAGCATTGAAGGAGAATCACATTTATGCTGAATCTACACAATTACCACACATTTTTACAATTATATCAGGGAAATCAAAAGCAGCGTAAATCGGCGAAAGAGTAAAAAATATTTTTTTTTTTCAAACACAGCAAACTTATTTTGCGGCACTATTTTAATTCAAAATTAATAATATACTTAGTTTTTACCACTTTTATTGTTTACAAAACCAACATTTTTCGTGAGTTGTGCTCACTTCTTCAGGGTTTACTAACTAATTATAAATAATAGATAGAAGCAATGGTCGTAGACATAGACAACATAATTATAAATAATAGACATAGTCAATGGAAAGGTAAGAATGGATAGAGGGAAGAGGGGCAACGGGGATAAGTCATTTAAAAAAAAATTTGGTTAATAATAATGTTCAAATTCACAGTCATGCTCTTTCTCTAATATTTATATTATATTATACTCTAATATTTCTAATTTATCCAACTGAATGCCATTAAAATTAGAATGTAGCAATTCGATTCCACTATTGAAGTCAAAAGTGTGACTAGTCTCCAACAAATGATTGGCGAACTCTGAAAAATTGTTATTGTTTAAATATTTCATATGTTCTTTAATCCTCATTTCAAAGTTTCTCGCAGTTTAAGCAATATAAAAGAAACCACAATTATTTCACTTTAATTTATAAATTCCAGATTTTTTTCATTTTTGAAACTCTATTCTTATTATTTTAGATCTAATTTTAAGTTTGTTATTTGCATAAAATAGAGGAATAATTTCATTTGGTACATTCTTTGTTAATAAGATTTTAAAAATAAAATTTCTAATTATTTAACAAAGAAATGAGCCAATATTAACCCTATTTCCTTTGTAAATTGTTCCCTATTGCCCCTCTTCCCTCTACCCATTCTTACCTTACCATTGACTTTGACTATTATTTATAATTATGTTGTCTATGTCTATGGCCATTATTTTTATTTATTATTTATAATCAGTTAGTAACCCCTGAAGAAGTGACCATAGCTCACGAAACATGTTGGTTTTGTAAACAATAAAAGTGATAAAAACTAAGTACATTATTAATTTTGAATTAAATTATTTTATTATCTTTCCCGTAACCAAACATAAATCTGTAACAGTAACTTGGCGTTGCTTAGAGTTGAAACAAACTTTGGTGTAATGAAGTTGTATAAGTTATGTTCAGCTAATTAAAATTAGTGTATTTTAATATGCCCCCAAAAATGTTTTAAATGAAATGGAATTGAAACAAAGGGTAAGTGACATGTTGGTACGGAAAAGTCACGTAAGATTATAGTAATTCAAATCGAAAAAAAAGCCACGACAGTTGCTCCCCGACAGTTTGCCCCCAGCATACTTATATTAATTGAATATGCTCAAATTGTCAGAAAGAAGAATTTTCACTGACTTGGTATTTCTATACAAAATTCTACATGATTTAATTGATAGTCCGGTATTGCTTGAATTTATCAGCTTCCGGATTCCACAACGTAATACAAGAAGTCAGGATTTATTTCAGTGCAGATATTCTGGGACTAACTACCATATGTTGGTTTATCATTTGTTGAATTCAGATTTGTACTCTTATTATTATTTTTTAATTGCTGCTTAGTTCTGTTTTTTTTTCTTATTTTTTCTTAAATATTCTAGTTTACATTTAGTAAGTCTTGTTTCTAAATACCTATCTGTGAACATTAATAATTGGTCTGTTTTTTTATCATCCTCTCATGTTTATTATATTACTAAGACTTTTTATGTTCCTTAAATAAATAAATAAATAAATATGTATTCCTCTTTACCCAGAATACTAATGGAAGGAAACAATTACACCAAGTCCGTGGACATCTTCAGTTTATCTTTAAACAAATATAAAATATTGTTACTGAGGCAGTTTAGTTATGTACAATAAAAATTGTATTTATTACCGTTCATATGTAAAAGCCCTGTAAAAGGGCGTTGATCAATAAATAAATAAATATGCAATCAGTTAAGAGAAAATACGGTATACTTACTTAAACAAAATATTATTATTAAGCGACCCCGAAGGAGGGTATGGAGAGGACATACCGCCATATACAAAAACTATTTTTTTTTTAGTTTTTATTTTTTTAATGTCAAACGATTGAAGTCTGATTATATTGGCAGCCGTGTAAATATTATCTGTGTTTCTGATGTTTTTTTAAATTTCCATGGTGTGAGTTTGAAATGTCAAACAGTTGATACATGTATTTTTACCGCATATAGTTTAAACGAGTTGTTAATATTCGAAATAGCTGGGAGTTCAGGATTACAAGCAACCAAAACATCGTTGGTAAATCAGCCATTGTTATATGGAACCTTTAGGCGGCACTATCCGAATTTCTACCGATTTCTTGCATATCTCCCCTGAACACTTGAAATTTTTAAGCTTTTAAAAAAATATCTGTTATTTTTGAAGATAATATCTATACAACTCCCACGCCGAAACGCAAATTATATGAAATTCCCTCAATAGAAAAAAATCGCAAAGTATGCTCCAAAAATTTTTATTTTCGAGCTTGTCTCTATTATTTAACAAGTTATTTGTATGAAAAAAATCAGTGTTTCTTTGAACAATGTTTTAGACAACCCCTACGAAATTTTTGCTCTATTCTAAACGAGTCGTGTTTTATTAAACATTTTCACAATTTTCGCTTCAATTTTATCGCTCGAAATATTAGCGCGCTCTCTCCAACATTCGTAATTACATATCTCTCCATCTTCTTCTTTAGAGCTCGGGTACGGGGCCTTAAAACGATTTGATTAAAATATAAGATGTCCTTGTGGTCGTGAAAGTGCGTGCGGAAAAATAGATTTTGTCAGTCAATGCATAGATACGTAAACAACTCACCATTTGCTGCTCGGTATCGACTCACTCGTTGTTCGTGTGGAATGACTTTTGACGTTTGGCATCTAAGCATGTACCTTCAACGAGAATCGAGAATAACCAAGTCGACCAAGGCACGGACTGTCGACGGCGACTGCGAGCAACCTGGCTTGCTAATATGCCGCGGTGCAAACTGTCGGGGGGTCAAAAGTTATGAAACCGTAGGAATAAGCTACGGTCAATAAAGTTTTTTATGCATATTGATTAAAGATAGAAGTTTTATTTTGTTTAAAACTAAATATAAGAAGAAAAAGGGAAGAGAAATATAAATTTTATTATAACGATAGGAAAAACTCTCGATTCTGTATATATAATTCTGTACATATAATATTCTGTACTCGTGGATTAATTAATGATTGTACGCATCTGCTTAACATTTTTTGAAAGGTGATTATATCGAATTATTTAGCTCTTATTCATTAGCTCCACACAGAAGGACTGGGAAAAATAATTCCCCTCAGGGCCTTTGTCATCTTTAGGGATGTTGTGTGGAAGGTTTTTTTAGGAAAGGAAGGATAGGAAGTTTTGGGAAGGAAAAGTGTATCAAGGGTGGGTAGGAATCCGGGGGTTAGTGTGTCCAGGAGTGACAAATGTTTGAATCCATCCCTTCCACTGCAGTGCAAGGCGACATTTGAGAGAGTACGGCTGGAGGAGTCAAAGAGACTTTCTCAACTATTCTCTCTCGATCCGGCTTGTCATGCAGCTAGTGAGCAAACGCATCCGCCGCCAATACCCGGAAAAACCTTACCCTCGTTCACCCAGGCACCCTGTTCATGGGGTGAGTTCCCTTTTCTCTGCCAAGTCACCAAAGGTAGCGAACCACTTAGGGTGACCCTTGGCAGAGATGTTGGTTATCCAATAAATGGTTCCCGGGGCGACGGTACCCAAACCCAGCTCCCAAATAGAATGTCGATATTGTAAAATTTTATGCCAAACTGGGCCCATAGGGGGAATTCGAGATTTATTCTACATAATATGTTGGCTGACAAAAGTACCTAATTGGTTTTTCAGATTGGTTCGGATGGATTTTTATAAAATTGGTCCAAAGTCCATTGAGTCTACATAATTATTCAGAAATTTAAATAATAGGATTTGATCAAAAATGAATAGTCATGTTTTGAAGGAATTAATAATATGGAAATTTTATGGAATCGGTGGTATTTGTAAGGTAAGTTTAGTAAGTAAGTGTAAGTTTAGGGCAATTTTAGGCTCTTAGGCAAATTTGTTCACTTTTCGGAACCACTTATAAATATAATATATCTCATAGAAATCGTTGTGCCTCCCTTTCTATCGTAGTGAGAAATATCAAATAAACGATGTTAGAAAGAAAAAACATCACGGCTTACATTAAAATCTAAAAATAAACAACAAAATAAATTAAATGTACACCTTAATGAAACCATCACCATTTGAAAAAATGTTATGAAACTTTGGGAAATATTGAATAATTATTTTTACATGGAACGAAAAAAAGAGAGGTAACATTAACGTTAATAATGCATTTGTCTTATCTATTTTTTTTTTTCATTGTCAGTAATTTTAGAACTTAAAGTGAGCTATTTTTAAATTGTTTTATATTTGCGTGCCACATTTCGTACTTCAAAAATTATACGTTTTCTATTATTTCTATTCATGAAATTTGTACAGGTATTTTACAACCTTTCAAAAATGTTTTCAGTTTTTGGATGTATTTAGAAAAATTGCATTTATTTAGATTTTTTGCACACTAGAAATATTTTGATTCTCTAACAAAATATGGTCAAGGCCTGAGAGATGAATTTGAAATTTACGTGGTCAAAATAATCGTCGAAATAATTAGATTTTTCAATTTGAGCTTGATATAAAGGAGTCCAGAACGGTATGCAGTATTTTAAGTGGGGTCAGATTATACACAGTGTACAGGGAGAAGAGTCTTAGGACGGGTTGTTTCAAAAAATTTGATGGATTCATCAAATATTTGAAGTTGATTTTCACGTTCTGTGTAAGTTCTATTCAAGTTCTGTGATTATTTCAGTTTTGTGAAGCAACTGTCCTATAACGATGCGATAACAGAACTTGAATAGAACTTACACAGAACGTGAAAATCAACTTCAAATATTTGATGAATCCATCAAATTTTTTGAAACAACCCGTCCTTAATATTACGGAAAGGTTTTGATGTGCCAATTATAAATCCCAGCATTTATTTGGTTTTGTTGATTACTTCATGTGTTTCTTTGATAAAGTTTAGTCATTCGGTGTTACCCATTACCCTAAGCACGAGCTTTGATATAACATTGATCGTGATAAACACAAATTGATATTTATTTATTCAATTTAAACGGTGTACCGCAGTGAAGATTTCTCTTGGTAATGGTCCAAGCAGCAGCAGTAGTTGGAAGGGGGGGGTGTAGTGCTGCCATAGTCCTTCTCACCCTAAATAATTGCGCTGATTTCCCGTGGGGCTGGGGGTAAAAGGGGGTGGGGAGCGGCCAGTGTAGAGGCTTTCAGGCTATATGTTATAATGACTCTTATTGAACGCTTTGGAGGCGAACACGTACGTGACATGCATTGGAATACCCGTACTTCCCCGAGGCTTAAATCATATTTTTAAAGCCTTAAGCAAAGTTCCTGCGTACTTAGCAGAAAGTTATTTATAGGGGCAATGTGTTTAGTGCCTGTCATAAATTTGTAATCAGAAATCTAAGCAATGGCACAAAACAATTTTGGAGATTTCTTAATCCACTTCAGTAACTTGAAAAAAAACAACATAAATATTAGCGCATAAAGCACACAACGCATTGTATACACAATAAAATTGTGATACGCAAATTAATTAAATAAGCAGACAAAAGGGCAACACAACATTAATTAACTGTTATAAAATTATGTCTTAGTCTAACTCTAATTACAGACTCGAACTCAATCATTAATATAAAAATGTATTTAACTTTCGGCAGATAAACGCAACAGTTTTCACTCATCTACATACAAATAAATGTACAAAAATACTCTGAAAAAGGTAATATTATTTGTACTCGAAACCATAACAAAAAATTACTACAAATCCCCGTGTCGCATACTACTTTCGGTCAAGCAAACTTCAGATACTTTGCTACAAGATTTTACAACATTCTTCCAGATAGAATACAAAAATGTGATTCACAATTATATCCTCTCTTCAATCAAGCTTTATCTAAAATCACTTCTCCTTCATACAACATCTCATCTCTTCTAAGTCTGAACTCGACTCCAATCTTCCATATAATTCTGAAATTTGCACATTTAAATAATAATAGTATATAAATTCACCTTTCCTTTCTCTGTAATTTGAAATGATGGCCTAGAACACCCTTGAAGGGTTAAAGCCAGAAATAATTGAAAAAAAAAACAATTTGAACACATACAAAGATAGTGTACAAAATAGGATCAAAAGAAATGATAGGGCCTTCACCAGCGCACTAAACCAAATTCTACAATAATTATTGCAACCTACCTATTGAGTAAATATACATTAATGTGTTCGTTTTATAATATATTAACTTACAAAATTACAGCCTCCACACAAACTGGTCTGGTGAGGCGGGTTGTGAGAAACCTCACACAACCATAATTTTATGTTCTTTAAATAATATTACCTACTGTTTATATAAACGTATGTTTTTTTTTCTTGTCAACTTTTTGTGCTTTAGTAATTTATAAACTGAACAAGTGCTTTTTTGTTACAGATGTTACAAAGTTCTTTTTAATAAAAAAAACATTATTATTAAAAAATAAACGTAACATAAATAGTTCAACAAAATATGTATACATTAACAAAGGTTTTTGAAATCAATTTATTGTGAATATTACTGTATTTGGGCTCTCCCATCATAACTTGAATAGAAATAAATGGTATGAAGTAAAAGTATTTAAAATCGAATGTTTAGGGTGTGAATAATTCTGAAAATCTTTCACTACTTCCAAATTCTGTGTATTCAACACCCGGAATTCCAAATAACAACGTAGATAAAGTTATTTCTTTGAGATGTAAGGTTGTTTTTTGATTTGTGATCAAACAGCATGAAGCTCTCTACATTCAAATGCTTCGGAGCTTTACCAACATTTTCCCAGCTTACGGTAATAATCCAATTTTTCCTGTTAGGACTAGGAAAGGTCCTTTCTAGAAAGTAAATAATCCAAAGCTAAGTCTTGACTTACGGACATAAAGAGAACTAAATTGGAAACATAACTGCCAATAAGCAGGAATATAATATATTATTATAATATAACATTATATTATAATGTTGAACCAAATCACTAAATCACTGTTTTAACAAAGAAATGAGAAATATTTATTAAAGCACTCTGACCCGTGGCTTAGTACTAAATCTTGACAGTGAAAATTTTTTGGTGTTTGTCAGTCCCGTTAAAACTCGAAAACAGAGCTATGGAGAGAAAATAAATTCAATTTTTTTATGAGAAAAACTCTCTTTTTATAACTTTTGAAGGTTACTCCCATCAACGTAATATAACATTGAAGAAGAAGATAACACTTATAATCTAAATGAAAATATGAAAGAAAACATGACACAGAAAAATAGAAAAAGACAATGTTGTTTTTGGGCTTGTTTTCTTTCATATTTTCATTTAGATTATAAGTGTTATCTTCTTCTTTAAAGAAAATATATATTCTTAATGGAAGTAAATTAGCAAGTTATCGGCATTTAGAAGTAATCAGTAACTAGTATCACCATTACTAATTTTTGGGTGTTTACGCCGTGTTGCCCGTTAGCCTTCTTTAGCCAAGTTTTCTGATAGCATTACAGTAATCATCATTAGGGCAGATGTGTACAACGTTGGCTAAATAAGGAGAAAGATAATAATATACCAAAATATGCCGAAAATATACCAAAAACTCAAAAATCTAAAAATAGAAAATAAAAATACAATGCAATGGTTATCAGTTTGCGTAATAATTTTAATCACATCTTACGATCTTTTTAGAAATCAACGACCGTTATTCATTCGTTTTATTTCAATATTTAAGTTTCTATTTTATTTTACGTTACTGCTGTACATTTTATAAACATTTTCATGGCCAATGTATTAAGTTTATCTGTTTTGCATTGATGCTAAATTTATGTATATTTTTCAATAGCTCGTTAATTTCTGTTCTTTATAATTTATGTAAAAGCCAAGCAGGGTTGTAAAAACAAATAATAAAATTGACAAAAATAAAATAATTCCAATTGCTTTCGCAGACATAAATAATAAAAAACGCGGAATTCCAAATCAGGAATACCTGTCGGGAATTATTTTTTATTCTAATTTTTTGTGAGGTGGGCACACTTAACATAATTTTATTAAAAATAAAAATTTTCAGGAAATACAGACTGCAGACAAAATAAAGTTAAAACCATCCCTCCAAATGCGATTACAAGGCTATGGGTCGAGAGAGTCCGGCTGGAATGGTCAAAAGGCTTCCCTCAACCAGTCTCTCTCGATCCGGCCTGCCACGTGGAAGGTGAGTAAACGCATCTACCGCCAAGACCCGAAACTCAGATTTTGCTGGCTTGCTGTCATCTTGCATACTGGGATAAGTAAAGATGGGTATGTCAAGGGTGTGGGCTGTGTTCAATATGCGTTACTATTAAAATAATGTACGTGGGCTAGGTTTCGGTCACTCGTGTTGCGCGTGGGATGTGCGTGGGCTGGGTTAAATTTGCGGCGGGCCTTGTGTCCATGTTTTCAAACCGTATAAAATGTGGGGAAAATCAACGCCCGGACGATTCTCATCTTGGTGGTCATCGTTATATCTGTGTCACTAGTCACTACATATCCTGCATTTTACTCATGGCGTCGTTTGTCATGCAAATTCTTCTTTTCACAACCTCCTTTGCCACTGATAGACGAACCTAGGTACATAAATTTGTTCAGCGTTTCTAAGTCTGTAGAGCATTATTTGTTCTTACGGAATCGTCTGCCCTGTCAATCATCATTAGTATCGTTTTGGCCTTGTTGATCAATAGACCTAGAATACGAATTTCTTCTTCTACTTTAGCAAAGAGGTGGTTCATTTTTTCCCCAGAAAACGCGATAAGAGTAGTGTCATCTGCATGTCGTAGATTTAGATTTGTTGGTTTCAATGTTTATTCTACCATTCCATTCTTAAAGAACTTTACGCATTATGTATTCACAATATATATTAAATAACATTGGTGAGAAGTGCATCCTTACGTACCCCTCTTTTCACTTTAAATATGTCAGATTTTGGCGTGTCAATCTTAATATATGCTTATTCTTTGGTGTACAGGTTTCTTAAGATGTAGATGAGGTGTTTTGATTTAATATTAGGAAATAATACTCAGTGCAGATTTTTGTAACTTAAAATTCATTTGACAGTAGATGAATTTTATTTTAACTATGCGTTGAGTACTTCTAAATTGTTTTATATTAGATTATGATCCTTTGTCACCCAATGGCGTTCAGGATAACTACCGTACTTGATGTTTTTTGGTGATACAGCTGCAGTTACCATATTATTTTTAATTATCATCAAAAATAAATTACAATAAAAAGATACCTAGCATTTTCATTTTATTTTTATGATGAGAAACAAATTTTGCACAGCGATTTAAAATGTGTCTTTTTTGATTCGTCGACGTGTGCGTTTTTGTTCCTGAATATTATATTGTTGATGTTGTTATTGATTTTATCAGTATCACAAAAAAAGTCTTCCATAGTTTGCGAAACTCACCGCGGCCAAGTGTATGTATTTTGATTTTCAATTATAAAAATGATAAACACGAATCCAACATAATTTTATGTAAAAATATGTTTCGATTTGCTTTGATTTGCATTTATGATGTATTTAAATCCAATTAGCCCCATTTATAAACAAAATATTTGACTCTGTTAATCGTGACATTCATTTTAATCACTCTATTGTATTAAAATTTAAAAGGCAAACAAACATGCTCGTGTCAGAACCATAAATGAAATTCGATTTATTTAATTGTTGAAGGGTATTTTAATAAAATAATCACAGAGGTTTTTTATTAAAATGCCTTCATATATGATTAAATGTCACGCAGTTAAAATGAACATCGATAAAAACACTGGCGCAAGTATTAATTAAATTTTGATGTTCTGCATCGTGCTAATTATTTATAGAATCGTTTTAAAATTCGCGCGCATTAGGTGTAATCCAGAGCTCCAGTTCTACGACAATAAACAATTGCACAAAAATTCATTTCAGTACCTACTATGTTAAGGCATTTTCGACGCAGAGAACAACGCTGTGAAATAATTGGATAGTTAACTAAGTAAGAAGTTAGACACCTTTGAAAAATAAAGGTAGACGGACACAATAATAATTATCAAGATAATAAGGAAAAAACCTTTTTGGTCAAATCAATCAAGCCGAAGATCGAATCAAATAATATTTCTTTCTGCCTGAACAGAGTACAAATAAAAAATATATTATATACATGTATATATGTAGACATTTTTACGCAGCATGCATTGTCAAATGCATCGTACAGATAGTTTAGTATTAGTGATCGATGAACCGGTGGATTCAACAGCCGTAAGTTGATATGACGGTTTGTCTATTATATAGTTAGACGTAAGAGTATAGAAATATGGATATCATAAATTTTTACAGCGCTGTTGAGATGATTTTTCACAAAAACGGCGCTGTACAAATAAACCAAATATTATTTTTATTATAACCATGATTCGTGAAAGAGCAGAGCACTAAAATCATCTGCGATGTTATACAAATTGTGTACGTTTGTGCCAAAGATATTGATTGGTTTGTGCAGTTGTTTGGGAAGGAGAGAAGGAATCTAAATTTGATCATTTAATGAAAAACAAATACCTTTGTATAACACCACTATTTTTTTTTATATTGGGAAGACTTCTAGAAATTTTAACATTAGAGTTAAGGAACATCTAAGATGTTTAAATAATAATAATTATTCAGAATTTGCAAACCACATTTCGGAAACAGGTCATTCTTTTGATATTAATAAAGGCTTAAAAATTTTACACACTAACACAACGGGTATACAATTAGATAATTTAGAAGTTTTAGAAATTAGAAAAAGTGTTAATAGTAAATTAAATATTATAAATAACCAAACGTTTTTTAAAAATAGCCATCTTTTAAATTTATTTTCGTATTAATACTTATATTTATAATAATTTATTTTGTTATTTAGACTTCTTGTTTTCCTTTTAAAAGATTTTTTATTATGTTAATGTAATTTTTTACCCATTCTAAAATAATTTTTATATTTTATTTTATATAATTGTTTTTTATGATATATTTTAGGTAATTAATCACCTCTCCTTTCTAATATATTGTCTATGTTCTAATTAGTCTATACTTGTTTGTCTTTTGTTATTTATTATTGACTTATTATCCTGACGAAGAAAACATAGTTTTCGAAACATGTTGATATTGTTAATAAAATAGTGGTGTTATACGAAGGTATTTGTTTTTCATTAAATTAATGATGACACCCCAAAGTAAATATGCCTATTTTGAAGAAATAAATTTGATCAATTTGAAAAATAATTGCCAAATCGACCCTCTGGAAGAACAAGGTTCCATCTGTTACGGTAACGTCATCCGATAATGGGATATACAGTAAGCTACTTTAGAGTTCATTATCACATGAGGTTATCGCTACAGATGAATCCTCGTTTTTCAAATGGGTCGAAATACCTTTTTTAATTATGTCTTTACTTTTAATTTTTTTATTGGAATTATTTTAAATGCTGTACTTATCAATTTAGTATATAATCATCGAAAAGGATGATACTAATATATTTAATAGAAACGTGAAACAGAACAAGACACAGAAAAATAAAAAAATTGGTTACTGTTGCAACACAGGATCTTTTCTCTTTACGGGACACAGAGCCTTAAACAACTCGGCCCAATATAGATCCCAACTGCCGATTTTTTTGTGTTTACTTAAATCATAAAAAAATCAGTATTGATTGGACAGTTGGAGGCGGGGTGAGGGGTCGGGCTGTTTCTCGGCTGACACGTGGAAGAAAATTATTGTTTGAATTTGAAAAAAGTCATCGAAAAAATTACCGGATTCCAAAACTTCAATGAGAAATTTTTCTCTAAATAAAGTCAAGTAACACTTATTAAAGTACGCTTCCCTTACCACCCCGTGTATGTATATAATCCTATTATTTTCATCGAATTGATCAGATAAACCTTCACGATAAGCAATTATGGGTTAATTTTCTTAATGGAATCGAACCTATAATTATTATGAATCTCATAATTGGAAAATCTAATAGTCGATGCGTAATCAAAAATACTTTGCACAATTGATTTTTACACTTGTAAGCTAATTCTGCACTTTGATTAGTGAGTTATTTTTTTATCATTTAAATCGTAAAGTGAGTTTATTTTCAAGTTTTTCTTAATTTTAAGTATTCGATTTAATTAATTATCTTTTGTCCTTTTTTCATATAACCGTCAATTTCGGAGCTTTTTTAATTACTATAACTTTTTCTTATTGCATTATAAATTATATTTGGACAAATTCAGAGGCTCTCAACATTTTACAAATAGAAAAATTGAATAAAAAATGTACGACCGCACGTATGCGGCGATACTCTAAATCAGTGATTCCCAAAGTGGTCCAGGTGGACCCCCAGGGGTCCACGGGAGACTCGACGGTGGTCCACGTAGGCGTGATAAAAAAATGGGGGCCCACAAATTGTAAGTGGGGGTCCACGAAAATTCATCTGCAGGCTTATTCTCTATTTTTCGTGAGATCGTTGTCGAGATAACGGAAGTGATCTCCTGTCAAATTTGTGATTTTTACATATTTACCGTAACATATTTTAATTTAGATCGTTTTAAACACGAATTCCTGCAAGAATGCATGATTATTTATTAATTTAATGTACGTTGTACATAGAAAAAGCAAATAAATCACACAAATCTGTCAGGAGATCACGATAATGATCGACCGTTATCTCGATAATGATTCCACAAAAGATAGAGCATAAGCCTGCTGGTAAGGTAAAGGAAAGTAAAGTGTTGCGGTGAAAAATGGTCATTTTGAGACCCATCCCGAGCCCACATCCCATCCCGCTACCCATCTTATATCACATTACCCCCCCCCCCCCCCGTTGTAACAGACTACAACACTAGCGTTATATTCAATATTCAGTACAACGCGTGTCGAGTTTTAGGAATATGGTAGAAATGTTGCAGCAGGGGGTCCACCAAAACCAGTCAAATTTTGAAAGCGGTCTACGAGAAAAAAAAGTTTGGGAACCTCTGCTCTAAATGGATCGTTCGAGTGCCGCCGCGTACATCCGTACATGCGGCGATACTCCTCTAAGGGTTAAAACAGTTCGTGTTTCTTGGAGTTATTATTATAATATTAATCCATGGACGTTATTTATGTTTTTTTTTTAATTAGCTCCATACAGAAGGCTCTGAGGAAAATAATTTCCCTCAGGGCCAACGTCATTTTTGGGGATGAAAAAGTATGAGAGCTGGGTAAGAATTTGGGGGTCAGTGTGTCAAGGCGGTGTTTCGAGAGAGTCCTGCTGGAGAGATCAAGTCTCCTTCGACCAATCCCTCCCGATACGACCAGGCCTTCCACGCAGTTAGTCGACAGACGCATCCGCCGTCAAGAACCGTACAAATCTCACCTCATGAACTCAGGCAGGCCTGCTAAGTCACCAAACGAAGCAAACCACTTAAGGTGACCTGTGACAGAGATTTTGGTTATGCAATAAACGATTCCTTATCTATCTATACCCCTCTCCCAAATAGTTATGATGAAAACGTTGTATGGATGAAATGGCGAAATTTCTACACCTAAAGTTGAACCAAGTTTGCTTACAACTTACAACCATTAAAAAAAGAGCTGACAAGAACACCTACGTAAAATAGGTAGTATTTGAAATTTCTTTGACATTTTCGTAACACAAGTTTGTAGCCCCAGATTGTGTGGCTTAATTTGTGTTCGTTAACGTAATATGAACATTTATTCAAAGTGTTTATTTATTGTTCCTAAGCTCCGTAACGTAGGTGCACAAAGTTCCAACATTTTTAAAGCCTTTTCGAAAAGGTGACCTACATAGTAAATATTTTAAACTTTACTGTAATACCTTTTTTTATTTACAATACTGATAAACACGTAATCTTATAATTGACGAATCTCTTCTCAACACCTTAGTAAAGGATCTCAAAGTATCCTTTGACATATATTTTCCTTTCTTAAGAGGGATTTTCAAGGTTTTTTTCTTGAATCAATTTTTTTTAAATATGCTACGGGATATTTGGTAAAACTGTTTTATCGGACGATGTGCTAAAACTGATTTTTTGTGAGGTTTGGTTTTCTTGTCTCATATCCACGAAATGTTTATAAATCCACAAATAAGCAATATTTTGCACTTACAGATTTATTAAACCACATAATTTATATAAGAGGTTATATATCAGAAGGTGGGAAGCGAACACTGGAGCGATTCGCAAACAGTTGAATTGACGGCAATCGGAAACAGAATGATTCGCTATTTAGCTTGGACTGTCACGTTGCTGATGATAAAGAAGTCTATTTTTGGCGTACGAGCTGCTAAAAGAAGATAATTGTCGTAAAATACACTTCCACAAATCTGACACTGTCTCTGGCAACAGAAAAAATGATTTGGATATCCTTTTTTTCTTTCTTTATTGATATAACTTTTAATTCTGTTGCTTTGTTGTTTGTTTTGTTGCATCTCATCGCGCCTTCATTGTTTCTGGGTGACGCAAAGAGTGCTTACAGAAATCCGCATGAATATTTTTTAAATCACAGCCGGTACACTTGATTGCATCCATATGCTTTTTTAGTAGTGAAAAGGTGATTTTTCTCGAATAAAGTAACCACGAACAAAATTCCAATTTGCGAGATGTGCTTAATCCAAATTAGAAAAAAGCAGTTCCGCAAAATAAAAATACCAACCTCCCTGAAAAATCAATAAAATATGATTCAGGTCACAGCAAGCTCCAGTACTTATTGGTGGGGTATGAATTGAATCTTCACAACCCAAGTTGATGAATGTAGGCGGAGCTTTCCCTGGGATAAAAATACAGATTCTGCTTAAAAAGAGGTCGGAAAAAAGGATGTCATCAGTCTGAAATTTAATTAAAAACTTCCCTTCACGCTGGAGCCTTGAATGTTTTTTTTTTTGCTTTTTTATTGGTGTTACGTTTCAATTAAAATTATCTTTGAACGCCAGGTAGCAGCAGTAAGGTATAAATAACGAACAAACTTTTTCATATTTATTAACAACAAATTTGTGGCGTCAGGAAAATTTTCCATTCCTTCCGCTTTTAGTGTCCTATTATCTATTTTATTGGAGGTTACGTATCATCAGGAAAACTTTCTTCCCACAGATTGCACTCCGTAACAACTCGATAAAATCATAACAAAAGCTCGCGCAATAGCTACATTTTTGGAAAATATTTTTACTTAAGATACTTTTCTGAAGTCGAATAACGAGTTTGAAAAATTGTACACAAGCAATCCAATTGTGGATGAGTATTGCATTTTTATCAACTATCAATAAAAATCTTTTATTAACAATGCCTCCCACAACGTCAATAATGACTCGATAAAACAATAAATACCGCGATCATGAAGAATAGGATAAATTGTCGAATTCAATCACTTTAGAATGAATTTTAATTTGCTTATACCTGATGATATCATCACTTAAAGCCACTTTGTAATTATTATATCATATACCTACTTATACATTGGCTCTGCAATATGTGTATTTATGCATAATATGCATGTACACGTACACATTGTGAACGTGCTCATATATGCGTACGTTTGCGTCCAGTGTACACTCATATAAATATATGTATATGTGCACGCACGCACACACACACGTACATATGCGTAAATATGTAGGCATGTATTTACTAATATTTGTTTAAGTAAAATGTTTTTTTGTACTTGTTATTTAGTTTAGTATTACTTTTTGAAATTTATCGTTGCACAAAGAATGTCGTGATTAATCATTTATAATAAGGAACTCCAGTGAAAAATATTATGGCTTTAAAAAAATATGTTCACATAGACCAATAAACGCTGATTCTGAATATATAAGTTTTATAAAATAATATTTAACGTAGAGTTTAAAATAAAATATTAAACAGTCCATTTTAAAACAGTTCATTAAAACACCCTAACAAGTTGGTATTATTGAATTTGAGAGGCGTGACGTCACCGCGTCCATAAAATGCTCCAATGCAGAAATTCAAAATAACCGGCCATGAACAGCTGATTCCAGTTGCCTACAAAATTCATACTTCGGTTGGTCATGATGACGTCACACTAGATTTGGTGGTTTTCGGGGGATCTTGCAAAATTAAAACTTTGTCATTTATTTTAACTATTAAAACTAACTATAAAAATAAATATGCAGTTATTTAAGTTAGAAGGTCATTACTCATTTAAAAAAATTAAAAAAATTGGACTGGAGTTCCTTATTATCGCTGTCACAATTTTGAAAATGTTAATTACTATAATAATTATTTGATGTATTCTATTGGTGAGCCAAAAAATAATTGAAAAAATAAAAATAAAAACACCGAAAAACTTTGTTTTTAAACTACTGTTATTTTCTAAATTAATATTGTAACAAAGTATTTGTGATTCCATTTTTATTATCTCTTTGGACTCCAGACTCACCTTAGATAATGCTTCAGGCTTGCAAAAAATGCAAAAGAAATTTTCATTCGTTTGAACAATTGCTTCGAATCATGTTTTTCCTTTCTCCCTCAGGCACAAACGAAGAAGGATTTTACCTATCGAATAACAAGAGTTAAAAGATAATTCCAAGCGATCTATTTAACGTCACATTTTCACTATTATTTAATTCACTTTATTTTACAAATAAAGTTACAAATATTTCACAAAACAAAGTGTAAGTATTATAAAGTAATTGAACCATCGGCGGCGGCGGTGAGGAAGCACTACCACTTTTCAAGATTTTTTTTTAATATCACAAGTTTATTTTACAACAAAATATAGTTTTAAAAATAATGAAGATGTTTGACCATTTAACAAATTGCATTTAAAAAAAAAATTAGAAAGCCTTTTTTTAATGGTTAAGAAAATATTTGCAAGAAGTTCTCTACAGTCATACAGCAATCCATATCCGTCTTAGCGTATTAAGCGGATCTTGGCATCTCAATCACACCTGTGATGTGGTATTCTGTAATAAAAAAATGCAGCCCCGTTCTATATCTATGTAGTTCGTACACACACATTCTTTGAATGTCCTTTATCATATGAGGGATAAAGCGGTGCGTGTGGACAGATCAGGGAGTCGGAGAAGTGACGGTGATGGAGGTCGTGCTGCGGTGGCGGTGAAGATCACAGGTTTTCAAATACGCTAGCGAGTCACTCGACAACGAGGTTCGTGGAGACGACGGATGACCTGCTCCTCCAGGCTGATGTTGACGCAACGGCGGTTGCGTTGGAGTCATCGGCGGTGCCAGGAACCTTGAGAGGCGAATAGGATCACAGTGGCTGCAAGATGAGGTAGATCTCAGGAGTCTGAGATAGAGCTGGAACCTGGAGCTGAAGGTGGGATGGATCTTATAAACTGCGGAATTGTGAAGTACTCGAAGGTTGTTAACTCAACAAGCGAGAGTTCCGGCAGTGGATCACCTTGAACCCTGCCACGAGCCCTGCTCATACCATTACGTATGAACGTTATCCCGATTGTACTGTATTGGTTTGTGAAACAATGGCGAGTCATTCACTGCACCCCATTTAACAAAAAAAAAAAAAAAACAGAATGGCTATGGATTGTGTTTTTTTTTTGAAAATATGAAAAAAAAAAATTTTTTTAGATTTATTCACAAAAAAATAGTATTGCATGGATCACACATTTTCTTAACATTTTTTAACTCCCAGTTGTTTTGTGTACGTTTGTAGCATGGTCCACTCCACCCCTGAAAAATCTTCTTTTTCATAAATGACGCAGTAAATACCTTTTGGAAAAGCAAAAATGCTTCAAAAATTTTATTTTACACTTATAGCATTACAAACCGTTTCCTAAAAATGGGAAAATATCTGTCACTTGTACACATTTTTAGAAGAAAATGGGAACCGCCGCCCCAGGAACCATTTATTGAATAACCAACACCTCTACCATAGGTCACCCCAAATGGCTCGCTACGTTTGGTAACTTGGCAGGGGTGAGATATAAGTGAATAATATAACTGGGTTTATAACACGTTCCCTTTTTACGTTCTGATATGCAGTAGTTATACAACCGGATTTTCACAAAATTAAAAACCTTATATTATACACGAAATTTATTTGAAATATTTCGCGCGGGCACACAGCACAACCGACAATCGCGTAGGCAAGTCTAGTTCCGAGACACGTTCGGAAAGACGTGGGAATTTACCCTCAAATAATAAAATCATAAAAGTAATAAAATTATTAGTAGTCAGGGCGTGCATGCGTGATGTGAAAAATTTTCCCACTTATTCCTGCAAAATGCGTTAAATTATTTTAGTTTAAAATTTGGAACAGATAGATAAATTATATTAGAGAAGCAATAAAGTAGGTACCAAAATTATTAAGTTAATTATAATTTTTTTTTATTTGAAATGTGTATTTCATTCGTGTTTGACAGATGAATAAATAAATTAATAGATTAAAGGTACGTTACTGAGATAGCGCGGTTCGTTTCGCTGAATTAGGTTCAGTGGGTAGACTTTAGTGAGCCGATCATACAGCTTTTTCATTAGAGCACATACATTGTATGGCTCCCTTTATAAGCGGTGCTACATTTTTATTAGATAAGTATGAACGTAACTTTATAAGTCTAGAATTTTTATTTTGTCATTAGATAAATGTCGTAATTTTTAAAGTTTAACTTAATTTTTTTTCAATTTGCATGCGGGTGTGGGTACTTACACCCAGGGAACAAATTTATTGGATAACCGATACCTCTGAAATAGGTCACTCCAAGTAATTCGCTATCTTTCGTGACTTAGGAGGGGTACCCATGACGTTTACGGGGAGAGGTTTGAGGGTCTTGTCGGCGGGAATTTAGATTCCTAATCAGAACTTTCTCTCCTTCCTTTTCTAAAAAATACTCTTCCCACAGAATCCCCAAAGATGACATTCCCCTTGAGGGGAATTATTTTCATCAGGGTCTTCAGTGTAGAGCTAGTAAAAAAAAATCTTTACTCCAAATGACTGTACTTTTACGGCAAAAATATTTCACATCGTTTGTATATATTACAAATCTAACGAGTTTCGGAGCGCTTTGACAGTTGTAAACTATATTAACCTAAAATAATATTATGTATACTAGTTTATGACTGGATACCCTTCGTGGAAATGAGTTAAGCACATTAATAATATACCATCTACATATCTCAGTATATACATATTTTTCATCTAGAATCGGGCTACTTAATAATGTACCTTGTGAAAAGTTCTTTGAATAAGAACGTTAACACAGATATTTTTACCAAGAAAATAAACACAAGTCATGGCGTTTCTAAATCTAGTTTTACTACGTTTGTGTTTGAATTTAGTTTCTCTTCCATGAAATATTGAGTGTTAGATAAATAATATATTAGACGTTTTCTCTGCGTAAGTGAACTTTTCACTGATTTTATTAATATATCTACGAGTGGGATTTACTTTCAAAATATCGTGTTCTCAATTCAGTGAAATCTATGCAAGTATTTTGTGTTATTAACGCCTTTGCCGTAGGTGATTTCAAGTGTTTGGCTGTGACTAACAGAGGTGATCGGGTTCATGTAGTGAATGAAGTTCGTGTTATTTAGGTTTTGGCGGCGGCAGCGGCCATCAGCTGCGTGACGGGATGAATCGGGAAATTCTGGTTCAGGGAGACCATTTCACCTCTCCAGCCGAAATTTCTCGACCCATGGCTTTGCACCGCATTAGGAGGGATAAGTAATTCATACGTATGTCCAAAGATATTTAAATATTAGGAAATATGCTATGTTGTCCACCTGACTGTCGCCGGAACTACTACCTAATGGGAATAGTTTGATTTTTTAACATCTGCATTTTTTTTTTTTTTACATTAACTCCGCACAGGAAGCACTGAGGAAAATTATTTCCCTCAGGGCCTGTGTCATCTGGGATGCTGTGTGACGGGTCTTTTTGAGGAGAGGAAGGAATGAACATTGGTCTTGAAGAGACCCATGTTGTAGGAGGGCAATAGTATTGGTTAAAAATATCGGTGACACCAGCAAGCATGGGACTACGCTTCTTAATGGGAATAGTTTGAATAGGGAATTTAGTTGATTTTTCGAAGTTGTGCAGAAGTATTGGTTAACAATATAGTTTAAATATGGAAAGAATTCGTTCAATTAGTTGATTTTTGATTGTCTGCAATAGTATTGGTTAAAAATGTTGGTGACACCAGGAAGCACAGTCCCACCCAGTAAAAACTGCCTATAGCCCATCTCCTTACATTTCAATATCTTTGCGTCTGTCACTTCTTGACACAGAGACCTCCAGATTCGTAATCGCCCGCCATAACTTTTTCCTTCCAAAAACTTCCACGCCTTCCTTTCCTTTAAAATATCCTCCATACAAAGGATCCCCTAAGATGACATAGATCTTGGAGAAATTATTTTTCTCAGGGCTTCCTGTGCCAAAAAAATATTTTCTAAGCAAAAAAATTCATAAGATTTAAACCAATTTTAATTTAGGATAAAAATTGCAATAAAGGATCTTGCCAATAAGGTTAAAAAAAATATTATTTAAGTAGATAAACCGCTAAGCAAGCTAGTACGTGCAAAGTTTCCATTAATTAATCTCTCGAAAAAACAACACCAAGCCATTGTTATGATTTCGGCCGAGTAGTCAACTCCCTTATTATCAAAATGTATTTACGTGGTTAAAAAGACACTTTCCATTCGTGTCATAGATCTGCCTCATTTTTTTTTGGGAGATTAGTACACACAAATGTAAATATTTACTTGGTAAAGTATTATAATATCTAAAACACAAAAGTTTCCATATAAAAGGTTTCCTAAGCGAATTTTGAAATGTCCATAATTTAACAGCGAAGATCCTGTGTTCACTTGTTTGGCGTACGTCACAAATAATATTATTTCATACCTTTACGTGAATGCAACGTTGAATTTAAATGGCATTACAGCTTTTAAAGTCAAAGCTGTGTGCATTTTCTTCACGCTTCAACGGAGGAAAAGTATCCCAAAGGAGTCGAAAGGCGAACGTTTTTGAGAAATTTAATTCTGCTAAAATACATGCATTTATTTCCAAGAATGTAAAACGTTGTTAAGGCTTTAGGAATGGAATCTTTGGAAGATAAAAAGGTAACTGTTTTTGCAGCACTTTTGATAATTTTATAAGCCAAGATGTTGAAACGTCATATCATTTCACAATTTGAGAGGCGTGAATTTTATCTGTGGAAAAAATCAGAATCATTTATAATGTTTGCTATGAACATTAAAACACTTTAATAGGTATTCTAAGATAATATTTATTTGGAATGTAACTTGTTGAAATGTTGACCAGAATACACGAAGTGAGATCCTACTTCCGGATCTGCCATAGACAAGTTTTTGTGTCATAGAGATGTTAACATAAAATCATTTTTAGCCGGACTTGCACTATCGGAATATTTGATAGGCCTTTTTGATTCTCAAACATAAATTATCGATATGCATTAAGTATGAACAACCAGAGAGCAACATTGGAGGTTATCCACCACTTACCCGCCTTGGTATAAGTAATTGATGGTTACTCCTTCAAGGCTCTCGCAAGGACTCTAATTTTTTTCGAAAGAATGAAGCTACATTTAGTTTTGAACGAATCTAGACCTCCAATGTCCCTGCATACAGTGTTAGTAAGCAGTATGTAAGTGCTTACATGATAAACTTGATACAATGGTGTTAGTAAAACATATATAAAGGCATGGAAAGATGATAAAAAAAACAAGATGAAGGACGCTCGCGCGGGATTGTATCTTGCGTATGCTGCAAGCACCTGCAAGAAAGGGAAGATACAAACATGTTTTAGATACAAATAAATGGCTCTACAGTCTGAAAGGGTTCCCTCTCTCGTCGTCTGGCAGTACCAGCAAGAATGTTTGTGGCGGTCGGTCAAACCTTAACGAGACAGGGCTGCCGCGCCCCTTAGCCAGTTCCTCGGTTGTGCCTTGAAGAAAGTAACTGGGAAATAGGGGCAAAATGCCCAAAAACCCTAAGGACTGAAGCGTCGAGTTGCCGGAGGCAGGACGGAAGGCCGCCGAGGTCGCCCGGCCAAACCTCATGCTCACAACAAGAGAGCAACAATATTGATGACCCCAAACCCATTGGAAGTTCAGAATTTACTAGCCTCGTCTGAGCTCTATGCCAAATCAAGAATCACCTTAAGGCGCCGCTTTCCCGCCCAAAAAGAAGAAGATGGAGAGATATGTAATTATGAATGTTGGATAGAGCGCTCTTATATTTTAAATGATAAAATTGAAGCGAAAATTGTAAAAAATATTTAATAAAACACGACTCATTTAAAATAGAGCAAATACCTCGTGGTAGGCATCTTAAGTATCATTAAAAAAAAAACATTGTGAATTTTTTCACAACTATAACTTGTAAAATAATAGAAACAGGCGTATTTTTAATGATTTTCTGAGCATACTTTGCGATTTTTTTCTATCGAATGAATTTCATATAATTTGCGTTTCGGCGTGGAACGCGTATAGTTATTATCTTAAAAAATTACGTATATTTTTTTAAGAGGTTAAAAACTTCAAATGTGAGAATGTAAGAAATCGGTAGAAATTTGGGTGGCGGCGGCTTAGTTGTGAAATATTTGAAAATTAGTTCTTGCATGGAGGACTAAGTTCTTCCTAAAGAACTTTAGCCGTTATAAATAATAATATGTTAATATTTTAATTTAAAAAGATAATAAAAATAATTGACAAATTATGTAAGAAGCCTCAATAATATACGTGACAAAAGAAAAAGAAATGATCGGGGAAATAAAAATTATCATCAATTCTTTCGCGATTGGCCCGTAGAAACTTTGTTGGCGTATATTCTGCAAACGCATCAATGTGTACATGTGTTCATTTTTGTTTAATTTTTTTATGCAATCAATGGGAAAAAAGATAAAACTCTACCTTACGTATAATTTATAATTATCAATGAAGTTTGGATTAAGCCTGATGATGCCATATTGTTTCTGGAAAGTGCTCGCGCCAGTTCCTCTCACGGAGTTCACAAAAAGGCGTCTGATTGGTTATTTCCAGCACAAGTTAGCCAACTCTCTGAGGTAAGAGATTCTCAAAAGGAAATATTTCTCCCAGGAAAGCAGAGGAGAGAGGTAGCAGAAGTTGGCTGAGATATAGCCGGTTTGTTGCGCGAAACGAATCAGCCCCCATTGAATAAATAATGTTGTTTTTGAACATTCTGCTCTGGCAATCAAAGTTTAAGATGAACTTTCTTATGAATAATAAGTATTTAGTCTTCTTTTTGCCGTCAATGCAAGACTAAGCTTTCCCATGTGGCTTTAATGGAATAAATTTAAGTTCTGAAATTTCGCCTAATGTAATGGGTCATATAACATATCATACAATGATTAAAAAACTTATCCTAACTAAAGTTGGGGTAAACCAAACTCTAGACACTTTTCACGAACATCAAATCATCGATCAGTGCCATTTTGAAAAGTAAACAATTGAATGATAACTAAATAAAATATATTGGACAAGTTTCTTAACCTGATCGTTGAACACAACCTTATCAAAAGCTGAAGCGCACCAATAGTCAGCCTTTAACAGAGACCTTTCAATTATCAATAATTCAAAATGGCACTTATTTACCATTTGATGTTGGATTTAAATTTCCCGCACTTTTGCAGTCAACTCTCACTTGAACTTGTTGTGATTAAAAAAAATATATGTATTGTATATTCTCTCTATCACATTGCAAAGCGAGTGCACTTCGTATCAGTTAATAAAACTAAATTATATAAAATAATAGTCAATTTCTGTTTATATTATTAATTAAAGATATACCAAATATATGAAACAACCAACTAATATTATCATACTAGAACAATTGAATACAACTTTCAATACTTATTACGAGTATTTTATTGTCAAGCTATTTTCAAAAGGTTTCAAAAATCATGCATAAGTTGCAAAATATTTTTTTTCAATCAGTGAAAAAGTAAGATTGGAAAAAAAGATGAAATATGGAATATTTATTGTGGTAGTAAATTCGTTTCCTGAAAAATTATTGAAATCGAAAACATTGAAACCTTCATGCAAAAGTTTAACATAATATATCAAAATGAATCTATTGATGCGTGAAAGAACCAAAAATTGAATCGGAAAAAATAAAGATATTACATTAGTTTTCAGGGAATTCCGTTGGAATGATTGAACTAATTCTCCCTACCGACTACGGACAACCTTTAATGCCTCTTTTTTAAGCGATCGAGGAACTGACAAATTTATCCCCATTGATTTATGGTGTTTTTCGCTCAATAATGCCGGATTGCAGAAAATGTTATGGCCGAACTCTACGAAGCGTACCCGATCAGATATTTAGGCTATCACTGTCTCAATCGCGCTTTGATTGATATCGGCAATAAACGTTATAAATGCTTTCAATTTTTATGGACTCGTTAGCGCTCGGGTGTTTGAACTGCGTGACAAATAATTTTCAGAATGCCGACTGAAATATTTCCATAATTCTATTTTCGTTGCATGGCAAGTAGTGAGTGACATTTTGATATTTTTTTATGATTTGAACAAGTTGACTATTATTCATTGTTGTGTTTTTACAACCCTTCGTAGGAAAACAGAGGTTTGAAAAGATTTATTTTTGGCAACATTGTAAACTAAGCATATAAAATTACATATCTACTTATAGAATTTATGATGACGAAGAATGTGGATTCTACTCCTTAAAAAAACGCTTTATAATATAAATATACTTTGATGTCTGGAGCCAGTCGCAAGCAATATTTCTCCAGTTTGTTGTGAATTCGATTGGTGATATTCGTCAAAATAATAACATGATTTGAATATTGATTTTAATGGTTAAAAACGCATGTCCTCCTTTTTTTAACGAGTACCTATGTCAAGAAAAAAAAGTAGGAAAAGTTATGATATTTTGAACTAACCTACTGCTCATGTTCTCATTCGCAAAAATAGGTTATTCTTACTGATAAACCAAACGGAAGACCTTTCAAGAAAAAAACATTCCATATTCTGCTTCAAAGCACTTTTATTGTCAGTTATCAGTAATCCACTATTATTAAATAGCCTCATTAAACCAACACCCTGACATTGGTCATCCCAAGAGGTTGACTACGTTTGGTGACTTGGCAGGTTTTGGTGATTTAACAGGTTTTGGTGACTTGGAAGGGCAGCAGATTTGCCCGGGTTTGTAGAGTGAGGTTTGTCTACGTCTTGATGATATATGCATTTGACCACCTACTGCTTAGCGAGCCGGATCGGGATAGGCTGGTTGAGGGAGACCTATTTCCAGCCAGTTTACCTCGACCAATTGCATTGTGATACTGTAGTAGGTATGGATTCAAATGTCCGTCACTCCTGAACACGTTGAGCCGCAGATTCCTACCCACCCCTCATACCTTTTTCCTTCCCAGAACGTCCTCTCTTTCTTTCCGTTAAAAGACATTCCACACAGCTTCTTTAATAATGACACAGGCCGCAAGGATTATTCTTTCCCTCAGGGCCTCTTGTGTGGAGGTAATGTAAAAAAAACTTGTCAAAGAATAATAAGTCTAATTAAATGAAGACATTATGAGCGAAACTCAATAGAAAATCTGGAAACAGAAAAATCAGAAAAAGATATTTACACCTCTGGGACTCGAACCCAGGACCTCCCTACTTTCCGGGTGGGTGCGCTTTTCCACTGAGCTAAGGTGTCGATATCCGATTCGGTCACCTTTAACTGTACCATATTTTGACTAAGAACCACTCATATTATCTTCATTTTTCTTAACGCATATTTTTACTGGCTGCCATCTTTATGTATGATTGCAAGATTCAACTCGAACTAAATGCAATGTAGATGGTGTATGGATAAATTTTTATCCATTTTATTTAATGTGCGACATCTATTGACTCTTCTTCAAGTCTAGGATGAATACTATTATTTTTTATTTTTTATTTTATGAGTAAATCCTCGAATTTTTGAGGTTTTAATCATAAAAGTTAAAATAAAAAATAAGAATAATAAGTCATATTTCCTAAAATATCTGCTATTTGCGTAACAACATACCTATTGTTATTTAGGAGGATTAGGAGCCTTACAAGAGAATTAAAGCCAACAGCATAAATCATTTCAAAAAAATTCAATTTTTAAAATAAAATTATCAACTAATTAATATAATTACCTACAAACAAAATACCGGTCTATAATATTACTAAGAACATACTTAGACTTATACTAATCAATTTATATTATGACCTAATAACATAAATCGAACCAATGTAAATCGGTGATATAAATTCTTTCTGACTTTACATCTGTACGTCAAACCCGATGAATAAATGAAAATGCTTTATTTGCCGCCTCTATCGAAGCTATTCTCGGGACATGAACTGCGAACTGGTGCCTAGCCTACCCCTTTGTCAGTCTGTATTTTATTTGAAACTCAAAGCCGTTGCAATTTGATTGTGATCTGTCGCCTTTGCAAAAAATTTACGCTTAAACTTGATTTTGATTACAGACTTGAATTCGGTTCAATATTTTTATGTTCTTTTGTGAATAAATAAGTTTTATTCAAGCAACGATTTTTAAAAATATCATTCAAGTAAAGATAATACTAAATGACACATGAAACAAAACAAAACAAAAATAAAAAGGTAAAGGTCGCAACTGGGAATCGAATCCAGGATCTCATGTCTCGCTTGGACACAGCGCATTCCAAATCGGCCATTGGGACGTATTCATTTTGTGTTTTTTTTGTCGATCTTGGACTCGATTCGCAATTGCAATCGTTACCTTTTTATTTTCTGCGTCTTGTTCTTTTTCATGTTTTGTTTAGATTTATTAGTTTCATTTTCCTATTCTTCAAAAGTTATTCCGATAAAATTGAATATTCATTTAGACTTTTCGAAAAGTCAACAGGTATTTCAAATAAATAAATTTAGATATTTTATCCGAAACTTTGTCTAGTCTATGAAAAAATTCATTAGAATTTCGTGATTTCGTTCCATTATCGTTAGGGATAAAAAAATATGGAAATCGTGGTATATATTTTTATTTTTTATTCCGGGATTAGGTGGCGAATCCATGCTTCAACCCAAAAAAACCCAGAGCGCTTTCCACACGACTTTGCTTGTCAGCAATTTGGCAACCAACCAACAAGCACACACTTCACAAACGCCTACTTTTTCACTCAAAACCGTATGCACGGTAGACTTACTGATGTCCAAGATCAAAATTACGAGCTCACGGACGTCAACAGGGTGGACTCCCTCCTGGTTGAGAAAGCAAATGATTGAACGCACCTCACGGGCGGCGGTATTCGATAGCAAAGCGTCCATCTCAATCGGACGCAAAGATCGCACTGAAGCAGCTACCCAGCCGGATCACCATTCATTTTGTAGGGGGAAGACCAAGCTACACACTAATATACTAGACTTTAATTCTTAGACAACCCATATATTTATTAAGAATACAAAAACATTGCTAGGCTAGGGTAAATATTGATATAGTTTATTTTTACAGTTAAGAGGCGCCAGTGATATTGAAAAAGGTTTAACTTTGAATTTTCCAGGCAGCAGTAAAGTCGTAGGCGTTTGGTGGCCGGAAGTAAAGCGACATCATCAAGAAGTCGCCCGTGGAGATACTTCCGGTATCAGTGTATGGCGCGAACTTTTAACTGGTCGGATATTATGCGTCGCCATTTTGTCGTTACGCTAGACGCTGGATGAATGATTGTCGACTTCCAAGCCTTCTAAAGGATTTATAAAGAAAAAAGTGTTTTTATTGTGAAAACACAGAGACATAGACAATAATAGCTATGAAAATAAGATACAAAAATTATCTGTATAATTCGCCTGCAACTTAACTATTTCTCACAGATGCACGCTTGCATCTTAGGTATTGAAATTACATAAGCATATTAATATTTAACAGATCAACTATTTTTTTGCACTTCTTCATCGCTTCATGTATCCATTTTTTTAATTTTTGTTAATCTGACAGATATTCATATATAGATAATGCGAAAACTTGTCAAAGGAAGCGAGGCTAGCAATCCACAATGAATTGCTTATAAAACCTGGAAGTGGAGTGTACTGCATTTGTGTGCACAAAGTAATTAATCAGGAGAGGCAGTAGGAAAAATAGCTCATAGATTGTCTGGAAAATCGTGACAAAGCTTGATGTCCATTTTTTACTGGAAGATTTATATTTACTGCAATACAAGTGGCGTCAAGGTACTAATAGAAGGGGAAAATTCCAGGAATATTTGCAGTGTTACCTTTTCATTGATGATGTAGAATCGATGTTATTAGCGCCTTGTTTATCACTTTTGAAGATTTTTTTGAAAGTGCATTTAGTAAACCATTATGACAAAAATATAACGTACAACACACAAACAGTTGCAAAGTGTGGTTAGCTACTTTATTGCCTTATTGTAAGACCACACAACTGGGAATCGAAACGCTGCTTGAAATGGCTTTAGCCATGTTTGGTGACCGTACGTGAAAAGTCAGATATACTTCCACATCTTTCTCTTCCTCGCTTCCATTCCCTCCCTAAAACGAAATAGCGAAAACTTTTCATCACAGTTATATGGAATCACACATTTATTTACTTACTTATAATGCATCATAATTATACCAAAATAAGTAATATTTTGACATGCATATATAAAATACAAGTAATTTTTAACGTTTACTTCACACTGGAGGATCTAAGGAAAGTAATTTCCCTCATCGGATACTCTGTGTAGAGGATTTTTGAGAAGATGAGGTGAACACGGGTCTTGAAGAGACCTATTGTAGGAGAGAGGAAACACAAATATGAAACAGTTGCCTCTGTCCTCACGGTTAAATTAAAGAGCAAGATTAAGAATTGGTCGTTTATATGGTTTAAATATGTGAAGCGGATGAATGGAGGAAAGAGGTGACGAGAATATATGACACGAAATGAATAAGACATGAAGAGGACATGGTATATAATACACATATATATGAGTGTGTTTTTAGTATTTTAGTTGTAATATGTATTTTCTGATCTTATGTGAGAATACGAGTACATAAGCCTGAAAAGTCTTTTTTATAAATCGTATTGTCACCCGAGAGATGATCACCCTTCCCGATCTTTATCCTTTGTTAATCTCCACTCTAATGCCTTCCTACCCTGAACGCTTTCCCTCGGCAAACATCGAAATCTGATCGTAATCATTTAAAAGGAAAACGTGTTCGTACTGCTCTGAATTGTACCTAACTCTCAAGGATCAAGGACCCAAAGGATATAGAAATAATTAGTTTTGCGAAAAAAAAATCATGCTGAAAGTTTTAAATTATAAATTTTGGTAAATTGATTCACCAGATCAATAGTTTTTGATGAAATAATATTCAAAAATTTAAAAACAAAGCGTATGAAAACAAAAGTTTTTTTCCGCCATAACACAGGCTTCAGTACCATTTTTTTTGCATGAAATTAATAAAAAGTAAATATTATAAAAAATGTAATCTATTTATATAATTTAATTTACAGAAAATAAATCAATTTATTTTTCTAGCGAGGCGGGCACAAATAAATTTTACTTTATTGGTTTGTTTTTACACAGTTTTTATCATTAAAAATAATATAAGGTATATTTGCAACACGTTCTTGGAATGGCTTAAGTCGTCTTTGGTGACTAGATCTGAGTATCCAGGTACTTCCACGCTTCCCTCGTACCCATCTCCTTTCCGTATTACTCACCTGCAGCCTCACAACTTACCCCAACTGGGGATGCCGCAGTATCGGCCTCCGTGGTCCCGAGGTAAGACTCTGGACTCACAATCCGAAGGTCACGGGTTCGAACCCGGCGTGCGCAAATAAATTTTATTTGATATTTGTGGTATTTCACAATTTATTCATTTAAAATAATATATAGTATATTTGCGGCACGTTCCAGAGTAGAAGATACTATCAGTATCGCCCTGGTGTAAGACCACCATTCAGAATTGAAACGTTGCTTGCAAATGGCTTTAGCCGTGTTTAGTGACCAGATCTGAATAGCCAGGTACTTCCCCACCTTCCTCTTCCCTATCTCATTCCCCTCCCCACTACCTTCAGCCTCACAACATACCCCGATTGGGGATGCCATAGTCTCACTGGCTCCAGACGGGAGCAGTTGGGACTCTTGCGCGGTATTAACTGTAAAAAAAAAAAATCATGGTTTCCAGGCGGTTGGGACCAGTTGGGACTCTTGTGGGGTATTCATAAAAAAATAAAAATAAAACAAACAAAAAGGTGTGCAGTTCACACGCGGTAGAATTGAAACCTTCAGAAAAATATAAAAGACAAGAGTGAGGAGGCTTCTCTCGCATGCTAAATTCTATAGATGTATGTGTTTGCCTTTTTTTAGTGTCGCTCTTTTGTTTTATTGAATTTCAAATCACTACGACGTTAAAGAATTTTCACTTCAATAAAAAAAAGTTCAAGCATTGTCCGTTCTCTGGTCGTTTGGTTATTCTGATCCTTGACATGGTCTTTGAATTTTAAAATATCTTACAAAACTGGAATGGATAATAAAAAAGTAGTTATGTAGGTAAATTTTCAAAGACGATCTTTGATTGTGTATTTGTATGGCATTGTACTGGATGGATAATTTTTTGTTGTTGTTGATAAACTGAAAAATGAACCAAAAAATAAGATTGGTGTCGAATTCAATCGTTAGTCTCAATTTAAGAGAATAATTTGAAAAATTATTTCATAACCTTGCTACGCACCCAGATAAATGCTAAAGGTTTGGTTCGTTACATTTGTTGACTTAGCAGGGGTGCGCGTTAAGTGAGGTAAGTGAGGTTTGTCTAGGTCTTTGCGTTTTCCCACCTACTGCATGACAGGCCGAATCGGGAGAGATTGGTTGAGGGAGACTTAATCTAGATCTCTCCAGCCGGACTTTCTCAACCCATCGCCTTGCACGGCCGTGGGAGGGATGAAATGACGCGTCCGTCACTCCTACACATTGAACACAGATTGCTACCCATCCCTCAAACCTTCTTCCTTTCCTGAACTCTTTTCTTTCTTTTCCCCGAAAATTCCCTCCTCACAGCTTCCCCAAAAAATTCCCAGGGCCTCTTGTGTGGAACTCACGTGAAAGAAGAGTACCTCTGAGAATTTGCAAGGTAAGATAGAATTACGGGCGTGTCTTCAAACTAGTAAGAAAATGTTTTTAATAACGAATTTATCGGGATGTTCAAATACCTATATGTTATTGAATTTTGTTTTTAAATGATTTGCCTCTACATACTATTTTTGAGTAAAATTTAAAAATATGCTGACATTGTTGAAATCGTCCCCAAAAATCGCTGTTGTGTTTAAATCCCTAATACAATTAAAGCGTGGGTAACCAATATTCCAAAACCATTGTGATTAAAACAATGAAATAACATTGTAAGGGGTGAAAAATTGCCCCAATACTAAGTTATATATTTGGTTTACCCGCGGCGGCATGCTAATGTGTCAAAGTTTGTGTGTTTTTGGGGCCAGAAGTCGGGGCCCAGGTGCGCCAAAACACGGCTTATTTTGTAAAACTTTGGGATTGATTGCTTGGGGTAAACTTTTATTTGCTTCAGGTTAAATAATGGATTGTAGGCTTTCCCTTCTCGCTGTGAAAACAGACTTTCAGGGTTAATTCGATCCGGGAAGTGGGAAGCCTCTATATTTATAAAATATATTGTCTATTAAGTAAGATCTTTCTTAGAATGAAATACTGAAATAGAGTTAGTTTTTAAATTATACGCGTTATAGAAAAACTTTGAAGCCATTTGAACGCGTAGGCATTTAAGTAATTCATCAACGCGAATGGTTTCAGGGAACTCCGCTAAAGGCACCTTTAATTTTCGCATAGGATGATTTTTAATGGAGTATTTTAAATCCATTTGGTTGCTATTTAGATATCGACGTACGAAATATTTTTAACTATTTATAATATTAGGCTTGGATCAATTTGGGAGGCGGAAATGGGTACCGCCGCCCCGGGAACCTTTATTGGATAACCAACACCTCTGCCATAGGTCACCCCAAGTTGTTCGCTATGTTTGGTGACTAAGCAGGGGTACCTGGGTTCATGGGGTGAGGTTTGTCTAGATCTTGGAGGCGGATAACCAGGACACATTGAACCCCAGATTCTTACCCACCCTTTAAACCCTTTTCCTTCCCAGAACTCTCCTCTCTTTCTTTTCCTTTCCTTAAAAAACCCTCCACACAGCATCCCCAAAGATGACATAGGCCCTGAAGTAAACTGTGTTCCTCAGGGCCTGTTTTGTGGAGCTCATGTAAAAAAAGGCTTAAGCCCTTATTGTGGTAGTCATTTGTGATTTAAATTATAATATAAGAACTAGAAAATTACTTTCTTGTCGAAACAAATAACATAGAAACATAAGATAGAAGAAGAGGAAAAAAAGGATATTTAAGTATAAATAAAAGTAAATGCAGATATAAAAATTATAATTGAACTGAAAAAAAGTATTCAAAGGAAGATAAAAAAAAATATATTAAAGAAGTTTGAAACATGTGAAACTATGATAATCATGATTGGTATTCATCTAGAAGAATAAATGTTATAAATTTAATATCGGTTACTTTTGAATTTAGTGATATGAAATTGAATATCACGTTTTTAAATACAATTTCTTTTAAATAGTATAGTTACGACAGTACGCTTAAAGGAAAAGTGTGAAAATTCAATATTATTCTCTTCAAGTAAAGGTAGCAAAGATATTGAAAAACAAGATATATGCTGTAATGGCCGCTCGACCGTCAACGGACTTCTATCTAATGGGCATAGTTTGAAAACGGAAATAATTCGTTTAATCAGTTGATTAAACGAATTTTTTGAAGGTGTGCAGTAGTATTAGTTAATACTACAGTTTGAATACGGAAAGAATTCGTTCATTCAGTTGAGTTTGCAGTTGTATTGGCTAAAAATAACGGCGACGCCAGAAAATATCGTAAGACTCAGTAAAAACTGCGGATATCACGTCTCTTATATTTCACTATCTTTTATAGGTTGGTACCTAAATCGTGGAGTCTGTTAAAATTTAATTAATTTAAGATTCTGTGAATTTATTAAACCTTTACCTATTGTCTCAAAAAAATAACTCGCAAGTACCCAAGAAAACCGATAAATAAATAAATGGGAACGAGCAATATTGGAAGAGTAGGATATACAAAAAAAAATATTGAAAATGTCATGTTTTGAAAACAGTTTTCATTTCACCCTTAAAACGTGATTAATAAGTCCCAAGTTCACGCTTTCAATTCAAATAAAAAATGACTAGTTTGTGATAGCCTTAGTCCAGCATATGCTAGAGACCTCCCGACCATAGAGAAATCAAAAAAATAAGTTTAACTGCACATCAAAGTATTTTCTAGTGTAATATTATGTAATATTGTACTCCCGACTTAATCGTATTATTGATATAACAAGTACAATAATGTTGTTTTAAATTCATTCTTTCCGACACGAACGAAATGAAGGCGAATTAATCTTTATGAAATTGAGTAATGAAGAAACTAAGCTACTTTTATAATTAATTCACGACACCCTCTGACTGTAAGCTAACACAGTTGTACATGTTTGTAAAAATAAGTCGACAACATTCCAATACTGTACGCTCTCCACGCATTTTGAATATTAAACAACCTACAGCGTTCTTAGTGGGAAGGCACGGGGCGTAGCGACCAAGGTAGCCTTTAGAAACTCTGGGTTTCTACATTTATGTCAATGCTGAGAACTATTAATATCGATAATTTACATCATCTAAAAGTTGTTAAGATCTTAAACAATGGTGTCGTTAAATGACATTAGACGAAGTAAGATTTATATACAAATACAAAGTTTGCTTTTATACATTTGAAAAAAAACAAGAACGTTGATAAAAAGCGTTGAATTCTTTGAACTATTAAAGTTGTTTCTTTTCTTTCTTGCCAACGCCGTTATTTGATCAATCTACACCAACAGATAAAGCTTCTTTATTTCATTATTTATTAAAATTATTTATTTATTTAATGCCCAGTGGGTTTTTACATGTTTGGTAGTTCAATTAATTCACGTCAGATAATTTTGAAGCAAATAAAAATAAAATTAAGTAAAAATGCACACAAGTCATAAAAGTACAAAAAGATACAAAAATAAAGATGTGTTTAGGAATAGTGGAATATATTTTTTTACAAGATCCACAAAACTCGCCAAGTTGATATAAGATATATCAACATCACCTAAGAACTGATTTCCCATGGTGTGAAATCGTTGTATCGGAGAGTGGGCAATGCAGTTCCGCTTATGAATGCTGCAGTGGAATAATGTGTTTTGTCGTGTTGTTACCATGGTTATTCGTAAGTTTATGCAGAAGTTTGCAACAGTTGAATTTAGAGTATAGTAATTTGAATAAAAGGGTAAGTTGTTTATTTTACGTCTATCTTCTAATGTAAGTATGTCTTTTTAAAATATTTAATAAAAAAATATATATTTTAAGTCTTCTAGCGCAATATTTAATATCATTTTTTTAATATCACCTCAGCACAGGAGGCCTTGGGGAAGAAATTTCCATCAGGGCTTATGTTTTCTTTTGGGTTGCTGTGTAAATGGTCTATGTGATGTAAAGAAAGAGAAAACTTGCATTTTACAGAGTGTCACGTTCTGGGAAAGAGAAAATACAAAATTTTCCTTAATATGGCAAGGTTTCGATATTATTACAGCGCTTCAAGATGTTTACAGGAGGCTGCATCTTTAAATTCGACTTAAAAACAACGGTACGCTTTTTTTAAAAACTTCTTTTTGAATTTCGAATTTGTTTTCTTGAGTGATTTAATGAAAGCAAATCTTGGAAGTGGAAATTAACCGGCTTCCTAACATCTCGGCAGACAGACTCGTTGTCGATGACAATGCATTCTATCATCGTTCACACACACACATTTTTCTGAAACTGGATGAAATTACTAATAATTTCAAATTTGCAGCAGTTAATATACGAATTAAATCTCTTTACTTTCCATTTAGGATCTGGCTTAAGTATAAGAGGTGCTCACTCATTTTATTCAGTCCCTGAGAAGGAAGGTTCAATCCTCAGTAGAACAAAAAAAAATAATAAAACCTTCAGAAAACTAAAGTGGACACGAGTGAAGAGGTTACGAAGCACCGCACAAAGAGGAGACCGGTTAGTCTATCTCATTCTCTCGCACGCTAAATCTTATTAATTAATGTACATTTGTCTCTTTTTAGTATCGCTTTTTCGTTGCGTCGACTTTCAAATCACAAAGAAGTTTTCACTTCAAAAAAAATTAAATACTTTAAATGAAATTGCCTACAGCCGGCCCAAAAGACGGTGCAACTAGATCGACAAATGAAAATAGATATATAAAAGTTTAAAAAAAACTTATTTTTTGGGGGATTTCATGTTTCTATTAATGAAACAAATCGATCTAGCAACTATTAGCGAGGTTTAGTTTAGGTTCTTATTCTAAGAAAGTAGAGTATTTGTACAAAAACTACCTGTACAAGACCTCTAGGCCTGCATAAAAATATATTTTATTTTTAGTTAGTTCTCTTATATTAATTTGTAATCATCAAGCATTATTTTTTCATCCATATTTTTGATAATTTCTAATATATTTATTAAAAATAAACCCACGAAACTAGGCGAATGCCCACTTAACGGCGGTAAAGTAACAAAAATATGAAGAAAAATAATATTAAAACGCCAGCAAAACTACTGTATTGCTGGTTTGGTTTCGGTTTAAAAACACGTATTAGGTAGATATTGTGAAGTGTTGCATTTCTTTATATGATGATGTATACACTAGTGTGGGCCGATTTTTTTTTCTTCCGAATTCCTTTTGGCGCTAGTAATAAAAAATTGTCTTTGCATCTAAAACATCAAAAAACTTTAATTTAAAAAAAATATATATATATCCTAAGAATCCGCAAGTCTTTTGAAGTTTGAGAAAATATCGAAATATTTCCAATTTTTCAGCCTTTGCACAAAATATTCTGAACTAGTTTTAAGATATTCATTTATGAGCTCTTGTTAAATAAAGTATATAGCTTCGATGTATGAAACCACAATTAATTATTTTTGTAGTAGTATGGCACTAAACCACGTCCGCCCGCAGGCCCCAAACCCGCCCTCGCTTGAGCAGCGCGCCATATTGGCCGTTCCTTAGTCGACCAAGGACCCTTCGTTTCATGATATTGTTTTGTAGCTAACTTAAAGTATTAACTAAACTAACTAAAGTAGTTTCCAGCGGACTTTGTCATCCTGATATTGCCAAAAGAACCCAGGAGTGATTACTACAGCGAGTCAAATCCCACAATTATATATTGGAAGCGCAACGCCATCATATTTTTTCGTTATGTTAGCCACGCTTATCATGAGGGCATACGCTCCTATGTGGTTTGATATAAAACTACATGGGTCGTGCAAAAAGGAGCGAGGATTATTCCGGACAAAAAATCGAACATTTAAGGTACCCCCATTGAATTTTGATGCACAATCCTACTTTGATTTGATATCTTGGCAAGATACGCCAATCATGAATCCTCCCATTTTGGAAAATGTAACGGAAGAAGAATTAGAAGAACTTAACCTTATCTCAGAAGTCAGCTCCATTTACAAAGAAGCTTTTCCCCATATTTTAATAATACTTTTAGTTAGCTACAAAACAATATCACGAAACGGAGGGTTCTTGGTCATTTAAGGAACGGCCAATATGACGCGCTGCTCAAGCGAAGGCGGGTTTGGGGACTGCGGGCGGACGTGGTTTAGTGCCATACTACTACAAAAATAATAAATGGTGGTTTTATACATCGAAGCTGTTGACTTTATTAAACAAGAGCTCATAAATGAATATCTTTAAACTGTTTCAGAATATTTTGTGCAAAGGCTGAAAAAATGGAAATATTTCGATATTTTCTCAAACTTCAAGGGACTTGCGGAACTTTAGGATATTGTTTTAATTTTTTATAACTAAATTTTTTTGATGTTTTAGATGCATAGACAACTTTTTATTACTAGCGCTCAAGGAAATAAGACGTTTTTTTTCACCGTACAGTTGCGGCCCACACTAGTATACAATAAAATGACTATATAACATATAAAAAAAATAAATAAGTCTTCATCATCATGGAAGGTGGATACTTACGAGAATAAGATACTTGTGACATGGCACTGTGAAAATATAAAATCATCCCATCCTTAAAATACTAAAATACCTGAAAAATTCCCGAAGCCTGAGGAAAATATTTTGTCGTTCGTGATTCCTAATCCTGGAAAGGATAAAAATGTCGACCTCAAACCAATATTTTAGGTAACGTTACGTGTCCTGTGAGATTTCGCTTATTCGAGTAATGAAAAATTCTCGCCCGCGGAAATATCAGGAAGTGAAAAAATAAAAGCCTTTTATTACCAAAATCCTCACCTATCGAATTATATTTTTTAAATGATTTACGATTACTTTTACGTTTCAAACCGACATACTAAACTTTTGGTCGGTTCCGTTGCCACCATTAATTTTTTTCCTTTAAAGTTGTTCCTTTGACAACTTTTAAGCTCTACATTATTTTTTGACATAAGTGGTACCTACCTATTAAAAGACCGAAAAAATACCATCTCTAATGAACAAATTACGAAACTAATTCTTAAATTTAATTACTTTTGAATCTTGTCTTGTCTCTTTGATACTGGCAAAAGACATTTTTTACTTTTCTTGTGTTTCCGAAATCGAATGTCACCGGCAGATCCAAAGCAACGTAACATGGCAAAATTTCAATATTTATACAAAACAAAAAACGGCTTTGGAGTTCGCAATAAAACGAAAGAAAAAAAATAAGTTTCAGGTGAAATTGAACACCGGACGGAGTTCAGTGATGAAATTAATTTTAAAAAAGAAGATCCGCAGGTCAGTCAAAGTTTCTTTCTATTTTATATTTGATTTTAAAAATACTCTACAAAGGATGCACATGAACATATTGCTCTCCTTGCTAAAATTATTATTTGTCTTAATGAAAATCACTAATTTTATTGAAGCAGCTGGTCGTCATATTACCACTTTTCAATACAATTCTATGGAAACTTCAATACTAACATTATGTACTTTATTGAAACTATAACAAAAATCACCAAAATATTATGTTTCACTTTTTTACTACAATATTTTTCACAGATACCTATATTTGTAAACCTTTAGTTTAAAACTTAAATTTTTTACTTGTATTTATTGATGTAATTTAGCCCTTTTTATTTTATTTTTGTTTTATTTACCCATCCACAAGCAGTGTCTTAGTAAGTTCCCATTACCTGCTTTTGTATTATACGTATCGATAACTTTTACATTACTTGGATCTTATGTTTTGCATCTAACTGTACTTAGAAATGTAAAAATTCCTTTTGAAAAATATGTAGATACAATGGTAAAAAATATAGATAAAAAATAAAGAAATAAATATATTTAAATATATACATTAAAGGCAAATTTCACGCAATATCAACGGAAACAATAAGCTTTACCCAATTATTATGAGTCCCCGAAATTGTATTTATTATTCAAAATAATTTTTTACACTGAAACCGAGATAACTTATAAGGTTTTTTTTAAACTAAGCAAGTAGAAGTACTTTTGTAGGATTTTATTTGTTAATTTCCATTTTTAATCTAAATTTAGTAGTCGTTTATTTATCAAATTAACACATCCTTTCCAGTACTTTCATCATTGGAATGAAGGGCAAAAGAACCACCCCAGGCTTCAAGCGGAGTTAAAAGTTTAGATATTGCGTACCTTCTCTTCCCATCCTTGCCCTCCGCTCGGGGGATGAAAAATGCTCTTTCATAATGAGGATAATCTTTCTCATAAATTTCCACGGAAGAAAAAATCACGTACAGCCTCCACACGAGGATAACAAGTTAAAAAATTCTCTTTGTGTGTTTAACACAGCTCGCTTTGGGGTGGATTTTAACGTTTGACATTTGTAAAAATTAAAAGCTTTTTATGCCCCTACATTTGTGAAAGGTAACAGAGAATTCGGTGAACAAATTTGTTACAGGCTTTTGATAGCTTTCCGTTTTCGAGTGCACGGAAACATGGATCGGTTAATGAGCGGTTAGCGCTTGTCAGTGTTCAATACTGATTAATTAAATAGTTGTATTATTGTCTCTAGCGCAGACCCGTGAAAAATCATGATGTATCATAATTGCAGGATTTGTGAAAATGAAGGTTTTTATAAAATCCTTATTTTATCAATTCATTGAATTAAAGTAATTTCACGCATTACGCAGGACTACGTAGGAAAATTTCATGTAAAATTTATATATTTTGAAAATAAAATAAAATCGCTGGATGGCTGAAAATTTATTTAAAAATTGATTTACATGAGCGTGAGGTATTTCCGTATTTATTAATTGCACAAATCAATGTTTTATTAACACAAAGTAATTGAAACCACTGGAAGTGAGCAGTTTGGAGCGCTTTGAAGGTTTGAAGTATTATTTTTACCTGAAATAAAATAAATTCCATAGATTGATTGAAAAATCGAACCCCGTAACTCTTGACACCATGTCAATTATGAATAAATTGTGTAAATATGAATAAAATGTGTGAATATGAATAAATCTGATGAATAGTGTTTCAGCAAAAACTCTGCTATACGCGCAGCAAAGATGTGGGTAGAAAATTTTGATTCAATATTATATTATCCAGTCAGTTTCAAGTCATCAATTTTAGCTAAAAGAAGTTATTGTAGAACTCCGTAGATTAAATGTCACTTATTTCATTAGTACTAATAATAAAGTCTTACAAGAATGAACACAATTAACAGCCTTTGTACACTTTTTTGAAATTGAATGAACAAAATTATTACAATTTAGGAAGCAGGAATGGGCGCCGCCGCCCCGAGAACCATTTGTTGGCTTACCAATACTTCTGTAATAGGGCATCCTAAGTGGTTCACTTTGTTTGCTGACTTAGCAGAGGAGCCCGGGTTAATGGGGTGAGGTTGATCTAGGTCTTAGCGGCGAATGACCTGGACTCAGTGAACCCCAGATTCCTACCCACCCCTAAAACCTTTTATCTTCTTAGAACTTCCTCTACTTTTTTACCTTAAAAAGACCAAAAATGACAGGCCCTGAGGGAACTTATTTTTCTCAGACCATCCCAAAAAATGACAACCACCACACAGCATTTCCAAAAATGATATCCATTTCAAAAAATGACAACCACCACACAGCATTTCCAAAAATGACATAGGCCCTGAGGGAATTTTTTTTCCTCAGGGAATCTTGTGTGGAGTTAATTAATGTAAAAAAAAATTATATACTATTTTAACCTTTTTTTTTTCATATTTTGAAGTGAAAAAAATTGTCGTTCTCTCGGAATGTACTATTAATCAGGAATAAAAAAAAATCTACGATATTGATATACAAGAGATCCGCTATCCGTGGAACTGTTTCCTGGCATCGCCGATATTGTTAAGGTGATTGTCAAAAGAATACTCTTTCATAGGTGGCGCACATATAATTATTTAACAGAAAAACGCTTTTTAGAAGTTATGCTTTAAAATATAAAGAATAATTAATTGTTCGCGCCCGTGCATACGCAATATGAATATGAATGAATAGTGTTGTCAATAAAAAAACTCAAATCTTTCAAGAGAGGCTGACAAATACAATATTGGATTGAATCACCGATGCAATTATTCTTAATATACGCGTGCCATCTATGAAAGAGTAGAATACTTATTCTTTTGACAATCACCTTAACCAATACTACTGCACATCTTAAAAAAAATCAACTAAATGAACTTGTTCCTTTTGAATTAATTTTGTTTTCAAACTATACCCATTAGGTAGTAGTCCGCCGTACGCAGTTGGGCTGCCATCACAGCGTATCTCTTGTTTTTAAAATCTTTGAAAAAACATAGGTCAAACAAAACAAAAAAAATTGCCGAGTTGGTTAAGGCGCTGTGTCCCGGTAAGACGAAAAATCCTGGCTTCCAGTTGCCACCATTACCTTTCAATTTTTCTGCGTCTTGTTCTGTTTCAAATTTTGTTTAGATTTATTAGTATTATCCTCTAGGATGTGGAGTATTTGTATGTATCTTTTATGTTCTAAGTCGACCCGTCAAACCTTATTTCAAATTTTTTCCTCTTGCACATGGCCTTCCCTTCTTATGTTTTCCACAGGCTTATTTTTTATTCGGACTCCTGCTGCCCTGCGTGGCGTGAAACAAAACAAAAAGGACTACGTGTTGAACTTTTTATTAATATTCAAATATTTTAAATGGTTTCACAATTATTACATGGGCATTCCCAAAAAATGAAATTTTCAACAGAATCCTCTATTTTTTTTCACCAGGATTGTCCCTACCAATAAAAACTAGGAGCGACATAATTATACCGATTATGTTCATAGCCACCGTAAAGCGGTAAAGGATTTGATCTTTGATGCCCCCTTTCAGAAATACCGGTACATCATTATCCACCTGAAACAATCAAATAAGCACACAATTGTTAATATGTTTTTTAACTAACTAACATAGAGGCAAGTCTCATTTAGATGTAAGCAGAGAGAGCGGACCGCCAAATAACTCTGTCTCTCTGTCATTCCCTTCTGTTATTCTGTCACATGGCCTGACTAAAAATTACCTACACATTTTTTTACATGTTGTTATATTCATTTGCACACAGTGTTGCAAATGAATATAAAAATAGCCTTGGCGTCATACATTCTATTAAGACCCCTGTGTTCGTTATTAGCTGTGTATGTCCAAAACGGCTGTTCCGTTCCTTTTTTAATCATACTTATTACAACAGCCTTGCATTCTGTGCGAATCTCCATATTTTACACAAGATTGTATATGGTTTTATCACACACACGCCGCAGGGATCTCTTTTCAACAGCAAGTCTACTTTCATCCTAGCGAGTTCCATGCGTCATTGTCATATATCGGGCTAGGTACCAGCAATCCATTGCAGATAGCTAGCTTCGATTAGTCTTATTGACATTTTTATGCTAACGCCAACAGCGTTCAGTGGTGTTTCTCAATTACCCTTCTTTCAAAATTTCTATCAGCCTCTCCAGGTCTCGTAAATGTACTTTCAAATACACAAACCATCCACCTGCTGTGTGTATCAAAATGTAAGTAATGTTATTTTGATTAAATGATGTAGCTTAGGTAGCGAAAAACAGAAGGCAACTCGCACTTTATTGTGGGCATTACAAATTTCTAAATAAGTGTTTATGTTACTGTAGAGCTACTTTCCAAAACAATACTAGCAAAAGCCTTCTGCGTAAAACTTGCAACCAATTTTTAACCAATAATTGAAACGAAATCTGCGATCCCAACAAAGATCTAAGTTAAAGATTGCAAATAAATAAAATGCTGCTCTAATATCTAAATTGTTTTCTATGGTATTTGGGTGTTCATATTTGATTAAACTTATAATTAAAATCTTTGCTGATCCCAATTATATTAAATAATAAACTTGGTGTTAACCCTTAACCATGCAGCAGGTATTGGCTGCGACTAGTTTTTTTTTTTTTTTTTTTTTTTTTTTTTTTTTTTTATCTCAGTGAAATCAAATCACTTTTAATGCATTTATTATATTATACAATGTGTTTGCTGAAAATTTGCGAAAATAGAAAATCATGAAAAACAAAACATGGAAAGCATACTCCCGTAGCCCGGCAAAGTCACAATATAGCTTGGGAAATTTATGATATTAATTATGATATATATATATCAGAGATACAATAAATTATCCTTTGTAAAATGAAGAAAATATTAATGTTTAATTGATGCTATTAATTTATTAAAATAATCCTGCAACATCTATTTATTTGACAATCATTAGCTATTAGTTATTAGAATCTAAATGACATTTTTCAATCATGAATATTTTATGTGGAAAAAAGGTATAAATAGATTCTATTACGTAACTTAGCAGAAAAATAAAAATCTAATATGGCATTGGTTATTGTTCCTCCCATGATTTACTTATATTATAATATTTGAACGACGGCCTCCGTGGTCCCGAGGCAAGACTCTCGACTCACAATCCGAAGGTCGCGGGTTCGAACCCGGCGTGCGCAAATAAATTTTATTTGATTAATTTGTGTTATTTCACAATTTATTCATTTAAAATAATATATAGTATATTTGCGGCACGTTCCAGAGTGGAAGATACTATCAGTATCGCCCTGGTGTAAGACCACCATTCAGAATTGAAACGTTGCTTGAAATGGCTTTAGCCGTGTTTAGTGACCAGATCTGAATATCCAGGTACTTCCTCCCCTTCCTCTTCCCTATCTCCTTCCCCTCCCTACTACCTTCAGCCTCACAACATACCTCGATTGGGGATGCCATAGTCTCACTGGCTCCAGACGGGAGCAGTTGGGACTCTTGTGCGGTATTTACTGTAAAAAAAAAAAAAAAACACAAGAACAACCAAAATATGGTATGGGGAACTTGGCCCCCTAACCTGTTCAAGGGTTAAGATATTCACTACAAGACAATTAGCGAACATAAATGAAGTAATTTTTATTTTAATTATAATAAAGAAATTGGTGGACATTTCTGGGTACCACGATGCGTTTTCCATGTTTAACAGAAACTAACATGAATTTTGTCGTAAGTGTGCAGGGCCTTTGGGAATACAGTCAACCATAGTTTTAAGCAATTACAATACCCTTAAAGTTATCACGTTTTTATTAGGGTATGGAGACTGAATGTGTTAACATAAATCGTATTCTTAAAAAAAAAAATTTTTCAATATTAAAATATCAAATTTGGGAGAAACTTGCCTGAAACAATGCTTGCCTCGCCCTCAATTTAGGTGAGACTTCGGAATAGACCATGCATTGAAGCTGAGGTTTTTGGGCTTGCCTATATCCAGAACTATGAAATTGTCGTAATGATGTAAGCATTTTTGTTGAAGCTCCCTGTGAAAATAGTCAAAAGAAGTGTAATTCAATAAAATTCATATAAATAACATTTCAAAATGAAAATTGAAGGTGTTTCCAAATGTTGGTTACTATACATATTATTTCGGCTGATCATTAGCTTAGTTGGCATCGCGTTTGAGTCCCACCCAGGTATCGCGTGTTCGATTCGTCGGCTGGTCAATTCCTCCATCCCGTCGCAAGCAACATTTTTTCATTCGTGTGTCTTTATGGGTACATATCGATACATTTATTTTACATTTTAGGGTTCACACTAATTTTCGTTAGAATCATTTGCTTGTGGACGAAAGAGGACTATATCTGAGTGCAAAAATTATGATTCCACTTAAATAATAATATATGGTAACTATACGGCCTCCAGGATCGAAGGACAAGGCTCTCTAATAGCAATCCGGAGGACGCGATTAAGCCTTGTTTGGACCAGATCTGAATAGCCAGGTACTTCCTCAACTTCCTCTTCCATACGTCCTTTCAACATAACCCAACGGTTTGGGACTCTTGTGAGGTATTCACATAAAAAAAACAATAATTTATTATGAGTAATAAGTAAGAACATTGCAGTTTGATTTAGAAAAAAATGTACGTTCATATTAAAATTTACACGTTTAATCATGTATTGTTAAGAAACAGTGACAGGACAACTCAGAAAGAGATCAACTCAGAACCTCCTTTAAAAATTCATTAAAAGTGATGTTTTATTTATTTATTTATTTATTAAAAGAAGTTTATACAATGAACAAAAAATTGTGTTAATTCATCCGCCATGCTAGGGATGTCCCTGTGTTATGGCGGATGAAGTTTACAGATTGTGTAGGTACAGTGTACAGCTATTAACTTATGCAATTCATTTAAGTAGTTTAAGTAACATATTTAGTAACAAATTAAGTTAGTAATTTAATTAACACATTAAATTAATTTATGTTACAAGTTGTATCAATTATATTACAATTCAATTAAAATAGCAAATTTTTACTCATCATCGTTACTGAATGTAAGGATCCATTTTGATAATTTTTTTTTAAAGATATGGGGTTGGGTTTCGGATTTTAGGTTCTCGGGGAGAAGGTTAAACATTTTAGGAGCTAGGTACATGAAATGTCTTTGAGCTGATGTGGTGCGTAGTGTAGGAACATTGTAGTGTCGTTTGGTTATTGTTCTGGTGGTGTAACTGTGATGTAAAAGAGTTTTTTTCTTGTATTTGAACATGAAATGTGTTAGTGTAAATTTTAGATGAAGTTGCCGTATGTTTAAGACATTATATTCTGTGAACAGTCTATTGGAGGAATATCTTGTTGGTCGCTTGTTGATAGCACGTAAAATCGTTTTTTGGGCTTTTTGCAGAGGATCAATAAAATTAAGAGCACAGCCGCCCCAAATTATGATGCCATATGCTAACTGGGATTGGCAGAGAGCATATTAAACCGTTTTTAGTGTTATAGGAGTAAGTATATTTCTTAGAGTTCGAAAAACATAAGAGAGCTTGCGAATTCGGGGAGTTAGACTGGCTAAGTGCTGATCCCAACGAAGATGGTGATCAATTAGGACCCCCAGGTATTTTATATGAGATACTTTTTCCAAATTTGGGCAAGTACAGGAAGAGTAGGGACTTGGACAGGAGTGAATTGTTATTTTCTGATTGATAGAAGGTTGGGTTGCAGCAGATAGACTGAAGGTTAAGAATTTAGTTTTACCAGCATTGAGGGTGAGGAGATTATCATCTAACCAATTCTTTATGTAAAAATATATTTTTAAAAATTGGTTAAATAGGTTACTTTAGGTTATGGGCTATTTTTCAATAATTTTTTTCATAGCTTTTAATGACTTTTCAAAAAGGTGTTGAGTTGAGTTGATTGTTAGTTGGCATGGAACCGAAGAAACTTTTACATTGTTTTGTGTAGGTAGATAAAAGTCTAAGTGCACGCACATGAATTCGAATTTATTACCTGTTTAGCAGCTTGACTCGTCTTTAGGTGTGTAAATAATAGTTCGTTGCTTGCATTTGGTAATTGTTTCATTCCAAAACGAAGCAACATGATCCGAAATGCTGTAAAGAAGAAAAAATATTAAAATTTTCTTAATAAATCGGAAAATATCATTGGACGTCAATTCTCCTCAGTTGGACAAGGTTTTAACTTGTTTCAAAATGAACGCAAAACATTTCTGTGGCTCATTTCTATAACTAAAATTATTTTCAGAACCATGTTTCTATGTCTGTAGATACTTGTATGAAAAAGTTTTAAAATCAAGCTCCATTAATTTTGCAAGGTTCTAACTTCACTCACAATCTCTATTTTGTTTATAACTGACAGTTGATCATTGCTACGAGGCGCATAGTAATTGGTCACTTTGGTTGGATAGTTTTGTCCAAGCCTTGCTTTATCATGTTCTGAGTTATCAAAGTTTGCATAGACGAATTTCCGACATCATTTTTAAAAAATGATTAAGAAGTTTCTTGTGAAAAGTTTCTAGTTTTGATTTTATCATTTTTTAATGGAAAATATTAATAAAGAATGTGGCCCTAGTTAGGAATTGCATTAGGGAAATGTAGTAAGAACCTTACGCAATAAATTAGGTACTATTCTTCTAGCTGGTTGCATTTGTTCTATCTGTTTAGATATGGTCTTAAATGGTAAGTACAAATCCAATTTAAATATTTTCCTTTCAAATACGATCAACTATAATACTTCACAAAATATTCAACCTAAAAATCGGACATTAGTATACAGATAACGAGACAAAATAATGATAGTCTTTGCAAACGTTTGATATCTCATTTCTCAGAACAGGGTAAAGTAAAATAAGAACCCTGAGGTGACGTTTCTATAAGACACAAAGATTAATTCGACACTCACCTAAAGAGTCCCTATCTTACGCTAGTTCTGTGGCCTCGGTCTAATGCACGCCCAATGTCACCGCTCACAGCTTCTGGACCTGTTTTTCTGGGGCAAACAGATGACCCAGTTACGTAAATTATACTTAATCAGCTTTAATGTTTGTTGCCTAAATCTACGCTCTTGTAAAACAACTTTATGAAGACATTCTACGGGATACTCGGGAACCTTTATCGTCGTTGGTTTAAGTTATGCACGCGATATTTCTAAGTAAAGCATATTTGGGACACGGTTTTACAAAAATATAAAACATGCTACAAGCATATTGCTAAAAAAAACAAAAATTAAAAATATTTACCGAAAATTGACGCTCTAATCTGTTGAACTCGTAAAATTTTCAAATTTTAAACAAAGATGGGCATTGTTTTGTTTTTCGAACATATTTTTTTCAAAAATTGCATTTTTCTTTTCAAGTTCAGTTCTTACTTTTAATGATGTTATAGTACCTACCAAGTACCTACCCAACTCTCCAATAAAAATGCGGATGATTTAAGGTGTATTAAAATATTTTTTTGAAATAAACTTTTTTTTTAAAAGCACCTAATTTTTCAACTTTATTTTTGGATATTCAACTTGTTTCGGTTATGATCAATCTTCTTCAGTACCGTCATAATATTAACTATCTTAAGTACAGACTTCTACATTAAATTAAAGCGTTAACTATAAAAAACAGGGAGAAAACATATTAGAGGGGACAGAGCATAAGTGCGAGGTTGGTCGAGGGATGCGAAGAGGGTAGGGGTTACATAGGGAGAGAGGGAAAAGCTTAAAAAATGGACTTTTGGATAATTCGTTTTGTTTATTTAAAATAAACCGTTTTTATTTTAGTTTGTCTTAATAATTTATGACATCTGTATTAATTAAATAGCGAGAAATGTAAGCAATTATAAACTCTAAAACCCTACCCTCCTCCTACCCCCCTATCTATCACGGGATGATGTTTTGTGCGCATTTAATATTTTATCTCCTCTTCTTTTTGTCTACTCTTTATGTACATATGTAATGTCTATTTAAACCAGTTTATATTTTTACGGTCCTGAAAAAGTTAGTTACAACTGAAAACGTAAAGTAGTTTTAAAACTTTTTTATTAAAATTATATTGTTAAGCCTTAGAGATATTGCTGCCTTCGGTAATAAAATTAAACTTCAGCTAGGACTTGATTTAATGAAGATCGTTTAATAACCTTATTTTTATCTCATTGAGTATTTTATTACTTTATGATTAAATTGAAGCATGGATCACTCAAATGAAGTACAAAATGCTTATTTTATTCGAAACATGAATAAATAAAGAATAAAGCTGCAAAATATATGATATCTCTATATTTTTAGCCTGTAAAAATGACGGTAAAATTCAGTTCTCAAAATAATATTGTATTCATACCCTTGTATTTTTGCCTCATTATTTTCTCAAATTACTTAGATCTACTGTGAAAATTAAATCCACGCTTACTTACAGCGCAATAGCTCGCAATTCCTTTATTTTTCCGGCAGACAAATGTATTTTTTTTTAATATGAATATCGAAGCAGACAAAGGTACGAGTATTACAGCTATTATAAAAAAATGTTCTCAGAATTAGTAGTGAATTTTACAAACTCATGTTGCATAAATTCAATAAATTATTATTAAATTTACATAAAAAAGTTTACTTATAAACAACTGCTCTGTGATTATTATTACTACGCGTGAAAACTGTTTCGTTTTTTGAAAGCATTTTATCAATCTAGTATTGGAATCAATCGAACTTTTATTAATTTAAAAGTGCTTTTAAATATTTAGTTTACGGCCTTTATTATACTATATGTACTTGCTTTTTTACCCGCGGTTTCGCTCGCATGGTATTAGTTGTAAATTACTGTAGTATTGCACTTATCAATTATCCCTTCCCCCTCCCCCTTCCGCATTCCATACATTAATTCTAGGTACTTTCAGTTTTCAAAAAGCTCGCGTGCCACCTAAATTTCATAATGCCAGAGCTCACCAGTAGTAAAAAAAGAATTATCCAGATTATGATATAAGAAGATTCATTTTTATTAACATAGATAAATATTAAAACGATGCCCGAAATAAAAATATTTCAACATCGTTTCCACGGCAACGATTTGTTTTCTGATGTTAGCAATAACTCGCTTTTGTTAGCGACAGAAAACGTATTAAAGATAAAATATATTAATATTTATAATTTCATAACGCCAGAGCTTACCATCATATACAGCCTATATTCTTCGCAAATAATTTACCTTTCTATTGGTCAAAGAATTTTTAAAATCTTTTGTTGGTTAATGTGTGAAAGCGTAACAAATAAACTCGAGTAGTTTCGCATTTATAATATACTACTCAATAAGCACAAGTGATAAAAATAAAAATGGTTTTTCATTTTAAGTACCCAGATTGAAATAATATAAATTCATTGCCTGTAAGTGACTGACCACAAATAAAAATGTTTTATGCCCCACGCGTTATAATAATTACACAGCAGAACTTGTTTGAAAACAAACTGTTTGTATAAATTGAATAATAATATTATTGCACAAATAAAACCCAAAAAAATAAAATAAAATTCGATAACAAAAAAAAAATTATATTTTCAATAATTAAATTACGTGTCCTTGATTTGAGGATGAACGCTGAAAAATTAAAAATCAAAAATTGAAAAATTAAAAATCAACTATCTTGTTTCCATGTTTTTATCTGTCTTTTCTCTTTGCTTACATTTTTATATAATTGAAGTGCATTATTATCGTACGTATTAGGTTTAGGTGCAATGTGGTGTCGTATTTTGTAAATACAAAATATTTGAGATTTTCCACAGTAAGTGAAAATGGAAATTTAATCAATATCGTGCTGGTAAATTGATTGGAAGACGCAAATTATTATTTGCGGAATTATTCTGAAATCTAACGGAAACGTTTTGATGAGTGATGGATGGCCTGTGCCGCGTTGAGACAGATGGTGGAGTCGAAGTTGAGTTATTAATCAATACTGATAAACTGATAGCTGATAAAAAAATATTAAAATACTGCATTTTTATATGTGAATCACAGGAGTCTCAACTGCCTTAACCCAGTAGAAATGTGACATCCCCAGTTGAGATTTATTGTGAGGCTAAAGGAAGTAAGGAGGGGTATGGTTAGAACAAAGTAAGGTGGTGCTTGGTTTTTCACTTCTAATTACACAACACAACAAAAGTGCCTTTCTACCTATGGTATAATATTTTAAACGGAAAATTATTTTAATTCATGGGGTGAGGTTTGTCTAGGTAATGGAAGCGGATGACCAGGACTCACTGAACCCCAGATTTCTACCCACCCCTTAAGCCCTTTTCCTTCCCAGAACTCTCCTCTCCTCCTTTTCCTTTAAAAAAACCTCTACACAGCATCCCCAAATATGACATTTGTCCTGAGGGAAATGATTTTCCTCGGGGCCTCCTGTGTGGAGCTCGTGTAAAAAAAAATAATTTTTAAAAAATTGGAACTGAATTGGTGAATTTTGATTAATATGAGACAGGAAGTGAAAAAATTGGTTCCACTTTTTACCCCCAATTAGTCCAATTTGAAAACCAACGCTCTAATACCGAATGACCGGAAACTATCGAATCCGGTCCCCGCGCACTACTACTTGCGTGATAAGGTGGCATACGTTTCCATGAGATATTAGTATGCAATATATAAAATATGTACCGTAACGTCTCTATCAAATTAGAATCTTTCCGTTTTAATTAATATCCATAAAATTAGGTTTAACCCACGCTTCTTCGCGAGTACAAGCAATGTAAATAATAAAATATATTTTTCATTGAAACCAATAAATAACGGAAATCTTTTTATTAGTGGGCGACGAAATATTAATAGTTTCTGAGCATTTACCATTCCTAGTAAAAGCTCAAAAACGTCCGTATAATTGTACATTAGCGCCACTCGCCCGCTGCGACAGGCTCCTGAAGCTCCTCTGCGCGCTCACGCCGACGCACGCGCACTGAGCACTTTTCCAAAATCGGTGTCATAGTGACCCCAGTATACAGTCTTCGTTCGTTCTGAGGGGTTGTTAAGACGTTTTACCGCTGAAATTTCAGGCACGTGAATCGTACGTAATGAAATAATCAATCAAATACGGAATAATCAACCAAAATAATACTTAAAATCGACGATATAAAACGTATACAGACAATCCTAAATACAACTTCTTATTTTGACTAACACCATCTTTTGTTTCTTTCACGTAACCATTTTTTCGTGTTATTGTGAAAGTGTGACAGTTTTTTCTACAATTTTTTAAATACAGTGTTTTAGTGAGATTATGAAAAATGTTTATATAAAGGAAAGTTCGTGATACAGTGCTGTAATTGTCAATTTTGTTTGCTTTTAAAACCCTTAACGTTGTAGTTATTACAGGAGTAATTTAAATTTCGTTTGAATAAGTTGTTTTTAAAAATGTGAAGGGTTGTTTTTGTTTGAAAAATGAAGAATTAACACCGTGCATGGTAAGATTTTCAAAACAATTTTTTTTTACAATTCTCCATAATCCAAATTTTTCCAAATCTGAAACATTTACTACTATTGTCTTAACTTGAATTATAATTTGACGTGTTTTTAACAACGTTTTTATTCATACGTGAAATTGTTCTTGTATTACTGGAGTATTTAGACAGTAGCAAATAAATCGATTGTTAAATAGAGTGGACTCAAAATAAACAGTTTTATTGCAACTAAAATTATCTTTGACGGCGTCATAAGTAGTCATATAATCGAAACCACTTTTTAGTGCCTTAATTATATGGTAATGTTATTTGACATTCTTACTCTATTTGCAGAGCTTTCCTCTTAATAATCTGGTTTTCTATTATTTTTTTCTTTGTCTCTTCAGTTGCATGATAATTATATTCAAACAAAGCTATTTATAACATTATTTTAAACGCAACGGCACTGTGTTTTGTTTAGAGTAATATGAAGAGATGTAATTAAAAATGCTGATCAATTTTTTGCTGATTAAGAGTTTCATGTGGGTCCGACGGTTTGGTTAAGTGCCTCTGCCAAATATTTGGATTGTTTATAATTTTCACGAATGGCATTTTTTTTCAATTTCTTGACATAAAATGGTTAAATATTATTTTGACAACACTTTATATAGATATACCTTACATTCTTTCACAATTTGGGATGCGGGTACACGTACCGTTGCCCCGGGAACCATTTATTGAATAACCAACACCTCTGCCAAGTAGTTCGCTACGTTTATTGACTTAGCAGGGATGCCCGGGTTCATGGAGTGAGGTTTGTCTGGGTCTTGGCGGCGGATACGTCTGCTCGCCAGCCGTATGGCAGGCCGTATCGGGAGATATTGGTCGAGGGAGTCCCTTTGACTTCTTCAGCCGTACTATCTCGAATAATGGCTTTGCACCGCAGTGGGAGGGATGGATTCTTACATCCGTCACTCCTGGTAACACTGACCCCCGGTTTTCTACCCATCCCTAATGCTCTTTCCCTTTCCAAAACTTCATCTCCTTCCTTTCCTAAGAAGACCCTCCACACAGCATCCCCAAAAATGAAAAAGACCTTCAGGGGAATTATTTTTCTCAAGGCCTTCTGTGTGGAGCTAATGAAAAAAAAAATCTTGAACAGCTAAAGTAGGGATTTGCAAAAATAATGAAAAAAAATTCTAAATTCTTTCTAATGAATAACTCAAATATTGAAATCTGGCTTGAAAACTTCTGGCCTTAATTTCCAGTACCTACTAGTTTACCGATCTAAATATCATAAAATAAAAGACTCGCTTAAAATCAATACACCATTTTCAGCTCTCTTTTGGCACAGATAGCTTTATTCACAATTAAATTTGGTCGAATTTAAAACGTGTTATTTCACACCCTAATCTTTACTCGACTCATATATTTGATTCGTAGGACTGTACCATCTCCTTCTAGGGCGTTAGCCGTTTCCAAATTACCACCAATATGGTGAGACAGAATTAAATAAGTAGCTTTTAAACTAATATAGTGGTAACTTTTATGAAATTAAATACAGAACGTATTCATCCATCATCAGACCAGACGTTTTAATCCCCATCCATTTGCCTTGATTTTTCACAAATCGCCTTGGTATAATATGAACCAAACCAAAAATATATTTTATATCTCTTTCCAATCCCACCTTCATCCAAAATATACAACAATACAGCATTACTTCCAACACATGAATATCTCAGTAACAACATATTATTCTCAGAAATAAATACTGGTATCAAAAATAGCACCATAGAAGGAGGACCAACGGTACCACGTACCACAGCAGCACAACACAATTTTGTATATAAACGTAAATATTTATCAATGATCTTTTTGCACACACAAGAACAGAAATAAATTACATTGCAATATTCAAGAAAAACTAAAAATATTCTTTAAACACCCAGCCCAAATCATTACATTGTAGCAAATTATATATTTTCCATTATTTATTTATTTATTTTGCAGAAACAACCAGAATATAATTACAAAGTAGAAAATAGTTACAAAATTATAGAATTTAATACAATAATTGGTACCAATACATGTCGCTGTTATAAATTTATGTTTTTGTGTAATAAATTATACATTTTACCTAAATTAAGTTAGTTAGTAAATTATTGAAGGAGAGGTGTTTTGGTGGGTGTTTGTGTGTGTTTGCTGTATTCATATTCAAGCAAAATACGTTTAAATGCATAATATTATGAACGAATGCATACTACACTTTGTTAAAATGTGAGTTGACAGTTGTAAGTTCTATAAGAAAACAATCATAAAAAAGAAAAAATGTTTATCTATAAAAAAAAAAACATTTACATATCGTAGAAATGATTTCATAATGATTAAAATAACTGTAAAGAAAATTTGTGCTCACTTTTCATAAAGAAGTTTCGCCCTTTCAATTTCTGGTGCAAGAGATATAAAATGACCACAATTAAAAAAAGGTCACTTACATAAATAATATAATTGACATTCCAACATACTTCATATTACCGCAGTTCCATTGTGACCTGTGTAGCAAAAAAATCCATTAACCCTCTTTTTGCATACTATTTTGTGTTATATGAACGTATCAAAAGATCATTATTTTTTTTTCAGGCTTGATTAAAGCTTTCATCTTTTTTCCAATGTAGGTTTCATCCGACACCAAAACACGCATGCGCCATTTCCTTATTTTTTAAACTTGTAATTAATCAAGCTCAGGGTGGCTTCAAAGTGAAAAAAGGAAGTATTTGTGCGTTCAATTTTAATCAAAGAGGTACGTACAACGTTTTTAGTTCGTTTTTAAGTATTTAAAATATTTTCTAATATTTTAATAAAATTCTTGTTTTTTTTTAAATACATGAATTTTTTAAAGCTGGCAGAGTGATCTTTTCTAATGAAATTGTTAGTTTAAGGGGGTACTCTAGTCTAGAGGCATGAATTGTAGGTGTTTTTTCAGGTGCAACAAAAAAAAACCAATAATATTTTTACCAATTTCTATTATGTGAAATATTAATTTAACATTAAAGAATCCATTAAAAAAAGAGTCAAACTAAAAAATTAAAAATTCAGAAAGTTACAGGGTGTGGAAGTGGGAGGTCTCAAAAAATGGGACGCCCTGGTTGACCCAGTAATCTAAAAAAAAATTATAATAATTCTTATCCAAACAAATGCGGCTATGGCCCGAATTAAGGAAAAGTAAAAAAAAATTTTTTTCGCAAAATGGCGACTGTCTGAAATAAAAAAAAACGTTTTTGTACCAGTTTTTTTGACTTTCAAATTTTTTTAAAAATAGTAAAAATTGAAATTTTGTTATAGTTCTAGTTCCCACCATAGAAGAATCTGTAGAGAAGGCTCATACCAATTTTCAAGTAAATTGGTTTAGTAGAACTTGAGATATCGTGTCAACCGCCTCGAAAAAAGTGGTTTGGAGAAAAATGGGTTTAAAATTTTGTTCTACTTAGATTTTGGTTAGATTTCGTCTAAACCGCAATTTTAAAACGGTTATAACTTTTAAAATAATGCTAATTTCAAAAAATCCTTTTAGGGAGATATTTTTGAATACTTTGGAAATATGAAGAAATAAAAAAATTGATTATTTTTTTTTTTCTAGCCTAGAATACTGCCTTAAAGGTTAACAATAACCCTACTCACAGTGTACCGTTCTCTCTTGAAATATTATTTACAACGTAAGGATGTTGCTAGTTGCAGACTGCACGATGTACCTAAACTATAACTAGAAAACAACCAGACCAAGAAAATCAACATTCACACGATAAATTGATTTTGACCTAATAAGATATTATTTATTCTTTGTTACATCGAAAAGTATTATTAGGCTTGCGTCTGCATAGTTGAATTTCAGAATCCAGCTTCAAGTGCATGTCTGATGCCACGCCCTATGCGCCGCGCCACAAATAACATCAGTGTAAGTGGAATTTCAAACTAAACTACCGTTGTAATTCGGTTTTGAATTCAAGAGTTCGTCATAAGATGTCGCCACTTCCGTTGGCAGGACGCAAAGAGACGTGCCCTCCCCCCCCTAGGTATAAGTTCTACGAATTTGTGAATCTAGAATATTTCTCTGGATATGGAAAGATTGACGGTAATACTCAGTTGTATCAAGCGGCTGTATATTACATATGACGTCATTGCCCGTCCCAGTTACTTTGTCCCGGTTACTAGCCATCATTGGTTGACAGTGGATAAGAGGAATAGGCTAATTTTGGAACCAGTTCCTATTGGATTTATAAAATGGTCACCAACAGTAACTGGGCGAATTGAACGAAAAGCCACCCGTAGGACCTGGCAGTAAACTCCTGCGGAGCGGGTTTTTAACTGCTAGTTTTCATTAATATTTGGGATAACCGCATAAGCCACAGGGTCCCGAAAATATAGATCTGTCACTGTGTTAGAGAAGTACACAATAAAAAAAATGTAGTCTGGAAATATAGATCTTTTCACAAGGAAAGGGAAAAATGTACTTTTTTTGTATTGTGTTACGATACTCGTCGACCTCTTATACCAAGCGGCACAGTCGTTATCAACAATAATAACTAAATTAGTTTCTAACGACCCTTTCGCATTGGTAGAGAATTTTAGTTGAGTGGAGAGTATAGTAGTAACTAAAAGCGTCCGAATACCATAATTTTAGTAGTGGGTTAGTCAGCTCTTTAGTCGATTCAATCCATTTCGTTCCGGGAGAAGAAGGGGATGCGAAAGAGGAACGGGACGAATGAGAAAGGACACGCAGGGAGAAAAAATTTCTTTATTTAATTTCATAGCAACGCATGCCGGGTACCAGCTAGTGTGCAATAAAATAATAACTCTGAAAGTTATATCTTTGGCATACATTTTGATAAAAGACAATTCATAAGTGTCTACCAGTACTAATTCCATTGTCGATTTCAAAATGCATGTTTGTAACCAGGTACCAAACACTAAACTAAATTGGTGATTTATTTGCAATCACGTGTAATTATTTTTTTATAGTGGTAGACGGCCTTTATGACCAGTTAGTGACCATTATGTAAAAGTTCTATAACAACTCTAGTTTTCAACTTTATGTTTATTTTGTAATATTGTATAACGTTCCAGAAATAAAGGGAGAGCTTTCAATTAGTCGTGAGGATTTATTAAATCTCCTAAGCCCAGGAAAAAGCGCCATTCATTATCAGGAAACGGAATGAATAACCTTATTATTAATGTTAGAAAAGGGGACACGATGCGTTAAAATCTCTGCTATACTTGAATTTCTCCGTAGTAAGGCTGTTCGTGTTTTGGCTCAAGGTTTAGGGGTTGTGAGTTTAAAACCAAATAGTCAATTTTTATACATTGAAATAAAAATATAGAAAATGGTTAAAAATCACACGGTCGAAAAAAGATTTTTCTGATTATTTAACCGTACCTAAGTCACAGAAAATTAAAATTCTTCTTAGTAGTTCTTCTTCGTTTAGTTCTTAGTTGAACATTGAGACTAACAAAATTATAATCATTCCTAACAAGCCTTTTAAAAATGCTTGGTCATCACCCTAATTCTTAATAATACAAACGACCAAGTAGTAAAATTTACAGGAGAAAGTTTTCTTTTTTTTTACATTAAAAGCAGAGGGGAAAAACAATCCGTCAGGGTCTATGTCACCCTTGGAAACGATGTGTGGAAGGTATAATTTATATAGTTATTTAAAAAAAGAAGTTCTAGGAAGGAAAAAGGTTTGAGGAGTGAGTAGGAATATTGGGTCAATGTGTCCAGGAGTGACGGACATATGAAACCATCCCTCTCACTGCTCTCAATGTGATGGGTCCAAATAGTCCGTCTAGAGAGATCTAGATTAGGTCTTCCTCAACCAGTCTCCCAATCCAGCCCGCCACGCAGTCAGTGGGCAAACGCATTCGCCGCCAACACCTAGATAAACCTCACCCCATGAAACCGGGCACCTCTGCGTAGTCACCAAATGTAGCGAGCCACTTGGGGTGACCTACGGCAGGAATGTTGGTTATCTTGTAAAAATTTTCAAGCCATATTAAGTGAACAATAATCATTTTTGGTTGATTTGTGTTGTGCTGTTTTTGTGAAAAATCACCACAAGGGCGCTGAACAAACTTATAATATATTTCTACAAACTTACTTCCAATAACAACTAGACAAATCATTAAAACAACTTATGGCTAAAAATTGCATCCACCGGTTCATCACTGATATCACTGATACAAAACTGTATGCACAATGATTTGACCAATGAACGCCAAATTATATGTTACTAGTTGAGTTAACTTTACAAAAATACATCATAATTTTTTTTTACTGCAGCTATAACCGAGACACATAAAAATATTGTTTCGGATATATTAAAATGCAATTTCACGAGAAAAACTAATAATTTGAGAATAATGAAATAATAAAATATGTATAGTACAGATGAAACAAGATTTTAATAAGAAAGAATGTTGAATTACTTTTATATTTAATTAAATTAAGACATTATGAGCGAAACTCAATCGAAAATCTGGAAACAGAAAAATCAGAAAAATATATTTACACCTCTGGGACTCGAACCCAGGACCTCCCTACTTTCCGGGTTGGGCGCTCTTATCCACTGAGCTAAGGTGTCGATATCCAATTCGGTCACTTTTAACTGTACCATACTTCGACTAGAACCACCCATATTATCTTCATTTTTCTTAACGCATATTTTTATTGGCTGCCATCTTTATGCGTTAAGAAAAATGAAGATAATATGGTTAAGATATATGTGTTAAGATATATGTGTTGCAAAATATGAGTTAAGAAAAATGAAAATAATATGGGTGGTTCTTAGTCGAAATATGGTACAGTTAAAAGTGACCGAATTGGATATCGACACCTTAGCTCAGTGGATAAGAGCGCCCAACCCGGAAACTAGGGGGGTCCTGGGTTCGAGACCCAGAGGTGTAAATATCTTTTTCTGAGTTTTCTGTTTCCAGATTTTCGATTGAGTTTCGCTCATAATGTCTTCACTTCTTCTTTTTACTTCCTTTATCCGACTTCAAACGACTTTTAATGACATTGATATTTTTAACTGAAGTTATTTTACTTACTTATTCACATATGAGAAAGGATAAACAAAACAAATTTTGACAACAAAATCTTACAGAAGATTTGAGTGAAGACAAAAAGCAAACATGCTGTTTTCCAAATTTAATTGCAATGCATAAATACAACTATTATTATCGTTGTAATAAAGATGCTTAAAACTAAAAACAACTGCTCTATTATTGCATTGCTGCGAGTGTACGAACTTTTGTTCCTAGTTTGAGACATTTTTTTGATCAAAAACCTCTTTTTAAAATTTTCATATGTTTTTTTACTTCACGTAGCCAAAACAAAATACACAAAATGGCGGCGTGTCATCACGCTTCAGCATGTTGTGATTGGTCAATTGGTGGAGGTTGAACAAACTAACATGCAACTTTAATTTCTCAACAAATGAGTTTGGACAAGCAAGAACTTACTTTGTTAGAATTTTTTGTGGACGGATATTTTAAAACGCTTATATTTAATCATAACAGACTGTTAACACTATTTTTTAATTGCTTAATGACACGAAGTTTCATCGTTTGGACAAATAAAAACAAAAAATTTGAGATTTGAAGTTTAAACCGCTAAAAGGAAGAGCTTCAATCATATTACTTGTATTGTCAATATTTTTATCATAATACGGGTAGTTAGGGAGTACTAAAAATTTACATAAATTTTAATAATTTCTCCGCATCATTTCAAGAAAAAAATTCGATATTACGAAAAACAATTCTCTGTACAAGACAAATCCACCTTAATAAACAGGTAGATTGTAACACCACCAAATTCTGTCTTCTCTGTCATCACTTTTCTATTAAACACACTATTCTGCTATGTCAACTCGTGACTAGTTTATTGTTTACTAGACAGGGCTTTTTAATCCATTACGTCAAGGCCCAGAGCCAATAAATTTCACATTCTTTCGATTAAAAATAAAACAATTTTTTTTTTCTGGAATAACACCAAAGGGACACAGTATAAGCCAAGAAAATATCTTAATATCTATTATAAGGAAAGTAAGGTTTTTAAATAAATTAAATATTCATTTGACGGCTTTCGTGGTCGAGGGGTAAGGCTCTCGACTAGGGATCCGAAGGTCACGGGTTTGAATCCCGTGCGTGCGCAAATAAATTTCATTTGATTGATTGTGTTTTCACAATTTAATGGCTTAAAATAATATATGGCACATTTGGGGCACGTTCCTGGGTGGAATTTACTCTCAGTATCTCCAAGATGTAAGACAATCATTCAAAATTGAATCGTTGAATAAAATGGCTTTAACCGTATTTGGTGACTAGATGGGCTGAGAAAATAGCAGAAATTTGCAATTAAGAAACAATTTATTTATCAATAAATTTATTACTAAGTGCTTGCTTAAATAATAGGAGCACATCAAAAGTTTATTTCCGTTAGGTTAAAAATATCACCCAGGTGATGTTTTCTAAAATAAATACTTTTGATAAACTTCCTGCTTCTCACGAACAGTATTTTACAGAGAATTTTTAGTCTTAGGGGAGATATTAAAATCATTTTTCTTATGCTCTTTTCGTCTGTCCTCTGAATTTTAACTAACTGGACTACTCGTGTTTTGAGTAAAGGTTGCGTGATATAAAAGTGTATATAAAAAACAAAGTGTGCTTACAAAATAAACAACGAAGAATAACTTTGTTTTCTTCCAAATCTTTTTTTAATAATTCTCTAAATTTATCAAGCTTTTTGAACTTATTTCTTTCTCAATCATATAACCGTAAGCTCAGACGCATGTTACTTCAATATAACTGCTGTCTGGCTCGATGCTTTCCAAATTAATGATTAAAATTTGTTGGTAATGTTTATTCTTTTACGTGTACAAGTATATAACAAATAAGACAAATATTAGACAGATACGTAAATTAGACAAATATGTAAATTATTAAAAAAACATTAAATATAGAGATCATAAATTAAGCCACTCAGGCATTTACAACTATGTTTGTCATCAATTTTTACAACTATGTTTACAACTATGTTTACAACTATGTTTACAACTATGTTTACAGAGATGTTTACAACTATGTTTGTCATATTAAGCAATGATTGTCCATTCTTTTACATAGGTAAGACAGCCAGAAATATAAACATTTGAATCACGGAACATTTAAGATGCTTTAATAATAATAATTTTTGATAGTTTGCGAATCAACTAATTTCCACAGATCACACTTTTAATAAAGATTCAGAGGATAAAATTCTTCATCGTAACAATAAAAGCAAAAAATTAGATAATTTAGAAGCACTTGAAATTAGACAAGCCCTAACTAATACTTCTTGCATTTTGAATGATCAAATTAATTTATCTTTTAGTCCCATTTTAAATGTATTTCTAGTGAAACACTCTGTTCTTCCAAGAAATCCCGCAATTAGCCATAACCCCTTGCTTACCTCCCATTCACACACCTACAATTTGTAGGTCTGACAATGTTCTATGTCGTAGATTAGTTACAATATTCTCCTGATGAAGGAAGGGTGCTTCCAAAACCGGTAGAGTGTTAATAAAATAAAAGTGGTCTACAATAAATTAATTTATTGTAGACCACTTTGTAAAATATGGCGTGCCACAAAGTTAATACTTTTACAAATATGAAATATGTAGATACTTTTTATTTATTTATTTATTAAAAGAAGTTTATACAATGAACAAAAAAATTGTGTTAATACATCCGCCATGCTAGGGATGTCCCTGTGTTACTTGCCTCGTTATTATTATTCATAATATTTAAAGGAATGAATGTTCTTTACATTTTAGGCACGTAGGTACATGTCTGCCTAATTGGAGGAAAATGTCTTATTTTCGGTAAGGACTGTAATGGCAAATGATTTATTAAGAAACGCTTTCAAAATAACAGAAACATAATATTTCACAGTAAATTAACACAGATAACAAGCCTGTCATAAAGTTCCAAATTACTCTATTCATCGTAAGACGATTTTAATAGAATACCTTAACCGCTTCGGAATTATGATGCAGTGGAGATCGCTAATTTTAAAAACAAAAATTTACAAGTTGGTAATTGTTTTATCACCATTTAATGAAAACATACTTCAAAAGCTTAACATACCTCATTTGGTCAGAAAATGGAATTTGTAAGAGATAATATGTATTTTCAATCCGTTTGTCTTTAAACCGTGCGTCTCTTCTAAACCACCTCATTAGTAGATATCTATCTCTTTTTACAATGTCTCCACATAAGAAGCCCTGAGAGAAACGATTTCCCTTGAGGGCTGTGTAATCTTTGGGGATGCTGTGTGGAAATTCTTTTTAAGTAAAAGAAGAAAAAGAAGTTCTGGGAAGGAAAAAAGATGTAAGGGATGGGTAGAAATATGAGGGTCAGTGTCCAGGAGCGAAGTGATGTATGAATCCATCCCTTCAATTGCAGTGCAAGGCGATAGGTTGAGAGAGTCCGGCTGGAGAAGTGAAAAGGCTTCCCTCAACCAGTCTCTCTCGATCCGGCCCGCTACGCAGCAGGTGGGTGGATGCATCTGCCGTCCGCAAGACCCGGATAAAACTCGCCCCATGAATCCGGGCACCCCTGCTAAATCACCAAACGTAGAAACACCGGCATATGACCATTGACCATTCGAAGATGGACGTTATTGAAATCGGTCCGGTTCTAGAGAAGTTATCGTGCGATTTACAGGTATTTTAACTGAATCTGGGGGGTGGTCAATATGTCGAGGAGCGACGAACGTATGAATCCATTCCTTTGACTGCGGTGTAAGGCGAGAGAGTCCGGCTGGAGAAATCAAAAGATTTCCCTAAATCGCCAGATGGGAAAACGCATTCGCCACCCAAAAGCTTACCGTATCGTAGCGAACCACTTTGGTACGCCAATGGTATTGGTTATCCCATAAATGGTTCCCGGGTCGACGGTACCTATACCCGTTTCTCAAATTGAAAAATATGCTAAACGGTGAAATGTGGATTTAATTTCATATCAATTGAATATTATTTATAATGAGCATTGCACAAAAAATTTCTACATTTTAGCATTTTTCGTGAAAAAACATCTTCTGCATACAAAACAATGATTCTTTGGAAAGGAGATATTTTGATAATTGCCATCACATGTGATGACATTCATTGTAAAAAAGCAGTTTCTGTGCTATGGAACAATTCATCTGTGGTCGGAAACTTTGGTGGCATAAAGGTGTACATTTGAATTATTTTATGGTTAATTTTTTAAATGAATATAAAGCGTTGTTTTCTCTTTTCAATACCGTTTACATTTTATGTTTTCTCCATGATGGTAAGGGAAACACAAGGATTTCTATGAGACCTATGTTAGTTGAGATAAATAAAGTCTACTGTGATTAAACGGGTTTACGTAAAACAGGAATTGAACGAACAAATCCTCTCCAAAATGGCTTCTGGAGGATAAACGTTTTGCATTTGATGTTTTTTTTTAATGCTTCATTTATCGCATTTCAATCATAAATAAAATTGATTTTGGATTATATTAAACGGAAAGATAAGTTCATTTTGCAATTACTTTGGCAAACAGACAAAATTATAAAAGTTTCAAATTAAAAAAGCTTATTTCCACGCTATAAAAACATAGTAGGTACCGCAAAGTTGCTTAATTGCAAACAAAAGTACACAGATGAGCAATTATAACAACATTGCTTAGTGGACAAATGCCCACCGAGGTATTTCAAGTTCTCTAACATTGAACGAGCAACATTACCTTCTAATGGTGGTAGTAAGATATTTTCAAATATCATCAGGTGGTTTGTAACCTTCAAGTTTGTCTGTCTTTTATGAAAAAAAAATCCATCCGACTAATCAATGATATCCACCCTATTTCTAAAACTACTGATAGAAATACTCTACCTTTATTTGGGGTGGAGCCTTTTCAGACCTACCCTTAAAATTCACCCAGTGAACCCAGTTCGGCATTGCGTGTCTTTTACCCATTAAGTGGGGTAATTGCCTGAAGAATCGGAATATTTTACTATTAACACCTCCGACGGAATTTTCTATCCCCATACCTCCACAAACGCGATATCCATTAAAACCTTTCTAGCGGTAGGTACTGTTAACATTCAGGTGGAAAAACGCGTGAACGTTCAGTTTAATTTATGAGATTTAGTTTGAAATACAACGATCATCGTTCAATTTGATTCATCATAGAAAGCTCTGAAGCTTCCTTCGAGGTATTTTTCTGATTTATTATAAGTGAATACCGCACTGAGATTTAATATAATATCACATAATACCACAACTGAGAGTTTCAAGTATGAACCTCATGAGACTGTGGCAACCCCAATCAAAGTATTTAGTATTGAAAAGGTAAGGGGAATAGATAGTAAAATGGAATATTTGGAGGTACCTGGCTATTTCGATCCCGTCACCGCACATAGCTAATGTTATTTCAAGCAATGTTTGATTTCTGAATGGCGGTCTTTCACCAGAGCGACACTGCCAGTATCTTTCACGAGTTCAACAGCTCGGCTATGGAACAATTTGCCGGCCTCTGTTTTTCCTCCCTCCTACAAAATAGGTCTCCTCAAGACCAATGTTCATTCCTTCCTCTCCTCAAAAACGCCCTTTACATAGCATCATAGATGACATAGGCCCTGAGAGAAATTATTTTCCTCAGGCCCTCCTGTGTGGATTTAATGAAAAAAAATCATTTAATTTTACAATTGAAAAAACTAAAACTTATTTTTATCCGCCTGGATTCAATTCCGCACAAATAGATCATCGGGCATGCTTTAATTGAGAATAAAACAGATTTAGCCATCTTGTAGGAAGGAGGAAACCAATAGTCTGAAAATCAATCTAAAGTCGTGCTATTTCGTAAATGATATTTTTCAAAACCCGATAAAATTTAAATAAAAATAAATCAAAACGTAAAACAAGCCACTTTTGATACCAAAAGTGAGCGCATGAAAAATAAAATAAGTCGGCTTGACAAACCCTTGATTACGGCTTGCTAACCCTTTCGTGAGTTCTATCCAAACTTAAAATCACCCATTATAAGAAGGCCTCTGTAAGAACAAAATGTTTTCTTATGGAAAATGCCGACTGTATTAAAACAAAATCACCTAATAGAAAGGTCAGGACACTGAAGCAAAAAGGCTTCTTTACGACGAAGTATTTTTATTTAATTTTTATAAGAACAACTCTCTTTTTTGAACTGTTATCTTTTTTTTCTGTTTCTTTTTTCCTACCGTATTTTTCTTTTAGATTATTAGTGTTATCTTCATCTTCGACGATACTTTTTATTTATTTCACTTCTATGTAATGTATACATTTACTCCTAAAGAAGTAAAATTTGTTCACGAAATTTGTATTTTATATACAAAAAAGTCAAATAAATAAATAATGCTAATATGTAAAAAAGTAAAGTAAATAAATAATCACAAAGTGATAATCGGTTAGAAGAAATATTCTTGGAAAAAATACAATTACCCAAACGAACAACGAACCCCCTACAATTTGTAACAATGAGCCCCTACAATTTGTTTTATGTATAAAAACGTTTAAAATATTTGAATAATAATTCTTAATAATATGGAGGGGGATTTCGTCAAAGTTAAAAGGACAATTTATGGCATTGGAAAAATGTTCCTACTTTTCCTATACGGTAAGAAAGTGCTCTTGCTGGACACTCAAACACTGTAGTTTTATCATTTTAAAACACACGCAGAATTGTTTGTAAGTAGACAAACACGTATCATTCAAGAATTTGTAACATGTTTTTTTTAACGTTCATTAGTTTTTAAAGCTAACTGTACCAGATTCCATAGTTGCGGCCGTTCTAAACCATACGCCATGTTTTGAATAAAATATAAATTATTTTAATTTTCGTATTATTATCGTCGTGTGGCGAAATGTCCGGTTATATTTCCGGCAAATTTAAATCACCTCGTGAAATTAATGTACAACTACCTAAACATTTTTACTGGAGAGAATTTTTTTTTTTAAAACAAAAACAATTATTTTTTTATTTTCTGATAACATTTCTAACCTTCAACGAAAGGCAAACTGAATAAATTCAATTGTTAGTGGAATATTATTTTTTTTAACGAAACACATTATTTCGTCTCAGTTTTCTCTGATTATTGTATTTAACTAATTAAATATAATATTAAAGTTCTGATAAATAAATACACATTGTTTTATTTCATGCTTTCTTGCTTACCAACAATAAACATGTTGTAAAAAGTATCATATTCAATAACAAAAATAAAAACTAATGGATCATATTAACTATTGGACTGTATCTATGAGAAATCACCTCAGGGGCGCTCTACAACCTAATATTTACAAAACCTATAAAATAGACTCAAAATTAATAAGTTATTATCTGTAGTTATTACGAATAATATAATATATAACTAGTGGCTTGAAACTAAGGACGGGTTGTTTCAAAAAATTTGATGGATTCATCAAATATTTGAAGTTAATTCTCGCATTCTGGGTATGTTCTATTCAAGTTCTGTGATTATTTCAGTTTTGTAAAGCAACTGTCCTGTAATGATATAATAACAGAACTTGAATAGAACTTACACAGAACGTGAAAATCAACCTCAAATATTTGATGAATCCATCAAACGTTTTGAAACATCTCATCCTAAGTCTTTTAACTAGTGATTTTCAGCCAGAAACTATGTAACTACTGAGACCTTATGGCTAGTAGCTTAAAATGAGTACATATTAAAGATCTAGTGGGTCTCAATACACATTTCTGCTATGTTTACTTGCAACTCAAATAATTAATACGCATTTACAAACACACTTAATATTTGCTGTGCTGTTAGTAGTAGTAATAATATAAACAATATCACTGTCATGATGACAGCTCATTACATTATGGAATAAAATGTCTAACTAATAGATTGCTTAAGTGGATTATTTGGTGTTCGATCGTTAAGTCATGAAAGTTGTTTTTTTTTAACATTAACTCCACACAGAAGGCCCTGATGAAAATAATATCCCTCGGGGCATATGTCATCTTTGGAAATGCTGTGTAAAGAGCCCTTTTTAGGAGAGTAATCGTTAATATGTGGGTTGTTCTCCTTTTTAACCTACATCACTTTTACCACTCTGTCACATTTCCACCATTCTGTCACATTTTGTTTTTACTATAAATGAATTCTCTCTGGATCTCAGAGGGAAAATTGTGGCAATAGGGGAAGGAGGCCTAAAATGCCTGTTGGGGGTGACAAACACGAGCTGCATGTTGTGATGGTCCTACCCATGATGCGAGGTTTTTTCACCCCCCCCTCCCTTTTCTCTCTTCGTCGTTGAGATCTCCGATCGGAAGGTTCAGCTACGCTGTTTTCCTGATCTCGTTTTCCCAACCCCTGTGATGCGAACACAGTAAAGCAAGGTTGTTCTGGGAAATTTTACAATAAACCCTTTACTTCACGTTGTGATTGATTTTTTTTTCGAAGCCTCCAGATTATCTGGAGTACGCATTTAATGTATCTACTCTTTTTCGTGGTAACTTTCGACTCTTTAGAAGGCGTGGAAGAATTTTTTCGAATTTTTTGACAATTAAATGGCAATACAAGCTCATTATTTACTTTAATTTAAATGTGCGTACCTAGAAGTGCCTCTCTATGGCCGGATAGGCTGCTTTCGCGTCTCCCAATCTGAAATACCTATCCTATGCATAACCGTTAGAAATATTGTTATTGTTATTGTTAGTAGCACCAATTTACGGCAGAACCAGGGAATCTTAAGGAAGTGATAAAAGGAAAGGAAGGAGAATTTCTTTGCAAACTAGTATTGGCTCCTCCGCTAACCAAGTTGACCGAGTGAGCAGCTCTCCGGACACGACTATCCCACCAATGCATGTCTGAGCTATACCCCGGTATCTGGCGGATCTCTTGGACGATCACCCTGACATACCCGGACTCACTCATGCCAGGGGAAGAACAGCAGGCTTTCAAACCTTTCCCATTCAACTCCAATACTCATAACACATCCAGAGACTACTTTACTGGCTCTGAAAGGGGTATTTCCATTTCTTCCCTTGTCATGACTCTATTCGCGGGCAAGTGGCGCGAAGCTGTGAGGCAGACCGTTAAAGCCGACCGTCTTCGTCTTTCCACCTCCAATAGTTGACATAAGGCGCACTTTGTGGGCATTACGTTTACTTTTGGGTTGACACAGATGAGAAAATGCAACAACGTTACAGGATTTTCCCGCAAGATGCCTTGCTAACGGCTCCTCCACACAACCCTGCAGGCTTCCCGTGATGTCTCAGGTCAGACGCCTCCGTCAGCAAACCGTGACCATGACATACAATTCGGCATCTCTGGTACATAACCTTTCGCGCCCGTTCGCTCGACACGATCCCGCGAAAGGGAATGACCTCCGACACCCCGCGTGACCCGCCCAGTCTGTGGCTGGCACCCCCCCTCCCTCGTAACATGGTAATGTGGGAAAATTCTTACCATTTGACATACGTATTCCACTTACGTATAGTCTCGGTACCATCGTTCACATTCCCCAAACGTGAAAATTTAATTCACGCAATACAACAGGTAGAAATTTCGCAGGAAAACAGGTTGATATAATGTTATACATGTATAGAATCGTGAATCTGGTTCCCGCGCCCTCCTCCTGTCGAAGTCTGCGCCAAACTGTCAGCCAACACCTTCGATTGGGTAAGTTGTACTTTCGAAATTCCACCAATTCAATTGGGTGTACCCTCGTAGCCTTATCGCCTCCGCATTCGTATGTACCTAAGTGGGGACCATTTTTTCCTATGCCCAGGCCGACAACTGATTACTAGGGAATTCGAGGCCATTGAACTCGCACTGTTGTAGCCCGGCAAAACAGATGTCATATAACCCTCGCCGGGGTCCTGAAATAAAAAATATTACGATGGTTTTGTCTGAACATTGATGAAATCAGGTTGCCCGCGTTCTATCCTCTCCGTTTGAAAATTAAGAAAATACATTCACTCACCCCTTACACGATTGTTTAGCAGACGATCTCCTGTCGGGTTTGGTTACATCGATAATCGTCCCTAAATCGCGTATCCTATAATCCTGTGGGTGAAGGAGACAAAACACCTCACTATGAACTTTATTTTCCTAACACGATTCAATGTCTGAAGTTAATACTCCTATCTGAATTATTGAAAAACACGTGTCCTACTCTATAGTTATTTGCTTGATTATTGCATAATGCTAAAATTAACCCCCTTTGTCTGTAAGTAACTGTGTACCTGTTATAACCTGTGGGAAGAAAACAAAGAAACCCCCTCCCCCTCCCTACGACCATTCTTTGCCGTCTGTTATGTAATGTCCTGAAATCTATACTCTGTTCGGTCATCTGTAGTTATTATTTTTAGTTATAGCTTCAGTCAAGCGGTATATTTATTATTAAAGCCCAAATTAATCTACGTAAAGTTTATACGATTTTTTTTCTGTAAAGTTTATTCCGTTATGGTTTAATTACTTCTTTCCCCCCTCTCTTATACCGAGTTATCTCCTTTTTTATTTAATTTATTGATAGCTGATTAATTTGATTAATACACGTAGAAAAGGAGAGTACGTGATATTGTCCACTGTCGTTTAACAATTTATCACCGCGATTACTGTAAACACACCTTTTCACTGAATTTACGTTTTTTGAGCAGTTGTTTGTCTATTATAAAGTTAGTTTTATCTCTTCATATTTCCGCAATTCGGATAAAGTATAATATTATTAGCCAACCCCTATACTCTACAGCTTAATTTTACTTGAAGTAAATCACGAATTTTTATAAAAATATAATTTTACTAAGCGATTAAAACACTGAATTTAATCCGATAAACTAACTTTATTTTTAATTACGGTAATTTCAACTATGTGCTTTTCCTTATTATGTAGCGTTGCAATAATTCACGAACTTGTATTATTTCTATAATTTCCGAATTTCGAACTCAACGGGTCGCATCGATCTTTGAACTCCGGACTTCCTTTTAATAAAATTACCACTATCTGTTTTCACTGAGGTTAATTAACCGTTGCTACGAGCTGATTAGAACCAAAAACTTCCAGACTTAACCGTATTCGTCTACCGAGTTCCACTCACTGACTGTCCCGTTATAAAAAAAATTGCCTATTTCAAACGAAAATCTCCCATCAATCAAAATAAGTTCATGCAATTTTGAGACGTATCCACTAGCTTGCCATCCACCACTCTCGCTTCCCGTCCGTTCCTCCCTTATGCGTTTGTCACCTTCACAATCCTTGAAAACGGGTCCTAACCTATCTCGGTCTAACAATATAAACCAGGGGTGGACCACGCGCTTGACTTAATCTCTCACAGGGCATTTTCTCCCACTCAAAATAAATGTATTACATTGCACTTCCCCTGCATACATTCTGGAATAATTTATTATTATTATCATTATTTTATGACCTAACGCAGAGGAATTTTATTCTGCGCATTATCCTACGAACAATATGTATTCTCCCCTGTGTTTTCCGTATTTGTGAGTGTTTAGGCATTATATACTATCAAACTCTCCCTTTTAGACAAATAGCAACGCCCGTAAGGCTTTTTCTAGTATTAAATTAACTTTTTTATTGATTTCGATTTTCATTTATGGCCATTTATCACCACCATGGCCTAATTTGTCCCTGTTCTTTGCATCTCTACTAAGTAACCTCCCACATCTCATCGTCCCGTTCTCCCGCAGAATCAGATAACAGTCGAAATGATTTGTTGATCTCTTCAAAAATTGCACTCGAATTTGTAAATAAATTTAGAATTAGACAGGCCGTTAAATTTTATGCATTTGGCTAATTATTTTCTTCACTATTTTGTACGTAACCTGGAGTGGTGATTCCGGCTTTATGACTTCTTCAAAGAACCAAAACCATGTTACGTCAATCTCTTAGAACGTCACTTAGACGCAAGAGATCGTAAACCTTCCACATGTCGCTCCTAATAACTGAAACGCAAAAGTTCATAATTAACCCAAAATCTACTTCCTGAACGATCCTTTTCAAAATCTCCTTGGGGTCTCGGTCTCGAATTTCAACAGTTATCAATTTCTTATTTTTGGTCATCATGAAGTGAGTTATGATCAAATTCATAAGGGTCCGCATTCCATACCATGGATTTTGTGTGAACTCTCTGCTCCTTGAATCAGATAAACGCCCTTAGCCCCGCCTCTCTCTCGCTATTCGTTGTGTTCAAAATAATTGTTAATTTATCATTTCCAATTTGTCCAACGTTTTACATCTCCGATATTCTAGCACCTCCCACGCGATAATTAACCCGTATTTTATTACAGACTCCTTCAATTTCGTTTTCAAACACACTCAACAGAGGTCAGTAATATGATCGAATTTAAATATTTAAAAAAAAATTCCCGTCTACTTGTTCAAACAACACTGAACCATGACAATGTTTACCTATTTCGAATGACAACCCACGTGACATAATTAACGTACGACATAAAAGTTGTAGGAGACCGGTTTTTGAGATTTTTAAAAATATTTTATTAAACAGCATTAAAAATAATAATCGCTGTTACTTGCTAGGTTATGTTTTTACTTTTTGAGTTAAAAGAGAGTTTTATATTTTATGTCATCATATCATTTTTAGGTAATATTATAGAATATATATGCAAGTCGATGTGGCCGAAGTTAACTATTATTTGCATGAAATACACTTCTATCACGAGGAGTAACAGCTCTGTTACGTAATTTTTTCTACAAAAATATAAACACATATTTTTTTTTAAACGCACACAGACGTTACGTCTTTAGTACAGGAGATTTTAAAATAATTATAAAATAATAATATTGGTAATTCTGTAGGTTAAAAAGAAAAACGACCCATTTCTTTTCTTCTCGAGGTATGTCAGCAGTTTGTGTCGATCACATCACCTTGGACAGAAGCAATGTGATCGCTATGGGACGGTAGTTGGCCGGGTTGGAGCGGTCACCCAACTTCGGAATACGATGAATGACCGCATTTTTCTAACCAGAGGGTACAGAGCCAACCTTGAGCTACATTTTAAAAAGCTTCGTAAGAAATAGAGTTATTTCTGCAGCGCACCTCTGCAATATCAGGTGTGTCGTCAGACCCCGTAAGACTTGGAGCACATCCCAATGCCAGATGCTCAGCATTTTCATTTAGAAGCCGCAGTGAGGAACGGACGCGACCAACGGCGGGACAGCGCCTTGATCATCGACGGTTGAGTTTTCCGATATTATATATAATTTATTTACAGGTAACACTGTGACCAGTGACTGGTGACTAGTGAGAAGTAAATAGTGACATGCGATTAGTGTCTAGTGACTGATGGTGTATATTTGTGTTTCAGAGCAAGCGAGCAAAGTGGCCGGCGGGGATGGGCTGGGCGGGCGGCGGGGGCGGGAGGGGTCACCCCGCGCTGCCGCCCTTCTTCATTTTCCTCATCATAAGTACAGGTAATAGCTTTGTTATTTAATATATCACTATGCCTTAATTTACAAATGTATCCTTATAAAACGTCCTTTATATAAAAACATTCCTATCATCCTATTCCTACCCCGCTTGATTAACTTTGCGTTAGAGAGCGTCAGTGACTAAACTGTATTTTCGAATTCTGTGTGGCGAGAATTTCTGCGGAATTGGTAAATAAGTGAGCCTCGGTCTCAAAGAGTTCAATGTTGCGGAGGAGGCAATAGGCAGGAGAAAGAAAGGCCATCTTCATATGGTTTAAGTCAACCTTGTTCAAGAGCAAAATGGTTATGCACTTTTCTGATCGATCGTCGAGTCGTGTAGGTTGATCGTCGAGTTGTGTAAATTTTTAAATTAACTTCACTGGTCCTGAGGAAAATAATTCCCCTGTGTCATCTTTGGGGAAGCTGTTTGAAGGGTATTTTTGAGGAGAGAGGAGACACGAACTCAATCAAGTATTTTTCATATATTTTAAGGCTGACAGAGGTGGCTGCCTTATTCAACAGTGAGGTGCTTTTCCAAAGGAAACAATGACTCTGTTACGTGCAACTTATGTGAATGATTGTCGAAATTAAAATTTAAGGGCGCCATCGTGTCTATATCAACAGGAACACAAAAAAAAACAATGAGAACTGCTTATCCCAGGTTGTGTACCCAATTTACAGGCAATCTGGGAATGAGGGTGTTACCAATTCAAGATTCAAAGGCAAAGTTTTCAATCAGCAATAAAAGGTTATATTGTAACATATAAAACATATTGCATGTAAAATACCCTACATCCTAATCTACTCGCTTTACAAAGAGGGCTTTTGTTATAACTGGTAGAAAAACAGGATTGGTCCAACGATCCTCCGAGATCCACATGATTCTTGAATAAAGTGTCTATCCAGGCGATCACACACCTAGTGATCCAAGTTGCCATAAGTGTTGTAAAGGCCTTGGATGAGACCAGTAACTCTCCTCCAAGTAATGGTGGATTCACACCAGGTAGCCATCAGCTTTCAATTCCATCCAGAATTCAGGTAAGGTTGAAAATAATACAAAATACGACCTTGTATTGTGTTAGGGAGATTGTCATCACAGTCTGTCACAAAATTGCCTCGCCGGGCATTCCGATTACAATCAGATTAGTATCTTTCACTCGTTTTTATCAAAGATTACATCTCGTACAATTGATTTTGTTTTGATTCGTCGACCAAGACATACCGAGACCCCAATCGGTCTGTGTTTCAGCTAAGGAATGAAGTTTTATCTTTTTGTCACTCCATAGACAACTTGGTGATACCAGTGCGTAAAAACAAAGACAATTTACTGCCTGTAATGCCACAAATGTAGGTACCTCTTCATGGTTGCATATTTTATATGTAACAACTCTTTCTTCGAAGCAATTTCCATTGGTTTATTGGTCAACCTCCCAAAATTCTAGTATTTTACCATATCATAAATGCACGATAATGGAGATGAGATTTAAACGCGGTGCCTAAACTACCATAATATTGTGGAAAAAACTCTGGAACTGTCAGCTTCTACTACTATCTTATTTTTAGCGTTCACACTTAATTTTTGCGGTTAGATTAGAACTACCCATTCAATTGTGTTTACGTGAATATAGGGACAACATACAAGTAGGCTTAACTCCTTAAAAAAGTCGCTTTTATATTATACAGTCTAGGTTCCAAAGTTTTTAACAAGTTGCCTTTCAGAAACGATTTGGTAATGGCATTAGGCTGTCAATCAACACCAAGCAGCTTTTTCTGAAGGCATTATTTTCAATAATACTTAATACCCAACCTCTCATTACACTGGATAGGAGCAAAACCAACGTAAATTTAAGGGGAACCGGTGGTCTAGAATTTAAAAAAAAAAAATTCAAAATTTCGAAAGTATATTCTTTTAAGAATAAACCGTATTTTTTTTGTAATGGCTTTGACGATATTTAAAGTTCTACAGCCCATTTAGTAGGTCAGCGCAGAAGCAGGTGAAAGGGGCCGGGCGAAACTTCAAACTAATTTATTTCAAAGCTGCTTTTCAAAAAAAAAAATTTTTTTTCAATATTTGAAAAGTATAATCCTTTAAAAATATACTGTAAAATTTTTGCGGTGGCATTGATGACATTTAAGGTTCTACAGCCCATTTAGCTGGTCAGCGCAAAAGCAGGTAAAAGGGCCAGGCGAAACTTCAAATTCCTTTTTTTTTAAAAACAACTTTTTTCTGCATGGTGTGAGGCAAAAAAAAACTACTTTGCCGATTCGTCTCAAATTTTACGATGTTATTTCGTACACCAGTACCTATCGCAGGAACTAAAACAAAGTTTTTACGTTGAATAGGTACTTCTATTTTTTTTACTACAAAATGTAATGAAAAAACAGTCTGTTTTTTGTATTTAAATTTCAAGAACGAGCCATTTTGTCAATTTTTTTATTTATTTTTTATTCTATTTCCTGCAAAAACTATTCTTATACTGATCATAAATATATTTTTGTTTTTGTTTACGGATAAGTAAAAGAGACAAAACTGGATCCACCACCAAGGTCCGTATTTATCAGGAGGTCAACTTCAGCGCAGTTCCTTGACTACTTAGAATTTTTTTTTTTTTAATGACAATATTTTTGTATACTTTTAAAGTCATTTAATATATCTATAAAGTTTGAATGGCATTGTTCACTGTTTTTATTTAAAACAAAAATCCTAAAAAACTCGACGAAATTATGGGGTCTAGACCACCGGGTCCACTTAATGCCAACATGGCTGAGCTATTTTTGTAAAAGCTTTCGTAACGAGCCATCACATCGTGTCAGCTTTTTATGATCATTCAAAGAAATAATTAATGGTGAAGTGGGTAACTGATAAGTGAAAAGAAATTTTACGAAGATATTTAACTATTTCGAGTATATTTTTGGCCGATTAATAATAAACCATCAAACCATTCTGAAGTTTGTAGATAAGCCTATTTTTAATTTTTCTTTAAATGTGGTGAGCCTTTACCACAAATAAAAATATTATAATTATGTCGTGACCGAAATTAACTCGCAACTATAATTAGATGGTTCATTTACCAGGAGTGAAATCTGCTGTATATATGTCAAATTAATTAATTGACTGTAAAAATTTATTTGAAATACAGACAGATTTACAGATTAATAAACAGACCGAAAATGCACAGAGCATATATAATTACGGAGGTAATTGAAGTTTACTAAAATTCCATTAATATGAAGGTAGACAATGGAACTAAGCTCAATAATTATTTGTATCCGGTAATTTGCGACTTCACCAAAACTATTCCCCGAAAACCATTTTAAATTATAATGTAATAAATACTGGCTCTTAGAAGCTGGCAATCGGTATCGCTTGTATTTATATAGATAAGCACACAGTTCATCATAATCGATGACACATCTGCCCTGATGATAGACACTCTTTAGCTATCTAAAACGTTGGCTAAAGAAGGAGGTAGCGCAACGCGGCATAACACCTCAAAAATAAATCGGGATAACCAATGTGAATTGTTTTCGGATTATAATTTCACGATTCATAAATTAATTATATTTATTTAGTGACACAAATAATGCTGAAAAGTAAATATTTTCTAAATTTTCTTTTGTTGCTTTTCCACGGTGAAACCAAGTTCAAAATTTTAGGGAACGATTTTGTGTTTTTTTTTTTAGAAAGACAAACATTCTCGGTTTACGAAAAGTCCGACATTATTTGAGAATCTTCTACTACTACCGCAGGAAACGAAAAATGTTGCTTGTGTCGTGATGGAGGACTTAGCCAGCCGAGGAATCGAACATGGGACGCCTGAGTAGGACCCAAACGCGATGCCAACTCAGCCACTGACCGGTCAAACTGTTAGATTAAATTTTTTCGATTTCGCTCAACCACTGTTGTTTACAAAATAATTGACACGTATTTCCTTGACATTATCCAATGTTGTGAAATCTTAAATAAATTTCAAAAACAAACAAAAACAGAAATTTTCTTGGGTGATTTTAATGAAGTTTAATTTAGAATGAAGATGAATAATTTTTTTTTTCCTTGGAGTAGCTTCTATGACAGTAGCCACTTATTCGGAATTTATACCTTCGTCACAGTACAACTTAATAAACTGTTGGCCAGAGGCATCGATACACATGTTGATGACAATAAATGCTTACACTAGCCAAGACGCGTTTTGTGTATGTTTTTTTGTTAATTATTCTTAGCTATTTTTTTAGGTGAAATCCAGATTTGGTCCAACAATTCTAACTCGAGATATTGTGGCGTGTAAGTTGGCGTTGAGAGTCCTGTTATTTAGTATTTAAAAATTTAAAGTTTTAAAAATTTCGTACATCCACCATAATAAACATTATTTAACAAATTTCTTTACTAAAAAGTGCTCTTAGTTATCAAGACGTAATTTAAGAAACTAGAGCTGCAACTTTACAAGAGCTTTTGTTGGATTAAACACATTAAAGATATCCAAAATCACTTCTTGCTAACCTTTCCAGCATCAAAAAAAAAAGTTGGACAGAGAGTCTAGGTAAAGAAATTGATGATTCTGTGTAAAATATATACTGTAAGATTGACTTATGAGTAGAGCTAAAAAAGTTTTCAGCTGTAAAAACAATTAGAGACTACTCTGTAAACTTACAAATTCGCTTTGGTATTTTCATAGATTCTACAATATCTTTCTAAAATGAAATTTTAGTTTTAAATGCAACCTCATAAAAAGTCTGCATAATAGAACATAAACTCCGTACACGAAATATTCGAAACACAGGACACTGAAGTTGCAGAAGACACTTGAGACTGACACTAACAAAATTCCAAACTGGGTTAAACCTCTAAAACTACAGTCAAATGGCTGGAAAAGAGATTAAGTCAAATTCTGTTCCATGACTTGGATACTTGAATGTTGTCAAAGAACCAGAAGAAGAAAAGGGATACCAAACAGTATGAAGAAATAACATTTACATACGAATATCCAAAAATTTGTTTTACATGAACAATATCGGAAGTCTTTCAGGGTATGTTATGTGAAGGTTCGTAAAACGTGGAATTCGAATCTGCAAAGTTTTAGGATCATTTTCATTCCAAGAAGAAAAATCAATCTCAAGATTTATCCGCTTACTAATAGTATGGCATTTGTAATTCACCGCCAAACGAGAGAAAAGGGAAAGTAACCCAATGAATTTTTAATCCAGCACGAAGGTGTTCATAAAATTTGCGCAAACGGCGTGTTTCCGCGTAAAATGTAACCCCTCGATGTCAGTCCCTGACCCGTTTCATTCTCCTGAAACCTAACTCCACGCTACTCCTCCACACCCCTCCACGTTCTGCCGCTAATGATACCTTAGGCAGGTGAGAATTGTTGCTAATATTCGCCCGCTCCGTGTACTGGAACAGTTTACGGGACATAAATATTTTACGAGGGCGTAGCGTAATGTTTAACAATGCTCGGCGTACTTAATCTGCACTGGGCCTGAGGTGTTTATTAGGAGGAACGGAGCACCGAGTGAGATGTTATTTTAGAATAATCGATTTCTCTCGAAAACGGGATACGTGTTAAAAAAATAGAGGCGAAACATAAAACAAGATTTAGGTTCGTTAACATTATTTTAATACTTATCTCTGAAGAGAACCGTAGTCGAACCAGTCTCTGATCCTGCTATTGAGAGCTCCGTTGTCATTTATTTTCGATAGACCCTCCAGCCGGACTCTCTCGACCTATCGCATCGGCTTGAACTGCAGTGGGAGGGATCAATTTTTCGTCTCTCCTGGACATATTGACCCCAAATTCCAACCCCAAAGAAAACGCCTCGGTACATCACGTCGATAGTGTTCTTAGTTCAGATATATTTTAAAGGTTCAAAAATTGGTGACCGAAAACCATAACCAGAAGTTTGAATAATAAATTAATTTGCAATGCATGTAGACGCACCGAAACGAACAGAATGTTTTACATGACTCAATACTAATTTTTTACTCTCAACGCATTTTAATCAGATATTTCGAATCTCTTCCTGACAGAACAAATTCTATATACCTCGACAACAAATAATCAGACCATCCTGAGGCGTTAAGCTGAATTAGATTGCTTTGCATTCCCTTCATTGGATAACCAACAACTCTGCCATAGGTCACTCTCAGTCGTGTTCTATGTTTTATGATTTGGCAGAGACGGAATGAGGTCTACCAATAGTTTTGGTGAACATAGAATGAGGTCTGCCCAGGTCTTAGCGGTGTTGAATTGACCTCTTCAGCTGGACTCTTTTGAACCATCGCCTTGCACCGCAGTGGGAAAAATGGATTCGTACTTCTGTCCTCCAATTATGGCCCCAGATTTCTTCCTACCGCTCACTTATTTTCCAAAACTTCCTCTCATTACTCTCCTTAAAAATATTCTCTTCACAGTATCCCCAAACATGACATACAAAGGCCCTAAGCGAAATTAGTGTATATTTTTTTTTGTGAATATCTCGCAATGAAATCCTCAATAGGGGCATGTTGTGAGGGTAAAAATAGTGGGAAAGGGAAGGAGATGAAAAAAAGGAAGACAGGGAAGTACCTGGCAGTTCAAATCTGGTCGTTAAACACGGCTAAGGCCTTTTAAGTAATTTTTCAATTCTGAACGGTGTGCTTACAATAGTGAGCGAATCCTCCACTCTGGAACGAGCTACAAATGTATTATGTATTATGATCAATGATTAAAATTGTAAACAACTCAAATAATCAAATAAAATTAGTTTGCACATGCCGGGATTCGAACCAGCGTCCTCCGAATTGCTAGTTGACCACCTTTACCTACCACCACGGAGGCCATCGACTGAACGCTGACTGATTCATATCAACCCTCCACAAAACTTTAAAAAAAACCTCATACCTTTTTCCTTCCCAGACCTTTCCTTAAAAATACCCTCCAAACGGTATCCCCAAACATGACACACATAAGCCCTAAACGAAATTATTGTATAATTGTAATAAAATAGACAAGTGTATATGTGTATGAATATAATAATATTTCAAATTATGTATGAATATAATTAAAAAAAATCAAACCAATCAGTTTATTATGTAAAAACAAAATTGAAGTGTTTGTATTTCAAAAATTCATATTGTTATAATAATTTTTTTTAATGGTTTTTCCCGTGAAAATATCACGGGAAAGATAATGCATTACATGTTAGTGGTAATTTCCATTATTTCAAATATCTCAATGCCCACAATTTACGTTTTTGTTAATTAATTTCATATATTGTATTTAAATAAAATAAAAATTAAATACTGGTTTGCTATTCATTATACGTTAATAATGCCATTATCTCGCTGAGCCACATTAATATTTACGTACTTGAAATCGAATGCTTGATCATAAATAACCCTAAAAATTTTCAAACAAAGCGTATTCAATTAGTTTTCATTATCATTGTGTAATTTAACAACCAAAACTCTGATTTCGGGGTTCACTAAAAATGTTCAACATATTTTTTTTTTTAACTTACCTCAACGGATAACTGTGTCTTTGTTGCGGTATTCTTGTGATGACGTAGTTGAAAAGTGAGCTAACACTTTAGTTTCAGATGAACATTTGCGCGGCCCGTTTCTTACAAATCTTAATTTTGGATTTGAGATCAAAATACACAATCAAACTGAAAAATGATTAGAGCTACTTTACTTATTTTTGATTTAAGGGGGCAAATAGGTAGGACGGCGCATTTTTTGTGATTTTCATGGTATTTTTTCAACACATATATTAACATTTTACTTATACCCAATATTAAAGCCATTTTACACATAAATAAAGTATATTCTAAGTTTTTAAATATTTTCCTTGAAAAATAAAGGACATATCTGCTGCCCCGCATTGCGTTACTCAAATCGCCCATTCGGCTGGCCAATTTGTGTAACTTATGGAGGTCACAATTTTCATCCGAAATCAATTTTTCAAAATAATTTACTTCTTTATAAGTGTTTCTTCTATTACTCCTCACAAAAAAATTGAAAAAGAATATTTTTTAGAGAAATGTGAAAATTACATATGATTTTTTATCATTCCTTTGTACATTTTTTTGCAATAAAAAAAAAATTAAAATGAAGATATTGCTTGAAATTGAGGTTCAAATAGAGCGTATTTACGTAAAAAAAGACTATGTACTGAGTTTGATAACGATTGAGCAAAATTGTAGGAGCTAGAGGGTACACAAATTGGAAAAAAAATAGTTTTAAGAAAAATGCGTTTGAAAATAAGAGTGGCAATAAAATAGTAGTAATTCGACCGAGGGACACTCACTCAAACGATAATTACTTTTAAACTGCGTGAAATTTTTCTTATAAATTTTCATAACATATTTTTGAATAGCTTTACTATGGATTTATTAAAAAAATTAAAGCCTCCATATCTTTTTTTCCCCCTTAAGTTAAAAGATATAGGCCATTAAAGATTTTTATGTTTTTATGATTTTACAGGCGAGTTGGATTTGAGTATAAAAAAACATTAAAAAATAATTTTATATATTTATTACAAAAATATGATGATATTTAAAATGAAAAAATTGGAAATTATTGAAAGAAATCATTTTGATGGGTGTAAATTTAGAATATAAATTACCCAATTGCGACGGAACAAAAATTTTCCATTTATTTATTGAAACTACTTCCAGAAAAAATGCATTTTTAACAATGTAATATTTTTAAATGTTTTTCATTTACTCACAAACGTCCAAAATGACCCTTAAATCATGAAACACTAATATCTTATAACTTAAAGCAAAAATAAATAAAGTTGCTTGCATTCGTACTATTTATTTGAGATACCTTTTGATAACAAAAATAATTTTTCAGTTTAGTTGTGCATTTTGATTTCAAATTCAAATAAAGATTTGTATGGAACGGGCCGCGCGAACGTTCAACTTAAGGTATAAAAGTAGAGCGGTCTCACTCAATCTGCTTTGATCACAGATCAACCACCGAGTTAGATATTAGTCATCAATAATATAGATCTTGAATATCTAGTTTAGATACATCAAATAATAGTCAAATTAATACTGGCGCAGCCCATTTAGGATCGAGTTACGTGTGAACAAACCTTACGGAGTCCATGGCAAGTCAGGTGTGGAATGAATTCCTAGAAACCCACCGAAGGAGTGAGGCGGGGACAGTACCGGGGCTGGGGTCATAAAACAAAAACAATAACAAAAGCGTTTCTATTCCGATGAATAAGATATTTTGAAAACATAATAAGATCATATTATTATAATAATATATCCAATCCTTTGGTCTGAATTCTCTATACGGCTCGGTATACCGTGCTGTGTGTAGTGTATCTTCATTTCCTAGGCTGCGGCAGCGCCCTCTATTGGGTGAATAACTAGCAGTCACCGGCTATGTGGCTTGAATAATTCAAGACTTTTTGATTTACTAGTCCAAACACACACTCCTGTATAATAATTATGTTCCGCTACGAAAAAATCCCACGCCGCAGAATTTAGTTTTCATGAAAATCCCTTTACCTCGCGAGAGTTATGGCTATATTATTTTCCAGCGACCGTAGACCATTTGTTCACATTTGGCTTAAATTAGTAATACATTTCGATTATGCCTGATACGTTTTATAAATTTCTTTTGTGTTTTAGTTTCCCGAAGGAAATTTCGTTTTTAATATCAACCGTTGGGTTTTCGCACATGAGGTTCTAGAGTATTTTCGGATGGATTTCAAATTTGCAGTTTGCAGAATTTGAAATCTGAATTATTATGCAAAAATTACGTTTTTTTGCTTATTATGGTTTTTCACGTTTGGTTCATGATTTATGGAATTTCAAAAGTACTTTTTATATATTAACTCCACAAGTCTGCTGACTGGAGTATTTTTTTTGAGAAAAAGAAGGAGTAAACCTGCATCTTGAAGAGACCTTGAAGAGAGGGAAGAAACACAGTGCCGGCAAATCACTCACCAACATAAATATGTAATACATCTACAACAGAAGATTATAAGGATTAGTTGTCATATGAAATTGTTGGGTTTTATAATATGTATTTGTTGGGATAGCTGGTAGAATGTTTTTTGAATTTGTATTTGAATTTTTTTTATTCGAGTTTTTCACTTTAAAGCTCGTAGACAATACAGCAAAAAATAACTTACTAAGTATTCGTTGAAGTAAATATTTTCATCTTTTTTATCCACCAAATAAACCTTTCTTTTTTTGCTTAGTAGAATTAAAAAAATTGTTCATTTTATTGCTTTCATAAGAATAAAGTTTTTCACAACTTATTTTCTTCCAATAATTATGAACAAATAATGACAGATTTCTTCCCAAACACTTTTTTTTTTAATTTTTTACTTACTAAGATATTCAGAAAAAAATCGTTAAGCTATTATCTCATTGCTCATTAGAATTGAAATTGCTTTATATTTTAACGTAACATTTCTTGTTCTCAGTGTCAACAATTTGCCGCAAGGCTTCGTGATTTTTTTTAAATATTCGCGCACAGTAAAGCCCTTCATTCAAATAATATTGCGTCACTTGTGTCAGACGAGTGTTAAGTCGAATAAACGTAAAATTAAATAACGTAATCACAACATCACTAGTAAGTATCCCTTTCGTCGGACTTTTGTAAATTCTATAACATAAATATAATTTCATTATTAATTTGGCCGTGGTAACTAAAATCGGTGTAGGTAGGTACTGAAATTATTGTTTTCAATATCGTATTATCGGAATATTGACGGTATTACAAAACTTTATTTTTTTTTTATTTGAATTAGCCCCTTCATTTGAACAGACTTTTAGAAAATGTTAAGTCTGTATATTGCAAAAATCGTTTGATAATATTTTCATTCTTCAGATTTTTTTCACCTGTTGTCTAGCTTTGGTAAAAATAAATATATTAATATAGTTGGTCGAAAGGCTAAAGGGTTAAAAAAATATTTTTGTATTTGTCTGCCTCGCTTATGGGTTTCTTTATTCGCTTTCATCATTTTAATATTTTTGGGTATTATTATCATACTACAATGCGCACTTTATTGTGATAACCACCATTATTGCTGAAAACCCTTTTTTTTAATTTTAGTTCTAAAAGATGTTTTATTTGGGTTTAAGCTATAAAATTATTGTGGCAAAACTATTGGCCAAAACAACAAATATCCACGAACTTGAAAAAAATTGATCTCGAACATTAAATTGACTATGAAATATAAGTCAATTATTTTGGGTGTTTTATTCCGTTTATTAAAGTTAACAAATACATTATGTTTTAATGGGGCACTCTAGCAACGTATTTTATTAGATGTATGGATTAAAAATACTAAATTGGCATGATTTTAGGTTTTCACGGCCAAAAGTATTTTTGTTATTTATTTTTGGGGTGTTATGCCGTGTTGCGCTACCTCCTTCCTTAGCCAACATTTCAGACAGCGTTACAGTGTCCATCATCAGTGCTCATCTGCCCTGGTGATGGACACTGTAAGCTGTCCAAAAAGTTGGCTAAAGAAGGAGGTAGGTAAAAATAAATAACAAAAATACTAAATAGGGTTTAAACCTTGTATTTATTTTCACTTTTGTATGAAACTGTTTATCGGTTTTTTTAAGTGCATTTTTCGACGCATCATTAGTTGGCAGTCATTTTTGTGTTACCTAAAAAAATCATACTGAAAAATCAGTGACAATTATAAGAAATTTTCGACCATGTGCTCCGATCAATAATTCTTTCAAGGAGGTTGATGGATATTGTTGAATGGATGTCCGATTATTTTCAATTATTATAAAATAAACATCCGACGAAATTTTAAAAGAATCACAATATTGTAAAGGGATTTTAAAGTTTTTGGTATAACTTATTAGTAAAACTAATTGTTTTTTTTCTTCAAAATTCGCAAATTCATTGTGTGGCATCATTATTTAATTTAATGAAAACAAATAACTTTGTGTACACCACTATTTAATTAACAATATCAACATGTTTCGAAAACTATGTTTTCTTCGTCAGGATAATATTTTTTTATTAACTTATTATCCTGATGAAGAAAACATAGTTTTCAAAACATGTTGATATTGTTAATTAAATAGTGTTGTTCACAAAGTTATTTGTTTTCATAAAACTAATTTGTTTTATGTGCAAAACAATTTGCCAACACGTTCAAGCAATTATAAAAACGTTCTCACCATAAAAAACTTTTTTTTGTCTATGTTCACTATAATATATCAGCAATCGTGAAAATTCATCGTTTGCTACTTCTGTTTGTTTTGTTTTTTCGTTGGTCGCGTGACGATATTTAGCTGCGAGCGGCAGTTTTCTTCACAGAAATTGTGAATAATTTACCATTTTGATAAGCACCTACGTTGGGCTTTATTTATGTGAGAAAAGAGTAATTAATTGCCTCTATTAAAGTGACTTATACGAGTTACTAAGGTATTAACTGTTGCACGTGGCGGAATAAACCTAGGAATATAAATAAAGAGTTATTGATGCAACACTTACGACCTTTTTACTAAAATGACAGCCTAGTTATTATAAACTTCTTTCGTTGGACGTAATTAATGAGAGGTTTATTGTTTATGAACAGATAAGGGTCGAAATGAATAATGAATTTCACGAATAAGAATTATTTATTTTTTATGCCTCAATATTTTACATTTCAACGTGAATAAATAATGTATTGAAGGATGTAACATGAAAATTTAACCTCCATGGACGGGGGGTAAGATTCTCGAGTAGGAAACTAAAGGTCACGGGTTCGATCTACGGCGTGCGCAAATAATGAAATAAATTAAATCAATTAAATAAATTTTATAAATTAAATAAATAAATTTAATTTATTAAATAAATAAAATACATTAAAAAAATTAAATTAAATAAATACATTAAATAAAATCAATAAATTCCGATTCGATTCGTTGCTCTAAATAGCTTTAGTGATATTTGGTGACCAGATCTGAATAGCCAGGTACTTCTCAAACTTCCTCTTTCTCATCTCTTTTCCCAGACGTTCCCCAGTATTTGATGACCAGATCTGTATAGCCAGGTACTTACCAAACTTCATCTTTCTCTTCTCTTTCCCCACTTCATAATTATATTTTTTTCTTAGCAAAAAACCCAAAATAAATATTAATATTATAATTATTGGATAACTTTTAAGGTGCCATTTACTTCTAAAAAATCTTCAGGATTATGTACAAATACGACTTGTTTATTCTTCATTTTTCCCATTACTGTAACTTCCTTGGCTTAAGTCCAATTATATAAGTATAAATACTTATTTATTGAAGACATTCATTTGTACAGGTAAATACGAAAAAAATTAAAGTTATTTACATTTTTACACACTTATTTTTATCTCCTTACTAATAGACTATTTTAAATTTCACAAATCTGATTAACGTCCACTTCACTACACTAATGGTTATTAAATAACGATAAAAAATAAATTTTATCTGTTGCATAAAATTAAAAACATGTTTATCGGTAAAGCCCTTAGTTATATTCATGACGCGCATTTTTAGTATTAATTGATGGTGAATGTGGAAGATTTCCGAATATGATGAACTGAGTTTTAGGATTGGCTCTAAGAACTGTCGTGTCTGTGATAATTCTGAAATGTGGGATTCATGTGGGAGTTTATTCCAGGATTTAGGTTTTGCAACTCCGAATATACACTTACTGAACTTAATATATTTTTTTAAATGCTCTATACAAGAGGCACTGAAAAAATAGATCGTTAAAGGCCTATGTCATCTTTGGGGGTGTGGAGGTTCTTTTTAGGCAAAAAAGGAGAGGAAATTCTTGGAAGGAAAAGGGTATGAGGAGTGACAAACGTATGTGTATGTCTGAAATCCCGACTCATTCGTGTGTTATTGTATTGCTTTATCCGAATTTTGATAAATTTGTATGAATTTTTCTCATTTAACTACCTTTGTTATGAATAAATAACACGCTTTTGACCGCCTCTGTTGTGGTTAACTCTTTTATATAATAACACACTTTGTTTCCAGAGATCACGAGCTAAAATCACTGGAATGGAAAAATGAAAATGATATTACGTACTTCAAACACATGATACTTCAATTCTTGTAATTCCTCATTTTGAATTTCATTCTTGCAAGATATTCATAAAATCGCCTGTTAATAAACCACAACTTGACAAAGAAAAACTTTAAAGTTGCAGCAATTGGTATGAATAACCAAATGTTTAGCCCTTCCTAAGATACTTTCCATCCTCACATTAATACTCAAAAAGAGATCATACCGAGTTGCACTGGTTTTTTGGAAATTTAGACTCTTGCGTGATATCACGAAAATATTTAATTAAAAAAATGAACCAACTGCACTATTTCATGCAATTTTGCTTTTAAAATTAAATCGCCTGCAGTTTTCCTGGAACCTCACAAATTAATAAAGCGGACCATCCCCCAACGTGCAGTCTACACCCTCTGCATAGAGTATAAATAGAGTACGAAGGGTATAAATAGATCACAGTAGAATGGAGTAGAGCACGGCCTGCGGACAAACTACTGTATATTATTCCCGTCATGCACTTAATTGCAGTTCGTTCTGCTCTGACATGATAACTCGTCATTCTGCTCTGACATGACAGCTTGTCATTAAATCTGTGCGACATAACTTGAATGTTGTACGAACCTACTAAAATTACGACATGGTTTGTCTTGAGGCGACGGAAAGAGCTGCAGTGAACCATATAATTGAATTTTTCCTTGTTTGTACAAAAAACTGTTATAATTTTACAAAGATTGACTAAGGCTTTGTTGTTTCGCCGCAATAATTTAAATTATTGCCAAAAATGCCTTTTTTTTACATTTGAAAGGTTCCCATTAATAGGTGTATTTCTGATTTTTATCAAATTGTAATAAGCTAAAAAGCTTAAGATGAAGACCAGCGAATTGATGCAAAATCATACAAAATCATTTGGTTTAAAAATTTGATGGCTTAGAAATTTTATAAATGCTTCAGTTAAATACTGCGAGTAGAATATATCTTGACCTTGGAAATAATTGAGTATTTTTTTAAGTTTTTTTGTAATTCTGGAAAAAAATAAAGTACCAGACCTAAAAAAAATATTTTAAGTACCAAAATCTCCTACTGATGAATCAATTTTTTCGGCATGAATCTGAATGGGCGGCGTTCAACGAATTTGGATTTGAGAATTAAACCTTGCGCCGTCCGCATAAAAACTACATGTACATATTGTATTGTCTGTGGGCTTCGCGTTGCTTGGTTCCGTGCAATCGATTTTAAATTTCAATGCTATTATTATAAACAATGCGTAAAAAATGAGTTAATGTTTTTTACAGGTCTTTGCGAAATCACGAAACTTGTAAAAAAAACAACTCCCGAATACCTTCTCCAACCATTCTAAAATAGTCTTCTGAAGTTTTTTTAAATCCCTCACAAATGGAGGCGGGGATTCGCAATTCGAATTTTTCAAGGACTAGTGGATCACCTTAAAAATGTGATAGTTGTCCTCTTCTACTGATCACAATTTGTTCAAAATCTGAAATGGACTTAGAATCGGCATTTGACGGAGACATTTCAGCTGTCGAAAAAACAAAACGGTACTCACTGGCCATTTGATAACGTTGTTACATTCGAATTTCTGTTAAATAACCCGTCTTTAGAAATGTATTTGATAAACTTAGTTTGTTTTGTAACATAATGCATAAGATAAAATGACTTACATAATATTATGTTAATAATTTCGATTAAATAATAAATATTCAATCCTGATCCAAAATCAGGAAAAAGTTTACAGCAGATTGCCAAATTTAAAATGGGCACTCTCTGCCTGTAACAATAAAATAAATAAACTATTTTACCTATACCTTCCCTCAGGGTGTAGTATCAGGGCATACCCGAAAGACAACCATAGAATTTTCTGAAATTACCGATGATTATGATTTTCTGAAAACTCGTTCATTTAAAATTTATTTACAACCCGAAAAATATTCAAAGCCCCAAAATGTACCAAATCAAGTAATTTGCTACCTACAAGATCATGTTATGAAGCGAAATAAAAATAATTAACAAAAACACGTTATTGAAGGCGATGAAAATATTATACTAACTTAAGAAGTAGGCAAATCCAATATCTCTTAGTGCGAAACTTACCTGCTTACCAACCTAACACTTTTGAAATAATTAATTAAAGAACAAGTTTAAAGGGAAAATATTGACTTGGGCTGTCACTACGTCATATTGATGAAATGCTCGGTTTGAACCTCTTAGCCGATAGCCTGTCTGGAAATGACAGTTCATGGAATGAAAATGATGGGAATTCAAAGATTTAGAGATAAGATAATTTGAAATAAAAAAAACATGATGTATTTTCTTTAAACTTTAATTTTCTTTTAAATCACAGTTTTTTCGGTCAACAGTTCGACTGGGGAACGTTTTTTTTCATTATTTTTATTTAGAAAACGAACTGTTTGCAATATTTTTTTAAGATACAGTAAATATATACATGTGTTTTCATAAACCTTTTAAGTCACATTATATGAAAATATTACTTTTTAATGGTTTTATGTAGAACAGTCTTCAAACTACGACGTGGTTAAATAGTCAATGCTGATTAAATCATTTTTAATACTGATCACTAAATTGAGGACTAATTTTTTACGTTATTTCGAAAAATACATAGAAGAAATTAATCAATCCTCAAATCTTAAAATAAAAAGACTCGCAATTTTTATCATAAAAAATGTTAATGTCGTATATTTTAAGATTTTTATCGTATAGTTCAAGATTTTTGATATGTATCACAAAGGGTCTCTCCAAACTGGCCCCTCTATACCGCTGGTAGACAGGTGTGTCCGCCGAAAATAAATAAAGACTTGGATAATACTCACCCAATGAACCCGGACAACTTTGCTAAGTCACCAAGCGTAGCAAACCATTTGAAGTAGGTTACCTATGGTTGAGGTGTTGGTTATCCAATAAATGATTCCCGGGGCGGCGGTACCCATCTCCCTCTACGTTAAGTATAGAAAAAGGTAATTTATGGTCTAATTATGCTTGTAATTATTATAGCAAGCAATAAACCGATAGCCTTTTTAAAACCAAATTTACTGCGTCGTTTCTTTTTAGATCTTTGTAACAACATTTGGTTTCCACTTACAAGACATTCAAACCGGTTTTATCGACATTGTCAATGCGACATTGTCTCAAGCACGCCTGCGGATCGCCAACAAACAAACAATGGTTAACGTTTACTTGATATACTTCAATTAGATTCTAGTGGGGTCTAGATTAGATTAGATTCTAGTGGGGGGAGTTACCAAAAAATATCTACAGTATTATGTACCTGCCAAGAGTTCATTCATATACCTAATATTATACAGGTTGTAATTGAAATTTACGTAAACTAGGAACCTTAGTAGTTAATAATAAATACCTACGTCGAAAAGCTTTCATTAAAAAATGAACGTCAGGTGTCAAGGAAAGTAATTGACGTACTTTATCCAATGACTTCTGATATTATTTTGTGCGAAAAAATTAAAGTTATTTTCTATGCAAAAAAAGCTTTACGAAAATTCTTTCACATGTCAAAAGACGTCAGGTTTTTTTCATTATTTTTTTTTTATTCCGAATAATGTCAGGTATCACTGATTAAAAACAATTCAAGAACGTCCCTTAACACCATGATATTTGAAAGTTTTTTTTAATCGACTCTTCTTCCACCTACTAAGGTTCCAAGTTTACCTCTGAGCAAAGTAACGTTCACAAAACGAAACAATCAAGTTGACACATTTCTCCTTTCACCACTTACCAAGTCGACAGTGTCATCAGCAAACGTATTGTCCTTAATTATTCACCGTATAATTATGATAATTGATGTTCCTCAAACAACTGTGGAGACGTTAACGACCAGATTCGCGTGCGTTTAGTACTTAATTCGTGCACTAGCAACTCTAAGAACGTTTACAATGAAAGTTAATTGACAGACTCAATTATTTTATTTAATGAATCAAGCCCACACTGACAGTAGGTCTAAATTCTTAATGATTTTGAGGGTATGATTATTTAAAAATTGAAATAACTATGTACTAACGTACAACCTTTTAGTACATCGAAATGATGACGGAAAAAAATATGGCAGTAGTTGGTCTTTACTCATAAAATATTTCTTCTTGAGTAATTGACAGTACAGACTATGATAGTTTTTTGTTTGATAAGCCCCCACAGGGCTCACAAGCTCCAACGGCTCGGAGGGCTTTGAAGCAAAGAATAGATGGTTATCTTAAGATTTATCTTGGGGTAAAAATAATCTCTTTGAATTTAGTGTTTCAAATGCCCAATCACTTCTAATTACGTCAAAAACGGATCGAAATGAAAATCTAGTCTTCTTCAATGGAAGCAATCTTCTGAACAGGCCCTCCATTGATATGCTTGGTGGGACTCTAAGGATGGGTTGTTTTAAAAAATTTGATGGACTCATCAAATATTTGAAGTTAATTTTCACGTTCTGCGTAAGTTCTATTCAAGTTCTGTGATTATTTCGGTTTTGTGAATCAACTGGTCTATAATGATGTAATAATAGAACTTGAATAGAACTTACGCAAAATGTGAAAATTAACTTCAAATATTTGATGAATCCATCAAATTTTTTGAAACAACCCGTCCTAAGTGACCAGCTCAAGTACGGGGGCTCTATCGAAGCCAGAGTAAAATTAGCCTCTCAAAACTGGGCGTACTGTACAAGGCCCGCAGACACTTCAATAGTACAAAACTGCTAGTCCTGTAAAAATCACAAGTACGCCCAACTGTTGAATCTGGCAGCCACCTCTGGTCTGAAGCCCCAAAATACCTGAAAAAAAACCTCGACTGTGTGCAGAAACGGGCAGTCCGTTTGATAGATTCTCCTAATTTAACAAACGGATTGCAATCTTTTTAGCACAGGCGTCGGTTGGGAGCGCTTTTCTTGTTCTACTGGTATTTCAATGGAAGATGCTCCGAATAACTGCATAGTGTGGTGCATAGTTGGGAAACACGCCAAACGCGTGCCCAACATGTATACATGGTTGATTATTTGTCACATGAGAACGGGTCGCTTCTTCAACTCGTTCTTGTATTCAACAGCTCGGCTCTCCAACGATTTGCCGGCTTTTGTATTTCCTCCTTCCTACAACATGGGACTATTCCTTCCTCTCCTCAAAAAGATCTCCACCAAGAATAAGTAGGTCTGAAAATAGTCACGAAAACAGAAAATAGAAGATTTCACAACGCAGAATTTATATTGGGAGGCAGTGTGGGTACCGCCACCTCAGGAACCGTTTATTGGACAACCAATCTCTATCTAGGTCACTCCAAGTGGTTCAGTACATCTGGTGCCTTAGCAGGGTTCATGGAATGAGATTTATCAGTGTTTTGGCGGCGTTGCAACGGCCCACCAACTTCGTAAGAGGTCGGATCGAAAGGGACTGGTTGAGGGAGACCTTTGGACTTCTCCAGCAAGACTATCTCGACCCACTGCCTTACACTGCAGTAGAAAGGATGAATACATGCTTCCGTCACTCTTGAATACACTGACTCCCAGATTCCTACCCAACCATCATTCCTCCCCACAACCGCCTCTCCTTGCTTTCGCTAAAGAGAACCCCTCCCCCATAGCATTTACAAAGATTTTATAGACCCTCAATGATGTTTTTTTCCTTTTGGTCTTTTATTTGGGTCTTATTTTAAAAATCTTTAGTCTTATTTAAACTTATTTTATTCATTTGCACATCTTTCAAGCAGGGGTGGCTACAAAATGATTTATATGTTTTTTGATGATAGATGGGTACGTCTCATGCTTTTATATTGCATGCTGTACTTGGTTTTCATTATACTTACGAAAATGGTACTCCACCAATAATAATAAATAGTTACGAAAATAGTAATTAAAACAGAAAATAAAAAAAAATCTTAGTTCAGAATTAAACTTAAGTTCCTACAAAAAATCGTTGACAATTGATACCACTTACGTGATACAGCTGAGTATTTTTAAAGATTTTCAATATCTCGAAATCTCCATTGACCCAGCTCGTTTTGTGTGCGCTTCGTTCAGCATGATACGACCGTTTTTTTGGCCGAAATAAATTCACCGATGACAAGAGCCATCGCTCAAGCTGAATAAAACTGAAACGATGTTTGAACTGAACATGTAAAAACGGCAGTTGACATGTTGCATGCAAATGGTTCACCAGAAAAAAATGGAGCACTTAACCCAATCCCTGCCATTTACGCGGATCGGCGTACGAACGTTCCGTGCCACAACTGCCATTTACGCCGTATCACGTAAATCGCCAGTATGAATGTTTCGAGGATGGTATTTCTAAGTTCTGATGGTAGATGGGGCTAAATATTATTTTGTAAAATATTATGAACTGTTTCTTAGCGACATCTCTTGTAAAATATGATAATTTAAATTGTTTATACTATGAAAAGCAGCATCCAAAAAAGGTCAACAGATTTCTTGGCGCAGTCGTTTGATTCTCCCGCCATCGCAGCGTCGTGTGTGTGTATGTCACGTGGTTCTTATTGCGTTCTCTGTGGTGTGGTTCTAAAAGTTTTTTTCATATTCGGCGGAGATGTGGACTTGAGTTTTTATTCCCGAATTGAGAATTTAGTTTGTGTTTTTTTTAATTTAGTTTGATATTTCATTTCGTGTGTACTTTTATACAATCATTTTTGAAACTTTATTTTTAATATCCCTAAATATGTCAAGACGCAATCTCAGTGAAGAAGAGATAAGAGAATTCGTCCTCGATATTGACTCCGAAATTGAGGAAAGTGATGATGACTTGGATTTTATAACGCAACTTAGTGACAATGAAGATGAGCCTATGGAGACTGAAGTTACCCAAAGAACTTCGTCGGGAAATTGGACTGTGAATTCCGGAAATTTTAAACCAATAATCCATGAATTTAATGATTTTCCATCTGGAATAATCGCGACCCCATTATTATCAGAAAATTCCCCGGAAATAAATTTTTTTAAACACTTTCTAAATACAAATATAATGGCCGAAATTGTCAAGGAGACAAACAAATATTATCAAGCAACTATTAGAAATAAAGTTATTTCTGAACATTCACGGCTTCGCAGGTGGAAAGATACATCAGTTAATGAACTCTACATATTTATTGCAGTGACAATGCTTATGACCAGAAATAAGCACCACACGATAGAAGAGCATTGGTCGAAAGATCCCCTTCTGACAAGTAAAATATTTGGCAAGACGATGGCAAGAAATCGTTACCAGATATTGCTGAGTATGCTGCATATGTCAGACCCTGATTCACAAATTGCTGGTGACAAATTAAATAAAATTAAACTTCTGGTCAATCACACTCGAAAAATGTTCAAGGAAACAATGGTGCCATACGAAAATCTATGCATTGACGAGAGCATTATAGAGTTCAAAGGACGTCTTAAGTTTAAACAATATATTCCATCCAAACGCCATCGGTTTGGAATAAAAATGTTTGTTTTGTGCGACTCGAAGACAGGTTATATTTTAGATATAATTATTTATTGTGGAGATGGGACGGATGTCATTGACGAGCAATGTCTTGGGGCTTCAGGGGCTGTTGTCACCACTATGTTAAATGGCTACCTCGGTAAAGGCCACAAATTATATGTAGATAATTGGTACACTAGTCCAATATTATTTAAATTTTTGCATGACCACCAAACTAACGCATGTGGAACGGTGCGAAAAAACCGTAAAAACATGCCAAAATTTAATAAATTGAAGAAAGGGGAAATTACTTCTCAGTATTCCGATTCACTGATGGCATTAAAATGGCACGACAAAAGAGAAATTCACATGTTAACGACGCTTCATGATGATAAAGTTTCTCCAACTGGGAAAATAAATTTTAGAACTGGAGAAGTAGTTTCGAAGCCAAATTGTATTCAAGATTATAATAAAAATATGGGCTTAGTAGATAAAGCGGATATGATGATAACTAGTGTAAATTCCCTTAGAAAATCAATTAAGTGGTACAAAAAAGTTTTCTTTCATTTAATCGATTTATATTTACTGAATTCGTACATTATGCACAAAACCGTTAGTTCCAAAAACATTACTTTTCCTGATTTCCAATTAAATGTGATAAGACAATTATTAGAAAACATCATACTCCATCGCACCCTGAAGTTGGTCCATGTTCGTCACAAGATGTGCCATTACGGTTATCTGCCAAAATGCTAGTAAAACATATGCCGATACCAATACCCGCAAAGGAAAAAACCCAAAAACCTTATAAAAACTGTTATGTTTGCTCAAACACTAAACTTAGACCAAAAACAAGAAAAGCGACGAAGTACATGTGTGGCGAATGTAACGTACCGTTATGTGTTTGGCCATGCTCAACAATATTCCACGAGAAAAAAGAATATTAATTTTAAATCTTTAAAACATTGTGTAAATAAAATGTAATACAATCTATGTAGTGCAATATCAAATATAAAATGTGAAAAAAGTTGGAGAATCGTTGCCGAACTCGATACACTCCATAATGACATGTGAGTGTTTATCTTATATCTCTTTGTTTATTTGGTTAGTGAGTCAGCACTATGGCCGGTTCACCGCACTCAATTATTCTGATGGTGTTTACTATTTATGTCAAAAATACGTTACGGGACACACTCGAGGATTCAAATATCTTATAAAGTATGTAGTAAAGATATCAGTTATGAGTGTCTAATATAAACAAAGCCCTCAATGGCAATGGGAATGCCGTAAAGATTAATTTAATTGAGAACTTAAAAAAGACTGAAATAGCTTGGCGCGTCATAGTTGACAGAGTATATTGTCTGGGCAGCTATTGGGTTAATCAGGTTTTCGTCAATTGAAAGTGATATCATATTTATTGGGATTTTCAACAGTAAAATTAATTCTCGTGTGATATTAATATTTTGATTTTCTTGAAATGAGTAACTACCGCATACACATAATATTATGCTGTTTATCCACGCCCGTTAAAGTCCGATGGTTTAACGCTGATTCTAACGTATGTACCATTTCGCTCGATGCCTTTTCGATCAAAAAAAAGTCACGGACAGAAAATTTTCATTATTATTTACCTTTCCCAATTTTTACATTTTGTATATACAAAATTATAAAAATTATAAGAATAATGGGAACTCACAAAAGCACAGCCTGTGCGTGGGTTAAATACATTATGTTATTGTACTTAGAAAGAAACAAACAGTGATCATATATACGAGCAGCAAAAACATGACTACCATTTGTCTAAGCAGTTTGTTTAATAAGTGTATACAATGGTGTGCAGTGGAAAAATAAGTGGAAAGTTTGTGAGAAACATTAAGTGATATATGTACATACATAAAATAAATAATGTTTTAACTTCTGTATTGTGAAGCCATAGTTTTAAATCTTAGTATTGAGGAAGTTTAGTTGTCTATTGAATGTTTTTCGGTAAAAGATTGAAAATACGAGGTCCAATGAAACTGCTCTGTATTTGCATTTGTTTGGTATTCATTGGGGGGTATATAAATATATATTATTTATAGTGTTGATTCTGTTTTCGTATTTTCGAATTTACTTTTGTTTTTAAAGATATAATTCAGTGTTTGAGGTATAAATAGTTTACGGAGACAGAATAGCTTCTTTGTGAAGTTATGTATTACAGAAAAGCTTTTTTTCGACACAATGAGTGACATTGTGTCAAAAATGATCTATTTCTGTAATAAATAACTTTGATAATATAGTTTTGAGTTATTTGTAAAGTTTTATATATGCATCAAGCGCACCACCCCATCCTATTATTCCGTACATGAGTGAAGATTGCATCACAGAAAAATGAAATTTTTCATTTTCAATTTGTCAATATTGAGCACTTCTTTAAATTTGTAAAATATGTACGTAAGATATCTTAATTTAGAAACGGTATTATTCATTTGTGATTGCCAATTTTCGTTGATATTCGACGGAAATTTGGTTAAACACGTCAACTTGTACACCACGCTTCGAACATGTTGGTAGCCCGTTTTGAGTACGATGCGCTTCTTTCCTTGTCATTAAATAACAAAAATAGATTTTAATGGAAATTTTATTATCCTTCATCGTGAAGACGAATGCTTATGGAATACGAAGTCAAGCAGATTTGACATAAATAAACCACTCGCACATTTGACCACAGATAACTGAGCCGACTGAGCGGCGTCTCATGTTCAGCTGCTCGAGCTGCATGGGCACCAGAACAAGCATAGTTCAAAGTCAACATGATCGAAAATCGAACCGTTGAATATGGACGGGCGTGAGTACAAAGCTTAATGTTTATTTAAGTTGTTTATTTTTTTTCATTTCGTTACCCAAAGGTGGTAAATAAAAATTAAAAGATTTCTAAAATATTTTTTTGATAACATAAATGCCATTCTATAATAATAATGTATTTAACACTGTAGCTGATATACTTTTATATTGATAACAAAATGTACATAAGTATCGGTAAGCACGCATCAACAATAAATAATTGATTAAAACAGGAGCAAGTACTTTTATATTTACAGGCATAAATATTTTATTGGTATTTTTTAAAAGGAATCAAATGCATTTACAATAAATGATTCATAAAGAAGTGTAAAAAGGCTTTACAATAATTAATAAACTATAATAATGAAATGGCATGCATGAACAATAAATAGCTGTTAAACTGAAATGAAAATGAAAATGAAAAAAAAAAATATTTGAAAGTAAAAATATAAATTAGTAGATACTTTTCCAAAATCAGATATCAATCATTTGCAATATGATACAAAACAACGGTAAAAAAAATGTATAAAATTAAACAGTGTGCCGCTAAAAGAGACTTGTGTGAACGTAAAATACATTGAGCAAATATTTCATATTAATAACACGATATATATGATTGTTATAAAAACTTCAAGACATTTGTTTTTGAAGAGCTTTATTTTACAACCAAACCACTCCACTGTGCACCCATCGCCCATAACTAGTCAATAGTCGCTTTGACTATATTGATGGAATTGGAAATATAATACGATGTCGGTGGCTCGTGATTACGTTTTCTTAGAATTGTCAAATAATTCTCAAATCATCGGAAATTGGCGCCAAAGAGGCTTTCAAAAGCGGCCATTTTGATTTAGGCAATGAACACGGTGTGACTCAATAATAATCGAGCTTTCGGGAACTAATTTTGATCTCCAATAGGACTTCAGTATTCATTCTGGGTTAAAACTTTTACGTGGGTATATCGTGTATGGTATTTGCCCAATATTGATAGGCCTACCTAAATTATGTTCACACTACGGCACGCCACGCTTGTATGTATAAAGATCTACGTGGATTAAACTATACCAGTGCAGAACCATGAAAATTCACGAGATGTTATGATTATAAGATTAATGAAGCTGGAAGTATTAAAAACCATATATATTTACTTCAGATTCATTGCCAACCAACAGAAAATATTTACCTGTCGAATGTTGGTTATCTTGAAAAACAACGACATCTATCCAATGACATTAGATGCCAAATGAAATGAAAAAAAATCCATAACTATGTGGGTCAGCCGACGACCCCGTGCATTTTTCTGTTTTATGGGCGTTTACACCATAGAAATCCCTATTTATTTTTTTTGCCGTTTGTCCATTTATTGGGCAGAGAATATTACTTATATTTGACAAAATATTTTTTCCTATAAATGATTTTTCCACATTTTTTTTTAAACAGCATTTTATATATTAATCCTTTGCAGGAATACCTAAAATACTAAAAATATGTTTCATGAATTCTATTAGATATATTAGAAGAAAGGTAATTTTGTGGTCTCCCTTCGGCCCCAGTTAGTTGCGGGAGAGTGAAAAAATTCAAATCACGTTATAATCACACTGACTGAACAAAAACAATAGTTCCGCTGAGGTATGAAAAGGATAACCATTAATTTATTTTTTTTAAATAGACAGACGGTTAAGGTGTGCCCAATCTATCTAGTTAAGTGAAAGCGCGAGCGTTATCTCATTAACATATCTTTACTCTGTTAATTCGTCAAGTATTTGAAAAAAAAACCGTAGTATTTCTTATATATTTAATTCAATTTTTAATTCAAATGTGGTTCATATTACGCATTACTTAGAATACTTCACATTACTTTCCAACTTACCCACGCTCTAACAACTGAAATAAGTATTTTTAAATACGTATTACGATCAACTTCTGCGCTGCGTTATTAGAGACGTTGGAATTGTCTGGGTGGATTTAAAATTTTCTCGGATTCGACTGTTGCGATATTTTCTCGATCACCTCCAAGTAAAAACATTAGCAAATAACGACATGCTAGGTACTTTCATTTAACAATGGATAAGACATTACCGCCAAAATTCTAACAAAAGGTTTTGTTTACTGCATTACCTACCTTTCATTATCAGTGCAGGTAGAAAAAAATATATATCATTTTTAATTATGTGATACAAATTTTAAGTCATCTAATTAGGTAAACTCTACATTTATGTAAAATTTACTGATAGCTTTGACGTGAGTATCTTATATACTTACGAGCATTTTTTTAACAAATTTCAATTAGCTCTTGTTTAATTTAAATAAGAAAAAAAATATAACGAACCGTTCTTTACAAACTCTCTACCCCTGCTGTGTGATATTTTCTCATTCATATTATGATGTTTTACTTTTTTTAATCACGTTTATCTTTGAAAATATGACGTGAAAATGTATTATTTTTATGTAAGTTATCATACGAGTATTATAAATCCTATATACTTCAACGTATGTTTTTTTTTATTTTCTTTTTTTATCAACTTCACTTTATGTTTTCTTTAATCATCACATACGATGGCCTACGAGGTCGAGGGTTAAGGCTTTTGACTCACAATCCGAACGTCGTGTGGTCGAATCCCGGCTTGCGCAATTAAATTTTATTCAATTTATATGTGTTATTTCACAATAAAATCATTTTTAATGATGTATGATATATTTGCGGCACGTTAAAGAGTTAAAGATACTCTCAGCATTGCCCTGGTGTAAGACCACCATTCAGAATTGTAATGTTGGTTGAAATGGCTTTGGCTATATTTAGCGACCAGATCTGAGTAGCCAAGTTCTTTCCGTCCTTCTTCTTCATCATCTCCATCCTCTCTCCATTACTTTCATCTTCACAACGCACCCCAATTGGGGATACCATAGTCTCATTGATCCAGACGGAAGCAGCTGGAACTCTCTCTCGCTGGAATTAAACCTAAACATCAAAAAATTAAAATTAAAAAAAGCATATATATTACTTAACTTTTTTTTTACAGTAAACAATATGAATTTTATGAGGAAACTTCGCTTGTTCATGCAATTATTATATTAAAATATGTTTGTTTTCTAATAAACTGAGAATTAAAAAAAAAAATTGTTGAATTTTTTTAAATATATATTTTTTTTAATAATACATTCATTTGTATTTTTAAGGTATTCAGTTTTAATGTAATTAAAAAAAACACTAAAGAATTTACATTTTCTTCGAATTAAGCGTAGGTTATACAATTATTAAACTAACGATTGTGTGCATGAGTGCATTTGCACTTTTTTCATTTTTATTGGAATTTCCTTTTCTGAAGTGGAACAATGTGTTTGAGCCACGCTCTACAACAATGCAAGAATGCAAGCGATGCATAAGTGTATATTTATTTATGTGTGTCTATTCTTGAATATACATTTTACATATGATTACAGTGGTTTTATAGTAGTACAAAAAGCGTTAATATTACTATGTTGGGCGTAAGGTAGGTTTGACCAGGTAAAACTGTTTGTGGCTAATATTGTTTGTGCCGTGAAAAAGTCCTGTGTTTGACTCACTCTTCAAAAACATATCATTCAAATGCCCTTTCTATTTCCAACATAGCAGTTTTTTTCCACTGTTGACAATTTTATTCCGGCAGAATATAATGTGACACAATGGGCTGTTTTTTGTAATATGGAAGAGCAAACACATTATTTGGTTGCGATTGCAAGATTCCTGCCCTATCTGCCGACATCTATTGATTTTCCATTAGCCATCGCGATACCTATTCCTTCCTTGATTGCCAAACATTGCCATGGAAATAGTAGGTACACTAAGCACCACCAAACCGGCCCACATAATAAAATATTTAAGGTGAAACACTACGAAGTAAAGCAAAATCACGCGTCAGCTGAAAATTTGATCGCTTATATATATTTTAGGTGCTTTAATTAAATACTGTAAGTAAAAAAACATCTTGGCCTTTTAAATGATTGTGGATTTTTTTGATTAGTCTTAGTATTAAACGTAAGCAAATAATAGTAATTATGTTGACAACTCTAGCAAACAAAAGGTATTAAAACTATACCGAAAAAGCATGCAGTCGAAATTCGGAATCAGGTTACATCGAATTCTTATCAGGATTCTTCAGATTCCGTTGAAGAGGGTTGCAGCGTGTGAATCGAATATCGAAAAAAAATTTAATAAAAAATAAAGCACACTGGATCTGCTAAATTCCTTCATATGTTTGCCTAAAATGGCTTCACGCAATTTATCCCTGATACAACAAAAACTCTGAGAGGAAAAAATTCGGCGATAAAAATGTCAAATAGGAAAAAAAAGGCCTCTAAGACGTGGCATCTCACAAACACGCTGGAGAAAAAACACCACTTTCCCTTCAAGTCTTTTAATATTTTTTATTACTTAAACCATGTGTGTGAGAATTTTTCAATTTTTATTGTACTTGGTAAAGGATAATTGCAAAACCTATTTTTTATTGCCACTCTTCCAAAATTGGTGGCGTCTCTCTTCTTTTTACCCTATACAGAAATATGCAAAATAATAATGTAGACATGGTTTTGTGTACTATTAATGTATAATAATATAGAAACCTAAGAAGTTACAATGTGCGCCGAGGAAATGTTGCAATACAACTCTGAAAGCATAATGACACAGTTAACATTAGTTTCTGACTATACATTGTCTGTTCCGAGGAACAATTATATATTGTAATAATTTATTTATTGTCCATTTGGTGGAATCAATTGTAGTTAATAAATAATTTTATTGATATCTGAAGCTTTTCCAAGCATTTTATTTTCAAAAGTCTTTTAGGGTTTTTATATTTAAGGCGATTTAATATTTATTCTAAGCAAATTTAACGTGTATCAATTAAAAATTTTCATCGATATGAAGTAAAGGTAATTTGGGTGCCATCTTTATAAATAAGATGGCACCCAAATTATTTTATCCCGAACAAGTCGTAAAGTTTTAACCGATGTGTTGTACTAACCAGGGAAATTAATATCATCGTAAAACTGGTGATATAGCGTGTAGTTAAATTCGTCGTTGCACTTAAGTGAAACAGGCATGTAATTTCGGTATGCAAGTCAGGGGAGTCTTTTACTCCCCCTTTATTATTGGTTTCCAACTTTATTCGTTCATGAGACGGTAAATTAGATCCATTTTTAATTTTAGTTTAACAAGTTAGAGCTGGCTATTTTTGGAACTAATTATCAAGAATACTGGGATGCAAATATCTAGTTAAATAAAATCTTTGTTCAATTTTTAAACGGATTAAGATAATTTTTGGGCTAATTGTTTCATAGTCCACTTTTGTGAAAGTTCTGTTATTATTCCAAAATTAGCTTGTCGTTTTAAATTACTTGAATAGAACTTTCTTACAATTTGAATAATTTCTTTAATATGTGATGAATTATTATTATTATTTATTGGTCAATTATACAAAAATTCCTAACGCCATGAATGTATAAAGCAAATATCTATTCAAAGATCTAGAAAATCTTCATAAAATTGAGCATAAATATATCACAAGAAGTCACACTAGAAAGAATACACACGGCAAAGTATCTGGGACCGATATTTTTGCTATTTAATTGAATGTAATGTAATAAATATAAAAAAAGTATTTTTTTACTCCTAATTTTCAAAACGTTAAGTCGTCGGAAATTTTTATTTTACTGTTACAAATTTTGGTAAAAAAAAAGTTATAAACAATATATAATAATATTTGCTTAATCGTCACTTTGGTTACAGGATCTTAACCCGGCGTCAGCACGGTCAAAATATGTAACAACGATAGTAGGGTTGGGTCTAGGAGACCCGAATCAAAAACTCGCTATGATTTCAATATTTAAAAGAAATTAAGTGTCATATTGCAATAATTTAATGAAACAACTATATTGTTTGCAAGATTTTGGGTAAAATTAAACAACTTCATATAAAACTATCTTATTATGACATTTTTATAAAAGTAAAATAAAATTTTAACAAAATAGACAACCTCTGTCTTAAAGTTATAAATTCAAAATAAAACTTAAACTTTTTTCTAGAAATTTTAACTAATATCATACAAATGAGTGAGATCTATAGTAGGACTAAGAATAATACATCAGTCCGTGATTTCATCTTACATGTTAACATTTGCATGAAAATATGTAAGACTAACTCATATCCCGAAATTACGACACGAAGTGTATGGTTGGGTCTTATTTGCCTTTTTCGTGCTTAGCCACGTCTATCCACCGTTGCGGCCACTATATCACTGAACAGCGATAGCCAGTGGGGAGGGGAGATTGTTAGCTCCAGCTACTGAGAAGTATGGCAACGTCGCACAAAAAATTAAGAAATAAGCTAATTTTAAAATGGCGCGGGTCAAATTGACCCAACTGTGCGAACACCGGGTAAGATTCAATTTGCTTTGTTCTGAGGTATGAGGTGTCAACTTTCGTAACGAATTCTTATAATCTCTTCACCAATATCTGATTGTGAGATTGAATATTGTGTCAAGTCTTTAAGTTTATCATATTTTAAAGGAAAATATTTAAATTACGTTTTTGGAACATAACTTAATGTTCAGATACTACCGTATGCAACCAATTAGGGCCTAGTAGTTCATTGCATAAGGTTTCACCTATATTTCTTTCATGCCGTTGCAATTAATACGTCCTATTTAAATATTTTTATTTAAAATATGTTAAACTAAAACACTTAACACTAGATTGAAAATCTAAATCTAGCATCTAAATTAGACCCTTGTAAAATAAATGGAATTTTTAAAAGCTTGATGTTGGAACTTCATCATAGAAGTATATACGGAAAACTCTGAAAAGTATTTTGGTTGTAGAAATGAGTAAAAGCAATGCTTTTGCATTTAAAGGTCATTTAAAAAAAATAATGTCACCTTGTCCAGAAAAGAAGACGATATTGCACAATGTACTTCAGTGGCTAGAACCGATTGACCGAAAGAATTAGGGAAGCAGTGTGAGGAAGTGTGGCTTTAATTTTTTTTTGTAAAATACATGGAGTGCAAATTATCAATATTAATTCTCTCATTTTACAACCCGAAATCTTTCCTTTTGTTCCGCTACCCTAAGCCAGTACATCCTCAATTTCTCCTCCGGAGAAATACCCTTAGATCGTAACTTTTAAAGCAGTGGCAATACAATCTCCGTAAAATCACGGGATCCAGATAGATCGAAACGGAACAAAAAACAACACGATAGTAAGCCCGTTTGATCTTACTTGACTCGTAATCTTACATTACATTTTCTTTATCATGACCACTTGTTCACTTGATCAAACCTTGTCTTCTTGCATACATATAGTAACATTCCTCTTTATACTACATTTTCAAATATTACTAGATAATTTTGTAAGCCCAAATAAACAAAAAAAAATTTTTCAAGGTTTAATTTATTTATTATAAATATAAAGTAATACAATATGACAGCACAAAATAAAATATTATACAGAAAAAAAAAGTCCCAATAAACTATTTTTTAGCAGTTTGTCGATGGGTACTTTTACTTTGGAGATATAAATAAATTTATTTAATTTTATTATGCAGTTAGAATTTTGTTAGTGTAATACAAATTATTTCTTTCGGCAAGCCAATTTTTCAACATAATGTTTGTTTTACCATTTGTACATTTTTCAATTTTGGCAGGTAACATATTTAAGCAATTAGGTATCATATAGTCCAGCGTTCTTTGTCCATATTTGTTTAAATGCTTAGGTACAATTTTTTATTTTTTTTTTTAGCAACTATATAAAATAATTGTTCATACAACTGTACGTACACTATATAAAATAATTGTACATACAAAATAAAATGATGAATTTAATGTTAAATATTGCAATTCTTAGTCCTCCTCACTAGGGGGTGCTGTGCCGAGGTGGACTAAAATTATTTAAATATATTTCATTTGTCTTCTATGTCGTTTTTAGTGTTTACATTAGGGTTTTTTCGTTGATCTCTTTCAGCCATATTTTTATTCTTTAGTCCTTCATTTGACGTAAAACGAGTATTTTAAGTGTGGTCCAGTTTATTTATGTATTCCAGCTATTCATATGCTGAAATATAATTTTATACCACAGAATGCTCGTACTGAGAGAATTTTGAGATTTTGGTAAAAGTACGGAACATTATGCCTTTGTTCAAATAAACTTTTATGAGCTAATAATTTAACTAATGAATGAGTTTTACAGGAAAGTCCCCAAGCTGTAATTCCATATTTAATAATTGATTTAGCTAATAATAAATAAATTATTCGAAGTGTGCAAATTGGAACAGAAAATTTTAATTAATATAATCTGCTAACAACAGATCTGAGTCGTTCACAGACTTTATTTATTTGTAAATCCCATTTGAAAAAGCAATCAATAATTCATAAACTCAGGTTAAGGTATTTTCTGATGAAATATAGCATTTAGAACTATTATTTAACAAAACACAACAGATTTGACCACCAAAGTAAAATAAACATTCACTTTGCAAAAATAAACATTCTGCATAATTCGCAGAAGCTTTCTGCTTTTGAAACTTCGTTTAAATTCTCAATAAATTATTCATCACCAACTGCTTTTTCCATTAAAGTTAAGCATCGGGGGATAACTTCATATTGAGGGACTCCGGGTAATTTAAAGTATGCCACATTACGCGTCCCGTTTACTCGCACCGAATGGACAGAGACGATGCTGTCTGACGTGGGTGGGGGAGATTACACCATGGAATAGAAAATTATTTCAAAATAATATTATTATAAGGTAGGTACCGCTTTTAAATTAATGCCTTTAAGCCAAAGCTATTTTCGCTACAGCACTTAATTTTAGTTGGTTGGCTTCTGATCAGAAAGGAATAATTAAATAGACCCTCCGATAATATTATGTTTCTATTAAAATAATGCAGTGAGTAATAAACAATCCTTTTGAATGTAGCTTTAACATTATGGGTATCCATTGTAAATAGATTAAATAATTTTTCTTTGTTAGAACCACTTATATATTTTATTTGCACTGACCGGTTTCACAACGACCGGGATACGTCACACAATACAATAGCTAGGGATTAGTGAGAGTGGGGGGAGGAGATAGAATGGACAGTGAAAGGAAACATGTCTAAGATATAGTAAAAGGTAATAATATTAATATTTAATATGGGAACATGTCAAAGATAGGACTATAAGATATACGACCTAATCCATGTAAAATAACTTAAAAATAGAATCATGCCAAATTAATTAATCAATCCCATAAATAGATTTGACAGAATTTACTATACATCATCATTTACTGTACATCATCTCTTCCTACATTTACATAACTCTCTTTAAAGTGAACCCACACTTCCAATCACCTTTCCATTTTTATATTATTCAATTGAATTTGTATGTTACTTAAATATTCTTGTAATTTTAAATATGTACGTCAAAGCCTGTCTCAACACAGGTAAATCCTAGTGAGACAGGCATCAATTAAACCCTATGTATAACCCTATGTTTATAGATTAATAAAAAAAAAAAAAAAAAAAGATAATAAAATTAATATTGAATTATTCATTTTCTTAAGAGTCCTATCTTTGACGTGTTCCCATATAAATATTATATTAAATAATATTAATAATGTATAAAAATTATTATCTTATGTATTAATAGTATTATCTTATCTTATCTAAGTGACCAGCTAGGTACGGGGGCTCCATCGAAGCCAGAGTTAAGGTAGCCTCTCAGAAACCGGGCGAACTAAACAGGGCCCGCAGTTACTTTAATAGTACACAACTGCTAACCCTGTACAAATCGCAAGTACGCCCCACGGTCGAATTTGGCAGCCACCCCTGGTCTGGAGCCCCAAAATACCTAAAAAAAAACCCTCGACTCTGTGCAGAAACGGGCGGTCCGTTTGATAGATTCTCCTAACTTAACAAACGGATTGCAATCTTTAGAGCACAGGCGTCAGGTGGGAATGCTGTCCTTGTTCTACCGGTATTACAATGGAAGATCCCCTCGGCACCGGTGCATAGTCGGGAAACATGCCAAACACGCGCTCAACATTTGTACACGGTTGACATCAGTCACATGAGGACGGGTCGTTTCTACGACTCGTTCTTGAGTTCAACAGCTCGGCTGTGGAACGATTTGCCGGCTTCTGTGTTTCCTCCCTCCTACAACATGGGTCTCTTCAAGACCCATGTTCACTCCTTCGTCTCCTCAAAAACACCCTCCACACAGCTTCTCCAAAGATAATTTCCCTCAGGGCCTCCTGTGTGGAGTTATTGTAAAAAAAATCTTAAAGTCTTACCTTAGAAATGTTCTCTTTCACTGTCCGTTCTATCTCCTACCCCCATTCTTCACTTATCTCTAGAAACGCTCCCACCCTTACCACAACATTTAGTAATAGATTGTGGTCACCCACTATTATTTATTTATTTATTTCGACAAATACGGCACACATTGTGCCATTAACATAATTAACTTATAAATTGTACAACAAAGAATAATAACATAATTAAGTATTATGTAATGTTAAGTTTTTATATGATTACCTTGAGGAAGAAACGGTCGTTCTGAAACCGCTCGGCGTAAATAAAATATTAAATAAGTGGTTCTCACAAAGAAATATTGTTTCATTCATTAATAAATAATCCACCCATAATATCGGTAAAGTTTTGAAGTAACTCCATACGCTTTATACTTATTATTTTTATTAAAAAAAACTTATATTCAACATAATGATTAAAAAACACATCAATTTACGTCAACCGAGATGGAACATTCTGCATTATATTCGTAACTGCAATTTCGTTAAAAATATATATATTTTGATGTCTTTTCTTCACGCCATGTTTTGACAAAATTAAATAGTTTTTTTATGCTTTATTTATTTTTAATTCGACTCAATCTAAGAACCTTTTTTAGGTTCATGTTTGAGTTAAATAAGAAGAAAAAAAACTAAATTTAAAACTTTCACATCAATTTTTTTTTAGATTAACTCCATACAGGAAGCCTTGAGAAAAAATAATTTTCCTCAGGGCCTATGTCATCTTAGGGAATGCTGTGAGGAGTGTCTTTTTAAGGGGATAAATTTCTGTGAAGGAAAAAGGTAAGAGGGGTGGGTAAGAATCTAGGGTTCGGTATGTCCAGGTCACCCGTCGCTAGGTCCAGGAGAACCTCACCCCATGAACCCGGGCACCCCTGCTTAATCACCAAATGTAGCGGACTACTTGGGGTGACCTATGGAGGAGGTGAAAATTGAATAAGATTTGTCGCCAATAAAATACAATATGGATTCGTAATATAAAGTATTTGTACCTGCATTTGTGTTGTGTACGCAATATACTTTGCAAAAGACATTCATGTGACAGCCTTTTATTGGATTACCCATTTTTGTATTTCAAAGCTCGGAAAATATGGGGATGAGCACTGATTTAAAATAAATTAGATCAGCCCTCGATGAGTAAGCAACGGGACAAAATCGAATCAATTGATTTTATTCATAAATAATCGAGAATAGGGAAATATGGAATTAGGTGTTTTTTTGTCAAGAAGATTCCTGAAACTATTCTCTACAATAGTAATTTTGTTTCTGAATCATGATCATTACATTTTTTTATGTCACTTGTCTGTAATCTTTCTAAAATTTATTTAAACGTGATTTTTAACATGCTCTAATAGCAGTATGGTGGATTCTAGAGTTAATAGCTTTAAGTAAGAATATTGTGTGTTCTGCTGGTAGAAGTATATGACACTCCTATAATGGTTTTATCTTTAATCACTCCTTTTATATTTTACACTATTTTCGTCTTAAAATTCTTCAGTTTTTCAAATCTTTTGGATTTTGGTGAAATTGGATGCATCAGTAGATATTAGACAGTTAGAGGCAGGTGAGGGGTTGGTCGTTTGCTCTCCTAAGCGACCAGTGACATGTGGAAGAATTTTTTATAGTTTGATAACTAAGAAAAAAAAAATTTAAAAGACTTTAATATGAATATATTAAAGTAAGGCAAGTTCTTCCATTAACACTCTCCTTATTATTTTGTATTATAGAGAGAAAATTGTCATTTATTATTTAGGGTTTGTAGGATTGTTTTCATAACCGAAATATCCTTTCCCGAAACATTAAAATAGGAAGATAAACTGTTATTAAACTTACATAAACTGAAAAAGCTCATTTTAATGTAAAAAATATTTTTTATTTACCAAAGTACAAAAAAATATATGTCAAAAATATACTATTGAAACTATTCAAAGTTACGGAATTCTCTTCTTCACTACGTATCTATCACATTAGATCGAATCAAAATGACATAAAAAACATTCGAAGTTTTAAAACCACTTTACGACAAGTAGGTAAACTACATTTATTTTGCAAGAAAACTACTCAAAATCATTCCCATTTATTTCGTTCATATCCTTACGGTATTATGCTTATAATTATTTTGGAACATCAACAAATTTTATGGTAGGTACGTACAGTAGTTGTTTCGATTTTAAACATATTATTATCTTACTGGAAAAACATTATTTTGATCACTTAACATAACAATGCATTTAAGATATAATAAAAGTCGAATCTAATTATATCCATTGTTACCCTTTAGTCGGGCTTGCATACTTTACAGACTTTTCAGCAGGAGGTCAAATAATGTGTACACCGATCTAGTTCAGGTGTGTTATATCAATGGGACGAGAGAACCGTCGAATCGCCTTTTGTACCATCAGCTTTTTCTCAAATGTGAAGTTCGCTTAGCCAAGAAAAAGACTTTCCGTAAGCATATTTGTTGACAATCGGACTTATCGTCGTATATTTATTTGAGGTAAGTGGTTCAGCTTAAGCTGCTTATTAGGTAATTTTATTTATCATAGTTTTATTTCACCAGGACTGGGTTTTTTATGCAATTACCAATCTGCCACAATATATGAAATATAAGTAAAACAATGACAGGAAAACAAAAATTAAAATGAAAAAAGGGAAGTCATAATTTTCTTTTTTTTAACAAACATATTAATTAATTTACGTAATAGCTTTTACCCGCGGCTTCGCTCGCATGGTATTAGGTGGAAACACCACTGATTAATTCACACACTCACTCAGTCACTCAATCACTCACTCACTCGCTCACATGCAATGTAATGCAATGAAAATGCAATGCAATGAAATGTAATGAAAAATGTAATGAAATACACACATTTTCATTTATACAACTTGCATAGCGCCATAGCTTTCAATATTTTAGCCTATGTTACTCGCTGATAATGTCGCTTTTCATTGGTGATTTTTTTTAAAATCGGTTAAGTGGCTTAGGCGTGAAAGCGTAATAAAAAAAACAAACTCAGTTTTACAATTATAATATAATTAATAAGATTACTTTCAACTCGGTAGCTAGAATAACCTATTTTTTTTTTCTTCAAGGCTTAATTTATTTATTATAAATACAAAGTAATACAATATGACATAAAATATTATACAGAAAAAAGAAAAGTCCCAATAAACTACTTTTTAGCAGTTTGTCGATGGGTACTTTTACTTTGGAGATATATATAAACTTATTTTACATAATTAAATGCAGTTAGAATTTTTGTGTTAGTCTAATACAAATTATTTCTTTCGGCAAGCCAATTTCTCAACAAAATATTTGTTTTACCATTTGTACATTTTTTAAATTCGGCAGGTAACATATTTAAGCAATTAGGTATCATATAGTCCAGCGTTCTTTGTCCATATTAAAAAATATTGAATGTAAAATGGTTTATTTTATGTGAATACCAGTGAGACTATGGCATCCCTAATGAGCCTAAGCAGGGGAAGGAGATGGGAAAGATGAAGGTGGGGAAGATCCTGGCTTTTTACATCTGGTCACCAAACACCCTTAAAGCCATTTCAAGCAACGCTTTAATTCTGAATGATGATCTTACATTAGGGCGATACTGAGAGCATCTTCCACTCTGGAACGTGTCGCAAATATACCATATATAATTTTTAATTAATTAATTTTAAAGTAATATAAGTCAATCAAAGGGATTTAACACCGAAACCTTTAGATTGCTAATTGAGTGAATTACCCCTCGACCATGGAGGTTTTCGACTAGTGTGGTAAGGTCGGTAAAATAAAGGGTGAATGCCATCATACATAATCAGTATTTTTTCTAGGAAATGTGTTTGTATGAACAATCACTTATGAATCTTAGATATTTGTTCCAAGAATGAATGATGTTGAACGGAAGTCATCGTGGGTAGTTTCGCGCTCCCTCAGGATATATTTTGAATTCTTTTTGAGAATGTATGGGCGAACACTTTGCCTGACGTGAAGTTCAAATCCCGATGCACTCTCAAGCCTACTTTTTACAAAGGAATCAAATAAAAGTATGATAAACTGGATGCATAAAAAATGCTTCGGCGTGCGTAAAAACTTATGTTCAATATTTGGACTTGCCGCTAAAAAAATATATTTTTTAATATGGTTTCCTGTTTTAGTTTGTCCAATATTTGGACTTGCCGCTCAAAATTCAATTTGTAACATCGCCATGTTACAAATTGATATATACCTTATTATTTATATATATATATTATAATATGCCTCCGTGCTACCCTTTTTTTATAAACAGAAAGGCAAATATTCCTGGGATCTGAATAATTTGACAATATTAAAAAATCTCTTACCACTACCGCTGCGGAAAATGTTGCTTGTTTCGTGATGGAGGACTGAGCCAGCCGGGAAATCAAACCCGCGACTCCTGGATGGGACCCAAACGCGATGCCAACTCAATGACTTATTGCTCGGAACCTTATGTTCAATATTTGGATTTGCCGCTGAAAACTCAATTTCTAATATGGTGTCCTGCTTTTGTTCAATTTTTTAATGTACCTCCGGGTCCTGTTAAGTATGCCCAGCATCTGAGAGGCTAACTTGACACACCAAACATATCAATGGAAGGCATTTAGGGAAAATTACTTCCGTTGAATATATTATATTTCTAAGAGAAAAGTAACATTATTTAATGAAAGTTTTGTTAAGTAAACTAATGAAACTATATTTAAAGCCCAATATCTTGAAATGATCTCATTTACTAACTAATAGAAAAACATTTTTTTAAAACTAGTGTAATGTACGAACTTTGCGTAGCTTTTTAAATAAATAATTCATTTTATTTCAGTAAATAAGTACAATCAATACAAGTAACTAATAAACGTACAATAATAGTACGTAAATTAATTTTTGAGCTTACCTTCAGACGGCATCCCTAAATATGAAAGAGAGCCTGGTAATAAACTATTTTTTGTGCGATAACTAATAAAAAATTTAAAAAACAAATCTTCTACTGTAAAAAGTAGAAGATTAATTTTTAAAAATAAATTTCGTTAATATTCTAAAACTTTGAGGAAGAAGTAGAAATACTACACTATTACTTAACTGCTACATTATAATATTATTTATTATCAGATTCAGCTTATTTCGGCAGTTAAGAGCGAGGAAATTGCTTGTCTAACATTTTTAACAAATTGATTTTTTAACCTAGTTTTCTTTGAAGTGCTCTTTTTAATGAATCAATTTTTTTCAATGATAAAAGACACTTGAAACAATAAAAAAATGACCTGATTATTAGATACGACATTTGTCAAAAATGTTTGTTAGCCGCTAAGAGTTCTTAAACTAGGTTTTTTGTACCGAAGGGAAAAATGGTCTATCAAAGATTTTGTTTAAATATCAAAACGACGGCCGGCGGTAAAGCTCTTGACTCGCATTTCGAAGGTCGCGGGATTGAATCCCAGCATGGCAAATAAATTTTATTTGATTAACTTGTGTTATTTCACAATTTATTCATTTATTTATTTATTTATTGATCAACGCCCTTTTTCAGGGCTTTTACATATTAATGGTAATAAATACAATATTTATTGTACATAACTGAACTGTTTCAGTAACAATATTTTATATTTGTTTAAAGATAAACTGAAGATGTCCACGGACTTGGTGTAATTATTTCCTTCCATTAGTATTCTGGGTAAAGAGGAATACATATGGTAGTTAGTCCCAGAATTTCTGCACTGAAATAAATCCTGACTTCTTGTATTACGTTGTGGAATCCGGAAGCTTATCAATTCAAGCAATACCGGACTATCAACTATATCATGTAGAATTTTATATAGAAATACCAAGTCAGTTAAAATTCTTCTGTCTGACAATTTGAGCATATTCATATTATTTAACAGAGTGTTGTAGTTCAACATAATTGTTGGAATCCCCATTTTGAAATTTAGAAAAAGTAAGAATTTGTTTTGTATTCTTTCAACAGCTTGTACATGTATGTTATAATGTGGATTCCAGACGGGAGAATTGTACTCAAGTTGACATCTAACAAACGCAAAATATAACAGTTATTTAAAATAACATATAGTATATTTGTAGCACGTTCCAGAGTGGAATATACTCTCAGTATCGTTCTGGTGTGAGACCACCATTCAGAATTGAAACGTTGCTTGAAATGGATTAAGCCGTGTTTGGTGACCAGATCTGAATAGCCAGGTACTTCCCCCCTTCCTCCTCCCCATCTCCTTCCCCTCCCCACTATCTTCAGCCTCACAACATACCCCAATTGGGGATACCATAGTCTTACTGGCTCCAGACGGGAGCAGTTGGGATTCTTGTGCGGTATTCATATAAAAAAAATATAACCAAATCAGAACTTTTTTCGGTCAAATATATATTTTTTTAATATATTTATTTATTTTTTATTCATTTCAAAATTTAGGTAGTTCGGTGAGTAAAATGATCCGTGTTGTAAGAACAGTAAAGTATGGTGGGTCAAATTGAGTTTTTGATTGCAAACCAACTCAACTCAACACCTCTTTGAAAAGTCTTTAACAGCTTTAAAAAAAAAAAAAAAAATAGCCCTTAACCTAACCTAACGTAACCTGTTTAACATTTTTTTTAATATATATTTTATATCATTAAATAAAATTAAATAATTTTTTGACCGTGTTGCAAGTTACCATAATATTGCTGTGAATCCTTTCCAGTTGCATACTTGTCATTCGACTTAACTATTGAGTTGTAGGTGTGTACAATGTACATATTATTATTATTGCTGTTGTGGAGTGAGAATATCCATGTTGAAATTTAGTAAGCAGGTTATTATAGTTTATATTGTGTTTTTATATCTTTTTTTTGAATAATTTTTATATTTTTAACTTCTTACGGGTACAGGACCCTTACTTTTTTGTTTTACTTTTTAATTATAATTTTAATTATGTGAAAATATATCATTGGATATTATGTATATTATTAAGGTTATTATTATAAGTGTAATATATCTGTTGATTTTCCAAAATAAATAAAAATAATAATAATAATAATATCACTTTTAATGACTTTTCAAAGATTCTGAGTTGTCCGGTCACCCAGTAATTATACCGATTCGTTTCATTTTCAAAACATACTAGGTAAGTACACTTTGAAACGATCTGCGTGAATAAATAAACCTACTATAAATCTCATGGATTATACCTTCTTTTAAATAAACATTTCATAAAGAAATAAACCATAAAAGCAGCTCCTAACATATTTTCCGTCATTATGTACTGAGGGACACATCGACTGCTCCAATTAAGACTGCAGTAACTCACTTTTTATCATTTTTCAGGAGAGCGATTTTAAACTTCAAAAAATTCTGCATAATCTTAGATGAGGTTTTTGAATTTTATTTTAATTAAATAAGTATCATTTTTTAATACTCTTTCTAACTGATTAATATTTTTTCAGTATTTCTTTCGAATTCGCACTTAATTGAAGGGTTTTGGGACTTACTACTCTTTTCCTCGGAGTTTATATAATATCAATAGGTTGTATGTTGAGCTACTTCTTTGTTGCAGGGAAAAATTTAACAAATTATAGAAGTAGCGACGAGCTGTTTTTTTTTAAACAGTAAAAAAACATAATTTATAGACATTTAAAATATACAGTTGAAAGTTTTTTCATAGTTATGGTGTCTCAGTGTTACAAACAACAACATAAAAAACATTTTTAGTTCGATTAACTGATAAAATAAAATTCATGTTTGTTTAAAAAGTGTTATCTAAATAAAATAGAATATATTCTTGTCATCACATAAAATCAAAGAAGAAAAAGAACATGGTAAGGTTTTATTCGCTTTCTAAATTATCAGACACCTCATCTCTGGCATTAGAATGTCCAATGGCAGTTTCTTCAATGGAAGAATTTAGTGAAAGATAGAAATTATGGCAAGTCTTTGGAATCAGTGCGCTGTTGCATAATGCTAGCAAATCTTTATTTTTAAGTTTATCGATGTTTTGTTTTTTATTATACGCAGCAACAGGTTCAACTAATCTGCTCAGTCGTCTGCTTCTTGTCCGTTTTTCTAAAATTACGGTTATGGGTTCTTCCATGTAATCATACCTTATAGACACTTCCAGTGGATTATTGCATGTCGCAGATACCTCGCGTACTTTGTTCACAGCTGAATTATCGTTGGCTTTTTTCCAATTTCTTTGCAAAACGAGCGACTTGAAATCCAAAAAGTCTTCGTAGGTCATTTCGTTAATTTCATAAGGCAAACCTTTCACTTTTGCACATCGAATCGACATGACCCATTGTTCAGCCACGTAAATAGTTTTCCCTCTCCTTGCATTTTCTATTGTGGCATGCATAGAATCACCCTCATTTTGAGTGTGTCTTCTTTCCTTAAAACGATGCGTTACGTCAATTTTGAGGGTTCGTGCGGCGTATTCTAACATGAAAAACACATATCGGTTTCGATTCTGTCCACCGCAATTATCTGAATACAATATAACTTTACGTATACCCTTCTGTTGCATTAAAGTTAGAAATTTTAGTAAACATGTAGCAATTTCATTGGCATCTCTTTTGGCTTCTGATTCAGGCCAAATAAAGCAGAGGCCCTCATTCTTTCCGATATCATAAATGGTCAAATTGTATAATGCGTACTTTCTTTTATAGCAAAAACTACTCACATCTGACTGAGGTGTCTGTAAAACCTTTTGCAAGTCAAATACTGCTACGCATAGCTGTGAATCATTTCCAGCCTTCTCTTTATCCGAGTCTTTTAAGACCCTGGCCTGAACTTTATTTTTCTGATGCGTTTCATAAGCGCCTTTAAACAATAATTTTTCTTCTTCTGTGACTATTAGAAACTTCTCACACACCTCACACTGGTCTTTTTAGGCTTGTGAAAAGCGTAATTATAATGGAAATTGAAAATGTCTGAGTACTGTCTCATTGTATTTCAAAGCCTCTTACTTTCTGCCAATCTAGATACAGCCTGTATATTTTGGAAATGCTCAGATCTTTTTCCAGGTAAAGCTTCTTCGACGATTTTCTGGTGTAGTGTGACTCCACCATAGGAAAGGCTCGGATGTGTTCGTGTACCGAATCTTTGATTACAGGGAGAATTTTATTAGTTCTTGTGAAATGTTTCCCACGCTGATCAGGCATTACTGCACCTCCTTCGTCAATTTTTCCTCATGCCGTAGTTACCATTCTATCAGAGATCCCCAAGGCTTGCAAAAACATTGTTTTGCAAACACATTGTTTTTTACTGTGATTTTTTAAATTTAAATAATATTCTCGAGTTGTAATCTCGAATAATGTTCTCGGAGTTGTGAGGGTTTGCAGCCGTAATTTGTTTTTTTGGCACTAATTCCACGTGTTGACAAAAATAAAATTCCATTGCTTGGCATGACTTCCTAATTTCCAAAATTAATATTTTTTCGTGATTCTTCGTGCAAAGTGTTCTTAAATATATTAAAGTTAAATGTCAGAGAATTCTACTAAAAAAATACATCTTTATTAAAACATTTCTAGTAATTTTATGTATTTGAAAACGTAATATTTTTTATGAAAAACATACAGTGCTCGGATTGTCCATATTATCTGTTTTTGTAGCATGATAGAACAATCCTGTTTCCACACTAAGAAGTAACATGCTATCAGGAGAAGTTGGTCTACAAACAATCAATTCTATAAGTCTTGAATTACTACATTCATCAGGCTTCCAACCGTCTTCAGAATTCACTCCACTAAAACCTTGCTGATCTCCGTAGGGACTCAATAAGTCGTCAGAAGTAGATTCCGTAATAATAAATTAGAATATGAACAAACAATATTTAAAAAATAAGAAATCACAAGCCAATTTCCGATGCATTAGAATTGTGTGTTAAATAAATTTTAGGTTATGTTTAGACTTACTAGACTGCATTGTAGTAATAATGCTCTACCATTAGCTATTATTTTAGCTGTCCTGGATATTCTCATTTTTAACACTGTCACGGTACAATTCTCTATATATTTTCAATTTCATCATAACAATAGGCCAACCGCAATGACTGCAACTAAATTTTAGGTTATGTTTAGACTTACTAGACTACATTGTAGTAATAATGCTCTACCATTAGCTATTATTTTAGCTGTCCTGGATATTCTCATTTTTAACACTGTCACGGTACAATTCTCTATATATTTTCAATTTCATCATAACAATAGGCCAACCGCAATGACTGCAACATTGTCAAACGCAATTCAAATGAAAATATCGATATTTCTCCATGGAACATAGAAGTAAGCCTGACTTAAGTCCATAGGCAAAAAAAAATTCCGATGAAAAGGGCAGTAACTCAACTTACTTCTTTAGTACATGGAAAAATAATGACTTAGCGACTTACAACAATTTTTAAATGGCTTTTTCTCAAAATGTATAACTGTTAGAGTTACAAATGTCTTCTTAGGAGGTAGATAATTATTTATGAAACCCGAAAATGTAACTAACTCAAAAACACCAAATTGTGAGTTACTGCAGTCTTAATTGGAGCAGTCGACATATTTATATACGGGTTATAACAGGCGGAGAACAAAGTTCGACCATTCTTTGGAAATATTAACCATTTCTTTTGCAACTTAAATATTCTTTGTTCGTGATTTCTTTCATAACTAAAGAAATATTCTGTTCTAACTTCCTTCCGTTGTTTATTTAAGGTACCAACGATATAAATTTTATTTTATTGACGAATCGCCAGTTAATAGATTTTTGAGGGACAATCGAAAAGTTTTATTATAAAAACTATTAAAAAATATATATATAATTATAACACATGCAAATATGATTTTAAGCATCAAAAATCATAGTTCACACACTCAACACCTGCAATCATCCAAATTAAAATATGTTTATCAATATATTTTAATCAATTGTTACCGGGGATGAGGTGGCAATAATATACATAGAAGATTACTTTGGGCAAGATTGACTCGCATGGCATATGTAAGGTATAGGTCGTAGATTTAAAAAAAAGAAGGTATTAGAAATACAAAAACATATTAAACTAAAATGACATGGTTCATTTATAGTTACATCACATTCAACAGTTCGTGTTGATACCGTGGTTAGTTGAAATGACGCATGATGAAATCTTCTTTTGTGCAACGAATCCTACATTGTGAGAAGGGCAGGACTCCAGGAAATTGGCTCTCTGTCAAAAGAACCCTCCAAAAGCAGGAGAGGCGGATGATTCTGGATGCCAATCATCCCTCCAGGATGATTTCCAGTCAGCTTCCAAGTTGGCAAGTATGACGAACAAGGTCCACAATCACGATCGTCACGATTTTCAAAAAGATTTGTTGTGTTGCGGTCGAGAGGACCGCCCAAAGCTCTCGGCTGCTTTACAAAGAACGGCTGGCTTTCTTTTTAAATTTGCTGATTTGAATCCGTACAAGATCATCTACTGTTGCATTCCAAAATATTGCAGGGCTCGCAATATAACCAATACCCAAATGCCGGTGGGCAAGCACTAGAGGTGCCTCACACCGAGACCATAAATAAAGTGTGTATAAGAGAGTGCACATACCTTGTTACAAAATACCCTTATGTAACAGAATATTGAGGTAACTTTAAGTTTTCTGGGTTGATATTTATCACAGTGAGTCTTATAATGATGTGAACGCTTTTAATCTATTAACCGCTTGAATGCCAGTTTGTATAGAGGATATTTATCATTTGAAATAAAGAATTCTATTCAAACGCAATCAACCAAATTATACATATTCAACTCATTCATACCACCGATGGGTACTCACTTATGTACAAATTATCAAAAAATATATTTTAATTTGTTGGAATGATTTTGCCGCTATCCATTATAGTATCCAAAAAATAACAGTAAAGGCACTTTGATTCAAATAAAATCATAAAAATATCGAATTTAACGCGTAAAGCTAAAATGATTTAGTTGATGATCATTGAAATACATATTCAAAATTATGATGTGTGGTTGGATATTTAATTTAATGATGTAACCGTGATGGAAATTCTGTGGTTGAGAAGGATTCACTGAAGAGTGCTCCCGCCCGGAACCATTGAGACTATGGCATCCCATATTAGGGTGGGTTGTGAGGCTTAACTTAGTGGGGAGGGAAAGGAGATAGGGATGAAGTGGCTATTCAAATCTAGTCACGGCTACTCAGATCAGAAACACGGCAATAGAAAATTTTAATTCTTGTTTTTTTGCATTAATAACATTAATTCCATACGGGCGGAATTAATTCCAATTGGGGTATGTTGTGAGGCTGAAGGTAGTGGGGAGAGGAAGGATATGGGAGAGAGAAAGGTGGGGAAGTACCTGGATATTCAGATCTGGTAGCCAAACACGGCTAAAGCCCTTTCAAGCAACATTTCAATTCGAATGGTGCTCCTACATCAGGGTGACACTGGAAAAATCTTGCATTCTGGAATGTACCGTAAATTTACTTCACATTGTTTTTAATGAATTATTTGTGAAATAACACAATAAAATTTATTTGGGCACGTCGGGATTCAATCTCACGACCTTCATATTGCGAGTGAAGAGCCTTAATCCTCGACCACGGAAGCCGTCTAAAAATATTATTAAGTACTTACCACTATAAGGATATAGTCGGAGTGAAGTGCCACTTTTCTTCAAAATAAGGATGAAATTTAATTTATTTGGGATCAAAATTTATAAAGAGAATTTTTTTTCAATTTCGAAAGGATTCTTTCGGAATGTTTCATGAGAACAGTATTTAATTAAGGACAACATTTGTTTGGTCTTTGTTACCTTCCTTCTGACAATCGCTCCCATTCTGGTGAGGAGTTTTAAACATAAGTTCTTACATTTCAAATATATATCCTTGGAAAAACCTTTTTTCTTTTACATTTTGTTTATAATAATAAATTCTATCACTTAAAATACCTTTCCAAGGAAACCTCACTTTTCTTTCACTGTATATTTTTAGATTGCACCTTAATCTTTGTCCTTTTCCAAATTCTTAACATTTGCTACAAGTTTGTATTGGATTCCAATAATTTTTATTACACGGAAAGACTTTATGAATTATTCAATGCGAACATCCCAAATGTTGTATAAATAGGAATATCTTCCTCGCAACCCTTTATACATAGCAAACAGTAAATAATAACGATAAAAAATAATGTTTCTTACTTACCATACTCGCCTCTACGTAAATTTCCTCCGCCGCTGGGAATTCGGAAGGATATATTTTGGAGAAGAAACCCATTCCGAGTTTAGCAAAAAATAAGAAAAAGTAGCATTTCGTGACTTTTTAAGCCAACCGAAAATACGTTTGTACCCACCCTTGTGGCGCGAGCGTGGAGAACACCAAAGAACCAAACTCCATCCTATATAATTTTGGAATATCAGATGGCAAACTGTTCGTAGCAGCACTTCCGTAAGTATGCAGGCGTAGAAGACTTACCACAAAATTATCATGAATGATCGTTAAAAAGAATAAAAACTTTTTTTTACCAGCCGAGAGTGTGCTTCCTGCTTACATTTTAGACTATTAAGAAGAAACCGGACGTTTTGTCCATACAAATGTGTTCCCCAATTTCTTTTCTGGATTTTGACACAACTGCAAATATTTTAAAATAGTACAGATATCAAACACTAACGTGTCGGTACGTTTCGCTTTTTTTGATAAGTTACTGCCTATAAGAGTTAGGACCCTCCAAAAATCTTTAAAATTGCATGGTTGGAACGCCATCAAGAGACGTTCAGTATGCAAACTAGACTATACGTTTTTTTCTTTTTAAAAGCAAAACGTACAGACATTGAGTATAATACAGTAAAAAAAATTAGATTTTGGTTCATTTTTTTCGCTCAGTATTTGGGGATGTTAGAGCGACAGTGACAGCAACAGTTTGGTAGAATACCTATTGTTAAAATACCGGGTTATTTTTAATGAAAATTTAAAATTAAAAAAATCCTGCCTCATGATTACATGAGAGTGAACAAAATCATTTTTATTATTATTTAATTAATTAGTTTATTGTCAATTTTCATTAGTTTGAAAAAAGTTTGAGCCGAACATTGAGCTTGGAATCGGGCGGGTTCGTTAACCAATTCCACCATCTCACTGCTTTTTGAGTAGAAGTTTTTTTATTCAAATACAATATTTGTATCGTGAAACCAATAATTATAACTCGTAAAATGCATATATATTTTAAGGAAAGATTCAAACCACAGTAAAGTTCTTCCTGTCAAGTCTTCAAAGATTTGAGGCATACACAAAAGCCGATTTTACCTACAACACTTCTATGAGAGTGGGTAAATTTATAACTATCGGTTTTTTATTTATTTTATTTATGTAGATTAACATTAATATGACAGTTAAAATATAATATGCTTTATAATAATATGTTGTCAGTTCCAAAGATTTCCCCGTCGGACTCCGGTAGCGCCACAAGCTGCTGAGAAAGTCCTTTACATAATAAATCACTCTTCTTCATGCACAGAAAAAGCGATAGAAACAAACCTCAGCTACTCTCAAATATGATATATGTTGCGTTTATGGCAAACTTAGTAGCTTGCAAATGCGCCGATTTGATCAAAATAAAATACAGATGCTGCCAAAATATATTTTAAGTCAAATGTATGTATGCTTGTATTTTTATACTATTTTGTACTACCAAGAGACACTGAAAACACATTACGGAGATGGTAACGGTGGTTTTTTTTAAATATTGATACAAAATAATTATCTCCACTACCCCCATACACACAAGCTCTGCTTATTTATGGGGGTACATCAAATATATATATTATGTAACTAATTATTGTATAGAATCAATTAAAAATTCATGTATCTATTTATGATTCATAAAAAAAAAAAAATAAAAAAACCCTTTGTTTAAACCACTATTTCAACAAAATATCTACAGGTTTCCGAACCAATGGTCCCTTAACCAGTTACGAAGAATACAAGTGTTTGGTTTAGAAATGAGAATACTCGTGTATGTTTAGTTACTACCGGGATGTCGTTTATCCTGTCCCTACCTCTCCCTAACCACCTTGCCGAAAAAGTAATTGAAATTTGAAAAAAAAGCAAGAAAAATAATGTCAATTCGGGTGCATTTGTTTTGAAGGCAGAAGAAATTTTTGCAACCTTAGACGCAAGTTGTTGTTATTTTTTGTTTACATTATCTTGTTTTAAGTAAAAAAAAAGGAAATTTGATCATCTTGGAAGTACACACATAATTTCAATTTGTATTCGTTTGTTATTCGTTTTGTTGTGGCAATAATTACCTTGAGGTACCGCTGTGAAACTAAAATAGTACACAGTACAGATATCAAGCACTAGACTGTGATTGTGTTGGGTGCTACTTTGCAGAGATACAATGGTAAGTGATTGGTTATCCCTTTTCTTTGCACTCCTTGTTCTTTCCTTTCATACTATCACCCAAATTCAGCAAGCAACATTTCGTCTCTTTTCGTTTAAAATTTTGACAGTTTATTTTCAAGTGCATCTGAAGCTGTAATTTGTAAGCAGTTTTTAGAAGCAATATTACAATAAAAGTTGTATTTCTCAATTACTAAAAAAATAGCTATCTTTGTTTGAATCACTATTTCAATTAAAAAAATATTTCCATGTTTCAGAACCAAAGGTTCCTAAACCAGATACAAAGTATCAATTGTTTTGAAATGTTTTCGAGTAGAAACGCAATAATATAATGTGCATTAGAATTATTAAAGAGATTATTGTCTGTGTAGTCGTGGACAGTATCGTAAGATTAGGTACGAAGATATTGAAAAATAAGAGATGTGCTATCGGCAGTTTTGCCTGAATAGGTCTGTTTCCTGGCGTCGCCGATATTGTTAACCAATACTACTGCACATCTTCAAAAACCAGCTAAATGAACGAATTCTTTCCGTATTCAAACTACGCCATTCGACGGTAGTCTGCCGACGGTCGGGCGGCTATCATAGCATATCTCTTGTATTTCAATATACTTACTGCGGGGTTAAATTGAACTGAAACCAATTCCAATCACTATCGGTGTTTACGAATACATTAAAACTTGTTCTCTTTAAAGTGATTTGCCTATAGTACTTGATTTACTAAATATTAAAAAAATTGTGTCTATTATTTACAAAAAAGTATGATTCGATAATTTTTTTACGACGAAATTTTTTTTACGACGAAATTTTTTTTTTGGAGAAAAATTCAGGTTTCATTTCATGCATTTTGGCTGTAATATTTGTGTACTTTGTTTTTATTTCGTGAATTGTGTTGTCAAACATCACACCTAAAATATATTTAACATTTGTTTTCAAAGTATGTATTTATTATTTTGTTAGTATTACTCAGAACAGTGTTGAAAAACAATGTTGTTGTGATTTTAATGATCGTGGGCTGCAATTTGACTCTGTGAGTAAGCAGGAACTTTGCAAATAATAAAATGAAAGCTGTAAATAGAATACGTTCTCTCCGTGTTAACCCGCAATAATACCCGATGAAATAAATATTTATTTTTATAGCCGTTTCAAAGCAGGGTTTGTTTTTCTTTCGTCAATTCCAGCACAGTAAATATGGCAATATAGCCATTCCAGATATCGTTCGGGAAGTAAGACCTTTGCCAAACAAGCAGAAAGGCTTGAAATATGTCTGGACTAGTTTCTTTTTGCGATTGAAATGATATTATGACGATACTATAAGGGGCAGTTATCATTTGAGATATGTTTGCATTGAGTTGTGTGCCATTTCAAGTATCAGAGTGTTACTAGAATGAGGGACAGGGAAACTAGGAGATGCCAAAGTATTATATATATAATATATGGGACGGAGCAAAGGGTTAGATTTCTAAGAATAGAGCAGAAGACAAATGACATTTTTTGTAGGCATATAAACTATATCTCAAGTGTGCATCTTTTGTAGGCTGCTGGAATACTTGGTGTGAGCGGGATATTAAATAAATCAAGAAGTGCTTTAACACTGAGTTGTGTATCTATTTACCAGAAAAGTAAGTACACAAATAAAATAAAATTTTAAATCTCTGAAACTTAATGATGAGAGCTGGACTATTAAATTGACTGGGCATTAATAATGAAGCGGTAGTACCGCGTAATTTTGTGAATCAAGGTTATCTTCGAACGGGCGTCAACGGCTTACAGCTCCCTACGGACGGACGCTAAAACGGCGGCTGATAGGACTCTAGCTCCACGGTTGATGACGATGACCAAATTGAGCACCAGAGAGGTTGTCAGTCAACCAATCCAATCCCAGCGGCCATGGCCATCAGGTCTCGCGCGCGCCTCTGCAAGCTCCTCTAGTCTAGGTGTAGTCAGAAGGTCTTCACAAAGTACAGAGGCACTAGAAATGTTGATGCCAGGTGGTGGAATTCCAGATCCATCTCACAAATAATCTATCTCACAAATAATAGACTTCCATGGTAGTCCATTGGCAATCCAGGGTTTTGATAACAGGAATAAAAGTCGCCAGTTAAAAGTTGGTGCTACTAATGGGCGCGGATTTTAACAGTGAAGCAAAATGAAGTTGGCGATGGCGAAATAATGGCCAATTTTGCCTTTTTGACTTCTCTGCACAGATGGTCAGCCTAACCAACTGTGCAGAGAAAAATATAAATGTTACCAATTTATTAATTGCGAAACATAATTTTTCAGGTACCTAAAATTATCTTCTCACACATAACTTTATAGTATTTGTAGTATAATATTTTCTAATGGAACCTAAATCCTAAACTTTTAACATTATTTCTATAAAAAGATGCCTGCGTAGAAATCAGAAAACCCAAAACTAAACAAAGGCTTTCTGTGCCGAAGCTTCTCCATTAATAGTCTAGTAAGTCGGATAATATAAATTTTGTATCCATTTTTCAGTAGGCACCTTTCTTTCTGTTCCTTCTTAATGTTTATTAAGCATTATTCCTCGACCAGGCAGTGCACTTCCGGTCTCTCCGGGCTCCCTTTGTTTCCCTAGAGACCTCAGGAGATCCCCTTCCCCCTTACCAGAACCATTATATTTTAAGGGAAACTCTGGACTGCCGCTGGTGCGTTCCTATCTTAGGGTGGGAGTCTTGAAGCCACATCTCTTGCCCCAAATGGGTGTTCCCCATTGACCGTCCCGGAAGTCAATAGTTAATGTTTCCACAGAATACTACATTACTTCTGCAATTTGGCTGGATGATCTACCAGATTCCATATTTTGGTTACGGCTACTTACCGTGTTGAAATGTAAGTGTTAATTATCATCAAAACCCTCTGCGCTTCACTGAGCGAGGTCCAAAATCATTGTTCAAAAAAGTGACTTTGTTATATAAAACAGTGTTTGGTGATAGGATGAAAACTGTCTGTTTTCTTTATAACATCATCGGGAAAGTGACACCATGGCGCAGATAAAAATGTCCCCTTTTGTTTAGTTTGTACATAAGTTGACAATTCTGTGCTGATGCCCATTCGGTGATATGCTCTACAGCTATTTATCGGTCGTCTAGTAGTCCCATAGAAAGTGGTAGATGTTGATAACTCCTACGAACACAGCCGGGTGGTGAAGTGCTGGTGACTGCCGTACTTCATTGGGAGATTTGTAGATATAAAATATTAATTTCATTCAATTAATTTTGGGCTTAGGTTTGCAAAATTTATTTAAACTTTTGCTAACTATATATTTATAAGCATTGAATTATTTTCTGAAAAAAGAAAACTTGGTCGCCGGAAAAATAATATCATAATCGTAAATTATTATTAAATTACTAAAATACTCCTACAATCCTTGGATATCCTATTTTCCACTAGATATGTTTCACTTAACCATAAAATCATTCATCCAAAGATAAATTACTATCCCACCCTTTTGCGAGGACGACATGTGTTTAACCCCTAGAAGACGGCAAAGGTTATTATAGATTCATTAAACGTTCTACATCACGCAATGCCTGAGATATTATCCGGGTTGTAATAACAACGTAGAACATTATAACTTGCGCATTATTATTAATTATAATCACTTTTCAATTTGAACTTGATAAATCACAGAACTTCATTTTTTGGAGAACAACCATAAAGGTTTTGTTGGCAAAATTGTTTTGAAGACAATCATTTAACTGCTTCAAAAAGCAAAAAGAAACGATACCTACTGTTCGGTTTTCAATAGCTTCAGTATTTAAGCGATTTAATTAATTTTCCGGATATTCTTGCTCTTTCCGATTTGCTTGTATTCAGTATTCATTTTTTTATATTTAGACCAAGTACTTTTTTTTAATATTCATGTTTATTCGTTTATACCTATACTAGTTTATTCAATTTTATCTATGGACATGGTGACCGGTGTATGGAACTTTTAATAAACAAAAGAGTCAAATCATCCGCGTTCTTATCACAAAACCAGTAATATTTATGATCAATATGCAAGTAAAGCGCGATGTTTATAAATAATAAATTAATAAAAACACAATAAGGTATGTGTTGCGATAGACACGTGTCACCTCACGGGACAGAAAAAAAGAATTGATTCTCCTGTTTGCCTAATGAACGCATGTGATTCGCGATGCGAGAGTGAATGTCACACACCAAAGTAAAGTATTACACAATAGCGTACTTACGTTAGCATGTAACCTGGTGGTATATGTATATTAGTGGGTACCACACTATGTTAATCTGAATTATAAAACAGTTAGTATAATATCAGAAACTTTTTGATCATAAATTACGATGACAGCACTTTCCACGTCAGATTCGTCGAACTGTCACGACCTTCTCTTGATTGAGGGCAATAAGTACTTGATAACTATTCGCAGTTAACTATTGCAATAATATCGGACTTGATAACTATTTGCAATAAGTTTTTTGTTTTTTAAAGAATGAGAAACATTCCCGGGTTACGAATAACCCAACAATGTTTGAAAATCTCGTACTACCACCACAGAAAGCCTACAATGTTGCTTTTTTTTTTTTTTTTTTTTTTTTTTATAGTTAATACCGCACAAGAGTCCCAACTGCCCCCGTCTGGAGCCAGTGAGACTATGGCATCCCCAATCGGGGTATGTTGTGAGGCTGAAGGTAGTGGGGAGGGGAAGGAGATAGGGAAGAGGAAGGTGGGGAAGTACCTGGCTATTCAGATCTGGTCACTAAACACGGCTAAAGCCATTTTCAAGCAACGTTTCAATTCTGAATGGTGGTCTTACACCAGGGCGATACTGATAGTATCTTCCACTCTGGAACGTGCCGCAAATATACAATGAATAAATTAAATGAATAAATTGTGAAATAACACAAATATCAAATAAAATTTATTTGCGCACGCCGGGTTCGAACCCGCGACCTTCGGATTGTGAGTCCAGAGTCTTACCTCGGGACCACGGAGGCCGTCTTGCTTGTGTTGTGATGGAGGACTTAGCCAGCCGAGGAATCGAACACGGGGCGCCCGAATGATACCCTAACGCGATGTCCACTCAACCACTGACCGGTCAAATGTCCGACTGTTTTTATTTATTTTTTATTATAGTATATTCTATTTAGCGGTAAATATATTTCATCTTACATCTAGGGTATATCTAATCTAGAACTACTATAATGATATTCTATTACCTACGTCAGACGTGGGAAACCTTTTGCCATCAGGGTGATATGGGGGTGTTAGTAGTATGCCCAGCAGGCCGGACATAGATTTTTTTGACGAAGGCGGGGGCGTTCAGAATCTTCGTTTTATTATATTGTTTTGCCATTTTACTAATCATTATATTATTTATAACACATATTCCGTTATTTATTTTAAACGTCCTTTTTTATGCATTTTATTAAAAAAAAATATTTAAAAATTATCGATTAAAATGCTGGACCAAGCGTCATGTTCACAAATGAGTCTGCAACTACAAATAATAATGCTTAACTGCACTCGTAACGGGAAAATGGTTTTCCCTGAATTGGGTTAGCAGGTGATTTTCAAAGTGCGATTCTAAACAAAGAGTCCACAAGCTTAACAAATGGTTATAAGAAACAAGCAAATGGTTTTTCTCCGAAATTTGCAGCAAATGGTGCAAAACTGGAATTAAGCTTCATTCGAAACACGTGAATGGTTCACCTCAAAATACGTCAGCTGATGATTCTGCAACTGGAATTGAATTCTTACATTCTAAGCACAAAACTGGTTTTCACTGAGCGAATATATGTGCAAGTCTACACCAGCTTTATCAATTACCCGAGATGCGACAAAAGTTTTCCACAAATTTTTGCAGTACATAGTCTGCAACTAGAATTATATAAATGGCAATGAACTGTACTATTAATACTTATACCATTCTACAAAATAAATTATAATATAATATCTTCTGAATAAATACTTATAAATAAATGCTTGATATGACCGATCACGGTCGAAATAGGGCAAAAGGTACCCAACAACTGTTTGTTTTAGAATATTGGTTATCTGTATGCGGACGACATTACTTCAGAAAACCATGATCTTTCTACGGCGGATTTGTCAAACCGTCACGTTGTGGCAGGGCAACAGGTACTTACTAACTGACAGCGGGCCGCGACAACAGTTTTATGCAGATTCAAACATGATGTTGTTAGCAGAAATAAAACCTATCTGGAACCGCAGCCATCACAAAACACAATAATATGTTGAAGTTATTAATTATAACCCAAACAATTATACCTTAAACAGTACAAAAAAATTATGTATTAATCCCACATGCGATATATTTATCTATCTTCTGTTCAAAAGAGTCCAAACATTACCAATTGCAATATTCATCCTTTTGATTCCTTGTGTTGTGGATACTTGGTACTATTGATAAAAATTGTCTAAGAAAAAATTAAAAGTTCGAACTTTTTTAACAGTATTTATTTGAGTATTTACAACTACATACCTATTTATCGTTTATTGTTCACTGAAGAAACTATTTCCTGCGTTAGTTGTTTATTACAATCGAATGTGTTTAGTATTATTTATTGATGAGGTAGGGCTAGAAATAAAGCAGGATAAATGGTTTTTTTTATTGAAGTGTTTTAAATTAAAATAAAACCAAAGTTTCATGACCATTTTTATGAAGGTAGCTTATTTCCTGCCAATATTTTATAAAAACATAGTTTGAAAAAGTAACATAGTAAGGCATCTAAGATAACTTTTTGCACCAAGCTTATTTGGTACTAATAATATAATAAAAAGGTATTAAAAAGGTTACACATTGAGTATTATAAGAATAATTTGAAAAAAGATGGTGAAAAAATTTTAAAACATTACTCCACAGTCAATTGAAGTCAATCACGTTTTGAACAATCTCCTTAGTAAAATTGTAAAAACTCGTTGAAAAAATACGAAATAAGTATTTTCTAATTTTAATAAAAAAATAAGATCGTCAAAAACGTTATAGTCATTTGAGATCGTCTTTGGTACTTGAAATATAATTTTAAAAAATTGAAAAGAAACCTATTTTAAGAAAAAATTGTTGAGAGACTATTAAGAAGACTATTGCGAGTTTTGTCACCAATACCCAAAGATAATATTCCATTATCTTTACCCATACTGAATGGACATTTGTGCTCGAAAGTACACCATAGGCGTTTTTGATGTAATTTTAGTATATTTTCATGTGCAAATCCCGCACATGAAAATACCGCAAAACCGTGGGATCAAATATTGCTGAAATTCCGCGAGATTGCTCAACGCGGAATTGTGGGGTTGCAAACTCTAGTTATAATAAATCAACATGCGTGCTGTTCGTGTCTGTATTCACTTCGTAGATAAGTGGCTTTTTTTATGAATTTATTTATTTATTAGAGGGTGATTTATTTTACATCAGCAGCACTTAATTCAATTTAATAGTCATTGCTACTTTTGTTTTAAAGTTTTGATTGCACTGTCTTGATTTTATGCCACAATACCTATTATCAAAACCGGCAATTAAAATCAAAACTATAAAAATCGTGTTAAAACTAGCATCATTTTTCAGTGTTATAACCCGGCAAAACACTAAAATGCTCACAATAAAATTTACGAAGTAAACGCAAGCTATAAAAAAACTTTATAACAAAATAGGTTACTAACACAACATCACTATCGTGATGAATTTCAGATGTGTTAAATAATTTCAGCACCCAGTGATTGCATCAAACGTCTTTGTATGTATTTTGTTTAAACATAAATGTTACACGTGATTGAAATATTAAATAGGAAATAGCTTGAACCCCATAGTTTAACGTAATATATTGTTGATTATGATCAAAAGCTGAAATATTTTTATGGTTTTTTTGTAGTTCAGCATTACGGTTTGTTTATGTTTTTACTGACGAAACGTGTGATAAAAACTCGAATACCCTTTTATTTTTTTACATACTGGGTATTTTTAGATTTATTTTGTAGAATACAATTTTAACCTTTTACTTTATTATGTTTTGCTATAACAGGTGCCAGTAATTTCTCTTTCTTATATTTATATTCTTAATATATATTTATTTACTCTTTTATTCGCCCACGGGGTTTTTACATTGGGTACAAAATGTTGACAATTTTTTACACAAGAGTTTGTAATAAACAAAAGATTGCAAAAAAAATCTTACTTTACGGTGGTTTATTATAGGATTGTTAGGAATTATTATTGTCCTTTTGAATTTCCTACCTACCTCCCTTCCACTACCTTCAGTGCAGTTTAAACCTTCGAACCATACGCAGTGTATTATGAAGTTCATATTTTCAAAGTGCAAAGATTACCTTCGGTGAATAAACATTGTATTTACATGTGTTGCATAGACTTCAAATAACTTATATTACTATATGTACAGTTTGGAAGATTTTATGTGAATTCGTATGTGCATATCAACACAGCCAGCTACATCAACTCTAGTGAGTTTTTACCATTCCTGTTTTCCCTACCTAAAGAATGTTTCTAACAAGGATAAAATAAAAAATAAAATAATAAAAGTAAAAAGAAATAAACCAAAAAGATGTTGGTAAACTTCGAATTTGTTACAATAAAAATGTCGATATAATTGAAATATTCGTTTGTTTAACTGTGTCGACGAGAAATTGATCAATAATTTGTTTGTTAATGGTGACATGGAAATAGCTCCTTTTGTCTAGTGAGTTGAGTAGGTACTCTTAAATTAACTACATTCAGTAATTTGCAACAGTTGAGCTCTGAATTTACAATTTAAAAAAGAAACGTAGGTCTCTTATGCTCAGCCGATCTTCAAGTAGGTATATGTATTTTTAAGGAATAATAAAATAATGTAGTTAATTTGTTCTTTAGAGATATTAAACTCGAAATTACGAGTAACAAATCGTTAAAACCTTTATGGATTTCATTTGACATTTTTAATATGAATTTTATAGTGAGGTGACCAAATGAGAGAATTATACTCCAATTGGCTACGAACTACTGACACAAATAAAATTTTCATCACAGGAAGTGAATTAAAGTTCTTTAATGGTTCTATGTGAAAATCCCAATGTTTTCATACTATTGTTTGTAATTTGATTTATGTGGTGTAATTTTAACTGTAATTAATCTACTGTTTACTATAATTTCAAGTCTAGAGATAAGAACACAGTTTTGAATAATCTTTTCCCCACTCTAAGTGGATATACATAATAATGTTATAATATTTAATTGATATATTTATTACATTTCTTTGTAAAAACTTCATAGGGATTTTTTCGCGGTATAAGTGTGGAACACGGTCTATACAAACCTATCTTTTTCATTGTTGCAGGCTTAATAGTAACTGCGGGAGGCTCCCTAGCTGAGAATGAGCGCAGACATTACGTGAAGAGGTTTTCTGGACTCTACACGGGTCCATACTTTGACCCAACTACCCCTACTAACATTACAGCACAGTTAGGTACCCATGCATATCTACCATGCAAGGTAAGCTATATTCCACTTAATTCTGACTAATTTTAGAATTAACTTATATTTTCAGCAAACTTTTAAGTTTTTGCGACTATTCTTAATTTTCTCTACCCTTTTATAAACAACCCAGCTGCATTAAACATTTTCAAGGATCCTCAGAACTAGTAGCGATTTGTTCCAGATCCATACCAGAAAAAGGGATATGGTAATTGAAGTGAGGTCTTCATAAGGTTATGAATTTATATTTTCTCCCCGTCTATCTAATATTTCTCTCACGTTTCCATTGTTTTTAGCTTGTGGGTATTTTAATAAAAAAAAATGTTGAAAGTTTTCATAAGGGATACGCAAACAAACATTTGTTTAACCACTTAATAAATAATTACGTCGCTATATAATAAGCATTTTTTAATATAAACATCGCACACATCGCACAGTCCCAACTGCTCCCGTCTGGAGCCAGTGAGACTTTGGCATCCCCAATTGGGGTATGTTGTGAGGCTGAAGGGAAGGAGATGCGGTGGAGGAAGGTGGGAAGTACCTGGCTATTCAGATCTGGTCATCAAACACGGCTTAAGCCATTTCAAGCAACGTTTCAATTCTGAACGGTGGTCTTACACCATGGCGATACTGAGAGTATCTTCTACTCTGGAACGTGCCGCAAATATGCTGTGTATTATTTAAAATGAATAAATTGTGAAATAATACAAATTAATCAAATAAAATTTATTTGCCACGCCGGGATACGATCCCGCGACCTTCAAAATGCGAGTCAAGAGCCTTACCGCTGGACTACGCCGGCCGTCTATTGTACATATAAAAAATAAACGTGTCACATCGCTGCCCAACCGGGTCGCGATATAGTTCCTCTCTTCTCAGGCGTCGTAAAAAAGAAATAAATACACATATTTAATTATAAATTTTCAGTAGTACTCATATATTTATATTTACTTCTATTACCTCTGAAAACGTGCTACAATTTTTATGTTTGTCAGAATTACCCAATCGTAAAAACTGTCTCGGAATTAAAAAAAAAAATAATTCTTGCTGTGTGCATTTTTTACCATGATCAATTTTCAGGTGAAACAGATAGGAAATAAATCAGTATCCTGGATAAGAAGACGGGACGCCCACATCCTTACAGTGGACCGCTACACCTTCATAGCTGATGAGAGGTTTCAGGCTTTTCTGATAGAAGCGACCGACACCTGGACATTACAGGTGATATCTCCAAACATCATAAGGTTTAATCACATACAATATACACTTTCTCCACATATTTTTTGGCTTATAATGCGCCGACATCGAGGCTGCGAGACCAGGGGTTTGTAGTTTTGAAAGATATTTGGTTTTCAATGTGAAAAGATTTTTCGAATAGTTACCAACCCTTTAAATGTTTTTTTTTTCATTCCGAAAAGTAGAAGCCATTCATTGTTTAAAACCAACATTTTGTTACTATTTACCATTATTACTTCACCTTGTCATTGTCCTTGTGAAACTAGCAATATTTTTTGCACAAATTTCCAATTTACGCTGAAAATCAGTTGAACACCTTTAGGTACGTGGTAGAACAACATGCAGTGTATGACAAATCTTCTGCATTCATCAGATCTACATCCAAATAACGATCTCACCGGAATCTAAATCAATAGATTATTTTCAATAAATACGCGTTGGTACCTTCAAAAACTGTATTTTATGTTAATATGGATTAAATGAGCAGGTTAACCACAAGACAAGCACCTTAATGATTTTATTATTAATAAATCCTCTTTAAAAAAAAAGAAAGACAAATATTCCCGGGCTACGAACAACCCAACAATGTTTGAAAATCTCCTACTACCACCACTGTAAGCTGAAAATTTTGCTTGAGTCGTGACGGAGTTCTTAGTCCGCCAAGGAATAGAACACGCGACGCCCGGGTGGAACTCAAACGCAATGCCCACTCAATTAGTTATTAAATTAGTTTTATTACTCATCGGTGAGTAACTGGTACCCTCACCTTTAAAAATCTATATTAAGACATATTTCTTTTTGGCATTAGGAATACAACACAATGTGTACATTAATCATATTGCACAGTCGTTATTATTGATATGTATGATTCTCCAAGTAGTTACCTTAAATATTTTCTTCTTTGATCTTAGCAATACTGACATTTTTATATTTTTAAATAATTTAAATATTTTTTAATCATTTTTCTTACTTTTTTGTTATTTTATACTTGCTATCATGTTTGTTACTTTATACTTTCTTTATATGGTGTTACTTACATTAATCATAATCATGTTAACGGAACTTGTTGTGAAGGTATGTAGAATCAAAGGAAGCAATCTCCAAAATGCGTTATTTTGAGAAAGCCAAAAAGAAACGTTTCATTTGAGTCATTCTGACACATTAATAAATTAATAATTATATTCACGAAGTGATACAAGCATAAAAGGCTCGTTTAAATGCAAAAAATCTGCTTTTCTATGTAAAAGAGTGAATCATTAACAAAGTTAGTCCACTTTTGAAAAAAGTGAAGATTGCTGCATTTGATTCTGCATACCTCATATGAAATTTGCAGGAGATGAAGATTTTTAAATAACGTTGAGGTGAAATTACTAATCTTTTTTCTGTAACCAAATATCTCAATTGATTGATTGATTGGGGATAACTGTTATCTACACATTTGGAGTTGTTATTGATCAAATTTTTCCTAGGTGAAATACGTTCAAGCAAGAGACGCTGGACAGTACGAGTGTCAGGTCAGCACAGAGCCTAAGATGAGTCATTTCATCTTACTCAATGTTGTCGGTGAGTAACTTTTAACCTATGTATCTATTTAAATGTATAAGCTTTAATTTATTAGCATTTATACCTGAAAGCTAATTTGTATTTTGACAGCAGATATATTTGAATATATTTTATATTGATGACATGGTACATTTAAAATACTTTCAAACGGTAAATATGTTGTGGTAAATGTGTAATACGGTAAATTATTAATGAATATGGTAAATTGACAGTTAGATCAATACGTTAAGTCATCGTTTCTCAACTTTTTAGAATCGGGACCCACTTAAAAAACAAAATATAAAGCAAATATCTCATGACCCCCTTATTACATATTTTAATCTTTACCTAAAATTTTAATCAATTATATGGGGGATTTTAATGTTTGTTTGTGCATAAATCAAATAAGGGTTTAACACTGTACTTACAAGTTTATTATAACAATACATCCGTGTCATAATTTATTTATATAAAATATTTGTATATTAAAAGTGGGAATTTAAAAAGTAGCGATTTACAAAGCTGTTATGTTTTCGGCAGTCGGGAACAAAATAGTTCCTCTTAATTTGTCTGGGCAGTTGGTGACGATGTGGAAATGTTGAGGGATTGTTATTGGCGTGTGAAGAGCTAATAAGAATTATTCACTACCAGCATCATCGTAGCATCGTTCACTACTAGACTATGTAATAAAAATTCTGAAAATAATGTGCTCAATGTATTTCGTTACGCCGATTGGTATCTTAGCCTCCTAAGACCCAGACTTTAAATAATAAGGTAGTCATTAAGACCCATAGTGCAAAATTATGCACAAATTGATTTACTGCCGTCAGACCCAGAGATATAAAAAAGTAAAATAAAGTCCTCCATCACAACACAAGCAACATTTTCGGCTTTCTGTGGTGGTAGTAGGAGATTTTCAAAGATTGTTGGGTTATTCGTAACCCGGGAATGTTTGTCTTTATTAAAAAAAAAAAAATCATGAACAGATTGCAATCTTTGGAGCACACCAGATTGGTATGCTTTCCTTGTTCTACTGCCATTAAAACGGAAGATGCTCCAAGGATACAATGGAGGATGGCTTTGGCAACGTCGCATAGTCGGGAAACACGCCAAACGCGCTCCAAACATATTTACACGATTGACATTTATTACACGGGAACGGGTCGTTTATACTACTTGTTCTTGGGTTCAACAGCTCAGCTGTGGGATGATTTGCCAGCCCCTGTGTTTCCTCCACCTTCAACATAGGTCTTTTCAAGACCCGCGTAATTATTTACGTGATTTCACTCCTTTCTCTCCTCAAAAAGACTTCCACAAAGCATCTTCAAAGATGACAAAGGCCATGAGGAAAATTATTTTTCTCATGAGTGGAGTTAATGTAAAAAACAAATAAATGATAAAAAAACTTTTTCTTGATGATTCTTAGCCGTATTTTTTTATTCTGGTTAAAATCACCTTTGAAGGTCCCCTAACTAATGAAGATAAAATTGTGTAGCAATTATCTGATACCCTTAGCCCTTAAAGTGGGTCAAGTTAATTTTGAGGCCGCGCTATAATCTTGTTAGTATGGTAGGTACTTATCTTGTAGCAATTTATAAAAATAATATTACTTTTAAATTTTATTAAGCCAATTTTTTTAAATGTCTCCCGGAAGATGCGTTACAAAGCTTTGCAATATTAAGTACAATGCCTTCAAAATGACTTAATTTTTTTATAAAATAACCTGATGTCACAGAGCCAAGGGATTAACTCTGTGACGATACACCCTGCCTACGCGCACCAAATCGTGAGGAATCTACCCTGGCTACGCTGTATCAAATATGTTGAGATTCTACCCCTATGTACGATCACGGCACCGAATGCGCTGTGTCGCGCCTACCCTCGTAGCTTCAATTTTCGTAGCTTTATATCGTGATGTAACTAACCTATCATTTTTTGGTACTTCTAGCCTATCTTTAGGTCACTCGCATTTTTGTGAGGACCTCTTCTCTCAACCTATTTTTCAAACTTCTACATTATTCTGAGCTAATCTAACCCTATTGTTCGCAATCCCTGTGATAATTACACACAGTAATTAAGATTTTTGAATTTTTTGTTTACATTATCTCCGTATCCTGCGTTGTGTAATTTTTTGTTTTAGGATTTACACCCATACGCGTAATAAAACGCATACAAATGTAAAGAGTATAATGTATGGTTTTGTGGTAACTTCGGTTCTTTTAGAGTAAGAGTGAAAGAATTCTATATTAATTGTTTTAAATATCTTCTAACGCGTTTGATAAACTAATCCCGTCTTAGATTCTGCCTGTACCTGATATTCATTTTGTTTATTTCCTTCCTAAAACAGCTATATTTAAAATACAAATAAAAGAGAATAACAGTTAACAATTTATAACATACATTTCATGAAAAAGTATTTACTGTACCTGCGTGATATGACCTAATTCTAGGTCTCAGTTTTTCACCTGAAGTCTGCAAATCTCCACCTAGCATGAGTTTTATTTTCATGGTTAGTAAACACTAGATTGTTTGGGGAAGGGATGTGTGTAGGGATTGGGTCAAGGATAAAAAAAAATAGTTTTCTGTAAAGGTTGGCTCCTCCACTAACCAAATAGATTCTGGTGACCGACTTCCGAAAAGGCCTTTGTCAATGCACGGCTACACATACCTAAAGACCGGATTTTACCCTCTTCTGCGGGATTCCTTGCTTCGATAGGAGCTTTACGTACCAGAGATAAGTACCAGGTCTTCCATCGTATCCCAGAACTATCCCAACCTCCTCACCTCCAGGTAGTTTAACTCGACTGATTCTAGAAGGGGTATTTCATTGCATCCGTTATCACGACTCTACTCGCGTTGAATGTGGTGTGCGACTGTTTTTGCCGTATCCATCTCCCTCGTGATCCGACAGAATCGCACTCCTGCCACCTCTTAGACCTGCTGCGATTGCGCCAAGGGAGCGTTCCAGTTGGCTCGCATCAAATCGAAGGTCGACAAGATTATGATATGCAAATGACTTAGAGTTTTCTTTAAGCGCCGCGCCAGCGTATTCCTCGCATACGTCTCCTCCTGCCCCCGCATGCCTCCTCCTTGGCAATACCGTCACAGGGCCTAAAGTTTCTCTCTCCCTCAGGGAACGTTTCACACTAACCTTCCCCAGAGACACATAATTGCATACAACAATCCGGAAGTCTACTGCGTGGTTAAAGTTTTTGGATTTGGACTGTATGTCTTCATTCACTACCAGTGCTTTTTAATGTGGTCACTGAGTCCACGTGTTTAGGTATGAAAGGATAGGGGATACCTATCCTATTAGGTAGGTATAAATGGAGAAGTGAGTTTTGGTTTGGCTTTATTTTTATTGAGGAAGCCCTCCTCATGAAGTAGTATGTATTCACCTAGATAACTAGAAAGGCAATGTTTTGCACAAAGTTCTAATTTCAATTTTGATAAATTTAATTTTTAAATTTTAAATTTTCAGACCACAATTGATAAACGTCCCTAGATTTTATGCTTGTGGTTTATTGCTTTAAAATTGCACATATTAATTTTCACATATCAACTGAAAGTTTTTTTTGTCGCAAACTATAACTAATAAACTTGTCCCCAAACACGTAAAGTAAAAGTGTCAATGTTTTTTATAATAACCCATGTGTTTGCTGGATGTCCTACTGCCCTAGAATGCATGATCCTTCTAAAAGATCCTTAGATACTTCGATTAAGGAACAAATTATTTAAGTTCAAATGGTTTTGTTTACCAATCTACGGAATGTGGGATGAATGATCTTTGTAATCAACCCTCATAAGATCTCAGCACCTAATATGAATGCTAAGCATAACGAATTTATATTCTGTGTATATATTTGTCGTTGCAAATCGAAGGCCGTAGTTAATAAACTAAGTCAGGTTTGACTGATGGGATTGACCTAATTTCTTGATCATGCTGTTATTAAAATTGTTAGTTACCGACATGCTCTGTTCGCAAATTTTATAAATAAGTGTGACTGCTTGCTCTGCATTATCTCCAAGAACCTGTAAATAGTTTATTGATAAAAAAACTTACCAAAATTCTGCAAACTTCCCTTTTGGTGTTTAAAAATTTTAATCGCATTCTTTAATATAAGATCTTTTTTTGATTAAAAAAAAATAATCGATACTATAAAAAAAATCTTTTACTTGTATATTTTAGACTATGTCTAAAACCTTCTCCCTGCTAGAATTGGATTAAAAAAAACGATTCTATTTAAACTTTCACTTGGGTATTATTAGATTATGTTAAAACCTCTGATTTTCTCCTAGCATTGATTTATTATCATCACTCATAATCAACTCGGTATTTAATTTGTAATGAAAATTTGACCATCTTATTAAATCACTATCGCTTTCGAGCAATTCGTTATTATTATTTATTTATTTCACTGACGTTATTTTATTTGTTTTAAAACCAAAGTTTTAATTGTTTAATATTTCGTTAATACTCTATAATTTATTTCAGCCGGACTTCTTAGTCGTAATCAAAACTTTATTTTAGATATAAAATTCTAAATTTTATTATTATTATCTTCCTTTGTAAACTCATAGTGAAATTAAATTATTTTTCAATTATATGCCGCTTATCTATCTCATGATTATTATTCTCTCACAAATGTAAATTAAATTGTAGTAAATCGGATTTCTAAAGTTTTAATTATGTTATTATTATTCCGAAATCCTATTTATATTTTAAGACACAAATTTTTTATAAGTGTTTAAAGACCACTCTTCAATTATCTTTAATTCGTACAGAAACATCGAATATAAATTCACTGGATTTTACACTTTGATTTAAGTTAAAAAAAAAAGGCAACGAATTGTTCACGATCAACCGTCCCCGCCGCTAATTCTTCCCTCACTAACGACAAGGGCCGGATTATTTCCGTTCAAACTTGTTAAATCCCTTCCTATGTTTAAAATATTTTGAAATAAATCTTCATTATTTGAATTCTGTTTATATTAGAATTTTTACGTACTTGGTTATAATTCAATTTTAACGGCCGCACTGTCAAATATAATCGGTTTTTTTCTAAAGCACTCTTCTATGTCTGATGTGTTAAACCAAACACGTACTTACGCCTTAATTTTTTTTGTTTTGATTACACTAACGGCGCCCAAAGAGACTCTCCGTTTCCAAGACACTCTGTTTCCAATGTCACTTATATAAACACTCCTCAGGGCCAATAAACATTCATTTCTTTGTCTTTGATTCTGTTTAAAATAAAGTTCGTTCAACTTTAATTCCTGTGGGAACGAAAATGAAGGTCACCCATCGTGATAAAAGTCCACGTGTCTCTTGTTTTGATTATTAGCCGTTACTGGATGTACCCATAATTTACACGATATTAAGAAAAAAACTTCGCAGGCACTCTTGAACGTGAAAATATTTCTCCTCCCATAGCGCAGGAGTAGGTAGGCATTACGATTCATCACAACTCATAATTAGACCAAACCACACAAACTGTTCTCAACGAATGATTTAAGGGTCCACTATTCGAATTTCGACCGATTTCTTACATATCTCCCTAAAACATTTGAAGTTTTTAATCTCTTAAAAAAATATATGTTATTTTTGAAGATAATATCTAGATACATTCCACGCCAAAAAGCAAATTATATGAAATTCCCTCGATAGAAAAAAAATCGCAAAGTTTGCTCCGAAAATTATTTAAAACAAGTCTATTTCTATTATTTTACAAGTTATATTTGTGAAAAATTTCACGATATTTCTTTAAATGATACGAGATTTTTGCTCTATTTTAAACGAGTCATGTTTTATTAAGCATTTTCGCCATTTTCGCTGCGATTTCATCACTTAAAATATTAGCGCGCTCTGTCCAACATTCGTAATTACACATCTCTCCATCTTCTTCTTTTTCAGCCGAATAGCGCCGCCTTAAAACTACGAAGTAGTTTTGTTGCAATGTATTAACTTGTTACCGTGAAAAATGTAATAATACATCTTTATTGAAAGAAATTTGATTATTTTTGTGATTGACTTATTCAAACTGTTAGATTTAGTTTTATTATCACAAAAAGGGAGTATTAACGTCGGGAAAGATGAAAAAATATGCATTTAACATTTTAATTTTGTTAAAATTAATTCATTTATGCAGTACACAAACTGCGCTACGCCGTATTTATACATGTATATTCCATTTCATAGACAAAAACAATAATTTATTCATGTCATGAAGTGAACGAACGCATTATTGAACCTGTATGATAACAGAAAAACATGGAAAGAAAGTTATTAGAATAATTAAACATACCCGTTAGACAAACCCTGCTAGCCATACAAACCATTTAAAACCTGGGATGTATATCTTATTGATTGATAACACGCAGCTTGAACCTCAACAAAGTGTGTAGTATATACTATATATGGGAATAAATCGAATTAGGTAGGTACTATTGTTTTTAATTTTTCAAAAGAAGCAAACACATTGTGACTTGACATTTTAAATAAATAAAAAGGAAACACTTTGTTTTACGTCACTTTATTGATATTTCTTCCGTCTACCGGTTTCGGTACCTCTGTATTTTATATTCAGTCCTGATGATGGTACGGAGGTACCGAAACCGGTAGACGGAAGAAATATCAATAAAGTGACGTAAAACAAAGTGTTTCCTTTTTATTTATTTACTATTGTTTTTATTTATTTTGATGAGAATTTATTTTATAAGGTTGGTACTTCCGACAAATGTCATATTTGATTGTATATTTATTTAAAAAATAATATTCCGTATTATCCACGCATCGAACTTCAACAAAAACATTCCGTATTATCCGTGAAGCGTGCTTATACCTTTTTATCCTTCATAGTTATAAGTTGAGGTTCCTCATTATCCGCCACACTAGGCCAGCCTGTGTTGAGCCAGTATTTTTTTAAGTTAATTAATAAGTGTACCTACTATACTTATATTATATATACATATTATTCAAAAGGTTGGTTGCATTAATCATTGTCAAATTTGGGTGAGTGCACCAGTAAAGACCCTATCGTTACTTTTGATCCAAATTTTTACGAAATTATTTTGTGAATCACATTTTTTTATTCCACCTAGAAGAATGTCGTTAAGTCTTGTATCTGAATGTTTCCGAAGTTTCGTTGACCAAAAGAAGTTTATTTTAGACTTTTTACTACAGGCTCTGCCTCATATAAGAGTTTTGATTTTACTATTAATTTATGTTCGATTGAAGGGGTACAAAATATCTTATTATATTTTTAATCAATAAAAATACACGCGTTGCAGCAATATCTAAAACAAGTAACTAACAACATATCATATTAAATTAATGAAAGTAAAGAATAAAAACTAGATGAATAACTTTGTGGATGGCTAAGTAATTTACAACGTGAAAAATGTAGAAGGCCTTGTGTGGTAAAAAGTGTATCAAAGGGAACGAAACGTTAATTTGTTCAGCTGCTGATAGGAGCATAAATATTTTGTTCATAAGACGAAATAATTACGTTGTTTGTTTCGCTAACCTTTTGAAAACTTACTAACGAGGGTGAAGAAAAAGAACGCGCTGTTTTTCCGATTTCGTAATGAAAATATTTCACTGGTTTACTGAACGCAATAACACTTTCAATTAATCACAGCACTTTTACCGATCTACTTTATTTACTAGCATGTAGATAATGCGAAACGCTTTTTTGTCTTTGGGCAAAATATTTTTTACAACACGAATTATATTTTTCATGAAAAAGTTTCATACGTTGTTTATCATTTTAATCTTAAAACTAAAGCGAAAGATTGTATTTAAAAGTCTGGGAAATACGTATTTTTAATGTAAATGCTTACAGCACGAACAAAGTGAGTCATTGTGTTCGTTAAAATAACTAGTCAAAAAAGTATGTTAGTTTACAGTGGGTCTCAAATTTACCTTTTAATATGCTAGCTACACGGGCATACTTAAAATAAGATCAAGGGTTAGAATCGACTTAAGCTCATTGAATGGCTAACTATTGAATAAATCCCATCATTTTAAAAATGTTTTATGCCTCATGTCGCGTAATGTATACACCAAATATGAATTTAGAATAAAGAATTATGATTTCTAGATCTCTAATGGAAACATTTTTTTACGAATGGAGTTAATAATAAATGGAAAAAAAACCTTCAAAATTCTATTGCAAGTGAAGTTTAAAGTGTTTGTTAAAAATATTTGAACAATTCATGTTTATTTTCAGGATTTGAAAAGTTCTAATCAAGTTCTGTGAGAATTTCACTTTTTTAAATGACTGGTCTTTATTGATATAATAACAGAAATTGAATAGAACTTACATATAACGTGAAAATTTACTTAAAAAATTTGATGAAATGTTAACATTTTTTGAAAATTTCTTAACAGCTTTTTTAACATTCAAATGCCTGTTATTGATAGTAGAGATGGGTGAGTACTACTTCCAGGACTTAATTTCGGCTTCCAGGACATACCTCCTACCTTCTAAAAGTACTCGAGTTCTAGGGATTGGTCCTACGTCCCGAGTTCTTGGAAGCGGACTGAGTACTGTCTGTTGCGGCTACCGGAACGCACCTCGGAGGCATTCGGGTTCCGTCTCCGGGTCCGGCTCCGAGTTCCGAGTTTAGGTCCGAGTCCTGGATTAGTTTCTCTGGGAGTAGTTGATTTTAAACAGTGGCAGGAGCAGGATCCGCTTCCCGCCAAGAACCCGAGTTTAAGAGCACACTCCAGCTGCACCTAGACATCGCTAATGGACAGTTTACCAATTATTGAGTGTGTCGAGATCATTTTGAAACTGTTGATGATCGGAAAGAGTGTTGATTTAAAGAAAAATTTTAAGATCATTGGCGAAATAAGCATATTCATAGTTTAATTTACTTAGTCATTTATGAAAACTTACTAAATTATTACGTCACCCACATCGTACATCTTTTTGAAAATAAAATTGGATGGATAAATGATTTTTGTTCTGTTCATTCCTGGTAACCAATTTTATGATAAATTTATTTTGCTTGTTTGTCATTTCACGAAGGAAATTAATTTTATCAATCGACACAAATTTCCTCCAAGTTCACAAGCCTGCACAAGCCACCTCCGTGCTCTGCCCAGTGAAATATATTTGTTACCTTTACAATGGCTTCAATTTTCACAATACAATACCTCCTTGTATATATTTTCTCCAAGTTCAAAGCTCATTAACATGTTTTTGCATGTTCATTGTGAAGTTGGCTTAAGAATAACAATAACACCAACACACTGCGGAGATTTCCTCTAAAGATAGTTGCTTTTATTCGTAGGATCACGAGCGAAGTCAAGGATTCCTGAGCGCCGAGTATTGCTCTTAAATTATTTTATGGAAACAATGAAACGGTGTTTTAATTTGATTATTCTGGGAGTATTAACTTGAAAATCGTGTTCCTAGCTGCACATTGTGAATTTATGTTGAAGGGTTTATTACAAGCCTACATGAAATCAGTTATTGAATTATTGTATTGTACCTTTGCTTTATAATTTATATTTAAAAAATTCAGAGTGTGCAACTCACACGCGGTAAAAGTGAAATCTTCAGAAAACTAAATCAGACAAGAGTGGGATGACTACGAAGCATCACGCAAAGAGGAGACTGATTATACTATCTCATTCTCCCGCAGGCTAAATCCTATAGATGTAAGCGAGGGTCTCTTTTTAGTGTCGCTATTTTTCGTTTCACCGAGTTTCAAATTACAACGGTGCTAGAAGTAGTAAAATTGGTGGTTACTTTAATCGTAAAAAGGTAGATAACTCTTTACCAAAGCCTCACAATCGACATTTTTACGACTATCAATTTTTTTTAATAATTTATTATCTTTTCAGGATGTCTTATTATTTGTTCCTATAAACAGAAATGATTATAAACAGAACAGATTAGGTATAAGCCAAAGCTTTAACTCTTTCATGGATATTTTTATCTCATAAACATGTTTGCAGTGAAAATATAAAACTTTTATACCCCAGTGCACTCTGGCCGTAAAATATGGGTTCTTTTAGTTATTGCACTTCGTAGGGGTAATTTAAGACCGTTGGCGATTGGGAGTTAATCCCACAACACGTTCACACCTTGCCAACGATAAAATATTAGGATTTTACTAATCAAGTAAATTTAAAAAAATATACAAATATCTTTCAAACATAACATTATGACCACAAGGGTGGGTTACAGAACAAATTGAATTGCGAGATAATCAAAATTACAACAAATCAACTCTAAATTATAAATCCACCTTTGTCAAATTTTATCAGGGTGCTTTAATTTTTTTTTTTTTTTTAAGAAATTTTGGTTATCAAAAAGTATTGATTAGTACGTATCTATCTGTACAAGTGGATTACGTATCTTTAAAGATATAATAGTAGTACGTATCTATACAGATGGAGGTAGATATCTAGTGGTATTTCCTAGAAAACCTTGAACTAGCAAAACAGGATTTTTCAAGAGCCATATCGCTTTTCCGCTTCATTTGATCAGATTGGGAGGCGGGAATGGGTACCGCCGCCCCGGGAACCTTTATGGGATAACCAACACCTCTGCCATAGGTCACCCTAAGTGATTCGCTACGTTTGGTGATTTAGCAGGGATGCCCGGGTTCATGGGGTGAGGTTTGTCTAGGTCTTGGAGGCGGAGGACCAGGACACACTGAACCCAAGATTCTTACCCACCCCTTAAACCCTTTTCCTTCCCAGAACTCCCCGCTCCTTCATTTCCTTTAAAAAAACCCTCCACACAGCATCTCCAAAGATGACAAAGGCCCTGAGGGAAGTTATTTTCCTCAGGGCCTCCTGTGTGCAACTCATGTAAAAAAATATAATAATCTTTTGGCGAATTTCATATATATTCATACATATATAAAAAAATTGACCTTAGAAAACTCATACATATTTAAACAGATTTGCTCATAAATATTTTAATTATATTATTATGTATTTATTGTTTAAACATTTCTTACGGAACATTGTTTTAACTAAAATAGGAGTACCAAATTATCACAAGAGGGTATAAACCGTTGAACTCTAATTTAGAGTAAACCGTTGAACTCTAATTTGGAGTAGGGTTTTAAATATCTGTGAATCCAATTCAGCACATAAAATATCCATGTAAAAATGGTTCCATGACAAATCAGAACACTTTCAAAATCTTAAAGAAAATAAACTAGAGCATAAACCTAACTTAACCAAGGTAAACTCCTTTTTTCGTCACTTTTCACCACGATATTTGTCGGGATACTATTATCTTAATATTAATTTGTTTCACCATAAAAATAAATAAATTCTTCAAAAACAAATTGTGTGCTATAACTACCTGTTGTTATATAAATAGTTTCCTGAATGTTTAATTTCTAACTACTTTAAAATGATTTGCCTCAGGTACTGGATATTTATTATTTGTTATGAGAGAGCAACACTGACGTGTATTGTCATTGGTTAAGATTGGAGGGGGACGAAGAGGGGCGGTCGGCCGTGAGGGACGGAAAGAGCTCACGGCTTCTTCTTGTTTTAAGTTCTTGTTTTAACCCCTTGAATGGCAGGAGACCATATTTGTCCCAGCTCACAAGCGTCTCATATAAATCGCTGTAACTCCTTTACTATCAGAGTGAGAAACACGTTATAAACAGTGTTAAAAAGACAAAATACCACGATTTATAGTTTAATTTCAAAAATAACGACCGTAAATGTAAAATGTACACCTTTGTGATTTAAAGTTTTGAATTGCAATTTGAAAAAAAAATTGAAGCTTTGAGATTTTATTATGAATATTTTTAAATGAAAAGACAAAAAATGAGGTGGTAATAACGTTTATAATACATTTGTCTAATAAATTTTTTTTTTTTTTTTTAAATTTTGATTTCGAAAATTACATAAATGTTTATTTTGAATTATTAAATTTTAAAGCGTTTTCTATCACCTTTCAAAAAAGTTTTTAATTTTGGGATATGTTCAAAAATATTCCATTTATTTGCATTTTATTTCAAAGCGGAAATATTTTGACCATCTGAAAAATACGCCAAAATTCTTAAGCGTTAAAGAGAAATTTGAAAAATAGGTATTTCACCAAACTGTTGGTGTCACTGTTACCTCCCCCAATACTGAGCGAAAGGGACAACTCGATCCTTCGTGCGTCCTTGTTTGCATTCAAGTCGTTATCTGCAACACATATTTTAAAATAGAATCAAAAGCAATTTGATTAGCAATCAACTCAGTGTTGTTATCTAATGATGTCTCTCCTGCCGGGGTAACGTATGTAATTTTTATTTATTTATTTATTATCCAATCTGCTCTTCCTTTGATTATCTAAAAATCAGTAATTTAGAGTTCGCATGGGGATTTAAAAGTTTATTTTCTTGTAGCGTCGAAGCAATTGCTATATACACTCCCAAGATATTTAAATAGTAAAAGAGATCTTTTCATTTAAAAACCCCCATGTGTTTTGTCTACTAATAACCCCGTGAAGTGGTAATCCTCTCAAATTGACTGTCAGCGAACTGCAAACACAAACTCTTCCGGAAGAGCTAGCCGTAGGAGATATGTGTAAATATACATAGATAATTGTTGATTATTGATCATTAATTATTAATGTTTATTAATCTGTATCCAAGCGGTTCGAAACCATACCGTTATATAACACTGTTTCAAATTCAAATAAATTGGATAAAATAACTTGCTATTGAAAAAAAAATCGGAGTGCGCAAATCCCACGCAGTAAAAGTGAAATTAAAAAGTCACTAGATGTCGCTTTCTTATATTTTGCCTGTTTATTTTAAAGCGGTTTGAAGTTTGGATATTGATTTACAAAAATAAAAATGATTATTTTTTTTGGATTTCGTAGGATTCGAACCTCCGTTCGCTGGATTTCTCTGACCGCTGAGATTTGCGACGCACTATACCGCTGCGCTATGGGACGCTCGCGGCGATGCGTGAATTTATCGCATTATATTAGAACCGACGACCCGCAAATAATAAATTTTAGTGACGCATTTCCGTTTCATCCTAATTTCAAATCACTAACAAGGCTAAAGAATTTTTGGGGTGTGAGTGATCATCATCTGCCCTGATGATGGACACTGTAACGCTGTCCGAAACGTTGGCTAAAGAAAGAGGTGGTGCAACACGGCATAATACCCCAAAAATAAAAACAAAAATACTTTTGGCTGTGAAAACCTAAAATCATACGGGGCTAAAGAAGTTTCACTTCAAAAAATATTTTTTTGATCAGCAAACTAGATTCATTTCCCTATTATTACATTGCATAGGTAAGCTAGTATCTGAATGGGTAAGCGTTGGGTTCTCACCCAGACTTCATGGGTTCAATTCTCTGCTAGCTAAGTCCTCCATCTCTGCACTAGCACTTATTGTTGTTTAGAATGATGGGATTAGGAGGACTTCAACGGGAAAATCACTTTCTTCAGGGAGGTGTAGAGTTAATGAAAAAACTCTGTCCTTAAAAAAATAAGAAAATGAAGTACTAATGTACCTACATGTTAAAAACATATAGAATTATGTACGACGTCTGACGCAAAAGCCACGACTGTGAAAATTTAGCTCCTCTGGATATAAAAATCGAAACGGGGCCGGGAAAGCAATAAAAAGCAGGCGGCGTTTAGTGAAATAGGAAATAAGAGTTGCGATTTACTCTCGGTGAGCGGTGCACTGGATACTTATGGCGAGTGTAAAGTCACGTCCCGACTAGTTCAGCTAGTTATTAGACTGAGTAGAAAGGGAGAATTCATTCTCCCTTTCTGGACAGTTAATTTATGTGCGTGGTGTGTGGTTGTTACATTTTTGCGAGATTTCCAACTTTGGTTTTCATTTATAGGTAAGCGTAATCACAAATTTCTAATACTCGTATTGTTAGCATCTGGGTGTCATTCTTTCAAGTGATAATATAGTTGCTTCAATTGCACCCGGTGATATGCCGTAGGATTAAACCAAATCAAGAAATCTACTTTAGTGCCATGCGCCCCGCCTGAACGTTAACGTTATAAATGTCATGCGGTCTATCGCGAAATTTACACTAAAGCTTGATGTTTGTGAGAGCATTAAAACGTGAGGCCCGCATTTCGGGGTTTTTACACCAAAGTGTGCAGTGTGGTTAAAAAATTACACTATCGCATTCGGTTTATAGGAATAATCTATGGTTCCAGGACTTTTCATCCCGCGACAAAATATTCCCGCCAAAATATCCTCCGACTAAATATTCTACGAACAAAACATCCCACGACAAAATATCTACTAAAACCTAACCAAACCTAACCTAATTTAAAAATGGGACAAAAATAATAGTTGACTAATAAATTGATTGACTGCCGTAATGTAGTACCATATTATGAATACGAACCAAATTCGTTTTTAGAAAATGAATTTTATAAAATATATTATGATAAAACTATATAACAGACAGAACGATTCGTCATAATAGACCCGATATAGTTTTACATGACAAAATTAAAAAAATAACTTATATCATTGATGTCGCTATTCCAAATTCCTGTAATATTCAAAAATCTGTTTCTGAAAAAATTAGAAAATATACAGATTTAGGAAATGAGATTAAAAGAATTTGGCATTCTCGGACTATAAAAATATTACCATTTGTTATTTCGGCTACTGGCATTATACCTAGTTCTCTAATTAAAAATTTAGGCTTATTAGATTTGTCAAAAAATCTTTATATAAAAATGCAAAAATCAGTCATATTAAATACATGTAAGATTACGAAAGATTTTTAAAATATTTATATTGAGGGATCGGTAGGATTTATCGGTTCAGTTAGGAGTTCTATCGAGCCGAACCCTCTGATATGAAAATATCTGGAGTCGGTGAAGTATTTTCCCATATGGTCTCTGGTAGGTTGACGTGTTGTTCTTGTATAGTTTTGTATTTAGTATACTTATACAATGCAATTACATCGCGTGAATTGACTAGATTAGCATTTGTGGAAAAGTGTGTGGAAGGATTAAGTTTTTCCTGTGAGGAAGATTTAACCCGGACATAAAATCTAGAGAACAATATAAAAAGGTTTTTATTCATTCATTCCAAAAACAAATAAAATATAAAAAATCACAAACTTTATGAAAATAAAACTACTCAATTTAATATATCATTGAAGAAGAAGATAACACTTTTAAATCTAAATGAAAACATGAAAGAAAACAAGACACAGAAAAAAAAAAATAGTTAAAATAAAAAGAGTAGTTGCCTATAATATGGAAAAAGAACTAGTTGAAGATAATATTAATGATTCTAAATATTTGAAATATGAGATTGACAAATATGACGGTTTGACAGAAGGTGGCAATAGCGAAATTGGAAAAACGCGCCGTCCCGGTTAGACGAGAGGTCTGGGTTCGAGTCCCAGTTGCGACCATTGTCTTTTTCTGTTTTTCTGTGTCTTGTTTTCTTTCATGTTTTCATTTAGATTTAAAAGTGTTATCTTCTTCTTCAATGATATATTACGTTGATGGGAATAACCTTCAAAAGTTATAAAAAGAGAGTTTTTCTCGTTAAAAATTGACTACTCAATTTGTTCAAGGTTAAAAAAACCTTTTTGGAAGACCGTATAATGTATTCCGAACAGAAATGAACGTTTAAGTATGGGTGGTTTCATCATGTAGATATTGAAATTTTTATCCATTACTTCAATCATTATTACATTTTACGTTATTTAATCTTAAGGGGGAAAATAGGTGTAGGACGGCGTATTTTTCATGATTTTTTTTTAACACATAAGGAAAATAAATTTTTAATTTATACCTTGGGGTCATTTTAGAAATATAATCAAGAGTATATTAAAGTATAGATATCAGCTACCGCGCATTGTAAGTCGCCATTCGGCTGGGCAATTTGTGTGGAGGTCACAATTTTTACCGAAAATCTATTTTTCAAACAAATTTTACTTTTTTATAAGCGTTTCTTCTACACAAAAAAAAATCGAAAATTAATAAAGAAAAGCAAAACGAGAAAAATGCGTTTGAAAATAAGAGTGCAGTAAAATAGTAATAATTTGACCAAAGGAAACTCACTCAAACGCTCACAACTTTTAAACGGTGTGAAATTTTCAGAATATATTTTTGAATAGTTCTACTATAGATTTATGAAAGAAGAAAAATTGAATTTTTTGAAGCCTCTACACTTATTTCCCCCTTTTTTAGTGGTAAAATATTAAATCAATCGTTAGTAAGTAATTATTTAACATTTCCTACCTTTCCTTGAAGATAGGTTTTTTACGTTCAACTGTAGTCGTGGTGTTGAACCAAATACTCGAAAGAGGGTGTGTTGACAGTGTCTCGGCTATATTTTTCGTTGTGAAGTTCGCTCCGCCGCCGCTAGGGGTGAAAACATCGACGAAATGGCATGGAACTTTGGAGAAAATAACTTTTTTTTTAAATGAATTTATACTGACTTAATTTTTTTATAATACTGATTAATCTCATTGCCTGAATCGAGTTGGTCGGTTTCAACGGTTGCAATCTTAAATCAAGATATTTGCAAGTTGAACGTATTTTTATACTTATTGTATATTTACGAGTTTGTTCGTTCGAAAGAACATGTAAATTTAGTACTGGTAACTAAAAATATCTTAAGCCTTTTGATTGGTGCAATTCGTATTCCATGGAGTAGTGAAGGATGCTTTTGTGTAAAAAGTGTATAGATATTTAGCAATAATAATATTTTCCATATGTATTGATAAAATAATATTATGTACTTTCAAATGTTATATGATATTGTGGAACTCAAAAAAAATTGGAAGGCAGATATGGGTACCGCCGTTAATTGAAATAAAATAACATAAAATGAGAAGAAATAAAATTTAAAAAAAAAAATTTTGGGAGGAGAGAATTCTTGATTGCAATCTTCGGCCTCCGTGGTCAACAGGTAAGGGTCTCGATTCGCAATCCGAAGGTTGCGGGTTCGAATCCCTGCATGCGCAAATAAATTTTATTTGATTTATTCGTGTAATTTCACAATTAATTCCTTTAAAATAATATATAGTTTATTTGCGGCACGTTCCAGAGTGGAAGATACTCCCAGTACCGTCCTGGTGTAAGATCACCATTCATGATTGAAATGTTGCTTGAAATGGCTTTAGCCATGTTCGATGACCAGATCCGAAAAGCCAAGTACTTCCCCATCCCCACTATCCTCAGCCTCATAACATACCCCAGTTGGGGGTGCCATAGTCTCACTGGCTCCAAACTACTAGATATTCATTTAAAAATAAAAAATAAATTAATTTGTACGCATTTTGCTTTTTATGCATTTATCTGAATAATTTTTTTCCTACGTTAGGTACCTGCTTACGGCGTACATTAAATATTTTTTTAGGCATTCGTACAGACACATTTTTCAAACATATCTTACTATCTAACTAACTAACAAAGGGATAGGCAGATAGTGCGGATCCCCACATTTCTCACACGGTCATCACCGCTTTGCCAAAATTATAAAAATATATATTCAGCAGAGAACAAAACCAAACACTCAAAGCACACAAAATCCTTACAGAAAGATTCTCCAACATTAGCTTTGTTTACGTCCCAATTTCCGATAAACTTTACACCTATGAGATTACACGATAAACTTGGCGGTTCCTCTATTTAACCCTCCGTAAGAGGAAACATTCAATCCTGTGCCAATCTAAAAGGTTCCAATTCACCTTTCCACGAATATAAGATAAAAAAGGAAAAGATTGCAGTATAAATCTGGGTAAACCGAGCCCTGTGAGAAAGGATTTATATTTAGGAGGGTGGAAAATACAAAGATAAATTATAATTCTTTGTTCTACAGAAATACAAGGCGTACGGGTTTTTCGTTAGCGATTTTGAAAAACGTAATGTGGTTGCATTCATTTGTTATTTATTTATTTTTTGTTAAACGACAATATACAATAAAGAAAAATTACAAAATAAGTAAAAATATAAAGTAAAGTGGTTTGTTCACAGTCCTCCTCACTATTCCTGTTCCGAGGCGGACTGTATGTTGTTGTATGGATGTTAATCTTGATTTCCCCATCTTTTAGTTTGTTGATTTTAACAAAATAAACAATAAATAAAATACAAAGTACTTATTTTTGTTGTCTGCAAGTTGCGTTGGGGTTACTTCATAATTTAAATGTTTCCTTCATCTTCGTGTTTATTTAGCCATAATTTGATGTCTTTTTTAAACTTTTGTATTTCCATGGTGTTCTTAATTTCAATAAGAAGGGCATTTTTCAATTTTGTAATATGAAAAGTATGTTTTATTTTGGCCAAAGATGTATTTAATTTCGGGATGTTCGAGGATTTCCTCCTTGTAGTATTGGTGGGTTGGTTAGCAAGGTACTCATATTTACTTTAAATTTGAGGAGTGCATTTCTTGAGTATAATTGTTTAATAATGCTGAACAGATTATTAAACTATAGGTACTCAAGTTTTTTAAAATTTCTTTTGATGGAGTTCCTATGGATACTTGTAGGATTATTTTTATTATTATATTTGTTTTAACTAGTTGCTTCATGTGGATGTTTGAGGCAGATCTCCATCTTATAATCCCATATTTTATGCGTGATTGGCAAAGAGCATAATTAACTTTATATAAATCAGTTTTATTAAGTATAATGCGCTTGTTTCTAAAATAGAACATGAGCTTTGGAAGTGTCTTTGTTATGCTATTTATGTGAGAGTCCAATCAAAGATTTTCATCAATTTAAATGCCGATTCAATTTTATAGGTAGTTTGTCGGCTTTTCAATGAAGACCTGTTAAACTTTGTAAGTTGAGCGGAACAATTAAATTAATACAGAAAATCGTTTATCATTTGTTTATTGTAAATATGTATGCCAAAAAGTGCTTTGACAAATTTAATCATATTTTGTTAATGTGGTTAAACAGAACTATCACGAAGTAAATATGTACCTACCCCAAAATTTTGATAAAATTATACACAACTAATGTTGATCATAATAAAAAAACTGTACAATAATGTGTTCAACACGAAAAAAATTCAAATAAAAATAAATGCTTAGGAAAAACAATAGACAAAAATCTAAACTGGAAAGATCAAATCGGCCTTAGGGTTAACAAAATAAGGAAATTCATTAATTTATTTATTTTTGAGTATTCGAAACTTTCTTGCATTGAAAATTTAATATCAGCTTACCGTGATATAGTACAATCAAATCTCGTTAGGTCGTTGTAGTAAGCTGGGGAGCTGCATACAAAACAAATCTAATCCCTGTTGAAATTGTGCAACGTCAAATTATAAAAATAATATTGAAAAACCAAGAGATTATCCAACACACCTTGCTTAAGAATTTTAAGTAATAAAATGTAATGTCTAGTCCGAATAAACATAAAAATTCAAATAATAATACCCTCCACACAGCATCTTCAAAGATGACATAGTGGTAAAGACACTCCTGGGTGGAGTTAATGTAAAAAAAAATAAAGATAAACACATCAGAACTTTTTTACTGAAAGTCATACTCGTCAAAAACATATATTTCCAACACAATAATAAAACACCCTAATAGTAAAAAAAAATTCATCAGCTCACTCAAAATACAAGAACAATCGAAGAAAATAAATCGTTACTAAAACGTTTTATTAAATTAAAGAGCAATCCAGAGTAAAAATAGCAAACTGATGAAATTAAATCTTAATAATTAATTTATCTATTTTTTTAAAGATCATACTTCCTTCAATCATAATTAATTAAAGATACAAAATACCTTTCATGATGAAATTGTTTATAAACTTCGTGGCATTTCGGATAATGAAGCCACGCTTTTTGTTTGTTATGATATTGACGTCGTAATGAAATTTTAATTTTGAATTAAAATAATGCAAATATCATTAATTTCATCAATTTTATGAGGGAAATATTATTTCCTGTTACCTGAACAAAGTTGCCTGTTTTTTTTTTTTTTTTTTAAATTTGTGATACCATAAAAATAATATTGAAATGAAGTATGGTTACATACAAGGTTACATCAATTTTACCAATTTCAAGTTTCCACGAGGATTTTATAATGCGAAAGTGAGTTTAGTGATTTGAAAACGAAGAAAGATTACATAATAAGTTGTTTAAGGGTGGTGGTAGCGTGGGGGGGAGGGAGGTTTGGTCTAGTTGAAGTACAGTACGAATTCCAAAATTAAAAGGCATAACCTAGAAATGAAGTTCGTTGAATGGTGGCTCAATACTTCATAGTTGTGAAGTATTGAGAAATCGCCTGTATGACTTTAAGGAGTGGGGTGAGGAGTTAAAATTATCAAAATGTGAAGAGCGTGTATTGAAAATGTGTCATGCATGAATTATGCTTAGAATTGGTGTTACATTGATGTAGGCTAAAATTTTTGTCTGATCTGGTTTGTTTGTTGGGATCTTGTTGTTGGATTCGTTGTAGGAGTTCCGGGCAATCTACGACAGACCTAGATGTTTTCTGTGAAATGAGTACATCAGCCGAGCTTCTTCAATCTTCCAGTGATATCATTTTGAAGTACGTGGCCGAATCCTGGTTATTTTAGTGGGGACGATAGCTACGGAAGTCTAAGCACCTCCGTACATGGAGCTACTGACAAGCTATTCGAGCCTGATGCGCGTAGCACGCGCACCGCTCGTGGTTACCTGCCATACAATTTTGCTGGTGTTCGTACACGGCGGTACGCGATGGATGTCGGGTTGAAGTCGGTAGCGCGCTACCAACGGTACTGGTAGCGCGCTACGCGTTGCAGCATTCGTGCCTACTACTTTCGTTTGACGTTTGACAGAAATGACATCTGAACATGAAAGTAATGTTAGATTTGTTCTGGAAGTGGAAAAAAATGCGTGTTTACATAACTTTACATTACCAGAATACGCAAGAAAGGATTTAGTAGAGAAGGCATAGATAAATGTTGGAAAAAAGTCATTTGACATCGTTTGACATCATGTTAACTCCACGGCTGCACGTGAAAAATGATCAAGTTCAGTATAATTCGGGTAGCGCCGTGTACGGAAACCAGCTTTAAAAAGTAGTACATCTACAGGGTACTTGTGGTTGTGTCACAATCACATAGTTTGTAAGTACCTCCATGAACGGAGGGCCTAAGTGTTGTAGGAAACAATTTTGAACACGTTGCAGATTGTGCGCATATGATTTGCATTGTGGGTTCCATGCTTGTAACGCAGCGTATCTAGTAAGCTGCGGACATAAGCAAAATACAGAATTTTCATTGTTTTAAGGTTACTGAATTTTTTACATTTTCTAAGAATGATTCCTTACATTTCAAGGCTTTTGGTGTTACTGAGTCGATATGAATATTGTATTAAAGTCCAATGTCACACCCAAATCTTAGACATCTGTTTTGTTAATTAATATCGATCCGTTCAAACCATATTCATTGGAAAGGATATTTTTATTTCGTGTAAAATTAACGACGAAATACTTTTTATACGAATTTTAATGTTTAGTAAAATAGCAAATACTTCAAAACCTTACTTTATGTAGGTGATACGAAAGTTTTTTACCCTGTCAGATGTATTGCTGACTGTCAAAAAAAGCTGTAGGACCTAAACCGTCAATGTTTATTGTTTACAGTAGTGACGGCACGGTTACCCAGTCCGATTTAAAGTCCACCACAACTACGACAAAAAAACTAAAATGAAAACATAATGTTCTGTTTAACTTTGCGTTTTACTGATTTCAAAATTAAGTGTCCGATATGACCGATTGAAGGGAATTATTTTTGCATGTTGAAAAATGATACGTGATTACTTAGTAGCGAAAATTTTTGATTGGTGTTCGAAAATCAGATGTTAAGTCCTACGGAATTTGTAAATGTTGGGGTAAGTGTCATTCGATTTGGGAGGTAGAGGCGGCGGTACCCATATTTAAGCAAATGGGTACCGCCGCCCGGGGGACCACTTATTGGATAACCAATCCCCTGCCATAGGTCACCTCAAGTGCTTTGCTTCATTAGGTGACTAAGCAGGGATGCCCGGGTTCATGTTTGGTGAGGTTTGACGAGGTTCGCCCACCTACTACGTGTCGTCCCAGATCTGGAGACACTGGTTGAGGAGGACCTTTTTAACTATCCAGCCGAAATTTTTCGACCCATCTCACCGCAGTGGAAGGGTTGGACTTATATGTCGGTCACTCCTGGACATATAAACTCCCAGATTCCTACCCACCCCTCATACGTTTTTCCTTCTGTGAACTTTCTTTCCTTTTCTAAAAGACTCCACTTCGACCAAAGAATTGATTTGTTCCATTCATTCGTCAAAGCTCTCCACAAACCAAAGATCACATTGGCCGTTAAGGATTGTTTTTACTCAAGGCCTCCTCTGTGTGGAGCTAATGTAAAAAAAATCAAAACTTAAATAGAAAATAAATAAAAAAACTTATTCTTTTTTATTTCTTTTTTTGTTATTTTTTTTATTTTGCCTGTGGCACCCAGTGAGTACTTTTATTATAAAAATCACTTCATCAATTTTCATAAGACAGAGAGGAAAACTAAAAATTCGTTTCTAACGACTTACTTTATATTGTCGAGTGTATTGCATTAGAAAGAGTGATAAATTCATAAAACTTACTACAAAATCGATTAGAAAAACCTTTTCTGTATGAAAAAATAAGAAGCATTATGTATATTTATTAGCCGGAAGATAAAAAAGCTTTTATATTTTTTTTACTGAATTTTTTACGTACGAGTATTAAACTTTCAGCGCATTTTTGTTGCTTCTTTTCAACACAGAGAAAATCTAAACAATATAACAAGAAAACTTTTGTTGTAAGCATTTGTCGAGGTTTAAACTCTTTACACAACAAGCCGAGTTTTCTAAGGCTTTTTAAGGAAGAGAATGGGAAAACAAAGGCACGAGAACACACTTCTCAGAAACGTTTAAAACCTTACAAGGTTAAAATTATGTTTCAGTTTCACATCACTACCTTCGCCTTTCTTGGCAGTTCACGGTCTTTCAAAGGTTTGTTACTTCAAATATAAAAAAGAAATCACAATATTTTTGAGGCAAGGTTCTTACTTTAACAATTATTCTTACTATTCACTGGGTTCTACTTTCGTCTTTCTGCGTTTAATCTGGGAAGGTTTTTAATGCATTGTTTTTTTGTTTTTGTTTTTGAAAGACATTTAAAATCGACCTATTAATCAATGTACTTTTATTAAGGAATAATTAAATAGTTATTTATGAAATTTTTAATTGGATGCTTTTTCGCGGCATGTCTAGAGTCGGATTGTAAGCAGAGTGTGTAGGCACCATGTGACCAAGTGTACTCCTAGATGTGTTTGAAAGTGTGTTGTGCACGTCTTAGTATCTAGCACAGTTGACCAATTAAGAATTTGTCGATATTGTCGATAACTTGTTATTGATCCCGAGCATGACTGCAAATCGCTACAAGAGATACAAACAATAGTTCAAGTCAAATAAATTAATCCTGCTTAGTCGTTGTGAACTTTGTTTGTTCGTTGGCGACCTGCGGTCATGTTCTCGATTGATGGAAACTTAATGACTTTATTGATAAAACCTTTATCGATCGACTATCCTAGATATCCTGGCGTGCCCAAAGTCGTGGTGTGTAGTCGAATCGTGAAGGATTATCTGCACCAACTCTAAGAAAAAACAAATCATATACAGAAATTGGACGCCGTACGATAGAAAACTTTTAAAATGGTCAAATTTTTCATAAATTTGTGAATATTTTTTTGTGTCCAATCGCTTTGCTTTGATTTATTGTTTCTGTTTGACAAATCAGCGGAAAATGACAATGTTCAATTATTCAATGCACGACGCATACGCAAAATTTAAAAAATACATACTGCCTACTTTAGCTCATTTAACAGTGCCAAAGATATTGAAATAAAAGGATATATGCCCGTCGCCGGAACTAATGCCTTATGGGAATAGTTTGAGTACGGAATTTAGTTGATTTTTCTAAGTTGCGAAGTAGTACTGGTAAACCATATAGTCTTAATACGGAAAGATTTCGTTCATTTAGTTGATTTTTTAAAGGTGTGTATTGGTTAAAAATATCGCCAGAGTAACACCCAGTAAAAACTGACGACAGCCCATCTCCTTATATGTCAATAACTTTGAATTGTGCACTTCACGGGCCCCAAGTCAGTCAAATTTTTCCTTAATTTGGAAAATTGAAGGGTTTCTCCAATATCAATTTTTTTTCTTACACAGATAATCTTTTTTTTTGCATTTTCCTGACTTCATTTTAAGAATAAATCGAAATGCCTTCATAAATAGTTCTAAAATTAAAGCAATATAAGTATCCCCTGGTGTTGTAACAAAAGCATGCATCAATCATAGTGTAATCACATTTCCTGCTCCTTTTCCAGTGCCAAAAATCGAGATTGTCGGCGAGTCCGAGATGTATGTTAAATCCGGCAGTACCGTGACTCTCAGGTGCGTCATCACCCGGTCGCTGGAGGAGCCCGCCTACATCTTCTGGTACCGGGACAGCGAGAGGGTCCTCAACTACGATAGAAACCTGCTTGATATTCGGATGGAGAGGATAAGCCCTGATACCACAGTGAGTAGTATTTTGCAGTGCCAAAGATCGAGATAGTCGGCGAGTTCGAGATGTACAATTAATCCGATAGTACCGTGACTCTCGTCTCCACCTGGTCGCTCGTTGAGCAAAATCGTCTACAAAGCCTACACCGGTTCAGTCGTCAACGCGCTTTGTTGTGCTGCCTATTCTGTTTCAGTGACGGCGACTAGTTATGGAGTGGCTTTTATTTGTGCATTTACTTTGTTATATATTTATTTTTCATATTAATAAAAACGTGCATTATACATAAATTTATTATGCACATTGTTATGCTTTAATATTGTAAGTTAAGAAACTCTTTGAGGGATCATTTACAGTACATTAACAGTCCATTTTGATACATAATTAAAACTAGCAATATATATTTTTTTCATTTACTGCACACGCCTTGCTCTAATAACATTTAAGTTCAAATACATGTAAGTCCATACCCAGTCGTTCAGTCTTCCCAACAGTATATAATACCATCAGATTAATTTAACCGTAGGGGTAAGAGAGGATGGACCACCAAACAACTCTACCACACTGCTTGCTTTAATCACATGCACATACCCAAGTCCATACCTATTAGATTAGTCATCCCAACAGAATATTACACCATCAGAAAGTTTAACAACGGATTAAATATAATAATAAACCATAATTACATATTTAATTCATTCAACAGATTGGCACACTTCTCATATACAACACGAGAAGAGATGACTCTGGAAATTATTCCTGTAGTCCTTCAAACCTTGATTCAGCAAGCGTGATGCTCCATGTCATAAATGGTAAGAGATTTTTTTTTTTTTTTTTATGCTTTAGTTTGCATGATGTGCTTAAAATATTAAGTAAGTCATTTTGAACGAGGTTTGCATGCACATTTTTGCATAAGGCGCGAATTTTAAAATTCATCGTGAGAGAAATGCTCATAGCGCGAGTGCTCGCGGGTTTATATCAGCTCCGCAAAGAAGGCCCTGAGGAAATTAATATCCCTCAGGGCCTGTGTCATCAGTTAAGGGTTTTTTTAAGGAGAGGAAGAATACGAAGATCTGGGAAGGAAAAAGGTATGAGCGGGTACGAATCTGGGGCTCAGTGTTTCCAGGAGTGAAGGACGTTTAAATTCATCCTTCCCACTGCGATGTAACGCAAAGGATCGAGAAGTAATAAAGGTAAAAATGTCTCCCTCAACCAGTCTGTCTATATCGGCACGCCACCAATAGGTGCGTAGATGCTTCCGTCACCAGGTCCTAGACAATCCTCACCCAATGAACCCGGGCGCCCGTGCAGTCACCAAACGTAACCACTTGGGATGACCTGTGGCAGAGGTGTTGGTTATACATTGACTGGTTCCCGGGGCGGCGAAACCCATACCCGCCTTCTAAATTGGAGTCTTTATTATTCTTAAGTAAGGTTTATTATGAAGTAAGTATTATGACAAAACTCATGAAATATGTGTGTATATTAATGTGTAACGTGATGATTACCTCACACATAAACATCTTACTGCTCCCTGATCATCGCAGGAAGTTTTATTTTTAGTACAGAATCACGCTTCTTGAACTCGTATCTATACGGGGTATCCTTTTTTCACTTCAATGAGGATCATAATCTATACTAATATTATAAAGAGGAAGGATTTGATTGTTTGTTTGTTTGTTTGTTTGTTTGTTTGCATCGAATAGGCTCCGAAACTACTGAACCGATTTGAAAAATTCTTTCACTGTTGGGAAGCTACACTATTTCCGGGTAACATAGGCTATATTTTATTTTTAAAAAAAATAGGGATCTTTACTAAAACTACAATAATGTAACCCAAGGTGTAAAAAAATTACCGAAAATATTATTTAAATCACGTGCGCTGCAAAAACTATTAATGATAGAATAAAATAATGTACTACAACTTTGTAGAACACATCATTATCTACAAAAAATGTTGCGACAGCATATGTCTAACTATTATAGTTATGCCACAATAAATGTTCTTTTATTTAAAAAATTTAATTGAAATGCCGCCGCTAGAAAAGACTCTTTATTTGTATCTTGATATTAATTCTTATCAATATAAATTATTTTATATTCGAGACTGCTTCAATGCCTTTATATAACTTTTTGAATTATTCAATTCGGACATCCCATTCAAAAGATATCACGAGTTTAAAAATGTAAGTATTATACAATGTTAGCGTCACTGGGGTACGGGCCGTACGGAAGGACACCAACAAACAATCAAATCTTTCCTATCTTATATATAAAAATCAAAAATTGTTTGTTCGTATTTTATACGCTGTCATACCGTTCATCCGATTGCGATGAAACTTTGGTGATTTGTTGTGCGCACGCCCGCAAAGGATATAGGCTATTTATAATGGTAAGTTCTGGCGTTATTGAATTTGTATTAATGAAAATGTGCGTATTTCATATATTTTAGTGGCAAGGAGGAAAGGCAGGGGGGAGGAGAACGGGGGAGGTGGGGTACGTGGGTGGGAAGACGAGGGATGGGAAGGCGGGGAAGGTAGAAGGGAAACGCGAAAGGGGAAGGGGACTCGGGAGGTGAACGGGGACGCACGGGAAAGAACATTCAAGGAGAATCAATTGATTTCTTTGCATTGCAACGCAAGCCGTGCTTTGTGCTTTGAGTTTTAGCTTTAAGCTTTGAAATTTAAGCTTTGAGCTTTGATTCTTGAGCTTTAAGCTTTGAACTTTATGCATTCAACGTTGAGCTTTACGTGTTGAGCTTTAAGCCTTGAACTTTAAGATTTGATATTGAATTTTGAGTATTGAGCTTTGTGCTTTGAGATTTGTGTTTTGAGCTTTAACTTTGAGCTTTGAGCTTTAAGCTTTGTGCTTTGAGATTTGTGTTTTGAGCTTTAACTTTGAGCTTTATTTTTAAGCTTTGTGCTTTAAGCTTTGAACTCAAGTTTAGAGCTTTGATATTAAGCTTAAACTTTGGCCTTTAAACTTTGAATTTTTGCTTTAAGCTTGAGCTTTAAGATTGAGCTTTAAGCTTTAAGTTTAATATTTGAGCTTTATGCATTCGGCTTTAAGCTTTGAGCTTCGCGCAAAGCATAAAGCTTAGCGCTAAAAGTTTAAAGCTTAAAACTTAAGGCTTAAAGCTCAAAGGTCAAAGCTTGAAATTCAATGCTTTAAGCTCAAGGCTTTAATCCCAAAGCTTAAAGCTCAAAACTTGAAGCTAAAGCTTGAAGCTCAAGGATTTAATCTCAAAAATTAAAGCTCTAAACTTAAATTCAAAGCTTAAAGCTGAAAACTTGAAGCTCAAAGCTTTAAGCTCAAGGCTTTAATCACAAAACTTAAAGCCCAAAGCTTTAAACTCAAAGCTTAAAGCTCAAAACTTAAAGCTTAAAGCTAAAGACTTTAATCTCAAAGCTTAAAGCTCTAAACTTACATTCAAAGCTTAAAACTGAAAGCTTGAAGCTCAAAGCCTAAAGCTCAAGGCTTAAATCTCAAAGCTTAAAGCTCAAAACTTCAAGCTCAAAGCTTAAAGCTCAAAGCTTGAATATTAAAGATTAAAGCTCAAAGCTTAAGGTTAAAGCTCAAAGTTTAACCCTTCAAAAATTTTAAAGCTCAAAGCTTGAAGCTCAAAGCTTAAAGCTCAAAGCTTAACCCTTCAAAAATTTGGCGTATTTTGTCAAAAGGTAAAAATGTTTCGATATATATCGATTTCGCAATAAAAATTCAAATAAATGGAATATTTGTAAACGTATCGAAAAACTAAATAGGTACTGGTTTTGAAAGGTGAAATACGCTTAAATAAATGGTATTATTAGAAATTACAAAAACATTTTTTAAATACAAATTTTTTTAATGCAAACTTTAAAAAAATTTAAAAATACTCAACTGACATTTTTGATATTAAAATTACTGATCTATAGAAAATGTGTTTGTTTCTGTCTATGTTTGTGAGATGTTTTGCGTTGCTAAACCGTTCATCCGATTGCAATGAAACTTTGGGGATTTGATGTGCGCATTCACGCGATGGTTTATATACGTGTAAAGTGAGTTCTGGCATCATCTAAGTATGTAGAGCGTTTTTTTTGCTTTATTAAGTGGCATAGCATATGCCGGGAACTCGCTATTGTATTTAAATGCCTGTGTCAGAATTTGGTAAATTGAATTATGTAATAGAAAGTACCTACCCTAAAATTCTAAATCTATACTAATATTATGAATGCAAAACTGCGTGTGTTTGTTTGTTACGCTTTCACGCATAAACTAATAAACCGATCTTAGAATTTTTTTCACCAATAGAAAGCTACATTATACGCGAGTAATATGGGCTATATATAATGGTAAGTTCTGGCGTTACGAAATTATAAATATTAAAATATTATATTTATTTTACGTTTTCTGTCGAAAAGGCGGGTTTTTTTTTTTTTTTACAATACCGCACAAGAGTCCCAACTGCTCCCGTGTGGAGCCAGTGAGACTATGGCATCCCCAATCGGGGTATGTTGTGAGGCTGAAGGTAGTGGGGAGGGGAAGGAGATAGGGAAGAGGAAGGTGGGGAAGTACCTGGCTATTCAGATCTGGTCACTAAACACGGCTAAAGCCATTTCAAGCAACGTTTCAATTCTGAATGGTGATCTTACACCAGGGCGATACTGATAGTATCTTCCACTCTGGAACGTGCCGCAAATATACTATTTATTATTTTAAATGAATAAATTGTGAAATAACACAATTTAATCAAATAAGATTTATTTGCGCACGCCGGGTTCGAACCCGCGACCTTCGGATTGTGAGTCGAGAGTCTTGCCTCGGGACCACGGAGGCCGGCAGTTATTGCTAACGTCAGAAGAAAAGCAAAACAAATCGTTGCCGTGAAAACCATGTTGATATATATTTTTTAAATCAGTCATCGTAGTTAATATTTATCTCTAAAAAATGAATCGCCGAAATGTATTTACGCGCATGACTTCCGAACAACGGCACCAAATTGGATTTTACTACTGGTGAGCTCTGGCATTATGAAATATGCAAAAGGTGGCATGCGAGCTGTTTGAAAACTGAATGTACCGGGAAAGAATGTATGAAATGCGGGAGGGGGACTCGGGTAGGGGGTTCGCAGGAGGGGGAGGAGGGAAACCCGGGAGGGGGAGGGGAATCTGGGAGGGGGGAGGGGAGCTTGGGAGGGGGGTTCGCGGGATGGGGAAAGGGGTATTGGAGTGGGGGGAGGAAAGGTGGAGGAGGCGGAGTAAGAACGCGAGACGGGAAGAGGACGCGGGAGAGGAAGAGGAGGCGGAAGGGGAACGGGACGAATGGGAAAGGACACGCAGGAGAAAATAATTTATTTATTAAATGGCATGGCAACGCATGCCGGGTACCAGCTAGTTATAAATAAAATGTTATAGAATGATGTATAAAATTATATTTCTTGAAACCTCGGAGAAGATTCACTCAAACAAAAAAAAAAATTCACAAACAATTCTTCTTATATTACGTAAGTACTTCTTCTCCATCTTTTTCCCTTACTTCTGCTGACGCAAAATCTATTGCTTCGATATGACGCATGCAGACTGTTGTATTTCAGTAACCTCCATCCATTGCAGGCCAAATCTGTTGGTACAGTGTCTACATCTGTTATTCTCAGCTTTGTCTCGGGCAACCAACTGGACATCTTCCCACTAGAATTGCCAATATAATTCTGCAGTGCCCGGATAAAGGGTGTGTTATCAAAATTCAATATTGAAGAAAACATAAACAAATTGTGATCTTGCTATCCAAATCAGGTTTGCATTACAACAAAGATTTTTCCGTAGACCTTATGAAACTATGCAACTAGAACTTTTGTAGAATTTTATTTCACGTATACTTTTTTACACAATTTTTATTTATCTGCAACCGGTTTCGACACATCCGTGTCATTCACTAGCAAGTTTTAAGTAAAAAATGTTCGTATGAAATAGTCTGCAATACAAAATGTCTAGACATTTTTAAATAGTTAATGCATGTATCGAACGTGTGTGCAGCTCAGTAACGGCGAAACGGCTTTCTAACCGCTGTAGAAGAAAAAAGCTAATGTTTACGTCACATCCCCTCCCCGGCTGGACTAGATCAAATGGGGGCACGTTCCGAATGTTGTAGGTTTTTACGTCATCCTTCTCCCTCTACTGTACGGCGAAGTGAAATTTTGGAGCTCCAGACAAGATGTGGCTGCTAAATTCAACCGTGGGACGCACTTGTGATTTGTACAGGGTTAGCAGTTGTGTACTATTAAAGTATCTGCGGGCCCTGTACAGTACGCTTAGCAATAAAATACAAATAAGTGGAATATTTCTGAACGTATCGGGCTACTCAAAACTGTTTTTGAAAGATTTTGAAGGTAATCAAAGTTTTTTTTTTAAATTTTATTTTCGAATTGTAAAAATTTACTATAAATTAAAAAAGTTTAAAAATTGACTCGCCTAACGTTTTTTCTATCTAAAATTACTACAACAAAAAAAACACATATTTTATCAAGCAAATGATTTGTGAACATAACAAACACTTCACGTTTTTGTCGTTTCATAAAAAAATAATGATTAAAAATTCTCGAAATTTTGTGCTCTTTTCTCAAATTGCTAAAGGAAGCTTTGGTTTCATGAAGATGCACTTTTAGAGGTTTCCGTGATTAAATTATAGATTTAAATATTAAGCTTTCTAAGTAAGTTATCTCTTTTTATCACCGTTCAGATCATATTTCTCACCATTAGAGTAAGGAAGATACGACTATTTATATGAGACCTGTCTGAGCTGAGACAAATTTGGTCTCATGTGATTAAACAGAGAAATAGGTCACACCAAGTCGTCGCTACATTTAGAAACTTAGCAGGGGTGCTCGGGTTTATGTGGTGTCATTTGTCTAGGCCTTGGCGGCACAAGCTACAAGCACTTACCGCGTGACGGGCCGGATTGAGAGGGAGATTATTTTACCTCTCCGGCAGGACTTCCACCGTTCCAGAGTGGAAGATACTATCAGTATCGCCCTGGTGTAAGACCACCATCCAGAATTAAAACGTTGCTTGAAATGGCTTTAGCCGTGTTTAGTGACCAGATCTGAATAGTCAGGTACTTCCCCACCTTCCTCTGCCCTATCTCCTTCCCCTCCCCACTACCTTCAGCTTCACAACATACCCCTATCGGGGATGCCATAGTCTCACTGGCGCCAGACGGGAGCAGTTGGGACTCTTGTGCGGTATTTCATGTAAAAAAAAAAACTCTTTCGACCTATCACCTTGCATCTCTGCGGGAGGTATAGATTCATGCGTTTGTCACTCCTGGCCTCACTGACTCCTAAGTTTCAAATAACCTCTCATACCTTTTTCTTCTTCTTTTCCAGAATTTCCTCTCCTTCCTTTCCTTAAGACCTTACGCACAGCATCCTTAAACATGACATCGGCCATGGAAGAAATTATTTTCCCCAGGGCCCCCAGTGTGAAGCCATTGTTAAAAAAAAACAATTAAATTAATATATCTATTTTTGAAACTGACAATTCATGGTGGAATTCCATTATAATATATTATAATAAAATACAAAAATAAATGTTTTTTTCACTTTAATTCAAATAAATGTGGTATATACCATCCGTTTGAAAAGCGACATATTAAATTAATTATTCCGAAGAATCTAACACATTTAAAACAAGACACCATGTAACGATATCCAATTACAACTCTTCAGTACAGACCAAACTTTACATAGGCAAACATTCAGAACAAACCGCTGAGCTTTGGCTCGTCCTTTGCAGATAATAATTAATTTATTTCATTAATTATTTAAAGCTAATTTCGCCTCTGATACGATACTAGTACAAACAATTTGCTTCGTTTGAGCGCACTGGGAGGAATAGGAAAACATTTGTTGTTTGATTACATTTATTTTCCTCAGTATAATTAGGTTCCTAGCTTTATTATTTTTCCAAAGAATCGGTGGAATGGGTGTCAATAATGGAAAAAAATATTGCAAAAAAGATACTTTTTTGATGCCTGATATTAATTTCACAAAACAATAATATTTACTGTTTACTGTTTTATGTGTATAATTTTCGTAAATAACCAAAAAAACAACGTGGGTAGTTGGCTGGGTATCTAATAAATGAATAATAGGATCGAAAAATCTAAAAATTTCATGTTGTTTTTAACAAAGTGGTTTAATAATAAATATTTCAACTTTAGCCTGAGTTGAAGACTTAGGCTTAACTGAAGCTGGAGAACAATAAAATAATAAAGTGTTAAAACGTAATGTTTTTTTTAAATGATTTTGTAATTCGACATTATATACGGCATTTAGTTAGGAGCCTGTGGAACTACGACATCTATTATTTGGAGAATGTTGTGAGCCTGCTGGAATTTAGAGAGGAGAAGTGAAAAATTCGTATAAAGACACAAAAATAATAATAACCTTTTCAAATCAATTTTGATTCTAAATTATAGGTATTCTCTAACCTGGCTGTAACAGAGAGAAGCATCTACCCTTGAACCTCAAACTATATGCAAATATCCAAATTTTAATAAAAATTCAATTGAACTCGATTTTCATGGGTACTGAAATATGGAGGATGCCAAAATTATTTGAACTATCAATGATTTGGGATTAAAAGAAACTAACTAGCTTCTTAGGTTCTTGTAAATTTTCTTTTTGATATTTTTTTCATCGGAGATGCCTTTTAAAAAATTTGAAGGTCTTTTTTGAAAATTATAGTGGGCGCCACTCCCGTTTACGAAAATCTAAACTTACAGTCATTAACATAATTATACTTTTTATTATATTTATGACTGTTTTAATTTTTATTATATTATTTTTTTACGGCGGCTTTTGGTTCGGCTTCGCCCAGTTAGTGTTGGTGACCATTTATAAATCCAACAGGAACTGTTTCCAATAATAGCCCGTTTTTTGGATCTGCTGTCATCCAGTGATATCTAGTCACCGGGACAAAGTAAGCGGGACAGGCAATGTCGTCATACTTAATATATATTCGTTTGATACTAATTTTGACTACTGAGCTTATCCGTCAATCTCTCCATATCCGGAGAGATACTACAAATTTTTGAATTCAAAAATTTGTAGCACATTAAAAAAAAATTAAAATTACTACAAATTAAAAATTTGGGGCACGTCCCCATGCGACCTTCTAACAGAAGTGGCTACATCTTTTGACGAATTTTTGAATTCGAAACCGAATTACAACGGTAGTTTTGTTGAAATTTCATGTACACAGATATTATTTGTGGCGCAACACGTGCGGCGTCAGACATGCACACAAAGCCGGGTTCTAAAATTCAACCACGCAGACGCAAACATATTAATACTATTCGATTATTGACTTCACTGCAGTGCAACGTACCGGTTTTTTTTTAAATTTTTAATTTGCCTTACACGAGAACTGCACAAGTTATCTTACAAAAATGACCTTTAGTCAAATTTCAGCAATGCAATAAGTAGGGAAAACTAACACGGCAATAACCATGAATAATTTCCGAATATTTTACTCGGAAATAATTAAGGTTGCTAATAAAAATAAAAGCAAATTTTCAAAAGATTTTCCCAGAATTTAATAATGCCTTTGGAAAGCGAAACAGCCGTCATGCGCAATAATATAATTTAATAATTTTTTTAAATATTTTTTTTCATTATACAATAATGTCATTAAAAACCAATAAATATTTTAAAAATTATTATCGGTTGGTACCTATTAATTATTTGTGATTTATTTTTTTATGTTAATGCCTTGACTGTCATGTACATTATGTATGTCGCAAAGTATCTAGGACTTTTAATTGACTCACGGCTTTCATGAAAAAATCATTTTGACCGTGTTAAATCAAAGATTGCTCCGGTGACCGGTGTAATGTACAGGTTACGTAGATTGCTTCCCACAGCCATACTGCGATCATTGTACTGTGCTATGATTCACTGCCACTTGGCATACCTTTCGGGTATCTGGGGTTTTGCTACCAAAAAATTGATATCGGAGGTGCAAATAATCCAAAATAGAGCCCTACGTAACATTTTTGGCTTGCCTTGGGATACGCATGTTAAAGATATTTATCGTCACGCACTTGTATTACCATTTAAGATTGTTCCTAGCTTTGAGATAACAAATACCATCTTAAATATTATTCAGTGCAACACCATATATATCAAAAATACACTCAACAAAGTTCGGACTGAAATCATTAGAATACATTGCGTACACTAACTATAACAAATTGCCTGAAGAATTAAGACAGGTATATGCCTCTAACAAATCTCGAAACGATATGTTGAAATCCTATTTTTTCAAATGTTATTTGGAAAACGAGTCATAAGTAGGTACAAACTCTGTTCATGGGCGCAGTTTATATCTTTTTTAAATCTTACGTGTATTTTTTATGTAAACATCTTGTATTAGGTCTGTGTATTTTTGAGCATGTACCTTTTATTGTATTTTTCCTGATTTGTTTTTTAAGCATTTCTTTAGTCCATCATGGAGGATACTTTATTTTAACTTTGTGACACCAACAGCACATAAATCAAATGAGTGGTTATAATATTATTCATAAAATCTTGAAATATTTGTAAAATGATTCTTCATATGTTTGTGTCTGTATGTTGCTTCTGTAAAATGTTTTGTAAAATTTTCTTCATTTATTGTGTCTGCATATTGGGTTGGGTTGGGTTTATCTTTTCAAATGTACCAATTGGCGATCCCTTAATGAGTCTTGATAACTCATGGAAATGCAACTTCGTTGTATGTTTTATTTAAATAAAAAAAATTATAAATTTAAATAATGTATTAACAAGGCATAATTTACTTGCAAAGAACAAAATCCTTTCATGCTTACTACTCAAACCAGTTTTAGATCAATGATAGCATTTCATTCATTTTTCTCCATTATTTCATTACCCAACATATTCACACTAATGCTGGCCTTAAACCTTCCGCCGTCAGTAAATTTCACTCTCCATACAGTTCCATTGTCCCCTAACAAATAATGTTAATATTTTCATACAAATGTGAACTTTGCAAAACCGGCCTGTAGCTATTTCTAGCTCCCATTTACAATCATAACACAGTGGGTTATATGCCCTCGACTTCATTATAATACGTGTTTATACCATATGTAGAAATTGAAATCATCATTAACTGAAGAATTTTTAATATCCGACATTACAAAATGACCCACTGGATTGATTATGGTCGAAAAATGGACCACTTTTATTTTTTTGCAATTGATAGCGGTCCAAAATTAGACCACATTTTCTTACCATTCGTAAAACATTTATTGGAATTATTTAAAAAATTTCCATGGCCAGCCATTTATTTTAAAACAAAGCTATTGTAATGCTTTATCTATTATGACCATAGATGTTGCAAATCCGAACTTCGTAGACTATTCTAGAACAATATTAAAAATAAATTTTTAAAATATTTTTTTCACGTGAATTTCTGATCAGATGTTTACGGTTAAAATTAAATCCCTTTTTCATAGATATGCACCTTTAATTATCAAGTTTACTACATACAACATATAAAAATCGAAAATATTCTATGCTGACTCAAATAAATACCTCTCACGGAGTTTCAAAGTAACATCTATGCAGGATTCGCGCGATTATAAACTTTAGGAGTTTTTTTTGTTTTTATCATATGTTACTTTTTTATCATATGTTTTTTTATCACTTACATAAGTTTTTATATTTCCATGTTAAAATTCGAACTTATGATTTTTTTAATGTTGGCGAAAATTTTCAAAAATAGTCTCAAGCAATCGAGGCAAATTTATTTATTTCGCGTGGTCGCTCCAGTGGTTCTTATATTTAATCATTTTACATATCATTTTCGAAACGTGTATGAATATCTTGCTCTTCCCTTCATCGCACAATAAACCTATTGTGATTAGTTAAGTAGACGTGTTAATAATTATATAGCTGTCGTGGTTATAATATTATTATATCTTAAAAATATATATTTTTAAATATTTGATGTAGTTTTTATATTTATTGTATACCCAATTGGCATGAAAGTATGTTTGCAAACGTGAAAGCCTTAAAACGGAGTTAGGACCTGTGGGATAAAAAGATTTTAGAACATGTATAAATTTTTGTCGATTTTTGCTTTCGTTTGCTTTCATTATTTTTTAAATTTAAGGACAGGAGTAGGTATAATATTCACTTGTTTATCTCACCGATAGAAACAGAACAACCTTGCTAATATCTTCAAGCCAAAAATCTTCAAAACCGCCCAACAATTTCATGCAGAATTAACTGTTCCATGTCAACTCAGAATCAAGTCAATTCAACACCTTTTTGAAGTCATTCATTATAAACTTAAAAAGGAAATACAGCCTTTAATGAAACGTAACGCAATCTATTAACCAATTTTTTTAAATATATGTTTTTCACCACTTTTAATGACTTGTCAAAGGAGGTAAGTATTCAGTTGATTTCATTCTAATTAACCCTCTATCAGTAATGCCACTCAGTAAAATTATTCTTTGATCAAAAAGTATGTTCATTAATGTCTAGTAGATGCTTGTCAAATAATGAACGTTATGTTTATTATTGAACATAATTACTGTTAATAATCAACAAATAAAATTATTACGACATGTCAAATAAAATTCTTTTTTTAAATTCAAATAATGCCAGCGGGACACATACTTTTTGTTTCCTTGAAAATATGTATATATACATATTTTTTTATAAACGTATTTTATTATGTGAGTGTGAATCACACGAAGTATTTTATAAGTTTTTTATTTGTAATTGGCTTATTCAGTATGCTGTAATACGTGGGGTTTGAGGTATATGTTTAAGAGCAGAGTAGCTTGTGGAGCCTGTGAAGCTTGAACTAGTGGAATAATCACCACAATGAAAATTAGATTAGTTCGGTTTTGGCTACAGAATTCCAAGCTAAGGCTTCCGAACCCCGAAAGCAGGAATTGTGAACCTTTGTCCCGCGATAATGACAAGAGTCAACAATTTGTCAAAAGTTCTTAATTTATTTTGACAAATAATAATGTTTTATAAGATAATTATTTATTTGTACACAAACACGAGTCATGAATAAAAACAGCATGATTTCAAAACATGCAATTATTACATCTAGGTTTCCGAGAAGGAATTAGAACTAGGACCTCGTACATTCAATCTTTTACCGAAAAATATTCAAATGACAACTAAACTACTTCAATACATAAAGGACTTGAAGTCGTGGCTTGACAATGTAGATATTGAAACGTTGTTTGTTTAATTTCTATCACTTTATATTTCAAATATTTAAACAATACACTTATTATTACACTATGTACTTATAATTACAATACACCTTTATTTTAACATTACTACACTTAATATACACTTACTATTACACTTAATATTACACTATACACTCACTATTGCACTGTGTATGTTCATTTTGTGCACAGCTGTTTAGACAATTTTTAATCATGTTTTTGATTTATTTGCCCATTGTTTGTTCTTTTTAGGTACAATAATAAAATATTATTAAACTATATTACCCACGCACAGGCTGCGCCTTAGTGGGTTCCCATTATTCTTACTATTTCATGATAGATAGATTTCATGTATATATCTAATATAAAATTTTGGAAAAATAAAGGAAATAAAAAAAAAAATAATAATAATAATTTTATAAAGTAAATAGAAAGCCACTTACCTAAAAGAATGTACTATCTATAGAAATAAATGGTGACCGGACAACTCGGAATGAAACCAACTTAGAACCATCTCAGATAAGTCATTTAGAGTGACATATAATATATATAAAAAAACTGGTAGAATAGGTTACATTAGGTTAGGGTTATCGGCTACTTAAAAAAAAAATCGTAGCTTTTAATGACTTTTTAAGATGGTGTTGAGTTGACTTTATTCTCAGTTAGCATGGAACCGAATTAAATATGTTGCATCTGGGAAATTTTCTTAATTTGTATGAATTAATTTCAATTTCTGAAACAAAACATTTTCAAAAACACTCATTTTTTATTTTATATATTTCCCAGCCAGCTCATGTGAGTACTTTTTTTCGCCGTCTGAAAAAAAATTTTTTAAAGCTCTAACATTTTTATGATAAAAGTGCATTTTATTACGTATTCATGATAAAAGGTTGAACAATTTTTTATCAATGAAATTCAAAATAAAATCTTGACTCCCCTTATGGCTTGTTCGGATTTGGAAAGTATTTGAGTCGAGTGGTGGCTAACTCACTACTTGACTGACCAAAAAACGATCACATTACGGTCGAGTAGAGTATTAGTATGGGCGCATTTGAAGATGAACGGGCTGCAACGCAACAAAGTAAATAGGCTAATTAAGCTGTTTGTAGTGTTTATTTTAGAGGAGGTAAAAAAAAACTTTGTGACTTGAAATTAAAAAACCTATGTGTATGAAAAAATAGATTAAAAGCAGAAAAAAAAAAAATTAGAATTGCAACTCCAACATTTCTGCGGCTACTAATGAGCTCTACTAAAACAACTGACTCCGACGTTTTTAGTAGGGGTGCTACTAATCGATTACTAAAAATCGTTTTTTTGCAATAGCTCCACACAGGAGGCCATGAGAAAAAAAAATGTACTCAGGGCCTTTGTCATCTTTGGGGATGCTGTGTGTAGGTTTTTTTAAAGGAAAAGTAGAAGAGGAAGTTTTATGAAAGAAATAGATATGAGGGGTTGGTAGGAATCTGAGGGTCGGCGTGTCCAGAAATGACGGAAATCCAATCCTAAATTTTGTATGAAGCGTACACCATTCTCTAACTCACTTTTTACTTATTATTATTAAACCATATTTCTTATACCTATACCTAAACGTCTCACAACTGACACAACTATTAGCTTAGTCCTATGATTATATATTTAAACGTTGTATAAAAATATCTGATCTATAAGATATTATAATATTTTATGTTAACACAAGTCCGATTAACAAAGGGGACTTAAAAGCTGTAAAGGTTCAACTTCCCTGTGCCAACAGTATACCCGTATGGGTGTACGGCATTGTTTGGCACTAATAGAAGGGCGGGCGATAAGGCCAGTGGTTTTCATTGTCCAATAGCCACTTTCATTTTATTTTGTTGGCCCCCGATGTTGTTGTTCTAGTTGTTAGTTTGGCGGTCTGCGGTGCCGCTGATCCAGGTCATTATGCTCGTAGTTAGAGTGACAAATAAGTGGGCATTATAATAATAATGTTTAAAATTTAGTAATAACATTTGTTTCACATGACATTCATTCTGGGAATATACCTACTTAAGCACACTAATTCCGCAAGAACAATCGCAACAACGAACAATTATTATTGGACGAATATAAATTGTGCTTGGGCATATTTTTGGAAAAAATGAAACGGCAAATTGGTCTCTCCCCATTTTTCTGATATCGAAGACATAATTCGTATCTCATCATCTAGACAAAAACACTTTAGATGCATAAGACTTATGTTGTTTTTTATACTGTTTACTTAGGTACATAATTTTTTATTAAATAAAAATTAAGGTCGATGTATATATGTATCAGTACTTAAGTTTTCTTTCAGGGGCTGTTCAAATCCTTCAAAAACAAATCCACTGATCATGTTGTATTTAAATTGAGGTATGCAGAAGCAAAGGCAGCAATCTCTAAAATATCGGAAAAAAGTTGTAAATGCAGTTTCATAGTGATTCGAATTGAGAACTTAAATTCAATTTGCAAATCTGGTTAGTTAAAACTCATCTTTTCTTTCGTTTCTCTCATCAAAATCAAAGTTTGAAAATATGTATCAAAGACAAAGATATCGATGTGTGTTTTGCCTTTTTTAAAAAAAAAACGAAAGTGGAGATTGCTGCCTTTGCTTCTACACACCTTAATTATGCAAGTCTAAATATCATCTACGCCCCCGTGAGAAATAGATTAGGACCCAAAATGGTACCTTGAGGCATTCAATATTTTATTTCAAACTTGTAACATGTGTATTTTTTGCACTTTCTGCTTAAAATTATCGATATTTATAATAAATAAACCGTATTTGTGTTGAAAGCGTATTTCAATTCATATTATCACATGTGTAATACCGATTCCATGACAGTTGATCCGCCGACAATTGGTCCCCCGACGTACTCTTGTATAATATACAATGTGCAGTCGCTTTAGAGAATATACGTTGTACCTAATTACACAAAATATAACTAAGTGACCTCGTAGGGATGTGCAGAGAGGATGTACCGCCGAATAAGAAAAGAATAAAACATATTTTCATTCAAATGCATCAAGAAAAATCTGCTTCTCTATTTACTGTATATACCAGCGCACAAGTACAAAAAAATCCACACTGTATATAAATTCCTTTGATATTCATACCAACTTATTATTAAGGGGGTTTTTGAAGTCGAACTGGATATCTTTTACGTTTGAAATTGGTAAATAATGCACAAAATATTATAATTTTATAGTAAATATCATTTTGGAGGATCAATTATCGTGGGATCAACTGTCGGGTCACCATTAATACCTGCAATATTATCTTCACGCCAAATGTTGAGAATTCCGTGAGCAGTTTCTATCCATGAAATTAACACAATATCTTGACTTCCATCAGTGGAAGTGAATCCGTTTAGTAGGATAATAATATTTGCATGCGCTCAAATAATGAAGATCACAGTTCAGAACTTATGGAAAACATGCGGCCAAAATATATTACAAGGGAATCTCTATCTGATATCTGCATCCATTGAATCAATTTACTAGTACGTCGTTCAAGACCTCATTCATTAAGAGCGTCACGTGAGCGATTAATGTGAATTTTATCATTGAACACAGCGTATATAGATTTTTTTTTACATTGATATATCCAGATGATAGGTGATAATTTTATAATTTTTTTTCCTACAACAAAAAGGGAAGAGCAAAAGAAATTTGTTTTTTTAATGGCGTCCTTTTATTAATTAATTTTCAAAACTTCCAGCAAGCTTAGATAGTCTCTCTTTTAATACTTGTTTTTGTGGAAAACTCTGTAATGAAGTGTACCTAAATGAATGTATTAATAATATTCATTAAAAACACAACAGATCCAAGAATCACCCAAACACTAATATTAATGAGTAATAAATGGTGAGCATTGAAATTGTGAGTTTGGTTCGTTCGACTCTAAAATTAAAATAATATTGGATGATTTGCATAGCGCCGTTTTTGTGAAAAATCACCCCAAGGGCACTGTACTGTACAACTTTATGATATGTTTTTATGATTGGTCTGTGGTGGCCGTAGATTTATCTGCAAGCAACTTATTTTATTAACGTCTATTTTATTAAATTACATCAACTTAGTGACATTGTGATGATTAAATTCAAACCTTCAATATAGAATTTTATTCACATTAACCATTGAGGTTTTTAATTTTGTTTTTTTTTTTGTTTTGTGTAAGCCCATGGTCAAGTGTTCAATTCTTGTAATATTCATTGTTCTTTTTCAACAGGTGAGCACCCAGCCGCCATGCAGAGGGGCAAGAACTCCGCATCCCCTATTCCAGGCCGCTGGTGGGGGCACCTGTCTGCAGGCCTTGGGCTGGCAGCCTGCCTACCTCCTCGGGCAGTCGGGGTGCTGGTTGTCACCCTGGCTATACTAGCGCAGGCTCTGCCCGATTCGTAAGGGCTGTCGCACTGATGAAGAACCACTGAAGATTATTCAACGCAAGAAGTCATTCAACAACTCAAAACAATAGTTTTCGTTTACTAAAGATATTTTTAAAGTGAATATATCAGTTATCACTCAGGAGATATTTAAAAAATTCAATACCAAAATATTCAACAAAAGTCCATTCTATGGATCAATTCAATCACATTCAGCGGCCGATGTTATCTATTCAACTTTACAAGTTATTCAACATTTTTTTAAGGTACCGCCGCCTGAAAAACCATTCATTGGATAACCAGCACTTCTACTATAGGCCACTCCAAGAGGCTAGTTACGTTTGGTGACTTAGTAGGGGAACCCGGGTTAAGGGGTTCGAGGTTTGTCCAGGTCTTGGCGTACCAACCAACCGCCGTACCAACTACGTGGCGTGCTGGATTAGGAGGAGCCGTTTGAGGAAGACTCTTCTAGCTCTCCATACGTCATCTAGACTCGTACGTTTGTCACTCCCAGATTCCTACTCACCCGTCATTTCTAAAAAAAAAACCTTCCACATGGCATCCTCAAAGATGACGTGGGTTATTTTTTTAGAAGAAATTTAAAAAAATCTACCTAAAAAGTTTTAATTTTACCCACTTTTATATATCATAATATTCAACTGCTTTCATTAATCTACTAAGATATCATTAATCTACTCAGTTTTACGATTTTCAAGTTATAGAGGCAATTCAAGATCAACAACTCCATTCAACTATCTTCAAGTAATCGAGGCTTTTCAACGTCAGAAGTCATTCAATACTCTATGCAATAATCTTCAAGTTTTGAAGGCTATTCAACTTCAGAAGTCATTAAAAAACTCAATCTATTGGTCTTCAAGTAATTGAGGCTATTCAACGTCAGAAGTCATTCAACAACTCAATGCAATGACATTTAAGTTTTGGGGGTTATTCAACGTCACAGTCATTCAACAACTCGATGCAACGATCTTCAAGTTATGGAGGCTATTCAACGTCAGAAGTCAATCAACAATTCAGTGCAATGCACTCTTCAAGTAATTGAGGCTATTCAACGTCAAAAGTCATTCAACAACTCAATGCAATGATATTTAAGTTTTTCGACGTCACAGTCATTCAACAACTCGATGCAACGATATTCAAGTTATGGAGGCTGTTCAACGTCAGAAGTCATTCAACAACTCAATTCAACCATCTTCAAGTAATCGAAGCTATTCAACGTCAGAAGTCATTTAACAATGCAAAGTTTTTCAAGTTATGGGGCTATTAAACGTCAAAAATCATCCAACTACTTCATTTTGTGGAGGATATTCAATGTCAGAAGTCATTCGACAACGCAACGACAAAACAAAGATTTTCAAGTGACAACCCACCACTAAGATATTTAACCGCTGGAGATTACTAAACATAAGAAGTCATTCGACAAGACAATATTAAGCAATTCAATCAAATTCAATTAAAAAATGTAGATTATTTAACGCCAGAAGTCATTTAACATCCCAATTCAAAGAAGATGTTACTGAAATCAATACAAAAACTCCACAATCATCGTCAGAGGAAATTTTACAAATCAATTCTAAGGAAGGGCTGTTTGTCAAATATTTTAAGTTAATTTTAACGTTCCGTGAAAGTTCTATTTAAGTTCTGTGATTATTTCAGTTTTATAAATCAACTGGCCTATAATGATGTAATAACAGAATTGAAAAGAACTTACACCCGAAATATTTGATGAATTGTTAAATTTTTTGAAACAACCCATCCTGAGATATCGATTTTCCAGCAGTTGGCAAAAAATTTTTAAATTTCAGAAAACATTCAATAACAATATCTTCTATAGATCAACGAATAGTCGATGAATGTTCAACAAGTAGATAGATATAAACATAAATCCAGTGGAAGCATTCTACTTTGAAAATATTCGATTTATAACTACAAAAAGATACCCTTTCTTATTAGGACACCTTCCGGAGATGTAATTTAATTTCAAAGATATCAAGAAAAGCCAAATAAAGAAATTGAGGATGTTCAGAAAAACATCAGCATCACAAACGCCGATAGATTTTTAATATACAAAAACGTTTATATTCTAATATTACATACGATCCACGACGTTAGTGTGTTCCAAGGAGTCATTGTGATTTTAAACGAACATTAAAAAAATGGCATTTGGGATAAATAAAAACATTGTGTGATAATATATGGACGCAGTATCTTTTAACAATAAGTGTTGTATTTATTTAGTGAAGTATACATACATAATAATAACTTATTTAAGTTGAGTTTAAAAAAAACAACATACCACTTAACTTTTTTTGATTTACTCAATGTTAAATTCAATTCCAACACGATTACTGATAGAAATTATAATTATAATTTGTAGATATTTCATGCAATTTCGAAACTTGTGTAGGTACTTTTAGGTGCCCTATGCTTACAAGTATGTTATTTTGTAAAACTGGAAGTGAATCAACGAGTGTAAAAGAAGTGGTGATTTTAATAATAAGTTAATATTTATAAAAACAACTGCTTGACGTGCTATAAACTGTGATTGAAGTAGAAAATGATAATTTATGATAAGTACTGATCAATTGATTTTTTTTTCCGAAACAAATAAATTTTTAACAGCTCATCAGTAGGCCTTGTTTTGTCTTATTTAAATGTAATAAATTAATGTTCTTATCTAGGGGAGCTAAAAACAAAAGAAATATTTGGTGTAAATGATTTGATAAAATAACATCTCCGCAAATAGCAAAATTTTAAAAATTTTGAAACATAACATTTTAGTTCTTATCAACAAAGAAAACTTTGCACACAGTACCAAAACTCTATCGACCACCGTAACACTCAGTGAAATATCCACAAATTATTTAACCATTAAAATAATGAATAAAGATAGATTTAAAAAAAATATTAAAAGAGTGTAACTGTCGTTAGTTTGCACCACTGTGCGATAAAATGTTTCTCAACTTACAATAATTTCAAAATAATGAAATTAGCAGAAATTTCTGAACAGTTTTTCATCTTTAATTAAATGAAGACATTATGAGCGAAACTCAATCGAAAATCTGGAAACAGAAAAATCAGAAAAAGATATTGGCACCTCTGGGACTCGAACCCAGGACCTCCCTACTTTCCGGGTTGGGCGCTCTTATCCACTGAGCTAAGGTGTCGATATCCAATTCGGTCACTTTTAACTGTACCATACTTCGACTAAGAACCACCCATATTATCTTCATTTTTCTTAACGCATATTTTTATTGGCTGCCATCTTTATGAATGATTGCAAGATTCAACTCGAACTAAATGCAATCTAGATGGTGTCTGGATAAATTATTATCCATTTTATTTTAATGTGCGACATCTATTGACTCTTCTGCAAGTCTGGGATGAATATTATTATTTAATAATAAATAATAATATAAATAATAAGTTTTTCATCTGTAAAGGGTACCTAACCACACCTATAAAATGTCAATTTTATGATTTCATTACCTAGGAACCTTTAACAATATTTAAAAAAAGTTATAATTACTATCTGCATAGGTGTAACAAAATATTGTGTAAATTAAATTATTGATAATTGTGTAGAAGTTCGTGTAGTTCAAACTGTGGATATATTCCCCTTTTTAATCTAGATGATTCATAAATAACATAAATCACCAGAATTTTTTTTGTTTTTTGTTTTGTAAAACAATTTGAATAATATCTACTACAATATATTTAGATTTTATAACTATCATACTAACTATAATAAATACGTTAGAGCAACCCGCGCTTAACAGTAGCTGGAATGAATAAGAGCTTTATAGTTAAGTGTTATATTAAAAAAAGTTGATGTTGTAAATTAATATTGATATTTGTATGACAAAAACATTAATTCAATGAAAAACTTCAATAATGTCTTGTAAATTAGTAAAAAAGCAATGCTCATGGTTAGTAAACAATGTTTTAAAGAAAAATGTAAATAACTTCTATATATACATATACGTCTTACAATATAATTATTATAATGAGTAGGGCAAAATTATTGGGTGAATTTTTAAAAATTGTTTTATTACGCTTGTTATTTCGACGAATATTGTAACTTTTTTCAGAAATGGTATTAAAAATGTGATTTGATTTAAACCAACTTTTTGATTTGATCCTGATTAAATTAAATGAAAAATATTCGATGAAAAACTTTTTTTATTTAAATTATGTTACACAGGAAATAGGACCAGAAAGACGTTTCATAAAATTTTAATAAAAATGACATGACAACACTTTCATAATTATTTGTATTACTTTTATTTTAAGTTCTAGAATAACGTATTCAATGAAAAACTATATTATTATCTAGCCATCTAAAAAAAGTTATTGCCATTTTAGTACACAAATTGTTAAGCCATCAAAAACACATTATGTCACATCATTATTTAATATTAAAACAAGATACATAAAAAGTAGCTCTGTGGACGGTAGACCTTGCGTCCAAAAAAATTTATTTCCTAAGTTTATCTTATTTAACTAAACATCATAAGACTTCCTCATTAGATTTGTATGTAGGAACTTATTCCTACTCAACTAACTTAAAAGCCAAAGACGACGGACCGCTTAACAACCCGGTCTTCACCATAATTTATATGAATTTTGTTTTCAGATAAGGAATTATACAATTTGTATAAAGAAACATCACTACCTCAATGACTATTATCTTTTCGAACTTTCTCCAGGCATATAGGGAAAATATTGAAAAAAAATGTTAATAAAAAACGGAACGACAATAAAAAAAAAACCTTTACTGAACCAAGGGACACATCTTGAAAAGGAAACGGAAATATAAACAAATTAAATTGCAAATAAAAGAAGTTAATCCAATAACTCAAAGTATTTTTTTGTTCTAAAGCAAATAGTCAATGTATCCTGGCAAGGTATCTACGAGTAGTCGACGCATTTACTTTATTAGATATTTTGAGTTAGCATTACATATTTGAATTCTGTTACAGATTAAAAATAAAATCAGAGAATTGAATGCTAAGTAGAATTTAGCAAGAACATTTCCAAGTGTATACCTACTACTGCAATATTTTCTATAATGGGAAGCCTCACGTATCTTTTTTACCCTTGATCTACAACAACGTATTCAAAGCATCCTCCACTAGAGAAATAGTTTACATGTGACTCGTAGGTAATCCAGGATAATCCTTAGTATTTCATCAGATGTTCCTTCCCGGTTGTAGACCGGAAATTTCAAAGTAGGAGTTCAACCGGGATGGCATTTTGTTTTACAAAACTTGTACTGGATTCGAATCGCTGTAGGGAATAGATGCAATGTTTTATTCAAAGGGTAGAATGTATTACAGAGATGCATTTCATCGAATATTGTTTGCAAAAAAATATATTCACGAAGTTTTGAATTTATACTGAAACCGAGTAAAGAATAAGAATGAACCGAGAAAAAATAACATCCCTTGTTACCAAATTGGATTTAGATATAACTTCCTCTCCTTCCTTTCCTTAAAAAGACCCTCCACACATCATCCCCGAAGATGACCTAAAAGTTTTTCTTCTTCATTCTCCTGGCGTCCAGATTTGATTAAATTCCTCCCACAGATGCCACCGATTCTTGGCAGTTCTAACCCATTCACGGTCGGTAGTTCTATTTAGGTCATTGTCTTAGGTTCTAGGTCAACTACGTGTAAATCCCGTTTTGTCCAATGGTGGTGACTGTTTCAACCAATTTCCTCAAACAATAAATCGGGTGACGACAGAGTTCCAACGATCACTTATTTCTGTCGTGCTACATTTGGTGTCTTAGCAGGGGTGCTCGGGATGGTTGAGGGATTCCTTTTGACCTCTCCAGCCGGACTCTCTTGACCCATCGCCTTGTACTGCAAAAGGAGGGGTGGATTCATACTGGTCTATCACTTCTGGATACATTGACTACAGACTCCAACTCTAAGCACCCCTCATACCTTTCTCCTTCCCAGAACTTTATCTCCTACCTTTCAATGAACGTTCCCTCAACACAGAATCCCCAAAGACAATATAGGACGGAGGTAATGTAAAATAAATTTTTTAAAATGTCGATAACTTTCGTCTTCCTCCTAATATTAATAACTCATCGGTAACACGAGCATGTGACTAGCATGGTGGTATAGATATCCTTAGTCATGTAATTAACAATTCAATGAATAAAGAAAAAAAATAATCGCCGGATACTGCATTGCGATGAGTACGGTAATGATAAATACTAGTAACAAAGCAGTAAAAGTCAATTGCTGACCACCTTTTTCAGAAAAACAGGCTATGATGGTAACATCATTGGCAGAACTACGTCAAACTAAGTTTTGTTCCCAGATCGATACCTACCATTCGTTCCGCCTTTCCAAGTTAGGACATGCACCCGCTATTATTTCCGCTCGCCGGGGTTAGGTTGATTCAATTGAACAATGGCGTATGTAAACGTTAATTGTTTCAGTCGAATTAATCCGGATAAGTCTCAATACTCCATTGTTAATAATCTAAGAGCATTTAACTGTCATCAAGGTTCGTACCATTATTCAGTTCCCGTTTTGGACATAGCTTGCATTCGTGAATACGCGAGCTGACAAATAACAATGCAAACATACAGAAGAAATCCCGCTAATCACTTTTTTGTATTCTGCATAAATACAACTTTTAGAGTGGATAATTATGTGTTGACCGCCTCTCTCATTTTCAATAGCCTGCCAACAGATTAGATAAAATTCGTCCTGCAAAGCTGTTTGGTATTCTTTGGATTATAGGCTGAGTTGGCAACGCGTTTGCATTTCATGAAAATTCACAACAGCAAAATCGAAATACAAATAAATTTATTAAAAAGCATTCACCAAAGATTGTCAAAACAATTTTCCTCAATCTAGGTACTTGCCCGCAAATAATCTTTACTTAAAGCACAGCTTATCTTGGGGTCGAAGCAAAGCTTATCTTGGGGTCGTAATTGAAGAGACATTGCACTATGATTCCCATACCATATTAATGAAACCTTAAAAAGCTAATAACTCACCTCTTCAAACCAGACAGAAAAAGCCTTTACCGAGCCAGACCACGCCGAGTCAGGCCAGTTTGATCTCAGTAACTATCGGATGAACAACTTAGAATTGGGAACTACAATCGTACATACATAAAAACATAAAATTATACATTTTTCAAAAATTTTCGAAACAGATTTTTTTTTCAAATTATTTAATTTGAATTAAGTATCAGATAATACGGGTATGTATTTTTTCCATAACGTTCAGAACAAAATCTTAGCTTCTAGAAGAAGCCATAACACGGAGGAAACTTTCCTCCGAGTGCTATACTGAAGGGCCATACATCCGACTCCAGGTCTAAATTCATACTGAACGGAATTTGGACCGGGGAGCTCACGCTTACGACGGAGTCGGCGAGCCATCGATGGGGGATTTGCCACGAACGGCCGAGCTGAGCCACAGCTTGTGTGGTCTCAGTAGATTTTGGACTCGGGTTTCAAGCGGATCGTGCCGAGCCACGCGGATCTTTTAAAAGAGGATCCGGCGTTAAAAAAGTAGTTTTTTTATAAGACGAACATTGACGGGTTGCGAATAAGCTTACAATAATTTAAAAATCTCTTTCTTCCACCACAGTCAGGTGATTACGGAGGTCTTAGCCGTTCGAGGAATTGAATTCACGACACCTGGCTGGATCCAGATGCCATGACAACTCAGCCACCGATCGATATAAGTGGAGAGATATGTTTATGATTTAGATTACACAATTAGTATTTTTTGAATCGTGGGACTCTTTCGGCTGACAAAGACGGTGTCACATTTGTTTTTAGCGAATTGCGTATATGCTGTGTGAACATCATATTCGTTTTAGTAAAGGGGGCGCCAAATGAAAAAATTATGTAAGTAATTAAGTTTTACTACCGAATTCATGTTCTGTTTTCTAATTTATATTCGTTAAATGTGTATCTAATAAATAACATATTAATATTTACCTAATTAGTAAGCATTGCTTGTTTTTCATAACAATAATTGTTAGGCGTTAGATATTGAGCAATTGCGTAAGCTTTTGCATATCTTCTACAACTTACGCGACAAATAAAAAATCAATTAAATGCAATCGCTCTTACAATACGGAACTATCTTCCCCAAGAAATCCCCCGAGTATCAATAAATAATGTTGTGTGGCAATAATTATAAAGTACGATGTATGTTTTCATTTATGGAAAATTACGTCTATGGATTTGACAACATATTTCAATCCATGTCGGAATTCTTGAGTGCGCACAGTCCGCTTTATAAATAGTTGAACGTTGCGTTTGATTATGTAGGTAACATTTCAAATGAGAGTTTTTTTAATAGTACCTAAGGTATTATGTTGTTTATTAGCATTTTTTAGCTTCATAATAGTTTTTAAGAGTACCTAAGGTATGCAGTTGTAGATTGGCATTCAACCAAGGTCATCAAATCGATCGTCCAGACGATTAGTCAGACATCTCCAATTACTAAGTTTTCATATAATTATGAAAGCAATATTTGAATGCTCATCTTAAAACAAACATAACTTGCACTGTGTTATACCTACTAAATAGGTTATATAATATCGGAAAGCTTAACGGACCGGTACATTATAAAGACATTTTGAAATATCCTATTAGTGATCCAGATAACAGCAACATTTTGTTTAATTGATAACAAATTTACGTCAATAAAAATTGATTTGTTAGATTTTAATTAAATGACAACAATATTAGCGAAACTTTGATCGAAAATCTGGAATCTGAAAAATCAGAAAGAGATATTGGCACCTCTGGGACTCAAACCTAGGACCTTCGGCTTTCCGGGCCACTGCGCTAACCACTGCGCCAAGGTGTCGATATCCGATATGATTTGTTGGTGTTTATGAGTAATCTGAGTATTGTACTAGATACAGTGTTTACTTTTACATCTAAGTGAAAGCATACTCAACTCAAATTTCGATATTTCAGAGATGTATCACTAATCACTGGACGGTCGAAATACGTACACATTTGGGACACCTGAGGTTGTTTTGTTTACTTTGGGATAAAAATAGAACCATATTAAAATTTTAAATGACATACAGGAGTAAAACTATCAAAAAGAAAATTAAAAAAAAAAAAAAACATCATTAGACGGTGCTGTAACGGCGCTTGAACTTGCCTTAAGAAAATCAATGTATGATTTGAAGTTATAAACTAAATTACGATAATTTAAATTAATTAAGTACGACGATTGAATGATTCTCTGGATGAACAAACCACCTTTAATTTTCCTGGCACGTCGATATTATAATTGTACCTACACTATGCAGGAGCATAGAATGGACCAAAACTGATTTTTTTTTAAACTATTTCCATTATTGGTAAGCATTCATTTCAGCTACACGACAGTTAAGTGCTCTTTGACCAGAGGTGGTAGTATTTTTTCATTATCACCGATAATTATACCGACTTTTACAAAAAAGTAATGCCTTTTGGTCCAAGAATTCATTGTAAGAAAATGTACGCATTTAAAAAAATATAAGGAACGAAACATTTCTACGACCCTTTTTTGTGACCCTACCTGAAAAGTCACACTTTCCAATCTGACATCTGACACCTTCAATCTTCTCTTACCCACCTGATACCAAAGCCCTATGGGATCTGATCAGTTAAACATACGAGTTTACAAAAAACATATTATGTTTTCGATCCTACACAGTTCTTCGATCAACGAAGATTACTGCAAACTTCACGAATATAGTATTTCTCCAGCCATTACCCAAACAATAATGATTGTTCGAGACCTGGTTTAGTTACAAATAATATAAACTATTACACATTATAATTATCAAACGTGAACAGGGCAAATATCTGATTCAAATGCTTACGATAAACGCTTCAAGTTGACGGTACCTTCATATTAATAATTATTATTTCGTGCCCATGTATGGAAATAATTTCGGAATAATGAATAATTTAAATTGGCTCGTGAATTCCTCATACATATTTACAGTGTTTAATACAATAATCATTACTGATATCGTTCAGAACGTTCAAAAGTTAAAACATAACAATTTTTTTTAATATTAACTACACGAGCGGCCCTTAAAGGAAAATTTAAGATTTGTGTTTTATTTGAGGTCGCTGCGTGGAAATTATTTTTATTATTACGAGGTCGCTGCGTGGAAAGTATTTTTAAGAAAAGAAAGAAGTGAACCTGGAGCTTGAATAGATTAATGTTTTGGTAAAATATTTAAAGTTTTTCTAAAATCATTTACAACAACCGAACCATCCTCAGGCAGCATTCTTATTACCACCAATAATGTATGCCAGTTTTCAAATTTTATCAAATTTTCTTTTGGGGTTATTTTTAGGGTTCGAAAAACTTACCCAATATTTTTCAACAAATTTCTAGAAAAAGTATTTCCAGCTTTAACCGTTTTTTTTTCGAGACTTTAATAATTGTAAGTGTTTGTCTAAAAAATCAACAACTAAAATTAAACTTTCAATTGTTTGAGATTTCAATAGAGAAGACTAATATTTCGAAAACATGTTAATTTGATATACTTACTCAATCAATTTTGGAGGCGTATTGCTGCCTCGGGATCCATTTATTGGATATCCAACATCCCTGCCTTAGGTTACCCCAAGTGGTTCGCTACGTTTGGTGACTTAGCAAGGGTGTCCGGGTTCGTGGGGTGAGGTTAGTCTAGGTCTGGCAGCACAAGCTTTTACCCACCTACTGCACGGCGGGCCGGACAGAAAAATACAATTTGATGGAGACATTTTGACCTCTCCAGCTTGACACTCTTGACTCATCACATTGTACCGCAGTGGGAGAGATGGATTCATACGTCCGTCACTTCAGTACACATTAACTCCCAGATTCCTACCCACCTCTCGTGCCCTTTATTTTCTCTAAGCAAACCCTCCTCACAGCATCCCCAAAGATAACAAATGCTCCGAGGGAAATTGTTTTCCTCGGAGCTTTTGTCAATGATCATACTCGTACTCTCTTAAAATATAAGAGATGCTGAAATGTATAAATATCGTGCAATTCTTTTTTATTACCATTCACCCATAAATAAATAATTAAATGCTTTCAAAAAACATTGAGGGATACCAACACATAAACAAAAAAATTGTGAGAAATACGAAAACTTATCCATCATTTTGCGTTTTCTTTTTGGCAACAGACAACAAAGGTAACACCTACCAAAAATTTTACATTATTTATTTCAGCTTTATATATAACACTAATTATATAATATTGTGTAATGTTATAAGAAATGTAATACAAAGAAAACCGAGAAACTGCGTCTGTAAGAAGGATCAAGGTACAGAAATGTTTACACGACACTCCAGCAACTAACTACACACATAAAACGTGAGTTTACTTTAGGGTAAATTTAGTTTCTTAGTAAACACAGAATTATCTTACGCCCTTGAATGTAAGCCTGGCAACCCTTGTCCCTGACGTCCGAGGGTAGTTTGTAGTCCCTGCTATTGTCTAAGCTCAAAATATCTATCAAAACTAGATAGGTATAATGGGCTTCTCTAGTGCGACATTAGTTGTAGGTATTTATAACGGAATCCGTACACAAAGCGGGCATCATTGAATGTCACTTCCACCTAATTAATAAAAACTAAAGCCTCCTTTTGTAGCTCAATAATCGCTTTCAATATTATACATATATAGATTAATTTTATTACATTATCTGTCAGAACATCGTTCATTAAGAAGTGATTCAAATTTCAGATGCTACATATTTCTTCCAGTTCCTTCTCCTATGATTGGTTTCATCATCAAATCCGGCAGTCATAGTAGTATTTTCTTTCTGCTTTTGGATCGTGATCCCAACTCAAATTTCCATGGTGGACAAGGCTGCACCATTGCGCAACTGAGTCGCCACTGGGACAGTCCCATTTGCGACCACTTTCTTTTTTCTATGTTTTATTCTTTTTCATATTTTTGTTTAGATTATTAGTGTTATCTTCTTCTTCAATGATTTATTAAATTGATTGGAATAACCTAAGAAAATAATTAATTAAATTTTTTATAAGAAAAACTCTCTTTTTATAACTTTTGAAGGTAATATATCATTGAAGAAGAAGATATAATATAAATGAAAATATGAAAGAAAACAAGACACAGAAAAATAGAAAAAATAAAATAAAAAACAGAAGGTGGCAATAGCGAAATTGGATAACGCGCACGTCCCGGTTAGACGAGAGGTCTGGGTTCGAGTCCCAGTTGCGACCATTGTCTTTTTCTATTTTTCTGTGTCTTGTTTTCTTTCATATTTTCATTTAGATTAAAGTATTATCTTCTTCTTCAATGAATAATTAATTCAAAAAAAAGAGTTGTTCTTAGAAAAAATTAAATATTTTAATGTTTAAATATTATCTATTAAAGGGATTTTTAGGCCTATACAAACAAAAATATATCGTAATGGATAAATATTTTTTCAAGAAGAAAAACCTTTTGATTTACCTTAATTACTATAAAAGATAACTATTTGCAATCGGGACGATGAAAAATATTGCATTAAAAATTTAAATTTCGTAAAATGAATATTTGCTTTCCTCATATGATAAAATAGTGACTGTCTCTTTGTTAGGTTTATATTCATGATACTAACGAAGGTCCACAAGGGACGTTGAGACATGATAATTGTCTCTTTTTTTCAAATCACGTGTAATTTAATATATCTGCATTAAGTCAGTTACGATTTAGCATCTAGCTATCGGTAATACCAACATAACAAAATGACGGAAATTATTCTAAATGGCCGACATATCATGAAAAAAAGTTGTCAAAACGAATTTTCATTTCATTCAATTGAAATTTCGAAAGCAGTATTTTCCATCGCCCCGAAAGGAAATGGTTGTGTGTTACAGTAAATGTAATTTGCAGTAATTAAGGTGAATCAAAAGATTTTTTCTTTTTTTTTTTAAATGAGCTCCACACAGGAGGCCCTCAAGAAAATAATTTCCCTCAGGGCCTATGTCATCTTTAGGGATGCTGTGTGGAGGGTTTTTTAAAGGAAAGGAGAGTTCTGGGAAGGAAAAGGGTATAAGGGGGGGTTGGAATCTGGGGTTCAGTGTGTCATGGTCATCCACCTTCAAGACCTTGGCAAACCTCACCCCATGAACCCGGGCGCCCCTGCTAAATCACCAAACGCAGCGATACACTTAGGGTGACCTATAGCAGAGGTGTTGGTTATCCAATAAAGGTTTCCGGGGCGGCGGTACCCATTCCATTAAAAAAAAAAAAAAAGATTTTTCAATTTTCTAAAAATGTATTCAAATTGAGCGAATTTCGAGAGTTAAACAAATATATTATTGTGAAACTATGTACCTACGTCTTTCAGAAACTATCAATTTCTTCCTTGCCAATACTTCGTTTGATTTACACATCTATTTAAGATTTAGGAATAAATTCGATATTTTATATCAATGGCATGTATGTGGAATACGCCGAGTCAGCGGCAGCCGGATAGCTCCGCCTCACCAATCTTGGGGAGTGCAAAATGACAACACAGTTTCTTAATGTGGTGGTTAGCGTGCATTTGTTTGGAGAATATTAAAGTGGGGGTATTGCGACTTCACATCACAATGGCATTATGACGACAAATTAAAATAATGGCTTATTAAATGAAATATTAAAATAAAAAGTTTTTTATGTATGGAACGGAGTAGGATCGTTTACTTATTTTCATTTGCAGCAACTTTGTAGCTACGCTTAAAACGGAGAAATAAAAAAAAATATTTACATTAAACAAATCTCCCAAATCCACCAGGATAGCAGCAACATCCTGAGTAATTCTACTTCTCCCGGCTTTAAGGCGATGAGCACATATGTACATATTTGCGGGACTGTTTATCTAGCCTGTCATTAATCATACCCGCTAGGAGACATGAATAAACAATTCCTGCTAACCTTCTCTTCTCTGCTGCGCTCCGCTTCCCAGGAACAACCCTCCTTCTGCAATCCTCTTGTTTATTTCTTCAAAATAAAGCAAACAACGTTATATTTTCTTTACTTGAATATGATTCACAGAGAATGGTCACTTCAGCGCATAAACTTGAAACAGATGGCAATGGTCAATGACATGGTGGTTTAGAATCTCGGTAAGCAGTCCGTTAAATCCTCCTCCTTTTTCCTCTCTTCAATTTTTAGCGTTAGACGTTTTAAAAAAAGTTCTTACAAAAAATGTATTAATACACGTAGCTTATACGGCACTTTTAAATAATAAAACTTTCACATTTGTAGTGGATCTATCATAAACGCCCCCATGAAAGACCACCGTTCAGAATCTAAAAGTTGCGTAAAATAGCTTCTTGCTGACCTCACACTAAAGCTATCCTCTCAAAATGTATGTGGGCTTGACCTGTTTTACTAAATTTCACTAAATTTCGTTTCATTAAATTTCGTGAAAAAGACCAAGTACAAACAATATATTATCAGAGTACAGCGCTTGTGTGAGACCATCTTTTGCCGAGTTTGGTGACCATATCAGCCAGGTATATTCCAATATTTAATTCCCCATCTCCTTTCCATCCACTTCCCTTCAGCCTCACAAAATTCCCCAATTGTATATGTCATAGTTTCACTGGCTCCGGAGAGCAGTTGGGAAGTGTTCACATTTTGAATATTACGACTACGCAATATTTGACCACTTTTGATACACCATTCTTCCTTCAGGCTGCAATCACGTAACATATATTTTGGGTAGGTTGGTAAACATATTTGTTCAACAATTTTAATAAAACAAAATGCTTTTATTATGGCCTTTTACACTGAATTATTTAATTTTCGTCATATTTTAACATTATGAATATTCACTTGACACTGGCCAGAACACTCCATTGGGGTGAAAAGCCATGAAAAAAAAAAAAAAAAAACATTATGAATGAAAAACAAAAATAAAATTTCCTTTTTTAATTTCCGGATCTCGAAATGTTCTTCAAAACGACTAATATAATTTGTTTTACCGAGAAATTGTAGCTAGTGATGTAAACAATATCAAGTCATTTTATTAAAAAAGGAATAAATTGCTTCTCGGTATAAATCCTAAAAGTGTTGATTGTTATTTTTAGGTTCTACTGTTGGTTCTAATTTTTATTTTTAGGTTACTGTAGGTTCTAATTTAAAAAATAGAAATTTAGGAAACCATATTGTGGTAATTTGAATAACAAACTTTATGTGGACACCACTATTAACCCTCCGTCAAGCGCAACTAATCTTTGAGATAAAGTGATTTGTTATTTTTGTGCTAAAAGGCCGATCGCGCGGCCTCCTGACTTGTCCTCCTTCCCCACCACCCACATAAAAAAAATTAAATCTAAGAAAAAATCTATTTTAATCTGTTTTTCTATTGTATAATCTCACAGATGAATGGCTCCCGATCCTGTTAGGATTTGCATTGCGCCTGATGGTGGGTTTTGAGAATATAAACCAAAAGATTTTATTTTTATGAAAAACAAATACCTTTGTATAACACCACTATTTTATTAACAATATCAACATGTTTCGAAAACTATGTTTTCTTCGTCAGGATAATAAGTCAATAATAAAAAACAAAAGACAAACAAGTATAGACTAATTAGAACATAGACAAAATATTAGAAAGGAGAGGTGATTAATTACCTAAAATATATCATAGTTTTCGAAACATGTTGATATTGTTAATAAAATAGTGTTGTTATACAAAGGTATTTGTTTTTCATAAAATTAATGATGACACCCCAAAGTAAATATGCCTATTTTGAAGAAACAAAAGATTTTAGTTCAGCCTGAATTTTCCTCAGCATATTAACATGTTTAACCGATTACATATTATAGGGAACGAAGAACATATACCTACAATCTTCTATTATTCTGACTCTTGACATGGCCCGCCCAGGTAATAATAATAATAATAATAATAATTGGACAATTTGTAGAGCGCCGTTTTTGTGAAAAATCACCTCAAGGGCGCTTCTCAAGGTATCTGATATACTTGCCATGTCTTTTTCGGGCGTCCCCAACTTCTTCTACCATTCACATTGGTGTCATAATATATTCTTCTTACATTTCTTTCTTCGTTCATTCGCTTTACATGCCCAAACCATTTTAGGGCTCCTGTATTAAACAAACCCATTACGCTTACATCAGCCTTGCATTATTTGCGGATATCTGTAATTCTCACAACCATACATGGTTTTACCACACATACGCCTCAGGGTTCTCATTTTAACAGCTTTCAGTCTACTTTCATCCTTCGGCTGACAGTTAAACACCTCACTGCTATACGTCAGGGTAGGTACGGGCACTCCATTGACTGCTAGCTTCGCTTCTTTTGAGAGTTTTTTTCTATTAGTGTCAACGGCATTCAGTCTTCCATTGACGGAGTTACCTACATTTACTCTTCTTTCAACATCTCTATCAGCCTTCCTATCTCTCGTAAACACACTACCCAGATACACGAACTCATCAGCTTGCTCCAAGTATTCATCTTTTACAACTATATTGCACTTTTTTCGTACACTCCCTTTCAATTACTCTCTCTTTCTTTCCAACAGCCTAACAATTTTTAAATTTTAAAATAAAGTACCTACCGACTAATCTAATCTTACTAATTACCAACCCTAACAAAACCTAAAAAAATTAAATCCTCCATTCGGTGCGCTCATTTGTATTCGTTGTTAAACTCAGGCGTTGTTTCATTCGCAGTCGGTTGTTACTATTTAATACGCTGTAATGTTAAGCTCATTACGCTCACAGTTACAAAGGAAATTATTTCAAAATTTGACACAATTTACGCGTTGTGACGGAACACGCGGTTATGGGATAATTCCTCTGAGACGCCAATTGACCTCCATCTGCTAGACATTAAAGTCAAAAACAATTTTACCATGAGCAAAATACCCTCGGAATATTGCCCTGATATTAAAATGGCCCCTTTAAATCGTTCTAAAGATTAAAAGGGGCCGTGCAAAAATTTCATTTTAAATACGACCAGAAAAATTGTGCTTTTTCGCAGATTCTTGATAAAGGATTCTTCATTGTTGACAAGATGTTAGTTAATTTTACAATAATTACTTAGCCTCATCGATTTTCAATCCTTTATGTTAGGTTAACGTTGATGGAAAGTTGAAGAGTTTACGAGGGTCAAGGATTAGGTTTTAGAATGTTCGGTAAAGTATCTATGACAAGTATGGTAAGGTAAGGCTGCTTAAATTTAATTCCGCAATAGAATTGATTAAAGATGAAGGAATTATAATAAACAGGTGGGTGCTTAGTATTCTAGTATTCTCTGAAGAAGCCTGTGCTATTTTGCTATGTTGAATCACTTATATTGTTCTGGGCCATTTAATCTCAAGCGTTTTTGTCTTGTATCCCGTTCCAGCTCATGGCGTTAAGTGGCAAGGTGTACCCCGAAGACCCTGTTCGTAATTCGATTTCTCAAGAACATTGTTTACTGACAAAAAGCCCGGACTCGCTTAGCCAGGGGCGGTGAGATTCGAACATATCCTGTTTGAAGAAGCTAATAATAACTTCCGGACTTAATTAAGGAAATCGGTGTATACTATCGTTAAAAGAACATCAATAATGTGGGCGTAGAAGCGATTTTCATAGTATTTTACTCTTTAGTGACATTATAACATTTTAAAAGCGAAGAATCATTTTTATTCCAACTATAAAACAGAGCTTAAAGTTTTAATAAAGATAATCAATACAATAAGCTAACACTTTTAAAATTTTTGAGGAATTGATTCAGTGGGTGATCGCATGAAACTATCCGTGATAAAAAATCTCCCATCAGATATCAAACCAGCATTTTACATGAATTATAATATGGATAAGCTTTTTATAAACTGTAAGGACATAGATGATAGTTTAGGCCACTCGGGTATTTATTCACTCCAACGCAGTGATTGTCTCGCGTTTTATATAGGCAAAACGGCACGTAATATTTAACACCCGTGCCAAAAAACACCTAAAATGTACTAGTAATGACTTCTCTGAATTTGCGAACCATCTTATTGAAACAGAACATATATTTAATAAAAACACAGGAGTCACCTTAATGCATAAAAACGAAAAATGTATCGGATTGGATAATTTAGAAGCACTAGAGCTAAGTTAAGCCAAAACATTAATAACAAAGTAATTAACGATCAAATAAATCCAAATAAAAGTCCAATACCTAGATTGTTCCCCACTGACAAAGAACTTTCGCATTCTTATTCTCCGTCTACCCTTACGCTTACTGCTTCTTTTACTGAACGAGCCTATTTTGTTTTAAACTCACTGTGAAAGCAGAATATATTATTTATAACACATATAAATAAACTTTTGTAGAGCATCATACTACCCTGAAGAAACAACGGTTGTAGCTAAACTCGGTCAGCATAAGGTACATAAAAAATAAAAGTGGTGTTTACAAAGTTATTGTTTTATTTTAAATAAATTGTTCGATGATAGTAAATAAGGATTCAAAGAAGGATGGGTGAAAATTTTTCGCAAAAGGCAGTGAAGATAAATACGTTTTGTTCCTGTTTAACGACGTTATATTATATTCTGTTTATTATATTGCATGCTTCAAATATGTCGTCGCCTTAGTTTGTATTTGTCCAACAGACCATTTGAAAATTTTACAGAAGGAGAAGGTTTTCTTTCATTATTTCAATGAAAAATTATGAAAAGTGTTTAAGATAAAGCTCTTTCCGTAAAGGTTTCATTAGTTCAAATAATTCTTGGTTAAGTGAATAACTGTACTTCTTTATACTCTATTTTTAATTTAAAAGTGGAGATTGAATAAAAACTAAAATGGTCTGTTGGACAATTAAGAACTGAGACGACGATGTGTCAAAATTGGAGAAAAAACATCTAATTAATTTGGTAATGACAATGTAAAGGGTGAGGGAAGAAAACAATGAGTAATGAATAAAAAATATAATATATTTGTAAAAAGCATTAACTTTGTGGCTCGCCATAATTTGCAATAAAAACACATAAATTTGTTTAAGACCACTTTTATTTTATAACACTCTACCGGTTTCGGAAGACCCTTCCTTCTTCAGGAGAATATTGTAACAATATACAATAGTTACAATATTCTACTGAAGAAGGAAGGGTCTTCCGAAACCGGTAGGTAAAATAAAAGTGGTCTAAAACAAATTTATGTGTTTTTATTGTAAAAAATATAATGGTTGAGATTATCGATTTTCAAAGCTTACAATATAATAAATATTTCGGGAATCGTTCAAATAAAACCAATTCATAATTTTCCGGTAAGCTAATAGAATAAAGATTATTTCAAATAAACTGTTTGCGCCAATCAATGTTCTTTTGTTTGATTTAGTACCTACTGGAAAACTGCTTTACCCAAGTACCTGCCCAGTTCCTCTATCCAAGTACCTACCCATCCCACGCCAAGACAAAACCCAATAAAACGTTCGATTGTTTCATTCACTTGTTTTTTATTTGACTTGTGGAAAAACGCACCCGTCTCGAGTTCGGAGAAAATTTGTGCATCTTACTTTAATTGAAACGCCATAAGTTTAATTTGCGAACTTATTGACCACACCGCCGCGGCTGCAGAAGTAACCGTGTTTACGTATATATGTGTACAAGTGAACTATTATAAAGACAAGGGAGAATTAAAAGGACCACAGAACCAGCGGCAAATGTCGAGTGAACTCGGTGAGTTTTGGCAATACCTATCCTTTTCCTTTTCCTTTGAGTAGTTTTCCAGTGATTGTTGTTTTAGAATCACACCGCACCCGCCTACGAACGAATTGATTTGCGCAACCATCATTTGGTCCTAATCGACGCCGGATACGTTAAATTCGTTCGTATATAATATTGTGATAGCATTGTCAAATAGATGAATCTACATTCATAGTGAAAGATTCAAAATTTGTTATTTAACCACAGATAAGTCCAAACGCCAGACGTATCGCTCTGTTTGACAGTTTGTTAACCTTTCGATTGCCGTTTAGGTGTTTTAACCCCACGCCTTCCGGATAGTTTAATCGTTAAAACGCAATAGAGTTATCTCATTATTTTATTGAATTATTCTTTTGTCATCATGGCTACAAATAAAGAAAATAAATTGAAATTGTTGACGTCGCAATGTGATGCGTGCAAGAGACGCATTAAAAAACTATTCGATCTTTCAAATGGGATTTCTGACGCTAATATTCAAGAGGAATTTTTATCGTTAATAGAAACGGTAGATTCAACTAGAAATGAATACAAAGATATACACCAGCAAATAAATTCAATTAATTTGGATATCGATTTCAATTATAATCCGGATTTTGAAAGTTGGATGAATTTTGAAGACATGTATTGCAAAATCAAGCGTACACTTTTTTTGATTCAAGAGAAGAAACCGCCATTAGATTCACAAATTAAAAGATTTCGGGAAAGAGAAGAAGTAAATGTACCGCCAATTAAAGGTCCTGAAGATCGTGAGAGTGAGGAAATGAATCAAAAAACTACGTCAAGAGATCCTCTAAATGGAAAGTATATTGTAGCCTTACCATTTAAGCAAAATGCTTCAGCACATGGGGATTCGTTCGCATTAGAAAATAAACGTTTTTCATGCCTCGAACGCAAATTGGAAGCCTCTCCTAAATTGAGAGAAGCTCATAATAATATTATTAGTGAATATTTAGAGAAGGATTATTTGTCTTCTGTCACTCCAAATAGGGAGGATGAAGAGCCATCTTATATAATACAGCACCATGAAGTTGTACGAGAGGATAAAATCACCATGAGTTTGAGGATAGTCCTGGACGCAAGTGCAAAAACAAGCACTTCGGTATCATTGAATAATAATTTTTATAGTGGAGAACATTTACAGGGGAATTTATTTAATGTAATAAAGAATTTTAGTGTATTTCCAATAGCACTCTCGGCTGATATACGCAAAATGTTTTTGTGCATAGGAGTGCAGGAAAGTGATAGAAGATATCAACGAATTTTGTATCGCTTCTCGCCAAACGAGGATATTAATGCCTACCAGTTTAACCGCGTTTGTTTTGGACTTACATCCATCCCATTTCAAGATTTAAGCACGATCAGAAAATTGGCCACTGATGAAGGAGAAGCTTTTACTGAAGCAAAGAAAATCATTGGAGAATTTTTATACATGGATGATTTTGTATTTGGTATAGAAACTGCAGAGAATGCAAAGGAAACGTCCTCCCAGTTAATCGCATTATTGAAGACTGGCCAGTTTGATCTAGTCAAGTGGACCAGCAATTCGCAAGAGGTTCTGGAATCCATTCCAGATTCGCATCGCTTGTCAGCGATAAAGGAATTTGATGAAGTGTCCATGCATAAAGTATTAGGATTATGCTGGTCACCAAATTCCGATTTTTTCTCGTTTTTCACTTCTGCACCTAAATCGATTTATAGGAAGAGAAATAAATTGTATTGTGTCGCCAAAATATGGGACATTATGGGCTACATCGCACCTGTCGTACCATACGCTAAGCTCTTAATAAAGCAATTATGGATATGTCAATGTGATTGGGATGATGAGCCTCCCGCAGATATTGTGAGGATGTGGACGCAATTCTGTGAGGAACTATCGTCACTAAATAAAATAAAATTTTCGCGCCATGCTGGAATCACATCCAGAACCATTGTAACCATTGTGGGTTTCGCAGATGCTAGTGAAAAGGCTTACGGTGGCGTAATTTACTTTCATATACAAAATGAAGGTGCCAATTCATTACATATTGCTTGTGCAAAATTAAAGGTGTCTCCAGTGAAAATCGTTTCTCTCGCACAATTAAAACTTTGTGCTGCATTAATACTTGCAAAATTAATGCATAAGGTAGTAGAAACCTTGGAAAAACGCTTGAAAATTGATAAAATATGCGCATTTACCGATTCCACTGTGGCACTTTGTTGTATTCAGTCGTCTCCTCATAGATGGGGAACATTCGTTGCCAATAGAGCAACTAAAATTCAAGCAGAATTATCGGCCAACAGTTTTTTTCATATAGCAGGCACAGAAAATCCCGCCGATTGTCTGTCGCGTGGGCTTACCCCCAATCAGATTTTGGATCACCCGCTATGGTTTCATGGCCCACCATGGCTGAAATTAAGGCCAGAGCAGTGGCCTATTACCGCTTTTGACGTCACCATGGTGACGCAACCACCCGAACAGAAGACTATGTCGTTGCTAGTAACTTCTAGTTCGGAGGAGTATGAAATACTCACTTTGTCAAAACGCTTTTCTTCGTGGAATAAATTATTACATTGTTTGGTTCATGTATTTCGATTTCTTAAAGTGTTGCCATATCGAAGACACATAAGCGGATCGGACTTGGAGTTCGTAGAACTCAGAGTGTTTCGCGAAATACAATTGGCTTATTTTCCCCGTGTGTTTATCAATCTGCAACAAAGAAAAACGTGTAAACCCGTGTTTCAACGTTTGAGGCCGTTTTTGCACAACGGACTAATAAGATTGGGGGGTCGATTAGTTAATTCGGATTTAAATTATGATCAAAAACACCCCATAGTCCTTCCACGAAAGGATCACATCTTGAATTTATTGGTTGATCATTATCATCAAATTCATTGCCACTCGGGTCCCGCATTATTAATGTCTATTTTGAGGCAGAAATATTGGATATTATCAGCCAGTAGTTTGATTCGAAATCGAGTACATAAGTGCAATTCATGTTTTCGGCTACACCCTAAAACAATCGCACCTTTAATGGCCGATCATAAGGATTGCCGTGTTACTCCATCTGTAAAGCCATTTACGCACGTCGGCATATACTTAACCACATCACGTGGACGTGGAATTCGTTCCCAAAAGGCATATATTTGCTTATTTGTGTGTTTAACTACGAGAGCGATACACCTTGAACTAGCATCAAGTCTAAGTACCGAATGCTTCCTGAATGCATTCAAGCGCTTTCTCTCCCGCCGTGGTCCCGTGTCAAATTTATATTCGGACAATGGAACTAACTTTGTAGGAGCCAAGAGAAAATTGAATGAATTGCACGCATTTTCAACGTCTTCACATTTTGGTGAAGAATTCGCAAGTGTTTTGGCCAATAATAGAATAAACTGGCATCTAAATGCGCCAACAGCACCACATTTTGGTGGAAATTGGGAATCAAATATCAAAAGTATGAAGACTCATCTTTTTCGCGTAATAGGAGATCAGATTCTGTCTTTCGAAGAGACAACTACAGTGCTCGCACATGTAGAAAACATTCTGAATACAAGGCCATTATGTAGGACGCTCTCTTCAGATCCATCTGAACCTCTCGCGTTAACCCCCGCTCATTTCTTAATGACTACTCCATTGAAACACCTGCCCGCCATGACCATCGAGGAGGATAATTTGAACCTTCTATCGCGTCATGATTTGCTCGATAAATTGATTCAATCTTTTTGGAAACGTTGGAGGTTAGATTATTTGCATACCTTGCAAGTACGTCCAAAATGGAATACTCCCGCTAACCCAGTCAAGGTCGGTTTAGTAGTAATTGTGGGGACAGAAAACGCTCCTCCATTGCATTGGCCGCTAGGAGTAATTGTCGAGGTTTTCCCCGCAAAGGACGAAGTAATTCGTGTTGCTCGCGTTAAAACGGCGTCGGGAACATACATTCGTCCGGTAGTGAAGCTTTACCCTTTGCCGACTCAATAATGGGATATTACCAATAGATTTAGTTAAAAATGTAGTTTAGGAATTTAGGATAAGTATTTGGTTTTATTTGTTTATTTGTGCGATAATGCTATCACAATGCGGTTTAGAAAGGGGGATTTCTCACCCTTTCAAGGCGAGGGGGATGTTTGCGCCAATCAATGTTCTTTTGTTTGATTTAGTACCTACTGGAAAACTGCTTTACCCAAGTACCTGCCCAGTTCCTCTATCCAAGTACCTACCCATCCCACGCCAAGACAAAACCCAATAAAACGTTCGATTGTTTCATTCACTTGTTTTTTATTTGACTTGTGGAAAAACGCACCCGTCTCGAGTTCGGAGAAAATTTGTGCATCTTACTTTAATTGAAACGCCATAAGTTTAATTTGCGAACTTATTGACCACACCGCCGCGGCTGCAGAAGTAACCGTGTTTACGTATATATGTGTACAAGTGAACTGTTATAAAGACAAGGGAGAATTAAAAGGACCACAGAACCAGCGGCAAATGTCGAGTGAACTCGGTGAGTTTTGGCAATACCTATCCTTTTCCTTTTCCTTTGAGTAGTTTTCCAGTGATTGTTGTTTTAGAATCACACCGCACCCGCCTACGAACGAATTGATTTGCGCAACCATAAACCATTCAATTTTTTTCACCTTTTACCCCAATTTCTTCAATACTTTACACATTCGCAAATTTTTGCATATTTTCGCACATTTTTAGAACTCACTTTTATTGATAACTAACACAAAACAATAGACCGGCTCGCGTTCACCGTTCAAAGTCAAAAATGTTACCGATAGCCATAACAATAACTAACAAATAAGTAGAAGAATAATAACTAACGAGTACTGAGAAAGAATATACATTGTAACATTGTAACAGTCAAACGTTAGCTCCCATAATGCATTAGACATTCATTGTCTTCTTCGATATTGGTCATTTTTGTATTCAAGGTAAAATGTAGACCTCATCAAATCAAAATCAAAATCAAAATCATTTATTGTACAAAATTTTCATTAAGTACAAAAGGTATAACTTATAGGTACCTACATCCTATTTCTTCCAGTTAACCTAACATGTTATACAGAAATGAACACAAATGAAATATAAATATAAAAGTTTTCACATAGTATGTAAATGCACAATGAGACTCTATCTTTAACCAATTGATTGCATTGATGACCGAAAAATTAAAAAAAAATAGGTTTTTCGATTTTTTTTCCCTGCACCTTTCACGTATTGTTTTATTTTTAGAATTATTTGGCAACGCCTGGAAAACCCCTAGAACAACCTTCTAGCGAACATAACTGTCATAAAAAAAAGAACTTAAGTCACGGAACGGTTAAAAAGCCGTATAACTTGTATCTACAACGCATATACGTTTAATTAGTAGATGCCAATAAGCAATAAACACGTGTGAAGGAAAATGGGTTAACAACTCCCAGTACGAGTTTGCAAGTTGACCAACTTAGTTCTAAGGGCAGGGAGTTTCTCCGGTCGTGAAACAGCGGTAAGTAGTAGGTATAGGCCGTGTTTAAGCTTTCCCTAACTCAAGTAGTACTTTGTAAGGAACAAGAGCGTGAGCAGTGAAAGATGTTTAGTACTTTGTAATACTCTTGCTTTAAAGTATGCGATTTATGACGTTAGTACTGATTAGGAGGCTGAAAGAAAAGGGAATGCAAAGAGCTTTGGTAAAGGAGGAACAAATATGGTAGCAAAGTAAAACATATCAGGAGAAGCAAAACTAGCAGCAAACATTTCATTATTGTAATATCCTTAAAATATTAGTGTAAGAGCTCTACCGTAAGTGGCACTAGATAATAGTCTATCGTAGTCGATAGTGTAGAGACCGAGCTTCATATCTATACTATATACTAATATTATAAATTCGAAACTGCTCGAGTTTGTTTGTTACGCTTTCACGCATAAAACAATAAAACAATTTTAAAAATTCTTTCAATACAAAGCTTAATTATATGCGAAGACCATATGCTGTATATGATGGTATGCTCTGGCGTTATGAAATTATAAATATAGTATATTATATTTCTTGTACGTTTTCTGTCGCTAATAAAAGCGAGTTATTGCTAACGTCAGAAAACAAATCGTTGCCGTGGAAACGATGTTGATGTATATTTTTTTTTTATTTCATGCGTCGTAGTTTATATCTTTCTATCTATAGCTAAAATAGTTAAAGGTGGAAATCTCGATTAATCAAACCGTCTGGTAAGTAAGATATCAGAGTTCATTTTCAAATATCAGAGCTCGTTGTCAATAAGTAAGATATCAGAGCTCATTGTCAAATAAAGTCCAAAATGTTTTGTTGACCCCAAAGTTTTTATTAAAGGTTTGATAACACAGGAGTTACAACAAGATCCTACGGCTGCGCCATTTTTTTTTGTGTCAGAGTCTTCATAAAAACGTGAACTTCATTGTGATAGACTCTAACAAGGTGCTCAGATATCTTATTAGCCCACGGTTGAAATAATCTGGGCTCCAACCTTGAAGTTTCCACCTTATTTTTATATATTTTGTCTCTAAAATATCGACAGCTAAACGCCATCTAAGGGTAATCTAAAATACTGTTGATTTAGTGCCATCTACGAGAGAGCTACTATACTAATAACTACAATTATCTTATTCTCATTGATGTAATTTTATCCAGACACCCTGTAACTCGATAACTCATTAAAACATCTTACGAAATTTCCTGATTTACCTGCGACCCCCGTTTTCTTACCAAATATAAATGTACCATTCCGAAAACGTATTTAACATCTGCCTCTTAAAAGCATATATTTTCGATTTAATAAGAATTTTACTTGGTTAATGTTGTTCACAAAGCATGTCTCTGCAACTCTTAACTTATTAGATAATGACAAGGCAGACGCATTTTGTTACTGAACCCGCCTTGTAATTTTCTTCAGCCTGCTTAGATCTGCCAAGGGTTACTTGGTTTAAATTCCCGTTTCGTAATTATATGTCAAATTTCTGCAAGATAACGAAAGAAGGGAAAGGCGAACCTGGGAATCTTTCCATACATTGAATATTGAATACTCCAATACAAGGAGTATGCTAGTGTTGTACAGACTTCACATCAAACTTAATTATATAAAAATATAATTTAGTTTCTCTTATATAAAAATCAAAATATGCCTGGGGGTATATAAGTTCGGAAATGTCCATGTATTGCTATATTAAGCATGTTGAAATGTTTGAAACTTTCAAAATACCTTCTTTCCATCTTCGCGAAGGTTTCTGGATTATTACAACCACATGATAATACAACATCTGAAAAGTTTTTTAATCTTTACGAAATCTCTTACAAAACTTTGAGAATGACATTTTACAAAACATCGATTTTTTATTCAAAATTCAATTTTTGAAATTCTTTTAATTTATGAAATTATTTGAATTACTCGCCTAATATTTTGAATCGAATCAAGAATTAAAGATATTTTAAATAATAATACCCTATGTTAGGTAACAATTTCATTGATTGTTCTTATAATATACAAACATGAATATTTGTAATACATCGAAAATGAGAATTTGAATAAAAAAATTGTAATAGGTGACACTCGAGCTGTTTGAAATCTGAATGCACATTGATTGAATACATATATGAAAGAGGGGTTGGTGGGACCTGGAAGCGGGAGAAGGGAGAAAGAAGGCGGGGAACGTTAGATGGGAAGGAGACGCGGAAGGGGAACGGGGACGCAAGGGAAAGGACATGCAGGGAAAAAAAAAATTTCTTTGAATATGGAAATGCAACGCATACCGGGAACCAGCTGGTGTACTTTGGTTTCTTCTGGGCCTCCTGTGTAGAGCAATTGAGTAAAAAAAACCTAAAAATAATGTGCAAAAATAATTTTTTATTTGGCTATTATACAATTAATTCATTAAAAATAATATAAATATTGTATTTGCGGCACGTTTCAGAGCGAAAATACTCTATCGCCCACCATTCAGAATTTAAATGTTGCTTGAAATTGCTTATCCATGACAGATCTGAATGGCCAGGTACTTCCTCGTCTTCCTCCGCCCCATCATTTTCCCATCCCCACTACCTTCAATACACCGTATCATAGCAACCACACCATACAATTATTATCTCACTGACTCCTGTGCGTTGGTAACATAAAAAAATTTCAATGACGGGAAACACTGATTTAATGTGACTAATAAAACTAATAAAAGCAATATCTGGATCTGAAATTCGGTAATGTAAAGCACCTATTCCTGAAATAGAAAAACTTATTTCACAAAACAAAAGATCACGTTCGGAACATAATAATGCCGAGACATAAGAAATGAAAAGAGGAAAAATAACACGGCGGTAATATTAATCGAAAAATTCAACGTAGTAACACATTCGACTTTCTCCCAAAATATATTGATATCTATAGATTATGTTTAATAAATAATATAAGCATATTTTTTAATATTAGATTATTTAAAATATATTTATTTTATTTTTTATATAAAATAAGTATTTATTTTTAATATTGTATTCTCGTTTCAATAATTTTATAATTCGTCTTTTACTTATCGTGTTTACCTCGTGACGAAGGTTGTAAATAAATGTATTTATACATTTACCTAAAAGTTCTTTGATATTCTTGTTTAACCAGTTGGTTATATTTTAGACTGTTATAAATAATTTCATTACGTATTTTTTCCTTTAATTTTTTTTAATAATATTTACTTTAAAAAAACTAAGGAAATTAGATATTCTTTTTTTCAAGTCGGTTCATGATAAGGATTGTGACCTCTACACCAATTTTCATCTTGGACAAGGCTCTTTCACTCCTCGCGGTCTGTATTATAATATGTGAGCCTGGGGCGTGTAAATAACCCCAGAACTCTCTGAGCGTGATACTCAAAGATATGATTGTGACTTTACCTTGCACAAAAAATAGCAATCTGACAAAATCTCAAAGTTAAAAACAGAAATACTAACCTTGATGTTGATCTCTGCTAAGTGGGAGGCTTCCCAGTTATTTTGATCATAAGTCAGTTGTCAACTTTACACAACTAAAGAAGTAAGATGATGCGACAACCATTCCACTGGTAACAATAACACTTTCAAATAAAAATATTTGAAACTGCATTATTTCTTCGAAAGGACAAGTGAGTGCCATCTCTGATTCATTTGGTCGAGCATGATGATTTAGCAGTTTTTTCGAACAATAGATTTTAGTGTCTCTCGTAATCCAAAGAGATCGCCAAAATCGCCTAATGCTAAGTACCCGGATGCATGGGGTGGGGTTGAGATTTTGCCTTGCACCGCAGTGCAAGGTACGGATCCATACGTCCATCACTCCTGGTCACATTGACCCCCAGGTTTCTACCAATTCCTTATACCTTTTTCCTTCCAAGAACTGCCTCTCCAAAAATACCCTCTGGGGGATTTTTTTAAGGGTTTCTGACTGGAACTAATGTAAGAAAAAACAATTTAACAAGTAGCTATAAAATAATCACGAATCAGTTATGCAGTACAAAAGTGTTACCGCGTATACAACAGTCACTCTGACTCTGTAATAAAATCGAATGCTTGACAATTTGCCCCCAAATTATACCAAACATCAATGATCCCACACCTACACCAATTCCATATGTTTATGTTTTTTCTGTAAGCTGTGATTCGTTTATCTGAAACAAAATGATAAGTTATGTAAAAATCATTATACTAATTATTAACTGTTTTGAAATTGTGACACAAGATGGATTTAATCTATATAAATGACCGACCCCACAACATTTATTCAGTTAAGCAAACATGTTTGTGCTTTGAGGAAAAGTACGTTATTCAAATGATAAAAAAACACAACCATACGACCTTTGCTAAATACAAATATTCCTTATCAAGTACTCATGCACCCCAACAAAGGAGATTGTCATAAAAGTCTAAATAATATCATCGCTAAAAGCTGTATTCATAAAATCATTGATATCTGTGCTTTCTCAGAATCCACTCTTATCGACAGAGAAAGCCTACTTTATAGAACAGAGTAAGTTCTCCCAGGCGACTCATCAAAGAGGGCCTAAGAGAGTAGAGCATCGTACATTAAACTACGTCGAAGGATCATACTGGCTTACGGGTTTGTTTTTAATTAAAGATAAACAGAAAAAGGGTAGAACTGCTCGTTCCTGAAACGACCATCATTCTTCCCAGGGCAGATTTTTGATTTAAAAGAAAGAAATGTTTAGTTATAGAACAATCCATACTTAATATTATAAATGCAAAACGGCTCGAGTTTGTTTGTTACGTTTTCACGAATAAAAATATTTTAATAATTATTTCATAAATAGAAAGCTAAATTATATGCGAGGACTATAGGCTGTGTATTAGGGTAAGCTCTGGCGTTTTGAAATAATAAACACTAATATATTATATTTGTTAAACGTTTTCTGTCGCTAAAAAAGCAAGTTTTATTGCTAACGTCAGAAAAAAAATCATTGCCATGGAAACGATGTTGATATATTTGTTAGCTCTATGCTGGTACGTACTCAGCCCCCTACCTACTGGTCGGCTGCTGCTCCAGTAATTCAAATATTAGAATATGTTTTGTTTTTTTTGGACAAGCTTATGTTTTGGAATAAATGTCAGATGAGAGTTCCTATTAGTGTGCTATTTTTTTATTATATTTACAAACTTCCAAATATTTAAATGAAAATAAATCTCTGAGATGTTTAAAAGCACATAAATTCCGAACGAATGAACAAAATTGAACGAAATTTAGTTGGAACGCGAGATGTTTGAAAACTGAATGTAACGGGAATGAAAGAACGAATGAATGCGAGTGGGAGGGGAGGGGGGGGGGAAGGGGAGAGGGGATAATTGATAAGTGCAAGCGCTACAGTAATTTCCCGTAATACCATGCGAGCAAAGCCACGGGAAAAAGCTAGTACATATTTATTTTACAAACGCTTTTCTACTATTTTTATGAAGTTCAAAGAACTGATCACTTGTTTGAAGACTTTGCCCACACATTTGGTCACATATTGTTGTACCTGCCAGATATGTGTTCAAAGATTTGATCACTCCTTTGAGCTCACAGTTGTTTTCAAATAGACTTCAACTGGGCCCCGCGCAGTGTGGCAGGCACACAAACATTTGTACACTGATCCCTTTGATGTGCGCTAAAAAACCGACACGGAACGGCAAAGCGCACACAAGTGTTCAAATGTGTGACAATAGTATCAAATGCCCGTGCCACACATGTGAACACTTATTTGAACACATCTTTGAACACATGTCTGGCGCGGGCAATACAATAACACATAACAGTTGGCACTTATTATTGGTGCCAGAAAGAACTACCACAGTTTTAGCTTGAACGAATTTAAAATCTTAAAAAATTGAATATATATCCTGCAAATGAGAGTGCGATACTTTATAAATAGAATTAAAATATTATAACGAATACGTTTAGTATTTTTCAATCCAACTGACAAACATAAAAGACGATACCAAATTAATAACAAGGTGATTTTTGCAGGAAAAAGTATTTTTATAAATGTGTAAAACGACGTAAGTCAGAAGAAGAGAGCAAGGCTTTTGATAATTAAAAGCAAGCAATAAAACCAAAAAGATAAAAGTCACAATATTTTCACTGTAAAAACATGCTTGTGTGGTTGTGTTCTGTATCCAAAGACTACTGTGGGGTAGGTAAAGTAGTAATAAGTCTTAGTCGTAAGTCACTAGTTATAATTTTAAATGTTTGTTGTAAGTCTATCATATTAATTTTATTTTATGTTTATATGTACAGCGCCCTTGAGATGATTTTTCGTGAAAATGGCGCTTTATAAATAAGCCAAATAATATTATTATTATTCAAGTGTGGACGGTTTTATTGGAACCAGTTTGAACGATTGTCGGTACAAGAATACATTCGAAAGTGCACTGTATATATAAAATGTTTTTCCTGCAGGTAAATGATTTCGCACTTCAAGCTTATGAAAAAAATGTTTTTCTCTATGCCAAAAAAAGTTTATAACATGTGTTTGTAATGATTAAAATACGAATTAATTCCAAAATCGCCCAAAATATTTTGATAGTGAAAAAAAAAATTAAAGGGACATTCGAAAAAAAAATTCCCTGCTTATCTGGCGTTTTATGTTCTTTCCTTATCCTCAAAATTAATTATTGAAAAAGCTTGCCGGCACTGGACATAAATCAAAATGAGTAAAGCGAGAATAAACGGTATGCAAAACACGTTACCAGTTTACACTGAAAAAAATTATATCTACTTGAATCAGCTTATTTTGAGAACAAACAAAATTATTCAGCCACGGCGGAATAACAAAAACGGTTTTAATTGTTTTTATAAAAAAAACACGTGTTCTAATAATAATAATAATAATTGGATAATTTGTAGAGCGCCGTCTTTGTGAAAAATCACCTCAAGGGCGCTGTACAGCTTATTATTAATTCCTAGGTTCTATCTAATTTAACTATTTACAAACAGATACAGAAACATACTTACCTGGCAGGTCACTTCCGAGAAATTAGAAAGTTAATAGATACGTTAAGATAGTTGCAGAAGATACGGTCTTGCACGCGGAGGGCATTATATTTAAAACACTGGACTTTGCATGAATTTACATTAAAAGATTAGTGGCAAAAGTATAGTTGTATTTATTTTGAGAGACTGGAGAATTTAGGAGTCTCTAGGGAATCTTCACGAAATGACCCTTACATAAAGCTTATAACTGATTTTTTTATTTTTTATTTTTTTATTTATTTTTTTTTATTTATTTTTTTTTTTTTTAACAAATGAGTTATTTTTACAATGTCGCGGGCATTGAAGGTTAAGGTGAAAGGTTTTTGAATTTAAGGGTACGACTGTCTGAAAAGGTGGGTTTTAAGTTTAGTTCTAAATTCCGCTGAATTTGTGATCATCCTTAAGTCGTGTGGCAGTCCATTCCAGGCTTTGGGTCCTGACACTCCGAAAGCGCGCTCACCGAACAATGTTATTTGCAAGTATAAATAAGGAAGGGTAAATACAAAATAAACATTTCCAAATATTATTGGTACCTACCTACGTAAGATGTTCATTAATATATCAAGATATTTGTCTTTCTACCCAGCCTCGAAGATAATTAACCACATATTTTTTTAGTGAGATATTTCATCCCTTAGTTTTTTCAACACAACATACTTCATAAAATTATTTTCAATGCTAATGATGATAACAGATGTGATCTGAAGATAGATTTATTTATTTATAGCTTCTTCACAAGTTTATTCATTTAAGCATGTAATTATTAACCCCACTAGGGTTCGCCTGTATCGGGGTTAATAATTTTACAAGTTATTCAAAATAACACATAAATATTGGTCATAAACAAACAGTTGAAAAAGCAAAATACTAAAATTAAAATTTTTAACCTCACTTGGACGTAGGTTGACAATTTTATAAAAATAATACAAGTATTGAAAGATAGTATTGTTACAATAATATTTCTCGCAGAATATAGGCCTCTGCTGTAGGAACTAATATTTTAAATGTTAACAAGTAGGGTGACCATGTTTTGAAATCAGCTTTGAAATAATATTTTTTTTTTGGAAGCTATTTACTATCTTTAATATTTAAATTGTTACTAAAAAAATTTTTTGCAAGGCATTAAATTAATATTTAAATCCGGTTCTGTACTTTTATCCAAAACAAAGCTTTTTATGTTTTGCTCAACGGTTAATTAATTAATATGTAATAGTAAGTTAAGTAGAAAATTAAAATGAATGTGAAAATTAATATGTTAAGAGTTTATTAATAATAAATAGTTAATATGATATTAATTTAGAAATGACAAAGTAGAACAAATAGATTGGCAATCCTCGGCTAACACAAATAATTTAACAATCTTTTTAAAAGTGCTCAAGGAATTTGATGACTTAATGTTCTGGAAGACTTTGGAGGACCCACCCTCTTTCCCGCCCTGGTATAGGTAACAGATGGTTACCCCTTCAAGGCCTCAAAAAAATCTAATTTTGTAAACGGCTCTACTCAGATTCAAGACTCTAGACCTCCAAAGTCCCCGCATACGTTGTTAGTGAGCAGTATGCAAGTGCTCGCCACATGCAAGTGTTAGTAATAACGAAAGATCAGGTGACTTACCTTATGAACTTTGGAACAGGGGTAGAAAAGGAAAAAGAAAGAAAACAAGAAGTAGGCATTTTGCCTATCCTAGCGCATGTACATAATGAACAGTAAAAAAAATTTAAAAATGAAAACAATAAGGAGATAGAAAAAGTTCACAGGTTTTTGAAGAAGGGGCGATGCGGCGCATTCCACCCGGCAGTCCTGGTGATAGTGTGTCGGTGATCAGGCAGACAAGAGCGGCACCTGGTTACCGCGCCCCTTAGCCGACCTCCCGGTGGTGCCACGATGAAAGTAAATAGGAGAATGGGGTGAAACGCCCGAAGACCCTGGGGACAAAAGCGTCGGGTGGTCGGAGGAAGGGCGGAAGGTCCCCAAATACCCAATGTCGTCCTTCAGACCGGCACCAGTCCACAGGGGTGGCGCGGGTGGTCGGCGAGGCTCCGCTCCAGGATCGCGACACTAGAGACATAGCGGGGACAAGGTCCATCCCACCCCCAATATGGGGAAGTTGGACAGAACAGAACATAGAGTGGTTCAGTTTGTCTCGGAGCGCTCACAGCAAGGGTCACAGTTCTGTAAGTTTAGTAAAAAAAAAAAAAAAAAAACACCCAGAATCAAAACAAAAGAAAATAATACAAAAGAAAAGGTTTTACAAGGAAGCGATCTAGACACCCAACAGGATATTCATTGAAAAACAGCAAGCAACAATGATATAGTCTCGGTAAGCCTAAGTAATGTATGTTACATGAAATGCCAATGTAGCAGTCAGCACATCAAAGTGGTTTACTCGTCCGCTGCAATAACAACAAGAATCTGGTTTTTGTGAAGATAGCAATAACAACATCTAATTGGTTTACTCATTATATGGAGCACAAACAGGGAGACGGTCTAGTGGAAGGAAGCACTCCGAACACCCAACCGGTTTCCTACTTAGGAGTTACTCTTATGTTACAATAATAACAAAAAATGATTTTATGAATGGAGCATTCATGACATCCCACTGGATTACTGATTCGTTACATTACCAACAAGAAACCGGCTCCGTGAAAGGGAGCACTCCGAACATCAAACCGGCCTCCCACCGAATTAAATCTGCCTCCCACAAACAAAGAAGCAGTCTGAACACCAAACCGGTATCCTATCGTGTAGCCATCAAAAAGCTGCAATAACAACGAAAGACAGGCTTCTGTTAAGAAACATTCATAACACATTAGTTACATTATAGACAAGGAAACCGGCTCCATGAAAGGAAGCACTCTAAACACCAAACCGGTTTGCCATCGCAGAGCCATCATTTAGTTGATAATTGAAAGCCGGCATGAGTGTAAATAATATGGAAAGTAGTAGAAATACAGTTGTGGCAGCCAGCACGTCAAAGCGGTTACCTGTAGGGAAGTAACTATGAAATCATGACAAAGTAAGCATAATAGTAGGCATGAAAAAAAGGAGATAAATCACAGAAATAATAAGTGAAAACATAATTAAATAAAAGTAAAATCGGGCATAAACAGTAATCAGAGAGCGATAGGTCATGGTCCTAGGGATTCAAGAGTTCGTACACATGTTCTGGAAGACTGTTAAATATGAGTGGAGCCTGATAAAAGTATTTTCTTTGACCAAAAGAAGATTTAGTTTGAATTGCCACAAAGTTCAGACCAGAGCCAATTCTAGTATTACGAATTTGCTGAGTTCTTTCTGCAATATTAATATTATTAAAAAATCTACAAAGCGTTTGTGTAATATACAGCTGTTTTACATTCATGACATTACATTCCTTATAGAGTAAATGAGTTAACATAACTTTAAGAATCAGTTTTTGGGCAATGTTAAGTAGTTCCATATAAGTTTTTTGGCAGGATCTCCAGCACACTATATTATAAGAAAGTAGAGACTGGATTATTGCAAAATAAACCGTTTTTAATTTTTCTTTGTCTAGTATATGTCTAAGTTCTTTAAAAATATAGGTTAGTCTTCTAGTATTATTTACCAACATATTGATATGATCGTTCCATCTCAAAAATTTATCTATTTTTATGCCAAGGTATTTAATGTTGTCTACATTTTCTAAAGGAATGCAGTTGCATGTTTGCAAACAATTATGTATAATTAAAGTATGAGTGGCAGAAGGCTGACTTTTAGATGAAATGCTAAAAGTTATATATTTGGTTTTATGAGTGTTCAAAGTTAAAATACTGTTATTTAACCAACTATATACCACAAACCTGTATGGATGCGCTGACCCTTTCAATTAAAGATGTGTGACTAAAGAAAAGCAAGACGGAGTAGGTATGTGATCATCTATGCATCTATTTGATAAATTATCAAGTAGTCGCTTACAGTCCACAGTGGTATTTTTTAAGCGGGCTAGTGGACTTTTACATTAAAATTTTACAAATTGATTACAATAATTAAGGGTAAAAAGATAAATGCCGTGGTAGTTATTATAAGAAAACAATGCATACGTATATAATAAAAGTAAGTGCAAACTAGCGAAATACTATGATTCAGTATTGTATAAGCTTTAAATAGTATGGGCATGTAGAGCGAATAAATGAGGAAAGGAGTGTAAGGAGAATATATGACGCAAATGTGAATGGTAGACGAAGTCGGGGACGCCCGAGGAAGACATGGCACGACCAAGTGAATCAGATACTTGAGTCGGGCGATGTCAAGAGTCAGAATAAAAGAAGAGCATGTATGAGACGATGTATGAATGTGAACGAAGCAAGGAGTGTGTGCCAAGATCGAGTTGTTTGGCGGTCCGTCCTCTCTGCCTACCCCTGCGGGGAAACGGCGTGATGGTTAGTTAGTTAGTTAGTTTGTTTAAATAGTATGTAAAAGAAAGTATGAGATAAAAAAGGAAGTTTATACTCACGAAATTAATTATGTGTGTTACAAAATCGTATAACAGAATAAATAAGAATCTAATTAACTCGTAAGGTATAGAATACTTATTTATTTATTTCTATATATTACAGTATTTACCTATAGATCAATTTCGAAAACATTTTTACATAATATATTTTGTAATTTTATTGTTGGGTGTAAGGTAGGTTTGTGAAGGTGAAACTAGGGATAGGTATTGTTGTATGTTTCGTGAACACCTCACTAGGATACCCAATACCCACTCGTAGTTTCACCTTCTCAGACCCGCCTTATATCAAACATAATATAAATTCAAAATGTGTTTTATGCAAATGTTATTAATAAGGTATTCGCTGTAATATATAAAAATAAATAAAATATGGACAATTATAGCGGAGATTTAAAAAAATAAAATAGTTTGAGTTGTACTTACCTTACCATAAAAACCTAATACAATTTTGCAAAATATACATTTATATCATCAATAATAAGACCTGAAATATAACAAAATAAAATGTATAAGAGCATGTAATATACAAAGCGTCAGTATAAGCATTCAGTTATTTGTGTATATTACTGCAAATGAAATCCATACTAATATTATAAATGCGAAACTGCTCGAGTTTGTTTATGACCTTTTCACGCATAACACAATATAAAGACTTTAATAACTCTTTCACCAATATAAAGCTAAATTATATGCGCAGACTACAGGTTGTATATGATGGTAAGCTCTGGCGTTATGAAATTATAAATATTAATATATTATATTTGTTATACGTTTTCTGTCGCTAACAAAAGCGAGTTTTTGCCAACGTCAGAAAAAAATCTTTTCCATGGAAACAATGTTGATATATTTTTGGGCTCTATGCTGGTAGGTACTCAGTCTACTGGTCAGCTACTACTGCAGAAAATTCAAATATTAGAATTCGTTTTTTTTTTGGACAAGCTTGGAATAAATGTCAGATGATAGTTCCTTTATTAAAAATATAATTCGTAACGATTATAAAGACTGAATGATAAAAAGAGTATTTTTTTATTATATTAACGAACTTCCAAATATTTAAATTAAAATAAACATCCGAAATGTTTGCAAGCGCATAAATTCCGAACGAATGAACAAAATTGGATAAGTAATTCTTTTTTTTCTTTGAGCTACAGCATTATGAAATTTAGGTGGTAGGCGAGATGTATGAAAACTGAATGTAAGGGAATGAATATATGGAATGCGGGAGGGGATGGGGGTGGGGTGGGGGGGGGGGAGATAATTGATAAGTGCAAGCGCTACAGTAATTTCCCGTAATACTATGCGAGCGAAGCCGCGGGGAAAAGCTAGTATGGATATAATTTACTGGTTAGGTTTTGTATGAGAGAAGATTTTGTGAAAAGAACATAAATAATAATAGTTTATTATTAGCAGATAAAATCGAAATAAGTTACCATTTGAAACTTGCAAAATTAGTTAATACTAAATGTATCTATAAATTCTAATAAAATATATTATACCATGATATAAGTAGTCGTGCAAATACCCTGTCAAAGCGAAATGAATCGAGGAAAAAACGTAACTCTAGATTATTTGGAAATGATTACCTGATGAACTGATTAAGAATTACTAAGAGATTACTCGCATAATATTGAATTTAATGGTGCGCAAGTGAATTTTTTTTTATATGAATGCCCCACAAGAATCCCAACTGCTTCCAACCTCCTGGAGCCAGTGTGACCGCGGTATTCCTGATTGGGGTACGTAGTGAATCTGAAGTAGGGAGGGAGGGCAAAGAGATGGGAAAAAGAAAGGTGGAAAAGTACCCGGATATTCATATCTAGTCACTAAACACGGCTTAAGCCATTTCAAGCAACATTTAGATTCTGAATGGTGGTCTTACACCACTGAGAGTATAATCTACTCTGGAACATATATCTTACATACTGAGAGTATCATCCACTCTAGAACGTGCACCACATATTTTTAATTTTTTTAATTTTATTTAATACATGTTACATAATTGGGACATTTACATAAAGTAAATATATTAAATCACCATACTAGACGGCTGCCTGTTTCATGGTGAACAATGGAATATAGTTAATTTGTTTGAAATATGAAGTCTAGTGTAAACATATGGATTTAGTATATATGATGCTAAAAATTGGAAAAATTATAATTAAAAATAGAAAATAGGAAAAAGAAAGGAGAAAAGAAGAACATTAGCATTGGATTATAAAAATATACAAAACTTTTTTTTGTTCTTTTTTTTAAGTGTTCATGCAAGCACACATGTACATATAGGTGCACACATCTGTAAACAGATATAAACATACATATACATACCCATATGTGCACCCACGTACATTAATACTTAAACATATACATATAAATATGTACATATACATACATACACGCATATATATCTCACATTTTTTTAAAATTATTAAATTGAGAAATAGCTCAAACCAGTTCGTCACGAAGGCCGTCAAAGAAATCGGAACATTCATCCTAAGAAGACACCATATGACCAAGTAAATGAAGAACATGAATCGGATCACTTTTCATTCGATCGATTCACTATTACTAAATTATTAAACTATTCACGATTACTAAACTATTCACGATTAAACTATTCACGATTACTAAACGTATACATAATTCAAAGATACTTCACATCGTTAATTGAGATTGCCAAATAGAAATAAATCAGGAGCAAATATATGGGGTTTTATGTAAACTAAACCGCAAAACTAAGAAAAAAAACTTTACACACTTGTACCTCCCCATTAATTGAAAGCAGACAGAACCGAGATTCGGGATCAACTAGAACTTTATAAAGCGAAAACAGCCTGTCTTATAAGGATCAAAGGATCAAGCATCTGCTATCAGTCTGTAGGAAGCCTTTCTGGTGTCATAGACATAGCCAGAAATAAGAGAGGCGTGATGGGTGTTGTGTGGAAACGGGAATTTAGCGCACAAAGATGGCAGCTATATAAGAGAATCAAACAAACACGGCATTACCATCTATGTGTACATCTAGGTCTAACAACCGCGATAAGATTAACATTTATTATTTATCAACAGATAAGTAAAACATTTTCATTCCGTCGGTTATGGACGAATTAAATGCCCGAAGACAATTTGGGAATTAAAAAATATGTATTATACGTATTCAATAATAGAAGTTGGTAAAAGCTTTTGTATCAATTTAGTTGAGAGGAAAACAAATTAATACATGTATTGTAAAGAGGCTGTCGTATTCTTTGCAGCCTGGGAAGGCCAAAAAGGCCCTTTCTCGCCAAAATTGGATAATAACGTTTTTAACAAGCTGTACCCATGGCCTATGTACAAATGCTTTACTTACAAAATGACTATAACGTACACACATTTAAAACAAAACAAGTCATTAAACACATAATTATCAAATAATATATAATACACGCAAGACTGACTGACAAATTTTTCGAGATTTTTGGCCTCCACGGTCTAGGAATAAGGCTCTCGACTAGCAATTCCAATGTCGCAGTTTCAAGTCCCTGCGTGTACAAGTAAATTTAGTTAAACTAATTTATATTGTTTCCCAATTGATTGAAATAATATTTATTGATTTTGTGGTTTTCCTGTTAAGACCACATCGTTGCTAGAAATGGCTTTGGCCATGTTTGGTGACCATATCTAGAATAGTCAGGTACTTCCACACCTTTCTCTTCCCCTCACCATTACCTTCAGCCTCTCAACATACTCCAATTGGGTATGCCATGGTCTCACTGTCTGCAGATGGTTGGAACTTTTATGCGGTACACATAAAAAAAATTTAAAGAATGTTTGATGTTGGTATACGTAATTTAAAAAGTTTGTATCTTGCATTTGTATAATTCTATAAAACAACGAACATAACCGATTCATGCTAGTGTTAAGCCGCCGCTATTCGAATTTCGACCGATTTCTTACATATCTCCCTTAAACATTTGAAGTTTTTAAGCTCTTAAAAAAATATATGTTATTTTTGAAGATATTATCAAGATATGTTCCACGTAGAAACGCAAATTATATGAAAATTATTTAAAACAAACAAACATTTATTTCTATTATTTTACAAGTTATATTTGTGAAAAAATTCACAATGTTTCTTCAAATGATACTTAAGATACGTTCCACGAGATTTTTGCTCTATTTTTTTTTTTTTTTCCTTTATTTTTCCCAAAATTTACATTTGATGCATACAATATTATAAAATAATAAGAATAATGGGAACCCACTAAGGCGCAGCCTGTGCGTGGGTAATATAGTTGAAAATATTTTATTATTGTACCTAGAAAAAAACAAACAATGGGCATATAAAACAAAAAGATGATTAAAATTTGTCTAAATAGCTGTGCACAAAATGAGCATACAATAGTGCAGCAGTAAGTGTATAGTGTAATATTTAGTGTAATAGTAATTGTATATTAAGTGAAGTAGTGTAACAATAATGGTATAGTGTAACAATAAGTGCATAATGTAATAATAAGTGTACTGTTTGTGAAAAAACAATAAAATGATACAAATTAAACAAACAATGTTTCAATATCTACATTGTCAAGCCACGACTTCAACTCCTTTATGTATTGCAGAAGTTTAGTGGTCACTTGAATATTTTTCGGTAAAAGATTGAATGTACGAGGTCCAATGAAACTGCTGTGAGTTTGCATTTGTTTGGTATTCGTTTGGGGGGTATAAAAAACATAACATTAAACATAATTTTAAACAAGTCATGTTTTATTAAGCTTTTGCGTAATTTTCGCTTCAATTTTATCAATTTAAATATTAGCGCGCTCTCTCCAACATTCGTAATTACATATCTCTCCATCTTCTTCTTTTCGAGAGTGGTTACGGGGCCTTAAAGCGCCAGCGTTTTTTGGCTTGGCCTATTTCAGCACATCGCTCGCCATACATTTCCATTGGGAACATAGTGGTAATAAAATAGTAGAAATTTCTGTTTGCTGTTGTAAAATAAGGAAAATAAAATAACTTAAAAGGTATAGGGTAAATGAAGTTTTCTATACACTTGCTCCCATCGTTGGTCATAAAATTTTATGCAACTTGCCAATCTACGAAGTTTACAATTCTATGGGCGATACTTCTCGGAGAAAAGGATAGTAGTAGAACTGGATAATAAATGTTACAGGTATCGTTCCAGATTAATCAGGGTCTTCTGGCATTCTTGCTAAGAGAGCGGAAAGGGGCGGGACGAAAGCGAACGGAACGGTTCCGGGACTCTAGCGGGCTGAATAAATTATTGTAAAACAAGGATTTTGTTCAGTGGAGTGCGCAGACCATTTCTATTTTGAGCTAAGCGAACGTGATATGAATTGAAAAGTTACCTTGTTGGTTATGTTCGATTTACTTCATCGCATTTTTGTATCAATATTTTAATGTTACTCAGAGATTGAGGTTTAAAAAACTAACTGAAATAATACGAAAAAGGAGAAATTTTTCCATTAACATCAATGAGGTATTTTCTCACATTTGTGGAAGATGTAAAGTTTATTTTTTTTATTCTGATTATTGCACTGAATATGTATAGGTAGTTTTTAAAAAATTCTCTCAAAATTATTAATTTAAAAAATCGCACATTACGATTGTTCCAGCAGAAACAGTTCCAGCTGACCACTGCCACTGGCTGGTAAGACATCTGTCAGTCGAATTTACGAATAAAGACGAACATTCGTTTTAGCGCAAAATTGAAAATGATACATTTTAAATTAATAAAGAAAATTTATTCATTCACATTAAAAAAAAATACTCTTATCATCGTAATTTATCTTTTTTTATGAGAAAATAAAAAAAAAAAAATATTGAAAATACCCTATTATCGCCATGATAATATCAACACATCATACCATCATCTCTGTTTAAGAATTATGATGAATAGTAACGAATACAAGGTGACCTAATTATTGATAATCAAGGAGTAGATTGATGGAATTGCTATTAGAGGAAGGCGCCGCATCCATAGATTTGAAACCTACGCAACCGGATGGGTGCAGTTCCGCTAGTTCTAGAATGCAACTTGCAGGGTTTAAATTGCATCGATAATAGCCAACCTCCAATGGGAGAGGACATCAGAAAAATGAGAAAATTTATCCATTTCGGGCCATTTCGTTTAACCCTTCTCAAATGTACTACGGCTCAATCTACCTAACCCATTAAACTAACATTTGAAGCGCATTTGCTGATTCTCATCAAGAAAATAGTGATAAATATTTTCATCACATGAAGTGCCACAAAAAAGATAACGAGACGTAGAAGTTTCAACAAATTGATCAAGAGCAAGACTAATGCAGTTAAGAAAGCGATCACAATCTTCACATTAAAGTACGACGACCGGATGCTGATTAAAAAGCGAACAGCCACAAATACTACTCAGCAGAAAGACCAAGTCTCTAAACTTAAACCAGGCGTCAAACAAAATAAAAAAGCAGAAATAGTATCCCAGAAAAACTGACAGAATGCCTCTTGTCCGAACCAGTGAAAAAAAGTAAAAAAAATATACTATTTCCCAATTCTCCCAAAATGTCCAAATCTACTTCCACAGAAATTTCCAAAACTGATAATACAGAGAAGGATGAATCTTCCGGAGTAAATAAAGACGATAGGGTGTCTTTGCCTAACCGAATTCTAATTAATTTTTTTTATTTGGTTTTGCGCACAGCTTTGTTGTTACATAGATTACACGGAATATACTTCATGAGCTATTGAAAATTACACTAAAAAGTTTTTAAGGCAAGAAGTAATGTGAAACTGATGAACTCAATAATAAAACAATATTAGTTAAAAATGTAAGAGTAACATAAAATAAAATAGAAACTGAAACAATACTATAAGACAAATCAATTATAAATTACGAAAACTACATTACCATTTGTAGGATTCAATGGAGTGCTGGTATATATTACCTTAATTCTCTAAATGGGAACTGATGCCCAGATCTATGCATTTATTGGTTAGTGAGTGTTAGTTGTTGGTCGTGTGTGTGTTGCAGAAAAATGACTATTGTCTTGTATTCCTCACCGGTACATGGAATTTAATAGTAGCCACGATGGCAGGGCTGCTAATTAGGTTGTTAATGACTTCGTGTAATACAACCAGGTCTGAAATAATCTTCCTATCAGACCGGGCAATTAAATGCAATTGGTTCATCAAAATTGCATAATTAATGTATCCAATTGGAACTTTGAGCTTAAAATATACACACCCAAGAAATTTGTGCTGAAATTGTTAAATTTTATTAGAGGGAAATTTATAGGAAGGGTAAATTTATATAATGTTTTCAGTGTCTGCTAACGTTTTTAACTAAAATATAAATTCTCACTAAGAACGATGACACAAAATCAGTAATACTACATTTTAGATTGGCTGAACGCCTAAAAGACAGATTGCTAGCCGCCAGAAAAAAAACTGGATATGGTTTTTCGAATTGGGTTAAGGATTGTGAAGTAAATATTACAAAATGGCCATTTCGTGATCTTACCCAAAAATTATAAATGCATCATAACGAAAGAATTTATCAATAAAGAACAATTGGTAAATAAAATATTCACAAATTTTTGGAACAGTACATTTTGATCTAAAATCGCCGCACCTGGTCGGTATTGATGATATTGTTGACAATTGACGTAACTCTTTTCGTGGGTACTTGAAATTTAATGTCAGAAACCGTTTTTGGTGACCAGAATATTAATAAAAAAGTTTTTAAATCTTTTGAAAACATCGTGTTTGTGAGAAACAAGTTTATAAATCTACCACCACTAATGTGTGGAGTTTTTATACGAAGTGTTCTGAATATTTTTTTATGTATTTCATAGAATAGTGGCATGTTTTCCAAATAAAGATCTGTTACAATATTGCATCTACAAAAACTATTCGAGCAGCTTCACTTGAAAAAAAAACTCTTCTTTTCAAAGAAACTCTTTTTTAACAATTAAAAAAGTTGCTTTACCGGATATTTTGTAGTTCGAGCTTTCGTCCATAGATTAATCCTAGGGCCTCTTATCTATCCGAGCAAAACTTGCTTGATGAGTTCTGACTCAAGAGATATCATTAATCCGACCCGTCTCAAACAACGCCGAATAGTTATTTCAAGGGAATAAAGAGCCTTTTATCTGAAACTGTAGGTAAGTCCATACCTTCTGCTTTTTATGTTCTCTTGGATTGATCTTGGTATAATGTGTTTCTTTTTTCGGAGTCAATGAGCTAAATAAATCATATAAGTTTTTGTGTTACTATTAAAAAAATCCCGGATGAGAATCATTGTGTGAAGGTCGGATCTTTGACTTTGGTTTGAATTTATGCTTAGTTAAAAACTAAACTTAGTTGGTAACTGAATTATGAAATCACAAGTGTGACAATCGCTGTAGCAAAGCGGTGAGAGCTAATTTAGGCTAGCTGGTGGTCACGGATTGAACTTCCGGGGAAGTCGGCAAATAACAATTTTTAATGGTCAAAAATGTATCTGAAATGTACTATTAAAAAACACTTCTATGCATAATTTTACTTTCTCCATTTATAACTACTTATCGAATATGTGAATATATAAGATTTGAACATTGTCATTGTATAATCTCTTTCAATGACCGGTCAGTGCCTGAGTGGGCATCGCATTTGGGTCCCACCCGGGCGTTGCGTGCTGGTTTCGTCGGCTGGCTAAGTCCCCTATCACGACACAAGCAACATTTTTTGCGTTCTGTGGTGGTAGCAGAAGATTTTCAAACATTGTTGGGTTATTCGTAACCCGAAAATGTTTGTCTTTATTTAAAAAAAAATGATTCCTATAATGACTTAGGACTGCTAAAACATTAATAAATTCTCTATTATTAATTAGGGATCGGCATATAAATGTGACTTTCTTCCATTTATATGTAAAAATTCTTTAACTCAAATCTAAAGACAAATAATATCAATTTCAAATGAAAACCGAACTCGACTTAAAAATATTTTTCTATGCCCAAAATTAAATACTACTTCTGCACAACACCATTTTACTTACCATGAAAAAACTTTGTTCAAAATCAGAAACATTAATGATAAATGATAATGTCAATTCGTACGTTGTTTCACGTCTGGATTATTGCAACGGAATATATGCTAGTCTCCCAAAATATCATATTAACAAATTACAATCCGTGTTCAACGCTGCGGCAAGACTTATCACCGGCGTATCTAAATACTCCCATATTTCTGAGCATCTCAAAAACCTTCACTGGCTCAAGTGTCCCGAAAGAATCCAGTTCAAGCTCTGCTGGATGATATTTAAGTCCCTTAACGGAATGGCTCCGGCTTACTTATCGGAAATGTGTATTCCAGAAAATTCCAATCCTCGACAATTAACCCTCAGGTCAGCAGCAACATCAGCTATCGGAAGGTTGAAGGAACCAAAACGCACAACAGATACTAAATTCGGTGAGCGTGCTTTCGGAGTGTCAGGACCTAAAGCCTGGAATGGACTGCCACACGAGTTAAGAATGATCACAGATTCAGCGGAATTTAGAGCTTAACTCAAAACTCATCTTTTCAGACAGTCTTATCCATAAGTTAAAAAAAACCTTTCACCTTCGCCTTCACGGCCCACGACGTTGTAAATAACTAATTGTGTAAAATATAACCAAATTCTTATTTTAATCTTTTGTAAAGGTCATTTTATGAAAATTTCCAGTCCCAGAGAGCTCTAAATTCACTAGTCTTTCAAAATAAATACTAATTCAATTTTGGCATTAATCTTCTTATAAATGTAAAAGCAACAGCGATGGGGGTAGCAAAGGTAAATTCATGCAATGTCCAGTGTTTTCAATATAATGTCCTCCACGTGCAAAGTCGTATCATCCCCAAGCATAAACTTTCTAAAAAAGTGTGTTTATCGGAAGTGACCTGCCAGGTAAGTATGGCTCTGTATCTTTTTGTAAATAATAAAATTAGATAGATTCTAAGAATATAAAAAAAATAATAATAAATAAATAAAAAAAAACTGTAAAGCGCCCTTGAGGTGATTTTTCACAAAAACGGCGCTCTACAATTTTTATTATTATTATAAAACCCAAATATTGCTCTCTATCAAAAAACATTTTAAAGACATTCTTAAGAAAAAAACTACTGCCACTTAAATTAATCTTACAACGTGGTGTATATTCATTCTTATTTATATTTTTTTAGTTATAACACCCCACCCCCTCCCGCATTCCATACATTCGTTCTCGGTACATTCAGTTCGACCTCAGTTCATTCACCACAAAATGGGCATGTGCCTAGCATGGTGGTCGAAAATCCTAAAATTCATATAACAAACAATTTAATGAATAAAGAAAACATAAAAAAAAGTTTTCAAACAGCTCGCGCATCACCTAAATTTCATTATGCCAGAGCTCACCAGTAGTGTAAAAAAGAATTATACAATTTGGTTCAGTCGTTCCGAAGTTACTCGCGTAGGTACCAACATTTCTAAGATTCATTTTTATTTACATAAATAGATAGGTATTAAATACGACACCTGATATAAAAAAATATCAACATCGTTTCCACGGCAACGATTTGTTTTCTGACGTTAGCAATAACTGGCTTTTGTTAGCGACAGAAATATAATATATTGAGAAATATTAATATTTATATTTTCGTAACGCCAGAACTAACAATTATATACAGTCAATAAACTATAAACTTTGCGTATAATTTAGCTTTCTATTGGTGAAAGAATGTTTAAAATCGTTTATTTTTTTTATGCGTGAAAGTGTAACAAACAAACACATGCAGTTTTGCATTTTTAATATAAGTATGGATTTGTAATGGTTTTTACAGATATCCGGCTAATAAAAATCAGGTTATAAAAATTCAGTTAATACGCAAATAAGTACATAAAAATACAAAAATTTAATCGGACTTACGATACATTTAAACACATCTAAAATAAAAAAAAAAAAAAAAAAACAAATAAAAAAAACAAAATTGCTTAAAATCAAATGACAAATATAACAATGAGAAGCAAGAGACACAAGAGACCCAGGAGATACAAGAGACCCAAATGAAACATACAAAATAGATCAACATATTTTAAAATGTGTATGATAGTATTCAAAGCCGCAACTCCAAAACATATTTCCATGAAATTCACTTATTTTCAAAATCCTATTTGATGCTGAAATGTATATTGACTGACTAACTATTTGTTGATCAATAATGGAATTTATTTTTTACAATGAATCCTCAAAAATGTAGCCCACCACCAACAAGACCCAAATCAAAAGCCTCTAAGATAATTTATTAGAATCTTCCAGAAAGACATAGGATTTTGTATGTTTTCACTCTACCTGATAAAACATTCAACGAGGAAATCTATAAAGAGCAGAACTGATTAAAGTGTCTACAATTTTATTTTTTCCGGTCAATTTAATGAATTTTCATTTGACTCGAGATTTGTTGTGACAGGAAATCTTACCCGAGAAGGAAGTACTGAAAATTAAATGTTTTGACATCCAAATTACAGCTACAATGGATTTCTCAGAATTATTGGTTAGATATAATTTTGACAAAATATCTAATCTCGTGAAATAGAAGAAGCTTTCAGTGAAATGTAGTTACCGCATTAAAAATGTTTCTGTTAAGGGATTATTTATGAAAAACGGAAACAAATCAGAACTGTTAGAATTTTTGGCAAACACTTGTGGACCTAAAATAACAATAAATATTAAAATCTAAGAAGCTCTTTTATGTAGGACAAGGATTCAGCGATCTCAAGATTTTGATATTAGGAAGAAATTAAATCACTTAAATTTTTTAACAAAGCACTTATTTTTTTGGTGCCGTAACCGGGGCTACTTTGCATAATACCGAGAATCTTTACATACAACAATGAATAAGAATGAAGCCTAGGTGTGCCTAAAATATTTTTATGGCCTTACATTGCACCAGAATGCGATATCCAGTGAGATATCAAGTAAATACGTAGGATATACGAAAGTTATTCTTTCATCGAATTTACTTAACTTAATTTTGAAAAAGAAAAACTGCACACTCTACAAAAAGATGGTGTTTAAACCTACCTCATAATATCTGACCATTAAATTTCAAAAATCATTTCCTTAAAAAAAAGTTTTTGTAAAAAATTACCAAAAGGTGATGCAAAATTACCCCGTTTACGGTATTTTCTTTTTGATCAACCCCGCCAGGGACAATTTTCCTAAAATTATATTGATTTTTGTTGTTTTGATGCCTGCACATTTACAAAATATAATGTTATTCTGGCGTGACGAAAAATTAGGTTGATATTTATAGATGTTGCAGATTCAATAAAGAATGTGCAGTTGTGTAAGTATAAAATTTTCAATATTTTCAAACATTTTTTAATTTATTTTGAAGGAAAGTTGGTTTATTTCAGTATCACAGGGTAAAAGAGTAGGTATCGCTCAGAATCAACACGTTATTGCTTGAAATTCCTGTAACTTTACTCGCAACATAGTGATTTATATAATTTGAAAAAAAGCGTACTAAAACAAAACTTTCAATTTATTATACACAGACTAAACGTTGTATCCTTGGAGCGAGCGGATGAGTCCTTGTAGGTACTTAGAAAGTATGTTTGCTTGACAAGGGAACGCTGATAAGAACATTGACAGAGGGTTACATGTAGGTAGTAGAGCACTGAATGCAGCTATACAAAGTTTTCAATGGATGTGAAACTTGCAACTTACAAAGTCTTTAATCCTGATGTAGTATGGCAGTGACAAGGAGTTGCTAAAGCAAGGACTGAAAGTAGGCTGAAAGCATCATTCGTTAATTAGCTGATGATTATGTGCGGTGAAACAAAAAAAGGTGAATGACTCTAATTTTAATGAATAAATAAGACCTAGATTTACTAAATTAATAATGTTTGGTCAATGGTTTAGTTTTTCACCAGAATATAATATGAAAAGCAATTTGAAATTTTGGAAAAATCCCGAGACGGCCTTGAATTGAATGGTCACGATCTTTGGTTATGAATTTGGAAGTAACCCAGAGTGTGCAAGAAAAAGTGTTTTTTTATTTATTTTTTTTATTAGTATCTATAGCAAAATTTGTACATAATGTATTTATAAATTGTATTATATTAAGGTATTATAAAGTTATTTTTTTTTTCACAGTCCTCCTCACTAGGGTTCCCTGTTCTGAGGCGGCCTGTAGTTTTTCCACATTTGTATTTAGTATCCAGTTGTCTTTACATGGTCTTCAGTATGTTTGATAGTTCATTTTCACTTTGTTCTCTCAACCATATTTTTACTTTTGTTTTAAAATTATTTATTTCTGTTATTTTTTTTGTTCGAGTTGGTAGAGCGTTGTATAGTTTTGTCGCATTGAATTTCATATTTCTTTGTCCAAAAGATGTTTTCAAACTGGCTGTAGCTAGAGTATTTTGGTTTATTGCCCTGGTTGTGTATCTATGTTGGACAGTGGAGTATTCTGATATGTTTTTTTTTAATTTTAAATAAAATATTTTTTGCATAAAGTTTTTGTATATTGTAGACTTGAATGCTTTGAAACAATTCTTCTGTCGGAGTTCTAACCGGTAATTTCAAAATTGTCTTTAGTACTCCTTTTTGGGCTATATTGAGCCGGTCCATGTGAGTGCTCAAGGCAGATCCCCATCCAGTTATCCCGTACTCTATTTGTGATTGACATAAAGCGTAGTACACTTTCTTAATGTCGTTTATGTTGAGGATGTTACGGATGGCTCTAAAGAAGTAAATGTACCTGGTGAGTTTTTTTGTGATTGCTTCAATGTGTCCGTTCCATCGGAGATTATCATCAATTTCAATACCAAGATATTTGATACTTTTGGAGTGTACTATGGTAGGACACTGACATGATGAGCCTTGATTTTGATAGTTTTCTTGGCATGTATGTAATTTGAGATTAAAGTCATCTTCTGGCTGTCCTCTGGCTGTTATAGAAAATGTCAGATATTTTGTTTTATTGACATTAAGTGTAAGGGAAAATCTCTTAAGCCAGTTTTGCAGTAGACCAAGTCCATGTTCCGCTTCTTTGTAGGTACTTCTCCAATCTTTTTCGTTGAATACAATTACTGTATCGTCAGCAAAGCTTATGATTTTTCCTCTCGTTCCTATGCTACCAACTAGCAGTTTTTGCTGCAAGGCCCTGTGGGCGGCTTTTGGTTCGGCTTCGGCCATTTTGAGAGCTGGTGACCATTTTATAAATCCGGTAGGAACTGGTTCCAAAAATAATCGGTTCTTCGGATCCTTTTTGATCCAGGGGCAGCTAGTTACCGGGAAAAAGCAACCGCGACAGGCAACGACGTCGTATGTAATATATATCCGCGTGATACTATTATTCACAACTCCGTCAAGTATTTCCGTCAATCTTTCCATATCCGGAGAGATACTCAAATTTACAAACCCGTGGTACTTATAAACGATCTGCTAACGTAAGTGGCGCCATCCTTTGATGAATTTTTGAATTCGAAACCATAGATTTGTTTGAAATTTCACGAGCACAGATGCCGGGTTCTTAAATTTCAACCGCGCAGACGCAAGGCTATAAATATTTTTTGATGATGATGATAGTTTACGTATATTTGCGGCACATTCCAGAGTGGAGATATTTTCAGTGCGGCCCTGGTGAAAACCACCATTCAGAATTGAAACGTTGCTTAAAACGGTTTTAGCCATGTTTGGGTGACCATATCTGAATATCAGGTCCTTCTTCAACCTTTACCTTTCCTAGTCCATTACCTTTAGTCTCGCAACATACCCCAATATCGGGGATGTCATAGTCTCACTTTCTCTCCAGGAGGTTGGGAGCAGTTTAAACGCACATAAAAAATAAACAGCATTACACGATCAGAAAGTTCAAATTCATTTAAATGAGTCAAGTATTTCAAAATGTTATTGTTTGTGTGAATTCGAATTAAACGAGGAAATTAAACTGACAGTCAAGATTCAGAATTCCGTTCAGTTTATATGAATTCGAATTAAACAAGGGAGTTTTTCATTCAATTTGCTGAGATCCAATATAGATGAGTCAAGATTCAAAATATCTTTAAGTTTGTATGAATTCGAAGTAAACAAGGGGGCGTTTCATCTAATCTCCTAAGATCCAATATAAATGAGTCAAGATTTAGAATACCTTTAAGTTTCAAAATTAATAATGAACTAAGTTTTTACCACTTTTATTGTTCACAAAACCAAGTTTCGTGAGCTAAGCTCACTTCTTCAGGGTTTACTCTACCTTTAAGTTTGTATGCATTCTAACCAAAGAAGGGAATGTTTCATCCCATCTGCTGAGATTCAATATAAATTACTCAAGATTCAGAAATCATTAAAGTTTGTATGAATTCAAATAAAACAAGGGAGAATTCATTCCATCAGCTTAGATCCAATATAAATGAGACAAGATTCAAAAAACCTTTAAGTTTTTATGAATTCAAATTAAGCAAGGGAGTATTTCATCCCATCTGCTGAATCCAATATAAATGAACCGGATCATGTCAACATTCAGAACACTATTATGTTGGTGTGATTTTGAAATAAACATGTGAGTTTTTCATCTCATCTACTGAGGTAGAATATAAACGTAAGAATTTTAAGCCAATAACTTTATACTGAAACGCTTCTGAAAAATAAATTACTTACCTACATTAAATCAAAAATATGTACCCATTTCGGTTTTCGGTGCATGACTGGAAACATTTCGGCCTGAAACTATTTCAATGAACTCAAATTTGCTGTGAAATTAAGAAAAAATTGTTGAACTGCTGAAAATGAATTCAGACCAACAAAAAGTAAGGAACATTTTTGTTTCTTTGTAAAAGCCCCTTAAAAGAGCATTAATAATTTAATAAATACATAAATTAAAAATTCTCGCTAATTTCTTTGTAATCATTTTATCTGCAAATTAAAGTAAATAAAATCTCACTGGTGCCGAGCAGATGGATTCTTGAGGTGCTGAGCGGTGAAACAAAAAAAAGTATTATTATAAGTGAAAAAAATGGCCAAGTTCGTTCCTTTGAAAATATGAATAACATGTTGATAAATGGATTGACATTTTTAAGGATTCCGTATCAGAAAGCATTTAGCTGATTGTAGAATCGTGGTAGCAAAGCTTTGTTTATAAAAGGTATTGTGGGTCTTCCTCGAATATCAATCGAATAACATAATGCCTTTGTTGTGATAATTCAATTATACTTTTCCAACTTAGGATATTGCTATACAGTATATAGAGAGATATGTCATTAGTACTGATCATTAAAATAATTTTTAAAACCTCATAAACTGTTTCCCACGCATTTTAATTATGTTTAATTATGTTTATTTTTTTACTGTTTGTTTTCAAAATAATAAAAAAGCATAAAAAATGCTACCATTATTTTAATAAATGAATAGTTTAAATATTTTATATTTATTAATTGCGCAAATATTCTTATATTATCGACAACTAACGTTTGAGAAAGGGAATTTTATAATCATTCAGTAGAGTTTTCCAGCTTGTGGCAAAATTGAAAAAAAATTAAAAGCTCATTATGGACATGTATAAAAAAAGTAATATTCCACTTCAAACGGGAAGAAATCAACTATTTTCGATAGCCAACCTACTGAAAAAATAAATATAATAATGAATCTATTGTTACCGTCACGGTATCATTCCCAAAATGCTACAGAAAATGAGTTAAAATTATCAATAAGCTAAAAAATAATTTAAAATACCCACTTGTTTTAAATTTAACGCAACTGATGAACAACCTTTTATCCTACGAGTACATTCATTTTTGTTAATCAAATAATCAAAAACTTAGTGTAAAATTTAAAAAAAGTAGTAAAAAAATTCAATACGGGTAGTTGCGTTGGTTTGTTTACTTTGTGTGATAAAAACTACTATCTATATTGAATTGCCTAAATTCAGGGTGAAGAAAGGAATGGTGAGATATACAAACTTACCGTGTAGCTGCTTCTCAAGACCATTTCTGGTGGTTCACAGCTGGTCACAGCTCTCACAAAAAAATATTCTTTCAATACATACAAATAGTTCAGCACAATTATAATAATACAGATATAAATAACTTCAAGGGGGGGGGGGGGAGCGGATTCACAAATCCACGAAAAGGACTAATTTGCGGGTTATTCCAAATGGCGGCGATTTCGATTGTTTCTAAATTCAACATCAGAGAGTATATTGAAAGCAGCATTTCAAACCGTATTTAAAAACACTTGCTTGGTGTTCGACAAATACAAGAACAATGAGTTTTTCCATGGTTTTGGGAGATTTACTATTTTCAATAGGAAGGAATAGGAATGCATCTTTTTGGCCATCCAATTACAGTTACAAGTATACACCAAACCAGCGCAAACAACGTCTATTAGCAAGGCCCGAAGTATTTAAAAAAAATTATCTAAACTCAAATAAATTACCAAAATACATAAAATTGTTATTCAACAATTATAACTTTAAAGTAAAAAAGAGGTTATAATTATACATTCCGTTACTTTCACTATTTTTTTAATGTGGATTCTTTTTTATTCTCCCGTTTCACTGTTGACACGCAATTGCTTTCCAGTTTATCGAATTTCTCAACAAGCTTAACTTAGTTCATGTAAAATGTATGTACCTGCTAAACTTTCTGGAAATTTCAAATCTTCAACAGCAATAAACTTCAAAGTTCTACAAAACCAATATAAACGCCCTTGTTCATTGTACAACATAACACCCACATAACAGTACATTCCGGTATCCCAATATGCTCGTCTGTAGTGCTTTTGTGTTGCGTCAGTTAGGAAGGCACGTAGATACGTGTTAATTATTATTGGATCCATTGCAATATCAACTTTCACGGATGAATTCACACCAGACCGGAACCAATAACATAATGTTAGCAAAACCGCCAGACCTCTATAGCAAACGTAAATAAGGAATAATGCGCCGTTAATACGAGCGTTCAAACTAACCGTCGAGCTTTGTCCTGGTTAGGTTCGATTCGGCAAGGACAACAGAACATCTGTAGCTCAAATCTGCGTTATTTTACAATATGTATTTATTCGCGATGTTTTTTTTATGTAGTTAGGATGAGCATTGGTCATAATAGTCAAACAGTCACTTTGTGGTTTGATTTATAAATGAAATGAAATATAGAGTTTGTAGGAAGCCTACCAAATATTGGGATTTATTTTATTGGTTATTAAGAATTTGGCTGTTGATTTTAATGGCTTTATTTATTTCAAGTGCTTCCAAATTATTTAATTTGTTGCCATGACATTAGAGCATCCTGGTCGCATCCATTTACGTAATGTCCACTCCTGAAGTCTTCCTCCAATAATTTTGTTTACCCAAAGTTTCGTTGTTGGCCTCCACAACGTTTTGTAATCATCTTTCTGGATGCTTTAAATTTACTCCCAACACGCTTTGTCCTACAGATAAACAAAGAAATATCTTGGCCGTTCAACTGTAAGCATACTTGCTGCACTTTTTGCTCAGTGAACTCATCCTCATTTCTCAGTAAAGTCTTTCTTCTCAATCCATCGCAGTACTTTCACATCAAATACATCTAGGTGTATATTAAAATTCTAAGAAAAGGAACAAAGCACATAATGGGCGACTTATGAGAATGACAAAGGTCTGATGTGCGGTGAGCGTAAGACAATCATTACAAAGGATCTGAAATGGTTTAGAGAAAGTACTTATAGTACTTACATTAAATCTTAAATTATCTAAAATTTGTAAACTTCATACAAGAAGTGGGTGTTGTGACGTTCTATTTTAAAGTATTTAACTTCACTTCTTACCTGCCATTTTATATTTAAATTCATCTCGTTTCATTTTTGTGGACTCTTACTTTCAATTTAACGTCTGTGTCGCATTTTATCTCAAAATTTGTATTTGTATCATTTTGTCTATGATTGAAGTAGAAGCAAAAATGTCATGTCCCGGAACCTTTTGTAATCATTTCCTTTCTGAAACTCATACATTCCATTTCTAAGAATCATTTCAACAATATACCAGTAAATGAACACAAGTGTTTCATTCCGAGTCTAACCTCAATATCTTACTGTGCGAACAACTCCCTTGTTTTGAAACAAAACAAGTCATTCAAGGAGCTCGCCTTGCAAAAAATTCTAGGCCTCATATTTTTAAGGGTTTTGTCATCTTTAATGTCGTTTTAGTCAGCTGCTCTACCATTATTCTTTACAAACAAATACGTCTATATGCTATCCGCAATGACGCATATAACCTACTGCTATCACCCTCTTTCCATTCGTATAAAACAAAGCCTTCCATTGGTATTTTATAATCAAGCAAAATCCTATTAAAGTTGAATGAAACCGTACGACAGTTGATCCCGGGTCGGATTATTGGTGTGGCGTTGACAGCTGCTGGCAATAATAATTGATATTGAGCAGTTGGAATACCTAGGAGTGATGTAAGTAACCTCAGAGTAGGTACTTGGTTGTCTTTGTGATTGCGAAATCAGACTGAGTCAGACTCATATTTTACTAGAACAAGACAAGCAAAGTTCATATTATAGTAAAAAAGATTGAGGGGGTATCTCGCCAGTCTCTTGATGGTTTATAATGTTAATGAATAAAAACTAAAAGAATACTTACAACAGGTAAAAAAACACGGCCACCTTTTTTTTTACAGCTAATACCGCACAAGAGTCCCAACTGCTCCCGTCTGGAGCCAGTGCGACTATGGCATCCCCAATCGGGGTATGTTGTGAGGCTGAAGGTAGTAGGGAGGGGAAAGAGATGGGGAAGAGGAAGGTGGGGAAGTACCTGGCTATTCAGATCTGGTCACTAAACACGGCTAAAGCCATTTCAAGCAACGATTCAATTCTGAGTGGTGGTCTTACACCAGGGCGCTACTGATTGTATCTTCCACTCTGGAACGTGCCGCAAATATACTATTTATTATTTTAAATGAATAAATTGTGAAATAATACAAATTAATCAAATAAAATTTATTTGCGCACGCCGGGTTCGAACCCGCGACCTTCGGATTGTGAGTCGAGAGTCTTGCCTCGGGACCACGGAGGCCGTCTTATATATATCTTATATATAGCCACTACGCATGGGTTCAAGTACCGCATAGTAAACTCAGACTTTTAAAGTAAATAAATTGTTTTTAATTAATCTTAAGTGTATGTTATCGTGTGGATAATTTATGAGGAGGATGGTGAAATACCCCGTGATTGGTAAATAATTTTTTTTTTTTTTTAATTTACTACCTGTAATAAATCGCATGAAACTATGGGAGTTGTTTCCAACTCTCATAATATTAAATGCAATGAATAGGGTTCTGTTTCAATTAAAAAGAAGATTGGCACTCACTTGGATTTATTGATTACAAAGATTACTAATTGACAATTAATAGAGTTGTTAATAGTCGCGCGAACTGTCACGGAGTGGCCGGCCGCGCATCGTCTCTCCCCACCTCTCGTCCCCTCGATGGTCGGGTGTCAACATTCCACATGCCTCCCCTCCTAGAATGATGATCATCCTTCCTTGGTAGCTCTGTATGAATCCGATCTATAGACAGACAGATTAGAATTTTAATTGATTTTATGTCAATTTCTTAAGTATTTAAGTAAATTTACTTTTTAGAAAGTGTAAGCATCTGTGAAAAAATCACTTTTTTATTATCTCCCCACAGAAAGACCTGAGATAAAGAATCCCTCATAGTCTATTTCACGTTTGGGGATGCTGAGTGGAGGGTCTTTTCAGAAAAATGAAGAAGAGGACGTTCTGGGAAGGAAAAATGTATGAGGGGTGGGCAGGAATCTGGGGGTTAAGGTATTCAGTAGTGACGAACGATGCAAGGACGAGAGAGTTCGGCTGAAAAGGTCAAAAGGTCTCCCTCAACCAGTCTCTTCCGATCCGTTGGCAAAAGTATTCGCCGCCAAGACCTAGACAAACTTAACTTCTTGAACCCGGGTACCCCGTTAAGTCACGATATGTTGCGAACCACTTGGGGTGATCTATGACAGGGGTGTTGGCTATCTAATAAATGGTTCCCGGGGGAGCGGTACCCGTCTCCCAAATTGCCACTAATATCATTCATTTCTCATTCCCATTAATTGTTGGTATACTACATATTTTGACACTTGAGATTAGTTTTAAAATGCTAATTTAAGCATTTAAAAACTGGTGCAAAAGTCCACTTAACTAAAATTCGTTGAAATTTTTGTTGCAACTGTACTTGACATAGAAAAGTAATCTCGCTCCGAGGCCAGAACAAACAATTGACATTTCCTCGTCGAGAGTTGGTGAGCGAATTAAATGGGCATTGAATTAACACGGGACAAATGAAACTAATTTATCATGGCAAAATATGTATGGCAAAATCTAATTATGGGAATGTCCAATCAAATGTGTAATTACAAAGCATATGGCGCGCTCCTTGTCAATGTTTCTCGTCAACTGTAAATTTCAGCCATGTTTCGCATCCATTATTAGCGAAATTAATGTAATTAGGCCGTTATTGAGTTTTGCATTGATGACGCCGGAGCGGGCAGGACGCGCTGTAATTAACTATGTGCGCTCACGGATCAAATGCACGGAATAGGGACGCCACACATTCGGGAAAGGAGCCGGCTCTAATAGTTGAAGAGCTACGCACGTGAAGAACGATGATCTGACGACCTGCTATGCTCTTTGGCTCCGGTCTCAAAGATCAAAAGAGGAGGAACCATTTTGATATTTGTCATTAATACAGTTATTTATCATCATAATGCTTCATATGGTAGGGGAATGAATGGAGCAGACATTCGTTGATCACATGTTGTTAGGCCCACTCTTTGAAGCATCATATACGCATCATATGGGCATGGCAGCTACAAGAGCCTCTTATCCCGTTGATGGTGGACCAGAATTTATGAGACAATGCAAATCCAGGCTGTCTCTCAGGATCGTATAAGAGACGAGCATTTCCCAGGTTGACCGATTGCCAATCAAGTTTCCACCTATCTTCTGGGGTCAGAGATAACAGGAAGAGCTTCTCTTTTTCCATCCAGAAAGGTTTTCGTGACTTCAAGCGGCATGCCGGGTGAGAGACGACATCTTCGTGCAGATGTATTATACTCTTTTGCAGCGTCTTCTTGTATTCCCTCAGTGTTGCAATCTCCCTCCGGATATTTGGCGGGGTTATGTGTGCAAGTACAAGAGCCAAGAGAGAGAAGTAGATTTTAAAATCCCGCTGATGGCTTGTATTGTGGCATTAAGTTGAACGCCAATCATGGAAGTGTGGGCGCTTCTAGCTCATACTGAACCACAGGAATCAGCTTTCGAGAAAACCAGGGCAATAGATGCTGTTCTGAGCGTTTTGCCGCCGCATCTTCAGCTAGTTCCAGCCAGCTTGTTGACTAAGTTTAGCCTTGTCCTGTTCTTTTTGGCCAACTAATTCCATGCGTTGCCGGTAGAACAAGCTCCTGTTTAACGTAACTCCAAAATAGCGGGAATGGGAATCGTGGTAAAGGTAACGGTAAACTGTCGCAACTGTTTTCGACCCGTTTAGCTTAAGTTACCGTTTAAAGAAATATATAAATATTTTTATATTCATTTAAATATTTTAATATTACATTTTATAACAGTAATTTCGTATTTCCATCTCACTAGGTGTGAAACGCCCGTGTTGAGATAGCAATTAACAGAGTGGTTGTTAGCCATGGTTTTTGTTCACAATATTACGAAAATGACAGTTAAAAATAAAATCAATAGTTTTTTTTTAAATTATTCAATTCAGGTATGAATGTAGAAGATTAAGACAAAACAAAAATAATTTTGAAGCAATGAAATTTTCAATTTGACAAATGGCCTTATATGGTGCCACCGAGTCACTTCGAAATTATTGACTTAAGTGCATCTATTGGCGCTTTAAAAATACACACACGGAGCATTGGGTAAGGTAAAGTGAGGTTATTTTTTTATGTGAATACCTCGCAAGAGTCCTAGCTGCACCGGGACGTAGAAAGGTTGGAAGGTGGAAGTACTTGGCTATTCTATCTGGTCACCAAACACCGATAGCCATTATGGCCAAATGGCGATAGCCATTTCAAGCAACGTTTCAATTCTGAATGTTGGTCTTACACCAGGTATACCACGATACCGAGAGTATCTTATACTGTGGAAAGTTTTGCAAATGTATTGTTTATTATTTTAATTGAATTAATTGTGAAAAACTCTTCAAAAGTTTTAAAAACAGAGCTTTTCTAATGAAAATTGAATATTCATTTATACTTTCACAAAAAGGTCAATAGGTGTTACATATAAATAAAATCGAATACATTTATCTGATACACTATCTAGGTTACAAACCAGTTTTGAAAACGATTGCTTCCAATGAAAAAGGGTAGTTGCCAATAATATGGAAAATAAAATTAGTCGAATATAATATTGTTAATTCTGAAATTTGAAATATGTGATGTGGCAGTGGTCTAAATGGAAATTTGTTCCGGTAAAGCGAGAGTTTCTGGGTTCGATTCCAAGTCGCGAGCGTTGCCTTTTTTATTTTTCTGTCATACATATTTTCGTTTAGATTTATTAGTGTCATCTCTTCTACAATGATTTATTCACAAAGGTTTTAAACATAATCAGTAATATTTCTACCTTAATCAATACTTAAAAAAAAAAATATTCGACCAATAATTTTCAAAACACTCTGATACTTTGAACCTCCCCGAAGTTAAGCATAATATAGAATCGAAGCATTTGTCTGAATAAATTGGCTTATGCTAAATTTAGTAACAAGATTTGAATACCTTATTTTTACCCTTTTTCTTTGCCACCTTTCTCTTTGCCATTTCATACAACTCCTCTTTTACCATAGAAAATTCTTCAGAACCTGAAATAATGAATTCTAACGAAATGTAAATCTACTCCTTCGTCAGTTATCATTTAGTTTTTTACTCTAATTCTTCCCTTTTTTTCTTCACACTGAACATTACACAATATGAGAAATATGGTACAAAAAATAAAAAGCTAATCTTATTTTGTTGAGAATTAAATAATTTTTTCACAGCTCCACAATTCATGACAAAAACAAAATTGCGAACCTAAATTCATAGGGTTCGGTTCGTGGGGGTGGCGGCTGAAGTATTTGTCCACCTATTGCATGGCGGGTGTGATCGGTTTTTTTTTTTTAACATGAGCTCCACACAGGAAGCCCTGAGAAAAATAATTTCCCTCGGGGCCTTTGTCATCTTTGGGGATGCTGTGTGGAGGGTTTTTTAAGGAAAGGAAGGAGAGGAGAGTTCTGGAAAGGAAAAGGATTTAAGGGGTGGGTAGAAATCTGGGGTTCAGCGTGTTCTGATCATCTACCTCCATCAAGACCTAGACAAACCTCACCCCATGAACCCGGCCACCCGTGCTAAATCAACAAACGTAGCAAACCACTTGGGGTTACCTTTGGCAGAGGTGTTGATTATCCAATAAAAGTTCCCGAGGCAGCGGTACCCATTCTCGCCTCTTAAATCGGGTGAGATTGGTTGAGGGATACCTTTTGTTTTCTCCAGCCGAACTCTCATCGCCTTGCACCGCAGTGGGAGGAATGGATTCGTACGTCACCCCTGGAAATACTGACCCCCAGATTCTACCCAACCCTCATACCTTTTTGCTTCCCAGAACTTCCTCTCCTTCACAGCATCCCCAAAGATGTCATAGGTCTGAAGGAAATTTTTTTCTATTTTCATTGGGGACTTCGGTGTGGAACTATTTAAAAAAAATTACGGTTATTAAAATATTTACTTATTTACGCCTTTTTAGGCTTTTACATATATGTATATAACAATATTTACGAAATTATACTTGTAACTTGTAAAAAAGAACAGGAAACGACTTTTTAAAACACTTGCACTCAAATAAATATAAATTCAAAACATTATTGAATTTGATCCACACAGTACGTAGGGACAAAACATAAAAAATATATAAAATATAAAAAATCCAAAAGAGTTTTTTTTTTAGATAAAATACTGTTAATGGGTTAGTCAATTTAAATAGCTTTATCAAAATATTCCCTTACTTGATGAAAAAAACTTCAATATTATGGTCACCCTAAACATAAATGTTACTTGAAATTAAATAACAGTCACATACACGTCAGTGCGGAATAACAAAACCGGATGAAAATATTCCATTCGATTGGGAAATGCAACAACGCTTCAACTGAGCTTTTTCACCTTGTTAGTTTGATAAAGCTAATTAAGCCTCATGTTAAAAACTGGTGAACAGATTCAGTTCGTACTACAGTTGGCTGCTCCATATACTCGAAATATCATTGTCTGTTTGTTGTGATTGTTTTCATGAATGTTTGTTGCTGTTTTTTAATGTTAGATTTTTTTACGTTAGCTCTACACGGGAGACTCATTTCAATTTCAAAGGAATACAGTTTTCCCCGGGGCCTGTTTCAACTTTGGAGATGCTGTGTGGAGTGTCTTTTAAGGGAAAATTAAAGACATGAAGTTTTGGGAGAGAAAATGTATGGGGGTGGTTAGTAATCTGAGGGTCAGTGTGTCCATTCTTCCCACTGTGGTGTAAGGTAATGTTCCAAGAGAGTCCATCTGAATAGGTCAAAAGGTCTCTTTCAACCAGTCTCACATGATCCGGTCTACCATGCAGTACGTGGTCAAACGCATTCGCCGCCAAGACCCAGGTAAACCTCACCCCATGAACCCAAGCACCTCTGCTAAGTCATCAGACTGGTGAACCACTGAAAAAAGAATGTTTACAGATTGTTAAAAATTAGATTTTACGTACTGATACCATTTTAATTAAATATTCATGTTAAAATAACATGCTTACACAGTACAAAAAAATATGGCAACGCGACAACTCAGAATCATGCAATTTCAACATTCTTTTGGAAAGTCACCCATAAACTTGTTTTAAAGCTACCAACAACATTACCAGACATATGAAAAATGATGTATGAGGCCTACCTGACTTATAAAAGTTATGAAAAAGGGGAAAATAAGCCGTAATCTAAACTTAAGTAACCTAATTAACCAAAGATTTAAAAAAAAATTTTCATCACTTTTATGATTTTTCAAAGGAGGTGTTGAAATTGTATGATTCTGAGATGTTCGGTCGCCAATATTATTAAAAAAAAAAATTCTGATAATCTGATAATTTAGAGCTACATGCTAATGATAAGATTTAGATAACTTTCTCATTATCCAGTTCGAGAACTTCCTTCATGTTAAGACTCCCACGATGTTAAGTCTGCGTTACCGTCATATTTGAGTCAGGTACCTACGCATTTCTGAGAAAATAAAATCACAAAACAGAGTTAGTAAATTATTCATACATACGTTAATTAACTTAATAATTCGATCAATTAAATTAATATAAAAAGAAATAAAAGAAACAAAATCATTGATCTGAAAAATATTTCGGCTTCTTGTGAATAACAATTGTGCGCATTGCATTTAACTTAGGTTTCTTCGAATTTTTGGCTGGTTATGAACGAAAATGATTGAAGGTATGGTGTACCGGCTCAAGAATCGGGGCTCCGTAGAAACCCGAGTAAATCTGTTTTCAAAGAAACTGGACGTCTTCTTTCTTCTTCGGCTTGCAGATTCTTCAATAGTGACCAGTTGCTAACACTGTAAAAATCTTATAAAGGTCCGTCCGAATATAAAATTTGGGATCTTCCTTTTGGCTGGAGCTACAAAACATCTATTAATTGATTGATTCCGTGCAAAGGAGAGCGGTTCATCTGATTGAAAATTCATTGTTATTAGACCAATTACCATTTATAACGCACGGAAGCAATTTAGGCATTTTGAGACTCTTAAAGGTATTTAGCTAGCAGAATTGATACCCAATATGCGAAACTCGACGAAAATATGAGTGAAACACCAGTTTTCATTTTCTGTTGGCTTTATGAGAACGGGTCGTTTCTTCGAGCCCATTTTTTAATAAGTCGACTCGCGCGTGGAACAAGCTACTGACTTCCGTTTTTCCTCCTTCATTTATTACAATCCGGACCTCTTCAAGACCAGTCCGCTTCCTTCTAACCCACCTCACAACACTGGCCAACCAAGTGGCGATATAAATCAACAATCGCGGGTTTGGGCCCTTTTGTGAGGTGCTTTATAGTTGCAGAAACAATCAGTGAAAGACCACCATTCAGAAAAGAAAAGTTGCTTTAAATATGACTTTAATAATAATAATGATAATAAAAAATATGAGGGGAGGATAGTGCAATCCCACACATCTCATCTAATTATACATATTTACACAACAGATTTTTTAAATAAAAGAAACTGAGTACCTAGAATATGAAAAAAAAAACAAATAATAAAAAAATAAAAATAATAAAAAATTGTAGGTAGGACGTGGTCTGGGGTGAGCTCGGGCCCAGCGCTCACTCAGGAGTGGCGTTTGGAGCTGGAACGCTGCGGTCACCACTGTATTAATCACTGTAGTCGGAAGCCATTAGCCGCATTCTGGCTCCGGTGACCCGATGTCTCATCACACCGGCGAATCTGTGCAATCCTAGTTCCGTGAACATTGTCGATGCACTGCTATATCTTCTGAATCCAAATATAATTCTGCATGCATCATTATACTGAATCTGGAGTCGTTCTATCGAGGTGGTTCGGTAGTGACACCATGTTTCATATATATATAGTCGCCACATTTGTCTAACATCTATTTAGTCACCAAATTTGAACAACCAGATACTTCCTAACCTTTCTTTCTATCTCCCACCCTTCTCCATTCCGCCGAGCTTTACAAGTCAGAATGCCAAAGACCCAGTGGCTCCGGACAGTCAGGGGTAGATGGGACTATTAGCATTAAAAAATCTTGGAGAAATATTAAAAATCGAGGAAACAAGTTAACATCGGTGGTCATCTTGACTAAGAGAAGTTAGAAAATTAAAAACATTATTTTAAAACAGAACCAAAAAATGCTCTAATAAATGATTCCAAACTAAATACAATCAAGACTTTCTCCATAATTTGATTACATATTTGTTTTAAATAATTCATTAATCAGTTTAAATTAAAATAAATTTTCTCGTTGGTTCGCACATACACCACGTGCGGACGAACTTGACAGCATCAGACCTTCGACCATAAAATGCATCAACACGAAATTCGTATTATTTATTATCGAGCAGAATAATAATTATTTTAGTACTAAAGTAAAATTGAATTCAAACATTCACCGATGTCCGCGGTTAGAATGTTAATATTAAAATATATATTTGTATAGGTATTTGGATTTATTAATAATGGATAACTGGAACCCAAACGTAAACGGCAGTGGAATTGTTCTAAGCATAGGTAGAACCATTTTATCTATGATATTTCAATAACTTTTGTCATTTATGAGCTTGTCCTCCAATCTGTCAATTTCACTGATAATTTGAGGGTGTTGAAACAAAGACGGCAATCTCCATCATTGGTCTAAAATGAGTTAGATATGGCGATGGATAGAGAAACAAAAATACTATCGACAAGTGAAAGAGTTTGAAGCATAAATGACAGTATCGCATTATTTTTTTTATATAAATGTATTTAGTTCTGCAACAAAAACGACATTCTCTATTAGGATATTAAAGAGTACGGAACAAAACGGCAGTATTCCTGGCTCAAAATCACCAAGGTGCAGAATTGACTTCGCTAGCAATTTAATGTCTTAAATTTTGACTTTTTTGGGAAATTAAAATTAATAAAATACTACAATTAACTTGTTTTGAGTAAACATCACACAATACAATTTAAAAATGAAGTTAATTTTAAACTAAATAAATATACATGCGTAGAAAGTCATTTTGGGAACTCGTCCTAATGTACGATCGCGAAACAACGCATGGAATGAACCATATCGCCTATGGGAAGAGCTCGGACTGACACCTAGGTGCACAGTAGATTCTGCGCACTAAGAAATAGATCCGATGCTCTCACGCGCCGTACATTGTTTGCTGTACGCGCGCCGGGTCTTATTAAAATCATCCGGAATATTTTTTTTTGTTATTTATTTCTGCAAATGTTAATTACTTTTTAAGACAAAGCATCGACTTCCTTTAATAGGTTTCTAGTGTAACTGGTGGGGACTGTCCCCATTGTCCCCCTGTGAAGAACCGCCACTGCTAAAAGGATATTGGTAGGTATTGTGTTAAAGATGTTTATGTTCTTAATCTCTTCGTGAATTGTGTTTTTATTTCATAAAACGGTATTTTTATTATTGTATCTGCATAAATTGTGCTATTTTTCGTTAGTTTTAATCAAGAAATAAAACAGCTTTACTTTTGTGCCGTCAAAAAGAGGGAATATAGGTACCATTATATCAATATTCAATTTTTAATTTTATGATGTTTTTATTAGAGTTTTTATTGAAAGTGATGTTTTTTTATAACATAAATAGCTTATACATGTGTTGGTTTAAGTATAAAAAAATGAACTTCCTTAGATATGCAAGCAAATTCAAAATGTCAGCGAAAAAAAGTGACTTCATTACATTTTTTTATATTTTTTATTGTATGAATGAGGAAAGAGTGAAGTGACAGTTTTATTGAGAAATCCTTGGTAAAGAAACTATGTTTTTTTGAATTTTGATTTTTTTTTTTTTTCTGCGTTGTGATAAATAATTTTTAACAGTAACACCGTTTTAGATTATATACTAGAAAAAGGAGATTGGAGCCCCAAAATACAGAAGAGGTATTTAATTTACTTACTTACACAGCAAGAACATCAGGGATATTTAAATTGAATAATTTTTTTTGGTTATCGGAGCCTTCCAATTAATGATATGTAGGTGTTCCCATCTAATGAACCCCTATTTATACAAACTCCACGATAAATTACGATATGGTTTGGCAGTATCAACCAGTATCGCAATATAATGATAGTATTTGTTCGAAGTTTGCCCTCTGCAACCAATTTCATAGTAAAAGATAAATAATGGTGTGTAAATAACAGGCTGTGCAACGCAGATGTCAGATAGTGCATATTTAATTAATGTAGTACCTACGTAATATCACAATACACCAAATTTTAAAAATGCCTGATTAATTATTAGCTGTCTCTAAATGGGAGCGTTATTGGTGTGTGGTACAACAGAGTGCCTGCTTAGGTACCTACTTGAAGTACTTACTTAGGTACCAACTTATAATGCCTATTAATGTACCTACTTATAATGATTTCTTAGCTACTAACTTGTGAGGTACCTTATTAGGCTTATAGGCATTCCAAGTAAGTACTTATATTAAGGCACCTACTTATAGTGCTATCTTAGAGTGCCTTCTATGGTACCTACTATTAGTGCTAAATTAGGTACCTACTTGAGGTACTTTTAAGGTACCTACTTTTTACACTAAATCCACACAGGAGGCTAGAGCAGAGGAAAATAATTTCCATCATGGCCTGTGTCATCTTAGGGTAAGAGAGGAAGTTCTGGGAAGGAAAAAGGTAAAAGGGGTGTTTAAGAATCTAGAGGTCAGTGAGTTCAGGAGTGACGGACAAATGAATCCATTCCTCCCACTGCAGAGAGTTCGGCTGGAGAAATTTAAATGTCTCTCTCAACCAGTTTCACCCGATTTAGCCCACCACACAATAGGTAGGCAAAGGCATCCGCCGTTAGGATCTAGACAAATTTCACCCCATGAATCCGGGCACCCCTGCTAAGCCACCAAACGCACCACACCACTTGGGGTAACTTATGGCAGGGGTGCTGGTTACCCAATAAATGTACGTAAGATGGAAGTCCATAAGTTTAACGTTATAAAACAGGAGATATAAAGATCAAACATTGCTTTTTTTAAATGTTTTAATGAACAAAACATTACATTATACAAGTTCTCTCGTTCTCTGGTGTTTCTTATTTCAAGTGCTTTTAAAGCAAAAATAAGATAACTTAGAAGCTCTTAAATTAGAAATTCCTTAAATAATAACTCGGTAAGTTGAACAACCAAATTAATTTATCTTTTAGTCTTATTCTAGATATTCTATTTATTATATTACACTGGATACATTTATACAGCAAAAATAACATAGTTATAATATTGCGTAATAACTGAAAATATTTAAAATTGTGAACAAATGTTATTTTGTCTAGCTGTCGATATTAGTTCTTAGCTAGCCAAACGCCCGTTGTAAGGTACCAAATGCTCGTGAAAAAAAGTTATACGATAATAATTTTTCAGACTTCACTCCACCCAAGGTGATAAACCATTGGTTATTATTAAACCAATGTACTTAGGACATTTTGCATGTTTTAATATTTAATTCTGGGGCATTTTATTTTTTTATTTATTTATTGAAACAAAAATACATAAACATTATAAAAAATATTTTGACTGTCCAACTAGGAGATTTCCCGTTTTTATTTTATTATAAAATTTGTGACTCAGATATGTATAGGTCTCGAAACTTTACCATATTGCTCCCTGGGATCATGAGATCCTTTCTGGTAATATACTTATGATCAATTTTATTATGATTTTCTAAATTTTTGTGTTCGTGGATAATAACCCTTTTATGTCGTTTTGATTAAATTTTTTGTTGTGCTCATTGCTAGAGAACATATGGGGTTTATGTATGATGACTGTAATTATGGATTTCTGGGCCTTCACAAGCGGATCTAAAATTGTTCTACCTGATGCCCCCAGCCAATATAAAACTTTACGTCAAGATGTGGTTGAACAATCCGAACTATATTTTTCTCATTGAAAGGTGATATTTCCACTTAATATGATTATCTATATAGACATCTGACGTTGTTCACACATTCTAAAGCTTAACAGTGGCAGTTAGAATCAATATTATCGGAATTACAATAAGTGTTATCAATCAATGTTCTTTTTTGTTTTTTTTTTTTTTACATTAACTCCACACAGGAGGCCCTGAGGAAAAAATAATTTCCCTCAGGGCCTATGTCATCTTTGAGGATGCGCTGTGTGGAGGGTGTTTTTGAGGAGAGGAAGGAGTGAACATGGGTCTTGAAGAGACCCATATTGTAGGAGGGAGGAAACACAGAGGCCGGCAAATCGTTCCACAGCCGAGCTGTTGAACTCAAGAACGAGTCGTAGAAACGACCCGTTCTCATGTGACTAATGTCAACCGTGTACAAATGTTGAGCGCGCGTTTGGCGTGTTTCCCGACTATGCACCGGTGCCGAGGGGATCAATGACGCTAGTTCCTCGGAGCATCTTCCATTGTAATACCGGTAGAACAAGGACAGCATTCCCACCTGGCGACTGTGCTCTAAAGATTGCAATCCGTTAGTTAAATTAGGAGAATCTATCAAACGGACCGCCCGTTTCTGCACAGAGTCAAGGGTTTTTTTCAGGTATTTTGGGGCTCCAGACCAGAGGTGGCTGCCAAATTCAACCGTGGGGCGCACTTGCGATTTGTACAGGGCTAGCAGTTGTGTACTATTAAAGTATCTGCGTGCCCTGTACAGTATGCCCAGTTTCTGAGAGGCTAACTTAACTCTGGCCTCGATGGAGCCCCCGTACCTGAGCTGGTCACTTAGAGTTACACCAAGCATATCAATGGAAGGCCTGTTCGGGAGAATGCTTCCGTTGAAGGAGACTAGATTATTGTTTAAGATTTAGTACTGGAAAACTGCTTATTCCTTACCCAGTTCCTACTATCCGGTACCTACCTTTCATCCATCCCGCACCAAGACAAAGCAAAATAACTTCGTTCTATTGCCGCATGTGTTTAGTTTTTGCACTTGTCGAGTGTTGTAAAATTTGTGCATTTTACTTGATTTTGAATAACGCAATAAGTTAAATTTGTAATCTTATCATTTTACCCGCCGCGCCTGCAGAAGTAGCCGTGTTATGAAACCACCCGTTAGGATGGGCGTACGCTGAGACATCGGTCGCGCAGCATGTTCAGCGCAAGATAGTTTTGGTTTTTGTGTTGTATGGAAGTGTATGGAGCGACATACGCTGAGACGTGCATGTTTCTCATACATTCCACAACCGCGCTGAACATGCTGCGCGACCGATGTCTCAGCGTACGCCCATCCTCACGCGTGTGAATCTATCTTACTACGAAGTGCAATTGCCGGTCAATTGCCGAAGTGCAAATGTGTGACCTGTTTGATAGTTCGCCAGTCGTTGATCAGCATTTGACCGCTAGTGTGTTTGAACTGTTATAAAGACTAAAATGTACTCTTGAACTGTTATAAAGATGAAAGGGAACTATTGAATTGTTATAAGGACTACAGAGCCAGCGGCAAATGATTATTCGAAAGTGGACTTGGTAAGTCTTGGCTCCATTATTGCGAACGAAAGTGAATTGCTTTGCGCAACCATTAGGTTTTGTATTTTTATTGTATATGATGTACCAGGTTGTCCTTTTACATTTGTGCTGAATCTTATGCATTTAGTTTTTGCTCTATATAGTGTCAGTAAGTTTTTGTCAAGCCACTGTGTTATCGCATCGTTTCCACTTTCAGCAGGTTTATGAGTTTGAATCCAATCCTCTCCTTCAAATATAGCTACCGTTTCCTCGAAAACGTTGTAATTTTTCCGCCTATTGTTAGTTCGCATAACTCACTAATGTAAATTATAAATAAAAAGAGGTCCCAGTGTGCTTCGCTGTGTCGTAGAGTGTGAATATAATTCAAGTAGTTTTTTTATTGTAAATAAAATTGGAACTTTTAATTTTCTGTAAACATACGCACCAAATCGTTTCTTCCATAAAAAAAACGGTTAACTCAGAAGAAGGTAAGAATAAACTGCTACCTAGTATGAATTTTAAATATAAAATAGCTAAAATACGATTTTCTCTAAAATTGTCGAGCATTATTTCGTCCTCCTGTTTCTAAGTCGATGTCATAAATATTTCCTAGGTAACCCAGTTGGACGGGAAGACATTAAAGGTTTCGGTACGGACGTTGATAGGTCGAGATAGGAAATTTGACAAATGGATTAAGAGACAAATACTTGACCCTTATCCAAATTAACATTTCTAAACCACCCCTAAAGTTCACTCCCCGGGGGAAATTCTGTTGTTACTTCTCTGTTGGGAGTAAATCTTGGTTATTAGGTACATACCTCAGCAATGGTTTCTACTCGAAGTCGTAATTTACGCAATTTTTACTTTGTTCGTAACGGTGACCTCCTAAATAATTGGTGTCAGAATGAAAGTCTTTGTTAATGTATCTTTTAATGCAACGGTTTTGAGATTCCCATAAAAAACAATTGTTTTTAATTGTTTTTGATAAATCTCCAATTAATTTTTTTTAAATAGAATTTTTCACAAATTTAATTATGTTACTATAAAATTAAGCATTTATTAAAGTTTTTTTATTATTGTGACAGCTGTTTCGGCTAACAAGGCCATTTTCAAACTGTGGTTAGACCACTTTGAGATGACTTATTTCTATGATTCCATTTACCCGTGACTAATTTCAATTAATGAATTAACTTATTAATTTATTTATTTAATAATTTTAAAATGCGTAAAATGATTAATTGCCCCTTTTATACCAATTTACCGAGATAATCATTATTGTGACAATAGACTCTCTATTTTTGGACGTACTTTGAAATCTGTTTTCCCAACATTTAATGTAAATGTAATGTAATTCTTAATTGTTTGATAATGAAGTGACTGCTATTGACTTGTTTAAAAGTGTTATATTGTTTAGGTCTTGTAACAAAGTTCCGCTGTTCTAACTTTTTTACGAAAAATACTGTTTTTTAATGAATAACACATCATTTGCTCTCTCTTGTTTTGATTCCAAATTCAACCATTATCAAATTCCATCAGAGACTTCCTATTGATGCTCTGGAACTCTCTCATCATTTGCATATTATCTCGCTGCCATATCTGCCCATACGTGAATAATGTACATACCAAGTAATGTCTACCTTAAATATTACGACGTAGGTAACGAATTAATTCATCCCGACGAAGATAATAGTGGTACTCCCACATTCCGCATATCGGATGATGATAAAGATGATATTATAATAATATGTCAAAGCGATTGTTTGCCTGCTTGAAAGTTTGGAAGGGTCGGGGAGGGGCGGAACCGTACCCTCCCCCCCTTCCTAGTCGACTGCGTTATATTAATTCAATTATCTGAACGTTTACTACACGAACGGCAGGATTAATTTAACTTTACCCACATGAAATACAAGATGAAATTCTTCACGTTTGCCAAATTATAAATCGGAAGTTGATAGTTACCTGTACGCCATTCTCCAAACTCGCCTACTCGTTCGAACATAAAAAAAGTTCTTCCATTTAAATAAGTGAAATTTTTCCAAGCACAATTTTTTTTTCCGACTGGTTTTGCTAGGCTTAAGCCTCATCAGTTTAAGCAAAGTAAAAATAAATAGTGTAGACATATATTATAATAATATATATTTAATAATAAAAATAACCCTTCGTTGAGACGTAAGGCAATCTGAAGGTCGCGGGATCGAATCACGGCGCCGGCGTACGCAAATAAATTAAATTTGATAAATTTGTGTTATTTCACAATCAATTCATTTAAAATAATATATAACATATTTGCAATACCTTCCAGAGTGGAAAAAATCTCTTTCGCCCTTGTGTAAGACCACCATTCAGAATTGCAACGTTGCTTAAAAATGGCTTTAGCCGTTTTTAATGAGCATATATGAATAGCCAGGTACTTCCTCACCTTTTTCTCCACATCTCTTTCCCTCCCCACTACCTTCAGCCTCACAACGTACCCTAATTAGGGATGCTGTGGTCTCACTGGCTCCAAACGAGAGTAGCTGGGACTCTTGTGATGTAATACAAATTTTTTGACGGCCTCAGTAATCAAAGAGTAAAGCTAGCTCTCGACCAGCAATCCGAAGGTCTCGGGTGCAAATCCCGGCTTGCCCGAGTAATTTAATCGTTTGAAAATAATATAAGATTTATTTGCGGTATGTTCCAGAGTGGAATCGAGTCCCAGAGGTGCATATATCTTTTTCTGATTTTTCTGTTTCCAGATTTTCGATTGAGTTTCGCTAATATTATCTTAATTTTATTAAATGTTAAAATTTCATATTATGTTAGTTGTGGTAAATTTTATAACCAGTTTTTCAATTATATTTTTCCACGTGGGTGCTTATAAAATAGGCTACAGTTATTATCCAGATATTAATTTTTGTATTAACTTCTACAACTTTGTAACTATTTTCTTTTATGTAATTATGTATGTTGTTTCTGCAATAATAAAAATAAAAAATCATCTCATGGTAAAACAGATTTTGACGTAGAACGTCATTTTTTGGGAAGACAGCTATCTTCTCAAAAATTTTTTGTGTCTCGTGTTTGTTTTCACTAGACCATGCATTTATGTTAGTTTTTATAATTTTTTTTAAATACTATGAGATGTTTCAATTCGGTTTCTTTTCACACTGATCAACCAGCAATCTAAGAAGTAGGTATCATGAGCAGTGTAGATCTAATTCAGTGTAGTCTTAAAAAAAGTGCAAAGCCATTTAAAAAAGATTTTGACGTAGAACGTCATTTTTTGGGAAGACAGCTATCGTCTCAAAAATTTTTTGTGTCTCGTGTTTGTTTTCACTAGACCATGCATTTATGTTAGTTTTTATAATTTTTTTTAAATACTATGAGATGTTTCAATTCGGTTTCTTTTCGCACTGATCAACCAGCAATCTAAGAAGTAGGTATCATGAGCAGTGTAGATCAAATTCTGTGTAGTCTTAAAAAAAGTGCAAACTCATTTAAAAAAGAACTTATAAATACATTTCGAATACTTAGTTTGAACCGAAGTGTTTTTTTTTTATAAAATAAGATCATATAAATTAAAAAGAGGATATTAAATAATTTCGTAGAGAAATGTTGCAAATGTATTTAAAAGAAAAAACTAATTCAAAAGAAGTAAAAGGAAATATGATGTGTCGCATCTAGTCACGTGTTATCAATTGTTATATTATTGTTAATTATTAAATTTTCACAATTTAAAAAAAAATCTAATTTACTTAGCCTCGAACTGAAAAGGTCAAACGTCCAACTTTAGCCCCCATTCTTTTGCATTTTATCCCAGCTTTTCTTCTTACTCCACTATACTTGCTCTAAACTTTCAGCTTTCTCTAACACAATTACTTTATTCTCTCAACTGTAGGAAATGATAATCAAAGTAGACCGCTATTTGCATTGCAAATGGCTTGCCTTAATTGGACTTAAATATTTATATCCCGGTGTCTTTGCAAGGTGTTAACTGCTATTTTTAAGGCCGGGCTGAATGAAAACTCCGTGTTGGTTTTCCAAGCAGTTTCCTTCGTTATCTCCGGGAACTTTGCAGCCAGTTTACGGAGTGACGTCTCACCTTTAATTAAGATGTTAAGTTTTGCCTAGTTCGCGCGCAGGGAAACGTCTTGAGGAAGCGTCTCGTTTATTTTTCAATTAGTTTTATTACGAAGCCTCTCGTTTTCGTCACAAATATATTTATAGATTGGGAACTTCGCACCATCTTACTAATATTTTAAACGCAAACGTTTGTTTGTTACTCTTTTACGCAAAAACTACTTTTGCGTAATTTTAATTAAAACTTTACAATAATATAGCTCGGACATCATATTAAACATATTGGCTATATATATAATGGTAAGCTCTGGCGTTATGAAATTTTTATAAATTAAAATTTGGGTGTTTCTTATATTTTGCGGCAGTGAGGAAAGGCAAAGGAGTTGAGGATCGGGGAAGGTGGGGTGCGCAGAGAGGGAAGAAACGAGGGATGGGGTAGGCGGGGAAGGTGGAAAGGGACGGGGACGCACGGGAAAGGACATGCAGGGAGAATCAATTTATTTCTTTGAATGGCTTTGCAACGCATGCCGGGTACCAGCTAGTGGATAATATTATATTTTTTGGGGGTGTTCCGCGAATTCAGACATTTCATTTTAATAATGTGTTAATCTAGTAATTTATTATTGCGATTTTTTTTTAAAGTTTTTTCATATTATTGTTACGAGGAATATCTGTTCAGAATGTAAGCATTACACATTTTTTTTAATATTTCATACCAGCAAGTACCCGGCATACATTGCAATGCAATGCCACTCAAAGAAAGAATGTGTTTGTGTTTGAATTCTGTTAATTAAAGTGATTTTGGGTACATTGTTTTCCGTATGTTGGGTGCACGAATAAGCCAGAAGGTTTTTGTCATCTGTGCGAAAAGCATAGATTTTTCAAATTTACCCCCTGTTTTCTCCTGCCACTAATATATCTCTGCCCCTTCCTCGTCTCCCACCACTCCCCTGCTCGTCCTTTCCCACACGTCCCCCTTCCACCTTCCCCGCCAAACCCATCACTAGCCCCCTGCACCGCAAAACCCCCTCATCTTTCATTCCCTTCCCCCCTCTCGGATTCCCCTCCTCCTCCTCCTTCCTACCCTCCCTGTTGCTAAACTACACTAAGTTAAGTTACATGACATAAATTAGAACTAGTAATTTTTATGTAGCAATTTTTTGTGGCATTTTTTTTTTAGTATATTTATTTGGTTCTTACTTCCATAATATCTTTTTTGTGCTTGGAAGTTATTATCTTATTGAAATCAATTCACCACATTTTGTGTCAGTGTCGATTTAAATGCAATGTATTAACATCTGGGAAACAAATACAAAACGAATCATTTGATAAGGCGTTTCATTTTCGATTCACAGATTTCTATTGCTGAAAATTTGTTTTCTTAGTTGAATAGATTAAACTTTGGAAGTTTTTCACAACAGGTAGAAGGATAGGTGTGGTAAAAGCAAGCCTGATACTATCTGAACAAATTACATCTTCTCGCCACTTTATCACTGACATATTCCCCATCATCCGTTTTTCTTTGAAAGCGCTTCACCCTCCAGAAATGGCATTTTCATTTCACCGAAAGGGAGCGAATTTTTCACCAGAACAAATTGATACAATTTAAGAGATCGGGTGTGTCTTAAAATAAGTTGAGTGGCTCTAATTTGTTTGGTTAATTTTTATAATGTTAATAAATTAATGTATTTTGTGACTTTAAGAAACTCTTTCCAAACGATATTTTATATTCAATGGACCACTTGATACATCAGCAATATTTAAGTTCATATCACAGAACTTACTCGTACCTACAAAAAATGACAATTCGAAGACATTGCTTTGGTTGATCTTATTGAAATCGTTTCAAATATCATTAAAAAATTACTTCTTTACCAATTGTACCACATATTAACTACGATATTGTGATTTTAGATATTCAACGCCGAAGAATTATCATATTTTATTTGTGGGTTATCATGCCGTGCTGCACTTCCTCCTTCTTTAACCAACGTTTCGGAAAGCGTCACTATGTACGTTATCCGTATCCTTTCTGATGATGACACACAATTACCCATAAATAAATCACGATAATTCCCAAATTCTGTTTTATTTTCTAAGTTAATCTGAATCCAGCATTCAGATTTGATCTAACGATTTTATAAAAGATTATCAACATATCTGCAATGTTAAAAATATTTTTAGTGCCGTTATAAAACCGTTAAACAATAATTGTTGTGGCAAATACTGCGCTTAAGGGAAACTTATCACTTATCAATCCTTTGAGAGCTGTTTAAAAGTACGCATATGCAATGGAAATAATCGCCTTATCCCCCACAAGAGTGAAAACTTAACCTAATCCCTCGCCATCCTTCAACGCGGAGGAAGTAAAACCTTAACTTGTCTGTGAACACTTCACAGCACAGGGAAATATAAGCCTTCGAATAAATTTAAAGAGAAACTTTTCCTTCGCAAATTTGCCATCGTTTGAGAGCGTGCCAAGTTCCGATCTTTTGGAACTGAGATTGACAACCCTTTGCTTGCGAGCTTTCAACTTACTACTTTAAAATTCTGGTTGAATATGAAAATGTCAAACACGCCTAATAAAGAAAACAGAATAAACAAACTTGATAACATTGTACGAAATGGTTTTAGGAATAATTCAAATTTCTTTCATTTTTTTAACAGGTTCGTACAACCAATTTCACAACTGAAACACACATACGGTTTTGCATAAAAAATATTATGCCATTCGATCATTTTCATCAAGTTAATAATGTGTTGTGAGTTTCGAAAAACACCACAGAATATTTTATAAATAGTTTAATTATTTTCTTTTGTTAACTATGTAAATAAAAATAACTAAAGCATCGGTTAAAAGTTGAATAACATAACCAGTAAATATTCAATTCTAAGAGATAATAACAAGATTTAAAAAAGCAAATAAAATTCAGCCAATTTGTTTTTTTGGAATATACATTGGAATATAAAGTAAGTTTAGTGTGTTATAAGTCATGCCTATTTAAGACCAATTCCTCTGGGAATGCTGTTACGTGTCTGAAAACTTCGGCCGTCACGATTTCTTCAAGATACCATCATGGTACAATCACGATACGGTCGTACATATGTTCTTGATTAGAATAGCTTAACAAGATGATTTTTTTCGTGAATACCGCACAAGAGTCCCAACTGTTCTCGCCTGGAACCAGTGAGACCATGGCATCTACCATTGAAGTATGTTGTGGGGCTAAAGGTAGTGGGAAGGGGAAAGAAATGGGGAGGAGAAAGGTGAGGAAATACCTGACTATTCAGATCCGGTCACCAAACATGTCTAAAACCATTTCAAGCAACGTTTCAATTCTAAATGGTATTTTCTACTCTGGAACGTGCCGCAAATATACTTCATATTATTTTTAGTAATTTTTTTTTACATGAGCTCCACACAGGAGGCCCAGAGGAAAATAATCTCCCTAAGGACCTTTGTCATCTTTGGGGATGCTGTGTGGAGGGTTTTTTAAGAAAAGGTAATGGAGGAGAATTCTGGCAAGGAAAAGGGTTTTAGGGGTGGGTAGGAATCTGGGGTTCAGTGTGTCCTGGTCATCCGCCTCCAAGACCTCAGGACAAACCTCACCCCATATATCATATAAAAAATTACGCGATCTTTGGACTGTGTCAAGTCAATTATCTTTCCCCTGGACCACGAAGGCCGTTAGGAATGGTGCCATTGAAAAAATTTCTAAAACAATCGATACACATTTTTTTACTCTAGGTAACCTTAATTTTTTTTTGTATAGTTCTCCCACATTATAAGAACGTTCAGATAATAATCTTATACTCTTAATAGATGGTAGTATTCTGTCGTACAATGAATATATTTTTAAAAAATTTCGCAGCACATCCTTACTACTTCTTTATAACTAACATATTCGGGATAAACCTAACAAGGCAGGCAGTGCATGCTTTTGAACATTTTTATTACTTTGCATAATATGAAAATAGCATATTTGAATCAGAATTCATGGATTTTTTTTTGCTTATATCTTTTTCGTTCTTACTTACTTTTTACAATAGTAGATTACTCACCGCGATTTGTTTCTCTTAAATTTGCTAGGAGATTTTTCACAAAACTTAAATACATGCGTTTTTAAAATAGAAATTATTGTGATTGCTTTTCTACCACGTTCTCAAGGTTTTGTTCCCCCACTCGTGAGATAAATCTAACCATAGGCAAAAATAATGCACGATGGAAACAGTGGAAAACTTAACGCTCGCTTTTTGTTCCCGGCACATGTCCTTTGTTGGGAGAAGCAGTTAAGGAATAAACATACAAATAAGTGCCATTAATGTTAATGACACGAAGATTACAAGCATCATGCGTTATTTCGTTTGATGTACGACCCCAACCCATTTTCAACAATTCGTTCGTATTCTGAAATATCCTTGGCATTCTGGTTAAGTAGCATTTTTATGGCCTCCTATTATTTGAAGAATTTTCGCTCAATTTAACTGGAGGTAAGGGGGGTTGGAAGAATATCTAAAAAGAATTCAGAATACGATTTTATTATTTGCTAAATATCTACACGTCTACCTACTTATGCTCATTATCTACCAGTAATTATTATTGAAAGGCTGGTTCAATTAGGTTGTCCCATTTTTAGCCATCATAACTTAACGCTATGTTTTCTAAAAAAATTCTGCCTTTTGCAGTTGTCCAGCAATATTGGACGGTTGGCATTTTTTGCATAACAACCTCATTGAACCTGAAGAGAAAAATGTGGAACAGTTACCTGTTGAGTAAACCTTTAAGCCCATTAATCGGCAGATTGACTCGTTTGTAGTATTCACATATGAAAATGAACTATACCTTGGGTCAAAAAATTTTTATGATGACAGTGCAACAATAAGTTCGATGACTAAATCTGTAAAGTGACCAAACATTGAAGATTATTTATTCAGTGATTGGGCTGATTTACTTGGTGGTATTAATCCTCTCCAAAAAATATCAACGACAAAAAAGTCATGCAAAGTATCCCGGTTTACGGTTTATGTATAAATGATAAATATTAATGAAAATAAAATAAAAAGTTATGTGAATACCGCAAAAGACTTCCAATTGTCAGGAAACAAGACGAAACTGGGACGATAGCCTTCCCATTTGGATGTGCTGTGAGACTGAACGGAGTGGAGAGGAGAAGGATATGGGGCGAGGCAGATTGGGAAGTACCTGGCTATTCAAATTTGGTTACTAGACACTGTTAGCGTAATTTCTAACAATATTTCTATTATTAATGGAAATCTTTCACAGGGGCGATTCTAAGTTGTACCACTTTTACAAATTTCCAGTACACTTTTTACAAAGTATGCTTTTGACCTAAAATACTACAAAACTTCTAAAATTTTACTCTGTTTTAATAAACAAGTGTCGTTTTTGTCATTGATGTTAAATTTTTACTGCTTTTAGCTATGTTAAACACATTTTGACGTACCATTATTACGCACGCATTCATCCAAAAATATTTAAAACCTACATGTTTAAAAATTCAACTTTTCAATATTGATGAAATGAAAGACTTTTCTCTTCTGATATTGTGAACCTCCAAACTTCTGTGAATTCCACCTCCTCGGTGAAATCTGTGGAGTGAAATGATAGAGATTCCGCAAACATCGCCCACGTATACAGCATTCGAGATACGACACAGAACACACGATACACGATACACGATGCCTACCTTCTCCGGTTAATTCGTCACAGGAATATCTTGAACCTAGTGAGAATCTGACTCGACCAATCAAATTAATTAGACAGTGTAATATCGCATATCGCTGCGGTAGCTTGCTTCGTGGATATGTTTTATCTATTTCTCAAAAAAATTGGAAAGAAAATGGTTAACTTTAATAACCATTTCTTTGTAGTAAGGCTTATTATTTACTTTAAAAGACTTCACACAATAAACTAGTAGATGTTCGTTACGTGGATTAAACCTGACGATGCGTATTGAATACAATATTTAATTACAGATAGAAGAAAGCAAAAACTTTGTGGCTTGACATTTTACAGAATGAAACAAGTTCTTTGTTTTAAAACCACTTTATTTAAATTTATATTCGTCGACCGAAACCGGTCGACGAATATAAATTTAAATAAAGTGGTTTTAAAACAAAGAACTTGTTTCATTCTGAAGTACAATATTTATTGTAGAGCGCGCAAAACGCAATTTTTTATTCCAAAATTATCATCTAACTGACAGCCCTGATTTCAGAGAGCTGACTTTCAGAACCATTTCAAGCAAATATAATTTTGAATGAAACAATAATTTCAATGCTTAAATTACTTTATATACAAGCCAATAATAGAACACAAAGATTTACAAATAACAATGCTAATTTATGAATTGATGTTGACAATTTTGCATGATTATTAAATTACCTTTTTCTACACATTTTCATACTGTTTATATAGAATGCTCTCTTTTATTACAACTATTACACAAGTTCACATTTCTTTTTATATTTCTTTAGCTTAAAAAAAAAAACAATTCTATATCTTATATTTTATGTTTATCTCATTCGTTCTTATGTTGTCCTAATACTACTGATACCCTTCTTGTGCCACTGTAACTCATAATCACCATTGTTATGTAAAAGCCTTTTAATGGCGTTAAATAAATAAATTAAATGAATTCGCTTCTACAGACATAAACACACTTCACCTCAATCTATACATCTGCCTCGATGCCAATTAAAAATTAAAAATTATATATGATTTTGGTTTGATAAAATGAACCATTACCTTCAAAATATCTACTGAAGTGAATACCCCTAGTGCAGGTATTGGTCCTAGTCCTATCCCTGCGGAACTAAATAGATTATTAGAAGATGATTGCTCTTTTGACCGTTTATGCTGACGAATTGTTTTCTGTTGAAAAACTGATGCCGTTTTCACAATATTTTTGGTATGTTTATTTAGATGAGTTAATATTGCAGTGAAGCACCCTTAAATCTACGTTTTATTATAAAAATACGCTTTGTAAAACTTCAGTTGTCAAAAGTCTTATTGTTAAATTGGCTCAGAAGAGTAAAAAAACAAACAGCAGTTCTCTTATGAGCAAGAAGTTCATATTCTTGGGAGAAAATGGGGTAGTGAGTGTATAAAGTGTTTTCCTTCCAAGTTTTGCATTATGAAATCTCTGCAATTTTCACACCAATAAACTCACCTTGTGACACACTTACGGCTTCTGAAGATGTTCTCTTTCAAATGCAATTCACTTGGTTGTTATTGGTTGAAACGGGTAAACTTTCCTCACTCAAGAACCCTTAGTAGTTTTATACTCCATATTCACTAGGTGGCTTTTCGATTTACATACTTTCTTTATCAATCGTTTCGAGGAAGTGAATTTTATTTGGTCATTTATTTTAATGGGTAGAGAACACTTTTGTAAGGAACATACAAATAGTATAAGTCTACGAAGAAATTTTGGTTTCACGTGTGATAGTGGACGATAGTTCCATGCCAACTGGGAATAATGTCAACTCAACACCTCCTTGAAAATTCATTAAAATATATGAAAAAAATTATTTTAAATTAGCCGATAACCCTAACCTAACATAACCTATTTAACCATTTGTTTAAACATATTTTTTTATTACTCTAAATGACTTATCTGAGATGGTTCTGAGTTGGTTTCATTCCGAGTTGGCCGGTCACCGTGGACGATATAGATAACGACTATTGTAAAGATGATTTACAAAAGTTTTGAGCAACGAACGCAAGTTGAACCGCAATAACTATTTTTACAGATTCGCTACCATTATTTCAAGTATAGGGGTGGTAGTTCATACATGACATGAAATCAAAAACCATCACTACAACCTAAATATGTTTTAATTTCTGAAGTGTAGTGCAAATTTGATGGTTGGTAGTTAGGTGATCTTTTATTTTCAGCAAAAATACTCGTAATTTACTCTCTATCGGAAAATGCTAAAGTAATAAGTCTCGTCTGATATTTATCCATTTTGTAAACAAGACAGAATTATTACCTTAAGGATCCATTCTATAACCCTAACTTTTTGCTGTTTCGCTAAAAAGAACAATCTGCGTAGAAAGTTTGAAACAGCAAAAAGTTCGACAGCAGATTGTTCTTTTGGAACGACTCAGTGAAATACCAACCTGAAATCGTACCTCAAAATATTGACCACCAAAATACATAAAGATTTAAACAAATGGGTAAGATCCAACATTTTGCTTCAATTGCTTAATACAATATGTAGGTTTGTGATTCATCTGATTAACGATTCATTCGTAATTCGGTAATCAACTGCTGTGCTGTTTACAGGTGCTATTACGAAGCTTACTCAAATAAAATAGCAGCATTTATTCAGTAGCCTATGAAACAAGTAGAAATGGTATAAACGCGCAGAACAGAGCGTTAAAAAAATCCCAATTTTTTTTAAACTTTCAACCTTCAACCCTAGGTGTCCTCTGTGTTGCCGACAAGGTTTACTTGCGTAAGCTTTTTAATTAGTCCTACAGATCTGAAAATGAACATAAATTCATTCCGCACCGTTTTAACTTGATAACATTTAGCTTTCACGTAGGTACCATTAATAATTCACTTTGTCATAAGAAGCAATTAATAATCCCACAACAATTAAGCTTGAACATTTCATACGAAGCTGACTCTGCATGCTGTGAGAGCTTTTCCAGTTCCGAATGTTTAAAATTTGAATTGAAATTAAAGCTTGCATGTGTTGCTGGCTGTTAGTTTTCTGCACACAGTACTGGGAAGAAGTAACATTGCGAATATTAATATAAACCTACAAACTACTCACGCTGTTGGCAGTTATATGACTTGTATGAAATAATGTTACCGAGGTTCTTTCTCTCGTTTCAAGTTATTGCGTTTTTAAATGTGAATGTTCTCATATTTAAACCAGACGTATGCACGCTATTTCTCTGGAGCACTACTTTATGATAAATTGTCACTTGAACTCAGCATTTGTTCTAATACTCCTTCACTCTAATGACCAAATTCACTAAAACGTATTGCGATATCTATGATTCAATCAAATAATTTAATCTTCATACCTCCATAAATCGAATAGCCCGCAGGTCTGCCATATTAAGGCAATTTAATTTATCTATCGATTTCCGTGTTCCAATTAATTTCTAATATATTATCTTTAGCTAAATACTTCACCCATACTAATAATAAACATGTTAGTAAGTCCAAGAATGTTAAGATTAATATGGAATTTTATTTTCTGTTGCAAACATGTTTCCGCTTTTAACTTCGGTAACAATTTTTACTTAACTGATTGAATAAATAGACATATAAATTTGTGCGAATTATCTAATTTATTTGCATTTCTACGTACTTGTGAGCTCTTCATGGAATATCTGTTTATGTCTATTTATATGTAGACTTGTTAACTTTTCATGGAATATCTAAACGATTTTTTTTAATGTGAATACCGCACGAAAACAAGCTATAACCATTTCAATGTGGAAATATTGTTTATATATGTACATCGTTCCATATAAGGAGTTTTTCTTCAAAAACTGGAAAAGCTGAATATTTTTTTAAACAATCATTAAAAAGCGATTAGGTTTCAAATTACTTTGCAACCACCGGTTCATGGTCTAACTGAAAATGTTCAAACAATTTAATAACTTGTACAAAGACATTGTTTTCGTGGATGAAGAAATATAAAATGTATTTTCTCAAAGTGCAGGGACAACTTAAATAATTAAAAACGGTTTTCTGGGCGAAGCAAATGGTTACATACGATTTTTTTTCTTTTTCCACCATCGTGAAACTTAATATACTTCATTATATTTTTTTTAAATAATATTAAATTTTATTTTTTTTAAACACACAAAAACTTCCAAATGACAAATTTCAATTTTAGCATCTTTTGTACACAATTCAGTTTTTTTTTCTCTTTCAATCCGTACCTCTTAAAAACACGCTGATAGTTCCTTCCCTAACCCACCTCACAACGTGCTCCAACAGAAGTTAATATATTTTCACTGGTTGTAAAATTTAAAAGTTCTCTTGAGATATCACATATGGAACAATAAAAATAAAAATGTGACCGAAAATTTGTCATTCTAAAAATAATTTTACGACTATTTTGACGAGGAGAACAAAACATCATATTTGCGTTAGTAGGGTACATAGCACATAAAAAAATATATGATAAAGTCATAAAAAATTCATTCTTTTATGTCCGATTTTTTTTTTAAATCCGCCGACAAATTTATACAGCGTACAATACAAAGGGCAGGAGGGGCAATAGTCTCGATTACAAAATATGTCATTTCGGCATGATAAAGTGGTATAAATCTACATAAATTAAAGTCGCTCGTATATATTTTTGTGACAACCAAAACGTGGAGGTAGCTACCTAGTCAGCGGGTATCACAAAAATGGTACCCATGAGGACAAAAAATATTAGAAAATTACAGCATTATCCGAGTAGAAGGAGATGTGGGATTATGGTGAATGCCTGAGTGTTGGACAAGTTTGCGACAAAATGGTACAATATAAAGGTTTATTTTAAATGGAGTACGACACTAGCTTGCAATAATCCTCCTCAAATTACGATTAGCTTTGAATTTGAATAAAAAATCGTATGAAGTTTTTTCTAATGGTGTTAAAATTTAAACCTCTTGTATATTTTTAAACCAAGAATTTATTAGTTTTTTATTATTATTTCATAAAGAGTGCAGGATACCTTCATTTACAAACGTATTCTGGTAAACTTTTGCGTTGTTTTTTTTATGAACACCGCACAAGAGTCCTAACTGCTCCCAACTATCTGGAGCCAGTGAGACTGGCATCCCCAATTGTGAGGCAGAATGTTGTGAGGCAGAAGGTAGTGGGAATGGGGAAGTAAATGGGGTAGAGGGAGGTGGTCTATATCTATTGGATCTGATTTGATCTCTAACTATTCAAATCTGGTCACCAAACAGGGCTAAAGCCATTTCAAACAACTTTTCAATTCTCAATGGTAGCCTTACACCAGGGAAATATTGAGAGTATCTTGCACTCACGAACGTGCCGCGAATATACCATATATATTATTTTAAATTAATAAATTGTGAAATAACACAATCTAACCACATAAAATTTACTTGCGTACGCCGGTATTCGAACCCGCGACCTTCGAATTGCTAGATGATGGTTTGTTAGCTAATTGGTTACTAGAGCTCACTTAGTTGTTTCCTTGCAACATTATAAAAAATTCTAAAACTTCTAGTTAAGTTTAATTTTACACAACTAGAGTAGACCCGTGAATAATCACGGGATAGTCGACTTTTCAATTCTAATTTCGAAAATGAGAATTAAAATAATTTTTGTTAAAATATTATATTGCGGGTACCTACGTGGATTCTTTACCGCGCGTCTGAATCTAAAAAAAAACAATACTTAAATTCAAAGCATAACTGATATTATTTTTTTTTAAATTAACTAACACAATATTATCTTAGTCGAGATTAATGATTTATGATGCTGCATAAGAAATTTTTTAAGGTTTTATTTTTGAAATTATTCAAATAACTCATTAACATTTAAATTGCTCCCTAATCGAGGGGGTATTCTTGGAAGGAAGGTGTCGATACAAGTTTGCGTTTAATAACGGAAAGGGGCTATTCTCCAAAATTGTGTCAGCGCGTATTACGGAGGCTGTGAAGAAAATGCCGCTCTAAGAATAGCTCATTTTAATGACGTCTCCCCTTGTTTTGATTGGCTGCCGAAGCTGCCTCAGTGAATATAAATCCACATTTAAAAGTCGATTTCCATCCCTTGTTCAAACTTTTAAGAGGTTATTTTTTTAATGAAAAATGAAACCGAAATCACTTTTTCTTCCTTGTGAAAAATAAAACATTAAAAACATTTATTTATCAATAGTTTTTTTTTTTTGATTTTATGCATTTCGTTTAATTTTCATTGATTCTTTTGACAAACGGCCACTGATCAGCTAAACATTCAGGATTTCTCCCGGAATGCAGCTGGTTTTCAGCAGTGTCTCTGATATAATACACACAATATATAAACAAATAAAAATAATGAAATCTCATATTTAATACTCACAATATAATAAACAATAAAATTTTAAAAAATAAATCATATCAATTAAAGTTCGAATTAAAGCACTAAACTAACTAACTAACTAACCATCACGCCGTTTCCCCGCAGGGGTAGGCAGAGAGGACGGACCGCCAAACAACTCGATCTTGGCACACACTCCTTGCTTCGTTCACATTCATACATCGTCTCATACATGCTCTTCTATTATTCTGACTCTTGACATCGCCCGACTCAAGTATCTGATTCACTTGGTCGTGCCATGTCTTCCTCGGGCGTCCCCGACTTCGTCTACCATTCACATTTGCGTCATATATTCTCCTTACACTCCTTTCCTCATTCATTCGCTCTACATGCCCAAACCATCTGAGCGTCCCTTTCTTAATCTTACTCATAACGCTTACATCAGCCTTGCATTCTTTGCGGATCTCCACATTTCTCACACGATCATACATGGTTTTACCACACATACGTCTCAGGGATCTCATTTCTACAGCATTCAGTCTACTTTCATCCTTTCTCTGCCAGTTCCATGCCTCACTGCCATACATCAGGGTAGGTACCAGCACTCCATTATGGACGGCTAGCTTCGCTTCTTTTGACAGATTTTTGTTGGCGCCAACGGCGTTCAGTCCTCCATTAATGGAGTTACCGGTATTTACCCGTCTTTCGATATCTCTATCAGTCTTTCCATCTCACGTAAACATACTTCCCAAATATACAAACTCATCCACTTGCTCCAAGTATTCGTCATTCACAACTATGTTGCACATTGTTTTCGTACTCTCTCTTTCAAATACCATCACTTTAGACTTACTTACATTCATCATTAACTCATTCTTCATACATACTTCGTTCATCCTAGACACGAGCGACTGTAGATCTTCCATACTGTTAGAAATCAGCACCGCATCATCAGCATACAACAGGCAACATACTTCCAGATCACTCAATTTCGCGCCCAATCCCATCTCTTTCAATTCTTGCATACAATTATCCATGTATAGATTGAATAACCACGGTGACATTACGCATCCTTGCTTAACACCTTTTGTGATGTCAAACCACCCCGTAAAATCGCCGTTCACCCTAATACATGCAACACTTCCCTCATACAGAGACGCAATTGTGCGAATTAAAGCAAAATAAATAATTTAATCACAAATGCAAGTAGGTATTTTTTTCAATGTAAATTCTATCAATTTACCCTTAGTTACTCGTGCCTAAAAAGCTACGTACCTAATTTGATAGGTAGAGATTTGTCGATGTAGTTTATTAATTTTACCAAAAAACTTCCTCAATGATTACTTCAATTATGGACAAATGATTTCATTATTTTGTGTTTATATTGTATCGGCGACATACTCCATACATTGAAAAAAATTTAATTTAAGACTTTAACCCTTCAAAATTTCGGCGTATTTTTCAGATGGTCAAAAAAATTCCGCTTTACAACGAAATGCAAATAACTGGCATATTTCTGATGATATTCCAAAATTAAAAACTGTTTTTGAAAGGCGATAGAATACGCTCAAATATTATAATTTAAAATGAACACATAATTTTCAAAACATTAAATTTTTGCGTGCGAACATAAAAAAGTTTTAAAAATGGCTCACCTCACGTTTTTTCTAACTTAAATTGCTGATAACAAAAAAAAAATAATTACACCTGAATATTTTATTAGACAAATGTATTGCTAATATAACTGTTATCTTTTTTTTTGTCTTTTTATATAAAAATGATTTTTAAAAAATTATCAAAGTTTCAATTTTTTTTTTCAAATTGCGATTAAAAACTTTGGTTTCGTAAAGGTGTACATTTAACTTTTACGGTCGTAATTTTTTAGATTAAAATATAAAGCGTGATGTTTTGCCTTTCTAACGCAGTTTATAACGTAATTCTCATTTTGATAACAAGGGAGTTACGGCGATTTATACGTGACGCATGTGAGCTGGGACAAATATGGTCTCTTGCCATTCAAGGGGTTCCCAAGACGATAAAAAAACATTTGTTAGTCTAACGCAAGGCAACGCTTTTAAGATATTTGTGCACATTCAATTTAATTAAATTAAATTCAAAGTCACCCGCAGTCCATGTGATTGAATCAACTTGCCCGTCGTACCAATGGGGCAAATTGAAAAAGTTTTCAAGTTTATGCAGTGTTCCCGGCTGTGCAAATTTCCTCGAGTATCCCCTTTTGGGAATAATTGTGAGAAATTCAGGGAATTTTAGCTAAGCAGGTGCAGCGGAAATTTTCAACAAAACCCTAATGTAAACTGAAAATACTCTGTTTTACTAATGGCTTGGAATATTTTGAAACTTATTTTAAATAATCTCACGGATTTTGTAAACTATAACAAATGACGTAAAAAAGTAATGAAGTTGTTGAAAACTATCTTCATATTATTCACTATTTATCTTTTATGGCTTTGAAGTCTACGTGACTGGTAAAAGTGCATTTCCGCAGATCAAAACTTGTTGAGGGTTGGAGCCTGCGTATGTGATATTCAATCTTTAATAGGAGAGGACGCCAGAATAAGAATAATGTATGGGGCGATACTTGATTTTATTTTTACGCTACCTAAACCTAGAAGAGATCACATTAAAAAACGATTTGATTGTTATTATTATTATATTTATATAAGTTGAATTATTTGCCAATTTTTATTACAAACGGAAGTAAGCATGTAAAATTTTTTATTAAAAAAATTTTTAAACAGTTGTTTTTCTAGTGGTTCTTTCTTGTAAACTGTAAAAATACGACTTCATACAAAACTGGAAAACGTATTTATTTTTACAAAGGTATTTCAAAGGTTATTTATTGTCCATTCACTTTTTTCGTTTCATTTACAAATAATTAATAAAAAGTTTTTCGCTTCATGATAGTAATGACAGTCGATGACTATATGTAATAAAATATATTCCAATTATTTGGAGGTGTTACCGGTTAATTTTTAAATGCAAATATAAAGAATGATGTTGCCACTTTCAAATGCTGCTTAAATCATGTAATTCAATTAAATCGTTTTGTTCGTTATTTAATTACAAAAAAAAATAACTCGTTTTTAGAAGATACAAAAGAAAAATGACACAGTCCTTACTGGTAAACTCGCATTTTACCTTGCACAATTCACAAACAATACTTAATGTTTCAAATTCAAATTCAAAATAGTGAGGAGGTACATAAATGAATGCAAATTTTATACTAGTAGCAATAAAGCTTGCCCTGAAAATGCTGCATCTTCATATACATATGTCGGATATATAAATACATCATCATATATGCGACATATGTATATTTGTAAATATTTGTAAAATGTAACATTTCTTAAAATCTTAAAAATGTATCATTATCTAAATGTACCTACCTGAAAACAATAAATTCATAGATAATATGTCATAGACATATCATGCGTATGTTTTATATAAAATTGTGATATTATAATGTGCATATTTTTTATGTAATCATGTTGGCTTGCTAATGCATATAAAAATTTAAATATCTACAACAACAGCCGTTAGGCGAATGGAAAAAAATATATTGAATTGCAATTGATATTCGCTGATCACAAAAATGAATTCTGAAATTAATTACCGCATTCGTTAATCATCATTGCAGCAATATTTGCGGTCATATCGAAGCGTTGGAAATATCATCATCGTGTTGTACCTATTATTAGGCTTCTAAATATTTATATCATATAAATAATTATGATACATCGTTGAGTTCTAGCGGTTTTAAAGTATATGGTGTAAATTCGGTCACTAAATTTACAAGCTCGCCGCTAATACCATTAATTGCAAATTAATTATAAAATTTAACGATGTACGAACTGATGACGTTATTAATACTGTTAATAAAATTTTAAAAATACTTTAATGATAGGTCGATTGGTGTCGCGGAAATAATTCGTTCATTTCTCAGAACTACGAATTTAATCAAATGAAAAATTTGGTGCATTCAAATTATGCTGTATTGCCAACCTTTTTGCTAAACGCTTCTCCTCTAATAAGCACCATTCTTCCACTCAACCATGACTATAATATTGACTTGATTGATTTCCAAATCTCACTTAGGAAAATTGTCAATCCTTATAAAATATTTCCAGCAAGAAAAGTACAGGACCTGCAGGCATAATAAAAATCTTGCTGAAAGAATGTAAAGGGACTTTTATTTAACTAAGCCAAATTAAATGTTAGTTATATGACTCTTTATTTAAATCTAGAAAATTTGCAAACTCATGGAAAGTTTAATACATTTGACCATTTTTTAAGTCTGCAAACTAGTCAAGTATTGGTACGTAATTACAAACCAATAGCTAATACGCCAAATAAAATCACTCCGGTTTTTCAAAAATGACGCACAAAAAATTTACAAGACTACAAAACTCAATTTTTGGATCTTGTTGAAACCTTATACAGGCTATAGGTCCCCAATCCATGGAGGCGCCAAGATGTCGGGAGAACGTCGTCTCGGTTGCCCGCTTGGAGAGCTGGCTCTAGGTGTCTAGTGGCTCCCTTTCTTATGACGTAGCTGAGTCTGGTCCGTAGAGTGATAGGCATTCCGTGGTCCAGGGTAAGGCGATGGTCAGTGAAGAAAAGAGGCGAGTAGATGGAAAGTAGGAGCGAGGTCGGCGAGCAAGAAGAGAAGAGTTGTTGTCGAGACGAGTTGTAATGATTGACTACAGGTGAACTTCCACTGGTCCGCACCGGCCGCAACGCACGCACGCCACACAACGGTTTTTTTTATCTTTATATGAATTAGTGCAGAACTGCGTCCAATATCGATACCGCCCGCACCGACCGCCAGCATTTATTTCTTTGAGTTTTATTCCGTGCCGTGCGTGCGTTGCGGCCGGTGCGGACCAATGGACGTTCACCTTAACTGCCACGCTGCGTCGCCGGCCGGCTGCTTTCTTTGCCTGCTCGCTTACCCCCACTCCGACGATTTGTTTATAAGAACAATAAACATTTCAAGCATTTCACATATTTTTACGGAGACCCGTGGCGCACGCAGCCCTGCCTTGGGCTCGTATCTTTTTTCTGTGACCACGTCACAAATATACTTTTGAAAAAATCATTTACTTTGTGGCTTGCTAAAATTATAATGCTTTCAGCTGAAGGAATTTCTTGCATTCTTTCATAAATATTTAAACACTATTTCACAAGTATTAGAAAACATGTTTTCTGACAACGGTCAACAATGTTTTTTTCTCTATTAGCTTATAACGGATCTCTTTCCCACTTAATAATGAGAACGTACTTATATTATGCTGCGTGGATATCGAGTGGCAAAACACCTTAGCTGGGTTGGCACTTTATTTTATATCTGTACTTTAATTTATACCTTTAAGTACACGCTGTAAGAATACAATCGTAAAGTGGTAAAAATAATACATTAGTTTATGGAAACATCACGCACGGGCTGTGCTTATCTTTTAGCAAGAGAAAGTTTTACATTAACCTATTTCTAAAATCGTTTGCATAAACAATACCAAAGCGTGGAAAGAGAAAATCAATATTCCTACTTAACTGATTGATAAGCGTGTTGTATTGGGTAGTAAAATTTATTTTGTGATGCTGCATTATAGTCTCAAATTCGCCTAGCAACTGGATATTTATTCATTTATTCACTCATTTAGACGCCCATTGGGCTTTTACATACATATCAATCGTCCAGTTGATAGTCACACATCTCTGAAAAATCAAAATTTGAGTTGAATATGCAAAAATATGTAAAAGTGTACCTTCTATCTGATACATTACTCAGATATCTCATAAACACTACCAAATCTATTATAATGAGAAAAAAAACAACACATTGATGTTTTCTGGATTACTTGTAGGAAATTTCAAAATTTCATACTAATGTACCAGACCGTTATACTGTCCGGTGTTATTTCTTGGTATATTTAGTACTAGCTTTTTCCCGCGGCTTCGCTCGCATGGTATTACGGGAAATTACTGTAGCCCCACCCCACCCCCCATCCCCTCCCGCATTCGATATATTCATTCCCTTACATTCAGTTTTCAAACATCTCGCCTACCACCTAAATTTCATAATGCTATAGCTCAAAGAAAAAAAGAATTACTTATCCAATTTTGTTCATTCGTTCGGAATTTATGCGCTTACAAACATTTCGGATGTTTATTTTTATTTAAATATTTGGAAGTTCGTTAATATAATAAAAAAAATACTCTATTTATCATTCAGTCTTTATAATCGTTACGAATTATATTTTCAATACAGGAACTCAAATCTGACATTTATTCCAAGCTTGTCCAAAAAAAAACGAATTCTAATATTTAAATTTTCTGTAGTAGTAGCTGACCAGTAGACTGAGTGCCTACCAGCATAGAGCCCAAAAATATATCAACATTGTTTCCATGGAAAATATTTTTTTCTGACGTTAGTAAAAACTCGCTTTTGTTAGCGACAGAAAACGTATAACAAATAAAATATATTAATATTTATAATTTCATAACGCCAGAGCTTACCATCATATACAACCTGTAGTCTGCGCATATAATTTAGCTTTATATTGGTGAAAGAATTATTAAAGTCTTTATATTGTGTTATGCGTGAAAAGGTCATAAACAAACTCGAGCAGTTTTGCATTTATAATATTAGTATGGATGTGAAACACATACACGTATAAATAATATTTAATTTATGGTGAGCATTCGAATACTGCTTTCCTCATTATTTCAGTATTTCGAGATGTTTGACTAATCAACTGGACGACCAATGTATGTAAAAAAAATATTACAAATAATTTAATTACATTACCAAAGATACTCATTTCGGTTGTGTCGATTTAAAACCCGGGTTCAGTTAACTTTGAAACTTGAATTTGCTTTGAATTTGAGTGTAATTGTTTGTAAATTTAATTAACTGATTGTAATAAATCGATATATACAATATGAATATATCGATATATATAAACGAATAATTATATATACAACATCGATTCAACCAACTAATGATTTTTTTTTTCTTATTAGATTTCTTTTCTAAAAATTTCTTATCTAGGTTCTTTTTTAGTGGGTACTTGAAGGGTTTGCCCTCTTTCAATTTTCAATAAAACTTTTTTACAACTAACTAGGTCTGCGCTAGACCCGTGGAAAAATACGGATTAAAAATGAAAAAAAAAATAAAAAAAACCTTTTCACATAAAAAAGGACATTATTTTACAAGCCTTTTTTTATTTTTTTAAAATTTTTGTACGTGTCTGCACTAGTGAGTAATAATATTTTTTTTCATATTAACAACCTGATGCAGTTAAAGATAATAAATGCATATATTATATAAATCTGCACGTGTATTTTGCTTTTTAAAGGAAGCAAAAATATTTAAATTATATTATGATGACTGAACAAGTTTCATTACCCCCAAAACAGAATTATACATAAAATTAGTGAGAGAAGCAACTACATGAAATGCAGCATTGAGTCGAGTGTATTTAACGGGTACACGATAATTAATCACACTCACGAGGTCCGGCTTGTCTAAATGTCACAAAAAGGGATGTTTAAGAAACTGCAATACACCGCTATAATTTTGATTATCAAAAATTGATTAATGTCATTTATAATTTATCGTCAGAGAAGAAAGTAACATTAATTATCTAAAATAAAATATGAAAGAGCACAAGATACAGAAAAATATAAAAAGATAATGGTCGCAACTGGGACCAAAAAAGTTATAAAAAGAGAGTTGTGGTTGTAATAAATTGAATATTCATTTACAATTATTATATAGCCTTAAAAAATTATGCTGTATTTTTTCAATCACATTGTGATCTTGTATAAACGTGACCATAGAGAGGAATTATATTCATGAATGCTTCTGACTAGCGCTATGTAAGTGATTAATGTAAGTTACTGGTCAGTGGCTGAGTTGGCATCGCGTTTGGTTCCCACCCAGGCATCGCGTGCTTGATTCCTCTTTATTAGTGATTCTTTTGAATGATTTATACTGTTTATATTATATTGAGTGAGTATTGGATTTATATGGATTTTTATTTCAAATAAAAATGTTAAAGTAAGTGTTTAGATAAAAAGTGTTTTGAGGAATTTCGTGAGGCTGATTGATAGAAGTAAGGGAATTGGGAAGCACCAGGTTATTCAAATCTTGTTACTAGGCAAAATGAAATAATCTAATGAAATCTTTCGATTGAACCAATAAGTGGTATTGGTCATGCTTTTCCTTACGTAAATGTTTTAATTTTTAAATATATGCGTCACCTTATTTTGTACGAATATGCGTTCAGAGTGGTAATTGATTAAGAAGAAACAGTATTTTTACATTTAGATGAGCGGCTGCGCAAAAGGTTTTAAAATCTATACTTTGAAAGAAGAGCTTACTTAATTGAATAAATTGTCCTTGAAGCTCATTACAAATAGGCCACATTACAGCATAATTCAATTCGCATAACGCACGCGTACTTAAGTTATCTCGTGTTTAAATCATTCTAAAATGAAATGAATTGTTGGCAATCGGAAAAGCGGCATGACTAATGAGTAGGAACGTAGCGCGATAACGCCCTCGCCCGATGTTGTAAACGATCGTGTAAAAGGCTGTTCGTCGCCGAAAAAGCTCGAAAGCTCACAGTGTTTACGCTTTGTTCGTGAAACGCGGACACAACTACTGATGAAGTGACATATTCACACCAGTTAATCAATGCCATCGAAGCTGTTTCTCCACAGTGGGGTACTTTTAAAACTCTCGAACGTGACTGAATATTATTTTAAACTTAAGAGCTAACTTGTCATTTTACTATACTTTTTTTGAATTTCAACTGTTTGAACAGCCGAGTCGATATGAATTTAAAGCAGAATGAGATGATCAAGCTGCAAAGCGACATAACCCAAAAATAAACAGAAGAATCGCTTTAGCATACAGTTGAAAAATTATGTACCGTATTCGATCAAAAATACATTTAGTATAAATTTAGAACTGTAAAGATGTTCAATACAAGTAGTGTGCAAATACAATTATTAAAAAGGAATAAATATGAAAAACTAGTTGAACGAAGATGTAATTTTTTTGTTAAGATTGGTCCTTCTAACTGCAGCCTTTGTCCTCACTGTCTTCAGCCTCACTTCATACCCTAATTGGGGATGATATAATACCACTGGCTCCAGAAGGTTAGAAGAAGTGACTCTTGTGCGGTATTAACATAAAAACATAAACATAAAACAGAGTCCAAAATTAAAATAATAGGAAAAACATTTTATCTAAGTATTTTGCAAATTTGGAAAAAATTTTGTATTTGGCCTATGATTTAGAAAAATGTTTGAGGAGTGAGTTATTTTTTTGGGTCATCTACATCGTGGGAGTGAGTTATTTTTCAAGTTTTTCTGAATTTTGTAATCGATTTAATTAATTATCTTCTTATCTTTTTTTACTACATAAGTAAATTTCGGAGCTTTTTTATTACTACGTATAACTTTTTCCTATTGCATTGTAAATTTAGTTGGACGAATTCAGTGGTTCTTAACATTTTACAAATAAAAAAACCACTTGCGCCCCACCTGTAGTAAAATTCAAATATCATAACGCCAGAGCTTAGGATTATAATAAAAAAACACTTTTCTTCTAAAATGCAATGTTCTGTAAAAATTTCGAGTCAATTCATCGATTACTTTCCGAGATACGAGGACACAAATACATGGAACCTAAATTTTTATATAGATAAGTAAAAATTTTTTGTTTGAATACGTAAAAATGATTGACAAATATATTTGTATTATCTATAAATCATAATTAAATCGAAATTAAAAACATGGCACAGAAAAACTGGATAAAGTCGTATGCGGTGATACTCCATCTGGATCGTCCGAGTGCCGCCGCATACGTGCGGCGATACTCCTTAAAGGGTTGAAATGCATGCTCTTTGAGAATTGCCAAAAATAAAATGTTTCCGGTGGGCTAAAACGAAACACAAGCAGTGGTGGGGGGAATAAATGAACCTACCTAAAGAATAAAATTTATATTTAAATATGATCTCATGAGTAATTGCTCATACATAACCCATTATGTTTCCTATAAGGGATTTTAAGTTATAAGAACTAAATATTTCGGTTTCGTTAGAACAAGCGAGATATTGTTTCGATGGCAGTAAAATTTCAGATGGCGATGATGCGCGTTCAAGCTTGAAACTTAACCGAATATATTCATTTAAACCTCAATTTTTGGGGAAATATTTGATAAAAGATTAGAGTAAAAAAAGGCTTAACTAAATATTTATGCCGAAAATATTATTTTTGCTTGGGGTTTTTTGATCCATCACTGGAGTCTGCGAGTTAAACTTTCATCACCCTCTCTTGGAGTAAAAGTAATCTCGTTGAATTTAATGTTTAAAAGACCTAATCATGTCTGATTATGTCTAAAAGGGATCGAAATCAAAATCTAGTGTCCTTCAACGGAAGCAATCTTCCGAACAGACTCTCGACTGATATGCTTGGTGTAACTTTAAGTGAACAGCTTAGATATGGGGGCTCCATCAAAACAAGGGTTAAGTTAGCCTCTCAAAAACTGGGCGTACTGTACAGGGTCCGCAGATACTTTAATAGTACACAACTGCTAACCCTGTACAAGTCGAAAGTGCCCCCGACAGTTAAAGTTGGCAGTCACCTCTGGTTTGGAGTACTTGAAAAAAACCCTCGACTCGGAAACGGGAGTTCCGATTGAAAGATTCTCCCACTTTAACAAACGGCGTCCGATGGGAATGCTTCCTTGTTCTACCAGTATTTCAACGGAAGGTGCTCCGAGGAACTAGCGTCATTGATCTTTTCAGCGCCGGTGCATGAAAACACGCCAAATGCGCGCAACATATGAACACGGTTGACATTTGTCACATGAGAACGGTCGCTTCTTTGACTCGTTTTTGTGTTCAACAGCTCAACTTGAAATGATTTGCCGGCCTCTGTGTTTCCTCTTTCCTAAAACAGGGTCTCTTCAAGACCAATGTTCATTCCTTCCTCCCCTCAAAAAGACATTCCAAACAGCATCTCAGGTGACAGGTCCTTAAGGAAATTATTTTCCTCAGGGCCTCTTGTGTTGAGTTAGTTTGAAAAAAATAGAACCCTCGATCAGTGTGTTATTACCAAAAAAAATATATAAACCACTGATATACACTAACGTTATGAACAATGGAATATAATATTGAATAATTATTAAGGGCGTGTTAATATCGTTGAGAAATATTTGCCACCATTAAATTTCTGCCATCATAAATATTATATCGTTCGATAATGCCTTAATTTTAGCAATAACCTACCGAACTAGCAGCATGCCTCCGCCACAAGAGTATAACTTTCATCAATATTTAGTTTAAAAGCCGAACTGACTGATGTGGTTTCGGCACTGTGTGATTGGTTTCACTTCCGCCGGAAGCAGTTTGGACGCCATGATGCCCAATCTAGGCTCTATACATTTCCATCCAACCGATCCGATAACCAACACGCAAACACAGACCGGATATATCCTTAATGCACGAAACTACTGCCTACTGCATATGCACAGCCTAGTTTCTATATCATACCCATTGCCTAGCGCCTACTGCCGTTATCAAATCATTTAAATTTCAAAATTAATTATAAGTTTATCAAGCTCTTAGCATTATCATTTAAATTAAATTTTACTTAAATAATTAGTTGAGAAGTAATATCAAGGAGATAATAATATTGAGAGAACTAAGCTTCGGGACACTGGGTAGAGGCTTAGAAACGTGTACTTGAAAAAACTTATAAAATCTTGATCTTCTCTAACCTAGTTCTGAGAGCTCGAACGGACAACATCGACGGTTGATCTTTTCCTTCTCAAGCATCTTGTTTAAAAACGAAAAAGACAGAAGAGACCAGAACGATTACTGCCCGTATACTTGCTGGGACTTATACATACGTCATCTTAGGGGATGCAGTGTGGGAGGTGTTTTAATAATAATGGATTATAATTTTTTTCTTATATCCTTTGTACTTGTTTTTTTTTACTCTGTAGATATGAATAACTATATGGGACATGTACATTGCACTCTTCTTCCCACATCCTGGAATAAATAATTATTAATGTGGCCAACGGATATATATATTTATTTATATTTTTTTTTTTACAAAAATAATTACATTTATAATATTATTACCTAGGTTTACTTAAGAATTAATTTTATGGTTCTACTACTCCATAAATTGAGCTCTAGGAGCTCGTGTTTATGGGAGGAGTATTTACATGCATAAAAAAACATAATGTTCTGAAAAGTGTGTATACAATGATCAAAGACTTAAATGTCTTGAATGAAATAAATATACAAATACTTTTTGACATAGATATAAAAAAACAATAACAATAATACATTTAATAATACATTATGGTGGCAAAAGGTAACTTCAGGTATCAAAAATTTACATTTAGCAAAAAGATGTACCTATCTGCTCAAAATGCCAAACAACCTAGAAAAAAAGTAATATGGAAATGTGTTAAATATTACGTATTTCTTCATATGGAGGCTTGCTATTAACAACAATTCCATTTCTATCTGACCAACCGATTTCAAATCTTTGTTTTTGCTTTCCTGTCAAAAAGTTTCAACATTTGATAAAACCTATCGCGATATTATCACTACCAATCTAGCCAAAATTACGTTTTAAATGTCCTTAATAATTTGAATGTTATGGGAAACACAGATTTGTTATTCGTTTATTTAAAAAGAGTGTGTAAAATTTTAGAACTGTTATGTTAGAAAATTTTTCATATTTCTGCGTCTCACAACATACAGTGATAATTGATGCCACAGTTTCACTAGCTAGGGGCAGTTTGAATTTTTTAAACTAGAAGTTACGTTTTATAATAATCCTGTATATTTGTCGATATTAGTGGTAGCCTATTCTCCAGTTCTACATGATATGGCTTTACCCAAATACAGACGTAACGAGTGACTCCAGTGATGAACCGGATTATCGGTTGTTTGTAGGTTAAGCGGTCTGCTTGCTGGATACTCGCCAAATGATCGTTTTTGTTTTGGTAAAGGTTCAAACGGGAACGTGGAAATAAATATCTCTATTGATTTTATAAGTGCCTTCAAGTAGAAATATTTTATCCATTGCTGACTATGTAAAATGATTGTGGTGTCGGTTGAAGCAAAGTTACTTAAACAAAGTTTAAAGCACTTAACTTAAAAACGTATTTAATTTCAATAAGTGCGATGTAAAACATTGTTAAATTGAAGGCCGAAGAGAAATGGCACAATAAAAATAGATTAAAAGCTAGTTCACACACAACTATAAAACTGTGCGAAGATATCTGTTGAACCGCGAGTGCTTATCTTTTGTGCTTTCACATGTAGGAGAGGGGGGTCAGAAGAATTAGGGAGCGGCAACGGAATGCAAATTTTTGTACTGAAATCTGTCAACTTGACATCTGTCATCCACCGGTCTAGGAAGCTCCGTAATTACAATGACCCCCTGTCCTATTTTCGTCGGAGAGGGGGACGCTTGTCTTTTGGCATATCGCTTCTGGAGCGGTTCCATCGTAAGATATGTATTGTCTATAGTTGATCTGGTGTGGAGGTGTGAACGGTCTGAAGGGATTGTATGGAGAGCTTTATTTGGCGTGCGATGATCTTTTATATTTTATAGCTGTGTGTGAACGGGCTTTAATCATCGAAAACAAGTGACTCTCAAACGAAAATTTTAAACAACAAAAATTAAAAAATTGGTCACATCTAGGAATTGAACCCACGACCTAGGCCTTGCCGGGGCTCTCTAATTTGACCCTACATTTAACCGTGACTTCGACTAAGAACTACCATCAATATCTTCGTTCTCTTAACGCATATTTTTATTCGAGAGCGGCTTATATTATTTTCAATTATTCCAAAAATAAAAATAATTTACGTTGTTAAGATTTTTTAGCTATCCTAAGGGTCCTTATTACTTAGGAATATTTTAATTTAATGAAAAAGCGTTTGGATTTTTCATTATTCTTTTTTCGTTTAGTGTTTTAATAATCCAGTTAGAAAACAAACTCAATACGCAGTTTTTATTTTTATTATTCTAAGTCCTTTTTTTTCTTCTTTACAGGACGTCGCTTTAGTTCTAATTTGTCCAACAGACCATTTTAGTTTTTGTTCAATCTCCATTTTAAAATTAAAAATAGAGTATAAAAAAGTATAGTTAATCACTTAACTAAGGATTATTTAAACTATCTAGACCTTTTCATTTAAGGAAAAAGCTTTATCTTGGACACCTTTGGTAATTTTTCATTGAAATAATGAAAGAAAACCTTCTCCTCCTGTAAAATTTTCTAATGGTCTGTTGGACAAATACGAACTAAGGCGACGAAGAATCTTGTGTGCATTGAACTTTTTAACTTAATATCTTAAAAGCATATTTCAGATTAGTAATCAAAAAATATATCCAAACCTTAATTTTGTAGTTCCAAAAAAGAGGTAGGACATGACAGAGACACGACGTCATCATTCTAGTAATTTCTGTCTTTAGTTTCTATACAAGACGTATAAGAACAAAGGCTGTGCGATGTGCGTACGACCTATTTTTGATACTACTTTATTTTAAACTCCTTTATGAAGTTTATTCTGTGAATTGTTTTTGGCAAACTCTGTCATACCGCGGAGTAAATTCTGTCTATTTTCAGAAAAAAGCAATTATTTTAACATTTCTTTAATCTGCAGGACAACTTTCGTTCTTCATAAAAATTGATAAAGAAGAATGCTATCAAAATGTAATGAATGGTCATTTACTGAACAACTGACATACACATATTAACGTCCATATTAAAATCAAGCCAGCTAACTGACTCAGAATCCAAAACATAAGCCGTCATAATACAAAATCCATTTCGATAGGTATGAAGGTTCTAGCTTCAAACCCTGTAACCTTTGACTTTTTATTTCCTTGTAGCCATTAATTCAGTTACGTAAACTTAAGATTCAAATCTGCCTTTTTGTTTTACGAGTCGACGACAAGTTTGTCGAAAAAATAAGTTTTTTTTTTATACCCACCAACCTCCGAATTTGAGGAAATTCCTATCAGATTCTGCCGTTATTGATTCCTCTGTAGAACTTATTTTACTCTGGATGGTATCTTTTTTCAATATTCTTACAAAAACGTCATGTTTTTTAAATTATTTTATTGATTTGTAAATAAATTAATCATCCTGGTGATTTATGTAAATCATAAAATGTAAATGATATGGTTACCAGTGGTTCAGCGTCCTTGAGGTGATTTTTCACAAAAAAGGCGCTATACAAGTCATCCGAATATTATTATCGAACCGAATATTATTATTAATACGGTAACGTCTGCGTGGTTGAATTTCAGAACCCAGTTTTGAGTGCATGTTGACGCCACGCCGTACGCGTCACGCCACAAATAACATCTGTGTACGTGGAATTCCAAACAAAACTGCTAATTCGGTTTTGAATTCCAGAGTTGTCACTAATTGTCGCCACTTTCGTCAGCAAGTCGGGCGGGAACGTGTCCTCCCTAGGTATAACTGCCAAGAATTAGTTAAAAAGTAGTATTTTCGGATATGGAAAGATTGACATTATTTGTATCAAGCGGCTATATATTACATATGACGTCATTGTCCCTCTCGGTTACTTTGTACCGGTGACTATAACTTGATGACATTGGATCCGAGGAACAGGCTATTTTTAAAACCAGTTCCTACTGGAATAAAATGATCAAACACTAACTGGGTGAAGCCGAACCAAAAGCCGCCCGCAAGGCCTAGCAAAACTAGCCTAGTTTTAACCGGCCTAGTTTTTAACTGCTAGTTAAATATTATTACAGTTTGATTAGATCTTCCTACAGTATTCTTCTTCTTCTTACGATGCCATCTACTATCGGAGGCTAGCTACCATCTGATAAACTCCCCGCAAACTGCTGCAGATCTGAATACGTATTCGGAACTGCACTCGCACCAATCAGGTTGATTACTTAACCATAATTTACGGCGTCTCCTCTGCCACGTCTTCATCAATCGCCCCCTGCTTTCACAATTGTGTAGGTAATCGCTTTTAATCCGTTCTTCGTCACATAACCAAGATAAAAAAGTTTGTTTTTTATTTATTTTCAAAGCTAATTTAAATAACTATAACGTCTAATCACCCCTATAAATTTCCGCGAATACTTTTATGTTCGTAAAATCTATATACACAACAATGAATGTTTCTTTGTTTGTCCCCATCGACCAAGATGATCGAAGTTTATGTCCCTTATTATTTCGTATAACATTCATTCGATTACCATGAAATTGTGGTGATTTGTTGTGCGCACTTGTCGTGCTAAGTTTACAATAGGTGGGGCGCGAATTGTTAGAAAAATGGGTGAATTTCATATAGTTTGGCGGTAGGAAGAGAAAGTGGGAAGGAGAGGGGGGGAGCCCAAAAGGGAGGATGAAGGCGGGGTAGGTGGAAGGCGAACGCATAAAGGGGGAAGTCGGGGAAGGCGGAAGGTAGCCTTGTGAGGGTAAGGAGACGTAGGAGGGGAACGGGGGCGGGAACAGGGACGCATTAAAAAGGACACGCAGGGAGAAATCATTTATTTCTTTTTGTGGTATTTCGAGGCATACCGTATTTGATAGTATCTAATAATCTCTTTAAAACGGATATAATCACTATCCGGAATACATAAGAGTAAATGTATGTAATGTAGTAAATGTATCTAGTTAATTGAATCACTCACGTGGTACAGGCAAGTCTCCTGCTTTTGCTATTAAGAAATTCTTTTAATGCTGCGTAAGCAAACACTTTTATTGATTTCTACCAAATAAAGGTAAATAAAGGAGTATGTAAAATAATCAGTAACAGTTTTGTAAATACTTCACCATGAGAACTTTTGCTGAGGTGTTCGCATGTTTTAGATTGTGTTGTCGTATACCTATGTATTAGGTTAATAGCTGTTAAATTACGCTAAAATACAGTACACAAATAGTAACTGTAGTAACAATGTAACGAAAAAATACTTCTCCTCAGGGCTTGTGTCATCTTTTGGAATGCTGTGTGAAGGGTATTTTTAGGAAAGGAAGGAGATGAAGTTCTGAAAAGGAAAAGGAGTGATGGTTGGTAGAAATCTGGGATCCAGGAGTGGCAGAAATATGAATCTAACCCTCCCAACGCGGTGCAAGGCGAGGTTTCGAGAGCGTTCTGCTGGATATGTCAAAAGGTCGCCCTCAACCAGTCTCTCCCAATCTGGCTTTTGTTGGTGGGCAGATGCATTCGCTGTATAGTATATTCGAAAAAAAAAACATCAGGAAATGGATATGACACTTTCTTTCTGAACGTGCCTAGTATTAAAACAATATTACTTATTTTTGTATATAGTAATAATCCCCCAAAAGTAAATCTAACAATACTTTCATTTCATTTTTGTATTCCAGGTAGAACATCTGGGCTTCGTTCATTGTTTTTAATTTCCCTGAATTTTCCCAACTAGTCCCGTGAAAAGAGTTACGGAAACCATTTACGTATTTTACGCCAACATGTCAAAAACTTTGTACTCAAACATTTGGAACTTTTTTTATGCAGGAATTTCTCTGGAAAAAATTCACCGAAGGAAGAAAAGTTTCCGTCAGTCATTCAATGCCGAATTTATACATTTTCTGTTTTGGTTATGACTTGAGATTATCACGCCCAAGAGCGTTATCGTGCACATATTAGATGCACATCTGCCCTCATGTTGGATAGTATAATGCTGTCAAAAACGTTGGCTAAAGAAGAAATAAGACCAAAACGACATGATAACAAACATTAATCAGTAAAAAAATTCTTTTTTGTGCAATTAAAATGATATACCTCTAACAGAATGCAACTTTTAAAATATTTTTAACTCAGCTTCTCGTTGCCCAGTTTATCTCAACCGGTTTGTTTTTGGTTTATAAATGAATTTAGACGTTCCGTTTCCGGTTCAAGATGGTGACCGTTTAAATGGTTCAGTGAATATTTGTCAAATGTGAAAGATTAAAAATGAAATGTCATGAAACATTTTTGAACAAATTATACATTCCTTATTGGAAACCTAAAAAAAATTCAAACGAAATATTGGTTTATAATTAAGTAGATAGGAATTACAGTATATACTTACAAATCTTATAATTTGACAGAAAATTTTGGTTTTAATTTTTTATAGAAAATTAGAAACACATTTTTTTGGATAAGAGTTCTTCTACTAATGCAATTTATTGTAGTTTGTATATAAACACGTCAATTAAAAGATTATTTTTTTTCATTTTTGATATAATGGCAATTCTTTAGAATTTAACAAAAGGTTCATATGTTGAAATTGAACTTGTTAGTGATTTTATATTTTTTGGGTGACTCGACAGTAGTTGATCCTCAGAGAGTTGTCCCCCCCCCCCCCCCTCCTCCCCGAAATTATAATTATTATAAAAATATAATTTTTAGTTCATTATTTACCAATTTCACACATAAATTCTACTTCAAAAATACCTTCAATGATACATTTATTTACGGGGTCAATTTTTCGTACTAATACGCTGGTATACGCAAAATATAGACAAGCAGTTTTATCCTTGCTGTTTAAAAATATGTTTTATAATAAAACGGCTAAATTTTGGATAAAAGTATGCATGGGGGACAAATGACAAGTGATCAACTGTCGTGGAATCATATTTATGTACCTGTAGGTAGTGTTTTAAGGTTTAGATGAGCTTTGACAGCCTGTTGATTGATTTTAAATGACGTTCGTAACTCTAGAATATTGTTTTAAGCCGGCATCAAAGATCTGCGAGAACCGGCTTTTCCAAAGTTTATTATACGTCTACTTTCGTTCTTTAAATATAAGATTCTCTTAGATTAGATCAGTTGTGAAGGCACCATCAGTAGGACTTGTGTCACACGTAGCTATAAAGATAAAATATCATTTGGCTTGGCCTATTTCAGCTTATCGCTCACCGTATATTCCCATTGGAAATGTACGGCGAGCGTTATGCCGGAAAACGCCAAGCCAAACGATCATTTATAGCTAGCTATGTGTGACACAAGTCTTAAGCGTTCGCACTTTTTTCGCTTAAGTCAAAAATTTATTTATGCCCAAAAAAAAGGGACAAAAATAATACAGACATCCTGTAAAGACAATAAATAATTGTTCAAAAATAGTTATTAAAAAAAAATTAGACGCATTGAATGATTCAGAGTGTGCAAGAATTTATATGAAATTTTGTTCTCTGGTGACTTTTTGAGATATCTTTTTAAATTTTTTTTTCTTCATTATCCAAGAGAATAATTCTTCCGTATGCCATCACTGGTCACTCTGTCGGGTAACCGCCCAACTCCTCACCCTCTGTTTAATACCAACTGATTTTTTAATGTTTTAAGTTGAAAAAAAAACATCTAAAATGTCACCGGAGACCAACATTTCACTTACATTTTTTACTCCAAATAATATCAGGAACCACAGGAATCAGGAATAAAGTAAGTCAAGTACGTCCATCAATCTCTCGATATATGTATTTAGGTGTTAATATGTATTTAGGTCTTAATTCGTTGCTAATCAAAAATAGCTCGTGTTTGGAAAGGGAGTAATTGGTTTTCCGTATAAATTTCTCATTTAAAAAATCTAATATTTTAAAACGTCGTATTTCCAAAAAAATCGAGTTTAAATCGATTGTTATTTAGAAAGCTCGTTGTTATTTTATTAAATGTATTTTTTTATTTTTAACAATAAAAAAATACATTTTCTTACGTAAATCGATACTTATCGTCTCACTTTCATCGTCTTGTAATAACAAAAGAATTTCACAATTTTGAATTACTGATTGGGGTATAACTTAAACCCCAACTCTCTGTCATCTGATGTGTCAAAACAAAGTTACAGTAATTAATTTATTCAAAATTTATTCCCTACGCATCAAAGTCGGGAAGAACGGCCCTGAACCAAATGATTATATTTATAGGGAAATATTACGTAAGTTCCTATCTTCTATAACTTGGCTGTATGAATTGAATAGTTGAATATTGGATATCCCATTCTTCCTTTTCAAATATTGCGAATAATAATAAAACGAATATCATCCCTCATATTTTTCTGTATGTATTAGGCTATTCTTACATTTTTTTCTTTCCCTCTTCAGTTTTGAGTAACGACAAGCTTTTTAAAGTGATGCCAATTAAAGTTTTCAAATTCCTTATTAATTTTTACAGTAATACAATGTTAGCACATTACAATTATATGAACAGTAACACATTTTTAATGTCATTTAAAAGTACTATGTACAACGGCCACGCAATATTTAAAGGGAATGGTAACTTACCGGGCAACTTAAGAAATTATTTGTTTTTTTTTTAAAGACTGGCACACATTACCGTGATACGAATAACCTGGCAATATTTCTACTATTAGCATTATTATAAGCGGAAGATGTTGGTTATGAAATGATCTAGGCCTGGGTGGGAACCCGACGCATTTGCCAACTCAACCGCTGACCAGGGAAAAAAGGGAAAAAAAATTAAAAGTATTTAATATCTTATGTTGCTTCATGAGGTCAAACCAATAATCATGTATCATGGTAAGCATTTACCCAACTGACATTTCAGGGGAAATTCATCGAAGACTTGGTAAAAGATGATGCCAGACCTTATGGAAAAAATTACACGACTATTAGAAGTTGCAAACTGAATGTTGAAAATGTAAGTGAAAAAATTTAAAAACCTCCCGTAGGGACACCAGAAGAAGAACAATCTATTGGAGTTACAATGTATACTACCCCCATTATGGCCCACTATTGCAATTTTGTGGAGACGACGATAACACTACCTTCCACCTGAAAATGCAAGAATTGTCCTTACAATTTGCTTTGTATTAATTTTATTTTATTTGTGATTAAAATTAAATTAACAAAATAATAATACATCACGTAACAATTATTAACTATTTTAAATTGGTAAAATATAAAGCTAACATTATAAAGATACAACGTAGGTGTAAATATAAAAAATATTATAGTATCTAAAATATTGGACAATTAAGTAAAAATACATTCAATAATGATAACACAATACAACAGAATATATATAACAATCATCAATTCCAGCCCACTGGTTTTCGATAAAAAAATAACGTGAGTTTTATTTCTAAATTCATACAGCTTTTCTCACTTTTTATTAAATCCGGAAAATCGATCATAGTTATTAGTAACGGTATTGTGCGCTGTCATCTGGGTAAACATATTTTTTTTAAAGAAAGGCAAACATTCCCTGGTTACGAATAACCCAAAAATGTTTGAAAATCTCCTACTACCTGTGAAAATGTTGCTTGTTTCGCGATGACTTAGCCAGCCGAGGAATCGAACTCGCGACGCCCAGGTGGGACCTAAACGCGATGCCACTGACCGGTTATAAATATTTTCCCAAATGTTCTAGAAAAACTTTCAGAAGAGCATTTTTTCAAATAGTTTTACAACCGGTAGGACCTTCAATTTATCAAAAAATTCACTCTTTGTTCGTTTGTCTGTTTTTAAAGTTTGAAAAACTCCTGGTTTTTAAAGAATAACTTTAATAATCATTTATGTGTTATTACTATCGGATATAAGTTTGTCTTATAAATGCTTCCCTATACGATAACACAAGACTTTTATTTTAAGAAAACCTAATATCACCGATTCACTATTAAGAGGTAAGGATTGATAGAATCTCATCCGTTGCTTTCATGTAAATTCACTGTAAATATTGAAGTTTCACGCGTGGTTTCAGATTTGATACAAAAAAAAAGATTTTTCGTAGATCTTTGGTTGAATGTCAAAATTATGTCATTTGGTATTAAGCGCACGTAAAATAGTGCCGGCGTGAACGTGTTCAAAAACACTTACAGCGCCATCAAAGTATCATCAATTTCCTGGCGCTTAGGAAAAAAGCTCCCATCATATGGCGACGCGAATTTCAACATGAAAATATTTACGTAAAAGTTCGGAACTCTGTGCCATATTTGGGAAAGCTCCGCCATATGATTAACGACACAAAACAGATTGTGGATGACGTGGCCCGTTTTGCATGAGAGATAAAACGCGATGAGCTTCATCATTTATTATGGACCCGAGCCTCTATCCTGGCCACATATCATTCCGGAACTGTTTTAGAATTGTACAATGGATGCTTAGAAAGTTCGCCTTTTTTTGCCAAGACCAATCTTTTTTGGCCGTCAACAAAAGTTTATTTCATAGATAAATTTTATTGAAAACTCTTCACTCCGGATGTCGAATGTACTAAGAACGTGACTGCTGATATTTATTATGCTTTTATTAGTTTTACTTAAAAAAATATATACTTTAGTCAGATCATGTCAAATATCTGTATAATATATAGTAATGTATGATACTCTAATGTAAGAATGTGAAAGAAGCAAAGTTTTTCTTTGTTTTAGAACCTTTATTCTTTTCCGGAAAGATTTTTTCTGAACAGTTACCATATTCGACATGCGGTAGCTTACAAATTTAATTTGTCCGATTGTTTTTGAAGTGAAACTTCTATAGCTCCTTTATGATTTGAAATTCGAACGAAACGGAAGTGCGTCACTAAAATTTATTTTTACCAATAAATAATCACCATGGCAGAAAAACTAGAAATTTTAACTAACTACTTTTATGTTATTATTAATTTAATATTTCATGACCCCCACCCTAATTTCCAGTGTGGACAAGTCTCCCCCACTTTTTGCGGTTCTGTACTGAATTGAGAGCCATGGACACGAACGTATAACCTTCAGGACGCCAATGATTATCACTCCAGCGTAATGGTGACTTTTCTCTGTTTCTCCTTCCTAGCACTTTGATAGTACCTATGAGTTTCTTCAAGTTGGAGTTCACAGTTTGGCTAGCAAAGTGTCCAAAATATCTTACAATACACTCCATGCAAACATTTAAAAGCCTGTTGTGGACGCCTAGCTCTTCCAGAATGGTTTGTGTCCAGCTGTCCATAGAATATTAAACATTTTTCTCCAACACCACATTTCGAGGGCATCTATCAGCTTTCTTTCGTTGACTCTAAATGTCTTTGTTTCTACACCGTATAGAAATGCAGGGAAAATCAGCTCCCGTACGAAATAATTAAAATAACACTATATACATAATTTTTTTTAACAATCAATTATATAATTTATAAGCACACAGTAAAGATTTTTTTGTTGGTAAATACGTGTTTGCATGATGTGAACATTGGTTATTGGGTTGTTTATGTTATCAACCTGATAATGTTTTAAATTTTCTAATTTATTGATACTGGAATCTATTAATAATGATATCAGTATTGTAAATAAGACGGCAAATACAATCCAAACCATCAATTCGAATGTAAACTATTGGAAGTACCTACTTTTCCTTTTCCTTAATATTTAAAAATATGCATATGCTTTATATTTGTATCAACATGGTCGGAAGTTATAATAGTTGTAGAGTTAAAAGCTTGAGGTATCCCGTTGAAATAAAAAATAACGAAGCTGTAAAATTTAGAATGAACTTTAAGTTAATAGTTTATTACAATGATTCCGCTTTCCTTTAGCAAAACTTTAGGGTTATATTTATCCGTTTAATATTGCAACAACACTCTGGCCAGTGTCCAAGTGTTATGAGTGCCAGAGAATAATGGATATAGTTTGTTTTCCTTTGGGGGGAGAAATAAAGCTACGTTGGCTACTTTTGTCAGAACAAAAGGCCACTGCGGCCAAACGAAGGCAGCCGAATGCCCGAAGGTGATGGAAATTATGATTACATAAGTTATAGAACCGCTTCCGGAATAATAACACAGTTCAGCACACTTTATCTTGCCTCTGGCTGTTGCCGTGTTTCGTCATAAGATTAATAGACGTAACCCTGAAATGGTTTTTTTTTCATATTTTAGGGTACCTTTCGAAGTTCTTAGCAGAAAATTTCGACAACAGGTTTAACGAACAATGTTGAAAAGGGCAAAAGAGCAAAAGGGCATTTAAAATTAAGAAATTTTGTTGTGTATTGCTAAGAGTCTCAACTATTCGAAGCCATTGAAAAGTATACCCAAATGGAATGTGTTACGATGCTGCAAGAAGTTGAAAAAGGAAGGAAATTGAGAAAGGAAAGGTTGTGAAGTACAGATCTATAAATCAGCCAAAAAACATGTTGAGTTTTGTCATACACAATTCAAAGGAGTTGACCAAATTAGCAATAAGTCTGTTTTACTTGCGTAGCCTTCTCGAGAGTGAAACTCAGGTATGGGGGCATGAAAACACCATTTCTGTACTAATGGTCGAGAACATATAAAATATTTTTTTCTATACCTTTACATAAGAGAATTTTTTGTTTCCAACTGTGTTTATCTCGGGAATACTGGTTGTCTGCAGCCAAAGTTTTAGGAGAGATAACGAATTACTGCTGATGGCTTATAGCTTCTGAACGGTTTAATATCAGTTCCAGACATTCTGAAAAATAGGATTCTACCCTCGAGGGCTTCTGATTCTTCCCTTGTGCATAACTAACTTACCTATCCTGGTGCCACTGGGAAGAGTTACTAGGTTAATTAATAGCCACGAAAACTTCAGCAGGAAATGTGGATATTTTCCATTTGTCCTACAATAAATTTAAGCAAGAAATATTGTTTAGCCTTCAACTATGTGAACCTATGTGTAATATTTTTCATCCTACATGCCTTCTTATCTACTTATTTTGTCAAGTTAATTTGTTGTTATATTCATTACTGTTTTGCATTGGAGAAATTGGTTTTTATACAGTATTCGCAAAATAAAGTGTCGATTTATTTTTAGTTGGTGGTCTTTCACCATGGTGATACTGAGAATATCTGCCAATCTTCCTTCAGCTGTGTTACCGATTCGCACAAATGATATTATTGTCAATAATCAGTAGGACTATGGCACTCTCAGAAGGGCGATTCTGTATCTTTTGGGACATCACAGATATCACAGAAATTTGACAGCCGATAACGCACGATGGACGCCTTCCGGTATCCTTTGCTTTTTTGTCTCGTAACGCTAACTTAACTCAAAAGATAACACAAAAGATACAGTATCACCTTTCAGAGCACTGAAAATTAACCAGATATGCAGAGCTGGTTACGTTCCAACCTTATTTTTAACTCCCCATTTCCTGAAGCAATTTGAATGCCACGGTTCCATTATCTAGATAATTCTATTGAAAAATAAATAACTTTTTAATTTTTTTTTATGTTAATACGCACAAGAGTTCTAACTGCTCCCGTCTCGAGCCAGTGAGACTATGGCATCCCCAATACATACCCCGTTATGAGGCTGAGGGTAGTGGGGAGGGGAATTAGATGGGGAAAAGGAATGTTGGGAAGTGGCTGGCTACTCAGATCTGGTCGCCTAACACGGCTAAAGCCATTCCAAGCAACTTTTCAATTCTGAACGGTGGTCTTCCACTAGGGCGATACTGAGAGTATTTTCTACTTCGAAACGTGCCACAAAAATACATCAAATTATTTTTAATGAATTATTTGTGAAATAACTCAATAAATACTATTAAATCTATTTGCGCACGCCGGGATTTGATCCCACCTCCTTCGGTTTGCGAATCAAGAGTCTTACCCTACTCAAAGTTACTTGAAGAAGAGCTAAATTATACATTTTATTCTTCATTAAATCTGCATAATACATGAATTAATACAAAATGTAATGTTATGTAGTACTTTTGCAAAGCAAGTTATAATATGATAATATTGATATGTTTTTGAAGGATGAACTCAAAACAAGTTAGTTAGAATTACGAATGTACCTACTTATTGTATTTTCAAATTATAATACATTCAAAATGTAGATTAGATTTAACGACGGAGCACAGTTTGCTGCTAGGGTCGCCAGATGGTGTATGCTGTTTATTCCTGAGGTTTGTTTCTCGGATATCTTGGATAAATAATTTCTCCCGGGAGATAATTATTATTTCATCCGTCAGACATTTTGAATTATTCTGTAATTCTACAAGACGCTTTGTGAAAATAAGCTCTTGACTGGAGAGCGTAATTGGTTCGGTCGCTTGAAAATAACGCAAATGGATGGATGCCTTGTAAAACCGACAGAGGAAAATTTAAGCTTAAAATGTTCTATAAAAATTAAAAAAGATTTGATGTTGCTTTTAAAGTTTTACAAATTTATAAAAAAAGTTTCGAAAGCAAGCGGAGATTACGTAACTCCAAAAATTAAAGGTAAACACCATTTTCACAAATAACATATTTCGTTACTTCATTTTTAATTTTTTGTATATATTTCTATTCTTTTACTTTGATCGATATTTCTTGGAAGATTTTCACTTATGTGTACAGTAATGAGTTTTGTGATTTTAATTTCTTACAAAAGGGAAGTGTACTTATATTTTTTCATCTTGTAAAGTGATTTGATTATATTTATGGTGACCTTTCATAAAAATTCTGAACTTTGTTGAACGTTTTAAAAAGAAAAACTATTTTAAATGAGTCAACATTTTGCTTGAAAGACAATGCGTTCAGACTCCTCTTATTTTTAATATATTTTGAATATTAGTTTGGTCTTAATTGAAGGTAGTTATCTAAAAGGCAATCAATCCACAATTTTAGCAAAAAGAAAGTATTTTTGTCCTCCTACCAAGTAAGGTTAATAATTCCATTATTACTAAAATCATTATCACTCATAATGATTTTAATTCTAATGGCTTAATCTTGTAAACTCTTCTCTCCTTGCCAAAAACAAAATACTGCTACAATTACTAATTTTGGGAGCAATGAGTCATATTACGGTTTTATAAAACTCTTCACAGATGTCTTTTTAACCTTTCAACCATCTCAAGATTACACCCAAATATTGAATTTCGAATTCTTTCTTTAAAATGTCTCCATCCGTTGTTATCAAAGGAGTATCTTATATTATTTTATTATATCGGATTTTCGTAAATTTGGTTTTGTTCAGATTTCACCATAATTTTTTTTAAGCCAATGAGCTGCACTATTGAGACTTTGGTTGAGACCATAGTTTAGTTGGCCATTAATTGATACATAATTTATATGCACATCATCTACAAATAGGTTAAGGCAAATTATAAGAAATTTTATTATGTTATTTATGTTTATTATAAAAAGGATCGGTCCACGAGCTGAACTGAAAAATTGAACTGAATTCAAGGGCACGTGATTCCTGCCCGTTTACGTGAATTTCTTAAACTAAACCGTCTGTTAATATTCCACACTGGGGGTATCATGGTTTATCCCCAAACCAAATGAAATCCACACACAAGTGCGCAAGCGCGGTGTCATGTATTGCCTAGAATCGAGAAAGAAATACAAGGAATTCAAGTAATGCTTAAGAAAAACCGCTGCGCTGCCTTTTTTACATGGAACTTAATTTTGGATTTGAGGCCAGTATACCAAGCCAAACTGAATAATTATAATTATATTTAATTTATTTTTGTTTTAAATTATTGAATATAGGTACCTAGATGTATAAGGAAAATTTTTTTTCATAATTTATTTTTAATTTGACATTTTTTATGAGTAAGTTATCTTTTTTTTTTAATCTTATCTCAGCTAATGAGTTAGTATAATTGAAATTAAATGAAAAATTAAACATTGTATAAGGGCATTTTTTTGGATAGAAATTTTAATTGACTTTCGACAAATTTGTCTTAATAACGTAAGTCATCAAAATGCATTTCTAATTTTTATTTCGTATTTCTTTAGTAAATAAAACAAAATGATTTTTTTCATTAATTCACAATGAAAATAATATAATTCGCAAAAGTTACCTCTAAAATCATGAAAAATTGATTTCTTTACTAGCCTTCATTTAATCATTCAAAACAAAAATTAATTAAGTAGCACTCGTCCGTACTAGATATTTGCTATACCTTTGGATTAGAATATAATTTTTCAGTTTGGTTAACACGGCGTCAGCACCGTCAAAATATGTAACAACAATAATAGGGTTGGGTCTAGGAGACCCGAATAAAAAACTCGCTATGATTTCAATATTTAAAAGAAATTTAGTACTTAACATATTGCAATAATTTGATAAAACAACTATATTGTTTGCAAGATTATGGTTAAAGTAAAACAACTTCATATAAAAGACATTAATTGATAATGACATTTTTGTAAAAGTATAATAAAATTTTAACAAAATAGACAACCTCTGTCTTAAAGTTATAAAACTTAAATAAAACATAAACTTTTTTCTCATAATGTGAACTAATATCATAGATATGAATGAGATCTATAGTAGGACTAAGAATAATAAATCAGTCCCATGAGTTAATCTTATATAAAATCATTTGTATGATAATATGTAAGACTAACTCATATCCCGAAATTACGACACGAAATGTATGGTTGGGTCATATTTACCTTTTTCGTGTTTAACCATGAATATTCACCGTTGCGGCCACTACACCACTGAACAGCGATAGCCCGCGGGAAGGGGAAATTGTTAGCTTCAGCTACTGAGAAGTATGGCAACGTCGCACAAAAATTCTAAGAAATAAGCTTTTTTTTTAAATGGCGCGTGTCAAATTGACCCAACTGTGCGAACGCCGGGTTAAGTATTTTGGCCTAAAATCCAAAATTAATTTTGGTTAAAAAGTGCTGCGCAGCCGTTCCCTTGGGCTTGAAGGGACACCGCGGAATGTTCTCATATTTGTGATATGCACTTCAGTACTGTCGATTTATTTTTCCATATTCATTGCTCATTGCCTTTTCTCTCGCTATAAGAAAAAGAAGAGGAATACATAATTCTTTCATACATAAAAATCGTGTTGAAGAAAGGTAATACAAAAGCTGGAAAATTACTTGTACGAGGTCCTCTGGCAAAGAATCATTAAATTTCTGGCAAGATCCTAAGATCTAAAATACAGGCTCCTTAATCCAAATTATAGAAAAATAGTTTTACTTTTGGCTTAAACTTTCCATACATAAAAATAACGTTTCAATTTATATGTACACTTCTGAAATGCCACGTGTTGCTTTCTCCGATATATTCTGCAGTTTCTTAGGTAAACGCAAGTTTGGGAAGTGTATGCTGCAGATCGGTTCAAAAATTCTAAGGCCTTTTCAAACAACCCCAACGCAACGTTTCTATTATAAATGTTGGTTTCTCTCCTAATAATTTGTCCTGGGAGTATAAAATATAATTTATATTTATTTTTCTGAGTTTGAATAGAAAAATCTTACAAAAACTCAGTTAATACACAAATTAGCAAATAAAATTATTTTTTTTAAATCTACTCAGCCAAAGGATGCATAATATACGAAATTTTAAAAAAGATTTCATAACTCAAACAAATGACAAATAATACAAAGAAGGGCAAGAGACAAAAGAGTCACACAGAGAGAAACAATTAACATATAAAATAGTAGGCTTAGCATGAATTTTAGCAAAAGCACAATTTTTTTCTGAATCCTTATAAATTGTCGACGAAAATGTCTACTTCAGCACACTCTACGTTATTATTAGGTCGACACATTTGGGTCAGAGGACTAAAGTGAGCACCTAGTTGGAACCTATTACAATTTTTTGTATTTCTTGGGCATTAACTATGTAACAATTTCTAGACATTTTGTTTTTTTAAGAGTTTTATTAAATGTACATTTGTTACTTAAATTTAATTTTTCCGCGACAGGTTTCGATTATTTGTTTTAATTCTGCTCGTGAATGATACGGTTGTATCGAAACCGGTCGCGGAAAAATTAAATTTAAGTAACAAATGTACATTTAATAAAAATCTTCAAAAAACAAAAGGAACCTATTACAAATAATAGCATTTCAACAGTTAACATACTTTAACATTAGTAATAAGTATATATGAGCATTACTTATTTCTGTACAATTTTCGTGTAATGAACATGAACGACATTGTAACGACAACAAATTTGACCACAAAATTCATCAGCCTTCACTTAATGGCATAAAAAATGTTGTAACCCCCGCTGCGTATAACAATAAAACCGTACGATAATCTGTGTTGTATATCATACGCACAAATAGGTCATTATCGTATTTTTTTACAACCCTTCGGAAAACATATTTTCTTAAACTCCAATAAATGCTTCATTCTGGGAGGCATTTTGGAACATTCATTCGGTTGTAAATCACGTTTACTTTCGTACCGTTAGGCACCCAAACAATAATATCGATTACGGGCATTTTTGAAGATTTCTGGGGGATTCCCGAATCATAAAAAGATAGAAAACATTTTTTTAAAGTTACGAGCATTTAAATACATTTTTAGTCTTCTGCGTAGCATCCAAAATTGATCTTAAAAAAAGATTTTTGGGATGTTTAAAAAATGGATTGAAACATTTCTTTTGAGTTTTCTTGAGAGTTACATATTACATAATTATTTTTATTTGTATTCAACAGACCAGTTCCAAACAGTTCACGACGTGGTCGTAGGCAATTTAAGTTGTTATTAGTCAGATGTGAAGTCGGGTGGGAGGATGGGAGATATCGATGAAAGAGATTGGAAAGTAGCTGTTTTTTTTACATTAGCTCCTCACAGAAGACCCTGATACACTGCGATACGATACAAGTGTACTATACTCCAACCAGGAGCGCTCCTGTCCCTGTAAGACCGGTTCACCAGGTGGCACTGATTTGTTAAGACTTGGATCATGTGCTCTGAGAATGGGAAGGAGGTTGTTTAATCGTGGCATAATAAGCCATTATGAATAAAGGAATGGGTTGAAGGTTATGATTTTTTTCTTCTTGTCACTTCTCGGCTCTTCTTGGGTCTTCTCGACACTTCTTGGCTCGTCATGTCTCTTTTTGCCTCTTCTTGGATCTTCTCTTCTCTTTTTGTATCTTCTTGCCTCTTTTTGTCTCTTCTTGGTTCTTCTTGGTTCTTCTCGTCTCTTCTTGCCCCTTCTTGGCTCTTCTTGTCCGTTCTTGGATCTTCTAGTCTCTTCGTGGTTTTTTGTAGTTTTCTTATCTCTTCTTGTTTTTTCTTGTCTTTTCTGGGATATTATCGTATTTTCTTGTTTGCCTCTTCTTTTTTTATTAACAAAATCAAAAACAGAATCAAAAACAAAATTAAAATCAAAAACAAAATAAAAAACACAATCAAAAGCAATATACTCCTTCAGGCAAGATGAAAAAAACAGTAGACTTGGAAAATTACAATAAAAAGAAGAGATAAGTCGAAAAAGGACTATGTTGAAAGTTTGTTTAATTAAATTTGTTGTTCTTATTTCGAATATAAATTCTATTATGACTTGTTTACATTTAGAGAATGATGTGTTAGATATGTGAACAACATCTTTATAGTTATTACCCAATTTTTTTATACGGTTAACGGGAGTATACAACAATAGATCGTTAAATGTTGCCACGATGTTGGTTTGCAAGATATATGGAAAGAAATCAAGTATACGTAATAGTTAACAGTTGAAAATTATTGAATTTATGATCTTCTATAAACGTGTTAAGTTAGTACTATTCTACGTTCGGATAATTTTAATAAATTAAATAGACATCGTAAATACTTATAGATGACACAATTCCTATTCTGAAATTAATAAATCTTAAGAATTTTTTTTTTTATAATTTATTTCGTGAATTTATGGCTAGCATAACTGTCAAGTCGACTCTTTTCTAATGAATGACATGAGGTGCAAAATTTAAAAGGTTTGAATATTTCAAAATTGGCTACATATTCTGTTTACAAAACCCAATATTTTCAAAACATTATTATTTGATGTATTTAATTTCAACATTTAAATTAATAAAAATTAATGTTTCGTAGTTTGTCCCTTATGCTTTCCTAAACCATTTAACCGATTGCAATGAAACTTTGGGGACTCGTTTTACGCACGCCCGAAAAGGTTTCTATATATAACGGTGAGCTGTGGCGTTATGAAATTATTTCCTTTACCTTTCTTCCGATTGCGATGAAACTTTTGCGAGTTTTTGCACGCATGTCCGCAAAGGTTTCTATATATTCTGGCATTAAGAAATTTGCAATTTTTTAAAAATAGGTGGTTGTTTGAAAACTTTGTGTATTTCATATAGCTTAGTGATAGGGAGGGAAGGAGGGAGGGGTAGGGGGATTCGGGAGGGAAGAAGGGAACGAAAGACGGGGGGGGTTGCGAGTGGAAGACGAGAGAGGGGGACGTGAGAGTCGTGGAAGGGGGAAGCGGGAGGGTGGAAGACGGGAAAGGTGGAAGAGGAACGCGAGAGGAAAAGGGAACACGGGAAGGGAACGAGGGCGGCAACGGGGACGCATTGGAAAGGACACACAGAGAGGAAAAATTTATTTATTTTTGTAGTATTGCAACGCATGCGAGTACTCGCTACTGGTTCATAAAGTTCAGTTTTCGATCAAAGTTTACATTTAAATCATTCACCTTGGTTTCAGTTGTTGTGCACTTCATCATTGATGGCGTGCTCATAAATGAAGGGATTTTTATTCAATGAAATCTCACATTTAGATATTTGCAATAGTTGTAGAAATGTTTGACAGTTATTCATATTTCTAATAGCTTTGAATATTTTCATATCGTCCGCAAATATTAAAACTTGGGCTTTGTTGAAAATAGCAAAAACGTTATTCACAAATATTAAAAATAAAATTAGTCCCAAATATGAGCTTTGGGGAAGACCGCTGCTAGCGATAAATTTATATGAAGTACAGCCATCAATTTTAACAAAAGCCAATTTGATGTTACTTAAATAACTAAGTTAAACCATGTATATAAAATACCCTGCCATTTCTAATTTATGAAGCTTTTTCAACAACAGTCATGATTATCTCTGTCGAGAAAAATCTTAAGGAAAGAAGGCTTAATTCAAAGTTCAGGCACTTTTTCTAAAAATGAGAAAATTGGTACCCGCATTGAGAATCGAACCATATCCGCCCAATTACTAGCCGAGCGACTTATCCACCGGGTAACATTATGTTTAAAATAACGACATTATCGATTTTTTTTTAAATTTGTAAATAGCAGGTTGTAAAACTTTAAGACGCACATTAATTTAAAATGAATTTTATTAATCACTGTATACTACAAAATCTTACCATACTATTACGGGCGTTGACCTCACAGAAAAGCCTTTGACACCCCATTTGGGGCCGTGACCCTACAGTTGAGAACCAATGATTTAAAGCCATTTTTTTTTAAATTCTTAATTCAATTGCTTATCGAATTTCAGAATGTGTAGTATGTGTAGTGTGTAGGGTCTTGACTCGGGCGCAAGAGTCCGAGTGGCAGCTGTTTACTGCCATTTCTTGAACTTTGTGAACTTTCCAGTTCTGCGGAGGTCGTAAAAAATGTAATTAGACCTTGCAAGGGAGAAGCCAACGTGAAATTATATTGCTGTGAGCAAATGTTCAACTTTTGGAAATAACGTTTCACCGCATTACCAAGCTGTATGTACGAGTAGGTTTCCTCAACGTGGTGCAAAGTCTTTTTCTTATTGATACGTCTTCGCAATAATTTTGGGGTAAGAAATAAAGTCATGGTTGTGTAAGATTGGGTTCAAGTCCCTATAGACAAAAGGCGTCAGGATGGAATGCTGCACTTGTTCTACTGGAATTTCATTGGAAGATGCTTTGAGGAAATAACTAACATCCGGCACCGGTGCATGATCGGGAAATACGCTAAACGAGCGCCCAACGTTCTTCTATATGATACTATTGGTATTATTATAATAATCCCCACAACACGGGCATGTACCAAGCATGGTGGTCAAAAAATCCTAAAATTCATGTAACAAACAATTCCATCAATAAAGGTCGAAATTCGACCATAATTAATTTAAATTGAATGTATTTTTATGCATAATTTAAAAAAAAATTAACATTTTGCACTCCTTCTCTATATAAACTATGTTTGCGAAATGTCATACTCCTCCGTCCGCGCAAATTTCGTAAAAAGGGCTACAAAGTTTTTGCTTCACGTATTAATATATAGAAGATAACTCCATGACATTATCTACGCCTACTTCTATAGGATTATCTTTGTTTCATGACCTCTTCTTGTAAAGCGTTTGTCAACTGATTGTTAACCAGATTAGTTTAATAAATAAAATTGCAAATATAATCATGTTCTGATTAAACATAACTTTTCTACGACTATCATGTCTATCATTTTTCCTACATGTTCAACAGCTCGGCTGGAACAATTTACCGGCCTCTCCCACCTTCAACATGGGTCTCTTCTAATTTATTACTTCTCCTCCATTCAGCATTCCCGAAAATGACATATGCCGCGAGGGAAATTAATTTCCTCAAGGCCTCCTGTGTGAATTCAATGTGAAAATAATAACACAATTTTGTTCGTCATAATATTTGTACATTTTTTCATTATCGCCTTTATCACAGTACTTTATTTTATTTTATCTCTTTTTATTTAATTTCAAATCATTTATTATTACAAAAATAGTTAACAAAATAAATAATCAATTTTCTAAACCAATGGCAAAAAAAATAAGACCACCGCAAGGATCGGTCCTTGGACCTCTATTGTTCATACTCTATATTAATGACATGGTGAAAATATTTTCAAAATGCAAAGTACGACTATTTGCCGATGATACACTAATATACTTAATTAGTGATAACTACGAAGAACTAATACATATTTTAAATAATGAACTAAATAATGTATCAAGATGGCAAAAAATAAATAAGCTTAAATTAAAAACAAAAAAAAAACAAATGTTTGGTGATTGGGTATAAGAAGACATCCAGTGAAAGTAACCAGTGCTCAACTATCCTTTTCCTGTGTAACGAACGAGAACAAAATAAGTTTCAAATTCTCCAAAACAGGGCCATGAGAATAATACTTCGGCAAAATAGATTCTCAAAAGTAAATAAAATGTTAAAGGAACTAAATTGGCTAACCGTAAAACAGATGCTGACCCTGCACACGATGATATTTATCCATAAAATAGTGAACAACATGTAACCAAAATACTTCTCAAAAAAAATTATATACAACAAGGGCATTCACAGACACAACACAAGGACTTGCAAGGAAATCAGACTACAAAAAAAGGACAAAACGAATACGCAGAACAGTTAACTATACAAAGGGATGAAGTTATACAACAATCTACCAGAAACTTTAAAGGCCGCACCAATTGGAAAGTTCCAAATGTATTGTAGGAGATAAATAAAGCAAGAAAAAATATAGTTTGAAATATGATATGATATAATTAATTAGGAAATTGTAAACTTAAATGTACAATTTACTAAAATAAAACTAATAAATAAAAAAAAAATTAAAAATAACGTTATTTTTCTTTTTATTGTATTTTATATAATTGTACAATAAGAGCTTCAACACTGCAAAGCATCCAGTGAGGCCTATAATATCAAATAATGCTTGAAAACATATAATGTCGTTGAATCAATAAAAATAAAATGACTATGATGTTAAGTGTTATAACAACTTTAGTATAATGTGATGAAATATTTCATTTTTGTCTTTTTTAATGGGTGAATGTCGGAAAATTATAATAATAATACGTCAGAACGAGTGATTTATGTATTTGGAATGTGTGAAATATTCTATCTGGAATCCGAATCGTTCGTTTGGAATGATGGCGAAACCATTAAATGCATTTTTTTAAATAATTTCAATAAAATATACGATACATTGAAAAAGCTTCTAGAACCTACGATATATGTCTTGAATTGGCGGAAAAAGTCATTAGAAAGTGTGTCATACTCAAACTATTGGAACTCATACCAAGGCAAAAAGTAGTAGACAAAGGAAAGTTAGTTCATATATTTTTGTAAGTAACCATGTACAAAGCTGGTTTCCATGGGATGTAGAATAAATAATATTCCATTTTTTTATCTTTGATGATATTGCGATGCTCAATGATGACAATTTAATAACATTGCTCCGATAAGACTTCATGAAAGACTTACAAAATCCACTTACAATTTATTTTGGAAGACTTCCAAATCTCCTCAGTCTTTGAGAAACTAATGATAGGGGGATGGAATCTTGCAGAGATATAATGAAACGTGAGAAGACTAAACAACAGGATGTCAATTTGCTTTTAAGATTTCCAGTACAACAACGAATTCTGTGTATTAGCATCAAATTTTAAATATGGCACCGGATCAACCTTATAAAGCCCTTAAATATTTTTAAAAACTTTTGTCAATTTTTTTTTTCAAAACTTCCATTTATTTTTAAACCTGAACTGATTTCTCGTTAAATGTCAAAATAAATTTAGATTTGTCAAGTCATTTCGTTTTATATTTCCTATAATTTTAATTTCGTAATACTCAAGATAAATAAGATCGAAATCATAAATTTCTTTTTTATAAACCTCCAACGTATTATTCGACTACAAGGAATTTAAAAAGCTTTTATATTTGTTTGTAATATTTAAAGTTATGTTTCTAGATTATTTTTCATAATATATAAGAAATAAGCAAAACGTTAATCATTTACAAACGGGCTCGTATAATATATTGAAGCGACTCGGTTTGTGGGGTGTTGCATATTTTTGTAATGGTATCATTGTTTTACATACACTGGCCACACTGGAGTCTCGAGAAGGTTCGAAAAGTCACGAGCCCCGCCATTGCGGTTTCTGAATCAGAGTCGATAACACATGTCAGTTTTCAATCTAAATCTTTCTGATAATTGTTGCGGGTGATAATTTAATGTTTGCATAATACGGGTATGTTAAAGTTATTAATAAAAGCAATCACTATCGCCAAGTGTTATTTTTCATACATTCCCGCGACCCTTACAACTGAGTATATCCCAGGTAAGTTATACCATTCTATTCTTTTTAGTTTAAAAAAACGTACATATTGTTTTTTTTTCACGGTTTATTGTTTTCAATTCATTAGGAAAAGCCTTAAAATAATAAAAATCTCACAAAATAATTTTCTGAAAAAAAAATTGTAGCATTTTTGTTTTGTATGAGTAATGGGTACCTACAAAGATTTAACACAAAAGTAAAACAAAATATGATTTTTTTTATTTCAGCCCTCCTATTCTATTTTCTACGAGAGTTGTTATTGATGTTTCATTGATAAAATATTATGAGCGAAGTACTTCGATAAGACAATCCTATTAAGTGGAAAACATAAGCCAAATATGTATATATTCTTAGTGTGATCTATAAAATCACCACAAAAAGACATAAACATGTTTTGGCAAACCGAGTCTGTAGACGGTCAATAATTTTTATTTATTTTGGGAATAATTTTATAAGAAAGACAAAAAATTAATGAGTGAAAACTAGCCCAGATAATTTTAGCCATAAAATTATATTTTTCGGAAATTGTTCGCATTCTTACATTTCTAAAGAAAAAATATTTTTTTTGTAGTTTAAAGTTATATTTTCAATAAAGTAATTAATAATTTAATTTTAATTCTATTAAGGTAAAAGCTTTAATTTATCCAAAGCTATTTTTGATGTTCATTAATCTAAAATTATGATTTGACGTTAAAAATCGCCTTTAAATAAAATTTGAATAAAGTGTTTGGTTCATTTTAATTTATTACATCAGATGTTATGAAAGATTAAATGATCTGAGACAAAGTAAGGCGAATTTTAAAGAACTTGCGCAACAAAGATTCTAGAGCGTTTATTTTTATGTTGTGATATCGCATTGCCCAAAGGCAGTGGAACTATGGCGCCTTCATTTGGGATTGATTTTGCGTTAAAAATGAGATGGGAAAGAGACTGACAAGGAAGATTCCGAAACAACAGTTAAATTCAGAACTGAACATAACAAATGCCATGAAACACTGTATGGAGGTTTCTTACAAGAGTGAAATTGTAAAATATTATTTTTCGAGTAAATTTTATTTTGGATGTGAGATCAAGATTTACGAGTGATTTACAAAAAATATGAAGAAACTTATAACAGGTTGCCACTTACGAAAAGGCTGCTACGACAATAGTAAATAACGTTAGTCAAAAATCTCTGTGAATCGATGGCCACAAATTACGTAGGTATCTTTAATTTTCTTGAAATGGAAAACCTTTTTTATATTTTCACCCATTAGCAAATTAAATTAAAAATATAGTGAAAAAGTGTCTTCGGCTAGAGGTGTATTAATTTAATGCCTTACAAAATACAGCCACGTTGTTTTAACAGAGGAGAATAGTGAGAGCATTGTAATTTTCCACGGCATTCTGACCCAATTTGATTTCCAGAGAGTTTTCAAACGTACGTGACAAAGAAACCCGCCGAGTTTTCCTACCTAGATCGCAGTATATATTTGAAATTTAGATTTCGCATGCAAAATGAGCAACTGTCCCATCTTTGGAGCCATGGCGGCGGGTACAGCGCTCGCCTAGCAATCACGAAGTTAAACATTTTTCGTGATCGTCTCCATTCGGATAAGTGCCTGCCGTAGTGTTAGTTATGCTTGTATTTAATGAAAACAACAATGTATTTTTTAGAATATCCGTTCCCTTATTTAACCTTAAATAATACGTCTATACCTTAAAATATAATTCTGGACTTTTCGCCTCATTTACATGTTTTTCAAACCTTAAAAATCCTATACCTATAACTTGCTGCTGCATAACATCAATGCTTTTCTATTTAAAATTACTCCCCCAATTCTGTTAGGATTTTATTTTGTGAATACCGCAGAAGAGTCACGACTATTCGGAGCCAGTTTCATCCTCAATTGGGGTTTGTTATGAAGTAGAACCGAATTTGTGGGAAAAGGAAGGAAATGAGTAAGACGAAGAATGGAAAAATACACGGTTTTCAGATCTGGTTAACATAATAACATTAAAATAAAACAATAAATATTTGTGTGCATAAATTATAATCAATACAAATTTAATCGTTTAATTCGTAGATGTCATTGTTGTTGCTTAGATTTTTGACTTGAATTTTATGACTTAGTACCGCGCCAACTGCTGTGGGAGGTGCTTAAAGAATACGAAATTGAAGGCAACTTGCTAAAAGGTATAGCATTTTTACAAGAAAAAAGAAGCAGCAGGGTTCGTGTAAACGGTCAAGTTTCGGAAGAATTTGAAGTAAAAATTGGCCTCAGACAAGGGTGCCCTATGTCGCCCATCCTCTTCACTATATTTATGGACCGAATTAGCCGAAACAGTCAAACACCGGATGCAGCACGGGTAGGCAAAACTAGAATCAGCTCTATTTAGAACTATTTGCTGACGACATCACGAGATTAACGACAACACAGGAGGGACTACAAAAGTGGATCAATTGATTCAACGAAGAGTGCACGCTGGCGGGAATTAAGATGAGTACCTCAAAAACAGAGGTGATGGTTAAAGGATGGGAAAAAACTCAGTGCAACATACTCGCCAATAGGACTCCGTTGAAACAGGTGGAAAGATTCAAATTCCTCGGGGTTGAATTCTCCAGCGATGGACGGCAAGATGGAGAAATCGATCGAAAAATTAGTGTGGCAAGCGGTGTGTTGCGTCCTCTCTACAGCTCAGTGATAAGGAAAGCCGAGCCCAGTATCAAAACAAAGATGGCAGTGTTCAAAACGGTATATCGCCCGACGCTCACTTACGGCCACCAGATATGGATGCTAAGCAAACGAAACTCTAGAGTCAAAGCTGCTGATATGAGGTACTTGAGAGGAGTGGCAGGGGTGGCAGGGGCACGAAATGGGCTCATTTAAATTGCAACTGAGGTGGCTTTGGCATATACTAGGAATGTTTGATGACCGAATTCTGAGGAAAATACTAAGTGCGATTCCAGAGGGTACAAGTCCAGTGGGCCTTCCTAGACACAGCTGGGCGAAGCAACTCCAGAAACTGTGTGAGAGAAGAGGATAGGACTGCCATGGACGGAGGCCGAACAGTCAGCACAAGACAGGAACTTATGGAGGAGCCTTGTCGATACAATTGGTCCCCGACCCGAATAGGATAAGGGGATGAAGATGATAATGATGATGAAGATGATGATGATGATGACTTATAAATTCCATAAACCGAAATTTCAAAAGCGCTCTATTCTATTCATTTATTACTCTTGTATAAGCCCGTAAGGCTTTTACATTGTGTACATATGGTTAATTTTTTCAAAAGGGTTGATAATAAAAAATTGTTTCTTATGGTTTACAATCGGAAAAAAAAAATATATGTATTAAATGATATAAAAATTTCCACAAAAAAATATTTCGAGGTGCAAGATTTGTTTAGGCTTGTTTTACGCATTTAAGAATGTTTATATCCAGCCCTAAAGCATCTCCGTAGAAGTATCTCATAGAAGTATCTCCGTCAATTTTCTAAAACGCGCATGGATACAGTTAGTTTATCGATTTCTTGGTTTAAAAAACGCTGAACCAAAATTTTGACTTCTACATTAGCTGGCAACAATTTCATCAATCTAGAGCAGAGGTTCCCAAACTTTTTTTCTCGTGGAACACTTTCAAAATTTTACTGGTTTCGGTGGACCCCCTGCTGCAACATTTCTACCATATACCCAAAACTCGACACGCATTGTACTGAATATTGAATACAACGCTGGAGTTGTGGTCTGTAATAACGGGGGGGGGGGTAATGTGATATGAAATGGGGGGCGGGATGACCATTTTTCACCGAAATACTTGTGTACTATCTGCCTACATTGACAGGTAAAGCCAAGCCAACATTTTTGTTCTTTACTATCAAAACCAGCAGGCTTACTCTCTATCTTTTGTGGGATCGTTATCGTGATAACGGACGTGATGTCCTTACAGATTTGTGTGATTTATTTGATTTTTCTGTCTACAACGTATATTAAATGAATAAATAATCATGCATTCTTGCAGGAATTCATGTTTAAAACGGTCTAAACAAAAATATGTTATAGTAAATATGTAAAAATCACACAAATATGACAGGAGATCACGTCCGTTATCTCGATAACGATCCCGCAATAGATAGAGAATAAGCCTGGAGATAAATTTTCGTGGACCCCCACTTACAACTTGTGGACCCCCATTTGTTTATCACGTCTACGTGGACCTCCGTCGAGTCTCCCGTGGTCCCCTGGGGGTCCACCTGGACCACTTTGGGAATCACTGATCTAGAGCATCTACGATAGGTATTTATAGCATTCAATTAAGGGAGGTCTTAGAATTCTTTCTGGTACCTAATATAATTATCAAAACTTCACAAACCCTTTAAGCACTAATCCCTAGATATATTTATTATGTTGGAACTGTTTTGTGAATTGAATGAAGTCAAACATAAATAGATGTGTGCATAAGGTAGTTGTATAAAAATATACATAATTTATTACTTTACTTGGGCTGTTTTGAATAGAATAGCTTGACAATACTAGAAATGTGTTAAAATTAATGAATTATGTTGTCCACTTCCCTTCTTAAATCCGCTGCCCCATCCAATTCGCGTAGAGTTTTGTAAACAGAGACAACACATCATATTTGTACAGGAACAGCATTGTTTATTTTTTACTGCACAGAAAGTAAATATCACTGTAAACATTATATCAAAGAGGGAAATTGTTGTGTTATTAAAGCACAAACCATATTTTTCCTAGAAAAGAAAGTTTGGATGAGAAGATAGGTTTTTACAAGACTTACGATTTTAATTAATGAGTTCTGTGGCAGTAAAGTAAGATCCTTGGCTCCTTGGCTTTCCTTACTCTCACCATTTTCTTCCCTAATTCCATTTTTTAAGTGAAAAATTCCTAAACACCGTTGTGATATCAAACTCGAAGATACGAAAAAGCGAAACTAAAAAGAGACAAACACAAACATCTATAGATAGATAAGTTTTTAGATTTTCACGGCCAAAAGTATTTTCGTTATTTGTTTTTGGGGTGTTATGCCGTGTTGAATAATCGTTCTCCTCTTTGTGCGGTGCTTCGCAGCCTACCTACTCTTGTCTACTTTAGTTTTCACTTTAGGTTTCACTTTTACCGTGTGTGAATTTTACTTGTTTTTTTTTCCAATAGTTTTACAATATAAGTACATACATTTAAAAAAAATTGTATACATGTAAATTACAAAACAAAATGTATGTAACGAGAACACATTTAGGCACAATCTGTGTGTGGTTAACATAACAAAAATGAATTATAAAATGAAAATGTAATATCTTAATAAAATAAAATACTAAAATTCAACACAAACAATTTTGAACGTGAGTTAATATGTGTAAGTACCCATATAATGTTAGTTTTACAAAGTGAAAATTAAAACACAAAGATTTACAAATAGTTTATGGGAAAATTTTTCAACATTTTTTTTTTAAAATTTTTATATAACTCCACCCAGGAGGACCTGGGGAAAATAATTTCCTTCAGGGTCTACGTTATCTGGGATGCTGGAGGGTCTTTTTGAGGAGAAGAAGGAATGAACATTGGTCTTCCTTCTTTCCTCCATCCAACAACAAGAGACCCATGTTGTTGGATGGAGGAAACACAGAAGCCGGCAAATCGTTCAAAAGTATGCGTTTGGCGTGTTTCCCGACTATGTACCGGTGCCAAAGGGATCAATAACGCTCGTTCCTCAGAGCATCTTCCATTGAAATACCGGTAGAACAAAGATAGCATTCACACCCGACGCCTGCGGTCTAAAGATCGCAATCCGTTTGTTAAGTTAGGAGAATCTATCAAACAGACCGCCCGTTTCTGTACAGAGTCGAGTATATTTTTCAGGTATTTCCAGACCAGAGGTGGGTGCCAAATTCAATCGTGGGGCGCACTTTATCATTCAACCATAATTTTAATTATTTTTTATTAGTTTATCCTTCATTTGTTATTTGAATTTTTGTTAGAAGATTAAATGTACGAGAACCTATATGCTTGAATTAATTTCTTACTGATTAGGAAGTGTTAAATACATTAGGTAAATGTATTTTTGCTTATTCCATTATAATTGTTTTCAAAATAATTTTTGTTTGTAAATACATTTTTAACAGTCGTTTTCGGTATGAATAATTGACACATATTTAATATTTTAGTTTCTTTGTATAATAAAGTCAGTCTAGAATGTTTCGGTAAAATATTCCCCGATGTATCCAATATGAACGGTGTTACTCTCTCGGGTTACTATTCTCAAATAGGTTCGTGTTTGCATTGCCTACTACAAAGGTAATTATTTGCAAAAGCTTTACTGACCAATGCTAACAAAATAATCACCTATCCATTATCCGAGAACTGAGCTCCAACCTACCTAGAAACCTTCTTACATACAGTTATATATTATAACCTGCGAAGGTGTTGTTCATGCTTCTTATGTTCTTATCATGTATTGGGAGGTTGCCAAGTTCATGTTCCAGGCACTCTTCAAGGGGGGCGTGCTTTGTGTTATATATTTCAAACGAAATTCCAGTGAAAACCCAACGCGAGAAAAGGAGCTATGTTTTGTTAAAGGATAAAACCTTATGATGGAAAAGCCGAGTCAACATTTTTGGACTAATACGTAGAAGGACACTTCAATTTATATTATACTAGCTTTTCCCCGCGGCTTCGGTCGCATGGTATTATGGGAAATTACTGTAGCGCTTGCACATATCAATTATCTCCCCCCCCCCCACCCCACCCCCATCCCCTCCCAAATTCCGTATATTCATTCCCTTACATTCAGTTTTCAAACATCTCGCCACCACCTAAATTTCATAATGCTATAGCTCAAAGAAAAAAAGAATTACTTATCCAATTTTGTTCATTCGTTCGGAATTTATGCGCTTACAAACATTTCGGATGTTTATTTTTATTTAAATATTTGGAAGTTCGTTAATATAATAAAAAAAATACTCTATTTATCATTATTTATTATTTTAACTTTATGAGTAAAACCTCAAACTGTAATATTTAATTAAATGAAGAAATTATGACTTTAGACAACATCTAGATTGCATTTAGTTCGAGTTGAATCTTGCAATCATTCATAAAGATGGCAGCCAATAAAAATATGCGTTAAGAAAAATGAAGATAATATGGGTGGTTCTTAGTCGAAGTATGGTACAGTTAAAAAAGTGACCGAATTGGATATCGACACCTTAGCTCAGTGGATAAGAGCGCCCAACCCGGAAAGTAGGGAGGTCCTGGGTTCGAGTCCCAGAGGTGCCAATATCTTTTTCTGATTTTTCTGTTTTTAGATTTTTGATTGAGTTTCGCTCATAATGTCTTCATTTAATTAAAAAAAAAAAACTCTATTTATCATTCAGTCTTTATAATCGTTACGAATTATATTTTTAATATAGGAACTCTCCTCTGACATTTATTCCAAGCTTGTCCAAAAAAAAAACGAATTCTAATATTTGAATTTTCTGCAGTAGTAACTGACCAGTAGACTGAGTACCTACCAGCATAGAGCCCAAAAATATATTAACATTGTTTCCATGGAAAATATTTTTTTCTGACGTTAGCAAAAACTCGCTTTTGTTAGCGACAGAAAACGTATAACAAATATAATATATTAATATTTATAATTTCATAACGCCAGAGCTTACCATCATGTACAACCTGTAGTCTGCGCATATAATTTAGCTTTATATTGGTGAAAGAATTATTAAAGTTTTTATATTGTGTTATGCGTGAAAAGGTCATAAACAAACTCGAGCAGTTTCGCATTTATAATATTAGTATGGATAATTCTATTTTGAATTTCAGAATAGCATTACATCACCTTACATTTTGAAGATTCTGCCAGAAAAAAATCATTGCAAATAAGTAAATAACCTTTTTGTTTAATCCGCTTTTTTTCTAACACCAGCTCGTAGAGAAATGGAGCTGGCAGCACGGTATCGCTTCGACATACATAAGCAAACACTTTCACCAATATCATTTGCTTATCTGCCCTGATGATGGACACTGTAACGCTGTCCAAAACGTTGGGTAAAGAAGAAAGTAGCAAAACACGGCATATCACCCCAATAACAAATAAATAAACTGTCTATTTTTAAGCAGTCTAACCTTGGAACGGGGAGCTCTGGAGTTGTGAATATTTAATTATATTTAGATCAATGCATATGTTTGCAGCTCCCAAAGTATTATAACAATTTCACAGATCAATCAGTGAGTAACACTCTAAATAAAGAGTTCAAAATCGTCATGTTGCTTGTGCCGTGTTCCTGAAAATTTTTGGGTGAATCCAGGTTTTAAAGCACCTCAATTATTACAAGACCTCTGTCATTATGTGCAAACGTTTGTCCAAACTAAAAATAATGGCCTCGCCTCGCACTATCGTTAGATATTGTCGCGTGACTGGATAAAAATAATGTATTAGCGATTTGTAATTTTTCCGGCATCCATATTTAGATATAGAATTCTTTTTTTCCAAAAGAATACATTACAAATATAATAACAAAATAAACCCAGTAGAGAACACATTTTGGGAGGCGTCAATTGTACCATCAATTGTATAACCAACACCTCTCCCACAGGTCACACCCAAGTAGTTCGCTACGTTTGGTGACTTAAACCGCCGCTATACGAATTTTTACCGATTTCTTACATATCTCCTTTAAACATTTGAAGTTTTTAAGCTCTTAAAAAAATATACGTTATTTTTTAAGATAATATCTAGATATGTTCCACGCCGGAACGCAAATTTTATGAAATTCCCAAGATAGAAAAAATCACAAAGTATGCTCCGAAAATTATTTAAAACAAGCCTATTTCTATTATTTTACAAGTTATATTTATGAAAAATTTCACAACGTTTCTTTAAATGATACTAAAGATACCTTCGACGAGATTTTTTCTCTTTTTTAAACGAGTCATAATTTATTAAGCATTTTCATAATTTTCGCTTCAATTTTATCATTGAAAATATTAGCGCGCTCTGTCCAACATTCGTAATTACATATCTCTCCATCTTTTTCTTTTTGAGCCGGAAAGCGTCGCCTTAACGGGGGAGCCCTGGTTCATGGGGTTAGGATATTCCGTGGCTTGGTGGTAGATCTGACCATCCACCAGCTGCGCAGCGGGCCGGTTCGTGTAAGACCGGGAGAGACCCTTTGAACTCCCCAGTCAAACTCTCTCCACCCAATGCTTTGCATCGCAGTGGAAAAGACGGATTAATTTGTCGTCATATTGACTCCAGATTCCTACCCACCTCTCATGTCTTTTTCCTTCCCAGAATTTCTTCTCCTTTACTTAAAAAGATCATAATCACAGCGTTCCGAAAGACGATATAGGCTCCGAGGGAAATAATTTTCCTTAGGGCCTCCTGTGAGAAATCAATGAAAAAATTTATTTTAATGACACACCTACAGACTTTACTGCACTGCTAAGATAACCTCAGTCCATTTAATGCCCAGTATCCTTGGTCGAAGCCAGTATTTCTTCGCACAGCCATTAACCATTACCTCTGATTTTTCCAACTTTGACTGGGGCATACAACTGGACGTCTTCCCTCAAGAATTACTGAATAGCATTTGGTTCTGTATTCATCTTTCTTGTATGCTGGGCACACTATCTGCATAATATAAAATGATATAACAGTATTCAAATAGAGTAGGAAAGCCAAAGCGTCCCCGAGGAACAGTGCTCTTGGGCGGCAGAAACCGCCAAAGTATTTGCTTTTACTGAGCGAGGACGCTGGAGAACTAAAGAGTCATTAAATTACTTAGCTTCAATTAAACAACTTGAATCATGGAGAGAAGAGTGAATGGAGCGGTCCAACTGAGTTCTTGAAACTATTGTTAACATCGAAATGTATTTTTTTTTCTAATACAGAATTTAGTGATTCTTTAACTTTTGTAACACAATGACATACTATAACAGATAGAACCAGAAATTAACTCAGTTTACGCAATAGTTTACCCTTTTATCAAATAAGAGATCGGTTAGTAATAAAATCAAAACAAATATTTAGTGTCTCTCTTCCACATCTTTAATTTTTATTTTGCTTAATGCGGCACACATAAAATCTTAAGTTATTGGTGGTAAAATAATTATTATTAACGTGAGACTCAGAACGAAATATAAAACAAATTTGTTTCCTTATAAATTTAATTGCAGAAGAAGCTTTATAATAATGAAACTTAGCTTTTTCGATACCTGTGCACATAACCGATGTAGAAATTCAACAATAAAATAAGAAATCTATAGCACACAGCCGAATAAGTGTCTTCAACTTGTAGGTTAAGCCGTAGATTTAATGAAGAGAAATGAACAATTTTGTGAAGAATAATTGGATAATCACTGGATTAAAATTTGAAAAAAAAAAAAAGTGCCACGGCAAGAATCAAACTCTGATCAACTGCTTTTAAGGCAACCAACTTTTTTTAACACCGGCTGTATAAATTAATATATTAATACAGTATTAAAATTACATATTTCTGAGTTTTGGTTCTATGATTTTAAAATATGACATTTGAAATGTTTCCCCTAAAAAATCACGGCATATTACAATGGTGGGATTTGTGAAGCGGAAAGCATTTATTGTATTATATTATTTGCCTCAGAAAAATTGCTTTTCAAAAATAAATTTTGTGAATAATATTATTTGTATTAGATATAATAAAATTATTTCGTCGACAAATCAGAAACAGCATTCGAATGAACCTTAAGTAAAATTGAAAAACCAAGAAATTTTACAAAAAGTTATGTAGGAATAAACATTTCAAATGTAGTATTAGTAACAAATTATTAAAAATGAATAAATTTTATGTTTAAAGGTGTTTACTTTACGCTTGTCTTAATAATATTATTTTTCACATGAGGAGTTCCAATTTTGAAATTGATACTTGAATTCGAAGTAATTTTGAGTTCATTGAACGCTTAAGTTTTGATGATTCTCGTAGTAGTAAATAAAAATGCACATCATCACAAAAAAATTGAAGTAAGGATGTTTCATAATAGCTAATCTATTTCCATACTTTTGGTGGAGTATGCGAATTATTTAAAACAATTCATTTGCAATGCTTAATTTTGGATAAAATTGTTGTGATCTTATCTAACTAAATAATATTGCAACATTCAGGTGTTGGGGAACAATGCACATATCCTGAGTGCTTTTATATCTACCAGAGCAGCTAAATGAAAGCAGTAGATTATGAAAGAAATTTTAAATGAAATATTTCAGCAGGTGAGAGAAGCGGATCCCGTTGCGAGATAAAAATAATTAGCTTCCAGCCAACACCACCTTAAATTGAATATTGTTCTACGGAGGTTTTATGCCCTTGTTTATTTGAAACAACGAGAGTTTTTAGCATTAAATTGAATGTTGGGGTCACGTGATACTGGGACATTTAATTTTCTGGGGTTACGTAATTTTTGAAGTTTTCTGCTTTTAGTTACAAAATAACAATATTAATACAGACTAAAACTTTTCAACTGTTAAGGGGTAAAAAGGTTGTTTAAAATGAAGCAAATATCTCTTTTACTTCTAGAGACTGATAATGTTATGAAAAATATTTAAGACAAGGCCACATGCCAAACATATATTTATTCTTTGTGCTTTTTCATTTGTTTGTGTGAATACCTAACAAAGAGTCCCAGCTGATCCCGTCTGGAGCCAGTGAGACTATGGCATCCCCGATTGGGGTATGTTGTGCTGAAGGTAGTGGGAATGAGATGAGGAATATGAAGGTGGTGAAGTATCTGGCTATTCAGATCTGGTCACCAGACACGGCTAAAGCCAATTCAAGCAACGTTTCAATTCTGAATGGTGGTCTTACACCAGGGAGTTTCTTCCACTTCGAAACGTGTCGCAAATATCCTATATAATATTTTGTTATTAATTGATTTTGAAAAACGCAAACTAATCATATAAAATTTACTGCGCCTGTCGGAATTCGATCCCGCGACTTTCGGATTGGGAGTCAAGAACTTTACCCGTTGAACACGGAAGCTTGTATAAAAAATTGTGTGTTGAAAAAGTTGGTAATTATCTCCAATGTAAATGCAAGAAAAAATACATTTTTAGTAGGTTACGATTATTTTTTTATAAAGTACTTATAAGAATTTAATTTTAATTCTACTTAATGCAAAGGTAGGAAGAGCTTCCACTTATCCAACGCATATAGTTTGTTTTTTATAATGTTGACCGAATCCTTTTTAAGATTAATTCAAAAAAGTGATTTAGCATTAAGCTTCACCAATATGGGTAACTTCATAGGAAATGCCCAGAGTTGTTATTCTGACTAGGAATGTTCAAAATAATTTTGTATGCTATAAAACCAACTCCCTCAAGAGTTACTAGAAAAGTGCTAGCACATATTCATATATTTTTAGGTAGGCTACTGCATAACTATTATCTTATGCTAAAAAAATGACGTTTAATTCATTATTAAATAATTTTTTTGGAAAACGGTTTTTTCATATTCAGGGTATTTTCTCTGAAAGAAGTTGAGCTTAACTAGAAAGCCGAAAATCGTTACGCATTTTTGACTAAAATCTTGCATTTGTTTGTTGACTTGTTGAGTATGAAACCAGATCTAGTAGGTATTTCCCAACAATCATTCCCTTTCTTTTTCCTTTTCCTACGTTTGTCAGCACCACAAACAGACCCCAGTGACGGTTGCAAAAGTCTTAATGGTTCCGAGTAGTTTCCATATTTTTAAGAATGATGAACTCAGGTGTCATAAACTTGGTAATCGGTCATTTTTGTTCGTCCAGAATTTCTAAGCAAAATAAATTACTATTTTAAGGTCGACATAACACAGGTACATTCCCAGCATGTCGGGTGAAATAATACCAAAACATTTATCATTTACTGTACAATTTTTTTTTACGTAACGTAAAACTAAACTTTCTAACGTAATTTTCATATAAATCATTATAATGTTTAAAATTGTCAAAAATTAAGAGAAAACGTCAAATTGTTTGTTTAAGCCGCCGCTATCCGAATTTCGACCGATTTCTTACATATCTCCCTTAAACATTTGAAGTTTTAAGCTCTTAAAAAAATATATGTTATTTTTGAAGATAATATCTAGATACGTTCCACGCCAAAACGCAAATTATATGAAATTCTCTCGATAGAAAAAAATCACAAAGTATGCTCCGAAAATTATTAAAATTCACAATATTTCTTTAAATGATACTCAAGATACCTTCCATGAGATTTTTGCTCTATTTTAAACGAGTCATGTTTTATTAAGCATTTTCGCTTCATTTTTATCTCTTAAAATATTAGCGCGCTCTGTCCAACATTCGTAATTCTCCATCTTCTTCTTTTTGAGCCGGGAAGCGCCGCTTTAATACGGCATTTACACATTCGTACGAAAGGCGAGGCGAATCGCGAAGCGAGTGAGGAGGCGAATGTGTAGTCGGTTCACTCGTTATTCTCATCTTTACTCGCCTCGCCAGATTCATACACGCAAATGGTGTATACATACACGCATTTAAACATTTGCGCTCGTGTTGCTTGTAACTAGTGAATGTCGACAAGCGCGTGTGTGAAAATGCGATTAGTATTAATTTTTCGATTGTTCAATTATTCCATGTAATTTTTTAAAGAAATCGATTTATTTTTGTGAAATACATTCAAAGCCGGGTAGTTAGCGCTATATAATACTAAACACAAGGAAATGCAATGGGAATATTCATAAAAAAAAGTATTCAGTATTGCAATTATTTTAGTAGACCCTCCTTTATTTCTGGGGGATTCGTGCGGAATATTTGTTAAAAGGCAATGTTTATTTTGGTCACGAACCAATATGTTATGATATAAGCTCAAAAATACAGTTCGTTTATCGTGAAAATTCGCACATGATGGGGAGAGTTACAATAATTATTCGGACGGAATAAAAACCAGATGCTTCCATTGCACGCTATTTGCTCCATAAAATACACTGACAAATTTGTTGCGATAACATTTTGTTTTCTATTTTATGTCAAATAAATCTTTAGACACACAAAATATTTTATTTTATTTTGTTAATCCTATAACACCAACGTACAGCACGTGTCCTTTTTCAACTCTTATCACTTTAACAGATTTCGTACATTCACAGTATTTTTCATATTCTCTTCTCTTCTGTTTTACCATTATTATACAATGTAATCTTATTAACTCCCTTGTACAATTTTCATGATAACGAAACTACATACCTACATATTAAACCTGCTTGTATCCTTAATGTATAGTTGAAAATATTATATATGTACTTCACGCTTACAATTATACTCCTGAATAACATGTGTGTAACTTTAATAATGTGATACTGCAAAAGCCTTCAAGGCGTGTATAAATAAATAAATAAATATTTCCCCCCAAACGGACGCAAGCAGAGCTTGCGTGCATGGGGGTATATGAAATACAACCATTATGTAATTAATTACTTTATGAAATTTATTTGTAATTAATGTATCTTTTTAGACTAAAAAAATATATATACATAAATTTTCCACAGGAGTTCCAACTGCTCGGAGCCAGTGGGAAATTGGCATTCCAAAACAGGGTTTTTAAATATTTTTTTTAATTGTCAATGTATTTTTTTTTAAATATTTTAACATTATTACAGTAATAAATATAATACAATCGCAAAAACAAAATAGTGAAATACACACTTTCAAGACTCTGTTTAGACTGATTTTAGAAAAACCTTTGAAAGAGTTTGCCATAATATTCTTATTTGAAATATTTGAAATTATGAAAGGTAGGTATAAGTTGCCATATATATCTCTGGTTTGAGAGTTATCTTACTGGTAATCAACAAATTGTTATAATAACATCCTCCTTATAGGAAAAAAATATGCAACAAGTGCAGTTCCACAGGGTTCATATCTTGGCCGAATTTTGTTTATCTTGTTTATAAAATGATCTTACAAAAATATTTCATGATGCATCTATCTTGCTTTTTGCTGATGACCTCAAAATGTTTAAAATTATTCAAAATTTTTACTATTGCAACATTCTTCAAGATAATATCAATAAATTTTTAATTTGGTGCAATGAAAATAGACTTTATTTAAATATCTCAAAATGTCAAATAGTCAGATTTTCTCGAATAAAAAATCCAGTGAACTTCAATTAAAACATTAATTACATTAACATTAACACAAAATAAAGAATTTGGCATTACTTTTCAATCAAACCTTAAATTTGTTTGTTTTTTTTTTTTATATATATTCAATAATATTATTATTCAATTTATAAAAACAGTTTATTTATAAACAAGTTCTGCTAGATAATTACAACATTGTTACCCACATGGAAATCTCTAATAAGGGTTTAAAAGTGTTTTTGGATTCATAACTTGGGTTACTAGAAATTTTTACAATTAACTGTTATATTTTGCCTTTGTTAGAAGTCAACTTGATTGTATGATTCTTCCGTCTGGAACCCACATTATAATATTCATGTACCCACACGCTATTGAAAGAATCCAAAATAAACTCTTACGTTATCTAAATTTAAAAATGGTTAATCCAGCAATTATATTGAATTACAAAATTCTTTCATATGATATGAATACGTTTAAATTGTCAAAGAGACGAATTTTCACTGATTTGATATTTCTATATAAAATTTTATATAACGTAGTTGATAAGTCCGGTATTGCTTGCGTTGATAAGCTTTTGGATTCCATTGCGTAATACCAAAAGTCGGGATTTATTTCTGTGTAGATATTCTGGGACTAGCTACCATACGTTTTCCTTTTTACCCACAATACTAATGAAATAATTATACCAAGTCATTGAACATCTTCAATTTATCTTTTAACAAATATCTGAGACAGTTCTTAATAGAACTGTCTCAGAATTTATATAATTATACAATAAATACGGCAAAATCAAACAGTATTAATAACAGTATTAATGGTTGAATTCCGGAACCCGACCTCGATTGCATGTCTGACTTCACGCCTTACGCTCCGCGCCACAAATAAGGACTGTGTACGTGGAATTTCTAACGAAACTACTGTTGTTATTCGATTTTAAATTTAAAAAAAATCGCCAGGCAAGTATAAGTACTACGATTTAGTGAACTAGCACTACTAACAGTAACCCTCCGAATATGGAAAGATTGACGGTAATACTCTGTTGGATCAAGCGGCTTTATATTACATGTAACGTCATAGCCTATCTCGATTACTTTATCCCAGTGACTATCACTGGATGACAGTGAATCCGAGAAACAGGCTATTTTTAGAACCAGTTCCTATTGGATTTATAAAGTGGTCACAAACACTAACTGGGCGAAGCCGAACCAAAAGCCGCTTCAGGGCCTAGCAGAAAAAAACTGTAACATATGTTAAACCCCCTAAAAAGGGAATTTTTAAATAAATCAACAAATAAATATTTAAAAATCACATGTTCAATGGTTGATGTAGAGCTTAAAAATAACAGATAAAAAAAATATCAATTGAAATACGTGTATGATGTTCGTGGAAAAGCTTTTTGAAACCATTGCATCTTCATGAATAATATGAATCTCTAATATTGCCATCAACATTCTACGCCCAAAGCATACCGTTACTCAGATTCCGCACGCTGCACATTGCACATATCTTCTCGCGGCGAATAGATTCTTCCAGTCTATAAATCGCAGCATCACCAGCAGTGCAGACACGTTAATCAAACTGGAGCGCGGAGTCTCCGAGCTACAACCGCATCCGTTTCGAATCGAACAAAAGCCTTCGCTGCCTATGTTATTACCCACTTTTTCGTCAAGGCAAATAACGATGCGGAGTTTGGCCAAATATTTTAAATACAACAGAAACTTTTCGACATTTCACAGCTCCAAAATTTCACACGATTTTGTTAAGCTTACAACTGTGCGATGTTTTTAGTGAGGTTTTCTGACAAAAACCTTATTAACGTATTTTTTTACAATAGCTCCACGCGGGAAAAAAATCCCTCACAGCCTGTCATCTTTTGTATGCTGTGCGGAGGGTTTTTTTAGGGGAGGGAGGGGGAGGAAGTCCTGGGAAGGAGGAAGGTATAAGGGTGGTTGGGAATCTGGGGGTCATTGAGTCCAGATGAGTCAAGAGAGTCAAAGTCGAAAGATGAGATCAAAATCTCTCCCTCTACGCAGTAGGTGAGCAGAGGCATCTGCCACCAAGATCGAGACAAACCTCGCCCCCATGAATCTGGGCACCCCTGCTAAGTCACTAAACGTAGCGAACCACTTGGGGTGTTGGTTATCCAATAAATGGTTCCCGGGGCGGCAATACCCATACCTCCTTAGTTGAAAAACATTTTAAACATAATATCAAAAGAAGTAAGTAATATCTACATTTTTTAAAATACTCCGATGCTTTTAAAAATTCTTTAATAAATGTTTGGAATTTATTAATAAACATAAATATTTTCAGATAGTTAGTTAAATACTTTCAACTTTTACTTTTTTCAGCGTTAGGATTTTTTAATAATTTTATTTATTTACATAAAAATAAATTATAAGGGGTTAAAAAAAAACCAACATTTATGAAGACTTTCTTAGTCCTCCTCACTAGGGGATCCTGTGATGAGACGGATTAGACATTTATTACACACTGATTGTTTTAATAGTTTTTTTAAGATAACGTAATGAATAATTCCACATTTACCGGTATTACTTGAATTGATAAGCTTCCGAATTTCACTTCGTAATACTAGAAGTTAGGATTTATTTCAGTGCAGAAAATCTGGGACTAACTACCATATGTATTCTTCTTTGCCCAGAATACTAATGGAAACAATTATACCAAGTCAGTGGACATCTTCAATTTATCTTTGAATAAATATAAAATATTGTTATTGAGGCAGTTCAGTTATGTACAAAAAATATGTTTTTTTCTAACTATGCTATAAATGTAAAAGCCCCGAAAAGGGGCGTTTATTAATAAATAAATAAAAAAATAAAAAAGTACCTTTGGCTTTGCACCTCGGAGAGATTTTTTAATTGTTCTTAATATTATTATTTTATTTTAAAGTGTTTTTTTTTCCTTCTACCCCTTCCCCTCTATTTAATCCGTATGCCCTGTGATGTATTTAATTTGCAAATCAGTATACATATACTTACTCCTGATGTTGTTCATTCAACATGTAGAGCTTGTATAAAATAAAGAAACATATACAAAGTTATTTGTCTTTTAATAAAATAAAATAGATTATTTGTATTCGTTCGTTCTGACATTACATGTTACAATTGCTCCGTGTACTTATTTTTTCTAACGATGGTTCCTTTATTCATTTTCAAGACGGAAGAGGCATAGTTCATTGTTAACGTTAATATATTTTATTTTTGGCATGAACTTTGTAGCTTTTATTCTACAAGTTGTTTTGTGATGGTGTGTTTATTTTGTAAGTTTTTCTGTGATGAAACGTTTATTTTGTAAGTTGTTATTGTAATGTATTTTTTGTAATGAATTATGTTAACGTCCCACCGACCATTTTTGTCTATAAAGATGATATAGCATTGCATTGGTTTTTTACGTTTTAATAATTCTAATCTCCATTGCTTTCTCCAACTCTAAAGTATTAATAAAGTAAAGAGATTTCGGCTTCGATTACCACTCATCGATAAAAGATATGGATTTTTGTTCAAATTGAAATCGGAGACACCATACGAAGATGAAGATGAAATATTGTTTTGAACGAAAATATTTCCACGCAAAATCTTTGAACCACATACACTGAAATAGAATACGGTCGTGTTTCTTAAACTGTCATCCTCAAACCATTTTTGAATAAAGATAGACAAACATTCACAGTTTACGAATGACCTGTTAATATATTGATAACTTCTACTACATAAACAATATAATCCGACAACATTGCTCGTACGATTATAGGGAACTTAGCTAGCAGAGAAAATGAACCCACGACGTTAAGTACCCAAGGCATTAATCAACTCAACTCCAACTTGTTGTTTTTATCCCTATTCAAGAAAAACGTACTGTTTTTTTTATCCCTATTCATGAAAAAGGTACTAATTGATCCAACGTAAAACCCAAAGAGGCAATGTGAAAATACAATTTTTATTATTTATTTAATCTGTCTAAATTTGTGGGTATAATTTGTACACATTATGCACCTAAAAACCTAATAACGTATTTACAAATCAAGAAGAAATTATTTTGTCTTCAAACTTTTAAATTTCGGTTCGTCTTCGTAACTAGGTGTCGCTTAAACCAAGTGTAAAAAATATTTATTGATAATAATATACTTTTAGCGAGCAGCTATGAACTGCTTAGTGAGCAGCAGTTCATAGTGTCTTCACATTCTTTTTTCTTTCCAGCATCTTCATTCAGTCGTGTAGTGCTTTTAAAAAATGGGGTAAAGTTTGTTTGGTAACTAAACAATTTATGAAAAATTAAATCATTCCTTCTCCTTAAAGGCGGCACAATACTTTCATAATGGGGGCTTGCTTAAGCCTCACATTTTAATTAATTCGATGAATTCGTAACTATAATTTTTTTTTGTCCAACCGAGACCCACTGATATAAGTTACGAGTATTTATGTTTTAGTTGAATAAAAACAGTACCTTTCAATTACAATATTTTTCGTAAGACGATTTGAAAATTTTCTAAAACGATTTCAATTAGAAATCTGCGGAGTTAAATATATTTTATTTTTATAGATGATCAATTAATCATTTTCGGAGGAATTTATTTAGAAACATCTGAAATTTAAGTAACGCGTTCATAAGAATTAATTAAAATTAAATCCGTAGAAAGTTCAAATTTCCAGGCCTGATGGAGCAAATTTGACCGAAAGTTCGTCTAATATTCGTATATTTGTGCACACGTCATCTTCATTTAGGTTGTTAGGATTTCCATTTAATTTTGGAGTATTTTCTAGGTTTAATCCGACAGTAGGTCCGTCAAATACACCGTTATCGCATATTTGCGTACACGCATTTTTTTACTTACGTAGCGTCTTTAAGATTCTGTCCATATTTTAGGGTATTGTGTCGTCTTGTGGTACGAGCATGTTGTATGTTTTAGAAACACTGGAAAACAGTATCTGTTCGCGCAATTTTATATGGGATTGGTTGGGTATTGCATTCGCGGACTTGATGGGTAGATATGTCAAAATCCTGAATTTATCCCACCTACCTAATCTTTCCCTCCTAAATGTCACCATAAAAATTGTTGCAAAAAGTACCAAACTTTGGAGAGGTGACAGTGTGATTTGCTGCTCAGTACAAAATAACATCTCAGACAGGGCGCATGTATTGTAACCTCTTGTTATAAGATTATTGCAAATTTTTAAACAGTGAGAAGTGTACACCAAAACTGGAGATCAGCGAGGCCCCATCTGCAACGGTGAGTCCTATTTTCCTTATTCCAATCTGGGCTTATCTAATTTTCCAAAAGCCCAGATCTGAACTATCGACTGACTATCCATCGGGTTTTGCGAGTGTATGCTATCTAATCGTCCCGTATAACTTAGCGATTTCACGTAGTATCGGGACTGGTCCTTCGAGGGCTGCATAGGCTTTTCTTTGCAGCATTTACCGCCAAGTAACAGTGGAGTCGCAGTTTCGCGACACCATTTTTGGTTCTTTCGAGTCGGATTACCAACGGGGTATTTAAAATTAATATATTTAACCTGCAAATAATTATTATTTGCTTTTCATACTTTGTTAAGTCATTTGTACTGACATACTTTTGTAATTATTGTTGCATTAAAATTCCTACATAGAATTAATCATGTCGACGAGTGATGGTACTCAGGCTCAGGATCTAGTTAAAATCAAATTACTAGAATCTAAGATTAATTTGATGCATAATCGTCTCAATGATTTATATGAGAAAGCGAAAATTATTGCAGATAGGGAGACAAGGAGTTCGGAGGAGTTCGTTAGACAAACGGTTAATTTGGCTACATATTATTCACAATTTAACACGTATTGTGATGAATTTCTTTTACTTCAATTGAAAAAGGATCCAAACTATAATATAAATTTAGATTTATGGAATAAATTCGAAAATAAGTACTGCTTTGTAGTTAGTATACGCGAAAGTATTGTGGCGAAGCAAGATTTAGGTGGTACGCAGAAATTAAATAAGTCCCAATTTATTAAGCTTCCAGCGATTGATATGCCATCGTTCGATGGAAATCAAGAGAATTGGTCGGTATTTTATGAAGCATTTAAATTAAACATCCACTCTAATGAAAATTTGAATACGTCGCAAAAGATGCAATATTTGATAGGAAAACTTCAAGGAAAGGCATTATCGGTGTTTGCCGGAGTACTGCCGAATGAAAAAAATTATTTTGTAATCTGGAATGCTCTCGAAAAGAAATATCAAGACAAGCGCGTGCTAGGCACCTTTTATCTGAACAATATTTTGAATTTAAAATTATTGGCACCTTCTAACTCAAATGAGTTAAATAATTTTATTGAACGGTTTGCGTCTTCCATGTCTGCGCTCAAAGAATTAGGTATTGATGACCTAACCGACTTTATAATTTTACATATTGCACTGAAAAAATTAGATATGCAATTGGTGCAAAATTTCGAAATGTCCATACGGGAGAAAGATATACCTACATATACCGATTTAATAGAATATATTCGTTCGCATGTTAAAATTCTTGAACGAACCGGAGCAGAAAGTAAAGTTAATAATAATAAAAATAAGGTTTCGCATTCTTTCGCTGTGGTTGAACCGAAGTCGTTTGATAATAATCGTAGTAATAATAATAAATGCCGGAAATGCAATCGAAGCGATCATGTTGAATTGTTTAAATGTGAACAATTTAATGAGTTGAGGCCAAAGGCTCGCTTTCAGTTTGTAAAATTAAATAACTTATGTGTAAACTGTTTAAGCGATAAACACAAGACGGTAAAATGTTCATCTAAATCGGATTGTAGAATTTGTAAAAAACGTCACCATACTGCTTTGCATTTTGAGGGTACGGTGAACAACGAAAGTCATTCGAAAAACGAAGCTGTCACATTAATAACAAGGAATAAACATCATAATGATTTTACGGCGGGTAATTTAGCTACGAATGTACTATTGTCAACCGCGCAGTTATTCGCTTACGACATTAAAAATAATCAAGTAACCGTCAGGTGTTTAATTGATTGCGCCTCGCAACAAAATTTGATTAGTTTAAATACTTGTAATGAATTGAATCTTAAAATAATTCCTTTAAATAATTCAGTTATTAAAAGTGTTGGTTCAGTGGAGACACCAATTTTGGGGCATGTTGCATTAACAATTAAATCCCGTGTTTCAGAAGATAAATATAAAATAAGCCTATTAGTGGTCGAAAAAATCACGGACAAGCTCCCTACACAGTATGTTGACACAAAGTCATGTGAGCATTTACTTGGTTTAAATCTAGCCGATGAAAATTGGAACGTTCCATCCGATGTCGATATTTTATTAGGTGCTCAGTTATTTCCATATATTATGCTAGGAAATAAGGTTTTATCTAAACATAATACGAATGCACCACCCGCTATACAAACGGTATTCGGATATATTGTAATGGGTGAAATACCTAAGTGTACGCCGGACGTTTCGTGGACATTCGGCCCCATAACCAACGTGGATTTATGCAATGCGTTAACCAAATTTTGGACAATGGAAGACATGCCTATTAAGTCATTGATGAGTGCTGAAGACGCGGAATGTGAGAAAATGTACGTCGAGTCCGTCCAACGGGATGACTCGGGAAGGTATATTGTGTCTTTACCTTTTAAGATAGATCCTAATAATTTAGGAAATTCGCTCAGTGTCGCGCAACGCAGATATAAATATTTAGAACGGAAATTTAATACGTCACCAGAATTGCATCGGAGTTATAATGAAGTAATTTCTGAATATCTGGAAAAGGGATATATAAGGTATGAAGTTCCGTCTTCATCTAATATTGATGAGGGATATTTCATTCCTCACCATGCAGTTATTCGTAAAGATAAAGCAACAACTAAAACTCGTGTTGTATTGGACGCCAGTACAAAGACCAGTTCAGGGTTGTCACTTAATGATATTTTGTATACTGGTCCAAACTTGCAATCTAATTTATTTACACTTTTAATTAAATTTCGCTTATTCGCTATAGCATTGACCGCAGATGTTAAACAAATGTATTTACGTATAATGGTAACGGAAAGCCATCGTAAATATCAAAAAATTCTTTATAGATTTCACGAAGATGAAGAAATTGGAGTTTATCAATTTAATTCGCTAGCTTTTGGGTTAAATTGTTCACCGTTCCTTGCGATGCGAACTTTAAGAAAGCTAGCGAGCGATGAAAGAAATCGTCACCCGAAAGCCGCAGAAGTTGCAATTAATGATTTATATATGGACGATTTTGTATATTCTGTAAATACTATAAGTGAAGCCGTCACTTTGTCTACAGAATTAATGGCGATGTTCAAGTCTGGAGGATTTGAATTAGTTAAATGGTCGAGTAATTCTGCTCATTTGCTCGCTCAATTACCAGAGTCGCACCGTGCAACGATGGATTTCTCGGATAATTGTAGCATTTTAGGACTAAAATGGGATCCGATATCTGATTGTTTTCATTTTATGATATGTCCCACGGAGGAGAAAACTATATGTAAAAGATCAATTCTTTCCACAATAGCACGTTTATTTGATGTATTAGGTTTGGTTGCTCCGGTAATTTTATATGCCAAATTACTTTTACAAGAGCTGTGGTTAGAGAAAGTAGGATGGGATGAAGAACTACCCCAAAGTATTGTCAAACGATATGTCAAATTCAAGGAAGAATTACCGATGCTTTCTAATTTAAATTTACCTCGATATTTGGGAGTAAAAGAGGACTGCACGATAAATATTATCGCTTTTGCAGACGCGAGTACGAAAGCATACGGGTGCGTAGTATATCTTCATGTCACAGATAAGAGTGGCAACGCTACTATGAATTTGATATGTTCGAAATCCAAGGTAGCCCCTTTAAAAATAGTTTCGCTCGCTCGATTGGAATTATGTGCTGCGCTTATTTTATCTAGACTTGTTAAATCTATTATAGATACTTATAAAAATCGCGTTTTTATAAACGATATATTTGCTTTTTCAGATTCAAAAATAGCACTTTCTTGGATTCACTCATCCCCGCACAGATGGCAAACTTTTGTAGCTAATCGAGTTAGTGAAATTCAGGAAAATTTACCTGCGAAACATTTTTATCATATAGATGGAGTTACCAATCCTAGTGATTGTTTATCACGTGGACTATTGCCCGCTCAGCTAATTGATCATCCTCTTTGGTGGCACGGTCCACCCTGGGCTGCGAACCCAGTGTCCGAGTGGCCTGTCAAAAGCTTTTCCCCCTCAGCGCAGGAGGAGAATACTTTGGAATTGAAAAAGTCGCATACGTTCACGATAACGTCAATAGAGAATAATTCTCCAATATATAATCTTGCTTTAAAAATTTCTTCATGGCCAAAACTGCTAAGAATTGTCGTATATATTTTACGATTTACGCGGAAGTTATCGTGTTCAACAGTTATAAATTCCACGGAATTAAATATTGCTGAAATAAATGTATTAAAAGCTCTACAGAAAAAGTATTTTTATGCCGATATACAATTAATACAGAGGAAAAAATTATGTTCATCTTCGATTCGAAAATTAAACCCGTTCGTCGATCATAATGGATTGTTACGCATAGGTGGTAGATTAACAAACGCGAATATACCTTATGAAAACAAACATCCAGTACTTCTGCCAAGACAGGATCATATTGTCGATATAATTATAGATTTTTACCATCGTGTGAATTGTCACACTGGTGCTCATCTCCTTATGTCTATAATTAGACAGCGTTATTGGATCTTATCGGGAAGAAACTTAATACGCAAACGAGTACATGCATGTAATTTCTGTTTTAAAACCGCACCTTCTAATATTATACCGCCAATGGCTGATTTACCTACAGCTAGAGTTCAAGAAGCAAAAGCATTTACACATACTGGTGTAGATTTTGCCGGACCGATAAAGATAACCCTTTCTAGGCGTCGTGGAGTAAAAAGTCAAAAGGCATATATATGTCTATTTATTTGTTTAACGACGAAGGCTATACATATAGAATTGGTATCAGATCTAAGTACGGACAATTTTTTAAATGCATTTAAACGTTTTCTATCCAGACGCGGACCCGTTTCGTGTATGTACAGTGACAATGCGACAAACTTCATAGGCGCGAAGAATTGTCTTGATGACTTATATAAATTTTTGGAGGCAAATTCAACTAATGAAGTCCTTCGCAATGAATTTAACATTCGGAGAATTGAGTGGAAGACGATTCCACCTCGCGCTCCTCACTTTGGAGGATTATGGGAATCAAATATTAAATCCATTAAATCGCATCTGTATAGGGTTGTGGGTACTCAACTTTTATGTTATGAAGAGCTTCTCACAGTTGTTACGTTACAAGAATAAGGAATCGAGTCTTAAGTACCGTCATGTTTCGACAGTCAGCGAATCGAGCCCTAAAATACTGTTGCACCGCGGGACGGTAATGCGCAGGCGCATCACCCCTCCCGCGACCCACGGATCAGGAGACGCGCCGCACACCGCCATTCAAACCAGTCTTCAGCAAGCGAGCTTCCCGGGCCCACGTCCCGCGCGAACATGTGCGACACAAGTTCAGTTTCGCCGGTTGTGCACTTCCGGTGTCCGCATGGACGCTGCTGAGACCGGGAGAACAAGCGCGTAAAGCCGCTGTTGGCCCATAAACCAAACGTGAGTCAATTACCATGTTACCCTTTGTGTGCAATTAAATGTTTTGAAGCCCTAACCACGCGTGTAGAGAGCAGAGACTGACGTTCAAACTAACTTTCAGCTAGGATCGTTCCTCTTATGTATTATTGTGTCTCCTAGAATTGAATAAACTATTTATGTGATAACCTACCGTGTTTTGCTTGTCGAGAGAGGCCCTGGGGGGATGGAGAAGCGTGAAGTTCCGAACCACGAGCACTAGCCTTGAGGTTAAAAGAAACCCTGCTTGCACCGAACCTGAGCTAGTTTTTATTTGGGGCAGATACAGCAACTAATTTGTATTAAATATGTGGGAGCTTTCTCCAACCCTGCCGATAGCATCAGCACGCACGCTGACGCTAACACTGGCGCTAAACGTGGGGCCATTTAAATTTTTTTCTGTTCCACCACGGCCTCGTTCCCAAGCAACAATTGTAAACTCTGAAATGTTATTATGATGTATTGTTTATTCCCAATTGTCTAGCACTTCCAACAGGAATCTCGGCGCGAACGTAATTTCGAATCACAATTTAAATTATTACGGGCGCGATTTTATCATTTGTGACTCGTCACTCGACAAAATATTACCGGTATTCCAACGCAAGGTGCCCAACCTAGGAAGTTGTCGCTGCGAATAATACAGTGATTACAAAGTGTCGGCCGATTAAAATTGCTATTTTCAATACAAGTGAATAGTGGAAATAAACACAAATTAAAGAAGAATTTATTCAACAATTAAAATCATGTACATGATAAACAAATCATCCGCTTGGTCTCGAAAGTGCTAAATATTTTTAATAATATACTATATTGCAGCACGCTGGTACGTCTCTTAAACGGACACTTGCTGACACCTAGGGAACAAGTGGATTTAAATTCTTTCTGTCATTTGACAATTAAGTATTTTTGACTCTGTCGTCTGCTGAAACCGGGTCATGCCGAATCACATTCGAATAATGCAAAAAATACTAAATTCGCGTTGACGTGGATTCCTTGACATCTGACACTATAATACCTTGTCAATTGACAAAGAAGGTAATATCTTGTCGAAAAGACGAAGGGAATTCGCGTGTAAATACCAAAAAATTGGTGCTGTATAAAATCAGGCTATAGGAAGCCGCGTAATGAAACCATGCCCCCAAGATATTGTTGAATTCTCAAACAAATTACTTCCACGAAAACTTGTGAAAATTTTTTTCGATTTTTTTTTAATTTTCGAAATTTTTTTTTTCCAAAACGCTTGGAGTTTTTCTTAAAAACGCATGGCCAGAGGAAAATCGCTGCTCAAATTTTCTCCAGTTTCGGACTCTGAAAATTTTTTCGATTTTTTCCTTTTTTCGATTTTTTTTTTAATTTTCGAAATTTTTTTTTTTCCAAAACGCTTGGAGTTTTTCTTAAAAACGCATGGCCAGAGGAAAATCGCTGCTCAAATTTTCTCCAGTTTCGGACTCTGAAAATTTTTTCGATTTTTTCCTTTTTTCGATTTTTTTTTTAATTTTCGAAATTTTTTTTTTCCAAAACGCTTGGAGTTTTTCTTAAAAACGCATGGCCAGAGGAAAATCGCTGCTCAAATTTTCTCCAGTTTCGGACTCTGAAAATTTTTTCGATTTTTTCCTTTTTTCGATTTTTTTTTTAATTTTCGAAATTTTTTTTTTCCAAAACGCTTGGAGTTTTTCTTAAAAACGCATGGCCAGAGGAAAATCGCTGCTCAAATTTTCTCCAGTTTCGGACTCTGAAAATTTTTTTCGATTTTTTCCTTTTTTCGATTTTTTTTTAATTTTCGAAATTTTTTTCCAAAACGCTTGGATTTTTTCTTAAAAACACATGGCCAGAGGAAAATCGCTGCTCAAATTTTCTCCAGTTTCGGACTCTGAAATTTTTTCGATTTTTTCCTTTTTTCGATTTTTTTAATTTTCGAAATTTTTTTTTTCCAAAACGCTTGGAGTTTTTCTTAAAAACGCATGGCCAGAGGAAAATCGCTGCTCAAATTTTCTCCAGTTTCGGACTCTGAAAATTTTTCCGATTTTTTCCTTTTTTCGATTTTTTTTTAATTTTCGAAATTTTTTTTCCAAAACGCTTGGATTTTTTCTTAAAAACGCATGGCCAGAGGAAAATCGCTGCCCAAATTTTCTCCAGTTTCAGACTCTGAAAATTTTTTCGATTTTTCCTTTTTTCGATTTTTTAATTTTCGAAATATTTTTTTTTCCAAAACGCTTGGAGTTTTTCTTAAAAACGCATGGCCAGAGGAAAATCGCTGCTCAAATTTTCTCCAGTTTAAGACTCTGAAAATTTTTTCGATTTTTTCCTTTTTTCGATTTTTTTAATTTTCGAAATATTTTTTTTCCAAAACGCTTGGAGTTTTTCTTAAAAACGCATGGCCAGAGGAAAATCGCTGCTCAAATTTTCTCCAGTTTCGGACTCTGAAAGTTTTTCCGATTTTTTCCTTTTTTTCGATTTTTTAATTTTCGAAATTTTTTTTCCAAAACGCTTGGATTTTTCCTAAAAAGCACGTGGCCAGAGGCAAACCTCTGCCCAAATTTTCAAATAACCCAAACACTTACAAATACGCGTTTTTTCGCAGAAGCATTTTGTAAAAAAAAAAAAATATATATACGTCCCCAGTGGTCAATCCCTGGCAAAAATTTCTTTCCAATTACGGATAAAGAGTCGAGTTCTCGTTTTTCTCCCAACGTAAGGTCACCCTGACACGACCCTATACACTATGGAAGTCCCTCAAGTCACGCTGGGTATAATCCCCCACATTTCTACGTCAAAAAAGGAAGAACTACTACAGGCCCTGAGAAGTAGAAAGATTTCTCCCAGGAATAAATCCAAAAAATGCCTTATTCAATATGCTTCTTTCTACAACAAAAAGTACATCAGGAAGCACGTCACATTCAAGGAAGAAGACATCGTCTGGAGGAGAAACAACACTCTGTCACAAGGTGCGCTGTACTTCTCTGCCAAATTGGCACCCCGTTTTGTAAAGACGAAAGTCCTAAAGAAAATCTCAGACCTGGTTTACCGATTGTCCGACATCTCTGGTAAACACATAGGTAACTACCACATAAAGGACATTGTAAAAAGTGGGAACATGGAAACAAACTCCATTGCCACGCCCGTATAACCCCAACGGTTATTCCGTGACTCCTAGCAACCATTCGTCTACACCGTGACATGGATCACTATGGAAGTCAACCCTTTTGTTTCGTCACTAATGAGCGGCCTCTCGTAAACGATTGTCACTCATTGGGACACTCAAACGAAACCTTTCTAGCTCTGGCACAGTGGTGTCAACTGTAGCCAAAGTCATGGAAGAAATTATAATTCTCCCTTGTGGTTTCGTTTCATTTTATTTTATTTTATTTTTGTTTGTATAAATATCTCGTCATCATCAGTCATTCGCCTCTAATTGCTGCCCCAGGTGTCAAACCTTGGAAACATCGTTTTTTCTAAGCATGCACACCTCTACCTGAAATTGATCACTTCGGAGAAAGGAATTCCCTGTGGCTTACTGCAAGTAGTCAGAGACTACGTGCCCAAGGTTTTGTGCATCGTCACAACTCGCAGCATCATATTTTCATCATCATGTCATACCTCGTCACCCCTTTCTAAATGTTAGAAAAATCTTTTTTGTACATTAAATATCGGGTCCTCGCCAAAGTGCATCTAACCCTTATGTCATATGTAGTTAAATTAGGTAAGCAAACCTGTGTAAACCCACGGCGGTATCAGATGTTTGCTACCCGTTCTAAGTTTTTTTCTGTTTTTTAAGAAAATAGAATGGCGCTCAATAAATAACCCAAATTGCTCTAGCTCTCCCCAGAACTGGATGTGGAGTCTGGAAAGTATCGTTATAAAAGGGACAACTTTCAACGTGCCTCTTCATTAACGATAAATTTTTTTACAACATTTCAGCAACATTGAGTCACCCTGGGTCTCAACTGCTCAAACTGAAATTTTGGGGTTGCCTTGTTGTGACTTATCACGTGCAAAGTACGAGGTCACAACAAGAAGCCAGGTCTCCAAGTGAACCACCCTGTGAACAACCCATCCCATTATTATAATTTTCATAACACCAAGGTGTGTCCATCGCAGTCTGTTTAAGTAAGTAAAACCTAGAAGGTCTTAAACACTCAAATCGGACCAATGTAAATAATTTTCCTTGTCAAACAACGATAAGCGCATGTCTTGTATTGTTGCTACCATCGTACGTGTAAGTACAACAAAAGTTGTACCATCACGATACGATACTCTGTGCGTAACCAAAAGGGTTGTACCACAAAGGATCTCTTTTGCGGTAAGCTTAGATGAAATTCACATTCCATCAGCACGCCAAAATTTTTTGTCCCTTAATTGTTGAAGTATAAAATCTTGGCCAGATCTTCAAATATGTTTTTGCCTTTGTGCAAGTCTTTAACGTACGCTAATATGGATTTATTATGCTACGGTATTGTTGTACTAAGTACATCAGTATGTCTCGCCGTCTGTATTGAATAGGTACCTTTATATGAACGTTAACCTTTGTTGCCATCATAGGTGGGAACCTTATAAAATCTGCCGTCATAGATGGGAATCTCAGAATATCTACTAAATGCGATACGGGGAGCCCGTTATAATTACTCTGTGGGTTTTTGTCAGAAATGTCATAAATACCTAGTCTTTTGCACCTCCCTTCAATACTGGGCAACCCAGTTGTAATTCGTTCATTGTTATCCGTGAAGACGTTATAAAACTTACTTGCAAATCTTTTGATTTTGCAATCTTGTACGCAATGTTTTGTTTTTCGAAAGTAGAAAAAATGCTACCGTATAGACGTGAGCATAGGTCATGGAAGACCAACTTCTTTCGAATGGGGAATTTTGTTATACGTACAATCCCTCAACCACGTATTCTTGGAAATGTATTTGGTAAAGAAAAAAACCAAAAGGGGTTACACAGAACCTGTCCTTGAATACGTACCTTTGTAACATGTATTAGGCATTAGCCACATTTAGTTAGCTCTCTCTCCGTCTCTCTCTCTACACGCCAAACAAATCCAACTTTTTCTCAACATGCACACTTGTTTCTCTCCAAACTTTTTCATCATTGGTCTACTAGGCAGGTAAACTTCAAGAATTTTGTTCTAATAATAATTTTTGCCGGATTAAAAAAAAAAAAAAACCAGCAGCTCTGCACCCTATCTACATCTGCGCCTCTTCATGCTGCCCTCGCTACCGTCACGGAGGTCCCTTGCCTTCAATCCCTGCGTACCAAAAGCACCCGACCGCATCTAACATAACCTAGTGTGAGTCGTGCGTGTAGTTGCGAATTGTATCACCACAAAGAACCGACACTCAAAACAAACCCGAGCACGCCAGCTCTAGGTTGGTTCATGTTCCTGTTGCCCTTGTGCAAATGTTCCTGCTGCCATTATGCAAATGTTCCTGCTGCATAATGCAAATGCTCTGCTGCCATTATGCAAATATTCCTGCTGCATAATACAAATGTTCCTGCTGCATAATGCAAATGCTCTGCTGCCATTATGCAAATATTCCTGCTGCATAATACAAATGTTCCTGTTGCCCTTGTGCAAATGTTCCTGCTGCCATTATGCAAATGTTCCTGCTGCATAATGCAAATGCTCTGCTGCCATTATGCAAATATTCCTGCTGCATAATACAAATGTTCCTGTTGCCCTTGTGCAAATGTTTCTGCTGCCATTATGCAAATGTTCCTGCTGCATAATGCAAATGCCCTACTGCCATTGTGCTGATGCTCCTGTGCCCTTGCGCAAATAACAATACCAACGATTGTTCACAAAACAATCCCACTACATACAAAAACCAGTGTACCAACCACCAATTACGATTCCACTCTCCAATACTTCAATGGTTTCGTACTGGCTCACCCACAGGATCCGGAAGCAGTTACCCTTTCGACCTCTGTGACAGGTAGAACTCTCCACACCACCTAGAAGCCTCATCATGTGTTCTCTTCCTCGTATTTTCTTAAAGGCCCTAGTGTCCCTTGAGTGTAATCTCAAATGGGCCAGGTTACTGTGACAAAGTAACCTTGTAACTTCAGTGAAACGTTCAACCACCCCAGACATCCTACGCAAACCACGTTCGCAAACATTAGCTCACAGACCAATGATACAATTTTAGAGTTTTTTTTTTCTATCACTGCATAACCCTTGTACCTTTCTTCAACAGATCCTTGTTCTTTGCAACTGTATTTATGTATGCCACTGCCTTTATATACATTTATTGACAATTCCTTGTTACACCATGTATCATCTCTTTTGTGTTCTGTTCATAACTATTCTCCAGCTAGGAATTTCTCTCTCTCTCTCTCCTCGTTTCTCTTAAATGTTTTTGGCACAAGTGCTGAAAGGGTAAGAGGATTTATTAGCCCTACAGCTCCATTGCCACGTCGCTTTTATTGCGGCGAGGGGGGAAGTGTTACGTTACAAGAATAAGGAATCGAGTCTTAAGTACCGTCATGTTTCGACAGTCAGCGAATCGAGCCCTAAAATACTGTTGCACCGCGGGACGGTAATGCGCAGGCGCATCACCCCTCCCGCGACCCACGGATCAGGAGACGCGCCGCACACCGCCATTCAAACCAGTCTTCAGCAAGCGAGCTTCCCGGGCCCACGTCCCGCGCGAACATGTGCGACACAAGTTCAGTTTCGCCGGTTGTGCACTTCCGGTGTCCGCATGGACGCTGCTGAGACCGGGAGAACAAGCGCGTAAAGCCGCTGTTGGCCCATAAACCAAACGTGAGTCAATTACCATGTTACCCTTTGTGTGCAATTAAATGTTTTGAAGCCCTAACCACGCGTGTAGAGAGCAGAGACTGACGTTCAAACTAACTTTCAGCTAGGATCGTTCCTCTTATGTATTATTGTGTCTCCTAGAATTGAATAAACTATTTATGTGATAACCTACCGTGTTTTGCTTGTCGAGAGAGGCCCTGGGGGGATGGAGAAGCGTGAAGTTCCGAACCACGAGCACTAGCCTTGAGGTTAAAAGAAACCCTGCTTGCACCGAACCTGAGCTAGTTTTTATTTGGGGCAGATACAGCAACTAATTTGTATTAAATATGTGGGAGCTTTCTCCAACCCTGCCGATAGCATCAGCACGCACGCTGACGCTAACACAGTTCTGACGCAAATAGAGGCTTTACTTAATTCACGGCCGTTATGTTTATTAAGCAGTTGTCATTATCCAGAAGCTCTTACTCCGGCTCATTTTCTAATGTCTTCTCCGATTCAGCATTTGCCCGCTTATGATATGACTAAGGAACGCATTAGTCTGCTGAAAAGGAAAGAGCTTTTGGACCACCTCGTTCAATCTTATTGGAAGAAGTGGCATATAGAGTATCTTCACTCTCTGCAGATGAGACAAAAATGGAATAGTCCCGTCAATAACATTCTTGTAGGTACTGTAGTATTGGTGCATCAAGAAGATGCGTCTCCACTTTATTGGCCGGTGGGGGTTGTTGAGGAAATATTTCCGGGTAAAGACGGAGTGGTTCGGGTGGCACTCGTAAGAACCCCTTCTGGGAACTTTAAACGACCAGTCGTGAAATTGTGTCCCCTGCCTACACAATAATAATTATTTTTCTTTGTCTCTATTTATATCTTTTATTTTTATTTTTTCTTAACTATCTAATATCAATCGCTTATATATATATTTAAATTTAACATTTTTATTTTTCACTATAATTCTTTACTTTATTTTGAAAGTACCTTCAGTTTCGGTAGGTACTTCCAAGGCCGGGAGAATGTTCGCGCAATTTTATATGGGATTGGTTGGGTATTGCATTCGCGGACTTGATGGGTAGATATGTCAAAATCCTGAATTTATCCCACCTACCTAATCTTTCCCTCCTAAATGTCACCATAAAAATTGTTGCAAAAAGTACCAAACTTTGGAGAGGTGACAGTGTGATTTGCTGCTCAGTACAAAATAACATCTCAGACAGGGCGCATGTATTGTAACCTCTTGTTATAAGATTATTGCAAATTTTTAAACAGTGAGAAGTGTACACCAAAACTGGAGATCAGCGAGGCCCCATCTGCAACGGTGAGTCCTATTTTCCTTATTCCAATCTGGGCTTATCTAATTTTCCAAAAGCCCAGATCTGAACTATCGACTGACTATCCATCGGGTTTTGCGAGTGTATGCTATCTAATCGTCCCGTATAACTTAGCGATTTCACGTAGTATCGGGACTGGTCCTTCGAGGGCTGCATAGGCTTTTCTTTGCAGCATTTACCGCCAAGTAACAGTGGAGTCGCAGTTTCGCGACACCAGTATCTATCAAAGAGAGCGATAACCCGTCCATAAATATTGTCACTTATGAATATATTTAGGGGAAGGATAGTGGCGTAGGTACCGAGTTTCCCCTCTCCCACCGACTTGGGGTCACATAAAGCATCAAGTGCGGGGTATTATGGTAATGTAAGAATCCCAAGAAAATGCGGCGCCCGGAACTGTGGAAAATTTGTATGCTGCACAAAGCTGATTTGGTTATATTTTCCGAGGAAATGAATTATCAATGACCCTACGTAGTACGAACAGAAATCGGGTTTTTCTTGCCACCCTGAGTGAAACTTTGAATATTTTATTTGATAATTGAAGACAATATTAACCATTTTCAAACGAACAGTATGAAACAGATAATGTTTCGGTCGCATCTGAGAACCCAAGACCTCTGCATTGCTCTGACTAATGAGCTAATTCAATCACATCAAAATCGGTAAATTAATACCTGTAATTTCGTTTTTCTCTTTTTTTTACATGAACTCCACGCAGTAGGCCCTAAGGAAAATAATTTCCCTAGGGCCTATGTCATCTTTGGGGATGCTGTGTGGAGGGTTTTTTTTAAGAAAAGGAAAGAAAGGAGAGTTCTGGAAAGGAAAAGGGTTTAAGGGGTGGGTATGAATCTGGGGTTCAGTGTGTGGTCATCGTGTGTGGTGTCATGGTCATCCGCCTCCAAGACCTAGACAAACCTCACCCCATGGTTAGACTGCTGAAATGCGATGTTGATATCTCTTTCGGAGCACAATAAAATACTTTTTTTTATTGGTACCTCATCGAATCTGATCTTGTACATTCTATTCATAACGTAACTTAAACGCAATTTTGTTGTGGAGTCGGTTGGGAAGTGTTTCTTTTATTAGTGAATTGCTCTTATGTACGAAAATATAATACGTATTCTTAAGTCATGATCGCTTTACTTCAAAGCCAATTAAATCTTTTCCTGTTAGCCACACAACAAAATTATATTAATATTCACGAAACGTATTATTTCTTGATATCGAAAAATTTTATTCGTTATCTATATATTTAAAAGTTATCGTATTCTTGACCTTTGTTTACATCGACACTTTGAGTAACACTGGGCTTAATCACTTTCGATAAATTGTTCAGGAGAGCAAGTTTACGGCTTACAGTCGTTAAAAAGCCAATAAAAGTTATTAAAAATACCATAATTTCTTTGATTACACGATAATCAAAGAAAATAAAAAATAGTTATAAATATAAACTTGTCTAGAGTGTAGACTATTAACATAATGGAATAAAAAGCATTAATATTGACCAAAATTTTATTTAACGGAATTGACACATCTGTACTCTAAATGGTTGATAGGTATATCTACGTAATATTTATTTCCAACATAATTTAATTTTGTTCACGTAATGCCGCAAGTGTACAGCATTTCTCCCTTTCACAAACTCTTCAGAATTGATAAAGTTAAATAAGTTAAGTGTATTTGAAGTCGACGTTATATACATTTTTCAAACTTTGTGGGCACTTAATCCAATCTTAGAAGCTCTTATTTTATGAAGGCTGTTCTGGGTTATGCCGGAATAAAAATACTTTTAAAAAAACATGAATGAGTCTTGAAAGTAAGGTCTTGTCTAACAGTATAAGCCATTTGCTTAGATTTTTCATAATTTAGTATTGTATATTTAGTTTTATATTTTCTACAAAATGATTTGTAAATTCATGCATTGACCTTTCTGTCAGAAGTGACTAGTTTTAACTGTAATTTATTCAACTTAAACAAATTATTCTCTCCGATTACTTAAAAACAAAATTTGCCCAAAAAATCAGTTAAGAAATAATGTCTTTTTGAAGAAAAACATTTTTACGGACGCTTAACTTGGGAGTAAGCTGGTGAATGCGTGACGAGAGCGTTACGAAAAGTGTCGGGCGAGGCGAACGGAAAAGGAGAGGGAGATATATGGAAAGGGAGATATGAGTTAGTGAAGATAGAAAGAGAGAGAGTTACATTTCGTTTATTACTGTAGGGGCAAGAGAGTGAGGTGCGAGCACACATTTTCTTTCTCTCTTTCTCTCATAGCAACTTACGTTTCGTATATCTCAGACACAGTGCAGACCTATTGTTTGTATCACACTATAGGAGCAATAAAGAGCAGTGCGCGCGCAGTTTTACTTCAGTCGTGTGGTTTAAAGGACACTCGTTTTTTTAACAAATTGCTTACATTGAGAAGTTTCCTTCAGATATTTTTATGTAGGCATATAAATATTTATTGATTCATTAAAATACCTTCCAGTAAGTCCTCAATACAAAACACATATAAAAAAACCCTCATCTTTTCTATTACTTTAAGAATTTCGTCTATGCTTATCAAGGTGACCCGAGCCTTTGAAAACAGATACTTAGGAACTCTTGATTTTTATTTAAATATTACCCAATGCCCATTGTACTATTCTCTCATTTTTAATCTTTGTTAAGGATGTTGAACTTCAACTAATGACCTTTATGGAGATGGCGTTTATTTCTGAGAATATTTTTTTTCTACATTAGTTCCACACAGAAGGCCCTAAGTAAACGATTTTCCTTGATCCCTTTGTCATCTTTGACGACTCTGCGTTGAGAATTTTTTTGGGACAGGAAGAAGACGAAGACTGGGAAGGAAAAATGTGTGATGGGTGGGCAGTGTGTCGAGAGAGCAAAAGCGATGAATTGCGAGTATGGCTGGAGAGGTCAAAAGGTCTTCCTCAACCAGTCTCTTCCTATCCGGCCCGCCATGCAGTATAAACCTCACCCCATGAACTCGGGCACCCCTGCTAAGTCACCAAACGTATCAAACCACTTGGGATGATCTATGGCAGGGGTGTTGGTTATCCAATAAATTGTTCCTGGGGAGGCGGTACCCATACGCGCCTTCCAAATTGATTGTAATAAAATGTTAACGTTAATACTACAAATTATAAAAATAAATAAAAACAAAAAAAATTATAACACTTGTTGAATTTAGCGACTTCTTTGTATTTACATCGGTTGCATAGTTGAACCAAAACAAATTGGCTCTTGAGCATTCAAACTTTAAAAATAAAACCATTTTAAATGCCACTGAAATATTCAAACATAAACATGGCAAACTGCCAATGCACGCCTAATAAAAATGTCTGATTTCCGTTTCTTTTTTCCTTTTCTGTCGACCGACAGGAAACTTTAACGGAAAAGAAAATATTTCCTTTGCGCATCAAGCGGGATAGATGGACAGAAAAATAATATTGCCCGATCGGCGATGGCTTTGCATATGAAATTGCCTAAATCAATCAACATATCGGGAACACGGTGCATTTTATAAAATCGCAAGTCAAATGGGATAATCATAATAGATATGTATTGTGGGCGTGTCTGGTGTGCATCCACCATCAAGACCACCATCAGAGATGTTAGTTATCCAAAAAATAGTTCCTGGGGCGGTGGTACCCATACCTCCCAAATTGAAAAAAAAGTCATATAATACCTTAATAAATAAGGTTAATAATTATTATCGGTAAAATATTGTTGCTCGGTAAAATTAATCAATTTTTTTTCTATCGAAATTCTTTCCCAAAAAAGCGGTTTCCAATCTTTTTTTCTTTGCTATCGAGCGGCGTTGTCTAGGGGTAAGGCACTCTACTAGCAATCCAAAGTTCGCGGGATCAAAAAAAAAATATTTGAATAATTTGTGCTATTTCACAATTAATTAATTTCAAAATAATGTATTGTGTATTTGCGGCACGTTCTAGAGTAGAAGATACTTTCAGTATCGTCCTGGTGTAAGAACCACCATTCAGAATCGAAACGTTGCTTGAAATGGCGTGAGCTGTGTTTAGTGACCAGATCTGAATAGCCAGGTACTTCCCTAATCCCATCTCCTTCCCCTCCCCATTACCCTCAGCCCACCTCCAGACAGGAGCAACTGGGACTCTTGTGAGGTATTCACATTTAAAAAAAAGACAACACTTCTGAGTGTTCGTACAAAATTTATATGAAAAAAAATTACCGTACATTGCTTCATGTGTAAGTTGGCGGTGACTTAACTATGAACTAACGCAATCTTTTTATATTTTAAACACGGCAATCACACCTACTATTGTCACGTCATAGACAACAGCGTCCTCCCTTTTCGCCAACTTATACGTGTAGCACTCTGTATATTCGCGAATAACATTTGGTACATTTACAGCAAAACAAAAGTAACAATTCACTAGAAGTGCGTTTATGTGGTCTTCTTTAGTTTGTTTGGAATTAAAATAGTTGGAACGAGTTTTTTTTAAACCGATCTCTTCCCTTCACAATTTTTTTTTTTGTAAAAATCCATCAAATCCAAAAAATATGAAAATATTATTATTTCAGATAAATTTACGAAGAAACAAAAAATTTAACAGATATTAATGGTAATACTCAGTAGATCCCTACTCAGCACTCACGCACGTTCAGTTAATACTCAGTGAGTTGGATTGATTGAGCGTGTTTGCGATCTCACATGCTTGAGCGCGTGTCTACACGCCGAAGGAGAATTGAATGCTGACTTCTCTAGCCATGCACAAAGAATTGTGACTGTTAGCAAAAAACAATAACTTTTGAAATAGAAATTATTGATAATTTGGCTACAATGAAGTCCAAAACTGAACACGTTTCATGAATTGCGGAAATTGTAAATTGCAAATGGAAATTGTATTTTATTTATACAACGCATGTTACATATTTGTGACACTTACATAAAGAAGATATATTAAATCATCATACTAGGCGGCTGCCTATCTCATGGTGACCAATGAAATAAAGTTACGTTGTATGAAATATGAAGTCTAGTGTGAACACATGAATTTAGTATAAATGACGTTAAAAATTGTACATTGAAATTTTTGCTGTGCTCTATACAGGAGGCCCTGAAAAAAATAATTCCTCTAAGGGCCTATGTGGGTGAAAAGGAATCCGGGGGTCGGTCGGTTCAGGAGTGACGGACGTATGAGTTTATCCCTTCCACTGCGGTGCGATGCGATATTCCGAGAGAGTTCGGCTAGAGAGGTCAAAATGTCTCCTTCAACCAGTCTCTCCCGATCCTGCCTGCAATGCAATGGGTAGACGCATTTGCCGCCAAGATCAGGATAAACCTTCACACCATGAACCTAAGCACCCCTTCTAAGTCATCAAACGTAGCGAACAATTCGGTGTGACCTATGTCAGAAGTGTTGGTTTTCTAATAAATGCTTCCAAAGGCGACAGACCCGTACCCGCCTTCTAAATTGCATTTTAAGACAAATTTTGGAGAAATGAAATGTAATATAGACTTCACATATTTTTCTTTCAAATAAATTTACATTATTCAAGTTATTTTTGAGATATTTTGTTCGTGAACATCTCTTGTTACTAAAAATGATATTTATTTTAGAGATAAGTGAGTAGGATAAAACAACCATGAAAAACATTTCATTCATCTCTGTATATTTTGCGTGGGCGAGTAATATTCTGCAGATTGTAAATGGCTCATTTTCAGATCAGCGAAAAATTACGAATTATTTTTACGTGATGTTTATTTTTTTAATACGGAGTGGGTTTGGCGGATTTAGCATATTACAGGGAGTAATATTAAATAATGCAATTAACCTACTGATCGTATTTTTTATGTGTTTACTGACAACCCACAAACATTGTAGTGGTTAAAGCTAAGTACTAAAGAGGAGTTATAATTTGCCAGTGGAACGATGGCATCCCCAAACTCGAGTTATGAATATAAAAATCGAATCAAATTGCACCACTGATCTAAAACAAAAAAATAAAAAAATGGCTCATAGATCAAGATTTTTTGTATTGATATTATTTGTTATTTGTAATCTTGTGTAAAGTATGAATACGTGTAGTTTTCTTGTCTTATTTCTTATATCTGTCTATCTGCCTATTTTATGCCTTTATAATGTAGTTACTTGAAGGTTATTCTTCTGTATCTATTTTCTCTTTTGTGGTTTCTTGTTATAATTGTTCTCTAGTTTTATATTAATATTGTTAAATTGACCTGCTGACAAACTGTTTTTGGCAGTTTAGAGAGTGCTTAACACTTCCTTACCGGACAGGGGGAACGCACCTACACTAACGAGAGTTTTACCCTGTATCTATATTGTTTTTTATACCACGTACTCAATAATTTGAGTAATCTTTGAAAAACTATTTGGTTATCGATTTGCATTAAAAAAAATAATATCGCATTACTACTTTTCTTAAAATTAAATAGTTTATAACAAATTCCGGCGAATAATCTGTGCCACCCGCCCCCCTTCCCCTCTGTTCGGGCGTCCCCCTTCCCTATCTGCTGAATGTATCGGGATAATTCTAAGCGATAGCAAGTAATTTCTAAGTTGTTAGTGGAAAGGACTAGATCGCGTTCGTTTACACTGCGCATCTCGTTCGCTCTTTTTACAATGCTATAATGTTCGCTTGCCGGTCAAAGATCATTCGGTCTGAGTCGTTTCCGGTGAACGCCAATCGCCAGTCGAGATTCGGAAACAAGGTGTTAAGTCGGCTATCGGCCCGCCTTCTCTGTTTTCTATGGAAAAATACACGTTATGGTCTAAATTCATTAGAATATTAATTATGACTTTATTTATGAAACGATTTTGAAAATGACTACTGAAATACGATGATTATACTTCCCTCTAATTATTATCATAACAAATTACAAAAAAATATGTCATTAACACCCTTTAATATGCAAAACAAATTGGGGTCCCCGAGTGACCCCCCTTCGGGTCATGTGTGATTTTTTTCGTTCCGGGACGAAAAGGTTAAAATGAAGAATAAAAAAAAATAATAAAAAAATCGTCCCCAAAGCTAAAAAGTAGACGGGTTGGAGGAAGGTTAAAAATATCCTGGCTATTCAGATCCTGCCAATTAACACGTCTAGAGTCATTACAAGCAACGTTTTCATTCAGAAAGGCGGTCTTTCAATAAGACAATGCCTACCTAAAGTGCTCTGACATAACCATCATGTTAGTTATAAAGGATAATACGTACTCGGGAAAATAATTGCGTACTTTCATACGGATGTAAATACCTGCTTATTTTTCAGTAAATTAAACAATAATTATTGACTGAGGGTCGCGAAGTCTTGTTTTGAATCGACCAATTTGCATTTCGTCTGTCTGTCAATTTGATTGTTGTTTTCATGTCCAGTCAATCCTGTGAATATGGTAACGGAACAATCACCATTGCGAAAAACCTGTTCATAGAACTTTATATTAGAATTAAGAAAGTTGTAAGAGAAAAAAAAATATTTTTGTGCCGAGGCACCCATTTTATAATTTAATAAAATTCAATAAAAAGTAACATAAAGAAAATTAAAACTAAGATAAATCTTAAAATAAAATAATATACGATGATAAAGGTGCAATTTTTTTTATAATTGCCAAATATTGTGAGGTAGGTAGAATTGTATCAAATGATTTTTTTATTCTTCCTTAATTTTTATAATATTGTATGATAAATTTATTCCTAATAAAAATTTATGTGTTGAATTGGCAAAGTAATGTTCCAATTAGAACGAAGTCCATGAAACTCTGATGCTATTTAATTTGAAATGTGCTTAAAACCATAAACTCTCTCTTATTATTGTAATGCTATTGTTTATGACATTGTATTTTTTCATTCTATTACGTAATAAATTTTTGGTAATACTGCTTATTTTTGTTTTTTTGTGCAAGAGTGGAAAATACCGAAAAGTGAGCAAGTAGAAAGAGAAGGCACAAATTGTAGCTGTTAATGTTATGTACACTAAATTTGACAAAACGTTATAATCTCTGAAATAAAACAGTAATATCAAGTTATACCAATAAATTGTAATGACCGGTTAGTGGCTGAGAGGTTCAAAGTGACGGGTTCCTACCCAGAAGTACCGGGTCTCATCCTCTGACTGACTAAATCCTTCATCATCGCACTTTACCCAAGCATCATTTTCCGGTTATAAAGGTCTTAGGAATTCAAATATTTTCGGCTGGGAATTTTTGATTTCCTTTGAAAAAAAAAATCAAAGCTGAATTATTATTATTTTTATTAGACGAACTAAACGAGTTAGGAGCAATCATTGGTTCGCCAACAAAGACAACACAGATTGAGCTATCTCAGCAGATTAATTACCTACTGGATGTTTTATTAGCCATTCGAACGAGCAAGATAGTTTTATTGGAATTGAGTTAGAGCCAATGCAAAGCTAATATTTGGTTTGGAGGAACGTGATCTGAAGCTTAGTTCTCGGCTCAAAGAAAGCTACCGCGCGCCGCCGGAAACAAACGTGAAAATGCATTTAGTAATTGAAATTCTTCCTTTGCCAACGTGTATGCGATACATTGGTTCTTTTTGGTTTAATACTGGTCGGATTGATTGATTTAACTCTTCAATTGTGCGGTTTATTGGCTCTAAGAAATATTGTCATCGATTTTTTTGTTACGTAGTTCACCACCAAGGAATAGGTACTATTATTTTTAAAAGTAACCTATTAGAACAAAAAACTACTCCTATTTTAATAAATACCTTAACAATATATACCCGATAAATTACCGCATTCGAATAAATAATTTTTGTTCACTGATGCAACAATGGTTGTTAAAATAGGTATTGAAGTATTCTCCATTATTTATTACTCATAAAATGGTGTCAATGGGAATGCACAAAATCAAAATTGGAGCCACTCCGGATGTGACGTCACGTTTCGTATCGAAAAATGTCATTGGTAAGTTCAGAGATGGGCAAACTTTTTAACGAAAGGGCCAGATAAATTAAAAAATTATCTAGGCGGGCCGGAAAAAATTTAATAAAATAATTTTTTAAGAGTGATGTACTTCAATTTTTATTTTTTATATCAAACACAATATTAAGTATTTTATATGCTATAATGGTAAAAATTAACAAAAATTGATTATTCTTTAGAAGAGTATGAAGGCGTATGTGACAGATGAAACTGTGACTGAACTTCTAAAAGTTTTTCATAATCTGGTAGAAACTGGGATGAGCTGATTCGCAGTAGTGAAGCTAAAAATGGTGGTCAGTCAATCGGTTTCTAACGCTGTTTTTGCGAAGCTTCATAGTAGAAAACACCTGTTCACAGATGTAAGAAGATGCAAACATCGCAATTATCTTCTGAGCGTGAGGTTTCAGGTTTGGGAAACTTGATTTTGACAAGGCCTTGTAGAATTGAATTTTGGAAACGTTGAGAAACAGTTGCTTCAATTCAGTGTTACATTGCAACTCGATCAGTTTGAGCTGAAATTTTGGTTTGACTGATTTACAATCCATATTAAATGGCATGCTAAAAATGTCGTCCTGTTCTATAATTTTGAAGTCTTGGAATCTTCGTTCAAATTCTTTAAAAGACATTTCACGCTTTTCTCATATTTGGTCCTCCCTAACTGCAACCTATGTTTCTATTCTATCTACGCAGAAAATACATTTTGTTCAATTGGTAAGTTGTGGTAGGGTTATTCAAAACAATGTCGCGGGCCGGATTGACTAGCCTGAAGGGCGGGACTTAGCCCGCGGGCCGTACTTTGCCCATGACTGGGTTAGTTGCTCGAGTCTGACTTCCAGTGGCACGGAACTTCGTTATATCCTGCACATGTTGATGGTTGAAAGTTGCTAGTTGCAGGTTGCTAGCTATTTCTATTAGTAGTTGCCCGTAGTTGCCAGGGAATGGAGTTTTGTTTTCAGAGTGGTGTTCCGTATTGTTAATTTGATGCACAAAAGTTATTTTCAGTGGAGACTAAAAAAATATTACTGTAAACTTTGAACTGTGAAGTTATAAGGTTTGTTTAATCATAAATTTACATAGTTGTGATAGTTTCAACAAGATGCTTGTATTCTGGTAAACATAAAAATGTATTTCGTTTTCTGGTACCTGTATTATTTTTCAAAATCTCATCAAAACTCGGTATGCGAAAATTAAATTGTGATCAATTTGTGTTGTTTCAGCATTTATTTATTTTAAATAATATGAAGTATATTTGCTGCGCTTTCCAGAGTGGTAGATACTTTCAGTATCATCCTGGTGTAAGGTTGTAACAGGTTTGATAACAGTACCTACACGCGACGATTTTACGGCTGCCAACACTTCGTGTTGGTGTGTAAGAGAGAGAACGCGGGAGCGGGCTCTTTCGACGCGGCCAGTTTCAGCTGAGCTCTCATGGGGAAGACACTGTGTTCGAGCCTTGCAGATTTGGTGGGACGAAGACCGTGAGAATTATTCGTTTCTTGTTAGTCTATCATGTTTAATATTTATAGCATATTTGTTTAGTGAATTACCACGATTCTATTAGTGTCTCATGCTTCACATGAGGATGGCACCCACAACCAGGTTTGATTTATTTTAGCTTTTCAAATATGTCGGTACTTGTAACTATGACGCAGCAGATTGTAAAATCTTTTAAATTCATGTTTTCTAGAAGGCCACCCCTGAGTTAAACTTAATATTTATTTGTAGTCTGATGTCTCTATTAGAAATTCCTAATTAATTAATAATTTTATAAATGAATTGCCCGCATACATTGTGAATAAATTTTAATTGTTCTTAACAATATGAGTGTTAATTTTAAATCTACCCTTTGTTGCATTTACTATTGAATACTTGCTTGATGGCGATCCTGGGACACCATTTGATCATTGCTTTTAGGGTTCCAGCCTGAGCAGAGAAGTGATTTTGGTAGGTTGATATGAAATTACAATTATCATTGTTATAAGGTCACCAATCAGAATTGCAACCTTCTTTGAAATGGCTATAACCGGGTTTAGAAACCAGATCTGAATAACCAGGTACATCCTCGCCTTCCTCTCACCTATCTCCTTTCCCTCCTCACTACCTTCAGCCTCACAACATACCCCAAATGGGGATACCATAGTCTCACTGGCTCCATACGGGAACTGATGGGACTCTCATTAAAAAAAACTAAAAAATAATTAGTATGGGGAGTTATACCTATTCGAAGAAAAGTTAAGAATTATTTATGTTTTTGTAAATTTTGATTAACTGCCTTATGACCGTTTTTAAAACCTAATTGTATTTACTAATCAGTATAATATTACCCACCATTGAAGGTCGAATTCTAATTTCTTTTAATAAAAATTATAATTTCTTTCATCAAATGATAAGTACTAAGTCAATCTTCAAAGTGAAACGTTCCTATCAATGGTCCATAGAAAAAGTAGCATTAATTCAAAAATTTAAAAACCAACAGTTATTATTATTATACAAGTACCATTTAGCAGTAAATTGGTAATATCAAATGATTAGGTGATTTATTGTTATCAAATACAATTTGTAGAATTCTATTCTATTTTTTTTAATTGTTTAACAATATTAAACATTTTCTGAAAATAGTTCATTATAAACAAGTTCTGCTAAATGAGAAGTTTTACTATGTTGCTTAGGGGCTATCCATAAATTACGTCACACGAATTTCATGATTTTTTGACCCCCCTCCCGTCTCTGTCACACATCGTCACATTTGTTATACCTCCTCCCCCGTAGTGTGACGTCACATATTTTGCAATTTTACATCAATTTTTTTTTTGCGTTTTAATCATTTAGATTTTTACATGTGACGTCACAGAGCTGATGACCCTCCCATATCCCTTGTCACACAATGTCACAAGTCTCTACTCCCCCCCCCCCCTTGAGATGTGACGTAATTTATAGATGCCCCTTAGAATACCATGGAACTTATTTATAATTAAACTGGTTTTATAAATTGAATAATAGTTTTATTGAAAATATAAAAGAAGAAAAAAAAACTATTAATTAGTTAAATGATTTTTTAATAACGTGGCTGTGAAAATTCTGTTGATAAGGTTTAAGTATTACCAAATCCGTGTAAGAACTAGTACTGACGATATCTTCAACAATCCTAAAATCGTGTCAATAACTATACACCTCTATTCTAAAACAATGTTTCTTTGCATTCAAACATAGGAAATAACGTTTATTAAAAACACTAGATCGCAGGGTCAAAAACTTGTCCAAAAAGCAAGTATGAATACAATATTTGAAAAAAAAAGCTTCTTATACCATGGTACCAAAACCCGATTCTCCTTCAATAATTACAACTTTAAAAAAACTAGATACATATCAACGTACTACAACCAAATTGAACTGTGACAAAAACCACACATCTGTCCTAAAAAAGCTCGAGAAATCCCAATGAGGACATCATAATGCACTCATTAAAATTGTTGTAATTAAGTGACAGAAGAAAAATTTTTGATCTGATATTTTTGTAGAAAATCGTAAATTATCAGTTGGATAGCCCTGATATATTAAAGTTGATTCACTTTCATGTATCTACAATTAGATCAAGGTTCCTAGGTTGTATTATTATGACAACTACACGTCGGTCTCAGGCTACAATTCAGTTATAAATAGATTACACACCATTAGTAATTTGTATGCCAATGTTGCTGATATTTTTCATATTTCTTTACTTGTACTGATCAAACATTTCAGCCAAACATATGTTAACGAGGTAACTACATAAGGAGTTTCTTTAATATTATTGTTTATTTTTAATGCCTGTATTAAATACTACGACTGTAATTGAATAAACACAAGCTTGTAAATGGCACTTTGTGCCGTAAATTTTAAATAAATAAACAATCTCTCCTTTTTGGAAAAAAAAATACAACATTGTTTATTTTATTAACGAAGAAATCAAATGTGGCTTGAAATTCTTCTCATCTTCTTCATCTCTTTCCTCTTCCTCAAAAATGAATTTTATGTCCTGAGAAAGGTTGGGACTAACCGAAACCAGTCGACGTTTATGAATAAAATAAAGTGATTTTAAACAAAGAAAGTTTTTCATTCGTATTTTCGATTTTAATTATTATTCACCAGTCATCTTATTATCATAATACGTGTATATTGGTTTTATAAATTAGCTATGTGTTCACACATTTTAAAGATGTTTTATGTAATTTCGCGGTTTTAGGCTTTTAAAACAAAAATTTTATTGCCACGAATTGTAATTATCTCAAATAATGAATAATAATTCTCCAGTGACTCGGTAATGAGAGATCTATATGTTTCGATAAAACACCTTATTGCAAGAATCAAGATTTCTCTGATAAATTTGGCAATGAAGAATAAATCACGTCTCTCGTTACCTTTGAACGCTTTCCACCCCTTTTCATGTCATGCAAAACACTTTTGACGAATGTTTTACTACTCCGCCGAAGGAGTATTCAAATCCAGAACGATGACTCTTACAAATAGGTTAACCCTTATACCAGTGTTTTAATTATTTTCTAGAAAGTTTCAAAATATTTTAACTAACTAAACTCACTAACTAACCATCACGACGTTTTCCCGCAGGGGTAGGCAGAGGGGCGGACCGCCAAACAACACCATCGCGGCAAACACTCGTTACCTCATTCACATTCATACTTCGTCTCGTACGTGCTCTTCTATTATTCTAACTCTTGACATGGCCCTACTCAAATAATTTATTCACTTGATCATATCATGTCTTCCTCGGGCGTCCTTGACTTCTTCTACCATTCCCATCAGCGTCATATGTTCTTCTCACTCTTCTTTCCAAACCATCTGATTGTCCCTTTCTTAAACATAACTCATTACACTTACATTATAAGCCTTATTATTTGCGAATCTCCAAGTTTCTCACACGAACGTAGATGGTTTTACTAAACACATGCCTTAGGAATCTCATTTTTACAGCATTTAGTCGACTTTTATCCTTCTTCTGCAAGTTTCATGCCTCACTGCTATACATCAGGGTAGGTACCGCCACTCCATTGTGGACTGGTAGCCTTGCTTCTTTGGGCAGTTTTCTGTTGGCGCCAACGCGTTTAGTCCTCTATGAATGGAGTTACCTGCATTTTCCTTTTTTCAATATCTCTATCAGCCTTACCATCTTTCGTAAACATACTTAAAAAATAAACAAACTCATCTAGCCAATATATATTTACACGGTTGAAAGTAAGACTTAATGTAGAGATGTTGCATCTGGCATTTGGAGGGATGACGTTTTTTCTTCCAAACTGAATAATTTTCTTTTAAAAACCTACACATATCAATAGTAAATCTAATAACATTATTTTTAATCTCTACGGCATTATTAATTGTTTTTGTATTTAATTCGTAGAACTCCACTTAATTTTTTGTATTTTATGTAAATCAAATTTAATAATGTTATTTTTAGGTTCTGCAAGTATTTTGGTTGCTTTTGTATTATTTTGACAAATTTTCAAGGCCATTTTCAAACTATCAGTCAAACTACACGTTGAAACAAGTTTATATTTTAATTTTCATTTATATTTTACACAAAATATAAAATAAAATCATTTTTCTACCAATAGAAACGGCAGAGAATATTCAACGATTTAACGGTTCCATGCTTACTCAGAATCAAGTCAACTCAACCCCTCTTCAAAAGTCATTAAAAGCTATGAAAAAAAAATCGAAAAATAGCCCATAACCTAGCCTAACGAAACCAATTTTAAAAAAAATATCACTTTTAATGACTTTTCAAAGGAGGTTTGAGTTGATTGCATTCTGAGTTGTCAGTTCACCCAATTTAACATAGAAAGTTTTTATAAAATATGGCGAAATATATTCATTTTTGTAATCATAAATTGTCAGTTACACCAGAAATAGTTGTCGAAACATCAATAAATATTAACTCTAAGTAAGTACGTTTAAACTGTAGATGCCACAGTAAAATATTTTGTAAAAAGGGTTATTTAGTTATTACGCGCAACAAAAAGTTTTTATTCCATAACTCCAGTACATAAAATGGTAAAAAATATATAGAAGAGTCGCTCAGGGCGGATTTTACTCGCGATCGTAAGTCCACTACTTATTAGGGAAATGCTGCTCAGGCCAGTATTGTGATCCCGGACTAGCGATTGGATGTGACAAATCCTACCAGAGTAGAAGGATCTTTAGTAAGGAAAACCTACCATTGAGAACCAAAACATTGCTTGAAATAGCTTTAGCTATGTAATGCAACCAGATTCCAATAAATAGATCAGTACATTTAAATTTTGTTATAATTCTTCACCCCACCCTCTCTCCCATCAACTCTTTCTAATCCATCATAACAAAAGCCGTAATTTGACTCTATCCGGGTAGTCTAGCACCATTACGTTCGAAGGCAAGAACATTATACTGTCATGAAACTGTTTTTCTTTTAATCTATAACTAGTTATTTTACCGGTATTTCAACGAATGGTGTAGCCGAGAGATATATCTCCCAAACGCTTGCCCAACTTGTTGGCGGATGAAATTTTTCTTATGGGTGGTTTTGTTGATTTGTTTTCGGGTTCAACAACTTTGAGCTTGTTTCCTCCCTCCGGCATTACGGGTTTCCATGGGTAACCAAGGCGGGAAGTCACTTGCCTCAGGGCCTCATTTATAAAGTTTGCAGCCTCTGTCTAATTCGAAGTGTTCTCCTTTCTATACCAGGGTCTTTTCAAGGCTTCAAGGATTCCAAAAGATGACGTAGGCCCAAAGATATCAATCAAGGCCTCCTGCATGTGACAAAATAAAATTTTAAAAATCTTCAAATATAACTAAAAGCTCTCAGTTAAGTAAAGCATTTTTCCTTGGTATCGGGTTAGCTTGCCGCTGCCTACTGTAACGTCCACGCGTGAGGTTTGTGACAAAATGGCGGCGACAAAGGTTCAACGGCAAAAAGCCTGCGGTGCGTGCGAGTGATGACAATCGCTAGATTTATTGTTTTTCGGACGCCGTGACATATTATATTCCACTTAAAATTCATTAATCCTTGTTTTTGTCTCGTGGACAAAGAAAAATCTAGACGTGATAACGTCATAAGGGATCTTCGCACATAATATTTGCGATGTTTTGTACGAGAAAATATTGTTTTGTAACTGAGCGAAAATTGTCAAAAGCTTGTTGTTTAGTATAATATTTCTTTATATCTTTTCAAATGTAAGCTTTACCAAATTCTTACCTAGGTTGTATCCATGTACGTCATTTTAAGAAGCTTCCAATATTGAATAGAAAATCACTAGAAGTACCTACATAACATAGATATAATGATCTGCACGTGTTAAAAAAAAATCGACTACTAAATTATAGCCCTAGACAGGCCAGTGAAAATGATTCTTAAGTCCATTGAAGAAGGAATTTGACTTTTTTTTAAAGGTTGATCGATTTATACGTAATGGAAAAGTAATCTTTCCTCTGGTACATCAGACAAGCCCACAGCTCACTTCTTACGGGTAATCTCTTCGCAGGTATATTATAATCAAGCAGATGTAACAATACTTGATACGTAGGTGCTAACATCAACCGTTCACTCTTATCAATAATCTATAACAACTATACATATTTATAAATAGGTAAACTTTATTAAGTTTAGATACCGGTGAGCACTGTTGGAGCTTTACTCAGGTTTTTATGTTTGAAAAATGAATTAGATGTTTTTTACGTGAGCTCCACACAGGAGGCCCTAAGGATAATTGTTATCATTGTGACGTTGTAGAAGAGGATTGAATATATTATCTTGAATTGTTGCTAATTGATTACCAAGTTGTTCAATTTGGGAGGCGGGAATGGGTACCGCCGCCCCGGGAACCTTTACTGGATAACCAACACCTCTGCCATAGGTCACCCCAAGTGGTTCGCTACGTTTGGTGATTTAGCAGGGGTGCCCGGGTTCATGGGGTGAGATTTGTTCCAGGTCTTGGAGGCGGATGACTAGGACACACTGAACCCCAGATTCCTACCCACCCTTTAAACCCTTTTCCTTCCCAGAACTCTCCCCTCCTTCCTTTCCTTGGAAAAAATCCCTCCACACAGCATCCCCAAAGATGACATAGGCCCTGAGGGAAATTATTTTCCTCAGGGCCTCCTATGTGGAGCTCATGTAAAAAAAAAAAAAGTGAAGGGATGTATTAAAAATAACCCGAAACATGAAACATAATTAGAAATAGTGTTAATAGTTAATTAAATATCATTGATAGCAAAATATTGAACAAAGTAGTCACATCTTAATTTTTTTTTTTTTCACATTTATATTTTCCGACATGTATTCAAAATTATATTTTTGATTACATCTTGGTTGCTCCTTGATTTTTTTTTTTAATTTTTGAAAGGTTAATTTTTTTGTCACGAACCTTTAATCACTCATACAATAATTATTTTACTAACATTTATTTTAATTACTCACCTGCGTATTGTGATATTTATTTCTTCATGTTTAAATTCCATAATATTTGTCTATTACTACGTATATTAACTTTCAGTACATACACCATAGCATCAAGACTAAGATTCCATTAATTTTGTAACATGTAGATGATTGTCATAAAATAATAATGTAAACAAAATCTGTTTTTTTCATTAACCAACAACGGAACTAAAATTAAATTAACAGATGAACCGCCACATCGTAATAAATTGATTAACCATGAAGTAAAATTACTCCATGAAAATGTATTTTTTAATTGCAATTTTTTTAATAAGAAATACGGTAACCGGACAATTCAGAATCATGCATCTTCAAAACCTCCTTTGAAAAGTCATTTTGATGGCAAAATATATAAATAGATTGGTTAAATAGCTTACGTTAGGTTAGGCTAGGTTAAGGGTGTTAAAATCGTAGGATTCTGAATGGTCACTTAGCTGTGAAGTAAAATTACTCCATGTATTTTTTTAAATGCAACTTTTGTATTAAGAAATATGGTGACCGGAGAATTCAGAATCATGCGTCTACAAAACCTCCTTTGAAAAGTCATTTTGATGACAAAATATATAAATAAATTGGTTAAATAGCCTACGTTAGGTTAGGTTAAGGGCTTTATACATTTTTTTCATAAATATTTATGACTTTTCAAAAGGGTGTTAAAATCGCAGAGTTGTCACGGAACCAAAAACATACAGTTGACCAGTCAGTGGTTGAGTGGGCATTGGGTCCCACCCGGGCGTCCCGTGTTCGATTCTTCGGCTGGCTTAGTCCTCCATCACAACACAAGCAACATTTTCGGCTTTCTGTGGTGACAGCAGGAGATTTTCAAACTTTGTTGGGTTATTCGTAACCCGGGAATGTTTGTCTTTCTTTTAAAAAAAAAAAAAAATATATATATATATTATATAAATGAAAACTCAGTTTAACTATCGCCAAATTGTTCATGTGACCCAATTACTTCACTTTTTAATAGTCATAGCAAAATATTAATTACCGCTGCATTTCAATCTTCATCAAGTCACTGTCGCTTACTTTATATACTCTTAACCTTAAGAAAGTTGAAAACTACCTTTTTTGGGTATTTTCTCAAAATATTTAAGCTGTGATTACAAAAACTAATCTTTAAAATAGGAATTACCGACCGAAGAATTCGTGTTGGTGACACTAAAAAGTGTACTACTGGACTATCTTTGAAATACTGTGTATCCATTGTTTTTTTTATAACTTATCACTTAATAAATTTATTGTATGAAACGTCTGATTACTAGCAGAATAAAAGAACACATTTGTGCCGATACGAGCGACGAAACGTCGCAAAGCGTCTCCGAACGTCTGGGAACGTCGAGCAATGCAGAGACAAAATTGCGTTTTCATACGTTAGGGCAATATTATCGTTTCGCCTTTATTGGTTCTCTTATTACGAAACAAAATGGCTCCTAGGCGCAATAACAAAAACGCGGGGAAATCGTAGATTCAATTTTGGAAATATTCGCCTGTAAGGGGTGGGGGGGGCGCTGTTAGGGGGCGGGGGCGCTATTAGGGGGGCGGCAATAAAGGCGCTCTGGTCGATGTTTATTAGGCAATTTCAATGTTAGGGTATAGTATCCATTATTACTATTACCCAAACAAACCAAGCTTGACATCATGAAGCTGGCTGGATGATATTTTTGAAGGATTTTAAGACTGGTGAAACTGTTTAATTTTTAAATGGTCCTTCCAGAAGTTAACCATTGCAGAAAATTAGATTTACTTTTTTTCTGGCCATATTTAAACGTCAAAAATTAATATTACAGAATCCGCACCAGAGTTTCAACTGCCTGGAGGCAGTTAAAATCTGCGCAAATGGCGGCAATGTTATGAATCTGAAAGAGGCAGGGAAGGATTAGGAAGAGTAGTGAGGGACGATGAAGGTTTAACAATTTTCGGGTTTGTTAAGATCCAGTGACCAAAGCTCAACATTTTAGGAAGGTCTATGTCCTTTGTCCATAGTTGTCCCCCGGAAACCACTAGAAGAAATATAAGAAAGGGAATGCCAGATCTGACAAGAATAACACACAGACAACACATTCGATATTTCTAAATATTTTAAAAAAATGGACGAAATAATATTACCCACGTAGAATACAAAAGAAAGAAAAAATAAGTTGAGAATATAATATATCACAATTAATGCAAAAAAAATATGCAAACATCCGTTTGTGGAGGATATATGACTGTCTCCCATCTCCAGACGGACATCAGGGAGGACTCCATCCAGGCAACCATGGCAGTGATCATAATTCTTCGATTTGCGTAGTCTGCGCCATAAGCTTCCCATACGGTAGCGGAGAAGTGCTCTCCTTCTTCCAGGAATATTTCCGTCGCGCTGCAGTATTTCGGTAGTCAGAATAGTTAGGGATAAGCATTATCATAAGCGACTTTCAGCTTGTGCCATTGGTACGCACTGTAATCTTCCCACAGTTCTGACGTATACGGCGATGTGCAGAATTTGTTGAATAGTATTTATTTATTTATTTATTTATTTAAACGCCCATAGGGCTTTTACATATAGTGCAGTACATGTGTTTGGAAAAATATAAGAAATAACATAATATAATATAAACATAATATAAATATAAGAAACAAAATAAAGATAACATAAGATATACAAAATATAGATAACACCAAGTATAATAGTTGACACAAAGCAGGTAACATAGAATATATGGTAAGTAAATTAATGTGAGATTGTTATTTTAATTAAAGAGGGAAATACGATAGGATTGTCAATACTTATGTTTGTAATTAGCAAACTTTTTTAAAGTATTTATTACGTGTTTATCGAAACATAGCTACCATAATATTTCGATTAAGGTGCTATATAGTGCATGATATTAATAGATTTATTTTAATTGTTCTAATACACTGAGTTTAAATATTGACATCGATTGATGACGGTAAACGTCTATAGAGGAATATTTGTTACCGAGTATATGGAGTCTTTGCAGAGGAGAGTTAACAAAATAATTACTAGCAGAATTAGTTACAAGGTAAATCGCATTAGAGCGAGTATCGCGCGTGGGTATTCTCAAATTAATTTTACTGATTAAATCAAGGGCGTCCAGTCTGCCATTTGAAATATTAAAAAGACAAAATAAATCGCTCGCTACGCGCCTTGACGCTAAATCGCTTATATTAAGTAACTCCATTAAATATACATAATTTAGATCTTCGACAGGTATACCGAGTTTATAATTAATAAATCTTAAGAACTTATGCTGTACTCTTTCAATTCTTAGTTGGTGTGTCTTATATAATGGAGCCCAGATGGTTGAATTGTATTCTAAATTTGATCTCACCAGCCCAGTGTACAGCAATTTAAACGCATTTAGTGATTTAAATTCTTTAACCGTCCTCAGGATGAACCCCAGACTTTTCATGGCCTTGTTAGTTATTACATTAATGTGAGGAACAAAAGTTAATTTACTATCAAATATAATACCGAGGTCCTTGATTTGATCTACTCTTTTCAGGAAAATGTTGTTGATGCTATATTGAAAATTAATGGGATTTTTGATTCGCGCAAAAGTAATTGTTTGGCATTTTTCAATATTGAGGAACAGTTCATTAAGGGCGCACCACTCTTGTAACCTTACTAGATTTGATTGTAATATACAGCAGTCGTTAAGATTCGTAATTGTTTTATATATTTTAAGGTCATCCGAAAATAAGAGTATCATAACTCCTTCAAAGATGGTAGTTATGTCATTTATAAATAAGGAAAATAACACTGGGCCCAGATGTGACCCCTGTGGAACTCCGGTGAATATTTCGAACTGATTTGAAAAGTGTGAATTTAGTTTGACTGATATTTTTCTTTTGTGTAGATAACTTTCAAACCATTTCAAAATATTCCCCGTTATTCCTAAGGATCTTAATTTATGTATGAGAATTTTGTGTGAGACTTTGTCGAAAGCCTTACTAAAGTCGGTGTATACTACGTCAGTTTGAAGATGATTGTGCATACTATTAAACAATTTTTCCTGATAGATCATGAGATTCGTAAGAGTAGACCTGTTTGCCATGAAACCGTGGTGTAGATGTGATATAACTTTATTAACCTCAGGTGAAAGTTTAGAGAGCAGTGCAGATTCGAATATTTTAGGGATTGTCGACTGAATACATATGGGTCTATAGTTAGATACATCAGATTTATCACCTTTCTTAAAAATAGGAGACACAAAGCTTGTTTTCCACTTTTCCGGAAAGGTGCCAGTTTTTATAGACAAGTTAAAGATTTTAGTAAGAGGATAAGTTAAAACTGATAAGCATTTCGATAAAAAGATTGGAGGAATGTTATCAGGGCCAGCCGATTTATTTAGGACGAGAGATTTTAATTTGGTTCTAATGTCGCTTTCTTCAAATTTGCACTGATTGAAGTCGATCTGGTAATAATTGGTTAAATTGACATTTGTACTGCAAAAGTGAAAACAACTTGATAGCATACCCGCTCTAACGGATATCGCTGTTTTTTGTCTTTCCATGTCCTTGACGTCTTCAAGTCGTCTGTGAAAATACGTCTTAGGTATTTTACGCCAAAATAACATTAATTTTCTTTCCGCCAAGCCGATCTATTATATATAAAAAAATCATGACGGTTGATTTAGAAGTATTGCGTACGTACAAGGTTATGATTTTTTGATAAATCGAAGAAATTCTGATTTCGCTGTTTTTCATTCTATCTACCCTGATCCTGTACTCTGTGCACACCGCTGCCTACGGTACATCCTTTAGCAGGTAGTGGAAGTATGGACAACTGTTCGGTTACTAACGGTAGGTTGTTAACGAATCAGAGATCTACGTGGTCCTTCGTTTGTGGAAAGAGGTGCTGTCTTAGAGGGGACGGAGAAGGTATTCGAGCCCGCGCGGTTTAGTCTCATTACAAAATCTAATTATCACAAGCAGAGAATTTAATCTGCCAATGAATTTAATGTCCAAAACCGGCGTGCTTGTATCTATTTTGGAAGAGCTAGGTATCATCACATTCAAATATCTGTCTACAATGCATGTTAACCCTTCAAACCTCCGGTTTATTTATCGGGTGTTCAAAATATTTCCGCTTCTCAATTAAATCCCAATGAATGGAATATTTTAACGCATCCAAAAACTCAAAACTGTTTTTGAAAGGTAAGGTTCATAAATACAAAAAAAAATCAATTTTTGAAAAATTATTATTTTTATTTCAAACATAAAATTTTTTAAAAATGGTGTCCAACTAAAAGCACTGATAATAAAAAAATAAAATAAAAACACCCCATATATTATTAGGCAAGTGTATTATAAACGTTATGGTCAACTCACTTTTTGTCGTTTTATGTAAAAATGTTTCATAAAAATCCCCAAGTTTCATTAAAAAAAAAATTTAAATTAGGATCGGAAAATTTGGTTTCATAAAGGTGTACATTTTTATTATTTTGCGGTTAATTTTTGGATTTGAATATTAAGCGTGATGCTTTATTTTTCTAGCATCGTAAAGTCTAAGTTCTAGCCATGTTAGTATGTGACCTACTAAAAATTAAATTAAACCTTCATGCGTAGCTCCGAAAAGCGAATAGCCTGAGAATATTGATGAAACAAAACATCGCAAAAATTGATGTCACGTCCAAGCGTATTTTAAAAAATACAATCTGCAGTGAACCAAAATATAAATCACAAGTAATGAAATTAAATTATCTTTTTCTATATGAAAAAAACAAATATCAGTTTAATAAAAACCTAATAAAAAAATTGAATTTTTTTTTTAATAATTTTAGGATTTAAAAAATTCGATGGACGTGGAGAGTAAAATGAATAAGTTTTTGTTTTCCACGAACTTTTAAAAAAATAAATTTTATTGTTTTTATAAAGCGTAAAACAACAATGGCTGTAAATGACAGGTTTGACTCATTTTAATGTACCCAAATTAAATATTATTTCATTGAAGAAGAAGATAACACTTTTAAATCTAAATGAAAATATGAAAGAAAACAAGACACAGAAAAACAGAAAAAGACAATGGTCGCAACTGGGACTCGAACCCAGACCTCTCGTCTAACCGGGACGGCGCGTTTTTCCAATTTCGCTATTGCCACCTTCTGTCAAACCGTCATATTTGTCAATCTCATATTTCAAATATACCATTGTCTTTTTCTGTTTTTCTGTGTCTTGTTTTCTTTCATATTTTCATTTAGATTTAAAAGTGTTATCTTCTTCTTCAATGATATATTACGTTGATGGGAATAACCTTCAAAAGTTATAAAAAGAGAGTTTTTCTAACTGAGAGTTAAAAAATTAAATATTATTTATTTATTTTGGTCAAGGCAAATGAATCAAATTATGCAACTTGTAAGTTCTCCACAGGAAATCATTTCACAAACTGGTTGTCTATATTTCGATGAACAGATAAGACTAACATTTACTAGAATTGTGTTCAAATCTCATAACGTGAAACGATTTCTTTTCTTATAAAAAAGAACAGTAGTGCCTATTTTGAAGAATTCTAATAACTTTGAGTGGGTGATTCGATAACATCTCAAAGTTTAGATGACGCGAAAAAATGTCGCAAGGTAAATATAAAAATTTAAACTTAAGTTTTTTAACTTTATAAGTAGGATGACTCACTATGTACCTCTAATATAATTGCATAATTATGAAAAATTATCATGCGAGTAAAATTGGTGAAAAAATTGTATTTTTCTTTTGCAAATCCTGAAGTTAATGGCTTTTTTAACAAAATAAAAAAAAATATTTTTAAAAAACTGTGTTTTAAGAAACACATTATTCATTTAGTTCGCAGAAATCTTAAAAGTTTTGATCAAATATCCGAATTGTTTGGAAGCGATTTATTAATTTCCAATACTTATTCTTCATTGATTTGGCCAAGTAACGGTGACGTAACAATTCCACATTGGCAAAATCACAAGGGTTGGGGCGCAGAACATAGATCACGGAAGAAATGGCACGGCAACTAAAAAAAGCTGTTTTAGGTTGAAATAAAAGATATCTAGTAAACGGTTCCATGCCAACTGAGAATAAAATCAACTCAAAACCTCCTTGAAAAGTCATTTAAAGCCATGAAAAAAAATAATTTCAAATTAGCCGATAACCCTAACATAACGTAATCTATTTAACCAATTTTTTATAAATATGTTTTTATCACTCTAAATGCTTATCTGAAAAGGTTCTGAGTTGGTTTCATTCCGAGTTGTCCGGTCACACTAGTAAACAATAATTTGAAATGGAGCCTACGGCCTCTGTTGAAATGGACTCCGACATGCCTTCTAACGTATGTACTTCTAATAATTATTTTGTTGGTGACCCGGCAGTTTACAAAAATATAATCTGTGTTTAACACGTATTATTTAAGTTTAACTTGTGTGCGCAGTGTTCCACAATCTGAGAAAAATAATAAACTTAAACGACCATACTTACCTGGGTCATTAAATCCGGACAAGCAGGTTATTAATTATTGAGGCAACTTTGGTTTAAAAAAAAACATTAAAGATGCTCCCAGATTGATTGATTGATTCGATATAAAAAAAACGTCTTAACAAAGGTAAACTGTGATAAAAAATATCTATGTTTTTAATAGTATACTTAGCAAGTCAAATCAATTTCATCTCGACATAAACGTTTTAACAAAAAGCTATCTTGGCTGTTGTTTTGCTATCATCCTTTTGCTGGTTCTTCTAATAAAATGGAATCTCTCCCTTCATTGGGTAGGGGCGCCACCCGGTAGCGCGGCCGGAAAACTCATTACAACTTAAGAAACCCGCAAACTTTGGTTTGTAAGTTGCCGGTCTGCCAAAATAAATATGCAAATTTCCTCCCGAGACACTCGCTTCTCCCTCCCTCCCCCCTTCTCCCTATTCCCTTTCTTCTTACTATCATTGCCCACCCTTTTCTTCTTACGATCACATCCCCTACGTCCCTCCAATCGCAACTTAGTAAGTGCTATAAGATATCATTTTGGAGCCCGGTTTTGATAGGGTAAGTGATTGGATTCTCGTTAAAACTTCTATGCACATAATTAAGGCATTTATTAGATTAGCAACATTCTTCTCAATTTGGTAGGCTGGTATGGCTACCGCAGCCAGGGTAACCATTTATTAGATAACCAATACCTCTGCCATAGGTCACCCCAATTGGTTTGCTACATTTGGTGACTTAGTGCCCGGGTTCATGGGGTGAGGTTTGTCAAGGTCTTGGCGGCGGAGGCATCTACTCACCTACTGCGTGGCGGGCCGGATTAGGAGAGACTGTTTGAGGATGGCCTTTTGACCTTTCCAACCGGACTCTCTCGACCCATCATCTTGCACCGCAGTTGAAGGGATGGATTCATAAGTCCGATACTCCTGGACACATGCCTTTTCCCATCCCAGAACTTCCTATACTTCCCTTCCTTAAAAAGACCCTACACACGGCATTCGTACGTATCCTGTACCATCTTAATATCATGGTAGATCGAAACGGTGACCAGACAACTCAGATTGAAATCAACAAAGAACATCCCTTAAAAAGTCATAAAAAGTGATGTAAAATATATTTTAAAAAAAAATGGTTAAATAGGTTACGTTAGGTTAGGTTACGTGCTATTTTTAAATTATTTTTTTCAAAGCTTTTAATGACTTTTCAACGAGCCATTGCGTTGACTTGATTCTAAGTTGGCACGGAACAGATAAAAACAACATTCTGTGAAGAAAAACAAATAGAAAAGAAAGATGTGTGAGATCACCGGTTATTCAAATGCAGTAATAAAACACAATTTTTTAAAATTATATTTTATCAATTGGGAGACGGGAATGGGTACCGCCGGCCCGGGAACTTTTATTGGATAACCAACACCTCTGCCATAGGTCACTCCAAGTGATTCGCTACGTTTGGTGATTTAGCAGGGGTGCCCGGATTCATGGGGTAAGTTTTGTTTAGGTCTTGGAGGCAGATGACCAGAACACACTGAAACCCAGATTCCTACCCACCCTTTAAACCCTTTTTCTTCCCAGAACTCTCCTCTCCTCCTTTTCCTTAAAAAAATCCTCCATACAGCGTCCCCAAAGATAACATAGGCCCTGAGGGAAATTATTTTCCTCAGGGCCTCCCGTGTGGAGACCACGTAAAAAAAATGCACTTGATTGATATTAAGAAAAGTATTTATAATTTAAATACGCGCCTTGGATGTTTTAAATTTGACGGAAATACAACTTGTAGCGGGTAATTATTGGCTTAGGAAATTGAATAAAACACCCACAATCCAGAATCAAACAAATTTCCTCCCCCGACGATATTTCGATTGTAACAACTGTATTGCAACAATTTTTTATATAATCAAACTCATTTCTGTTTGTAATTATTTTGGTGTTAACCGAACACAAAGTGTGTACCAAGCTGATCCATGAAAATAAAGATCATTGACTTTTTTAAAGTCAGATTTCTGTGAAGATTTTTCTGTAATAGATGTTTTACATTAATTATTGCAAACTTACTTAATAACAAAATTCATACACACACACAAACTCTGGTGTTTATTCAAAAGAATAAATTTCATACACAATTCGCTTGCCACTTCTTCCGTTCTTCGCGTCCTCAGCACGCCAATGACACATTTACAGATGAAATTTATATCTTCTTGTATTTTCAGACTTTCCTTTTTATTAGTTTCGGAAATCGATTAACCAGTATAATATAAAATATATCAAAGAAGAAATTCACAATTCACATTTTTATATCCAATAAACTAACTGTATTGTTAGGAATCTCGTCTGCTTTTTCTTTGACTTTAATGACTTCGTAGGTAAGGACGAAATAATGTTGTTTGAAGGACGAAATAATGTTGTTATTACATTATATCAGTAAAAATATGCCACGATATAAAACGAACGTATGCTTCATATTTTACTGTTAAATATTTAAAAAAGGTAAGCGCTTCTCATTCAAATAAACAATATCAATTATCGAAGTAATAAGAAACCATTACGTTACTGAAAACAAACAAATTTTTAATCTACACGGTTTTCATTTTAAAAAGAACAGTTTTCCTCATAAAATCAAGATTAACAGGTTTACTAAACAAGCAGGTTTCAATTTGGGAGGCGAGTAAGGGTACCGCCACCTCAGGAACCATTTATAGGATAACCAATACCCCTGTGGTTCGCTTCGTTTGGTGATTTAGTAGGGTTGCCCGGGTTCTCGGAGTGAAGTTTGTCTAGGTTTTTGTGGCGAATGCGTTTCCTCACATTCTGCGTAGCGGCCCGGATCGGGAGAGACGGTTTGAGGCAGACATAATCTAGACCTCTCTAGCCGGACTCTCTCGACCCATCGTCTTGCACCGCAGTGGGAGGGGTGGATTCATAGGTCTTTCACTCCTGGACATTTTGACTCCTAGATTTCTACCTAACCCTCAAACCTTTTTCCTTCCCAGAACTTTCTCTCCTTTTTTCCATAAAAAAACCCTCTAAATAGCATCAGATTTTTTTCTTCGGGGCCTCCTGTGTATTTAAAAAAGGAGCTATTTAAAGCTATTTAAAAAATATTTTATTTTTTTTTGATTTTAGCCCAAAGATTTCCTGCAATTGGACAGATAAACCGTCTATCCTTGACAAAAAATTCAATTCCACATCATACCAAAATTTAAAAAATACTTAACAAATTACATTTTTTTAGGATAATGACAACAATGAAAAGAATGAATATTTGAATTGATGTTATCCAAAATTTTATTTTAAAAGAAAATTGACATTAACGATTTTTTTTACGGTTAAGTGAGATGAATTGAGGTTATTTAATATTAACCTAGAAATAAAAGCTTAATAAAAAAAACAATAAATCAAATGAAAAAAAAATTCGAACTAGTGTTTTCAAATACAACAGTGATTTCAGAAAGTTTCTCACGCTTTCTCCTGGTACCTACCTACTCGCAATACTGTGAAGTGAATATTACCCTTGTGGGTACGCATTCCCCGCCCATACTTGGGGTAGTTTACACGAACGGTCGTAAAGAATTTCAAGGCTTCTTGCGGCACTGACATTTTCCAAAATCACGGTGTTATTTCCCTCACGATCTGGAGGGGCGCAAGGGCGGTTTTATGACGTCACCAGAGCCTGCTTTCCGCCCTCACATCTAGCTTCTAGTAAGCTTCTAAATCACGTTTAAATTATATTGTCTTTCAGGGACTTTTAGCTAAGACAGCTTGTAATAAAACTTATTTTTTAAACTAATTTAAATTGCTAAGTGTATTGATTTTCATTGCGGTGTATATTTTGTCAGGATTATCCCAGGGTGGACGAAATCCTTACAATATTGGTTTCTCTAGTCTAGTTCGTTTACGAAAAGTTTTTTAAAAAGAATATATGTGCAGATCTGATAATGCATATGTAAGATGGCTAATGAGGTCTTGTTTTGAAATCTATAACAGAGTATTATATTGACATCCAAAATTGAATTATTCAACTCTGTTTATTACCTCTCGGAAAACTAAGTGTTTTTTCTGTCATGAACTACAAGAATTTTTGTGAATAAACTGTTGTATTTGTGTGTGTTTTCTTTGTAGGCAATCTCATGAAAGGCAAAATTATTCTTCGTTGCATTTTAATCAGGAAATCTAATATATTATAATGATGAGAATACTGGTCTTACAACGACGCCAACAATAGAGAACTCCTGTCCATTTTTTTATTTTTTTTTTAATGAATCTAACCTTCTAACTTAAGTAACTGCATATTTATTTTTATTTTTATAGTTAGTTTTAATAGTTAAAATAGATGTCAAAGTTTTAATTTTTCAAGATCCCCCGAAAACCACCGTGACGTTATCTGGCCCTGTGACGTCACTGGCAAGTTTTAGTTATTTTCAACAGATGTTGTCATTTTGTATGGAAGAAGTGATGACACTATTCAATAAGTAAAACATTATTTAGGTGTAATTATTTATTTATTATATTAAATTTATTATATTATTATATTTTTCAATATTATTACGGGAGATTAGTATAAAAATTGTTTGAAATTATAATTTTTTTAGCTTTACGAATCGAAACCAATATTAAGGAAACCGAAGCATGAATTTCGTAGGGAAGTGGAATCAGCTGTTCGACCGCCGCCATTTTGAATTTCAGCATTGGAGCGTTTTATGGAAGCGATGACGTCACGCCTCACAAATTCAATAATATCAACTTGACAGGGTGTTTTAATGAACTGTTTTAAAATGGACTTTATAATATTTTTTTTAAAACAACGTTAAATATTATTTAATAAAACTTATATATTCAGAATCAGCGTTTATTGGTCTATATGAACATATTTTTTTAAAGCTATAATATTTTTCACTGGAGTTCCTTATTAATCCACTTCAAAATAAAAGAATTTTCGTATTCTTAATCGTTTAAAACTTATGGGTACCGTTTTTCAATAAACATAATCGTACTTTTATATGTAAAAATAGCTCTGTTGCTAATCATTTTAAATAAATGAAACAATATCTCTTTTTTATAACCACTATATTTTTTACATACGCCGACTGGTTTCAGAACAACCCTTCCTTCCTCAGGAAGGAACGGTTGACCTGAAGCCGGTCGGCTGTATGTAAAAAAATAATGGTGCTAACAAAGAAATATTGTTACATTATATAAAAAGATAATAACAATGACACTCTTAACGAAAATATAAAGAGAACGAGACACAGAAAAAAAAAACGGTCGCAACTGAGACTCGAACCCAGAACCTCTCTCGTCTTACCAAGATGAACGTCTCTACCAATTCGGCTACTGCCACCTTCTGTCGAACCTCACATTTGTCAATCTCATTTCAAATTAAAGAATTAACAACTTTATCCTTGCCTTTTTTTTCCCTGTTATAGGCACCCATCTTTTTCATTGGAAACAATCGTCCTAAGATCTGGTTGGTATCCTAGATAGCGTCTCGGATAAATGTATCCGATTTTATTTTTGTACGGAACACATATTGACCTTTTTGTAAAAGTCATATATGGGGGCTCCATCGAAGCCAGAGTTAAGTGAGCCTCTCAAAAATCGGGCGTACTATACAGGCCCGCAGAAACTTTAACAGTACACAACTGCTAACCCTGTACAAATCACAAGTGTGCCCTACGGTTGAATTTGGCAGCCACCTCTGGTTTCGAGCCCCAAAATACCTGAAAAAACCCACAACACTGTGCAGAAGCGGGCGGTCCGTTTGATAGATTCCCCTAATGTAACGAACGTATTGCAATCTTTAGAGCACAGGCGTCGGGTGGGAATGCTATCCTTGTTCTACCGGTACTTCAATGGAAGATGATCCGAGGAACTAGCAACATTGATTCCTTCGGCACCGGTGCATAGTCGGGAAACACGCCAAACGCGTGCCCAACATATGTACACGGTTGACATTTGTCACATGAGAACGGGTTGCTTCTTTGACTCGTTCTTATGTTCAACAGCTCGGCTGTAGAACGATTTGCCGGCCTCTGTGTTTCCACCCTCCTACAACATGGGTCTCTTCAAAACCCATGTTCACTCCTTCCTCACCTCAAAAACACCCTCCACACTGCATCTTCAAAGATGGCATAGGCCCTGAGGGAAATTATTTTTCTCAGGGCCTTCTGTGTGGAGTTAATATATTTAAAAAAAAAATAAGTATTTGTTCTAAAAGTGATCTCCTTTTTTATTCTTCGATTAAAAACCGTAATAACTAAGTCTCGGTAGATAATGGACAAGATTATATCAACAAACCAATCAAAGATAAGCATTAGCATGAAAAGCCAGCAGTGTGTCAGCAGCGGGTGGAACTAAAATCTGAAAATATACAAATATAAAGCCCACGCCACAATTTAATTTCCCCCGGAGAGTGTGGTATTCATCACAATAAAATTATTCTACGAGAGTAGACGTCAACAATGAATTTTCCTGAAAAAGGTTATAAAAATATTGATGATTTCCACTCGCATTTCCCACTTTTGGAAATTGAGCATTTGATTATTGTTTGGTTGAAATGTTTACCAAAATAATATTATGTTTCAAGTTTGAAGGGTATATGTTCTGATATTAATAATATGACTTGATGTTTTGTAAAATTATTTTACATTACAGAAAACAAACATAACTTCTTGTTTTAGGAAATTATTTTACAGAAACTAAATGTAATTGACTTGATAAATTTCTAACGTTTATTATACATTGCTCTATTGATCCAATCTTGAATGGTGGTTTTAATATCAGTACATCCAGTTTAATTAAAATACTAGGAACGGTAGACGGTATGGTTGCCAGAACGGCAACTCTTGAAGGAGAGCTAAATGTTTACAAAAGTCAACCACTGCATCCTCAGTCTTCATCAAGTGTCATCGTGGACATCACTGGAATTTTGGAAACGTTAGCTGAAATGGAGTAGAAAAAAATTCGTTAAAAAATATTTTATTGTTCAATATTCCTGAAAGCACTACATTTTGAATGCATCGATGAAGATTTGTGTCAAATTACCAGTTTCTTCAAGAAAGAAGACAACGTCAAAACCACCCACCTACAAATGTACAGGTTAGGACGAAAAACTACCATAAAAACTCGCCCTGTTAAGATTGTACTGTATCAGATTCGAACCAAATCAAACTTGTACTAAAAAACTACACCTCAAATAAAAAATAGTATTAAAATTAAACGACTTGACCGTGCTGCAAACTCAACAAACTACAAACTTTTGAAAGGAGTTGGAAAGCATACAAAACAATAATGAAAGGGACAAGGAAATTTAACTATAAAGTACATAAAGCGAAACCCTAAATAGTAAATTCTCTCCCAAAAAAAAACTGTAAAGCCGTCATCGAGAAGACTCTATTGGGAGAACGTCAGTGGTCTAAGGACAAATTTGATATTTTAGGTTTTATGTATTTTTCTGCCATATATTTTTTGTCACGTTTTTAATAAAATACTTACATCAGAAAAAAAAACAAAATTCGATGTTATTTTCTTTTTAAAGAACGGTATCCGTTCTAATTCTATCACGATTTTCTAAAGTATTAAAAGGGACATCCAGGCAATACCACTTCCTTCAATAGCATGAAGACATCTATATGAAAAAGTAGACAAAAAACGAGTTGTCTATACATCCCTTACAAGTTTTTTCCTCCATTAGTCTTTTTGAAATATTCGGGTCTTTCAATCTTTTCTCGGAAGTCTAAAATGAAAGAATATAAATACAAAAGTCAGAATAAATTCTATCTAAAACAAAAATGAACATTTTTTCCATTAGATCCACGCAATAGACCCTGAGGAAAAATAAATCCATTGTCATCTTTGGGGATGCTGTATTGAGGGTTTTTTTGTGGAAAGAAAGTAGAGGATGTTCTGGCAAGGAAAATATATGAGTGACGGGTAGGACATTGGGGGTCAATGTGTTCAGCAGTGACGGACGTATGAATCCACCTCTCTCACTGCGATGCAAGGCAATGGGTCGGGAGAGTCCGGATAGAGAGATCATAATATCTCCATCAACCAGTCCCTCTCGGCCTGCCATCCAGCAGGTCGGCACGCATTCGGTGACCTAGACAAACCTCATCCAATGAATTCGTGCACCCCTGCGAAGTTACAAAACATCGTAGCGAATCACTTGGGGTGACCTGTGGCAGGGGTGTTGGTTACCCCATTCCCGCCACCCGAAGATAGTTTTTATAATTCAAGTTTTAAAAGTTTCTACAGGGGAAATCCATAATAGTCAAGGTACATTTCAGATGTTTAACCGAAATTATTATGCTTTAAATGACACAATATTTTATCTTTGTTAGAACTATTATATTTTTTGCAGACGTCGTCGTCCGGTTTCAGAACAACCGTTCCTTCCTCAGGTTTGCTCATATTAGAGGTTGCCCACCACTTTCCACGGCGTTCTAAGGAAACATGGTTTCCTCCTTCACTCCTAGACCCCTAATGTCCGGGCATACATTGTTAGCTGGCAGCATGCGAGTGCGTACATGGTGTTAGTTATACATAAAACTTCTGATGTCAGCCACTTGTATTTTCTAGAAGAGAATACAGGTCTTAGTTTGAAGAAGGAGTTAATGTTTTTGGAGAGATGCTGATCCGAGTGTGAAGCCAGTCTAAAACAGCTGGGCTCTAATCGTCCGGCAGTGTACAAAAAATATGGTGGTTCAAACAAATAAAAATTGTTTATTTTGCGTAATTATTTTTATTATAGGTAGGACCGGCCAACCCACGGCCCGTGGCGCGTATCTGTACCATCTTAGTCCTGGGACAATTTTAGGTCGTCAATGAGGCCCGTGGTAAAATTTGCCTTGGCCAGACATGATCTAAAATGTGATCCTGCTGGATTAAATAAGTAACTGTGTAATTTAACAATTCAGTTTAATGTATATACAAATATTCCTGAACTCCTATGGCACTGTTAATTATGATAATGTAGTTGCACACATTCCCTAATTATTAAAAAATTAATCATTTTTTCAACAAAAATACATAAATTAATTTGTAATCCCTTTATTTTAATAATTATCGCTCTATCGGTTTCAAAAGGGTCCTGCCTTTATCAAAAAAAAATATTAAAAATCATGTTCAAATTCTAAATCATACCAAGTCACAAAGTAAACTAACGCTTATTCCATTAAATCGCTACTTCGCTTGTTTTTTTTTATAGTGTTGTTTTTCTCATACTTTCTAATTGAACCTTATCCACCCGGACGCATAAGCTTAGTTTGCTTTGTTATGACGTATGACCTGACTTATTAAAAATATATATTTGTACCCCATTTTTACTAATTTATTACGGTTCCCCAACACCTGACGTAAAATCACAAAATCAAAGGTTTTATTTAGGCAAACAAAGTTATTTTGCTCCTCGTCGCGTCGCGTCGGTACGAAAAAATTCCTAATGTTTGTCCTTTTGCTACATTCTGTACCTAAGGTCCTATCTATCCCATCCATCGCGTATCTACGATCTGACTTTGGGACAGACGCCTGACCTTTGCAAAGATCTAGAATTTCTCCTCGATAAAAAAACTGTATCTCATTTTGGCCCTTGTCACCGCGACTTAGCAGTCGCAGTAACAGTCACTACTAAAAAAATAATCCCTGGAAATGATAGCATTTGAATTTCCCAAAAATCCGTTTAATATTTATAAAGACGACGGAGCTAAACTTAATATGTATTTGTGTCTGGTGATTGACGGCTACGCCAAAAATAAACGCAGAAAACCTATTTTAAATTATACTCTAATACCACTCATCAGAGGGTTAGAGCTGGTAACATGGTATCGCATCTATAAAGATAAGTACACACTTCACCACAATTTTCAATTCCCAAGGATACGGGATTACGGCACGGTACTACGACGGAATAACTTAAAACACTATAAACGCAACGTTTGAATAATAACACAACTGAATGATATTAACTAAAACTACTTATTATCGTCATTCCCCCACAAATATACAGAGTAGCAGCTATGATAGCTGACGTGTCTGGCCTCCGTTGAAATCCAGGATTTCAAACCAAGATCAAACACCTTCTATTGAATCGATCGCTTTGTCAGCGGTCTTGTAAAATTCTTCCTTCCAGATAGACAGTCGCGGGTTGTCACCAAGTGAATTCTATAATTCGTTATATTGATGGTCATCAGTTTCTTTAGTTGGATAAATTTGTTAAAAATGGAGCAACAGTAAATGTGTAACAGCGTTCATTCATTGACCTCATCAAATCTAAAGTAAAGGCGTTTTTCGTCATAAAACATCAAATTCAAACAAATTGGTTTTGGAAAACTGTTTTAACATCGTTTGCAGATATTTTAATGATCTGTGGTTATGCCGTGTTGTCCTGAATATCAACTGTCAAAACTCAATATTCCCGATTGCAAATCATAAAAAGTTGTTAGAAATATTGATTTCCGACCGAACTTTTTGATAACCATGTTAATTCATGACAATAGACACATGTTATAAGAAGTTTGCCAAAGTGTTAGAAAGTATCGATTAATTTAACTTATTTCTTGCCAATAAACGTTGAATGTTCGTGTTAGGGACTCTGAGTTAAGTTATGATTAGTTTTAAGTTATCTACTCAAGGAAGAAATTCGGTATTTGAAAACGTTTGATCATTCTCGCCAGAAGTCAGGAAAAATTGAGCCTACTTCGGGCATACTGACACTTCTGGTGGTTAGTCTTTTCAACGATAGTCGCAGTCGCGGCAACGGTTACCGTTATTTGGGAATCGTCACCATTTTCACTTAAACGGAATGGGCGTAAGGCGGTGACTTATGCCCGCCGGATCCGCAGGGCGGAGGTCACGCTCCGGTGCTTTGGGGTTACTGCCGTAATATTGCACACATTTCTTTCGGCAGATGACTTTCGAATCTGCTACTTTTCGTAGAATTTTTTTATTTCATTGTTTTGCAGAAACAATTTTTCCAAAGATCTATTACGCATTTGGATTTAATAACTAGATAAGACTGCTAAGTATTTTAATACCGCTGAAAAAAACCCAATATAGAAAACATCAAATTTTTCATAAATTTTATCGAATATAAGACCTTCAAAAATATCCCTTAAATACCTACGGCAGTTTTCCAATAATACTAATTATTTATTAATTCTGAGCTACATTCAGAGGTTTTGAAATGCAATGTAATTCATTATGCATGCATTAAAATATTTTTTAAAGGTTGAAAAGATATATCAACATTATTCAACAAATAAAATCTTAAATAAAAATGCTCAGGTACCTACCTACATTACACATCAAAAACAGTTTAAAAAGAGGAATAACAACAAAATACATAATTTCAATCAAAAATATTTTGAAAAATTTATTTGTGGCATTCCAACTGTACTAGTATGAAACTACTAACTAACCAATGAAAATAAAGTTCTGTGGAGTAAGTACCTACATATTATAAATTTAAAAAAAAAACCTTATTTTAGAAAGATTATCTTATTAAACCTTTTTTAAAATAGATGAAATTAATAAATGTCACCGTTTCTACGAAAGTCGGTGGGGTAATGGTCAGCATATTAGGCTTCTAAGCAGATGGTCGTGGTTCGATACTCGGCCGTGACATAAAAATAGACGTATATTTTTAGTTTTTTTTTAATTAGTTATTCCTGCTTGAATGATTTATGCATGAAATCTTGTCAATAATAATTAATAAAGTGTCAATATTAATAATTAGCTTCTATAAGTTAATTTTCTTAAGATAACCTCACAAGGAACAAACAGTCCGTGGGATATATTATAATAAAAACAAATATAAAACTTTTTTCCACTTTAAGTTTAATGACCGTAACCGGTTTCAGCTCGCTAGAGCCATCTTCAGACTGGTACAAAATATTCTTAATCTACGGTTTATATACATAACATTTGAGGGAGGGGAAGCGGGGTGGTCTTAAGGGTTTTAATCAATTATACTAATTACATTTGTTACTAAGTAGTTTTAGACTGTTGAATTTCTAAATATTTTGGTTATTCCAGTGGGCTAATTACCTTGGGTTTGTAGCTCACTTCAATATTGTTTAGGAAAAACCTTACAAGTGGTATGAATTATTAAAGACCTAATTTTATTATCAAATCGTTATTACATTTATGATGCATGGGATTTTTTTTTTTTTTTTTTTTTAATAGCTTTTTGAAGGGATACATGTTCTCCACTCCAATGTAAACATGTATCCCTTCAAAAAAAAAAAAAACTATTAAAAAAAAAAAAAAAAAAAAAAAAAAAAAAAAAAAAAAAAAAAAAAAAAAAAAAAAAAAAAAAAATCCCATGCCCACTGGAATAACCAAAATATTTAGAAATTCAACAGTCTAAAACTACTTAGTAACAAATGTAATTAGTATAATTGATTAAAACCCTTAAGACCACCCCGCTTCCCCTCCCTCAAATGTTATGTATATAAACCGTAGATTAAGAATATTTTGTACCAGTCTGAAGATGGCTCTAGCGAGCTGAAACCGGTTACGGTCATTAAACTTAAAGTGGAAAAAAGTTTTATATTTGTTTTTATTATAATATATTATAATGGAATTCCACCATGAATTATCAGTTTCAAAAATAGAAATATTAAAAAGTCCGTGGGAGTTGGATTAGGGCAATAATTTAATCAGCATATTTTACTTCATGATTCATTTTACTTCGTTTCACAACATTATTCTATTTATCGCATATTTGTTAAAGCCCGTACAAGCATATATTATTATAAATAAATATCTCGTGATTTTTCACGGGTCCACGCCAATTTATTAATAGTATTGATGGTGCATTTGTGAAAATGTCAAAACAAGAACGGAATGGCGACCTCGTTACGAAATAAGTATCTAACGAGTGTTATGTAGTGCTATAATATAATAGTAGGTTGGTGTTGCTAATGAAAATTGGAATCTTTTGACCTATTTTCTCAACGCGAACTCTTGATGATGCAGCATTTTCCAAATCGTTTATCTTTATGCAGTACTCCGAGTTGTATTATAGTGTGCAGGTAGGTACCGCTCTTATATTTTCCTTTATTATATAACTTATCCATTTTCCAACAATATTCGGTTGATAAAGTACGGAATATTACCGTAGTGAATTTTCTGCTAATTGCTTTCAACAAGTTTCTTCAACATGGCTGCATGGTATGAAGAGTTTTTTGTAGTCAGGAGATCATAACTATTTTTAACGTATTTGTAACATTTGTACATAAATCAATATTCTGTTGATTGCATTATTTATCTAAAACAATTAATAATTAACTTAAGCTAATTTAAGTTAACCTCACAAGGAGTCCATAGGAGTTCGATTAGGGCTTCCAGGTGGCCCCAAAGTGACGGACTGCCGTCACTATAATCTAAAAAAGAAGCCACAAGCCAACCATCTATAAATTTTAGTCTCGTGTGGCCACGAATTTAGGTAATAGGCATGAAAATCGCTTGACAAACGGATTTTGGATGTCACGATTTTAAGCGCAAAAGTGCTTTTTATTTATTTTGTGTATAATTTTATATGAAACAAAGAAAGTAACCAATGGAAACTGTCACAGATAAATTTAGCCATAAAATTGTAGTTTTAAAAAGTTGTTTCTCGTTTGCGTTCATATATTGCTAATGAAAAAACACATCTTTAGTAGTAAATAGCTTTATTTATTCAATGATTCTTCTATCCAATGAAAACGGTAGGAAGACTTTCAATTTATCCAAAGCGTATTTAAAAGTGAAGACTTCTTCTGTACCGTTGTGATTTGAAACTCGATGAAACGAAAAATAGCAACACTAAAAAGAGACAAAAAAAACAACAATAGGATTTAGCCTGCGAGAGAATGAGATATCGGTCTCCTCTTTATGTGGCGCTACTTCACTCTTATCTACTTTAGTTTTCTGAAGGTTTTACCTCTTGGAGGGATGTCGACTGTAGCTTAGGCTGCGTGTACATGCATGAAACAAAACGTGAAACAAAACGCGAATTATGACCCACATCATGGTGATCTAAAAGTAAAAAGGTTTTTAATTTAATAAGGCAGTAATCGCATCGTGCCTAAATTGGTTATCTTTCGATTAACAGTCAACATTTCAATACCCAGTTAGTCAGCGCAAACAATAAATGAAAATTTAAAAATATTCCTCAAAAAAAAGTTACCTTATGTCGGGAAATAAATCCCCATCCACAAATATTCGAATACATATTTTTCCATTTGACTACGAAGACCTTCAATAATATAATATATTAATTTCAGCACTCCGTGAGAAAAATGACAAGATGGTCCGCTCATTGTTTGCAGGCAGCAAACAATGCGCATTGTGCCGAGATAATGCAATCTCACTAACTTTATGTTTCTACTCATTCTGACGCTCGCAACAATCGGCTCCTCTGCGGGAACAAGACCGGATCAACGCCGTGTTTTTTTTCTAGAGTCATTAGCCGTCTAGGAGAAAAACCCATTTACAAAAGATGTTTTCAGCGCTTTGCAATTTGAGTAATTTTGATTATTTTATTTATTTATTCATTTATTTAAACGCCCATAGGGCTTTTACATATAGTGCAGTACATGTTTTTGACAAAATATAGGAAATAACATATAATATAAGAAACAAAATACAGGTAACATAAAATTTAACAGTTGAAACAAAGTAGATAACATAAAATATAAGTTAGTAAAAATAGAGAAAAAGATAGTTTATGAAGTAGGAAGAAATAGTTGGCACATACGCCGCGCCGTTTGAAGTTTGAGAAATTCAAATTATTATCAAATACATTCAAATTGTTTAAATATTTGTGGCCGAGACTATGTAAACGCTGTATTGGAGAATGCAAATTATAGTTGGAATGAGATGTACGTATATAAAATGTTAATATTTGTCTAGTCGTTCGTGTAGGTACATGAAGATTAATTAATTGCAGAAATTCACAACAATTGAGTTTAGAATTTAATAATTTTAATAAAAAAGTTAGGTCGTTTATTTTTCGTCTGTTTTCTAGAATTGGAATATTTAAAATATTCATTTAGAACGAGTAATTTATATGATCTAAAGGGATATTATGCTTGAAACTTACGAAACGTAGAGATTTTCTTTGAATTCTTTCAACATTATGAATATGAATTTTGTAGAAGGGCAACCAGACTACGGAGTTATGTTCCATTAGGCATTATGTGTGGTATTTGATAAAAACGTGGATTATTTGCACAAGATTCTTGTTCTAACCAAATTGTTAACCGTTGAGTAGCCAAGTTGTCGCAAAAGCGTTTGATTTGTGCCCAATCATCATGAGTTCAATCATCTGCTAGGTAAGACCTCTGACCTGACTTTGACGACTCTGGTGGTGGGTGGATCAGGAATGACCCGGCTAATTCAATTTATTGCCCGGAAAGCGTTTCGATGCAACTCAATTAAAGAAATTGTTTGTGTTTTAATTCTGTTTACTGCAGTGCTTTTGGTGACACAATATTTTTTATTTTGCAGTATATTGCGTAAACGAATAAATTAGAAGGTTTTCCGACGCTTGTCCAGGCCACATTCAGCTGACCGTGTGAGAAGCATGGATTTTCCGAATTCCCTGCCTTCCTCTACCGCTACTATGTCTCATTTGCCTCCCTCTACCCCTCCCTCATCTCCGACCCCTCCGTCGCCCACCGCTGCGTAGTTTTAAAATTACCTAAAAGAAAATAATAAAATGTTTTTAATTCGACATTGAAATGACTTAAAATTATTTTCATACTCTTTTTCTATTTTTATAACTTGCGTCATACTTATTTAGATCAGTTTTGCGGTCTCACTCAGCAAACCAATGTTCATATATAAGTACAAAACTTTTTCACATTGCTTTAGTTGTCTATGGGCTCTTAGGGTCACACGGTCTCGTTAATTGGATATGCCGAAGGTGACCGAAAGTAGGTGGGCAGAGTCATTATAATCTATATATTACTAGTACACAAATGGTAACCCTGTACAAATCAAATAACGCCTCACGTCTAACGTCTGGAGCCCCAAAATACCTGAAAAAAAAAAACCCTCGACTCTGTACAGAAATGGGCGGTCCGTTTGATAGATTCTTTTAACTTAACAAACGGATTGCAATCTTTAGAACACATGCGTTGGGTGGGAATGCTGTCCTTGTTCTACCGCTATTTTAATGGAAAATGCTCCGAGGAACAATCGTCTTTGATCCCTTTGGCACCGGTGCATAGACGGGAAACACGCCAAATGCTTACCCAAAATATACACACAGTTGACATTTATCACATGAGAACGGGTCGATTCTTCTACTCGTTCTTATGTTCAACAGTTTGGCTGTGGAATGATTTGCCGGTTTCTGTGTTTCCTCTTTCCTACAACATGAATCTCTTTAAGACCAATGTTTACTCTTTCCTCTCCTCAAAAACACCCTCCAAAGAATCTCAGATGACGTAGGCCCTGAGGGAAATTATTTCTCTCGGGTGTGGTGTTAATGTAAGAAAAAAAAATCCCAGAGTTCCGCAGACAAAACCTAGCTTCAAGTTAGAAAGGACGTAAGTCCTCCGAACTATATAAATTACGATACGTCAATAATTAATCACTGTGATTCAAAGAAACAACGCCTTTTAATAAGCAATATGTAAAGCTGGAGAATACTGGTCCCAGTATTATATATAACGAATGCCTCTGGAAAGAACATAAGAAACATTACAATTGTACATAATCTCTTTGTGTAACGCTCGCATTCTTTCTATACCTCTTACTATTTTGCATTACAATGATTAAAATGGAGCGAAGATGGGCGATGCTCGTTTCAAACGGTAAATATTCACTAATGTCTCAGTGTTAATGGATAAAAACTGTTCGAAAACACGGCCACTTCGCGATGTATAAGGACCCCCCTTCGGATCGGGTTCGTGAAGCTTATACTTAAGAGGGTTAAACCAGACAAAACCGGAAATATATCATATTTAAATCAAATTTAGACGTATTGACTCTTTTCCACGAAAAATTATAAATCGATTTCGAAAGGCCGTTTTTTTTTTATCTAGTAAAGTTTTGTTTTAAATTTTAGAAAATATGTTTATTTTTAGTACAATAAGGTTTTACCGTAGGTCGTTGGCAGATTTGTTAAATTTTCAAAAAAAAAATTTGTAATATACAACATTTATTTTAAATCATATAATCATGCAGTCAAATAAATCAATACATTATTTGGGAAATATACTTTTCAGAATTTTAATTTTAGTTAAAATAAAAGCATAAAAAAAGATCTGCGCCCTTGTTTTGTGGTTAAAATGCTTCAGTTTGTCTATTTATTTACGGTCTTACAAACTAATATATTTAAAAAAAAAACATTTATATCTTGCTTAGACATTATTGAAAAATTATAAATACTTAGGGGTCATCCATAAATTACGTCACACCTTAAGGGGGGGAGGGATGTATAAAAGTGTGACAATGTGTGACAATGTGTGACAAGGGTATGGGGGGGGTCATCAGCTCTGTGACGTTACATGTAAAAATCTGAATTTTGATTGTTTTTAAATGTATAATTGCAAAATATGTAACGTCATACTAGGGGGAGGGGGTCTCACAAATGTGACGATGTGTGACAGGAAGGGGGGTATCAAAAAATCTTGAAATTCGTGTGATGTAATTTATGGATGGTTCCTTGTGATAAAAAAATAAATACAAAAAATACAAACATTCAATAGTTTTATCACCACAAGTTTGAGCATTTTTGAGTTTGGGTATTAATCAAAGCAAATTTTGAATGAAATAAAATCGATATTGAGTTATTTTGTTAAAATGCTGGTAATGAGAATAATGAATCGTTCTAATCGGGACCGCCCTTTAGAGTTGCAAGGGTACGATCACAAGATCATCGTGCGATGAAATTAAAATTCTCGGCGGCTAGTTAATAGCCCTTAATTGTACGATATCATTGAGTTTTTTTTTTAAATCTTGCAATCTCAAATTGAGGTGTGTAGAAGCAAAGGTAGCAATATCCACTTTCGTTTTTTGAAGAAATGGCAAAAAGACACATTGATATCTTTGCCTTCAATACATATTTTCAAAATCAGAATTTGAAAATATGTATCAATAGCAAAGATATCAAAGTATTTTTGGCTTTAAAAAGAAAAAAGAAAGTGGAGATTGCTGCCTTTGCTTCTGTGCACCTCAATTATAGTCGCTATTTTTTAAACTAATTAGAATTCTTTACCAATTGAAATAACGAGATTTGTCCGGAGTTAGTAGTGCCTGGTCCACTCACGCAGCCTCACAGTTCCCAACGCTATTCGGCAGGATTTAGGGGGCGGGCTTAAGAGTGTGGACGTTAATGTATGTACTGCTACGGCCCTGAGTATTCCCTCCATTAATTACAAGATTAATGTGGACTTAGTCTGGCTTTATTTGCTAAACACTCCATTGCCAATCCGTCCCTGCGCTGGAACGACTTTGTAAAGACGTGATTAATATTAATACGGTTTCTGGTGGTGTGTTCTTGTTTGTTTGTTGCGTTGGAATATTATATATTAGATTAATTACTTGGATTGAGATTAAGATGCACAGAAATGAACGACTGAACCATAAACACGCAGCTTACATAGGAAAATATCTGTATATTATGGGAAATAATAAAAATGTAAGTAAATGAAATTATAAAGTAGGAACAAAATAGTTACGCAATGAGAAATTTCTTTTTTTTTCTTTCACATTAGCTTCACACAGGAGACCCTGAGGAAAATAATTTCTCTCAGGGCCTGTGTAATCTTTGGGGTTGCTATGTGGAAGGCCTTTTTAGGAAAGGAAGGAGTTGAAATTCTGGGAAGGAAATAAAGGTTTGAGGGGTGGGTGAACGCATCCACCGCCAAAACCCGGACAAACCTCACCCCGTGAACCCGGGCACCTCTGTGTTGTCACCAAACGTAGCGAACCAGGTTACCAAGTGTTATCTTATAATTGGTTCCTGGGATGGCGGTACCCATACCAGCCTAAAGTGTTATAATTAGAATTGAGAAAAATACAACAGAAAAATACTCATGTATAGTAAAAAATAAATAAGTTTTTTTTTTTTTACATTAGCTTCACATAGGAGGCCCTGAGGAAAATAATTCCCCCTTATTTCCAACAATTCTGTTCGTCACTAATAAATAGTTATTATACTTCCATCTAACATTTAAGTTTAGAAAAACTTACAAAATATCGTGGTTAATCGGTTCCGAGAGTATGCGTAATTTAGTAGATGATTAATCTCGGAAAATTATTTTAAACTGCTATTAAATGTGTTATGGTAGAAAATTTTGATAAATCTAATTACCGATCTAAGCACTATCAACCACTGCCGTAATGTTAACTAGGGTGGTAATTGCAAAGTTATAAATAGCGGTGAGCACTGAGACTATTCTCAAGATTAAGTGTGTTTTTGTAAAAAAGGGTGCAAACTCTACTTAACAAAAAGGGACTGGTAGGTAGTGATACGTTATTAAAAAGTAGGCATATTGGAAAAAATAAGAGTATGGTCCTAAACAAATAAAACAGAGGTAGACCTGAGAAAAATTTAAGACATAACTGTGGACCATGATTGCGATACTAGCTACACATTCCGTACAAAACATGTAGAACGCACCCAAAAAGAAACCAGTAGCCATGGAGCTCCAAGCCAGATAAACCAACCGCAGCAACCTCGTACAACCTCGTGCAATCTCGTGCAAACCAGCTTGTTCGGGTAAAGCGCCTACTTGAAGGTTTTGAGCTCGCGTACCGAATCCATGAAAGGCGCCTTTTGTCAACGGGGTCACGAATCGGACTTCGGGAGAGAAGCGACGTCAAAAATCGCCTCCGCACATTAAACATGCATCGATCCGTATCACGAAAGGAGTCCGATGGCTAGATTAACCATTATACAGTCAGCAGCACCTTATGGGAATCACTTATAAGAGCATCGATCTGGCTTAAAATCTCTCTCCACACAAATAAGGGATCAAACTATTTTGTTATCCGAGTAAAGAAACGCCGCAGGGCACAAAACATCCTTGTAGAAAAAGGATTCCTTGATTTTAAATAGGGTTAACACTATTTTATGACATAGTCTAATGACCGTCTTCCAGCCCAAAAGAAGGCCATTAAAAAATTGGATCGCCCAGAAATCGACCACACAGGGTTGTCAACCTATTAATTAAACGCAAGGCGATTAATTTATTATTTACTGGCCAGGTAAACAGAAGTAAAATCGGCTTTTCACTTAAAAAGAAATAATGAAAGGTAGATTGGGAAAATAATTATTTCTTTCAGAAAGAAATAATTATTTATGTGACACTGTGTTCCTCAAGCCAAAAATATAGATATTCTTAGTGTGCCATATTTCACAACAATTAAAGGTAATCGGAATAAAATTGCTTGGTAAATGGAGTCTAGCAACGCTTCATTTTAGCCCAATAGTGGTTTTATTTATTTTGTGAATAAATTTGAATAAATGTACAAGAAAAAAAATAATTAAGGGAATCTGTCACAGATAATCCATACTGTCGTAATATTGATGTTTCTATTTGTTTTTTAAACGCTTTATGGAAAAAAATATACTTTTTAGTATTTAACGCTCATAAATTTTACAAAGTAATTAACAATTTTATTTTAACTACACTCAATTGGGAATAAAACATGGACACGGGACATATTTGCAATTGCAAATTTTTGAAAAATACCGTAATTATTAGCAACTCGAGTGAAAACAACCTTACGGATTACCTTATGATACACCATCATTCAAAATAAATCGAAACAACGCGTTACTTAAATGGCTCACGATATATCGTTATCTAGTGACTAAATTAAAATATTCATATGCTTTCCAAACTTTTACTTATTTACTACTTTACTTTCCTTGCTCCCTTCAGATTCACCCACGATTTGATAATGTCATTTACCCACTACTTCAGGGTAGTTGTGAATGTTGTACAATGTCAAATAAAAAAACCATATTCCATTTTTTAAGATCGGCGCTAGTGTTTGATATTAGTTACAAGAGCCTTGCCTACATCATTAAACACAACGAACATTGTTATGAGGTCTAGACTGAGAGCATCAAAAGATAAAGCAAAAAGAGTAGTAAGTAAAAGTAAAGGCAAAAATTACCTTCAAAAAAATTACATTTCTCACAATGTTAACAAAAGTTATTGCTTGATTTTATTTCGAAAATTTGACTAGGGCTAGGGACAGACAAATAAATGCTTTTGATTCTAATCGTTCGGAAAAACCAAGTCCAAAGAACTATGACTATCATCCAAAATCATAAAATTGTACCCCAAAGCACTTTTAACTCTTGATCGCCTCACAAGCGAGTTAAAATGTTCACTGGTAGGCGATATTGCCCATGTTGGAAAAAGCTGCCCTAGAATTTAGTACAGAAAAATCATTTTAAGGAGTACACGTTTGAATTGCACGTTTGAATTTGTGCACACCGCGACAGCATCGACAGTTTAAAAATAGTTTGCAACACCCACCTTCAATCCCATCTGATCCCGCTTAGGCCAAAGATACTAAGTGTGTGGTAACGTTTAACAATTCCATATGAATTTAGAATTGATTCATCAACTCAGCAATTGTTGTTTTTCTTTTTTTTCTTTTGTGTTTCATCAACTCAACAATTGTTTTTTTTATGTTTTTCTTAATTTTTTTGTTAATTTTTTTCTGTTTTTATTTTTTTTTTTGTTTCTTTCTTCAGTTTCCTAACAAAACCAAATTATTGTTATTTTTTATCCATTCTGTATAGAACTATAAATACAAGCAAACAGTGTGTCCAGATTTAAAAAAATAGGTTCACACGAGAGGCCTTCAGGAAAATAATTTCCCTCTGGGCCGATGTCCTTTTTGAGGATACTGATTCTGTGTGGAGGATTTTTTTAAGGAAAGAAGTTGAGGTATTGGAAAGGAGAAGGTATGATGGGTGTGTAGGGTTCTGGGAGTCAGTGTATCTTGGAACTACGAAAGTTTGAATCCATTTCTTCCGCTGTGGTGAAATGCAATGCAGTGAGTCTAGAAAGTCTGACTGGAGAGGTGAAATGGTCTCTCCAACCAGCTTCTCCTATCCAAATTGAACATGTCACTCAGCCTTTCCAATAATGCGAAAACAATTAGCTAGTCATATTTAAGTTTTTGTTGGTGACCACTAATCGAATCTACATCTTTATAATTTGATAAAAATTTGTTAAATATTAATTTTTATTTATTTTTGAAACAGTCTTCGAAATAACCAATTATTATGTAAAAATGATCCGGAGTCAAAACACTGAGATTTCAAATTTCAAATTGTTGACCTTCTCCTCCAAGAAGTGTGTGAAGAATGTCAACATTTGAAAATATCGAACGATGTTTACAGAATTACATCATTCTTCTATAGTTGAAAAGATTTTCGAAGAAGAATACTCAAATAGAACAGAAAATTCAAGTTGACAAAATAAAACCTACAGACAATATAAACCAAGTAAATACAAAAATTGAAAAGTTAGCTAAACAGGATTTTTCAACGTGCAAAAGGAATAAGAATGGAACAAAAAAAGAGGTCACATTGACTGATCTAAGTTTAACTTTTGCCCTTGTGGTTTTTTCAAATTTGAAATCGTATAATGTATGCTTTGTAATAAATGTTTGTTTTCATTTAATGTAATTGTTTCTTAACACAAAGGCACCACAAAATCATCGATTATTGGTCAATTCAAAAATACATTTTCCAAGGAAAATTATGTTTGATGCGATGGACAAATGTGAATAAAGATACAGACTTAATGTCTCTCAAGTATGGCATAATGAAATTTATTGAAATCATCCTTTCTTCCTTTTATATGTAGTTTTGCGCTGTTTGAAGTAAAAGTGAAAATCTATTGCACTCTCTTTAGGCAGGTCGCACACATCCGATTTTTCCATCCGATAGTCTGATCCGACTATCGGGAGGCCTTCGCGCCATACATTTGTTGAGAAAGCCCGCACACATCCGATCCGACAATCAAATTGGAAACAAAACAAGCCACACCCTTCTGCGCCGGCCGTCCGATCCGATCCTACGAAGGAAGGGCGTGGCCTATTTTATTACCAGTCCGACTTTTTCTTCCGAATCGACAGGTGGCAAATGAGTATTGACACCTAACTATCAACGCAGTAGAGACGTTTCAATACCTAATAATATTATTATTTCATTTTTTTTAAAACAGATTGTTAAAAAATTCTGCTGTGCCATTATTATTACGCCTCAGGCTGTCGTCTTCTGCAGGGATTATAAAACTTGGTAATGCCTCCAATAATAATACAAATTAAATGGCAGAACATGTTTTTATAAATAAACCGTTTTAACAAATTGAGTATTAATATTTTTACAATAGCTCCCACACCAAAGGCCTTGAGGAAAGTAAATTCCCTCAGGGCTATCATATTTGGAGAAACTGTGTGAAGGTTCTTTTTAAGGAAACGAAGAACTTTTGTGAAGGAAAAAGGTATTAGGGATGGGTAGGATTCTTGGGTTCAGTGTGTCCAGGTCATTGCCAAGACCTAGTCAAACCTCTCCCCATGAACCCAGACACCCCTGCTAAGTTACCAAACGTAATGAACCATTTAGGGAGATCTACAACAGGGGTTTTGGTTATCCATTAAATGGTTCCCGTATGTTGTTACCCATTCGTGCCTTCCAAATTGAATTATTATCGACTATATAAAATAAAAACTAATATATTGCTCTACAAATTAGACTTATAACAATAAATAAGTTTCAATCTGTGAAACATAAGGTTAAGGGAGTACCATTCTAAGAAAATAAAGGACTTGGCCTGGGAGGAAGTCTGTAAATAAATAAATTGCCATAGATTATATTTTGTGCTGATTGTTGTGTTTCGCTAGACAGATTAAAACGACTGAAAAAATCGGAAGAGTGAATCAGACGTGTGCTGCATCTGCGGGTCAATGGATAGTCTGATAAGGCAAATGGAAAGCAAAATCGAATGTGTGCGGCCGGCCTTACATGAGTCACAGTGTAAGTACCTCCATCTAAAAAATACTGATTTCGGTTGTGAATCTGTCTGTCTATAACTCCGGTTCGATGAACCTTAACACTTTTGCTACGAATTAAAGTTTTATTTGGATGTGTTTGTATGCTGGACATGTGATAAAATGCTTAAAAGGAAGCCACAAGCCAAAAATGTATCTATTTTTATCGCCACGAATATTTGTAATACGAATTTGTAAATATGAGTTATATTGAACGTGCTACGCAGACTAGATAAAACATTGCATTTGATATCATAATAACGATGTCACGAAAGTAATTTACGATATTCGGCATTTTATTATTCATTTTCGATTGTTAGGCTTGCGTTGGATAAAACTGAAATAGACAATGCGCAATGCAATCTTTAACACTTTTACTCTTTGAGGAAACAAAATTAGATCTTAAATTTAACCAAGATTATTCAAAATATGTATTATATTTGCGAAGACAAAACATTAGGCGTCCGAACAGAACATCACAGAAATATTAATTTCAACACTTGAGATAAGGTATTTCAAGCGCTTCAGTACTGAAGATTCCATAAAATTGAAACACTGCAAAGAATTGAGTTTATCGTTATAAAGTGATGATTAAATCAATCATCGTAACACATTGAGATGATTACTTTTACAAGCACTTTTTAAAATTGTTTTTTTCAAAATTAAAATTATAATATACTATGATTTTCACGGGTACTAAATGACTCGCCTGATATAACAAAATATCTAAGCATCACTTTCAAAAGAAAAAATAATAATTCTAGAAACAAAAAGAGTTATTATGTTCTTGTTTGTGTTTATACCTGCCTACACAAATTGAACACAGTGTGTTGCGAGTCGTGAAGCGGCAGAGTTTGTAAAACCTAAAGCCTCCTCCTACTCGTATCTATTTAACACGGCAGCTTAGAGTCTGGAACCCACAAAACGTCGGGCCCGTCGTTCCGACTCAGGGCTTGGGATTCGCCCCCTAACTTCACGGAGTGGATTTGTCACATACGAGCGCCGGCCGCGGAACTGCCGCGGTGTGACTTGCTACGGTCAGCCCGAAATAAACGGTACTTGTTACCTTTGCACAGTTGTACAAGGTACAAGTATATTTATACCTTTGTAGAATAAATTGTAGAGCACACATTAATGTACCTACAAACATCTAATAGTTGTACAACGTATATTTTACACTTGTGTTTTATATGTGTAGTTGTATATTGGTGTAGAACGTACAGAAGATTCGTGGAATGTGCGATGATATCTATGTACATAGTCTGAGCTATGTATAAGTGTAGAGCTCACTGACATAGATTTGGAAGGTAATCTTTACATATCAAATGTCCTTGTTTGTCCCATATGCGTTGTTGTACCATTCATCTGATTGCGATAAAACTTTTGTGATTTATTGTGCGCACGCCTGCGAAGGTTTCTATATATACTGATGAGCTCTGGCCTTACGAAATTTGTATAAAAAAATTACAAAAGGTGGTGCGAGAAGAAGGGGATTGTAGAAGGATGTGGGAGCGGGAAGGGAACGCAGGAAAGAAGGGTGAGAGGTTTGCGAAAGAGTAGGAAGGCGGGGAAAGTGGAAGAGTAAAGCTGTTGGGGAAGGTAACGCAGAAGGGAAACGAAAACGGAAACGCAATGGAAAGGACGGATGGGTGGGAGTCGAGGGAGTGGTAGAGGGAAATATTGCAAAGAAGATAAGTATATATTGTAGCTGTAAGGGAAAGCAGGAGATAAATTTTGGAAAATTCAAGTTTTTCACACCGACAGCCGTATGAGGCCTGCTCACACATTGGAAAGGCTTCTGATTTATCCGTGTACGCATCAGATAGAAAAAATAAAACATATTATGTACCCAAAAGAACTTCAATGAATAGAAGTAAAACACAAACACTTTCATTCACTCGCTAGTAATTAATAAACAAGACGACGGGGGAGATATAATCGCTGACGTCCAAGATAGTTCCAAAAACTATCTCTCAAATCTGAGAAGGTACCAGCGTCCAAAATATTTTCTTTTTGAACATTTTTTCGTTTATTGCAATCTTTTCAGCTCGTGTTATAAAATCCATAAAGAAGTATCTACTTTTCATATTTTATTTTCACGTTAAGTGAAATCCAACAAGATGCCGTGTTGTACCAATTTTCAATGTTTAATAATTGTTTAATAAACATATTTTTTTAATCACGTTATGTCGAGCGTTTGACCTCAAATTTATTAAGTTTCGAGTGTTGTCAGCTGTCATCGTAGAACGAAATATTTAATTGAACAGAACTTGTTTCCGTGAATATCTGTCAACCCATCTCTAAATGAATGAACGTCGAACTTTAGGCTCACGACGAAAAATGAAAATTTAATCAACGAACATTTTTTTTGGGACAGATCGATTTATAATAAATGCTCTAATACCTCTGCCTAAATCAAGCGCCTGAATGAGAACCTAGATACCCGTCACTGATAATACTGTACCTATGTGTAAAAAATTTACACCCATGACATTAATTGTATGTAATTAAACGACGTTTTGAAAATAATGTTAGAACTGCTTAAAATTAAAGCTGGTCGAATTATTATTTTCTGTGGTTAAAATGACTATCTGGCATAAGATAAAAAAAAGAAAAGGGCCTCCCAATTATGAGATTCACAATTTATAGAATCGAATCCATTCAAAGAAAATTTACCCGTGTAATTGCTGATCGCGAAGATTTATCAGATCGATTTGAAACTATGACGACCGAATTCTACACTATAAACTACACTCTTTGACAGCCAGACGGAAAATTTCCGATTTACTGCTTCTGCGCAAAATTATACATACATCAGTTGATACACCAAATATTTTATCCCAAATTAACATTAACACACCATCAAAAAATTCAACAAGGAGGAAGCAAGATATTTTCTATATATCTACCTATCACACAAATACAGGATATTTCTTCCCTTTACCACGAACATTTTAACATTATGCACTACTCTAATAATGAAATTTATATTTTTAATGACCCATTCAAACACTTCAAAAAAAATATTTTACCATCAATCATATAAAGCTGATATTATGATGAAGCCGTTTATTCAAAGACAGACAATATTGTACTTACTAAATCATTGTCTCATCAGCACAGGTGTCAATAATATATTGTTGGTGATACTTTTGTATTTTATCTTTTACTCACTTTTGCATATTTAGCTGATTATTTTTGTTATAATTTCTGTATTTAAATCATCCATGTTTATACATTTTTGGGCAACATGTCTGTTTTATGTACTTAAATAAAAATAATAAATTTAGAACCATTTTCGTTTTCAAAAATTGGATTATGCGCTTGGTTTTTCTGCCACATTTATTACAACAGTACATTTCCGTTGACTCTCTCCGAACTTTTACGAGTACTACAGGTATCCTTTCGCCACAGTCGAGATTCGAGATAAGACCATTTAAAACTTTTGTCAAAGAAAACTAGTAAACGGAAAAAGTGCAGATGAACCCTTCTGCCACACGACTGCAGAAATATATCTAACATCAGCATAGCTTTTATGAAGACTAACTAAAAGTGAACCCTTCATCGCAACAACATTATCTGGGCTGCATATTTTCACAAGCACCTATGCAGTTTTCGTAACATAACCAAATCATGAATTATTTATCAGCAAGAGGTTCTGTACTCAACTCCTCGTCCCTTAACCTACCATAACCGCATGGGATGTTACAACATTATTATTATTATACTTGGTGCTGGAAGCTGTTTTCTGCAATCGCGATTATCTTAAATAGCCATCCAGTATTAAGTAACGAGCGACTGGCGGCCGATTACTTCCCATTACTCCCCCCACTAAATGGCCGGCTCCATTTTGACAATTAATGATCAAGTGACCCGGTCCGCTTTATGCTATCCGGGTACGTTTTCCGAGCGCCAGAATGTAATTTCAATTAATTTGGGAATATTTGCGAAAGGTCACATAATTTCGATCGTATTCGCATTTAATTTATCTGATGTGTTCGCAGTTTGGATGTTTTTAAGGCGACATGTTGGCGGATAACGTACCTTTTTTTCATATTCAACTCAATTCTATTGATTTTTGAAGTGAAACTTCTTTAGCGCCGTTAGTGACTTGAAATTTGGGTAAAACGGAAGTACGTCACAACTCAGTTGTACAAAAATACTCGTTTCTAATATAACGCCGTAAATTCGCACCTCGGTGCGTGCCTTCCATAGCGCAGTTGGCAAAGTGCCTGACAAATCTCAGCGGCGATAAAGACAGACATCAAGCGAAATCAATATCCAATCTCCAAACCACTTTAAAAAAAAAAAAGCAAAAGAAAAGAAAGCGGCATCTAGCGACTTTCTAGTTTCACTTCTAACGCGAGTGAATTACACACTCTGATTTTTTTATATACACGTAGATAGTTTTTTTATTTTTTATTTTTGGGGTGTTTTACCGTGTTGCACTATTTCCTTCCTTAGTTAACTTTCAGGCAGCGTTACAGTGTCCAAAACGTTAACTAAAGAAGGAGGTTGCAAAACACGGCATAACACCCCAAAAATATATAACAAAAATACTTTTGGCCGTGGAAATCTAAAATCACATAAAGATAGATTCACAGCTGAAGTCCTCAACGATGCCCAGGCGTTACAGAGAATTTTTCAAAAATCAGATTTCGACCATAATTTCCTTTAATTTTTAACGTCAAATGTTTAAGTCAAATTCATCGCGTAGTATCAAAATCCTGCTTTAAGGGGTGGGAAAGGGTATGAAGGGTAGTTTAACCAAATCAATGGCTGCGTTTACATGCAAGTAACAAAACGCGAAACGAACCAAATAATGGGAAAGGAATAAAGTAACGGCAAACGGCGCGAAACGCCACTTGCAGTTACTTCGTTCCTTTCTCATAATTCGTGGTTCGGTTCACGTTTTATTACATGCATGTATGTATACGCAGCCTCATTTAAACAGCGACCTTTTTATCGTTTGAAAGTGACACTTTTTATTTAATTAAATGAAGACATTATGAGCGAAACTCAATCGAAAATCTGGAAACAGAAAAATCAGAAAAAGATATTGGCACCTCTGGGACTCGAACCCAGGACCTCCCTACTTTCCGGGTTGGGCACTCTTATCCACTGAGCTAAGGTGTCGATATCCAATTCGGTCACTTTTAACTGTACCATACTTCGACTAAGAACCACCCATATTATCTTCATTTTTCTTAACGCATATTTTTATTGGCTGCCATCTTTATGAATGATTGCAAGATTCAACTCGAACTAAATGCAATCTAGATGGTGTCTGGATAAATTATTATCCATTTTATTTAATGTGCGACATCTATTGACTCTTCTGCAAGTCTGGGATGAATATTATTATTTATTATTTTAACTTTATGAGTAAAACCTCAAACTGTAATATTTAATTAAATGAAGACATTATGAGCGAAACTCAATCGAAAATCTGGAAAATAATGATATTAAAAGATAAAATATAACTGATGTTGCCCGGGCTTTACGCGGAGTTTTTTAGAAATCAGATGTAGACAGTAATTTTCCTTTTATTTTGGACGTCAAGTGCGCACATTTTCTACGACAAACTGCATTAAGGGGCTAGAATAGAGGATTGGGTTATTTTCCGAAATCTTATGTAGACTGTGATCTATCTCAGATTTTGAAGGTCACGTGTGCAAAATCTAATCTATCTCGGAGTAAGATTGTAGATTTGAATACAAATCAGATCAACGAAGCCCGACCTATAACCCGCCACCACAGACAAGTTAAGATTTACTAGTGATCTATTTAGTGAGTGTCCACTTCAACAGAGGTCTTTCTGTTGCTTTAATGGTGAAGTGTGCAAAATTTCATCAATTTTGGAAAAAAACTGTAAAACTAAACTACACCGAGATATATTACCGAGAGGAAAACTCACCGTACACAAATAATTAATTAAAAATTGTGCATAACAATAATAGCAATAAATTATTCCTTGACCGGACAACTCGGAATGAAACCAACTGAGAACCATCTCAGATAAGTCATTTAGAGTGATAAAAAAATATATTAAAAAATTGGTTAAATGGGTTACGTTAGGTTAGGGTTATCGGCTAATTAAAAACTATTTTTTTCACAGCTTATAATGGCTTTTCAAGAAGGTGTTGAGTTGACTTTATTCTCAGTTGGCATGAAACCAAATTATTCAACCTAACCTAACAGAACTGTTATTTTATTTGGCTATTTTGTTGGATGAAAAAAAACCACTTCAAAAATGGCAAATAATTTTTCTCGTCGTGAATTAAATTAAATTGAATGTGCAATGAAATGTTTGCCATCAACTATGGGTGACTGTTGGTACCTAGATGTGATCCTTGTACCTTTTCTTATCAAATTTCTATCTACAAATACTTTTGTCCATCTACCTACCTACCTCATGCTAACTAAGAGTATCTTGTGTACGTCGATGAGTGTTTTTTTTCGCATAGTGGACGGTAAATTTACCGGATAATGCCACTTTTCACATTTGATATGAAATGCAATTTCCGTTCAGAGAAAAAACAATGCGACAAGAGCACCAGATGAGTCCCAGTTTCGTCCAAAGGGTTTATGGTTACAATGTTTCCGTTTGCACCAATTACTTTTGATTTCATTACTATTGGTTAATTTAAGTGTCGAGTTAATTTATTTGCGAGTGTCTTTACGATCTTCTGATCAATTACTTTAAAGGATAACCTAGCAAAATGGGTATTTTACTATGTAAAAAGATGCATATCTGGATACTTTCAGTATTACCCTGATGAAAAACTACCATCCTAAATTGATAAGTTTCCAAATTACCAGATCCAGATACTTCCCAACATGCTGTTTTCTAACCTCCTTTCCCTCTTTTTTCTTTTCCACCTCACAACACATCTGTGTATATTGGGGATTCCGTAAATTCATTGGTTTTGGTTGGGATTCTTGTGTGATAAACACAAAAAAAATATTAAACGGAAACTGATCATCTTTCTACGGAAAACGAAATAGGTACTAGATTAAGACGAAATTAAATTTTAAAAGTCACAAATATCAGTTTGACGTACGAAGTGCTGAATGTTTTGGAAAATCGCTTGTGATTAATAAATCACATTACTTTTATGCAAAATGTTTAACAAGTATTTCCGTTTAACAATTGGAACAAGACCCAAAATAAAAGAATATAGACGATTTTCTTTATTCTGTAAAAAATAATATTATAAATCAGAAAAAAAGCCTATCTTTTTCCGTATTTTTAAGCCGTGCTGTTATTTGAATCAGCATTTTTTCAAAACATGAATGATTATGCAATCTCTTTGATCTTCGTAAACATTTTGTCGTATCGGAGCCAGCGAATGTCAAACGGTTATCGCCCTTATAATGGGGCATTAACTGTTGAAAACTTGGCAGAGTTATCAGAACTACAATCGTACGAGTTAACGATGACTCTTACGTCCTTCTGGCTATGTTATAATAATGCTTTTATTCGGTTGCATTCGGTGCAACTTAATGCACGTTTTAACGTCGTATGAACATCAAACGGAAGTTTGTAAACTTTAATGGACAAACTTCAAATTCTAATGTTTGTTGAATTTATTTAAAATGTCTTGTATTAATAGTTTCGTTTTCTCAATATCGAACTAAGAAGACACGTCCCGAGAAGGAGTTTCCGTACAACAGCCGACCACACAAGGCCCGTTCCCCCTCCACTTCTTCCCTCTACCGACCGGTCCCCCGCGTTATTATTCCTTATCAAAACTTTGGAAATAAATACCATTGTATATTCGAATACCCGCAACGTTACCCTGAGCAGTGAGTGAGCTTTTGTTAATATTGTGTTATATTGATGTGCAATAAGCTTATTGTGTAGTGTATTGACAGCAAATCTTTTATTATTAATAATATTATTGTTTATAATTATTATGACATCTATGAATTTTATAAAATAAATATTAAATAAATAAATATTTTATAAAATGAATTTTATAAAATATATTATGATAAAACTATACTAACAGACAGAACGATTCGTCATAATAGACCCGAAATAGTTTTACATGACAAAATTAAAAAAAAAATAACTTATATCATTGATGTCGCTATTCCAAATTCCTGTAATATTCAAAAATCTGTTTCTGAAAAAATTAGAAAATATACATATTTAGGAAATGAGATTAATCTCGGACTATAAAAATATTACCATTTGTTATTTCGGCTACTGGCATTATACCTAGCTCTCTAATTCAAAATTTAGGCTTATTGGTTTTGTCAAAGAGTCTTTATATTAAAATGCAAAAATCGATTACGAAAGATTTTTTAAATATTTATATTGAGGGTTCAGTAGGATTTATCGATCCAGTTAGAAGTTCTATCGAGCCGAACCCTCTGAAATGAAAATATCTGGAGTCGGAGGGGAAGACTTAACCCGGACATAAAGTATAGAGAACAAAAATTATAATTGATGGAAAAAATAACCTAATACATATGTTGAACATCAAAACAAGGTAATGGACGAATATGTAAAATATTGTTTTTTTCAGCAAAGCTAAGTTAAGAAATTATGTCAAATTGATTTCTTGAAATACAGGGTTTATTGGAAAACAGCGTTCATAATTTACTGTCTGACGCCATATTTAAATTTACTAGGATTTTTCATGCTGTCACCAAACGTGTACGGAATGCCGAGATATTGTACAGCTTGTCAATTCAAGTTAGCTCTTTCCATATATTTTGACAATTTTCACAAAAATTTTAAAAATTGTATATAATTTAATTTTTCAGGGTATCTTTTAGAAGAGAATGTTTTGCAAAGAAAACAAGGTCGTGCCTAGAACTACATACTATAACTACCGAATCTGTTTACGCAATGTTTTTTTCTTTAATATTTTTCCACCATAAAGAACAAAATGCCATAATTTGTAAGTAGTTACTTAAATAACTACCTACTAATTTTGTTTATTTTAACTGTAGTAAAAAAAATTATCTGATTTTAAGAAACTTTATATTGCCAAGATCACCCTTAATGGGTGAAAGCCTAGTTTATAATAAAATTAACCTAAAAATTATAAACAAAATAATAGTTTATGTTCATCATCATCATCTTCTTCTTCCCCTTGTCCTATTCGGGTCGGGGACCCACTGCATCGATAAGGCGCATCCGTACATCCTTGTCTAGCGCTGATTGTTCGGACCCCGTTCATGGCAGTCCCAACCTCTATTCACACAGTTTCTGGAGTTGCCTCGCCCAACTGTGTCTAGGGCGGCCCACTAGACGTCTACCCTCTGGAATTGCACTCGATATTTTATGTATCTTTTTTAAATTTAAAAAAAACGTAACTTTTTGAATAAAATTGAAATTAAAATACTTTTGCACTTTATTCCACTTATTTATTTTTACCAGGACCGGTTTCATTCTACTACGGACATTTTCAGACTAGTCAGACGGACCAGTCTGAAAATGAGAGACGAAATGCAAAAGATCAAGTCAAAACAGGACTATTTATGATAAATTTAGTAAAATAATTTTTTTTTTTTTCATTTACTCACAAATAATTGCCAAATTGCCTTTAAAATCATGAAACATTAAAATCTTTAATGACCTATATCTTATGATTTAAAGCACAAATAAATTAAGTAGCTCACATTCGAACTAGATATTTAATAAACCTTTTGATCACAAAAATCATTTTTCAGTTTGATTGGGTATTTTGATCTTAAATCGAGAATTAAAATTTTTATGAAACGGGCCAAAAAGGGCCGCGCAAAGGTTCCATTTAATATATAATCTGCTCGTTACGACACTTCTATCATTTTTAAATATTTTAAGTAATATTTTAATCATTTGTGAATTTGTAAGTGAAAGTGTTTATGTGATGGAAACCAAATGGTAGTACCTAATTATATTAGGTACCTATGAAATTTATCTTAATAAAATTCCAGGGGAACCTACCCCTATTCTATATACATCCACCTCAAGCCCGATTCCAGCAATTCTCTAAGGGTGTTATAAACGAGACATTTCAAAAAAGCTTGCAAATGATTTTCGTGGAGGGGTCCACGAACGACAACGGAGAAGCCACTCTGCGGTCACTGTAGGAATTTAAATTCGATCTCTGGAAAAATATCAAAGTCTCTAGAGGTTTCTAAAAAACGAAGGATCATTGTGAAGCCGTTTGACCTCTTTGATGGGCCGGATGAAAAGAGACCCGAACCCTCTTGATTGGGATTCGTTATCCCGGAATGTGACGCCGTTAGGAGACAGGGTAACGGATTCTGTCTCTCACCTAGCGACGGTTTATATCCTTTATATCCGTTACACGAACATTTAACGACGAGGTATGCAAGTGAAGTTTGAAACGTGCCGATTCCCGTGAAACGTCTAAGAGGGACGTTAGATGTCGACTTTGCTCAGGGATCACCAGGGTATTCGGTTTATGGATTTTAAAGGAATAATCTCAAAAGCGCTTTCTACTGAACGACCGCCTATTAACAAATTGAAAACATCGTGATAAGTACTAAATATCACTTTTCAGAAATTGACGCCAATTAATCGCATTATGGTAAATGTTTATTTTGAGATTCGATGTAAACTTTCCCAAAAATAAGTCAGTAATAAAAACTTACACAGCTGAACTTGTTTATAAATTAACTGTTTTAAAAATTAATTAACAGTATTATTAATCATAGAAAAACTTTAATTTATCATGGATTCTAAAAAAAGAACTTAACAAAGTTTATTAACTTATAAAAGAATCTTTTTCCCAGAATGAAATTATAACTCTATATTGCTTTGGTCAGAAGCCATATTTATCAAGAACAGAGCGATGGTTCAACTGAATAGAATCCTTTTCCTTTCTCACTGCAATTCCACACAATTTCAAAATATTCCTCATATTAAAATACCTACCGGTTCATCAGTTAGATTATTTTTTACTTAGCTGGTTGGTTGGTTGGTTAATGGTTAGATTAATGTTTTATCAAAAAAAAATTAAATGTTTTATTATTTTCGCTAACTGCTACGTTAGCTTGAGCCATATTATAGCAGTCTACAATTTCAATTAAGTATTTTTTTTATTGATTTATCTGTATAAAGTATGATTACATTGAGTTTTTTGATGCCTGTCTCACAATACCTGCGTCGAGATAGGCTTAGAGGTACATAAACATATGGTAGATACAAGAATATTTAAGGTTAAATACATATTACTTTGAATACAATTAAAACAGAAAGGTGATTGGAAGTATGGGAAATCCTTTAAAGCCATTTATCTTATAAATGTAAAAAGAGATGAAGTAAAGTATTAAATTCTGTCAAATCTATTTGTGGAGTTGAATTTGACATGATTCTATAATTTTAATTTATTTTATAGGTCGTTTGTAAATTGTTATTTTTGTCTGTGTGATTTATTATACAGATGTTTGCAGTAGTGTGGCGACCAATACTTACAATCCATTTCTTTATATCTTGTTTGAATTTTGTCAAGGATTCAGTTTGTTTGATCGTAGCTGGTAGTACCTATATTGTATAGTTTGCAAGCTATGTATTTGAAGTGTCTTTGTCCAAAGATGGTTTTGAAAGAAGGAGTATGGAGAAGTTTTTTGCTTTTGGCTCCGGTGTTGTGCATTGTTTGTTTTGCTTTGTACAGTATTTTGTTGTTTTTGTGTAAATTAACTAAGAAGGATCTTGCGTAGAGCTGTTTTATGTCCATAACGTTGCAAGTAAGAATTGATGGTTCATAGTATATAAATTAACTAGTTTGCATTATGACAGAAATTAAAAAAAAAGCATTAAAAGAAGTTACAATGAGAAACAAAAAAGAACAAATTAAATTTACGTTATGGAATGCATGATATTTTCAGTAATCGAGAGTTCACTCTTGATAAGGTTTTTCATTAATTTAGTATTTCATACTTTTTTAATTGGATTGTTTATGAAAAGACCAATAAAAGCAAGGGATCTCTATCTGAATACTACCAATTACTATTTTCAAAGGATTCGCTAAGTTTACTACGTAAACAAACAGAGCTTTTCTTCATAATGATTTAACACTGAAAAAAGACACCAAAAACGTGAGCGCAGTTAATTCTAATATTTAAAATGTGCAGCAAACGCTTAAAGCATTAAAAACGAATAAGTTAAATGTGTTCATTAGTAAAATCACTTATTATGCGGACGAACGGACGCTTCCGCAACGGAGGGGAAGTAGTTCCGTTAACTCCGTTAAAGAACGCCCAACGGAACGTGTGAAACGATCCGCTCTCGTCGGCAGCCTCCTCTAACGGCGTTGAACAACACTTAACGCCGCTAGTTCGAGCCGTTATTATGCATGAATTCTGCAGGTTGCATACAGCCTAACGAGGGTTCATAAACATAAATAGTTACGGCAGGCCCGGGAAAAAAAACACCCCTCGCGAGTTGTTAGGGCGGCATTTCAGTGCAACTTTTAATAACACCAATTTTCAAAATAAATATAACGTATTGAAAATGTTGGAGTCATTTGTTGCAAATACTAATATTAAACTTGATTTTCAAACAAACTACCAACATTTGTTGAAATGCATGACACAGCTTGTAGTTTTTCACAATTATTTAATTTATAATAATATACAGTATTGCTGCACTATCACAATTAATTGATTAAAAATAATATAAAGCATTGCGGCACTTTCATAAATAAGTAATTAATAAAAACATGTACGGGCATGTCCCTAGCATGGTTGTCGAAAAACCCACAAATTATGTAACCATAAAAACATTGAATAATGAAAAATTTATAAAAAAACAGTATTGCGGCACGTTGCTTAAACCGTGTTTGGTAACCAGATCTGAAAAGCCAAGAACTTTCTCATCTTCCTCTTCCCCATCTCCTTCCCCTCCCAACTGCTTTCCTCCTCATTATATAACCCTACTGGAGAAGTCATAGTCTCACTGGCTCCAGGCGAAAGCAGTTGGAATTCCTGTGCAGTATTCACATATTTATTTTTAAATCCGAATGTAATAATAGTTAACTAAAAATTGTTTGGCTTTTGGTCTCGTCTTTCAAATATACCGACTTTTTTGATACTGCTCTCCTGATACGTAAAAAAACTATATTTCGTTTTATGAGATGTACCAAAAAAAAGCCACTGTAGAGAATTTTATGACTTCGCCCAACGATTGAAGGTAACAGCAAACAAAGCGTTATTCCATAAAATTTAATAATATTAAACTTAAAACCCTCCGTAAGTTTTTAATAACCCTTAAGTGAAAGTATTTTTTTACCTCTTTCTATTCGCCACTATAAAATTGGTCGGCCTTTCCCAAAACAGGATTCATGTTCCAATAATATTCAACCCCGTAAACCGGCAGCTTTGTTCGTTATATAATAATTGCTTTACTTTTATTACAAAGCCATGATCTAAAATAATTGAACCCATATCCATTCGAGGAAACTGTTATTCCCTGAAAATAAACATTGAATTTACTATTGCATTCCGAGGTGAAATACATTTTCAATTCTGTACTAACGGAATAGACCAAAAATTACCTTCGTTTTCATGCTATTACGGGCGATCGTTTGTTCAAAATGTTCGCCTTTTAATCTCAAGTAGGTGCTTTTACGTTTATTGCCTTTATTATTTTCATTAAAAAATCTGAAGCTGTTGAATATTCTGTATAAAGTTTTGATTGTAGGTAATATTTTGTTGTAGTATTGTTTTGAAGCAGTGTAAATTTTTTATTCCTATTTTTAACTGAATGAGTAAAACCGCAAATTGATTTTTTTAATTAATGAAGACATATTAGCAAAACTCAAACGAAAATTTAAAACAGAAAAATCAGAAAAAGATACTGTCAGATCTAGGACTCATACCCAATACCTGTGACTTGTCGAGTCATCCGTTTCAGTCATATTTAAATCTATCATTCTTCGACTAAGATCTACCAATATTATCTTCATTTTCTAAACGCGTGTTTTTTTGGCTGCTATCTTTATGTATGATTGCAAGATTCAACCAGAACTTAAGGTTATTCAGATAGTGTCCAGGATAAATTTTATCTTTTTTTATTCTGTGTGACATCTTTTGACTGCAAACCTAGGATAAATATTTATTTTTGTTTTAACTGAATGAGTAAAACCTGGAATTGTAATTTTTAATTAATGAAGACAATATTAGCGATATTCAATCAAAAATCTGAAACAGAAAAATCAAGAAAAAAGATACGATCACATCTAAAACTGATTTGTTTGCTGACATTTTATGGAATGCATCCGATGACGTTATATAAAATATATAGACTCACCATTGTCTCACAAAACTCAAGATGGAATTTGAAAAGTAACATACACTCTTGTTTTCTCACTCTTTCGTTTCATGTAAACTCTTAATTCAAAAGTTTTTCACGTATGATAAAGAGAGACATTCAAATAATATGTATGTTTGAACGACGTAGATACATTACCTGCCGCGTTTGCTTATTTCCGCCGAATACCACATTCTACATCACAAGTGTAACTGAGATGCCAAGATACACTTACTCGCTTACACTAAGACAAATACGGAATTCCATATGAAACGACCTACTGTCATAGGTTGTCCTTCTTATACTTAATTGTTTGCTTTCTCATTTTCTCCAAATAGTTTTTTACTGTTTTCAAAACCATTGAAAGTGCAATTAACATTTTTCGCGTTTATTAAAATTCCAAAAATAGTTTTAGCATCAACTGATGCTCCTACATCTGTCCGTTTGTAAATCAACTACTAACGATTTAAGGTTAATTCTCTCATTTCTTTGTTTTGGGTACTTCAACGTACAGTTTATAAACACCGTCCTACACCGTCTTAACCTCGATTTCGTATCGGGTATAATACTGGCTTACATGTTTACTCTTTAGCACTGCCTCGGCTGTCTGTTTGCCGACACTTCCTTTGTGAAAGTTTCCTGAACTCCGGACACAATGAGATTAGACAGAGGGTGTTGAGGAGAACAGCCACTGCCACACAATTTAAGAGTTAACAACTTTTCTTTCAACGTGATAGTAATAGACCTCTAGTGGTGGACTACTTGAATCGAGGCTCAGGAGGCCTAGTAAGGCAGCCTTAAAATTCAAACTTTGACACGGTACAGGATTTGTCAACATTATTGATTAATGATTGATCGATGTTAGTGAGTTTGCCTGCAATCAATAAATACATTTGACAATTAATATCGGCTAAAAGCTGTCAAGTCTACCTAGTCCTAAGGTCAATTTATGTATGGATGACCAGGACTGAATCCCAATTTCCTACCCACCCCTTAAACCCTTTTTCTACACAGAACTCTCCTCTTCTCTTTTTCCTAAAAAAAAACCCACATGGCATCCCCAAAGATGACATAAGCCCTGAGGGAAATTATTTTCCTCAGGGCTTCTTGTGTGGAGCTCATGTAAAAAAAATGTATACAGGATGTCTGGGGGTAAGGTGCATTAACTTCGGGAATAGATTCTACCTCCCGAAGTGATCTTTTTTATAATTTATTATTTTAACTTTATGAGTAAAACCTCAAACTGTAATATTTAATTAAATGAAGACATTATGAGCGAAACTCAATCGAAAATCTGGAAACAGAAAAATCAGAAAAAGATATTGGCACCTCTGGGACTCGAACTCATTCATAAAGATGGCAGCCAATAAAAATATGCGTTAAGAAAAATGAAAATAATATGGGTGGTTCTTAGTCGAAGTATGGTGCAGTTAAAAGTGACCGAATTGGATATCGACACCTTAGCTCAGTGGATAAGAGCCCCATCCTGGGTTCGAGTCCCAGAGGTGCCAATATCTTTTTCTGATTTTTCTGTTTCCAGATTTTTGATCTTTTTTACATAAATTGCGCGGAATTCAGAATTTCAGGATTATTTTTTTGGGAAAAAAATTGAATTTGTTAGCTTATTAGGATTTAAAAATATCATTGTTTAATTTATTAAAAAAAACATTTGTTAATTAGTTCTGCTGTGTAATTATCATTACGAGTAGCAGCTGTTTCGCCTGAAGCCACTTGAAGGCAATTTGCTTAATAATGTTTTTTTTACGGTCTGTGTGTTTTCGGGTCGTCTTTTAGGCCTGCTAGTAGCCGTCTTCAGAAAAATGCTTGTGTACGCGTGTGTGTGCTACGAAATGAATGCATTGTCATTGACAATGAGTCTATCTGCCTAGTTTCAACTCGATCAGACGTCGGAAAGTGGGTTAATTATCACTTCAAAGATTTGTTTTATTCAAGAAAACAAAATCGAACTTCAAATCGATCTTTTTAACCCTGCGATAGAAATTATACTTTCACACATTTTGATGGGCAATATGGCCTGGCCAGGCTATGTGTAGTAGGTGTGGTCCTTAAAACTTATTTTAGATACATAAAAGCAGGTTTTATTAGTGTGTGCTATGTCAACTAAATGAACGTGTCAATATATCGTCACTTCATCTGTGTAGGGTTCTAACTTCACTGTACCTTGTTCTGAGCTGAGATATGATGTGTCAAAGTTTGCAAAGATGATTTCACGTTATCTATTCACCAATTTCCCATTTGGCGGTTGAATCTTATATAAAGTATTTTAATTGAAATATTTTAAAGGAAAATAATTAAATTGGACGTAAACTCATTATTTTAGAACAACGGGTTTCAAAATATGGTATGCGTACTCCTGGGGTACGCGAAACTAAAATTGGGGGTACGCAATATCATGTTTTGTTCAATGTCGCATATAGAAACACTAGTTAAAAATACCCGAAGTCATTTTACACTTTTTGTAAAATTACATTAGTTGTATTAATGTGACTTGATTGTAAAATTCGTGTAATAATGAGAGTATTAAAAAATTACAAATGAAGCACGTCTTTCATTACACGTGTACACAAGATAGAGGGTACGGAGTACAACCATTTTTTAGTAAGAATCAAGGGGTGCGCAGGTTAAAAAAGGTTGACAACCACTGTTTTAGAATGTACATTCAAATTGAACCATATGCAAACCAGTTAGGGCATAAACATTCATTGCACAAGTTTCTAATTAAATTTTCCTAATGCAATTTCAAGCTAGGGCCTCGTCCTATTTAAATATTTTCCATTAAAATATGATAAACTAAAATACTTCTAACTTTAGGTTTATGCGTCAAAGCATTCAAACAAACACACGCAGTTTCGCATTTATAAATTAAGTACAGAAGATTTATAATATTAGTAATGATATTATTATAGGCTTACACAGGCTTTTACAAACATGTGATGTACTTAATAATTTTGTGGACACGTAATCGTGTAGTAAAATATGTCATTCAAGTCAGAACCCGTACGGAAGATTAGTATTATGGTAACATTGATTATATTTTTGAAGTATGTTATTATAGCCTTCTCATAACTATATTCCGTGCATTTGAACACATCAACAACTCAACTTAGAAAGTATTTCCATCTTCACGCAATCTAGGTAGATTGCCCATCAGAGGGTTAAAAACGATTCGGATAGGAAACTTTGAAGATTCCGTAATATAATATATCTTCTAAGAAAAATACACCCTAGAAAATTACGATAATTATTTCTCGTCCGAAGGAGAAGTAAAACAATGTTAATATTATGAATACCCTCAGCAGGAGGGGTAAGTGTCCACCCTAAATCTCAGTACCTACATAACACTTAAATAGGAGGAAACGGGGGCGGGGGTATATCGCAAATTTGATGAAGTTAACCAAACTCCGACAATTGAGATCTTCAGAGTCGTTATTTTTGTTTTGACTTCGCGGATTTTAGGGTGTGCTTAACACGTGCAAGCAGGGCTGAATTGATTTATTTTTAAATTTTCTATATTATTTTCGTTGGTTTTTTTAAATTTTTATACCTTTTTTTTAAAGCTGTAATAATTGTGATTTTGTAAAAAAAATTAGTTCAGTGGTTGAAAAAAGTGGCGGCAGTGAGATTTAATATATTTTTTCTTTGTTTTTTATTTTGTTTTTTTCCTATTCTATGTACTTAGTTCTTTATTTAAAAAAATTGTTGTGTGAATATGTTTAATTATATGGGATGTGCGGAATTGCAATATCCTCCCCACACCCTGGAATTAAAACATTATTATTATTAATTCCAACAACCATAAATCCGTCGGTGAAAACCTTGCGCCAATTAGTTGACTAGCTATAATTCTTTTATAACATATAAAAAATATGTTTTGTTTTATTTTAGTAAACTAATCTTCTGTTTTAGTTTGAGATTAAACGGCATTTTTTTTTTGAAAATCGCAGTCACTGCTTAAAGAAAGCTACGACATTTTTTGTAAAATTATTAGAGTCAAAAAACTTTTAAAAAAATTGTTAAGGTGTCTTGTTTGTTCAATAATTTAGGTAAGTGTTTCATGCTAAAAATTTCAAAATATGTTTACGTTTTTAATTGTGTTTGTGACGATACACCCTGTCTACGCGCACCAAATCGTGATGAATCTACTCTGGCTACGTTGTATCAAATGTGTTGAGATTCTACCCCTATATACGATCACGGCACCGAATGCGCTGTGTCGCACCTACCCTCGTAGCTATAAATATTTATATAATCTGAATCTAAGCTCCTGTCTCGTAGCTTCATTTTTCGTAGCTTCCTATCATGATATACCTAACCTATCATTTAGAGTACTTCTAGCCTATCTTTAAGTCATTTGCACTTTTGTGAAGACCTCTTTCCCTAACCTATTTTTCAAACTTCTACATTATTCTGAGCTAATCTAACCCTATTGTTCGCAATCCCTGTGATAATTTCACACAGTAATCAAGATTTTTGAATTTTTGTTTACATTATCTCCGTATCCTGCGTTGTGTAATTTTTTGTTTTAGGATTTACATCCATACGCGTAATAAAACGCATACAAATGTAAATAGTATAATGTATGGTTTTGTGGTTACTTTGGTTCTTTTGAATAAGAGTGAAAGAATTCTTAATTGATTAATTTAAATATCTTCTAACGCGTTTGATAAACTAACCCCGTCCTAGATTTTGTCTATATCTGATATTCGATTTGTTTATTTTCTCCCTAACACAGCTATATTTAAAATACAAATAAGAGAATAACAGTTATCAATTTATAACAAACATTTCATGAAAAAGTATACTTTACCTGCGTAATATGTTATAACAGTAATATATGTTGTAACAGACCTAATTCTAGGTCTCAGTTTTTTCACCTGAAGTCTGCAAATCTCCACCTAACATGAGTTATAATTTTTATGGTTAGTAAACACTAGATTGTTTGGGAAAGGGATGTGTGTTGGGATTGGGACAAGGATAAAAAAAATTGTTTTCTGCAAAGGTTGGCTCCTCTACTAACCAAATAGATTCTGGTGACCGACTTCCGAAAAGGCCTCTGTCAATGCACAGCTACACATACCTAAAGACCAGATTTTACCCTCTTCTGCGGGATTCCTTGCTTCAATAGGAGCTTTACGTACCAGAGATAAGTACCAGGTCTTCCGTCGTATCTCAGAACTATCCCAACCTCCTCTCCTCCAGGTAGTTTAACTCGACTGATTCTAGAAGGGGTATTTCATTGCATCCCTTATCACGACTCTACTCGCGTTGAATGTGGTGTGCGACTGTTTTTGTCGTATCTATTCTCCCACGTGATCCGACAGAATTCCACTCCTGCCACTTCTTAGACCTGCTGCGATTGCGCCAAGAGAGCGTTCCAGTTGGCTCGCATCAAATCGAAGGTCGACAAGACTACGATATGCAAATAACCTAGAGTTTTAAGCGCCACGCCAGCGTATTCCTCGCATACGTCTCCTTCTACCTTCGCATGCCCACTTTCTTGGCAACACCGTCACAGGGCTTAAGTTTCCCTCGAAAAAGCTGTGGAATTTTCCGAGCGACCCATAATTGCATACAATAATCCGGAAGTTTACTGCGTGGGTAAAGTTTTTGGATTTGGACTGTATGTCTTCATTCACTACCAGTGCTTTTTAATGTGGTCACTGAGTCCACGTGTTTAGGTATGAAAGGATAGGAGATACCTATCCTATTAGGTAGGTATAAATGGAAAAGTGAGTTTTTGGTTTGGCTTTATTTTTATTGAGGAAGCCCTCCTCATGAAGTAGTAAGTATTCACCTAGATAACAAAAAAGGCAATGTTATGCACACAATTCTAATTTCAATTTTGATAAATTTGATTTTTAAATTTTAAATTTTCTGACCATAATTGATAAACTTGTCCCTTGATTTTTGCTTGTGGTCTATTGCCTTAAAATTGCACATATTAATTTTCACATATCGACTGAAAGTCTATCGCAAAACTATAATTAATAAACTTGTCCCCAAACACGCTGCTCCCCAACTCGTTCTAAATAAACAAAGTAAAAGTATGTCAATGTTTTGTTTATAATAAACCATGTGTTTGCTGGATGTCCTACTGCCCTAGAATACGTGATTTTTCTAAAAGATTCTTAGATACTTCGATTAAGGAACAAATTATTTAGGTTCAAATATGAAAGTTAGATAGTTCTGTGTATATACTCGTCGTTGCAAATTCGAAGGCCGTAGTTAACAAACTAAGTCAAGTTATGTCTGATGGGATTGACCTAATTTCTTGAATAGGTATTTATTTCATAATTCCTACGCACAGCTATCAGTAAGTATTATGTTGTTATTAAAATTGTTAGTTATCGACATGCTCCGTTCGCCAATTTATAAATGATGTGACTGCTTGCTCTGTATCGTCTCCAAGAACCTGTAAATAGTTAAATGATAAAAGACTTACTAAAATCCTGCAAATTACCCTTTTGGTATTTAAAAATTTTAATCGCATTCTTTAATATTAGATTTTTCCATTATAAAAAATAATCGATACTATTGAAAATCTTTTACTTGGATATTTTAGACTATGTCTAAAACCTTCTCCCTGCTAGAATTATAAAATTAAAACGATTCGATTTAAAATTTCACTTAGGTGTTATTAGATTATGTTAAAACCCTTTGATCCTCTCCCTCTTTTAGTTTAAATCATTTTAATCACTCAAAATAAATCCGTTATTAATATTTATTTATCTCATTGATGTTATTTTATTTGTTTTAAACCCCAAGTTTTAATTGTTTAATATTTCGTTAATACTCTTTAATTTATTTCAGCCGGACTTCTTAGTTGTAATCAAAGCTTTATTTTAGATATAAAATTCGAAATTTTATTATTATTATTTTTCCTTTGTAAACTCGTAGTGAAATTAAATTATTTTTCAATTATATGTCGCGTATCTCATGATTATTATCCTCTCACTAATGTAATTTAAATTGTAGTAAATCGGATTTCTAAAGTTTTAATTATGTTATTATTATTCCGAAATCATATTTATTTTTTAAGACACTAAATTTTTATAAGTGTTTAAAGACCACTCTCCAATTATCTTTAAGTCGTACAGGAACATCGAATATAAATTCACTGGATTTTACACTTTGATTTAAGTTATCAAGGAAGACACCGAATTGATCAACCGCCTCAGCCGCCCACCGTTCTCTAACTAACGAAAAGGGCCGAATTATTTTGTTCAAACTTGTTAAACGCCTTCCTATGTCTAAAATATTTTGAAATAAATCTTCATTAATTGAATTCTGTTTATATTAGAATTTTTACGTACTTGGTTGTAATTCAATTTTAACGGCCGCACTGTCAAATATAATCGGTTTTTTCTAAAGTACTCTTCGTCGTCTGTTGTGTTAATCTAATAGTGTACCTTTTGTTCGTGTAATAGATTCTCATGTTTCCAAGCCCACTCTATATAAACACTCTTCAGGGCCAATAAATATTCATTTCTTTGTCTTTGATTCTGTTTAAAATAAAGTTCGTTCAACTTTAATTCCTGTGGGAACGAAAATGAAGGTCGCCCATCGTGATAAAAGTCCACGTGTCTCTTGTTTTGATTATTAGCCGTTATTGGATGTACCTATAATTTACACGATATTAAAAAAAAATCTTCGCAGGCACTCTTGAACGTGAAAATATTTCTCCTCCCGTAGCGTAGGTGTAGGTAGGCATTACGATTCAGCACATGTTTTGAAAAAATAGATTTTCTTGGTAGTCAACGTGTTAACGGTGGGTGCTTATTCATATTCCCTTCCCGACCATTTAGGCGCCCGTGAAATGCGAGAACTTTAAATTATTATTAAAAGAAGAAGAAGCGGAGGAGAAGTGAAGGGGAGTACAGGGGAGAAGTGTCTTGAAAGAGGAAGAAGAACGAATAAGTGTTCTGACAGCGGAACAGAGAGGATTTCTTTTGTTTTAACATTTCACGCGACTTAATTAAACGCGGGAAATGCCGCGTCTTCTTTATTTACGGGACTGAGCGGGCGATTTTCTTTTTTTGTTTCTACATTACCTTCTGAAATCATCCTTCTCTCTCTGTGAAATAAATAAAGGAACTGCAGAATTTAAAAATATTCATAATGTAACGAAATATTTTTTAATTTTATGAAAAACAAATACCTTTGTATAACACCACTATTTTATGAACAATATCAACATGTTTCGAAAACTACGTTTTCTTCGTCAGGATAATAAGTCAATAATAAATAACAAAAGACAAACAAGTATAGACTAATTAGAACATAGACAAAATATTAGAAAGGAGAGGTGATTAATTACCTAAAATATATCATAAAAAACAATTATATAAAATAAAATATAAAAATTATTTTAGAATGGGTAAAAAATTACATAAAGTAGTTTTAATCGCACTGTTGCATTTCATTAACGCCCGATGGATCAAAACAAAACATAAGCAGCGGTTGAAAGAACAATCTCTATGTGATTTTCGTACAATTTTGATAAGTATCTCTTAAATTATAATATTACGATATTATGTATATTTTCAAATAAATATTCCAATATGTTTCGTTTGGAAATGTCAAGTATTAAAAAACAACGAATGCAATAGAGCGAGCGAGACACTGTTTAGACGTCTATCCAAATTCAACTTGCGAAATGGAGCTCGTTTTGGAGCGTTTGTGTGTGTAGTAATGATTATTACTGCCACTTAAACCTCGTCCGAAAATATTTGAAAAAAATATCGGACTCAAAAAAAATTTTTTTTATTGGAATAACTCTAAGTAGAAAAATAAAAAGCTATTGGTCGCAACTGGGACTCGCTCCCAGGATCTCCCGTCTTACCGAGACAATCGCCTTAACCAATTCAGCCAATTATCGGTGACGCTATCTAAGTTATAAACCAGTTCTTTGAACATTTATTATCAATTATCACTTGAAAAGGGTAGCCTTTAAAAATATGGAAAAAATATTCGAAGATGAAAATGTTAATTCTGAATTTGAAAATTTAAAAATTGACGAATATGACTTTAATATAAGAGGTCTCAAGGGCTGAATTGGTCAAGGTGCTTGTCATGGTAAGAAGAGAGATCTTTAGTTCGAGGCGCAGTTGCGACCGTAAGCTTTTTCCTTTTTTTCGTGTCTTGTTCTTTTTCATATTTTCGTTTAGCTTTTTTGGTATAATCTTTCTTCATCAAGGATAAAGAAAATTAGCCTCAACCAAATCAATTGCTTATTATTAAAAAAAACTGGGTCATTCCTTACCCTCCATCGGAGTCGACGTGTAAATAAGTTAGTCAGAATATTTTCTTCGATAGTATCATAGGAAATACATTTTTTTAAATATAATTGTTTAGTTTGCAATATAATGCTTTTGTTGACAAGAATTTAATATATTGTGTGGAGGCCGTACGGATACATCGTGCGTCATGCAGCTATGTAAATGTGTGTGAAATGTAAGGTTTATTGCTATGTACACAATATGTAGGAAGTACGTACACACAAACACCGGAAGGCGAGAAGGAAATGAGCGACTCGGAGGCAACGAAGGCGTTCTCAGTGGGAGGTTTATGACAGTAATAATTATTACACTACGATCCCAGGATTTATGTAAACTGTTTTCTCAGGTTTTCGTCATTACAATGCTTAAACAAAATTGTAAAAAAATAGGCAAGTCATTATTTACCTGATGGGTCACCAGTTAAATGTCGCCTGAATTAAAGATCGAGCCACTTCCGACTTAATTTGTTTAAGGGTCACTAACACTGACTTTTAAAAGTCTACCGATCTCTTTCAAATTCATCCTCTTGCATGGCTGACTTAATTTTGTTCTGCGCGGAATCACTTTTCTGAGAGATGTATTTAAATGCACAACAGATTTACATCAAGTAAGCAATAAGTAAAAATCGAGAATTAAAAGACGTATGAAAGTACTACAATGAGCGAGTGAATTAAAATTTAGGAATATTTCCTTTCATTCAGAAAACTTAATGTTTTTTTCTGTTTTTAGTTGAATCTCTTTTTAACGTCTTGCACAAGAAAATTTTATTTTAATTCTATTTTATTAAACGACCGAAAGAGGCAAAATATAGTAAACTAATATTATTAGGCGTAACGGTCAATTACATTGTTATGAAATAACGTTATTATTACAATCATAATACATACCTTAATTTGATAAGTACTAATCTTTTAAAGCTTTTCCATAAAAGTTTATCAAAAAATAATTTTGGGTAGGCTTTATCTTCCTGGTAGCATTTTTATTAGACTTAGAGGAAAATAATAAATTTTCTTAGGATGGGTATGAAAATTTACTCTCTTTTTTATTTTTGCGTCGTAAAATATTACACTAAAATATTTTGGAACTTCTCAACAATTTCACATTGAGAGGGTATCGTATCATTTGACATAGCAATGCTTTTTTACGGAAAACAATTCCGTATTTACGTTTTGTCGATTGAATCTTGAAAATTGTTTCTAATTTCTGCTTGCTTTTATATTTTTGAGTGATAGCCGTTGCTAACAATGTGGTTCATAAAGTCAAATAGTTAATAAATTTAAATTATTTCCTTTATACTTACTGCAGCTGTAACAGCCGTTCGCACCTGCAAGCTTACGCGAAAGTATTTAGAAATTTGCATGAAATCAATTTTTGATTATTTTTCGATGTTATTTGATCATATTAAAAATACGATTTTCGGGATTGATTCTGTCTGTAACTTAAGAACTTGGATTTGCTTTAACTTTAAATGAAAACTGATTGTTGAAATGATTCAGACAAGCGATTTGGAGGTTAGGTACTAAACATATATTTTTTTAATTATTTAATGTTTAAAATTTGTATTTTTTGGTTTAAATTTAAGACAATTGTCCTAATTTTACAAAAAGTGTTCATTCGAAAAATAAGTTTCTAATGCTCTCTGGGTTGATAATATTTGATTTTAAAGGCAAATATTGTTTTTATAAATGCTTTCAGCTTCACAAATCCTACAATAATAATAACCCGTAGTTTTTAAAGGGTCAATTATAAAAAATAAATATTCTACAATTTATTCCGTAAAAAAATCATCGTTAGTGCTTGTTTTAGTTCGAATTCCAGAGGTTTTCACTAAAATTAATATAAGACCATCTGAAGGGAACCCGGCGTCGTTCGGGGTAAGGTGGAAATAATAATATTGTTAAGAATAATGAAAAAAAGGTATTCAGCTGGGGGAGCCACTAGTCGGACTGCCGGATGACCACACTTGCTACCGCCGACTTCACTCCCACCAGAGCCGCGCTGCGGAGCAGTGGGTCAAAAGGCCCTGAAAATCATTACGGTTTACGCGCTATTAAGCACAACAAAAACCTGGTGATTCCTTGAAGAACAATGCTACCTGCACAAGTTATAGTGCATTTTGTGTTGTGCTTGCTGAATTGAGAGAAGCACCCCTGCTGAACAATGAAAGCGAAAACCCTGGCCGCCTTCGGACCCCTCAGCGTAGCTCCGCCCCATGAGTCAACCTAATCGCCTATTCCTCTTCTTATAATGTGACATCATTCAATTTTTGAACACGATATAGGAAGAGAGAGTTAAGCCCAACACTTAATATAGGAATCACATATTATTACACCAATATATATATATAAATATTTAAAAAAAAAAATTAAAGAAAGACACAACATTCCCGAGTTACGAATAACCTGACAATATTTAAAAATATCCTACTACTACCACAGAAAGCGGAAAATATTGCTTGTGTCGCGATGAATGACTTAGACAAAAGAAGAATCAAAGACGCGATGCCTGGATGGGACCCAAACGCGATTCCAACTCAGCCACTGACCGGTCGCTGTAAACTATATCTTATCTATTGTAATTGTTCTTCATGACTGAGTCTCCTCAACCGACCTCATCATAGTCAAGGACCGACACCCTGAAGACCTCATGCTCGAAAACCAGTTCCCTTGCTAGCCGGATACGCACAACACCATGTACACGCGACATTCTCCTAATTACCGCGATGTTTTAACGCTATGAGCGACCAACGTTTTCAATGCATAACATAGGGCTCTGTTTTAAACCTAACAATTACCGCTCTCCGTGATTTTTAATTTAACAGGCGTGAGGGATAGTTTTTCAAAATTTCGTATAAACAGTACTCTTCCTCTTATTTTCAAGATCGATTATGTTATAATTATTGCGTTTCTTGAAACACGATTTTTAGTGTCTGAATAGATTAGATCAAACCCAACTAAAAATCAAGATCATTCGAACTTTGTACATTTTTTCCACCAACATGGTATCACAAAAGAATTTATCTATGCTGCATGAAATTACACAATTTTTATTGCTTTCCTGAGTTCCAAATGTCAAGTCAGACGAAGCAATTTTGCTCCTGCAAGCTCACGTGGATCTCGCGCTCAGTCGAACTCAGCCTGCCAGTAATATCAATATGCCAAGAAATACGATCAAAGACATGCCGATCACTGAGAAAATCATCGTCAATAAGCTTTCAATATACATTTTTTATTTATTTCAGTAACAAGATAAGAGATAAAACATTATATTTTAGCAATAAAAAATACATGGTTATTACTGTATTTATGCTAGTGTAGTCATTCATTACTAATGTCCCGGGCTGTCAATAGTTTTGTTTAAGAATTACACACTTGATTACGCAAAAAATAACGTTTCATAACGTCGGCTAAGAATGTAGAACGAGAAGTCCACTTTTTTGATGAAATTGAGATTAAGATGCCATTTGTAGGGAAAAAATCCTACCGTTTTCACGGACAAGAATGTGCTCTTTCCTAAAAACGCGATTAACAAATTCAAAATTATCAGAAATATTTTTTTGCATAGTTGGTTTGCACGAGGTGGTTTCCGACAGAATTTCAAAAAACCGATTTGTTTTTTTTTCTCATTAATCATTATTATTCAATGCGATTTTTTTGGCTATCCTGTAAAATTTTCGTTATTTGTTTTTGGGGTGTTACGCCGTGTTGCGCTACCTTCTTCTTTAGCCAACGTTTTGGACAGCGTTACAGTGTCCATCGTCAAGGCAGATGTGTTGATGGACACTGCAACATTGGCTAAAGAAGGAGGTAGCGCAACACGGTGTAGCACCCCAAAAACAAATAACGAAAATACTTTTGACCGTGAAAATCTAAAATCATATCCCCCTCTAAAATTATTCTAGTGGCACTTAAAACTTCAACTTTCTTAGCTGACGATAAGCAATCTTAAAAACCAGTTAGAGCTAGCCAAGCTATGAAAATTTTGTCATTGAAGTGTATTTTTATAATTATATAATGTATTTTAATTTTTATCCGAATGCAAAATGCGAACAAACGGCAACTGATTTGACAATAAATTAAAGGACGTAAAATTGTTTTGAAAATTGACGCATGCGCACATAATCCATACTAATATTATAAATGCGAAACTGCTCGAGTTTGTTTATGACCTTTTCACGCATAACACAATATAAAGACTTTAATAATTCTTTCACCAATATAAAGCTAAATTATATGCGCCGACTACAGGTTGTATATGATGGTAAGCTCTGGCGTTATGAAATTATAAATATTAATATATTATATTTGTTATACGTTTTCTGTCGCTAACAAAAGCGAGTTTTTGTTACGTCAGAAAAAAATCTTTTCCATGGAAACAATGTGGATATATTTTTGGGCTCTATGCTGGTAGGTACTCAGTCTACTGGTTAGCTACTACTGCAGAAAATTCAAATATTACAATTCGTTTTTTTTTTTGGACAAGCTTGGAATAAATGTCAGATTTGAGTTCATATATTAAAAATATAATTCGTAACGATTATAAAGACTGAATGTTAAATAGAGTAATTTTTTATTATATTAACGAACTTCCAAATATTTAAATAAAAATAAACATCCGAAATGTTTGTAAGCGCATAAATTCCGAACGAATGAACGAAATTGGATAAGTAATTCTTTTTTTCTTTGAGCTATAGAATTTTGAAATTTAGGTGGTAGGCGAGATGTTTGAAAACTGAATGTAATGGAATGAATATATGGAATGCGGGAGGGAATGGGGGTGGGGTGGGGGGGAGATAATTGATAAGTGCAAGCGCTACAGTAATTTCCCGTAATACCATACGAGCGAAGCCGCGGGGAAAAGCTAGTGTTTAATTAAAACAAACTAGCATAGACCCGTAAAATCATATTAAATACCACTACTCCTTGCCACAACTATGTTGCAATTGCTTTTGTCATTAACACGTATGGTGACGGCCTCGCTTTATATCACTCGTTCGCGCTGTTACCAAAGCTGCGTGAGGTGTAAGCTAAAGTCTCCCGCTTTCCGACGCCGCGCCGCCCGTCACAGGCGCTAATTTAGTCAGTCCAACTCCAGCCTTTGGCCACATTCGTTGATGAATGAAAAAGTTTTTAAAATTAAATTTTATATTTTATGATAATAAATGTGAAGAAAATTGTATTCAATTGATTAACAACCGTGTATCTGAAAAGCTTACAAATCGAAACGTTAAATAGAAACTGACATAAAATAGTTTATAGAGAGACATACCTTCACTGTTTATACCAGGGTTGTTTTCTGTTAAATCAACTTCAAATTTCTCATTGAATTCGGAATATTTCCAAGGTATTTTAAATGTGCTACCTATTTTTTTTCGTCTTTTTGAAGTTGTCATTAAAAATAATATTTTAGAAATCATATAAAATTACGTTTTAAATATTTGTATTTTAAGAATACTTAATTTTTTTTAAATTGGAATAGTTTAATTTCAAACGTGAAAAAAGTTGAAAAAAAATCGCATATTTTTTTACTCCGAACGTCGAAAAATTGTAAAAAATATGAAATTTAGTAAACACATTCCTTTTACTTAGGAAATCTGCAAGAAAATTGTCACTTCACTCAAAATAATTATAAAACTAATTCCCAGAGAATAACCAAGAAATTGAGATTTTGGATTCATTTTTGCGCAATATAAACTTTGATTTTTAGGATTTGTGTTTACCTTCACATGTTTAAGACATCTGCATTATTAAAAACACCAATTTCATAGAAGTCTCATTTTAAATTCACGCGGTAACAGTCAATTAAAAAATAACACGTCTGAAATAACACCACTTTTCAAGATTTCAATTTCAGGTGTCAGTCTGCTGAAATGCAACTTTTCCAGGCCTTTTGGAACACAGTTAAAGACATTTTTTATTAGTGGCAAATCGAAACTGAGTTTATAGTCTATATTCAACGTATAAACTAAAACACCGTTTAATTGTTTGGAAGTGTTGTTTTATTAGTAAGGCTGTGAATGCTTTAACCATAAAAATAATTTGAAATAAATTTGTGTGAATGGAAAAAATGGCATTAACTGATAAAATGCGTGGAGAAACAGAGTCTCCCCTCATGGCATTCCAAGTTTTGTAACGCACCTTGGCTTGCCGAAGGTTAACATAACGTGGCTAGCTTGCCTTGTAGCACAGCACACCGCAGTGACATAGCCTGGAAGGAAACTAGAGGCAGCCCATCAGTATTCCGAGTATGACCGAAGAACCGAAGACATCCCTGGATCCCTAACGATGCCCGGCAGTAGGTAGTAGGTACGCAAGTGCTTCCGCATCTAGGGTACAGGGTTGCTTTGACGACTTTGTTTTTCTTTTTATAAGTCATGGCCAATATTTGGTTATTTGAATTGGCGATTTAAGGCGAATTAAATCACCGGACGCCTAAGTGATTTATTAAATAGAAAATTTTGATTTATTAAACAGAATACTAAACTTATAGTCGCCTTTCTACTTACATACCGCTAAAAATAAATTACTAATAAAATTTTGATTGCTCCAAACTTTCTTTCTCAAACGCTTTAGCAGATCGCCTGAAATTAGTCAATATTGACACGAAACAGGCTCTTTTTAAAATTTTCTTCAATTAGTCGACTTTCGCTAACGTGTCCCGATCGACAAAAAACCGCTTGGTAGTTCTGGACGGAAAGATATTTGGTTAAGCATTATAGTATTTCAATGTTTTTCTTTGATCTTGACTATAAAATAAAAATAAATCGCAAAGGTGATATTTATGGCGAAATCTGTGGTGTGCTTTGATCACTGTTTTGTATTGTTGGCAAAAAACTGAGCAATGATTGCAAGCAAGAACTGGATCGAATAATATAACTGGATGAATATTCGAATGTTTCAAATTTGGTTTGACACCTTACCTAAATCGTTATTGCTGAAGTGTTTTGGCCGCTTTTGTTTGTTCTCATGTCAAGGCATTATTGTGAATTATTTTCTCTCCGGATAAAAACCAAACCTAATTTATTGTCTCCGTTAAATATTGCATTTGTGCGTGGCGAACATTTACATTTTGGACAAAAAATACATCAAGGAGGCTTACGCAGAACGAAGCGACATATAAGGTTAGTGTTTCTTTGTATACTTGCAGTTTTTTTCCTGATTGTCATTTTTTGCTTGTATTCAGTCCACGAGTAGATTTTAACAATCAAAATTAATTTTTAGGGATATTACGTCCCAGAGGGTTTTGGATCATTTACACATCCCAAACTCATATTATGATGCAAAGTTTATATTTATAATTACTGTCCTCTTCACTGATAAAATTTTCTACGATACTCGTATATACTATTAGATTTAAGCCTTAGTTGTAAGTTATAATATAATAGTATTATGTATAAATCTCAGTTTCACAAGTATCATATCTCAGCTATAAGTTTTTAGTTTTCAAGTACTGATAAAATTAAAGGTTAATTCTTTTAACCCATCGATAAAAAATCCACCTGAATTTGATATTTTTGTCGACCGGTTTCGGAAGTACCTCCCTCCATTGGCAGGACAATTTTAAAACTAACATCAAACAAAATTCATATAAATTCCGATAGACGTATTTGGTTATCGATGTAAGAGGTGAATTAAAATAAAGAGGTATTTTTTGTAATCTGAATTCTGCTCAGGAGCCCTACCGTATGGAGCTAGTGAGACTATGACATCCCCAATTGGGATGTGTTGGGGTTGAAGGTAAGTAGATGGGAAGTAGACGGGGAAAAAAAAGGTGGGGATAGTACCTGGCTATTCAAATCTGTTAACCAAACACGGCCAAAGCTATTTCAAGCAACTTTTCAATTCTTAGTCTTACACCAGGGTGATACTGAGAGTATCTTCCACTCTGGAACGTGCCGCAAAATATTATTTCAAATTATTTAATTATGAATTAACAAAAAATAACTAAATTAAATTTACTTTCGCACGCCATGGTTTGGACCCGCGACATCCGCATTGGGAGTCGAGAGCTTCACACCTAGACCACGAAGGACGTCGTAGTTGTTTAGGGGTGTACGGGATGAAGAAAGTGAATAACTGGAAAATGTTAAAACAGGAAGTCAATTTAAAAATTTTATTCGGTTAGTTATTTATAAAACTATTGTAGATGATTTCTCTAAAACAATATTTTGCTCAGTATTACAATTAACTTGAAAAAATATATACTTTGGAAATGTTCAAAGCAGAACAATTTTTTGACTCACCTTGTACCATTAACTCAGTCTGGAATACCCGTGTGCCATTTTATATTGCCGTGTCTCCGCCGGCTTGTCGATACAGCTTTATTATCCGCCAATATATTTTCGGCGTACGTGTGTCGATATGTCGGGATAAAAATGAAAATTTTTCACGTGGAATTCCGAAATACAATAATGATTATTATACATTTCCAATTTCCTCAATCATCCTTTTGACCTCGGCGAATTCCAAAGCGCGCTGTTATGGGCAATTGCTTCCAACACGGAACGAAATGAAAGTTTCGAAGAATGTATTTAAAGCTGATCGCAAAGTATCTGTTATGGTTGTTGAAGCGCGTTTTATATGTATTATGATAAGTTCACTGAGGTTATTAAATGCAAATATCTGCCCTAAATTTTCGCAAATTACTGCTCAATACTTCAAATATCCGTAGTGCAAATAAATTAAGGCAAAGGCTTAGTAAAGTTTGTTCAATCTGAATGGATCAAGTCTTAAATAACAAATGTATGTTTGAGAGCATGTAAAGCATTTTATTAATTGTACAACGGATACAAAATTAAGATACAGTACAAAAATTGAAGAAATTCTTATCAATAGTAGGAGAATGGATCAGTAATCGTTTTAAGGAGCACCTTAGGTGTTCAAATAATAAAACATCTTTCAAGTCATGTAAAAATTTAATAAGTCTCAAAATCAATATTATTCGGGAGAATCAAATTAGGCGCTTGATTATCTCTGCAAATCTAAAAAACAGTCTAAGTTTTTTTTTTTAAGATCATAATTAATTCTCTCAAATTAAGGATTTTTCAATTTGAACTAATCTGTATTTAATGTTATTACTTTGTTACTTTAGTATATTGGTTCAAAATTAATAATCTGAGATTTAACCACTTTAATTATTTAAAAAACCTTTTTTTAAAAGAGCTCTACACAGGAGGCCCTGAGGAAAATAATTTCCCCCAGGGTCTATGTCATCTTTGGGGAAGCTGTATGGATGATGTTTTAAGGAAAAGGAGGAGAGGAGAGTTCTGGGAAGGAAAATGGTTTAAGGTTGGGTAGAATCCGGGGTTCAGGGTGTCCTGGTCGTCGGCCTTCAAGATCTAGACTATTTTACTTTACCCCGTGAACCTGGGCACTCCTGCTAAATCACCAAGCGTAGCGAACCACTTGGGGTGACCTATGGCAGAGGTGTTGGTTATCCAATAAAGGTAAAGTAACCGCACAATTTTCGTTAAAAGGGGTACAGAGTTTTCGTTCACGTATTTATATTAACTAAATAATTAACCTAAATAATAAACTTAAAAAAACATAATTCAAACAATAAATATAAACAGAAAAGTAATTGTAAGCTTAAAATAATAAACTAAATAAACATCATTGAAACCAAAACTTTACAAAGCAGAATAACTACAAATAAGAATAAAGGTGTAGTAGTTTGTATGTATTAAATACCCAGAAAACACTTTCTTTTTTACTTACTATATTTTTTATAAACATATTTTGAAGATTCTCTTGAGTCGAGTATGAGAAAAGTTCTGATATTACGAATACCAAAAATTTCTACAAAAGTCAAAGCAGACCGGAATGGACTCGGTTCCATACGGTTTCTAACTATATCATACTTTGAATTCAAAATAAAATAACAAAGGGCATATTATGCACGTATTCCAGGAACTGGACTTATCTAAGAAAATCGGATTCTTTTGTATTCAGGGAACACTTTTCACATCTATTGTTGCCGAGCGGACACGGCAGGGGAAGCCATTTGCATGGCGAATGGGCCCAACTTCCGGACCCATTGGTGGCCATTTCCGGAACCGTGGCTAGGACCACGGAGATAGGGTGACGGTGTTTCCAAAACAGGACTGAGATACATACTTACATATTAAATCATACAACTTTGACAGGCGAGCCTTTTACTCGTACTTCTACGTTGCTCGGAAGCAAGATAACTTATTTTTTATAATAGCTCCTCACAAGAGGTCCTGAGAAAAATAATTATATCCTTTTTTTATATGATCTCCACACAGAAGGCTCTGAGAAAAATAATTTCCCTCAGGGCCTTTGTCATCTTTGGGGATGCTGTGTGGAGGGTTTTTTTTTTAGAAAAAGGAGGAGAGGATAGTTCTGGGAAGGAAAAGGGTTTAAGGGATGGGTAGGAATCTGGGGTTCAGTGTGTCCTGGTCAACCGCCTCCAAGACCTAGACAAACCTCTCCCCATGAACCCGGGCACCCCTGCTAAGTCACCAAATAAAGCAAACCATTTGGGGTGACCTATGGCAGAGGTGTTGGTTATCCAATAAAGGTTCCCGGGCCGGCGGTACCCGTTCCCTCCTCCCATATTGAATCTATGTCATATTTGGAGATGCTGTGTGAAGGGTCTTTTAAAGGAACGAAATGTGAGGAAATTCTGGAAAATAAAAAGATGTGAGTGGTGGGTAAGGATTTGGAGGTCAGTAGATCCAGGAGTGACTGTGAGTGAGTCCAGAAGGACATATGAAACCACCCCTCCGCACTGCGGCGCAAGGCGAAGGGTTGAGAGAGACCTGCCAGAGAGGCCAAATGGTTTCCTTCCACCAGTCTTTCCCTGTCCGGCCCACCACATAGTAAGTGAGCAGACGTATCCGCCACCAAGACCTGGACAAACTTTACGCCATAAACCCGGGCATCCCAGCTAAATAACCAAACGAAGTGAACCTTTGGCAGAGATTTTAGTGATCCAATAAATGGTTCCTGGGGCGGTTGTACCCATACTTGCCTCCCAATACATTTATTTATTGTTTTCAGTTTTTTTTTAATTATTTTCTTGGCGGTATCTTATCATGTGGGTAAGACCAAGTTTTAATCCTAATCCGATACAAGTTCTTTTAATTAATTAATGGCTTGCGAAAAACTTGAAAACTTCAATAAAAAAACCTTTTCTTATTCTAATTATTGGCAAAAAAAGTGTTTTCTAAGACATCGCACAAAGTTTTATTTATTCAGTAGGTAAATGAATCGTGTAGTTTAAATTTCGAACAGGAAATTTATTTTACACGTTTTTATTTTCCATCATCAATTCTGGCTTAACAATTGTGGTCCCTCAGTTTAAAACAATATTGTAAGCTGCAAGTGTATGTCACCGCATTCCAATTTTTTCATATGTGTGAATATCACACAAAAGCTAACTGCCCGGATCCTGTGAATCTATTGCAGCCTCAATTGGGTTTTTCTGTGTCTAAAGGGAGTTGAGAAGAAGAAGATCGCGAAGAATCTGACTAGATTCAATCTAAATTCAAACTAAATATGGTTATTCAAGCACTGTTTCGATTCTAAATGTTGTTCTTTCACCAGGGTGATAATGAGAGCGTCTATCTTCGTAGCGTTAGAACAGAAGTAACAAATATTAAAATTTGATCCACCAAAGTCTGTAGTTATACCTTACAAAAATTATTTAAGGCACAGATAAGGAATAGGGCAATAAAAAAAAATTTCTTCCGTAAAAGTTGACTTTACTTCGGAAAGGCAACACAAATTTTCTCGTTGATTGTTCAACAGTGAAGATTTCCAAACAAACAACTTCGTGCAAGATATTACAAGCCACGTGAAAAAACGTCAAACTTATTAAAGATTTCATTAGAAACTAATATTTTTTAAGAAAATTTTCTCAAATAAATAAATCATTGATTGGCAGTCTCCAAGTCACCCTGAGTTCAAAAAGCACCTTAAATTCAAATCAGGAATTACCTTCCCTTATCGTTCGCCCCATGAATAAATGCATTAGACCCGTCTGAGCCGATTTACTTTTGGCAGTGACTCCGGCCTCATGCAAATCTACAGTGACCGAATTACCGCAGTCATAATCTTATGTTCACGTTTGGACTTCAGTCAAAATCATTCAGTTTAAAATCATTCAAATCAAATCATCCAGTTTCTGTGCTTTCTGCCCACTGAACTTGAATCTCGAAATTGTCGAGCAACCAAGATAGATAGATTAGAGGATTTAAATTGGGGTTAATAACTGTAGAATTTATACCTGAATTTTATTTTCTCACCACTTTATAATTTATAAACTCTACAATATAATGGATTCAGCTGTGTAAAGGTAAGAGAATCATATACTTATACTATTTTTATTAAAATTGAAACATCTTAAAATTGAAATACGTTCTTCATATTTTATAGCTTACACCCACATGAAACTTTTGCAATTTTAAATATCTAGTTTGGACCCCTAAATCCATCTGCGTTCGGGCGTTGTTTCATACATAACATTATTACTTCTTATTTTTCCCGACTTCGTATCTTCTTGAGATGACTTCGACTTTCTATTCCAGGCTCTATTTTCTCCATGTATTTTCGATCTCACGCATTCTCTTTACGTTTGAAATCCATTCAAGCATTACATTCCTCAGTTGTTTTTTCTCATTGACCTTGCATATATCAGTGCGTAATCTAATGAGTAAAATAACTGATTATATTTTTATATTTAAATGTGCAAAAATGTAGGTTTTAAAATTCCCATTCATCGGTATTTATTTTGAAGAACATTATTTAGTTATCAATTTTCAAAGATTTGACAGTTTATATTTTATCAGTTTTTATATACGTAGTTTGTAACATAGAGTCATAAAAAGCCACTTATAGATTTTCTGCTTGTGACTTTGCCTCTAACAAGACAACATTTAAAAATAAAAAAATTATGACATTTATTTAAAACACAAAATGGCTCATGACAATTGAGAAAAACTTTTATTTTATGGAACTTATTTATATTGTAGTCAAAAAAGGTTTTTTTTCAAATTTTTAACTTTTTGTATGAAGATATACTGAAATGTGGTCGCGGCGCATCCACATTTCAGTACATCCTGAAAATCTTCATATAAATTTCCGAAATTTAAAAAAAAAAAAAATCATTTTCAGCTACAACAACATCGATACCGTCGTATTTTTCAATTTTAGCACTCTAGCTCACTGAAAACTCATGGACAGCCACTGATGTGCAATTGTTTTTATATTATTTTTTTAATCTTTTTATATACATGTCTACTTTGATACATATTTTTTTAAATAATAATATTATGTTATTTGCTCGCGTCGGAATAGACTTTGTCTAGCGGGGTTGTTAAAAGACATCTATAAAAGTAAATGAAAATAAAATAAACGATTTAATGAATCATTAGAAAGTAGAAAATATAAAAAAGAAAAGAGAAAAGAATAAAGATATAAGAAAAAAGAGAAAAAAGAGAGAAAAAGAAACAGACATGCATTATGGTTAGATCATATACACATACATAATTATTTTTTCTAGTTTTAATGTGAAGTTTTAAATACCTTCATACATGTGTAAATGCGTGCAGACATAAATACATGTGTAAACATATATACGCACACACATACATACATTTACATATACGTACACCTTCACCCATTATTAACAATATGTACACCTCTATCAGAGTTCAAAAAACCGGCTACTAACATATCTCTTTCACTCTTCAAAAGTCCCCAAGCGCCTTCCTGAAAGTGTGAAATTTGGCTGTTGACTTTATTTCATTTGATTAATTATTGAAAATTGTAGAAACAAGAAAGTTAAACAAACCGTTGAGGTTTTTGTTACTGGAATAATAAAGTTAGATTGGTTAGAATATCTTAAATTATAGTTATCGATCAAAATATATTTTTTTTTGTAAAATTGAACTTCAAACATGAGGAAATGTATTTTTTTTTTTTTTTTTTTTTAACTTTATTTATTCTCATTTCTTTGTACATATAATGTATAATAGCACATAGTATACATATAATAACAAATAGTATGAACAAGAAATGAAAACCCACTAAGGGACTGCCTGAGTGTGGGTAATATTAAAACAAAATACTATATTTCCAAGTACCCAAAGTATAAAATAGACTTAAAAAACATATAAAATATAAAGTTAGTATTACATTGGTAGAATAAGTGAAAAAGGTTTTTTTTTCAACTATTATAAAAATAAAATAAAAATATGGAAAAAACATACTGATTTTAATTTTTTAAATTTTTGTTTTAGTTATTTAAAAAAAAAAAAAATAAACAGAAAACACATTGTACTAAAGTTTAGAAAGTTACAGAAAGTGAGTTGTAGAAGGATGGATAAATTTATAGAAAAAGCGTTTCAATATCTATATTATTCAACCATAATTTTACCTCTTTTACATATTTTATCATTTTATTTATCATTTGAGTTTGTAGTGGTAGAAGGTTAAATGAACGAGGACCAATGAAACTGCTATGTGTCTGCAATAATTTAGTATTGGTTTGTGGGGTGTAAAATATATTATTTATTCTTTTGCTCATTCTGTTTTCATTTATTTCGAAATTGTTTTTGTTTTTAAATACATATTTCAAAGTTTGTAATATAAATAATTTACGTATATGAAATATTTTAGTTTCTTTGTATAATAAGTTGGTCGAGAATGTTTTATTTTTGTTATATATGACTTTAATTATGTGTTTTTGAATTATTTGTAGAGGCTTAATAAATGTATCAAGTGCACCACCCCATCCTATAATGCCATAAGTGATTGATGATTGCACCAGGGAAAAGTAGACCATTTTTAATTTTTCAATGTTTAGTACTTTCTTGAGTCTATAAAATATGTAGGTCAGATATCTTAATTTAGAAGTGATTTGATTAATATGTGATTTCCAATTAAGATTTATATCAATTGATACTCCTAAATATTTTATATTTTCGACATTAGTGAGTTCGTTGCACATGAAGCACATTTCTTGATTGCAACTAGTATTATGGATTCTAATTTTAAGGTTGTCTGTAGGTTTATTTTTAATGGTTTTATAAAAAGGTAAGTAAAATGTTTTGCTATAGTTTAAAACGAGTTTGTTGTTTTTTAGCCATGTTGAAACCAGTGAAATACAATCAGTTGCTTTCGAAAAAGTTTCTTTCCAATGATTACCATCCACTATTATTGCCGTGTCGTCTGCGTAAGAAACAATTTTACCAGGGATTACAAAATTACATAAATCATTAATATAAATTAAGAATAAAATCGGACCAAGCACAGTACCCTGTGGAACTCCATTTATTATCTTTGACTCTGAACTATAGTTATTCCCAATTTTTGTTTTTTGTGTTCTGTCTGTAAGATATTTAGAGAGTAGTTTTAGTGTGTCTTTTTTGAAGCCTAGTTGATTTATTTTTGTAATGAGTAAATTATGATTTTCGGTGTCGAAAGCTTTGATTTGACAAGTTTGACACAAGGATTTTAATAACAACTGTGAAGTCTTTAAATAAGTTTTTGGAGGGGTGAATGTGAATGTAAATGGTCCGTATTATTAATATTTGAGCTTTTCTTTGCCTCAGTTCTTATTTGTCCAACAGACCGTTTTAGTTTTTGTTCAATCTCCACTTAAAAATTAAAAATAAAGTATAAAAAATTATAATTAATCTTAACTAAGAATTATTTAGACTAATGAGACCTTTACCTTTACGAAAATTGCTTTATCTTAAACACCTATTCTTATTTTTCATTGAAATAATGAAAGAAAACCTTCTTCTCCTGTACAATTTTCTAATGGTCTGTTGGACAAAAAAGAACTAAAGCGACGTTTTGTCAATGGATCTTATACCGATTTAGAGCATCCTTTCCAGACAATTATACAGTAATATATAATTGATTGACATACGGAAAAGTAAACTGTCTTCAGAGAATAAAGTATTTTTATTAAGTAAATTTCGTAATGGTTGAAGATGTCATAATGGCAAGTTGTCATTTTATTAAAATAAGACAAGACATGACATAAATTGAGATCAAAACATAATTATATAAAACATTGTCTTACAAACAATGTAAACGGGGTAGGTAAATAAAAGTAGATATAAGATGAGTGAATAAAAGGGTAACCCGATAATTGATTCGGCGACAATTGGTCCCGAGGGGACCCCACCTCTTTCCCACGGCGTTATAAGGAAACATATGGTTTCCTCCTTCACCGCACACGTCAAGACTCTACTTTTTTATTGAACGAAGCTACATTTATTTGATCGACTCTAGACCCTCCAATGTCCATGCATACGGGGTTATTAAGCAGTATGCAAGTACTTACATTAACATAATACAAAAAAAAGAAATAAAAGTGGCAGCCCGTGGAATAATTCTTCTGAAATTCTATATAAAATATATAAAGATATTAGTAAAAATAAAAATAAGAGCTGCACCCGGTTGAGGAAGCCTGGAATACGGTTGGCCCGCCGACAGTTGATCCTCCTGACATTCGATCCCTCCTACATTTGATCCCCTAAATGATTATTTCTTCGAGTATGTATGCAAAGAAGATATACGGCCGTAAAACCAAAGTCGATATACTTATATCTGAAGGCATCTTGAGTGAAAATCCGCGGTTAAATTATTTTTACTAACAATAATTTCGATTCTCCGAAGAAGCATGCGGCAATAACAAAATACAACATATTCATATGTGCAGTTGGCTTAGCAAAAAACCGCTGAAGATTCCTACTTGCATATAATATTACTTTTTTATCTGAATAAAACAAAAGAGTCCCAACTGCTCCCAACCGTCTGGAGCCAGTGAGACTATGGCATCCCAAATATTTCTTATGTTGTCTGGTTGAAGGTAGTGGGGAGGGATAGGAGATGTGGACAATGTACCAAGCTATTCAGATCTAGTCACCATTTCAAGCAATAAGACTAATGTCTACACTACACACCAGCGTAAAAATTAAAAAAAAACAAGTGAGATAACTTTTTATCCGCGTTAAACACAAAGAGACTTTGGCACCCAATGTTGGTATATTGTGAGACTGAAGGTAATGGGCAGGGGAAGGAGATGAGGAAAATATTCCTGGCTATCCAGATCTAGTCACCAAACACGGCTAAATCTATTTCAAGATACGTTTCAATTCTGAATGAATACTGTCAAATAACAAAATACGAAATACTTATTTGTGCAGTGTTTACACGTTATATTTACAATATTTAGGAGGCGGATATGTTTAACGCCGCCCTGGGAACCATTTATTGGATAACCTGCCATAGGTCACCCTAAGTGGTTTGCTGGTTTGTGACGTAAAAAAAATGTTTTATTATTTCTTCTATTTGCTTCATTCTTATTTTCTATTCAAAACTGCTATTTTTCTTTTCTGTACACTGTACACTCATGACTATATATATTCCTTGATCTAAAAGCCTTATAAATGTGTATGTAAATAAATAATGTTCATTTCTCAAAGCTTTCTATAAAGAAGCTCTAGCTCATTAGCTCACTAACGATGATAAGAGTTCAGCGAATTGCGCACTACATAATTAAATAAATTCATTTATTTTTCGCTACGAAATCCTCGAAACGACTTCATTGCTTCATATGGCTTCACACATTAGTGATTATTATTTTAGAGCCTATGGTTAATTAATTACTATTGTAACGGTGCGATTTATACGAATGAAATAATAAATTTCATTTAATCCCATTGGCACCGTAAAATTACACAGCAGGGTATTCCCAAATCGTTTCCAACCTGGCTCGAATAGAGATTTGCCCTGAATTATTGCAGTTTCAAATTAGCTGAATTATCGCGTGTGCAATTATCTCATCCCTTCTCGTGGGAGTCAAATTTACAATGAGCAGGTCCTTCGTAAAAAAAAACAGAGTGTGCGATTCACACGCTGTAGAAGTGAAACTAAAAATCAGCTAGATGTCGCTTTCTTTTCGTTTGCCTTTTTATTTAAAAGTGGTTAGATTGAAAATTAGATATTAATTTCAGAAAAATGAAAATTTTTATTTTTGTTGGAAGTCGTAGGATTCGAACTTCGTTTGCTGGATGTCTGCCTATCTGGCCGCTTGGGTTTGTCAGGCGCCTTTGTCGCTGTGCCACGAAAGGTTCGAGCCGAGGTGCGAATTTAGCGCATTATATTAGAACCGAGGACCCATCAAATAATATTTTTTAGTGACGTACTTCCGTTTCACTAGAATTTCAAATCACTTCGGGGCTATAGAAGTTTCACTTCAAAAATTTTTTCCTTTAAGGCGGCGCTTCTCGACTCAAAAAGAAGAAGATGGAGAGATGTGTAATTACGAATGTTGGACAGAGCGCGCTAATATTTTAAGTGATAAAAATGAAGCGAAAATTGCGAAAATCCTTAATAAAACCTCTTTAAAATAGAGCAAAAATCTCGTGGAAGGTATCTTAAGTATCATTTAAAGAAACCTTGTGAATTATTTCACTTATATAACTTGTAAAATCATAGAAATAGACTTGTTTTTAATAATTTTCGGAGCATACTTTGCGATTTTTTTCTATCGAGGGAATCTCATGTTATTTGCGTTTCTGCGTGGAACGTATCTAGATATTATCTTAAAAAATAACAAATATTTTTTTAGAGCTTAAAAACTTCAAATGTTGAAGGGAGATATGTAAGAAATCGGTCGAAATTCGGAAAGCGGCTGCTTAATCCGTTATTCTTTATGTGATATCTAAGAATCTCAACTGCTGCCAACCCTCTGGCGCCAATGAGACTAGTTATGGCAACCAACTTAGTAGGAGAAAGGAAAGAGGAAGGTTGAGAAGTACCCGGTTATTCAGATCTGATCACCAAACAGGACTATAGTTCATTTCAAGCAATGTTTCATTTTTGAATGGCGGTCTTTCACCAGCGCGATACTAAGAGTACGACGGACTCCGTGGTTGAGAGGCAAGGTTGTCGACTAGCGATCAGGAGATCGCAGGTTTAAATCCTGGCGTGCGCAGATAAGTTTGATTTGTATTTGTACAATTTACACTTTTAAAATAATATATTGTATATTTGCAGGCGCGTTCCAAAGTGGAAAATACTCCTTGTATCGCTCTGGTGTAAGACCACCATTCAGAATTAAAACGTTGCTTGAAATGGCTCTAGCCATGTTTGGTGACTAGATCAGAATAGCCAGGTACTTCCCCCACCTTCCTCACCTTCCCACTCTTCCCCACCTACTTACTTCTCCATTCTACTTATCTTTAGCCTCACAACATATTCCGATTGGGGATGCCATTGACTCTTGTGAGGTAGTCACGTGAAGAAAGTATCATCCACTGTCTGGAACTTGCTGCGTATAAACTACAAAGGGTGTTAAGGGACGAACTTAAATGAGTATACAGATATATTTTTTTAAATCAACGCAACACGGGAAGCCTTGAGGAAAATAATTTCCCTCAGGGCTTATGTCATCTTTAAGGATGGTGCGTGGAGAGTCTTTTTGCGAAGAGGAAGGAGTGAACATGCGTCTTTAAGAGACCCATATTGTAGGAGAGAGAAAAAATAGAGGCCGGCAAAATGTTCCAAAACCGAGCTGTTGAACTCAATAACGAGTCGTAGAAGCGATCCGTTCTTATGTGACAAATGCCAACCGTGAACGTGTGTTGTGCACTCGTTTGACGTGTTTCCCGACAATGCACCAGTGCCGAGGGGATCAACGAAGCTAGTACCTTCCATTGAAATACCAGTAGAACAAGAATAGAATAAAATATTAATAAATATGACGGGGTTAAGCTCAGTAGTTCTTGGTATCCGGTAACTGACCGCTTCACCTAAACTTAACCCAGAAAACAATTTTAAATCGTAATCCTAAAGAGTGACAACACGGAATCGCATCTACATACATAAGCACACACCGCAATAGAGTACTCATTTTCCCTGTTGATGGACACTTTTACGCTGTCCGAAACCTTGGCTAAAGAAAGAGGTAGCTCAACAAGGCATAGTACCCTAAAAATAAATCACCATAAAAATCATGAATTATTTAACTTAAAATAAAAATATAAACCATTTTATCATCTTGCAAAGATCTAAAATATAAAAAATAAATTCCCTAATATTAACCATAAAGCTATTTTAAATCCACGAAAGCTTTGTTTGTTTACATAGGTAGAGGTACTTGTAGGTGTCTACTTCAAAAATGACTGTTATAACAATTAAATTTCAACATCCTTCATTATCTCGTAAAGTACTTGTATAATCTTCCTTTGTTCAGACAAGTTTATTGTAAGCTTGCCCCTTGAGGATACTAACGCTATGCTGGTAATAGTATTTCCATCATGCTTTGCTGGAAAGGATTACGTAAAATAATGAAATAATGAAATATTATTTTCACGTGCAAAAACATGTGAAATGTTACAAATCTCATGTTTGCTTTAAATAAAATATTTTCAAACTTCAAAATTTTTCCAGAAAATCGATGTCTGCTTGTGTGTGTGTTTGTTTACATTAGCTTTACAAGTAGCCCTGAGGAAAAATTCCCTCTGAGGAAAAAAAAAAATGTTTAAGATGCTGTTGGAGATGCTGTATGGTGGGTTTTTTCATGAAAACGAAGGAGAGGAAGTTCTGGGAAGAAAAACGGTAATACATTCAGAAGTGACGGTTATATTATGAATCCATTCCTGCTAATGCGGTAATAGACAATGGGTTAGGAGATGGGCTAGAGAGGTCAAGAGGTCTCCCTCAACCGGTACCTGATCCGGTCTGTTATGCAATAGGTCGGCAAATGCATTCGCCACCAAGACCTAGTTAAACCTCACCCATGAACCCGGGCACCCTTGTTAAGACACCAAACATAGCGAACCACTAGGGGCGACCTACGGCACAATCCATAATTAGAGTCATATTGCGTAATTAGAGTCATATTGCGTAAACCCTATTATCGAAACCCTATTACGTAAATCCATAATTAGAGTCATATTGCGTAAACCCTATAGGTTTTCTAGCGATCAGCTCTACAAACAATTTAATGTACTTGATGTTCGTCAAAACTACATAAAAAGGGTTATTATCCATGTACACAAAAATTTAGAAAATCTTCATAAAATTGAGCATAAATATATCACAAGAAGTCACTCAAGAAAGGATCTCGTGGTCCCAGAGAGCAATACGGCAAAGTATCAAAAGACATATACATATCTGGGACCGAAATTGTATAATAAAATCCCCCCAGAATTAAATATTAAGACATGCAAAATGTCCTGCATCGGTTCATTAATAACTAAATGGTTGATTGGCTTGGGTAGAATGGAGTCTGAAAAACTATTAAATAATGTCACTTAAAGTTTTACATGGTTACCTAAAAATGGCACAATAAATATAAACTTAGTACATATTTTATTAGAAAAAATAAATAAAAACAACATTTTATTACAAAATACATGTCTGACTTTTTCATCAGCAATTGGTTCCTTAGAACAGGCAATCTGCCTAGCTAGGAACTATGTTGACCTACAAGACATAATAACACTTGTACACATTTTTAATATTTACAGTTATCTTGAAATATATTATTATGTTATTATGTTATTTTGCTATTAATTGTATATAATGTAATATAATAAATAAAAAAAAAAAAATTAAAAAATTAAAAAAAATACTGAAAGTATGAAAGTACGATTATGAAAGTTATAAAGTCTGAGTGTTGGTCATCCAAATAATTGGTTGGTATGTTTTTTTATAACCAAGGACTGGTATCTATTTTTGTATCAGAATTCATGCATGTTTGCAATGCATTCTGATGTAGTTAATGTTTTCAATGTTACGCAGTTTTCAAATTACTGCCTTCTACATTGAAAAAGCAATAGAAAATTGTTGGGGGATTCAGTTCTTTAAAATTCAATATAGTTTTACTGCCGACATTGAATCAAAGTTTCCATACACTTTTGTTAAGTCAGTCTTTCTGGTTAAATATTTGAACAATTTAATGAAATTACTTGGAACAAACTAAATTCCATTGCTTACCTTAAATCTATATTTGATAAGAGAATGGATAATGTAAACGAAAAAGACCTACAAATTCAATGCAGAAAATGCTATGTTAAATTACGTATCTACCAATTATTTGTATATGTTAATTTAATATTTTCTTTAAGTAGTAAGCATTAATTAATTTTCCCTTTCTGATTTAGAATTGATTGTTTTTAATTAATTTTTAAAACGTGTTTTTATTTATTATTAAATTTATTTAACTAGATAACTTATAGATGAAGTGTATTTTAAAACTTATTTCTATAAAATATGTGCTGGCGACCAAGCGTAACACATCCACCAAATTTTTCCACCACACCGTCATACGGAGGAATTATTTGCAGGGTTAGAAGCAAGAAGATTGAATGTAATTGGCGGCACACCCCCGAACAACCCTCTCCGTTCCCACCAATCAAATGTGACGCAATTAGGTCAGCAAGAACACTGGCTCTGTCTCGTTGACATTTAGTGATTGCGAACGTAATCCTTTGCACATGTATCGCCTATTCACCCTGTTCCTCCCTGTTGTTATCATCGATTTAAAATTATTCCAAATTGAATTTTTACATAACGTGTTTTATTATTAGTATGTATTTGGATTCAGGTATGAATTTCACCAAAATTTAGTTAAAAAGAAAACTTGAGAACTATTCATACCATGTAAATAAAAATGGGATTAAATAGGCACTGGTTCGTAGAACTTTACTCGAAAAGCAAACTTTACATAACCCCGAACAACGCAACTGGTTTTAAATAAAATTGAAACCATGTTTAGGATGCTATTTGTTCCTGGGTCATAGTGTGATACATATCTACTGTACACCTGTGTATCAAGAATATATTGTTTCACAATCTGAATTTCACCTCCACGTTCTGTATTCTATGAATGTAATGGAGTTATGTCTGTTAGTTCGATCATCTCCAGAAAAGTTCCCACGAAAAAATCCAACACATAAACATGCTACAAGGTTCATAAAAAACTTTTTAAAACCAAAAGCAAAAAAAACTATAATTTAAAAAGAACCCTTCTACGCGGCCATTTAAGTAGATAACAACCTTCCACGTAACATTAAACAAATACTCAAATATAAATAATCACTAAAAACATTTCATTTAAACAAATATCGTAACACTCTAAAAACATATTAAAAACATACAATAAAAACATATATTTTTTTTTATTTGTTCATATAATGTAACATGTAATTGTTATTGTTGGGTTTTATAATACACGTATAATATTATATTTGTTGGGTTAGCTGGAAGAAATAGGATGAACCTATTAGCAACACTTTTTGTACATATGTTGTTGTTATACCTTTCAAGAACTCCTTTTCAAAATTCTCTAATAAGCCATGTTCCTCAAGTTTCCGGTAAATGTTTGGTTTCGGTTACCTCCTTACTGCACTTTTGTGTTTCATGTGCATTCCGAATTTCTCTTATTTCTAAACGTAAACTGTCTCTTGTCCTGTATTATATTTTGGTTTTATTGATTCTTATTCGCGTTCATTTTAATTAATTCTGAAGAACGTGTTACAAATATTTAAGATGTTTCTAAAGGGATACCTCCCAAAGTTATTAATTCATCGTCTAGAAAAATAAAATCCGGTGCTTACCGCTAACTTTATAGTTGAAAAACTGGTTATTAAGCTTTAAAATAAAGCTTTAAATAAAGCTTTAAATATATTAATGGTTAGGTGCCTATTGTTTTTAAAAATTTTAAATATGAAGAACTTACGTCCACAGGTATCGGTTGGAGTAAAAAAGTTATTATTGTTACGAATACACCGGAAATAATTAAAATGTGAGTTTTGAGTTTACCGCCTTAATTCTCCTGTGCCACAACAGCAATGTTGTTGTCAACTTTTTTTCTCTTGGCATTGCTTTGTTCGTACTGTTTATTATTTGTTTTATATAATTTAATAAACTTTTGTACGGACTCCTAAGGAACACTATAGGATTACTTTTTAGTTTATTACAGTTAAGCGCACTTGAAGAGAAATAACTCAAAACTGCGCTATAAAAATGCTACGTTATTATATAATTATTGTGCAGTTAATGTTTTTGGAATTTTGATTTTTCAATACAACCTACCGTCTACACGGTTTAAAGTCTAACGTTACCCGAAAATAGCTGAACTTGTTTATTAATAAACTGTTTTTACAAATTGAATAATAACAATATTGAATATTTAAAAGAAATAAAAATTATAATGGAGTTCTACAAATTAAACTTGATAACAATAAATATACTAACCTTAAGAATTTTCAATCACAAAACAAAATTCACAGTGTTAACGCACTACGATTTACAAATAACAAATATCCGTCGAAAAACTTTCAGAAATGCCAAAAAGTAAATGACAAGACTAACAAGCTTGCTAAAAACAAACTCCTTGAACGAAAATGAAATAAATAAACCAACAACAATCAAATTGTGATACGCCAGACGACCAGACATATTATACATGTGTTTCTGAAGGTAAACACATATTTTATTTTTAAAGTATAATTGTTTTTATTTGTATTTTTTAATGTGTTCGTAGTTCTTTTTTGTCTGGAGGCGAAAAGAATTCATTCCCCTTCGATAAGTCCATGGTCAATTGAAAAAAAATACAGGGCGATAAATTCTAAAGAAGTAAACAACTTTTATGGAGTGCGGAGTATAATGCAAGCTAAAGAAAATGGTGATCCATAGAGCGTATTTATTAAATGAAATAATCAGTTGTCAAATATAATGTTAGGCATAAAATTACACTTTCTCTAAGTAATTTCTTTCTTTTCAAATGAAGTTTTTCTTTTTTTTTTATGTTATTGCTTTTGTTTTTTTTAAAGTAATTAACAATTTAATTTTTATTTTACTCGAACGAAAAGATGGGAAAAGATTCAATTTATCAAAAATATTTTTTCGTATTCATGTCGAAAGTAGTAATTTCGAATCAACATCTTAATTTTGTATATGATGCCAAATACCTCAAAAATTATAGCAAATAATATCTAGTACGGATATGAGCTAATTATTCATTTTGTTTTGAAATATCAAATACTGGCTTTTCCCCACGGCTTCGCTCGCATGGTATTACGGGAAATTACTGTAGCGTTTGCATCAATTATCTCCCCCCCCATTTCATTCATTTTAAAAACATTACAAAATTGAAATTTAGTGTACTTTCATGTAATTAACTTTAATGGCATGAACGCCTTATATCTAGAATTCGATTCAATTCAATTCAGTTTATTAATTTTAAAAACATTACAAAATTAAAATTACAAAGCGTTTTTAAATGAGAAAAAATAATATTAAATGAGCTAATGTAAGCAAAAACATCAATGAAGCACAATTAGACTATCAGCAACAAAGCTTGCCGTCTAAATTGTGCTTCATTGATGTTAATTTTATCGAAATTCGAAGCGATTCTATTTAACAAGACGGCTCTTCCGACGGGCATGACCGTTGATGAACATTCCTATTTTCATTTAATAGTCAGTCAGCATGGTGTGCACCAAATTTTGGAGCAGTTTTTAATTTTATTTATTCCTCGGTTGCGATGCCATACTTTAATGAGTTAAGTACCTAAACCATACATTAATGTTCATTGCTGAGTGGTTATCTCTGCTTTTTTATTTCTTTCTTTACAACCGACATACATTTTCCATAGGGTTTTCGACAGGGGCTATTTCCAGTCCAAATGAGAGCGTTGGAATTTGCATATCGTAAACATTACCTCCAAAGATGAAAATATATATATTTGTGTTTGAGTAAAATAACCTGAACATATCTGTACACAAAGAATAAGAACAAAAGAAAAAAGCCTTTTTGGCTTGTTTTGTAATCCAAAAATTTCTCTAATCGAGGTTTAAATTTACAATACAAAATAGTTAATGAAATTCAAATGGGATAGAGATCTACGATTTTAGACGAGTGTGTAAGATAGAGCGCCAGACTATCGGGCTAAATAGAACATTTGTTTCCATTCAAATTCGTATGGAAAGCACTTCTGGATCAGTGGCAATCCGTGGTTTTCAGTGAGCTAGAGTGCTAACATTGAAAAATACTACATTACTGATGTTGTTGTAGCTGAAAATGATTTTTAATTTTTTTTTCAAAACTTCACATTTTTGTACGAAGATCTTTCAGTATGTGGATGCGGCGCATCCCTTGACTGAAAGAATCCTGAAATCTTCAAACAAAAATTTGAAATTTTGAATAAAAATTAAATTCGTTTTCAACTACAATGTCAATAACATCATACTTTTCAATCTTAGCGCTCTAGCTCACTGAAAACTCACAGACCGCCACTGCTCTAGATATCTTCTTTATTCTGTGGATGTTTACTTATTGCATTAACAAATTTTGATCTGTTTTCCTTGTCAAAAATAAAACACATAGGAGTTAAAACGACACCAAGATACATGGATATTAATCGTAAATAAGTCAGCCCTTTTCAAATACTCTTCGAAAGATTAACGTTATTCAGATTGTCTCCCTGAGTAAAAAAAAGCATTTAAAAACTTTTCTTAGTGTAATAGTAAAACACAACTAAATTAAGGTACAATTGTATCTATTATATAACGTGTTTCATTTGAGAAGGGGGAAAGGGTGGTGTTCTTTTTCGCTGATTTTCTTCAAGCTTTCGTTGCGGAGAATTTACTTTTCTTGTTGTTGTGAAGCCAGCCATATAAAATTTCTCGTATTAAGTAAACTTTGCCCGTCCCGGTTGAGAATTTTCGTGTTTATTAGCAAAACAAAATAGCAAGGTGAATTCGTACATCCAACAAAGCACCTAATATTAAAGTATATATCTACAAACATCTAAAGTTGTAGATATAATTATTGATAAATCATCGTGATCAAGCTACAACGAAGAACAAGACCAGCATTAACAAATCCCTACCTACAGCTCCTACCTTAACCCGCCTTACAAAACTTCCCAATGGAGTAGCGGTACATTTCCCCTAAATTTAAATAATGTTTGTATGTTGTTTCTTAAAAAAAAATTAAGGACCATAATTAATCGCAGTGCCTGCTTTACTAATTTCCCATTTTACCACCAATATTTTCAGAACTTTCTTGCACTTTAAAAAATAAAAAAATGTTAATGTTTTTTCACTGTCATTAAACCATTGCATTAACTCCACATGGTTTCTCTGAGGAAAATAATTTCTCTCATGGTCAATTTCATCTTTGGGGATGCTGTGTGGGGAGAGTATTCTAGTGATAAGGAAGGAGTAAACCTGGATCTTGAAGGAAATCGTTCTACAACCGAACTGTTGAACTAAAGAACGCGTCGTATAAACGACCAGTTCTCATGTGACAAATGTCTACCTTGTATAAATGTAAGGCGCACGTTTTATCGTGTTTTCCGACGACAAAGGTGCCAAAGGAATCAATGATGCTGGTTCATCAGAACATCTTCCATTGAAATACCAGTAGAACAAGGGCAGCATTCCTACCCGATGATGTGCTCTTAAAAAGATTATTTTTATCTTAATTTTTAACTTTACATGGAACCTAAAATTTAGATTTATGGAACTTCTCTAATTATCAAACAGCGACATACCTTTATACGTACAAACATGGTTGTGACAACCAGGGTAGGGTAAGTATAAAATCCATATATATAAAGTTGACATTTACTACGTACCTACTTACTATTTACGGATTGTACGAGGGAACATGTACGTTGTACGTGGTTGAGGAATTATGGAGGTTGTTTTCCCGGAACCGGAAGGAACTAGAACAGTAGTACCTTGTTGTTCATTACGCCCTAATATCACGCATTAAACAACCTTCTTAATGATAAAATTACAATTGCTTCTGTAGTTTTTAAATTGTCTTTTTTATGTGAATATCGCACAAGAGTGTCAACTGCTGCTGTCTGAAGCCAGTGGTATTTATCCGCAATTGAGGCTGAAGATAGTGAGGTGGGGAGGAAAGTGAGGTGAAATGTATCTGGCTATTCAGATCTGGTCACCAAATACGGCTAAAACCATTTCAAGAAACGTTTCAGTTCTGAATGATGTTCTTACACCAGGGCGATACAAAGAGTATCTTCTACACTGGAACGTGCCGCAAATAAACTATATAATATTTTAAATGAATAAATAGGGTAATTAGACAAATATATGAGATAAAATTTTAATGCGCATGCCCGGATTCAAACCCGCGACCTTCAGATTGTTAAACGTTCCCCCTCGACCACTGAGGTCTTCTTCTCAGTGATTGTATTCAATAAGACATGACATTGAAAGCTACTAAGCTAGTACGTGCTGTATATAAGGAAATAATTAATGGAAATATTCGTAATATTGAAAGAAAACAAAGAAAATATCTAAAGTTCGTGAATTTTATACTTAACACCCTTTAGAGCACATAAATTACCCGTCGTTAATGAATATTTTAAATATTCCAACTTTAGAAAAAGACGAAAAATAAACCACCTAAACTTTTTAAAAATTATTTGACTATAAATTCGGTTGTTGTAAACTCCTGCAAATATTAAATCTGCCATGTACCTACTTAGACAACAAGACAAACATTAACGTTTTATATTCATACATCTCATAACACCTATAGTTTGCATTCCCCAATACAGCGGTTACATAAGTCACGTTAGTTTGGTAGTTAAAGCTTAAACAATGTAGATGTATTTAATAATTTCAAAATAATTCAATGTTATAATTAATTATCAATTTGTAAACTTTAATGTACAAATTACCAAAATAAAATTTATAAATTTATTTTTTTAACTTTATAATAATCTAACTTAATTTCAAACGCCGTGCCGTGTGAATTATTTCTACCCATCGAAAAACACTTTTAAACATTTTTATTGATTTGGAGGATAATGACAGATTATCTTTATTCTGTGGAACCTCTTATACTTTATGTAATCTATATTTTGTTTCTTATTTTATGTTACCTGTATTTTGCCAACGCTTTATCATCATTGTAATTAAAAAAAAAAAAAAACCCTCTCGGGGTAAATAAAATAAAATAAATTGTAATTGTTATAAATTGATCAAAACAATTTTACTTACTGGTGCAGAGTAATAAATGCAAACAATTATTTAATTATTAAAGTGCTTTCATTTATAAAAAAACGAGATCTTACAAAAGCCCATTTTCTATCCCGATTCTGATTCCTTAGTTACACTTCTTTACACGTTCATGTCACACCTTTTTTGCTCTTCGGTAAGATTGAAATTTTCTTCCATACATGTGCATCAACATTTAATGCTTGTTTTACACACAGGTGTTTAACCCCACGGGAAAACTCATATAGGTCTCACAGATATCGTTGTCTCTCCCTTACTAGACATGGTTAGAAAAATATGATCTAAACTTTGTGAGAAAAAAAAACACCACACTTTATGTTCGAATTAAAATTTGCCAACAAAATAATTCAAATGTATAAATTTATGAAAATACAGTTTTCGACCGCAATTTGAAAAAAAATTATAAAACTTTTCGATTTTTTCAATAAATATTTTTACATGAACCTTTTTTTACATCAATATTTTTACATCAAATATTTTTACATCAAAAAAGTTAGTTTGATGATAACTTTTATAATACATTAGCCTTTTAAAAAATGCATGTGTTCTTATTTTTTTGGTTCTCTGGAATTAATTGTAGTTTAAAAAAAAGAAAAAAACAGCCATATTTGAAATATTTTTATGTTTGCATTCAAAATGTTTTTATTTTAAAAATTATATGTTAACATCAAATTATAAAATTTTAAAGTGTATTTTATTATCACTTTTTAATAACATTTGTTGGTATTCGGATGCGTTTAGAAATATTCCATTTAGTTGGATTTTATTGCAAATCGAAAATATTTTTTCCTTCAGCACACTAACTAGATAAAGTATTTAAAAGCAAAACGTACAGATATAGAATATTTTCTTCAAGTACAGGTTAAAGACGATCTCATAAAGAAATGTGAACTAAAACTCCCTGTCTGTATATTATAATTTAACAATTTCAATATCTTAGTCATTATTTGAAACGCGTACACAAACATGTATCAGGTAAATGAATGGAATAACCATCTGATATAATGTATTATGTAATATGATATGAAATCTGCGGATTTCACATTTGGTTAATTAAATATCTACAAAGCACTGATCTCCATAAAGCATCCTTTGAGTCTTCTTTACCATTAGCGTCATTACGGAGAAATCCGAATATTCGATCCCCGGAGCGCAGAATAGCAAAGCGCACAGCTTTCCGTTTCCTTTGTACCTTTCATCCCATTCAATGGGTCTGTCACGTCTGTTGTCTGGTCTGATAATCCCGCTATTGATAAGGACGGGGCGGGGCGCGACCCGATCCTGCTTCTGCTTCCCGGGAAAGATCCCGAACAGAAGTGAGAGGAAATGTAGACCGTTCCCCGCAACCAGCCAACCAAGCAAGCACCTGGTGATTTACGAACTTAACAATTAGCGCTCATTGTTTTATGAGAGCTTTCAAGCTCGATTATTTAAGCGGTAATTATTCAAGCCTCTTTAAAAAAATGTGAATAAAGTTTAATTTTTCTTCTTTTAATATTATAATTATTGAAGATAAGTTATTAGATAAGTACAATGCGCATGAACAAAATAGAAAAACGACATCATTTTTTATAGTCACGTATGTGACTATATTTATGTCTTATTACAGTTTCCATACCGGATGGCATACTATTCATTTTAATGAGTAACCAAACGGTTACCAGGTACTTAAAAGGATGAACGGTAAGCTCAGGCGTCATAAAACATCATCAAAACAAAAGGTTTTTGAGCTCTGGTTTCCAACGTGAGCTTCCAAATTTAACTTCAATTGCAGAAAAATAAAACAACACGCCTTTATTTTTTTAACAACTGCAAAGAATAAGTGAGTACCAAGCTTCTTATTTTTAAAGGAGTTCTGTTTAAACTCTTGCGAAACCATTCCGTTTTTAATAAAACCTTAAAACCAAAGAAAATAATACGAATTTTCATCATACTTTATTTTGATTATTTGGACTGGACTTTTGGAAAAGATCACCTCAAGGGGCTCATAATAAACAAGCTTATTATTAAAATTTAATGATTTTATATCACTCACAAAAAATATTAGTCCAAAATGAGAGTCCAGTATTTATAATTATTCCTTAAAATTATTATTGAAACCATATCAAAGGTAAACTAAATTTGGTGATCTGTGATGTCCATTATTAATGCATGACTTTATTCACATTCAATGAACCCAAATTTTATTGTATTTAATTCAAGTCGTTTTCAAAATATGAACTTATTGTGTGAAAAATAATTTAGACAAGCTATAAGGTGTGATCTGCAAGTATTTCAGTTTTTTTTATTATTGTGACAGATGTTTCGGCTTTCAAGGCCACTTTTAAACCGTCATAGTTTAATATTCAATTTAATTAACATTTACTTTAAATTGAATAGAATAAAAACACAAAACCATTAATAGTTGACGCAGTAGGTACCCATCTACGGTATTTTAAGAGAAGATTATTTTATCATTGAAGAAGAAGATAACACTTATAATCTAAATGAAAATTTGAAAGAAAACAAGACACAGAAAAACAGAAAAAAACAATGGTCGCAACTGGGACTCGAACCCAGACCTCTCGTCTAACCGGGACGTGCGCGTTTTCCAATTTCGCTATTGCCACCTTCTGTCAAACCGTCATATTTGTCAATCTCATATTTCAAATATTTAGAATCATTAATATTATCTTCAACTAGTTCTTTTTTTCCATATTATAGGCAACTACTCTTTTTATTGGAAACAATCATTCTAAGAATTGGTTTTTTACCTGAATAGCGTCTCGGATAAATGTATCCGAATTTATTCATATGGAACTATTGACTTTATGAAAGTCTAAATGAATATTCAATTTTTTATGAGAAAAACTCTATTTTTATAACTTTTGAAGGTTATTCCCATCAACGTAATATATCATTGAAGAATAATATATAATAATATATAACGTAATATATCATCAACGTAATATATCATATCGCACGTCCCGGTTAGACGAGAGGTCTGGGTTCGAGTCCCAGTTGCGACCATTGTTTTTTTTTTTTCTGTTTTTCTGTGTCTTGTTTTCTTTCATATTTTCATCTAGATTATAAGTGTTATCTTCTTCTTCAATGATATATTACGTTGATGGGAATAACCTTCAAAAGTTATAAAAAGAGAGTTTTTCTCATAAAAAATTGAAAATTATTTTAGTTATATTTTTCAAATGTGGAAAATAATGTACTCCATGATTTGTCATGGGTCTGCATTAGTTATAACTTACCTAAATATTAAAATCAGTTCTGTGACCAGTTCGTTACATCGATTTGATAAAAAAAAGTGAAAATGTACGGAGAAGGTCAATATAACAAAACGTTGAGGTAGGGTCCTTTCACGTTTAAAATATCAAAAGAAAATGAACACGGGTTTTCGTTTATGATAAAATGTTTACAGAATCACGTAGCTCTTTCCCTGGTAAGCTAACTTTGGCTTAATCTCACGCAGGAGAGGTAAAATACGATACATATTTTGAAAAGTTTTGCCAAAATCTCCCAGCTTCCTTTGACGCGGTCAATCTGGAATGATCTTTGGAGAAGGATTCAAAGAGAAGACCAACACATGCGCAAGTTCATAATTTTCCCAAGAAGAAGTTTATTCCGCAAACCTTTTCAACTACCGAGGTAGAATTCTTGGACGGCAGATTAGCGCAGTGAAACAACTTGTTACGAACTTTGTTTCTTTTACTTGCTTTTTTCAAGCGTTTTTCATATTTGCATAGAAAATCTATTCATGTTAATGAGGCGAATGAATAGATTTGTTTTATTATTTGTTGAATACACTTACCTTATAAATATACAACAGCATCAGACTGATCTACGTAAAGGGTGGTGAGTTTATTGCCTCTGAATCAGAAATGTGTTTATGAAAACCTGAGATTAAAAAGTCAGTATAGAATAAGTAATTCCTAATATTATTTTTTTCAAGTATAAAATACTTACCATTAAAAATATTTTTTTATGCAGTGAAAATTTCTCACAGAATTGTCCAGTGAAACCTTTTTTGAAATAAATGTATCTAATTTATGTTTGGTAATCCGAAAGAGAAAGATTCTTTCAAACCATCAATTTCACTTCTCTTCCGTCAATTCTTTCAGTCGTATTTTTATTTTATTTTAAATGTCTTAAAAATAAAAATTATACTATTTTGCGTTTGAATTAGATCCGTCGAGACCGGTGAACTTAATAAAATGATAATTTTAATTAATTTGAGTTTTCAAATGTATTGTTACGTGAGAAAATTGGTTTGTTTGACTCTCTTTAGAAATCTTGTAATCTTATCACAATTTCTAATTTCAACTAAGTAGAGATTATACAGGATGTCCCAAAAGACAACCTAATCATTTGTAGGGCTGATAGGCCAACTCATGATGGACCAGAATATCATTACTATAGTAAAAGTAGTTGCTATTTTATTTTTATATTGGCACTTTCATGAATTTTGTGAAAATCGAAACTTTATATCAGTTTTTCGGGTGCCACAGCTACAAAATTCCCTATTTTATGATATGTAAAAAAAATTATAATTAAACAATAACTATAGTTATAAATATTATAACAAACTTCGAGGAAAAGCGACATGGCCACGCTAGCGTCGCAAACGTCGCAAAAATACGTTTGTACGTACATAATGTCTCAATTGTTGTACGATATTTATTGGTTTTTGCACAGACCTTCTCCTATACGCAACCCCTGTAGAAGCATTTTTCCTGATTTCCACATCATCATTTTCAATCTGGGAAGCGGGTATGGGTACCGCTGCCCCGGAAAATATTTTTTGGGTACATAGGTCACCCCAAGTGGTTCGCTAGGTTTGGTGTCTGAGTAGAGGTGCCCGGTTCATGGGGGTGAGTTTTGTCCAGATCTTGACGGTCCATGCGTTTGCCCACTGCGCGGCGGGCCATATCGGGAGGGACTGGTTGATGGAGACATTTTACGTTTCCAGCCGGACTCGGACCCATCGCCTTGTACTGCAATGGGGGAGAGATTCATACGTTCGTCACTCCTGGACACATTTCCTCTCGATTTCCACCCACCCCTCATATCTTTTTATTTTCCAGAACTTCGTTACCTCCCTCACAAAGGCATTTTTTTTCAATTGAGCTAAAATAAAATAAAGAAGCTTGTGTTAGACTACGTTACCTATCGCTTGGCCTATTTCAGCATTCCGGGTGGGAATGTATGGCGAGCGATACACTGAAATAGGCTAATCCCAAAAATGCTTGCTACTTTATAACGTAGTCTGACCGAATCTTAAAACAAAAAGATTAAGTCCTTCAAGTCTATTTTCACGAGTGTAAGAAAAAATAATATTTCCCAGAGACAAACATGAAAAATATAATTTAATTATTTAAATATTTTTCTTTTGGTAATTAAAAACGTTCAAAAGTTTACACAAATCACACGGAAATTCAGATTCTCATTATTCGAGGCGCGACAAAAGATGTATTCAGAAAAAGATCTGGGCCACGATCTCAGCCTCCGGTTTGGGCCAAACTCGGCTCTGGTGGGCTAATGAGACCTTTGTTGAACAGCTTCTCCCAGTTACTAATTTGATATCTTTGTCTACCAGTCCATACAGAAGTTAAGACAAAAGATAGGCAATCGCGCTTACATCAGCATTTCTTGAATCACGAGGTGTTTTTTTTTTTTTTGTTTCTGGACGCTTTTGTCGATCCTCTGTTTTATCTAGATTTTTAATGATTGGAAGACGGCGTAAAGTTTTATTTTTTCATTTACTTTTTATTTTTATATTACAGAGCGTTCTAAATTTTATGAAATATTTCTCTTCAAGATCTTCAGGGTAAGTTTTTTTTTAAATTTGTTCCGGAGACAATAAAATGAACACTCAATAAATTTTAGAATCTTTTTTTTTGTTTTACATTAAATCCAAACAGGAGGCCCTGAGGAAAATAATTCATCTCAGGGCATATATCATCTTTGGAGATGCTGTGGGTGGGTCTTTTTAGGAAAGGAAAGAGAGGACATTAAGGGAGGGAAAAGGGTATGAGAGGTAGGAATCTGGTGATCGGTGTGTCCAGCAGTGACGGACGTATGAATTCGCCGCTAAGATCCGGACAAACCTCACCCCATGAACCCGGAGACCCCTGCTAAGTCACCAAACATAGCGAACCTATGGCAAAAGTTATCCAATACATGGTTCCCGGGGCGACAGTATCCATATCCGCCTCCCAAATTGACATTAATGTAGACAAAAAATGATCTGTCATATTTTGCGAAATGAAAAGAAATATATTTTTTGGTGTCAAATATTATATGAAATATCAACATTCATACATTAGTATTTAGTGGATGTAGAGAAGGTTAAGGGACGTACTTGCCTTACTTTAACAAGTGATTTCTGCCATTATTTAGGGTAAAAAAATTTAATGAAAAAAAAAATTTTTCAACCAAAAACTTTAAAAAATCATAAGGTATTGTACAGCTAGGGCCGGAGTGTGTGGTTTGACAATTACTCGGCTGAGTGATCAGTAATAACATGTGTTAGTATTTTTTTGTTTGATTTTTTTTTTTAAAAGTCACCGGAGACTTAAATATCACTTCCGTACTTTATTCCAAATAATGTCATGAATTACTTGTTAAAGTAAGCCAAGTAGGTCCCTTTACACCATGTACAAATAAATATAATTTGAAGGTCAACGACTTTAATCAAACCCATAACCAAAATTATAAATTATCGCTTGAAAATATATTTGTTTGTTTTCAATAAACTACGTAATTAATTTTCTGACTTTAGCGTTATTCCGGGAATCTCGGCGAGATTTAGTACCGGCATTTAGTCAAAATAGACTGGAAAATTAAATTAATTACTGGACTTAAGATTGTTCAAGTACGTAATGAAAGGTCGGAAGGAAAAAAGTGCTTCTAACTCAATTATTTAACTCCCAAAAACTAATTCTTCTAATCGTAACATAAGTTAGGAGCTACGGCTCGACCGTAGTTAAAAATTACACCATTATTTAAGTTTTTAAAGCTCAGCAGGGGTACTTACATAATTTGTTTGAAAGTTTAAAGTGAAAGGTTATTAAGCGTCGTAAATATTTTTTATGGGTGGCTGTGCCGGGCTTATCTACGCCGTTCTTTGATGTCTCTGAAATATTTAAGCAGTGGGGTGCAGCCCAAAAGCCCGAAAATTTTGACTTGTAGTAAAAAAACATAATTAATTTTGACTCTTATTAACGACCAATGGCGGACTAACGTGTGGCCCGCCCCGATCATCTGGTCTTGGGGTCCACCAAAAGCCTCCATGTTGCTTTGACCAAATCTTAAAGAAGATTTTAAGGCACCAGGACCCTGTAAAAAAATTTTTTGTCATTTTTCTTTTTCTTCTGAAAGATGTATTTGTTTAAGATGCTCTTATTTGATGCTAATTGTTTAAAAAAAAAAATTAAAATTGACGGAGATTCAGCATTTTATGTGAAACCGTTTGAAACAGTTTGTATTTTGAAACTCTGAATGCGTTTTTCTCAAAACTCTTGGTCCTGGTGCCTCAAAGCCTCGGAGGCGTTTAGAGGCCCCCCAAGTCAAGAGGCCCAATTGAACTGAATAAAAAGCTTGTAAAATTACATAATCTTCTTAAACTAAGGGGGGGCTCATTCAGCTTTTCCGCCCGGGCCTCTTACGGGCTTAACAACAATCACAACTTCAAAGTAAAATAAAGTTTTTTGCAACCAAAAACGCATTTTTCAAAAAAAAATGGCATTGGTCAGCACAACTGCTTTCGTAGCAAGCTTTCAAATAATAAAACGTTCTCCAATCAACAACTAAACAGATTCTCAGGGAGTTCCTTAATATCGTCAATATACTAACTTTATAAAGTACTTTTCAAAGATCTTTCCATGAATGCAAAAAGTAATGATAAATTTATACCTGATGTTATAATCAGAAACTGAAAAAGTACGGCTTATTCTCTATAGCAGAGCTATGCACGCCACTGGCTACAAGGTACAAAATATTATGTTAAGACCAGCTGAAAGATAAAATGCACCATGCTCCGATATGTTATCTGAAATGCTTTTATGTTCACATCGAAATACCACCGACTAATCACTTCATAATGTGTGTTAAAACTTACCTATTTTATATTTTGAAGTAAATCGTGGCGTAGCTATGTGCAACTTAAATTAATGCCGCTATTAAAATTAAACATCGTTATTTAATTACTTAAATTATCTTATGTTGTTTATAAGTTCTGCAAGTATTTTAGTGTTTTTATTTTTGTTTTAGCGTTTTGGCGTACAAGACCATTTTCAAACTATTGTTAAACCACATTGAGAAGACTTATCTATAGAATTCTAAATTTCAATTATGGAATTGCCGAAATTGATTTATTGCCGTTAAAACCGATTTATTCAGAACATAATTAGACATAATTATGACGTATTACATAATTGTGACATATTACATATTTTCTCAATAAATGGTTTTAAATCAATTAAGGCAACTTCAAAATTAAAATTTAGAATCCTATAAATAAGTCGTCTCAATGTTGTGTAACCACAGTCAGACAATGGCCTTGTAAGCCAAAACTGTAACAATAATTAAAAATAACAAACAGTTGCATAATTTGTTAACAAGAATTTTTTTTAAATAAATGGAGTTCTGTGAATTAAACACAAAAACAATTCATGATTATTATTTCCACTTGCACTTCAATTTTTCTTTTTGTTTTTTTAAATTGATCTGTTTTTTTTAATACTTCTCTCAGGTTGGCGATATTTCAAACTCACCCATTAATAGCTTATTATTACATTACACAAAAAGAATAGAATAACTTAGATTTGAGTACCTATTTTACCCGGTGTCGATCGACCTGAATCTTCGTCAGTATAAAAAAACATCCTGAAATAATAAGAGAGTTACAGAGTACAGTTGTACAGAAAACATAGATGGAGAGAGAACATCAACTTTGGCGGGCGAGGTTCATAAGAGAAAAGGGGTAAAAGTGGGTGGAGGGAAAGGGAACTTTAAAATGGTCGAATCTAAATCGATTGGTTTAAACATTAAAGATGTATATGTACTTAATAAGGAGTAACCTAAATAATTTTTTTCTTTTTATAATTATGTAAACCAATGAAGTGATTGCTTTATGTGAAAAATTACATAACAGTTTATTTAGTTTCCAAAATAACGATAAAATACACTAAAGATTTATGATCATAGAATGTCTAATTTTTACCGGTTCCACCTTACTCCGGACAGATATCAAGCGTATCTAGATGAGTGGTAAATTGCAACATTATGTTTATAACATTTTTGTTATCAGATCTAGAATTTTAATTTTACAACTATACAGATTATTTTGGTTTTTGGTATAGGTATCTTAATATAAATTGTGGATTATTGAACTTGGAAATTCAGGCAATAAAAACGGCTGTAAATTTCGTACAATGTCGATTATTGGACTAATATTATGATACAATGTCGATTATTGGTCTAATATTATGATACAATGTCGATTATTGGACTAATATTATGATACAATGTCGATTATTGGTCTAATATTATGATACAATGTCGATTATTGGGCTAATATTATGATACAATGTCGATTATTGGTCTAATATTATGATACAATGTCGATTATTGGTCTAATATTATGATACAATGTCGATTATTGGTTTAATATTATGATACAATGTCGATTATTGGTCTAATATTATGATACAATGTCGATTATTGGTCTAATATTATGATACAATGTCGATTATTGGTCTAATATTATGATAAAATGTCGATTATTGGGCTAATATTATGATACAATGTCGATTATTGGGCTAATATTATGATACAATGTCGATTATTGGTCTAATATTATGATACAATGTCGATTATTGGTCTAATATTATGATACAATGTCGATTATTGGGCTAATATTATGATACAATGTCGATTATTGGGCTAATATTATGATACAATGTCGATTATTGGTCTAATATTATGATACAATGTCGATTCTTGGTCTAATATTATGATGCAATGTCGATTATTGGGCTAATATTATGATACAATGTCGATTATTGGGCTAATATACAATTTGGAAGGCGGCTATGGGAACCACCACCCCGGAAACCGTTTATTGAATAACCAACACCCCTGCCATGGGTTACCCCAAGTGTTTCACTACGTTTTCAAGAGCCCGGACTCTTGGCGGCGAATACGTTTGCCCACCTACTACATGGCTAGCTGCATCGGGAGAGTCTGGTTGAGGGAGACATAACCTGTACCTCTCCAGCCTTGCACCATAGTTGAAGGAATGAATTCATACGTCCGTCACTCCTGGACACATTAACCCCCAGATTCCTATCCACCCCTCATAAATTTTTCGATCACAGAACTTCCTCTTCTTTCTATCCCTTAAAATAACCTCTACACAGCATCCGCAAAGATGTCATAGGCCTTGAGGGTTTTTGTCCTCGGGGCATCCTTTGTGGAGAACCTTTGATTTAGATTCTTGGCATAGTTTTGTTTGCGATACTGCACCAGGACTTTTACTGCTCCAAGGCAATGAAACTACGGCATAGCCATTTGGGAATGTTGTGAAACTGGGGGAAGTAGTGATGGGGAAATAGATTGGGGATAGGAAGCTGGTATTTTCAGTGTTGCAGCATAACTTACAGGAATAAAGCGATGGAATTCCGCTCCGATTATCGGAAAAATAATAAAAAGTTAAAACTTTTGTAATTTTTTTAGTTTTTACATTATTGAAAAATTTACAACATTTCTAAAATAACTTCAATCCTGAGGTAAAATACAGTGTTTGCTAAGGACACAATTTAAAATCAGGCCTGTGTTTGATCACATAATCCCTCCATGTGTTTTATAAGCATTATAATATATTAAACGTATATTGTCGCAGAACCTTTTTGCTTTATTTTTTGCTCTAGGTTATTTTCCGGCATATAATTGAATTTGTTTGAAACATTGGAATCGGAATCCTCACATATTGACCCTTATAAAATAAAATTCGGGGAATAGGTTAAACTTTCTAGGGATATGAATAATAGTGGCCATTCGAGTAAGTGCTGACCGGTTGTAATAGTATTACCTATACCCTTCCCTATGTTATCATAATACCACCCGGATAATTTTGGTGGCGAAGCAGTTGGATTTGGAAGTTATATATTTTATACAAAGTTTTGATCAAGGAACGCTTTTAATAGATGTGTTGTTGCATAAAATCATTACCATGATTACTGACATAATGATAAAAAATATTTATGGAGCTATTAGCACATCTTATTTATAAAAAATCATTGTTTGTTTGTTTGTATGCGTTGCCATACCGTTCGTCTAATTGCTATGAAAGTTTGGTGATTTGTTGTGCGCACGCCCGCAAAGTTAATAGGTTATATTTAAGGGAAATAAGTATACTTTATATATTTTAGCGGCAGGGAAGGAAGGCAATGAGGGGAAGGATAACGAAGGAGGTGGGGTTAGGGGGAGGGATAACGAGGGCGGAGAAGGCGTGGAAAGCGGCAGGGGACGCGGGAGGGAAACGGGGACGCATGGGAAAGGAAATGCGTGGAGAAGCAATTTATTTCTTTGCATTGCGACGCACGCCGGGCACCAGCTAGTAAATTATAAAATCAAATAATAGGACCATATTTTTGGTGATTTTTTTATTTATTTTATTTAATTAGCTATTTATTACAGAACATTCAAACAATTATATCTAAAAATATATTAAATTTTTTTTTCTTAAATAATGTTTGCGATTACGTAAACAATATTCAATCACTACACACAAAATTAAAAAAACAAACATTAAAAGTATACTAAAATCCAACAAATGTTGTTGGGTTTGATGCGAGGTCATTTTTAGAATTAAAACACTCTGCGATTTTATATCAAGTCATTCGTTTATAAGACTTCTTTCGAGATTAACAAACATGATCAAAAAATACTTGAAAACATGTATCATTATATTTACCGGCCCGGTCCCCTACCCAAGCTTTACAAGACTAGGAAAGCCCTTGTATTATTAAAACAATCTCTATTGAAAAAAGGAGAAAAATAATACAAAAAACTGTCCTTTTATTAAAACAAAATAATATTTATATGAGCTCCCACCCTGGGGCACAAACCAACTGTCGGTCAAACAGTTCACACTACGTCTAGCGACATCTGCTTGCGCTGTAGGAACCTGTATTACCCTCATATGATTAGGATAATCAACTTGAACAAAAATACTATAGATATCACTCACTGTAAAATTAAATTTAGGTTTTAACAAACGTAAGAAAAACAACAATAATAACGAAATTGTTATTTTTACGCTGTATAGTATAGATTGGCATATGGATGTGAGACGCTGACACTGACGGTAAAGATGGCTGAAATGTTAGATACTTTTGAAAGAAAAGTGCTGAGAAGAATATGTGGACCCGTGAAAGAGGGGGAACAGTGGCGCATCCGGCACAACAAAGAACTGTATGATATATATCAGGCCCCTAACATCTCAGCCCACATGAGACTCCTCAGGTGGAGATGGGCTGGACATGTACAGAGAATGCCGGATACACGCATCCCCAAATTTTGACTGGATACCCAGGTGGAAAGAGAAAAGTGAGAAGACCCAGACTGAGGTGGAAAGACGAGGTGCGACAGGATGAAGCACAGATTCTCCAAATAACAAACTGGAAATCAGCCGCTGAGGACAGGAGGAGTTGGAGGCGAATGTTGCAGGAGGCCAAGGCTCGATATGGGCTGTAGCGCTATCGGAGAGAGAGAGAGTATAGATTAATTATACACCAAGGGCATTACTAAAAAACCTGTTTCAAATTTTACATACCTGATAAACATTCATTAATGTTTGGTTTATCGGTTGTGTAAAATATAAAACACGTTTTTTTAGTAAAGGGGTAAGAGCACAGTACATCGTCATCAAAGTTCACGGAAATACTTTGTTTTTATGCAACAGCGTAGTACGTTATGAGACCGAAAAATACAAGAAAGTAAGCAAAAAGGGTTATATTTTTCGATAGCTCTACAGAGGAGATACTGGGATAATGGTATGTCATCTTAAGAGATGCTGTGGGGTTGATGTGGAGGGTTTTTAAGAGAAAAAAAAGAGGAAATTCTTGGAAAGAAAGGGTAAGACGGGTGGGTAGGAATTTGCGGGTCAACGTTTTGAGTAACGGATGGAAAAGGAATTTGAGTGACGGACGTATGAATTCTTCCCTACTGCAGTGTAAGTCGATAGGTCGAGAGAGTACGGCTGGAGAAGTCAAATGGTCTCTCTCAATGGGTCTCCCCCTATCCAGCCCGCCACGCAGCAGGTAAACAAATACATCCGCCGCCAAGACCTAGACAAACCTCACCCCATGAACCCGGGCAGATCTGCTATATCACCAAACGTAGCAAACCGCTTGGGGTGAGATTTGGCAGGGGTGTTGTTAGTTAAATCCTATAAATGGTTCTTGGCGCGGCGGAACCCATACCCGCCTCCTAAATGTATTACAGGGTAAAGAAAGGTTGGGTAATATCTGTCTACTCATGTCTGATCACTAAACACGGCGAAAGCTATGTTTTTTATTTTATTTTAAATGGTGGTCTTTACTTTGGTGATACTGGGAGTATGAATCTGGAAATTGTCACACATAAAGTTTTAAAAACAAAGAAACTCTCAGGCGGGCTAGAGCAGAGAGAGAACTGCTCACATCAATAAAAGTCAGGAAAATTTCATATCTGGGTCACATACTTCGAGGGGAAAAGTATCACTTGCTCCAATTAATATTGAAAGGAAAAATAGAAGGTCGCCGAGGGCCTGGTAGGAGACAAATGTCTTGGCTACGAGAGTGGACCGGCATTAGAAGTGCGGAGGAGCTATTCTGGGCAGCACAATGTAGAGAGACATTTTCCAGAGTGATCGCCAACGTCGGGGGGACCTGATAAGCCACACGAAGAAGAAGAAAAAAGTTTTTCAATTTAAATTATACATTTTTGAAACATTTTTAAAATAATTTTATTTTTATTTTTGAAGCTGAGTTTTGAACCCGCGACCTCTAAATTGTGAGCCCAGTTTCTTAACCTCTCGGCGACAAATGTTGAAAAGCTATAAAATGTAAGGCTAGTTTTGGTTGGCATGAAAAAGAAACTGCACACAAGCCTAGCCTTTTAAAATACATCTATAAAAATGTAGATAAAAATTAAGAAATGAAATGTTACATATATTATTTTTATAATAATTATTACTCTGTTATCAATATTGCGTATATTTTATACAAATAAATTTATAAAAAAGTAAATGTACGTTTGTATGTATACATGTGACATAAAATATATAATCTAATCACAATTTATTAAATAAGCCTAGCATAATCCTGTTTTTAATCAACCGTTTGGCAAGTCTGTACATTTATATAAACGTTTTTTTTTTACATGAGCTCATACAGGAGATCTATGTCATCTTTGGGGATGCTGTGTTTTTGAGGGTTTTTTTTTAGAAAGGAAGGAGAGGAGAGTTCTGGGAAGGAAAAGGGTTTAAAGGGTGGGTAGGAATCTGGGGTTCAGCGTGTCTTGGTCATCCGCCTCCAAGACCTAAATATGCATCGCCCCATGAACCCGGGCACCCCTGCTAAATCACCAAACGTAGCGAACCACTTGGGGTGTTCGTTTCCAATTTCGGAAATCTTCTGCATCCACAAAATTATCTAAGCAAACTTTACCTTGACTAGGTGACTGACTCTGACTGAGTTATTATGGAATCTCCCTACCCGAAGAAACAAACAAAAAAAAAATTGTCATTGAGGAGTTTCTAGGACAAATTTTAAGTATAATTCCTTATCTGATATTAAAAAATCAAATAAAATATGAAAGTTTTTTTATGTAAATACGTAGTTATTTAAATACACCTACTTACAAATATTATGATTTCGGAGGAAATTTTTCTTCTGATTTATTAAATAAGAGAAAAATAGAATCATATTCTTTGAATTCGAAGTTTTCTGTTCCCAGAACCACTAGTTTCATTTTATATAGGTACATAATATAATGTAAATAACAGATAGGTTTAGCTTAAAAAAATTACAAAGAACAAACAGAATAATAATATACCAACCCAAATAACTACGTAAGAATAAAACAATGTCAGCTTTACTTATAAAAAACACTTATAATTGGTAAAACGGTGTTTTAATTACACTTCAAATAAAGACTGTTCATTTTCTAGCTCAAATTATGTTATATATAAAAATCAATTTTTGAGTGTTTCTTCGTATGTTATGTGCTGCCATACCGTTCATCCGATTGCGATGAAAATTTGGTGACATGTTGTGCGCACGCCCGCAAAGGTTATAAGCTATATATATATTGGTAAGCTCTGGCGTTATGAAATTTGTAAAAATGAAAATGAAGGTATCTATCTATACTAATATTATAAAGAGGAAGGATTTGATTGTTTGTTTGTTTGTTTGTTTGTTTGTTTGTTTGCATCGAATAGGCTCCGAAACTACTGAACCGATTTAAAAAATTTCACTGTTGGGAAGCTACACTATTCCCGGGTAACATAGGCTATATTCTATTTTAAAAAAAATTAGGGATCTTTACTAAAACTACAATAATGTAACCCAAGGTGTAAAAAAATTACCGAAAATATTCTTTAAATCACGTGCGCTGCAAAAACTATTGATGATAGAATAAAATAATGTACTACAACTTTGTAGAACACATTATTATCTACAAAAAATGTCGCAACAGCATATGTCTAACTATTATAGTTATGCCACAATAAGTGTTCTTTTATTTAAAAAATTTAATTGAAATGCCGCCGCTAGAAAAGACTCTTTATTTGTATCTTGATATTAATTCTTATAAATATAAATTATTTTATATTCGAGACTGCTTCAATGCCTTTATATAACTTTTTGAATTATCCAATTCGGACATCCCATTCAAAAGATATCACGAGTTTAAAAATGTAAGTATTATACAATGTTAGCGTCACTGGGGTACGGGCCGTACGGAAGGACACCAACAAACAATCAAATCTTTCCTATCTTATATATAAAAATCAAAATTTGTTTGTTCGTATTTTATACGCTGTCATACCGTTCATCCGATTGCGATGAAACTTTGGTGATTTGTTGTGCGCACGCCCGCAAAGGATATAGGCTATTTATAATGGTAAGTTCTGGCGTTATTGAATTTGTATTAATGAAAATGTGCGTATTTCATATATTTTAGTGGCAAGGAGGAAAGGCAGGGGGGAGGAGAACGGGGGAGGTGGGGTACGTGGGTGAGAAGACGAGGGATGGGAAGGCGGGGAAGGTAGAAGGGAAACGCGAAAGGGGAAGGGGACTCGGGAGGTGAACGGGGACGCACGGGAAAGGACATTCAAGGAGAATCAATTGATTTCTTTGCATTGCAACGCAAGCCGTGCTTTGTGCTTTGAGTTTTAGCTTTAAACTTTGAAATTTAAGCTTTGAGCTTTGATTCTTGAGCTTTAAGCTTTGAACTTTATGCATTCAACGTTAAGCTTTACGTGTTGAGCTTTAAGCCTTGAACTTTAAGATTTGATATTGAATTTTGAGTATTGAGCTTTGTGCTTTGAGATTTGTGTTTTGAGCTTTAACTTTGAGCTTTGAGCTTTAAGCTTTGTGCTTTGAGATTTGTGTTTTGAGCTTTAACTTTGAGCTTTATTTTTAAGCTTTGTGCTTTGAGTTTTAAGCTTTAAGCTTTGAACTCAAGTTGCTATTAAACTTAAACTTTGGCCTTTAAACTTTGAATTTTTGCTTTAAGCTTGAGCTTTAAGATTGACCTTTAAGCTTTGAGTTTAATATTTGAGCTTTATGCATTCGGCATTAAGCTTTGAGCTTTGCGCAAAGCATAAAGCTTAGCGCTAAAAGTAAAAAGCTTAAAACTTAAGGCTTAAAGCTCAAAGCTCAAAGCTTGAAATTCAATGCTTTAAGCTCAAGGCTTTAATCCCAAAGCTTAAAGCTCAAAACTTGAAGCTCAAAGCTTGAAGCTCAAGGATTTAATCTCAAAAATTAAAGCTCTAAACTTAAATTCAAAGCTTAAAGCTGAAAGCTTGAAGCTCAAAGCTTTAAGCTCAAGGCTTTAATCACAAAAATTAAAGCCCAAAGCTTTAAACTCAAAGCTTAAAGCTCAAAACTTAAAGCTTAAAGCTCAAGACTTTAATCTCAAAGCTTAAAGCTCTAAACTTATATTCAAAGCTTAAAACTGAAAGCTTGAAGCTCAAAGCCTAAAGCTCAAGGCTTAAATCTCAAAGCTTAAAGCTCAAAACTTCAAGCTCAAAGCTTAAAGCTCAAAGCTTGAATATTAAAGATTAAAGCTCAAAGCTTAAGGTTAAAGCTCAAAGTTTAACTCTTCAAAAATTTTAAAGCTCAAAGCTTGAAGCTCAAAGCTTAAAGCTCAAAGCTTAACCCTTCAAAAATTTGGCGTATTTTGTCAAAAGGTAAAAATGTTTCGATATATATCGATTTCGCAATAAAAATTCAAATAAATGGAATATTTGTAAACGTATCGAAAAACTAAATAGGTACTGGTTTTGAAAGGTGAAATACGCTTAAATAAATGGTATTATTAGAAATTACAAAAAAAAATTTTAAATACAAATTTTTTTAATGTAAACTTTAAAAAAATTTAAAAATACTCAACTGACATTTTTGATATTAAAATTACTGATCTATAGAAAATGTGTTTGTTTCTGTCTATAATTGTGAGATGTTTTGCGTTGCTAAACCGTTCATCCGATTGCAATGAAACTTTGGGGATTTGATGTGCGCATTCCCGCGATGGTTTTTATACGTGTAAAGTGAGTTCTGGCATCATCTGGGAAAGGGTAAGCAGAGCGATTTTTTTTGGCATCATCTGGGAAAGGGTAAGCAGAGCGATTTTTTTTTTTATTAAGTGGCATAGCATATGCCGGGAACTCGCTATTGTATTTAAATGCCTGTGTCAGAATTTGGTAAATTGAATTATGTAATAGAAAGTACCTACCCTAAAATTCTAAATCTATACTAATATTATGAATGCGAAACTGCGTGTGTTTGTTTGTTACGCTTTCACGCATAAACTAATAAACCGATCTTAGAATTTTTTTCACCAATAGAAAGCTACATTATACGCGAGTAATATAGGCTATATATAATGGTAAGTTCTGGCGTTACGAAATTATAAATATTAAAATATTATATTTATTTTACGTTTTCTGTCGAAAAAGGCGGGTTATTTTTTTTTTTTTACAGTTATTTTTTTTTTTTTTACAATACCGCACAAGAGTCCCAACTGCTCCCGTGTGGAGCCAGTGAGACTATGGCATCCCCAATCGGGGTATGTTGTGAGGCTGAAGGTAGTGGGGAGGGGAAGGAGATAGGGAAGAGGAAGGTGGGGAAGTACCTGGCTATTCAGATCTGGTCACTAAACACGGCTAAAGCCATTTCAAGCAACGTTTCAATTCTGAATGGTGATCTTACACCAGGGCGATACTGATAGTATCTTCCACTCTGGAACGTGCCGCAAATATACTATTTATTATTTTAAATGAATAAATTGTGAAATAACACAATTTAATCAAATAAGATTTATTTGCGCACGCCGGGTTCGAACCCGCGACCTTCGGATTGTGAGTCGAGAGTCTTGCCTCGGGACCTCGGAGGCCGGCAGTTATTGCTAACGTCAGAAGAAAAGCAAAACAAATCGTTGCCGTGAAAACCATGTTGATGTATATATTTTTAAATCAGTCATTGTAGTTAATATTTATCTCTAAAAAATGAATCGCCGAAATGTATTTACGCGCATGACTTCCGAACAACGGCACCAAATTGGATTTTACTACTGGTGAGCTCTGGCATTATGAAATATGCAAATGGTGGCATGCGAGCTGTTTGAAAACTGAATGTACCGGGAAAGAATGTATGAAATGCGGGAGGGGGACTCGGGTAGGGGGTTCGCAGGAGGGGGAGGAGGGAAACCCGGAAGGGGGAGGGGAATCTGGGAGGAGGAAGGGGAGCTTGGGAGGGGGGTTCGCGGGATGGGGAAAGGGGTATTGGAGTGGGGGGAGGAAAGGTGGAGGAGGCGGAGTAAGAACGCGAGACGGGAAGAAGACGCGGGAGAGGAAGGGGAGGCGGAAGGGGAACGGGACGAATGGGAAAGGACACGCAGGAGAAAATAATTTATTTATTAAATGGCATGGCAACGCATGCCGGGTACCAGCTAGTTTTATATATTTTAGCGGCAAGGAGTGAAGGCATGAGGGGAAGGGTTATGAAGGAGGTGGAGTTAGCAGGAGGGATGACGAAGGAGGGGAAGGCGTGGAAAGCGGAAGGGGAACGCAGGGAAAGGGGACGCAGATGAGAACGGGGGGAAGGAATTTATTTATTTACATTGCAACGCATGCCGGGTACCAGCTAGTTACTAATGAAAATGTCTTTAAATTCGATGAGCAATTGTTATTAAAAACAGTGTAAACAACAGATAAACCATTCTCTTTGGCTGAACAAGCAAAGTATATGTCGTTCCATGAACTATTTTTGCCAGTTTCTCCACGCACGGTCATTTATCAATTGAATGAAATATTCACGATATTTTTTAGTAAGACTGCAAGTATGTAAAACAACAAAAACAGTGACAATGAAGCTTGGACAATGAAGAATAAGTAGTAAGTAGGTATCTATATATGTGTATATATTTTATTGACCTTTCCAAAGCACAAACAAGGATTAATGGTATTTTTGATATTTATTTATTTTATTTTAGGGAAATAAACAGTTTACAACCTGGGTATGTTTTAAGGTTTTCACGGCCAAAAATATTTTTGTTATTTTTGGGGTGTTATGCCGTGTTTCGCTACTTCCTTCTTTAGCCAACGTTTCGGACAGCGATGGCTCATCTGCCCTGATGATGGACACTGTAACGCTGTCCGAAACGTTGGCTAAAGAAGGAGGTAGCGAAACACGGCATAACACCCCAAAAATAAATTTAAAAAAAAAGTTGATTAATTTATACATGTTTAATTTACCTACCTGAAAAACCAATTATAGATTTCCTCATTATGCTATAACATTGTGTATCTATAAAATAAAAAGTAATCTTACAATACCTAATAGAAATTACATTATTACAACAAGAGGCAGTACATAATATAAGTCGTTCCATAATATATCATACAGTTTTGTACTCATTTAATACATTTTGTAATAGATATTTTATATTTATTTTCATCACAATTGAAGATATCTATTTCAGAGAGAATATTATTATACATTGAACACAGTCTTATAAGGCAAGCATTTTTATTTGAATTTGTATTGCAGTGTTTTTCTTTAAAAATATTACACGAACGTGTGTGCCGTGTAATCAATTGAAATTAATTCTGTTCAATAGTTCAGGACAGTCAGTAATATTGTTAACGATTTTATATAGCTACATTGCATCTAAGAATTGTCTTCGTACACTCAATGTATCAATTTTGAAAAATTTTGTTGCATCCAAATAATTATTAAATCGATTGTGTGATTTATAAGAATTTTATGATTTTTTTTCTGAATCGATTCAATTTTGTTTATATGTAATGCATAAAATGGGGCCCACACAGTTGACGCAAACTCTAGATGGCTTCGTACATATGCAAAGTATAGTTGTTTCATAATTAATGTTTGTGTAATCATCAATGTTTGTGAATTCTTTTGTATTTCTTACGATGAAACCAAGCATTTTAGCTGCTTTATTTGTTATTTGATTGATATGACATTATTGTCATATCAATGTCATATTATGTCTCCAATGTATTCACTATAACTGTTTTAATATTTTGCGTGACCCTTCAAGCTCTTTTATCAAGGTACTGTTTAATATGGGTGTTCGGGGATACTCCGGGATACTCCGGGAATACTCCGGAACATTTGGGAACATAACGCGACCGGCTCAGCCCGCGGGAATACAGGGCCAAGCCATAAACTTAAAATAACGTTCCTTGAGAGCCTACTTTAAATGATTTAGAAGAGCTATTGTGAATACTCGATGATATATCGGTCAGTTTTCTTCTTTGGAAATTCCATTTTCCCCATGTGGGAACATATAAATATATAACTTATTCAATAGCAGAACTGTTAATGTAAGGATTTGGAACGTCTGGATTATTTTCATGGGGGTTTTTAGGGTGTTTTTACAATTTCGTTGACTTCAGACTTACAAATACTGTTAAGAGGGAAAAGACCATTCTCGATAACAATAATGATGCTTGTTTTACATTTGGAGAACTACGAATAGTTGTCAAAAAATAAAACAATTTTTTTTCAAATTTACATTTGCAAGTCAGAAATCAGAATTTATATAAAACAGGTTAAAATCCATACCGTCAAATTCTTTGAAAGTAAATTGGCAAATTTTATTATAAGTGTTATCCATAACCATTCCTAGTTCCATTTGGGCTTGGATTGATATTTAAATATTAAAATTAAAGTCTGCCTTTTCTTTTCGACTGATCTAAAACCTCCTCCTCCTGTTAATGCACCCCTTCCCTCCTGCCAATAATAATGATTTCATAATTTAACGAGTCACTCGGAACATGAAAATGTTTCCGTCGAAAGTAAAAGATTTTACGATTTCATTCGGATCACAGGGCTGGTTTGAACATAACAGTGATTCTGCGTAAGAGTCCGCAAGCAAAAAATATTGAACCACTCGGACCCATTAGCTTGTTTTCAAGACAATTTAACGTTTCCAGATATGGGTACGACGTAGAAGGCGTACCCGACTTATTAAGCCTTCTTACATATCTCCCTTAAACATTTGAAGTTTTTAAGCTCTTAAAAAAATATATGTTATTTTTTAAGATAATATCTTGATACGTTTTACGCCGAAACGCAAATTATATGAAATTCCCTCGATAGAAAAAAATCGCAAAGTATGCTCCGAAAATTATTTAAAACAAGTCTATTTCCATTATTTTACAAGTTATATTTGTGAAAAAATTCACAATATTTCTTTAAATGATACTTAAGATACATTTTATGAGATTTTTGCTCTATTTTAAACGAGTCATGTTTTATTAAGCTTTTTCGCAATTTTCGCTGCAATTCTATCACCTAAAATATTAGCGCGCTCTGTCCAACATTGGTAATTACATATCTCTCCATCTTCTTCCTTTTCAGCCGAAGAGCGCCGCCTTAAAACAAAATTTTATTATTTTACTCAAAACGTTAGAATGGTTTACTTTAAAATACCAAAAAATGTACCCAATGTTTTATTTTTTCCAAAATCATCATTGTCATATTGACTATGAAAAATTGATCGAAAATTGGACTTCCAGATAGCGCTTTATTCAAGCCAGCCCAGGCGTCCAGTGACAGGCAGACAGTGAGTAAGTCATGTTGAAACATTTGTGTCATAAAATTATTTATGCAATAAAGCTGATGTCATGACGATTACCACGATTTTCATGTGTTTTATACCTCTGTTATTCTTAAAAAAACACTCGTTATTATTAAAGAACTGTTCTTCGTACCATACACAATATACCTAATGTTAGAATAAATAATTCTAGAAACTGCAGAGAGCGCAGTGTAAGAAATAAACTCTTATTAGATATCACTCACGAAACAATAGAATGCAATATCCAATCCGAATGTTGAATTTGGCGTTTCCGCGAAACTTCGCACGGTATGAGAGGAGTGGAACTCCAAGATAAATACTGACTCAACTCAGTTAGGGAAGTATAACTTCGTTTCCAAAACGATAATTAAATTAAACAACTTTGTTTATTTTCAAGTTTGACTTCCTCTCAATTGTAATAATTGCCTCAAAATCCAAGCATTTAATTCTTTTGAATATTAATTAAGGCTCTGTTATAATCGTTCAAAAAGAAGAAAATTGCAGAAGATGGTTTGAAAAGGAGATACGTAAAAACGAATGGTAAAGTGAGTTTGCTAATATAAAATAAAAACGATTATAATGAATGGTTAGAAGTGACTTTTGTGAAAACATTTAATAAAATAATCAAATATTTATGATGCAGCAAAAATATTTCGAGATCTGAGTTAAGTAGCATTAAAAATGCACTGCAAATTTGTTCATACCTATAACATGTTAACCAATCGAACGCCGATGGGTCTCCGGAGAATATGCGAGCATTCTTATATTATCCTGATTAGTTGCTATGCAATTTTGCGTACGCCTGCGCTAATAAAACTTTTGATTCACCTTTTTATTTTATGAAAGGAGCCACTTTGACGCCTTAAAAAATAATTTTCTATATTCTGGTCTGACTCCCAACAGGTTAAATAACATTACCAGATGTGGGTTTTCATGGTTCCATGTCAGTTGATCCCCCATCAGTTGGCCCCCGTCATACTTACATGCAATATGTACTCATTTAGGGAAAATACGGTATACTTAATTACATAAAATATAACAACGTGTCTCTGAAGGGGTGTGCGTAGAGGACGTATATTTTTAATTAAATGAAAAAAACTACTTTGTATAAAAGCACTATATGATCAATATTATCGACATGTTCCAAAAACAAAGTTTTCGTCAGGGTAGAATTTTCACCCACAAAGTGAATTTGCTATGTTTGAAAAAGTTAAAATATGTTTATTCAAATGCATCACGAAAAAAATTACTCGCTTAAATACTTTACATACCCACGTATAAGTACAAAAAATCGACACTAATATTCGTTTCATATCCATACCACGTCCAGCGGGGCCACCCCAGACACAGTTAGGCGAGGCAACTCCTGAAACTGTGTGAGCAGAGGACGGGACTGCCATGGACGGAGGCCGAACAATCAGCACAAGACAGGAACGTATGGAGAAGCCTTGTTGATGCAGTGGGTCTCCGACCCGAATAAGAAAAGGGGAAGAAGAAGAAGATGAAGATTTGAGGTTTAAAATTGGTAAATGATGCAAAAAATGACAGTTTTATAGTAAATATCATTTTGAGGGCCACCTGTTGGGGGATCAACTGTCGAATCATCGGTTTTCATAATTTTCGGAGCATAATTACTTTTGCAATGCGGCATCTGAATAGAGGTTATATCCAAAACTATATTTTTAAGGGTTTAAAAATAAGTGTTCAAGGGTGGTAAAATTATAGGTAATTATGTCGGTAGAATTTCAGAAAGGGGGACTTGAGTCTAAAATCATTCGAACGAAAAGTTTTGTGATTGGATTCATTATTTAATTAATTTGAAAATATTTTTACAAATTAATAAAACTTGCGGAGAAGAATAAAATTTGATTTATGATTCCAAGTAATTGATTTAATTTTGATTTTAAAGAAAACGTTCAAATAACGTGTTGTTTCGCAATATGCTTTCACATAAACGAAGTATTGAACTCCATCTCAACTTTAACTTTATTACGAGCATTTTACACCCGATTGCCTTTTGATGTTTAAAACAACAAAAGCAAAAGTATCTTATGTTAGTCAATTCTTGATTATTTATTTTATTTTGTTTTTTGGCTCGCCAATAGAATACATTATACATGATTTTTATATTATGTTTACAAATTGAATATGGTTACAGTGATAATTTCAATTAAATGTGCGCACATCATCTCAACATTTTTAATATGTTGTAATACATAATAATTAATTATATTACAAGTATATGCGTAAAACAACAAGGATCAAATATTAGAAAATACATACATACACACTTACGTCTACATGCACTCGCAAACATATATATACATGTATATGCACACGTGTGACCACTCTACACATACATGAATACATACACATGCATACTTGTACATACACACATGCACATAAATATACATGTATACACATATTATAGCTCTAAGTGAGGAGATTATCAGGGATTTGTTAGTACAAGTTATTTCTAAAGGAAATAATTGAAATAGAAAATACATCCAAGTCTTCATGTTTGCAATATTTATTGTAAAATTGAGTCATTCTTGAGGTTGGTTTGAAAAAACTAGTATTATTGCGGAAAACATCGATTCAAAAGGTTTTAAGGTCTAAAGGTTTTATATTCAGATTAATTCAAAATGATTATTCATACATCAACAATCATCCCGGTATCAAGTTATTTTTTTGGATTTGGATTATTATTTTTATTTACTTTTCCTATTTATAAAGATTTCTTAAATTAATTAAAAAAAATTTCAATGATGAAACTAATTTATTTATGCATGATTACTTTAATAAATTGATTGCGGCTGAAAAATATGTGAATTAACACTTGTGATTTTCAAGTTTGTACAGTGTGACGAACTAAACGGAAGATAATAAACTTTAAATTGAAAGTCATCGCAATAATATCTCTCGCTGCAGTAAAAATAGCACAATGGTCTCAAACATTTGGTTAATTTACTCTCTTTAAAAATAACACTCAATTGGATTTCTTCTGTTATTTCTTATAATAAAGTTCTCGGTTGCTTTTAACGCCATTTAAGTTGGGATTTTGGGCAGAGAGCATCGTGGTTTTAAATATTATATGGTAGATGAGCCCATCACTTGATGGGGTAGTTATATGATTCGTGGGAACAGATTAATTTTTTTAATGCGATCAGTTATTAAAACTAGTTGCAAAACTTCTCCAAACGTATTTAACCAAAACCTCTGTCATTGGTCATCCCAAGAGATTCGTTACGTTTAGTGACTTAGCAGGGATGCCCGGGTTCGTAGGGTGAGGTTAATCTAGGTCTTGATGGCAGATGCATGTGCTCACTTCCTGAATGGTGGACCGGATCGAAAGAGATTAGTTGAGGGATGCTTTTTGACCTCTCCAAACGGACTCTCTTGACCCATTGCCTTGCACCGCAGTTGGAAGGATGGGTTCATACGTCTGTCACTCCTGTGCACACTGACCCCTAGATTTCTACACACTCGTCGTACCCTTTTTCTTCCCAGAACTTCTCTTTCCTCTCCATAAAAATACTCTCCACACAGCATCTCCTTAGGTGACATGAGCCCTGATGGAATTTTTTTTCTCCAGGGTCTCCTGTGCCAATAAATTATATTATTATTATCATTATTATATTAATTAACCAATAAATTCCGTAAAAAGATTTGTAAAATTTCGTGATTCTAGAACTCGACCTTTTTTCTGCAAATTAATAAAAGTGGTTTATTTTCGGCTCAACAAGAAGCAGATTGTTATTAATATTATAATAACATTTTTTTATATTGGATCCATACAGGAGGTCAAGAGGAAAATAATTTCCCTCAGGGCCTTTGTCATCTTTGGGGATGCTGTGCTGGGATGGTCTTTTACAGAAAGTATGGAGAGGGGAATGAGGGGTTGTTAGGAATCCGGGGATCAGTTTGTCTAGGAGTCACGATGAATCCATCTCTCCCGCTGATGCGAGGCGATGATCTGAGAGAGTCCTGCTGGAGAGATCGAAACGTCTTCCTCAACCGGTCTCTCCCGATCCGGCCTGCCACGCAGTTAGTGGACGGTCACATCCGCCACCAAGACCCGCTCAAACCTCACCCTTATAAATCCGGGCACCCCTACTTAGTCACCAAACGTAGCGAACCACTTGGAGTGACCTGTCATAGGTGTTGATTATTTAATAAATGGTTTGGCGATACCCATACCCGCCTCCCAAATAAATTGATTAATCAAAATTAATAAAACACTTTTATTGTTTAAAAAACCAACATGTTTCGTAAGCATTGCTTACTTCATCAGTGTATATGTAAACCCTGATGAACCCCGATACTTAAGAAAAATGTTGTTTTTTTTTTAATTGAAAGTATTTTATTAATTGTAAAATAAAATGGTATCACAAAATAAGTTTGCAGTGTTTGAAGAAAGGCTGAAATCCAGTAATAATAGTTGTGTAAGCAGTTTAAATAACGTAGGTTAAAAACTTCCGGAAATGCTCTAGTATGAATTCCATCGAAAATATTAAAAATGGGAATATTTTTTTTACAACGACGTATCCAATATTCAATACTAGCTAGGGTACCCGGCTTCGCTCAGGACAATATTCGAGAGTGTTCTGGATTGTTCCTTCAATAGCATTAGCAAACCATCTAGAACGTTCTCGAAACTTTTTGACTCACCAATATAATACGTCCCTCCTTCCAGAACTTTCTAGAGTTTTATCGAACCTTCCAGAACTTTCCGGAAGACTGTTCTTGTAATTTCCAGCCTTTATAACTTCAAAAGCACGCCCTCTAGGTAAAAACGGGACCCCTCATCCTGGAGGGGGGATAGAGATCTATCGTACCATATAACTCCCTTGATCGTACAGGGACTCATTTCTGAGCGGGCCGAACGTTTTTTTTACTTTATTTTATAATATTCATTGATTATTTTTCAAGTCAAAGGCTTAGGAATTTCGTATATAAAATTCCGAATCAATATTTTTCAACACTCAAAAAATAATCCTACCGAAAACAGTGTTCAAGCCGCCGTATTTTTTCTATTTTCCTTAATTTTTCTTTCCAATTCCGTCGGCCGCGGAAAGTGACAACGCGAAAAGGGTTCGCCAAACACGAAATATTCCCATTGTCTAAGGGAGAAAGAAATAATAATGTCAGTTCACATCACGTTTCGTCCCCGAATTCAGACCTAGAAACTGTTACCCGAGAACAAAAGCCCGGCCACAACTGTCTAACCGTCCACCACAAGCATATTATACAAACAATGAACGAGTCGGTACTCTAATTTTTTGGGAAATTCTTTCTCACTTCACCCTTAATTTCAAAAATATGTTTCAACTTCTTAAATAATTGCAAAATTATTTTGTGGCTTCATTAATGAAAATAATCATATGTCATTTGAGATTTTCACGGCCAATTATTACATTGATTTATTTGTGGGGTATTATGCCGTGTTGAGCTACCGCCTTCTTTATCCAACTTTTCGGACAGCATTACAGTGTCAATCATCAGGGCGGATATGTAATCGAGATTACGATAAAGATTTTATTATTAAGATGAATTAAAATATACAAAGAAAGGATTGAGAAAGTGCACAACCAATTTCTACGATACCTTGATTTTCGAAGCTATCGTCCTCACCTGAGCCACGAAGAGTCAGCCGCGTTCTTCAAGATATCGTTATTGGAAAGTCGAAGAAATGCGGCAGACGTACTATTTTTCCAAAAAATAGTTACCTCTATGATAGATTGCCTGGAATTACTAGAAAGAATTCAATTAAGAGTACCCATCAGACAAACTAGACAAAACCACGCATTAAACATTCCTCAATGCAACACTAACTCTAAACAAAATACATACATTCTTCAACAATTCATACAGCGAATTCGACTTATTTAACACAGTACCTAACATTTTCAAACCTAAAATGATTAAATAAAATTTACACATACATACTCCTTTTTACACAGAATAGATCCATCCCTTTCCCCTCTCTCCCACAATCCCATCCGCACAGCTTTTTCAACTTTTATTTCTTTCTATTCACTGAATAATTAATACATGTCAGTTAAAAAATATTATTCCTTATATAATTTACACATACTTTATCATACATTATAAATAATTTGTACCGTTGGTTTTCCAAACAAAATATAATGAAGATTACACAACTGCCCTGATGATGGACACTGTAATGCCCTCGGAAACGTTGGCTGAAGAATAACGTAATGCCACACAGCATAATTAACATAAAAATATATTACTGTACTGAAGATAATAATGTCTAATTAAATGAAGACATTATGAGCGAAACTCAATCGAAAATCTGGAAACAGAAAAATCAGAAAAAGATATTGGCACCTCTGGGACTCGAACCCAGGATCTCCCTACTTTCCGGGTTGGGCGCTCTTATCCACTGAGCTAAGGTGTCGATATCCAATTCGGTCACTTTTAACTGTACCATACTTCGACTAAGAACCACCCATATTATCTTCATTTTTCTTAACGCATATTTTTATTGGCTGCCATCTTTATGAATGATTGCAAGATTCAACTCGAACTAAATGCAATATATTTATCCCGACACCATCTAGATTGCATTTAGTTCGAGTTGAATCTGGGTTCATGGGGTGAGGTTTGTCTAGGTCTTGGAGGCGGATGACCAGGACACACTGAACCCCAGATTCCTACCCACCCTTTAAACCCCTTTCCTTCCCAGAACTCTCCTCCCCTTTCTTTCCTTAAAAAACCCTCCACACAACATCCCCAAAGATGACATAGGCCCTGAGGGAAATTATTTTCCTCAGAGCCTCCTGTGTGGAGCTCATGTAAAAAAAAGTCGACTAGTTTCGATTATCATCGAACCGGTATAACCGATAGAACCAGTTATAACTAACTAATTAACTATTATGTGCTACAAATAAAGTATTTTTAAGTATTTTTTTATTTAACAACTCCTTTACGAAACATATTTTTAACAATAAAAATCTTTTTTTTTCATTATTTATTTTTGGGGTGTGGCGCTACCACATCAGTGTCCATCATCAGGGCAGATGTGTAATTGATAGTGATGAAGTGCTAAATTATCGAACCACCCCGAATGACCTATGGTAGCAGACGTGTTGGTCATTCAACAAATGGTTTGGTCATTCAACAATTGGGGCCGATCATATGATCAGACGACAAATTATTGAAACATTTCAATTTACACAAACAACCGAAATAAGCATCGAAGAAAAAACCTTTAGATATTCCCGTAATTCTTCCAATAGGAAATCAAAAAAAATTTAATCCGTTAAAGTTCTTCATGGCTATCTTTAAATTGATTCTTGCAATATTTTTTTCTCGAAGGTAAATGCGTACAACGAAATTGTCATTCTGTCAACATGTAAGTTATTGCCTTATTTGATCTACGACCTTTCGACAAAAAAAATTTTAACGTAAAAAGACATTTTTTACTAGAAAAATAAGTTTCTGAAGGTGGTTTTTCTCCGTACATCACTCTTTATATGTATTTTTTTTGGCTGAAGACCGTAAAAAAGTAATAAAGGCAAATACATAAACTAAAAAAATTATAAATACAATTACACACAAATGTCCGACAAATCTTAATGCGATTTAGTTGAATAGAATTAACAAAAACTACTGAGGGAAATAACTAATGAACTTTAACATGAAATGTCAAATTTTATAGTTAAACAATGCCCTAGAGTAGAGGTGGAAAAAACACCCAATCGAATAAATTATCTAATAGTATTAGTTCTATTTTTTTTAATCACATTAATTCCACGCAGTAGGCCCTGAGGAGAAGGAGAGAGAAATTTCCCTCGGGGCCTATGTCATCTTTGAAGATGTTGACTGAAGGGTCTTTTTGAGGAGAGGAAGGGGTGAACATGGGTCTTGAAGAGACGCATGTTAACACAGAAGCCTTAACTGACATCTTTTTGAAAAAAATGACCTTTGATTGTAAAACCATTATCGTTTTAAAAAAAAATTGGTTGTCTGTAAAGTCTGATAATTTTACGTGATAACGTCAAGAGCCGAACGCTTAAGCCGATCGTGCCTCTCTATCGCTTGTTCCGCGCTCTCGCCGAACGCTTAGGCCGAACGCTTGTTCCGCGCCCTCGCTTGCACGACTGGCTTAGGCAAAACGTGACAACCTGACAATGAGTCATACTTTTTCGTGAATGCGGCCGGCGTTCATCGATTTATAAGACGTTATCACGTCAAAAAAATGATCTTTGAATGTAAAACCATTTATTTTGCTGATACCAAAATAATTTTTGCGGAACTATCAATATTGTATTTCAGTAGATACTATTTGTACGACAGCATTCTACAAGTTTTAAAGCGTTCGTTTATTTGATAATGTTTTAACACCACGCAATCTTTCGCAATCGTCGTTTTGTTTGCATCTGACCGTCGATCGTTTTTACGAGGCGCAGTGGGCTAGTTTGTCACTTTAGTTGGACAGGGTTCTATCTTCGCCGTATCACGTTCCGAGGTGTCAAAGTTTGCAAAAACGAATTCTCGTGATCTATTTAACAATTTGTGATTTTTCCAATCTTATGTAAATTACTCAAGTTTAACGTATTTTAAATGAAAAATTTAATTAGAACGTGACCCGTAGAGTCTTGGGTTGGCGTGAAGGAAATATAATTCGTACCTTACACCGTGGTTGCATATGATTATATTTATTCTATTAAGACAAGATTTAACCTCAAAATTGGAAATCGGTTAAAAGATTATGAGAATTCGTCTTTGCGAACTTTGATACCTCATATCTCAGAAGAAGGTAACGTGAAGTAAGAACTTTGTCCAACCAAAGTGACAATTTACGACCGGCCGAAAAGCTTGTGGCGTTACATGCACGGCGGTACTGCAGCACTACTATTCGAATTGAGTTGTACTGAATCGTATCTCATGTAACTTCACGGGACACCATTGCATTTACGTCTTATCCATGTTAACTTCGTTATTTTAGGGTACATCGTAAACTTATTTTATTTTTGTTATCAAATTTTTAAATAAATCTTTGAATATACAGCAACTGTACATCAAAATTTTATTTATATTACCAAAAAGACAAAATAAACTTACTGCACAACACAATTATGGAACGAGACATAGACATCAACACTTGACTCCGAAGACAAATACGGACAATGACATTGCTGTAATATGGCTCCAAAAGTTTGCAATTTATTGAAAAAGACTTTAAAGATATTCACCTGACAAATATTCAAAAAAACAAAAATCTAAAACATAAAATTCACACATGGGTAGTCAACAAGTGCATTAAATACTGCGTCATTATAACTTCTACAATATAATAATTTTATTTCTTTGTCTTAATCTCTTCTCCATTTCTTTTTTTTTCTATTTATTTCATTCATTTTCATTTTCTGTTAATTTCTTTCAACTCAATTTTTTTTATTTATTTTTTTTTTTTTTTTTAAATTCCTGCCACCTTGGAATAGGCTCAACCTAGTGAGGTGGCATATACCAACAAAAATATTTTTTTCTAGATTAATAAATAATGGTTTTCATACATTTACGTCTCATGAAATCAATTAGGTAAAATCTTCGAAGTTTTTATTTAGTTCATTGTTAAATACATAATTGGAGGGAAAAATCTGATTGTTTATCAATAATAATTTACTTCTCATATACCTAATATCTTACAAGGACCCGAAATATCTTATGACATAACTTCATAACCACCCTATACTAAATACGAGACACGAATTTACTATAATTGCTCAACTTTCTTCATATTTTATTACGGCAACTTAAAATATGATTACTTTCCCTGCTGGCCTCCGCTCCACCGCGCGTCATGAAATCCTGCGCCGAACTTTCGATTTTTTTTTATTGTAGTACTTTTTGAAGTTTTTACATAAGTCACGTTGAAAAGGGAAAAGGAAAAAATCGGCCACGAACGAGATCCGCAAGGACAGCAAAGTTAAAACATAGAGAACAGCAGCTGTCTTGTTTGATTTTTTCGACGTTCGAACAAAGCACTCAAATTTTTATTAGTTGAAACCAAAATTTTAGTGCTTTTCAAAAACTTATTTATTTATTTATTATTTACTAGCTTTTCCCCGCGGCATCGCTCGCATGGTATTACGGGAAATTACTGTAGCGCTTGCACTTATCAATTATTTCCCTACCCCCACCCCACCCCCATCCCCTCCCGCATTACATATATTCATTCCCTTACATTCAGTTTTCAAACATCTCGCCTACCACCTAAATTTCATAATGCTATAGCTCAAAGAAAAAAAGAATTACTTATCCAATTTTGTTCATTCGTTCGGAATTTATGCGCTTACAAACATTTCGGATGTTTATTTTTATTTAAATATTTGGAAGTTCGTTAATATAATAAAAAAATACTCTATTTATCATTCAGTCTTTATAATCGTTACGAATTATATTTTTAATGTAGGAACTCTCATCTGACATTTATTCCAAGCTTGTTAAAAAAAAAAACGAATTCTAATATTTGAATTTTCTGCAGTAGTGGTGACCAGTAGATTGAGTACCTACCAGCATAAAGCCCAAAAATATATCAACATTGTTTCCATGGAAAAGATTTTTTTCTGACGTTAGCAAAAACTCGCTTTTGTTAGCGACAGAAAACGTATAACAAATATAATATATTAATATTTATAATTTCATAACGTCAGAGCTTACCATCATACACAACCTGTAGTCTGCGCATATAATTTAGCTTTATATTGGTGAAATAATTATTAAAGTCTTTATATTGTGTTACGTGTGAAAAGGTCATAAACAAACTCGAGCAGTTTCGCATTTATAATATTAAGTATGGATTTATGTCTATTCTTGAATACACAATTTTACAATTGATTACAGAGGTTTACATAGGAGTAAAAAAATATTCATTTTCAGTAGCAGTAAGCAAAAAGATTTTTTTTTTTTAAGTATTATGTTGGGTGTAAGGTAGGTTTGAGAAGGTAAAACTGTGTGTGGGTAATATTGTATGTTTCGTGAACACCTCACTACGAGAACCTGTGCTGAGGTGTTGACGTGCTTATGATTAAGTGTGACAAGTATTTATTTATTTATTTATTTATAAATAAACGCCCTTTTTCGGGGCTTTTACATATATAGCATAGAAAAAACATTTTATTGTACATAACTGAACTGCCTCAATAACAATATTTTAAATTTATTCAAAGATAAATTGAAGATGTCCACTGACTTGGTATAATTGTTTCCCTCCATTAGTATTCTGGGCAAAGAGGAATACATATGATAGTTAGTCCCAGAATTTCTGCACTGAAATAAATCCTGACTTCTAGTATTACGAAGTGGAATTCGGAAGCTTATCAATTCAAGTAATACCGGACTATCAACTAAATCATTTAGAATTTTATATAAAAATACCAAGTCAGTGAAAATTCTTCTGTCTGACAATTTAAGCATATTCATATCGTTTAAAAGTGTGTTGTAGTTTAACATATTTGCTGAAATACCCATTTTAAAATTTAGAAAACGTAAGAATTTGTTTTGTATTCTTTCAACAGCTTGTACGTGCATATTATAATGAGGATTCCAGACAGGAGAATTGTACTCAAGTTGGCTTCTAACATAAGCAAAATATAACATTTTAATACACTTTATATTGTTAAAGTTTCTAGTTAGCCTAGTTATAAACCCCAACATTTTTAAGCCCTTATTACAGATTTCTGTTATGTGGTTAACAAATGAAAGATTTGATTGAAAAGTGATGATGATGATTTATGTGTTGTTGTAGAAAATTAGTTAGGTATTTAATTATTATTTTTTTTTATACATTTTATTATCGCATACACTGATTACTTAGAATGAAAAAAAAATATAAAATACAAATCCATACATACACATACACATATATGCACATATTTATACACATACATATATATACATACATATAAACTTACACAAAACTTCACATATCTATTAATGTAAGTGTGTGTGTAGTAGGAAAATTCATGAAAGACGTGTTTAATTATTTTCTTTTACTTTTTGTAGTTTCGTTAGGATTTACGTTTTTTTGAATAAAGTGAATACTTGAATAAAGTGAATATTCAACGACACGTTAGTTGAAATAACTAAAGGCATGATATCATGTAACCAGATCTGACTAGCCAGGTGCGCTCCTGCCTTCATCTTCCTATCTCTTTCTATTCCCTACTTCCCTCAGCCGAAACAACATTCCATTTTTCAGGATGTCACGGTACTACTGTCTGCAGTCATTTGGCATCGTTAGACAATTTTAAACATTGTCAGAAAAATAAAATTAAGATAACGGCCGGCGTAGTCCAGCGGTAAGGCTCTTGACCCGCATTTCGAAGGTCACGGGATCAATATACCGGCGTGGCAAATAAATTTTATTTGATTAATTTGTGTTATTTCCATTTATTCATTTAAAATAATATATTGTATATTTGCGGCACGTTTCAGAGTGGAAGATACCCTCAGTATCTTCCTGGTGTAAGATCACCGTTCAGAATTGAAACGTTGCTTGAAATGGCTTTAGCCGTGTTTGGTGACCAGATCTGAATAGCCAGGAACTTCCTACCTTCCTCTTCGCTATCTCATTCTCCTCCCCACTCCCTTCAGCCTCACACCATACCCCAATCGAGGATGCCATAGTCTCACTGGTTCAAGACGGGAACAGTTGGGACGCTTGTGAGGTATTAATATAAAAATAAAAATAAATATTAGATTATATTATTTTTCATAAAAATTTTATCATTCGCGAAAAAGTCCCGAAGAACCCCAGGGGGTAATGGTGATAGAAGGAATTACCTATCTATTTAAAATATTTGTATGAAATAGGACGCGGTAAAGCCACACTGAGGTCAGGCCAAAAATCAACAAACACGATCAATAACGGTTCAATTGTGTCCCGTGAATTCAAGCCAAAATGAACCCTTATTATATATCTCTCAGTCTTACGGCCGTATATTTACACAAAAACTCTGGCTGTTTTCGGTAAGCTGGCTTACACTGATAGGGTCGTGAAAAACTAGTCGAAAAGCTGTTTTATAACGATATATTCTGTCAGTAACAATGTTTTTATATCATTTGTATTTATCCAGTGGCAGTAATACTAATCATTACGATAAATAGTCGATTTTATTAATTCACGGGAACTGATTTTGTTATTATTGGATCCATACGGTTTCAGGACCAAATATATTTTATTACTTATTTATTTATATTACTACTAGCTGACCCGGACACGCGTTGCTGTGACGTGAAATCGAAACACAATGCCATCTAATGGATGTTTATCCAACCTATATAACAAAGTGTTGTGTCGATAAATTAGCTCACACCGCCATCTGTTAGAAACTTATAGAAAATACAAATAATTACAAAGCATTGCCCTATAAGAAACATTTAATGAATATTCAATTCGCAATAATAAATATAGAGGTCAATGATCGAGATGATAATCGACATCTTTTAAGTTGAACTAAATAACGCACAACAAGCCAAATTTTATCAAAATCGGTTAAGTGATTTCGGAGTTTATCTCGAATAAACATCGTGACGCGAGATTTTTATATACTCGTATTTATAAAGATACGCCTTAGGAGCTATCAAAAACATGTGACATGCATGCATAATGATTTTGTGGAACAGTAATAATTATGCTTTTTAAGTTGTATAAAAGTTATAACGCTTTAATCTAAAATGCAGAATAGTGGGTATTATGCTGACATTGAATGTTATTATTGCGGTATGTTATTATGGCCTTCTTATAACTTTATTCCGTGCAGTTGAACACATCTACAACTTTACAAAGTATTCCCAATTGCCTGCGATCTAGGTACAAGCGAGTATCTAAATGATGTCCTGATATTGTTGTTGCAATTAAAAATAATTTTAGATCGAGTTCTCGTTACTTTGTTGAAGGTAATTAATCAGGGCTGTCTTAAAAAATGTAGTTACTAATAAAAACTGTTCACCATCCATTTTGGACAATTAACTCCTGGTTAATAATAAAACATTAAAACTACATAAAAAAAATCTGCACAAATCGATCAGATAATGTTTAACGTATAACCAATACCAACTCTTCTTCAAAAACAGACTGTCTTGAAATTCTTGATCTTAAAATATGTAGATATCAGTTGTCAGAAAATAAAAAAAATATAAATATTTGATAATATACATATAATGTTTTTTCAAATTTTGTGAAACCGTCGCAATACTATTAACAACAGAACACTTCGTTGTATTTTTAAACTTGAAGAGAATTTTATTTAACTAATATTTTTGTATTTCGTTAAAACCTGCATAAATTTGCATACTATTTGACAGTTTTTCGAAATTTTACCACTTTAAAAGGTGTTAGCAGTTTTCATTTTGTTTTAATTACATGAAAAATCCAATTCGTATTCGTAATAAAAATTTTGTCAAATGGTTATCAATTTACCAGTAAAATGCTCGTTGATAAAAATATTCGAAATTGTTATTGAAAATAGCGAAATTAATCATCGTAAGCCTATCACGTTTTTTTGTTGAAATATTTAAAAAGAGCTTAGTGAAATTTCAGCCATTAGTATTTCTCAAGAAACTCTCAAGGAATACTCTCAGACTTTCAGAAATTCAAATGAATGTAGTTATTATAATTCCTGGGTCAATTTGAAAACGTAATTCCTCCAACAATTGAATTTGGGTTTCAATAAAGAACAAAGCTCTCCATCGCGAAACAATTAATCGCATTCCGGGCGTTTTATATTTATTTATTCATCGCTAATCTTTTAAATAAAACGATTTGTTCAAAACGCAATTTCTCATTATTAAATTCCGATCTTTGTAGAAATATATCTGTTTTAGAATTAGAATGGTAAATGAAGTCGGTGCCAGACGTAAAAAAAAACTATTTTCGTGAAATAGCAATATTATCATGATTTGAATGCGTAAGGTTGAATTTAGAAGGTTATTCGAGAATTCCTATTTTTGTTATCTCAATTTTTGCACTGACTGTGTAACGTCACAAATCCCGGATGTACGTCACTCATGTTCATTCTCCATTTTGATTTATCTCAGGAGACTCGTAAATTTTTTTGTATTTTCTATTTCACGGTTGAGCTTCTTTTCATACCTACCTGTTAGGTGATCAATTATGTATATAGGCGCAACGGAAACTCAGGGCTTATAGAAACACATTGTATTATTGCTATAGCTGTAAATGATTCTTTAAACAAGGTTGCTTTTTGCGGGGTTTCTTAAAGTGGGGTCCATTTATATTTATTGATATTTATTCAGAGAGGGAAAACCAAAAAATATTTTTGACTCTTAATATTTTTCCTCTTCTCTTTTAGAGAAAATTGAAACAAATATGAAGAAAATACAATCCCGGGATCCCGAATCCCGAGGTCCCGGGATCCCGAATCCCGAGGTCCCGGGATCCCGGCACATTTTTGATCCCGAAAATACCGGGACTGCCCTTTGGCTAATCTCTGGATTTTCGGGATTGCCACAATCAGATCTAGTTTGCATTCCGTAATCCGTTGCGCTTTAACTTGTTCGGAAGTTATGCACGTACAAATATTTCGGAGATTCATTTTTATTCATATAGATAGATATTCACTACAAATAAAATTTCCCGCAAATATTTCAACCGAGTTATCCAACCATAATAATCAAGACAACGATTTGTTTTGCTCTTCGTCTGACGTTATCAATAACTCGCTTTTGTAAGAGACAATAAACGTATAATAAATATAATGTATTCATATTTATAATCTCATAACGCCAGAGCTTACCATTATATAAAGCCTATATTACTCGCTTATTATGTAGCTTTCTATTGGTGAAAGAATTATTGAAATCGATTTAGTGGCTTAGGCGTGAAAGCGTAACAAACGAACAAACGAACAAACAAACACACGCACTTTCGCATTTATAATATTAGTATAGATAAGTTGTCTTATGTAACAAACAATATAAAAAAATAATGTTTAAGAACTTATTATCTATGCTTTTTTTATTTTATCCCAATTATTAACCACGTTTCTTATCCCGGGATAGTACCGGGATCCCGGGATTATGCATCAAAAATCCCGTAATTTCGGGATTTAAAAATATGCTCGGGATTGTATTCTCTACATATATGTTGCACCTGCTTGATAGAAATTTTTGGGTAGAAATAAGTGACGTTTGCTCCTCGATGGTATAAAATAACCTACCGTGTGTGCCCGGTTTATTTCTTTCTTAACAATTTCACCATATTTTCTAATTTAGCACAAGATGAACGATTTCAGAAATCCTTCCGCGAAATACCTAATGACCTTACAAACAACCTCGAGGAATAACAATGGGCCACCGCAAGCCATCGCTTCTCAATGCTCCTCTCCTGGTGCCGCATAATCCTAGCTAAGATGTGTATTACCTAGTGTTATTCACATCCACTCTCAGGGGAGGTAAACTGTTGTCCCGTTTAATAAAGTAAATAATTTTTTTATTTATTTATTTCAAAAACATACGGCACAACATGTGCCATTAACATAAATTATATTTATGTATGCATTATAATACAATAACAAAACGAAAGTAACAACATAAAATAATGTTAAATATAAAAACAAAAGGTAAAAAAGGAGTTGAGGTAGTAAGCAGTAAGTAAAAAGTAAGATGTATAAATGAAAGTATAAAGTAAAAGCATAAATTATAAAATATAAAGTATAATGAAAAGTTAAAGATTGAAATAAAAAGTTAAAAGATAGGAAATAATACAGTCAAAATTAAAATGTATAGCCTATTAGATAGATATCTTAAAAATAAAAAAAAAGTACAAAAAATAATAATTGGATAATTTGTAGAGCGCCGTTTTTGTGAAAAATCACCTCAAGGTTATTTATAAAAAAAAAGTTATTTACACAAAAAGTTATTTAGGTCAAAGTTATTTTTAAGGTTAAAGTGAATTAAAGTTATTTTAGGTTAAAGTTATTTAAGCTATTTAGGTCAAAGTTATTTTTAAAAAAAGTGTAACAAGTAAAGAATAAGAAATGCTCTTAGGAGCCAAAAATTGAAGATAATATAAAATTACCAAATATAAAAGGTATCACTGATGATATGTTTCTAATCCATAGATATTGTGAACGCACATACAGTTGCGTATACATACATCTGTTTACAAAGTTGATAATAGCGAGAGCCCCATCTGGGCCCACGCTTCAGAGTCTCTTTTGAAAAAACTCCAAACATTCCAGAACAAAGCCATACGCATAGCCCTGGGCGCCCCCAAATGGATGAGGGTAGCCCAACTACATAAAGACTCTGAAATCCCCTTATTAAAAAATCACATCTTAAGTCTCGCGGAAACCTTTTATGCGGGAATTCCCACCCATGAAAACGCGTCCATAAATTGCCTCGCCCGGTACGACGAAAACGTACGTACCACACATAAAAAACCTAAACAAATCCTCCGTAAAGCTTAACCTCCCCATATTGCAGCCATGTACCTTTGCAAAAAATTTTTTAACAAACAACTAAAAAAAAAAAATCAATTTTCCAACAACCACTAATATAAATTCATGATGAAAGAGAAAGGGGCCTTTTTGGCCCGGAGCTCTGTATGCCAATATTTCAAAAAGTCAAAAAGTCAGATAATAGCGAGTGTGTACTGGTAGGACATGATTAGTGATTAAATTATGATTACATGGTAGTAATAGCAGACAAATTATGCGATCTTTTTAATTTAACGGCCAGAAGGCTTTTAAGTAAAACAATATACCTTTAGCATGATATGTACATAATAAATTTCAACACGAGAAAAGAAAACACTCACTAAAAATGCATCCCGTGACAAAATATTCCCGACAAAATATCCTCCGACAAAATATCTTACGAACAAAACATCCCCCAAAAAACTGTCTATTAAAACTGAATCTAATTCGACCTTACAAAAAATGGGGCAAAAATAATATAGACATCCTGTAAAGACAGTAAATTGTTGTTCAAAAATAGTAAAATGGGACAAAAATAATACAGAAACAATATTTTATTGTCATAACAGGATGTCTTTATTATGTTTCTCCCATTTTTGTGTTATGTTAGGTTAGGTTTTAGTTGAAAATTTGTTGGGGGATGTTTTGTCCGTAGTTAAGTGATATTTTGTTGGGGATATTTTGTCGCGGGATGAAAAGTCGCGGAACCACTAAAAATAAGGTTCCAATAGATAAAAATAGAAAAAAAAATACGAGTGAAGTAAAACTATCCTAAACTAACATATGAGAGAAAGAGAGAAAGAAAATGTGCGCGCGCACTGCTCTCTCTTGCTCCTACAGTGTGATTCAGACAATAGGCCTGCACTGTGTCTTAGATATACGAAACATAACTGGCTGTGAGAGAAAGAGAGAAAGAAAATGTGTGTTCGCACCTCTCTCTCTTGCCCCTATGGTAATATACGAAACGTAACTCTCTCTTTCTATCTTCACTAACTTATATCTCCCTCTCAAATTCCTTTCGCCTCACTCTAAACTTTTCGTAACGCTCTCGTCACGCATTTACCAGCTTACTCTCCAAGTCAAGCGTGCGTAAAGAAGTTTTACTTTAAAAAATTATAATGAAGCTCTTTTTACAATATTCAATGTGTTTGTGTAATTATAATAATAACTGTGATATTATCTATGCCTTTTTTTGTTATTGTTTTTGGGGTGTTATGCCGTGTTTTGCTACCTCCTTCTTTAGCCAACGTTTCGGACAGCGTTACAGTGTCCATCATCAGGGCAGATGACCTGGTCATCTGCACTGTAACGCTGTCCGAAACGTTGTCTAAAGAAGGAGGTAGCAAAACACGGCATAACACCCCAAAAACAATAACAAAAATACTTTTTGGCCGTGAAAACCTAAAAACATACCTTATCTATGCCTACTTCTACGGGTTTGTCTGTGCTTCATAAACTCTTCCTGTCACCACTTGTCAATAGATTGTCGGTCCGAGTGTTTTAATATATAACATTCCAATTATAATCGTGTTCTAATTGAACACCACAATATAACACAAAGTAAATGATACATTTTTTTAATAGAAACAGCTAAGTAACATCCCAGTTAATATATCTGCAAGATATCAAAATATCATGATCATTCCAAAATTGAACTATCTAGGAATAATTTACTTTAACAATCTAGGAATTATACCCAAGAAACGGATTGCAATCTTTAGAGCACAGGCGTCGGGTGGGAATGCTATCCATGTTCTACCGGTATTTCAATGGAAGATGCTCTGAGGAACTAGCGTCATTGATTCCTTCGGCACCGGTGCATAGTCGGGAGACACGCCAAACGCGCGCCCAACATATGTACACGGTTGACATTTGTCATATGAGAACGGGTCGTTTTTTCGACTCGTTCTTGAGTTCAACAGCTCGGCTATGGAACGATTTGCCGGCATCTGTGTTTCCTCCCTCCTACAACATGGGTCTCTTCAAGATCGATGTTCATTCCTTCCTCTCCTCAAAAATACCCTCCACACAGCATCCCAGAAGACATAGGCCCTGAGGGAAATTATTTTCCCCAGGGCCTATGTCTTTCCTCCTGTGTGGAGTTAATGTAAAAAAAAATGCCTTGCCGGTTCAGCTGAAGTACGAATGATACCGTCATATATGACCGAGGAAGATAGGATTCCATTAACTCAGTGAGTAGCAGCACGCCGGAAAGGCTAAGGTCCTGGGTTCAATTCATAGATATGATCTTATATTTTTCTGTTTCAAATTTTCGATTGAAGGTTGCTTGTATTGTCTTCAGCGATAAAAGATTAATTATTTGTTTATTTAAAGGTTGTGCTCCCCTGTTGTACTAAATTTACAAATTACTAGTAACATTTAGCGCAGCACCAAACTATGAGAATAATTTCATAATTCCTGAAGCGGGCATACATTTTAGTGTTTCAGCGGTGGAGTGTAAATAATTCATAAATAATTATCATATTTCAGCGACACTTATGTTTGCATCACATTTCGGCTACTTAGGGGTGGAATTAATGTCGGCAACTTCTTTATTTATGAAATAATGGAAGGGAGAAGAATTTGGAAGGTGCTTTGAAGAAAGTGATCACGGAGGTTCTTAATTATTTTAGTCTCTTTGTTTTACCTGTTTTACGGGTTTTAGGGTACCTACTAACGTAATAAATAAAGTAAAGATGATATACGAGAGCTTTTCATTGTCTTCGAGTTATTTGAAAAAATCTACGTAGGCGGTGTCGGATACTGCATGCGTGAAATCATCAAACGTCTGTAGCATAAGGTCTATCCAGGTCGATGTTTATGGCTCTGTTCGGCTGAATTAAACAAACATTACCTTTTGTTATTATTGTTTTGAGTATTATTGAAAAAAAAATTCTGATCGGAATTATTTAATTCTTTAATTTGCTTCTTACGTTCTTAACGTATGGTGGTTCGAGAAATAAGACATACAATTAATAATCACCTAATGGTTTTGAAATTACCATTGCACATATATTGCACACAACATCTTTTCATTAGCAACGAAATCTACATTTACCATTGAGTTGACCATTTTTGGGACAGAAACTCAAAAGTAACATTGTCATCAAATGACTTTTCAGCGCCATTTTGTGTTTTTGACAGTTGGAAGATCTTTGTAAATAGAAGAAAAGGACAAATAATATGTTGTTAAGCTTGTCAGCTTATTTGATAGAAAGCTGGGAAGAACCTAAAATCGGCGTTGAATGGGAACCTTTCAAATGTAACAACAAAAAAAATATTTCGCTGAATCGCCGTTTGATGACAATGTTATATTTGAATTTCTGTGAAAAAACTGACCCTTAGTGTCAATCACTTTGGAATTTTTTGTTTTACCTACGATATTTTGTGATTACCATGCCCTCATATATATCGAGTTTTTTAAAGAAAATCCGGAAAATCAAAAATCATTTGCTTACTTTTGAGATGAAGTTGTTTAGAAAATTATCTAGAAAGCTAAAATTCACGGCTACGACAACACACAACACGTTGTTTTCTATTTCGTGTATAATATGACGAAAAAAACGCGTTGTTCCAGCTTCTACAAAATTAATCGCACTGTCTACCCACCCAAAAGATACGTCGAACTAGAAAACGTACTGTTATATTATTATGGATATATAATTAAAATTTCATTAAAATCATAATTCTTCATAATCATCTTCATATTGAACTAATATCAGCACAAACTCTGACATTCTAACAAACTGAAACCATTCTAAATAACTCCCCATTCCACCCTTGTTTTCCTTCCCGAAGCTTTGTTTTACCGTCAATAATCCACCTGTCAAAACCAAATAGGTATTTTGCTTTTGTTTGGCTCACTTTAAATGGAGCACACTCTACTAAACAAAAGGAAAATCCACGATTTTGGCTACGTCAGCCTCATTATAATTATTTTCATCGTTGCGAAAACTCGACTCCTATTAGAATACCGCATAAGAGTCTCAACTTCCCAGGGCCAGTGAGGGGGTTTATTGTGAGACT